>JAYDYQ010002688.1:7233055-16553055 GCA_034814905.1 Penstemon davidsonii
TATGTTTTTTGTTTATTTTAACTGAGGAATGGAGACTATATACTTTCATCCCCTTAAGAACTCCTATAACTAGTGAATGCATCTACTATTTTCAATTTCACAATAGCTGACAATTTTTTATTGCAAATACGTCAAAGAAGCTAAGATACAGAAATAACAAAGCCAATCTTGAATAGCTAAAGTAATAACAACACAAGTAAATACATAATTGGGCATTTGGTCTAGTGGTATGATTCTCGCTTTGGGTGCGAGAGGTCCCGAGTTCGATTCTCGGAATGCCCCATTCAAAGAAGTTTTCTTGACTGTTTTTTCTCCTGTGTTTTTCATTTTTTTCTAATAATCTGACACAAAGTCAATTTTCACCTAGCTATAACTGTTACAAAAAATGAAAATATATAGCAGATACATAAGTTTTGGTACAATTACTACTCATACATAATACGTTCCATACTATAGGTTTCCAGTTATTTTAACTCAATGTCAAAATGAGATAGTCTGAAACTAACCAAGAAATTCTAGGATATTTTATCTTGTCAATGTGGAAATAGTTATGCTAAAAAAGTACATTCCACATGCAATAGAAGTTAGGAAATAGCTGATATTGTATTAGCAAACCAATCTAAGGGGCCTGATAGCTACATTAAAGTTCAGCAGTAAATTTCTTAACAAAAAGAATAAGAAAGTCCAAACAACATTGATGAGCCATTTCATGCCAACTTATCCAAAGATCAGGCCATTTCATTATAAAAGAAACACGAAATAGACAACTTTATAAATGCTAGAAATGAATAAACGAACTATAGAATTAGCATGATCAACAGCATGGATCACACCTTGTCACATAAGCCGATGCACAATTTTAAGCACATCTTCCTTTTAAGAAAATACCAATGTTACATTATTCTTGTTACAGGTCAGTTAGTACAGTGGAATTCCGAACGGCTAAGTCCTTTGGTGAAACTTCTATGTCTTTGTAAGTAACCCAACCGACAAAAGTAAACCTAATGCGACTTCATAACAAGTCATTGTTGCATTTTCAAACGGTTTAAAGAAGTGCATACACACCCAAAAAAAAAAAGAACATCCACTTTAAGTCCTCAGCTTCCTGTAGTAGAGATTTGTATCTAGATTCTAGATGTGGAGCATAACTTTTAACACAAACCAAAATTAATAGCACAAATCATAAACAATTGGGCATTTGGTCTAGTGGTATGATTCTCGCTTTGGGTGCGAGAGGTCCCGAGTTCGATTCTCGGAATGCCCCAGTTAATTTTATGTGTATTGACTTTGAGAAATTAAATATGCTTCTTATTATTTATTTTTTTATCTTTTCACTTTGTTTTTACCTAATTCATTGCAATAAACAATTTTCTTGACAAGAACTCAAACTCAAAACCCTAGCAGAGAACCTCACATGGCGGAGTCTGACAAATAATTTTGAAATAAACTAATCCACACAGTAATGAAGTAAAGAAAATAGCTAAAACAGGAGGGAACTCTATAAATCTAATTCCCAACAAACCCATGTTATGAATTAATTGAGAGCGTGTATACGAAGAGCAATAATTTGTTTAAGCATTAATCACCCTATAAAATATTACAAAAAGAACTCAGAAGCAAATAAATGAGTCGGCAAAACAGCTAAGCACTTGTCAGAAATTATATAAACAAAATTGAATCTGACACAAAATAAAACAGTTGACGAAAATCTGACCTTCTTGAGTAGGGCTTTGTAAAAACTTAATTGGGTAGCTGTGAATTTGAAGCTTTGATTGTTACGGAAGTGAAGAAAAATAGTATTCTGTAATTGAGTAGGTAGTAGCAAAGGGCGGCAAAAGGGAATGTTGGGGAGGCAGGATATGAAGCTTCAATTATAAAAGATTAAATTTAAGAATAGCGTCACACATCCCATCTTTATTTAGTAGATCAAGGAAAAAAAAGTACACTTCACCCCTTATATTTCTAAAATTTACCATTTTAGTCCACAAATTTTTGGATGAGCACTTCACCCACTAAAATGTTAAACTTAGTTGCACAATCTCTTCCTTAGTCTTTCTTTTCATGATATATATATCGTAAATAAGATATAAGTGAGTCTTATGGCGACACAGTTTTACACTTTTTACCTATCCAAACATTTCAATGTTCCATCATTATCGTTTTGATTATGGCTGACTTATGAAGAGTAGGTTGATTAACTTCTTTCGCTAAACCCAACATTAGCTAATAAACCCTTATATCCATTTGTAATTTGCTAGCTATTAGTGGCGTTAAAGTTAGAAATTGTCTATAGAGTACATAATTAAAGTTCTAGGCGTAATATTATATATTTAACTTAAAACTAAGATTTGTTCCGTCAACACTAGTTACTAGTATTTACTTTGACTACTTTAAAAAAAAAGGTTTAAATGTAGGTTATTCATTTTTACTTGTTTTATTAGAATTTAGCAAATTGAGTTTCATCCTTTTTTTTAGATAACACAAACAAAACTTTAAGTTTTTACATTTCACATTATTGTAGAGGTAACAATTTTAAATAATTAGAATTTTGACGAATTTAAAAACTCGCATATATAGCATGGATAATATAGATTGTAATTTTTATTTTTTTTTCTAAAAATAAAAAATAAAAAAAAAAGAAGAGGAACTACTCGCATTAACCATTGACAAACTCACAATGAGGCCAGTCAGTTGATAAGATTGAAGCCCTAATTTAATTTTTTTCTTATTAGTATTTACTGATTGATTTTCTTTGTAATTTAATTGAAATTCAATAGATTTCTGATTTAGTAATATTGATACATATTAATGTAATGATGGTTACTCTAAAAAAATCATTGACAAACTAAGGATATTATTAAAATTAAGTTCCATTTATTTATAACATATGACAAAGTACAATGGAGTGATTGATGATGGGGGATTATTTTGGGTGTGGAAAATAAATTCAACCCATATGAAATTCTATACCTAATACAGTTATTAACCTGCAGGCAGGCATGTCCAAATACAAATATAGTCTATGCCACTTATTCTATAAATATATATAACGTACTCCTCCCCCAACTTATACATTAATCTTGAAATTCAATATACCCTCTGCTTCCTCGTTTGGTGCCACATTAATATTCTTCAAATTAAAAGATTTAATTCCATTGGGGTGACTGATTTTGGCTTCATATTCTCCATGATACAGTGAAGTTTCAAAGAAGCCATTAGAATCAGTTATTCCATCCGATCCTTGAGTAAATCTACGTAAGTATTTATCAACGACGTTGCCGGTTGGTAAGTTTCTGAAATTATTGTCTGTGAGACACATTTTGTAACATCCCTGTGGACTCCATGCAGTCCAAAGTATTATACCTTGTACTGATGCATGTGAATGAATCTCTCTAATGACCTGGTCCAAGTAATTTGCCTGCCCAAACAACACCAAGATTTTGTTAGGAAATTTGATGTTTTAACGCTTCATAAATTCTAGAATTAATTTATCCTCCTTCAGTTCAACCCCTTTATTTTTTTTATCATTCGTTTGCGATCAACCGATCAATTTAAACAAATTCAAATTAGTATATTAAGAAAGATATAAAAACAAGTCAAAATATCAATTAGTTTGACTTCATATGTGGCACATTACCTGGTTGGGCCCGGAGTGAACATCCAGTTCAGTGACCCAGGTTGGCAATCTAGCAGAAGCAAGCGTATCAAGTGCAGCCCGTGTAAAAGGCAAATTGACATTCCCAAAATGCCCCTGAAGCCCAATACCCAAAGGACCTTTATACCCCTGAGCCCTAAGCTGTGAAATCTTCTGCAAATACTTGTTCGGCGAAGCAGCTCCATCTGTAACTTCAATGGTGTTGTACTCATTCAAAAACGGCGTCGGTCTAGGATCCAGGTAGTTGGCCGTCTTGTAAAAATCGGTAGAAGCATAGCCGCCGAGCTTGCTCTCGAAAAATGAGAAATGCAAATTCTCATTAACAACATCCCAGTGGAAAAATTGTCCCTTATATCTCCTCATCACTGAATTTATCCTTTTACTGGCAGCTGCACGTAGATCGTTTGGAGATAGTCCTACATTCATAGATCAATTAAGATTTCGTTTTAGTTTTTCAATTGATTAATTGTTAGTAAAACTTTTTCGATCTATCTATATATATATATATATTCATATATACCTCTAACCCATTGAGGTTGATCTATTGGGTTGTCCCAGAGCACATTATGGCCGCGAATTGCAATGCCATGGGATCTGGCGAACTGGACCAAGGCGTCGGAGACTGCATAGTTTTCGACCCCTCGGTTGATCTCGGTGGCGTACCTAAAATTGAATTTTAATTATTTTTCCTTTTTGCTTGGATTGATGAATTATATACAGTATATATTATTATTATTGTACTTTTACCATTTCAATTCATTCTCAAATACAGTGTACTTGAATCTCGATGTGAACCACTTCTGATACGCGGTGTTTCTGAGAATGTTTGCGTTAATTGCAGAACCAAATGGGAATCTGGAATTGGTTTGGGTTATGGTTACTGTTGCATTTGCTATGGGTTTGTTGTGTTGATCCACTGCTTGGAATTTCACCCTTTGCTTGCGAAACTGTTTCGCACAACAGATTCATTATTATTTTTTGTAATAAAATTGAATATATAATTGTACTGACATATTAGTTTACCTTTTCTATGCTTTCATCTTGATGAGATTTCCATTCTTCATGTGTGAATGGTTGTAGTGACACACTGTCTGCCCATACATCAACTTTTGTGTTGTTGCTCTGAGAATTGGAGGGAAAACAAAAGAGAAGAACGCAATAAAACAATCAAATCCTGTTGATATATGATGACTTGTATAATTTTACTAATAAAGAAGAAGAAAAAATGAACCTACCTCAAAATAGAGGTCTGCAGGACCAGAAACGTTGACAACTAGACCACCTTTAAGCATGGACCAACAACCCTTTTGTGCCACAACCCATCCAGCAGTTTCATAACTGCTTTGTGTTTTGAAAACAGCTGCTATGTCTGCATTTCCATGGCTTACTTGCAACCACGCTACAATAATAATTCAACAAAAATTCACAAATTCAGGAACAATATGTAACATTTGAAATGAAACCCGACTTTTCCAAACCAGGTTTCTGCTACAAGTCTGAATATTGATAAGCCTAACTATGAAGTGATCGAAAATTGTATTGCTAGACCCACGAAATTGAACCCTTAGTACTTTATAAAATACTTTTGGTGTCATCACCTCTATCCCATTCAATTTTTTGGAAATAAAAGTGCGAATCTGTAACGATTCTATGAAATCATTAGTGCTAAACATATGTAGATATTATTGTATGGACCAAAAATGCAAACTATTTCAAAAATTGGAATAAAAGTCTTATTTTGTAAAGAATGGGACCAAAGAGCAAAATATGTTTAAAAATTGAGACAAATTCTGAACTACGGGACTAAAAATGTTGATGGTCCAATTTTATGGGACTAAAAATGCAATTTTGTAGAGAATAATGTACCCGAAAAAGTGTAAAGTTTTTCTTTTTCCAAATTGAACTTCTGTGAGAAACTATGATAAGGTTCATTTCTTTTAGAAGCTATAATGAACTTGTTGCCATCTTTTGATTCTTGATGTTCTATTTTTGCATCTCCAAATGTTGTCCACCCCTTCAATCCATGATTCAGTTCTGGATTCACAACTATTCCTCCACCATATTGAGGCCCAAGAGGCTTGTCCAAACACTGAAAATATATATTAATCGATAATAAATTCATTTAAAAATAAATATTTATAAGGTGGAAAAATCCATGAATTGGACTATAGTATATATATTATTTTGTGATATATTGAGAAGAAGATGTTGGATTAAATAGCTAGGGAGCTTGCCTCGTGTGTGTAACTATAATCATAAGATACTGCACGGACTTGAGAATCTGAGAAAACATAAAGAAAGAGTAACCATTAGTAAACTTTGAAAACAATAAACAAAGGTTAATTTGTGTATTTAGTATACGGAAGAAAATCAAAGGGTGTATGTTGATGGATTTTGATCCAGTCTAGCGAAACCCGCGAGATCGAGTCAAAACCCATTCAAATGAGTTTTCGCAAAACCCTTAAAATCATAAAATATTATTCAGAAACTCACACTCAAACTCTTCAAACATATAAACCATTGATTTGACACCTATCACCTATTTTTTTCCCCTAAATCTCATTATAAAAAAGACATTGATTTGCCACATACCACCTACTTTTTCCCCTAAACCCCAACATTCAAACCCAATTCAAGTGGAGTTTCAACTTAGTCAAACCATAAAACCCATCCAAATGAGGTCTCAAAAGTTTCATCGAAACCACCCAAACCATTTTTTTAAAACCGAGGCAAAACCCATCCAAATAGACCCAAATAAATTTTTGTTTAGACTTGATCACTTGTAAGTCGTACGTAAGTACATAAAATATGATTTTGTACACAATAAACCTAGTTATACAGGCAAGGATTATCTCAAACATTATTGTAAAGTATTAATAGTAATATATAATCATCGTATACTTGAAATTGAAAGAGATTAATGTACTCTAAAAAAAAAATTGAAAGAGAATGATATATAGAGTTGAATTTGTACCAAGCACGAGATTAACAATGATGAAGAAACAAAGGTTCAAGAGCTTTGCCATTGCCTAGTTATTTGTTATTTTTTCTCAGTCCCATGCGTATTTTTATACTAAATTAACAGTAATAAGATTGGTAAGTACTATACATAGATTAACATTTGATTATAAAATTGGTAAGTAAATATATTATCGATTGATTTTAGATATATATGGAAAATCCCTATTGAAGTTTCTACTATCTCTATTTAGTTATTTACGATATAGGCAATCACGTTTATCTCTTAAGGAATCCAATATTTCATACTCATGAATGCATACTATATTTAAAGGGCGCACCTAAAATGTCTGAAAAATGTGGTCCTTTCTCTCTTTTCGTTGTTCAATTAGATTTAGAATGTAAGACTTTCAACTAGAAAATTAAATTTTACCATTTTTCACATTCATAAATAAATTACAGCAATATCTATTTGAAAAAGAAAAAAAATTACAGCAAGAAGTCAAAAGACATAAATCGAATTGATACTATCTTTCTTACTGCTACTCTATCAAACATATCATCTTTCTTACTAAATAAATGGAGATTCTTCAAAAATAAATATTAAACAACAAATAAAATTGTATCATGTAAGAAAATTACATTTTTCATATCACATTTTATTAAACTTTACATATTTGATACCAAGACTTCTGGAAAAACACATTTGCTATAACAATTTGACCATCATTAATTGACATATTAATTTAGTATTTCAACATATATTTGAATCCCATTAAATTATTATTAATCGCTAACAATTCAAAAAATTAGTGACGAATTGAGAAATCATCGTAGCTATAGATATGATGTTTGGCCTAGCGATTCAAAAATCAATTATAGAAGAATTAATTTTACTAAAATAGATTTTGACAATAAATGATTATGATAAAATTCAAATATAAAATAATTGCTTTTGGATATTTGTTTTTGCAAAAGTAACACTTTAGTAGCTTAAAAAATATGATGATTTTTAACTTCTGGAGATCCCAAAATTGATTATGATATTGGGGGCCAAACACTATTAAAATCACGATTGACTAAAAATAATTTCTATAATTGGGGCCAAACACTTCAAAAATCACAATTGAGGTCTAAAAGTGTTTTTAAGAGCTCCCACCGCTAGGCCAAACTCACCCTAAGGGGGTGTTTGCAAATGCTTCTAGGAAGTACTTTTCAGCTTTTTTTCCTCGAAAAGCGGTTTTTCAGTATTTGCAAACTCTGCTTTTGCTTTTGCTTCTCAACAAAAAAACAGTTATAAGCTGGTTTTGGAAAAGCATGTCATGACCTGCTTTTGGGGCTGATGGCATTCTTGTAATAAAATAGAAGCAGTTTTGTGACATTTATATCCTTAATATTTTCTCTTAATTCCAACAATACCCTCATTTTCTATTTTATGTAATTGATGCTATTTAGTTTTACTTTTCACAATTTTATTTATATTCTTGCGGATAATGACTATAAAAAATATTATATTCATTTTTTACAACAAAAAAATTATTTTTGTTTGTGTGTTGTCTTCGATTCAGAATATGTTGTTCATATATATATATATTTTATTTTTTTAAATTTCTAGTTTAGCTTTGTGCATTGTTGTAGCCATTTTTAATTTTATGTAGGGTTTTATTATTTTTGTTTGTTCGCTAATTATAAGTTTTTTTATAATGTAACTTGAAATTAGTTAGTTTTTTATGCTCAACTTGTTTGTTCATTTTTTTTATTGTTTGTTTATTTTGATTTCACTAATAGCTTATTGTTAGTTTGATTTATTTCTATTTTACTAAAGGATTCATTCTGATTTGATTTAAACTTAGTTAATATTTAGTTGATTTTGTTTGATTCATTATAATTAAATATAAACTTAATTGATGATTTATAAAAATTTTGTTTGATTCATTTGATTTGATAAAGTTGCTTTATAACATTGTTTGTTTTGATCTTAGTTGCTTTATGTGTGTCTTACAAAAAGACATTTTCAAAAATTAAACAAAATTAATTTATGAACATGCCAAGTAAAGTGTAAAATAGGGCTTGTAATAAAATTCATTTAAAATAAAATTAATGTATGAACATACCAAGTTAAGGGTAAAATAGGACTTGTAATAAAATTCATATAAAACAAAAGACTCACTATATTCTGCTTTTTAGAAACTGCAAATACCTACATAATTGCTTTAAGCTGCCTTTTACCTTATTTTGCAAACACCCCATGCTTTTTTCTAAAAGTACTTTTTAATTACTTTAAGCAAAAACAACTGTTTTTCCAGATAGAGAAGTTATTGCAAACACCCCCTAAATCTTTTATGGTCTGACATAATCTAATTGTTCAAATATTTGTTTGTCAAAAATCGTCAAAAAATTGTGGTATTAAATATGATAAAATTATATGTAAATACTAAATACTAGTACACTACATGACATACCAGTGGACCACAGTCCCACACCTTTAATGTGTTAAAGAAGCAAATGAGTATAAAAGAACGAAAAGAATATGATAAAACTATATGTAAATACTAGTACACTACATGACAGACCACAGTCCCACACCTTTAATAATGTGTTAAAGAAGCAAATGAGTATAAAACAACGAAAAGGAAAATGCGTCTGCCGGGAGTCGAACCCGGGTCTATTGCTTGGAAGGCAATTATCCTAACCGTTGGACTACAAACGCGCATATGTTATAAGACCCACTATCTTTTATAGATTTGTACGGTACACCACAAAAAATTGAAATGAAGGTATTTCTTGGGAAAATTAACTCAATGAAAAAATCTTCACCTTGTCCTATCAACAACTTAATTGACTGCACATTATGTGCATATGTTCAACTTTTGTTAGCTTTTCTTGCAATTGAAATGGCGTTGTTCCTATTTCCCTTATCCCCCAATGTTTTGAATGAGTCTTGGAATTCTAATTTAATTGTAAATGACTCTCTTTTTCCGTTTAATGATTAAGGTTTACTTAACAAAAGAAAAGAAAAAAAGCTTGAGTATGTAACTTGCATGCTTGCTTGATTCATTGTAAACCATGCTAACAACTTTTTTGTGATGATAATATATATTAGATAAATATAAAAATATATTATGGGCTAGGGTTGACCAATAAAATATACTCCTATAGTAAGTAAAATCAATTATACGTAGGAATAAGGATCGATTACGCCACTATTGATCAGTGATTTTATTGAAAATTTATTGAATAGAACATTAGCAAAAATATGTGAGCTAGCGCCTAGCGGAATCATATAATAATATTATAATCATATACTAAGAGTGGTTTGCAAGGATTCATAGTTCTAGATGAGAAAAAAGAAGAAGAACATATTTAATTAATGATAAATGTAAATATCCGAAAGTGCACTTAAAAATGAAATATGGAAATAGATCTTTTCATATTTTCTACTGAAACGTACGACAAATTGATTCATAGTAATATATGCAGCTAGCATGATGTGAATTACTTTTCTGTAGAAACATTTCATTAACCTTATTTCATAAGCTTAATTAAAGCATCAAATATCATTGGAGATATAGCACTGATCAAGTATGGTTTCGCTATAAATATTGAGTTAAAGATTATAGATTGACCATATTATGAATACTCGTATCTTATCCCAAAGAGAAGATTATAGATTGAGTTCAAATCAACGATAAAATTTTAATCAAAGTCAACTCGATTATATTTGAATTATTCATTTAACAAGTAAAATACCACGTGCTTAAAATTACGGGAACAACTATGAATCACACGTAAATAAGTTTTAGTAAGCATGTGTACACAATATACTGTAATTAATAACACTATGTATTACCCAAGGTGGTTGAACCAAGTGGTAGTGACTTGCGACCCCCAGAGGTGAGACTTAAGTTCGAATCCTACTAGAGACATCACACTGGAGAGGATTTATACTCTTTGTACTCTTCGGTTCGAGCTGTAAAAACACAGTCTAGTAGATAAAAAAAAAAAAAATAACATTATGTATTCGTTAGAAACTGATAAAACGAGATATAAATACACAAAAAAGTGAAATCATTATTCACACGTATAATTGGGCTCATGTTTATGGAACATCATCAAACCCGATAAACTTAGAAGAAAATATTTAAATTATGCAAACCCATATTAAAAAATTTCAACAATTCTAAAAACAACTTTGCATATATTATGTATTATTTTTTATTGCAATATATAATAACGGCATAATGAGTAAACAAACACCTAAAAAATAGTAGTTTAAATAGACATTACAACCATTATAACTTTTGTACGATAAATATTTGAAAAATAATTATTAATAGCTTTCTCAAATCAAATATGAGCATCTACATCGCTATACATAGTTTATCCTTTATGATTTGATTGTCAAATGGTAAAAAAATCCCCTTTTGTGGAACCTTGATGAAGTTTCAACGGTTTTTCTTCAAATTTGAAAAACTTTTAATTTATTGAAGTTTGAATGATTGTTTGATCTTTTTCACCCGTTTTAGTTCCAATCAAGGGGGTGGGGGCGGGGGTAGGGTG
Organism: Penstemon davidsonii; assembly: GCA_034814905.1. Taxonomy (NCBI): domain Eukaryota; kingdom Viridiplantae; phylum Streptophyta; class Magnoliopsida; order Lamiales; family Plantaginaceae; genus Penstemon; species Penstemon davidsonii. The sequence goes on from JAYDYQ010002688.1 coordinate 7,244,229, forward strand.
AGGGTTGGGGAAAAAATGGTGTCCAATCAAGGGAAGGGCTGAGGGTGAAGGGGGAGCTTGGGCCCATTAGGTGGCGTCACCTGATGCATCACTAATTCATTTTTTTCCCCTTTTTTTGCCGTGAATTGGGTTTGAAGTCCTTTTTTTTTAATTCCCTTTTTCATTTATTTTTTGTTATTTTTTGCCATATGTTTTTTTATTAAAAATTTATGTTATTTTTAATCAAATCATCAACATTATTCAAGGTATAATTTTGAAATCTTTAATTTTAAATTTAATAATAATATAGATGGATATATATATTTAATACAAATTTTTGGATTTAAATTTCATTATGATTCAATTGAACACATGATATTTATATATATTGAAATAAATTAAAATTTAAATAATACGATTTAGAATGATGATAGCGGGGAAGAGTTAACATTTATTATTATTATTATTATTATTGTGAGAATGAAAAAAAGTTGAAATTTGAATTAATTGGAGGGAGAAATCCTTCGGTTGAAAACGAGTAGACAAGGCAGAAGCAGGGACATGCAACTTTTAAGCCCCTGATTGGAGGTGGCCTCTTTGTAATTGGGTTGTTATGTTGTTTCTAAAAATTTGTAGTTTTTTTTTTTTGGTTGTAATTTGTACTTTAAATTTCAGCAATTAATAAAATAATTAATAATCCAAAAAAAAAAAAAAAAAAACTACATCTATGTTTTCATTTCTTTTTGGCGCGGTCTCCACTTCTAATATTTTCGCCCTTCATTTCTTCCTTCTTTCTTCAATAATAATATACCCCGTATAAAATTAAAAGTCGTGACCCAAAATATTCAATGATTCAATCCACTCACTTTCTGGGACTGTAACACTGCATAAAATCCCCAATTGGAAGGTAAGGATTCTTCAAAGGAAAAGGAAAAATGGAGACAATTGAGAAACCTATTTCCGGCGACGATTCCGCTCGGCCGTGGCAATCGTATAACACTGTTTATACGAATGCCAAAGCAGGTAGTTTTCTTAATTAAAAGTTACATTATTACTGTTAAATTGAATCAATTGTACTTGATTAAGTTATTCTGTGAGCGAATTTGTTGTAGGGATGGAAGGGGTGGACAAGGAGAAAGTGCAGAGAGTAGTTTATGAAATGAGCAAAGGGTCAAAGTATTTCGAAAACGAGGAAAGAAAAGAAGTTTTCATGAAGCAAAAAATCGAGAATATGCGGGCTCAGTACGCCAAGCTTACTGCCGCCGATATCACACATAATCAGAAGGTATATTGAAGTTTTAAGACAAAAAGAAAAAAGAAGAAGGAATTGAACCAGTCTTTTATTATGTTTGGGTTTTTGGTTAAGTTCAACTGTTCAAGTATGAATTCAGTGAGATGTGGTTGTTAAGATAGCTATATGAATATAAACAAGCTTTTCTTTTCATGTAATAACAGCTTTGATTGGCATTTGTGCATCACTCATTTACAGATTGCTGATAAAAGAATTTTCGATTTAGAAGCAACGCGTGATCTGTCAAGAATTTGGCTACATGTGGATATGGATGCTTTTTATGCGGCTGTTGAAACATTATGCAATCCTTCCCTAGAAGGAAAGCCGATGGCTGTTGGTGGCTTGTCTATGATCTCAACTGCTAATTATGTGGTTGGGATTGCCAACTCTGAGTTTAATGACTTGGCCATTTCTCGTATAAATTTTGTAGTATTGCTTTTTGGTTGCCTTTTGCCTTTGATGATGTGTTGTGCTTATTTTCAGGCACGTAAATTTGGGGTTAGAGCTGCAATGCCTGGTTTTATTGCGCGTAAATTATGTCCTCAACTGATTTTTGTTCCAACGGATTTCAAGAAATACAACTATTATAGTGATTTAACGAGGAAAGGTTCACATTTGTACTTTTCTCTGGGTTTTATTTGATATATAAAACAAAATATGCTTTTTCTGAATTTCATGTTTTCACTTTTTAGTTTACCAGAAATATGATCCCAACTTCTTAGCTGCAAGTTTGGACGAGGCTTACCTTGATATAACAAATTTCTGCAGTGAAAGGGGAATGACTGGTGGAGAAGTATGTCAAAATATACCTATGATAATGAAGATATATTCATCTATTCTCTTGCATCGTCCTTCCTTACATCTCATTTTGTCATTTTTTCCCGGGGTTTCCCTCGTCTTAATGCTTGGTGATTTTGCTTCCCGAAGGTGGCGGAAGAGCTCAGAGAAAGTGTTCACAAGGAGACTGGACTAACATGTAGTGCTGGTGTGGCACCGAATCGCTTACTCGCAAAGGTGGTGCTGGCTTTCTGTTGAAGAATTTGATATAATACTAAAATATTCACCGTCTATTTTAAACATGACACACAACTGTTTACATTCATGGATAAAGCAGTTAGAACAAGCTGATTATAAGGATGGCAAATTTGTTTCCCCTCTATCCTTCAAAGGGTTATCTGTTTCAGTAAATGACCTCAGAACTTTGGTGAAGGCTTTATTCACTGTTAATCGAACATAGATGCTCAGGTCTTATGTCACGGATTTTAATTGTCGAATAGTGGATGTGTGAGAAGTCTCGTTGTTGTCTAATCTTGTTATTATCTTCATTCATTAGATGAATGCTCTAGCATGTTTAAACAATCAACTCTCCATCTGTTACTTTGGTATTAATTGTTTAATTTAATTTTTATGATGCTAGTTCTGTATGTTCTTCATTTTAAGTAGGTTTGCTCAGATATCAACAAACCAAATGGCCAATTTGTGTTACCAAATGAGCGTATGGCTGTCATGACATTTATATCTTCACTACCTATAAGGAAGGTACTTTTTTCTAATTCCTGTTGGTATTTTTGTGTGCTCCCCATTTGTTATGGGAAGGATCTCATTTCAAAATCATACAATCTATATCCTGATATTGAAGAGCTCCATTTGTAGATTGGGGGCATTGGTAGGGTCACTGAAAATGTTTTGAAGGACGTGTTTGGAATTACAACATGTCAGGACGTGCTGCAAAAAAGTAGCGTCATCTGTGCACTATTTTCCCAAACATCTGCAGGTTTGTGTAATATCGTAACAACCTCTTTCCTGTATCTTGACTCTTGAATGAGTTGGACTTTATTTTGAGATGCTGTTCAAGCATTTTCAAAAATAAAAATCACTACATTAATTATGGGACTAAGTTTTGTCTAGAGGCTTTTGAGATTCTATATATCTGACTTCTACGCAGCTCTTTTTGCACTTACAACCTGAATAGACTGATGTTAGAGGTACCTTTTCTTTTTTTCCTTTTCTTTTGCAGACTTTTTCTTGTCTGTAGGTCTGGGAATTGGGAGGACAGATGCACCTCAAGTGACCCTGAGAAAGAGTATGAGTTGTGAGAGAACTTTTTCATCCACTCAAGATGAGGCATCTCTTTACCAGAAATTAGGTTGCTACCAAAATTTTCTTATTTAGATTGGTGTTAGTCGGTAGCTACTCATTTCCTCACCTTCTCTTGCAAAGTTATTGATTCTATATTAAACATAGTTCATTATGTTCTCTTTTAACAATTTGAGGGTAACTTCCTACAAAAATCATAATCAATCTAAATCTTTTAATGGTGCGTATATTTTCGAAAAAAGAAAGTAGAAAAATAAATTAACAAAAAAAGTAAGAATGAAACCTGACAACTAGAATTCAGTCTATTGTGATAATTAATACAAAACTATGCACTACATTTTATCTAAACTCAAGAATGTTATCCGATTGGTATTCCTGTATCAAGAAGTTTTGCCTGTTATAGACTTATAGTGGCTGTGTGGTATTTTTATATTCACTGGGTTTCCTTATGTCCAAGTTGCTTTTTAGTTCTATTAATATGTGCTTCTAGATTTTTGCTATGTCATAAATTCTGAACATTATTCAGTAAATCACTATGCATCACCACATTGTTGATGTACTAGTCATTCAGCTGTTGTTAATGTGCCCATAATATGAAATATGTGGTCTTGTTGTGTGTTTGTGTCCATCATGTATGACCCATTGACCTGTAACTTTAAGATAAAGACATTTGTAATAACATATAGGTTAGATGCACAAAGGCCATTAGGCAACAGATTCACTTGCTCAGTAACATTTGACTTTTCAGTGCTGTCGAAACTGCTTTCTTGCTGTCAACTTGATTATGCATGTCTTCTCAAATTGATTTTAATCAATATGCTTTCAGCGGACATTGCGGAAAATCTTTCCACAGACTTGAAGAAAGAAGACCTCTGTGGAAGAACATTGACATTAAAGTTGAAAACATCATGCTTTGAGGTACTAACAGTTGCATTACTGCAATTTTGGGCCTACGACCACACTTTATATTTATGCAATAACATTTTTCTTGAGCTGAGTATGGGAGAGAGGTTCTGCGTGCATGCTTATCCACAATTTTGAATGTTCCAGGTTCGAACTCGGGCAGTGACGTTGTCGAATTATATTTGCTCAAGTGAGGATATTCTGAAACATGGTATGAAGCTGCTTAAGGCTGAACTCCCGGTATCTCTCAGACTGATGGGTAGGACAACTAAATACGACTTGTTTATTCTTTTCCAAAAACTTCCCTATCATGCGGGGACTGTCATACAAGTTCCTTTGACTTTTAATGAACTTGTGCCTCTGTGAGACTGATGGAAATACTGCAAGTATTATTTGTTATTGTTCCTCCAGATTGGAATATCTCAAGCAATTTGGTGCAGTTATATTAGTTGTTCTATTAATTTAAGTTCTTTGGGGTTGGAATGAAGGATTAGGAGCTATGGATTTGAAATCCATAATAACAAGTCTAATATATATGGAATTTAAATCCTTAGCTTAGGTAGCTATTTTCTAGTATTTTTTTTAACCAAAATGATGAATTTGAAATCCATCCAGTGTTGGAGTTGAAATCCGATCTTCAAATCGTTCGTCAAATCCATATCCTTCCATCCAAATGCACCCTATGATTACAATGTCATCAACTAATCCCAGAAATGTTTCATACTAAAAGTAGGGTCATTTTTGTGGTTTAACCTGGTAATGATGCAGATATTTCGGAATTGGGTTCATTTCTCTTCTTTCTGAAAAGAAAAATATTCCATAGTCGATAAGAACATGACCTACTTTTTCTGGTTCTTTTGTCAATCATTATAACATATCTGATGTTGTAGCATAAATTTCTAAAAATTAATAAATGATTTATTGAAGATTCTCATTTTCATATGAACAACAAGAAAGTCTAGTTAATCTTTAGCCTTTTTCTCTGTGAAGGACACATCTTATTGGGCATCTCTTTATAGAACTAAGATTTATAACAGTGTTCAAGATCTTAAATGTTACTGCAATTACTTATGAGCTTTAGATTCTTTTCCATTTTCAGGACTGCGAATGTCACACTTCAATGAAAGTGGAAAAGGTGTTAAAAATGACCCCAAACAGAAAACACTTTCTAACTTCATAATTACTTCAGGAAACAGGTTGTCGGGTGATCAAGCCTTCCTAGGCTCCAATATTGATGATGATACTGTATCAATAGACACAGACACAGACACCAGTTTCTCTGCCGATACATACGAGACCTACAAGTCGATTGATTTAGTCGATTCCCATCAAATCCCAGATCCTGACAACATCGACTTCAGACATGATAACAACGAGGCACAAACCAGGGGAAATTTTGATATCCAGATTGACAATTCAAAAGACAACGTATGCATGTTACTCCCTATTGTTTAATCACCTCCTTCTATTCCTAACTGAATTTCCCCTAACTTTTGTTACTTAGGTTGTAAGAGGTTCGTCCACACTGCAAACTGAGGAAAGACAAGAAAACTTCGATTCCATCTTTTGGTTGGGCGATTACCAGTGCTCAGTATGTGGGGCCGAACTGCCTCCTAGCTTTGTGGAGGAAAGACAAGAACATTTTGATTTCCATCTTGCTGAAAGGCTGCAAGAGGAGGAGGAGTCGAGCAATGTTCAAAGAACTCTCAGTCCTAGGCAACAACGGTAATGCATCTTATTGGATAGCTATATTGCCATTCAAGAGTACCAGAATTTCTAAGATCTTTATACTTGTGCCAGGTTTGTACAGAAGGACCAAACGAGCCATAATCAGCAGAGAAAGAAGCTTAAACCATCTCCTTCAAAGGTTAAACACATTCCAATTGATATGTTCTTTGCAAGGACGGGGTAATGTTTTCATTCTTTTATATTGTAGTATATACTAAAATTGATTTTAACTGTGTGTATGGTTGTAACTTTGATGAGAAAATTACATTGAAATGTGTTTATTTGATTATCAAAGATTTTTTTGTTATATTTTATACATCCATCACGTTTGTTCTTTCATGGTAATCGATGGCATTAATATAATTAAAATAATCAACATGTGATTGGTTTAGTAAAAGAGATTAGTTCTTCCAAAGTGGCGAACTTAGGTTCGAATCCCTATTAAAGAGTTCCTCATTTAACGTATCTGACGTGCATCGAAAATGATTAAGGTTTAAGACCTAAATACCATTGGAAAACAAATAGATTAAAAAAAAAAGTTGAAATGAATTTTTATATTGATGAAGTATTTGTAACGTTATATCCTAAGATTTGAATGGACGGGGTGTGATTTTGTCCAATTTTTTTTTTTATCGTAATTGCCACAAAATATTTTCCAACTTTTGTTAGGTGAATAGATCAAATACATCATTAATTTATTCATACTTAACTAGTAATTTAAAATCAACCAGTATAAATCAAATCAAAATTATTTTTCTATGTAAAATGCAAAGATAAGAATTTTACACCATTAATTTTTTAAATAAACATTTTTAACAACATCTATTATCTATTCTGGAGTACAATTTAATATAACAAAAATAACAGAAGGAATATTATTACAGTTTAAATGGCTAAATTTAGGCCACGTTTGTAGAAAGAACAGAATGTTGACAATCCAATCTATGGAGCTAGTAAGACCTGTTCTGAGAAACTCATCAACTTCTTTTCCATTTGAAAAAACAAGAACCCGAATCCATCATAAACCAAATCTCAACAATATATGTGTCCAAGCTCAGACAATCAAACAAAGAATCCATTTCAAATCCAACAATGGAACAAACCCGACCCGAAACCCAGATGAAAAGGGTAAAAATCTTGAAAAATCTCTACCCACAATGTCCGATATCATGAACTCAGCAAGAACACAGAATCTTGACCTTAAGCTCCAAATATTGGGGCCCTTTTTCAGAATCACGGCCCAAAGCTTGCAAAGCCAAAAGGAATTGGGCCGGGCCGAGGGAGTGATAAGGTATTGGTTTGGAGGTAAAATTCTCCATTTGGATTCGATAAGGTTGCAGAAAGAGACACTTGGAATTGAGAAATCAATATTTGGGATTGGGTTGTTTATTGGGGCAGTAGCTATTAGACATGGATATGAGCAAAGATGCAGGAGGGCTGAGTTGCTTGCAATTAATGATACTCATCTTTACCATTCCAAGGTACGGACACTTCATTTTCCTAACTTGTTATGTATTAAAAATTGATTTGATTAAAACCAAAAATTTCGGTAGGTGGTTAATGATTTTTGTTTTTTTGGGTATGTTTGTATCAGTTAAATATTAAAAATAATGTTTTTGGAAATTTTGGGAAACACTCAAAAAATTTACAGATCAAAAGAAAATATTGAATGTAGACTAATAATAATTAAATATTAATAATTTTGCAGCTTGTGAGGTTTTACACAAGAATTGGGTTCAGGGCAGTGTATGAGGTGACGGGTTCATCACTTGGAGATTTTAGTCACATGTTGATGTGGGGAGGAGTTGGAACTCGGATGGATGCAGACCTTGAACATCTTATGGTCAAATGGTGCTCAAGATTCAAGCCTACCTAAAACTCAAATTGGAACACAGTATAACAAAGGTATGCTTTGGATATCTTGTGCTTCCAAATCATGTATAACAAAGGTTACACACCGGGGGTGGGCTCGGTGGAATCTCCTCCGATATTTAAGTAAGCAAGAGTTGCACGAAACTTAAACAAAGAATTTGCAGAGTAAAATATATTTTGTTTTAGAATTGTGTATATTCTCCTATGCTAAAAATGTTATATATATTCAGGTAAATATTCCCAACATAATTAGGTAAATATTTTGATAGGCTTAATCCATTTGCGTATCCTTCACTAGAAAAAATAATTAGAACACTACTTTGGAGGACATTTTAGGATTTTTTTTTAATAAAATTGCTGTGGCAATATCGCTAGCCACTACTAAATTAGAAAAATTGTTGTCAGAATAGGAATGTCTAAAATATTTCCAAATAAAAATAATTAATTAATGGACTGCTTGTAGTCTTGTTGAATATCATTTCAACGCTTTGGTTGAGAACAAATTAAAGTTAAAACCAAGCAACAATGGCAAAGCTCTTGTTGGGATCATTTATGTTTGCAATCGTGTGCTTGGTCGTTCTTAATATATCGGGTATTCACTTTTATTTTGATTAAATATTGAAAGATTTATTTGGTAATTTCCATTATATTTATGCAGGTTGTCGGGGAAAAAGTTGCCCATTTACTGTACCTTCTCCTATTTGTCACTGTGTGGGTTAAATTTATGTGAAAGTTGGTTTCCTGGAACTCCTCTAATTGATGAATACTGCACTAAGGAAGACGACGTGTTCAGATGTCATTGCTTTTATGAATGTACTGACCAAGAGAGGGAGGACAAAGCTTTTTCGCCTAACAATTATATGCTCGATTTTCAACATTGATTAATAATAATATTCAAAGTGATTTTTTTACAGGAAAATAATTTATTTTTTGTATGCCAAATATAAAAATCCAATTCTATTTTACTCGAGTTATTTCCTTAATCGACTTCTAAAACAGGGGACATTGGTCTAGTGTTTAATTTCACACTTGTAACTCACTTTCCTAAATTCATAACGAATCACTACAAAAGTTGTCATAGAGAATTAATAACGTGTATAACATCATGGTTTATTTCTTTGCTAGGCTATCTTGTGGGTTGGTTATCCGGGTCAAGATCAAGTCATATTTGGAGATTACAATCTAGGTAATGATTTTTGTGATGCTAGGATGCAATATAGTGGTCTGCACCCCTTACAAGTTTAAAAGTGTCCCATGAAGTAGATTATTATATATAAACACTAACACAAGGGATACATGTTAATCGTAGAAGAGGCGCATATCACCACACAGCACCCAAGCATCAAACAAACCCAATAGTTTTCTTCTTTTCTTGCAACATGTTTCTCATACAGAGATAAATGTAACGGGTCGAGTAGGTCTGGTCATAAGCCCACTTACTTGTCTAGCATATCTTGACCCATCCGAGACCGGGACTGACCCACTCAATTGTCACTGTAATATGTAGATAAAGTGTCGATGACTAATATGAACATGAGGCCTAGCTAATGCCTCTACCAACTTTCTAGGAAGAAAATACAAATTAATTCTACAATCAAAAGTCCATTTACGAATTCGATCATGGCTTGAGCTACACAACATTCTCCAATGTATTGTTTGGTTATTGGGAAAGTGAGGGAAAGTGAGGGAAAGTGAAGGAAAGTCAGTTTTATTTTCTCTCGCTTGTTGTTTGGATAGCAGGAAAGGAAGTTGCTATTTTCCTTCAACTTTCCTGCAGGAAAATTTTGTGAAGAAAGAATTTCCCCACCAATTTGATGGGGAAATCCTGGGAAAATTTTAGAGTAAATTGCAAAATATCCCTTGTACTTTGTCTAACTATCCAAACTTTCTATTTGTGATATTTTTTACCAAAATTCCCTTTGTACTTATTTTTTATTATTAGCAAAAAAATACTCTCTCAAGTCACAATAGCAATTATACCCCCATAAAATATCGCAAAAATACCCATTTCAGATACAAACAACCCAAATAAAATATAATTCTTATATTAAAACTAGAAAAGTACAAATAGCAAAAGGCAATATCAACTAAATTTTACAATATATTTTACAATTTTGAAACTATTTATAATAAAACGGAGATAATTATAAAAAATATTATCTTTTTCTAAACTTTCTTGACAACCAAATATCTGTAAGAAAATAGTTTTCCTGACAACCAAACATGTAGAGGAAAATGAATTTCTTTTCCTTTCCTTTCTTTTTTATTTTCCTACAATTTTCCCTCACTTTCCTTACAACCAAACAAGCTACAAGTATATATATATATATATCATCAAGCAGCGTGCGCCTTCAACGATACTTGTCGAACCAAAATTATCCTATAATGAAAACAATATTATCATGTCTTCAAACAATATTCTCCAAGTATACATACAACTTGTGGGATTCGAGAAAGTACGTGGAAGTTAAGAGAGGAGGAAATGGTAATGGTAGAGTGATTGTGAAATTGGATGTGTAAGGATTTGAGGTTGGTTGATAGTAGATAGGAAAAAGAAATTGATCACGGGGCAACATGCATGCTTTTGTCGACAAGTCTGTTTATGTTAGCTATATATTTCATGTCTATAAATTAAATAATCAAGTTAAAAGAATTGTGGTAAGACCAAGCAATGCATTCATGTAGATTATATATTTAAAGTAAAGAGATGTTTAAAAAGAACACGCTAGAAGGAGGGGTCGAACCTCCGACCTTGTGGTTAACAGCCACACGCTCTAACCAACTGAGCTATTCCAGCTTGTGAACTTAATTTATAATTTGCTCCATAAATCCTTTCCTTCTTCATTTCCATCTTGGTTTATTTCGGATCCACAAACGGCCAATATCTCATCATGTTTCGCTCCAGATTAGATTATTACAAATCAAAAGCATATACATACATATTCAATTCCCGTATTGTAATTGACCATTCTGTTAATTAATATACAGTGTTATCCAATCAAAACGTAATTAAATGTATTTTACTTCGCTTCGCTTGTTATATTTAATTTATTTTTGTACGATCAAATCAGGTGATTAGAGATATCATGCACCTTCCATATGAGTATAGAAATAAATGTTTAATTTTACTACTTGGACCAAATGCACCTTCAATACCGATCTCCGCATCCATCTACCCGATATGCATTGAAATTGCTCACTGGACGAGCAGAACCTGTGATCAATTTCTTTTTCCCAATTTATTCTTAGATTAATTGGCGTAATTAAGCTAGCAATTATTATATATGTTATGTGAAGGTAAATTATTTCTAAGTATGAACACCTTCATTTATTTTTATCATCTCGATCATGTTTCGCTAGTTACTTTAGATTCGATGACCAATTAATTTAATTATGAGTATTTTCTTTCAAATTAGATCCCATGATCGATCAATTCACCTATTTATCAGCTCAGCTCATGTTTCGATGGACACTTTAGATTTTTCTAGCTTTTTTCCGTTTCTTTACAATTTTCAACCCATAAATTAATTAATTAGATGCATGAATAAATACATTAATTGACACATCTGATTATATTTTTTTAAACCGCCCTCTTAATTTGTTTTGACAAATAGTATTAGATTCTTATCCAAAACCACTTTCTCGGATACAATTACTATTAGATTTGCATTCTTAGCATTTTTAATTTACTCCGTTCATATATACATCCTTTTCAAGATGCATGGCTTCTTTTGTTTTTGTAATGGTGAAACTTGAATGCATGAGAAGTTTGGGGCCTGTTTGGATTGATTTCAAATATCATCTCAATTGATTCCTGCTCGCTCAATATTTGTGCAAGACATATATGGTGGGCTCAAACCAATAGCCCTATTATCTCTTGTTGCGTTACAATTCTAGTATATAAATTAAATGTCATAAGCATGTCTAGATATACACGATAAATATATACTGTATATAAAATTTATTAAACTTCCATACACAACCAAAAAGACAAACAAAAAAAAAAGAGATACTCCATTTATTTTTATCTAAATACGTATTACCTATTATATTATTATTATTATTATTATTATTATGTAATTACCGTTAAATTAATATTATTTCAATCAACAACGATCTCAGTCTTCTTTATGTAATTATCTAAATCGATATTACAATTATAACAATATTTTTAATAATCATCTCAATAATTACACAATATTAATACTCCTATATATATAATATTATTAGATTTCAATCTATAAAGCCACTAATTTGACACTTATCATCAATCTTACTTTTATCTAACCTCAACATCCAAAGTCAATTCAAATCATATTTCAAAATTTTAAAACTCACTGACAAATATTTTATTATTATAGTATTTTATTTGTTATAATTGTTTCGCCAAAACAATAAAACCAATTTTGGAAGATTGAAACAAAACCAAAGTCGATCCAAACAAGTTCTTGATCGTCCTATTGGATAGATGAATTCATGTAAAAATATTTAAGGCTTCCCCACTTCCAATTATAAATGATTAAAAAAAATATCAGTAATACATAACTAGATCTATAATTAGGAATCGGCAAAATATTTTTGATCTAACTATCGGAAAGAACTCCAACATCAAAATTCAGCTAAATTCAAGCAAGATTCGATATATATAAATGGTTAACAGCTCTGATCCTTCTCTTTCTCAAATAAGTTTAAACCAATTAATACTATATGTTGCAGTTTAGCTTATATATATATAAATAATTTGACTAAAAATTGTAACATAGAATCAAATTTTATTAATATAATTTTGCAATACAACAAAGATTTTTATTTCTCTCTTCAAAGATTTTCCTCCAATTAAGAAGATATATGTATCTAGCTATAACATGATTTTGAATATCAATAATTTTCAAAATCGATGATCCTATATGCCGTGAATACATCTATAATTGCAATGACAATAAGAAATATTTTCACCAGAAGGAGATTCTCGCACTATGCAGTATGCTGAAATTACCGGTCTAGGTATATGTTTAAAACGAAAGCGACCAATACATGCACTCTTACATTCACCATCTTGAGGAACAGATTTACAAGCGTCTTCAAATTCAAGTGAGCACATTTTACCCCAACAACCTGCATAAACAAAACCAATCAAGCTTTCAGTTATTATTTGTGTTCAATAATGTAATTATCGATCGTGAATGTATAATATTAATATACCAATAAAAATAAAAGTCATGAATTTATTTAATTAATTAATACCCGATATAAGAACTAAGCACACGATTGCAAACAAAAACGATGATCCAAGGAGCTTTGCCATTGTTGCTTGGTCTTAACTTTCTTCTAATTTGTTCTTAACAAAAGCGTTGGAATGATATTTTACAATACTACAAACAGTTTCTTAAATACTCCTTAGATGTATGCATTTTAAGGCAATGTATTAATTATTTTGAATGGGAGTTAAAGATTATGTGTACTCCAAATATTTATTTGTAATAAATGATAATATTAGAAATATTTTGAATAATAGAATTAGATCGCTTAAGTCGCGGATTCCCACCATGCGTATATGCTGAATCTGATATGTTAGCTTCTAAATTCGAGACGAATATACATACTGTAATTAGTAAGTAGTCAATTTTTTTTGGTAAAAATGCAATTAGATATTCTTATTCTAACAATAATTTTCCTAAAAATTAGTCACGTTCAATTCACGTGTGCTCGGCATCACTCTGAATCGTCCAAAAAATCTAAAATGAAACAAATTACGGATAGTGAATTACTGGGGGTAAAATGTTAAGAAAAACACAAAAAAACTGTTAAAAAATATATGTAAGGAAGATCAAAATTGTATTCAGAAAGAAAAGATAAAGTTATATTGATCACTCTAGGATAAGATATAAAATAGAAGTGCACCTAGGTCACATGTGGGACAACTACACTACTCGCTTTAATATTTTATTTTGAATTAATTTTGGCTATATAACTAGAATAAATATAAGAATTAAATATTATCAGATAAAGTTTGAAGAAATAAACCACACTTAAAAAGATAAATTTAGCGGCCTTATTTGGTAAATGAAATTTGGCAAAACTTATGAAATTTAATCGGGTTTTTGGCATTTTGTACCCTAAAATTGTAGGAGTTTGACACTTTGTATCCTAACTTAAAAGTTTTGACATTTCGCACCCTAGAAATGCAATTTGTTTGGCACTTTGCACTCTAGTGTGTGTTTTGATGAAAAAATTCTTTGCTGGAAGGGTAGAATAGTCATTTTAGAATTATTTTGACATTTTTCACCCTAGAAATATAGATTTTACACTCTGCACCCTAAAAATATAGAATTTTGGCACTTTGCACCCTAAAAATATTTTTTTTGGCATTTTCTCGATTAATATTTTTGGCATATTTTTTTATTTTAACAAAATTCATTGATGGCACATTTTCAACCAATTTAATGTTTTGTAATTTAATTTGACACTTATGTTTTTTATTTTTAACCAAATAATCTAGAGGATACTTGAAAACAAAATAAAAACAATGTCTTTTTTAAATACAAATTTTACTAAGAGAAAATGTTAAAAGAAGTTATTAAAAAGTAAAATAATTTGTAACATGTCTATAGAAATGACCATTTTATCTTTCCATCTACGACATTCATGAGTTATTTTTAAAAAGTAAAACACATTATGGTGCAAAATGCCATACACACTAATTTTAGGGTGCAGAGTGACAAAAAATTTAAAGCAGGGTGAAAAATCTCAAAGTTTATATTTTCATGGTGCAAAGTGCCAACATTCTACATGTTCACACTACAAGAAATTTGTACTTTGGGGACGAATTTATTTTGCGCGAAAATAATTTTGTGGCTTAAACTCACATTAGGGTACAAAATCTTGTTTTTGTGCTTGAAAATTTTCTATACAAATATAATTCATCCCCAGTTGCTATTCACAATATGTAACAAAAAATTTCATCCCTAAATATCATATTTTGGTACGTATCCAAAATTTTCGTACCAAAATAGAATCCTTCAACTACATAAAAGAAAAAATCGTGTATAATTATTTGGGCACGTTAAAAAAATTGGCAAGACTCACTTCGTCCCCTATCGCTTTAAAGCGCAAAAAATAATTACAACGCGCTTCTCTCATTTAATTTAACATATCAGGTGTTTTCTCTCTCTTCACTAACTTCATTCAAAACCTAAATCACGCAATATTTCTCTCCACTCCCACTACAGCCTCGCCAGAAAATTGCCGCACCTTCACCGTCGCACCGCCGCACCTTCACCGTCGCACCGCCTCACCGCCGTTAGTAGTCTTCACTTCAAAAGGATTTTTCTCGCCTCTACTCTAACTCAAACATTTCCACACATTCGATTCTCTCTGAATTTTGATTTCGATTCTCTCTGTCATTTCATGATAGTTAAGAAGTGAAATCTCGGAGCATTCTTCTCATTTGGAAATAGGTATATTCTCTTGCCCCTAATTTGGTTTCCCAGTTTGGCTGAGTAATTTGACGTACTCTGTTTTATTTGCTTTGTTGATCTTCTTCAGTAAGGTAGATAATGATTTATATGTTGCTTTGGATTTTGGAGATTATGTATATGTGAGGTGTGGAGTGAATTGCAGAAAGTGAATTTTGGAAGAATATTGAGGCATTTTACTAGAAATACATTTGAATCAATAATTTTGTTAATTTAGTTTACGGAATAGCTCTCCAGATGTTGTTAAGCAGATCACTTCAATCACAATTGAACCTGGTGTCGAGGTTGAGGTTACCACTGCAGATTCTTAATTGTCATGCCTCTGTTTTTTTTTATTTTGTTAATTTAGTTTACGGAATAGTTCTCTATCAATGTTGTCTTTTACAGTTTTGGTCAAACATGTTAAGAAAGGGAGTGTTCCTATTTGTTGATTTATGTTGATGGTTGAATGAACTTTTTTTTTTATATTTAATTCTTGGGTGTTCTTGTTTACAAATTATTTAAAATTTTATATGAAAAGAACTTATAGTAGAATTTAAAAAGTGGAACTTATAAACGTTTCTATATCTGTACTCGTTCTCTAGAAAATAATAGTTTGAGAAGTTTAAAGCCTCCATCACAAATGACGGGTATCTACCTGGAAGTCACGAGGATTAACAAAATACTAAACTGTTCTTTTCGATCTATTTAGAACAGTCGTGTGCCATAAAATTTAAGTTCCTATGTACAAATTTAATTTTTCGATCTAAACTGTTTTACTTTTACACACCAAGGAATTGATAATTCATACTTGCTAATGCATCTGAGTAGCACATTAGCTTAGGATATTACATGTTTGATGAATTTTTTTATATAGCTATTAGGTTGGAGTGTACTACTTTTGTCCAATTTCATGATTTCATTTATAGCATACTGAATTGATATTTTATCCTAATTAGATTAGGACACCGTCAATTTCATTTATCTTTGCAGCAGTCTTTTACTTAGTTGCAAATGTGCTAATTTCTAGTGGATTTTAGTGGAACTTGTGTAAGGTGGAGTTTAGCTGAAAATTGTTGAAATTGAATTTAAATTTGCAGAAAATTTTACTTATTTGGAAATTGCAAAGTCTTCTAAAGTTATCTTGACTGGGTGTATATTTTGGACTTATAATTTTCGCTTTTGTAGATACATTATCATTATAATTTTCCTTACAAGTAATATATCATTTCTCTTGATGAAGGAAAGATGTGAAATTAATAGAAATAATAGGTCAAAGCTTACCGTATTACATAATCAGGGGTCACGAGCTTTTGTAACTCTTCTTCACGAGCTTGTAAGTGAATTACTATCTTGGGATAAGCATGTAGTTTTTCAAATTCAATGAATATTAGGAATTTTTCAAAGGGACATAAATATGTCATGTTTCTTGCTGGACAATTGTTAGTTGTCAAATATATAAAGAATTTTCAAATAACTCTACTTCAATAGAATTTAAGTTTTAAATGATTTTTTTGTGATATTGATACAGGGAGAAAAGGCAGGCAATCAACTTGATAAAATCGAGTTCTTTCCTCCTACACATTGTACTGATGGAGAATGGACAACTTCTGAGTGTGAAGTTAGATATGTGAGTATATAATGAAGTAGAATCTAATGAATCAATAATTTGTATTCTATCAATATTTATACTTTTGAATTTCATCATTTTTGAACAGAAATCTATGCTAGATGTCCAAGCCAAATCGATAGCAGAGGGAAATTCGAAGACGGCGAATGAATGTTGAGGAAGTTATGGGTGTGAAATCAGGCTACGATAAAGGATTTGGATATGGACCAAAACCTCCAAGAAAGAATTCGAGTGCAAACACTAAGAAACTAGAAGAAGCTCTAAGAGATTCTCAAATTGAGAACACCCGGCTTAAAGAACGCTTGGGGGCAGCAGAAACTCAATTGGATGAGTTTAATGCTCGACTAGCAAACCAAGACAAAATTCTGAAAATGATATTATCTCAACATAATCTACAACCACCTCTCTTATTAGTAAGTGCTTGAATCTTTCAATTGAATTTTTTTCTACAATTTTATGTTCATGCTTTATGTAGTTATGAAAATGTGATTATTATCATGTGCAGAAAAGTGAACATAGTTACTGATTTGCTTCCTTAATTAGTGCCCTGAGCATTTCTTTTTTGGGCTAAGGCTTTAAATTTTATAGTGATCTTTATGTTGCTAGTTGAAAAACAATTCGTAGGCTGGTTTATACTTTACTCGAAATTGATTATTGGTTTTTATTTGCAGCTGATAAGTATTTTTAACTTGCAGATTCATGGACTTCTAGAATGAGTTGGTACTAGCTCCACTTGGAAGGAAAAATGTGATTAGATTTTGTTAAAGTTGGATAATACTTGCTTTGAGCAACTTGTTAAATATTTTGATTCTGATCATTTTAGAAGATCTGAATATAAATTGGATGGATTTAATTAAGTTCTAAATATCTTGCTCATGGATGTCAAAATTTGAAGGAATTATATTTGTTTATGAAGTATTGAAATGAATGAATTCATGGAATTATTGTGTTAAATATGATTTAGTGGAACATTTGATTTAAATATAATATTTTTGGATTGGAATTTTGATTGCATTAGTGCTTCTTAAAATAATAAAAGTCTAATTGGGTACGAAAATGTATAACCCAAAGTGAATTTGTCCCCTGTAGAACTGAAAAAACACTACAATTGTAAATTTGTCCCCTATTGCAAAGAATTAGCTACAAAAGCAGGGTATTGGCTACAAAATTAGTGTGTATTGATGACGATTTATGTTGTGCACAAAGAGTCATGATTGGGGACGAAATATATGCTCTGTGCTAAAAGGAAGACTTTTGGGGACGAAAACATTAGGAGTGTCCTCAAGGACTTTTAGTGACGCGTTTTTGGGGACGATTGGGGCTACGAATTTTTTTTGTGCACACTACGTTTTGGTGACGAATTTTTAAGATTTGGCTACGAAAAATTTCATCCCCAAACAACTGATTTCTTGTAGTGTCAAGGTGCAGAGTGCCAAAATATATATTTTCATGTTGCAAAGTTGCAAAAAATCGAAAAGGATTATACTACCCTTCTACCAATGAATTTTCTCACAAAACACACACTAGGTTGCAAAGTGCCAAATAAATTATATTTTCAGGGTGCAAAGTGCCAAAACTTTTAAGTCAGGGTGCAAAGTGCCAAAATCCTATAATTTCAGGGTGCAAACTAAACACCCAAACATAATCCAAACCTATTCAAAAATCTACATCTAAACTCTTGAAACTTACCACATGTATTTTCTCTCCAAACTCTATAAGAAAAATATTGATTTGATACATAACACTTGTTTATTTTTTCCAAACTCTATCAAAAAAATATTAATTTGACATGTACCACCTACTTTTTCCCCCTAAACACCAACATTCAAATGTGGTTTCAACTTCAAAGCCACGAAATCCAACAACCAAACCTCAATTCAAATGGAGTTTTATAGGTTTCAACGAAACCACCCAAATAATTTTTGCGGAAATGAAACCCACAAAACCAAGCCATAACTCTTTCACATAGGCCTAGCATGACTCGATGCCACTCAAATAAATCCGGAATGGTTCCTAACAATGTTGACTCAAAACAATTAATCTTTAGTGATAAAATATTAAGTTATAATGTTTAACTTTGTCATTTTTACATATATTAAGTGAAATATTCCTCGTTTTCGTCGAAAAGTTGATAAATTTAGCGTGACTCTATAACACCCATCAAATTTATGACATCTTTTGATTCTATTTTATTGGATTTTTAAATCTAAATTTTATGTGCTATATTTTATTTTTGAAATTAAAAGATAGTTTGAATTAAAATATGCATTTTAATTATATCTTTTGACTTTAGAAACTTTGAAAATAATTTAGAAACATAACAGTTACATTAAAATAATTTTAGGACATTCTTGAAAATTTTGTGGGATTGGGATTGGTTGCCCAAAAATTTAAATTTTTGGGGTGCACTTTTTCAAAACTTCAGGGGGCAAAGTACGAAATCGATCCTTATATTTTCATAAACCCGCAGGAAAGTAATAATTAATTACTCGGAAGTTTAAGGGCTGTGAAACATGTCCTTGAGTGGAAAAACTCCTCCACAGGTTGATATGCATGGTGGGAAATTGTGGAATAATTATACTTTCATATTCTTTTTTTTAATGAGACGCAACATGAGAATTCCACTAAGGGTCACCCATTCTAGTACTACTATAATTATACCCCCCCCATATTTATTATATCATATGTATATGTGTATATACAACAAAATATAAGATATTATGGTCCTATAAATACCCTCTCACACATGTCGTATCATCTTTACAACTTAGAATACTTAATAATTAATGAGAGAAAAATATAAGAAAAAAAATAAGGTTTTGAGGGTTTTCTTGAGAACCACCACCGTACCACTGCCGAAGCCGCCATAGGTCTAAAAATGAAGGAAACTTCACCCGCTTCGTTGCTTTGGGTAAAGATTTGCTTATGCTTGTGTTCTTTAATTTAATTATATTTTATTTTCTTCTCTTTTAAACTATTTTTCAAAGGAAAATGGATAAAATATTATCTTAACTTTTTGGGCGGACAATTATGAGTTGCAACTAAAATAATGTGGCAATTTAGTCCTATTTTGGCCCAAATAGATATGTTTGGGGAAAAAAAGGAAAAATTATGCTATTCCTATTCGCGATTTTGGGACAATTTTTTTCTGCAAGAGACCAAGTTTTTTTTCCAAAGTTGCAATTAGGATTTTGGGACATTCTTTTTTTTTTTAATTTTGATCCAAAATCACAATTTGGAAGAGCGAAAAAAAATTGTCTCAAAATCACGATTAGGGAAGAGCAAACATTTTGTTAAAAAATGCAAGTAGGATTTTGGGGATAAAAAGTTTTTTGTTTGGAAATAGTGATTAGGGAGAGCAGAAAAAAAAACTGTCCCAAAATACCTATTACGATGCGAGCAGGAAAAACCTTATTTTTTGTTCAAATTCGCGATTAAAGAATAGTAAAAAAATTATATTTTGTTCCAAAGATAGCGATTAGGAGCCCACCAAAAAGTAATAAATCAGATTTTACATAGATCATGTGCTACTCACATGACCCATGTTAATTATTTTTTCTGTAAATTATGATCAAAATTCTTCAACTAAAATCCATAAACCTGCAAGTAAAGATCACTCTCCGAATTGGGCTGATTGACAGCCCGCCTATTAATCTTTTAGAGGAGGGGGTAAAATGCTATTGGCACATACTTCACCCTAGTGTCCCGCTTTCAATTGGCTCTCACCTAAAATTTCAACTTCCATTCCGTCTTCCTTTTCTTTCGGATCCACAAATTAACATCAATCACCCATTTTTATCTATCTTAGATTTTTTTTTTCTTTCCTTTCTTGGTTTCTTGACAGTTTTTCAAACCATAAGAACCCTGAATGACATTTGACTCATTTATCAAAGACAATACAATTTTCAACCCATAAATTATTTAGATGCATGAAATTAATACATTTGACTCATCTGTCAATTTTTAGTTTTGACTGTCAAAGACTGTACAAATTCATCTGATTATGTTTTTTTAACCCGCCCTCTTTGTTTTGACAAATATTAGATTCTTATCCAAAACCACTTTCTCGATCGGACACAATTACAATATATCTTGAGATTTCAATAGCCTCCTCATATATATCTCTTGTTTTTTTTCTTCTTCTTTTCTGTTTTGTTTTTAGAAACTATATAATGGATACCTGGTCATTATCTCTTGTTGCGTTACAATTACACGATAAATATATACTGAATATAAAAATTACTATTAAACTTTCATACACAATCAAGAAGATAAACAAAAAAATACTCCATTAATTATTATCTCATTATAACAATATTTTTATAATCATCATCTCAACTATTACACAATATTAGATTTCAATCCATAAAGTCATTGATTTGACATTTATCATTATTTTATTTTTATCTAACCCCAACATCTAAAGTCAATTCAAATCATATATAATTCAAAATTTTAAAACTCACCGACCAATATCTTATAACTATAATATTTTTATCAAAACCAGTTGTTTCGCCAAAACAATAAAATCAATTTTGGAAGACTGAAACAAAACCAAAATTGATCCAAACAAGTTCTTGATTTGGATAGATGAATTCATGTAAAAATAAATGGAGAAATTGGAAAAGAATATTGATCAAGGCATCCCCACTTCCAATTATAAATGAGGTAAATTCAATAAAAAGATCAGTAATGCATAACTAGATAATCTATAATTAGGAATCGAAGTTAAAATCAAAATATTTTTGATCTAACTATCGGAAGGAATTCCAACATCAAAATTCAACCAAATTCGATATATATAAATGGGTCGGATCAGGGCTAAATTAAGCAAACCAATGTCGGAGCGTTAACAACTCTTATCCTTCTCGTTCTCAAATAAGTTTAAACCAATTAATGCTGCAGTTTAGCTTATATATAAATAATTTGAGTAAAGTAGAATCGAATTTTATTTATTAATATAATTTTGGCATACAACAAAGATATTAATTTCTCTCTCTTCAAAGATATATTTTCCTCTAAGAAGATCGATCGATCGATGTATCTAGCTAGCTAAAACATTGAATATCAATAATTTTCAAAATCGTTTTTATATATGGTGAATACATCTATAACTGCAATAACAGTAAGAAATATTTTCACCAGAAAGAGATTCTCGCACAAAGCAATATGACGAAATTAAAGGTCTATTTATATGTTTAAAAAAAAAGCGCCCAAGACATGCACCCACACATCCAGTTTGAGGAAGAGTTGTACAAGCTGGGTTTTCAAATTGAAATGAGCACGTTTTAGCCCAACAACCTGCATGCATGCGCACACGAACAAAATCAATCTTTCAATAATATTATTTGTGTTTAATAATATAATTATTGATCATGAATAATTAGAATATAATAAAAATAAAAGTGAATACCCGATATAAGAACTGAGCACACGATTGCAAACAAAAATGATCCGAAGAAGAGTTTTGCCATTGTTGCTTGGTTTTATAACTTAATTTTTTTTAGATAGAGTTTTAACTTTAATTTGTTGTTAACCAAAGCGTTGGAATGATATTTTACAATACTACATGAAACAGTTTCTTATATAGTGTCCTTAGATGTATGCAACTAAGGTAATGTATTAATTATTTTGAATGGGAGTTAAATATTGTTTGTACTCCAAATATATATTTGTAATAAATGAAAAGATTAGAATGTTCTGAATATTAGAATTAGATCGCTTAAATCTCGGATTGACACCATGCCTATATGCTGAATCTGATATGTAGGTTTTCTAAATTCGAGACGAATGTACATGATGTAATTAAGAAGTAGACAATTTTTTTTGGTAAAAATGGAAATTTAGACATTCTTATTCTAACAATAATTAATTTTCCTAAAAAATAGTCACGTTCTCGACGCCATTTTTTTTTTTTGGGTAAAAATGGAAATTTAGATATTCTTATTCTAACAATAATTTTCCTAAAAAATAGTCACGTTCTCGACGCCGTTTAGTATCATCTAAAAATACTAAAGTGAAACAAATAGTGGATGGTGGATTAGTGAGAGTTAAATATTAAAAAAGAACACAAGAAAATTCAAACTGTTAAAAAATATACATGAGGACCAAAAGTGTATCATCCAGAAAAAATTGTATATGTGGCACAACTACAGTACGTACGCACTTTAATATTTTATTTTGAATTAAGTTTGGAGTATATAACTAAAATAAATATACGACTTAAATATGTATATTTTGAAGGGGGAAAATAGATGACAAGTTTCAAGAGTTTGAGTGTAGATTTATGAATAAGTTTGGATTAAGTTTTCCAGGTTTTGTCAAACTTCACTTACCAAATAGGGCTGCTAAATTTATCTTTTAAGTGCAGTTTATTTCTTCAAAATTTATCTATAAGAGAAATATTGATTGACACCAACCACTGTTTTTATTTTCCCAAACTCTATCAAAAAAATATTAGTTTGACATCTACCACCTAATTTTTTCCTCTAAACCCCAACATGCAAACTCAATCCAAATGTGGTTTTAACTTCAAAACCACAAAACCCAACAATCAAACTCAATCAAAATGAAGTTTCAAATGTTTCATCGAAACCACCAAAACCATTTTTCGGAACTGAAACCCACAATATCAAGCCACAACTCTTCCAAATAGGCCTAGCGTGACTCGCTGTGAGTCAAATACATCCGAAATGGTTCCTAACAATGTCGACTAAACAAAATTAATTTTTAGTGATGAAATATTAAGTGAAAATATTTAAGTTTGTCATTTATATATATCAAGTGAAACATTCATCATTTTCACCGAAAAATTGATAAATTTAGCATGACTCTGTAACACCCCACAAATTTAGGACGCCTTTTAATACTATTTTATAGGATTTTTAAATACAATTTTAATGTGCTACATTTTATTTTTGAAACTAAGTGTTAGTTTGGATTAAAATATCCAATTTAATTATATCTTTTGACTTTATGAACTTTGAAATAATTTAGAAACATAATAGTTACTTTAAAATAATATTTAGACATTCTTGATATTTTTGTGTGCTTGGTTGCACGATGTGCATTTTACCAAAATTTCAGTGGGCATAGTGTGAAATCGACCCTTATATTTTTAAAAATCCTCGGGAAAGTAATAATTAATTTCCTCATAAGTTTAAGGGCTCTGAATCATGCCCTTGTGTGGAGAAATTCCTTTACCCAAGGTTGACATATATTAGTGGAAAATATAGAATAATTATACTCTCATATTATTTTTAATGGGGTGCAACACGAGTATTTCTCAATGGTGGGTCACTAATCTGTACTACTCTAATTATACTCCCATATATATTCAATCATATGTATATGTATATATACAACAAAAAATGTGATTTCATGGTCCTATAAATACCCTCTCACAAATATCTTATCATCTTTACAAATTAAAATTGAGAGAAAAATTTAAGAAAAAAATAAGTTTTTTGAAGGTATTCTTGAGAACCACCACCACACCACTATTGGAGCCGCCAGGCCCGCCACCTGCTGCCAGAGGTTTGAAACATTTTTTTTAAGGAAAATGGAGTAAATATTATTTATAACTTTTTGGGCTGACAATTATGAATTGCAACTAAAATAATATGGCATTTTAGTCCTATTTTGGCCCAAACATATAATTTTGGGGAAAAAAAGAAAAATTAAGCTCTTCCTAATCACAATTTGGGACAATTTTTTTTTTAAAAATTTTAATCCAAAATCATGATTTGGAAGAGCAAATTTTTTTTTTGGTCTCAAAATCACAATTAGGATGAGCAAAATTTTCCTTTTAAAAAGTTTTTGTTCAAAAATGAAATTAGGATTTTGGGGAAAAAATGTTTTTTGTTTTAATTTTTGTTTAGAAATAGTGATTAGGAAGAGCATAAAAAATTTATCCCAAAATCGCTATTAGGAAAAAAAATTTATTTTTTGTTCCAAATTTGCGATTAAAAGGAGTACTAAAAAGATTAAATTTTGTCCCCAAAATAGCGATTAGGAAACCACCAAAAAACAATAAATCAGATTTTGCATGGTTCGTGTGCCGCTGGCATAACCCATATTAATTTTTTTTGTCCTTTTTTTCCTTAAATCATGTTCAAAATTCTTCATTTAAAATCCATGAGTCTGGACGTGAAGCTCGCTCTTCGAATTAAGCCAAAAAAGTCTCAAATTTGCCTCTCCTAATTAGGCGGAAAAAGTCTGAGATTTGCTTCAATTTAATGACGGTAAAATTGACGGGCCCACCTATGAATCTTTTAGAGGAGTAAACTGGACATTATAATAATTCCGGGGGTAAAATGCTATTGGCACATACTTCATCCTAGTCTCCCGCTTTCAAGTGGCTCTCACCCAAAATTTCAACTTCCATTCTGTCTTCCTTTCCTTTCGGATCCACAAACATCAATTCACCCATTTTTATCTATCTTAGATGTTTTTCTTCTTTCTTTCTTCTGTCTCTTGACAGTTTTTCAAACCATAAGAACCCTGAATGACATTTAACTCATTTGTCAAAGACAATACAAAATCCATTTGATTTTTGAACCCTCTTTGACAAATTTGGATTTTTATCCAAAACCATTTGCTCCTGTACACTTGGAATAAAATTATACCTCTCCAAGAATTGCATTTTCTGAGCATTGTTTCCTTCCTCTGTCATTTCAAGAACCGATTTTCAAGAAACTTGCATATATGAATAAAAATGGCTTCTTTAAAGAACGGCGTTCTCTTGAAGCTTCTTGAGAGCATTAAAACCGAAGAAAACGCATTCGAAGATGATCGCAAACCTGTATTGTTACAAATCAGAAGCATAATCCCTGTACTCGAAGAAGGTGATTTATACCCTAACAGAGGATTCTACCTAAAAGTCTCAGATTCATCACACGCATTGTATGTTTCTCTGCCTCAAGAACAAAATGAAATGATTCTTGGGAACAAATTGAAACTCGGGCAATTCGTTTACGTTACAAAATTAGAAAAATCGGAACCCGTTCCCTTGCTTAGAGGCGTAACTCCGGTGCCAGGTAGGCGCCAATGTGAAGGAACACCCGAAGATATAATTTCACAAACTAATTTCTTGAAGCTTCTAGATGCATCTTGTCCTATTGAATCAATTGTTGAAAAGGGTGTGATTATGGAGAAAAAGATTCCGGGAGTTGATTTAGAGAGAAGTCTTAATGATATATTTGGGGAATGGCAGAATAAGAGTAGGCCAAGTTCTATTGATAATGATAGTGATGCAGATAGTGTGGTGTCTTCGACTTCATTAACACGTATTTCGAAGAGGAGGAGTTGGAATGAATCGGAGATTATGGGAGTTAAGGATATTTTTGATTCTTCGATTGTTAAGCATGAGATTAAGCCGCCTAGAAGCCGTAGTGCCAATGTAAGTTAGTTGTCTTCTTGAAATGGTAATATGCTTTGGAATGTTGGTAACTTATTTAAATGTTGCATGGCTAGCTTGTTTAGACTACAGCTTACGAAATTTTGGATTTGGACTAGCTCTGCAAATAACAACAAACGGTTAGGGAAGCTATGATTAGCTCAGACTATCCGATAGTATAATAATTTTTAGAGCTTTATAAGGATGAGAAAATGCTAGAACGTAAAGTAGTAAAATTTGGTGGTATTAATACGGATGGCAAGAAGTCGAAGATTCTTTCTTGTTTGTAAAATATCAGAAATACCATTTTGTAGTAAGCTAAAAATACACAAACCTTTCATCTTTATGATTTATATTACAATATTACTATAAGTGAATTTCCGAAATCACCGTTTCAGCACATAATA
Organism: Penstemon davidsonii; assembly: GCA_034814905.1. NCBI lineage: Eukaryota > Viridiplantae > Streptophyta > Magnoliopsida > Lamiales > Plantaginaceae > Penstemon > Penstemon davidsonii. The sequence continues at coordinate 7,270,987 of JAYDYQ010002688.1, forward strand.
ACACCCATCATAGTGCTTGTTACAACACTGTGGATATTTGAGTTATGTGATTTAGTTACACTTTCACAGATAAGATTGTTCTTTTCGGTTGGTATTGACAGGCTTCACCAGTTCGTTCTATGAGTTATGATAGCTCTGACGACAATTCAAGTACAAAATCAAGAAGAAGAGGTAGTATAACTTGTTCAACAAGGAGATCATTAGTAAAGTCCACCAACAAACTCCAAAGACCAATAGTACTGCCGGCAAAGGTCAATAATGAGCAAGTGTTAAGTTCATTATGCAGTTTAGTCTATAACCGTAAAGGAGCAGAAACTGGTATATCATGGAACTCACTTCCTTCAAACTTAGTCAAGCTTGGCAAGGTATATGATCATCATATTCAAAAGCACTTGTTTTTCGTTCTTTTTTTTTTTCAAAGGAAGAAGTAATATTTCGTATATGTGCTAGTTAATCTACATATTTCTTGATTGTAGGAGGTCCTAAGGCAAAGAGATATTGCTTTGCTTGCTGCCACTGATGCTTTGCAAGAGGCTTGTGCTGCTGAGAGATTGCTCAACTCCTTAAGGTCCATATGAATACATAATTTGTGATGATGATTATGTTCTTGATTTTTAAGCACCTTTAGAGCTCAAAGTTTCTTTTTTCTTGCAGCACATTATCAGAGTTCCCTTTAGCAGATGGAGATGATCTTCAACAATATGGCGATAAATTCTTCGACCTCCAAGACGATTTATCCAAAACTCGACTAATAATGGAGTCACTAACAAGCATAAGTCCATTCAAAACCCAAGATACCGAATCCTGCACCACAAATTCCATCAAAGACACACTATCTATAGCAATAGAACGTAAGAAAAACGCAACCACATGGATCAAATCCGCCATTGCACTCGATCTTGCCCCTTCCTCTCCTTCTCCTAATCCTGTGGTGGCCCCCACAGCCAAGAAACCAAGTACACTGACAAAGCCAAAATCCAGTAGCATTATAAAAAAGACGAGGAGCAATGCTGATATTCCTCGTTTCTTGGCATTTGATAAAGAAGAACAGCCCGAGTGGAGTAGAGGGAGTACTTTATCTGCTGCGGCCAACTTAGCTACACCGTTGCAGGATGAAAGCAAGAAGTTGTTTTTGAGCTATGCAGAGAGATATTTAGAGGAGGTCGAGAGGAAAAGTTCTTGTATGGACTCGGATGGTTCGATGGCTGAGATGATGTGTAAGGTGAAAATGGTGAGTGAATGGTTGGATTTGATTGTAGATAAAGAGGGCAATGGGTCTACTTGTTTAGAAGATTCAGAAGTTTACGGAAGGGTGAGAAAGAAAATATATGCGATTTTATTGAAGCATGTAGAGAGGACTGCAATGGCGTTTGAACATTAGTCTATGAATTCGAATGATGCTGCATATTGCTAATTTGTGTATATACATTCATGGATGAATATTCTCTTATGTTAACATTGTTCCAGTTTATGTGATCTATATAAATAAAGTCTCAAAGTTATAGTTCATGAATTGACATTATTGTTGTTATTTATATTAATTAACACATGCCATGGAACAGTAAAATAAGACATATTAAATATTTGATCATGTGGTAAACGTGGTCTCCGAGTCTATGGTCCATACCTCACTCATTCAGTTTGTTTGAGCCAGCAAATGCCAATGGCTAACCACCCCATTAATTTTATTTTATTTAAAATAAAAAAACTAATACTTAAGAGTTAATAACGATTATTGAGAAAAATACGAGGAAAAATCATTTTAGTTGTGATTGAATACAATAGTCAAATTGAAATCAAATCAACAAATTGGACGGTCAATGGAGAGACTTTTGACAAACCATTTCTCACGTTGAAGAGAATCGTTTTCACCTCAAATCTATCTTATCTTTTACTATTTTTAAATTTAAAACTGCATATATATTATATAATAATTCACAAGAAGCACGCATAAAGGAAACGCATCTCAATTTAAAGGATAATAATTTTACAAGACAGAGAGAAGACAATTTTCTCTATTTATATAAAAAAATTATCAAATTTGTAAGCAACTTCCTCAACACTTAACAAACTCAGATTTCAACCTCTTTTCCAACAACCCAAAATCACACGCACAAACTCGACAAAACTCAACAACAGAAAAATAAGCATAAGCTAAAGCAAAACCCAAACCCAAACCCAAACCCAAACCCCCCAAAATATTTTTTATTTCTTTTGTAAATCTCAGTATTGACTTGCTTCTTCGTTAAGTTGAAGCAAATGGGGTGTTCTGAAATATCAAAAGCTGCAATCTTTGTGGGGTTTTTGCAGCTGATTTTGATAGAATTTGTGGTGGGTCGATTTGTTGTGGAGAAGAATAGTTTGAGGGTGACGTCACCGGATAGCATAAAGGGAACTCATGACAGTGCAATTGGAAACTTTGGGATCCCACAGTATGGAGGAAGCATGGCCGGAACTGTTGTGTATCCAAAGGATAATAGGAAAGGGTGCAAGAATTTTGATGATTCTGGAATTTCTTTCAAGGCTAAAGCTGGAGCTTTGCCTAATTTTGTTCTTGTTGATCGTGGAGGTACTAAATTTAGGTTTTGGTTTCCTTAATTGATTAATTTGAGATTGAGTTTGTACTGGAGATATTGCCCTAATTGTTAATCTTAGTTAAGTTCTTCTAGGTTTCAGCTCAAACTTGATGTTATTTGGGGATGTCCTTTGGGTAACTTCTTAGTTGGAAGAAACATGCCCCTTTCATTGATTCTAATTAATTAGGTGGTTTAATTTGAATTTGAAGTTGAAGTTATCCTCTAATTTGAGTTCTTCACTGCTTGTTTGAGGTTATTGTATTGATTTGTAGTTGTGTTTCGAAGAGAACTCTAGTTGCAGAGCTGTTTGGCACTTTGGCAATTTTTATGTAGTTGCTTTAATTCTTTTTTGTAATAGTTGATTTAATTACTTGTTGTAGCAAATGCTTTAATTCACAGGACCTTTTGTGTTTTTGGTTATATTATCCAGTTGCTAGTTGCCGAAGTAGTTTGGATATGTGAAATTGTTGTATAACTAACTTAACTCTGGAATTTCTTGAAGAAATATATGTATTGGTGTTTTTGGTGTTAGTTTCTTAAGCCCGTTTATCTAGGATACCAAAATATTGTTATTTATCTATGTTTATACTCCTATTATTTAATTGCTTGCACCCCCACTGCAGATTGCTTTTTTGCTTTAAAGGTTTGGAATGCCCAAAACGCGGGTGCAGCTGCAGTTCTAGTTGCTGATGACATTGATGAAGCATTAATAACTATGGACTCTCCCGAAGAGGAACGTGCATCTGCAAAATATATCGCCAATATAACAATACCCTCTGCACTGATTGACAAAAGTTTTGGTGAAAAATTAAAAAGTGCAGTAAACGGTGGAGATATGGTCAACGTGAATCTTGACTGGAGAGAAGCTGTTCCTCACCCAGACGACCGAGTGGAATACGAATTATGGACTAATAGCAACGATGAGTGTGGAGTTAAGTGTGATATGTTAATGGAATTTGTAAAGGATTTTAAGGGTGCAGCCCAAATTCTTGAAAAAGGCGGTTATACACAATTTACGCCTCATTATATAACTTGGTATTGCCCTCAAGCCTTTACCATAAGCAAACAATGTAAGTCACAGTGTATCAACCACGGAAGATATTGTGCTCCAGACCCTGAACAAGATTTTAGCACTGGTTATGAAGGAAAAGATGTGGTTCTTGAAAACCTTAGGCAGTTATGTGTCTTTAAAGTTGCAAACGAGACTAAAAAGCCGTGGGTTTGGTGGGATTATGTGACCGATTTTCAAATTAGATGCCCCATGAAGGAGAAGAAATACAACAAGGACTGTGCTGATGGGGTTATTAAATCATTAGGTAACTTTCCATGTTATTGAATCATACAACTTGTCTGTCTTATGCTGAATAATTGCTTACTAATGATTCTTGCTAATCAGGGCTTGAACTGAAAAAAATTGAAAAATGCATGGGTGACCCTGAAACCGATTCAGACAACATTGTTTTAAAAGAAGAGCAGGACGCTCAAGTGAGTATTACAATCAAAATTCTTATAATTGCATTTACTCTTCCCATCTATGATCTATATACCAGGATTGCATTTTGCCCCCTCAATTTTAAGTCATTTTGGACTTTAATCCCTAAGCATTTTGCACTTGCCCCCTCAACTATAAAAATTGTTGCATTGGGCATACATCTCAATGATAATTATAAATCAAACTTTACCCCTTTTGACCATATCGCACTTCACTCCCTAATATATCCACCTAACAAACACCGACAACTGCCAAAGGTCGTAAAATGCAACATTTGAGAAAGCTAAAGGTCAAGAGTGAACCGTTAGGGAGTAAAGTTCAAAATAAGCTGAAGTGAAGGGGGAAATTGTGATTTTCCTTGTATATTTTGGCCTTACGTAATAGTATTAGTCTATTAGTGTAAATTTTCTGAAAACTAAAATTATGTAGGTTGGAAAAGGAACACGTGGTGATGTGACCATATTGCCTACCCTTGTTGTGAATAACCGACAATATCGAGGTCTGTTTGTTGATTAATGTAACTTTAATCGAGTGGTCCAAATATTTTTGTTCTATAATGTGTAATGTGTCTTCTTTGTAGGGAAATTGGAGAAAGGTGCTGTTTTGAAGGCCATCTGTTCAGGTTTTGAGGAAACTACAGAGCCATCCGTTTGTTTGAGTGATGGTAAGTTATCTCATTCTAAATTAGATTGTGAAATGACAATGTTAAAATTAGATTGTGAAATGACAATGTTAAACTTAGAAAGTGCTATTATGTTTTTACTCCAGATGTAGAAACAAATGAATGTTTGGATAACAATGGCGGCTGCTGGCAAGACAAAACAGCTAATATTACGGCTTGCAAGGTCGTTTACTATATGTAATCTAATAGTATTTATCATTTATATCCCTAGCTTCGTTAATTTTTGACAAAATGGTATGGAAATACAGGACACATTTCGAGGAAGAGTCTGTGAATGCCCCTTAGTTAATGGTGTGCAGTTTAAGGGGGACGGTTACAACTCTTGTAATGGTATGTAAATGGTTTTGTTTTGTTCATTTATTTTTATAGAAAATATTTATTTATTAAATTATCCAAATTGTGCATGCTCTAAAAATCTTTATACATGACCTAGAAAAGCTTTTCACACTGGACTTAATTATTTCTGGATCTATACTTGATCAGAAGATGTATCAGATCCGGCCAAAAGATTCACGATCTGAATTAAATGGTTAATATATAAAATTTGGGTAATCTCACTGCTTTAAGATCCACGTCCTATTATTGTTTATTATATACTCATTTGTTTATTCAAGTACATAAACAACACTTTGAAAATTTATTCCTATACCTATCAATGTAATCATATACCTCAATTTGTTACACATTAGAACCTACATTGTCATTTGGAACTTTGATTGACTTTGATTACTCAGTTATTGCTTATTGGGCTAACAATGCTAATCTTGATTCTGATTCTTGGATTTTTTTTCCCGTGGATCTGATTTAAAGAGAGCTGAAAAACTGCAAGATGGGTCCAGATTTAGTATGTCAAAGCTAGGCCTGAATCCATTCTGTGACATCTCTAAATTATTTTTTGAATCCTGTTTCTAGGACTTGGAAGAAAAACTGACATTAGGAAACAATAATTACTTTGCATGTTTAAGGGTAATCTGAAAAAGCATCGGCATTACATCTCTTTCTAATAATTCAAATAAATTTGTTATTCGAATATATAGCTGCGAAGAGTATGGTTTTAATGCATTGGCATTATGTTCGTTCTACACACATACATAATAGTTGATAAAGTATTAAGACATTCTTGCTTCACTTTACAATTTAGACAAGAAATAATATATATAACAAGTCATAATGAATTTTTCAATGATTGAGTTGCTCAATTGCGAAGTCTGCTTCTCTGGAGGAAGAAATTTAAACCCTAAAAATGCAACATATAGATAGATAATAAATTAAAGAAAGAGTTATTAAATTAATATACTAAAGCAATAATCAACAATTTTTTTTGTTTTTGCTAAAATAATCAACAAAGTTAAATATATTATTACCATAAGAGAGAATGGAGGAACAAAGCACTTCACAACTAATCATAAACAATCGAGAGATAAGAAGATGTAATTCACAATTAGGCACAAACAATTGGAAGACAAATCAATCGATTCATGGAGAAGAATAGAATGTTCTAAAATTAGGTCAAGATCTTTAATTGGGTAATGCAGTTATTTATTTAGTTGGTTATCAATTAAAAAATTATTTGTATTACTAAGTTTTGTATTTAAAAATTAATAAACGAAAGATTTACAAATGTACAAAGTAATGAAGTATAAATGTGATTAAAATCTTGGTTGATAGGCAAGAGATCACATAGATCCGTCATTGGGTTTGATACATACTGAAGAAGGAGCTAATACATATGACACTTGAACATTGTTAATCTACTTTGGAGGATTTTATCTTTGTCTTGATCCTTCTGCTTGAAGATTTAATATATGAATTATGTCTTTGTTTTTACTAACACTTCAAGATACTGTGCTTAAATATTATTGATATTAATTTTCACATATGCAGCAAGTGGACCTGGACGATGCAAAATAAGTAATGGAGGCTGTTGGCATGAAAATAGAAACGGAATCACTTTCTCTGCTTGTGTGGTTGGTTGTCTTTATACAATTTTTTCTTAATCTTTTCCCCAAACTTGGATCAATGGAAATTTTTCACTAATTTTTAAACAGGATAATGAGGAGGGAAAATGCTCATGTCCTCCAGGATTTAAAGGTGATGGGATTAAAAGTTGTGAAGGTAAGACATCTTTCCGCAACACATTTTTCTACTTGATTAACTATTTAGTGACCTATAATTTTTGCTAAAGAAACTGATAGATATTTTTTTAAACATCAGCATAAAGGGTCTGTCTCACATTTATTTCGGAGTAGATAGAATCACAGCTTCTTCTATCACTTTCCTTTGCTGTATTTGAGGGTTGATCAAGGGTTCCTATCCGTTGATCAATGTTGGTTAAATTTTAATCTCACATTCGTATTTTGTACATCAACTAAGCTAGTGAAATGCCAAACACCATTAGTAATTTGAGGGCGTTATGCAAGATATATTATGGAGCCAGAACTGGGCCATACCCTAGGCAACTTAGGTGCTAATTTAGGGCCCTTATTTCAGAAGAGCCTTTTTTGTTTTTTATGAAGAGCCTTAAAACTTTGTAATGTGAGATTTTAATATTTTTATCGTAATAAATAATGTAAATTATTTTTTTAGGCATAAATGGTGTATAACAGAATTGTTTACTCAGTTGACAAATTAAATGGCCCATTTTGTAGCATATTAATAGGAAAATTGAAAGTATATCCCTACATGTAGCCTTTGATCGATTTATTTAGCTATTGATTGATAAGCCAATTCACTTTAGTGATGGGAATTTGTTATACGAGAATATTCACTATACCTGTAATGTAATTGTGCTTACGCCAAAATAAGTTTTTTAAATCAGAAGCATTAGAATTTAGAAACACATTTACGATCGACTATGTCATAAAAAGATTAAGTGAATTGACCATTTTATCCTTGGACAAAATATGTTTCGAAAATTTGAAAATGAAGTTGTAATCAATTAAGTAAGAAGAATTAATTTTGTGTAAGATGCACATTTTTTTTAACGACATAGTGCCCAATTTTTAATTTTCGCCTAGGGCCTCTGAAAAAAGTAGGACCAACCTGTATGGAGCTAAATACAACTGATGGATTATTCTCATCTTTACATCCAAGGATGTGAGATTTGGAGCCAAAATATCAAGCTATTCTTGTGTTTAACCTCCGTACTTCCACAATTTTCTTTTGACATACAGATATCGATGAATGTAAGGAAAAGAAAGCCTGTCAATGTCCAGAATGCAGCTGCAAGAACACATGGGGCAGTTATGAATGTTCTTGTAGCGGGGAACTGTTGTATATGAAGGACCATGATACCTGCATAAGTTAGTTCACGTGCAACTCTATTTAATCGGTGTTTTGTACTATACATAAGTGCCCTTAAATTATTTCGATTCTGTTTTTTGTGCAGGTAAGAGGAGCACTGAAGTGAAGTCTGCTTGGGCAGCTGTATGGATTATTCTGATTGGATTAGCGATGGCTGGTGGTGGAGCGTATCTTGTGTACAAATATAGGCTGAGGGTAAGTTTTTTTCACCTATATTTGGTGTCAGTTTTGCAAGTTACCCACAAAACTAAATTGCTTAGTGAAAAATCTTTGTCCCTTAATTTGGACTCGATAGATTGTCTGGATAGAAGTGATAATCACTTATCACTAATGTTTTTAATTCTACTATTGCTTAAGGTTGTAGAAAAGTATGTTATCAGAGCCAGACTAAAAAGATGACATGTACGAAAAATAGTTCTCAAGACTTGAATAAAGAATACCGCCTTAGGGGGTGTGTAAAGTAATAAACTTTAAATCTTTCTCCTCTCTAGCTGCTTAATCTTAGAGACACTAGAAGAACCATAGAAGTCAATAATTTACGGAGTGATTTTATTGGTTTGGACTTTGGGGAAGGTTTATCATGGATTTTTCTTATTTGTGCTACGTGGTGCACTATGTGAAAGCAAACATAATCTGGATCATAATTATATCTCAGAATGCTTAACAGCTAGGTTCTACAACATCCTACCTAATCCAAATTAAGCCTTCTAAAATATATCCAAAGGTAAGGGCACTAAAAGGAAATTAAAATACATAAGTATAAAAATGTGATTCAGTTGCACAAATTAAGAAAGTTTTATTTCTGTGTTTTGAGGAAATAGAGAAGAATTTTTTCTTAGTTTTTTGATATATAGTGTTTTATTTAACGTGTTATTTTACCCTTCATTAGCAATTCTTAGAGGAATCATATTTGTATCTACTAAACATTTTAAGCATTTTAATGGTAGATTGTGTATAAACCTATATATTACAAATTTTCATATATTGTAATTTCAGACATACATGGACTCGGAGATCAGGGCTATAATGGCACAATACATGCCTCTTGACAGTCAAAATGAAGTACCAAATCACGTACATGAAGATCATGCTTAAAAATCTCAATCATTGCTCTTCTACTACAAGGGTGATGTGGTGAGTCGTTCTGACTGACCTTCTGTATCAAACAAAAGGTTTTGAAGGTGGAATCATATAAAAACTCTCTCAAGTAGTTGTAAAATGAATATTGTCCTATGTTTTAGTATGTGACATGTCTGAGTCAGTATAGGGTTTGGTGCATTTTATTGAAAAAGATTAGGTCTTTCGAATAATGTACAATAAATAGCCATGTGACAGGTTGTGCCCCCTAATCGTAAGCGTATTTTTTTGATGTATCTATCGTCGTGATTGCATGTTTCTTGATGTGGAAGAGTCAACAATATTAGTTACATCAAAAGTCTGTATTAATTAATGGTTTGTTCATTGAATGATCAAATGTTGTCCTATAATGGTGTCTGATGGCTTTGTTGGAGCAATCTGGAATTATTTTTCAATTTATTACAAGTAATATTTATTTTATTGTGAATATAATTTTGATGTTGACATCTGGTTTTTAACAAGAATTTGTTGAAGATTGAATGCATAGATCCCAAGAATTACTGTCAGAGATTATTACTATTGTGCTTTTGAATGGGATTGAATTTGATTACTACTAAATTACATGGAAGATTGCATATTAGATGAAATTTGTCATGGGATTTTGTTGGTGCTAATTGCTAAATCGTGTTTCTTTTTGGAACTCCAGTTAGTGGTCAATATTCTGATTCTGCTGTCATTGGAACAGGGTACAATAAACGTTTATTCATTCAGATGTACGTACAACCTTAGAAATGAATATAATAGAGTCTTGGTAATTTTTATTTTATTTTTGAAAAATGATAGTACTATCTCTTAGTTGAAGAGGTTCAGAGAACAAGTGGTTGTGTTTAGGTGAAACTTAAGTTTAATGCCGAGTATGTGTCAGTGGGTTTAATGAATCTTGACTGGATTTTATTAAGTTTTGATTTGAGTTTGATACAATTGAACATGTTTAAAGTGTAATGTGATTTTTGGATCAAAATTCACTTCAGTATGTTAAAGTTGACTTAGGTTTTGGATCTGAATTTATAATTGTATGGTAGATTTAGGACTTGGATATGATTTTAGTGGATCCGGATTTGAATCCTGATAGTAATGTATTTACTCTTATCTGATATTGGATGTAAAAAGTCGCTGAGTGAATGATAAGAATCCAAATCCAAATCTACAAGAAAGATTAGATCTAGATCTAATTCGGATCCGGATAATAGACTTTATTATTGGACTATGGATCCGATTGTCTAAAAACTATGATTTGGATCAGTTAACCAACTTTTGCATGAATGTTAGTGCCCAACCCTATTAGGTGAATTTCATGTCAAACTTTGTATCCAAACTCGAAAAAAGATGTATGAAATAATCCTAAAGTCTATTTTAGCTCCGACACATTCATCGGATCTTGGTACTAAACAAGATTAAAGTATGGATCCAATCCAATTAAAGTCTTATAGTCAATGTTTAACATATGGATCCATGATATTTGTTTTACTATGTAGATCCGAATCGAACTTGATTGGTTGACTTAGTTATCTAAATTCATATCCTAACTGAACTTAGATCCACCCGAAATCGGCACAAATCTTGATTCAAAATTGTTCGGATTTAATTTAGCGATCCAGATTATATCAGATCTAAATTCTGATAGAAAAACTCGATTCAGAGTCAGACAAATTCAGTGAAATCCTATTTTTAAATCACTCAAGTACCTAATGATCCGCTTAATCTCTAAACTAAGTCCAGATAGAAAACTAGGTCTAGCTAGATCCAGTCAAAAACTGACCCCCAAGCCCTATTTTAAATTACTCAGATATTAATTTTAAAGATCCGAATTTTGGATCTGAATCCAAAAAGAAAATTCGGTTCATATCAGATCAAATAGTCCCAAGTACCTATTCTCAAATATACGGATATTATTTTAAGAGTCCGATGGATCTTAGATGTAAATCAAGATAAAAGATTTGGTCCAGATCCAGACAAAAACGGCCCACAATTTTATACTCGGATATAATTTTGACGGCCCAATATAGTTTGGATCCAGACAAAATCGACTCAATAATTTAATAATTTTAAGAGTCAATTGGATATCAGATCTAAACACAGATAGAAAATAGCGATTCAGATCCAGACAAGATTGGTCCAAGCCCCTATTCTAAGTTACTCGGATACAATCTTAAGACTTAAATGAATTTCAGATTGAAAAAGTCGACTCAGATTAGACAAAACCGACCGAAATTTTACGTTTTGACAATCCTATATTCCTATTCAAAGTTACTCCTATTACATCAAATGCATTCGCACGGAATTCAAGGGATAACCTTTATGCATCAATGTCAACCCTAAGAATGATAGGTTTAGACGTGTCGAGAAAACAAATTCCTCTTGTTCTTCAACAAACCAGCAGCACAAAGAAGTGGCCATTAATGAATACATTTTCATAAGATTTAGAAGGAAGGAGAAGACAGGAATGAATAAAAAAATGAGATCATGCAGACTTAGTTCATATTTATATACATTAAAGGTCGTGTTTCATAGTGAGAGAGAGAGAGAGAGCGCATACTATTTAATGAAGAATCGTGTCATTGGTCGTGCACTTTGATGTGCTCTCTTTTTATTTGAGAGGTAGTACGTACGTACTTGACCACCATCTCATATATATACTAATAAATAAAACTATTAAGTTGTACTTTACTCTATGCATGATTATATGATCTTTATCAACAAGTTACAAGAATCAAATTAAACCATTAATTAAATTAAATGCTAGAACAAAAGAAAGAATAATGATGGATCACATGACAACTAAAATGACATTAAATGAACTGACTGCTAACACGTAAAAGAACTACTATTAACCAAAATACTCATACGCAAGAGGATTACAATTTGTATTGATTAAACATTTTTTGAAATTCTCGAAATAATACATGTCCTCAAAGTCGTATACATTTAATCTCTGCCAGATATGTTTGCAAACAAGATACTCCCTCCCCTTTTTTTTATTTGTCGTTTTGGAGGATTGCACACAGATTAAGAAATACAACAAATAGCCACCTTTTTTAAGTAAAAACCCCTAAAATATCATTTTAGTCAAATAATAACAACATTAATTAGTATTAATTACAAACATTAACAAGAAGGGTAATATTGGTAGAAAAAAATTAATTTTACATTGAAATCCTAAAACGATAAAATAAAAGTAAATAATTTTTTTTGCTAAAGTGACAAATAAAAAAAACTGGAGGGAGTAATTGTTTTTTCAACATAATGATAATTGCATATGACTTCTGAAGAGGTAAATCTTCTGGTCTTTTTTTTTTTTAAAAAAAAAAAGGTCTAATAACCAACATCAAATTAATACAAGGAAGATCAATATAAATGGACCGAAATAAAGGGGGAAAATGAGAGTGTTTAATTCCATATACTTGATACCATATTCTTTGCATATTTAAAATTTGCACATTTACTCCTATTTATGCCTCAAATTGGTTTGATCGTGGGGGAACCATTGCAGAGATATATGTGTCATGTTTATAGCAATTCATTTATTATTTAAAAAATATAACTTTAACCGTGTCATAGAATTCAATAAATGCTCATGTCCAACTCAATTGTTCTATCGATTCATAAATATCGTTCGACCTTGCAAATCAAAATGAAATTCTACGTGTCTTGAGAATTGAATTTGTGATTTGAATGATAAAACATTGAACTATTTGAGTAGTTATTTTGGTATACAACCAGCTTTTGTTGGCGCATACAAGAGTGTACGATCTTGAAAAACCTAATAAATAAGAGAACTAAAATCTAACTTAATTATGGCAAATATCATCATCAAATAATAAAAGTATAAGCTGAAAAAGTTCTTCTCTAATTTTATAAATGGAAAATTGCTAAACTGGTCCCATAATTACAGGTCTCTAGCAATTTAGTCTTTTAGCGAGTCGAGCTTTTAACTATGTCATGTGATGGGCTCTAAAAAAAAACTATGTGATCATGTAATTAATTTTAATGACAAAATTCCATCATATTCTGGCCCGAATTTTACAACTACCCCAGACCAGGGCACATGCGTGTCACGTGACAACTTGGCATTTTTTACTGTTTGCCTATGAAAATTATGAAATTGACTAGTTTTTTACATGTAAGCCAAATGAAATCAATTTAAACGAGCATAAATTTGAAATAAAAAAATAGTTTATTTATTTACGACATAGATTTTACTTTCACCCTCAAATTAAAATATTAAAAAAATTGTCCTAAACTTATATTGGAACAAAATAAAATATTGTGATTAGTCTTTAGAAATAAATAAACTTAAGAACTAGTAATAATTTCTTATTAAAAAAAAAAAAAACTCAGTAGCTTAATAGGTTTAAATAGTTTACAAAATTCATCAACTTTTCTTCTAATTGAATTCCTTCAATTTTTTTGAGTAAAATTAAGTAAGAATCCTTTGAATAAGGGATTTTGAAACCAAAGTTAAAATTACCTTAATTCTCTTATCAAAATTTGTTTGTATCACTAAACTTTAGCATTTTAATAAAATTAAACGGTAGGTAAGAAAATAACATTTGGAGAAATGTAATTGTGAAGTTCATGTCAAAATCGCCCACAAAAAGTTATAGGAGGTAATTGAAAGTCCAATTCTTGAAATGACTAAATTGCTAGCGAGTTATAGTTATTTACAATTTTTCTTTTTAGTTAGTAAAAAAGTACATCATTACGTTATAAACATATGTTCGATTACTAGCAAAATACAAAAAATGTCTAACTAACAATTACATAACCCAAACTTCTAATGGAATTTGAACCCAAGTTGTCTAAAATCTTAGAGCATCAGAATTTTGAGTTTTAGAAAACCTTTAAACTGTTTCACATCCCAAGCGTGTTCTTTTAGCAACTAGCTAATTAGCCAAGATCTTATAATCCTTCTTTTTCTATTTAATTTGTATTTAAGAACACCAATATCTATCTACTCCTATTATATTTATTAATGGCAGAGCACAGGTTATTTTATTATTAAATTAAAAAAGAAAGTATAAACAATTAATCGTGAATATTAATGCAATTTCAATTAAACATATTTTTACAAAATGTAATTGAAAAGAAAAAAAAAAAACTCAAAAATCTATATGAAGAAAACAAGTTATAAATTGTAACCAATTAATCTTTTAACAGATCAACAATGGATAAATGCCACTCAACCTTTTCATAATTTGAGGCTTGAGCGCAATAATACCATGAAAAAAACTGCCAAAATAATTAAAAAAAAAATGTTCACCAGATTCAGATGACATTCAGTAAGCAGCTTATTAGATTTAAAATAAATTACAAGAATGATTAGTCCTCATCAAATCGATATAGCCGGCCCTTTAGTTATGCTTTCATCCAAAAAAATAAAATAAAATAAAATAGAATAAAATAGAAAGAAAGAAAGAAAGAAAACGCCATTACATAATGGCAACCAATGTATGTATGATGTGGTATTTATTCACAGAAAAACCATGCACCATCATCTTGATCAGGATTGTGATTTTTGCATAGCACTAATCTTCAAATCAAGCCCCAAATCCATTCCATTGTAGGCAAGAGGAGCATACATCCACATATCATCAGAGCTCAAAAGCTGCATGCAGAAATTGAATAACATTTAGGTTTTGCTATTATATATATCCACAAGCAACTCAAAGTGATCCATAATATGAAAAGTAAAGTAATTTCGACTGAAACGAGAAAAAATGCGTCTTAATGAAACTCCCAGTCCCAGAAAACCCAGAAGAAAACCAAACTCTTGGATAGGGAGAGGGGTGAATCTAAAGAACTTATAAGAAGCCATGCATGGTTTTGAGAATGGTCTATCAACTTTGCCATTATCTCCCATAAGTTTTTTTTTTTTTTTTCTAATTTAGATATGACAGAATTTGCTATATATCACGATCATTTGCCAATGAACTTGGTTATAATCATATTGATACTTAAGGAAATTGATTTAATCCATCTACAATCCCAAGTTACACTCCTTTCTTTTAATCAAGGGTTTTCATTCAAGAGTATTTCATACCTTAATCTGAAGTTGCAAAAACTTTACATACTGGACAGCTTCTTCAAGCATTGTGCTGATGTCAACCTGTAATGAAAAAAGGACATTTTTTCAGGTTCCCCTTCCAAGCTGCGGGACATTAATTAATATTATCGAGCAATTCTATTCAACCCTGCTTACCTTAGTTCCATTAGGGACAAGGTTCTGCAAAATCCTCAGTCTCTCGTTTATTCTCTCTCTTCTTTTCTACAAGATTGTGTAAAAAAACATCATTAGTGAAACATGCATCATCGGTTAATTTTCAATTTTAACACTGCCTAATCTCAACATCTGAAGATTATTACCCTAGCATAGAGGCTCTGGGGATCAGTCGCTGAACCCCTACCGGCTCGTGTCTTTCCTCTTAAGTTAAGAGCCCCACTTGAACTTGAAGTCACTCCATTCATTTCATGTGAAGCAAATGAATCGTCTTCTGAGCAGCAGCTGCTTGAGCTCTGCCTATGAAGCACCGCAGTGTTGTTATTATCTTCATCGTTTTCATCAACTTTCGGACATTTCTTGAGTTTGATGCTTCTCTTGCTCCTTGGGACCTACATTACATAAAATGATAAATTTAAAACCGAAAAATTATCTCGATTTCACAAGTGAAGAGGATCGGCTTTTCTTTACTTACATCTCCATGGCCTCGAGGTCTTTTCTTGGATATCTCCGAAGGGATATTATCTTCCTTCAATGTTTCATGCATTGGCGTTTCGATCTCCCTTCCTAGCTGCAAATTCTTCCCATGAAGAGTATCTTCAGAAAAATTCTCATTAGATTCCATACTGTCATTGCTGACATCCTGCTGGTTAAGGAAGTCATCCCCTTCCATTACATTGTCAGATAGTAAATGAATTCGAGAGCTATTGTTCTTATTCACCATCATCGAGTAATCCATTGTCAGCAAATTAGGAGTATTAGCCACAAAAAATTGATGTGGGACACTAGGATAGTAACTTTGATGAGGACTTGAGGTGGGAAAAAGAATGCTACTGTCTCCACTATAAGTACTCCTCCCATGTGAAAAAGAATACACATTGTGCGCATTTGCTTCATCGGATGAGTACATTGAACTTTCATCAACACCAGCATTGTGCGCATTTGACTCATGAGAAGGCCAAAAAGTTGGTACCTCGTTTGGAAAACCGAGCAATTGTGCCATGAAATCAGCCTCCTCAGAGCACATTCCATTGAAGGAGTTCCACTCCCCCTCAGAAATTGATCCCACATGTTCCATAATTTTATTTCTTTTAGAGATTAAAGCTTAAAGGGAAGAGCTTTCTTTTTATTTAACTATCAAACAGAAGCTCGACTATGCTCGATGCTTGGAAATGTAGGGTTATGGAGACTTATTTATAATCTTAGCTATGATTTAATAATAGCTTGTCCTTGATTGGTGCATAGTATATAGAATGGTTTTAAATCTGAATACCCAGTAATTTATAAATGAAAGCGGGTCCCAGTTCTCTGAATAAAGTTTAAAATATGCAAGATGGGACATATACAACCCATAGAAGACCAAGTTTACACAATAATGAGCAAATTATGCAGCCTTTCGGAGCCTAAAAAAACACATTAAGCTTAAAGAGAAATCATTAGTAATATAATATGAGCACAATCATTTGATAAAGCCAGAGAGTTAACTGCAATCAGTAGCTTGTGTCAATTTTCAAGAAAATTTAATCCTGAGACTCAGGTTCAGATTTGGGGAAGGGGAGATAGGGAATCACACCTGTCAATCTGCAGAACGTGGGGGTCCTTTTCACTTTATTAAACATCGTCATAAATTATTAAATCAAGAAAAATTGATGACATTTAGAGGAAAAAGCAATCGTGGAGGTGAGTCTGATTTTTCTTATAACTATCTGGAACAGCCCAGCAGACATAATTTCTTCTACTTAAAATAAATTGTCTAGAACAGAACAGGCATTGCACGAGTATACCCATACCATAACCAACAACATAATTTCTAAATCCACACTAGCTCAGATGCATTAAGTGAGAACACATGACATGGATTACTAAATGAATCTGGTCATTTTGACAGAAAATATTCCAGCACAATTGCCAAATCACAAGACATTGAATGACTAAAATGCTTACTTGTGTTAAACAGGCTGTGAAACATTTTCTAGATCATAATCATTAGTATAATCATGAAACTCATAGTTGAGGAAGCAAAATAAAGGATATCAGCAATGATGCAAAATTGGTTCAGTTTCATCAGCTAAAGTATTAAGGGCTTCATCATAAGAATATATAAATGATATAATTTCATTCCATGCAGTCTTTAAACAATTTTTTTGCATGCTGTTGTATAGCCGTGCTGAAGATAGATTACGAGGAGGAAATCAGAATTTGAACAGACTAGTAAAACCAGTCATAGGGATTCAGTAATTTCAGAGAATGGTTTGGTAAAATTTGCGTTACATTTTCACCACTATTATGATGCATGGTTGCAAAAGAATAGGCTCTCTTGATTATAAAACAAGATGAAATCCAAATAGGACCAAAAAATAAAAAACTTTGAACCAATTTTTTTTACCACATTACATCAAGACAAGCGTAAAACTAAAATTATTGCAAATATTATACATTATTATTACTTTCAAATTAGTTTATACAGATTCCAACAGCTAGGCGCCTTTATAAATAAGGAACTTCCCCCTATGTTCTATGGAATAAAGGGATATGCTGCAAAGACATTGAAGCTAATTTGGCACGTATAACTATATAACTTAGATTAAACTGATGTTACCATTTATATGAACTATCATCTGGAAAACCTGATATAATGAGCTTGTGATTGCATATAAAACTGTAACAGTGTACTCCAAAACAAAGAAATACGGCAATTTTTCAGATACAAAAACCTTTACAAGATACCCCTATAAGTTGGTAACATTCATACAACTTAAAGACAATGATATGTACGACTCCATACCTTTTTGTATTAAAAAGCGGAAACATTTTTCGCAGTTTTACAAAACTATCTATTGTTACAACTGACAATTCTCTGTAAAACATTAGTTATTATCTATTGTTCCTCCTGACTAGTCTCCGAAAAACATCAGTTACTATCTATAGTTCCACTTGACTACACTTTAGTTAAATCTAGATTGTCAAGAAGAAGAAATAAATTGACAACAGATAGAGGGCCAAAATCTTAGAAATGGTAAAACATCCAGTCTCTTGTATATTTCACAATTAAAATGTCGATAAAATCTCACATATATCAATGAAGCAATATTCTAGTTATTATTTTATAGTAAAAATTAAAATGAAAAACAGGTTGGAATGAGCTGTAGTACGATTACAAAAACAAGTTGGAGGAATTCAAAATAAAAATGGTTTAATATCCAGCCATATAGAAAACATTCATTAACTATATATAAAATCTGCCTCCTCGTCATTTTTTTTTCTACATTAGACTTATCCTCTACTAAGTACCAAACAAGCAAATGGACAAGCACCATAAGACATTTATGCATAATATAGCCAACAATAAGGTAAGAACCAAATTATTGATCTGGACGTAAAGACACTTGTCGGAGTGAAATGAACTAAATTTATGAGATTAAATTACTATTACTATTACTATACCATGCATCATAATAGTAACAATATTTACATTTCTACTAAAATAAGTCATACAGGTGATCCACTTTTATTTGTTACCCAAGGGTATCAAGGTCGTCGTAGAACTTTTTGGGCAAACTTCACGTGGGTGCCTCTCTTAGCATGGATTCGAACCAACCCCTTCAACTAGACCAAACACATATTGGTGATCCGCGCATCTGCATTAAGGCAATGTGTCCATTTGTTTTTTACACAAAGAAAATGGATTCGAATTGACAATTATGATTATCTCAAAGCTATTTTAATTCTCCAATCCGCGTCATTAACAAGTCAAATTCTCAGAATTATAGTGCTGTTTTCAAATCTTTGATGGGTCACACACTTGTCTATTGACTGTGATAGGAGGCAGTTTAAGGATACTAGCACATCAACTTAATTGTAAACTAGTTTCAACTCTTGATTATGATAGTTTAACATAAGTTGCCAACTAACCGATTTTATCCAAAAAGAAAGAGAAGAAAAAACACCAATTTGGCAGCTAGTAACTTGTAATTAATCAATCTATCTCGATCCTGTTCTTACTTGAGAGTTTTAACCTAATTAATTTAACAAATTAAATTATTCCCATAAACAATTCACAATTTATAACACCAATTTGGATTTGAATATCATTTTGCCCTAATACATAATATCAATAGAACATAAATTTGCCCTGAAAAAGAGAAGGGGAAAAATGAAACAAGTGGAGATGTTTCCCGCCAAATTGGAGGAGGTCCTTTGATGAATATGAATGAATATACCTTGAACTGGGTTTAGGGGCGGGTCAAGTTGGTGGGTCAGCCCAAAGATTCCGCCGATGTTTGCGCTTCAAACACGCGTCGAATCGAATCACCACCACACGGATACCTCCCCTGTAATGTAATCTCATTTCTTTAATTTCTTCGATATCTTCTTTATTTATTAGTACTAATATTTATCAGTCGACCCTGAGATTTGCCAATGTACATTCAATTTAATAACGTATATAATATTAAATTTTTTTTTTTTATAGCAAAATAATACGAGTATTAAAGATTTCGTTTGAATGAATTTGGGAGGAATGTGATTCCGGATTGTAAAGTGACAAGTACACATTATTAAATTAAAAAAGAAAAAAAAGAAATGAGAGTAGAAAATAATTACACTGATGATTAAGTTTAAAGTTTGGTTACAACCAAATTGAGTTCTCCATATGTACCATTATTCTGACTTTATTTATATAGAACACACGGTTTTAGGTTTTAGTAATAGTTAAAAAGGTGAAAGTTTTTTATATCTATACGAGTAAGTTATTGAAAAAAGTGGTTGAGAATAAATGATGTCTAATAATCACTTTATGTGGGAAAATAATTTTGATAGAAATAATTCTATTTTAGAAATAAAGGTCTTATTTTTTTTATTTAATTTTTGTCATAAACCATAATACGTTTAAATGGCATAACTGGTCTTGGTATATTTTTCATTTCTAGTAATCATTAGGGCAAATTACAATGACCATTTTATGTGATGTATTCAAACTTTTTCAACCACAATGATCTTTGTAATAGGCCGTAGATGATTAACCAAATCGATTTTATAATAACTCAAAATACAAGTTTTGATTTGTCTACCTAAAATTTTGTTATCAAACAACCTTTTAAAGTATTTGAAGTGAAAAATAAAAATAAAAAAAGTGTTGGAGATATCTCATCTACATCTACTCCTTATATTACAAGCAAGTACACTTAAATACTCTGTGGGAGCCGACCAGGACACGATCTTCATTAATTTATTACACGTTCAGATATAAAGAACATGCATAATGCATGAAAAATATATAGAACACACAGTATAATTTTTAATCTATAGAAATGAAGTCTTAGATTTCGGTGGGCAGATATGTATATATATATTTAAATTTAAACCTATTGTTGGGCGTGGAGAATATTCTACACCGTCCTGGCCTGCACGTTTGGGTTTGGTCATAGAATCACTTGAATTATTACTTCCTAACTACCCAAAACATTAATATTTATTGTAAAGATTGTGTGAATTATGGTATAAAATGTGTTTTTTTGAAAAGTTTGGTATCAAATGTGTTTTTTGAACTAAAATTTGATATTATAAGTCTTTTTTCCTCTTTTTTTAATTAGTGTAAAGATGACACGGTGCAACAAATCGATTAAACAATTTATATTTTCATTATGTATTATAAAAAGTTTGTATAAATTGAATCATAACATATATAATCGTTGCTCAAAATATTAGCTGTTATTTTAAATCATAAATATTTTTTAGAGATAATTCGAGAAGTTTTTAAACTTTGTAGAGGCATATCATAAACTATTTATCTTATTACTTCCTTTATCCCATTTTTCTTTTTATACTTTGGCATGAACTAAGTAATTTTTGAAAAATAATTTGTTAGGTATTTTTATATTATTTTCAATAAAACAGTAACCGTGTTACATCATTAATGTGAGAGATTAATTTTTCTACAATTATGACTTTATAGGAGAAGAAATTTAAGATGATTTTTTTTTTCCTTGAAGCCTAGTTGTTGCTTGATATATTATTTATATTTTGTTAATTATATGAAGGTCTCATATACACTATACCATTGTTTTCTATATAAGTTCCCATCACGATGAAGGATCAGTCAATAGTCACATGCCACGTAGGTTGTCTATGAAATTTAATGAATACTACTTTCCAAAACTAGGTTGGAAAGTATTTCAATGTCTGCATAATTTGTAATACTTCCAACCTAGTTTTGGAAAGTATTATTCATTAAACTGGTTCAAGTTGGAAAGCTAAAATTTCTCGAAAGTTAAAAAAGATAAAGAAATTATTTTGGGGAAAAGACATGACTAGTCTCAAAATATATAAAAGACAAAAATTGCTATTCTAATCGCGATTACAAATAGAAAATTTTTTTTTTGTCCCAAATCGTGATTAGGAAGAGCATTTTTCTATTCTAATCGTGATTACAAAAATTGCTATTATTATTATTCAAATTTTAAAAATTTATGTTTCTTCTTTTCATTGCTATTTTAATAATAATCTAAAAAAAAAAATTGTCCCAAATTTTAATAATCATTTTCATATTAATGATTAGGAAGAACATTTTTTTTTACAACATTGCTACTAGGATATTGGGAGAAAAAATAAATTATTATTCCAAAATGGTAAGTAGGAAGAACAAAAAAAATTGTCTCAAAATTGCAATTAGTAAGAGCATGAAAAAAATGATTTTTATCCCAAAATCGCGATTAGAAGGAGCAGAAAAAAGTTTAATTTTTGTCCCAAAATCCAGACTAGAAGCCCATATTAATTTTTTTTTCCTTTTTTAAACCATGGTCAAAATTCTTCAATTAAAATTCATTAGCCCGCAAGTGAAGCTCACTTTCCCAATTGAGCCGAAAAAATCTCAAATTTGCTTCAATTTAGTGACTTATGGGTAAATTGTTAGCCCGAATATTTATGGGGCAAACTTGTCAGCGGTCATAAGTCATAAGACTAGTTTTATCTTTTTTCCCAATACTTTTGATGAAAAGAAGAAACATAAATTTTAAAAATTTGAGATTGATTGAGACTTTGTATAATGTGAAAATGTGGATGGGTGTATTTAAAGTGTTGGATTTTTTGGGATGGCTGGAGAATTTTAAGACATAAATATGAAAATGTATTTAGTTGCTCTTTTTGAGATTGTACTTATATCAATATATCATCATTACATTCGAACTATCCAACAATACATCATCATTACATCAATAATCAATTCAATAATGTAAAAAATATAAAGAAATACTACTAATTATAACACTAATAATAAAATTAGAGAAAAACTCACACTAGTAGGAATTTATCATGTGATGAATGATTATCATTAGAAATTAATAACCGCTTCACACAAGCGTACACCATATTTACAATTTTTAAACTAAAATGCAAGACATTTCCATGTGTTATGTGAAATCTATATGTGATTAATTACCCTATGAAATATTTATTGCATTTCTACTCCGTGTCAATAAATATTCGGCATGAAACCCTCTACATACAAAATAGACCTTCAAAAATTGTATTTTATACAATAAACATTCCAACAGGAAGCTTCGTGTCAAATATTTAATAGTACAGAGGGGTTCAATGTAATAAACAATTAACATGATACTTTCTTGCAGATTTTTCATGACACAAGAAACTGTTTTGCATTTTTCCATTAATTTAGATGTGATACTTCAACATTCAACTTTCATATTATATTGTTTTTATAATAATAATAAAAAATAAAAATAAAAAGCGTACTGGATCTTGGAGTATAAAAATAATTGTAAATCTAACTAGTTGTATTTAGCAAATAACAATAATACATTTACTTTGGTTACTTTTACACCCATGACCAACAACAATATATTTTGTTCTCATATAATTTCTCGTTAACGATTGTAATGCATAATCACGTCGGGCCGTCTAGGGTGCGTCCTATGTAACTGGCCTCACATGCGGCCATGCCTTAAAAATGCGCCACGTGGCGCTCGTAACAAGTATGTAACTTGGATGAGTAATTTTTATTCTATATAGTCCATTTTACCCCTTTACTTAATTTTCAAAGAAAAACTAGAAAAACAACCTCAATTATTAAATGTCATTTATAACCTTGTACTCAATTAAGTTAACATTGTAATTGATTTATTTCCATCCTTAAGAGACGTAATCTTCTTGTAATTAGAGTAAAACAAAATTCTTTCTTTTTCCTTCTTCTTCTTTCACTATTATTTGAACTAAAAAACTAATCTCTTATTCCGATTTATATTTTGTTACAACAAAACAAAAAATGGTGGATAATTCTACAATTCAAGAAGAGAAAGAGGATGCAAGCCGAAATTTTTCTGATGGATATAGTATGTATTGGATCTAAAATACCAATTTATTTTGATTATGCAATTCACGAGTTGTAATTAGAATATGTTTATTTTGATTATTTGAACAAGTTAATGGAAAATTGGTTTTTTTTAATCGATTTTTTATTGAATTCTGCAATCACGAATTTTGATTATTACGATTTTTTTTTGTTGAATTCTGCAATTCACGAGTTTGTTTTTGAACTTATTTTTTTGTAATCGATTTTTTGTTTAATCCATCTGTAATTTTTTGCTTTCAATTTTCGTTTAATCGAGTTTTAATTTGCTATAATTTCGATTTTTTGTTTAATCAAATTGTAATTTCGTTTAACTTATAGCCTTTAATCGAATTTTTGTTTAATCTAGAATTCGTTTAACTTATTTTGTTTATGAACAAATACTATATGTCGGGTTTAATTCCAAATTTTGAATTTTTACGGGTATGCAATTTTAACAACATTGTATGAAATATATTTTACATAATTAAGTGATAGTGTTTAATTAGAAAACTTCTTCCTTCAAGTTAGGGATCTGCCAAAATTCCAATCGTGTATAATTTTATCAGGATTTAACCTATAATGGAAATAAATTAATTATGAGAGTTAGTTAAAGACTATAGTGGGGTGAGTGGCGTGGAGTACGTGAACTCAATCTTAAACCCATGATTTGGTTGTATCTACTAAATTTAATTTTTTAATAAATTCCCCCAACATGTTTGAATTAAAATAGAATATTTAATAAAAAAAACAATTAGGCCACATATTAATCAGTATGCTAATTCATATGATATATTTTTATTATTACTTTATTTGAATTATCGTTAATCAATCTCAAACTACTCAATCACTAAAACCAAAGAGTTAATAAAGTAAAATGTCAAGCTACTCGATATTAGGTTCGAACTCGTTCGATAAAATATCGTTTAAACTTTGCTCGATTAACAATCAAATCAAGCTCAAACCGAAAATTTTAAATAAGATTAAAGTATAGTTCTGGAATAATTTTATAAAATGAATATGACATTTAAAATTAAATTTCAAGCTTACCTTGATCAATTTGATTTCGTATAACCTTGATGTACATAACCCTTAAAATAAATTGAATTAATTAATTCATTCATTCCTAATAGTATCGATCAATTTTATTTCGAATAACTTAGATATACATAACCCTAAGGTCAACAATTTTGAATTACTTAGTCATTAATTAATTAATATCATTCCTAATAGTATCGATCGATTTGATTTCGAATAACCTCGACATACATAACCCTAAGGTCAATAATTTTGAATTAATTACTCATTAATTAATAGTATCGATCGATTTGATTTCGAATAACCTCGATGTACATAACTCTAATGTCAAAAAAAATGAATTAATTTAATTGATTTCATTCCTAATAGTATCGATCGATTTAATTTTGAATAACCTCGATGTCCATAACCTTAAGGTCAATAATTTTTGAGCAATTAGTCATTACTTAGTTAATTTTATTCCTATCAGTATCGAGCGATTTGATTTTGAATAACCTCGATGTACATAATCTTAATGTCAAAAATTTTGAATTAAATTAATTGATTTCATTCCTAATAGTATCAATAACCTCAATGTACATAACCCTAAGGTCAACAATTTTTGAGCAATTAGTCATTAATTAGTTAATTTCATTCCTATCAGTATCGATCGATTTGATTTCGAATAACCTTGATGTACATAACCATGAGGTCAATAATTTTTGAAGTAATTAGTCATTAATTAATTAATTTCATTCCTAATAGTATCGAGCGATTTAATTTCGAATAACTTCGATGTACATAACCCTAAGGTCAACAAATTTTGAAGTAATTAATCATTAGTTAATTAATTTCATTCCTAATAGTATCGATCGATTTGATTTCGAATAACCGCGATGTACATAACCGTAAGGTCAATAATTTTGAAAATATAAAATTAATTTCGTGCCAAGTAACGATCGATTTGATTTCGAATAACCTTGATGTAGTCCAGCTTAAAATATAAAATTATAATTTGAAAAAATCATACTTAAATGCACTAAATTTAGATTTTATTAAATAATTTCATTAAAGAAACTACAGTTAAATTTTGATTTTATTCTCCTAAATTATTAATTAAGATTAATACTTTAACAGTTATACAATTGGTTTATTAATACATTTAAATTAAATAATGAGTAACACAATATTCCAACTAAATCAATAAAAGCACCTATGTGGAAATTATTAACTACACCTGAACTAGGATAAATTAGTATACCTTGTGACTAAAAATGAACCACATCACCTTGCATATTATTTTTAAGCCAATACCACACAAAGTTTCATAGACCAGATCTAGGGAATAATTCCCAATCAATTACTCAAGTTTTTGAAATCTCATCAAATTGGTTTTGTATTCCATAGTTGAAATCAATCAGGATTTTAAAGAACATAATTTCAATTTATTTGAACCCTAATAAAATTATATACATCGAATTATTATTTGAGATATCCAGGAATAGATTCTTTTTTTTTCCCAGTAAGAAATCACATGCTATGGGAAAAAGATTAAAATTATGTTATAGAAAGTGTAAAAATGGTGGAGAGGTTTCATTGAAGGTGTAAAAATGGTGGAGAAGAATAATTGAAGGAGTAAAATTGGTGGAGAGTTTATGAAAGAGGAAAGAACATATTTATGATAATCAAATGGATGAAAGATGGAAAAAGATTTCATAATATTTAATTAATTGGGTAAGTAATTCAAGGGGGTAAAACAGTATTATGCTTAATTAACGATTTTTTACCATTTTTTTAATAATTATAATGAAGGGTTTAATTTGTAATTTCAATTTTTAAATAAAGTCAACCAATTTTTTTAATTGTTAACTAAAGTTACTTGATTAACGGGCGCCGAGATTAAATCAGATAAAATCAATGGTTTAAGATTAAGGCCTCATGTGCGGCCGTAACTAGAGTGGCCGTACTCTAGAAAACACCTAGTCCCGTTAATGTGATACAAATTATTAACTTTCTTGGTAATTATTGTATTTGAGTTGTTAACGTTTGTAATGCACAGTCACGTTAATGTGATACAAATTATTAACTTTCATGGTAAGTATTGTATTTGAGTTGTTATTTGGACATTATTTGTATTTTACTAAGAACAAATAGATTTTATAAATGTATATTCTTGTAAATCATGGATCCACACCTGTTGACACCGTTTCGGTAGGACGACGATGAATAGGACAACAGAATAAAGTATATAATGGAGACTTATTTTATTGGTTAATCTTAATTTAATCATTGTGGCAATAGATCGAGTCGAAGATTTGAAGTACAAATTAGTACTGACTAACCAGAGCTTTTATGTACTATATATTGTAATTAGTCAGACGTACAAGCACAAACCTTTGTATGCTTATCCAACAAATTCTTTTTAATATATTTTCACATCCTATATATTAGCACTAAGAAGTTCAGAATGTAATTTGCTTCGCGAGTATTGAGATTTGGACTATTGCAAAATATAAAAGTTAATTTTGATAAAATATATCGAATTTTGCAAGAACAAGTGAGACTAATTAAGTGATGTAGGTATGCTACTGCATTTCTGAACCTGGTATGCTCTACTTCGAGAATATGGATACTCCGTGTTCCAAATTCTGCAAAACAAATACCACGCGACGGTGGAGAGCCGGCGGAACCTCCTCCGATACTTAAGTCAGCAAGTATAATAGTGCTAGTGCTGTCGCAACATCTGTGTCAGATTGTACATACAAAATCTGAATAATTCAAATATATATATTACAAGTCCCTTTAATCAGCGGGTACTACTGAAATTAGGAAACATACCCCAAATCAAGTGCACCTAGACATATATATATAAGACGTGTTACTTGGACATAAACCCTAAAACATCACCCCCTGTATAATGTATTTTCTACCATTTACGAAAACACATTACATACACTTCGGTTACTTTAGATTCATTCAATGGTTTGCTTTCAAGTTGAAGAAATATTTATTTTATTTAATCATCAAAGGGGTTTCACTCAGGAATACCTCCGGCCTACTCCTAATGAGCTACTCGTTTAATTTGTAGAGCAACATGTACATTTTGGAACCGGAGCATTTCGTCATTGTGCGTAGATTTAATCTAGGCCTACCGAAATATGTTATCTACAATATATAAAATCCTATTTGGATTTGTTGTTGATGTTGATGATTTTTTTTAGACTATTGGATCGGCAGTATTATTTATCCTTGAAAAAAAATATGATTATAAAAATTTTAGGATTACTTAAGAATCTCAAATTCTCAGAAAAAAAAATATCTTTTAATTCTTTCATCCATAGAGGTTAGAATGTTAAACATACGCCCGGGTCAGTAAATTGTACACTCGTGACAATTTGGTCGCACTTGAAACATTTCCTATATATAACATGCACAATTCCATGACCAGGAGGTCATGGGTTCAACTCCCACGAATGTAGATATTTTCTCTAGTTTCATACTAGTAATTAGTTGACTTTGATATCATTGTAATAGTTTCGATTCAATATAGTGTTTGATGTAATAATGTATTCACCATCTCAAAAAAAAAACATGCACAATTCAAATATAGTATTTTATCATAAAAACATGCCTAAATATATTTACATGGTAATTGAAAGAGTTGACCAGACGATTTTCCAGTAAATTATCAAAATTTGCAACTTCTCATAAACTAAAGAGTCAGGTAATTTATACTGCCAGCTTTGGATGAATGTTTGATGATATGTGTTTGATTAGTCTTTGCTTAATGAAACACGGTTAGCCGTTTAATTAACTAAGCTACATGATTTGATACCCTTTTTTTTCTTAGAATCATTTGACACTTACATAATTATTTGTTTAACTAGTAAATCTCAAGAGGAATTTGTAGCAAATAGTTATAGGACCATGATTAATGTATCTCTTTGTAAACAAAGGGTCTATTTGGATGGGTTTTGGATCGGTTTCGTGGGTATCGGTTTTAAAAAAATGGTTTTGGGGGTTTCGATGAAACCTTTGAAATCTCATTTGGATGGGTTTTGGTTGTTAGGTTTTGTGGTTTGAATAAGTTGAAACCCCACTTGGATTGGGTTTGGATGTTGGGGTTTAAGGGAAAAATTAGATGGTATGTGTCAAATCAATGTTACAGGTTTGAAGAGTTTGAGTGTGAGTTTCTGAATAGATTTTTTATGGTTCTATGGGTTTGGCGAAAACTCATTTGAAAGGGTTTTGGCTCGATCGGTCTCGCGAAACCCGCGAGACCCGGCCAAAATCCATCCACATACACCCAAAATGTCCGATAATATATGCCCAAAACACACACACACAACCTTAAATTTAGTTTAAATTAAAACTATAACACAAATCACATCCTTAGATATTTGAGGATAAAATCGAAAATTCAATTAGTTGGAGAAAGATTTTGGAAACATTCAAATTGATATTCATATTAATTAATATATATATTTAAAGTCTTGAGACTCTTCAGAATGGTTAAGGGGTAATTATCTTTTAAATTTCTTGTGATCTTTCAATTCACAAAACTAAACTATTAGCTTGACTAATGTGAATGTCTACATTGATGGTCATAACCGCGTCTAAATGATGAAGTTTAGCGATTTTCCACTTTTATGGAAATTGCACTTATCTTTTCTAATATAAGAATACTAAATCTAATTAATTAGTTTGATTAAATATTGAGAAATCAACGGATATACACGACTATAATAGTATAACGACTTACCACATATAAAATTCGTTCAATTAGTAAAATGCTAAAGAAAATATTTTCCTAGTATCAAATAATTGAACAATAAACACTGAGTTTCATCTGTTGCATGTTGAGTTCCATTTTCATCATCATTTTACTCATTAAAATCAAGAACCAAAAACAGCCTAATCAAAAGAATAAAACATTTGGCTAATATTTTATTATTTCGTTAAATTGCGTAAATTAGTCTTTCATTGTTTGAATTTATGATTTTCTATTATTATTCTCATTCATTATCTCTTAATTAATTCAATTTATGATTGTTGACTTCACTTATAACGAAAGTAGTTCATGTTCTTCCCACTATAACTAACTATAATTAACTATTAAATGAAGTTTAACTTATTTTGTTCTGTGCGAGCATATTCCCCTTTAGAACAAAAAAATTGGTGGCATATTCTAAGATCCCTTTATCCATAATATAAAGTAATAATATGATATATAGAAATGGAGCTCCATTTATTAGCATAATTTCTTATATTATCACTAATAATGGCTGACTTTTGTTAACTAAGACTGTTAAATGTTTCCAATTCCCAGACAAATGCTTTTATATAGCAAATGCACAACATTGGAACAGTCTCAATCGATGACTTTTGCATGTTTACATAACTCATTAGGTCTATTTCAAAATTATTGTTTAAAATTCCTTTTTTTTTAAAAAAAAAAAATCGACGAAGCAATTCATTACATCATAATATTTATTGATTATATTTACATAATACATCAAATAAAACTCAAACAACAATATATAATAAATGAATAAGCACATTACAATATCAAAATTTACATGAAAGTACCATGTTTGTGTGAATGAACCTAAGCAATTTAAAGTATTGTTTGGCTTCAGATTTGTTGACATAACTTGTCCAAGTTAACTCTTCTTGGAGCAATAAGATTATTGGAACTAATTAAGATCAACCAATCAAGATCAATATAAGCATGTGTCGATGTATTTTAGCTTGTGTTTCAGGGTTTTAGAGGTTTGGAGTGAGGAAAAATATTAAAATATTATTTGGACAATGAGAAAAAGAAATGTGGGATTTTGGGCTCAATTGAGATTTTGTAAGTTTAAAAGTGAAAAGAGTAAATCGCACTTTTGGTCCTTCTTATGGATTAACTTTTGCCCTTTCGTCCCTCTTAAATTTTTTGTAGTAGATTCGTCTCTCTTATCAATGTAGTGTAACATATTCGTCCCTCTTATCAATCTAGTGTAACATGTTCGATCCTCTTAAATTTTTCATAGCGGATCGTCCCTCTTATCAATGTAGTGTAACACATTAATCCCTTTTAAATACAAAATACACCACTTAAATCCAAAACATATTCTAAAATGGACGAAAGTTGATGTATTTTGGATTTAAGAGGGACGAATGTGTTACACTACATTGATAAGAGGGACGAATCTGCTACAAAAAATTTAAGAGGGATGAAAGTAAAGTAAAAAATTTGACCCATAAGGAGGACCAAAAATGATATTCACTCAAGTGAAAAATGTATGGTTCTGAGGTGCCACGGTACCCCGACTAACTCAAAACATGTTTGTCATTTGGGTTTGGATCACGATCGGCCTTAACAGGGTTGGTGCCAATCCATGGTGAGTGAACCAACAGTCATGCTCGGATTGTGACCCACTATGTAGTGGTCAAGATCCCGATCCTGAGCTATTTTTATATCAGATCAGTTCCGATTGGCTGATTTTTTTTTATTTTTTTAGTAGAAGATTAGTTTTTCTTTTTTCTTGGTTTAAGACTCATTAATTAATCAATTTTTTCAAATAAAGTGTTTAAAATTTTTAGTGAGTCATATCTAATAGAAGTACTTCATATTGAAGACATTGGTTATTTTTCAATAATGATATATCAATATATATATATATATACCAAACTAAAGGTTGAAAAAAACAAGTTAAATAAATACAATAATTTCTTTTAGAAAACTATATAATATATTAAGGCTGAAAAGTGTACACCAAAAGTCATCAAGTTTAATAGGAAAACTATTAAAAAAAACCACATTTTTCATAAAAATGTAAGAAACTGATTTTGAGTCTGTCTTGGAAAATTGGGACCACTTGAGCCCAAAGTCCGGAGCAGATTGTATGAGTCGTGCTGGTCTGGACCCGGGCCCAGGCCGTCCTATTTAACACCTCTAATACAGTTTTTAGAAAAATATGTGAGATAAGTAGGATTTTTCAGAATTTAAAATTCAAATATGTATTTATGAATGTGGTCCAACATTTTTTTTCCTAATGAAAATAAAGAATGTTTGTACTTTTTGTTAGAAAACATAAAACTCCGAATTCTTTTGGGCAGATTACATTCAAACAATAGTAATAATACGTTAGGGTTTATAACGTTAGGTAGGGGCCTATATACCCGGAATCACACGCTTGTTAGTCTGATATATGTATTATGCAAATTGTTTTTTTGGCAACTTTTCCATCGTAATGGTCTTATGGGCAATTTTCATCTCTTGTGATATGAAAATATACATAAGATTCCTTTGTAGTATTAATAATATGAGAGTTTAGTGGAGGTGTTGCACATATGTTATATAATATGACTGAAATTTTATTTTTTATATGAAAAATGATCAATTTGATCATACACAAACAACATACTGTCATTTAACCTCGTGTGATATGTGCAATTAATGGTCACTTTACCCCATATGTTATTGTCTAATGGACATTTTAATTTAGATCTGCATGTAAAGATGTAAAAAAAACAAGGGAGAGACAATGTGTTCTCTTACAAAAATACATGAGTATCTTGTTCTTTTACTTGTCACACAAGGTAAACTATCTTTTAATGATAACATGGGGTAATTTGTTTTCAACTCATTATCTTGATTGGACATAGTATAATGGATTCTAAAAAAAATACCATCAATTAATTAATTATTGCATCAAATTACTACTGCCTCACATGATCATGATTAATCCCACAGTTATGAAAATACAACAAGATATCTGCTTTTGTTTAGTTAAGTTATTAGTTGACACTTAACAGTCTAATTGTTTGGCTCGTGACAGAGATTAAAGTAATCCAAATTACGAAAATAATTGTAACGTACACCAAACATACAATCATTTCACACGAAGTGTCTTCATTGTGTGCTCATGACTTCTTTCAAAATGTGAGAAATCTTGTTATTTTATTCGAATTATAGTGTCTAAAAGGAAATTAGTCCAATATCTAATCTTGTTTATATATATTTGAAAAACACGAAAATTATATGTCAGAAATTATTCACTATATATCTTTCTCTTTTTTCAAGAAATTATAGCAACAAAATAGCCTAATAAATAGTACGTTCATTTGGTAATTCTCTTGTATTAAAAATCCAAAGTATATATACATTCACAATTTACGATGATATATTTGTCCGGTAAAATAGTCTTTTTTGGGGACTGGGGAATTTTTTTTAATCTAATTGTTTAAAATTTCAAATATATTTTGTAAACCTTTTCTTCACAAGGAGTTAGATAAACCAAGTAAATTATCCTTGATATTTTGAATTAGAAACAAGTAAATTGGCTGCATAAAGTATTTTCTTATCTACACCTAATTAGTAAATGTTGGCTTAATTGTGTTTTTATAAACTATAAATATCTGCATTGACTATGAAATCATTTTCTCATTAATAATGTTAGGCCATCTCCAACCGACAAGGCAACCGGGCATGAGGGGGGTTTGCCGGCTGTCTTCGGTTGGAGATGGCAAAAAGGAGGAGGTGGGGATTGGACGGTCACGGCGGGCAGGGCGGGCAGGGGGTGTTGGGCAGGGGATTGGGCAATTGGGCAGTCATTGAGTGACTGCCCAATTGCCTCCAGGCATACGCACCCAGCGTATGCCTGGAGATCCATTGCTTAGTTTTTGTTTTTTCTTTTTTAGTTAATTTTCTTTTTTTGTAAATTAGTTTTATTTATAATAATTAGTTTTGTTTATTTTTAAAATATGAATAGTAATTAGTTTTATTTATTTTCAATAAAATTGCATTTTTTCTTGTGTGTTAGATTTAATAAAGTGATTAATTTAAATTGTGAAATTTAAAATATCTATATTCATAAAATTCATACAAATAAAAGAATTATATAAACTAAAACAATTTTGGTAGTTTTAATTTTTATATCTATAATTTTCAAAATAAGAAATATTAGATTATGATAACGAAAAACACGTCTTAAGTAGATTTGTTGAACAAAAAGACTTAATTTAAAAATACACAATAGAGCTTATTATTATTCTTATTATTATTATTATTATTAAAATAAGTGAGAGTGAGGAGAGTGAGAAAAGTGAGAGTGGGGAAAGTTGTGAAATTGAATTAAATAGAGGTTGATTGTTCTTCGGTTGGAGATGAGTTTTTAATTGGGCAAAAGGGCAAATGGGCAAGGGCAATTAGGCAAGGGCAATTGGGCAAAAAAGGGGTCAAAGAGGCAATTGGGCAATTGGGCATTGAGTTCGGTTGGAGATGGCCTTAGCTAGAAGTTAGGCACATTTAGTGCAAATATTCACTACTTGGGAAGCATTACATATCACTTTCATTCCTTCAATATATGCATACAAAAAAATTGATATAGGGCACATAAGCATGCTATGATAAATATTTTGGAGAATAATTTTAAGCATACAAAAAATTACCATTAAAGCTCAAGCAAATTTGAAAAAATTACTTTAATGTTGGTATTAAATGTGTCTTTTTTTAAGGTTTCGTACCAAATGTCCAAAGTAGGTAAAAAATTGGTATGAAAAATACAATTCCACCATTTTTTAATTTTGGCCCCTTAAAATAGTCTCTCTTTAGCACTTTTGATGGTATAGAATTGTATCATTTTTTGCACTTTTGGTCTGGAAGAAAGCGATAAGACCGAATTTCAAAA
Source organism: Penstemon davidsonii (assembly GCA_034814905.1). Lineage (NCBI taxonomy): Eukaryota > Viridiplantae > Streptophyta > Magnoliopsida > Lamiales > Plantaginaceae > Penstemon > Penstemon davidsonii. The sequence continues at coordinate 7,305,429 of JAYDYQ010002688.1, forward strand.
TATTTCAAAAGTTGAGACCAAAGTAAAATTTTATAAAATATGGGATCAAAATTGTTGAAGACCCAATCACATAAGATTAAAAATGTAACTCTTTCAATCTTTGGGCTAGTAATAAAAAGGCAATATATATACCATTTGGTCCCAAACTTCCAATTTAACTTAAATTTAGCCACCATTTTTCGGTGAATAAGAACGGCAGGCGGCAGCAATGTAGACAAAAGTTATGTTTAAAGAATAAAGAGTTAAAAGAGCTTGTTGATTTTATTTTTATTTTTATTTTTTGAGAAAAGTTTTATGTTTGTTTAATTTGCCCACATATATATGGTATTTCAATTTCAGCGGTGGTGACAAGAAAAATGACAGGATGAGCAGAAAAGAACATCTTGATTATTATTTAAGAGGTTTGACATTCAAAATGTCAAATACTAAAGCATTTTCGAAAAAATCAATTTGACGAGGAAATGTGTAAATGTTTTTATGGAGGAATAATTCATCTATCAATATCACTGCAAAGTTCAAATATTTGAATAATACAAATGTCTAATGGCCTTTCTCTAAGGACGATTGCTCGGTATTCAACAAATGAAAGTTATTGAATTAAATGAATTTAATATCGAGCAATGAGAAATCCTGAAAATCTTTATATATCAAAGCGAGACTCGTAAATTTTTGAAGACCAATTATGATATTTATCTTTCTACATACAAAGACGGCGCACTCTCACTAATGGTTAGGCCCAGTCAACCCGTCCGTAAGCCAAAATAGAATATGGGTCATTCTTGGGTTTAGTCAATGTTGGGCTAGAAGGCCCATAACAAATAGACCATATTCAGGGAGAAGGACTAGGAATTTAATATTTATCTTTAATTAATTAATCAAATTATAAAGGATGGGAATGATATGGCGCAACACAATATTAACAAATTATCCCATTTTAATTTATTCTTATTGTCTGTTCTAAACAAAAGTTATATTAATTGCATCACATCGTATATCATTGTTGCATTCATAATTCTTTTATTTTCTTCCCACCTATCAGAAATAATTGTTTTATTTTATGCCCACCAATCAGAATTTTATATCACAACTAAATATGAAAACAGAAATACCTTCAACAACCAATACAGGCAATACTCCAGTTGATATCCAAAAAGAGGCAAGCTAACAACATGTTAAAAAAGGATAGCAAAAGAATCTTGTAAACATCCGGACACGTAATATATTGCTATTGCTAATGATGAACAATTTCTACCAAAAAAAAAAAAACTTTTTAAAGATTCGAGTTTTACAGACAAAAGAATCAGAATTCATCCAAACGGGAATCTAGATTTCGAGATAATCAGCAAATCATATCAACCACCCGGCAAAGTAATAGATTCCGATGGTCTGAGGGCACCAATATGACCTCCTCAAGATTGATCACTGAGGCTCATCATTGGGCAACTCTTCACCGAGACCGCTTTGTGCAATTCTGTAGTACAAAATACCCATTGTTGCCATGCAAGCCCTGCACAAATAAGAACAAGAATTTTTAACTAATATATTGCAACCAAAGATATATATCCAACTTCACACAAAACTGAGCTAAAAAGCCCTTTTGCTGTCCAAAAATAAATCTTGCTTACATTTATCCTTTAGATTTAATTCATGAAAACAAAAAATCTAAATGCAGATGTAGAGGAAAATAAGTTGTTGCTTACATGATAGCTATTATTAAGAGGAGTTTCCTTGGATCCATTCTTGAAGATCTACGATGTCTTATACGACCTTCTGAGGCATCATCATCATCATCTTTCCTAGGCGGTGCAGTCACAGGTAGAATTGGTAATGAACTCGACCAAAAAGGCAGCAATGACCTAAGGAATTTATTGCGAAGTGAACCTGCAATTCATAATCTAGTAAGTTCAGTTCAGGTTTTCTCAGATATGCAAGTTCGTGAAGTAGCTCTCACTTTTGAAAATGGCAACTAAACAAAAAAAACTGATTTGTCATGTAATATATACATATTACCAAAGTCTGAACTCTAGATAACAAAAAAGTGTGAGAAAACAAAAAAATAGTAATAACCAGAAAGTGTTGATGAATTCCACGAACTCAAGGTAATGCTGAAACCAGCAAAACAAAAAAGATGAAAAAGGAGAGAGTGACTTTTGTTAACCTCTTCGCGAGTACTTCTTTTTGTTCCCATCTTCATCATCCTCATAATATGATGCCTCAGAGTTCTGGCTTTCAACTTGCACTGCATTCTTTCGAGTGGTTGCACCAGGCTGGGCACCACAAAAGTGTGAGAAATTAACAGTAAAACACAAAAATACATCATGGATAATGCGTAAGTAAACACTAAAACCTCAGGAAATAAAACATAGGAAATTCTTACACCAGTAGGACTTGTACTTTTAATGAAATTGGGCTCATGATTGGGTAAGGATGATGTCCCTGAGCTAGCTCCGTCGATCTCCACAATATCCAAACTTGCTGGTCTAGCAGAGCCTGTTGCAGTAGAGGCTGCATCTTTTCCAACAGATAGATGCATCAGTGGTTCTGAGGAAAATGCAGGTGGAGGACTTCGGGACTCTGGTCCATGAAATGTTATTGTATGGTTCCCAAACAAGTTCTTCTCCAAACCAGCCTATAAAAACAGTTGCATCACCCAACATAAGATGAGAAAGTGAAATAAGCCTCGAGTCCAAACAACTTGAAAATAAGAGGAAGAAAGAAGAGTCCCAGGAAAGAAACTGAAAGGTCGAGGGCAATGAGAAAAGATCATCAACATGAGTGTCTGGTAACAGTTTCAACAGTGAGAGTACATACTAAACGTCAGGGACGATTGTCAGTGAAAGAAAATGTGCAACCTGATGCTAAGTCACATAATGTGGGAGTGGTGTGAGAGCTCGGCACCATAGCTGAAACTAAATTTACGTAAATACATATTGAGATTAGAGTTGATTTACATACATGGAACATTTTCTATCAAGTGGCAACTCAATTAACTCTTTTACACTAAAGTTCATGTTTCCTCATCTTCCTTCTTTGCATCTTAAGGTCGACAAATAAACAAGGTACCAAAAATATAAAGAAGTGTCTAATCGTCTTTCCCTCTTTCTTGTTTTTCTATTGCCCTTCGTTATGCTTCCAATTTCACTTTTCCCCCTTTAATTTGATCCACAACACCATTAACCATTGAGGCCAATCCCTACCAATACCATCTTTCTAATTTCTCCACAACCACCATATACCATAGCTACTTTCCTCACCATCTGGTACCAGTTTCCATCATTTCCAGCCAACATCTTCTGCCATCTCCACCACTTGAACCGATACCACTATGTACGAATGACTTCCCCACTTCTAACTGTTGAACGTGACTGCTTACCATTTTAAAGAGTTTCTAGAGCATGACTAGCAAATATTAGAGGACAGTAAGTTGATTCTCTGGCTCTGAACTTGCCACAGTAACAAATTCTTAATGAGTATGTTGTCAATGAATATTTTGCCTAGATCTACTCAAACCTTCATGCAGAAATAAGGATAAAATCATAAACTCCTCGAAATAAACTACTGCTTGTTCATGATAGAGAATGGTCAATCTAATATTTGATGTCTGAATGTCAAAACTTGGAACAAATGAGTATTCAGTATTAATTCAATATCATGGAAGAACTAGCAATCAGTAACTGATATGCAATTTTTTATACAAAGATAGAGTTTGAACAGACTGAAAATGGCAATCCAAATACAAAAACAATTATTAGCAATTCAACTAAACCAAACAAGAAAAACATAGATAGTTCCATTTACAACCTTGACAAAGAAATGGAAAAACCAGCCCAAAACATAAATTTCTGTAACAGTTTGAGCTTCATATTCAATAAGCGGACCATCTCAGAGGGATGGCACGTCCCATTTCTGTTGTAGCCTACAACCCTCATGAAACCCACTCATAGCTCAAAAACCCAGGTTGAATGAATAAGTCAAACACATAAGCACTGCTATATATAGTTGCAAACTAGTAAACTATTACAGAAGAAACTGACACCTATCACAATTGACCAAAGTATAGAATAACCTATACATGACAGTATTCCAACAGGTAGGCATAAGGGTGACGGATATATTGAGGAAACGAAACTCCAAATAAAAGGTTTGGAGTGGCACCAGTTCCATTTCCATCACTACCACAGATGAAAAAGTCTTGACAAATAAGTATACATTAGATGGGGAAAAAAGGAAAACAGAAGATCAACTTTCCAACAAAATGCTAAGCAATATGAGGTTGTTAGCAGTCTATATTGATCTAATTAAGCTAAAAAACATGGTACTTTATTTTACATGTTATTAAGAACATATTACCTGAATGATTGCATCTTTCAACCTTGAATGAAGACAGGATCCTGAATCCTTGACACTTTTTGGAGGCCATATCTGCAAACCAGTCACAGACTACTTATGAATCGAAGCATGAACCAGCAGATAACGCAATCGAGATTAATGATACTGGATATAACATATTTCTAGAAGATTCTGATCTCAGACTTGGTGATCTGTAGAGTCAAAATGCTTTAGTTCAAGGTAACTCGAGTTCTTAAATATTTTCAATTAATAAATTTTGTTTATCAGTAGCTTCCATACAATGCAACCAATTTTCTTAACAGGAATGAAAGTTATGGCCTTCATCTGATTTAACCTAATAATAGAAGTATAAGAAATTGATCACTTAAGTCTCATTACAGTGCCTCGGATGTGAACTTAAATTCCCAATAATCATCTTGGCATCTTGCAAGTATAGCATGTTGCTTGGAAATCTCGAGGTCGTGTTACTAGTTGATATAGCTAGAGAAGCTTCAAGCAAAGTGTTCCATACATAACAAGCTATATAGCTCTGTTTTCTCTTCGGGACATTCAGAGGGTGGGAAAGGGATGGACTGCAGAGGTGGCACCTAAGCAAAGGATAAAATGACTAGTCATAAAGACTCCAACACAAATAGGCTTACTTGCTCTCGTCCCTTTACTTCTCAAACTAGTCTTATTATAACATTTTCAGTGACATCTTAAACTGAGAAAAGATAATGATATAACCCTGGAGCACATTTAAAAAGTTTTGGTGAAAAAAGTCTGGCTACCTTTGAAGGATTCATAATCTTCACCAAGAGTATGAGGTTCAGACTGAGCACCAAGACCTAGCTATTAAGACACTCACCAATATGATATTTTTGAAGTTTAATTGAAGTTTAGTCACAAAAAGACGCAGTCTAAAACTCAACATACACAAAGTGTAAAAAAGGAAATTTACTTAATCCCCATCATAGTAATATCTTGGCAAGAAAAGAAGACGCTTATTTCAGCCTAAGATTCTCAAGCAAACCTTGTCTCTGAGTACAAGCCAGCTTGAAAGTCATGCAAAGAGTTGCAAGCCACCTGTTAGCATGTCCATGTCCTAGATATCAATCACATAAAAAAATGTGTACTACAATTATCATTACAACCTAAAAACAGCTTGATAACAGTGTGGTTGGTTAAAGGAAGAGGCTCAGATTAACCACAAAAAATCGATCAGAACACATGAATGTCACAACTATTGGGAGCGAAACATACTGAGGTTGAACAGCCTGGGCAAATGTACCCAGCGGGAGCAGTGTGTGGAGGAAAACTTTTGAGGTGTGACACCAAGCAACTTGTATGTATAACATCTGGAAAATACGATCGTAAGTTACTGAAGAAGAGACAATAAGGAATCTTTCCAAATTTAAATTGAAGAATCACGGGCAGGAAAACATACGCAAACAACCCAATCTAGTAGTTTGAGGGTTTGTTCCCTCTTCAAGCACTGCCTGACACTGGCAGCATTTGGGAGGCCAATCATACTCTCCATCAATTACCCACTCAGAGTATGTACGGACCTAGAATGTAACAACAGTTCTTCTTAACATGTAGGAACAATTTGAGGATGGAATTATTGTGAATGACAATAACCATACCACACAAATTTGGTGCTCCGGAAAGCATATACATTCCCCGCAAACAGGCACCTTATGGACGAAACAATACAACTTCGTCGCCTAAAATTCAAATTATATGTGTTAGCCATCATTCTTCAAAAAGCACAATACTATAGTATTATTAAATAAGTCCACTGCAAGTAATCAGAAAACAAGCCAATGGCTGCCAACTATATATCTATAATGAGAACGAAGCTTAATTTTAATAAAACTTATACGATCACCAATCACCTACAGTCTATCAATATTGAAATCAAAAGATCTCGATATAAAACGAATTACAATCTCAATCTGATTCAAAATGGCCATTAATTTCCAAATTTAAATCCACGTGAAGATATATGCAGTACCTTGCGGCATTTACAGACCACCATTGCATTGACTGGTCGGAGCAGCCACGCAATAGCGAATTTGAGATCGAGATTTCCAAGCGAAAAAAAAATTACAGGGTTTTAGCTGAGTTGGAGTGAAATTTATTCAGTGATGGAATTTTGAGAAGCAGAATTGCCTGTAATAAAATCATTTTATATGCTATATTTTTTTCTTGGTATCAGTTTCAATTTTTGGGAGTTTTTGGAGTGGAATCCTCTGTCTGTAGATTACTCCTGGGCTGGGCCTTTAGCATGAGAGAGATCGTTTGGATCTGGGAATTTCATTGTAATTTGGATTACCAAGACATGGAGCCCATATTCTTTTTTGAGGCGGCCCAAACTTTTGTTTTAACTGTTGTCTTTTTCTATTGGACTGGGTTTCATTTTGATAGGTTTATTTTTGTTTATATTATATTGCTATACTTTCAAGTTTTAATAGTAATATAATTTTTTTTTATCTACTAAACTGTTTATTTACAGCTCAGACCGAAGAATGTATTGATTATAGATCCTCATCGGTGTGGTATTTTCAGTAAGATTCGAACTTGAATTTCGCCTTTGAGGATTTCAAACCACTACCACTTGCAATCAACTTGGGTGAACTAATAGTATAAATCAAGGCTTGAAAAATAAAATCCAAATGTATTACATATAATATGTTCGTGATGATAACTTTTAAAGACGATCTTTAATCAATGTACAACTTGTAAGTAAATATAATCGTAATTTGAAATTATTCAATATAGTATTATTTTACAAGTTAACATTAAGATCATTAATTAAAATAATACTAATACATGTGACAACGCTCATTTTTCTCCCCCGAAGCCTCGTAACCAAATCAATGCATACCAACCACAAGCTTTTAAAGGTTACTGAATATTACATTCGTCACAATATTTTTGCTCTTAAAATTTTGATGTGCAGGAGCAAGAATTTGCAGGAACATTTTGTTTCTAAGCATAAGAGTCATTCTCAAATAATTTTCGATAGATTACGTATTCAATATTTGATTGTTTGGTACGAGTTTATCAACAAAAAAGCCACTTCGTTTCTTTTCGTTCAAGTAACTTATTTTTTTTTTGTCCAAGTGATTATTAGTTAATAATTAAAAGTTGATTTTTTAATGAATGTAAATATATAAAAGTAGTTGAGAATCACTGGTGACAAATTATTACTTTATGTGAATTTGTATTTTCAGGACAAAAACTTCAATTTTAAGAAAAGATGATCTTATTTTGAGACATTCAAAAAATGAAATAGAAATAGGATTAAATAAATAGAAAGAAAGAAATATTTTGACAATTTTACATTCTCAATATTCTAAAAAATGAAAAGTCGAAAATGGCAACCCAAAACTAATCCAAAGGTGGGCCTAATAAGGGGCTCAAAAAGGCTAGATCTAGAAAAAGAAAAAAATATCTGGATATCATAACCGACCCACAACCATTTTAGTCGACTCCACAGTCCACACCCGTCCGCCCGCCACAAACGGGTCAGGTTCAAACTTTAAACAAATATAAATAAACAGATGGGATGGGAATACAAATTTATTTGAAAAACGGAATTTCAACACAGTTGAGATTTGAATTTGAATTCCAGATAGCAAATTAGAGTACACCCCACCACCACTGCGCTATCCCTATCTTCTCCATATTTCTCTCTCTCCTAAAACCCTAGTAACGTCACACACACACAATTCTCACTGACCAACGGCAGTGATGACGGCGGCGCCACCACCATCGACGGGGAGGGAGCTGTTGAGTCCTCCGACTGACGGCATTTCCAACCTCCGTTTCTCCAACCACAGTGATAACCTCCTGGTTTCTTCCTGGGACAAGGTTTTGTTTTGTGCTTGGACTTCGATATTGTTTTCTTGTTTAGTTATTGAATCCTCAATCTGATTGGTTTGTTTCTCTTTTCTAGAGTGTTCGGCTCTATGATGCGAGTGACAATGCGCTCAGGGGAGAGTTTATGCACGGAGGTGCCGTGCTTGATTGTTGCTTCCATGATGATTCCTCGGGGTTTAGTGCTTCAGCTGATCACACTGTTAGAAGGTAATTCTCAGTTTTGTTTGTAATTGTTTAACTAATTGATATTAATTATCGTGGTGTTAGCTATAAAGTTCCGCACCTGTGCTGATTTTTTTTTTGTGAAGCAATTTTTATATTGGTAGACTTTGATTACTTGTGATTGACTGTTAACCTATGTGATTGGGCCATGCTTATGGAGAAAATGGTTGTTTTTATGCTCCAGGCTCGTGTTCAACTACAATAGGGAGGATATTTTGGGGAGGCATGATGCACCTGTTCGTTGTGTCGAATATTCATACGCTACTGGTAGTTCTTCAAATACTCGGCTTTTTGTTATTGTTTTTAGTTCTTTTCTGCGTTTATTAATTTTCTAAAAACACTTCAAAGAGAATTCATAAGCGCACTCTCCTTTGTTGTATCAATTTTTAATTATTAAAGCATATAATTTCATGTACTTGTTCAGCTACATTGAAAAACCTTGACGCGTAAATAATGTTTCTCTGTTTCATCCCATATGGTCTTGCTCCCTCTATGCCCCCATTCTATCTATATAATTAGTGCCCTAAGATTTTCATTTACTGGTATTAAGAACTTATTGAGCTCAGAGAATATGTTTTTTTCACGAGACACAATCAATTTTCTTTATCTTCATCATGAATGGCAATGTTGTTTGCTTGTTTTCTTTAAATTTGTGTGTTACATTGTTTTAGGCCAGGTAATTACTGGTAGTTGGGACAAAACTATAAAGTGTTGGGACCCCAGAGGCGCTAGTGGTCAGGATCGCTCTCTTGTTGGAACATACACTCAACCTGAACGTGTTTATTCGTTGTCTCTTGTTGGCAATCGGGTGGTGGTCGCAACTGCTGGAAGACATGTCAATGTGTATGATCTTCGAAACATGTCCCAACCTGAACAACGGAGGGAATCTTCTTTGAAGTACCAGACAAGATGTGTTCGATGTTATCCTAATGGGACAGGTGCTGCTTTCTCATCTTACTACTATCTATTTAGGGCTTGGTGTGATCTAAATTTCCTCTTGTTTCTGAAGTACTAAATTTTTTTTATTAGACATTGGCAGGCTAATTGCCTTGCTGTTTTTTGGACAATTCGAAACATAAAAATTTACTGGTTGATATATTGCAGAGATAAAATAGGTTGATTTGAACCAAAAAGTTCTGTAGATTTAACCAGCAAATAAACGATTATGAAGAATTTCTTTGCCATCACTGTACTTTTATTTGCTTATTCTGACTATCATTTGCAGGTTATGCTCTTAGTTCCGTGGAAGGTCGGGTAGCAATGGAATTTTTCGATCTCTCTGAGGCTGGCCAAACCAAAAAGTATGTCTTAACTTGCACCGTGTAGGAGGCTGCAAATATAGTAACTCATGATGTACTGATCCCTCTAAAAGATGCTTGTGCTGAACTAAGATGTTTCCTGTATATAGACATCATACACTGACTAGGGCTTAACATCTTTCTGGATCTGTCTATTGAAGTCTATATCCACCAATATATTTAGAATTTTATCTAAAAGTTTTGTTTTCACTGAAGAAAAGAAGACCAACAATCTGATTCGATATTTTCTACAAGACTATGACATTGATATTTTGCACTCAGATACAGTCGGACATGGTTTTTTGCACAAATATTAACAAAATTGAAGGAGAAATAAATTTTGCTGCAATTATGTTTTTGCTTACAGATTATTTATTTATTTTTTTAAATCTTATTTTGGAATCAAATATTTTCACCCCATGTTGCTGGTCTTATTTGCAGGTATGCATTTAAATGTCATCGCAAATCAGAAGAAGGGAGGGATATTGTCTACCCTGTAAATGCCATTGCATTTCACCCCATGTAAGTTGCCCAATAGTGTCTGATCTTGTGTTGTGTATAAAAGCATCCCAATTTGGCTGAAGTACCAATAGAAGATGCAAATTTCCCAGGTGCAAAAGAATGTAAACTTATGATTGTAGATTGAACTTTAGGTGACATGTCTGTATATGATAGGGCTGGAACATGGGTACCTCCAATAGGGGACACAGGTAAAAAATTATTATGGCTAGCAAATGTGACACGTCATTTTTTAATGTGGCATGATGAGAGTTTATTAATGCATTTGCTAAGTGTTAAATTTTGAAACCTCCTTGAATCAACATACTGCGATCTTCAGAAGTCCATTGAAATGATTTCACTGATCTTCCTCACATCAAAACAAAATTGTTAATGCAAGTTTAAGGTGAATTGGTATTATTGATGATGAAAGTGGCTTATAGATGGTTTTCTTCTCTTTTTTTTCTTTTGAACTAATTATTATTAGATGTCTTGTTGTTTTTCTCTTTCTTACTTTTTCTCATTTGAATGTGTGAGTAGCTATGGTACTTTTGCTACTGGAGGTTGTGATGGTTATGTCAATGTGTGGGATGGAAACAATAAGAAGAGGCTTTATCAGGTAAACTAGAACTGAGTTACAGTTTCCTACATCTTGTCTGAAATATATGATGTTACGCTGAAATTTCTCTCTATTTGGTGCAATTTGAAGTACCCGAAGTACCCAACAAGTATCGCAGCATTGTCATTTAGCAGAGATGGTAGACTGTTGGCTGTTGCATCTAGTTATACATATGAAGAGGGAGATAAACCGTAAGAAAACCTTGATTTATCACCCTAATCTCTATTTTATCTCTTATCTACGTATTCGTATCTGTAATTTCTTTTTATTTTTAGCAGCCACGAGCCAGATGCCATATTTGTCCGCAGCGTGAATGAAGTAGAAGTCAAGCCAAAGCCTAAAATGCTACCCAATCCTGCTACCTGAAGGAAACTTGTCAAGAATGAGCGAGTTTCGTACTCCTTGTGAACATGTTTTCTCTTTGACATTATGTAATTTAAAACTTAAATTCCTTGATCATTTTCTCGTTGATTACACTTGATTAAGATCTTCTTGAATGTTATGCATATTAATTTATTCATTTATAATGAGTTCATCAGGCAATTACAGCTTTGAATTTTTTAGTTCATTTGCTGTCTTGAGTCGCAGGCAAGTGTGACATTTGGTAGTGTCGGAATTAATTAATATTGGGTTCATATATTGAATAAATGTCTAGATCACCCCTAAACTTGACAAGAATACTACTGTTTATCGCTTACTTGAGCTGATTAATTTAGCATGTCCCAGCTAAAACAAAAAAAAAGATTTTTAAACATCCTAACTCTCAAATTCCCCTAATACCCCCTTGAGATAACGGGCTGTATATGACGTGTAGATTTGGTTATCTAAAATTTGTTAAATGGTGACAATGAGATTTAAGAATATTCAGAGAGTAATGTACAAAATGATGCTACAAGGTGATGCGGTTTCCAGGAGATCCTATAAACTCACCTCAGTTCGTAATTGACCAGATAAAACAGAAATCTCTAAACAGAATAGGTCATTGAGAGAAACTTGGAGACCCACCAATACACAAAATACAAAATCTTTCAAAAAGTGAATGTCCCCTATTTGAAATGTGCATATAACTACAATAAGATACATAATTTTTCTTCATTCTCGACAATATGGATCCAATTCACGATCAATCAAACAATTTTGCTAAAAAAATCCCAAACAGAAATTTGATAAGGACTGCCAGCACAGAGTATGGTTGAAAGTTTATCATTTTAACCTAAAATATATCCAACATTTGTTAAGTTGCCATACAGTATGAAGATAAGTTGTAAAGCACTCTTCTCTCTACTTAACCATAAACGAGAAGTATCTTGAAACACTGACCAAAAGATGGAAGATTTGGCTTTGAATTACAACAATTACAGACAAAATACCCAATATTTTCTCTGGACCTTTGAGATTTATTAAGGGTTTCTGATTACCTAAACCCTGAAGGGGATGCTTGTGGACCAACTCCAGCTCCTCCTCTTCTCATTGCTTTCGATTGAGCGAGCAATTCTTCGTAATTCTGATGAGGGACCGGAGAGTTAGAATATGAAGAAGTATGCCAAGTTCGAGTTCATTAAAGTGTAACTAAAGAAGAAAAGGGTACCTTTTTCTCATAGGCATCATCTTGAGAATTGATGATTTTGTCAGCAATGCCATAGTCAATGGCCTCCTGTGCTCGGAAATACTTTGGACGCTGGATGTCCTTTTCAATTTCTTCCTTTGGCTTTCCAATCCCTTTAGCCAAGAGCTCGAGGTAAGATTCTGTGTTTGCGTTCAGTTCTTTGGCCTTAATCCACATATCTATCACAGCTCCACTTGATCTGTTGACTTTTGGGAGATACAACTTTGCTGTACCAAAAAAAAAACTATGTAAATTGCAAAGGCTTTTTATGACACTCATTGATGTTCATATCTTCCTTTCTCCTTCTCTGTTTGGGGGGTGGATGGGTTAGGAGTAGTAGTAAGTAGATAAGGAGATAACACAAATTAATTCAACCCAAAACTTTACCCGATGTGTAATATAGTTTTTTTGGGCCTAAATTTTATTGGATGAGCTTTCTATTCAGAACATCACAAGTTTAACACATTTAATCCCTAGCAAAACTTAAAAAATGAAAAAAGATTAATTAACATTATTTAATATGGAAGGGAAAATGTTCAATACATAACAAGCAAAACCAAATCAAAACATGAACTATTGAGAATGGATACTCAACAATACATGATTTCGTATTCAAGTGACCAAGACATTCCAAATTTTACAATTTTCCATGTATTTGACTATTTATATATAGATCTAGAAGCCCAAATTTTAACTCTACAACCATAATCCATAAGTTCAATGTCCGACAAAGATGAGCATATACATCATTTGTTGCTTCCCCCCACACTCAATTCGATGGGGGAAGAAATTCTTAGATAGAAAAAAAAAAGTATCAATAGAATCTTAATATTTTCAATGTGAAAGAAAGGAACAAAGGTTATCTACTTGATAACCAACAAAAATAGATTTAATAATATTAGGTTCAAGTTTCAACTTAAGATGCTTTTATTTCTAGAGGGGCCTCCACTTCAACAAAGCCTTTTATATGATATTATTCTCACAAGAGCAGACCTTCAAATCACATAATGTTTCTTCAAACAAATATGCTTGAAGGCACCTCCAAATAGAAACAAAGCTATTAGCTACTGCTTCTTGCTCTTTATCATAGAAGCCATGAGCTAATGATACATGGCTTCACCAGATCACTGTTTAGGCCAGTACTTGGCTTTAAACAGCCAGCACAGGAAACATAGTTAAAGTAAATGAATAGACAAAGTTCCCTTTTGATGCTAAATACATAACCCAGATAATATGAGATCCATTAATTTGGCATACATGTAAGCTGCAAGCATCAATACCATGAATTGCATTTCAAGGATTTCAGGAAGGAAAATGCAAGAGTTGGTCTTACTGGATGAGTTTGGCTGTAACGCACGATATCCTTTCGCTCCAAGAGATAGAAGCATTGCTGCTTGACCATATGCCATGCCACAATTCACGGTATAGACATCTGCTTTGCAGTACTACAGACATAACCAAAAAAATGAGTTTAACTATAGGTTAAGTTGCTTATACTAAACAAATACTATTCAAGGTGACAGAAAATCCAGATAGGCCCAGTAAGTCTATATCACCGATAATGATGGCAATATATTTCCTACTTAAGATGTTAAAAATAGTAGTTCTTAAACTTCATTTGTTTCTCATTTTATAACAATTCATAAGTTAAACTATTAGCTTGTTTGCAAAATCTTCTGGAAAATGACTTTTAGCTTTTGGATTCTGAAAAACTAGTTGTTTATGTAGAAGTGAGTGTTTGGCTTCTGCTTGAGGAAAAGATAACATAAAAGCACCCAAAAGCCGGTACGAGTTGCTTCTGCTTCTACTACTTTTAAAAAGCACAAGTTTCTTGCAGTATGTCTTTATCAAGGGCTTACCGCCATAGAGTCAGCTATTGCATAGGCCTCAGTTTCAGATCCAACAGTCTCCATCTTCTCATTCTACGAGAACATACAGAGGCACAAATAACAGAGATTGGTTTAGCAATACATGACAAAAATAAACAGCCAATACTTCTAAGCAGATTCCAAGACATGCAAGAAAGTGTGTGCGTCTGTGTGAAAACGACCAAGTTCAAATAACACAGAGTTTAGTACGAGTGCTCTAGCAAACACAGAGACTAATACCAAGAAAACCACAATTTTTTTTTACGTGATTACCTGGGTACCAGATGAATTGATGTATAGATAAATTGGCTTTGTTGGGCTGTCATAATCTAACCACATAAACTGAGCAACAATTAGCTCAGTCACTGCAGGTACAATCTGGGACGAGTAAAATAAACAAGGTGAGAATACAAAAAGTAAGGGCATATATTCGATATAAAAATCTTCAAGAAATACATAGAGAAAGATGCAATACTGGCATGCCAAGATAGACAATTCGAGCATCTAAAAGTAAAGATGGCAAATCAGGAGGAGCACTTCTAGGCCTTCCAGATCCTCTAGATCCTCCACGGTACATGCTGACACTCATGCTATACTTTGAGGGCCCTCTTTCGTTGGTGCCTGATAAACTCCACATTCCACCATTATCCAAGTAATTGCAGGCTGATGAAATGCTTTCCTAAAAGAAAAAAGACTAATTAAAGATCTTTCAGGGGAAAATAATAAATCCAAAAAGAAAAAGAATTCTTCTTTTAATACCAATAGAGTGCCTAGAAATAATGAACTGAATCTCTTTTTCAATATAAAGTATTATTATCATCTGATGTTAACTAGGTAATCTAATAAAACTAGAAGGCATCTCTTCATCCATTTTCCATACAACAAGTTACTTAAGACTTGACAATACGAGGCAGACCTCTGTTACTTTTTCCTCTTGTCGGCGAACAGGATTATCTTCTGTCATGAACATATCCATCTGTGAAGGTGAAAGACCATAGAGATATTGAGGTGCATTTTTGTAATTGTCCATCACTACAAAAGAGATTATAATCGTAGTTACGAAATCAGATATATTTTGGAAGATAAATTGAAATGAGAACAGACAACCCAATTGGTCATATAGATTACGAAAACTGTTTTGACATCCCCTAACACACACACACACACACACACACACACACCCCACAACATATAAATATTTTCAAGGACACGAGATTTGGAGGCCAAGAATGCTACTCAAGTTGGTTCTTGTAGTTGTTTTAACCTTCATCACGTGTAATTAATAAAAGTTTAAACCAATAATTAGCTATTACTTCAAATCTTTCTAATTCCAAAATAACTACAGACCATTGAATAGAACTCTACACATTGAGCTATGTCAATAGTTTAAAAGGGCTGCACTCTGCTATCCTCGACCCATAAAAGTGTATTTGTATGGAGATAAGCAACTAGACTCATTTACCTCATTATATTAAGACGAGGAAAGGAAAACACCAAGTAAACTAAGCGAAAAGTCTAAAATTCATCACCATATAAAAATTACTTCTACTAATTTTATTTACCTAACATAATTGTTAGTACAAGAAATATCTAATAATCAATCCCCATAAGAGATACAGAACTTATCTAATGAACAAGAAATACAAAAAAAAATACAATCCGTAATATAAATAAAGAAAAGATGAGTGAGAATGTCAATTACATCCATCTTTCAGATTTTCTTCTCTGAATTGTTTCGGAATGTGGTCGAAAGATTTCCGAGCAACTGGAGACTTAAATCCATATCTCCGAAACGCGCTTTTCCTCGGTTTACACGTGAACAGCAAATTCCCGTTAGAATTTCTGCTCAATTCACGATTGTTTTCGATGGTTGCAGAGAGTGGTGAGAGTGAGAGAGAACAAGACGCCATGGAAATTTAATTTTTTTCAGAATTGAATTATTACCAAAAAGAATAGAAGATATTTAATGGGAGTATATATTTTCTTGACGGCAATATATATCTGAAGGATATTTTATTGGTTTTAATGGGCTTCATATTACCCACTTTATTTAGGCTTAAAGTCTTAACTAAGCATATTATTTTCAGCTCTGCAGCCTATATGTTAGTTGGGCTTTAGGCTGTGAGTATTGGATGGCCTACAAATTTACTTATAAACTAAAAGACCGGATAAACATTGTTTAAGGAATTGTCTGATTCGAAGAAAAGTGGTATTATAATCAAATGCTACCATTATCATAAATAATCTAGTTAATTTATTTAAATAATTTTTTATAACATTTAAATATCACTATAAAGACAAAGAAAGTCCTGACAAAAAAAAAAGAAAAAAAAGAAAGATATAAAATGTTTAAAATTTGGGACAAAAAAATTAAGACATCACAATTAAAAGGTGTACTAAGCTAGTGAAAAGATAAATGCAACCAACAAGTTTAGTGGAAGGTACTAGTCACTACAAAGTAGCGAACGAACTCATTTTCAAATTCTCGTTGGAAGAGTTTTTCACTTAATGTGTCTGACGCGCCTCGAAATGGATTAAACCCTTGAGAAAAAAAAATAGTAAATGATATTTAAGTTTAGGGGCAGAGGAAATGCTATTTTTGAAGAAAGGTGTTCAAATTATATTGTGAATCATTGAGATTGAATTCAAGCCCAACTAATTCACGTTTTATTATGGCCCGGTTGGTTTGGTTGAGAGCTGGTGGGTAAAGGGATGTCAGGAAAGGGAGGTGAGGACTGAGGACTATCATGCATGAAAAAGAGAACAAAATCATAAAAGAGATGAATTTGAAATACAGCTTAACAGAGAAAATAAATCTGTAATTTATAACAGTAAATTGAATTATTTATACTAAACTATTTCAAAAAAATAAAAAAACTATTTACTAAAGCCCTAACTAAGGAAAATTAACTTAACTAGCAAGGAAAATAATTACAACTGAAATAATAAAGGACTAAAATGGAAAACCCAACTAGAAATTATTTCCAAGAAAGGAAAAAGTAATCCAACAACCCGAGGCCCAAAATAGACAGCAATTAGATGGGCCTTGAACCAACAGTTTTAGTAACTTATAATCACGTCCAAGCCCACAATACACTCGATCAATTGAAATTAAAATTGACTAAATTTCAGATTTTCTCTACTCATTAATTTAGAATTGTTGGAGTCCCAAATTCAAAAAGAAATCCGACATATTGTCATATTATTATTTTCTTATTCTTCAACTATTAATGAATAAATTAAGACGGACGAATAAGGTAGAAGAAGGTGTATACAAATTAAAGTCAAAGAGACAACCTGATTAAGCACATGCCGCCGCAGATAAAACTTGAAAAGTAAATTAAAAAATGCCAACCTCTTACTAAAGCATGCATGTGAAGACGAAATATTAGTTGGATTTCATTCATTAAAGAAATAAAGAATTGATTATTATATGACGATTTTACTCAATATCTATCCATAAAAGTCTCGAGAACTACCACCCTATTTATTTACTAGTATTTCTTAATTAAGTGGTTTTTATCTAACGTTCATCAGTCACATTCAGAAAATTACGACATACAAGATCAGATATTAATTGATTCCAATCAACTTTTGACTTGCATTTTCAGAAACATTATTTCACGAAAAACCGTCTAGATCTTACTTTTAACGAGATTGTATTAAACGACCAAACTTGTTACTTGTAAGTTGTAAGTTTTCCTTTTTGTTGGTTTGTATAAGTTTACATAACTACATATACTCTTTCACTGAAACAAAAACAAGGTTAATTAATTACAAGCTAGTTAACGGTACAATATATTTATAATATACCATTGAGTCTAAATATTTATCCCACATGGATTGAAAATCAAGTATGCAAGAAAGTTACATTGGAGATATACATGTCCTATTTGCTTTGTGTTTGAGAGAGTAATCTGGGAATATTTGTGAAATAATCTTGATTTGCGTAATGTTATTTGTTTGGATTTTGAGAGAATAATTTGATAACTAAGGTAGATGTATGTTTTTTTTTAAAGAGTTTTGATTGTAGGTGTAAGACTTTATGTCAAATTATGTTTGTTATGTGAGATAAATTATAAATTAAGCGATAATTTACTTTATGTCAAATCAAAGTAATTAAGTTTGTGTATTTTTTTTTAGAGATAGGAAAATTATTGTTTGTTTAGCTTTTTGGAAAGTAGTTTAGAAAAATTGGGAGAGAGTAAATTTATTTCAGAAAGTATAAATATTGTTTGTCTCGCATTTTCCAAACATGAAAATATTTTCGAAAATGTGAGACAAACATGCCCATAATACAAATATTTGAGATATCAATTAATGTAGAACACCACATAGATAAATCAACAAGTGACAACAATAATTCAACTTCCACCTTTTTATTTGAAAATTCCAAGTACGTACGTACACAAATGAACCAAGGAAAATAAATTAATATCCTTATTTTGCAACAAATAAAAAATTCGAAGTAATTCTAACTAGGATTCACTTACATCAATCCAACAAATACACACACATTCATTTTCAGCTTGAATTAAATAAAAATAATAAAATGACAACACTAATTAATTCGCGAAATTATTGAGTTTTGACATGTTGATAGACAATGAATGATATATAAAATTACTAATAACCATGATGAGGTGGGCCACCATGCGCACCGGCGCCGCCGCCTTGAGGTGCATGGCCTCCTTCTTCGGGCTCACATTCAGCAGCAGCAGCAGCAGCTGGAACCATAATTTTCTTCTTCTTCTTGGCTAAGCAGAAGAAACCAACTGCAAGGAATGCAAGAAAGAACAACCCACCTAAAGATACACACACTGCTATGATGGTGGTGTGGTTGTTTCCGCCTCCGCCGCCACCTGGAGGCGATGGAACGAGAGAGTTTGAAGGTGGTGAAAATGGGGTGAGGCCGCCATTTGGAGTTGGTGGTGAATATGCGTATGGTGATGGAGCTATGGGTGGATATCCTGGTTGTGTTGATGGTGGGTAAGGATAGTATGAGCCCGGTGTAGGTGTACCACTTGGTGGGTAAGGATAGTATGAGCCCGGTGTAGGTGTACTACTTGGTGGGTATGCTTTTGGTGGAGAAGCTGCTGGTGCTTTTGGTGGAGAAGCTGTTGGAGATTTTGGTGGAGAAGCTGTTGGAGATTTTGGTGTTTTTGGAGGATAAGATGGGGATTTTGGTGGAGAAGCTGACTTCTTTGGAGGATAAGTTGGTGCTTGTGGAGGAGAATTTGATTTTTTTGGAGGATGAGTTGGTGCTTGTGGTGGAGAAGCTGTTGGTGTTTTTGGTGGAGAAGCACCTTTGCCAGGTGGTTTATAGTAATCGCAATGTTTTTTGCCGTGACAAGGCGGGGGAGGAGGTGGTGGTGGACATGGTGACGGCGGAGGTGGTGGTGGTGGTGGACATGGAGGAGGAGGAGGGGGTGGTGGTGGTGGTGGTGGAGGTGGAGGAGGGGGGGGTGGTGGTGGAGGAGAGGAGTATGGATAAGCAATTTTGATACTTCTAGCAGAAGGCATATTTTTCTTTGTCTGCCTAATTGAGTTGATTAATTAATCAATCACAATTGGACTTAATTAGCTTTGTGTATGGATTATAATGAATGAATGATATATGGCCTATTTATAGAGAGAATTCCACTTGTGGTACCAAACTATATACCGATTCTCACTTGTGGTACCATAAAAATTAAGGTATACATTTAGTACCACAATTTAAGAAATCAATCACTTTTGGTACCACCGTTAAAAATTGACGTTAACTGATGATGTGGCAGTTAAGTTTTATTGCAAAATTGATACCATTACTTATATTGACTGACAATTATACTCCTAATTAATTTTCCAGGTTGTCAAAATAACTCCGCATCTTCAAATTTATTGATAATTTTAGTCTACATTGTTGCCCAAATTTCAAAATTGTCTCGAATACGACACGTGCGGAGCAATTTAGAGATTTTACTTAATATATTTACATATTTATTTAACTAATTTAATTTTATAAATAATTTTAACAGACCAAATAATTCTTAAACATAAATCCGATAAAATATTAATTAAATCTAAAATTTATATAATAATATTAATATATTTAATATTTATTAAAAAATAAAGTTATATATTATTAAAAAAATAATTACAATTTTTTTTAAAAAAAAAATCGATCCCTAACCCCCAACCCCATTTTATTATTATTTTTTTAAAAATATAATAATTTTATTAATAATATATAACTTTATTTTTTAATAAATATTAACTATATTAATATTATTATATAAATTTTTAGATTTAATTAATATTTTGTCGGATTTATGTTAAAATATTATTTGGTCTATTAATATTATTTATAAAATTAAATTAGTTAAATAAATATGTAAGTAATAAGTAAAATCTCTAAATTTGTCCCCACGTGTCTTATTCGAGCAAATTTTGAAATTGGGCAACAATGTGGACTAAAATTGTCAGTAAATTTGAAGATGTGGGGTTATTTTGATAACCTGAAAAGTTAGGGGTATAATGGTCAGTCAAAATAAATAATGGTATCAATTTTGCAATAAAACTTAACTGCCACGTCATCAGTTAACGTCCATTTTTAACGATGGTACCAAAAGTGATTGATTTCTTAAATTGTAATACCAAATGTATCGGTCTCGATTTTTATGGTACCACATGTGAGAATCGGTATATAATTTGGTACCACAAATGCACTTCTCTCCCTATTTATATTAATAGAAACAGCTAAGAAGCTCTATACTTTTTGGTTCCATAGTGGCAATATTCAATTTATAACACAACGAGGCTGCTTACTGAAAGTTCATGGTCTTTTCTATTTTTTATTTTATTTTGCCACTAAAAATATCTAAGATTTGCATGAAGTGTATTCACATTCAAGTGGGGTTAATTAAATTCTTGGTTAGTTGATTAATCAATTAATCCAGCTTTATTCAAATAGTATGTTTGAGCTTGACAGCTACTAATCCGGGGACCGTGGTTGATTAATCTTTTTTTAATTTAATCGCAATTAGGGTTCGTGACACCACATGAAATTAATAGGAAAGTGATTAGGTGAAAGTGAAATGATTGCATGGGTTGGTCTATTAGGGCACGCTGGCCATGGGATTATTTTGTTTTACATTCTTCACATGTCTAAACATATGGGTAGATCATTGGTGGATTCAATTTGAAATACCTGTCAGTCAAAATGTTATTGAATATACCACGTACATATGAATTGTATATAAAAATTTGAGGATAATTAAAAAGAAATTTCAAGAATATTTAATTTTCTTGCACTATGTCTACCGACTTTTGGAAATTTTATTTTATGCGGGTGTTTATATCTGTAATTTAGTAATCCAATGATGTGACCATATTACTAATTATTTAATATATACCTTATTATAAAATCTCGAAGTGAAATATATTGTAGTTGAAAAAAAAGTATTAAACGTATTAAGTATACAAAGGGTCTATTTGAATGGGTTTTGGCTCAGTTTCGTGGGTCTCGGTTTAAAAAAATGGTTTGGGTGGTTTCGATGAAACATTTGAGACCTCATTTGAATGGGTTTTGGCTATTGGATTTTGTAGTTTGAATAAGTTGAAACCCCACTTGGATTGGGTTTGGATGTTGGGGTTTAGGGGAAAAAGTAGGTAGTAGGTGTCAAATCAATGTCTTTTTTAGTGATATTTGGGGGAAAAAATAGGTGGTAGATGTCAAATCAATGTTTTATAGGTTTTAAAAGTTTGAGTGTGAGTTTCTGAATAGATTTTTTATGGTTTTATGAGTTTGGCGAAAACTCATTTGAAAGGGTTTTGGCTCAGTCTCCCGAAACCCGCGAGACCGGGCCAAAACCCATCCACATAGAGCCAAAGTAATTTCTTCACTGGAAATATGAAATAGTTTTCTCTTTACGAATTCGCTATGTTTATATATCGATTTATTATGATCATATATTGAATCAAAGAGAATCTGTAATTATTTGACTCTTGATGGCGAAATTGACGTGCTTTATGTTTAGATAAGGTTTCCACATTTTGTCAATCAAAATGAGGTTTACATGAACTCCGTGCCTAATAATACCAAAAAGAAAAAATTAACAAAACGAAACAAAAATGACCGAAAGAACTATATATTTTGTTGGAAATATATAAAGCAGACTATATATAGAATAAGATTTTCACATGTTTAAAGCATGTTTGAGTTGTTCGAGTACTTTAACCAATGACTTTATATGCCATAGTAATTATTTTTTTATATTATATTATAAGCATGTTCATTTTGCATTTTATAAATGAGCAATTATAGAGACTATAAGTAGTTACCTGCATCTGAGTCTGGGTACAAATATAAAATGTTCGTTTCCAGCTAATAATAATAGTAATAATTAAAAAGTTGAAGATAATTAACACGCCTATATATTAATATTATACATTCATAAAGTCTAAAGAATTATTACTGTTCGTAGCAGCCCATGGCCCATGGCACCTAGGCAATATAATCAACCACTCTTGGCACTTGTCTAATTGGAGCTTTTAGAGCAAATGTTAGCTTTAAGTATAAATGCATATATAATAAGTAATTGCTTAAGAATATATATGCAAAGAGTACAATGAGCTAGTGAGCTTAGTAGGAACAATGATAATTTAGATTGTTGTACACGCGTATGGTACAATGGAAAAATATCTCTTCTATTCGACTACGTACACATATCAAATGAACGATAAGGTATCCAACAAGATAAATTAGAATTAACTTTTATTTGCCCTAAATATGCTAAATACATGCATTAAGTTAAATCCACCAAATTATATTTAACTCAACTCAAAAGTTAGATCAAAGTGTTAGTTAGAATTGCACAAAATCATATAAGAAGCACCTAGTCTTGATTATATCATGGCTCAGCCATCAACTAGTTAAGGATTAAGCCCAGCTATGACGAGCTAGATTATTCAAAATACCACTTCGATTACATAGTATGTCAAGGTTAACTTGAGGTGTATGGTGCCCATTTTCCTAGTAGATCTTTTTGGGTTTGCACATATTGAAGATGGATCGAGCCATGAAAATAAATTTGTTGGTAAATTACAAACGCATCGAGTCAAATTAGTTTGGAATGGGTAAAGTTCCGGTCATAATAATGCTTGTCTTAATTATTTGTCAAAGTAAATTTTAATACAACATGCAAACACCTATCACAGTAATAAAATATATATATTTGGTTCTTAATTTTGTTGGGTGTTCATTCATCATCATGTGACCCAGAAGATTCCGCATAAGCTGGCGGGAAACCTTGAGGAAAAAAAAGGTCTCATAGTCATAGTATATGTTTAACGTCTAACACGAGTTATCATCATCAACTTATAGATAACATGCGAGTCAAACATGTTAAGGAGGCAAAAATGACGGAGTTCAAGGCTGTGTACATCGGTAAATGGAAGTTAAGCAAGGAATCTCTACCTATAAGATGATTTTGCAGCAAGCAAACTAATTACATTATCATAATAATCATACTTAAGTATTGGGCTCTCAAATCACGGCCCATTGGAGTGCATGTACAAGTTTTTGCAACTCCAATTGGCAATAACTAGCTTTCTTAATTAGAAGCTAAATCTACTTATTGTGCTGTCCAATTTCATAAATTCGACTCACCGAATATTAATTTTATTTGTTCTAACAAAAAAAACAGAATTTATATATATTTTGAGTCAAACTTCCATGTTGTACCCGATTGAGTATAAAATCTCCAAATTTATGGTCACACGACTAACATTCTAACACAATGACATATATCGGACCAATTTTTTTTTAATTTGGGCTCCATTGAAACTATAATTGCCGAAAGTCGAGTTATTTTGAGATAATAGTACCAGTTCAAATACATGTAAGTTAAAATTGCCAAATACAAATAGTTATGAAATCTATTTTTCTTTTTACCGGTAATATTTTTAGGCGTATCGGACATATTAAGTGGAAACCTCTCTCAACATGGATTTAAATTTGAATTCGCTACATTATAGTAACTAGTCCATTTCACTGTACTTATCACCTATTGGTCTCCAACAATCTTTTCATTTTACAATTCTTGTCTATAATTTTCTTTCCAGCCTCCGATTTTATAGACCTCTAGTTTGGTATGCGTAACACTAAAAGTGTTGTCGTCGTCATTATTTGAAAACTATGGTTCTATTTGTTTAGATTTTGGCCCGATCTCGCGGTTTTAGTCACTCAAATCTATGGTCCTATTTGTTTAGGTGCAAGCTGGAAATTTTGTTGGGTCTGGATCAATATCAACTGGGCCAAATCATTGAAAAATAAAAAATGCTGAAAATTGGGTTACACCATTTTCAGCCCAGATAATGAAATCTAACCTGGCTGACCTAGAACACCCCCTTAGCTAAATACTGGCTATAAAATTTAAATAAAGGATACTTATTTAATAGTATCTATCAATAGCAAATAAACCATAAAATATTATTTATTTAATTTTTATTTAAACTTGAAATAATAATTTCTCAATCATTACCTCACAATATATATTAACTAATTTATTTGAAAATATATGATTTGGCAAATACCTATTAACTAAATTTCACCATAAACTCAAGCACACCAAAATACATAAAAGCCACAACTCATTAAAAATATTTCATATAAAACATTACAGCCAAAATACATCATCAAAGTTTAATTGTTTCGTCAAATTTCAAAGAGAATATTTGGCCCTAATTAAAATTCATACAAAAAATATTTTCACACAAACAGGACCAAGCAAAACAAAATAAATCCAAACATAGATTTTGGCCCTAATATTACTGAATAATTTTAATTTAATTTGAATAAGTATTCATTGGTATTTTACAATTTCTTGCTTATGAGAGTTTACGCAATAATATATAATTTTCTTATTTATGAGTTCACACAATAAAGTAGAGTGCATAAATATTAAAGAAATTAATTAAAGCAATTATTAAAAATGTAATTTTGGTATTTATCTAAAAAGATTAACTAATAATTGAATTTTTTAATATGTATAAAAATATAAAATGTAACAATTAAAATGAAATGAAAATTGTATTATGTACTACTATACGTACTACACGTAATAATTTACCGGCAGAAAGAATTAATTTTGGGAGGTTGGTTTTGATTGATTGACGTACAAGGAAAAATAATGATGATTAATTATTTCCTTTTACTTTTTTCTGCTTTATCAACAGCGTTTTACTTCTGAGTAATTGCCACTGCAACTGATTTTCAGAAGTAGGCTGCGCTGACCAGATCAGTAGTAAGCAGTCTTTTCATTGAATGGGGGGTCTTAAATTCAAAGGTTGTTTACTAAAAACAAACGCCTCTTTCTAGGACACAGCCTGTTTTATTTATGTCGTAATTAAGCTTACCAAATTCAAAAATAAAATTAAGAATTATAGTAATGACATTTTCTTTTATAATTTCAATGGTGTTTTTTAATATCACATTTCCTTCTAGAAAATTGACAATAATAAAATTATTTCTCAAAATTGGGCATTACTCTAACTACTAATTTTTTTAATAACAAAATCTCAAACTTTTTGATCAATTCTGAAAAATATTTGGACAAGGTCCAGTCTGAGTTATTCTAGTCGGGTTAAAGTAAACCTTATATGGAAAGAAGCTTGGATCGAGACCGGTCCAAACCCCACGTGTGTTATATTTTTTTATAATAATTTAAATCATCTTTAAAATTATAACAATATAATTATAGTTTCACTATCTCATTCGTTATATGATAATTTGTTAATTATTTATTTATCTTTCAATAATAATGACATAAATATAATAGTTTTTTCCCGTTACACTCGATTATATCTAGATTACCAAAAAAGTAAGCTTATTTGTTAAATCAGTCTCAAGAAATATTGATTTATATTATAAAATCATCAGATAATTGATGGAGTATCATTTTAAATTTTATGAAACTAATTTACAGGGTTGCTTTTACCTAGTTTACGTTTTTTTCTCGTATATGTAGAATTTATCCACGTATTAATAATTTAATATATAGTGCTAAAATTAAAGATCGATCACTCACGGCCCGATGATTCATCTTCTATTTTGACGTATGCCCATATGAAAATTAAAAGTGACCACTACCCAACTTATCGAGAAAAAAACGTGCCTACACTTAACACCACTGGTTTAGTGATGATTAGGGAATCTTAACGCAAATTAACTTCATTAATTAACTTAAATATTACGTGGTTAAAGAAAGATGTACGTAGCATAAATATGTTTGGTGAATAATTTATTTAGTTAATTATTTAACATAAATACCATATAATATAGCTAGGGTACAAATGTCATATGTGACCAATGACCATGCATGTGCTATTTGTCTAATTAGTACATAAAATTATTCATGATGACCGACTATTAATGTGGATAATATATTCAATTTGGCATTTTATACTGGGAAAAATAAAAGGTATATTGCCAAAATTTATAAATTGCATGCTCCGGTCACAATATATTTATATAATTAGATGCATATAATTACAAACCAAGTTAAATATTGAAAATCCACATAAATCGAGTACTATAATTAGATGCAAACTACAAAGTTACAAATTCTCAAGATAAAAGTTCTATATGCTTATCAGTTATCACTAGTTAATTCGGAAAGTAGCTAACGCGAAACTAGTTTAGTTACATTAATATTTTGTTATTTTCTATAATTATATGTCTTACGAATGCCTATATATATACATATATCGACATATATATAAAATTTTAATTAACATTCAATGTCATATTAATTATTTACTAAAAATTATAAGAGAAATGGATTGATCGAAACTTGATGCGTGCATTCGAGTATAACTTAACTAGTACGGATCGTTTGATTTTCATCAAATTTGTGTGTTAATTGGATATAGGTCAAAAGACTATAAGTATGAATGGGAATGCATGCATGAAAGCATATGCGAACATGTGGTGAGTTAAAGTTAGGCAGACCTATTTTCCACATATATATACCACCATATATCTACTAAATTTGGATTGGTTTCAATGATTTATATATTTTAATCTTTTTGAATTTTTTTAATTATTCATACCAGATATTTAAAAATTACTTGCAGTTGCACATATATAACTTAGTTGAAATTAATTTTTATCATGTAAGGGGCCGTTTGGTAGGATCTAATAGGGGGTATTAGATCATATTATATGTGTCAATATGGGATAATACAACGTTTGGTAGCATTGCTCTAATACCGGGTCAAATGGATTAAATCCTTATGACCCGGTATTAAGACTAGATTATAATCCACCCAGGCATGGGTGGATTAGTTAATCCGGGTGAATATGGATTCGATGAAATGTCACGTATAACATCAAATTTACATATTACCTATTTTAACATATCATTAAATATCATAAATTCTTCTTAAATCTCTGAAAATGGAAACACATTCTACATAAATAAATCACAAACTAAAATCTACATCAATTCACAATTAACATGGAGGCATTCGAACTATAAATCAACTCTTACTCTTATACGAATTATACAAATGGCTTCGATGAATTGATATATCTTAACTAACATAATATGTTCAATTAAGTAGTGAAAATATATTAACCTATGCTTAAACTCATAATTCCCGCAAACATATTACAATTTATTGCTTTAATGTAATATGACTCAATCAAATCTACCAAACGTATTTTAATATGACCTTCAATCCGGCTCTGATCTAATTCATCTTAATCCCATACACCCTACCGAACGGCCCCTAAAACAATAGGAGTACTAGAATAACAACAAGTGCAATCAAAACTTAAGTAGTCTATGTAATTTAATTAATGTTTGAATTCACAAAATATCACATCATATTTGTTGAGGTGTATGATTGAAAAGTAGATTCACTTACATAAAATCTTGTTTGCTCGTTATTTATTTATTACTATAATAATGTACGAGATTATTGTTAGTTATTTCAGTAAATATACCTAAAACTTTTGAAGTCGTATTTCTTGTATGTTTAAATGATCACCCCTTATTAATTATTGATTATCATTTTGTCTCTCACTTTTAAGATTTTTTTTTAACAGTTCAATCCTCAAAAATAAATTGTAGTCAAGTTGCATACCATTGACTATCAGCTTGTTGACTAATATTCTGCCAAAATCTCCCAACACTTTCATCAAAGATCTGCACATATTTTCCAAATTAAAAAAAAAAATACTTAATACAAGAAATATAAATAAAACTCTAATGTAAGTGGCACAGTCAGCACCATGTGTGACATTACGGAATGGGAACTTAAAATAATAATTAATCAGTCAAACCAGCTTGAACCATGGTGTAACATTTTATTTAATCTTAGTTTACTGTCAATTCTCATTTAAAAAAAAATATGTTTTGACTTTTCAATCTAGTTTCTCAATTTTACCTTTTTAATTTATCTAAGTTATACTTATTGAAAAAAAGTTGATATTTTAATGAAGACAGAGAGTAATGGGCAATTCACCACTTGAACGTTAAAATGAGGGAGCAAGAAAGTTGAGTGTCAGTGTGGCGTGCTTTACGTAGCAATTTTCTTGTCTTAAACTCAATCACTACAAACAATTTTCAATCTCAAAAACTCAAGTAGGTAGGAGATATACAAATAAATTTTTAATATTAATAGTAATAAAGTGAAAATAAATGGGCATTCAGTTTTACTTTTGTCTATGATACGAAATAGTAAAAGGGAATTTCTGAGAACAAAAAGGTTGCATTGTTCATTCTAGCATAACAGGTAAGCACCTATTAGTAAATATTTGGCTTTTCAAATTTTTTATTTTTTGGGTAGTCTCAGAGCACTACTTATTTTCTTGATTCTTGTCCTTTTTGGTGTCTGTGCAAAGAGATTTTCTTCTCTGCATAGAGTTGTTTAATAGGCATGCGGGTTTAATATATTTGTTTCTTACCACTTCCTAATTACTTGAACTTGAACTTGAACAAAAAAAAAGAGTTCTTGAAAAAGCCTTGACTTCCCATTTTCCTGAGTCCATATTCTGTATTTGAGGTTGGTTTCTGTGTTTATTTGATTTTTATTTCTTTTAATCTTGAATACTTTATTAATTTTTAGATGATTCTCACAGCACATGATTGACGGTCTTCTCTGGTGTTATTAATGAGACGATTCTTTGCTGTTCTTGGTCGGAAATTTGTTTTTTCAATAATGCAATATATATGCATAAATTAAACATCATATATTAGTCGATCTCCTCTTTTATTCTTTGAGGATTGATTGTCAAATCTATACGGAGAGATACTCATTGTCTACAGTTTTGGTGGTTGATTCAACTGATATCAAGATGATGTTTACCGTTGCAGGTCTTTCAAACTTGAACTGCAAATATTAATTATTTTGCACATGTTTTGTTTGTATTCCTCATTTGTTTATTAGATTTGGTACTTGAAGCTTTTAATACCACTAGGGTTAATCTTCATATTCTAATGTAGTATATAATATATACACTATACAGTATGTGTTAAATAATGAAACAGAGTAAAGAAAGGGGGTGGGGGAATAATTTAGTGTGGTGATGTCTCCTTGGCTGACTAGGCTCGCCCGGACTCCGTGGGCTTTGCCGCCGCCCAAGGAAACATTAACAGCCTCTTCTATAGCATTCAACTGAACCATTTTATTTAAGAAACTAAAATCTCTATCTATTTTCTATTACCTATCTATCTCTCTTTGGAAATTACTCCTGTCAAGATTCGGGCATACGAATACGAACCATATATATCCTTATACCATTTAAGTTCCTTTAACTTCATTTTGAAAAGAATCAATAAATTGGTTTTGGTTTTTTCTATTTTAGGAACTTTTTTGGATTATTGGGGATGTTCGAAAGTCGATTTGGGGTAGTGCATTTTGCTGTGTTCAGTTGAATAGGGTGGAAGCATTGATTTGAAGTAGCAAAGGAAATATAGAAACAGATCTTTGAGTTGGCAGGATGAAGTTTATGAAGCTTGGATCTAAACCCGATTCCTTTCAGACAGATGATAACAACATAAGGTTAGATCTTCATTAACTTGTATAGCTACTTGAATTATCTTAACATTCTTAATTTATGTCAAACTCTGCATCTCCAGATGAAAGATCTTGTATTTGATTATAAGTCACTTGAGCCTATGTTCTTAATTCAAGAAGCGTAGCTGACTTCTTAGTTTGATTTTATGACGGTTCTTTCCATTGATTTCCTTGGGAAAAGAATCAAGTTGAAAATTTTCAGAGTGATACTATTTCTATTGTTTTGGTATCACTTCTAGTTATGTTTTATTGGCATCAAAATGAGCTAATTGGAACCAAAATCTCTTGCAATTCATGACCATTTTAAACTTTTGTCTTTTGAAGCTCGTTTATTTCAACATTCTATGTATTTGTTTCTGGAAATTCATGAATGCCCAAATTTCATCTGCAGATATGTTACTTCTGAATTGGCATCCGACATTGTTGTCCATGTAGGTGATGTGAAGTTTTATCTACACAAGGTATGATAGATAATCTTGCGTCATATATATGCAATTATGTTTGTTGATCAATATATGTAGACACACTCATACCTAGAAAGAATTGAATTTTTAATTTTATAAATATATACTGATGCTGATTTGCTGCTAAAAAAATTCCGCAGTTTCCGCTTCTCTCTAAAAGCTCACACCTACAAAAGTTGGTTTCTTCAGCAACCGAAGGAAACAGAGACGAGGTCCAAATTCATGATATTCCAGGAGGCTCCAGTGCCTTTGAAATATGTGCCAAATTCTGTTATGGGATGACGGTTACCCTAAACGCATACAACATAGTCGCAGCTCGTTGTGCAGCAGAGTATTTAGAAATGCACGAGACTATCGAAAAAGGTAACCTCATTTACAAGGTCGATGTTTTCTTGACCTCGAGCCTATTCAGGAGCTGGAAGGACTCAATTCTAGTTCTTCAGACAACAAAATCCTTACTACCTATGTCTGAAGATCTCAAGTTAATCAGTCACTGCATTGACGCTATTGCTTCCAAAGCCTCGGTTAACGTTTCCAAGGTCGACTGGTCATATTCATATAACCGGAAAAAGATCTCCGAAGAAAACGGGATTGATCAATGGAACGGGGTCCGGACCCGAATGGTACCGAATGATTGGTGGGTCGAGGACTTATCCGAGCTCGAAATCGATTTGTATAAACGGGTTATAGTCGCGATTAAAAACAAAGGGATTATATCTAACGAAGTCATTGGAGAAGCTTTAAAAGCTTACGCCTATAAAAAATTACCTGGCTCTGCAAAGGGGTCTATATTGGATACAATTGTGTGGCTTTTACCTGCAGAAAAAGGGACGGTTTCTTGTAGCTTTTTACTAAAGCTGTTAAAAGCAGCGATTTCAGCTGATTCTGGTGAGACTGTAAAAACGGTACTGGTGAAAAGAATCGGGCAGCAGTTGGAAGAGGCTTCGGTCAATGATTTGTTACTAAGAACTCGCG
Organism: Penstemon davidsonii; assembly: GCA_034814905.1. NCBI lineage: Eukaryota > Viridiplantae > Streptophyta > Magnoliopsida > Lamiales > Plantaginaceae > Penstemon > Penstemon davidsonii. The sequence continues at coordinate 7,337,264 of JAYDYQ010002688.1, forward strand.
ATGGAGAGGAGACAATGTACGATGTTATTACAGTCCAGAAGATACTTGAAGAATTCACGACTAAAGGTAGGAATACGGAAATTGAAAGTGAAAACGATGGTGAAATTCAGGAGGTTGTTAAAAGGGTGCCGGGGATCTTGTCTGAAGCTTCAAAGCTTATGGTGGCAAAGCTTGTCGATGGTTACCTAGCCGAGGTTGCAAAGGATCCTAATCTTCCTCTTTCTTTGTTTATTAGCACTGCAGATATGGTCTCTAGCTTCTCAAGGCCTGCACACGATGGTTTGTATCGTGCCATTGACACATATCTTAAGGTAAAATTCTTTTAAATTGAGTGAAAATCATAACCCCTAAATTAGAGCTATTTTGCAGCTTACCCCCTAATCGGTTTGCATTTTCACTTAGAAGGTGGCCGTTAGGGACTTAAATGTGAATGTCAAAATTTTAGGCAGTGAAGTGTGATAAGTCGAAAGGTTAGGGGTAGAATGCGATCTTTAGTACTTGATTGCCAGTATTCAATTTTTCACAAGGAGATATGCCAACCTCATCTGACCAATAACTTTGACAATTTAAAAAGTTGAGGGGGCAGGTGCAAATACAAGACCGTAAAGGGGTAAAGTGCAAGACGACCTAAACATTAGGGGGCAACGTGCAATTTCCTCTCTAACCGACTCCCTAATTTTTTTACCATTGGCTGAATCTTTGCTTATAAAACATGCATATGCATACATTGTTGCTACTTGCTAGCTTTGCAATATCAATCAACTGATCAACTATTAAACTAATCTGTTGTTTTAATTTAGGCGCATCCCGGGATCAGCAAAAGTGAGAGAAAGAAAATATGCCGACTAATGGACTGCAAGAAGCTCTCAGCCGACGCATGCATGCACGCTGTGCAAAACGAGCGACTCCCTTTACGTATAGTAGTTCAAGTCTTATTCTTCGAGCAAGTCCGAGCTGCTGCCTCATCCGGTAGCAGCACTCCTGACCTACCTAAAGCTATAAACGACCTAAACTCTGCCTCGTACGGTAGCTCAAGGTCAGCCACAACAAACAACGATGAAGATTGGGATGCTGTAGCTTCAGCAGAAGAACTCAGAGCTCTTAGAGGAGAGCTAGCAGCTTTAAGGCTCGGAAATGGAGTCGTGAATGAAAGAAATGGTTCAGGTTCAGACAAGGCGGCACTTGGGAAGATGAAAGGTTTGATTATGTCGAGGAAAATATTTTCGAAGATTTGGTCGAGTAAAGGAATGCAGGCGGAGAATAGTGGGTCGGATTCATCGGATAGTCTTGGCTCGACTAACCAAGATGAAGCTGTAATGGCTAAGTGTACGCCTATGAGGAAAGGGAGGCATTCGGTTTCTTAGTATGGATAAGTTTGGGAAAGATTTGACTTTTGTGTTGGTATTTTTGTTTTGGGGGTTTTGATGTTTAAATGGCATTAACATGTTATAAGTTTAGTTGTCTTTATTTGATTATGAATACAGCAATATATAGTTTAGGAGATGATGTTAATTATGCAGGAATTTGTAGTTTCTATTAAGATATTAGAAATGGGGAAATTGATCTGGAAGCAAAGTTGGTGCAAAAGTTTTCACTTCTTTGGTATATCTTTACTGTTAAGCGTTAATTTGGATAGAAGTTGGAACTACGGAATAAGATGGTATTAAAGAGTAATTAGCACTTTGCATTTAAAATATATATATATTATTTTGACACTTTGATCTTGAAACTAAAACTTTTATAATTTGTGCCTTTGAAGTTGCATATTCTTGGGCAAAATGCAACTCAAGGATGCAAATGACCAAAAATTCTATTTTAAGGTGTTAAAGTGTTCAAAATGATGTATTTTTTGGGTGTAAAAAACAAACTATTACTTACTAACAAGTAATTGGTTTGTTAATTATTTTATGATTGGATATCTCATTTATTAATGCAAGGAAATGACAGGAAATATATTGTTAATGGCTAAATTTCATATTTATTATTAATTAATATTAATACATAGAATTAAGAATTTTGATCAGAAGAATAAATGTGCCCGACCGAAAAGATATTAATTAAATTAATTTTTTAAGGTAAATAACTATGAATATAAACTCTAATAAGAAAATAAATAAACTATGTATTGAACATAAAACATAAATAACTAAGTTTAAAGAAAATTAAAATAAACGAATAAAATTAGAGGACTAAATATGAAGTTTGTTAATTAACATGCCTATCTTAGAGTAAATTACAATAAAATTTCTTTAGATTTGGTTAAATTATCAAAATCTCGCTCAGATCACAATTTTATAAACATTCAGTTGATTTTTTCTAAGCTTACAAGGCAAGTAAAGTAATTTTTATCTAGCTTTTGGATACTAAATTATCTTTGCTTTTTCATGTTAGAAAGGCGATAAAAAACAAAAATATTGAAATCAAACTAAAATGATTTTGTAATCTCTATAACCTTTTTCAAACAAGCTCTTAAAAATATTGAGAAAATTAACCAGAAAAAACAAAAGAACGTCCTTCTGAATTTGGATTTAATACAAGGTCGTTAAATATATCCCCGATCTGTAAAAAGCAATTTCCCTCTACTGTAACGTCTTCAGTAATTTTGTGTTCGTCTCTTACTGCGGAGCTCCGTCGTTTCAACTCCGGCACCACTGGTCATTTCTTCCAAGGTTTTATCTCTCAAATCATTATTTAATATTGGTTGATTGATGTTTTTTGGTTCGAATTTGATCAGTTAAGTTGAGAATCCTAGGGCATATTATTCGATGAAGATATCCTGATTTAGCTGGATTAATTTTTATCTTGTGCTATATCATTTATTTCCTCGTAATTTTAAACTTATTCATTTATAACTGGGATAGATAATTCCGGTATTCATTTTCATGATCTATTTGTGTAGACATTATAACAAGTGTCTTAATTGAGTGCTTTTAGGTGATGCTATAACAGTATCTTATAATGCCATAACTACTATAATTTGAACTTGATTAGATTGATTTTTGATGCTCCTTGTCATGGTTTCTCATATATTGATCTTAATTTAGATGAAAGAGTCTAAAGATGGGACGGGGATAGGTAGTGTTTCTAAACCTTCATCAACGGACTCCTATCCGCTTGTTCTAGATATAGACGACTTTAAGGTGATGTCTCCATAGCCTATTTCTTTGGATGTTTATGGCTCTAATTGAAATTTAGCTATGTAGCTGATAGTTGCGGCTATGCACTTATCTGTATCATGTAGGGTGACTTTTCATTCGATGCGCTCTTCGGAAACTTAGTGAATGAGCTGCTGCCTTCTTATTTAGAAGAAGAAACAGAGGCGTCTGAAGGACATGGTGCAAATGATGGTATGCAAAATGGTCATTTCCGAGCTACGTCTGATGCAGCAAAATTAGCACAAGGGCTATCAAGCCCGTTGTTTCCTGAAGTAGATGCTCTATTGTCTATGTTTAAGAATTCGTGTGTGCAGCTGATTGATCTTCGGAAACAGGTACAATTTCAGCTTTGAGGTGAATATTTTTGGTTTTGTGTTACTCACTTGGTCATCTTTCTGATGTTGATGCCTGCTCAAAGATTGATGGGAAACTCTACAATCTCAAAAAGGAAGTTTCTACGCAAGACTCTAAGCACCGAAAAACACTATCTGAGGTTAGTTACCTGAGGCTAGGTGGATATTCAGTTGAATATAAGGCATTGATCACGATTAATGCTTATCAAATCTTTTCCTTACCTAAATTTATGATAGCGAATACAGCCTTGTTGATTCATTTTTCATTTTTCAATAATACGCAGCTGGAAAAAGGTGTTGATGGCTTGTTTGACAGTTTTGCAAGGTTGGATTCACGCATATCAAGTGTTGGGCAAACTGCTGCTAAGATAGGAGACCATCTACAGGTAAACCTTGTCTAATGCATAATCTTCCAATATTGTTTGTCATTGTTATTGGATAGCTAACCGGTTCTTGAATGTAAAAGATGTTTATTTGGTGTAAAGCTACATTTATTCCTTCTTTTGCTATTTGAACTTCATGCATTTCTTAGGTTATTTAAGAACTCATTTTTTATTTATCTGATTCTTTATTTTCAGAGTGCAGACTCCCAGCGAGAAACTGCCAGTCAAACTATAGATCTCATTAAGGTAAACTTTTGATAAGTAGGTCTAAAATTATCTTTATCTGTCTGCGAGATGATTAGCTTTATGATGCCCCATTAAAATAGGAGTGACTGAATTTTATTTTGCAGTACTTGATGGAGTTCAATAGTAGTCCGGGGGACCTAATGGAGCTTTCACCCCTGTTCTCTGATGATAGTCGTGTAGCTGAGGCAGCTTCAATTGCACAAAAATTGAGTAAGATGACCTTTTCCTGGTGGAGATTTTAGAATGGACATTAAACCTTCTCCGGATTTTTTACTTGTAGTTGTTTTACTTCTTTCTGTTTTTTTTCTCAAATATTGAATTGATTATGATTCATTAAACCCACATGCATTTTTCACTTTGATAACCTTTTGTTTCCCATTAACACCTGATTTAAATACTTTAGCAAAAATAAATCTACTTCTCTAGTTCCTAATTGGAATATTTTGTCACAGTGAAGCTTCAAAAATTGATGTTATGCACATTCTTGTCTTAGTTACTGCCTTAAGAAATTATGCCCGGTAGAATGTTTCTCTCGTCAGCTAATTAATTCCTGAAGATTTTACAACTTATATCATATAAGGACATAAATTCTGAATTGATAAGATAATTTTTTTAGACATGTCAGAATTTAATCAAGATCTGAAAATGGTACTCACTTTCAAGACCATTTCCTGTCGGTAAATTTAACTGTAGAACCAGCTATTAGATTGCTGAAGTATTAGAAATATAATAACCAGCCTGAATGTAGGATCATTTGCTGAGGAAGATATTGGAAGACATGGCATGGCTGCTTCATCAGTTGTGGGGAATGCAACAGCAAGCAGAGGATTGGAAGTAGCAGTTGCCAACCTCCAGGAATATTGCAATGGTACAATATGCATTATGACTTACTCATTGGCCATTGTTTTTAACACCTGCAGCTAATGGCAGTAAATACAGAAAAAAATATCAATATTTAGGCAGCCCTTTTCAGGTGATATCCTTGCTACTTGTATGAGAAACCAAAAATTTCAAATATCATGAAAATATTTCTTTATGTAAAAACTGAGCCACTTGATTAATCTTCTAGAATATTAATTTGGTTTGTATCTCGTCCTTTTGTATCTGAAACATGATTTTAGCTTGTATTTAACTTGTATTGAGAAGTTTCGATTGTGTGGAAGCAATTGTGTATAATCTCTTCCACGAGATATTAAAAAGAAAAAGGCATGTCTGTAACTGTTCATCAAACTAGATCCAACTTTATAATGAATAAAATCATTATTTTCTGCTGCAGACAAAATATTTTCTTGTATTTGTGGTTGTATACTAATTAAATACATAAAAGTTACATAAATCTGCAATTCTCGAGAATTTGGAGAAAAGATAGATCCTTGCTTCATTATTCAGGTGCGTATTATTATGTACTTGTTAAGTACATAAAAAGTACATGTACTTAGGGATTTCACAATAACACCGGTATCCGGAAAGCCCAGATGCATGGTGAGCACTATTCAGCAATATAGACTGCAAGGTTCTAGCATTATGTTGATGATCTGCACATAACTTTCAACATCATTCTTCTAGTATGACAACTTAACAAGTTTCAACCGATTATGATATTTAAGATAGTCAATGAGTTAAGTTAAATCAACCCGTGAGATATCATCACGCAGTACAAGGTCATAGAATCACATCCATTCTGCCCAGGCATGTCCCAGCTAATTTATTTTAGGTATAATTTAAAGACCACTTCGTTTGCATTCTATAGCCACCTGGGACTACCATCATATATATTACACTTTAACTTTGCCCACACGAGGATGGGAAAAGGGTGCTTCCTTCGAGTTCAATTATTGATGTATTTTTGATTAATTAAGTTAGTCATTTCGTTTGTTATCCTCCCTGGCCCTAGCTTTGAGCCTAATTTTGAATGATAATCTTCTCCATAGTTCTGTTTCAGAATATGATTTATTTTTAGAACAGAGAATATGATTTAAATCAGAGTTATATTTTCTTCCTATGTTAACTTATTTATATCACATGCTTTCTCAATTCAATATCTAAATATCTGATGGATGCTGAGTACTTGTTTTCAGAAGCGTAGAACAAGTTTGCTCCAAGTGTTTTTAAAGCATCTATATGCATTTCTTTGCTTCAATGTGAAAGTCGCTTGTATTACTCAAATGGAAATTTCTTTAATTTTAAATGCGTGTGCAGAGCTGGAAAACAGATTGTTGACCAGATTTGATGCAGCCTCACAAAGAAGGGAATTGTCTACAATGGCAGAATGTGCAAAAATATTGTCTCAGGTAATTAGATTGTTTGTTATCTTGCAGAATACTTTTTAGCTTTAGATATACTGATGAATTCATTCAAGGTTCATATGTTGGAACTAAAACCATGATTGTGAATAAGGAAAAATGGAGCAAACCTGTCTTGTTGGTGATTTTTTTAAGTAAGGGGTTGGAGGGAAGCACTGCCAATGTAGTATATTTACCTTTAATAATGTCTCTAGGATTGTGTTTCGTGGTATATTCGTCTCATCATATTGGTTAATCTATGCGAAGTAGTGATGTTTTGTGTTATGATTTTCCTTCCTCTGACATATTTACTTTGCAATTCAGTTTAACAGGGGTACCAGTGCTATGCAACATTACGTAGGATTACGTCCAATGTTTGATGTGGAGGTTATGAATGCAGATGCAAAGTTGGTTCTTGGTGATGGAGGTTCCCAAACTAGTCCTAGCAATGTTGCCCGTGGGCTCTCTTCATTGTACAAAGAAATTACAGGTTTGAATGAGTCCATAACTCCATTTTGGTCTGATGAAAGGTGTTGACTTAGATTATTCCGTTGACTTAGTATGACTGGCTTGCAGATACGGTGCGTAAAGAAGCAGCGACAATAACAGCAGTATTTCCTTCCCCTAATGATGTCAAGTCAATATTGGTTCAGGTACTCACATGTGACTGTTCTTCTATTTTATATGCCCAAGGCTTTGTGCTTCTTTGTGATTGTGCTACATAAGTATGCCAATAGGATTCCAGAGAAGAGACTCTGCCCCGAGTGGTTCCATGTGGAGCAATCAATTTCATAATTTAGCAAACATGAAGCAGGATAAGTTGCAAGACCAGTTATTAAAAGAACAAAATAAGGCCTGAAATTGGTAAACAGTTATGAAAAAGGCTGAGAATTTAAGCCATCTTGAGATTCTTTTAAATGAACAGTTATTCCATTATACCACATATTGTGGATTCCTGGATGTCAATTCTAGTCTAAGAAGACCAGAAAAGATCAGGGAATATAATGGCTCAGAAACTCTTTCTTGAGGATGGATGTGATCTATTTATTTGATTGTGTCCCCATTCCAATAGAACTATGACTCGAAGTTGCTGATAAACATTGTTCTGTTTTTAGAATGCTGGATTTTATAAGTTTATAGATTAGGAAATACTACCGTTCATAGATTAGGAAATACTACCCCTACATGATCAAAATGTTCAATTGTCTTTGTGAGGTATCTAAGGGCCCACTCTAATATGCAAAAGTAAGCAAATCAAGAATAATACTTATGTCACTGAATTGAACAGATTTACGCTTATCTTTTATGCCCTTCTTTTATCTTCTATATAAACCTGTAGAAGAGCCTCTCTCTTTTGAGTCTATTGTGCGCTGCATCTAAATCATTCTCTTGTATTATTAAATTAAGTTACTGTATTTTTTTTCTTAATTTAAGTCGAGATAACCGTTTAATAATATGCTTTTACTTGTCAAATATTCAACCTCCAAAGCTTCAGGCTTTTTCTATTGCTTTTGCATCACCATGTTTTCATAAGTTCAGATCATTAGATTGACTGGTGGAATACATTAGTAATCTTGAGATCTTATTTTGAATGTAGCGTGTACTGGAAGACCGAGTTCCTAAACTTCTTGAGAAGCTATTGGTAAAACCATCTCTTGCTAATCCACCTCCAATGGAAGAAGGCGGTCTTATATTAGTGAGTTCCATCTGTAGCTTGTACATGCCGTTACGAATTTAATAGTGAATGATATTGACCCTTCTTTGATGTACTACCCTCAGTATCTTAGAATGCTAGCAGTGTCATATGAGAAGACGCAGGACCTTGCTAGAGAGTTACGTGGTGTAGGTTGTGGTGACTTGGATGTTGAAGGTACTGAAAATATGAAATTAGTTGATACTTCTAGCTTCATTCTATGACTTGCGAACATATTTTAAGTTTTAACTGTCACGAGACCTACTTTAGTTTATATTACCCGCAAGTAAATTGATTCTCCTTGTAACAGAAGAAGACACAACTTGTTGGCTTGGAATTGTTTAATCTAAAAACTCTCTCTTGCATATACATTCTTTATACTTTGATAAGTGAAAGTTTCATTATTTAAAAGCTAGTGGAAAGATCCCATCTTCAGGAATGTATATCAAATCCAAACCTATCTGTCAATCTCTAGTGACCTAGTCTCTCTTAGAGCTTGGATAGAATTGAAGACTAGAAACTCATCAAACACACATTTGAAAAAGAAGAGCACACTTTTGTCACCCTTTCCCAAACAAAGCTAACAACACAATCGAGAAACCCATCAAAGTAATCCTCTAAGAAGAAGCTCTTGACAGCTGATTTACATCTTAGTGGCCATCTGACTTTAAAAGGATTGACTATATTAAATATATTTTAGTATGTGATATTTGCAGAATTGCTATATATTCATATATGTAAACAATGTTATATCTTTGTACAGGCTTGACAGAATCTCTATTTCTTCCCCACAAAGATATATACATAGAATACGAACAGGCTTCTCTTAGGCAACTGTATAAAGCAAAGGTATGCCATTACTGTTCATCTCCATTTATATCTCCCTCACATGCTTTCTAAAGAAAGAGCCTGCTTCTAACCTGGCAGCTGTTGCTTACTATAATTAATATGCTGAGTTGATTTCATGATTTTTTTTCATATCAAATGTTTGCTCATATTCAGATGGAGGAATTGCGTGCCGAAAACCAGCAATCTTCTGAATCAACAGGGACAATTGGGCGCTCGAAAGGAGCTTCCATAGCATCTTATCAGCAGCAAATATCTGTCACTGTGGTGACCGAATTTGTACGCTGGAATGAAGAAGCGATATCCAGATGTACTTTGCTTTCATCACAGGTACATCTGGTTTCCATGTTGGTACTGTGATATCAGTGATTTTACCATGTGAAACTCAGGCTGAGAAATAACGATATTGCTCATCAGTTTGAGTTCGTAAATTTTGATATGATCAGTACTTCTAACTCATTTTCTTATTTTGAAAAGCTTCAATTTTATTTGGCAACAAAAAAAGAAAGAAACAAGAAAAATAGACAGATATGTTGCACACACTACATGTCATGATTGTTTAAAAATCATGTTCCTGTTACCTTTCAGAATAGAGGATTTAAGTCTCTGTTAAAGTGGTTGTATGAATTTTTGTAGAACTCCTAAGTTTGAGTTAGTAGCTTATGGATTTTTTCTTTTTTATCCTGCAGCCTGCTACTCTTGCAGCTAATGTACGGCCAGTTTTTACATGCCTTTTGGACCAGGTAAGTTTTATCAGTCCGTTTTCATATTTCGAGTGCTTCTCTATAGGTATCCATAGTAACTATTTTATTTGTTCCATTTCCTGTCCTTTACCTTCTTCAGGTCAGTCTATATATAACAGAAGGCCTTGAAAGAGCTCGAGATAGCTTGACTGAAGCTGCGGCAATGAGGGAACGTTTTGTTCTGGGAACTAGTGTCAGTCGAAGAGTTGCCGCTGCAGCTGCTTCTGCAGTAATCTCTCGATCACTTGGCTTTTTTGGGGGTGGGGGGGAAGGGGTTTCATAAGGGAATATCTATTACGCAAATTTAATGAAGATAAACTTCTCTCTCTTGCAATATTGCTCATAAAGTATTCTGTATGAGATCTTTATTGGTATTGTGTAGGCAGAAGCTGCTGCTGCAGCTGGTGAAAGCAGTTTCAGATCTTTTATGGTTGCTGTACAGCGGTGTGGAAGTAGTGTAGCTATTGTTCAGCAAGTAGGTCAATTTGATGTTAGCTATATTGCATGATTTAAACTTATGTTATATTTCATGAGGAATAAACTCATATCCTGCAGTACTTTGCCAACTCTATTTCTCGTCTTTTACTACCTGTCGATGGCGCTCATGCTGCTTCCTGTGAGGAAATGGCATCAGCAATGCACACTGCGGAAGGTGCTGCTTACAAGGGACTGCAGCAGTGCATTGAAACTGTGATGGCTGAGGTTTGTAATTAAAAACTCTTCCTGGTGTTTGAGTTCATGCAATGAAGATCGTCTGATTGCACCCAGTTGGATGAATTTTTGAAGTTTTTCACTAGCTTGTTTCATATGCTTAAATGTTGAATTCATTAATCCTTGAAATTCTGTAAGGTTGAGCGACTGCTATCGGCTGAACAAAAAGCAACAGATTACCGGTCACCTGATGATGGCATTGGTCCTGATCACCGAGCAACAAATGCCTGCGCTAGGTGTGTTATTACAGTCACATTGAATCTCTGCATAGTGGATATCTTTTTCGTCATCTTCCAGTTTCATCATAGTTCACAATTCTCTTTCTAAAACCAGGGTTGTTGCTTATCTTTCTCGGGTGCTTGAGGCTGCTTTCACAGCTCTTGAAGGTCTTAACAAACAAGCATTCCTGACTGAACTGGTATGGAAATTCTTTTAAGTAGTTAAGTGTTCTGGTAGATACCCTTTCAGTTGCTACGTGTTATCAGTCTAGTGACATTTGATGTTAGAAAGTTTATAATCATAGCCATATTTAGCTGGACTTATATTTCACATAATACTTGTTTTTGCTACAGTAAATATTTTACATAGATACTTATCAATGAACTAAGTTGTGGCTTATATTGGTCTCCAAAATTGTTAACGTAGACAAAAACTTTGCACACTCTCGGACTGGAGAAGACGGAGAGTGATTGCCGATTATTTTAAGCAAAATTTAGTAATTCTAATTTTATAATTAAGAGCAAAATTTTAGCTCCTATGAAAAATTCACAAAATATTCCAACTATTGATTTTCCAATTTCTACTTTGTCACAAAGTTGTTAGATTTTGAAATCTTCAGTCGTAATTGACCAGCAAATCCAAGTTTCCTGTGTTTGAAGCTTTATGGATAAATTTGATATCTAAACCAAATGTCATTGATTGAATGAAAATTTCCAATTTTAGAGAACATTTTGTAAGGGTAATAATAATATAATAGGTTGATACTACAGGGAAATCGCTTGCACAAGGGGCTGCTGAATCATTGGCAGAAGTTCACTTTTAATCCGAGGTAATTCTTGATCTATGATTTGATTGAGGTGCATCTGTATTGGTGAGATATATTTGATAATGGGCTTTTCATGACCCTTAAAATGATTGTAAGACAATTATTTATCCATTTACCCATCTGTCATATTCAGTACCACAGTATAATATGACAAGACATCATCACGCTAAGGTTGGTGCTTAAACCAAGTAAAATGCTGTGCCATCAGTCCCATATCTTCCCCAGACCCCAGTATGATTCCCTTTTTTTGGCGGCTTGAGATGATTTTGTTTTCTATTCCCACATTTTGGTGTCTCAATTCATCACTCTACCCATCTCCCACCTGCCCAACCACTGCTACCACCTACCTAGAATGTCCGCCACCATAGCCTCTTCCTTCCTGTCACTCCTATAACCTTTTGCTAACCCATCAGATTTTTTTTTTTTTTAGTTAGCTTAACTTCATATTTAATATAGAAGATTTTTCTTAATTTAGTTTAGTTATTTAAAATTTCTTAGGTATTGGTTTTTTTTAGTTAAAGGATACTTCATTAGTACATTAGAAGTCAAAGAAAACTTCCCCTTCGTTGTTCCTTTTCGTCTTTTCCTTCCATGTATCCTTTAAATCAAAATTTCTCATATTTTTCTTTGAATGTCACTTCTGCAGTGGAGGGCTGCGTCTTAAGCGTGATATAACGGAGTACGGGGAATTTGTTCGCAGTTTTAATGCACCCACAATAGATGAAAAGTTTGAGTTGTTGGGCATGTAAGTAATTTTCTGTAGTAGAACTTTTCTTTTTCTTGTTCAACAATATAAAGGAAGCTATCTAGAATTCAACATTTTTTATTTCTTAATTACCTGATATATTTTTTCTTATGCAGCATGGCCAATGTCTTCATTGTTGCTCCTGAAAGTCTGTCAAGTCTGTTTGAGGGAACCCCAAGCATCCGAAAAGATGCACAGAAGTAAGACTATTTTCAATTTATTTGCACTAAACATATTCATATCCCATGTTTTCTGCCTTTTGTGTGCGTGTGAGAGAGAGACGGTTTCTTTTGGAGATGATCTCTTGACTTTTCTGCAACTTCCATGTGAGTAAATGTGCTTTTTATTAGCTTTCTTACATCAAATTGGGGTGCAAACTCAGGTTCATTCAGCTTAGAGATGACTACAAGAGTGCAAAGCTTGCGGCAAAGCTCAGCTCTTTGTGGCCTAGTTCTAGTTAGCGAGCAAGTGGCCTTTGCAAGTGAAGATAGAGTGATCCAACAGTTGGTTTTAGCTATTCACATTGCACGGGTGATTACTGAAATTGCTTATTTAAAGTGTATTTATTTGTTTGCTCGCAAGTTCTATAAGATATGTCGTTCTTTTTTTTTCTTTTTCCTTTTTGGAGATGATAGATATGTCATTATATGTGTTGTGAATCTCGCGATTGTACGAGAGACCACCTCTTTTTTATACTCCATAATTCTTTTTATTTATTAACCTATTTGTATTTTTAACTACTCAAAACGATTCATTCTTGTTTCACGTGTTTTGAATTATGGTTCTTCGAAACATCAGATCGACTTAAATTTATAGGTATTTCAGTTTATAGAATTTTCTAATTAGATCAGGTTGCTCGAATTCTTAATCGGATATGATTTTAACAAATTGAGCCTGTATCTAGATTGGATACGGATTTCTGCTCCATTGACAGCTTGACATAGTCTTTTCCCAAACAATAAATTGCAACTTTTAACTTTTATGAGTCCTAACAATAAATTCAACAAAGTTCTCGTTAAAAGGTGAATTGAATTGCCTCCCCACGATAGGAGAAATTATTTGGTGTAATAGTTGCATCACATCATCAAGTATATGTTATAAAGCTCACCAATGCATTTCCCAAACATCAGATCCTTTATAAATGAATCTGGTAAGAATTTCTCTAACAAAGACGTTACACGTAAAAAGAGAGAACTAAGAAATGATCGTCACAATTTCTTATCCAAAGACCTTGATTTGTGTAAAATAAAACGATAAATCTTCATTGGATGGATCTCAAATTCTCAATTACTAGATAATAGTATAATCCGTATTTAGACGGCAACCTAACCATTGGATTGTGGCAACAATGAAATACATTATTAGTTCAATACACCAAAAGTCATGCTTACCAGGATTAGTCTAGTGTAAACTTGGACACCTGGGTTATCAAAAAAAAATTGGACAAAATTGCATTTTTAGTACCACATAACTGAATTTACAACATTTTTTATTCATTCTTCATAAAATCGCATTTTTGATCTGAGATCTTTAATTCTTTTTGCATTTTCAGCCATGTTGTCTCATTGTTTCATATTTGATCATATACAATAGTCTTTGTTTTGTACTTTTGGTCTCATAGAATCGTAATTTTTTTATACTACATTGAATAGAAAGGGACATGCAATAGGACCAAAGGCATAAAGTAGTTTAAAATTTGAGGACCAAAATTACAATTTTGTAAGATAGAAGAACAAAATTGCATAATATATATAGTTAAAATATACTGTATTCAATATATAAAGAAGTTCGTAATCTAAGAATTGATGATTTGGTAAAATGAGTATATTATATCATATAAGAAGGTATGGCTGCTGTGAACAGTGCATGCCTTTTCTTTTCACTTTTTATTTAATCCCCCTCCCCATAAAACGACGCCGTTTTAACTGTTATACGTTGCCGTTTCTTTATTTTCTCCCTATTTAGCACTACCTGGTGAATTTAATTCTCCTTTATTTTGGCCATTTTTCTTTTCTTCCGTTTTCCGTGGTGGGCCTTCCTGCTTCTTATTTCTTATGCTGCTTCTAATTTCTTTTTCTTTCGCCGTTTTGTTTATTTCGTCTTCAAGTATATTACCTCACCTATCTGTCTCATCTTCTCTACAATCTATTCTCCAACAAAACTACATCTGTACTAAATTCATTAACTCAACAAGCCTACAACTCCATTTAGGTACAACAGTTCCCCAATTTATTTTTGTTATCACCATATTTATTCTCACACAAATACTTAGATTTGGTGTGTGCGATTTGCACACAGTCAGGAAGACCGTGAGCGAGAGACAGTTATAGTACGACAGCGGGAGCTATTACCATGCACTAACCGAAAGAGGAAGAGAGAGAGATGCATCCCCGCTGGTCAGGGACGGCGGCGGCGGTCGCTGCAGTGGTTGGAAGAAGATGGAGTTAGGGTTTGGGGTTATAGAGGTAGTTCTAATTGGGTTTATTGGAGCTCGACGTGGTGGTACATCCGAGATTGGTGGCAGGATCTTGGGCTTTTAGAGCATGATGCCGATTCAAGAGCTGTTGATTATTCAAATTTGATATTCCACTTTTAATGTCTTCGTACTTTCTAAATCAATTAACCGTAGAAGTTTTCTTATGGTTTCTGATATCTTGTCATTATTGCCACACAGTTGCTTACTGTCTCTCCCTCGTCCATCTATGTGTCCTAAGTTTACCATTTATGCATATTTTCTCTTTGGGTTCTTACAAATACTAATTGGTTTTGATTCGTGGTAAATTTGAAGTTTCATGATGGGTATGTGAACAAATTGAGAAAGAACTGCAGTTTGAGGCAAACATACTCCAATCAAAGAAGGATATTTGTTTTATGTTGTTTCTCTTCAATTTTAGGAGAGTTATGGTCACTAAGTTAGGGACCTGTGTATTGCTTTATTTGGAAAGTTTTGATGGTATTGAATGTGTTGGAACTTTTTCTTTGGCATTATTATGCTATACGTCTATTTTGCGGTTTTGTGGAATGTATTTGTAGTTTATTGGTTTTAATGAGAATATGAGATTGTGCAATGAAACCCCTTTAATGTGTGTGCTTTTTGTTTTTATGTTTTGATGTAGTTTCATTTTTACTTCCCAGTTTTACACTACCACCTGAAATTATTTTCTCTTTAATTTCACCAGTTTCTATTCTCTTCCGTTTTTTCTTAAGACCCTTCCTGCTTGCTATTTTCTTATGCTGCTTCAATTTTCTTCTCCCCTTTTGTTTTCTCCTCCTTTAATTGTTCAAATGGCTAGTGGTTTGTTTAAATACGGAGTAATATATTTTCTACTGGATTTTGCGGCGTTTATGATAATCGATTACTACAAATTCCTATTGTCATGATTGAGGCTATGTGATTTGTATTGTCACTTCTCTTTCTTGGTCGCCCAGCTTGGTTCTGCTTGGTTATGCAGGCAACTCATTAGGAATTGTAAATGCGGTGGTTTCTTCTCATTTGTACTGTGCTTCGGGTTGGGGTTGGGAGTTCGTCCTTTCCTTTTGCTTCGGATGGATTAATTTGGGTTTTGTTATGGCTTGGATGGGATTACTATGTCAGCCTATGTATATGATGGTTGTTTCGACAAGTTTTTATGCCCCTGCTTTGCACATTAACAGTTTAACCATATTTATTCTCATTACCAATTCCTGTTTCTTCATTGCTTTCCCTAAATAATACTTGTTCATGATTACATAAACTTCACAAAATAAGTAAACCAAAATCCTACTGCATTATACCTCAAATTTATCTTCATTCTTACACAATATACCCATATTTACTCACCAAAGCAACCCAACAATTCTAGGCAACAAACTCCACGCATTAGGGTGGAGAGGTTGGATTGACCCCATGGAACAAAAAATATTTTCTAGCATCTATCAGTATTAATTTGTATCTATTATTTAGTTTTTAGTTCAGTTGTTCCATATTTTTCCATTGTAATAAATGATCTTATGACCCAATTAAATAAAAACCCAGTACAAGCCCAAATCAAATGTCCAGACCACACTTTAACCAACAAGAACAGGTGACAAAATCTGGGCAACAAACTCCACGCATTCGCGTGGAGCAATATGCCTAGTATATATATATATATATATATATACATTTTTGAGTTGGAAATGAGTATATATATGAAATGCTAGAAAATAGGTGTGCTCAAAGATTCTACAGTACGATATATATATCATTTTGCTAGAAGAAGATTAAGACTAAGCTAGCTCTTTAAGATAAAAATATTTTGATTAACTAATAATAAAATATTTAACACGCGCGGATTATAATTACCTTCCGTTTTTATTATTATGACTAATATAATAATTTTGATTCTTGGAAGATTTAAGAATCAAATCTTTCTTAGTTGATAAACATTCGAAATTATTAAGACTGAAATTGACATAATATTTTCACTTTGTAACATCCATCAGACCACTTTCACGTGTACAACCATTTCAACATCTTTTAATGCAAAACTTTCCGAATGAAAAAACAAAATAAAAAAATTAAGTTATTGTGGCTCTTTAGAGATTGTAAAGCATCATTTGTCTCTCTATTCAACGGAAGGACAACACTAAGATCTTAAGTATATATATATTGCCCCTCTCCAAATCTTGTTTAGTTATATAATGCGTTGTGGATGACCCTCTAAACTTACTCACAATTTGTCCACTATCACTTATTCTGGTAGAATATAATGAGACTAAAGAACAATAAATTTCAAGTTTAAATTTAAAAAATGCGAATAATTGTGGTTGATTGTATAATTAATGTAACACAATAAATTATACATGTACATATGAATAAAACTCAAAATAAATATGGGATAATTGGAGTTTTATTCTGTATAAGCATATATATAATTTAAATATCAATTATTAGACTAAACTTGTCATCATTAAATACTTGTAATTTTCATATTGTCACTAATCGTCAACCAACCCATGTCATGATATTTATTCATAAAAGAGACTACAACTCTGACAGCTGTCTGGAGAAGCAAGAGCTAGCCATAGGTCGCAACATAAAGATGCACAATCCTAGCCTCCATCATCTTCATTGAACCTTTTTGGTAGTAATCCTCAAGCCGAAAAGCTTTGACCCTTCTTTAGTTCTAAATACACAATTTTATTGTAGTTCCAGGTGTCATAGTTTTCCTTGTTTGTAATTTGAATATATATATGGCCTCTTCTATATAAAAAAATTAATGTACATAAAATTAGATTATACAAAGGTAAGTGGGAGTTATATATTTTAAAATGAGGAGGATTAAGTGAAAGATGAGTCATATTATATATTATAAGTATATATATAATACTAGAAACCATTGGGGGAAAGGAATCTAATTACCTAATTAAAGTTTGTCCCAAAATGAGAGGACCTTTACATGGTGTTCAAGGGACAAATATATGGAGCATTCACATAAATTTCGGATTTTTTAAACTGTTTTTGTTTTAAGATATTGGACTTGGACCTATATAAGCAAACCACAAATTATCAATTGATCTCAAGAGTCTTTGTAAAAGGAAACGTGAAAGGGTGAAGAGTTAATTTATAAATTAATATAGGGAAAATAAAATAGTTTCCATATTATTCATAATTAATGCACGGCAGAGGTATCTAATTATATATAAATATGTAGGATTTGATAGTTACGTTATTGAAACTAAAGGGACTCTAATGTTACACATAATGATAATACAGCCGCATAGAAAGAAATATTGGATTGATGTACCAATTTTCTCAGATTCAGTGGCACAAAAGTAAATTTATATATACAAAAATTAGACTGAAAAGGATCCAAAGGTGTGGGAATAAAAAAATGACTAACAGCCTTTCGCGGAGACAGGGAGTCACTCTCTTCCTCTTGCCTTTGGAACCCTCTCCAAATGTTAATTGCCTCTACGAATAAATTTAACTTCTTCAAATTAATTAAATAAATTGTTGCATATACAAAACCCAAAAAGTACAAGATGAATTAATCTAAAAATTAGAAATTTTACATTTTCTAATAGATCTAACCTTGTTAACCGGTGTACCTTGTCTTCAGTCGAACATCAATACGTGTCATATTTTCAATTCCCAAAACTTTTTTTGACATTATTATTGTACTTGCAAAATTAAGTTTGAGTTAAAATTCATCGATCCATATAATTATTTTAAATATCATGTGGAATAAATAAAATGGAGAATGAAGATTGATCTAGACTATATGATAAATTCTTACTAAAGTTGCCAACCAAAAGCTAATAAAATCTCAATTTTCCCACATCACATCACATGCACATGCACATGCACGAACGAGGCTCCTCACCCCCTCCTCGATCACCTCTATCTCTATATATATTTCCCTCCCCTCAACTCTCCACCCATTCTCATTTCTTGTGTCTCAAACAACTCATTAAACAAAATCACATCTTCAATAATTATCTCATTAATTCAAAAAACAAACAGGGTTTTTGTTGTATATATATATATATATATATATCTTAAAAATTAATTTATGTACCCGGCCGAAAAAAGTATGAGTTGCAATGGCTGCAGAATTCTCCGCAAAGGATGCAACGACAACTGCATTCTCAGACAAAGTTTGCAAGGAATAGAATGCCCTCAAGCCCAATCAAACGCCACCGTTTTCGTGGCCAAGTTTTTCGGCCGCGCCGGACTTATGTCCTTCCTCTCTTCTGTCCCTCAATCCCAAAGACCCGGTATAATTATTAATTCTTTTTCTTTTTTTCCATTTTCGGAGGAGCTCACAACAATTTTACTTTAATTTATTCTTATTTTTTAAAATGTTTTGCACATCCCGTGAAATCAAATATGCAATCTTATGGCTATGATAAATATGAAAATATTAAGTAAGGAATATTCTATGGAGTAATAATTAGTACCAAAAGTACCATTTTGCCCTTTTCCTCAAGTAGTACTAGTATTATTTATGTTTTAATTTTGGTTTGCAGCTCTATTTCAGTCTTTATTATTTGAAGCGTGTGGGAGAACGGTGAATCCAGTGAACGGAGCTGTAGGATTGCTGGGGATGGGAAACTGGCACGTGTGCCAGTCGGCGGTGGAGACGGTGCTCCGCGGCGGCGTACTGAGCGACTTTGACCAAGGTTCCGAAGGTAGTAACAGTGATTTATACGGATCGAAAGATTTGAACATGAGTTTGAAGAGGGGAGGGTCCGATGATGAGACTAGCGGTTTAGATCTGGGATTGACGGCGAGATTTCCACCGAGAATGACGGCGGGAGGGAGAGGGAGGGCGAAACGGCGGAGACAGGACTCGCCGTCGGAAACGACGACGTTTGAGAGCGGTTTTGTATGTCTAAATAATGAAAATGATACAAAGCTTTTGAGACTGTTCTTCTAAAAGGTTATTGGAGCTTCTTGGGGAAAAATATCAGCTGGTTTTGGTTCACACTGGTCCAATATAATCTCAACCATTGATCAATGGCTCTTAATTTTCTCATTAATTTTTCTCAATTCAGGGTTCATTAAAAGGAAATATTGTACTTAGTATATACAAGTACAATATACTAGTTATGATGAAGAATATAAACTTAATTTGGGTAATTGGTTTATATTGGATTTATATAAAGCAATCCATGACGATAATACAACTTCAATTATTGATTGCTAATACTCTGTAAAAGACAATTGGCAAAATGCAACCCTCTTGGATCTGTCAGGTGCACTCTCTAATTAATAGTCATGAAATTTGGGGAGATATATATATGTATCTATACTATACTATACTATACTATACTATATTATGACCTCGACCATGGAATAATTGAAATAAATTAGCAGTTAACCAATTATTGATGAGGTCATTGATTTACCTGACAAAGACTCCAACTGCCTTTACCAAATGGTCATATTAGTATTATTATCCTTTATTATAATGCTAAACTAGCTTATGGTCCGTGCTATGCACGGAATCTATTAGGATTATATACTTTATATCTTCAATATGATATATTTGGAAGAACATATTTTTAAAATGATCGAAATTAACTTAATATTACATCCCTGCATTTTTTAAATAATGATACATGTTAATTGTCATCTAATATTGATATCTCTTCGTATAACTTAAATTTCATATGTGAAACCAACAACACATATAATCTATATTCAAACAAATATTTCTTTTTGACTAAGAAAAAAATTAATTGAAAAAAACAATGCATCAAAAGTAAACTCGAGAATACAAAATTATGTGTACATGCTAGCTTACAAAGCTAATTATTATGCTTAAGATTGTATACACGGAGAAAATGAAAACATGGTAATTAATCATGATTAATAAATAATCACAAATGTCTCTTAGATGCAAAAGGAATAAGTACATAAAATTATTTTAAAATTGTTTACATAATAATATGAGGAAATAAACACACTTGCATATATCGAGTTAAAAAATTAAACTCTTTCATACACTGAGTAGATTAGATTCAAAATAATACTAAAACTATAATAAATTACGGAGAAGAAATATAATTTGAAAAATCTCAATTATTCCAATATTAAGTTAAACAACTTTCATAAAACAAACTAAATAAATAAATATAATTATCTCTGACGTAAAAATAGTTCGTGATGCACTTAAAGTGGAAAAAATAGTATAGTATTTAGAAAAATATTTCTAAGTACAAAACTTAATTATTTTCTATAAGCATAAAATATAAATATACACGCATGTATATAATATATAGTTCTAAAAACCTAACAAAGTGAGATTAATCCATCGTATTAGAAAGAATTATATTGGACAAATATAAAAATAAAATAAAAATCTTATCAAATGAAAAAATTAACAAAGTTGAAATTTAAAAAAAAAACGATAAAAGTAGAACATGGAAAAGACACCTGATGTGGAAATCTTGACACTAAAAAGAAACAATGAATGGTCACCTGCAAAAAAAAAAATATAACATGAAATTTCTTGATGATAGGTCATGAAAACTGAAACGAAAATACATTAATGTATATTGGGGAAGAAAAAGTAATCATTGAAGTGTTAGTTAATGTATATTGGGGAAGAAAGAGTAACCATTGAAGTTCTCTTTCTCTGAAAATGCTAAAAAAAATGATTTCTAAGAACTATAGTAGTAATTCTCTTAAGTAGCAGCTATATCTATGGACATTTATTATATTATTAATTCCAATTTACTGTCAATTACATTTAATATTGTAATAATTTGCTATTTTGACTATGGAATTCCATTTACTCACAATTATGATTCTCACAATAAGGGCAAATTATATTGCCTTAAGATAACGCATTCAATCTCTAATTTCCTTATTTATATGTGCAAAATGGCAATCAGAAAGAAAAATATTCATTCAAGGAGTAATTCAAGGTAATTACATATAAACACGTTTAAAAAAATTTAGCTACTTTTTAGGAGCAATTTAATGGTAGACGTTTCATAATTTATTTAATAGCTAACAATTTTCCTAACTTTTGGCTATTTTCTAGGGGCAACTCATTCATTGGGAGGTTTAATAAAAGTGATAGGCCAATAATAGAATTTTGTAGATTTAAAAAAAATCAAAACTCTAGAAAATTAGAATTTGGTCAAATAAACTCAATTGAAGTCAAAAGACATCCTTCAAATATATATATGTATTAGATTAGATTAAATTAGATTAGATTGTGTTTTAATTAAAGTTGATGAATAAGGAAGGAGAACTAGGAATGGGTTATTTATTATATTATACTGATACTTGACTTTTCAGCGGTGAAAGATTAAGAGGCAAAGTATGTATATGTATAAAAAGAGAGAGCAACAAAGCAACTCTTGGGAAGGGCATGAGCATGACCTACTTGTTCAGTTCATACAAATACAATATGCATTATCTTTCGGAATTGGGCCCAAAATGACGTTTTTGTTTTCTTTGTTTTGGATAAGAAGATTCAATTTTATTTTTATCTTTTTCCAAAATGGGGTTCAGATTGGAGGATCCAAAATAGCGATGCCATCTCCCAAGTCCAACTGCTTTGAGTCGCTGCATATAATAATAATAATAATAATAATACGAGTTTCCACTTTCCTCTAGTGTGTGGGCTGCCTGCTGCTGTAGAGCGAACATGTACCCAATATTTTCTACTTTTTGATAAATAAATAAATTAATTAATTAAACTGTTGTTAAAAAGGAAATTAAGTAGTACGTGTCAAATAAAGGATTAGCACCGGGTCTGATTCGACCTAAATCCATAATTATATTCTATTCATTGTATTAGTGTTTGAATTTGAATCTTGATCCATCCAATTCTTGGATTTTTTCGAATATGACTTCGAATTCAGCAAATAAAATATAATCATTAAACTCAACATGTTTTATTAAATTGTCAATAAAATACTTTTAATCTTATATAAATTAGATACCGAGTATGTATATTATTGATTTAATTAAGTATCGGATCTAAAAGCGAACTGTCCATATATTTCAGATTAAAAACTTTTTAAACATAAATATATAAATAAAGATTTTAATACATTGGGTCAATCTCATTACAACCCTTCCTTCAAATGATAAACTAACGCATGGGTTGTTAGATGGTCTTATCTTAAGCCCACTTAACGAGGTTGTGCTCGGCCTTTTATCCGATCTAATTTGATAATTGTAGATTACATTTCATTTTAACATGTCTTGGGAAGTATATTGCTATATTTTTATGAACACAAGGGGGAGTATTTGCTATTATGAATAATACATGAGTGTATCTTCCAATTAGAATGAACAGATGGGTGTAATGTGCATATAACCCTGAATATGCATACACCATACTTGAAAAAACCATTCCAGATCTTTTCTTGAAGAAAAGGTGAAAAGTAAAGGAAAACAACAAACTCTAATTATCCACCAAAGCAAGAATCAAGTGATAGAATTAGCAGCACTCAACAAACAAGACTAAACCAATAACTTCATTTATAGTAGAATATAACCAAGTACATCTTGATGACAATGTAGTTAGACTATTACATACATACATCGATTTTCGATTTTCCTAGAAAAATAAAAGAATAAGTGCATGTGTACAGCTAATTAGTAAAAATAAACGGACTAAGAAACGAACGTTACGAAAATTGCCAAACGAGCCTCGTCTGGTCTCCCTTTTTATCTCCACTAGATCGAAAGGTCAAGTGTGGTGTTAGTATTTAGAGAGTGGATAGTCAAATACAATCAGTTCTACAAGTCTCATCAATCTCTTGATAAACGGTTATGTTGTAGTATATGCGTTCTCAAACTACTGTCTTTCACCTGTTAAGATTCGATTAGAAAGAAAATTATGACCAAATAATTGATAGAAAACAATCTAGGAAGTATGAGGGTTAGTGGAATTACCTGCATGGATGCTAACAAGGAAATGAAATATGTGCATTGTTCAAGTAAAGCTCGTTCCTTTGCAGTCACTTTTGCAAGTTCCGTCACCAAAGAATTCACTTCGTTGACCTAAAAATACATTAATCTATTCAGTATTGGCCATAAAAAAATATTCATTTTTTACTTGCATTATATGCTGCTAAGATTGCCTAAAAAGGGGCATATGAGAATGTTACCGGTGGCAAAAGTGAACACATTGAGGATGCCATTGTCTGCATAACATCAACGGCTGAACTAATAGCGTCCTTTAAGCTCTGGACATCGGCCTGTCAAAATTAACTACATTATTATAGATTTTGTCAAATTAACTAAGTAACGGGTGAAAAATTGTTTTACTAAATATAATGTGTGGTAGGGCACATACAATTGCTCCTCCAACAACTGGAAGACGAAGAGTGGTAGCTTTTAAGGCCTCAATAGCTCCAAGCAATGAAATTGAGTGGTCTTTATCCAATGAAGCCCAATCTTCTAAAAGGGTCATCTACAGTAAAGAAAATTGACTGAATTTAGATATTTTAAACAGAGAATATGTATTTGTGCTCGCATCTCGGGGAACAAGGGATATCCTAGAGCTTACTTGTCCTTTTAGAATGGAGGCAAGCTTCAATTTTTGCCTTAGCAATTGCAATCTGTGTCTTTTTTTGGTGACAGAGTCACGTAGATCTGAGATTGTTATCCATGCATTCCAAAGACATTTCTGGTACAGAAAAATATTAGTTCTTGAAATCAACAAGGCAGACAGCAGAACATATAATTTGGACTTAGTCTGGGGATTGTAATTGACAAAGCGACAAAAATTTCACATTTGTGCCAATAACAATCAGGAACCATAGAGAATATAACATTCTATGGAAACATTACAGCATATAAAACTATCTGATAAAATAAAAATATTAAAGAACTTATAAATACCACTAAGAATTCATATATGTATTTAACAGGAGTCTCACACAATAATATATTAACTCTGCTGGCTGTTGAAAGGCTCAAATTTTTTTTCAGGGTACACAGTACTTAATTTGAAATATGAGCACTAATACTTAACTCAATGCAAATTCAACAAACATGTCTGTATATTCCACATCAGAAAATGAGCCTTTGCCAATTTAAACATGAAACAAGCCATCCCCATTGTCCCCCCCCCCCCCCCCCCCCCCGCGCCAAAAAAAAGATGCAATAACACACACACACACACACACCCAACCCAGAAAAAGAAAAAGGAGGAGGATGCAATAATTTTTTATTTTTTGGTTTTGCAATGGTTTAATCCCTTTCGAGGAGCGTCAGGCATATATTATATGGGAACCTCTCCCGACAGAGATTCGAATTGGTGTCGCCACTTTGTGGGTACTAGTCCCTTCTACTAGACCAATCACCTGTTGGTGGAGGTTGCAATAATATTAATAATACTAGAGGTAATAAATATAAAAAACAAGATCAGGTTTGTATGTATTATTGTTGTTATCAAGTTCAAGAATTATGAACCTGGTCTGTCACAAAAAAACTTATTCATCAGTACCACTACATTTGACTGTGTTCACCTCCCATATTACAGAATATTCCACAACTAGTATATTCACTAGTAACTACCAATATAGCCCAAATATTCCAAATTCTAATACAATAGATGTTGAATCGATGAGAAATAAAATTATGCAATACTCTTTCTCTCAGAGCTTTACTATAGAATACGATTCAGCTCAGGACTGCAATTTGTTAATAAAAACGACAATAAGGCTAGTCGAGAGATCCTAGTGAGTATATTGTGCAGTTACTTTTGGGATATTAATAATATTGTTACAACAATTAATAGAAGGCATCGAAATAGAGCCAATCAAAGTATTAGATCTCTCTCAACTTGCACACTATATGTCATCTGCAAGTTCTTAAGAAACGAATTGGGAATCGAATTTCACCTTGCTTAAAGATTGATAAAGAGAAAATCATCATTACAAAAACACATCAGTCCTATTTTATCATTTCATAAAAGAAGACACCATAAAGAAAAATTTCTTACCTGTACACTGTGTTTCTGCACCAGCAAGACTGCTTCAGTTCTAGCATTTACAAACCTCCACTGAAGGTGCCGATTGTAAAAAAGTCTCAACAAGTGTGCATCAACAATTCTATTCTCCCCTACTTTACCCCTCCGAACATCAACAGCAAAACTAAGGACCGAGGGTGTTTCAGTAAAATTATTATTAATGGTGCTTACAGCATTTCTTATCCTAGAAGGACTATATCCCCGTGATGGAGATAACCCCACGGGTGTCATAACCTTGCTAGGCGATGCAGGTCTAATACCTCCACGAATTGGTGAAGACGTTGTTCTTGGGGTCAATACAGTAAAATTACCATCACTCGTATACCTTTTCAATTTCATCAGATTGGACCCAGGACTTTTAGATAAAGGTGAACCTGGAGCCTGTAGCCTCCTCAACCGACTATTCGTTTCCTGCCAAAACCTAGCTGAAACTACAATCCCTCGAGGAACGTTTAGCCCGTGTGAAGCCCCACTGCACTCTTGAACTCCCGCAGTACTACCAGATGAGACACTGTCTGAATCAGATGCTGTGAGATCAAACTCAATCGAATTTCTAGCCTTTAGAAGCTCCGAATTTACCAAATCAAGACTCAATCTACTACCATCAACCGAAGGCCTCCTAGAAAAGTTATTCACTGTTCGATTCCTAGCTGGCCAACGATGCTGATCAATAGGCTTAGAATTCTCTACTTGATCTCCTCCTCCTCCGTCACCCTTACCTCTTAATGGAGTACTGGTCCTCTTTCTCTCTGGAGTTCCCTTCCTCACACTACTTAAATTGGGCGAAGGAGGGGCCACCTTAGTCTTACTAACGGGCAACGAAAATGCTTCTCCTTGAAAGGAAACTGACAAACTCCTGGTAGATGTGAAAAGAAGCTTTGTGGCAGCTGAAACATCAGCAGCACCATTTGCGTTTTTCGAATCAAGATCGTGTGCTAAAGGCCTAATAGTTGCGGGTCTACGCCGGTCTACAGAAACCGACCTCTTGGGACCTATGGAAGACCTCGTGGGAGTCGAGTTTTGAGAAACTAAAGGGAATGGGTATTTTTTAGAAGAAGAGGAAGAATATGAAGAAACTGATGATGAATTTGAAGTTGAAGTTGAAGGGGAAGGGGAAGGGGAAGGGGACATGTATCTAGAGGAAATAATTTTTGATTTGGGTTTTCTTTTATTGTTTGTAACTCCATTGCTGTTATCCTTTTCTGAAGGCAACAATGGCGATCTTTTGGTAAGCTCATCGGTGATTTGGGGGTCAGTTGCTAATCCAGAAACTGCAGCCACCATTATCACAATCAACAAAAACACACACTAAAACGTGTAAACTTTGCTCTCACATTTCTTAATATTTTCAAGGAAAAACAGACTTACCCAGAAACCCTTATTTCTCAACTCAACATTGTTGAAGCTGTTATCAAGATATCCAGTGGGAGCTCAAAAAACACAATGCCACGTCACTTTGTTATACTATTAACCAATTCAGAAATTGAAAAATCTGAAGGAATTGGTTTGGTTTTTCCGGCGAGAGAGAATGCGCGTGGGGGGTGAGATTTGGGGGCACAGAGTTTTTGGTACATTCACTATGGCTATGGGGGTGGGTTTGGGGTTTAGCGAAACTTTGGAGAGACGTAACGTTAACCATAACAACAACTCAACAAGAGTTAGTTCGATCAGTATATATTGATTAATAATAATAATTAATTAATCACTTTTAGCTGATGTTAACTGTGTAAGTGCTTTTGGTGATCAACATATTTGTTAATTAAATTAAAGTTGGGGGCATGTGTATTTTGGTTTTTTTTTGAAAAAAAAAATGGGGCCTGACTGACGGTCTCTTTTGGTCTACTATCAAGTCTATCATATTTTGTGCTTCATCTTACAACAAAGACTAAATACTAAACACAAATATTTTAACTTAATTCGAGTTTAATCTATTAAAATTTAATTTAATTCGTGATACATAAAAAATAAAGTTGCATATAATTTATCATTTAATAACATTTTCTTACTCGTGTCTTAATTATAATGATTTAAATTTCACCATCAAATTTAATCACTAATCGCCTTTAACGAATTCAAATATCTATAGCTTTCATCTACACAAACACAAGTAGGAAAATAATAATTTAATTTAACAAATAGTATACTATAAACAAATCTTAATAAGGGAACATCTTTAAATTAAAATGCATCCACAAAAAAAAAAAAAAAAAAGTTTGGAGTAGCTAGAAAGTAGAGTGAAAACTAGAATGTTTATAATTTATCCAATAATAGTGGGCAAGATTTCAAAATTGGTCCTATAACTTTGGAAGTTTTTATTTAAAATAGTCATATAACTATATTGAATACATATTTAGTCATTTAACTTTCACCAAATTTCAATTTTAGTTCTATGCATAACAAATTAAGTCCTCTAACTTTCACCTAATTTCAATTTATAATAATTATCGTCCTCTAATTTTTAATATGTTTCAATTTCACCCTGCAATTACAAATTTCTTCCTATTACCGAAGAAAAAGTTTGTAATTGAAGAATAAAAATTGAAACTTATTAAAAGTAGGAGGGCAAAATTTGTAATTACAAGATTAAATTGAAACTGGTTGAAAGTCAAATGACAAAATTTGTTATGAATAGGACTAAAATTGAAGTTGAATAAAAGTTAGAGGACTTTATGTTACATGGCTATTTTTAAAATAATCCAAAAGTTAGATGAGTATTTTTGAAATTTTGCCATAGTGTTGATATTGATGCGCCTTGTGGTCAACTAAACCGAATAGGTGGCTACCGCTACTACTATCATGTAGCTAGAAAGACAACTCGCTTAATTAATTAGTTTAGTAGAAATAATTATTAATCTAATTAATTTGATGAAGAAGATAATGATTATATATAATCATATAATGGTGGAATCAAGATCCATCTAGTCCATAGACAAAAATAATTTGTAGCTAAGTAGAGTTTCGAGTTAGACTACAGAAAGACCAAAGTTGACTATTGTTCCAGATTTGAATTTTTTTTTTAATTTCCATTTCCGTAGTTTTCTTCTTGAAAATATGAGACATGTGTTATAGAATTAATTAATTATAACTTTTTCTCTTCTTATTTTCATCATAATTTATCACGACATGCAGCATATATGTAACACGATGTAATCACACTGAGATAAATTTTGTGACATGTGTATTGCTCAATTTGTATGACACCTCACACAAATTAAAAAAATTACCCCATTCATTCCACACATTTATCAATCGATTCATGCAACTCATGGCACATAAATATTTTACTATAATTATAATTAATAATGAGCATAAATTGGATTGTCTAATTAATTACTGCATGTCTTGAAAATGAAGGCATTGTCTTGTTGCGAAAATTGGCAAGGCATGGCATATAACATAACTCATGATAACCTTTTTTTGTTTTTGTATATTTGTATACAATTAGTTGTTATAATGGGCTGCACAGTCACGTTCAGTCTCTATCCATATATATATGTATATTATATCTCCCTTGATTTTCAAGCATATATATTATATATTATATATTCTTGTTTTAGTTTTTATCCTATGATGGTAATTAATTTGGTGGGCCTTGTTGTAGGAGAATTTAAGGATTATGCATCGTTGTGGAATTAATGGCGTTTTTCTTGTTTTACATAAAAAGTCACTTTTAATTTTTGGTTACCTCAATATTAATTATATTCATAATTTCGGAAGTTGAACATGGGAAAATTACGTACGGTATATAAAATGGATGGGTTGACTTTTAAAAAATAAATCACATATGAAACTAGATCTATGACAGATCGACGACGGAACCATACACAAAATAATTAATGTGTTATATATATCATGATCCAAAAAGTAATTAAATAATGTATACATGTATTAATTAACCAAGCTGGTTAAACTCCACTAATGGTACTCCTTATCATTATTTTTTTATAGAGTGGTCTCTCTTATGTTTTTTTCCCACATTAGTCCCCACTATGAATTATTTGTTTCACTTTGGTCATTTTCAGGTGGTACAAGGTGAACTAAAGTGCCAAAATAGTTTTATGAGGGACTAAATTGATAAAAAAAATAGTTTTATGGGGGACTAAATTGATACAAAATAATTTTATGAGGGACTAAAGTGTAACACTATAAGTAAAAGATCACTTGTAAATGACCAAAGTGAAACAACTAATTCATAATGGGGACTAACATGGGAAAAAAACATAAAAGGGACAACTATGTAAAAAGTTAATGATAGGAAGGACCACGAGTGGTGTTTACCCCAACCAAGTTGTATATGGTATATAGTAGGCATGCACTTGCTGACTTGACGTAAAATATTTGATGACCAATCTTGTAATAACTTAATCCTAAATTTAGTTTCTATAAGATTTTAAGAGTGAATAGCATTTTTTGTCCTCCTTGTGGGATAAATTTTACATTTTCGTCCCTCTTAAATTTTTTGTAACAGATTCGTCTCTCTTATCAATGTAGTGTAACACTTTCGTACCTCTTAAATTTTTGTAGCACATCCGTCCCTCTTATCAATGTAATGTAATGCATTCGTCCCTCTTAAATCCAAAATACATCAACTTTCGTCCATTTTAGAATATATTTTTGAATTTAAGTGATGTATTTTGTATTTAAAAGGGACTAATGTGTTACACTACATTGATAAGATGGACGAATCCGCTATGAAAAATTTAAGAGGGACGAACATGTTACACTATATTGATAAGAAGGATGAATATGTTACCCTACATTGATAAGAACGAAAGTGCAAAAGTTAATCCATAAGGAGGACCAAAAGCGCGATTTACTCAGATTTTAACTATACATGCATACACATTACTAGAAGCTACGTTGTGTCAAAAAAGAAAGGTTTTGTCGAACCTGAACGATGACTGTTTCAACTCTGGTCTTTCTTCTTAATTACCATTATTATTATCAATAAAACAAAAACGTACTCTATGTCTCTATGTCCCTGTTCAATTCAATGAATACAGACGACACAGTTGCCATATTTTGATACTTGGGCAAATCTCTGCAACTTGGACATGCATGGCATGGCTATACTAATTAGTCCTGTCCTGTCCTGTCCTGTGTATATATAGGTAATAATTTAAAAAAAAGGTGATTTAATTTATCATATAAAGAATGTATATGCAATATTTTTACTTAAATTCGTGGATTGATCACTAGGTATATATGAAAAAGTCGAAATCAAATAACAATATTTCCCTAATTAATTACTATAAGTTATCTTGTTTTTTCATGTGATGGAAGTTTTCTAGCAATTAGGTGGGTATAGTATAGATCGTGTAAACTTTGGATCCTTTGGTCTAGGCAAGTAAAAAACGAAAATCATGTCAGTGCCAAAGTTTTGACAGTTTAATTAAATAATAGAGTAGTAGTGAGCCTTTGAACAATATTGGGAGTTGGGACCACCAGCATCAGACATAGTCCACTGACTAACTGAATCGAACCGAACCGAACCTTTGAGATTCATGACAATATATATTTATAGGGTGGGATTATTATTTGCTTATTTAATAAAGCATGGTTTAAAGCTGACTCAAGCAAACTTTGGATTATTTTAAGTATTATACTACTTCCTATTTAACAAGGACAAAGTTCTCGAGATATATTGTAGACCCATCATGCACCCATGCAGTAAATTGCATGTAGATTAATCGTGTAATACACTATTATTATTATCTTAAGAAGGATTAATGTTCAATAACATAATTAATGTGCTGAAAATGAAAATAGGCAGATTAATTCGTTCTAAATTTGATCTAAATATAGTATTAAATTTTGGGTTAATTACATGGACCTCCCCTATGGTTTGGTGTATTTCGCGTCCAATCCCCTCGAAGAATCATAATTACAAAAACCTCCCCTAACGTTTGCAAAACCTTACATCCGTCGGTCCACCGTTAGTTTTTGCTGATGTCATCACCCGAATTTTATTGAAAATCCCATTTTACCCTTGAGATTACTTTAGCTATTTTCATGGACTATTATACCCTTGTTATGTTTGTTGCATGTGAAGGGTTTCAATGAAATGATGTGGTTTGTTTTGGGTGTAAATGTTATAAATATCAACGAAAAAGTAAAACTTAAAATTATTTATTACTGTGTAGATATTAATTTCAATTTTTTTTCATAATGTTTTTAAATTAAATCACAAAGAAAAGTGAATAAATTATTGTTAATCATAAGAAAAATTGAAGATAAATAAAAAGGATCATTATGAAAATGCAAAAATATTAAGAATTATCCATATCTAAACCGTAATTTTAATAATTTCAATTTGTTTTCATAATTATAAAAAAAATTAACTACAGAGATAATAAATAAAAATTAAGATTAATAGGGAAAAAAAATTGGACAGCAAAAAGCATTATAAAAATGCTAAAATATTAATAATTAGCCTGTACTAAAAAAACCATAAACTTTTAATTAAGAAAATCAATTATTTTTTAACAAAATTAAATAATACTCATTCAAATACCCATTTAATAAAATAAGAATTATTAATTTATTTATTTCTTAATTAGATCCAATACTATTAAATAATATTTACTATAAAATACTAAAATAAATCTTGTTTACATATTTAATAAATTATTTTTACGCAATTGATAAATTATATAGTATTTAAATATGCATTTTATAAAAATATTAACTAAAAAAATCAATAAATATTTTTTTCACTAAATTTAAAAATACTCATTCAAATACCCTTTTAATAAAATAATTATCTATGTAGTATTTTTAATTAATTAAATTGATGGGTTTTTCTAAAAAAAATGATACGAAATTATTTTCTGTTTTAGACTTAAATATATATATAAGTATTTAATATTTTCAACAATAAAATCATAAATTTATGTCTTACTTAAATACAAAACAATTAATTAATATTTTATTATAAAATACGAAAATAAAATCTTAATTACGTATTTATTAAATTGTTTTTTACTATTAATAAATTATATGAAAATGTTATATAACACTTTATAAAAATATTTCTTATTTTGCATAATTAATAAACTATATTTTTTTCTTTTTTATGGATAAATTGAAATTTTATTAAAGTTTAGAGACTAATATGCAAATATAAATTTTTGTAAGGTTTTGCAAACCGCAGGGGATGTCGAAGTAATTAAAATGAATGAGGACAAGAGGGTAATTTCACGTATTCTGTCCACCTCTGTTAGTCTCCGTTAGGGTTTTGTAAGGTTTTGCAAACCTGAAGGGAGGTCTCTGTAATTATGATTCTCCGAGGGGATTGAACGCGAAATTCACCAAACCACAGGGGAGGTCCCTGTAATTAACCCTTAAATTTTTGTTATCAATAACTTGAATTTGACCATACAGTACATGCACTACTTATATATGTTGAAATTGTATTCAATGATGCATGGGTTGATTAAGAAAAGGAAATGGAGGTGGTTGCAAAAAATTGAGACTTAAAGTAGACTCTTAAAGTATGATGATAATCATAATCATTAAGTCATGTTTGTTAGTATTATATAAAAGCCAAGGAAGGAATCAATCAAATGTGATATCGCCAACTCAAAAGATGAATGATACCATACCATATATATAGTGTTTTTAAGTTCTAACTGATCGATCATTCCAACTGCTTATTCCCCATAAAAAGCAATTATAAAAGTCTCTTTATTTTCATTGGTACCTAACCTAGTAGTTAGATTTATAGGATAAGCACAAAATGTACTGGGCAAAAAAAAAAAATGTTTCTTGGGTGTTTGGGAAAATGGTTTGGGATATATAGTAGTGGAGGTTTGTGAAATAATCTATATTTGCGTAACGTTGTTTGTTTGAATTTTGAGAGAGTGGTTTGAAAAATAAATTAAGTGTATGTTTTTTTGGAAGAGTTAGGTTGTAGATGTAAGATGTGTAAGACTTTATGTCAAATCATATTTATTAATTATGTGTGATACATTGTATAAGAGATAAGTTACTTTATGTCAAATCTGGATAGAGTTTGTATAAGTTTTGTTTAGAGATAAGAAAACCGTTGTTTGTTTGACTTTTGACTTTTGTGAGAGTAGTTTGAGAAAATTAAGAGGTGGAAAATTTATTTCAGAAAATATAAAACATGTTTGTATGGCATTTTTCAAACACGAAATAATTTTGAAAAACGCCAATCAAACAAGGCCCACTGTATTTTCGATCACAAAAGATCGATGCTTCTAAATAGTTATATAGAAGTATAATATTAGGACAACTTCATTCTCAATTTTTTATTTTTTTTTTAAGTAAATCTCAATTCTTCAGTTTCAAAAGTAGAATTTATTGAGAATAATGGAATCATCGACAATCTAATTTCATTTGTCACTACTAGATAAGAAAAATAAAAATAACGCAATACCATTGAAAATATATATAAAAAGTTTTCACTCCATAAATAGAGTCAAATTATCAACTGAATATTAAAAAAAAAAATAGTAATTTTGGTAGGGGTGTTAAATTACCAAAAAGTGATCCACAGTAATGAAATATTTCTGCCGATGAGGCCTTAGCCAAGTGGTTAAGGATGAGGCTCCATGACCAGGAGATCATGGGTTCAACTCCCACGAATGTGGGTATTTTCTCTAGTTTCATACGCATTTCTCTAGTTTAATATTGGTAATTAGTTTACTTTATATCATTGTAATAGTTTCGATTCGATATAGTGTTTGACATAACAATGTATTCACCATCTCAAAAAAAAAATTGAAATATTTCTTTTTTGTTTACCAAGGGTTTCAGGTCTTAAACCTGATGTAATTCATTTCGAGACGTTTTAGACACATTAAGTGAATATCTCTTTCAAAAGAAATTTGATCTTGAATTTTGAACTTTATAGAAACTAGTCTCTTTCACTATACCAATCATGGTTCACAACAACAAAATATTTAATTTTTTTTATTTATTTATTTATTTTTTTTTATCTTGGAGGAAGAAATTAGTTCACACGCTCACTTTAAAATATTATGGAAGCATGATTTGATGCCAACACAAAAGAGCTCTACATTTTTCTTGAAAAATTAAGTCAAAGAATTATAATATAAAATTATTTGATTGTTCACTGTGACTTCACGTGGGTGTACTTCTTTAATTTACTCAAAAAGTGATTCTTAATAAGACATGTTACAGCATCAATTTTTAATCAATTCTTTTTCATTTGGGTTTGGCCCTCTTCATTTATTCAAAACCTGTTGAATCGTTTTGGCTCAAGCCCAACTAACTTTGCAAGTTACAATTTTACAAAAATCAAACGATTTAAAACGTATCTTACTTATTTTCATTCACAAAAGCGCTACATAATTCACTGAAAAATTCTTACCGATTCAGTTTAACTCAATGTAACTACATAATTTCAATTTTCTATACTTTTTAATCAATCCATACAAGAGATTTTAGAAAGGTGAACTTTGTGATAGGTTTCATGAAGAGAAAATGAGCTTAGTTTTCAGACAATAATAAATCTTACTGTAATCTACTTATTTTTGGCCATATTTTACCGAATCCTAATTAAATATCTTAATTTTCATTTATTTAAACAGTGAATTTATCATTGCATCTACAATCTATTTGATCACTAGCAAATCATAAAAATTGTCTAACAATCACAAAAAAATATTTAACTAACAATAGTAGTATTAAACTAAAAAAATACCCACAATTCAGGAAGGATTAGAACTCAAAAACTCAAGGTCTTATCGCCCCAATTTTATCATCAGAACAAGGACAAGGCCTCCTCTCTAGACAATATCATAAATCAATGGGTATGTTGAGCAAAAAAATGGGTTTAGATGCAGTAGAAAGACTAATAGGGTCAATAGAATCAACTAGCAACTCTTATATACTAACACAATCATTGAATGATTGTAGGATTGTAGGATTATTGTTATACTCCTATATCCAACATATGGACAAGAGTAAAGTGAATGGTCTAACATAATTAAAGACGTAGTATATAACATCAACAAAGAAACTGCAAATGGATGAACACCAAAAATGACGAAAAGGCACTTAATAGAATAAAAGGGCCATCATATTACCGCAGAAAATATATGTAGCAAACAGAACAACTAATTACGAAAATAAGAGTATATAAGTAGTTGGTTCACCAATTAAATAAAGTTCAACCATAATGTAGAACAACCATCCACATTAAACCAATCTCTGATAAAATAAACTAGACAAAATGATTCGAGAATTAGCTCTTCATAAGCACCCATGGGTAACAATTCTCATCTATGCAGGGGCATCAACAGTTCAGCGATACTGCAAACATTAAAAGTAAATCAGAAAGGGAATATACATACTTGAAATGATAATCATTCTAAGTGTGGACTGCCAATTGACATATACACATTTAAAAAAAATTACAACAATCTAAAGTATAGAAAAGTGATTATACTGACAAAAAATATAGCCCTTTTTAACACGCAGATAATGAATCCCGTGGAATTGATGTAAATGCAAAAAATAAATTAAGGTAGTTATTTACCTTGATAAAGCCAATTTCCTTGGCATTGCTGCGGAAGCACTGTCTGCAGCACATCAGCCCATACTTTCTAATAATCCCGTGGGGATTCCCGCAAACACGGCTGTCAAAACAAAACAACATCAACACCCAAAACTAAAAACATGAAATAAATCCAGCACTATGCATGTGAAAAAGGAGTAGTTGCGATTTGTAATTCAATCCATTTGTTATGAGAAGAAAATGAATACTATTAGAGAGAGGAAGGTGCATCCCATATAAAGAAAGCCTTTTCCAGTATTACATAAACAATGATGAAATAAATCCCCAACTCTATACTAAAAATCAGATCCTAGTTCATATCATTCAATCAAATCAACTACAAGCATCTTCCAAGTACTGCTTTCATCATAATCAATGGTTACAGAATATAGTTGGAAAACCAAATCCCAAAGCCAAAAGGATGAAAACTAATTGCATATCCTATTATTATAAAGGACTAAAAATTTCATCCCAATTGTTAACATGCGATGTAATAGTGAAAATAAATTCTAATTTAACCCCTTTTTAACTACGAATCCTCAGATTACTTTTCTACCTTCAAAACGAGCTCCACAAATTGAAATTATGAATAAAGGATAAACAAATCAAAATAATCTACAATATTAAAGAGCAATTGGAAATTGAAATAGCGATTGAAGAGTGTAGATACCATGTGCGGGATCCAGGGCCGTAGGTTTTAGGGTGAGAGTTCCAGATGTTAGAGTGACCCATCTTCTCCTCTATCGGAAGCCGCCGAAGAATCCTTTTGAAAGCAATGAAAGCTGCAGGTGGTTTTGCCAAGCAGCTGTAGAAACTCTATTTATATGTATTAGCAGACCCAAACCCTAGGTTTGAGGGTAATTTCGACTTTCGTTACTATCGTTTCGAGGTTAATTAAAAAACTAAGGCTAATTAGAAAAAAATCCTTTAAAAAATTAGGAAAATACTCCTAAATCCTACATAATGTATAAATTATAATGACAGTTCCTTTTGAATTTCTTCTTCGGGACAGTATATAAAAATTACACTCAAACCTTTCTTTTGTCATTTTAAAGCAAGTACTAGTTTTCTAGATAATAGAAACATAAATAAGAGCTAATATAATGTTGTTTATGTTGAAGTTACTTAGGGCATGTTTTTTTGGTGTTTGGGAGAGTAGTAGTGGTTACTGGTTTGTGAAATAATCTCGATTTGCATAATGTTGTTTGTTTGGATTTTGAGAGTGTGGTTTGAGAAATAAAGTAGGTGTAGTTTTTTTTTAAAGAGTTAAGTTATATGTATAAGATATTTAAGACTTTATGTCAAATCATGTTTGTTATGTGAGATAAATGTGTAAGAGATAGGTTACTTTATGTCAAATCAGAGTAGAGTTTGTATATGTTTTGTTTAGAGAAAACAAAATTGTTATTTGTTTGGCTTTTGAAAAAATAGTTTGAGAAAATTGAGAGATGAAAAATTTATTTCATAAAGTAGAAAACATGTTTGTTTGGCATTTTCCAAACACGAAAAATTTTTGGGAAACGCCAAACAAACAGGCCCTTATGAATTATAATGCGCATATATTTTCAAAATTTCAGAGTCTAATTTTAAATATAATGAATCCCCTTCTAGGACATGAATTTATCATAAACAATCTCTATAAATATCTTACACATTAGATAATATGTTCAAAATAAAAGAATTAATGACCCTGACGGACAAGTCTCGGACACACAACTAGAGGTGTATCTAACATGTTTTGCACAAAATCAAATCATCTATTAGTATAAGTTTACATCGTGTTTGGTAAAATAATACATTAATATAAGAAAATTAAATGTATTTAACTTAAATTTTACTAAATTTAGGTATCATATAAATTCGAGTCATTTATTTAATTAATAAATTGTATGAAGCATATAAATTACATATGTTCCTGTTACTTTTTAAATTTAGGAGTAAACTTTCAATAAATATATTTAAGTTGAACTTGAAATGATATATGTATCTACTATAAAAGAAAAAAAGAAATGATATATGTATCATGTTTCCAGTGGTATTCTATCTCATCTCGATTTTCTTCGAGTGTTTATTAATTTTCAGAATGCAAAACTTCTACTTACTCTTTGCGTTTCAAATTAATTGGTACATTTGCAAAATTTTCATGTTTTAAATTACTTGTCACATTTAATTTTTAATTTTACCCTTTCTTATTCATATGTTTACACAATAAAGTAGAGTGCACAAAAATCAATAATTTTAATTAAATAAATTATTAAAAAGATATTTTTGATATTTTATCTTAAAAGATTGACTAATTATTAAATTTCTTAATTTGTGAAAAAAGATAAAATGTTTTAATTAATTTTTTAAACGAAAGGAGTACCTTTTATCAGTGGATTTTTTTTTTTAGAACTGTATCGGTGGGACTTTAATAGCCATTTTTTGGGACTTTCGAAATGAGATTTAGAAGGGGAAATGTTTTTCTTCTACGAATAATCAAAATATATGTCGGTTCAAGTACTCTTTTAGGTCAATAAATAGTACAGAAATGAAATGAGAAATTGACTGTAAAAAAGAAATTTGTGGGGTAAATTTACTCATTCAATTATCAAAAAACCAGATCGATGGCCAATAAAGCTTCATCGTCCTCTTCTCTTCCAGTTATAGGTGAAGAAGACGTCGAATTGAAAGAGGAATTGATGTTATACGGATCGGAATCGGGCTGGGTCGAGGCCCGAACCCACTGCGATCATTTGGATTCACTAACTTCTGATCTAACCCACATCCCAAGCCCTGGCACTCCTTGCAACAGGTCTGCCTCCTTAAACCCTAGTCCCCCTTTCAACTCCTCATACATAATTCACATACGTATACGTGGCAGTTACTGTGATATTTGTGTTTTGGGGTCATTTTGAATAGTGATGATAGCTAATTATATAAACAAAAATGAAGTAGAAAATGTACACATTTATTTGGATTTTGGCCATATTTAGAATTGATTGAGCTTCAAAGTCGAAATTGAGTAGTGTGCGATCGTATGTTGCGGTTCATGAGATTTGCCTGAGTTTCATGGAAATTTAATGCAAATAATGAAGAAGGTTTTCTTTCAAATCCTGGCATCCAGGTTTAACATTTGATGGGACTTTGGTGGACCGCAGATTGAACATTTTGAATGAGCTTCAGGACAAGTTGAACTCATCTTTCTGTTGACATTAAACCTTCTTTTGGTCGACCTGAAATTTGGTCCGCAGTTGGGACTTTATTTATCTGAAATTGAGTTGATTATATGCTGGTTTCCATTCAAGATCCCAATAGCTTCCTTTAGCATAAATTTTGTTACAAATTATTGTTTTTATGCCGTATAAGATTGTATTATCATCTTGATTTCACTCAAGAAGTTCAACTAGGACATATTACCCTCAGTTAGATGTAAATTTTCTCCCATGTTTCCTTGCAAGAAAAGGAATTAACATGGTGCACTTGAATCAAAATAACACTTAAATCTTGAATTTACAATGACATCTCTTGTCTTCCCGTTTAAATATGATCCTTTATGCTCTCACCCTGGGACTTATAATTTTAAGCTTAATTTTTTAATGAACATGACTCTAATGCTATATTTATCAGTGGGGAATGCTAATATTCTCCAGTTGTTATCTTTAATTTGTCCAATGTTCGGACCCTTGAGTTTGAAATATTGGCTTGCACTCCCTTATTAGATCTGGGAATTAAGCTTGTCGCATCATTATTTTTATTTGTCGTTCTGAAAACGTCTTATAACTAAAAAAACATAAATGCTATGAAGGTGTGAACATCCAAAGGAGAACTGGTTATGCTTGTGTTGCAAAGAAGTCCTCTGCAGCCGATTCGTAAACAAGCACATGCTAGAGCATTATCAACAGATTAATCATTGTTTGGCACTGAGCTACAGGTTATTATTTATTTCATTTTCTTCTCTGTTTGAATACTCGGTCGAACTTTTTTTCTTTCCCTTTTTTCTTTTTTTGTTCTTATTTTTATTTCTTTACATTGATTGATTGTGACTCTTATTTAATAATTTGAAACAGTGACCTTTCAGTGTGGTGTTTTTCATGTGATGCTTATCTTGATGCTCAAGTGATATTGCCACTGCGCCCTGCTTATGAAACTGCATACATTTTGAAATTTGGTCAAGCCCCACCGTTTCGGACAATTGAGCATTCATGAGTGTAGACGAGGAAGCAAAGATCACAACTTCTGGCAATTAATGCTCGTTTTTCTTGGGGAGTTATCTTCTTTTTCCTTTTTTATCGGTAGGATAAGATGAAGATTAATAGAACCAGTTTAAGTTCTCTTTTGTATCTGTTTGGGCAATTGCAGATTC
This sequence comes from Penstemon davidsonii, assembly GCA_034814905.1. Classification (NCBI taxonomy): domain Eukaryota; kingdom Viridiplantae; phylum Streptophyta; class Magnoliopsida; order Lamiales; family Plantaginaceae; genus Penstemon; species Penstemon davidsonii. The sequence continues at coordinate 7,377,829 of JAYDYQ010002688.1, forward strand.
AATGAAATGTTCTTTTATTGTTATTGTTATTGACTCATAATTGACTATGCATGAAAACCTACCTAGTTATCAAAGCTCGTGCTAACCGAAAGAAGATTTTATTACCAAATTTGTGGTTTACGTGGAGAAACAATAAACGAAACTATAAATAAAATCTGGTGGGATAACTCAAGAGCGACAGAAGTATTAATTGGTTATCATACATTAGAGAGAACTGAAATATGTGAAAGTGGATCTGGGATTTTTTGTCTCTTTGACTTTGTTCTTTCCCTCAATTTAGTTTTTTGTCAGAAATAGTCACAACAGGATTACAGACAGGCCATTGTCGATGAGGCAATTATGGATTCAAAATAAGATCAATCAACTCTAAGGTCGACTACTACTTTTTGGGACCAGGTTGGTTTCTCTTATTTCTTACACTAATATTCTTTGAAAATTCAATTCAATCTCTGGGTTCTTGATTTAGCATATAATGTGAACTATGCTCTAAAATATGATTCCACTATTATTTGTTATTTTTGGGTCTTTGTAGCCCTCTCACTCTTTTTTAATAGAATTTTTTTATTATTCAAACCTAATGTGAAATGGGGGCAGATGGCTATAATAGTTGTGTTTTTTCTGAATATCTGTATTTTCTTTTTTGTCGGCAAAATTCTGATGAATGGTTGTGTCTGAAAAATAAACTTCAAAGTCTTATTTGTCATGAAATTATTCTCCATACAAATAAAAATTAATTCTTGTTTTCAATTTGATAGGAAAGAATCAATGCAATAGGACATTAAAGATTCAGATCAGGTGATTTTGATGTGGAGAAGTTTAAATAAGATGTTGGCCAACCATCATTTTACTCATGTGGACACACTAGAGCTGAAAGACCTTATCTATCAAGAGATTGGGCATCAAAGATCACAAGTATTAATTGAGCTTTGTAGTTAGTATAGGACGGTGTAGAGTTCCTCGTATTAGGAGACAGTCGTTGAGCACATGATGTCTGGATTGAGTTGAAAAGTATAGCACCTCATGCACAACCACTTAACCCAAAATCAATTGTTGTTAGAAGGAATACTCGTACTCACAAGCGCCTACGACATTTGACTATAACTTCACCCACACCTGGGCTTCTGTCACAGGACAAACCTTAGCCAACAGACAGCTTCTTGAATATTTGGACAAAGATTAGTACAACCAAAGTGTGCAAATGTACTGGATTTTCGTTCTGCTACGGAATTAGATTCTCGTATATTTGGGGAAGATTGGTCCAGACAACTTTAGAAATACCATATTATAAGAGTATTTAAATTAGTATGTACATAAGATATGTATTCCGTAATTGTGAATTAATGATAAAAAATAATATCATTTGTTGATTTGTGGAGTTGAAGTTAGAATTGTACTTGAATTTGAAGTAATTAGTGGTGCATGAGTGATTCAGGGTACTAAGATTTGTTTTTGCGGGTATCAAACGTGAGCTAAGATCAAATATATACAGAAAGCTTGGGCAATAGTTGAGAAGGACACTCCTTTATCGCTTCATTATTTCGAAGCAAATTTTTAGTATGAATTTATCGTCGTCTCAACTCTCAAGTAACGATAGAGAGATTTTGAAGTGGGAGGATCCTCCTGAGTATGTTCGACATCTATTGCTCGAGGATCTGACTTAATTTTTTTTCTTTGCTTTCTTGTTCTTCATGACCAAAAAAGAAAAAGAAAACCGTCTGGTCTAAAGAGCTTAGAGCGAGTTATATATAACTACGAGCTCCCTTCATGCAGTCAATGCATTATTGTTTTATTAAATTTTAGTAAATAATTTTTAAGAAATTCTGACCGCAAGTTACTTAAATGTACTTTTATCTTCCAGAAGAATGATGCCAATTTTATAGTTTGGAAGAGTACATTACTAGGGGATGATTTAGTTACAAAAGTTTAAACTATTTTTCTTGTCCTCATTGGTCAACAATTTAATATGTGACATTTTTTTGAAGGGCGTCTAAATTTGAGTACCAAGTAGAAAGCCCAAAATATAAAAGGAAACCTAAACAAAACGAACTATTAGTAGAAAAATAGAGACAGGCCGTCCATTTAAATTGAGGACCCAAACCGAACTAAAGAAAATTCAACTCCAGGCTCAACCTCAACTCTCCGGAACCAGGTCAATTTCTCTCTCTTTCTTGCCCTAATTTCGATTGAAAATTCAATCAAATTCACGTGAACTTATGATTCCATTATTTTTTGTTAAATTCCTCTCTTGCTTAATACTTATAATTGAATTCTCGGATTTGTAATTTCAATCTAATTGAAATGGGTTTGGATTGATTGCCACGAAAGTTTTGATTTTTGTTAATTCTGTCTTTTCTTTCGTCTTCAAATTTTGAAGTTGATGATGCTGCCGAATTCGATCAAATGTCGTCTCTTTACCCTTTGATTATGAAATTTTGTTTAATTAAGATGAGGAATTTTAATTTCATTTCCGACCATAAAAATTTGATCTTGTTATTAATTTTAGTACGAAAGAATTTTGGCAATATGTTAATTGAGCTGATCCCCTTGTATGGTTTGTGCTCTCTAAAAATTCTAAACATTAGAAGAATAATATGTACTATTAACTTGTGGATTGTGGGTTAGTCAGCTGAATTTGAGATGATGGGATTGGCAGTTGTTCTTGATATATTAATTACTGTAGTATTGATTAGGATCTGTTACTTTTGATGTTAAGCAGTTCAAATAAAATGGTGGCCGAAAATAATTTCGCTCGTGTAGATACACGAGAGCTGAAAGGTCTTATTTATCGAAAGATTGGTCATCAAAGAGCAGAAGAGTACTTCAATCAGTTGAAGAGATTTTTGGGTTTCAAGCTTAACAAAGCTGACTTTGATAAGAGCTGCATACGAACAATTGGGAAAGAAAATCTCCCCCTTCATAATCGACTTATTCGATCTATAATCCACAATGCATGTCAGGCCAAAACCCCTCCTCAAAAAGTTGATAAACTCAATGTCAAAGCTGCAAATGGTTACCAAAAGAACTGTTTGCAATCTCTTTACGGTGATTCATTTCCTCAGTCTCCTCGCAAATGTAGGTCTCCCGTGAATCGAGACCGAAAGTTCAGGGATCGTCCGAGCCCTCTTGGTCCTCTGGGTAAGAGTCCTAGTATCACATTTGAAGAAACAGTTTCAAGAATACACGAACAACAAAGTGCCACAGAGTTGCACTCTCTATGTAGCAGGCCTCCAAATGTTGAAGATGGTGAAGAGGTTGAACAATTTTCTATTATTAGAAGATGGGCTTCGGTTACTGCTCCTCTCGGTGTTTCCATGAACATGGATAGTTTTCGTAAAACTCCTCATTGTGGTTTTACAGAGAGAAGTTTTTCCGAGACTTGTCAAAGTAGTGGCGAGTTACCTGATACGAGATCTTTAACGAGTCGTTTGCAGAAGAAGTTGGATTCAGAGGGACTTGGAATTTCTATGGATTGTGCTAATTTGTTAAATAATAGTTTAGATGTGTACTTGAAAAGAATAATCGAGCCTTGTATAAGTATTGCTGGATCTCGTTGTACAGATCCTTGTGTTCCTGGGGGACAGTTGAATAATAATCAAATGGTATCTGGATTGAATAATAGGATGTTACCTGGTAGATTTGCTCAAAGACAGATGCAACCAAAGTGTGCAAATAATCTCGATTTCCGTGTTGCAATGGAATCAAATCCTCGTATACTTGGGGAAGATTGGCCTATACAACTCGAGAAGATCTGTCACAATATGCCTTAAGAGGAACAAACTGCGCAATTCGCAGCAAATAATTGAAACAAAAAGGAAGCATGGTTGGTGAACAATGCAGGAAATCGAATAGATAGGTGTTGACAGTGTTAGTTGCTTGGAAGAGGAAGATTTATAGAATCAGTTTTACATATTTCATATTTGTTAGAGTTTCAGATCATTTTTCAAGTTATATACTGAGAACAGTACATTTAGTAATGAAAAGGGAGAATTTTCTCTTCGTATGCATTCGCCTTCTTGGAAAATAAAGTTTTGATAGATATTGGTTTGTACTTGTAGCTGTCAATAACCCAGCTCCGAAATTGTGAAACTAATTTGTTAAATTTGAGAATTTAGGCTGAACACTCTTATTTGCTAAGTTTGAAGCTAATGATGGTTCATGACTGCACATATCAAAAGGTAAGTAACTTTCGCAATAAACCTTCTCTCTATTTTCATTTTTGTATATTTGGAACAGAACAGAGAAGACTCATGTCGTTTAGGTTCTAATCTTTCGTGCAGATATGTTGAGGTCTGATCGACTCCTAAATCTTAAGGTAGGATTGACAATTATCCTCCAAGAAAAATTGCCTGAAAAGGGATGCAGTCCACCATTTTTATTTCACTTGAGAGTGGAAAAGATCAAAATATGATCTTATACTATAGTGAATCTGCACTCTATAATTAAGGGGAAGTCTAGGTTAAGAGATGCTGATCTTAGTAGGACTGAGCACTTGTGTAGCAATCCCAACATCACGTTTAGACTCTGCATGCCCGTACCTCGTCCCCTCCATCACGAGGAAAACTATACTGAGGCTAACAATCACCTTCTAGCGATCGGCGATTGCCCCACACTTGGAGTTGAATCCCTGATCTTGGCTCTGATATCAATTGTAGGACAAATGTCTTTCTTGATTTACTTTCTTTAATTTAAGCTGTAAGTTTTCAGCTTTTACAATAACATTCATATTACAAGGATAAAGATATCAATAAACTGCTGTCTTATGTAACATCCTATATAATCTTTTGTGCAATTAAATCTGCTTCCTTAGCATCCAAAGTCATATGACACCAACCCTTTCAGCTCAGGTCCACTCAGTCTGTTGTTCTCAAAACTGCAAATAAAAAAAAGAAGAGGTCCATTAATGTTATAGTATCAAATTGGTGGGTATAATTATTAATTCCATATCTAAGAAACAAAAATTTATGTTTGTAATTATACCTTTCCATAGGAAAATTTCCGAAGGGGCCATCAACTGGTATTGTTCCACAAAGATCATTACCAGAGACATCACTACATTATTAAGAATCAAACATAAGGGTCAGTCAATCAAAACCAAGAACAACCATTTCCCATTTCACTTTTCACTTACAAAACCTTGAGGTTTGAGAGATTGGTGAGTTCCCTTGGAATCAATCCAGTTAGTTTGTTATCACTTAGCCGTCTGTGCCATTAATTAAAAGTATTTTTAGGTTTAACTAACACAAGAAACTGTTAAAAAGGATTTTGTTGTTATATATACTCACAAGAATCTAAGAGACTTGAGTTTAGCAAACGAATTCGGTATCTTCCCTTTGAATTTGTTTCCATAAAGATCCATGCTAATAAGTTTCTCCAGATTCCCCAACTCCTCTGGTATTTTCCCTCCTATGCTGTTTCTGTAAAGTTCCCTGCAATTCACTTCAGAAATCAGAAAATATCCCTCCCTCCATCATCAATGTAGACGTAGTTATTATGAAGATTCTAGAACACAATTAACCCTCCGATTATCCATGACTGGTAAGTGCATGTATATGCTACTTAATGTATGGACAGGAGGGATCCAAATGCTACAAGTTCATGAATTTGAGGGTTATGTGCTAATATATTTAATATGCACAATGATATCAGTATTTGCCAGTAGTAAATCAATCAATCAATCAAGGCAGTGTTTAGAGAATTACAGATACTGAAGGTGCTTCAGTTCACCCAGCTCAGGACCTAGGATCCCAGAAATGTTAGAATTTCCCAAATCCCTAGAATCAAATTCACATGAACAACAAATTTCAACAATAACAGCAGTCGAAATTGCAATCAAATAACAAAGACAATCGAAAACCTTACAATCGAACAACATGATTATTAGAGTCACAGGTAACATGAAACCAGGTACAAGGATTTACAAGTGTGGGATCCCAACTTTGAAGAACATTAGTGGGATCAGACAGCCTGGTTCTCAAAGCATGTAAGGCATTTCCTGCACAAAGCAAATTCAAAAGGCACTTTATTGTTTATTCTCTAAAGAGTAAAAAGAAGATCAAAGAAGCTAAAGATAACAACTTTTTGAGATGGGTTCTTCTTAATCTCATCAATAAATAAACCCTTTATGAAAAACTAGATATGCGCATACAAATTGAATATATATTCCAAGATACTAGAAAAAGAATGGACCAAAATTAGAAAGAAGTCAAATTTACCTTCAGAATTTGTGGAGAGTGCAGACGGGAAAGAGAAGAGAACTGGGAGGAGGAAGGTTAAGAGAGAAGCCGGAAAAGCCATTTTAGAGAGAGAGAGAGAGTGGAGTTAAGAGGTGAAAAGTGTAAACTGAAAATTTATAAGTATAAACTAAAGAAGAGTGGAGAAAAGAGTCAGCTGTAATGGATGGTCAAGTCAAATCAATAGGAGTAGTTTGTACAAATGATTTTCTTGAATTTTGTTCAATTATGTTGTACAGAACACAGGAGGAGAAGTCACGCTTATGGGATGGTGAGTGAGTGAGTGAGTGGGTTGCTTTTGATGGATTGTACCTTTTCTCTATCTTGTTAAGGGAATTGAATTGTACCTTTGTTTCTTGCTCTGATTAGAAGAATTAATTATATATTGGTTCTGATTTCTGAAAAATAATATGTAGCTAGAGGTCCTACTGTAGAAATAGAAACCAACCAAACCAGGTAGACTGGTATATAGGGGACCAGTACCACTACTCAGTCTTTCTTGCAATCTTTAACTTCTCTTTAATTTGGTACTTGACAACCAGTGACTAATTACAAATTTATTACATGATGAATTTTATAATTAATGCTTTCAAAACCTTTTGGGATATGATACCGTGAAAACCAAATGAAGAATGAATGTAACTATTCTCAAAACCAATGTATTTGTTGCTACAAGTTTTTCAAAGATACATAATCATCACCTTAACTTACAAATCTTAGTTAATTTCTTCACATTTAAAAAATAATAAATATTTACTTGTATTAAATAGACGGGAATTTTAAAATAATCGAATCAGTCCAATTTTACATCCACTTGATTTTGGACATGAACTTTTTAAATCATAGTATCAAATTCACTAAATCTCTTTATTGATTACGGATTATTAATAAAGAAGTAAATACATTCTATTCAAGTCAAATTCGAATGGTAATTTGCATAGTCTGACAATAACAATTCAATTCATGTACAAGAATTCCGAATTTTATTAAAGAAGTTGGGGGGAAAAAAGGAATGAAATAGGCAAAATATCTTATCTGCTGTCATTTTGAACACCTTACCTTTTGTAGGAGGAATTTCACAAATGCACGAGAAAGAAAGCACATAGTCATAGGAAAACAAAATAAAGTAATACAGTAATAGTAAAGAATGAAAACGAAATTCATAAGCTTTTCCATACTCAAAGAAAACATTGCTTGTTTTTACAAAAGAATATCTAATTGCTGTTTTTAATATGAAGAAACAACAAACATGCATCAACAACTGTATTGATATTAGAAAGAAAAAAAAAATCTGATTGATGTTTTTAATATGGTCTTCTGTTGAATCTCTATACTTGTTCCACTTCCCTCTTCCTTTCTTCTTCTTCAGCTTTTATCCAAGCAGCCTAACATAATGAGTGCACAAACATTACAAGGAACAAGCATTATAGCTCGGTTCTTAGACATTAATTAATATGAGTAAAACGCGAAATCAAGAAGACATTAGTATTGTAATGAAACTTACCTTGTCTCGTTCAAGTCTAGAGACAGTAGGAATCATCGAGTTTCCTAAACTCAAGCCTCCCCACGCATTCTGCAACTCTTTCTCTCTAGCTTGTCTTCTAGAAACCGAGTAGTGTCTTCTTATTATACCATCGTCATCATCATCTACTTGCTCCCTCCCACACGCTGCCGCCATCTTTTCCCTCTCTAGCCGTGACGACTTATGCTTCACCAAAACTTGGTCCAAACTGCCTTCACTACTCTCTGATTCTCTATTTGTTCCCTTCCCTTTCACTTTCATTCCCATTTGCTCCCCTGCATCGCGAAATTCCAGTTTCGCCCTTTCCAACCTCGATACATGCTTCACTAAAACTTTATCTAGACTTTCATAATTTGTTTCCTTTTTGTTCAAGTCCACATTTTCTTTGTCTTGTGTGGGCTCCGCAGAGTTCCGACTTCTCGATTCCTGGACTTCCCTTTCGAGTTTCGACAAGCGTTTCACCAAGTACTTATCTAGACTAGGAATCTCCGAAACCTCTTGTTGTTTGTTATGATTGTTCTTGTTTTTCACTTCGGATGATTTTAAATTATTCATCCTTGCTTCTTCAACCTCCTTCTCAAGCTTTGAAGTATGCTTCACTAGCACACTTCCAAGGTCATGAGAAACTGCATTTTCCTCGTTTTTTACCACATTTAGCTTTGTTTCCGTAAATTCATTTTTACAGGCATTTTTGGCCTCCAGTACCTCTCTTTCTAGTCTAGTTAACTTTTTCACTAGAAACTTGTCTAGGCTTGGAAGTTCAGCATCGACCCTCCTTCTCGCCTGTGATTCCGCAATCGAGTTCCTCCTAGTTTGCTTGTTAAGACCCTCATTCTTTTCTATGTTGGATTTTACATCGTCTTTCTGCTTGTTGTTAACCTCGGATTCAGCTAAAGCAGCATTTAGCCCACAAGTAGCTACTATAGTTGCAAGAGAAGCAAGTTCATTTTCTTTCAAACATCGAAGTCTTTCCAACATCATTTCCACAATATTCGCCTTATTAAACATATCGGTATCTTGTCCTTTCTTGTCAAGCTCCAAACCAGCATTGGATTGACATTCAGAATTGAAATTCGAAAATTCGAGATAATTATCGTGATCAGGGTTCTCACTTATTTTCCGCAACAAATCTTTAAATCCATCTTTATTCATCGAAGGACAATCCCCGAGCTTAACAAAAGCGGCTTTCACAGCACCAGCTACTTGTTTATCAACCTCAAACGCAGTTTCAAAATTTGCTTCGATTTTGTAATGGATAATTTCCGAAGATTCCGATACTTCATTCATAATAACCCCTACGGCTTTCGCTGCTTCTAAAGCTTCGGAAGCAGCAGCTTCTGCTTTTGACAACTGAGCTTCTGCTTCTTTACTTTCGATCCTGGCTGCTTGAAGTATACGACACCAAGAAGCTTCCACCATTGCAGCTTTACGAGCTTGCATTGATTTTTCAGCAGCTTCTCTTATTGCGATTTTTTCCCGTAAGACTCTTGAGTAGTGAGGATTTGAATCGTGTAGAGTCTCGTCTAGAGTCAAATGCATCCCATCTACTGCTTGTAGCATTTTGATTTTCCTTTTCAAGTAAGGTTCCATTTTTTTACGAGGGATCCAATTGAGGGGTGAGGTTTTACGACGAGGAGGCTTCGTGATTTGGGATGTAAGTTTGTTTAAGGCATTTATGCTAGATCGAACTGCATCCTTACCCCTATTACTCTGTGATAAAGCCAAAACAAGAAAGATTGAACTTTAGATTTTTCTTTTGAGTGTTTGGGAAAATCCAAGAATTGTTTAAGGAAATAAACTTGAATAGTATATGATTAAATCAATTTCAGATGCTACAACAAAGAACAAGCAAAAATGGATCCATCTAAGTGAATCCAACCCCTGAAACAGAACCACCCTATTCAAGAAATTCAAAAACTTGCAACTGATTCAATAATTAAATGAAATTTAACGATACTACATGAAACTCTTTACTAGAATCAAACATTGAAACAACACAATCGATCCAAATTCAAGACAATTAAAAACTTTAAATTAAATTAAATTGATAATTTTTCTCAAAAAAAAAAAAAAAAGAAACCCTTTTCCGACATGTAATCAAGAAAATAAAGAACTTGAACTAAGTGGGAAATTGAACCCATTCAGAATATAACAAAAGATATAAACAGAATTCCTTGCAAGAATTGAAAAAAAGTACCTTTCCAGACTTAGAAGCAGACATTACGGACACCTTTGGACTGTTATCTTTCTCAAGAGTAGTTTCTTTCCTTTGTTTCTCAACGCATCCCATATCTATGCAACCAAGATCCATTTTAATTTCAAAAAATATATTCTAATCAATGCAGTAACGGTTTTGTATTTCTTGATTCTTTCTTACTTCAAGAGGAATTTACGAATCCAAAAATTGACGATGAGCGTTAATTATTAATGATCCGAGAGAGTTGATAGCACGAAATTCTGAAATCCGAAGAGAAGATTTGACGAATTAATGTCAGTGAAATGGAAAGAATGCCAAAAGAATGTTTGGGCTGTTTCTTGATGCTTTAATTGATGAATTTGATGATGTGATTCTGGGTATTGAAGGAGTTTTAATTGTTTTGAAAAATAAACTAGCCGTTATGGCAAATATTTCGTTTGCAACGGGACGAAGAAATTATTAGTAGTACCACTATTCCTTAAAAAAAATGAAAAAAAAAGGAAAGGGAGAATTACCCCAACTACCCTTGAGATTCAATGTAATTACATTGACAACTCCCATCCCATGTTTAAGAAATTACACAAACTATCCCTGAGATATTAAATTTATTAGAATTATCATTTTTACGGCGTTAATTTCTATTGGCTCATCGTCATAATAAAAAATTAAGTGAAAAAAATGGATAAAATTGGGTTAAATCAATAAAAAAAATGCGGGAAATCGATGAAAAAATAGGTGAAAATGAATGAAATCGATGGAGATCCGAGTGAAATCGATTGAGGTTTGTGATCTCTTAGATAAAACCCAAAAATATTTTTGAAATTCAAACTTTTTTTTGATGAAATTAATGCCACAAGGAAATAACTATAATTAATCAAATGCCTGAATAGTAGTTAATTTCCAAAACATGAAAGAGTGTTAATTTTCCCTTTATTCATCCTACTTTAGTCAAGTCAAATAGGAAGTGCACTCGACCATCCTAATATTTATTTATTTTTTGATAATTTAATATTTTGCATATAGTATATTATGTAGGTTTAATACTCATTTCATCTTATAATTCTTACTCTCTTTATTTTGCCATAGAGTTTTAGGTAAGACTTCCAAAAGTGAAAGTCTGAGAAATATGGAGAATTTTATCAAAAACATCTAAAAAGATTATAATCAAATTAATAGGTTGAAATATGAACTACTAGATATCTACTTTCGCATTAACTGACCCAAAAACAAAAAACAAAAAACAAAAAAATGTTTCCATATTTTCGGTGGAATTTCAGTATTTCAGAATTACACAATCCTATTAGTCTAAATCCATATGATCCGGATTGAGAGTTGGTTGAACAAAAAAGAAGTCTAAATTAGACTTCAATTCCACACTCTTATAAGATTGGAAATCATTCCTGAGATGCAGATCATGTCATCCGCTGCACAATCAATAAAAGTATACAACAAAAAATTTGAAGTACAATATACTTTATTTTCCACGAATTAAGAAAAAAAATGTTGTCCTGCATGAAAATTAAGGTTAAATTACTTGTGATCTGTCTCTGATCCATTTAGTAGCCACCCATTTCTCCCCTTTCACAACCGGACAACTTCCATGAAGCGAGGTCTGCTCGATAACATAACAAACTGTGATTCAGATATCCTTCGTAATTATGTATTATATATTTGAAAATGGATTTATCAACTTGCAGAAAAGTTATTTCATTTTTTTACGATAAACCCAATTCGTTAACAACGAGAAACATGGAACATAATAGTGAGGATTTAGATGAACATGATAGTGCAACATTCGTGGCTTTATTTCATGATAAGATTTCGACAACGCATACTCACCGTTTATTTGTACATGTTGTAACTTGTAACTATCCACATAAGAGAAAATGTCTAGCCCTTTTGGCTATTTCATATGTGGTTGTAGGCCGACTGGCCAAACCACATAATTTTTGTGATATCGTCTTCTCACCTTTTTCTTTCATATTAAAATTCAATAATAATGAATATGAATACCAACCCAAAACATGTGACATTTTGATTTAAAAGACACGTTCATATGGATAAACATGTGATGAAAACAGAAAGCATATCTTCTTGTGTTTCTCTACAATTACCACATTTTTTTCATGTCTTAGATTTTAGCATTATCAAATTTCAGTCATACAGGCACATAAATCCAAGAAAATTCAGCTTGAAGCATAAAAAAAAAAGTCTAGTATGCTACTTCCTTAAATCAAAGATATGAGGAAAACTGATACAACGAGAAAAGGATTTTAATGTGAAAGATTACCTCATCAATTGTTCCATTTGGGAGTAATGAATAGAACAGAAGCCCATCTCCTTTACGCGGTCTTACTTTCAAACCTATGCAACTCTTGTAATCATATCCTATATCCATGTTTGAGCCATTCTGAAACCAAAGACATTCGATAATTTCGTTGGACAATGTTTAGTTGTATTTGCAGAAACATTAAAATGACAAATACGATGATCCTACCTCAAAAGGGAACATGGTTTCTCCACCTTCGTCAACATCAGACAAGTATAATAAGAATGAAGCAATCTACACGAGCAAGTGAAAGATTTTTTAGTACTGCACACAAAACTTAGAATTTGGACATCGCAATAATCTTCCACAAATTTGTGTGATGAATCTTATGTTACATACATAACATACTTTTGGCAAGAAAACCGCGTCCATATACATTAGTGTTGTTTTTTAATTACAGGCATTTTTCATTTTCGGTATTATTTCTTAGCTTATATGTTTCACTAGTGCTAATTGCCTATTTCGAGATAAATAAACAAGAAAATGTGTGTAGATGGTAGATACCCTTTGACTCTGCTGTGGCCCATACTCTGCAGGGTTGAATGAGTCATAGTGAGAGACGTATCTTTGTCCTACCTCATACCGTAGAACATTGAAAGCCTGCAATATGGTGATATCCCGCATTACACAAGACTATCTCACAAAATGACCTGTAATATAAAATTGAGTTTTTCAACTTTCCATTCAAAGCAAATCACAATTTCAACTACGTAGGCTAATTCAAAACAAGGGATAACTGCAAATACTTTCATGTGTTATGAGAAACCTGCACGGAACTATCCTACAAAACGTTTATTGCATAGAATCCCCCTTTACTATTAACAATTCGACACGAACCCCCCATCTGTACATTTGAGAGGCTACGGATGGGGGGTTTCATTGTTGTATATTTAATAGTACAGACGGATTATAGCAATAAACATTTCAAATGGTAGTTTGGTGCAGGTTTCACATAACACATGGGAGTGTGTTGCATTTTCCCTTGAGAACAATTAAAAAAAGTAGTACATTAGTTTGATCAAACAATATTTCTCAATGATCAATATTGCATAAGTTATTAACCATCAGATTCATTTGCAGTCTATGTACTCAGAGGAAGCTAAAGTTTTGAACTTTTCACTGAAGATATACCAATATAGTTGATGTGATCATTGAAGAGAAAACTGCATTTTAAGTCCTACAGAATTGGACACTCAATATCTTTAGTCTAGCGCTTAAAAAGCAGCACTTTTGGTCAGAAATTTAATGGAAAGAGGAGGAAAAGATGAAATATGGAAAGAAAGAAAGAAAAGTAGAACCAAAAATCTTATTATTGAAAGTGGGAGACTAAAAGTGCTTAGTATCCTGTCATGTGGACTAACAATGCATTTGAGGATTTCTGAACTCAAGCAGAAAAAAACTGAGTAATATGGGTATAAAACTTGCCTCTCCGTGGCTCCTCGGAATCATTGTTGCTCTAGAAATTTTCCTTTCAACAAACTCCAAAACTCCTCTTCTGTCTTCTGATGAACTGATAAATGTGCCTGAACTGTATTCATGAAAATTCAAAAAGAAAAAACATAAAGTAACAGTAAGAGAAGTACATGTATATCACTTAGGTTATCATAACATCGTTATATTATTTTGAGGAAAAATATAAAATTTATACTTATTCAAGACAAGAGACATAGCTATTGCAAAATAATGTAAGAAGATACCTAGTTCTGATTCCTTTGGTGCTGTCGGCGGTCTCCCCCTCGCGCAAAGCAAGTCCCGATGGTTTGAGCTTAGTCCTAGCCATCTCAATTATGCTTTGGCATTGTTCAGATGTAGCGAAATTCGGAAAGTAAAGAGCTCGTGGTCTCCAACTCAGAACCTGCAACAGTATCACGTTTTGCTTTTGATAAAGATGAAAGAAGTTTTTCAAGATAAGATATTCAAATCCATTTTTACCAATATTGATCAAATTTCAACATAGTTCTTGAAAATCTTGCAAGCTCAAGCTACACAGTTACAAGCTCCTTAACAAACTAAACTAGGCAATTATACATGGACCTTTTTGTTTCTCTTTCCGTTTCGTTTGGACCGAAAAATAAACATTTGCTTCGATTTTTACTTTTTAGTAGAAAGCAACCCACATATTTCAGTTTCCAATTAACTTTTAATCAAAACAAACACAAAGTTTTTTCTTTCAAAGAAACACTATTTTTACTTCATTTGACATCACTAGCAATCAAAAATTTCATCAAAAACTACATTTTCTTATTGATTCGACACCACTAACAATCAAAAATATTATGAACACTACCTCACATTACAATCAACTTCACGGTCGAATACATTCAACACTAGTCCATACACATTTTCAAACTTTCAACTCCCCTAACTTATTGATTAATTATATTAATAACAATCCAAATTCACTCAAACACGTTTAAAATTCTTGGGAACTAACTCAAGAAATCTTTCAGACCTCCTAACAAAACCAAACCAAAACCCTGAAAATGGGACCAAAACCAACCCAAACAGGCCAAACTGATCTTGTTCTACATCTATCAAACATTCATGTTTCATCAAAAAAAATAACTGGTTATAAAACTAAAACTAAGACAATGGCTAAAATTAACCAAAATACACTAGACAGCTCTAAATACAAAAATATTAAAAAAAAAAAATTTGAAAAGGAACCTGAAATGGGATAGAATTAAGAGAAGACTCTCCACTTTCACCATGTGACATCGTGTTGCTTTCTTCGTATCGAAAATCTTCAATCAATTTATGCCTAGATCCAGCCCTATTCACATCCTGCAAACAAAATACTAAACCCTAATAAAAATGGCAATTATTATTTAAGTACACAATGAAGAGATAATCAAATTACCTGAGATATGATAATGGATCCAAAAAGGCCAGCAAGGAAGAAGCAGAAACATAAGAAGAAAACAATTGGCAATCTTAATTTTGACTTGAGGCCCATAACTCTTTTTTCTCTATATTTCATCATTGATTAGAATATGTATTCACAATTTCACACACCTATGTGGAATTGTAATAGGATTTGCGGAAGATTGTGTGTGTAAAATCAATTTTAAGTCGCTTAAACTTATCTTCGTAAGAAAAAAAGAAAAAAAGAAAAAGTAGAAATTAGAATGGTGTGATTTGAGATTGCCGGTTCAGAGGTCGACAGAGCCCGTCTATGGCGGGAGTATTTCAATTGTTTTTGACATTAAACAAAATTGATATTGAAAAATTCTCATTTTCTGGAAAATGAACTAGTAGTGGTACCAAAAACAGCTCATTTATTTTTACTTTGTAAAAATTAAAATGATTTAATATTAAAAACATTGAAGAAAAAGAGTTGTAGACTTGTAGTAATGACAATTTTGCATAACTCAACAGCTTCGACCCGGATGAAGAACAAAACGAAACAGCTTCGATCCGGAATGGGCCGGGCCAACCGACAAGACCTCCCAATGGAGACTGAGTGAAGGAATTAATTGGCCTAGCTTCAAATCATATTTAAATTTTCAAAACAATTTTTTTCAATTTTAAACAATTTCTCACATTTAAATTGAAAAATTCAATGATCATCACTCATTAATAAAAAAAAAATCATTATTATAAAAGATATTTTAAATATTTTATCATAAAAAAGTATGTAATAATTAGATTTCTTAGTTTGTGTGAAAATAAAAAATATATCAATTAATATAAAATGGTGGGAGTATTATCATAAGTATGTGTGAGGCTAATGTAATTCTACATAAATTTTTTTAGAACGTAATTCTTACATAACTGACAGTTAGATAATGTAGTCAATCCATGAAGAAGTTCTACATATTATATCGTCCAAATGGAGATGATATATTCCGGGTTTTGTCCATTTGGTTATGATATAATCCGGACCAGTTGGTTATAATGTACATTCAAATTAAATATACGTTTGATTAAAAATTCATAATTTGAAATACATGGAACAATATATGGTCTAGGTTGATCTAATTATTCTTAGAGAAAACCTATATGCTTCACACATACAAGGCTAGTCTTCGTATTTTTTATTGCGCTATGTTAAAGGTCCATTTAATTTGATAATATAGATTAAAAGAATATATGTACATAGTCTTCTATTCATATCTATACATCATTAGATATATTTATCGAAAATAAGTATAACATGAATTATTATTCTCTTATTATTCTCATTCAAAATTTGACAAATACAAGTCATTTAGAACATTCCTCTAAAAGATGGCCTAAAACGTATAGACGGTCATTTCAGCGAAAAATGACTTCTAAAACTTTAAACAAAATGTATATTACATGTTAATTCAGAAATAATCACTTTTGCGCTAACAATCCTCCATGTCCAACTTCTTAACCTATGTAAGTTAGATAGTTGAGCACAAACAAATATTGATCGATTTAATCAAATTCATTCAACTCTAAAATTATTGCATATGTCTGAAAATTTAGTCATTCACCTAAAAGTATTATTCAATTCTAAAGCAAATGCATTGCACATCTGCTATATGAATGTCTCAAGTTCGATGAAACTTACCACCATAGTGTAATTATTAATTCAAAAACTAATTGAATATATTGAATTTGATCGTGAGTGTGACTTTATCAAAAGTATTCTTCAATGCTAGCATGTGTGACACAAATTAGATGTCGAGTTGTCGACACTTGTTTAAATAAACTCATGAATGCTAAATCTATCAACATTCCATAAGAATAAAAATGTATCTTGCGTTATTATAAACAAGACAAGTACACCATATAAGTACATTAATTATCCTCATTATCTTATTATAGGAATCCTTCAACAAAGAGTTCACAACCGCAGAGATTGCTAGAACCAGATTACTCAAACTGAAAAAGTTAAATTCACTGAAAAGTACCTTCACCACATGACACCACAAGGATTTATTCTTCATAAAGTATTATAGAATTAATTAATTATTCGTGCATCTGCATTTATTATATATAAAGGGATTAATTACTTTTTGTATATATGCACATCAAGAGTTCAAAATACATACATATAAATTACACAGATAATTAACTAGATCATATCTATGGCCAGAACTGCAATCAAGAAGACAAAGCTAATGCTGCTTGTAAAGTCATTCACCGTGTATGCTTCTGAATTCTATTTTTTGTTTCATTTTTTTAATTTGTGTATTTTTCCTTTCTATATAATTATTCAAACTAATTAATTATGATTACTTAGTTAATAAAGTTTTAATGAAGTAATTTTCATCGTAAACCATAAGTGATTTTTTAGCAATTTAATTATACCTGCTGATATATGTCTAAGGGACAATATTCTAACTATCTGTAAAAAAAAAATGTAATCCAGGTTACCACTAAAATTTGAAGAAAAAAAAAGGGATGTATCTCTTTAGTGAGAGGTTTTATTCACACGTGTAAAATAAATTGGTACTCTGTTTTAATGCTAAAAAAATTGATTTTAGTCCTAATTATTATATTACATGCTATATATTTAGCAATTTATCTCTCAAGATTTGCATAATTTTGGCATTCTATCTCCCTTGTGAAAAAAAATAAACACATTATCCCCTCGTAAAATTAAAAAAATTATGATCACCGGGGATAAATTTTTTTTTAATTTAATATTATATAGAGATATTTTAGTCTTGGTACATAAATTAGTGTTTGAGAGGCGAAACTTCTTTTTCAATATGAGACGGACGTGTCTTCTTGCTATTCTTTCACAAGGATGTTTTAAATTAGCTATTTCTAATATCACAAGTACATAAATTGCTATTAACCTTTCTAGTATGTTATACCAAATCGAATTAATTCATCAACTTTTAAACTTGAATTTTTTGCTTTCTCCAGATTAATTTGTGATCGATTATGTATATATATATATATTGTAAAAATGATGTTAATTTTTGCAGGCAAAGATCACCAGTGGCGGCAAATGAACGTTGGATGAGCAAGTCGATAGAATTAAATCCCCAGAGAAGCACCAAAGATCAGGTGTCGACTTCTTCAAATGAGAAGCGGGGGAGGACGGGTGATCCTCCGGCGACATGGGTGCCACATCCACGCTCCGGCATATATTTTCCTATAGGGGAGGAGCACGTAATGGACGATATACCAAACCACACAACGTCGTTGGATCAGACTTTCTGGTTCAGGAACACCGATGGGGTTGATTACGATAAAGTACCAGATTAATTGCACACATCATAACAATAATTGATAATTTCTTTTATTTATAAATAAATGCGTTGGATCAGATTAATTTCTTTTATTTATAAATAATTGATAAAGTACCAGATTAATTCCTATTAATTAATTAATTAATAATAATCATGGAAATACTTCAATAATAGACCTTAATTCCAAGACAGGAGTAATCTTGTAGGTAGTGAAGCCTGATTCAGAAAATATTTTTGCCCATTCCTTTTCAGTTCTTTCTTTTCCTCTGAACAAATTCATCATCACCATATCAAAAAACAACTGAGTTTCAAATGCTTCATGCTGATCATCCAAAATCATGTCAATTATTATCAACTTCCCTTTGTCACTTGGGATTGCTTCTTTGCATTTCTTCAATATTTTCACACATTCTTCATCACTCCAATTATGCAATATCCACTGATTAAATAATTTTATCATGATTAGTATATATCGTTAGAATATTTGCAATAACTGAAATTATTTTTAAGTAATACGTGTATATATACCTTGAGAAGAATTGCATCAGCTGAAGGAATAAAGTCAAACATGTTCCCACTAGCATATACCAAATTCTCCCCCCCTTCCAAGCCATCAACAACATTCGGAAGATCGAGCACGGTGCATTTCAATCCCGGGTAAGCATCGACAATAGCCTTACCCACCACTCCCTTGCCTCCGGCCACATCGACTATCGATATCAAACCTTCAAACACTTGTTTACACTTTTTCATAACCACACTAATCACCAACATTGAATCACTAACCATAGCTTCATTAAACAAATTATTCAACCTTGGCTCTTGCCCTACATACTCCCAAAACTCCTTCCCATGAGTGAATGCAAATGGTGTTGCACTTTCACTTTGAAACCATTCACTTATACGCCTTAAAGGGTCTATCATAATCGGATCTGATACGCCTAGTACGAATGGAGCCATGCTCATTGGGTTGTCTTTCAACAAAATTTGAGAAGAGGGTGTGAGCCAATAGCCCTCTTCCTCGTTTTCATCGGATATTTTAGCTGATATAAACAACTTTGAATGAATTAGAGTTCGCATTAAGCGATAGAGACATTGAGATTTTGATTTGTTTATTGGAAGGGAATGGACTAATTCCGAAAGCTTCATTGGCTTTCCGTGTTTGTGGATAATATCAGGTATCTCGAGTTCGATTGCACATTTTAGAGATATGGAGTTTATAAAGTAGTACATGCGATTCCACACATGAGTTTGAGAATGAAGTAGTTGATCGGCAAATAATTCTGCCATTCTCTCTGAAATTGAAATATTTTATTGATAGTATATAGTTTGTGTATATAATCTGAAATGTTTTGGTGTACTATTTATAAGTATCTAATTATGTTTACTTGACGTTCTTAAATATTGTTATGGGACAACATTAAATGAAACTTGGCCCAATTGTCTATTAAATAGTCTCGAAATGTCCTAAAATTGATATAATCTTTTACATATCAGGAAGTGGGGTAATATCTCTTGGTTAAATATTCCCAAAATTTTTCCAAAAGAAAAAAATGCAAAATAGGGACAATAAGCAAGTGCCCATTTTACCTATCAAGGGTCAACTTGAAATTAAATGTAAAATAGTATTTAATTTGGATTTTTCAATCAAACAAAGTTGTTTATCCATTACATTAATTACGACATTTATTTGGACCCCCTAATTAATTCCTTAGCATACTAACTAATTATTTTAGATAATCATATTCATTATACCTACAAGTCACATTTGCTACCGTTGAAGGAAGGGTTTTCAAAATTAAAATTAATAATATACTTACTTACAATTAGTCAAGTTTTTTGAAAGATTACTATTCGTAGTGAAGCCTTGTAGGTTTTTGTAATTATCAAAACCACAACCACAAGGGAAATATTCGTGACTACCCCATGATAGATGGTACCACAAGTTAGGTAGGTGAGCTGTATGTAATTATCTCTAAGAAATAAGTTGGGAGGTTTGTGATTTGGCAATCATATAAATTAACGTGACTAGTTGTTTAGGTATATGTATGGACCGAAAAACTTCAATCTCAACATATGGACATGGTTTTTCACTCTATATTTATAAATAAATATTGGTTTCTTGAATTAGTAAATTAAAGGCCCATAGTTTGTTCTTTTTTTTTTTTTTATCTATTAAACTGTGTATTTACAGCTCGGACCGAAGAGTGCAAAGGGTATAGGTCCTCCTCAATGTGGTATCTCCAGTAGGATTCAAACTTGAGCCTCGCCTCTGGGGGTCACAAGTCACTACCACTTGACACAACCACCTTGAATTGTCCATAGTATGTCCATATATAAAGAATACAAGAAATTTTGGTGGAGGATCAAATCAAGTCATAAAAAAGTGTCAATTATACTGCTAAACATATATATAGGTCGGCAAGTATTATATTATTTTATATACCGAACGGTTTTCCATAAATAACTTCAGCCTGCTCACTTGCAAGTTGATGGCATACCTAATTAAATTTTAGGTCCTAGAAGTGACTTAGGCCTATCTATTCAATGGTTCAAAAACTTTTCTTTTCTCATCGAACCAATGGTTGGGAAGCTATACTCCAATTTTAACCATTTGGGGATATTTGCAACGGATTTTGGAAACTGCTTTTGAGCTTATTTTTATTCGGATTTTAGGCACTTTGCACCCTGAAATTATATAATTTTAGCATTTTGTATCATGACTTAAAAAGTTTTGGCACTTTGCGTCCTAGAAATACAACTATTTTGGCACCTTGCACCCTAATGTGTGTTTTAATGAAAAAATTTAATGATTGAAGGGTAGAATAGTCATTTCTGAATATTTTTTGCACTTTCCACCTTGAAAATATAGGCCCTTTTTGGATGTATTTTGGTTTGGTTTCACCCGCTTTGGATGATAAATATTTTGGTTGGAAGTTTTGAAAATTATTTTTGAAATATGTGCAAAACAACTGAAACTAGACTTTGATGTATGTTGATTGGAATCTTCTGAATGTAAAATAGTATTAATTCAATGATTAATTGGGTTGAAAATTATGAGTTATATTTTGAATGTTGGAATTTGGGTGTGCAAATTAGTTGATGGGTGCCATGTCATGTCTTTTCAAAATGAAGTAACTAATATTATATTGTATAATAATCGATGTAATGATTAAAAAGTTAATTTTTAAGTATAAATAATTGAAAAAGTAATTGAATAAATATTTTATGAGATTTAGAATTATGAGATATCTTAAATAAATAAAATATATATGCATGTTGAGGTGACAAATACTGAAGAGGTTGCAAGTGGGAAATAGGGATCTATAGAGTTGATCCCTACTCTAGTCTTCTGGGCCGAAAAGAGAAATGCTTAGTTGTTTTACTATTTTAATTATTTTGGGCTATTGAAAATGGTTCCAAACCATTTCTGGCCGAGCCAAAATTCGAAAATGATGAGCCAAATAGGTTACAAACATGGTCATAGATATTTTGACACTTTACACTCTGAAAATTAGAATGCTGGCACTTTGAATCTTAAAAATAATTTGTTTAGCATTTTCAACCAGGACTTATATTTTTTGGCACATTATTTATTTTAACCAAATTACCAGCTATTAGTGATTTGGTAAGAACTCTTTTTTCTTTTTTGTAATTTATAAATTTAACATGCTAGTAATAAATAATTTTAGATTTTTCAGGGTGAAAAGTGCCAAATGTAATATTTTCAAGGTGTAAAGTACCAACATTCAATATTTTTCAGAGCGGAAAGTGCCAAAATATTTCAAAAAGACTATTCTACCCTTTCATCAATGAATTTTTCTGTAAAGTGCCAAATAAGTTATATTTCAAGGGTGCAAAGTACTAAACATTTTAAATCAGGGTGCAAAGAGCCAAAGCTATATAATTATAGGATGCAAAATGCCAAAAACCCTTTTTATTCATAAGATGTTTTAAAGTGTTTTCAAGAGTCTATTTCTCTTATGCTTTTCTTAAAATAAGCTGATAAGCTATAATCTATTCGGTCTTATGGCAATTATGTAAATATTTAGAAGATGTTTTGAACTCTTTTGAACATTAGTATCCTCTATATTTTAAATTTCAATTATATCACAAATTTGGTTGTTGTTTTATTAAAAAAATTACAGTTTCTAATTATTAAATAATTTGTTTTACTAGTTCACTTAAACTAATTATATAACAATTAAATATAAGGAATTATTATACACCCATAACTCAATTTCTTTAATTTTAATAATCATAATACACTAAGGAGCAAAAGTTCGCAAAATAAATTACTTCAAAAAAGTCTCAATCACAAGTTCAATCATGCAAGTTAATTTACATTTTAAAACACACAAAAACAAAATAAAAATTATTCGATATGTTCATTTAGTTGATTTTTTTGGGTAAAATAATCAATCCATTAATATATTTCACAAAATGGAAATCTATGAGTGTACTTCACACATTTCTAGTCCATGTATTTTCCCTCGAAAAATTAAAATTTTAATAATCATCATGTTATTACTAGGGAAGTCAAATTTTGAATGAAAAGGAACAATTGCGCCATTGCGGTAATATATTGGGAGTTTGGGACTGACCTGACCTCATCTCCACTACAAGTAGAAGCCTGTACAGGAGCCAGATTGGGCCAATATTGATCCTTATTGGTGGGCTCAGTCCATTTTAGGTTTTTGTTAGGTCGGGCTCAACTTGGGCTAAGGAAGCTGAAGAAGTATAGGAGTCTTATATTGGAAATAATCCTGGGCTTATCTTTGCCGTGTTTAGCTTTTCAAAACATTCTACCTGTCACGTTTATAGACGGTTAGGCAATAGGTACGCATTCAATTGCAAATTGTACTTATAACTGTTAATTGAGCCGGTCTACTCGAATTTGGATGGTTTGATCCCAACCCAAATAATTCTAAGTCGAAGTGAGCTTGAACTAGTGTATTAAATTCGATCAATTTACGAAACGAACGTGAGCCTAATTAAGTTCAATTCGAATATATAATTATTTTAAATATAATTTATCGAGTTGATTATATTACTCAATTGGGTTTATGTAAAAAAATACGGTTTTCCAATTATTTACAATATCAACATCAAATTGGAGAATGTGATACTTATTTTCCCTTTTTGCACTTTATTGCAACTCATAACTCCTTCCGTTTTTTTATTCGGGTTGGAGAATTACATGCATCACATCATTAATTACAAACATTAACAAGAAGAGTAAAATTGATAGAAAATAATTAATTATGATAAACGATAAAAAGAAGTAAAAATAAGAGTAAAATTATAATAATAAGGGTAAACATCACTTATGATCCTCTTTATCATTAACATTTTATAGAGTCGTCTCTCTTAAGTTTTTTTTTTACATATTAGTTTCTACTAAGAGTTATTTGTGTCGCTTTGGTCTTTTTTAGGTTGAGCATGATGGAACGTGAAGTGCAATATAAGTTTTATTGAAGACTTAAGTGTAACACTATCTCAACGAATGAACAAAAATACACTCACGTGCAGGTGAAACCTCCTTGTTCATCCTGAAAAAGAGCCAAAACGAAATAAATAATACTTAAAGAGACTAACGTGAAGAATAAAACTTAAAAAAAATTAATGATAAAGGAGTAGGATAGCCTGATAATAATAATAATAATAATAATAGATATAATCCCTTGTTCCTCGCATTGTTTATTTTCCTCTGCGTTTCCTCGAAGGTACACGCCACCCATTCTTTTTATCTTTCGTTAACAAGAATTTCGTAATTTCCCGGAACTGTGATTTTTTCGTTTTTATCCACTTCTCAATTTGCTTAAATTATATTGCAGGAAATACATTCACAACTCAGAAGTCCCCTCCGGTTTGTACGTTTTATTGTCTTTTTGAAGTTGTATGACGAGCGCTTCGGAGTTATTCTACAACAGGAGGTCGCGCCTAGGTCGGAATTCGGATCTATTTGACGTCGGGTCGGATTTTGGCTCTCCTCCGCCGGTCAGCCGCCGCCACCGCCACCAACACCAACACCACCACCACCACAGTAGTCATACTCGCCGAGATCGACTTGATCACGAAGCCTGTGAGCCACCTCCGCGTCGTTCCAGGCAACCCCCACTCCGTCGCTCTCCTTCTCATCCGCCTCAAGTAATATTATTGCCTCCTAATTTTATTTTGTTTTAGAAGTTGACTTTGTAAATTCGATAGTTGAAGCCTGTTCTGGTTGGGATTATTATAGTTCTTTTACAAATTTTTGATTTTTTTTGTATGTTTGAGAACTCGAAATTGATAGTTAATGGTTTTGACGGTATATGCATATGCTCTGTTTGTTGCCTAAGGAGATTTTTTTGTGCATTTGAGAACAGTGTTTCAGTAGGCAAATATATCGTATACTTGTACTAATCAGATTAGCCCTATATAAACCAGATTGTGTTTGTAGAATGTCAATTTGATCATTTACCTACTAAGATAGATCTGTTTTCTATATCAGTTCATGTTGTTGCACTGCTAAGTTTGAGCTGTTGCTAATATTGGGAGATCTTAAATTGTGATGTTTGTCAACTGCCATTGGTTTGTTAGTTGGTTTTTCGTTTCGTTATTATGTGTCCGTGCCATGCATCCTTTTTGAAGAGACATTATCCGGGTCACCCGCGTCAAAGATTACATGGTGCAACAAAAGGATGGGATTTATTCAAATGAGTTCTTGCATACCAATACACGGTTGGGATGAGGTCATGGAGTCAACTTCTACTTAAATTTAAGGCCTACATGCTATATTCTCCATGTGTTGCACCACGTCATCCATCCAGCGGATGCACCAATAATTTTTCCTTTTTGAGCGGGTAGTTTTCCTAGGCACTATACATTGAATAATCACTCAGTTAGGTGCAAGAATTTAATGATAAGAATCTTTTTACCAAAGATAACTTTTATTGTACGGGTTTTAAAGTTGTTTTGGCCTCTACATGTTCACATCCTAAAGATTAATATCTTGTAGATACTTCAAAGAAGAACCCTTCTTTACCTCTCACTTTTTATTGCTCTAAGTTTCTTTTTTCCGGAAATGCTCAGGAACGAGAATTGACTTGGCTTGAACAAGGTGGCCAACAATTTGCTTCAGGAGATATTAGCCATTCTGGAGACCACAGCAATGGCAATGTACGAGGTAGGCTGAGATTAAGTGGGAATGACCGCCTACCTGGAGCTGTACTACTTGCTAGAGAAAGGCTTGTACAAAGACTGAGAGGTGTAACTCTCTCTGGTAGCAGGTAGGTTCAAATCTATGAATCACCGTACCCCCCCCCCCCCCCCTCATGGTAGAGATATATATTTATATCTTAGGGGCCGTTTAAATAAGCCAAACATAAGTTGAAAGGCTGGGAATTTGACTACCAATCAAACTTGAACTAGAAAATGAATTATAATGATCCTGGATATGATTCTTTGCTTTTATCTTTTGTGCGCATTGTTTTCTTGTAATTCTACCCTTGTTCTCCATGCATTGAGACCCACTCCTCTTCATCTTTTTTCGTTTGTTTCTTTTTATCTGATTGTTTTCTTGATCTTTTCCAACCCCCCCCCCCCCTTCTCGTTATCGTTACTGTTGGTTCATAATATCTTTTTCATCTCTTTTTCACGTACACACATAGATAATGGAAAAAATTTAACATTTTATGCACATTCTCACATATGAGGGATAAAATATGGCACTTACAAGCTAATTACCCTATTAACTGTAGTTCTGTACTTGACTGGATTGACAATTGGTATTGGAACCAAATCTTCAATTACTGAACTGAAGCATATATGCCATTCAAATGCACAATTCTTATATCCCACCTTTATGAACACCTCAATTTGAGTGAAGGAAGTGATACCCTTCTAGTATAGTTCTAAATGATCTTTTGAGACTGAAGCCTAGAGCCGAAAAACTCTCTGTTTGGAAAGACACAGATTTTCAAACTATATGTTGAATATGTAGCCTATTTTTAACAATTTATTTTATTGCTCTCCATGGACATCTTTTTTGGAATTTACCTCACCAAAATTTGTGGCATCCAAATACTAAATATTCTAGTTTTCTTTTATCTCCTCGTACACCCTAAAATTACATAGTATCATATGTACACCCTAAAATTACATAGTCTTATACGTACACCTTTTCCATCTAGCTGTTTGATTGGTTAACTTTGTTATCTTCCATTGCAGACGGAACAATAGGAGTTCATCTAATAACCATCATAATCAACTTCCCATCGGGGACGACTTCAGGCTTGTTGATGCCGGAGATTGGGAAACGGAAATATCTACGGAATGGCTTGCTACTATTACCCCCTTAACTGAGTCTGTTGGCCAACAAATGACCAAAAGACCCCCAGGACTTACACAAGAAGCACTCAACTGTTTGCACTTTGAGGAGTTTGGTGACCCAGAGGAGGGTGAACAGGGTACGTCAAGGACATTAAGGGAATGTAGCATTTGCTTGGAGAGTTTCTTGAAGGGAGATGAGCTTATACGTCTACCTTGTGGACATAGGTATCATTTTAACTGCTTAGATCCCTGGGTACGGACTTGTGGGGACTGCCCATATTGTCGTAGGAGTATTGATGTAAATTTACACGTCGGAGTAAATAAGATTCCATAATCTTGAGGTGTTTTAAGGTTTGTGTTAGTAGTTTTTCCTGACTTTGAGAGAGTTTTGATTTGGTTAGCTTTGAGGAAACTGAGTTGCAATCTACTGTGTTAATTCTGACCGAGGAGATTAACTGTAACTGTAAGGTTGTAAATTAGTATCTTTGAATGGAACTTCTGGTATTTTGGTGGCAGTAAGACCATTATGGTATTTCTAATGCGTGACATTAGTTGAGGTGATGCTACTTTGAATAGAGTTTATCATTTGTCAATATTTGGATTTTATAAAGAAGAGTATATAAGAAAAAATGGGAAGAAATTTTGTTGAACTCAGAATATAATGATTGTTTCTTAATAACTTTTGTAGTTGAATTTGTGCTCATTATATAAATTAAATCTAAATATCAAATTATTCAAATTAAACAGCACGTATGGGATTAACACTAGTTGAAGCTCGGTTTGTTTAAAACCAACCAAATCCACATGTTCATTGTGAGGAGGGTAAATAGCAAAATCAATATATTATATTATACTAGTATTAATCAAATTTTATAGTAAAAAAAAAAGATTCTACTGCAAAATAGTATTAGGCAATTTAAGCACACCTTTAGCCCAGTATGGGAGTGTTTGCCCCCAAAATTACAAGATTTTAGTACTTCCCTGATGCAGGAGTATATTAGGAGAATATCGAAAATCAAATCTTGTAGATTAATTTAAGTTATTTTTTTTACTTTGAAGTCTATTAGATATTTTTCTTTTAGTTATTTCATTTCCATATAAGGTTTAGTAGTTATTTTGTTTTCTTTAGAAGTTAATCTATTTTCAGTGGTTATTTTATTTTAGCTATAAATGTTCGACTTGTGGACAATTTTGAATCAGTTGTTTATTGATATTAGAAAAATAAAAGAGAATTTTCTCTCTCGTGTTTTTACCCATCTTGATTTCATTTTTATACATTTCATTTTTATACATTTCAAATTTATAAATTTATGATAAAAATTCGTCTGCAGAATAATCATTATTCTACCCGGCTCCAGTCCCAGTCCCAGTCCCAGCTTATAAGCACAATTTACTAGTATTAATTTTATTCTAAATTCTCACATTCCCCAATCCATCCCCAACCCTAAAGGGGCTTTGCTATTAATTTAGGGTTCTAGAATGAGCACTTCAAAGTTAGTAGCAGATTCAATTTGGCACGAAATTGAGTCGAGCCGTTCAGGTCCTTGATTAAAATTAATTTCTATAAACTTTTTTACCTTTCTTCTTAATATTGAAATCGATATTTTTTTTGTATTGCCAACAGTCACCGGCGATCAGCTCTCCATGTTAGTATTTCTGTTTTAGAATTAAGGGAATCCTTTTGTCTGGGCTGGGTTGGGTATAATATTATATTTATTTAATTTTTCTGGATTTGACTTAGTGCAGATTGAATTTTATATTTGGGAAAAATTTGGAGAGAGCAACAAGGATAGTGGATCAAAGCGGTGTGAAGAGGATTTCCGGTGAGGGGAGCGGGCGTTCAATTTTTCAGGTACTCGTCCTCTTTTCATTCATAATTATATAGGTAGATGTTTTAACAAAGAAAGTTAACTGTAAATAGGTGTTTTGGGTTTAAGCAATTGTGTGTGTGTTTCCAGGTAGTGGGAGAATCAGCAAGGAAGGATGAATATTTGTGTTTTGCACAACATTATTGTGCTTGTTTTTCATTCTTCTATGACACTGTAAACAGAGGGGAACAACTTTGTGTGAGTCACTCACTCATTTATTTATCTCTTTATTACATCCTCCATTCCTACTACTACTATGTTGTATTTATTTATTTCAGTGTAAGCATCAATTAGCCGCGAGACTTGCTGCCTCCATTGGAGCTTGTGTTGATGTTCAAGTTTCTGATGAAGAATTAGCTATGTTACTCTCCAAGCTCTAATTTTTGTGTTGTTTCAGCTTTGCATCTTCCAATTCTTAGGTTCAACTGTCGGTTATTTGTGTAATTTAATTAAGATTCTTGTGGAAATATAATCCTATTTCCAACAAGTTTAAGCTATGATTTTCTTTCCAACAAATATGTGATCATAAAAGGAAACAACAAATTTAATCATTTAATTTCCAACAAGTAGGATTGTCATTTTTTTATACTTGTTTAAAATACAAACAAATAATTTTTAAAAACGGTATCACTTCTCGAGAGTTTGGTTGCATCTACGTAATAAATCAAATTAATTTTCAAATGCATGAAAATAAATTAAAAACATGTTAATATTTCATCAATTTTTTTAAAACACTATTAATAATCAGGATAAATGTTCCCTAGCTAAAATACTTAGGGCATCTCCAATGGTGCTTCAGGGGCCGGGGTCGGGGCTGGGTGGAGAAATCATCTCCAGTGGGCGGGGCTGGAACGGGGCAGAGACAGGGCTCTGTGGAGCCCTGTTCGCTGCTTGGGGCCGCGTGGGTTTGGGGAAGAAGAAGAGGGGCGCAGTGCACGCGCCTCTCTTTAAGTCAAGTGGCGCCACTTGGCTCCACCTGATTAGTTCTTTTTTTTTTTTTTTTAATTTGTTTACATATGTATTTTTTTAATTGATTTTATATATTTAAAATTAATTATATAAAGAAATATTTAATAAAATTAAAATTTCCTCCTAAATTAAATTAACAAAATTTATTAGTATATTTGTTGGATATGTGCTAGTATTTAATAAATATATATATATATCCACCAATTTTTAATTGAATTATTTAATATAATAAAAATTAAATTTTTGTTGGACAAACCATTAACCAAATTGGGTTTGTCCGGAAGTTAGAGAATTGGACTGCATTCGTGTCCACAGGTCGCGGGCTCGCACAATTCTTCAAGGTCCGAAGTGAATTTCAATCCATGATTTGCACCCCCCCTCCCCTGTGAGAGAATAGACTTTTGGTTGCTAGATTATTATACCACTACATTGTCAAATCATATATAAACCTCAAGATTTTTTCTTCAAATTCCAATGTGGGATAAAACTACTTCTATTTATTATTTTTCCATTTTAAAGGGTGATTTTTGAGAATCAATTTCTCATTCACCCGAACTCCGATTTGGGCATATCATATACCGTTTTAATCTATTAACGGAGTAAAATATAATTCCGCAAAGACCCGAATGAATTAGTTGAATTAATAATTAAACACTTAGACAAACAATTTAATTTCCTTCTTAATTTTGTGTGTGCCGTTTATTTAATGTCTTTCTCGTTCTTTGAATCAATTTTAATTTTATGATTATGAACTCTCTTTGATTTGAATATTTAAATATTATTATTATAGTTATTATTATTATTAATATTAATATCAAAAATAAAATTAAAATTAATATTATAATAGTGAGAGTGGGGAAGGAGAAAAATGAAATTAAATGAGACTCAGAGCCCTGTCATTGAAGACGCCCAGAAATGACTCGAAATGGGGATAGGGACAGCCCAAGAACTCGGAAACCCTGAGCCCTCAACCATTGGGGATGACCTTACAAATAAAATGGGTGATGAAAAGTACTAAAGGGTACAATCATGAGGCCATAGCCTATAGATTCAATTATTTCTATAAGTAATGCGTCACCGTCAATTATTTAAAACAAAGGATCTCATGATCTTTTAAAGTTTTATATTTAATTCGACCAATTGCTCTGCACAATAAATATGGGTTACCCAATAATTGAAGAGTTCTGAAGCAGCATCATTTCAATTATTACTATATAAAAAATAAAAAATAAAAAATAAAAAATAAAAGATAAGAAGCAGCATCCTTTCGTCTACCAGCTGTTTCCTAAAGTCTTAAACAAAAATATGGCTTTTGGATTTAAAATCAAATTTTCCTTTATATCTTTACATTCGATTTTTCTTCTCCTCCTCCTTTTCTTCTACATAGCAACAGCAGCAGCAGCAGCATTATATTCACAGTCAATCATCAAAACTCTTCCAGGATTTAATGGTGATCTGCCTTTCAAGCTCGAAACCGGGTCGGTTCTTTGGTTTAACTTCAAATGATTGATTTTACTCGGTTCCTTTTTTTTTTTTTTTTTCTTTTTAATGTTTGGTGCGTGTACTTTTCAGATACATTGGTGTTGGGAAAGACGATGAAGTGCAGCTTTTTTATTACTTCATTGAATCCGAAAGAGATCCTCAAAATGACCCGCTTGTACTTTCACTTATTGGTGGTCCTGGTTGCTCTAGTCTCAGCACCATTGTTGATGAATTTGGTATGTTTTCTACCCTTTTCTACACCTATGAGAAATACAGAAAGATGTCGTTTATCATACTTTTCACGTTGTAACTCCATTTGTTGTAAGGAGTCAAACTAATTCATCTTATGGTTTTTCTTTTGTTACTTTTTTTTTTTGAAAAAAAAAGTACTAAAATTATTACATACTCAAACTATAACTCTACTGGATAAACATATCCCAACTACTACCTCCGTCCCATATTTTTAATTATATTCACAATGCAAGATAGTCCCATGTGCTATGCAAAGTACTATCATGTGAAATGTTTATTGCATAGAAAGCTCTGTATTATTAAAAATGTGGCACAAAACCCATCCATACAAAATAGGCTGCCAAAGTTTGTAAAGATGGGGGGTTTCATGCCAAATATTTAATAGTAAAGGGGGATTCTATGTTATAAACATTCCATAAGGTAGTTTGGTGCAAGTATTGATATAAATTTTAAAATTTTCTATTATGTACACAAATCTTGCATTATTTAGTTTGTTCATATACATGAATATATGTATATATCTTGATAACATCCTCTGCAGGTCCTATCGCTTTTGATCCTACAACATTTGGTTCAAGCCTACCATCACTTGTCTTAAATCCATATTCATGGACAAAGGTTTAATCTCTTGCGCAATAAATTCACACCATTTAATTATGACTTCAGTAAATCATTTTTCGTTTATACGTACTTTTCGCAGATGGCTAACATAATATTCTTAGACTGGCCGGCTTTTTCTGGATTTTCGTATGCCACCAATCCGGACGCATATTATACTTCCGATTCATCATCACCAAAAGATATTTACACCTTTCTAAGAAAAGTGAGTCCATCTTAAGGTTAAAATTTAAACACTTTCATGTTCACACTTTTGAGAAATGTTTACATAATAATCTTTCTTGATATCTAATATATTGAATCGAGAAATGCAGTGGTTGCTAAATCATCCCGTGTTTATGAGAAACCCTTTATACATCGAAGGAGATTCTTATGCAGGAAAGATTGCACCAATAATCGCTTGGGAGATAGCAAAAGGTAGTAACTAATAAGATCATCATTTTATGGTTTATTGATTTTTAAGTACTTAGTGAAGTTTATTTGGACATATCACAGCTAATGAAGCAGGTTTTATACCACAAATGTCCCTCCAAGTAAATATTCTCTTCTTTTTCGCCATATGATGCTGATTACCTAAATTGTCTGGCAAAGTATATTCTATTCCATTTTGGTGTCACATGATGGATCCACCCTACAAGTGTATGTGTGGGCGCACACAAATTTTAAATTTGAACACGGTTCTATATGTGTCGGTGACACCAAATTGGGATAGAAGATCCATCACAAAATCTTCTTATTAAAGACATTACTCATTAGCGACGTTAACTTTTTTCTTTGTTCAATTAGGGATACTTTATCGGCAACCCAGTAACAGATGCACATTTGGTTGAGAACGAGAGAGTGCAGTATGCTTACAACATGGCACTTATATCAGATCAACATTTGAAGGTAGTTTTTTTTCTCTCATATAAATTTAATCTTTTACTCCCTCCGTTTTTTTTTATTTGTCGCTTTGGAGATGACTTTATTAGTATGTTTGAATCACTTCCTATGTACAATTCAAATTTGATGTTATAACATTTCAGTTAGCTGAAAGTAGCTGTGGCAAAGAGTACGTGAATGTAGACGTAAACAATGTTCAGTGTCAGCATGCTCTTCAACTCATCGATAAGGTAAAATTGATGTGTAAATATATATGTTGGGTGTGTTTCGTGTAGATATATTAATTAATACGAGTATTTAATAAATTGTAATTATACAAATATAGTGCCTTGAAGACATAGTTACGGCCTTCATTCTTGGACCAGCATGTCCTAAAACAGATTCTGTGCAATCGATTTTAGAAGACAATTCAAATGGCATTATCCTCCCATCGGCAAAAACAAAAGTAGTTTGTCAGGTAATTTCTTTTTAGTCTCCGACAAATTGATTCATGAATTGTGTACATAGTTATATTTATAAAATATACTTAGGCCGTTCTTTCATTTACAGGATCAGTTATATTTATTATCAGAAACTTGGGCAAATAATCCAGTTGTTAGAAAAGCACTTGGTGTTCGAGAGGTATGATTCTAAATTATCAACAAAGATTTTAAGTTCCAATATAAAGTTCGTTTTGATGATCAGGGAACAATTGGAAAATGGATTCGATGCAGCAAAGCCAAGACATATGATGCGGATATAACAAGTTCTGCTAAGTATCATCGATTTCTTATAGAAAAGGGATATCGAGGTTTGGTTTATAGGTTAGTATTCTTATCAATTTCTTGTGTCGTGTTCAATGGGCACGATCATCACTACATAAATTAGAATAGTATTATGAAAAAAAAAATGATATAAGTCGAATAATGTTATCTTATTCGACATTTTCCTTGCAGTGGAGATCATGATTTGAAGGCGCCATATACAAGTACAATGAAATGGATTCGTTCTCTAAATTTAACGCTTGATGAAATTTGGAGACCTTGGAAACTTGATTATCAAGTTGCCGGGTTGGTTTCAAACTATACTCTTTCCGTTTTTGGAATAAGAATTATTGAACATCAAAATTTATGTACTTGATCTACAATTTTGTTTCACCTTAGATACACGGAAAGATATGAACAGGATGGAGCTTATCTCACATTTGCGACTGTGAAGGTAAGAAAATTTTGGGTAATTATACTCTTTCGTATGATGTAAAAAGGTGAGGACTGAACGAATATTTTAACTTTTGGTTTGTTTCAGGGTTCTGGACACACAGTTGCAACGTATACTCCTGAAGAAGCTTTTGCCATGATTTCTCGATGGCTGTCTGATAAACCGCTATAGATGCAATTAAACGAAGATAGTTATGAATTAAGTACAATTTATTATGAACATCGACCAATTTGGTTTGATTTGTTTATTCTATTGAATTTAAATTTAAATGAATTGAACTGGAACGAGATTTAAGTCTACGTCATCTATTGTATAAAACACTGTATATTATGCTTGTTATTCATTCTTCTATGACACTTCTGAACAGAATAACATCATTCTGTGAGTCATTTGGGTTCTCACTTTCTTTTGTTTTAATTTTGTATTTCTCAAGATCATTGGTTTCTATTTTTGGACTGGACGTACATGGTTGTCATTTTTAAATTACATCTTATCCCTTCAACTTATAATTTAATCTCATTTTAGTCCCTCGGTTCCAGCCAATTGAACGTCATTGTTAATTTATTATGCGAATACATACTAAAAAGCTTGCCATAAAATACAATTTATTGAATTAAAATCATTGGTTTTCCTGGTTGCGGGTGGAGAAATTAGAGCAAATAACTTTTGACTTCTTAATATTGAAACTTTTTGCTATTTCTGCAAAAATTACTTGATAAAGATAAAGTGCAGCTCGACTTGACAGAATAATGGACGACACTAATTTTGTGTTAGGAATTAAATTTTCCTCTATATCTTTACATACGATTCTTCTTCTCTTTATTTTCTTCTACTTGTACACATCAGCAGCAGCATCATATTCACAGTCGATCATCGTTACTAGTATAATTCACCGTTACTGTTCTTGCCTTGATAATTTTGTAGAGGAAAAGAAATTTGATTGATTTATATTGTGTTATATGGATATAGCAAGTTGTTCTGCAAAGTATCATCGACGATTTCTTATAGAAAAAAGGATACCAAGGTTTGGAATGTATAGCCTTTACCATGATTTCTCGATGGTTGTCTGATAAACCACTCTAGATGCTTTGGGAGTATATATTTCCTATATGGTTGTAATGAGATTTATTTATTTATATGTGTTCATATTTTATAAGGTTTGCCAAACCACAAGAACTATTATGTATCCTATTCCTTGTTGGATATAATTAATTCCCACAGGCCTTTCAAAAGCTAATAAGGAAACCTATAAATTGGAATTCGTATGAACCAAAAGATAAAAGTTTGCTTATCATTATTGGTGTCTTTCTTCCAAAACATTTTACAAATGAATTCAGAAAGCAAAAGCTTCATTTAAGCATTCATAACACACACTAAAGCCAACCAAATTTAACAACTAAGGAAACATAACCATTACCCAAATATTATTAAGCTGAACACGGATCCCTATCAAGGAACAATCTTGTAAGCTTTTACTTTATCGATCCAGGAAATGAACGAATTCTTCGAGTTCCTAAACCCGAAAAACCCGTGTTCCTTGCTCTTGTTCATGGTATCCAAAGGACATGGATTGCCAAGTACAAAATCAGCAAACCACCAATTCCCAACTTCCTCCAATCTAGTGGAGGTCAATCCATTCCCCCTCACAATTTCATCCCAAACTCTTCCTTTATCCTTCATCAACTCCTGCAATGTCAGCTTCTCCCCTTCCTCAAACTCCCCATACTCCAAGCCAAACTGCTCAGCCAAAACTTTCCAGAATTGCTTCCATTTAAACACATCTCCATTGCTCACGTTAAACGCTTCATTCTTTGCGTAGGGATCCACCGCCGCCCATATATGATGCTCGGCAATCAAATCAGCATCCGAGCAATCCGAGTACCCATCCCACGCAGCCTTACTCCCTGGAAACCTCAAAATCACACCCTCATGCTTACAAATAGCCGCGTAAACACAAAGGGTACCCACCAAGTTCATCATGCTATAAGGCGAGAAGCCAAATATGTTTCCAGGCCGATGAACAGACCAAGTCAAACCTTCCTTCTTCTCCACCTCCTCAAACAAAATATCCTCAAGGGTATAATAGAAATTCTTAACATTCAAGCGTGGCAAATCCTCGGTGAACGGAGGATCATGGATTTCTACCTTCCCAAATGACTCAAAAGGTCCAATGTAATGCTTCCTCCCAGTCTGCAAGCTAATGTGCTTCAAACCCGGACAATTTGGGATAACTGCATCAAGCACGTTTTTAAACATTTTCCCATTGGCTTCGCAATTTTCGACCTCGGTGGATCGGTTAGCCCACGTCACGTAGAACAGGTGGGTGATATCTTTGAGAGTTGAGAGCTTAGCTCGGGTGTCTTCCGGGTCGGATATGTCGCATTGGATGTAGTTGATGGGGTTGTCCTCGTTCCAAGTAGGGCGGGGACGGCGAGCAATGCCGTAGACCTTCCATGGACCACCAGGGGTGTCGGAGAGAGGTAAGATCTCTGCCAAGCTGTTGCCCACGATTCCGGTTACTCCAACTATCAAAGCCACGCTCTGGTGCTTCGGGGGTGCCTCATCGTCCTCCGATTTTTTCTGTGACAATCAATTACCAATCAAATTCTGCAAATCAGCATGCTATTTCTCTCTCTCTCTCACACACGCACATCTTCCTCCAAATTTTTCTATTTCAATCAATTACTAATCAAATTCTGAAAATCAGCATGCTCATTTACACACACATCTTCCTCTAATTTTATTTTTTTTCTTGTTTCAATCAATTACCTATCAAATTCTGCAAATCGGCATGCTCACTGACACACATACATCTTCGTCGAGTTTTTTTATGTTTGAATCAATTACCAATCAAGTTCTGAAAATCAGCATGCTCACTCACACACACACGCACACATCTTCCACCGAATTTTTCTGTTTCAATCAATTGCCAATCAAATTCTGCAAATCAGCAGGCACACACACACACACACATATCTTCGTCCTTTTCTTGTATTATGTTTCAGTCAATTACCGATCAAATTCTGCAAATCGACATGCTCACAGATACATATGATGACTGTAATTTTGTAGAGTGCTTACCTTTGCAGCGCCGATAGCTCCAGCCCACCACCAGCTCATTTTCGGCTACGGAATTGAGTATTTGCGAGTATTTGAATGAGATGTAAATTGATTTCGGGTTTAAATGGATTTCATTGAGAGGAAATTCAGAGAGTTTATCTTAATCTTAGATCATGAATTTTGTCTGTGTAGGATTGGAAAATTGACAAGTGGTATAAAACAGAGCTTTTATGATATTATTGACGTGTTGAGTTTATCCTTTTCCAGAATATTCTTTTCAACGTGAGACGAGTATGAGCTTTGTCTCAAATAAGTATGTGTTTGGACCCAAAAAATCACCCTCGATTGATCGAGGAATAATAGCGTGATAATGGGTCGAACCCAATAAATAGAGCCAAATGAATTGGATCAGGATCGAACCTACTCTGATCCAGAAATCAATCTGACCGAAATTAAACAGGTCACGAGCCCAATGAGAGACACGGCCCAATTTTATAATTAATTAGTTTGGCTAAAGTGTAAATTAATTAATGGATAAGTTAATTAATTTATGGGCCGAGATTGATTAATTAAGCCAAACAATGGTTAAGAACAAAGAGGCTCAATGAGCCTAAGGGATTATGTTGGCCATAATGGTTTAATTAAATTAATTAAGCCAATTGATTAATTAATTGGGCCAAAAATTAGTGATTGGCCCAAATAATAATTAAGGCCAATAAACCAAATAATTAATTAAGTAATTAATTACAGTTATCACATAAGGATTAATGGGCCGATTACTTCCAACCGATCCAGAACAGCCCATAAATCAGCCGATGAAAACGGCCCAGTAATCAGAACGGCCCATGGCCCAGCCGATGAAATCGGCCCAGGAGGAAAAGGGCTGGCTAATTAATTATTAAGATAATTAATTAAAATTGGAGATAAGGATAAGGCCAAATAAGTAGTTGGCTTAATAAACAATTTCCTTAATTATCTCCTAATTAGTTACCAACATTAATTAAACTGAAATTCAAATTGGCAGAGCACGTTTTCTCCTAAAACTGCCATAGAAACCGAAATTCAGCAAAGAGAAGAAGGAAAACCACCTCCAAAGTAGTGGGAAGAGTGGAGGAAGTGGAGAAAAACAAGAGTAGTGGAGATAGTGGGGAGATAGGCCATCAGCCAGTCAGTTTCGGCCATCAGCCAGTCAGTTTTCCAGCCATCAGCTTATAAATATCAGGAAGCTGCCATACGCAGAGGACACACAACTCAATCAATCAATCAACTCAGTCTACACTGAAATCGGCTCAACGCCTCTCTGGAAGTCCAGCATACGCTGCTTCTGTCAGTTAGTCAGCAATGCCAATTCCTTGATGTCAATCGTCAATCCTCCGCAGACAGCAGGACATGGCAGCCTGAAGTTCAGCACCGCCGCCTCTCAAAGTAAGCCGCAAAGCTGCTTCCGCCGTCAGCAAAGCTGTTTCGAGCGAAACCATTAGATCTCAAGCAAAATAGTACGCTGCAAAGCAAGTTAGTCAGCAATACCAATTCCTTGATATCAATCGTCAATCCTCCGCAGACAGCAGGACATGGCAGCCTGAAGTTCAGCACCACCGCTCAAGAGTAAGCCGCAAAGCTGCTTCCG
The DNA here is from genome assembly GCA_034814905.1 of Penstemon davidsonii. Lineage (NCBI taxonomy): Eukaryota > Viridiplantae > Streptophyta > Magnoliopsida > Lamiales > Plantaginaceae > Penstemon > Penstemon davidsonii. The sequence goes on from JAYDYQ010002688.1 coordinate 7,416,551, forward strand.
CCGTCAGCAAAGCTGTTTCGAGCGAAACCATTAGATCTCAAGCAAAATAATACGCTGCTAACCATCATGTAAGTGCCCACGTATTTACATGGTAAACTCATCAAGTAGCCATCTGCTTGATGGGCTCGTTGTCAGGTAGCCATCTGCTTGATAGCAATCGGTTGAGTAGCCATCTGCTCAATTGATGCCCTTTCCAGTGGCCATCCGCTGGTCAGGAGCCCGATTGGTAGCCATCTGCCAAGGTTGGGCGACCCATTGATGATGGTTCTCTGTCATCAATGTTACTTTCTGTCAACAAGCTTGCACTGTTTTACATATCAACTCATTTGGCGGGTTTACCTGCCAATCAAGGAGTAGTTCTCAAGACTTAAAAGAATCATCAACTCATTTGGCAAACATATGCCGACACAGGAGACTAGTTTATCGTTTTGCATGCTTTGTAATGTTTGTAAATCGGGGAACTCATTGTAGGCTAAGACTCATATGTTTCTTTTACAATTCAATTAATAGAAGTATTTGGCCCATATCTCTTGATTTCATTAAAGCATGTTTTACGTCAGGTGATTTTCATTGAGGCATGATCAATATGTTAGTCAAGCTGATATAAATTAAACTGATTGATTATCAACTCAATTGCTGATTTGTAAATGCATTGATGTATTGAGTAAGCCATCGATTGGCTGTGAAACTTTGGCATTTCAGGAAGGTTATCATAAATTATTTAAGTCCTGCGGCCAGGCAGGCATGGAAAAGAACTAAGGGTAGTGTTTGCCTACTCTGCCATAATCAATTGATTAGAAGTCAGTTTCATCAGGACATCTTATATTGATATCAATATGTCCTTATCAGGACATTTAAATTATTACTACACTGATGTCAACATGTCCAATTTTGAATCGTTATGTTTGCACGCACAAACATTGGCACGCCCGCAATCATTACACATCATATCGAGCCATTTGCACATCGAGGCAATCGGTGTCAAATTTATAGCAAACAATATTTTGGCACGCCCAGTGGGACTTGATAATCTTTTTGCCAGAAAATCAATCAGTCGATGCTAAACGATTAATCTTTTTGCTGTTGTCAGATGATACCACAGATAACGCGAAAGACTCGATCTAGCTTGACGAGGACACGTTCTGATCTAACGCACTCTCTGGAAAATCTATCCACCGTCCCGCTAACTATGGAAGGGACTGACAAGATAGAGGAACTGACAACGGAGGTCCGCAACTTCACTAGGGACCTTGAGGCCAAACAGGTAGAATGGTCTAATGTTGTCAGTAAGTTCGAAAACATGCTAGGCTCGGCCACTGCAGCCAGTCAGGCCAATACTGAAGCCAGCAACATTGTGAATTCTTCCCTGATGCATCTGGAATCAAAGATGTCTATGCTTGCTGAAAGCATCAACACCCTTGCCAACGGGATACAATCGCAGGCCTGGACAGGGCCGCCCAAAAGCTCTGTTGACAAAGGCAAGGGACCCGCGATACATATCGGGGGAAGTGGATCAAGGGATGAAACGCCCTACAAACAGGGCAACGGACAAACTAATGTCCTTGACAAGAGAGGAAGTACCTCCAAGGCCAGGTATCAACGCCCAGACTCGGGGGGCAGGTCGGAAGAGGAACGATCAGAGGCCATGGGATATGGCCCAGAGGGACATCAGGCCATCTCATCGGCCTATGATAGAACAAATCGAGCCATGGAAGGTCAGGACGACCTGTTGACGATGAATCAGGCTCAAGAAATGTTCGTGAGGAGACAAGGGAATAGGGCATCAAGGTATAATAAACCTCATCCAGAATACATTGATCAGGTGCCATTCCCGATGAACTACAGGGCACCCAACTTCACTCTGTTTTCAGGAGAAGGGTCTCAATCTGCCACCGAGCATCTGGCTCGATTTTCTCTGGAATGTGGCAACTTAAGCAACGAGCTGAAGTTAAAATTGTTTCCTAACTCACTCACCGGCATGGCGTTCCACTGGTACGCCAACTTGAAACCAGGATCGGTCCCTGATTGGCCATCCATGGAAAAGGTATTTGTGATGAACCACTATCAAGCCCCGCTGGAAGTATCTGTCATCGAGCTATCTAACATGAAGCAGCTGACGGGGCAGACAGTAGAGGAATACATGAAAGCGTTCATCAGGGCCAGAGGCTTCTGTGCCATACCTTTGCCAGAAAAAGAATGTATCAAGATTGCCATCCATGGCATGCACTTCGAACTGAGGAAAATCATGATGGCCCAATATCATGAAGACTTGTTTGAACTGACCGATCATGCGGTCCGGTATGAAAGGGTCCTAAGGGATGAAAACAGGCGACAGTCCAGAGGAAACTACCATCAAGTAGGAATGGCTGACTCTAGCGAGGAGCCATTGAATAGGTCGATGGAGCAGACAGGTATTGAAATCGGTTTAGCTGAAGTGGTATGTCCAAAGAACACTGTCTGTCAAGCACTTGCGAAACCAAAAGAGCCTCAACCAGCCATCAAGGTGCCAAATAACTTGGTAAGAAGAGATGCTGAATACAAAACAGACCGCGAGAGACGCTACTCGTTTGATGTCTCCAAGACCGAGGCCATTTTTGATCAATTGTTGGCCGACAAGATCCTCAGACTGAAAGGGGATCATGTGATACCATCTCCAATGAAAATTGCAGGTAAGACTTATTGCAAATATCACGACGTATGGACTCACTCTACGAATGAATGCCTCGTTTTCAGGTGGATGGTACAAGATCACCTTGATAAGGGCATTTTGAGATTCGCCCCAGACTGGAAAATTACTAAGCCGATGACGGTTGATACTAATCCCTTCCAACAGAACGAGGTAGGGATAAACATGGTAGGAGTTACAAATACGACAGGAGAGCAATATGCGGAAGGGGATCCAAGTCACTTACCCTCTTCGATGAATACGCAAATGGGATTATGTGCTAGATGCCATGCTGATTTGGCAACAGTACCATTGTTTGTGAACCCAAACATATATGGCCAGTACATGCCTTGGCCAAACGCAACACAAAGAGCATATCCTTATCAGGTGATGCCACAGCCACAACATCAGGTTATGCCGCAGTATCAAGTAATGGCACCATCTCCAGTGCCAACACCTTTGCCAGTACAGGTAACACCACCGACAGTGGAACCACGTAGAGATCAGGCCATACCTAAAATGCCTCGACAGCCGCAGGAGGGTACTAGTCGTAACAACAGGATCAGGGAAAGATCACCTGACTGATCACCAGTTAGGCAGGTCAGATCGACCGCCTACCACAGAGACAGGACCTATGGGCCCTCGATCAAAACAACATCGCCTGGCCAATATAGGCCGCGAACTGTCCATACTCCTGCGAATACTCAAGTAGGGAGGTGGGTACCCGTAAGGCATCCAAAATTCCCTGGGAATCAAAGGGTTGATCAGATGACTAGAACACAGTATCGGCGTTACTTGCGCCAGAGGAAAGAAATCGAGGCAGTCAAAGGAAAAGCCCCGATGAAACAGCGAACGACAAAGCCACGTGAATTGGAAATGAAGCCTAGACAAGAGGCCAAGGAGACCGAACATGGAGTTGTTTCCCCATGGCGATCGCCAGGAAAAGCCAAATATGGCACAATTGATTTAGAGAAAGAGTTGGAAGAGGACGAAAATGATCTTAGGGAGAAATTCGCCAAAATCTATGGCGAGAACGATGGTAAGAAAGACGAGGCCAAATCTGGCCAAACAATCAAGGAAATAGCAGTCGATGAAAAAGCAAAAGAGGACGAAGGAAGCGGAACCAGCCAGCCGTCAGCCGGCTCGGCAGTGATGCAATGTAATGCAGTAGGTTCTGAACTCGTCGATGTCATCGAGGAACTGGAATACTTCACTGATGGAGTCTGGGACGAAGGAATGCCAGTTGTACAGATGGCAGAGGATTTGGGAACATTATCGGTCGATGACGAAAAGGAGACCGATTGGGACAAGAAGGTAGAAAATATTTTCCAGAAACCACCTTCATTCATGGCCAGACACATCAGGGCATTGTACGTATCAGGACACATCGATGGCAAACCAATTGACAGAATGCTGGTCGATAACGGGGCTGCAGTCAATGTAATGCCAGCATCTACTATGTACAAGTTAGGCAAGGTCAGTGAAGACCTGATGGAAACAAGGGTGATCGTTAGCAACTTTACTGGAGGAAAGGCTGATACATTAGGAGTCTTACCTGTCGAGGTAAAGATTGGAAAGACTAGCCTGAAGATTGCTTTCTTTGTGGTAGATGCTGCCACATCGTACAATGCGTTGTTGGGGAGAGACTGGATTCACTCCGCTTTATGTGTGCCGTCCTCTCTTCATCAATGTCTACTGATCTGGGGAGACGCCGCTGAACCAGAGATCATAATGGCCGATAACAGGCCATTTACTGCAAAGATCAATGCCGTCGAGGCGGCATACTATCGGGAAGATGTGGGACCTTATCGATTTGTCGGACAGGACAAATATGGACGACCTATGGAAGTCACATCGAGCAAGAAACTAACTCAGCTCGAAATGACTTGTCTCGCTAAGGAGTTAAGTCGGCCCTGCAATATCAAGGAAGAGGGGCCGCAAGAACAGAACAATCAGTCCTTATGAATTATACTGTTGATGATAAGAAACCATCGGCTGATAAGGCAGAACAACTGGAAATTGATGAGATCGTTATCATCGGCCCAGAACAGGAAGCATGTGCCGATCTGATTCGAAAGTTTCGGGCCTATGTGGCCGAATGCTATACAGGCGATCTTATTTTCGAGGAAGAAACGCCAATATCATATGGCGACGAAATTCAGTTAGAAGAATTAGGAACGGCACCAGCCAAGCTTGATAACATTAAAATCCAAGTGCAAGATCCTGTCATCGAAATTGAGCTGGGCACCGAAGAGGATCACAGGCCAACATACATCAGCGCACTGCTGGATGATGGCCAGAAAGAACGATTGATTCAAGTATTGAAAGAATACAAGGACTGCTTTGCCTGGAATTACGACGAGATGCCAGGACTAAGCAGGGAGTTAGTTGAACATCGAATTCCAATACTTGAAGGGTATTTACCTCGAAAACAGCCTCTGAGACGAATGTCAGTGGAAGTCTGTCAGCTGATCAGGGAGGAAATCGAGAAGTTGTTGAAGGCCAGTTTCATCGAAGTGGCCCGATATCCAGAATGGGTAGCCAATGTAGTGCCCGTAATGAAGAAAAACGGTAAGATCAGGATATGCATTGATTTCAGAGACCTAAACCTTGCCTCCCCCAAGGATGAATATCCGATGCCAATGGCAGACATATTGATCGATGCTGCCGCTGGCAATATGTTTTTGACTGCCGTCGACGGAAGTGCAGGCTATAATCAAATATTTGTGGCCATAGACGACGTACCAAAGTTGGCTTTCCAATGCCCAGGGGGAATAGGCACCTTTCATTGGAAAGTGATGCCATTCGGACTTAAAAACGCTGGAGCCACTTATCAACGGGCCATGAACTGCATTTTCAGTGAGTACATCGATGACTTTGTCAAAATTTACATCGATGATATTGTGATCAAATCAGCAAGTTATGAAGAACATTTGGCACATTTGGCGAAGTCATTTGCCAAAATGAGAAAACATAAATTGAAACTTAATCCCTTGAAATGTGTTTTTGCAGTTGCATCAGCCAATTTTCTTGGCTTCTTAGTGCATCGCAAGGGGATTGAGATCGACAAGAACAAGTCCAAGGCTATCCTGACAGCCAAACCTCCATCGACGAAGAAGGAACTACAACAATTCCTTGGCAAGGTCAACTTTCTAAGGAGGTTCATATCAAACTTGGCTGGAAAAACAAAGGTCTTCTCACCTTTGTTAAAGCTGAAGGACAAAGAGGAATTTTGCTGGCAAACGGAGCATGAGCAGGCGTTTCAAGAGATAAAAGACAAACTGACTACGCCGCCTGTAATGATGCCGCCAGTCAAGGGGAAACCCTTGAAATTGTATATATCTGCCACAGAAGATACTGTCGGTGGATTTTTAGCACAAGACGATGAAAACGGATTTGAACGAGCTATATACTACTTGAGCAGGCATCTGTCAGAAACGGAACGGAGGTATACCCCGATAGAAAAGGTATGTCTTGCACTGTTCTTCTCTTGTAAGAAGTTACGTCATTATATGCTGCCTGTTAAAGTGTTGGTAATTTCTAGTATTGATGTTATTAAGTATATGATAGCTAAACCTGTAATGAGAGGAAGGATCGGCCGATGGGCTATCCAACTGATGGAGTATCAATTGCAGTATGTACCGCAAAAAGCAGTCAAAGGCCAAGTATTGGCTGATTTCTTGGTTGACCATCCATGCATTGACATAGATCAGACCGTTCTAAAGGAACTGGACTTGATGACAGTGGAGATCAAGCCGTGGACACTGGCTTTCGATGGGTCAAGAACCGATAGACTGTGTGGGGCAGGTATTGTCTTGATTTCACCATCTGATGTTAAAACTAAGTTATCTATACAATTTGATTTTGAATGTACCAATAATCAGGCCGAATACGAAGCCTTAATTATTGGACTAGAAATGCTAAGGGAGCTACATGTCAAATCTGTTACCATCGTTGGAGACTCACAGTTAGTTATCAGGCAAATTCAAGGTACATATAAATGCCGAAATCCTACTCTTGACAAATATTACTTGACGGCAATGTCTTTACTTTCAGAATTTGCTGATGTCACTTGTTATCACATAACGAGGGGACATAACAGGGAGGCCAACAGTTTGGCCCAATTGGCGACTGGTGTTGATCTTCCTGATGACATCGATGAATCTCATTACGTCGTCAGGAGACGGCACTGTCCATCGTTTATGTATCGGGATAATATTCTAACTGTCCTAAGTGTGTTTCAGGATCCCGATGACTGGAGAGAGCCGATCAAAAAATATCTGGCTAATCCGTCTGATAAATCATCTCGACAGACAAGGCTCAGGGCCGTCAATTATGTCCTGATGGGAGATCAATTGTTCAGAAAAGGCCATGACGGTGTGTTACTGTTATGCGTCGATCAGCAGGAAGCCATGAGAATTATGATGGAAGCACATGAAGGAATTTGTGGCGCCCATCAAAACGGACACAAGTTAGCATGGCTGTTGCGCCGATATGGCTATTACTGGCCAAAGATGGTGGGAGACTGCGTTCAATTGGCAAAGGGATGTGAAAAATGCCAACGCTTTGGGGTAATTCAGAGAATCCCCATCGAGGAGATGAACGTGATAATCAAGCCATGGCCTTTCAGGTGTTGGGCCATCGATATAATCGGGGAAATACATCCATCGTCATCCAAACACCATCGATACATCATTGTGGCCACAGATTATTTCACCAAGTGGGTAGAGGCCAAACCACTTAAACAGGCCAATCAGGCCGAAGTGATGAAGTTCATCAAGAACTTAATCATACATAGGTTTGGCCTGCCACAAACCATTGTCACTGACAGGGGGCTAATGTTCGTTGGTCAGGAAATCAAGGAGTTTGCCAGATCAATGGGTTTTGAGCTGGTCCATTCAACACCTTATTATGCACAAGGGAATGGCCAAGCTGAAGCCTCAAATCGAGTCCTCAAGGACATCATTTCAAAGATGATCGAGGAAAACCCAAGAGCATGGCACCTGATGCTGTCAGAGGCACTATGGGCTTATCGGACCAGCAAAAGAACAAATACAGGCACTACTCCATATAAATTGACTTATGGACAGGATGCCGTACTACCGATGGAAATAAACGTCCGATCGCTTCGGGTGATGCAACAAAATGAGCTGACACCCGAAGAATACACTGAAAGTATGCTCCAGGAGCTTGACGAACTGGACGAAGTCAGAGTTGCCGCGTTGGATAAAATCGAGGCACAAAAGAGGCTGGTTGCCCGTTGCTACGATAAAAAGATACGCAGGAAACACTTTGACGTCGGGGACTTGGTCTGGAGAACAGTTTTGCCACTTCATCAGCGTGAGAAAAAGTATGGCAAATGGAGTGCAACATGGCAAGGGCCATATGAAGTCTTCTCAGTAACTCGAGGAGGAGGTTATATACTGAAAAAGCCAAACGGGGATCTTTGCAGAGACCCCATCAATGGAAGATACTTGAAAAAGTTCAGACCAACCCTCTGGGAAACAATGTGTCTGGAGCATCAGCAAGCTTTGGAGTTGGAAATTGAACGGCGCCAAGAGCACTTTAGTGCGCCGATACCTTTGTAAATATTAAGTTAGGTTTATTTTTAGTCTTGTTTTTATTTCCCTTTCTGTTTTGTTAGACTAAGTAAATTTTAAAATAGTATTAGCTGTTGCATTTATTTCTAAAAATTGGCTAAATACTTCGTTTTTAATCAAGTCTTTGTTTTCCCTGATATCAAGTTATTGCAGAAATGCATTGTTTTTACTGTCAATTGGGTTGATTTGATTTTAACTAGGTCTTGTCGACAAGGAAGTTTTGTTCATCCTTGCAAAATTAGTTTTTGGGCTGCAAATCTTTGGTACTTAGTTGGATTTGGTTTCAGTTTTAAAGAAAAACACGCGATAAACCAAGCCAAAATAAAATCTACTAAGGAAAGAAAAATAGTCTGTGGCCATCAGGCCATTACATCTACGAAAACAGGAGATAAGAGAAGTCCTTGGCCGTCAAGCCATAACAAAAGCAAAATCCTAAACTACTTGGCACCCTCGCCAAAATCAATGACTCGTAGGCCAGAAAGTCAATGTTTACTGCAGGAAGTCCTGTGTGAATCGGCCAAGGAACCCCTTGAGGGCCGTCTCAATTCTGGCCTGATCAGCTGCAGCAGCCGCTGCTTGAGCGACCACTTGATCTTCAGCAGTTTTGGCTTCGGTGATCAAGGCATCTGTGTTGGCCAATTGATCAGTAATGGATTCGGCCTCTGCGGAAGCCGTCGTGATCTGGCCTCGAACAACATCCAACTGCCTTTGAAGCTCCTCGATGGCAGCAACCAAATCAGCCTCCGAGCCTTTCAGATTAGTAAGTGAATCACTGAGGCTGGATCCTTGGGCGTAGAGCTCTTCAAACTTGGAGAGAAGGGTCCCAAGAGGAGACTCATAAGAAGCTCTTGCCTTGATGGCCCGATCATTGTCCTTGAATTCACTCCTCATTTGGCTAAACTGTTGCGCAAAATCGGAGTAAAAGGCCACCTTGTCACGTGGGAGTTTGGCAGGGGACAGCTTGCTCATCAATTCATCAAGGGATGGTCCCATGTTGATCATCAGGACATCCAATGGCTGACTCTGATAGTTCGACAACAACCCTTTGAGATGAGCAATTTCAGCAGGGGAGAACAGAGCATGGCTCGATGACTCTGAAGCAGTCGATTGGGATTGAGAGGATGAACTCTGCAAGGATAGGGCACGAGTGTTGGCAAATCGAGCCAATGCTTGAGCTAGCCTGTGGGAGCTATCCATTGCCTGACCAGATGGAGGAGTCTGAAAATTAAAACAAAACAGGATAAGTGCCATGCAAATGGAACAAGGAGGTAAAAAACAAAGCAATGGTAAGACTAACCACATTTAAAGGAGGGGGAGCAGAAACAGGAGTAACTACAACAGGAACAGTCTGTGGCAGGATGACAGGCTTAGGATGTTGGAAGGCCGTCTCCCTGATCCTCCACCAACATTGGTGTCAACGGGAGGATTTTCTGGAATAATCCTGGGAGATCGAGGGGTTGGAACCTCCACTCGTTGGAATCTCTCCCCATCATCTTCACTATCAGATGAGCTGACAGCCAATGTCCTAACCTTCTTGCGGGGCGGAGGATCAACTTTGATGGCTCGACGCTTGCCTTTCGAGCTCACCTCCTGGCAGAAAAGGAAGAATATCAAGGTAAGTTCAAAAAGAAAACAATGTAAGTTAATGGGGACTACCTCCTCGTCAGAACTGCTCACGATTATGGCACTAGTGCCACCTCGTTGATGAAAGAGCCGACGAGAACGTCGGACATACAGGACAAGGGGATCAGTTACCTTGTCAGCGGAAGAGTGAGCTTCAGACTCCTGAATCGACTGAGAGACAGTGGGGGAAGAGGCCTGTGGACTAACTATCTGAAGGGGAACAACAAAGGGTATAACAGGCTCCTTGACAGCCTTCTTTTTTCCAGCCTGAGAGGCCGACGGTTTCTTTCCTGCAAAGAGACGAGCATGTTAGTTTGCAACAATAGTCAATAAACAAAAACAAAGGAGTCTACCTGGTTGATCAAGGGCAATGGTGCCCCCATCCTTGTACTCACACAAAAGGTAAATCGTGGACATGGTTTGAGGGTCATCAGCATGGTACCCCGTAAAGGAAACTTGTGACTTAGACTGACGACTACGACTAGCACCCGTAATAGAGACGGAAGCCGGAGCCACAGACCAAAATGGCTCGATAAAATCAGGGAGCAATGGGAGAGAGGGGCCGAGGGGTTTATAAAATGTATACCAAGGAGGAACTTCACCAGGACCCCCTCGTTTTTTGGCTAACTTAGAATGAGCCAACCTGGCCCTACCTATTCTATCGTTTTTCAACAGCTCAAAATTAACGGCGGCTTCCTCAAACACTATATCTCTATTATCAGGGTCCCAAGTCACATTGTAAAATTTTTCAAATCGAGAAATGATAGCCAATTTACCTTTCTTGGACGCCTTGACAAGGGCAGCAGCAGATGGCTCAAGGAACGGGCCGTCATAGGAAATGATTTCAGGGTGATTAGGCACAGTGAACTTGGCTGCAGCAACATGAAAGGTGTCTGGGCGAGTGAGAACAAGGTAGCTATCCCACCACTTGATGAAATCGGGAGAGCTGGCAGAACTGGGGTTGTACATCCTGAAGACGAAAGCATCGCGAGCTGTGCGCCAACACCTCCGCAACTCATCAAAACTATCCATATCCTGCAGCTCAACAAAATTGACATTTCTGTCAGCAAAGGACATGCCAAATCGAGGGATCATCTGCACAAGGCCAAATTGTCTAGCCACGTAGTGAGCAGGATAAAAACGAACGGAACATTTAAGAGGCTTCCGCTCCGTGGCTTCTTTGGCCCCAGTAACCTTTAAACCAGCAGGGATATCCCTTGACGTCAAGAAACTGGCCCACATTTTCTGATAATCCCTTTGAAGGTCCGCTGACATCGATGGGGAGTAGACCGATAGCATAGGAGGGCAAAAAACCAGGAAATTAGGCTCGGGGCCTTTGACCTTGTTGTAAAATCGGGAGAAGAAGTAATAAAAGTTGAGGGGTTGTAGTGTTTGCCGAGCCACAAAACTGGCGTATATTTCGTTATCAATGGGGGCGGTGGTGAATGCACAAAAATCTGGAAAATAGGCAAATAACCATGCCTGGAGCAACCAGATAGGCCCCTGCAAGAAAACACATCTCGACGCCAAAAAGCCCTCAATGCCCGCACAAAAACTGGAAAAAACAACAGGGCCTAAAGCCACTTTCTCGCCCCTAGCAAGACTAATGGCCATAGCATTGTACTCTTTGGTCACAGACAGTGCAGAAGTACATAATATATATCTCGACAGCCATAACGTAAGAAAGTGGACATGTTCAATATGAGATACCTCGACGGTGTCAGCCAGATTTTTGTATCGACCGATAATGGGGCCATAACTCAATAAGGTGGCGCCCTTTTCATCGACAGCCGCGGGGAAGTGGAATGCGTCATCTCCGGCCGATGGTTGGGGGTCGACATAACATCCGGTGGGCCCGAGGCCACTGATGGCCAAAATATCCAGAAGGGTCGGAGTCATCGGACCATAAGCAAAGTGAAAAGTGTTGTCAGCTTTGCACCAAAACTGCACCGCCGCTCGAATAAGGGGAAGGTTCAAAGATAAACCCACTTTGCAAAATTGAATGGCATCGTAAATCCCACAGAGACGCCAAACAGGGGCAAATGTTTTCTCCACCCTCCGACACCAGATCAGCCAGTCCGCGTGAACAATGGAACTAGCCCACGGCCACCCACGGGTGGTAGATTGAAAAGTAGTGGGGCTTTCAGAGAAAGGCAAAGCCTCTTGAGGGTAAAGGATAGGATGCTCCGCGGCAGGAGGCACATCGGCGGCCGAGTGGAATGGGCCGATGGTGGTGCCGAAAGGAGTTTCTTGAAGGACTTGGGTTGAGATATGTACATCCCGTAGGTTGACTTGTGCACCGGCCATGCTTGATTGAAAGAAAAAGCTTGATGTATGGTGGGTTATGGAGTATTTTGGAGAAGAAAAATTGGCTATGGAGGATTTGAGAGAGAGAAATCGGGTATGGAGGAGATAAGTGAGAGGTTGAGTGTGAGAAGGAGATATTAAAGAAAAAGGGTTTTCTTGGGAAGAGTAAGTAGGTGATTGGACTCTTTGAGGCCAATCACCTATCGATTGAAAAGGGTGATAGCCGAAAAGGAGGAGAGAGGAGAGAGGAGAGAGGGAGTTGACACTTGGCACAAAAATTGAGTGGCTAAGGGAGACTCTTGAGATTCCCAATAAATGCCAATGTCTTGAAAAGTTAGCCAATTATGGCTAACTTTAAATACAAAGGCATGCTCAATTAATGCCAATCGAGCCATAAAAGGAGGGAAATTTAAAAACTAAGTCTTATCTGATAAAATTTTATCATCAGCTAAAATTTAACAGATACGACTTACGGGGGGCATTGTTTGTACCCAAAAAATCACCCTCGATTGATCGAGGAATAATAGCGTGATAATGGGCCGAACCCAATAAATAGAGCCAAGTGAATTGGATCAGGATCGAACCTACTCTGATCCAGAAATCAATCTGACCGAAATTAAACAGGTCACGAGCCCAATGAGAGACACGGCCCAATTTTATAATTAATTAGTTTGGCTAAAGTGTAAATTAATTAATGGATAAGTTAATTAATTTATGGGCCGAGATTGATTAATTAAGCCAAACAATGGTTAAGAACAAAGAGGCCCAATGAGCCGTAGGGATTATGTTGGCCATAATGGTTTAATTAAAATAATTAAACCAATTGGTTAATTAATTGGGCCAAAGATTAGTGATTGGCCCAAATAATAATTAAGGCCAATAAACCAAGTAATTAATTAAGTAATTAATTACAGTTATCACATAAGGATTAATGGGCCGATTACTTCCAACCGATCCAGAACAGCCCATAAATCAGCCGATGAAAACGGCCCAGTAATCAGAACGGCCCATGGCCCAGCCGATGAAATCGGCCCAGGAGGAAAAGGGCTGGCTAATTAATTATTAAGATAATTAATTAAAATTGGAGATAAGGATAAGGCCAAATAAGTAGTTGGCTTAATAAACAATTTCCTTAATTATCTCCTAATTAGTTACCAACATTAATTAAACTGAAATTCAAATTGGCAGAGCACGTTTTCTCCTAAAACTGCCATAGAAACCGAAATTCAGCAAAGAGAAGAAGGAAAACCACCTCCAAAGTAGTGGGAAGAGTGGAGGAAGTGGAGAAAAACAAGAGTAGTGGAGATAGTGGGGAGATAGGCCATCAGCCAGTCAGTTTCGGCCATCAGCCAGTCAGTTTTCCAGCCATCAGCTTATAAATATCAGGAAGCTGCCATACGCAGAGGACACACAACTCAATCAATCAATCAACTCAGTCTACACTGAAATCGGCTCAACGCCTCTCCGGAAGTCCAGCATACGCTGCTTCTGTCAGTTAGTCAGCAATGCCAATTCCTTGATGTCAATCGTCAATCCTCCGCAGACAGCAGGACATGGCAGCCTGAAGTTCAGCACCGCCGCCTCTCAAAGTAAGCCGCAAAGCTGCTTCCGCCGTCAGCAAAGCTGTTTCGAGCGAAACCATTAGATCTCAAGCAAAATAGTACGCTGCAAAGCAAGTTAGTCAGCAATACCAATTCCTTGATATCAATCGTCAATCCTCCGCAGACAGCAGGACATGGCAGCCTGAAGTTCAGCACCACCGCTCAAGAGTAAGCCGCAAAGCTGCTTCCGCCGTCAGCAAAGCTGTTTCGAGCGAAACCATTAGATCTCAAGCAAAATAGTACGCTGCTAACCATCATGTAAGTGCCCACGTATTTACATGGTAAACTCATCAAGTAGCCATCTGCTTGATGGGCTCGTTGTCAGGTAGCCATCTGCTTGATAGCAATCGGTTGAGTAGCCATCTGCTCAATTGATGCCCTTTCCAGTGGCCATCCGCTGGTCAGGAGCCCGATTGGTAGCCATCTGCCAAGGTTGGGCGACCCATTGATGATGGTTCTCTGTCATCAATGTTACTTTCTGTCAACAAGCTTGCACTGTTTTACATATCAACTCATTTGGCGGGTTTACCTGCCAATCAAGGAGTAGTTCTCAAGACTTAAAAGAATCATCAACTCATTTGGCAAACATATGCCGACACAGGAGACTAGTTTATCGTTTTGCATGCTTTGTAATGTTTGTAAATCGGGGAACTCATTGTAGGCTAAGACTCATATGTTTAATTTACAAAATAATTAATAGAAGTATTTGGCCCATATCTCTTGATTTCATTAAAGCATGTTTTACGTCAGGTGATTTTCATTGAGGCATGATCAATATGTTAGTCAAGCTGATATAAATTAAACTGATTGATTATCAACTCAATTGCTGATTTGTAAATGCATTGATGTATTGAGTAAGCCATCGATTGGCTGTGAAACTTTGGCATTTCAGGAAGGTTATCATAAATTATTTAAGTCCTGCGGCCAGGCAGGCATGGAAAAGAACTAAGGGTAGTGTTTGCCTACTCTGCCATAATCAATTGATTAGAAGTCAGTTTCATCAGGACATCTTATATTGATATCAATATGTCCTTATCAGGACATTTAAATTATTACTACACTGATGTCAACATGTCCAATTTTGAATCGTTATGTTTGCACGCACAAACATTGGCACGCCCGCAATCATTACACATCATATCGAGCCATTTGCACATCGAGGCAATCGGTGTCAAATTTATCGCAAACAGTATGTAAAAAAAAGAGTAGGTAATGTTAAAAGTAATTGAAAATACACCATTTTGTTATTTTGTATTTTAAAATTAAAATTTTACTTAAATTACTTATTATTTGACAAAATATATCAACTTTGACAAAATGAATCATATTACGGTGCAAAATATCAATTATTTTGTCAAATATATACATTTATATTATACCTAACACTACACCCCAACCTAAAACAATACTATGTCTCATTTTAATCCAAAGAGTATACGCCACTTTTCTTTTTATCTGGAAAATAACATACCCACGAAAAGACCTAACTTTTTTGCTAAACACGTTTGGATAGTTTATCTAATTTCCAAATAATATCAACGATTTTATTTAATAAAGAAAATTGATTGAGACTAATACGTAACCAAATAATTTGCTCTAACAGAGCCACATGATTTGCCGACCTTTATGTCGAACGACAAAACAATTTGTAAGTTGTTTTTCATTCTATTCAAATCAAATATGTCGGCCCTTGAATTCTTCTTTTCGTTTGCCCTCCAAATAAATAACACAAGACTACAACATCCATTCCAAAATTGTATTCCTATATATTGCAATCATTTATCATTTTAGTAATCCATAATTTTCTTCCACAAAAGATATTTGTGTCCATGAACATAAATGATCTATTTAAATGGGTTTTGGCTCGATTACGCGGGTCTCGACTTAAAAAAAATAGTTTCGGTGAAACCTTGAAACCCCATTTGGTTAGGTTTTGAATGTTAGGTTTTGTGGTTCTGAAAAAGTTTAAAGCCCACTTGAATTGGTTTTGGATGTTGGGGTTTGAGGAAACAAGTTGATAATAGGTGTCAAATTAATGTCTTTTTAGAGAGCTTTGGGAAAAAAATAGATTATATGTGTCAAATCAATGTTTAATAGGTTTCAAAAGTTTGAAGATAGATTTGTGAATATATTTATGATAAGTTTCATGGATTTGACGAAAACTTATTTGGACCGGACCGAAACCCATCCATATACAGACAAAATTTATGACAAGTGTAATAAACAATACAAGCATACATACAATATCTACAAAAAAGGGTAAAACAGTTCTACCGAATTACACTTTTTAATCCCAATAACTTAAAATATTTTGTATCTCTGATCAGATAAAATGGATATTTAACATTTTAGGTCCCTTGAAACTGTTTAGATATTACAACAAATTGGAGGAAAACATAGTGTATGGAACAAGCCAAAGTGCAAATTTATGGCTAATAAAGTAACAAATAACATACATCCAAACCTACATCAATCTTAGTATATCCTTTTCTTAACACCACTTTCAAACACTTAAACACCAAGAAAATCGAAGAACACAAACCTCAAACGAACTCTAATCCAAGAGAGAATCTTGTGAGCTTTTAACCTTACTAATTAGTCCTCCCACAATAAAAAAACCATGATCTTTGCTCTTATTCATACAACTATCCAACATACATTCCTTACAAAGAGCAAACCACCACATCTTCCAATCTACACCAACCCATTCTTCTTCACAATCTCATCGACCCTTTATCCTTCATTAGCTCTGTCAAGCTCAATTTTGGTGTCCTGGTGTTGCCTTGTAAGACTCTTTGGTTTCTTTCTGCTTTAACAATAGAGAGATCAGATATAACACACAAGTTTTTAAATCAAATGTATTTGAAATAAAAGCATGCACTAATTAATTAAATATAGCATACTCATGTAAAATATTTCACTTGCCTTGGTATTGCCAACTGCTCTAGCTCACCACCACCAGCTCATTTTATAAACAACTTATTATTCTAAGGAAATGGATCATCTTCTCTGTGTGTGTGTGTGTGTGTTTTCAAAATAGATCTACTTTTCTAGCAGACTGTGAAGTATCGACAAGAGTTCCTTCATTCTAAGATAGGGGAATGATGTCACGGATCAAGATAGGCGCTGAATACTGATTATTTTAAATTTGTAGTTGGCAACTGTTTTTGAAGTATTTCAAGATTCTTTAATACTATACATAAATACAACTCTAGAAAGAATCAGCAATCAGGAGAAATATTCAAGTTCTTACCCGAAAATCAAGTTTTCAGAAATTGCCATCCCTCTTGTACTATACTGCAGACCTTAATACATACTAGATAGCTCATATTGGAAGCATTATGACCCACAATCAAGTTGACTAGATTAGCTACATCGAAAACCAAAATCTAACTCAACTAATTCACGATGGTGTTCATCACAAAACAAATAAAATAAAAATCAGATAAAAGTCCACCGGGATATTAAATCGAACCACATACACATGGACAGCCAACACACAAATGATCACAACCAAATAAAACCAAATATGTCACCATCTGCAGTTTGATTTATGAAACTTCCTTACTATCATATAAAATGTTGAACTAGTTTATGACATAAAAATATTTACAAAACAATTTGATGCGGCCGTAAAATGTCTCGCAATACAACATCAAAATGTGCTATATATGACTGCATCTATATCTACTTCCTTTTCTTCTTCTTTTTTGGTACAAACCTATATCTAGTTGGGACAAAAAAAAGTATTACATACCTCGGTGTAATCCCGAATCTTACATTTTAGTCTTTCAAGACTTAATATCGTCTCCACAAGCCAGATTAAAAGATCGTAGGCCAGACACCCTATCTAGATGAGCTTGTTCATCATCATTACATCATAAGTCGTTCGGACAATCTACATTCTTCCTCCATTGAAACATGTGGATTGATTTTCCTAAGATTACTAACAAACGTAATCGCCTCATCTCTCCTGTCAAGCTTACAATACCAATCCACAACTGAATTATGTGTGCTCTGATTAGGTTTGCACCCGTTCTTAATCATATACTGAATCAAATCAATAGCCTCCACAAACATTGCGCCACCTGCATAACTTGCAACAAAGGTATTATACGTAATAACATCAGGAGCTACCCCAGATTCCTTCATCTCCAAGAAAACTCTCGAGGCATCTTTCATTCTACCATTCCTACAATACCCATAAATCACAGTATTGAATGAAATCACATCAGGCTTTATCCCTTTAGACAACAAATTCTTTAATATTTCTTCAGCTCTCTCGAAATTTCCAGACCTGCTGTACATGTACATCAAACTATTGTACGTTGTCAAACTAGGTGTGAACCCACTTTTGTGCATGAAGTTTAGAATCTCGTTTGCTTTGTCGATCATTTGTCTCCTACCGTAAATAGAAACCATTGCATTTAAAGTAGTTATATCTGGTGAGAACCCTTTTCTTCTTAGCTCCAGAAAAGCTTGCTCTGTTTCCAGTAATAAATCACTTTTGCTATAAACAAGAACAAGGGTCTTTAGCAAAATCGCGTGTGGTTCGATTGAACCTGAATATATTTCCGAAGCAAGAGAATGTATTTTCTCGATTTGTTTTCCTTTAGCATATGCATGAAGCATTGAGCTATAAGTAAGTTCGTTTGGTCTACATCTGCCATTCATTTCAGCTAAAATTCTCTCCGACTGATCCCATAGGCCTCCTCTGGCCAGTGCTGCTAAAACGGCATTATAAGTCGAAAGGTCGGGAGTGACCCCTGCTTCCAACATACGCTTATAAATAGCCATAGCTTGGTCAAAAGATCCACATTTACTGTAAGCACTTATTAAAGTGTTGAAAGTGTCCCTTTCAGCCACAAAACCCGATCTTTTCATTTCTCGGAACACTCCAGAAACTTCTGTGTCCATCCCATTCTGCCCAAAAACGGCCAAAAGTGTATTCCAAGTAACAACATCAGCTGTACATCCACATGCCTTTATTTCATCAAAAATCTTCATCATTTCCGTAAATTTACCACGATTTCCATACATTTTAATTAGAGCATTAAAAGTGCATATATTTGGGTTACAACCTGCATCCCGCATTTCCTCAAATATCCTCATCGCAGACTCATCTTTCCCAGCCTTCTCAAATCCCGACAAAAGTGTAGTATAAGTGAACACGTCTGGCTTAATCCCATTCTCGAGCATCTTAGTTTTTAGCAGCATAGCTTCCTCCAATAAACCATCTCGAGCATAAGCAGATATCAAGGAATTGTATGTGACAATGCTAGGGGAAAAGCCATTAACTTCCATCTCCCTCAAAACTTCCATGGCTTCCTTAGGCCTCCTGGACTTTCCATAAACATCCAATAGCGCATTGTAAGTGACTTTATCCGGAACATATCCAACAGATTTCATCTCCTCGAAAAATCCTTTCGCTTCCTCAAACAAAGAGCCGCGTCTACAACAAGTTATAATAGTATTGTAAGTGTAAGCATCAGGAGCAATGCCTGAGTTCTTCATACCATCAAAAACCGCCATAATCTTATTCCAAGGCATACCCATTTTTCCGTAAACATTCAAAATCACATTATAAGTAATCAAAGTAGGTTTGCACTCTTCTTCCTCCATTTTCTTGAAAACCATCACAGCCTCTCTATACCGACCATTGCTGGCGAAAACACTTATCAAAGAAGTATATGAATACACATCAATCCCATATCCATCTTTATGCAAATTATGAAGCAAAGAAGCAGCAGTAGAAACCTGTCCCTCTTTCCCCAACATACTAATTAACACAGCCACAAGAGACCCATTAATCAAATTCTCCGAATCCCTACCTTTTTTTACCCATTCGAACACACTCAAAGCCAAGTCACATTTTTTATGAAAACCCAGAGCCTTAATTATACCCAAAATATCAGAGAAAACCGTTTCTCTACTGAATTCGGAAAATCCATTTTCCTGATTAGAATAAGAATTGAAGAGAGTAAACAACTCTTGGTCTAGCTTTTCTACATCGAATTGAGGGTCGATGAGGGAGTGGAGAGTGAGCTCACCTTGAGAAGAGAGACGGTGGTGAAACCAGGGCTTGCCTTTATTTGGGTCGCGGTGTTTCCCAATACGACGTCGTGGACGGGGGGAAGTGGAGGAGGGGGTGGGGTTGTTTAGGTGGTGGGTGTGGAGGAAGTCTTGAAGGAGAGGGGTTAAAGGGGGCGGTTGAGAGAGGGGGGTGGGTGAGTGGAGTTGGGGGTCTTGGAAGAAGGGTTTTGGGGGCGGGGGGTTTGGGAGTAGAAGAGGAAGAGCTAATTTTTCTGCCATTGGAGGAGCATAAGGATTAAGGGGTTTTACAAATGATATTTGAGGTGTTGTTTCTTCTTTCTTTTAGTAGCAGTCAAAAGATTTGTCTACTTGGAAGAAAAAATCTACAGTATTTCTTTTCGACCAATTGAACAAATATCTAGTATAATACTATATTTAATGGGAAATAAAATGTGACGGTAATATTTTCCACACCATTTGTGTGACGGCAATACTAGTTATCTTAGTTGAATAGTTAGATTATTAGATGGAAAGAATTAATATACTTCAATATAGATTTTTCACATATGTTTATAAGATTTAAACGAATAAATGGTACAATTAATTTAATTAACCTCTTTATATATGTTGCAATTTCAAAATATGCTTCATTAACTTCAATCAAATAAAAAAATGGATTCATTACTTGGCGACATCACATACACAATTTCGTTATATTAGAAACTTTACCAATACAATTTAGAACTTCTCCAAAAACATCTGGAAATCATAAATATTAAAAAAAAGAACATACTGAAAATTAGAAATGAAAATTACTTTATATTTTTATATTGATATTAACTCAACCATAGAAAATTTTGCATTTTGATAGAAACATTATGAAAAATTTAATCTAAGTGCACTACATATTTCATCGATAACAAACTGTGGCCTAATAGCAATCACAAGCAAAGGGGCTCGGGACCAAGAAATCATGAGTTCAACTTATTAGAATTTGGTAATTGTCTATTATTTGTAATTCTTTGTATATACTTGTACTCCATTTATTATTCAGTATTCACTAATTGAAGCTTAATAGAACATACCCAATCAAGCAAAATAACAAAATTGGTTTGGATCGGTCTAGCTCAGGGAGACTGCTCATGGGCCGCTGGAAACAGTACTAGCCAATACACCCAAGTACTCTGAAGTCTCCTAATTTCAATCCAACTAAAGATGCAAGAATAGAAAATCAAACTATAATTAAATAGACAATTATCATCAAATTTATAAGAACTTGTCACTATAAGCGCTGCACTTTTAAACCTACAATGTATCCAAAACGCAAAATTACTCATCATGAGTGACTGATATCCCCTCCAGCAAGGACGAGGAGGAGTTTGGAAGTTGTTCGATAAAGGAAAGCTAATCTTTGATTGACAAGGTGGTTTGTTGCTAGTATTTCCAATGTCATTAACCAACATAAACTTCATCTACCAAAAGCTTGCTTTCCTTTTTCAAGGTGCAGAGCTATAGTCTTCATGACTCACTTAAGAAAATGTGGACTGATTAAACCAGCAATCTCAAGAAACCCAACACGCTCCCTTCCTCCAAATATTTTCTTCAGCTTGTCATCACAAACAATCACCTTCTTGTCTGCAGGATCCTGAAATGAAGACACAGACCAAGTTAGAAGAAGTTCATCTGCAAAAGCACAGGGCGGACATAATTGAATTGATCAGTTTTTATGTTGCTTTACTTAGAACATAGAGATTTCCCAGTATATGACTACAGAAAAGAGTGCAAAAAGACTAATTGGGTTGAAGGATTTGAATTTGAACAAGGATTTTAGATGACTCCAACATTCGGTGGATTTCATATTCATCACTCTTAAGGTTTTGACATCCATACAAAACAAAATGATCCAAACAAAGTACAATGGATTTGTATTGTGAATTTGAGATACTTAGCTCCAAATTCCTCTATCCAAATGAAGTCCAAGAGAGAGAAAAACTGGACATACACTAGTTAACTAATTACATGAAACAACCTCCCAGCCTTCATTTATACCAAAACCAGAATGTCAAGTTTTTAGCGAATTACACATAATCTGTCAATTCAAACAAAACATTAGCCTTTAATAACAAACTTGATACCACCACCACATACTTTATCTACAATGTCATGCGCAGTTATATATATATATAAATCAATAAGAAAAAGACATAAAAATACCCAAAAACTAGGGTTTCATAAATTAAGGAGAGTTCACAATATCCAAATACCTGAAGACTGTGTTGTTTGATGTAGGCCCAAATTTCCTTGAGGGCTTGAGTGCGGGCAATCTCAGGCACGCCGCCGAGGAACGCTTGCATTTCCGGCGACACACGGCGCGGCTTCATTATCCCCTTCGGCTCGCGCTTCTCCGTCTCAGTAGCTGGCTTCGACGCCGCAGAGAGCTTCACCGAGCGCAAAGAGCGCATGTTAGCGGGAATAAGCGGCCCGAAGCTGGCAGCAGAAGTTGACTTAGCAAACGACGCCGTCTCGCTAGGAAGAAAACTCGAGAAGACACCAAAAGACATGGCCATTTTTGCAGTAAAACGTGAGAGTACGTGTATATTTTAGCAGGAGGGTTTTGAAATGAGGAAGTGAGGGAGAAGATAAGACTGGAAATTAGTTGAAGAAGGGTTTTTTGTGATGTGTGTAATGAACGTTTAAACCTCTTGTGACTCTGGTCTGGTCTGATCGAGTTTATTTGGATTTATTTTGGCCTGACCTTTTGGATTATTAAAACCTGTCTCGGGCTTCTCAATGAATTATATATATTGAGAAAATATGAAATCCACTTAGATAAGATATTTACATCTAACTTCAGCTTAATTAAAATTACAATTGGGGATTTTAATGATTGTAAAGGCATACTCCTGCCTTAAAATTTACTATTAAAGAAACTCAACAAAATCTAAAATGATCTTTTGCCCTCCTTTTAATAATAAATACATATTTTATTTCTTGTTGCAATGAGCCAGTCAACTTAATAAATTTCAAAATTTTGCAATAAATAAGAAAAAAAACTATATTTATCTTAAGAATTATTAGATAAAATTTTAGACATTGATATCTAAAAATCTCAAAATAAATAAATTTGAAAGAATATTACATATTCACATGTAAAATTAAAATATTTGACCTATTCTGTAGTAAACGTAGGATTGAGAAAGTAATAAGAAAGTATCACTCAACTAATTTTGCACACAAGAAGATGTTGGGCCCGTCGGCAGTTGCAGTTGCAGACTTGCAGCACAAAGTCGTAGAGCCTAAATGGGCTTAACGGGCCTTGAACATAGAAAATGAAACAGCCCAACAACTCAACAAGCAGAACATTCTTCGTTGGGCTTCTTCCCTTTATAAAACGGAAATTGAACAATGTCGTTTCATGTTGACATTATTTTTTCTTTTGAACACCACAACATTACCCATCTAAATTTAGAAACAAGGATGGACATGTTACTAAGGGTCTATTTGGATGGGTTTTGGCTCGATTTCGTGAGTCTCGATTTTAAAAAAATGGTTTGGGTGAATTCAATGAAACCTTTGAGACCTCATTTGGATGGGTTTTGGCTGTTGATTTTTGTGGTTTGAACAATTTGAAACCCCACTTAGATTGAGTTTGAATGTTGGGGTTTAGGGAAAAAAATAGGTTGTAGGTGTCAAATCAATGTTTTTTTAAGTGAGATTTGGGGGGAAAAGTAGGTGGTAGGTGTCATATTAATGTTTTATAGGTTTGAAGAGTTTGAGTGTGAGTTTCTGAATAAGTTTTTTTATGGTTTTATGGATTTGGCGAAAACTCATTTGAAAGGGTTTTGACTCGGTCTCACGAAACCCGCGAGACCGGGCCAAAACCCATCCACATACACTCTTAATTCCATAAAATCAGTATGAAATGTACTAGTATTAATTAATTTGTTTGTTAAACATGACTCAATTGAATTCGTGAAATACATTATCTAAATCCTAATTTGTTAAACATGACTCGATTTCACGTCAGGATAATCTGCATAATATTTTTAAATTGCACATTAAAAGTATACTAGTACATAGTATATCTCAAGGCATGGACTACATTACTTGCATTAATACCAGTTCATGCAGCAGCAAAACACAAAGAGGAAACTTTTAATTAAACCAATTAATATTGGTATTGCCCATCTCTCAAGTTTCCCTCTACCAACATTATTTCCACACCTACCCATAATTTTGGTAACTCTGAGAAAATATTACATAGTAATTGGGTAGTTGGGAATTTATTAATGCTCTTTATTCGATTAACTAATTGCACGATTACTACATAATTCAGTGCTTGAGTTTAAGTGATTAAAATGACAAGAAAAAATATGGAATGGAACAAAAATATTACTCCTACTAATCATTTGATGTCAAAATAATTTTGTTAAAAAAAAAAAAAAAAAAAAAAAAAAGAGGAGTAACAACGAAAATTGGCCTGGTGCAGTAGGGCAAAGTTTCTTTTAGGCATTAATGTTGGTGGGTTTCAGTGCTTTAATCACATTGAAAATTTCTCTTCTTCAGGACCACCATTGATTAATCATTGAATTTCATGATCCAAAACACACACATGCATTAATGAGCATATTTAGTTAGATTTTAATTCATTGTCTCATGTGAACACATAAGCCAGGAATTAAAGAGAGTATGAAATGGTACCTCTTTTACAAGGCATTCAAATGCTTTTTTTTTTCTTTTTCTTTCATGTCACTTGCAATTATCAATTATGCTCCAAAGAAATCAACTGAGTAGAGTCAAATAATATATTGTTCGTGATGTGGTGTAAAGTTGTCATACTGTTATGGTGGAATGTCTCCTCCGTCCACCATCCAAATTCAAGTTTATACAAAGAAATAGATGGAGAGAGCAGGGTAAGCTCGACTCAAACTCTCTGAAGCTCAAGCCAATAGGGGGTGCTTTTAGAGAGCTCAAGTGAGGAAATATCATGTGTCCAACACTTGCATCATATAAATCCAGGGGCAAAATATGTTCTATGCCATTTTAATGAATTCACCCTACAAATGCACGTGGATTCACACAAATTTTAAATATGAACACTTGTCAATAGATCTATATATTTGACATAAAAACTTGACACTAAAGCGGATCTAGTAGAGCCCAAATATTTTGACTCAAAAAGAAAAATAGAGCCCAAACATTAGGAAAAATTTATATGTATGCATTTACCACAGATGTTTGACCAATAGATTCATGCATCCAGGTAAAAATGGCTGAACAAAAAGAGCCAGAGATGGGCATTATGTTCTTACAGCCAGAGGGTTGGTTTTCTCATTTACTGACATTAACTAATTAACACGTAAAAGTGAATGATTGTACATTGCTCTAAATGTGTTCCCTCATCAATGGATGAATTTTGACCTTTCAGGTACACATTCATAATGTGGAACCGTTCCCATACTCTGCACCCAATTAATTGAAACAATTCTTAGGTGAAATAAATAGAGAAACGCTCTCAAAATTAGGGGAAATTATTACTCTCATTGGACCACTTGTGTCTATATGCAACATAGTCGTCTTCTCAAAATTTGTTCTAATGTAAAGTAATTGTGCGACACCACTAATTTCAATTATCACTCTACTATTTAAAAACAAAAATATAAACATAATTAAAATTTTACATATTCCAAACCGAAGCGAGGGGCACCATCCAACTGAGGAGCAATTTCATTAGAGTCATTAATAGTGGGAGCAAGAGGACGGTCCACTTGAGATAATTTGGGATGAGAGAAAGGACCTTGAAAAGACCGGACGAAAGCATTATTAGGATATTAATGGAATGCAAGCCCGTCATTCTAATTTTACTTAACATTTATCTTGCTTTTACAGATTCACCTCCCGAATATCGGAATATGTCTATGATAATTTTTTATTATAATCTCCCGAATATGTCTTAGAAGTTCGAATGACCACACTCTTCGTAATAGATCGACTTTCACGTTGAAATAAGAATTAACATGAATTTTTTATTACTATATACTTTTTGTTTTGCAAAACCTTATTTTAATCTCAGCATTGATGGTTGGATTAGATTTATACTAGGTTTAGTAACCATGAAGGGTGATGAGAAAAAGATAAGAAAGCAAAAAAGAGATGAAAATGATCACATGGGAGGGTTTGGGCAAGGTTTAACTAGCAACTCGTGCCTTGGGTGAAATGATCAATTCTCACACGGTACACGCCTTTTGCCTAAAACGAGGCAAGCTCATCGGCCCACATTATTTTTTTATGTGCAAAATGATGAATTGGATGGGTTTGTGTCCAAGACCAAGACCCAACGGTCAACAAAGGGATTTTCAAAAAGAAAATTCCAAAAGCTGATTGATAAAAAGCAGCCATGTTGCACATTATTAAAGAAAATATCCAACTGGCCATAGATTCTTAAAATACGATTTGTGCAATTTTCTTATAAATTATTGTCGAGAAGATTGTATCATGACATGAAATCTACTTCACAAAATAATTAATCAAAGACGATAACTTTATTACTTATGAAGAAGAAGATGCTAGGTTCTGTAAGGCACAGAGGAATTTCCTCCTTTCAAGAAAAGAAAAGCTCTAAACATCAACAAAGCAAACGGCAAACAAGAGCAGGCTAAAGTTAAAGAACTGAAACACTAAAATCCAACCAATTTTAGCAGTATTCCCCTTTAAACTGCCAAAGCCTTATACATTTAGGCAGAAAAAAGAAAAAGTAAAGTAAAAAATCAATGGTTTTTGCCAATAATAATACTAAAGCTCACCACTTTCCTCCATCCATGAAGGTAAACTCAAAAACTAACCTCCATTTGCTCAATCTGTTACCAGAAAAAAATGAGCTCCAACCCCTTTAGTTGGATTCTGCTATCAGAGTATAAAGATTCCTCGAGGCTCGAAATGAACCCCTTTAGTTGGATTCTGCTATCAGAGTATAAAGATTCCTCGAGGCTCGAAATGAACCCATGAATGATTATTCTCTACAACACAGACTAACGGAGTAATTAAAACAACTAATAAATTCTCAATAAAATGAGCCTAATTCATTACTTCTCCTATGTTAGTAAATTAGAAACTGCCTAACCATATGAACATTTGCCTGCCATAAGTTGATCCTATGTGGTCAGATGCTCTCCTGGGCATTATTATCCAGTGCTGCAACTTTTGCACGATGTGCCGCAAGAGAAAGTGCCGATTTTGCACTTTCCTCTTGAGGAAATTCACATGCTTCACTGATCGAACCCGATTTCAAATCAGCCGGTGGAATAAAACATTCTACGCACAAACCCGGAACATTAAACGCTACCTCTTCAATTGTCCATGCTTCTTCCATTCTAGTTTTTGTATGGCTATTTGCAGTTTCTCCAAATCGGAAAAGGGTAACCACAGAACGACCAGAATGAGCAATCATGATCCCTTCAACAGGTCGATAATCATCCAAGAATGAATTGATAGTAGTTTCCCAGTAAAGGGCATCTCCGCCGTTGGATTGAATCCGGGTGAGATGTGAATCTTCCATGTGAACAAGAAGCCCCGTCTTTTGGCTGAAGTAGCCAAACAGGACATGTCTTATGATTTCCGCAGGTCCTTCACTTCTTGTCTTCAATGTCTGAGGTTCAGCAGCAAGCTTTAGAATGAAACAATCTTCTCCATTGATACTCTTCTCCCCAATACAAATGGCATCAGCAAACATACCAGCAGTGGTTCTTGGATCAAGGCCCTGCAAAATCAAACACCAAGATTTGAATACATAGACTTAAAAAACCGGTGAACATATGAAAATTGGTGAGATTTTAACCTGAAGGGCACGGCGTAAAGGTCGAACGGGACCCTTTGCAGTGTGGGCCCCGAGCCAGGGCGTGTGCCTCCACACTAACTTGCCATTACACCCGGCATGAACTTTGCTTCCCCCAACTGCAAGCTCAACATACCACATATCTGGATTCATCTGCCAAAGGACAAAACCACCAGATTGTGCAGTTCTAGCAGCATTTCTGTTTTTCACAACCTTTGTTGCATTTTCAAACTCCGAGGCTACCATCTTCAATTTCCCCATTACATAAGCATTCTTAATAGAGTTTTGGATCTTTTGACCTCCAGAAGCAGCAGTAAACTGTTGCAGTATGTATTGGGCCGACGATGTTTCCTACAAAATTGCAAGAACTGATATTTAAACAAAATTATGGTACCAAACATTAGAGTCAAAAGTTTAATCTAAGATTCACTCGCATCAACTCCAAATTTTACAAAATAAGAGTTAGAATATTACTTTTCATCAAGCTACAAATAATCTACTCAGTTTTTAATATAATCTGAATCAAAAGCCTTCATGAATTAAATTCTCAGTTATGAGCCTTTTTGCGTCTTACACATGAACTACTTTCAAAATCTAGAAACAAATTTCACCAAATAAATAGCAACAAACACAAAAAATTATCAGGCGTTTATACATACAATGGGGGTGTCCTTTATACTGAGATGAGGCAAAGGGTCAGTGGAGCAGACGTGCACCGGGGCGAGAGGTGCCCCCATCACCCCAAGCAAGAGCCTCAAATCATTCTTGTTGCCGCACACATTCTCGTTAACACTAATAGATGGGTTCCGACTCAGCTGCCCGAGTACCCACTGTCCGAGACCCGAGCCGATCCGCTTCGACTCCCCTATCTCTCCACCATCCGGATCCGGACCCTCCATCAACGGCGTCAAACTACCCGATCTCCCAATCAGCGGCTCAGGATTATTATTCGTAATAACCTTCCTCCGAAACAAACCCGGACTCTTCGAACGGGACCTACCCGGAGACAACCCGCGTACAACTTCCTCCTTCAATGCCGAGAAAAACCCTTGCCTCTTCTCCATTTTTTTTTGTTTCTATTTTACTTAATAATTCACTACTAGTAAAAATTATGATTGTGTGTGTATTTGTAAGGAAAAGAATCACGCAGTTTGTGCTGACCTAAACCCTATACATTTACATGATAGAGTTATAATCACCATTTTTTCATGAGAGTGAACCTAGCTATGCTGTTATAGAGAGAGAAAGTGTTTTTTAGTTAGAGAAATGGGTGATGGGAGTGAGAAAAAAACGTTGAGAAGAAAGTGGCGTTATTTAGAGAGAGAGAGACTGATGAATTAGTTGAGAGTAGTAGCAGTGGAACAGTGTGAAAACGATTTCTGGAGAGAGAAAGAGAGCTCTCAGTGTGTGTGTGTGCAGTGCTGCTGCTTTCTGGTTGTGGGGACCGGCACTCTGAGTGTGAAGTGAAGGGTGGGGCGAGTGAGCTCACGCGCAGGGGAGTTTGGAAAACAATATACCATATGAGAAATTATTATATTAAATAATCAAATTATAAATTGGTGACTACATATATTTATTAAATATGTACATAATATACAATAAATATACTAAATAAATTTTATTAAATAATTCAATTCTACATATTTAATTTAATTTAGTAGGGAAATTTAATTTAATTAATTATTTAAGTATATATATTAATTTTCCTATTTTTATTTATTAAAAAAACAATTTTTAAAAAAAGAAAAAAGAAAAAGGCTATCCAGTCAGGGGACGCCAAGTGGCGTCCCCTTTGGCGTCCCCTGACTTAAAGGGGGCGCGTGCCAACACGCGCCCCCTTTCTTCCCCAGCCCTTCCTCACGCGGGAACGGGCTGGGCGTAGGGCTCCGCCGAGCCCTGCGCCCAGCCCGTTCCCGCCCGATTGCCGCCCCGCCCCGGAGCCCTCCTCCACTGGAGACGGCTCCTTCTCCTGCCCCCAACGCCGCCCATGGCAAGGCCATCACAATTGGGGATGGCCTTATTGACAAGTGTAATATACTACAAAACTTAATATAGGTATATTTTAATTTATGATTTGGAGGATGCAATTGAGTCCGACTAGATTTCTATTAGGAAAAAATTGGTGGTAAATAGATGTACCGGATAAATATTGCATTCTCTAAAAGATATTAGATAAATATTGAAGTGTTACGATTAGTCTTAACTAGAAATAGAAATTGTTATACCCTAATTAGTTTTCTGTGGGTTAATCTTTTATATTAAAATAAAGGAAGAAAACTCCAGAGAATTTGTCGCAATAGAGCTGTTTTCCAAACAAACATTTTATAAAACTATAAATCACTTCTAACAGCGGACGTCAGTAGCAATACTATAAATCAATATTCACTGATTTTCAGATACTTTTGTGTAATTTTTTAATCAAGTAGAAGCTTAATTATTTAAAAAAATATATATATATATACACACACGTGGAAGCTTAATTAGCCTCTTCAAACATACTCCATCCGTTTCAAATTAATTGGCACATTCCTTGTTTTCACAAAGATTAAGGAACTTCATAATAAATCTATTTTCTATGATAAAATGTTAATTAAAATACTCTCATCAATGATTGTCACTCCCTCCATTTCAAATTAATTGACACATTCCTCATTTTTACACAGATTAGGAAACCTCATAATTAATCATTTTTCTATAGTAAAATGTCAAAAGTACCCTCTTTAATGATTCCTATCACTTTTGTCATGAACTACTTAATACATTTTTTTTCTACATTTTTTAATTTTTTTATTGGTGACCCTTGAGCTTCCCAAGAAAGGGCAAAATTGAAAAAAAATGCATTGAAAAATCAAATGTGCCAATTAATTTGATGCATAAAAATTTGACAAATGTACCAATTATTATAATTTGAAACGAGGGAGTAAACAACTAGCCTTTTAGAATCTCTAGATTTTTCAAAAGATTTTATAAATGATGAAAAATGATAATTGATGTGTGTGAGTGAAAAAATACTACCTCCATCCCATTTTTTTCTCTTTGGTACAATTGACCAGTCAACTTAACCAGTATTTAAAAAAATATAATAAATAATCTGAGTAATTTTTTTAAACAATAATTTGATAATATTATACAACACCATATAAATTAATATTTAAATGGTTTAAAACGCTATAAATGGAACAAATATTCTTGATAAGTCACTTAAAATGTCAAAAAGTTTGACTTTGCACTGTAGCTAATGAAATAAAAAAAAATTGGGATAGAGCTCATATAAACAAGGTATAAATGTCTAATGATCCCAAAAACTCAAAGGAGTTCAACTACAATTATAAGAAATTGAATGAATTTTGCCAAAATAAACTCATGGTATGATTTTATTAAAATATTGAGCAATCTTTAATGAAATAATAAGTACAAAATTATAATTTGTTCGCACGTGAGGGATAGGCATGAGTTTCACCTGAGGTAGAATTAAAACATAAAGTTTGGGACATTTGGATTTATGAGATATGATAATTAATGCTTTGATGCGTTTGCATTGAGAGCATTTTTAGGACTATTGGGTTCATGTTGGATCTGCTTAACTCCATATATAAATTATCGATTTCTTAATTCAATTTGTATTCGCATAGGATCAAATCTATGTCAAATTGGATTGAATGAAATCTCCAACCTCAAAATCTCCATCATATGTCTAATTTTTTTGTTTTTTATTAAAATACACACATAAGGGCATAACTATTAACTCAGTTCATGAGCTCAAAATTTTCTTGTCACCCATGAAATTTCAGCATTAAAATGAATGATTAAAACGTAAATATTCACATGCTTCAGAATTGATCAGATCTCGTAAAAAAATTGTACTGTTGATAAAATATAAAAAATAATTTGTGTTGATATAATAATTATAACTTATCAGATCTTGTCCGTAAACACTTATGACATATCAATAATCTAAACTAGATGTCATCTAATTAACTACTAATTCCACCAGAAAATGATTAATATACATATCATTTTCAAGTTGCAGCGGGAAAGACAAGTTATTGGAGTATAACTACTTGATTTTGTAGACATAGAAAGATGGATCTTCATATTCTTCACACCATAGTATTTTTTTCCTTTCAAATGGGTCATAGTTAATAAACTTGAAAATTGTGCATTCATGCCACCACCAAATAATGAAGTTTAAGTGAAGGAATTGAAATTTAACTTTTAATGTGATGATATAGTAAGATCTGAATTACAAAAAAACAAGACTAAATGAATTAGTTTGTAAAAGATCAATATAAATTTGATTGATTTTTAAAAAAACCACTAGAGAACATGTTCTCTCTCTATATTACATGTTCATTTTATTTACTTCCATTAAAGTGAGGCAACTTTAGAAAAACTACACTAAGTTTAAAAAATGAAAAAGTCGTTCTAGTCATGCTAAAAATTACAACGTTTAATAAAATGGAATTGTATCTTGCATTCCTAAGTTTGATCAACCAATTAGTATATCTAAGATGCACTTAATTTGAAAATCCAACAAAATTTTAAAATTATTGTTTGCCGACGGAATATATTTAAAGTGTATGTATAAGTATTGAGAATAAATTGTCCCAAATAGATCAAATAATAAAAAAAAGTCAATCTTAAAAGGTCTTGTACAATATTCAACTCATAAGCTAGCTTTTGTAGTAAGTTAGCCCAAGTCATTTTATTTGATGTGGATTTAACCAAATCCATGTGAAAAAATCTAATATGGTATCGGAGCTCCATGTTGATATGGGTCACCACCTCCTTCCATGATGGGCTACTCATTGTTCCTATAATAGAATTATTTTTCACCCAGATAACAAAGGTCTAGATTGTCATTTTTCGACGATCATTATTCGTGGAGTATTGAGAATAAATTGTTCCACATAGATTGAAGAACAAAAACAAGTTCACCTTATAAGTTCTTGAGTCTTTTAAGATGAGTTAAACTCAAATATTAGTCAATTCATATGAAAAAATCTAATAATAATTGTAAAAAGTTGTGCTTCACTTAAAATAAGCATCTCACAAATAAATCAGTGCTATTAAGAAAAAATAACAATGTTTCAACGATTGTTACTTCGGGTTGGCTAATAACAGTTCAACATTGGTTAAACTGTCGATAGTTCTCCATTCATTAAATTATATGTGGACTGACTTTTACCTTCTACCTAATAAATAGGTTGTGAAATAAGGTCTAAATTTCCAAAATTGCCCTTATTTAAATTTTGAAAAAAAATTAAACAATAGACCCACCACACCCACCACCTCGTAACCCACCCCATTGTCTTTTCCCCAGCCCACTCTTCTGTAGAGACAATGGTTTTTATGGAAGAAATCCGCCGCCGATAAGAAGCGTAATAAATAGGTGATAAAATGTCTTATTGCCCAACCCACTTCTTCTTCTCCAATCTATATAATAGATTTCAAGATTAGAGGCATGAATTTCTTGATATTAATAGAGTTTTTTGTTCTAATATTTTGAAATGGGTTTGAACAAAAAAAATCTCAGATCCGGAAATTCCATGAATCATCCAGATCCGAAATGAATTCGTGAATGAATTGTGTTTTTCGTATGTGGAAGATCGCGGCAGGTGGGGTGAGAGGAAAGAGGTGGTGTTGGGTGGGGAGGGGGTGGGTGGGTGGTGAGAGGTTGGGTGAGGTGAGGAAGAAGAGGGGTTATTTTGCAAATAAGGCAAAATAAATATTTAGGAAAATACAAATTGGTCCAAATTTATATATATATATATATATATATATATATATATATATATAATTAACTTTCAAATTTTAATATATTCATTATATTAGTTTTAACTTAAATATAAGCTGGATCTAATTCAATAATATTTGTGAACATAAGATTGATTATAATAATAAACTGTAATCTTCATTTGCATACTATTATAATATTTTAATATATTATGGGATTATAATTGCATACTATTAATAAATAAATAGTATGCAAATGAAGGAAAAAATTGTTAATGTTTAATTCATTAAATGAGGTATATATATATATATATATAAGACCAAAAGGTTACTTAACAAGATTCGCTTAAAATATCTTCAAAAGATTTGGAAGTCTGTAGGAATTATTTTCGGAATAATTTTTCAACTATAGGTAGGAATTCACTAAC
Source organism: Penstemon davidsonii (assembly GCA_034814905.1). Lineage (NCBI taxonomy): Eukaryota > Viridiplantae > Streptophyta > Magnoliopsida > Lamiales > Plantaginaceae > Penstemon > Penstemon davidsonii. The sequence continues at coordinate 7,450,375 of JAYDYQ010002688.1, forward strand.
AAAACACCAATTAAGTTTTGAGATTTAATTATCTTTGTAAACAATGGTATATATATTACTTTAAGGTTAACAATGTTGACTTTGGTCAATTAATCGAGTCATTTGTTGACTTTGGTCAATTAATCGAGTCATTTGTTGATTTGAATTACGATTAATCTAGTTATACACGACCCTAAAGTCGATCATGTTGATTTTTCTCATTAATCGGGACAACTATCGATTTGGATTATGATTAACCTAATTATACATTACCCTAAGGTCAACAATGTTGACTTTAGTCAATTATTCGAGCAATTTGTCAATTTGTATTATGATTAAACTAATTATGGATTACTCTAAGGTCAACAATGTTGACTTTTGTCAATTAATCGAGTCATTTATCGATCTGTATTACAATTAACCTAATTATAAATTACCCAATGGTCAACAATGTTGACTTTAGTCAATTAATCGAGTCACAGTTAGATTATGATTAACTTGGATATACATTACCCTAAGGCCAACATTGTTGACTTTGGTCAATTGATTGAGTTATTTGTCGATTTGAATTACGATTAACCTAGTTATACATTACCCTGAAGTCAATAATGTTGACTTTGGTCAATTAGTCGAGCCATTTGTCGATTTGAATTACGATTAACCTAATTATACATTATCACTAAGGTCAATAATGTTGATTTTGGTCAATTAATTGAGTCATTGTCGATTTGAATTACAATTAACCTAGTTATTCATTACCCTAAGGTCAGCAATGTTGACTTTGTTAAATTAATCGAGTCGTTCGTCGATTTGAATTACAATTAATCTAGTTATAAAATACCCTAAAGTTGACTTCAGTGTTATAATCGCATAAATTAAAATAATTAAAATGTGAATTTATAAAATTATAAATCAATCTTAAGTTCTCATATATTATCGAATTAGATAAAATTTGTATTTAAGTTAAAACTAATAAAATGAATATATTGAAATTTGAAAGTAAAAATAAAATAAAAATATATATATTAAAATTTGGACCAATGTGTATTTTCCTAAACATTTATTTTACCTTATTTGCAAAAAAAAACCCTTCTTCTTCCTCATCTCACCCAACCTCCCAAGTCCCACCACCCACCCCCTCCCCACCCAACGCCGCCTCTTTCTTCCCACCACACCTGTCACCGGTCTTACACATACAAAAAATACGATTCATTCAAAAATTGATTTCAAATTTGGAGGATTAATGGAATTTTCGGATCTAAATTTTTTTTTTTCATAAACCATTTCAGAAAATTAGAACAAGAAACTCTATTAATATCAAGAAATTCATGCATCTGCTCCTGTATGCCTTATCTTGAAATCTATTACGTGGACGAGATTAGAGGGGGGAAAAGATGATGAATATCCATTTTATTAATGCTATGGTACTACCCAAAAGAGACAAAATCACTAATGCTTTCAATTATTTAAATTTGCAGAGGCGGTTTAATTTTTCTTCTTGTTCCTCTTCTTCTTCTTCTTGTCTCCAGTGGCGGTGTCGACTTCGGAAACTTTTTTCTGGCCTTTGGCTTCTTCTCCGACTTAGATTTCTCCGTCGTCATGGCTTTTTCGGCGACGGGTACCTTCTCGGCTGGTTTCTTATCTGCTTTTGGTGCCATTTGTAGAGAGAGGAATTTTTAGGGAAGATGAATGTTGAATTGGGGAAGATGACCTTTTATTTTATTTACAAATTTAAAAAGGGCTAAACTGTAATTTCAGGTCAATTCAACAAAAAACAACCGGCTAATTATCACTTGTAGAGCCGGTCATAATTATATTAATAAAAAATGTTTTTAGTTTCTTTTTGACCAAAACTACCGACAGTTTTTCACAAGGTGAACTGTTATTAGCATTGCCCTTGTTACTTTTCATTTCATGAATCACAATATTTAAATAAATAAATATCAATATCTTAATAACCCAACTTAACAGACGCAATTGCAAAAATAGAAGTGATGTCTCTACGTCAAAAAAGGTTGCACTAATTAAAAGTAATTTTATTAATTCATTCATAAATAAAGTTAGTTAAAACTTAAAAGAGAACAAAAGACTTGAGTAGTCAAGGCTTATCTTGTGTGGGACTATAAATAATTGACTTAGATGATATGATTTAAAGATGATAATGGGTTGGACATTACTCGAGCATTGAACATGTTCCGCCGTTTGTACGTTTGTTGTTGTCCACTATTTCCACTACTTTTTTGTTTATCCGATTATTATAGATGGAATTATAAATTTGGGCCCTAAAGTATGATGGTATAACAATTGAAAGTTGAAATTTTTCTGCCCAAATTACCTTTCCATTTATATATGCAAATAGTTGTTAACTTTAACTTCATATCTGTTGTAAATAATATATATTAGTGGGTATTCCTATTTAGTATTTATATAGTTTAGGGACTTATTTTGTAATAGTTATCCACTATCCCATATCCCATATATTGTGGGATTTGTAACTCCCCATGTAACAGACTTGGTTATTTAATAAAATCTCTCCCCTCCCCAAAATTAGATCTCCCAATTTTCTCTACACGTTTATTTTCTCTGCATTTTCTTATCTCTCTTTTATGTTCATCAATCTCTTCACATATGATCACTAAACTTAAGAGCTATAACAAATAATTTACAACACGTTATCAGCACGAGTTTGCTCCATAACTCGATTTCAAGGTTATCACAATATATCACAAAACAAGAGAGAAAAGAGGAAAACACATTGAGAGGTAGATTTTCGGATTTGCACGCAGCAGCTTCGGTTTTTCGATCATTACGGTCTTTTCCACCGTTGGATCGTTTTCAAATTTGAACCGAAGGTTCATCACACCAGGTTCTTAATTTGGACCGTTCGGATCGTCATTCCAGTGTCTGTAAATGAAACGGCAGCCACCAGAAGTTTACGAAAAGTTGAAGGAAGTAGCCTTAGCCTCTCTCTGGTATGATCAAATTAACAAACAACTGTGTGGTATCAATAATTCATTGTGTTATTAACAATTTTCAAGTAAACCTGAATATTTTGAACCCTTATGAATTATATGCTTTAAATCTGAAAAATTTATGAATCTAAAGCATGCTATAGGATTTAAGTTTAATTATTGTTCCTAAGAACTGAAGTTGTTTATCTATTCGAAAAAAATTTGATGGGTTCTATTACTTAATTTGGTTGTCTAATTTTGTGATCTAAATTTATGCTTACCTTTAGATTCATACTTTTGTGATTTGGAATACATGAATTGCATGATTTAATCCATGTATTATTTGGCTTGAACCGATTCATGTAAACAAAAATTTTGGTTTGATTTACATATTGTTTGTGATCAAAATTTCGGCTTCAACTTTATCTTTATTAGCATGAATATTATGATGACGCAAGAATGAGAATTTTAACTAAATTCAGAATTTATATAGAAATTCCTGTATGATATGATTTTTCGAATTTATGGAAATATGCTTATATGAAATTCGTAATTTTCTAAGCATGTTATTCTTGTGCGATTGACCTGAAACTTTTATTGAAGCATGCTAGTATAATATTGTACCCGACTGGATTTTTTCAGATTTGTTGGATATGTAATTTGTTCTGAAAAAATTGTTTTCTCCGAAAACTAATATGTAATCTCCCGTTAGAATATTTGGAATTATGTAACTTGTTGTATATGCTTAGAATCGTATTGAAAATAGCTTTCTAACCATGTACCCAGATTATTTTTTGGATAAGTAATTAATAAGTTATTTGAGCTTTAAGCCTCTGTAAATTACTTGAATAATCTGGAAATTATTTAAAAGACAATATAAGCATAATACACAAGCCCACTCTAAAATTTGTTTTCGGTTTCTTCATGTTTTCTGAATCGTTGAAGAACTTGATGTTGGTAATTATTATTGTGTTTGGGCCTCTCATTTCCGACAAAGAAACCGTTCAAATCGATTATTTGGGCCAATTTGCGGTTTCTTCATAAATTGGGACAAGAAGATGAATTTTCAGGTCTTTTGGATCCGACCCAGATTTTGAGATTTCCGGTCCGGTCGAACCGGATCATGTACGGATCATGCGGATACATTCATACCCGAAGTGGTTGGGATTCAGTTTGGGTCATACGGTTTTGGTATACGACCCGGTTCGGTTTCGGGTTTATTCGGTTTCAAAACAGACCCAATTATTTGTTCGGATCCTGGTTTAAGTTGGATCATTTTTTGTTTAACTTGGTCCTGAACTGATCTGGTTCTGGTTAGGACTGATCCTGAGAAAAAAATGTGTATCCTTATTTGATTGTATATATATGAGTATATGTGAGTATATATATATGGTGTGCTTATATATTCAATTCAACAACTATCACTTTGGTACCTAAACTGGAATTATGGTTATACATTGCATGTTAAAATGATCAATTAAAAGACCTTATTTGAAAAAGTTAGTTGAGGTCAGTGAAATCAATATTGATCTATTCACAAGTAGTGTTCTTATTTGGCCATTAATTATGGACTTTAGCATGCTTAATATTAAATATTAATGTTCCAAAATTATCTTTATGACATGCTTATGTTCTTCGTATCATATTTGGGAAGTATTGTGGTTTGATTACTTGAAGGTTTTAAAATTTGATTTTTTATTATGTGGCCGAAACCTCATAATTTTCGTGGACTTTGTGAGTTTATTGTTTAATGAACTTTGATCGTGTTGGCTTTTTATTGCCATAGAATTTGCAGCCCTTAAATTATTTGTGTTTTTGTCCTAGAAATTAAACTATATATATGATTAAAAAGGCTACGTAAATGTGATCACTAGTTCACGTGTTGAAGTACTGAACAATTTGTTAAAGTGCAGTGTTATATGAGACTATGTAATAGAAGAGTGACGAATTCGTAGTTCTATTACATCTCTGGATTATGGCATATACTTATATTGATAAAGTATAATTGATATTTAGCTATCATTTCTGTGTGAATTAATTATTCCTGGAATTTATATGTGAGGCATGCGTATGAAATCTCATTTATTTATCAAGTTTATTTTTAGTGCATAAGTTTTCAAATTGTAAAGTATTGGCTTTGCTTTTCTGCTTTATCTTATGCATGTGATGAATGATTATATATGATTGCATTATAAATGAATGTGAGTGAACTTGGGTTTACGAATATTGGGATTGGAGTTCCCTCTGATTAAAACCACATATTATGAATTAAGAAATGGAACCAAAGGGGTTCAATTTACTCATGGAGGCTATAGGCCCGTAATATACATATACTTAAATGAGTTCAATTAAATTACTTATGGAGGCTATATGCCCGTAAGAAACTGAGCATGACAATTGTCGGAGATAGTTTGCTAACTAATGCCCAAAAGGTTGAGGTTATGGTTCTGATCAGGAAACACTTGGATGAGACCCTTAGGTTGGACTACCCATCCATTGAGGATCACCAAAAGACAATTTTGTTCTGGGTGGTCATATTTTGAACCATATTCAGATTTGAACTATGTTTGAATTGTTTCGGACCACATTTTGGGTGGCTTTATTTTTAATCCGATTATTGTGGTATTAGCTCGCTTTACTTTTTCAAGTAAATTTTAAATACTGGAATATATTTGGTTTCTAGGCATGACACGTGGGGAATAATGTCTGGCAAATAGTGCAACTACGCACACTATCCTAAGGGATAGATCATATTTTGTTAATATAATGTCTAGTAAGACCTCTATGACAACAATATCTGACACATATGATTTGATAGATGGCTTTGGAAATACTCACCTTATGTTGTCAAATGGCACGGTTTTAGCCATTAAAGAGGCTTTTTATGCTCCACGTTCAAGGAAAACGTTGTTGAGTTTTAAAGATATTCGAGCTAATGGTATTACATTGAAACCACTGATAAAATGATAATCGAATATATGTGCATTACCTCTAATTTGTACGATCATATACGTACTTTGGAGAAATTAGAGGGACTCTCGACTAGGTTATATAGAACCACAATACGAGTGTCCGAGGTACATCCGAAAGCACATGTATATACCCAAAAATGGCCTAGCGGAGGCACTTATTAAGAACTTACAGAGAATAGCTCGGACTTTGGTTATGCGCACCAAACTACCGATCTCTGCTTGGGGCTATGCAATATTGCATGCAACGATGTTAGTACGTTTGAGGCCCACTACGACCCAACTTTACTTTGCGTTACAGTTGGTATACGGGAATACACCAAACATTTCCCATTTACGCACATTTGGGTGCACAATATATGTGGCGATTGTTCCGTCATAGCGGACTAAAATGGGACCTCAACGTCGAATGGGTATATTTTAGGGTTTGTATCGCCATCTATTGTACGGTATTTGGAACCCTTGACAGGCGATCTCTTTACCGCACGATTTGCGGACTGTCACTTTGATGAGACTGTCTTCCCGCCGTTAGGGGGAGGAAATAATGTTCACACTAACGTTCAGGATGAACGGCGTGAAGTCGTGTGGAACGACACCACTATGTCTCATCACGATCCCCCTACAGCAGTCAGAGAATCTGAAGTACGTAAAATAATTGAACTTCATAAAGTAGCCAATAACATGCCAGACTCATTCTCTGACTTGGCTAAAGTGACGAGATCTCATATACAAGCTGCAAATGTGCCTGCAAGGATAAATGCCCAAGAGGGACAAAATATGGGAAGGCCATCAATCCCAGCTCACCAGTCGTATCTCCCGGCCCATAAGAGGGGGAGACCAATAGGATCAAAGGATTTGCATCCTAGAAAGCGGTCGAATGCACGACAATTGAATATGGTTAGCACTAGTAACAATGGGATCCCACCCGATCCATCTCATGAAATAGTTCCGGACTATGGATCCGTCTTGGAGACGACGTCGGGGGACGCCTCGACATCAGTATCCATCCCCGAGAATAGGGAAATATCGGTTGGTTATTCATGCATGAATGAGGTGTGGCATCGGGATGAAATAATCATCAATGATGTGTTTGCTTACACAGTAGCTACTGAAATTATATCAATTGATAATATTGAGCCTCGATCGGTGGACGAGTGCAAACAAAGGGATGATTGGCTGAAATGGAAAAAAGCAATACAGGCAGAGTTTGATTCATTATCGAAAAGAGGAGTGTATGGACAAATTGCTCCTACACCTCCCGGAGTTCTACCCGTGGGATACAAATGGGTATTTACGAGGAAAAGAAACGAGAAAAATGAGATTGTGAGGTACAAGGCTCGTCTCGTTGCACAAGGATTTTCTCAGCGACCTGGGATTGACTTTGAGGAGACATATTCTCCTGTGATGGACGTTATTACGTTCAGATACTTAGTCAGTTTAGTAGTATCCGAGGAACTGACTATGCAGCTCATGGATGTGGTCACATCGTATCTTTATGGGGATCTAGATACGGTAATATATATGAAAGTCCCGGATGGACTTATGGTACCCAAGACAAGTAGTTCTAGACCACGGAACACGCTCTCTGTGAGGTTGAGGCGTTCACTTTATGGCTTGAAACAATCCGGGAGGATGTAGTATAATCGCCTAAGTGAGTACTTGCTCAAAAGGGGATACGTGAACAACGATATTTGTCCTTGCGTGTTCATTAAGATGACATATTCTGGGTTTGCTATTGTTGCCGTTTATGTCGATGACATGAACTTGATTGGGACCCCTGAAGAGGTTAGGGAGACAACCCAACTCCTGAAATCCGAATTTGAGATGAAGGATCTCGGACGGACTAATTTCTGTCTCGGGCTTGAGATAGTACACCGTGCTGATGGAATTTTGGTCCATCAATCGAATTACATCCAAAAGATGTTAAGGCGCTTTAATGAGGATAAAGCGAAGCCATCAAGCACGCCAATGGTAGTTCGATCATTGGATAGGTCGAATGATTCATTCTGTCCCGTGGAGGAGAGCGAGGAAGTGTTAGCACCCGAGGTGCCATACCTAAGTGCAATAGGCACATTATTGTACTTAGCTCAATGAACTCGACCTAATATCGCGACCTAATATCGCGTTTGCGGTAAATCTGCTAGCTAGGTTTAGCTCAACACCGACACGCCGCCATCAAAATGGCATAAAGGACATATTACGATACCTTCGTGGTACGACGGATATGGGTTTGTTCTATCCCTATGCGTCACTAAATGACGCGAAACTTGTGGGGTATGCCGATGCTGGTTATCTATCGGACCCGCACAAAGCTCGTTCCCAGACTGGGTATGTCTTTACAATTGGGAACACAACTGTGTCTTGGAGGTCTACAAAATAGACTTTAGTTGCCACTTCGTCGAACCATGCCGAGATTTTAGCGCTTCACGAGGCAGTGCGTGAATGTACATGGCTTAGAGCCGTGATTGGACATGTTCGAGGTTCCTGTGAATTGGCTACCACAGAAGATCCTATGGTTATATTTGAGGATAATGCGGTCTGCATCGAGCAGATGGGTTTATTAAGGGCAACAACACCAAACACATAGCTCCGAAATTTTTCTTCAATCAGCAACAACAAGAGCTCAAGCAAATATTGATCCAACAGATTAGGAGTCAAGACAACTGCGCCGTCTTATTTACTAAGTCATTACCGAAAGCCACTTTCGAGAAACATGTTAAAGCTATTGGCTTGTGTAGGTTATCTGAGCTCGCTCCATTATAGGTTTCAGTGGAGTTAACTTGAGGGGGAGTACCGTGTAGGTATTCCGTATCCAGAAGATACCCGGGTGCCCTGTTGTACTCTTTTTCCTTCGAGCGGGGTTTATTTTTCCCACAGGGTTTTTGTTACCCGCCAAGGTTTTAATGAGGCAACATTTGTTGGTTGAAAAGATTATGCGTTGTACTCTTTTTCCTAACCGAGGTTCTTTTTTCCCACTGGGTTTTTATTACTCGGAAGGTTTTAACGAGGCAACACAAAAAGCATAATAATGGATCAAATAGGAATCCCCAAGGGGGAGTGTTGTAAATAATATATATTAGTGGGTATTCCTATTTAGTATTTATATAGTTTAGGGACTTATTTTGTAATAGTTATCCACTATCCCATATCCCATATATTGTGGGATTTGTAACTCCCCATGTAACAGACTTGGTTATTTAATAAAATCTCTCCCCTCCCCAAAATTAGATCTCCCAATTTTCTCTACACGTTTATTTTCTCTGCATTTTCTTATCTCTCTTTTATGTTCATCAATCTTTTCACATATGATCACTAAACTTAAGAGCTATAACAAATAATTTACAACAATATCATATTTGTTCTAAATATCATATTTTATATCCAATTGTATTCTTCTTGGTGAATTTTTTTCGTACTTCTTTCAAAAAAAAGTTATCAATATTATTTCAACAATTATTATATAGTTATATTCGTTATTATTTCACCGATTATTATATTTATATCAATTTGTTTTCTGTAATTCAATTTATAAAATTTGAATTTACACTTGTTAAAATAAAGAAAAAAATGGTAGCTATATTTTTTTTTTTAAATTAATAATTTATGAATAAAATTGAGATATTAATTTCATTCCAATTATCACAACGAACAAATTTTTATTGTTCATGTCATACGAGCTTGTGCAGGTTTCGAACAGTTATAATAAAAAAATTATAAACTACAATTAAACATGTAGTCGTTAGAATGACGATTTGAATCTCATGTCGATTAAGAATTCAAAGAGATCTGAAATTTTTAAATGATGATGGATAAATATAACAATTGATCAAATAATAATGGAGGTCAAAATATAATAACCGATTGAATAATAACATATATAAATTTAATGTCCAGGAAATAATAACGGGTATAACTAATATAATAATTGTTGAAATCATAATGGAAACTTCTTTTGCAAGAAGTGCGAAAAAAATTCACCAAGAAGAATATAATTGAATGTAAATTGTGAGCTTAAGAACAAATTTAGTATGATATATTGTTAAATCTAACAATAATTTGCATATAGGGAAGGGTAATTTGGGCAGAAAAAGTGTAACCTTGACTACAACAATAAACTGAGGGGGTAAGTATTACAAGTAATACGTTAAGGGGGGTAACTGATACATCACTCATACTTTAGGGAGACAAATTGTATCTAACCCTATAACTTTTGGACAAAGATATTAACATATATCCCCTTCAGTCTAGTACTACTTAATTAATGTTGAATTCTAGATAATTATTGATAGGATAGTAAGATCTTAAGATCTTATTTTTTTTTTCATTTTTGCTCATACAAATAATAATTAAGGAGGAGTAGTTTCATATTATTTCATGATAATTTTTTTTTTAATAATTATGATAAAATTATTCCGATAGATCATAAAACAACTAAAAACGAATTTGACACAAAGGTACGTGGTAGTAGAAGTCCCCTCGTTTTTTTGAAGTTTGTGTATTATTTTTTATTGAATTAAATTGTTGAAATGATCAAGTCACTTTTGGATTCAATATCTTCAAAATTCTCAGATATTTGCAATTCATTTGTATCAGTTTGAAATAAAATAAAAGTGACTAATAGAGTAATAGGGGGTAACAAACAATGATTTTTTCCCCATATAAGACTTTGTTTCAAATTATCTAATAATTTTGTTTTAGTACTTGAGTTTTTTTCACAGTTAAATTATTTAGTGTCAAATCATTGAAAGTGGATCAGTGATGTATATATAATTAAGTAACATAAATAATACTATGTTTGTTACTATCTTATGTAAAAGTCTAACACATTAAGTTTGATGTTAATTGTTATATATAAATATATATCCACTTTCTCTTATAATTTTGGAACAAAGTTTAATTGTTTTTTTTATTTTTATTTGTTTCTCAAGAATTTGATTTCTTTCGAGACGCGTTGGACATATTATATGCGAACTTCTCCTGAGAGGGATTCGAACTTAAGTCGTCATTTTAAAGTATTAGTTCATTTCACTAGACCAATACTTATATGTTGGTCTTTGATATTTTTTTAACCACAAAATTAGGTGTGTATTTTATTCTAAATATTTGGCCCACCAAATCACATCTCCAAACAAAAAATCTTAATCAATTTGTAAGATATTATATTGTTCTTAAAATTAATGATGTAACTGTACATATGTGTCATTTATCTATCAATTTTAAAAGTGGGCCAATAAATTATTGAAGAATATCTGTAAGACTTTGCTTTGAAAAGGAGAGACAAATGGTATATAACTTATTGTTACTTCCGAACCAAGGATCCTTGAGATTTTAAAATAATTTTATTTTGTTATTACATGAAAGCAGAAGCATATTTCAATTATATGCGCGTCCTGCGATGATTTGATTTTAATATATTTTAAAGCAAAAATGCACAAATATGTTAAGAGCTCTATTTACAAGTAACATGTATTCGATTTTTTGAAATAAAAATTTGGACTGAAGTTTGTATTAGAGGTATTAAAATATAATCAAGTTAATTTGATAAGTTGAAATCACTATATCCAAGTTTAAGCATTACCAATTTAATTATACTATTTTAAGTTTTTAACCGTTGGAGCAAAAAATTAATGTCCTTATAGTCGGTTTACTTCATTGAATGATATTAAATTATGGTTAACTTTGTTAGTTGAATATTTATTAAATTATATTTTTTGTACTTATTACTTAATTTTTCCCATGCATTACTCAGTAAATAGACAAAGACCCAATTTTTCACGTTGGCCTTCTAATAACGGTATTTATGGCAAGTTGCCCCCTATAATATGCCTAACGGCGATTAAGACTTCATTTTAATGTGAAAAATGATCAATTTAATCTACATTGACAACATATTCCTTTTAGTTTAATAGACATTTTACCCTCTAGTGATATTGTCAAATAGACACCTAACACCCCCCTTGCGCGAAAAATGTAAAATCAAGAATGAGACATTGTGTATCTTTTACGAAAACACATGAATGTATATTGTCCTTTTATCTTTCACAAAGAGTAATTTATCTAATAAGAATATATAACACGGGAATGAAATTTATTATTAACTCTTTAATAAATCACACAACTTGAATAGTTGAATCAAAGTATGAAACCCTCCAACAATTTAGTTGCTTTACGCGGATTAGCACATGCTCCACTCGTCCATGCTTCCTGGCGGACACACCTAATAGTGGTTTGGCAAAGATTAGTCACTGTCGCCATGCCGGAACAATATGTTTTCCAATTAATCTAAAATCAATCCATCTAACCTTTATTTTCAAACATGTGATTTATTATGATAATTCTTGTCCTAAATTTGTTTATGCAATAATTAGCTTTCATGAAAGCTAAGGAGGCCATCGCCCGTTGGTAAGGCTGGGGCCCTATAATGAAAAAGTTATGGATTCAACACTCATGAGTGATAATTGATTTTATTTGCAATTTGATTATAATACGATATATTTCTGATTCAGTGATATTGATATAAATATATAATATAATGATCGTTCTTCTAAGAAGAAAAATAGCTATCATGAAAGATAACTTCATTGTTGCATTTATTGAATTCAATACTAACTAATTACGTACCATTTATTTTAATTTCATGTTGATCTTTCTTTTTTCCTAACAAATGTTTTAAGAAGGTCACTTCGAAGAGTCTATTATATTGCTCAATTTAACCCACCGTCATACGGAAATTAAAAATATAGTTAAGTCTTCTTTTGTACATTATGCAATGTTGTAAACACATCTAAATTGCAGCTTGGGGTCAATCTTGTCGACCCGAAATAGCTAGCTAGGGTATAAAGACAGTATTGTTTATCCACGTGTATAATAATATATAGAGGGTGAACCACGTCCCATAACATAACTACGTAAATGTAACGTTTAATTATGAATAACGTAAAATAATATAATTGAATGAGTTCCTAATTAAAATAATATAAGTATCCCAACACATCTTTTTAATAGGCTAGCTTGTTGACCCATGGAAACTAGTCAGGTATTTTGATTCAATACAAGAGGTAATTTGCCTGTTAACTTCTGAGAGGGTAAATTAAACGTATGATTATAATTTATAAATGAGCTAGAATATCATTGACTCCATAATATTGAATACATATCGATTCATATATAAATAATTTTCAATTAAAATATTTGTAAATACTTGTATATATGTATAATTAGTAAAATGAGATAGATCCACTCAATTAATTAAAAGATCAACTTATTAATTTGTCAATATATAAATTGCTTGCAACCAACAACGTACGACAGGGACAAGGTACATAAAGATGAATTGGTTCTTCTTTTGCAACTTTTTGACCTAGAAAGAGTTATGAAGACGCATGCAGGAGCAGGACAGAAAATTAAATGAAATTAATTGTTCTTTTTTATCCATGTTGGGATTGTTGGTGAATGGAATGACATGAGACTAAAGAGGAAAGAGCACTAACTATTATTATGGTGTCATGTTAACATCGACCTGTAAAGCCTAAATTCTGCTGTGTTTCTTTTGTACTTTATTATTTTTTTACTAATTTTATTCAGCATTTATATATCTTTTTGCAATTTCCATCCAATATATATTTCCTGTTCTTCAAGCAACCAATTTCTTTCTTTGTTTAACTTAATCCGGCACAATTAATTAGTACTGCACCTTGTGCATGCTCAAGAATTCTTATTCCTCAAGTCTCAAGGAGTACACATATTTCTAAGGAAACTCATGATGTGGATAAAATAATTTCATGTGGATTAATTTGATATAATTTCTCTATTATTGTTTAAATTTCTTGTAGCTGACACGAGCTTCATATCGTCAATCTAACAACTACACTTCCAATTTTGTATTATAACTGTTAGAAACTTGCACCAGCTCGTATGGCATGAACAATAAAAAATATGTTCGTAAATTTATTAGTTGTGATAATTGGTATGGAAGTAATATCTCAATTTTTATTCATAAATTGTTAATATGAAAAAAAATTAGCTACCATTTTTTTCTTGATTCTATCAAGTGTAAATTTGAATTTTATAAAATGAATTACATAAGACAAATGGATATAACTATAATAACCGGTGAAATAATAACGGGTTGAAATAATAATATTGGGAACTTTTTTCGCAAGAAGTTTGAGAAAAAAAAAATCACCAAGAAGAGTACGACTGGATATAAAATATGATATTAAGAACAAATTTGGTATGAGGTTAAATGTTAAAACTAACAATTATTTACATGTAATAAAAGATGGTAAATTGGGCAAAAAAAATGTAACTTTGACTACAACAAGAAACGAAGGAGATAAGTGTTACAAGTAATACTATATGGGGGATAATTGATACAACAATCATATTTTAGGGGGCAACTAAACTGTATTTAACCCCGTTGAGAAAGGTCAAGAATTTGTTGGGTGACAGAAGGGTCTTATTACTTTACATTAAAATAGAAGGACAAAAACCCATTTTTCACCAACTCGGTCAATTTGTGTTGGGTGTACGTCTACGAGTTGAGCTAGCATCGAGGTTGCAAGTCAATTTATTTTGAATCAAGTGGTAAATGTGTTGAATTCTTGGAACTTAATAAATTAAAATAATGTTTGAAAAATATTGATGAGAATTTTAAAGGGTAAATTACGAATACTCCTCTGAAGTAAGGTCTATTACAAAATAATTTCCTCTCATGTATTAGGTAATATAAAAATTTTCCTCAGGTTTGTCACATTTTTACAATTAATCCCTGGTCCCTAAAATGTTTCAATTTTGCCATTGAGTGTTATTTGTAATGTTTGTAATGTCTTATAAATTTGGGTGCTGTTATATCTTATAAATTAGAAAAGAGATAATTATATATTTACTACCAACATAATTGATAAAGTTTATAATTGCCATTTATTAGCAATTTAATTTGTATAATAATAAATTAAATAGAAGTTTAATAATAATATTTTATAAATATGAACAAATTGTTTACACATTTAGTTAAATGAATTTATTTTCTAAATTAGTAAGTTTAATAAAATAATATTGTTTTATAAATAAGTTATTTAATTTAACAAAGTTTATTTTGCATTATAAATTGCATTATTTATTGAAACTTATGAGCATTATTTATATCAATTATTTTGGTAGTATGTGATTATCATTTTTATAATTTATAAGATATAACAATGTAAATATTACAAATAACCTCCAAGAGCAAAATTGGAACATTTTAGGGACAAGATGTTAATTGTAAGAGGGTAACAAACTTGAGGGGGATTTTTATAATACTCAATATGTGAGGAGGATTTTTATAATTACGCTTTATCTCAGGGGCAATTCGTAATTTATCCAATTTTAAAAGATGATAATTTATAGGATTAGAAATAATTCTAAATTCAATCGTAACAAGCAAGAGGGATGGACCCGGAATTTTCAAATCTTATAATTGACAACATTGATCTTGACATAACAATTCTTCAAGGGCCTGAATATAATTTCTATGGTCCAAGAGCCTCAATAATGAAGGCCCAAGTGGAAAAAAAAAAAAAAAAATTGGGCTCAACAGTAAGGCTCATTTGAATCAGACCAAGCCCGGGCGTTTAATATTTCAGGATTTAGGAAAAACAGAAGAACTTCATTTTTTTAGAGCAGAACTTTTGTGGCTACACAAATTTCTCAGATTTCGCTCAAAGAAGAAATCTCTAATTTAAATTTGAAAATTATTCCCCCTTTAATTAGCTCGAGATATTCGATACATTTTCCGTCGGATTTGACCCATGGATAATCCAATAGTTCAAGAGGTACGAATTTACATTTTTATGAAAACCGTATTAAATGTGGAGATTTATTTAATTTTTTGGTTCGTTTTTCAGATTTTAGAGAAGCAAGTGCTGACGGTGGTGAAAGCGGTGGAGGATAAGATAGATGATGAGATCGCGGCGTTGGATCTACTAGATTTGGATGATATAGAGGTATTGAGAGAGCGGCGATTACAGCAGATGAAAAAGATGGCGGAGAAAAGGAGCCGTTGGATTGCCCTCGGCCACGGCGAGTACTCCGAGATCCCCAACGAGAAGGAATTCTTCTCTGCGGTTAAGGCCAGCGACCGTGTCGTCTGTCATTTTTACCGAGAAAATTGGCCTTGCAAGGTACAATTATGTGTTTACTAATACCATGTGGTAGTGTAATTTGTTTGAGAGAATTACCATTTATTGACGATGTAATTTTTACTGTATTTGGTTCTTTTTAATATAGTGTATATTTGCTGGATTCTTATAAACTTTTGTGCAATATGTTGAGGATTAGGAATCAGGGACTTTAACTAGAGTACTGATTTTAATGACCTTACACTTGACACTTTGTTTTCTTAAATCTTTTCCATATTAATGAACCAAGTCGTTAATTTAATAGGTATTTTGGATCCTTCTCCATTTAAATAGCTTTTTCAAAAACCTTTATTTCATTTTGTTGGGGTTTTCTGTGAGCTTGTGGGGTGTTTTTTTTTTTCTTACTTAGTTAGCTTTATTTTCTGAGTGCCAGCTTAGGGAACTTCGAGGTCAAGTATTTATGGAATATTATATGAACCTAGAGATAACTATTTTAGACCTTTATGCACATGCTTGAATGTACATTATGTGCGATGATCATTTGAACTGTGTATAATTAGCTAAGCATACCTGGTGAGACTAAGTGAGAGCTGTCAATAAGAAATAGCTGTGTTAGTCATGTTTGTTGGAAAATAAGAAATACTGCATCCAATTTGGTGATTGTTACTGATTGAGAGAGACCCGAATCACTGTTTTAGGGACAAGAGTACGCATATCAATCCATTTCACCTTTAACCTATATATATTTGGTTTCATACAATGGTTATCTTACGTGAGTGTATTTTTAATTTCATGAACAATATTATTTCCATAATGTTGCCTAAAGTGTCTATATGTCTGAGAATTCTCAGTGTCAATCAGCGACTCAGCGTACATATATAGTTAGTTGTTAAAGATCAAATTTTCATATAGAAAGAGTATTCAACATAGCTTAATTTTCAGGTTGTGGACAAGCATTTGGCTATATTGGCAAAGCAACACATTGAGACTCGTTTCGTGAAAATCAATGCAGAGAAAAGTCCATATTTATGTGAGAAGCTCCGAATTGTAGTTCTTCCAACCCTTGCCCTTGTGAAAAATGCTAAAGTGGAGGATTATGTGGTAAGTTATTTGCTAATACCAATCATGTTAGAGTCCAGACTTTGTTTTTCTGAAGTTAATATAATTTACGTATTGAAATTAGGTTGGATTTGATGAGCTTGGCGGTAGAGATGACTTCAGCACAGAGGAACTAGAAGAAAGGTTGGCTAAAACTCAGGTTATTGTTTACGAGGGTGAATCCTCACTAAATTCATCCAAATCTAAAGCTCCAACAAGGAATGTTCGACAGGGCTCAACTTCATACTCATCGGACGAAGAATAGCCAAATAGGTATAATTTGTTGTAGAATTGGGTTTGATGATCTTGTTGGACTCTGAATAGGTATAATAATTTGTTGTAGAATTGCGTTTGAGAATCTTGTTGAATTATGGTGGCAATGTTTTTATGTCTATATTATGCTATATAAATGTTAGATGTTCACCTTAAAGGGGTTAAATTTTTGTTGGTGTAGACATTTTGCTGCTTTGTTGCATTTACAGAACTCAGTTCTGAAAGATTGTTTCATGATTATGTACTTTTGTAATGTATTGAACACCAGTGGTGCAGAGAAGCAATGTAGACGTGTCCGGTCCCTTGTCAAGGGTATGGGTTACATTCATCCTACACTGGTGGATTATATCTATAGGGGTTGGATGATAAACACATGTGCATAATAGGACAAAAAATTGTCCTCTTATACACACTTGTCGCTCATCCAACACCTCAATGGATTGAATCCACCGGGGTAGGCACATTATTTCCCAAGGGTATGTATAATTATTTGGACTCTAGGAAAATGTTTTAGCCTCTGCCTTCCTTTCTCCCTTCTTCCATTAGAGATGGTTTTCTTTTTTCTCTCTTTTTAGAGTTTCATCTTTAATCGAGTCGAAAACTATCTATAGTTACTCTTTTTCCAACGGGTAAATTGCTTATAATTTTAAAAAATTCAATTTCTATTGTTAGAAGGTGCAAAATTAATAGGTGAGGGAGCCACATACATGAGAATAATGATACTCCTATAATTAATTAGAATCTATGGGTTTGTTTGGAAGAGTTTTGCGAGGCTCGCAAAATTTAGCCAAAGGGGTTTGAAAAAACACTAGAAATTTATCACAAACTCAAACTCTTGAAAAACTATAAAACTTTGATTTGACACATACTAACTTTTTTTCACCCAAACTATTTAAAAATGCTATCTCCGTCTTTTAATTTTTGCTCATGTTTTCTTTTTGGGATATCCCAATACAATACTTACTTCCCTTAAAATAAATTATATTCTCAAAAATACCCTCTCGCTTAAAGTAATGATTTGACATCACTAAGTTTCCACCATTACTTTCAAGGACATAAATGCAAAAATACATGAAACTTTCATTTTTTCAACTTCTAACTAAAACTCAGAGCCAAAATCTAAGGGAGCAAAAAAAGAGGATGGAGTGAGTATTGATTTAACAGCTATCACCTACTCCTCAAACCCCAACATTCAAATCCAATATAAGTGGGGTATTAATTTTTTCAAAATCACGTAGCTCAAAATTCAAAATCTAACCAAATGAAATTTCAAATATTTCATCGAAACACCAAAATTATTTTGTAAAACCAAGAGTTATGAAACCAGGCAAAAACCCTTCCAAATAGGGTCTACAAGCCACTGCAGTGGGGTTTTGGTCAATTGAATTGAGAAAAAAATAGAAAGAAAAAGTCAAAGTTTTCACAAGAAAGAGCAACGCGCTTATACTTCTATTTTATTTTATTGTTCAAGTAATAGTTTAAATAAGTTATTTGCTCATTGCATAATTATAATATATTTTCAAAAAATCTTTATTTGATGTCACAAGAATAACTGTACTTTTACATTGTTTTTCTTTGTAAAACACAATAAAATTAAAATCATTGTTATTCATTTTATATATGATACAATTAAGATTTTTCTAGCTTTAAGAGTAAATTAGAAAATTCAATGTTTACCCGTAATGAACTTATTTGTTAGTCTAACTTCACTTATATTATATGTGGTTTTGATCGAGTTTTTGTTAGATATTTAATAATTTTACTTTTGCTCGTTAAATTTGAATTTCTTTGTATTACTCGATCTAAGAGTCAATTATCTTCGTTCACGATCTTAAAATAGAGGAATATGGTTTGACTTGAGCAATGAGAAAACAAAGGAATAAATTTTTCTCCATGAAATAGAAAAAATAACATTTTGTTGTAAAGTCGGATAAAAGCACGCATTTAAATAAGAATTAAGTGTATATTTGATTTAAAAATTCAAAATCAAATTATTACACATTTACCAAAAATACAATAAAACGAAAATTTCACTTTCCATAAAAGAAAAAACATTCAAAATATAGTCCAAAACGTAAAACTCGACAAAATACACCCAAACAGACCTTGCAACGGCCAAAACCCAAAAGCCCCAAGCAATTACCTACCTCTTCTAGGGTTTAAGCTCTTGGCTCCGGCCACTTCTTTCTTCAATTCATTCTTATAAAACTTTTCTGTTTCCAATTTTAGTACAATTTTAGCATCTTACCTCTGCTGAATGGAGATTGACTTGGGAAAACTCGCATTTGATCTCGATTTTCATCCTTCAAACAATCTAGTTGCTGCCGGTCTCATCACTGGGCAACTCTTTGTGTAAGTCTAAGTCAACTTCAATCCTTCTTTCTAATCCAATAAAAACTATGAAGTAAAGAAATTAATTTCCTTTAAATTTTGCATATCAGGTATCGTTATGCCGCTGAATCTCCCCCAGAAAGGTAACAACTCAGCAGTGCACGCTATAGGCCCATATTTATTGTTGATTTTGATTATAAGTTTTGATTATTAGGCTGTTGGAAGTGAATGCTCATACTGAATCATGTAGAGCACTCCGTTTTGTCAATGAAGGGCGTGGTAATCTATGTATTTTTATGTATTCACGATATTTTTTTTAAATATCATAAGAGTAGTTGATTACTAGTAATAATTTCAATTTCAGCGGTTGATCTTATTTTGTAATTGCACGTGTACAGCTATCTTGACAGGGTCTCCAGATTGTTCTATTCTTGCCACAGATACCGAAACAGGCACAGAAATCACACGACTCGAGAATTCTCATGGGTGTGTTTTTTAATGAAAACTTCTGTTTCAGTGAGAACTCCTTTTATTACTATAATTTTACATATACATTTAGTCCATGAGTAGAAAGGGTGAAATGCAAAATATGCAGGGCTGCTGTGAATCGGATAGTTAACTTGACAGAATCGACTATTGCATCTGGAGATGACGAAGGTTGTGTAAAGGTGAATATCGCTTGCTGAATTAGATTCTTGATATGGTAGGCCGAGTTGAAAATATCTGCTACATTGGTTCGTTTTGTTTTTGTTAAATTAAGTTAATTTTATTTAATCACGTAAGTAGAACTGCAAGGTTGATTCACATTTCAACAAGTTAGTGCCTCTTTTTTAGATATTGGTGGCTTTTAATTAATTTAATGTGATAAATTATGTTGCAATCTTATTTCCTATTCTGTACAATTTCACTCTACTTTTCTATGTGGAACAAGCAGTTGGAACATGCGCCTGATGTGATCAACTATTTGGTGTTGTATCCGTTGGCATCTGGCATGGATCTTCAAATTAGGAGGACACTTAATCTAAAGTCTTCTGTTGTTTTATGAGATGCTAGCAACTGGACTAATGGCTAATTTTAACACTGTCTTGGCATTGCTTAGTTTTTATTAATTACTTAGCTGTTTTTCTTAGGGAATACGATGTTGCCCAGCAATTTAAGTTTCGAGCCCTTGTTTTTTCTCACTGTTTAGGAAGATATGTATGTTTCTCATTTGGGTGTATTACAGGTATGGGATACCCGGCAACGTTCATGCTGCAACTCTTTTCATGTTCATGAAGAATATATATCAGATATTACATCTGCTTCGGATTCCATGAAATTACTGGCAACAAGGTAGTCTTCATCTGTCTCTCTGTGTCTGTGAGGGCGTAGGCGTGGGCATGTGCGTGTGCATAGACACATTTGTGTGCTTTAAAATTTTAAATTGTGAAATCATATGACAGAAGTAACCATGAATAATTGAGTAGGTTGAAATCTCTCATTTGCAAAGGAACACATATTTTCACAACCACTAAATGTTTGGCCTAATAATACCACTCACAGATGCTCATCTGTGAATTTGTACTTAATTCTTCTTAGTCAAATACTTTCCTTTTACTCATGACTGAGACTTGATCAAATACTATATGTGAATCTTTTTCTTTCTTTTGCAACAGTGGGGATGGCACTCTATCTGTTTGTAATTTAAGAAGCAACAAGGTAATTTCTCTAATGCTTTTAGCATTAGACAAGCTTGATTGCATTTTGGTAACAAGTAGCAAGATCATTACCTGACTTTTTCAGTTGACAGTTTTCTTCACTATTGGTCTACTGTAGGTTCAAACTCGGTCAGAATTCTCTGAGGATGAACTACTTTCTGTTGTAATTATGAAGGTTTGATTTGATTACGGATTTGGATTGCATATAGCTATCAAGAATACGTGTGTGCTTATATAATTCTATTTTAATTCTCGTGTCTGGTTATTATTAATCTTCATTTCTTGTTCTTTTACTGAAATCAATTACTCTTTAATACTGCTTCTATCTTTCCATATTTTGCGGACAGCAGTCTTATATATTCTAATAAAGAATAAAATATTAAATTTGTTTGGCATGTTTATCCTCCATCGGAAATGCATCTTTTTCTTCTAAACTGGTTCTTGGACTTCTGCACCCCCCAACATAAAGGATAGGATAAATAAACTTTAAATTTATTTCAAAGGAGCCTCATAATGTGTTATTTTGATCACGTTTAGTCATGCTCTTAGCTGATGCCTACACTGTGGTAAAAAAATGTTTTATATAAAAATATATGCAGATTTTGAAAATAACTCGCTTATCTTGAAGTTCATGGTTGCCAAATGTTATTTTTCTTACAGCTGTTAACTTGAATGATAATGTTGGGAACTGTTATGAGATATGCCCAACTAATAGTTTTTTTTTTCCAACTAGAATGGTAGGAAGGTTATATGTGGAACGCAGACTGGAACACTAATGTTGTACTCATGGGGATTTTTCAAGGATTGCAGGTATGTCATCTTTGTGGAGCAATTTCTTACAAGTGCTACATTTGTGATTTTGAAATTTTATTTTTGGGATAGAATAGATTGACAATTCCCGTATTTTTTCTCCTTAGTTTTGTATTACATACTCAAGGTTAACATTGTTATTGATGATAGTTTTCTATATTTGCAGTGACCGCTTTGTTGATCTCTCTCCTAATTCTGTTGACGCCTTACTAAAGGTCAGTGCTTTTTTGTGATTTCTGTTAGATTTATCTCTAGCATTTTGTCTATATAACTGGATTCTATTAAATTATTTCATTTTGTATTTACCATTTTTTGGCTTAAGCTTGATGAAGATAGAGTAATCACTGGTTCTGAGAATGGACTTATCAGGTGAGAGCTTTTCTTTGTTATAGAAACCGTTTCTCCTATGAACTCAAGACTTCAAGTTTATAATGAGCTAACTTTCAAATATTTTTGTTTAGCTTGGTAGGTATATTACCCAACCGAATAATTCAGCCAATTGCTGAGCATTCTGAATACCCCGTGGAACGTCTTGGTATGTATTTCTTCATTATTTCTGAGGGAGGACCTTTCTAAGTAGTCACATTGATATTATGATTCTATCGAAGCAAACTGTAAACTTCTGCATTTTGTAATATCTCTCAAACTGCTTTTGTGATTCGATGTTGCAGCTTTTTCTCATGATAGAAAGTTCCTCGGCAGCATATCACATGATCAGATGTTAAAGGTGCATGCTTATGTGTGTGTGTGTGTGTTTTGATCTATATCCATATAGACGTCTGTTTCTCAATCAATCTTATGAACATAATATACAAATTCCTCGATTATAGCTTTGGGATCTGGATGACTTGCTGCAAGGGTCTGGAAATGCTACACAAAATCAATCTGCTATGTCGGACAGTGATAGTGACGGAATGGATGTGGACGATAGCATTCCAAAACCTTCCAAAGGTATGGTTTTCTACCTATCATGTTTTAGTTGGTCATTTGACTGTTTTATTGCGATCACTTTTATTTAACTTTAGATCACATTCATATTACCATCTTTTAAATTGATTTAATTCTTTTAACCATCGGGGAGTGAAGCTAATTTACTTTTATCTGTTTACTGTTATGTATGTATCTTGTCTTAGCCGATTTGAAATGATAATCGATAGCTGTAGATCATAGAATTTTATTGAAATAAGGTTTTGTATTTTTCGATTTATGATTATTTCTTGTGAAATTTCGGCATTATATATATGTTGGATTGTCTAATTAAATAATTGTCATAATATGCTTGTGATCATGCTTATATCTTTTGGAATGTGGTAATTTTGCAGGGACCAAGACAAAATCTGCAAGCAAAGGGAAAAAATCCATTTCAAATAACTTCTTTGCGGATCTATAGAGTCATACTTCCGGTTTGGTTTGGTGCTTGAATGCAGAAAGGCTCTTTACATGAACTGGAATTGGCTGCTAGCTAGTAGGATATTTAAGCTACTACTATTTTATGTTTTGATTGATATACTTTTTTTTTTTCAAATTTTATATAATTTTGGTGTGGTAGAAAATTTGATTCAGTCATACACATTTGTTCTTGTTTACCTTTTTCTTATTTTAGAAAAAAAACTTCTTAAAAATTTAACTACACTATTGCTTTCAAGAAAATAGGATCTACAAAGAAAATATTTTGAGATGGAAGTTTTCCCTTTGCTTGCAATTTTTTTCTTGTTACCTGCAAAGATAGCCAAATGTACAGGTTCGACTAAGATAATAGCATATTATGACCATGATTTAATTAGATATCAATCCAACATATACAATGCCGAAATTTCATTACTCATAGTAATCATAATAGAAAATTGAAACAATGTTTACAGTCTAAAGTTAATAATATTTTCTTTTGTTTCTAGTTTAATATTTTAATATATTATCAATTTTCACTATGTTTTATTTTTATTTTTTAAATTTAAGTTGTCATTAAAGTTATACTATATGCTTATTCACATATATTATTGTGATGTTACACTCGTTGAACTAATAAAATCAGTTATTTGTAAAACAACCGGTTCTAAGTTTGATTTGATTCTAAAAATATTGATACAAACTATTACTTTAATGTTATGAATATAGCCATATAGGTATATATAACAAAATTAAGTTGAGTTGATATGTTCAGGCTTTGCTATGATTTTCTAATGAATAAAGTTCTAACAATTCCTGTTTTTCAATTAAATTGACACGAGTCGAGTTAGAAAATCTTATGTTCACATATCCTTTTATTGTTTTGTAGCTTATCAAGTCAATTTGAATCGATTAAATAAACTATCAAACAATAAATGTTGTACAAATTAAATTAAATTTGATAAGTATAACAAAAAATTAATTGAGAAAATAAGAGAAAACGATCATCATTACAAAAATTGAAAAGAATAATTTGGCTGATTCCAAATCAGGGATAGATTTAAAAGTGGTGAACCTAGGCTCGAATTCCCATCGAGAAAGGTTTCCATATAATAACTCTGACGCATCTCAAAAGGGATTAATTCGGATATAAAATTTGAATATCATCGAGAAACAAACAAAAATTCACATTGAAATGTTATTAAAATAATAATAGTAAATAACACGAAAAAACATTTAGACTCGGAATAACAATATCCATAAAACAACATGACTTTAGTTTACACCTAAACCACAAACAACAATAACACCAATAGAATAAAAAAACAACAAACAACCAACACATTCAGTTATGACACATAGGAGAACAAAGTAACTAACTAAAATAAAATTGGAGGGGGTGGGGGTGGGGGTGGGGGTGGAATCATGCACGCATCCTGCTTATGGCTCTGGTGCGAGCTAGAACCTTCTTTCCATGGGGATGACTATGCAACCATGCATAGTGACTAAAAATAAGATTAATCATTTTATGGCGGACGGCTCCCTGTAGATTCATTCAGAATTTAAATTCATCAAGAATAAGGAAAAGATTTATCTACATATAATTCAAGAAACTAAAAAAGCAAGGGATAATTGAAGTTCAAGTCCCACAAGATTGAGACCTCATCACTTTTTCATTCAATTTGGGACGAAAAACAAAGTTGGGACCAAACTATTTAAGTCCCAGGACCCTCGTTACATTTGGTTCTATCGTTCATAACATTGCACCTTGGGTCAAATTTTTAGAAGTTTGTACTTTTGGTCCCATCACCACATTTTCTTTCAATTGAAGTGCAAAATATTTTAGAAAAATTGAGATTATAAGTGCAATTTTGTAATGTGCGGGACCAAAAGTGCTAAAATATTTAAGAAAGTTGGGATCAGCAGCAGCGTTAAGGTCCAGTCTTGTGAGACAAAAATGCAATGTTTCCAAAAAAAAAAAAAAATTCCATAATTTTTGAAATGGTAAAAAAAAAAGAGCATTGTTTATCGTACGTACCCTGGAAACTGTGAGTGCAGATTGAGCAACATAGTTCCCATATGGATCTTGAAGAACTGCTAAGAAATTTGGACTGTTCACAAGCTCGTTTATTATCTGGACTGGTTCATCTCCTTCAGATTCCTTCAGACATTTTTCAACAACATTGCTTCCATACTTGTTTGTAGACAGAGAAACATAACTACCCGCAAGTTGTGATAGTATATGTTCTGTTGCACGCGGTATATGAAGCCCAAGTATGTATTGCACAACATAGTTCCTGAAATAGATAAAATTTATTTAAAAAGAATGAATTCATCCAAACCCACAACTATGTTGTTGGTTTATTTTCCAAATATTCCCTCTGATATCTATGAAGAAAGAAAATAAGTGTTAACTGACGAAGATGCACTTTTAACAGCACAAGATTGTACTTTCACAATACTTTTAATCTTAGTATTTTTTAAAAGAAAATACAGTACATACATACCCATAAGGATGTTCGGCTAAAATGAGTACATTTGCAGTAATCTCGGCCACAAGGCGGTCAAGTGGTTCTCCTTGTGCATGAACTGCACATTGTTGCAAAACACAGCATCCACTTTTGTCGGTCGCAATTTCAAGACAGTTATCAGCAACCACATTCAGGATATGCTGTCAAATATATACATGTAATGTTAATATGTTATTACAAATAATATATAATGCACAACTCATGAGAACCTTTTCATTTAACTGGACAATTTTTAAGCTAAAAAGAAAAAATTAACATAACTTAGCAGTATACAAATACTGTTAAACCATATTTAAATTGAGAAACCAACCATTAACAAGTAGAAAGACTACAATAAACCAGGCAATATGTTTATATAATTTAAAATAAATTGAATTATAGAAGTCTTCAATGTCATAACAGTATTCAGGACAACAATATTTACAAGAGTATGACTTGTTACAAAATAAAAAAGGTGGAAAATTTCTTCACAACAAAGAAATATAGAATATGGTTTAGATAACTCCATTGGGTCCATATCAAAACCTGTTTCGCATGATCCTGGTTTCAGAAGAATTAGTTCAAGTGGTTTCAGCAAAACCTCTGAAACACAATTTGGATTGAGTTTGAATGTCGGTCTAGTGGGTTTTGAAAATTTAAGATATGATTTGAATTGAGTTTGAGGGGGAGAAAACAAGCAGTAGATGTCAATTCAATGACATTTTTTAGGTAACATAGGTGGTATGTGTCAAAATCATGACTTTTATAGGTACATGGTCTTAAGTTTGGTCTGTTTCTGAAATAGGACTCGATCCATGTCGGTTTGGTTCATCTCGGTGGGGTGAGACTTGGGGCAAAACTGACCCATAAGGACCCCTTATGTTTCTCTTTAAATTTTCAATTGATTTTTTTAGCATATTCAGTCCACTTGTACTAAGGTATGCTAGCAAAATTGAGTAACCAGTATATATTAGTATGATCCAATAAATGGTTTACATTGGTTGTTCTTTCTTGGAGATAAGCTATCAGATGAATACAAATAATCTATGCATATCTATTTTATAACAAACCATCAAACTATCCTAATAAAGAACAACATTTATGAACAAAAATCTTGGAGATCCAAATCCCACAAATCAAAAAGGCAACATTCAAATAAAATAAACCAAATTCATTAAGCAAATATAATAGAAAATTCAAATAATAAATATATTACCTTGTTATCTTCACTAGGAAAGAATTTCAAGCAATGTTGAATCACATGATGACCATTCATGCTTTTTGTCAGAGTAACTGTGATTCTCCTCAGAACAGATATAACAAGTTTTCTTTGCTCTCTTGTTGTCAGTGTCTCAATCATCTTCTGCATTGCTCTAGTTCTGCAATAACATAAAAGAATAAAGACTCAAGAAATATATACATACACACACATACAAATGTATATATTCATCAATTATAAACATATATATACCCATGGCTATCATGGCAGATGGAAACGAGACTTCGTTCATCTTTAACCACCATCATAAGCAACTGGTTCATCTGTTCTTCACTGCACACTTCAAAGATCTTCTGAATTAGATAATTACCAAATTGATCAACCATCAATTCGCGAATATGATCCTTCAATTCCAGATAAATCATATAGATTTCTTCTGGCTTCCCATCCTCAAACGTCTTCTGCAAGAATCGACAACCTTCTTGATCCTTAGCCACAAACAATATCCTGCCCCTCAAATCCTCCAAAGAAGAATAACTCCGCCTATGTCTAGATCGGTTCAAATAGCCATTATGCGAATCATACATCAATGAAGCCGAATTATTAGGCCTATTCCAATAGGGATCATCATAACTCTTTTCATCAGATAAACGGAATCCATTTCGATACCCACGAGGCTGATACTCAGTAGCAGCCACATTCAAACTCCTCGCGTGATTGTAGATACTATTCAAATCATAAGGTGGATTCAAATTACCATTGATAGAGAATGGGTCCACTAAATTATTCTCTTGATGGCCTAAAGCCGGATAATTTTGTTGGGGTTGCACGTAAGATCCCATCTGGCCTCTCGCCGCGGATTGAACCCTCATTCTCTGTAGATCCCCATGTGGATACAAAGGGGCTCCATTTGGTAAACCAATGGCGGATGAGTAGTTCCGAGAAGACAAGCCACCAATGCCGCCAGGTGGCAGTGGTGCTGCGATGGCAGATGGATGAGGAGTGGCCGAGAGACTAAGCCGATTGAACTCCGATTCAAGGGTATAAAAATTTTCGGGTAAAGTAGGGTTCAAGAGTTCAAGATTTTGAATGTTCTCGAGACCGGGAAAAGGGTAGTTTTCTTGAACCCCATGGAGATGGTTTCCGGTGGGAATAAAGGGTTGGTAGTGGTTTTCCGGCATAGGAAAGGTTGAAGGGTTGTTGCCAATATTCACCATTGACCAATCAATATTGTCAAGTCCCCTAGTCTCCATTAATGAAAAAATTGTAACTGATTTGAGAGAAAAAATAGAGTGACGGCTCTCTTAATTCTTGTGGAGGAATAAAATTAAATAGGGTTTTTAATGGTGAATGGTGAGAGGTTTTAATGTGAGATTTTTTAGGAATAAGAAATTGTGTTTTAAAAAGGAATTAATTTGTTGGATGTTCTTATGGGAACAAAAGAGTGTATATAAGAGATATCTCTAAGCTGAGATTCTAGAGATAATTATATTTCCGAATGAAGATTAGATAAAAATATAACATAATATTAGGAGAGATTTAAGCGAACTTTCGTTAGGGTTTTACTTGGAAAGAATTTACAGAGAAAGAGAGTCCTTCATAGTCTCTAACTCATGCATGCAGTTCAAGATTTTATTCTCACAACAAGTTGGGGAGCCCCACTCTCAATTCAGCGCGTGCGAAAAACCAATGGGTTTTTTTTCTTTTTTTTTTTCAAAAACCAATGGTTGAATGGACTATTTTAAGTTTTTAACTAGTACATATATATTTTAATCTTAATATAATCTTTTTTTTTGGATAACTTTAAAATAATAATCTTTGCAC
Organism: Penstemon davidsonii; assembly: GCA_034814905.1. Classification (NCBI taxonomy): domain Eukaryota; kingdom Viridiplantae; phylum Streptophyta; class Magnoliopsida; order Lamiales; family Plantaginaceae; genus Penstemon; species Penstemon davidsonii. Next base: position 7,479,543 of record JAYDYQ010002688.1, read on the forward strand.
TATTCGACTTCTTGTCCTTTTCTTTTCACATGTGCTAACTCGGATGATTCATTATATATTGACAAGTGTAATATATTTATTTTATGATTGGATAAATAAAATTTATTTTGCTGTTGAAAATAATCAATTGAGTGAATTAAATTTTACCTAACGTGTTACATTTGTTATTATGGTGGAGAGAGATTCCTTTGCTTTTCAATTTTCATATAATATCTATTAAAATGGAAATTTTCCTAAATAGGTAGTGATATAGTCAGGAGCAAATTCAACATTTTTTCCAAAATTGCCCTCAATTAATTTCCCCCAATCTTTAACTCTTACATACCTCACCTCACGGTGGCTAACTGGCGGTGCCATTGTTATTGATTTTTCTTATTTAAGTTGTTTTTGCTTTCACGATTTATTATTAATAGATTAACATACAAATTAGTTTTTATCATACTACATTCCTCTCTTTCTTGGCAAAACTGATATTTAAAATCCTTTGGAATGTGCTTGGTTGAAGGGATTTTGATTTTGAAAGATGATTTAGATGAATGATTTCTAATAACTCTAATATTGCGAGGATTTCAAATTTGTTAATTTTGTCAAACGAATAGTACAAATAGCTGCACAAAATTTTGAAATAATACATAAAAATTAATACCAAAGATTTGAAATCCTTGCTCAGTTAAATCCCTCAATCCACAACACCAAACCTCATGAGGACAGAAGCGTAGGCAGAGTAATTGAGACTTACATTATAGCTTCAGGCCTTGGAACTGGCAGATACATGAAGAAGAAGTGCGACTTGGTTATAGCTTTCACCCCTTCGACGGGACAGATATAACACGACACAAAGTTGTTTGCATCGCGAAATGAAATTCTTCTTAACTGGAACAAAGACATGGTCCATGATTGAAAATGCAAAATTAGTTAAATTAAATCACAGATAACATTATAATTAACAACATTCAATGTTGCTATTAGAATATAAAGAATGTGATGCCTTCCTTGGTAAGTATTGAATAAATTATATACTAGCTCAACATTTTAGCCTTCATGTTGAAGGTAATCTTCTTGGACATTCTGAATAGGTAACTAGTTCTATTGGTAACTTCAACAATTCTAGTTCACTATTATCACAACGAAGTTAGCCATCATCTAAATCTATGGTATCAAGAGGATAAAAATAGAGAAAATAAACACAGGACATGTAAAATAATGGATAGTAATTTCGGCAAGAAATGTACCCCCCACTTTGACTCTTCTATGCAGTAGATAATCGCATTTCTTTCAGCAACGAGTCCATTATTTGATGAATACTTCCAATTTCAAGAAACGAGGCAGATCCAGCACGAAATTCATGCACCACTCCACAGATATTGATCCAACTACGCCCTGGTTGCTTAGCAACCCTCTTTTCCCTCATTACCTCCCTCAATTTTGACACGTCTGGCCAATGATGATCAGCGGCAAATGAATTAGACAACATAACATAGCCAGCAGAATTATCAGGATCAACCGTTATAAGCCTGGTGGAGATAGTTTGAGCCAATTCTAATCTATTATGAAGCACACACCCATTAAGCAGAGCACCCCACACAAAATTATTAGGCTCGAAAGGCATTGAAGTGACAGTACAAAGTGCTTCATCAATAAAACCAGATCGAGCTAGGAGATCGACATAGCAACTGTAATGTTCCAATTTAGGAGTGATGGAATTGTATTTGGTCATGTTATTGAAAATTTCACGCCCTTTATCTAAGAAACCCGAGTGACTACACGCATATAAAACACCAAGGTAAGTTCCAGAATCAGGAGACATATGAAGCTCTTGCATTTTGTGGAAAAGTTTCAAGGCGTCGTCTCCCTTGCCATTTACGGCAAGACCCATAATCATGGCATTGAATGAAACAACGTCTTTCTTAATCATATGGTCATAGACTTTCCAAGCCTCATCCAAACTCCCACATTTTGAATACATATCTATCAATGCAGTGGCTAGATTTACATTTGATGATAATAATTTTTTGTTTCCTCTAGTTCTCATGTAGTCATGAACCCACATGCCAAGGTCTAAATCGCCAACTTCAGCACAAGCTGAGAGTATGCTGACCATTGTCACATGGTTCGGAAGACAATCATAATTCTCCAACATTGATTCAAAAACACTCAAAGCCTCTAAAGCACAACCGTTTTGAACATATGAACCTATCATAACATTCCAAGAAAGAACACTCCTCTTCCCATTTCTAGAAATTTCATCAAATGCGGCTCTACTCTTCCCAACTTCTCTGCATTTTCCATATAAATAGACGAGTATAATATTTACAAAATCACAACCTAAATTATCGCAGGGGACGCCTCTTACACTGTTTGCTAATATATTCACCCATTTCTCAACATTTAAAGAATTAAGGCTTGAACATGCAGATAAAACACTAACCATGGTATCACTTTCCGGTAGGAGATTTTCCCTCAACATCATCATAAACAGCTTTAAGGCTTCTTCAGCCAATTCCACTCGAGCATACCCGGAAATTAAATTAGTCCAACTACAAACCGAATATCTGTCGGGAATTTCATCAAACAGTTTCCGAGCAGAAACTAAATCCTTAACCGCCGCAGCATAAACCATAAGCAAGCCACTACAAACAAAAGAATCACACGTAAAACCCGATTTCACAACATGAGAATGCAGCTGTTTCACACAATTCACGTCATTACAATCTCTCGAACACGCTTTGAGAAGAAAAGAAAACGTCAAGTCATTGGGCAAAATTGACCGATATTTCAGTGTTTTAAAAATAAAAAAGGCGCTAAACGAAGAGCCCTCCTCAGCTAACACTCGGATGATTGCATTAAATGGGAAAATGTTGGGATTTTGTAAGGAATTGAAGAGCTTAAGCCCAATATTAGAAGGGTACTGGCCAATGAGACGAGTAGCAATGAGATTGTTGTGGTGTGAGTTGAGACGAAAAATGCGAGCGTGGATTTGGAGGAGGTGAGGGCGTGGGATTCGGCCTTGCAAGAGGTGAGAGAGATTGTCTGGATCGTTTGAAGAGTATGAGCGGCGAAGCGAACCAATTTGAACTCCAATCAACGGAGTCCTAAAGCGATGGTGAATCAAGTGAAGCATTTTGCCTCCACATTCGAATTTCATCACTCTCTCTTTCAACTAAATTATTTTCATGTTCAAAAAATACCTCCTGCTTATTGTTAATTAATTGACAGAAAAGCCCCATGTTAGCAAAATTACAAAATTGGCAATAACTCCTATTATCTTCAAACTAGTATACGCCCCGTGCTATGCACGGGTTATATTAAACTAATATAATCTCGGGTCGTGCACATAATTACACTAATTGTTAAAATAATATTTTATATAATTAGATTTTCTATTAAAACCTTACATTTTATTACTGAAAGTTTTGAAATATATTTATAAGAATTGGCAAAAGTAAAATTTTGCACTTATTATATTGCAATATATCTAAAAAAAATGCATTTACCAAAATTAAATAGTGAAGATCCTTATTTCAGGACTTTAAAATAGGCAAGTTTTCAATCTTATTCGACTATGTTCCTTCCATTTGAATATGAAAAAAGTTGATAAAGAAAAAAGAGAAATATACACTCATAAAAGGACATAATTAAGGGTGGGGTGTGTGCACCTTATAAAATAAATTTAGTTTATTATTGGAGATCAAACTTAAATCAATCTAATTGATACTCGTTCGACAACAGTTCATTTAAACTTGATGTTTGATAATTTTTAGACCTCAATCAAAGTTCACCTTGATAAACACATAACTGATAAATGCATATAAATATCAAACCACTTGGGACCGCTTCGTGTTCGGCGCAATAAAAGCTCGTTTGAGCTCTACTCATTCAATAATCAAACCAAGATGAATGTAAACTTAAGCTAGATAAAAGAAAAGATAGAACTAAGTGATGTGTTTCTTATAGAATAATCCAACAACATTATCTCGATGAAAGAATGATAAGAATGAAATATGTTTCACATAATAAACAGTATGGCAGTAGATTAAAAAAGTATAAACAAATAAACATGTTCACAACCTTGGTGGCATAGGTTTAAAAGTATCTCGATGGTTAAACATGATCAACATAGCTTTTTATTTTTTGAACAACTTCAAAACCATTGCCTCTTTCCTTCTTTTTTCAGTCCACTTTTTGGCATCTTGCACTTAGAAATTCTCTTCCACGTTTGTGTTTGCAGAAACATCAGTTATTCTTGAGAATTCATCCATGTCATCCAAGCCTTCCAACAATTTCATCTTCACATATTTCACCACCATTTGCAGTGAACAAATCCTTATTCATCACTTCATATTGTACAATCTCCTCATTCGCCCTCAGTTGTTTATGTGTAGTTCCTATCGGCAACCTGTTTGGATTCTTGAATCCCCTCAACGCTGTCAAGAGCTTTTAAATCTGTAGCATGATAGTTCAAATTATATGTAGCAAGCAACCTAAGGCCTGTACTATAACAAAAACCAATGTGCAGCCAAACATGACCAATATGATTTAACTGACCAACAAATTTCATCTAACCTTCGAGACATAAAATTCTCCATTCCATGCAATATCTAATCAACTTTTTTCATATAAAGTGACTTTATGTCCTTTGTCTCATTCATATTTAATAGGTTGAAGTCTATTGCCCTTGACAAAGTAATATGTTACGAAGCAAATACACCTGCAAGAAACAGAACATTAAATAACATCAAACTTGACAAAATTCTCAAGAATGTGTGAAGGACTAAACCAAATACTCATTCTTATTGTAGGAAAAAAGGTAAATAATTTTTAAGCCATAACAATAGCTGTATTTAGCGAGTTTTTTTTCATATTAACAATATTTTTTGCATACCCGATCTGGTAGTTGTTGCAGATAATAGTTGTGAGTGTTCGTCGAAAGGTTACAAGTTGAAATTGAGAAATCTCTTCAGTTTAAACATTTCATTTTGCCAACATGCAACTTGAGTCGGTTCTGTTTTCTTGAAAATGCAGTCGTATGTCTAGAAAAAAAGTACAAAAACGACAATGAATGAGAAGATATTGATTTCAATATAGTCATCATGAACTATAACAATCGAAGGAAACAAAGAAAACAATCAAATAATTACTTAGGAAGCTTTGAACATGGGGATTACCTTAAGCAACACTTTTCCTTGCATGCTGCCTTTAGAAAGACTAAGAACTGCTGTAGATGTGAAGAGTGAACTGCATCAAGAGAATAAATGCATTAATCACAATAAAATTTCGAAAAGAAGTAAACTGATTTTCCAATCTAGAGAAACACACTTTTCCCTTGATAATCATTTAAGCACCAAGATAAAAGTTAAATGGTTATTAATAGTACTAAAGTCTACAAAGATATACATAACTTATAAGATATTTGGCAATGCCAATCGAGTTACTCAAACTGTCGTAAGCAAATGAAACCTTTAAATTCATTAGTTATGTTCTAAACGGGGAATCTAAAAATAAGATTTATACACTGTGTACCTCAAACAAATTGTCTTAAAGTTACTTGAACAATTTAGACTACCTTAATGAAAAAAGGTAGACTCTCAACGTTGTTGTGTTGACAAATAGGCCATTCGAAGAAAAATATTAAATGAAAATAGGAAGACATATAAAAACATGGTTGTGAGAAGAACAACTCACTGCATTAAGACTTGAACTGGAAGAAGCCAAAATTGAATAACAAAAACAAAAAAAGAATAGAAATCTATTGCTTGCCTAGGAACAAAATAAAGATATGGAAAGATATTTTGCATCTGTAATCTGTGAATAAACTATCTGCAATTGAATTTCATAAAACAACCTATTTTTCAAAAAATGTAACCATTCACCCAGAGCAAAACCAATGTCAAAACGGAATTTCACCAACACCAACTACATGCAATATCTATAACCTCTGTACAAATTCAAATTGCAAAAATTTAGAAGAAATCTTGAATAGTATATGCATCAACATCCATAAAATTAGATTAAAAGATTTGAGACATGGTATAAAATATAGAAACCTGCAATTAAGCACCAACTCTTATTGGCTGCGTAAAAATGAAAGTTTGGGAAGTGGTAAGGAAATGAACTTGCAAAATTATTGATAAGCAACGGAATAAATATATGGAGAAACTCATTGCAGACCCTACACTTCAACTATAAATTTACAAAGCGTACATTCAAAAACAGTAAATCACAAAACATATTGTAGTACATAACTTACAAACACAATTATAAAATCAATTTTCACCTTTTTTCAGTTTGAAGTTCTACCTTCTAATTTTCGAATGCTTAAAGATTATTGAGGAAAAGATTAGGTAAAGAGAAAGAGGCAACGTACTGCAAACAAAGAATAAAATTAGAGAAAATGTAACATGAAAATGAGGAGATAGTGGAAGAGAGGATAAGTGCTAGAAAGGTGGGAAGTTGATATGTTTTGAGTTGGTTATCAAAAGTTTTAAAATTTAAATATGCATCAACCGAAAATTTGATTTGATGATATAAAAATAATTCTAAATTCTGAAAAAATAGTATTTGATCAAAATTATCACATGACAGTTAAGAGACTGATCTCAAATATATATATAAGTAGATAAGTAGATATATATAAGTAGATATTCGCAATAACCCATATGTGGTTAACTCTTATTATTTTGAATGCTTAACATGAGATTTTTTGCAATGCTTTTATTAATAAAAATAACACCAGAATATGTTTTTGCATAGTGATGTCATATATAATATAGTTTATAATTTTATATGTACATGGAGGTTAAAAAGTGCCACAAAATAGTTGAAGAAAACCAAGTGTGCAAGCGACAATAGGCACTCAAGTAGTACAAGAAGCGAGCTTTTCTTTTTTCCTTTTTCGAGAACTAGTAGCAAGTTAATTATTACACTTACATTATTAGAACTCAATTGTTGTTTTTCTACACAACAAGAATAATTAACTGTATATTTACATTGTTTTCAGAATCACAACAGTTCCTAAATAACTTGTTCGCCGCTCAAGCCATCGGCACCTGCCACATAAGGCAATGAAAGAAGCTCCATAAGCTCTATGCGATACTCTAGGCCTCTAAGGTAGTGCCCCATCAACATGCACCTAAAAACATTAAAACAGAAAATGAGAGCCTCATCATTGCTAACAACCAACAAAATATCATATTCGACTGTTCCAGATATAATCGAACAAAAAAAAAAAAAAAAAAAAAACACTTTCAAAAGCACTAAGACATTTGCAGTGCCAGAAATGGAGCGAATATGAACTAACCAAAAAAGTAACCGAGCCAGATAATCACGTGGTAGTGAAATAAGAGGCTGGAATTGAAGTGAAGTGTTTTCAACAAGATCAATGCAATCTCCTTTAGTTTCAAAATCTACAGTTCCTATAGGGTTGTTATCCCCTACATCAGGGCCTTTTGAGTGCATCTTAGGAGATAAGGTAGCCAATAGACCGTGAACTAAAGAATGGATTGTATCTTTCAACTCAGGCGATGTTGGTTCTGATAGCTCGGCTACCTGTTCATAAGAGGGATCAATTATCATGGGAATTAATCATGTATGAAGAGAAAAATGAAACACGACTCTTACAAAAGAGTTGAGGAAAACTGTACATTTCATTTTCCCTAGCTGTGTGACAAAGTGCCAAAAATATCAAAATTTTGAGCGCAAAAAGATATATTTAGAAAATAGCAAATTTTACATGTAAGTCTCACCTTTTCTGGTTGTAAAGATCTCAAGTAATCTAACAAGTCATTCTTTTCTTCCCCAACAAACTGTTGCATCTGAAGAGCTGCACTTTTTCTCTTCACTTCATGGAGCTCCTAAGAAGGCCGAAATTCATAGAATGCATAAGAATCGTCAAATTACATTTGGAAAATGAGAAACAAACATCATTTCTCAAATAGTAAAGCCACGTATTGACTCTCAAGTACGCACAGTAAGGAACAAAAGGACAATTGATAATGGAAAAAAGAAGCAAAACCATCTTTGAGAGTATATTTTACCGTCCACCTCTATTTATCACTGGAGGCCACTTGGTAGATTATTTTCTGAATTTACCACTAAGTTGTTTGTTTAGTTAGAAAATTTGATGAACAAAAGGCAAATATTTCAAAGCTTGCTTATGTAACAATCAAGTCTAATAGGCATAAAATAAGAATAACAAATGTTGCCTCGATGATTTTGATAAACTAGAAGTCTTACATGCTTTTCAATAATATGATCTCTCTTTCTTATCTTAAAATTTGACTATGAAAGATACAAAATTCTTAATTTGAAAACCAAACTGCAAGGTGATAACAGAAACTGTTTTTCAACGTTACTCTGGTATTGTTATTCGAAACAAGGGAACTAAATTTCGTTAAACCTCCATAGGATTATGTGATAATTTTCAATTTGCGTAGAAAATCAAGAGGAAAAAATCAGACAACTTAAGTCTTCTTCAGCATCCCAGACTTGAAACTATATACTTCCTTTTAGGGATGTCCCAAAACAAGACTTCATTTCCTAAAACTGAATTTTTTCCTCAAAATTACCCTCTCACATAAAGTAATAATTTGACATCACTACTTTTGAAGGTACAATTGTAAGGATTCCCAAAAATTCCACCTTAAAATCTTACCTACAAATACGTGCCGAATCAAAGGAAGCTAAAATATAGGAACGGAGGGAGTATATAACAAGTGCACACACGAGACAGATTGCATCAAATGTGTAGTCCTAATTTAAGTAATTCTAAATGAACAAAGAGGGTTCCTGAAATTCAGCTCAGATAATAGATAAGAGGGTGTACAGTTAAATACTATGCAGTAGTTTAGGTGTATTTAGGTAACTCAAAGCAAGTCAAACTGCCAGTTGTCGGTTTTTGCTAATCCAGGTCCAAAATTGTTCTCAAAGATGAGCTGACACAACTTCTAGGTATTAAAATGTCGACAGCATGGAAAGCAAGCATAGGAAGTTAGTCTACAGTGGACTAAGGTCTACGCATTATGAAATGGTAAAATGTACCTTTTTGGCAGAAGATAATCGAGAATGCAATTTCAAAATATATTGTCGAGCTTCAGGGGTCATTTCACCAAAATCTGGAATGTCATATGTCACGTCTCTAGTTTCCTCTGATGCTAAAAAGCTTTCTTGTCTGAAATTATCTATCTTGCCGTTGTCTTTCAGACCTGTTCCTTTCCCTTCAAGTTTAGAATCTTCAGTTTCTGATTTATATATATTTCCTTCATATATATCAAGATTTCTCTCAAGACAAAGCCTATATTCAGCATTACGCAGTGTATACCTGCACAAAATAGGATGTCAAGCAGATTGATTTATGCCACTGATTAATGAATTAATGCTGAATCACCTGTTATTGACTAGGTGGCTTCATCAACATATTTGACAAGAGTAAATGCATAATTTTGAATAAAAAACACGTCATCTCTACAGTTAACTCAGTTTCTTAACTCTTCTTCTACCAAGTGAATGGTTTTCCTACGATGAAGTATTCTACATTCTGGGAAAGCATAGAATCTAAAACAACTAATCATCACATTTTTGCATCACTAATCATAAGCTTGCAACTTCAGGAAAAAAAAACTCAATTCTCATGATTTACAGACAATGCAATTAAATAGAAAACTTTACATAGAGATTGGGCATACCCTGTCATCATTGAAGAAATCAATAGCTTGAAAAGTGGCTCCCATAGAGCTTCAATCATCACCTGAAACTGATCAGATGGCAGCAAACCCAACATGCCAGATATAGTCCTCTTCATGGCATCTATAGTTGTAGGCGGTACATCTTTCTGAATAAGGCTTACATCCAAGGGCTCTACATCTTGTATTAAATTAAATAGGACTGATTTCTGAAACGTAGAACAGCATACAATCAGTTTTAAGCTTCTCATATCCCACACATAATTCTACAATCAATTAAATTCAAGCTCTATATCTATGTACGAGCCTCTTCACCAACAAAAAAAGGCAAATTATTGATTCTGTTCATGTTCTTCACAGGCAAGGAACTGTTGTACATCTTCCTTTTCCCAATTTAAGGATAACACAAATTTAACTAAGTTCAAAAGCTTCTCATAGCTCATGCTTATTCTAAAATCAATTAAATTCAGGCTCTACATATATAAGTATTGGTCTCTTTCACCAAGAGAAAGCCAATTTCATTGCTACTGTTCATGTTCTGGAGACAATTAACTAATTTCACAAGCAAGTTATGATGCTACTATTGTTTTCCTTTTCCCAATTTTTAACACAATCATTCACAAGTATAAGAATTTTTAAATTCCAGTCAAGCAATTCAGATTAAATTAAGCATGGAAGGACAAACAACAGACCTTCGACCGTGAATTATCGTCGCCGGCGCTGAATTCCCACGCAGGAGAAGCAGAAGCAAAAACTCGAGCTCCAAGAGTTCGTAATTTACCATAATTTCTTACAGGATTGACAATAGAGAAGGATAAAAAAGGCAAACGGCGCAAAGAAGAGCTTAAAGGATTGAAAGGAGGAGGAGGAGGAGGAGAAGAACAGGAGAGAAAGGAGGCGAAGGTAGCCATCCTTGTTTCTCTATCTTCTCTCTCTCCGATGGGCCCTAGTTATAATAACTGTTGCAACCGCAGCCCATATGTACTTAACAAAAGAAGGGAAACTACTAATAAATAAAATAATTAAAAAGAAAACTTGGGTTGAGTCAATGTGTCGAACGGGCGGTGGGCACCATGTGCCGTAGCACGAGTCCTGGCGGGAATGAGGCTTTCTGTTATGGGTCGGCCGCACATGGGTATATTGGGCCTTAGGTGGGCCTTTGTTTCTAAATTAGGGGGCCCAGAGTTTACTCCTTGTTAGTCTTGTGTCGAGTGGACTGGACCAATTGGAAGTGGTTGTTCACTAAATTTGGGCCACACTGAAAACTCAGATTCAAATAAATAATGGCATTGGCACAAATATTTCAAATATTTAATGTTAAAAAAAATTGTCATGTTCATAACTCCGAGAGATGTGTCCTAGTAACGTGTCGGACAATGTCTCCAACGATTAAGTCAGATGTAAACTATGAGGGCCTGTTTGTTTGGTGTTTGGAAAAGTAGTTTAGGAGAGTAGTGGAGGTTTGTGAAATAATCTCGATTTGCGTATTGTTGTTTGTTTGAATTTTGAGAGAGTGGTTTGAGAAATAAAGTAGGTGTAGGTTTTTTTGGAAGAGTTATGTTGTAGGTGTAAAATGTGTAAAACTTTATATCAAATCATGTTTGTTATGTTAGATAAATTGTGTAAGAGATATGTTACTTTATGTCAAATCAGAGTAGAGTTTGTATAGGTTTTGTTTAGAAATAAGAAAATTGTTGTTTGTTTGGCTTTTGAGAGATTAATTTGAGAAAATTAAGATATAAAAAATTTATTTCAGAAAGTAGAAATCATGTTTGTTTGGCATTTCCCAAACACGAAAAAATTTTGGGAAACGCCAAACAAACAGGCCCTCAGTTTTGAGAAAAGATATGTGTGTTTATACAAAGAAGAATAATCAACTAATAATATGGGTACCTCGTATTTGCTTGATTACAATCCTAAAACTATAAACCCATTTTTTGGAGTTAAATGTCATTATTACATAGGCCTATTAAAACTTAAAAGATAAATTGATATGAATAATGCAAATAATCTTATAAGTGATCGTAAAGTTGTCTGAAATATAGAGTACCTCTACAATAAAATCGACCAGTCAATATTTATAGAGCATTCCTTTCATTAATTTTTAAAGTTAAATATTAAAATAATTTATATTTGTATGTGTCGATTGAACTTCTTATTGAATTTAAACACAATAATCAAATTATGGTGGATACTTGAGTACGCATTTGGGTTGGTATTGTTATCTAAACAAAGTCTAATGTATAATATATATATTACGTATTTAGATTTTTATATCAAAAAATATCCGATTATAGTTAGTTTATTCATTAAGTTATACATAATAGACCCAAGACAATAATTTGCATATCTAATTCTCTATTTTCACCCCATGTACTGCAAGTATCAACCTTAAATTAATTTTAGGGTAAATTACGAATATACCCCTAAGGTAAGGCCTAATTACAAAATCTCCCTCACGTATTAGGTATTATAAAAATCCCCCTCAGGTTTGTCACCTTCTTACAATTAACTCCTTGTCCCTTAAATATTCCAGTTTTGCCCTAGGGTATTATTTGTAATGTTTATAATATCTTATAAATGTTAAAACATGGATGCTCATTGTTATATCTTATAAATTAGAAAAGTGATAATTATATATTTACTACCAAAATAATTGATAAAATTTATAATTATCCATAAAATTTAATAAATATTGCAAAAAAATGTATTTACATATTTATTATCAATTTAAATTGTATAATAATAAATTAAATAGAATTTTAATGATAATATTTTATAAATATGAAAATTTTGTTTACACATTTAGTTAAATGAATATATTATCTAAATTAGTAAATTTAATAAAATTATATTTTATTATATATAAATAAGATATTTTAATTTAATCAAGTTTATATTGTATTATAAATTGTAATATTTATTGAAAGTTATGGAGAATTATAAATTATATCAATTATTTTGGTAATAAATATATGATTATCATTATTATAATTTATAAGATATAACAATTAATACCCAAATTTTAAAATTTATTAGATATTATAAATATTACAAATAATCTCCCATGGCAAAATTGGAACATTTTAGGGGTAAGGGGTTAATTATAAGAAAGTGACAAATCTAAGAGAGATTTTTGTAATACGTTACGTGAGGAGAATTTTTATAATTAGACCTTAACTGAGAAGGATATTTGTAAAATTAAATCATTATCTCATCCCAAGTGTACCAATATAGTTGAGAAATTAATTGTCAATTTGTCATGATAACTAGTATTACTTAGTCGGACCTAGCTAGAGGCTTCATCCTGATTGGTACTTTAGCATGACAATTTCCGATTCTTCTGGTGTTTCTGCAAAACATCTTAATTCTATTATTTTAATTTGTGTTGAAAGACTAATTAGTTAGTACTATTTTTTAAGGTAAATGGCACTTACAAAATAAACTTTGGCCATTTTGGCACTTAATGATCGTCTCATCTTAATTTTTTTATCAAAACATTTAATTACCAAACTATCTATAGTTTAATTCCTATATATCAAGTTAATTTACCAAAATTAACACCCATATCTGTAATCTTGATTTGAATTACTAGCTAATTATATCAGAAAGATCTATTTAATTTCAAGTTCAAAATGAGATTTGATGAAAAATAATAAATATTATGTAAATTAAATAGGTCTTTCTGATATAAATCTTACCTTAGTAGAAAGATTACATTTTGAACCTGAAATTAAATAGGTCTTTCTGATATAATTAGCTAGTAATTCAAATCAAGATTACAGATATGGGTGTTAATTTTGGTAAATTAACTTGATATATAGGAATTAAACTATAGATAGTTTGGTAATTAAATGTTTTGATAGAAATTTTTAGATGAGACGATCATTAAGTGCCAAAATGTATTAATTTTTTAATCAAAATAAATAAATTGATATGTTCTTTCTACTAAGGTAAGATTTCCCCATTTTGATTAAAAAATTAATACATGTTTTTATACGTTAGAAAACAAGAATTTCGATTAATTAATGTAGAAAGTAGAATCAAACATGTGTGTTATGCCAACAATTTTTTTTTTTCAGTTTATGAAGATCTAACCAAACAGATAGTTAATTGGTAAAATTTTATACGTGTAGATGGTTTATTAATCAGTTTTTAAGTTTGAATGATTAAGTACAAAAATTGTGAAATGGTAGACAGTACCTCTTATTTATATTTTTTTTTTGTCATACCCTTATTATTTCTATTTTTTAGGTTGACATAAACTGATATACATGAAAGAAAGACCACGAAATTAACTCGATCGATCGTCAACTATCTCATAATATCAATTGCTTGTACGAAAGAACAAAAAGGGTAAGTTCAATTCATTGAATAAGCCTAAAAATACATCACATCATTTTCACAGGTTAACTGAATTGAACCATGCAAAACCATATAACTTTCAGATGTCCCTTTCTACTTTACACACCTAATCACAAGCAAAAATTAAAACTAACTAAATAGAAATATTAAAAAAAAGAAAAAATTAACCAAGGAATCTTTGAATTGACTTTGCAATTGCTTGGTCGGTCATGCTTGGAATATTTTACTTCTTGTAGCGGCGTCGTTCCGGGTTCCACTGTGGCAATGATTGGCTAAAATGAGTTGACACAACTCGTGAGTCAAGGAGTTCCATAATCGGCGTAAATGTAACACATCTAGGCACCTTATACTGATTTATCGATGCACCTCTCGAAATTGCATAGTCCATTAGCTCCTCAAATGTGCCATTCTTCACTACTCGGATTTCTAGTGGCCCAATCGAGTGGTCCGCAACTCGACATTGACGGTACACCGAGTTAAGCGACTCCTCCATAGCTAAACAACATTGGTCTAGCACATGGTCACTAGGCGAGTTAGTCGAGTCTTTTACCAGTAACTCCCAATATATCACGTAATGACCTGGAATTGTCTGCGTGTCAGCATAACTCGTGTACTCCACTACACTCGTGTTGAACTCACGTAGAAGCCTCGAGGCATTTTCCACCGCACCTTGTAACTCAGCCTCGTCTGTTTTATCCGCGTCAATACTGAGCAACACATTTTTTCGCCTCACGAAATGGAACTGCGGGGCCGAGTTATGAAACCCGGTGACTCGGAGGATGTCACCCACCTGGTATCTATACAACCCAGCATAAGTTGTGATCACCAATTCATATTCCTTCCCAATTTCCAAGTCAGCAAGGTCAACGAGTTTTGGAGGTGAGTTGTGAGTTGACCCATTTGAGTTGGGTTCATGTGGCAAGAACTCGAAATAGGCCATGTTTGGCATGATTGTATAAGAAACTTCAGATGGCTTGCACATGGGGTTGAGATTTAGCCCAAAGTAACACTCGGAAGATGCGTACATGGTACACGCCTTGGGCAATCCTCCACTGTAATAATCAAGAGTTGGAATGTATTGGGCCATTGCTCCAGTTACAATCACATCAAGATATTTTGTGTTGGGCCAAATCCTGGTAATAATTCTCTCCCAATTATCCTCACCACACTCCCTAGCAATGAATTCGGCCAAATTCGGGTCCGGTCTGACAATTTGGGCCAAGCATTCTCGGAGTGACGGGTCGGTCACTTTCTGGTTGAGTGACCCAGTTTGGATATCGGCTGCCAACTGTTGCCAATTGAGCTGGAGAAACCGAATTGCGCGGAGGAGGCCGGAGGCGAAAACTGCTCCCACACGGAGAACTTGTTCGCGCTCGTAAAGGCCGCAGAGCATTTGAGTGTACATGCTTTGGAATGAGTCGGGGCAAAGAATGGTTTCGTTTGGGCTGGTGTAGACGTTGTATGGGTCGTATGGTCGGGTCTTGAAGTGGTCGCTTTTGTAGTAGCTTGTGAGGACGGGTCGGGCTAAGAGCCCACCCGGAGTTTTGGTTTCGGACTTAATGAATAAGAAGTAAAGCCCTTTGCCTTTGTCCAGTCCCTTCACGTAACTGTTCCATATATAAAACATGCATTCGTCAGAAAAAAGAAAAGTGTTGGATATAAAAAAAAAAAAGTATTTGACAAAATTTTAGGCAGCAGAGAAAGAAAATAAAACAATGAATTTATATATATATATCCAAATTTTATTTTTCCTTTCACTAATTTCGTGTTATACTTTAGCGTGGATCCATATATACACTTGTGGATTGAGACATCAAAATGTGCCACGAAAGTCGAATAGAAACAAATTTGATCATTTGTGAATACTTACAGGTTCATAACAGGCATGAGAAGACTGTAAAGAAGTTGACGACGATCCAATTCTTCTCTTAAAGTCGGCATGAGTTTTCTCTCCCCAGCTGAAGTACCAGAGCTATTAAAAAATGAAAAATGCAGAAATCAGCTTTAATTAATTTTTATTTCCATAAAGAATTATTAAAAAATTGGGGATTGTTGATTAATTAATTACCTGGTGAGGAATTCAGAGACGGGATGAGCGGATAAAATGGGAGAACGATCGCCATTGGCGATTCTCTGGATCAACGGCTGGAGATCTTCGTAAGTGACCATAGGGATTTTAGATTTGAAAGTCTCCCGATCCGTTGCTCCGTCGAGATTGAAACCCCTAAGATACTCGGTATTCGCATTTCGGGTCAGGATTTGGGCCAAGACATTTTCCTGAACCGCATCCGCATTTCGGGTCATCTCTTCGATGAACTGAAGGGCCTTGGCGTCTTTTTCGCATGCCGGAGGGCCCAATGGAGATGACAACAGTGAATCAACTGCCATTAAAGCTCAAGAGGAGAAATTAATTGCAATCTAGAGTTTGTGTGTGAGAGAGAGAGAGAGAAATTTGTTAGTTTTAAGTTATTACTAATTGTTTGCGCTGAGATGGGGGTGAGGTGAGGAGAGGAGAGGAGAATTGAGTTATATATAATGGGAAGAGAAGACACGGTTGCCACGTCACCTGACAATTCCAATATGGGTCCCACACTAAACCAGAAGCGTGCGTAATTTTGAAGAGGAGAAAGTCAAGACCGCGGGTGGGGGTAAAAGCCGAAGAGCTAGCTAGCAGTAAGGGCAATCATGTAAATACGTTTCTGTAGGTAGAAGAAGGGGACAAAGTAGGGCCCAGACACTTTCGTCGGGGTTGGGAAAGGGAGACATATGGGACCACATAGACCACGTCATCCTTCACAGGTGGGGTGGGTTGGGGGGGGGGGTCAGCCGACCATCCGGCTCTTTTCCGGTAGAAATGTTGGTCCACGATAGTGATGGGTTGCCGGCGGGCTAGGCAATTTCGACTGTTGCAGACAAGGTATGTGACATATAGGCTAGAATCACTACGTAATAATGTACCATATGCATAATGCATGTTTAAAGTTTTAAAGATATGAGTATTTAATTTCATTTTATTCCTTTTTTTTATTTATGTTAGTTAGACTAATTATAGTATGGTAGTGATTTATCACTTTGCTTTTGTTGCTAGTCATTTTATTAGTTTATTGAGTTCATAAGATAAAAGAGGTACCCCTTATTGTGCCCAACCAGCCTCGAAAGGGATTAAACCCTTAGGAAAAAAAAAAAAAAAAAAAAAAAAAAAAAAAAAACCTCTTGTATTTGGTATCCCTCAAAAGATAATAATAATTATATGTATTAATTGGTATCCCTCATATTTATTACGTTTTACAAAATTTCCTTGAGAAGAGTGGATTTTTCGTAAGAAAGTGTCCTAATTAGACCTTAGGACTTAGGAGGATTTTATAAGATATTGTAAACCATAAGATGGTTTTTGTAGTTCTCAAATCAACATTGTTTTTTTGGTAATTAACATAAACCGCATAAGGTACCCATGTAAATTACTCCAGATATAAATTTAAAGGCCACAGTTGTATTATTTATAAAGTTTTTTTTCAAGCATTATTAGAAACTTGTATGTTTTCTGAAAATGTATACATTTGGAAAAAGTTGGATAATTGTTAGATAGGAGATAGTAGTAAATAGCTCTTGATATATAATTTACGATCTTGTGAGTTGGTTATCACATATTTTGTATGGCAGAGATGAAAATCAGATTTTGATTAGTTCCCTATTGATCGAAATAATATAATTTGAGTTTGACCGTTATAAAAATGAAATTAATCTTGAATAACATTTTATGTTTAAAAATTTTAAAGTTTGATTCAAGTTGTACTCGTTAAGCAAAATTATAATGAATTATTAGAATTATATATGTCTGTATAGGAAACCAAACAATCATATCATATACAAAGTTCGATAAAAATAAATAGAAGTATTGGATAAAATTTGGAATAACTCAATTCCATTTTCTTAATTTAATTATGCACAAATAATCAATATTCAAGAGATGGTATTAATAAACATGCTAGACCATGTTGAAGAAAACAGGGACGCGCGTAATATCTTAGTGTAAAACATATACTGGCATAATTAGTCAATGCTAATTCCTACTTAACGTGAAGGCTGGGGGTTAATTTAATACTACATATTTATGTGTTGCATGAAAGATAGGTGTGAGGAAATTAATGAATGAACAGTAGTGCCAAATTCATGCAAAAGTGTATGCAATAAAATATGGGAATCACGTGGCTTCTCATTTCCTGGAATTTGTGTTCAACTTCCACTCAAATCTTAGGAGTAGATTTGTTGCCGGAACAATGGAATTTATATTTGTGCGGACGGGTTGGAGCCCTGTTTTATTGCCAGAAATTTTGCTCACTGGCGCTTTATTTTATTTTATTTTCATTCGAATGATAATGATAATGAGCTACGTAATGTGATGTACTTAACTTTAAGACACTAATAACTACTTACTGTATTTAAATATTTGATTAAAAAATAATTAAATATCTAAATCGGTTATTTTAAAATATTTAGAAGATATTAAAAAAGTAGTGTTTGTAATTTATACAAAATTATTGAAGCTCGTACAATTTTAAAAACTGAAAATTGAAGAGCGAAATTATGTAATACTTTATGTAATAACCTTTTCTATTTATTTTATTTGGTAATGTGGTATTTTTCTTAAAATACATACATATGTAATATCTTGTGCAATTATACTTAAAATAATAAAATATAAATATCTAGTTTCATGAAGTGATAAAATCACACAGAAAATTATTATTCAAATTTGGTTTGACTAAATTCATCCAACCACATGACAAGTGTATTGCAATTGTCATTAGCTACATTGGATGTGACCAATCCCAATCTGAATAAGAATTTCCCTTTTCCTTCAATTACATCGCGCAGGAAACTCGCTTACACTATCGTTAAGCAGTAATTAAGAGATTTATTATGAGTGGGAGTATCAACTCTCAAGAATCAAGATAACATTATACTACAAGAATACCCTCAACTGTACAACTAGTCTTACTAATTTAACTAGTTAATTAAATAGTAACCGCCCTAATAATGCAACCGACTACTCAACATTATAAAATGAATTATATTGTAGTATAATGTTTTTAGTTAACCATGATATACATAACTTATTTATCCGGCAGGCTCATTAATTGCACATGATAGTGAGATATAACCTGTAACACAAAAGAATTGTTGTACCGAAATTTTAAATAATACCCCCACTCTGTCAAATTTAAGTTATTTAATTAATTATTATCCGATCGGGTCGAATCTTAGTGAACATGATTTTTTTATAAATTTCAGAATATTTTATTTCTATAATACTTTAAATAAAAATACTAGTATATTATATTAATGTTTCTGAATATTAGTACTACTTTTGTTTTGAGTTCTAAAATTACTGACCGAACAGAAGGAAGCACATGGGCACTTGGGCACTTGGGCAGTCGTCCTTCACACGGTTCTACCTGAAAATAAAATAAGTATACTAATCATAGTATCATAATATTTAAATAATTTAAATTATGATTATCTCTCCTTGGATAGTGCAAAACTATAAAAACGAAAACCAAAACAAAAACACCCCTTATGTTTAATTTTCACAAAATTATGTGTTATTTTAACTCCCAAAATCTCCTATATACTCTCAAGTCAATACCAAATACACCCTCCAAAAAAGGGAGTGTGATTCAATCACGAAAATTGCAAATATTTATTCACATTTTTCTTTTGGTATGATAATTTTAGCCCTGACACTTAGTTGTACGAGCGAAAGATAAAAATACCTCTATGATTCATCTAACTTTCCAAAAAAAATATTTGTGTTATTTCAAATTCCATAAACCCCCCTGTGTTTGATTTCAATTATCACACTCAGTCCAAGTAATATATACTTGGGTTTTCTAAAGGAATCAAAAACAAAAAAAACTAATACATAGGGATAATCGTATCATTACGTCTAAAGTCAAAAATTGAATTTTACTTTAGTCGAGTTGGATCAAGTGTGGTAATTAAACCAAACACAAGGAAGATTTTAAGAGTTAAAATAACATAAGATTTTTTTTAGAGTTACACAAAACATAAAGGAATATTTTGTCTTTTGCTCATACTCCAAATATGATGTTCTTGACCAAATTATGGCTAGCTATATAGTCATGGATGCAAACAAATTCACGTGCAATATGAGATTATAATTTAGTGGTCAATATTCCACATGCAAAGTTGATGCACCGTACATAATGTGCAGAAAATATTACTAGATATGTAAATCACCTATGTCGATCATTACTTGTACCAACAAAATTCAAATAAGTTTTTTTTTTAATTAAAGTATTTACCAATTTAATTCAATTAAAGCAAAAACAATAACAAAATACATACTTAAAAATAGGAATACTCATCTCACAGAGATTAACAAATTAAACGGAATACAACTCGACTAGTCTGGTCAATTAACTAGATTTGACAGTTCAAGTGAAGAGGTTATGAGTTGCAAAATTTGGACATATATTGTGTATGGAATCTGAACTTTTACGTAAACCAACAATCTCCAAAGTTCTTAGAGCAAACACGAGCAGGCCAATTCGTCACTTTTCATCCACTATTGATTTCAAATATTCATTATAAGTCAATTATTTTCATTTCGATCCTCATGAAATCTTCGATTGACAAACAACATATACATTCAAATAAGATATCCTAAACAGGAACACGCAATAAATACGATGTACTTCCTTGTCAAACACTTCATTTTATCAGTCAAATGTCAACAGTTAGCCAATTTCATTTTTCCACAATTTCGTAACCTTTTTTTTCTTAGAGTTAGGTTTTTATTGAAATTAAAACATTTGCAGTAAATATTTGACTAGTTTGATTATTTTGTTTTCTTCTAAAAAACCACAAACCTAAGGAAAGAATGGAACGTGTGAAAACTTTCTTCCTTGTGGGTTGTTGAAGCAAATTTGAATATAATTGGGACCGCTGATTTATATTTCGTTAAACGAACAACTAGATCACAATTAAGTTCAAATTTTGTCACTATCACTATAGGTCGTTTGGATATTTATCCGAAATTATAAGAACATGAAACTATTCTATCATTATCATGGTTTGGTTTGTACTTAAATTCATAACTACATTCACGTGTTATTCATCATCTATGTTTTAACAATATTAAGCGTGTTTTGCCATGTTACATTTTGTTATTCCTAAATAAGGCTCCCTTATAAATAGAGGGAATTGCATTTTTCATATCATATTTTTACTTACTTTAGACATTTTGTACCAAACCTTAAAAAAAGACACATTTAATATCAAAATTGAAGGACTTTTTATCACATTTCCTCTCTCCGTCAACTTTTTTGGGCCAAATTTTGTACTCTTTATATGGTTGGAAAGCTCTCGTCAAGAGCTTTCTAATGGTACAAGTTTCAGTTAATGAAACGCAATAAATAATCCACAGAAAATTAATAAAGCTTCAGGATATTAATCAAAATTAAGCCATATCTCATAATCTACAAGGAATCATACCACAATAATTTTCAAATATGATATAGAGCACATAAGCATGCTATGGTAAAAAAAATTGGAGCATAACTTTAAGCATACCAAAAATCATTATTAAAGTTCAAACAAATGTGAAAAAGTTCTTCAATTTTGATGTTAAATGTGTCTTTTTTGAAGGTCTTGTACCAAATGTCTAGAATAAGTAAAAGTTTGGTATGAAAAATGCAATTCCCTCCATATCAATATAATACAACATAATATCTTGAGATATTTGTATATTTAGCTAAGAATTAGCAAGTCGGTATCCTTTTTCCATTTTCTTTTATCTTTTTCAACGACATATATAATGATTGAACCAAATAATTAAATAATAATCTTGAAATTTGAACCACTGAGACTATCATATTTTGTTAACTATTTAGTACTTATAACCAAACTATTTCATTTAATAATGTACAAAACATATGAAACTTAACACTTATCTAGGTTTCGTTTCATACATTTTGAATTTATTTGATAAGTACTTCGAATATATAGTATCATCAGGTTATTTGAATTTGGTTAATGTTAAAATTAAGCTTAAATTGAATCATACTCAAATAAATTTTCCAACTCAATAAGAAATCAAATCTAAATTTGCAACTTGCATAATTTGATTTAACTTTGTTCTCTTATAGCCCTAAATGTCAAAACTATACGACAACTATATATACTTGTATTATAGTATACGTACGCAATAACATACAAGACTTTCCGTGTGTAACAAAGCAAGTAATGTACATCTTTAAGATGATTGATAAAATCATAATTAAGCAAGTTGTTTACTCATGTCGTATGATTGTGAAGAAATAACTTTTTCTCAAAATTAAATTTATCTATATTATGAAATGGACCTGTAGTAATATAAATGAAGCTTCTAGTTTTCCATCACTTAATAATAGACATCTAATTTCAACCATATTATTTAATTTCCCTTTTATAAAAGAAGGAAAAAAAAACAATATTGTTTTTGTTGCCTACACAAAATTAGTAATTTAGAGATATAGAGCGAACAGTATATCGAATACAATCAAGAATTGGTATACAACCAGACACAGTCATTAATTCCTTTTGTGCCCTTTTTGCACATCAAAGTCATTTTCTTCTTTCAATAAAGTAGACTAAGAACCAAATATACATACTCTTTTAACCGACAATTAGGTTTTCTTTCACCCTATAATTCCAGCTTTGATTATCTTAACACAATACACTGCATGCGAAAGGTACTTAAAACAAACATCTTAAGAGAAAAGTTTGAAATAACTAGTAATTAATTGTAAAAATAAAATAAATTGATATTTTTACACAAGTAATTAATCCACCTCAATGAAAATTAATCTTTAACGAATTAAGCATTTGGTCTATAGACATATACTAGAAAGGGTAGAATATGACCATAACTTTTTCTTTCTCGAGTCGCTGCAATAGGATGGAAAGTGGTAACACCATAAAAAACAAGGTAATAAAATAAATGATAATATAAATACATTGTTTTTGGGTGAAATTAAACAGGACGTGCATATGTCGTATATTTGAATTTGTGTTTATTAATTATGTGTGAAATTATAATAATATTTAAAGTATGCAAAACCAATCGAAATCTTATTTCGGATAATTATTGGATGGACTAAATTAAAAGTAAAATATATCCAACAAAATGGTCTATCCAATTTCAAAAGAAGGTCTACTTTTCTTTACTTTTGATTCATCGAAAGAATAAAAAGAGAGAAAATGAAATGGTCCACCAAACAAAATAATTTGGTTTGTGAAAAAAGAGAGTTAGTCGTACTGTACTGCAAATGGGACAAATCGCAAACGTGGTGCTATGAGGAAGGTTGATGGAAACTTCTCTCGTGTTTGTCTCACGTTTTTAATCTTATTTGCATCTTTTTTATTTATTTCAATTTTCTTGGAATCAATGTCTACATTTGGGCATCAGGGTATAAAAAAGCTTTTGACACGTGAGATATTTTAGGGGCAGTAACTCTGAAAATCAATTTAAATTATATTAGTTGATATTTTTTTTAAAAACTCAATATATGATGGGAAAATATCACTCGTTTTAATTAATACTAACGCCATGCAATCAAAGAAATAATTAGGAAAAAAGAAACAAAAGAAAAAAATTATAAAACACAATAAAAGCTTCCTAATTGACTGTTCTAGACTTCTAGTATTCTTAAGTCAAACTTCAACGGTAACTCAATTTTTCCCTTTTGGTCCAAAATAAGGCTAGTGGTAACGAAACATTGGACAAAGAATTGCTTTTCTTTTGTTTCTATGAAGGTTCACTTTCTATTTTCCTTTTTTTGACGTTTACTTTGAAACTTCTTAGATTTTTCGGTCTCAATATTTTCACCATTTTTAAATCAACGTTGTCATGCTTCTCAAAAAGAAAATATATATATATATATATATATATATATATAATATATATATATATAAAATCAACATTCTCATGCCAAATTTTATTCTTGGTCTAATATTAAGTATAAAGATATCACCTTAGTGATATAAATGTCTTTAATCTTACCACTTCACTAAAAATAAAGAAAATTAGGATATTTGGAATTTCATAGAAGAAAAATATATTCCAATATCATAATTAGGAATTTTGGAATTTCATAGTGAAAAAAAAAATGACCTACCAAAAAAATTTAGTTGGGTCTTATTATAATATGAAACCACGTCGTGTTTCATCCTTTGTCATAATTTGCTATGATGAATGAATTTTACAAAAAAAAAAAAAAAAGTAATTATGATAATTAATCTCTAACAAGCGGTGCCAATTAATATAAACAATTCAAGTTAAATCCTCGAAAGTGTCGAGGTGTATTAATCAAATTTCACGAGCATAACATGTACGGAAGCCTTTTCAATGTTTCATTATCCCTTTTTTTTTCCGAGTGAAACAATAAATTACATAATTATATCAAAATATCGATTGATTACATTAACAAAATTATATCGAATAAATTACTAACAACAAGTAATAAACTACACAAATCCTCCTCAAATTTTAGATGAGACTCTAATTTAAGCTTTTTACCATTCAAAATCTATCGCTTGAACAAGTACATTGATGTAAAGCAGATTGAGTTTATAGTATCCAGTGATATTTGGATATCCTTATTCGATGATCCAGTTACCTATATGTCCCTGCCCATATCTTTGCTCAAATTTGAATTAATTGATCCAGCCAAGTCCATTGGCCCAATATTATGAGCTAGGCCTGCTTCTGAAGTAAAATGGATCCATAAATCTATTGAGTTGGCCCATTTATTAGTGGACCGGCCTTCTAACAATTGAGTGGGAATCATTGGGTACTGCGCACAATGGCGGTCACCGAAAGCAAACGGCAAAGTTCTTTTTTAGTCCCACAACTTTGACCAATTTTAACATTACTCCTACAAGTTTATCTATTTTAACATTAGTCATTTCAAATTTGAATAGGCTGTAATATTTATGGGAAATGTATATGTCAATTAATATAATTTAATTTTGTAGCCATTACGAATATTATATAAACTTGTACATATTAAATAGTCTATTTTATAGTTAGTATAGATAAACTTACAATCATAACAGATTAGGTAAAAATCTAATATAGAAAAAAGTGAAAGAGAACTTTAGGATAATTTAACACATTGTATCAGATTTACAATAGTATCTATGATTGTGTCTGCCCGAAAATTAATTTGTACCGAACATAATACTTTTTCACAATTATGTTACCAAACAAGTTATAAATAAGAGATATAAAAAGTACTATATGATTTATAACATTTACAAAACAGACATTATAAATATTACGTCTCCATTATTCAAATGCTTACATTACAAAAATTTGACAAATACGCGTTACATTAGTCTAACACTCAAGTTAATTTTGCTTAGAAAAAAAACATTCAAGTTAATTTACTGAACTTCAGCCTTAGCGTATTAGAAGCAACTAAGATGTATACAACCACCTTCAAAAATAATATAATAGTAATATTCTTGTTCTTCTATTCATTGCAACAATTTGCTTGTTTTAAATTCTTCATATCCAAACAATGTAGAAGTATTACTTTTCTTAACTTTTTTTTTAAGAAAAAGAACATGCGCATTTCTAATGCTAAATTCACGTAAATACCTACCCAATTATAATTATAGGTGAATTTCCATGAATATTCCCTAAAGTTTTCATAATTATGAACGTTCTTTACTTCATGCTTCACACTACATATATAACTCTTATCGTTAGTCTCTGTAATAGTGAGGAGCGACGTAACGACAAAAAAAAAATATTGAATTTTCCCTGATGAACACTTACTTTGACCAATTTTAAAACAAAATTATACTTCTTTGAGTAGGTAAGTAAACTAAATATAAGGGTTATATATATATTTTAGAGAAAAGTCTATGATTTATTATATTCGATAACTCATGCTTCTATTTGATTGGTTTCCATATAATTATTTGATTCTAGTATACTAATTTTGCTCAGAGAGACAAAAATTGGATTATGTTGTCCTAGTTGGTGCTTAAATGTGATAATTTGATAGAGCTATAGGGTGAAATACTTATACGATTAAATGTGGTTATATACCAAAGTTATAGAATAAAACTTTTTAGGCACATTTTATATAGGATTAAATATGAATATTGCAAAAGTTGCTGGACCAAAAGTAAAACAATTGCCAATGCAAACTCATTTCTACTCTCACGAACCTCCCCGTTGGGTTGGTATCGCCTGATTTAGAATTTTAGAGCATATAAAAGGCAGGCACACTCACGCAGCACACACACACACACACTAAATTTTACATTTTCTATCAGCGGTGAGAAGAATCTTCGGGAAAACAAATCTCCTCTGCCATTAAGTTTACTTTCCTCCTCTCTTCATTTCCTTTCTTTTCGTCTCAACCCCTATTTGAAAAATGAGTAGAATCGGAAAACAAAAATCCTAAGCTCAGAACACTCTTCTACACTTGATTCAACACAACAGCAGGTGCATATAATTTTCTTTGAATATGTTTATTTAAGTTTGTACATTTACACGCATGTTTGTGTTTGTTCAGATGCTTAGGTATCTAGAAATCTGAAATTTGGATTAGTTTGAGTTTCAGAAATTTAAATGGACAGAAGTTGCATGAAAAATTTAATTGTTTTTCGGTGTTTTACTTTTGTATTAATCGCAGGTGTTTAGGTAAAAGAGAGTCTCTCTTTGAATTGCAACACTTGAGGTATGTTGTTTGTATTGGTGAAGTTGGGAGGATAGGGTTTAAAAATAGGCCTCAGCCATATTGGAATGGCATGAGAATTAGTGAGTTTAGTAGAGTAACCTGCGGTAAATTGAAGGGAACAGTAGTGTTTGTAGACAATTAGGGGTATATAAGCGTGATAATTTTGGAAGTGTGCAATGGGACTGATAGAACATCACGAGTCTAATGGGGTAGAAAAATTGGAAAGTTGTGAAAATCTTGTTCAGAATCCAAATTGTGAACGTCTGACACCAGTCAACTGTGAAATGGATTCTCAGAAGGTGGTTATTGAACCAGTGGAGCAGAAAGATATCACGGGAGTTCAAAATATTGAAACCATACTAGCTCCAATGGAAGAAAACTTATCCAAAATTAAAGAAATGGGACCAAAGCCCGGAGATGTTTCCCAGGATTGTGTTGCAGAAGAAAGAGGCCCACTATTGGAAAATGTAAAGTTATCATCAGTTCTCGAAAAGTCGGAGGTGCCGTTGCAGGACAGACCAAAAAATCTTGAAATCACGGTTGTACCTCCTGACACTGCTTCGTTGGATCCTGTTAATGGAAGAATAGAACCAACTGAGAGACATCGGACTAACTATCCTGATCACTTCCATGATGAAGATGAAGATGCACAAGCGAGAAAAAGGGCAGATAAATTAAAAAGTCCAGTAACTAGTTCATGGGCGTTGCGTTCAAAATCACGGGAGAAACCTAAGGCTCCTGAACCTAATGATGCCATAGAAGAAGGCAATGCTAATAGAGAAAAGAAAAGGAGAGCAAGAAAAAAGAAACAGATAAAGAAAGATAATGTAAACGAGTTCTCAAGAACAAGGAACAATCTGAGATATTTATTGCATCGGATCACATATGAGCAAAGCTTAATTGATGCTTACTCTGCTGAAGGATGGAAAGGACAGAGGTTTGTGTGGCTTCAAGTTTGTATGCATTTAATGCAAGATTACTATCTTGTATTTTCTGGCTGCAGTGTTTGTGTGCCTCTGTTATACATGTAACTTTCAGTATGGTTTATGGTTCAGAATATGGCCATCTGCTAACATTTTGGTAACTGCGTGAATGGATAAGATAAGAAATTGCTATGTGATTTCTATAATTGGGATTTGGATTCATGATTACATATTATAATAAATTACAATATACAGTATTTTAAAGGTCAGTTTTATTGGATTTCCTAACTGAACGAAATTTGCTGATTCACACGTGTAAAATTATATGCATGGTGAAATAGAATATTCACAGGATATAGTGATTTTTAAGAAAATTAGAGGTTAAATTGACAATTCAAACATGAATTATATGCAACCATAATATTAACCAGTTTCACATTTTTGGTGTGATGAAATTGGTATCTGGATTGCAAATCACATTAGGTATATTTAAGCTCACCATATTGGGGTTCAGTATTTCAGGGACCAATTCCATTTTACCCCATTTTTTTTTTATGTTTTTTAAGCTTTGTTCTCCGGGTGCATAGTTTCTCTTTCATCAGAAATATTTGTGATTCCTTCACGTTTTGCAGCTTGGAAAAATTGAAGCCAGAGAAGGAGCTCCAGCTTGCAAGATCTCATATTTTACGTTACAAATTGAAGATAAGAGAGTTATTTCAGCGCCTTGATACATCACTTGCTGCTGGAAAGCTTCCAGAATCTCTATTCGACTCTCAAGGAGAGATCGACAGTGAAGATGTAAGAATTATGTGTGATCGGTAGCTACATTACACTTATGATTTGCGTTTAACTAAGGGTCTAGGTCGAGTTGCTCTTGTATTACAGCTGAGGGACCCAATTGAACCTTGTTCTCCAACTGCATGCTTGAATGTTGATCTAATGCATTACATCTGTTTGTTATGTTACTTAAAGTAGTTTAAAAAATAATCTTTAATTTAAACATATACGATTCTTAGAAAAAGAGCCCCAGACTTTAGGTTGAACTCACCGTATGTACTTACAATAGTTTTAAACAAGTTCGTTTTTTTTTTTGGGGAATATTGTTGCCAAAAGGAGAACAAAGTTTGTTGCTCAATTATGGTCGAGGCTGTTATACATCGTTTCTCATATCCAACTTTTTCTAGGTTCTATATCAATGTTAAACATCCTTTCTTTTACATGTAATTATGTTACTTGTGAGATACAGTATCTTGCCAAATTTCGTTAAGTGTTCATTTTCAACCTTTTTCTTAGGAGCCTGATGGTATTCTAAGGCTTCATTTCACAGTGATTTGCTCGTGTCAGAATTGTAGGCTTTAATCTGACATTTATGGAGTGATTTATTCATAAGTTAAATCTAAGTGAAGTACAAACCATTTTGCTAAGAAATGTCATATAGGCCATAAGTTCTAAAACACGTGAGAGGGTTAAGCGTCAAGGATTTGAGCCTTGCGTAGTGGGAAGTGATATACTTTTCCTTTCACCTGGTGATATCCTTTGTCTTTTCACATTAAGAATGTTGTTTTTTGGTGTATGATGATTTTGCTTATTCAATCATGATTTATTGTTTTGACTTTATGCTTGAATTTTTTTGAAATTAGGAATGGTTGTTGAAAATTTCCATCAGTAAGGTGTAATTCCAAAACTTTTTGTTTGTCTAGAAACTCTTTCTTTTTCTTAATTTAGTAATTTCTTCACAATTTTTCCAAGTATTTTTCGGAAAGTTTCCAATATTTAGCTGACCGAAACATACCCTCGAAACGAAATTTTGATCCCTGGTTGTTGAAGAATACTATATTAGAGCTAGAATCATAGAGAGTTTATGGTCTAGAACACCATTTCCATAATTATGGTATAGAATTTTTGTAATATCTTCCTTATATGGAACTAGAATCACTGTGGTATTATTTCTTTGCACAAAAACCCGTGTGTTAAGTATAAATATGTGGTCAATCTCTTTCTGAGATAGACACAATATTCTCCCCCATTCTACTTTTTTAAATATTATCTAGAGGTTAGGTTGGGTCTAGGGTTTGAATAAAGTTTTTATCTTTTTGAGAAAACCCTAGGCCGCCGCGGTGCCTTATCCTTAAGATGCCACAAGTAAATTTAGTTTCTTTTTTCTATTGTTCTTGTTAGATGATTAGAATTTGTGAGCAACACTCCTATTTGTTGCTAGGGGTAAAAGATAAGAAGTTGATTTGTGTTTTCATTGTTTAAAGTTGTCAAGATTGTTGGTTGAGATAGTTGTTGTTTGGCATTTTAAGAGCTAAAAATGTTGCACATTGTTTTGTTTGACATTTGGTTGGAATCAAATTGCGGTCGGAGAAACCGCGATGTTAGAGGATTTATTGGCATTGGTCCCCGGTATTGTCTTTTGTGTGATTTAATTGAATTCAATTTATTTATCAGTAGTAAAATAAATTGAATGTATTGGTAGACATTATGGTGTAACCAACCTACGGTCGAAGAAACCGCAAAGTTGCAGGAATGATCTCAACGCCAGTATTAGTATTTAGTACCCGTTTATTGTCCATGTGGATCAGGTGTATCCACTTCCTTTTCTTCGCCGCCATAAAAAGTCAACAATTATTTCAAGTGTTGTCAACTGATTATATGTGTGCATTATTTTTATTTAATTTAATCTTATTTGTAACAAGCTAGAATCATAGAGAGATTATGGTATACCATTTTCATAATTATGGTATAGAATCATTGTGATATATTCCTTATATGGAACTAGAATCACTTTGTTATTACTTCCTTGTACGGAACCCTGTATGTTCAAAATAAATATGAGGCCAGTCTTCTTCTGAGATAGACAGCAACATTTCACCCATTCTACTATTCTGGTACGGTAAGTTGGATTTGGGAATAATGCTAATGTTTTTCCTTATCGCAGATCTTCTGTGCAAAATGTGGATCTAAAGATCTGCCTCTTGATAATGATATCATTCTATGTGATGGTGCCTGTGAACGTGGATTTCACCAATTTTGCGTGGAGCCACCCCTGTTAAAAGAAGATAGTAATTTTCCACGCCACTCATTTGATAGCTTTGTTTCTCATATTTCTCATATCTAGTTATTTGTCTTTTATTTTCTTCATTGTTTGACTATGTGTATACAGTTCCTCCGGGTGATGAAAGCTGGCTTTGTCCAGGATGTGATTGTAAAGCTGATTGTATTAATATGCTTAAGGACTTTCAGAAATCTAATATATCTATCCTTGACAAGTGGGAGGTCTGGTCTTTGTTGTTATATATTGTATGAGTTTTATTTAATGTTAATCTTAACTCGCTCAGTGTGCTCTCCTCTCTTCTCCTCACAGAAGATCTTTCCTGAGGCTGCATCAGGAAAGAAACTGGATGATAATTCTGGTTCTTCATCAGGTGATTCCGAGGATGATGATTTTGACCCAGATAAACCAAATAGAGTAGAGGGAGACCAATCAAGTTCTAATGAATCTAATTACTTATCTGCATCGGATGGTTTGGTGGCTTCTCCTAGTAATGAAAAGTTGACCGGGTTTCCTTCTGATGATTCAGAAGATGATGATTTTGATCCCACTGCTCCGGATCCAGATAAGGTGAAGCAAGATAGTTCGACTTCTGATTTTACATCCGACTCCGAGGATCTAGGTGCTCTGATTGATGATGCTACAGCACCTGGTGAAGATTCAGAAGAAAATTCTATAGAGGGTGGGATGAAGAGGCAATTGCTAAATGATGAGGTGTCTTACCTTATGGAGACTACTGATAAACCGGAGTCTGGCAAAAGACGTGTGAAACGGTTGGACTACAAAAATTTGCATGATGTGAGTTTTTTCCTTTGATACTTTTACGTATATACACGCAATATTATATATGAATCTGACGTATAGAAATACAAATAGCAAGACCAATGTCAAAGATATGGCTAAAATTTTCAAGAAAGTTGTATATTACAAAATAAGTATGAAAAGTTGTTTTCGTCTTCAAGAAAAAAGCATTATGAGAGCTTTTGATTCTTTTCATCCATGCACTACTCTTCGCTGGATCTCACTTACAAGTAAGAAATCAAATTCCATCAAAATCATGCTCATTTGTTTAAGTTAACTAAAACTAAGACACAGTCACACAATGACTCGAAAACTATTTCATAGATTTAAGTCATTATGATTTAAGTACGTTATTTGCATTAGTCAGAACAAGAACTTTTAATTATTGCATAACATGGAATTTTTTGACTTAAGAGTTTTGGTAGTTATATCATCCTCGATGATTTTCAATTGAATCTATTTATTACTTCTCGGCATCTATTATTATTATTTCTCTTAGTGGGCTTTTGTGGTGATTATTGTTGTATCTGTCAAAAGGAAACATATGGAAATTCCACTTCTGATTCAAGTGATGAAGATTATGATGATAGTACTCCCAAGAGAAGGAAAATTAATGGAGATTCTTCTTTTGGTGTTGATCCCACTGCTCCGAATCCAGAAGAGACTTCTGATTTTACTTCAGACTCAGAGGATGCTCCACTTGATGATGCCGCTGTACCCGGTGAAGGTTCAGAAGAAAATTCCAAAGAGGGTAGGATGAAGAGCCAAGTACTAAAAGATGAGGTGTCTTACCTTATAAAGACTACTGATGAACCTGAGTCTGACAAAAGACGTGTGAAACGGTTGGACTACAAAAAGTTGCATGATGTGAGTTTGTTCTTTTTATACTGTTACGATATACATTGAATGCGTATAAACACGCAGTATTATATGAATATGACGCACGGAAGTGCAAATAGTCAGACCAACGTTAAAGCCTCTAAGGCTTGTGGTGTACACAACTAAAACCCAAAACCTTAAAATACCAATGCCTAAAAAAGACAAGAATACAGAAAACTATCAAACTCTAGAAATTTTGGAATCCTAGACAACCTCTAATTTACAGAAAGTAAATCTAAATTTTCCTATGAAAAGTTTAGCAAAAAAACAACTATCAAATGGTCGGTCTCATGTCAAGACTTCCAACATACGACGGACTAGTAGAATTTATTTCACACCTTTGCTCACTTTTCCCTACACCAGAATGCCTTGCAGCGTGTCTGATATTAATTACATTTTTAAGGTTGTCTGTATAGCTTCATCCATAGTTTGATGGATTAGTTGTTTCAATCTTGATACTCTTAGTCTTACGCAAGATTTTCAGCATTTCTTGATTGAAGTTGAGGAAAAGTTGAGGCTAGGTGGTGTAGTTATGGTATGGTAATGCAAAGAAGTCATACAATTTACAAAATAATGATTTTGTGACACGGAGAATAATTAAGATGTTGAAACAAAAAGTAGAAAAGCTATAAGCCTATAACAGAAGTAGAGAGGATCAGAAGATAAAGTTAAAGAAAGTTAAGATTGAAGATAACTTTCCAAGTGTGAAAACCATCTCACTGTCAACATGAGGGGCTCTTAATTATGAGTTCTATTGGATAGAGGTACAATATTACATAGGTAATTAGCCATAGAATTCTCCCATATGGTAAGGAAATTATCAATAAATTTGAAGACAGATTGTGTAGACATAACAAAGGTTATAATTTTAATGTCAAGAATTTCGGTACATGAGTAGGTTGTCATTTCATGAATAAGTACGTTATTTGCATTAGTTAAGAATAAGACCTTTTAATTATTGCCTCACGTGATCTTTTTAGAGTTTTGGCTGTTATTACACACTCGTTGATTTTCAATTGAATCAGTTTATTACTTCTTGGCTTCTATTCTTAATTTCTCTTACTTGGATTTTGTGGTAAATAATGTTTGTGTCAAAAGGAAACATACGGAAATTCTTCTTCTGATTCAAGTGACAAAGAATTTGACGATACCGCTCCAAAGAAAAGGAAGATTAATAAAACTTCAATTAAAAAGAGTAAGATGGACACTAAGGATGAAAACCAGGAAAAAAGTCTGAATTTACCAAAAAAAACTCCGGAAAATGATGCTGATGGGGGCGCAAACCAGTCATCTGCCACAGTTGGTTCTGATTCTAAAGTTACAAAAAGATCAGCAAATAAAGGGCTTGGCGAAGCTGCAAAACAGGTATTTATTGCATAGAAAGGTGTGCTTTAAAAATAGTCCTAGCTTTACAGTAGTGATGAACAGTTTTTGTGATTCTAGTAAAACTTAGATTACTTGCAAAACTGCATATTTAGTCCTTTAAGTTTCACTTCGTGACAAAAAATGTCCTTTTCTCTTTTGAGTTTGAATTGGTTCCAATATTTCAAGGTGCAGTCCTATATCATTTATGCTCAACACACTTAGTCATTTACCATTCTGGTCAGACACATTTAGTCTGTGTTAAAAACGACTTCTAAGCAATTAAGATTGTAATTTTTTATATACTAGGCATCTTTTTATTAAAATTGAAAACATAGAGGATTAAAATTGATAACTAGAGGACTAAATGTGTTGCACATAGAAAAAGGACTTCATATTTGAGCCCAAAAGATAAATGATGAAATCTTTAAATGATAGGAAATATTTCATCTCTGTCACAGCTCGGAGGACTAAGTATGTAATTTTGCCTTTATAATATAAGCGATGCAGAAGTTGGAAAAAGATTAATCATTCTGCATATAAGTAATTCTCTTAATCTCGGTTTATGTATCTAGACTCATATATTGGAAAAGAATGTACATTATGCAAGTAATATCTGTTTAAGCTACGTGTCAGCTCTTTGCTCCTTTGCGAACAGCAATTCTGTTGTCTTAGTTTTAATGGTGATTTTTGCAGAGGCTCTATGAATACTTCAATGAAAATCAATACCCTGGAAGAGCTGCAAAAGAAAAATTAGCAAATGAAATAGGCCTCACAGTTCTGCAGGTCTTTACACTTTCCGTTGCCCTATTTCTTTTTACGTTCTAATTCCACATTTTTGCAAAAACATTTATCTTAAATATTTTTTGTGCAGGTTAGTAGATGGTTTGCAAATACTCGTTTTAGCTTTAACCATAGACCACAATCAAATTCTCAGAAGCCACCTGAGCCTCAGCCAACTATAGGCACAGAAATAATAGATCAGACACCAGATGACACTTCAGTTACTCAAACAACTCAGGAGCAGAACGTGTGAGTTATCACCTAGCCTGCTATTGAACGAGTTTCCCGATTCTTTGAGAAGTCATCTGGCATTCCAAAGCTTTATGCTTATGGATCCGAACCAAGCCAGTGCAGGTGGTCCTACAAATGATGTACGTACTTGATTTGTTTACAATTGAAAATGTAAGAACTTGTAATTCAATTTGTTTAATTTTAAAATCCAAACTGGATTATATTTAGTTACTTGTTTTGGGAACTTCAATTTTCCCCCTTTTTATGGATATTCACAACATGCTCTATTTTGTGAAATTTGAATTATCTATCTATATGCTTCCCCATTCACAGCTATAGGTGTGAACAAGTCAGATTATTGTGACTAGAAAGTTTTTATTTGAAACTTTGTTTTTTTGTGTATTTGTTATTTAAATAAAAAATCTTACAGAATTAAAAACCTCGATTTGGAATTGTGCTTGTCTTGCAAAGATTGGAACCCCACAAAAGTTAAAAATCTTCCTCTTGAAATAGAGTTGAGTTTGATTTGATGGTTGATTGAATTAATTTTAGACAAAATTTACCTAATACAGTGATTCTAGTTTGATTATTTTAATAGTTTTAACTATGCTGTCGCTGTTCATTGTCCATGTATATATATATGATTAATCAACTTTTATCAGACTAGCTCGAATAGAAGTATAGAATATTGGTTTGATTCTCAACTTTCAGCTAAATGTGAAGCCAGCAAGCATATGCCAATAGTCCGGAAAGCAGATGCCAGTAGTTAGGAGATATGGAACCAGTACCAGCGGCTTTTTATTTCATTCCAGAAATATCTTCTAGAGAGCACATATACTATAGTCAATATGAACTGCAAGTGCCTACAACTGCACTACAATATGAAGATATTTTTCCTTCCTTGTTTTGTGATATTAATTAAATGATATCTCAAATAAAAATCAGGTATTGTTAGACAATAAATCTGATAATATATCTCCTATATTAACCTTTTTAATTTAGTATATCAACTTATATAATTGGATTATTTGCTTCCTAAAAACATTAAAAATGACAACAATGAAAGTAAAAAAAGGTCAATGCGCTCATATATAGATCTTCACATTTTGGAATCACATGTTTCTGTCATACATAAAAATTTATTGACAAGTGTACTTATTTTTATTTTACGTGGGTTCATACATGCACGGGAAAGATGGATCTATCATGTGACACTAAAGTATGATAGAGGATCCTCTCCCCGGTTGTGACTCTCATTTCAAGACTAATTAAGTTGTAATGGGTCAAAACACTTCTCTAAAAATTAAATTAAATTAATTCTCAAAACTTCATTATGCTACTTAAAAAAATCTTGTTTTAGGAGAAGCACGTCTAGGACTGAAAATCAAATTAAGTTATTCGACACTCGACTCGAACTCGTTCAATAAGGATCTGTTCTTTTGGCCTCTCGCTCTCTGAAAATCCATTTTGAGAGATAAAAATCTGAAAATATATTCTTTTGAATAATTATCTCATATTTCTCTGAAAAACCTTTAAGAGAAATATGAGATAATTTACTCATTTTCTGAAAACAACTCAATAGGTATTTTTAGAGAAAATATGAAAAAATTTAGAGAAAAGCACAAGAAAGAAAAATAATTCTACCTTTTCATATTTAAGACAATAACTCCTTAATTTTCTTTCTTCACTGATAAATCATATTGATCAATTTCAAATTTCTTCTTTTTCTTCCAAATTCAAGACCCAATCGATAAACTCACATGCATGTTTTTTTCCATCAAGCTACAAGGTACAATCCAACACCCAATTTGCTAGGTTTTAACCTTAAATTGTTATTCAAAACGTCAAAAAATGATTTATGATGGTTGGAACCTACCCATATAAAATTTAACTTCACATCTAAAAAATAAAATTTCAAAATTTCAAAACTCAACTCAAATATGCAAGAATTCAATCTTATAGAAAATCTGATAAAAACTCATCTTAAAAAATGAAAGGCCTGAAGAACAGATCCTAAAAGTTCATTTTTTTAGCTCAAATTATTATACTTATCAAATAAACTTGAACAATGTTATTTTTTTGAATAAGATTATGAGAAGTAAAGTTTGTAAATCAAATGATGTTTACCGGTTGTAGCCTTGTAGGTCCTCTAAAAAAAAGTTGTAGCCTTGTAGGTATGGGGTTTTTGGTAACTTAACTCCATGTGATATGTTTAATGGTCAATTTAACTTCATGTAATATGAAAATTGATAATTTACCTTCTTGTGATATGATATAATGAACAATTTAACTCCTTACTCTTGGTGGTGTTGCATACACGCTCTATAAAGCGATTGAGACTTTATTTTCATGTGAAAAATGACTAATTTAACCCTACATTTACAACATATTCACTTAACTTTACTTTCCTGTAATATGTATAAATAGACAATTTACATCCCTATGATATGTATAAATGAGCAGTTTACTTCTTTTATGAAAACACAAGGAGTTATTTTGCTATTTTATTAATCACGTGAAGATAAATTACCTATTAAAAATAACATAAAGAGTTAATTTTCTGTTCACTCTTAGGAACGAGTGCTTTAACAGTAAAAACGTTCATAAGCAAAATAACAAACAACAAATACCGCTTTAATACAGAAAACTAAACGCTTTTTAGATTTAGTCAAAACTGTTATAGCTCATCTGCTAATGAAAGTGTAAACAAGTAGAGAGGCGAAAAAAAATAAAGGGAGAATTAATCGGAGATGGAATGGGAAAGCGACGTGAGGGAGTTGAAGGCGGTCGGTGCGGAAGCGCTCGGCGGCGGACGCGTCGGACTTCGCATTCGCGGCTGGGAGATCGAGTCTAGCAAGCGTTCTATTCTCACCTCTTCTCTTGTTCAACAGTACTACTACTATACCCCTCTCTCGCTTCTCTCTGTTTGTGTGTGTTGATTTTGACATTTCGATTTTTTGGAAGTTGAATGTTAGTTCTGTATTTGAAACTAGTTTAGGTGTTATTATTACAGATTGTGCTGAAAATCATATAGTAGCATTTGTATCGACGATTTTGAATTCCAAGTAATTTGTGATGTCAGGTAATTACATAAGGACTCTATGGAGTTGGTTTATTTGAACTGTTATATGAAGAGTTAAAAGCTAATAAGAAAAACTAGAAAAAATGTGAACATTCTTTATGTGGTAGTGTTAACATGTGGTTGTTCTGCTAGAAAATTAAGTCTCATTGTTTCTCATTGAGTTTTAATCGTTCTAGAAGATTATGAAGAACGAATGGGATGTCCGCATAGTTTGAATTCCTAGATGAAAAGGGAAGTAATGATAATTTAACAAGGGAAAAGAAGAAAACAAATGAAGAGTTTGGAAATTGTTATGAATATTCTTTGGATAGAGGGTAATAGGGAACAAAGAGAAAAATTCCTGCATCCACTTATATTCTTTTGTATTGTCTTTACCTCTCTCGCTTAAAATATACTTTCATTTCTTTCAATATCTTTTAACCAACTAAATATTTCTTTATCATACGCTAGTAAAAATTTTAAACTGGTTCTTGTACCGGTAGTCCAAGAAGTAGCAATATCTATATGGGACTGTAATTAGTTGTTCTAACAGACCTTAACCAAAATCCTAAAAGAATTATCACATTTTATCTCTCTGCTCATGCCTTTTCAAATGTCATCATTTAAACGAGTTTTGCGACTCTCATTAGTATGAGTTCCTCGACATTCATCTAGATTTAGGATAATTTGGTTCTTTACAAGATTTGAGTTTTCCCTGAAAATATAGAATGTATTGTTTTTGTTAAGCTACATATGTTACTCTTCTATGAAATTTTACTACTGATATCTGAACCTGCAGGTGGGAGGAGAAGCTTCAGACATCCCACTTGCCAGAGATGGTTTTTGGGGAGAGCTCTTTGGTTCTTAATCATTTGAGTAGTGGTATTAAGATTTATTTTAATGCATTTGATGCTCTATGCGGCTGGAAGCAGGAAGGATTGCCTCCAGTTGAAGTTCCAGCAGCTGCTAAATGGAAATTCCGTAGGTATTATATATATTATCTCTATTATTCATTTTAACCTTTTTGTTATGATGTTTAAAATTATATTGATGAGGTACTGATAATACTTGTATACATAGATGTAAATATCTGAATTTTATTACCATAAGCGATAGCTTGGTGGAGTTTAGAAGAACCTTATTTTTGCGGGTTATGTTCATTTGCCTCCTAAAGGACTGGGTACTATTAATTTATATAGATCCTTCGGTAGCTGGGCTAAAACTTGCGTTAAATATGTGAGTTCACATTCCACAAATATTTCAGTTATTCCCATTGATGTGATAATACTTCAGACATGTTGGGCATGCATATTCAAGGTTCTTGTAGAACCTTCGTCCTAATCAGATGAGAATGAAAATGTATTTGCAAGAGTTGAGAGATTTAGTTGAATATTGGTTCTCTAAATCAAAAGCAAATCATAGAACTACCTAAGGCCATTTCATCTAACTAAAGCTAATATAGAGTTATGAGAGGAGTGTACTCAAAAGAAAGATAAAGAGCGGCATGCCAAGGAAGATTTGTTTAATGTAGATACCGTGAAGAACGTGGCCCGGAACTCTGATAAGGAAGGAAAAAAGACAGTTTCTTCTGTATCAAGAATTTTGAAAATTGGAACATTGACTTGTGACTTGTGGACCTAACAACCCTGTGCCTGAAAACATAGATTTCTAAATCTAGTGGAAAGTCGAAACTAGCCATAGCATTAATTCTATAGACGAGCAGATGGTTCAGGCCTCAGAAGTCCCATGGTATGTGGCCCTTTTTTTTGAGGTAGCACTCAGGGTCTGCTAGATATATCAGCGAATGTCAAAACATGATCTGTAAGAGGATCGTCCTAATACGAGAACAGCATTACAGAATTGGGTTCTCACCTGACTGACTTGGGCATGTAAGGTTGATTAGCCAGAAGCTGAATTTTCCAAAGAACCATCCATACCAGCGATAATGCCGAAGTACATGGCAATATGGTCAGGATCCGTGGAAGAAAAGTGTTAAGCAATCAAGTATAACACTTTCTGATTGGTTGCTTTTGGCAATGTTGACTCACTGTGATTCTATTATATTTTATGCAGCCTATTCTATTTCGTTATAAAAAATAAGTAAAAATCATGGAGTATATCTGCTCAGTTTGGGACTTTAGAATTCGTTATTGCATCCCTTGGCAACTGAATAATTTTATCATGAGATATTGCATTATAATAATAAATATATAAGCTCGTAACCACTATAATGCCCCATTTATTGAATGGTGAGATGCGTTTTAAAGGTAAAAGAAATTCTATCATCAGATCTCTAGATTAGAGGGACCTCCTAGCTCTTGATCAAGGACACATTTGAAACTCTTGAAATTTTTACTGTTTGGTTCTTTCTTGAAAAAAGAAATTTACATACGTATTATACATACATGCATATATATAGATTTTTAGATACCTTGACCCTACATATTCTGAAATGGAAGCCTCATCTAGGGAACAAAACTTCAATATTGTTTTTTTTAGGATATATGTGCTTATTACTTTTACTAATGTTTCTAAGTTTCTGTCAACAAATCAGAGTTCATTATGATGAACGTTTTTCTGTTTTCATTCGTGGTAAATCATCTGCTGAAGGCATCTTAATCAATGCCACTTCATCTATTTCTCTCGCTATACCTCCTCGTGATCTTTTTTCTATATCCTGCAGCAAAGCAACCGACGAGGTGATATTAGACTATGATTATACCTTCACAACACCATACTGTGGAAGTGCTGGTATTGAAACAAATCCTGAGGTATGAACTTACATTTATCAAAAAAGAGAGGATCTATGTTTTATTGAGTATATTAGTCATATGTATATGAAATTACATTACCACTGACCCTTATTTCTGCTACTTTTGCACCTACATTGTATGTCTGGTCAATTTTATTTACGCCACATCTGATAGAAACTAAGTTTATCACATATTGGTGAGAGATAGGAAAAAGGAATAGAGAAGGCACCAAAAACTAAATTCCATCACATTTTAAAAACATTAGAATGTACTTCTTTTTTAAATGTAATTGTCTATCATGAAAATCCACGCTGGCTTCCAAAACTAAATTTATGAATATCTTTCTAGATGTTTCCTCGCGAAAATCTTAGGCCCAAACATAGCTTAGGCTCTTGATAAACTGAAGGATTCACTTTGTATGTCAAATGTATGCATTGATCTACTGTTTACATCTGAAATTCTAAGATGGTCTTGTTCATTTACTAGTCCGGAAGAGGAGCTTCTGAGGAAGGCAGCTGCAGTTTTCATTGGGAAGACTGTCAGGAGCAAATCAATATGGTTGCGTTAGCATCTAAAGAGCCCATTCTTTTCTATGACGAGGTTTGTAATTAATTGATGGAGCTTCTAGAACCAAGCTTTAGAACATTCAAATCTCATCTCCTGATTTACTTTCTACACTTGACCAAAGTCATCTTCAATATATTGACAGGTCATATTGTATGAAGATGAATTGGGTGATAATGGTGTCTCTCTTTTGACAGCTAAAGTGGTAAAATTTTCATCTGTGTTTTTTGTTTCCTGTACGTTTCATGGATGAGAGGATGCATTTAATTTCTTTCTCTTTTTTGGGGATGATTTTGCAGCGAGTCATGCCCAGTGGTTGGTATCTTCTCTTGCGTTTCTGGGTGAGTCTAAAAATGTCTTATCAGATATTTCCTTGACAAAGACAGCGTCCAATAATTTCTCTTTCTTATATTCTTTGACATTTCTAAACTGGATGTAGAACTTATGTGTGCACTTCCTGTTTTCTTTACATTGAACTCTAGAATGTGATGTAATTGTTTAAGGATGGCATATTTTTATCAATAAATAATATTTTGGGTGTTTCTCATGTTACAACTATTGCTTTCTCATTATTCTTGTTTGATGTCATCTTACAGCTCAGAGTTGATGGAGTGCTTATGAGATTGAGGGACACCCGCTTTCATTGCACTTTCAGGGAAAGT
Source organism: Penstemon davidsonii (assembly GCA_034814905.1). NCBI lineage: Eukaryota > Viridiplantae > Streptophyta > Magnoliopsida > Lamiales > Plantaginaceae > Penstemon > Penstemon davidsonii. The sequence goes on from JAYDYQ010002688.1 coordinate 7,521,420, forward strand.
ACGGAACCAATTATTCTTCGTGAAATCTGCTGGAGAGAAGACACCTTTCAGGCCTTGTCATCTGTGAGTGATGACCTATTCTTCTCCTTGATCTGTGCATAATCTATTTTGTTCAAAACATTATAAGAATAAAGTACTTATTTTTATATCATCAAAGCTAGTCAGTGCTTTTCCTGTCTTTTAAGTAGTTTTATATTCAGGTTGCACTATATCTGTTACTGCAAAGTTTATTTCTTTGTATTGCTCGAAATTAATTAGCCTTTAAATTTTGAAGTGCCTGTCCTCTTCAATAAAAGCATGCATGTTTCGTTGAAACACCATCCCTCATTCTCCAATTAATTGTTTCAGAAAGGATATCCTTCTGATTCTGCTGCATACAGTGACCCTGATGTCATCAGAGAAAGGCTTCCAATCATCAAGCGCAATACCCAAAAACTTTCATTCACATAGATCATGTAAGCTGTAATAAAACCCAATATTATTGAATAACTGAGAAATGTTTACTGATCTTCTTGAAGAATTAAGATGATTTACGATGTGGATATCTTGTTTATGTGAGGAAGGCACATCCGATTCGATGGGGGCAAAATATAAGATTGTTTAAGAAGTGAAAGATATACCCTATATTTATTTATTTATCTTTTCTTTTTTAAATATTTCACTTCTAATTTGCTAAGTTTAATATTATTGAGGTGAGACAGAATTCTGCGCTGCACGTGATGTGTAGAAGTTTGTATTTCTCTATCTGATGAATAAGTATATTACGTATATGAAAGAACACATGGTAAAGGCCTCTAATTCCCTGTATATTAGGGAAGTGGAATGGACCATGACTAACCCTTATCTGAGAAAGAATGGCAGTTTGATCGACTACTGAATACATTTATAATAGATATTGCAGGATAAGGGATTTTCATGAAATTGTAAGGTCTAAAAGAACTACAATGAAGAGGTCAGCATTAGTCCTCTATCTCTATTATATTCACAGATCATAGAAATATTGCTCATGGTGCACCAGATAGAACTTGATAATAGGTCTTGACAACTAAGCTGACAAATGAAAGAAGTCACATGAGGGTGATTGTGGACCCACTAATTATTTTATCACATGCTAAAATGCTATATATATATATATATAAATCAATTGGCATCCTGTATTACTTAAGTAACATGAAGGGCCACAGTGTATTTGTTTTGGTTGATGAGGACAAATACAGGTTACATAGTAGAAACGCAGCCTCATGGCCCTCATCCATATATGCTTTTCCTATTGGCAAATAGAAGCTAATTCAGCTGATCCATAAATACCTAAATACGGCCAAGTGTAATCTACTCGAGATGAGATATTGAGCAGATTTCACTTTGATGTGTACAACTATCACTTCAAATAACTAACATTAACCAGCGGAATCATTATTGTTTTCTCTTACCCTTATTTGCTACTAACAACTACTTAATTTCTTCTCACCACCTCCAGTCACCCTCGTGCTACTTACAAAGTTCACCTATATCACTCTACTGCCACACCCACCCTAATCCTTGCAAACATAGGCATTCCGCCATCAACATATTCTGTCACTTTGTAACTGAGAGGACGCAAACAATGATGCACTTTACAGACAAACCAATTCACAGACACTTGGGAATTGAAGGAATGAGAAGACTGGAAAGACTGTATGGAGGAAGGAGCTAGTGAGTGAAGGAAGTAATGAATGTCCCTCTAATGTGCGCTACGTAGTACACACGTATATATATATATATATATTTATATATATATACTTATAAGGTTATGGGTCATACTACCCGAATCAATATTGAGTTGCGGAGCTTGGTAGCTATAAACTATAGGCTGCAACTGAGCTAATCATTTACCTATTTGGAACAAGAATAGAATAGCGAGTCTACAAATTCCAGTAGCCTGCTAGCGATTCTTTGGCAGATGTGAATTGCCCAACCAGTCCGACCAGCGGAATATCCTAGACCTGAAATACCATCTTATTATACAAAGTCGCATTAGGGGGTTGGGAGAGGGGTTCATACATCCGAAACTCGTTGATATTCCCACATATTCAATCATCCATCAACCATCTCAAAGTCGTGATTAAACAAAGAAATGGCGTTTAAATCCCAGCTAAACCCAGGGACTTTCTTGGTCACATAGGATCACACAGATAAATCACACAGGTGCTTGAGGATTTTAATATCTATAAATAAATGGCTGTATATTTCAGGTATTTAGCACTAGACTGACTAGAGCATTAATATAGAGCTGGAAGTTCTTCTCTTCTAGTGATAGAACTTGTTTCCAGTTAATGAGAGGACAACATATTTTAATTTACTGGTGCTCCTGCCCGTAATATTGTGATTCTCTATTGATTGGCATATCAATGGAAAGCATAATCAAAGATTACAACTAGAAGTTCTGATTAGAGACAATAATAGATAATAAAACTAATTACAGCTTGAGATTCAAATCAAGCGTATTTGAATTTGATGCTTGCTGCTCTGTTTGTTGGTGATCCATTCGAAAACTTCCAGGCCACATCAAATCTGCTGCTTCCTCCATTGTACTGGGCTGCCATCCAAATCTTGTATTACCGTCTATAAATCTTGCCCCAACTGTAGTTCCTTCTCTGCTAGGTTTGTGTATGAGGGAATGAGCCTGCACACCGAGTGATCTGTACATGGAATTATGCACAGGCAGAGCCATCATGTTCATCATCTTGTGTGACTGGTAATGTCTTACTGCACCTCTTTCTCTTTTGTGAGCATTCTGGTGACCTCCCAATGCTTGTGAGCTATAGAACTTCCGCATGCAGAAGTTACAAGAGAAAACCTTACCCGGAGGTCTTGATTGTGACTTGGACTCTCTTAGAGCTTGGGATGAGTTTCTTCCCAAACTCAAATTTAACAGATCAGTACTCTCTTCAGTTTGCATCTTTTTTTTTTTCCTTCTTCTATATGCAGATTTCTTCGTACGGAAGAGTCCTTTCTTGTTTGATTCTTTAGGTCATTTCTCGTTCATGATGGTTCATTAAATTGACGAAGGTACTCTGTTGAATTATTTTCCTGACTCTTAGAAATGGTTCTATATCAGAGGGATGGAATAAATTGAGACTGACTAGATGAAGCATTGTGATATAAGACATCTTAAATATGTCATATGTGGTCTGTTCATTGTCCCCACAAAGTGATGCTTGGTTTAACCAAGGGGGATGCTTACATCATCTTCTTACATTGTTGCCTCTATCAAGCTTTAGATTCCCCACTCACCATTTTTTCCCTTATCTGTTGAAAACACATCAACTTTAACTGGTTTCAATTGGACCAGTTAAAAGTAACACAAGTTCACAAACCCAATACAATTCCATTTGTAGTCAAATCAAAATCTCAAGATTTGTATGTATTGCCTGCCATAACTTTTGCCTACTTAAAGTTTATTATCATTTCATCTCTTGTGCTAGCTTTTATCTATAACTAATCTATGATCTGATTTAAAACATGACAGATCTTGTGTCCATATATTATCTATTACTTTGATCTATTATTCTTAAACTGGTAAGGTAACTTTTGTTCTATGTTTTTCCTTGGGCTACATGACAAATTGTGGAGCTTTCAAGTCTAGTAGGTATGATATTTATTTAAGATAGAACCCACCTTGAACTGAGTGTTACCTATATTATTAATTTATGAGCGAATGATAAGTTTTGGTGCAGAATTATACAATATTGGGTGTGGGGTGGATTTATCGTGTGACACCAAAATGTGACAAGAAAGTATGACAGAGGATCCTTCCCCGTGTGTAGGGGTGTAAACGAATCGAGTTGTGTTGGCTTGAATTTTTTATCGAGCTTGAAATTATATTTGAGTGTGTTTTGATTATTAGAAGGAACGATCTCAAACGAGCTTTAATATAGTTGAACATGAGTTTAGCTCGAGTAGCTTGACATTATACATACATATCGTCATTTTTTAGCTTATGGAGTCCAACTCAAATCGAGTTTCAGAAATTATCAAATGAAAAATATCGTTCAAACTTGTTTGAAATGTATAATGAATCGAATTCAAATGAGTTTTTAACGTGAGCTCAAGTCAAATATCAGTAATTTAGTTTGATTCTTTACCTTAGGTATGTGTTGATTTTGATACATTAAAAAGGTCTATATAGAGTGGTGGGGTGTGGAGACTAGGCAATAATGGTGATAAAAAGTAGGGAAATTTTTTTGTTGGGTATCTGAACCAGTTTTTTTTAGTCTTTTTCTGAGAACACGAGTATCTATGTTGGTGTCTTCATGTTGGGGCTTCTTAGCAGTATTTTTATGGCATGTAATGGGCAGTGGGTACAGAGTGGAAGTGCCATAAATTATTTTGTATGTTGATCTGATTTCTCTTTTTTTTTTTTAATATGATGATGAGGAAAGATAAGATGAGGAGAAACCTAGTTGCCCACAAATACAATGGTTTCTCTCTCTCACGCACACCAGTGGATTTTCGACTTTATTCTGTAGTGAGTGTTACATTTTTTGATTATATATATATATATATATATATACTAAATATGATGTTTCTATGACTAGATAAGTGATTATTATATATATAATATTTATACTGATTACAACTTTAGTGGAGATGATTGATGAGTTATAATTAGGTAATTGAATTTGTGTAGGGCATAGCTTCTAGGATTGAAAATTGAGAGCCGAACAAATATGATCGCTTGTAAATTAAATGTTGTTTGTTATTCTTGGTTGATACTCGGGGTGTTTATGGATCAATTTTGGTCCGATCCTAGCTCAATGAGTTAAAACTATCTGGGGCCGAGTTTGATACAGTGATGCGGGTCAAACTCTTTGATCCAACTTGAAATCTATTAACTCGCTCAAAAAATTCATCAAACAATTAGATTAATGGCCAGTGTTAGGACTAGGATGCAGACTTGAAGCGATGTCGATTTTGGGGAACAGGAGTTAAGGATAATGCTGAATACTTGGCAATTGGATCTTTACTCTACAGTTTCTGAACGTACTTAGTTGTTGTTATGCAGAAAGAAGAGATTTAGGATAGGATTAGGATTAGGATAGAAGAATATTTAAAGCAAAATCTTTGGTTGCCAAGATTTAGAATATTAGTGGATAACACAAGGCGGTCACAGCAGACTTCATGTGACATTAATATATGTATTAGCCATGTCTGTTTATTTTTAGATTTTATTATAGTATTATTTAAGGCCTATTTTTTTGAAAAATAAGTATTAGATTTATTATTATTTAAGGAATATTTTTTAATATGGAACACGTATTTGAAGAGTGTCAAGAAAATAAAGTTCAATTGAAACTCTCAAGAAACAATCCAAATAAATAACTTTTTTTTTTTTTTTTTTTAATAATTCAAATAAATTTCATTTGAGAAACATAAAATTTACCGGAAAAGGAAAAATCACAGATCTCCAATCTCAACACAATCCCCCTCCCCGCCCCCACCTCAAGTAAAATAAAGCTGATAGTAAGAGAGAGGACAATTTAACAGCACCTAAAGGGACCAGTTCGAAGAAAATGACAAGTGCTTGTGTTTGGCCAACTTAACTTTCGTTATCATAAAATCAACTTCATAAATCGCATAAACGGAGATCACAGAATTTGGATATGGCCCCTAAATTATTGTGTATATTAACTATTATTTAAGCTTGAAAACATAATATAATCTGGCTATGCCCCAACACTTTTCTTAAAAGGTCTTTTTGAATAGAATTTGACCTCTAAGTCATACATGAAATGACAAACACACGAACTTGTCTTTAAAACAAATTGTCGGCAAAATAGTTTCTACTACGGTGGGAAACACCTACGAATTCACAAAAATGTTATTTATCTCAATCTATGACTACTCTTAAACTTTTATTATCCATTAAAAGAAAAAAAAAATCTCATGCCTCATATGAATCATGGATTCGGATTTCAAATCCATAATCACATATTCATGACATTTGTTTGGACAACTTTGGTTTTGCATGGATTCAAATTTTAACTACTAATTTTGTACTATACTTTCAATCAAGGTAACGGATATACGAGTACCTAGATCTAAATGAAACCTCTTGTCATCAACCATGTCCTTCACTAGTTTTTTTTTTTTTTTTGTGAAAGCTTTTAAACCTGAATCAAAAGCACTATGATTTCGGAAGCAATCACCAGTAAATAGTTTATGCCCAAGAGAAACCTCTTAGTCCTCAACTATGTCCTTCACTAGTTTTCTTTGGAAAGCTTTTAAACTGAAATCTAAAGCACTATGATTTTGGAAGCAATCACCAATATATAGTTTATGCCCAAGTGTGTCAATAAAGAAAGGCTTAATTCAACTGGCACATGCCAAAGTCGGAAAGATTTACATATTAAACTCCATACAGGTTGGGCATGACAACCACATAAATACTGCATATGCCAATGAACATCTCCAACGCTAAAGACATAAATAACTATTTGAATTTCAAGTCTCATCTACAAAAACGCAAAAGAGCATGTTCTATTTTTTTATTGATACCTTTTTCCCTGGCATAAAGTTCTTGCAAGATACACCTATCAGCAAAGACCCATCATTTGAGTACTTGTTGTGCTTTTCCAATAAGATGTTCAAGTACCTGCCACAAGGTAAAAATTGTACAATTATCAAAGGCAAAAAGACACTCAAACCAAGCTACTCGAGCTCTCGCTTCGATAAAAGCTCAGTTCGTCGTACAAATCAAACAAGCTTGAACAACATTTCTTGTTTGATAACTTTCGAAGCTTAGCTCGAGCTAGATTCGATAATCTAAAAATTGACAACACATGTATAAATACCAAGCCACTCGAGACTTGGCTCGACCTCGTTTGATAAAAGTTCGCTTGGCACGGTTCGTTTAATAATCAAACCAAGCTTGAAAAATGTGTCGTTTGAAACTACACGGCTCCTTGACACCTCTACTCAGACCTTGTGGTTGTCTCAATCAATTAAAATGAGGTTCTAAGAGCATTAAGTTAGTCTACTTGAAAATATGCTTTGTGAGTAGATGTCAATCAAATAATGGAGTATAGCATTAGCATTCAAATGTTTTTCAAACACTAATATTATAAGCTAAACAGTCGTCCGAAAAAGGAATAACAGATATTCAAGGTGTTTTCAGAGTTTTAAGATCTTCTGCACTGATTCAGCAAATAAATTCATTCCTCGTTTATTTGCCTAAATTTCTTTACCAAAATTAATTGGGTAAAATTATTTCATGAAAAACTTGGGTTGCAAACTCCAGCGCATTGAGAAGATATCACTAATGATATGTTTGGATCCATAGTGTAAGGTTCATGGAATTGGAGTTGATGAAAAAACTGTTCACTTCTAACCGAAGTATCTCTAATTCCGAAGTGAAGATTTTGATTCTTTAATACCAGGCGCAATATTAAGAAACTTCAGGATGCTTAACTGATCTTATCTCATTTTGGAATAGTACAACATATAAAAAGGTAAGAGAAAAAATACATGAGTAATAGCAAATTAATTTTAATTAGTCAAATAACTAAACAGAAAAGTCACGATTAAGTATTTCAATCCCACTGCTAAACGATGGTTTACCCCGTAGTTGTTTGATGGCTTAGAGAAATGATGTGCATTGCCATGCCTTCCACCAAATACAAATAAGACAATTTATGAATGAATTAAGGATGTGCATGTAATTCCAATATCCAAATGTAGCATATTTGCAAGCCAAACAAGTAAAATCTACCAGTCCTGCATTATGCTTTAGATTACAAAAGCTTTCAGTCTCCTACTTTTCCTGACCGTTAGTATGAATTATTACAGAAGGAAAGAAAAACACAAAATGCATGCTTTTCAACTTCTTCTTTGTACGTTCTTTTTTATCACTTCACATTTTTTCTGCAAACACTAAGAAAGGACATTCACAACAATTGTCTAATCAGGAGCAAAAAAATCTCTATTTCTCACATACATACAAATCTGATAAATAATATGGTTTTGACACAAATAACATATAGTATATCTTTTAGAAGACATAACAGCAAGCGAGCAGTAGGAATTTTCTAATTATATATCAGTATCTCTCGAAATAATTCATCTTTATTCTTTAACTCCAAAAAGTACTGACCTTTTGTACTCATGTAATATTGATCTAAAGCGAACTACTAATTAAAGGGAGAAAATCAACCTACAACATGTCAAGAGTCCTGCCTTTGAATGTTGGGAAGCGCTGGCGACATCACCCATCTTTTCCATTCCTCCCTATAGATCCCAATAATCCCAAATCTTTCTTATCAATCAATTTCAACAAGCTAATAAAAAATCAGTTACTGCACCCCCAACTCATCAAAAAGATCCCAATGCCACCACATTTTATTAAAGCATCTATAGATTATATACTACAAAATGTATAGTAATCCAGTTTGTTCAAGAGCATTTACCACCATAACTATCCTAATATCAACGGTATCAGACTCACAAAGAAACTACTAGCGATCCTGACAAGAACGGCAGAAGGTACCATGAGACAGTTCACAGCAGGCCCGCACACTGACTGCCAAATGAGAAGTCAGTGCTGTCATGCTATGGAGCGGCATCAGCGATTGAGCACACCCTAATTCCCCTAAATTCCTGCATGATTCAAAACTCAGCAACTTAGTATACACAACACAAAGTAATCTCCATAACTAATTATAAATTATTCATATTAACTAGGTGAGGCAAAATTGGGTAAAAAAAATTAAAGTAGGGTTGTAAATAATCAGTTTTAACATTTAGTAGTAATAACAAGAAAGAGATAAACCCTAGAGACGTAGATAATTGCGTTGATATTCGATTACGAGAGAAGAAAAAACAGAAATCAATGATTAAATAGAAATGTGGTGGTACCTTGGATTGGAGAACGAGAGGCGGCGGGGCTGGGGGCGAGGGGCGGAGAATGTAGGAGGAGGACGGAGGCGGGGAGCGGAGATCGACGGCGATGAGCGGAAAGTAGAAGCCCTAACTGTGGAGATGAGAGATCTGGAAAACGAACCACGGAAAGCCATTGTTGCTGATCTGTTCCTGATTAGTTTGGAAAGATGCCTAGGGTTTTGGAGTAGTTTCAATATCAGCTTAATAATAATTTTAGTTAGTTTTATCCAATAAAAAACAAAAAAAATTAGTTAGCTATTTCTTTTTTAACCGCAACTCGAATCGAAATATGATTCAAATTTACTGTCTATTGATCATAAACCGCTATTACTTGGTCTAAACTCCTTGGTTGATTAACTAGTTTTAAGTACTAATAATAGGTTAATAATTTTCTGTAAATATTTTATACTGTGTCAATACCTGTGAATATTTTATAGATTAATATTTTTTGTAACTATAAAGTAACCGTGTACCATTAATATTTAATGTAATAATAATACTAATTATCTAAAAACGTCTTGTTTGATACTACATTTTAAATGAAAGGAAAGGAGCTAAAGGATAAAGGGATTATTACTGTACTTTTGCCAATTTTCCTAATTTTAGCAAAACCAAAAAAAAATAGGTGTTTCTGCAGATTGAATTTATAAAAGGTAAAAAGAATCACAAATTTTTTCATTAGATTTTAAGTTGTCGGAAGTATTCAAGTGCGTATATTTTAACTAGTGCAGCAGCACCGCTCGATGCGCGGTGTTTGTGCCCAATATATGTGTTTTGCCTGATTTTTCAACTTTTGGCGTTTTATTAATGAGCTCGTTGTGATGTCTATCATACAAATGCTTGTACTGAAACATGTATATCATACATATGCAATTAAGAAAAGTTTTGCTATTGTTGTGATGTGTTAATGGTCTGCACTGAGTTATAAACTAATTAGGAAATGAGTGAAAAATACATACATTTAAGTGGAGAATCTTTCACTTTACCTTCGTGATAATGTGATGCTACCTGCTATGAAAAAAAGGATAATTACATCGACCTCCCCCGAGGTTTGGGCTAATTATTGCCCAATCCCCTCGCAATTTCATAATTACATCCACCTCCCCCACATTTGACAAACCTTACAAAATGATGTGAAATGACCATATTGTCCTCGTCAGTTTTAATTAAAAAAATAAAAAAATAAATATTAATAAAATGTCCTATTTACCCTTGCAAGGGATAATTACATCAACCTCCCTGAGGTTTGGGCTAATTACTACCCAATCCTCGCGCAATTTCATAATTACATCCACTTCACCCCACATTTGAAAAATCTTACAAAATGATGTGAAATGATACACAAAATTATAATATTACCCCTGCAATGATACACAAAATTACAATACTACCCTTGCAAAAATTAATTTTTATACATAAAAAAAAGACTCTAACCCTAACCCCCCCACCCCACTTCCGCCGTCTCAACCTGCAAATATCCTCCCAGGCCGTGTCGTCGGCCTGGTTCGAACCCTAGGCCTTCCATGCCGGTGGCGCGGCCTGGGAGGAGATTTGCGGGGTTGGGGACCAGCGGGTGCGGGGTTGGGGGTTGGTTGGGGAGTTAGGGATGGTGAGGATTTTTTTTTAAAAAATAATAATTTATATTAAAATAGTTTATTGATTTATTAATATTAGTATTTTTATATAAATAAGATATGATTTTAATATTATTGTATTTAAGTAAGAAATATCAAAATAATATTTATTATTTTATATTTTCTGTTTATTAAATCGAGTACTTTTATTTTTTTCAAAAAAATTATTGATTTTATAATAACTATTTTAGTTAATGTTTAAGAATTTTTTTAGTAAACATGTGAGTATTTTTATAATGTCTAATAATTTATGTTCAAGTTTTTCCTTCTTCTCATGATTAAACGTAATTCATTAATTTATCCTTATACATTAATAATGAGAAAAATTGAAATTATTAAAATTACGGGTTAAACGTTAAAGTTGAATGTATATACATTTTTTATTTATGTTCTACAATAATTTTTTCTTATAATTAACCATAATTTATTTACTTTTAATTGTGAAAGCATTATGAAAAAAATTTGGAAAAAATAATTGATGTGTTATTATATTTTTATTTTAAGAATATATACACACTACTATTAATATTCATTTATTATTTTAAACCTAATTAATTCATTTATTCTTTTACTTTAATTAGGAGAAAAAATTGAAATTATTAAAATTATGGGTTAAATGTGAAGTTTGAATGTATTTACATTTTTATTTATGTTCTACTTTAATTTTAAGAATACTTATACATTAACAAACTAATTATAAGTTTCATATAAATTTATAACATTTGAACCCATACTTATACATATACATTGCAAAGAAACCCCTTCTATGTACCAAACATAACAAGGGTATAATTGTCCAACAAAATAGCTACAGTAACCTCAAGGGTAAAATAGGAAGTTCAATAAAAATTTATCGATGACGTCATCAAAATGTAAGGTTTTCGAAACTTCGGGGGAGGTGAATGTAATTATGAAATTGCGAGGGGATTGGACAATAATTACCCCAAACCTCAGGAGAGATCCCTGTAATTATCCCATGAAAAAAAAATATACAAAATACAACATCACTCGCATCCAACGTCAATGCTACTGTTAATTATTCTTACTACTACACAGAAATAATATGAATTCAGGTTTATTTAATCCATAGCTACACATGAGTGTTAAATTCTCACTACACGAAGCAACTCATGAATCACCAAGCAAAGCAGATGCTTCATGCTTCTCCAAAGACATGCCTACAACAAAAATTCAATCAAGGATGACAAATTTAAAAAAAAAAAAATCCTGTAGAACCTATCAGATTTATTTGCTCCGTTGTTTTGGTATGAGCAAAATAATATATAAAAGACTTGTAAACTATTGCCTTCACAAGATCAAAACACATTTGTACCAATTTTTCCCCATGTACATATATAATAAGAAACTTTCTACTTGTATTTTATACCATTTGTATAAAGACTTATAATTTGTAAACTAAGAAGAAGATGGAACGGTATAAGGGAGTTTAAAAGCTTTACTAATGCCAGTCAAGTATAGAGTTAATGATATCTTCAAGAAAGACAGTTAATTTGGAGCCGATACTGTTATAGCCAATAGAGCACAAGAAAACAAAGTACACTAAATCAAAGAGAAGGTAGAGATAGCAAATTGAGAAGTGAAAATAATTTTGAAAAACTCAACAATCATTAGAATACCAATTTCAAGAATCAACGACACTTTGGATGCTTCAGAAAACTACACGATTTTTTAAGTTTGTTCCGCATTACAACCACTAAAATAAACAAAGATAAAACCAAAGACCATATTTTGACTAAAATTAAAGAATTTTACACAAATTATTATCATGTACAAGAAGAGTCCTTCGAGTCATTTTTTATTTATTTTTGGATTGAAGGAGAAGTTTTTGCTTCTGAAATGGGAGATAAAGAGGTGAGCATGAAAGTAAAGCCTATCAGTAGAGAAGTTGCTTCAATCCATCCAAACAAGATCACTCAATATTCATTGTTGGAAAATGAACTTACTACCCAACTGAAAGTAGTTGGTAAAGTGGAAAAAAATCCATGATTTTAATTATGAAGACAAGGAGAATATCAATTGATGATCATACCATTCAGTAAAGAGAAACCCAAATGTGATTATTTCAACTGTTCAAGTCCTGATAAATCTGCAAGAGAAATCACCAAAGAACGCGTAAAAAACTTCGATTGTAGAAATTGAATAAGCTATGTACAACACAATGCACAACATTTTTTATCTCCATGGATGACTTTAATAGACCTCGAGGAGGTACCCAATGAGAACTCGTCTCATTGCACGAGCTCAATCCGAAAGCCGCACGTAGTGGCGTCAAGCGCGACGCCACATCCAGTGGCAATGCCGCATCTGGTGGCGCCGCCACGAAACGCTGGGAAAATTGAACATTGAGAACAAAAAATTAGGAGATCATAGACTCTGAAACCAATATATAGCAAAATACTAAAAAACCAATATCCCCCTAAACTTTGGAACAAACCCGAAAGCAGAGGACAACAATAGATGAGTTATAAAAAGTAATGCCAAATAAGAAATTAGCACATATGAATACACACATCTTAGCCGCAAACAAGCACCCAAGTACCAATCTCCAAATAAAACAAGGGAAAGTATGAAAATAGACTAAGAACATAAATAAAAAGACAACTAAAACTGAGTAAATAAAGCACAAATGTATTAGCCTGCAAGGGGAATATTTTCTGGTTTGGGGGAGAGACGGTGGAAATGCAGATAAAAATAAAACATAAATCATAAGCATTGGTGTTACACAAATCAGAAACAAAGAGGATTTTTTTAGGAAGTAAATACAAAATTAAAATAGTGGGCAACTGTGAAGATTTAGCTCTTGACAGAGATAGGTTATGAGAATGATGGAGATGTACACCTGAAACTTCCTCACAAATAATTTGGCAATTTCGATTTGAGAGGAAACGGAATTTCTGTGACGATATTGAAATTTCACAAACTGAGAAACAATGGGGGAAATTGAGATCTCATAGGTTTTTGTGGGGTAATTTTTGGTTGTGGAGAGATCAACAATGTAAAGAAAAAAAAAGATAGACCCAAGAACGCAGACGTGGAGGAGAAATAAATTAATTTAAGAACACATGATAAGAAAAGTATGGAGAAGACACAAGCAGAAGGCGGAAGTAGCGACGCCGTTTCAGAAGCGTAGTGGAGAAAGAAAAAGTAAGGGAGGAAAAAACGAAAAGAAGAAACGGAATGTAATGCAGCGGGCCCCCCCAAGGCGGACAACCAACTTTAAGAGCCGCAAAAAATAAAGGTAAAATAAATTCCAATCATGCACAAAAGCTGGGTAAATATATTAAAACGGCGCCGTTTTGGTATTAAAAGTGCGAAAAAAAATTCAATACTAAATTAAGAAACACTGTTCACGGGAACATCCACACTTATAAGTTCTAATTTATTTTTATTCTTCCACCCCCCCCCCCCCCCCCCCCCCCCCCCCCCCCCCCCCCCCCCCCCCCCCCCCCCCCACCCCCCCGCCCCCGCACCCCCCCCCCCCCCCACCCCCCCCCCCCCCCACCCCCCCCCCCCCCCACCCCCCCCCCCCCCCACCCCCCCCCCCCCCCACCCCCCCCCCCCCCCACCCCCCCCCCCCCCCACCCCCCCCCCCCCCCACCCCCCCCCCCCCCCACCCCCCCCCCCCCCCACCCCCCCCCCCCCCCACCCCCCCCCCCCCCCACCCCCCCCCCCCCCCACCCCCCCCCCCCCCCACCCCCCCCCCCCCCCACCCCCCCCCCCCCCCACCCCCCCCCCCCCCCACCCCCCCCCCCCCCCACCCCCCCCCCCCCCCACCCCCCCCCCCCCCCACCCCCCCCCCCCCCCACCCCCCCCCCCCCCCACCCCCCCCCCCCCCCACCCCCCCCCCCCCCCACCCCCCCCCCCCCCCACCCCCCCCCCCCCCCAACAATCAAATCCAACCATTCACTCACCATTTTCACCTTACACATCATCTCAGCCATCGAACCATCCGAGTCCATACAAGAACTTTTCCTCTCGACCTCCTCTAAATATCTCTCTGCATAGCTCAAAAACAACTTCTTGCTTTCATCCTGCAACGGTGTAGCTAAGTTGGCCGCAGCAGATAAAGTACTCCCTCTACTCCACTCGGGCTGTTCTTCTTTATCAAATGCCAAGAAACGAGGAATATCAGCATTGCTCCTCGTCTTTTTTATAATGCTACTGGATTTTGGCTTTGTCAGTGTACTTGGTTTCTTGTCTGTGGGGGCCACCACAGGATTAGGAGAAGGAGAGGAAGGGGCAAGATCGAGTGCAATGGCGGATTTGATCCATGTGGTTGCGTTTTTCTTACGTTCTATTGCTATAGATAGTGTGTCTTTGATGGAATTTGTGGTGCAGGATTCGGTATCTTGGGTTTTGAATGGACTTATGCTTGTTAGTGACTCCATTATTAGTCGAGTTTTGGATAAATCGTCTTGGAGGTCGAAGAATTTATCGCCATATTGTTGAAGATCATCTCCATCTGCTAAAGGGAACTCTGATAATGTGCTGCAAGAAAAAAGAAACTTTGAGCTCTAAAGGTGCTTAAAAATCAAGAACATAATCATCATCACAAATTATGTATTCATATGGACCTTAAGGAGTTGAGCAATCTCTCAGCAGCACAAGCCTCTTGCAAAGCATCAGTGGCAGCAAGCAAAGCAATATCTCTTTGCCTTAGGACCTCCTACAATCAAGAAATATGTAGATTAACTAGCACATATACGAAATATTACTTCTTCCTTTGAAAAAAAAAAAGAACGAAAAACAAGTGCTTTTGAATATGATGATCATATACCTTGCCAAGCTTGACTAAGTTTGAAGGAAGTGAGTTCCATGATATACCAGTTTCTGCTCCTTTACGGTTATAGACTAAACTGCATAATGAACTTAACACTTGCTCATTATTGACCTTTGCCGGCAGTACTATTGGTCTTTGGAGTTTGTTGGTGGACTTTACTAATGATCTCCTTGTTGAACAAGTTATACTACCTCTTCTTCTTGATTTTGTACTTGAATTGTCGTCAGAGCTATCATAACTCATAGAACGAACTGGTGAAGCCTGTCAATACCAACCGAAAAGAACAATCTTATCTGTGAAAGTGTAACTAAATCACATAACTCAAATATCCACAGTGTTGTAACAAGCACTATGATGGGTGTTATTATGTGCTGAAACGGTGATTTCGGAAATTCACTTATAGTAATATTGTAATATAAATCATAAAGATGAAAGGTTTGTGTATTTTTAGCTTACTACAAAATGGTATTTCTGATATTTTACAAACAAGAAAGAATCTTCGACTTCTTGCCATCCGTATTAATACCACCAAATTTTACTACTTTACGTTCTAGCATTTTCTCATCCTTATAAAGCTCTAAAAATTATTATACTATCGGATAGTCTGAGCTAATCATAGCTTCCCTAACCGTTTGTTGTTATTTGCAGAGCTAGTCCAAATCCAAAATTTCGTAAGCTGTAGTCTAAACAAGCTAGCCATGCAACATTTAAATAAGTTACCAACATTCCAAAGCATATTACCATTTCAAGAAGACAACTAACTTACATTGGCACTACGGCTTCTAGGCGGCTTAATCTCATGCTTAACAATCGAAGAATCAAAAATATCCTTAACTCCCATAATCTCCGATTCATTCCAACTCCTCCTCTTCGAAATACGTGTTAATGAAGTCGAAGACACCACACTATCTGCATCACTATCATTATCAATAGAACTTGGCCTACTCTTATTCTGCCATTCCCCAAATATATCATTAAGACTTCTCTCTAAATCAACTCCCGGAATCTTTTTCTCCATAATCACACCCTTTTCAACAATTGATTCAATAGGACAAGATGCATCTAGAAGCTTCAAGAAATTAGTTTGTGAAATTATATCTTCGGGTGTTCCTTCACATTGGCGCCTACCTGGCACCGGAGTTACGCCTCTAAGCAAGGGAACGGGTTCCGATTTTTCTAATTTTGTAACGTAAACGAATTGCCCGAGTTTCAATTTGTTCCCAAGAATCATTTCATTTTGTTCTTGAGGCAGAGAAACATACAATGCGTGTGATGAATCTGAGACTTTTAGTAGAATCCTCTGTTAGGGTATAAATCACCTTCTTCGAGTACAGGGATTATGCTTCTGATTTGTAACAATACAGGTTTGCGATCATCTTCGAATGCGTTTTCTTCGGTTTTAATGCTCTCAAGAAGCTTCAAGAGAACGCCGTTCTTTAAAGAAGCCATTTTTATTCATATATGCAAGTTTCTTGAAAATCGGTTCTTGAAATGACAGAGGAAGGAAACAATGCTCAGAAAATGCAATTCTTGGAGAGGTATAATTTTATTCCAAGTGTACAGGAGCAAATGGTTTTGGATAAAAATCCAAATTTGTCAAAGAGGGTTCAAAAATCAAATGGATTTTGTATTGTCTTTGACAAATGAGTTAAATGTCATTCAGGGTTCTTATGGTTTGAAAAACTGTCAAGAGACAGAAGAAAGAAAGAAGAAAAACATCTAAGATAGATAAAAATGGGTGAATTGATGTTTGTGGATCCGAAAGGAAAGGAAGACAGAATGGAAGTTGAAATTTTGGGTGAGAGCCACTTGAAAGCGGGAGACTAGGATGAAGTATGTGCCAATAGCATTTTACCCCCGGAATTATTATAATGTCCAGTTTACTCCTCTAAAAGATTCATAGGTGGGCCCGTCAATTTTACCGTCATTAAATTGAAGCAAATCTCAGACTTTTTCCGCCTAATTAGGAGAGGCAAATTTGAGACTTTTTTGCCTTAATTCGAAGAGCGAGCTTCACTTCCAGACTCATGGATTTTAAATGAAGAATTTTGAACATGATTTAAGGAAAAAAAGGACAAAAAAAATTAATATGGGTTATGCGAGCGGCACACGAACCATGCAAAATCTGATTTATTGTTTTTTGGTGGTTTCCTAATCGCTATTTTGGGGACAAAATTTAATCTTTTTAGTACTCCTTTTAATCGCAAATTTGGAACAAAAAATAAATTTTTTTTCCTAATAGCGATTTTGGGATAAATTTTTTATGCTCTTCCTAATCACTATTTCTAAACAAAAATTAAAACAAAAAACATTTTTTCCCCAAAATCCTAATTTCATTTTTGAACAAAAACTTTTTAAAAGGAAAATTTTGCTCATCCTAATTGTGATTTTGAGACCAAAAAAAAAATTTGCTCTTCCAAATCATGATTTTGGATTAAAATTTTTAAAAAAAAAATTGTCCCAAAATTATTGTGATTAGGAAGAGCTTAATTTTTCTTTTTTTCCCCAAAATTATATGTTTGGGCCAAAATAGGACTAAAATGCCATATTATTTTAGTTGCAATTCATAATTGTCAGCCCAAAAAGTTATAAATAATATTTACTCCATTTTCCTTAAAAAAATGTTTCAAACCTCTGGCAGCAGGTGGCGGGCCTGGCGGCTCCAATAGTGGTGTGGTGGTGGTTCTCAAGAATACCTTCAAAAAACTTATTTTTTTCTTAAATTTTTCTCTCAATTTTAATTTGTAAAGATGATAAGATATTTGTGAGAGGGTATTTATAGGACCATGAAATCACATTTTTTGTTGTATATATACATATACATATGATTGAATATATATGGGAGTATAATTAGAGCAGTACAGATTAGTGACCCACCATTGGGAAATACTCGTGTTGCACCCCATTAAAAATAATATGAGAGTATAATTATTCTATATTTTCCACTAATATATGTCAACCTTGGGTAAAGGAATTTCTCCACACAAGGGCATGATTCAGAGCCCTTAAACTTATGAGGAAATTAATTATTACTTTCCCGAGGATTTTTAAAAATATAAGGGTCGATTTCACACTATGCCCACTGAAATTTTGGTAAAATGCACATCGTGCAACCAAGCACACAAAAATATCAAGAATGTCTAAATATTATTTTAAAGTAACTATTATGTTTCTAAATTATTTCAAAGTTCATAAAGTCAAAAGATATAATTAAATTGGATATTTTAATCCAAACTAACACTTAGTTTCAAAAATAAAATGTAGCACATTAAAATTGTATTTAAAAATCCTATAAAATAGTATTAAAAGGCGTCCTAAATTTGTGGGGTGTTACAGAGTCATGCTAAATTTATCAATTTTTCGGTGAAAATGATGAATGTTTCACTTGATATATATAAAAATGACAAACTTAAATATTTTCACTTAATATTTCATCACTAAAAATTAATTTTGTTTAGTCGACATTGTTAGGAACCATTTCGGATGTATTTGACTCACAGCGAGTCACGCTAGGCCTATTTGGAAGAGTTGTGGCTTGATATTGTGGGTTTCAGTTCCGAAAAATGGTTTTGGTGGTTTCGATGAAACATTTGAAACTTCATTTTGATTGAGTTTGATTGTTGGGTTTTGTGGTTTTGAAGTTAAAACCACATTTGGATTGAGTTTGCATGTTGGGGTTTAGAGGAAAAAATTAGGTGGTAGATGTCAAACTAATATTTTTTTGATAGAGTTTGGGAAAATAAAAACAGTGGTTGGTGTCAATCAATATTTCTCTTATAGATAAATTTTGAAGAAATAAACTGCACTTAAAAGATAAATTTAGCAGCCCTATTTGGTAAGTGAAGTTTGACAAAACCTGGAAAACTTAATCCAAACTTATTCATAAATCTACACTCAAACTCTTGAAACTTGTCATCTATTTTCCCCCTTCAAAATATACATATTTAAGTCGTATATTTATTTTAGTTATATACTCCAAACTTAATTCAAAATAAAATATTAAAGTGCGTACGTACTGTAGTTGTGCCACATATACAATTTTTTCTGGATGATACACTTTTGGTCCTCATGTATATTTTTTAACAGTTTGAATTTTCTTGTGTTCTTTTTTAATATTTAACTCTCACTAATCCACCATCCACTATTTGTTTCACTTTAGTATTTTTAGATGATACTAAACGGCGTCGAGAACGTGACTATTTTTTAGGAAAATTATTGTTAGAATAAGAATATCTAAATTTCCATTTTTACCCAAAAAAAAAAAAATGGCGTCGAGAACGTGACTATTTTTTAGGAAAATTAATTATTGTTAGAATAAGAATGTCTAAATTTCCATTTTTACCAAAAAAAATTGTCTACTTCTTAATTACATCATGTACATTCGTCTCGAATTTAGAAAACCTACATATCAGATTCAGCATATAGGCATGGTGTCAATCCGAGATTTAAGCGATCTAATTCTAATATTCAGAACATTCTAATCTTTTCATTTATTACAAATATATATTTGGAGTACAAACAATATTAACTCCCATTCAAAATAATTAATACATTACCTTAGTTGCATACATCTAAGGACACTATATAAGAAACTGTTTCATGTAGTATTGTAAAATATCATTCCAACGCTTTGGTTAACAACAAATTAAAGTTAAAACTCTATCTAAAAAAATTAAGTTATAAAACCAAGCAACAATGGCAAAACTCTTCTTCGGATCATTTTTGTTTGCAATCGTGTGCTCAGTTCTTATATCGGGTATTCACTTTTATTTTTATTATATTCTAATTATTCATGATCAATAATTATATTATTAAACACAAATAATATTATTGAAAGATTGATTTTGTTCGTGTGCGCATGCATGCAGGTTGTTGGGCTAAAACGTGCTCATTTCAATTTGAAAACCCAGCTTGTACAACTCTTCCTCAAACTGGATGTGTGGGTGCATGTCTTGGGCGCTTTTTTTTTTAAACATATAAATAGACCTTTAATTTCGTCATATTGCTTTGTGCGAGAATCTCTTTCTGGTGAAAATATTTCTTACTGTTATTGCAGTTATAGATGTATTCACCATATATAAAAACGATTTTAAAATTATTGATATTCAATGTTTTAGCTAGCTAGATACATCGATCGATCGATCTTCTTAGAGGAAAATATATCTTTGAAGAGAGAGAAATTAATATCTTTGTTGTATGCCAAAATTATATTAATAAATAAAATTCGATTCTACTTTACTCAAATTATTTATATATAAGCTAAACTGCAGCATTAATTGGTTTAAACTTATTTGAGAACGAGAAGGATAAGAGTTGTTAACGCTCCGACATTGGTTTGCTTAATTTAGCCCTGATCCGACCCATTTATATATATCGAATTTGGTTGAATTTTGATGTTGGAATTCCTTCCGATAGTTAGATCAAAAATATTTTGATTTTAACTTCGATTCCTAATTATAGATTATCTAGTTATGCATTACTGATCTTTTTATTGAATTTACCTCATTTATAATTGGAAGTGGGGATGCCTTGATCAATATTCTTTTCCAATTTCTCCATTTATTTTTACATGAATTCATCTATCCAAATCAAGAACTTGTTTGGATCAATTTTGGTTTTGTTTCAGTCTTCCAAAATTGATTTTATTGTTTTGGCGAAACAACTGGTTTTGATAAAAATATTATAGTTATAAGATATTGGTCGGTGAGTTTTAAAATTTTGAATTATATATGATTTGACATTGACTTTAGATGTTGGGGTTAGATAAAAATAAAATAATGATAAATGTCAAATCAATGACTTTATGGATTGAAATCTAATATTGTGTAATAGTTGAGATGATGATTATAAAAATATTGTTATAATGAGATAATAATTAATGGAGTATTTTTTTGTTTATCTTCTTGATTGTGTATGAAAGTTTAATAGTAATTTTTATATTCAGTATATATTTATCGTGTAATTGTAACGCAACAAGAGATAATGACCAGGTATCCATTATATAGTTTCTAAAAACAAAACAGAAAAGAAGAAGAAAAAAAACAAGAGATATATATGAGGAGGCTATTGAAATCTCAAGATATATTGTAATTGTGTCCGATCGAGAAAGTGGTTTTGGATAAGAATCTAATATTTGTCAAAACAAAGAGGGCGGGTTAAAAAAACATAATCAGATGAATTTGTACAGTCTTTGACAGTCAAAACTAAAAATTGACAGATGAGTAAAATGTATTAATTTCATGCATCTAAATAATTTATGGGTTGAAAATTGTATTGTCTTTGATAAATGAGTCAAATGTCATTCAGGGTTCTTATGGTTTGAAAAACTGTCAAGAAACCAAGAAAGGAAAGAAAAAAAAAATCTAAGATAGATAAAAATGGGTGATTGATGTTAATTTGTGGATCCGAAAGAAAAGGAAGACGGAATGGAAGTTGAAATTTTAGGTGAGAGCCAATTGAAAGCGGGACACTAGGGTGAAGTATGTGCCAATAGCATTTTACCCCCTCCTCTAAAAGATTAATAGGCGGGCTGTCAATCAGCCCAATTCGGAGAGTGATCTTTACTTGCAGGTTCATGGATTTTAGTTGAAGAATTTTGATCATAATTTACAGAAAAAATAATTAACATGGGTCATGTGAGTAGCACATGATCTATGTAAAATCTGATTTATTACTTTTTGGTGGGCTCCTAATCGCTATCTTTGGAACAAAATATAATTTTTTTACTATTCTTTAATCGCGAATTTGAACAAAAAATAAGGTTTTTCCTGCTCGCATCGTAATAGGTATTTTGGGACAGTTTTTTTTTCTGCTCTCCATAATCACTATTTCCAAACAAAAAACTTTTTATCCCCAAAATCCTACTTGCATTTTTTAACAAAATGTTTGCTCTTCCCTAATCGTGATTTTGAAACATTTTTTTTTCGCTCTTCCAAATTGTGATTTTGGAACAAAATAAAAAAAAAAAAAGAAGGTCCCAAAATCCTAATTGCAACTTTGGAAAAAAAACTTGGTCTCTTGCAGAAAAAAATTGTCCCAAAATCGCGAATAGGAATAGCATAATTTTTCCTTTTTTTCCCCAAACATATCTATTTGGGCCAAAATAGGACTAAATTGCCACATTATTTTAGTTGCAACTCATAATTGTCCGCCCAAAAAGTTAAGATAATATTTTATCCATTTTCCTTTGAAAAATAGTTTAAAAGAGAAGAAAATAAAATATAATTAAATTAAAGAACACAAGCATAAGCAAATCTTTACCCAAAGCAACGAAGCGGGTGAAGTTTCCTTCATTTTTAGACCTATGGCGGCTTCGGCAGTGGTACGGTGGTGGTTCTCAAGAAAACCCTCAAAACCTTATTTTTTTTCTTATATTTTTCTCTCATTAATTATTAAGTATTCTAAGTTGTAAAGTGAGAGGGTATTTATAGGACCATAATATCTTATATTTTGTTGTATATACACATATACATATGATATAATAAATATGGGGGGTATAATTATAGTAGTACTAGAATGGGTGACCCTTTGTGGAATTCTCATGTTGCGTCTCATTAAAAAAAAGAATATGAAAGTATAATTATTCCACAATTTCCCACCATGCATATCAACCTGTGGAGGAGTTTTTCCACTCAAGGACATGTTTCACAGCCCTTAAACTTCCGAGTAATTAATTATTACTTTCCTGCGGGTTTATGAAAATATAAGGATCGATTTCGTACTTTGCCCCCTGAAGTTTTGAAAAAGTGCACCCCAAAAATTTAAATTTTTGGGCAACCAATCCCAATCCCACAAAATTTTCAAGAATGTCCTAAAATTATTTTAATGTAACTGTTATGTTTCTAAATTATTTTCAAAGTTTCTAAAGTCAAAAGATATAATTAAAATGCATATTTTAATTCGAACTATCTTTTAATTTCAAAAATAAAATATAGCACATAAAATTTAGATTTAAAAATCCAATAAAATAGAATCAAAAGATGTCATAAATTTGATGGGTGTTATAGAGTCACGATAAATTTATCAACTTTTCGACGAAAACGAGGAATATTTCACTTAATATATGTAAAAATGACAAAGTTAAACATTATAACTTAATATTTTATCACTAAAGATTAATTGTTTTGAGTCAACATTGTTAGGAACCATTCCGGATTTATTTGAGTGGCATCGAGTCATGCTAGGCCTATGTGAAAGAGTTATGGCTTGGTTTTGTGGGTTTCATTTCCGCAAAAATTATTTGGGTGGTTTCGTTGAAACCTATAAAACTCCATTTGAATTGAGGTTTGGTTGTTGGATTTCGTGGCTTTGAAGTTGAAACCACATTTGAATGTTGGTGTTTAGGGGGAAAAAGTAGGTGGTACATGTAATACCCCAAAATTTTGTTTTCAGAAATTCCTAAAGTTTCACTTTAGTATAGTTAAAAATATTTCTGGGGTTATGTATTTTGAGAAATTTTAGGTAATTTTATTTACAAATGAAGTTGTGGTTTTATATAAAACTAAAATGATTATGTAAATAAAAGATATTGGATATTAAAGTTTTAAAAGCTTTTGGAGTGAAAGTGTAATTGAATTCTTGACTAATATGATTAAGTTTATTTATTAATTTGATTCTTTTGCTGTTTTTAAAAGTGTGGGGCTAAAGTGTCATTTTTGAAAATTCAAGGGTCAAAATACATTTTTACAAAAAAAAAAAAAAAAAAAAAAAAAAAAAAAAAAAGATAAAATTTTGCAGCAGCTGCTGGCCGTGAAAGCACAAGTGGAGAGGACTTAAACCTCCACTTGTAACTCATGTTTGTTGGAGAAGAAATAATGGGATATCACCCATTATTTTTCATTTCTTCTAATTATGTTACACACTATTATACATACATTTTCAGCAGCAAAAGATTTAGAGAGAGGAAGGAGGGTTTGAGACATTTTCTCTCTACTTCACCATTGTCATCTTCTTCACCAAGCTTTACAAACCCCTTTTTTATTTTGTTAATAACTACCTCATTTCTTAACCAAATCATGTAAATAAGTAGTCAAAATTGATCTACTCGACGAGAGGAACACAATGGTGGTGGTAATTGAAGGAATAGAAGGTGTTTTCCTGCAAAAATTGGAGATGGAAGTGGCGATTTTAAGTGGGTTTCTTTGCATGCCCCTATTCCGGTCATGTCTTCGACAATCGGGCTTCACCACGGTGTTGTAGGCGAAGAGGAGAGTGTAATAATGGTGGATGTTAACTTTTCCGGCAGCGGTCAACGGTGGTCAACTCCGGTCACCGGCGCGGTCAACGCCGATCAACTGTGGATAGTCCGGCAGCGACTATATTTCGGCGTGGGTATTCCATATCCGGTTCTCATTTCACGATGGGAGTTCATTTAGGTAATAAACTTTGATTTGAAGGTTATTGAACTTTCTTTAAAGTTTAGATGAATAAATGAAATTTTAGAAATTAAACTTGAGCAAGTTTTGGACTTGAAATTTTTATGCATGCGTCTAGATTAACGAAACAAAGGTTATGGGATGGTGAAGTCATTAAAGAGGAAGCTTGAATTTGGAAAGATGTGATTTTAGGTTTTACATAAGTAATAAATGACTTGATAATGAATTTCGATAGAGTTAATGAGGTTATATGATGAAAGTAGATTGTTGTAAATGCCGTTCTCATTTTAAGTAGATATTTGATATTCGTCTTATTGAGCACCTTGCGCTTAGTCCGAATCGAGATAGTTTTCATTCATATACTTTTGGGGAAAGAAGAGCTTCGTTGAGGAATTTAAATTTTGACTCGTTCAGTTTCTTTGGTTCGAGATTCTAATCGAATCGAATTACGTGACAGGTGAAGGCGACAAACAACCATCTCTTTAATCCGTAATAGGTGAGAGCCGTATCTTGTTTGTGATTATGTGTTTATTTATTGTATGAGCATGTTGCAATGTGTATGCTGGAATTTATAGTAGAAGATTTGGAATTGTGCGTTTGCGATGTTCGCTGTAATTGATCGCACTTGATTGTATGAAATGAAAAATGAATTAATTATATTTATTTTATCTTAATTAATTTGGTTAAGTACATGGTTATATTTTATTGGGCACTTCATTACATATGAGCATGCTACTTGATTATTAGAACTCATAACCGTGTATATTAATGACATGGGCGTATGATCACATGAAGTTCTTTTAATTATATGATTTTATGTTTCGTTTAGATAAATACATGCTTGAGACTTATTAGCATGCTTACGTGGTATATTATGTATCAAGTTATGCTTAATTGATTGGTAAGTGTTTGCCTTGATTAATTATATTACATGAGGTTTGTTGATTATATCAATACATATGAGCAAGCTTAGTTGAAATCACATAGAAGTTTTATCTTTTGTGTAATAATGACGCGTTTAATGATTAGATGTTCACATTTCGATATGAATGTTTGATAATTGTTTAACTTTATCATGTCATGTTCTGCTCGTTCTGCTTGTATCTGTTCTGTTTAGGGCGCCTAATTTTTGGTGGATGGTGGGTCCGTGGCAACTTTGATAGTAGATGGCTATAAAGTTGCCTCGACCTTACCATTGACCGGACTCACAAACCAAGTATGGAGGTATGCTTGGGGAGTGATCTCAAACTTCTGCTTCTAGCAAAGACATGTCGATGCATCTGTCTGTGTAAGGTCGCTCCTTACTGGTGTGTTTGGTTATCTGTATGGAGGGTAAGAGAAGACGGCATCAACCACATCTGGTATCTGTATTATGTGTTTGTATGTTCCGTTGTCTGTTCTTTCTGTATTTTGAACTTCGTTGATTATATCATTTATGTTGGGCAATTGGATGGTATCTGAATCCCACTAGCCCATGTAGTCCGTGTATCGAATATCTGATTATTTGTTTTATTTTTGTGTAATTTTCCGTTTTGATATGCATCACTTATATATGTCTGATTCATGCATCACATGCACACATGCACCGGCCTCACTAAGTTGATTTATTCAACTTACACGTTCCGTGTTTCATTCTTTTCAGCTTCAGATTTTTTTTGAGAAACGATAGTTCAGGTTGCGGTTAGGTCATCCTTATTGCGGTCCCACCAGAGTACTTGAAGAGTAGTTGTACAATTGTTTAAAAATATTTTGTAACTTTAAGATCTTCGTTTATATAACCGTTTCAAAACTTATGTACAGTTGAAGTTGATTTTTAGTTATAAAAATTTAAGTATTTCAAATCATCATTTTTATATCAGTTGTTCTTGACTGATTTATTTCAATTGGACCTAAAGTGCTTTTATAAATTATTATTTTTATCTCTCTCAATCTTTTTTTTAAGCAAGTCCTTGGTCATGATTAAAATCAATCATTTCGGTTTTAAACTTTTCCCATTGAATTTGATTTTATAAATATCGTAAAAAAATTAGCATCTTAGATATTTTAATAAATTAACTTTTTGATTGAGTGATATCTGACGGCCCGCGAAGTCGGGTCGTTACAGATGGTATCAGAGCATTGGCTCAAGGCCAGGACAGGATCCTCAAATTTATTAAGAAACTAATTAGGTGGGACTCTCCGTCAAGAGTTTCTGGTAGGTTAATCCAAACTAACATGTCCTCGTGGTAGAGGCTATGCTTGGTTTTTCTGTGTTTTCT
Organism: Penstemon davidsonii; assembly: GCA_034814905.1. Taxonomy (NCBI): domain Eukaryota; kingdom Viridiplantae; phylum Streptophyta; class Magnoliopsida; order Lamiales; family Plantaginaceae; genus Penstemon; species Penstemon davidsonii. The sequence goes on from JAYDYQ010002688.1 coordinate 7,548,403, forward strand.
TGATTTGATGTATGTTGTCGGTAACTAGAATACCTTCAATGTTATTTGAATTTTGTTATCTGAATTACCGTCTGATTGTGACTGTTTCTGAGTTCGCCCTATAATGTTGTGCATATTGGGTTTCTTAAATCAATTGAGTAGTACACCCCTTGGAGTTTAAACCGAAATAGTTACTATAACTATAGTGTTAATCGGAAGGGATGTGATTTGGAGATGCCTTGTTTCTTTGATATTGCTTTTCCATGACCAATTTATCCTCATATTTTTCGAGCTTTGGTTTTTGAGCTTTATTTATTCGAGTTCTTTCCTTGAACTCTAACTATGAATTTTTTTTGGGTGACATCGTGAACGATATTCTCGTCAATTTCATGGATAGTCTTTTGTCATAAAATGCCTTCAAGTTTCTTATAAGTTCAGTTCTTCAATTATTGAAAACTCTCATATTGTAAGCTTTGAATGACACCATTCGTCATTAATTCTGAAACCTTTATGATTCTAATATCGATTAAATTGAATTGTTAAAGCTTATTCATATATCTCTTTGGTATGTTTACCAAATTCCACTAATCTTTTACTTAACCACACTTTCACAATGTTAATCGATATACCTCATCCATACCGATTTTGTAAATAAAACTTTCTTAAACTTATTTCAGTATGATAGGAATACCATTCATTTCTCTTGTCATTATTTTTAGACTTTTCAGTCAAACTCAAATCTTGTTGGGTTCAACGTTTAGCAACTTATTACTTTAAGGAATGTGGGATAGAAGTAGAACTGATATCTTACCTTGACCTGGTAGTGTAAAAACGTTGAGAGGCGGCGGTTAGGTAAATATGTCTCTACAGAAAATAAGTGGTACCATAGTTTTGTCGGTTGAAGGACCTTACGCAAGTCAGGGGCATAAAGATCAAAACTAACTATTTTACGGCCAAAATATATGAAAAAAATAAATAAATAAATAAACTACAATACCGAAGTGACACAATATATGAGACTACTAACGACGAAAGAAGATAGAGCGTTCAGTAAGTGTGAAGATTTTCATTCCCCATCGAGTATTGGGTTTTGAGGGAGAATTTCCAAGCGCTACAACAAGCAATGCTGCAGGGACCTGAAATCATTTTTTTCGTCTTGTCATTCAACGAAGATACGGAAAGGACTGCACGAATTGAAGTTGTTTTAGCAAAAACCTGACTACTTCAAGCTATATAGAAAAGGCCAAGACCATCGTTACATCGAGAAAGAAAGATGAGGACGTTGCGACTATATCAATTAGACTTTAAAGTTTTGTAGGCGCTCGCTGGAGAATTCATCTTATCTCCCCGAGCTCTTAGACCCGACGCCTTGAGGTGACTGATCATCTTTTTGATCTATTACTCATTTCTATTGATCTCTTTTTATCAGTCATTGCTATTGACTTCATTAACGAGTAACTTATCTTTGAACCCTAGTAGTGCTCGTTGTTCATTTATGAGATTTACCAATTTCGTTCATGTTTTTCTTTTCCATCGCTTTTGTATGCTTTAGCGAGGTTGTTCCTCTCCTTTTTGGTTCTGAGTTGACTGTAATTTCCTTGAACCTTTCTTGAGTTTTATCCTTGAACTTGTTTACCTTGATCTCGTACTCTAAGTCATTGCTTCTCGTGATTTCTTGAATCAGACAATTCATCATGAATTCATTGCCTTTCAAATTGAGACTCCTATTTTGACTGTTCCCTGAGATGTTATCGCCATTTTTAATTCAGAAGCTTCAAATTTTATAGTTAAATTGCATTCTCGTTTGGATTCTACACCCATTTAATTTGCAAGTAATTCCTTCATGAATCATACCGCTTACAATGACCTAATTTAATAACTACGGATATTCCTTGTTTCTATTTCCGTGAACCTATTTATTGAACTATGATCGTTTCCGAAAAATCATCTACCTGATTTCATATTATTCATGTTTGTTGAATCCAACTATGTGATCTTTGAATTATCTTGGAATGATCGAATTATCAAAGTTCCTTTTGAACTTCAGATTTTCATTATGTCCATTTAGGACTTATTATTCATCCTTGTCATTCTCATGAATAAGATCGGTTCGATCTCAACTCTCTTCTGAACTTCATACTTGCTTCCTAATTCGTTCTCAACTTGTCTATCTCGTCACGCTTTGTTGAATCAATTCATTGTCCTTGAATTTTTGTTGTTGAGCTTTACTAGTTTTCCTTGTGGTGTTTTCACCACATTTATTACTTCTTGAAATGAATCTTTGAATCATGCACTTTATATTGACTCGATTTCCAAAGGACCAATACTTTAATGTTTTGGTTGTTATTACCAGAACATTGATTCAAATTTCTATTATCATTATCGATAATCGACTTTGACCTTTTTACATGTTTACACATTTTGCTTGTTTACTCTATTCAAAATTATAAACACAATCATCTCCGATTATCTATATCTATGAATCTTATTTACCTTCCTTGTAGATTACATTACACTTTTAACTCGGTCCCTTCTTATGATCGTCATTATCATTGTTCTACTCCTTTGGTAATCTTCTTGTTATCTCTAATAAGTTGTGAAATTATCTTTAGTCCAGCATATTGATACATCTTGTCGGATTAATTTGTTTGGTTAATTATAGTGAACTCCTAATTCAATTGTCTTTCACAATCAATTGTTTTCCCTGATTTTCTTAACTTTAAAATAATTACTAAGGTTCTTATTTCGACTACTATTTGTTACTTCTATTGAAATTTCCCCAGATTTGTTGTATGCCAAAATCCTCATTCTTCTACTTCCTTATTACTACCATTGAGCTTGTGAATTCGATTGCTTTGTTATCTTTAAGAAGACTTCTGATTCAATTGCCTTTTGTGATCTTTCCCAAACTTCTGGTTTGACAAATTCCAAATAGTGAGTCAATTATATTCATTGTAGATAATTTTAGATCGAATACTTTTTGTTATAATTAAGATTTCTAAAATGGACACGGATTAGAAGATAGTATTTGGAGCACGACCTCAAAAATTTTTGAAAGATCCGAAATCGCGGCGTACAAGCTAGCATTACCTTCGATTCCTTGAAGTGCACGTGACATCTTCCACTTATCGATGTTGACGAGCCGTATGAATCCTTCTAGCATGACCAAACATGATCCGCTATAAGTCGAAGAAACTTGTTATCCGAACAAAAGCTATTTTGTATACACGATAGAAGATCTTAAGGATTACAAAAATCAAGAAATCCCTCTGGTGAAGGTTTTGTGCTAAAGTCAGAAGTTCGAAGAAGTTATGTGATAAACAGAAGTGGAACTACGACATAATACCAGGTACACTACAAGAAAAGCAGCTTTTTCCGACGGAAATTTCCGACGGACAAAAATTCCGTCGGAAATTAAGTAGAATTTCCGACGGAATTTCCGACGGACAACCAAATCCGTCGGAAAAATCAATTTTTTTTAAAAAAATATTAGAAAATCATTTCCGACGGGTATATTCCGTCGGAAATTATATTAAAAATAATTAAAAAATGTATTATATAATTTCCGACGGGTATATTCCGTCGGAAACTCTATTAAAAATAATTAAAAAATATATTATATAATTTCCGACGGAATATACCCGTCGGAAAATATATAAAAAATATATATATATGTATTAATAATTTCCGACGGAATTATTCCGTCAGAAAATATTTAGGAAAAAATAAATAAATGGTTTCCGACGGATTATTCCGTCGGAAAATATATAAAAAAAATAAAAAAATATATTAATAATTTCCGACGGAAATAATCCGTCGGAAAACATTTAGGAAAAAAAAAGAAAAAATAAATAAATTTTTCCGACGGATTATTCCGTCGGAAAATATATAAAAAAATTAAAAAAATATATTAATAATTTCCGACGAAAATAATCCGTCGGAAAACATTTAGAAAAAAAAAAGAAAAAATAAATAATATTTTCCGACGGATTATTCCGTCGGAAAATATATAAAAAAAATAAAAAATATATTAATAATTTCCGACGGAAATAATCTGTCGGAAAACATTTAGGAAAAAAAAAAGAAAAAATAAATAAATTTTTCCGACGGATTATTCCGTCGGAAAATATATAAAAAAAATATATTAATAATTTCCGACGGAAATAATCCGTCGGAAAACATTTAGGAAAAAAAAAAGAAAAAATAAATAATATTTTCCGACGGATTATTCCGTCGGAAAAGATATAAAAAAAATAAAAAAATATATTAATAATTTTCATCGGAAATAATCCGTCAGAAAATATTAAAAAAATAAAGACCTCAATAAATTGAAATTTTCCTACGGGTTATGTTCGTCGGAAAATATATATAAAAAAGAACAAATATATTTATAATTTCCGCTGGCCATAATTAAAAGGAAAATATTATGAAAAAAGATCGGTCTAAATAATTAATTAAAATATCCCGACGGGACTAATCTATCGGAAATTTTACTTAAAAGAAAAAAAGTGTTGACTTTGGTCAATTAGACCTCCAATTCGAGAATCGATCGATCTAATTACGAATAACCTCAATGTACATAACCCCGAGGTCAACAGTGTTGACTTTGGTCAATTAGACCTCCAATTCGAGAATCGATTGATCTAATTACGAATAACCTCAATGTACATAACCCCGAGGTCAACAGTGTTGAGTTTGGTCAATTAGACATTCAATTCGAGAATCGATCAATCTGATTACGAATAACATCAATGTACATAACCCCGAGGTCAACAGTGTTGACTTTGGTCAATTAGACCTTCAATTCGAGAATCGATCGATCTGATTACGAATAACATCAATGTACATAACCCCGAGGTCAACAGTGTTGACTTTGGTCAATTAGACCTCCAATTTGAGAATCGATCGATCTGATTACGAATAACCTCAATGTACATAACCCCGAGGTCAACAGTGTTGACTTTGGTCAATTAGACCTTCAAATCGAGAATCGATCGATCTGATTACGAATAACCTCAATGTACATAACCCCGAGGTCAACAGTGTTGACTTTGGTCAATTAGACCTCCAATTCGAGAATCGATCGATCTAATTACGAATAACCTCAATGTACATAAACCCGAGGTCAACAGTGTTGACTTTGGTCAATTAGATTGCAAATAACCTCAATGTACATAACTATATAGTCAACAAGTTTTAATTAGTGACTAATTAATTAATTTCGAACCAAGTATCGATTTGATTTCGAATAACCTCAATGTACATAACCATAAGGTCAACATCGTTGACTTTGGCCAATTAACGTTACAAATCGAGAATCAATCGATCTGATTGCGAATAACCTCAATGTACATAACTATATAGTCAACAAGTTTGGATTAGTGACTAATAATTAATTTAATGTACTAAAATAGTCAACATTTTTTAATTATGATCTAATTAACTAATTTTGAGTCAATGATAAATTTAACTTCAAATAACCTCAATTAACTCGTGTTCCACCAAATTGATTCCATTTAAACCAATTTTGATTTACTTAACTCTAATTTTTTTTAATTTCATCAATTATGTGCAATAATTTGATTAGTTAATTTTAAAATGTTAATAATAATTAATGATTTAAGATAACGAAAATAAGAAAAAATAAATTTTTTTTTTAAATTAACTACTTGGGCATAAAAAATAAAACCCTAATTTCATTTTCATCAACATCTCTTCCTCACTCCATCTCCCACCGCCGCCCTTCCTCCCTCTCTCTCCCACTTCCGTCGATTTTCCTCCCTCCCTCTCCCACTGTCGCTCTTCCTCTATCTCTCTCCCACCAACCCTCTTCCTCTCTCTCATGTGCTTTCACAACCCGTAAGTTAATTTCTCACCTCTCTCTCTTCCACCACTGCAACGAACCCGCGCTTCCCAAACCCCCGTGACGACCCCTGCTCCTTCCCGAACTCGCGCCGTCCAGCCCATCCCGCCTGGTCCTGCCTGAACTCGTGCGACCAGCCCCGCCCAGCCCAGGCCGCTCCTGCTCCTGCCCGAATTTGCGTGACCCGGCCTGCCCCCTGCCCGAAATTGCCGAAGACATCAAGTACTAATTCTTGCTTCTTAGTTAGTCATTGTTTACATCATTTAATTAGTTATATGCTAAATTCTACAGGAATGAGTATGTGAATAGTTTTTCTTTGGTTCCTTGACGATTTTGTTAAGATTATATTGAAGTCATAGGGTTATTCAAAAGGTGTCCAACTTGGACCTTCTATTATAGTTATACCATTTGCTATGCTTTCTCTAAATCATTGCAGGCTTCCATCTCTGTGTTGGTGATAATAGATTTTGAGGGGTAAGTTGAATTAAGGTTACAGATAATGGATAGGAATATGATATATTGTGGATCTGTTGCTTCGCCGTTGGCATTTAGGTCTACATGCGCACACACAAGTTTAAGTTGTCAATATGTATTTTTCGAATTAGGTCAAATGTTTATCATTTGGCATTGTTAAGTTTTTTAATATGCAAGAAATATGGATGACACACACTCCTAAGATGATCCATAGGTAAATGTGGCCTGTGCTTGGATATATTAGTTGTTCATTTTGATGCATAAAAGCTGCTATACACACCATTGGATAATATTAAAATTGATATGATTGTTAGTAGTGATTATGTAATTTTGTTAGGCAAATCAAAAGTAAATTTATAGAGATTCATACTTTGTTTGCTAGTGAAGCATATCCTATAAGAAAAGATAAAAGGAGGATTTTTATTAGGAGCTGAATTCAATGTAATGGTAGTATGGTACTGAAGCATACTTTTTGAGCTGTGTTTAGTTGTATATATCCGTATATCGATCTGTTAGCCAACCTGTCATGTGAATGTATTGTGCAATCAGGGAAGATGTGTTAAAAAGTGTTTGTCGTTGTGTATAATATGGTATAGTCTGAGCACATGAATTGATATTTTGGACTAATAATTTGGAAGATAAACTACTCTATAATCGTTTTCGTTGTACTTTTTCTTTAGAACTATATGGATCTTTATCATCCTCATATATCTTTTGTGTTATAAGATTCTGTTTTTCCCTATGTAAGAGGACATACAATTCATGGTCTTGTGATCCTAAAATCCCTTGGTTCTCTATTGCAGGATCGATCTAGAAACTATGTGAGAGATCTCGATAAGAGTTTCAAGGACGAGGAGCTGAGAGCCGTTTCATGAGTTACAGAGGAACTGGATTTGATTTTAGTTAATTCTACCTTATGGCTTAATCTATTTCTTGAAAAATGCGATGATTGATGGGTGCAACTGATATTACAAGCTTCTTCATTGAAGCTTTTGCCAATGCAAGGCAAGGTTGCAGTTTGACATGCTAATTGACATCTAGATTTTTCTTATAATATGCGCGAGCTTAGTTTGTGAGGTTGTGATGGCTTCTGTTGTATAATAGTCACACTATAGTCATAGTTGTTTCTTTCCTTTTTTTTCTTTTTTTTTTTTTTGTAAAAAACTTGTGGTGTATAGCTGTGGTTTCTTGTGAAGTTAACGTGGTCACGCACCATATATAATCTCGGCCCAGGTATATATCTAATATGATACATTGATATTAATCGGAGCTCTAATCAAATAAATCTGAATTCACCTATGTTACTTGTAGGTGGTGATGAGCACCTTATGTTGTCTCTGTTGAGCAAAACATCAAAGGAGCAGGAGGAGACAAGTTCAACAATGATTGGTATGATTTTCTGTGTATTTTACCTCTGGCTTGAGCTTTGCAAAGTTGTTCATGTATATATACTCCCTTGTGCAAAGTAGTGATGTGAAATTTTTCAGTGTCAAGTTTCTCTTTTACTGATTTTAATGATATGCATAGTCTATCATTACTTAAAAGATATATATATATATATATAACTTTGTTTCATTAATTTTCTCAAACAATGATAAACATTTAAATTGATTGATGAAAAGTTTGTTGCTATTTGATCCACTGTTAGATTGAGGAATTTTATTTGAAATGAAATTACCAAGTTGTTTTTTCTTGAATTATAAACTTCATTTTCACAACTTAAGAGAAGTACATTCTTTGGTAATTGGATCCTTCTTTCACACCTTAATAGTAGCCATGGTATCTCCTGATTTTGGAATGGAAATGGTGAAGTTAAGTTGGAATGAGAGTGTCAAGGAACTAGGATTCTATTTATAGACTTTCGTGGTGAATTAAATAAAAATTAATGATCTTAGATAGTCTTACATTTTTATTTGATTGTGCATGAATTATTGCAACTTCTTTTTATGATAACTCTATTTATTGTTGTCTAGATTAATGGATGGAATTGTGTGAAAAAGGCTTGAACGAGAAAAAATTGGGATGAAATGGTTGTTGTGAGCTAGTTTTTTTATGAAAGAAAAGTTTCAGTTATTTATTTTCTTGTTCATTTATTTCAACCGATAAATATGTTAATCTAACAAGAAGGTGTTATCCCATTATTTAAAATGATATTTGTTACAACTCTCAATGGAGTTGATAATTTGTATTGATTCAAAATGTACATTTTGAAAATGTTGCTATAAATGTGTTAACTCTCAAGGTAGATATTTGTAAGCTAAGATATCAACTCCTTGATGTTTAATCCACTTGTTTGGATAATTTGACTCAGTGTGACCTTTTGCAATTATTTTGATCTCTTTTAATGCATTATGAGTAATTGGATCTTGAATTTGTATCTACCGACATTATGCTCTTAAAATTATGTGTAAGATTTCATTGTTATTGTATCATATACTCCTTCAATAGTATATTTACTTGAATTTGTAATTTTGAGCCTATTTATTACAGTTTTGTCCATCTTGTGTTTGCGCCTATTTTATTATGGAACTTTTGTTGACGATTGAGATTAATTTGATTTTATAAGATATTTTATGATTTTCGACGTGTTTATTGATTTATTTTGCTGATTTTTATGCGTGATTTGTTGATACTTTTGTATGGTATTTGGTGATTTAATTGATATAGGTTTAAATCAGGGAAAATAAATAAATTCAAAAATAAAATTATTATTTTTTGCATATTAATTTTTAATTATTTTTTTTATTTTATTTTTGTAAATTTCCGACGGGAACAACCCGTCGGAAATTTTTTTTAAAAATTTTTTATTTAAATTTCCGACGGGTTGACCCGTCGGAAATTTACAAAAAAAAATAAAAAAAATTTTTTCCGACGGAACATCCCGTCGGAAATTAAAGTCAAACAGTTGACCCGACAATAGTTTCCGACGGAACTATCCGTCGGAAATCCCGTCGGAAGTTGTCCGTCGGAAAATTTCCGACGAACTTTCCAACGGACTTGGTCCACCGGAAATATCCCGTCGGAAAGTCCGTCGGAAAATCTCCGACGAGCATATTTCCGACGACTTTTCCGACGGACATTTTCCGTCGGAAATTTACGATTTCCGACGGAATTTCCGAAAAATCCGTCGGAAATTCCGTCGGAAATTCTCGTTTTTCTTGTAGTGTCAGTTTCTTTGGTTCGAGATTCTAATCGAATCGAATTACGTGACAGGTGAAGGCGACAAACAACCATCTCTTTAATCCGTAATAGGTGAGAGCCGTATCTTGTTTGTGATTATGTGTTTATTTATTGTATGAGCATGTTGCAATGTGTATGCTGGAATTTATAGTAGAAGATTTGGAATTGTGCGTTTGCGATGTTCGCTGTAATTGATCGCACTTGATTGTATGAAATGAAAAATGAATTAATTATATTTATTTTATCTTAATTAATTTGGTTAAGTACATGGTTATATTTTATTGGGCACTTCATTACATATGAGCATGCTACTTGATTATTAGAACTCATAACCGTGTATATTAATGACATGGGCGTATGATCACATGAAGTTCTTTTAATTATATGATTTTATGTTTCGTTTAGATAAATACATGCTTGAGACTTATTAGCATGCTTACGTGGTATATTATGTATCAAGTTATGCTTAATTGATTGGTAAGTGTTTGCCTTGATTAATTATATTACATGAGGTTTGTTGATTATATCAATACATATGAGCAAGCTTAGTTGAAATCACATAGAAGTTTTATCTTTTGTGTAATAATGACGCGTTTAATGATTAGATGTTCACATTTCGATATGAATGTTTGATAATTGTTTAACTTTATCATGTCCTGTTCTGCTCGTTCTGCTTGTATCTGTTCTGTTTAGGGCGCCTAATTTTTGGTGGATGGTGGGTCCGTGGCAACTTTGATAGTAGATGGCTATAAAGTTGCCTCGACCTTACCATTGACCGGACTCACAAACCAAGTAGGGAGGTATGCTTGGGGAGTGATCTCAAACTTCTGCTTCTAGCAAAGACATGTCGATGCATCTGTCTTTGTAAGGTCGCTCCTTACTGGTGTGTTTGGTTATCTGTATGGAGGGTAAGAGAAGACGGCATCAACCACATCTGGTATCTGTATTATGTGTTTGTATGTTCCGTTGTCTGTTCTTTCTGTATTTTGAACTTCGTTGATTATATCATTTATGTTGGGCAATTGGATGGTATCTGAATCCCACTAGCCCATGTAGTCCGTGTATCGAATATCTGATTATTTGTTTTATTTTTGTGTAATTTTCCGTTTTGATATGCATCACTTATATATGTCTGATTCATGCATCACATGCACACATGCACCGGCCTCACTAAGTTGATTTATTCAACTTACACGTTCCGTGTTTCATTCTTTTCAGCTTCAGATTTTTTTTGAGAAACGATAGTTCAGGTTGCGGTTAGGTCATCCTTATTGCGGTCCCACCAGAGTACTTGAAGAGTAGTTGTACAATTGTTTAAAAATATTTTGTAACTTTAAGATCTTCGTTTATATAACCGTTTCAAAACTTATGTACAGTTGAAGTTGATTTTTAGTTATAAAAATTTAAGTATTTCAAATCATCATTTTTATATCAGTTGTTCTTGACTGATTTATTTCAATTGGACCTAAAGTGCTTTTATAAATTATTATTTTTATCTCTCTCAATCTTTTTTTTAAGCAAGTCCTTGGTCATGATTAAAATCAATCATTTCGGTTTTAAACTTTTCCCATTGAATTTGATTTTATAAATATCGTCAAAAATTAGCATCTTAGATATTTTAATAAATTAACATTTTGATTGAGTGATATCTGACGGCCTACGAAGTCGGGTCGTTACAGTACATGTCAAATTAATATTTTTTTGATAGAGTTTGGAAAAAATAAACAAGTGTTATGTATCAAATCAATATTTTTCTTATAGAGTTTGGAGAGAAAATACATGTGGTAAGTTTCAAGAGTTTAGATGTAGATTTTTGAATAGGTTTGGATTATGTTTGGGTGTTTGGTTTGCACCCTGAAATTATAGGATTTTGGCACTTTGCACCCTGACTTAAAAGTTTTGGCACTTTGCACCCTGAAAATATAATTTATTTGGCACTTTGCAACCTAGTGTGTGTTTTGTGAGAAAATTCATTGGTAGAAGGGTAGTATAATCCTTTTCGATTTTTTTGCAACTTTGCAACATGAAAATATATATTTTGGCACTCTGCACCTTGAACATGTAGAATGTTGGCACTTTGCACCATGAAAATATAAACTTTGAGATTTTTCACCCTGCTTTAAATTTTTTGTCACTCTGCACCCTAAAATTAGTGTGTATGGCATTTTGCACCATAATGTGTTTTACTTTTAAAAAATAACTCATGAATGTCGTAGATGGAAAGATAAAATGGTCATTTCTATAGACATGTTACAAATTATTTTACTTTTTAATAACTTCTTTTAACATTTTCTCTTAGTAAAATTTGTATTTAAAAAAGACATTGTTTTTATTTTGTTTTCAAGTATCCTCTAGATTATTTGGTTAAAAATAAAAAACATAAGTGTCAAATTAAATTACAAAACATTAAATTGGTTGAAAATGTGCCATCAATGAATTTTGTTAAAATAAAAAAATATGCCAAAAATATTAATCGAGAAAATGCCAAAAAAAATATTTTTAGGGTGCAAAGTGCCAAAATTCTATATTTTTAGGGTGCAGAGTGTAAAATCTATATTTCTAGGGTGAAAAATGTCAAAATAATTCTAAAAATGACTATTCTACCCTTCCAGCAAAGAATTTTTTCATCAAAACACACACTAGAGTGCAAAGTGCCAAACAAATTGCATTTCTAGGGTGCGAAATGTCAAAACTTTTAAGTTAGGATACAAAGTGTCAAACTCCTACAATTTTAGGGTACAAAATGCCAAAAACCCGATTAAATTTCATAAGTTTTGCCAAATTTCATTTACCAAATAAGGCCGCTAAATTTATCTTTTTAAGTGTGGTTTATTTCTTCAAACTTTATCTGATAATATTTAATTCTTATATTTATTCTAGTTATATAGCCAAAATTAATTCAAAATAAAATATTAAAGCGAGTAGTGTAGTTGTCCCACATGTGACCTAGGTGCACTTCTATTTTATATCTTATCCTAGAGTGATCAATATAACTTTATCTTTTCTTTCTGAATACAATTTTGATCTTCCTTACATATATTTTTTAACAATTTTTTTGTGTTTTTCTTAACATTTTACCCCCAGTAATTCACTATCCGTAATTTGTTTCATTTTAGATTTTTTGGACGATTCAGAGTGATGCCGAGCACACGTGAATTGAACGTGACTAATTTTTAGGAAAATTATTGTAAGAATAAGAATATCTAATTGCATTTTTTCCAAAAAAAATTGACTACTTACTAATTACAGTAAGTATATTCGTCTCGAATTTAGAAGCTAACATATCAGATTCAGCATATACGCATGGTGGGAATCCGCGACTTAAGCGATCTAATTCTATTATTCAAAATATTTCTAATATTATCATTTATTACAAATAAATATTTGGAGTACACATAATCTTTAACTCCCATTCAAAATAATTAATACATTGCCTTAAAATGCATACATCTAAGGAGTATTTAAGAAACTGTTTGTAGTATTGTAAAATATCATTCCAACGCTTTTGTTAAGAACAAATTAGAAGAAAGTTAAGACCAAGCAACAATGGCAAAGCTCCTTGGATCATCGTTTTTGTTTGCAATCGTGTGCTTAGTTCTTATATCGGGTATTAATTAATTAAATAAATTCATGACTTTTATTTTTATTGGTATATTAATATTATACATTCACGATCGATAATTACATTATTGAACACAAATAATAACTGAAAGCTTGATTGGTTTTGTTTATGCAGGTTGTTGGGGTAAAATGTGCTCACTTGAATTTGAAGACGCTTGTAAATCTGTTCCTCAAGATGGTGAATGTAAGAGTGCATGTATTGGTCGCTTTCGTTTTAAACATATACCTAGACCGGTAATTTCAGCATACTGCATAGTGCGAGAATCTCCTTCTGGTGAAAATATTTCTTATTGTCATTGCAATTATAGATGTATTCACGGCATATAGGATCATCGATTTTGAAAATTATTGATATTCAAAATCATGTTATAGCTAGATACATATATCTTCTTAATTGGAGGAAAATCTTTGAAGAGAGAAATAAAAATCTTTGTTGTATTGCAAAATTATATTAATAAAATTTGATTCTATGTTACAATTTTTAGTCAAATTATTTATATATATATAAGCTAAACTGCAACATATAGTATTAATTGGTTTAAACTTATTTGAGAAAGAGAAGGATCAGAGCTGTTAACCATTTATATATATCGAATCTTGCTTGAATTTAGCTGAATTTTGATGTTGGAGTTCTTTCCGATTGTTAGATCAAAAATATTTTGCCGATTCCTAATTATAGATCTAGTTATGTATTACTGATATTTTTTTTTAATCATTTATAATTGGAAGTGGGGAAGCCTTAAATATTTTTACATGAATTCATCTATCCAATAGGACGATCAAGAACTTGTTTGGATCGACTTTGGTTTTGTTTCAATCTTCCAAAATTGGTTTTATTGTTTTGGCGAAACAATTATAACAAATAAAATACTATAATAATAAAATATTTGTCAGTGAGTTTTAAAATTTTGAAATATGATTTGAATTGACTTTGGATGTTGAGGTTAGATAAAAGTAAGATTGATGATAAGTGTCAAATTAGTGGCTTTATAGATTGAAATCTAATAATATTATATATATAGGAGTATTAATATTGTGTAATTATTGAGATGATTATTAAAAATATTGTTATAATTGTAATATCGATTTAGATAATTACATAAAGAAGACTGAGATCGTTGTTGATTGAAATAATATTAATTTAACGGTAATTACATAATAATAATAATAATAATAATATAATAGGTAATACGTATTTAGATAAAAATAAATGGAGTATCTCTTTTTTTTTTGTTTGTCTTTTTGGTTGTGTATGGAAGTTTAATAAATTTTATATACAGTATATATTTATCGTGTATATCTAGACATGCTTATGACATTTAATTTATATACTAGAATTGTAACGCAACAAGAGATAATAGGGCTATTGGTTTGAGCCCACCATATATGTCTTGCACAAATATTGAGCGAGCAGGAATCAATTGAGATGATATTTGAAATCAATCCAAACAGGCCCCAAACTTCTCATGCATTCAAGTTTCACCATTACAAAAACAAAAGAAGCCATGCATCTTGAAAAGGATGTATATATGAACGGAGTAAATTAAAAATGCTAAGAATGCAAATCTAATAGTAATTGTATCCGAGAAAGTGGTTTTGGATAAGAATCTAATACTATTTGTCAAAACAAATTAAGAGGGCGGTTTAAAAAAATATAATCAGATGTGTCAATTAATGTATTTATTCATGCATCTAATTAATTAATTTATGGGTTGAAAATTGTAAAGAAACGGAAAAAAGCTAGAAAAATCTAAAGTGTCCATCGAAACATGAGCTGAGCTGATAAATAGGTGAATTGATCGATCATGGGATCTAATTTGAAAGAAAATACTCATAATTAAATTAATTGGTCATCGAATCTAAAGTAACTAGCGAAACATGATCGAGATGATAAAAATAAATGAAGGTGTTCATACTTAGAAATAATTTACCTTCACATAACATATATAATAATTGCTAGCTTAATTACGCCAATTAATCTAAGAATAAATTGGGAAAAAGAAATTGATCACAGGTTCTGCTCGTCCAGTGAGCAATTTCAATGCATATCGGGTAGATGGATGCGGAGATCGGTATTGAAGGTGCATTTGGTCCAAGTAGTAAAATTAAACATTTATTTCTATACTCATATGGAAGGTGCATGATATCTCTAATCACCTGATTTGATCGTACAAAAATAAATTAAATATAACAAGCGAAGCGAAGTAAAATACATTTAATTACGTTTTGATTGGATAACACTGTATATTAATTAACAGAATGGTCAATTACAATACGGGAATTGAATATGTATGTATATGCTTTTGATTTGTAATAATCTAATCTGGAGCGAAACATGATGAGATATTGGCCGTTTGTGGATCCGAAATAAACCAAGATGGAAATGCAGAAGGAAAGGATTTATGGAGCAAATTATAAATTAAGTTCACAAGCTGGAATAGCTCAGTTGGTTAGAGCGTGTGGCTGTTAACCACAAGGTCGGAGGTTCGACCCCTCCTTCTAGCGTGTTCTTTTTAAACATCTCTTTACTTTAAATATATAATCTACATGAATGCATTGCTTGGTCTTACCACAATTCTTTTAACTTGATTATTTAATTTATAGACATGAAATATATAGCTAACATAAACAGACTTGTCGACAAAAGCATGCATGTTGCCCCGTGATCAATTTCTTTTTCCTATCTACTATCAACCAACCTCAAATCCTTACACATCCAATTTCACAATCACTCTACCATTACCATTTCCTCCTCTCTTAACTTCCACGAACTTTCTCGAATCCCACAAGTTGTATGTATACTTGGAGAATATTGTTTGAAGACATGATAATATTGTTTTCATTATAGGATAATTTTGGTTCGACAAGTATCGTTGAAGGCGCACGCTGCTTGATGATATATATATATATATACTTGTAGCTTGTTTGGTTGTAAGGAAAGTGTGGGAAAATTGTAGGAAAATAAAAAAGAAAGGAAAGGAAAAGGAAAAAGAAAATAAAGTCATTTTCCTCTACATATTTGGTTATCAGGATAACTATTTTCTTACATTTGTTTGGTTGTTAAGAAAGTTTAGAAAAAAAAGTAATATTTTTTAAAAATATCTCCGTTTAATTATACATAATTTCAAAATTGTAAAATATATTGTAAAATTTAGTTGATATTGCCTTTTGCTATTTGTACTTTTCTAGTTTTAATATAAGAATTATATTTTATTTGGGTTGTTTGTATCTGAAATGGGTATTTTTGCGATATTTTATGGGGGTATAATTGCTATTGTGACTTGAGAGAGTATTTTTTTGCTAATAATAAAAAATAAGTACAAAGGGGATTTTGGTAAAAAATATCACAAATAGAAAGTTTGGATAGTTAGACAAAGTACAAGGGATATTTTGCAATTTACTCTAAAATTTTCCCAGGATTTCCCCATCAAATTGGTGGGGAAATTCTTTCTTCACAAAATTTTCCTGCAGGAAAGTTGAAGGAAAATAGCAACTTCCTTTCCTGCTATCCAAACAACAAGCGAGAGAAAATAAAACTGACTTTCCTTCACTTTCCCTCACTTTCCCTCACTTTCCCAATAACCAAACAATACATTGGAGAATGTTGTGTAGCTCAAGCCATGATCGAATTCGTAAATGGACTTTTGATTGTAGAATTAATTTGTATTTTCTTCCTAGAAAGTTGGTAGAGGCATTAGCTAGGCCTCATGTTCATATTAGTCATCGACACTTTATCTACATATTACAGTGACAATTGAGTGGGTCAGTCCCGGTCTCGGATGGGTCAAGATATGCTAGACAAGTAAGTGGGCTTATGACCAGACCTACTCGACCCGTTACATTTATCTCTGTATGAGAAACATGTTGCAAGAAAAGAAGAAAACTATTGGGTTTGTTTGATGCTTGGGTGCTGTGTGGTGATATGCTCCTCTTCTACGATTAACATGTATCCCTTGTGTTAGTGTTTATATATAATAATCTACTTCATGGGACACTTTTAAACTTGTAAGGGGTGCAGACCATTATATTGCATCCTAGCATCACAAAAATCATTACCTAGATTGTAATCTCCAAATATGACTTGATCTTGACCCGGATAACCAACCCACAAGATAGCCTAGCAAAGAAATAAACCATGATGTTATACACGTTATTAATTCTCTATGACAACTTTTGTAGTGATTCGTTATGAATTTAGGAAAGTGAGTTACAAGTGTGAAATTAAACACTAGACCAATGTCCCCTGTTTTAGAAGTCGATTAAGGAAATAACTCGAGTAAAATAGAATTGGATTTTTATATTTGGCATACAAAAAATAAATTATTTTCCTGTAAAAAAATCACTTTGAATATTATTATTAATCAATGTTGAAAATCGAGCATATAATTGTTAGGCGAAAAAGCTTTGTCCTCCCTCTCTTGGTCAGTACATTCATAAAAGCAATGACATCTGAACACGTCGTCTTCCTTAGGGCAGTATTCATCAATTAGAGGAGTTCCAGGAAACCAACTTTCACATAAATTTAACCCACACAGTGACAAATAGGAGAAGGTACAGTAAATGGGCAACTTTTACCCCGACAACCTGCATAAATATAATGGAAATTACCAAATAAATCTTTCAATATTTAATCAAAATAAAAGTGAATACCCGATATATTAAGAACGACCAAGCACACGATTGCAAACATAAATGATCCCAACAAGAGCTTTGCCATTGTTGCTTGGTTTTAACTTTAATTTGTTCTCAACCAAAGCGTTGAAATGATATTCAACAAGACTACAAGCAGTCCATTAATTAATTATTTTTATTTGGAAATATTTTAGACATTCCTATTCTGACAACAATTTTTCTAATTTAGTAGTGGCTAGCGATATTGCCACAGCAATTTTATTAAAAAAAAATCCTAAAATGTCCTCCAAAGTAGTGTTCTAATTATTTTTTCTAGTGAAGGATACGCAAATGGATTAAGCCTATCAAAATATTTACCTAATTATGTTGGGAATATTTACCTGAATATATATAACATTTTTAGCATAGGAGAATATACACAATTCTAAAACAAAATATATTTTACTCTGCAAATTCTTTGTTTAAGTTTCGTGCAACTCTTGCTTACTTAAATATCGGAGGAGATTCCACCGAGCCCACCCCCGGTGTGTAACCTTTGTTATACATGATTTGGAAGCACAAGATATCCAAAGCATACCTTTGTTATACTGTGTTCCAATTTGAGTTTTAGGTAGGCTTGAATCTTGAGCACCATTTGACCATAAGATGTTCAAGGTCTGCATCCATCCGAGTTCCAACTCCTCCCCACATCAACATGTGACTAAAATCTCCAAGTGATGAACCCGTCACCTCATACACTGCCCTGAACCCAATTCTTGTGTAAAACCTCACAAGCTGCAAAATTATTAATATTTAATTATTATTAGTCTACATTCAATATTTTCTTTTGATCTGTAAATTTTTTGAGTGTTTCCCAAAATTTCCAAAAACATTATTTTTAATATTTAACTGATACAAACATACCCAAAAAAACAAAAATCATTAACCACCTACCGAAATTTTTGGTTTTAATCAAATCAATTTTTAATACATAACAAGTTAGGAAAATGAAGTGTCCGTACCTTGGAATGGTAAAGATGAGTATCATTAATTGCAAGCAACTCAGCCCTCCTGCATCTTTGCTCATATCCATGTCTAATAGCTACTGCCCCAATAAACAACCCAATCCCAAATATTGATTTCTCAATTCCAAGTGTCTCTTTCTGCAACCTTATCGAATCCAAATGGAGAATTTTACCTCCAAACCAATACCTTATCACTCCCTCGGCCCGGCCCAATTCCTTTTGGCTTTGCAAGCTTTGGGCCGTGATTCTGAAAAAGGGCCCCAATATTTGGAGCTTAAGGTCAAGATTCTGTGTTCTTGCTGAGTTCATGATATCGGACATTGTGGGTAGAGATTTTTCAAGATTTTTACCCTTTTCATCTGGGTTTCGGGTCGGGTTTGTTCCATTGTTGGATTTGAAATGGATTCTTTGTCTGATTGTCTGAGCTTGGACACATATATTGTTGAGATTTGGTTTATGATGGATTCGGGTTCTTGTTTTTTCAAATGGAAAAGAAGTTGATGAGTTTCTCAGAACAGGTCTTACTAGCTCCATAGATTGGATTGTCAACATTCTGTTCTTTCTACAAACGTGGCCTAAATTTAGCCATTTAAACTGTAATAATATTCCTTCTGTTATTTTTGTTATATTAAATTGTACTCCAGAATAGATAATAGATGTTGTTAAAAATGTTTATTTAAAAAATTAATGGTGTAAAATTCTTATCTTTGCATTTTACATAGAAAAATAATTTTGATTTGATTTATACTGGTTGATTTTAAATTACTAGTTAAGTATGAATAAATTAATGATGTATTTGATCTATTCACCTAACAAAAGTTGGAAAATATTTTGTGGCAATTACGATAAAAAAAAAAATGGGACAAAATCACACCCCGTCCATTCAAATCTTAGGATATAACGTTACAAATACTTCATCAATATAAAAATTCATTTCAACTTTTTTTTTTAATCTATTTGTTTTCCAATGGTATTTAGGTCTTAAACCTTAGTCATTTTCGATGCACGTCAGATACGTTAAATGAGGAACTCTTTAATAGGGATTCGAACCTAAGTTCGCCACTTTGGAAGAACTAATCTCTTTTACTAAACCAATCACATGTTGATTATTTTAATTATATTAATGCCATCGATTACCATGAAAGAACAAACGTGATAGATGTATAAAATATAACAAAAAAATCTTTGATAATCAAATAAACACATTTCAATGTAATTTTCTCATCAAAGTTACAACCATACACACAGTTAAAATCAATTTTAGTATATACTACAATATAAAAGAATGAAAAAATTACCCCCCCCCCCCCCCCCCCACCCCCCCCCCCCCCCCCCCCCCCCCCCCCCCCCCCCCCCCCCCCCCCCCCCCCCCCCCCCCCCACCCCCCCCCCCCCCCCCCCCCCCCCCCCCCCACCCCCCCCCCCCCCCCCCCCCCCCCCCCCCCACCCCCCCCCCCCCCCACCCCCCCCCCCCCCCACCCCCCCCCCCCCCCACCCCCCCCCCCCCCCACCCCCCCCCCCCCCCACCCCCCCCCCCCCCCACCCCCCCCCCCCCCCACCCCCCCCCCCCCCCACCCCCCCCCCCCCCCACCCCCCCCCCCCCCCACCCCCCCCCCCCCCCACCCCCCCCCCCCCCCACCCCCCCCCCCCCCCACCCCCCCCCCCCCCCACCCCCCCCCCCCCCCACCCCCCCCCCCCCCCACCCCCCCCCCCCCCCACCCCCCCCCCCCCCCACCCCCCCCCCCCCCCACCCCCCCCCCCCCCCACCCCCCCCCCCCCCCACCCCCCCCCCCCCCCACCCATCAATATTTGTCACCACTCGTTCAACAAAGGATCGTTTCACTTAAGTAAATAAGCTTGAACAAAATTATTCTTTAGATACCTTTTGAAGCTCGATTCAAGCTGACTTGAAAAGCTTAAAATTGAGAAATAAATATAAATATATCAAGCCTCGGGTTCCTTTAATAATCAAAATGTTGACACAAAATTCAAACCAATCAGACGTGAACAATGTGTATTTTGACACTACTCAGTCTCGTTTACACCCTTATCTGTATATGCGTGATAGATAGATTGACCTGTCTTAAGCGAAAGAGTTTCTGCACGAGGCTTCTCGGAAGATGCGGACAGCATTTAAGAATCCATTTAAGCGCCGTCACAGCTCCTTCTTTCGTTTCGGAAGGCCTTCCGGCGAGCTTTTTCCCTATTGCAGAACCATCTGCAGAGGGAGCAAATGAAGGTAAAATGAACCATTGGTTAGTCGTCCTCTTTTCTGTCTTAGAGTCTTCGACGTCGGCAGCTGTGGAATAAAAGTACCGATACCGGACAATTGGTGTTATTCTGGCGGTGGATGCGGGCTGCCATCGGCGTAGTATTTCCCGGAGAAGAAATTGCTCCGCCATCACAGGGTTTAAGGACTATTTTGAGCTCGAGGAAAAGGATTGGACTCTCTTTCTAAAAAGAGTTATATTTCTTTCTATATCGTATTAAATTTATTTTGGGCAATTGTGATCTTAACGGATTACACTTTGGGCCTTCCTGCCCGGAACAGTTAAGGACCTGTGCCCGGTCAGGGCTTTTCTGAGGGGAAAAAGGCCCAGTCACACTGAACTGGATCTGGACTGGACTATTGCTGGGCCGACTCTTTGTTTTTTCAGATAATTTAGTGCTGGGCCGACTCATGTTGTTTAATTATGATTTTTTAGCTTATATTTAGGATGGTTTAGAATTTTGATAGTAAAACAATTTGGTTGGGTCAAGTGATATTTGCTTGTGATTCCTAAGGTGAAATTTAAGTTCAAATTCTACTGTAGATATCATGCAGGTGAGGAACTATATTCAGTGCACTCTTCGATCCGAGCTGTAAATACACAATTTGATCATGTAGTCTTAGCTTTAGCTAACACGCTACTATCTCATCAGCAATTTAGCATCCAACTTTACATATCTATAATTTTGAATGATTATTTGAGTTTTCTTACCCTTATTATACTTTTATATTTGTAATTTGGTTCATCCTTAATGTGGTAAAGTTTCGAAACATAGATTATAAAAGCTTAAAATATTCCACAACTGTATTTGATATTTCTAGTTTATAAGCTATGTATACTCTTTACAGTATTCAATGTATATACAGTTGCATGAAACTCGAGGATGGATCGAAATATAACTTGATAAAAAAAGAAAAGGTTTTATTTTATAATTCTAATATGGTTGATTATGTGGAAAATGGTGAGAATATAGATAAATGGATTTAATATAATAAAAAAGAGCTAATGACAATTTATTACTCCATGATATGCATAATGTTCAATTTATCACCTTTGTAATTTGAGAAAGAGCAACTTATCCCCCATAATTAATCTTATGAAAATTTCACACTGTCTCCCTGACAATCTTATAAACATAAAAAGTTCGAATTGACAAAACTACCCCCTTATATGTGGTACTTTACCCTCTGTGTTTTGATTATTAATGTGACACTTTATCTCTGTGTTATGATAAATATTGCAATTTACACACTTATGTCACAAAAATACTTTTCATGTCCACTCTCAATTTCGGCGATTGAGTTACACTCTGCAGTTGAATGAGGTAAATTGCGCTTTTAGAATTTTCATGGGGGGTGGGGGTGATGGTAATGTGATCTTTTTTAAATCAAAGAGAGGTATCACGGGTAAAGTGGTATGAATTAGCTCTAATGAAAAAGAAAAGGAACAAAATGCATATTGGGTGAAGTATACGAATGACGAGTAAACATAAGATGATCAGACGGAGATGATAATAATCATCAAAACTGATATCTTTGAGCTTCCTAGCAGGAATCCTCTACATATATATATATATATATATATATATATAAATGATAATAATCATCAAAACTGATATCTTTGAGCTTCCTAGCAGGAATCCTCTACATATATATATATATATATATATATATATATATAATATAATATAATATATATCAGTACATCCATCCGTGTCTAATATTTGTTATTGAATGGCTGAATTGATCAAAGACTCATGTATAATTAATATATTATAACCTTGCCTTAATACTACTTCCTAACTACATGCAGAATATAACTAAGCACATTGACATCTTACATCAAATCCTTGAATTAAAAAAAAAGTGTCTAATTAGCCCTAAAAAAGTACCAGAAAGAAGTGCTAGATAAAGATTTTTTCAAATAAAACTAAATCTCTGGCTAACTGCCTCTTTTGTTTTCTTGTAAATTAAGAAGCTAATTTAATTATTTAGTGATGATGATTGCCTGGAGCAAGTTTATGGCCCTCTCCAGGACTTGGCCCAGAATTCCTCCTTGAAATTTCATTGGCCCAGGACTCTAGCCGAGTTTGATTTGATTTCTTCAACACTGGCTCTGGCTGTGGTTGTGGCTGTGGCCGGGCTTCACCTGCATAAATATCAAGGCTCGATATAATTACAGAAATTAGTAGGAGGACGGAGAAGAGAAATCTATGTACTTTAGCCATTTAATTAATAAAATGTAAAGCCCAAGGTTGCAAAATTCCAGGATTTGGGGTACGTGTATTTATAACCCTCACATGACATGGTTGCTAGTGCCTGGATTTGTTTGACTATACATAATTAATTTTTTATTTTTTTTCTATATTAAATTACAATAACGGAAAAAAAATATATATACTTAATTAAGCTAACATGCATATTTTTTTCCTATAGGCCACTAGGGCTAGCTAGGCTACGGCCTCGTCATCTACCTATTTAAGCTCTTAATGAAAATTATATTAAGCTTGTTTCTTTAGTAACATGCAATGAGAAATCAAAATTTAATTTTATCTTGCTTTACGCGCCTAATTAACAGTAATCAGCAAAAAAGGACCAAAATTAACTTGATCATGTTAATGAAGCATATATTAGAGACACGTTCGTTTAATGTATGTAAACTCCAAGAACAGACGTGCATGACATTTGGAGTTATAAAAGTACTTTCAAATGGTGTGTTGTTTGCAAAAAAAATCAATCAACGAGGAAAACGATAAAATTGGCACGGGTAATTATATTGGGAATTTTTAGTTCAATTTGAGCTTAGCACGTAATGTCTAAATTATTTGAAAGTTAATACATATCTCCTGTGATTAAAATCAGTATTAGACAGGTGATCGAGTACTAATTGTCATCGCTTAGGTATCTGTTCCCAATTTTTTATAATGTGAGTGTATTTTGTTAAAATTATCCTAGTAAATTAATGACGTTTTCATACATAAGTTAAGTTCTAAACAAGGAGTTAGGATCCAATCAAGGAGTTACTACCAAATTACTTTCGTGTGTTGTTCTTAGAAGATAATTAATATAATTTACCTCCATGTGATATATTAAATGGAAATATACCCCCCCCCCCCCCCCCTTCCCTCCATGTTTGAGTAACAATTAGCTATTTTACTAATATTCATGGATGAAATCACAAATGGTAATATGTCTATCACGCATTATTAAAGGGGGGTAAATTGATCATTAGACAGTATCACAAGGGATAAAGTGATTATTATAACATTTTACATGGGGTAAATTGAATGATGTTATCAGTGGGGTGGGGTGGGGGTGGTTAAATTGATCAGTTTTTGCATCAAATTAAAGTCACACTCAAAATTTTGAACATGTGTGTAACACCCCCTCGAGGTAGTAGGTAAGATGCTCATTATTTTTCTTAGGGGGTAATATGCCTATTTTCATATTACATGGAGTTAGATTACCCATTAAGCTCTCGGAGGGGTAACTTGCAAAAAAACCTTGTAAACAAGTCTTGTGTTTACAAGGTTTGGTTTGGTTTAATTTTCTTATTGAGCTTGATATAGTGTTTATATATACTTTCAAACAAACCAAGATCAAATGAGTTTCATCGACTCGAACACTTGTTTGATTAATATGATATTTTCACATATGTTTTGTCAATTTCTAGTTAATCGAACTCGAACTCGAATTCGAATCGAGTTTAAAGAGCTAATTATTCTACAATAAAGTTGGCCGGGTTGAACCAAAAATTGATCATGCAACAAAAAAGACAAAAGATTCTCTATCCCATTTGATCACTTTGATATCACAAATTTTTAAAATTTAAATTCTTGTCAATTGATCTATATGTATGACACAATAATATATAGTAATTAAATTTTTTAGAAGTTAAATTACTTACATTTTCTACGTTTTTAGACTAACGTGTCGACATGAAGTTAGGTCATTTTCAACAAGAATGCATGCATGCAAATTCCCGATGCCTAGCTTAAAAGTGAAATGACCGAATAAAATTTCACCGAAAAATCTATATGGTATTACAAATTACAATGGTGCCTTCTGTCCGGTGGATCTTTGTCTTAATCTTTCTATTGCGTGACGTAATAACTGTGAATGAAATTATATACCACTCTTCTACGTATACATGTGTATTAAGAAAACTCAAAAAGTGTATTAACTTTAAGACGTATACGTTAATTCGACATTATATCCTACATAAATAATAAATGGTATGTATATTTCTTGTAGGCCTTTCAATTCTCTTTTACGATAAGGTTCACAACTCCGTAAAAACATGAAGTTGTACACAATTATAATTACTATTCCTGCAATTTCAATCACTTTAATCGTTGTTGCAGTCTCTACAAATAGGGTTGTCAATGGGGCGGATTTCAATCCGGATTTTTCGATTGGTGATCCGATGGACCTGATCCGTAATCCGAATTATATGGAGTGATTATGGATCTAGACTGATCCGGTCCGTTACAGATCCGTATCCGATATATATTACTATATGTTGTTTATATATTATGTATTTAAACCAAAATAAAAATAAAACTATTTATGTTCCACTAAAATCTTTTACTATATTAAAAATAATCTTAAAAAAAAATGCATTAGAGGTGTTGTTGGACTGACCTGGTAACTAATTGGGCAAAAATCATATTAATTTATGCTATTTAATAAGAAAAATCAAAACCATAACCATTCATTTATGTAGTAGCCATCATCTTCCCTCTACTTTTTTGTCCAATTCTTTTCTTCTCTTCCATTATTGGGTTTTCTTATTTTTCCCCAATTTCTATCTTTTTTTGTTCATTCCTTTGTTCTAATTTTTATCATTTATATTTGTCCATCATGTTCCACCTTTTAAAATTTTATATATGTAAAATATTACATTTTTAATTCATGGTGGTGAAATCTACAAGTGATTTGAAGGAAAATGAAAAAAAAAATTATTGCTAAAAATGCTAAACGGATCCGGATAATTTATCCGGATCCGAGATATCCACCGGATTCGGATCCGGTTGCTACTTTCCAGGATCCGAATCCGAATAGAAGAAATGAAAATCGGACTCGGATCCGGATCTGCCCTGATCCGGTCCGAGTCCGGCCCATTGACAGCCCTACCTATAAATAATGTCATATGTCATCATTTTAACCTTACCAAATTAATTACCACGAAACTATAACTTTTATTAAATAGGTTATTTTGGTCCATGTAATTCTTGCAGAAATTTAATTAATTCGAGTCAAGATTAAATTCATTGGTCATGATGGACAAAGCAAAGTATATTAACTTGCAAATTATTACCAAAGATTAGTAAATCTTTTTAACTTATACAAATCACAATCGAGAGTACTTATATAAATTTGATGCGAAAGCCAAGTTTATGGAAAATAAGAATGATCAACAAACTAAGACAAAGAAAAGTGCACTTTCACCTAAATTAATTGAATACTAAAAGGCTACAATCTTCATTACATTCCTTTCTAGGAAATGGACCAAATTAAAATGGGCCCATTTGTTTGGTCTTGACTGTTGGAGTGTTGGGTTATTTTCATGGATCCTTTTGAAATCGAAAGCATTATAAAGTCAAGATCCCACTAACAATTTGTTTTCTTCTTTTTTTCTTTTTTTTTGAGAATCCCACGAACATATTCAAGAAAATATTTTTTTTCTACTATGAAGTCATGATGCAACCTCAAGTAGAAACCTTAATTCTATATTCTATCAATTCCTCGCGTATCAAATTTTAAGAAATTCTGATTTCTCTCTAACCCTAATTAGTAAAGAATGGGATTGGCTTAAACAAAAAACGATAATTTTGGTTATCTTTAAAATCCTTTGATTAGTGTGAAACTTAAAATATATATATATTACAACATTAACAGAATTTATATATAGGTGGTAAAATGGGTCAGAAGCCATGGGCTGACCCAGTGAGAACAGATCGAACCCATCTCAACCTTTATTTTCTTTATATATTTTGTTGATTGGAGTTAGGATGAGTTGAAGTTTATATGGATCCAAAAAGATTCTAGCCTAATAAAAACGGGTCAAGTAATAATTACAATAAGCTTAGTGTTATAAATGCGTCCATTGAAAGTAGGGGTGCCCATGGTTTTCAAAACCGTACCAGACCGTCCCGTACCGTATCAAACCGTACCGAATGTTAGGTTTTTTTTCTCAAAATCGAAGGTCTTGGTAAGGATGAAAACCGTACCGAGTATTTTGGTATGGTTTTGGTTTTAGACTTCTCATACCGTAAAAAACCGTACCGTACCGAAATTGAGACGAAACATGAATTAACTATTCATTTTTTTTATATTTGCAACTAAATTTTATTAATTTTTATTTTTCAATTTATAATTCAAATATTATCGAATACTATATCATTTATAATTTATATTATAGACCATCATAATTTATTGTTACTACATTATTCGTGTTCAATTAAAAAAAGATATGCTCGAATTTAGCACAAATTAAACTTGTTATATGCTGAAAACTTAAAATGAAAAAAATTTAGGCAACAAATACCAAATAGTAAATTTCTTCCCATAATAAAAACAATGATCAAATAATTAACCAATTAATTTTATTCAAATTAGGTCGAATTATAGCGTCAAATTTATGAAAATTTTCTTTTTCAATGCTTTATTTAATGTAAAAAAATAGTTTGTAAGATATTTTAATATTTATTTTTATATAACTGTCAACTATGTAATCGACTATATAAGAAAAACTGCATGAAAAAAATGTGTTTGAAAAAACCGCAAAACCGTATTGTACCGTACCGGAACCGCACAAAACCGAGTTTGTTGGTATGGTTCATAAAACTCTAGCTTAGTTTTGAGTTTTTTAAAACCGCACTAATTGGTACGGTACAAATTTTGTTAAAAAAACCGCAGAACCGTACCATGTGCACCCCTAATTGAAAGGTCATGTCTATTTAAAATGAGATAATAGGCATGCATATATATGTCAACAAGTTGGGAAAGCGGACTGCACAAAATTCCACAATTTGTGGTGGTTAGGTTACCTTACCATTACCACTAACCATTTGAGTGAAGAATTAAGTTACTGCAACTGGGAAGAAAACCAAACCCACTCACTCGATTTTATGGGGCTCATTTGAAATTGGGCCGGTCGAAGCAGGTCTAGTATTATACAATATATATTGTTACTGGGCCGGTTCAAGATAGGTCCAATAAGGAAAATGATTGAGTGATTGACATGTAATCTAATTAATTGATCCCATTAATTTTGGACAAGCTCAATCCAATAAAAAAAACTTGAAAACATGAAAATGAAGGGTTCAGACTTCAGAATAAGCTTGACTCGGCCCATTTATCAAGACCTATTTTACCATAATCAACCCAAAGAATTGGCGAAATTCTTTGGGCTTTTATATGGTAGGCAGATAAAGTTTGTTCAGGATCTCATAAGGCCTTCTCCAGTGACTTCTCAGCCTAAGTTCAGTTTTCCCTCAGCTCAGTCCAGCTTCCCCTCAGATTCCAAGTCCAGCTTCTCCTCAGATTCCAAGTCCAGCTTCCCCTTTCCTTTTTATAAGTCATCTCAAATAACTCAATCTATCAATTCCATTTAATTCAAATTCTCATTTTCCCCACACTCACTTAATAATAATAATAATAATAATAATAGCAATAATAATAAAAATTAAACAATAATAAATAAATAAATAATAAATAACAATATTAATAATGGATAATAATTTTTTAAAAATAATACACAAATTAACTAAAACTAAGATTAAATAAGAGTTACATTTCATTTAATAAGGTATTTTAAAGGAATTTTTTTAAAAAATAAAAGGATTTTTATTAAATAAAAAATAAATAAAAACAAAAATTAAAAAAAAGAAAAGAAAAGGGAACAGGTGTCGGCCACCTGCTTGCTGGGAGTGAGCAGACTCAATGCGTGAGGCAAGGTGAAAGCCCCTTGCTTCACGCCTTTGAGCGATGGGTTACTAGATCAAGGGGAATATGCATCTTTCACCCCCTTCTTCATAAAAGTTCATCATTTTCACCCCCCTCAATCCAACCTCCCCCTCCCCCCTCTTCATAGGAGATGCCCTAACTCTAGGGCTGTCAATGGGTCGGATCAGGGTCAACGTAACTTTTTGTATTGAAAAAAAAAAAAAAGACACATTTTGTATTCAAAATAAAAATAAGGGATAATTACAGGGACCTCCCCTGAGGTTTGGGGTAATTATTGACCAATCCCCTCGCAATTTCATAATTACATCCACCTCCCCCGACGTTTCAAAAATCTTACATTTTGATGACGTCATCGACAAATTTTTATTGAACTTCCTATTTTACCCTTGAGGTTACTGTAGCTATTTTGTTGGACAATTATACCCTTGTTATGTTTGGTACATAGGAGGGGTTTCTTTGCAATTTATATGTATAAGTATGGATTCAAATGTTATAAATTTATTTGAAACTTATAATTAGTTTATTAATGAATATGTATTCTTAAAATTAAAATATAATAACACATCAACATTTTTTTCCAATTTTTTTCATAATGCTTTTACAATTAAAGTACAAGGAAAAATAAATAAATTATGGTTAATTATAAGAAAAAAACATTGTAGAACATAAATAAAAATGTAAATACATTCAACTTCACATTTAACCCATAATTTTAATAATTTCAATTTTTTCTCCTAATTAAAGTAAAAGAATAAATTAATGAATTAGGTTTTAAACAATAAATGAATTTTAATAGTAGTGTATATGTATTCTTAAAATATAATAACACATAAATTATTTTTCTAAATTTTTTTCATAATGCTTTTACAATTAAAAGTAAATAAATTATGGTTAATTATAAGAAAAAAAAATATTGTAGAACATAAATAAAAAATGTACATAAATTCAACTTTAACGTTTAACCCGTAATTTTAATAATTTCAATTTTTTTCATAATTAAAGTATAAGGATAAATTAATGAATTACGTTTAATCATAAGAAGAAGAAAAAACTTGAAAAGAAATTATTAGACATTATAAAAATGCTCACATGTTTACTAAAAAATTCTTAAACTTTTAACTAAAATAGTTAATATAAAATCAATAATTTTTTTACAAAAAAATAAAAATACTCGATTTAATAAAATAGTTATTATAAAATCATAAATATTATTTGATATTTCTTACTTAATTACAATAATATTAAAATCGTTTATTATTTATATAAAAATACTAATATTAATAAATTAATAAACTATTTTAATATAAATTATTATTATTTTATAAAAAAGAACCCTCACCATCCCTAACCCCCCAACCCAACCCCCAACCCACAACCCCCAACCCCGCACCCGCCGGTCCCGAACCCCTCACCCAACGTCCTCAACCCCGCAAATCTCCTCCCAGGCCGCGCCGCCGGCCTGGAAGGCGTAGGGTTCGAACCAGGCCAACGACACGGCCTGGGAGGATATTTTGCGGGTTTGGGACGGTGGAGGTGGGGTGGGAGGTTGGTTAGGGTCTTTTTTTTATGTATAAAATTAATTTTTGCAAGGGTAGTATTGTAATTTTGTGTATCATTGCAGGGGTAATATTATAATTTTGTGTATCATTTCACATCATTTTGTAAGATTTTTCAAATTTGGGGGGAAGTGGATGTAATTATGAAATTGCGCGGAGATTGGATAGTACTTAGCCCAAACCTCAAGGAGGTCGATGTAATTCTCCCTTGCAAGGGTAAATAGGACATTTTGCTAATTTTTTATTTTTATTTAGTTTTAATTAAAACTGACGAGGACATTATGGTCATTTCACATCATTTTGTAAGGTTTTTCAAATGTGGGGGGAGGTTGATGTAATTATGAAATTGCGAGGGGATTGGGCAATAACTAGTCCAAACCTCAGGGGAGATCGATGTAATTATCCCTAAAAATAAAGAGATGTCCTTCATGATGAGGAGCTTAATATTGCGTCTTTGCTTTGATGACTATCAATTACTATCAATTTCACAAACAGAAGAAACAGAACTTATGTATTGTCGTTTATATATCAATGGCAAATGGCTAAGTTCTATGTATTGTTGTTTGAGGGAAAACACTTTTGATATTAAACTTTATTTTAAAAAACACATTTGATATCAAATTTTTCGGAAAAACATATTTCATACCATAAGTCACACCATCTTGAAACATTTACTTTTGCCGTCAATTTTCGGATCGAAATTCTTAAAACCCATGCATGTTTTCCCTCTCATTGTCAACTTAACGAGCACATGAGCGACACATGCTGAATTTCGTCCGAAAATTGACAACAAAATTAAATGTGTCCAGATTGTGTGAATCATAATATAAAATGTACTTTTTCAAAATGATTGGTACCAAATGTGTTTTTTGAATTAAAATTTGGTATAAATAGTGTTTCTCCCTCATTGTCGTTTATATATGAATGGCTAAGTTGGTGTCCGTTTCACAATCAGCTGTTGTATGCAATGACGTATTTCTTTCACAATGGTCATCTTATCACAATTGCCCAATAGTACTCAGCTATGTCGGTACTAGGTACACAACAGTTAAAGTCATTAATGAACAACTGGTGAATATTTCAGAGCTCCAATCCCTCATTAAATTCCCCTCTTTATATATACGATCTACAATGAAAACTGACTTTATATGAAAACTGACTTTATTGCCAACAACAAAAAATTGACATTTTCTCAACTCTTAAGATCCACTAAGTATGTCTTTCTTAAGATGACAGACAGAGAGCATTAAATGGACATACGTAAATTAATTATTCACAAGACTTTACTATCAAAATCATGTACCTTTCCTAATATGTTTTTACAATATATTACTCCCTCCGTTTCATAATATCTGTCGCTTTGAAAAAAATTTCTTGTGCCATATTATCTGTCACTTTAGATTTTCAATAAAGCATTAATTACTCTTTTTCCATTTTTGCCCTTTATGCTCATAAATTTTCTCAAACATTAGTGGAGGATAATTAATTAAAAGGGTATCTTAGTCTTTTTCATTTTTTTTCTCTTAGAATTCAGCTATATTAAATGATTTTCTTAATTTGCGTGCATACATGTGAAAAGACAGATATTTTGAAACGGAGGGAGTAGAAGAGTGCACGTCGTACGCTGTACGCGTCGAGTGAATTTTATGAGTAACTTTTGTTAACTACTGTAACGTTATAAATGACTGATATTCAATTTATTTTTTATTAAATTATATTTTTTTATAAAAAATAATGACTTTAAATTATTGTTATTAAACATAAAATAATTACTTATTTAGTTATGAGATCTTGTAATTTTTTTCTATAATAAGATCATAAGAAAATTATTTAGTTCATATTTCAGATTAAAGTTATCATTTTAAAGCTCTATTTATTTGTTTTAAGGGCTACGCGTCATTGTAAAAGCTCTATTTAAAGTACTTAAATATTTTTCATTACAATAAAATAAAATAATTAATATTTTGTATTTGTTAAATACGAGAAGTTTTTATCATCACAAAATTGTAACGTGAATGTGATACCAAGTATGATGCAATAAAGACAATTATGTTGATGTATATATAGTAAGGAGCAATTTGGATGGGTCGATTGAGACTGGATGGATTTGAAATTGTTGGAAAATAGTAATTTAATGGACTAACTTGGACATAATTTAAGTGGGACCCACTTCAAGAAAAGTGTCGGGTCATTGCGGAATTATATTCTACTCCGTGAGTAGATTAAAAGGGTATATCGTATGTCCAAATCGGAGTTCGGGTGAATGAGAAATTGACACTCAAAGTACACCATTTGAAATGGAAGGAAAAGAAAGAAAATGCACTTATTCCACATTGGAAGTGGAGTACAAAATCTTGATAAATGATTTGCCAATGTAGTGGTGTAACTACTTAGCTACCAAAAGTCTCGTCCCTCACACGCAGGGGGGGGGAGTTCAAATCATGGATCAAAACTTGCTTCGGACCTTCAAGACTTGTGCATGCCCCGCATCCTGCGGACACGAATGCAGCCCAATTTGAAGGCTTTCAGACGGGCTCAATTTTTGCATTATTTTCGGCCCACTAAAGGAAAAAATAAAAGACCTATATGTAACTCCCAAAACGGAAATCTCCATTAATTTTCTTGTTCCGATTTTGCCCTCCTCCGTTCCTATAAATAGCAGCTTCTCTTCATTCTTGTTGTTAAGTCCGAGTTCTAAGAAGTTTCAGTTCGATTAGCAAAAGCTGGGTGCAAAGCTTCATTGCTAGTACAATTGTATCCTGGGAGACAGACGTTCAAGTAACCTTGAGCACGAACCTCCTAAGGGTGAGGGAGCAAATTTGTCTTAAGGACACTGTGTTTTCACACAGGCCTCGGTTTGGATAATTTTTTGTTTTAAGTTTCTGTCCAGATTATATTCATCGTAATTGTTATATTGTTCTTGTATTTCAATTGTAGTCGTTATTCGTTTTCCGTTTTACGTGAATTTTACAACAGAAATATCTAACACAAATCTTTTGCATTCGCTGACAAAAAATATAATGAAATCCTAGTTATTATTTTCAAAATTTCACAGGGGTCTACTACCTTTGAGTCGCGTAGGGCATATTAAATCCTAGTTTTTGATCAAATGGATTTGAGTCCATTTTTATGTAGATTTCAAATTATTTCTCTTACTCAATTATTTGAAATGCATTTTGTTACCTACCTAAGCCTTTTTTCACCAATTTAATTCATTAGTTTGATCCATTTTTGTTGGTCCCAAGTGGTCAGAAGGTTTAGAGGGGGAGGGGTGAATAGACCTTATATGATTTTTGTTCTTTCAACATATTTGATCAAGTTTGTTCCTATTTAAGGAACATGTTCTTAGGTTAGGCAGACTTCAAACAGAGTTTGATGTTTTATGCATCGGATTTTAACTTTGAAAACAGATTTCAAAGTCGTTTTCCCCTCAATCTATCATTTGGTTCTTTACTAGCACAAGTTATAAACACACAATATAGTAGTTTATATGAACAAATAGGTAAAATGCAGAAAGTAAAGAACACAAGGCTTATAGTGGTTTAGAGGTGGTGTAATTTCCATAGTGCACTATTCTCTGGCAGCTGAGAAAATTCACCGACATCACAAAGCACAGTGCCATGGACGTTGATCACTAAGTCAGTCCAACCACGACCATATCACAAAGCATGTCTACCGGGCCATATCACAAATCAGGCCGCAGAAAAACAATAGTTTCCTTTCACAACACTAAGTTGTACACAAGATTTGAAGATGTTGTTTGTGTTTTTCAACTTTTGAAGCTTGAAGATAGCTCTTTTAGCACTTGGAAGTATTTGCTTGTGTGTTGTTATCTTCACTTGTTCTTCACCTTCTATTTATATTGGCTAGTAATATGTCAGTCGAATAAGACAAACTACTAATACGCCCTCCATCTAAGCTTGTCACATAAAAAACGGCTCCATGCATAAAGGCATGTCCTGCAATTTAGGGCCTGTTGTATGATAAACTCCTGTAGTCTGACTTTGCTTATCAACTCCACATTTGCATTAAATGTCATGGTACTTATCAGGAAATTTCGAATTAAAGATTGATGATTAGACTTTAATACCCCAGTGCCTCAATATATCAATGCTTCATTAATCTTGTCGGTTTGTACCCATACAACTTATCCTCGTTCTCATCCCTTATCATTCAATTAATCTGTATTTGAAGCACCTTCCTTGAACTCAATTGAAGTTCGTATCATGAACTCAATTGAGGTGCAAATCTGTTAGGCGTACTTAGTTGTTTTCTATGTTATATTCTGCTCTGTTGACAATTTACTCAGTTGTTGAATATTTTACTAAGCTCTTAAGTTACTCGGTTGTTAGCCTTTCCACTTGACTTAGTTGATGTGACATCTTAATCAATTTTAAGTAATTGACCTAGGTTAAGACTTCATATTCCATCTCTTGCAATTTAACTGGATGGTTATCCCTCAAGTACTAAGTTGTTCTAGTCTTATCAACTACTTAGTACATTTTCCTATTTAGGCTGATGATGTATAATTTGCTCTATTGTTATCATCAAAACCTAATTAAAAATTGTCTAGTCTATACCAACTTCATTTCATTTCAGTTCATCATTTATGATAATAATTTCAAGTTGTACAATTTGCTTCCAACAATTTTTTTTTTACCAATTTAATGATTTTTGTCAATTCATTCATTCTTACCGGTTTAATATTTTTTTTTATAGATTTGCCGATTTTTATCTTTATAACCTGTTTTAATTGTCTCGTTTTTCATCGATGTCATTTTTTTTCCGGTTTAAACCATTTTTTTATTGTTTTCACCCACTTTTTGTTGGTTAAACTCTTTCTTTGTTGATTTCACGTGTCTTTTCACTAAGTATACATGTTTTTTCACCAATTTCATTTAAATTTTCGTCGATTTCACATGTTTCACCGATTTTACCATTTTTCACTGATTTCACCGTTTCATCGATTTCATTCGTATTTTCACGAATTTCGTCCAAATTTTAATCAATTGAACTTACCAATTTCAAGGGCACTTTTTTTTACTGGTTCCACCCTTTTTTTTCTAAAACTTCACCAGTGCGCACCATTTCACCTGGATTTTCATCGATTCCATAGACCTTTGTTTTTTATTTGTTTCACCAATTTCCGACAATTTTATCCGCTTGTTCACCAATTTTCCCCTGATTTTTATTGCTAATGTTTTCACCGATTTCACATGTTCTCCATGAAAATAATTCCATGAACATGTCTTGATATTCTCGAACATTGTTTATATTTTGCTTCTCTATCCAAAATAATTACATACTTATTCATAAGTAAGCTGCAAATCTATTTTAACTTTTTTTTTAAATATTTTTGTATTGTAGAAGTGATATTTAAGAGAATTTGATTTTAATTTTTTATTTTTAGAAGAGTCTTTTGACTTTTTATGGTTCGTTTTAATGTGTTAAGAATTTAATTTTAATTTTTAGTTCTTAGAAGTGTGTTCATTAGAATTTGATTTCTAATATTTTTACCGATTTTGTAGACTTTGAAGTACTATTCATTTTATTCATGTTGGGTCATTTGAGTTCTAAGAAGCCACATTCTCGAAGAACGTTGTCTTTCAAATTATTAATGTGTATACTATTGTTTTTCTTTCATATTCAATTATTGGTAATGTTTATATTTTTCCTCCGATGGTGGCTTGATTGAGTCTCTCGTTTTCTTAGGCCTTTTAACTTTTTCGATATATTATTGTCTCTTTGTAGTACTTTGGTTATTATAATCTCTTTTAAGATTTTGTTGTCGCAATACATCTGTCATATACATCCTGAGTAATTTTTCAAAAAGTAATTTATGAATATTTGCCATGAATGATTTGATATATGTTTAATTTAAGAAAAATTAAAGATAAAAATAATTTACCTATGCATAACCATTTTTTTTTTTTGAATTTGGCTTTTAGATTGGATTGCAAAAAAGATGGAGTACTTTTGCTAACTACACAAATTGAAGAATATCGAGTATTTTATGTGAAGAGTTTAACGTGCAGTACACAATGAGTAGCTCTGAATTTAAATTTTCTAAGTATACGAAGAGTTAATATTGAAGAATTGGTTGAAGAAAAAATTAATGGAATTGAATAACTTTTAACCATATACACCCAATCGTTGACCATGTATTTACATCTGGGGAAATGAAATTTTTATTTTTCCATATGGTATTTGGTAGTAGGAAGGAAGTTACAAATTTTCCTTCACTTTAAAATATTTTCCTACTAATTTTCTAATGGAAAAATTTAAGGAAAATCCATGTCTAATTATATTTTAGGGATAATTACAGGGACATCCCCTGAGGTTAGGTGTAATTACCGTCAAATTCCCTCCGACTACCATAATTACAGGGACCTCTCTTGACGTTTCAAAAGGATTACAAAATCCTAACGGGGACTAACTGACTTGGACGGAATGTTATGCCCTCAAGTTTTTTAATTAAAAAAGGAATAATTAGAGGGAACTCCCCTGAGGGTAGGTGTAATTACCGCACAATCCCCTCCAACTATCATAATTACATGGATCTCCCCTGACGTTTTAAAAAGATTACAGTCCTACCCCCCCACCCCCACCCCCACCCCCACCCGTCCCTCTCTGCCGGGATCTTTCCTCCAGGTCGTGCCGCCGGCCTGGAAGTTGTCGCAAGCCAGGGTTCTTCAATCCAGGCCGACGACGGCCTTACAGCTTCCAGGCCGGCGGCACGACCATGAGGAGTGGGATGGGGTGGGGTGGGGTGGGAGGGGAATGGGTTGGGTTTTTTAAAAATAATATATATTATTTATTTATTTATATATAATAATTATTTTCAATATTTATGAATTTATAATAACTATTTTATTAAATCGGATATTTGAATGAATATTTTTAGTTTTTGTAAAAAAATTATGATTTTTTTTAGTGCGGGTTAATTATGAGCATTCTTATAATGTCTAACAATTTATGTTCAAGTTTTTAGTTAAAAATTTATTTTTATAATTCTAATATGTTCAAGTTTTTAGTTAAACATTTACAATTTTTTTTAGTATGGGTTAATTATGAACAATATTAGCATTTTTATAATGTCTAATAATTTATTTTCATATATCCTTATACTCTAACTTTGAATTTTTTTTAAATTATTCAAATTATGGGTTAAATGTGAAAGTTGAAGGTATTTACATTCGTATTTATGTTCTACAATTTTTTTTCTCGTGGTTAAAGTTGAATGTATTTATATTTGTATTCATGTATCCTTGTACTTGGATTTTATTTTGCAAAAAAATTGAAAAAAACCAACTATTTTATTTTTACACTACTTTCCTGAATTTATACACAAATAAAAATTATTTATAAGTACAAAGTTAAAATATAACATTGACACTCTTTCATAATACTAAACATTACAATAAATCCCCTTCCCGTTTAAACAACTGAAAAGGGTAAAATGGGAAATTCAAAAAATATTGGGTGATGACGTCAACAATAACAGACGGAAACCTAACGGATGTAATTCTTTTGAAACGTCAGGGGAAGTCCTTGTAATTATGATAGTCGGGGGGATGGGGAAATATTGAGCGGTAATAACACCTAACATCAGGGGAGGTCCCTGTAATTATCCCTATATTTTATGAATATTACTTAACAACTTGAATAAGGGCATTTTTGTCTTCACAAAAAAATTAATTTATTCACACCTTTATATTTAGTATAGATATAGATAGATTATTTACCTAACTAAGAAATATTAAATTTTAAGAATGAACTCTTTATGTCTAAATATATATTATAA
Organism: Penstemon davidsonii; assembly: GCA_034814905.1. Lineage (NCBI taxonomy): Eukaryota > Viridiplantae > Streptophyta > Magnoliopsida > Lamiales > Plantaginaceae > Penstemon > Penstemon davidsonii. The sequence continues at coordinate 7,586,755 of JAYDYQ010002688.1, forward strand.
TATCGTGGATAACTTTTACTATAATAATTAACATAAATCAAATAATCGTTTAACTAAGACAATCATAAATTTATCACTAAATATATGAAATGGTTATAACATGGGATATACGATCATTGGACATAAGAATGACAAATATTTAATCCAATGAAATTATGAATAAAAATAAAGAGCTTAAGACTCTTACATGAATAACACAAACTTTAATATGATGCTCAATTATAAGTTCTTAATGAGTTTGTGTTTAATTAGAACACAAATTCCTTAGAAATCTAAAAGTATGGATTTAGAAGCAATTAATTTGGTAACTAGTTCCTTTAAGAACATGTAATTACCATGCTTATAATTAGGAATAAAAAATATTATTTTATTGAATCTTCTTCCCAATATTAAATCATAATGTGGAAAACTATTTCAACCTACTTGGCTCGCTTTTTAAACTTTTTTTTTTTAATACTATTATTTATACTGTAAAAACACAAAAATAATACATTAACTGTTTTATGTGAATAACTAACAAAATTTTCATCGGAATCTAAAATCTAGAAACTAAACTACCAGTACGTTGTTCACAAAACAAAATTCATGAGGGTGGACTATGGCTACGAATCTCAACTGGGGTCTGAAATTGATTGAGGAGGATATTATTGTTAGGCCATCTCCAGCCGAAGGGGGAGGCAAGCAACAGCCCCCTCGTCGGCTGGAGACGAGCTCCCCCCGGATGGGCAGGCAAGCATCCGGGGGGAGTTGCTTGCGCCTGGCAGGCAGGGGTTGTCTGCCTGCCTGCTCATGGACGCGCTTTACATTTCTTTTTTTTTCTTTTTTTTTTTTTTTTGCAATTTGGTCAACTACATGAAACGAGAAGGGAGAAGGAAAAGGAAAAGCATGAAATATTTGCTGAACATAAATGCATTAATGTTTGGCAATTTAAATAATACTTTAATTATTTAAAAAAAAAAACTCCTACAGGTCATGAAAAAAAAAATCTTTCTATATCTGAAACATCTATATGATTAATTGGTTGTAGATTTCACTCATGATTAAAGTTAACACTTATTAACACTTAAAAATTAGTGTAATGCCTAAAAACTTTTTAACACTTATTAATTATGGTTTAATGTTTTCTTTGAAAAAAAAAATTAACCATAATTTTGAAAGATACAATGTTTTCTCCTTCATATTTATACTACTAAGAGATAACTCAAACACTATTTTCAAATCAACGTGGGATAAAAACTTAACTCTCCTTATCCCATATTGGTTTGAAGATAGTGTTTGAGTGACCTTCAAGTAGTATAAATATGAAAGATAAAATATTATATCTTTAAAAAATGGACATAAGTTCAAAAAATTCATCCAAAATTTACTTCTTTGGGGATGAAAATATTATATCTTTCGAAATCCATTTCACTATTATTAATTTCTTTTAAGTTGAATGTTTATAGTGGTATTTAACGTTATCAAATTCTTGCTCCATTAGATTATATTAAAATTTTATTTTAATTCTTTAAAAATTATTTAATTAAGTTTACTGATCAACTAATTAATATTATAATAGTAATATAAATCAAATCTGAGATCTCCATATAATTAGTTCATGTAAAAAATCTCCATATATTAGAGTACAACAATAGTTGTTTTTCTTTTCACTCCAAGTGCATTAATAATAATTGTTGATAGTTTCCATTAATTATGTTTACTCGTTTTTATTTTTATGAATGCCTTATTATTATTATTATTATTATTATTGTTGTTGTTGGTGGTGGTGTTGTTGTTGTTAAGTGAGAGTGGGGAAAGTTTGAGATTGAAATAAATGTTTTGAATTGTTGGTTCGGTTGGAGATGACTGACTTGGCAAGGCAGGCAAGCAGGCATGAGGGGGCTATTGCCTGCTTCGGTTACAAGTAGGGTCTGATTGTCTATCTGCCCGACATTTATTTCCTGCAATCATATCATATCATATATATATATCCTATTTAAAAAATATTATAACTTGACCTCGAGTAAATGGGATGCAGCAAACAAATTTAGATGATGTTTGCAAAAAGTTTAAATAAGTTTAGGATATAATAAAGCATTTAACTCTCAATGTATAAGATTTAAGTAGAATCATAATATTTTGCAAACAAAGTAGCGGACTCAGGTTCGAATCCTTGTTGGGAGAGGTACCCACTTAATGTGCCCAACCCACCTCGAAAGGGATTAAACCCTTGGGAAACAAAAAAAAAAAATAAAAAAAATAATATTTTGCAAACACGATCCTAGCTTCAGGGACGGATGCAGCCATATTTTGGAGGGCGGGGGAGGCTATTTGGGAAAAAATATATTTAGTAGTATGTATACTAATTATATAACAAGAAATTTAGAAGGAACAAAAAAGTTATTTCTACAGTGAGACACACTGCCACTAACCCAATTTAAAAGTGTCTTCTTTCTTTGAGTCCATCAGCACAATAAGTTTTAATAATGTCTTTCTTTCCCAATTAAACCTAATTAATTCATTTAAACCCCTTAGATTTATGTGAGTCTCATATTCATTATATATAATATAAGTTATGTAAATAATATACTGTATTTATTATGGTATGTCAATTATTAGTATATATTTGTGATAAAAATTTAATTTTAAATTGACCTAATTTTACAGAGCAAATGAAAAATCTTACCTCTTTCTTATTCACAAAAAGGACAACGTCTTATTTGTCGCTCAACTATATATATTTTCCAAATTACTAATCGCATATTCTTTCTCCAAGTTCTTATGTCCATTCGATAATTTTTGTTTTATTTTATAGCATTTTAAATTCAATATGGTTCTTGTTGATAATTTATTCTTGTATAAATAAAATATATTAAATATTATTATCAACTACTCTCGACGATAGTCAAACTCGGCCCCCCCACACTCTGGATCCGTCCCTGCTTAGCTTGTAACTTCTCTCACATGATCTGCTTGCTTAGCTCATGGAATATTATATCACGATTGAACAACTTACTTACATATTTTGGATCGCATCTGAATAATATTTTCTCAATAATTAAATAAATAACATTATATTTTAATTTTTCATGGATTTAATTTATTTTGAGTTGCGTCATTCATTTTATATCATATATGTAACATTGTAAATAATCAACCCCAGTACATCTTTTTAAATATAAATACGCGTGATTTATGACTACGCGTGATTTATGACTTTGGTTGGATGTGGTAGATTTTGACTGTTTCATAAAAATGAGAAATGATTTGCTAAGTTTACCTACTAAGAAAGAATTGGTATCATGAGTGAATCTTCCTCGCATGTCAAACATGCTATCAGTATTGTTGGATAAAGATAGGAAACATATTACTCATAGCATATTTAATTACTTTTAAAATTGAAGACGTACAAAAGATAATTTTATCTAATTTTTGGTCAGAAAGATAATTTCATTTTCACGTACCAAATCAAGTTTAGCATCCGTAATCAAATTGAGTAACTATCCAAGAAGCAAAATTCAAATGAACACCACAAAATCGACGAATCATTCTCATCCTATAAAACCATATAAAACCATACACGGCACAATTCATTGCTCATCTACCCACTCCTCTGCAGAAAAAGAAAAAAAGAAAGAAAGAAAGAAAAAAATAGAATGACCTCTGCACACAAAAACCACATTCATGTTTTTATGGTCTCATTTCCGGGGCAAGGACATGTAAATCCCCTCCTAAGACTGGGCAAGCGCCTAGCTTCTTCGGGCCTCTTCGTCACTCTTTCAGCACCCGAATTCATAGGCCAAAGCATCCGAAAAGCCAATAAAATCACCAACAACGACCCGACTCCAATAGGCAGGGGCTTCGTGCAGTTTGAATTCTTTGACGACGGTTGGGAACTCAACGACCCCGAACGGGACAGCCTAGACGCGTACTTAGCCCAACTCGAGCTCATCGGTAGACAAAGGCTACCTCAGATGATAAAAAAACAGGAGGAAATCGGGCGACCCGTTTCTTGTCTAATTAACAACCCGTTTATTCCATGGGTATCCGACGTGGCTGAAGAATTGGGTATCCCGAGTGCAATGCTTTGGGTCCAATCTTGTGCTTGTTTTTCAGCTTATTATCACTACTGCAACAATCTTGCACCTTTCCCTAGTGAAGCTGAACCTGAAATCGATGTTCAATTACCTTTTATGCCCTTGTTGAAGTACGATGAAGTCCCCAGCTTCTTACATCCTAACACGCCGTACCCTTTTTTGGGGAGGGCTATTTTGGGTCAGTTCAAGAATATGGCAAAGCCTTTTTGTATACTTATGGACTCTTTTGAAGAACTTGAGCATGAAATTATTGATTACATGTCGAAAATTTGTCGACCCATTAAGACTATAGGTCCATTGTTCATGACTAGTAAGGTTGTTGATTCCAATTCGAAAAACGAAATTCGAGGGGATATTTTTACGGCAGAGAATTGTAAGGAGTGGTTGGATTCGAAACAGGAGGGAACTGTGGTGTACATTTCGTTTGGTAGTATTGTACATTTGAAACAAGAACAAGTAGATGAGATTGCGCACGGGCTTTTGGCGGCTGAGGTTTCCTTTTTATGGGTTTTGAGGCCACCACCTATAGAAAAGACTTTTGCGCCACATGTATTGCCGGACGGGTTCCTTGAGAAAGCTGGAGAGAGAGGGAAGATAGTGAAGTGGAGCCCACAAGAGGAGGTGTTGGCCCACCCTTCGACAGCGTGTTTTCTGACGCACTGTGGATGGAATTCGACGATGGAGGCGTTGACAAGTGGCGTTCCGGTATTGGCTTTTCCTCAGTGGGGGGATCAGGTGACGGATGCTAAGTTTTTGGTCGATGTTTTTAAGATTGGGATTAGGATGTGTAGAGGTGAAGCTGAGGGTAGGATTGTGTCACGTGAGGAGGTGGAGAGGTGTTTGAGGGCCGCAGTTAGTGGTCCCCAGGCGACGGAGTTGAAGGCGAACGCAATGAATTGGAAGAAAGTGGCGGATGAGGCGGTGGCGGAGGGTGGTTCGTCGTCTAGGAATATGCAAGATTTTGTAGATGAAATTGTCCGGATAGGTAGTAACCATAAAGCTCCAGGGAATTGATCATACAATAATATAGTGTTTGCTATATGTTGATTTTGTACTAGTACTTCATGATTTTTGTATTAGTGTTAAACTTTTTTATTAATCAATTTACACTTCTAATACTGTCAACGACAAATGAATCATGATTGTCACTCACAACTTGACCTCAAGAAATTTTAAAGGGACATTATATTTTAACTCATCAATAGTACAAGAGTCATGAAAAATTGTTCTCTAAAATTTGTACCTTAAGCTTTATAAATTGTACAATGGTATATGAATCCATAAAAGGTGGGGAAAAGGTTACGCCACTAAATTGACATTTACGCCCTTTCCATTTCTCCACTCAAATTTTTCTCCAACCTCAACTTTCTCTCCAACCAATTCATAAACCTAACCACCGCCACCGCCACCGCCTAGCCTCACCACCGCACCCACACCTGGTCGGTCACAATAAGAACGGCGGTTACGCCCTATGTTGGTCTATTTGGTTTGGTTAAAACTTGTTCATTTTTCTTCATTTTTTCATGAGATTTCCAGATTTCGATTTCTTGATATTTAGCAATATGACACGATTTTAGGGGTGGGTTTAGTGGGGATCTATGGCGGTTTGCTGCCGATTCAAGCAGTGACCTGCTGCCGGAGACGCTGTTGTTGCCGCTCCAGCAGTGAGTCGAAGAAGATAACCTTAATTAAAAACATTTAATTATGTGTAATTGTTAAATTAATTTATTTTTTAAGGTTAATGGACCTTAAATTTTGTAAATTAAACATAGTTACTTTGTAAATTGAAGGACTTATAAAATTGATTTTATTAATTTTGTGTAAGTATTTGGTTTGATGAGAATTAAATAAAGTTTTGATGTATTTCAAGCATTTAATTTTTTTCTCTAAATATCATAATTCATACAAAGTTGAACAAATTTCAAATGTATAAGTTTGATTATTCAAGTGTCAAAAATTGACTATAATGGCTAACAAAACCAAAAATATGGGGTTTTTTGCAAGTTAACTCCCTGTGATATGTCTAATGGGCAATTTACCTCCCTGTGAAATAAAAATAGGCAATTTAACTCCCTGTGAAATGAAATAATGAGCAATTTACCTCCTTGTGATATAAAAATAGGCAATTTACCTCCCTATGAAATGAATAATGAGCAATTTAACTCCTTGTGATAAGAATTAATGAGCAATTTAGAGGGAGGCAATGTGCTTCTTTTATAAAAACACAGGGAGGTATCTTGCCATTTTTCTTATCACAGGGAGTTAAATTGCCTATTTAGAATATCACAGGGAGGTATTTTGCCCTTTTTAGAATATCACAGAGAGGTATTTTGCCCTTTTATTTATCACAAGGAGTTAATTTGCCTATTAAGAATAACACAGGGAGTTAATTTGCTATTCACTCAAAAATATGTATCTACGAGGAAGACATGTTTTGTTTATCTAAATAAACTAAGAGTTTTGCTAGTTATTTTAATCAGACATCCCAATTTTATGGAATAAAAAAAAACTTATACTTAATTTTGATCTTCATAATTTGAAAATATATTGATAATTTTTGAAAAAAATTTGATGATTCGGTTCGATCAAATTGTCTATTAAATGATTATGCAACAATAAGTCTTCTGTAATTTGAAACTATATCGATAATTTTAAAAAAAAAATTAATGATTCGGTCATTATTTTCAATCAAATTGTCTATTAGAAGGTTATGTAACACTAAGTTCTCCGTAATTTGAAAATATATCGATAATTCTAACAAAAAATTGATGATTCGGTCATTATTTAGATCGAATTGTCCATTAGATAGTTATGTAACACTAAGTCTTCCGTAATTTGAAAATATATCGATAATTTAAAAAAAAATATGATTCGATCATTATTTCGATCAAATTGTCTATTAGATGGTTATGTAACATTAAGTCCTCCGAAATTTGAAAATATATCGATAATTTTAAAAAAATTGATGATTCAGTCAATAGTTTGATCAAATTGTCTATTAGATGGTTATGTAACACTAAGTCCTTCATAATTTGAAAATATATCGATAATTTAAAAAAAAAATTATGACTCGGTCGTTATTTCGATCAAACTGTCTATTAGATGGTTATGTAACACTAAGTCCTCCATAATTTAAAAATATATCTATAAATTTTAAAAAAAAATTGATGATTCGGTCATTATTTCGATCAAATTGTCTATTAGATGGTTATGTAACACTAAGTCCTCCGTAATTTGAAAATATATCGATAATTTAAAAAAAAAATTGATGATTCGGTCGTTATTTCAATCAAATTGTCTATTAGATAGTTATGTAACCCTAAGTCCTCTGTAATTTGAAAATATATCGATAATTTAAAAAAAAACTTATGATTCGGTCATTATTTCGATCAAATTGTCTATTAGATGGTTATGTAACGCTAAGTCCTCCATAATTTGAAAATATATCGATCATTTAAAAAAAATGATGATTCGGTCATTATTTCGATCAAATTGTCTTTTAGATGATTATGTAACACTAAGTCCTCCATTTGAAAATATATCGATAATATTAAAAAAATTGACGGTTCGATCATATTTTGATCAAATTGTCTATTAGATGGTTATGTAACACTAAATCCTCCGTAGTTTGAAAATATATCAATAGTTTTAAAAAAATTGATGATTCGGTCATTATTTCGATCAAATTGTAACATGGTATAAAATAACGTTGACTTTGGTCAATTAATTGAACGAAATATTGATTACATAATGTTTTATAAAAAAAATATTGCAAATATATCAATTCAAGTTTTGTTGGTGAGATGTAAAAAATAATTAATGAACTTATTTGTTGGATTTTTTTTAAAAATTATTCATAAATTTACATAATTTAACATAACAATTTTCAAAAATATTTTAAAAAATGTTCATATTTATTAACAATTTATTTTTTATAATTTGTTGACAGCAAGAGTTTAGGATTGATTGATTAATCCTAATTACTGAAAGATGGAGTAGTGGTAGCAAGAATCAAATTAGGATCCGTTGATTGATTGTAAATAGATACAGTTTCAGATTATAAGTTGCTAGAGTTAGTGCAGAGAATGATTTGATTTCTTTGTATCTTTTCCTAATTTAGAGTAGTAGTCAGTTTGTATTTATATGGGGTTTCACCCTAAATCAAATATACACATATTATTCCGCTGTAAATTACTTTTAACTTGGTACCAGAGTAGGTTCGCTTCTGCGACCTAAAACCTAGCCGCCACCTCTCTCAAGAACAAAAAAAAAAATTCCTACCATTATCCCAATGACGGAAGACTGCAAGACATCTTCTGGAGGTATTCTACCTTCAAACCAAACCCTGGATCAATCCAATATTCCGATTGTATTCGAAAAACTGAACTCTACCAACTATGTAAATTGGGCACAGTCAGTCAAAGTTACCATTAAAGGAAGGAGCAAGTTAGGGTATCTTGATGGAACAAAGGAAAAACCCAAAGAAGATGTGCAAGCCTTGATCAAATGGGAAGAGGAGAACTCTCAAGTGATGGCATGGCTGATTCAGACTATGCAGCCAAGTATAGGGAGGAATTATTTGTTCATTGAAGATGCCAGTGAGCTTTGGAAGGCGGTGAAGGAAGCCTTTTCTACAGGAGGCAACGATGGCTCTATGTTTGAGCTTGAGAATCAAATTCGGGAATTTCAACAAGGTGAGGTTGATGTTAACACCTATTATAGCACCTTGAAAGGACTTTGGCAGGAACTTGATTACTACCAAAGTTTGGAGCTACATGATGTTACTGTTCCCATACAGGTTACTCGATTGATGGAGAAGGGTAGGACATACAAATTCCTAGCTGGTCTTCGCCCTGAATTTGACCATATTTGCTCTATGGTGATTAGTAGAACACCTTTTCCGTCACTTACTGAGGCATTTTCTGCCGTGAGAACTGAAGAGATGAGGAGAAAAGCCATGCCAAAAGAAAGGAATGTGACGGAAACAATGGGAATGACAGCAAGGAAGGATTGGAAAAATTCAGATAAGAAGAAAACTTCCAAAGATGATCTTTGGTGTGACTATTGCAATAAGTCCCGACATGATCGGGCTACTTGTTGGGTTCTTAATGGTAGACCTGAATCAAGGAATAAGGGCAAACAAGGGGCTGCACATACCACTCAAAAGGAAGAAACTCAGATTGCTTTCAGCAAACAACAGATGGCTGAATTGATGAAAATGTTAGATCTTCATAATGGAGTTCATACTCCAAAAATCGGTGGTAAAATAAAACATGCTTTTTCTGTTTTTGCAAGTACTAATAATTCAGAATGGATTGTAGATTCTGGTGCAACTGACCATATGACAGGGAATAGTACTTTGTTCTCTACTTATTCTCCATGTCCTGGTAATTATAAGGTAAGTATAGCTAATGGAGAAAAGGCTGCGGTGGCTGGGCAAGGAGTCGTCAAGATTTCTAATACATTGTATTTGAAGGATGTGTTACATGTCCCTCAACTTTCTGTTAATTTAATCTCAGCCCATAAGTTAAGCAGACAATTGAAATGTTTAGTGTGTTTTTCTGATGTTGGTTGTTTTCTTCAGGATCCAACCTCAATGCAGAAGAGTGGTCTTGCTGAAGAAGAAAACGGATTGTACTTAATAAAGAAGAATAAGGAGAAACAAAGAGTATCATCAGTATTTCATGGAATGAAACAAGAAGGTGGTTCTCAAGATATGTGGTTGTGGCATAGGCGGCTTGGTCATCCATCTTTTGAAGTACTTAGAAAAGTGTTTCCTAACCTAGTGAGTTCTTCCGATGTAACAAAATTCCATTGTGATATTTGTGAAATTGCTAAGCATCATCGTGTTTCTTATCCGTCTAGTGATAATAAAACTACCATTCCCTTGTCCATTATACACTCGGATGTTTGGGGACCATGTCGCACCACTAGCATTTTTGGTCATCGATGGTTCGTTACTTTTATTGATGAACATACTAGACATATGTGGGTATATCTGATGCGTGAGAAATCTGAGGTGTTTTCATTGTTTGTTTCCTTTTACAATATGATTTCTACCCTCTTTGACACAAAAATCAGAATATTACATAGTGACCAAGGTAGAGAATATGTCAACAATGACTTTAAGAATTTTTTTACCGAAAAAGGCATTATTCACCATATGTCATGTGTTCACACTTCTCCACAAAATGGACTTGCTGAAAGAAAAAACCGTCATCTTCTTAATGTAACTCGAAGTTTATTATTTACTCATAACGTCCCTAAACATTTTTGGGGCGACGCTCTCCTCACAGCTGTTCATTTAATAAACCGATTACCGTCTAAGATTTTGAACTTTCAATCACCTCATGAGAAAATAATTTCCTTATTTCCTTCTGTTCGTTTTTTCTCTAATCTGCCTTTAAAAGTGTTTGGATGTGTGGTTTTTGTTCACAATGTTTCTGGAAATTTGAGTAAACTTGATCCACGTGCTACTAAATGTGTGTTCTTGGGATATTCTATGTCTCATAAAGGTTATAGGTGTTATTGTCCTTCTTCCCGCAAACTGTTCATCAGTCGGGATGTAACTTTTCATGAGAATATCCCGTTCTATGCCACAGCTGGACAGCAGGAGGAGGAAATTAGTATCGAGGCTGACCAGATGTGGTTTTCTGGTATGAATTTGGATCCAAGTAGTTCAACAATTTCAGAACATGAGGAAATGAATAACCAAAACAGAGGTACACAAAAAGAGTTGGAGATAGGAGGAGATGAGAATGTGAACTTAGGAGGAGCTTTTGAAAATGAGGAAAATTCAGCGGGTGATTTAGTTGAAAAAAATATAATCACCTATCGGAGGCGGCAAAAAAATAGTGATCCAACAATTGCACAAGTTGAACAAGGAAGAGTACAATCTGTTTCTTCTTCAACAATACTACCTAATGCAGTTGCGGAAATGATTCCCGAAGGTAATAATTTAAACTCAGATTTAAACACTGACATTTCTTTGCCTATTGCAGTTAGAAAGGGTGTACGGTCTTGCACTAAGCATCCAATATCCCACTATGTGTTGTATGAGAAGCTCGGACCATCCCTTCAAGCGTTTACTACGAGTTTGGATAGTGTATCTATTCCCCGGGATATTAACGAAGCTTTACAACACGAACAGTGGAAAATGGCTGTAATTGAGGAGTTGGAGGCTCTAAAAAGGAACCAAACTTGGAGAGTATGTACTCTACCAAGAGGAAAGAAAACTGTTGGATGTCGTTGGGTGTTCACTGTTAAATATAGGGCAGATGGAGCTATAGAGCGGCATAAAGCCCGATTGGTTGCTAAGGGCTACACTCAAACTTCAGGTATTGATTATTTCGAAACTTTTTCTCCAGTGGCAAAAATTAATACAGTAAGAATTTTGTTATCTCTTGCTGTGAATTTTGACTGGGAGTTGCACCAATATGATGTGAAAAATGCTTTTCTACATGGGGAGTTAGAGGAAGAAGTATACATGGACATTCCACCAGGCCTTGGAGGAAAGGAGTTGGATGGGAAAGTGTCTCATCTGCAAAAATCCTTGTATGGATTAAAACAGTCGCCTAGAACTTGGTTTGGGAGATTCACCAAGTTTATGAGGAATAGAGGATATAGACAGAGCCAAGGAGACCATACTCTTTTTATAAAACATTCAAGGGAAGGTAAAATGGCCATTCTTATAGTATACGTCGATGACATAATCGTTACTGGAGATGATAATGAGGAAATGCGGGAGTTGAAGAACAAAATGTCTCAGGAATTTGAAATTAAAGATCTTGGAAATTTGAAATATTTCCTAGGCATAGAAGTAGCAAGGTCAAGGCATGGAATTTTTATTACCCAACGTAAATATGTGTTGGACTTACTAACTGAGGTTGGTATGTTAGGTGGAAAACCTGCAAGTACTCCTATTGAGGCAAATTTGAAGCTCCAAATTTCTGAAGGAAATGGAGGAGTAAACAAGGGGAGATTTCAAAGGCTAGTAGGGAAACTAATTTACCTATCACATACTAGACCTGACATAGCATTTGCGGTAAGCTATGTGAGCAGATTCATGCAGTCCCCTGGAAAAGAACACGTTGATGCAGTTCATAGGATTCTTAGATACTTGAAATCATGTCCCGGGAAAGGTATTTTGTACAAGAAACATGAAAGCTTCGATGTCGAAGTCTATACTGATTCAGATTGGGCTGGATCTATAGATGATAGGAGATCTACGACGGGATATTGTGCCTTTGTTGCTGGAAATTTAGTAACTTGGAGGAGCAAGAAACAGAATGTTGTTGCTCGATCAAGTACAGAAGCAGAATTCAGAGCCTTAGCAAAAGGATTAGATGAATTATTGTGGATAAAGTTGATTCTCAAAGATTTGAGAATAGAAGCATCAGGAACAGCAAGACTTTACTGCGATAATAAGTCTGCAATATCTTTAGCTCATAATCCTGTACAACATGACAGGACAAAGCACATTGAAATTGATAGACATTATATCAAAGAAAAAGTAGAAGTTGGGGAAGTATGTATCCCATATATTCCAACAAAGCAACAAATAGCAGATGTGTTCACGAAAGGACTTGACATGAAGACGTATAGTTCCTTAATAAACAAGTTGGGAATGATTGACATCTATTCACCGACTTGAGGAGGAGTGTTGACAGCAAGAGTTTAGGATTGATTGATTAATCCTAATTACTGAAAGATGGAGTAGTGGTTGCAAGAATCAAATTAGGATCCGTTGATTGATTGTAAATAGATACAGTTTCAGATTATAAGTTGCTAGAGTTAGTGCAGAGAATGATTTGATTTCTTTGTATCTTTTCCTAATTTAGAGTAGTAGTCAGTTTGTATTTATATGGGGTTTCACCCTAAATCAAATATACACATATTATTCCGCTGTAAATTACTTTTAACTTAATTGAATATAAATAAATTTTAATTTAAAAAAAATCAAAATCTCTTACCCACCAACCCCCGTCGTCAACCCTCCCCCCTTTCCCAGGCCATCGAAAACGGCCGGTCCCAGGCTGGTGACGACCTGGGGAGAAGTTCCCAGGCCGTAAAGTTTTGAGGCATGCGACGACCTCAAGTCGGAGGTCGTTGGAGGCCGTCGCAGGCCTCCAATCTTCAATTCCAGGTCGGGGACGACCTGGGAACTTATCCATGGAATCGGCGATCGGAAGGGTCGGATGAGAGGGAGTGTTTGTGAATTGATTTACATGCAAATGATTTAGTGGTGGAGGAGGAGGGTTGACGGGGGTGGGTATGGAGGAAAGGGGTGTTTATAAATTCAGTTTTTTTTAAAACTACAAGGGCATATTTGATATTTTACCCATCAACGGGGTATGGACTTTGTCCATGTGTCACACTCTTATTGGAACCATTTCATGACTCACACCGATGGTGAGTTAGCATAGACCACCCCAATTTTGAATGATGCATACTTTTTCAAGAAAAATGTTGATTTAATTTATCGCCCTAGATCTCCTTTTACACAAATGTGTCATATTCTTTTTGGAATTTGGATGTAAGACACGTGTGCAAGCTTCCAAAATTAACAAACGGAACTCCTAACCACCGTTTCAACGTTATATTTGGAAGTTTCTAAAAATTACTGTAAATATCTCCTACTTCGAAGAACCATCAAGGGTAAAGTTTGATTACTTCAATCACTCATTTAACTTAGTTAAGATTCACATAAATATCATCGATGGTTGTTGGTTCCGTTTGAAGCTATTCGTCAAACGCAAAGTGATTTAGGCTAAACAAATCTTCTAGCACTCTCGGTGAAACATTATTTTTAAAAAATTCAATTTCCTAGCTTATCGAGGCAATTCCATTCTCTTGAATTATCCAAAATACTCGGCTTGTTTATTCTCTTACATCCATCAACATTTGCATCAAGACAGAGACTAAAGCACATACAAAGACAGCAGCCATTGAAGATGCCAAATCGTCTGTACAAACCATATATATAACTCCTCAACCCCATTAATTACAAATATGTACGTTATAAGATATGAGTGCAGAAAATGTAAATTTACAACATATACTACAGATTATGGCAGTAGGCATATCAAAAGTCAATTCCACTAAATGTTCCCAGCTGGGAACTCAAAAATGCAAGCATACTATCGTAAACATCTTCCTTTGCTTTTACACTCAAAAGAAAATCGATATGACCGTAATCTTCAAGATAAAGCAAATCGGGCTTCGATGGTAATTCCTTCAGAGTATGCTGCACATCGGCAACATCTGCTAATGCATCATTTCCCCCATAACCCATCCATATAGGCAACGAACTGGGAATCGAGGCAAGGTCAAATCTCGGTGGCTTTATCTGGCTATAATACTTCAGATTTTTCCACATTCCATAGTCGTACATTGCAAAAGTACCTTTACGTATCACTGCCAACATAATGGTTTAGAATTTCAGTGCTATATTATATTTATTACATACATAAATATATGTGTGTGTGTGTGTCTGAGAAAAGAGCGACACTAATGGCAGAGGAAATTAGGCATTCAGGCACCAGAATCAGTAAAAACATAAGAACCAAGAACAAAAACCTCTTTTACCATTCATCCCCTCCCCCCCTTCAAGAGGGGCAAAGTCGACAACCTCTAGAGAAAGTAATATTACAATACTGTAAATGCTTTTGGAGCAAAGATAATAACACGTGAGGGCAGAAAGAGCTCACTCTGGAAGAGATGATGCAAGTTCTTCGAGGATGTTGGATGAGGTTCAAATTCAAGATAGAAATCAATCCGTGAGCCATTGAAGCAACAGTTTTTCCCTGCAAATTACAACATTCATCAAGCAACAAGCCATTTAAATCATACATAATAATATAATGTTTCCCACTCATATTAGTGTTATAGCAATTTCATCTGCAATATGACATAACGTCTTGCATTTTGTTTCAGCTTCTGATGAACTAAGCCTCAAGTAGAATTAGAACATTTATTTATAATGTGCATCATGAAGCAATATCAATTAGCCATTGTTAGTACTTTCACGAGGACAAGGCATAAAAATTGCCAGTTTACTGAAATGGGTGTTCAAACACACACCTCCTCAAATCCACTGTCGGTAATGCTGCATTACCCATAAATATACTATTCTTTGAACTGCTCTTAATCTTCACTGTAAGCTACCAAAAGCAAGCCATCTGCTGACTAAGGTTCTACTAGCTAAACTCAGACTGGACAAATTACAAACTAGCTATCTTATAGTACTGACTTCCTAATACGGAGCAACTCTGAACGAAATAACACGGCCACATTTCAGTGGTGACATAGTAAGCAAAGAGTTGTAGAAATTCATATGGCAAAATCGTGACATCTTGTATCCACACCGTTGCTATTGCTTACATCTTACAATGTATTTTCTGAGACACTTGGTTTAGATTCATTTATCAATGCTATTGTGGTGATTATTTTTTAACAGCGGTGTATGTGGAGTATCATGTCGGGAGGATTTCACTTGATGGTCGTGACATATAAGTTTTACATCTCCATTAAAACAGTTATCCAGAGCCACACATGCTGGACAGAGATATGGTTCCATCTTCTATGAAGGCTCAAATTATTGAAAGGTGGGAAAATGTTAAAACTGTATCAAGTGTGGATAATTTTGGCATTATATTTTCAACCAGAAAACATAGATCTCAGATGAAGTTCTCTGTTGCACTGAAAGTTCAAAATAAACGAGAATTGAGTGATAAATTTATAGGACCAAAGCGACGTATGATTTTTTTTTTTTTTTGTAAAATTGATAATCAAATTACTACATTGGTTTAGATATAGCAGCATCATACCCATTTTGAGCTTAAAGATTGCAAAAAAAAAATATGAAAAGAGCAAGAAACATGTGTCTTCATAATGAAGTTTAAACCAAACCAAGAAGACTGGAGATAGTTCCACACCTGATTCCTATGAATCAGAACTGAGCATGTAAGACATCAATGGCCAACACATTTCACTTGATGCCTAGTGAAGTGACATAAGAAAATAAAGAGGTTGACATGAATGACTAACGCATTTCAGTTTATTCCTAATGAAAATCTTTCTGCCCAACCATATTATAACTCATTCTCACACGACAATGATTGCAAAATGATAGTTTTTGTATTGCCTACAACTTTGAACCGAGATAACTCGCTAACAGAAAATGTTGATAACTTTAGAGAAATACACTAGTCGTACAAAAGATCTTTATCCAAGAGGTATGTGCATGGAGAGAGAAGAAAAAATTAGTAAGAATGGAGGACCTGTAATAGCACTAAGCATGTCATCACAGTCTAAGTGTCCATCACACATCATATCCATGACTTGAGTGCCCAAATTACTAAAAAACATCAGATATAGGATTCAGAAACCCAGAAAAGAGATCAACATAAACAATAAAATGATTAAAGATCACAGTACTAGGAGACCTTTTGAAATTGAGTTCATGAATGCCCATTGTCATAATTACCTAGGATAAAATATGTGTTATCAGTATGATTCTAAACATATCTGGACAGCAGAAATATGAAGGCAGTAAAGTTAAACAGACCTCATCTAGATGCATATGAACCAATCTAAGAACAAATCGTGAAGTTACATGTTCCAAGAATGATATAGGACAAAGAAGTGCAGCAGCTGCAACCATTCCTGAAATATCTGGTTGAGTAAAAGCAGCCAGAGACATGATTGTTCCCTGTATAAGAATTAAAGAAGCACATAAACAACATTCTATTACTCCATATACTATCCACAAAAATTGGAATTGTCATGAGATGAAAGACCTGCGAATGTCCAACAACAATAACTTTGGAGTCTGTAATTGAATATACGAAACGAATCATTTCTCCCAGATCGTGAAGTGCCAGCTCTTGCCAGCTCCAATCCCAGAATTCCTAAAACATAGAGAAACTAAGTAATGTCAAACCAATGGCAGGACAATACAGATAAATCATAGTTTTAAGTTGTTAATAAAAATTTCAAATCCCCTGTTCAGAAAAAGGAAGCTACAAAATAAATCTGTTGCAGAATAATACAGCATGCATGAAATTTTCCTAACAACGAATTAAAGTGATTCAGAGAAAGATTGGAGAGGTAATCAACTCATCAGGCATGTCACCTAACATGCTGACACAAATTTACCCTTATCAAAAGGAACAGAACATAAATACACCGTTTCGCGTTTTCCCAATTGACCATTAGAAGTCAAGAGAGAGACAGAGAGAAAGAACTTAAGTCACACTAAAAGGAGGACAGTCCAGGCATCAGTAAAGGACCAACACACAACTATTTTTTTTTACCATATTTTGATTATGTTGATAATAGTAAGAACCAAAATACCAAACACTCACCTTATCTTTCTCCGACAGAGACACATGACCATGACTCCAGTGTGTCCCACGAACATTACCAACCCAGACATCAAAACCTCGGTTGGCAAGGATAAAGCCCAATGACTGGTTTGGGGAATTCATGAACCAAGCATCACCCGCCTGTTATAATTATTTAGATTGTGCAAATGGTCAATGAAAAAAAGAGAAGAAAAATATGAAGTTCCCCTCAATTGATAGAAAGTTAACTTACAATCAAATGGAAAATTGCTGGTTTCTCTAACCAAGGGAAGAAGATATCAACACAGGCATAGGAAGTTTGACAACCAACATAAAAGCAAACATTATGGCACCTCAATGTTTCTATGCTAATAGTTAAGTTTCCATGCTATTATTCACTTCATGGGAGAGAGAGAGAGAGAAGAAACTCAAGCACATAAAGTTAAAAGGTGTGGTGTTTTGCTGGCCAGACTATATATAAATTTTACCATAAATATCCATATAAGGTAACCACATAGATTTCTATAAGCAGCCTGCCTGACGATAGGGAAGAAAGTGAATTCTGTTTGGTCTATATCCGTAGTAAGACTGCTATAAGTTTGATTCTTTACAATTTTATTTTCATACTAAAAAAAAACATGGTTAACAATCCACTTATAAAATACATGGAACCTAAAACATTTCACAAGAGAGGGAGGGTGTGCACTAGATCACAAGAAAAACATAATTTTTACTTGTTGGATAATCCTCTGTGGTGAGGGAAGGCGAGAGAAAAGGAAAAGTGAGATGCATAAATGTGGAATACATATTTATGTAAGATTGAATAGTCGTTAATATGATACTGTACCAATATATATATATATAGCCATTATGGTTTTTTTTTTCATGGTGTGTGTTGATTCAATTATTATTAACGATCCATGCATAGAACGTAAGAGAAGCCTGCCGCTTATAGGGTTCAGTATACCATCAAACTCTCATTTCTTCAATAATTACAACGAATGCACCAATTTAGTATCCAAATTCTTCTTCCTAAAATCAAGGAAGAATGTATTCGGAGGATTCTTAAACACATATTAATATAATACAATATCATTCAATCAAGGAAATAGTTTCATGGCTAAGCCCAAAAAATATGGTTAAAACTAAAATACCAAGGAGAACATCCAAGAACTATACATAAAATCTGCATATACTGTCATCGCATTACGATATTAACTAAAGGAATGAGGCCACAGAAAGTCGGAAACAAATACCATAAAAAGTCCATGAATAAGCAAAACTGGAGGACCTCTCTGCTGGAGCACTACAGAATGAGATGAAACACGTTGAAGTCCCAATATGTACCCATCTTTAGTTTGAGTCTACAGCAAAAATTTCATACACAGTGTACTTTAATTAGCCTCATAATTCATCAACAATGAAAAAGGTCAAAGAAATTGAATACAATACACGCTATGCTAAATCGATTAATGCTCAGGAACATAGATACTGAAATCATGAACTCGTATAACAGGTATTTGTGGATAAGAACTACTCTTCTAGATTACAAACTCCTATGAAGCATAATAACAGCATAATAAAACAAAACTAAAATAATAGTCGGTATGATTAATACATTTATTAGGGAACTGAATAATACTAAAATATTTGAAATGAATATTACAGTGTGCTCGGAGCAAGGGAAACCAGAAGGCTCGATGAGGTAAGCGCATAGACCGCCTATTGGTGACTTGTCCCGGAGGTTGAAAGCGGCGGAGAAGTCTTGGGCAGAACTGAAGACTGCGGAAAGGAGGAGGGAACTGAAAAGCGCCATCGCCACGGTCGCCGCCATAAATTGGTGTGGCGAGGGCGGGAAGAGATCTCCCCCAACTACCTAGAGCAAACAGTAGGAGTGTGTTTTGACGATTGGATGCAAAAATGTCAAATTTCGATGTAATTATTTGTGGTTAGGAGATATTTACATTTTGGATTTGCACTTGTGGTACCAAATTTTATATCAAGTCTCAGTTGTGGTACCATAATAATTTAGATCAATATATTTGGTATCATAATTTAACAAATTCATTCACATTTTTGTACGTATTGTCATTAAAAATAACCGTTAAGTGGGTGACGTAGCAGTTAAGTCAATTTGGATTACAGCAAAATTGATATCATACTTATGTTGACTGACAATTCTATCACATAACATTTCAGACTGGCAAAATAATCTCACATCTTCAAATTTATTGATGATTTTAGTCTACATTTTTGCCCAATTTCAAAATTGACTCAAATAAAACCACGTGTGGACCAATTTGGAGATTTTACTTGTTATATTTACATACCTATTTAACTTTTATAAACAATATTAATAAATTAAATAATACTTTAATATAAATTTGAAAAAAAATTAATTTTTTTTTCAATTCTAAAGTTTATATAATAGCATTACTCTATTTAATATTTATTAACATAATAAAGCTATATATTATTAATAAATATAATTATTTATAATTTGATAATATTCGAATAAATTTTTTGATTTGATTATATTGATGTAATGATTGAATTCGTGTCACTGAAGAAAAAAAATTTGATAATCCATCATCCGGTCGGTCTCCAACAATGTAATATCGAGTAGATAAAGAAAATGGTTAAATATCGAAAAATATGGTGACAATGTGAGTATTATTTTTTGCCACAGAGTATAATTTTTTCCTAAACTAGGGTAGGTAAGAATTTGGCGTTGAATTAATGTCTTGTTCTCATCTATCTATCTTGTCCGTTTAGGCCTTGTCCTCTTCTATTCTCTCTTATACTATACACATAAATTTGTTGCCTTGTAGATTTTGTCCAAGTGTCAACCATCAACAGGGGATTCAATTCAATATCATAAGTCGGACAACACATGTTGGAATTTTCGTTAAGCAAGATTTTCAATTAACCTCAAACGTACAGGAATTGGTCACGAATGCCCGTAGAATATATATCAATATATAGTATTTCTTCCATTTACTTTTTATTATTATGACTTAATTTGCACATAACATAATTTTGTACTATCAAATTAAATATGCACTTTCTCTACGAGAACTAAATTAATGGCCGGGTGCACATAGAATAAGAGATATTCATGATATTATTCTATTCTTCCTTTTATTTTCCAAACATAGACAGACACTGTACTGTATTTATTTATAGTATAATAATTAATTAATTTTGATTATTATACCTAGCTTTATAATCAATCCAGATTTGATCCACAGGCTTCCCCAACAAATCCTCAAAGAAAGTATCACTATAACCATCTCTCATTTTCTCGTTCAATTCGGCCACGAATCCGTTCCTCAGTGCATTGCAGTAATCCAGAAATCTAGCCGTGATATCGTACCCTTGGTCCCACCGATCACCCTCGCCGGAGCTAACCCAGTGGCTTGGCGCATAACCTGCTTTCAACCTCATAAAATCTGCTATTCCTTCGATCAGGCCGCCGGGGGCTTCACCATTGCCATTCCACTGCCAAACGTGTGTCATCTCGTGGTACAGAACGCCGGTGATCTCGGTTCTCACGTCGCCAGGGTAGCCTTCAATGTACCTGCAAGGGTTTGAGTCATGATTTCATTTTATTTTCCAAGGAAAAATATACTCCATGTTTTGCTGGTGGTTACATGTATTTTATCCTATTTATCTGAATTGATTCTTCCTTTCTTACTATAATTAATTAAAAAGAAACTTTACTAACTAAACTTATTACAATATATATTAATTAATACACCATGAAAAATATATTATTTGTTCATATACGAAAGTACCTGGCGCTAACATGGATTTGGTCATTGCTTGCAAAAGCAACGCCTTCTATATCATCGATATATAAACCAACACCCTCAACATTTTTCCTCTCGGATGGGTTGCTTTGCTGAAAAGTTGACAAGATGAATCTCGTGGCGGCATCGAGCGTTTGCTGACTGTATTGGGCTCCGATGTCCGTGTTGAACCTAGCCCCGCCGGGAGTGTTCTCAGCCGCGTTGGTGACAGTGTAGACTACTGCATGGCCCTTTTGGATGCCTCCTAGAATTGCCAAAGAAGAGAGGATGAACCCTAAGTTGGTCAACATTCTATTTCTATATATAGAACCACTTGCTAATTTAAATCTTAATTTGGTGTGGATTAATTGGATACTCATACTATTTAATTTTCACTGAATGCACTATTTATAGATGGGGAATTGTTAATTAAAGACTTAAAAGTTGACTTGACTTGACTTGATCAACGTTTAATAGCAATAGAGACCTGGTCGGTCAGCTGGTCTACTAACAATAAAATTCACGCGGTTAATGTGTGACTATAACATAAATTATCAGAAAAATTATGACTCTAACATATATAGTTGATATTATGGATTTACAATAAAAATATATTATATTTAGGAAAATGTTGGTGGTAGTACATATGGAGATTCTTTCCCTATTTTTTATTTTTTGTTTTTATATAATTTACTTTTTAGAGATCTTCCTAATATATGTTTATTATCTTATCATCGTGAAACTAAAAAAGGCGATATAGTGTACGGTGTTATTCACGAATGTAAAAATCAACTGATAGTTTATACATGTATTGGAAAGACAATTTTAACCCAGTTATATGCTGACAAAACAAAATCGCATATATATATTTCATATCATAAATTATAGCTAAGCTACCGTTCAAACTATAGATATCATTTTTAAATTTTAATTAATTAACGGTTCACATCAAATTCTCTTAATTCTTTAACAGAGAAAACCACGTACACATCTTGAATCATGCACGTTGCATGGTATCATGCGCCCCTTGTTCGTCCATATGAAAAGGAAAGAAAAAAAATACTATTTTCATTTCCATAATGCACCCTTAACGCTCGGCTTAAATCTAGCAATTATTTTAAGTAATGACTAGAAAATTAAAGAAACTAAAAACCCATGACATATATCAATTCTACCACATAATATATTAATATATATATATTTAAATCCGTCTAGCTTGAACTTAATTAAATTACATGCATAAATACATATATCTTGGGAAACTTATTCCACTTTTTCAATGGAAGTTTGAGATCATTTTTTTCTAGGTGAAATTAGATATATAGTCTGCTAATTTGTAATAATCGCGAAAATAGTTTTCCTTTTCCTTTTAATTAATCTTTTGGCTCGACACATTTGATACTGAATTTAAGTTTTTTATTTTATTTTCACGAATAATTGATCAATTGTGTATCTTCTCCATAATACGTATTTAGTCTTAATCATTTGGGTCAAATAAAATTAATACACATTTAGTTTTATATCTTTGAGGTCAAATAAATTTGTTCTGGGAATTACAAAGAAATAGTGGCGTAAATGACAAATAAAATCCATCACATATTGTCATAATAAAATAAGTACGAAACTTCTTCTACTTATCTTTTTTCTGTTTTTGGAAAACAGAGGAAGAATAATATGTATTTCTAGTGTTCTAATCCAATAAAATTTAATTCACTTTTGTGAAGGTCTTAGATAGATGAATCAAAACCTGAGTTTAATGAAATCTAGGTCCAGACATTATTTCAATTGAGGAGGATTCAGCTTTGTAAAGCCACAAAACCGACTTTTTTTTTTTTAATGAATCGCAAAACTGAATTAACCCATATGAAACTTAACATACCTGGCCCAAAATTAAAGTAAACAGCTTGGATTATGGGTTAATTAGTTCTTGGGTGGGATTTTCTTATATTTTGATGACATAAGCTTGAATTTTCTTCGATATCATTTTTCACTTTTAGGTTAAGAACTTAAGGGGCTGTTTGTTTGGCTTTTCCCAAAATTAGTTCGTGTTTGGGAAAAGTCAAACCATGTTTTCTACTTTTTGAAATAATTTATCATCTCTCAACTCAAATTACTTTATCAAAAGTCAAACAAACAATAATTTTCTTATCTCTAAAAAATAACTTATACATACTCTACATTGATTTGACATGAAGTGACGTATCTCTTACTCAAATTATCTCACATAACAAACATGATTTGAGGTAATTAAAGTTTTACACATCTTACACCTACAACCTAACTCTTTTAAATAAAATTTACACCTACTTTATTTCTCAAATCACTCTCTCAAAACACAAACAAACAACATTACACAAATCGATATTATTTTACAAATTTCACCTACTCTCTCAAACACCAAACAAACAGGCGCAAGACTGTTACTCCTTTCACATGTTAATTGGGTGAACTGAGAAAAAAATTGATTATTCTTAAATCTTATAGTTGATGATTGTGATTTTATTTATATCTTAGAATCTAAAAAAAAAAAGGTCAAAAGTTATAAAAAGTAGTAAAGTAGGTAGTATTTGTAAAATATGCCAAGGAGTCCAAAAAAATTACAATTTTGCCACAAGAAGCCAAAAGCATGTCATGACTTGCTTACAGGGGCGGATCCAGGAATTAGAAATCGAGGTGGCCGAAAATATTATTAGTAAAAGTAGTTTATATTTTATAATAATCAATTATTTTATTTACAAAAGCACACGAACACAAATATATTTATAAAATATACTATCAAAATATTGAATTTAGACTGCAAAAAATATTTATTTAAAAAATAAGAGATTCTCGCGACATTTTTTCGTATCATAAAATTATCTATAATAAAATCAATATCAAATTCGCAATAATCTTCTTGTCAATGTAAATAACCAAACCATTCATAAGATATCGACATTATATCTTGTTTCTAAGCCTATTTTCACAAAATGTACTTTATAGCAATTAAGCTAAAATTAATGTACTTGTACTATTACATAATTTCTACACAACACATACAAAAAATTAAATGAATTAATATATTTTCACTTCACATTTTAGACAAAAATAATACTAATGACTTTGAAAACATTACATTTAATTAGATAACCCTATTAGTATATATTATCTGAGTGACTAAATTTTATAATAATAGGTTTCTAAATTAAGTAGATCAATAAAAACCAATGCATTTTAATAATGCATTAAAAATATAATATACACAAATAAAAATCTTGGGGGGGCCAAGGCCCCTCCAATGGGCAATGTAGATCCGCCCGTGTCTGCTTCAACTTTTCATGTCCTTTTAGCTTTGTTTAGAGGAGTAGAAGTAGAAGTCCCACATGCAAGCACTTATTAGATGATTTTTTACACCCTAGAAGCTTAAAAATACTTATTATTTAAAGTTTATGCAAATAAGGTCCAAGAAAGAATTTTTAAGCCATTGAGAATGCACCTTTTTAAGAGAAACTTATGGTGATATCTCTTAACCATAAGGTTTATCAAAAAAATTCCGAACCAGATCTAGTTAAAAATGTCCCGTGAAAACAAAGGTACATTTCCTTACTTTTCGATAATTACCAAGAAAATTCTTATTCTAGTCGGATTAATTGGCCACTTTGAAATACAAATATAAATTAAATTGAAATCAAACATAAACTTATATTTGATGCCAGAAGAAGTTTAACAAAAAAAGAGAAATTATAATCCTAGCTAGCATAAATAAATAATTATTGAGCAGAGTGATTTATTAGATAAAAATCATTCATGCATGTAAGAACTCATATCTTCTACTTCTTCTTTTTCCAATCTCGGAACTAAAATTTTCGGAAGAAGTATTATTATACTGAGCCTTGTAATCTTTCCACAATTCATCCACAGATTTTCCCAAAATGTCAACAAACAATTCATTACTATATTAATATCTCATCTTATTATTCAACTCCGCGGTAAAACCTTTTTTCAACCCGTCACAATATATCAAAAACCAAGCCGTAACACCGTATCCTTCATCCCACCTCTCACCCGACCCGGGTTTATCCGTGGCATCCGGGTCATAAAACCCAGATTTTATCTTAATGTAATCCGCAACCCCTTCGGTCAACCCACCAGGAGCAGTTCCGTTTTCGGTACCGGTCCCGAACCACTGAAAAATATGGGTCATTTCGTGGTACATTAAAGATTTGAAATTCCATCTTGCTTGTTCGAGTCCGGGTGGAAAATGTTCGATGGCGGGTGCACTTATGTTTATGTTAGGGCCATTGGTGTAGCCCCAGGCGTCCGGGAAGTCCGAAATGTATACGGTTAAAACGGGCACGGGTCTTCGGTCAGACGGGTCGGGTTGTTTAAAGGTTTTGTATATGAATTGATTGATAGTTTTCATAATGTCCAAGGTGTACGGGACTCCGATTTCTTGATCGAATCGAGACCCGCCCGGGATATTCGGGACATTGTTTATGACTTTGTATTGGGTAGTTGAAATATCTCGAGATTGAGATATTGTGAAGAAGAGAAGAGAGTAAAGGGAGAAAAAGGCTAAGAAATTGGTCATGGCTGAAGAGTAATATATTGTTAAGTGTTAGATTATTATATATTGACAGGTTTGTTTATATAATTAATAATATGCGTTTTGATAATATTGGTACGTAGTAAATTTGAAATCGTGAGAAGGATTTTTCTTTTTCTTTTTTTGAGAACCAAACCGTGAGAAGATTAACGTCTATAATAAGTGTTGAGGTTTCATTCCAGAATATCAATAAAAGCAATTAATAATAATAAAGGTGGAGATTTGAAATACTTTAAAGATATACAATATGTTAAAATATATGGGTCTATTTGGATGGGTTTTGGCTCAGTTTCGTGGGTCTCGGTTAAAAAAAAATGGTTTAGGTGGTTTCGATGAAACATTTGAGACCTCATTTGGATGAGTTTTGTCTGTTGGGTTTTGTGGTTTGAATAAGTTGAAACCCCACTTGGATTGGGTTTGGATGTTGGGGTTTAGGGAAAAAGTAGGAGGTAGGTGTCAAATCATTTTAGTGAGATTTGGGGGGGGGGGGGGGGGGGGGGGGGGGGGGAAGGGAATAGGTGGTAGGTGTCAAATCAATATTTTATAGGTTTGAAGAGTTTGAGTATGAGTTTCTGAATAGGTTTTTGATGATTTTATGGATTTGGCGAAAATTCATTTAAAAGAATTTTGGCTTCGCGAGACCGGACCGAAACTCATCCACATACACCCTATAAAATTTTGTTAAGGTGGAAATTATATTATGAATTATTTGACCAGAATTTCCGTTACGTATATGACAACAATCCAAGTACATGGTAATGGACATCATTGATAATATATAGAAAATATCCATAGATAATTATTATTAGTATATATATGTACGACATTGGAGATTACCTATATATTTTTAAATATATATGATCTTTATGAAATTATATTTGTCATATTTCAGCACAATTTAGGTTCATATATGGTATATGGTACACGGAAATGATGGTTCTAAGTTGGAATTTAATGTGATTTCGATTCGAATTCCTTCTGAATCTTTAATTTTTTAATTTTATTATATCCAACTAATCTGTCAATTATTCGATCAATGAGACATCAAAAGTTACACGAGTATTTTTTTGGTGAATAATCTAACGATTTTAAATTACCTTGGTGACCCGTCATAACGAACTAATGTTGATGTTTTCGCCATATGTAAACGCTTCGGCTCCGTTGTAATTATTGAATGAATATCTATACGATTTCTACCGATTATGTGTCAGTTTCATTGTATTGTTGAAATATATCCCAAATGAAGTAGTTTATTGTTAATTTTTCATCAAAAATCAAATATTCCCACAGGCCACACCACCCCTCCAGAAAATAATATTTCCCCAAAATATGGTCAAATCGAAGTTAACAAGGACAAACAATAAAATGGAGTTTTTGTACTTCCTTCATCCTCAAATTTTAACTCTTCCTCTCTTGTTTTTTTTAGCCGACGGGCTGCCCTAAAAACAAGACTTTCTCTTTCAAAATGAAATGAAATTATTCTTCTCAAAAAATATTGTCTCGTGTAAATTAATGATTTTCACCACTAATTATCAACCACAAGTCCACACAATTTACACCATAAATGTAAAGATATTTAAAAGTTAATTTCGTGTCAAATCTAAAGGAAACAATGATTAATAAAATATATATATACCACTTCATGAGAATTTAAAATTAAATTTCATTCTAGATAATAATATTACCAAATTATATAAGATTACAACGAGTCCTAAGAGAAATCCTAACTACAATTGAGCGGAATGACTATGAATTAGTAGCTAATTGTATATATAAAATTATCCATGCATGCAAGAACTCATCTCCTTTTTCCAATCTCAGAACTAAAATTTTTAGAAGAATTGTTATTATTATACTGAGCCTTATAATCTCTCCACAATTCATCCACAGATTTCCCCAACAATTCAACAAACAATTCATCACTATAATAATATCTCATCTTATTATTCAACTCCGCGGTAAAACCTTTTTTCAGTCCGTCACAATATATCAAAAACCAAGCCGTAACACCATACCCTTCATCCCACCTCTGACCCGACCCGGTTTCTCTGTGGCATCCGGGTCATAAAACCCGGATTTTATCATCACATAATCCGCAACCCCTTCAGTCAATCCACCCGGAGCCGTACTGTTCTCAATACCCGACCCGAACCACTGAAAAATATGGGTCATTTCATGATACATTAAACAATTGAAATACCATCTTGCTTGTTCAAGTCCAGGTCGAAAATTTTGAATGACAGGTGCACTTATGTTTATGTTAGGGCAATTGGTGTAACCTGCGGCGTCTATGAAGTCCGAAATGCATACGGTTAAAATGGGCACAGGTCTCCGGTCGGACGGGTCGGGTTGTTCAAAGATTTCGTATATGAATTAGTTTATGGTTTCCATCAAGTTCAAGGTGTACGGGACTCCGACTTCTTGATCAAATCGGGCTCCGCCTGGGATATTTGGAACATTGTTTATGACGTTATATTGAGTATTTGAAATAACTTGAGATTGGGATATTGTGAAGAACAGAAGAAAATAAAGGGAGAAAAAAGCTAGAAAATTGGTCATGGCTGAAGAGTAATATACTGTTAGAAGTGTTAGATTTGTAATATATATTGACACAAAAGCCTTTGGTGTAAATCAACTTTTAATCCATTACTTTATCTCACTTCCACATAAATTTTGCCTTCACCAAACTCTCCATATATTTTTATATTACAATCCAGATTTCCATCCCCACACAAAACATCCTAGTCAGAACACAAAGAAATCAAAAAAATTGATCCCTTTAGAATTCCAACCTTCGAAATCATTCAAATCCTGGATCCCCTTATTACTTTGAAACCAACTACAATCGAGGAAATACCTTCACAACAGTAACATTCAAGTTTCATGTCCTTTCTATGCAGGTGATTTACAACAAGTTGTTCAGACATAAATACCTATTCCTAAGAAAGCTTACAGCGACATCATGCGGAAAATGTTGCATGTAGGTCCAGAAACCTTTTCAGTATTCTCTCAACTATTAAAAGAAGAGGATACCAGAAACATGGGGTGTCAAGCCATACGAGTTAGATGATGCTGGTAGCAATTGCTTTTATCAAAAAGCCAATGTACTAATGCTTCACAATTTCCCAACAAGCAAAAGGCGGAAAAACTAGCAAATTGAATAGAGTACAAAATTAGCTCCCATACTACAGAGATAAATGTTCAAAATCAGACGACAGCTATATATCAACATCAAAACAGCTTATTTCTAAAGCACAATACATACATGGCCTTGATAAAGGGTATAAGTATCAGTGCGAACTAAATAGATGTCTTCAAAATACCAGAACTCATAAGCCTAGACAAGCCCAACTGTTTGCAAAATACTTGGAAGTCTTAATAAATTTCAACTTACTTAAATAGAAAGCACTCAATCACTTGCTCAATCTAGCAGCACATTCAGATGCTCCGTCCACGGAAGCCGAGTCAGCAGCTGCTGCTACAAAAAGCAAATACATTGATGAAAAATATGGCTCAACAAGCAGCATTATTTGCATTCAGTAAATATAGCCTTCTTTGTTGTCCTCAAAAGAGAATTTCATTTTTTGTATTGCAAAAGCATAGATTGTTTTTATATGCAAATTATCAATGCACAACTTCTATTGCAATAAACATATACGCAATTTTCGTGACAAGGTTAAATTTAACATTTTTCTGCAGCCAAGCCACGACAAGCATCGCATAACACACTCAGTTAGGATTTGTTTACCTTCTTCAAATAGCTTTTTCACAGTAGCAGGTTAGACTTCCGAGCTTCAAATAGCTGTTAAATGCCGACTACCTGCACAAATAGAAAAACCAAGAACTGAAATATCTGACCACCTAAGACCTGATAAATAGTAAAAGTGAGACAACTAAACTGACCATCAGTGAGTCCTGAAATTTTCTTAAACATTCCAAAGCACCAAAGCCATTTATTGGGCAGTAACAACTCTTAGCATTGTATTTGTACCTTGAACAGACAAAACCTGCCATTGGTTTTCACTAATCAGGTCTTGGCCTCTGCAATTTGTTTTTCACAAGTCTCCTCCCTTTTATATATCTCACCATTTTTTATACACTTTTATTGGCGTAACATTCCCTCAAACCTGCCTTAAAATGGCAACTAATGACCAACACGGTAACTCTTCCAACGTCAGGATGGTATTGTATCCATTGCCAATGAGATCAACACAACGAACTAATTATTCACATATGGGAATATCAAGACTTCCTCCATATTTATCACCCACAGATGTCTGTAAGGATAGACAAAAGAAGAATACAAACACATTGAAAGAAGACTTGGGTAGAAATAATGGAAGTGCCGAAAAGCAAGAATAACGACTATCATTTTCTTATTAATAGTATTACTATTATTTTAATATTAGATTTTTTTTTTTCTTGGGAGGGGGACATTGAAGGAGAGTAATACAAAGAGCCGGTGGAACCTGCAAGTGAGGAAGTATAATGTTGTAGACTTGTGAAAAAACCTCTGACCTCCCAGTTAACCTGATAGAGAAGAAAAATTCATCGTAAGAAGAATTAACAGAGAAAGTAAATGCATGTATGCACCTTTTGCATGAAACAACATGCAACAAGTTGTTAAAATAGAGGGACAGGATTCCTCCTATTTTCATAATTGCAGGAAGGAAAAGCAGTATATCACAGCATAGACACTCCCTTCCACATAATCAGGGTAAAGGCAAGCAAGTAGGCAACTATAATTTGGTGAACCTTTCGGAAGAAAAAAAAAAAAAAAAACCATCCAAAATAACAGAGGAATATCAACTTGTTAAAACCTACCTGAACAGTGCAATTCGTTATTAAAATATTTGGAAGCATTCAAAAAGTAATGTATCTAACAATCATTGTAATGACAGTAATTTGTGCAGAATTCTTACCTTCTTAAAAGGCAAATACAAAGATAGATCTCCTCGATATCAGTTGCAACTTTGAGTTCAACATATTGCTTGAAAAGCTCAGAGAGACAATTAACAGCATTATCTAATCCCTCAATGCCCATCCCCAGAGGTAGATGAATCTCAGAAATCATACGCTGCAGTACAAAAGACAAACAACCACCGGTTCCAAATTGATACGTCTTTGCAAACTTATTCAACATGCAGCATTTGCTGGTTTCGAACTTGTCAACCCACAGAGGAGGACTTCCAATCCAAAGATCATTTTTTGACTCTCCAAATTCAGCCTGGTTATCGATCACGTTACTCGAGGAACCTTTAACAATTTCTGGTGTTCTATGCGGGGGAAGAAGTTCGATAATGTCTTTTCTCAACTCTTCAGGAAGTTGTTGCAACACTGAGCAGTCTACTTGACTTAGAGAAGTAGGCATTAGATTATTTTGAGAGACTGAACCAGACATAACATGAACCGAGCTCTCATCACACTGCAACTCCTGAACAACAAAAACATACAGACACATTATAGAATGTAATAAGCTGAAGTTTGGTAATGTCCCAAGGCCACAAGGGTAGTGGATGTGAGGATAAGTCAACAGAGCAACTCTCTCTAATGTAGAAAGTCGGAGATTTAGTATGTATAACTTGTCGCTATCAATGTGTGCTTGTTTGTTGGCACATGAACTCTCTCTCGCATAAATATTTGCAGACATAGTAGGCAAACATTGTTGCTGCTAGAGTATGGCTTTGGCTACAGTGCCGAACTTTGAAATAGAATAACTATATTGCACATCAATGAAATTAAACTTAACATTAAATAAAATATATATACAAAGATGTCCAGGGAACTATTCATGATGCTAAAGACATACATTGTTCGCATCGGTCTGTGCAATCTAACAAGCAAACTTTTGATTGGAATTCAGGACTGAACTGTTTGTGAACTCCCCAATTGACTACATCAGACTTATGAGCTCGCCTAAACGTATGCTCAGCATGTACAGAATGACACCAATTTATTATCTTCCTTTTGGTGATCAGGTGGAGGGGCAAGCTCCAGCAACTATCGGGATGGAATTGTATGCTAAATCCACATCTCATTAACAGTATATATAACTTATGCCTTCCTTCCGATAAATAGGCACAGAATGGGCCACATGGGTCCACACTAGGAAGTCTAACAAACTTTGGATGCTAAGCCAAATGAATGTAACAACTAAGCCAATCCACTCTCTTTACATTTATGTTGGCGTTGAAAGCAATTTTGAAGACTAATCGGTTGGTTGCACAATGAAAACTATCCAGTCTCGGGTCACTGGTAAACTGTTGCCATGACAGATATTATTCATAGGTCGAATCTTAAGGGAAGTTAGCACATCCAACAAACTAAAAAAAGTAAGAGTGCAGCCAATACCTCATTTGCCCCAGTGATTGTATTTGAAGCAACCAGATGAGCACGGAGAGATTCTGTTTCATCAGCTGCTACACCTATATCTAACAGCATCACCTCCATGAAGCACTTACTCCCAAAAAAATAATAGCAATGAAAGCAATTTTAAAAGCTTTACCTTCTCCAATTGTGAGT
Source organism: Penstemon davidsonii (assembly GCA_034814905.1). Classification (NCBI taxonomy): domain Eukaryota; kingdom Viridiplantae; phylum Streptophyta; class Magnoliopsida; order Lamiales; family Plantaginaceae; genus Penstemon; species Penstemon davidsonii. The sequence goes on from JAYDYQ010002688.1 coordinate 7,619,075, forward strand.
GGCGCAGCATGCATGATATTTGCGTTAATAACTTTGCCTTTGTATTCTGAAATGAAACCTAATAACTTCCCACCATACATGTCATTAATTTCTGAAACCACTTCAGGTGGCAGAAACTCAATAACTGCTACATCTAGATCATGAAGAGGAGGGAGGGTCGCAGTCTGGGATACGTCAGATACAGAGCTGGACAAGCCAGCACCTCCTGGAGCAAAGGGTTCTGCTGTATCAGAGCACGGAAGAACCTGAGCTTCACCATTACTCAATCTCCAAGTATCTGTCATGAAATAAACAACCATCACTTAGATATGATTCCACATCATAAATATATCTTAATCATATAGGCTATGTTTGATTCTTGGATTACAGTGAGTAAAACGCTAAGGAAAATGTTTTCTCTTGCTCTTGCATCAAATGATGCAACGTTGAGCTTCATTTCTTGTTCATTTGCATTTACTCACTGAAATCCATAAACCAAACATAGCCATAAAGAATGCTTTCTTGAAATGTCTCAAACCTTCCTAGCTTTTACACAAAAACATTATATCTACACTAGTAATACTGTAGTTCATTATTTACAGAAACATGTTTGATAAGAGTTACAACAGAAAAGGTAGTGATGCTGATAGCAACATAGTTGAGGAAATCTTTACTAATGCATGCCTGGAATATGGGGCCAAAAGTTACTCGCATCACACTATTAACTTGAGTCTTGCGGTGAAAGCCAGTAATAATGAGGCTGGACAAACATGACCTTAACTGCAGTTTTGGTAGTTAATTGAGACTAGAGGTGGTCTCATGACCTAAAGTGGGAAGAGGTAATGAAATAAGCTAGAACTACAGCTGGATTTAGTAAAAAAGGGCGAAACAATTTAGAGGTGGCAAAAGAGGCTTTAGGCCTGTTTTAGGCCTCCAGCAAAAAGTATAGTGAAGTAGAACAATGATGATTTAGAAAGAAAGAAAAACAAAACTCGAAAGAGATACCAACGACAGATGATAATAGCCAAGATGACTCACAGAACCTACATTGGAAAACCAAACCAGAAAATTTTGATAATCTAGCAGCTACCTGAACCAATTAGACAGAAAACTGCAACCAACTTTGCTCAAGTACAAGATAACCAGCATACAGCATACAATCTTGTAGCCTATGAGAACACTTATTAGTTAAATCCCAGAACAAGAATATTATCGACCACACATACCTTCCATTAGACAACACTTACTTCTAAGCGGACATTAGATGGCGTCTAATTCAAGGCCTCTATTCAAACCACACAATATTCTACGGCATCAAGAAGAATCATCTAGAAATATTTAATTAAAAGACCACAATGTTGCATTTTAACAAAATTAGTACCAAAATAAAGATACAGCAAAAGTGACTACTTCAGAAATCCTAAGGTTAAGTTCACACACATCTGCGGAAAGATGCTGGAAGGAAATATTGACAGTTATGACGAGTTGGTGAATGCTCTAAATGGGAAATTGGAGGGTAGGAAAGTGAAATTCATTCAGGTCAAATATCACAGCTGGCACACAATCTTTTAGAGAACATGATTTATCTTACAACCACCCCCCCCCCCCCCCCCCCCCCCCCCCCCCCCCCCCCCCCCCCCCACCCCCCCCCCCCCCCCCCCCCCTCCCCCCCCACCCCCCCCCCCCCCCACCCCCCCCCCCCCCCACCCCCCCCCCCCCCCACCCCCCACCCCACCCCTCCGCCCCCCCCCTCACCCCCCCCCCCCCCCACCCCCCCCCCCCCCCACCCCCCCCCCCCCCCACCCCCCCCCCCCCCCACCCCCCCCCCCCCCCACCCCCCCCCCCCCCCACCCCCCCCCCCCCCCACCCCCCCCCCCCCCCACCCCCCCCCCCCCCCACCCCCCCCCCCCCCCACCCCCCCCCCCCCCCACCCCCCCCCCCCCCCACCCCCCCCCCCCCCCACCCCCCCCCCCCCCCACCCCCCCCCCCCCCCACCCCCCCCCCCCCCCACCCCCCCCCCCCCCCACCCCCCCCCCCCCCCACCCCCCCCCCCCCCCACCCCCCCCCCCCCCCACCCCCCCCCCCCCCCACCATTTTACACATCTTACACCTACAACCTAACTCTTTTAAATAAAATTTACACCTACTTTATTTCTCAAATCACTCCCTTAAAACACAAACAAACAACATTACGCAAATCTATATTATTTTACAAATTTCACCTACTCTCCCAAACACCAAACAAACAGGCCCAAGACTGTTACTTTAACTCCTTTCACATGTTAATTGGGTGAACTGAGAAAAAAATGATTATTCTTAAATCTTATAGTTATTGTGATTTCACTTAAATCTTAGAATCTAAAAAAAAAAGGTCAAAAGTTATAAAAAGTAGTAAAGTAGGTAGTATTTGTAAAATATGCCAAGGAGTCCAAAAAAATTACAATTTTGCCACAAGAAGCCAAAAACATGTCATGACTTGCTTACAGGGGCGGATCCAGGAATTAGAAGTCGAGGTGGCCGAAAATATTATTAGTAAAAGTAGTTTATATTTTATAATAATCAATTATTTTATTTACAAAAGCACACGAACACAAATATATTTATAAAACATACTATCAAAATATTGAATTTAGACTGCAAAAAATATTTATTTAAAAAATAAGAGATTCTCACGACATTTTTTCGTATCATAAAATTATTTATAATAAAATCAATATCAAATTCGCAACAATCTTCTTGTCAATGTAAATAACCAAACCATTCATAAGATATCGACATTATATCTTGTTTCTAAGCCTATTTTCACAAAATGTACTTTATAGCAATTAAGCTAAAATCAATGTACTTGTACTATTACATAATTTCTACACAACATATACAAAAAATTAATGAATTAATATATTTTCACTTCACATTTTAGACAAAAATAATACTAATGACTTTGAAAACATTACATTTAATTAGATAACACTATTAGTATATATATTATCTGAGTGACTAAATTTTGTAATAATAGGTTTCTAAAGTAGATCAATAAAAACCAATGCATTTTAATAATGCATTAAAAATATAATATATACAAATAAAAATCTTGGGGGGGCCAAGGCCCCTCCAATGGGCAATGTAGATCCGTCCGTGTCTACTTAAACTTTTCATGTCCTTTTAGCTTTGTTTAGAGGAGTAGAAGTAGAAGTCCCACATATAAGCACTTATTAAATGATTTTTTACATCCTAGAAGCTTAAAAATACTTATTTAAAGTTTATGCAAATAAGGTCCAAGAAAGAATTTTTAAGCCATTGAGAATGCACCTTTTTAAGAGAAACTTATGGTGATGTCTCTTAACCACAAGGTTCATCAATTTTTTTTGGAACCTGATCTAGTAAAAAATGTCCCGTGAAAATAAAGGTACATTTCCTTACTTTTCGATAATTACCAAAGAAAATTCTTATTCTAGTCGGATTAATTGGCCACTTTAATTTGAAATACAAATATAAATTAAATTAAAATCAAACATAAACTTATATTTGATGCCAGAAGAAGTTTAAGAAAAAAAGAGAAATTTTAATCCTAGCTAGCATAAATAAATAATTATTGAGCAGAATGATTTATTAGATAAAAATCATTCATGCATGTAAGAACTCATATCTTCTACTTCTTCTTTTTCCAGTCTCGGAACTAAAATTTTCGGAAGAAGTATTATTATACTGAGCCTTGTAATCTTTCCACAATTCATCCACAGATTTCCCCAAAATGTCAACAAACAATTCATCACTATAATAATATCTCATCTTATTATTCAACTCCGCGGTAAAACCTTTTTTCAACCCGTCACAATATATCAAAAACCAAGCCGTAACACCGTATCCTTCATCCCACCTCTCACCCGACCCGGGTTTATCCGTGGCATCCGGGTCATAAAACCCAGATTTTATCTTAATGTAATCCGCAACCCCTTCGGTCAACCCACCAGGAGCAGTTCCGTTTTCGGTACCGGTCCCGAACCACTGAAAAATATGGGTCATTTCATGGTACATTAAAGATTTGAAATTCCATCTTGCTTGTTCGAGTCCGGGTGGAAAATGTTCAATGGCGGGTGCACTTATGTTTATGTTAGGGCCATTGGTGTAGCCCCAGGCGTCCGGGAAGTCCGAAATGTATACGGTTAAAACGGGTACGGGTCTTCGGTCAGACGGGTCGGGTTGTTCAAAGGTTTTGTATATGAATTGGTTGATAGTTTTCATAATGTCCAAGGTGTACGGGACTCCGATTTCTTGATCGAATCGAGACCCGCCCGGGATATTCGGGACATTGTTTATGACTTTGTATTGGGTAGTTGAAATATCTCGAGATTGAGATATTGTGAAGAAGAGAAGAGAGTAAAGGGAGAAAAAGGCTAAGAAATTGGTCATGGCTGAAGAGTAATATATTGTTAAGTGTTAGATTATTATATATTGACAGGTTTGTTTATATAATTAATAATATGCGTTTTGATAATATTGGTACGTAGTAAATTTGAAATCGTGAGAGATTTTTTTTTTGAGAACCAAATCGTGAGAAGATTAACTTCTATAATAAGTGTTGAGGTTTCATTCGAGAATATCATTAATAAAAGCAATTAATAATAATAAAGGTGGAGATTTGAAATACTTTAAAGATATACAATATGTTAAAATATATGGGTTTATTTGGATGGGTTTTGGCCCAGTTTCATGGGTCTCGGTTAAAAAAAATGGTTTAGGTGGTTTCGATATAACATTTGAGACCTCATTTGGATGGGTTTTGGCTGTTGGGTTTTTGTGGTTTGAATAAGTTGAAACCCCACTTAGATTGGGTTTGGATGTTGGGGTTTAGAGAAAAAAGTAGGTGGTAGGTGTCAAATCAATGTTTTTTTTTAGTGAGATTTTGGAGGGGGGGGGGGGGGGAGGGGGGTGGGGGGGGCAATAGGTGGTAGGTGTCAAATCAATGTTTTATAGGTTTGAAGAGTTTGAGTTTCTGAATAGGTTTTTAATGATTTTATGGGTTTGACGAAAATTCATTTAAAAGGGTCTTGACTTCGCGAGACCGGGCCGAAACTCATCCACATACACCCTATAAGATTTTGTTAAGGTGGAAATTATATTATGAATTATTTGACCAGAATTTCCGTTACGTATATGACAACAATCCAAGTACATGGTAATGGACATCATTGATGATATATAGAAAATATCCATAGATAATTATTAGTATATATATGTACGACATTGGAGATAACCTATATATTTTTAAATATATATGATCTTTATGAAATTATATTTGTCATATTTCAGCACAATTTAGGTTCATATATGGTATATGGTACACGGAAATGATGGTTCTAAGTTGGATTTTAATGTGATTTCGATTCGAATTCCTTCTGAATCTTTAATTTTTTAATTTTATTATATCCAACTAATCTAAGTCAATTATTCGATCAATGAGACATCAAAAGTTACACGAGTATTTTTTTTGGTGAATAATCTAACGATTTTAAATTACCTTGGTGACCCGTCATAACGAACTACTGTTGATGTTTTCGCCATATGTAAACGCTTCGGCTCCGTTGTAATTCTTGAATGAATACCGATTATGTGTCAGTTTCATTGAATTGTTGAAATATATCCCAAATGAAGTAGTTTATTGTTAATTTTTCATCAAAAATAAAATATTCCCACAAGCCACACCACCCCTCCAGAAAATAATATTTCCCCAAAATATGGTCAATCGAAGTTAACAAGGACAAACAATAAAATGGAGATTTTGTACTTCCTTCATCCTCAAATTTTAACTCTTCCTCTCTTGTTTTTTTTTTTAGCCGGCGGGATGCCCTAAAACCAAGACTTTCTCTTTCAAAATGAAATGAAATTATTCCTCTAAAAAAATATTGTCTCGCATAAATTAATGATTTTCACCACTAATTATCAACCACAAGGCCACACAATTTACACCATAAATGTAAAGATATTTAAAAGTTAATTTCGTGTCAAATCTAAAGGAAACAATGATTAATAAAATATATATATACCGCTTCATGAGAATTTGTATTCTCTGAAATACGTATATGAATAAAATTAAATTTCATTCTAGATAATAATATTACCAAATTATATAAGATTACAACGAGTCCTAAGAGAAATCCTAACTACAATTGAGCGGAATGCCTACGAATTAGTAGCTAATTGTATATATAAAATTGTCCATGCATGCAAGAACTCATCTCCTTTTTCCAATCTCAGAACTAAAATTTTCAGAAGAATTGTTATTATTATACTGACCCTTATAATCTCTCCACAATTCATCCACAGATTTCCCCAACAATTCAACAAACAATTCATCACTATAATAATATCTCATCTTATTATTCAACTCCGCGGTAAAACCTTCTTTCAGTCCGTCACAATATATCAAAAACCAAGCCGTAACACCATACCCTTCATCCCATCTCTGACCCGACCCGACCCGGTTTCTATGTGGCATCCGGGTCGTAAAACCCGGATTTTATCATCACATAATCCGCAACCCCTTCAGTCAATCCACCCGGAGCCGTACTGTTCTCAATACCCGACCCGAACCACTGAAAAATATGGGTCATTTCATGATACATTAAACAATTGAAATACCATCTTGCTTGTTCAAGTCCAGGTCGAAAATTTTGAATAACAGGTGCACTTATGTTTATGTTAGGGCAATTGGTGTAACCTGCGGCGTCTATGAAGTCCGAAATGCATACGGTTAAAATGGGCACAGGTCTCCGGTCGGACGGGTCAGGTTGTTCAAAGATTTCGTATATGAATTGGTTTATGGTTTCCATCAAGTTCAAGGTGTACGGGACTCTTACTTCTTGATCAAATCGGGCTCCACCTGGGATGTTCGGAACATTGTTTATGACGTTATATTGAGTATTTGAAATAACTTGAGATTGGGATATTGTGAAGAACAGAAGAGAATAAAGGGAGAAAAAAGCTAGAAAATTGGTCATGGCTGAAGAGTAATATACTGTTAGAAGTGTTAGATTTGTAATATATATTGACACAAAAGCCTTTGGTGTAAATCAACTTTTAATCCATTACTTTATCTCACTTCCACATAAATTTTGCCTTCACCAAACTCTTTTCATATATTTTTATATTACAATCCAGATTTCCATCCCCACACAAAACATCCTAGTCAGAACACAAAGAAATCAAAAAAAAATGATCCCTTTAGAATTCCAACCTTGGAAATCATTCAAATCCTGGATCCCCTTATTACTTTGAAACCAACTACAATCGAGGAAATACCTTCACAACAGTAACATTCAAGTTTCATGTCCTTTCTATGCAGGTGATTTACAACAAGTTGTTCAGACATAAATACCTATTCCTAAGAAAGCTCACAGCGACATCATGCGGAAAATGTTGCATGTAGGTCCAGAAACCTTTTCAGTATTCTCTCAACTATTAAAAGAAGAGGATACCAGAAACATGGGGTGTCGAGCCATACGAGTTAGATGATGCTGGTAGCAATTGCTTTTATCAAAAAGCCAATGTACTAATGCTTCACAATTTCCCAACAAGCAAAAGGCAGAAAAACTAGCAAATTGAATAGAGTACAAAATTAGCTCCCATACTACAGAGATAAATGTTCAAAATCAGACGACAGCTATATATCAACATCAAAACAGCTTATTTCTAAAGCACAATACATACATGGCCTTGATAAAGGGTATAAGTATCAGTGCGAACTAAATAGATGTCTTCAAAATACCAGAATTCATAAGCCTAGACAAGCCCAACTGTTTGCAAAATACTTGGAAGTCTTAATAAATTTCAACTTACTTAAATAGAAAGCACTCAATCACTTGCTCAATCTAGCAGCACATTCAGATGCTCCGTCCACGGAAGCCGAGTCAGCAGCTGCTGCTACAAAAAGCAAATACATTGATGAAAAATATGGCACAACAAGCAGCATTATTTGCATTCAGGAAATATAGCCTTCTTTGTTGTCCTCAAAAGAGAATTTCATTTTTTGTATTGCAAAAGCATAGATTGTTTTTATATGCAAATTATCAATGCACAACTTCTATTGCAATAAACATACACGCAATTTTCGTGACAAGGTTAAATTTAACATTTTTCTGCAGCCAAGCCATGACAAGCATCACATAACACACTCAGTTAGGATTTGTTTACCTTCTTCAAATAGCTTTTTCACAGTAGCAGGTTAGACTTCCGAGCTTCGTCAAATAGCTGTTAAATGCCGACTACCTGCACAGATAGAAAAACCAAGAACTGAAATATCTGACCACCTAAGACCTGATAAATAGTAAAAGTGAGACAACTAAACTGACCATCAGTGAGTCCTGAAATTTTCTTAAACATTCCAAAGCACCAAAGCCATTTATTGGGCAGTAACAACTCTTAGCATTGTATTTGTACCTTGAACAGACAAAACCTGCCATTGGTTTTCACTAATCAGGTCTTGGCCTCTGCAATTTGTCTTTCAAAAGTCTCCTCCCTTTTATATATCTCACCATTTTTATACACTTTTATTGGCGTAACATTCCCTCAAACCTGCCTTAAAATGGCAACTAATGACCAACACGGTAACTCTTCCAACGTCAGGATGGTATTGTATCCATTGCCAATGAGATCAACACAACGAACTAATTATTCACATATGGGAATATCAAGACTTCCTCCATATTTATCACCCACAGATGTCTGTAAGGATAGACAAAAGAAGAATACAAACACATTGAAAGAAGACTTGGGTAGAAATAATGGAAGTGCCGAAAAGCAAGAATAACGACTATCATTTTCTTATTAATAGTATTACTATTATTTTAATATTAGATTTTTTTTTTCTTGGGAGGGGGACATTGAAGGAGAGTAATACAAAGAGCCGGTGGAACCTGCAAGTGAGGAAGTATAATGTTGTAGACTTGTGAAAAAACCTCTGACCTCCCAGTTAACCTGATAGAGAAGAAAAATTCATCGTAAGAAGAATTAACAGAGAAAGTAAATGCATGTATGCACCTTTTGCATGAAACAACATGCAACAAGTTGTATAAAATAGAGGGACAGGATTCCTCCTATTTTCATAATTGCAGGAAGGAAAAGCAGTATATCACAGCATAGACACTCCCTTCCACATAATCAGGGTAAAGGCAAGCAAGTAGGCAACTATAATTTGGTGAACCTTTCGGAAAAAAAAAAATAAAGGACCATCCAAAATAACAGAGGAATATCAACTTGTTAAAACCTACCTGAACAGTGCAATTCGTTATTAAAATATTTGGAAGCTTTCAAAAAGTAATGTATCTAACAATCATTGTAATGACAGTAATTTGTGCAGAATTCTTACCTTCTTAAAAGGCAAATACAAAGATAGATCTCCTCAATATCAGTTGCAACTTTGAGTTCGACATATTGCTTGAAAAGCTCAGAGAGACAATTAACAGCATTATCTAATCCCTCAATGCCCATCCCCAGAGGTAGATGAATCTCAGAAATCATACGCTGCAGTACAAAAGACAAACAACCACCGGTTCCAAATTGATACGTCTTTGCAAACTTATTCAACATGCAGCATTTGCTGGTTTTGAACTTGTCAACCCACAGAGGAGGACTTCCAATCCAAAGATCATTTTTTTACTCTCCAAATTCAGCCTGGTTATCGATCACGTTACTCGAGGAACCTTTAACAATTTCTGGTGTTCTATGCGGGGGAAGAAGTTCGATAATGTCTTTTCTCAACTCTTCAGGAAGTTGTTGCAACACTGAGCAGTCTACTTGACTTAGAGAAGTAGGCATTAGATTATTTTGAGAGACTGAACCAGACATAACATGAACCGAGCTCTCATCACACTGCAACTCCTGAACAACAAAAACATACAGACACATTATAGAATGTAATAAGCTGAAGTTTGGTAATGTCCCAAGGCCACAAGGGTAGTGGATGTGAGGATAAGTCAACAGAGCAACTCTCTCTAATGTAGAAAGTCGGAGATTTAGTATGTATAACTTGTCGCTATCAATGTGTGCTTGTTTGTTGGCACATGAACTCTCTCTCGCATAAATATTTGCAGACATAGTAGGCAAACATTGTTGCTGCTAGAGTATGGCTTTGGCTACAGTGCCGAACTTTGAACTAGAATGAGTAACTATATTGCACATCAATGAAATTAAACTTAACATTAAATAAAATATATATACAAAGATGTCCAGGGAACTATTCATGATGCTAAAGACATACATTGTTCGCATCGGTCTGTGCAATCTAACAAGCAAACTTTTGATTGGAAGTCAGGACTGAACTGTTTGTGAACTCCCCAATTGATTATATCAGACTTCTGAGCTTGCCTAAACGTATGCTCAGCATGTACAGAATGACACCAATTTATTATCTTCCTTTTGGTGATCAGGTGGAGGGGCAAGCTCCAGCAACTATCGGGATGGAATTGTATGCTAAATCCACATCTCATTAACAGTATATATAACTTATGCCTTCCTTCCGATAAATAGGCACAGAATGGCCCAGATGGGTCCACACTAGGAAGTCTAACAAACTTTGGCTGCTAAGCCAAATGAATGTAACAACTAAGCCAATCCACTCTCTTTACATTTATGTTGGCGTTGAAAGCAATTTTAAAGACTAATCGGTTGGTTGCACAATGAAAACTATCCAGTCTCAGGTCACTGGTAAACTGTTGCCATGACAGATATTATTCATAGGTCGAATCTTAAGGGAAGTTAGCACATCCAACAAACTAGAAAAAGTAAGAGTGCAGCCAATACCTCATTTGCCCCAGTGATTGTATTTGAAGCAACCAGATGAGCACGGAGAGATTCTGTTTCATCAGCTGCTACACCTATATCTAACAGCATCACCTCCATGAAGCACTTACTCCCAAAAAAATAATAGCAATGAAAGCAATTTTAAAAGCTTTACCTTCTCCACTTGTGAGTGGCGCAGCATGCATGATATTTGCATTAATAACTTTGCCTTTGTATTCTGAAATGAAACCTAATAACTTCCCACCATACATGTCATTAATTTCTGAAACCACTTCAGGTGGCAGAGACTCAATAATTGCTACATCTAGATCATGAAGAGGAGGGAGGGTCGCAGTCTGGGATACATCAGATATAGAGCTGGACAAGCCAGCACCTCCTGGAGCAAAGGGTTCTGCTGTATCAGAGCACGGAAGAACCTGAGCTTCACCATTACTCAATCTCCAAGTATCTGTCATGAAATAAACAACCATCACTTAGATTTGATTCCACATCATAAATATATCTTAATCATATAGGCTATGTTTGATTCTTGGATTACAGTGAGTAAAACGCTAAGGAAAATGTTTTCTCTTGCTCTTGCATCAAATGATGCAACATTGAGCTTCATTTCTTGTTCATTTGCATTTTACTCACTGAAATCCATAAACCAAACATAGCCATAAAGAATGCTTTCTTGAAATGTCTCAAACCTTCCTAGCTTTTACACAAAAACATTATATCTACACTAGTAATACTGTAGTTCATTATTTACAGAAACATGTTTGATAAGAGTTACAACAGAAAAGGTAGTGATGCTGATAGCAACATAGTTGAGGAAATCTTTACTAATGCATGCCTGGAATATGGGGCCAAAAGTTACTCGCATCACACTATTAACTTGAGTCTTGCGGTGAAAGCCAGTAATAATGAGGCTGGACAAACATGACCTTAACTGCAGTTTTGGTAGTTAATTGAGACTAGAGGTGGTCTCATGACCTAAAGTGGGAAGAGGTAATGAAATAAGCTAGAACTACAGCTGGATTTAGTAAAAAAGGGCGAAACAATTTAGAGGTGGCAAAAGAGGCTTTAGGCCTGTTTTAGGCCTCCAGCAAAAAGTATAGTGAAGTAGAATAATGATGATTTAGAAAGAAAGAAAAACAAAACTCGAAAGAGATACCAACGACAGATGATAATAGCCAAGATGACTCACAGAACCTACATTGGAAAACCAAACCAGAAAATTTTGATAATCTAGCAGCTACCTGAACCAATTAGACAGAAAACTGCAACCAACTTTGCTCAAGTACAAGATAACCAGCATACAGCATACAATCTTGTAGCCTATGAGAACACTTATTAGTTAAATCCCAGAACAAGAATATTATCGACCACACATACCTTCCATTAGACAACACTTACTTCTAAGCGGACATTAGATGGCGTCTAATTCAAGGCCTCTATTCAAACCACACAATATTCTACGGCATCAAGAAGAATCATCTAGAAATATTTAATTAACAGACCACAATGTTGCATTTTAACAAAATTAGTACCAAAATAAAGATACAGCAAAAGTGACTACTTCAGAAATCCTAAGGTTAAGTTCACACACATCTGCGGAAAGATGCTGGAAGGAAATATTGACAGTTATGACGAGTTGGTGAATGCTCTAAATGGGAAATTGGAGGGTAGGAAAGTGAAATTCATTCAGGTCAAATATCACAGCTGGCACACAATCTTTTAGAGAACATGATTTATCTTACAACATGAAACGATCAATTAAAAATCCAAATTAACAATATTCTTAATATATTGTAATTCCAAAATTAGATATTCTACATGATGACAAATATGAAACAATTTGAAGTGCCTTTACTTTACCTGCATTATCATGGTTGGGGACTACTGGAACATTTTTTTGGTCTCTGGCCTTTACTGATGATGAGACAATCCAAGAAACAATGGAATTTCGTTTTTGGACTTCAAGGCAAAGTAAATAATTAGCTCATAAATGGAACAAAGTGACCACAAATACGGAACATGCAAGAAATATTCATTCGAAAAGTATTAATTGCTGGACTGCTGAAAAGTTAAATTGATGTCTTTTGAATAATTTAATTACTCTTAGGCTAATGATTATCAAATCAAGAGTGACTAATGATAATCGAATCAAAAGTGCTCAGCTGTTTATTTTTATTTTACAGAACTTAGACAATAATATTCCAACAAAAACATATAAATGTACACTAAGGCCAGAATATTTATTGGTCAATATCTTGTCTAACAATAAACAACAAAGAGTAGAAATGCTTGACAACGAGTTGATCACATTTACAGCACGTACCTTGTTTGCCATCATCTGCACCTTCAAGTTTCGAGACCTGCAAGCCCACGCCTCGAACATCCTTGACATCTGGCATGGACATTGCAGTATTATCCGTAATGGGAAAAGGAAAATGGACACACAAAAAAAGCAGTTCAAATATGGCCAAATTACAGAGAGGCCAGTGTACAATTTTCTTAATCTTTGGGTGCTAAGAGGACCAAAGGACAAGTGACATTCTTCAAGAAGCATTTGGAATTCATCTAGTGGTTCGTCCCAAACCACAAGCTTATCAAGCTGATGATGTAGGTTTGCCATTTAATTTCCATCTCGGTGTGTCTTAGGCTCGTGGCAAAAATCACACCAACGATACCAAAATAAAGATACAGCAAAAGTGACTACTTCAGAAATCCTAAGGTTAAGTTCACACACATCTGCGGAAAGATGCTGGAAGGAAATATTGACAGTTATGACGAGTTGGTGAATGCTCTAAATGGGAAATTGGAGGGTAGGAAAGTGAAATTCATTCAGGTCAAATATCACAGCTGGCACACAATCTTTTAGAGAACATGATTTATCTTACAACATGAAACGATCAATTAAAAATCCAAATTAACAATATTCTTAATATATTGTAATTCCAAAATTAGATATTCTACATGATGACAAATATGAAACAATTTGAAGTGCCTTTACTTTACCTGCATTATCATGGTTGGGGACTACTGGAACATTTTTTTGGTCTCTGGCCTTTACTGATGATGAGACAATCCAAGAAACAATGGAATTTCGTTTTTGGACTTCAAGGCAAAGTAAATAATTAGCTCATAAATGGAACAAAGTGACCACAAATACGGAACATGCAAGAAATATTCATTCGAAAAGTATTAATTGCTGGACTGCTGAAAAGTTAAATTGATGTCTTTTGAATAATTTAATTACTCTTAGGCTAATGATTATCAAATCAAGAGTGACTAATGATAATCGAATCAAAAGTGCTCAGCTGTTTATTTTTATTTTACAGAACTTAGACAATAATATTCCAACAAAAACATATAAATGTACACTAAGGCCAGAATATTTATTGGTCAATATCTTGTCTAACAATAAACAACAAAGAGTAGAAATGCTTGACAACGAGTTGATCACATTTACAGCACGTACCTTGTTTGCCATCATCTGCACCTTCAAGTTTCGAGACCTGCAAGCCCACGCCTCGAACATCCTTGACATCTGGCATGGACATTGCAGTATTATCCGTAATGGGAAAAGGAAAATGGACACACAAAAAAAGCAGTTCAAATATGGCCAAATTACAGAGAGGCCAGTGTACAATTTTCTTAATCTTTGGGTGCTAAGAGGACCAAAGGACAAGTGACATTCTTCAAGAAGCATTTGGAATTCATCTAGTGGTTCGTCCCAAACCACAAGCTTATCAAGCTGATGATGTAGGTTTGCCATTTAATTTCCATCTCGGTGTGTCTTAGGCTCGTGGCAAAAATCACACCAACGATAATCTTTCTCTCTCCCTTTCATGGTTTCATGTGTATAAAAAATGACAGCAAAGATTACTAGCTGGAGGAATGAGCGGCGCTGGACTAGAGGCAAGATGGCAGGGAACGGGCGACTGGCCGCTGGCGGCTTGTCAGCTGCAACCAATTGGAAAGACAGAGTTGCCAAAGAGCCGCACAGTGGCGAGTGACAAAAAGACAGATGAAAAATTAGGTCTCAGGACTGTGACCAGGAATGTACTCCCGTAAAGATTTGGTAATGAAGACCGAAATCTCTGGGAATGATGTCCGGAAAAAAACCAGTAATGAGAGTAATAAAACAGAAAATTAGAGTTTCATATCTTATTAACATAATGCCATCGGTTCAAAGAATCTCTCTATATACTTTAGAGACTTGTTCTCATGTAAGATTCTTTAATGATCTCTCTCAAATTCTTTGACTTCGTTGCATTTGTTGATGTTCACAACCATACTTATAGTAAACTTAGATCTAATGGCTCGTAAATGTGTATTTCTTAGTTACTCACCTACTCAAAAAGTGTTCAAGTGCCTTGACCCTATTACTAATCGAGTCAACGTGAGTATGGATGATACCTTCTTTAAACATCATATTTTTCCCTCAAAGAAAAATAGAAAATGGCAATTCAAGTATTACAACCATATCAAACAGAGGTTTTATCTCATGAACATGATATGTCAAAAAAGCATGTGGAGAAGTAATGTTTGAGAAGAATCATATTATTTATTAGGTAAAGGATCCATCTGAAAACCAGTTGCCAAAAGAAATAAGTGAGTTCCCAGTGTGCTAGATTCACTTTTAAGTTCAAGTTGGTCAGTAAGTAAACATGTCTTAAAATTGCATGTCTTAAAATTGCAAACCTTGACAAAATAAAAGAAATTCAAGTAAGAGCAATAGACTACCTAAGTTGAAATACCCAAAGAGCTGAGTGGCCAACCTCTGAAGCACGTCCACATCATTCGTCGCCATTGGGATCTAATTGGGAATGCTATTAACTAAGAACAAGTGCAAGGCTTTCTGAAGATGATCAACTTAAGAACAAAGATGGAAGCCAAGTACTATATTACCGTTGTTGTATGGCTAAGGTTCACGCATTCTCCACATCCCATATACTTTACTGGCTCCCCAGCTTCACGTCTTCTCTTCTTTATCTACGATAAGGACTGACGTTAATGCTTCAAGCATCTAAGGTTTGATTCAATGGCTTACTACTCAGATACTTTTTTCAGGTAGAAGGATATTAGCATCAGCATCATATTTCACTGTGGCATTCAAAAAAGAAATCTCACTACTTTGAGAAACAAGCACACACCTTCAGAGTAAAAGACCGCCCTTGCACTCTGCATCCTTGCAGTCGTAGAGCTACCTCCTTGCACAGATTCTTTAAGAAATGCTGAGTCTAAAATCAGAAATCAGTTAGCAAATTGAATTTTCAGATATAGAAAATAGTTAATTCAACAATGGACAACTAACATCATTTAGATCTCGAAACCTCACACCCCAGTTTACTTCAGCCCCAATTGATTTGCTCTCCTGCAAACACAGAAAACAGAAAACAAAAAAAGGCGCTCCTGTATAAGTTTAAGTTTAAGATGATAGAAGGAATAAAGATAAAAGGCAGGATAATGTAGCAGATACACATGCAGACTTCTATCTAGACGGAATTACCAATCCTGTGAAGCATTCTTCATTAATGAAAAGTATGAAATGGCACCAAAAAATTAGCACAATGTGATTCACTTTTACAATTCATCAAAACCATAATAGAGATTTTATCTACAAAATCTTATCAAGATGTCAGCAAACTTTGTTACATTCTCTAATGAACAAATATGAAATGGCACCAATACAGCTGCTAAACCATAAGGCCTTAAAAGCAATCTGCAGTTTGAATCAATCGTATTGAACATGCCAATCCGTAAGAAATGGAACTTTTCTCACTATCCATGTATTCCATTCACAATCACATATATGTTGAACAGGCATAGCCCAACATATACCCTAGATTCTGCTTGAACAGACTTGCATTACATCTCGTATTTGAAACATGTACACCAATAAAGAAAGACAGCATGTTATTCATATCAACTTCAACTGGCATAAATAGTGAATGAATTGATCTGTGAAAATATTCAACATCTGCATGATATCAAGGCTAATCTATAAGATTATGAAGCTTGAACTCTGCAAACAAATCAACTGAGATCATGCCAGGTGAAGTATAAATGCCATCTCACCTGAATCAATCCAACCAGTCGGTTGTCTATCCCTCTACTATAGTTCCAGAGCATCTCTCCAGTTTTCATTCCAAAATCCTTCTGAAGGGACTCCTGGAAACATCAGAAAGTGGCAAGTCAAGCAGAGAAAAAAATCTTCTTTATTTTTTATTAGAGAAGATATTTTATTTCGTAACATATTCATATGAAGCACAACCTTAATAGATATGATTAGACTGCAGACTTCAATTATCAGTTCTCATGAAGTAATATAAGAAAATTGAAATTTACAAATAAAAGCATATATAAGTAATACAAGACATATACTTCCAGAGTCACTTCAGATCTCAGTTAGCCCAAAACGCATTATGAATGAAACAAAGGAATAATAAATATTCAATTGAACTCTTCCAGGAGTAAATTATTTTCTAAAAATGAGAAAGATAACCAAATTACTTTTAAACTTAAACCTGCAATTTTACATAACTTAATGCTTATACAATCTGTATGACATATGTAACTCCCAGGGAAAGAAAGAATGACAAATAGTCTGCATCTTTAAATTCTGTTGAGGAAAACAAATTGCTACTGAGAGAGAGAGACGACAAAGACAGATGCAAAAATAAGAGTTATAATGATGTTTAATCAAATAATTTCACTTGAGTTAAGAGTTGAAATCTTAAAATGTTATCAGAGTATAGAAAACTCCATGGGAATGGAACTAGAAAATGCCTGAAGAAATAAAAGACAATTTTGCAAGAGGGAACACCTTAGAGAAACCATAGCTCAGCAGGACATTACGGTGAATTTACAGTACCCAAGTCAAAAAAACACCAAGCTACAGATACCCTGAACTATTTCGAGATAAAATAAGGTAATGATGCCTGGAAAGAGTTATGAAAAACAAAAGATTGTGTTAGAGTTAGAGTCATAGCATGAGTTTGAGTTATAGCGTGTTAGGAGTATTAGGTTTAGGTTGGATATTTTGGTATTTATGGAGTCTTATCTCTTTGTATAAATACCCCTTATTGGGTTCATTATTAATATCATCTTTACATCTTTTCTCTTATATCATGGTATCAAGAGCTTAGGTTTTTTACCTAGGGTTTTGATAAAAAATAATAAAAAGAAGTACACAAGATAGAGTAAAACCCTAGCCACCGCGGTGACCATCTAACTCATCGCCGCGGTGGCTGGCCATTCAAAGTTAAAGAGCCGCTGTCTTTTTGTTATTGTCCCACCACCGTTAAAAGAAAAATAAAATCTACCATCTTCTTCCACAAATCCATTTTTTTACCCACCCACCCACATCAGATTTAAAGAAAAGAAAGGGGCGTCTCAAGCCCTAGTTCAAGTCACAACCAGCCCCATCCACGCTCTGTTTTAGTAGTTATTTTTTGCTTTCTAGGTATTTTTCGTTGTTTGGTTTGTTGGGTTTTGATTGGTGATATTGTTGTTGTTGATGGATGTTGTTGCAATTGAATTGTTGCTTGGTAATTTTCGGTAGTGCGGTCGTCGCGCACTATTTGTTCGACATTTGGTTGGAATAAAATTACGGTCGAGGAAGCTACAGAGAGTTAGCGGAAGTTATCCCCGGCGTCGGCATTGATCCCCAAGGTTATCAGTTGAGTGGATCAAGTGATCCATTTGTTATGTTTTGATTGGTGGTTTGCCAATCGTTGTCACCGCGATGTTCGCAGGTGTTAGTTTCGACGTTAAAATTGGTTACCAAGAGTTCTCCAATTCAATGCACTTCGTTATCAAGTTCATCATCAATTGTCAACTATTGCTACAACCTTCACTTAGTTATTCTTATTTATGGTGTTTTATGTTTAGTTGTTATCGAGTGATTATCGTATTTGTAACAAGCTTAGAGCTACTAGCTCTAGTTTGAGGGGGAGTGTTAGAGTTAGAGTTATAGCATGAGTTTTGAGTTATAGCGTGTTAGGAGTATTAGGTTTAGGTTGGATATTTTGGTATTTATGGAGTCTTGTCTCTTTGTATAAATACCCCTTTCTTGGGTTCATTATTAATAACATCTTTACATCTTTTCTCTTATAACATATTGCATCAAAATCAGAAAACCCAATCCGCCTCAAAATGGAAAAATACCTTGGTGAACATACGCAATTGTCCACAGGTTTCAATTTGCCTTTTCTTCAACTTTTCCTCCAAAACATAACCAATTCCAGGAAGTGCCTTAACTGGAAGTGAGCATAAATAACCATCGACCTGAATATTCAAGATGATCAAATCATCAGTAAGGATTGTCTTAACCAAGGGTGCATAAGCATACACTGGCCAAAACATATTGCACGGACTTCATGCCTTTTCCGGAGGAATATAGCACTGCCCATTTGGTTTCGCAGTTTTTGTAGCAAGGCGAGCCATAAGCATATTTCCTGCAATTCCTACACTTGCAGTGCATCCTGTAGTGTCTATTATCTCTTGTCGGATAGTTGAGGCCAAAAGTTGAGGGTCATCCACTTCCGATTCAGAGACATCTAAAAATGCTTCATCACAGCTGACAGCCTGCATAAGAAACTATTACAAAAACTGCAACACTGAAACAAAAATAGCTTTTTAACTGCATCTCATGCCTAGACCTGCACTTTGTCGCAGTGCTTGTGCAAAATCTCATAAAATTGATCTGCAACCTGTAAATGAAGAAAATCATGTAACATTAAGACCCAAGTGAAATTAGATCCAGCATAAAAGAAAGAGATAGGGCATAAACTATCAAAATGTTAAATTAGATTTCAAAAACTGGAAATATACCTTCTCATAAGCTCCAAAATCATATGGAACTATCACAAGCTGGGGGCATCGGGTCCTGGCGTCTTTAACAAACATTCCTGCCTTCACTCCTGCAGAGATGCAAGAGGTCACTTATGGAATCAATGTACAAATGTAATTACATAACACGAGCCCAACCATGATCTCGAGCAGGATAATTGGCAGATGAAATTTCGGCAGCACCACGGGCATTATCTGAATGGCAAACAGCAACAGGTTTGTCCAATAAATCAGGATGATTCCTGATTACCACCGAGACAAAGAAGCAATCCTAGAAACATTTTTAACTTAAAGTCAATTGATTCATAAAAATGAGCAATCTGGGCTAGGGAGCGCCATTAACTGACAATTGCCAAAAAGCATAGTTTACCATATCTATGTGTATTATGGCAGATTTCTGATTGGCTGCAGCAGTATCGAGACTATGACTTTTGTATTTGAACCGATTAGATGAGCTGGGAAAACGATTACGATATCGGTTTCTCCAAGTACCAATAAAATGCAGCCTAGAACTCTGGAAAAGGTAATAGATATAATTAGGATGCCATTACTGTCTCATAAAACTAAATAAAGCCAGAAAATTTCAACTAGAAGTCAAATGCAGACCAGTTTCAGAGCAAGCAAGTGTAAAAATTTAACTGAAATAGTAAAGTAACTAACACGTTAGACGAAATAAAGTTTAGCAGACTGAAGCAATATTGGCAAATAAGAAATGACTAAATGACATGGACACCTAAGACAAAAATTCTTCCAACAGCTGGAACAATTTCTAACAGATCAAAAATGACAAAGACGGAAAGTCATATCTAGAAGAAACTATGCTCAATGTGAGTTCAGGAGAAGTGCAAAAAGCAAATTTAATGAAATATGACTAGCAGAAACTGTGAAAGCAAACGAACATAGCAGCAGATGAAGAAATAAAGGATATCCAATCTGCATTTAGGATTAAATCCAAATTCAACTATAACTAAGATCGTGACACTGGTATCTGCACTAAATCACCTATAAGTGCGGAAAATATTAAAACAGTAAGATCTAACAGGAAAGATTGTAAAAATTAATTTGGAGTTGTTCACGAAATTCTGTCTATAAGTTCCCTAGCGCAATGCATCCACAAGAAAAAAATAAGTTAGCCCCCAGTTCATTGATGAGAAATTCTAGAGATTCAGGCATAACAATATTCAGAGAAGCACAAGCGCGCAAAGCTGAGAACATCAATCAATGAACCACATGACAACTTCTCTCAAGTATCAAGTTATCTAACCATTCAAACAACATCCTATATGTCAAAATTAGATGCTGCTTCTTAAATATTACATGTGGAGCACCACAAATAGGCCCATTTTAGCAGAAACAGAAGTTCTTAATGAAGGCTTTGAAAAATCAGTTTTTGGGAGTTATAAGCATAGATTTATATGATCAGCCATATGACAGTCAACAGAAAAAAAAAATACAACACTACAGAAAATTTCCATATATTTAGCTGTACTTTACACAGTTTCAAAAAATTTCTTAAATAATGAAGCTTCCATTGGTCTATTCACATTCGTATATCTGAAGAAAGTTGATATATAGGAATCTTAGAACTGCTTGAAAGAAAGAACAGAACTGCCGATTACCTTGAAATAATTTTCTACAAAATTAGGATCTGCAAGCGTTGAGTGGCGCTGATTGGGTGGGAATTCGGTTTTCGAGCTTGAGGCTTCATTATTATGAGTACCCAATTTATTATTGCAAAGTGAAACAGAAGGCTCAAAGGTACTAGATGTGGGCTTACAACCAGAATTCCTCCCATCTAAAGGTGAAGTATCAATCATTTCAACTCTTTCAATTTCACAAGTGCTTTCTACGCTGCAAGCTGGCTCTTCGGTTATGTCGTTATCATTGTCCGTTGGCAAAAGGTCTTCAGGCTCTACACTGCACCTGTCTTTTAACTGCAAGATTGAGTTCGCTTCAGATAGACTAGAATCCACCTTATCCAATGATGTGATGTCATTCTCACATATTGATTGACCATTAACAAGTCGATCAGTAATCTCAGATACTCGGCTGCTTTTTAAAGTAAAGAAGGCTGACAGTTTTGGTTGGTTGTCATTCTCAGCTGCAAGCTGATCTAGCTGATAAGGAACCCCTGCAAGACACAAGCATGATGGATATCAAATTATTTATTGATAACCTCAGAACTTCCATAGAATCAAGGAGCAAATAAATTGGCATATGAAAAACTAAACTAAGTGAAACCTTAATAAGTATGGTCATAGTCTACAGTGCCTTATTAACAATGTGGATCTAAATTGTATATACAAGAGGCATAGGAACAAAATAACACTCCCTTTGTCCCTACTCTCTCCCTACATTTTTACTCCTATTTCCATTTTGGACGTCCTAAAACAAGACTTCTTTTCCTAAACTGAAATTATGTTTTTTCAAAATTACTCTAAAAAGTAATTTTCGACATCATTAATTTTCATCCACTAATTACAAGAGCATAAATATCAAAATATCTAAGAATTTCACTTTTCAATTTTACGTAAAACTCCATGCAAAAGTAAAAGGAGCAAGAAAAAAGGGACGGGGGTAGTATATAGGCTTGTTGTGTTGTGTCGTGTTAACTACATGTTCTCATTCGGCTAGCGATGCTATACAATTAATCCAAAAATACAAATATTCTATGTCAAGGAAAACAAAAATAAGCCAGTTGGACAACAAAGTTGACAAATTCAAGAGCGAAACAATTATTGAGAACATAATAATACATTAAATCCAGTCAGATCCAATATCATCACCAGTCAACCCATTCTTATATCAGGTAAAACTTCTAGCGGTTTTCATGTTTTTAATCATGAAGAGAGGGAGGCATTGATCCAAAACTTCCTAGATGAACTATAAATCAGACTTTATTTTTTGAATAACAAAAAAGGGCAACCATACTATCCCTACAAATAAACACTTACAGCTCAAAAGTTTATCTGCGGCGACAGAATCCAGCACCCATGTGGGTTTAACTACTGGAAGCCCACCACTGAATGCCCTATATCAATGACAAATGATCTTTCTTAAATACAAAAACATCATTATGTCAGTTTGACTATAAACTCATTAAAACAGCAAAATGAACCTCAAATTTTTTATTTTACTGTCAGGGAGATTACTGCAGATTATATGAGTGACACGATGTCTGGAAAAATAATTCTCAAATCGTCCTCCATACTTCAACATGTATCCTCGAAGCTCCTGGAGAAAGATTGTGCTAAAACATCACTCACTCAAGTGCTTGAAGCTAAGGAAACACAACTGTGTTTCCATATAAATCGCGAGAAGCAGAAAATATCTAGGAATATTCATATCCCTAAGTGCTTAAGATATTCTAAATTGACCAATTTTCGCCATCTCCGGAGAAAACACTGGAAATAAACGACTTAATACATATTTATAATGAAAACAGAATCCCCTCAAGCATAAGAATACAAATTTAACCTGACTTGAAGGGACAGTATATCCATCAACAAAAATTGAAACACCGCAAAATATAGAATTCCCAGTACGGGTACCACCATGAGAAGAGCTTGAGGCTGCGGCGTCAAACTGTTCGTGCAGTTTTTGATTCTTCACAACCATGTAACTAAACCAATTATCCAGAAACCATCAAAAAAAAAAAATAGAAGCATAAAATAATGTCATTTAAATTATAAATTACAAACATCGATATTCAAGAAAGAAGATGTTTATATCTAGACACGAATATGTACGTATACATGTAAAGAGACCTGCCAAAATCTGAGAAGGGCGAATTGCTGAATCCAGAGCGAGAATTGGGGCCCCAAGCCATGCCTAGGGTTTTCTGAGCGGTCTTCTTCTTCTTGCTTTTATCATCAGCACTGCTGTTATTACTGGAAGAGGAAGGGTTTGAGGAGATCGATTTGAAGCTTCGCTTCGACTTTGAGTTCGAATTAGAACTCATTTCCGCACACAAAAATATGTACTATCTATGAACTGATAACAGGTAACTAATTCCACGGAAATTTGAAAGCTTTGTTGAATTATTTGAAGAAATTTGGTAGATTTCTATACAGTTTTGTGTTTTCTGTGATGAGGTTATCCCTTTGACATTCGTTTTGATTTCTTTTATTTATATCTTAATCCATCAAAAATTTGCAGGGAAAAGTATTTAAATGAAGCGGCAAAGGGATTGGAATGCCCGACAACAAGATAAACTAATTATTTTCTGTATATTGTCAAAGAACCTTTTCTTTATCGTATTAAATTTCTTTAACTTAATCTCAAGAGAGAAGAGATGAGGATTACCCAATGTTTTATAAAGTGAATTTTGTCTTAGACGAGGATTGTTCAATGTTATATAGAGAATATAAAGTAAATGAAAACGACAATTCATTTCATTCAAAAATGTAAAACAAAAGTTGAGTAGAATATTCAATCCATAATTTTAAGTTTCAAATGTCCTTGAAATGAACTCATTTAGTTTTAGAGGCAGAATTTATAGAGCATCGTTTAGTTAATAATCATATCATGATCTAAACAAGTGGCTACCCGGCTGATATACATATATATTCTTTTTGTTTCTCAGGATTTATTCATTTTTTAGGCGTATCAAATATATAAAGTGGAAACTTTTCCCAACATGAATTCAAGCTTAGGTTCGCTACCTTATATTAACTAATCTCTTTCACTCAACCAATCACCTGTTGGTACAGCTGATATATATACTAATATAGTAGAACTACAAATTAAACAAGCAACAAAACATGTCTACTTCTACTTTAGAATATTTGATCGAAGAGAATTCGGCAAACTAAATCCGACTTTCTTATAATTCCCCCTAAGAAAGAAGTCCACGTAAATTGTTCATAAAAATAAATTAAATAGAGTCTTAGAAACATGAAAAGGATAATAAAAATAATAAAACAAGTAATAAAAAAGAGCGCCTTGATAATGCATATAACTTGGTTTAAACTTCCAAAAAATCGGCAGATATTACATACTTCCCATTTTTCTTGTACCCCTACCATCTTCATCTGGCTTCTAACACAAAACTGGGGCCAAAATACAAAAATATTAAGGAAAATAAAACACTCACAAACTAATTCCTTTTTTTTCCTTCTACGACCTACATCAAAATATTTACCACTTTTTTTTTAACATAATTACATTCATGCAAAACAAAATGTTCCAAGTGTTCGTTCATTGTCAGAGATCAAATTGAGGAAACATTGTTGACTATGGCTGCAGATGACCACAAATCGGCACCATTTGAGTCCGCAACATGCAGAGTTAGCTCCACAGGCACGAGACATAACCCTCTGCTTCTCAAATCATCCTTTCTTCTTTCAATTAATTCTTTGCCCTGTCCAAATCAATGACTTATTGAAGATTAATAATATTACATGAGAAAAAATGACATATATTGAAGATTATTACACGAGATTAAAAGAAAATATATATACACGTACGGCGCTTTGGAGAGGGGCAGAGGAGGGTGACAAACGCTGCAAGTACGGAGAACACAAGACTTGAACCTGATCTTGCAAAAATCTGATGTAACCTAAAGCTTCATGAAGCACGGAAGCTGTATCTGTCTGCATGAATTCCCCGGTGTATCGGTTAATATTACAATCCATGCAATTATGTACATCTACCTTAGTTTCATATATAAATCAAAATAGACTAGAAAAACTTTTAACAATTACATAATTAGCTGCTAATATATACTAATATAAGTAACATAATTTGCATAAAAACACTGAAATTTGAGCAAGACACAATACAATCCATATCTTTCCATCAAACTTGGGTTAGTATATGTAAATATATACTTGTCAATCTGTGTATTTTCGAAAGATAAAGTGGTGTTGCATCATTACTTTAGGAATGTAAATGTAGTTTTTTTGTAGGGAAAAGTTCCATTTTAGAAAAAGTGAAATTTCGTTTTGGAAAATGTCGATTTTGTCCATCATTTAAAATGACATTTGACTCCATTCAGCTGCATGTCCCAAGAAAGATGACTGTATATGAAAACAAAAAGCTAGCCACTCCAAGAAAGACATAATGGGCAACTTAACTCTTTATCATGCGGAGTACAAAAATAAGCACACAAAAAAAGGCGAAACGACTCAATAAGGTTTGTAGTGTTGATTAGGCGCGGAGAAATGAAGGGCTCAAGTTATACAATATATCCTGCAAATAGAGAATCTTTGAGGTTTCTGATGTAATGATATAGTCGCCTAAAGAAAAAAAAAATATGGTTTAAATGATTAAAAGAACCTAGCATACATAATTGTTGGAAAAATTATAACAATATCAACACGATATCTCATCAATTTTGAAACCTCAATACGGAAAAGGCAACTAATAATATGAATTAGTATTATAAAGAAATATTTTTCTTGGAGTACCTAGAGCTGTTAAAAATATGATAAACAAAGGGATTCTTTTAAATATGTATAATCACTAAATATTTAGGCCTAAATAATCAGTTACTTTACATAAGATAAAATAAATGAAAATTAAAATCAACCTTCCCAAAGGGTGACACGAGTTGTTGCAATGCTGTGATTCTTTCCCCAAGTTTCTCCTTCTTATTAACCTATAAAAATCAACAAAATCAAAATAATTGATGAATAAACCGAGTATAATTTAATTTAAAAAAACAATAAAGTATTTAAATCACACATTATAATGGATAATATGCAAATTAACCTTTGCATGGCCGCCGGTCACAGTAGAATTATCGGACTTTAACTTCTTACTATTCCTCTGATTTCCGGTCGGGGCTCCGGCATGAACTCCCGGATTCTGAACCCATTCACTACCCGACCCGTCTCTTTTCCTCTGCACCATCCCAAAAAACCAAACTTCAAAAACAGGGCAGATATAAAAAAATTACCAAGAGTAAAACATTTTTAGCACTACCGACATTGGATTTAGGCAATGTGGGATTTTCAGTTGATGCAGAACCCGTGCATGTCAACCCGGATTTCTGACCCGTATTCGTGACATTTGCATAATCACCAAAACAGAGCATTTTCGGACAGTTATTATTACTATCATCAGATGATGAAAAGGAAGAAGAGGTAAAAGTACTAAAAAACCCATCTTTTTCAAGACCCGGAATTTCTTCTGCAAAAAGCAACTGTGAGTAGCACCCGGGTTGTAACGGGTCCTCCTCAAACCCGCCATTACCCGCCATTGTCAAACACTAGCTAGATATATAATAATAATGGAGTTAAAAAAGAAGAGGTATTAAATGACTTAAAGTAATTTAATTTATGGGAGTAAACAACGGAAGCTTCTTTCAGTTGCTTTTCGTCTTCTTCTAATTTGGAGAGTTCAAAATGGGAAAAGACAGAGGCTATATAGCTACAAGCTAGGCTATAAGTCTTAGCTCTGTTCTATTTATGTGTTGTGCTTTTCAACTCTATTAATTTCTCTCTCTTTCTCTTTCTCTTTCAATATATACATACATTTTTGTATATGTATGTGTATAAATGATGATTTGGGTCTTATCAATGTAAGTCTTGGAATTAATGGAGTTATAGAGGCAGTTACTTTATTTCGAGAATGGAAGAGAAGACAGGAAGACAGGGGAGCTTTGGTAATGTCGTCTCAGTCAAAGTGTAGAGAAAACCGTGTTTTATATTTTATTTGTCCAAAGCAAAGTGGCGAACCGGATTCATGAATTAAACCCGGTTTTTGTGGAGGTTTGGACCCGGTTTCCTACATGAAGTGGAAGGCGTGGCGGTAGCGGCCAGTGAATGTGGCCCACTCGTCTTGCATGCATGGCATGACTCATCGTGATATACATGCATCTGTGATTTCTTTTCCTTATTACTGTATACGTTAATCCATTTTGTTTAGAGATTTAACTTGTGGCGATAAAAAAGCCCTTTTTTGGTCAACAAGGAAAACACAAAAGAAATGATAAAAAAAAAGGGGGTCGATGTTTTAGGTGGTAAACGAGTTCACTACTGTCGAATAATGTATTGCTTAAATTATTTTTATTTGAATTTTATCTCGTTTGTTTGAATTTGATTTGATTGTTAATAAATAAATTTTGATTAATTTTTAATTTTATGAAATAAGCTTGAGTCGAGTGTCCAACAGTTCGAATTTTTACATGTATTTTTGTTAATTTTTAACTTATCGATCCAAACGCGGACCTAACTTAAGAAATTGTCAAACGAAAAAATAATTTTCAAGATCATGATATGTATAAGTCAAAATCAAACGAATTTTTATCAAACTAACTCGAGTCGGATATCAAGTAAATTGTTTTTTTTTTTTTTTCGTGTTTTAAATTATAGAATTTCACTACGTGTGAGAAAAGAACGTAGAAAGCGGGTAGAGATCTGCAAACAAACTGACAAAAAATAAGAGGATTTTCCCAGTTAATTAATCATAAATCCCATAGCCCTGCCTGCCAGACATCTTTGCTCCAAGCCCAATGTGTATTTCCCCAACACATACACACACTCCTTCGTCTCTCGTCCTGCGTTAGCAAATCAACATTTGACCACATTATAACCACTGTAATTAGTAGATCTCCTGGAAAATCCCAAACAAGATCAAAATTCAACCGCATTAAAGTTACTCCTACTTCAAAAGTCTGTACAATTTAATTATTATAAGATAATCTGTTTTTGTTTTTCTTATCTAATTATATAATAAGATAAATGTTTAAGAGTATAATAAGTCACAAAATTGTTCATATATTTACATATATCTTGGTCAATATATTTAGCTACGTTATTACTTATTACTATTAGATTTAGATTCTTAATAAATCGATAAGATCTATCCGTCCCATTTGTTTCATATTGAACTATTTTTAAATAGACCAAATCTATGAAATCTTAAACTGATTAAATCTGAACATATCGAATTAGGTTCGAAACAGATCAAAATTAAAATCTGGTTCGTTGAAACCAATACCAGGAACGTACTCTCAAAGTATATATATAAGCTACTAATAACATGTGTAACCATAAAAAGCTAAATCATCTAGCTAATTTTGATGATTCTTTAGAACAATCAGTTAATTTTCAAAATCATATAAAAGAAAAGGTTTGCCACAATTTAATGTTCATTATCTTATTGGTAAATTGGATCCCATAACCATAACTTAAAAAAAATCCAAAAGAAGGTAAAATGCTTGTAAAAATCCAAAAGAAGCCCATCAGGTAAAATCCAAGCCCAAACTGACAACAATCAGATTCCATTTCGATTGGGAAATAAAAACAAACAGATTGTGTGCACAAGCCAAAGCGAATTACTCAAGCAGAGCAGATCCCCTTCAGCTTATCCGCAACAGATTCATCCACCGAGTACTGCAAAAAAATCCCAAAAAATCAAGTACTCTGTGTTTATGTGTGTACAAAAGATAGAAATAGAGAAATGATAATTGATGATGAATAATTTATTTACCTTGTTGAGTACCCAAAGAGAATGAACGTAAGTCCGTTTAAGGAGTTCGTCTATGGCGCCAGCGTCATTTGGATCGACTTCTCTGAAGTTGACGAAGTTTTCGCGTGCGTATTTGGCGTAGTAACCCCTGGTTTCCTGCGGCAGGCGCCGCACCAACCTCAGCACTTCCCCGTAAGCTCTAAGTGCCGTATGCATTTTGCTGTAAACGTTACCGTTAATTTAATTTGATCAAGTTTTGATTGGAACAATTTTATTTGTACTTGATTCAGGCCTATTGGGCTTTTATAGTGTGTTACGGACTTTTCTGGATAATGGAGTGTATTGGGTTGGACTTGGATCAGAAACGTGTCAAAGGTTACTTGCAAAACAATCTTGAACCCATAATTTTTTAACTCTTATTATACTTCCATAATTTTGGATGCCCCACTACAATTAAATCATAATTTTAACTATTATTTCATACTTTTAGGCCCCGTTTGGATCGGTTTTGGTTCTGTTTCGCCCTGTTTCGGTGTTTCAAATTGGTTTGAATGAGTTTGGCGAAACATTTGAAACACGACTTGAATTGGTTTTGGTTGGAATATTTTGATAGTAATATAATAGTAAAATAATAGTTAGTGGGTTTTGAGAATTTGAGATATGATTTGAATTGAGTTTGAATGTTGGTGTTTGGGGGTGAAAAGTTAATGACAAATGTCACATCAAAGACTTTATAAAAGTAGGATATAGTATTAAATAGTGTAATAATTGAAATTGTGATTATAATAATATTGTTATGATTGAGATGATGATTATAATAATATTATTGTAGTATTAATTTCGATAATTAATAATAACTGAATGTAGATGTAAAATTAAAAAGTACTACATATATTTTTTTATATGATATTTAAAAATTAATATAGTAAATTAGTAACAATAAATTCTGATATTTTTATATAATAATAATGGTTAAACAATCATTTAAATATAATTTAGTAATGATAAAACTTTTAATTAGTATATAATTAATAATTAAAAGACAATAATTTAAAATAAAATAATATTTAAATGAGGAAGTATGCAAAGACAGAAAAACAATATACTATATATATTATACTCCTATATTAGTACTATGTAGAATTAGTCAAAATTGAAAATGTGGGAAAGTGTGCAAAGACAGAAATTGACAGAAGTCTGCAGACCACTCAACTAGGGCCTGCTGCTTGTGTTTTGAAACAAGGATGTTTGGGCCTTCAGCGAAACAAGTGTTTAGCTGACATTCTGAGCCAGAAGCGATTGGGTTGCTGTTTGGCCCGTTTCGCGGACGAAAATTTTGGGCGAAAATCGACCCAAACAGGCCCTTAATGTCCCACGAGAAGATTTTATTTGGTTAAATTAAACTTTTTTACTATTTTATACTCTTATAAATTAATAATATGATTTCTCAACAACTTTCTTTTAAAAGCATAAACTAAAAGTATCTAATATTATAAAACTCCGTTTCAGTCCGAAAACAAGCATAAATTTTGGGAAAAACAGAGTATTAATTGGCAGTTCATAAAATGTAGCAAAATACCTTGATGTAAAAAAAAATGAACAGTTGAATATTAATAATATAAATTTTAAATTATTTGAAAATTATTATTAGAATTCACCACATTGATTGGGCTAAGACCACTTACATAGTTTGGGCTTAAGTCAACCTCAAAAGCTAGCTTGTAAGGTGAGGATTGTCCAAGACCTTATAAAGTGGACTTAACTATGATTTTCAACCAATGTGGGACATTTAGTCTCAATACTCCCCCTTCACGTGTGGGCGGGCTGAATGTGTGGGAGAAACAAGCCCAACACGTGACATATGAAAGCCCAACCTTGTGAATTTGCGACATGTGGTGAAGACCCAACACACGAATAAAGACACTCCGGGCCTTTGTTAACCGGAGGAATAATGAATCTCCAAGCCTTGAATAACTGGAGGAATAATGACAACCCAGACCTTTGTTAACTGGATGAATTGTGTGGGTAGATATTGAAGCCCATCATGCGTCAAAAGCTAGCTTGTAAGGTGAGGATTGTCCAAGACCTTATAAAGTGGACTTAACTATGATTTTCAACCAATGTGGGACATTTAGTCTCAATAATTATTTTCCTGTGCTTATTCATCGGTGGTTACACCTACAGAAAAAATATAATGTATACGAAATTAATCACAATCAGTGATTCGTCTTTTCTTTATGGAATTAATAATAGAAATCTCTATAATATGTGGGCTACTACCTTGTTCCCTGGGTTGAAAGCATGGGCCTGAATATGGCCCAATCTAGGCTATAGGCTTTACATCCTTAACGGTCTGAATTTCTCTAAGGTTTCCCTCAAAAAAAAAAATCTCTTACATTGAGTTATAAACTTTTATCTTAAATAATCAATTTATTTGTCAAGTGCCATATATTAACGTCATTAGAAAGATATTTGAAGGTGTATTAGATTAGCTAATTGTAACAAATAAAATTTCAAGTTTAAAGAAATATATTAAACAAGAAATAATTGTACAAATTAAAGTTTATTGATTTGAAATAGTGGTTACAATCTCTATGATTCCTCTGATTCTAATCTCCTAAGTGATAATCTTGAAAAAGGTTGATTTGATCTTCTCCAAAATAATTTTGATGCTTGAATAACGTTAATCCAAAAGCAATTGTGCTTAATATTGGATCAAACGTGAAATAATATAAATTTCCTTGACGAATGTCTCGAACTCCGTCCTGGATATTTTGGATTTTTAAGGGATTTGATCTTTGTTTGAACTTCGTGAATTTCCAATAACGTTAATTTAAGAGTTAAGTATCTTAATCTTAGATTAAACGTTGGATTTTCTTCACTTTTTGAAGAACACCTTTGAATATTGCGAAAAGCTCCTTGATTTTGAAGAACGCCTTGAAGAACCGCCTTGAGAGAATTTGCTTCTTTTCTCCTTGAACTTCTTTGTGCTTTTTGAAATATGTTTTGAGTTGTCTTTTTCTTCTTGGAGATGACCCCTATTTATAGGTGGGATTTGAAGATCTTGTGAAATTCTCTCCATGACGTGGCGCGATTTGATTGGCTTTTAATATCTTTAGTGACAAGAAATATAATTGAATATATATTTTTGCCTTGAACATGATATTCTATGCAAATATTGCATTGTGTAGAAATTTCCTAGCAAATCTTGCCTTGTATAAAATTTTCCTACACACAATTGCCTTCTTTGAAGAGATTTAATGTAATTTTCAATATCTCTCAAATTTGGCAATATCAATTTTGGCAATAAAATTTACTCTTCTACACTAATATATTTTTACTGAATTATTGATGGTAATCTTTTCAAGTTAATGAAAGATTTGCTAAGCTTACTGCATATGCATTTTGCAGAAAGAGAATGCCAAGAATAGGCAGAGCCATAGACCTCGGGGGCCCATTCTCATGGCAGTACACGCCTTACCTTATGCATTCAAAGCACCGCCTATCATCTATTCATACTCATTCCCCGTTTCACCAACCGCCTTACATTACACTCTGCTACAGTCATAGTATCTTGTCTGCAGCAAATCTGGAAAAGAAAAAAAAAGGGTCAGCAAAAAATCGTTTTGAACCAAAATTTTTCCAAATTTAAAAAGCTGATTAACTTTTTTTTTTTGTTTTAAGTGATACAAGTTTGTAATGATGCCAAAAGGGTTTGCGGTTCTGTATATTGCTTTAGTTGTTTTGACCTCGAGATTAATTTTTGGACCAGTTTTGGGTATTTCTGCGAAAGATAAGGATGTTTGGAGTTCAAAAATGGAGAGTGAAAGAAATCTTGAGGTTATGTTCAATGGGGCTGCAAAGCACTGGACTGATGCTCTCCCTATTGGGAATGGACGCCTTGGTGCTATGATTTGGGGTTCTGTAGCTAATGAGACTATTAATCTCAATGGTAAAAATTTTCAATTTTGTTTTCTTGAATCTCATTCTGAACTGAATAGCTGTTGTTCTATTTGCTTGCTTGAAAAAGAAAAGGTCTTGTTTCTTGGGTATTTAGTAGTTATTTCTATTTATTTTCTGATTCAAGAAACCCAGCCATAATTCTTGAATTGTATTTATTAGCTTTATTTAGCTTACTTGGAGAAGAGAGATATGGAATTAAGCGAAAACAAATGATGCTTTAGCACATGTGTTGCAGATTAATCTCATTATTTAATGAATGGAGCAACTTTCAAGTTTTTTCTTTCTCCTAGCCAGAGAATAAAATAGCAAGATTTTGTATTCTTTTCTGCACTTTTTTCTTAGGATATCAAAGTACAATGATTAATACACTGTCTTGCAAATATGATTTTGGAAATTGCTTCAAATAAAGATTAGAGTACAAAAAGAAATTATGTAGCAAAATAACCGAGTGTTTCTGCTTTCTCTTGGAGCAGAGGACACTCTTTGGACAGGGACTCCCGGAGATTATACAGATCCGGATGCTCCCAACACCCTGCATGAGGTCAGAAAACTTGTAGACATTGGGAAATTTTCGGAGGCTACTACAGCTGCAGTTAATTTGACAGGAGATCCATCTGATGTATATTTCTCCTTTACTTTTGGACTCGCTACTCCTATAGATGATTGCTCTCTGTAACCTATAAACTAAGTAAAGTTACTATTTTTTCAGGTTTACCAGCTCCTTGGTGATATAAAACTAGAGTTTGATGATTCTCACGCCACATTTGATGAGAAAACTTATCAAAGAGTGCTGGATTTAGACACAGCAACCGTAAAAGTGCAGTATACTACCAATGAAGTTGAGTATGTAAGGAAACATTTTGCCTCAAACCCAGATGAAGTAATTGTGATAAAGATTTCTGCAAGCAAACCCGCAAGTCTAAATTTTACAGTATCACTAGACAGCAAATTGCACCATCATTCATATGTAAACGACAATAAACAAATCATTTTGGATGGA
Source organism: Penstemon davidsonii (assembly GCA_034814905.1). Lineage (NCBI taxonomy): Eukaryota > Viridiplantae > Streptophyta > Magnoliopsida > Lamiales > Plantaginaceae > Penstemon > Penstemon davidsonii. The sequence goes on from JAYDYQ010002688.1 coordinate 7,653,075, forward strand.
AGTTGTCCAGGCAAAAGAATTCCACCAAAAGTCTATGGAAATGATACTCCTAAACCAAGAACCCCTCCAAAGCCCGTAAAAGATCGCAATCCTAAAGGAATTCAATATTCAGCACTTCTTGATTTGCAGATTAGTGAAGGCACATGCAAGCTTCATGTTATAAATGGGAAAAAGCTATATGTTGAAGGTTGCGACTGGGCTGTTATTCTTTTAGCTGCATCTTCATCATTTGATGGGCCATTTACCAAGCCTGTGGATTCAAAAGCAGATCCACATTTGAAGTCTTTGAATACAATGCATTCTGCAAAAAGATACACATATGAAGATCTATACACACGCCATGTTGATGACTATCAAGCGCTTTTTCATCGTGTCTCATTGAAGCTTTCTAAAAGCTCCGAGAGTACTATGTTACAGAATGATTTGAACTTAAGAGAAAGCAAAGAGAGGGTCAGATCTTTTAAAATCGATGAAGATCCTTCTCTAGTCGAGCTTCTTTTCCAGTATGGTAGGTATCTGCTGATTGCTTCTTCACGTCCAGGAACACAGGTCTCAAACCTGCAAGGGATATGGAACAATGATATTGTACCTGCATGGGAGTACGTTCTAATTTTCATTAAATACTTTCATATTAATTTGTTAAGATTTTTTGGGAAAAATATACTACGGGGTATTGATTTTATTCTTTCTTTCTTTATTTTCAGTGGTGCCCCTCACTTGAACATCAATCTGCAAATGAATTATTGGCCTTCTCTTTCTTGCAATCTTCTTGAGTGTCAAGAGCCTTTATTTGACTACATTTCGTCTCTTTCTATAAATGGGAAGAAAACTGCAAAGGTGAAGACTTTCTTTCTCTTTTAGTTCTTGTATAATTTTGTCACTTCATATGTAGTTCTAGGGTAGTTGTGATTACTATACACCGTCTGAGGGTGGGTAAAAGGCTTTGAGTTGATTTTGAACGGTTATTTCAGAACATTATATGGAATATAGTATTAATATCCATTTCTTACCACCAAAACATGATTTGTGTACAAAGTTCATGTATTTAGTTACAGGAATTTACAGGTGAACTATGGAGCAAGTGGTTGGGTTGCTCATCAGGTATCTGATATATGGGCAAAAACATCCCCAGATCGTGGTCAAGCCGTGTGGGCTTTATGGCAGATGGGTGGAGCATGGCTTTCTACACATCTATGGGAGCATTACACCTATACATTGGACAAAGTAAATATGAATTTAATGATTTTATGTCTACTATTTTGCAATTTATGCATCTTTTGAAGTTTAATCGATCAATAAGAGAGAATGTATATTGGAAAATTTTGATTGTGGGTAACTTTATGCTTAAAGGATTTTTTGAGAAATAAAGCCTATCCATTAATGGAAGGCTGCGCTTCATTTCTTGTCGACTGGTTAATCGGGAGTCCTGGAGGATTTCTTGAAACAAATCCGTCGACCTCTCCGGAACATACTTTTACTGCTCCTGATGGTAAACCTGCTAGTGTGAGTTACTCGTCAACCATGGACATGCAAATCATTAAAGAGGTGTTCTCTGCTATCATTTCTGCTGCCGAGGTAAATCTCTTCCTCGGGTTATCTAACATTTTAGGATCTTACATTGTTGTATATTAATTGAGTTTACCTACTGTAATATAGGAACTGGGCAAAACTGACGATGCTCTTATTGCAAGAGTTAATAAAGCTCAGTTACGCCTTTACCCAACAAGAATTGGAAGAGATGGTTCCATCATGGAATGGGTATGTTAAAGTCAATTCTGAAATAGTTCATAAAAGGAGACACTGAGATATTGCTATATATACACACACAGATAACATATATTGGTTACCGAATGAGGGGCTTATTTTTCCAGGCGCAAGATTTTAAGGACCCGGAGGTGCACCATAGGCACCTATCTCATCTATTTGGCCTATTCCCTGGGAACACCATTCAGGTTGAAAAGACTCCTGAGCTATGCAAAGCAGCAGAGACTACTTTATTTAAAAGAGGTTAGTTTTTCCTTTTTTTTTTGGAATAAGTCGAGAGATGACAACTTTTATGATCATGAATCATTAATGTCCAAAGACTAAAAAGTTTATTTGGCATCAATTGAAATAGCAAAATGCTAATCTCGAGGGTAAAATATGCAAGCATATTTATGAAACTTTCCCATCTGCAAACTTGCGACTTTTCTTGCTTAACCTGTTTTGGCGGTTTGGGTATTTGACAATTGTATTTTTGACAGACAGACAGTGTTTTAGGCTGCACGAGCTAAATTGTGCAAGTTTAAAGATTTGACTTGCATTGTTTCTATTAACTATAACTTAAGCACAACATGCAGTAAGAGTTTTAACAGTTTACCCATAAAACAGGAGAGGAGGGTCCAGGATGGTCAACAACATGGAAAGCTGCTTTATGGGCACGCCTTCATAATAGCGACCATTCATATCGAATGGTAAAGCATCTGTTCGATTTGGTCGATCCTGACCATGAAAGCAATTTCGAAGGAGGGTTATATGGTAATCTATTTACAGCACACCCACCTTTCCAAATCGATGCAAATTTCGGGTAAGTATAGCCTTTCCTATTTGATAAATCCTAGTATTCCACAATGTTTTTGATCAGATAAATGTTGTCTGATTTCGCAATATGTCGTGCCAGATTTTCAGCAGCAGTAGCGGAAATGCTGGTTCAGAGTACCGTAAAAGACTTGTACTTGCTTCCGGCCCTTCCACGAGATAAATGGGCTAATGGGTGTGTTAAAGGTCTGAAGGCACGTGGTGGTGTAACTGTCAGCGTTTGTTGGAGTGAAGGTAATCTTGATGGATTTGGGATATGGTCTAAAGATGGAATGGATGTTATCAAGAAGTTACATTATAGAGGAATTACTGCCACAGTAGAAATTTCATCTGGGATTGTTTACATTTTCGACAAGGACTTGAAATGTGTGAAGACGGATACTCTTTTGTGATTGTGATTGTGATTGTGATTGCATCAAAATGAGATGAGCTATTTAATTTCTTCTCAATCAAAATAATTGTTTGTATTTTATAAACAATTTATTTACTGTTACAACTAGTTAATAACAATTTACTTTCTTAGAAATAGACAATTACCTTCTTGTGAAGAAAAGAAAACAGCTAAAAGACCACCTGAAATTAGAGAATATATTTACTGTCTCCCTTAGCCATTGGTGAACTATTGCCTGGGATGTAGATTGTCCATTAGGAATATTCCAGGTCCCAGAAAAAGTAAATTGTTAATGGACATAGGGTGAAGTTTTTCTAGCATAAAAATAGAGTTTCAATTGCATTTTATGAGCGTGAATAGTACCGGTGGATTATATCCATATTGGTTGAATGATAAACACATGTGCATGAGATGACAAAAAATTATCCTCTCATATACACTTGTCGCTCATCCAGCACCCCAGTGAATTGAATCCACCGGGGTAGACACATTATTTCCGTATGGGTAAACATTTTCGAATTTCACAATAGTGATTTGCATTTTTTTAATATAGATTGCTAATTAAACATATCTCAAAGAAATTATATTAGTAAAATTTCCACACCTAGTTCATGGTTAGATAAAGCAATTTGAATTTCACAATATTTATTTGAAGTATAATGCAATACAATTACAATATACGCACTTGAATACATCCCACAACTTATTATTTGAAGTATATTCTCTGTTGATCACTTCATGTTTTAGTAAGAATAAAAATAAATTACAATATACGCACTTGAATACTTCCGACAACTTAAAATCTTATGAAAAAATTTGTGATTCTTTTTACCTTTTATAAATTCAATCTGCAGAAATAATCCCTTTATCCTTTAGCTCATTTCCTTTCATTTAAAATGTAGTATCAAACAAGACGTTTTTAGATAATTAGTATTATTATTACATTAAATATTAATGGTACACGATTACTTTATAATTACAAAAAATATTAATCTATAAATATTCACATGTATTGACACAGTATAAAATATTTACAGAAAATTATTAACCTATTATTAGTACTTAAAACTAGTTAATCAACCAAGGAGTGTAGACCAAGTGATAGCGGTAAACTCAAGTTCGAATCATATTTTAATTCGAGTTGGGATTAAAAAAGAAATAGCTAACTAATTTTTTTTTTTTATTGGATAAAACTAACTAAAAATATTATTAAGCTGATATTGAAACTCCTCCAAAACCCTTATCAAAACCCTAGGCATCTTTCCAAAATCAGGAACAGATCAGCAACAATGGCTTTCCGTAGTTCGTTTTCCAGATCTCTCATCTCCACCGTTAGGGCTTCAACTTTCCGCTCATCGCCGTCGATCTCCGCTCCCCGCCTCCGTCCTCCTCCTACATTCTCCGCCCCTCGCCCCCAGCCCCGCCGCCTCTCGTTCTCCAATCCAAGGTACCACCACATTTCTATTTAATCATTGATTTCTGTTTTTTCTTCTTTCAATCAGTCGTAAATCGAATATCGACGCAATTTTCTGCGTCTCTAGGGTTTATCTCTTTCTTGTTATTACTACTAAATGTTAAAACTGATTATTTACAACCCTAATTTAATTTTTTTACCCAATTTCCTGTGCCTCACCTAGTTAATATGAATAATTTATAATTAGTTAAGTTGCTGAGTTTTGAATCATGCAGGAATTTAGGGGAATTAGGGTGTGCTCAATCGCTGATACCGCTGCATAGCATGACAGCACTGAATTCTCACTTGGCAGTCAGTGTGCGGGCCTGCTGTGAGCTGTCCCATGGTACCTTCTGCCGTTCTTGTCAGGATCGCTAGTAGTTTCTTTGTGAGTCTGATACTGTTGATATTAGGATAGTTATGGTGGTAAATGCTCATGAACAAACTGGATTACTATACATTTTGTAGTATCTAATCTATAATTGATTTAATAAAATGTGGTGGCATGTGGGATCTTTTTGATGAGTTGGGGGTGCAGTAACTGATTTTTTATTAGCTTGTTGAAATTGATTGATAAGAAAGATTTGGGATTATTGGGATCTATAGGGAGGAATGGAAAAGATGGGTGATGTCGCCAGCGCTTCCCAACATTCAAGGCCGGACTCTGACATGTTGTAGGTTGATTTTCTCCCTTTAATTAGTAGTTCGCTTTAGATCAATATTACATGAGTTCAAAAAGGTCAGTACTTTTTGGAGTTAAAGAATAAAATGAATTATTTCGAGAGATACTGATACATAATTAGAAAATTCCTGCTGCTCGCTTGCTGTTATGTCTTCTAAAAGATATACTATATGTTGTTTGTGTCAAAACCATATTATTTATCAGATTTCCCCCCCCCCCACCCCCCCCCCCCCCCACCCCCCCCCCCCCCCACCCCCCCCCCCCCCCACCCCCCCCCCCCCCCACCCCCCCCCCCCCCCACCCCCCCCCCCCCCCACCCCCCCCCCCCCCCACCCCCCCCCCCCCCCACCCCCCCCCCCCCCCACCCCCCCCCCCCCCCACCCCCCCCCCCCCCCACCCCCCCCCCCCCCCACCCCCCCCCCCCCCCACCCCCCCCCCCCCCCACCCCCCCCCCCCCCCACCCCCCCCCCCCCCCACCCCCCCCCCCCCCCACCCCCCCCCCCCCCCACCCCCCCCCCCCCCCACCCCCCCCCCCCCCCACCCCCCCCCCCCCCCACCCCCCCCCCCCCCCACCCCCCCCCCCCCCCACCCCCCCCCCCCCCCACCCCCCCCCGCCCCCACCCCGTCCCCCCCCCCCCCCCCCCCCCCCCCGGCCGGGCGCGGCCCGGTCCCCCCCCCCCCACCCCCCCCCCCCCCCACCCCCCCCCCCCCCCACCCCCCCATAAACAACTAATCAACTAGGAGTACCTAAAAAGACTAATATACTAATAAATAATTAATTTAAGGAATAACATGGTGAATAATTTGATTAAGAAAACAACAAAGAGAAAATAGTTATAAAATTTGTTCAAGGGTATGATTTCGGTGAATATTCATATGACGACGATCGAAACTACGTAGAGTTGACATTGTCTAAATAGTAATAGTTTCAAGAAATGTCATTATATGGTAGGCCATAATCGAAGAAATCATGTCCATGTCTTCTCAAGGTTAAGAAGAAGCTGCGTAAAAGTTTGAAAGTTTGTACCACTTTTGGCATGTTTTTTCAAACATTTTGAATTGATATGTACTTTATTTTAATTTTAAGTTCCTATCCTAGTATATATCCTTGCTTGTACATAAAACATAAACATATGCTCATGTAGTAGCTGCCTGTAGCATATTAAAGAACCAGCCGTGGACTCGTAGTTAATTTCTAAAACCGCAACTTACCATGACGAACTTTTGATTATCTTTTTCTTCTCAAAACTGAAAATCTTCTCTATGCACCAAAATCGTCAGATTATTTGGTAAAATGTCGTTTTCAGAAATCTCAAACTGCATTGATTAAAAGTTATGTTTATTGATTTACACTGAGATTGTCTATTTTCCAACAATTTTAATGCACAGAACTTACGAGTTGTTATTTTACGAGAATATCCTACATTTTCCCCTTGATTTTATATAGCTAATATTCAACCCGAACAAATTATGCTCATGTATGTTCAAGTTTTATATATCATGTTTGAAGGCTTGAAAGTAAAAAAATTAATCTGCAAAAATAAAAAATAAAAATACTATCATCCGCCAATAAGAAGAAAGAGCAAACATAAACAAATAGCTTCATCTGAATCGATGGATTTGAAATTGACAAAGAATTTAAAAAAAAAAAATTCAAATGACTCAGCTATTGAGTGGATTTTGAATCCATCATTGGGTTAAGATCCATCCAAATATAAAAAATATCCAAATAAGTATTATGGATGCGGTAACTCTCCAAGTGGTTGAGCATGCTGTAAACTATACCATATTTTGCTCTACATTCATTGTATCAATGCATACTTCAAGTAGAATTTTATGTATATAGAGCAAAAGAAAAGAGAACCATATTTTCATGTTCATAGACTAATAGAGTTCTTAAATTTCGTTTTTTCTCCAACCCCTTTTATTTAAAGAACTCGGGCGTTTCCTTAATCTCGAACCAGAAGTATACATCTAATACTACAATAACATATCTAAAGTTTCTTTTTTTTTTGGGTAAACACCACTTTTGGTCCCTCTTATCATTAACTTTTTACAGAGTGGTCCCTCTTATGTTTTTTTTCCCACTTTAGTCCCTACTATGAATTATTTGTCTCAGTTTAGTCCCTTTCAAGTGATCCAAGGCGGTTCCGGTAACATGTGATATGCACATGAGGTCAATTTCATCATTTCAAGTAAACTAATAGGGATATTTTCGTCTTTCTAATTTAAAAAAAATATTTAATCTCTTCCAAACTAGGCTTTCATTCCAATCCAACTTAATCGTCCATTTCGTTCCAAACTAAAGTTTTCTCCCAAAATCTTCTTCAAACACCAAAATTGCTCACCAATTAAACAATATCTCAAATAGTCTCAATAGTGAACGGACGAAAATGCCCTAAAAATTATTCATATACATGTCACGTATTATTGGAACCACCTGATAAGGACTAAAGTGAAATACATAATTCATAGTAGGGACTAAAGTGAAATAAATAATTCATAGTAGGGACTAAAGCGGGAAAAAAACATAAGAGGGACCACTCTGTAAAAAGTTAATGATAAGAGGGACCAAAAGTGGTATTTACCCTTTTTTTTTTTTTTTTGTATTGGTTTACCACGGTTTAATCCCTTGCGAGGCACGTCGGACATATTATATATGAGAACGTCTCCCAACAAGGATTCGAACTTAGGTCGCCACTTTGGGGGTACTCCACTTGACCGATCACTGTTGGTATCAAAAGTTGCTTATAATTTAGAAACCATAATTTCAAGAACCGCCTAAGCTTAGTAATTAGCTATCCTAAGAAGTAATCAAACACAATTTAGTATCAACCACCTACTAGGAAAAGGCTTATCTTACATGAAACGCAATTTGATAATTAAGGATTCACATTTCACACACCAAACCTATGTTCCAAACTAAAACTGCTAAGCTAAGCTTCATACGTCTTTCATAACAACTACAAAAAGTTACAACAATAGCAGCAACAAAGCAATTTGAAATGTTCTATGATAATGCTAATAGTACCTATAACATAAATAGTCAACATATCGAGTTAAAAAAATAAAAAAATAAAAAAAAATCAACTGTTACCTGGACTGTGACATTGGCAGAAATATGATTTTATTTTAGCAAGTCCCAACTTCTTCTCATGTGTGCAGGCAAAGGAGCATCTACTGTAATGCTTTCTATTAGTGCAGCATCCATGTCTGAAACTGTGACTCCGTGTTGTAAGGCCAGAGAGATATTGGGCAATACCATTTCCTTACAATGAAGATGAAGTCGAAACTGTTTGTCGGAGATACTACCACTCTCCAATTCAAAGCCAAATGTATCGTGTTTTAATTTGGACATTTGTTCATATGGTTTGAGATCTGAAATGGTGCCCAAGAGATGTCCTATTTTCTTGTGAGCTTGCCATCCATACTTGTAGTCTCCAACTATTGGTGTCCCCAACACTTCAGCACAATGCACACGGAGCTGTTCAATGATATGGGTATCAAGATGGTCTCCAACGTTTTTTGATTAAAGGCAAAATCGCATTTTTAATCACACGGGAATGGACCCTCAACACTTTTGGTCCAGAGGTTTAAATATCGCACTCTCGGTCCCAATATTTTACACTGTTGATCCTATCACCTTCTTTTCCAATCCAATTTTTGCACTTTTGATCCCATACGTTTTGCACTTTTAGTCCTAAAGAACTGTTTCAATTGAATGGGAAAAAGGCGACAAAACCAAAAGTGCAAAATATTTTATAGTACGACCAAAAGTGCAAAACATCTTATAAAAATTAGGACCAGAAGTGCAAAAAATGTGAGAAAAGAAGTGTTGAGGGTCCAGTCTTCTGGAACTAAAATGCAATTTTGCCTTGATTAAATTATGAAAACAGTTTAAAGATAAGTTAAACTGATGCATTTGGAAATTGTGACGGTTGTCCAAACCTGATGCTTTCTTCCAGTAAGCGGTGACAACTCTAACCATGTGTAACCTGCAATTTTACCACTTTATTGAGGACATGGTACACAAAACTAATAAACAAATACTAAAGACGCAAAATTGGATATTAGAAAATAGGCATCAAGTTTAAGTTTAGCATCCTAGACAATCAGATCATTAAAGATGAAATGTAGAGAAGATTAACATTTTGAAAAAGAGTATCAAAACTTTCAGGAAGTAGATATGGTACCCATGTTCAATAAACCACTCAAAGGAATACAAGATGTCAATAGAATGGAATAGAGCATATGGACCCTGACTTGTACAAAATTCAGGAAACAAAGCATAAGAGACGAACCTGAGGAAGTTGCTATCACTCGATATCCGGTCACAGCATGCTGTGCTGACGTGTTGTGGATATTGTCAACCACAGTAATTCTCTCAGATTTTCCATTGTCAACCACCACCTGAACATTGGAACATAAACAGAGAGAAGGAATCGAGGATATGAGTTGTATGTTCGTACAAATTTATGTATAACTATGGTAGACATAATCAACAGAAAAACATTTTTCTGAGTTTAGTAAGGGAAAAGGTTTCTGAATATTTTTTATTCTATTCTTGCATAGTAATTTTATTTCTAAAACAACTATATAATGCACAAATAGCAGCACACTTCAGGCATAAATTATATAATATATAACTATAAGGAAATAAGCCCTTTTTTAAATGTTAATATTCACGATATCAATGTACCGGAATGAAACAGCATTAATCAGTATGATCCCGCAAATCATAAAACATATTTGATAGCTAACACTAGCATATTGTAGCATCAATTGAATCTGTTTTACTGAATGATATTTATTTCGTATGATATTCCTTGCAAAGCTTGGAATTCAGCTTTGTTCAATTCACGACTTTTATGAGAAAAAGTCATCTGTATTTCAAAATGATTCTTCAATCATCTTACTTTAGATATGTAGCACATAGACATATGCATTAAAGGTTTTACTAGTAAACCTCACTACATTTTCAAATAGTGGTTCCAATCATATGTTCTATTCGCAGATTCTATAAACCCATTTGATAGAGAAAGCTCAGGTTCTACTAGACTGTCCAAATCATTATAAAATAGAGCTTTTAACATAAAGCTTGCCAATGAAATCAAAATTTGGTAAGAACAAAAAATGTACAAGGCAGAGAAATCATTGACAAGAAAAATGATACAAATTTTATTATTGTTGAAGACTACCAAGAACTCTAAAAATAAAGAAAGAGAGAAAATACACCTTCACCAATGGCACTGAAATTAGTCCTTTTGGGCGTCTAGGAGATCCAACAACAAGAGCCCAATACCTCTTCTCTAGGCTTCTTTTACTATCACGATTCTTCAAACAAGAAAAGATAAATCAGATATGGAACTTATATTAGACAGCAAGAGAGTAAGAACTATTTAGAGTTAAACTAACATCATCTGATGCTCCAAAAGTTTTCTCGCGAAAGATGGAATGCAGAACAGTAGCGCTCAACTGTGTCCTTCCCATCACTAATATGCCACTGCTGTCTCTATCAAGTCTGTGCACCTAAAACAAAAAACTTGTCCATAACAATATAGACAAAGACAAGGGTTAACTATAAGACCAGGAAAAATAATTATAATATGGGCTTAGAGAGAACATGTAAAGTTTATATTCCGGCAAAGCTGCGAAGGATGACCAGACCAGAAACAGGATAACCACATCATGAAATGTGTAGCTCACGAGTAATAAGGAATAGGTCCTTAGTTGATTCCATGCCAACAATAGTAGACCATAGTTTTAACAGCTAATAAAATGATATCCGGTTTTAACAATGGAAATAAACACACATAAGGCACACATCTTACAACAAAGTTCTTGCATACGAGGCATAAAAAAGCAATAATTGGAGTACAGAAGTCTTTCTGTAAAATACAATGTGTAGTTTACTATTCCACGTGTGCTTGCCAAATTATTAAGGTCTTGTTCACACTCTACTAAAATGAGGAAGTAACTCTTCCATAGTTTCATTATTCATTATGATTTTATTTTTCTAGCAAGATCAACTTATGACCCACCAAGGGAAGCAATGGTTCTCTCCCAAAAGCTACTCTTCTGCCTATCTATCACTTCAACATAAAAATATTGAATAATCAACAGAAACTAAGTAAAAGAAACATATTTGTCAACAAGGGATGCAGAAGTAATGTACAATCCTAGACCAGTCATTTCACATTTATGATAACCTCTTACATTAACCAAAATATGCAAAAGATAGACAAGAGAGTTGTAAAAGTTGATGTACTGTGTGTGGTTGACCTTTCTGCAAACTGGAGTTCTTTCAAAAGCAAACTTAAGTGCCAGGTTGTCATGAAACCTACCTATTTTAATTTACGAAAGATCATACATAGAGACTAATCTATACCACACAAACAGAAGACTTGGAACTTACCAGGCGAGGAGACTCTTTCAGGTCGTATTTCAAATACTTCGCAGCCAATTCATCTAAACTTCTCTTTATCCCAATACCACCCTGAACAGAGACATTTACATAATATGAAAGAGTACAAATTTACTGCAATTCCCAAAACAGCAGCGCACGTGTATAACATACCTGTACAGGCATTCCAGGCGGTTTATTGATGACAATTATGGCTGGATCCTAAAATATGCAATCCAAATTAGTTGTTCCATTCAGGCATAATACACATTATAGAAATATAGAGTCCAAACTACATATGAGACTGACTATGGTTTTTTTAACTTAATACCTTATATAACTCAAGGCCACGGACAAATTTCAATTCATCTTCATTGCAAAGGCTGTGATCCTCTGCTGCGGTTGACGGACAATTTCCATCAACAGATTTAGGAAGGAATATTCTGTCACCAAAGTCCATCAGCTCTTTAGCTCCTATCTTTATCATGCATAGGGGGAGGGGTGGGCCAATTCAGAAAAACAAATTAAAGGAATGACACCTAATTTAATGGATTACATAAATTACTGTTTTACCCTTCTTGGCCGGAGTTGCTCACTTTCAATACCGGAGCATTCTTTTCTAACCTGTAGTGATAAGAGAACAAATAATGACTTCATGATGTGCAAACTGACAAGCTTATAGTAAAAACATATGCAATTAACAATGAAAACATAATAAATATCTTGCTACGGAAGATTAGAGTCCATTTATAGCCTGACTCGTGTGCGACTGTTTGTAGGCTCGATACATGAACTTGCTCAGTAAAAGCTCATTTGAGCTCGGCTCGTCATACATATCAATATCAGACAAGCTTGAACAATACTTTTCATTTGATAACTTTTGAACTTTGGTTCAAGCTCAACATATAAGTTAAAAATTGATAAAATACAGGGTTTTTTGCACTTTGCACCCCCGAAACATGGAAAAAATGCACTTTGCACCCTCAAAACATAAATTTAGCACTATACACTCTCGAAATATGAATAATTCAACACTTTGCACCCTTTTTTATTTTCCTCAAAAAACCTAGGGATAAAATAGGTAATTCATTTTTGGATTTTTGCACCCCCGAAACACGAGAATGGCCATTTTGCACCCCCAAAAAACGAGAAATGGATACTTTGAACCCCCTAAACACAAAATTAGCATTTAGCACCTCAAATTAAGAAAAACTCAACAACTAGCACCCCTCGTTTTTTTTGGAAAAGTTGACCACAGGGGTCAAAAAAATCTAGGGGCAAAATAGGTAATTTATTTTCTGTTTTCTTAAAATTTGCAAAATACGATTATGAATACTAGAATATTCATCTGCAAAATCTATTTTAACATATTTCTTTAATTATCAATTTTTCAAATGTCCTCAAAATATCTATAAGAATTCGAAAAGATTCTAGAAAGTTAATACATAAAATTGATTGAATCATTAACAAAAGCAAATTTTAAGATGGAGAGAGAAATAAGTATTTTAGTATTCATAATCGTATTTTCAAATTTAAGGAAAAAATAAAATGAATTACCTATTTTGCCCCTAGGTTTTTTGCCCCCGGTGGTCAACTTTGCCAAAAAAACGAGGGGGTGCTAGTTGTTGAGTTTTTCTTAATTTGAGGTGCTAAGTGCTAATTTTGTGTTTAGGGGGTTCAAAGTGTCCATTTCTCGTGTTTCGGGGGTGCAAGTTGATGAGTTGTTCTTAATTCGAGGGTGCTAAGTGTTAATTTTATTTCGGGGTTGCAAAATACCCATTTCTCGTGTTTCGGGGATGCAAAGTGCCAAAGATCCAAAAATGAATTACCTATTTTGTCCCTAGGTTTTTTGAGGAAAATAAAAAAGGGTGTAAAGTGCTGAATTGTTCATATTTTGAGGGTGCAATGTGCCTATTTTCCATGTTTTGGGGTGCAAAGTGCAAAAAACATACATAAAAAGTTACGTATTTTTGGTTTGTTTAATAATTAGACCAAACCAAAGTCAAACACAATTTCAAGCGCGACACAAAATTTAAACCAAACTTCAACAAATTTAAACCAAACTTCAACAATATGTCAGTTCCACAATAGTCGTCTCATTTAAACCCCTATCTATGTGAAATAATAAGTGTAAAAGATTGACCTCGTGCTGTGCAACTGACAATCTTATAGTATAAACATATGCAAATAAGGCTAAAAAACAAACCAAAGTACTCAATATTTGTCACCACTCGTTCAACAAAGGATCGTTTCACTTCAGTAAGTAAATAAGCTTGAACAACATTTTTCTTTAGATACTTTTTGAAGCTCGATTCAAGCTGACTTGAAAAGCTTAAAATTGAGAAATAAATACAAAAATATCAAGCCTCGGGTTCCTTTAATAATCAAACCAAAATGTTGACACAAAATTCAAACCAACCAGACGTGAACAATGTGTATTTTGACACTACTCAGTCTCGTTTACACCTTTATCTGTATATGCGTGATAGATAGATTGACCTGTCTTAAGCGAAAGAGTTTCTGCACGAGGCTTCTCGGAAGATGCGGACAGCAATTAAGAATCCATTTAAGCGCCGTCATAGCTCCTTCTTTCGTTTCGGAAGGCCTTCCGGCGAGCCTTTTCCCTATTGCAGAACCATCTGCAGAGGGAGCAAATGAAGGTAAAATGAACCATTGGTTATTCGTCCTCTTTTCTGTCTTAGAGTCTTCGACGTCGGCAGCCGTGGAATAAAAGTACCGATATCGAACAATTGGTGTTATTCTGGCGGCGGATGCGGGCCGCCATCGGCGTAGTATTTCCCGGAGAAGAAATTGCTCCGCCATCACAGGGTTTTAGGACTATTTTGGGCTCGAGGAAAAGGATTAAACTCTTTTTACTATATTTCTTTCTGTCGTATTAAATTTATTTTGGGCAATTGTGAACTTAACGGATTACATTTTGGACCTTCCTGCCCGGAATAGTTAAGGATTTGTGCCCGATCAGGGCTTTTCTGAGGGAAAAAAGGCCCAGTTACACTGAACTGGATCTGGACTGGATTATTGCTGGGCCGACTCTTTGTTTTTTTGATAATTTAGTGCTGGGCCGACCCATGTTGTTTAATTATGATTTTTTAGCTTATAATCAGGATTGTTTAGAATTTTAATTGTACCCCAAGGTGATTGGTCAAGTGGTATTGGCTTGTGATTCTAAGAGGTAAAACTCCAGTTCGAATCCTATTGTAAACACCATACAAATCAAGCTGTAAATACACACTTTGATCATGGAGTCTTAACTTTAGCTTATAGGCTTCTATTTGAGTTTAGCATCCAAATTTACAAATCTATAATTTTGACTGATTATTTGAGTTTTCTTACCCTTATTATTCTTTTATATTTGTAATTTGGTTCATCCTTAATGTAGTAGAGTTTCGAAACATAGGTTATAAAAGCTTAAAATATTCCACAACTGTATTTGATATTTCTGGTTTATAAGCTATGTAGACTCTATACAGTATTCAACGTATATACAGTTACATGAAACTCGAGGATGGATCTAATATACAACTTGATAAAAAAAAAAATTATAATTCTAATATGGTTGATTATGTGGAAAAGGTGAGAATAGAGATAAATGGATTTAATATAATAAAAAAGAGCTAATGACAATTTAGTAATTTATCTCCATGTGATATGTATAATGTTCAATTTATCTCCCTTGCAATTTGAAAAAAAAACAATTTACCCCTTATAATCTTATAAAAATTTCACAGTGTCTCCCTAACATTTTTAAACATAAAAAGTACGAATTGACAAAGCTACCCCCTTATATGTGGTACTTTACCCCCTGTGTTTTGATTATTAATGTGACACTTTACTTCTATGTGTTATGATAAATATTGCAATTTACCCACTTATGTCACAAAAATACTTTTGATGCCACTCTCAATTGAGTTACACTCTGCAGTTAAAAGAAGTAAATTGCTCTTTTAGAATTTTCACGGGGGTTGGAGTGGGGGTAAAGTGATCTTTTTGAAATCAAAGACATGTATCACTGGTAATATATGAAAAAGAAAAAGGAACAAAATGCATACTGGGTGAAGTAAACATAAGATGATCAGACGAGTAAACATAAGATTATCAGACGGAGATGATAATAATCATCAAAACTGACATCTTTGAGCTTTTTCTAGCAAGAATATATCCCATCATAATCAATTAAAGTAAAAAATTTCATTGGACTCTTCAAAATGAAATCTTCTACCTATATATATATATATATATACATATATCAGTACATACATTCGTGTCTAATGTTTGTTATTGAATGGCTGAATTGATCAAAGACTTATGTATAATTAATATACTATAACCTTGCTTTAATACTACTTCCTAACTACATCTACATGCACTATATAATTAAGCACATTGACATCTTACATCAAATCCTTGAATTCAAAAACTAAAAAAGTTCCAAAAATAAGTACTAGATAACGATGTTTATAATTATTTAGTGATGATGATTGCCTGGAGCAAGTTTATGGCCCTCTCCAGGACTTGGCCCAGAATTCCTCCTTGAAATTTCAATGGAGCTTTTAAATCCATTATTAATTGAAATATTGATCACCTCTAGCCGACTTTGATTTGATTTCTTCAACACTGGCTGTGGCTGTGGCCGGGCTTCGCCTGCATAAAAATCAAGGCTTGATATAATTAGAGAAATTAGGAGGAGGACGGAGAAGAGAAATCTATGTACTTTAGCCATTTAATTAATAAAATGTAAAGGCCAAGGTTGCAAAATTCCAGGATTTGGGGTACGTGTATTTATAACCTTCACATGACATGGTTGCTAGTGCCTGGATTTGTTTGACTATATATAATTAATTTTGTATTTTTCTATATTATAAATTACAATAACGGAAAAAATATATATATACCTAATTACGCTAACATGCATATTTTTTTCCTATAGGCCGCTAAGGCTAGCTAGGCTACGGCCTCGTCATCTACCCATTTAAGCTCTTAATGAAAATTATATTAAGCTTGTTTCTTTAGTAACATGCAATGAGAAATCAAAATTTAATTTTCTGATCTCTTGCTTTACGCACCTAATTAACAGTAATCAGCTAAAAAATACCAAAATTAACTTGATCATGTTAATGAATTAATGTGTATGTAAACTCCAAGAACAGACGTGCATGACATTTGGAGTTATAAAAGTACTTTCAAGTGGTGTGTTGCTTGCAAAAAAATCTATCAACAAGTAAAACGATAAAATTGGCACGGGTAATTGGGAATTTTTAGTTCAATTTGAGCTTAGCACGTAATGTCTAAATTATTTAAAAGTTAATACATATCTCCTGCGATTAAAATCAGTATTAGACAGGTGATCGAGTACTAATTGTCTTCGCTTATATAGGTATCTACTCCCAATTTTTTATAATGTGAGTGTATTTTCTTAAAATTATCCTAGTAAATTAATGACGTTTTAATATTCGTTTTCATACATAAGTTAGGATCTAAACATGGAGTTAGGATCCAAACAAGGAGTTACTACCAAATTTACCTTCATGTGTTGTTCTTAGAAGACAATTAATATATTTTACATCATTGTGATAAATTAAATAGAAATATATATACACCCCCATGTTTGAGTAGCAATTAGCTATTTTACTAATATTCATGGATGAAACCACAAATGATAATGTGTCTATTACGCATCATTAAAGGGGGCTAAATTGATCATTAGACAATATCACAGGGGATAAAGTGATTATTATAACATTTCACATCGAGTAAAGTGAAAATGATGTTATCAATGGGGGGTTAAATTGATCATTTTTGCATCAAATTAAAGTCACACTCACAATTTTGAACGTGTGTGCAACACCCCATCGAGGTAGTAGGTAAGATGCTCATTATTTTTTATAGAGGGTAATATGCCTATTTTCATATTACATGGAGTTAGATTACCCATTAAGCTCTAGGAGGGGTAACTTGCAAAAAAAACCTTCTAATTAAGCAAGTCTTTTACAAGGTTTGGTTTGATTTAATTTTCTTATTGAGCTTGATATAGTGTTAATATCAAATGAGTTTTAATCGACTCGAACACTTGTTTGATTAATATGATATTTTCACATATGTTTTATTAATTGCTTGTTAATAAAATCGAACTAGAACTCGAATCGAATTTAAAAAGCTAACTATTCTACAATAAAATTGAGTTGAACCAAAAATTGATCATGCAACGAAAAAGACAAAAGATCCTTTATCCCCCATTTGATATCACAAATTTTAAAAATTTAAATTCTTGTCAATTGATCTATATGTGTAACACAATAATATATAGTATTTTAATTTTTTAGAAGTTAAGTTACTTACATTTTCTACGTTTTTAAACTAACGTGTACATGAAGTGAGGTCATTTTCAACAAGAATGCATGCATGCAAATTCCCGATGGCTAGCTTAAAAGTGAAATGACCGAATAAAATTTCACCGAAAAATCTATATGGTATTACAAATTACTATGGTGCCTTCTGTCCGGTGGATCTTTGTCTTAATCTTTCTATTGCGTGACGTAATAACTGTGAATGAAATTATACCACTCTTCTACGTATACATGTGTATGTGTTAACTTTAAGACGTATACGTTAATTCGACATTATATCCTACATAAATGTATGTATATTTCTTGTAGGCCTTTCAATTCTCTTTTACGATAAGGTTCACAACTTCGTTGGACATGAATTTGTACACAATTATAATTACTATTCCTGCAATTTCAATCACTTTAATCGTTGTTGCAGTCTCTACAAATACGATCAAATTAAAACCTATAAATCATGTCATATGCCATCATTTTAACCTTACCAAATTAATTACCACGAAACTAAAATATTTTATTAAATAGGTTATTTTGGTCCATGTAATTCTTGCAGAAATTCATTGGTCATGGACAAAGCAAAGTATATTAACTTGCAAATTATATAATACCAAAGATTAGTAAATCTTTTTAACTTATACATAAGATCACAATCGAGAGTACTTATATAAATTTGATGCGATAGCCAAGTTTATGGAAAATAAGAATGATCAACAAATTAAGACAAAGAAAAGTGCACTTTTACCTAAATTAATTGAATACTAAAAGGCCACAAACTTCATTACATTCCTTTCCAGGAAATGGACCAAATTAAAATGGGCCCATTTGTTTGGTCTTGACTGTTGGAGTGTTGGGTTATTTTCATGGTTCCTTTTGAAATCGAAAGCATTATAAAGTCAAGATCCCACTTAACATTTTTTTTCTTTTTTTCTTTTTTTTTGAGAATCCCACGAACATATTCATGATAATAATTTTTTCTATTATGAAGTCATGATGCAACCTCAAGTAGAAACTTTAATTCTATATATATATATATATATATTACAACATTAACAGAATAAATATAGGTGGTAAAATGGGTCAGAAGCCATGGGCTGACCCAGTGAGAACAGATCGAACCTAACTCAACCTTTATTTTATTTATATATTTTGTTGATTGAGTTAGGATGAGTTGAAGTTTATATGGGTCCAAAAAGATTCTAGCCTAATAAAAACGGGTCAAGTAATAATTACAATAAGCTTAGTGTTATAAATGCGTCAATTGAAAGGTCATGTCTAGTTAAAATGAGATAATAGGCATCAGGGCTGAAAATCAAACCAAGCTACTGGATACTCAACTCGAGCTCGTTCGATAAAAGCTCGTTTGAGCTCGGTTCGTCAAACAAATCAAACAAGCTTGAACAAGATTTCTCGTTCAATAACTTTTGAAGCTCGGCTCGAGTTCGACTCGATAAGCTAAAAATTGAAAAAACACATGTAAAATACCAAGCTACTCGATACTCGGCTCGAGCTCGTTCGATAAAAGCTCGTTTGAGCTCGGTTCGTTAAGAAATCAAACCAAGCTCAAACACAAAATTTCAAGCTCGATAAAATTCAAACCAAGCTTGAACAACGTATCGTTCGATACTACTCGGCTCGTTTACACCCCTAATAGGCATGCATATATATATATATGTCAACAAGTTGGGAAAGCGGACTGCACAAAATTCCACAATTTGTGGTGGTGGTGGTTAGGTTACCTTACCATTTGAGTGAAGAATTAAGTTACTGCAACTGGGAAGAAAACCAAACCCACTCACTCGATTTTATGGGGCTTATTTGAAATTGGGCCGGTCGAAGCAGGTCTGGTATTATACAATAAATATTGTTACTGGGCCGGTTCAAGATAGGTCCAATAAGGAAAATGATTGAGTTATTGACATGTAATCTAATTAATTGATCGCATTAATTTTGGACAAGCCCAATCCACTTGAAAACATAAAAATGAAGGGTTCAGACTTCAGAATAAGCTTGACTCGGCCCATTGATCAAGACCTTTTTTACCATAATCAACCTAAAGAATTGGCGAAATTCTTTGGGCTTTTATATGGTAGGCAGATGAAGTTTGTTCAGGATCTCATATCTAGGGCTGTCAATGGGTCGGATCAGGGTCAACGTAACTTTTAGTATTCAAAATAAAAATAAAGAGATGTCCTTAATGATGAGGAGCATAATATTGCGTCTTTGCTTTGATGACTATCAATTACTATCAACTTCACAGATGAGGAGCTTAATATTGCGTCTTCGCTTTGATGACTATCAATTACTATCAACTTCACATACAGAAGAAACAGAACTTATGTATTGTCGTTTATATATCAATGGCTAAGTTCTATGTATTGTAGTTTGAGGGAAAAACACCTTTGATATTAAACTTTAGTTTAAAAAACACATTTGATACCAAATTCAGAAAAACATATTTCATATCATAATTACACCATCTTGAAACATTTACTTTTGCCGTCAATTTTCGGATCGAAATTCTTGAAACCCATGCATATTTTATCTCTCATTGTCAACTTAACAAACACATGAGCGGCACGTGCTGAATTTCGTCCGAAAATTGACGACAAAATTAAATGTGTCCAGATTGTATGGATCATAATATGAAATGTATTTTTTCAAAAAGATTGGTACCAAATATGTTTTTTGAACTAAAATTTGGTATCAATAGTATTTTTCCCTGTTTTGTCGTTTATATATGAATGGCTAAGTTGGTGTTCGTTTCACAATCAGCAGTTGTATGCAATGACGTATTTCTTTCACAATGGTCATCTTATCACAATTGGCAGTACTCAGCTATGTTGGTACTTGGTACCCAACAGTTATAGTCATTAATGAACAACTGGTGAATATTTCAGAGCTCCAAACGTAAATTAATTATTCAAAAGACTTTACTATGAAAATCATGTACGTTTTTTTTTTTGATAATTTTCCTAATATGTTTTTATAATATATTATAAAAGTGCACGTCGTACGCTGTACGCGTCGAGTCAATTTTTTGAGTAACTTTTGTAAACTACTGTAACGTCATAAATGACTGATATTTAATTTATTTTTTATTAAATTATAATTTTTATAAAAAATAATGGCTTTAAATTATTGTTATTAAACATAAAATAATGACTTATTTAGTTATGAGATCTTGTAATTTTTTTTTTATAATAAGATCATAAAAAAATTATTTAGTTCATATTTCAGATTAAAGTTATCATTTTAAAGCTCTATTTATTTATTTTAAGGGCTACGCTTCATTGTAAAAGCTCTATTTAAAGTACTTAAATATTTTTCATTACAATAAAATAAAATAATTAATATTTTGTATTTGTCAAATACGAGAAGTTTTTATCATCACAAAACTGTAACGTGAATGTGATACCAAGTATGATACAATAAAGACAAGTATGTTGATATATATATAGTAAGGAGCAATTTGGATGGGTCGATTGAGACTGGATGGATTTGAAATTGTTGGAAAATAGTAAGTTAATGGACTAAATTGGACATAATTTAAGTGGGAACCACTTCAAGAAAAGTGTTGGGTCTTTGTGGAATTATATTCTACTCCGTGAGTAGATTAAAACGGTATATCGTATGTCCAAATCGGAGTTCGGGTGAATGAGAAATTGACACTCAAAGTACACCCTTTAAAACGGAAGGAAAAGAAAGAAAATGCACTTATCCCACATTGGAAATGGAGTACAAAATCTTGAGGTATATATATGATCTGCCAATGTAGTGGTGTAACTACTTAGCTAACAAAAGTCTATCCCCTCACGCGCAGGGGGGTGGGGGTGTTGCAAATCATGGATCAAAATTTGCTTCGGACCTAGGGGTGCACATGGTTCTTGAAACCGTACCGAACCGTACCGAAGTATCGGTATTTTTTCTCAAAATTACAGGTCTTGGTATAGACGAAAACCGTACTGGATATTTTGGTATGGTATAGGTTTTAAGGATTTTTTACCGCAAAAAAACCGTACCGTACCAATAAAAATAAATATCTTTTATTAATTAATTTATGCATATTTAATATAATATGTGAGTTTTATCTAGCCTTAAAGAATTAGGACTCAAAATTAAGCCCACTAATATCTTAAAAGGCAAATAACTAAAACCTAATTATCTAAGTAAATCACAAGCCATTATCCTTAGAGATACACGGCACTACGGCAGCAGCAACACACAATATTTTCATTGAAAATTATTTCATCAAAGATTCTCCAAATTAATTTCATTTGTTTCTTCTTCCTTTGACATCACAAGTAAGTTCAATGTTATTAGTGTTTCCAGTAATTACTTGTAAACATGCCATTTCATTGTTGTTTAATTAGTGTATTGAATGATATATGAATTGCAAAGACACTGTACTCGTTAAGCAAATGAATAGAATTAGAAAAGAAACATGTACCATTTGTTTCCATTGGGTTGCTCAATAAACCTCATTAAGCCTTAAGGTAGATCATGCATGCTTGAACATTTTCATGCCCAGCCAATGAAAATATACTGCAACCAGTAGGATTGGTATTGAAGTAGTTATTTCTTTTTATATTATTAAGTAGTCTATTTTTTATGTTATTTGTCACTATACAGAGTTATTCAATGTTGAATTGCATAGTTTATGAGATCTTATTATATTTTTTCTTAGACATGACTTCTTTTGGTTTTTGTTTTGCATATATAATTTATTGTCAAAGTCAAATATTTGGTTAGCATGAAGTCCTCAAGTGTTAGCCTATTAAAAATGTTAAGCTTAAACGAAAAATTAAGCTTTTTTCATCTAATAAATGTCCATTTTTTTTATACAAGCAAAATAATTTGAGAACTAAAAAGTTATTGTAAAATACCGCAAAACCGTACCGTACCGTACCGGAACCACACCGTACCGAATATAATGGTATGGTATTCAAAACTTCAGTTTGGTATGTAACTTTTCAGAACCGCATTAATTGGTATGGTATTAATTTCACTAAAAAAACCGTAGAACCGTACCATGTGCACCCCTATTCGGACCTTAAAGACTTGTGCGTGCCCACATCCTGGGGACACAAATGCAGCCCAATTTGAAGGCTTTCGGACGGACTCATTTTTTTGGCCAACTAAAGGAAAAAATAAAAGACCTATATGTAACTCCCGAAACGGAAATCTCCATTAATTTTCTTGTTCCGATTTTGCCCTCCTCCGTTCCTATAAATAGCAACTTCTCTTCATTCTTGCTGTTAGTCCGAGTTCTAAGAAGTTTCAATTTGATTAGCAAAAGCTTGGTGCAAAGCTTCATTGCTAGTACCGTTGTATCCTGGGAGACAGACTTTCAAGTAACCTCGAGCACGAAACTCCGAAGGGTGAGGGAGCGAATTTGTCTTAAGGACACTGTGTTTTCACACAGGCCTCGGTTTGGATAATTTTTCGTTTTAAGTTTCTGTCCAGATTATATTCATCGTAATTGTTATATTGTTCTTGTATTTCAATTGTAGTCGTTATTCGTTTTCCTTTTTACGTGTATTTTACAACATAAATATCTAACACAAATCTTTTACATTCGCTGACAAAAAATATAATGAAATCCTAGTTATTATTTTCAAAATTTCTGAGGGGTCTACTACCTTTGAGTCACGTAGGGCATATTAAATCCTAGTTTTTGATCAAATGAATTTGAGTCCAATTTTATGTAGATTTCAAATTATTTCTCTTACTCAATTATTTGAAATGCATTTTTTTACCTACCTGAGCCTTTTTTCACCTATTTAATTCATTAGTTTGATCCATTTTTGTTGGTCCCAAGTGGTCAGAAGGTTTAGAGGGGGAGGAGTGAATAGACCTTATATGATTTTTGTTCTTTCAACATATTTGATCATGTTTGTTCCTATTTAAGGATCATGTTCTTAGGTTAGGCAGACTTCAAAGTATCAAACTATTCTTTTAAATTGATCTGTCAAAATCAACAGTTTATAGATCAGAGTGTGATGTTTTATGCATCGGATTTTAACTTTGAAAATAGATTTCAAAATCGTTTTCCCTCTATCTATTATTTGGTTCTTTACTAGCACAAGTTATAAACACACAATATAGTAGTTTATATGAACAAATAGGTATAATGCAGAAAGTAAAGAACACAAGGTTTATAGTGGTTTAGAGGTGGTGTAATTTTCCTAGTGCACTGTTCTCAGGCAGCTGAGAAAATTCACCGAGATCACAAAGCACAGTGCCATGGAAGTTGATCACTAAGTCAGTCCAACCACGACCATATCACAAAGCAGGTCTACTAGGCCAGATCACAAAGCAGGCCGCTGGAAAATAATGGTTTCCTATCACAACACTAAGTTCTACACAAGATTTGATGATAGTGTTTGTGTTTTTCAACTTTTGAAGTTTGAAGATAGCTCTTTTATAGCACTTGGAAGTATTTGCTAGTGTGTTATTGATTTTCACTTGATCTTTAACTTCTATTTATATTGGCTAATAATATGTCAGTCGAATGAGACAAATTACTAATATGCCCTCCATCTAAGCTTGTCACATAAAAAACGGCTCTATGCATAACGACATGTCCTGCAATTTAGGGCATGTTGTATGACAAACTCCTGTAGTCTGACTTTGCTTATCAACTCCACATTTGCATTAGATGTCATGGTACTTATCAGGAAATTTCGAATTAAAGATTGATGATTAGACTTTAATACCCCAGTGCCTTGATATATCAATGCTACATTAATCTTGTCGGTTTGTGCCCATACAACTTATCCTCGTTCTCATCCGTTATCATTCAATTAATCTGTTGAAGCACCTTCCTTGAACTCAATTGAAGTCCGTATCATGAACTCAATTGAGGTGCAAATATGTTAGGAGTACTTAGCTGTTTTCTATGTTATATTCTGCTATGTTGACAATTTACTCAGTTGTTGAATATTTTACTAAGCTCTTAAGTTACTAGGTTGTTAGCCTTTCAACTTGACTTAGTTGATGTGACATCTAGGTTAAGACTTCATATTCCACCTCTTGCAATTTAAATGGATGGTTATCCCTCAAGTACTAAGTTGTTCTAGTCTTATCAACTACTTAGTACATTTTCCTATTTAGGCTGATGATGTATAATTTGCTCTATTGTTATCATCAAAACCTAATTGCAAATTGTCTAACCTATTACAACTTAATTTCATTTCAGTTCATCATTTCTGATGATAATTTTAAGTTGTACAATTTGCTTCCAACAATTTTTTTTTACCAGTTAAATGTTTTTTGTCAATTCATTCATTCTTACCGGTTTAATATTTTTTTTATAGATTTGCCGATTTTTATCTTTATAATCTGTTTTAATTGTCTCGTTTTTCATCGATGTCATTTTTTTTCGGTTTAAACCTTTTTTTATTGTTTTCACCCACTTTTTGTTAGTTAAACTCTTTCTTTGCTGATTTCACGTGTCTTTTCACTGAGTATACATGTTTTTTCACCAATTTCATTTGAATTTTCGTCGATTTCACATGTTTTCACCGAATTTACCCCCATTTCACCTGGATTTTCATCGATTTCATAGACCTTTGTTTTTTATTTGTTTCACCAATTTTCAACAATTTTATCCATTTGTTCACCAATTTTTCCCTGATTTTTATTGCTAATGTTTTCACCGATTTCACATGTTCTCCATGAACATGCCTTGATATTCTCGAACATTGTTTATATTTTGCTTCTCTATCCAAAATAATTACGTAGTTAGCTAAGTCATAAATATCCATTCATAAGTAAGCTGCAAATCTATTTTAACTTTTTTTTTAAAAATATTTTTGTGTTGTAGAAGTGATATTTAAGAGAATTTGATTTTTATTTTTAGAAGAGTCTTTTGACTTTTTATGGTTCGTTTTAATGTATTAAGAATTTAATTTTAATTTTTAGTTCTTAGAAGTGTGTTTATTAGAATTTGATTTCTAATGTTTTTACCGATTTTGTAGACTTTGAAGTACTAATCATTTTATTCATGTTGGGTCATTTGAACTCTAAGAAGCCATATTCTCGAAGAACGTTGTCTTTCAAATTATTAATCTGTTGAATATACTATTGTTTTTCTTTCATATTCAATTATTGGTAATATTTATATTTTTCCTCCGATGGTGGCTTGATTGAGTCTCTCATTTTCTTAGACCTTTTAACTTTTTCGATATATTATTGTCTCTCTGTAGTACTTTGGTTATTATACTCTCTTTTAAGATTTTGTTGTCGCAATACATTTGTCATATACATCCAGAGTAAATTTTCAAAAAGTAATTTATAAATATTTTTCATGAATAATTTAATATATGTTTAACTTAAGTAAAAGCAAATATAAATAAAATTTACTAATGAATACCCATTTTTTTTTTATTATTTGGATTTTAGATTGGATTGCAAAAAAGATGGAGTATTTTTGCTAACTACACAAATTGAAGAACATCGAGTATTTTATGTGAAGAGTTTAACGTGCAGTACACAATGAGTAGCTCTGAATTTAAATTTTCTAAGTATACGAAGAGTTAATACTGAAGAATTGGTTGAAGAAGAAAAATTAATGGAATTGACTAACTTTTAACCATATACACCCAATCATTGACCATGTATTTACATCTGGCGAAATGAAATTTTTATTTTTCCATATGGTATTTGGTAGTAGGAAGTTACAAATTTTCCTTCACTTTAAAATATTTTCCTACCAATTTTCTAATGGAAAAATTTAAGGAAAATTCATGTCTAATTATATTTTAGGGATAATTACAGGGACATCCCCTGAGGTTAGGTGTAATTACTGTCCAATCCCCTCCGACTATCATAATTACAGGGACTTCCCTTGACGTTTCAAAAGGATTACAAAATCCTAACGGGGACTAACGGACTTGGACGGAATGTTATGCCCTCAAGTTTTTTAATTAAAAAAGGAATAATTAGAGGGAACTTCTCCGAGGGTAGGTGTAATTACCGCTCAATCCCCTCCGACTATCATAATTACAGGGATCTCCCCTGATATTTTCTGCCAGGATCTTTCCTCCAGGTCGTGCCGCTGGCCTGGAAGCTGTCGCAAGCCAGGGTTCTTCAACCCAGGCCGACACGGCCTTACAGCTTCCAGGCCGGCGGCACGACCAGGAGGAGCGGGGTGGGAGGGGGATGGGTTGGGTTTTTTTTAAATAATATATATTATTTATTTATTTATTTATAATAATTATTTTTAATATTTATGAATTTATAATAACTATTTTATTAAATCGAATATTTGAATGAGTACTTTTACTTTATGTAATAAAATTATGAATTTTTTTAGTACGGGTTAATTATGAGCATTCTTATAATGTCTAATAATTTATGTTCAAGTTTTTAGTTAAAAATTTATTTTTATAATTGTAATATGTTCAAGTTTTTAGTTAAACATTTACAAAAATTTTTAGTATGGGTTACTTATGAACAATATTAGCATTTTTATAATGTCTAATAATTTATTTTCATTTATCCTTATACTCTAACTTTGATTTTTTTTTAAATTATTAAATTTATGGTTAAATGTGAAAGTTGAAGGTATTTACATTTGTATTTATGTTCTACAATGTTTTTTCTCGTGATTAAAGTTGAATGTATTTACATTTATATTCATTTATCCTTGTACTTGGATTTTATTTAGTAAAAAAAATTGAAAAAAATAGTTATTTTGTTTTTAAACTTTTTTCCTGAATTTATACACAATAAAAATTAATTATTAAGACAAAGTTAAAATATAACATTGACACTCTTTCATAATACTAAACATTACAATAAATCCCCTTCCCGTTTAAACAACTGAAATGGGTAAAATGGGAAATTCAAAAAATATTGAGTGATGACGTCAGCAGAAACAGACGGAAACCTAACGGATGTAATCCTTTTGAAACGTCAGAGGAGGTTCATGTAATTATGACAGTCAGAGGGGATTAGGCGGTAATTACACTTAACTTCAGGGGAGGTCCTGTAATTATCCTTATATTTTATCAAAATTACTTAACAACTTGAATAAGGGCATTTTTGTCTTCACAAAAAAAAAAACTTAATTTATTCACACCTTTATATTTAAAATATAGATATAGATAGATTATTTACCTAACTAAGAAATATTAAATTTTGAGAATGAACTCTTTATGTCTAAATATATATTATAATATCGTGGATAACTTTTACTATAATAATTAACATAAATCAAATAATACTAAGACAATCATAAATGTATCACTAAATATATGAAATGGTTATAACATGGGATAAACGATCATTGGACATAAGAATGACAAATATTTAATCGAATGAAATTATGAATAAAAATAAAGAGCTTAAGACTCTTACATGAATAACACAAACTTTAATATGATGCTCAATAATAAGTTCTTAATGAGTTTGTGTTTAATTAGAACACAAATTCCTTAGAAATCTAAAAGTATGGATTTAGAAGCAATTAATTTGGTAACTAATTCCTTTAAGAACATGTAATTACCATGCTTATAATTAGGACTAAAAAATATTATTTTATTGAATCTTCTTCCCAATATTAAATCATAATGTGGAAAACTATTTCAACCTACTTGGCTCGCTTTTTACACCTTATTATTTTTTTAGAACTATTATTTATTATGCTGTAAAAACATAAAAATAATACATTAACTGTTTTATCACTTTATTTGAATAACTAACAAAATTTTCATCTGAATCTAAAATCTAGAAACCAAACTACCAGTACGTTGTTCACAAAACACAATTCATGAGGGTGGACTATGGCTACGAATCTCAACTGGGGTCTGAAATTGATTGAGGAGGATATTATTGTTACAAGTACGGCCTGTTTGTCTATCTGCCCGGCATTTATTTCCTGCAATCATATCATATATATATATATATATATATATATATATCCTATTTAAAAAATATTCTAACTTGACCTCGAGTAAATGGGATGCAGCAAACAAATTTAGATGATGTTTGCAAAAAATTTAAATAAGTTTAGGATATAATAAAGCATTTAACTCTCAAATGTATAAGATTTAAGTAGAATTACAATATTTTACAAACACGACCCTAGCTTCAGGACGGATGCAGCCATATCTTGGGGGGGGAGGGGCGCTCACCTACCCAAGAATTTTGGGAAAAAATATATTTAGTAGTATGTATACTAATTATATCACAAGATATTTAGAAGAAATGAGGGAATTGCACTTTTCATATCAAATCTTTGCCTACTTTATACATTTCATACCACACCTTTCAGAATGACACATTCCATACCAAAATCAATCAACCTTTTTCAATTTTCATACCACCGTTAAATTTTGGATGGAATCGGACACGTGCGGCGCACGTGTCCGTTAAGTCACAATTTTGAATTCTTAGGGGGGGATATTTGCAATTGGTCAGGGGGGATTTTTGCAATTATTTTCCACCATCTCCACCACCTCCACCACCTCCACGTAATTTTCAATTTCCCAGTGACTCCGGCCACCATTAAACCTCTCCTTGGTGGCTACGGCTTCGTCTTGACCTCATCTACAAAGATCATACACTATTTCGTTGTTTCATATCGATCCCGTAGCTTGTATTTCAAATCTACAAATTTTAGTGATTTCGATTTTTGCTCCGCCGCCGGCGAAGGAGGTCGACCCACCGTCTAACACTTAGTTCCGTTCATTCCCCTTGGTGTAACGGTTCTTTTGCCACCAACCTCATCCATTTTCATCAAGTATTGAAGAAATCCCCAATTTTTAAAATTTAGGTTACTATTCATCATCTTCCACATTAAGAAATCTGGTAATTTTTTTTTTCCTTTTTTTTTTCTGAGAGTTAACGGACACGTGCGGTGCGTGTCCGATTCCATCCAAAATTTAACAGTGGTGTGAAAATTGAAAAAGGTTAATTGATTTTGGTATGAAATGTGTCATTCTGAAAGGTGTGGTATGAAATGTATAAAGTAGGCAAAGATTTGGTATGAAAAGTGCAATTCCCTCTAGAAGAAATAAAAAAGTTATTTCTACAGTGAGACACACTGCCACTAACCCAATTTTAAAGTGTCTTCTTTCTTTGAGACCATCAGCACAATAAGTTTTAATAATGTCTTTCTTTCCCAATTAAACCTAATTAATTCATTTAAACCCCTTAGATTTATGTGAGTCTCATATTCATTATATATAATATAAGTTATGTAAATAATATACTGTATTTATTATGGTATGTCAATTAATTAGAATTTTTGTGATAAAAATTTAATTTTAAATTGACCTAATTTTACAGAGCAAATGAAAAATCTTACCTATTTCTTATTCACAAAAAGGAAAACGTCTTATTTGTCGCTCAACTATATATATTTTCCAAATAACTAGTCGCATATTCTTTCTCCAAGTTCTTATGTCCATTCGATAATTTTTGTTTTATTTTATAGCATTTTGAATTCAATATGGTTTTTGTTGATAATTTATTCTTGTATAAATAAAATATATTGAATATTATTATCAACTACTCTGGACGATAGTCAAACTCGGCCCCCCTAACACTCTGATCTTGGATCCGTCCCTGCTTAGCTTGTAGCTTCTCTCGCATGATCTACTTGCTTAGCTCATGGAATATTATATCACAATTGAACAACTTGCTTACATATTTTGGATCGCATATGAATAATATTTTCTCAATAATTAAATAAATAATTTTGGATTCTAATTTTTCAAGGATTTAATTGATTTTGAGTTGGGTCTATCATGTTATATCATATATGTAACCTTGTAAATAATCAATCCCAGTACATCTTTTCAAATATAAATACGCGTGATTTATGACTTTTGGTTGGATGTGATAGATTTTGACTGTTTCATAGAAAAATGAGAAATGATTTGCTAATTTTACCTACTAAGAAAGAATTGGTATCATGAGTGAATCTTCCTCGCATGCTATCAGTATTGTTGGGTGAAAATAGGAAACATATTACTCCTAGCATATTTAATTACTTTTAAAATTGAAGACGTACAAAAGATAATTTTATCTATTTTTTGGTTAGAAAGATAATTTCATTTTCACGTACCAAATCAAGCTTAGCATCCGTAATCAAATTGAGTAACTATCCCTGAAGCAAAATTCAAATGAACACCACAAAATCGACGAATCATTCTCATCCTATAAAACCATATAAAACCATACACGGCACAATTCATTGCTCATCTATCCACTCCTCTGCAGAAAAAGAAAGAAAGAAAGAAAAAAATAGAATGACCTCTGCACACAAAAAACACATTCATGTTTTTATGGTCTCATTTCCGGGGCAAGGACATGTAAATCCCCTCCTAAGACTGGGCAAGCGCCTAGCTTCTTCGGGCCTCTTCGTCACTCTTTCAGCACCCGAATTCATAGGCCAAAGCATCCGAAAAGCCAATAAAATCACCAACAACGACCCGACTCCAATAGGCAGGGGCTTCGTGCAGTTTGAATTCTTTGACGACGGTTGGGATATCAACGACCCCGAACGGGACAACCTAGACGCGTACTTAGCCCAACTCGAGCTCATCGGTAGACAAAGGCTACCTCAGATGATAAAAAAACAGGAGGAAATCGGGCGACCCGTTTCTTGTCTAATTAACAACCCGTTTATTCCATGGGTATCCGACGTGGCTGAAGAATTGGGTATCCCGAGTGCAATGCTTTGGATCCAATCTTGTGCTTGTTTTTCAGCTTATTATCACTACTGCAACAATCTTGTACCTTTCCCTAGTGAAGCTGAACCTGAAATCGATGTTCAATTACCTTTTATGCCCTTGTTGAAGTACGATGAAGTCCCCAGCTTCTTACACCCTAACACGCCGTACCCTTTTTTGGGGAGGGCTATTTTGGGTCAGTTCAAGAATATTTCAAAGCCTTTTTGTATACTTATGGACACTTTTGAAGAACTTGAGCATGAAATTATTGATTACATGTCGAAAATTTGTCGACCCATTAAGACTATAGGTCCATTGTTCATGACTAGTAAGGTTGTTGATTCCAATTCGAAAAACGAAATTCGAGGGGATATTTTTACGGCAGAGAATTGTAAGGAGTGGTTGGATTCGAAACAGGAGGGAACTGTGGTGTACATTTCGTTTGGTAGTATTGTACATTTGAAACAAGAACAAGTAAATGAGATTGCGCACGGGCTTTTGGCGGCTGAGGTTTCCTTTTTATGGGTTTTGAGGCCACCACCTATAGAAAAGACTTTTGCGCCACATGTATTGCCGGACGGGTTCCTTGAGAAAGCTGGAGAGAGAGGGAAGATAGTGAAGTGGAGCCCACAAGAGGAGGTGTTGGCCCACCCTTCGACAGCGTGTTTTCTGACACACTGTGGATGGAATTCGACGATGGAGGCGTTGACAAGTGGCGTTCCGGTATTGGCTTTTCCTCAGTGGGGGGATCAGGTGACGGATGCTAAGTTTTTGGTCGATGTTTTCAAGATTGGGATTAGGATGTGTAGAGGTGAAGCTGAGGGTAGGATTGTGTCACGTGAGGAGGTGGAGAGGTGTTTGAGGGCCGCGGTTAGTGGTCCCCAGGCGACGGAGTTGAAGGCGAACGCAATGAATTGGAAGAAAGTGGCGGATGAGGCGGTGGCGGAGGGTGGTTCGTCGTCTAGGAATATGCAAGATTTTGTAGATGAAATTGTCCGGATAGGTAGTAACCATAAAGCTCCAGGGAATTGATCATACAATAATATAGTGTTTGCTATATGTTGATTTTGTACTAGTACTCCATGATTTTTGTATTAGTGTTAAACTTTTTTATTAATCAATTTACACTTCTAAACTGTCAACGACAAATGAATCATGATTGTCACTCACAACTTGACCTCAAGAAATTTTAAAGGGACATTATATTTTAACTCATCAATAGTACAAGAGTCATGAAAAATTGTTCTCTAAAATTTGTACCTTAAGCTTTATAAATTGTACAATGGTGTATGAATCCATAAAAGGTGGGGAAAAGGTGTATGAACCCACCAATTAAGGATGGACGCCACTAAATTGACATTTATGCCCTTTCCATTTCTCCACTCAAATTTTTCTCCAACCTCAACTTTCTCTCCAACCAATTCATAAACCTAACCACCGCCACCGCCTAGCCTCACCACCGCACTCACACCTGGTCGGTCGCGATAAGAACGGCGGTTACGCCCTATGTTGGTCTATTTGGTTTGGTTAAAACTTGTTCATTTTTCTTCATTTTTTCATGAGATTTCCAGATTTCGATTTCTTGATCTTTAGCAATATGACACGATTTTAGGGGTGGGTTTAGTGGGGATCTATGGTGGTTTGCTGCCGATTCAAGCAGTGACCCGCTGCCGGAGACGCTGTCGTTGCCGCTCCAGCAGTGAGTCGAAGAAGATAACCTTAATTAAAAACATTTAATTATGTGTAATTGTTAAATTAATTTATTTTGTAAGGTTAATGGACCTTAAATTTTGTAAATTAAACATAGTTACTTTGTAAATTAAATTTTGTAAATTGAAGGACTTATAAAATTGATTTTATTAATTTTGTATAAGTATTTGGTTTGATGAGAATTAAATAAAGTTTTGATGTATTTCAAGCATTTAATTTTTTTCTCTAAATATCATAATTCATACAAAGTTGAACCAATTTCAACGGTATAAGTTTGATTATTCAAGTGTCAAAAATTGCCCCCCCCCCCCCCCACCCCCCCCCCCCCCCACCCCCCCCCCCCCCCACCCCCCCCCCCCCCCACCCCCCCCCCCCCCCACCCCCCCCCCCCCCCACCCCCCCCCCCCCCCACCCCCCCCCCCCCCCACCCCCCCCCCCCCCCACCCCCCCCCCCCCCCACCCCCCCCCCCCCCCACCCCCCCCCCCCCCCACCCCCCCCCCCCCCCACCCCCCCCCCCCCCCACCCCCCCCCCCCCCCACCCCCCCCCCCCCCCACCCCCCCCCCCCCCCACCCCCCCCCCCCCCCACCCCCCCCCCCCCCCACCCCCCCCCCCCCCCACCCCCCCCCCCCCCCACCCCCCCCCCCCCCCACCCCCCCCCCCCCCCACCCCCCCCCCCCCCCACCCCCCCCCCCCCCCACCCCCCCCCCCCCCCACCCCCCCCCCCCCCCACCCCCCCCCCCCCCCACCCCCCCCCCCCCCCACCCCCCCCCCCCCCCACCCCCCCCCCCCCCCACCCCATTTCATTTAATTTTTGCAGAGTCTTGACCGTGTTCCACTTCTCTGTGGGGCCGCTTCTTTATTTCTATTTCTATTCCTATTCTCAATCTCATTCTATTTTCCTCTATTTCTTCAGATTTCTGTTGGAGATTCTTCTTCCACGCTTCCTGTTCAGATTTCTGTTTGAGTAATCATGACCATTAAATTCCTTTCCTCAACTGAATTTGTCATCTTTCTTCCAAATTTGCGGGTGGGTAATCATTCCCCTCTACAATTGTCATAAATTTGTTTTGCCTTCTGCAACATGTCGGCTTATCTTCTCAATCATCAACAACTTTGCAATTATGTTTACCTGAAAGTTGTTACGGGCCTTATCAATCTGCTTCTCACTCCCTATTTTAAGGAAATTGTCTCAGTTTGTTGGAGAACTTTATTTGTGAAATTTTGTAGCCGACAAGCCCAGCCTCTGCGCCGCCGTCGAACTGGCTCCCTCTTCGCGATTCCCACCATCAGGTAGTGTTGATTTCATGTTTTAGAGTTGCATTAGTCTGTTCTTTGTGCCCTGTTCTTCCTTTTTTTTTGAATTGTTTCTTTGTGTGTTCTTCAACTTGTTGCATTCTTATTTGAATTTTTAAGTTTTCCTTCTTATGTGCAAAAATTGAATAGAGTTATGCTTCTTTGATTTTATCTGTCATACTTATTCACTTCTTCTGTTCTAAGTTGGTTTAATTTAATTTTTCATCAATTCCTTGTCTTCTATGTTGGTTATTTTTTTATTGCATTTTATCTCAATATTTTTTCCTTTTCTTTTTAGCTATTTTAACCAACAACCCATCTGCCCTGGGGAGACCATATTCAGATATGGTTTATTGTCTTCATCAAATTATAAGAAAACAATTCAATTCTGTACCAACTGATATAACCCAAATTATCACACGAGCCCGTTCGTACTTTCCGGAAAATGTCTCACACACATTCATATGACTATGAATTAAGCTTGTAATTGAAACGGTTTTCAGTAATATGATTGTGATTTTCAGTTGCGGGCTTTCCGATTTCTGTTTTTTAGTTCAATTTTATTGATTTGGTTCCTTTTTTGGTGGTTTTTGTCCAGCTTATACTGTTTCTGCGTTTTCACAGGTGCGTGGCCTTATGGTTCTTGTTTTGATTCTGGAATTTAATATATCGTTTTGGATGTTGTCTATATATGCATATATGCACTTCATATGGTTTCTTTGCCCCTTTCATGGATGTTGTTTGTTGTTTTTTTTTCACTAAGATTTATTTAGCAAAAATGTAGATTAAGGCAATCTACTTTAGTACTACGTTGGTGAAAAGATGTTTTTTTTTTAACTAACAGCAATATAACAATTATAACTGTGTGTGAGATACTGGTGAATCAGTATTCTTCCAATGTTTTTATTAGCCATTAAAGTTCAAAATGTGATATTGGTGAATATATAACTGTGTGTGAGACATTTTCCGGAAAGTATGAATGGGATTGAATCTCTTGGTTATGTTTTTTAAGATTTAGTTTTACACACAATGTAACTTAAATGATGTTTGATTAACTAAAAAGTCTTTAAACTCTGACTTTTTCTTTGTTGCTTGTTCAAAATGTGATACTGGTGAATATATAACTGTGTGTGAGACATTTTCCGGAAAGTATGAATGGGATTGAATCTTTTGGTTATGTTTTTTAAGATTTAATTTTACACATAATGTAACTTAAATGATGTTTGATTAACTAAAAAGTCTTAAACTCTGACTTTTTCTTTGTTGCTTGTTCAAAATGTGATACTGGTGAATATATAACTGTGTGTGAAACATTTTTAGGAAAGTACGAATGGGATTGAATCTCTTGGTTATGTTTTTTAAGATTTAGTTTTACACACAATGTAACTTAAATGATGTTTGATTAACTAAAAAGTCTTAAACTCTGACTTTTTCTTTGTTGCTTGCAATCTATGTTATTCAGGTTTGGAGCTCGGTTATTTAGCAATATAGCCCTTTGTTGGTGTTTGTTCATCGGTAAGGCGTACTTTCCTTTGGGGATTTTATCAGTCCATTGGGTTAAATATACAAAATAGAAAAATAGATTTTATAGCTTTAAATAAAAAGGGCAAGTTAGAGAAATTAAAGTTTCTGATTGCTTTGACATACTTTTGCTCTCTATGTTATTCAGCTTTGGAGATCAGTTATTTAGCAATCTAGCCTCCCTGTGTTGTTCTCAACAATAACATAATTTGATTATCACTTTCGTTGGCTATCTCGTGTTTCTAATTGCCGCTGTGGACATTTCTTGTTTTAATATAAAATCCTAATGAATGGTAAGACGGTGATCCCTTTCTTTCGTCGGAAATTTATTTTTTGTAGATAAACTCACAAAATGACTTGGAAAATTGAAGTGCATTACTATTTCACAGTTAAAAAAGAATGTCAGACACTATAACTTTGTTGTCTTTATATTAGATTATGCTATTATGTCCTTTTGGAATTGATTTTGTTAAAAAAAATTATGTTGTTTAACCTTTTGTTCTAGGTAATAGTTTCTGTTTCAGCTGAAGGTAAAGGAAGTTGATATGGAGTCATCGGCTAATACTTTGATAGAGAAGGAAAAGGACTTTCATAATAATATTGAAGGGTTAGAAGGGAGACTAGAAATGCTCCACCAAAGAGTGATTATGATTGTGTAAATGAGGTAGAAATTGTTAGTAAATTTGCATGTTTATTGTTTTATCAAACCATTTTTAGTAAATTTTCCTCTTAGAAATATTTTTGTAGTTTGACTGTTCGTTTTCTTCTCAAACCTGGTTTTTTCTCTATAGCTAATATGGTTGCCGGGAACAAGGTACGACTCCCATTTGCTTAAATTGAGTTCCCTGTTATTGCATAGGAAGATAAAACTTATGCCATTTGATGATAAAATTTTGTGTTAAGTTCTTCTTGAGTTATGTTCTTTCTACTTTTCCCTCTTCATTTGCAGTGATGCATCTTAAAAATCTCCCTTATTTATGCTTTTGTGGAATTGGAAGAAAAATTCTCACATTTAATGGATAGCTTCACCTATCTTCTTTAAGGTAATATATATTGCAGCTTGTCCTGTATACTGTTTCTCTTCTTGGCATTTTGGACTGTCATCTGCTCGTACTTTTTCTTGTTATGTATCTATGTGAAGCTGCATTAATTTCGTTAATAATATTGTGGGTGTTAACGAGTAGAGAGTTATGTTGGCTTATCATGTTGAACTTCATATTGTATTCGAATGTAGTTTGCTATATAAATGAATCAAGCTCAAACGAGCTTTCATTGCGGCGAAAATGGGTTGAGATCGAATAGTATAATATATTTTGTGACTGTCATTTAAGCTTATTGGTTACTATAATTGAACTGAGTTTCATAAGCTTTCACCCGTTGAATATTAATGCTCGCAGTTTGGTTTGTTATGTACAAGTTCAAGCGTATTTTTATCTAACGAATTCAAGTCGAATAAAAGTTAGAGTATACAAGCTCGTTAAATTAGTTCTATTCTTTGGTGGATGATGTCAAAGTACTCAGTTTTCTGATCAATGTATATAATGCGAATCACAACATCAAATCTTATTCAAGAGAATATTTTTTGCTACATAATTAGCATATTTTTTTTCTGTAAATGATTCTATCTGTATATGGATGAACCGTATTTGACCCTACTCCAGTTTGAAGGTTCAAGATAGCTTAAATCCTTAATTTTTCTGTATTAGATTATGAAGTAAACTCGCATGCTTTTTTTTTTTTAGCAAAATGATAATACAATGTTTAGCACTAAGCGTGAATTAGGCCAGAGAATCATAGTTTCTGTGATAAACTAGAGACTCTGAGATGATGAATGATTGGTGATGTGGTGAACCACCTCATGAGCTTTAAGCTTGAAAATTCTTTTGGTTAGGCTGTCAAATTGATGAATCAAACATACCCTGGTTGTTGTATGGGCCATAAAGGTGATGTGTTTGCTGAACTTCTATATAAAAGTGGATGCTTAAATAAAATTCTTTTTGTTTCTTCTAATTCGTTCAGATTTATATCTTTATGATTTTATTGCATTGAAGGGTGATTTAAAGTAGCCTTATTTACTTGTGCTTTGCTACTTCGCATATCTCATATTGCAGCTCTCGAAGCAAAAATGCTTATTCTATTCAAATTTGATTGTAGGATCAGATAGTATAGACAACAATTTGGTGAAAAGGAATATTATTCTTGAGTTGAACTACTGATTTTATTTATTGATCCAAATGTTCCAATTTGAAGACATGGATCTTTCCATCCACAGGACGAGAACTTCAGACAAATATATCAAACATGTGGAAATGTAAAGGCTCTTTTAAGTATGTCGAGCATGCTATATGTAATTTTTTTACTTATAACCCTCCAAATGTAGTTGCTAATCATTATATGCGATTGAAAAATTGTAATGATAGGTGTTGGAGTGGAAGTTATCTCCTTATGAGATTATTGGACTTATTTTGGATGTTGATTTTGAGAAAACATTGGAGAATGTAAGTAGTTTTAAAAGAAATAAAAGGCTTATATTGGTGTTCACTATGTGCGATTGTTGATGAAAAAGCTATAATTAATTTTGTTTGATATATTGTGATGGGCAGATAGTTGTTCACAAGTAGTCCAATTATGCTTCAAGTAGGGATAAGGACCTAAACTACAGCCTACAGGTATGAGATCATGGATAATATGGTGATGAGATAGATGAAAAACATGTTGTTCAAGTCATGATTGAGTGGTTCTATGGAAAGTTGGGGAACTAATGACCAGAAGTCGAAGGCAATTCTATTGGAATCCTTTTATTGCTCTTTGTATTGACCTGAGTTATTTTGCAGGTGAAGCAACTGTTAAAAGTTTTTTTTTTTAGGGGAAAGCAACTATTAAAGTTATTGAACAAACAAAAAAAGTTCAAATTTCATATACAACTCCGGTATATATGAATTTAGTATTGCATCTATGAAGTTTAAGTTGATTTGCAGCCTTTTACATTATTAAGTGGTATATGTCAAATAAAAAATATCATTCTCCCCGGTACAGTTACGGAAACCAGATTTTAGTAAGGGAATTAATTAAAGCAATACCAATGGGCATAACGCACCGCGCTTTTGCGCGGTGCAATTCACTAGTATATATATATATATATAGAATTTTCCGTCATATATATAGTCCATCCTATATTTCTAACATTATCTTATCTTTTGTAATAAAGTTTACATTGAAACTTTTTTAAACTGAAAAGTTTTAATTATAAAATTCCATATGCACGAACTCGTATAATAGGTATTACTCTTCATATAATATTCATCTTTCAATTGCACTAAATTTTGTGCAATTGAAAATATTCATCATAGATGTATACTATACTAAGCAAGAAGCTCATATGTGTTTTTAAGAATCCCTTAGGGCCTGTTTGTTTGGCGTTTGGGAAAGTAGTTTGGGAGAGTAGTGGAGGTTTGTGAAATAATATCGATTTGCGTAATGTTGTTTGTTTGGGTTTTGAGAGAGTGGTTTGAGAAATAAAGTAGGTGTAGGTTTTTTTGGAAGAGTTGAGTTGTAGGTGTAAGATGTGTAAGACTTTATGTCAAATCATGTTTGTTATTTGAGATAAATTGTGTAAGAGATAGGTTACTTTATGTCAAATCAAAGTAGAGTTTGTATAGGTTTTGTTTAGAAATAAGAAAATTGTTGTTTGTTTGGCTTTTGAGAGAGTAGTTTGAGAAAATTAATAGATGAAAAATTTATTTCGAAAAATAGAAAACATGTTTGTTTGGCATTTCCCAAACACGAAAAAAATCTGGGAAACGCCAAACAAACAGGCCCTTAATTATTTTTCTTATTATATTTATACGCATGCATTACTCTACTCCATGTCATAGATAATAATAGCTAATTGTTTATTTAGTTTGAATCAATTTTGTTAATATTTTTATTTTTCTTCTTAAATTTTGTGTTCACGGTTAAATTAATATAACATTTTGCTGAAAGAAAAATATAGTCTTTATCGTAGTGACCCATTAAGATTTTGTCATATACGAAAATTCTGGTCAAATAATTCACAATATAATTACCACCTTAACAAAATCTTACATATTTTAACATATACTTTAAAGTATTTCATAGGAAAATGATCATATCACAGCCTTAAACTTCACAGCCCATTGTACAGCCCATTTTTTATATTTTTAAAGGTAAATGTGTTACCTACTACTTGTTTAACAGGTTTTCTTCAAATAATCTTTTAATCTATTAACAACCCACTCAACTTTCAAAAATTACAAAAGAGCACATAAATTATACAATATTACTCATATAAAAAATAATTCATTACTTTCCAAATGATAATTTATCATTTATCAATATTTGTATATAAAATATCTTAAAAATTACAATAAAAATATAAACTCATAATTTAAAAGCACTTGCAATGCCTATAATTTAGAGTTTATTACATAATGTTTAATTTAGGGTTTGATTTAGAGTTTAGGGTTTAGGGTTTTAGGGTTTAGGTTTAGGGTTTTAGGGTTTAGGTTTAGGGTTTAGGGTTTTAGGTTTAGGGTTTAGGGTTTTAGGGTTAGGGTTTAGGGTTTTAGGGTTTTATTTTAAAATAATATTTTTAAGTTTTTCTTGACAAAAGTCGTAGATATGGTTTGAAATTGATGAATTATTTTATAAATAGGGTTTATTTTTGTTTGATCATTAATTATGGGTTTTTTTTGCAATTTTATATTATGGGCTGTGATGTTGGGCTGTGATAATTGGCTGTGATGCTAGCATAGTCCTATTTCATATCTCCGCCTTTATCAGTCAACACTTATTACAAAAGTTAGTTTTCTCACGATTTCAAATTTATTAAGTACCAAAATTATCAATTATCAAAATGCAAATTAAGGACCCGTTTGTTTACTCGGGAATGGTATATTATTTCGCAATCTGATTTCTTGGAATCAAGTAATATTGTTTGGGTATATTTTTTAAATTTTGGAAAAAAAAAATATATTCCTAAAAATCAGGATTATTGCCATAAAAATATGGGAATGTGAAACCTTACTTTTCTATGATATTATGATTTATTTCCTGATGGATTTGATACTACAAATAAAAGAGAAATTATTACCCTAAGTTTTTCTTTTGAGACATTATTACCCATATTTTTTTTCTTATAATAGTTTTCTTCTTCTCCCTATGTAATATTTTCTCTCTCATACCATTGTTTTTTTGTTTCTTGCGTTCTTTTCCTTCTCCAAATGCTTAAGTCGCATATTATAATTTTTAAGTTCATTTACCTACTAGTTGAATCTACTGAAACACTAAAAAATATTGTTTTAATGTAAATTGATTTGAAAATATGCATATAGTTTATACGCCATATTCACATGCCAAATCCAAAGCTTATGCTTTGTAGCACATTCATTTTCAAATTGTACGCTTAATTTTTCTTTTGCTTTTTGAAAGTGTTATCTTATTTATAACTATTAACAGTCACAATTTCTTGTGATAGTTATATATATATATATATACATTAATGATATACGACTCTCCTCTAACAAACCAATTTTCTAACCTTTTTCTCTCTTTACTCTCTTCTCTTCTTCACGCTTTACTTTATTCTCTTCTTCACAATATCTCAATTTCGAGATATTTCAACTACCCAATACAACATCGTAAACAATATCCTGAATATACCGGGCGGATCCCGATCCGATCAAGAAATTGGAGTCCCATACACCTTGGACATTTTGAAACTATCAACCAATTCATATACAAAACCTTTGAACAACCCGACCCGTTTAACCAAAAATCCGTACCCGTTTTAACCGTACACATTTCGGACTTCTCGGAAGCCTGGGGCGAGGGCCGGCCCACTAGTTAGTCCAACTAGGAAGTTGTCTAGGGCCCATTCACTTGGGACCCCAGCCCATATATGCATGTATATATATATATATATATATATTAATCAACATAATGGAAAAAAGAAGGCCCAGCCCAAATTATATACTAACACTTAAGCCGGTTCTTTTTTTTTTTTTTTTTTTTTTTTTTTTTTGTATAATGCAAATAAAACATTGGCCAGTCCTTCCTTATTAAAAAAAATAAAAAAAAATTTATTTTTTACTATATAAAACTAAACTTCAACAGTAAATTTTATTTAAAAACCAAATACTCATATCTTGAAGCCAATACCAAGAATTTCAAGAGTCAAGTTAAAAAGTTTTTTTTTTTTCCTTAAATAAATATTTTGTCTTTCTTCTTCTCTAACTCCAAGTCTCCAATTGTTTCTTCTTCTCGGCTTCTCCAACACAAATTGTCCAACAATATAATATTCCCTCCTTTTTCCTTTATTTGTGGCTTTGGCAAATTTTTTCTGTTTACTTTTATTTGTCATTTTAGGATTTCAATGTAAAATTAATGTTCTTTTATCAATTTTACCCTTCTTACTAATACTTGTCATTAATGCTAATTAATACTAAAATTATTTGATCGAAAGGGTATTTTGGAATTTTTACTTAAAAAAAGTGGCTATTTATGACATTTCTTAATTCGTGTGCAATCCTCCAAAACGACATATAAAAAAAAAGAACGGAGGGAGTATCTCTATATTCTCTTTCATAGTTCTCTTTAATCCAATAAATTTTATTATTCTTTCTCAACTCTCTTTCACAATTTATCATTATCGAATTTGAATTTCAATCTTTTATTTTGGATTACTGGATATTGATCTATTTTTCCCTCTATGGAATAAGGTACATTTATATTTAAGATTTGTACTTTTTAATTTTGTTCTATTAAATTGTAATTTAATTCATTATTCTTTGTAGTTGTATTTTTTCGTTTATTTTAAATTGTCAATGGAGATGAATACTTCAATTTGTTCTACTTTTTCTCATCAATACAAGCGTGTACAGTGTGTATTGTGTGTCTGGGTTATGTATATGATGATGAATGATGATGACGATGTTGGATAAATTGATATTGGATATATGCATGAATAAATTTGTTTACACATTATGTTTGAATTTTTATTAGGCCATTAGGAATTTAGGGTACTAGGTATAAATCATATAATTAGTTTTTTTTATAATATAGGGCCCCGATATTGAACTTCGTCTAGGGCCCCGACAAATCTAGAGCCGGCCCTGCCTGAGGCTACACCAATGGCCCTAACATAAACATAAGTGCACCCACCATCGAATATTTTTCACCTGGACTCGAACAAGCAAGATGGAATTTCAAATGTTTAATGTACCATGAAATGACCCATATTTTTCAGTGGTTCGGGACAGGTACCGAAAACGGTAATACTCCTGGTGGGTTAACCGAAGGGTTTGCGAATTTTTTTTTCATGGTTTTATGACCTGGATGCCGCGGATAAACCCGGGTCGGGTCATAAGTGGGATGAAGAATTACGGCTTGGTTTTTGATATATTGTGACGGATTGAAAAAATGTTTTACCGCGGAGTTGAATAATAAGATGAGATATTATTATAGTGATGAATTGTTTGTTGATATTTTGTGGGAAATCTGTGGATGAATTGTGGAAAGATTATAAGGCTCAGTATAATAATACTTCTTCTGAAAATTTTAGTTCTGAGATTGGAAAAGGAAGAAGTAGAAGATATGAGTTCTTACATGCATGAATGATTTTTATTTAATAAATCATTCTGCTCAATAATTGTTTATTTTTGCTAGCTAGGATTATATCGAATTTCTCTTATTTGTTAAAATTTTCTAGCATGAAACCTAAGTTTATGTTTGATTAAAATTTATTTCATATTTGTATTTAAGAGAAGAATTCAAATTCTCCCGAACTGGCCAATCTCAAATCCCCGATTAGAATAAGAATTTTCTTGGATTATCTAGGTAATTATTGGAAAGTAACTAAATGTACCTTTATTTTCACGGGAAATTTTTGACTGATCAGGCCCGGAAAATTTCGTAGACCTTGGGAAATTTTTTATCCTGACCTAGCTTGGTCAAACTCATCCAA
Organism: Penstemon davidsonii; assembly: GCA_034814905.1. Lineage (NCBI taxonomy): Eukaryota > Viridiplantae > Streptophyta > Magnoliopsida > Lamiales > Plantaginaceae > Penstemon > Penstemon davidsonii. The sequence goes on from JAYDYQ010002688.1 coordinate 7,697,135, forward strand.
CCACATGACAAGGGTATTGCACTTGCTTTGTGATTGACCACTCTCCTATAAGTTTCGTCAAATCTAAAAAAAATGTCATATACTTGTCATAAAGTTATTTTTTATTAAGTCAAATTCGATTTGGGTTAAAGTAACACCTAAAACTAAAAAGTTATATTAAAAAAAATCCAAGCCAATTTAAAAAAAAAAAACAGAAAAAGTATATCCTACCCGGGAACTAACCTATAAACTCATCAATAAGAGCTCTCCTTTATTTTAATATTTTACTAGTCTAAACTCATACTATGCACGGAATCATATATTATTACAAATAGTTTATATGACAAATGATTAATATAAACTATTATAATTAAGTATTACTTTGCAAACTCAAAAAAGGTGAAAAAAGTCTAGTCGACCACGAAATGAACTATTGAAGTAAAATATGCCATCAACATTGGGTATTTATGCATAAACTGTTGAAGTCAAAAGAATATATAGAAGGTCGATGGTTCAAATTGAAAAAAAATTATACAAAAGTGAGCAAAAATAATAAAAACATCGAAATTGTGAACGATACTATACCATGTGATCGGTATATATCCCCTAACATAATATAACATCCAATAACAAATGCCACTTGAGGAAGTCTGTGGTAATAAAGAGACATCATCTTCATCACCAGCAAAGCCAAAGATATTATCTAATTTGTGGATCTCTCCAATGTAGACAATGTAGAAAATAGGCTTTCAATATCAAAGGCTGCCGTTTCATGTGAACTTTGTTGGTTGATAACACCTCTTTTGCCATATTTGTCACTTTCATTATACTATGAAGATACATTAAGAGCGCACAAAATAAGTCAAATTATGATTTCTTCATATAAAACCTTGACATCCAATAAGGATAATATTAACTAACACATATTCAAAACATACGTGATATGAAAATTAAAAGAACACTTTCACACGTACAACATGATGAGCATATTGGCACTGTCTTTACAAAAACACTTGCGGACAAAAGCATTGTAAGCACGAAACACAAATATCTAGACCCATTGATGCTATAAAATTAAGAATGTTTAAAGTTTCTATGAAAAGAACATCATATGCTTGATCATTTGAGGATGGTCGCAAGATAAATAGGTTCATGGAGTTCGTTCTAGATATTTCTTCATTTCTAGCATTTTATGCTACAATCACTATTTCTAAGAACCATTGAATTCAACTCAACAAATTTTTATCTCATACTTGATCATGACAAGAGTCTAAAATCAATCTCAATCCCTTTTCAAATAGGATGTCCTTTTCAAATAGGATAAACAAACATAACCTAAGATAATCTTTAAAATTTCCCAAATCAAACATTTTAAATCAAATAGGATCAAATGATGAAATTAATACAATAAAAAATATTCAAATTTTGGGAGATCAAAAGGCAAATTAAACAAAATTATACCATGTTTGTCGACTGAAGGAGGTGTATTGTTGGTTGTTCGTAACAAAAAAATCGTCGAAGTAGGTATAGCATCCCAAGAGATCTCCACAAAATAGTTGCAAATCTCTACGGACTATGTTTTGAGTAAATCTGCCAAGGAACATCATGTCTCTGACATCTGACTTTCATGATGCTCGTTCTCCCTTTTTTCGTTTTTCGACCACGTTCTTTGTCATCATTGCTGCAATTACATTCTCGAAGACAGTGATTCCCCTTTGATGGGTCAACTTTTACCATCTAAAAGAACAATAAATGAGTTAGAGAACCGAATTATAAGACTACAACAAATATCAGAAATGGTAAAAATGCTCAATTCGAAAGTAGAATCACTTAACTTTGAATCGGGGAAAACATTGTAAAAAGCCCCAACATAAAGAAAAATGAGCAGATATGATTGAGTCCCTCGTAGGAAAAATATCAAGTGGTTATATTCCAAATTAGAGCAATTATTTTGTCTTTCATTTAATCAAACACATGGCATTCACTTTGAACATGGATACTTTTTGAAAAGCAACTGAACTCGACTTTTTTTTATTTTTTTTTTGGTTTCCCAAGGGTTTAATCCCTTTCGAGGCGCGTCGGACACATAAAGTGGGAACCTCTCCCAACAGGGATTCGAACCTGAGTCCGCTACTTTGTAGTGACTAGTTCCTTCCACTAGACCAATCACCTGTTGGTGAACTCGACTTTAAAGGTGAACAAACGTGACAAATAATAACAATAAATTGGTTAGCAACACGAACTAAAAGTACGACAATAAGCAAGCAAGTAATCAAGATCAAATTGAAGTATCAGATTAGAAATGATCTAAGGATTAAGTATGATAAGAAAATATGAAACTTATACCATCAAATCAGTCTATCGATTCTGCAACTTAAGATTGTTGGTCGGGTCTTGTAGCAAGTAGCCATCTGCCACCCTTCGCATGTTCTCCTCTCAGCCACTGTCAATACCCTCAGGCCTATGTACAATTTGTGCAGATGATTTTTTAGAGGAAATATGAATCTGGAATAACAAAAAATATGGAATCTGGGAAGATATTACATGGGATTTTTTGGCTGTCGTTTCAATAATTTTCTTTGTGCCGATTAAAATTCGTGAGTTTTTTATTTCGAACTAGTCATGTTTTAGTTTTACTAATCACATTTTAATTCTTGAATTAAAAAAAATCTAAAAAGAGGAGGAAAAAGAATATGGGTCAAAATTGTTTCTTTTGACCAAAACACTCCCATGAAATAATAGTAAGTAAGATTAGATTAGATTAGATAGATCGATAAATTAGATTAGATTAGATAGATTAGATTAGATACACGGACCTATTCATACGCTATTACTTTAATATTGGTCCAGACCCACCAGCTAATAACAACTACAAGAAATACGTCAAGTTTCATAAGTTTCGAACTTTGCAAAGGTTCTATGCGATTCAAATAATGGGCCTGAATTTCGTGAAACTCGAGTTTTGGTTCATCTATCTAAATATTATTTTAAACCTATAAAAAAAAATAGCATTTAGCATGTTTAAAAGTAAATAATTGCTATGACTTAAAGGAATGATTCAGAATTACAACCTAATTTCTCTATAGGTATTAGAAATTTTAAAGAGAATAAAATTACTCTAAAGAACGGATCCATCCACCCTTCAAAATAATCGATGGAGGATATTAATTGATGATCAAATCAACGGTTACAATCATCCCTCCACCAATCACAGCAAACCCTAATAACCCCTCTATATAAACGTCGACGCATCCATTCTATCAAGATTGTAGACTAGATATGGCACCGAAGAAGCCCGCCGCAGAGAAAGCCTCCGCGTTGGAGAAGAAACTAAAGGCAATAAAAAAGCTGAAAAAGAAAGTTGTCTCCGTCTCCGCCTGAGACAAGAAAGAGGACAGGCTGGAGGATTTCAAATGCTACATCATCCGGGTTCTGGAGCAGGTGCATCCCGGCCTCGGAATCTCAGACCCCACTATGAATATGATCAACAGTTTTATCTACGACATCTTTGAGAAATTGGTGGCGGAGTCTGCGCGTCTTTTACGCTGCAGCGAGGATCCCCTTAGAATTTCTTCTAATCAGATTAAAGATGCGGTTAGATTGTTGCTTCCTCCATGTGAATTGGTCAACCGCGCTATGCGGAATGGGGCTAAGGCTGTTTCCAACGACTATAAGAACTATAACCTAATGTCTAGTGATTCATGAGTAGATTTGATGGATTAGGGCTTTGATTAAGTTATCTCTATTGTCTAATTTATGCCCCATATGATTTGTGTTTATCTAATTTAATATTATTATATATAAGGGGTTGTTAATTTTATAGCTTGATTTGCATGAATTTCATGTTTCAGTTCTGAATTAATCAATATCATGATCAACTTTTTAAATGAAAAAAAAAATCCAAATCCCATTAATACATACACAATTCAAGTCCAGAGCTTATATATGGTTTTGAAGAATCATACGAACTAAGGAGTTTATGTTAATTATTTAAAGGCTAATTGATACTTTCTGGAGTTTCAATAATTGGTAGCATAATCCCTAAGCAAACAAATGAGTATTTTTTTTTTACATCAGAAATTGTACACCCAAATCACGCAAAACACAAGGGGAATGATGGTAAGGGGGACACAACCATTCCAATTTCAAGAGAGAACCCATTTTGCAAGATTACAAGACATTTAATGAGAAAAACATTAGGAAAAAGTATAAAGAAGCTCAAGAACAAAGAAAATGTATGTACAAGTGAAAAACTAATTAATGCAAACAACAGAAGTAAGAAAAAGACCTTCAGAAGCAACTCTTAGAAGACAGTGCTTATGCTTCAAATTGGAAGCAGTTTTGGGTGGCGAAGAAAAAGTTGGAAGTTTTTGTTGATATACCAAATATTCACCTTACACTTGAAAATAAGTTAACTGGGAGTTCTTTAAGGCCTAGATCGAGCCTGAGTGAGACATTGATATCGATACAAGAACTCAATAACCAGCATACAACGCCACCGATATCGACGTGACAGACCAACTCGACGAAAAAGACTATAATGCCCCTAAAACGATGAGACATTTACTAAACACTCTGAGGATCCGCGTGCTTTACCCGGGTCGATCCGAGACCGACCCGATGCGGATTCACCACTTATAAATATCTCTCATTAATATGCTCCAAGGTAGGGGTGGCAAATGGGCGGTGCGGGGCGGGGCGGGGCGGGGCGGGTTGGGTTCGGACGGATCTAATACGGGTCGGGTCCAAATTCAAGAAAGCATAATTTGCACTTGATCAATCAAATACTTGTACTTACTGCGATTTAAACACATAATGACCTAATAATGGACAAATATATTTGGGCCCAAAAAGATACTCAAACACCCACACAATATAATTCAAACAAGTCCAAGGTTCCAATCCTTAAACTATTTTTCTTTCTATCTTTCAAATTATTATAAATATATGGATCAATATATAAACATTAACATGGCATGTGTACTAACATTACTGTAAATATTTTTTTGTTTATAATTTATTAGTGTCTTAGTTATAATCATCATATTTTATGATAAAAATATTTGATTTTATAAAATGCACTACATTAAAAAAAAAGTTTGAATATTGGAAACAGAGAGGAATTTGAAAACTGACTACCACTCTCAATTCCACTACTGGTAGGTTATATATAGTTTGAAATCCACACGGATAGAGAAAGAAGGTTGTGTAATTTAAGGCGTGGCAATAGTGTTAGTTGGTGGGGCGGTAGCATTAATTTATTACTGTTGGAGTGTGGACTAGCAACTACCATCTTCTGGATAATAATAAATGCTTCATCATCAGAATAAGACCAGGAAACTTATTTCAACCTTTAATTACTTATCAGTATGAGAGATATATAAATGCCACTTAATTACCTGCACGATAGCAGTTGAACATTGCAATTATGCAAAAATGCGCGCACTGTATTTAATTTGAGGGCTACAATGGGGCGGATTTGAATCAATTTCGCTATGTTTTGTAACAAAAATTTGGTTTGACTGTATTCAACATAATTTTGAAAATCAATAAAATAACAGTGTGGGGTTTATGGAATATCCAAATATAATTTAGGTTTGAATTTCTGAAATTAGGTTGAAATAATATCACCTCTAAAACTAGATTTGTGACGATTTTGACTCAGTTTTGATGGTGGACCATAATAGCACGAGTCAAATCAACTTCTAAACATTGGGATGATGTGTCCAAGTCGTCTCGTAGAAAACTTTATAAATGTGGCAAGGCATTACTGCTTCAAGTACAAGGAGCACCCTCCCTTTTTTGTTTTTGATGGATCAAAATTTTCATTTAATGAACCAAATTACAGAGTACAGCGGATCGAAAGAGACAAACAAAGCAGGGGAATATTAGATAGAGAAACAAGTCCAGAGCTCCAAACCACAGACCAATCAGATGTGTAAATTCTATTCTATCAACATTGTAACACGAGTTGAGCTTTCAATAATATAATCCCTTTTTTCTCAAATATTTTATATATATATAGATATTTTTTTTTTAATTTACAATTTTCTCAAACATTTGTCGAATTTTTTGATAAATTCCCAAACGAAAATTCAATAGTCGAACATATTATGAAAATGAAAACTTTAGTCTAGAATTCTATGACTTGTAATTATGTAAATATATAAAGACAATAAAATTAAAAACATTTAAAAGCCAACAAACATTTAAGTTTGGGGTAAATATAAGATATTCCTCTATGCTATACGACACATGCACGAATCTCCTTCAAATTTTAAAAATTCGTCGGGCCCTGTTGATATATATATATTTGCATAGGTCATTTGTGCTATTAAATATTCGATAAGAAACCCCTCACTCGTACAATTTTTCAACATCCTATTTAACTTATATTGTATGTATGAAAGATTTTGTGTCGAATATTTAAAAGTATAGATAAATTGTATGCAATAAATATTTCATATTATCCACTTTAGTGGAGTAACTTGCATTTTCCCCACTAATTTTTAGATCTTTTAAGGAATAAAATACATGTATTATACATAATATATGCAACTATGTAACACCCCATATGGACTAAATATGGTCCACAACTATCATCTTCAACCTCGTATATGTTACAACATTGGTCCACAAAGACCCTCGTTCCATCCTAAACATAGATGTTATATTTGCTATCTATACCTTCCCTCCCACATGGACCCATGGTCCCCAACATCACATCTTCAACCTTTTTTTTTCTTTCTCTCTGAGAAACAAATTAATCGTACATTGATCCCCCATATCAGACAGAGTCCATCACTTTTTCATTAACTTTACATTGGTCCCAATGAGTTAATGAGAAAGTGCCAGGCTCATCATATAAACCACTTTGAAAGCTGCACGTCAAAATTAAACTAGAACTTCAACTTATTTTTTGCAGGCTTTTCAGAGAAGTGATGCAACTTCTACTTAATTTTTTTGCTGTAAATAAACACATCTCCTACCCTGTATACCCCACCGCCCATCCCCTATGCTCAAATCAAATATTTTTTGCTGTATATAAATACCTCTCCTACCCTGTATACACTACCGCCCTTCCCCTATACTCAAATCAAATATTTTTTGCTGTAAATAAATACCTCTCCTACCATGTATACACCACCGCCCATCCCCTATACTCAAATCAAATAGGAGCTACGAGAGGGGAGAAAATTACGCTTCCGACGACTATATTTCGTAAGAAGGGGAACGAAACTATGACTGGCCTAGCGATGACGATGACGATGACGATGACGATGACGATGACGATGACGATGACGATGATCAGAACTCAGATTCAGACAACAGTGGCGATGATGATGATGATGATGGGGATGATGATGGTGACGAGGAAGAAATTGAAGATGAGGAGGAGGAAGAAGATAATGATGGTGACGACGGCGATGATGATAATGATGGTGACGACGGCGATGATGATGATGATGGTGACGACGCCGATGAGGAGGAAGAAACCTTCCATTCAAGAAAGAAGACTAGAACAAACTGACTACAGGAAATCAAGATTTAACTACGTGGGTCCAGTTAATTAGTTATTTGAATTTTGTTCCTTTTTATTTCTATTAGGAAAGAATTATGTAATGGTTTGTAGTTTTATGGGAGGAGAATTAATGAATGAATGATTCGTCGATTTGTGAATTTTTGTTTTTTCATTTGAATTGAATTTTGCTTCTTGAATAATTACTCAATTTGATTACGGATGCTTGTTTTAAAACTTGAACATGAAATTATATTTCTGAGAAAAAAAAAAAAAGATGAAATTATATTTTGTTCGTTTTGAATTTTAAAAGTAATTAACAAATCATTTCATTTTATAGGAGTACCAATCAAATGTTCCGGTCAAAATCTATCACTCTATCACATCCACTAAAACTATAAATCACGTGTATTTGTATAGATGCACATGTACTGGGATTAAACATTTACCTTAAGTGTTGTTTTCAGTGGATTATACTTACTTTCTTTTAGATATTTTTTGGAGAAGTTCAGAAATAATATATAATAAAAAGTAGGTGATTTTTGCACTTAAGAAATAAAATCGTTAAAGATAAAATTTTAAGTGTTTACAAGAATTAAAGAGTTATTAGTTCAAGCATTAAATGTAAATTACAAAATGGTCGTATCAATCCTAAAACACTTTGGGAACTACTTCTACTTCTAGTCCCTTTTCTACATTTTTTTAAGAGAAATTTCTCTTGCAAAAATGTGTGAAGTATTTTTCTAATTAAAAAAAATGCTTAAATCACTTTTCTTAAGTCATTGAAAATATCACCTTAATTGATGGAAAAATATAACTTAGAACTAAGGAGATTTTTGAAATATCTCTCGTTAATATGAGCCCAAGAAAGCATTAACTGCCGAAATATTTTATATTTTTTTTTTAATTTACCATTTTCTCAAACATTTGTTGAATTTTTTGATAAATTCCCAAACAAAAATTCAATAATCGAACATACTATGAAAATGAAAACTTTAGTCTAGAATTCTATGATTTATAATTATGTAAATATATAAAGAAAATAAAATTAAAAACATTTAAAAGCCAACAAACATTTAAGTTTGGGGTAAATATAAGATATTCCTTTGTGTTATACGAAACATGCACGAATCTCCTTAAATTTTAAAAATTTGTCAGGCCCTGTTGATATATATATATATGTATATATATATATATATATATATATATATATATATATATATTATTTGCATAGGTCATTTGTGCTATTAAATATTCGTTATATATATATATATATATATATATATATATATATTATTTGCATAGGTCATTTGTGCTATTAAATATTCGATAAGAAACCCCTCACTCGTACAATTTTTCCACATTCTATTTATCTTATATTGTATGTATGAAAGATTTTGTTTCGAATATTTAAAAGTACAGATAAATTATCTCAAGCCACGGGAATAATCTAGTAGCCTAGTGTGTATATATATATATATATATATATTTACTTTTTCCAAAGCAATTGAACTCGACTTTAAAGGTGAACAAACTTCCAAATAATAACAATAAAATGGTTAGCAACACGAACTAAAAGTACGACATTAAGCAAGCAAGTAATCAAGATCAAATTGAAGTATCAGATTAGAAATGCGCTAGGGATTAAGTATGACAAGAAAATATGAAACTTATACCATCAATCAGTCTATCGATTCTGCAACTTGCGATTTTTGGTCGGGTCTTGTAGCAAATAGCCATCTGCCACCCTTTGCATGTTCTCCTCTCAGCCACTGTCAGCACCCTCAGGCCTATGTATAATTTGTGCAGATGATTTTTAGAGGAAATATGAATCTGGAATAACAGAAAATATGGAATCTGGGAAGATAATACTTGGGATTTTTTGGCTGTCGTTTCTATAATTTTCTTTGTGCCGATTAAAATTCGTGAGTTTCTGAGTTTGAAATAATCATGTTTTAGTTTTACTAATCACATTTTAATTCTTGGTTTAAAAAAAAAATTCAAAAACTGGAGAAAAAAAAATACGGGTCAAAATTGTTTCTTTTGAACAATCCTTTGAAATAATAGTGAGCTAAATTATATTAGATAGATAGATAAATTGAATTAGATTAGATTAGATACACGGACCCTATTCATACGCTACTAGTTTAATGTTGGGCCAGACCCACCAGCTAATAACAACTACAATAAATTAAATACGTCAAGTTTCATAAGTTTCGAGCTTTGCAAAGGTTCTATAATGGGCCTGAATTTCGTGAAGCTCGAGTTTTGGTTCATCTATCTAAATATTATTTTAAACCTATAAAAAAAAAGAGCATTATGCATGTTTAAAAGTAAATAATTGCTATGACTTAAAGGAATGATTCAGAATTACAACTTAAATTCTCTATAGGTATTAGAAATTTTAAAGAGAATAAAACTACTCTAAAGAACGGATCCATCCACCCTTCAAAATAATCGATGGTGGATATTAATTGATGATCAAATCAACGGTTACAATTATCCTTCCACAAATCACAGCAAACCCTAATAACACCTCTATATAAACGTCGCATCCATTCTATCTAGATTGTAGACTAGATATGGCACCGAAGAAGCCCGCCGCAGAGAAAGCCTCCGCGTTGGAGAAGAAACTAAAGGCAATAAAAAAGCTGAAAAAGAAAGCTGTCTCCGTCTCCGCCAGAGACAAGGAGGAGGACAGGCTGGAGGATTTCAAATGCTACATCATCCGGGTTCCGGAGCAGGTGCATCCCGGCCTCGGAATCTCAGACCCCGCTATGAATATGATCAACAGTTTTATCTACGGCATCTTTGAGAAATTGGTGGCGGAGTCTTCGCGTCTTTTACGCTGCAACGAGGATCCCCTTAGAATTTATTCTAATCAGATTAAAGATGTGGTTAAATTGGTGCTTCCTCCATGTGAATTGGTCAACCGCGCTATGCGGAATGGGGCTAAGGCTGTTTCCAACGACTATAAGAACTATAACCTAATGTCTAGTGATTTCATGAGTAGATTTGAAGGATTAGGGCTTTGATTAAGTTATCTCTATTGTCTAATTTATGCCCCATTTGATTTGTGTTTATTTTATTTAATATTATTATATATAAGGGGTTGTTAATTTTATAGCTTGATTTGCATGAATTTCATGTTTTAGATATGAATTAATCTATATCATGGTCAACTTTTTAAATGAAAAAAAATCCAAATCCCATTAATACATACACAATTCAAGTCCAAAGCTTATATATGGTTTTGAAGAATTATACGAACTAAAGAGTTTATGTTAATTATTTAAAGGCTAATTGATACTTTCTGGAGTTTCAATAATTGGTAGCATAATCCCTAAGCAAACAAATGAGTATTTTTTTTATATCAGAAATTGTACACCCAAATCACGCAAAACACAAGGGGAATGATGGTAAGGGGGACACAACCATTCCAATTTCAAGAGAGAACCCATTTTGCAAGATTACAAGACATTTAATGAGAAAAACATTAGGAAAAAGTATAAAGAAGCTCAATAACAAAGAAAATGTATGTACAAGTGAAAAACTAATTAATGCAAACAACAGAAGTAAGAAAAAGACCTTCAGAAGCAACTCTTAGAAGACGGTGCTTATGCTTCAAATTGAAAGCAGTTTTGGGTGGCGAAGAAAAAGTTGGAAGTTTTTGTTGATATACCAAATATTCACCTTACACTTGAAAATGAGTGAACTGTGATTTCTTTAAGGCCTAGATCGAGCCTGAGTGAGACATTGATATCGATACAAGAACTCAATAACCGACATATAACGCCACCGACATCGACGTGACAGAACAACTCGACGAAAAAGACTATAATGCCCCTAAAACGATGAGACATTTACTAAACACTCCGAGGATCCGCGTGCTTTACCCGGGTCGATCCGAGACCGACCCGATGCGTATTCACCACTTATAAATATCTCTCATTAATATGCTCCAAGGTAGGGGTGTCAAATGGGCGGTGCGGGGCGGGTCGGGTTGGGTTCGGACGGATCTAATACGGGTCGGGTCCAAATTCAAGAAAGCATAATTTGCACTTGATCAATAAAATACTAGTACTTACTGCGATTTAAACACATAATGACCTAATAATGGACAAATATATTTGGGCCCAAAAAGATACTCAAACACCCACACAATATAATTCAAACAAGTCCAAGGTTCCAATCCTTAAACTATTTTTCTTTCTATCTTTCAAATTATTATAAATATATGGATCAATATATAAACATTAACATGGCATGTGTACTAACATTACTATAAATATTTTTTTGTTGATATTTTATTAGTGTCTTAGTTATAATCATCATATTTTATGATAAAAATATTTGATTTTGTAAAATGCACTACACTAAAAAAAAAAAGTTTTAATATTGGAAACAGAGAGGAATTTGAAAACTTACTACCACTCTCAATTCCACTACTGGTAGGTTATATATAGTTTGAAATCTACACGGAAAGAGAAAGAAGGTTGTGTAATTTAAGGCGTGGCAATAGTGTTAGTTGGTGGGGCGGTAGCATTAATTTATTACTGTTGGAGTGTGGACTAGCAACTACCATCTTCTGAATAATAATAAACGCTTCATCATCAGAATATGACCAGGACTGATGTAACCATTAATTACGTCTAGCATATTGTGTCAAGACTTCTCACATGAAACTTATTTCAACCTTTAATTACTTATCAGTATGAGTGATATATAAATGCCACTTAATTACCTGCACGATAGCAGTTGAACATTGCAATTATGCAAAAATGCGCACGCTGTATTTAATTTGAGGGCTACAATGGGGCGGATTTGAATCAATTTCGCTATGTTTTGTAACAAAAAATTGGTTTGACTGTATTCAACATAATTTTGAAAATCAATAAAATAACAGTGTGGGGTTTATGGAATATCCAAATATAATTTAGGTTTGAATTTCTGAAATTATGTTGAAATAATATCACCTCTAAAACTAGATTTGTGACGATTTTGACTCAGTTTTGATGGTGGACCATAATAGCACGAGTCAAATCAACTTCTAAACATTGGGATGATGTGTCCAGGTCGTCTCGTAGAAAACTTCATAAATGTGGCAAGGCATTACTGCTTCAAGTACAAGGAGCACCCTCCCTTTTTTGTTTTTGATGGATCAAAATTTTCATTTAATGAACCAAATTACAGAGTACAGCGGATCGAAAGAGACAAACAAAGCAGGGGAAGATTAGATAGAGAAACAAGTCCAGAGCTCCAAACCACAGACCAATCAGATGTGTAAATTCTATTCTATCCACATTGTAACACGAGTTGAGCTTTCAATAATATAATCCCTTTTTTCTCAAATATTTTATATATATATATATTTTTTTTAATTTACAATTTTCTCAAACATTTGTCGAATTTTTTGATAAATTCCCAAACGAAAATTCAATAGTCGAACATATTATGAAAATGAAAACTTTAGTCTAGAATTCTATGACTTGTAATTATGTAAATATATAAAGACAATAAAATTAAAAACATTTAAAAGCCAACAAACATTTAAGTTTGGGGTAAATATAAGATATTCCTCTATGCTATACGACACATGCACGAATCTCCTTCAAATTTTAAAAATTCGTCGGGCCCTGTTGATATATATATATTTGCATAGGTCATTTGTGCTATTAAATATTCGATAAGAAACCCCTCACTCGTACAATTTTTCAACATCCTATTTAACTTATATTGTATGTATGAAAGATTTTGTGTTGAATATTTAAAAGTATAGATAAATTTTATGCAATAAATATTTCATATTATTCACTTTAGTGGAGTAACTTGCATTTTCCCCACTAATTTTTAGATCTTTTAATGAATAAAATACATGTATTATACATAATATATGCAACTATGTAACACCCCATATGGACTAAATATGGTCCACAACTATCATCTTCAACCTCGTATATGTTACAACATTGGTCCACAAAGACCCTCGTTCCTTCCTAAACATAGATGTTATATTTGCTATCTATCTACGTATCTTACCTTCCCTCCCACATGGACCCATGGTCCCCAACATCACATCTTCAACCTTTTTTTTTCTTTCTCTCTGAGAAATAAATTAATCGTACATTGATCCCCCATATCAGACAGAGTCCATCACTTTCTCATTAACTTTACATTGGTCCCAATGAGTTAATGAGAAAATGCCAGGCTCATCATATAAACCACTTTGAAAGCTGCACGTCAAAATTAAACTAGAACTTTAACTTATTTTTTGCAGGCTTTTCAGAGAAGTGATGCAACTTCTACTTAATTTTTTTGCTGTAAATAAACACCTCTCCTACCCTGTATACGCCACCGCCAATCCCCTATGCTCAAATCAAATATTTTTTGCTGTATATAAATACCTCTCCTACCCTGTATACACCACCGCCCTTCCCCTATACTCAAATCAAATATTTTTTGCTGTAAATAAATACCTCTCCTACCATGTATACACCACCGCCCATCCCCTATACTCAAATCAAATATGAGCTACGAGAGGGGAGAGAATTACGCTTCCTACGACTATATTTCGTCAGAAGGGGAACGAAACTATGACTGGCCTAGCGATGACGATGACGATGATCAGAACTCAGATTCAGACAACAGTGGCGATGATGATGATGATGATGGGGATGATGATGGTGACGAGGAAGAAATTGAAGATGAGGAGGAAGAAGATAATGATGGTGACGACGGCGATGATGATGATGATGATGGTGACGACGGCGATGATGATGATGATGGTGACGACGCCGATGAGGAGGAAGAAGCCTTCCATTCAAGAAAAAAGCCTAGAACAAACTGACTGCAGGAAATCAAGATTTGACTACGTGGGTCCAGTTAATTAGTTATTTGAATTTTGTTCCTTTTTATTTCTATTAGGAAAGAATTATGTAATGGTTTTTAGTTTTATGGGATGAGAATTAATGAATGAATGATTCGTCGATTTGTAATTTTTTTTTTTTCATTTGAATTGAATTTTGCTTCTTGAATAGTTACTCAATTTGATTACGGATGCTTGTTTTAATACTTGAACATGAAATTATCTTTCTGAGAAAAAAAAAAGATGAAATTATCTTTTGTTCGTTTTGAATTTTAAAAGTAATTAACAAATCATTTCATTTTATAGGAGTACCAATCAAATGTTCCGGTCAAAATCTATCACTCTATCACATCCACTAAAACATATAAATCACGTGTATTTGTATAGATGCACATGTACTGGGATTAAACATTTACCTTAAGTGTTGTTTTCAGTGGAGTATACTTACTTTCTTTTAGATATTTTTTGGAGAAGTTCAGAAATAATATATAATAAAAAGTAGGTGATTTTTGCACTTAAGAAATAAATTCGTTATTGATAAAATTTTAAGTGTTTACAAGAATTAAAGAGTTATTAGTTCAAGCATTAAATGTAAATTACAAAATTGTCGTATCAAGCCAAAAACACTTTGGGAACTACTTCTACTTCTAGTCCCTCTTCTACATTTTTTTAAGAGAAATTTCTCTTGCAAAAATGTGTGAAGTATTTTTCTAATTAAAAAAATGTTGAAATCACTTTTCTTAAGTCATTGAAAATATCACCTTAATTGATGGAAAAATATAACTGAGAACTAAGGAGATTTTTGAAATATCTCTCGTTAATATGAGCCCAAGAAAGCATTAACTGCCGAAATATTTTATAATTTTTTTTTAATTTACCATTTTCTCAAACATTTGTTGAATTTTTTGATAAATTCCCAAACAAAAATTCAATAATAGAACATACTATGAAAATGAAAACTTTAGTCTAGAATTCTATGACTTATAATTATGTAAATATATAAAGAAAATAAAATTAAAAACATTTAAAAGCCAACAAACATTTAAGTTTGGGGTAAATATAAGATATTCCTCTGTGTTATACGAAACATGCACGAATCTCCTTCAAATTTTAAAAATTTGTCAGGCCCTGTTGATATATATATATATATATATATATATATATATATATATATATATATATATATATATATATATATATATATATATAATTTGCATAGGTCATTTGTGCTATTAAATATTCGATAAGAAACCCCTCACTCGTACAATTTTTCCACATTCTATTTATCTTATATTGTATGTATGAAAGATTCCGTGTCGAATATTTAAAAGTACAGATAAATTATCTCAAGCCACGGGAATAATCTAGTAGCATAGTGTGTACCTATATATATAATTTTTCCAAAGCAATTGAACTCGACTTTAAATGTGAACAAACTTCACAAATAATAATAATAAACTGGTTAGCAACACGAACTAAAAGTACGACATTAAGCAAGCAAGTAATCAAGATCAAATTGAAGTATCAGATTAGAAATGCGCTAAGGATTAAGTATGATAAGAAAATATGAAACTTATACCATCAATCAGTCTATCGATTCTGCAACTTGCGATTGTTGGTCGGGTCTTGTAGCAAATAGCCATCTGCCACCCTTTGCATATTCTCCTCTCAGCCACTGTCAGCACCCTCAGGCCTATGTATAATTTGTGCAGATGATTTTTTAGAGGAAATATGAATCTGGAATAACAGAAAATATGGAATCTTGGAAGATATTACTTGGGATTTTTTGGCTGTCGTTTATATAATTTTCTTTGTGCCGATTAAAATTCGTGAGTTTCTGAGTTTGAATTAATCATGTTTTAGTTTTACTAATCACATTTTAATTCTTGATTTAAAAAAAAAATTCAAAAACTGGAGAAAAAAGAATACGGGTCAAAATTGTTTCTTTTGAACACTCCTTTGAAATATTAGTGAGCTAAATTATATTAGATAGATAGATAAATTGGATTAGATTAGATTAGATACACGGACCCTATTCATACGCTACTAGTTTAATGTTGGGCCAGACCCACCAGCTAATAACAACTACAATAAATTAAATACGTCAAGTTTCATAAGTTTCGAGCTTTGCAAAGGTTCTATAATGGGCCTGAATTTCGTGAAGCTCGAGTTTTGGTTCATCTATCTAAATATTATTTTAAACCTATAAAAAAAAAGAGCATTATGCATGTTTAAAAGTAAATAATTTTGACCCTCCACCAATCACAGAAAACCCTAATAACCCCTCTATATAAACGTCGCATCCATTCTATCTAGATTCTAGACTGGATATGACACCGAAGAAGCCCGCCGCAGAGAAAGCCTCCGCGTTGGAGAAGAAACTTAAGGCAATAAAAAAGCTGAAAAAGAAAGTTGTCTCCGTCTCCTCCAGAGACAAGGAGGAGGACAGGCTGGAGGATTTCAAATTCTACATCGTCCGGGTTCTGGAGCAGGTGCATCCCGGCCTCGGAATCTCAGACCCCGCTATGAATATGATCAACAGTTTTATCTACGGCATCTTTGAGAAATTGGTGGAGGAGTCTGCGCGTCTTTTACGCTGCAGCGAGGATCCCCTTAGAATTTCTTCTAATCAGATTAAAGATGCGGTTAGATTGGTGCTTCCTCCATGTGAATTGGTCAACCGCGCTATGCGGAATGGGGCTAAGGCTGTTTCCAACGACTATAAGAACTATAACCTAATGTCTAGTGATTTCATGAGTAGATTTGATGGATTAGGGCTTTGATTAAGTTATCTCTATTGTCTAATTTATGCCCCATTTGATTTGTGTTTATCTAATTTAATATTATTATATATAAGGGGTTGTTTATTTTATAGCTTGAATTTCATGTTTCAGATCTGAATTAATCTATATCATGATCAACCTTTTAAATGAAAAAAATCCAAATCCCATTAATACATACACAATTCAAGTCCAGAGCTTATATATGGTTTTGAAGAATCATACGAACTAAGGAGTTTATGTTAATTATTTATAGGCTAATTGATACTTTCTGGAGTTTCAATAATTGGTAGCATAATCCCTAAGCAAACAAATGAGTATTTTTTTTTACATCAGAAATTGTACACCCAAATCACGCAAAACACAAGGGCAATGATGGTAAGGGGGACACAACCATTCCAATTTCAAGAGAGAACCCATTTTGCAAGATTACAAGACATTTAATGAGAAAAACATTAGGAAAAAGTATAAAGAAGCTCAATAACAAAGAAAATGTATGTACAAGTGAAAAACTAATTAATGCAAACAACAGAAGTAAGAAAAAGACCTTCAGAAGCAACTCTTAGAAGACGGTGCTTATGCTTTAAATTGAAAGCAGTTTTGGGTGGCGAAGAAAAAGTTGGAAGTTTTTGTTGATATACCAAATATTCACCTTACACATTGTATTTTACAGAAAGACTTCTGTACTCCAATTATTGCTTTTTTATGCCTCATATGCAAGAACTTTGTTGTAAGATGTGTGCCTTATGTGTGTTTATTTCCATTGTTGAAACCGGATATCATTTTATTAGCTGTTAAAACTATGGTCTACTATTGTTGGCATGGAATCAACTAAGGACCTATTCCTTATTACTCGTGAGCTACACATTTCATGATGTGGTTATCCTGCTTCTGGTCTGGTCATCCTTCGCAGCTTTGCCGGAATATAAACTCTACATGTTCTCTCTAAGCCCATATTATAATTATTTTTCCTGGTCTTATAGTTAACCCTTGTCTTTGTCAATATTGTTATGGACAAGTTTTTTGTTTTAGGTGCACAGACTTGATAGAGACAGCAGTGGCATATTAGTGATGGGAAGGACACAGTTGAGCGCTACTGTTCTGCATTCCATCTTTCGCGAGAAAACTTTTGGAGCATCAGATGATGTATGTAATTGTATAACTTCCTCATATGAATTGTTAGTTTAAATAGTTCTTACTCTCTTGCTGTCTAATATAAGTTCCATACCTGATTTATCTTTTCTTGTTTGAAGAATCCTGATAGTAAAAGAAGCCTAGAGAAGAGGTATTGGGCTCTTGTAGTTGGATCTCCAAGACGCCCAAAAGGACTAATTTCAGTGCATTGGTGAAGGTGTATTTTCTCTATTTCTTTATTTTTAGAGTTCTTGGTAGTCTTCAACAATAATAATATTTGTATCATTTTTCTTGTCAATGATTTCTCTGTCTAGTACATTTTTTGTTCTTACCAAAATTTGATTTCATTGGCAAGCTTTATGTTAAAATCTCTATTTTATAATGATTTGGACAGTGTAGTAGAACCTGAGCTTTCTCTATCAAATGGGTTTATAGAATCTGCGAATAGAACATATGATTGGAACCACTATTTGAAAATGTAGTGAGGTTTACTAGTAAAACCTTTAATGCGTTACATATCTAAGTAAGATGATTGAAGAATCATTTTGAAATACAGATGACTTTTTCTCATAAAAGTCGTGAATTGAACAAAGCTGAATTCCAAGCTTTGCAAGGAATATCATACGAAATAAATATCATTCAGTAAAACAGATCCAATTGATGCTACAATATGCTAGTGTTAGCTATCAAATATGTTTTATGATTTGCGGGATCATACTGATTAATGCTGTTTCATTCAGGTACATTGATATCGTGAATATTTAACATTTAAAAAAGGGCTTATTTCCTTATAGTTATATATTATATAATTTATGCGCTGCTATTTGTGCATTATATAGTTGTTTTAGAAATAAAATTACTATGCAAGAATAGAATTAAAAATATTCAGAAACCTTTTCCCTTAATGTTTTTCTGTTGATTATGTCTACCATAGTTATACATAAATTTGTACAAACATACAACTCATATCCTCGATTCCTTCTCTCCGTTTATGTTCCAACGTTCAGGTGGTGGTTGACAATGGAAAATCATAGAGAATTACTGTGGTTGACAATATCCCTAACACGTCAGCACAGCATGCTGTGACCGGATATCGAGTGATAGCAACTTCCTCAGGTTCGTCTCTTATGCTTTGTTTCCTGAATTTTGTACAAGTCAGGGTCCATATGCTCTATTCCATTCTATTGTCATCTTGTATTCCTTTGAGTGGTTTATTGAACATGGGCTAAAAGTTTTGATACTCTTTTTCAAAATGTTATTTTCCTCTACATTGCATCTTTAATGATCTGATTGTCTAGGATGCTAAACTTAAACTTGATGCCTATTTTCTAATATCCAACTTTTCGTCTTTAGTATTTGTTTATTAGTGTTGTGTACCATGTCCTCAATAAAGTGGTAAAATTGCAGGTTACACATGGTTAGAGTTGTCACCGCTTACTGGAAGAAAGCATCAGGTTTGGACAACCATCACAATTTCCAAATGCATCAGTTTAACTTATCTTTAAACTGTTTTCATAATTTAATCAAGGCAAAATTGCATTTTAGTTCCAGAAGACTGGACCCTCAACACTTCTTTTCCCACATTTTTTGCACTTCTGGTCCTAATTTTTATAAGATGTTTTGCACTTTTGGTCGTATTATAAATATTTTGCACTTTTGGTTTTGTCGCCTTTTTCCCATTCAATTGAAACAATTCTTTAGGACTAAAAGTGCAAAACAGTATTGGATCTAAAGTGCAAAAATTGGATTGGAAAAGAATGTGATAGGATCAACAGTGGAAAATATTGGGACCAAGAGTGCGATATTTTAAACCTCTGGACCAAAAGTGTTGAGGGTCCAATCCCGTGTGATTAAAAATACGATTTTGCCTTTAATCAAAAAACGATGGAGACCATCTTGATACCCATATCATTGAATAGCTCCGTGTGCATTGTGCTGAAGTGATGGGGACACCAATAGTTGGAGACTACAAGTATGGATGGCAAGCTCACAAGAAAATAGGACATCTCATGGGCACCATTTCAGATCTCAAACCATATGAACAAATGTCCAAATTAAAACACGATACATTTGGCTTTGAATTGGAGAGTGGTAGTATCTCCGACAAACAGTTTCGACTTCATCTTCATTGTAAGGAAATGGTATTGCCCAATATCTCTCTGGCCTTACAACATGGAAACACAGTTTCAGACATGGATGCTGCACTAATAGAAAGCATTACAGTAGATGCTCCTTTGCCTGCACACATGAGAAGAAGTTGGGACTTGCTAAAATAAAATCATATTTCTGCCAATGTCACAGGCCAGGTAACAGTTGAGTTTTTTTTTTATATATTATTAACTCGATATGTTGACTATTTATGTTATAGGAACTATTAGCATTATCATAGAATATTGGAATTGCTTTGTTGCTGCTATGGTTGTAACTTTTTGGAGTTGTTATGAAAGACGTATAAAGCTTAGCTTAGCAGCTTTAGTTTGGAACATAGGTTTGGTGTGTGAATCCTTAATTATCAAATTGCGTTTCATGTAAGATAAGCCTTTTCCTAGTAGGTGGTTGATACTAAATTGTGTTTGATTACTTCTTAGGATAGCTAATTACTAAGCATAGGCAGTTCTTGAAATTATGGTTTCTAACATATAAGTTATAACTAACTTTTGATACCAACATGTGATCGGTCTAGTGGAGGGACTAGTACCCCCAAAGTGGCGACCTAAGTTTGAATCCTTGTTGAGAGACGTTCTCATATAATATGTATGGTGTGCCTCGCAAGGGATTAAACCATGGTAAACCAAAAAAAAAAAAAAAAAACTAACTTTAGATATGTTATTGTAATATTAGATGTAAACTTATGGTTCGAGATTAAGGAAACACCCGAGTTCTTTAAATAAAAGGGGTTGGAGAAAGAAGGAAATTTAAGAACTCTATTAGTCTATAAACATGAAAATATGGTTCTCTTTTCTTTTGCTCTATATACATAAAATTCTACTTGAAGTCTATGCATTGATACAATGAATGTAGAGCAAAATATGGTATAGTCTACAGCATGCTCAACCACTTGGAGAGTTACCGCATGCATAATACTTATTTGGATATTTTTTATATTTGGATGGATCTTAACCCAATGATGGATTCAAAATCCACTCAACAGCTGAGTCGTTTGAATTTTTTTTTTTAAATTCTTTGTCAATTTCAAATCCATCGATTCAGTTGATGTCTATTTGTTTATGTTTGTGCTTTCTTCTTATTGGCGGATGATAGTATTTTCATTTTTTATTTTTGCAGATTAATTTTTTCACTTTCAAGCCTTCAAACATGAAATATAAAACTTGAACTTACTTGAGCATAATTTGTTTGGGTTGAAAATTAACTATATAAAATCAAGGGAAAATGTAGGATATTCTCCAGTGTTGTGTGAAATTTGTACAAAACGACCATGTGATATTTATTACATAGAATCTTAATGTACTATTGAAATTATGCACGAAACTCTCCATTTGTTCAAAATAGATCGTTTTGAATCGATGTATTTCAATAAATTGCTTTTAAAATGGTGCACGTGAAGTTGTAGGGATCAACAGAAATTGCCAAAAGTGGTACAAACAGGTCTAGAGCTTGATTTATTCAAACTTTTACGCGACTTCTTCTTAACCTTGAGAAGACATGGACTTGGTTTCTTCGATTATGGCCTATGACATTTCTTGAATCTATTACTATGTAGACAATCTCAACTTTACGTCGTTTCGATCGTCGTCATATGAATATTCACCAAAATCATACCCTTAAACAAATTTTATAACTATTTTCTCTTTGTTGTTATCTTAATAAAATTATTCACCATGTTATTCCTTAAATGAATTATTTATTAGTATATTAGTCTTTTTTAGGTACTCCTAGTTGATTAGTTGTTTAGTTATCCATTCACATATTTTGGCATATAACTCCCTAACATCCATACGAAAAATGACAAAGAATGTAGGGTGCAATGTGCACTTATTTTTCTTTGAAAAAAAATATGGGATGATGCCAATTCTATCAAATTATATAAGAGTACAAAGTTATTAAAATGTAAATAGTTGTTGGCATTGATAGCAAAAATTTACCAACAAGTGATTAGTCTAGTATAAGGGATTAGTCACTACAAAGTATCGAATTCGGGTTTGAATTCCTGTTGAGAGAGGTTCTCACTTAATGTATCTGATACGACTCGAAAGGAATTAAACCCTTGGGAAAAAAAAATAAAAAAAATAGATAACATAATTTATTATGTTCATGAAATTTTACCACTTCCGAATTTGTATTCAAGTAAATTTATTAACATGTAATGATGTATATCTAAGAACATTTTTCAAGACGATATGATATCACATTAGGAATCCACAAGCAGACATCTACTTTAAAAAAAAAAAAAAAATCACATGTTATAAGACTTTCAGAGTGTATGAAACATCAAATATTATGTTTCTTTTAGATAGCATAGTTTCTCAAGATAAATAATAAGCACACCAAGAATAAAATATGATCTTACATATATGGGTTAGTTTCACGTATCTCCTTGTACTCTCGTTAATTATTAACCTACTATAAGGTTAATAATTTCCAAAAAATCCTAAAAGGATGGAAAAAGTTGCTGATAACTACGTGACGTAGCATTTTCACCTAACCCGCAGATTATCCCTTCTCTTTTTTCTATTTTTAAATAACTCACAATTGAAATTGTTTGTGTTATTTTAATAGCATTAAAGTTCAGGTTGGGGTTTACCTAAAAAAGAAAAGGTTCAGGTTTGGTTATTGGGAATAGATTTAGGCCTTCTTTGGTTTAATATTTATTAATCAGTATTTCGAGTTTTTAAGTTTTCAAATTTTAAAACTTAAAAATTTTTACTTGATTTATTTTTTGGATTTTATCTCTACTTAATTAGGAGAACACACATACTTGTACAGATTAACAAAAGTTAAATAATCAACCTACTACACATTAATAGTATGAAATAATAATAAAACTAAATTAAATTAAAACTAAAATGCAGTGTTCAGTGTTCACCAACCCCCGCCCCCACCCCCATCTCCCACCCCCGCTAGGGGAATTGTTTGCTGAGGTGTCCCATTTCCTTGTGCTGTCAACTTTTCCTTATGTGCAAAACTCTTTCCTTATACTCTATTTCCCCTTATTATTTTCTCTATAAATATGACCATTTGTCTTTCTGTATTGTAATAGTATTCAGTCCACTGCACTCTATCTATCTATAATAATTCCTCCTTTTCTTTAAAAAAAAATCAAAAGCCAAATAAATGGGAAGTTTGGAATTGGCCGAGAGGAAAACAACCGGATGGGCTGCAAAAGACCCTTCTGGGATTCTTTCACCCTATACATACAATCTCAGGTATTAAATTCAACATTAAAAACTAATTAATTTTATATACCTTTTTCTCTTTATATACTCTGTGTGTGTGTGTGTTTTGTGTTTTCTTTTCATAACATAAAGTTGAGTTCTTTATGAAAAACAGGAACACTGGACCTGAAGATGTTTATGTGAAGGTGATATGCTGTGGGATTTGTCATACTGATATTCATCAAATTAAAAATGACCTGGGAATGTCCAAATACCCCATGGTTCCAGGGTATATAAATTTATTTATCTATATATTTACTCTGTTTCAGTTTTTATTCCTCACCACATTTTTGTGCGGATCCTGTTTGTATTTATTTATTTATTGTGTGTGTGTTTTGAGGAAAAAGCCAAAGCAATTCTGACAAGGGGTCTGTTGGGGCAAAATGGCTTCTTACCATAAGTTTTATTTCAATTTATTGAAGGGAATTAAATGCTGAAATCGATATTATTCTCATAAACCTAGGATTCTTGTACTGGTAATTGGATGTTTGGTGGGGGGTGGGGGTCTAGTTTTACCATCTCCACTGAATTTTTTTCAGTCCCATATAATTTTGACCTTTTATTTGGTTTCGGTTTTTTCCTATTATTTTGGTTCTTTTTCTTCTATGTTATTTAAGCCAATGGTCCACTTACTTAAGATGGTCTTGGATATATTATTGTTAAACAAATTCAATCATTTTTTTTTCTTAGTCAATTCAATGATGAAGAAATCCTATTTTTCGCCTAATGAACTTTGTACATCTCATCTTACCATTTTTTTTTCTAACAAAATTCCATGTTATGCTCCAATTATAAATTTAATATAGCAAATTTTGAATTTATGTGTTATTTTTAATGGTATACTGTAAATTCCAAGATTTTGTCACATATACTTCTTGTTGTGGTGTGTTTTATAGGCATGAAGTGGTAGGTGAAGTGGTGGAGGTTGGATCAGGTGTGACCAAATTCAGGACTGGTGATGTGGTTGGAGTTGGCTGCATCGTCGGATGCTGCAAGAACTGTCAATCGTGTGAAAAAGATATAGAGCAATACTGCAACAAGAAGATTTGGTCCTACAATGATGTTTATACTGATGGAAATCCCACTCAAGGTGGATTTGCTGGTGCTATGGTTGTTGATCAAAAGTAAGCATAAAAACAACTTGAGCATATAAATAAATGCTTCTTAATCTTCGTATTTGATTAAAAACCGAAGCATAAATCTTCAAGGGACACTTTTTTCGGTTAGAAAGAATCATTTTTTCTATATAAATCGATCTTACTCCATTCCAATTCCTACCTGATATCTACCGAGGAAAATATGAAATCGGGTCCCAAATCGACGTTTTATAGATTGTTGTAGAAATTTTAGGCTTTCACTAATTTCAAGTAAATCATAGTAATAGAAATAGAAAAATAATTGCTACTAGACGTCGTCCTAAGATCGTGATTGTCTCTGCTCGTGCAGTGGTGCAGGTATTGGCGCCTGGTTATTTCTTTTCCAAACTAACTCCTCTCTAATTTACACTTGACTAATGCACAATTTTCTTATTATAATGACTTACTCCGTTGACAAATTTATCCGATATTTTATGTACATAAATTTATTACTCTTTTTTTTTTTTTTTGAAGATTTGTGGTGAAGATTCCAGAGGGTATGGCACCAGAACAAGCAGCACCACTACTATGCGCCGGAGTGACCGTGTACAGTCCCTTGAACCATTTTGGTTTTAAAAAAAGTGGCCTAAAAGGTGCCATTTTGGGGCTTGGGGGGGTAGGCCATATGGGAGTAAAGATAGCAAAAGCTATGGGCCACCATGTTACTGTCATTAGCTCTTCTAACAAGAAAAGGGAAGAAGCTTTAGAACATCTAGGTGCGGATGACTATGTTGTCAGCTCAGACGATGCTCAAATGCAAGAAATCACCGACTCATTGGACTACATAATCGACACTGTACCGGTTTTTCACCCTTTGGAGCCCTATCTCTCTTTATTGAAAGTTGATGGCAAGTTAATCTTGATGGGAGTTATTAATACTCCTTTGCAATTTATTTCCCCCATGGTCATGCTAGGTGAGTTCCGAACTTTATTAGCGTGCCTTTATTGTTGGTTTCATATTATATTGTAACGAATGTTGTTGTATGTAGGAAGGAAAAGTATCACGGGTAGCTTTATCGGTAGCATGAAGGAGACACAGGAAATGCTTGAATTTTGCAAGGATAAAGGTCTTACTTCCACCATTGAAGTAGTGAAAATGGATTATATTAACACGGCATTTGAGAGATTGGAGAAGAACGATGTTAGATACAGGTTTGTCGTTGATGTTGCCGGGAGCAAACTTGATCGATGATTTTAAGACATAACATTATGAGATTCCAAATATATACTTAATTCATTGTCATGATATGTTATGTAATGAGGCAGAAATCCTATGTCAAAGTTATTAAGTACTCTTTGTCTTTGAGCATTGTAAAAGAAAGTGATGTGTTGAGTTTTTTCTTTGGAAACATGAGATGTGACTTTTGTTTATTTTCTTGGAATAATAAGATTTGATATGTTTGGGTTTGGGGGTTGCTTTAATTTTATCTGTGGTTTACATATTGTCATGTGTGTAGGTAGAAGTTGGTGTTTTGATAATGAAAGACACCAAATATGATGTTCATATATATTTATATATATATAAATGTTCCTTCTCTTCTACTTCAATGGTTGGTGAGATTTGGACATAATTGTCGATGTGAAGTTGATCAACTCATCATTTGTATGCCTGAAATTCTTAATGGATAGTAGAAACTCATAATTGCCGATGTGAAGTTGTTGTTCAGAAATATGTTACAGATAAAAATGGTTAGTAGAAAATTTGGAAGGTTAAGGTTTCACTAACCAAAACTTTTATTTTAAATTCGACCTCAGCTCGATCATATTTGAGTTCAATCAAAACTTTTGAACATGTAAATTGAATCCCTGCACATTCCTTTAATTAACAGAATCAAAAACTTAAATATTAGTGTTAAGTGTTAACATATCCATTATCCAACCGAAAACTGTCCTGCTAGACTTGTGGTTAAGGTCAAATTATGTTGAGACTAAAATTTGGTTTATTTTATGAATATGAAAATATTGTAGTAAGTCTCCAAATGAAAGAAGGTCCATGTAAAGAAACTATTATATTTCTTAATTATAGTAGTTGTCTTAATGATAATATATAAGTCCAAACTCCATAATTTGAAGTTTTCAACAATATATAAAATTTCTTATAGTAGTTGTCTGTCATCCTACATTTCAATTCTAACATTGTCTTATCTTTTGTAATAAAGTTTACTTTGAAACTTTTTTTAAATTGTAAAGTTTAATTATAAAATTCCATTTGCACGAACTCGTATAATAGTATTACTCTTCTATAATATTCCTCGTTCAATTGCACTAAATTTTGTGCTGAGTGGTTTTTGTCAATACACAAATGGTCATATTAGGATACAATACAAACCTAATAATTTGGTTCCAATCCAATGATGAAACCACAACCAATGGTCCCCCACACCCACAATTTCATCAAATTATTTTTATCGTCGACCCCAGTGAAAAATATTCATCATAGAGATATATATATATATATATTAAGCAAGAAGCACATAGGTGTTTTTAAGAATCCCTTAATTATTTTTCTTATTAATTAAATGTATACTCATGCATATTTAGTCTACTCCATGTCTTGACTAAAATGGTGTGCAAGTTGAACCCACGAGTTGAGAAAGTATACCAAACTCATTTTACTATATATCTATTACTCCCTTAGTTTTTTTTTTATTTGTCGATGTGACAAAATTTTTTTGTTTACTTTTATTTGTCGTTTTAGGATTTCAATGTAAAATTAATGTTCTTTTACCAATTTTACCCTTCTTACTAATGCTTGTCATTAATGCTAATATTATTTGATTAAAAGGGTATTTTAGAATTTTTGCTTAAAAAAAGTGACTATTTATGACATTCTTTAATTTGTGTGCAATCCTCCAAAAAGATAAATAAATAAAAAACAGAGGGAGTACCATGTACTTGGATTGTTGTCACTGGTGTAGGTACATTCAGGCGGCCCTAGACATTTGGCGGCCCTAGGCAAATTCCAAATTTGGGGCCTATTTGTTATAAAAAAGATATAATCATTTTTTTAAATGTAAAAATACTAATTAAATATTGACATTTTGTCTTTTAACATATTATTTTTTAGATAGATAATTAAATAACAAATCCACTTAATTTTTAAAAGATTCAATCATATTTTATTTTATAATTTTTAATTTTGAAAATATTATTTTAGGCGAAACAAATTTTACAAATATATGTACATCCTTAACTCAATTTCATTCTTTTACAAATATTATAATTAATTGCTTGACTTTATTTTTCATTCCGTTACATTCTTAACTCTATTAATTATATATCATCGTGCATCAAAAAAATTATACATCATTTATAAAACTAAAAAAAAGATACACATACATATATAAACATTGATGGAGCTAGACCAATCTTATTGGGGGCGAAATTCTTTTTTGCAATGTACTAAGTAAGAAAGTGATAAGCAAAAAATCGTATGATTGACAAGAAATTATTAAGAAAGGAAAAGAAAAAAGATGAACAATTACATAGAACAACCGTGGGAAAGTTAATATTTCCGATTTTCTTTTCTTTTCAAAATTTGTTTCCTACGGAATTAATCCGTTGGAAAGGTTCATTATTTTCCAACGAACTATTTCCAACAAATTTATCAACGGAAAAATCCATTGAAAAAATAATATTTATTCTTTTTTAAATAAATTTCCAACGAATTTTATCCGTGGGAAATTAATTAATTTATTTTTAATATTTCCAACGGAAGTAAATCTGTTGGAAATAAAAAAAATCCGTCAGAATTTTCTTTTAAAAAATTAAAAGAAATTATGATTTTTGCCAATAAAAACCTATATACAATATATAAAGACAATAACGAAAACACATAAATTAAACAATTTATAATCACAAAATGTTTAATTATCATAAAATATTTTACAAAATTAAATCCAAATTGTACTTCATAAGTTAATTTGTCAAAATGTCTAAAAATATAAATGCATCATCAATCATCATGAGGCTGAGACTGGTTCTGCATGGATCTAAACATACATCGAAATTCTTCCATCTCTCGCTCATGTTGCTCCATCCTTTCTGTTATTCGCTCATAGTTCTCTTGTGTTTGTTGCGATTGCCCCAACCGTTGTTCTAGAGTTTGGATTCTCGCCATAAGCTCTGGAACAACTGAACTAGTTTCGGCATTCTACGATCTTGATGAACTAGGCCTTAACCAAGCTGCCTGACCAGCCAAACCATATGCGGTACCCTTCTTCAACACTCCACCTACGATATCTACCCATGTCTTAAGAACAAATGAAAACAACAATAATTATAAGTACTCAAGTCACATAAATTCATCTACTCAATTCGTAAAAAATATCTTCACATCTAAATTCATTCCAATTCATCGACCTTGATTAAAAGTCATTAAGATTCAAGATCAAATTTACCTAAATACACAAGATTCATTTTCTCACCAAAATTCATTTTCTCACCAAAATTCATCTAGTCAAGTCATAAAAATTCATCTTCTCTTCAAAATTCATCAACTTATAAGTCTATGAACTTTATTTAAGGTTTGATAATACTTGTAACTAATTACAACTATGAAATATTTCAAGGTTTTCACATGTACTTAATCCTCTGCACATGTACTATGTGTTTACAATAGTTGTTGTCTTTTGCTGCTCTATTAAACATTGCTTCTGTAAGCCACAAATCATGCCTTGCTTGGTAGCTCCTCTACCTGCGTGTTGGGTCCAACATGCCTCATTCATTCAATCCAAAACCAACATTAATCATATGGATATAGTATTAGCTAAAGGGTAAAATTACACTTTTAGTCTGACAACTATCAAGCTGCGACAAGATAGCCCTTTATCTTTTGAGCTCAACGCATTTGGTCCTATTTATTTTTCTAGATTTACTCGTTTATCTTTTAAGCTCAACATATTTGGTCATTTATCCAGTGAATTGATCTGATAGGCCAAATTTCAATGACTTTATTGGTAATAGATGGTTTGTTATACTATTACTATTAATAATTTTTATATTTAAGTAGGCCTTTGTGTAGAAAATAAAAGATAGGAGAATAAAAATATAAATATTGATCTAGATGACTAAATGTGCTAGCTTAATAAATGAATGACTAAATATGTTAAACCCAAAGATCATAAGCATTAAATTTGTTAAATCAGAACCAAAAGTGACGGTTCTAAAGATACAACATCACTTTGTCACTGCTCGAAAGTTTCAGAACTAAAAGTGTCATAATGTTACATTAGCTACAATATTAGAAGTTAATTAGAACATTATCCAGCTAGCATTTTGTTTTTGTGGCTCTCAGGGACTAAATATTTTGATCCCTTTAAGCAGCTTGACCAATGTCATCTAACCACTCAACACAAGAAATTGGCATAATAACCCAAATTGCATAGCAAATTAGGGAGAAAAAACCAACATTAATCTCATCTCTTCCTAAATTTCACATGGCTTGCACTCCTCCACCCTACAACAAAAAAGCTACATTTATTGTATTGTCCATGGCCTTACAATATACTCCAAATCCCTTCACCATTTATATCATCTCAACACAAACACAAACACAAATCATTTCATTAATTCTCAAATATACCCCAAAAATAAGTTATATATCTCTCATTCCAAAACATGTTTATTAGTCCAAGGAAACTCATCAAAATGGCAAGAAGATGGCAGATCTAGGAAGAAAACGAATATCTTTCTTAAAGAAACGAGAGGATGTCAGTACAAGTGATGAGCATTCATTAGAATTGGCTGAGAAAGGCCATTTCATTGTTTACACAACCGACAAAAGGCGATTCTCCTTCCCTATAGCTTATCTCAATAGTTTAATTTTCAGGGAGCTATTAAGAACCTCTAAAGAAAAGTTTGCTCTACCAAACGATGGACCTATTACGTTGCTTTGTGATTCGGAATTTATGGTATATGTGACTTCTTTGATGCAAAAGAAGGCATCTAAGGATGTAGAGAAAGCTTTGCTTGAAGCTTGTAGATGTTCATCATCATCTTACTATTTACATCGGCAAGAAATAGGCCAAAATATGCTATTATATGGCTGTTGAGATTATGTAACAAATTTTGTAAAATTTGACCATCATTACTTAATGTAGCCAGTTTTTTGTGTAGTAAATTCAAGTAATAATTCCCAAGTTAAAGGTACATTGAGAAAACATTAAACATCTTGTTGCAGTTTTCAACTACTAAAGCTGTTGCAATATCAGTGCTAGGGCTAATAGGCTTTTTCGTGATAATTAGTCGTGAGCTCATTCTAAATTACCCTCTTAACCCATGGTGTGACCTGCACAGCCAAAACATGGCACTTAAACTTACGTGTAGTTTAAAGATTTGAATTGTTACATTGCTATAAGCTATAACTTTTAACACAAGATCAAACGCTTGATCTTACGGAATATGGGGTTTCTACCTCAAAAAAATAAATAAAAAGCCATAATGTTTTTCTCCCTATACTCTAACCCTCGTTCCCCATCTCTTCTTCCCCTTTTATCTCATCATTTTCCATTCTTCATTGTTATTTTCATTATTGACCATATTTACGAGTTTTGCCTCATTTACTACTCAATTATGAACACAATACATGAGGTGAAGATGGAGGTCTCGAACCCTAAGATACCAGTTCATGACACTCCAAAATGAAAGAAATCGATTCAATTCACACAAAAGATTTCACCAATTTTAGAGCAACAACACAAATAGGAAAATAAGTTTCAAAGCAAATAACTTTAATCAAGATAAAAGAGAGTAATACAGTTGGTTTGGGCTGGGTTCAGGTGGTTGTGCGGCGACGGTGAGGTTCCGGCAGCACGAGCAGGGGTGACGGAACGAGCTTGGCGAGGCGGATTCAGGCAGGGGCAGGGTACTTCATCTTCTTCAGGCAGGGGCAGAGACGAGCTCGGGCTAGGGAAATGATGCAGTGAGTTGGGCTCGTGATAGGTGGTTGTGCAGCGGCGGTGGTCAACATTGGAGTGAATGGTGAATGAATTGTGTGAGGTAAAAAAGAGTGTGCCCTAATTTTACCCGATATCTTCCAACGGAATTTTCCAATCCGTTGCAAATTATATTTTTTAATTATTATCATTTATTCATCTTTTTTATAATTAATTAGTTCACAATTTTAAAATAAAATGTAAATTATTGTTTTTACACATATTCAATTTGGATTTAGTTAAAATTTGTTAAATCGGTGAAATATAACATAAAAACATAATGAAAAGTATGTGAAATTGGTTAATACACGAGTGAAATCGGTTTAACTCTATGAAATTCAGTGCAAAAGCGGGTTAATAGGTAAACAAATAGGTTAAATCGATATAAAAAAATAATTTAAATCGATAAAATTTGGTGAAAAAATTAAATGGGCTAACCGGTAAACAAAGGTTAAATCGATTGAAGACAGTTTAAATCAATTAAATTAGATTAACCAAACATTGAATGAGTTAAATCATTCAAAAATAGTTAAAGATCGATGAACAATGGTTTAAATTTAGCGGACGACTACTTGTGAAATATATCTCATTTTCCCCCATGATCTCTTTGACCGAAAGAGTGGTCGAAAAAGAGTTCAGGGGAAAAGTACAACAATAATGAAAGTTTACAAATTTTCAAAATACATTCTTGTTTCATAATAAATTTCATTGTATTTTATCATTCATTTATTAATTATATTCAATTAATATGTTTTTACCAAATTATATTGATTGCACCCATTTTATTTGGGAAATTTATTTTTTGGTATCATACGATAGGTCAACTTGTAACTTTGGTACCATTGAACATGAAAATGCAAATTTGATATCACGTGATAGGTTTTCATTGCAACTTTGGTACCAAACCATTTTTTTCTCAAAAGTTAGTGGAAATTTACCCACTATAAAATGTATAATGTTCAATTTACCCACATGTGATTTGAAAAAGAGCAATTTACCCCCTGTAAAAAAAATAAAAAAGCAATTTACACCTTTAAGTCGGAGAATGTAACTCACTTGCCGAAATTGAGAGTACTTGGGCATGAAAAATATTTTGTAACGTAGGGGTAAATTGTTGCATTTATGATAACATAGGGGGATAAATTGCCACATTTATCATAACACGGGGAGGTAAACTGACACATTATCATATATAACATAGGAGGTAAAGTGTCACATATAAAAATATCAGGGAGGCGGTGTGAAATTTTTATAAAATTACAGAGGGTAAAGTGCTATTTTTCAAATCACATGGAGGTAATTTGAAGCAAATTTTCACATTTTATATTATTCAAGGGTTAAGGGTTACGTTAGTTATGGTTTAGTGTTTTATTTTTGGTTCAATTTTTTTTCAAATTTAAATATATTTTATTATTTTCCAACGGAATAAATTCGTTGGAAAATAATCTTTATTTTCTTAATTATTTTCCAACGGATTTAATGCGTGGGAAAATAATTACTATTTAACCATTTTCCAACACATTTATAAATCCGTTGGAAATATTTATCAGTGTTTTCGAACTAATTTCCAACAGACATGATTCTGTTGGAAAATATTAAATATATCAACGGATTTACGGCCGCTGGACAATAATTCTTCTTTTTTTAAGTTTTTTATTTGTTTTAATTACTTTCCAACGGATTTGAACCGTTGGAAAATATATTTATTTATGAACATTTAAATTGTATTGTTTTCCACAGAACTTTCCCACATATTTTCTGGCGTTGGAAAATCCGTTGGAAAAGTCCAACGGATTATTTTCCGTTGGAAATTCCCGCTTTTTTTTTTTTTTTTTTTTTCCCACGGACTATAAATCCGTTGGAAAATGTGGTGGGAAAATTGTTGCTTTCTTGTAGTGAATTTTGGGGCCCCTCCAAACTGGGAGCCATAGGCGCCGGCCCAAGTTGCCTAGCACTTCGACCGACCCTGTAATACATTTACCTCAGGGGGTGCAATGCAGGTCGGACCATCCCTTCCCCTATGCAACTTAGGCGGTTGTTTAGGGCTCGAGGGTTTTTTTCTATATGAAGTTTTTTTTTTAATTTAATAATTGAAATGTGATTTATTTTACATACATAATTAGATGATATATATGGACTTAGGAATGTATTGTACAAAATAGAATGGACGATGTATTATTCAAAATGGTTAATTTTCTTATCGAGTTTGAGATTGTATTTAATTAAATAAGACGAGCTTAAAAGAGCTTTACATATATTTATATATAATCGAGTCTAACATAACTCATGCCCGAGTAACTTTACATATATTTATATTTAGTTTATCGAATTGATCACAAATCATGTTTTGTAAGACTACTAAAGTTCAAGTTTGATATATATAATAAATGTGGTCTAAATCACCTTTTATTGACCAAAATGTTTATTGTCGGCCCTGGTGCAATGACCCCAGATGGAAGTTTTGACTAATTAATGTAGAAATAATGGTATATTTTGTGCAAAATTGATGTTAATTTTAAAAGGCTTTGAGTGGACTCCATTGAATAATATGAAAAATTATATAGGAAAGGGTCCATATATTGAATAAAAAGTGTTTGTCTTCTAAAAACTTCTAAAACAATTTTTATATTTTTGAGAAAACTTCTAAAACAATAATTAACTATTTTATATGATTTATATTTTAAGTATTAATTGGAAATTGACTGAATTATCACTATATTCTTACATGTATGCATAAAACTACAAAGTCAAATGCTATAAAATAAAACTAGCAGTCTAACACTGGTTTTGACTCAATATTAGTAAAATCGGATCGGATCGGCCGGTCCGACCAGTTTGACCATGAACCGGAAACATGTGCAGTCCGGACCTAGGTAACTAAAACGCGGAGCGGGTGCGAGAGCGGGTGCGCGAGCGGGAGCGTGAGAGCGTGATAAACTAAAATTTTAAAGTTTGAGAGCGTCTCTAGAGCGTCTTTATAATCATTTAAAATAATGATATACTAACTAAATAAAATATATCTGATAAAAAGTATAGCATTAAAACTAAAATCAATACTGAACAATGAACATTAATATAAGTTATATATGAAAAGATTGATAATTTGTTTATTTATATGATGAAAATCAATTATTAAGACGTAGAATATTAGAAATATTATCAATATAGTGTGTATTAGTGTCATTAGTACATGATATACAATATATATTATGTATAATGTATTATACTAATAAAGTGCGTTTGATTCATATTCTATAATATAATTTTTTTAATAATTATTCTATAATATATGTATATGCAGAAAAAGGGGATACGAGACATCAACATCACAATTAATTAAAAATAATTAGATTCATTGTTGGCCACAGCTATAGCCCCTAACCCCTGATGTCAGTGATAGAAATGTTGGACACTTGGCAGGAAAATATTGGTTCAGAGTGCAATATGGAGCAGTACACGAATTTTGTTTTGTTAACAAAATTCGCGAATTTATTCAAACAAAGTCGCGAATTTATAGCGAATTTATGATTTTGCGTTCGGAGCGCGAATCGAGAGCGCGCACGAGTGTCGAGACCGCGAATTTAGTTACCTAGGTCCGGACACACCCTTAAAACCGAATTCCTTAAAATCGATGAACCGGTGGACCGATTTGGCCCGCGGTTCTTACTTTTTTTTTTTTGTAATGTTAAAAATATTTTAATAAAATTTGTAGAGAAAAAAATTTGAACACCAAACATATTGGATTAGGTAAATGATATTGATCAGTTGTGCTACAACCATTTTTGTAAATTTTTTAGACTACAAATTTATAAATTATAGATTTCTTATAACCAAATTTATTTATTGATTAGTTTATAATAATCATCTTCAAAATAATGTCTTACACATTATCAATAAAATAACAGTTTTTAGTTTTAGGAAATAATTTTTTATTAATTTGTTCTCTTTCAACATAAATAGCTTGAGTGTCAAATGATTTTTTGTTTATTTCTTTTTTTCAACTATATTTTTAGAATAAAGAGTTGCAAAACTTGAAAGTCACATCGATATATTATGTAAATTTATTATGTCATTCAATGATTTAGTAGTGGCATTATTAAATGTCAATTACCTTTAGCGACATCGCTACAAATGACTTTCTTAAAAATGCCATTAAATTAAAGAATGCCACTATCACAATAAATAATTTGAATGTTACTAAATACCATTTTTGTTGTAGTGCATATTCTAAAATTATTAATCTCTTACTATATTGTATTTTTATCTTACACTTATATTTTTCAAATAAATATAATCATGATATATTTATATGGACTTATTAATTAGTAACATATTTACATTAACATTATAATAAACATAAGTTCGATAAATATTATATTGATTTTAATTTAAATATATCTAATTTTTTGTATATTTTTAATCAATTGCAGGATATTTTTTAAAATTTTATGTACATAACATATATTTTATAATTAATATATAATTATATCATTATGAGTTCAACCAGTGACCCGACCGGTCCAACCAGTAAAAACAGGGATAAGTCGGCTCATCGATTCCTTGTCCGGTCAGGTTCTGAAAACATTGATTTTGACAATTGTTACATCAAACGTGGAGAGGTTTCTTTTACTATGAATTAAATATATTAAAAATCAATCGAAAAATGGTATGACAAATGAATGATTAGATAATAGCATGATTACATATATTAAGCAAGATGCATTTGATACATTTTCGAATGATTCAATCGTGAAGCACTTTCAATATTTGATGATTGATAATACTTAAAAACTTTATAAGTCTCCATCTAGCTAATTTTTTTATTAGTTTGAATCAATTTTGTTAAAAAAATATTTTTCTTCTTAAATTTTGTGTTCACAGTCAAAATTAATATAATATTTCGCTGGAAAAAAATATATAATCGATATCGTAGTGACCCTAGTGAAATTTTGTCAAATACAAAATTTTGGTCAAATAATTCACAATATAATTATCACCTTAACAAAATCTTATATATGTTAACATATACTTTAAAGTATTTCAAATCTCCACCTTTATTATTATTAATTGTTTTTATTGATATTCTCGAATGAAACCTCACTTATTACAAATGTTAATCTTCTCATGATTTCAAATTTATTACGTTACAAAATTATCAATTATCAAAATGTACATTAAGGACCCGTTTGTTTACTCGGGAATGACATATTATTTGTCAATTTGATTCCTTGGAATCAAGTAATATTGTTTGGGTAGATTTTCTGAATTTTGGGTAAAAAAAATATTCCTTAAAACCAAGAATAGTCTAGCGATGACAATGACGATGACGAGAATTCAGATTTAGACAACAATGGCTTCGGCCACGATGATGATGGTGACGACAACGATGATGATGATGATGATGATGAGGTGGGATGATGATGGTGACGACGTCGAGGATGATGATGATGAGGGGGGATGATGATGGTGACAAGGAAGAAGATGATGATGGGGAGGAAGAAGGTGACGATTATGATGATGGTGACGACGTCGATGATTATGATGATGACGGGGATGATGATGGTGGGGAGGAAGCATATGAAGATGAAGAAGAAGTAATAAATAAGGACTTCTAATTTGAAATGGATGGAGTATTTTTTTGCAGGGTTTTCAGAGAGGTTCACAATAAACAAGTTCTGAAAATCTACTTTAGACAGCTATAAGTCTACACTGTGTACGAAGTAATAATTTTCTCAATTAAAAACTTAACCACTCCCAGCAAACGCAAAAACTCCATTAAAGACATGTAGAAAAACATTACTTTAATGGGGTTGACATGGATATTACAATATTTAATTACTCTTAACATACTAGCTGTCAATAATTATAACTGAAAAATATGTTTTGTTTCTCATGAGATCACAGTCCATGCTTTTCTCACTTCCGACCATCATAATATATTTTCAACCTCTCCCAAATCTCACATCCCCTCCACTTCCCTATAAATACCCCCCCCCCCCCACCCTATAAACACCACCTCCACTCCCATATAAGTGTTCACTCAAATCAAATATGAGCTACGACAGGGAAGAAAATAACACTTTCGACGACTTTCTGTCGTCAGAAGAATAACAAAATTATTACTGGTCTAGCGATGACGATGACGATGATATGAATTCAAATTCAGACAACACTGGCTTCGACCACGATGACAATGACGATGATGATATGGATGATGATGGTGACGAGGAATAAGATGAAGATGAAGAGGAAGAAGAAGATGATGATGATGATGGTGATGACGGCGATGATGATGATGGTGATGGTGAGGAGGAAAATGACGATGATGATGATGGTGATGGTGATGATGACGATGATGATGATGATGATGGTGACGATGAAGAAGATTAAGATGTGTACGTAGTTTTGAAAACAAGTTTTGAAAATCTACTTTGGATAGCTATAAGTCAACACTGTGTACGTAGTAATAATTTTCTCAATTAAAAACTTCACCACTCCCAGCTAACGCAAAAACTCCATTAAAGACCTGTAAAAAAACCTTACCTTAATGGGGTTGACATGGATATTACAATCTTTAATTACTCTGACATACTAGCTGTCAAAAATTATAATCGAAAAATATGTTTTGTTTCTCAAGAGATCACAATCCATAATTTTCTCACTCCCGACCATCATAATATATTTTCAACCTCTCCCAAACACCACCTCCCATTCCCTCCCCTGCCCTATAAACACCACCTCCCCTCCTTTTTCCCAAATACCAACCCCCATCCCCTCGGTGGGTCTGGGTTAGTTATTTGATTTTTTTTTACTTTTTCTTTATACTAGAAAAGTGCACGTGCGTTGCACGTGAT
The DNA here is from genome assembly GCA_034814905.1 of Penstemon davidsonii. Taxonomy (NCBI): domain Eukaryota; kingdom Viridiplantae; phylum Streptophyta; class Magnoliopsida; order Lamiales; family Plantaginaceae; genus Penstemon; species Penstemon davidsonii. The sequence continues at coordinate 7,735,730 of JAYDYQ010002688.1, forward strand.
TAACTAATTTCCTACGTTAGTTGAATCATATAATTATTTTTCATCATATTATGATCTTAATGACATACCACATAATTTTTTGACTAAATCACTTTAATTATTACTATGTTGTTATCAAGAATATAAAGTTGTTATCATAAATATCTAAAACCAAAACTTAAAAATAAAAAATGAACTATAATTACCAAGTATTTCTAATCTTAAAGTACACGTCTACATAACTATTATTCTAAAACAACCATTTGAACGAATGAACAATATCAATTCTTTTCTTCATTGACCTTGATATTTCCATCTAAACATTTTTTTCCATCTAAATAAATTTTCACATGTTTAACCCCTTTTTTTTATCGATTTAACTAGTTTTGATGGTTATACCTATCTTATACTGAGTTCATCTATTTTCAATTACATGTCTAATCACATTTCTAACTAATCTAACCCGTTTTTACCAATTTTCCTCAATTTTATCGAGTAAACCTGCTTTTACACTAAGTTTACCATTTTTTTTTGTTATTTTAACATGTTCTTTAATCGATTTATTCCGCTTTTACATTGAGTTTATCATTTGATATTATGTTATTTTAATCCATTCATTCACCGACTTCACTCATTTTTTAGGTTTATCCCATTCGTTAATCAATTAACTCATTATCTCTGATTTAATCAAATTTTAGTCGATTTTACTTATTCTTTTGTTGATTTATCTATCGATTATTTCACCTGTTTTTTTTTTTTGTCAATTTAACTCATTTTTTTGTTCTTGTTATTTAAAGATTGACCCCTTTTTGATATTTTGTATTTAGCCAATGTCATTCATTTTTTACCCGTTTACCCGTGTTTTGCCGGTTTACCTCATTATTTTATCGAAGCGTAGAACAAACGGCGTCAAAAAAAACAATTGAAGATGGAATTCTTAAATTAGTAATTAATTAGTGTTTATCAAGATCTAACTATGTGGGTCTGGGTTAGTTATTTGATTTCTTTTTCTTTTTCTTTTTACTAGAAAAATGCACGTGCATTGCACGTGATTAACTAATTTCCTACCTTAGTTTAATCATATTATTATTTTTCAACATACTATGATTTTAATGACATAACACATAATTTTTTGACTAAATCACTTTAATTATTACTATGTTGTTATCAAAAATATAAAGTTGTCATCATAAATACCTAAAACCAAAATTTAAAAATAAAAAATGAACTATAATTTCTAAGTATTTCTAATCTTAAATTACACGTCTACATAACTATTATTCTAAAACAACCATTTAAATGAAAACAATATCAATTCTTTCCTTCATTGACCATGATATTTCCATCTAAACATTTTTACCATCTAAACCAATTTTCACATGTTTAACCCTTTTTTTTATTGATTTAACCAGTTTTGCTGGTTATACCTATCTTATACTGAGTTAATCTATTTTCAATTACATGTGTAATCCAATTTATAACTAATCTAACCCGTTTTTACCAATTTTCCTCAATTTTGTCGAATAAACCTGCTTTTACACTAAGTTTACCATTTTTTTTGGTTATTTTAACATGTTCTTTAATCGATTGCATCCGCTTTTACATTGAGTTTATCATTTGATATTACATTATTTTAATCCATTCTTTCACCGATTTCACTCATTTTCGTGGTTTATTCCATTCGTTAATCAATTCACTCATTCTCTCTGATTTAACCCAATTTTAGTCGATTTTACTTATTCTTTTGCTGATTTATCTATCGACTATTGCACCTTTTTTTTGTCGATTTAACTCGTTTTTTTGTTCTTGTTCTTTATCGATTTGACCCGTTTTTATTATTTTGTGTTTAGCCGATCTCATTTATTTTTTATCGGTTTACCCGTGTTTTGCCGGTTTACCTCATTGTTTTATCGAAGCGTAGAACAAACGGCGTCAGTAAAAACAATTGAAGATGAAATTTTAAAATTAGTAATTAATTAGTGGTTATCAAGATTTAGCTATGTGGGTCTGGGTTAGTTATTTGATTTTTTTTTCCTTTTCTTTATGCTAGAAAAGTGCACGTGCATTGCACGTGATTAACTAATTTTCTACGTTAATTGAATCATATAATTATTTCTCATCATACTATGATTTTAATGACATACCACATAATTTTTTGAAAAATCACTTTAATTATTACTATGTTGTTATCAACAATTTAAAGATGTTATCATAAATATCTAAAACCAAAACTTAATAATAAAAAATGAACTATAATTACTAAGTATTTCGAATCTTAAAGTACACGTCTACATAACTATTATTCTAAAACAATCATTTGAACGAATTAACAATATCAGTTTTTTTCTTCATTGACCTTGATATTTCCATTTAAATATTTTTTTTTCATCTAAACAAATTTTCACATTATTAACCCCTTTTTTTTTATCGATTTAACCAATTTTGCTAGTTATACTTATCTTTTACTGAGTTCATCTATTTACAATTACATGTCTAATCCAATTTCGAACTAATCTAACCCGTTTTTACAAATTTTCCTCAATTTTGTCGAGTAAATGTGCTTTTACACTAAGTTTACCTTTTTTTTATTTTTTATTTTAAAATGTTCTTTAATCGATTTCATGTGTTTATACATTGAGTTTATCATTTGATATTATATTATTTTAATCCATTCTTTCACCGATTTCACTCATTTTTGTGGTATATCCCATTTGTTAGTCAATTCACTCATTCTCTCTGATTTAACCCAATTTTAGTCGATTTTACTTATTCTTTTGCTGATTTATCTATCGACTATTGCACCTTTTTTTGTCGATTTAACTCGTTTTTTTTATTCTTGTTCTTTATCGATTTGACCCGTTTTTGTTATTTGGTGTTTAGCCGATGTCATTCTTTTTTTATCTATTTACCCGTGTTTTGCCGGTTTACCTTATTGTTTTATCGAAGCGTAGAACAAACGGCGTTAGTAAAAACAATTGAAGATGAAATTTTAAAATTAGTAATTAATTAGTGGTTATCAAGATCTAACTATGTGGGTCTGGGTTAGTTATTTGATTTTTTTTCCTTTTCTTTCTACTAGAAAAGTGCACGTGCATTGAACGTGATTAACTAATTTTCTAAGTTAATTGAATCATTAATTATTTCTCATCATACTATGATTTTAATGACATACCACATAATATTTTGAAAAAAATCACTTTAATTATTACTATGTTGTTATCAAGAATTTAAAGATGTTATCATAAATATCTAAAACCAAAACTTAATAATAAAAAATGAACTATAATTACTAAGTATTTCTAATCTTAAAGTACACGTCTACATAATTATTATTCTAAAACAACCATTTGAACGAATTAACAATATCAGTTTTTTTCTTCATTGACCTTATATTTCCATTTAAATATTTTTTTCCATCTAAACAAATTTTCTCATGTTTAACCCCTTTTTTTTTATCTATTTAACCAGTTTTGCTAGTTATAGTTATCTTTTACTGAGTTCATCTATTTACAATTACATGTCTAATCCAATTTCGAACTAATCTAACCCGTTTTTACCAATTTTCCTCAATTTTATCGAGTAAACCTGCTTTTACACTAAGTTTACCATTTTTTTTGTTATTTTAACATGTTCTTTAATCGATTTAATCCGCTTTTACATTAAGTTTATCATTTGATATTATGCTATTTTAATCCATTCATTCATCGATTTCACTCATTTTTTAGGTTTATCCCATTCGTTAATCAATTAAATCATTCTCTCTGATTTAACCAAATTTTAGTCGATTTTACTTATTCTTTTGTTGATTTATCTATCGATTATTTCACCTGTTTTTTTTGTCAATTTAACTCATTTTTTTGTTCTTGTTATTTAAAGATTGACCCCTTTTTGTTATTTTGTATTTAGCCAATGTCATTCATTTTTTACCAGTTTACTCGTGTTTTGCCGGTTTACCTCATTGTTTTATCGAAGCGTAGAACAAACGGCGTAAAGAAAAACATTTGAAGATGGAATTTTTAAATTAGTAATTAATTAGTGTTTATCAAGATCTAACTATGTGGGTCTGGGTTAGTTATTTGATTTTTTTTTCTTTTTCTTTCTACTAGAAAAATGCACATGCATTGCACGTGATTAACTAATTTCCTACCTTAGTTGAATCATATAATTATATTTCAACATACTATGATTTTAATGACATAATACATAATTTTTTGACTAAATCACTTTAATTATTACTATGTTGTTATCAAGAATATAAAGTTGTCATCATAAATACCTAAAACCAAAATTTAAAAATAAAAAATGAACTATAATTTCTAAGTATTTCTAATCTTAAATTACACGTCTACATAACTATTATTCTAAAACAACCATTTGAACGAATTAACAATATCAGTTTTTTTCTTCATTGACCTTGATATTTCCATTTAAATATTTTTTTCCATCTAAACAAATTTTCACATGTTTAACCTCTTTTTTTATCGATTTAACCAGTTTTGCTAGTTATACTTATCTTTTACTGAGTTCATCTATTTACAATTACATGTCTAATCCAATTTCGAACTAATCTAACCCCTTTTTACCAATTTTCCTCAATTTTGTCAAGTAAACCTATTTTTACTCTAAGTTTACCTTTTTTTTTTTTTTTAAACATATTCTTTAATCGATTTCATCCGTTTTTACATTGAGTTTATCATTTGATTTTATGTTATTTTAATCCAATCTTTCACCGATTTCACTCATTTTTGTGGTTTATCCCATTCGTTAATCAATTCTACACTATGTACGAAGTAATAATTTTCTCAATTAAAAACTTAACCACTCCCAGCAAACGCAAAAACTCCATTAAAGACATGTAGAAAAACCTTACCTTAATGGGGTTGACATGGATATTACAATCTTTAATTACTCTTAACATACTAGCTGTCAATAATTATAATTGAAAAATATGTTTTGTTTCTCATGAGATCACAGTCCATCATTTTCTCAATTCCGACCATCAAAATATATTTTCAACCTCTCCCAAATGCCACTTCCCCTCCACTTCTCTACAAATACCCCCCCTACCCTATAAACACCATATCCCCTCCCCTATAAGTGTTCACTCAAATCAAATATGAGCTACGATAGGGAAGAAAATTACACTTTCGACAACTTTCTGTCGTCAGAAGAGGAACAAAATTATTACTGGTCTAGCGATGACGATGACGATGATATGAATTCAAATTCAGACAACACTGGTTTCGGCCACGATGATGATTGGGATGATGATGGTGACGAGGAATAAGATGAAGATGAAGAGGAAGAAGATGACAATGATGATGATGGTTATGACGACGATGATGATGGTGATGGTGATGAGGAAGATGATGAAGATGAGGAGGAAGAAGATGACGATGATGATGATGGTGATGGTGATGGTGACGACGACGACGATGATGATGATGGTGATGAGGAAGATGATGAAGATTAAGATGTGGAAGAAGTAATAAACAAGGACATGTAATTTGAAATTGATGGAGGGAAATAATGTGCCTACCTCGGTAGATTCAATTCATTGGGGTGTTGGATGAGCGACAAGTGTGTATAAGAGGACAATTTTTTGTCTTCTTATTCACATGTGTTTATCATCCAACACCTATGGATATAATCCACCTAAGTATTTTTTTGCAGGCTCTTCAGAGAGATGCACAATAAACAAGTTCTGAAAATCTACTTTAGATAGCTATAACTCTACACTGTGTACGTAGTAATAATTATCTCAATTAAAAACTTCACCACTCCCAGCTAACGCAAAAACTCCATTAAAGACCTGTAAAATTACCTTACGGGGTTGACATGGATATTACAATCTTTAATTACTCTGACATACTAGCTGTCAAAAATTATAATCGAAAAATATGTTTCGTTTCTCAAGAGATCACAATCCATCATTTTCTCACTCCCGACCATCATAATATATTTTCAACCTCTCCCAAACACCACCTCCCATCCCCTCCCCTGCCCTATAAACACCACCTCCCAAACAAAAATATATATGAAACAGTCATTTTGATTAAATTATATTTTTGAAAATATTTCTAGCACCGTAAAAAAGTATTCAAGCTGTATTTCTCACATGCATAAAAGCTGCAGTGATGAAAATACGCTATAATTATTTTGATATAATGAATCATTTAGGTTTGTGCATAGCACGGAAATATATATATATATATATATATATATATATATATATATATATATAGATAGATAGATATATATTGTTATTATACATATATGTATTTTAATTATATTTTTGAAGAACAATAAAATATACTCCCTCCGTATCATATTAATTGGCACATTTGTCAAAAAAAAAAAATTTGTTTTAAATTAATTGGCATGTTTGGGTTTTCAAAGTATTTTTCTCAAATTTTGTCATTTTCTCTGGAAACTCAATGGTCACCATACATCAATAAAAAATTAAAAAGTAGTCATCATTATAAATGGTATTTGAGACAATTTATCATAAAAAAGTATGTAATGATGAGATTTCTTAATCTGTGTGAAAACAAGAAATGTGTCAATTAATATGAAACGAATGGAGTAATAATTAGCTCAAACTTGGAAAATGTGGTTGGGATGGGTAGCAAAAAGTGACTGAACAAAAATCCACGAACAAAGAGAAATTTAGCTTTGACTAGCCATTTTTGCCTCTCATGTAGTTGGATGTGTTCTCAATGCACAATTGGATTAGGATTGCAAATGGAGCCAAATTTCAATATGAGTTCGACTCGACTTATTAAGAAATTTGCCAGATTATAAATTTAAAGGATATGATTCAATGAAGAAGATAAAAAATCTGAAAATGGATCCAAACTCTCAAATCTATCAGAGATCCAAATCAAACTGAGGCACATTCTTTTCCCTCAATTTTTGCACATAAAAGCTGGAATTTTTAACTTTTCACGAAGCCCTTGAAAAAGTACACAAGTTTTGTAAACATTTACAGCCATCAGAAGCTCTTCCTTCCATTTGTCATCTGGACTCTTGTTACTTCATTTATGTTGTGGTGGTAGACATTTCTTTTGGTACATATGGGGGAGGGGAAGTCAAGGATTGAAAGCATTATTTTATGGTGTCAGAATCTCACATATTATATCCAGGGCAGAAACCATCATCCAGAAATGCTCTGTTATGAACATTCTCTACAAAGGTACTGAAAACCAGTCCAATATTTTCTTCAGCCTAGTCACTCTATTTTGATTCATAGTATGACAGAATCAGGGAAAAAATTAGTACATTAAAGCTCCACTAATTGAATTTCTCAATTAACAAGAAACCAACAATGATTCTGTCGAGCAATTACATTCCGCCCATAGCCAAATATACTAATTGTATCTACTGAATCTTCCTCAAGAAACTCCTCTTCTCTTCTCCATGTAATCGAATAATCGACTGCCATTGTATCCAGAGACCACATTGGGTTGTGAGACTTTGTCCAAAAGTGTTTGTTTATGTAAATTGACTAAAATACATGTTCATGACATATCTTGATGGATTGAATCCACTCAAAATTACTGCAAACAAGAATAAATATTCATTTCTTAGGTAAAAAAATGTGACTGCATTGTTATAGTATCGTACAGGTATACTTACAGATAGGGGAAAGGACAATGACAATGCCGATTGGATACAGGAACAAAGTGGTCCTCTCCAAGAACGGTAGCACTGCATCATGGGCATATAGATAATTAGAATAAAGAAAAGTAATTGATCAATGGTTGTTGGATATTCTCAATAGATCAAACAAAGTTTGACATATCTATTTGCATAGATATCAAGAAATTACCTCATGAATGCACATTAAACATTGCGATATTTAATTTCCTAATCCTATGTGTGAATTCATTGGAGTGAAAGCCTCAATAAACAAATTGAGTTTCAAACAACTCAATTTCATTAGATTATTGCACAATGTGTGATTTTAAGAAGCAACAAATTACTACTACTATCTTCAAGTGCAAAACCAATAAGGTTATTGTGAGAGGGGAAACGACTTTTGGACACTCCAACAGAAGAGCAACCTCTTCAAGCATCAGATCTCATCGAGTCTTACTTCATTGATATTTTAGATCTCTATTGCAGCTAAGTTTACGTAGTACTAATCATAACTAAACAAATGAAAGAAGAGATAATTCTTCGAGTAAATCTCATCATACCATCGTAGCCTAAGTAATTTAGGTAATGATAGTAGGAAAGAGCTGCCATGAAGAGCAAATTTGATAGTAACACAGGAACGAAACCATGAGCCACCAGAAGAGGTGATAGAAAATAATGTATCACTGCAAAAACAAGAGCAACAGCAGTATATTCATTATATAGTGGAGAAAAGTCCCAAGCGGGGTATATTATAAGTTGATGCTCCTTACCATAAAGCAGCACAAACACAGGGAAGAAAGAGTTGCAGTGTACGTCAAAGGCATACAACCTTCACAAGGTTACGAGGAAAAAAAAAAGTCAGCAATAAAACCCCAGTTCTGAACCAAACACGTTATACAAAATTAGGTCGCAAGAAATTTTATTGACACCAGTGAAGAACAATATCATCATATATATAACAAAAGGAGCTTAGCATATAAATTAAGATACAAAAGTTAGCAAAGAAGATTGGGAGACATGCCATTCCACCCGTTGCTCCACCACATGACTGTTTGGAGCTTCTTCTCGAAGATAATTGTTAGTTAAGAACCTGTAAGAAAGTTGGCATCTTTAAATAAAAAAATAATGACTGAAGGACCAATTATAACTAAGCATTCTTGTAAATATGATTTTCTTAAGTGAAACATATAACAAAAATGAGAAATAATATAGAGACACGAGCAATGATAGGGAGCATATTTTATCCATGTTATTACTTGTCCTTACCAACAAGAAGAAGCCAAAATTGCACCTGCTACTAGGAAGTGGAAAAGCAATACTAAAATAACTACAAAAACAGCATGTCCAGTGCCATGATCATATCTGAAACAGAGAAGATAACAATAAAATAGGAGATATCAGCACCGAAGTACCATAAAGATGTTTTGGCATGCTAAAAGAATGATTACCATGCAGAAATTTAATCAAATAAAAGCTTTCTGGGCCAAGAATCAATTAAAATAGATGTTTTGAACATTAGACCTCAGCATGAAAAGCAGCCAGATCAGAAAGTGTTTAAGTCACTTACGCTGCACAATAAGCCACTGTAGAAACTAATAAAAGAAGAGTACATATGACAATAAATGCCGGATCATCACGTGCCCATTGATTCTTTGTTTCTGGACAACAAAATAGATAGAATTTACAATCAGCCAAAGCTAGTAATTTTGCTTTGTAAATTAAATTTTACGATCAGCCAAAGCTAGTACTGTATGCTCTGTTAATTAACTTTACCAAATAAGGATTTAAAAATAAAAAACTAATCCACATGGAACTCTGAATTCTTGCATACTTACTCAAAGTAACATTTGAGCCTATGGCTTGAATATATTTAGGGAAAATATGCATCATCAACATGTGTAAAGAAAAAAAGAGTTTTGACAAATGACAATTATGAGCTAGTATACTCCCAGAAACAGGAAGGATATATATATATATATATATATAACTCCTACTACAATATTGGAAAGAATGGCGCACTGTTCTACATTTAAACAGCTGATGTACTGTGGTGTTTGAAATGAAGGCATGATAAATATCTAATTTTGAAAATAATAACTTTGTAGGCATCCGAGAATAAAAAACTACAACGTCTGTGCTTCTAAATAAACATTGCTTACATTACTCTCTTTAATGTTTCCCCTGCTTGCAAGCAATGAATATATTTTTCATCATTGAGAGTATAAGACAGTTAGATCCTATCTTGCCCCTAAAAGTTGTAGAAGCAATTAAACAACTTATCAATTGATCAATTTTCTCAATGTCCCACCAAAAAAGTAAGTTATCTGTTTTTTTGGCACTAAATTATCAAAGCCAATCAGGTCACATCACATAAATATCATATAATAATTTTTTTGAAAAAGCTGGAAAGATCCAATTTCAATTCTCGCATACACATGCTGGAAACAATTTTTGAAAATATTTATTGGAGTCATGACAACTTGAGTAACATAATGTAATTATTATCATATATTCCTATTAAACAAGTAAAGATTCTTAGAGATGAAATTAGGCCTGAGGGTGGCTTAAGAAGTAAGAACAGAAATGGATACAAAAGCAAATAAAGACCTTGCATTAAGATTTAAGACAAATAGAGCAAAAGAGATCAAAAAGAAAAGGAGGCTTACGCTTGTGATACTTTGTGTGTTGGTATCTGCATTAGTTGTACAGTTTCACATGCAAAATGAAGAAACAATATCATGAGAAACAAAACCAAAAAGACTAGTCTATACTCCTATCTTATTATCACTCAGAAAAATAATATTCAATGAATACAATATGTCCTTGAATTTTTGAAATATAAAATAGACTGCCACTTATCTAACAACTTTTTTTCTATATCTCTGAATATCACAAACAGTCACAATATAAGCAGACTCTTTCATAAACACTATTCATATCATCATGCAATATGAGCTACCATTCAACCTTTTATTCAATTATCTGCTCTTGAGCTTATGTAGTCGGTGAACAATCAATTCACAACCCAGGTTTTCTTATCTAAATTTTTTTGGGACAAAATTCAGATTTCAAGTAGATGTAGGTCCAAGAAAGTCGGGGTTGAACAGGTGTGATATGGATCTATTCATAAGTGCTTTATAAACATCAAAAGATGAAATCGACATACATCAACATCACAAGGATCAGCAATCCAATCAGCATTACAGATTACGACCAACCTAATAAATGAAATGATTATAGAATAACAAGTACCATCTTCAGATGCAGGATACTCACACAACTTTCGGTGATGTGCATAGGTGAAGCATTTGCCAGAAAGTATATTCAATGTCCATTTGTTGCCACTGCATGGATTGACCCAATAAAAAATGATGACATAGCGATACAATAAATGAAAAAGAATAAAGTTACAGATTAATAAGTAAACAATAATAGAAAGCTTAGCAAAATTATATAACTGGGAAGTGGGAATAAATATAACACTGACGGCTACGTTCTAACCCATATACGGTTATGATGGCTGCACCAGATTCTCAGCCAAATAATGACACCACAACATAGATAAAAGAACATAAAAATAATAAGATCTTAAGTAACATGAACAAATTACAATGTTTGAGACCTCTGATTGTACCAAATATTTCAAATACTATGTAAATGCACCTCTCTCCTAAATCATTGAGCAACCTAGAGATACGATCATGTTGATGGTTGGAAAACTCCTGTTTTTCTTGTTCTAGGCTCACCCAAAATTTTTGATCAACTGCCATACTAATGGGCTTCCTGCATTAAGATAATCTAATGTTCTGAATCTCCCACTGGTCATTTAGGAAAATATTCTACGAAGTTTCACGAGAAAACTCCTTAAAGAATAATTACGGCAATGAGAGTCAAAACTGAAATCATGAATCATCAACAGTCATATTCCTTCTAAAAGGACCTATTACACCTTTTTAAGGTCCAGTGCACTAATGAACGCCTGCACCATAGCTAAAGATAGAGTCTCTGCACTATAATATATCCTCGTCCCTTAATTTGAAATCTTTGACTTTCCATCCGATAATTTTGCAGCAACTAGCAGATTGTGAGGTTATAGTAAACGTGGGTACTCTTCATCACTTTGGATATTTGTGTTTAATATTTTAACAAGAGCAGTGGGTAATAAATTAAATCAATGTCCATTAGCCAGGTACAATCACGATCTATGTAAACCACGAGAGATATTTGAGAAGCTCAACAATACATCTACCAGATGTGAATTTCGTCATAAATCATAACCTACCAAAAATGCTATAATGTCTTGGATCTACAGAAAAAATTACAATGCTTTGGTGAATATAAGCAAAGCTATTGTCAATGGCACTAGAATGGAATTATATAATCCCATAGGCATTAAATTTCTATTTTCCAAGACAGGCTTGTATGGAACAATGGTCCAAAAACTTGAAACCACTTTCCTCTGCAAGATTCACCCCAAGATACCATGTTAAAACTCATTATCCTGTAAATGTACCTAAGCATAGCTTGAAATCAAAGACTCTATTCCAGTTCAAAGATAATAAGCGAACAAAACTATTGTCTATACAGGTTGCAGAAATCGACTAAAACAACAGCATTTGAGCAAATTAAACTAGACAAGATAAACATATTTACTCGACTAAATCCAAATAGAAACACCCAATCAAGCTTTAAATGGCACAATACAACGCAATGAGATCAAGGGGCGTCTGATTAAAACTTCCGACTCAAGATCAAGATCTGTAAATTACGAAATATGATCCTGCATGAAATTGTGTGTGAAGAAATGGAGAAAGAAACCTTGACTATTCTGCGGAGGTATTGGGGTAGGAAAGAACTATCGCGGGCGTGGGTGCCCGCACGCCCCTTCATTGATGAAGAGGTGGGAAGCATCGTCTTCTTCTTCTTCTTCTCTCTTCACTGATTTCTTCTGCTATTTATTGATTTTCAGCAACTTTCCCTTTCTTATTTGTTTATGGGTTGATTTGATTTAAAGATCTCTTCAATTTCACGGCTGTTTTTTTCTACTCCTATTTTGTTGAACTGTCCTCCTCTCTATTTCTTGCAGAAGTGACTCGAAGTGATATAGACTGGAAAAGTTTCTATTGGGCTGCATTTTAGATACATGTTATGTGAGGAACTAACAGATTTAAGAGTCCGACAACCCAAACAAATCAGGTTTTGTTATGTTGGATCAGCCCATTATTAAGGATTGTGGGTTATATTTTAGCAATTTTAAATAGCATATTTGGTAAAAAGGATTGAATACAAATATTTACTATAGTTGGAGAATGGTCGTATTAACAAAAAAGAATTATACAACTTTATCTCTATCGGTCCATTTTTTCTCAAATCACAAGAGATAATAAATTAAATATTATGAATATCACAATGGCTAATTACCATTAACTCTATTGTTGTGAATAGTATTCACGTATACTTTTAGACTATTATATTTTTTAAGTAAAATGGGGTTTTAATTCGAGATATCTCATCATTCATATACTTTCCCCACACTGCTACAATTACTGTAGAAACTCCTAAAAAAAGAAACTTCTAAAATTTTTATCTATATAATTTTCATGAGTAATTAATTTCTAAAACATATATCACGCTTATAGATTTTATCATGACAATAAGCACTAAGAATTCACTATCTTACTGTATTTTCCTTTAAAGTTGGTTAATTATATATATATATATATATATATATATATGGTGTTTCTATATTATAGAAACTAGCATAATCCCGCCCCCTCACCCCGCCCCATTATTTGTTTTTTTTTCTAATCACTTGGGCTTTCGGTGAGCTTATTGAAATATACTTTATGGATGTATGTTTAATTATTCATATTATATAAGTTTCACAAATCATTTTTTATATTGTCTTTGAATTATTATCATAATTTTGTGCGTAGCACAGAGAATTATGTTAATATTTACTAGTTCATTTATATCGCACAATTTTTTTTATTTGTTTTATTTTTTTAACATGTTCTTAAAGCTTCAACGTAAAATAACCTAATTTTCAAACGAAGACACAACATTTTTTCTTAAAATAGATTCAAATTTATGTCCTGCAAGTCTGCAACAATATTTTTGAATAAATCATCATTGTCTCACTTTAAAGACCGAGGTAGTAAGTTGAGACCATTATTCTTGCCAATCAATACATAATACAAAATTAGTTGTACATCGTATGTTTAGTCGTGCCCATCTTGACGGCATTGGAATGAAAAATGAAAAAGCTCGATCATAAAATAAATCTAAGTATATATGCTCGCAACATCCAGTCACCATCCTCCCGAAGAATACAATTTATTAATGTATATCAATTTTCAAGGTAGTAAATTTTGAGTAATATCTCAATCATAATATATATACATGTACTTGCATTCTTTTTTATGTAAGTTGTCTTCTTACCGATACTCAACTTTTGATTTCGAGAAAATCGAATCAATTGGCTTTTGCACCCTTTGTTTGAATGGTACTTGATTCATAAAGAATGAATCTTTTGAAGTTATGTTATACGGACTTTCTAAAAAAAAATGCTACGCTCCGCGTGTCACGAGATATGGAGCGTTCTAATCGAAGAGTCATACCTCTCGGACTTATTACAGTAAGGCCAATGCACCAGCCAGCCAGTGTGGTGGTGAACACGCTGTGCTGTAAGCTAAGCTGTTCACCTTGTAGACGTAGAGCAGTAACTTAACTCCATAACTTCGCTACCGTCTTTCACTTTAAAGTGACGACGGTAGGCATACTATTTTGTTTGTTTAAAATTAAGTAAAAAAAATGTGTGATTAACAAAAATAAGTACCTAATAGTTGGGTCGACCACGTCCTTATTATTAAAGCAAATCATTTTGTACCAAAAAAAAAATTAAAGCAAATCATTTGCTACGATTGAATACAAATTTATTACAGAAATAACTGTAGGTCAATTTCACTGGACTTTTTAATGTTAAGAAGTATATCATATTCATATGTCAATTTTGGCATGCTACATTAATTAATTTTAATGCAATAATTTGACCAATGTTTTCAAGAAAATCTATTAAATACTTACAAATATATAGTTAAAATATGTTATGATAATAAAGAAAAGTTTGCTGTTTATTGACTGAAAATGTAAAGTTTGAGGTAAACATAAATAACGGAGGAATTTTTTCATAATTAATCATCAAATTTTAATCTTTTAGCTTTTTTCCGCAAGACATGTCCAAGTACTAAAAGTTCAAAATTACGCTCACGTCCCCCATTCCCCAACTTGTGTTGAGCAGGGTACAGTCCAATTCAAATTAACACCTTGCCCGCTCCCAACAAATGTCAAATTAATTTTTTAAATTTTTTAATGCCAATGTAATTTAACTCCGGGGAGGCTAAGGCTTGCACCACCGCCACAACCTGAAAAATAATTTCGCACTTCCATCCTTATCATGTCTTGCATCGCCGCAAGCAACTCCGGACAAAACGACGTCGTTGCCTTCTTCACCTCCACCAGTGGAGTCGAAAACTCGTTACTCTCGATACTGCTGCGGCGACTCAGAGTTGATAGCGCGTCCTCTTCACGTGTCTCCTTCGCAGACGAATCCCTGTAAAGCCCTGGCAAGCGAAGAGTCAACTCGGTCAACGAACCTTCACTATTTTCTTCATCCACAACCACCTCCGGCGGCGATTCAACCTGACGTGCAAACGTCTTAACCGGCAAATAAAAGTTCAAATTGTCGCCGGAATCACATACATCGGGTAAACTATCAGGACTCACTCGCAAACTATTCATCATTGCAACCGCAACATCTCCACTCTCCGATCGCCTCAAAACCTGCGCAGGCCGCTCCTCTCCGCCGTGAACCTTCTCGAGTTTGCGCTTCAGGGTAGCGTTCCAGTGGTTTTTGATCGCGTTATCCGTACGTCCGTTAATAAGCCTCGCGATCTTCGCCCACCGGTTTCCGAACTTAGCGTGTGCGTTGAGAATGATTACGTCCTCCTCCGCCGTGAACGGACGGTGCTCGATCTCCGGTGAGAGCTGATTGCACCACCGCAATCGGCAAGACTTACCAGACCTCCCGGGAATCGATCTGCTTATCATTGACCAATTCCTGGCGCCGTGTTGCTGGACGAGATTCCGCAACCGCTTGTCCTCCTCCGGACTCCAAGGTCCCTTAATCTTATCGCAACCTTCATTCACCGGCGTCATCACTACAATAAATTCCTAACGCTAATTGAATTATGTTTACAGATATGTAGATATAATTTTTTGTGATTATGGATTGGGGGAAGTGGAGAAGATATATATAGGGGTGATTAATTAATTAATTAAGGTAACTGAAAGAACAGTTTAAAGAAGAGGAGGGGGGGAGCGTTATAGTTACCTTATGTAATACTTATTACGGAGGGACAGTTGAGGGACAGCTGGAAGGACACGCGTCGGCGGGTGATTGAAAGAGGAAGTTTTTGAAAAATTACCTGTTTTGACTCGTGCCGTTATGGAAGTTGCTACTAATTGTGAAGGAGGAGCGTTCCAGATTTGGGAAGCTAATTTTGTTTGTAGTCGTTGGGATTTATTATTATGCCGTTTGGTTGAAACTTTCCAAATGTTGTAAATTTGCCATTCTAATCTTCAAATTCAAAATTGAAAACTGAATTTTATTTTTAGTGAATTTTTTATTGGCGCTTGGACATTATAAGTGATGCTCACATGTCAAATTTCGAGGAGAATTTTTTAATTTTGAATACAATTAAATTGAAATTACAGTCAAATTTCTTAAAATTGCAAACACAAAAAAAGAAGTTAAAGGACCAACTCAAATGTCCTAAATTACAAACAAGAAATAGTTAAAGTTTCGATACTACTTACTATTTACTTAAGAGAGTTATCTCAAAATCGTCATCCAATAATAATTAAAGGACTAAAATGCACATTTACCGGATATTACTAGGTATAATTGAGTGACCCCGTTTCGATGTGGCGAGATTTGGTGCAAGAACTTTCTTAATCTCTCGTATAGAGTCTTTAATGAAAAGTAAATTAACACGGACAAAGTTTGTTCAAATACATTTAATCATCAAATAAATGTATTGCACTTATTACGTGATTGATTCATTCTCCTATAAAATGTTATCCGACCACAAAATAATTGCATCGCATCTATCATATAATATAATTGTTTGAGATTAAGTAGAATTTGGTTTAAACAAAAAATTACCTTTGATTATGTTACTCTCATCTTTATTCTAATGAGCTTTATTTTCATTTTCCATCATACATCATGTCAGATATTTGTATTTTGCCCCTTTTAAAGAGAAATTCTATTCTAATCACAATCAATTCATTCACAAAGCTATTCTAATCACTATCAATTCACAATCAATTCATCCACAGAGTAAATATAATAAGTTAATAAGTAAATATGAAATACTTTTAGAAAAGTTAATAAGTAAATATGAAATACTTTTAGAAATGGCCCGTTACAAGACATATGTGCATGCACTTGACTTATGGAGTAATATAAATGAATTGGTAACTAGAGTAGTGAATATGGATCTTAGACATGGGTCGACCCGACTTAATCATGTCCAAGCAAATCTTTATTTCTTTTATTTTTTTTGTCGAATTTGATGGCTTTGTCTTATATTAAATTAAAATTATGGTGGTCGAAATTTAGTTTGATTGAATCAACAATAAATGGATGGAACATGCACGTACACTATTCTCGAGTCGAACTAACTTAACCACCCTAGTTTCAACTAGTAACTTTTGTTAGTTTCTAATTTAAATAAATTATAATTACATATTCGCCCTTTAATGATTATAATTACATATTCGCCATTTAATGATTATAATTTATAAGTTTCAAGACATAATAAAGGGGTTCATGTTTATTTATTTTCATGATTTATGTGCAAGTTAGTTTATTAAACTTAAACTGCAAGTAGTATTTTTAATTATAAATATTGTTTTTCCTTATAACTAAGACACGTGCTTGAATAAAATATATTTCCATCATTAACAAACTATTAAAAGAGAAGGGTAATAGGTCGAAACGATTTAGCTTAACACAAAACGTATTTGATCTGAATCTATTTTGATAACTTGAAAAACAACAAACTTTGTATTATGACTCGACTTATTTTGACCATATCCAAACACGATCCAATTCACCCGAGTTGCGACCTTTAGGTGCCATCCGAAATGAATCCCCACCATAAATATTGGTGTTAAATCTTCAATACAAATGCCTCATAATTCCTTGAAAAATCTACTTAATTTCCACATAATTCTACTCATATATTTCATTAAAGGCCATCTTCAAACTGAAGTTAATTCATATTTTCTTAAATTTATTTTACTAAACTCTATTTAAACCCATAAGTTAATTGTATATTATCATATCTAAATAAGCAAATCTCTAAAACATATGCGCAAGCTCAAAGAAAGAGAAGACATGGCCATTTCCAACACCAAATATTGCATTCTTGTAACCATTCTGATGGTCGGATTCATGGCCACGGACATTGCCATAGCCGTCGGCCAAAGTCCTCCACCAAAGTCGGGCCTTAGGACAGGGTATCGTGATATGTTCGATTTTGTAAAATCTTGCTCAATATACATGTCAAGATATACTCCCAAGTTCATTAAACCCAATGAAAATTGTTGTGTTAATGCTCGCAAAGCGAATATCAAACTCTTCTGCAACATCTTTTTCATCGCAGAGACGGAGAAAGTATTTAATCCAGCTAAAGTCGTAAAAATTGCAAAGTACTGTAAAAATCCACTCCCTTTCGGTACTAAATGTGGAAGTAAGTCTTAGTTTCTTTTTATTTCTTACATTTTATCATGAGACTGTTTTTGTACCATTCAAACTTTGGTTTAATATCTGTATTAACGATATATAAGATGAGTTTCATATGCTTTTAAATAAATTAGACAAATTAGCTTAGGCATATATATCACGCCATTGTCCCCATCATAAGTGTTGTACAGTAGTATTTATAGTATATGACTATGTAATCTTCTAACGGATTTTTAATATAAATTGCTTGTTAAATGCAGGTTACACTGGAAAATGAAGCCAATCAAGTACGTGATTTGATGACAAGAATGTTCATTCAACTAGAAAGAATCTTGATTACAGTAGCATTATTAATATATCGTTGAAATTACTAATAAATTTAGACAAGATTCGAAAACTTGTTCTCAAAGGTTTGTTAATAACTTAATTAGCTTACAAATTATTAGTATTTATATATGCTCAATAAAGAAGTTGCATCAGAACTACTTGCGATATCTTATTTTGACCTATTTAAATGCAACATAAATCTTCCTAAAGAAAAAGGGACATAGCGACTATTTAAATTATGTACTAATTACTTGCTTCTGAAATAATATTGAAACAACTTTGAAAATATGTTAGCCTGTGTTTTTTAAGTTGGTATTTAAAATACATCTCAACGCGTTTTTATATTTTTACATTTGAAAAACTCTAATGAAAACACACATTGCGAATACATTTAATTGGAACTAATTTCTCTCACATTTTTAAACTCATAAAACATCAAGTTATCCTCACATATTAATTTCTCCAAATATTTAAATTTTTACTTTTTCATTTAAATCAAGTTTTAGTGTTTATTTTCCTTTGGAATTCTGAAACCATAAGAAAAAATGAAAAACTCTAAATTCGCAAAGAACAGGAAAACTTGCTTATATGAATAATAGCTAGGTACAAATGTTGGTCATTTACACACGAAAGATTATTCCATTCACTCCATCCATGGATCCAAATTTTGTTTATAAAGTACGTTTCGGTCATCTAATCATCCATATATTTCACGGGAAAAAAATTCGCAAAGAACCGGAAAACTTGTAAAGTAGAAAAATTGAACAAGCAATCATGAACAAGAATTTAAAAACCAAACTATGTTTTCGCAACCATCCACTAAAAACAGAAATATTTTCATATTTTCGTTAAAATGTATGAAAAATTGATTCATGCTCCTACCAACCAATCTTAATTTTCACCAAAAAATCATTATACATGTCAACTTAAATTACCACAAACGACCCATTATCATAACTCATAAAGTCCTTTTTTCTTTTTTTTTTTTCCTGAGAGAAGTTATCATAAGTAAACTATATTTCCTCTTCCTCAAAAGGATCTTGTTCTGGGAAGTCACCAACCTGAAAATGAGACATAAAAAAGACCAATCAAAATTACCAGAACTCTTGTACCACCAAGTAGGTATGTACACAATACTAAAACCTATATACAACAAAGTAAAAATATATACATAAAATCCAAATTTCCGTCTCCCCAAAGGCACAGAATGTTTTCTTCAGTTTTTTGCATACTCAAATAAAATGAAACTGTTCATATTTTCTTAACACATTAAAAAATAGGCTCAATTCTACTTTGGCTCCTCTAACTATCTTTTATGTTTCAATTGTACTAGAATGCTAGTTACTACATATTTCCGTCAAAAGATAATAAGAAAAATGTAACACTCTCCTTTTATATGATTACAAAATGGGAAATTTGAGGAGTTTTGCTTACGGCCTTTTAGAGGAGATAAATATGTTGAAACTAATAGTTTTGTGAAATTGAAGCATAAAATATAGCTGCAGGGGCAAAATGATACAATTTATTGTAGTTAATGGAACAAAGTAGGAATTGAAGATAAGTTAGAAGAGGCAAAGTGGAATCTAGCCATTAAAATAGCAATTTCTTCACCAATTCCAGGTATGCAAGTTCCTATGATTTTCAGTAGATACATTATAATCTATAAAAAAATACATAGCATATGATACAGCACCTAGCAACTTTGAAGAAGTTGAGCACGAACCTTTACTTTATCTGGTCTCACCATTCCACCACAGAGAGGAGGGCACTCAAAATAACGCTTTCCTTTTACCCTGCAAAAGTCAAACGAAAATGTGATCCTAATGCACAATATTTTCTCCTCAAACTCTTTAAACATCTTCTAATAGTCACCACATCTTCATCAGACAAACTAAAATTTAAATTCTATTGATCTTAAATTACTCTGAAATCAAAAGTATAAGGGGTGTCAAGAAGTTGGCATCACATACATCCCATCATGTTTCCCAAGAGGTTCATCGTACTGAACTCCGATCCAAAAACCAGGTGCAAGATTTTCTGCCCGACCAACAAATTTGACAACACCTCTTTTCTCCCCTGGTTCAACTTGGCATCGATCTCCCACCTTTTTGCCAAAGGAGCAAGAGCAAATTTGAAAAAAGTTAATATTGTTCTATACGCGGCAATGTCTTAAAACCACAGAAATTAGATGTCATCAAACATCATATTGAATCTTAGTGCACCCTTTATTTGTATGAAATGGAGATGACCAGTTTCAGAATAAGTATTTTCCATTTCAATTTAATTTTTGTCAACATTAATGTCTTTTATGCCAAGAAGGGTAAAAAAAGAAAACAATAACATAAAGAAGGGAAAGTTTTTCAAAGCCTCAAGCTATGAACTAGTCTCTTGCCTCAATCACATTTCAAAAACTTGATGGAGCACACAGTTGGGCAATAAAAGTACTGACGATGCATCTATTCATCTTGTACAATATCAATATATTTCAAGTGTATATTCTGGTTTTATGGAAATAAAATGAAAGATTCAAGAACTAAGAACTGGCAGTCGATTCAAGCCCTTCATTCGGATTATTCTGGACACTTCCAGTTTAGGCTTATTTTAACAAGCAGAAGATACGAGACTCCCTGAAAATTTGATTTTCTTAAGTAGAAGTACCATATGCACATTAAAAACTTACAGATGGACGAGAGAGAGAAAAAAAAAGGATAAAGAGTCTAAAGCAACCAACCTTTATGTTTGCATAAAGCTCCTCCATGTAGCTATCTGAAATCTGTTTGTCAGATAGAAAGCCAGATCAAGAACATAAATCCATCAAGAACCAAAGAGTACTACAAATTTTAGAGGCTATAACAGTATTTACTTTCAGCAACAGAAGAGTAATAATTGCACTCATACTATAATATATTGTGAAGAGTGTGTGATACTACTTTGGATGAAGCTATTAACAGAAAATATGAAGGAAAAAAAAAAGAATAAGACCCAAAGAATCAAAATAACTTGACCAGTTTCTTCTTTGTTAATGTGAGCAAGAGATAATAATGAACCAAATCGAAGGTTATAATACTTGAAAAGGATCATAGTGCAAGTAGGTGAAGCTAATTGGGTTGTACTGTGGGTGTTTACTTTCAACTCTTGAGTTGGAGAGCGATGTCCCAATTTTTCTTTAAACTTCTTGTAAGTACCTGAATTAGTATAGGCAAGGTAATGTTCAATTAATCAGAAAATGAGTAATTGAGATTAAAATACTGAATAAAGACACATTCTACATAAATGTAACTAAACCAGTATTAATAATTGTATGTGAGAATGGAGCTGACAGTGATAGATTCAGATTACAGAGTAAGCCAAGTAACTTGACCAATCTCATAGCTGGTATTTGTATTACATAATCAAAACATCCAACCGACAATTGGAATTATCTAACTCATCTCGGAATAATATTTCTCTTACTTTTTCAGATATGAACTGCATAATTGGACCTTAGTCCTATCTGAAGATACAATGGGATTAATCTTTAGTTTGATAATGAGCCAAGAAGCGCAAATAGTGAACTTCATACACTATGTGTCCTAATTTAGCCAGATATGAAACGAAGTATTTTTCGTAGCAAACAAAGACGAAGACCATACCATCAAGTTTGTCATAGGCTTCGTCAGTAATTTTGTATTTCTCCACAAGGGAGGTGTCCTCCAGCCAGCCACCAGATGTTACAGATGATGGATCAAGATCAATGACATGCAGCCGGAAACTAAAAAATGTAAATGCATGGTTAATTTTTCGAATAAAAAAAAAACACAAATCAGTTTAAAGCAAATTGTATCAAAAGTTTACAAAGTAGATCCAGTTATTCATCCTTTTAATCCAGGAGATAACACAAAATAGTGGATGAGTAGAAATTAAACAAAATACATCCATATGAAAATAAACAAGCCTTTTTCAGTAAACAAATCTACTTAATGAGTCTAGTATCGAAGATTAATTTCATAGACTGGCTACATAATCAAAAAAAAAAAAAAGTACAGTAGTAGCATGCAAATTCGAAGGTTCACATCTGAAAGAATCTAGTGGATGGACAATTTGCAGTTGAAAAAGGCAAACATAGGAATGAAAAATTTCTACCAACATGTGGTCTCACAAAAGAAGGTGAAATACCACAAGTTACAAAGAAATCAAATATTCCTGCAGTGTTTAGAATGAAATAAACCATAAACTTACCCATTTTGTGGGGAATAGTAACCAATTGGTCTCGTGTTATCGCCTAGAACTGAAACTTTATTCCCCATATCATCATAAAGCTCAAGGGACATTGAATCAACAGAAGTGCCACACTTCTTCCACAACTTCTCTTTTACAGCTTCTACCGTCATCTGACCCAAAATGAAGAAATACATTATGCATTTAGAACATGACACAAGCCTAGTCAAGTTTCTTCCGTCTCAGAGATTACTAAGTGACGTTTATCATTACAATAAACCATCCTAATAGAATTCCACATTTATAGACCTTGTTTTTTAAAATGAGATTCACCTCTCATCCTTGTATTAGAGTCTCAGGGGCTTCATGCTGGATCGACCTCAAACAAAATAAGTTACTAGTAAAGTCGAACTACTGTAATTTCCAACGGCTTACTACACTCTTACTTCACATTATATAAGGAGAAGTATAACAGAACAAGATTCAAACATAAAGCATCAACCTAATGCACTTGATTAACAAAATGGCACATACTTGTGGGGAGAAACGGACATCGGAAGAAAAACTCTTGATGTTGGAGTGAGTGACTCGTAAAATAACTGAATCATCCCCCTGAATCTGTAACCGAGAAGCCATGTCCTTGTGCTTTCTTTCTTCTGTGTAGCTATCTGCTATAAAAAAACATTGCGTAACCCTCAAATCTCGGGAACTAAATTATAAATTTATATGCTTTTATCAGAAAATAATTATATAAATGCTTCTTTTCATATCTGTCCGTAATTCTGAAGAAAGACTTGCCTTTATGTTACCGAAGTGACAGCCGGCGGAGATCGTGGGCGGAAGGGGGTGGCTCGGGAGGGGAGCAAAGAAAAATTGAGCAGGCTGTTTTTGTCAATTTAATATTTGTAAATTTGGCCCTTAACCCCAGAAATATAAGCGTCGCACTTAATTCCCTGAAATTTAGTTAATAGCTACACTTCACCCCCTAATCAACAATTTGTAGGTTCTAAACGCTTAGGGCCTGTTTGTTTGGCATTTCCCAGAACTTTTTCGTATTTGGGAAATGCCAAACAAACATGTTTTCTATTTTCCGAAATAAATTTTTCATTCATTAATTTTCTCAAACTACTCTCTCAAAAGCCAAACAAACAACAATTTTCTTATCTCTAAACAAAAATTATACAAACTCTACTTTGATTTGACATAAAGTAACCTATCTCTTACACAATTTATCTCACATAACAAACATGATTTGACATAAAGTCTTACACATCTTACACCTACAACCCAACTCTTCCAAAAAAACATACACATACTTTATTTCTCAAACCACTCTCTCAAAACTCAAACAAACAACATTACGCAAATCGAGATTATTTCACAAACATCTACTACTCTCTCAAATTACTTTCCCAAACGCCAAACAAACAGGCCCTTATTTTTTGAGGATAAAGCATATTCTTTTATAATTATTACATTTACTTCACCCCCTAATCAACAATTTGTAGGTTCTAAACGCTTATTTTTTTAGGATAAAACATATTCTTTTATAATTATTATAAATGTATATTAGGTGTTTTTTTATAACTATTGAGACTAAATGTCCCACATTGGTTGAAAACAATAGTTAAGTCCACCTTATAAGGTATTGGGCAATCCTCACCTTACAAGCCAGTTTTTGAGGTTGAGCTAGGTCTAAACCATGTAAGTGGACTTAGCCCAATCCATTCTAATAATAACCAAAGGGTATTCA
Source organism: Penstemon davidsonii (assembly GCA_034814905.1). Classification (NCBI taxonomy): domain Eukaryota; kingdom Viridiplantae; phylum Streptophyta; class Magnoliopsida; order Lamiales; family Plantaginaceae; genus Penstemon; species Penstemon davidsonii. The sequence continues at coordinate 7,760,440 of JAYDYQ010002688.1, forward strand.
GTTCTTGAATATGTGACAACCTCTTACTGAAGAATCAATTTAAATCGTCACATTGTGGACATAGGTGTTTTGCACTATATCAATTATATGTTGATAAATGAATATTTTAGTAAATATAATAATATGCAACACCAAATACTATACTTGAACTAAAATCATAAAATTTACATAATGTGTGTCCTAAATATGTTTCATTCTTTTATTATTTTGACCTCATAGGAAATTGAGCTTCACATCATAAAATATTTGAACAAGATCCAAAAGTTACTACTTAATTGGTTACTAAGGCTTGAGAGTAACATTTATGCCCGTTAAAATATATTTAGATGTTGATTAGAGAACAGAGAGCAGGAAATAAATTTCAGGGGAATACATGCAAAACTATATTTTGAGAGGTTAAATGTAAGAATTAGAAACGTTTGGAAGTCAAAATGTGAATTGTCCTTTTTTCCAAGTTCATTTCTTTTCACCTTTTCCCCTCTTTCCTATTCCAATTTCAGTTCCTTTTTCCGCAACCCGGCTCTACCGGGTCATAAAGTTCTCGGCGATTCGGGTCATCTTTCCCCAATTCTTAGCATCCCCGACACAAAATCCCAAATTAACTGTATAAAACCCCACTCTAGGGTTTAGCCTTGAATAAATAAAATCAACTCGCAAAAATGTCATCATCGTCGGGCAGGCCGACATTCGTGGCGGCCGGAGATATGCAGATGGTTAAAGTGGCGGAGAGGCCGATTGCCCCTCCGATTCCGCCTTCTTCCAATTCATCCTCCGCCATAGTAGAGTACACGCCCCCCGCCCCAAACCCAGAGGACGAGGACCTCGAAATTAAGCTCCGCCGAATTCTTGAGTGTGTACCAGTTCGTGTCAGCAACACCTCCGGTAGTTCCGCCGGGTCTGGTTCCGGCGATTTCCATCAGGTATAGCAAGTAACTGCTGAAAATTTAAGTTGTTTCTCGTCAGTGTACAAGTCATTACTGACATCATTGATTATATGGTACACTCTACAAAAGGGTCTAATTCTCTCAAATTTACAATCAGAACTACAAAAATGGAGGGCTAAATCTAATTCTACCTAGTATTGTTCTAAAATTTTAGAGGTTCAGCATGGAAAGCTAGATGTTCTTACAACTAAGCAAGTGCATATTCTGGGTGCCTTAATAGTATAGTTGTTTGTAAGATCTCCAACAGAAAAAGCTAATTTTTTTTAGCTAAACTCAGATTTCAGCAAGTGAACACTGAACATCTTCAATAACTCTTTATAAAATCAGAGTTTTAGTTATTCATGATTAAAAGAATCTGGGTGCCAACAATGGGAGCTAAACTCTGATTTTTAGCCCTTGGATCAGCTAATAAAAGAGTTGTTGGAGATGTTCTAAGACTAGAATCTTTGAAAGCACCATCTAATCTCTTATAGGCTTCGTTATCTCCTCAATTTTGGTCTTGCAGTTGACTCTAATCTATTTGGTCAGCAATTACTTTTATTTCTCTTTTGATGTTGGGGTGAAACATAGCTCATAGGGGCTTGTTTGTCAGAGTTATTCAAAAGCAGTTCATGACTTCATTTTTAGAGTTAGATTGAGCAGAATAGACATGAATTTTTTAGGTCATGTTTTATTGCAAACACTACACTAGCAACAACCATATACGACACTCTACCTCATTGACTGTGGCAAATTGTAAATTGCTCTATAAATACTCATGCCACTGTTATTTTATCGCTCTAAACATTTGGGTTACTTTGGTGGTTCCAAGTATTTTGGCTTGAGTAGTTGAATCACTTACGATTTTTCAGGTTCACTTGGGCATTGATAAGTGGTAACTGGTATAAGAAAAGATATTCCTTCAATATGTTAAATAGTAACCATTTCCAAGCAACTTTTTACATAATTGGAGGTGGAAGAAGGTAACAAGAAAGTACCTTAGCACGGGATCAAAGAATTACTGAAGAACATTTCCAAATCCTAGGAGAAGATACTCCATTTGATATCTTATAGATATTAGAAGACTACATTAAAGAGTAAGAGAGAGGCTGTTATGATGTTGATTGTGGAGATATGTTAGATTGTCCCAAATTTCATAGTTTTGAAAATTGAGTTGTAAAGCTAAAAGCACAACAGAGATGGGAAACCTTACAGTACAAATAGCTGAATCTCTACATGTATGATTACGTGTGCCCAACATCTCAAGCAATTAAGTGGAGATAGGATTCAAGCCTATTTCCTTCCTCTTTCCTTATGTCCCAATTGTATCAAGAAAATTGACGCCTTAATGTGAGAAGGAAAATAATTTTATGTAAGAATTTAACTATTGCATTTGACATCATGGCTCGGTCAATTTGGTTACATGTTGGCTCAGTTCTTTTCTTTTTGGTAATAAAATGTTGGTTCAGTTCATCTTATGGAAGATTCTGTCTTTTTCGATATTGTCAGAAGAAGTTGCCCACCCCCCGGCATGTGAGATATGTGTAAGAATATTAAAGTTAGGTGCCTGTCAATTGCATATTGATTTTCAGTGTTACAATTTTCTGTTGTTCAATTTTGAATAAGATGCTGACCTATCCTTTAACTGAAAGAGGGATGTGAAAGCATTAAAACTTTTGAAACATGAGTTTATGGCTGTTAAAACATTCATATATTTCAAGTCCATTAATTGGCAACATGATGTCTCCCCTTTTACTTGAACACAACAAGCTGACTTAGGTGCTCTTTCACGGATGTTTGACCTTTTAACTTACATTGTGGAGGTATTTTGGTGACAGTATCGTCAAATGAGACGGAAAGAACAAGACCGACTTTCAAGGATGGATGCTGACTTCCAGAAAAGAAAAGAAGTAGCTGAATTCAACAAAAGAAGGGAAGAAAGATTAAAAGCTGCAGAGGAGCGTACAGCAAAGAAACGTGCAATACGTCAGAAGAAAAAGCAGAAGAAGAAAGAAAAAAAGATAAAATCAGAAGCAGGGGGAGAAGAACAACAGAATGAACAATCTTCCGAGGAGGATGGGGACTCAGATAACGATGATATTTAGAGGTGATTGAGATATGTTTCACAGTCATACTAAATCTCTTACTTGACGATCAAAAGGTGATATATAAAGACTGAACTTAGCGAACTTGAGTTACTATCAGGTTCTATGTGTAGTTTTAGACTGAGAAATGAATTGGCGGTGCGTAGGCTTAGAACATTTATCCTTTCTATTACATGGGAAATTTATGATCTTGTTGTTTAGATGGATATATGATTCCTTGTACCAGGATTGTTGCTTAATGCTTCATTTGAAATGGCAAGAATTGTACAATTCTTTCTTTTAGATATGTGATATCATTTGGGCGGAAAAGTACATATGTTCCTATAAGTTTGAGTTTATAAATTATAATAGATAAAAGTTGTTCAGGCTGATTGTTATAATAAACTTAATAGCATTAATTTAATAATTTTGGAAATTGATTCGAGTTCGATTTAATAACTTAAAATATGTACATAGCTCTTGCTTGGTTTGATTAGAGTTCAATCTGACAATTTGTGTTTAAATTTTAAAAAAGAATTTGTGAAAGTTTAAAGTATTAAACCAAACTTATTAACAAATCGAAGTCGGTAGATTTCACCAAACGCCATTAAATAAAGTTTGTTGAACAAATGATGCCAACTGCCAAGGGAGGCCAGCATGACCACACAACAATCTTAGTTTTCACGTCTTCTTATTTTTAGTTCAACACTCTTGCGGAATCCAAATCGATTCAATCACATAACACAAATTGGTGTAATTATATGTGTTCCTTTCTTTTTTTCATAATATCATTACAATATATTCGTTTGTGAACAACGAATGTTTTATTATTCATAGTAAAATTTAACCAAGTTGTTAATACACTAGAAAATACAATGATAAATTGTAGCAATTAGTAGTAGGGGTGGGATCGGGACGGGATTTCGGGATTCCGGGTAATTCGGGACGGGATTTTTGGGATTCGGGTTTTGATTTTTACTACTCGAATTCCATTTGAATTGACTTGGTCCCGGTATCTCGGTTTCCCGATAAATATCGGGTTTTCGGGATCAGGATTCGGGTTTCCCGAAAATAATAATTTTAAACTCCTATATGGTAGAAATATCACACTTTTCTTTATTTTGCTCCTTCATAGGATTATATTTTTCTTTATGGTCATGAATTGTTAATTTCAAGACCATGGGGTAGGTGATGGGGGCATGGGTTTGGGAGTAAGAGATTGATTGAAAGGGGTAATTTATTTTGTATGATAAGAAATTCGGGATTCGGTTTTCCCAATCGGGTGTGAAATATTTCCCGAATACCGTCCCGATTTAGTTTGTCGGGTTTTCCCGTCCCAAACTACAAAATCCCGACCGGGACGGGACGGGACGGGTTCCCGAAACCCGATACCGAATGCCCACCCCTAATTAGTAGAATTTGTATCACTACCTAATGATAAGCTTTTCTCCTCTTCTTGAAGCGTAATTAGAAAAGACATGTGTATTTTGGAAAAAAATTATCCAAGTCTAGTTTGGTCAAATCCATCCAACCACAAAACAAGTGTATTGCACTTGCTTTGTGATTGGTCACTCTACTGGGAGTTACATCCAAATCGAAAAATAAGTGTATTGCACTTGTCATGTAGTTACTTTGGGTTTCACCAGACCTGGTGTGGATAAATTTTTACCAAAAAAAAAATAATTTTGTGTATTGCACTTTTCTATTTACTTGACAGTGAAATTCCGAAATTGCCATAATCTCCCCCTTCAGATTCTCCCTCCCTTTATTCTCTGAATCTCTCCACCTTTCTCATCGAACTCTCCGTTCAGAAACCCTAATCGCCATGGCAGAATATGTTCATTCAGCGCTCGGAGGTGGAGCAGGTCTTATTCATATTTTTACATTTAAAAAATTCACGCATTTTTCATTATGCATAAATTTCATCTAATTGTTAATTATTCATCAGTTTATTGATCCATTTCTCCAGTATGTAATTAAGTCCATTTGATTTTAAACTCTGCAGTTGCTGATGTGTTATTGTGGAAGAGATGGTGCAGTAGCGTAGGTTTGCTTGTGGGATCGACTGCCCTATGGTTCCTATTCGAACGAGCCGGATACAATTTACTTTCCTTTGTATCCAATGTTTTATTGTTACTTGTCGTAATCTTGTTCTTTTGGGCTAAATCTGCATCGCTTCTCAATAGGTAAAAGTTCAAAGACACTTCTATAATTACTTACTGGATTTATTGCATTATTGTGTTGGATTACACTGACTTATTATAAGTCTTATTTTGGAAAGTAGTTGATGGATTTTAAATTGAAAGACAGAAGGATTCTTGTTTCTGTCTTTTCTTATTATTGAGTAAGGGGTTTTGGGCTGTATTATGATGTTGTGAGTTTTAATATCTTGATTGTTTGCGCGGACTTAATGAACGAATGGTTTCCATGGTTTTAGACCTCTTCCGCCTCTCCCCAATCTCGAGATTTCTGAAGAGAATGTTGTGAAGGCTGCTGATGAGATGCGTGTCTGGGTAAATCATGCATTGGCGATTGCACATGATATTGCAATTGGTGGAAACTGGAGACTCTTTAGTCAGGTGTTATAATTTGTTGTGCTGCTTAATAGATGTTTTGTTTGTCAATCGTGATTATAATACGGCTAATTTGGAGGAATAATGTGTCCAATGGGTTTTGTTTGTTAGGTTGCTATAAGCTTGTGGGTTGTTTCCTATGTTGGCAGTTTCTTCAACTTTCTTACACTGGTCTACATCGGTATGTATGGATTTCTTCATTATTTTACGTACCTTTTTTTTCAAATAATCATCTGGTTCATTTTGCAATTCTTCATGACAGGGGTTCTTCTTAGTTTATCATTGCCTGTGTTGTATGCCAAGTATCAAAATCCAATTGATGACAAGCTGAATGTAGCATATAATATAGCTCGGATACAATACCGGAATTTTGATGATAAGATACTGAGCAAGATTCCATTGCCGTCAAACAAGGAGAAGAAGATCCAGTAGACTCATTGTAATCTCTCTGTTTCTTTCTCTGATCGTCCCCTTTGCATGTATGGTTGTTTATCTTTTTGTATTTGAGAACATATGGTTGTTTATCTTTGTGTCTTCAAATTTCATGTGCCTTATAAAGTCCTTTGGTACGCTAACATGCTAGAAACAAGCCATGTCTAGTGGATATAGTTGCCCGCCCATCTCGGATGTTACACCTGTGAACATCACATCCGTAGTTTTGGGGCTCACAGTCCATGTAAAATATGTAACATTAGAAACTCTTTATGCATTTATGGAAAAAAGTAAAGAATTATATTAAGCTAAATAAAAAAGCATGTATTATAGTGTTTGTAGAATTTCTACTCTAATTTGTAGGATATATATATATATATATATATATATTCGTGGTACAACTTTCTACTTCTTAGTTCATTAACTTAGATTCATAAAGTTTGATGGAGGAAATACACTTGTATTACAACATACATGATCTCCATATTACAGTTTTGGACCTGGAATATGACTTTCATCATTCTGTATTATATTTTTGATATAAACAAGCAAATCTTTAAGTTTTAAGGGAGTTTTGCCATGTCTGCAATCCGAGAATTTTTATGTAATATTGACAGCTTATGGTTTGCGTATTTGTTCCACCCGTAATATTTGTATGCAAATTTCAGGTACCTTTTGGTGGTTACTTAGCATCTAGCCTCGGATGAAAGAAATTTTCAGAACCATCTGGAAGGGCTGTCATTCACTTTAATAGTTTGTCCAATTTGTTAGATATTTTTGGTTCTTGCGACTCATTTATAGTAATTTTGTCATTGTTAAGCTGTAGGCTGGATATGAGAACAATCATGATAATATGAATTTGGTTGTGGTGCTTGAAATTTGTGAAACTGGGTTCTGCAGTTTTCCTTCTTTTTTTAATTATCTACCTTAAAATGTCAGGATTGTAGATGAGATAATGTGTTTAAAGTGTGTCGCCGAGTAGAGTTGCAATTTTTTTGTTGCCTTGGTGTTGTAATTGTTAAAACAAATATTTAATTTTTTATTGCTTGTTTGTTGCTTTAGAGGAGCCCGTTCAAAAAAAAAAAAAAAGACTTTCTGATCATTTGTCTATGTATTCTGTTGATTATTTGTATGGTAAACATTAAATCACCAAACTATTTGATATTCGACATGTGTTCATTGATAAAAGCTCGCTTAATCTCAGTTTGGTACACATATTAAATTAAGTTTAAACAATATGTTCTATTAATAATTCTTTCAAGTTTGGTTTAAATTACGAAAAAGTGACGAAAGTATTCTTAAAAGACACAAGTGACTCGAGACGTCAATATTTGGTAAGACTAAAGGTCATGTGTGCTAGGTTCATTTATCAATAAATACATTTTAAATTTCGATGAGAAGAAAAATATATATGCTTGGACTGTTTCAGTTTGATTTTATTCGAATCAATGTTGTACCCCAGGGGCATTACCTTAGGCTAAGTAATTTATATGAAGAATAAAAAGAAATTACATAAACTAAATGTTATCAGAAAAATATGCAGATAATTTGGGCAGAGGTTCGAATTTCTCTTGGGCAGAATACAAAAATTAATAGAGAGTGAATTTTGAAAATGACCTTGTATAAAATATGTATAGAAAAGATGAAATGTAACTCAAATAATTAGACCTATATATACTAATAAATAAAAAGATTAATTACTCTTGTATACAAATCTAACTAGGTATAATTATTCTCTTTCAGATGCATAATCATATATATTTGAGAAATAATCCACTGCAATTCTTTGAGAAAAGAATATTATACGTGCATCAGATTAAAAGTTTACATACTGCAGAAAAAGGAAAAAGAATTATTTTTTCAAATGCTTGGTATGGGAATGTAATTTTGTTGAACTCAAAATGACATGTAGAGCTGCATCTAAAACACTAGCTACTACATCTGGATAAAATACAAGATCCCATTTAAGACAATCTGATTACTTTGTCTTCATTTCCGTTTCCAAATGCTTTTACTAAAGCTAATACAGATCATGCAATCTTAGGAATCGGAACACTGTCTGAAGGCGGCAATGTGACCGAGCGCAATAGCTCCAAGGAGCATACAAGTCCTAGAAAATGTGAAAGTATTGTGTTTGCCGATGCCTGTAAAAGAATGGACACCCATGGAACGAGCATATGAGTGATTTGCTTGCAAAGATAAAGTTTGCTTATCAATTTAAAAACAACATATATATATATATATATATATATAAATTTAGGATTCAGATTGCGACATCAAGAATGATGTAAAACTGGGTATATGTAATGATGATAAGCAAGTTGAAGTTAATTTGTAAATGGTACCTGCACCAAGAACACATCCAAGGCAAGGACTGGACTATTCCCTTTATAATAAGGATTAGCTGAAGTTGTAAGAGCTTTGGCTACCAAAAAACCCACTGTCGCTTGCATACCGAGTACAGCGGCACCCATACCCAAAAGATTTACAGCTATTCCGTTTTTAAGACTGCTTACAACATCTGCACGAGGGGGTGCCTGAAAGAACATTTTTAACTTGTTAACCGAACTAGAAATATTCAGAATACTTGATGTCATATTTGATAAGATGGAATGACATTGCGAACCTACATATTGAAAGTTCAGTGAATTAGGTATATTTGGGGTTAGGGGGTGCAGACAAGTATCAAAACACTGTGCACAAGCACATTAGGTATTGCCACTATTAAGAGTGCAAAGAATAAGGGTTTAGTGCATATTTGAAGGCTGAAGTAGAAGACCACATGCGCAAGCAATTATTCTTTTGTAATTTATATTAGTGAGTCTTACAATGACTTTTTTTGGCATCCCTTTCACACTTCTTAACATCGGCTTCATGTACATCACCAATTTTTTAATGTAGTTTTATCATTTCCTCTTTTCTTTCTCTTTATATATCTGCGTTTTACAGATGATATTTGATGGGGTTGTTTGAAATTTGAAATATGCTTGACTTCAGATATCGCTTATACAAGGCTGCAATAGTTTGGTTACTTTTCTAAATATTACACGTGATAATCCTATTAATTTTACAACTCTAGTATAGTTCTTATATTGTAAAATGTATGTCCTCAACTGATCATTAGCAGGGCAGGAAGTTCTTTAATGTCTGCAGTTCACCCAAAAGTCTCTGACCTTCAGATGACCTTTAGCCCCCTTGGTAGTTCCAAACATTGCATGAGTCTTTTTTATATTCATTGAGCTTCTGCTTCTCTCAACATCTCTTCATGTTTTGGTCACTCTATGTCATCTCAACTCACAATTCTTATGTTGGCATCTTAATCATAAACTAAACATGAAGACTTTCCATTCATTTTTTCCTGGATGAAGATAAGTGGGTCCGTCGAATGATTTTTGCTATACGTTTTTTAATTTGCAGGGATATCAAAAGTCTGGATGGAAGGACTTATTTAGGAGGTCCAAATTCATTACCCAGAAGTTACGGGACTAAATTTTAGAGTTCGGTTATGACTGATCTAACACAGCTCTGTCAAATATTATGAAATTTTTAAGTTGTATGTGATCTGACAGAAAGTCAAAGTACAGTGGAAACCTGACATCTACCTCAATGTATCAAATGACTCCAGCAACACGAGAATCATTTACCTCTGAACACTCTAAGGCCACAAAATGAACATATACTATAATTTGTTCAAGCTCTATGATGACAATGTATAGGGAATGTTTACGCAGATCTTGATTTGGTCTTCTTTTTTCATCATCTATATTATGATCTCCTAGTTACCCATTATATGTGTAATAAACTTATGTGTCATATAAGGCATTTGATTTTTAAAAATACTAACAAATTACTGTCACTTTAGGAAATCTCAAAAATAAATTATAATGTTATATCAGATTCAAATTTCATTTATTACCTTTGAAGGATCATTGGCTGATTTCCGAAGTTTATCCGATAACCTGATATAGCCAAAAGACCAGAACACAGAAATGAAAGCAGCTGCAATTCCACCAGCATTTGCATAAAAGGTAACAGGTGATGTAATCTTCCCAGTAATAACAATAGAGAACGAAAGGATGACCGCAGCAACAACCGTAGAAACTAGCTGTCCCCAGAAACCAAAACTTCCCAATCTCTTGAAATACCTCGAAGTACTCTCTAATCTTTTTGAAACCTAAAATTGACAATTCGGAACTGATATTTGTAAGGGTAAATCAAATAATAATTGGATACTTCACAGCATTTACTAAGGCATGCGCGTCAAATCTCACATCAATTTAATTGCCCTCATATTACAATGATGATAGTAGTTTTAACAAGAAATACTAAGTAACATAACCAAAATCTTGAATTATATTCTGTTTCTGCATTTCTTTGGAGATAATTTTTGCTGGTACACATAACTGCTATGCAAACTACTATAAAGAGCGCATTAGAATTCACTGAGGACCTCAATTACAATAGTCAGCATGTAAACGGAAAGAAACACGAGTGCATTTTGGTTGTGTAAACATATTAAGCAGATTTTCGAACTCAAATAACATAAATAAATAAATTAAAAGGAAATGCTGAGTTTCAATCCTTAAAAAGCTTGAAATCCCTAGTTTAGCTAAAACATACACCAAAACCCTAAACCTTTAAATCAAATCATATCACTCTAAAATCGTTAAATTCTCAACACCGTAATTTCCACTACATAGCACATACAATCAATTTTTGTAATTCACATCCATAAAATGAAGCATTGTGCTAACACAAACAAGTACAGAGAGAGAGAAAGAGACCTGAGCAAGTTTGGCCTTTTCAGACTCATCGGTTGGAGAACTATAAGCAGCAGCAATGGGAGCGGAAGCTAGGGTTTTTCTACTGTTATTATTGAGAATCAAGTAAGGTGAAGATAAACTTTTGAGTAAATTCAGTGATGAAAGAGATGAATGAAGATCGAGGGGGCTGTTAAAACGAAGTAATGGCCGAGGGATATGAAAGGATAAGCGTTTAGAAAAATACGCCGGCGGAACTGGTGGTGCGATGCCGGAGCGAGCTGCCGGTAACACAAGAGTTTGCATATTTTTATATTGGTAAAGCGTTTTGGTAGTCTTTACTCTTTAGCTTTGGAATATTTTTCCTCTGTCTTCTCAGTTTTTTTTTTTTTTTCCCAATCTTATAGAATTGCTAAAATAATTTTAATGTCTCCTAATTTAGTGATTTCTCATCTACATTTTTTTTTCGTCTTTAACTTAACTTGATCATTTTCAAGACGGGTTATACATTTCCTAACAAAAATTAAAACTTGCATTCGCTACATTATAATGATTAGTCTATTCCACTAAATCAATCAATCACATATTGATATTCTTATCAACATTTTCAATAATACAATGTTCCGTAATTTGATATCTATATTAGAAGTTCTTAAATTTTCAATTATTTATTTTTATGAAGTTTTTGTGGAGCTAAAAATTTATAATATAGTAACTTGAAGCATCTCCAGGAAGAATAAAGCCATATTGATTTTCTTTTCTTTTTTTTTTTTCCCAAAATTTGTACTCTAGCAAGAACACAATTTCGAATTTTTTATTCCTCTCCCAATTAGTCTCATAAAATTTCAATTCTTCTTTAATAAAGGGAGATGGACTTTATTATAAAATCACAACTAAACAAAATCATTCAAAATACAATTAGCAAGAAGCAGAAAAAATAAAAATAAAAATAATTTCCAAATTATCTCATAAGGGAAGAGGCGATTTTAGTGAGATTGAGGGCAAGGATGTGGGGGTAAATAGTCTTACGAATCATTAAAAAAAAAAAAAAAAAAGAACTTGTTAGATATCTCAATGTTTCATTACATACTGACATGTGAATAAAAACTTATTACCAAGATAACCCAATGCAGAGTACGTTAAAAGTTTTTGAATTAGTTTAATTTATTCAGGATTGTAATATTAAATAGGGTTAAATTAATTTAAAATAGTGCCTCATTTTGAAAAGGATTTACTATTAACCTTTCTTAACAAAAACCCTTTATAAATTATAGCTAGTCCTGAGCTTGTTGGCATATATTGAAGTGTATATAATCGCTTGCAGCCATGTACAATGGATAGACATAAGTATAACCACTATCATATTCATACATTCATGCAATGCAACCTCCATAACCAGTTTGTCTTTTCTCTATCATTCAATTCTTAAAAATGATCTTAAATTTAGCCAAAAGGTTCAATACAGATTTCACCTTACAAAATACTACAAGCATAAAAAAATAAGGTTTGAATTTTATATTCTCCCCAATGAAGATGGTCTAAGGCGTTGTTTAACCCAAGAATTAAAAGATCAAGTGTGAGAACCAAACAGGGATCACAAACAGACTGCCTAAATCTGCTGCCATTTTCTCAATTTAAAATGCTAATAGTAATTGTACATTAATTCTTCTTCTTACACTGGCCATGGAAAAAACAAGTTCATTACATTTTAATGGCCACCAGAGCTTCAACACAAGGTTATTTGACTATCTGATATCTTCAATTATCAAATTACAAAAACAGCCACTAAACAAAAAAGTATGTCCTCTTTATTCCGTCTTTGTCAAGGATCTACAGAAAATTAAATACATCGTCTATGTTGCGCTAGTCATCTACATATCACATTTTTTGCTATATTTTCATATGGCGATACCAAGGTCACCCGGAAATCAAACCATCGGTGTCCCTCGTTTCTATTTATGAACCAGAAAGGAACGGGACCTGAGCTATAGTTGCCGGAAGGGAAAAATTGACATTATGCATAGCAATATATGCAGCAATACCTGCAGCATAACCGGCAAGAGCAAAGCCACTTACCTGCCAAAAAATAAAATAAGTAAACAAATATATCATCAAAATCACCAAAAAATAAGTCCAAGTAATTTGACATTTTGCACCCCAGAAATACACTATTTTGGCACATTGGACCCTAAATTGCATATTCTTCGGCGAAATGCACCCTAATGGGGTGCAAAATTTCCATTGTATTTGCTAAGAATATGCAATTTGAGGGTTTAAAGGGTCAACTTTTTAACTTTAGGGTGCAAAGTGCCAAAAGTTGTGTATTTCCAGGGTGCAAAATGCCAATTACTCAATAAGTTTTGACATATGTTTGATGTGATGTATATACCTTCCGTAGGTACCAAAAGAAGTCGACTTTTTCCATTCCCATAAACGCGACACCAGCAGCAGAGCCAATGACTAACATAGATCCACCAGTACCCGCACAATATGCTACGAGCTGCCAAAACTCAGAATCTTGAGGAAAAGACGAGAGGTCATACATTCCCATTGTTGCTGCAACTAATGGGACATTGTCTATAACTGCCGATACAACTCCTATTGAACTTGCAATTAGTTCAACGTTTGGGATATTGGCGTCGAGATAATTTGCTATTTCCCGTAGAATACCGGCGGCCTCCAGGCTATTATCAGAACAAAAAACATTGACATGCACTTGTAATACAAATATTTTGCATACATAGGTTTAACATTTTTAGAAGGGAAAATCACATTTTCCTCCATTTTAAAGCCATTTCTCACTTTAGTCCGTAACTGTTTCACTTCTGCATTTGAATCTTCAGCTTTATAAATTGTTGCATTTCAAGACCTTTGGCAGTTCGGTGGTGCCTTAAGGTAGTGAAGTTCGAAATGGTCAAAAGTTAAAGGAGTGAAGTGCAAAAGTCGAAGGTTAGGGGGTAAAGTGTAATCTTTTCAAACATTTTATATGGAGATGTGCCCACCGCAGATAAGCTAAAGGTTGTGAAATGTAACAAAGATCAAGGGGGCAAGTGGAAATACAAAACAGTTAGGGACATAGTGTAAACTAGCTAAAATGTAAGGGGCAAAGTGCAATTTTTCTTTCATCAAATTAACAGGAAAGGTGGGTTTTACACTTTTAATCATTAGTAGCACGCCATATTTTTATTGGTCATGTCAAGCTGAAGACGATGAATTTCAATAGGAACTATGTACTTATATCTATAATAATACACAATAACGGATTAAACCCTTGGGAAACCAAAAAATAATAATATACAATAATCGAAGTATAAATATAGTACCTGCTGACTGATAGAAGGATACCGAGGAAGAAAAGAGCTCCTTGAGTGTCGATACGCGATAAAGCTTGTGGTACTTTTAACCGTTGCCTCTCAGATTCACCAAAGTGAATGGCATCAGTAAGGATCCAAAGGACTCCGAGTCCAAGAAGCATACCCATGTAAGGTGGTAAGCCAGTCAAAGCTTTGAAAACTGGAACAAATACTAAGGCACCGATTCCAACGGAGAAAACAAGCTTGCCACGAGGAGCCATCTGTTCAGATGCCAGAACATTTTCTGAACTTTGCTTACCATTTACTTCACTGGATAAAAAGAGAATTGTAATTTGATTTTAGATATCAAGAATTTGTTTTTTTTAATACTTATTTCTTTCTGCATGAAAAAAGGGTACCTCGTGAAGGACATGAGAGCCAGAGGGACAGCCAGGGAAACGGCCGAGGGTATTGCTAAGTCCTGTGTCCACAAAAGAAGAGTAAATTTATGGTATCAATTTTTTTTTTATTTCATAATATGGAAACCAGATAGTATACTAAATGATCATATAACCTTCATTGTCTGCAATGTCGATATTTGACCATGTATCCACAGCATAGTAGTAGTAACATCGCCAATCGGGGTCCACGCTCCACCAGCATTTGCTGCTATAACAACAACCGCACCAAGAATCCTGTAAAGCAAATACATTTACAACTTCTCGTCACACAATCAAGTGGTTCTATACGCAGAGGAAGTGCAAATGGCGGCACTTACTTACGGTACTCTCCAGGAGGTACCAACTTTCTCAACAATGACACCATTACAATGGTAGAGGTCAAGTTGTCAAGGATTGAGCTGAGAAAAAATGTCACAAAACCTATCTGGCACCACACGAATTATAAGGTGTTTTTTTAAGAAATTAACTTCTATGTGCAAATTTAGCTAATTAATTTCATTTTGGGGTGGTTTGAAGAACAGAAAAGGTGTATGAAGAACATTTACCACCCAAAGCAGAGTTCTTGGCTTGCGAGTGGTGATATTATCTGTGACAAGCTTGAATCCTTGATGAGCATCAACTATCTCTACGATGGTCATTGCACCAAGCAAAAAGAATACTATTTCACTAACTTCAGCAGATGCATGAGACAACTCTGAAACAGCTACCTCTGTTGAAGGGGCCTGCAAAAAGGATGATATAGTGTGGCCTAAAATTATTTAACCTTGATTGAACAACATATGATTAGCCCAGCCCCTTCTTATCTATACAACACTTAATATTAATAACAAACTAACCACAAAGAAATTAAGTTGAAGACAACAACTTCATATATTACAGATATTATTGGATAGATTCGAAAGGAGAAGGTAGTGATGGGCTCGAGGTGCAGTTAACTTACGCCATCTTAAGGTTAGATTCCCAATATAAATCCAATATCGCATGAAAAGCACAGCCAACTTGCTCAATTCAAGAGCAAGCTTCATCAAAGAAAAAGTTCACACTCATAGAAATACTGGAAATGGCAGATAAAAAGTTAAATATGAAACTCTGAGGAAGTATAAATCTTACTCCAATGCTCCGTATGACCCACAAACTAACGGCCATCAGAAGTCCCACTCCACTTTTATTGAAGGCAAGCGATTCTTCAAATATTATTCCAGCATACCCAATTCCAAATAACAATGCCATTGCAAGATCCTAATCAATAACAAGTCTGTGCTTAAATAAACAAATTTTCATTACAAGAACTGTTGATTCAAACAAAGATTCAGACAGCTGAAGATAAACCTGATTTGCTGCCACCCAAGAATGATTTATTGCGAGTGCTCCAGTTCCAGCAGCCGCAAGAACTGCAAGAGCTTTCAGAAAATCTGTCTTTGGTTTATAACTGGCTTCAAAATCTTCAGAGCTTGTTTCATCTACGGAACATAAAGGGTCACATGTTCCAGGTGGACTCAAGTCCTAATATCATGAACATAATTAACAAGATAGCCCAAATCAACTTTATTTGCGGGAAAGGGCGGTATAATTACATTGTTTGTACCATTGATGCCAACAACTTATTAGTCAAAGTTTCAAATATTTACTGCACAAATTCCACCCTGTCCTATTGTTCATTAAATGGAGAACCATAATCAAGAAAAGTACCTGGCTCTAAATTCTTTTATTGCTAATTGATACAATGAAATCAATTTAGGTCATTTCACCAGTAGTAATTAGCAAAGCAGTGAGACTCAAAGTTCAACCTGCTATATTGAAATCCATTATATGATTTATCTGAATCAATCAGAAAATTCTCAAAACCAAAATTCAATATTTTGAAACTTCCCAAAAATCTCGCATTACCATTCATGAACCACTCACCTAAGACAATTTTTACATATATGGGTTACACTCACTTTTCCTTCATCCACTGGAGCCAGAAAGTGCAAATGTGAAATGGGACTTCAAAAGTTACATACGATTTTTTAAGATTAACCATTCAAGAGAAATTGGATATAGATAAATAAAATAACCTGAAGCTTATTTTCTGAGTTGGGCTGAGGTTGAGTTGAGCGACCCCGAGCTTTTTCTTCCGCCCGGGTTAGAAATGAACCGTTTCTATGCAACAATAATCTTTGTTGTCCATCTCTTTGCCTCAACCAAGATGAAGACTGAGGTAAATTGGAAGACGGGGGTTGTGGGTTTTTCTTGAATTTGTGAAATGATGAATAATTGATTTGGGTCCTAACTCCATATGGGAGAACAGTTGACATTGTTGCGAATATGGTTTAGAGCTTCAAGAAGCTAATGGTGAATAGAGTGGATGTGATTTTGGACAGGGCTTTGATTTTATCAGACAAAAAGGAGAGAATTAAAGCGCTTCTAGGATTTTTATTGCGAGGTTGAACACGTTTATTTCTATTTGGTTTTTTACTTGTTTGTGGCCTTCTGGCTGTTAATTTCAGACAAACTTGTACAATTTAATTTGTTAATAAATATAATTTGTTCATCTTTCTACCAGTCTCTTAATATTTGATGCTTCTTAGTTTCCAAATGTTTTTATATTTATGTCGTCAAAAGTAGGACCTGAAATTAGTGATCTAAAATTAATATTTAATGTGAAATGTAGTTTTTGGAAAAAGCTATTTCAAAAGGGGGAATTTTGTTAATATCACGAAAAAGAATAAGAGTATAAATAAAATCAGGATGGTTTGCTTTTTCCCGAAAATATTTTATAGTTTTACAATAGAAACAAAATTAATGTGGATTTGAGAAATGGGGTTCGTGGTTTAATAATTTTTCAAAATTAACTTTTGGTTTAAACTTTTTAAGTAATAAAACTATTATAATTCTTCCTCTTAAATAAACTATGTCAAATTTCAGATTTTGACTTAAAATTAGAAAACTATTAAAGGGCCAACTAGATGATTATGTAAAATTAAATTTGGAAAAGATAAGATTTCTAAGGGCAAGTTTGTCTTTTTTTCTTCTGAAAATGATTTCAAAAATAAATCGAGATTTTAGAAAATTTATAAGGTTTTATATATTGTTTGTTTGGATTTTTGAGATGAAATAAATAGTATATATAGACATTTTAGAGATTATGGAAACAAGAAAAAAATTGTAAGAAACATAGCATGCTACTTTGTGTTAAATTATGTTTGTTATGTGAGATGAGTAATTCAAGAGATATATTATTTTATGTAAAATAAAAATAGAAATTGTTTATATTTTTCTTAGAGATAATAGATAAGATATGTTTTTTAATGAAAATAAAAGAAGTGGTTTGTTTATGCTATATGAAAACCAAAGAAACCGGATTCAAAAAACTATGGACTATTTTGTCATTAGTCGAAATTAAATGAACGAAATGTGCAACTTTATATAATTTGAAGTGGCATTCAGGATATGACACGTGTCAAATTTCCCCTAACTTCCTTCTTCGCCTCTACAATTCTCTTCCCTGAACAAGAAAAATCAAAGCGGATATAGATTGAGAGGTCTAAAGTGAAATGGCAGCCATTACGCAAATTTCTTCTTCTCTCTGCTGCTACTCTTCCGTTCACGGTAAATCAAATTATAAGTCTCTAATTTCTCGCACTGCAATGTTGTATTTATAATTGTTGTGTATATATATTCTGCAGATATTAGTTTCTCGCGTGCACCAAAATCTGTTCCCTCAGCTCTTTTCCCGCGGAAATTCGGAACCGCATTCGCCACTGGTTCTTCTCTCTGTAAGCAATCTTCTCAAAGTAGTATTTAGTATATTTGATTCTGTTTCAGTCAAATTTCGTGGTGATTGTTTATAGTGTAAATAGTTGAAGAGAAGAGGGTAATAATTAATAGAATAATGGAACTTAACGATGTAATTCTAGGTATTCATTTTTTGTTTCAGTGATTCAGAGACCTTTCCACCGAAGAAACTCTGTGTCCAATTCAAAATCCGTTACCATAAAATGTGAGCAGAGCACCGAGGGTGGTGGTGTAGATGTATGGCTTGGGCGAGTAGCGATGATTGGCTTTGCGGTTGCTCTTAGTGTCGAAGTCGCAACTGGAAAAGGACTTCTCGAGGTATGGCACCTTACAAATGCTTTTATTGTGATTTTGAACCACTTGTTTTGTAAGCTACAATTTCATCAATTGTGCTTATTTACCTACACCCCATGGTATAAATCACAAGGTACAGATATATGTTTACGGTACATCCATTTTTATGTTGGATGGAGAAGATTGTATATTACATGTAAATTTCAGCTGTATACGAGCCATTTAAATATGATCTTGTTCTGCAGCATGCTTGTAAGGTCTAACTTAAGCTTTGGGTTAAGTGATATCTTTGGATTCCCTTGTAAGTAACATATATTATTATACTATTATAGAATAGGAAATTGTGCTTTGAGGATTAACATTATTTGAAGGCATTGTCAAAGATTAAAGAGGAAAAGATTAGAGCTTTGTTTATGGGCCATGATAAATTTATAAGATCAGGCAATGCACAATTCAATTGCCTTTATGTCTCATGTCGTATCCCCAAATTAAGAAGGCTTGTTATTGTGGGATATAGGAAGCCTTTTCTTCCGACAGTGATGGACTGGTTTTCTTTTGTGTATGGAATGTAGAAGTCTCTATTTCTGCCAATCTGAAAGAAGAACATTGATAATCGGGTGCTCCAGTGCAGGTTGAGTGGAAAATTTGTTGTACCCTCTTGTCAATTATCTTAGTATGACAGGAGAAAGCAAAATTTTAATAGTCATGAATTTTATACCTTTTACATCCCGAAACTGAGTAGCTAGATTACCCAAAGCTTTTGCTGGAGTGTTGGCTATGATTCTTTCATTTTGCGTCAATGTCATTGCATATGGTTACAATAAATGCAGAGAAGCATATTTGAGTCTTTTCTTTTTTTTTAACTTCTTTTCCGACTCTTGCAGAATTTTGGACTCATAACACCCTTGCCAACAGTGGCTTTGGCAGTTACTGCCCTTGTGGGAGTTCTTACTGCAATCTTCATCTTCCAATCTGCATCAAAGAATTGATCGGCTTCATACCGTTCTTTATGGTGATCATCTATAAAATGTTGCATGTTGTATTTGTAATTTTTACATATATAGATGACCTACTTTTGTGATAGTGATCATATTTATTGACAATGTATATATGATCAAGACATTAACTATTCCCTTATTTTTTGTTTACTTATCCATTTTTGTGTCACACATATGATGGGTTGACAATTGTTGCAATTTTGAAATTTGAAATTTGAAATTTTAGTTTGTTATATATTATTATATACTTGTCAATGAATGTACGTGTGACCCTAAAATGGGATAGATGGTATTTTGGTCCTTATATTAAATGTTGAAAGCCATAAGCAGTCCTTTTCAACAAGAAAAATGGTAAATCTAACACCATGAATTTATTTAAAAAATTGATGATTTTCAGTTGAAGCAGTGGTAAAACCTCTCATTCTTTTCACTACCCATTTACCATGCAAAATGCTACAATTAATCCATCCCAACCAAAAATAGATGAGAGTCAAACTCCAATCACCCAAAAAAGAAAGAAAAAAAACACACATTTTCTCCAATACGCAAAACAACCTCCTCTTTGCCATGTATTGTCATGCTTGGTGTTCCATGGCAAATAAACAAAGCATCATTGAAAATCCCACCATTGTTGCGGCGATCATCGTACTTTTCTCTCTCATCCCCACCGTGAAATCATCCATTATGGAAAGTTTCTTCCCGGAAGTGGAAGTAACCCTATCCAATGATGGGGGCTATCCTATTTGGTACATGTGCCAGATGACTGACAAAGAGAATTCTCTATTTGAACTCAAGCCTAACGGTACCTACCGCTTCAGTTTTCCTCAAGTGGCTTTCCCCATGCGATGGTGTTACTTGTACATTAGCCCGCAGAGTCATGGGTTCTTTTGGGTTTATACCGTGCGGTCTAGATGCACCAAGTGTTTTTGGAGCATCGACAGACATCCATCATTATATCGTGGAGATCAAGGTCGATGGGAACGCCAGAAGCTCTACATGCCACCCAGTTTCAAAATTTCTGAATATGTCATCAACAAGAAAACTACAGTAGTTACCAATACATCGAACTTCTTTAGACCTCGATGATGTCTCCCCATTTTTTTCTTTTTTCTTTTTTCTTTTCATAATCCTTAACAATTGCAATTGTTGGGAATCTTGAGATGATAAGAATGGGATTTTTTCAATGAATCATTGGTTCAAGATTTTGATTAGGTGGAGATAGATCTAGTAAGGATTTTCGTTGTTTTTTTCTTTTTCCGAAGATGTTCATAATGTGTTTTCCTTGTATTTGTTGTGGTTATAATTTGAATTACTATTCTATGAATTAATTGTTGCATTGCTTCATTTTGCAGATGGGGTTTGTTTCGGAATTTGTTATAATGATGTATTGTTATGTGCTTGAATTGAATTGTTGGCCCAATAAATTGATATGCACGTGGTTTCTAAATTTAAATGTTGTTGAAAACCAGGGAATTCTAATTCAATATCTTGCAATAATTAATTTGATAGAAAGATATTTACTGTGGATGATGATCACTTGTTGGCTTTGTGTAATCCAGAGCATGCACGCATATATACAAATCCAACACATATCATGATCAGCACTTATGCATCTTCAAAATTTTCAAACTCATAAACTCAGGAAAGTTTTCATGGTCGAAATACCGAAATTAAACACCCACAATTTCAAAACTATGTCTTAAAATTAATTCCGTAGGTGGAGGATTTTGGTACCCAATTATATTCTATATTTATAGCCCATTTTTTGCCTATATATATAAGGATATATGACTAGTGTTATTGTGCTAAAATTTTCAGCAGATTTTTGAACACTAAACAAAAGGAGGCATGCAGATTTCTGGGTTGATTTGAGGCTTTTAAGTAAAACGACTGAAAGTGCAAGTCTTATCTCTCTATATAATATAGGCAAAATTGCAGAAAATGTCCAAAACTAATTAGTGATTTTGGGTTTTCGTCCCAAACTATATCACCTCACCAAATTTCGTCCCGTAGTTTAATATTTTTTTGGAATATCGTCCCAAACTAATAACTAATTTTGGTTTATCGTCCCAAGCTATATCAACTCGCCAAATTTCGTCCCGTAATTTACCATTTTGCATGAATTTAGTCCAATTATTAAATTTCTAATTTAATGAAAATGACGGTTCAATCTTGTAATTAGTTTGGGACGAATTCTGCAATATTGTATAATTATTCGTGCTAAAACGGACACATGTGCAATTTCCGTTTTAACGGCAACTTTGCAATTAGACTTAATTGCCACATCACAATTAAACGGCAATTTTTAACGGTGTACCAAATGTGTCACAATTTATTAAAGCGTTGTACCAAATGTGTCGAACACATAAAGTTGTGTACCAAAAGTGGGAATTGACCTAAAGTTCAGTAACAAAAATGCAATTCTCTCTCTCTATATATATATGTCACTTTTTTGCTTTTGTTTGTGTACTTTTTTGGTTGAACCGAACACTTGTGTGATTGATAAAATTCTTGTTTACTCATTGCCATGTACTGATTTGGTGTTTGCTGGTCCATTTTATTTCATTTAAAGTGATTGAGAATGAATTTGTATTGTTATATTCTTTATGAACTACTGACATTATATATTATTCTCAACACAAATTATGCAACCAATTCCAACTCGCGAATTTCGAATAAGACATATATATACTTGACCATGCATAATTCATATTTTGGGGAAAAAGGCACTTTTTGAGCACACATTATCTTGTATGGTTATAATCATAATGTTATGCTCACTTTAAAATTTTCACTTTAGAAGAATACACACAAACATATTCAGCGAAATGTAATTAATACACCAACAAAAACGGCTAATAAAAACCACTGCCATGTGCCTCATATCTACAAGGATATCTTTGTCACAATTAGTATAATGTAAGAAATCTTTCAACTAATTAACGTGATTAATATAATCTCCTGACAAATTAATTGTGTGCACCAACTTGATAAAACTTTTTAATTTAATTCCACACCCTCCGGCTATACGCTGGAACATCTCACTGTTCCAAACCTAATAAGTACTAATAAAATATCATGTGTCACTTCACGGTTTTACCGTTTTAGATAGTTTTATTCCTTACATATCGTACCCAATGTAAATTATGTCAAGTGTTCGAAATTTCAAAATTTACAATTCATAAATAAATTAAAATGTAATCTCGAATCAAAATTTTGCTTCAAGTGTACGTTTTGGATCAGTTAAGAGCATCTCCAACCCACTGGGCTTTTCACAGCCCAGGGGTGTCAATCTCCACCCGGGTGAATCTGCACCCCCCTGAGCACAGTCTCCAACCGTCAGGGCTAACTCCTCCAATTAATTAAAAAAAAACTCCCCCACTCTCACCTATATTATCTATAATAATAATAATAATAATAATAATAATAATAATAATAAGTTAGTATCTACATAATATGTAATTTTATTTTTTTATATAAGTTTTTATATGTATCAACGTACGTGTACCAATATTTGGCGTAATTTAATACAAATTTTGTATTTCTACATTTTGTCTCAATTTTACATTTAACATTTATATTATATTAGAGATTAAATAAATTTTAAATATTTCAAATCAAATTTTAAATGTGGTTAAATAAATTTTACTTTTGTAGACAAATATAATTTTAAAATTAATAATGGATAAGAGTTTTATTATACTATAATGTTGTTAAATTTTACTTTCATAGGCAAATTTATATATTCAAAATTAAAATTAATAATGTTAATTAAATTAAACAAGGTGTTGTTAAATTCGTAGTTAATTTTTTCAATTTTTTATTTTTTATTAATAATTATTTTTAATTTATAATAAAAAAGAATAAAAAAATAAATGTAAAGGCACCAGGTGGCACCAAGTGGCACCACCTGGTGCCATGTTGGTAAGGGACACGCTAACAGCGCATCCCATAACCAGGGTTGTGCCTTGAGCTGTCCAAATACACCCCTGTGGATGGCCTAATATATACGAATGAAAGTTCAATACAATATTTTTGTAACGAAGCCTGAAACCTCCACTCTTTTTTTTATGGGTTGGAAATGGCCTAATACGAATGAAAGTTCAATACAATACTTTTGTAACGAAGCTTGAAGCCTCCACCCTTTTTTTAGTGCGCGACAAAAAGATATTCTAACCCTCTAGACTGTTTTCAATATTTTTCTTAAAAAATTAACACATACATAAGAAACTGAAGATATTTGTTAGAATATTATAAAAAAAAAAAAAAAGATATGTGTTAGAATAATACTCTTAGTACTAGATTAAGGGGGGAGAGATGCGATTTTATTATTGACATTTTTGCTGTATTATGGACACAGAAAACATTTTTTTGTTGACTATAGGGAAAAGGGTATATTCATATATTCTATTTGTTGGATTTTATAATTAATATGTGAATAAATTAGTTGAGAGTAATTAAGGGTTGCGTCTGTTCGATCTGAAGAGGTACCCTTTGGACCGAAACAGTGCAATCCAAGCGATGTGTCTCTTGCGAAAAGACATTTATGTGTCTATAAATAGGAGACTTAATCTGGCCAATTAAGTATTCTTTTTCCGACAATAATTATAAATTACTCTCTTCTCTACTTTAAATTTATGTCGAAATTTTCTGTTTGCTTCGGTTCGCCGTGGGTTCATTATTTGTGCAAATAATGAACAACAGACTGTTGTATCTTGGGAGACTACCGGGAATCAAACTATATGCACCGTGACAGCCTCGGAAATATTGTCTTAAGGAAATTGTTTCGGCAAGCCTCAGTCTCATTTCCTAGTTTTCATGTATTGATTGGAGTTTTTTTGGTTTATTTCGATCCAAGTAAGTATTTCTTACTAGCTTTTTACGTTGATATATAATCTAATTTTATTAAAGTTAATATATGTTAGATTATCTATATTTGATCTATGATGAGATTTAAGTTAGAAATATTTTTATGAAATATTCAAATACACAGATTGTTAAACACCAACAATCTTAAGACAATAATTTTGTTTAACTAACTGTGTATTGTGTAATTATCACCACATTAAAAATGGTTACGGGAGAAATTTATCAACGGCATGATCTAAGTTTCTACAGTAATGAACTAAAGTGTTCATTATTCCGTAAGAAAAAGGTCTCTGAAATGCCACTGAACAATTGATTGAAATAGAGATGCTTTATATATCTTGAAGAAAGATTGACTATTCGGTATTCTTTGTGAAAGAGTTATTTCTTATTAAACACACACTTCAAATTCAATATGATGTTGGATATGTGGAATTGAAATTTCTTTAATTAGAATTGGAGACATTCAATTCGAAATAGTGGGGTGGGTGTACTTTTCCTACTAATTTGAAAAGTGACGAGAATATCTTCACCGTAAATATGATCATTCCCATCAGATTCTGATAATTTAAGTGTCTTTTAATTATTCTATTAATCAGTGTTTTGGGTGTTCGTGTCTAAATGGGTGCATAATTGAGTCGACGCCACCTATACTCTTTGAGAATTGGTTGGTTGTTGATCATCTACGAATTGCTACATTATTCATGTTTATGTGATTGTTAATCTTACGTTACAATTGGTAATGTTGAATTTCGGGGTGGTTAGTAGTAGAATTTTAATTAATTCTCAAATTGATAACAATCAATCGAAACCATATTTATGGTGATTGAAGATTAAAATTGAAGAGAGGTGTTTTCATTTTGAAGAGTTGTACCGTTTATGCATATGTTGCATAAAAATTCGGTTATTCATAGGGCTCAAAATTTAAAATTTATGCCATTTTAATAATTGGGATAAGTTAATGTAAAGCGTTGCATTGGCAATTACTCCATTAATTAATTCATCTAAAATGGTTTTGAAATTATGGGAGTGGTTTGCTGAGTTATTAACTAAAAGCCATCAGTGCTCTTTAAATGATTCGTGAGACGGTGCATTTTAAGCGAAATGTATATCTTCGTGAAGGGACGTCATCTAATTACTTTTGGCGGTAATTATTTAAATTATTAGCAACTATTCCGATAATTATGGTTGCTGAATTATGACTTCACGAATCCAATTATGAGGAAAGGGTACATATGTATTATTTTCTATTAAAAAAAAAAATAGAAAATTTGGCTTGAGTAAATATAATAACACTAGCATTAAATTATGAATCTCATATGAGTATGTGGTTCATAGCTCATGTACATTTATTTAATTAGTGCGACTTATGCATATGTGGGGCACTTTGAAAGCTTATGGAATTACTAATAATCTTTATGTGGAAATAAATGAATAATTAGTATTTACTCTCATATCAATATATTGAGAAAATATTGACAATTTATTTTTTGAAAATAATTATTCTTTATTTGCAAAATAATTATAATTTATTTTGATGCCAATATTTTATTTGAGTATATATTGGTAACTTGTGTATGAAAAGAATGGTATAACTTTGTGAGAAATAATTATAATTTATTTTCATGTCAATATTTTATATGAGAAAATATTGATAATTAATTTGTGAAAATAATTATAATTTTTTCGATATAATTATAATTTATATCAATATTTTATTGAGGAAATATTGATAATATTTATTTGTGAAATAAACATCAATATTTTATTTGGAAGATATTGATAATATTTATTATTTATTTTTGAGAAATAATTATAAATTATTTGTGAAATAATTATAAATTATATGTGAAATAATTATAATTTTATTTGTTTGCAATCCAAATTATCATGTGTATAAGAGTTCAAACTTTTGGATTAATTACGTGATTTTAAATCATAACTAACTCGTGGAGTTTAAAATGTATTTGATCACATAAATTTTATTGCGCAATTTATTGAATAATAAATAAGAGGCAATAAATGTATTTGCGAAATACAAAGAGATGCATTTGTGAAATACAAATCCGGATAATGGAATAAGAAAATGAAAAACCCTTATATCCGAATTGTGGGGGTGAATACGTTATATTCATTTAACAAAAGTGTGTTAAATTGAGAATAATTCGTCAAAATAATTCACCTAGCTCAACTCTATTCAATTGAGTACGTAGCTAAATGGAATAATCAAACCTAAGAAGGTGCGGGTAATATTATTCTATAAATTCGGGTGTACTGAATAACTTGTGGGGGGAAAACTCATTAGATGCCTAACTGCATATTGAATTGAGTTTCACACAAGAAAATCAAATATTATTCCATATGAGTTATGGAAGGGAAGAAAAAACCAAATACCTTAAAATGTGGGGGTACTTGGTCAGATATTCGGTTTCACCACCGAAAAAAGAAAATAACTTAAAAATATTAATTACTACTAGCTTATGCTATAAACAGTAGCAATTTATATTTTGGTATTTAAATCTGAAATAAATGTAATCATGTGAACTGAGTCACGTGATGTAACATTCATTGAGAATGTAAGAAGGATTTGAGAATCATCTCTTATAAATTGATCTTTCTTTTGGTTCAGATTTATTTGCAGTAAGTGTTATTTACTGATATTAAATTATGATCAAGTAATATTATTGATTATATTACTTACATAAACATTTTTACAGTTTATAATTAGAGTTAATTATAAATTGTTTATTCTGCGAGAGTAAACATCCTTTTTACAGTTTATAATTATAGTTAATTATAAATTATTTATTCTGCTAGAGTAAACACTATAGTCTAATCATTTTAGACTAGAATATTTATTTAAAAGTCATTGAATATTTTGTGAAAATATTTCATTGATTTTGATCAAGAGGGTCAGTTTCTGCGAGAATATACATAAGAGATCATCTTAAATCAACATGAGTTTGTTGACGTGTTGTAGACATTCTACCTTATATATTAGAGGATGAGCCTCAAACATATAAATAAATTATGTTGGGTTCTTGTAGACATTCTACCTTATATATTAGAGGATGAGCCTCAAACATATAAATAAATTATGTCGGGTTCCAATATTGTGTATTGGAAAGAGGCGATTGACAATGAATTACAATCATAAAATTGGTAAACCTCAAGGAGTGAACTAATTGGATGTAGACGAGTTTTTAAGTTCAAGAGTTTAAAAACTTCGATAAGTCAATCGATAAAAACTAGGCTAGACGAGTAGCCAAGTTGTCTTATTAAAAGAAACATTTTTACTTCTTTTACTCATATTCACTAGATATTAGGATGATATCTATTTGAATGTTAATAGCTCTAATAGCTATATACATAACGAGGTTCTATTAAATGGACGTTAAAATTGTTTTCCTTAATGGTGAATTAAATGAGGATATTTATGAGTAACCAGAGGGTCCACTTTTTAAAGGAAAAGAAAATATAGTTTGCGAAACTTTTATATTTTCTTGTTGATCTTTAACAAGCTCCTAAACAATGACACGAAAATTGTGATAGTGTCATCAACGAATTTTGTCTTTCATATTAATAAATATGACAAGTGTATCCATATAAACAAATTGGATAATTGAAAATGATATGTTAATATTTGAGACTAATATTGAAAATATTAAATCCATGAGGAAATATTAACTTATGATATGAAAAACTTCGGTTTAATCAATTATGATTTGGAGGTCATGTGATGACATTAAATTATCTCAAGCACATTACGTGGATGAGTGATAGATAAATTAAATACTTATGAAATTAAGGGATTTCATAATTCTATTTAATTAATATCTTGTGTGCTACATGAGAACAAATGTGATAGAATATCACAATTTGAGTATGCTCATAAAATTAGATGTCACGCATATATCGTAAAATGCAATAGGCCAGACATCGTCTCTCTAGTTAATAAACTAAGGAGACATGAGCAATCTTAGCAAGATTCGTTGGGATGCATTAATGAGAATGCTTGAATCTTGAAAGAATACATATGTATGTGCATTATATTTTGGAAAAATATCCTAAGACCCAGGAGGGATATAGTAATGCAAATGAAACTTCTGATTTAGAGAAATCAAAGTTTATAAGCGGATATGTATTCAATTTAGGAGGCACCGCTATTTCTTGAGAATCTTCCAAACAAATGAATATAGCTCAATCCACTATGAAATTAGAGTGCATAGCATTGGATAAAGCTAATGAAGAATTTGAGTGGCTTCACAAAATTCATGGAAGATATTCTAATATGACTGAAAATTGTGTCAGCCATACGTAAAATGTGATAATCAAGCGGTGATACACAGAGCTCAACAAATTCTATGTGTAATGGTAAAGTCACGGCATATTCGTTGTCGTTGATACAATACCGAGAGACATCTACTTTCAAATGGGAGGACTTTATGAAGTCAAGAGATAATCCTAATTCCGGATATTAAAGGTTTATCTAGAGAGTAGTATGTGCATCGAGGGGAATGGGCCTAAAGCCTAAATTTGACTAAGTTACCTCGTACGGAAACCTAACCTGGCGACTGGAGATCCCACGGACCAGGTTCAATAGGACAACTAGTCTTGGCTAACTTAAAAGAAAGCACTTAAGAGTATAACTCTATCCCATTCTTATGATGCAATAAGTGCAAGCCTACCGCGTTATTTTATAGGTTAAGCAAAGGCTTTTAATGACGTCTATATCTTGTCAAAACAAGTGGAGTATGGTAGGATACTCTTGATAGATGCGGTCACCTATGTTAGTGTGAGCTGGGTCGGCTCGTTGAGAATTCTTTATAGGTTGGAATTCTCTAAAGCACTCGCATAACCAAGAATGTTCAGGGCCAAAACGAACACAACCGAGAACTTGAAACAAATCGGTTTAGTACTGTGTTAAGTTTATTGTCTTGGTTTACACCAACAGCCGACGGTTCAAGATGAAATATTTCACCGATTGGCTAAGTAAATCCGATAAGCTTTAACTAGGGAAGGTTCAAGATGAAATATTTCACCTATCTCGATGCGGTATTATTCTTAAAGAATACTTCGACATAATATGTCCTGTGAGTCGGGACACGAAGAACTATTTTATTCATGTGGGGGATTGTTGGATTTTATAATTAATATGTGAATAAATTAGTTGAGAGTAATTAAGGGTTGCGTCTGTTCGATCTGAAGAGGTACCCTTTGGACCGAAACAGTGCAATCCAAGCGATGTGTCTCTTGCGAAAAGACATTTATGTGTCTATAAATAGGAGACTTAATCTGGCCAATTAAGTATTCTTTTTCCGACAATAATTATAAATTACTCTCTTCTCTACTTTAAATTTATGTCGAAATTTTCTGTTTGCTTCGGTTCGCCGTGGGTTCATTATTTGTGCAAATAATGAACAACAGACTGTTGTATCTTGGGAGACTACCGGGAATCAAACTGTATGCACCGTGACAGCCTCGGAAATATTGTCTTAAGGAAATTGTTTCGGCAAGCCTTAGTCTCATTTCCTAGTTTTCATGTATTGATTGGAGTTTTTTTGGTTTATTTCGATCCAAGTAAGTATTTCTTACTAGCTTTTTACGTTGATATATAATCTAATTTTATTAAAGTTAATATATGTTAGATTATCTATATTTGATCTATGATGAGATTTAAGTTAGAAATATTTTTATGAAATATTCAAATACACAGATTGTTAAACACCAACACTATTTTGCAAATAGCCAACTGGTTTTCTCTGACATGCATTGGTTGGTGAAATATTAATATATTGTTCTAGGAAAATCGTGCCATGAAATACTATGCAAAGTTTCATGTCCGATTCCTACGAACCTTGTAATTTTCAATTTAAATATACATTTTGCAGTGCATAAAGAGATTCTTGATTCTTCAATTAAATTATTATGTGAACTATAAAAGTATATGACAGAAAGGTTTGTTTTGTTGGAAAATTAACTGATTAGGCCAATTATTATATGATCAGTCCTCTGCATAATATAAAAATATCGGACTGATTAATTAATCCGTTAAAGAAGAAAAATGCAATAAACAAAATACAGACAAAGTTATTAAATTCCACCTTGTGTCCAACAAATCAACATTTCTTTAACAAAGTGATTACCGTAACGTTAAGTCACATGTATTATGTTTTAATGAGTCTGGTATATGTGTAATTATGTTTTAATGAGTTTGGTATGTACTTAAAGAGTTTTGTAGCTATATATGGTGTTTTAATAATTTTCTAAGTATTCATGTTTTAAATTTGATTTAATTTCTTTCGAAACACATCGGATTGAATGAGAATATACTTTAATTTTCTTTACTAATCCAACTAGTAGACTCTATACAACTGATTGGATTACATATAATTTTTAGTTGGTAATCATCTTAGAAATAAAAGAGGGGGAAAATAAGTCGGCAAAAAGACATTCCAAATACAATTATCAATATCTAAAGGTAATTTAATTGCTTCCATTGAAGTTCTTACTTTCATTTTCTTTTGTAATTATGTAATTAACAGTAATTAAGCTCAATATTTGAAATATACATATTTAATCCATCAAAATATATACTATTAAAAAAAATGCAGAAGCAGCAAGAAATATCCATGTTTACAAAAGCAATGAAGTGAAATGTAAAAGCACCCATTGTATTATCCCTAATGGTCAGAAAATATCCTGTGTATTTTACTCATTATGAGTGTAACTATTATGATTGAGTGAAATAAGAAAGTTTTCCAATGTTTTGCCTAATTAGCAATTCTCTTCTATTATTTTTATTAGAAAAATATTTCTTGTGTTTATTGGCAAAAAAGCTCCTTCTATGTTGGAATACATATTTTGCAAAAAAAATGATAATTATACCCCCACATAAAAAAGTGAGGAAATCCCTCGTAACCTAAAAAAATATCAATAATCCCCTTATTAACTTTAAAATTTGGCAATGACCTCTCTATCTTGACTTATGAAGAATTCTTAAATAAGATTTTTCGCTAATAAAAATGGAACACATGAAAATTTCGCTAATTAAAATAACACAAATAGGTTTTACCAATTAGAGAAAATACTGGGGTATTCTTACATTTAGCTCCTACATGATTTGTAATAAAATAACAAATATAGCCCTAAATATTATTTTTTCTTTCCTATGCAATGCGCAAACACTATTTTTGCATCTTGTTTAAATTAATACAAAAATTGTGAACCACACAGTTTCTAGAAGGTTATATGTTTGATGAAAAAATGTACTTATCATCATAATATGGGAGACGAAAAAATAGTGGAGCAGCGTGGAAGTTGAGCACCGACACCCCTTAACCAAATTTATGACAACTTTAATTATTATTATTATCATGTTCTTTTGTTCTATTTTCTCACTTTTTCCTCTTAAATGTAATTAAGCTTTTCTTCTTCTTTATAGACGGGATTCATCTTTCTTTTGCTGAGAACAATTTGGGGTTCAGAGTTAAAAGCTAGCATCTTGATTTTATAATATTATTTATTCAAATCCATGAAGGTTTTCCGGAGTTACAGAAAAGGGGGATATTAAAAATATCGTTTATAAATAAAGGATTTGTTTTCTTTACATTGAGAAATATAGAGTTAAATGACAATTTTCCCCAAGTGATATGTATTTATCCCATGTGATGTGTTTTAAAAAAAGTTAATTTATCCCCCTATAATATTATAAAAGTTTCACATTGCATCCCTGACATTTTTAAATCTAAAATAAATTGAATTGACAAAAATATCCATCTAATATGTGACACTTTATCCTTACTGTTATGATAAATGTGGTATTTTATCCCATGTGTTATAATAAATATAACACTTTACTCCTGTGTGGTGATAAATGTTGCACTTTACCCCCCATGTTACAAAACTATTTTCATGCTCACTCTCAATTTCGACGAGTGAGTTACACTCTACGTTTGAAAGAGATAAATTGCTCCTTTAAAATTTTCACAGAAAGATAAAATATTCCTTTTCAAATCATATGAGATAAATTGAATATTATGTATATCACACCTGGGTAAATTGACATACCTGGAGAAAATATAATTAGCTTTACCACCAAAAAATAGATATCCAATTTTTGGTAATCACAAGTATTGAAGTGCCTCGCACATGGTTGTGTCGTTGGTGATCAACTCTGAGACAAAGACCAACCTCCCACCAAACAAATTACCAGTAAATATTGGTAATATAATAACAAATTAGCGGCTCTAAAAAGAGAAACAATAATCATATATCATTAGTTTTTCAAAACTCTTTTAAACTAGTATTCTATTTTTAGATGATACTCCTTTTCGCACATCAAATATTGTCATTATATTTTAGTATGTCAATTTATTACAATGAATATCTAATAATAAAAAAAATGTATTTTTATGAAACTAAGCACACACGATGAAACTGAAAGAATGTTTTAAAGTTTTCGAATAGTAGCTTTGCCATTAAGACAAGACCTCATCCACGACTAGGGAAAACTTTATGCAGATAACATTAATAATTGACCTCGTTTGACCAAACTTATTTAACTACAAAGCAAGTAAATATCATTTGTCATGTGATTAATCACTTTTATATGAATCTTATTAAATCATAAAATAAGTTTGTTTTGTCAGGGCGGATCTATATATGCACATTTGAAAAGCGTTGGTCTTCCTAAGATTTTAGATTTTAATGTTATATTATAGTGGAAGAGATAATTCCCCAACGAATCTAAGTTCGATTTTTTATTGAGAGAAGTTCCCGTATTAATGTGTTCAATACGCCTAAAAAATGATTAAGTCATGTTTTAAGACCTGATTACCGTTGGAAAATCAAATATATATATATTTTTTAATGATATAACACAACTAAATAATTTTTTTTTTTGAGATGGAATAAATTTATTATTAAGTAATTTTATTAAGTAAATAAGTATATGGCTTAGCTAAAATTTGATCTAACTTCACAAAATAAAATTCTACACCATTTATTTATTTTCCATGAAAAGACTATTTTTTTCAATTATTTGTGCCCAATAGTGCATTATGAATATTCTTATACCTATTTTTATTGTGAATATATATTCATGATATTTTTTTATTTTTCAAACTAATCATTTTTATAAGAAGTAACTCGAATATGATTCTCAAAAGAAATGCCAACCACAAAGCTCAAGACCTCTCAACTCCCCAATCCTGAATCCATCCCCATAGTTTACTACTTGAAAGTTTATGTTTTATTGTGGTCACTACACTAATATAATACAATTAATTAAAAAAAAATTACAACATAAAAATGCTCCTAATGCTACTAAATAAAATACTTTACAACACAACACAAAAAAAAAAAAAAAAAAAAATCTCAAAAGGTCAAAAAAATATTATCAGTACCAAAAAAAATAAAAAAATAAATAAAAGCCACTGACAATCAAGACTTGGGTTTCCCACCATAAGCTTGCTGACAAATGGAAACAGGTTTCTGTGATTTCAAGCAAAGTTGCGATGAAACCGGACAACTCTGCAGACAATTGTCCCCCAGGCTCCCAGTAACCCCCGCCGCACCGGAAATAAACCCTGCCGGCGGAGACCCATTTAAAAAATTTCCTTCAAGAAACAATCTCTGCAGCGACGACCCCTTCTTACTGTACTGCCACGGAATCGGCCCACGGAATTTATTGTAACTCAACGCTAAAGACCTGAGTACCGGGTACTCACCAAAATTCGCGGGCAAAAACCCTCCGATTTTATTGTAGCTCAAATTCAGCGCCACGAGCTCGGCGTTGGAGTCCGCCGGGGGTTTTGCGACGACGACACGTGTCAAGCTGTTATTCGCCAGGTCGACCTGTTGTAGTGAAGGAAGGAGGAAAATCCAAGGATTTAAAATTCCAGTTAAGGTGTTGTCACTGAGTTCAACAACCGTCAACCGGGTCAACCCGGAGAACTCTGACTCGGAAAGAGACCCGGATAGCGAATTAGCCTTGATTGCCAACTCATTGAGACTTTTCGGTAGCTTGGGGACTGTCCCACTGAGTTTATTGTAGCTTAAGTCGAGTCGAGTAAGCAATTCGAGAGACTCCAAATTGGGTATCGATCCCGAAATCGAGTTTCGCGAAAGATCGAGGGTTTCGAGAGAACGAAGAGCGGCGATGGACGGCGGGATTTGGCCGGAAAACGAGTTGACTCGGAGGATCAATGTTTTTAAATTGGGGAGCGATGAGATGGAAGAGGGTATGGGTCCGTAGAAATTGTTGTCGCCTATGTCGAGGTTGATGAGTTGAGTGAGTTTGGAAATGAGTGGGGTGAGTGTACCCGTGTAGAATTGTGAGTCGAGTGTGAGCTGAACGATTCGATTGTTTGAGCAGGTTATGCCGCAGGTGAAGTGGGTTACCCGGGGGACGGAACATGGGTCGGTTGAGAAATTCCACGTCGCAAGGCAGGAGGTAGGGGGGATGGAGGTGGGTTTTACGGAGGATTTGAAGGCGAGGAGGGCGGCGATGTCATCGGAGAAAGTGACTGATTGTACTTTGAGGAAAGTAGAAATAGAGAAAAGTAAGAAGAAGAAGAAGATGGTAAATGGGTTGGATTTGGGTTTGGGCATGATGAAAATGAAGTTGATAGAAGAGATGATGTGAAGTTGGTTTGGTTTGGGTAAATTTGAGTTGAGGTTGGGGGTTTGTTTATATTGGTGGGTGTGAACGGCGGGGTTGGGGGGGTGTGGGGCTCCTGGGCTTCTTTCTCTAGTTGGAAACAGCAATGTAGCACTAATTGATGGATTTGGGAAGAATATTTGGTAATTTTGGTTGGTGTATATGTATTATGAGTATATATAATACTCCGTGTATGTATAGTATACGAAAATACAAAATCAGGCTCGGGAGTGATATGGAAAGGCTGCTACAACGAGACGCTTCTTGAAATGGTGATTCGTATAAATATCGTGATTTTGATATAGAGGATCAAAGTACTTAGATTAGTAACCTTAACTAAAATACTTGCGAAATGACATGAAATTGAAAATGTATCACGGATGTCCTGCAATCATCGAATGGGTCAATTCTATTGGTCAGGATTTTGATAGTAATTTTTTCATGGTGGAAGCTTTCGTGGCTGAAGGCCCGGATCAAGTCACAATTGAATTTTATGGGTGTTTGTGTATATGCATGAACTATAAAGTTAGCCTATCAAAAAAAAAAAATGCATGAACTATAAAGTTAGACTATGTTTTTTGTAACACCAATTAATTTTGAGACAACTGCTTATTAATCCCAACAAGGCACATTCAATTTGATCTAAGTCTCACTCATTATTTAAATAACCGAGACCTCCAATCACAATTTTAATACGGAGTATATCTTAGATATTAAAGGGACTTGATCATCCATGGTTTGGTGCATCGTTATTTGTTATGTTGATTTTGATTAAGTAGGCGACGAATATTTGAACCAAGCTATGCTATGTCAGGTGGTAAATCTGGGAAATTTTTTGCATAAACCTTGTGATTATAAATGCACCACATCGTACATTGTGAGAGCACGACATCATCAAAATGTATTATGTGGCGCATTTACAATCACAAGATCTACCACTAAGCTCTTAGACCTGGTCTATGTAAGAATTTTCCGTAAATATGAAGTTGTGAAACCATAAAATCATTACTATATCTATATGATTAAAGCTTTTGGTTTGGAATCAAATACTTACTACTATATGCTTGGTGGGTGCAATTCCGCTACAGCCTATAGACTATAGAGTATAGTATAACATACAAAAAAAGATTCATATTACCACTTCGTTGTACATTTTCAAATTTTACAGCTGTTTGTACCCAAAATATTTTTCGGGTTTGTCAGGTCAATAATGGTCCGATAAGAGGTGATTGGGCCGACGGTCAGCCAGACCGACTGACAACAAGACCTTGATGATAAACAGACACACTAAAATCAATCTGATTAAAGGCTCAATTAAGTAATTAATTAATGAGGCTCAAAATTGGCCCAAACACATGTTTAATTAATTAAATTAATAGAGATATTAATTTAATTAAGGCCAAATCAGTTATGGAAAGTGGCCACGTAACCAATAAATTTTGGAGGGAAGGAATGGATAAGCTGATATTAACTAACCTCAAAAATATCTCAAAGGAGGTTAGACAATGTGCTGGAAATAACCATCCAATAGACATGGGTCAAGGCAGTTAACAAAGTAGTGGAGATTATGCCTAAAAAAGGGGGAAGTGGAAGAAGTGGATACTCATCAGGAGAAATAGCCATCAGGAAGCCTATAAATATCAGGGGGATGGCACATTCAAGAGACACACACTCAATCAATCAAACAACTCAGTCTTCACTGATCAGGCACAATGCCTCTCTAAGTCGGCAACGCCGCACCTGAAGCCGGCTGTGAGCTGCAACCTCTCATGTAAGTGCCCACGTGCTGACATGATTTATTCGTCAAGTAGCCACCTGCTTGATGAACTTGTTGTCTTGTAGCCATCTGCCTGATAACTATCTGTCGAGTAGCCACCTGCTCGACATATGCCCTTTCCAGTGGCCACCTGCTGGTTAGGAGCCCAATTGGTAGCCACCTGCCAAGGTTGGGCGATCCATCGATGGTAGCCACTTGCCATCAATGTTACTTTCACGTCAACACGATAATTATTGCATATCAGCTCATATGGCGGTTCCCTGCCAATCAAGGAGTCACTCTTCACGAACTAAAAGAATCTATCAGCTCGTCTGGCACGCTGATGCCAGCACCAGAGTTTTATTACGACTTTACATACTCTTTCATGCTTGTAAATCAGGAAAATGTATTAGGCTAGATTTCATGTATTTCATTTATCAACTCTATGTTTATTTAATATATCGAAGTATTTTGCCTTCATCTCCTGATTTCATTTATAAGTATGTTTTCATCAAGTGATTTTAATATGTCTTCGCTGCTATGTTGTCAATCTGTTAGTTCAGGTTTTAAAATTAAGTTGACATGTTTTAGATTGCTTGATGATCAACTCGATAATTAATTTTTCTGTATAAAGTTTTGGCATTTCAATAAAGATAATCATAAATTGTTAAGTCCAGCGGCCAGGCAGGCATTGAAAAGAATCAGGGGTAGAGTTTGCCTACTCCGCCACAATTAATTGATTAGAAGTCAGAGCCTTGTCAGGACATTGATTTATATTTCATATTCATCATATTATGTCAATTTTAAACCGTTATGTTTGCACGCACATACATTGGCATGCCCCACACTTATTTTATTTTACATTGAATCAATTGTATCGAGTTAATTGCAAATCGAGGCAAGCCAGACAAATTTTATAGCAAACAACAACTGGGTATTTATTATAGCATTTCTGAAAATGTTACATGAAAAATAAGCAAAGCAATTCCGGATGTTCTTTACCACAAAAGTAGAAGGCCACCCCGGCCCAGACGTTATTGGGCGGGTTGGCTTCATTGGTTCAGTGGATTGTCCCACTAATTAGTGTTTCATAAAAAATATTTTGTGTATCTCCTACATGAATAACATGCTATGAACACATTAAAAAAATATACGTGAATTCCTAATATAATACTTCACAAATTGTTCAATATACAATATAATATGCTTTTCTTTTTTGAAGAGAATACAATAATGACACGCACGAACATCTGCGTACAAATAAATTAGTAGTATATTTTTTGGAAATTTCATTTTCCAACAATCACTTGAAGTTGGAGGCAAACATGTGGAGAAATGTCGATGTCGAACCGTGGGGAAGGGAAGATAGCCTTGCTCTTTAGGTTTGTCATGTCCACAAAATCTTGAAACATTACCACGTATTTAAGTACCGCACATGCTCTTGTAAAGCTACTCTAAATGGTTTTGGGTTATATTGGGTTTATTTGTTTGACATAGTAATTTGTGAGAATGGTGGAAAAGTAGTATGTTAAATTTTATTCATTCCATTTCATTTTAATTGTCATTTTAGGCTTTTGCATGAGTGTTAAGGAAGCCACTAATTAGCCTAAATTTTAGGAAAAATTTATAGTTATACCTAAAATACCTTTTTTTCTCCATACTCTTATATTTCTCATTCAATTAATGATTTTTTATTCAATAAGGGTAAAATTGGAAGATATGTAATTAATGTTGTATTGGAGTCCTAAAGCAATAATTAATTTGGAACATGAAAAAATCTCTAAAGCGACAATTAAAATGTAATGGAGGGAGTACTACTTTTTCAGTCAATAAATTCTTCATATTTTTTTTTCTAGTTGCCTCGTTCCTAAAATAAAATTAGTTTTCATCAAAATTTAATACGTTATAAACAAGGTCGGCCTTGAGTCTAAGCTGCACATGCGGTCGCTTAGGACCACCGAAGTGCGAGGGCCTAAAAAAAATATATATTAACAATAGGTATGCGTAAGATGACAAATAAGCGCGAGGTGCACATTTATAATCTACCGAATAACTTCCCATGAAGTCTAGGGTTGGATGCACCAAAACCTTTTGTTTTCAAATTCCTTCCGTAGTTATTATTCATGTAAGTATGCACATAAGTGTGAATTGTGTGTTGGTAATCTAAAACTTTTGTTTTCAAATTCTTTCATTTTGTCCATCTTGCCTCTTGGGCTGTGAAATTACATTGGTTTGATTCTTTTTTGTAGTATTCAGTTTTGCACCCTATTTTGCTGCTCATAAACCGGTTATCCTAATTTGATTTAACTGTATCATTATTTTGAAGTTTTTGATGATCAAGAGGGGTAAAACAGGTATTAGCCTACAATACGATCACGTCTAATGTGATATTTTTTATATTATTAATTTATTACCAGTGTCAGGGTTATTTTGGTACATTCGCGAGATTCGTCATATAGCGTGAGCTGATGTATTGAGTATTGACTTATCTTCTTTCTTTTCCGGCGAAACTCTCCGCCATGACTCCGTTCCAATACTTCCTGCTAACATGCGCAGCAGCACACGCAGTCCTCTCCTCACTTACCCTGGCCAACTCCGACGCTG
Source organism: Penstemon davidsonii (assembly GCA_034814905.1). Lineage (NCBI taxonomy): Eukaryota > Viridiplantae > Streptophyta > Magnoliopsida > Lamiales > Plantaginaceae > Penstemon > Penstemon davidsonii. Next base: position 7,799,924 of record JAYDYQ010002688.1, read on the forward strand.
CGTATCCTCCTCCTTACGGCCTAGAAGAATCCTCGTTCACCACCACGGCCTCTGCCGCCGTAGCCGATGATCTTGTTCCGATCCGCCGTGAAGTTTACGGCGGCGGTAGAATCATCGACATCAGCCACCGGTTACATTCGGAGATGCCTTCGTGGGAATCCTCCGACGGCCTTGGGCAGTTCCTGTGGCTCCCGGCGAGCATGAAGAATGGCTCGCTCGCCAACAACTCCGAGATGAAATTCTCCGTTCATACTGGAACCCACGTTGATGCCCCTGGGCATATGGTCAGTCGCTACTTCGATACTGGCTTTGATGTTGACACGCTCGACCTAGAAGTTCTCAACGGTGAGTAGCTAATAAGCTGCATCCCATTTCTTTCTTCAGAAATTTAATTCGTGATTGTTAGTAGCATTTTCTCAGTTAGCTTAGACCGGTCCCATGCATCATTTGCGGATTATAATTGAATTGGAAGGCATGGACTAGTGCACTCTATACGTATTTGGTGAAATAATTGGTAGCTATACCTACAAGTTTTAGATATTTAGCAAGACCTCAAAACCCTCAGGGCCCCTCTGTTTGGACTGAATTCCAAATTGATTTTGGATTATTTCAATTTTGGGAACCAAGTGGTATGGGTTTCTCCCATTACCCTTATATGGTCAATATTTCGGTGTGGGCATAGTTTCACTTGGTTTTGGGTTCAGAAAATTTGGTTTGGATGATTTCAGCAAACCTTTGAAAGCCGATTAAAATTGGTATGGATGCTGAGTTTTATGGTTTTCAAAAGTTGAGGCATGGTTTGGATTTGTTATTTATGTTGGGGTTCGGGGGAAAAAATAAGGTGATAGCGGTCAAATCAATATCTTTTATAAGGTTTGAGATATGATATTATATTGTGTAGGTTCGGTGTAGGCCGGACTCTTGAGGAATTTAAGGAGTTTAAGAAGATGGCCAGGACCTGGGTTTGGACCGGTTATTGGTGAGACTAACTCCATATCGTTTTTGGCTTAGTCTCGATGCGGCTAAACCTGGCCGATCCATAAGGGCAAAATGAATTCCTTAAACTCATCATTCAGGCGGAATGCCTATGAAGTCTGCTACCTACTGACTTGTATCCTCATGTGGATATCTCTTCACCAATGGGACGTCTGATGAATTGCATAGAACTCGTGATTGATTGCTTTATGCTTTTTCTTTGGGTATACATGATTTTTGTCGTGTATTTGAACAGGTCCTGCATTGCTTGTTGATGTTCCAAGAGACACAAATATAACAGGTATGCATTAAAACCAAATTATTGCATTTAGCTGGAATGGCATCTAAAATTATGGATTTTTTTTATATGCCTATTCATCTTTATTATTTTCTGAATTGTAGCTGCTGGGGTTGGCATATTTTTTATTTAAAGTGGCAAACATAATTCTTTTTGAAGTTGCAATTAGCATTAGGACTTGAATATGGAAAACAGATGTAGAAGGTGCAGTTTTATATATTTTTGCTGGAAGATGTTTTTTGTTTGTGCATATGAGCTTGTATATGTTGCTGTCGTGTGTGCCAAAAACATGAGTTTCTACAGGTGCAGTATCTAGTGATTAAAGAAGTTGGTGGAGCAATCCTTCATTTCAGGCTTGATTCAACGAAATACTGACTTCATTCTGAGTCCTTCACTTTCATGTTTCAGCTGAAGTCATGAGGTCCTTGAACATTCCCAAGGGAGTAAGAAGAGTACTTTTCAGAACACTAAATACAGATAGGTAATTATATAAACATACCAAATGGCTATCTTAAGCCTCGATCTGCAGTTTATGGTGCTACTTTGAAAATGTAAAAAATTTCAGTGAAATAAAAGATTTTTTTTTTAATTTATTTTTCAGCTCGGACCGAAGAGATTAAATTAACTCCATTGAAGCATGTAATCTACCTTTACTAAATTTGACATGAGGGTTTGATTTTAAGTGTCCCAATTCTTTATCACATGTGTATATATGTCTAGCACATGTTAAATTACAAAATATTACTCATGAGTTTCTTATTTGTTAGGAAAATTGACCACCATACACTCAAATTGCCATTGGATATTCTTTTACTAGCAAAATCTATTTTGTAGAAGTATGTTCGTTCATTCTGAGGTCAAAAGTGTAATATATGAAGCTCTAGGGTTTGATTTGATAGGCCAAAGTTTTATTATGGTGTGTAAAAAGTCGGGTATGGCCGGACAATGGAACACAAGGAACACATTGGCGGATAAATCGTTAATTCTTGTTGAACTAGACAATATTTCTGTAATAGTCTCCTCTTAGATTGAACGAGCCACTAGAGTTCAACTTTGTCTTAACGATAGTATCCAGTGAGTATATCGCAATATATTATTTTCAGGCGTCTTATGTACAAGAAAGAGTTTGACTCAAGCTATGTGGGATTCATGAAAGATGGAGCACAGTGGCTTGTAGATAACACTGACATCAAACTTGTGGGTAAGACTTAATATTCTGCTTATCCTTCCTTGCATAACTTAATTCCTTGATATATGTTTTTTATTTTCGTTTCTTTGTAGTTTGAGCCAAGGGGTTTCTGTAGTTGCCGTTGTGTTATCAATTTTGGAAAACCTGTCCTTTCCTTTTTTCTTTTCTTTCTTTGTGATGTTGATTGTCCCAAAATTTTGTTTGTCTTCCTTGTAGGAATTGATTACCTGTCTGTTGCTGCTTTTGTGCATTTAGTTCCGTCTCATCTTGTTTTCTTTGAAGGCAGGGTAAGAATTTCTTCTCTGATTATTAACCATGTCACTTTTGGCTCGGTGAGTAGCTTTAGCAGGACTTTCTTTATGTTCATAATGATGTCATGCTTGCTTTTGGTACTCCGGAAAAGCAAATTTTGATCGAACCGATATTTGCTCAATGGATACAATCGGCTCATGGTAAAACTTCATATGGGTTCGATGTTTTTTTTCCAACTAGTAAGCCAGCATTCAATGACGGTCAAAGCGTCCGGTTGCGCGGTTGGTTAAATGCTGTCAAGGAAAATACTAATTAGTTATACTTAAAACAAAATATTCCTTTTCATGGAATCACCATGTTATATTCCAACTATTTTACCAATGATATTTCATCTTATATCTCGGTTGGCTACCGCACATGGATATTGCTCAGAATTTTGAAAATTCGTAACCATAATTTGGTGCTATTGTACTGAATGTTCCAGGAAATCATCCTTGTTGAAGGCCTGAAACTTGACAATGTTGAGGTAGGAATATATTCATTACATTGCTTACCTTTAAGGTTGCTCGGTGCTGAGGGATCACCCATAAGATGCATCCTCATCAAATGAACAATGAATGATCTACTCCTTGTTGTTATAAGTAGAAATTCTTATCACCAATTAATGTAACATTTGTAAATTCTTTAATTTGGTGGGCTTATCTTATCTTATGTCTGCACAGATCTCATAGTATTTGCATTTTTAGCCTACATAAAATTGGAATGTTTATTTGATTGTAAGCTGTAATATCACTCGAGAGTATTTCTATCCTCGACAATTTCAAACTGTATGCAAAAGGCTTTTAAGGGATTTGTGGAGCAAGTTTAGTAACACCTTGTTTATTTAAGTTTATTTGGTTTTTTAACAAATAAAGCTCAAATGAGTTTTAACCAAGTCGAACATAATTCAATTCGAGTGGTTTGATAATTTTAAAGATTTTTCTTAATTAGACGATCCTATGACACAGCCAAAAAGGAAAAATTAGTGAATGACCCTATGAAGTTTCAATAAAGTGGGCTCCAAGAAACTTTCTGCTAAATTATTTCGGATCACAAGAAATTTATGAAAGAATCTTTGTATGTAGTTTTCATTAGTCAATCAGTGAAAATTGGAACAAAATTATTTGACCAATAACTGGCCGCAAATAAGATTTTGTTTTAACCAATGAAGTAAATATTCTTTTAGGGTATACCTGGATGAGTTTTCGCGAGATCGGATCAAAACTTTTCAAATGAGTTTTTGTTAGACCCATAAAACTCATGACAAACCTATTCATAAAATCACACTCAAAAGCTTGAAACTTATAAAATATTGAATCGACATCTATTACCTGTTTCTTTTCTCCCTAAATTCCAACATCCAAAACCAATTCAAGTGGGGTTTCAACTTTTTCAAAACCACACTCAACATCCAAAACCTAACCAAATGAGATTTCAGAGGTTTCACCGAAACCACTCAAATCATTTTTTTTTTAAATCGAAACCCGTGAAACCGAGTTAAAACCCTTCCAAATAGGCTTTAAATTCTTATGGGTTCTATTATTAAATAACAGAAAATAGAATTATGGTAATTAAAGTAAATATCTCAAAATAGTAATATTTTGCAAAAGTTAAGTTATAAAAGTGTTTGACATCCAATCTACATATAAACTGATAAAAGGATAATGATATTCCCTTAAATTTGGGACTGTAGTTAGAGTTTTTCCCAAATTCTAATACTCCAACACAAATTTCATCATTCTTAATGTAGCAGTATTTAAATGATCTGATTGTGTGGTGTCGCACACAATCTCACACTCTTCACCTGTCTCAACTACTGTACATTACAATGACAAAGCTCCAAACCTTCCTGTTAACATGCGCCGCTGCAATGGCAGTACTGTCATCACTCGCCCTCGCAAACTCCATCACCGCCTATCCTCCTCCCTACGGTCTCAATTCCTACACTACCACTCCCCCAGCAGCCGATAATCTTGTTCCGGCTCGCCGTGAAGTGTACGGCGGCGGCAGAATCATCGACATCAGCCACAGGTACCACTCTGAGATGCCTTCCTGGGGTACCTCCGATGGAATCGGTCAGTTTTTGTGGCTCCCGAATAGTATGAAGAATGGTTCGCGCGCCAATAACTCCGAGATGAAGCTCCCGACTCACACTGGAACTCACGTTGATGCGCCTGGACACGTGTTCGATCACTACTTTGATGCGGGGTTTGATGTTGATACCCTGGACCTTGATGTTCTCAACGGTTTGTATGGAGTACTAAATCATTGATTTATTTTTCATAAAATTATTTCTTACGCTTTAATAATAAAGCTTAAAGCTTGTTAGTGGTTTTAGTAATACCTATTTGCTAATAGGAGTTTGAAAAGCTGAAAATTTGTTTGGATAAGGTTTCGATTTTGGATAGGTATTCTGTGAATATAATTGAATCAAACTTGGTGGTATTTCTTATTATAGTATAAGTTTGTGATGCAATATACTTTGATATTGAGATTGGACCAATTAGCTGTTCGAGGCAGAAATAGGGAAAATCCCGGTCGAAAATCGATCCAAACACCAATTAAATTTTAGTGCCATATTAGCTTGTAGTGTTATGATCTGGTTGTCACTTGTAAGGTTCGAGACTTTAGTAACAGTTGATAATTATGTAATATATACGTGGCATTTATATGTCATTAAGCTGTTTAATAGCTAATTTTTCTAGATTGTTTTGTTTTTGGTATGTTTGTGACATCTGTATGTGTTGGATAACGATGGATAAAAGAAAACCTTTTTGTTGATAAGAACTAAATTTTGATGCATGTAGATGTATGATTATAAGAGCATGAGAACAAGCTGTTGTCTTTTTCAAGAATTAATGCTCTTAAAATATTGCCCACAGTTAGATAAGAAAATCTTTCAAATCACCTTTGGCATCTACAGTTTTCTATTCAGAGGAAGTACGTGTTGGACATACAAAAATCAGTCATATCAAATCCAATTTATGCTGGCTTCTAAGATAATTTAGATTTGCATAAGAGAATGAGGACTCTGTATGTTTTGCTAATTTGGGCTGAGGTGTTAGCAATTCCTTTACTTTCTTTGGCTATATCAACATCCAATGATGCTTACCCTTCTGGATATGGCGATGAACCGGGTACTTGTGTTGGAGTTGGTGATGTTCCTTTAAGGACGGAAACTTATGAAAATGGAGAAATAATTGATATTACCCACAAATACACTCCTCGTACACCAGTTGGAGATTCAACTGAGGGTATTGGGAAGTTTCTTACACTGTTGATGAGCATGAAGAATGGCTCTGATTACAATTTTTCGGAATTGAAAATACCAGTTCATTCTGGCACTCATGTTGATGCACCTGGTCATATGTATGAAAATTACTTTGATGAAGGATATGATGTTGATACTCTTGACCTTAGAGTCCTCAATGGTAATCTTTATTTCAAATAATCACTTTATAGAAATACCTTACATTCTTTTCATAATGAACTTCTGAAATTACTAGAAGCTAATATAGCTTGATTGAAGAGGATTCATTCTTAGTTTGCTTGGTCATTCTTTGGTGTTTTGTCATCTGTTAACTTGTTTTGTATATTTGATGCACTTCACTTCTGTTAGTTGTGTTTTGAAGTGAATATATTATGTTTGCTGACTCAATAGAATGTGATTTAATGGGCTTATGGTCATGATTTTCTGTGTGTGTTTGAACAGGTCCGGCATTACTTGTTGATGTTCCAAGAGACAAGAATATAACAGGTATGCGATATAAGTATAACTAATTTTTTCCATATGATTCGAGTTCTGCCAATTCATCTGAACTTTTACTAATTTATTTTTCATACTATATGATTTCGATATTAACTCTGAAAGTAGTGATGCTGGGACTGAAGTAAATTATATGTTCTAAATAGATATAAGGATTATAAGAAACGGAAGATGGAAAAGAGACATTAAAGAGGCACCATATGTGTGTTTTCTAATAACGGAAAGTTATGTGATAGAGAGGCTCATTTGAAGCAAATGACTGTGGCTGGTAAATGAGCTACTTTATATATATATATATATATATGAAGGGAAAACATCAACTTGAGGCAATGCTAGTGATTCAGATAGAGGCTTGGTTTGATTTTGATAATAATTTCGCCTCTAACCATATAACATTGCTGTCACAAAATCGAAGGTTTACGTTCAACATATGGAATTCAAGATCAAATGGTCAAGAAGAAATGTGTGTTTTGTGATTGCTTGCAAAGAATGCCAAGAGATGACCATAAGCTTACATATGTTTGTGTGTGTGCATGAAATATGAGTTTGCACTCCCTTGTTGAAATATTCATATTTCCATATAATTCTCCCTCTTCTGTTTTCTGTGATTCAGCTGAAGTGATGAAGTCCTTAAACATTCCCAAGGGAGTACGAAGAGTACTTTTCAGAACCCTAAACACGGACAGGTGATCATAAGTAATCTCTGCTTAGATCTAGTTCCTAGGTATGCTTCAAATGAAACACACTCACATACGTTAATACTTTATATCATTATACGTATGAGCATGTAGTTTGTGTTTGTATGTATTGAATTTGATTTAAGAAAATAGGGCATGTCTCAGGTGTCTCTTTTGAGTGGTCTGGTTGATGTGAACTGCAGTTCTTAAAGTTAGCATTTCATTATTCGGGATGCTATGTTTGAGAGGAAAAATTAGATTGTAAACAAGTCCTCTTGATGTGTTAGTAGGCTCATTGAGCCAATAAATGAACCCAGTGACAGGGTTGAAATTGTCAACTTTTGACGAGCCAATATTTCTGAATCACTATGCTCTTTCAATGAATGTCTTTGATTATTTTTATATCTGAGAAATATTTCCCGTTTGAGAACATTGCATATGTATCGTTTTGCAGGCGCCTCATGTACAATAAGGCATTTGACACAAGCTATGTGGGATTCATGAAAGATGGGGCACAATGGCTTGTGGATAACACCGACATCAAACTTGTCGGTAAGATTTTATTTATTCTCTTGCTTCCTCAATTTTTATCTTAACATGCAATTCAAATCAGCTTCTTGTTCCTCTGTTGCAAGATTTTTTTTTACAACCACAACCTGTTAAATTTGTTTATCTTGTAGGAATCGATTACTTGTCTGTTGCCGCTTATGATGATTTAATTCCTTCTCATCTTGTTTTTCTTAAAAGCAGGGTAAGATTTCTTCTCAAATTGTTTCAACTTATCACTATTTTCAGCTTTTGCTGCAACTATATAATACTATTATTGATTTTGTTACATATTTTACAGGATATCATCCTTGTTGAAGGCTTGAAACTCGATGATGTTCAGCTGGGAATATATTCCGTACATTGCCTACCTTTGAGGTTGCATGGTGCTGAGGGATCACCCATTAGATGCATCCTCATCAAATGATATCTCTACTCGGTTAACGTAAGTCAGTACAAACTCGAGTCCCATACAGATCATGTTTAATCTTTAAGTCTTTAACTAACTTTGTATTCTAATTTAGAAGACAAAAAAAGTTATCATACACCATAAATAAATTTACTTTTTCTTCCCTTATGGATTCACAAACTGGGTGACTTCTAACATTTCTACTAGGAGTACTATTTTTCGAACATTTCTATTTCTGTTTTGATTTTGAAATGTTTTTTCAGCCTATACATTAATCTCATGGAACGATTATTTCTTGTTTGTTTTACGTGGTTATCAGTTGGAAAGCATGGTGCATCACTAAACTTGGTTGCTGGCTGAAGGCAATTGCTGGTCTGGAAGCTGTAGAATGGTTTCGAAATAATTTAGAGGGAAAATATTTTTGTTATACTGTTCAGTAATGACTGGCGGTATGTATATATTCCTAAAATGGCTAGTTCTAGAATGATATACCATTTTATGCATAAGTTTTATCCTTTGACCTTTTTTCACAGCCTTCTCTTCTCTGCGTTTTGCAATGTGATCCAGTTATCTATGTCATTTTTATCTTGGTAGGGCTGTTAATAAGGAGGATATTAGTACGAATTAGGTCCAAATTTGGTGCGATTGAATGGGACTTTTATCCATTTAGAAATCCAATTACATAAGAGCATTCCCAAGAGCACCTTTGAAACTCAAATTTTAAGAGTTTTGTTTAATTTCACATAAAATTGTCCTCCAACAATTTATGGTCCTTTTAAAAAATGAGTTTCGAAGGCCAATACCCAAGAGCCAAATTCAAAGTGTATACTGCAAATGTTTTACATTTGTACTTTCTAGAATTATGCACATATATCATTTATATAAAATAATAATTAAAAGTTATTTGTTAAAATATAAACTACTTGTTAGAATAAAGTTGTCTAGTTGTTTAAAAATGGTCTCTTTGTAGCAAAATATATACATAAAAGGAAAATTGAATAACAACTACAATTGAAATACAAGAACAATATAACAATTAAGATGAATATAATCTGGACAGAAACTTAAAACGAAAAATTATCCAAACCGAGGCCTGTGTGAAGACACAATGTCCTTAAGACAAATTCGCTCCCTCACCCTTCGGAGGTTCGTGCTCGAGGTTACTTGAACGTCTGTCTCCTAAGATACAACGGTACTAGCAATGAAACTTTGCACCAAGCTTTTGCTAATCGAACTGAAACTCCTTAGAACTCGGACTGAAAAGCAAGAATGAAGGGAAGATGATTGTTTTTGGTGTGTTCAAACAGAATGAAAGGAGCTGCTATTTATAGAAACGGAGGAGGGCAAAATTGAAACAGAAAAATTAATGGAGATTTTCGTTTCGGGAGTTACATCTCCTTAAATTCGGAGGTTACAATTTTGAATTTGAAAAAAAAAATTAAAGGCCTTAAGTTACAAAATTCAAAAGGTCTTTATTTTTTTTTCTTTTAATGGGCCCAAAAAAATGCAAAAATTGAGCCCGTCCGAAAGCCTTCAAATTGGGCTGCATTCGTGTCCGCAGGATGCGAGCACGCACAAGTCTTGAAGAGACGAAGTAAATTTCGATCCATGATTTGCAACCCCCCCTGCGCGCGAGGGAAGAGACTTCTTGTAGCTAAGTAGTTACACTACTACATTGCAAAATCATATATAAACCTCAAGGGCCTGTTTGTTTGGCGTTTCTCATAATTTTTTCGTGTTTGGGAAATGCCAAACAAACATGTTTTCTATTTTTCGAAATAAATTTTTCATCCATTAATTTTCTCAAACTACTCTCTCAAAAGTCAAACAAACAACAATTTTCTTATCTCTAAACAAAACTTATACAAACTCTACTTTGATTTTTCATAAAGTAACCTATCTCTTACACAATTTATCTCACATAACAAACATGATTTGACATAAAGTCTTACACATCTTACACCTACAACCCAATTCTTCCAAAAAAATCTACACCTACTTTATTTCTCAAACCACTCTCTCAAAACTCAAACAAACAACATTACGTAAATCGAGATTATTTCACAAACCTCCACTACTCTCCCAAACTACTTTCCCAAACGCCAAACAAACATGCCCCAAGTTTTTCCACTCCACTTCCAATGTGGGATAAAAGTCAATTGCTAAAAGTCAATTGCATTTCTTTTCTTTCATTTCAAGACGTGATATTTGAGTGTCAATTTCTCATTCACCCGAACTCTGATTTGGACATACGATATACCGTTTTAATCTAACGGAGTAGAATATAATTCCGCAAAGACCGACACTTTTCTCAAAGTGGGTCCCACTTAAATTATGTCTAAGTTACTCCAGTAACTTACTATTTTCCAACACTCTTAATCCTTGAAATTTGATTAAATTGTGTAAATGTGAGCAAATTAAACATGAATGGGTGACATTTGTTATATCTTTTCACGACCCCTCCGAAGGGTAAGAATGACGAAAAGGAAAATTGAGTCTGTGATAACATATTTGAAATGCTAAACACATCTTTGTGCAATATTTAATCACTAAAGTGGTTTCTGAATGTGGGCTCATCTTTAAAGTTCTTGCCAAGAATTCCCATTTCTAAGAGAGTGCTTAGAATGCCCATTCTTCTTTTTCAAAATCAGCATAGCTATGCACTGCTTAATTATGAGATTGAAATTTGTTGCTTTATAACCAAAAGAAAAAATCAAATAAGAAGATATTTATTTGTTTGCTAAACGAATATGTAAGAGTTCAAAAATTCAGAACTAATTAATCATGTGATTTTAAATCGGGGTTAAAATATATTTAATCACATATATATTTATTCTAGATTATAATGTGGCATTTATATGTCATTAAGCGGTTTAATAGCTATTTTTTCTAGATGTTTTGTTTTTGGTATGTTTGTGTTGACCTCTGTATGTGTTGGATAATGATGGATAAAAGAAAACCTCTTTTGTTGATAAGAACAAAAATTTACGCTGTTGTCTTTTTCAAGAATTAACGCTCTTAAATATTGCCCACAGTTAGATAAAAAAAATCTTTCAAATCACCTTTGGCACCTACAGTTTCTATTCAGAGGAAGTACGTGTCCACATATTGGACATACAAAAATCAGTCATATCAAATCCAATTTATGCTGGCTTCTAAGACAATGTAGATTTGCATAAGGAAGAGAATGAGGACTCTGTATGTTTTGCTAATTTGTGCTGAGGTGTTAGCAATTCCTTTACTTTCTTTGGCTACATCAACATCCAATGATGCTTACTCTTCTGGATATGGCGATGGACCGGGTACTTGTGTTTATGAAAATGGAGAAATAATTGATATTACCCACAAATACACTCCTCATTCACCAGTTGGAGATTCAACTGAGGGTATTGGGAACTTTCTTACACTGTTGATGAGCATGAAGAATGGCTCTGATTACAATTTTTCGGAATTGAAAATACCAGTTCATTCTGGCACTCATGTTGATGCACCTGGTCATATGTTTGAAAATTACTTTGATGAAGGATATGATGTTGATACTCTTGACCTTAGAGTCCTCAATGGTAATCTTTATTTCAAATAATCACTTTATAGAATACCTTACATTCTTTTCATAATGAACTTCTGAAATTACTAGAAGCTAATATAGCTTGATTGAAGAGGATTCATTCTTAGTTTGCTTGGTCGTTCTTTGGTGTTTTGTCATCTGTTAACTTGTTTTGTATATTTGATGCACTTCACTTCTGTTAGTTGTGTTTTGAAGTGAATATATTATGTTTGCTGACTCAATAGAATGTGATTTAATGGGCTTATGGTCATGATTTTCTGTGTGTGTTTGAACAGGTCCGGCATTACTTGTTGATGTTCCAAGAGACAAGAATATAACAGGTATGCGATATAAGTATAACTAATTTTTTCCATATGATTCGAGTTCTGCCAATTCATCTGAACTTTTACTAATTTATTTTTCATACTATATGATTTCGATATTAACTCTGAAAGTAGTGATGCTGGGATTGAAGTAAATTATATGTTCTAAATAGATATAAGGATTATAAGAAACGGAAGATGGAAAAGAGACATTAAAGAGGCACCATATGTGTGTTTTCTAATAACGGAAAGTTATGTGATAGAGAGGCTCATTTGAAGCAAATGACTGTGTCTGGTAAATGAGCAACTTTTTATATATATATATGAAGGGAAAACATCAACTTGAAGCAATGCTAGTGATTTAGATAGAGACTTGGTTTGAACTGGTTGATTTTGATAATAATTTTGCCTCTAACCATATAACATTGCTGTCGAAGGCTTACATTTGACATACGGAAATCAAGATCAAATGGTCAAGAAATAGAGTGTTTTGTGATTGCTTGCAAAGAATGCCAAGAGATGACCATAAGCTTACATATTCATATTTCCATATAATTCTCTCTCTTCTGTTTTCTGTGATTCAGCTGAAGTGATGAAGTCCTTGAACATTCCCAAGGGAGTACGAAGAGTACTTTTCAGAACCCTAAACACGGACAGGTGATCATAAGTAATCTCTGCTTAGAGCTACTTCAAACTCACTCACTCACTCACATACGTTTATACTTTATATCATTATATGTATAAGCATGTAGTTTGTGTTTGTATGTATTGAATTTGATTTAAGAAAAAAAGGCATGTTTCAGGTGTCTCTTTTGAGTGGTCTGGTTGATGTGAACTGCAGTTCTTAAAGTTAGCATTTCATTATTCGGGATGCTATGTTTGAGAGGAAAAATTAGATTGTAAACAAGTCCTCTTGATGTGGTAGTAGGCTAATTGAGCCAATAAATGAACCCAGTGACAGGGTTGAAATTGTCAACTTTTGACGAGCCAATATTTCTGAAACACTATGCTCTTTCGATGAATGTCTTTGATTATTTCTATATCTGAGAAATAGTTCCCGTTTGAGAACATTGCATATGTATTGTTTTTGCAGGCGCCTCATGTACAATAAGGCATTTGACACAAGCTTTGTGGGATTCATGAAAGATGGGGCACAATGGCTTGTAGATAATACCGACATCAAACTTGTCGGTAAGATTTTATTTTTTATCTTAACATGCAATTCAAATCAGCTTCTTGTTCCTCTGTTGCAAGAATTTTTTTTACAACCACAACCTGTTAAATTTGTTTATCTTGTAGGAATCGATTACTTGTCTGTTGCCGCTTATGATGATTCAATTCCTTCTCATCTTGTTTTTCTTAAAAGCAGGGTAAGATTTCTTCTCAAATTGTTTCGACTTATCACTATTTTCAGCTTTTGCTGCAACTATATAATGCTATTATTGATTTTGTTACATATTTTACAGGATATCATCCTTGTTGAAGGCCTGAAACTCGATGATGTTCAGCTGGGAATATATTCCGTGCATTGCCTACCTTTGAGGTTGCTTGGTGCTGAGGGATCACCCATTAGATGCATCCTCATCAAATGATATCTCTACCCAGTTAACGTAAGTCATTACAAACTCGAGTCCCATACAGATCATGTTTAACCTTTAAGTCTTTAACTAACTTCGTATTCTAATTTGTAAGAAAAAAAAATATCATACACCATAAAAAAAACTTACTTTTTCTTCCCTTTTGGATTCACAGACTGGGTGACTTCTAACATTTCTACTGGGAGTACTATTTTTCGAACATTTCTATTCCAGTTTTGATTTTGAAATGTTTTTTCAGCCTATACATTAATCTCATGGAACGATTATTTCTCGTTTGTTTGACGTGGTTATCGTTTGGAAAGCATGGTGCATCGGTTGCTGGCTGAAGGCAGTTGCTGGTCTGGAAGCTGTAGAATGGTTTTGAAATAATTTAGAGGAAAAGATTTTTGTTATTTATACTGTTCAGTAATGACTGGCGGTATGTATATATTCCTAAAATGGCTAGTTCTAGAATAATGTACCATTTTTATGCGTAAGTTTTATCCTTGAACTTTTTTCCCAGCTTTCTCTTCTCTGCGTTTTGCAATATGATCCAGTTATCTATGTCATTTTGATCTTGGTAGGGCTGTTAATAGAGAGGATCTTAGTACGAATTTGGTTCGATTTAATGGGACTTTCATCCATGTAGAAATCCAATTACATAAGATTCGTAATTCAAATATAGAGTGAATGCGTGTCTACTGTCCAATACAGACATGCATAAAATTTTATCTGTATAAATTAAAATACCAATAGTGTTTTTTGCTAGTCTAACAAGACATGAGCTAATGTTTTCATTTATGAACTTGTTTTTTAACAATATGCATCAAGCCGATCAAGCAGTAACTTGTTGGCTAAAGTTAAGGCTTCATGATTAAGAGGTCATGGTTCAACTATCACTAGTGGTTATTTCTCTAATTTAATACAATGTCTTTGTAATTAGTTTATATTCCTACTTTATATCAATGAAATAGATTCGTATAACTTTTTTGATATAGTGATTAATATAATTATGTATTCACCGTCTAAAAACAGTTAACAATATAAATCAATTTAGGTACATTATTTGTATCATTATTATTTCTTGACGAATATGAAAAATACATCAAAGGCCTAAGCACATGGTTAACTGGGTTAATTATTGTTTTTCCTATTTTAAGCTCAGTGCAATAAAAAAAAGTTGAACTTGGAAGCTAAGTTAATTGATTATATTGATTATAATGCATTAAAAGAAATCGTAGGACAAAGATAAGAAGTGAGATCTGGGAGTAGAAATCTCAACGGATTCAAATTTCTATTTGAACCGGACCGAAAACTAGTTTCATCGAATTTAAATCCATAATCAAATTCAGTAAGATTTGAAATCATATTTAGACTAATTCGACTCGAATCCAACCCATAAGCAGCCTTGGAACTAAGGTTTTTTTTTTTGACATATAATGAGAAAACATAGACAAAAAAGATCCTATATTTCACAAACATAAACCAAAATTTATTTGTAATGTATGTTTCGATCAACTAAATATGTTAAACTTTTCGGGAAATATACTGAGAAAAATTGTGAAGAAATTACAAAATTATGAAAAATAAGAGTCTCAAGTCCGAAACCACACCTAATACAAAAATATTTCGATGTTTTCGACGAAAACAACGAAAAGTTTGATCCATGGTCCGCATCATTTTCATGTTTCATAATTTTGAATCAATTAGTGCAGTGCAAGCTTGAATAGACACAAACCGACTTGAACTTTAATTACAATTAGCTTAAATTTATGTTAAACGTGTGCTGGAAAGTGCCTTATTTTCAACTTTATGCTTAAGTGATTCCAATTTCAATTCAAAAGTTCAAGTAACCCTGAAGAGTTCAGATTAATATACACTTTGACTTCATAAAGAACCATGTGGAAGATGACTAACCTAAGAAAGAAACCACCTTGACTCACTTAATTGTGAAATTATTATCCGATATAACAGGGTTTGATTCCCACTCCCTAACCCTATAAAAAGGGACTTTGGGCCATGTCAATTTTATCATCTATAGAAAGTAGAAACATAAAATATTAATTACAATCATTTAATTAAGCTACTGAATTATAATGGCAATGCCATTGAGAAAGAATGTGGTGTGGGTTACGCTATTGTTGCTAGTTGCTATAGTAGAGGCTACCCCACCGGGAATAGCCAACAATCCCAGCCATGCTAGATGCTTGATCAAGAAATACAAGCATTGTTACAATTTGGAGCATGTTTGCCCCAAGTTTTGCCCCGACTCATGCACCGTAGAATGTGTTTCGTGCAAGCCCATTTGTGGCCCAGGAAATCCACCACCCGACTCTGAGTCACCATCACCACCTGAGGGTGATAAATCGCCTCCTGATAATGGCTCTGGGGGTGAGGGAAAATCCCCTCCACCATCTGGTGGAGACGATGGCGGTAAAGGTAACGAGGGAAAATCCCCTCCACCGTCTGGTGGAGACGATGGCGGTAAGGGTAACGAGGGAAAATCCCCTCCACCGTCTGGTGGAGACGATGGCGGTAAGGGTAACGAGGGAAAATCCCCTCCACCGTCTGGTGGAGACGATGGCGGTAAAGGTAACGAGGGAAAATCCCCTCCACCGTCTGGTGGAGACGATGGCGGTAAGGGTAATGAGGGAAAATCCCCTCCAAAGGGAGATGACAATGGCAAAGGTCATGATAAAGGAACTCCCCCTAACCCTAGCCCTCCAGAGAAGGAAACACCTCCTTCTCTTCCCCCAACTCCCGTGACACCATCATCTCCGCCTCCTCAAAATCCAACAACACCAGTACCATCGAGTCCTCCTCCCACAACTCCAACACCACCATCACCAAGTTCTCCTCCCCCAACTTCTACATCACCACCACCAAGTTCTCCTCCCCCAACTTCTACATCACCAACATTGTCTCCACCGCCTCAACCACCCACCATTACCCCCTCCACTCCTTCACCACCACCTTCAACTACCCCATCTTCCCCCTCAACACCACCGTCCAATACCCCTTCCGCACCACCTACCACTCCATCTACCCCGCCAACTACCCCTACACTACCACCTTCCGGTACCATTACCCCCCCTTCACCACTATCTCCTACCCCTTCTTCATCAGTACCGCCACCATCTTCTCCCACTCCAACCACTCCTTCATATCCGCCTGAAGCGGCTGCTGGAAAGAGAAAAAGGTGTAGAAACAAAAATTATCCCCAATGTCACGGTGTCCAACACGTATGCCCCAGCTCATGCCCTAACACATGCGAGGTCGACTGTGTCACTTGCAAACCTGTCTGCAGTATGGCCCTAACCTCTTAATTTTAGTACACTCACACATACTGGAACAAAATAATCGAATTTTATCTATATTCATACTCTATCAATGTATTAGTACTAATTTAACTAATCATCTAAATCTAAACTATGCTCTGTTTATGTACATAATAATCAACTGAGCTTCTTATATCATTGCAATGCAGAATGTGATATGCCAGGTGCAGTATGCCAAGATCCTCGATTCATTGGTGGCGATGGCCTCACTTTCTACTTTCACGGTAAGAAAAATCAAGACTTCTGCCTAGTAACTGACCCCAACCTCCACATAAACGCACATTTCATCGGAAAAAGAAACGAAAACATGAAAAGGGATTTCACCTGGGTCCAATCCATCGGCATCCTCTACGAAAACCACCGTATCTTCATCGGTGCCCAGAAGACCGCCACATGGAATGACGCCGTAGACCGGCTCTCCCTTTCCTTCGACGGAGAACCCATATATCTCACAACCTCCGAAGGCTCCACGTGGCAATCATCAATCCAACCTCCCGCATCCGTGAAAAGAGACGTCGACACCAACAGTGTAACCATCGAAGTTGAAGGAATTTTCAAAATTTCAGCTAAAGTTGTGCCGATTACCAAACACGAATCAAAGATCCACAACTATGGGATAACGGATGATGATTGTTTTGCACATCTTGAATTGGGATTCAAATTCTTTTCTTTGAGCGGAACGGTGAATGGAGTTCTAGGGCAGACTTATCGGAGTGATTATGTGAGCAAGGTTAAAATGGGAGTGCCGATGCCTGTGCTTGGAGGAGACAGGGAGTTTTCAGTTTCTAACCTTTTTGCTGCTGATTGCTCTGTTTCTCAATTTCGAATGGGGAAATTGAGTTCTGAAATTGAAGCTTCGGAGTTCGATTTGGAGTTGCCGAACATGAAATGTGCCAGTGGGACTGATGGAAGAGGTGTTGTTTGCAAAAGATAAAAAGTTATTTCTATATATATAAGGAAAATAATACTAGTACTTCAAAATAAGATGAAATTTTTAGTTCTATGAAAGTGGATGGACTAGAAATTTTCCAAATAAGTCGAGAAAAATATTTAATCTTTCATTTTTCTCTTTTCTCTTTTTAATTGTGTAATAAGTCTTCACACATTTGTTCCGTTGAAAAATTATTATCTTTTGCACTTTACTGTCCATGTAATTGAAAGAATTATTTATCATCTTCTTTTAGTGGAACCAAATATATGATTCTAAAAATTTGATGCAACTTATTATAACTTTATGATTTTGTGTAATGATTTAGCCAAGGTGAGTTATGCCTAAAGATTGAAAAAATAATTATGCGATAATTAATTCTATAATAATTGATTATAATAAAGAAATAATTATTTTTGTAAAAGTCAAATTTTTATTACTTTCGGAAAAAAAATAGTTTTCTATTCATGTATATATACTCTATAAGATTTGAAATTTCAGAAGAAATATGGTAATTGGGGTCTAACACACGAAAAATCATAATTAACCAAAATTAATTATCATTGAGGGGGTCTTACATTTTAAAAATCACTATATAGATACAAAAATAATTTTTACGGTCTTAATCGAAAAGGCAAACTCATCTTTGATGATATTTGGTCCATAAGAAATGCAAAATATGCAATTAGATGGTGGACAAGATTAGATAATTTAGTACAAGGTAATTATTTTAAGTTATTTCCATACATATTGAATAAAAATTTAAGATAAATATTTACGAAATAATCTTGAATTATGTTGGGTGACAACCATAACTTATCTAATAGTTTTCCTTTTTGAGAATATAACTTATCTAATAATATCCTTAATGTCATAATTTATTCTCACACCACTGTACTTATTAATATTTCTTGAAAGAAGTACAAACACAACTCAAATTGGACTTTTGATAAATATATATATATATATTAAAAAAAGGTAAGAAATAAATAAATGATGAATTAGACCGAAGATTATTTTCAAGATTAAACATTATCTCTATTTAGACGTTTACGCTTACCAAATTACATAAGCTAGCCTACCGAAATGCCATATTGTTCGAGTTATATTGGGCCCAAGTCTTGATGTATAAAGAGTAGTTGGGCCAAGCTTATGTGTAAATCATTTCAGCCTAACACAAAATGAATATATTGGACTGAAATGTGTGCTGTAGTTTGAGACCTGGCCCGTCCTTTTATATTCAAAAGGAAAGAAAAGGAGAAAAAATATTACAGCACAAGGTACAACTTTATCAATCAGACCTCATACATATTTCGTTCGTGAGTCCAACAGAGAGCGAGAGTAAGAAAAAAGAATCAAATATGGAGGGCACTTCGTACCAGAGATTCCCGAAGATCAAAATCCGCGTAGTTAAAGACGACTATATGGAATTCGAGCTCCGCGAAACCGACGCCAGTATCGCCAACGCGCTTCGGCGCGTGATGATTGCTGAGGTCCCAACAATCGCCATTGATTTGGTTGAAATCGAGGTAAACTCATCTGTGCTTAACGACGAGTTCATTGCACACCGCCTAGGTCTCATTCCACTCATCAGTGAACGTGCCATGGCCATGCGCTTCTCACGTGACTGCGACGCCTGCGACGGTGACGGACAGTGCGAGTTTTGCTCCGTCGAGTTTCATCTACGCGCCAAGTGTATCAACGACCAGACGCTTGAGGTTGCGTCTAAGGATCTTATTAGCTCTGACCACACTGTTATTCCAGTTGATTACCCGGATTCCGCTACAGGAGAGGAGAATAAGTAATTCTCTTTTATGTTTTTTTTCTCGGAAGTTAGTACCAATTTATGATACAATTGTTTTAATCAAGTAAAATAAGGCATGTTATGTATCTTGTCTTTTTCGTTTTAGGGATTAAAATGTTTGAGTGAAAGGTTTCGGTTGAAAACGAGTGACCTAGTTAAGTGGGGGGTACTGAAGAAAATGTTTTGGTGTATTATAGTGAAGATGCTCACTCAATTGTAAAGGCTCGGGGATAAAGAAATAGAAATTTAGGAGGGTTAATAACATGAGAAAATTGGATATAAATGAAGTGGAGGAAATGCAGCTTCCTTAACACAGAAAGGCTAGTAGCCTGGCTCCAATGCTTATGTTTAAAGTTGGTGATTAGAAGAGGTTTATAGTATAAGATAATTGTGTAGGGTTCTGGTAGCGTGCTTCTTTGTATTTTTTGTTGCTTGCTGGTTTATAACGAAATGGTGGAATTCAACCCTCCTACAGCAATACAGGACTTCTCAAGCAATTTAGTAACTTTTAAATCTGATTATTTGGTTTTTACATTCCACGCTCATGTGCATTATCAGGACCTAAAAAATTGCCGATCTTTTGCCATATGCGACTATGGTGCAAAACTGTGGAATTGACATGCCAATTACGTGACTTACTGATTCATTATTCAGAACTTTATTAAAGACATCATTTTAGTTTACTAATCGTTTACTTGGACCAAGTTCTTATGCAGTCTGAAAGTATATGCAGTTTGTCAGCATCCAAATGTGCATTTTATCTAAATTTATTTAGATGGTTTTCATACATTTGTACTGTAATTCCACCTTCAGAAGTGAACTACTTTTAGTTTCTGTTTTTGCTACTTCTGCTGCTGCTTTTTTTTTTTTTTTGCAAACTACTTCTATTTTTTTGAATATGATCACCAGAAATTTTATAATTCCTCAAATGTATATGTGATAAAGCGGTCTGTTATACAGGGGAATTATAATTGTGAAGCTACGTCGTGGTCAGGAGTTGATGTTAAGAGCCATAGCTCGAAAAGGAATTGGCAAGGATCATGCTAAATGGTCACCTGCAGCAACTGTCACTTTCATGTACGAGCCGGAAATTTATATTAATGAAGAGCTGATGGAGACCTTAACACTTGATCAAAAAAAGGAGTTTGTCGACAGCTGTCCTACAAAAGTGTTTGCCATTGATCCCCTCACCGACCAAGTCAGTCATATATCTTGATATATTTAATCATGTAAAAAATGTGATGATCAGTGTTATGATACCCTATTCATCTTTTCTTCACCGTGGTTGATCTAATAAGATAACTGAACTTATTCATTATCTTCACACTGCTTCATGATATATTTCTTGTTGCTAATGATAGAGAGGTTACAAGTTTCATGCTATAGCTCTATTGTTTCTTATGACATGCCATATGGACATGTAATTTGTTACAGTTTTATCCATCAAAGTGCTCTTTGGGTGAATTGATGCTTCTTGTTAGTTCTATAAGTATTGATATGCAATATTTTCAAAGCTATTTTTGGCACTTCCATAGTTTGGCGTACTTGATTCACTCATCACCTGTGTTTGGCTGCTTTTGGCTGTAATGAATGCCTTCTCTGTGAATATTTCAGACACATTTTGTCAAATTTATTTGAGATATCATAGTTTGTTTTTGTTGGAAACCAAGTATCCAAACAAAGTATTTCATGTGCTGTGTTCTCAGCTGGTGGAGCAGTGGCTCTGACAACATTTCAGATTTTAAATGGTTGAATGTCTTAGTAAGGAAAAGTTTTTACTGTATGTGAATACACTATTGATTAACTTAAGTTTTCGTAAAGTTTCGTAGATACAATTTCTAATTAGGCCACTGTCTCTTGATTTTATCGTGGGAGGTTGGTCTCAGAAACTTCATTACATGATCAACTACATTTAGAAGTACTAGGCTCTGAGGTGGACCTATGTTGTGGGACTGCATAAGTTTTTCTTCAAAGATGACATTTTGTATTTGCATCAAAAGTTTGGATTTCAGATAACACAATGGTCTAGTCAGATGAAGGCTATACTTTTATTTTTGTCTGGAGTTGTGTGTAAATTCCCGTTCTGGGGAAATAATAAACTACATGGTGCAAGCATTTTATTTGGTGGAATGTACTTTCTTTTTTCTAATTCATTACAGATCCTATTTCTGTAAGATGCTTTTTCCGGTTAAATGAAAACGTTACTATTTGATAGAAAATGAATTGTTTTACTTTTCCAATGCTAATTTTGTTGATATTTGCCCCTGTCAGGTTGTTGTCAATGACGCTGAGGCATATACATATGATGAAGAGGTTCTCAAAAAAGCCGAAGCAATGGGGAAACCTGGGCTAGTAGAGATCCATGCCAAAGAAGATAGTTTTATTTTCAAAGTTGAGTCTACTGGTGCAATAAAAGCTTCTCAATTGGTACTCAATGCCATACAAGTCCTTAAGCAGAAGCTGGATGCTGTTCGTTTGTCAGCAGACACTGTGGAAGCTGATGAACAATTTGGAGAACTGGGTGCACATATGCGCGGAGGCTGATTTATGTTCCTGAATGTTTTAATGCACCTGTCTTTTAACAGAGATCAAATCTTTCTGCTACTAACTTACGGATATGGAAATCTAGTCAAATTCCTGTATTTACTTTGAATTTGTCTGGAGTTGAATTGAAAATTTCTTGTTTAATGGTGCAATTGTATTAGTATGATAGCTAATATTCGCTTCGGATGATCATATGACTCTTGAGCAGTTACTAGAACGCATGCAATACAGTAGTATTCATCTATCTTTTTCCTTGTGATTCAGTTTCTATAGGCTTATAGGCCTCTGCTCTATTGTCTGTCGTTAATGCTTCTCTAGGTGATTTATATAAGCGAGTTGTATGTATATGTGCATGTTGGAGTTCAAAGAACTGCATTGGAATTAAATTTCATGATTACGTGTAGGATACAAATTTTAAAAATGATATGCATAGCTGATTTGGTCTATGTTGTTTAATTTTTCACTCGGGCAGCGAAAATTCTGTCACTATAATTTACGAAACTATGTATTAACAAGTGCATGTGGGTTTATACAAAATTAAATTGAAATATTTATAATGGTGTTTGTGGCAGATGTGACATCAATATGTGATAGAAAGTTCATTTCGTTCAATAACACATTTATTGTAGTTAGTGTTAAACTAGTAATACATAGCCCAAAAATCTGTGTTATTGTACAATCTGTACAAGTCGTATTGTTTAATGTTTTATCGAACTGAATGGACATGTTTGGTTAAGTAAGATATCGATATTAAAGTTAAATCGAAAATAAAGAGGCTAGGATCGGTTTTGAATTTGAGGTTGCGAAAGAATTTTATTCTAGACTTCTCTATAATTGTGAATAAATTAGAACCATATTCAAGAAGGGGAATTGTGTTTTAGAAAAAAAGGGTACTATTTGGTATGGGCCGATAGCTCCAACTTGAATATTGGTACTGGATAGAAATAGGATACATGCATGTAGGGCTGTCAATGGGGCGGATTTCAATCTGAATCCGTTCGAATTCGGTCCGATTTATTAGGATAATTGTCCGATTAGAGATTCGATGGACCTGATCCGATTATAAAGATCCGTAATCCGAAACTCATGGAGCGAATATGGATTTAGGTCGATCCGATTCGACCCGTTAAAGATCCGTATCCGACAATAAATAAAAAGAAAGATATATATACATAATGTTTTATAAAAGTAAGTATCATTAATAATATATCACCGTCAATTTAAGAAGATAGTAATTTATACCTCGTTTATAAATTTATTTAAACCAATATTTTCATTCTACAAATATGAATATAGTAAAGAAACCTTGAACATGTGAGCTAAAATTAAATAAAATTGAACAGTTAATAAACTTGTTTTAGGAAAAAATATAAATTTAACTTTTTAAATGAAAATTTATTGGATCCGAAAAAGATCCGATGTCCGGCCAAATCCGACCAAGATCCGTTGAATTAAAAAAATATAGATCCGAGCACAATCCGAGCAAGATCTGAATCCGATAGGATTCGATCTG
The DNA here is from genome assembly GCA_034814905.1 of Penstemon davidsonii. Classification (NCBI taxonomy): domain Eukaryota; kingdom Viridiplantae; phylum Streptophyta; class Magnoliopsida; order Lamiales; family Plantaginaceae; genus Penstemon; species Penstemon davidsonii. The sequence continues at coordinate 7,823,649 of JAYDYQ010002688.1, forward strand.
ATATAAATGGAGCCGGATCTGGACGAGCCTGATCCGACCAGAATTCGACCCATTGACAGCCCTACATGCATGTCTCCTTAAAAAGAAATACTGATACATACGACTATAGTTGTCAAATTCATTACAAAGCAACATTTTCTTTTTCCAGATGGTTTACAAACCAATATTATTTGTCACAAATACAATTTTCAACTTTCTAGTTACTTTTTAATTTTTACCATAATACTAACTTAAAACTTGTGATATGTAATACATATCAAATTCACTTTTTTTTTTTAAATCAACAATGTCTTATTTATAGAAAAAATAAAAATTAGCAATGTATCACGTTGCAAAGGACGTTGAATCCACCCAATAGATGCCCAAAAATTTGTCTGGGATCCTGCTGACCCAATCAAGATCCACAATAACAGCTAGGTTTCACAGTTTAAGACATGGGTCATGAGCCCCTCAAATTATTTGTCGTTTTTTTTCTTTCCCATTTATAACATATTGACACATAAAGGCTAAGCCACACTCTCTTAGAATAAATATAAATTTTGGCCTCCCGGGGCACAGCTCAGTTGGTAAAGGAGGTGAACTGCGGGGCTCACTCCCCCAGGGTGGGGAGTTCGAATCCTGGGAGGAGCAGCCAAGTGTTGTAAAATCTTTGAGGGAGGATGGAGCAGCTTGGTGTTGTAAGTTCCATGGTAGTAGGCTCCCTTGGGGGCCAGGAGTATAAAGAGTGAACAAACCCTGACCAACTCAGGCACATCCCGCGATTTACTTCCGCATATTGCTGAGAGGCAAGTGATGGGTGGTCCAGGACTAAACCTGGGTTAACAAAAAAAAAAAAAAAAAAATATAAATTTTGGACCACATAGTCATAAATTCTTGGACTTACCATTTTCACTACACATTTAATGCTTCTTGTCTGCATCTCAATTAACTTTTATCTTTCCCAAACCGAGACAGCATATTTGAATTCATATAGTACCATTTGTGGGCTCACATGATTTTAAATAAGATCCTATCTGGAGATATTGACTGAATATTTGTCTTAGTTTTTGTTTCTTATCTACTGTTCTAGACTTCTAAGCATTAATGTGATTTATGAAACTTCTATCACGGAAAAAATGGCATGTAGCACATGAGGTCTTTTAATGTTTTTGATCATGTTGTATCATTATCCTACAAGCTACAAGTATTAGTTTTGAGACATTTAATTCGTAGTCTCGAATCCTAGGTCATTATTTAGAAAATCTATTATATTTTAAATATCAAGGCATTTGGGACAACTTTCTTGCACCTTGACAAATTTCGGAGATCACTGGATCACCATACAAATCCGCTGACAAGATGATTCAGCACTATGATAAATGACACCAATGTTCATCGCGACTAACTTAGTACCAATTTCTTTCCATGGTTGTGTCCTTTTAAATTGACCATATTAAATAATAGACAATGAAGTGAATTTCTTTTAGTTAATATTCAAAATTTCTATCTTCAAAATAGGGATAGAAAATTACTAGCGTTATATTATTACTATATATATATATATATATATATATATATTTGGTAATTAATGTTATTGCTTTATATGATATGATTATTTGGAGAAAAAAACCAATTTTTTATTTTTTATTTTTTTATCACAAGCTCTTAAATACTGGCCCAGCTGATTGAGATGGTGGGAAATTAATTTTTATATATGTGCAGCAGATCTGAGGCTGTCTCTGATCATCTGGTCTTCCAATTCCAAATATTAATGTCTGAAATTTATGTAATCACGGAGAAAAGGGCATGTAGGAAAGTACGGTTCATTAATGTGCTTCATCTAACATCACTTTCTGGGGCTTATTGCAATTAAATGAAACTAAGCTATTAATTAAATAATTTCAAGTTAAAAAAGGTTCATATGACACAATTAATTTTAAGCCTATCAATTCAGCTATATACCTTTGCTAAATTGAACTAAATCAGGGGTACTTGATAATTTGCAATCATTGTGGTTGTAGATACTAATTATTAGTAGTACTTCCGACATGACGTGGGCCCTTATTAATTACCTTAGGAGTATTAAAATTGGATTAGTCGCCTTAATAATGGATTAACAACCTGAACCTTTATTGGGACGATGGCGGGGAACTGAATCTCAATAGAAACTTAATGATATGAAAATACAATTGTGAATTCGAAATTAACCCGGTGGAGACTTGATGACCGACCTCAATCTAAACTCAAAACAACTCTTGGAGATTCCCTGAATAAATAAATTACTCTCTCCGTTTCATAATATTTGTCGCTTTGAAAAGTTTTTCTTGTGCCATATTATCTGTCATTTTAGATTTCCAATAAAGCATTAATTACTCTTTTTTCATTTTTGCCCTTTATGCTCATAAATTTTCTCAAACATTAGTGGAAGATAATTAATTAAAAGGGTATATTTGCCTTTTTCATTTTTTTCTTCTTAGAATTCAACTATATTTAATGATTTTCTTAATTTGTGTGCATACATGTGAACAGACATATATTTTGAAACGGAGGGAGTAATTAATTGGAGCAAATCACATGATTTTATTCATATCTTGGTATGAAATCGAAAAAGTATCTCAAGATTTCAATCAACAACTTAATATGAATTTTAAGAGAATTTAGTGCAAGACTGAGGTGAAATGCAATTTGCCCTTAAAAAATAATATGTTTACGAATGCTGCATGGGTAAATCATGACACGCGAATAAAGAGGAAACCAAAATAATATTGTACAAATACATTCAATAATTAGTGAGATAGATACAAGTATATACAATTATTGACTCAATCGGGGAGTGTGTATTTCCCTAACATGATGAAAGTAGAGTCTTCTGAGGTTTTCAGACAGGCCCAACTGAGTCTTGGGCCCATATGGAATTAACGTAAACAAATTCAATTGAAAACATGTTATAAATAAGACACGAAGAAAGAAAGAAAGTATCTCATGATTTCATATGAGGACATATCTCCATTTAAGGTGTGATAAAAGACCTAAGATATTCATTATTCAAGTCATTTACTCTCGTTCTATGCTCTCAGAATTTCAACACTTGACTTGTGCCTGCATGAGAGGGTTTTGTTTTTGTGAAATCGCACCTAACATAATTCACCCCTACTCATTTTACTGGTCAAACAGTTAAGAAGTTAAACTGTTAGATTACATGACTTGTGTCTAACTCAACTTCAAAAGCTAACTTCAGAGTTGAGGATTGCTCAAGACCTTATAAGGTGGACTTATTTTTGTTATCCAATTCATGTGAGACAATTTATTCTCAATACTCTTCCTTCACGTGTAAACAAGTCCAACGCGTGACATATTAAGCTCAACCTTGGAAATTACGATATGTGGGCCTCAACACACGAATAATGACCATTCAAACATTTGTTATATGGGCGAAGTGTGTGTGTATAATCTCATAACACAAACAAGGAGGAGTCCATCATGGAAGGAGGTGACCCATATCAACCTGAGGTTCTGATACCATCTTAATTTTTTTTTTTCACATAGATTGGACTAAGTCCACTTACATGGCTTGGGTCTAACTCAACCTCAAAAGCTAGTTTCAGATGAATTAGGCCCATACCATATAAGTTGTGCTTTTAATGTATACCTTCACACGATCAAACTCCTAATATGTTTGTCCTAACAATGTGCTAATATGGCCTTTGAGACACTTCATCGATTCATGAGTGCTTTGCAGAATTCAACCTTGTAATTCTCTTATAACTGGCCCATTTCCACTCATGTATCTTGCTATACCTGAGCTTATTAAGAGTTACATCTTCCTTATACACTGCAAGTCATCACTCTCGGATTTCATCATAGGAATGGATATGAACACATTTCTACTTGTGGACTATTGAGTCCTTTGAATATGAGATCAAGTTAGAATCATAAACCCGATCCATATAAATATCCGCATCATTTACCACCACAAAGAGAATTTCGGAAAGCCATCTCCAACGATAAATTGTTTTATGCAATTGTTGCACTGATAATGTGATGCAGAAAATGATTAGGATTGTATCTGAGTCCCTATATTTAGGAAAGAGTTACTCTTAGCATCTCATTTCCACCGTATATTGATATGTAAAACAAGTTTAAATAAATCTTAACCGTTTGACTTATAAAAATATTATACTATTAATGTTTTTTATATTTTAACTTATAAATTTTCTCTTGGGAGATAGCCCAACGGATTATATCTCAATCATAATTTTATCTCCCCCACAATCTTATTTAAAAGCAAAGCCAACAAATTTTGTCCTCTCATTGTTAAGTCAAAAGAAATAATAATTCAATACTTTTTCAAAAGACAGAACAGAGCATAGGTATTGACTTACTTAGGAACTGACAAACAAAGTTTCTTGTGAGAGTGAATAATTCAATAAGTAAACATAAATTGAGGGACCAAACTTAGATGATTTGGGTGGGTGAAACTAAGAGGCATATTTTAAACCCTTTTTTTTTTTTTTCTTTGTCCCTTACAGCCTTACAGCTGTTTGCAGAAAAAAGTGTGTGGAAAAAGGTAAAATTGCTGAAGGGTTTTATTTTTTACCATAATTTCTTATGCTTTATTAATGAAACAATTACAAGCAAAGAGAAGAATGTAGACCAGGTCAAAAAAGAAAGTTTATAATGAGATGAACGAAGGTGTAGTCTTCCCCTGTGATGCAACAATTATTGAATGTGGGGACACACTGGCCTTTATTCAATTCTTTCAATATTTATTATATAGAAAATTAAACGAAGTTGATTGGGTAATGCGACTCAAATTTGATTAAAAAAGTTATACTAACTTGTTATCATTGCCAAATTTAGTTTCAACAACACTTATTATTATTATTATTTTTAAATGGTGAATACATCGTTACATCAAACACTATATCGAATCGAAAGTAAATTAATTGTTAACTACATATATTTATGAAACTTGATTCGTATTCGACGTGATTCAATTTAATTATAATGCAAGAGATTAGCTAAATAAAGATATATAACTATTCGAGTACAATTCATGTTCAACAACATAAACAATGTATTGTTCGACCCTTATGTCTGACTTGTCTTGGGAAGAATTTTAATGCTATATATTAGAAATATAACTGACTAATAAATTAAATGATTTGAGATTTAACTTGATTTGAATAATAAAAATTGTCTAGACCATATGACTAAGAATGTATTACATCAAAATTATTGTGAGATCATAACATTATCATAAATGAATAATGTGATGATACATTCTTAACAATAAGGTTTAGGAATTACTTCATAAATTTGATGTATGGAAGAGTTTTAAGTTTTGTCGGTAATGTTTACCACCTCCATAATGTATTTCCTTATTCCATAACATTAAGAAAAGGAACAAAAGGGAGAGAAGAGAAGACATCTTCCACAAAATCATAGATTTTGTCTCCAATATTCAAATCGATCTCTATCACTTTTCAACTTTTCATCGATCGTGGTGTATTCCTCCATCCAAATTCCTCTTTTCCTCTAACATGTGAAATGTACTCTATCTTTAATTATTATTAATTTTTTATTTTAGTTGAATTATTATTCTGGATTTGTTTATAATCAAGTGAACATGCAAGATTTTGTTTAATTTGATTTCCTGATTGTATTTACTAAATCCAAAAAAGTAGCATTGATATATTTTGTTAAACATTGAAATGCTTTCATATTTTGTGTGTAAATCAATCAGTGGTGGAGCCACGTCAGGTGCGAACGGGGACCCAGACTTCTGAGTTATACATATAAATGTAGAATGTAGTATTTTTTGAACCTTTTGATTGGCTAATTAGCCTAATTTCCAAGTATTGATTTTAATAATATTAAATTAAATATTTTTTTTTTCATAACTCTGTTTTCAAATATTTTTTTGATACTAATTGATAACTTAAAATTATATTCTTATTGAGTGAATAGCAAATTAACTCCCTATGTTATTCTAAATAGGCAATTTAACTCTCTGTGATAAAAAAAGAGAACAAAATACCTCCCTGTGATATCCTAAATAGACAATTTAACTCCCTGTGATAAGAAAAATGGCAAAATACCTCCCTGTGTTTTTATAAAAGAAGCACATTACCTCCCTCTAAATTGCTTATTAATTCATATCACAAGGAGTTAAATTGCTCATTATTTCATTTCACAGTGAGTTAAATTGTCTATTTTTATTTCACAAGGAGGTAAATTGTCCATTAAACATATCACAGAGAGTTAACTTGCAAAAAAACCCTATTCTAATTAGTAGATATAATTTCTAACATGGGAAATTTGCAGCACAATAAGATTATCTTGAATTCATCTCTAGGAAAAATCCAGGCTCCGCTCCATATATCTACATATGTAATAATGAAATGATCATTGATGTATTGTATTTGTGTCTTCTAATTTTTTTTTCAAAAATTATAATGCCGCGCTCCTGTATCAAGTTGTACTATTGTCGTTGTATGTGTATTTGGGGTTTTTTGCAAGTTAACTCTCTGTGATATGTCTAAAGGGCAATTTACCTCCCTCTGAAATAAAAATAGGCAATTTCACTCCCTGTGAAATGAAATAATGAGCAATTTAACTCCCTGTGATATGAATTAATGAGCAATTTAGAGGGAGGCAATGTGCTTCTTTTATAAAAACACAAGGAGGTATTTTGCCATTTTTCTTATCACAGGGAGTTAAATTGTCTATTTAGAATATCACAGGGAGGTATTTTGCCCTTTTATTTATCACAGGGAGTTAAATTGTCTATTTAGAATAACACAGGGAGTTAATTTGCTATTCACTCTGTGTATTTGTGCCTACAGGATGGACACTTAAGCTTATATGACTTGAGCCGACACATTATATACACAAAATCACTTGTATTGATATCAACATTTCATTACAAATTGATTACGTACTAAATTAACCACCCTTCTTCAAGCACAAAATGGTTTTATTTTGTATAATTATATTAATAGGAAAGTACATAAGTTTTGTCTAAAGTAGCAATAACTTAAATTCAACATTCCATAGCAAAAAAAAAATTGTTTTTTATTAGGCTGAGATCGCTCATTGCATTGTTCGTGACATGATACGTGAAAACTACTATATCACGTTACACTTAATTAAATTGGGGAATGAGAAAATGAGGCGTGGCTCAAGAATTATAGGTAGACCATGATTATGTAATAAGCCAGTTGTCACGCATGGAGGAATTAAATTTAATTATTTTCCATTTTAAAGAAACTTGTGTAGATTCTAACACGTGAAAAAAGCTAGAACTAAATAACAAAAACCAAAAGGCGTTGTGTCACGCTCAATTTACAGAAAAGCTTTAGGTATTCCTTTTCTTTTCTCAAAGTTTAATTATACTTGGAATCTACGGTTAATGTGATTTTCGAATGAAAGATTTATATCATTAAAATAGAATTTCATGATAAACTGTCTTGAAATTAAAGTCAATTTAAAGAAGATGTTATCTTTTTACTCGGCCGCATAAATTATCAAGTAAATTTAGAATATAACACGTAATAACGAGATTCATCAAAAGAAAAAGTGATTTCTAGAAAAATAAAGTGCAAATAAATCTCATGGAGTACGATCACATCAATTAACAAAGAATATTTTTTAATTAGTTACAAAGTGCATGTTTCCTTGAGAAAGAGAAAAAATTATATATATCGACGTCACTTCATCTATATCAATTATGTTTTCTTCATAATTTTGTTTAGACCTAACTTAATAATGATAATTAGCGGAGTGTATGAGCTCTCTTGTTAGTAATTAGAGTAGCATAATGATCAGTTATTATACATCAATTATTGCACTATTGTATCATGATAATCCCACTATATAAAAAAAGGTACTGTAAGTAAGAATCAGTTAAAGGGCTTGGGGGGGGGGGGGGGGGGGGGGTTGGATCTTTTTAGGCAATCACTGCTGCGATCATTTTGTCTCCAACCATTTCTCTTATGGCATTGACCAAAAAGAAATTATAATAGCATAAATTAAGCACTTATTTCAAGTATCAAACTGTGGATTTTAATTTTAGTGGAAATTTAAAATAAATTTTCTATATTTTTGCATGCTGCTTAATATATTTCTCTAGAAAACCAACTATATACTATATGTAGTCTTAGTATTTTGGAATTTAAATTGTACAAATTACGATTGAGGATATATATTTTTTATTCATAAGGATGTCAAACTATATTATGTGTCGGCCGCTATTATCATAATTCGGGGAAATTCTTACCCAAATCGGATTTGACCGAACCCAAAGTAACTACATGACAAGTACAATACACTTATTTGGTGATTGGATGAGTTTGGTATAAAACCGCAGCATTACAATATTTTCCATTATTTTATACCTTGAATGTCCTCATGCATGGTAGTAGTCATGCAAAATTTGACAGGCAATTACATATTCATGCATTCATGCATGATGCATGTGTCACTATTCTACTTATTTAATATGGAAAGGAATATTATAAGTTTTTTATAATATGAAAAAAGATATAAACAAGTTTATTATTATAGGGTGAAAACGATTTTGACCAAATCTAGAGAGGAACATAAATGATTGGGGATTTGGTTTTTTGATCTGGAATTATCAATATCATATTTGAGTACATCAACAAAAGTCATGAAATTAGAAAGGAGAAAAAAGGGATATCATGTCAAGGTCAAACAATGGATCAATTTTTTTTTATCTTTTTCGTAGAAAAAATCGAAAAGTTTTTATTCTTGAATTAATAAAAGCGAAAATAAACTGTATTTTCGAAGCTCTATATTTGCCTTGAAACTTTCTACTTTTCTTAATTTGTCAACTTTTTTCTTGTTTTTCCGAAACGTTTTCGAATTTTTTTTAAAAAATTTCTAATATTCAATTGATCGAAACGTATTTCAAATAAAATAATTTAATCCATTGGTCAAACCCATTGACCAAGAATTTTATGTTTTTCCCCTGCACATGCAAACAAATTTGCAATAATAAGAATATATATATATATACTTGGAAATGAAAATAAATAAAAAAACAAGATTATTAATGTGCTTAACTTACGAAATTATTGACATGTCCAAATGAAGAAGAACAAGTAGGATTCTTGAAAGAGACTAGAGATACAGAATTGTATATAAAACAAAAATAGATAAACAGAATCCACAAATTAATTCTTCAATATTTATTTTCTCTTTTTGATCTCTCACAGTAAATTGCCAGCTCTTGCTGCCACAAGCTACCAACTCTCTTTGTTTCTTTCTTTTCCTTCTCGTCTTCCTCATAATTGTTGACAAAATGGGATTTTAACATTAATTTATAATTGATACTGTTTTGAGATAAACTTTCAATGTGGGATTTCAACAGCATCCACAAATACTCTGCTCAATGAAGGCAGTTTCATTTGCTGTTCTTCAACTCTTCTCTTCTTGTAAAATGGCTGGTGAGATGATGAGGAAGAAGAAAAAGTAATGCATGATTCCACTTCCCAACATTCATTTGAGCTATCAGAATTATTAAAGAATGAATCTTGGAAAAATTTCCTCTTTAAAAAATCATTCTTTGAAAGTGTATCTGAAATAAACTCATAACATTCATCCACTTCCACCTATTCAAAATCAGAAAAGGAAAAAAAGAAATTAGAGAAAAAAAAAAAGAATACCCAGAAAATGTAAGATATAAAAATTCAACCTTGTTGATTTTGAGTACATTAAGAAGCTGACTCTCATAGTCAATGGCATTGCAAGATTCAACTTGATGAATAACATGAAGCATTGTTGAAGTAGCCAAAACAGATGGTAAATAAAGCATGAATCTTGAATCTGTATATAATATATAACTAAATCAGATAACAACAGAAGTAAAATCTGATCTTTAATAAGTTACTGTATGTAAACTCACCGGAGAGAACAGAGAGGAGGATATTGACACAACTCTGTAGAAATTCCCAATGAGTATAGCTCTTCAATCCTAGCCGTCTGATTATATGATCAAGAAATGAAAGAGGAGTCACTGGATTCATTCTCCATTTGAGTGATGAAAGCACTAAAAGCTCCATTCTTTGAATAGTTTTGGCCTCAAATATGTACTCTGTACCCTCCACCTATTCCAAAATAATTAATTAGAAAATTAAAAATTATTATGAGAGATATATGACAAAAAATGTAATGCTAAAAATGTTACATACTTGAAGGTCTAAGAGAAGAGGGACATGAGTTTCTTCAACTTTAGCAGCTAAAGAGAGACAAGCAACTGAAGCAAGCTGCATCATCCATGGCTTCTCTTTCTGAAAATTTAAGGTTGTAAGAAACCTATCAAGATAATTAACTGCAAGAATTGCAGTCAAAGGTGTAAATCCATAATGGGCTTTGATTTTCAGAACCCATTCCACAGCTTGTTCTCTTGCATTAAAGATTGTTTCATTAATGTTGTTTGGTTTGAAACATGTACTTTCTTTTTCTTTGAAGAAAAGGGATTTGAGTTCTTCATCATCCCAAAACAAATCTTGCTCTAATAATAGCAGAGGGAAAAGGGCATTGTTATTGTTTAATGTGACATCACTTTCTTCTTCTTCTAAAACTTCTACCCATTTTTCTTCATTACAATAAAGAACATCATCAAAGAAGGTTTTTTGAGAATTTTGATCTACAGCCATCCTCTTCTGAGAAGAAGGGCTCTTTGTTCTCTGTTCATTATACTAGAAAAGAAGAAAAGAATAGAAAAGTAAATCCCATTCCCATTTGATCTCTTTCTCAATCTGAATCTGAAATCTCAAAAAGCAGAGGAGATAAAGAGAGAGATTTTATCAGAGTGGGTGTCACTCTTGTCCTTTCCTTTCTTTATGGTAATAATATGAGAAATTTTGTTTTTCTAACTTTTGCAAATTTGTAATATTTATGCAATTTTTGAAATGTGTGTCCCCTAAAAAAATAAATTGTGTTGAGCATGGAGATGTAACAAGTCAGAGGGTATATTGTCAAACAACATTTAAGTTTTGAATTTCGTATCGAAATTGAAATTGTATTTGGGCTTGATTTGAAGCTCAAACGAACACAAGTACTACTTTTATATGTTTAGATAAATTTTCCTTTTCAGTTTCTCGAGTCAAGCTCGAATCGAGCTTCAAAAGTATAACACTGTTCACTACTTATATTTTAGGATAAAATGCCGAAATTTAAGAGAGTTGTTGGAGATGGTCTAATTGCATAATATTTTGAGAAAATTGGAGCCAAAAGTACAATTAGATAAAGTACGAGATCAAAAGTGCTGCTGACTATCCATTCTATAGGACTAAAATGCAATATTGTCAGCGAAACAATCACCAAGTTAGAATGAATATGGAATAATATACAAAATTTAAAACTCATTTAATTGTCCTGAATGTATTCTAAATCCTGATAGGAATTTCTAGCATAATTTTAAAAGTGCTATTATATATTGGCTCAAAGCACTGAAGAATGAAGGATGGTAGAAGTAGTAGCTTTTTGTTTCTGCTATTTGGTAGACTTATGCCTAAAAATAAGTCATTAACAGAGAGCCAGCCATCTTATCTATTCTGCCCTTTTTTTAGCACTGACAAATAACCAGTGGATAAAAAAACGTTAACCACACAAACGTTAGCCCAAAAAATCTATGTTTAGCCTCCTACATTCAACCTTTAGGTCTAGTACTCTTAATTTTGGCCATTTGCATAATTTTAATTTATCTTTCTTATTGTTGCAAACAAATTTGTCAACATTCAAGATATTTTCAGATTCATGGTCCATCAAAGAGCTTTTTAAGCATAGTACAAATTAATTGTTAAACACTACTAGTATTTTGTTTTCTAGTTTTTTTTAGAGTGTCATCAAACTACACAAGAGAATGTTTTAGGTGTAGTTAAACCTGAAATCTACTTTCAAGGAAATTTAATAGTAACCCAAAAACAAATCATTATTTTCTTTCATAATTTCGCTAAACCAACTAATTATTTCCTTAACTTTCTACTGGTGCTATTGGGTCGTGTTAAGGATGCCAACTAAACCTGAAAAAGTTTTTGATGATTTAACTATATTGCAGTTGTTATCCCGTTCTTAATCATTAATTAATTAATTGATAACACCAAGCATTATAAGTTATATTAACGTTAAAGAATGTTGCATGATTGAGGAAATAAGTCAAAACAGCTCACATCTAAAAATTTGTAACAAACTAAAATATTACTACAACTTTACCAGTACAGGCTGTATGAAATCTCCAAAATCATCAATAATTGTGCGCCCACTTACCAAACCTTAAAATGGAAATGGGACGCCGAAAGAGCCACCATTTTGTAGGTGTTAAATCCATCATTTGGTCAAACATCAAATTACCACTATAGTTCAAGAAGGTCTAATCCTATTACTATTACATTTTGCAATTATTCAACCTTTTACTGACCTTGCTTCACCACTGCATAAAAAAAATTCCAAGGAAAAGTACAACTTTTGCCTAGAAATTCATTAACTGTAATAACGAAAGTCGAACTGCTCAATATTCAACACGAATGCAATCGTTTCAACTAAATCATTTAACATAACATATCAAGTATCAATGATATTTATCGTCTCATATCTTTTGAAATTCAATTCGAACTTAACATAACATATACATAAATATATCAAACTATAACTTTATCAAAACTCTCTTGAACCAGGTTCATTTACAAATCAAATGAGGTTCAAACTCGCAAAAAAGGAAAAATAAATTAAATCAAATTTCAAATATTAGTTGTTCAACTGAACTCGACCCGTTTATTTTCCTAGTGAATGACAATGTACACCTTGCTGAGCTGGATAGAATCAACCAATGAAACAATATAAATATTGCTCTCTTCTTCTTTTCCTTGTTTTTTTTTTTTTTTTTGCGTATAACCAATTTTGGAAATAAAAAAACACAAAAAAATGATAGATTCATGAGTCAAAACATAGTCAAAGGAAAGATGCTACAACTACCATGTATAGTACACTGCACACAACTTGAGTGATGATGCTTTTTTCCCACCATAAGTATCAAGAAAGCTCATCTCAGTATGGAGGATAAGAACCTGCCCAAGAGAAATAACCTCGATTTCAGTATTTCAGATATTTATTAGCAAGTTAATCCTCCAAAAGAGAGGTGTGTGAGACATCTTACCTGGAGGATAATAAGGTGGGTTCTGTGGTGATGGAGGATAAGTCGGATATGGAGGATATGCTGATGATGGCGGGTAAGTCGGATGATAAGCCGCTGGATGATGTTGATGATGATGATATGGTGATGGGGGATATGAAGGATAGGAAGGTGGTGCCTGGTATATTGTAGGGTACAAAGGGGTTGGTGGAGGTGCTGAATATAGAGGGACTTGGGGTGCTTGTGCGCCTGCATATGGTGGAGCTGATGGGGCTTGGCTTTTTGCTGGCTTCTGAAAAAGGACTACCGTTTATAAGTTTCAAAAATAGTACTATATAATACTAATACGATAGTCAAAGAAAGAACAGGAGAATCTAACTTACATTGCCACCAGCATAGTGCATTATCAATCGAACTTCTCCAGCATTCCTGTAACGGAAAATTAAATTATCTTTTTTTTTTTTTTTGGGTACAATATATAAATTATCTATCTATAGAGTTAACTTTAAGAAATATGATTGGATGCGATGAATGGGTAAATACGCCATCACGAACTCATGTCAAGCAAGACATATATTAATGAGTTACAAGTTGTAAACACATCAACAATATCAGTTTGTCAAATTAGTAATATAATTATTGAAATTCATCTAAGTTTTTGGAACATAGAGCATATTAACACATTAATATATATTAACTATAAGCAAATTATTATTATATTGATAATATACAGTTAACTCCTAACTGAAAACAATATGAGATCCAACTCCGGCCACAATTACTTGACGTCACCAGAACATGAATAACAAAGGAGTTTCACTGGGAGAGGGATATACACATCCCACAGAACTGAAATGAAGTCAAATGGATGAGGCAACTTATTACAAACATAAGTATATAAACAAATAACAACCACAAAAGCAGTAGCTAAGATTATAACTACCACATTTCCCGTTGCATCAACCAATCTTTGTTTTATTTTTATGTGATAAGTAAATTAATTATATTTACTTTTACTTTTATCCCCAAAATATGAACATATGCATGTTCAAAAGCAGTGATTTTTTGGCTCTCTTGACTTGTATCAGCAAGAAAGTCAAGCAATACAAACAAAAGCTGAAACTACATGGACTCAATTTTTTAGATTAGTTGATTGTGGTGGCAAGACTATGAATAGTTTCATCTTTTCAAATTATGATGAGTACCAAAAAATCAAATATTATTAACACATCAGTCTGTAATTTATCTTAAAGGAATCTCCAAAATCAAATGCAAAGGGCACATGCTGCTATCGGCAAGCATATAGCACTCACATACTAGCCATTAATGAGCTTTTGAAGTATCTTGACTCCTTGATTTCAATCTTTTATGCTTTCACTAATTCCTTGCACTACTATTAGCTTTACCCTTAATCAATGCTTTCCTGATTTGGAAACAAGACATATATTCTTAGGGTAATCGGAAACACAACAGAGTTGACTTTCACAGAAGCATCTGCTTACTGGAATTACAAACTTCCACCAGTGTGAATCAAATCATGAAGTGCTACTCAAACTGGGCAATGAGTTGCTGTGCGTAGCTGTAAGAAATTATTTATGCAGATGCACTGTCACTCCCTCTCTCCAACTACAATTTATTTATGACCAAGTTATGTAGATATCAAAAGATTGGAGTAACAATTTTGGAAACCATCGTAGTCTTGTAGACTTAATTATCCAAAGCACATCATAAATACAAGACAAGACTACGATAGACTTAATTATCCAGGACTTAATAAGGTGAGAAAACGATTGGAAAGTTGGAAGAACGCATATTTATCTCGCGGGGGAAGATTGACTTTAATTCAATCGGTTCTGTCTTCATTACCTAGTTATTACCTGTCTACGTTCAAAGCCCCTGTTTCGGTCGTGGAGAGTCCAGAAAAGCTGATGAGGGATTTCTTTTGGGAAGGTGGAGATTTGAACGGTGGAGACCATTTAATTTCTTGGGAAATTGTATGTATACCCAAAAACAAAGGTGGATTGGGTATTGGGAATTTGAAAGAAAGAAAGAAAGAAATCATTTCTAATTAAATGGTTATGGAGATTTCCTTTAGAAAAAGAAACATTGTGGCATAGAGTCATTAGAAGCAAGTACGGAATGATGGCTAATGGCTGGGATTCGAATCTAGGAGTCAATATATCATCAAGGAGTCCCTGGAAAGAAACATCAGCCCTTCATAACACGTATATCAATTTGGTTAAATTCAAGGTCGGCAATGGAAAAAGAATCCGCTTTTGGAAAGAGAATTGGGTAGGGGATCTATCTCTAGAATCCCAAAACCCTTTGCTAGCAAGAATCTCAACCAAAGGAGATGGACGCATAGAGGAGTTTGTGGAGTATTGCGAAGAATCAACTAGTATAAACTGGAACTTCCATTTTAGAAGAAACCTTCAAGAATTGATGAATCTACTCAATATATTGGAGAATATATCAGTGAGCAGTATAACAGAAGATTCAAGACTTTGGCTTCCTCGAAGGTGTTCACGTGCAAATCAGCTTTTGATCACTTGACAAACAATCCTGTAATTCAGACCAACACATGGGCAGATTCATTGTGGAGTTCCATTGTACCTCCTAAAGTGAAGGTTTTTTCTTGGCTCGTGATCCACAAACGGGTGAATGGGTTTAAAGTAATGCAAAAAAGAAGACCTTTCCATTCCTTATCGCCAATTTGGTGCGTATTATGTAAGAAAAGTGAGGAGTCGGTGGATCATCTTTTCTCACAGTGCGGGTTTACCTCACTATTGTGGACAAAACTGATGGATGCACTTAATATATCACGGGATATTCCATCACAGTGTTAGGAAGTTTTATCCTTGCAGAATCCGGGCGGAAGGAAAAGGAGTGTGATATGGAAGACGGCATCACTATCTTTATGGTACAATGTTTGGCTTGAAAGAAATGGAAGGATATTTGAAGATAAGGAGAATAATGCTGAGGAGTTATGGTATAAAATCAGATATTGGACTGCTATGTGGTTGTTTAACATTGAAGATTTTAAAGGGATTCCGTTTTTCTTGCTTCTTACTGATTGGATGGCCTTGTATATTAAGTTGCTTATGCCTTGTTTAGCTTTTTTTTTTTTTCTTTGCTGCTTCATACTATTCGTGCAACCTCTGCACTCCCCCTTGTATTATTCTTTTATTAATACAAGTGTTGTTTTGTTTCAAAAAAAATTATTCAGGACTTTACGCACTCTTACAAATTTCATGAATGATTCCATGAAACATAAATAACCACTGAGATCATAGGTATAGACTTAATTATCCAAAGGACATCATAAATACAAGATTTCTTTTTAGTTCTTTTTTCTAGCTAATAATTGAGACCCAGTGCATAAAAACAAAGTTTCATTTATAATTTTATTTACAAATAAACTCTTATAAAACACAAAAGCACAGCCAAGCAAACGTCAAAGCTAAGAACATAAATATGATGTAGTTCAATTGAAGATATCATACCTTCCTCTTTTGTCCTGAATAGGCCAAGAGCTATCATCATAACCCTGAGAAAGAACTTTCTGCAATAGAATCCTAAACACACCAAATTCAATATCAGGATCCAAATGAAAAACAAACAAAAAGATGTAAAAAATAATGATCCATCAAGATTGGGACATTACTTTCCATTGCCAATGAAATCGTCATAAGTCAGAGTATTGCTGTTCCATACTACAACAGAGAACTCCCGCAATCCTTCTATCAAGTTAAACACGAATTTTTCTTGAAATGTAGGATTCTTCCCTCCATCTACACAAGTTTCACCCAAAAGAAAAAATCAATTAATTGCTTCAAAATACGCATTTGCGAGAATTACATACCTGTATGAGTACGCGTACGAAATTTGGTGCTAGCATATTCAAGACAAACATAGGGATCTTGCCTTGAAATCCATTCGGTGTCTTTCAATTTGTTACAACCAACAACTGTAACCCAATTTATTAATTAAGTAAAATTTTGAGCAAGAGAATGAATCACATGAAACATGCAATTAACAAATGTTTGAAAACGTACCTGTGATTTCGAGGAGCTGGCCTTGGATTCCAGAAACCGACATTGAAGTAAAAGGAGAATAGGTATTATAGGGTTCTTTAGCATCGCTTCAAAAAGGTGATTTATATATATATACACACAACAAAGTCAATAGATATACAAGTAGCCTAAATGGATTGAAGAATTCAAGTTGAATTAGCACAGATTAGGGATGACTTCATGTGAATTATGAATATTCTACGGGGTTGCTTTCGTAGAACGGTACAGAAACAGCGCGTAAAATTATTTTTTAATTCGCGCGTCGGGGCCCAAAAGTCTTCATAGATCCATATTGATGAATAATAAATTTACAAGTTGATTAAGGTTAGAAACTCCATAGGCCCATTTCCAACCAGTTTTACGATTTTTCAATTAAATGAAGTTTGCAAAGTTCAGGTTTAATATAAATATTAAAAAGGTAAAATGGCATAAAATATCACAAACTAATTAGTGATTTTATGTTTTCGTCCCAAACTATATCACCTTACCGAATTTCGTCTCGTAATTCAATAATTTTTTGGAATATCATCCCACCGTTAATTACGAGATGAAAATTGCGCATGTGTCCGTTACATTGCCACATGACTGCTTACGGGACATGACATGGCAAATTTTAGCATGAACAATTATACAATATTGTAAAATTCGTCCCAAACTAATTACAAGATTGAACCGTCATTTTCATTAAATTTGAAATTTAATATTGGGACTAAATTCATGCAAAATGGTAAATTAAGGGACGAAATTCGACGAGTTGATATAGTTTGGGACGAAAAATCAAACTTAGTAATTAGTTTAGACAATATTCCGAAAAAATATTAAATTACGGCATGAAAGTTCTGGACGAAAATCCAAAATCACTAATTAGTTTGTGACGTTTTCTGCAATTTTACCTATTAAAAATGTTAGAATTTGATACATATCAATTACTTTTTCTCCGTAAAAACCTTGATTTTATATTTTTTTTTCTCTTAAACTTTAAGATTAAAAACTCAATCCAAATCATATCTCAGTTTTTAAAATCAATTTTTTGGAACTAATTAACCAATCGTAACATCAATGTTCATAGGCTTGTGTCAATGTTGAAAAGGAATTATTGTCACATTATCTAAAATTGATTCAATATTTGATTTGTTTGGGATTGTGTGATGAATTTATTTTAATTGCAAACAACTTAAATATATATTTTTTCTCATTTTTCTGAGATACTTTGGACCAAACTTTTTTTTTTTAGGGCTTAAATAAATTATGATTGTCCTCACTACCTTTCATTTAAATACAAATAGTTTCCAACAAAAAAAATCTAAAATTTAAGTAGGTAGATATTTCGCTATCAACACTATTAGGATTGTTGATTGAGTCGAGCATGTCCTAGGTATGTTGGCTTAACCCAATCTTATTTTAGTCGAGCCTTTATTTTAGGCCCAATTAATTTATAAGCCGAGTGTAAAAATGATTGAATAATTTTAAATGTTATATAATTTAAATATCTATTTAAAACATATTGAGAGGTGAAGATATACTTTTCTTATTTTTATACATTTTAGTTTGAAATGTTACTTAATATTAATATTCAGGACAATTAGTATGAAATTTATATATTTGTGTGTGATATGTACAATATTTATGTTTATGTGTGTCTTAATGGTGCATAAATTTTTTCGGAAGAATTTAGTTTGAGCTTACTCGATACAAGCTTGAAGGCTAAAATAATGTACGAGTTAAACTCGAGCTAAATAAATATATGAGATGAGTTTGAGCTCATGATCATCAAACCGGATTAAGTTTGTCATTTCATAGATTTAAGACGTAGTTTAAATTGATTTTTTTTTTATAAGAGTTCAAACTTGATGGAAATTGATATATGAAACTATCAAAGTGTCTCAACAAGATGGAAATTGATACGATGTAAATACCAAACTGCATGAACTCGATTTGAGCTCGACTCGATTAAACTCCAGAAACTTGGTTCATTACAAATCAAATCAAATGAAGTTCAAACATAATATCAAACTTTATAAAAAATATGAAACCAACCCAAGCTTCAACAATGCGTTTTTCGCCTGAACTTGACTTGTTTACACACCAGGACTATAAACACCTTGCAACACAAATAGATTTTTCACATGTCGTTCCCCTTTTCATCCATCTTATTTCAATCAATGATTTCTGAAGTCGGGAAAGAGAAGGAAACCGATTAGCTTGTTTGGGGCCTATCATTAAAGAACTATGTGAACCAAACAATCAGGGCCAACCTTATTGATTTTTTATATAGACATGTATGAATATTAGTTTTTTCAATATTTTTTTCTCATGCTAAAGAATTAAAGATATAAGTTGCATCCAATAAAGTTGTAAGAATTTTCAAGACCAAGACAACCTAATTCTTGGAGAAGTAAGAATATGAATTATGGAAGAAAGTAAGAAGATTGTAAGAACACTTTAAATTATTTTATTGTTAGCAAAGTTGGATAAAAATTAGGTTTTGCCCATTTATATAAACTTGATATAATGACTAAGAATAATGTTTTATAGAATTTTATTAGATATTTGTATGGATCTATCTAGAATAGTAGAATGTATTATTCTATAATTGTGTACATGGAGAAATATCTATAGTTACCTGCTAGCACTATGACATGAAATTTTTAGAATATAGAACCATGTACAAGCAAATAGTCATAGAAACATCAATGCATAACTTAAGCTGATTTATCGAGTTAAACTTAATTGGTCAATTATTGTGGGACAATTATTGGCCTTAATGCGTCATATGATGGTTTAAAAGTTTCGGGCACATGGTCAAAATATATCTTAACTTTCAAAATAACTTTAATCAAATATTGATTAATTTTATTAAAACTCTAAACATAGAAATCTAGTTTACAATCATGAAGAGTATGATTGTGCAAACAATTCGGTAGATCGATCGAATCGTACCAAAATTGAAGCTAATTACCAAACCTTATTCATTTTGATTTCAGTATAAGCGGTCGAATTACGAAATGAACCTATAATACCAATTTTAGGATGTGGAGGCATACAAGAAAAATTAACTGAGCATGGAGGTGCCAAAATTTGTGATCACCTTATAAATTAGATTTGATATATAACTTGATTCAATGAATTGAGGTCAAACTACAAATTTAAAAAAATATTTACAGAAAATTAAGAAAAATGGCTCAAAACTACACTTTGATTTTTTTGGTCAAGCTACGAATTATTTGGTTTAGCATGTAGTACAAATTCTAACATTACCTAACCAATCCATATACAAAAAATTGGTAGGTATCAATTCGACTTTATTTACATACACCCCTAACATTGAAGAGCCTTTTATCTAACATAGTTGTACAAGCATAATGATACTACTTTTATATTACAAATATTTATTGTTTTGACAAGTAAAAAGTTAATTCTATTATCGTACATTAGTTATATAATTATATCCACAATATTTATAAAATATTTCAACAATATTTAAAGTAACAAAAATAATTTTAAGAATGATGTTTTTATTTTGTAGAGCACGGTCTCATATTAAAATTTCGCCTAGGGCCCTTAATATATCGGGCCGGCCTGCAAACAATGGAAGAATACATATAATGCTCATTATTCTTTCTATGTATATTTTCTTGCATATAAACAGCCTCGGCAACAAAGCAAACAAAATAACATGATAGCATCATCAAACACTGAATAATCAAAAAGAAAGAAGAAATGAAGATACATTGCACTCAGACTCGCAGAGAGTGATTGGTGCATTTTTTCCCACCAAAACTATCAAGAAAGCTTATGGTGGAGGATAAGGATGTGGTAGATAAAAACCTGTCGAACAGAAATAAACTCGATTTCAGTTTTCGAAATATTTATCAGCAATCTAATGCTGGAAAAAAGCTACGCGTGAGAAAAATTTTACCCGGAGGATAATAGTTTGGGATCTGGGGCGGATAAGCCGAAGGTGGAGGATATGCTGATGATGGCTGGTAATTTGGATGATAAGCGGCTGGCTGATGATGATGATGATGATGACATGGAGGTGATCCCCGGTAGCTTGGTGGAGGAGGAGGAGGTGCTGAACAGGGAGGGACTTGTGGTGCTTCTACACCTGCATAAGGTGGAGGTGATGGCGCGTGGCTTTCTGCTGGCTTCTGGAAATTCAAAACCTTTTGTAAGCTTCAAATATAGCATATTGTACTAATAATCTTGAACGCAAACAAAAAACGAATGTCTCGTCCAAACTACAAAAGACACAATGTGATAATCAAGAGAAAGAAAAGGGTAATCTAGCTTACCTTGAAATTAGCATAGTGCATTATGAGTCGAACTTCTCCGACATTTCTGTGAGGAAAACACACATTAGCCATCTATGTAATTAACTCAAATATGAATGCAAGTGGATGGTCGGGTGAAAGCAACGTCACAAACTAGTGTCAAGCCAGACATGCATTAAGTCAGATTAAGCAAACACAAGTCTGTAATAGATGCCATATTTGTAGAATGAATATAGTATTCTATTCAAGTTTTGTGAGGTAGAGCATCCTTTAACACATTATTAGAAATCAATCATCAGCTGATCAGCAGACTTTGACGTAAAGTATTGTAAACAGATATATTTAACCTCATGACCCAATGCAATATGAGCCCCAACTTGACAATACCCCATATTATGAGCCCCAACTTGACAATACCCCATATTTTGCCATTCTTACGTGATGATGTATACTACTATGTTATACTTGTGCCTAATGTCTCCATTCTAGTGTGTTCTTCAAGCACACTCATACTAGTTAATAGTTCAGATGTTACTGTACGAACGCCACCGACTTTGCTTCAACACCTGAGTTTTTGTTTCACTGTACCAACTGTGAGAATGAACTTTGTTAAAAAGTTTGGTTCAAAAATTTGATAATTCATTAATAAATCTAAATGATCCAGCAAACTGACATTAACCATATTTTCCATCTGTTTGGGCCAGTGCACAGCTAACATTTTGACAAAAAAGCATCTTTTATGGAAACAGGCTCCGGACCCAACCAATATTATTTTCTAGAACAATAACAAGCTGAACGCAGTGAGCACAAAGCGAACTATTCTTTCGTCTTTTACTAAAGAATACCGTGTGCTCGCTGCACTACAAGCAGCATACGCCTTTTTTTGGAGGGTACTCTTCCTTTGGATGAGGCCCCAAAAAAAAAAAGAGAAAAAAAGAAAAGAATAACAAGCTGAAGCCCTAGCACACTCAGTGCCAGGACTTTATGTCCACTTCCCAATTTACAAAAATGAAGCCATGAAACATAATAATACAACAGCGATTATGAATATAGATATAATTCTCCCAAAGTACACTATAAATACAAGTTATGAACATTCAAGCAGCCGTGGAGGAGGAACTCATTCAGGGCCGTCGCAAGACCAAGGCAGTCAGTACTACAGGCAGCTCCTTACCATCTAAAGTCAATCATTGACATGCAGGAGAACCAAAACTATAGACCTAGGCCTGATCATGCCAATCCAGATTAAAAGGCCTGTTACCAATCAAGGATTTCATTAACCATTGAACCTTTCAGGGTCAAGGGGCTAGTTAACTACTCAGTAGGGTTTCCTTCCCAACCGTTATTGGCTCATTGCCCATCACAGAAGGGCCAGATAAAATGTAATTTGAGATACCAAAGTAACCATAAAAATCAACCCCGCTTCGTTAAAATATGTAATGACTTTTCAGTTATAGATATTAAGAAATAGTTCACATTCATTTTCCATAATTAGATATTTAAAAAAAAATCCAAGAGCTTTAGCTAAATTTATATTCTGAACACAGAGCCCAGACTAGCAAACGTCAATTCTAAGAACATAACTATGATGTAGTCGAATTTGAGAATCATACCTTCTTCTATCGTCCTGAATAGACCATGAGCTATCGTCATAACCCTCTGATAGAACTTTCTTCAATTGAACCCTAAACACAATCCGAATTATACATCAGGATCCAAATGAAACTAAAAAGAAATCAATAAGAATGAGATCCATCAAGATTAGGATATTACTTTCCGTCACCAATTAAATTGTTGTTACTCAGAGTATTACTGCACCAGACTACAACAGAGAACTCCCGCAACCCTTCTATCAAGTTGAACACAAATTTCTCTTGAAAGGTAGGATTAATCCCTCCTTCTTCACAAATTTCACCAAAAAATATCAATAAATTACTTCATTATATGAATTAGCGAGAGTTAAGATACAGAGTACATACTTTTGGCGGTATTCGTACGGTATTTGGTGCTAGCATATTCAAGACAAACATAGGGATTTTGATTAGTAATCCATCTGGTTTCTTTCAGGTTATTACAACCAACAACTGTGATTCAATATTTTTATTGAGTGCATTTCTGTCAAGAGAATGAACACACACACACAAAAAAAAAAAAAAAAGCGATTAACAAATTGCTTGAGAAATTGGTACCTGTGATCTCGAGGAGCTCACCTTGGATCCCAGAAGTCGACATGGAATGGAAGTAGAGGGAGAATATTGCTAGTAGGGTTCTTCAGCATCGTCAAAAACGGGTGATTTATTAACAACAATGTCGATAAATTTACAAATAAACAAATCGGATTGAAGAATTCAAGTTGAATAGGCATAAATTAGGGTTGACGCGGCTAATTCCCTTCAGGTGAATTACGAATTATCTATAGAGTTTCCGTTCTTCAACTGTATAGAAGCAGCGCGTAAATTTGTATCTTAATATACACGTCTTTCGTAGAATGGGGATTCAATAAATCCAATTATTATAATCTTTATTTAACATTTACTTGTTAAATGTATTTGGGCCTGTTTGTTTGGCGTTTCCCAGAATTTTTTCGTGTTTGAGAAATGCCAAGCAAACTTGTTTTCTATTTTTCGAAATAAATTTTTCATCCATTAATTTTCTCAAACTATTCTCTCAAAAGCCAAACAAACAACAATTTTCTTATCTCTAAACAAAATCTATACAAACTCTACTTTGATTTGACATAAAGTAACTTATCTCTTACACAATTTATCTCATATAACAAACATGATTTGACATAAAATCTTACACATCTTACACCTACAACCCAACTCTTCCAAAAAAACCTACACCTACTTTATTTCTCAAACCACTCTCTCAAAACCCAAACAAACAACATTACGCAAATCGAAATTATTTCACAAACCTCCACTACTCTCCCAAGCTACTTTCCCAAACGCCAAACAAACAGGCCCTTTGCAACTTGCAAGTAGATTAAGGTCAAATGCTCGAGAGAGGGTAGGGTCCTAGGGATAAATTAAGAAGATACCAAATGAGCAAAATTTATTCTAATTTTTAAATTGAGGTTGACATAATGTATGAATTTATTCAGATTGTTAACTGAACCACTTCAGACGAACTTTGATTAAGTTAAAGAGTTTAATGTTTCATATATTTTATTATCTTTTAGCTATAAATTGAGATCAAGTTGAATCTTAAAGTTAAAATGATTTGTTATTAAGACGAACCTAGCTCAAAAGAATATTTTTCTTTTTCCGATAATACTTAGGTCACTTTACGTGCACACTTTTCACGATGAAAATCGAATGTGGATTCATTACTAACCTATTCCATTTGACCAAACAACTCAAACAATTTTTTATCCATCTAATTATATTGACGGATATCAATTGATTTAAATGGTTAGTTTGATGGTTACACATCTAAACAAACATTCAAATTGACCGTGGATTTTTAGAAAGACAAATCAAAGAAGATCGATAAAGATGAGGCCAATATTTTTTTTGGTATAATCAAATTATGCATTAATAGAATAAAAAAGGTAAATTACACAAATTAGAGGAGAGCCTCTTAGTTCGAGTAGAGCCTTGAGCAACGTCTAAGAAAGAATGCATGGATCAAAATTTCATTTCTTTGTGTATAATTTGATCAGCTAAATATTGAAAACTTTTGAGAAATATTTTGAAAATAGTAGGAAAAATTATAATAAAAGTTACTAAATTAAGAAAATAAGATAATTCCAAAGGTAACAAATAGTTTCGGAATCACACCTAATTTTCGTTTCTGTTGTTTCAAAAACGAAAAGTTATCGATGTTTTAGTCGGAGACGATGGAAAGTTTGATCCATGAAAGAATGATGTTTTGTTTCTTTTTGCTCTTAGCATTCAGATTATTGCATGAAAGACTGCCTTGTGTAATTTGGTTCACAAGTATAAAAACATGAAAAATATTGGACTTCAGTTTGTTTCAAAGTTAAGAGATTGTCGTTATTAAATACATTTAAGCTTGGAAGTTTCAGTTTATAGAAGTACTGAAACATACTCTGTTTTAAGCTTGGAAGCATTCAGTTTTATGTAGGTTCAACAGTCGAACAAAGATCTTGTGTAATGTGAATTAAAAATATAAAAGTGAATTTTAAGCTACTTTAAAATGTTGCTATTCCGAAAACTCGTGGGATTATTGGAATCTTTATTAGATTTAAGATTATGTAATGTCGGATTTTTGAAAAACCACGTTAGCTTATAAGTTAATGAAATTTAAATTCTAAACCAATTTGCAAATATGCGGTAAATACAGATGTTACTGATTATTTAAAACTCTTACCAACTTCTCAAACCAAAAAGTACGATCCACATTAAATGTACATCGAATTTAACTACATTCTGTAAATCTCAACAGACCAGAACGATTGTTTGTTTGTGAACACTAACAAGTATGAAAATTAAACCGTTTTAAAAGTTAAAAGGTTGGAATCATATAATTGAAATGATAACAAAATACTTAAATAGTACATTTCTTTCAACAAAACCACATTGATGAAACACACAGGATCCATCATCAAACTCTGCATACGTCCAAACAGACCACAGTCACTAATCAAATGAATGAAATCAAGTCCAACTAATAAGCTGCACTTATTTATACACGAGCATATATATACACAAACATAGCACAATCTTCACACCTGGCTGTTTACTCGCTTTCATCATCTTCATCGTCTCCAAATGAGAATACAGATGCATCAGCAGCCATTGCTTTGAACTCACTTACCTCCTCCACAGAGCCAGATGCTCCAACACGGTCCTTCTTTAGCTCGGTATTTGTAGAAGCCGGAGTTCCTAATGAGACTTGCTCCGTTTTACGAGTCAGATTTCCAATTTGAGTCGATTCAGTATTGTGGTCGGGTTTACCGTCTTTTGCAGGTACACTAACTTGGGGAGACTTATCAGTTTTTCTGGATTTTGAAGACTCAGTTTCTTCGGTATCACTGTCGGAGAACTCATCGTTTTTGTCTTTATTCAGGTTCTTTTCGGCTGCAGCCTCCTCCACTGTACCAGGACTGGGTCCTGCCACTGTATTGGCACCTGAATTCTTAGCTGGTTCGCTTGTAGTAGTTTCTGATGGAGGCCTTGTTGAAACAGCAGCAGTATCATAATCCACTAGCACGACCTCAACTTCAAAGCCCGGGGATGGAAGTTTTCTCTGTATACAAGTAGCGTATGTGAAAAGGGTAGTTTAGTCTTTTTCTTAGGTAGTGTGACCTAACTATTTAGGTTACTCTGCCTTTCATTTTCATTGTATTATCTCTATGTATGTTCTTGAACAAACTCGAGACCCTCTTTTCATCTCATTCAACCAATGGCATTCAATTTCTATAGATCTCTCTAATTAATCTGTAACGACAATTGACAGTTAAAGAAGACATTTTTACCTTGTCGAAACCATCAAGATCATTGGTGTTTAGAACTTTACGATTTTCAATCATAGTTGTGTTCAACCAGCTGTGGGAATGAAGAAAAGTGCATTAGAATGTGAAACTGAAGCCTATATTATTTTCACATTCTCACCCTGGCTCTTGTAAAGAAGGGAGGAGACAACTAATGTACCCACTCAAAAAAAAAAAAACGTGATTATTATTACCAATAGAAGTCTCCTTGGCGATCATGAAAATGAACTTTGAAATCGCCTGATAATTCTGTCAAGCCCGGTTCTCCAGGAAGTGCAAATACCATTATCCCTTTCTTGGGTGCGCTAAACCAAAAATCTTCAGGCTGCGAAAAACAGCAAAAGTTCCCGTAACATAAAGTTGTAGAATTGATAGAGAAAATTGGGGGCAAAGGATCACGTAACAAGACAGGTTTCTAATGCTGTCAAACTCAGGGAAGCTCCATGAACTTCCTAAGCACGTTATTAATACTTCAATATATCTTGAATGACACTAAAAGCAAGAAGAATAACTCACAGACAAGTCCTTGGTTCTTGGATGTTTTTTTGTTGAAAAGAGCACACCTGCAGAAGAGAAGGAATAAAATTGCTTGTTAGAGAAACAAACTATGGTCGAAGTGATGTACTGTGAGATTATAAAGCTACATAAAAATGACAAAGGAGGGGGGAGATAGGGGTGGGGGTGGGGGTGGAGAGAAGTTACCATTATGATCAGAGACTGTAATTGAAGGCCTGATCCAATACGGGCATCTATGCAGCCGAAAGCCTCTGAGCATGCACCTGTATTGATGCAATTCAGAATGATTTCAACAAAGACAGGCACCAAATACATCCCTCATATGATGCTACAGAAGCCTTTAAGATAATATAAAATCATTTATTTTTGTAATCAAACTTAAAGATATTGGATTTGAAAGCTAAAATTCCGTCCAAGATACAAATCCTAAATAGTACATACCTTCGGCCAGGCTGATTTTCTCCGTTGAAGTATGCCAGAGTGCGTTCGAAATACTTGACATATCTCTACAATAATAGAAGTAGATATCAGAAGGTGCAAAGCAACTTAGCAATAGAAGTTGTCGAGAAGGATAAAGGATTGGACTCACAATTTGACTAGGCAGAACAAGCCCTTTCCCATCTATACATCTTTTCTGATTGTAATAGTCAATCGATTCCTCAGCAGTCGGGAAGAACTAAAAATAAGCATAGAGATACAATCAGTCAGATTGTAAGCATCACTATAGAAAATAACCTTTACTACATTGTGGGTGCCAAGAGCATACAGAGCACTCGAAGAAAAATCATGATCAACTTTACCTTAAGATACAGGAGAAGGCTCGAAATCATCAACCCTGTCCTAGCCATTCCTGCTTTACAGTGAACTACCACAACATTTTCAATATCTTCCTTCAACCATGAATATGCACTTTGGCAAAACGAAATTATGAGTTGAATGGGAGGGCAATTATGATCCTCAAATGGAAAACTGGCAACCTGTAGGGATAGGAAGACAAATGAGATCATAATCACTCTATGATAATATGATCTTTGATACCTACCAGCTAGACTCAATTGGGAAACTATAAAATGACCCAGATAAAGAGAAATTTGCAAACATCAGTACACTAAATAAATCAGGACCAATTTTCCTCCTCTGAAATGATACTTATAAAAGTAGATTAGAGTTATATCTAAAACCAGATTGATGCCAGCAATCGACATGTGTTTGGAATCATGAAAAAATTAGACTTAGCTAAAGGTAACGCTGACGAACTTTAACACGAACCAAAATTTCACCTTCATTATAGCATTGAACTCAAAAAAGTCTAAAGATCCAGTTACACAACTGAAAACAGATGATCTTCGCAAAATTTGATAAATACATCAGCTACAATTGATTTTAAATATTCCCATTCCAATGAAATGGGGATTGAAGCCTCGGCCTGATATAACATAACAGCAAAACTAATCACTTGTAATACACCAGGCATTAGGCAACTCCCTGAACCTAGTTTAAAGTTATTCTTAATACCAATAACAAAAGTAATTTTCAGTGATAAACACCTTCACCCACCCCCCACCCCCCCCGGCCCACAGACACATACACACAGAAAACACTCTCGCTGCAAGATTTAGAAGAACAGGAGTACCCAAGAAAAAAGATAAATGCGCTAATGTTCATTTAAGTAAACAATCAGACTGGCTAAATCAACAGAATAAAGTAAAATAGAGAATATCAAACCTTCCCCTCAAATAATGAAGCATCATACAATCTTTCAGAACAAAGGTTGTACACTTTGTATTTGCCCTGCATGATAGGAAACAATCAAAGAGAACAAATAATCATATTGGTTGAAAAGAAAATGACGAAAGTTCAATGAACCACTTAGGTTGAGGCAATAAGATTTCATCATAAGTTTATCACAGTTAAATTTATATTAAGTTAGACGTATTCAAGGCATTACCTTGTGATAAGTTTCAAAGAATTTGATTACTTCCTCCATGTGGTTTCTATAAAGTCCCTGAATCACAATCATCATACAGTTAAAATAACAATAGTCAACAATAATTACAGGGTCAAACTTATTTTATAACTTGAATGGTGTACCTCAACATAGCCAAAAAAGCCAGAGCTCATATCACCGGCAGGGAATCCCATGGCAATAATATTCTCTGTGATGTAAGTCATATCTAAATCAAATCCACCTTCCTATAAAGAACAAATACTGTCAGAGTCACATGCCAGGGTGCTCTACATAATGTAACACCAGAAGTATAAAGAAGAATTTGCATAGAGGAGCCAGGGAACAATAAAAAAATATTAAAGTGATTTGTTAGAAGTCACGCCATATTTTTGTGAAAATAATGGAATAAATCAATTATAAAGAGCTTACACCTATCATCAAAGAATGTTTCTAACTAGCAAATTTATTGACAATAAATGGAAAAAGAGGGGAAAAGCAACTAAAAAAGACCCTATTATGATAAATTGCAACGACCTAAGTCTGAAAATAGTAAACCACCTGGTATCTTCGTTTATTTTGTGATACAACGTGACGAGCTTTGACCTGCACAGCTTTCACTGCGCTCTTAGACGAATCAACTAATCCTTTTGTAATGGTTCCAATAAAACCTGATTGTGAAGTTGGTGAAGCTCCATCAAAACTTTCATCTGACTGAGGAGATTTGGGAGACGAGCGCAATCCTAACCCACTAGTGACCCGTGAAAAAGTTGACTTCTCTGAGTTTCCAGATGGTGATTCTTCCGGAGATTTTACAAAAGGCTGGGGAATCTTTAAATTTTTTGCCCAGGAGGAGATTCCAGAAGCAGAGAATTTCGGAGGCACATCACGTTGAGAATTATCTGGTGCAGATTCCGTAGAAGTAGACATTGTTATCTTTGCAGCCTTGTTTTCCTGCAGATTTGACGTAATTCCAATTTCATTCTTCAGAATGAAAAAAGCTCAACAGTTTCCAATGGCATAAGCATTCAACAATGAGAGAAGCATGACATCTAGCAACAACAACTGAAATCCAGTTGAGAGAATACCGATAATTGGTTGGAAACACTGATATAATATCTTAAGAAATTAAAAACGTATATGTAAAAGGTACGAGCCATGAGCTATAGATGATCCTAAAACTCAACTTCACATAACCGCCAAATAATGAATCAATACAACCATAAACAACTTCAGTGATCCACGTACTGTTTTATATGAATAGTGTAGAATGCAATATACAGTAGCTGTTTTAGGTTATGTCGTGGAAAATAGGAGTATAACAAAAATTTATATTCAGTTTGACATGAAGGATAAACATAGATCACACTACACATCAAATCAGAAGCTGATGTTTCCTTACATTTCCCCAAGTCACAAACAACAATATCCCAACCCAGTTGACAAATATCCTCCCAATATCCAGCACGTTCCAGCATGACAGAACTACATATGTTATGATGAGATTGAAACTAAGTAGCCACATGATTTCACCCAAAGACTTGTTTTAAAAGAACTTCTATATTTATCAAACTTAATAAATTGGGCAAGATAAGAACAATGAAATTATGCTAAAGATTAGAATACTGGAATCATGATGCTTATCGTGAATATATTAACCGTCACCCAAGACGAATAATTATTAAAAAATTGATCCTGAGATGCGTCAGAAATGTATTTTACCGCGAATAACCCCAATACTCAGTTCGAGATTTCGTGAATTTTTTTAAAATCACGAAACAAATCATTACGGAAGTGTGCGAGAGTAACATAAATTAAAAAGTGATACAAGACCTGGCGTATGTTGAGTGCGTTTGTATACGGATAAAGATAAAAGGACCAGAATAGAATACTGAAAGCTACCAGAATCCAAGTCAACGGCGGCAAGAGGTGGCGTTTGTGGCGGTAGCTGAAATTCGGCTCAACGACGTCGTAATGGTTTTGTTCTGTGTTTCTGTTTTCAGAGTTTGGCAAATGAAGTGACAGATCTCAAAACATCATCTTTCTTCTTTTTGTTTATTTCCAATTAGCTCCAATTGCGACTTTATTTTTCTATATCAACGACTTTTGCGCGGCGCTCGGCCTTTTTTTTTTTTTTTTTAATCTACTAACTTGGGTATTTATAGCTCGGATCGAAAAATGTAAATATATATATTATATATTATTTAATTGACAAAAGATCTCTCCTATTATTTATTATTAGCAAAAGTGTCACTATGTTAGAATGAGTCACTATAGTTCATAATTATTTTCACATTTGCTGGGTAGTGACTCGAGTGATAATTACAATCCAACGTTACACTTCAAATATACATATATAAAGGTTTTGTGCATTCGTCATGGTACAATACAGAGAAGAGATTATGCTTATAATCAACTTAAGAATAATTATACTTAAAAAAAAATGTATATTGTATGTAAAAAAATTAATTGATTATACTACTTTATATACAGTTGTTGAACTAATTAATATCTCTGTACATCCTAATAAAGATTATAAGAGCGGTTCAAATTGTATAATTTATTTTGACTAGAATTAAGAATAGTTATTAGAAATATATTCTACTCAAATTGTGAACAAGTAAAAGTTAAATAATATTAGAAAACTCAAACCCCTTCCCCTTTTTTATTCTTTACAACAAGGAAGAAGTTTGGGATCTAATTTGGATATTAAAAATATTACCATATATAACACAAAATTTCTCCGTCAATTGCTTCTAGTCGAGCCTCCCGATTTGTCTTTATACCTCCTTTTGATAGAAAGAAGCTATGCAAAAACCTAAATGA
Source organism: Penstemon davidsonii (assembly GCA_034814905.1). Taxonomy (NCBI): domain Eukaryota; kingdom Viridiplantae; phylum Streptophyta; class Magnoliopsida; order Lamiales; family Plantaginaceae; genus Penstemon; species Penstemon davidsonii. The sequence goes on from JAYDYQ010002688.1 coordinate 7,855,882, forward strand.
GAGGCTCAAACTGCAGAATTTGACCCTTTAAAGATTACAGGAAAGATTGATTTAACTGTCATAAAATTCCTGAAATTAATGTCAAGAACAGTAAAATAAAAATATATACAATGATGTGCACCAAATCTATCCATGGTGGAGGCATAAAAAAGGCTCTAGATAGCTTATAAATAGCAGTGAAGTTTCCACCAAATATATTCTTAATGACTGCTAATCTTCCTACCACCATGTAACCCATACCAATTTGGGTTAGCATTCCCTCGTCTCAATGCTTGTACGCCCATCGGATTATCCTTACTCATCAAGCAAGTCCCGGCTTCAAGGTCACAAACAGGATAGTCCTGCGGGCAGCAACTCGAGTGGTCATCACAGCAAGTAGCTGACTCCAATGGGCAGCATCCCCACCCGAAGCAATAACTGCCATACTGGTATACACAGCAGCACGTGGTCCCCTCTGGGCACGTGTAGTAGTCATCACACACTGTTGGGGGTTTTACGGGAGTAGGAGGAGAGGGGCCAGGATTTGGAGGATTTTGTCCCTTCTTGATTGGGTAAGAGGCTTCTACTGCAATTCCACATTTGCCTGTGGTGGTGTTGGCCACATTGCGTTCGAGCCTGATGTACCCGTTTTCTCCCCAACTTGGACCCCATGAGTTTCTCACGATCCAGTAATCTTTGCCGTTTTCTGTGCCGTATCCAACAGCGGTTACGCCATGGTCTAAGGCAGTACCACAGTGTCCAGTAAAGACGCCCTGAAAAGGTGCGAGTGAGATGTCAAATCAATAAAATGGAGTTATTTTAGTATGTTGGGATAATATTATATTCTATGATCAACTGAAATAATTCAACAAAGGGTTACTAGCAACAAAATTATGCTAATTTAAAGTATCATTATTGCCACTTGATTGAGTATAATACATACCATTAACTAAGAGCAAAAAGGTATAATCAGATCAGATTTTGGAGTAATTCAAAAAGTTTCATTTTTTTTCAAAATTTGCTGCTAAGCATGAAAATTACTATACTTTGGATGTCATAAAATCGAACCCAATAAGATAAACATCAACTTCTTGAAAAAACTCCGAGATTCACAAGAAAAGAAACATTTTCTAAAGAAAAGTATAGTTCTATGGAAGAAATAACATTTTCCACTACATTAAAGACAAGGCCAGATGTGAAAAGGGCGAAATTTGTCCTTATTAAATAAGCAGATCCTCAAAGATTTCCCTTAAAAGAGTGTTGTTAACAAGACAAACTTACAGAATGGTAAAGTTGGAAAGCTCTGCCCCCAGCTTCAATAGCAACACTAATAGGTTGATGTGCCACTGCTTTCTTCAACGACTGTTCATCATCTTCAGGAACATCCTCATAGTTATCAATGGAGACTACCTTTGCATTTTTCTGATACATAGAACGACAAGTAACTAAGCAACTGGACTAATAACTAACAAAGAAGAGAATGGTCAAAATGGAAATGTGAAATGAATAATCAACAAAAGAACCAAATACGAATTTGGATTCATACCCGATATTGATCACAAGTGCCATCAGTAGCCCGGTAAGGGTAATCTTCCTCTGTATCAATGCCACCGTTGTTAATAATGAAATTAAAGGCGTAATCCATAAGACCACCATTACAACCTTGGTTGTATGTCCTATCGCAATCAACTAGCTCTTGCTCGGACAAAATATTCATATCTCCAGTTACAATCTTATTTATCCCTTCTACAGCAGCAATTGTTGAGAAAGCCCAACAACTCCCTTCATTACATAATAAACAAAAAAACAACTTTTTACTAAGCTTATAATGATCGGAAATTAACATCAATATGATAAAGAATGTAGAACAAGTTACGTGATTATAAAAAAAAATAAACTAAGATCGATACATATTGTAGCCAATCACAATTAGAAAACCATTCTAATATGGCTCTGAATCACAAGCAACCAGTGAATCTAACTAGAAGTCATCTTCACAAACAAAAAGTCAAATTTCAACCCCCACTGTCCCACCACAAGTCCAAACAATTCAAAACTTCAAATAAATAATAGCATATCCATAGTAAAGCCCATTACTAAATAAATAATTTCTTTTTTTTTCCTGAAAAAAACGACCATCCAAGCGCAAAAAAGGGATACCATATCAATTATTTAACAAATCAGGCACACGCTGAAATTGCAGAATAACAAAAAAAAAATTAGTACCTTCTTCTTCGGGAAAATAGTTCACTTGATCAATCAAACATTGAGTTATCCTAAATTATAGGACATAAATATCTTATGATCCTATCTAACCATACATGATTATAAAAAAAATTGTTATAAAATCAGCATTAATAATTATCCCTTTCTTCAAGATCGAACAGAATAATCCAAATCAAAGACTAGCATCAACAAACCATTCAAAACTCATGAACTATACAAATAGAGAGGTACATGAAAAGTTAAAAACACATGTTTATGAATTAGCTCCACTGTTTATAAATAAACAAATTAAACAATGAAAAAGGCCTTACCACATTGGCCCTGATCTTTGACCGGAGCAACGGCACCTTTCTCCGTCCAATCAACGGATTTCGGCAAGTCCTCCCCCGCCTTAAACGCGTACCTGTCACTCGCTCTGCGGTTCATCAGCCGGGTTTTCCGGTCAACCCGTCCGCCCACAAACATTGACCTGTACTCCGCGTTGGTCAGATCCGCAAACCGGTTCAACCCTAGCTTGTACGAACGGTCGACGGAGTTATGTTCGTCGATGAATCTCAAGTTGTCCTTAAAAATATCAAAACGCTTCTCCTTCTCGCCAATGGCGTTGTAAGCTTTGCCGTGCTTGACGAGCCATGATTCGTACAACGTTTTAAGTTCGTCGTCGGAGCGAACAGGGCCAATGTTGTGGTCCTTATCGTAGGTGATTATGGACATGGCATCGTGGGCAGATGAGATGATGAAAAGAGAGAGGAGAAAAAGGGGAAACGCAGCGAGCTTGAAAGGAGAAGCCATTGTTGTTCGTTTATAAAGGTGGCGTGAGGAGAAAATAGGTGAGGAATTGGAGTTTATATAGAGTATAGGGAGAGAGAGAAAAAAGACGAGGAGAGGAGGATTGTGAATGTGGACGAATTTGACTAGGAAATTAATTCTCGAATTTTATTTGTTTATTATATTATTTTTGTTGTTTTATTATATTATTATATACTGTAAGATGGATAATATAAATTTCCTTATGATTATTAAATTTTGACCAGAAAAAGAAAGATTGGAAATCTTTTTTAGGGGACCGTCCGTGAGAGTAGGAATTGTTACGAGAATCACGTCTCTGGGTAGCTTTATTTTCGGAGGCGAAGAAAATAATCAAAATATACCATGTTTATACGACACAATATTTATAATTAAGGTTTTATTAATATTTGAAGAAAAATAATTATCTGCTTTATGTCATATATGGTCACTGTATTCTATTTTATTTAACCGTGAGAATTGCAAAAAGAAAAGAAAAAACAATAATAATTTCCACTAATTTGTAGGGGAAATATGGGTATTTTAGATTTTTAGGTGTTTTACTATAACTCCGAGTAAGGCACCCTAGTATTAAAGAAAGATCAAAAGGGCACACCAATATTACATTTGTTAAATTTGTGATTAATCTTACTTTTAATTATCCAATAACAAACTGCGAAGATGGCCCCAATAGAATGTTTTTGAGTTCAATTATTTGAAATTTCCATCACATTTATTGTTTAATCTAATTGTTTTGTTGGAAAGATGTTCAAACAACTTGAAAAATATATGTAATCTAGATCAAATATTCGATCATGTGTGTGTACAACGTATCATTACTAAATAACTCATACTAGTGCATGCATTTGTGTTGAAAGAAAAAAATAAAGTTGAAAAAGTTTATGATGATGCATGTTTGCCCTTTCAATCATCATCTAAAGTTTACGTACACGTAGGTCGAAATGCATTTATCAAGAAATAAAAAGGGATTTTTGCACATCACCCCTCAGTTTTTTTTTTCAGTTTTCGCATATTTTCTCCTCCCCCGAAACACTTTAAATGAGCCCGTTCCTTCTAGTTTTAAGTAAGTTGTGCGCTTACCCCCCAGTCCAAATTCCGACCGAATTTTCCAATTCAAAAGGGCAGAAAGGTAATATTATCCTCACTCTAACTTCCCTCCTAAACCCTAAACTTCATAAATTTCACTTCACAAAAAGAAAAGAGATGCCTTCATCACACAATTATTTCCAAGTCGAGGGATTCTTTTTAGTTTCATAATTGATAACTAAATTGTACAACGCAATTTTACATCCCTTTCATATATTACGATTATGTTTAATATTTTCAACTTTTCAAATAATCTTCCAAAAGTTATTGAAGTGCTTTGGACTTATAATGCTTGGACTAGTTTAATTATGTTTGGTATGAATTTCGGCCTAGTCAATTGTAATTGAACATTGACCCAAATGCTTTAAATCTTTTCTTTTTCTTTTTTTCTCTTTTTTCTTTTGATTAAAAATCTACTGAAACTTTGTTGACCTTAACTAGTCCGATTATGATATATCAACTTAACTAATTGATCAACCATATTATAGTTAATCTATCTATTATTAAGAATATAATTCTTCTAAACAAAGAGAGTTATTACAATTAAACAATTGTGACATAACATTACTTAAATCAATTAACTTTTTTTTTTTTTAATCTACTAGACTATGTATTTACAGCTTGGACCGAAGAGTGCAAAGGGTATAGGTCCTCCCCAGTGTAATGTCTCCAGGAGGATTCGAACTTGAGTCTCGCCTCTGAGGGTCGCAAGTCACTACCACTTGAAACTTGATTTAATTATTCACTGGAGATAAATTGACGTCCGGCTCGCTTCCACTTTAAGCGTTCCAATTACATTCGAAACATTGCAATTAGAGAAGAATGAGATTATTTAGTTATTTAGAATTAAGAGTTGAATTTGCTTTTACTTGTTTAAATAGAAGTGATCTTCAACATTAATTGTATTGCAGTTATAAATTAAATAAACTTCTTTAGAATACACACACACACTCAAATTTATTGATTCATTAAGCACAGAAACAGAGCATTACTAGTAGTATTTACTATAAAAATAAACTCTGATTTATTATTATTTCAGTAATAATTAAATAAATTATTGCAATTCAATCTCAATTCTTCAAGTAGTGATTCTATATCACCATAAGAAGATCCACCAACTTCAACAGCCTTCTTCGCCTCATCCCTCAAACAACTTACCCTCTTTCTCATTTCCATGGCTTCTTCCCCAATCATAGCATTCCTCACCGCCTTTGCTATTTTTGCACTTCCAATCAAAACCCTATTCACATCTGTTCTTTCACGCCATTCTTGAGCACCAATCCCAACCCCAATCTTCAAAATCTCCGTCAAAAACTTCTCATTTTCAAATTGCTCGGAAGAAATCGGCCAAGTGACCATCGGAACCGCCGCAGTTATTCCTTCAAGCAACGAATTCCACCCACAGTGAGTCAGAAACCCACCCACCGATTCATGCTCAAGAATCATCAATTGAGGAACCCATCCATTTATTACCAAACCCTTATCTTTAATTCTTTCCTCAAATTCTTCAGGCAACGGAAACACTTCATTATGTTCGTCATACTTGACTGCCCAGATGAATTTTTGTTCAGAAGATTCAAGCCCGATTGCGATTTCGCGTAATTGGGTATTTGAAATTGAAGAAAGAGTCCCAAAAGAAACGTACACAACGGAGTTTGGTTCTTGAGTATTGAGCCAGTTTAAGCATTCCTCGGCCTCGGCTGCCATTGTGTTTGTTGGTGATTTAACTCTGTGTGCTTTATCTTCAGTTTCTTTGTTACATAGTGAAACAGGGCCTACGTGCCATACCTTTCTTCTACCTATTAGTATTTTGCTTCTGTAATGTTCCACGTAATCCGGTTCGAGCTCCTTGAAGCTGTTGAATATGACTCCATAACTCGTTTCCTCTGCTTTTGTTGCATCAGCAAATATTTTTGAACCGAGATTTTGGGACTCGCGTGTTATAAAATCCGGGACTTGTCGTTTACTCATCTTTATAACATGAGGAAGTTCAGGAACGGTAAAAACCTCTGAATCCGATTCAAAAGGTTTGTATTTGATCAAACTGTGGTACACACAAAGAGGGAAAAAACCAGCTCCATGGAAAACCAACCTGGGAATTCGGAGCTTTTCTGCAACTTGAGTGGCCCATGGGATGAAAAAATCAGTCACTATGCAATCGGGTTTATCTTGTTTCAAAAGTTGATGAACTGGTTCTTGAAGAAGGCTTAGAGCTTTATCGAATTTGAGTGACATATCTGAGGTAGTGATTGAGGACAGGCTTTGGCAATTCTCGGGTAGCCCGACTTGGGTAGTTGGGAATTTGATTTGGCGAATATTGATGTCGAGGCCGTGGTGATTTTTGTCTCTTTCGATGGATGAAGAGAATTGGGTGGCATTGAGGTTGGTTAGAAGTATGGTTGTTTTCGCTTTGTGCCTGGAAAATTGTCTTGCCATGTCTACTAGTGGGATCATGTGGCCTGGAGCCATCAATGGAAAGAAGTATATGTGGACGGGACGACATTTTTCGCCCATTTTTGGGCTTGGCAGAAAGGATTCGAGCTTGAGAAGAGAACTTATATTTATATTGGTTTTGTTTTGTGTGCTTCTAGGTTTCTGCACTGATGATTCAATATATATATATACACGAATACCTTTTGATATTGGTGATTTCTTGGATCCAAAGTACAGTAGTAAAAAAATCTTAGTTGAAACAAGAGGGTGATAGTTCCTGAGGTTGAGGCTAGCTCGTTGGTAAGGCTGATGTCCCAAAATTAAGAGGTCTTGGGTTTAATCCTCGTTAATGTGGATTTTCTTCAAGTTTAAGTATTAGTTGGTTGGTAGTTATTTTCTTTGTAATTTGGTTGTATTCCAATATATTTCTGATTTGTAATTTGATTATATTGATGAATTTGTATCTCAAAAAAACAAAATATAAAAAATATCTTATACTTTCTTCTGTCATTATCCAACTGAAAAAAGTGATTTTATCACCAAAATTTTAATGAAATGCCACATTTATCCTAATCAAAATTGATTTTGAATTCGAACAATATTTACGACAAGTATACCATTTTTTTTTAAAGGTTGTAGCATAGTAAACATAAATATAATTATCAATTTTTTATGGAAAAACAATGATATTGAAGTAAGATAATGCAATTATTTTTGTTTGTTAATTTAATTTAAAAAGTTTTAATGATTTTTTTTTTGGAATCTTATCTTATATTATTTTTATGAAATTTAAATATCATTTAGAACTTGTAACTTAAAATATAAATACTCTAGACATCTGAAAACACTGGAAAATGACTCAAATAAATGGGCTCATTATTTTCAATCCATCGCCTGTACTGATCCAAATTCTATGTTTGTACTTTGTATATATATATATTTTATTCAAATTGACTAGATCAAATTCAGTTTATTCACCTAAAATTATACTCCTACATAATTATTTAACTAATCTAACTTTATTATTACTAAACCAAAATTAGGTAAATAAAGAATCAATTTTTAGGAATAGGCGTTCTTCATTCATTTCGATTAAGGGAAATCTTTCAATTTCTGGAGTCACTATTAGGTCTTGAATCACTCAATAAAATTATAATGCAATATGCATAAATTATAAATATATAAAATACAACAAATATTTCATGTATAAGAGTCACTATTAGGTCTTGAATCACTCAATAAAATTATAATGCAATATGCATAAATTATAAATATATAAAATACAACAAATATTTTATGTATAAGATAGAGTTACAAAACAACTTAGTGAAGATGGGTGTACCCATCACGTACTCAAACTTCTTTTTTTCTTTTTCTTTATGGGAAAAATTTAAATCAGCTGTGTAGGAAGAGATTAATTAGATTTTTTTTTTTTGGATAAATCGGGCAATTTTTTTGTTGCTTTTAACTATAGTTTAGTCTAGTTGGATTAGTTAAGTCTAATAATTGAGTTTTTAATTATTTTAAATGAGTTAATAAATCTACTGGACCACAAGGTCTACAAGTAAGTTTCTAGAACTGTTCTAGGTAAGAAGTCTCTCTTTTAAGGAATCTGATGCTTCTAGTATTTTACCTGTTACTATTCTGAATGTTGTACGTAGGGGTGGGATCATGACGGGATTTCGGGTAATTCGGGACATGATTTTTGGGATTCGAGTTTTGATTTTTACTACGGGGATCCCGTTTGAATTTACTTGGTCTCGGTATTTCGGTTTCCCGATAAATATCGGGTTTTTGGGATTGAGATTCGGGTTTCCCAAAAATAGTAATTTTAAACTCATATATGGTAGAAGTAACACACTTTTCTTTATTATGCTCATTCATAGCATTATATTTTTCTGTATGGTCATGAATTGTTAAATTCACGACCATGGGGTAGGTGATGGGGCTTAGATTTGGGAGTAAGAGATTGATAGAAATGGGTAATTTATTTTGTGTAATAAGGAATTCGGGATTCGGTTTCCCGTTCGGGTGTGAAATATTACCCGAATACCTTCCTGATTTAGTTTGTCGGGTTTCTCAAAATCCGAAAATCCACCTTATTTCCTATTCCAAACTACAAAATCCCGATCGGGATGGGACGGATTCCCAAAATCCGATACCGGATACCCACCCTTAATTGTAAGCTTTGATTCGTCAAGATGAATGAAAGTTATTCGTTTTCTTAAAAAAAAAAAAGTCCAAAGACAATCTATACTGAAAATTAAATAAATACTTTTAACTAGAAGAAAATGATTGAACTTAGCCAGAGATTTAAAAAAGTTTGGATGATACTTAAAAAGGTGAATTTTTCTTTTTATAAATAAAAAATGAATTTTATAATAAAGGTGATTATATATTATAGCCTAATAGTATAAATTTATATGTTTTCTATGCATTGATTTTTATTTGCTCCCATACATATATCATGGGCATATTCGATATTTCTGTACAATTGAGATATTCTGAATTTAATTATCTATGCTTGATGAAGAAAATTCAAACATGATTTATGGAATCGTTTGTTGATCATAATGGGTTTTTGGCACTTTGCATCCTAGAATTATAGGGTTTTGGCACTTTGCACCCTGACTTAAAAGTTTTGGCACTTTGCACTCTGACTTAAAAGTGTTGGCACTTTATACCTGGAAATATAATGTATTTGGCAATTTGAACCCTAATGTGTGTTTTGGTTAGAAAATTCATTGGTAGAAAGGTGGAATAGTCCTTTTTTTATTTTTATTTTCACTTTGCACCCTGGCAATATAGATTTTGCACCCTTAAAATAGAGAATGTTGGCATTTTGCACACTAAAAATTACAAAATATTGGCGCTTTTCACCCCGATTTAATTTTTTTGGTACTATGCACCCTAAAAATATAATTTGTATGACATTTTGCACCCTAATATGTTTTCCTTAAAAAACTCACGAATGTCGGCGATATAGAGATAAAATGGTCATTTCTATGCACAACAATCATAAACATTTTATTCTTAATTTATTTTACTTTATAATAACTTATTTTAACATTTTCTCTCAGTAAAATTTAGATAAAAAAAAAAAGACATTGTCGTCATTTTGTTTTCAAGTATCCTCTAGATTATTTATTTTATATCTAAAATACACGTTTACATATCTAACATATTATTATATTGCATGCTATTTACAGTATTTAGATTATCATATTAAGTCGGGGTTGAAAATACCAGAAATCATATTTTTTGAGTGCAAAGTGCCAACATTCTATATTTCAGGGTGCAAAGTGTAAAAATCTATACTTTTAGGGTGCAAAGGGCCAAAAATATTCAAAAATGACTATTATACCCTTCAATCAATTAATTTCTTCAAAACACATACTAGTGTGCAAAGTGCCAACTAAATTATATTTTCAGGGTGCAAAGTGCCAAAAATCTATAATTTTAGGGTGCAAAATGCAAAAAGTCCTAATAATTATTTGTTTTAAATGCAATAAGTATTTGTAAATTTGTTTTAGGATTTTGGTTTATTTACTTAATCCGTTGCGTTAACTATCCCTCATCATTGAGATATCTTTTACAGTACAAAGATATTTTATTTTTCTTTTTCTTGAACATTTAATTGATTTCTCTTTCTTATAGGTATAACACGATGCGTTGAATTTTGTTCTTTTTGAGATTCTTTATTCTCTTCATCTTTTAATTATGCCATTAGTATTGATTCAATATAAAAAAGCATGTTCTTTACATATGTCATTTTTATTACAATTGATTCTATGTTTTTTTTAGTGTCGAGGTCTGATAAATGTCAAATAAAGACTTTTAGTTTCTTTGAGACCATCCAAACCAATATACTGAAATCAGAATAATTGAAATTCGACCAAAATCTAGTCATATGGACTCCAATTATTTGAAAGGTCAAGTGAAGTGGTGAAATTAATATTTAAAAGAATAATGAGCTTAAAATATAATAATTATTTAAATACACTTAACTCAAATCTTAAGTAATATATATACTCTAGAACAGGTATACACTAGTTTGATATTATAGGGGATAAATTATCAATTAAATATATATCACGAGTAATTTATAAAAACCCTCCAAAAAAGAAGACAATAAATAAAAGGAAAATTCTACACCTACATTCAGTGGGCGAAAAGAATAGGAGGCCCATAAATTTTGTTGCACAAGGTGACCGTGAGGCCAGTATGAAATCAAGGACACAAAGATGAAAACGACGAGGTTTCCGTGTTTGAGTAAAAGAAACGGCCAAACACGTAAATTGTATGAATGCACTGCTTCGTATGCTTAGAAGGATGCTTATAAATACTCTCACTGTTTCATATTAATTGGTACATTCGTCAAATTTGATTTTATTTCAAATTAATTGGAATGTTTGAATTTTTAAAGTTTTTTTTTTTTTTTAGTTTTGTCATTTCTCACATTTAAGTTGGGAAACTCAATGATCACCACTCACTAATAAAAAATCAAAAAGTAATCATCATTATAAAGGGTATTTAAGATATTTTATCATAAAAAAGTACGTAATGATGATTTTTTTAATCTGTGTGAAAACAAGAAGTGTGCTAATTAATAGGCAAAATTGCAGAAAACGTCATAAACTAATCAGTTCATTTGAATTTTCGTCCCAAGCTATATTACTTAGCCAAATTCGTCCCGTAATTTTATACTCCCTCTGTCCCAAATTATCTGTTGTTTTAGAGAAAAAAAAATTGTCCCAAATTATTTGTCACTTTAGGATTTCAATGCACTATTAATTACATATTTTAGGTATGTAAGAGAAAAAGTAAGAGAGAGAGTGTAAAACTTGAATAATGTGTAAATAGCTAATGGTGAGATAATTTGGGACAGAGGAAGTATAAATTACGGGACGAATTTGACTAAGTAATATAGCTTGGGACGAAAATCCAAAATCACTGATTAGTTTGGGACGCTTTCTGCAATTTTGCCTAATTAATATGAATCGGAGGGAGTAGTAGACAACCAACATAGTACCACATGCATAAACATCTTTTCAACTACTTCCTATTTTGCTCCATTTGCTACAATACCGGGTCAAACTTTTCAATCTTTTAAGTGACTTATCATATTAAACTTATTCAGATTTGTGGTGTATTAAATATTTTAAATATTAATATATACGGTGTCATATGATATTATCAAATAAAAATAAAAAAATATAAAGTGTAGTGAGTTTTTTTCTTAATCCATAAAATTTAAATAATTTCATATTCATCTAATCTCATTTAGTTATACTTGAATATTTGAATAATATTTATTTATATATATGATATATTTATTTAATTTTAATTTAGTAAAATAAACACCATTACTATATTTAAATGGGTCGATCCATGATTCGACCCGGACCGACTCATCATTAGTCCGACATGTTGAGGACTCGTGGTAACCCGTTGATGACCCGACCCAATTTCAACCCGACTCGACCCGTCCATTTGCTACTCTTAATTACGTTGTATAATGAATTCGGTTTTTGCATGGCCAAGATGAGATATTGGACATTATTACAATATTTTCTAGGATAATTAAATAATTAATTTTGGTACATGTAAATTAGATAACAAACGTCATAAATGTGAGGAGACATGATTTGTGAACGCCCTGCTTCATGGCTCCCACTCGTTTTATTTCTCTCTATAATTCTCTAATAAATGAACAAATTTATTGCTCTTTAATTTACTTCCACTGCTGTTTACTACCCACTATTTACAAATTATTATTTTATTGAACATTTACCCCCTTGCCGACCGACACATCTCATTCTCCCCCAAACCCTTTTTTCTGTTTTCTTTTTCTTTCGATTCCACCTTTAGTTTTGCCGTCACTTATGGGTACTAGTACTACCTTTTGGCAGGATTTACATGAAAAGTTCACCAATTAGTTGCTTTATTTTCGGCAATACAAGCTTATGTTTGCTTTTTATTTTTTGCTAATAGTTCCTTTAAATGAATATAATAATGTATTACTTAATGTTTTCCAACTTGGTTAGATTTCTAATTGAATCCCCTTTGTAATTAATTTGCTATGCTGTTTGTGCATTTTGTCTGGGTGATTTGTACAACTTTTTCTTTGGGCAATTTGCACAATATAATTTACTACCGTAATATGTTTATGTTAAAGTTTATACGAGTTTAATGGAGAAAGTATGGAAAAAGAGTCAACCTATGTTGACAATCAAATTTGGGTAATACTTTAAAGCGTTTTATGATGTTTCTAAAAAATTTAAAGTTACGATCTCAGTATTTCAAATTTTGGAAAATAAAATCCTAACGGAGATTACTGTCGAAATTGATATTGAAGTACAACTTCGGGCTTGGGAACATACCGAAAAGATCGAGTCAAGAAGAAATCTTACACGAAACAGCATGCCCCAACTTGGCCAAAACATGCAAGAAAGATCCAACGCTTGATCTAAGCTTTATGTTACAATCCTTGCATTAAAAAAAATCGTATCGAAATTTGGTATAACGGACTTGAAATCAACAGAAAATCTCTCATATTCAACCATTAATTAGGAAAAAACAACTTTTAGAGTTTAGGTCTATTTAATCACGGGGATACTCCCCCATCAAACTATATTATAACCTTTTTTTTTTTTTCATTTGAAGTTCTAGCTGACGTAAGCATAACCCAAACCTAGTCCATCCTTGTTCATCTACACGAAATCTTAGAGACTGTATCGTGGATTAAGTAAATTTAGATTCTAAACTCATTCCATATCAAATTATCCACATGAATAATATTGAAAGATAGTTAAAAGAAAGTGTATTATTATTATATTAATAAGTAGTGGAAGATGGACATAATTATTTTGTTTTGATTATATGAAAATATCTTTTGTACTACTAAAATAAAAATAGTGTACTTGGAATAAAAGAAAATACACAGTGGTGGCCAAATTCAAACTAAAGTAATTTCAATCACCTGCAAAGAGTTAAACTTCCACATTCTGTTATATACACCATACAGAATTTAAAGAACATGAAACAAATTACGCAAATTCAGACTTAAAATGCTGATATAGTATAGAAATCCTATTAGTAATATAAACACATTTTAGTAGTATATATATCTGGAAAATAAAATAAACAAAAAATCAAAATCGAAAAAAGAAAAGAGCATCCCAGAAAATCTAAGTTGATCTAGAAACAGAGGAATCTGAATTGGGGCAAAATTCAAACCCATTTCGATCGGCATCCATTTTTCCGATCACGAAATGCCCTAACGAACCCTTCGTCTCCACCAAATTCTCTCTGCACAGAAACTCATCACTGCACACACTCTCCACATCTCTCTCAAATTCGTGCACAAAAACATGAGTTTGAGCAGCGCCGCCCCTTTTGCTCCTCGCCAGGACTCCGGCGGTAAATATCACCGCCATCCTCCCCGGCGCCGCCGCGGTATGTCCCTTCGGTCCATCTATAAGTATCACGTCCCATGCGACGTCGTATAAGTGGTTCGGCAAGTCGTTAATCGCCAATTTGCAGTCTGAAAACAGTAGATTTTGTACCGGCCGACATTCGCCTCTTATTTCCCTCTTGTAGTGCTCAATCAAATCGTATAGCTCGCTCACTTTAGTCGTGAACAGCACGTCGTACGCTTCGGTGTACGGATGTTTTTCTTCGAGTTTCGAGACTAAATACGACCGCTCGTCGATGATAACGGTACGGCCGTTGTGGTTGAGGGAGTTCCAGAGGAGTGTTTCGTGTGTGATTCCGAAAATGAGGAAGTTACACGGGGCGGGGCAGTGGCGGAGCACGGCGGCGATGGATTTCACCTCCGCGGAGGTCATTCGTTCGTCGTCGGAGGAAATATTGACGGAGGCGTAGAAGAGGAGAGCGTCGAATATGTGTTTGGGTAGCTCAGATTTGGATACGCCGTCGTCTGCGGCTGTTTTGGCTGCATCCCTGGTGGTAAATAGAGTGAAGCCAAAAGTGAAGATGAAGAACAGTACGAACACCGCAAGCCATGCGCGGTGGGAGGTGGCGGTTGGACCACCACCGCCGGATTTGTGTACGGAAGGGTGGAGGACTATGAACTTGGCGCTGGTCTTCATGTAAACACAAGGTGTTTGATAAAAATACTAAAAGAAGTTCAAGAAAATGGTGAGGATAATAAGGACAGAGCTTTCACATGGGGGAATTAAGAGAGGGGGCACGATTTACTAGGTGAGGATGGATGGTGTGTGTACTTTGTGTATATACTATATTTAAAGATGTTTTTATTTTTTACTTTTTCTTTTACTTTTTTGTATTGTTTCTGATTAATGATGGGAAGGAATTGGTACTGGAATTTGAATTTGGGTTTTTGTTGGGAAGATGGAGGGCCCGTAATAAAATTTGGAGGGGAGGAAGTGAAAATCCCACCGACTAATTTAATTGGTAAGAAATTTAAAAGAAAAAGAAGTGGCTATGGAAAACATAATTTAATTTCTAACTGATAATTTATGGAGTGATAAATGGCTTTTTTTTTGTTTTTTGGGTACATTAAATGGCTTAAATTGAGTCTGTTTTTAGTGCTGGAAATATGATGAAGGCTTGAATGAGTACTGAACATGAATCATGTTATTATAGAACTGTAGTCTGTATCGGGATTTTTTTTTTTTTTAAAAATAACTTTTTCTTTCCCCACTATATACAATGTCAAAGTATTTGTTCATATTTATGATAATCTTGAGAAATATGTATACTTATAATTCCATTAATATTTTGATAAGGTGATTGTGGAGTAATTTTTTTATAATTTGTGACCTTATACGAATACGACGAGGGATCAACTAAGAGCTAATATATAATTTGAAATTTGATTAATCATTATGTCTTATAATTTCATATGCAGTTTATGATAATTTAGTTAATTTTAATTTTATATAATTAACAATAAATCACACAATATCCATGCTGATAATCTGGCCTTAATAATTATTAAATACTTGAACAATTCACGTGCGGAATATACAATTACAAAACGTGTATAGTAATATTTGTAGTGACGATTAATTTAGAAATGAGGTATATACATTGACTAATATGGGCCTGTTTGTTTGGCGTTTGGGAAAGTAGTTTGGGAGAGTAGTGGAGGTTTGTGAAATAATCTCGATTTGCGTAATGTTGTTTGTTTGAGCTTTGAGAGAGTGATTTGAGAAATAAAGTAGGTGTAGGTTTTTTTGAAAGAGTTGGATTGTAGGTGTAAGATGTGTAAGACTTTATGTCAAATCATGTTTGTTATGTGAGATAAATTGTGTAAGAGATATGTAACTTTATGTCAAATCAAAGTAGAGTTTGTATAGGTTTTGTTTAGAGATAAGAAAATTGTTGTTTGTTTGGCTTTTGAGAAAGTAGTTTGAGAAAATTAATGGATGAAAAATTTATTTCGGAAAATAGAAAACATGTTTGTTTGGCATTTCCCAAACACGAAAAAATTCTGGGAAACGCCAAACAAACAGGCCCTATATGTTTACGATGACTTTTCGCATTTGTCAAAACTATAAATTTATACCTGATTTGAATATTTAGATAATATCTACATTTGCTTCTCTAATCCAGTGAGTGACCGTCCAGGAGTACAAATGTGAGTCACATCTAACATGAGATTGACGAATTTTGTGGGTGAATTTCTAAATTTCTTTATTTAATGGACCACGAAATTAAAGAGGAATGGGGTTTTTGACAAATTACTTTCACGTGATATGTTTAATGGACAATTTACTCCATTGTAATATAAAAATATATAGATATATTATTTCCATGTGAAACTTAATAACGAGCTTTTTACCCCCATTGTCATGGAGGTGTTGCACATACGTGCGTACTTCAAACTCATCTTGACGTGGAAAATGGTTAGTTTAACTTAAAATGACAAAATATAACGGACATTTTACATCCTGTGATATTGCCTAATGGACAATTTACCTCATCGTGATATTACTTAATTGACACTTTACTTTCTTGTGATATTATTTAATTGACACTTTATTTTCTTGTGACATTGTCTAATTGACACTTTACCACCTATAAAAATGTAAAAACTAAGAGGGTGACGTGTGCTTCTTTCACAAAAATGTATTTTGCACTTTTGTTTATTACAAGAAGTAAACTGTCTTTTAACCATAACATGTGAAGGTTTTTTCTTATTTATCACTCAAGAGGAACGTTACGCATGCCCGTGAATTCTATTATAGAAATGACATACGCTCCTTCAATTATCACCTCAATTAGTCATATAGTAAAAAGAAGTCTTTCTATCATTTGAATTGACACCTCGAGCACGTATATAGTAAAAAATCAATAAAAATAGTTACTAGTTTAGTTTATAAAAAAACAACAATACTTTAGAAACGAAACAATTATAGTATGGTAACAAAGCTGCCACATATTTGAAATTTGTAATGTTAAAGGAAGCAATTATTGGGAATTTGAATGTATATGGTAATGATGAATTCCATTATGATAAGAAAGTGCATTAATCATCAATCAATATTTCTTTTGCATTAATAGCTTAGAGATTACATCATACACCCGAAGGCAAATTATGAATATACCAGATGGATCGAGTAAAAAAGAAACCGAAATAATAGTTACCGTCAAAACCTGATTATTGTGGGTTTTTCTCTAGTTTTAATACTAGTTATTTGATATTTATCTTTCCTTATTATAATTTGATTGTAGTTGAATAAATTTATGATTTGATGATATTGATTTAATTTGTACTCTAAAAAAACATGATTTGACAGATATAGAATTTGCTGTTTTTGTCCTTAAACTTGCAGGGTATTCAAGTGATCACGATAATATGTTGACGTGCGGGAATATTAAAAGAATTGTATATATACACGATGTGTATTAGGTTAATGGGACGACGGATGCATTGCATAGAATAGTTGGTCTCTTCCGACAAGTAAGTATAGTAAACAGGGGTGTTGTATATAGGTCGATGCATTGCTGATTCTATATAGAAGCTCTTAATAAGTTGATTTATGTTATATATATATTCTGATAGCATAAAACTGTGAATGAGAGCTTTAAAATAAATTATTATTGTATAATTTATAAAGGTCCATAAGCCCATTAAACATCAGTTAGTTAGTTAAATGAGTGGGCTGGGACATGTAGGATGAAAATATAGGCCGGGGTGCTGGTGACATAAATGGGCTACTATTAATTTGTTTCTTTCCTTTTCTTTTGTAATGGGCTATATACAATATATAATGGGCCAACAACTGCTTAAGTTACCAAGGGCCCAAGCCAGCCTGATGAAAACTTTTGAAAATCTCTGGAAATGTGCTGATAATAAAAAAATACAAAATAAAAAACATGACTTGCATGTTATTCAACTAGGAAAATTATATTTGTAATAATAATGTTGATTAATGCTGAGTTTTGTTAGAAAATGTAACCTTGTGGTTGAATTGATTTTGAATGTTCAAATAGGAGAAGTATTAATATTACTCCCTCCCTCCGTTTCATAATATCTGTTGCTTTGAAAAGTTTTTCTTGTGCCATATTATCTGTCACTTTAGATTTCCAATAAAGCATTAATTACTCTTTTTTCATTTTTGCCCTTCATGCTCATAAATTTTCTTAAACATTAGTGGAGGATAATTAATTAAAAGGGTATCTTAGTCTTTTTCATTTTTTTCCTCTTAGAATTCAACTATATTCAATGATTTTCTTAATTTGTGTGCATACATGTGAAAAGACAGATATTTTGAAACGAAGGGGGTATATTGTATGATTGATTGATTGATTTGAAAAAGTTATTTTAAGAATTAGGGTTTAGGGACTGAATTTCACGCATCCAAATAAATCCTCAAGGTCACTTGAACATCCTACAAGTTGATGAACCACAAGTATGATGAGATAATTCACCACCAATATTATAGTTGACCAAAACTAGCTTCAACCCATAAAATGTCAATAAGAAATTATTAAATCTCACTAACCTTACGTTTTGTTTTATTTTATTTTATTTATGCTGAAATTATAATTTATTAATTTTACAAGTTTTTTAAATATATAAATTACAAAATTACGAAAATTGGATGAGTGGGCTAAAAGACCTCTAATCCCAGACCACACGAAATACCTCTAAATTGATTTGGGGTCGGTCCAACGGTTTTGTTTGTTTGAAGGCCCTTAAAATTCAAGTTTATTAAAAGTGTTTTTAGATATGTTTTAGATTAACATTCTGTGAAGCTTGTAGTGTCAAATG
The DNA here is from genome assembly GCA_034814905.1 of Penstemon davidsonii. Taxonomy (NCBI): domain Eukaryota; kingdom Viridiplantae; phylum Streptophyta; class Magnoliopsida; order Lamiales; family Plantaginaceae; genus Penstemon; species Penstemon davidsonii. Next base: position 7,874,681 of record JAYDYQ010002688.1, read on the forward strand.
AAGTAGAAAAGAAAGATTGATTTTGACATGAATCTTGAGAATTGAACAATAAAAGATTGATTTTGACATGAAATCTTGAGAATTGAACAATAACTAGGGATGTCAACTGGTCGGATTCTGGTCGGATCAGGCTTATCCACATTCGGCTCCATTTATGTTGGATTCAGATCTTAATTGGATTGTGCTCGGATCTAGATTTTTTAAATCCAACGGATCTTGGTCGGATTTGGCCGGATATCGGATCTTTTTCGGATCCAATAAATTTTCATTTAAAAAGTTAAATTAATATTTTTTCCTAAAACAAGTTTATTAACTTTTCAATTTTATTTAATTTTAGCTCACATGTTCAAAGTTTCTTTACTATATTCATATTTTTAGAATGAAAATATTGGTTTAAATAAATTTATAAATGAGTTATAAATTACTATCTTCTTAAATAGACGGTGAAATATTATTAATGATACTTACTTTTATAAAATATTATGTATATATATCTTTCTTTTTAATTATTGTCGGATACGGATCTATAACGAATATGATCGACTTGAATCCATATTCGCTCCATGAGTTTCGGATTACGGATCTTTATAATCGGATCAGGTCCACCGAATCTCTAATCGAATAATTATCCTAATAAATCGAACCAGATTCGAACGAATCCAGATTAAAATCCGCCCCATTGACAGCCCTGACAATAACTGCAATCGATTTGATCAATAAGGCAGGCAGTCTGTCTGTCTGTTATATATCCAATCCACTATTGTTATTAATTATTATAGAGTAGAGGGCCGTAGAAGACTTGTTGATATATGGTCCAGTATTGTTATATTTAATTCCATCAGAAGGCCCTATTGAGCTGCTCGAGGTAGTGGTTGTAGTTTATCTCCTTTTGGCAAAAAAAAAAAATCAGGAAAAAAGATGATTGTTTTAATTAACTATTATGTTTAATTGTTTATTGAGTTTTGTGTATTGAAGATGGTCTTTGTGGCCAACTTTTCGCAAATATAGGAAATTAGTATCTTTATTCCTATGTGTCAAGTCTTTGTTATATTGTTTGGTACTTAGGTTTTGAAAATCATCAAAAGTCAATAATCAATCTTATTCAAACTTCCTGCATAAATTTTAAGTTCCGTTCATCCAAACAAATTAATCTACAAGCTATACATACATACATAAATTCCCATATTTCATTAATTTTCATTTAATTATTAGCTACTAAAAATGGGAAATTTCTTCCTATGATGGCTCATGGACACATGATCCCCATGTTTGACATGGCCAAACTCTTCTCCTCAAAGCTCTAGCCTTACTTCAAGAACCAGTCGAAAAACTCATTCAAGAACTCAATCCAAATTGCCTCGTGTCGTATCCGACATGTTCTTGCCTTGGACTACAGATTCAGCAGCCAAATTCAAAATCCCAAGATTGGTTTTCCACGGAACAAGTCATTTCGCGCTATGTGCTCAAGAACAAATGAAGAGGCATAAGCCTTTTAATAATATAATGTTTCATCTGATACAGAGCCTTTTGTTCTGCCTAATCTTCCCCACGAATTGAGGGCGCAAAGCTGATAAGAGAAGCTATGGAGTTATAGTTAATAGCTTCCACTAGCTTGAACCCGATTATGCTGATTATTACACCAAAGTTTTGGGGAGAAAAGCATGGCATATAGGCCCTCTTTTAATACGCAACAATATTGAAGCCGGAGAAAAGGCACAAACAGGATAGAAATTGGACATTAATGAAGTTGAATGTTTGGCGTGGCATGATTTGAAGAGGCCTAATTCCGTTGTTTAAGTGTGTTTTGGAGCATGGCTAGATTTAGTCCTAGACTATTAAATGAAATTGCAATTGGGCTTGAGGAGTCAACCCAATATTTCATTTGGGTTGTGAGGAAAGGGAAAAACGGAGAAGAAGAAGAAGATTGGCTACCTGACGGATTTGAGGAGAGGATGAAAGGTAAGGGTTGATTATAAGAGGATGAGCCCCACAAGTGATGATTCTTGATCACGTAGCGGTGGGAGCTTACGTGACACATTGTGGATGGAATTCAACTCTGGAAGGTATTTGTGCTGGGGTGAGTATGGTCACGTGGCCTTTGTTTTCCTAGCAGTTTTTCAACGAAAAAATTGGTGTCGGATGTTTTCAGGACAGGAGTTTCTGTTGGGAACAAGAAATGGCAACGAGTGGCGAGCGAAGGGGTGTCGAATGAGGCGGTGGGGCGTGTTATGGTTGGAGAAGAAGCTTCGGAAATGAGGAAAAGAGCAAATTATTACAAGGAAATGGCAAGAAAGTCTATTGAGGAAGGTGGATCATCCGACAGTATTTGATAGAAGAATAACAATAGATAGAAATATATGACTTCTGCTTTGTGAACTTTTTTTTTTATTATTTCAAAAGGTATATAGGTCTTGGGACCTGATTTAATTACTTTCGAGGTGCGTCAAGCATATTAATATGAACCTCTCACAACTGAGTTTCGAATTTGAGTTCGCCATTTTGTGGGGGTTAATCCCTTCCACTACCAATCACCAATTGTTATTAATTTAGAGTTTATTGTAGAATTAGTTTGTTCATTCTTATATTAGAATGTTATTGGAACATAACTTATTCCATACATATGTAACTTTACTGCAAGAAAAAAAAATTTAGGACAAACCTTATTCAAACAAAATGAGATCCTTAATTACTTACTAGAAGAAGAACCATGAGCACTTAATTCTTCAAGCAAAGAAGTCAAATCACAATAAGAAGATCCACCTATTTCAACAGCTTTCATTGCCTTCTCTTTCAAAACCTTAACTCTACTTCTCATCTCCATAGCATCATCACCAACCATGACACTTCCCAACGCCTTAACAATCGCGTCACTTTTCACACTGTCACAAACCACGCTAAATATCTTATTGCCAACCGAAATCCCTGCCCTCAAAATCTCAACAATCAGCTTCTCGTTATAAAATTGTTCCGCAAAAATAGGCCACGTAACCATAGGCACCCCTGCACACAAACTTTCTAATGTCGAATTCCATCCACAATGTGTCACAAAAGCCCCAATGGCTCCATGGCCTAAAATCATCCGCTGAGGGGCCCACCCTCTTATAATCAACCCTTTATTTTTCGTTCTCTCCTCGAATTTATACGGCAACCAACTTTCATTAACATCGTTTGTACTCGTTTTCTTCACTACCCAAATGAATTCTTGGCCCGATTCTTCAAGGCCCTTTGCGATTTCGTGTAACTGTGAATCAGTAAACTGAGCTATGGTTCCGAAAGAAAGGTAAATGACGGAATTAGCCTTGTTAGAATCAAGCCACTTTAAGCATTCATGCTCATCAATTCCCCTGTGGCTGTCATAATTTTGATCTTCTTGTTTGTTGCATAATAAAAGAGGACCTATATGCCACGCCTTTTTCTTCATATCCTTTCTGTAATAATCGGCGTACTCTGGCTCGAGGTCGTAAAAGCTATTAACAATAACTCCATAGCTTTTTGACATGGAGTCAACAGCTTGTTCGACTAAGTTGTCGAAGTCAGTTTCGATGATCCCTTTGTCATTATTTGAAAGTTGGGATCTTGTGAAAGTTATCCGATGTGGGAAATTGGGTATGATAAAGGGCTCGGAATCAGATGAAACGTTGTGAAATATTCTTGTAATGTTGAAAGAAGCACAAACTGAGAAGAAACATGATCCGTGGAAAGCTAGACGAGGGATATTGAATTTGGCGGCGGAATCCGAAGCCCAGGGGAAGAACATATCGGCAATAAGGCAAGTGGGATTGAATTCTTTGAGGAGTTGTTCGACCGGTTCTTGAAACATGGAAATGGTTTGGGATAATTCGAGAGATGGGGGGATTTGGATGCATTGGATTTGGATATGGAAGCCTGCAGCTTGTTGTTGGATTTGGTGTGTGAACGGGGGGGTGGTGATAATGGTTGTTTTTACGCCCCGGGAAACGAAAAGCTTGGCCATTTCTAGAGCTGGAATTAGGTGGCCGGAAGCTGCACTGAAAGGAAGCATCAAGATATGGAGATTTGACATTGAGAAGAATACTAGCTAGTATCATCAACTTGTTTTTGTTTGTGAACAAGAGATTGATTGATTCATTGATTAATTTATTAATTAGTACTGAAGAAGTTGTGCAATTAATTAATTAATTAATTTACAATTGAGAGGGCCACCCACTTTAGAAAAGTTATTATCAACTGTTTTGTTTAGTGGGAAGATGTCGTTGTCTATTCTTTTCAAAAGAAAAGAAAAAGTTATTGGAATATGATCTATTTTGGAAATAAGATAAGCAAATGTTGAAGGTTATGAGAAATGGTTGTAAACCAAGTTAATGAAATAATCATTACGACGTTTTCAAACTTTATGCTATAAAAGGTGTACGTGTCCAAGGTTAAGAGAAATGTTCATAAAAATCATATAGGAATAATTACTTAAAATACTATTTAATTTGATGCCACAATAATTCAATAATAATCTTACAGATACTTCCTGCCATTTAGGCCATCTCCAATGGAGATGGCCGGGCTGGGGGCGGGGTGGGGCTGCGGGAAAGGAGTCGTCTCCAGCGGGGGCTGGGGGCGGGGCGGCTGGAGGGGCGGAACGCGGAGCCCTGCGCCCAGCCCTGGGCTCGCGTGGGGAAGAAGACGGGAAATAGGGGCGCATGTTTGCACGCGCCCCTAATTAAGTCAGGGGATGCCACTTGGCGTCCCCTGACTGGTTCCATTTTTTTTTTGTTTTTTTTTTTAAAAATTGTTTATTTAATAGGTTTTTTAATAAATAAAAATAGAAAAAAATATATATAAACTTAAATAATTAATAAAATTAATTTTCCCTATTAAATTAAATTAAATATGTAGAATTTAAATATTTAATAAAATTTATTTAGTATATTTATTGTATATTTACTAGCATTTAATAAATATATGTAGTCACCAATTTTTAATTTGATTATTTAATATAATAAAATTAATTTTTTTAAAATTAAAATCATTAATAATTTATTAGAATTGTAATTAAATTTATTTATGGACAAATCATTAATAAATAAATAGCATTTTTTATTTTAATATCTTTTATTGTAATTAAAAATTTAATCATTTAACTACAATATTGGTGGTGGCTATATTTTTTAAAAATATGGAATTAGTTAAAAATAAAATTAAACACTTATACAAATAATTTAGATTGATACTTAATCTAAATTAAATATTTAAATACATACTAAAATAGACAAGAAAAGTAAATTCAATTATTTAATTACAAGTACTAATAATTATTACTATTATTAATATTAATATTAAAAACAAAATTAAAATCAGAATTATAGGTGAGAGTGGGCAAAGGAAGAAAATAGAATTAATTCCATTCCGGAGCCCTACCATTGGAGACGACCAGGCAGGGCTCGGGGGGGGGGGGGGGGGTGGGGGGGGGAGGGCGGGCTCGGGGCTCCGGAGCCCCGGGGCTAGCCCTCTCCATTGGAGATGGCCTTATTAGCCAACACCAAAGCTGACGCAACTCCTATTTTTTAAACTAAGATGACTATTTTCTCTGGTGAAGTTGTTTTTTACTTTTTTTTTTTAATATATAGTTAAAGTTGATTTTTACTTCCAAGATTGTTTGAAAAAATCATGTATATGTACATATATTAATAAATTTGGCGGAATTTTATTTTATACAATATAAAAATTCATATTTATATTAATGATTTAATTATTATATGAGTACTTTATAAATTAAATATAATTTTAATATAATGTTTTATAATATAAAATATCTTATTTCTAAATTTACTAAAATAATCTCGTTAAATTTAACAAAATAAATTCCGTGCAAGGTTTTTAAAAGGAGAAGTTCAGAAGGGATCTTGGTACAGTAAAACTTCAAACAAATTAGTTGCATGAAGGATTCCAACAATAACACATGAAGGGTTTGTGCTTTATAATTAATCAAATATAAGAAAACTAACCCCCAAAAAATATATGAAATCAAGTTTCAGTATACGGGTATTGCACACGTCCGTCAATAATTTGAGGAAATTGGACAGAGGGAAGATTTCGTGCATAGTTTATGGAACCATTAGAGAATTTTTAGTTTTCACAAACTTCATCGAATATGAAGGTTATTGTAGCAACATATTTAGGTCAAACTTTCTAAAAATTATTTCGAGGATATTGTTAATTAATATATGCACTATATAATATATATGATGATGACAGTAGATATCAATTTTTTTCTTACAGTACATTCAAAATCAGTTTCATTTCACTTGTCAGATAATGAGTCAAAGACCTTGTTCATTCTAGGAGCTAGACAGCAAACTCACTCTCATTATTTATACAAATACCATTTCACAATTCTATTACAATTACATAAAACATCTGACTTAATTTCTTCTCAACCACACCATATTGGAAATGTAAAAAAGCTCGTACTATATAGTACTCTATATATTAATGTTCTTGTTGAGAGCTATAGGCACTCAAATCTTTTCTCAAATCATTCAAACAAATATAAGATGATCCACCTTCCTCAATAGCCTTTCTTGCCATTTCCTTGTAATAATTTGCTCTTTTCCTCAATTCCAAAGCTTCTTCTCCAACCATAACACGCCCCACCGCCTTAGCCACCGCCTCACTCGACACCCCCTCGCTCGCCACTCGATCCCATTTCTTACTCCCTACGGAAACTCCAATCCTCAAAACTTCTGTCACTAACTTTTCATTGTAAAATTGCTCGGCAAAAATTGGCCACGTCACCATACTCACCCCAGCACAAATACCTTCCAGAGTCGAGTTCCATCCACAATGCGTCACAAAAGCTCCTATTGCTTCGTGATCAAGAATCATAACTTGTGGGGCCCATCCTCTAATAATCAACCCTTTACCTGTCGTTCTCTCCTCAAATCCTTCCGGTAGCCAATCTTCGTTTTCCTCTTCTTTTTTCCCTTTCCTAACAACCCAAATAAAATCTTGGCCCGACTCCTCAAGCCCAATTGCAATTTCATGTAATTGTGTACGAGTAAAGTTAGCCAAGCTCCCGAAACACACGTAAACAACCGAATTCGGCCTCTTCGAATCAAGCCACGCCAAACATTCGTTTTCATCAATGGCTGATTTCTTCCCTCTTTGCCCCTTTTTCTCGGCTCCTATATCGTTGCATAACAACAGAGGACCTATATTCCATGCCCTTCTACCAAAAACTTTCTTGTAATAATCAGCATAAACTGGTTCGAGCTCATAAAAGCTATTAACTAAAACTCCATAGCTTCTCCAATCCGAGTCCCTTACTTGGTTGAACAACTTGGTGAATCCATCATCATCATTTTCATGCAATTGGGATGGAGCAAGTTGTGTTCTTACAAACGTTAACTCATGTGGAAGATTGGTCAGAACAAAAGGCTCTGTATCAGATGAAATATTCTTGAAAGGCTTTTGCCTCTTCATTTCTTCTTGAACACATAGCGCGAAATAACTCGTTCCGTGGAAAACCAATCTCGGGATTCCGAATTTGGCAGCAGAATCTGTAGTCCAAGGCAAGAACATGTCGGAAACAAGACAGTTTGGATTGAGCTCTTGAATGAGTTTCTCGAAAGGTTCTTGGAGCAAAGGTAGAGCTTTTATGAACTTTGTCGTTAAATCATCTGAAGTTGCTTGATCAACGGTTACAATATGATCAGGTAATTCGGATCCTTCTGGTGGGAATTTCATGATTCTTGAACCGATATTGAATCCGGATTGTTGGGCTGTAGTTATCGTGTCGGAAAATCCGGAAGTTGAAATGATGGTTGTTTTGAAGCCTCTTGAGGCGAATAGTTTGGCCATGTCCAACATTGGTATCATGTGTCCATGAGCCATTATAGGAAAAAAGAAAATATGTAGGTCTCCCATTGTTATTTAGTAGCTAATTAATTGAAGAATGATTTGATGAAGATAAGTTATATAAGTGAGTTCATGGTATATGTAGATTAGAGATTTCTTTAAAAATTGTGGAAAAATTGAAGTTTAATTATTCATATCTAACATTGATTAGTCAAGATTTGCCTTCTTGTTTGAATTATTCTACTTAGTCACAGAACTTTATAATGTTAAGATAATCTTGTAGAGACTTTGCAAATTAAATAGTTGAATATAATATAGGAAGCAAATCTGGATTTGAATTGCGAAAAGAAGAAAGGTACAAAATGTAAATTGCAAATGTCAATTTCTCTGACTTTCTTGATGTTATGCTTTCGCAAGCTCATTGGAATTCAAACCAAAATGAGGACATGTTTATTTATTCAGAAACAAGATTTTGTGGTTCAACTGTATTGAACTTATGCTTCCGAAATTGATAAAATAATTAACTCTTGACCATAAATCTTGTGGTACAATTGTAGTATTTGTTTTTGTTATAAGAAGAATTTAAGAATTAAATGATACAAAACATACTACGATTGAATTTAAAAAAGATAATATGAAGACGATTTGTCGTTTCATTTATCTATAACAAATATATTTGAGAAAAATAAAACATGTAATAAATACTCTAGTAATACATTTACAATTTTAAAAGTAACAAAATAAATTTCAATAATACAAACTCTCTCATTTTTGGTAAAATAGAGTCCCCCTAATATTACAAAATTTAGTGGATATAATGAATTACGGCATCATCGAAACACCTTACTTACCTCAACAAAAGCTTCTACGTATGTATTTATACACCATACGGTAATCCAACAGAAAAACTCAATGCATCGACAGTGGAGTGATCACATATTATTCTCAGTAGCCTGCTTTATCTGAAGAGCAGCTCTAACCACGTTGCCCCTCGTTATAATCCCAACCTAAGAAATGGAAAACAGAAAAAACTACTACTGTATAAGAATACTTTCAATCCATAATTAGTGAAATACCAATCAAGGATTTGAAATCAGATCACATTACCAGCTTCCCATCACCATCTACAACTGGTAGGCGACGATACTTGGTTTTAAGCAACAACCTACATCACCACAGAAATATGTAATGGAGAAGTAGACTTTACAAACCAAAATTACTTTGTTCGTATTCAAAAATGTAAGACAACAAAAACAAACCCGTCAAACATTGATGTAAAAAAAGTTCAGATATTCTATTTTAACCGTAATAGATCATATAAGAATATTCTAAGCATTTGACTAAAACTTCGGTTCCTTGGTATCTTAACGGAAAAACCGCAAATCCATGAAACATGTTAAAAGTAGAAACTACTCTATATTTTTCGTTTTGATAGACCCAAAACAGAAAAAACTAGTATCAGTTCTTGTTAGAGATAAATGGATACTCATACAAGTAAGTACTCAACAGTTGTACTTGAAAAATAAATGACCAAGAAAACAATTGAATACCTCACAGCGTCCTCGAGATTGGTGTTTTCACGCACAACAAGTGGAGCAGGAGTCATCACGTCACTAACAATTTTCCCATTAGTTTTGCTGAGTAGCTTTTGAATTTCATTAAATGTCTGCCATGAAAAAAAAGTTAGAAACTGATAGAAGTAAATACCTTGGAAAAAACCTAATCAATCAACCTAGCAATGATAGAAATGCATAAATTTCAATAAAGAAGAGTTATACATACTTTCCAAGTGCTATCGACATCCGGAAACATATTTGCATCATGCTGCCCACCACCTAATTGTCTCGAATAACAAAGCATGACCCTTAGAATTCCAAAATTTAGCTATAAAACTAACACATTTGTTTCACAACTTTGGTGATACCTGATATGGAGTCAAGTGCCAATAAATCATAATCGGAAACAACACCAACCTGCAGAAAATATAACTGAATTTGTCAAGACTTGTAGACAAAACCATCAACATCAAGATATTTCATGTTTTAACAAAAACACCAAATCCTCAAAAATGAAATAAATGAATTAGAAGACTCCAGGAGGAATCTTTATACTAGGCTACTAGCTAATAAAGCATATAGAGCTCCAGCTACTTTTGTAGTAGTAGTAAATGGTCACCAACTTCTTCTTTCTTTAATGAATAAAAGGTACCAATTTTCAATCAGCATTTTTACATACAGAATTGATAAACAATAGCACTAATAAAGCTCACAAAATTCAATGTAAAGTGCATAAAAGAAATGGAGATTTTGGGCTCACTTCCTGCAAATAATTTAAGAACAACAATTCCGTCTGGATCTAATTCTAAAGGGGCTTTTTGGCAAGTTAACTCCATGTGATATGTCTAATGGGCAATTTATCTGCCTATGATATGTCTAATGGGCAATTTATCTGCCTGTGATATGAAAATAGGCAATTTAACTCCTGTGAAATGAAATAATGAGCAATTTACCTCCCTATGATATGGCTAGTAGAGGTGTTGCACACACACTCTATAATGCAACTGAGACTTCATTTTCATGTAAAAATGACCAATTTAACCTTACCCTTGACAACATATTCACCTCACTTTACCCCCCTGTGATATGCGTAAATAGGCAATTTACCTCCCCGTGATATTGCATAATGGACATTTTACCCCCTTGTAAAAATGTAAGAATGTAAAAATCAAGAGAGAGGCAGTGTGCTTCTTTTATAAAAACACGGAGAGGTATTTTGCCCTTTTATTTATCACAGGGAGTTAAATTGTCTATTTACAATAACACAAGGAGTTAATTTGCTATTCACTCAATTCTAATGTTTTCTGAGTAGCCATAAGAAGGATATCATCACTATACAGCTTTTTTTGGCAAGAAATATTTTGTATCATCAAATTTAAACTGGAAAGAGAAAAGCTATAACCGGCACTCTAATACAAAACTCATCTGTGTTAGTTGAGGACAGAAATTTCAAGCCAAATTAAATTAGAACCCTGACATCCTTCGCGAGTCGAACGAGTAATGAAAACAAATGACCCAATAATCTAGGACAGGGACTTCTTACATGGGTATGGGTAAGGAAGGTGTCGGACTCGGTGCTGTAAATTTCAGCTGCCAATCCATGAGACAGAACTTATTATAACAGGAAAAACGCTACAAGATGACAAAAATAATCGAAAATCTAAAGGGACGAAGACGAGTCAGCAAAAATACCGATCCTAAATCTTTCTATGCAATCAGCATACTCATTCAGTGAACTGTTTAAAACATATTTGACGAATCCAACACGGGCAATATTTCCATTCAGTCAAATGATTCTTATCTTCTCTCAACAGCACTTAAATGACTCGCCCATCCTTATCTTCCTTCTGAGATGCACCATCTTTTTACCCTATTTTCAATTTTTAGAAGGAAAGTTCTTCATGGTTTCATTAGCATGTATCATGTATGTGCTCCCAGAAGTAGTAAATGAACATGTAGCCTAGAATTATGGACCATGCTATGAATAACAGCTAATTTGCATAATAATGCCAAAAAATCAGCAAAATTCATGCAGGTGCTTTTCATCATACAAAGTAATCATATAGGAAATGAAACTTTACCAACTTCCAGTCATCATCAATTACAGGGAACCCAGTAATTCTTTTCTCAACAAGAGTCTCGAGCGCTGTTTAAACAAGAAAAAGGTGGTAACTAGAAGAGTGAACAAATGAAAACATATACAAAGAGAATAGAGGGTAGCCAATACCTTCATCGACAGTAGTTGTAGGTCTTACTACGTGCAAATGCTCTTTTCCTGTCATAAAATCACCAACAGTGTAGAATCCTTCTCGTGGCTGTACGGTGATAGAGATAAAAATTCAGTAAGAGAAAGACTAGTCATAATCAAGATAGTCTTTATAGATTAATCAAAAAAGGCCAAATAATTAACTTGGTGCTTGGTGTACCCGAAGGCGGATCAAAATGACTAGGGCTAATCTCATGCAAACTGAAGAACATATTTTAAATCCAATCAAATTTATACCTAGAAATGACAAACTCTTAATACTTTAATCAGTTTATATGTTTCTCAATAACTAAATTCTTAATTACACATCATAAAAAGTTAATCAATTCTTCGTAATAAAAAATATTATCAAAAGGTTAATATTCTATTTTCAGGTTGAATGGCACTTTGTGTATTTGAAATCGGAAAGACCTTCTCACGGAAAACTTTGAGATCAATTCAACTCAAACAAGCTTGAAATTTCTTTTAGTGTTAAGTTCAGCTTGCTCAGTTTGCAAAATTATATATGAGTTACGTAGTTCCCTGAGTTGAGGGAATGGGAAGCACCTTCAAAGCTCCACATAAGATGTGGCAACATCTTCAAGGACTAGTTTCACTCCAGTGAACAAGTTCACTTTGTCCTTTCCAGAACAAAATGATTCACTCTAAGTTTATATGAGCAAGTTTATGCACGATTGGTAAAGAAAAAATGATGATGCTTGTAGAAGGCATCAAAATATAACTATTTCTTCCAGAAATTAAAATATGTCATAAATTTTTGCAACCAATATGTACCTAATATCATGTCATGAGTCGTGAAAAATAAATGATCAAGAACAACCTTTTTGCATTATCACCAACAAATCATTTAGTTTTGTCCAATAATATAGTCAGTTATTGTCATTGATATCTCCACCCCTCAGCTACTGCTTTTTCTCTGCCAGTTCAACCACTTATTTCTACCTTAGGATCTTTCGTTAATGAACGCTGGCCCTTGAATTCAATATTTGGCTCAGATATGATCTGAAATAAGTGGGATTATGTAACTGGAATTGAGAAATAATTTTTTATAGCTATAAACGATTGAATGAGAACAACGCAGAGTAAAGAATAGCGACGGATGTAAACAGTACGCGTATTGCAGAGTTTCAGCCCAGGTTAGGAATTGATATATGAACGTGATCATCCCCTTGAAAAAACTGGTGTTGAAGTCTTCGATTTTGTATGGCTGTTTTGCTTATTTATGTTTACTGATTGTTGAGACTCTTGTCTCTCATTACCATTTGTAGACTATATAGCTGAAAGAGCATACACTAGCATCAATAATTCAAATTGAGCAGAAAAATGCCCATGTGTGGATGTGTTATTTCAAGAATGTTCAGACTTCGTGCATGATGACATACATTATAGCTTATTTTATAGGTCCTTGAAAGACACTTTCAAAGACTGATCGAAAGATGCTAATGATACACGTTTGATATAGGATATGATTGACCAGAAAGGTTGGCATGAAGGTAATAGTAAGAGAAAGGGCGGAATGATGCATAAAGGATTCTTAATTCAATCAATATAACATTTTGTAAGGGTGCGGTGAGTGTTATCCATGCTAGTGTTCTGGTCTAAATATTGAAAGCTAGCAGCTTAGCTTAAAAGACGCTTGGTAGAAAGAAAGAAAGGGCTAGTTCCAATACCAGAATCAGAAGGTTATGAAGCACAACAAACCCTATTAGTGACATTTAAAAGATTTACACAATCTGATACTAACAACACCAAATGAAATTGATCACTATATGCGATGTTTAAGCAGCATACACAGTCTGATTTAAACACCAAAAGAAATTGATTAAATCACAACAAAATCCACACCCCATTTTTATCAGTTCTCGTCACCCCAAATATGTGAAACATTTCAATATGTAAGAGATTAAAAATCAGCTCGAAACCCAAAATGCTAATGTACCTCTCAAGATATACACCTAGATTCATATTTATACATATTCTTCAACATACACATACACATAAACACATGATAACACACAGTCAGAAACTTCCCCGTTAAAATATTACCATACCATCACATACTAAATTATTGTAAACACAATAAGTATAATTTGACAGCCTAATACCTTACTCTTGACCCTACATCCCCAACATGAAGCTCAATCGCAGTATCCAACTTCTCAAAACTCAATAACAATTTGTTTCTTCCTCCTAAAATTGCAAAAACCATTTTTAACTCGACCTAAATTAATTTGAGATTCACAAAAAAAAAAAAAAAAAACCAAAGGAATCTTCTGTTACACAGGCTAGACACCGCAAACTAGAAACAATCCCGCCCACACCCAAGGATCTCGGAAATTCAGAACAACTTGAGCCAAACCAAACCCATCTGCTCAATTACCAAGTCCAGAACAATTCAAGAAACAACCCCTAATAGAACCTCTACTGTACAATTTCTAAGACACGCTTACTACATGATATCCTCTGTATCTTTCACCCCTTTTCAGTAAAATAAAATAAATAATTGGAGAGGTGGTGATTTACTTACTGTAACGGAGGAGTTGGTGGTACCGGCGGTGGCGGAGGGAAGAGCCTCCGGCCTTCGAAATTCAAAATTCCGCTTCCATCGGGCGGTGGAACCGCAATTACTAGATACGGAGGGTTTAAGAAAAGGGGTTCCGCGGCGGCTAGAGTACGTGAGGGTGCAGGGTAAACTGTGGCAAAGAACGGTGGAGATTACTCCTGAACGTGGAACAACGGCTTGGAGATCGGTAATGAAAAGAGTAGATTCCATGATGATAGGAGTGAAGAGGAAGAGATGCGTGTTAAAATTTATAAATCAACTCTGTTTAGGAAAGCGGCAAGCAGGGGTCGGTGGAGATACTTAAGGACGTCTTTATTGAATGCACACGAAAATGTTAAGGACGTGTTTGGTATGGATTATGAGCAACCTTTGATGTGTAACTTTATTATTTACTTTCTTGTTTTGAAGACATTTCTATAAATCCAGGGTAATGTATTTTTATACATCTTTCATAACACCTACATTTCTCTTGAATTTTCTAATTTAAGTGTTTAGTTGGTAACATAAAAAAAGGAAGATTGTTAAATCATGAATTATCACTATTTTGAACAAAAAAATATTACTAGGATGACAAATAAGATTGTCTCGTCTGATAAGCCAATTTTTTTATTTTTTCTCTATCATTTTTCTTATTGAATAGATAACTAATTGATTACAAATTTACTAGGCAACTTTCATTATACATTTATATGTTGCTTCGGTCCGAGCTGTATATACACAGTCTAGTGGATCAAAAAAAAAATCATAGTCATGTCGTATGTACCCTGAAATTTTTTTAAAATTTGTGTTGTCATGCCGTATCGTGTCCGATCATAGATTGTATTTGAATACATGCATCAAAGATTAGATCAAATTAATTTGTAAGTAAAATTATGTTTAAAAATATATATATTTTTTGAAAACATTAATTTCAGATCAATATAAGAATAAAATTTCATATCACTTCATGAAATCACATTTTGTGTCAATACATCTATAATTAAGTTAAAAGTTTAATACAAAAACCAGGACATATAATTTGAATGTGCCATATCCAAGAACATATCTACTATGATTTAATGTATAAGTTTGATTTTTTAATATGAATATAACACTACCTCTTCTAATTGATCTTATCATGTTGTTATCTACCAAACAATTTCTTTCCCATGATGGATATTTCGACTCCCCAGTACTCTCCATTTTCTAATTCAAAATATAAGATTAATATTGTTTCTCAAAATGTTATTGGACTTTCAAACTATATCAGGGTCTATTTTGATGAATTCTGGCTCGGTTTTAAAAAAATGGTTTTGGTGGTTTTGGAGAAATCTTTGAAACCTCATTTGGTTAAGTTTTGGATGTTGGGTTTTATGGTTCTGAAAAAATTGAAACCCCACTTGGATTGGTTTGGATGTTGTGATTGGGAAAAAAGTAGGTAATAGGTGTCAAATCAATTATTTTTTTAGAGAGTTTTGAGAAAAAAATAAATTGTAGGTGCCAAATCAATGTTATATAGGTTTCAAGAATTTGGAGATAGATTTGTAAATAGATTTATGATAAGTTTCATGGTTTTGTCGAAAACTCATTTGGAAGGATTTTAGTCCGGTCTCACGAAACCCGCGAGACTGGGCCAAAACTCATCCATGTATAGCCAATTGTTTCATCCAAACACACCCAATTATGCAATTATTCGGGCCGGCTGTATTGTGCTTGGCGGTTCAAAGTTTGGACCCACAAAATTATGGCGCGGTGACTAAAAGCCTAAAACAAGTGGTGGTGTTTCACATTTGAACGCATTAGGCGTGAACGTGATGCAGGTGAGGAAAATTGAAAAGTCTAATTGCAATATACGACTTTTAAAATTTGTAGGAAATTTCATATTTAAATAGATATATTAGATTTTTATTTGGATTTGGATATGATTCAAATATTTTTTTTAATTGATTTGATTTTAGAATAATAATGTGCAAATCCGTTGTTAATTCGAGAGAGATGTACTGCGCGCTAATGAAGTTTAAAAAAACGAAAACAAAAAGAGTGAGAGTAGAGTTGTTAATGAGTCGAATTCGGGTCGGATCATACTCGATTCATATTCTACTCCATTTATATCCGGTCGGTCCAAATCTTGGTCATATCTAAATCTCTCGACTTTATTTGATCTTGGTCGGATTCAGTTGGATATCAAATCTTTTTTTTTATCCAATTAAATCTTCATTGTCAAAATTTGCACCAGTGTTTTTTCTGAAACAAATTTCCTGGCTTTGCAATTTTATTTAATTTAGCTCACATGTTCAAAATTTTTAACTAATATTCATGGTTTTCAGATGAAAAGAAGCATAGAGATGAAATTGTGAATGAATTATTAAGAACTATCTACTTCAATTAATGATCAAATATATTAACTTTATTTATTTTAATAAAATATTATGTATGTATATAAATATATATACATACATATATTTTTAATATATTGTCGGATACGTATTTTTTACGAATCAGATCGACTTAAACCCATATTATTTACGTATTTCAGACTATGAAAAATGGATCAGATTTATCAAATCATAAATTAAATTAAAATTATATTATATCGAACCGAATTAAAAATCGAATTGGATTTTGATTAATCCCCGCCCCACTGATAGAGAATATGTGGGCTTACTTAATGGAGCGGACCAAATTTAAAAGTTTAAGAACAATGATAAATAAATTGATGGTTACATTTAGTCAATGAAACCATGAATTAAAATTTCATTCCGAGTGTATGTTTCGGTCAGTCAAACATTGAAAAAAATTTAGAAATATTTCGGAAACACTAAGGAAAAATTGTAATTTTTTTTTACTACATTAAGAAAAATAAGAAAGTCCCAAGCAAACAAATAGTTTAGGAATTATATCTTATTTTCGTTTCGCATGATTAAAAAACGAAAAAATTTCGATACTTTTGATGGAAAAAATGAAAATTATATCCATGAATGAAACTAGTAGCATATTATTATACAATTAGTCAGTGAAACTAGTAGCGTATTTTGATAAATACATAATATCTTATCGGTTTGTCTACCTTATGTAATAGAATGTTGTCGGAGTGATAATTAATGTTTTAATTATAATTATAGCTAGCGATATTGTTAGAACAATAATTGTTTCTGTTAAAAAAAAAATTCAAAATTTCTTAAATACCCTCAAAGTTAATTCACCCCCTCACTTGCCTTCCACTCTTTCTTCATTCAGATTTCTCTCTCTTCTCTATGTTTATCTATACACAGAGAAATCGATAAAAAGAAAAACTATACGTACCCAGATAATACGAATTTAGATCAAACCAATAACTATTCTTCATTTTAAGTTAAAAAAAAAAATCAAATATGCTAATAAAGGCAATTATATTTCCTGGGTCTTTATTAGATTATTGATTAAAATAATAGAATATTAGATTATTCCTTGTCTGTATTACATAAATACATGCTTTGTAGATTATGAAAAAAAAAGGATAAATGTTTATTGCGAATTTAATTTACTACTCATTGGTCGTATAATAAATGTTGCTAAACTCTTAATTAACAAATAGTAAAAAAAAAATTGTTTCATTCAGTGGCTCGCAAAAATTTGGAGTTGATAAATCAGTATTTCAATATAAGAATTGGGTACTGAGATTGTTGAGATGGTAGGCGCCGGGAAGATAATCGGTTTCATGAAAGAAGATCTCATCCATTTTAGAGAGAGAAAGAACTGTGCAAATGGAACCTCAATAAATGAATGTGTGGTTTCAGAAGAACTAGTTAATGAGGGTAATATTGTCTATCAACTTTATTTGTTCTGGTAAAAATTGAATGTGTTATGGCAATATCGCCAACTTTCAATTATAACCAACTATATGTATATATATTTTTGTTTCTTAAAGTTTAATTTCTTTTGAGACACGTCGGAAGTAGGAACCTCTCCGAAAAAGGGATTTGAACATGAATTTGCTATTTTGTAGTGACTAGTCCATTCCACTAGAATACTAGATCAATCATATGTTAGTATTATAACCAACTATATGATTAAGGCAGTATTCTCTGAATTTGTGTGTATATTTTTGTCATGATCAATAAGTATTTTATTTTCATCTAAAATCAATCATCCAATTTTTCCTACAATTAACTCGGGAAAAAGTAAAAAGCGTCGTATGAGTCAGCCATAAGATATGATCCAGACTTTAAACGTCATATGTGCAGGCTTCATCACATATCCTTAGGTCATCTCCTATGAGGCAAGGGGAAGGGGAAGTTGGATTTAGGGGGTAAAAAATGTGAACTAAAATAATTAGAGGGGTGGTCAAGGCAATTTTCCCTGGAGGGTTGAACCCATCGCCTGGAGGGGTGAGGCCATCTCCTATGATTAGAGGGGAGGGGGAAGTTGGAATTAGGGGGGTAAAAATAATGAACTAAAATGATTAAAGGGGTTGGCAATGCAATTTCCCCTTGATGGTGGCCATCCACCGCCTGGAGGTGTGAGGCAAGGCAACATTGCCTTGCCTCACACATCGATCCAGCACTTGCAGGGCTGGCGAGTACGTTGCACTCGCCCGCCCAGCAGCAGGTGGCCGACACTTTTAGTGGTTCCCTTTTTTTTTTGTTATTTCTTATTTTTATTCAATATATAAACTTTTTTTTTTTAAAAAAATCCTTTAAAATATCTTATTAAATGAAATGTAACTCTCATTTAATTTTAATTTTAGTTAATTTGTGTCTTATTTTTAAAAAGTTAATTTTAGTTTAAAAAATGTAACTCTTATTTAATAAACTCAATTCTAATTTATTTTGTTTTAATTTAATAAAAAAAAATTTTATTTTTAAAAAAATCCTTAAATTTGTGTATTATTTTAAAAAAAATTAATTTTAGTTTTAAAAATGTTGCTCGTATTTAATAAAACTCAAATTTAATTTGTTTTTATTTAATAAAAAAATATTTTTATTTAAAAAAATCGTTAAATTTTTAAAAAACACTTAAATTTTTATTTATTTTTTATTTAATAAAAACCCTTTTATTTTTTAAAAAAATTCCTTTAAAATACCTTTTTAAATGAAATGTAACTCTTATTTAATCTTAGTTTTAGTTAATTATTAGAAACTCAAATTTAATTTAATTAATAAAAATGAAACTTTAAAAGAACTTAATGAAGCTTACATATGATTCGTTAAATTAAAAACGATATAACCCTAACAATTATATAGTGAAACACTTGGGTGAATAGTTAGACATCTAAAATTTTATTTCTTATTATTAATGTCAATCTTAAATTATTTTTATTATTCCCAAATCGGTTTGTGTATTATTATCCATTATTAATATTGTTATTTATTTATTTATTTATTATTGTTTAATTTTTATTATTATTGCTATTATTATTATTATTATTATTATTATTATTATTATTATTAAGTGAGAGTGGGGAAAATGAGAATTGGAATTAAATGGAATTGATAGATTGAGTCATTTGAGATGACTTATAAAAAGGAAAGGGGAAGCTGGACTTGGAATCTGAGGGGAAGCTGGATTGAGCTGAGGGAAGCTGGACTTAGGCTGAGGAGTCACTGGAGATGGCCTGAGGCAAGGCAACACTTGTCGGCCACCTGTTGTTCAGTTTTTTTTTTTTTTTTTTAATTTCTGAAATTGTATTAAATATAAACATTTTTTTAAAAAAAAATTCCTTTAAAATATCTTATTAAATAAAATGTAACTCTTATTTAATTTAGGTTTAGTTAATTTGCGTATTATTTTTAAAAAGTTAATTTAAGTTTAAAAAATGTAACTCTTATTTAATAAACTCAATTTTAATTTATTTTGTTTTAAAAAAAAATTATTTTTAAAATAATCCTTAATTTGCATATTATTTTGAAAAAGTTAATTTTAGTTTTAAAAATGTAGCTCTTATATAATAAACTCAAATTTAATTTAATTTAATTTTTTTTATTTAATAAAAAACATTTTTATTTAAAAAAAATCTTAAATTTGGGTACTATTTTGAAAAAGTTAATTTTAATTTTAATTATTAGAAACTCAAATTTAATTTAATTAATATTATTATTTATTATTTGTAATTAATAATAATAATTATAATAATAATTATTATTATTATTATTATTATTAAGTGAGAGTGAGAGTGAGGAAGAATAAATATTGAAATTAATTGGAATGAGAAGATTGATTCACTGGAGATGACTATATAAATGAGAAGGAGAAGGGGAAGGGGTGAAAAAGGGGAAGGGGTGAAAAATGGGAAGGGGAAGGGGAAACTGGACTGAAGTCACTGGAGATGGCCTTAGGGATCTCCTATGAAAAGGGAAGGGAAAGTTGGATTTAGGGGATGAAAAATATGAAGTTTTATGAAGAGGGGTTAGGAAATGCAATAACCCCTTGATGGGCTGACTCATTTCTCAAGGAGCCTGCTCACTTGCTGTTGCTGAGCGGGCTGTTCTCTATTTTTTTTTTAATTTAATAAAAAACCTTTTTTTTTTAAAAAAAAATTCTTTAATTTATGTAATATTTTTAAAAAAGTTATTAATTGTCAACTAATTAATTGTTGTATTATTGTGTACTAATTTTATTTCTTATTATTAATGTCAATCTTAAATATAATTTTTATATTCCCAAATCGGTTTGCGTATTATTATTATTATTATTATTATTATTATTAAGTGAGAGTGGGAAATAATAAATATTGGAATTAATTGGAATGAGAATATTGAATCACTGGAGATGACTATATAAATGGGAAGGAGACGGGGAAAGAGTAAAAAAGGGGAAGGGGTGAAAAATGGGAAGTAAAAGTGGAAGCTGAAGTCACTGGAGATGGCCTTAATTCATTGTCATAACAGAGACTTCATCATATTTTTATTTTGTTTATATCATGTCTCTTGCATGTATATATTGATATTTCTTGATTAAGTTTAAAGTTAATTACTTATTGCATACCGACTTGTGTTTGAACCGTAAAATTCGCTTTAGTTCGATTCATATGCACATCAATCAAAATATCAAAATATTTACAGTTCAATAACTATTGTAGCTTTAATTGAACTTGATTATATGATATAGAATTCACCATATAATCTAGAAAATGACAAAAGACTCAAGTTTGAATCGATTAACGCTAGTTCGAATCCGTTTGAAAAGAAAGCAATTTCCTATAAAATTTCAAGAACGATATAAAAAATACATCAAATTTTAATAAAGTATAGTTTGACCATTCGACTTTAGCATCCCTATTTATGAATAGTGAATAGTCCAATATAGGTTGATTTTGGAAAATCAAATGTGAAAATTAATTAGTAAAAGTAATTTAATATCTTAACCAACCATTAAAATTAATATTATATATCATAAAATATGTATGTGATGTTTTTTTTAATAATATCATATATATTAGATATAATTAGCAATTTGAAAAATTATGAAGGAAGGATTTTTTTTTTTGATAATTGAAGGAAGGATTATTTTCTTTAGTAAAAATAACACTAATTTATGCGACATTCATTTTGGAAAAGATGCCTAGTTGGTCAAACTCCATATTAGGAAAAGAGAGTAAATCATCAATTAATTATTTTTACTCCCATAACATAAAAGGCGAATAAGAGTATATTAGTTAAAATAAAAAATTTACTTTAACAAGAACAATTTGTGCTCTGTGGCAAATTGCGTTAATTTTCAGCCAATCTAGTTGAACACGTCATCTGCGACATGTAGGACCCAGTCACCAAAATCCAACGGCGGATATATCGTCCACAGATTTTCTAGGGTTTTTTGCACACACGTGATTCCTCATCCTCGGGCTAGTATAAGTTGCGCCGCCCCAAATACCCCAACTTTCGTAGAGCAGCTCGAACCTGCCCTCCAATTTTTTTACTCTCGTTATCTTCCATTTCCGGCTTCGCCGCTTGTCGCTATCGCCGGCGTTTTTTGACACCCCCTCAGTCGTATCTCCGACCTATTATCCTTCCCTCTCCTCTCTTTATGAGATATAGCAAAAAAGAAAAAAATTGAAAACCTCACTAAAAACTCAAAACATAGTCTGATATTTCTCGCTTTTGCTCTAGTAAATTGAGCCTTAGTTTGATTCTGGAAATAAAAAGAGGAGAGGGAAGTTACTGGAAAAACCAAAAAAAAAAAGAAAACTCAAAACTATTTGAAAAGTAAAAAGTCCTCTTATTTTTTTAGGGTTTTTTGTGAATTGAGATGGCGGCGCAGGTTCAGATGCAGCCTCAGGTGCAGATTACCAATGCGGCTACCTCTGGCGGGACCGGGCCGCTCGTGACGTCACTATACGCTGGAGATCTGGACGCTAATGTCACTGATTCGCAACTCTACGATCTGTTCAGCCAGATTGGGGATGTGGTATCTGTTAGGGTTTGTAGAGATTTGGCCAGCCGCCGCTCGCTCGGATATGGCTATGTTAACTACGCCAACCCTCAAGATGGTTAGTATTTCATGTTAGATTAAGGTCTCTGGTTATTTCAAATATACTTCAAATGCCAACTGCTGCTTGCTTATGTAATTTGTGAATGGAAATTCGAAAATGTATCTAGGCACATTATTTGTGTATGTTCTCATAGTGAGGTTTAGTAAGTAAGGTGCAATGAGATGCAATACGATGACAAATATCCCAGAGTTTTACTAAAAGAAGGTATGCTTCAGACTTGACTTAGACAGTGTCACATTGTCGGGCTAATGAAGCCAGGACCAATAAGAAAGATGAACATCAACTGTCTAGATACTTTGACTAAGGACATATTACATTTAAACCTGGGGTTATTTTGCACAGAGATATCCTCATTTGAGTTGAAAATTAGGGGAAATAAGGTGACATCTATAATATAGGGAAACACTTAAAAAGTTGGACTAATTATATTTCAGCTACTAAATAGTAGCACTAGTAATATTTGAAAAGAATTGTGAGGAAGGTGTGATTAGAATTTTAGAACATGTGCAGCACTGTGTCTAGTAAAAAGCTTTTCTAAATTCCCAGTTGATTCTGGAAGTGATTGCATGAGTTCATTTATGAATTAGACCAATCTAGTTAACCAAGATAGTCATAGTTAAGAAATTAGCGAGTATCTTTTTGTATGTAGATTTCATCATCAGTTTTTGGAGAGGTGAAAAGACTCTCAGTATATATGATGATTGAAATTATGGCAAGAAGGCAGAAGCTATATTCTTCATACGCATCTGTCACTATAAAGTGCATACTTGTCTCTATAGCAAGTGTTTGGATTCTTTCTCCCATATGGTGTTGTGGCTGGAAATCTGCATTGAGGTCCTTCAATTTACTTTTAACTTTTACTCACACAGTTGATATACACTGTGAAATCCCACAATAGTGTGACAGTGGAACATATAGAAAAAGACTGGAATGAGAAATTGCATAACCTTTTCTCCTAGCTGATCTTTATCTTTTTAGAAATCTCTATGATGATAGATAGAATGTATTCAAACACAATAGATTTAAATGTACATATTATTGAATTGCTTGTCACAGGTAGCATATGCCATAGTTGTTCAATGTCATTTTGAAGACAGATATTATGTTTGTTAATTTTATTTTCTATATTAGCAGAAATCATAAACTTTTTTGTCATCAAGTAACTTGCTTCTAAAACATTCTTGGTATTCCTTAATTGTGTCAATCAATGAATTTTGGATCCATTTCTTATTTCACTTCATGTCACAAATTTGTGTGCTGTGTGCGTTTGATGGGAGCATCTTGGTTTGCATCTGTCTCTTAGATTTGTTGATTAGGCTCTTACTTCATTCTGAATTGTAGCTTCAAAAAGACACTCTTTCACCTTTCTCTCCATTGCCATGCTAACCCTTTCTTTATATTTGTGTTAGCTGAAAGAGCATTGGAAGAGTTGAGCTTCACTCCTCTTAATGGAAAACCAATTAGGATTATGTACTCTCATCGAGACCCAAGCGTACGCAGAAGTGGTTCTGGAAACATATATATTAAGGTAAATGCTTTCTGTCATTTTTCCATATCTCTATGATACATCGCTGCAGTGATTGATTTATAATTTTGCCGTGGCAGAATCTTGACAAGGAAATTGACCACAAAGCTCTACATGAGACATTTTCTTCTTTTGGGAACATTCTATCATGCAAAGTAGCTACAGATGCTTCTGGGCAGTCACTGGGCTATGGTTTTGTGCAATACGCTAGTGATGAATCTGCTCAGAATGCTATTGAGAAGCTCAATGGCATGCTATTGAATGGAAAACAAGTCTATGTGGGACCTTTCCTACGCAAGCAAGAAAGAGAAATGTCAGTAGAGAAGACAAAATTTACTAATGTGTTTGTGAAGAATTTGTCTGAATCAACAACTGAAGAAGATCTTAAGAAGGTATTTGGTGAATATGGATCAATCACCAGTACAGTGGTGATTAGAAATGAAGATGGAGCCTCAAAATGCTTTGGATTTGTTAACTTTGAGAATGCAGAGGATGCTGCTAGAGCTGTTGAATCCCTTAACGGCCACGAATTTGATAGCAAGGAATGGTATGTAGGGAGAGCCCAAAAGAAAACTGAGAGAGAGCAAGAATTGAAGCACCGATTTGAACAGACTGTGAAGGAAGCAGTTGACAAATCACAAGGGTCAAATCTGTACGTGAAGAATCTTGATGACAGCTTTGATGATGATAAGCTTAAGGAATTGTTCTCTCCATTTGGTTCAGTTACATCATGCAAGGTTTGTGAATTGGTTGAAGTTGTCATCCCATTTCATTGAAAATTGATCTTGTCAGTAAGCTATTTAGCTTATTAAAATTCTCCATTATTAATACAGGTGATGAGAGATCCAAGAGGAATAAGCATAGGATCAGGCTTTGTTGCGTTCTCATCACCCGAAGAGGCTTCTAGAGCTGTAAGTTTGAATCCCTGCATTCTCCTCATTTGATTCCAACTTATCACTTTTTAATAAATCAAACCTTAATAATTTTTTGTTTGTTTCTGTAGCTATCTGAAATGAGTGGCAAGATGATAGTTAACAAACCTCTTTATGTTGCACTTGCTCAAAGGAAGGAAGATAGAAAAGCACGATTGCAGGTACTTGTTTTTGGCTCTTTAATTCTTTTCATATAGGAACTTAGTGATGAAAAAGTAAAATTGAATGGTAAATATGACATTTCTGGGTTGTTTGATAGATAAATGTAGTTTAGTCCGCTGCTATATTCGCTCTCCGTCATTGAATGGCTTTCTCATTCTACCAGGAATCAATTGTATTTTAAAAGTCCTAGTCCTATATTGATTAAACACAAGAGACATAATTATTCTCTTTGAATTACCTTGTGAATTAATTCATAAAAAATGTTGATTTACTCGATCATTTTATCCAGGCTCAATTTGCTCAGCTGAGGCCAATTGCAATGGCTCCTGCTCCTCGTATGCCGATGTACACTCACGGGGGTCCTGGTCTGGGACAACCAATATTCTATGGACAACCTCCACCTGCCATCATGCATCCCCAAGTATTTACATTCTTCCCATGCTAATTTTATTTTTAACATGTTCTGATGTCAAGTTGGAATTCAAAAGTTAGGTATATTTGTTTGTGTGAATTGGAATTAGCAGTTATACTAAATATATTAATTGTTCTATGAGAGGGGGATGTGTTTCTAGTAGCGAATTAAAACTTGTAATGCATTATTCTAAAATTTTATCGGATAAGAGTAATGATCAAAGCTTTTAGTTTTTACTACATAGTAATAGAAATGCAGTGATGTGTCACTTGACTCACTTCGTTCATCCGAAGCATAGCACTAAAGATGTCAGCTGAATGACTGAATCTTTACTGCCATCTTTTTCTATGAAATAACCTGGATGACCTTAAGAAAGTTTACTATTGAAGATCGTTTGTGTTGTATTTCTTATGTATTGTCTATATTATCAGCCTGGATTTGGGTACCAACAGCAACTTGTTCCTGGCATGAGGCCTGGTGGGCATCTCATGCCAAATATGTTTATGCCTATGGCCCAACAAGGGCAACAAGGTCCACGTCCTGGTGGGAGGCGCTCCAATGGTGGTCCAATGCAACAGGGTCCACAGCCAGTTCCCCTAATGCAGCAGCAGGTTTGTTGGAACTTGCCCTTGCTTTTATTCAGCTGGAACTTTTTCTTGACTATTTACTCACTTCGTATATGCAGATGGTTCCAAGAGGACGTGGTTATCGCTATCCTCCCGGGCGTGGAATCCCTGATGTGGCGGGGGGCATGCTTTCTGTCCCATATGAAATGGGTGGGTTGCCATTGCGTGATGCGGGGATATCTCAGCCTATTCCTGTCGGAGCTTTGGCATCTGCACTAGCAAATGCTTCCCCCACCGAGCAGAGGACGGTGAGCTTTTTCTTCTAATACCGTTCATTTAAAAGTTCTATTTTAGAACAATGGCTCAATGAGATAAAGCATTATTTACTTAGAGCCACATCTCTTGCCTGATATGGTAGTTGAAAAACTAAAGAATAGTTGTATTTTCTGCAAGCATAATTTCATCTGCTCTAGCGATATCTTGTTTCTTGTCTCGGTGAAGATCTTTGGTCCTAAAATAAATTGTCATTTCCTGTAGACTTTGATAGCCTCTGTGACACTCCTGTATTGGTTTTCTTGTTAAAGCTACTGTCTTTATTAAATCATCTGTTCTATGGGGTTGTTGGTGGACTTTGGGTTCACATTGATAGAAATTTTGAATTGGTGTTTCGTAGTTTGTAAGATAGTATCTGAACTCAACTGATGATAGGACTCTGTACTTCTCTTTTAGTGCATATACTTGCTGAAAATCTACCTTGTTGGTGTTTTCATTCAATTTTTTTAATTAAGAAATTTCTTGTGTCTTCTGTTGCTTCCAACGAACATGTTCCATATTAGCTTCTAGAAACGAATTTAATTAAGTTCCCTTAAAAACTTCCTACGTTTGCAAGCGGACCCAAAATCTTACGTATGTCGCCCAAATATTTCATAGCAAGAACCATTCAGTATATTTCTTTAAACAACTGAAGAAACCCATGCTTTGAAATCTCGAATTATGGGTCACTGCTGCTTTTATAAATTTATCATGCCCTATTAATTTTGATTATGGTTTGCCAGATGTTGGGAGAAAATTTATACCCACTTGTTGAACAATTGGAGCCCGAAACTGCAGCTAAGGTGACTGGCATGCTCCTAGAGATGGATCAGACGGAGGTTTTGCACTTGTTGGAGTCACCAGAAGCTCTTAAAGCTAAGGTTGCTGAGGCAATGGATGTTCTTAGGAATGTGTCTCAGCAACAGGCCAGCAGCCCTACCGAGCAATTGGCTTCCTTGTCGTTGAACGGATGATCTTATTTTGTTGAGATCGACAAATACTTTACACCAGATTTTGATCTGGAGACATTATCATGCTAATTTATTATACAATTAGGGGCAGTAGTTGATTTTTTGTTTTACTTTTGATACAGAGATTATAACATCCTTTTGATCATCCCCTAATTTGCAGACTGAATATTTAAATTTATCATTGCTGCTATGGATGTGGATTTCTATTTTGGATTATGGGCTAATTTGATGTTTTTGGGCAACAAATTCTGTTCCATTCATTATTTATCTAATCGTACTTCTTTTGCTCTTGAAATATCTAAATGCTAGATTTCTATTAGCCTTTTTCTGAGTCCTAATTTGCTATATAAACATTTCTATGACGCACGGATGCTAATATTTTTTTTTTCCGTGTGATTTGAGTATGTGTACAGAAAAGAGAAAAATAGTTTGCAGAGTTTTTTTCAAGAGAAAACAAATACTGATCAATTTTCTAAAATTACTTGTTAACGCTTTTTGATTTCACATTCAAATACCCACTTTCAGATATTTATTTTTTGAAGAATATATAAAGTATTTTGTACTATTATTTAAATTTGTAAGACTCTAATCAACTACCTTATAAATTGGAATTAATATTCCCTTGTTTCATAAGGTAATTTCAGAATAGCAAATCAAACGATCCACTAATATTCCCTTTTTAATCATCTACATTTCATTGTATCAATTTACATAATATGATGACATTTCAGTTTCTAAAAAATTTGACATTTTTAATACATTCAAATGGAATCCATCACAATTGTCAATTGACGTGATGTGTACTCTTGCTGGGTACGGCTCATTATACTTACTTGAAATCACACGATATCATGATTCGAAAATTATTATGAGTATAATTAGTTATTGGAAAGTTCCCATTGCTTCCAAGAATTTCTCTAATAAATTACTAATTAACAAGCTGAAGGATAACTATGAGAATGAGGACAAAGACAAACTAGTGAAATTCCAAAAGCACGACTTGTACAAGGAAAAGGACATCAAGCCCCAACGCGGTAGGAAAAATAATTGAATAATTTATTATAACAACAATTAATTCCATTTTCTAGGAAGCCACATGTAGATGATAAAAATGACTCAATCTTACTTTCTTACATAGTGGTCGGCGACCTATAATGTATAATCAGATTTAGGTAGATAGTGTGTTTTTTGGGATTAAATACATAATTATAAATTTGTTATTTTTTTTGGGGTGTTAATCACAGTTAAATAATTCAGATGTTATACTACAAGAAAAACAGAATTTTACTACCGACTTTCCAAAAAAATCATAAAAATTTGAGAAACTCTGAACTAAATACTAAACCAACTCCAATTATTCCTTTTTTCTACAGGAAAAAAAAAAAAAAACATTTCCTTAATTTGAAAACCAGTTCTTTCAGAATTACTAATAGAAAGTATATTGTAAATTTAATCACGTGGAAAGTGTATGAGAGAAAAAGACGTTTTTATATATCATTGTTCTATATTACTTTTAAAAAAGAGATAGTTACACCCAATATTCACACATTGAGCATTTTAATTTTCAAATTTATACAGTATAATATTTTTGTAAATGAGCAATTAAATACTCATATCAAAATTAAGTGAATAAATTATTTTTGAAATGTGTTAGTACAATGATTTTATAAAAAAAACATCAATATTTTTTCTAATTTACAATTCCCCCCACCCCCTAAGGTTTATATTGATTAAATAGAGTATCATGTCCAAAAAATTCGTCAAAATTAAAGTGAAAATTGACCAGATTCATCATCAGAATGCAATTGATTAAATTTCAAGATTGACATCACACTTGTTATAAAACGAACAACATATAGGAGTATGGAATGTCTAGCTCTATAATTTCATCAAATCTCAGGACAAGATCATATACATTTAATTACCACTAAGATCGAACTAAATCCTTTATTTTGTTTACGGCATATTAAAATAACTTTGCGTTAGGTTACAAAGAATTTATTGGGTCAGATCCAGGTAATTTTCTCTTGGCGACTGTTCCGCATAAAACGAAAAAGAAGTTTTTTAATTGTTCAACAACTTCAATCTGTGGTGTAATCAAAGCAACGAAAGGAATAGAGAAGAGATAAAAGGACATCATCTATTATACCCCGAAGACCAAACGTATAGGGCCTGTTTGTTTGGCGTTTCCCAGATTTTTTTCGTGTTTGGGAAATGCCAAACAAACATGTTTTCTATTTTCCGAAATAAAATTTTCATCCACTAATTTTCTCAAACTACTCTCTCAAAAGCCAAACAAACAACAATTTTCTTATCTCTAAACAAAACCTATACAAACTCTACTTTGATTTGACATAAAGTAACCTAATTCTTACACAATTTATCTCACATAACAAACATGATTTGACATAAAGTCTTACACATTTTACACCTACAACCCAACTCTTCCAAAAAAACCTACACCTACTTTATTTCTCAAACCACTCTCAAAACCCAAACAAACAACATTACGCAAATCGAGATTATTTCACAAAACTCCACTACTCTCCCAAACTACTTTCACAAACGCCAAACAAACAGGCCCATAGTCTCTTCTTATTCTTTTATTATTTCAATGGACTTTTTCCTAACTTTTTTCTAAAAATAAAAATATACTTATATAAATTTCACTACTCCAAGTTGTGATAATATTACTATTATATAACAAGCTAGAAAATGAATGTAAATATAATTAACTTCTTATCAAGCAAACCAATTAATTTACTTTTTGCTATGGTTTCTGGAACACGAAGTGTAGTTCTTTTACACTACTTTTGCTTCGAATCATGTTACATACAAATAGGGGAAAATGCATATTTGTTATCATAAAATATAATAATTTACAATTTTGGTATCACTGGATACGTAAATATTAGTTAAAATGTTCATATTATCGTTAAATAAATTGGACGAAAATGGACGTAATTGGCCATGCTCATCACATGTGGTTGTTATCTCGTTTTCTGGAGGAAAAATTATCATGTTATCTCATCTTTTAATTTGAAGAAAAAATGATAATGTTTCTCTCACGTTATAACCAAAATATGTGGCCAACGGTCATGTTTTAAAATATGACAGTTGGCTACAAGTAACTCCCTGAAATTATTGTAATCTTTCAAATACACCCCATGTGGTATAATATTATTACATAGACACCCCTTGTGGGTATATTTAGCCAGGGGTAAATTTGGAAAATCAAAATTTTGCTGACGTCATCAAATTCCGTCTATTTTTAACGCCGTAAGGGGTTTCTTGTAATATGCCCAAACCTGAGGGGGTGTCCCTGTAATTTTTGAAACAACGGAGGATTTCTTGTAATATGCCCAAACCTGAAGGGGTCTGAGTATAAATTACCAATTTTTTTTTTGATAATTAATATGACCTAAAGTTTATTCCTAAGTAGGACACGGATTTCGAAAATATCGAAAAATGTATATATAGCGTGCACTTTTCCAATATTTACCAACTCAGCGTAACAATGTTGGACCCACTTTTCCAACTATAAAATCTAATCGCCCATTCCAAAATTTGTTCGGGTTTTTCCAGGACTCCTTCTTGGGGCTTCTTCTCTCCGTCCTTTCTTCTTTTCTTTTGAAAAAAAAAAAAAAAAAAACCAAAAATACCTAAAAAGAAACACATTCTTAATTTGGTCACTTATTTATATATTTAATTTCTTGGTCTGTTGAGATTTTTTGATATCTTATTATTTTTACATACTTTGATTTATTTGGGAAAGAGAGAATTAGAGGGTAAGATGGCGGCGGAGATTAACAATGGTGTGACGGAGATAGCGGCGCAGTCAGTGACGGCGCTTTACGTGGGAGACCTTGACTTGACGGTAACGGAGGAAGATTTGCTCCGTTTGTTTTCTGAGAGCGGAGGGGAAGTGAGTTCTGTTAAAATCTGCATTGATGGAACCACTCAAACATCCCTTGGTTATGGCTATGTCAACTTTACTAATCCTCAACATGGTACATACATACATACATATATATAATTAGTCATCGATCATTGATCAATGTATAATTAGTCTTAATTAATTATTAGAAATTACTCTGTAACATATGGAAATTTTGTTCCATGGTCTTAATCTTGTCACTCAAATTAATTTAATCTGGAAGGTTTTATTTTGGAGTAAAACTATTTGATATGTATTGATGATTGTTTTTTATTTTTTATTTTTATTTTCATTAATTGTTGACTAATTGCAGATTGATTTTTATTTTCTGAGTATCTATTGGGAAGGTATGGAACTGGTCAATATTTTGAATGATTAGTGGAAGTAGTTGTGTTGAACATGAACAAACGACTGGGCATGTTCAATGTCAATTAAATTAAGTATGAAAAAGAGAGAATATTGATGGAATTTACATATTTTATGAGTTATATGCTTCTTTTTTTTTTTTTTTTTTTTTAATTTTAGAAAAGTAATTTTGGAGGTTTGTTATTGGAATAAACTTTGAGGCCTTAGCTACATTTAGGAGTGAAGAGAGACTTTTTCAAAATTGGATCTCATCTCAAGAGAAGGCTTTATTTCATGCTCAAGCCATTTCTAAAAATACAAATTAAGTTACATGAATATTCTCAATTCTTCACCATAATGTACATTCATTTCCTTTTGATTATTTTGGATATATAACAATCTGCTCAATTTTCCAATTATTCATATGGTAGTTGACTTCACAAAGTATTTGGATTTTTATTAGTTTAATTCCACTTACAATAAAATATATAACTACCTTTTTCTCTTTCTTTTCTATTCCAAGTTGATTCTATTCAAAACTAGCCTTTGTTCATGTATTTCAAAATTTATATTTTTTTTCTTCCATTTGATATCATAAAAGAAAGTCTAAATGCTGCTGGTATACTGGAGCAAATATCTTATAATAACTTTAAATATACAGTAAAAACTCTGAATTTTTTTGTTACCTCCTTTTTCTGCCATATTTTGACATAATTCTTTGTATTTTCCTTTTTTATAGCTGCAAAAGCCTTAGAGGAACTTAACTTCACTCCTTTAAATGGAAAACGCATTCGAGTATCGTACTCCAATCGAGACGCCAGTCTACGTAGAAGTGGTGCTGGAAATATATACATTAAGGTACCTTCTGCCATTTCAACTCATTCTTGACTCAAATTTAGTTTCTCTTCACTTATTCCCTAATTAAATTCTATAATTTCTTATAGAATTTGGATAAAACAATTGATCATAAAGCGCTACACGATAAGTTTTCTTCCTACGGTAACATAATTTCGTGCAAAGTAGAAACCGATGCTTCTGGCAACTCAAAGGGCTATGGATTTGTGCAGTACGATACTGCAGAAGCTGCCCAAGAAGCTATTGAGAAGCTAAATGGTGCGACTTTTCACGGGAAAAAACTCTATGTGGGGCCTTTTGTCAGCAAGCAAGACAGGGAGAACACTGCTGACAAAACTAAGTTCACCAATGTTTTCGTTAAGAATCTTTCCGAGTCAACAATAGAGGAAGATTTGAAAACGAAATTCGGCGAATTTGGATTTGTAAACAGCGTTGCTGTGATGAGGGATGAAAGTGGAAATTCAAAATGCTTTGGATTTGTGAACTTTGAGAAAGCGGAAGATGCTGTTAGATCAGTTGAACTGCTTAATGGACATGTATTTGATGGTAAAGAATGGTATGTAGGAAGAGCACAAAAGAAGTCCGAAAGGGAGCAAGAATTGAGGATTAGACACGAGCGAATTGCAAAGGAGGCTCACGCGAGATCACTTGGGCTAAATAATCTTTACGTAAAGAATTTGGATGATGGTATTGACGGTGAAAAGCTCAAAGAATTGTTCTCTTCTTTTGGTACTATAACATCATGCAAGCTTATGTATGATCCAAAAGGAATAAGCAAAGGCTCTGGCTTTGTTGCATTTTCGACTAGCCAAGAGGCTTCAAGAGCAGTGAGTTTTCATTTATGTCATTCAACTTGTTAAAAAAAATCGTGTTTTTTTATAAGAAGGAAAAATCCCACATCGTATTTGTTTCTTTTTGTAGCTTTCGGAAATGAACGGTAAAATGATAGGTAGCAAGCCTCTTTATGTTGCCATTGCAGAAAGAAAGGAAGATAGAAAGGCACGGTTGGAGGTATTTTTACAGGGCTATCATTTCAATCTATTGTTTGTTTTTGTCATTAGTATCATTTGAGAGTTTAATGCAAATGATCCTGTAAAGGAAATTCAGTGAAAACCATCTTTAGCATTCATGAAAAATACATGTAAAATAGACAATTACATAAAAATTATTGATGTTTTTCATTTAATCCAGGCTATGTTTTCGAGTATGCTGCCAAATACAATTTTCCCTACGGTCACACCTCATATGCCTCTATACCCCCCTGCTAGTGATCAAGGCCTAGGCCAACAAATCTTCTATCGACCAGCTCCGCCTGCTATTCTTCCTCCAACGGTAATTTACATTTTCATTACCAGTTCTGTTTTTCAAAATTCTGATTTCTAGCTTTATTACATTAGAAGTATCTAACTGATTTTATGCTTCCTTCCTTGGTTTTATTTCATCAGCCTCGATTTGGTTTTTTTCCTGGTATGAGGCCTCCAGGAGCTTTCATTCCGAATATTTTACCGCCTCTAGTTCAACAAGGTGTAGGACCCAGTGGCATACGTGTACGTGCTGATATTGCGTTGCCAAGCCAACTGCAAGTTCCGATGATGCACCATCAAGTAAGTGACATTACTACTCGTACGCTATTTTTTTTGTTATCTAAAAATTATTCATTAATTCTTGGTTTATGCAATAATACAGATGCTAGCGAGGCAAAATGCATATCATGTTGCTGCTGCTTCTGGATATGGCATGGCCAATGTGCGTCCGGTGCATGACAATAGAATGAGTAGACCAATGCCCATTGGAGCTTTGGCATCGGCTCTTGCTAATGCTTCCCGTGCTGAACAGAGGATGGTAATCATTCATTCTATTTTTCTCTGATTTTTAGTTCATAAGTAACTCAAAAAATAAGTACATAAAAATGAGTTAATGGAAATTTGCCCCTCTGTGATATGCATAATGTTCAATTGGAGCACTCGTATTATAGTAGCATTCATTAAGTGAATGATTGTGTTTGGGGGTGCAGATATTGGGTGAAAATTTGTACCCACTTGTTGAACAATTGGAGCATGACATGGCAGCTAAAGTCACAGGCATGCTTCTGGAAATGGATCAAACCGAGGTTTTGCACTTGCTCGAGTCACCCGAAGCTCTTCAAGCCAAGGTTGCAGAAGCTGTTGAAGTCGTAAGGAACGCATCTCAGCAACAGGCTAGCAGCACCTCTGCTGAACAGTTGGCTTCATTGTCCTTGGCTGAATGAATGATTTCTAAGTTCTATCTGTGTTGTGTTTGTGCGTAATAAACTAAGTTTATATATTATCCTCTCTGATGTTTTGAAACTATACTTTGCTTGAGTTTTTTTTTCAAGTGGAAATGCTGAAGACCTTGATATGTTTTGTTTTCAAGAAACTGATTGGTTTTTCTTCAGATTACATAACAATTTAGTATTACATTTTCTGTTATTTTGTTCCTATCTTTTACTGAAATATTACATGTGTTACATCGTTTTGTGTTTCTAGTTGCACTATTTCGAAACAAGTATCACGGTTGAGTTGTGTTACATGGGCCAGTTAAATAATGGTGGTCATCACGTATAGAGTTGTGTGAACCAGACATGGAATCGCATGGCACAGAAACACAATAGACTGAAGATCAAACATTCCAACCAAGAATATCGATACACATAAGGCAGTAAGCAACTTCGTAGTGCCAAGAACTCGATTAATAGCAGAGATTAGATGAGATTTATCTGTTGTTTGCTAGCGTTGATAAATAAAGCGGATAGACCCACAAGGTATAACTAACCCGCACCAACACGAATAAAATTATCACAAGTCCAAGAACAAATTTAGGCGGTGTTTTGCACTATTTTGTCACTAATCTATACTTTTAGACTTCACTATTATGGACATGATCGAGTCCAGATCTTGAAAAAGATAAGTCCGAAAGCCCAATCCTGATATAATAAAAGGAAAAATGCTCCATGGCAAAAGGAATGCATATTTGAAAGAGAAGTATGTCAGCAGGGATTTCTGTAAATGGATCGGATAGACTGGAAATGACAAATGCAAGATATAAAAGAGATGGTAAATAAACAGAAAAATGACAATAGACTTTTCAGGAAAATGTGAAGGAACCATCCGCATTGGAAGTTTAACTGGCAAAAGCACCAGCATCACGATCAAACTCCCGTATACAGCAACAGACGACAAAACTCTACGAGCATGCTTGTGAACAGGATCATCAATCAAATCACGGAACGGATTGTAATTAGGAACTGGAAGAAAGTAGACAACGCCATTACGCGAAAGGTACAAGAAATGTGAATGGATGTTTTTTCTCTAATTCAGAAGAGTAAATGATGCATTTTCAGTTTGGCAGAATCAATACTCCTCGAAGAAGATAGTTATCTGAAAGAAGCAAGGCTTCTAATTAAAATCCAGTGATTATATAGTACCTTGTCAAATGAAAAAACTTGCCAGGGCACGGCGGGGGTGGGGTGAAATTAGTTAGTTAACAACAAATAGAAAACGCAAAACCAATATTTTCTTTTCAGAAAAAAAGTGACCGCTAAGTAATTTAAACATTATCATTTCAGTTGTAATATGTAAGTCCTAGTATTGTTAATTAGTTGTGGATAAGTAACTTCAATTTGTAGTGGGTTTTATTGATTGTGATCATCTACGAAGAAAGGAAGAATGCTGGTTTTGGTCAAATAGCATGATCAGCCCAAAACTTTTGGTTTTTTGAACCGAACCGGATAGTTCGACTTTTTTATCGAACCGAACCGAACAAACAGTCCGGAGTCTCAAAATTATCGAACTGGTCAAAGACCGAAAATCGGTCCGATTCGATTCAGTTCGGTCCGAATGCTCAGCTCCAGCCCAATTGTCATTGCAACCTGTTTGGTAGCATATTTTAGCTGCCAGACACAATCGGCCCAATTGCTAAGAAAGCGCAAATTGGGAATGAAAGTATACAATTACCATTTACCACTATTTGGCCCTATCTTGACAAGTTGATTTGAGCCTTATGTTATGATTGTGTTAGCAAAGAAACATCCCAACAATTACGTTGTCTAGCCAATGAATATGAGATATATACACACATTCGTGTGTGTATATTTTACCATTTTTAAACGATCCTTACAAATACAGATTTTTATACATTTTATGGTCATTTTTATAACTATTTTTAGACGGTAAATATATTGTTACATCAATAATTATGTCAAAAATTGTATACACGCGAATTTATTTCAACCACTCTCAAAGGAAAAAAATAAGTTAACTATCAATACTAATATTAAACTAGAGAAATATCAACGTTATATTTAGCATTTGATTGTACAATTAAGTATTAGGAAATACAATATATATCCAATAAAAATATTAGCTTCTACCCAAAAATATCAAAACATGAGTGGTCCACTAATGAATTAGAGGTGGGTCTCCAATTTTAATGGATGTACTTTGAGTGTTTTACAGACCTACTCAATTTAATGCGTTGGTTTGCAACAACATCAAATACAGGAAAATTCTATTCAATTAATTAATTCTCATAATAAAGTAAAATTAAAAGCTGCTTCGTTAAAGTATAATAAGTGCAAAGTTAAAACAACCCAAAAAAGGAAGAAGCACATAGAAAAAAACAAGATTTTTTTTGTCTATCCCCAGGCCCATTTGATTCCATCCTAGGAAAAAGGCATGGCTTAGATGCAATTGTCAAATTAATGTGGATTGTGGGGCGATGTTGCTTTAGAAAAAGAAAAATATATGGGTCTGTTTGTTTGGCGTTTCCCAAAATTTTTTCGTGTTTGGGAAATGCCAAACAAACATGTTTTCTATTTTCCGAAATAAATTTTTCATCCATTAATTTTCTCAAACTACTCTCTCAAAAGCCAAACAAACAACAATTTTCTTATCTCTAAACAAAACCTATACAAGCTCTACTTTGATTTGACATAAAGTAACATATCTCTTACACAATTTATCTCACATAACAAACATAATTTGACATAAAGTCTTACACATCTTACACATACAACCCAACTCTTCCAAAAAAACCTACACCTACTTTATTTCTCAAACCACTCTCTCAAAACCCAAACAAACATGAAACAACATTACGCAAATCGAGATTATTTCACAAACCTCCACTATTCTCCCAAACTACTTTTCCAAACGCCAAACAAACATGCCCTATATCTTCACAAAACCATTACTCCCTCCGTTTCATAATATATGTCGCTTTGAAAAGTTTTTCTTGTGTCATATTATTTGTCACTTTATATTTTCAATAAAGCATTAATTAATCTTTTTCTATTTTTTCCCTTTATGCTCATAAATTTTCTCAAACATTAGTGGAGGATAATTAATTAAAAAGGTGTATCTTAGTCTTTTTCATTTTTTTCCTCTTAGAATTCAGATATATTCAATAATTTTCTTAATTTGTGTTCATACATGTGAAAAAACAGATATTTTAAAACGGAGGGAGTATGTTATAGTATTACTAGTGATATAAATATCTTCACAAAACCATATGCAAATTATAAATGCATTACTTGTAGCATTGCACTTCCTTTTAGGAAGAACCCACATTTATGTAACTAGTATTAATTATTATTAATATTATAATTATGACCACCACCACCACCACCTAAATCAATTTAATATATATGTTTAATTGACTAATTTTTTCTAGTGCAATGATGACAGGTTTATAGACCAATCTCCGAATTTGCAATCTTTTACGATGTTATCAAATGGATCAGGATAAATTTGACTACAACCTACCCCTAGTTGAAATGTTAAGAAGTAAGGAAACTCGAGTGGTCATATCATTATCATACCCATCCAGTTCAACTTTGTAGAATAGAAAAGGCAAACATAGTAAAAAAAAAATGTTTCATTATAAGTAAAATATCAATTGAAATATATCAGAAAGAAAGAAAGAAAAAAGTTCAATGTCCGATTCTAAAATGAGTACAAAATGTATCTCTTCATTTTCTTAAAGTAAGTGGAGTATATGAAAGGAATAATAAAGAAGATAAACACCCAATGGTAATTGCAATTATGGTGCAGCGTCTTTTCACAAACAACGCTGTAAGTAATTATAGCTAGGGCTGTGCAAACGGTAAAACCGAATCGAACCATACCGAATTTCTGTATACCGTGTGGTTCGGTATTCTGGAATCTCGTACAGTTTGTCAAACCGAAAATTTCAGTTCGGTTCGGTAAATTATCGATTCGATACGGTTCGGTTTGATTCCGTACAAAAAAACCGAAAATTTATTGAAAAAAAAAATTTGTCTTGAATACATATATAAATAATAATTTGCTTCCTAGCACTTTCACCATCCAATGAAGTTGAATAGAAATTATAAAGAATACAACAAAGACCCCCTAGCCTCAGTATTCTCTGCAAAAATTACTTTAGCATCATTCAAGTTTGGGGTTTTAAATGCAATTAGTACCCAATTTATTGAGAGAAAATTAAAAAAAAAAGGAACAAAATTGGGCATTTAAAATTTGGACTGTACCTCTGTAAATTACAAATCTGGACCGAGAGAGAGAGATGGCGGGGGCGAGGAGCAGGATGGCGGTGCGGCGGCGCGGTGGGGGGAGGTGGTGCGGCGGCGCAGTGGAATTTTGAATTGAGGAAGAGGAAGATTTGGGTTTTGCTCTGGCAGTCCGTAGGAGAAGTGAGAAGAGATTAACTGCTTTGGCTTTCAGAGCTGGTGGGAATCAAAATCTTAAAGGTGAATTTGCCATCTTTAATTTCGAAGAAGCAGGGAGTTTGCCATTTCAATTTGGAACCGGTATTTACTCTTTAGTAATTAGGATTAAAAAAAAAAAAGGGTATACCGGTTCGGTTCGGTAAACCGGTCGGTTTTACCGAAAACCGAATGCTCTCAAGGTTCGGTAATCGGGTGCGTACCGAAACTTCGGTTTCGGGACGATCCGGTCGGTTTACCGGATCGTGCACAGCCCTAATTATAGCACTCCAAATCCCATTTGATAAATGTTCTTTTTAGAGAAGAACCATCCACTCATTTATTTGCTTTTTCATTTTTACCAGGCCTGCAAAACTGTAATTGATAGAATAGAATACTTGTCGGTGGAGTACGTACGTACTTTACTTAAAAGCACTTAAATTTATACTACGAAATTATACTATTGCTCTAATTAAGTACCCTTTATTTAGCTCAGCCCCAGAACTGAAATTAATCTTCTCATAAAACCTTCATCTCTTGCCTATTTTTCTTCAAGTGAGTATAGTTAATATTTCAATTTAATTAATTTAGTACTTATAATAATATTGTTTGGATATTTGTGTGTTAGTTTGGGTGACCCGTTGTTAACTTTTTTATAGTATATGCATACTATATAATTGTTTTCTGTAATGTATGCATGCGTCATCTGGTGTGTTTTATTTCCAGGTTTTGGTATTTTCCTCTGTTTATTGATATTTTTTACTTGAGCAAGATTAAAATATTTTTCTTTCATATATCAAATGATTTTGAAGCTCTATTATTCTCCCTCATCACTTGTGCACGTAGGCAGGAATTAATCAATTAATTGATGATGGACCAGAAGACTTGGCTATGGAGAAAAAGGTCGGAGAAGACAATCGTTGCAGATGAAGATGAGGTAATTGAGTCTATTCTAGCTATTTACTTATGTATTTGTGTGCACCAGCGCAAAATATTCTCTTCTATACTGTAAAAGAATTGCAATTGGAGGGTGCAAAGTGACAAAACATGATACTTCTGGGTGCTAAATGGCCTTTAATTATCTAAATCAATTTCCTTGTATTTATTTTAAGGTACAATCACTTCCCAGCGAAAAAGAACTAGACCTCCAAAACTCTCTGAAAACATTAAACCAGAAGTTAGATTCTGTCCTTGATGAATGTTCAGCTAAAGATAAACTTCTCCAAGAATACCAAAAAACAGCAGAAGATGCTTTAACAGGTGATTATTATATTCTTTTTTAATTATGGTTCTGTTTGTTTGATCGAGGTTGAATCCTTAATTATAACTAATCCTAGTTTATTCTTAATTATCTCCCACTTCAGACAAGCACAAAGCCCAGGAACAAGTCCTTGGTCTAAAACAAGAACTAGATCAAGTTCTACAACAAAAAGTGGCTTTAAATTCTGCATTAAAAGACACTATGTTGCAACTGAATCAACTTCGTAAAGAACAAGATCAACGTGTGGGAAATGCCGTTTTTGAAACAACCAAAGAATTGAAAAAAGCACACAAGGAACTAGAAGAAAAGAGTTCATATCTTAGCAATGTTCTAATAGTAAAAGACAAATTGATTGAGGATTTGAGTAACTGCAAGTGTCAAACAGAAGCTGAATTTGAAGCCTTAATGACTCGATTGGACTCCGTAGAAAAAGAAAACGCCTTTCTAAGGTACGAGTATCGATCACTTGATAAGGAGCTCCATCTAAGAAACGATGAGCTTGGATATAGTCATCGCTCTTTAGAAGCTTCTCAGAAGCAAAACTTAGACAATGTTAAGAAAGTAAAGAAGCTAGAAGCAGAATGCCAAAGATTACGTGGTATGACACGTAAGCGCTACTGCAATGAAATCCCGAGTGAGAAGCTCGGTTTCTTAGTCGATCGTGTGAAGGAGTTGGAAAACGAAAACAATATACTCAAAGAATGTTTAGCTAAGAAAGAGGAGGAAATTGCATGTCTTCTAAAAGCCGAAGACTATCGTTTGACCGTGTCTGATTCAAACGAGATTAGTCATTCTCATTCGTGGGGTCCAGCGTTAGCTTCAGAAATGAGTTTAATGGATGATTTTCTAGAAATGGAGAAACTAGCCATAGTAGCTATTGATGCTCCACTTGGGAGTTCTTTTGCTGATTCTGATGTGAGTCGAACATTATCTGACTTGTCAAAGGCAATTGTTCCAGTGGGATACAATGAGTTCACCGATGGATACGAAGAAAAGACAAAAGATTCACCATCTAAGTTTTGTCCCATTAGTGGGTATATTACTTGGAAATCTCCATGCTCATCTCCAGTCGTTGAAGAATCGAGCAATGAATCTACGGTTAGAGATAAATTTAGGAAGTATTTAGGTGGAGAAGGGCCGGGAACTGCACTGGGACTTGAATCAGTGCAAAAACTTATGTTAGAAATGGAGAAGATTTACTCAAATTTCCAAGTAGAAATCAAAGGATTGAAAAGTGAGTTGAAAGAACGGAGCATTTCAAGTCTAGAAAATGAGATTGAAATCTTGAAAGAAACGAATAGAACAAACGAGGAACAAGTTGAGAATCAGAAACTGATGAACGAAGAACTTGATACCCAACTCAGGGTTACTAAAGTTAAGCTAAATGACCTTCTTCAGAAACTATCTTCCCTTGAGGTGGAACTGGATAATAAAAGCCATTCTTGTCAAGAATTGGAAGAAACTTGCCTAGAGCTTCATCTACAACTTGAAAGGTAACTTTTGTTTTTGTTTTTAGTATAATTAAAGTCTGAATAAATCAATCAAAATGTACTAAATTTTTGAAATGGGTCTATCTTGTTACCAGCAATAGGTATTCAGAGGACAACGAAAAGGAATTGGACAAGAAGAAGTTTGAGAAACGGGCATCTTTGCTCGATCAAATGCTGTCTGAGGATGGTGCAGAAGTCGAGCCTTTAAAGTTCTCCAAGTCAAAAGAAATTATGAGCACAAATGAAGCAAACACGTTGTTCCTCGACGGCCAAGGTACAACTACCAAAGCATATCACGAGACTTTACATTCCATGGCCAGAGCATTAGTCATTGTTCCGAGTAAAAACAGAGGAAAAATGGGATTTCTAAGAAATTTGATTCTCAGAAAGAAGAAATCTAGCAGCAAAAACACCACCCTTTACTACTGCAAATAGATTGCTCCCAATCATTACAATAAATATTGATCTTTTTTGTGAATAAATTTGGAGCATGCTTTATCGAATTAACTTGCTGGGTTTATAGTATGTAAAGCTAAATAAAGTTTAGTTTAAGTTATTAATAGATAAACACTTCCCTTTCCCTCAAGATTTGTTGGCATTTTGTGCAGCTTCTTTCATTTCAAGC
This sequence comes from Penstemon davidsonii, assembly GCA_034814905.1. Lineage (NCBI taxonomy): Eukaryota > Viridiplantae > Streptophyta > Magnoliopsida > Lamiales > Plantaginaceae > Penstemon > Penstemon davidsonii. The sequence goes on from JAYDYQ010002688.1 coordinate 7,917,435, forward strand.
AAAGCATTTTCGAAGCACTTAGCTAAAACTTTAGGATCTGGGATTATTTCTTTGGCAGCCAAGATTTGCATATCAGCCACTCCTGCATAACTCAACATATGCATTGTGATTGCCTGCGTACGCAAGAAAACGAACACGAGCCATGATTATTATCTACACATTGTAAAAACTAAACTGTCGAGAAACGTAAACTAAGCTTAGAAATAAAAAACTATACATGAGGTAGGCTGCTTGAAGTGGCTCTAATGTACTTCACAGGGTTGCCTACAAGTGTGATCTTCTCCCTTGGGCCAATTATATTTGAGATAGTAAAAGTTGTATTACAAATGATACGATAGTTGAGAATGCTAGCTAGCTGTAAAACACGATACGAAAACCGAGTTAACATGTGAAAATCAGAAATTCTTGACAGTTAAGGGTATGCTTATAATTGTATTTTTAGTTCCACGGAGTTGAACTTTTAGCCCATCTCTCGTGTTTTAAAAATTATACTAAAATGTTTTGCACTTTTAGTCCTATCACCCCTTTTTCATCTAATTGGAGACCAAGATTGCAAAACTGAGAATATTATATAGGACTAGAAGTTCAAAATTTGATTGGAAGAGTCTGCCAATAGGACTAAAAGTGCAACATATCTTATAGAGTTTGGATTAAAAGTGTCCTTTTGTAAACCACAGGACCGAAAGTGCTGAGAGGATATGATCCCATGCGACTAAAATAAATATATCGTTTTGTTTATCATTTTTCTCGCTGAAATCCAATTAAGTTCCAAATAAAAATTTCACCTTTGCGCCAAAAAAGGACATGACGAGGTCGCCGATTTTGTACGAGAAGGGTGCTTCCAGCGAAAGTTTTTTCTTGTCGATCATTGCTTTAGCTCTGTTCAGGAACTGGATTGGATTTGAAGAATTTCTATGATAATAAACAGGTAAAAGAATAATCCCAAATTTGTTTCCCCACTTGGATCCAGAGTTACTATTCATCAACTTTGTTATATCCTGAAAGGAACAACTCAAACCAGAAAAAGAAGAGTAATATTTTTTGGGTCAAAATTGGTAGAATGATAAAATACATGTATGATGATGATGATGATGATGATGATGTTAACCTGTAATCCTGCTTGTGGTCTCAAATTTACCATGGCCAAACCTGTGATTTGAAGTCCTTGTTGTGGAGCTAGATATATGAAACAACAAGTCATTTCATTAATTCAGTTCAATTAATAACATTGATTGATTTGTCATTATTCATGAATAGAGATAGTTGACAGTGAATTTGACCTTTGGATGATTGGATTTCTAAGTATCTTGAAAGCCCGCTTGAGATTACACCAAAAAGAACATCATTAATTGTCTGCACATCATTACAAGGGACCACAGTTAGCTAGTATTCAAGATTATGGTTGAGTTTTATCTAAAAGATAAAAATAAAGAATAATACTTGCAAGAAAGAAAGGAAGAAGTAACTTAAATAATTAGGTTGTACGTAGTAGAAAAAGGAAGACCAAAACTACCCGTGTACTTGTAGTATATAATAACAAGAAGATCACAAATTAACCAACTTAATTAAGAATAATACTCTACTTACAAGAAAGAAAGAAAGGAAGAAGTAACTTAAATAATTAGGTTGTACGTAGTAGAAAAAGGAAGACCAAAATAATAACAAGAAGATCACAGACCAACTTAATTAAGGGACCCGAAACCAACATCTTTTGGAATGCTCCATGAGTCTCTCTTGGGCCCAATTTTGCAAAGATTATGTGATAAATGATTATTGAAGAAAGAAATGCAACATATAGTAGTACAATATTAACAAAATAATAACCCCTTGAGCTTAAGAGTTCCACAATGTTAGATATATGGGTCAAGTGATTATCCGACAAATTAGTGAATTTTTTAACCGACATAGTTAATGTGGAGAGCTAATATTGTGTGTTAGTGTACATGGATTACTCAGCTACATTCATATTTTGATTTTTTAATAAAAAAAAAAAAAAAAAAAAACTGATATGATACTTGTTCCAAGTATTGCAAATATGATCTCATATTACACGTAGTACGGTATAAATTCAATTGATAAGATGGTCCCAGAAAATGGTCCCAATACAACATGATGATAATATCCTGCACCTATAAGTAAGACATTTTCTGTAACTGTACTAGCTAGTGTCATAATTAATAGTAATATTATTATCAAAAGAGGAATTAGATTGCGACGGTTAGGTAACGTCATGTGCAAACATAGATCTTGCACATATATATAGTAGTAGTATATTTGTAGGCATAATAAATTAAATTAAATACACACACGTTGAAAAGTCGTATATATAAATGGATTCAGTCACAGAAATGTGACAAATGATATCAACTGCTATGTGCGAAATTTATGACGCCTTTAATTTTTCTCCTAACAAAACATAATTCGACTGAATTCTTGTCTGGAGATAAGGCAGATAAGATTGACTACGGTCTAGCAATCTTTAACCATCGTGATTCGTGTACTGAAAAATATTTTGAAAATACTGTCACAAGACCCAAACAAACAAGCCTTAAATTTCTCTAGTAAATTCTTTTTATCTACTATCATTTAGGCATTATTATTATAAAATAAATAAAAATTATTACTTTTAGGTTATTTGAACTTTGTATTCTGAATCGGATAAAAGAATCCAAATTTTGATTCAGTTTTTTTTTTCACCAATTGAGAAGGTTGAACCCAATGTCCTAGTAAAATTTGATCTTAGCTGGAATACTTTTATTTATTTCACAGTGACTTGTGTTTAAAATGAATGCAATCAGAAAAAAAAAACCAATAATCACTCTTAGAATCCAAAAATGGTGGCCGCGATAGACAGCTTTTGGTTTTAAATAATTTACATTCAAAATACTTAGTGTCAGGCGACAAATTATTAAGGCTATAAACGAGCCGAGTACCCTCTACCACCATATTATTCAAGTTTGGTTTTAACTTCTTATTGAATTTAAATTGTGTTTAAGTTTAATGAACCAAACAAAAATGAGATTTTTTTGAACGAGTTTGAGGGGAAAAATGCACCACTCACATGTATTTTGGGAAACCTGGGCAAAACCTTCCTATGTTATTTTCTTTTGCTAGAACCCTCCTTGTGTTTTACAAACACTTACAAGGAATCTCCTTGTATTTTATAAAAAACTGCACAAAGTCCCTTTTTTTGTCAAAAGTAACAGAGAGTGTATCTCACTTGCGGTTAATGAGACTGAAACTCAAAATTAATCAATTTAAATTGAAAGATTTATAGGGAAAAATGCACTAAACCCACATGTGTTCTGAAAAATATGCGCAAAACCCCCATGTGTTATTATTTTTTTGCATAGAACTCACTTGTATTTTACAAACACTTGCAAGGAATTCTCTTATGTACAAAATCTAATTAATATAATAGATAGGTAAAAAAATTAAACATGGAGGGTGAAATAGAATTTAACCTAAATAAACTAACGGTGTCAACTATTTAAAAAAATAACATAGGAAAGTTATGTGCATGTTTTCCAAAACACAGGTGGGTTTAATGCATTTTTCCTTACTAAATAATTTTATACTATATTTTTAGGTTACCGATCGAAGTTATTAGACTAGAATATGGTTTAAGTTATTTTTGTGTATTACATGAAGCTCAAACGAGATGGATTAGTTGGTTTGATTCTGGATCCTAAATGTCATAGGCGTATAGCTTGCAGAAACTTACAGCGTTAGCAACAGCTCCCTTGACAATCTTCATGTCGTCGATACGAAACCTCGCCGTGGCCAACCTCCGCGGCCAGAGCTCCACCCCCGCGCCACCGCTCAAGGAGGTCGTCTTATCCCTCAACCACAATATCCTCAACACAAACTCCAAAATATAAACCAAAGTATACCAAACCACCTTCAACAAAGTCCCAACACCCCACCTCCTCCTCAACCCCGCCGTCGACGACGCAGATCCGACGCCACCTATAGTCGGCGTCTTCGACGGATCATCAACTCTCCTACAACACGACAGCAGCATCGACATCAATGAAATGCCATCCCCGAGCGCGTGGTGCACACGGAAAACGGCGGTGTTATGCGCCATGAGTAAATGAACTTCCCACAAGGGTTTATCGGTGGGTAGAGGCGAATAGACGGATAGATCGGCGATGTAATCGTTGACGGCGTCTTCGTCGGAGACGGAAGGATCGTGGGAGAGGGGTTCGTGGCGGAAGATGAAATGGCGGGAAAATTCGATTTGGGTTTTTCTCCAGTGTTCGCGACCACAGGAGTCTCTTACCATGAGGCTGCAGAATCTGGGGTGTTTGAGCATGATTGAGTTTTGGACTTCGTAACGGATGGCGTCGACGTCGATTGGGTGTTCGCCGGCGATGGCGCAGTTGATTACTTGTTCCATTTGTGGTTGGACGAAGAGGCGGCCGGCGGGGGTTAGGGGTTGATCTGGTTCTATGTCCTCCGCCATTGTGTGTGTGTGTGGGGGGTTGATACTCAATTTTTTGTGTGTTTTGTGAAGAGAGGAAAGAGTGGAAGGGATTGTTGTCATTGTTGTTTATGAATTACTATTAGCATGTGACTTGATACTGATAGGAACATTTTACTTTTACATTTTAATTACAAATATTATTAAGTCATTGACTGGAATAACCTTGTTCAAAAGTTAACTTATCATTCAAAATTTTTACAACATTTTATTTTCTTTTCTTTTGCCAACTTAGAGCATCTCCCATGGTGCATCAAATTCTATTTTTTTCACCTAATTTAGATGTTTTTAGCCTCCCACCCTAAATCACTAAATCACCATAACACCAAAAAATATAGAAATTTTTTTTTAGCCTCCCATGATGGTCAACCACCATTTCACCATTTCACTAAATCCTATTTTTACACCAATTTTTTTGGTGAAGGAATTTGCATCCCCCACCATTCCACCATTTCACCATTTTTACACCAAATCCTATATTTATCACCAAATATAGGAAAAAAAATAGAATTTGGTGTAATTGTCCCTATTTGATTAATTAGCATCTAATTGCATGATTAGCAATGTATTGACATGTTTATTATAATTTATATGTAATTAACTATATTTTAAATAATTTATCTGCTTTTATTAAATAAATACATTAATTATTATTAATAAAAAATTATTGTTAATAAAAATAAATATTCTTTACATTATTGTTAATTAATTGTATAATAATCAATTAATTTATTGATTTTTATCAAATAAATACACTACTTATCATTAATAATTAAAATGCAATAAACGACAACAAATCATTTAATAAAATACATTGTTAATAAAACGACAATAAACTACATTTATATTATTAAACCTAAATAATACATGAAATAAAATACATAAGGACAAACTCCTTGATGAAATAGGGTGATTTACACTCAGATCCCCTGAGGTTTAGTCATATTACAAGGAACCCCCTGATATTTCAGAAATTACAAAGAGACCCCCTCTGGTTCAACAAGTCTTACAAGGACACCTCCTATAACTTGTAAAAATGTTTATAAAAAACATCCTGCAAGGGGTGTCCTTGTAATTTTATTATATGTATAACATTTTGAGTTAATTGTGTTACATGTTTTAATGTTTTTTCATAACTTATAGCATCAAATTTAATTAACATAGTTATAAAATTTAATACTTTTAAAAATGATTTGTAATTGTAAATAGTACTTTAAAATTGATAATATTGTGTTGAAAGTTTAATGAAATAAAATTATTATAAACATCAAATTTATTATTTGGTGACACATTTGGTGAAATACCATGGGAGATCAAATAAAATCCTATTCTCTAAAAATGGTGAAATGGTGAAATATTATTATTTTATAATTTGGTGTAAATTTTGATGAAAACTATGGGAGGCCAAAAACACCATTCTTTCACAAAAAATGGTGAAATGGTGTGCTAACCATGGGAGATCAACTCATCTCCATTACACCAAATATAGGATTTGGTGAAAAAAATAGTGATGACCATGGGAGATGCTCTTAGACCCTCTCTACCACAAATTATGACATAGGCTCGACCACTGGAGCTGACCTTAGGCGAGCAAGTGCAATGCAAGTCGTCAACCTAGGCCATGGGCCTTGTTGATAGTCCATTGACCTCGTCCAGATAAGTTATAGTTATATATTTGAGTATTTTTTACTATGAACAACTTTTTGGGTTTTGCATTTTTTATTTTATAATATAAGATCAAAATGCAAAATATTTGAAAAAATAAGGTCAAAAATATAATGCTACGGTACAAGGTTAAAATGTTGAGAATCAAATCCCATTAATTAAAACTAAAAATAAAAGTACATTTTGTCTTTATTCTATAGTTGTTTAGGGTCTTGATTTAGATTGTTAGTAACATAATAAATTCATAATTGCGGAAATTGATTTCATGACCACATAATAAGCCTGTGTTGAAAATGATGGAGTGGCAAATCATATGGAGCTCTTTCCATCAAATAAATGAATAATGAAGGGCCCATATACCTCGGTTTGGCTTTGTTGGTTTGATTTTGAAAAAATATTTTTAATTGATCTTAAAATTTAGAGATATGATTTAAATAATTTTTATAAATAGAAGAAAATAAATGATAAATGTCAAATCAAAATCTTTTATAAAAATATTAAATTTGAGTTTATGAATTGAGATCTTAATTTCCTAGCACCCTAATTCAAACAATGGATCGGTGTCAAATCAATTTCATAAATGGTGAAACTTGGACCAACGTCAATCCATTTGGATATAAATTACCAGAGTTGAGAAAAAAGCTTCTCGAAATATTGTAACCAAAGTTCTCAACACTTTCACCTAATCATAATATATAGGAGTAGTATTTAGTTTGTGAGAATGAAACACGAAGAACCAATGGCATTTCCAGTTCCACCCAATACTGAGGCATACCCGGAAAGCTAATGATTAATTTGATTTTCCTATAGTGCTGTTATAGGTATTCGGTTTAAGCTACTTACTTCAACAGTTGACCTTCAATTTTTATTGTTATATTTTATTATTTTAACTTAGTATTACATTATAAACGTAAAAATTGAGTTCTTGGAAAATAAGAAGAATATATATAAACTTAATTTATAAAAATAAATAAATATATATATTTTTTTATTAGATGAAAAAACAGCATTTTATTAAGCGAATAAAATCACATTTAACAGATTTTTTTCCAAATTAAACGAATATGTTAAAATTTAACAAATTTATTTAATTTAATGTTTAATTTCAAGTTTAGCAAATATATTTAAATTTTAAAGCTCTTTTCATATCTAAGAATGTTTTCATATTTAAACAAACTTTGGTTGATGTTCTTAATCAACTTTACAATTAGATGAAGATCCAACAATTTTTTGAAGGTGAATTGTCATTTTAAAGTTAAAATATTCAAGAACCAATTTTGCTTATGCTAGCTCTCATGTTCATTCATTTGCTTATCCAACCTCTTTTGACTTCTATATTGTCATAAATTAAGGGTATATTTCGTTAGGTTATAGTTCGATTTCGCTTGATTTTAGTTTTAAAAAACTTATTTGACTTTTGGTGAGATATTTGAAATTTCATTTGAATTAACTTAAAATTTGGGTTCAAAGTTTTGAAAAAGTTGAAACCCATTCAAAATGGGTTTATATGATGAGATTTGAAGGGAAAAAATATATCAAACTGCATTAGACTTTATTGATTGTGATGAAAGTGATGTTTTTGTCACCAATAACAATGGAAACATGGCTAAAATACTCGCTGGAAAAAGGCATTTTAACTAAATGCTTTACTTTGGAAATTTGAAGTTATTTTGGCCACAAACCAACAATACGCCCAAATGCTGAATTATTATTTGTTCCTTAATTGAGATAACATGACATGGGGAAATTTTGGCTCGCGTGCGTGCACATCTCAAATTGGTTTTATGGGAGAGGCAAATGAAGTGAAACCAGGTAGGGGTGAGTTCCATGAAAATCCAATTTCTTGCATATGTACTGAAAACAATGAAGATAAAAGTAGAGAGGACATAATAATGAAGTTACTGATGAACTTTTCTCAAACAATGGGCAAGGGTTGTTTGTCGTAAACAGAATATGATGAAGATGATAATGGAACTAGAGGGAGAGTTTTGCCTAATAGAAGAAATATTACATCTGATTTTCTCCTAAATTTCGAGCATCCAAATGTAACCCCATCTGAAGAACTAAGGGAATTTCCACCAATGTCTCTAACCAAGCCATAAGCCTGAAAGGTTTACAAGGTTTTCAGAAATACCTCAGATGACCACAACTCAAATTAGGCATCGACTTAGAACTCAAGGTTTATTAAGATTTTTTTACTAGAGAATTCATACAGGAGGGCATGCTGGATAGATGACTTCTGGACTGGAAATTTCACTTTTTGGAGAGTCTCGTTAAGATCTAGCAATATCCAGACATTTACAGCAAAAGGAGAACAAAAAAGTCCATTGGCAAGGCATAATAGGCTTGTTTAAGCCACATAAAACAAACAAGGGGAAAATCATCACAAAGACCATCTAAACTTGAAACTATTAACTCCGCCCTAAATTGCAAAAGTACTCGGAACATAAATCATATGAGAATACATTCGTCAAAAGCAGAAGAAAAAAACCACATATAGACCATACAGCAAATATAGTTCAATCAGAATAACTTAAATGATGGCCAAATGTTCATACAACAAGGTTGTCCTAACAATAACCAGATTCTGATATCAAAGAACACAAGCACTACTATCATAGAGGGTCACCACCAAAATTGTCATGTTAGCCGAAAAAATGGCAATCATTTATCATGCATAGACAAACCCATTACTTTAAAGGTCTGAAATCACAAGCTATCATGCCACTAACCAAAACTGAAGCATTACTTAAAAATAACCAAGATTATTATGTTTTCTTCAACATGCAAACACACCTTCATATTGGATTCTCCACTTTACTGAACTGTCCCTTCCAACCAATACCCATGATAAATATATAGGTTTATACTAGTCTTACCCAACTCAACTCAGATAAAAATCCAAATTTGCAATAATTCATAATCATAATAATGAAATATACCATGCTAATGATAAGAAGAAATGTAACAACTATTAAAATAAGGCGTCTCAAAACTTCTCATTCGATCATTCAGCACATAACAATTATCCCAAACAGATAAAGTATCAAAACTTCAATTCAATAAAACAGTAATAAGTTCATAATGATAATAACTAGAACAGACATTTCAACGGTAGGATTTCTGGAACCTCGCACGAGCACCACGTCCACCAAACTTCTTCGGCTCACACCGCCTAGGATCAGCAACAAGCAGAGTCCTATCGTACCTCACGAGAATATCCTTAATCTCCTTCTTCTGCTGTTCATCCACGTACTTCTGGTAGAAAGCAACTAGAGCTTTCGCAATTGACTGACGGATGGCGTAAATCTGTGAAGTATGACCACCTCCCTTCACGCGGATGCGCATGTCGACTCCGGCGAATCGGTGACGACCGAGAAGGAGGATTGGCTCGAATGCTTTGTAACGAAGGATTTCAGGTTGGACGAGCTCGATTGGGACTCCATTGATCTTAATGAGACCGCGACCGCGCTTGCAGTGGGTAACGGCGACGGCCGTTTTCTTACGGCCGAAGCATTGGACGGATTCAGTGGGTGGTGCTACCGCCGCCATGATTGATTCTCTCTCTCTCTATCTCTCTGCTGTGAAGGAAACCCTAGAAATGGGGGAGATTTTAGGCCGTGTTGGTGAAGTGGGAATATTATGAGTAGGAGGCGGAGCTTATATGTGGGCGTTATTAGGGTTTTGGGGGTTGGGCCAATGGCCCAAATACAGTTTTCAACATTGGGCCGAATTTGTATTTATATCCGATTTGGCTTTGAAAACTTTGGGCTATGAGTTCTTCGGAATTTTTCACAAAAAAAAGAGAGTTATTTGGAATTCTTATAGTACTTTATTTATCTTTGGGCTGACGGACCGAGATGGGATAAATCGTGAGCATTGCAATTAGATGTCCAGTTAGGTTTCGTATTCTTTTTATATATATATATATTTTTAAGAGGGTATTCTTTTTATAGATAATTGGAAATTGAAATTAGGTTGGGGGAAAAGTGCACTTTGTCCAAAGTTACATGTTTTGGCACTTTACCACTTAAAACTAATAATAAGCATTTTATCTTCTCAAATATTAAATCAACTTGCACATACCCCCTCAAATGATTTTAGGTAATTTTTGCTCGACAAATAATGCATAAGTTCTTCTCACATGTGTTTTATAAGGGTAAATTAGTCATAAAACCTCTTACCCACCCAAACATTTCACACACATTTTTTTTCTCCCTCTTTATTACTAAAATATATTGTTTTACTTCAGTTTTTCGGTTCACAACACGTCAGTGAAAAATATTTAGATGGGTAATATGTATTTTTCAGGGGGGTAAAGGTCTTATTTTGTACTTATGGCCATGGGTGACAAAGTGCCAAAAACATATTAGTTTTGGCGGATAAAGTGCATTTACCCTTTATGCTTGTTTGGATTTTTGTAAAAGTGTTTTTAGAGATTCGGAGGAATTTATGTACATTTGAAAAAATTGTATTGGTTTGAGAGTTTAGACTATAAAGATCAAATGAACATTAAATTTATTTTTTTAGAAAATTGATAGGTAGGGATAAAGTGCATTTACATTATTCCATAAGGGGTGCATGGTAGTACAGTTTGATCCTTTTAAGGAAAAAACATGATGATTGAGTTCGTTAAGCTCAAATTATATATGATACAATGTATCATTCCATATATATGCGTCACGTCACGTGTAAACATGTAATTGAATTGTTGCACTTATGTATGATGAGTAATGCAATAAATATATATAATCTTTCATTATAAAATTGCGATAAAAGCATAATAAACATATGTAATCCAATCCAATACAAAACAAATCAATTTAATTCGTTTTTCTACTTCTCATTTTTCTTTATTCTATTTCAAAAATTTAATTGATTGACCTGGAACCCAATCCGTAATTCAAGGGTTAACCCAACCAATTGTAGATAAATTACCTATTGGTGATGGTTGAAACTCATAAATCAGGGCCGTGAACAAAGCCCAGCTTGAAGCACGTCAACTTAAAAGTCCTATTTGTAACCTTTAAGGCCAAAAATATTTAATTAAAAGACCAAAAATATTATGTAGAAGAGAAGGCCGAATTTTCACAATTGAATTGGTCCAATATTTGATTACCCCTAAAATATCCCCACTTTTCTCATCCCTTAAATTCGACGGTAGTAGGGCCACTTCATAAATATTTCATGGCTTAACGTAATTAATTCAAACTATCTATAACAAGTCATGGAAATAAGGTCATATCCAGTGACTCAAGTCCAATTTTCCCTTTCCCTTCTACTTTTCTTTTATATAGTCATCTCTAGTGACTTAACATTCTCATTCCAATTAATTTCAATATTCATTATTCATCACTCTCACTTAATAATAATAATAACAATAATAAATAACAACTAATAATAATAACAATATCGTTTCACTATATAATTGTTAGGGTTATATCGTTTTTAATTTGACGAATCGTATTTAAGATTCATAAATAATATAATAATAGTAATAAATAATAATAATGTTAATTAAAGTTAAGTTCTTCTAAAGTTTAGTTTTTATTAATTAAATTAAATTTGAGTTTCTAATAATTAAAACTAAAATTAACTTTTTTTAAAAATAATACACAAATTAAAGGAATTGTTTTTTTAAAAAAGTTTTTTTTTATTGAATAAAAACAAATTAAATTAAATTTGAGTTTATTAAATAAGTGTTACATTTTTAAAACTAAAATTAACTTTTTAAAAATATTACATATATTAAAGTGTTTTTTTAAAAAAAAAGGTTTCTTATTAAATAAAAACAAATAAAAATAGGGAAGAACTCTTGGGCGAGTGAGTGCAACAAGTGAGCGTGCTCGAGGCGTAAGGCAAGGGGAAAGCCCATTGCCTCACGACTTAGGGGGTGTTTGCAAACGCTTCTAGGAAGTACTTTTCAGCTTTTTTTTCTCGAAAAGCGGTTTTTCAGTGTTTGCAAATTCTGCTTTTGCTTTTGCTTCTCAACAAAAAAGCAGTTAGAAGCTGGTTTTGGAAAAGCATGTCATGACCTGCTTTTGGGGCTGATGGCATTCTTGTAATAAAATAGAAGCAGTTTTGTGACATCTATATCCTTAGTATTTTCTCTTAATTCCAACAATACCCTAATTTTCTATTTTATGTAATTGATGTTATTTATTTTTACTTTTCACAATTTTATTTATATTCTTGCGGATAATGACTATAAAAAAATATTATATTCATTTTTTACAACAAAAAAAATTATTTTTGTTTGTGTGTCGTCTTCGATTAAGAATGTGTTGTTCATATATATATATATATTTTAATTTCTAGTTTAGCTTTGTGCATTGTTGTAGCCATTTTTAATTTTATGTAGGGTTTTATTATTTTTGTTTGTTCGCTAATTATAAGTTTTTTTATAGTGGTAACTTGAAATTAGTTAGTTTTTTATGCTCAACTTGTTTGTTTATTTTTTTATTGTTTGTTTATTTTGATTTCACTAATAGCTTATTGTTAGTTTGATTTATTTCTATTTTACTAAAGGATTCATTCTGATTTGATTTAAACTTAGTTAATATTTAGTTGGTTTTGTTTGATTCATTATAATTAAATATAAACTTAATTGATGATTTATAATAATTTTGTTTGATTCATTTGATTTGATAAAGTTTAGCCAATGGTTTACATATATAATTATAACATTGTTTGTTTTGATCTTAGTTGCTAAAAGACGTGTGTTTTACAAAAAGACGTTTTAAAAAATTAAGCAAAATTAATTTATGAACATGCCAAGTAAAGAGTAAAATAGGGCTTGTAATAAAATTCATTTAAAATAAAATTAATGTATGAACATGCCAAGTTAAGGGTAAAATAGGACTTGTAATAAAATTCATATAAAACAAAAGACTTACTCTATATAGCTTTTCAGAAATTGCAAACACCTACATGATTGCTTTAAGCTGCTTTTTATCTTATTTTGCAAACACCCCATGCTTTTTTCTAAAAGTACTTTTTAATTACTTTAAGCAAAAGCAACTGCTTTTCCAAATAGAGAAGCTCTTGCAAACACCCCCTTAGAGCGATGGCAAGGCCCATCACGGGGATAATGCATTTCCCATCCCCCTCTTCGTAAAACTTCATACTTTTTACCCCCTAAGTATATAGTAAGTAGTAACTGCACAAAATAATTTCCTTATGCTTCTTACTAAAGAAATTATTTTGCAAAATAATTAATAATATTGTTTAAAAACACTAAATTAGTTGTACCACAAAATATAGAACATATGATTATTAGACGTATCAACAAATCAAGTAGTATTAGATTACAAAATTTCCAAGATTGATTTGAATTCTTTTTATTGAACTCGAAACTGTTTACGAATTTGATTTAATTATTACATGAATTGAGCTCAAACGAGCTTCAAATAAATCAAATATACAAATCAAACTCGAGCGTGTTAATATTTTTGCATTTAAAATAGTACCTTTTAACTTATCGAAAAGCTTGAATCAATTTCCAAAAGTGAGCATAAGAAAAATTTAATAAAACATATTTCATAACTAGCGAAGTTAACTCAAATAAGCTTTTAAGGATATATAGGGCCTGTTTGTTTGGCCTTTTCCAAATTTATTTTGCGTTTAGGAAAAGCGAGACAAAACATATTTTATACTTTTTGAAATAAATTTATCATCTTTTAATTTTCCAAAACTACTATATCAAAAGCCAAACAAACAACAATTTTCTTATCTTTAAAAAAAATCTTTATAAAGTCTACTTTGATTTGACATAGAGTAACTCATCTCTTATATAACTTATCTCACATTACAAACATGATTTGACATAAAGTATTACACATCTTATACATACAATCTAAACTCTTCAAAAAATACTTACACCTACCTTATTTCTCAAACCACTATCTCAAAATCCAAACAAATAATATTATCCAAATTGAGATTATTTCACAAAGCTCTACCACTTTCTCAAATGTCAAACAAACAGGCCCATAAAGTTCGAGTCGATTATCGGATAAGTTTATTCGATTTTCAGGTTTGGTAACTATATTAATTAGAGTCGATTATCGGATAAGTTTATTTGATTTTCAGGTTTTGTAAATCGTAACTATACTAATTATGTATTAAAACAACTTTAGGTATATTTTCTTGAAATATTGTGCAGTGTGCACCACAACTATAAATTCACTCTCAACAACCCTGTTTGTTTTGTCTTGCAATTACAATTAACATTTTCTTACATCGAAACCGTCATCTCCAATAAAACAGCAAAATGAAAAATCTTAATAATTTTATTACAAAGAAAAGAATAAAAACTGTCTAGATTCTTTAGAACTCTCCACCTACTGCTCTTTATCAAAATGTCCACCCAAAAATAAAAACACAAGAAAACCTAATCACCGATCGCCCGTTCCGTCCTTCATCTTCTTCATTCTGAGGTCTATTCATCGCCATTCTTTTTATGTTTTGTCTATTTTTCAATTGTAGCTTCTTTTGTTTATGATTGATGTGCTTAATTTGCCTCAAGTTCTTTCCCATTTTTGTTATTGTTTTAAATTTTTAATTTTACGATTGCCCATTCCATTTTCTTTCGAGAGATTGAGAATCTGGTAAGAGGGATCTGCTTTTAAGGTGCACACCCTTCACTTTTTCTTTGGGCAAAGTTTATAGTAAATTGGATTTGAAGTTTTTACTGCATGATTGGATGTTTTCATTTTAGAACTTTGTTTCGTGAGTTTCGATTAGATTAAAGTTTTAAACTTTTTTTAGTGGGTCATAGGAATTAGGATGAACTCACTGGTTTGACTCAATTTGGTGAAGTTCACAAAAAGTCACAATTTTTCCTTCATTTTAATTAATGTGCAGATAATACTTTTCTTGAACTCAACCTAAAGATTGCAGATATATGAAATTACATGCATTGATGCTCATATTCATGATTTGTACCATTTAGCAAAATAGTAAAGTTTGTGGTTTTATCTGAGTCGAGTCGCCATTTTCTTATTATCAACACTCACGACATTCACAGCTGCTGCATTGAATTTTTCTGTAGTGGATTAAAAATTTTCATGCTTTTAGTTGTGTAATTTGTTCTTGCATTTGGAGGCCAGCTATTGCATTCAAGCCAGTTGCATGTATTTAACTATATTTTGAGCCTCGTGGCTACATCATTATCTTTTACTCTGTTTATTGGATAAATAAACTGGTAAACTAAATTAGAAACTAAATGATGGAGTTATATCACAACGTTTGACCTGCCTCAAGGAACATTAAAGTTGCATTCTTTGACGAGAATTTAGATTTCCAAAGTGAAATAAACATTCAAATTGCTGTTTTGTTTAAAACTTGCTTGAAATGTGCAATGTATATTAGTTGATCTTGTTATTCTGTGAATCTTTGGTTCAGAAATGTATATATGCTCGAGTTGACCTAATTATCTTTCTTAATCCTTGCAGATCTCTAACCCTTTTCAGCACTATTTATCCTGAATTATTATTTACCCCTTGGCATTCCTCATATACTATCACAGATATGCAACGGGAAAGGAATAGCCTCGAATCCTTTCCTGAACCAATTGATTTGAATCAAGGTTCATTTCCCAGTAATAACACTTCTATGGAACATTCTACTTCTTGGGATAATAACATGGTGAATCCAGTTGAAAATCGATTGTCAAATTACATGCTTGCACCCAATGACAGTAATATAAACCGAATAAATGCTACCGAAAATCATGCACAAATTTTTAATGGTTGGGATCGTGGTGAATCCAGCTCCGGTGCAAATAATCCTCAAGAACGAGCTTTTGTAGATGACTCAAAAACGAGGCTTGGATGGGATCCATCATGGTCTTTTGCACCATCTAGTACAACCAATACTAGTTCAAGCCACGGGCATGTGATTGAGAATGATTGCCATATAAGTCTAGGAGAAGGCCCCTCTCCTATTCATCACAATTCCGGTTATTCGGAAACAAACCAGATTCCGACTTTTTATGATTCTTCTAGTAACAGAGGAAATTCTTCAGATAGTTCTTTTCTATTTTTGGAAAATAATGATTGGGGTTCATCATGCAAAAGAAAGGCTATTGAAGGCACATCTCGACAATTTTACCCGGGTTCAAGTTCAAGCTCTAGTCGACCGAGAGATAATACAATGACTCCAAACTTAAGTATATCATCATCTGGCTCTCTGAACTTGTCTCATACTAATCACTCGGAAGGGTTACACATAAGTAGCGGGGTTGGTATGAATAGAGTGGGCCCTAGCTTTTTCCCGCCTTCAAATGTTCCGAGATTTGTAGAAGGCTCGACTAGGAATTTCATTCCAAACGTTGGTTCTTCAGATTTTAGGTCGACTATGACACGACCAATAATTAATCCAAACAATACCATTAATCAACCTCATTTAATGAATATAAATGAGGCTAGAGCAAGACCTTACCATTACGATCGATCTTTAAGTTCACGAGGTGGCACTTCATCGAGTTCTTTCATGGTTCGTGAAGAAGTTAATGCTAGAAATGTCTCAAATGATCAAATTGATTGGAGTTTTGCTCCTGTAACTTCGATATCTTCTAGAAACCATTCATCATCTGGTTCTTTAATGGGTCCGGCTTCTGGTGGGCCCGCCTGGTTGCCTCATCAAATGCATACGTCTCAAAATCATCAAAGTTTGTCAGAAGCTGCTCCTTGGATTCCTTTTCCAAGAATTGAATCTGATTTTGGAATTCGGAGAAGTAACTTTCCGGTTTTGCCCTCGGGCTCGTCTTCATCAGATGGGGCTGCTGGTGCTAGTCGTGCTCAACATGGAACAGATCATAGGTCAGCACCGGTTTTGATGGATATGCCAGGTGATAATAATGATTATGCTTTGCGTATTATGGCTGCTGTTGAGGAAAGGCATAGACTGGTATGTGAATTTTGTGCAGATTTTAATTACATTTTGAATATTCATGTTAATGTATAATGCATTTCATGAGTACGGAAGTTTTGGAATTTTCTCTATAAAGAGCCCCTAAAAAAGTTTTATCAAAGAGCCTAATAAACTCTATAGGTGGCTAATAAATTGAAGTTTTTAATAAGTAATAAGCTGAAAGAAGTAATATGTAAATACATGAAAGCATTAATTTGTCATAGGATATAGACTACCAATTAAAAGTTCTTGTAACATAGGTCGTTAATATTTTGCATCTATTGAATGTCCAACTCACTAAAAGCTTAAGTTGTTAGAAAGGAGAGACATTTAATATTTATACTCAACATGCCCCTTCGCGTGTAGGAGGTGTAAATTTTACTCAAGCCCAAACACGTGGAATCTAGAATTGGGTGGTGGAGATATTCGAACACGGGACCTCTTTTGGGCACGACTCCGATACCATATTGAATGTTTATTAAGTTTTGTTTTTACACTTTCTGATTAGTCCTTTTGAGTTGCTCTAGTATGTTATTAATCTATTTACTTTCTTTCTTCATTTGTGGCTCATTTATTCTGCCTAATTTACTACCTTCTGCTATAATCACATCCTATATAATACTATATATCTTTAATTAGTTCTTTTATCTACCTGTTAACTTACGTGTACTATGACTTATACTTTATCATATCAAATTTTACCTATTCGACTTCTCCATATCTCAAATGCTGGGAAAATACATGTCTCAGTATCCTCTGTTATTTCTACATTCCTTTTTAGTTTTTATAAGAATCACTTGCTTACAAAAGGTATAAGTATCTTTTGAGTTGGTAAATTGCTTTGTAGGAACTGGCTTGGTTTTAGGAATTTCAACTGAAAGAAGTTGTCATATATTTATACTTTGCATTACTTTGTTGAACAGGTTCGTCATGTCTTGAGTGCCATGCGTAGGGGTATCCCCTTACAAGCTGAGGTTTGTCTTACAACTTTGTTCTGTTGTTCATGTATTATTATTATTACCTTTATAAATTAGTATAAGTATGCACATTGAAACCTATTCTAAACATGTTTACTTGAAATATTATTTAGTTGCTGATGTAACTTTCTTTGTATCAATTCAGAGAGAATAGTACTTTTTATTTTTAGATAGACACTAGTATGATTTTTTGCAATTGGGGAGTCTAACTATCGTGCTATTAATATAATGATGAATAACAACTCTCTAGAAAATTTGTATAGTTGCATAATAATAACAACAATGATGTTATGTTGCTTGAAAACCAAATTAAAAAAAATAAAATGCAGGGGAATACTTTCATCACCGAAAAAGTTAATGAGACTAATATGGATTCACATGCTGGACCAGAGTCATGCAATCAAAATACCATTATTTGTCGGTGGAACAAAGTTGAGACATGAAATAGTTGAAGTGGTTCTCATGGAGTGTATTTATACTTTGGTCTATTACACAATAAAAGACAATTTTAGTTATCATGTGGATGATCTAAATTAAGTGTAAATATGTCAAACTCCTAACCAAGAAGTTAAATCTTAAGACTTCATTGAATGATAGTCTGATACTAAAAACTTAAAGACCTTTAGATTATGTACGGGAAGATGCACTAAAAGGCCAATAGTCTGATGTCGTCTTCTAAAGCATAAGCTTTACAGAACAGATCCCAAAGATGGGTTACGCGGATTAGGGGGTGCTAAAAAAAGGTTAATTTCCATTGAAATTAAATGTGCTGACATGTCACATTGTCATAAAGTGGCTTCTTTAATGTAATACTACTACTACTACGGTGCTACCACCGGGACTACCACTGTCCCGGTGGTTTCGTGAAGTTGCTGACCAATCAACTTGATTAAATTTCCAGTTGTAATAATATATAGATTTGTAAGATTTTCATGTATAATACTCCATAATAATTATTAGTTTCATTTCAGACGATAGCAAATGTACTAAATTCTTTGTAACAGTGGATCATATATAGAATGGAACTTTAAACTTTATGTTTATTTACTTAGTACCCCCTTTAGTCATTGTTACCCCAAAAAGATTGGATCGTTTATTATAAACTCAATAGTTGACTGTCTGATCAGCTCACATTTGATACTATCAACTATTTCGTGAGTCTTTTATGATCTTTTCCTGTTCTATTAAATCTGAATAGACTCAGCTGGGCCCACAGCGGTTTGGTTTTTGCTCTACTCTTACGTGTGAGTAGTGTGGCGGTAGTTGTAATCAATTTCAGTGAAATACCATTTTAGTTTTTTTTTGGTTATAATGCATGTACTTATTTGGTGGAGACTTAAGGTACAAAAAAACTTTACTTCTCCTTTTCAGGATTATGTGATAATGGAACCTTTAAGGATTGGATTTGCGGACTTGCATGATCGACACAGAGACTTGAGGCTTGATGTTGACAATATGTCCTATGAGGTACTGAAATCCATTGAGCTATCAACTATCTGTTTGGACTTCGATTTCGAAAGAATGAGACAAAAAATTGCATTTCTTAGTCTCACAACACATGTCCGTCTTTGTAAAAATAGCACTTTTGGTCCCAAATTTTTAACTTCTTTTTGCACCTTTCGTCCTCCCCCCGTTTCCATTCAATTTGGGACGAGATTCCAAGATAGAGACAGTCGTATGTGACCAAAAGTGCGAAACAGAGGCTATCCCACCGGATGTAAAGAGGGAAAACTGGCAAAAATGTGCAAAAAAGTCGGGACTAAAAGTGCTATTATTGAAAACGCATGACACTAAAGTTATAGTGTCCACTCCTGTAGAATTAAAAATCCAATTTCGCTGAGGAAGTTTTAACGGATAACGTCAAAAATCCATTTTATGTAACAGGAACTGTTAGCTTTGGAGGAAAGAATAGGGGACGTGAATACTGGACTGACCGAGGATAAAATTAGAGGCTCAATGAATCAGAGAAAGTATGCAGGAACGAGAGCCTCACCAAATACGGAGCCATGTTGTATATGTCAGGTTCGTCTCATGTCTTTACTACTCTCTAAATATCACCAGCTGGAGTCGGCAGTTTCCCTTTTTCCCCTTTCCATTAAATATTTAAGATTCTGTTACCCACTTGATGTTTTTTTTTAATGTTCATATTGATTAGGAGAATTACATTGCTGGAAATGAGATTGGGATATTGGACTGTGGCCACGAGTTTCACTCCGGTTGCATCAAACAGTGGTTACTACTGAAGAACTTGTGTCCCATCTGTAAAATGACTGCCTTGAATACTTGAAACGGGCATTTACGGTGGGAGATCAAGCACTCTTCCAAAAATACCCTTCCAACAAAAAACTTGAAACGGGCATTTTTCGTGGGAGATCAAGAACTCTCCCAAAAATACCCTTCAAACAAAAAACTTTAGACGGGCGTTTTTGGTAAGAGATCTAGAACTCTTCCGAAAATTCCCTTCAGACAAAAAACAATATGCCCTTTGCAGGGTCATATCTTTCGTTTTATCCATTTCGTCGATACTGGTTCATGGAGTTTAGTTCTCATCCGAATCTCTTTCGTTTCTTGCCCATGAATTAACTATGTGGGATAAAAGAATGAAAGGGTGCCTAGGGGTTGAGTAGTTAATGAAGTGGTCATGTATGTGATAATTTTAATTTTTGTGATTTATGAGATTTTTGTATTGTTAAAAAAATTTGATATGATGATATGGTTTTGGACATCCTTACAGACAATATTTGTGTTGATTTTGTACCGTGAAATAATCTGGTCTTTGTGTTAAGATAATGTGTTTTTACATTTTATGTGTTGTTGATTTCAAAGAAGAGAAAAGAGGTGGAAAATTCTCAACTAGATCTTGTCTATGAGTATGTTCTAGATCTTGTGATAGTAAATGCATCATGTTATTCATTTTTGCTTTCACAATATATGATGTGGTGTATTTACAATCTCATAAGATCGGGAGAATGAGTTCTTCTAGACTAGGTTGTCCTTGTGTTTGTGCGATAGCGTGGGTGTGGGTGTGATTGAGAGATAGAAATGTACAACCAACATTTGAAATTCGACTTTTTTAAATTGAAGTTAAATTTTTTTACAAAATTTAAAGAACCTGTAAGAGTTAGCTAGCTAATTGTTTGGAATTTGGACGTGGTAAGGTTGTTGCGGCACTTGTAGTGGGATAGACCGATAGAGGTTCCATGCGGCATTGCTTCGCAAGCGGAATAACCTTGCCTTGCCTGAAAATTTATTATTTTTCCATTTATTAACAAGGCGGAAGAGGCGAACGTGTCAATGAATTATATTATTATATTTCTATTCATCGATGTTACAATATTTGTATCTTGAATGTGGAATTACAAGTGCATAAAGTACAGTTAATAATTGGATAAATATCACAAATGGTCTTTCTTATCATTAACTTTTTACATAATTCCTACTAAGAGTTTCATTTTGACAATTGTAACAACGGAGGCTCTGATGTCCAGCGATATGTACACGAGGGTGTTTTTGTTCATTAGCTATGATAGTGTTACACTTAAGTCCCCCATAAATTCTATATTGCAGGTCACATGACATGGAATTCGTCGTGCTCAGCCTGAAAAGTGTCAAAGTGAAACAAATAACTCTTAATAGGGACTAACATGAAGAAGAAAAACTTAAGAGGGACGACTCTGTAAAAAATTAACATAAACACTTATATTTATTGAAGAGGAAGAAGATAATGATGAAATTTTATTGCTGCGAATATTATTATTATTGAATTATAAAAGTCTAATTTTACGATCTGATAATAGCGTGCATGTTATGCCACGTAGGCAATGAGGAGGAGGAAATGAGAGAGAGGTTGGGGATTAGGAAGAGCCAAAAACGAGAAGGAAGGAGACAGAATATCATGATTACTAAACGCAAGCATTTAACCATAAAACACTCAAAAATCATCCATCAACCAAACCAAACCAAACCCCACTTTGGCTTTTGCAGAGGATTCTTCCAATTTATTACGTCACACCCCATACACAAACAAATTAAAAGTACTTATTTTACTCCCCCCTGCTTTTACTTTTATACTCCTACCTTTTCATTCTCAATTACTACAAAATACATAGTACAGAAAAAAAAGTTCAGTAAAGGCTTTTTTTTAGTACGTACATGCACAACTGCACCGTCCCCCTTAAATCAAGCTGCTTCTTTCAAACAACCAAAATTGCATTTTTAGTTCCACCGGATTGGACCTCACTTATTTTAGTCTACTACTTTATAAAATTTAACTTTTGCTCCTAAGTTTTAATATAATTTGAATTTGAATAATTTCTAGCCTCGGCATGTTTTATAAAATTGCATTTTGGTTCTATTTGGATGGGTTTTTGCTCGGTTTCGCAGGCCTCAGTTTAAAAAAAATTGGTTTTGGTAGTTTCGATGAAACCTTTGAGACCTCATTTTGATGAGTTTTGGCTGTAGGGTTTTGTGGTTTGAATAAGTTGAAATCCCACTTGAATTGAGTTTGGAGTGAGGTTTAGGGGAAAAAGTAGGTGGTATGTGTCAAATCAATGCCTTTTTTAAAGAGATTTGGGAGAAAAAGTAGATGGTAGGTGTCAAATCAATGTTTTATAGGTTTGAAGAGTTTGAGTGTGAGTTCAGAATAGGTTTTTGATGGTTTTACGGGTTTGGCGAAAACTCATTTGAAAGGGTTTTGACTCGGTCTTGCGAAACCCGCGAGACCGGGCCAAAACCCATCCACATGCACTCTTTTTGTTTCAATTCTTTAAAATATTTTGATTTTTTTTTAATCCTATAGAATACTCCATATCTAACATCTTTTTTGTTCAATAGGATTATTGTATTTTGGTCTCCCAAGATGCCATAGATTCAAATGTGCAAAATATTTTATAAAATTGAGAGTATTTTTAAAAATACTGAAATCAAGTCACATGAGACAAAAAAAATATGCTATTTTCTCTTTTCGAAGTGTTCTTTACGTATCACTTTGCTTCTCACCGTCAGACTCTTTTGTATTGTACATTATAATTGCTTAATTTGATGAACTTGTTCTTTGGTTTTAAAATTGTTGCAATTCATAAATTGTTACATTTGGCAGTGGCTGTTATGAATTAAAATTTCGCTTCATTTGCATGTTTTAGTCAGATAATTATTAAAAACTTTTGAAGAATTTTTCAAACAAATTTCTATGGAACCGTTGAAACATTCATGTAGTGAAATGCAAAGGGCCTGTTTGTTTGGCGTTTCCCAGAATTTTTTCGTGTTTGGGAAATGCCAAACAAACAAGTTTTCTATTTTCTGAAATAAACTTTTCATCCATTAATTTTCTCAAACTACTCTCTCAAAAGCCAAACAAACAACAATTTTCTTATCTCTAAACAAAACCTATACAAACTTTACTTTGATTTGACATAAAGTAACATATCTCTTACACAATTTATCTCACATAACAAACATGATTTGACATAAAGTCTTACACATCTTACACCTACAATCCAACTCTTCCAAAAAAACCTACACCTATTTTATTTCTCAAACCACTCTCTCAAAACCCAAACAAACAACATTACGCAAATCGAGATTATTTCACAAATCTCCACTACTCTCCCAAACTACTTTCCCAAACGCCAAACAAACAGGCCCAAAATTTCCAAAGATACGAAATGAAGTTCGTAATAATGTCGACCCAAAGTCGGCATCATAAAATGTCAACCGACATGTGTTTTTGGGAAGCCTGAACATAACTCCCCTATATTATTCTTTTTGCAAGGAATTCCCTTGTGTTTTACAAAATTATACACAATCTCTCCTTCTATGTTAAATAGGTAACACCGTGAGTTTTTTAAGTTAAATACTATTTTACCCTCAATACTTATTATATTTACATATCTATTATACTAATTTGATTTTATAAATAATATTAATATATTAAATAACATTTTAATATAAAATCTGGAAAAAAAATCTATATATATTACTAATAAATTAGATAATATTTTTAATATAAAATATGAAAAATAATAAAACAATTTTTAAAACTATTTAAAATTTATATATTATTAATCCTATTTAATATTTATTAAAATAATTAAGTTTATGTATAATTAATAAAATTATTTAATTAAAAATAAAAAGTAAAAACTAAACCCACCCCCGTAATTGATGAAGAATGATGCTATGAGTCGTGAAGGTATTGAACAAGTCACATACATAGATCAAATCAAACACAACACAACTCTTCTAGTACAAGCCATATCCATGTTACCAACCTTTTCCGTTTCTTTTCTCTTTTTGATACTTATATATATGTAATTTATTTTTCACCGTGTAATTAAAGAATGAAAAGTGTTAACTTATACTACTATTCGTGTTACACAGATGCATCCTAATTCTACATAGTGGATAAAGGAAAAATCGGTTACATTCATCCTACACCGGTGTATTATATCCATAGGGGTTAGATGATAAACACATGTGCATAAGAGGACAAAAAATTGTCCTCTCATACACACTTGTCGCTCATCCAGCACCCCAGTGGATTGAATCCACCGGGGTAGGCACATAATTTCCGGAAAAACCACTATGCCAATCAATTTTTACTTCTTTTCATTATATTATTTCAACTTTTTGATAGATTTGTTATGGAAAATTTTAAATTAGAACATTTTACATGCATGTGCGCACAATTGTAGTTAAAAGTAAGTTTTAAGTTGTGTGAAAAAGTGTGCACCAATGCGCGTAGCATGTAATTACTACAAGTTATAATTATATATAATGAGCGATAAACATTTCTTTCATGTAAAACTAATCACGTTTCACGTATAGTTAAATAGTTAAAACTTTCGTGCTCACAAATACTTTATCATGAGTATTAGAAGAAGGCAATAAATTAAAATAATACTCCTAGGAGTATAAGAATTATTACCCGACTACTAAATTGTAAATTTCAATAAAAATATACAAGCTAACAAATGTTTTCATTCATCACAACATTGTATTTGTTTGTCCTATTAATCTTAAGTGAACATAAAATATGGTGTTATTTGGAGAATGAATAGTACATGCATATTCACTTGATTCCAATTAAATAAAACCACCTACTTTGTAACAATAAAAGTGAAATATATTGGTAACTTGTTTCTTTACCACCAATATAATAATATAGAAAAGAGGATACAAACAAATTTAAAGAAAATCATTACATGAAAACAACAATACTATTCACGTTTTAGTTTTATGTAAATTTAAAATGTAAAGACAAATGTATTATTAAAATATATTATATATAAACGTAAGTTACGTGCAATGAAACTCCTTATCAGTAAGCTAGTTGTATAACAAAGAACATAGTATTATATATCTTCTCAACAAAGAAACTTTTTACCTTAATGAAAAAAACGTAACAATCTACTAGTAAATTTCATGTCTTATACCACCAATAAGTGATTGGTCTAATGAAAGAGATTAGTCACTATAAAGTAGCAAATTCATGTTCGAATCTCTTTTGAGAGAGGTTCCTACTTAAATAAAAACTTATCAAGTTTTACATATAAAACTCGACAGGAAAAACAACTATAATAAGGAATTATATATGAACGTACACGTTGCTAACACTTTACCGCCTACTTCAAAGTGTGTCGATTGACATAGTTACAAGACAAAAACATAGATATATTTTTACCGTAGTCATGTCGGAAATAAAATTGTCGTTTTCGATAAATATAAAATATAAATTTATACGCGTAATAAATCAATAATCATGTTATTAATAATTAGATAACATGCACTCATAAAACGTATAATTATGTTAAGTAATTCCAAAATCTATTAAGCTAGTCATCATTACATTATGTATTTTGTAACTTAATTTCCTTGCGGCCAATATAACATCATGTACGGTAAAGAAAGGATACGATCGAACTAACAAGTTTATTTGAGGTTCTCAAATTTTATCATGTACCTCAAACAAAAGATAATTGACTAGCTTTTTTTCCATTAGATAGATAGTTATAATCTTTGAAAAGGATAACTTCACTTCATGTATGATAAATCAAGAAATCACGAGTCATGGTATGCCGTAGTTGTTACAAAGTTATTACCATAATGAAAATTAGAAATTAGTAATTTAGCAAAATAGACCCCGTTCAAAAAGTGGAGAAATTATTTAGTGCAACCGCTACACCATGTCATTAAGTACACGTAGTGCAGCCCACCAATGCACTTTTTACATGTGGAGGGAGAATTCACATCAGTCATGTCCTCCATAAAAGTAAGAATTGAAAAATGTGTTCACATTGACCAAAACATATATGGCCGATGTGAATTCTCAGTCCACATGTGAGAAGTGTATTGGTGGGATGTACCACGTGTACTTGATGATGTGGTGCAACTATTATACTACATAATTTCTCAACAAAGTGGGACCCTCTAGAGAGAAAAAACTTGTGTAATTTGCTTTAGCTACTGATTTTTGTTTTGAAGCCAGTAACGGCATTTTGGCTTATGATTATATTTTGGTCTATTCTCATTTAGCACCCACCAAATCACATCTTTAATGTATTTACAATTATGGTCATAAATGAATAAAAGTAAAGTCGAACAACAAAGTTCAAGCTTGTTTTGTATATTTTATTGAGTTTGATTTTGATTTGGTTGGGGAAATTCTTATCTAAATCGGGTTTGACTGAACCTAAAGTAACTACATGTGTTTTGAGATTGGATGAAACTCCTAGCTAGGAGAGTGACCAAGCACAAACTAAGTGCAGTACACTTGTTTGACGATTATATAAGCTCGGTTAAACCAGGTCTAGACAAGAATTTTCTCATTTGATTGTTAAATAATTTTTTTTAAACTTTGAGATAATTTGTGAATTTTAAGTTTGTCAAGTCGTGCTGAAATAGAGTTATAATTTACAAAATTCCAAACAAAAACATTTTAATATGTATAACAAACCGAGCTCAAATGAAAGTTTATCAATTACCACCACCATTGGCAGTAGCCCTCTATATATATATTTGCCCCTCTCATCACCTCTTCCTATGCTAAGCATACCCTTGAAGCATATACTTATATAAATAGTTTTGAGTATGGGCGATGAACAAGAATTAGGCCATGGAAACATGATGTGGGACGAAGATCAATCATGGTCATTTCCAATTTTACAAGGTCATGAGGAAGACGGCAGCAAGATAATAATTAGCAATATTCCAAAAGAAGAACAGGCGCAGGCGGCGGAGAAGAAGGGTACTGAGAAAGTTCCGCTGGCGCTGCGGCTGCCGCCGCTGCCACCAAAGGGGAAGAAGAGAACGGTCGCCGCAAGGAAAGGAAAAGGTACTGCAGCAGCTGGTGAATCTGAACATGAGTTGCATATATGGACTGAAAGAGAGAGGAGGAAGAAAATGAGAAATATGTTTACCAGTCTTCATGCTTTAATCCCTCACCTCCCTCCTAAGGTAATTAATAGCATCATTTAATAATTAGTTTGTTTTATTTTTTCAAAAAGTTGCCTATTTTTGGTGAAACAATACATAATTATTATTTAAAAAAGAAAAAGAAAAAAATACTAACAGACAGACATTTTTGGTTGAAAAGAAGAAATAGAAATGCTTTTTAATTTCTTCCTTCTGTCTAAATCGAGTTGATTTCAGAAGAATCTTATTTCTGATCCAAGATAAGATCCAACACACATGGGTTCTAGATCTGTCAAAATCAATTTAATTCTTAACAAAGATTCCATTTTTAATTTCTTTTGGGAAGTACGAGTTTAATTAATTAATTAATTTGTGCTTTCATCACAGATGACAGAACTAGTACTGCTATTTTTTTTTTTTGTTGTTGATAATTAAGAAGTAGTATTTTTTAATAATTACCACAGACAGAGAGTTGCATGCAGGAAAAAGCTGTTAATTAATTTTAAGTTAACCTTACCAAATCTTTAATTAATTTCTTGTTGAATTAATTTTATTTTATATGCAGGCAGACAAAGCCACCATTGTTGACGAAGCAGTACAGTACATAAAAAAGCTGCAACAAACTCTTCAAAACCTAAGGAAACGAAAGCTGGACAATTTTCGTTTTCGAATAAATAATAATAATTACAAAACTAATAATTATAATAATAATAATAATTCCTTTATAAATAAACTCGCAAGGGGAGCTGCTTTTTTAACTGAGCCGGGTTCTACAAGTACTTATCACAACATGGCTGCGCCTGCAGTCACTACTTTAGCAAAACCCAATTACATAAACCCGAACCCGATATTTACGGGCCCTGCAGTTTTCAAGACATGGACTTCCCCGAATGTAATCCTCAATATTTGTGGCAAGGATGCTCATATAAGCGTTTGCGGGCCCAAAAAGCCCGGACTTTTGACAGCCATATGCTTTGTGCTGGACAAGTATAAAGTGGAGATTGTTTCCGCTCAAGTTTCTTCGGATCGGACTAGGTGCATGTACATGATTCATACCCGTGTAAGTCTCCTTTTCCTTTTTATTTATTTTTGTCTTAATTATCAATACACCAACTTATATACATTTTTACTTTTAAATGTACTAGTCACCTTTTATTTTTCTTAGAGTACTTTTTGAAATTTTTCTAAAATTATCAAAAAAATGGAAGAAACGTATCCAAAAATGTTTTGTTTTGATTTATCCAAAAGAATAGTTGTTTTCACGTTTTAGGTGAAAATTAAATGGAAATTTTAATTCAAGTATGTTTAAGATTTATTTTCTTGTATATGTAGGCTAGGGTTTCAATTTGGGCTTGTTTTACGAATTTGATTAGTTTTGGCTGGCCTGTATATACTTTAATTTCTTAATAAATTGCCTTATTTCTTCGAAATATTAATTTCTAAAAGCGTATATGTTTTTTATGTATAATTTCCGTGTACCTTAATTAATAGGAGTAATAATTGGCATTTAAAAACACATGATATGTGCATTTAATGAATTTTTCACTACAAGTGGTTGCTAATTCACGCTAGCTAGTACATAATAGAAACGCACAAAATACATTGTAAAATTATCAAAAAAATGGAAGAAACGTATCCAAAAATGTTTTGTTTTGATTTATCCAAAAGAATAGTTGTTTTCACGTTTTAGGTGAAAATTAAATGGAAATTTTAATTCAAGTATGTTTAAGATTTATTTTCTTGTATATGTAGGCTAGGGTTTCAATTTGGGCTTGTTTTACGAATTTGATTAGTTTTGGCTGGCCTGTATATACTTTAATTTCTTAATAAATTGCCTTATTTCTTCGAAATATTAATTTCTAAAAGCGTATATGTTTTTTATGTATAATTTCCGTGTACCTTAATTAATAGGAGTAATAATTGGCATTTAAAAACACATGATATGTGCATTTAATGAATTTTTCACTACAAGTGGTTGCTAATTCACGCTAGCTAGTACATAATAGAAACGCACAAAATACATTGTAAAATTATTTTATCACTAGTTTTTTTGGTGTGAAGTTACATGTTTTACTGCACACAATTTGTTGGTATAGTTTTTTTTCTTACATGAGAAATTCACATCAATATTATATCAAAAAGACTTATTTTTCTTTCTTTCTGGAAACATATTTAATCACTAATAAATTATAAGGATAAACCAACTAATATTTTTTTTAATATTATAAACCAACTAATTATACTAGTATAAAACTAAACAAATACCACATTATAATTCTGGTAGGATTTGATTTCTTTAAATATAAAAAAGAAAATATTGATTAAGCTCTCAACAATATTATATCTGACAAAAAATCATATATTCCACTTTAATGTCATAACTATAATATCTTAATAAGCATATTTCCTTTTTCTGTGTTGTTATATGTAATTTGAAAGCATATTTTAATGTTATTCTTATTTTGGGCATTGAAATAGATATATATTAATTAATTGATGAATGTACGTATATGTAGGCAAATGGTGGTTCTGAACTGTTCCCACTGGCATTTCCAGTGGAAGAAATACACAAGCAAGCTGCTGCAGAAATAATGCTTTGGGTTAATTCTTAATTTGGCTGCAGATCGATCGATCGAGAATAAGAATATAATATTACTAAAACTTAAAAGGATATTCATCATGACTATCCTTGCATCTATTATATGTACAGCTACCTAGTTTTTTTTTTTATTTTTTATTATATAAGTATGCAAAATTAAGTACTATGATGTATTAATTATCTGTTTTAATTCCGGATCTCTGTACTGCTGTATATACATCCTTTTCCGTATATGTATTGTATATAGTATTATTAATTAGCTTCTAATGTTGGGCAAAATTGGAGATCTCAAGTTTCATCGATTCAAGCATTAATTAATTAAATTATAATACTCTTTAAGTATATATATGTAATAATATGTCCAATATGCTGCTTAATTGAGTATTTATCATGAGTCTTAATCTGCATCAATTTCAAGAAGCTAGCTGTACATGGTCATGATTTATATATATAGCTAACCAAAAGTTTCATGGATCGATCGGATGAATAATGCAATTTGGAGTCAATACTTATAAACTCCCAGTTTTGCCTAATTGATTTAAGGGAAGATTACATCAGAACCCCCAAATGATTTAAGTCAATACTTAATGCGACAATATGATTTACTCCCTTCATTCCACAATACATGTCCTTTTAGAGATATTTTTTTTTTCCACAATTCATGTCACTTTAGGAATTCAAGATAAACTTAAATGCTATTTTGACATTCTTCATTAAAAAGAGAGAGAAGAAAGATGTATAGGAAAGAAAGAGATGTATTATGGAGATCGTTACAAAAAATTTAATTGCTTCTCAGGGGTAATTTTGTCCAACTACTCTTATTTTCCTAAAATTTAGGGTATTAATTGATTTTTTAATCCTTGTGAAAAAAAACTTAAACGTTATGTAATTGAAATGGAGGGAGTAATAGTTACAAAGACACTCTCTCATTTGTGGTCGTTAAAGGTTTCTGTAAATGATATTAATTGTTGTGTCCTTTATCAAACCTTCTTTTAGAAGACCAAAATTATGAAAAAAAGATGAATGCCAAAAATGTTCTTTTAAAAAATTAGTCCACCCCATAAAGAAATAGTAACTCTAAATTTCAGTTAAATAAATTAAATGAAAGTGCAGGTTAATATTAAACATATGGAGTAAAAAAGAGGGGAAAAGAAAAAAGAAAATCCTTAGGGCCTGTTTGTTTGGTGTTTCCCAAAATTTTTTCGTGTTTGGGAAATGCCAAACAAACATGTTTTCTATTTTCCGAAATAAATTTTTCATCCATTAATTTTCTCAAACTACTTTCTCAAAAGCCAAACAAAAAACAGTTTTCTTATCTCTACACAAAACCTATACAAACTCTACTTTGATTTGACATAAAGTAATATATCTCTTACACAATTTATCTCACATAACAAACATGATTTGACATAAAGTCTTACACATCTTACACCTACAACCCAACTCTTCCAAAAAAACCTACACCTACTTTATTTCTCAAACCACTCTCTCAAAACCCAAACAAACAACATTACGCAAATCGAGATTATTTCACAAACCTCCACTACTCTCCCAAACTACTTTCCCAAACGCCAAACAAACAGGCCCTTAACCTCCCAACCCCTCTGCAGGCCCGAACCTAAGAAAAATAATTTGTTCCAAAAGGAAAAATCCCACAGTGGAAAAGACTGAAACAAACAAGGCCTATTTCAGATAATAAAGGCCTATTTCCGGTAGCGCGATAATCTAAAACAATAAAAACTGATATTAGATTTGGGTTGACGGGCCTCAAGTTTAGAAAGCATTAGAACGCAAAATAAATGGGCTATGGGCCTCTGTAATTCCATAAATCTTTTGATTGGGCCCTGTCCATGCTATGAAAATGCAACGTATTATTTTTTCTTTCCTAAGATGAGCAACATAATCTTTCAAAGAAATGTTTCGGAATTTTTTTCAAATATCTGATTTTTTTGAAAAATATAAGTTATTCTAAATTTTTGTTTTAATTAAATAAAAACAAAAGTCTATGAAATTTTTGATCCATGTTTATAGTTACTTTTTATAAAAACAAAAGATAAGGCAAATGTTGGACTAGTTTGAATGAGTGCGATCAAACTAAGAATGACACATTAATCCAATTTTATGCATAATTTGTACCGGGATTGAAAATCAGTATTTCTTTGTAACATAAACTAAAAAATAGTACATGCATAATTAATACATGTTGGCACACGCCATGAAAATTTGTTCCCCAGTCACATCATGACATAGAATTATATAAAAAAATTATCAAATTATATGGATCCAATCATTGCCAAAATATCCAAAACAATTTTTTTTTTTTTTTTTTTAAAAAAAAAGTTCTGGAGCACATTGATGGTTCTAGTAAAAATTTACCCAACTCTTGTCTTCAAACACAGAATTAAATTCTTTTATACCCATATATTCTTGTTCTATGCCTACATATATGGAGAGAAAAAAAAAGTTGGACATAATATAATATATATTAGCACCAGTTGCTGTCAAGAAATTGAAATAATATCCGAAGCCCATGTGAGATTCCATTTCCATGGTCTCACTTTGAACATAGTAATAACTATATATTTATACCACATATATATTTTTCAAACATTCAAGGGGTGGTGTGGGGGGTACCCTACTCCAATTATATTGTGGCTAACATTAACATGCCATTATTCCTAATGAACAACCTTTTTATGTGCATGCGCCTCTATATCTTCCAGCAATATTTGGGCCACTCTTTGGTCAGTCAAAGGAAGTTGAACCATCAATTTATATATACTACCAAGTGTTTTTTCTTTTCCCCCTTGGACACTCATTTTTTTTTGGAAGTCGCTTTTATATTAATAAAAATCATAAATGGAAACAAGAAATATTTATATTTTGGTTGCGAGTTTCTTTCAATTTCATTATTATATCTATTGAGACATCGATGATATTCATTGTTTATTCTACCAGAAGCATGGAGTATGGTACAATTTGATTATCAACAATTTTTATTTAATTGGTAAAAAAAAATTCATGTTTTCCTTAGTTTGTGTAATGTTTGTGATTTTATTAAACAAAAATAATATGAGTGACATATATGTTACATTTAAACTATCGAGTATGAACAATATATTTCTATAATATGTCAATTAACACCAAAAAGGGAAAATAATATCATTTATGCATTTTATATAGACGAACACTTGACCACATGGAACATGAAAAAAGGAAGGTGCACATAAAAGAAAATTTAATATTGATTGAAATATTCTTCAAATCTTTTTTCTCTTTAAGAAAATAAAATTTCCTGCTCAAAAATAAATCTTACATACAAAAATACAGAGTTCCCCTTTATGTACCCAATCTAAATCATTTTAAACCTATTTCCCTTTAAACTGCAAATAAAATTTAAAATTAAAATTAAGAAAGAAAGAGAAAAGGAAAAAAAACTAAAATAAAAAAGATTAATACGGAGCGACGTCGCTTCCTGCAAAATCATCCGAATTCGTAAACGAATCGTGTGGCCACGAATCCCGCAGTAACTTTAGCAACATTTGCGCTTTACGTTTCGCCCTCTCCGTGCAACCGCTCTGCACTAGCAGCAACAACTGAGTCAACACGCCGGCCGCCACCGCGTCACTCTGAGCTAACTCCGACGCCGAACAAAGCGACAACAAAGCCCCGGCCGCATACTCCGTCGCACGATCGGAAATCTTCAATATGATTTTCACCAACAGCGGCACCGTCAGGGCGTGCGACGCAAACGCCGCGCAACCCGACGGAATCCTGCAAAGCAGCTCCACCGTCGCCAGGGCTCTCTCCGAATCGCACTTCTCAAACTCCGCCAGCCTATCAATCAACGCGTCCACCGCCCCCGCCGCCACCGCCTTGAGGCGGTGCTGTTTCACAAGACACAAAGCGAAAAGCGCTTTGATTCCGATCTTCAACGCCCTTGGATAAGCCAATGGATAATTTAAGATTCCTACAATTCCATCGAATATTCCTTCGGTGCCGCTGATTTGGCATCGGAGCTCTGGCGATCGTATCCCCGCCACGACGACCTCAATCATCGCTGCCGAGTTGACTCGGATGTCAATCGATGAATGAAACAGTAAATTTACCAAATACCCGACCCGGTCCGAATCGGAAGCGACGTACATACACTCAGATTCGGAAAGCGTAAACATCGATAAAATCGCGAGCGACTCGTGATTTAATTCGGACGGTTCAGAACCAACATCAGCGAATACAATTGAAAGCAAAATCTCGCGTGCGTTGCTAGCGGCAATAACAGAACGGTTCTTATCCGAGTCACGTGCTAATCCTCTCAACCTTCTCAGAGCCGAGACTCTCAAACTGTACGGGCTCGATCCGGACGACGCCTGGTTCAATAAGGTCCGAACCAGAACCGGTTCGGCTGGTTGCTTTGGAGTTGGTATGCGTTCGACTCCGAAAGACCGATTAGCGACGCACCAATCCTGAATTAGTCGCCGGAGTGTGTGGTTTGGAATGAGAGTGAAATCTGTGAGAGGGACCCGGGTGACTGGACATGTTGTGTTACCGGTGGCGACCCAGGATTCGATGCTTGAACGGTCGTAAGTTTGACCGGTACAAACGGTGACCGGGTCACTCATCAGCTCTAATGAAATTGGACACCGGAAATAGTACGGGATCTGTACGTTAATATCCAGAGGCTCTAAACTTGCAGGCATGTTCTTTCTTCTCACACTGGGACTAATTATTATTATTATTTCTCCTCTGTGCGTGATTATATATGGAAAAATAAAAGTGATACTAAATCAAAGAAGACTTCAAAAAATTCTCTCTGAATTTGTTAGGGGAGTGATGGATGGATTATATACGAATGGGAACAGAGGGACATTGCTCTGTGTTTTTATTCTGACCCATTTGTACTATTATGTATAATGTATGTATTGTATCCCATTTCATCCGCCCACACGTGTGGTTTATTTACTCGTGGGAATAGTTGTTTCGTATTTTTAACCATGGTTGGGTTGGTGGGTGTTTGATGGTCAAACGGAATGTGTGTGTGGGGACGCATCTTCTTTTTTTTCCCCTAAAAAATCTAACTCATGTTTACATCACTTGGAATAAATTGAGAAAGGTCCTTTTACTCATTGTTTATTTCAGCTTTAACTGTGATTGTGTTGGGGTTGATTTAGTTGTCCTTTGTGTTTTTACCTTGTTGAGTTGCTATATCCATTCTCTCAGTTGTGCTTGGTTCACAAAAAAAGGTTAAACAAAATACATATGCAGTTGAATAAAATGCTTGTCACCACAAAAAAAATTAAATAAAACACATTCGCAGTTGAATTATCATTGTGACCTAATATGAGTACTAGTATTTATTTGACATTGAATTTATACCTATAAATATGTCGAACCTTAGGGTAATTCTAGTCTAAATATGGTTTAGTTGAACCTTCAGACTTGTTTGAACCTAAAACATTCACGAGTAAAGTGTAATTCGTTGCCATTTGATTGGATACCGGTCAAGTGACCAATGACAAAACATGTATGGATTAATATAACTACTACTTTCTATTTGTCATTAATTCTTAGAGTATTAGGAATCATGAATCTTGAAATTTGAACGTTTATCCCTAATTGAAATTTGAAGGTTTATCCCTAATTAAAGAATGAAACTTATTAATTTTTTCACTGACTATACCCAGAGTGTTTTAATGGGTTTTTCTTTTGCAGATTATATTGAAGGTGTGATAGAAGTAGTATAAGATTTGAACTGATAGAATTGGAATTAAAAAAAAAAAAAAATTTGAAACCATAACCATACATCAATTAGAGCTTTTAATTTTGGTTGTGGTAGGAGAACAACAATGTTTGACCATCCTAACAACAAAAAACATCCATTTATAGTAAACTCACCTAAAATAGTTTGTACTATTAACGAGACATATGTAGCCTAGCACTAGAGTGAGGAAGAGAAGCATGCCTTTGAAAATGGAAAATAAAGTCTGCCTTTCAGAAGAACAATTAATTTCCCCAGTGCTTTTATACGCGCGCAGATGTTTACTTCAAACTGCAAAAATACACATACATCAAATTAGAAACTATATTTATGAGGATTATCCCAAAGGGTTCTTTTCATTAAATCTCCAGGTACAGATTTAGAATATGACAAAAGTGCCCATTCCCCCTTTGGCCAAAATAGGAAAATTTCAATCTACTTGACCGGACCACACTGCACATATCTTCTTAATGACCACTTCTCTAAAATTGCTTGTATTCACTCTATAAATAAATTAGCTTAAGATTCTAATCGATATTTGATATTGCAGTCACAAGGTAAGTATAATCTTAATTAAGTGATTGGTCGCGCCCTTGTAAACCACAAAATAAACTTATTGCAGTTGTCATATAAATGTGTATAATTAATTGAGCCGAACAGATATGGGCAAGCATACCCCTATAGTGGCACTATTGGTTTGCCATGAATTTGAGCTAAAATTTTGGAAAAAATATTCATAGCTTTTAGTAATTAAGGGGAGAGGTCAATGGTCATTGAGTAATAAATGAAAATTAGTTGGACGCTCATCTTTGGTTGGTTGCTTCAACTCTTCATTGATTACAATGTAGTAAATAAGTTGTAGTAACATTTATGTTAGTTTTGGAGATTTCAAGATAAATTTAGCGACCATTCAAACTTAATGATCTCGTACAAACCAACCAAATGTGGTAAATTTTGAAGACTTCCCATTAGGCATTCTTGACCAATACATTAACACTCTCGTGATAGGTCGGTTGCACGGATGAATTTAGTGCTGATCCAGACAAGAACATAAAAAATCTCGAAATCCAATGCAAATAAACTGATACTACAAAATAAAATAAAAATGTGAGAATTATTGAACTTATGTAATGACAAAAAAAATTCATCAAATAATTATAAAAAATGGATTGAAAAATACAAAGGTTTAGAACAGTACAAAGACAGAACCAGCACATATATTAAATTATTAATAGGTGTTTTGGTTTTTGGGGGAGGTGCAGGATTTTACTGTAGGGTCTAACCCTGGTGGAATTGATGGGAGTGGTCAAAGGTCAAAGATGAACAGAGGAATGTGCGGGGGACAGGCTGTCTTTGCTCTCTACTTTATTTATTTATTTCCAAGTCCAAGGATTTCTCTCTTGGATAACATTAAAGATGAATTATCATTTAAATCAATTTTTCTGATTCAATTATACGTACTCCTAATCTATAAGACCTTCTACAAGGGAGTCTTTATATCTCAAAATATAAGAAAATTTATAAGAATTGCACAAAAAATGAACTCCAAGGGAGTCTTTAAAAAATAAGAATGCCAAATTTTTATAAGTTTGGACTCTCATATTTGAGAGTCCAAAGTGAAATTTTAAAAGTAAATTAAAGTTGGAGTGGAGTGGTGTGGTGTGGTGTGGTGTGATTATTTAAAAGTAGAATCTTAAAATATAAACAAGCTGTTGGAGTGCAGAGTAAAAAGTGGGAATGTATAACACTGTTCACCCCTTAAATTTTAAGATAAGAGGCCTGAATTTAAGAGGTCTGTTGGAGATGGTCTAAGTATTATTTATTACTTTATATTATAAAAATGTGAATAATTTAAGTTTTTATCTTTTTTTTTAAGATTAATATACCCTTGTTTGAGTTGTAAAGTGATATTTAATTCAATGGCAAATATGTAAAAATAGTTTAAGAAGAATAATTAGACATGAATAATTTCCTAAAATTTAGAAATTATCTTTTACATCAAATTTTATAACTTCAATTTTCTTCTCATATAATACATAAAATAAAAAACCATAAGAAAAGAACATTGTTATTTTAAATAACTCCTAAAATATACATGTAAAATTATTTTAATCTAGCAATAATATATTTTAAGTAAAATTATGTTATTTTTATCATTAAAAGATTTAGTACAATATAAGTCATGTACAGTCCTCTAAAAGAAAAATATTAAAATCAAATTATCTTAAATATCATTCTGCTATACAGAAGAAGAAGAAAATTAAAAACTTAAAAGTTAAAATAGAATCGTATCTTACCTATAAATGAACCAAAAATGCTTGTAACTTAGCTAAGTATTTATTATTTATTTGGCTAGAGAAGCAAAATATAAAGAATATCAAGACATGCATAACCTCGTACTTTCATGGAATTCGTTTCGTGAAAATTCTCAAAAAACTGGTGAAATCGATGAAAATTGTTGAAATCAATAAAAAAAAAAAATTAAATCAATGAAAACATGTGAAATCGATGAAAGCCCGAGTTAATTGGTGAACACTGGTGAAGTTGGTTAAAAAATGGGTGAAACAATTAAAAGAAGTGCATGTGAAATCGTAAATACATTTGAAATGGATAAAAATTTGGGTGAGATTTGTGAAGAATGGATGAAAACGAGTAAAATCTGTTAAAATATGGTAAAGTTTGTGAAAATATGTGAAATCGATGAAAATTAATTCGAGTAGAATTTGTAAGAAAAATGATGAAACAAGTGAAATTCAGTAAAAAGGTGTAAAGCCTGTGAAAAAATGGTAAAATTAGTTAGAAAAGCTTAAAGTTGGTAAAAACATATTTAATCAATGAAAAATCCATGTGAAATATGTGAAAAGGGGTTAAAATGGTAAAAACGAGTGAATTTAGTTAATAAAAGTTTAACTGACAAAGATGAGATAAAATCGGTAGAAAAATGGTTTAAGCCCGAAAAAAACAAAAAAATCGACAAAAATCGGGGAAACAATGAAGAAGGTTATAATAGATAAAAAAATGATAAATCGCTAAAAAAAATTAAACAGTGATAACATATGAATCGATGAAAATTTGGGAGAAATTTGTAAAGAAATAGATAAAATCAGTGAAAATGGTAAAATCAGTCAAAAAAATCTTAATTTCAGTGAAAACATGTTTAATCAATGAAAAATTCAAGAATAACATGTGAAATAGGTGAACACAAGTTAAAATTTAACCGACAAAAACAAGGTGAAATCTGTGGAAAAATGGTTTAAATTGGAAAAATAATTGAAGAAAAATGGAAAAACAATGAAAACGGTTATAGCCGATAAAAAAAACGGAAAAATCGCTAAAAAATATATATTAACTAGTAAAAAAATATAAAAGTGGAAGCATATGAATCTATAAAACTTAGGGTGAAATTGGTGAACACTGGTGAAGTTGATAAAAAAACTGATGAAACCAGTAAGAAAAAATGCTCGTGAAATTGATGAAAGTTCAGGTGAAATTTGTGAAGAAACGGATGAAACATGTATAATCGGTGAATAATGGATAAACTTAACATGAAAATTACTATTATAGAACAAATTCCATAAGGTGTCATCATTTAATGTTTTATTACAATTATTTAAAGCCATCATATTTTTTTTTGGTAAAACAATAATAATTAATAAAAATAAATTTCATAAAAAACAAATTGAATGTATATGATATTTTATGGCATAAAAAAGAAGAAGCTAAGTTTACTCTAATTTATAAAAAATATCCATAAAATTAAAACTAGACACGTACAATATATGTGCACTTTTCTAGTTTATATGAGAAATACACATTGATTAAATATAACATATAGTAGTAGTTAATTAGATTTTCTAATATCACGAATAATATGTAATATACTTTGACGATGATTTTGTCTACTAATGTCTAGTTGTTGCGCCGATTATTTGAGGAAAGTGAAAAGTTACAAGTAATATATTGTATAGTTTATCTGAAGTTGATTAATTCCTCCTTATTTATGAGCAAGAAAATGAGTGATGTTGGATATAATATACATATAGTGTTGATAATAGAGACGATGATCGAGTATATATATATATTTTCCAAAAGAGGAGAGGACCGCTGTTTGTCTGTGGTCAACCGGGCAGGTGGGTTGGCCGGACAACTTGAGCCTTTGGTTTGTTCCCGATGCACGTGACAAACAACACGTGTTCCCCAGCTCATCTACAGCCAAATTTAAATTCTTTCCTGCTCTGTTGTGTGCTTCTGTTACACACGAGCGAGCGAGCTCGTCTTGTCATTCCACCTCTACCACTTCTATTCTACATTTCTATTTATTTTCTACTATTATTATTATTTGGTGAAGGCTGTGGACAGATATTTTTCACAATATTGAGTTAGGTAACATAAAATGCCTCATTCGAAGCGCAAATTATGGTACAAATGGTGGGTAGATATGGATCGATTTTCGTCTCATTTTAATGAGTTTTGATTTGAAAATATTGATTTGAATGATTTACGTAAAACCTTTAAAACGCGATTTTAGATTGAGTTAGAATGTTGAGTTTTGATGATTTTAAAAATTTGATATGTGATTTGGATTGAACTTGAATGTTGGGGTTTTGGATGATAAGTAGATGATAATTGTCAAATTAATGATATTTATAAAATTTGAGATGAAAAAAAATAACCGATAAGCGCCGAATCAACGATTTTTATAATATTTAAAATGAAGAAATGTTTGATAGGTTTCAATAGGTTGCATTTGATTTGAGGTTAAGATTTCACACGAGTCTCATACAAATGCGAGTTAAGATTAATTCTGACCTAGTTTCATAATTGCCACAACAGAACCATATGAACCCCTAGATTTCCGAACTCCTCATTAACAAATTGTTAGGCTGACAAGATTGTGAAAGTTGTTACTACTTCATAAAAAGGGGAATGGTTTAAGGTAAAAGGATAAACTTAAAGTTGATATATTAAATAAAGAGAAAAAGATTTTGGAGTGTGTTGCTTTTAGGGTATTTTCGAATAAAAAATGACTTAGCTCCCAACATGTCTTGTTCATGTCATGGACCAGTTGGCTTCTTTCACTTGATCTAACTTTTACATTAACAATTCAGATGCTAATCTTCATCTTTTCCTTTTTTTTTTTCACACCTCACCTTTTTTTCTTTCTTATCATAGAATGAGTAGTGTGTCAATTATCAAAAAAAAAAAAAAAAAAAAGGAATGAATAGTGTGTCTAGTGACTCAAATTAACTCGTGTCATTGCTCAAGTGTATATCAACTGCTTAAAATATTGATTGTTTTTAGTTCATATATCATGCCCATATTTTTTGTGCATTTAGTTATTCTTGAAACACACAATTATACACTCTTGTATTACGTAGCTTTGTCTTATTTGATTAGGAGCTGGAAAGAACGTGATAATTTATTGCTAAACATTAGAATATGGTAAAATTTTATCACAAACCGGGTTGATCGAACTCTGACATTCACGTAACAAATACAATACATTTGTTTTGGAAGTAGATAACTTTGATCAATTTAGGTTTGAGCAGGAATTCTCCTTAGAAATCGTTGTCATGTATTTGATCAAGTAAAAATGTCTAATTTATGTGAAACCCAATAACTCTAAAATGGAAGTGAAGTAAAATAGAGAATGAAAAAAGGGGTTTAACCATTTCATTTTGACGTTAATTTTCTAAATGTTGACTCTCATGATCATAATATTAAGTGAAGTGTACGTCTAACTACCATGAATTAGCTATAGGGTGTGTGTTCATCAATTATGTATGTATTATTAGATTGTGTTTTGTGCCTTACGGAATACTGATAGCAATTACTACTCCCTATGTTCCATTATTTTTAATCCATTAGCTACATTATTCGGTCAAATTTTTCAATCTTTTAAGTGACTTATCGTGTTATATTATTCACACTTGTAGTATATTAAATATTTATAATATTAATATATATGGTGTCATATGCTATCATCAACTTATTAGTAAAACATACTAATTAAAGTATTTATTATAATTTTTATAAATTTAATTAAGTTACCAGTTGGTAAAGAAAAATAGGACGAATGAAGTATAAATTACGTAGCTATATGATTATATAAAATCTTATGAAGGAATAATATTTTTAAGTGGATACGGTTCTCGAAAAGGATTGGGCAAAAGAAAATATAAAAAGGAAACAAACTTTAATTTGATTAAATTGTACACAACCCTATATAACTTCTTACATGCTTTAATAATGAAAGTTTAGCGTAGGGTAATGGTTGATTTTTTCTTACTCTTTAGATGCACTTTATGTGATTAAAGAACTAATATTATTTTGTTTAATATAAAGTATTTAATTCGCATTGCACGATTAGAGTGTAAAGGGAGTAAACGCCTAGTTGGCTTGCGAGATTCGACCTATGAATGAAAATGTAAACCAAATCTTTATATGTGGTCCAATTATGAAATAATTGAATCCACTTTTCCACATGGCAATCGTGATAATCAGTGGAGTCATCATGTAAAATTTGATGTGGTCCAATAAATGTGACTTTTTTTTGTCTAATTTAAATAGAGAATTACGATATATTATTTCTAAATTTGTGTGATTTAGCTAGCTAATAGGCTCCTCGGGACGTAAGGGAATGCATTAGTTTTATAAGTTCTTTCAAGATTTAGGTCAAATTAGATTTGATAGTAAGTGAAAAAAAATACAAAAAAGTTCATCAAGCATTTTCAAAGTGTGGTTCAATGTCGATTCTGAGTTCGATTTTTTTTTTTTTTTATCCAAAGTTCGATTTATTTAATAATTAGAATAAATTCATACACAACTTTAATGAAGATCCAAGATTTTCAACTTTCATTTGTATTATTTGGCTCACATGAGTTTATTTATGCAAACCTTTGAAGTGATACCATTTAGATCAATTTTGTTAGGAAATCTAAACAAGTTTTACTTAAAAAAAATGTATAGGAAAGCATGTAGTCACTCAAATTTCTTTTTTCCCATAGAAAAAATGTCTCCATCGTGAATTTGTTAACTAACAATTTCTATATTTGGAAAATATTTTTAAAAATGTCTCCATCATGCAGTCAAACTTATGGGCAAAACCGAAATGAATGGATCTATTCACAAGTCAAGGATAATAAGTGCTGCTAACAAACAAAGCATGCGCATGCAAAATCTAAGCAACCACAAAATATTTAAAGACATTAAAATAATTATGCTGATAGAGAAAATTATTTATAATGATGCTTTAGATTTCATTTATTATAAAAAATGTACATAATAAATTTTTGATTGTGAAATATCTTCAAATATTAATTAACAACTCCGCAACATCACCTTCGTGGAATTTTCCTTGTGTTCGAAGATCAGTATTAGTATGTATAAATAAATATTTAATTT
Source organism: Penstemon davidsonii (assembly GCA_034814905.1). Taxonomy (NCBI): domain Eukaryota; kingdom Viridiplantae; phylum Streptophyta; class Magnoliopsida; order Lamiales; family Plantaginaceae; genus Penstemon; species Penstemon davidsonii. Next base: position 7,960,649 of record JAYDYQ010002688.1, read on the forward strand.
CCTCTATTGACCGGTCGCACGCTTGTCATTAATCTGTATTTTTGTTCAAGTTAAATAGTTAGTTTTATGCAACTTCTTGTTACATTCTCGGTCTATTAATTTGTGCAGAACGGATTTTTTAAATTTTGTTGTTTTTAGAATCATATGAAAATTAAATTGATAATTTGAAATTGGATAGATTCCCTTTTTTCTTTTCCTGGTAACTAAGTTAGATTGCTAGTTCATCATTAACAAAAGTCCATGGCATTATGGATTGATTAAATCTTACTGGTGCTTTTTTTGGTCTAAATGTGAACCCAAGACCTAAGCTCAAAGCAAACACGCATAATGGAATATCCTATACTATATTTATATTACTGGATACATATATATATATATATATATATATATATATATATATCACGGGTGAATCATATATTCTCCGACACGATTAATTTCCTCTACCGAAAGTGTAGTATTTTTGTCAATGGTTAATTCATGGTTTGCGTAATTAAATTAATTAATCAAATAGATTTGTTAAATGTGCTTAATTTGAAGGATTCGTTTGAGCTTATCTAGTATTGAGCCCTGCGCATTACAGTAATTAAATTGTTGGTTCTATCTATGCTATAAGATTCTCGATTTTCTTTTAATTATAAGATTCTTTTAATTAAATTGTTGGTTCTATTCTATGCTATAAGGTTCTATGGGCTTTAGAGAAATATCATCTAACTTTACTACTTGTCTGACTCACTCCATATTCATGCATTCCAAGACCAGACAGAATGCTGATTGAATTTGGACAGGAACTAGAGGCCCAACTATACAATATGGGCTCTAACAATATTAAATTTTGGGTTTCTTAAATATTCCAAGTCCAGTTCTTCTATAAGACCAGCCCGAATTATCCTACCAAACCCAATTCAATATAATTTAATCCTTTTCTTTTACTCTTCTCTTCCTATTGGGTTGAAAGAGATATTTGATTGGAGGTAAAAATAAGTCAAGTAACCAAAGATGATCAATCTGGCTGGTTTTGATCAGGACCATTTTGACCCGCCCAAACCAGCCCATATGCAACCCTTAAATTTATACTTGAGCAGAATAGCAAATATGTTAACTCCTCGTACAGTTTGATGCCATTACCTTCCCTTAGAATTTAGATGTCCGAGCAGCACACCATAACATATGTGAACATGCATGGTAACCAAATACATGCAGTTCAAAAGTTAGAGACAGTAATAATTGACATAGATCGATGCATGTCTTGACGAATATTGCACCTAATCATAAGTGTCCAACTGAACTTGCTATTTCAATTGTGGAATAAAGCATGACACTATCTATTTTATCAATTCACCAGTTCTCTAAAAGGAAAACGTTTACTGGATTAATAATTCATGACTTCTCTACTTTCTGTGTCTAAAAGATCCAAAAAGGAACTAGTAGTATTAGAAGAATGGAATTCACAATAGCAGAATTGCGATAAAAAGTACGCTAAACATCCATTGCAATTGAATAGGTCTGCAGTCAAATTTTCCGAAGCTAGTTTCATTTTTTACTGCAGAAGTCGGGGTGATACTTGCCAGAGGTAGTTCGCATGCTCCAAAAGTCATATTTTCCTGCTTAAAAAATAATGGTTTACTTCCATTAGTAAAGCATTCTATGACATTTATATTCATTGATAAAGCATTTGTACCTTGAAAATCTCGACCAGAAAAAAAGATTCACATATTATTAAAATTTACAAATTTTAAAGAGATCCATCTCAGAATTGCAAACCTTGCAAAGGGATATGCTTTTGCAGCCACAAACTAGTTGACCATTTGCTGTATCTACTGCTTCAGATGCTCCTCCACCATCGCTTCTCTGCAAGATTTTACATCCCAGAATTTCAATTTTTCTTGAAAAATATTGCATATTTCTTGGAGTAAGGCTTATTAGTTTGTGTGAGATTTCCAAGTACATACAATGTACCTTGTAAAAATCAACAGCGATGAAATTAGGCCACCTTCCACCTGTTGCTTGATAACATGTATTCATCATGCTAATTAATGGGGCAGAATTGTGTTTGCAAGCTGTAGCTACATCGGGATTATCGGGAAAATAGTTCATTACGACTAGGGATCTTGATGTTACATTCATAGCAGGTGATTCTGCACGGTTTGGACAAGATCCAGCTCCCATTCCACCATTACCATCTGCAAGTACACAATCCAACCAAGATAAGGTTGCGAGACTTTAGTAAATATTTAATCTAAGGCGTTGGTTTGTAGAAAATGCTCACATTGATTTTCTACAAAGTATTTCCAATCGTAAGCAATGCCTTCTGAAGATTCTTTAGATGATTTAGAAGTGAATACTACTAAACGCTGATTCCGTTGGACCATATCATCGACCGTTGGCCACTCTCCACCATTTTTTGGCATTCGAGATACTGGAAACCAGAATTGTCTCAAACCAGCGGCATTAAACACCTTTGTCAGGCCGTTAGGAGATGCAACATAATCTTCAATGATTATGGTGACTATTTCAGTAGGATTTGATGTAAGAAATTGTTGGACCTCTTTCAAAACATTTATTGCAGGTTGCTGGCATGCAGAATTCAGTAGATTAGGTATGAAGTAAGAGCTTATTAGTTTCAGTAAATGTACTGATACACTCTTCTAAGTCCAATAAAGAAAATGTCTTAGGTAACCATATTAATTACATCCTCCGTCCACATACTTACAAAGGCTGTGTAGTTGTAGCACTTCCCGCCAAATGAGTGGCATAACCAGATATCATTTTCGAAGTCATACATATCGAGCATCAACCCTCTAACACCATTCTGTAGGGAATGAAATCATCAAGTACAGCTTAGTCAGTCAAAAAATTAATTTTGTGAAAAGAAAAAAAAATGATAAAATTTAATTATTTCTACAAATGCTCCAATTATTTTACGGGTAAGTTATATTGTGTCCATACTGTAGCAGAAACATCCTTCAAATTAGGTTGGATTGTACTCGGGGACAGAAGTTCTTATTAGAATTGATGTCCTCCTATTTCTAAATTTTGCACTTTGACTAAGGCTCCTAACTTCATAAGGTCAGCTCACTCTGAATTGAGTAAAGTCAGCAATTCTAATGCATCAAAAGTTTAGGACTTTGCTTTTACTGCAATCTGTGACATGCTTCTGTGTTCATATGACCCCTCTACAATTTCTTAAACGTGACAATCCTTAAATTAGAAATGAAGCATGTTTGAGGAATTTTTAAGACAAGAACACTCCTTATTCAAATCTTTGTTAAAACTAAAAGGTACTTATAATCTTGAAATTTAATAATATATTTGTATAGTGTGCATGTATTTATTTCACTACAATTCACCTAACCTTGCACTTCAACATGAAGTCTAATAAATAAGCTTGAAGCATTTCCAGGCTTGGGCCATTTCAAAGATGCCAATGCTGTCACTAATGTAACAAATTACTTTGAAAAACATCACCATGCTCTGTTTAATTGTTCCAGCAATAAAATATTCATGTGAACATGTGCTACCCATCTTGAAACAATTAGTGCTAAATTTTCACATAGTTTAATATAAAACTGCCACGCTGTGATACTATAAGTCATACTGCAGCAAGGATATTTGTTTATTTCTACAAAGCTAAAAGTTAATTATTTATTAAGTCAATCAAATATTTAATTAGTTTCAAAAACAAATCATGAGCGACAAACATTCATCCATCAATGAGAGAAAAAAACAGGGAGAAGAATAATCAATGACAACTGCCAACCCCCAACCACCACAGTCCTACTCTTTATCCTGGCAACAGCACATATTTTAATAAACATTATACAAAAACCAATTTACATATACAGGCAGCGAGAAAGGACACACAAATTGAAGCACTTACATTGAGTTGATCGGTTATGGAGTCTTGTTGATTCTGCGGTGATAAAATGACGCTTCCTGTTGCTGACCTAGCCCCCAATCTAGCAAACGCATTGTGTGTCGTTAACCATGAGTACCGATTAAACGGCAATCCTTTCACCTAACACCCAATCACATCAAAATTAACAACCAAACAGTAATCGAAACGCAAACAAATACTTTCACTGTTTTCATAATAATCTACACTGTTCATCTCACTATGATCCTAACAGCACTGTTAACACGAAGTAACGTACGTCGTCGTTCTTATAGCATCAAAATTAAGAGGAGAAAAATTAGGCACAATTTGTAAGGTAGTAAACACAGAGAATCCAGTGCGAACCTTAGAGAGGGGATTGATCGGCTGCGTTCGAGTGCACCGTGGCCTGACATTGCCATTTGCAAGGCAAGTCTCGCAGTGGAGCCCTGCGTCACAGTTTTTGTTCGCCACGCACGTGGTTCCTTGCTGTAACGGTTCAAAAATCCAAATAAAATCGTATCAGTAAAGAGAATAAAAACGTTTTATAAGCGTAAAATGCAGAAGAAGAAAGGATTAAAATTACCTTCAGACCTGTGGAATTGCCAAAGAGAAAAACCGCGAAGAACAGCATCCGCATATAGGAACGCATCATAACCTGCACAGTGCACAATAAAATTCAGAAATATATACATATAGATACATACATACATATATGCGTGAGTGTGTTTGTTTGTGTGAAAATGTGAAACTGATAATATGTACTTTTACCAGCGAAATTCAAAAGATGAAGAATGATTTCTCTCTCTAAAACAAACTGGAAAATTTGCGTGTAACTTTTGCAATTTCAGTTAAGAGGAGGAGGAGATAGACCTCTGACTCTGAGCTATGTATGAAGTGTCGGCCTATTTATAACAAACTGTTTATCCCTACGCTTAAACCTTTCTTAAACATCTCATAGTTTGTTCTTTCTTGTGAGTAATTAATTATGTTTTTTTATTTATTTATCTGGATTTAACGAAAGTATTATATTTTGAATTTGACTAAAAATAAATTAACTAAACCTTCCTTCTAAACTTTTTTTTTTTTTCCTTTTTCTTTTGTTAAGCATGCAAGTATTGCGTGCTACAAGGTTATTTGAAATAAAAACGGATACACTTTTTCTTTATTTTATGTAACACATATATTGAAGAATCATTATTGATTAGCCAAATAGTAAATTTAAACTTGTAGTATTTGTTTCAGACTTAAACATTGATATTTATATAATATTTGGTTTAATAATTCGGTAGGTATACTGACCCTAATATGATATTTTTATGAAGAAGAATTAGTTCAGCTAATTGCGGCCTCTATATTTCCTAATTTTCGCATGTGGCTATTAGGCGAAAATTAGTCGTTTTTACTTTTTCTAGCTTTACTTGTTTTATTCAATAAAAACTTGGAGAATTAAAGTATATTTTTGTTCCTTCAAACAGAAAGAGTAAAAGCAATAAAGCGGCATGGAAAGCCTTCCAAGCAACGTTGCTTGAATCATGATGAATACATAATTGACGTAACTTTCGAATTGGAGAAGTTAATTTTGTAATTTTAAGTGCAAAAACAAAATACACTCGAGCTCCACAATTTGTGCAGGGCTATCAATGGGTTGAATTTTAATCTGTATTTGATTTGAATCTATTAGTATGTTTGAGTGATCTTTTCATTCATGAATTTACTCTATTTAAAATAATTCATAACGAAATTATTTATTAGGACTTTTATTGTACCCAATGAACCAAGATTGTTGTTCACTTTGTGCTATCTGCAAAGACAGGGCCTTGAATTCAACCCCTTCTCATATGGAGGTGGTGAAAGAAAAGCTAGTAAATAATTTTACATTGTCACTAATTAATATATAGCCATTACAAAAGTACATGTTAAGAAGATCAAATGTTACATCAAGCTAACAGACTTGAAATATTTTCTGTAGCTGATAAAGTGAAAGCTCGTTGTACAGTTATAGGTCTGCTGAAATCCCCACATCAAGAAGCCACCAAATCTGAAACTAAAACCATAAGGGCCATATATATCCAAATATTATCACGCACAAATTAGGTTTACAACTTCAAAGTTCAATACTAAGTAGCAGATACCACAATATTTCAAAGTCAGAATTCTGTTAGATGATGAAGATGGTAAAAGTAATAACTAATTAGAGGTAATTAGTTGATATATAGTATATGGGGAAAACCAGGTTCGGTCGAACCCAAAGTAACTACATGACAAGTGCAATACACTTGCTTTGAGATTCGATGAAACTCCTAGAACAGTAACCAATCACAAAGCAAGTGCAATACACTTGCCATGTGGTTGGATGGGTTTGGCCAAGTCAGGTATGGAAAAGTTTCCTAGTACATGATAATGCACGGTTTGGTAGTAACTCACGCATTTAGGCAGTAGGATGTCGTTTATAAGCATCAATTTCCTTGTTGCCCAGTTCTCCAATGGCAGCCTGCAGATATAGTAAGCTACTTTTTGAGTTTAAGAGAAAAGAGTCGAGCCAAACAATTATAAGTAACAATTAAACCCAGGTTCTCGCGTGAGTGTTACAGTAAGAATTCAAAAGTAAACATACAACAAAAGTTAGACTATCAACAAAATAAGACAAATATTGCATTCCTTCATCCAGCATATACCTTCACTTAAAAGAAATGAGCCTACCTCAGGCCTGATGTCAATGAAATGTGATTATGCAGGAAATGTAATCTTCTTCTAGCCACCAAAAGCAACTAAAAACTTCCTTTTACTTACTGGCTCATCTTGCAACGTGACTACGTCTCTCACCTTTTCTAGAAGCTCTTCCAAATGATTTACACCAAACCTCACATAATCAAGTTGTCTTTTGTATCTTTGCTGATATATTGCCTCAAAACAATCGAGAAAAATCCTACAAGAATAGCTCACCAATATCTCTTCTAGCTCATATTTAAACTTATTGAGACTTTGGTCAATTATCTGAGTACAACCATTAGTTGATACCAATTTACATTTATCTCCTTCACTCTTACAATCATTTTCATCAAGAACCACCCTTTCTTCATCTGATAACTCATCTGAAGATCCGACTCCACCCATTAAATCAATGTTTTCTTCTTGAGCTTCCTTTCCTTTAGTATCCCTCCTCGCTAAAATCACCGGAGGGCAAAAGGGTCCGGGTTTCGAGTTCCGTAGGCAAACAAACTTCCTGTGGCCTTTTCCCTCTATAGCAATCGAATCAGCCATTTTCTGAAGAATATGTACAAGCTTTAAAGCCCCATATTCAGAAACGTACAAAGGCCTCCCATAATTTTTTTGATAATCTGCAGGAAGACGAGTTAGTGGCAAACTCCCACCCGACAATTCAAGTAACTTAACAAGTTGTCCCTTCAAGCCATTTAGATCTCCTGGTTGCACCCATGTCAAGTCATTCTGATTAGAAGCAGGAACTTCGTTTAAACCATATGGAATACTATATGATCTTGAAGTTGTAGGATTTTGAGCCATTAACATTGCACTAGAACTAAACTCAGATACAGAGTGTGATACCATCGAAAAATCTCTTGTATTGTAATACCCTCTTGAGATCCCTCTATAAACTATCGATTCTTCCTCATTTTGTGCTTCCACATTGTCACTGATCTGACATCCACGAGGAGGAATTAATGCTTTCACGGGAGGTGGTACAAAGCCTTCACCACGAGCAATACTAGGCCAATCCCAAACAAACCTGCCCGCATTACTTAAAGCAGATGATACCCCGACTCCAGACGGAATGACAAGGATTACAGTGTATCCTCTCTGACCAAGAATATGGAGAGCTGGAGCAAAATCAACATCTCCAGATATCAGCATAATTGATGAAGGTGGAGGGTTGTCGAGAGCAAAAAGAAACATGTCGACCAAGATTGCCTTGTCGGCTGCATCTTTACGCCCGTTTGGCACGTCAATGAGCTTGACACCTGTCCTCTGACAACCTTCTCTTAGTCGCCTCGGGAAGGCATTAAAATCTCCGTAGGCGGAAAACATTGTGACAGCTCCATCAATTACGGGGTGGACCCGTAAGGCCATTCTAATGTAACCAGATACATCTTCGGGCCTGACGTCACTTGGTACTGGACAGTTCTCAATGTCCCAAAGAATAGCCACAGGACCCTGAGAGGAGTTCCGATTTTGATGAGGAGGAGGAGGAGGAGGTTGAGATAGATTCATGTTTGAGATTGCGATGTTTTTTGGGCCCTGGTTCAAGGATTCTGATTGAAATGCCAATGAATATGTACTTGAGCTTGACATCATTGTGTATTCAAGGCGTTAGTGGCCTGATATTAAGAACAATATGTCATTGATAAAGTTGAGCGGAACAATTCAAATATTTACGCCATTAAATGAATAGAAATCAACAAAAGTAACACTTAAGGAATGGGATTGCAGACTTAAGAATATAACACTGTATATAGAAATTTTTGGGTGATCAAATGCTGAACAATTTCCTGAGTTTATGATAATAACTGGCTATAATTAAAATTAAACTCAAAAAATGAAGTCATCTAACCAACTATCTTTAAGAGGACTCCCTTGTACACACTGGAATCATTTATTAAATTTGTATCAGCATTTAATTCCCATTCAATCTAGGGTTACGTGATTCATTAACCTTGGCAACACAACTAAAGATGGGCAATAATCCCATCCATAACAATAACTACAATAATCCTAAATTGGCTATCATAAATCAATAAAAGGAAAACGAAAATGTGAATCCCATAAAAAAATTCAAGAAAAAGCAAATAAAGAAAGAATTGTATATCAATAGCATAACATTGAAGCTTTAGCTCCAGAACATGAGAAGAATCTAAATGAGTTAAAACTTCTACTAGTAATAAACAAATTCAAAAAAGCTACTAAAAAATCCGGCCTAGTAATTTTCACTGTACCTGAAAGAAGATCAAACATACAACTAAATAATTAAAATCGAGAAACACAAAAGGAGCTATCATTCTACTACTGATTCACAACACAATTAAAGAGCAAACTCATAATAAAATTAAAGATCCAGTTTTGTTATCTTCTGAAAAACAGATCAATTCAGAAACCCCTCATGAATTACTATGCATATATAAAAGAAAGTTAAGAACGGATTACTTACGCAGATGAACTTTTGTTGAATCGACAGCGACTGTGAGAATTTGTACCCAATAATAATAAATAAAAAAATTTAAAAAGAAGGGAAAATAAGTTATTAAAGGGCTTTTTTCTCTAAATGGGGAGCTGATGGACGAAAGCCGGAAAGGTGGAGGCCGCGGAGAGAATTGCTGAATTTGTGACAATAAATATTTAATACTCCCGTATATTATTAAAATCAAACGTAGACCGACTTTTGCAAATTATAAAGGAAATAAAATCATGACGCTTATCTGTAAAGATTGGGGACTGCAGTGTACGTTGTACCTCTTGCTTAATGATTACGTAATATTGTATTTTTCATGTGTGTATTTTTTCATTATTTAAATTTGGCACGGCATTAGTTCTAATGAGGAATTATATATGGCTCTTTTTGTGAAAACCATAAAAATAAAACATCTACTGTATTATAAAAAAAAAATCCATTTTTCTCTTTATTTGAATAATCGTTTGAATTGACCTACTTCTCAAAACCATCTTTATCAATTTTAAATATTTATTTCTATACTTCTTTTTTTTTTTGTAATTTAAATTGAAAATAATAAGTTCATTGTCCAATATAAGTATCCTTGTCGACTTTGACCTTAGTACTCGATAGAAGTACTTAATTCGAACAATCCTCATCATTATTGATCACATGAATAAAAAAATTCATAGTTTTCGTCGAAAATTTTCATTTTGAAACAACGGGAACAAAAAATAAAGTGTAATTCGAAAATTATTTGTGTTGTCTTGGGATCTTTTATTTTCTTAATTTTGTATTTTTTTTCCTAGTGTTTAAAAAACTTTTTATAAAATTATTAAAAAGTTTCTGATATTTCGTTTACGGAAATATACACTCGAAACGAAATTTTGTTCTATGTTGAACATACAACTCCCAAAAGAAAAAAAGATGTCATGAATGATTGAAAATTCTAGCTTAAAATGGGTTTGATCTTGTTGGAAGTATCCATAACAAAAATTATACACTTGTCTATAGTGGGATAATATTGATCATACCAGATTTAGACAAGGGATACTTTCTCAAAGGCCAAAGCACCCTTTTAGTGCATTAGTAATAATTTCAAATATCAACTCCGACCAACAAAACAAACAAATTTTAATACGTAGATATATTGGAGGTTCTTTACAAAATCTGATGATAAACCAATTTTCTGATGAACTTGTAGATATTAGAAATGTTTTGAGGATCTGAATCGTAATCGACTAAAATAAATAAATATGGATAAAATTAGACAGGTCGGATCCTTATCCGCCCCATTGGAAGCTGTAAATAAAAGTATTCCTCTTGGCCTTATCAGTATATGGGACAGCTAGTTCAAATCTCAAGTATAAAATGCACTGCCAGACAAATTTAGACTATTATTGAACAATGCATGAATACAATGTTTACTAAAATCAACACATGGGACAGCTAGTTCAAATCTCAAGTATAAAATGCACTGCCAGACAAATTTAGACTATTATTGAACAATGCATGAATACAATGTTTACTAAAATCAACACTTAACATTGCTGCCACATGAAACAACACATTTCATCAAATCTTTGCACAAAATTAAACTCACTACCTAACTTCTCACTCTTAATACTCCGAAAGCTATGAAGCCAGAACCCTTTCAATTGCAGAAACATAGAAATCCTTAGGCATGGTTCCAACAATAGATTCACGTTTCTCGCCATTTTTAAACAGCAAAACCACAGGCACAGCTTTAATATCATAGTCCTCGGAGATTTGGGCTTCTTTGTCTGCATCGAGTACAAAGCATTTTAATCTCCCGGAGTAGTCAGTTGCTATCTCATCGATTACTCGGTGAACCATACGACAGGGTCCACACCAACTAGCATAGAATTCGACTAGTACTGGTGCATCACTTTGTAAAATAAGTTTATCCCATGATTTTCCAGTAACCATAGGAGCTGCACGATATAAGAAAAATCAGAAAAGATTTTGAGGCGAACCAAAAGATACAAAAGATCTAACATTTGAGCTTTCAATAAGTTAAAATCTAAAAGAAAATGGGATTGGTCCTTAAAATTGAGTAAAGCAAGGAGAATGCAGCAAATGCAGAACATTGAGCTTCATTTTTTGTTCATTTTCATTTTACTCACTGAAACTGAAGAACCAAACATAGCCTTAATCTATCAGAGCTGGAAAATTAAGGAAGGACAAATTCAAAAAAGTACAAATGGCAGTACGAAAGAAGCAATAATAGCTCATTCTTTATAGAACTATCTTTAGATGCCCAATCAGATATAGCTAAAATAGCACAAGTAATCATCTTGACGTCTAAAAGGGGCATCTTATATCACGTTGAATGTCAGAACTGATTAAATAACATAACGAGTTTGAAATTTCTCTCAGAAGAATCTAAACTAGACCCCCACGTATAGAACACTCTAAGCTGGTTAATGATTTTACTTCTTACAAGTATCTCTAAGCCTTTTAATTCAACATCACCAGACTTGCAGAAGACAAAGAATCTAACATTCTTCTGAAATAGTATGAACAGGGACAAACACCCATCAAGAATTTCCCATATAGAATTAGAAATTGTTTACTCTGAACAAAATTTCCCATTCCTCAATCTCAATGCAAGAATATGTTCAAATACATATGACTAGTTGAGATCTAAATGATAAGTATCTCACACTTACATCTTGCTATATTTGAGCTGAATACAGCAACTTAAAGTAACAATATGATAGCCAATGTAAACTGATAGTAATCTACATGTTGGAGTCAATTGAAAGTAATCCAGCAACGTAATCTATACTTAATAGTACACACCAGAAATACGAAACTATTTATGAATTAAGGGGAAAAGGGAGTACTTAAATTACTTCACGAGAACAGATACAATTGACATGCGAACATTATAATTTTTGAAAGAATTACAAGGGAATTACATCTCCGTTCCCATCATTACCCCCAAACCCCTAATACATAGGTAATTAAACAGACAAAATTACTTTATGAAAAGATGACAGTACGACGTGCAAGTACACCATTAACAACAATGGAGTGCTAGAACAATCAAATACCGGAAATACCATGTACAACAAATAGAATTCATCACTATATTTGTCCAGCAACAAGAATTTTAGTTATTTTTGCCAGATACTTGAAATGAAAATAGATCTGATCAATATACTATCTAATCAATTAAGTAAATTTTATAATTAACAAAAACTACTAATTGAATTTTCTAATTTAAATTGCGGAAACTACACAAACATTCAATTCTGTTCAAGTCAATTTATAAAAGAAAATGTACTAATCCAGACTAGACCAAAATACCAAAGAAGAACAAAAATAGGCCATCATTGGCCTTTGAAAAGTATTTTGGGTACAAACAAGAATAACATTTAAGCCTATTCATCATACAAATAACGCGATCTTACCTATAAACCTATGATCAATAAACACTCGTCAGATCTTGAGTTAATACAAATCAAAAACGTAATCCAGAAACAATTCCAATCAAAGATCGTAACAGTACAAAGAGGTTTCGGGGTTTAAATACCTTTGGTATCACCGAGACAGGAGACGCGTAAAGGGTAGCCGGATTTTTGGGGGCCGAGTTTCCTCTCTACCCGAAACGAAAGCCCGAATCGGTGACCCGGCTGCAACTGACTCGCAAATACGATCTCATTTCGACGGTGGGAGTGTCGAGGAAGAGAAAATAGAGCATTCGAGCAACATGAAGCAACCATTTCTATTCTATTTCTGATGCAACAAATGAAGAGCAAAATACACTAATAAAATATTTGGCAAATGTACATACGGGTTTTTTTCTTTTTTTCTTTTTTTCTCTGTCGCTGCGGGTTTCTTTGAATTGCAGAAATGAAAGCGATGGTGGGTGGGGATGGAGGTTAAAAAATGTATACAACGAGTGAAGACAAAGAGTTGAATCGTAGTGGGGTTAATTTCTTTATTCTTCTTCAATTTTAATTAGATGGATAATTGGAAAATGATTCACGTGGGTTTTTATATTTCTAGGTGATAATGGTGACTGACTGAGAGGTGTGGGAGTCGAAAATATGAATATATGATCTTATCTTCTTTTCTTTTCTTTAAACTCAGTCGAAATTAAAGTTATATTCAAAGATTATATGAAACTAGGATGGAAAAATATTGATTGATTCTCGAACTTGGGGGAAAATTAGTTAATATAAGGATTGTGTCATTATCAATCAGAGAAATCTTAAGTAAAATTATCATGTGCAGCTGCATTTTTTAAAGTCAATTTTCTTACCATTTGATTATGTAGATTGAATTTTATGTATCCATCCGGAAAAATAAGAGTTATTTTAACTTTAAATAAAAAATCTTATATTATTAGAGGGTGTTTGATTGGGCTATCAAGGTTCCCATATTTTGTTGCATAAACTAAATAGTGGATTGGGCTGGTCTATGTTAATAATGTTGGTCTACTACTAATTGTTCTTTTATAATTTTCTAATTGCTTGGGAACTTGCCAATTGCCATATTGAGTCTATAAAACCAGAACGAACAATTCATCATACAAAAGGAATATTTTCTCATTGGCCCATTCTATCATACAAAAGGAATATTTTCTTACCAACTATATTATCATCTATGGAGTATTCTAATTAGGATTTTTTTTTAAGATATATTGATCAGTTAAATATTAGGAAATATTCAATTATTTTTCAGAGATTTTTGATATAAAAAAAAATTATAAATCAAAGAAAAATACTGAATAAAAACAATTCTATAATTTGTTTCGATTGACCCAAAAATAATAGCTTTTCTTTTCGCCATTTTCAAATGGAAATCTTATCCATGATTCTAATCTACCAATTCAATAGAATATCACATAGTTCCACAAAAAGGTAGAACTAATAATCCCACCTCCTCAACCAAACACCTAATTTGTCCCAAAATTTTGTGGACAAAGTTTGCCGAAAATGCCTTTTCCCTGGAAAATCCATTTATTATAAACAATTTTAAAAATATGGTGTTTGCTTATTCAAACATTAAATCAAATCAATACACCAGGGGAAACACAGATACTGCTTTTTCATCATACTGAAAATTGCATCTACACAATTTTAATTCCATTCTTCCACCCACAGTCAATCTCCAGCTTCCCACAAAACAAACAAGTAATATTGCCTTGAACTTTTTACAAGGCTGCTATTGATGTCTAATTCTTCTAAGCTCCGGAGAGTAATCAGCATTACATTCTGAAGACACCGTATTTAGTACTTTCAGGCTTACGATTCAATGAAGCAGCAAGGCATAGTCCCAAGATTTTTCTCGTATCTGCTGGATCAATGACACCGTCATCCCAAAGCCTTGCTGTAGAATAATATGCACTACCTTCTCGTTCATACGCCTCCACAACTCCTGCTTTGAAATTCTCCTCTTCTTCCTTGCTCCATTGAACTCCAGCTTTTTTCTTGTTGCCCCGTTCGATCTGAGCCAGCACACCCGCAGCCTTGAACAAAGTCGACATTACAATAAAAAATAAGGTTAAGCTTTAAATAAAGTCTTGATAATTGGTAAGGATTTTAATATAAGTAATAATCTTCGGTTTTGCTACCTGAGCTCCACCCATTACAGATATTCTAGCGTTTGGCCAAAAGAACATGAAATTAGGGCTGTATGCACGCCCACACATGGCGTAATTTCCAGCTCCAAAGCTTCCTCCAACGATAACCGTAATTTTTGGAACCTAAATAGATTTTAAATATGTTTTGGTTTCTCACTCCATAGAAATGAAAAACAATTGAAATGGTACATACAGATACTAAAAAAAACTGAGAACAAAAACAAAGGAAGCACATATGTGTAATATAGACATAAGACAGTGTTTTGAAGACTAACCTTTGCGCAAGAAACTGCCATCACCATTTTAGCTCCAGCTTTTGCTATACCATTGGCTTCAGATTTTGAACCGACCTGCCGTGTTTGTTTGGCAAGAGGTTTATTATGAATTCTAATACACATGATCTCGTCTAACATGCCTCAAATAGGATAGAAAAGGGGGAAATATAAAACAGATGAGCATAAAATTTCACTCTTAAAAGACAGCAAATTCTCAAGATCTAGATAGGCAATGGTCATCACATGATTTATTGACCATCCAAGTAAACAGTCATATTTTTTTTTTTTTGGTTGGTTACAAGTAAACAGTCATATAATTTACTTTTTCGGCATAAACAAAGAGTTGGCACCTAAACCATGCAGCTATTTCAAATTTCCCCAGTAAATGTATATATCGAACTAAGATTGCTTCACATGGAAACATATTGCAGTGTTCCTCAGCAAACATCTTTTAAATCAGAATTAGCTACTAGTTAGTCATTGAATCTCTCAATCTAGCTAGTTTCACCGACATAACCTATTGGTCCGTCAAATCAACTGAAAAGTCTTGTAACTATGATGTTCACTCCAATAGTTGTCTACATTTCACTTTAATTTGAAATTATATATGTATTCTGGAAGCAATATAATCTAAGTTAACAAGACTAGAAAATGTTTCATATCATGAGAGTAATAGCAAGATTAGGGATACTGCATACCATGAAGCCAGTGATATTCTGAAGAAAGATCAGTGGGATGTTGCGTTGAGTGCAAAGTTCAATAAAATGGGTCCCTTTCAAAGCAGACTCGTTGAACAATACCCCATTGTTCCCAATTATTCCAACAGGTTGTCCGCAGATTCTTGCAAAGCCCGTCACAAGTGTCTGTTCATGACATTAAAGAAAAATCAGATGACAATATTACTGCCAGAAAGACAAGGAAATATTGATAAACAAAGTAGTTGAAGGTATTAAAAGGCCCTACAGTGCCATACAGTTTCTTGAATTCATCAAATTCACTTCCATCAACAATACGGGATATGACTGATCGGATGTCAAATGATTGCTTGAGGTCCGTTGGTGCAATAGAACAAAGTTCCTCCGCAGCATACAATGGCTCCTTGAAGTTAGATAATTTATGGTGCCATCCATCTGTGCTGCCAGCCATATGCAGATTTTTAACTATATTCCTTCCTATAGCAAGTGCATGCAGCTCATCTACAATACAGACAAACCAGCAATTCATTTAAGCACAGGCTTAAAATTGAAGTCCATCTATATCAAGCTAAGTTCAATTCTCATGACTTCAAAAAAACCAATATAATTAGTTAAGTGTGATTATTTACCTTGAGCAAAGTAGTCTGAAACACCGGATGTCCTACAATGCACAGATGCACCCCCCAAGTCTTCTGCAGAAACTTCCTCTCCTGTAGCAGCCTACTAAAACTTCAAAGTATTACTAATTTGAAAATTGAAGTCCTTAGAACACAAAAAACAACCAAAAAGATAAACTATAATCGATCCCAAGGCTATCCAAGAAGGCCTTTCGGCGTACTAAAATTTTCAACTAACCTTCACAAGCGGAGGTCCAGCAAGAAATATGGTACCATTTCCTTTGACCATTACACTTTCATCGGCCATGGCAGGTATATAAGCCCCACCAGCCGTGCAAGAACCTAGCACCAGTGCAATCTGGGGAATGCCTTCTGCAGACATCACAGCTTGATTGTAGAAAATTCTACCAAAATTTTCTTTATCAGGAAAGACTTCAGCCTGCTTCGGAAGGAAAGCACCTCCGCTATCAACGAGATACATACAGGGTAGTTTGCACTGAGCTGCAATCTCTTGTGCCCTAAGATGTTTCTTGATAGTGATGGGATAATATGTTCCGCCCTTCACAGTGGGGTCATTTGCAACAAACATACAGAGTTTCCCATGAACTGGACCAATACCAGTGATTATCCCACCAGATGGTAATGCATGATCATATAATTCATGGCCAGCAAGCTTCATGAGAGCAGGAAATTAGGCGGGACATAATCTAATCAGCCAATAAGCACTAGAAAAAGGATTCTGAAATCTAATACCAACTGGTTGATCGATTGCTCAAATTAAGCATGATAATCCACAAAAACTATATTCACAAGCAAATAACTTATGCTGAACAGTAAAAAATTGCGGAAATAACTTATCAATAGCATCACTATTGCATTTGCATTGTTATATAAATAATATTGGCCAAGTAGTCTCCTACTGTATGCAATAAGCAGAATATTAACACATTTTCCAATTATTATACTTAAGTGAGCCCTAAGGATTCTTTATTTTTATTTTTATATTCAAAATTGTATATCAATAACATGAGCAAATACAAGAATGCATATTTTTAAGACTTTAAATGATATGACGAACGATGTAATTTTCACATGATGATAAGTTTAAAACATAAAAAGTGATAAAAATAAGCGCAAATGCATCACTTTTTAAATAATAAAATCAACAGAGAGTAATTTTGACAATTAAAATTGATAAAATCAGAGAAAATTAACCTGAGAAAGCTCAAGAAATGAAGAACCACGATCAATCAAGCGATCAATTCTCTCTCTCGGAAGAAGCTTATTCCTACTTTTGTTCCTCTTAACCGCCTCAGGCCCTCCTCCATTCATCACCTATTCCACCAAAAACCAACAAACCTTGAGCAACATACTCATGTAACAATAAAACACACACTCGTAGAGAGAGAGAGAGAGAGAGCTCATGCCTGTTGAATTTGCGAGTGAAGTTGAGAAATTAGGCCTTCCATTGCTTGGGAGTTGCGAATGAATGATTCGGAGCTCCGGTCGAGTGTGTCGGGTAGGACACCGGAACATAATTGCCGAGCCGCGTCGGATGGCGAATTCCGGCTCACCCGCAGTGAAATTGAACGGCTGGAAGCCGAGGATGAAACTCTCTGTGCCAAATTTCTCAGCATTTCTGATTTCTCTCTTTATTAGTGTAGCTCTGCTGTAGAGCGGCGTCGTCTTATAGCTTTATTGTAGTTGGCCGGTTATTTGGTAGGTGGTTTCTTTAGGGGTTCCGTATCTAATGAGCTTAGCTTGTCCGAGCTGTAATTCATATCGGATTCAATCCTCCATATAGGCATATCTCCCCTTTTTTTATTATGCTATTATTACACGTTCCGCTTCTTTCAAGAAATTAAAATACGGAGTGCCTTTTTTCTTTTCTTTTTCCTCTGAGAATAAGTACTTCTTTTATAATTATATATTCAAAAACATTCTCAAAAAAAAAAAAAAAAATCTCATTACTAATAAAAGTATAAAACGATGGTGATCTCTGTGTCCGAGTTAAAAAGAAGAAGCTTATTCCTACTTTTAATTGACAAAAATCACCATGTATTAGACAAAACCTTGTATTATTTTTATTGGTTAAAGGTTTCATATGTTATGATTTAATTAGCTAACTGCACTCAGAGGATAAATTGACTAAATAGTATTGCTTGTTATTATTTAATAGAATGGAATGCAAAATTACTCTCTATGTTTTGTCTATTCGCAAAATTTTCTTGTGTTATTTTCATTTAAAATCCTCGGATCTCGTGTCAATGTTAGCAAAAATGATAATTTACAATTAATCCCCTCGTTGGCGTGGAAAAAATATAAAATTGGTCCCACAATTATTGTTTATTGACAAAAAAGTTCTGTAACTTTTTGAATTGGCAAAAAAGTCCTATAACTAATATATTTGGCAATTAAGTCATGTAACTAAAATTACATGCAATTAAGTTCTAACATAATCTTCACCTTCATCTCAAGATTAAGTGTTGATGTAATTATGAGATTACATGTAACTACTTTTGAGCAAATTGTTGAGCTTAATTGCAGTTCATTCGTTGTCGTTATTAAATAATCTGATTAAAGTATTTTGTCGTTGAAGATTGATTTTTGTCCTATATGTGCCTTGTTGCAATTTTGGACAATATGGTGTGATAAGGTACCTTATAGGAATTCATTTTATCAGTCTAGTTTGGTTCTAGTTTTTCAATGTTATGTTGGTAAATTTTGTTATTTGAATACCTTCCAATATTATAGTGAGTCTAAATTAATTCAAAGTTAGTGTTCTTCATGTATGGGTTAATTTTTTGCGTGAAATGGATGGGTAATTTTACTGACATAGTGGAAAAAAACCACAATTTAGACCAACATAGGATTAAATTGCAAAATTAACTTAGTTACAGGACTTAATTGCCAAAATATATTAGTTACATGACTATTTTGATAGTCCAAAAAGCTATAGGACTTTTTTGCTAAGACACATGTTACGGATCTAATTTTGCAATTTTTATGACCATCAGCAAGGGACAAGTGACTCGTCGGATACATTGACAATTCGAGTCGAAATAGGACTATATTGCCAAATATATTAGTTACACAATTTTTTTGTCAACCCGAAAAGTTACAAGACTTTTTTGCTAGCGAACAATAATTACAGAATCAATTTTGCAATTTTCCCTAATAACTAAAGCCTATATTTATGTTAATAAAGTGTATATAGAGTGCTAACTATATAAATCAATTTTATTTAAATAAACGGGGGTTATTGCACATTGAGACCTTCCTTCAAAGATTTGAAGAACACTTGTAATTATAGAGCGTGAACTCTGGTTGGCTTGGGAGGGGGCAATTGTGTTTGACTGTGATACAATACATCAGAATATATAACCAGATAAACAATTTCAAAGTCAGATATATATATTATACATACACATAATCAATCTTTCCCAAATCAAACAAAAGTTCAAAACCTTTATCCAAATAAAGTTTAGGGGTTAATATGCTGTTAACTTCTACTGTCCAACAAAGGCTCAATTGACTTTGTTCTCTAATTTTACCAAGGCCCCGTTTGAGTCCTCCTCAAGCATATTCGCTTTCCTCCTCCGGGTGTATTCATGGTCTCCAAGATCTGGACATACAAAAAGAATAAGTACCATCTTGGCTCCAAAACAAAAGTAACAACTAAAAAGAATATGAATCATTTGCTGCGAATTTTATACTTCCTCTTATTCATTTCTGTAAATGGTAAGTAGAGGAAAATCGAGCACTAAAAAGTCTTAAGTACCTGGTTTTTCTGCATCTCCATTATTTCTTCCTGCATCAAGATGAGAAAACTTATTTGGTCAGATTCATTAGTTTCCAGTTTGATGATTCGTAAACCATATTTTGACCGTCTAAACAAATATACCTGTTTTTTCCGTAACTCTTCGTTCATTTCATTGAGTTTTGCTATTTCTGCTTCCAACTCCAGGGTATAAGCCTGCATTTTTCCAATTCCATTAATAATCGTCAGGATGTGCTAATTATTTGAATGAAATTTACTCAAGACACTGACTGGTAACATACTCCCACAGGTAAGGTAAATAAATAGGAAACCATTTTATCTTAACATTGTCACAAATAAATATCAGGTTGTCACTTAAAAATACTAGGATCAACCCCCCCCCCCCCCCCTAGTTTTTTTTGAAACACAAGCCATTATTGAAAGCAAATTCTAACAAGAAAAATTTCCTAATTACACGCCTTTGAATGTGGTTGAAAAAAGATCTCTAGAAACAATTATAGAGAGAAATGAAGGCGGCATATCTTCGGCATGTGGGTCACAAATGGTGCTGACTCCGTGACTCATCATATTAATGAAGAATGCCCAAAGAAGTGGCAAAATCAAGGAACAAATTTGCTGGTCCAAAAAAATTCTCCAACTTCAAATCAAAAAATCCGAAATATTTTTCTCTCTCTCTCACCGACACTTTAATTAACAATCATGTAAGCATTAGATTGATACCACTACCTATATGCAAATAATCCTTTGGCTTCATCACATAAACAAAATGAAGTTTCAGTTGATAGAGTTTATTAGTTCATATATAGTTTTGAAATCAAGGGCAGGCATATTTACTTGTCAACTATAAAAGTCGTATAAATATTTCATTTGCTGGACCTTAATTTAATGACTAAGTTCACAAACTACTGCATTCACACAAGGCTACCATTTTTTTTACCACTTTATTCCAATCACCAAGAATGAATATTTCTTACGAGTCACAAGAAAAACAGGCACGATAGTAACTAATAATACTTTGTAATGACTCACCTGTTTTCTATCTCGTGACCTTGCAGCAGACTCTCTGTTTTTAATCATTCTTCTCTGCCTCCTCTCTACTACTTTCTCCAAAGAACCAGGTGTTCTTCTTCCTCGCCCCCCTTCACCAAAATGATAAGGTGTAGGCGATGGAGACGGTGTCTCTACATTGCTCTTAACAATAGCATCCAAACGTAGATGATTTCCATGTTGTGAGGGGGCAGAAAAGGCTACTGTTGTTTGCTTCGGAAATAGAGGCTGCAATTGATACTGAGGCTGCTGAGGTGGTCGCTGAGAAGACCCGTTAGTTCCTAAATTAGGAAAACTGAAAACCGTATTATTTGGCTCCGTAAGTTGGTTGCTAGAAGAACCGTGGTTCTGCGATGATTGTTGAAACTGTATTAATCCCGAGTTATTACCATTTTGCGGAGGAAAGTCATTCAAAGGTCCAACGTTGTTTGGCCTTTCAGAAGGCTGGATATCATCTCTAACCATCCCTGCTCTAACCAAAAACTCTTCTAATGTCATCTCACTTAAAGTGGGCTCACTTGGCCCCAGGTTTGAACTCTCATTAGCCATTTCATCTTTTGCACATACAGTTTCTTTAAGGACATCCTTCCATACTTCATCGACAGTTTTCAGGCTCATTGTCCGTGGTAATGTTAACGAGCCCTGCCGCTGCAAATTTCCAATAGGAGCAACACCTCCTCCAATGGTAGAAGACACCATAGCCTGGCCCTCTTCAGCAGTCCAAATGCTCTTTAGAAATTCCTCCATGTTCATAGATCCAAAGCACTTTCCTGATCCACCACCCATAGTGTTCTGAAACTCATCAAAGGTCAAGGAATATACGGAAGACTGTCGAGCCAACGGATAAGTAGTCCCACCACCATTACCATCTGGTTCTCCAAAGTTGTTGAAATTCATGGAAGACCCCATTATTGTAAGACTACAAAGAAGAGCTACCAGTCAATATATAGCAATCGAACAAGATTATCTGCAACAAAATACAAACTACACAGAGAAATAAAAACGAGAGGAAGGAAAACTAAGAGCAGATCGAACTTGGAGCATTTAAAAAACAATAGTCAACCCAATACTTAGCTTTGAAGTTTTCATTGATAGCTTGGAATCATAATGAGATTTTGAGTCCAAATACCACTGAAAGAGCCGATCTCAGTCACTTCAGTCCAATTGACTTAAGTTTTAGATATATGAAAATTAAACACGAATCAACAATAGTGCAATATGTTAGTTACACTTCTATAAATCTAAATCCAAACCGTAATTTCTTTTGGTTTTCAACTTTTCCCCTTTTTTCAGATCTCATTTTGCACCTCAAGAATAAAAACCAAAAACCCTCATCCCTGAACCCTCCCCAATTTCCACAATTCAGTCCCAAAATATATTCCTAATCTCTGACACAGTGAGCTCGAATCAGTTAAATTAATTACAAAACAGAGTAAATTAAGATTCAATCACACAACTAAAATTTACATATGAGTCGAAATCATAAACAGATAAAATTAATCCTCCAAGTAAACTAAAAATAAAAATAAAAGAAGAAAAAAATGTGTGAGAAGATATTTTAGCTCTAGAGATTTACCTTATGAAGAAAGATTGTCAGTTTCCTCCTCCTTCGCCGTTCCAACTATAGGTAGAGGCGACATGTGTCTTGTTTCGTTTGGACACGACTCTTACCTCGTTTGGAGTATTATTTTTGTGGTGTAGTGGAGCTTGATATGACAGTCCAGCCAATTAGAGTACGTAGCGTGGGAGAATCTGGACCGTTATGGATCCCACATGATGAATGATGGCAAAACGTGATTGGATAAAATTTTGAGTGATGTTAGCTATCTTTGTGAGGTGATGTGGAATTATAAATAAATAAGTATTTTATGCGTTCTGGTCTAAATTTTAAATAATACTATTGTATTCATTCTGACTATGAGTTAAACGAAATGAAATCATAAAGCAGAGTCTATTCAAAACATTTATTTAGTATATAATAATTTTTCTAGATATTTTGAGAAAAAGATTCCCAAAATTTTTCAAAAAAATTATAATATGTAGCTTGTCAAAACCAAGGATCAAGTTTTCACCCACAAATATCTAAAAATTTTCTCTATTTTAAATTCAATCAAAATAAAAAGAATATAAGCGATTGAACTAAAAACAAGGAAGATCCCCCGTCTTGGGAATAAAGCGACGCATAATCTCGCTAAATGGGAAAATTTGTTATTTGAAGTAGTCATTTAGATTTGAACTCCCTCCCGTAGATATTTTTTGTGATCGAGATTATCCTTCTATTTGAGTAACAAACTATTTGATTCACTTTCGTGTAATGCATAATTTATCTTTCATTTAAAAAACATACAAAAGAACCAAATTTTAACCTGTAATGCCATACGTGGGCGCATGTGTTTGTCCATGCGAATGATGAGATGTTCTTGGGGCAAGACACACTAGTCGGGAATATATAATGGGTTGAGTTGGGACAAATTGGGGGTCCCAGTTAAATGGGGTTAGATGTGATGATTATGTGGATTAACCCTTAGACCTACCTCTATTTGTGAAGTTGTTTTGGGCTGTTGGGTTGGATCTATTCGGGTCCTCCAATGGTTTAAGTTTACTGTTGTATGTCTTTACGCTTTACGATTCATTTTAGTTGATGTAGTTAAAAACCTGGACTATGTCAATATTTTATTGTGATTATTTGATATCCTTAGATATTGAATATTAATCTTTGATGAAGTCATTGTAAACCGTAATGCACACTATGTTTGATGAAATGACTTGACAAATGAGGTTGTTGAAGCATGATACGGAGTTGCTGAAGATATTTTATTTTCTAAATACAGTGGATAAATTATTGTTCATTGAATATAGACGTAATCGTACAATAATGGTTCCAATCTATTTAAAGAAAATGGCTTAATGAAAGTGATATCAATCAGTGATCTTGTAGAAGAGATTAGTCCTTATAAAGTGACGAGTCAGAACTAAATTGCTGGGAAATGTTCCCTTATAATATATGACGCGCTTTGAAAGTGATTAAGACTAAGACATGAATACCCTTGCTAAACAAAACAAAACAAAAAAACTGAAATGGTAATAATTGAGCCATTTAAGTACCTAAACTAAATTTGGTTCTCTAAAAAATAACTACATTTTGATATTATCCTTTTCAATAAAAATGGCTCAAGTTTTAACAAGTATACCTTCCACATTTTGACTGTGTGAGACTGGTGAACCAAAGTTGTGTGCATATCATGAGACTTTCTGACATTTAAATATTTATTTAATACAATTGATTGCTATCTATATGTTTGGGGAAAATGCAAAC
Organism: Penstemon davidsonii; assembly: GCA_034814905.1. Lineage (NCBI taxonomy): Eukaryota > Viridiplantae > Streptophyta > Magnoliopsida > Lamiales > Plantaginaceae > Penstemon > Penstemon davidsonii. The sequence goes on from JAYDYQ010002688.1 coordinate 7,985,032, forward strand.
TAATTCCTTGTGTTATGCTAAACCTGTAAAAAATTACTCTGTGAAATTTTTTATTGCGCTAAACTTCCTTGTGTTTTTAAAACCCCTGCAAAAAAAATACCCAATTTGTAAAAAATAGGTCATTTTGGATTGACATATTTAAAAAAAAAATTATAAAAATATATCACGTGAAGTTGTAGGGACCAACTTGAAGTATTTTAAAAATGGTTTCTTGAAATATGTCGATCCAAAACGACCTACTTTTTATAAATTGGGTGTTTTTTGAAAACACAAGAAAGTTTAGCGCAATAAAAATTTTACATGGTAGTTTCTTGCAGATTTAGCATAACACAGGGGAGTATTTTGCATTTACCCCTACATGTTAATTTGTATTACTTTGGTTTGGGTGTGCTTCAGTTTTATGCCTTTGATATATATAACTCAGATAAGTTAACATTCATGAGTGACCAGGGCCGGTCCTAGACATTCGGGGGCCCTAGGCGAATTCTAAAATCGGGGCCCTATTTAAAAAAAAAATATATATATACTCAAAATTTTAAAAGAAAATATACATATTAAATATTGACATTTTATTCCAAATACATAATTACATGACAAATCCACTTAATATTTTATAATGATTTACTTGTGAATATATTTTATAATTTTTAATTTTAAAAATTCAATTTTAGCGAAAGCTACATTTATAAGTATATATGAACTGAATGTAATTTCACAGCAGGTGTATGCCATTAAATTTAATTTTTTTTGTTATCAAGATCAATATTAGTTATTGATAACAATGTTACATCAAAGATTCACATAATTGTCATAAAGTTAAGTTAAAATTATATTATAAAGAACATTAAAGAAAATTGTGTTCTTTTTAGGGTTAATAAGAAGGAAAAATTCAGAAAAACACTTAGAAATAATAATTAAAAAAAAAAGATTAACATAATAATTACTACGGAAAAAGAAAAAATGAGGAACAATTATTAAGAAATAAAAAGTTAAAAGAACCAATTAACATATACGATAGTGTTGGGTTTCGACCAATCCTCCCATTGTGTAAATTAAAAAAAATAAAACTACAATATTTAGTTTGGGGGGCCAATATTTTTTTGTTGGTTGCACTCAATATTTTTTAGTATTTTGATAAAACGAAAATAAAAAAAAGGTCATAATAAAGTAATATAACTACAAATGATAAAATATAAATATCTAAAAAAAATAGTTTCATTTAAACTGTAATCGACAATGTTTTATAGAGTACAAATGGTCTATGATCGAATATGTGTTAAAATGATCAACAATTTCTTTTTAAAAAGTATATAAAAGCTACTAATCTAAACAAGAACTCGTTTCGATTACGTTATTAAATTTATTTTTAGTGAAAATTATAACATAAAATGTATGTTTGTAAAAAATCTTAAAACTAGAAGAAACAATTGTTAGAACAAAAGCAAAAAAGAGGTGTCAAATATATATTAATAGTTAATATAATATAATAATATATATTAATCATATGCACCTTGAGAAAGAAAAAAGAAACATAAAATAATAAATATTTGATATGTTTGAATGGAGAATCGAACCCACATCATAGAGTTTAAACAAAAACAACTTTACCAATTGTGCTAGTTAAGAATTTTGGTATAATTTAACAATAATTTATTATTAATAATATTTATTTGGGGGCCACTATATATATAAAATTTTGGGGCCCCTTTACACCGGGGGCCCTAGGCACCGGCCCAAGTTGCCTAGCACTTGGGCCGGCACTGTGAGTGACTGATAAATATTGCCGTAGTAGAATATAAGGGTCCAGATCTAGAGTTTGTCAGGTGACCCTCTGATATAAAGGTTTCTTGAAGTACTACTATGATTTTATATATGTTGATTAGATTTCAAGTTCTGAGAGAAGTAGACAAAAAGTTCCAAATGACGGGTACATGATATAAAGTTCTAGAAATATAATGTTTGAGAGAATTAGAACATTAATTATTATGAAAAGTGTGACATGGGGCTTGCCTATTAATACCAGTATTGTCCTCTCTACATGATTTTGCATTGTGCTATTGGTATTACCAAATTATTGAATGTGGTACAAAGTTACATTCGTTCTTTTTTTTTTTTTTTCTAATTCTTTACATCTTTTGGGGGTGTTCTTATTATCTTCTTGCCATTTCTACTAACTCTATTTAATCAAATCATAAACATCCGTCTGGGGAGAGATTAATTTGAAAGTCTAGGGACCATGTGTTGATGCTGTATATTGAATTTTCCTTCAAGCTAAAGTGTTGAAGCCCTTAACTTGTAATTTGCAGGATTGGTGAATTTTGCCTTCAAGATGTGTCGTTTTCTGGAAATGCAACGCAGCTGCCGAATTTTTTGTAAAAGTTTTTAGAATTAAGCAAATACTTGTCGGAACTGCACTGAAAGGGAACTTCATTCTCTGGAAAAATTGTATTTTCAGACTCACAAAACTAGACCTTTGTAGTCGTCCTTGTTTTTTAAAATATTTTGCACACCCCTTTTCCTTCCAATTTGGGACAAAAATGCAAAATCGAGATTAAAGGTGCAAATGTTAGATGGAGAGGGTAAATATATAGGACTAAAAGTGCAAAACATTTGAAAAAAATTCGACTAGAACTGTAATTTGTCACAGATGGTCCAATCATTGACTAAAAATGCTGATTGATGAGGGCTTTTTCAGTATATTAATTGTTTATGGTTATTGTCCAGGTGTCAAGTCAACATGACTCATCAATATGAGGATAAGCAGGTCAATCAAGCCTCTCCTCTAAAGTTTTAGGGATCTTAACCTGAAATCAAAGATAACTACGTTAGGTTATTACTGGTGGTGACCCGGTGATAACCCTTCGAAGCTTAAGTCAGTCGTAAGGATAAGAGATATGGTTTTAGTTATGTATTCAGATTGTGCGTACCTATTCTCATTAAAGAGGGGTATTTATAGTTTTGGATTCCAACTACCGGGTCGGGTTGTGACAAGACGTATGAGTTCGGATATGGGTACGGTTTATTCGACTTGACCCAGTGGCGCTGTGATGTGAATTTTCTCAGGATGTCGGCAATCGATATCCTTATCGATTGCTTATTTACGGTAGTCGACACGCTTATGAAATACCTATATTTGAGGCCATGTCGATATTTATATATACATATTTTAAGCATATGTGGAATGCCACGTCAGGGGACGAAGACTTGGTATATCACTGATAGAGAGTTACAACTTGCAAGAGCCATTGGCAACGTTATCCATGCTGAGGTCTGGAATTTAAAACTCAATTTACTTTACCAGCTTTTAGAATTGGTGTTTAATTTAAACACCCGCTGGAGTTTGATTTTTTAGACAAGCTCCAGATAGATCAGTATTTGCTTTACAATCAAGTGTACATTAGATCTGGATGGACCGCTTTATTAAGACAGCAATATTTGTTTTATTTATAGAATTTTTCTTTCAAAAAGTAGAACCTCATAGCTAAAATTAGAATGCTAAAGTTAGCTTGTTCGATGTTCACAAATCAAAGTGATTTCTTCATTTCAGGTAAACTCCAACCATTTTTTGAACTCGAGAAAAAACTTTCAGGTAAACTCCAACCATTTTTTCCAATCAATCACGCACCAAGATTCAACTAAACATTGCAGACTCGAGAGACGAAACTCAAGTTCGAATCCTACTGAATAAACCGCATTGAGGAGGACTTATGCCCGATGCACTCTTCGGTATGAGTTGTAAATACACAGTTTAGTAGATAAAAAAATTTGAAGAAATAAAAATTGTGGAGGCGTTGAAAGGATTATTTTACATATTAAAAACTTTGATTTCAATTCAGATTGCCGAATTTCAGAACCAATTAATTCAGTTACTCCATATTATTTAATGAAGCAATTGACTAGGTTATAGTTGCAAAATTCTAATTTCAAGGGAAATACAATCCTATATCAAATTTAATGAATTTAAAATCCAAACATCAACACGAAATTTAATTAATTCGCAATATTGTTGATGACAAACTCGGGATTTTTGATCCACCAAAACTATGGATTTTAAACTTTGAAATCAGAAATAAAGTTGACCAACATATTGAGTCTTTACCTATTCTGGTCTAAGATTCATAACTTTTTCTTTAGGGAAATGTTACATCATGATACGAGTACTAAAAATTGAATCAAAATTTGTGGTAATAAAAGTATTAATATATAATTTGACCATACTACTCAAATTTCAAGGATAGGCTTTAACCCAAGAAAGTAATAAGATAAGAAACTCAGCCCGGGTAAATAATGAAATACTTATTTCAAAAAAAAATAAAATGTATTAATGCCTCCATATATAATTTGACCATAATACTCAAATTTCAAGGATAAAAGCTTAACCAAAGGAAGTAAAATCCGGTATAAATAGTGAAATTCTCATGTAAGGCTTAAGTTGTTTTAGACCAATCGAGCAATTTACATTCAAATTCATTTAATTTAATTTTCTTGTCGAGTTTAATATTTTATTTAATTATTAAATGTCCTAAACTCGAATCAATTTGAACCGAGTCATCACTACATCTTTGATGAACTGGATACGGAACTATCATGAGCACATATATGAGTTCGAGTAATTTGATGGTTACATGAACTTTTATTTCAGGTTATCAAGCCAAATTATTATTAGTGTTATAAATAAATTATGAAGAGTTAAAAATTATAAATATCTTTACATTTATGCCATAAAAATAATAGTTAAGAATTATACTATTATTGTGTCAAATCATTTTATAAAATAAAATATTATGGAGAAAAGTAATTTCATTTGTAGAAACGGAATCTTGTTTTGATCTTTTGGAACATCCAAAAACAAGATTAAAAATTTAGGGACATTAAAATATCTTTTTAAAAAAAATGTATTTTGAAGAGAAAATATATTCTAGACCCTAAAACACCAAAAATAAAAAATTATGACTATCTCGAGATTAATTAATTTAATGTACTTGAAAAGTTGATTGTATTCTTCTCGAACCCAAAGAAAATTGACTCCACGGGAAAAGAAGCAGGCGGCAATAGGTCAGTTCACGTGGGTCATACTCCATATATGAAACCGGGTCCCAGAGTCCTTGTGAGATTTAGCTACACCATAACACAGCTAAGCGCTCCTCCCTCCCTCCCTTTTAAATACAACTCAATGTTCTTTATCCCACTATTCCCGCTCCCCTAAATTAGAAACTCAAACCCCTCCAAAATAAAGATTCCCCTATTCTCCGCCTCTTACGGCGGCGTAATCTCCATGTCCGAATCTAATACGCGCCTTCGCCGCGGTGGTTCGCCGCCATTGTACAAACAAAAATCCTGGTCCCCTGACATTCTCCGCGAAGAGGCATGGATCAATCGCCGGAAAAACCATCGGCTGCGACGCGGCCGCAGCGTAACAGACGATGACCTCGAAGAGCTACGCGCTTGCTTTGACTTAGGTTTCTCACCCGATTTGGATCCGAAACTATCCTCCACTTTCCCCGCACTCGAGTTTTACTACGCTGTGAACAGGCAGTATGGTAATTCACTGTCCCGATCTTCTTCGGCGTCGTTTTCAGATTTCGATTCGGCGGCTTCTACTTTCGGGAGCCCTAACTCCATTATTGATCCAGGTACTAACTAGTTTTTAATTTTAATTTTAGTGTTAATTGAAAGTAATGTAAACTGATTATATTTTGTAATTTGTATTCGGATTTGTAAAAGGTGAAGATCCGGAGATGGTGAAGACGAGACTGAGGCAATGGGCTCAGGTGGTGGCGTGTTCGGTGCGTCAATTTTCACCAAACGTATGACAATTCATGATTTCGTGTATGAAAACAAGTAGTGGAAAGGAAATATAATTCTTATTTTTTCTCTTTTTTATTTACCCTTTTTTTCTTTATCTTGTAATTGATTTAATATAGGATTTTTCCTTCTAATTACAGTGGTTGAATTTTTTCTTCTTTTGTCTTTTCATCTAATTTTCACCTTCAATTGTATTTTTTCTAATTCTGATTTCTGTGCTAATCCCTAAAAATTTGATACACATAAATTATAATTGGTCCCAAATTTGTTTTGTTATGGTATTTATTTGAGATTCTTAATATAAAGTCATTTTCCTATAACAGATTTTTTTCCCTTCAATTGTATTTTTTCTAATTCTGATTTCTGTGCTTATAATACTGAGCAGTCATTATCTGAAAATTTGAAATACATAAATTATATTTGGTTCCAAATTTGTTTTATTATGGTATTTATTGAAGATTCTTTAAATAATGTCATTTTCCTATAATAGAATTTTTTCCTAAAAAATATTATTTCCCATTAATTAATGATGAGACTACTACTATAACTTTGTACCATTATTTCTCAAAAGACATTACTCCTTTTTGGTATTACTTAAAATTATCTAAAAATATCAAAAACAATAATTTCAAGACTAGCTGGACATTAGAAAGTAATTCGATAAAGGAACTAAAATGAATAGATGATAAATTGATAATTTGTAAGTTTTGATGACATTTTGTAAAACAGGGGCTGATTTTATATCAGCTGACACATTATTAGGGGTGTAAACGAACCGAGTTGTATCGAATGATACGTTGTTCAAACTTGGCTTGAATTTTATCGAGCTTGAAATTTTGTGTTTGAGCTTGATTTGATTTCTTAACGAACCGAGCTCAAACGAGCTTTTATCGAACAAGTTCGAGCCGAATATCGAGTATCTTGGGATTTTACATGTGTTTTTTTCAATTTTTAGCTTATCTAGTCGAGCTTCAAAATTTATCAAACGAGAAATCTTGTTCAAGCTTGTTTGATTTGTTTGACAAACCGAGTTCAAACGAGTTTTTATCGAACAAGTTCGAATCGAGTATCAAATAGTTTGGTGTGATTTTGAGTCTTACACATGTAGTTGAGAATAGGATCTTTCACCATGTTGTATGCAATAATTCAAAGAATTCTTGCCTACCTAAGTGTGCGTTCAAGTGTTGGATGCGATATATAAATGATAAGACAAGCAAATAAGTGACGTAATTAAAGTTGTATACCCATAAAACTATTTATTTAATCCTAGTTTCCAACTTTTCACAAGACAATACTTAACTATCATAAGTGGTCTATTTCGAGTGGACTTCTTTCTAAACTTATTTGATGGCTTGATGTATCTCAACTCTCAAGCTATTATTTTTTATTTCGATTAGATCGAGTAGAAGAAAATTAATCGAAAAATTTATGGACAAGAGTAATTTTAGGAGTAATTATCCTAATAAGACATCTTAATACACTAGTTCTTGCAAAACTGAATTCTTGGGTTACCGTTGCCAGATTCATAAAAAATAACAATCAATCTCATAAATATTTATCGTTTATAATTTTTGGAACTTGATCAAGATTCTCAATAATCTAAAAATAGAATAAATATTTATAAAATTTCAAGTTACTCAAAGGTTACTAAAATTTATTTTTTTGCTCAATTAATTGTTAACCAAAGAAAATTCAAACATAATCTCAAACTTATTTGAAAAGTATATCAAATCAAACTAATCAATAATATATATTATTCAATTTAACTTCAATTATGAATGCTCTGATTCATTAATCAATATTACACTTGGCACAAGTGGTTAGACAATAATAAACTTGTAAAAAGTAAGTTGTACCAAACATGCAACTTTGTTTGGTGTTTTAGTCATTAAGAATCAACCCTTTTGTCATCCATTCAATTTTTTAAGGTGTTATTAAGCAACATGCTCACACTAGATGGGAGCTTGATTGTGATTCTTAAGGCTGATAACATTGAAGAGAGCGGTTTTAGATGTCCTATCCCAAAAAATATTCTCTTCCAGAAAAGATCCTACATGTTATTTTCTAGAATAACTTAATGATATCATTGAGAGATCGCATAGCGGGATGACTTAAAACACTTATGGGCAGTTTGGTAGGGCATATGGAATTAGTATCAGATTAGATTGAAGGCTATTGAATCTGTTGTTTGGTAACATGAGTTAGTTTAACATAAATTATCCTAATCTCGTATAATCTTGTTTGGTAGGATTTACAAAAACACACTACAAATATCATAAAATACTTCAATACCCAATTTACCCTTCACTATCAAACCAAACGGCACCTTACATGAATGATCAGACATTTGAACCCCGCTTGTAAGAATTCAATATAAACTATTTGAGTTTCAAAAAGATTCAATTCAAGTTAGAATTAAATCAAATTCGTGTGAGAGTTATTTATAACTCGGTCTAAAATACTCCTTATATAGCAAAACCTAATTACAAGGTCAAAATAGGAAGTTGGGAAAGATGTGTAGGTGCAAAATCTAAGGAAAAATTGTAAAATTGGTCCCGTAACTATTGCTCGCTAGCTAAAAAGTTATGTAATTTTTTGGACTGGCAAAAAAGTCCCATAACTAATATATTTTGGCAATATAATCATATTTTGACCCGAATTACCAACGTGTCTGTCAATTCACCTGCCCCTTGATGACGTGGAACACTAACCCCCTTGCTGACGGTCATAATTATTGCAAATTGATCCGTAACTATTGCTTGTTGGCAAAAAAGTCTTGTAACTAATATATTTTGGCAATTAAGTCATGTAACTAAGTTATCTTGGCAAATTAATCCTATTTTAGTCCAAATTGTGTTTTTTTCCACCGTGTCCTCCAAATTACCCACCAATTCACGCAAAAAATTCACCCATACATAACGAACACTAACTTAGAATTAATTTTGACTCACGGTAATATTGGAATGTATTCAAATAGCACTAAAATTACCAACATAACATTGAAATACTAGAACCAAACTAGACCGATAAAATGAATTCTTATGAGGTATCTTATCACACCATATTGCCCAAAATTGCATTACGCACATACATGACAAGAATCAATCTTCAACAACAATTTTTTTTCTCATTAAAAAGAAAACAAAATATTTCCCAAATGATCAAATAACCATGACAGAGTAACTGCAATTAAGCTCAACATTTTGCTAAAAAATAGTTACATGCAGTCTAAAAATTACATCAAAACTTAATCATTAGATGAAGATGAAGATGAAGATTTAGATTATGTTAGAACTTAATTGCATGTAATTGTAGTTACATAATTTTATTGCCAAAATATATTAGTTACAAGACTTTTTTGCTAATTTGAAAAGTTACATGACATTTTTGCCAGCAAGCATTAGTTGCGGGATCAATTTTGTAAGGGGGTTAATTTTCTAAGTTAGCAAGGGGCGGGTGACTTGACGGACACGTTGACTGTTCGGGACGAAATAGGACTATATTACCAAAATATATTAGCTACAAGACTTTTCTGTTAGGCCGAAAAGTATGACGATTTTTTGTCAACGAGCAATAGTTACGGGCCAATTTTTTAATTTTCCCAAAATCTAACAACGTCAAAATATTCCTTATATAGCCTTCACACTTTTTTTTGATAATTATAGCCTTATCTTTTTTTTCTTCCTGATAATTATAGCCTTCACACTAGAAGAACCACAAAATGCAAAAGAAGAAAAATGAAAAACGTAGCGCGTGAAAATAAGCACCTATGCCAAGCGGTATAAGAGAAAATATCTGGCTGATATTTGTCCGAAGATATTTTTATCAGCTCGTCTGATGTGGCACCGAGCAACTATTATTTACACGTGTAAAAGCGTCTCCATGTGGAACCTAGACTACACCACCTTTTCTCTATAAAAAAAAAAAGCAATTTTCTCCTAAAAGTTTTTCATTTCCATTTTAGTTCCGTTTCCTTCAGATTTTTCTTTTTCGGTTTTGATAACTATATGGGGTTTATCCAAGGAAATTTCCGTCCGGAGACGTCGCCTCTGCCACCGTCGCGGTCTGCGGCGAGTACTGGCTGCGTCGAGGAGTTGACTCGGTCGAACTCCAACACGTCATCTTTGACCGCTGAGATTTGCAAGGATGTTTCGCATCGTCCGGTAATTCTTTCAATTTGTTTTTAATTTTAATAGATTCGTCTGTTTTGGGGTTGTAATTTTTATTTTTATTTTTCTTTGTGAGGCTTGAATTTGATGCCGTATTTCTGAGATTATTTTTTATGTGAATATGTGTGCTTGATTTCTGTTTGTATAGAATTTTAGCTGGGTGAACTGTTGTTGGCTGAAAGGAGGGGAACACAATACTTTCTAACGGTCGATTATCATATTAGAGATTTATATAATTGTAGTTGTGGTTGTGGTTCCTCTTCTTGTTTGATTGTGGCTTTTGTTTTACCGTTCTGTATACCTATCAGTTACGTTTGATTCAAATTGAATTTTATCATTTTACCATTTTACGGGCATTCCTAAGGATTTGTGTGTGGACATTACACATAATATGGAGACAAGATTATAAATGATTGGAATTTTACTTTGAGCTTCTAAAGATATTTTCTTAAAATTTGTTGTAGTTCAAAATCAGATCTGTCTTATAGGTACTTGTATCCAAAAATTAAGTTTTGTTTCTAATCCACTTGTGTGACTAATAGACTGTGCTCATATGAGATTCCTTTCATTCTGCAGGACGACTGCCCTTCATGGACAGATGAAAGGCACAACTTATATCTTAATCATTTGGAATTGTCATTTGTTAAACAGCTGCACCAATCAAAAGCTTTACTAATGCAATGCTCTGATCAGCACCAAATGGACACAAAAATATCTAAAAAACGGCTTATTGATGTTCATATTTCTTCTGAGCAGGTTAGGGAACACATTTTTGAAGCCCTATTCAGCGTTTTGTATGTCGATTCCCTTTCCTGATTGCATGAGCACACAGCATATCCTGCAAACTGAAAGTTATTAATTTCTTTTGTCTTTAGCAGTTAACTGTTTTACGGAAAGGCTGTTTGCAGAGGATTGACTATGAAAAGGCCGAGCCTCTATCCCATACTTCAGCTGATTCGCACATTGCTGTTAAGAGTCAGTTGATATCTCGTTTCAGACATAGGGGAATGTTTTTTAGCAAAGGGAGACACGGAAAAGGGATTATACCTCATGGATTAGCAACATGTTCGCATCAACTTTCTGCAACTAGCACTTATTATGGAGATTTAACAAGAGGTAATTTGAACTTGTTCTTGTAGATGACTAGGTCTTTTTCTTTGTTATTGGTCCTTTGAAGGAGGTGGCAAAAGTTTGATGGGTTTGTTCCGCCATGGAAGTGAGTTTTACGTTTCTGTTATTTATAATGTTTAGTGATACTTAGCGCATAAATAAATACTGTTATTCCTTTTAGAGATAGGATAGAAAATCACATTGGTGTATTTTATCTGCTTGTGAGTTCACTCATGTATGTTATATTAGTTCTTTCTCATTTCGACATAATTTTGCATGTATAACCTGTTGAAATGTGCATTTATTTAGCTTCCTCCTTTGACCCATGTGTTTCTCAAGTATTAATTCCAAATTTCACGTGACCCCTATCTTCATTTACAAAATTACATAGATTATATTGGGTGTGAACATTAACATTTGATATTTACCACTTATATTGTTTTTGCTAGTAATGCATCAAAATGATAAGCATGATCTGCACTGTTCCCTTTTCATACCATATGCCACTTGAAATTGCGAGTTTCCACATCATGTAATCTTTCTCAATAATGTGTTAATTTATTGTGTCGAGTACATGGATATGTTAAGCAGAATTGTTCCCATTCTGTTTATAAACAGAATGAAAGGATGCATGTTTAGTATAGCTCTTGGATGAATGTGCATTGTAAGAGATGAATCTATGCTCGTTTGGTAAAACTTACAGTTTATTATTGATGATATCTTTTTCTCGTTCTTGAGTTGCTCGGTTCATAAACAACAATAGAGGATTTACTTATGTGTACAACTGTTAATGTGTTTTTTGCTTGTTTCAAACGAAGACATGATTTTGTTTCAAAATTAGACCTGATGTACTTTTTTTTATTACTTGTGTAGTTGTTAAACATCTTTCTAGTTTGTGCACCAGTGCAAGTATAACATTTATGCATGTTTTACTTGGTATTTGGAAACATATAGTTTCAGTTTGCACTCTTACATCCTTTTCATATGCTTTATTATCAAATCATTCAAGTTTATATTTTTTCCAGCAGAGGGTACAGATCAGAACTTTTCGGACGATGACAGTCAAATTAAATCAAATACTGTGTCTCAGACGAAAAGAGTGAAGACAGCTTATGTGGAAAGTTCAAGTCAAGATCAAGATCAAGTAAAGTCTAGTATAGATTTACTGTTAGCAACTTCGTTCATGAACTAGGAACAATTCTATCTCTTATTAATCCAAGCTTCTGCTCTTTCAGATTGTGCCATCCAGGAACTCGCCTCCAACAGATTACATTAATTGATATTTCTACTCTTGAAGAATAACGAGCACAACTCTGAAAACTTGGAGGGCTTTGTTCATCCTCCGAAGTTATAAATTTTTCTAGACAAGGAAGCTCCTTGAGGCTTTTTCTTTGAAAGACGACTACTATGGCATGAACGATTACAAGTTTTTTACTTTCCACTGTTGGTTTTTAACTGAGGGAACAGTCACAAGCCAGATCCACGTGATTCAAAAAAATGCTACCAATGAAGTTTTGCATATTATGAAGTAGTAAGATAATTTTGCGCTTCCGTAAGTTCGCTTGTTTTGATATATACGTAGAATATATGTATCTCCATCTAAGTAGGGAATGGATTAGGCATTATTATGAGTGATATGTAAATGAAAGATAGATATAGAGGCTCTTTCCGTTGCTCAATTTTGTGAATTTTGCTTTAATTCAATAGTGTATTTTATGATTTGTTGATGGATGGTTTTGTTGTGAAGTTTGTCTTTCTACATTTGTTGAACAAATTTTCAGTTATCAATATAGATGCATCATCTCGTTGATACGCCATACTTTGGATTTTGTTTCTTATTAAAGAATGATCTGGAACTGAATGTTCTGTTGATCTCTGAATTAATGTTGAAGTCAAGTATAAACAAAAAGAATTATCAAAAAAGGAAAAAGCATAAACAAAGATTAAATGTTGAGGGAGAGAAAAGGATTAAACTTCCCCTAAAAGGTAAGAGGAATGTAAAGCAAGCTGAACCTTGAGTATGAATCAAATTCTTTTTAGGATTATGAATAGATATGACTTGAGCAATAAATTTGGGGAGCAGGAATGAAAAGTTAATTTTGTACAATTAGTTGATCTAGTGGAGCACATAATTATATTTTGATTAAATTATGGATACCCTTGATATAAGGTCAAATTACAAAATAAATTCCTCATTTATGGACTATTACGAAATTCCCTTTAGGTTTATTCTCTTACCCTCCCAAAAATTTTAATATTACCTCTACGAAGTTAATTGAAATGTTTTTAATATGATATAAAATTATTTTAAAAGTTAGGTAATAGTTGTAATCTCATAAATTAAAAAACTAAAAATCAAATATTTACAACAAAATGTTGATAATTTAAAATTTAATTTTTATAATAATAAATTAACTAGAATTTCAACTATAATATGTCATAAATGTAAAAAAATATCTAAACTTTGTGTAACATTCAAAATATCTAAACTTTGTGAATATCTAAGTTTTTATGTATAAATAGTTTATTACACAAACTTTGTGAATTACTACTATAAGTTGAACAAATTTAAATTAAAATACTATCTCATTTATGAACTGAATTTATTGATGATCAACACTTGGGAGTTGTACTCTAGGCAACAACAATTACTCTATATACAAAACTCGCCCTTTAATGGAGAAGAACAGGTGGGGTTGAATCCCACTGAAAAAACCCTTCCATGGATTCTTGATTTCAACGTATTAAACAAATTACACAATTGTATGAACACAACATTTCTCAACTCCACTTGTATCCACTCCTAAAACCCTCAAACACACATACACAATATTGAATTTCATTTTGATTTTCTTCTTGAAGAATTATTAATGGGTACTACAAACCAAAGACAACATCCGAAACATGAAGAATTACCCGATCTAAACACTCCATCAACCTCGTATTCATCTACTTCCATTTCTGCAAATTCAAACAAGAAAAAATGGTCAAACATTCTACCATTTTTTGTTGCTTTGGTAGTAATAGGTGAGATCGCGTTTTTAGGCCGACTCGACATGGCCAAGAACGCTGACATCGTCAATTCGTGGGCCGACTCATTCTACAACTTCACGAGAACGACGTCGTCTTCTTGGGGGGTTGAAGATCGCGTGTCCGAACCCGAGGACAGCTGTCAAGCGTGGTTGGAGAAGGAGGATTATGTGGCTTATTCTAGAGATTTTAAACAGGAGCCCATTTTTGTACACGGTGGTGATGAGGTGACTTTTTCTCCTTTTTTGAAGTTTTGGGTTCTGTTTTTTCTAATCGTTGTTTATTGTGTTTTGGTTAAGGGATGAGCTTATTTGGGGGATCATTAAATTAAACATGGCAAATTGGATTGAGGTTACTAATTACGTGTTCTGGAAAAAGGGGAAAGGATATAAAGTTATTTAATGTCAAGAATGTGGATTTCCTGGATTATGAGAATAACCAAATTTTAGGAATAATCAAATTAATTGGGGCTATATTTCTTCTTCCAATTTATCTCTGACGACTTTACTTGGTTTGCATTCTGTATTTTAATTCGCAGGAGTTTAAAACATGTGCTGTTGGATGTAAGTTCGGATTTGAAGCTGGTAAGAAGCCTGATGCTGGATTTGGGATTCCTCAGAAATCTGGAACTGCTAGTGTGCTGCGATCAATGGAGTCGGCAAAGTATTATGCGGAGAATAATGTTGCAATGGCACGAGGGTGGGTAAGCACAGTGTTGTGCCTTTTTTCATTTCTTCTACTCTATATCTATCAAAAGTCACGATATCTAATTCTCGATCCATATTCTGGATATTATTTGCTCAAATTAATTAAACTGTTTAATTCTAGTTAACTGAGCTGTGTTCTTTTAGATATAAGTGATTCTCTCATTGATCGCATCATTTAGCAATTTACCAACAAAAATGCCCTATAGATGTTCACACCACTCCCCTTTTGGAGATTCTTCATTCAACCAAAATACAGTCATTCCAAACAACTGGTTGAAATGTGTATTTGGAATTGCTTCATCCTTGGTTAATTGTTTCATAGATACTAGAATCTTATCTTAGGGTCCCTTAATTTGAATTGTTTTGGATGCTTATAGGATAGTTTTTGTAGAATATTATGTCAATATTGATCGTTTTGGTTGAATAAAGGTTCGTATTTGGCGCTCAATCTTTTTTTTTCCCCCTGGTGTTGTGATGTTTGCGACACAAATATATCAAGGAATAAATGTTTTAGCAACTTAGATTATCTGCCTTTTGTTTAAAGCTTAGAACAATTTGGAGTTGGTTTCATCAGCTGATTCAGAAATATAATTGTAGAGAATTGCAATTTAAGTGGTATTAGCTCATTGGGCCAGTTGTATGTAAACTTGAGTTACTTATACAAATGTTTCTTGTCTTTCTTTAGAAAGAGCTAATTTTATTCTTTTGGTCATTCTTTTAAGGTTTCTAGCTAACTTAATTATCATACATATATTATTTGATATTAGGAGGGGATACGATGTTGTGATGACGACCAGCCTTTCATCAGACGTGCCTGTGGGATATTTCTCATGGGCTGAGTATGATTTAATGGCTCCAGTTCAACCAAAAACTGAAAGTGCTTTAGCTGCTGCTTTCATCTCTAATTGTGGTGCTCGCAATTTCCGTTTACAAGCATTGGTTGCACTTGAAAATGCAAACATTAAAATCGATTCCTATGGTGGTTGCCATCGAAACCGTGATGGAAGAGGTGAATTTTTTCAATCTTTGGGAATCCAATTTCACTTTGTCTCATTTTATTTTATTTTTTAATTAATATCAATTTCTATGTTTCTTTTCTATGTTTCTTTTAAAGAAATTTAGAATTTTTCTATTTAAAAAGGACAAATTGCAAAAAAGTTCTGTAACTTTGGGATTTTGTCAAAAATAGGCCTTAAACTACACTAGACACATATTTAGTCCTTTAACTTTGATCAAATTTCTTAGTAGTCCTTCAACTTTCATTTTAATTCAATCTTAGTTCTATACATTACAAATTGCGTCCTATAACTTTCAGTAAATTTGAAAGTGTAGGATGAAAACTGAAAGTTACAAGACGAAATTTGTTATGTATAGAACTAAAATTGAAGTATGATGAAAGTTACAGGACTTAATTTGAAATAAGATGAAAGTTAAAGGACTAAATGTGTGTCTAGTGTAGTTACAGGACTACTTTTGTCATTTTGCCATTTCAAAAGAGAATATTTGTTTTGCTTTGTTAAACTCGATTGAATATCTTCTTTTTATTCGTATTTATATAGCAGTGGACAAAGTGGAAACATTGAAGCGATACAGATTTAGTTTGGCTTTTGAGAACTCCAACGAGGAGGATTACGTTACTGAGAAATTTTTCCAGTCCCTTGTAGCTGGTAACTAATTACTTGAATTTTCTTTTGAGTAATTTGTGGAATTTCCAGTGCTCGACTTTTAAAGGATTTGACTTTTTTCATTGATTAAATTTGCAGGTTCTGTTCCCGTGGTTGTTGGGGCCCCTAATATCCAAGATTTTGCTCCTTCTCCTATTTCACTGTTGCATATCAAGGAGGTTTCAGATGTTGGTTCTGTTGCTAAGACGATGAAATATCTTGCTGAAAATCCCAGTGCATACAATGAGTCATTAAGGTATGCATTATTGCCAATATTAAGTTGTTCTCACAATGATATACTTTTCTTTGCATATCAGTTTCTATCTGTGAAGCATGGACACTCACACCCGTTAGATACAAACTTGCGTACGATTTAAAAAAAATTATAGAATGTGATATTACAGAGATATATGTTTATAAAATTTATGTGTCATATAGAAACTAATAATAGTACCAACGGGTGTCTGGTACAATGTGGCGAATCCAATGAAAGGTGCTCACATGATGCGCCCGAACATGTTCAAAAGGGATTAAGACAATTCTAAGACCTGAATACACTTGGAAAACCAGAAAATAAAAAATCTAATAATATAGCATTTTAAAGTCCAACAAATCTACATTCAAGTAAATAAATTTGAGCTTGCTTTTATTTTTAAAATTTTCTATCTCTAACTTTTGAAACTTAATGAACTGCCATAATTCAATATACTAATATACATAATCGTGAATCACTAAATTAATACACCAAGGGGCCGTTTGGTAGGACCTAATAGAGGGGTATTAGGTCATATTATATGTGTTAATATGGGCTAATACAACGTTTGGCGGCATTGCTCCAATGCCGGGTCAAATGGATTAAATCCTTACGACCCGGTATTAAGACTAGATTATAATCCACCCATGCATGGGTGGATTAGTTAATCCGGGTGAATATGGATTCGGTGAAATGTCACTTATAACCTCAAATTTACATATTTCCTATTTTAACATATCATTAAATATCATTAATTCTTCTTAAATCTTTAAAAATGGAAACACATTCTACATAAATAAATCACAAACTAAAATCTATATCAATTTACAATTAACATGGAGGTATTTGAACTAAAACATTGAACAAACCTTGATCAACTCATACTCTCATACATATTATAAAAATGGCTTCGATGAATTGATATATCTTAACTAACATAATATGTTTAATTAAGTAGTGAAAATATATGCCTAAACTCATAACTCCACAAAACATATTACGGTAGATTGTTTTAATGTAATATGACTCAATTAAATCTACCAAACATATTTTTAACATGACATTCAATCCGGCTCCGATCTAATCCACCTTAAACCCATACACTCTACCAAACGGCCCCCAATTTAATTAAACCATAGTATACCCAAAATTAACCTTTAAAGAACAAAATGGATGCCTTTTGACAAGTTTTAGGGCCTTTTATCATTTTGTTTCTTTTTGTTTAGGTGGAAGTATGAGGGGCCATCTGATTCTTTCAAGGCCCTTGTTGATATGGCTGCAGTTCACTCATCATGCCGTTTATGCATTTACTTGGCAACCAAGATATACGAGAAAGATGAAAATAATGCTGAATTTAGAAAACGCCCCTGCAAGTGTACCAGTGGCCTACAAACCACATATCACATATTTGTAAGAGAAAGAGGAAGGTTTGATATGGAATCCATTTACTTAAGGTAAATACTATGCTTATAAGTTATAACAATAGTTTCTTGATTTTGCACATTAAGACCAGACCTTGTTTGGTGGCAATGAGTAGATGAGAATAGGTCTTTTAACATCAACCTTCTTCTCTCGGAGGTGGTGTTTATAAATAAAGTTGGTAGATACATAAACAAGTGATAACCCACCACTTTTAGGCGCTAAGACAAATACAATCGCCATGCCCGACAACAAATTTAGATAGTGAAGTTTTTTTCATTTTACTAATACATGTTTTAGACACTGCCACCAAATAAGTTGAGACATTATATTATTAATATTCCCACAATTATTCTATAGCTACTACAAACGAGTTATAAGTTCTTTACTCAATACTTGAATCTAATGATAAAAATGGAATCTAATTTTTTTTAATCTAGTTCTTTTCATTCTGGGCTTGCAGATCGGACAACTTAACATTGGAGGCCTTATATTTAGCTGTTAAATTGAAGTTTAAGTCTCTAAAACATGTACCTGTTTGGAAAACCGAGAGGCCAGAAAGCATAAGGGGTGGGAATGAGCTTAAAGTTTACAGAATATATCTGGTTGGAATGACACAGAGGCAAGCATTGTATACATTCAGATTCAAAGGAGATTCAGATTTCAAGAATCACATAGAGAGCAACCCATGTCCCAAGTTTGAAGTCATATTTGTATAAGTTAAGTTGAGTTTTGGTTCTCACACGAGTTTTTGTAGGAGGGTTTGACTCTCGGGGTTGTTGATCATCTTTTCTGTCTCTTATTATTGATTGAGATTGTATTGATTAGTTTCAATCGATATGCAAACCCACAGTGTAGTGGCAAAATTGAGATTAATACATTGTCTTATCCTTGTTCTTAGGTTGATAATGACGTTTTTTTTTTAAACAAATGGGTTATTTATGGGGGCTATACACAAAGTGTTCTAGTTTTTTTAGCTTAGCAAGAACATTGGTTTAAGTTGAAGACTGAGGGTCTATTTGGATGGGTTTTGGCTCGGTTTCGTGGGTCTTGGGTTAAAAAAATGGTTTGGGTGGTTTCGATGAAACTTTTGAGACCTCATTTGGATGGATTTTGACTGTGGGTTTTATGGTTTGAATAAGTTGAAATTTCATTTGGATTGAATTTGGATGTTGTGGTTTAGGGAAAAAAGTAGGTGGTATGTGTCAAATCAATGTTTTATAGGTTTGAAGAGTTTGAGTGTGAGTTTTTAAATAGATTTTTTATGATTTTATGGGTTTGGTGAAGACTCATTTAAAAGGATTTTGGGTGGGTCTCGCGAAACTCGAGACCGTGCAAAAATCCATTCACATACACCCTGGATGTAAGCTTTCGTTGCCTTGTTTTTATCCTCTTCTTGTTTGGAAGGCTTAGGGTGAGTTTGGCCTAGATGTTCGAAAATTAATTATAGGAGAATTAATTTTATTAATATAGATTTTGAGAATAATTGATTTTAAGAAAAATTAATTATAGAATAATTGTTTTTTTATAATAGCTTTTGCAAAAGTAACACTTTATGAACTTTTAAAATAAGTTGATTTTTAACTTCTGGATACTCCAAAAGTGATTATGATATTGGGGGTCAAACACTATGAAAACACGACTGAACAAAAATAATTTTATAATTGAGGTTAAACACTTATATTCAAATATCAATGCTCGCTGTCTTTTGTAGCATACAAGACAAGTCTAACCACTCAAATATTTTGCGGGCTGACCCAATATGTAAAATCCTTCTCTTCGAAACCTGGACAGGACTGGCTTAGCCAAACACCTTGTGGCCCATAAACAACAATAATCGGGTATTATTATAAACTTGGCCCATCCATTTGCCAAATTACTGCGCTCGGCTTAGTTATATGGGACGGAATCTTTATTTGAATCTGGTCCATATTGGATGCATTTTTTTAGGATATTATATATCATATTCGATTAAGAGATTTATAATCCATTATATAGTTCTAAACTGATTTGGTTCGTTAAAAATCTGAATTCCATAATAAATAAGAAATACATATACACATAAACATTAGCATTGCTTGATTGTTCGTGTAAGAAGAAATGAGTTCTCATTTTATTCATCGTCTCATTTATATGCCTTAATTTTGAAACATTATGGATACATGTGACTTTCGATGAGATCCAATACATCCCTTAAAATTGATAGTTAAATTGCTCAAAGATTGATTTATTTCTACTTTGAAACTTAATTGAAGAAAATTTTGAGCTGGTGACATAAGTTAAATGATTATATTGAATTTCTCTATAGGGAAAATGATTTTGATGGTGCAGATTTTCACGGATTCAAATTTCTTTATGAAATGCAAGCATAGGCGAAGTTAGATTTGAATCTCAATCCAACGAGATCCGAATTCGAATCCGACTAAATATTAATAGGATAGATCCAAAGTTAAACTTATCTTATCTGAATATAACTTGCTAACAATCCTATGTTAACACAATTGAAATGCCTTCTATGTTATGTTCCCTACATCTACATGACCCCTTAGGCAAGGGCAAAAAACAAGTGGAAAGTCATACAAGTGACTTAAGAAAAACCTAGGCGACACATGTTTGTACATAATTATTTATTACGTAAATATTTTATGCAAATGATAACATTATGAGGCGTCTCGACGCTGGCTCTTGGCCTCTCACTCGGGCCAGCTATGCAATATTCTTCCCCCTTTTTCTTCTTTCTACATGGCTACTCAAATGCAATTCAATCAACTTCCGCACATTTCTTTATGTTGACCAAATGGGTTTACTAATTCAAACCGGAGATTTGGCAAGTTTTCACTTTATCATATGATATGTATCATGGGCAATTTATCTCCTTAAAATGAAAACATACATTTTACCATTCCTGAAAATAAAATCTATTATCCCTGTTATATAAAATAATTAATATTTTATCCTATTTCTTCTAGAGGTGTTGCAAACACACTCTATAATACGACTATTATTTAATTTGATGTGAAAATTGATCAATTTAACCTTACATTGACAACATATTTATTTCAGTTATGCATAATGAGAGCTTTACCCCACAAAATTTATAGTATACGAATACTTGTCAATCGGGATGGATCTTCTTTCATATTTTGATGTCACACATATAGAGATTTATTGATAAGTGTACAAATTTAAAATTTGTGTGGGCTCACACACACAATTTTAAGATGAATTTATTGTGTGACACCAAAATGTAACACAAAAAACGTGAAAGAGAATATTTTGCTCGTCATTAAATTTATATGTGACATCAAAATGAAATAAAAAAATTGATCCCGGTAAAACATGATTGGAGATTGGAGATTGGAAGTAGTGAAAAAAATTATCCTCTCATTTTATTATGAGCTTTAAAATAGAGGGAATGGTTTTAAGGGCGTAACCGTAACCCATCACTAGCTACAGATATTTTATATGGAATGCACCTGTTCATCTATTTAAAACACTTTAGTCGAAACTATATTTAATAAACAAAAAATTATAAAACCGAATCTTGAAACTTAGATGTAACACTTTGCTAAATGTTAGTGGCCTGACTTCAACCTTACTAAATATCCAATTTGAGTTAATGTAGATTAGGTAGTGTACTCAATTAAAAGCATATATTCAGAATTAAGACCACATCCACATTCATTTAAAACCTACAAAAGTCTAATGACTCCACCTTTCCTAAAATTAAATATTATTGAAGACAAAATAATAACTTCACATATTCCAATTAATCTCACATACTTCAAAAAGAATACATTGTTTTTTCTTTCTCAAACCAATTTGTAGAGTTTCTTATCACTTTAAAGCTTAAAACACATTATTTGAAAAAAAATCCTTTAAATTCCTAAAATTTAAAATTCCAAAATAAGTAGTTAGGGCCTGTTTGTCTCGCATCTGGGAAAATTATTTCCCACTTCCGAGATGCGAGACAAACAGCCCACATCATTTCCGAAAATTTCTCCCCCAGTCCATTATTTCCGAAATCAATTTCCGAAAATTGGGCTGTAGCTTTACTTTGACCGAAAAAACCCTACACCTAACACTACTCTACTCCCTCTCTCCTCTCTCTCCTCTCTCTCATTTCCGTGGCGCTTCTCTCTTCTCTCTTCTCTCTTCTCTCTTCTCTCAATCTCTCTGTAAAATCACGGACTAAACAATGGTTCCTCTGAATTTTTTACAGGAATCACGTGCCCTTTATTTTCGACTCTTCACTTCAATCACTTCTTCCAACACCCCCTTCCCCCGTGATACTTGGTCGTGGTTTGTGTCTATATATGTGTGTTGGATTTGTGCTTGAAATTTTCTGAAACACTAGTTTGGATAGTATTGAGTAGCAAATAAATTAGGGCTTTTTAATTGCACACGAGCACGACGGCGGGAGAAAACGGATCTGTGTGTGACTCAAGCGAGCGGCCGTCGTCACCACCAACAGGAAAACTGAAGGTACTCTTCAGTTTTTGGTGTTCTATTTTTTGAAAATTGATTTGGTGCTCTATAAAATTGTGGGCTGAAATTGTTTTTGCCGTTTCATATTTTCAATTGTTGGGCTGAAATTTGGTAATTTTTGGAGATGTTGCCGATTTTTGCTTGGAAATATTGTTTATGAATTAACTTTTGCTAGCTACCTGAGAATATTTGTGTAAAATTGTGGGCTGAAATTGTTTTGATGACCTTGTGAATCGTTTTAACACATTTACAAAGTAGCGAAACTATGAAGGCATCATAGAAATGGGTGGGCCTGAAATGGTCATCGTCCCCTATCATATTCGCCCATCTGCTGCCGCGGTAAGTAACAATAGCCAAAATATTTTCGTAATTATAATGTTACTATTATAATATGACGGTATGTATCTAACTTGTGTATTTATTTGCAGGATATTCCTGGATGTGAGCGTTATTTTAGCTCTTCTGAGGACCACTATGAAATGATGAAAAATGTCTTTGGTGGTACTGAGTATGATGACACTGTCGTCATAGAGCTCTTCGAAAGTTTGAACTCGGATCATCCTGTTCTTCATCATCGTATCCCGCGAGGAGCAATAATTCATGACGTCTCGAGCCAGACATCATATTCCAACGATGCGCAAACCATACGTCAAAACTCGATGCCTAGATATTCCATTAGCGATGCTTCATCACATATTGGTCCCGTTGACAACTGGGAGCGTGCAGCGTCGTTGGCTCGGAGGCGGTTGGCCCGCCGTGGAGGGAATACTAGTCATGATTGGTCGGATAACACTACTGGTCCATTCCAACCTACGTGGAATTAGTCACATTCATTGCTACTAAAATTGCCGTTAATTTTTATTATGTTAGACAATATGAAGACAACTTAATATGTTATTTCCGTTCGTAGAACAATCTGGATATTGTGTAATAACTATTAGGTTAATATTTTAAGGATATTGTGTAATTCCTGGCATATTTAATATGTCATTTGAATGAATTTGTCGGATCGATAAAATAATTAAAAGGATTTTATTATAATATTTTATAAAAAAAAATTCGAAAAAATGAAAATTAATCTACTTTATTTTTTATTATTTTAGAAAGCACAAATAATTAATTAAAAAATATTATTTACCACAAATATTACATATAATATACACAAATAAATTAAATTATATACAACTAACTGATGTGACATAAAGTCTTACACTATCTTACACCTAATTAACTAACTCAAACCTACCAAAAAAACCTACACCTACTTTTTTTCCCAAACCACTCTTCCAAAACCCAAACAAACAACATTACGCAAATTGAGATTATTTCCCAAACCTCTATCACTTTTCTAAACCACTCTCCCAAAGGCCAAACAAACAGGCCCTTGGGCTTTCTACCTCACTATGTTGCACGGATACGGATACGGCGATACGAACGAATACGATACGAATACGGCGATACGGATTTTTAAAATTTATAGAATACGATACGGCTAAAATACGTGCGTGTATATTTAAAAATATATTATAATAGGAAACCATTGTTTTAAAAATGTATAATAAAAATTATGTAATATATATTTAGTTCACTTTTTATTCCATTTTAAAATGAACAATGATATCTCCCCCTTATATAAGTGTTCAAGTAAAACGATAGTATTAATACCATATGCAAAGTATTTGGCCCTTTACAGAATTTCAAGCGTTTTATGTAGATCACTTTGATAATATACATAATCTAGAAATTATTTGTAGAAATACATGCTTTTAAGTATTCTGGGTGTTTCCGATACGCCTTCATGTGTATCCGATAAGGTATCCTTTTTATTTTTTATTTTTTATTATTGAAAACGCCACGGTGGAGTATTTCACAGGTATCGTACGAGTATCCAGTACGCATACGATACTGCACGGTTTATAATTTCGGAGTATCCGTGCAACCTAGCTACCTCATCTCCAAGCGTCAAACAGGCTCACCACCGCCACAAGCCGCTCCCTGTCTATATATCTCCAAGACCATTAGTTTATTTCCAAAAATAGCCCATCGTTCACTACACAGACAACATGGGTCCCACCCGGAGGTCATTTTCGTCAAAGCACATCAACTTGTCATCAATCATCAAACCAAAAGCATAGCAAAATGACCTTTAGCATCATTCAAGAGTCCAATAATTTCTCGCACGTACCCTCTTAAAGGTCCACTCCTCCCCCCACTCTACAAAATGGTCTGGATCTCTTCCTCCTCCCTCCACCGCCACCAACGCCGCCGTAACTGACAATATCACCACCACCACTTTTCTTGATTAGTACCCATCATGTCATCACTTTCTCTCAAATTCTTGGCACCATCATTGCCAAATAATCCAAGTGGTTACAATAGGTTCAATACCACTAGACTCCATGCTACTCCGCCACAGACGGTGGCTCAGCCGGCTTCCGGCGCGGCGGCTGTTGGTGCTGAGAGGCTGGAGGCTAGAGTAGAAGAAAAAGATGGATTTTTTGTACTAAAGGAAAAATTCAGACAAGGGATAAATCCACAAGAGAAGGTGAAAATTGTAAAGGAGCCAATGAAATTGTTTATGGAAAATGGGATTGAAGATCTTGCAAAGATTTCACTTGAAGAAATTGAAAAGTCAAAGCTCACTAAAGATGATATTGATGTGAGGCTTAAATGGCTTGGCCTCTTTCATAGGAGGAAACAACAATGTAAGTTTTCCCAAAGTTTAAATTACAAATATTCACTTTTTTACACTTTGGAATAACATGAACATGATCATCAATTTTAATTTATTTATATAAGAATACAAAACATGGAAATATTAGCAGCTCTGACTTGGACATTTGATTGACATCACAATTTGTTTGGAATAAATCTTTCTGAAAGAACATGTTTTACGATTCTAAATCAAATTCGAAGATTTATGAGAACATGTGTTTGTGTCTGAAATTGGCTAGATTCACAAAATTGCATCTTTAATACATTAATTTTTTTTTTTTTTGAGAAAATCTAATACAAGAACTTTCAGGTCTTAGACAAAAAACAATCAGTTATTTTTTCGGACACATTTTTGTCAAACTAAAACAAATTTGATCATTTATCTCGTTTGATCTTTCATCTTTTAAGTTAGACACATATACACAGTCATTTACTCATTTGATCAGCTCGAGGTAACTGTGTTAAACTATGGAGCAAATTAATTAGACTAGCTAGAGTACTAAAATTGCTGACTATATGACTGAATGTGTCTATGTAATCAAATTTGTCATTTTGTACAGTGAAATATAATGGACTAAATATGGAAATTTACCATCTTTAACAACAATTGGAATTAAATAAATCGTATGGCTTGACTTTATGTCATGTGTTAATCTTGCTAGCTGCTGCACTTGCCATAATCCTAATAATATAATTAATATCTTATTAGTATTACATTCTTCCTATTTTTAGTATCTCTAATCCTAAATTGTGTATATATTTCTTATTATATTCAGATGGTAGATTCATGATGAGACTTAAACTACCAAACGGGGTAACAACAAGTTCTCAAACTCGCTACTTGGCCAGCGTTATTAGGAAATACGGCAAGGACGGGTGTGCTGATGTCACTACACGGCAAAATTGGCAAATTCGTGGTGTTGTTTTGCCAGATGTGCCCGAGATTTTGAAAGGTCTGGATGAAGTTGGATTGACAAGCTTGCAGAGTGGCATGGACAACGTAAGGAATCCAGTAGGGAATCCTCTTGCTGGGATTGATCCACATGAAATTGTCGATACTAGGCCCTACAATAATTTGCTTTCTCAATATATTACCGCCAATTCTCGAGGCAATCCAGCTTTTACCAATTTGTAAGTTTTGCAAATTTCTTCGTTTTCTAATTCTCACAATGCAAGTAGATGAAAGAACATAAGAATCGGAGAAGAAAAAGAATTTAAGAGTGTCAATTGTCCGGGGGGGTTGTAAAAGAATATGTTTTAGGAGAAAAAATAGGAATTACATACAAAGTTATTTGGTTTTTTCTGCTAATTTCATTGGTGATAATATTTTTTGGCAGGCCAAGGAAGTGGAATGTGTGTGTGATAGGTTCACACGATCTTTACGAGCATCCTCATATTAATGACCTTGCATATATGCCTGCGACCAAAAATGGTCGTTTTGGATTTAATCTTCTTGTTGGAGGTTTCTTTAGCCCCAAGAGATGTGCCGAAGCTATCCCTCTTGATGCATGGGTCCCCGGTGATGATATATTACCAGTTTGCAAAGCTATACTCGAGACTTTCCGAGATCTTGGTACAAGAGGGAACAGGCAGAAAACAAGAATGATGTGGCTCATTGATGAACTTGTGAGTATCACTATCTCCTCTGTTTTCCCTTTCATTTCCGTGCTATGGTTACAAATAATTAGACTATGATTTTGTTTAATTACAATCGTGACACTGCGTACTATGGCTTGTATTATCATATACTCACTTTATATTAACAAATTCTTCCTTTTTCCAATAATGCAGGGAATAGAAGGATTCAGAGACGAGGTCGTCAAAAGAATGCCTCAAAATCATTTAGAGAGATCATCTTCCGAAGACTTAGTCCAACCCAACTGGGAAAGACGAGACTATTTCGGACCACATCCTCAAAAACAAGAAGGGTTAAGCTTTGTCGGCATCCACATCCCTGTGGGCCGGGTCCAAGCTGATGACATGGACGAGGTAGCTCGCTTAGCCGACACATACGGCTCCGGCGAACTCCGTCTCACGGTCGAGCAAAACATAATAATCCCAAACGTACAAAACTCGAAGATCGAAGCACTACTAAACGAGCCACTTCTCAAGGAAAAATTCTCACCCGAGCCACCTCTCCTCATGAAGGGCCTAGTGGCTTGCACGGGCAACCAATTCTGCGGGCAGGCTATAATCGAGACGAAGCTACGAGCATTGAAGGTGACCGAGGAAGTGGACAGGCTCGTTTCCGTGACTAAACCGGTGAGGATGCATTGGACCGGCTGCCCGAACACTTGCGGGCAGGTTCAAGTGGCGGATATTGGGTTTATGGGATGTATGACTAGAAAAGATGGGAAAATAGTTGAAGGAGCTGATGTTTTTATTGGAGGGAGAATTGGGAGTGACTCACATTTGGGAGATGTTTACAAAAAGGCTGTGCCTTGTGATGATTTAGTTCCATTGGTTGTGGATATTTTGGTTGAGAAATTTGGTGCTGTTTTGAGGGAAAGGGAAGAAAGTGAAGAGTGAGTGTGAGTTTTCTTGATATTGTTGATAGCTTTTTATTTTATTGAAATACTGAAGAAAAATAATGTTTGTTGTATTATGATTTGAATTTATTTTGGAACTGATGGCATAGAAAAGATGGTCATAATATCTGTTTGTGAATTTGAAGATACATCAACTTTTGTTATTGGTTTTTTATTTTCTGCTGTTAATTTCCTTGTACTTTTCATTTTCTACCGGGAAATGAGAATTTTTATTTATTTTAAGATAAAAAAAATATCAGCATTCAGTAGACGAGACATGTTATTGGGCCTATTGTATGGAAAAATTGTGACGGCCGGCCTACTTTCTTTTTCATTTGTTTTCTTTTTATTGGGCCCATGTTTCTAGGGAATGTTACTGTGCCAATTTCGGAAAAAGTTAAGGGGCCTTTTTCTTTTGTTTTGATATTAAGGGGCTTATTTACAACTTCTATATATTTCATTATAACCAATTGTAGCGACTCAATTAATTGAGACTTTCAGAGGATTTTAACTCAGATTTGAGATTTTATTTTAAGATCAACTATCAACTTAAGATCGGCTTGTGTCACGTTGAATTAAAGATTGTTTGAGTATCATTATTCGAAATATCAAGTTCGCAAATAATCTCAAGTTAAAAGAAAAAAAAATCAAATTTGAGCAATATATTCTACTCTACTCATTCATATTTTCAATTATGTGATATAATATATTAAAAAAAAATTACATATCATATATTTAGATCAAATAATTAGAAAATACTATCGCATTTATAAAATTTTCGAGCCCTTCGACTCAAGTCTCAAGGGGCCTTAGGCGGCCGCCTGATTTGTCAACTATATATAAAGTCGGCATGTTCTAGTCATGATATTTAGCTAATTTATGGATGGAACTTACCATATTAAAGTATATATAAACTGAGTTACATTCATCCTACACCGGTGGATTATATCCTTAGGGGTTGGATGATAAACACATGTGCATAAGAGGACAAAAAATTGTTCTCTCATACACACTTGTCGCTCATCCAGCACCCCAGTGAATTGAATCCACCGGGGTAGGCACATAATTTCCCCCAACAAATAATGCAAAAACATTCATATTCACCTTAAAAATTAGCAATACTTTTCCTAACAATAACCCTCTTGTTCACTTAAAAAATTTATAATAACCTCCTTATTGATTTATGAAAAAAATTCAAATATGATTTTTTGCTAATTAAAAAAAAAACCCAAATGGCTTTTTGCTAATAAAAATAACACAAAGATTGTTGATCGGGTATTTTTGCATTTAGCTCTTATTATCAACTGTCTTCATTAATATGGCTACTCCTTGTTTCAAAATCCCAACTAATTAGAAAAGAAAAATTCACACATTCGTCGGTTTCAAGACCCAACAAATTGTCGCGCCAAATAAATGAGATTGAAACATAACAAGAACAAAAAAAAAAAAAAATCAATCGTAAGAACTTAACCCCACAGCACATATCAATAAAAGCCATATATTTGCATTAAAATTAAGGATTCTTTTTGTATATAAATACGAAGGAGGTGTGACAATTGAAGAAATAAAAGTATCATGATTTTGATAAGGATGAGATCGAGGCAGCTGCAAATCTACCTCCACAGGTCTCCAACGTTTTCCCTCAGCCACATACGTTTCGATCAACTTTTTACATGACACTACGCTCTAGAATATTTATTATTATTATTATTTTTTATGCTTTTTGTTTTTTGGTAATTATTCTCTTTTATTTTACTTCTATGAGAAGAAGAACGTATTAATTAGTTGAACTGGATTTTAAATGTTTAAATTATGAGATGAGAAATGAAGTCATTTATTTGTTTTGTTTCATACAAAAATAATTTTGGCGGAATTTTAAGTTGAATAGCATCTTGGTGTGGCTAAAGTAATGGGCCTTAAGATAATGCTCACGTCTTTTTTTTCTTTTGGTTTATCAAGGGTATTGAGATCTTAGACCTTACTTCCTTTCGAGTCGCGTTGAAAATCTCTCCCAATAAAAAATTAAACTTAGAAATCAAACATTTTTATTTAAATTACGTCCACCAGTGAATCAAAACAAAATAGTCAAATCAATATCAGAAACTATGAATAAATTTTCTCAAGATAATGGGAAGTTGTTCTTATCTGCCCTTAGAAGATTTACATAACTTTTTATAGACTGAAAGCATAGACTAACAAAAATTATTAAAGTCAGACCAAATTAACTTTATAAATAAGACTTAACTAAAGGGGAAAATGCAAGATACTCCCCTGTGTTATGCTAAATATGCAAGAAACTACCCTGTGAAATTTTTATTGCGCCAAACTTCCTTGTGTTTTCATAAACCCTGCAAAAAACACCCAATTTGTTAAAAATAGGTCGTTTTGGATCGACATATTTCAAGAAATATTTTATAAAATATATCACGTGAAGTTGTAGGGACTAACTTGAAGTATTTTAGAAATGATTTCTTGAAATATGTCGATCCAAAACGACCTATTTTTTATAAATTGGGTGTTTTTTGCAGAGTTTTTAAAAATACAAGAAAGTTTGGCGCAATAAAAATTTCATAGGGTAATTTCTTGCAGGTTTAGCATAACACAGGGGAGTATTTTGCGTTTACCCCTTAACTAAAACGTAAATGGTAATAGAATTTAAATCTTAACAATTTTTTTTATACTGTCCAAATATACTACTACCAAATGAGCATTTAAGTCATAACTCCAACATAGCCTGAATTAAAAATGAATTAGTAAAATTATCTCTAATCATTGCGGACTTTTCCCAACATCAATCGTTTTTAATAAACCATGTGGTGAACATGACTTTGTCCATCATCACACATAATTTTGAATTGTTCAAGTGATATGATGAACTGGTGAAGATTCAGATGATCTAAGATAAATAAAAAGGGTAAATTAAGAATATCCCCGGAGGTAAGGCCTAATTACGAAAATCTCATTGTAGTTTGTCACCATCTTACAATTGACTCATTACCCCTGAAAAGTTCCAACTTTGTCCCTAGGGGGTTATTTGTAATGTTTGTAATATTTAAAAAAAAAAATTGGGTGCTAATTGTAATATCTTATAAATTATAAAATTGATAATTATATATTTACCACCAAAAAATTGATAAAATTGTATAATTGCCCATAAGTTTCAAAAATATTATTTTTCTTACATATTTATTAACAATTTAATTTTTGTAATAAACAAATATTTGTAAAAAATAAACAAATTTTTATTAATTATATTTAATAAATATAAGAAATTTATTTACACAGTTATTGAATAAATTATTTTTTATGTTTATAATATTATTTAATAAATTTTATTATTATACACATAAAAAGTAAATTAAAAATTTATATTGTATTTCTAAATTTTCTTATTATTTTTTGAAATATTAAATTTATTAATTCAGTATAAAAATAATTTATTTTATTTATAAAATATTATTAATGAAATTTGTTTAATTTATTATTTTAAAAATTAAATTGTTAATAAATATGTAAAAATAAAAATTTTTAAATATTTTTTGAAACTTATGTGCAATTATACAATTTTTTCAAATTTTTGGTGGTAAATATATAATTATCAATTTTATAATTTATGAGATATTATAATTAACACGCAAACTTTAATTTTTTTAAGATATTACAAACATTACAAATAACCCCCTAGGGCAAAATTGGAATTTTTCAGTGGTAAGGGGTTAATTATAAGATGGTGACAAACCTCAGGGGAATTTTCGTAATTAAGATCCTACCTCATGGGCTATTAGTAATTTACCTAAATAAAATGACAATTAAAGCTGGTATATATAGTAAGATTTTTATATAACTATAGTCCATCCATCTTAAAATTTTTAGTCCCGTCCTCTTTTCAAGACATATCAAAACAAGGATACATAATTTTCTTGAAATTATCACATTAAGTAATGAGATGACGTGGTGGTTTAAAATGTTAGGGCGTGTTTGTTTGGTGTTTGGGAAAGTAGTTTGGGAGAGTAGTGGAGGTTTGTGAAATAAATTCGATTTGCGTAATGTTGTTCGTTTGAGTTTTGAGAGAGTGGTTTGAGAAATAAAGTAGGTGTAGGTTTTTTTGGAAGAGTTAGGTTGTAGGTGTAAGATGTGTAAGACTTTATGTCAAATCATGCTTGTTATGTGAGATAAATTGTGTAAGAGATAGGTTACTTTATGTCAAATCGGAATAGAGTTTATATAGATTTTGTTTAGAGATAAAAAAAAATTGTTGTTTGTTTGACTTTTGAGGGAGTAATTTGAGAAAATTGAGAGGTGAAAAATTAATTTCAAAAAGTAGAAAACTTGTTTGTTTGGCATTTCCCAAACACGAAATAATTTTGAGAAATGCCAAACAAACAAGCATTTTCTTGATAAATTTCCGTTAGTTAAATATTAGAGATTAGAGCTTTTCGATAACTTTTATGAAGACATTTTATATTTTTATTTTGATTGATCCAAATTTTTTTATAAATAAAATTATGTTAAAGTGACTTTATATTTTTGTCTCAGTTGATCACATATAAAAAATCACAATTTTTAGTAGAAATGTACCAAAATTTTATTTAATCCATGACGGCATTAATATTCAAATCTAACTAATTTTCAGAGTTAAAACATGGATATGTTATTTTTTTTCCAGTATAAATTGTTAAAAAAACAATTTCAAGAATTCAGTTTACAATAATATTCTTATGAAATATATAATTTTAAAATCATTTTCAGCATGCACCTTCTTTTACATTCTAAAACACAAATTTATTATCTTTTCGTTACAAATCAAATACAAATGATGTTCTTCCTATATGCAGATAAACCACTCGAGAAAAGTCCCAATTGACGTTAAGCATGTAGGAGAATCAATTTATACTAAAGGTAGCTTTTCGATTTATTCTCGTAGCTCAGTTTCGTTAGCAAAGCATGGAATATGGAAATTAATGACGTTGTTATTATTTTATTATTTCAAGATTAACATCAAAATACGGGCCGGGGGGGATATTCGTATAGTAGGGGCACGTAATCTATCTCATACTGTACCAACTATGTAAAAGAAAGAGAATGAGTGGGGCTATGGAAAAGTGTAAATAGAGTTCACTTTGAGCCGTATGTTCCAAAATTGGAAACAATGGACACCTTTAATACCCATTGTTTAGGTAAACTAGGAAGATATTATATACAGATACAGTATGTTTGTTTTGGGGTATAACTACAGATCATCCTTTTGATTATGATCGGAAATATAGCTATATTAATTCTTGGATATATGTTTAACTAGTTCATGACTCGGATTAATTAATTGTGCTTGTGTGCACCTGTGACAAAGCTAATGATCAAAATCCCATGCATTTAATGAATTTATCATATTATATTTGTTCATAGTATAAATATATTTTGAATTTTCATTTACCTATGGAAAAAAAAATTGTACTAGAGCTCTTTCTTGAAGATGATTGACAAAACAAGTTATTATTTCGAAATGGCAGAGGGTTGATTACATAGGTTTCTTAATTAGTTGATTACATGATAGATGATATATATAGTATTAAATGAGTGTATGGTATAAGCAACACTTGAAAATGATTCATAAAGAGATAATAAATAGCAAGTAAATTATATTATTATGTCGTGTGTTATTACTTTCCATACAATTTGGTTTAAAAATATTGCAAGAATTGTTTTTCATTTTATGAATTTAAGAGATTAAATATTTTAATTAGGAATAATTGACCAGAAACGTCATATAATATCTTCCTATGTATAGAAACGCTATATTTATGTACTATTTAATAGGAGTAATAAAAATCGAGCTCAATATCAAGCCCCAAAGATATTAAAACCATTTGTTCAATGTACTTTATTGATTGACATGCTTATCGCGAGTGATGTATTTTTCATTCGTAGAGTTGAAAATTAAATTAATTTATCACTTAATTTTAATGTCTTGCACATAAAATTCAAAGTTGACATCGTTATTGTCTAAAAACTCTTAGCTCCATCATAATTAAAAAATAATAAAGTATATGTAAAATAATCAAGCTAGTAATAAGAGCTAAACTCATGTTCGCGCGATTCAATTAGTGTTCATTTGAGTTAGACCTGTCCCTATAAACCTACAATAATTAAAACGAGCTCAAATATAATTGCAAATTCAACATGAAAGTCAAATCAAAACTAACTAAATATATTGTTCGACTAGAGTTAATTATTCGAATGCACTCATTTACACATTTTATTTCTTGTTTAGATGGTCATCTCCATTGATTCAAGGGAAGGTCCCCTTGAATCCAACCACACATTGCTCCAAGGGGTGGAGCAAGTCAAGGTTGTCTTGGCCCATCCCTTGAGTCTTGAAGCCAAATATTTTTTGTTTTTATTTATTTTTAGTTAATAAAATTCTTTCTTTTTTTAAATAAAAAATTCCTTTAATTTTTGATTAATTTTAAAAAGGTTCATTTTAATTTTACAAATGTAACCTTTATTTAAGAAACTTAAATAAAATTTAATTATTAAAAATAAAATATTAAAAAAACGTAACTTTGATTTAAGAAATTTAACATTAATAGTCTGTAAATTTAATAACATTGTAAGAAACTTAAATACAATTTATTATTAAGTGATAGTGGGAAAAAATGAGGATTGAAATTAAATAGAATTGATAGATTGAGTCATTGGAGATGACTATGAAAAAAAAGGAAAAGATGAACTTAGGATGAAGTGTCACTGGAGATGAACTTAAACAAATCAATCAGTAGATTCATTCGGGAAAATCGTTTTTCTAGATTTCAATCACCATCGATCATCATTTCTCTTTATACAGATAAGGAAGAATATATATATTGGAGACAATTTATTGAGGTGCATGCAAGTGTAACCTCTACAAATGAACATGTTGTACCGTATCAATTCGAATCTGGAAAAGTTAAATGGATGGAGCTGGTTTTTTACTTCCGAATTTCATTAGCAAAAAGTTAATTCCAAATGATTAAAAAGGGAAGAAGTTGAGCCAAATTTCTCCTTGTCACTTATCACGGATATGGTCGAAATAAATCCACCATCTTTAATGTGACCACTGGTCAAAACCCATGTGTGCTTGTTGCATGTATTTCTCGAAAGATTGGGAAATGCTCTCTATGAAGCACAACTCTAAGAAGAGGCGTGTGCCCCTAGGTCTCTCACTTTTCTTTGAGAGTATTGACATTATAGAATACTCCCTCAATTGCTTTAATATTTATTGCTTTAGAGAAATTATTTTGTTTCAAAATATATGTAGCTTTAGGATTTCAATGCAATATTAGTTATTATTTTTCCAATTTATCTTTATTTATTACACTTAAAAACTCTATCTTATTTATTCTAATGCAATATTAATTATGGGTATTTTAGGTATAATTTTTGTTTTTTTTCTCCCTAAAATTCATGCTAATTATTAGGTTCCTTAATATTGGTGCAAAACTCTAAAGCGACATATATTAAGGAACTAAATGAGGGAGGGAGTATATGATTATTGAGATTAAATATGTCCCACGTAGATTGGGTATTATGACCAATTATGTTCTCATCATTATAAGATCTTGCGTAATTTTTATCTTTAGAGCAATCTTTTGATCATGTAAATGGTTCAATTTATTTAAATGGACTAAACCCAATCCATTGTATTCAACTAGGTACAAGAGCTACAAGTTATTGTGAGTCACCTCCTTGTATGATGGGTTTGTCGAACTTCATTTCTTCATATACACGCTTCACCCAAATAACTAGATTGGATTGTCATTATTTACGTGTTGGACATTTATCCACATATCGCAATTTGTAAGATTGGGCTTTCGTATGTCACGTGTTGATTTTCAACAATCCGACGCTCTTTGTTTGGTCATCAAACGGATGGTTTTATTGTTTTTGGTAATTGTTAAGAGTTCTTTTTCTTCTTTTTTTTAGAAATAATTGTTAAGAGGTTAAGAACTTTAAAAACATTAAGAGCTTTAGGTAACAAGGTTTGACATTATGGCAATGAGGTCGTAGCCTAGTGGTAATTACTAGCAAAGCTGATGCGGATTTTCCTCTAGTTTAAGGTCATCTCCAGTGACTCCGCCGACCCCTTCCCCTCAACTTACCCTTCCCATTTTTCACCCATTCCTTTTTCCCTTTCCATTTTCATAGTCATCTCCGATGACTCAGTCTTCATATTCCATTTAATTTCAATTATCATTATTCCCCACTCTCACTTAATAACAATAATAACAA
Source organism: Penstemon davidsonii (assembly GCA_034814905.1). Classification (NCBI taxonomy): domain Eukaryota; kingdom Viridiplantae; phylum Streptophyta; class Magnoliopsida; order Lamiales; family Plantaginaceae; genus Penstemon; species Penstemon davidsonii. The sequence goes on from JAYDYQ010002688.1 coordinate 8,021,185, forward strand.
TAATATTGATAATAATAAAATAAAAAATTATTATTATAATAATAGTGCTAAATAAAAATAATAATAATAATATTAATAATACGAAATTTTGTGGGCATTAATAATAAGAAATTTAACATTGACATTAATAATAAGAAAAAAAATTGGGTACACAATACTACAATAATTAATAATTCATATAAGGAAAGTCATCCTCCCCGCCATCGTCATTGCCACTATTATAGTAATCCCACCAGATCTCGTAGGGCCCGTGTCACCATTTATCACCAAGAAGGCTCTACTCTGGATTTGAATCCACAAACAACCCTCATATCCCTAGAGGATTGTATGTTCCGTCGTCACCAAATACGATCAATAGAGGTCAATCGCCAACTTCAAGCCGACTTAGTCGAACATGCGTGCGCAACACACGGTCCAAATTGTGATCGTATATAATTGCTATTTATTTATGATCGTTTTTCATTTAAACGTCGTTTGGTCATATGTAATCGTATTTATTTATGATTTTTTCAATATATAATTGTTAGGGTTATATCGTTTTTAATTTAACGAATCGTATTTATATTATGTGATATATAATTATTTTTAATCCATAAATCGTATTTAATTTCCATAAATCGTTTTTAATTTATGATTGTTTCAATATATAATTTGTTTAATCCATAAATCGTATTTATTTTCATATTTAAATTAAATATTATTTTAAATTAACTTTTAAATTATGATATTCTAAATGAACACAATAAAGTTTCTTAAATTAAAGTTAAATTAAATTTTAATAAATAATAGACAAAATAAAGTTTCTTATAATGTTATTAAATTTCAAACAATAATATAAAAAATTAATGTTAAGATTATTAAATAAAAGTTACATTTATAAAATTAATATTTAGATTTTCTTAAAGAAAAAACATTTTTATGATAAACTAAATTAAATAAACAAATTAAAACAAAAAAATGAAAATAAATAAATAAAGAAACAAGACAGGTGGCCGATAAGTGTTGGTTGGGCGACGCGTGCATTTCGGATATTTGGCATTTTGTACCCCCAAAACACGAGAAATTGACATTTTGCACCCCCGAAACAGAATTAGCACTTAGCACCTCGAATTAAAAACAACTCAACAACTTGCACCCCCGAAACAAAATTAACACTTAGCACCCTCAAATTAAGAAAAACTCAGTAACTAGCAACCCCTCGTTTTTTCCGACAAAGTTGATCACCTGGGTCAAAAAAATTTAGGGGCAAAATAGGTAATTCATTTTTGGATATTGGCAATTTTTCTTTAATTACCAATTTTTTAAATCTCCTAATTTTTTTTCAAAAGAATTCCAAAAGTTTCTAGAAAGTTTTAATACATTAAATTTACTGAATCATATTACAAAAATAAAATTTTAATCCAAGTTTACAATATGGATATGTATATTGATGAAAAGAAAGATGGGGAGATAAATGAGTATTCTAGTATTCATAATCATATGTTGCAAATTTTAAGGGGAAAAAATGAATTAGCTATTTTGCCCCTATATTTTTTTACCCCGGTGGTCAACTCTACCAGAAAAAACGAGGAGGTGTTAGTTACTGAGCTTTTCTTAATTTGAGGGTGTTAAGTGAATTTTGTGTTTTAGGGGTGCAAAGTGCCCATTTATCGTGTTTCAGGGGTGCAAGTTGCTGCGTTGTTCTTAATTCGAGGGTGTTAAGTGCTAATTCTGTTTCGGGGGTGTAAAGTGCACATTTCTCCTGTTTCGGGGGTGCAAAGTGCCAAAGATCCAAAAATGAATTACGTATTTTGCCCCTAGGTTTTTTGACTCCGGTGGTCAACTTTGTCGGAAAATAAGAGAGGGTGAAAAGTGCAGAATTTTTCATAATTCGAGAGGTGCAAAGTGCTCAATCTGTGTTTCGGAGGTGCAAAATGTCTATTTTCCATATTTTAGGGGTGCAAAGTGCAAAAAAGCCCACCAAAATTCATTAAAACCTGGCCAAAATCGATTCATATACAACTATAAAGATTGTCTTGAGAAAACCACCCACATGAATTTCAAGTACCATTATCCAGATTTATGCAAAATTGTATTCCATAAGATAAAAGCGATATCCGCCAATCATATTATTGATAAGTAATCATGTTGAAGCAAAAACAGTTGAATTGTTGAACTAACTAGCCATTCTCAGCATAACAGTGCAGCCGACAAATTACTAAATCGGGCTAAATATGAACATGTGGTCTCGCCCACACTGTAGCAGGTCCCTACGCCCTAGGTCATATTTCGGTACACGTGTCACTCGTAGATCCATCTGATGGAGAGTACAAGCTGGAGTTTTGAAGCCGACGTAGCAGAGGAGTGGTGTACGTGGTCCCGCAATTCGTGAAGATTCACATCCGTACCATCACCGACGTTGGTCCATCACATGTGGATGAAGGACGTAAGAGTCGTTGGATCTAGAAAGTAAGAGATCTAAATGGGGTCCACTCGATGATCTGGATTGCACTACCGGTTTGGCTGTGTCTCTTCTCAAGCGCGCCGGCTTTCCTAATAGGACTGTCGATCGGTTCAACTTTTGTTTATCCGCAGAAAATTTATAAGACCATCTCCAACCGATACCGGCAAGAGGGCATGAGGGGGAGGGGGAGCCGTCGTCGGTTGGAGATGGCAAAGGGCAAACTGGCGGGCAAGGTGGGCAGGGCGGGCAGGCACGGGGGGCAGGCATGAGGGCAAGCTGGCGGTCGACCATCGACCGCCCGCTTGCCTGCTGGGCAACGCGCCTGGGCCTCTATTTTTTTTTTGTTAATTTTCTTACAATTTAAAAAAAGAAATTTATTTTTCCTGTTTACCTTAGCAGAAGCAAAGTGAAGAGGATAATTCAAAGTTTCAAACCACCAAAAGTTGAATATTGATTGCAATCCAAAAGCATATTTGCTGATTTGTTTACGGGGGAGTTGTTTTGAGAGAGAGAGAGAGAAAATGGGTTTGGGTAGAAATTAAAATGGGAAAAAGAAGACTATTCTAGAACAGACAAAACTAATTGGGCTCCTATTCCGATCCATTTTAATTTCCATTTAATTAAAATGAGAAGATAAACCCTATTCCCAGCATTTTAATTCATTCCGGGGCTAGGCGGGTGGCCCGGGTGCTTTTTTTTTCTTTAATTATGTGTAGTCGTTGGTGTTTAGTTTTTGTTGTTTTTTCTTTCTGTTCAAGTGCATTAATAATAAGTGTTGTTGTTTTTCATTCATTATGTTAGTCGTTGTTGTTTTCCGTTAATTATGTTTAGTTGTTGTTGATTTTCTTATTATTAAGAATGCCTTAATTTTCATGATTGTGTAACTATAAAAAAATTATTATGCTTTTTATTATTATTATTATTAAAATAAGTTTGAGTGGGGAGAGTGGGGAGAGTGAGATGGGGAAAGTTGTGAAATTGAATTAATGGATGTTGATTGCCCTTCGGTTGGAGATGAATTTTTTAGGTGGGTCGAAAAGGCATGAGGGCAAGGCAAGAGGGCAAGGCAATTGGGCAATTAGGCGAGCAATTAGGCAATTGGGCAAGAGCTTCGGTTGGAGATGGCCTAAGTTATCTTCTAAATTGTTCTTTGGTGAATAAAATGTGTTAATATGAGCTAGCCTGATGTAAATTAGACATAAAATCAAAACCACAAAAGATATATATAAGCAAAGTCTGAGTTTAATCAAGTAAAAAATTACGTGTTACATTCATCCTACACCGGTGGATTATATCCATAGGGGTTGGATGATAAACACATATGCATAAGAGGACAAAAAATTGTCCTTTCATACACACTTGTCGCTCATTCAGCACCCCAGTGGATTGAATCCACCGGGGTAGGCACATTATTTCCAAAATTATGATCCAATTTTGAGTTATCAAGCCCGATGATATTTAAGTTTGAGCCCGTTAAAGCCCGACTTGAAAAGCCCGATGGACATTCTTGAAATTTTCAAGAACATCCATATTAGTACTATAATTCTAGCATTTGCTTGCTTTTTTCTTTTTCAAATATCCTGCATTACAAGTACAATTTATTTAAGTGACACGTTTACACAAGACTCAATCCTCTAATTTTAGTTTAGTTATAATTCAATTTTATTTTATTTTGAAAAAAAGAAGAAGAAGAAGAAGAATTAGGGCCAAGTAAAATGTTGATCCATGCACCAATTTTACTCATTTTACCAAGTCTACAGTTTACTCTAGAGTCTAGATCATTCAATGTCTCTTCCAAGCACTACCATTACCATGTATGTAGTCCTATATATAACACTTCACTCCATAAAAGTGGTCCATTTCAACATTTGATGTACAAAAATCCACCAATCCCATACTAGAGGTAATGAAATAACCTATTGCCCCAACATTTGGTAACCCCACCCCCAACTCCACCTCCTTATAGCTCTATATAAACAATCAACCTCTCTAATTCTCCTCATAAATTCCATCTCCAAACTAGGAAAAAATCACATACTCTCTCAAAATCAAACCAACTTTATAATTTCGTACCAAAAGCTCATAACACAATCTCAAACTCGAAAGAGAGGGAAAGAAAGGAGGAACAACAAGAAAAAAAACAAAATTTCCTTCACCTTACATGGATACTTTCCCAACAACATTCATTTACATCTTCCTCTTTCTTTCTACTCTCCTCTACTACCATTTCTCAAAGAAAAAAAACAAGAAACACAAACAAACACCAAAGCTACCCCCTGGCTCAATGGGCTGGCCTTACATAGGACAAACTCTGCAGCTATACTCAAAAGATCCCAACAATTTCTTTTCTGATAAACAAAAAAGGTTACAAATTTACAATCAATTACAAAAAGTCCTTTTTTCCAATTCGATCAATAAATACCAAATTATTAAAAACATATATATTTTTTTTTAAATGCAGATATGGTGATATATTCAAAACACACATTCTTGGATGCCCTTGTGTTATGTTAGCTAGTCCAGAAGCATCAAAATTTGTGCTTGTAAATAACGCAAATTTGTTCAAGCCAACTTATCCCAAAAGCAAAGAGAAGATGATTGGACCTGCAGCTCTGTTTTTTCACCAGGGAGATTATCATAACCATTTGAGGAAGCTTGTTCAAAGTTCATTGTCTCTTGAGGCTATTAAGAAATTAATTCCGGGTGTCGAATCCATAGCCATTTCTACATTGGATTCATGGGCTAATGGGCAAATCATCAATACATTCCATGGAATGAAAAAGGTGTGTTTAAGATAAATGATTCATATATAAGGGTAAATTACATAAACTACCCCTGCTGCTCGCCAAATTATCATATATATATATATTCTCTTAATTACACAAACCACCTCTAAAATATGCAATTTACTCGTTCACTCCTAACCGAGTTTAATTGGTGACGTCATAAAACCATAAATTGATGTTTAAAAAATACCATTGATCATTTGACCGTCGTTAACCTTATAGGGGTAACTTTTATACGGTTCCTTAATAAAATGTTAATTTTTATCTGTATTAAGAATGATGACATTTATGTACTCCCAGCGAAAATTTGAATAATTTTTCCATTAAGGTTAATTTGAATAATTTTTCTAAATAATATGATCATACCTCTGGGGTATTTGTGTAATTTGACCAATTTATTTAAAAATATTCAAGTCTAACATATGGAACTTTGTTTTTTATGATATGTGTGAAACTGGAACACATGATCTCTTATTATTCTGATATCATCTAATAATAATTTTTAATGTATTTTTATATTGTTTAATACTTTATGTCGTAATATATGTCGTGATCTTCATTCTTTTGCAGTTTTCTTTTGAAGTTGGGATCTTAGCTATTTTTGGCAATCTAGAAAAGCACTACAGAGAAGAGCTAAAGATGAATTACTCAATTTTAGATAAAGGGTACAATTCCTTCCCAACAAATCTACCAGGAACTGCATATCACAAAGCTGTTTTGGTAAGTATATAAGCAATAAAAGTTCCAACAACTTTATTTATTATATTATATGAAAAAATTGCATTACTATGGGACCCGAAGAGCAAAAAATTTAAAAACTTGGGACGCAAAGTGTTTATAATATTATTCTTTTTCTTTTTTTGTGGATGGATTAATTTAGGCAAGAAAAAGACTTGGTTTAATTCTTGGGGAGATCATAAATGAGAGGAAGGAGAAGAAAGTTCTGGAAAATGATCTTTTGGGCCATCTTCTCAACTTCAAAAATGAAAAAGGGCAAATTTTAACTGAGGATCAAATAGCAGATAATATTATCGGAGTACTGTTTGCTGCTCAAGATACAACAGCCAGTGCACTTACTTGGATTCTTAAATACCTCCATGATAATCCTAAGCTTTTAGAAGCAGTTAAGGTAGTTATTAGTTATTATTTTCCATTTTCCATTTTTCTTTTTCAATTTTCCATATATATATATATATATATATATATATGGCTGGAATTTAATTATGGTGTTACATTATTATTTTACGTGAAAATTCAGTTCTGATAAGAAAAATCCATTTTGTAGAAAAAGGGTATATCTTTCAAGTATTTAAATAGCTTTCTTCTACAATTATTCAATTTTATTTGATTGCAGGAAGAACAAAAAACAATCTATTTGTCAAATGAAAATGGAAAGAAGGGTTTGACATGGGCTCAAACTAGAAATATGCCATTTACATATAAGGTAACAAAATATTTATTTTAGAAGATATTTAGCGAAGTTCTATATATTGTTTATGGAAATAATTAATATACAAATAGAATATCTCCTAATTGGACATATTTATTTTGTTAGGTGATATTAGAGAGCTTAAGGCTGGCAAGCATTGTTTCTTTCACATTTAGAGAAGCTGTGGTTGATGTTGAATATAATGGTAAGAATTGGATCGAGGCCTCTTTTCTTTTTAGCCTTTGTTTCTATTTTTTAGATGAACTGAAATTAAAATGATCATTCAATTTTATTTTGTTTTGTTTTGGCAGGGTATCTCATTCCTAAAGGCTGGAAAGTTATGCCATTGTTCAGAAATATTCATCACAATCCTGAATATTTCAATGAACCCCAAACTTTTGATCCATATAGATTTGAGGTATGATAGACATTCAGGAAAATTACATTTATTTCTATACCAAGTTCAAACATTAATTCTGGAAAGTAATTAACTATGAGAATTTTTTAATGTAGATCTCATAATTTTTTAATGTCTGATGTAGGTTGCTCCAAAGCCCAATACATATATGCCATTTGGCAATGGATCACATTCCTGTCCTGGAAATGAACTTGCCAAACTTGAGGTGCTGATATTGATCCATCATCTGGTAAATAAATTAAGGTAATATATATATAAACAAAAGTCAAACATTTTCCTTAAGAAAAGTCAATTGCTTGGCAAACCCGATATAAATCTTTTTAATAAATGTTTCTATTCTAATATAGCCCGAGAATTTGGACCGGATTCCATTTATATTACTTAAAACTATACAAATAAGTTTGAATTTGAATTCATGATGTTTAGTTTCCATGATATGAATATTGCCAAAAAATTATGATTTATAAATAATAATAATTTTATCACTTTATTGTAATAACATATATATAAATATATAAAAAAAAGGATGAATGACTTATACGTCTACTTCAATCCGTGTTTTTCTGCAGGTGGGAAGTGTTGGGCTCCGGAGAAGTGGAGTATAGCCCATTTCCTGTTCCTAAAAATGGGCTTCCGGCCCGTTTTTACGATTTAGCCGGACAGTGAATGACAGGAAATTTACCCATGGCAGATTATTTTAGATAGAGTAACAAATTTATACCTAGGTACCTAACAATGAAAATAAAGTGTTAATTTTAGTTATTGACACCCCCCACAACCCTAAGTTTTTTACCAGGGTTAAATATTTTTAGTACTACTGCAGTATGGGGGAAATCTTTATTTTGTAAAATATATGTAACTTATAGCTGTATTTTGAGCCATTATATGTGAAAATATGAGAAGATATTGAATATTTTTGTGTTATGCTTTTGGCCCAATGATGAAATTAATAATATACATGATTGTACTTGTTTGGACGATTTATAAAAAAAAAATCAGAAGTTTAATTAATTTAAAAGGGTTTTCAAACTTTGAACTGGCCATAATTAATTTCCTAGCTTATGAAGAAATGTACTACATATAATCAAGGAGTATATAGCTTAAGAGAATATTTAAATGAGCATTCCAATAATTTCGAATATATAAAGGGAGACAAAAGTAATATTTTTTCAAAGTGTGGGAAAAATTATGATATCAAGATATGGAGTAAAATTGGCATAGTTGAAAAGAAAATCAATCTATAAATGTATTTCACAATTGTTTAATTTGCACACAATGTCTTAACACTCTTTTCCAATCCATAAAATATTTCACATCCATCATGCTGTTTTTTATTTTATGAGAATTTGTGATAACAAAATATATATAAAGTCTATGGGCCTGTTTGTTTGGCGTTTGGGAAAGTAGTTTGGGAGAGTAGTAGAAGTTTGTGAAATAATCTCGATTTGCGTAATATTGTTTGTTTGGGTTTTGAGAGAGTGGTTTGAGAAATAAAGTAGGTGTAGGTTTTTTTGGAAGAGTTGGGTTGTAGGTGTAAGATGTGTAAGATTTTATGTCAAATCATGTTTGTTATGTGAGATAAATTGTGTAAGAGATAGGTTACTTTATGTCAAATCAAAGTAGAGTTTGTATAGGTTTTATTTAGAGATAAGAAAATTGTTGTTTGTTTGGCTTTTGAGAGAGTAATTTGAGAAAATTAATGGATGAAAAATTTATTTCGGAAAATAAAAAACATGTTTGTTTGGCATTTCCCAAACACGAAAAAATTCTGAGAAACGCCAAACAAACAGGCCCTATTTGTTTCAAGCATTTTTCTGACATAATAATTTATTAATAATGGAATATCGTGTAAACTATACCTTTTTTTTTTACAATTGTACTTTAAAATTTAAAAATCTTTTAAAAAGTCAACAATGACAATGAAGGAAAAAAATAGTGTGTTGAACCTTCATGAAAGGCTTGGGAGCAGAGTTCTCACGTGGAGGTCAGCATCAATGGGCCTTTAAAGATAAATATAGCATTAATTGTTTTCATGGGCTACACAAAAATAGAAATGAGTTTAGCCCAAGGGGCAAAGGTAACCCTTCAGGTGCACAAATTATTTCTGGTGGGTCCTATGAAAATAAAGTAGTACGAGTATATTTCTATTTGTACCCCTGCTTCCATTTGTAGCTAATAAATTCGGCCAACAGCTCATCATGTGATGATTTAATAAGGATATAAAAATGTCAAAATTAAGAAATACTCCATCATTGTGGACAGAAATAAATCTAACCTCCTCCATATTTGACAGGGATCTAGAAGTTTATCTGTGACATTGTGTCGTTATGCATATTAAATAAGTTTAATTAAACGATATTTTTTTATTTATATTTTTTAAAGCTTGATTCGACGTCGACTCAATAAGTCAAAAAATGACAAAATATATATAAAAAAAACTATAACAAGCTATTTAATATTAACTCATTTTATTCTATGAAGTTGGATTCGAGATTTGCTCAATAAGTCAAAAATAACAAAATATAAATATAAAAAGAAAATTTACAAGCTAATTCATTACGCATTTTATTATAAGAAATTGGATTCGAGATCCACTCAATGAGTCAAAAAATGACAAATTATATATAATCAAGCTATTTGAAAATTCATTTTTTTCTACTATGGTTTTTGAAACTATAATGAGTTTTTATTGTCAAAACACAACAAAAAAATAGTTCTTTTAAAATACGGAATACCAACCTAATTGAGTTATTACTTGTGATCTATTGTGCCGAATATGAATATGTTTTTGAATTAATTTTTATGAAAAAAAAAAGGTATGCGTGCCTTCGTGATACGAAAATGCATTTTCTATTTAATACGAGTTTACTTTTTGTGGTAAAATATAAAGAAAGTAACATCTATCTGTAAATTATTTTACAGAGTTTGATATAAATTTAAGGCAAATTTGAGAGTAAATTTGTTTATTCTATGCTTGGCGTTTACAGCATGCTTGTTAATTTGCAAGATTTCAAGAAATATCTTGAAAGAGGGTTTTTGTTGTAGTGAAACTTCTTGTTTGGCTGTAATATAATTAATGCATTATTAACATCATCTAGTGTACCATGCATCATAATCACTTTACATTTGTATTTTAATTATTAATCATTAAAAAATGACATTTACCTATGGTGACCTGAAAATAACCAAAACAACATTTACATACGATATAAGTAATCACCACTTGTACACTTATATGACACGGACAATGCAAGTACTTCCCCAAAAGAGAAGTCAAAGTGTCCAACAACTACTTAATTATTCGATCAAATAATCACATCTACTAAATGTCTTTACAATAAATATAGGTGATTTGTGCTTTTGCCTACAATTTGTGAAGAAGAAAAAAAATAGAGTTAAGGATCATTTTCTTGAATTGACTGATAAGAAAGTTATAAAATCCAAAATGAGAATTAAATTTCTAAAATTCTAAGGTAACTATCATCGGGTAAGACCATGAACCTTCAAGAAATTACAATGCCAAAAATAAAGAATTCCAAGGCAAATTAACTTTCCATATATGGTAATGGTTATTTCTTTGTGAACTATCTAATTGTAAGTATCTTGGGAGATCTAAACTCTATGATAGTGAATCAATATTTCAGATTCAAAGTTTTGTGGATCTCAAAAAAACAAAGAATTCTTATATTTGTGTATCGCTAGGAGTCAACACCAAATATAAATACAATTGAGTCGAACATACTCAAAATAAGATAATTTCATTTTTGGAATCATAAGTTAACCTATTTTAAGCAAGGACGGATCCAAGATTGTAGAGTTGGGGGGCCGGAATGTGGTATTAAAAAAAAAATTAACAATGATATTCAATTTATAAAATTTGCATAAGCCAATACAGATAAAATATACTATAAACTACCATTCATTAAATATGAGAAAATATATTTATATAAAAATGAGGAAAAATTGAACAGTGTGAATATACAGAGCGAAAGCATTTCAGGATTGAACATAAATCATTGAGAGAGAAAAACACAACTCACAATAGGTAAAATAATCAGAACACAAGTCAGCTTTTTTTATGGAGAATAAATAGATAATGAGGTCTTCTTATTTTTTTAAATTATTAATATTAGATTTTCTCTAAATATTTTTAATATTAGGCCAAAATCATTAATCGAGCCACTTAATATTAAGTTTAAAAAGAGAATAACATTGAGATGAATCATTGACAAACATCTTATTTATGTCATTTATTTGACTTTTAGATTGGTGCAAAAATAAAAACTCACACATCAATAAATATATCAATGCATATATATGAATTAAAAGAAATAAAAATCTTGGAGGGGTGGGGAGCTATAAGGTGGATCCGCCCCTGATTTGGATGCGGTACCAAACTTTAAAAACTTGACACATTTCATATCAATGTTTAATGGTCATTTGCACATTTAATTTGATATTTTTGTCCCATAATTAATGAAATCGTCATTAACTCTACTTCGGAGGAAACCAGATCCACCTGGCCATTTTTTTGGAGGAAAACTTGGACCTTTATAGAGAAAAATGTAAAACCGATCTCATAATTAAAGCTAGCTGACAAGTTTGCCCCACATATTTTTGGGCAGACAACTTTATCCCACATTTTATATAAAATTTGAAAAAAAAAATTTAAATATTACTAATCCTATTTAATATATTTTATATATAATTATTATTACTTAAAAAAATACAAACCTAACTTCCCCCCCCCCCCCCCCCCCCCACCCAAAGCAACCTAGGCCACCAACGCCTTGGGTTCGCCGGTCCCAGGCCACCACGACTTGGGTTGCTTCTGGGGTGGGGTGGGAGGAGGCTACAGGGGGTGGGGGTAAGGGAAGAATATGGGTATTTTTTATTTTGTTTTACAAAGAGAGAGGGTATTTTGGTCATTTGAATTCAATATCACAAAACAAGAGTGAGATACACTTCCTGTTGCTTTGGACGAAAATGGAATATACAAGGGGATTCCTTATCAAAAAAAAAAAAATAACACAAGAGGGTTTTGTGCAGATTCCCAAAACACAAGTGAGGGTTGGGTGTGTCTTTTTCTTCTTTTTTATTTTTCTTGTTTATATAAAATTTGAAATTTATTAAAGTTTACCGGTTATATGCAATTATAAACTTTTATACCTAGTTAAAATTAACTCCAAATTTAAAAATCCAAAATTTCTTAGGCACATGATGCTAGCTCGGGCCATTTTTTTCAATTGGGCCCAATTGGGACTTAAATTGCTTCAAACCTGTAGATTGTGGAGTAAATTTGATAGTTAAAAAATATGTGGAGCAAACTTGGCAACTAACTTTAATTATGGGACCAATTTTGTATTTTTTCCTACAAAATCACAAGTTTCCCTCCAAAAGAATGGCCAGTTGGATTTGTTTTGCCACCAAGAGTGAGAGTTTAATTCCTGTCATAATTATATGTTTACCTTACAAAATAAATACTTTTTTTTTTTATTAAAAACACAAGAAATTCAGAGGAGCTTTTATTATATTTTCTCATTTCCAAAGTGGGGATCAAATTTGTAATTGACCATTAAACTATGATATAAAATATGTCAGGTTTTCAGAGTTTGATATCACATCATTAAAATATGGTAACTTACAACTTACAAGAACGGATCCCACCCCCACCCCCAAAGATTTTTGAAAATTTTCTTTCACTACAGTTGCGTATAAATATATTTATATTAGCACACAATATAATATGGCCAATTTTCTTTTTGTATGTAGAGTTTAGGACCGGGACCAAAGCCCAAATTCAATTCACATGGATTCTTAATTGTATGAATGGATATACCTTGCTATTTCACATTTATATTTTTGTCAATTTAAATTAACATTTCTATGTATTTAGGATGAAATATTTGTTTCCTATATCGATTTTTTTATTGTATGTAATGTAAAATAATGTAATAATAATTTTTTATTATTTTATTTGTTGTTTTATAAATTTTGTAGGAGGTGGTGAATTATTGATTGAAAATTCAATCATGCGAGAAAAATCAACTACAATTGATGCATATCTTTATGAAAATCTTGTGGGTTGTTTGATTATTTACATTGAGGAGGAAATTATTGAGAAATTTGATATTAATTTTATCATAGTTTAATTTTATGACATGAAAAACCATTGTGTGCGTTAGTAAACTCGAACCCCCATTTCTCGAATCATTGATCCGTTTCTGGTAACTTATGATATCAAAAGTGAAATTCTCTCTACTAAAAAAGCAACAATAGCTCGATCTAATATTATTTGTCTATTTGACTTAAGTCATACTTATTATAGTTGAATAGTGTTGGAAGACATGATTGTGAACCACAATTAATAATCAACTTCGGTTAATTATATAATTAAGTGGATTTCACTAATGATTTAGTGTAATTAATTTGGAATGCGTAAAGTTACACATCGAGATTAATTTCATATATTTACTTGTTCATCAGAATCATGAAGAATGTGAATAGAAATGTCTTCAAAGTGGATAGCTTGAAATGTGTTTCATCTAATTAATGAACTTAAATGTGTTTATCCCATATTAAATAGAAAACTCATGTTACTTAACATTTTCAGTAACAAACAAATTCATTCTCTATCACTGTAAAAGGAAATGGGGTAGGAGTAGCATTTCACATCTTACATCACATTCTTAGTAACAAACAAAAAATAAAGGCATGGGTGTTTCACTAACATGCATATTTAATTTCTTGATATTGGATCACAGCAATTTCATGTAAGAGGAGTGGTAGGAAAGTAAGAGCAGTTGAACAAATGGATAAAATTTATTTTTCTTTTCCTTTCAGGTTATTGTTTATTGGGATCATTTTAATTTGTGTATATTTTAAGTATTTACTCGTAAGTTTTAATTTGTAATTATTTTTCAATCAAACTGATAAATTTTAAATCTTTTCAATATTATAAGAGGAATTTGGATATTTCTTTTTCCGGAGTTCTTTAAACTTCAATTATTCAATTCAACTAAAGCCTAACATTACACAGTTAGCACCTCATTCAATCATTTGTCGCCTAAATATTTCCCTCCTAGTAACATTACACAATTAGCACTTCAACGCAATAAAAAATAAACTTACGGACATGTTATTTTCAATGGCTTATCTGTTAGAGTGCTAAATTTAAATAAAATTATTTAATATAATATTAAAAAAATGATAGATGATTATTATAATTTAGGAGAAATATTAGTTCAGTCTAGCTCGGTCAAATTTAAATAGTTACTAAAACTGATTTTTGGTATACAAAGATAATGTTTGAAAGAAAAAAAAGAGGCAATTTAAATATTTTTTTAACGTAAACTATTAATCAGTGTATTTCGCATATTTGGAGCAATGAATAAGCATAAGTTGATAAATCAAACACTAATTTATTTATTTATATTTCTATCTTGTAGGTTACTTGTTGTTTAAAATAAGTTCCAAAATATCACATTATTTTCATCCTTTTTTTCCGATAAAACTTTTTTTCTTTTATTTTTTTAGATCAAAATCTTATTTCTTCTTTTAGAAGATCGCCTTATTTCATTTGAATAAAAGATCTATCAATTTCAGTAACGATATCGGTTATCCAACCAAATGAGAAATTTATTTGTTGTACTTATTAGAACAACTCCAACAATGGGAATCAAAGTCAAATATAGTGCCTTAAAGGTCAAAATAATGCAAAAATCTGCTCTAGCAGAGGCACTATCACTAGACCTAAATTTAAGTCCAACACTTTCTGGCATCAAAAGTAATGCCCGGGCAAGGGGCATTATTTTTTGCCTGGAAATTTAAAAAGGACTATTTGTCCTTCCCAATTCTCCCCAACGGCTTATATTTTCAAATTTTGCAATGGTACAAAAAATTTCAACTATTAAAATGACCACAAATTTCAATTAAAATATACAAGTTCAATAATCACGAGCAAAATAAAAAAATCAGAGAAAGTTGATTTTCGATAAAAAAATATTATCGATAAAAAATCTTATCATATATCACAATGTTGAATCACAAATTGACACCTTGATATAAAATCTTATACTTATCAGATATCTAACGTTGAATCACAAGTTGACACGTTGATGAAACAAAAATTATGGATGAAAATCCTTATCAAATATCTCAACATTGAATCGGACACTGACATGTAGATAAAATTATTGTCAAAAATCTTATTTAAATAATTTAACGCAAGGTACGATTATTTAACATTTTTTAATTTTAATTTAATTTTCTTTACTTTTAAGTAGGCTTTAATTTAATTTGAAGTTAACCTAATTTAAATAAATTAAATTTAAATTAATTTAAAATGATGCTCCATTTTTTATGCTTATTGCTGGAGTAAAAAACTTTTATGTAAATATCAAAACACTGTAGCAGACATTAAAGAATGATCTAATGCTATTTTTTTATGTTGTTTGCTTGAGATGCTCTTATTTACTTCACCTAAGGGTGAGTTTGGCCTAGCGGTGGGAGCTCTTAAAAGCACTTCTAGACCTCCATTGTGATTTTTGAAGTGTTTGACCCCAATTATAGAAATTGCTTTTAGTCAATCATGATTTTAATGGTGTTTGGCCCCTAATATCATAATCACTTTTGGAATCTCCAGAAGCTAAAAATCAACTTATTTCAGAAGCTACTAAAGTGTTACTTTTGCAAAAGCTATTATCAAAAGCAATTATTTTATAATTGAATTTTATCATAATCAATTATTGCCAAAATCCATTTTAGTTAAATTAATTCTCCTATAATTGATTTTCGAATCGCTAGGCCAAACTCACCCTAATTTTGATTGACCGATAGGATCTTAACCGGATATGGGCCTAAAGTTGTACCCGATCCTCTCATATGTACCACTGTACCAGAATTTTATAATGGAAGCAGACATAATAGACCGGCAAGGGTCGCAGGGTCAAATTAAGGGCAGTGCCCTTAGAATCAAAGAGAGCATCCATTATAATGATACTTTTATTCATTATTTTTATATAAATAAAAATTAACGTTCACAAGATCTCTCCGCTTTCCCTTTCTCTCTCAATCCAGTCTCCGTTCACTAAAATTTCGTTTTCCATTAGAGACACATATATATACATATATAGATACACATAATCGATTTCTCCCTCCTCTTTTCTTTGTAGCGTTTTGGAGCTTTTCTTTTCGTACACGATAAATGCGTGTAGATTGTTTTCGAATTGTGGCTATTGAGTTATCAATAGGAAATGCTGTGATGATCGTTTGACTGGTTGATGCTTTGTCGTTTGCTGAGGTTCGAATCCTCTAATGGAATCGATCTGGACGCTCAATGGTGGCCCAAACGTTTCGCACTTCGTCGTCGCTTTATATTTCTCTTTCGCGTTCGTTGCTGCAAGGTTCCTCCTCGATAGATTCATTTTTCGTGTAAGCTTTCTCTTCTATATATAGGCATTTTTGCCTTAATTTTTTATGACTTATAAGCGGACAATAAGTTTACGGTGATCTATGAATTGCATTTTAGCTGCTTTTGTTTACTGTTGTTTAATTCAATGTTTTGTGATTCACTTTTTAGATTGATTTTGTTTAATACTGTTAGTATCGATAATAACAATTCAGTAGTTTTTGTTTTTTTTTGGTTGAGTTCCCTTGGACATTGATGTAGCTTCCATGAGGTCATTGTATGTAGAAATGTGCACAATCTGTTTGAAGAAATGACTTAGCAAATTGAGGTGGTTGACTGGATTTTGGCATAGCTTTTCAATTAGTTTACTGGTATTTATTGAATGTTATTCCGTCTGAGTGCAGCAACTAGATGGCTATTGTGAGGATATATTGCTTTAAATAAATGTGGACATTGATAAATTAATCTTCACAAAATAGAGGCATTTCCTTTCACGTAGTATTGCTTACATTATTTTGCTTTTGTTTGAGCAAAGCAGAGTTATAAATAAGTGAAGCGTTTGATTGTTGGTGAAATCTGTATGTGTACTTGTGGCTGTTTGTACGACTTTTAGTTAACAAGCAGTTGTAAGTTTCAAATTGTTAGATTTCATAATTGACACAGAAATAGTAAATACTGGAAAGTCTGTTGTTTCTGTACATAATCTGGCTTGCTTGTGGTTCATCCTTTTATGAATTTTAACGAGGGAATTGCATTTTTGCATACCAAATTTAACTACTTTAGACATTTGGTACCAAACTTACGAAAAAGACACGTTTAATACAAAAATTGAAAGATTTTTTTCACATTTCCTTTCTCCGCCAATTTTTGGGGCCCAAATTTTATGTTCTTTATATGGATGGAAAGCTCTTGACGAGAGTTTTCTAATGGTACAAGTTTCAGTTCATGAAACACAATAAATAATCCGCAGAAAATTAACAAAGTTTCGGGATATTAATCATTATTTAATCATATCTCATAATCTATAAGGAATCATGCCACAATAATTTCCAAATATGATATAAGACACATAAGCATGCTATGGTAAAAAATTTGGAGCATAATTTTAAGCATACAAAAAATTACCATTAAAGCTCAAGCAAATGTGAAAAAGTCATTCAATTTTGGTACTAAATGTGTCTTTTTTGAAGGTTTGGTACCAAATGTCTAAAGTAGTTAAAAGTTTGGTATGAAAAATGCGATTCCCTCGAATTTTAACTAGTGAAATGTTGGTGTCTGCAGTTATCGAATGTTTGCGAATATAGGCATCATGTTATATGTGATGCATCTATTTATGATCTTTGAATGGGCCACTCCTTTAATGTTTGATCTTATTAGCTGTGGTACAAAATTTATGTAGCGATCATGAGTAAACAAGAGGTTACAACTGCATTTTCCATGATGTCAATACGACAGTTATATGAGTAATTTAGTTGATATGGTTTGAAGAAGTGGTTCTGTTGGATTTCAGGAAGTACAATTGATTTTATCCTTTCCATCCAACTCTTAATATATTTATATAATATTAATCTTTTGGAGTAGTATTGCACATATTCCAGTAAAACGATAAGAATCGAAATGGTTGTCTTTGCTTATTTTTGAAGATATTTAGCTTTTCCTGATTATCATGACTATTTTGTTAAAATAAAGTTTGTTTAATTTGTCCTACTTTGGGCCTTAAAGTATTAGAATGTTGTTGACTTCTGAAGGAGTTCAGTTACTTTATTGCTTCTTAGAGAAACAGGATATATTTTGCCCCCTAATAATGTGAACTTGCTTATATAGCAATTCCCTTGGATAAAAAAGAAAATATTATTTATGTTGATTAAACCTCCTCTACAACTAACAATATACGGTTATATGTAGCTCTGTAGTATCAGTACAGGTGTAGATGATATATTAAGACTCAATTACATTAATATCAGATAAAGAGTTTTCCAAAGTGCCGCCTTCTAGGAAAATATGGTGTGAATGTTTCTGTTCTGATGCTTCCTTTATCCATGAAAGTTTCCAATGTTGCTTTGATGGATACATTATCTAAGGATACAAGTTCAGGTTTACTTAACAGAAGCATTCAAATGAAGCCATGAAAAGACATGATCACAAATTATCCCGATGTTGTCATCTCTTTGTGAAAATCTTCCATCCTTACAGTTTATTTCATGTGCTCCAGAGATTGGCCATCTGGTTATTGAGCAGAGGAACTACTCCCTTGAAACTTAATGAGGCGACAAAATCGAAAATAGTGAAATGTTCAGAGTCCATGTGGAAGCTTACATACTATGCTACTGTTGAGTATTGCGTTCTGGCAACAACATTCAAGGATCCCTGGTTCAGAGATATAAAGCAATACTTTAGAGGCTGGCCCAATCAAGAGCTGAAGTAAGTTTAATAACTCGAAATGGTTCTTCAACAATAAGTATATGGATCTTCTTGTTGATTAGTTGAGTGAGGACACACTGTCTCGTGGTCAATGTGAAGATTTGTGGGTATTATTTGCATACTTCTGTATTAACTCTTAGTTGTTATGTCTGTGTTGTAGGCTATTTAGTAATGCTGCATGCTTGATAAAAGTGATACCTCAGAGCATGTTTTGTGTTATAGAAGCACTAGAAAAAACATATACTTTTTCTCATGAAATTTCTTACTATGTGATTAAAATATATTATCTTTTCTTACATGATCGTATTACTTGTTTCGGTTCTTGTCCACGTGTGTTTATAGAAGCACTAGAACAACATATACGTTGTGTTTAACTAATCTAAAATATTTGCTTTGTTTTTCTTTTCAGGCTTCCATTGAAGCTTATCTACATGTGCCAATGTGGGTTCTACATATATAGTAGTGCCGCCCTCCTTACCTGGGAAACACGAAGGAAGGATTTCACTGTCATGATGTCTCATCATATTGTCACCGTAATCCTCCTTGCATACTCATACATCGCAGGGTATGTTTTTACCCATGCACAGGTTATTTTTGCTAAAAAGGTTCACATTTTTGTGGGTAGAGTTGGATTAGCTAGTGAACACAAGGCATGAATTAGTGCTTTATGAAATAAAACTTGACTTGCTGATCACCTTGACTTTATGAAACAAAGCTTGAATTAGGCTATTTAGTATTGCTGCATACTTCTACATTGTTTTGTAAAAAGGTTCAATATCATAAGACCTTAATTGAAATTGATATTGAACCTTTTTACCCTTGTTCAGGCATAAGGAAAGCCTGGATTTTTTTTTTTTTGTTGAAGTGCTTTTCTGTGAATATTATCTAATTCAGTCATGAAAAGTTATAAAATTGTAATTGTCCCCAATCACCGGAGAAATAAATGGAAGAATAATATTGAACATATGCATAAAATGACTCAAATTAAAGCTTATTTCCTTTATCCTCCTTCTCATCATGATTTTGATTTTATTAATCCTAATAATTTATTGAAAATGGGAGAATGAGTTGGCCTGTGTACTACTATGATTTGGATGTTCTTGTTAAATGAAAAGATGAAAATTGGAAAATGTTACCCTCACGCACACAAAGTGCTGCTTGCACAGTGTACACACAGAATGAGGAATTATGTATTATTGAAAAGAAAAGACTGATGGACATGGATGTGCTCTATTCTAGGTTCTTTCGGATAGGAGCAGTTGTTCTTGCACTGCATGATGCCAGTGACGTATTCATGGAGGCTGCTAAAATTTTTAAATACGCTGAGAACGAGCTTGGTGCAAGTGTATGCTTTGGTTTGTTTGCCCTGACTTGGCTTGTGCTTAGGCTCGTATTCTTTCCATTTTGGGTCATAAGATCGTCGAGGTTTGTTTTCAAATGATTCCCAAATACTTTTTTTAAGTTTTCACGATGGTGTCTTTTCTTTAATCACTTTTCTGGTTGTTCTTCCTCAGCTACTATCTAATGGAGGTCTTGCACCTATCAGAGCCATACGACTTAGGCTTATACTATGTGTTCAATACAATGTTGTTGACCCTGCTTGTTTTTCACATTTACTGGTGGAAACTCATATGTGCAATGATCATAAGACAGCTCAAGAATAGAGGAAAAGTTGGAGAAGATGTACGATCAGGTAGGTTTTTTCTTTATAAATCTACACAAAATTCTTCACTGTATCTAAAGATTGCACAATGGGTCTTAACCCATGGGTTGGCTCGACTGCGCCCCAACCCAACCCTTATCCTTCTTATTTTACTGGGTTAGGTTAAACTTTGGTTCGATAAACAAAAGTGTTCTTGACTGGATAAGAAATGGGTTAAGTAAACAAACCAATACGATAAATTATCTTAAATTTGACTGATCTACCCAACCCGGACATTCCCGCACCTTTCTCGATCCAGTTTTGACCAGACGACATTTTTATTTTTAAATTATGTAAATTTTAGTCATATAATAGTTTATTAATGTTTCTAATTCTAAATCTTAAAACACATGCCAAAATTCTTTATCTTTATATTATTTTTATTGTTTAAGTTCAAGTTAGATCATTAAGCTTAAATTAATTTTATTCATGTATAAGTGAAATACTGAAACCTGTGTTTCTTATGAGTAAGGTGCATGCTTTTTAATGTCTAATTGAAAAATATAAATATCATTAGAAAACCTTAAAAGATAAAGTAACGGATCGACCTGGCCCATTTTTACCCAGCCTATCTTTGACCTAATCTAATTTTACCCGCTAAACATGCTTTTTATGACCCAATTCGTCTCGACCTGACCCGCCCAATTACCACCCGTAATGAATGTACATCTTTTGAGCGAGTTATCTTTGGTCTTTGCCAATACATTTTTGGAGAGCTTGTTCCTTTTACTGGGTTGCAAATGCAAAGTAAATGTTCTTCAGTTGATTTGTCACTGCTAACAAAATTTTGTACTTTGCCTTTAGAAAGATATATTTTGCTCTCCAGACTTCATAATGAATGCATTCCTAGGCATTGATATTTTTGTCAATGTTATCAAAGTTATTGAATCTTAGTTACATGTTTTGTGTTTCTGATTTGTAGATTGAGTTCTTATTTTACATTTAATAACATATCTTAATCATTGACAGATTCAGAAGATGATGACTAGTTTGACACCAGCTCTTAGAGAGGTTTGTTAGCTTTGGGAAATTGGTTTTCATTTGTTGCATTTTTGGTTCTGTTAAACTGTTGGTTTACTAAGTAGAATTACCTGTATTTCTGCAGAATTTATATCTAGATTTCTTTCTTGTAATAGTAAAAATATAGGACTTTCTAGCATATCACGTCTGAAAAATATGTTTTCAATGTAAAAATCATAGGTGCTTTTGTGAAATTTAATTGAAGATTACACCTCGGTTTAGTATAATGATGTCATTAAGGGTTTGATGTCTAATTTTATGTGATTATCATAACAGATGAGCATGGTTATCTTTAAACTATAATACCCCCTTAATCTTGGTTTCTTCCTTAACCAGTTCATGGATAAATTATTATTTTTCATTGTAAACAGTACACCATTGCTTCAGCCTCCAGTCAAGGAAGCCAGTGGTAAAAGTTCCATGTGAAACTGAAAGAGAATATAATCCATTCTGATGCTATTGGGCTTCTATGGACAATAAAGTTGTCCAGTGCCTGCAATGGTGAATAGTCAAAATTGTACCAAATTTCAAATGAGTGTTATATATTTGAAATATATAGCTCCAGGTTTATCATCCAAATGAGTATTTTAGAAGGAGATTTTGTATTCGCCTTAAACTAGAAATCATATGTAGAAGTCAACTGAAAAAGAATACGATAGACAAGGTTACAGACTTACAGTGATGTTTTTCTAGGAGGGTTTAGGATTGAGAGTTTAAGTGAAAGAAATTTTGAGAATAAGATGGCAATGAAATTCTCATGAATTCAAATGAATGACCCATAACTTGAAGATTTGCCCAAAAGAATCTCCCTCTAATATTGTTGTTTCGCGAGATGTTACTATGTTCTTCATGTGTGAAAACAACTGACTTCAAAAATTGGATTTTGTATGTTGCTAGCATATGTTTGTTAGGTTTCAGAATTTATTTTATAAATTCATTGTGCCATGCTACACCAATTACATGGTGATATGTAGAGTAAAATTTAACATCACATCATGTTTTTGTTCATGTGAAAATATTTTCCAAAACACACGTTATGAAGAACATATTCACAATTTGTGATGTGGATTTTAACTCCATATTGACATATAATTTGGTATGTTATAGTACCCGTATTTGATGACACGGCGCAACATATACATATTATGAATCCCCCCTCACTAGTCACTAGAGAGAATTGTAGCACTTCACATTTTAAAAAAAAATACCTTCTTGCGTGTATTTTGGCTCATGCGTTCAAGATTTGGAATTTTGTTATGATAAGATACATCGAGATAAGTTTGAATATTAAAGATAGAAGTATGGAATACGGAGACCTAATTGAAAAATGTATATTTGAAAATGTGATAATATGTTTTTTTTTTTTATAATTCAATGTGATAATATGTTAGGATATGCGTATAATACAAAAATATATTAAACTAAGGTTTGACGTTTGGTAGTTTATCTAAGGGCCTGTTTGTTTGGTGTTTGGGAAAGTAGTTTGGGGGAGTAGTAGATGTTCGTGAAATAATTTCGATTTGCGTAATGTTGTTTGTTTGGATTTTGAGAGAGTGATTTGAGAAATAAAGTAGGTGTAGGTTTTTTTTGGAAGAGTTAGGTTGTAGGTGTAAGATGTGTAAGACTTTATGTCAAATCATGTTTGGTATGTGAGATAAATTGTGTAAGTGATGTGTTACTTTATGTCAAATTAAAGTAGATGCTGTATATGTTTTGTTTAGAGATAATAAAATTATTGTTTGTTTAATTTTTGAGAGAGTAGTTTGAGAATATTGAGATATAAAAAATTTATTTCAGAAAATAGAAAACATGTTTGTTCGGCATTTCCCAAACACGAATTTTTTGAGAAACGCCAAACAAACATGCCCTAAATGTTTATGAAAACATATATTTCAAAATTTGGAATAATTCAAAATTTGAAAATTTCCAAAAAATCACGAATCGAAATGGATAAAACATGGTTGGGTTGACTATTATCTTAATGTTTCTAGTCGTAGGGAAAATGTGAATTTTTTTCGTATATGGTCTTTTACACAAAAGTATTTCCCAATATGACTCAAACTGAAAAGTATTTCCCTAAATGTACCTTTTATTTAAAATCGCACTTAGCAATAGCGATTTTACTGAAAAATCGCAACTTCCAACCTCGATTTATCAATCATATTCGATAATTAAAAAAATTATTCTTATTAATTATAGTAATTAGGGATTAATTAAGGATGGAAAGAAACGCAGTTGCTGCGATTCTGTGATTTTACAAACCCTAACGTACACAGGCGAATTTCATTTCCACCAAACACTCAGAATTTTTACAAGCTGCGCGGTTTTCTTCTCTTTCAGCAACTATACACAAAAAACACAAAGCCTCCATCAATAATTATCACAAAAATTCGTCAACCTCCATCAATAATTGTCACAAAAATTCGTCAATTGCTCAATTCTTCCCCTTGAAGCCCTAACAACATTCTTCATATTCAAGAGGTATGTATTACTTTATTTTTTTCACTTTTTGTTCACTTTATATTATACATATGAAATTTAGTTTAGAGATTGGTGGAACATATTACTCAAAAATATAATTACCAATTTTATATCATAATGATCATTACTTGGATAAATAAATATGGCAATTCACTAAAATTGTTCAAAAGGTAATTTAGAATTTTTTTAAAATTATCTCAGGTTTGTAATGGATGGCTTACCGGTTACGTTTTTGTGCTATTGGGGAGGAAATATATTAAACCCGTCTAATGGATGTGAGTATGATATTAAACCAGAACGACCCCTTAGGGCGGATAACAGATGGAGTTATCAGAAGTTACTAACAGAGTTGTACAGAGTTACCGGACTAAACAAACGGGACTTTAGGTTGGGAGTGATATGTAGATATCCTATTTCATTTGACCGTGGCACTGCTAATTATATTGGCCTTCCTGTTAATGATAATAGTGGTGTTGAAGCTATGTTTCATGTTTTTACTCATTTTTCGGGGATAGGCAGTTTACAATTATACTTGGAGATAAATCCGATTGATAGTCAAGGGTTTGCTAATGACACAGAAGTTGGAGGTCATTATGTTGGTGACACATAAGTTGGAGGTCATTACATTGGTGACACAGTTGACTCACATGTGGACGAAGGTAACCTAAATTACTCAACTTCTTACCATGATTTGGGTAACCCAGTTCCGTTGACTTTCCAGTCAGACGCTCGTACAACTACGCAAATAGTACACACAAATGTTAGTCCTCCTAGGCCTCGAAATGTAAGTGGATTAAACGAAGATTTGGAGACCTCCATATATTCTCTCCCTGTAGACAATAATGAGGCAACTCCTCAAGCTGGTATGGCTGCCACTCAAATTGATTATCAGTGAGTAGGTCTTATTGGTCTCGATATACGCGTAAGACATGAGTAGGAACATGTTCTAGCAATTTCGCTGCACGCCACCTGATTATGGTTCAAAAACATCGAATTAATCAAACTAATTTTCAAGTGCTTGATTCATAAGTAAATAATAAGTATGCGTACTTACTTGTACCCAAGAGGTCCAGGGGGATTTATTTGAGGCACATACCGAAGGCCATACTCAATATCCGGCCGCATGCACCGAAATCTCTCCCATGCCCAAATCTATTTTATAGTTATCAAAATAAGTATATATACAAAATATATTGTAATTAATATGTTACTTAAGTGTAATTGTTGTACCTTTAATAACGTCAAACACCCACCAATCTGATTATTTTGTGGTTTAGTGGCCCGGCATAACTCACGATACAATTATGCTAAAGCTGCACTACCCCAACTGAAGTTTTCAATCGTGTCCAAATTATGCAGAAAGGGAATATACTTCAAATCTACCTTATTCCCCGATAAGTTAGGTAGGACAATACCGCCAATCATTGCTAGAATAAGCGTTATCGCATAATATTGCACTAATACATCAGTAGCATCATGGGGTAGTGATTTAAATTGTGAAATCAACCATTTTATTTTCAAAAATCTACATTCAAAAGCACTCAAGAGGGGCACAACACCGAACAATTTGAGGCAAAGAGCTTGCCATTCCTCCGTGGAATAGTTTAGATCAATTCCACTAACAATATCCCCTTCAATCGGGAGACCAAGTAATACTTCTACATCTTGTAAGGTGATGGTGGCCTCGCCGATGCGTAGATGGAATGTATGAGTTTCCACACGCCACCGCTCGACCAATGCAGTAACCAATGGCCAATCGTACTTGATTGCCCCAATGCGATAAATTCCATAAAATCCGGCGTTAATCAAATAGGGCACCACTCTACCGTCAATCGACGACCAAGGAATGGATGAGTCCGCACGACGACACTTTAGGGGCCCAAGATCTTCCCCTTGCCAAATATTGGTAGACCGGTGCTGATCCTGTTGAGTGAGAACCGACGAATCAATAGGCCCAACATTTATAATATGTGTGAACTGATCGGCGTCCATTTCTGCTAAAAAAAATGAATGAGAAGCTGAATATATTATATGCCAATGCATAAGAAGACGTTAGAGTTTGATATCCTACATACTAAATAATTAAGATGCCATTGATAAATTTAGTTGTTTTAGTATATATACAGAATCCCATCATTATATTTCAAGTAATTAAGAACTTCAAAACCAAATAAAGAAAATCAAACTTCCAATCACTATATATAGTACACACAATAAAGACCTTTACTTTCTTATAAGCCCAATTGATAAAAGACCAAACTTCTATTTTTAATTGTCCAATTGCCTAAGAACACAATCAAGCTCCAAACAAGGGCATCTATTTACACACCACTGTGCATTCAGTGCAATCCAACTAGAAAATGCAGAAAATATGGTGTCTAACTCCCACTAGTGTGGGTATTTTCTTTAGTTTAATACTAGCATTTGCAATTAATTTACTTTGATATCATTCAAATAGACTCGATTCGATATAGTGTTTGATGAACAATGTATTCACCATCTGAAAAAAAAAAAAAAAAAAAAAAAACACCATACAGCAATTGATTCCACAGTTGAGTATTTTAATTGCCTCATTTGATATATATATACTTTAGTTCGAGCCCTTAAATGAAATTATGTATACTCTTTATTTTTCAAGATAGTCATGTTTAATCAAGTAGAATAAATTAACATTCCCTGATGTCCATATACAAAAAACTTAACTTTTTGGTTGCATAAAAAATTAAAAAAAAAAAAAAATTTAAAAATTGTAACAATATATTAGTTCTCTTTTCCCTAAAGTTGCTTGTGAAGTCACGGCTGTGAGGCAATAATGCAAGTGCAGTTACAGGTAAAAAGAACAGTGAAATCAAATTAACACTAAAAATAAGAGAACAACAACATCCTTCGCTTTTATCACTCAAATAGGAAAGATACATAAATTCATAGACGAATTCAAAGGGGCATAACTTACCAATAAAACAACGAGTCAAGTGCGGAGGGCGGAGGACGGCGGTGAGGGCGGAGGACGGCGGTGAGTCTTTCTTTTACGGCGGTGAGGGAGAATTATTTGGAGTGAGAATGAAATAAATGGAGTGGCAGGGCATATAAAATTAGGGCAAAGAACCGCAAGTGGCAGCTGCGATTCTTCTACAAAATCGCAGCTGGCGGTTCTTTAATAAACGCAGTTGTAAGAACCGCAGTTGCTAACTGCGGTTCTTTCCGTGATTAATTAATCCCTAATTACTATAATTAATAAGAATCGAGGTTAGTAACCTCGATTTTTATTATATTTAATTTTTTATAATTATCGAATATAATTGATAAATCGAGGTTGGAAGTTGCGATTTTTCAGTAAAATCGATGTTGTCAAATGCGGTTTTATTTAAACGGTACATTTAGGAAAATACTTTTCAGTTTGAGTCATACTGGAAAATACTTTTATGTAAAAGACTATATAGGAAAAAAAATTCGAAAAATGTAAAATATCTATTTTTATATTTATAATATTTAAATGAAAATTTGTTGGTATGCCGCGGGCCCTTCACTGTTAAGGTTTATACCTTTGTACTAGACTCCTAGGACGGTTGGCCCTTCTCCATTATGTATAGACCATGGACCCCCGGCCCGCACTTGCACAAAAACTAGTGAGACAAAGAAAAGAATACTTGAACTTCTTCTGTTGATATATGTTTGTGGGGGCCTTATGCTTTAAATTCATTTTATTTTTCTGGCGTTATTGTTATTGAATCGACATCGTTTCATCACACACCCAGTTGATTAATTCAAGGGTGTATGTGGATGAGTTTTGGTCCGGTCTCGCGAGAGCCAAAACCCTTTCAAGTGAATTTTCGTCAAATCCATAAAACATATTCAGAAACTCACACTCAAACTCTTCAAACTTATAAAATATTGATTTGACATCTACCAACTACTTTTTCCCCCAAATCTCAGTAAAAAAAACATTGATTTGACACATACCATCTACTTTTTTCCCTAAACCCCAAAATCCAAATTCAATCCAAGTGGGGTTTCAACTTATTCAAACCACAAAACCCAACGGCCAAAACTCATCCTAATGAGGTCTAAAATGTTTCATCGAAATCACCCAAATCATTTTTTCGAAACCGAGACCAACAAAATCGAGCCAAAACCCATCTAAATAGACCCGAAATGTCTCGACTCAACATATTGAAAGACAAATGGTTACTTTTGTAAGGGTTTAATTTTGACGTTAGTGCGCACGTATAAAAGAAAAAAATATCCTAATTTCTAAGCCGTTTGGGCTACTTCTATTCGTAATACACGGCGGCCATGAGATTGGCCGTTCCTTTCAATCTCTTTTAAGGATGACGTCATCCTTTTCGTCGTTGTCATGTTCCCTAACCGTCCCTTGACCGGCCGTGTAAATTCTCATCACCTGCTGACCGCTGTCGTTACCCTAATTGCTACTTCAATGATTATCGTATTACAGCAATATGGAACAATTACAACCATGCTCCAAAAGCTTTCTTGAACTTACACAAATACCCTTGAGATTTTAACAATTATAAAAACCCACCATCTAATCAGATTTTATTCTTCCATTCGTCTCATTTATCTAGTTCCCTTCACTTTTGACTCGGAGTTTTAGTTAAGAATTGAAAAATCTGGAAATTGTAGGTAACTTAATTTACATTTATGCTAAAAATTAATTTTTGAGAAAAATAACCTCATTTTAGGTAATGAATTATTGTTTTGTGATATCCGAAATAAGAGTAAAATATTTGGGACACATATAGTACTAAATATAAAACAAGGATATTTCTACCTTCGTGATATCCCAAAAATTACTAATAAAGAATATATCAAAATTTAAAAAAAGACAAAGAATACACATAAATTAAGTTGAATCAAAATCAAGTAGTCAATCACATATTAAATCAAGGAGTCAATCACATATTCACTCTCCAGAGGTCAACTCATTCATATCAATTAATTTAAAAAATTAAATATTATTTTATATAAATTATCATTCCACACGACACCCAATCCTCCTCCTAGTTCCCATCCCTCGGTTGTCATCACCAAGGTCGATGGGTGGCCCTAGCGAGGCTGACACTCACGAGATCAACCTCAATGAGTTTTTTTTAGGCAAGCTTTTGCCTATGTGGTCGAAAAATCGATGCTCGATCACAATCGTTAATATATATATTGTGAGATTCCAAGAGCGTCAATCTCACCTGGGTGATGGTGGGGTGGGAGCTTAGGAAGAGGTGGGCGCGAGGATGAGAATGGGAGTGGTTGTTAGATCAATCCGTTTTTTTTTTGGTATTATTTTAATTTAATTGCTTAATTTTATTTTTTTTAATAAAAATTATAACTACTTTTCAATTAGTATATTAGATAAACAACCGACTTTGTTAATTAATTAAGAAAATTCATGTTTAAATATCATTATAAAGTTCTCATGAATCAAAAACTTAAATTTTGATTTTCTCATTAATATCAATCAAGTTAGCTATTTATTTTGTTATACATGAAAGGTAGAAAATATTTGGAAAGGGAAAAACTCAGATTTTTGTTTTGCCGTATAATAATTCAAAATAAAACTTCGATCTTAAAATTTATACGAAAAAATATTTTGAGTATAGTAAATCATTGCATCGAAATTAAACAACTTAAAGTCACACTTTTTGTAATGTAATAATTAATCAGAATATATGACGGGGTAGTACTCAATTGATTTGAAAAACATACTTGTAAGAAGAAACGTAAAGTATGAGAGAAATTTGTAATTATCAAAACTGTAGGGTCTATATGTAATTTTACCTTATAATTATCCTTGTTCACGAATTTAAGAAGTATCACGTGCTAAGCAGATAGTCCTTATCCTGGAAATAGAATGACCGCGTGGCAAGTACAAAATGTTCATAGTCTGAGTTGGCTCTACATTCCAACTTCGTTTTCATATCAAATAATTACTGGTAGAATTACATATATAAATACCACTCCCATTTGACTTATTTCTCCGCCGCAAAATTCACAAACTTGTTTCTCTGCAGTGGTCAAACAATTAAGAGAATCCAACACAAAACCTCAATGAATCAAAACAATTTTCCGGAGACGGCGATCCCAGCTCCACCTCGGCGGCTCACAGACGAACAGGAATCTAACATAATCGTGTCAGCACTGCTTCATGTCATAACCGGCGCCGCCTCCACCGCACCGGATTCATTGCAAGAATTCAATTTTCTCTCTGTTTCCGATGACATGGAGACTTGTAGCATTTGCAGAATAAAGGGTTGTTTGGGATGCAATTATTTCTCAGAGTATGATGAGAATGCTTCTCCGGCGGCGGGGGGGAAGAAGAGGAAGAAGAATTACAGGGGAGTGAGACAGAGGCCATCGGGAAAATGGGCATCAGAAATAAGGGACCCACACAAGGCAGAGCGTGTTTGGCTGGGGACATTCGAGACGGAGGAGGAGGCAGCGCGTGCTTATGATAGGGCGGGGATTGAGTTTCGTGGCACTAAAGCTAAGCTTAATTTTCCTTTGGAAGATTATAATTACCCTTCTTCCTCAGCTGTTTGTTCATCTTCTCAACATCAAGACAATGTGCAGAATAATAGCGATGGATTTTCTTAATGGGACGGCAATTCATCTTATTCTGTTAATGGCGGGAATGTTCACAATGTTAATTTGATTATTTTTCTCAAAAAAAAAAAAAAACAAGAAATGGTTCTAATATTTTTTATTGATTTTATTTTTTGAAAGAGGTTCGATCGGTTCCTCACAAGGAAATTCTGGGCTAGAGTTAGTTGGCTCTGAGTTTTTCCTTTTTTGGTACAACATGCATGTTCTGAGTTATCTTTGATAAAATTCTAGCTACTATATGAATTATTTGCAATTTTTTTCATAAATTTAGTTACACCAAGACTTTTGAATCACATGTATGTCTTGAATCTAGTTCGATGGGACAATTAGATATTTATATATACATTGTAATGTACTGAGCTAATAGCAAGCCACCCCATGTGTTATCTTTAAAAAACACTTTATCCTCCTGTGATAAATTAAAAAATAAAATACCCATTGTGTTTTTTCACAAAAACACATTGCCTCCTTGATTTTCACATATTCTCACGGGTTAAGATGTTCACTAGTCATTTCACAAGGAGTTAGTTATTATAAAAATAAAATATCACAAAAAATTAAATTGTCAATTAGCCAATATCACTGGGGGGGTAAAGTGTCCATTATACATGTTGGCTCTGAATAACCAGCTCAACTCACCCGTGAACACTCATTGCATAAGCAAGCACAGGAAGTTCTCCTAATAATGTAATATCACATGGGAAATAAAATGAAGGGAGTGTGTTGTCAATGCACGGTTAAGTTTATTTATTTTTTATTACAGGGTGTAACTTGCCAAAAACCAATAATTTATTGAATTCAATTGTGATAGAATTGATGCAAATTTAAACGAGTCATTTGATAATTTGGATACCACTTGAATGTTGATATGACATCTAGTAATGGAAAATAATAATAAAAAAAGAAAAAAAGAAAAAGAGACATCTGGATTAATTAAGTTTTATCAATAATGCGTCTCATAACTTAGTTTAGTAGGTGCAATATTTTGTCTGGGAAGGACCTGCGTCATTTCATTCCCTCCTATCCAATCTTTTGTGTGGAAAGGTCCGGTGTAATTTGATTCCCTCCTATCCAATTATTTTTGTAATGAGGGTTCCTAATTTTAATAACTTTTTTACTTAATTATTTGCAATCTTTACTTGTAAAAAATAAAACAATTTAATATCATTTTGAAAAGTCAAATGTATAAATGACATGTGCTCATATTGTGCAAAATAAATGCGGTCTCTAAAGGGCTGAGTATTCAGTACAAACCGAAACGAAGTTTGGTATTATTTCGGTTTGGTACAATATCAGATCACAAACTGTTTGACGAACTGAAAATTTTGGTTCGGTTCGATCTAAAAAACTGAAAATAACACAACGGCGCAATTCCTTTCGGATCTTCCAGCTGCTCAATTCCATTCGGATCCTGGTTGTTTGATGACCCAAGTAGTGTATCTTTAATTGGCCCAGCTATACTGCTATTGGGCTCTCAATCTTTAATCCGGCCCAGAACTCAAATAAACCCATCTCTCCTCTTCTTCTTATCCAGCCAATTAATTGAGTCCGCAAAATATGGCCCCAGCCCCCATCTCTGCTCTTCTTCTTTCACCTTCAGAGTTCAAATCCTCTCTGCAACTTGTACTTCTTCACCCAGCACTCTTTTTCTTCTTTTTCTTCTCTCTCAAATCATTTTCAATTTCTGAAATTACTAATGCCATGACACGCATCACGCTCCTCCGGCGGCGCACACATGGAGCGGAAGGGTATTAGTGGAAATTCGAGCTATGGTGTGAGGAGTGGGAAAGTTCAAGATGAGGTGGATATGAAGAATCTGCTGCTATGGAGAGGAAGGAATTGTAGATTGTATTGTAAATAATTAGGTTTAGGAATTAGGATTTTTTTTTTTAGAAAAAAAAACATTTTGGTACAACCGGTTCGGTTCGAGAACCGGAAACCGATTGCTATCAAGGTAATCGGAAAACTTCGGTTTCAGTATTATATGTGGGCCTTTTATATTAGTGAGAGTTTAGTTTTCTACTCATTTGGTCACATCAAGGAGAATACAAATTAGACGGCGGGTATATTTTTCAATTCAATTTCAAAAAGAAAGAGAAAACTCTATATTGGTGTTTAAATAACCAGCATATGTGAATTGTTAATTGAAAATTTGTGTGCGCGGTAATATTGCCACCCGTAATTATACATTGTATCCTAAGGGAATGTACATCTTTTGAGCGAGTTATCTTTGGTCCAATACATTTTTGGAGAGCTTGTTCTTTTTATTGGGTTGCAAATGCAAAGTAAATGTTCTTTAGTTGATTTGTCACTGCTAACAAAATTTTGAACTTAATTTTGAACTTTGCCTTTAGAAAGATAAATGTTGCCCTCCAGACTTCATAATGAATGCATTCCTAGCCATTGATATTTTTGTCAATGTGATCAAAGTTATTGAATCTTATTTACATGTTTTGTGTTTCTGATTTGTAGATTGAGTTCTTATTTTACATTTAATAACATATCTTAATCATTGACATATTCAGAAGATGATGACTAGTTTGACACCAGCTCTTAGAGAGGTTTGTTGCTTTGGGAAATTTTACAGGGTAGTATCTTGCATTTTCCCCAGAAGTCAACTAAAAAAGAATATGATAGACAAGTGTTACAGTGATGTTTTTCTAAGAGGGTCTAGGATTGAGAGTTAAAGTGAAATAAATTTTGAGAACAAAATAGCATGAAATTCCCTTAAGTTGAAAATTGGCCCAAAAGACTTGGCTGGATTGGGCAAATCTCCCCCTAAGATTGTTGTTTCGCGCGATGTTACTTTGATCATGTTTGAAAACAATTGGCTGCAAAAATTGGATTTTGTATGTTGCTAGCATATGTTTGTTAGGTTCCAGAATTTATTTTTGTGCATTCATTGTGTCACGCTTCACCAATTAAATGGTGATATGTAGAGTAAAATATTACATCACATCATTTTTTGTCCACGTGAAAACAATTTTTAAACCACACATTATAAAGAACATGAACCATCATTTATGATGTGGTTTTTAACTCCACATATTATCATATAATTGATTTGTTGCAGTACCCATATTTGATGACGAATGCTCCCTCATTAGAGAGAATTGTATCACTTCACATTTTTTATGACGGCCCATGTTCTTTCATATAAAAGCCAATTTTTAACCCTACAAATTTTATTTACCCCACTTTTGCTTGTTTACCATACTTTTGTTCTTTGAACGCATTTACTGCCTCCTTCCCAAATGTTAGTCAAGAATTTTTGTTTTTTGACGTTTTTAATTTTATTGAAAGGTCACGGCTTTGTTTCGATTTTTGGAGGTATATTAGGATATTACTTTCATTTAAGGAATTTTTTTAATGCTCCCCAATCCTCCAATATTTTCTTCCTTTCTTTGCTCAAATGAGATTCTATTTTTAATGTTATCTTATATTTTCGTTTCAATCGAAGTAGGTCACACACGCATTCTTTGTTTTCTTCACAATCGATTTTAAAACCCTAATATTTTACTCTACTCTACTCTACTCTGATCTTTGTATTTAATTTTTAAGTGTTATAGTTACAGGTTCTTTGAAATGCACTACCTAGCCTTTTAGTTACAGGTTCTTTTATATGTAAGCCAAGAATTTAACGTTTTTAATTTTATTGAAAGATTGTTAATTAAATTCCATTAGTTTAGAATCCTTTGATTTTAGTTATTTACTCCTATATAAAAAATTCATGATTTATTTTGAGTTCTATTGTCTTTGTTGTCATTAAATGCACGGATATTTAGATTTTCGTTTCAATTGAAGTATGTCACACACGGATCCATTTTTTCTCATATATTCTGTATCATTAGTTTCGATTTTTTTATTGTTGCAATTAAATGTTGTGAGACTGTTAGTTGTGTTGACATATTATTTTAATATCTTTAATAAGGGTTATTATTTTCTTCCTTAGATGTCAAGCTACTACTTGAAGAGAATTTTAGTGGATGCACAAAAATATAAGTTTCAAGACAAAATTATGGGCGAGTTGGCTGTTTCAATGAGGCGTAAGTATCTCATTGATAATACTGTAAAAGATGATGTGGCATATTGTTTTATTAGTAGGAAAAATCATGAAAAGATCCTTAAGCATATCTTTGATACGAATAAAATTCTTGATGATGTCTCGGGAATGAAAGTGGACCTAGGAAAAGTTGGGCATCTTGGAAAGTATGGGGACAAAGAACTTACAGCCAAATTAACTGAATTGGCAGTTGTTTTAAGTACTCTTCAGATTGGCTTCAAAATCATTGGTTTAACTTCTGCTTTGGTAGATGATGGTTTCATTGAGACATTGGAAACTCAGGCTTGAAAATTTGACTTTCCGGAGCAACTCGACATTGAAGATGGAGAGGCATTGACTATTAAAGTTTGCAAGGCAAACATATTGATCCAAGAGATAATGTCGACCATTAAAACTTCCAAGTTATGGAGTTATAAATACCAATGGTAGGAACACTTAATCAAAATAGGGCATCCAATGATCTTGATAAAAAAAAAAGAATGGTGTAAGTAACCGAGAGTGATGGTGATGACAATACTCCTTCTGGTGGTGGCATATTTAGGAAGGTTTTGAACGCCATTTGGAAGATGTTCAATGAGGGGGCAGAGTAATGGTTCTCATTTGCTGTTTATAATACTTATAAATTCTAGCTCATTTTTGTGTTTGTTGCAGCTTTTCCCAAGAAGTGGCGAGACTTTAAAGCAATGTTGGTTTGGTATGCTTTATTTATCATTTCTGATTTTAGTTAAGTTTTTCTATTTTATTATGTAGTTGATTTGTGTTGAATTTAATTTGTGATTACTCAGACTGAAAAAACAATTCATTTATTTCACTTGATCTTATTAAACCAAATATGTTTGTAAATGTTTCCAAGTATGGAGTTACTATTATGTAAAAATATGTTTAGCTCTACAAAGTATATATCTTAATTGGACTAATATTTGGAATGTAATAGAATATATATATCTTTACTCAAAACATATAGACAAGTTCTGCTAATTTTAATTATAACCCATTCTCATAAATGTTCAGCGAAATTTAGAAAGATAGTCATATCCTACCACAAATCAGACGAATTGTAGTTAAAGTGTATTTTAGGACGAAATTTAGGGGCAATGTTGAAAAATTCTCAATTATTGGAACTCTATTTCCGGTTAAAATAGTATTAAAACATTCATACTTCGTTTTAATTTAGTATCATGACTTCATTATCAGTTTGAAAATATAATTAAAACATTCATACTTCGTATTAATTTAGTAACATGACTTCAATATCAATTTAAAAATATAATTTAAATATTCATACTTCGTATTAATTTAGTTACATGACTTCATTATCATTTTGGATCTTGAAATATTTTTTAAGTGAGCCTTACCTTCCAAATGATTTTACAAACTTTTTTCAATTAATTGATTCACATGACTCGCATGTGATTCGATTTGAGAAAATTAAGAATTCCGGTTTAGGATTAGTTTAATAACTTAATTGTCAGTTTGAGTTTAATTGAAAATTTGTGTGCGCGGTAATATTACCACTCGAAATTATACATTGTATCCTAAGGGAATGTACATCTTTTGAGCGAGTTATCTTTGGTCTTTGCCAATACATTTTTGGAGAGCTTGTTCTTTTTATTCGGTTGCAAATGCAAAGTAAATGGTCTTCAGTTGATTTGTCACTACTAACAAAATTTTGAACTTAATTTTGAACTTTGCCTTTAGAAAGATAAATGTTGCCCTCCAGACTTCATAATGAATGCATTCCTAGCCATTGATATTTTTGTCAATGTGATCAAAGTTATTAAATCTTATTTACATGTTTTGTGTTTCTGATTTGTAGATTGAGTTCTTATTTTACATTTAATAACATATCTTAATCATTGACATATTCAGAAGATGATGACTTGTTTGACACCAGCTCTTAGAGAGGTTTATTGCTTTGGGAAATTTTACAGGGTAGTATCTTGCATTTTCCCCAGAAGTCAACTGAAAAAGAATACGATAGACAAGTGTTACAGTGATGTTTTTCTAAGAGGGTCTAGGATTGAGAGTTAAAGTGAAATATATTTTGAGAACAAAATAGCATGAAATTCCCATAAGTTGAAAATTGGCCCAAAAGACTTGGCTGGATTGGGCAAATCTCCCCCTAAGATTATTGTTTCGCGCAATGTTACTTTGATCATGTTTGAAAACAATTGGCTGCAAAAATTGGATTTTGTATGTTGCTAGCATATGTTTGTTAGGTACCAAAATTTATTTTTGTGCATTCATTGTGTCACGCTTCACCAATTAAATGGTGATATGTAGAGTAAAATATTACATCCCATCATTTTTTGTCCACGTGAAAACAATTTTTAAAACACACATTATAAAGAACATGAACCATCATTTATGATGTGGTTTTTAACTCCACATATTATCATATAATTGATATGTTGCAGTACCCATATTTGATGACGAATGCTCCCTCATTAGAGAGAATTGTATCACTTCACATTTTTTATGATGGCCCATGTTCTCTCATATAAAAGCCAATTTTTAACCCTACCAATTTTATTTACCCTACTTTTGCTTGTTTACCATACTTTTGTTCTTTGAACGCATTTACTGCCTCCTTCCCAAATGTAAGTCAATAATTTTTGTTTTCTGACGTTTTTAATTTTATTGAAAGGTCACGGCTTTGTTTCGATTTTTGGAGATATATTAGGATATTCCTTTCATTTAAGGAATTTTTTTAATGCTCCCCCATCCTCCAATATTTTCTTCCTTTCTTTGCTCAAATGAGATTCTATTTTTAATGTTATCTTATATTTTCGTTTCAATCGAAGTAGGTCACACACGCATTCTTTGTTTTCTTCACAATCGATTTTAAAACCCTCATATTTTACTCTACTCTACTCTACTCTGATCTTTGTATTTAATTTTTAAATGTTATAGTTACAGGTTCTTTGAAATGCACTACCTAGCCTTTTAGTTACAGGTTCTTTTATATGTAAGTCAAGAATTTAACGTTTTTAATTTTATTGAAAGATTGTTAATTAAATTCCATTAGTTTAGAATCCTTTGATTTTAGTTATTTACTCCTATATAAAAATTTCATGATTTATTTTGAGTTCTATTGTCTTTGTTGTCATTAAATGCAATGATATTAAGATTTTCGTTTCAATTGAAGTATGTCTCACACGGATCCATTTTTTCTCATATATTCTGTATCATTAGTTTCGATTTTTTTATTGTTGCAATTAAACTTTGTGAGACTGTTAGTTGTGTTGACATATTATTTTAATATCTTTAATAAGGGTTATTATTTTCTTCCTTAGATGTCAAGCTACTACTTGAAGAGAATTTTAGTGGATGCACAAAAATATAAGTTTCAAGACAAAATTATGGGCGAGTTGGCTGTTTCAATGAGGCGTAAGTATCTCATTGATAATACTGTAAAAGATGATGTGGCATATTGTTTTATTAGTAGGAAAAATCATGAAAAGATCCTTAAGCATATCTTTGATACGAATAAAATTCTTGATGATGTCTCGGGAATGAAAGTGGACCTAGGAAAAGTTGGGCATCTTGGAAAGTATGGGGACAAAGAACTTACAGCCAAATTAACTGAATTGGCAGTTGTTTTAAGTACTCTTCAGATTGGCTTCAAAATCATTGGTTTAACTTCTGCTTTGGTAGATGATGGTTTCATTGAGACTTTGGAAACTCAGGCTCGAAAATTTGACTTTACGGAGCAACTCGACATTGAAGATGGAGAGGCATTGACTATTAAAGTTTGCAAGGAAAACATATTGATCCAGGAGATAATGTCGACCATTAAAACTTTCAAGTTATGGAGTTACAAATACCAATGGTAGGAACAATTAATCAAAATGGGGCATCCAATGATCTTGATAAAAAAAAAGAATGGTGTAAGTAACCGAGAGTGATGATGATGACAATACTCCTTCTGGTGGTGGCATATTTAGGAAGGTTTTGAACGCCATTTGGAAAATGTTCAATGAGGGGGCAGAGTAATGGTTCTCATTTGCTGTTTATAATGCTTATAAATTCTAGCTCATTTTTGTGTTTGTTGCAGCTTTTCCCAAGAAGTGGCGAGACTTTAAAGCAATGTTGGTTTGGTATGCTTTATTTATCATTTCTGATTTTAGTTAAGTTTTTCTATTTTATTTGATTTGTGTTGAATTTAATTTGTGATTACTCAGACTGAAAAAATAATTCATTTATTTCACTTGATCTTATTAAACCAAATATGTTTGTAAATGTTTCCAAGTATGGAGTTACTATTATGTAAAATTATGTTTAGCTCTACAAAGTATATATCTTAATTAGACTAATATTTGGAATGTAATAGAATATATATATCTTTACTCAAAACATATAGACAAGTTCTGCTAATTTTAATTATAACCCATTCTCATAAATGTTCAGCGAAATTTAGAAAGATAGTCATATCCTATCACAAATCAGACGAATTGTAGTTAAAATGTATTTTAGGACGAAATTTAGGGGCAATGTTGAAAAATTCTCAATTATTGGAACTCTATTTCCGGTTAAAATAGTATTAAAACATTCATACTTCGTATTAATTTAGTATCATGACTTCATTATCAGTTTGAAAATATAATTAAAACATTCATACTTCGTATTAATTTAGTAACATGACTTCAATATCAATTTGAAAATATAATTTAAATATTCATACTTCGTATTAATTTAGTAACATGACTTCATTATCATTTTGGATCTTGAAATATTTTTAAGTGAGCCTTACCATCCAAATGATTTTACAAACTTTTTTCAATTAATAGATTCACATGACTCGCATGTGATTCGATTTGAGAAAATTAAGAATTCCGGTTTAGGATTAGTTTAATAACTTAATTGTCAGTT
Source organism: Penstemon davidsonii (assembly GCA_034814905.1). NCBI lineage: Eukaryota > Viridiplantae > Streptophyta > Magnoliopsida > Lamiales > Plantaginaceae > Penstemon > Penstemon davidsonii. Next base: position 8,060,844 of record JAYDYQ010002688.1, read on the forward strand.
TGAGTTTAATTGAAAATTTGTGTGCGTGATAATATTACCACCCATAATTATACATTGTATCCTAAGGGAATGTACATCTTTTTAGCGAGTTATCTTTGGTCTTTGCCAATACATTTTTGGAGAGCTTGTTCTTTTTATTCGGTTGCAAATGCAAAGTAAATGGTCTTCAGTTGATTTGTCACTGCTAACAAAATTTTGAACTTTGCCTTTAGAAAGATAAATGTTGCCCTCCAGACTTCATAATGAATGCATTCCTAGCCATTGATATTTTTGTCAATGTGATCAAAGTTATTGAATCTTATTTACATGTTTTGTGTTTCTGATTTGTAGATTGAGTTCTTATTTTAATTTTAAATTTAATAACATATCTTAATCATTGACAGATTCAGAAGATGATGACTAGTTTGACACCAGCTCTTAGAGAGGTTTGTTGCTTTGGGAAATTTTACAGGGTAGTATCTTGCATATTCCCCAGAAGTCAACTGAAAAAGAATACGATAGAAAAGTGTTACAGTGATGTTTTTCTATGAAGGTTTAGGATTGAGAGTTAAAGTGAAATAAATTTTGAGAACAAAATAGCATGAAATTCCCATAAGTTGAAAATTGGCCCAAAAGACTTGGCTGGATTGGGAAAATCTCCCCCTAATATTGTTGTTTCGCACGATGTTACTTTGATCATGTTTGAAAACAATTGGCTGCAAAAATTTGATTTTGTATGTTGCTAGCATATGTTTGTTAGGTTCCAGAATTTATTTTTGTGCATTCATTGTGTCACGCTTCACCAATTAAATGGTGATATGTAGAGTAAAATATTACATCCCATCATTTTTTATCCACGTGAAAACAATTTTTAAAACACACATTATAAAGAACATGAACCATCATTTATGATGTGGTTTACCCCCCCCCCCCCCCACCCCCCCCCCCCCCCACCCCCCCCCCCCCCCACCCCCCCCCCCCCCCACCCCCCCCCCCCCCCACCCCCCCCCCCCCCCACCCCCCCCCCCCCCCACCCCCCCCCCCCCCCACCCCCCCCCCCCCCCACCCCCCCCCCCCCCCACCCCCCCCCCCCCCCACCCCCCCCCCCCCCCACCCCCCCCCCCCCCCACCCCCCCCCCCCCCCACCCCCCCCCCCCCCCACCCCCCCCCCCCCCCACCCCCCCCCCCCCCCACCCCCCCCCCCCCCCACCCCCCCCCCCCCCCACCCCCCCCCCCCCCCACCCCCCCCCCCCCCCACCCCCCCCCCCCCCCACCCCCCCCCCCCCCCACCCCCCCCCCCCCCCACCCCCCCCCCCCCCCACCCCCCCCCCCCCCCACCCCCCCCCCCCCCCACCCCCCCCCCCCCCCACCCCCCCCCCCCCCCACCCCCCCCCCCCCCCACCCCCCCCCCCCCCCACCAAGTGGGACTGAAAGAAGCGAACAAGATTTTAACGTTGCCAGGACAACCAAAAGTGAATTTTGATCACTACTCAGGTTATGTCACTGTTAATCCTGAGGAGGGCCGGGCCCTTTTTTACTATTTTACTGAGTCTGAAGATTCTTCCACCAAGCCTTTAGTGCTGTGGCTGAATGGAGGCAAGTAGATCATTCTCATGTTATTTATTACCTTGTTTGACTGAAATGCAAATATACCCCCTATGCTCTGTCTAATTAACGAAAATCTCCCTGTGCTATTTTTTTTATTAAGAAAAAGCCCCCTCCCAAGCTGTAGTACATATTTTGCTGGAAAAATGATAGTTATACCCCTATATGGGGGTTTTTTGCTAAGAAAAAAGACCCAGTATTTGTTTGCCAATTAGACAAAGTATAGGAGGTATTTTTGCATTTATCTCTACCCTGGTTTTCTTACTATATAATCTGTCATGGATCGGATTCGGTCAGATTTAGCTAGCTCCGTATTTGTATCATATATTTTGTTTTCTCGGATTTCCTATCATGTCAGATTTCTAGTTACTCACGATGAAATAATATATATAATTTATTTATTTTTATTACATTTAAATTAAAATGTTTAATTGATCGGATCATCTTAGATCCATATTCGCTCTATAATTTTTGGATTATATATATTAAAATCTCGGCATCTTATTATCATTGTGGATGCAGGACCTGGTTGCTCTTCGTTAGCAGGCGGAGCAATGATAGAACTCGGACCTTTTCGTGTGAATCCTGATGGAGAAACTCTCTATCATAACAAACATTCTTGGAACAAATGTTAGTTCTTCTATTTGTATTGTACCCCTTAAACAAGTTACCATTGTTCAAACTATAAAATTAGGAGATGTAATAATAATAGTTTCTGCTTTTGGAGAATTGCAGTGGCAAATATTCTTTTCTTGGAATCCCCTGCTGGTGTTGGATTTTCTTACTCAAACACATCAGTAAATTATGGTGACAAACAAACTGCAGCAGATTCTTACACCTTCTTAGTGAACTGGTTTGAAAGATTTCCTGAGTACCAAACGCGAGACTTTTATATCGCTGGAGAGAGTTATGCCGGTCATTATGTGCCTCAACTTGCTTCCTTAATCCTTAAAAACAACAAAGTCACTAATCAAACTGTAATAAAACTGAAAGGAATCGCGGTAAGTTTATATGTATTGAATAATCTATATTCTTTTCTTCCCATAAATCATGTTTACTTGATGTTACATTCTGGATGTTTATGTTTCAGATTGGAAATGCAGAAATAGATTTTGAGGATGAATTGAGTGGAATATATGATTTCTTTTGGACACACGCTCTAGTATCGGATGAAAATCACAAGGAAATTCAATCAAAATGCGATTTTTCATCTGGGAATTCTGTCTCAAAAGCGTGCAATGAAGTTCTTGATAGAGTAGATGCAGCTGTAGGAAAAGTCTATGCTTATGATATTTATGCTCCTTTATGCTCTTCTTCATCTTCAAATATCTCCTCGGTATTTTAGTTACTCCTTTTTTCTAGAGCATACTTCAACTTTCCGTTCCATAAATATTAATCCTATTTCTAACTTTTACATCTTAAAACAGGCATCTGGGTTTGATCCATGCTCGGGTAATTATGTTTTCAGCTACTTAAACAAGCCTCAAGTGCAAAAGGCTCTCCATGCTAATGTTACCGGGATTCCTGGACCTTGGGACACTTGCAAGTACTAAATATTTTTCCCTCGTATTGATTCTTCCATTGAATTTTGTACGATTCTGATAACTGTCTCTAATGTAGTAACACCATTTATCCGAGTTGGAATGACATGCCGGATTCAATATTACCTACCATCAAAGAGCTTATGGCTAGTGGAATTCGAGTTTGGATCTATAGGTAATCATCTCATATGTTGAAATGAATTCGATATATATGAGCCAAACCTTAAAACAATTCACTTTGATTACGTGCAGTGGAGACACAGATGGAAGAGTGCCAGTGACATCAACTAGGTACTCGATGGTGAAACTCGGTGCAAAAGTTTTAACTCCATGGTACCCTTGGTACTCGCAAGGCGAGGCAAGAAACTAACTAACTCTTTTTTGTTTTCTATACCTCGTTTGTTTGCACGAAATTTATAATAATGGTGAAATTTATTATTGGTTTGAAGGTTGGAGGTTATGTTGTTGAATACTTGAATGTGACTTTTGTGAGTATAAGAGGAGCTGGACATTTTGTTCCGAGTTACCAGCCTCAACGCGCTCTTATATTGTTTTCCTCATTCTTAGAGGGAAAGCTTCCTCCAGCTCGTCAGGACAACTAAACAAATATACAAGTTCATATATAGATGACTGATCAGGAAGGATAACTATTGTTTTTCCTATGTTTATTTTCTTGATATGTACTCGGACTTGTGTTTGTGTAATTAAAGGCATCAAATGCGGCAATGAATTTCAAGCTCTCTCTATGTATAACATATAAGGGCAGCTTACTTGCGAGTTTGGTGTGACCAAGGTTTCTAGTGCTTGACAATTACTTATATTACACATGTTGTTCTCTTCCCACATGCTTTTGCTTTTGTTATGATAATTTTTCCTTAAATCTCCTCTGCATATACCTACTCTGTCTAACATAAATTTAGTGGACAAAGTATGAAATATAGCCCCAAATAAATATATACGAGGGAATAATTCACAAATTTACGGGTGGAAAAGATGATAGTGCTGCGATGGGTAATTCTAGCCACAGCGACTTGAGACAAAACTAAAACTCTCACAAGTGTAATATCGTTTGTCAATTGCAAATACATATGTCTCGTGGATGGATTTGTTTAGCCAAGTCAAGTTTGAGAGTTTTTCGAGCAATTGTTTGTTAACACAAAAAAAGTGAAGCTTCTTCGTCAATGTAATTACCATAGGAATGAATGTGTTTACAATGAAACATAACATAAAATCCAAAACGCAATAAAAACAAAGGAAAAAAGACATCCTGAGTTACTTAAGCCATTAACAAAACATACCTGGCTGTTCTCTTGGCCCCTCCTTGTATTCTAGTGAACATTTCTTTCATGAATTTGGCACTATATTTCAAGCATATTGTGACACTATAATTAAAGCATTTTGTGCTCCCTGAAAATAATAATAAAAAAAGAACGTAACTTAGTATTCTCAGAAATAGTGACAACCAAAAATGAGGTATGAATCCAGCAACAACAAGAATAAAGCCAAAGTCTCAACATTTCCAATGTTACAAAAACTTATACTATAAAAGAAAAACAAGAGCAATTATGGAGTAAGTTTCCAATTGTTTCAGTACAAAGATGAAAGGTTCATTTATCTTTCTATAGGTTTTATGCCTTGCAGCCTATGTACATTGCTATGGAGGAAGAGGATTCGACCCTCTTGGGAAACTACTAATGACGCGAAAAACAAAAAGATCATTCAATTATGTCTCCGAGGATGTCTTAACTGAATATTCACCAGTTTACATAGCACCTCAAGATGGTCTGAAGGAAGCTGACAAAATTACTATATTGCCCGGGCAACCTATTGTGAATTTTACTCAGTATTCAGGTTATGTAACAGTAGATCCTACTGCTGGCCGGGCACTATTTTATTATTTTGCCGAGGCGGAAGACTCTTCTACCCAGCCTCTAGTGCTGTGGCTCAATGGGGGTAATTAAGTTTATAATCATTTTTCAATTATAGCTATATGTGGCAAAATTTAATTTTTAGTCCCACAAGATTGGACACTCGATACTTTTAGAGTCAGTTATTTTGAAAACATTTTTGTCCCGACTTTTTGATTATTTTTTTGTCTAGAAGTGCTATTTTTCAAAGCGTGGATTAGAAGTGCTAGAGTGTCTAAACCTGTGGGACTAAAAGTACATTTTTGGCAATCTTATGTATTGTGTTTTTGGAACTGCAGGACCTGGGTGCTCTTCAATAGGGTCTGGAGCAATGACAGAAAATGGCCCATTTCGGGTGAACCCGGATGGGAAAACACTATGGTATAATAAATATGCTTGGAATAATGGTGAGTAATTGCATGCCTTTACATATAACAACTTATGAGTAAAAGACCATTCAAAAATTCCTCTATTCTGGAAATCTATGCAGTGGCAAATGTTCTCTTCTTGGAGTCTCCAGCCGGAGTAGGATTCTCGTACTCAAACACGACATCAGATTACGTAACTGGAGACAAAAGAACTGCAGCAGATTCTTATACCTTTTTAGTGAACTGGCTCGAAAGATTTCCAGAATACAAAACCCGAGATTTCTTCATGACTGGAGAGAGTTATGCCGGTCATTATGTGCCTCAGCTTGCTGCCCTAATCCTACAAAACAACAAAATTACAAATCAAACTGTTATTAACTTGAAAGGAATTGCTGTAAGTTCATGTTTAGTTACATCTACTAAATTAAATCATTCTAAACAAGACTAATGCAAGAAATTAATAGAGAATTATTCATACAGATTGGGAATGCTTACATCGACTATACAGATAGATGGGCAGGCACATTTGACCATTATTGGACTAGTGCTCTCATATCTGATGAAACTCACCAGGGAATTGTACAAAATTGCAATTTTACCTCGGATGCCACAGTATCAGAGGTTTGTGGAGACTACCAGGCTAAAGCAGATGAAGAGAAAGGAAGTGTCTTCACTTATGACATATATGCACCATTATGTGGCTCGTCTTCAACTGCTCCCTCGGTATTTTTTCTCAGTTTTTTTGTGCTTAATTTTCACCCTAGTAGAACTAGAATCCTCACTTTGTATTTAATTTCTTCCAAACCAGCTATCAAATTTTGATCCATGCTCGGATGAATATGTATTTTACTATCTAAACACACCTCAAGTGCAAAAGGCTCTTCATGCTAATACAACTGGAGTTTCTGGACCATGGGAGGGTTGCAAGTAATAGAAATTTCTCTTACATTAATGCTATAGTTTATAATGAAATTTTCGACAAATTCTAGGTGGTAATTAATAAGGAAAATTCCTATGTAGCTTTGCCATACATGATGATTGGCAGGACGAACCTGATACGGTACTTCCTATCATTAAGAAGCTCATGGCCAGTGGCATCAGTGTTTGGATTTATAGGTGAGAAATATTCCCTAGCAATTGAATCCCGAAAGAGATGCAAAAAACAGTAATACCCTTAAAGTTTCAAGAAAGTTAACGTTCAGTTAAAATAAGGCCACATAATTCATATGCTAACTTCTGAATGTAAACTTTGCAGTGGAGATACCGATAACATAATTCCAGTAACAACAACTAGGTATTCAATGGCTAAACTTGGCGCGCAAGTAAAGACTCCGTGGTACCCCTGGTACTCCCAAGGAGAGGTAACATCTGAAGTACTGATAATAAATGTTTATAAATATATACCTCTGTTTGTTACCCTCAAATTCATGGTCATTAATCTTTGAAACTACATCTAATGATTCTATGTGTTGTTCTTTGAAGGTGGGAGGCTATGTGGTTGGATATCAAAATGTGACATTTGTGACTATAAGAGGAGCTGGCCATTTCGTTCCAAGTTATCAACCTGAACGCGCACTTGCTTTTTTCTCATCCTTCTTAGAGGGAAAGCTCCCTCCGGGTCCTAGCAATTAGGGACCAATAATCGGAACAAAATATTTTGATTGATTCATAAATTAATTAAGTACTAATCTAAATTTGCATTTGCCATGATACAGAGGGTATGCCCTCTATTCTTATGTTACGTTATCAAGGAAAAACACTCACTTATGGATATGTAATAATTCAATATAAATAAAATCAACATTTTCTGTGATTTATTATAGAAAATATACTTTGTTCAAAGATTAAAAAAAAAAATAGAGAAAGTCATTGGTGAACATTTAATTCAAATAAAAGGTATTCTCCATTTCGTTCCTCTCAATGAGGTGAAATAAGTATATGGAGCCAAAACTACCAAATAATGCAGTATAATAGCAAACTAGTAAGTTTTATCACTTCTATGCTAATGCGTCAAGTGAAAATAGTTGATTTTTAGCATTCCATGCACTTAATTACAACTGTTTCCTATGTTTATCTTTACGCTTGGAGCAATGACGCAACTCGTGAGGTTCTAAATGAGGAGTTTCTAATGTCTTATCTTGATTAACGTCACTTGTACAACTTCAAAAGAAAAAAAAACGACATCATACATTTTGGTCAAAGTTTGAGAATATAATATATATATGATGAATGCCTCAAACAAAAGAGAAAAACAAGTCAAAATTGTTTTACTAGCCCCAAATAATATAGCACTTTTATTCCCGCGCTTTTAATAATAGCACTTTTAGTCCTGTGCTTTCAGAAATAGTACTTCGGGTTCCCACTTTTGATAAAAAAAAGTAATTGAAAATTTCGTCATTTTCCCCCTTCCATCTAATTTTTGCACGTCCCAAAAAACAACTATAATCTGCATTTTTGGTGCCAAATGACGAAATGGGCAAAAAAACAAAAGGTTGGTATTAGAAGTGCTTATTTTGAAAGGACAGGATAAAAATGTTGAATGTTTTGCAGAAAATGGATAATGCACTGTAACCTGTCCATTTAATGACTTTCAACACAAAAAAGAAGAAGCAGTTTTCAAAGTTTTAGATCATTTGATTGGCCAATCTGAAGAAACATAAAACTAAGAGACAGACATGTTTTTGATGTTATAGTGTGAAAAACAAGAATGTAGAGGATTTAAGTCACTTGTTATTCCAATAATGAAAACAGTTGAAGCCAACAACAACAATCAGTTAAGTGAAGGGTGATAAACAATGGCCGGCTGGCCTGTTCATGTCATTATCTTTAATTCGTCCTGATTATTAAAAAAGTTGAAATGTTTAGTCTTCTGTTTGTTTTGTCTTAATGTCCTTGCAGTATCATTCCAATATGTGAATTCCAATGATATGCAAATCCAGCAATTGTGATACTTCCAATGATCATTCTTGTTTATAAATGCATATACATAAGTGACTAAGTTTACGAAAATAAAGTAAGACTCAGTTTACTTATTTCTTAGCAAAATGAAGGGGGCTCTTATGTTCCTTTCTGTTCTGTGCTTAGTGGCTTCGGTACAATGTTATGGTCGAAAAGGAAAAGACCCTCTTGGAGAATTTATCAAAGTTCAAAGGACTAAAAGTGCAAGTTCTCATATTGAGGATAGTTTGGATGAATACTCACCGGTTTATGTAGCACCTCAAGACGGATTAAAGAAAGCCGACCACATTCTGAGTTTGCCAGGGCAACCACAAGTCAGTTTTTCGCAGTATTCAGGTTATGTGACTGTTGATCCTAAGGCAGGCCGAGCACTCTTTTACTGGTTTACAGAGTCTGAGGACTCTTCCACCAAGCCTCTAGTTCTATGGCTAAATGGAGGTAAGTCTGTTAATATATTGCCCTTGCTTTCGTTATGTGAAAATTTCCCTTTATGCATTTGTCAACTTTGAACTGCAGGGCCTGGTTGTTCTTCAATAGGAAATGGAGCAATGACAGAACTTGGACCTTTTCGGGTGAATCCTGATGGAAAAACTCTATGGCACAACAAGAATTCGTGGAATACATGTAAGCTTATCTATCTAGCTAGCACAAATGAATAATTGCAAAATCTTCAAGAATAACTCACCGAGAAAGTTTTTGATGCAGTGGCAAACATCCTCTTCTTGGAATCCCCTGCTGGGGTTGGATTTTCTTACTCAAATACAACATCAGATTATGTAACTGGAGACAAAAGAACCGCAGCAGATTCTTATACCTTTTTAGTGAACTGGTTAGAAAGATTTCCAGAGTACAAAACCCGAGATTTCTACATAACTGGTGAGAGCTATGCCGGTCATTATGTGCCTCAGCTAGCTCAGTTGATCCTAAACAACAACAAAATAACAAATCAAACTGTCATTAACTTGAAAGGAATTGCTGTAAGTTTTTTCTACTGAATGATACAGAACATATTTTTATCTGTACAAATTCATGTATTTTTTTCAATGTGGGATGATTTTCAGATTGGCAATGCATACATTGATTATGAAGATGAGATGAGTGGAATGTATGACTACTTCTGGACGCATGCTTTAATATCCGATGAACATCACAATGCAATTCTGAATAATTGTAACTTTTCTACAATGGCTTCAGTAACTGAAAAATGCCAAGAATCCACGGATGAAGCAGATGATGATATCGGCAATGTGTTCTTTTATGACATATATGCACCCTTGTGCGGTTCCAATTCCACCTCTCCCTCGGTACAACAATATTATTACTAATTCTTATACAAAAGAACATTGGTTTTCCTTTTCTTTAAATATTAACCAATTACTTAAATAACATTCTTTAATGAAAACAGTTATCTCAATATGATCCATGCTCAGATGATTATGTATTCACCTACTTAAACACTCCTGAGGTTCAAAAAGCACTTCATGCAAATGTCACCGGAACTCCTGGACCATGGGATTCTTGCAAGTACTAAAATTTACCAGTTGAATTTCAATTTAACTTTGCCAAATATTGCTATCAACTTGTAATAAACTAGTTTCTCACATTGCAGCGATTTTATATTTTACAATTGGAATGAGGAGCCAGAAACTGTATTACCTGTGATTAAGGAGCTGATGGCTAGTGGCATTAGCGTTTGGATCTACAGGTAATTAATTAACGTATTTTTTCATCAAAATATATAGTACTAATAATACTGTTCTTCATCTTTAATAAAGTCCTTTTACTACTAAATAAGATTGATATGGCTTTTACAGTGGAGACACAGACGGAAGAGTGCCGGTGACAACAAGTAGGTATTCACTGAACAAACTTGGCACCCAGGTTAAGACTCCATGGTACGCTTGGTACAATCAAGGCGAGGTACGATAAAAAAAAAAAATGGTCCTTAAGTATAATATTACCTTGTGTTTAATTGCTTACGGTTTTTCTTATCACTTTGAAGGTTGGAGGATATGCAGTTGAATACCAAAATGTAACATTTGTGACCATAAGGGGAGCAGGGCATTTTGTTCCGAGTTACCAACCGGAACGCGCATTCACCTTCTTCTCATCCTTTTTGGAAGGAAAGCTCCCTCCAACTCAGAGTTAAACACGAGATCAAGAAAATTACAAAGAATGTCTTATGATTTTCCCAAAAATATTGAAATTTAGTCTATATATATTGGTAAAGAGGCCAGGATGATAAATTTATATTAATGTATCAAATGCATGAGAAATAAATTCATAACACACCTACAAATATATCATCACAAACAAATTTTCGACTGCACATACCAATGTGCATTTCCTTCAGAAAATAAAGTACAAATAACCACGCGATTTAGTAATTGGATCCATTCGGCATATATTCTGTGCAACTAAATTACAGACAAAAAAATAGTTCGAAAATATGACAAGAAAAATCCATGCATATTAATTAATTAGCTCGAATAAAGCATACAAATGCTAGATAAATCAAATATGATGCAGTTTTCAAGCAACAAAACAAAAGAGACAACAATCCAGGACCACTCTGCAAGCACACAGAACTTTAATTTAACCTAAAAAAAAAAAAATACCGATACTTCAGTTCATCTGCTGCTTCCAGTATTAAATATTTGAAGAATGTGAGCTTATTTTGCCTATAAAAAGGAGATGTCAAAAACATGATCACCTTAAATTCTACATTTCTGGAAATCTTGTTATTTGAGCAGTAGTAAGCTGAGGGGTATTTCCGTAATTGATAGTAAATCTAGAGACGACTCCCTAAATTATCACCAAGTTGGCCTCCTAACCCAGTCAATATAAATCTGCCCAGTTGTTGAATCTGTCATAGCCCAATAAGTATATTTAATAGGGCTATTGGGAGCCCAATCAAAACCAAACGAAGAAAATAAAGCGCAATAGAATGGGGCATTTCAGGAGGGCAGTCAATGGGTCGGATTCGGGTCGACTCATATCCAACTTTATTTAATTTCTATGGTCCCGGGTTGGATATCGGATCTTTTTCGGATCCATATAAATCTTCATTTTTAAAATTTATACTAGTATTTTTTTCTAAAACAAATTTATTAACTTTATAATTATATTTAATTTAGCTCATATGTTCAATCTTTCTTTACTAATATTCATACTATTTGATGAAAATATGCATAAAAATGAAATTATTAAATATTATTTTAAAATATTATTAATGCTACTTATATTTATAAAACATTATGTATATATATAATTTATTTATTTATTGTCGGATATAGATCTCTAACGGATCGGATCGACTTAAATCCATACTCGCTCCATGTGTTTCGAATTACGGATCTTTAAAATCGGATCATCCATTGAATCAGAATCAAAATCCAATAAATCAAGTCGGATTCGGATTGAAATCCATTCCATCGACAACCCTACGGTATTTAGGTTAGTTAACCCAATCTTATTGAACTACGATGAAACATAAGGATGTTCTTTTTCTTTTCAAATAATGAATGATCAATTCATAAAAAGAAATTTCTTATGAGTGTTTTTTCTAGCGAAACGGTGAAAATATCATTACGTGATTAAATATGTTCGATTACTAGCAAAGTATAAAGAACATTCAACCAAAAAACACAAACGATCTCTATTATTAATATTAAAATTAGAAAATAATTTACACTTGAGGTGGGAATTGAACCAAAGACCTTGCCCTAGAAATAGAAGTCCCGAGTCTTGAGACCCCAACTTCGCCATCAAATTATGGATAATTTTGTGTACAAATTGGATATTACCCAAAAACAAATAAATTGGTCCGACTAGCTAGTACAAGAATCAACTAATTAATAATGAAACCCGGCTAGTTTCTTTCAACAAGATGATGGCTAGTGACATCACATGATGGATAAGTTGTTCTTTTTCTAATGTTTAACATTTTCGACAGAAAAAAAATTGGGAGGGAATGTAAACAATGATTACGAGTTCGATCACGCTCTTAAACCTAATCCTTTTTTTTTTTTTTTTGGAGAATCTCTTAAACCTAATCCTTCAGCTAAAACAAGATGAGAACATTTTCTAAATATCTTATACTGTATAAAAATTCATGACATGGTTTGAGAGTGAAAGTTTTAAAAATTAGTACGAATATTCCGTCAAAAATGGACATCCTGAATCACGACATGGTTTGAGTACTATGTCAACGCAGGAAATTTTGAAGAATATTATAATGAAATCACATGTATATTAGCAAAAACATTAATAAAATATTAGTAATTTCTAATTAAATAGGATCTTTTCAATTTTCATATTTTGTCTTCATTTGAGGTCAAATTCAGTGGATGGAAAAATGCTTCTCCAAGTAAAATAAGTAGTAGTAGTAGTAAGTTTTCTTCGTCAAATATCATCTATACATACAACACATAATACAAATTTCTAGTTTTTTCAAAATATTTTTTTATATGAAAAAGGTCAATCCAAAATTATACTCGAGCATTGATAAATATTCAATATCTTTTATACTATATATTAGTTTCAGAATCATATCTGAAAAAGGACACTTTAAAAAGTTCCAAATCATGCATGCAAAATCATATATATGTGCAAAAAGATAGTTCAAATTTTTGTATTGTTTCAAAATAATGTAATTTCAATCTTTGCAAACACGAAGTGCTATTGTATTCAAATTCATTCAAGTAAAATCGACATGATTGCACTTTTGGAAAAATAGTTAATTTCTAATTATATGATTAAACCATCACTAGATAAAATGTAGACAAACTTGTGGAAATAAATTAATTTGTGATCATGAGGTGTGAAGACATTATCAATGAGATGATTTATTTTAGTTTATACATTATTTTGTATACTAAGATATTACTTCCTAACGAAACAATAAATTACATCATTTCATTAGAATATCGATTAATTATGTCATTATAATAGGAATTTACAATAAATAACAAAGGAGATCACGAATGTACGTAAAACTTACAAAACTCACACTACCATGAAACTTAAATTTAAAACTAAAAGTTTTGGGGTCTCAACTTTATTAATGAAACAATTTCTCACCCACTAATACTAAGATATTATAGAAACTTGTTAGTAATTTTATGGTCTACTAATATTTCCATATCAAAGCTTACATTTACAAAAAAAATGCATGAAAGTAAATGAACATTCACAATTTTGGATATTATTATACTTGATCTCTTCTTATTTTTTGCCTACATGACAAGCACTCAACAAGGACACGTAGTATCATATTTCCATATGACATGAACATTGCAATATATAAAAGGTAAGAATATAAATATATTCATATATATGCTGTATCACACTTCAATGATTATTATTATTGGAGTATTATTTTCCGAAAGTGAATAATCATCTAAATAATACTTTATTTTTTATTAAAAATTTACCTTTTTAAACGATCCAAAATTAATTTTGAAATATAACTTTTCTTCTTTAAATAATTTTCTCAAAGAAGATAATTAATGGTGTGCAATTAATAATACTAATATTTATGGACTTTTTTGTCAAGATAAGAGTACAAATATACCTAAAAAGTATATTTCTCGACTCTTATCAAATTATGACTCAAACCAAAAAGTTGGAAAAGTAATAGGCGGAGAGAGTACAAAAAAATAGGGCCTGTTTGTTTGGCGTTTGGGAAAGTAGTTTGGGAGAGTAGTGGAGGTTTGGGAAATAATCTCGATTTGCGTAATGTTGTTTGTTTGGGTTTTGAGAGAGTGGTTTGAGAAATAAAGTAGGTGTAGGTTTTTTTGGAAGAGTTGAGTTGTAGGTGTAAGATGTGTAAGACTTTATGTCAAATCATGTTTGTTATGTGAGATAAATTGTGTAAGAGATATGTTACTTTATGTCAAATCAAAGTAGAGTTTGTATAGGTTTTGTTTAGAGATAAGAAAATTGTTGTTTGTTTGGCTTTTGAGAGAGTAGTTTAAGAAAATTAATGAAAGAAAAATTTATTTCGGAAAATAGAAAACATGTTTGTTTGGCATTTCCCAAACACGAAAAAATTCTGGGAAACGCCAAACAAACAGGCCCATAGATTTGGTCGCAATACGGCTCATCAATACTTCAATAGCGTATGGCATTTACATACATTAACACCTTATTACACACATATATCTAATATATATACTTATTCAATATCACAATTTAATTTATTAATAATCCTTTCTATTATGCTACATTGGCAGCTGTACGTAGCTGAGTGCAATTTTTTATATAATGAATTCGTCATGGTATTTATCCCCCTTAGTCATCTTGATGTTAGAAGTGTACTGTCAATTTAGAACTATTTATTATCAATATTTGGGTTTATCCAACATATGTCATCTTTACTTTCAGTTGGTTTTTAAATTTGAAAAGAAAAGGAGGAAAAGTAACTTCAAAACGGTAAAATCAAAATCAATCCCATTAATAACAAATTATAAGCACCGGAGAGACTGGTATACCCTTATCTAAAAACTTAGACAAGGATACGATAAATTTCCTCACATTTATTCAAATCAAGATCTTAGGCGAAGAGAACATGTTTGATAAAAGTTTACTCCATATGTAATTAGTTTGTTATACCACTTGTATTTGATGATGTGAAGCAACAAATGCATGAAATAATAATATATCTGGACTATTTGAAAAAGGCTATACATACTCTTCTAACGGAAACTTTTTTGTTGTATTTACGTTCCTAAAAATATTATAGTCATAAAATTATCATCTCACGTAAGTTAAGTATGTGAAAATATAAGTTTTTTTTTTTTTTTTATTTGCAACGAAAATACAAGTTCTCAATCACTATATTCTGAAGTAAAAATATGAAGAAGAAAATTGTAATACAAATACATATTCTAATTGAATGAGTGTGATCAAAATCGTATTTAATTTAAAAAAATTCTACAAAAAATAGAAGGATGAATGTGCAAATTCCAAAAAGGGTTGTTAGAGATTGATAAATAAATACTAGGAGTAATATTTTTCTTAAATTAAATATAAAGGTTGTTAGAGGTGTCAATCAAGATAATGATATCTTCACACAACAATCCATAAACAAAATTGTAAATTCTCAACCCACGCCCACGCCCACGCCCACGCCCACGCCCCTACCTCTCTTTTAATTTCCTTGTCCAGCCAGCATATATAACATAACAAACTCCATTCCATTTCTTCTTTGAAGAAACTCAAATACCTCCTCCATCCATTAATATAATTTCTTTTCACATACACCAAAAAAGCAATGGACATAGCAATAATCACACCATCCCCAAAAGATATCAATTTCGAAAGCACATGCACAACACCTTACATTAGCGCTTCCTCCAGCCCTAACCACCACCACACTTTCTTCTACAGCGCACCCACCAGTCCCACCCGCTTCTTCCACGGCGGCGACACCCTCTCCAAAGTCCCGTTCGACTGGGAAGAGAAACCCGGAACTCCAAAAACCCACATCAGTACTACTGCTACCTCTTCCAATTACGGCGACGTTGATGAAGATTTACAAGAAATAGATTTCGAATTCAATTTCAGCGGACAATTGGAAAAAGGCTCTTTACCAGCTGATGAACTTTTCGATGGAGGTAAAATCAAACCGTTACCGTTAAAGCCACCACCCAGGTTTGATTACGATTCAAACAGCAAACCAACTGGTGCTCCAAAATCGCCTAAGAAATTGATTAAAGAAGCTTTCTCTCCGCGACAGAGGAAAAGGGATTTCGATTTCGACCCATTTGCAGTAGCCCTTGAACAAACCCAGAAAGAAAATGAAATCGATAAAAGGGGAAGAGAGAAAATCAACCATTCCTCGAGAACCAAAGGGTCGACGTCAAGATCTTTATCTCCGTACAGAGTTTCTGATTTGTTAATCGATCCTGAATTTAACGAACCCACAAAAAATTCAAACAGTTCATTGTCTTTTTCTTCATTTTGGTACAAGAAATGGAAGATTAAGGACTTGTTATTGTTCAGAAGTGCATCGGAAAGCAGAGCAAGTGATGAAGAAGAACAACTGAAGAAATATGAATTGTTGAAGAAAGCACGTCAAGAAAATGTGAGGAATTCGAGTTTTAGATCTTCTACGGAAAACAACGTTGGATCGGTGTCGAGTAGGAGAATTTCAGCACACGAAATGCATTACACTCTAAACAGAGCAGCTTCAGAGGAAATGAAGAAAAGGACTTATTTGCCATATAAAAGAGGATTATTGGGTTGTTTGGGATTTCAACCAACTGTTCATGATATTGCTAAAGGCCTTGGTTCATCTGGTTCTGTTTCTCGTGGGTGAAAATAAATCTGTTTAATAATCTGTGGTCATAATGATCTTTATTTTTGGTTTGCAAATGTATATTGGTTTAGCTTTTTTTTTCCTGTTTGTTTTATTTTTTTGTTGAAAATATAGGAATTTAAATGATGATATACTATATTTTTTTATGTATAAATGCTCATTTGAGGACTATTTGATTTGCAAATTAGTTATTTTCTATAGTGAAAGTGTGAAAACAACAAATCGCTTAAAAATAAATAGTAATTAACAAGACTAATATGAAATTAGACAAATACACATTATTGATGGGACTCGTAAACATCAAAAATAGGATATATGACTCTTTTGACATAAAATACTTAAAACACAAAAATTATATAGTCATTATTTGATTAAATAAAATCTTTAGTCATAGAATGTATTCGACCGAGTTGAAGAATTCTAGTTCGGACATTGTTGAGTTACATGTAAGATACTTACATGGCCAATATTTTGTAATTTATTTTAATTTATAATTAGATAAAAATATATTAGGAGAGTTACAAATCACAAATACATGTCATGTGTACGAAACAATTGGATTACATTTTGAATTTTCTCCCATTGGTATTAAATTGGGAAAATTATTTTTTTGGTACCATAGGATAGACCTACTTGCAATTTTAGTACAATTGTATATGAAAATGCAAATTTGGTACCATATGATAGGTTTTCATTGCAACTTTGGTACCAAACCCAATTTTTCCTCAAAGTTAATGATAATTTAACCCCTATGAAATGCATAATGTTTAATTTACACTCTCCGGCTGAAGGGGGTAAATTGCTTCATTAAAAAATTTAGAGGGGGTAAATTGATTTTTTTCCAAATTATAAAGAGGTAAATTGAACATTATGCATTTCATAGGGGGTAAATTACCATTAACTTTGTAGAAAAATTGGGTTTGGTACCTAAATTGCAATGAAAACCTATTCTATGGTATCAAATTTACATTTTCGTATTCATTGATACCAAAAATGCAAGTTAGCCTATCCTATGGTACCAAAAAATAATTTTCCCGTATTAAATTAATAGCATTTAACTATCCATTCTTTTGCTAATCACCTGACTTTGCCATCAAATCAGGTATTGCCTTGCCGCCTCTTTTTCCTAATACTTGTCCTTTATTTATACTCATTCTATCATTGTCAACATATAGTTAAATGCACCTCAAAACATTTATAATTATTGGAGGATTTTGACAATCTCAGTATGATCAAAGACCAGGCCCTATATGACATGCTGACAACAACTCTGAGTTTGTGCCTATGTCTCCTACACATATGAATGGGACTTGTATCAAGTTATATTTAATTTTTTACTATATAGAGATAAACAAACGTGATGATCACTACAACATGTATTTGCGTGTAACATAGTAATTTGAGAAGCATTAATTAGAGTTGTACAAAGTCCAAACTCGTGGTTGATTGAGACTCGGCCTAATTTGGCTTTTGTTCTTTTAGGGCCTTTTTGGGTTGGATGGTAGTATTGAGCAAGGGCGGATGGACATAGGGACAAGGGGGGGCTATAGCCCCCCCTGAATTTTTTATTTTTTTTAATTAGTAGTGGTGTATTTTTTTTTTTTTTTTGAAAAAAAAAATTCAATAAATTAGCCCAATATGAAATTTTCAGCCCAAATATAATCTTAGTCCAATTAATATCACACAACCCACTCTAATAATAACTCACTCTACCCAATTTCTAAGCCCCAATGAAAAGTCCAATTTTTTCTATATATATTTATGATATATATTTGTGCAATTGTGCTTATGTAATAAACTAATAGTGTTATATATTCATTATTGATGTTTATATTCACTTCCCAAAATCAATTTTTAGATTCAAGTTTTATTTTTGTGCTTAAAGTTATATACTTGTTAAGATTTTCATAAGTATTAGATTAAGATATGAGGATAACTATTATATTAAAATAATATGATGATTAAATCAAGATGCAATAGAGGTAATGATATTCATTTACATATCAAACACTAATCTTAGATGGTTAATAGTTTTTTTGTATTGAAATGTCAAACACTAATCTTATATTCTTAATAGTTTTTTATTAGCATCTATTGGCCTATTGTGATTCAACCTCTCTTGTTTTATCAAATGGAATGAAAAAATAAGTATTGTCATTATTATGTCTATATTATATTTAACTTCTACTTCTTGAGTATGTCATTATTCTTGAGATAGTTAAGTTTTGTACATTTTATGGTATTAGAAATATGGAGAGATACTTTAATGCTACACCTACACCTCACGAGGAGTCTTCAAGTAATGTTCACATTCAAGTGACCTGCATGAGCTTCCAAACTTTCATATTGAAACGAACTTGCCCGAGCTTCCGAGTGATCCCGGTCTACGACCTCATATAACTTTATATGATTCTAACAAAGAGAGAGTTCGTAGAGCATAATTGCTCAAAGGTCCATGTCAACCACGCAACTTTGAGTTTTGGCAAAAGTTAATGGGAGGTCAATAGCTAAATGATAGTTTAGTTGTCTTTATAGAGAGATACATATTTAGTAGTATTTCAAACGATGCTATCATGGACCGATTTTAAAAGATGAAAAACCGTCGTGGTCAATTATTAAAGTAAATATGAAGATATTTTAGGTTCTTTTGAGACTATAAACGGGTATCATATGTAATTAAAATATCTCGTGGGGTTTATTTTTGTCAAACTCCACCTTCCCATTTTTGTATTGCGTCATATATTTTCTCGTGAATAATATAAACTTTAAGTTTAACTGTTTGATATATTTTTTTTTTGGTATAAGTTTAGCCCCCCCTGACCAAAAATCCTGGATCCGCCCCCGGTATTGAGTTAGAGCATCTCCAGCAGTATTATCTATAAGTGGTCATCTACATTAAATTATACATGGTGAACAGTGTTTTAGCTATTCAATCCAGCAGTCATCATCTAAAATTTTCAGAATTATTATATTTTATTCTTTTTTCAATATTAAATTATAAATGACATTATAAATAATGCCATATTACATTTACACGTAAAATATAAGTGATAAATATATATTTTAATATTTTTTTATTTTAATATAATAAATTTAAAAAATTGAAATAAGTGGCTTTAAATAACGATTTAATAAACTATTTAATTCAAATAAAAAACTAACTCAAACCAATAAATTTAACTCAAATCAATTTAATAAACTATAGTTGAGACATAAATTTGCTGAAATGGATGTCATGTATAAATATACATGGGCATCCATATATACAAGTCCAGACTTGTATTATACATAGTCTTGTATAAATACAAGATATTGCTGGAGGACGAAAAATTGATTTGGTTATGTATATTTGTGTTTTTAGCTATTGGATGAGCTAAAAAAGTGACTGCTGGAGATGCTCTTAGAAATACTGAAAGTCAAATTTAACAGATCAAGTCAATAACATATTAATAAATAAATCATTTTTTTTTTTGGAATCATCTCCTTTCCATCCGATTTAGAACAAAATGGGTAAAACTGAGACAATCTTATGAGACTTAAAATGCTAAACATAGAATATTAGAACTAAACGTGCAATTTTGTGAAGTGAACGATTAAAATTGCAAAATATTTTAAAAGATTGAGATGAAGAAAATAATGATCATTATGCAGATTAATCTTTGATTAGGAAAATTTGATATTTTTGCAGGGAAAAAGAGGAACCACCAAACTTGCGCAATTAGCTAACTTTATGATCAGAAAAAAGTTGGATTATGTACATGATTCTGGAAAAGAATTCAAATAAGCCTATTGCTTCTCTTTTCCAGAAGGGCATATTCGATTTGCACCTAATAGATGATGGTTAACATGAATTTTATTAGCATAATTGTGGGTGTAATCATTTAACGCCAGGTGTTTAGCCTTTTCTCGTAGAAAAGATTCATTAAATTACTTTTATTAGCTGAAAGATGTTATTAAATTAATGAATGTTTAGTAAAGAATTTTAAGAGCTGATTTTGACAATGCAGCTATGTGCTTTCCTTGCCTAATTTTTTTTTTTTTTTTTTTAAAATAAAACCAAATTAATATAACACATGATAGTTAGATTATTAATAAAATTATTACATGATCTACAAGTTCTCGGGAAAATGAAGATTAATTAATTGTATAGTCGTTGCATTTGCGAGAATGTATATGTCGAAAGGGCCAGTAGAAAGTTTAACATAATTATTTCATAAAATATAAACATTTTTAGGTCTTGGAAATCCTCTTGATCTAAGATCTAAGATCAAGTCGCACAGGTTTAAACTGAGACAGAATTCATCAATAACTGGTATTACTCTAGCTAATACTACCACCGTCCAAATGAATGCTCAATGTTGCAGTTATCGCTTTTGTGAAAGAAATTATGATAAATTTAGTTGAGTTTTTTAAATTAAAATTATTAAAAGAATAAAATAAGTTTTAATGATATGGAAGTTCATTAATTATGAAATAACGTGTGACATTGAACGAATTTTCCCTTATTAGTAATGCTGAGTAATAACTAACAGAAAGTTCAAATATCACGAAAGAATTAATTACAAGTTAAGATCTTCTTCGTAAAGGTAAATAGTAAATATAACATAAATAAATAAATAATAGTGAAACACGACATGAAACATGCAATATACGAAAATATGTAGGAAAAAAATATCGAAAATATTTTAATAAAGAGTCCGGCCAGAAATAAGCTCTAAGTCTCTAATACATTCTCAAATTCAAGTTTTTATCACATGCTCTAAAATAACATCAAAACAGATTCAAATTATCAAACATATTTTAGATTTTTCAAACAAATAAAATCCATTTGACCCACGTGTCAAAAATCTTTTTAGGCCTAGCGGGTCTCGATTTTAAAAAAATGATTTGAACGGTTTCGGTGAAATCTTTGAAATCTCATTTAATTAAGTTTTATGGTTCTGAGAAAGTTAAAACCTCACTTGGATTGATTTTGAATGTTGAGATGTGGGAAAAAAAGTAGGTGGTAAATGTCAAATCATTGTCTTTTTTAGAGAGTTCGAAAAAAAATAAATGGTAAGTGTCAAATTAATATTTTATAGGTTTCAAGAGCTTGAACTTTGGGTGTAAATTTTAAATAGATTTGTATGAATTTCATGGGTATGACGAAAACTCATTTGAAAAGGTTTTGACCTGATCTCGCGAAACCTGCGAGACTGGACCAAAACTCATCCACATATAGCCTTATTTCTCTTCATATTCAAATCAATTTATATTTTTCATCACTACATATCCCAAAATTCCTAAGCCAAATACAGTTAAAACGTCAAACAATTTACACGCAAATTAACATAACGAGTCAGTATGATTTTCAAAACATACATATAACTCCATTAAATTATGAACCAAATCATACTAGTAATGAGAATTACTCAAGCCTAGAAAAAGAAAAAAAAACACATTTCTCCAAGTAGACTCTGTATATAAATTGTTCCAGCGAATTGTCTGAATCTGTAAAGGAGTAGATTGAGGTCTTACAAAGAACAAATATGTAGTTGTTACAACAAAAGGTTATTAACTTTTAGTTTGACTATTAAACTCAAATCAACAAACATACAGTGTGAAAAATTGACATTTCCTAATCAGATTCTGCAAACAAGAAGAAAATCAAAGCCTCATCACATGCATCATCAGACTATAAGATACACCCCACATGCTGAATGCTGTTTTTCTTGACTATTAAAGTAAAAAAAAACCTTACCTAAGTCAATTCTCACCCATCAAGATTTGCTTAAAGAACGAAAATCATGAGATATATTCTACTACAACTCTTTTTTTGGTAAAAGAAAATTTAATTCAAGACAGGATATTTTACCTATCAAGCATTATCTCCAGTACTTTTGTATGCATAGTAGTACAATCAATACTGATTCTGAAACTTACCTCATATAATCAGCGTTTGTAAAGACCAAGCAAAGATTTTTCTCTATCTTCAACCCTTTTCTTTGCAGCCTCTCTAGCTTTAAGGGCATCTGCTTCTTCTTTAGATACAGCCTTTGGCTTATCATATGGACTTTTTCTCTTAACAGCAACCGAAGATTTAGCACCTTTGACCGTTCTCATTGGATTGAGTGGTGTAGAAACAACACGTCCAGGTGGAGGTCCTCTTTCAGATGTTGACACACTCTTAGTTGTAGCAGATTGTGGCTTCCCAAAACTTGGTTTCTTTTGGATGGACCCTGAAGCAATTTGAGATGCAGCAAGGGCCTCCTCTTGAGTGACCCACTTACCTGTTCCATTTTGATATATTGTTAGCACAGCATAGTAAGAAGATCTTGATGGGATAAATGTATGGGATAAATGTGTATACCTAGAGCTTCTGTATAATAAAAGCCAGAGTTCGAATCATAGTAACAATTGGTCTTTTTATTGAAGTAGTAGCCTGATGAACTGTCAAGCTCCCAATCTGTCGCAACATAAGATCAAGAAATAAATTAGAAAAAACTGAGCATATAGTTAGACAACCAAATATTACCACTTACCATCACCAATTCCTTGATTATTATCTTCAGCAAGCGCCTGTGCATTGGAGTCTCTTGCCTCCTGAAAAGTCGCTAAATCCTTCTGATAGCTTTTATTGGCTTTCTGAGACAACGTCAAATAACATAAGAGACTAATAGATAACATATTACATTGAAGTATATATTCATTTGATGCCTCACCCTCTAAAAATAATTCAAGTGGGATACTTCTACAAAATAATACAATGATCATTACATAGGCAGCAAAGAAACTAGTCCAAATTATTGTAGGCATAATTACTTATATAACTAATTATTCTGGAAAACATCATAGTTATGTCATCCTACACGTATTTTTTATACAACATAAAGCATACCCATAAGAATGAATAATTAATATCTTCAATATCACAAACATTGGAATCAAGTTCACTTTTTTCTTTTTCGGGATTAAAGTGGCATGTTCCATAGTATTAGAGAACTTCTGAAACAATATAAGTACTTACAGCTTCAATCTGTTCCACGACACGAGCTGCTTGCTTTTGTTCTTTATCTTTTGTGGCTTTCTCTTCACGCATGGTATTAAGCCTCTTGGAAACACTATCTTTGTGTCTCTGCCCAAGCTCATGATTTCTAATGCTGGAAGGATTGTTGGATATGTAAATTTTGCAGAAGTCACACCACTTGTTTCCCTGACTGACCCAGTACTGGAAATTTGAAAAGAAAGGATTCCTCAGATAACTAAAACAACATAATTTTTCAAAGAACCAAACTAGATAGAATAAGAACTAAGTGGAAAGGCACTAATCCTGTGACACAATAAGAAAGATCATATTATTCTCAAACATCGGAGAGGCATCCAAGCACACATTACAATGCCTCCAGCTTCATTGAAATAACAATTTGTGAAGTTACTTTCAAGTAGACTGAGAGACTTTCGAACAAGACGTTTCTTCAGATGAAATTCATATATTCAGAACCATGTTAGCACAATGAGTACACTTTAACTAAGAAAGAATCACCTATTCAATGTGATATGCTAGTCGATTAACAAGTTCTAGTATTATCTAGCAATACATTATCTATTTCAGTGCTATTAAATCCATGAAGTGGAATCGACATTCAAGATTTGTAGATATAGTCACGGCAGTTCGCATCTAAAAATTTAAAAAGAATTATATCATGACTAGATCGTTTTAAGGAAAAAATTAATCATACATTCAAGGGCATTGTTAAAAGAGGAATTAATTGGAACGCCGGTTTTTCAAGAAACCTAACTCAAGGAAAAAAAAAACAGATGGAACGCATGTTTAATCCCAGAAAAGGAGGCATCTCAACCATTGGAGTCCCGGCTAATAGTTAAAAGTTGGTTTGTTCTTTGTTTGTAGATAAGTTTTTATTCCTTTTGCTAACAAATTGTGTGTGCTATAGTAAGAGCACATTGTGTATCTAGGGTAGAACTAATGAATGGATTTAGTCATTTCTAGTTCTCTCTAATTTCTTCTGCTCTCTCATCTAATATTCTTCTCCAATTTCCCAACATTCATGCCGCCATAGTTGAGCTCCCAAACTCAACCAGTACAAGCTTCATTTACAAATAGTTACATTGCTGACTGCACTGAATCAGCCAGATCATCGATGAATTTTATGATTTCACAAACTGACGGTGACACAAAAACATATTATCTCAACTCAATTTATATAAATTCCTACAGAAATGCCAAAAGTCCGAGGTAGCAAACGCGACCTTAATAAAATTAGGTTATTCCAAAGCTATTCTTTACAACTGATTCACGTAGATTGAAATCTCTAATCTTCAGGCTGAAATTTACAAGAAACAAATGAAATACGTAAAAAAAAATTGATCATACCTCTGTCATTGCTGCAAATCACTTTCTTCTACTTGAGATTTGCAATTAAGCAGAAAAAAAATACTTCTTGAAACTCAATAATTAGGTTTCGCGAAATCGAAATTCTGGACGCTGGTTGGACTTTCCCATACTTAATTGGCCCCCAAACCCTAAATCCTGTTACATGCCAAAAACGTAAAGAGGGGTCATGCGATTTAGTAATGCAGTGGCAGTTTTGTAATTTTGCAATAAGGCCAGAATTATATAAAAATTGAAAGGCAGTAAAGAAAACGGCAGAAAGAAAAAGAATATTGAATCGTCTTCATCCATCTCCCGTATCTCCTCTCTAGTCTTCAACCATGAATGGTACCTCTCTCATTGATTGATTTCCTCCATCCTTGTTTCTCTTCCCACAAGGATCAGGAATCGATTGTGTCATCTCCGATCTCCATTGGAGCTCCTAGATTGACAATTCAATTGTATCCCTTGTATTGCGGTTTCGATTGTTATTTGTTCGATTGTTGTTGTTTACCTCAGATTTATAATCATTCAGCATTAGATTGGTTTTATTTTGATATATTGAGTTGATCGGAGTTCATTACATGATTAATGCATTATTCCCTACTTTATGATTGAGTGCTCTGTTTTATGATTTTGTGTGTATTTTGCTTGGATTATGGTGAGTTTGGGAATTGATACGCATCAGTGGTATCAGAGCCGTCGATCCTCGGCGGCTCACCAGAAAATCGAAAAAAAACAAACAGATCAGATTTTCCTCCGCCTTGCCGTTATGATAAATTGCCAGAAACTTTTGATGAGAAATTGAGTTTGGCGTTGAAGAGGATTGATGAATTGATTGAAAGAAATAAGAAGTCATCTCAGAAAATGATTGACAATCAATTCAGGCAGAGAAATCACTCCGATGTCTCATCGAATTATGTTTCTACTGATCCTCGAAAATTTGGTTGTGAAGAAGCTTCGATCGAGGAATCTTCACTGTCAGCAAACGGTGAAGAATCGCATCCGTTCGTTGAGGCAGGTGCAATTCTGGATTTTCAGGGTATCTCTTCAAACTAAGAACTCCAAATCGTATAAGAAATACAAACATTATAGTGCTGTTGAGTTAGACGATCGGAGAGATAGAGGATTATGCCTTTGGTGTGATGAAATATTCTTTATAGGACATGAATGTTGCAAGAAAAAATTGTATGTTTATGAAATTGATAGTGATGAGGATTTAGCTGTGAGTGAAAATAGTCTTGTGGAACCATCAATAGATGTGAAACTAGTGGAAGAAGAAGTATCTCATTGTGATGAACATTTGGTTGAGGATTGTGTACAAAATAATCCTATTTTGTTGGGCAAGTTCATGGCTGAGGAAAAAGGTGAAAATGAGGAAATGAGTGAAGTGTTAGGTAAAGATTATAAGGCAGAAAAGTTGGAGTTACAGGTGTTTGATAAAATGTTTGAGAAGTATACATTTGAAAATATAGCTGAAAATTGTGTGGCTTATACTATATGTGCCGAAAATGAGAAGTTGGGAACATTAGGGGTTGCACTTAAACGTTTGACCGTATCGCTGACCTCAAAAACAATATGGTTATATGATGAAGGAAGTGGAAATTTAAGGGATACCGTGGTCGCGGATCAGCTACTAAAACATATCGGTGCGCTGTTTAGTCGTTTGTCAATACTAGAGGGGTTTAATCAATCGTGGATAGCTTGGCCGGAGCTGCCTGTACCTCCGCCAGAACCGGTTTACATCCACCTTGGATTGCAACAAGTCAGTTACCTCGAAAGTCTATAAAAGGCGGACTATAGTGCTCCTGCCTTTTGCATCAGATTCAATAACAATGGAAAGGTATTCCGGGGTTGTTCGTGTTCAGTCCCTGCTGCTGGAAAATTGTACTGCGCTGTTGAAGACTCCGCTGCCACTCAGCTTTTTATACCCAGCTGTTGGCTTATTTACTCCGTCGTTGAAGACTCTGCTGCCACTCAGCTGTTATACCACCCAACTGCTAATCAGCTGCTCCGCTGTCCACTGCTGTTATAATACGCAGCTGTTGTAAATGTGTGCATATCAATAAGCATACTCCGTGGAATTATGGAGATGAGAAGTAGTGCAGCCACATGAATTTGGATAATGTGCTTGACATTCTAGTTCATGTCCTTGAGGACAAGGACCATTTTATGGGGGCGGATTTGTTACATGCCAAAAACGTAAAGAGGGGTCATGCGATTTAGTAATGCAGTGGCAGTTTTGTAATTTTGCAATAAGGCCAGAATTATATAAAAATTGAAAGGCAGTAAAGAAAACGGCAGAAAGAAAAAGAATATTGAATCGTCTTCATCCATCTCCCGTATCTCCTCTCTACAGTCTTCAACCATGAATGGTACCTCTCTCATTGATTGATTTCCTCCATCCTTGTTTCTCTTCCCACAAGGATCAGGAATCGATTGTGTCATCTCCGATCTCCATTGGAGCTCCTAGATTGACAATTCAATTGTATCCCTTGTATTGCGGTTTCGATTGTTATTTGTTCGATTGTTGTTGTTTACCTCAGATTTATAATCATTCAGCATTAGATTGGTTTTATTTTGATATATTGAGTTGATCGGAGTTCATTACATGATTAATGCATTATTCCCTACTTTATGATTGAGTGCTCTGTTTTATGATTTTGTGTGTATTTTGCTTGGATTATGGTGAGTTTGGGAATTGATACGCATCAGTGGTATCAGAGCCGTCGATCCTCGGCGGCTCACCAGAAAATCGAAAAAAAACAAACAGATCAGATTTTCCTCCGCCTTGCCGTTATGATAAATTGCCAGAAACTTTTGATGAGAAATTGAGTTTGGCGTTGAAGAGGATTGATGAATTGATTGAAAGAAATAAGAAGTCATCTCAGAAAATGATTGACAATCAATTCAGGCAGAGAAATCACTCCGATGTCTCATCGAATTATGTTTCTACTGATCCTCGAAAATTTGGTTGTGAAGAAGCTTCGATCGAGGAATCTTCACTGTCAGCAAACGGTGAAGAATCGCATCCGTTCGTTGAGGCAGGTGCAATTCTGGATTTTCAGGTATCTCTTCAAACTAAGAACTCCAAATCGTATAAGAAATACAAACATTATAGTGCTGTTGAGTTAGACGATCGGAGAGATAGAGGATTATGCCTTTGGTGTGATGAAATATTCTTTATAGGACATGAATGTTGCAAGAAAAAATTGTATGTTTATGAAATTGATAGTGATGAGGATTTAGCTGTGAGTGAAAATAGTCTTGTGGAACCATCAATAGATGTGAAACTAGTGGAAGAAGAAGTATCTCATTGTGATGAACATTTGGTTGAGGATTGTGTACAAAATAATCCTATTTTGTTGGGCAAGTTCATGGCTGAGGAAAAAGGTGAAAATGAGGAAATGAGTGAAGTGTTAGGTAAAGATTATAAGGCAGAAAAGTTGGAGTTACAGGTGTTTGATAAAATGTTTGAGAAGTATACATTTGAAAATATAGCTGAAAATTGTGTGGCTTATACTATATGTGCCGAAAATGAGAAGTTGGGAACATTAGGGGTTGCACTTAAACGTTTGACCGTATCGCTGACCTCAAAAACAATATGGTTATATGATGAAGGAAGTGGAAATTTAAGGGATACCGTGGTCTATTCACCACCCCCCCCCCCCCCCCCCCCCCCCCCCCCCCCCCCCCCCCCGCCCCCCCCGCCCCCCCCCCCCCCCCCCCCCCGCGCCGCCCCCCCCCGCCCCCCCCGCCGCCCCGCGCCCGCCCCCCCCCACCCCCCCCCGCCCCCCCCCCCCCCCCCCCCCACCCCCCCCCCCCCCCACCCCCCCCCCCCCCCACCCCCCCCCCCCCCCACCCCCCCCCCCCCCCACCCCCCCCCCCCCCCACCCCCCCCCCCCCCCACCCCCCCCCCCCCCCACCCCCCCCCCCCCCCACCCCCCCCCCCCCCCACCCCCCCCCCCCCCCACCCCCCCCCCCCCCCACCCCCCCCCCCCCCCACCCCCCCCCCCCCCCACCCCCCCCCCCCCCCACCCCCCCCCCCCCCCACCCCCCCCCCCCCCCACCCCCCCCCGCCCCCACAAACCGCCCCTCCCCCCCCCCCCCCCCCCCCCCCACCCCCCCCCCTTCCCCCCCCCCCCCACCCCCCCCCCCCCCACAACAAAAATTTACAAACACGCTTTATTGCCCACCGCGAGAACAACGCCTCTGCGGATTTAGCAATACTCCAAGAAAACATCTTCCCCTGGACACAACAATTCCTCCAAAGCCTTTTTGTTTTCAAATTTTAGGGCTTCTGAAACGTGTATGTACCGCGAACTTGCTTTTTATGGAGGCTTGAACCTCCATGCAAGCAAAATCCAGACACAGATATAAATTAATATTGAGATAGAAGAAATTATTATATCGATTATTCTAGGGTTTTAGATAGAGAAAAATTGAATTGAGAAGACTTGTTTTGGGGAGGCGTGTTTGGATTAGAGCATGATTTCGTGTTAATGATTGAATTCAACCTTTCTTAATAAAAAAATAGTGCTACAGCCCTTTCTTGAATTATTTGTTTATGTTAGTTTATGTTCCTTAAGATTATGATGATGTATGTTTAATACGATGGATAACGGTAATTAGATTGGAATTAAATTTCTTTTTTCTGGAAAGACGGTATACAAAGGAGCGGTAGTAGTTGTAGCTTGTACGTGTTTGCATAGTGATTTGTACCGTCAAAATTTGGGAAATATAATCTTCATTGATTGATTCAGCAACTTGACCCAAGAAGAGTCATCACTCATCACAACTAACAAGAACTAATTTAAAAAATGTAAGACTAGCAATTCGACCAAGCCGATGCAAAAACCCAAGATTGTGGGTGACAATTGGTTTCTTGGGCTTTTGCATATGGAGAATAATCTGAATTTCCAATTCGGTGTTGACGCATAACAATTGATAACACCAAGACGACCAAATATTTTGATACACTACTACATCATTATCTCTTAATGAAATCTAATGAATACTTCAGAGCATATGCTTAAGAAAAGTCAGAGCTTTTTTATTTTAAAATTCAGTGCAACAAAGAATTTTTGAGCTCATAAGCTGGATCGAATGATTATATTTATCGACGGATACGGGTCATGACCTTTGAACGTCTTTTCAGTTTGTCCTTAACATTTGCAAGTTCCCACTTAAGTCCCTCAGGTATTAAAAATATATTAGGCAGCTACCTTAAAATGCAAAAAGCTAGAAACTACCATAATATTTTGTCCAGTTTTAATGATCTGGCTTTGAACGTTTTCATATTTTGTAACCCAACATTTGAACGTTTTCTCACTTTGCAACTCAATCTTTGAACGTTTCCGCACTTTGTCACCCAACCTTTGAACGTTTGTGCACTTTGTCACCCAACCTTTGAATGTCTATATTACCCCTGTATAAAGCCACGTGGAGTCTTAAAAATGGAATATTGTTGCAGATTCCGTCGATGAACATCCAAATGTAGTGATTAGTGATATTTTTAATAACCGAAGGGGTTAAGTGAGAACTTGCAAAGGTTAGAGGGCAAAGTGAGATTTTCCCTAAAATAAGTATATAATTCAACTTTATTTGGGTTGAGCCTTATTAGACTTAAACTCAGCTCATAAATTGATCGGGTTCTATATAGGGGCTCAAACTCAGTCAGACTCATAATTATTCAAGTTCGGGTCAAATTTAATCGAGTTGAACCGTCAGACTTCAAGTAGGCCCGACTCAATTGACCGTCCTATTTCTTACAAAAAAAAAATCCACTTTTTTTGTTTAATACATTTTGACCTTTCCAAACCCGACTCAACTTACCTATTCGCCACCCATAAAATATTGCACCGAGAAACTTGTTGTAGATGAAAATACTAGTGGAAATTTAAGGTTTAAATTTTCAACAAATTCATATTTTCTATTTGAAATTCGAGAACTAGACGCCGATTGCCTCCATAAATTCTGTAATCCAAGTGACATATAAGTTTCCATATATGGACTTAAATCTAAATCCAGATCCAATAAGGTCAAAATTTGGACATGAATCAAGATCCAAATGGTAAAAATAATTCAACGTGGATTGGGATTGTCAAAACCTTGTCCACCAACGTCTTTATATAATATTTTTTTCGTTTTTAGTGGTATTTAGGTTCTAAACATAATTTAACATTTTTAAAAGTTTGAGATATTATCATGCGCATTATAAGAATTATGATCCGCCGTATTATAAGAATTAATTCCTTTCATTAAATCAACCACGTGTAGACAATCCACGTATAATCATATCAGTCTCATCTCATTAGATGATGACTCATAAACTGAATTAAAAAAACAACTATCTGCCTATTGTTAAAAGATAATGGACCCCTATATCAAATTGGTGAAGCTTTTATTGTAAACTCACATGGCAATCAATTTAGAGTAAAAAAAGAAAAGTGCAATTGTCAAGAACCCCACGCATACGCGCTAAACTAGTATATGACTCTAATCTCCTCTGTTCCAATTCAACAAACATTCCGTGTTGCTAGCCAATTAATTATAAGCACGTCAACTTGTGGAATCAAATTACATGGTGGCAAATTTAGCATTTGGAAATTTACTTTGGATGTTATTACAAAACAAACATTGTTTCATTACACTAAATATTTATCCGAGTGTTAACTTATAACTAGATAAGACATTATCAAATTAATAATAATGATACGACTCTCGAGATAGTAAATTATTTTTTGCATATGTTGCACGAATAATGTGATAGCAATGCACTAATAAGATTAAAATTATGTTTAGTTACTAAATTTAAGGAGTAATTGATTCTAACTTCTAAGATGTCATTCTCACCAAATATTAGTATATAAAAATTAAATTGGATAAATCTTCTCTGGATATTGCATCATGTCATCGGTAATGCACTAAAAATCTCCCCATTTAAAGTACTGGGTGATTGCCTATCTAAGCATCACAAAATCGGTGTATTTGAATGGATTGAGAATGAATTAGGTGATGGATCTTATTCCATCTAGACCGAAATGATTCGTATCTACGCGGAGTAAAACGTTTAGGCCTAAAACAGAGGTCATTTGGCTGAGTGAACATGAGTAAGTAAAAGAAAGTGACTTAGGTTTGGACGGGTTTAAATCTCGAACATAATACATAGTACGTGAAATTTGAACCATAAACCCCACAACATTCAATGAAACAACAATGGTAAAATTTAAACAAAAATCATAAACAAAACCTACAACATTTGTAGATACATACATCTAAAAAAAAAAGTTCAAAATTCACACGCTTCCTTTAGTCAACAACAAAATCTCCGATCAATGACTATGTTAGTGAAGCTTCTATATAAATATCATATATCTAAGACATGTTAGTCAACTTGTGTATTACGAACACTTTCAAAGTTTCCACCTCTACCTTCCCCAAGATGTAAAATAGGACTTCAAAGCTTCTTAGTGAGTTGAATTCAAGTCGTCTTTTACATTTCTACCCGAATTAATGACTTTTCGGGTCAACAAAAACAGGATTACAACGGTGTTAATATCTCGGACACAATATAATAATACGCGAAATTTGAACCACAAGCCACACAAACATTCAATCAAACAACAATGGTAAAATTCAGAGAAACATCATAACAAAAGCTACAACATTTATACATACATGTTTCCACATCAAAAAATATTCTCAAAATTCACATGCTTCCTTAAGTCGACAACAAAATCTCCCGTCAATGATTATGCGAGGGAAGCTTCTATATAAACATCATATATCGCAGACATGTAAGCAACTTATGTATTCCAAACACTTTCAAACTTTCCACCTTTACCCTCCCCAATATGTAAAACTGGACTTTGCAGCTTTCCAGTAAGTCGAGTTCAAGTAGTCTTTATACATTTCTACCCGAATTAATTGCTTTTTGGGGCGACAAAACGGGATCACAACGGTCCAAAAGTCCGAGCAATCACCAAAAACCATTTCTGGGAACTCACCTACAAGTGAGAACCTCACGAGGATGATCGTGCAAAAACGGTGCTCTAGAATAGCAAAGGTCATTCGGTTGAAGCTGGTTTGGAATTTCACAACCTACAAAAAATAACATAACCCAAATTAATTAAAATTTATGGGTATAATTATTCAATTTATAACAATTACGAAAAATAGAACCTCACACACCTTCAAGAATTTCAGAGCTAAAACCATCACTATTACTTGTAGAGTGACATGCTACAGGCTCGAGGATAGAGTTTGAAACGCTTTTTCCTTTTACATTCTCTTCGGGTGTAGATACATTAAGCATAAAAGGCTCCACATACTTTGTTTTTTTACGTTTCCTATTATCCTTCTTCACATTATCTTCGCCCAAATAAAAGAAAGCCAAGAAAATATAAATTGAAGAGATCAATTAAACAATTTCAAATTAAAAGCAAAAGAACTGAAGAAAGAAGGTAACAAAACTAACCTGAATCAGTCCCTCTGCTAGAAGCATCCAAGTTCATGAGGCATAGTGCTGCACTTACAACGTCTGAATCATTCACTCTCACTATGTGTACCTAGAAGATTGATGAACGTAAGTTCGTGTTAAAAATGCAATTTTGGAGACTCACTTATTGAAAATAATATTAAATGATAAAAAATCATAGAGATAAAAGGACTAATGACATTCTTTTGAAAAGGCTATTTTACACCTCCTCAAGTTCAATCTAGTTTATTGCACGAGGGCATTTCTGACATTTCATAAGAAAATAGAACTATTCACTCATTGCACTGCCTAAAATTACCAAAGACATTTTCATTTTGTTGTGTGCTAGGCTCAAAATCATAACATGAATCAAATTCCTAATTTGAACCTAAACATTTCCTAACTGCATCATAAGACATGCACAACTACAATAAATCTATCAAAACTCTTCCAAAAGTAACTTAAGTAAAGAATAATTAGCTTATAATATCCAACCCTTCAAAAATAAACACCAAACAATTACCTTCAATTTGCAAGGCTCGATCAAGTGAAATATTAACAAGTCGCCTTTGAGTAATCTATGCGATATAGAAAAACCCCTCCATCCAGCACTCAAACCATGCCTCCCAAGAAGATAAGATGTTTTATACTCATTCCCCCACTCATCCACCAACACAATAGATGTATCATGATCTGGTAGATGAAGGTTGCAAAATTTTGCCGGTAAATGCTGCAATAAAAAGAATTAGTACAAAGAGCTTTATCTAGCTCCATCATAGCAACTTTTTTTCCAAAAAGAGAAAAAAAAAAAAGCTACATAGTAGCTAATGGCACATAGGGCACTATTGTGCAGGGCAAGAGTGTGCGCTAAATGGCAGACTATTGTGCAGGGCGCTATTTACTACTATGTCTAGCTCACTAAGATTCTTGGATTTTAGCCAAGAAAAATAGAAGTAAACAAAAATAGAAACCCTATGTTCTATTTAAAACATTTTCCTCAGTTATATTAAAATTCAAGAACTAGAGATATCATTAGAAGAAGGGAAGAAATATATTTCAAGCTTACCAACCAAAAGCCATGAGCCACGTTTGATGGGAGCATACACTTTACAAAGTGAGGAAGTTTGTCTCCTAAACGCGATAGTATTCGCTCAGCTCTTTCCATGACTGAGAATTTGGCTTCAACATCATCGTATACGTCAATATTACGAGTCCTTTTCCGTACTATGCTGTATTAAGATGCACAATAAAAAATAAAAAAATTTAATTAGTATGGTTTCACATTTTAAAAAGGCCTGAAATTGTAATTCATTCAAATAGATTGCTACCTTTTGGTTTTCTTGGAATTACTTGAGCTCCCCTGTTCAAGAATTCAAATGCACGGTCACTAGTTATATAGGATGTCGGAAAAAAAATAGATCTTTATATAAAAATGAAATTCAGTAAATTGAATTATTTTCTGAACAATCAATCTCAAATCAAGCAGATCTGGATTATATGATCCTATAACATTATGCAATCTATCAACTAGTAATATATAGCATATACTTAGGCTTTTTGGAAAGTTTATTATAAAAGTAGACCTATTTAAATCGATTATCCCAAATTCATATGCATTTCTTCTAATAAATTAACATGTATTGAGTACTTGTTCATAATTTCATAAATCTACAAGAAATTAAATGAGTAACAAACGCTAGAAATACTATATATCCACAATGAGAACCGTTTAGCATTTTACACATTTCATTCATGCGAAACTAGTACATCTGACTAATGCAAAACAAACCAAATCTGAACCAATGCAATGTAGTACAAATTAATCAAATTGGACCTAATTCCAAGTCATTTATTAAAGCTAGGGTTTCAAAATTTTCGGGTTTCCGCAAAATCATTTTTAGTAACCAAAAGACTTCAAAAGCTTGTAGCTCTACCAATTATCGGTAGATCCTCGGAAAATCTAAAGAACCTACACAAAAATTGATCCAAATTTCCAAGGCAAATCTCAAAGATCAATAATATTCAACAGAGACAAGAACATAACCCGAAATTCACAGATGACACAATACACATGATGGTGGACCCAAACAACAACAAAAAACACCAAAAGAATGCAAAAAAAATAAATAGAAAATTTATTACTTGTTTATTTTTATTCTTTGATTTATTGCTTTTAGGCTTTACTGAAACATCCTTTTTCTGGGTGTCCATTTGCATTGCAATCTTCTCCTTTTTCTTCTTAGGCTTCTTCTTTTTCTGTAAAACAAAAAAGTAACAAACACAAATAAGAAAGTACAGTCAAACAATTAGTAATTACTATATATATATATATATAAATAAAGTATGTAAAAAGAAAAAAATTAACAAAAAAACCTTAGGTGGAGGGCAATCTGAAGCATCGGAGCACCAAATTTCATATTCTGCATAGTTGTGGGTCTCATCATCATATAATTTTTCTTTAAATTTCTTGGTTTCCATGATTGTTTTTGTGTCTCTTTCCTTCTATTTCACTACCAAAAGTTTTACAGATTTGAACAGGAGTTGAACTGTAGTTACAAATGAATATTTTTGAATATATATTTGTGGTGAGAGAAAAATAAAAAGATACATGAGCAGGTTTCACTATCCAGTTAGAACACCAAGACAGCCAAACGCGGATATATAGGCATTCTTGTAATTTCTCTTGTTTATGAACTGCCTATCTGAACAAATTTCATGATTTTGTCCAAGTAATTTTTTTATGGGTCCAATTGAACAATTTCATGGGATATGCTTTTAATTTCCAATCAGCAGTAATAAAAATTGACAGGTCATGTTATGATTTTTCAACGCGCGTGAGATTCGTTGAGATAAACATCAATTAAATGATGGTAGATGAAACATATTCATTGTTAGGTGAAGCGTAGTCGGTAATAGAAATAAAGCCGTCGAGTATGATTTTATTAATGCTTATAAATTACTTATTTGAAAATTCAAGTTGGATATCGGTGCATCCGTCGCACCGATGTCGTGGTATTATAAATGGATGAGATTTAACCAAATTAGATTTGTTGTGTATAGATACACGGTGGTTATGAGATTACGTAGTCAACTTCTCCTTAATTTTAGAGAGTAAATGCAATTTTCCTCGTGTGCTACCCCACGTCGTTCGTGCAACTGGTGCATCGATAATTTTTCTATTTTATTATTCAACCACTTTCTTACCGAACTTTGGGTGAATCATGTCGTATGCAGTGTAATATTTGTACATACTCAATTTTGTATTTCAAAATTTTAACAATTTATGCTTTTCTGGTTGTATCTTATCTGTACAGTGTCTATGTGCTTTTTTATATTGCACTAACTCGAGTTAGTGTTTTGAAAAATAAACTTTTTTTCTTCATATATATATCTTGTGTATCACCTCAAATTAGTATATCAAATATTTCGAAATTTCTTTTTTGATAATTACATACATGATAGTATAAATTTTCTTAATAATTATTTTATATATATTTTATTAGTTTCAAATTTGTATTGATATCTTTCATTGTGCAATTTGGGTGAAATGTGAATACGGTCATTAAAAGATTATATGGGGGTAAAAAAATGGAACAATTTTCCAAATATGCTTTTAATTTCCAATGAGTGGTAGTAAAAATTGACAGGTCATAGATGAGACATATTCATTGTTAGGTGAAGCGTAGTGGATAACAGTAATAAAGCCGTTGAGTCTGATTTGTTAATGCTTATAAATTACTTATTTGAAAATTCAAGTTGGATATCACCCAAAATATCATTTTGTAACTCGCCAACGAATGTTGCACATACAATAGAAATAACATTTTTGTTTTGCTTTTTAAGTAAAAGTTGTTTGAATTTCAATATTGTTAGAAAAAAGTTATTTGATTGAGAATGCACTAAATTTCGTGGGGAAAACATAATAGCGAGAAATTTTATATACTAATGGCAAATTCTATAACAAGAAGTAAAACTAGCTCGCCATACAAATTCTCATAATTATTAATTTGTAACTTTCAATAGGTGAAGGGACTAAGTGCTAATTAAGAAAGATTAGGGGAAAAAGTAAAATACTGAAAAGTTTAAGGGGATAAGTGCTTTTTTCCCTTTTATGTTTCTATTCATATCAATTCATTTTGAAATTACAACTATTTCTTCTTTCCAATTTGTATTTTATATATACGGTGTGCGTATGTGATGTATTCAAAATTTCAATAATTCATTCCTATGATTACTTTAGGTAACTTCTTTGTAATAATATTTAACATATTTAAAATAAATATCTACCAAGTTCAAATTTGTGTATTGATATTTCCTCATTTTGTATTTGACAATATGCGTGTGAACATGGTTTTTACTTTTTACAGAGTGACACATATTTTTAATTTTCTGTAATGGTAGTGAAAATTGACGGAAAATTCTATCCTAGACCGGGTTTGGCCGAACCCAAAATAACTACATAGCAAGTGTAATACACTTGTTTTGGGATTGAATGCAACTTTGAGGAGAATGATCAATCACAAAGCAAGTGCAATACACTTACTTTGTGATTGAATGGATTTGGCCAAGCTAAGTCTGGATAATTTTTTTTCGAAAATTGACCGATAATATTTTTTCTTAATATTCATGAAAGAAAATTGATATATAATATGTTGGTTTCTTAATATCCGTGAGTCTAGTTGAGATAAGCATTTTTTCAATAATAGTAAGTGAAACCAATGGGTGATTAGTCAAGAATTATTATTTACAAAGTGGCGAATCCAGGTTTGAATCCCCGCTGAGAGAAACTATCATATAATATATCTGACGCACCTCGAAAGGGATTAAGTTAGGTCTGAAACCTGAATACCCTTGAGAAACCCCAAAAATAATGATTTTAAGTGAAACGAATAAAATACCATTAATGAAGCATGAAGGTGAGTTGAATTTCGTTAATATTACAATAAAATTTGTTATTTGAAAAATCAAATTGGATGTCAACCCAAACTGGGTTTGACCCGGGGAGGGTTCATCCAAATTGAGCCGAATCCCATTTGGTAAAGAGATCGAATTAAAAGGTCTTAGTCCAAACCTCAAGTTTCAGTCCAAATCGAAACTTACACAATCATACTTAAGGCCTATAAAGCTATTGATTTGAAATCTGTTATCTATTTTCACACATATGAAGTTATTGATTTCACATTTAACACCCATAAAGCCTGCTCATTCCTCTTGTAAGGTTTCTCTAACATACATCAACCCTAAAAAAACATTTTAAACTTCTACCCAGTCTGAATATTTCTTCAAACAAACTAGTAGTATAATTTAATAAAAGAAGTGAAGAAACTTACCCAGTAACACCCTGCGAGAAACATCCACAAAGAAGCAAGAAAGTGAGTGAGCTGTAAAATTTGTCCTAAACCCACAATCAAAATTATTTTAAGCATCAATTCATGGGTACCTGTAAAAGACACAAAACCCACTTATTTTATTAACCTAACCTATATTAAATAAAAGCAAAATATCAGCTCAAATGAAAAGAAAAAATGGAAAATAAAAAGAAGTTCCATTTACTACCTGCGAAGATGAAAAAATAACCCAGAGAATCGAATCCAATCTTTTTTTCCTATGCACTGGGCTGTTTTATTCGCCGGCAAGAGTCGAGTGTCTTCACAGAAAGAAGAAAAATTAAAGACAAAAGGGTATTGGGATTAGGAAAAAGAAGATAATGTATGGTGTGATATTTGAGATTAGAGAGAAATGAAAAGAAAAGTGAGGAGAAAGGGAAAGAAACTTTGAACAAAAGAAATCTTCTCGGAGAAGAATCTGTCCTAAAGAGAGAGAGAGATTTTGGGGATAAAAGTAGCAGATCTGGGAATATGGCTGATAAATTTATAATCATCTACATAAATGATGTGTGTATAGTAAGCAAACAACTACTCTAATTCTTTTTTTTTTTTTTTATACTAGTAAGCAACTAATTATTGCACGGGTAAATACACATTTGAAAAGGTCTACATTTT
Source organism: Penstemon davidsonii (assembly GCA_034814905.1). Taxonomy (NCBI): domain Eukaryota; kingdom Viridiplantae; phylum Streptophyta; class Magnoliopsida; order Lamiales; family Plantaginaceae; genus Penstemon; species Penstemon davidsonii. Next base: position 8,100,374 of record JAYDYQ010002688.1, read on the forward strand.
GAAATATTTCATCACAAATTTAATAGTTCATTAACTTTTTTTCATAAAACTTAAGTTGGAAACCCTTTTGATTCACCAATAAAAAGTCATAAATTTATTGCGCGGTCAGATTATTTTTTGCCAACTCCTTAGTTATATACTCCCTCTGTTTCAAAATATCTGTCTTTTCACATATATGCACACAAATTAAGAAAATAATTAAATAAAGCTGAATTCTAAAAGGAAAAAAATGAAAAAACTAAGATACCCTTTTAATTAATTATCCTCCACTTATGTTTGAGAAAATTTATGAGCATAAAGTGCAAGAATGGAAAAAGAGTAATTAATGCTTTATTGAAAATTTAAAGTGACAGATAATATGTCACAAAAAAAAACTCGTCAAAGCGACAAATATTATGAAACGGGGGCTATTTGCTTTTACTGAGTCCTTTTTTACCCTAAAAAAAACATTTTTTCCTCGGCAAAATTTCATTTTTGGCCCTCTAAAGTGGTTGCATTTCAAAATTGGTCATTTATTGTGGTACCTCGACAATATACGTCCTTTATTGTGTCAATTTCAGTCCTTATCACCGACTTTTTTAATTATCGCCAAAAAAACATCAATTTATGTCACATTGGACCTATCACATGGCTTGGTCTTGCAAATTGTGGAGTCAGAATATGAAATTATTAATTTTAAGTGTCACTCGACAAATTATATTTTTTGCTAAAATTAATTTTTTTGTCAGATTAGATAAATTGGTGATTTTTGACAAAAAAAATTTAACTTTCCGGTCAATTTAGATATAAATTGATGATTTCGGTAAAATTTCATTTTTGACCCTTTAAAGTGGCTGCATTTCAAAATTGACCCTTTATTGTGGTACCTCGACAATGATTATCATTTATTGTGTTATCATCATCAATTTCAGTCCTTATTGTCGGAAATTCTTATTTATCGCCGAAAATCATCAATTTATGTCTTAATTGACCGGAAAGTTTAATTTTTTTTGTCAAAAATCACCAATTTATCTAATCTGACAAAAAAATTAATTTTAGCCAAAAATATAATTTGTCGAGTGACACTTATAATTAAGAATTTCATATTATGACTCCACAATTTGCAAGACCAAGCCATGTGATAGGTCAAATATGACATAAATTGATGTTCTTTTCGCGATAATTAAAAAAATCGGTGATAAGGACTGAAATTGATGATGTTGACACAATAAAGGACGTATATTGTCGAGGTACCACAATAAAGGGCCAATTTTGAAATGCAACCACTTTAGAGGGCCAAAAATGAAATTTTGTCGATGATTTCCGGCGATAAATAAAAATTTCCGACAATAAGGACTGAAATTGATGATGATTATTGTCGAGGTACCACAATAAAGGGCCAATTTTGAAATGTAGCCACTTCAAAGGGTCAAAAATGAAATTTTACCTTATTTGTTCGTTATTACACGAGTTAAGTACAATGGTGTATTCTAATGAGCAAATCACAAAAACACCCCTTCTGTTTTGTCTAACTCCCAAAAAATATCTTCTGTTAATTTAACTCCCAAAAACTCACATGTGCTCTTAAGTCAGTAAGAAATACACCCCCCATAAAAGTGAGTGTGATTCAAACACGAAAATTACAAGTATTTGTTCACATTTTATTTCTGATATGATAATTTTACCCCTGACAGCGAAAGACAAAAACACCCCTTATGCTTTGTTTAACTCTCAAAAAATCTCGTTATGTTATTTTAACTCCCAATAATTCCCCCGTGTTTGGTTTAATCAACACAATATATCCAAATATATACTTGAGTTTTCATTAGGAATAAAAAAAAATAAAAACATAGGAGTACTTTTATCATTTAGTCAAAAGTCAAAAGTCAAAAGTCAAATTCTACTTTAACTGAATGTTGTAATTAAAACAAAACACATGGGAATTTTTTAAAGTTAAAATAACACATAATTTTTTTTCAGAGTTGGACAAAGCATATAGGGTATTTTTGTCATTCACTCTATTCTAATCTTAGTCTAGTTAGTTCCAACTTCCAACATAGTCCTACGTGTTAGCAATATTTTGGATTGCTTATTTTATTTGATAATTTATTTTTGATTACTTTAGTATTATGATACCTACTTAAATAAGGTAACAATTTATTGACGACTATTAAGTGGACTCTACAAGCAACATATAACTTTGATCCATATTAAAGATATAAAATACATCCAATAGAGACCCAAAAGAAATCATAAATACTCGAGTTAAACACTTAAACTTCAAATCAATGGACTCAACAAGAGTCAGATACCCAAAATGCCCATGTATGAAAATTAGAGTTGGACATCTCTCTCTTTGTACGTTTGTGTAAGCATTCATACTTGGGAAATTCAGTCCAAATACTTCCAATAGCATATACGAAATAAAAAGACAAGTATATTTACTCTTATTTTTATGATTGCTCCTTCATCTTCTACAGGTAAAAAATATACCAGTAAAAAATGGGTCGAGTTCAAGTGAAGTTACATCGATCTACCCTATCTTTCCAAATTTAAGGTTGCTAATGACATGTAATTTGATCAATTAAACAGCAGAATCACGCACCATAATAATCAGAAATCATGGTTTCAAACATACAAAATTTGAATAATAAAGTAAAATAGTTTAAAAACCAAACAATCCTAACTGTATATAAAAAATTAAAACTATTACATGGGACTGTATTTTTGACACGTCGTCCAAGTATTTATATACATTTAAAGACTAGAATATTATTATAATTTACATAAATTCAGAAAATATCAGGCCAAAAACAGGTCAAGTTAGGTTGGGTAAGAAAAAAATGTGGTAATAATTAGTTCAGCGATTTGCTACTAAAATACTTTATCTAATTGTATTTTATATAATTGACCTACTTTTAATGCATTCAAATCTATTCTTAAACCGCGCAAATATGTCGACTCTGCCCAACCCAACTCAAGAAAGAGCAAAATGAAGTTAGGATTCGGTAGTGTTGGGGCGGGTTGGACCAACCCATAAATAACGAACCATATTGGCTCTCATAAGTTGAATTATGTTCCATAATCTTATAAGGATTTCATAAATAAAGTCTGTGAAACATGATGAAGCTCAACTCCAGAAAACTTATGAGACTAAATAGTACTCCATTGCCGGATATAATTTGCCACCAAACATATCAATATTATCAATAATGTCAGCAGGCATTTCCCCAACAAAAAAAAAAATAACTCCTAGTACAAATTATCCCACCAAGTTTACCAATAATCTGAAGCCACTATTAAGCAATTAATTCAGCACAAAATATACAATATTGTCACATAAGTACCTGCTTTCTTTCACCATGGAGCTCCAGCAAGGTGCTGGAAATCAAAGTTAAGCTTCTCGTTTTTCAAGTTAAGAACCTCGACTTCTGCATCTAAACTTCCAATCAATGCTTTAGCATTCAAAGTTGTGGCCTCAAGGTTTCTCATCCCTTCTTTAGCTAAAGCTCTTTTGATCTTTGATTCAACAATAGTTTGTGATTCACTTGAAATAATGGTTAAGTTATGTAGCCTAGCACGTAAAAATCCAACCTCCATACCTAGGTCCTCAAAAGCTTTTAGAGTTTTTTCCCAACATTCCAATTGATGCAGTGATGTGTTAAGGTTTGCGGATCTTATTGCATTAGAAATATCGCTAGTTTCAGAAATTATTGCAATAGTTAGTTTTTTGCTAAGGCTTTTAATAAGATGGTCATGGAGAAACTTTTTTTGACTGCAGCAGAGCTCGTAATATTTTGATCTAATATTTGTTGGTATTTCCGAGTCAAGAATTATACCATTTACTTGAATTCGGAAATTTTCAAGACCCCTAATGTCTTTGAAATAGATGAGAGATTCCGAATATCTGATGCCTCCAAAATAATCACTATCATTGCTAGATTCTGTGGAAGGCTTACTCTCAGATACTAATCTTGCTTTCTTTTTCACTTGATATGTATCTACGGCAGGAGAATTTGGATATTTCTGAGTTTGGTTTTCGCCAATACGTGCATTTTCTTCCGTTTTCTCTGCTGAAATATTTCCACAATTTGTTTCATTGATAATGTGGAAAACAATAATATAAAGCTTAATTTTGATTCTTGGTTTTTAGTGAGTAAAACACTAAGTATTTCTTCATCACAAAATAGAACATTGGGCTTTGGCTAATTTGTTTAAATTCATTTTCTTATCATTTACTCACTGAATCCAAGAACCAAACAGAGCATTTATTAAGAGGAAACCTGACATACCAGTATCATTTGGCTTATTATTTTGAAAACCAAAAGTCTGACAACCACTAGCCCCATCATTCTCATTGAAGTTGCTTGCTCTCACAATGTATACCTTAAGAAAACCAAACAGCAAGCCATCAAAGACCCCAATTGTGGAAATCATAGTGCTTCAACGTACAAAATATCAAATGAAGCCGTTAAGATTGACAGACAAGAAAGAGATGTGAAGTTAAGAGTGAAATTGTAAGTTATTCATAACAAAGTTCCAAAATTTCAAGTTTTCCAATTTAGAAAAACTGTATTTTGTCAAACAACAATCGCCAATTCAGCTATAATGTAACCTCATGAGCACCAAGTTATATTGCTTGTTACATTTATGTCGACATCTGTACTTAAATATAGAAAAACAAATATTCATCCAACATATGACAATCAACAAGTTACCTTAAACTTGCAAGGCTCAATCAGGTGGAAAACTAAGGCATCTCCCTCGAGCAAGTTATGTGCAATGGAGAAACCTCTCCAACCACCACTGAGCCTATTTTTTTGCACCGAGTACTTTGTACTGAATTCTTGCTCATTTTCATCCACCAAAATAACACTGTCATTATGGATTGGCAAGTGTGCATCACAAAACTTCTTTGGTAAACCCTGTTATGAAAGAGAATACTTTTCAAAAATGATGCATAAGTCTTAATAGTAGTTATTTATTTAGCAGAAAATTTCAACTTACCAAATAAAATTTACCAGATAGATGAGATTTACGCAATTGTTTAAAAAAGCTAGGGTAATGGGGCAAAGTATTTGCTTGGATATCTTGTGCTCGCTCCAGGGCAAGGGAATTGACATCCATACAACTCTGAGGATCACCGGATGTGTTGGCCTTAGCCTCGTTGCTATAAAAGTAGATAAAAATCACCATAAGAAAACACATATGGTTAATAGGGAGAACATCATATAACTTTGTTTTGGGCCATATATTCGAACGTAAAACCATCCTATATAAAATATATTAGCAAGAAAGATGCCATAATTTTTTTATGTTACACCCGACTGATATGGAAATTAAATGTTACTAGCATGCCAAGGCATCAGTAAGATTACTTTCCAAACACATGATAATTACATGGTTCAGCAGTTCTTAAGCTCAGAATTGATAATTATATCCAGTATCTGGTCAAACAGATATCGAGTTAATAAGTGTAACAATCTTATTTAGCTCAAGCCCCTTTACAAGAAAAATCAGAGACAAACTGCAAGCATTATAAACCAAAACCAGTAGGGCGAAAATAATCAACAAAATCACTAATTATGATTAATTATTTGGACAAAACTACCAATTTTTTTAACATCAAATAGTAAATTAAAATTGAATATCATATATTCTTTATGTCACCAGAGCAACCTCAGTTAACTTCAAAACCACCAACAACCTCTAATAAAACCGTCATTTACAACACAAACAACTCCATTTATGAAAAGCTCCACACACACAGAGAGAGAGAGAGAGAGAGGAATAGCTGTAGACCTAGGGAGAAGAAGAACCAGCATTTCGTTTTGAGGAGCAGAAATCATACAATTGAGAGCTTTTCCTCTCTTTTTCTCCAACCTTCCTCAAGTATAAAGCTCGATCATCAGGGTCGAGCTCGAGCGTCTGGTTTGGAAAGGGGCTTTGAAAGGCGATGTACGTCGTCGTATTGAAAAAATTATAACCAAACAGAGGAACGGATCTGTTGCAGCAAAATACAGTACAATCTACACTGATGTAATGTGTAAGTGCAGGTAAAATGCACAAGAAAATAAAAATTACTACTACATTTTAAGAAAATACGAAATTCCAGAAGTGCCCCTGTCGGAGGAAGAAGACAAAGAATGTACAGTAAACAACTCAATTAATCGTTCACCAGCTCTAATTTTCACACCGACTACTGAGTACTGACCCATTCTCTAATTAAATCGTTTTATTATGGTGTTGCATCAGTAATCGTTCTCTAAGAAAACCAAATAATTCTTTTGTCACAAAATTTGTTACACACATGAATTCATGATCAAAATTTGATTTTAATGAGTGTTTTGATCATGCAAATAATGGAATATTTTTGAAATATTTTTAAAAATATTTTGAATACACCAAGAAAAATTGTGAAGAAACTATTGAATTAAGAAATATAAGAAATTATTAGGGCAAATAAAGAGTTTTGAAACAATACATTGTTTTTGTTTAAATTAAAAAATTAAAACATTTCAATGACTTCAATGGAAAATATGAAAATTTTGATACATTTGGGAAATAAGTTGTGAACCAAGCTTACATTCTTCTATATAATTAGAGAAAACAACTACATATGGGAACACCCAAACTTATTGAAGGAATAAAGTATTGAATGAGCGAGTTATAATATTAATCACGTTTAGAAATGGGTGGCGAAAAGTTCAAATGCAGAATCTCTTTTCTGATCTGAGTTATAATACTATATTGAATGACATACTCATCTAAAAACATAAGCAATTAGAGATATGAATCATTTAATATTTATCACTTAACACAAAGTTCATGATATCATTTTTTAATGTAAAAAATATTAGTACTCACAAACCTTGGTAAGTGGACTTTCAGTCGTTTTCAGACTATTTCCACTATTACCATTGTATTTCCAGAGAACTACCCCTGCAATTGATCTAAAGCTTTTATTTCGTGATTAATTGTGCTTATAAATATGAAGAAAAAAAAAAACTAAATTAGCTCCAATGTGATTGAAACGAATTATCTTATTGAACGAAATTTTATGCGACTTGTTTTCTCTTGTTTAAGATGAACATTATCAAATGCTTCCACTACTTGTTTATTAATTGAAAAGAGAATCACACTTCAACACCTTAACTGGAAATTTTGCACTTTTCTTTTTAAATAGTTGCAATAATATCCATAAATTTTTTAGTAATTTTTTATTGCGCTTGACCATTTGAATTTGAACACAATCCCCATTTCATTATAATCGAACTGTAAATTTCATACATTCCCCATTTACTGAAGGCCAGATGGCCCAAAACTAACATAGGAATTCCAATCACTGATATATTTTTTTCCTCAAAGCTTTGTACATGCAATATTAAGATATGAAAACCATTTAGCAAACCTCTTTTGTTTTTGAACCCTTGTGAAATTTTCACGTCCATCCAAGAAAATGAGAATGAGATCACCAACAAAACGAGGCTAGCTTAGTTAGTCCACGAGCACCAGAGTGACAGAGTCAAGGAGCTAAGTGCCACACATGGGCCGCGCTAAATGAGCTTGAAAGAGTTAGTTCCATGACAACGAGCCAAATGCCACATCTGAGCGGAGCTAAGTGCGACATATATGAACTTGAAAGAGTCAAGTCCATGACGACAAGCTAAAAACCAATACAAAAGTTTACAAAATATTCATTTTCTATGCTAAATTCTTTCTAGAGTTGAGCTTGTGAATCTCCGCATTTACTCTAAGAACCTCAGTCTCATCGTAAAGTCTTTGTGTTGACTCTTTTAATTCCTGCACCTTTACTTTGAATACAACTAATTCATCTCCAAAATCTTCTTCTAACTCATCATTTTCACGACTTTTGGGGATCGAAGTATTTCTTGAATCAAGAACAAGGCAAGCAAATTGATCCAACTGTGCGCGGATCTGACCGATAATGATCTGAAAGCATTGAAAAGTTGTTGACCTCTTGTTCCAAAATGTGAAATCACGTGGAGAGGTAGTAAGCTTGAAACTTTGATGGCCTTTGCAACACTCATAGTCTCAAGAATAAGTCCTATGCCAATTCAGAACTAAATAGCCTTGAGACTGTTCCCATGAGGTATACTACTGGCTCCGTTTGGATTTGTTTTCGCTCACTATTTTTGGTATTTCGAGTTTTTTAAAATTCTATATTTAAAAAAAAACGCGGGGCGGACATTAAAAAGACATCTCAATATAGTTTCATAATTTTAAATACTACAAAACTCTAATGGTCCTAACCCACATATTCCCCAATACATTTTCAAACTGACAAAACCTATATTGGCCAACATGTTTCTCCAAAATCCTCACTATTGTTCTCACTCAAAATCTCTAAAACCTTAAAACACATTACCCAAAATACATCCAAACAAGGACAGTAGGTACATTTGTTTCCAACGTCAAATCAAGAAATAATGGTAAAGAAAATGAAGATAAGTAAATTACTAGAGTAAATTCTTCTAATCTTCCCTTCGGATAGAGAAAGTAGTTGAATATAATAGGTGTGTACCTTCTAAAGCCATGGCAAGATCTTTACTGAAATTTTGCGTATGATTCGTCACTAGCTTACTCTTGGAACTTCGGACGACATTCTCAAAGTTGTCATGTGGCATCCCTTGTGAAAGAGGCCTCAAAATCTTTTCTATAACCAGTGGAATATCCCCATCATCCTGCTTTAGGTGCTCTCCTTTTTAGCATGCAAATGTAACATTAGTGAAAATGTAGAGATAATCAATTCTAGTTTACGACATAAAGAGAAAAGAAAGCACTAGCTAACCATTGTTTACTAATTCTGCATGAGCTTGCAAGTGCAAAAGGCTTAAAGCCGCGTCCACTGCGCCAAATCGATGTGCTCTCACAATATACACCTATCAAAACGAGAAGGCATAAACCATTGAAATTATTGTTGAACAAAATCATTTGGAGTTGCGTGAAACTCTCGCCAATATCGGGGTTCGGTCGTGCCCAAGATATTTATATAGCAAGTACAATATACTTGTTTTGTGATTGGATAGTAATCCAAGAAGATTGACCAACCATATGACAAGTGCAGTACACTTGGTTTATGACTGGATGAATTTGGCCAAATCAGATGGCTACATTGATTTGCTACTATGATGACTATATACCGATCTCAACGAGAAAGCATATACCACTGAATTTGTGTTGAATACAAATCATTTGGAGTTACAAGAAATTCTTGTCTAGACCGAGTTCATCCGAACTCAAAACATTTATGACAAGTGTGGTACACTTGTTTTGTTGTTGGATAATACTCGTAGAATAGTGACCAATCATATGACAAGTACATTATACTTGTTTTGTGGTTGAATGGATTTGGCAAGTTAGAATGTTAATTCTTGTTAGGATTTTCCTGAAGTTACAAATGACTTTCTAGACCATATCAAAGAAAGTTACCTTCATTTTGCAAGCTTCTATGAGATGAAAAACTAGTACATCTCCTTCTTCTAAGTTATGTGCAATAGAAAATCCACGCCATCCAGCACTAAGCCCCCTCCTGTCAGCTAGATATTTCGTATAGTATTCTTTTCGGCTCTCATCTACTAAAGTAACCTTTATATCACATGTTGGCAAATACAAGTCGCAGAATAACTTTGGAAGAGACTGTCATAAAAATTTAAAAATAAAAAATACATATTAAATATGCCCAACTTCAAACAACTTGAACTTTGAATAGTTACCATACATTACCAGCCAGAAACCGTGCGTGACATTTGAACGAATCATTGTCTTTACAAAGCTAGGGAACTGTGTATTTAGATTTTCTTGAACCTCTTGTGCTCGTTCCAAATCAGAAGATATGATTTCAACTTGACTGTGAAGATCATTCATCACTGCCCTTTTCCGTTTATGGCTTTGGAAGTATAACAGAAGCAGGGGCTCTAGGAAATAAATTAATCTCGGATTTTCAAATGATAATTGAAAAAAAAAAGGTTATACAAAGTTGAATGCTTACATTCCTGTTTCATTGGTCTTCACATGTAAATCCTGTTTAGCATAAAACATGTACTTGATTTACGTAAGGGATAATAAATATCACATCAAAATTAAGCATATGTAAAGAATGATATATATCGAGAACTTACAAATATTATCACAGAAATCCCACACATCGAAACAAAATAGCAACTAGTAATCAGTCACTAAGGTACTTCTACCAGTTACACTTCCTTTGCTTTAAAAGAGTCCAACATTAATATATATATATACATATACATATAAGTGTTTGAAAGGTTGAATAAATTGGTTAACCTCTTTTTTAATATCACAATGATATGATTTAGCTAAATAAAATTGACTATAAGGTAAAATTCTTATTTCGAAGAATATCAAAGGAAGTTAAATAGGTATTAGCTCTACAAACAGGTACTCCTATATCATATGATATGCATAAAATAATTTTCCCCAGGTAAGAAGGGAACCTACGCAAAAATGAAATAACATGGATCAAAAACTCGATCACACATAAAGGCGAGGAGGTCATAAAAACGCGGTTTCACATAATCAAAACTACTTTTTAGAGAGAGAGAGAGAGAGAGAGAGGGATATATAAAATCTTACTCGATTAGGCGTATATGTTTCCTTGATTTCCATTAGTTCTTTCATTGTCTTCTTATATGGCTTTCTCCTCTTCCTCTGCAGGAAATGTTAACAGAGAATACACAAAACAACACCTATGTTACACAGTACTTGAATATTTAAAGGAAAAAAGAAAAATCAATGAAACCTTGGAAATGGTAAGATTGGGGTTACGTCCGAGATGATATGCTACAAGTCGATCTTCCTCCATAATCTAAATTCGACTTTTCCAATTTATGGGATTTGATGGGGAAAAAGTGCCGATCTGATCAAAAAATTGCCGCGAAAAATGGTCTGTGGTGCTTAATTTCCTGGAAAAGACATTGTTACTTGTAGGGGGGGGGGAGAGAGAAGGAGAGAGAGAGAGAGAAAGAGGCGGTTTGATTCAATAGGCTGGTGGTGCGTGCACCTTGACCTTGGCTACCGTTTAATTTAAAGTTGCTAATTCGGGATATGCAAAAATATTTTTCTGCAATTACAAATTTATTGAATATTGCTTGTTATAGGAAAAAGTTTTAGTGCATCGGCTAAAGTATACAATATTTTTTAAATTTAATAATGAAGGAAAGTATACATAAATTTCTAATTTTAAGAAATAGTGGTATACTAACTCTCAATAATAAGAGCTATATAATTTCTCCAGTTATAGACTTATAGTTAGTAGTGCAATAAATTTAATTTTTATTTATTTAATATAATTTTCAAATTATACAATCCATATTGGTGCCGAACTGCATCATTTTAATGGCATCTGATGCTCTAACTTTTAGCACAAATTCAGATTTTCATTTTCGAACAGAAAAAAAGTGTAACCTTCTACCTCTTTGCGGCTTCATTTCATCTCACTGGACTAGTTTTGAATTTAGTATATTAATTAATAGAGTTTTTGATTTTTTAGTTAACCCAAAATAATTACTTGACTTATAATTTGATATTTACTAGTGTACTGCACACAGTCGTAGTATTAGATAATTTTGTACAATAATCAATACAGAAAAATAGTTAGGTCAACTTTCGACCTTTCCACAAAACAAAACACAACATTGAGATCTTACATAATAAATAATGGAATTCAATATCTTTTTTTGATGAATAATAATGGAATTCAATATCAATACTCAGAAAAATGTTACGACGTTAGTATTTGCAAAGCTAACTAATTAGTAATTATATTATAAATTTAACTAGTATACGCCCCGTGCTATGCACGGGTTATATTAAACTAATATAATCTCGTGTCGTGCACATAATTACACTAATTGTTAAAATAATATTTTATATAATTAGATTTTCTATTAAAACCTTCCATTTTATTACTGAAAGTTTGGAAATATATTTATAAGAATTGGCAAAAGTAAAATTTTGCACTTATTATTGCAATATATCTAGAAAAAATGCATTTACCAAAATTAAATAGTGAAGATCCTTATTTCAGGACTTTAAAATAGGCAAGTTTTCAATCTTATTCTACTATGTTCCTTCCATTTGAATATGAAAAAAGTTGATAAAGAAAAAAGAGAAATATACACTCATAAAAGGACATAATTAAGGGTGGGGTGTGTGCACCTTATAAAATAAATTTAGTTTATTATTGGAGATCAAACTTAAATCAAGCTAATTGATACTCGTTCGACAACAGTTCATTTAAACTTGATGTTTGATTATTTTTAGACCTCAATCAAAGTTCACCTTGATAAACACATAACTGATAAATGCATATAAATATCAAACCACTCGGGACCGCTTCGTGTTCGGCGCAATAAAAGCTCGTTTGAGCTCTACTCATTCAATAATCAAACCAAGATGAATGTAAACTTAAGCTAGATAAAAGAAAAGATAGAACTAAGTGATGTGTTTCTTATAGAATAATCCAACAACATTATCTCGATGAAAGAATGATAAGAATGAAATATGTTTCACATAATAAACAGTATGGCAGTAGACCAAAAAAGTATAAACAAATAAACATGTTCACAACCTTGGTGGCATAGGTTTAAAAGTATCTCGATGGTTAAACATGATCAACATAGCTTTTTATTTTTTGAACAACTTCAAAACCATTGCCTCTTTCTTTCTTTTATCAGTCCACTTTTTGGCATCTTGCCCTTAGAAATTCTCTTCCACGTTTGTGTTTGCAGAAACATCAGTTATTCTTGAGAATTCATCCATGTCATCCAAGCCTTCCAACAATTTCATCTTCACATATTTCACCACCATTTGCAGTGAACAAATCCTTATTCATCACTTCATATTGTACAATCTCCTCATTCGCCCTTAGTTGTTTATGTGTAGTTCCTATCGGCAACCTGTTTATGTGTAGTTCTTATCGGCAACCTGTTTGGATTCTTGAATCCCCTCAACGCTGTCAAGAGCTTTTAAAGTGACTTTATGTCCTTTGTCTCATTCATATTTAATAGGTTGAAGTCTATTGCCCTTGACAAAGTAATATGTTACGAAGCAAATACACCTGCAAGAAACAGAACATTAAATAACATCAAACTTGACAAAATTCTCAAGAATGTGCGAAGGACTAAAACCAAATACTCATTCTTATTGTAGGAAAAAAGGTAAATAATTTTTAAGCCATAACAATAGCTGTATTTAGCAAGTTTTTTTTCATATTAACAATATTTTTTGCATACCCGATCTGGTAGTTGTTGCAGATAATAGTTGTGAGTGTTCGTCGAAAGGTTAAAAGTTGAAATTGAGAAATCTCTTCAGTTTAAACATTCCATTTTGCCAACATGCAACTTGAGTCAGTTCTGTTTTCTTGAAAATGCAGTCGTATGTCCAGAAAAAAAGTACAAAAACGACAATGAATGAGAAGATATTGATTTCAATATAGTCATCATGAACTATAACAATCGAAGGAAACAAAGAAAACAATCAAATAATTACTTAGGAAGCTTTGAACATGGGGATTACCTTAAGCAACACTTATCCTTGCATGCTGCCTTTAGAAAGACTAAGAACTGCTGTAGATGTGAAGAGTGAACCGCATCAACAGAATAAATGCATTAATCACAATAAAATTTCGAAAAGAAGTAAACTGATTTTCCAATCTAGAGAAACACACTTTTCCCTTGATAATCATTTAAGCACCAAGATAAAAGTTGAATGGTTATTAATAGTACTAAAGTCTACAAAGATATACATAACTTATAAGATATTTGGCAATGCCAATCGAGTTACTCAAACTGTCGTAAGCAAATGAAACCTTTAAATTCATTAGTTATGTTCTAAACGTGGAATCTAAAAATAAGATTTATACACTGTGTACCTCAAACAAATTGTCTTAAAGTTACTTGAACAATTTAGACTACCTTAATGAAAAAAGGTAGACTCTAAACGTTGTTGTGTTGACAAATAGGCCATTCAAAGAAAAATATTAAATGAAAATAGGAAGACATATAAAAACATGGTTGTGAGAAGAACAACTCACTGCATTAAGACTTGAACTGGAAGAAGCCAAAATTGAATAAAAAAACAAAAAAAGAATAGAAATCTATTGCTTGCCTAGGAACAAAATAAAGATATGGAAATATATTTTGCATCTGTAATCTGTGAATAAACTATCTGCAATTGAATTTAATAAAACAACCTATTTTCCCAAAAATGTAACCATTCACCCAGAGCAAAACCAATGTCAAAACGGAATTTCACCAACACCAACTACATGCAATATCTATAACCTCTGTACAAATTCAAATTGCAAAAATTTAGAAGAAATCTTGAATAGTATATGCATCAACATCCATAAAATTAGATTAAAAGATTTGAGACATGGTATAAAATATAGAAACCTGCTTAAGCACCAACTCTTATTGACTGCGTAAAAATGAAAGTTTGGGAAGTGGTGTAAAGCCATTTACACTTCAAAGGAAATGAACCTGCAAAATTATTGATAAGCAACAGAATAAATATATGGAGAAACTCATTGCAGACCCTACACTTCAACTATAAATTTACAAAGCGTACATTCAAAAACAGTAAATCACAAAACATATTGTAGTACATAACTTACAAACACAATTATAAAATCAATTTTCACCTTTTTTCAGTTTGAAGTTCTACCTTCTAATTTTCGAATGCTTAAAGATTATTGAGGAAAAGATTAGGTAAAGAGAAAGAGGCAACGTACTGCAAACAAAGAATAAAATTACAGAAAATGTAATCTGGAAATGAGGAGATAGTGGAAGAGAGGATAAGTGCTAGAAAGGTGGGAAATTGGATATGTTTTGAGTTGGTTATCAAAAATTTTAAAATTTGAATGTGCATCAGCCGAAAATTTGATTTGATGATATAAAAATAATATAAAAATAATTCTAAATTCTGAAAAAATAGTATTTGGTCAAAATTATCACATGACAGTTAAGAGACTGATCTCAAATAAATATATAAGTAGATAAGTAGATATAAAAATAATTCTAAATTCTGAAAAAATAGTATTTGGTCAAAATTATCACTTGACAGTTAAGAGACTGATGTCAAATATATATATAAGTAGATAAGTAGATAAGTAGATTTTGACATGAAATGCTGATGCATGTTTTGTTAAGCTGAGTTCGGTTAGGCGCAAATTGTAATGTGGCCCAAGAATTGAACAGGCCGTTAGGACGATAATAACGGGTGTATTTGGGTTAGGCCCAATTATTTAATTTACCGTTCGTTTGGGCCGACTAGCCTCAAATGACAAATATACCCTTAAGTGTCCTTGAAATCAGGCCGTTGATATTTAATGGTTTCACAACCGTTGGATCAAGTTGATGTAATTTGTGAACCCTAGGTTGCGCCGATCGTGTGATTTTTCTCTCTGTTTCTCCCCCACATTTGGCTTCAATTCCACCGTTTTCGTGCAATTCTGTGCCATTTAAATCCGTAAGAGAACCCGTTTCAGGACCAGGTGTGAATTTATTTCTTGTGATTTCTATGATT
The DNA here is from genome assembly GCA_034814905.1 of Penstemon davidsonii. Classification (NCBI taxonomy): domain Eukaryota; kingdom Viridiplantae; phylum Streptophyta; class Magnoliopsida; order Lamiales; family Plantaginaceae; genus Penstemon; species Penstemon davidsonii. The sequence continues at coordinate 8,115,923 of JAYDYQ010002688.1, forward strand.
ATCCCATGTGAAATCTAAGTATTTCTAGTATTTCTGTATAGGGTTTCCATAAAATTTCATGATTTAAAGACCTTGTCTATTTTCAGGGGTGATTTTGCTCGAATTCCACCTTTTTCATACAAGTTTCGAAGTTACTTCATCAGGTATTAACTAATGGTTTTCATACGAATAAAACAAACATACATACTTTGACAAAATAAATGGTTTTGTGGACCATAAGAAACAGCTGAAAGGACTTCATTTCTAGTAGTTCATAGTCATAGTACTTGATTCCTGAAAGTTTCCCATATATTCAAGAATCATTTCCTAAATATGTTTTACTATAAAAGCTTTCTCATATATATATATATATCGTTCTTTTCTTAACTTCTTAAAGCCAGCCAAAAGGTGGTCCTCTCCAACCATGAGCCCTTACATAAAAATAGAGAATGAAGTTAGTTTTGAGTAATAGCTATGCACCTCTTAAATATACATATATGGCATAGTAATATGTAAATGTAGGCAGCAATCACTTTTTAATTCTTACACATGATCATCAGATGTTGACACAAACACCAGTAGAGTTTTGGTCAAACTGCTATAATCAAAGTCAAACATGGTTTTGAAATATATATATATATATATATATATATAAGTAGATATCTATTATCTATGGAATTCAGGCCCATTCCTTTCATGTGGCTCTTGAATTGTATAGTGGAACCTGGCTCTGGAGTAAGTTATGTGCAGAAAATATGCAAGTATATGGCACTTTTAAGTATGCTGTATGCCTTTTCTTTCATGAATTCACTAGCAAAAACAACACATGATAATTTTATAGATAAAAGTGGAATAATCCTCTTATTGATTTTTATGCTTATCATTTTTCAGACTTTTTTTTTTTCCATTTCATAAATAAGTTCAAATAAAATAAGTAAGAAATCAATAATTTAATGTCTGAAATGGATAATAATGGATATCGAACTTGTAAATCAGTAGCATGTCCAGGATTATAATCTAGGTTTTACTTAATTAACCATAATTCTTACTTGCCAACCAAACTTCTCCCTATTTTATGTTGCAACTGACTCGCTTTTTTTGTTTGTTTGATAATATGATTTTTTTCATTTGTTTAGGATGTCAATTTGGAAGAGAATCTGTTCAGTTTACAAGGCTCATAAAGAACAGCGTTTGAAAGAGTCTCTGACCCGCTTGCTCTTGGAAGAAAAAGTAACTGTTAAGATCGATAACAAGGTTGAAGATGGTGTCGCTAATGCTGATACTGACCCACAACATCTGAATGATCTGGCCCGCTTGATCTTGAAAGGAAAAGTAACTTTTGAGATCAATGACAATGTTGAAGATGATGTCGTTAATGTTTATGTAAACCGACAACATATGAATGACTTGTCATTGAAAACCAAGACTAGTGCACCATTGGCAAATAAAACCAATGGGAATGGTGCCTCCAAACCCGATGACACGTCAAATGGCAATGGGGTTGTTTGATTCTAATGGATTTGGATTCTGATTGGTAAGATTTTTATATTATTGTATTCTGTTGATATTAATTAGTTATTAACTCTTTTATTGTTTTTAAATGCAGAAATTGCTTAGGATAAATTATTAACCGTACACTTTTCTAATGAATGTTGTGTTTGAGATCACTTCATTTAGTACTGACTTAAACTTCTATTAGTGTAAGCACAAAGATTTTTGTAATTCCAGTATTGATGCTCATTGGGTGTATATGTTGGTAAAATTCCACTTTTGATGCATTTAATGATTGTTGTGTTTGAGATCACTCAGATTTTATGTTAGTGAAAGTTATTTATACTAGATAAGTTGGTGTTTGACTTGCTTTGGTTAGAACCAGTTAGTTTGTTTGTGAAATGTCACATAGGTAGAGGTGGTAGCTTTATTGGCTTGTGAGCTTGAAATGCCACACAAGTTTTTTTATTTATATTTGTCAAAACACATCTCCTCTATTATTTTTACATATAAGAATTAAATCAACAACCAACCATATATAGATTAAAGTAGAGACTAAATTATATTTGATTTTTTTTTGGGAAAATTATCGTAGAACAACTTGAGTACTAAGGGTTAGTTTGGCCCAGTTGTGGGAGCATTTCTAGATCTCAATTGTGATTTTGAAAGTGTTTGACTCCAATTATAAAAATTACTTTTGATTAATCATGATTTTCATGGTGTTTGGTGCCTTATGCCACAATTACTTTTGGGATCTCCAGAAGTTAAAAATAATTTATTTTATAAGCTCCTAAAGTGTTACTTTTACAAAAGTTATTGTACAAGAGTAATTACTCCATAATTAATTTTTATTATAATCAATTATTGTCAAAATTCAGCAAAATTAATTCTCCTATAATTACTTTTCGAACATTTAGGCCAAACTCACCCTAAATGCCACACAAGTCTTTTAATTTATGTTTAATCTATGTAACAACCTTTAACACAAATTTAATGTTAGTGAAATTATTTAAGAGTTGCAAAAGCAAAGGAGCTTAGGAGAATCTATACTGGATGAGTTGGTGTGTGATTTGCAGTATATACAAAGTTTTTCAATTTATATTTCTCGACAATTGCTAAAATCTAGTTGAGAAGGGACTTGAGTATTCTTAAAAATGATAATTTGAGTGAAAATATGAAGATTCTCTCTCATACAGGCTTTGTAGTGTAAATAAAACTCCACCAAAATAATTTGTGCATCCATGTAAAATCCGACCATATTATTTTGTGTTTTGCTATACAAATAATGTGGTGGTGTAACATATAGTGAGTCCTTATAATATCTCATTTCTAACTTACAGTTATGCTGAAATTAAATCAATAATTTATTTTTTGTGTTGCAAGTTTCATCCGTGCAACCAATAAACAAAATATTTTGGGTTGTGTGTGCAAAGAAAGGATTATTTATTTCCACCGTCCATGTTGCAAGGTTGGTTCAACATACTAATGACAATTTCAGAGAGAATTTTTTCGAATTTGATTTAGCAGATTTTAAGATGAGGTGTTTTTATAGAACATAACTTTTTATCTTACCAAACTATAAAAGTAATGTTACTATTATTAATTATCAACAAGTGTTTCCGTTGGGAATATGTTTTAAAGTTTAAACTGCAACTAAATTAAGTAAATCAAATGGAACAAGGTTGTGAAAATCGGACTGAGTCGCTGACGAAGTCTTTAGGCAAATTTTGCGGCCCTCTATCAAATGGAACTGTGCTAGCAAATTGTGTTGGCAGTGTATAGGCTCAAAGGTTCCTGGATCGAACAAACCTAAATTTCGTTCTGCCTCGAATTTCAGAGCACTTTAAAAATCAGGATATGCTCTCGTCCTTCTATATTTTACTGTCCGGAATCAATAAATGAGAGATATGGGGGATAATGTGGAACTTCTCATTATAGTGAAAGAGGTTACGGGATGTTCTTCAATGACTTGTAGACCATAAAGGGTAGTAAAATCTAACCAAACCGGTGACCAACATTGGTTGATGGACATTATTCTAAGCTTTCACAATTTCTCAATTTTACAAGCATTATTAGACTACACAGTAATATATATATATATATATATACATTTCTGCTACTACCACAATACAAATATGAAAATAAGTTACAACTGTTAGATTACACGACTAGTGTAAAAACCTCATCTCCTTAACAGCACAAACTGGATGCATATCAATGAGAGATTTACGTACCAGACAGGTCCGGAGGCACTCAAATGTACGAGGTTACCTTTACATACACCACTCTATACAGCTGTCCGCTTTTCTACTTTAAGAACTGTACATTTTTCATGCCATAAGTCGAGCGTTCGCGTAAAACTATTGTTAGCTGTGACTTCTTCAGTTACCTGTCTCATTATCTCCAAAGTTTCATCAGTACTCAAGTAGCCATTTATTCACCGTGTAATTATGCACTTCAAGAAACTGCAGTGAACCACCCAGAGTTACAGAAAAGGCTCTTATAATTTTGATCTATGTTTAATCCCACTAAAGGGTGACCTCTTACTAACAGAAGCAAATGGCTCTCGATTCAAGGAGCCTGAGAATTTAATATCCCAACACTCCACATTCTTCGGAACACACACGTCAAAAAGTATTTGGCCAAGAACACTGTTGGCATTCATACAAGGGGTTGACCGATGATGAGGTGACCCCTCTTTACGTTCCTCTTGTAGGGAACCAAATTCTTTGGTGTTTTGATACTCTGATGAACTTGGTAGGAAGAAGTGGTCATTTGGCCCAGCTGCTATTCTTTTGAAGCTCTGACATGAGTCAACTGCTGCATTTTGGAGGTCACAAATCAAGTCAGATATCTCATCATCATGCATGCCATCCATGCGCCTAAGTTTTTGAATTTTTTTGGAGAAAATCAACACTGCCTCCTCAAGCAACTCCGTTATTGCAGATGTGTACTGTATAGATTGATGTTTGTGATTACCTGCAATGGGCAAACAATGATTAAATTGTCCAATCATATACTAAATATTAACTTGCAAAAAGTTGAAAATAAGATAAACTCGAAGAAATATTACAACAATGTTTGAACAATGGCTGGGTTATCTTACAAAGAATTCAAAAGCTGGTGTTAATTACCTAGAGAACATTCACTTGAGTATCCAAAAACAGAACTTCCATTATCCCTTCTATCAAGGGTATTTATCTCATTATCAAATTGGATGTATCGTGACAAATAGATGACATGAATACAGTTGCAGAGGTCTAATTCAAGACTTGTCAAAAATCATGTAAAATACCAAGCAAACCAGAAGAGCAACGTTCGTTGAACAAGCCATGGTCATAGGTTCAAATGGCATATGCCCCAATATATTCAGATAGCTTCATATAGACTCGTGGTGAATCCAAGGGCCATAAGATGTTGACCAAGTACATTCTACTTTGGATTTAATGCTTGTTAGGGAACTCAACACACACCTGAAAGTATAAAATGACGAAAGAGGTCCATATTTCAAGAAAGACATCCATTATCATCTCCCTTAGGAAACTCTTGACATTTTTTATGATTTGACATTAAATGTGTATCATGAATAAAATGAGTATCATCATAAACTGTGGTTTCTATGTGATCCCAAAAATTTCCCATTTCTAAATGCTGGAGACAGCATCTTCAACAGAAGCCATGCCGAGTTCATTATCCAGCACAAGAGCATCAACCAGTTGTAGAGAAAAAATAAAAGCCAATTACAACCTGCAAGTCGCTCATCCAATAATCCATGCAAAATACATAGCATAGCCACTTTAATTTATCAGACAATTAAAACATCTCCTGAGGTTACTTATTCAGCTAATCCAATACAACCTCAGCTAGCTCATTTGACATTGTGCACAGCACATATTATAAGCTATGCAGGGTAAAGTGAATTCATAAAATGGGGAGATCGAGAACTGACAAAAGATTAGACTAACCCGCAAGGGCAGGGGCACTGCAATTCACAACTTTTACAATACCCCCCACATCCTGTAAATGCTGAGCAAAGATGCATAGAGTTGAAAATGGAGCTGTATCTTCATTTTCTGAGCATAAAATGAGAAAGGGCCCCCCAAAACCCTACATGTAGAAAAGAGCAACCAAACAAACGGTCAAAACCACATAACAGTAGATAATAAAATTTCCAAATCTGCACGCCAGTTGAAAACTTACAACTGAGGAATAAAGGGTTTGCCAGTACTCTACACGTTGGGATCCAAAACTGGTGAGAAATAAAGCATCCATGCTTGAAGTAACACCTTTGGCAAACAATGACACTAACTTTGATGAACCAGGTATTTTGAGGATGGAACGGTGTAAAGCAAACCGCGCACCCAAGTCAGAAGTAAAATCTATCGGATCAGAATCATATATCTGGCCTGAGATGCAGCTGGCAACCAATCTACTATCCTCCTTCATGTAAAAACAAACAAGTCATTATAGAAAGCTTACCTATGCACCACCTAAAATTTAATAAGAGTTTTAGTTTAAGTACAAGAACAACAGTTACCTGACTGAGCTCCACTTCAGAGCAACCTTCAATAATCTGAATCAGTTCATCGACATGACACAGCCAGAAAAAACAATTAATACTACCATCTAAATTAACTAAATAAAAGTGATTTAAAATCATCAGCCAACGAATGCGTGAAGAAATACACCAAGAATAGTAGGAAAGTAAATGCACGAAAAAGTAGCTGTGCAAATTTAGATGTATATTTATGTGCACCAATCATGGCAAATTCCAATGCATTGACTTTACCTGGAAAACCTTATACATACAAGCTTTCGAACCACCAGAAAAACTTGCAAAAATAACAGGACATGGTCCACACCTAAGTTCCTGCACATACAAAAACACAGATTAATCAAGAAACAAAACTAACAAGAAATTGTGGTGGGGCACACTTATACAACAATGACAAGATAAATTACAATTTTTTATACGATGACAGTGTGGTATCCACTCACGTCCCCAAAACCGCAAAAAATGGAATAAAAATGCTTAATTCAATAATTCACATGCTCCAAGCAACCCAATAATTAAAATGACGCAGAGAAAATGAGAAGATTAAATACAAAGCAGTCCAAGCAAATGCTGATCAGTCAATCTTCGAATTATTTTCACATATAAACACTATAATAAGACTGACCTTAACAAGCTCACGGAGGACAGAAAAAGCCAGTGAAGTAGCTCTCTCCGGAATGAATCTGCAATAATATAACCAACCAACTAATGATACTTGTTTAGAGAAACGGTTTAAGAGGCAAATGCAGGTCTAACCTCATCACATCCTCTTACAGTATGCATCGCAACCAGCAAGGAAAACGTACTGTATAAAACTATAAATTCTACAACAACTATCTCCTTGAGCACACTTGTAAGTGTCATACACCATTATAAGTTAGTTATGATTTCAGTAACTTAGCAATTATCATTTCAGAAGTAGCTACCAATGAAATGAATTACCTACTGTCTAACCACAATAATCGCATTAATTCTTCAAAATTATCCAAACAACAACTAACCATTAGTTTCTTCATTTTCATTGACCTCTAAATTACTCTTACAAACTTGCGATTTCTTTCTTAATCAAGGTATTCGCCCTCAAAATTATCCTCTACCAGATTATCGCCATTTCAAAGGATATCAGAATCATCAAAAACACTCTTCAATAAGCTATAGTTTAATCAACTGAGAATCACTTACTACAAAATCGAACTCAAAACGCCAAACCTAAAAGCTCATAAGAGAACCACGATCATCATCAAATGAACAAAACACCTACAAATTCGAGCTAAAAGAACGTACGGATTGAGATAATCGGAGCGGGAAACAAGCGAATTCCATCCGAGAGAGGAATAGAGACCGATTAAATTCTTCAATTGAGTATCGCCAATCGAAACCCACGCAAAAACCACGATTATCCCCTTCGCTTTAAACTCTTCTCCGCGATTCCGCACCCAATAAAATCTCCCGCCGCTGCTCATTCTCGCAAACAATTGGAAGCCGAAACAATTTAAGAATTTGAAGAGGGTTTGGTTTTTGGACAGTTGGGTGAAGAGGTGAGGAATGGAGAGAGAAAGTGATTGAATTATTGGTGGTGGATCTTCAAGCCGGATTACGTATGTGCCAGATCAGTCGATGGGCACCCTTTAGGAATATCCTTATCCGAGTGCACAACTGCGTAATTTAGATTGATTTTTATTTGGGCTCTTGGGCTAATAGCGTCTGATGGGCTTGCGCTCGTGTGATATTGTGAGCCGTTTCACTTTTTTGTTGCAAGTCTTATCTTTTTAGGCCCAAAGCCTAATCAATATAAGCCTTCATTTGGCTTGTGCATTGACTTTGTATTAGTTTTTCTTTTCTTTTTTGGTTACAACTTTGAATTAGTTTGAAACTTAATCAATTTTCATAAAATTACTTTTTTTTTTTCTAATAAGAAGTAGGTCTTGTTTGTTTTGAATTTTTGGAGATTTTCAAGCTTTTCTCGAAGCCAGAAAAAACACAAGTTGTATTTTTTTTGTGAGAAGTATTTCTCTTTAAAATATCTTCATTTTTTTTTATCTACTATAATGTGTATTTACAGCTCGGACCGAAGAGTGCAAATGGTATAGATCATTCCCAGTGTGTAGGATTCGAACTTGAGTCTCGCCTCTGGGGGTCGCAAGTCACTACCACTTGACCTAACCACCTTGAATTCTTCACTAGTTTATTTTCAAATTTACACTATATCGTTTAAAAAAGATATCTCTATTTAAACACAAATCATATACACTTATTCTTGGAAAAATCAATCATGTCTTTAAAGACAACATAAATTCCTAAAATTACTTAAAATCCTATCAGCTTTTTCATTTCTGAAAATACTATTCGAAAAACAATTCGACCAATTCCTAGTTTTTCCAAAATTGTGTTTGTCAAACTTAAATAAATCAAGTTTTGTATTCGTACAACCCTTTAGTGATGATAGTTTAGTAAGCCGCGTTATATACACAAAAGATCCCACTAGAGCATGCCACTTTTCATATAGAAAAAAATAATATTAAAATCACAATAAAAATAAAAATAAAATTCAAAGCTAGCGAAATAATCCTTCCCTTGGTCATACCATAATAATAAATGAAATGAAGAATAAAAAACAAAATCGAAGTAGAGGGGAATAGAGAAAAAGTCAACTCATCATCTTATAAAAAGTCAACTTACTTAGTAGGAGTATATAGGAAGCAGATCACAGATCCCTAAATAAAAAATTAAAAAAACACTGTAAACTATGGAAAAACACTTAGTTGTCATTATCTCTATCCTACTATTATAAATAGAAGTGACATAGTGTAGCAATTTTTTGGTATTTCTTTTTATTTTAAGTGTTTTAATTAATTCAACTATTTAACTTTTCTACTTTTCACTTATCTTATTTAAATAAAACTTTCTTTTACTTTTCTCCAGAAATTCTTATTTTTTTTGTTTAAAAAATTTATTGCACGCAGAAATGCGTGTTTTTTTTTTCCCAAGGGTTTAATTTCTTTCGAGACGGGTTGGACACATTAAGTGGGTACCTCTCCCAACAGAGATTCGAACATGAGTCTGCTACTTTGTAGTGACTAGTCTCTTCCATTAGACCAATCACCCGTTGGTTCAGAACTACGTGCTGGTGATGAACTAGTACTATTAAAATGAGAAGTCATGTATCATAGTGTAACAATTTTTTGATATTCCTATTTTTCCTTTAATACTTAATGAACATTTTAACTTATTCACTTATCTCATTATACCCTTATTTTTTAACCTTTTATTTGGATCAAACCCCAAAAAGAATTCCTTATGTTTTTTACTTCAAAAATTTAATGCATGCGTGCTGATGATGGCTAGTTAAAATAAAAAAAGGATAGTGATGTTAACCAGTGTACAGTTGATGCCAGATCAATAATTTCATTAATTTGTTATTTTTTGAATCACCCCTCTTTATTAAGAGCAATAAAATTCAACTTTGTCAATTTCCAAAAACACAGCTGGCAACTTATATACTCCTTCCGTTTTTTTATTTGTCGCTTTGGTAAAATAAATTTGTTTACTTTTATTTGACGTTTTAGGAGTTCAATGTAAAATTAATTATTTCCTACCAATTTTATCCTTCTTATTAATGGTTGTAATTAATGCTGTGATTATTTGATTTAAAGGGTGCTTGGTGTTCCTTAAACAAAGAGATCATTTATTACATTTCTTAATATATGTGCAATCCTTCATCTCGATAAAAGAAAAAAAAACGGAGATAGTACTTCTTTATATCGACTTAGTTTTCTCTCACTTCAATGCACGTCAATTTTCTTTATATTTTTATCAAGCAAAAACCTTAAATCTAATTATACATAAATTCTTTTCTAAGTCTTACTACGTACCGAAGTTGTCAAATCTGAATTGGATATTAAAAGTCTTCTCTTGATTTATAATATTTACAACTTTTCATTTTGCCTTATGTTACAGTAAATAAAATCCAAATTTGTAGTCCAAAGTAAAAAAATTAAAGAACAATCTAATAAAATATTATTAATTTGTAAAGTTTCCACAGAATAAATTAAAAAAAAATTATGAAAAAAGGCTTGTAAAAATGCTCAAGCATATCAACAAATTGCTTTAAAATAAAGAGGCTATTTAATTTTAATGGGTCTTCTGAAAATGATACATAATTGTTTTCTAATATTACGGGATCAAACTAAAAATTTAGGATAACTATTGAATAGGATTCTTTTTCAAATAAACATATTCTATTTAATAAATGATGCAACAATGAATCAAAATTTTCATCATTTTTTGTTAAAAACATCGAAAAGTTTATGTTTTTTAAATCAATGAAACGGAAATGATGTACAATTCTGAAACTTTTTGTTTGCCTAAGCTTACGACTCTCTAATTTTTCTTAATTTAGTAATTTATTTATAAAATTTTCTAGTATTTTCGAAAGGTTTAAAAAAAAAATTCAATACATAGTGAGAGAAAAAAGTTGTTTAAGTGTTAATTAAGAGAGAGAAGAATTGACTTTAAGAGCTACATTTATGCAAAATGATTTGGATATTAACAAATATGAATTAATTATTGTTGTTAGTGAGTAATAAAAATGGACAATTCAGAAAATAATAAATTATTGATATAACAACAACAATTCGTGTTGTGACAATATAAAAAAACCTTAGATTAATTAGTAATGCTGACATAATTCACAAAAGCCAAAAGTAAGCACATAAATATAAAATCTAGAAAAAGCAAACAAGTTCTGAAATTCTTATGGAGAACATCATAATCTGCTTCATGGAAAGAATAAATAAATAAAAAATCGTACAAAAAGTGTAAAATTTTAGTAAGAAATTGGTGTTAAAATCAAGAACAAACCTTCTTCACTTTTAACTCGTAGTACTACTCCTACTAGTTAAATTAGTAAACATTCTTTCATCTCAAATCAAATCTCAATCGATCTGTTTCCCAATTAAAATTTGAGCATCAGATCCAAAGCACATGGAAGTCAGTTGACGACCACTCCATCACGGCACGTGCATACATTACTTACTCGATTTAAATAATATGGATAATGTAGACAATTAATTAATTAATTAATTCATGCACCATCCATATACATTTTACCACAATCTGTACAAATGATGCATGTCATGAATGTACATAATTAATTAGTATACATACATAAAGAAAATCAGTACCATAGTATATAAATTAAAACGAGTACCATAGTGTATATTAAATGGCGTTTGGTTCTAAGGAAAAAGAATATCTTTTACTTTGAATTATCAAAATATCTTTTACTTTGAATTATGTAATGGTGTGTGAAATTAAATGAAGTGGATGATGAGTTCGATTTAGCATAATGAAACATTCATTGCCAACATATATAATTCTATATTATATACAAGCGCTATATATTTTTAATTTTATTACCAACGCCTAAGAAATAAATTATACAATGAATTTGAATTATGCCCTAACACAAAATGAGCTTGTATTTGCATATGATCTTGATGTGTTTCTAACAATTTGTACTTGAGAGAGGAGCTTGGGACACGCACGCGCATGTACAAGATAGAGGACTACTTAACTGTCCCACTTACCAGAGCTAAAGTGCATGACACTGAGCCAATTTGGTTTGGTTTCTTATGTCTAAAATGTACCCTGCACCATATTATTTCAATTTTAGGACCCATATAATTAGTTACATATATAGGCCATATTTTGGTCCCTGCATATATAGGCCACGTACATTCTGAAATTTGATGAGCCACAAGCCCTACTTCCTGTAATGAGATTGAGATTTCATTCCCTATACTCGATCGTTTCTTGGCCAACACCCAACTGTCGTTTCAACAATCATCATCACAATTAGTTGTGACCAGAAAAATTTGCAGCTTTCTATTTTGCTTTTGTTCCTATATATATGTGCTTTGTTCCTACGTTAAAAAGAAATTAATTGGTGAGCTAGGCATATATATATATCATCTACAATTGAGTCATTTTGTTGTGGCCAATTTCAAGGAAAATAAGTTATTAATTTCTAGTAGTTTTCACAATCGAACTAGTAATTAATTTTGACTATAACATATATAGTTTATAAGATTGAAGCATTATCAAAACAATAGCTCGTAATGCATAGTGCAGCTCAAAATTTCAAAACTAAATTAAGTTTATAGCTGATAACATTGTACAACTCAAAACTTAATTTAAAAATTAAAACTGATGGAGGAGTATAATTCAACTAATTAAAAAGCTTTATACTTTTTCAACTATTTCATAGTCGTCACATTGAAGTTTTAATGATGTGATCCACTCTTATTTATAAAACAATTGTTGCTATTCTCAAACTACTAGCATAAATTCACATTAATAACAAATTATATTACAAATACTGAGTTTACATCTACGAAAGTGGAGAATTAATTTCCACCAGAATGGGACCAGATCTATCTCGAACTAAACAATTTATTTTCGTATTATATAATCTTTTTTCATTCATCATTTGCTCATATATATTCCACTTGCAAAAGACAAAGTTGTCAATCAAACATCAAAATCAATTCACATGGCCCACGATGCACATATACATAAATATACATTTAGAACATGTATGTATGTGCCCACATACCCACATGGGTGTGTGTGTGTGCGCCACCACCAAGAAGGTCTTCTCCAATTAAGTTGCATGGACTCTTCTCTCTATTTCCATATAGAAATGAATGGCAAAAAGTCATACACACAATGACAACTATCAAAGAATACAACCAAAATATGCCCAAACAAAAACAGGCTTTTCATATGTGAAAAGCAAAATAACAAAAACCATTAACACCTTTGCCCAAATCAATATCATCAAACCTTCACTGAACTCTGACAATAAATTTAATTTGCCAATTGGAAAGAGGTCCAAAAAAGTAGAATATTTTCCTATCAAAAAAACTTTCATTAAAGAACTCTAGCTTCTCTTTACATAAATATATGGAAATTGCTATACATATGGGAGCTAGAATATATAGCTAAATAAGAATAATGCCCTTCTCCTCTTTAATTCAACCCCACCTAATTAAAATAATAATGTGAATAAAGAAAAAAGAAATCAAAAGATGCCTTTTTTCTTTTTCTAGTGATGATTTTGAATTAAGGATGTAAACGAACCCACTGGTACTTCCCCTCCAATGGAACGTCCTTCACAACATCATAGTTGTACCTGAAAAGTGAAAACAATACAAACCCCCATTCAATCAAATCATTACTCCTTTTCCTTTTTCAGTTATGAGAATATTCAATCGCCTATGGGCTAAAGTGAGCAGGGGTGTAAAAGGTGTCTTATCATGCGCACCGGGGGGAAAAACATGTAATGATTGTATGCATACTACTTACTTTTCAGCAAATCGTTTCTGCTCGCACTTTTCTGCAGCGGCGAAAAACTCCTCCAGCTCCGTCGCCGATGGCATCTTTTCCACTGGAATTTTCCGGCGAGGTTTCGGCGGCGATTTCTTCTTTGACTTGTAGGATGATGATGAATCCATTAACCTATCTTCAGAGTCTCCACAGAGCTCGCTTGTCGGAGTAGCCTCCCTATAATCAAATGCAAGAAAAATAAAAAACCTAATTAACAAATACATGAATGAAACAGAAATAGATTATAGGAGTAATTAATTTACGATTGTGGTTTCACTCACTCGAAAACAAACAGCAGAAGACTATGAATTAATAGATACTCAGAATTTCACATGCATATTTTACATACATGTACGTATATATACACGGTATATATATGCACACCAGTGGAGAAGATGAAACGCTGAAGATTAAATGAAGAGTGAATAAATGCAAAAACGCTCTATTCATTTTAACTAATTACTCACCTGAAAAAGCCGTTCATGGACGTGGAAATTTCCGTTTCAAAACCCTCCGATTGCAAATCAACATTCTGAAAAACATTCAAGAAAATAAAATTAAAACGGTTCTTCAAAAACCAGCTGCAATTAAACTTCCAAAAGAAACAGTAATTTCGGAAATTGAGTTTGAATTTCGAATTCACCTTCAGATCTGGTGTTCTCAAACTCTTATTTACAACGCCGCTTGACTCGTCATCATGATTCAAGCAACCGGAGGTCCTTGACGTCGCCGGAGACACAGAATTCTCCGAAAATTCACCGTCAATGTACTCATATTCAAGCTCAGAGTACACCTTCCTTTTCTTACTGGAAATCAACTGCATATCTTCCGATTTATCTCCACTGCCATTCACATTCACACTTTCACAATTCTTCAAGCATTCCCCCATCTCTCCCTAAATATACATACAAGTCGATATATCTATATATACAAACACAGATAATATGTGTGTGTTTGGTGATCAAAAGCGACCTGCAAAAAGTTTAAAGCTCAATTTCTTTTTTTTCTAGCTCTTAGTAATAGTACTAAAACTAGGAGAGAGAGAGTGTAGGGGTAGAACTGGAAGTTTGTAAAAAATGATGATTTTATCGGACGGTGGAGATTAAAAGAGGCGGTTAACGCAGCATGTGGTCCTCACTTCGTTAACGGTGACAGGCACATGGCGATGCCGTTACGAGAGATCGGGATCGTATGGAGAATGATTACTGCTGAGGAAGCGAATTAGAGAATGACACGTGGGTCATAGGTCACCCGTTACTGGTTACAGCCGGTTCGGGTTACCGGGAATCTTGTAGTAGCACTGCGACTTTGTTATAGTGCAACTGAAAATCGACTGCCAGAAATATTTCATGCGGTCGGTTATGGTTGTTTTTCAAAGTACCCAACGTTGGTTGCATTTCTAGCTAGCAAGAGTTAGGGTTTTTGAAAAATAACTTTAATTTTATTTCGCAAATAATATTTCCAAGTTTTGAAATTAATTGCTCAGTCAATTTTTAATAATTGATTTTGAAGTTACGTATGAACTTTAATTTTTTGGAAGAATGAATTTTTTAATTTAAGAAAATAGTAATACATATAGTAATATCAAAAGTTTGATCTTGGACTGCATTCGAATTGCTAAAAAAATTATACTACTACAAATTATTAATAATAATAAAAAAAAACCAAGAAGATGTGAAAAACCTTGAATATGAGTTGTCCAACAAAACTTCATTTATTTACATCGATCTGATCAATTAAAATATGTTTA
The DNA here is from genome assembly GCA_034814905.1 of Penstemon davidsonii. NCBI lineage: Eukaryota > Viridiplantae > Streptophyta > Magnoliopsida > Lamiales > Plantaginaceae > Penstemon > Penstemon davidsonii. The sequence continues at coordinate 8,131,087 of JAYDYQ010002688.1, forward strand.
AACTTTAATTTGTTGCACCAAAAAAAAAAAATTCAAATGGATCGACGTTTATAATGATTATATAAATATAAGAAGAATAGTAATAGCATATGTAGTCTGGTCTTAAGACATTTTGATCAAACTTTTAATAATAAAAAAATATATAAATATAAGAAGAATATTAATAGCATATGTAGTCTGGTCTTAAGACATTTTGATCAAACTTTTAATACTAAAAAAATATATCAAACCAACTAGATAAGAAAATAAATGAATTTAAACAATATGTTATTCAATTAACCTTGACTTGTTCAAATTTTTGCGGCTTGTTTGTTTAATGTTTGAAAGAGTAGTGGATTTTTGTGAAATAATCTCGATTTGCGTAATATTGTTGTTAGAGTTTTGAGAGAGTGGTTTGAGAAATAAAGTAGGTGTAAATTTTTTTGGAAAAATTAGGTCATAGGTATAAGATGTGTAAGACTTTATGTCAAATAATGTTTGTTATGTGAGCAAGTTGTGTCTTTATGTCACATCAAAATAGAGTTTGTATAAGTTTTTTTTTTAAATAAGAAAATTATTGTTTGTTTATCTTGTGGGAAAGTAACTTGAGAAAATTGATAGATAATAAATTTATTTCAGAAAGTAGAAAACATGTTCGTTTTATTTTTCCTAAACACAAAATAATTATCGAAAATGCCAAACAAACAGGCATTTGATGTTGAGGTCATTTCAGTCTATCGATTGTTAAGATGATTATAGAAAGATAAATTCAAATATGTTGCAGTGCTGCGTACTATGCAGACTACTAACATGATCCAAGTAAAATGATTTTTTATGGATAAAAGTTCTTTGAAGATGCATTAAATGGATCTGCTTAATTGTTCAGTTTAATTGTACAGTTCTTTTTTTAGATGAGTTTGTTGTGAATTTGTATATAAAAATATATATATCTTGTTTATTCTACCCAAAGTGGTGACAATTTCTTTCCTTTTTAGTCTAGAATTTGAATTATTATATTGGTAATGACTCGTGAGCTAGTTTTTCTTGTCAATTGAATATTTTTGAGTAACTTTTAATGTAGACTTTGAATTTCACGTACGAATTTGATTGTGTTTTTGTGTGTATTTCTCACCTAACTGCTAACCACATATTATGTACTTTCATCAATCTGTACGAATGTAATTGATATTGGACTAGTACTGTATTTGGTGAATTGTAATGTTTTTATTAAACACGACTAATTTTATCAAATTAATCAAACAAATACTTTGTTTTTATTAATCTAAATTTGCAACATTACCTTTTTTACGAGACGATTCATTAATTCACAATGTTTTAAAATTTTGGAAAAAAACTATAGTTTTGGTGCCATATTTAAAATAATGTACAATTGAACTTTTAGTACCACATGACTAGACCTTTAGAAATTTTCTTGCACTTTAAATGATTACGTTTTTTGTCCCAATTTTCCAGAATCTTTGGCACTTTTGGAAATTACAAAATTTTATAATTAAGAAGTTGGACCAAATATACAACTTTGTAAAATGGTGATCAAAAGTGTAACTATTTTGAAATACTGGGACCAAAAAAACAATTTTATAAGTGCAAATATTTTATAAATTTGAGACTAATATATAATTTTATAAAGTATATAAGATCAAATGTTACGTGAATCCAACCATGTGTGAGTAAAAATATTATGTTGTAATTAAAGTGATATGTATTAATAGTACCATCATTTTTCAAAAAGCACATTTATTGTTAAGAGTTGTGTGATACTTGTATATTTGGTACTTCTTTCGATATTCTGATATGAAATTTCACGTGGATGCTAATTAATCTCTCAAAGCGCCAATGATGTCATAACTCATTGGTAAGGTCGATGTCCTGAGTTCAACTCCAACTAATGTGAGCTTTTCTTCAAGTCTAATATTAGTCTTTGATGAATTATCAAAAAAATATTAGTCTTTGATGATTGATTTTCTTTACAATTTGATTGTAATTCAATAGCTTTTCGATTTAGTGATATGATATAATGATATTTTAATGTAAAGATTGTAATTCCAAAAAAAAAAATTCTCTCAAAGTAAAGGGTGCACAACGCCTTTTTCATGTAGTGCACTTCGTATGTTTTGTCAGTAAAATGACCAAAACGACAAATTCATAAACATACATTAATTTGTATTATAATTTCTGATTTAATAAACAAATAAGAGTGTAATTTCAGATAATGGTTAAAATTTGTATAAAAACATACTTCTTTTATAGATGAACTGCGAATTAATAACCAAACCATGATTACTAGGCAGTGGATGAATTTCAAATACATCATGTAAGAAATGCTAGTGAATTAAATTGCCACGAAATCAAGATAGGCAAAGTTTTTTGGTGTAAACTTTTACCAGATATTAAATTATGAGATTATATAGATATATAGTAAAGGATCATTGATTTTCAGGACCACATGCAAGGGGTGAATAAAGTTGTCTTGCCCAAAAACAATTACGACCAAAATTTAATGTTGTGAATGCAAATTTATGGGTTACCATTATTAAGATTTTACAGGTATACTATTGATGATAGTTAGAAATATATTTTAAATGGGGAGTTAAAGATGGTTAATGAAATTGTACCCCTATTAATTTTAATAATGAAATCTGTATAGTAGTTCTATATATGTACGTACCAGGCAGATTTTAAATAATAGGTTCAGAAATAATTAACTGAAACCAACAAAATAATTGCAGAAGACATTGAAGTGTATTATTATTATCTAAGTCCGCGAAGCCACAACGACAGAAGGCCAAAAATATGTTTTATTAATTCAATTTGGATTACATATATATTTTTCCGAAATCTTGTTGATGTGTATATAAATTTCTACTCAGAGCAATTAAAAAATTCTCCATTCATATAATTAATTAATGATAACAATAATAAGTTAACATAAGTGAAATAAATATAAAGTATTTCTCATTTATCATGATTTGCAACGCTAATTTTTTCATTTATGACCATTACTATTACAAAAATATTGTCCGTACCACTGATTAGTACTATAAATATGATATTTATTCATATACAAATATAAGTTTCGGGCTTTCAGCCACCACATTTAATTTGAACTCTCTAAATAAACAACGTACATATTGACTTGAGCGTCAGAGGGTTTGAGCTTGAGACATCCTTGGCTCTCCTTAACCATTTGTTGGGTGCATGTCATGCCACTATAATTTTCTGAACGAAAGGCGAAAGCTAAAATGACTTAATCCGAAATTTCACTATTGAAAATAACATAGTTTTTCTAGGCCACATCACTTATACCTTTTCTTTTTAACTTTAAAACATTATGAATAATTTTCAAAGATTCAATACTTAATACTCGGGAAAAAATTACATCCAAAATGTGGCCTTGGATCCTTAATTAAATGTTTCTTTTCTTTTGTTGATAAATGGATCCGATCCCTAGATCCATTCTGGATTAAAATCAACTTTTATCTACATTAATGGTATTATGACTTGCAATGTCTTTATTTATTTTTATTTATAACGTATTCTCATTTATCATGGCATATTTCTCATTTTTCTTGATTATCTACTTCTTTTTCTAAAAACTTTATTGAGACTTTTTTATAATCGATAAACAATTATTACCAAAAAAAAAATATTAATAAAGGAATCGCAGAAACCAAAATGTTTAAATAATACTTTTAACCAAGTTATTATTTAAATATTGCACCGATTCAGTAATAATATTAATAGGTATTCATGGCTGGCAGTGTGCTCTTTTATCATGGAGAGGTTCAACTTTTGAATAGCACAAACCAAAAAAGAAAAATTACTTATTTTTCTGGAGATCGATGGGTACAAACAAACAAACATTGGATTCCTTTTGGGCTATGGCAGTGGGAATAAAATGTAAAAATGATAAGAAATTGGAGGGTAGTGGGCATGGGCCCACAGAAAGTACACAGAATTTGGCTACAGGGCAAATTGCCAATCCCCCCCTTAAAACAAGGGCTCTGTATCCAGAAAAATATCTGTCCCTTGCCAGAAAAATAAAAAACAATAGTACTAGTATTAGATATTTAGATTTGAGGCACACACAACACAATATACAATGCTGATGCAAATTATTTCAGTTTTTCTAACATTTTTTAAATTTCATGGATGAGATTTTGTAAGATATGTCCTCAAGGGACTAGTTTTGTACTTCAGCTTGACTTCGAGATTTCTTTTTATATGTTTATGTGAAACAATGTTTGCATCTAGTTTTGGGAAATTTTATTATGTAGAAAAATAATGACATGAATAAGTTGATGCAATTTTAACTATATACGTGAAGTAGACAATTTTAGTTCAGATATTGAATTTTTTGGTAGAGAAGTCTGCAAATAAATGACGATCATTTGTCGAATTGTAAAATGACAATAGTACTTTATAAATAGGATGGGTAAGTTAATTCACACGTTCATAGACCAAAACCAGTCCAATCGTGTTTCTAATCTTCCGAGTAAAACATTTATAAAGCCACAACTATTTTAGATAATGGCCCGTTTGGATTATTAGGCTCAAAAGTTCTCAAATTTGAAGTTTTGAAGTCCTGAAGAATATTGAATATCAGTTTACATAAAGAAAATAAACGATAGAGAGATGAAAAAATCTACAAGTCTTGATGTTTGAGATTTAAAATAGTGATAGTACATCTAATTCTTGAAATATAACCAAATAATTAAACTCTCGAGTTAATGACAATTTACCTCCAGTAATATTCATAATATTCAATTTACTTTACTATGATTTAAAAAAAAGCACTTTATCTTCATTTAATTTTATAAAAATTTCATATTGCCTCGATATTTTTATATTTGACAATTTTCCCTCATGTATTATAATAGTGTGGCAATATAACCCAAGTGTTATGATAAATATAACAATTTATCACTATATTTCAAAACATTTTTCATGTTCACTCTCAATTTCGACAAGAGAGTTATACTCTCCGACTGAATGAAGTAAATTATTTCTTTAAAATTTTCACATGGAGATAAATTACTCGTTTTCAAATCACAGGAAGTAAATTAAACATTATGAATATCACAATAGATAAATTGCCATAACTCGGATTTTTATTATATCGTGCACCATTTATTTTTGCAAATCAAATCTTAAAATTTATTTCAAAAGTATAAAAACTTGTACTGTACCCCCACCGAGGCTACCTCAGCAGTCACCTGAAAGAGTGGACAGTGGGCCGTTCTTTCTTTCATTGGACAAATGTGTAAATAGATGTATTCTCAATCAAACAATACAAATTTACCAAAAAAAAATCAAACTCTACAAGAATATGCTACAGGAGAAGCAAAATAAAATCTGGAAATGGATTATGAATAATTTACAATTAATACGATGTATATGCCCTTATGCTCACCCATCCTTCATAAGGAAAAAGGATAAATGATGGAATAACACTTTAGAACGTTTTTACAAGTTCATGAATAAGTTTGATTTTTAATTTTTTATATCTGACCAAAAACCGTAAGCCAACGGGAGATTTATAGATGAGTAGAAATATACTCCTCAGGTGATTTTTTTCTAACTTAAAAATACCTTAGAGTGCCTTTTTCACTTCAAAGAAATCAGGACGCAACTTGTTTGCAGCATCAACGTCGTCTGGAGATGCCACAGCAACCACAACGCCTTTGTCCTTGACTGCTTCAACAACATTGGCAAATTCCTTGAAGTCATCCAATCTGAAAATAAAAGAAATTGAATCAATAGGTCAAGAAAGCTTTTCTGGGTACCTATGGAATTGAGGAAACGAAAGAATGAAGAAATAGGACCCTTTAAAATTAAATGATGTACAATATACATAATGATACAATCATACAAGGCTTCTTTTTGTTTTTGTTTTTGCAAAAGTGAAAGGAAATATAGTATCGGTGTTTTAGCGAAAGAAAGAGAAGTTTTACACAATCAGCAAAAGAAAGATAAGTTTTATTCCGCACCAAGGAATTTATAGATATCATTCATTAGAGAAGGATGTCAGAAGATTCATTTTTATATATATGGTTATGATGTGATGGCATGACATCAGAAATACATCCTTACAATTTTCCTTAATCCTATATTCATATTTTGACACATCTTCTCACCCAAAAATAATTATGATCTTGTCTTTTGATTGTATATAATGTAAAACTTCTCAATTTTCATAATGTATTTTCAATTGGGTGAATCTCCAAATGTCAAATGCAGCCACAACAAACACTGAGCCATTTGCCCATTACAAGACCGTTAATGGACATGTTGACAAGTAGGATTTGTATGTTTACATATGGAGAACTAATACCCTTCATCACCTCAAATATTGTGGCCATGCACACTATATAACCTATCACATAAGTTCATTTGCAATGAAAACAAAGTTTAACAAATTTAAATGTGATTCTATATTTTCACTTGTTTCATAGTCATATAACTATACATACCTCGTTGACAAAATCTCTTCTCGTCTCATTTGCCTCTCTTCCTCGGTGATTCCTAGCAAATATCTCATTAAACTGAAGAGAAAGGTGAAAATTATTAATCACAATCCAGACCAGACAGCATATCGGAATATCTAAAAGTAGAAGTATAAAATACACTAGGTTATAACTATATCACCATTTTTGACATATTATTTACAGTAGTGACAAAACAGGAGGACAAAAGAAACATATATATCGTTTAGTGCAGTTGACAGCCAAATACACCTATTAGTTAACTTCAGTGGTCTGGAAAAGTCAGAGCACCTTTTACTGAGAAAATCTTAATGACTATTGCATCTGTAGCAGCTACCATGTAGAAAATTTTCACTATTTCTTAGTTTAATTATCTCATAACTACCAAAGCTGCTGGGCTGATTTCAATATTGTTCCCCCATATTAGACATTTTCGGAGTTTTCTGTTTCTTTCTTCCCGTTTCTTGGAAAGCGGCAGTATGTTTGAGTGTAAAATGTTCTCCATGATAGCAATTTACTTACCTACTGTATCCTTTGGCATCAGGAAGCTGATAGGAGTCAACATCTCCAATGGTCCCAATGATTGCCTTGGTGAGAGCATCATCATCCATTTCAAGTTCTCTCAGGAAATTGCTTGTACCATCATAAACATCAAGTGTCTTCAACAAATTCGGGTCTCTATAAGACAAGTATGAGAACACACCTGAACAGATAAGCACATGGTTAGTACAGCTGGACATTAGAAATAAAGAGAACACACCAGGTCACCGAGCCTGTTGATTGCACCTGAGTGAGTGTCAAAATCGCAAAAACCTCCATAAGCTCCACCACTGACTCGCACACGATCCCACAACCATGAATTGTTTAAGTGTTTAGAGATGACATATGCACTGCCTTTGAGTTGATAACCAGTCTCAAAAAGGTTAGCTGCTTTTCCAACATAATTCACCTGTGTATAAAAAAATAATGGAGTTATAAATCTGCGTAACAAAACAGGAAAAAGTGCGCTTAAACTAAGCAAAGCAAGTCAAAGATGTAAATCTACTCACCTGAGTAGGTACCACAATAGCTTCATTTGTTGGAGGGAGGCGAGCACTCCAAGCACTTGATCCAACTGGGGAAGTTTTGGGAAGCAAATCAAGAAATTTGCTAACATGCTTCTCTGAGTTCTTAAGATTTTTCCCATCAGCAGTCAGATTTATTAGGCAGTCATTTTTTGAAATTAGTGTTTTACGTATCTCCTCGAGGGAAGAAGATATTCCGGTCCAGTCTTCATCAACTTTCTTTTCAAGAGCTTGTAAAAATTCCAGATAACTGCAAACATGAAATGATAACCTTGATTGGGATCAAATGCTACTTCTGAAATGAACCCTGGGTAAAAAATTGGTAATAGTGCAAAACGGCAAAAAAGTAGAGTTGTTCATCTTAAGGCTTCAATAAGCAAAAATGACAGTTGAAAACCAAAAGGCAAAACTGCCCCATGATCACTACACAAATTAAAGAACATTAGGAATGTTCTCAGAATTAAATAAATAGCAGCAGAAACTGAGTCATATAACCACCGGTCATGAAGCATCACAGCTTATTTTATGACAACATGCTTCCTATCCTTAAAATGCAAATTTGAAAGGTAAGAAATAGAGTTCATATATTTCAACCTGACACCGCCCATTTGTTCAGAGACCCAACCAGCAACATTGAGCTTCGCATCCATCCTTGCAGCTGCAATGCCATGACCGCTGCCTCTCAACCGGTTCTGAAAATATTAATGAATTAACTTCACCTAGTTAAAAAATAATATTAGTCTCTGTTTAGCTAGTGTTCAACAGATACCTCCATTCTGGCTTTGCTTTGAGAAACAAACTGCTTAAAACGCTTCTGGTCTGTCAGTTGAACATCTTGAAGAACGCGGTTGACCTACAGTTGACAATTTTGGATGACTGCATCAATTAATCTCCAGTTATATCCAAAACATCAATAACTACACAAGGATAGATTGAGAATTAGGACAAGTGCAACAGTAGAGCACAATATCCTCTGGATAGACAATAAGATAGGAGATGACAGAAATTTAGAACATTTGCTTAATCCTGTTAATTGAGCCAAGGACCAGAATATAACGTAGCATAGTTTTCATATTCGATATTTAGATATCTTATGACAAACACATGTTCACAAGCAGACAGTTGTATGAGAAGAAACATTGAGGAGACATGTTTGAATTCACAAGAACAAAGAACACAAAGGAGAGTTGCAAATTAAAGATAAAGTAACCATAAACAATAGCTTGGTAAACTGTAATACTAATCTGTAGTCTGGTTGATCAATCCCACGTTCACAATATTAAATACACCACAGCAAAGAATGTCTACATCTTGCACAGGTGACACATGTATTTATCATTAAAAAAAATTGATTATTTACCAGGTTAAACAAATCGTCAGCACGTTCGGACATAGCTTTGCCTCGAACAATTATATGGCTGCATGGGTTATCCTTCCCTCGAACTGAAGAAGTGAATGGATATACTGAGATCCCACCGGTTTTCCTTCCAATTAATTGGTTCAGTTGTACAAAATCCAAATCTTTGGTGCCCATTTCCAGCAGTGACTGGCTGTTCACATATTTGAATATCATATATTTAGTTTTTGATCTGAGAGAGTTGTCATGAAACTAAAGACTAGACAAGCCCATCGAAGTCAAGAGTCGAATCATCTTTCAAAGTATGAAATAATAGGAAAACGCACGAGCATGTGATAGTCGTATCATTTATAACTCGAAACAATGGTGAAAGAAATTAGAATTGGCAATTTGGCATCAAGGTAACAACAATTTTGTAGAGTATGCACAGCTTAGGTCTAGCTATAGTGGTTGTAAATCGAAAGACAAATTAAATTTTTCAGCGGCTAAAGATGAAGAACAGCACCTAGTCTTTTTACTTTGATTATAAAGCAAAAGTACAGAAAAAATATTCATCCAGGTATATATGAGTTTCTGTTTCTTCATAGACTGGGTCGTAACCTAAAATATCAGATCTTTAGACTCCAAGAAGGGGGAAAGATAACCAAAGTTTTTACAACTGGATACAAGTTGCATTCTAAGCCCAGATAAAGCAATGAAATCACTTTGAGATACCTTCAACTATTCTTCCCTATGTGACCCAGAATTTTCAATATAGTATAATGATGCAAAACCTTGGTTATCTCAGGAAAGTACATGTAATTGTAGCAAACAAGATGATTGGAAGCATGGGTCATTGATGCATGCCTCATTGGCCTAAATGCTTGGGAAGTTCAGAATTAAAAGCTGTAGTTAGTGTTAGATGGTTGATATAACAGTGGTGCTATGGGAAGAGGTTCTAGGAGCATTATTTTGTGAGAATTAACTTCAAAAAGAATCTTAACGCATTCAGATCCAAATGAGGGGTTCTAGAACGAGTAGTGGCATCCTCACCAGAATAATGGCACCAAAGGAAGAAGCTCTTGCTTCAAAGAGCTCATATTGAAAACAACTTCAGCATATAGAACATCATTTGTGAAGAGATCATGCTGCAAAACCTTTATCCCGTTGATATCACCAACCTACAATTGCAAGCAATTAACTTTAACTCAGAACAGAAAAATCAGACTATTTCAAAGGAAATTTCATACTATTGGCATCATATCATCACCTCAGTAGGAATTTGTATAGGCTTTTTAGGGATGTCTTGCAAAGAAAGGCTTGGCACACATTTTAGAGCTTCTGGTGGGTCGGGAGTCTCCTGCTTTAACTTAAGTTCATGTGTCGCACGAGCCAGTTCAGCAAGATCTTCTTGGGTCATGCTACCTTTTACCTTTTCCAAATTTTCTTTCTCAGTTGCTTCATCACGAGAAGCCATCTCTGGATCAGGCTGTTGTATAACAGCAAGTAGCATATGAGATAGTCATGTCATATTGCATCTGATAACCACCGAAAATAGCAATGAAAACATTACCTGCATTTCAATTGTTACACGATGTGGGTTTCTTAAAATGAACTTTTCTATTAGGGGAGCAAAGATTGCTTTGGAGCCTTCCTTGGCTATTCTAGCTTTCAATGCCTTCAAAGGTTCTTGATACTTTAGTGGCTCGAATGGATCCATATCATAAATCCATTTACCCTATCAGAGATAAAAGCCTTGGTAAGAATATATCAGACTTGAAGTATGAAGTAGAAAAGAAAAAAAAGTAAACCGTTGGGTGAAGATATGATAACAATCAGCACTCTATACCATAGAGCGAAGCATCAGAGCTAACCCACGAGGAAATGATCCAGTATTGTTTTCTCTGAGAGAAAACTCAATTGTATTCATAGATGCCTCCACAGCATCGGAATCAAAGCCTTCCTCTGCAAGCTTATTCAGAGTACTCATAACTAACTCTTCTACTTTCTGAATATCATCTTCTGATACACCTTTTAATCCAATGCTAAACTGAGGCTGAAGAAGCTCATCTTCAACCCCTCCACCAACAATGGCATCTCCTAGACCACTTTCCAGCAGGATTTTTCTCAAAGGAGAAGCAGGAGTTCCCATCATTAGATGATCCAGAAAACCCAGGGCTAGTTCAGTTTCTAAGTCTAGAGGCGTTTCAGACAGCAGCCAGTTAAGGCATACCATGTGCTTCTTTTTCAAGTCAACCCCTTCGGAAGCAGGATATTTCTCAACAATTCTAACCGGTTCTGAGAACAGTTTCTGAAAATTAACTCTTGATTCCTCAGGAGCTGAATTTGCTTCAAACATGTCTAGATATTCTGTACCAAAAGCATGGAAATGTAAGGTACAAGTTTTCTGATATTTCACTATATGTACCTATAACTGTTTAACAAGTTGCTAACATTTTACTGTTATTTATGCCTAAATTGAAAACAAAATTACACAGAAAATAAATTACATACCACTTAAAACGCGCAGCCGTTCATTTGGATCATCGTCTCCATAAAACCATATCCTGGCATTGCTGGGATGGTAATATTTACGATGGAACTCCTGTAGATAACACATAAAAGCCATGTTGCTCATGAGGTCAAGTAAAATTACAGATAATAACACAAGTGAAATATTATGCTATATATTAAAAGAATGATAAAGAAATATTCATTCCTGGGGAATATTGTGTGGCTTAAACTCAGCTATTGCTGTTTGCTAAAAAATAAAAAAATCAGACTTGGTTTTAAGTACAATTTTAATAATCAACTCAGATAATTTATGCTCACGACATTAGACTTGGAAAATGGGCTAGTGCCAAATATCTCATGCAAAATAATTCTCTTAATATATGCATGCTACAGTTTACGTGTAGTTTTACGTATAATTAAAATTTAGGGGAAGGATGATTTGATGCTAGTAAGGTGCATTATCTGAGCTTTAAGGTGCTCATCACATAGAGTTTTAAACAGGGATACTAAAATGGTTAAAGACCATGAAAAGGAAAGACTACCAGCATAAGAATAAAATACTTGAGCATAAGAGCTTTCAACCAACCTTGAACTCCTCAAAAGTAAGTTTAGGGATGACTAGTGGGTCGCCTCCACTATCCACGCCATAAGTATTATCTGGAAATAGGGCCTGCGGAAAGTTGTTAACTTGAGACCACCATCGATTAATTAACAGTATAATGCACAAAGAAACTTTTTGGTTTCAAGTATCAGTAAGAACACAACAATCCTTTAGCTTTTAGAAATCGAATCAAGCGGTCATAAGATCCACGAAAGTTTGAAAGTAAAGCCTACCTGTTGGGTAGTTCGGCCAAGTATGCTATCAGGCTGAGAATAAACACCTTTCATCTCATTGAAAACAACACCTGGAGAGTAGCCACATAAACAATTATTAGTAACGTGATTTGACCCTTCTCTGAATGATTATTTCTCTACGAAATACAATATGTAGGAGAATGCATCCAAGAGACATAATACAACCAACCTTTATAGGTTATGTCCTCCGAGGGGTCATTTAGTTCATAATGCCAGCCTTCCTGTTGAAATGTTTTTATATCATCCACACATTTAGGGAAGAAGACCGCATCTAAGTAAACATCAACCAAGTTATAGAAATCCTGTGTTAAAGCAATAACCATATGTTAGTTAAAACAGGGATATCAAAAAATAATTCAATGTTTTTTACTTAAATTAAAGAGAGCACCTTCATATTTGTGGAAGCAACAGGATAGCAAGTCCTATCAGGATATGTGAATGCATTCAGAAATGTGTGCAAGCTCCCTTTCAACAACTCAACAAAAGGTTCCTTCAACGGATACTTTCTTGAACCACATAATACGCTGTGTTCCAAAATGTGAGGAATTCCGGTCGAATCTTTTCTGTATCAAAAATTGACATGTGGAAACATTATTACGGGCTTAGCTAGAATAATTAGAAGAAAATATAAAGATATTTTGGTGACAAAAATGTTGGTAGTACGTATGGATGATCAAAGGTCTCGAATGGAAGTACACGCAATACAAATACTTATGTGTGCAACTTAACACAGAGAGAAATATGAAAGAGTTATGCCCACAACTAATGCTCCACGAGTAAACTCTTTAAGATTGAATCTGACTTAGTGGCCTGAAATTCAGTCCTTTTATGGCTCATATGATTTTTTTTCTAATTCTTAAGAACATACTTACTTTTTTCATGGATGAAGAACTGTCATAAGATTGTTGCTTTAGAATTATAGCATAGTGTAGTGTTTTTGGTGAACTAAAAAAGCTTCAGTGATTATTATCGGCTAGGGTTGGCTTATTAATATAACAATGTCCTCGCAATCAGATGTCATTTGATAACAAAACCAAAACCTTCTTCCATTCTTTCATGAATGAAGACTTTCCATCCAGTTCTACCATTTACTTCTGTTTTATTTTTAATCTCACAGTTCCTGGAAAATCATTCCATTTTAATCAAATTAACCAAATTTAGGGGAATGGTTGTCAACACAACAATAATTGCAAAGAAGTTATTTCTGGACACTAACGTGGACAAGAATGACGTCTACGATAACGACAACATGAAATCTACACGACTAAGCAAGCTGACTCCATTGTTACTATCATTGCTCTAATCTCAAAATAGAATAGTGACCCTTCGGCAACACCAATACATTTATAAGTACATAGGATTTCAAGAATTGATAAAGTAGGATTTTTTTTCATCTTCAACTTTTTCGCCTGTAGTAATGTCCGAAAAATTTACGATTGTTTCACCTTGTAATTCAAGTAAGGACACTTTTGAATGAAGACAATTCATGTCCATAGTGTATATAAGTAGGAGCATTAATCTAAATATTACAGCAACAGGTAAACAATGAAGTAGTAACAAATTATCAGCAGAAACATTTAAAATTATCAGCATAAACCCTTACGGAGGAGTCCTGAAAACGATGCCAAAGACTTTATTCTCGTCTTCATTGGATACTGACATGATTTCAGCCCCCGTCTTCTTGTGCTTATACAACACCGCTCTAGATTTACACTCCTCGATAAATTCCTCCGATACTTTTTCAAACCCTAGCTTCTCCGACACGTCATCATCCGCTCCCAAAACCTCTACAATTCATATATATAACAAAACAGCAATTATAATCACTTCAAACAGAAAAAAAATTAATAACTTACAAAATATATTTACCTGAAGCGGGTGAGGTGGCGACGGCGCGAACAGAGAGAGAGGAGAAGTGTTTTTTCAATTGGAGAGAAGGACGGGAGGCGGTGGAGATGAGTCCTAGGTGGCGGTGGAGGAAGGAGCGTTGGTGGAAGTTGGGGACTGTACGGTGTCGTTTCGTGAGGCGAGCGAGTCGGTGAGCTGAGCGGGAGAATAATCTGGTGGAGGCGAGTGCAGAGGAAGAAGAAGAAGGGGAGAGAGAGCGCAGGAGTACAGCTCTCTCCATTGTTGCTCTCAGAAAAGGTAAAATGGTGGATATTTTTTTTGTAAGTGATAGTAATTAAACTGGTGAGGAGTTGAAGATGAGAAATGAGAAGATAGATATCATTTTTTGGTTTTCTTGGGGAGTAAGAAGTAAATATTTTAATTTAGAAAATTAAGGTTTTCTTTTGGGGAGTAAGAAGTACATATTTTAATTAAGAAAATTAATTGCGTAGAAATATTTCTTGAATAAGAACTAAGAAGTGAATATTTTTTATATTGAATTATCAAAAAAAAAAAATTATATTTTTTAGAAATAAGAAGTGAATTGTTTAATTAAGGAAATTGCGTACAAATGTTTCTTGGTCAATAAAATTAAAAAGAAGATATTTTAATTTAGGAAATTGCGCACAAATTTATTTTTCTTGGTGACAGTTGGGACATCTAGCATGCTTCTTCTCCTCTAATTTCTAATTTTGTCTTCTTTATATACTGATTACTTCTGAAATATCGGCTAACACAATGTAATAAAATCTTTTAAAAATATATATTCAGTCGTGATATGTGTATATGTCATATGACTGTTCAATTTATTTATCAAATAAACTATAATCCTGAATTCTTAGATGAAAATTGATTCTGTATTATTATTTATGTAGGTTGCAATAAAATGTAATCTATATGTAAATTCATGTTAGAAAAAAAAAATCATAATTACTTAAAAGAATACGTTCGACTAGGAGAAATTGTAAACCTAATTTATAATTCTCTCTAAAACTTGGTAGTAAATTTTTTTTGTTTGTTTGGTGTTTGGAAAAGTAATTTAGGAGAGTAGTGGATGATTGTGAAATAATCTCGATTTGCGTAATATTGTTTGTTTGTGTTTTGACTTTTGAGAGAGTGATTTGAGAAATAAAGTAGGTGTAAGTTTTTTTAGAAGAGTTAGGTTGTAGGTGTAAAATGTGTAAGACTTTATATCAAATCATGTTTGTTATGTGAGATAAATTGTAAAAGAAATATGTTATTTTATGTAAAATCAAAGTAAAGTTTGTATAGGCTTTGTTTAGAGATAAGAAAATTGTTGTTTGTTTGGCATTTGGGAGAGGAGTTTGAAAAAATTAAGAGGTGAAAAATTTATTTCAAAAACTAGAAAATTGTTATAAATCTTCCTAAATGGTGGATGTCCATATGAAGAGTCATGTATCTCATACATTGGAATCAATTGATTATTTCATATGAAAGGTCTCATAACTTGAATGAATATTATAATTAGTGACCTTTGGTTGTATTTCTTAGAACTATAAATAGATGCTATTGTATTGTATTTTGTACATCAACAAGAATGAAATGAAATCAATATTTCTCTCCTTACTCTATTCTCTATATTAGTTTTTAGCTTGCTCTTTTAGATTAATTTCATAACACGTTATCAGCACGAATTTATTCTATCTTTTTTATTCGAAACTACGCAATTAGATCAACCTGGAACAACGGAGGAAGTTCACATTTCTAATTTTCAAACATATAGGATCAAATCAATGAATAAGTATGTTATGTCGATCTATCACATAAAAAGGGTGGTATACTGGTATGAATGAATTCCTTCGGATTCCAATTCCCCGGAAATTCAGGTATGTTAAGTATGGTTTATTGATATATGTTTTGATCCGTATATATGAAAATATGTGTTCTTTTAATTACCTTGTATTTGAGAAGAAGAAGAAAAAAATAGATTGGAAATCAAAACACTTTTTGCTAGAGTGATATGACTTACTCTCTTTAGATCATGTACTACCACAGTGAGTTAAAAAAAAATTGTTGTTTGGAGACATACTTTATAAATTCTATGTATGAAACTTCGGCAAAGCTCATAAACCAAATTCATATCTAAATTGAACATTTAATGTCTTTTCTTTAGTACTACTGGAAGAAGTCATGGAAGAATTATTTTATTCATACATACTGATAGTGGGTTAAAGGATTTAATTACTGTGCATGTTTTGGGATGAATTGAACCCAAAGTCTTCCCTATGTTATATCGAAAGAAAAGATTAAAATCTATTTTCTTATAATGAGGTATCGAGTATTTTTGTTGGTTAAAATGCAGTAATGTCATTTTGAAGGAATTTGTTTGGCAACAGAGAACTTGCTCCAGTGCATACTTTGTTAATTAAAATACAACCTATAAGCACTAAAATATGGCCCAATCCAAATTATTGAAAAATTGGAGGATCATTGCACAAGGATATGTAATCAGTGAACGGTCACGGCCGGTAACGTATAAACACATACGACATGCACATGATGTGAAATTAGATCTCTCTATATATGTGTGATTCTCTGGACCAGAATGATGATGCCAAGATTGACAAATTAAATTGTTGGGACCTATATGGCGTTTGATTTGCCCTGAATGGATTGTTAATGTTTAAATCAATTAGAATGTGAAGAGCCTTGGAAATACAATAATCATGAAAATTGGGCAAGTGCAAAAGATAAAGTGAGGGCTATGTTTTACATATATTAGAGTAAATGCCCGATATATCCTATGAAATGTTGTTGACACAATTTAGCCTCCGAAATATGTGTGAGGCTCGACATGATATGAATGATGGCACTTGAAGTTGCATCATACAATTAAATATTAAATGAATCACTAAAGATGTGTGATACTTACAAATTGCTAGCTATTAATATTTGCAAGTGAGGTTACAATCTTTTAAACTGATAAATGACTATACCCACAATTATGAAATTGTATCTGAGTCGAGATCATGTGGGGTAAAGTATCACAATTTTGGTAATTATAAATTGCTCGTAAAGAAGCAGGACTATAAGAGAGGTTTTAAGAATAATCTCAATTAATTTATTTTGTTGAATAATAAACTCTGAAGAAAAAAAAAAAAATCATAACTCCCACCATACTGATTGATAAGCATTGTCTGGTGTAAATGTAAGATGTTAATATAAATATTCATTCCAGGAATAGACATGACATGGTTTAGTCATGGTCAAAATTTATAATCATGCATTTCATAGAAAGATTGTATCATACCACTCGAAGTGAAAGTATTATAGTGGTAAGTAAGAAATAAAGGCAATGGTGTGCAAATTGATACACTTGCTAGAGGTGTGGAGTAAAAGACATTGGTCTGGTACATGTCGTGCACAAATGCATCTTTGTTTATATATGGATGCCAATTACAACGTTGATGCACAAAATATTAATCCTATGAGCATTATGAAGATGTACGATAATATGAGCATCATGTTAGATGCATAAAATTATGCAAGCATCATGAAGATGCTTGAGCAATTATGTGAGCATCGTAAAAATGAATGGTGGAAATATTTATTTGGTTGACAGTAGGTTGACACACACAATTCTTCGAGATCGAAAAATATTCTCTAACTTGAAATTAACAAAAGCAAAAGTTAATACATATTGAGGTACTATAAAGGCTCCAGAAGAGCAAATGTAAATTGTTTGGATGAACAAATATTTTTGGGAAAGAGGCTTTGTGCTCTTTAAAATTCAAAATGAATTTGTTGAATTCAAAGATATACGTCTTGAAGAATGTATTGATGAGTTTCATATGTAAACTATATATATAAGGGGAATATGAAATATATTTATACTACATCCAATATTTCATGCCAGAAAAATATTGATGAATAAAATCCCAGTTTTCTAATCAAAATGAATTATGCGCCCATAAATTAAGTTGAACCAGAAGTTCAATGATCCAAAATATTATGAGGTGGCATGATAAATTTGGTCATCCAGGGAAAATTTCAACTGCGTCGAATTATTACGGGCATCTTTTAAAGAACCATACAATTATTTACCTCATGATTATGTGTGTGTTGCTTGCTCACAAAGAAAGTAAATTGTAAGACCATCTCCTGTGAAGAATGGTCCTGAATCCCAAACCTTTTTATGATGATTTAATGGGATATATGTGGACGTATAGATCCACTTTGTGGACCATTTTGTTATTTCATGGTCCTGTAAAAGTTATTTTAATGGTTTAAGTTATGCCTATTGTCAACACGAATTGCTTTTGCTGATATTCTTGCTCAAGTATAAGATTGAGAGCAACGTTGCAACTTGTGTCAGGCTAGAAGCCTAATAATTCTCAATTAAAATTTATGATTGTGCGATTTATGTTCTGATTTTTCCACCAAAATGAACAAATATGGGTCTACAAATACGTGTTTGTTAATTTTTATTTCCCGTATGTAATCATATATTTTGAACACCTGACGAGGCTATAACCATATATCTTAAACGCCTGACGAGGCGATATGGTTAAATCAAAATATCATGATAATTCTTTTTGATGAGACAGTTTTCCCGCCGTTAGGGGGAGAATTGATGTTGTTGCATGTAGAACGACGTGAAATTATTTGACATGGGTACATAAATGTACAATACTTGTCTCAACTTGGCCCACGCACAAAAAGTACGAGCAAGAATTGAAAATTGCACCAACATGGATTGAGGTCCTTGAAGGACAATATGCTAGCATACTACAAACGCATTTGATGCGTGAAATTACTATTGGTGCAAAAGAAAACTTCTAAAGAAAAATGGTACTTATAGTACTTGTCCCTCCTGAAGAGGAAACTGTTTCAAAATAAAGCGCTATAAAAAAAAAAAAGTGACTGATCAGTCCAAATCACGAGATGCCCATGAAGAGGCACATGAAACAGAAATAAAATATATGAATAAATCAAGAAAACTGGGATAGAAAGGAAAGTAATTATAGCTAATAATTTTGCTTATTTCGGTCGCACTAAATCTAAAAGTTATAAATCAGGATCCTGAACCGTGAACGGTTAATTTAATGTCGAGATAAATTGGCCAAAATAGAAATATGCGATTCAAGATCGCTTTAAATTGTAAAGTATTTGGACTAGTTGTCCGCACGCCTGAAGACGTGAAATTGGTATGTCACAAACATATAATTTTACGAAAACATGATGAAAATGTGAGATATAAGACACGACTTCTTATACGAATTCTCGCAGAGACCAATAACCACGATGAAACATATTCCCCCGTGATTGGTGTAATCACGTTGCGGTATTTAATTGATTTGCAGTCCTTCAAGGACTTGAAAATTGAAATGTGTTTATGGATGTAGTTACCGCATATTAGATAGATCATTAGGTAGTGACATTTATTTTAAAATCCTTGAAAGAATTATATGGTCTCATATTTTTTTTTTTATTGAACGATACGATCCTTATACTAGTTTGGGTAACCTGGTCAGATATGGTATAACCAGCTCAATAGATACCTCGCAAAAGAAGGATTCGTGGATAATCTAATTTGTCCATGTATTTTGCATTGAAAGGTTTTGAAATGAATTTTCTATTATTGCGGTATGCGAGGATGATTTAAATTTTGTGAGGACTCCTGAAGAGCTCACAAAGACCGCAAATTAATTAATGAAATAACTTCAGATAAAATTTTGATAAATGTTTATTCGTTGAGCAAATTTCATGGTTGATTGTCCTTTAGATATATGAATACTACTTTCGGCTCGGGAAAGGACAATGAATAAATATTTGGTCCTGAAGTATCATATTTAAGTGCAATAATAGCCCTCATGTATCTTGAAATTGTTCGAGGTCGGATATAGCTTTCTCGGTGAACTAGATACAACTTTGCACCAACATGAAGTCATTGAAATGACATTAAACAAGCATTATGCTATCTTCGTGGAACGACTGGCTTGAGCTTGTTTTTATTCTAATTGTTCAAGCCCACAAGTAGTGGATTATATAGATGTTGGTTGCATAAAATTTTATTCCAAAGTGAACATGTATTTACTTGTGGTGGTGCTGCTAAATCATGGTAATGTCTGAAGCAGACTTTAGTAGCCACCTCTTTCAACCACTCTGAAATTTTGACATTTCATAAATGTTTATGGATGAGGTCTATGATTCAATATTTTCATAAACATGTGGGTTACATTCAATAAGGAATATTACTTGTATTGCTCATATCGAAAATGAATATATCAAAAGAGACATAACGGAATACGTATAACCAAAAGTTTCTCTTCACCCACTAGTCACATAAAATTGGTGAATTGGACGTTCATCAATTTAAGTCAAGCAACAATCTTGTCGATTTTTTTCGCTAAAGCAATACCGACTACATCATTCAGAAAGATGGTCCACAACATCAGAATGCATCAACTTGTGGACCTTGTACCGACTTCAGGGGGAGCGTGTTATTAATAATTACTTGCACACTGTACTCTTTTTCCTTCGTCCAAGTTTTTGTCCCAATGGGTTTTCTTGGCAAGGTTTTAACGAGGCAGTGTTACACGCTTATCAGTCCCGTATGGATATGTACTCTTTTTCCTTGTTCAGGTTTTTCCCACCGGGTTTTTCTGAAAATGTTTTTAACGAGGCATATTCCATAATCGATGGACATCCAAGGGGGAGTGTTATAAATCTTACTAAATGGTGGATGTCCATATGAAGAGTCATGTATCTCATACATTGGAATCAATTGATTATTTCATATGAAAGGTCTCATAACTTGAATGAATATTATAATTAGTGACCTTTGGTTGTATTTCTTAGAACTATAAATAGATGCTATTGTATTGTATTTTGTACATCAACAAGAATGAAATGAAATCAATATTTCTCTCCTTACTCTATTCTCTATATTAGTTTTTAGCTTGCTCTTTTAGATTAATTTCATAACAATATGTTTGTTTGGCTTTTCCCAAGCACGAAATAATTTTGAGAAACGCCAAACAAACAAGCCCTAAGGTTTTCTTTTCTCTTTATGGTGGTTGCATACTATTAAGCCCAATATGATCTCAGATATTGGGCTTGTATAAGATCCAAGACGATGTTCATGTGATTGACTATGAAAGAACAGCACTTCTTTTGGGTGGGTATTACTTATTAGGATCTCAATAGGGTGGATTTTAATCCGAATTTGATCAAAATTAAATTTGATTTATAAAAAAGTTGATTAGATAAAATATTTGATGGATGATAGATTTGATCTGATTATGAAGATTTGTAACTTGAATTACGTGAACAAATATAGATCTAGGTCGATATGATTCGTTAAAAATTCACATTTAGTTATAAATAAATAAACAATGTATATGTTCAAAATGTGTTATTAAGATAAATGATATTGTTAATATTTAATAATTAGTTTAATTAGTTCATATTTCATTCATAATTTAATTATTTATTCATATTATTATATTATCAAAACATGAATATTAGTTAATAGTTATAGCTTGTTTGGTTGTAAGGAAAGTGTGGGGAAATGGTAGGAAAATAAAAAGGAAGGGAAAAGAAAGTCATTTTTCTCTACATGTTTGATTGTCTGGAAATAGATGTTTGGTTGTCGAGAAAGTATAGAAAAAGAAGTAATATTTTTGATAAATATCTCCGTTTAATTATAAATACTTTCAAAATTATAAAATATACTAAAAGTGATTGCAAAATAAAAATTATCAAATATCTCTAGAAATATAAAGTACATCTATATACACGTTTATATAAGGATTTATATGTATATACACACACACACACATATATATACATTAATTTTTATTGGGTTGTTTGCGTCTAAAATGAGTGTTTTTGCGATATTTTGTGGGGGTATAATTGCTATTATGATTTGAGAGAGTATTTTTTGCTAATAATAAATAAGCACAAAGGGGGTTTTGGTAAAAAAAAGATTACCTATGGAAGGTTTTGATAGTTAGACAAACTACAAGGGGTGTTTTGCAATTTACTCTAAAATATTCCCAGGATTTCCCCATCAAATTGGTGGGGAAATTTTTTCTTCATAAAAATCATGAATGTTGGGCACCCAAACTGTGTGTGCGGGTGACAGCAATTGTCCAGTGGCACCCAAACTGAGTATGCGGGTGGCACCCAAACTGAGTGTGCGGGTGGAGTCACAATTGAATATCGTGGGCGCTTGAATGAATGCACTATAAGGGAAGCGTATGCGCATTTCCTAACACCAATTGGTTTTGGGGCAACTGGTAGCGCCTGAGGTCCTACAAGTGGTATCAGAGCCAAGGTCACGTGTTCGATTCCCAGCTGGAGCAATTGCTGAGGGGGAGATTGTTGGGCACCCAAATTGTGTGTGCGGGTGACATCAATTGTCCAGTGGAACCCAAACTGAGTGTGCGGGTGGCACCCAAACTGAGTGTGCGGGTGGAGTCACAATCGAATATCGTGGGCGCTTGAATGACTGCACTATAAGGGAAGGGTATGCGCATTTCCTAACATCAATTGGTTTTGGGGCAACTGGTAGCGCCTGAGGTCCTACAATGAAAGAAAGTTCAAGGAAAATAATAACTTCCTTTCCTCCTATCCAAACAACATGTGAGAGAAAAAAAAAACTAATTTTCCTTTATTTTTTCTCATTTTCCCGACAACCAAACAATACATTAAGAAATTAGTGAACACCTGATCTAACTTTAAAATTGCAACACTAACAACCTTGTTTTAGAAGGAAATAGAAACACTAGTGTAGATTTTGAAAGTAAAATTTTTATTGGATAAAACATAAAATAGAAATCTCATCAAATTAAGACGAGATATGACGGACTCAAAAATTTAGATATGGACAAGATTCGGGTTCAAATCCGAACCAACAAAATTAAACTTAGAGCTAGATTGTGACAGGCCTAGTTGGTATCATCTAACGGGAATATATAGGGCCTGTTTGTTTGGCGTTTGGGAAAGTAGTTTGGGAGAGTAGTGAAGGTTTGTGAAATAATCTCGATTTGCGTAGTGTTGTTTGTTTGGGTTTTGAGAGAGTGGTTTGAGAAATAAAGTAGGTGTAGGTTTTTTTGGAAGAGTTGGGTTGTAGGTGTAAAATGTGTAAGACTTTATGTCAAATCCTGTTTGTTATGTGAGATAAATTGTGTAAGAGATAGGTTACTTTATGTCAAATCAAAGTAGAGTTTGTATAGGTTTTGTTTAGAGATAAGAAAATTGTTGTTTGTTTGGCTTTTGAGAGAGTAGTTTGAGAAAATTAATGGATGAAAATTTTATTTCAAAAAATAGAAAACATGTTTGTTTGGCATTTCCCAAACACGAAAAAATTCTGGAAAACGCCAAACAAACAGGCCCATAAGCTTTGGGCCGTGAATCATGATATGGCATTTTCGTCATTTATTAATTCATTGTAACAAGGAAAAGTCACTGGTCGTATAAAACAAAAACTATTATACAATAGAATTTATTTAATCAACATAACATCTGTATATTAACTTATTAAGGTATTATTCAAGAGATGAAACATGAAGGGTTAATATGGAAGTAGTTTGACTGGGTTTGATCTTGGTTTGGTCTCAATAATTGGTTCAGAGGTCTCGGCAAAACCTTTGAAACTCGATTTGGAAAATTGTTTCAATGGAATATTGAGATTGTAAAATATTATTAAATAATAGTTAGTGGATTTCGAAACTTTGAGATATGACTTGGATTGATGTTTGGTTGTTGGGGTTTGAAGGAGAAAATTAGGTGGTAGATGTCAAATCAATAACTTTATGTGTAAAAAATAGATGACAGATGTCAAATCAACGACTTTATAGGTCTCAAGTAAGATTGTGTAGGTTTCGATTTGTCTAAAACTTGGAGTTTCGCCTAAGACTTCTTCAAACTCTTTACTTGATGGGATTTGACCCGGTTTAAGTGAAACCAAACCAAAACAAACTATATCCATGTACAGCCGAAAATTCCCTACAGTATTCCTGTCATTGCAAAAAAAATAGGGATGAGCATAGCATAATGCTTTTCTTCCCCTAAAAATGTTGAAGTATTTGATTTGACTTAATTATTCTTGAGACGTTATAATACCATTCTATATTCAATTGTTTTTTAAAACACGAGTTGATTGACCATTTACTTCTCGTTTTTTCTTGGGCGTGTCTACCGATAGTTCATGTTGATCAGAACTATCGGTAGTTCATGCCTTAAAACCACATATATATTATATTTTAATAAATATCAACCTAGATAAAAGGTCAAATTAGCCGGTGACTTTCTTGGTTGATTTATGGTTTGATTTGCGTAAATTACCTTAATGTCCTTTTGCCTTAATAAAAAGAAAACAATTATTCCCTTTGAATTTGTAAAAATAACCCGGTGTGTACTTCTATCATCAATGTATTCATCATCATCTTCCTCCACAACAACTGTTTCTCCCACCTCACCATCTCCGCTCCACCTTGCAGGCCAGGCCACCGCACTTCTTCTGTGCAGCACCACCGCACCCAGTCACGGTAAAGATCTCGCTCAGGAACCGTATTATATGTACAAGAAGCCCCCAAATCTGAAATGTGATATTTCAGATCTGAAAATTACAAGCCTCCAAGATCTAAAAATTACAAGCTTCCAAATCTAAAATCTAAGTAAAATGGCAATTGTTCCGGTACCACCCTTCTTCCTAAAAAAAGAAGCATCATTTTTCAATAACCCATTTCCTACAATTTGAGTTACGTCTTGGGAAATCAAGTTTTTGTTTTTCATATGTGCAAGATCGGCGGCAGGTTGGGTGGGTGGTTGGGGGTGGTGGGTGGGTGGAAGAGGTGATGAAGAGGAAAAGTTTATTTTGCAAATAAGTCAAAAATATATATTTT
The DNA here is from genome assembly GCA_034814905.1 of Penstemon davidsonii. Taxonomy (NCBI): domain Eukaryota; kingdom Viridiplantae; phylum Streptophyta; class Magnoliopsida; order Lamiales; family Plantaginaceae; genus Penstemon; species Penstemon davidsonii. The sequence continues at coordinate 8,156,099 of JAYDYQ010002688.1, forward strand.
AGAAAATTACACATTGGTCTAAGTTTCAAATGTTAATTTGTTACGTTTAGGTTTAACTTAAATATTATCTCAAAAAAAAAAATGGTTTCAATATAAATTGGATACAGTTTAATAAATATTCGAGAACTTTAGATAGATTTATAATATTATAAATTAATGTTTTAATTATTTATGGGATAGTATATTGGGATAATAAATACACTGTTGATCATAGAGTAATGTATAACTAGCTTAATCGTAATCCAAATCGACAAATTGCTCGATTAATTGATCAAAGTCAACATTGTTGACCTTAGGGTAATGTATAATTATGTTAATCGTAATTCAAATCAGCAAATGACTCGATTATAAAGTCAACATTGTTGGCCTTAGGGTTATGTATAATTAGATTAATCGTAATCCAAATCGAAAAATGACTCGATTAATTGACCAAAATCATTATTGTTGACCTTAGGGTTATGTATAATTAGGTTAATCGTAATTCAAATCGACAAAATGACTCGATTAATTAACAAAAGTCAACATTATTGACCTTAGAGTTATGTATAATTAGGTTAATCGTAATCTAAATCGACAATGACTCGATTAATTGACCAAAGTCAACATTGTTGACCTTAGGGTAATGTATAACTAGGTTAATCGTAATCTAAATCAACAAATGAGTGGATTAATTGACCAAAGTCAATAGTGTTGACCTTTGGGTAATGTATAAATAGGTTAATCGTCATCCAAATCGACAAATGACTCGATTAATTGACCAAAATCAACACTGTTTAGGGTAATGTATAACTAACTTAATCGTAATCTAAATCGACAAATGACTCGATTAATTTATCAAAATCAACATTGTTGACTTTAGGGTAATATATAATTAAGTTAATCGTAATCCAAATCGACAATGATTCGATTAATAGACAAAAGTCAACATTGTTGACCTTAAGGTTATGTAAAATTAGGTTAATCGTAATCTAAATCGACAAATGACTCGATTCATTGACCAAAATCAATATTGTTGACATTAGGGTAATGTATAATTAGGTTAGTCGTAATCCTAATCGACAAATGACTCAATTAGTTGACCAAAGTCAACATTGTTGACCTTAGGGTAATGTATAACTAGGTTATTATTTATCCAAATCGATAAATGACTCGATTAATTGACCAAATTCAGCATTTTGATTAATATTTTAATAAATATTAAATAAATTAATCGAGCCATTTGCCCATTTTGATTACGATTAACATAATTATACATTACCTTAATGTCAACAATGTTGATTATTGTCAATTAATCGAATCATTTGGCGATTTATATTACGTAACATAATTATACATTACACTAATGTCAACATGTTGATTTTAGTGAATTAATCGAGTCATTTGTCGATTTTGATTACGATTAACCTAATTATACATTACATAAGGTCAACAATGTTGATTTTGGTCAAGTAATCGAGTCATTTGTCGATTTGGATTACGATTAACCTAGTTATACATTACCCTAATGTCAATTAATCGGGATAACTATCAATTTGAATTACGATTAAATATTAAAAAAATAGATAATTAATTAAAAAAATATTATATAATTGAATGAATGTTTCATTTTACTTTACTCAATGTGGTTTATTTACTCAATGTGGTTAATGTATTAGTAATACAACATTTAATTTTTTGACTATGTGATTCAAAAGTATCTAAACTCTCACAATTTGCACTTTTGATACATATTTCATGTTTAATGAAAACATATTCATTGGTAAATATGTAAAGAAAATATAATTAATCATAATATATTTAGGCAAATAAAGGAAAAATTGATGATATTTACTTTATTCAAATAGGGTAGTGACCTAATCTCATATATAATTTATTTATTTTTTATTTTTTTATGAAATCTCATATATGATTTGAAATATATTAAACCATGAATTAATAAACTAATTTTTTTACAATTATGTACTTCAAACAGTTTTTTAAAATTTAATCTAACAAATTATTTATATATCAACAAAGAAAAAGTTAATGTAAACGAATTCGACTTTCATTCAATGTAAAAGAATTTGTTTTTCATTCAATTTAAGTATTATAAAAATAAAATTTAGATAATATTTAATTGAAACACTATAGAAATTTACTCGATTATGATTTAAAAATACTAAAATTCTTATTTTTCTGTACTTTTATACACATTTTATGTTTAATAACAATATATTATTGTGGATTTTCTTCTAGTTTAATAATAATGTTTGTTTGGTAGTTATTTGTTTTAATTAAATAAAATTTCAAAATTAACAATATTGATGTAATGAAGTAATTATCATTTATCAAAAAACAATATATTCATTATCTCAATATTATAATTTCATAAACACATAAAATATGAATTTATAAAATTATAAATTAATCTCAAGTTCTCAATTATTTATTAAATTGAACCCAATTTATATTTTAGATAAATTTAACAAAAACTTGGACCAATGTATAATTTTTAAAACTTTTATGCTTAACTTATTTGCTAAATGACTCTTCGACTTAATTGCAAAAGAACCCTCTTCTTCATCCATGGTATAGATCTATTTAAAAAAGAATGAATTAGAAAACCCAACTCCTTCGATTTTGGTTTGATTTTAGTGTGATAGAGATCGATTTCAGTTTGATAAATCAGAGGAAAAAAACAAATTAACACAAAAAATTATGAATCAAATAATTTCCGTCCAACAAATTATACTGTGTAATGTGTATGGAGAATTCATCAAAACAGCAAACATAGACAAACACATAAGCCAAAATCTTCGTGGAAATTAAAGTAACTAAATTCACTAAGAACTAAACAAATTAAAGAAATGTTTCTCCCAAATCAGCAAATGTTTTTATATGGGAGTAAAATGCAAAATGTTTCTCTACTTGTTTAACTGATTCTTAGGAATCATTAAAAAAAACTAAAAGATGAAGAAGAGTTGAATAATTTCTTGGAGAAAATTCTGTAAAGTGTAGAAATGAATAAGGGTATTTTCGACAATTTCTACAGGCATAAATGTAGTTTATTTGCCGGTTGCAGGTTTCAAATGGGACACATGGCATAATTTGGCTGGTGAACTGCCGATAGTTCTCCCAAAGCTGAACTATCATTAGAAAACCCGTTTTTTCTTTTGTCATAACTTTATAAGAATTGACTGATTTTCTTTGACATTAATTAATGAAACGGTATATTCCTCTTGCCATTTCTATATAAAGTGGTTTATACTTATATTCATCTTGCCAAAGAGTTTACACTTAGGTCACTCTTATATAAAATGTATTACACCGATCAATTTTCGGCACTTTTTCGATGAAATGCAATCATGTACATGTTACGTGACTTTAAGTTAGGGTATTATTACAACACATAGAACCCCAAAAATATCCTTATTGAAAGTCACGTGACTTGCAGATGATTGCCTTTTTTGTCGAAAAATACTAAAAAATCGACCAGTGTAATATATTTTATATGGAAAGGACTTAAATGTAAATTCATTTGTAAGAGGGATATAAGTGTAAAGAACTTTATATAAGAGGAACTTAAATGTAAAGTTTTTGACAAGAGAGGTATACTTGTAAAATAATTTTATACGAGGGACCATAAGTATAATTTAGCCAGTAACAAATATCAGCATTAAATTTATGTTCAATGAAATTTACACTCCAAGACAACTTTAATTTTAGTTAGCTTCATTTATGACCTCCAATATAAGTACGATGTATAATTAAGGAAAAAATTCACCTAACTTTCACCTCAACTTATGCTAGCTGAGGGAGGACCAAAGAACACGTGAACAACGAATACACGTGAAATTTTGGCCTACCATTTTTCCTTTTTTGTTGGTTTATTAGAAACGTGATACTATTTTCGATTGTTTAATTTCCAATTTACATCACAAAAAGAATAAATTTATTGCATTTAGTAGTGTAGAAAAGAGAAGTATAGTTAATGTGGGGAAATTTCGTGTGTACCCCAGTTGATTAAATCCATTGATGTGCTGGATGAGTGACAAGTGTGTATGATAGGACAATTTTTTGTCCTCTTATACACATGTGTACGATTGAATTCACTGATTGAGGATGAATGTAACCGTTAATGTGATATTTTTCCTTCGATTAGAAGTCCAAATTGGACGGCATCATGAGTAAATATCACCACCAATATATACAAAATCAGTAAATAAATAAAGATTCAGGATTGATTCTTTACATCACAGAATTCAAAGTCATTTGCTTACCAGGGAGCGTCTAGGGTGCGGGCAAGGTAACTCGCCCTCACATGGGGGACGGCCCTGAAATCATGCCATGTGGCGCGCGTAACTAATATGTAACTCGGCGAGTTGACTCGGTCTGTAAATAGACCATTTTACCCTATTTTTTTAATTTTAAATAAAAGTTGAAATAATCTTCAATTAATAAAAGACATTTATAACCTTTAAATCTTCAATTAATAAAATATCGCTTTAACCGTAATTTTGATAATAATTGACTTTGACAATTTTGCAAATTGACCCCTATATTTTGCGATTTTACGAATTGAATTATTTTGCTTCTAAAACAATATAAAAAAACCGCATGTCATATAAAAAGACCGCTTTACCCCCAATTTTGATAATAATTGACTTTGACAATTTTGAGAATTGACCACTATATTTTGCGATTTTACGAATTGAACTATTTTGCTTCTAAAAAAATATAAAAAAACCGCCTATAATATAAAAAGACCGCTTTATCCCCAATTTTGATAATAATTTACTTTGACAATTTTGCAAATTGACCCCTATATTTTGCGATTTTACGAATTGAATTATTTTGTTCTAAAAAAATATAAAAAAATCGACTGGCATATAAAAAGACCGCTTGACACCCAATTTTGATAATAATTGACTTTGACAATTTCGCAAATTGACCCCCATATTTTGCGATTTTACGAATAGAATTGTTTTGCTTCTAAAAAAATATAAAAAAACCGCATGTCATATAAAAAGACCGCTTTACCCCCAATTTTGATAATAATTGACTTTGACAATTTTGTAAATTGACCCCTATGTTTTCCGATTTTACGAATTGAATTATTTTGCTTCTAAAAAAATATAAAAAAATCTTATGTCATATAAAAAGACCGCTTTACCCCCAATTTTGATAATAATTGACTTTGCCAATTTTGCAAATTGACCCCTATATTTGGCGATTTTACGAATTGAATTATTTTGCTTCTAAAAAAATATAAAAAAAACGCCTGTCATATAAAAAGACCGCTTTACCCCCAATTTTGATAATAATTGACTTTGACAATTTTGCAAATTGACCCCTATGTTTTCCGATTTTACGAATTGAATTATTTTGCTTCTAAAAAAATATAAAAAAACTACATGTTATATAAAAAGACCGCTTTACCCCCAATTTTGATAATAATTGACTTTGACAATTTTGCAAATTGACCCCTATATTTTGCGATTTTACGAATTGAATTATTTTGCTTCTAAAAAAATATAAAAAAACCGCATGTCATATAAAAAGACCGCTTTACCCCCAATTTTGATAATAATTGACTTTGACAATTTTGTAAATTGACCCCTATGTTTTCCGATTTTACGAATTGAATTATTTTGCTTCTAAAAAAATATAAAAAAATCGCCTGTCATATAAAAAGACCGCTTTACCCCCAATTTTGATAATAATTGACTTTGACAATTTTGCAAATTGACCCCTATATTTGGCGATTTTACGAATTGAATTATTTTGCTTCTAAAAAAATATAAAAAAAAACGCCTGTCATATAAAAAGACCGCTTTACCCCCAATTTTGATAATAATTGACTTTGACAATTTTGCAAATTGACCCCTATGTTTTCCGATTTTACGAATTGAATTATTTTGCTTCTAAAAAAATATAAAAAAACTACATGTTATATAAAAAGACCGCTTTACCCCCAATTTTGATAATAATTGACTTTGACAATTTTGCAAATTGACCCCTATATTTTGCGATTTTACGAATTGAATTATTTTGCTTCTAAAAATATATAAAAAAAACTACATGTCATATAAAAAGACCGCTTTACCCCCAATTTTGATAATAATTGACTTTGACAATTTTGCAAATTGACCCATATATTTTGCGATTTTACAAATTGAATTATTTTGCTTCTAAAAAAGTTTAAAAAAACCGCCTGTCATATAAAACGACCACTTTACCCCCAATTTTGATAATAATTGACTTTGACAATTTTGCAAATTGACCCCTATATTTTGCGATTTTACAAATTGAATTATTTTGCTTCTAAAAAAATATAAAAAAACTGCATGTCATATAAAAAGACCTCTTTACCCCCAATTTTCATAATAATTGACAATTTTCCAAATTGACCCCTATATTTTGTGATTTTACGAATTGGGGGTTTTTGCAATTTTTTTATATGACAGGTGGTTTTTTTATATTTTTTTAGAAACAAAGTAATTCAATACGTAAAATCGGAAAATATAGGGGTCAATTTGCAAAATTGTCAAAGTCAATTATTATCAAAATTGGGGGTAAAGCGGTCTTTTTATATGACAGGCGGTTTTTTTATATTTTTTTAGAAGCAAAATAATTCAATTCGTAAAATCGCAAAATATAAGGGTCACTTTGCAAAATTGTCAAAGTCAATTATTATCAAAATTGGGGGTAAAGCGGTCTTTTTATATGACAGGCTGTTTTTTTATATTTTTTTAGAAGCAAAATAATTCAATTCGTAAAATCGCAAAATATAGGGGTCAATTTGCAAAATTGTCAAAGTCAATTATTATCAAAATTGGGGGTAAAGCGGTCTTTTTATATGACAGGCGGTTTTTTTATATTTTTTAGAAGCAAAATAATTCAATACGTTAAATCGGAAAATATAGGGGTCAATTTGCAAGATTGTCAAAGTCAATTATTATCAAAATTGGGGGTAAAGCGGTCTTTTTATATGACAGGCGGTTTTTTTATATTTTTTTAGAAGCAAAATAATTCAATTCGTAAAATCGCAAAATATAGGGGTCAATTTGCAAAATTGTCAAAGTCAATTATTATCAAAATTGGGGGTAAAGCGGTCTTTTTATATGACAGGCGATTTTTTTATATTTTTTTAGAAGCAAAATAATTCAATTCATAAATCGCAAAACATAGGGGTCAATTTGCAAAATTGTAAAAGTCAATTATTATCTAAATTGGGGGTAAAGCGGTCTTTTATATGACAGGCAATTTTTTTATATTTTTTTAGAAGCAAAATAATTCAATTCGTAAAATCGCAAAATATAGGGGTCAATTTGCAAAATTGTCAAAGTCAATTATTATCAAAATTGGGGGTAAAGCTGTCTTTTTATATGACAGGCGGTGTTTTTATATTTTTTTAGAAGCAAAATAATTCAATTCATAAATCGCAAAACATAGGGGTCAATTTGCAAAATTGTAAAAGTCAATTATTATCTAAATTGGGGGTAAAGCGATCTTTTTATATCATAGCCGGTTTTTTATTTTATTTTTAGAAGGAAAATAATTCAATTCGTAAAATCGCGGAACATAGGGGTCAATTAGCAAAATTGTCAAAGTCAATTATCAAAATCGGGGTAAAATGGTCTTTTTATATCATAGCCTATTTTTTTAGAAGAAAAATAAGTGAAAGGGTAATTTAAGTATATTGTAATTTAATTAAAGTCAATAGTTACAAATTCATTTTGACCAAGTTACCTAATCAACGATCCAGATCAATCTGAGTCAAATGAACGGCATGATGAGGCTTCCCGCATGTGAGGGCGTAACTCACATGCCCGCACCCTAGAAAAATCCTGCTTACCAATCAACTTTGTCGAATAAATATCGCACATATAACCAACGCGGTGTGAATCATAATATTGAGGTGGTATTTGTTATTTGTTTATTTATTTTTAAATTATCAAGATTTCTTTTAAACTACGTTAATTAAAATAAATTTTGCAAAATCAAATTGATAACAATAGATCAAAAAAACATATCCAAAATTTTAATAATTATTCTTGAGTCGACATGTGGACAAGATAAAAATATTGATAACATAAAATATAAATTACAACTAGGAAAAATAATAAAAATAATAATGACGACATAATCAATGAGTTCATTGTCTATAATTGATAATCATCGAAAACTCACAAACATTTCGAATTTTATTCGGGTCAAGTAAATTGCATTCAATTTGTGTGTGATTTTGGATCGGTTTGAGTATGCTAAGGTGATTTTTTAAAGTGATTGCATTCAAGTTGTGTGTGACATTAACAATTGACTTAAGGATCCGGATTAGGAGTCTCGTGGTCTTATCTTGGAAATTCGAAAGTTATGGGCTTGTTGGCCTAAGTGGAGGTTTCGTTTTTCTCTCAAATGTACTAACTTTGCTGCTCATAACTTTGCCTTTTAGGTCTTTTCTTCGAATTGATCGGTGATAATTCCTTGTAGTGTTTTTTGTGATGGTAGTTTCTTTATCTTTGATATTGTTGAGCTTTTGTATATTATTGTGTTATTTTGAAGCAGTGAAATATTAATTTATAAAAATTAAAAAAATTATCAAAATTTCTACATCACTAGTCGTTCTACCACTATGAAATATGAATCCAAATAAGGACTTGCGTTTTTAATTGAACTCTATGATTTGACATAATTATATTCAGCTTAGGGCATACATGAGCTGGATTTTCGTTGGGTTTTTCGGTTTTGTGAAATTTGTTCAAAGTCATTTTGTTCTTAGTGGAAGGAACTAATCATTACAAAGTAGTGAACCTAAGTTCAAATATTTATAAGGAGATGTTTGCATTTAATGTGTCTAACATGCCTCAAAATAGATTAAGTCAAGTTTAAGACATGAATACCCTTGGAAAAAAAAGGGTGATTTACACTTATGCCCCCTCAGGTTTGGGCATATTACAAGAAACCCACCGCTGTTTAAAAAATTACAAGGACACCCCCTCAGGTTTGGACATATTACAAGAAACCCCTTACGGCGTTAAAAACAGACGAAATTTGATGATGTCAGCAAATTTTTTTTTTATTTTCCAAATTTACCCCTGGCTAAATATACCCACATGGAGTGTCTATGTAATAATATTATACCACAGGGAGTTACTTATAGCCAACGGTCATATTTTAAAAAATGATCAATGGATGTTAATGTTGGCCATATATTTTGACTATAAATCAAAATGTTCACGTGTAGGGATAAATCAAGTTTAAGATATGAATACCCTTGAAAAAAAAATTCAAAAGAAGTCCATTATATGAATTAGTTTTAACTTTATCTTGTTTGAATTTTAATTTCAAAATTATAATTTAAATGGTTTTAGCATAATCTTTGAAACACCATTTGAATTGGATTTAAATGTTAGATTTTGTAATTTTTGAAAAGTTATGATGTGAACTGGGTTTGGTTATTAGATTTTGAGAAGAAAAAATAAATTATAAATGTCAAATCAATATTTTTATAAAAGTAAATATATATAAGATTTATTAGATTAAAATTTATAATTTGAACCCGAGTTACAAAACAAACGTATGCTCAAACTTCGTTTATAATGATTTTGATACATTTCCACAAAACCGCGAAACCTGACGAAAATTAGTGCAAAATAGGCACTCAAAGATTCAGATGATAAGGTAAATATTACAATTTGTTAGAAATATCTACGAAATCAACCATTCAAATTCCACATCTTTATTTATGAATTACTAGAAAAAGAAAATACAACACAAATAAAACATCACAAAAATCATCAATACTTGAGAAAAACAGCAATTTTCTTAAGCATGGCAATAGACTTGGGATTAGTGGGATTATTCAAATTGAACACATGACCCTCTCCTTTAACCTCCACAACATTAACTACTCCATTCCATCCACTTCTCTTCAATTCCTTCTCATAATACAAATCCCTAAACCTCAAAACATCTGTTTCAGCAGCATAAACCAAAACCCTTTTACACCTCAACATTCTAAGCCCCGGATCCATACCCGGATTCAACAACGGGTCATCCAAACCCGAACTCTTCGGATAAGCATGAACCCATATTCTCTCAATTAAATTTGCCCCAAAAGGATTTTCAGTCTCATTCCCAATAGCCCTCTTCCCCCAAAAAAAGGGACAATTGAGAAACAACCCATCAATATTAATACCCGGATCCAGATTCTCCAACCCGACCCGAACACCCATATGGTGTGCAATGTTACCACCAGCACTGTCTCCGGCTAAATAAACACGTCTAAAATCAGCATACTTTTTTAGCCACATCTCATTTCCATTTCCTTTGAAGTGTGAAAAGACCCATTTGACCACAAGCCAGGAATCTTCATAAGCAATGGGTAGTGGGAATTCAGGGGCTAATCTGTAATTAACCGAGACAGCAATGACTTTGGATTTTGCTACAAGTGAGTTCAAGAAGTTGTGGTATGTAGGAGAGAAAGCGGATTCGGTCAAGAATCCACCGCCGTGGAAGTAGATTAGAAGGGGCAGTTTTCTGCCAGGATTTGCATTTTCGGGCAGGTAAAATCTAGCTGAGATGTTGAGTTCTTTTGAGATTTTAACATCTTTGGATTGGACTTTAGTTATTGGGTCGGTTGATGCAGGAACGAAATCTTGTCCGAAGAATCTCTGTATTCGACCATTTGTGTATACTCTTACGAAAGGGAATATGTCGTAGAGTATGGTCTCTGTGGAGTTTGTTGAGGAATGGGAATGGTGAATGAAGATGAATAGTAAAGTGAATGTGGAAAATATCTTAGAAGATAACATGGTGAGGAATTGGAGATTGTTTGTGGTAAACAAAAAATTGTGATGCACCCAATTAATAGGCACCAAAAGTATGATGGGAGTCGGACACGCTTAGTACAGTTGAGGAATATTGCTTGTTATCTAGCATGTTCTTAAAAATTAGAGTCATAGTAAAATGCAGAAACACCCTTATTGTATTTCTAATTGACAGAACACCCTTATGTTATTTTTATTAGCAAAAAATTAGTGTGTTCATATTTTCTTAGTAAAAAAAAAAAAAGTCCCGTTTCTTATTTTATTAGATCACTCCACCCTTATGAAAATTAAGAGTACATCACAAAGGAGTTATTGCCAGTTTTTTTAAGGTTATTGTCAATTAATTATCAAGTCAATAATCATATTTTAACATTCATTCCAAATAAAAAATAGCATATAGGCTATATTTCTGTCCATTCCAGTGCATATCATGAAGATGCTGAGGTAAATATCTTTGACTTAGATGATTCAATTGCAAAAAGAAACTTAAACCAAACCAAAGCCCAAGCTACCTGGATTTTCAACACGGGTATGTGGTCAACCCACAAACAAAAAATCTGAATACTTAACAAATGAATAACATGTTTCTCTTTTCATGAACATTTAATTTATTTATTTTCAACATCTTATTATGATTATCAAATGAACATACATTAACTTTAGGCACACCAAACAAACAGCAAAACAATTGAACAAGATCGAAATACAACAAGTGCTTATTTATAGTTTAACGAGATTGACAAAACCATGTCCTAGGAATTGAGAAAAGAAGCCAGCCTTTTAAACATAGCCATAGCACTTTTCCCATCCGGAATATTAACACTAAAAACATGATCCTCCCCTTCAATATCCACAACCTCAACTTCTCCTCCCCACCCACTCTTCTCCAATGCCTCCTTATAATACCAACCTCTTCTCCTCAAAATATCCTTTTCCGCAACATAAACCAACACTCTTTTACACCCGAAGCTCGAAAGACCCGGATCCATACCCGGATTTATCCACGGCTCATCACAGTCAATCGCACTCGGGGACACATAACGCCAAAAGTTATCAGTATAACTCTTGGTTATCATTTCATGTGTCTCTTCATTTCCAATTGCAACTTCACCCCAAAAAAAGGGACAATTTAAGAAAACACCACATAACTTAATCCCAGTTAACAATTCCGTACCAATTAAAATAGCCATTTTGTGTGCTATATTACCACCAGCACTATCTCCACCTAAATAAACACGATTCAAATCAGCGTAATCTCTAATCCATTCTTCATTCTCAGATCCAGAAGAGACCCATTTCAGTGCAAGCCATGAATCTTCGTACGCAATTGGGAGAGGATGCTCCGGTGCTAATCTGTAGTTTACGGACAGGGCTACAACGTTAGCTTCTTTGACGATGAGATTGAGGTGTTTATGGTATTGTTGAGAGAATGCAGATTCGACCAAAAAACCGCCGCCATGGAAGTAGACAAGAAGGGGGAGCTTATTTTGTGGATTAGGGTTTTCGGGTAGGTAAAGCCTTGCGGATATGTTGTTCTCTGGTGAGATGATTATGTCTTTGGATTGGACATTTGTTTGTGGGTCGATTGATGGAGGAACCATGTTTTGACCCAAAATTCTCTCGATTCGTCCGTCTTTGTATTCTCTAAGGAAGGGGAAGAAATCATGGACTATTTCGTTTGATTTTGCAGCCATTGGAGAAAAAGTATCAGAACTCAAGAGTGTTTGTTTTTCTTCTTTTCTGTGATACTTATAATAGAGAATGGATAGGAAGTGTGTGGAAATAAAAAATGGAAACGGAAAAACAAATCTCTATCTTCTTCTTCTTCTTTTTTTTTTTTTTTTTTTTAAAAAAAAAATTCAACGAGCTACGTAGATAGATTGATTACTGGTAGATTAGACTTATAAATTACGATGACGAAACACATTAAAATAAATAAATATTTAACACCTACTACAAAACTAAACAAAAATGGTTAATTTACAATATAATATAGATAGATTCATAATTCAATTGGATCTTCTTAGCTTAGCGTTGACATTTTACATTATAATTTATTGTGGTTTAACTAAAGAAAGCACGATCGCTACATAAATCATAAATTGTAATACGATGTATTACTTTTCATTTAAATTTTATAAGACGAAACAAGATTTAACTCATATTTGTTAGAACAAACATGATAAACACTATAATTTTTCAATATAATTTATCTCGTCCAAAAGGTTTTGGTAAGTTAACTTCATTGTGATATGTTTAATGGATAATTTGTCTCCATGTGATATCAAAATAGATAATTTACCTCCTTATGAAATGAAATAATATGCAATTTACCTTCATGTGATATGAAATAATGAGCAATTGTTAATGGAAGTGTTGCACATACACTCTACAATGCAACGACTTCATTTTCATGTAAAATATTATCAATTTAACCTTACTATTGACAACATATTCACCTTACTTTACCACATGTGATTTACGTAAATATGCAATTTATTTTCATGTGATATGTGTAAATGAACACTTACCCCTTGTAAATATATAAACATCAAGAGGGAGTCGTCAGTGTGCTTCTTTTATAAAAACACAATGAGATATTTTGCCATCTTATTTATCACAAGGAGTGAAATTATCTATTTAGAAGAGTTAATTTTCTATTCACTCACTCGTCCAATCTATTTTTCTTTTTTTTTTTGGATTGGTCCATAAATCACAACCTATCTTACCACCATGAATCAAACCATATTAAAGTTGGATTGGATTAGGTCTGGATTGGACAGGTTGATTAACGCAACACGGCTTTTTGGGCTGAAGTGGGTCCCGGGTGTGGATTTTGCTTTGGATGCACCCCGAGGCCCAAAGAGCAACATATTTCTTAATTGGTGGATTTTGAATGCCATTTTTACTTGAAAAAAAAATACTCTTCCTTCTCAAACCAGCAAAAATAAATATTCTTCAAGCAATCGCACCTCATTGTATATATCGATATTTCAGCTGCTACAATAATTTCATCTTTCTAAATGCTCCTAATTAATTTATCTTTTGAATTCTTCTATGAATGTTGAATGTCATGCATGCCGGCCTACTTTTCGTAATTTTTTCATAGATAGTTCAAATGCATGCACCTATACAAAAGAAAGAGTTTGAAACTATGTTACTTTGGAAGAAATTCAGATATTAATTACCAACATTCCAAGATCAACTTCAATAAAGTTACAGTAACAGCTTAAAAGTGTTAATAATGTGACATTAAACGTGTTTCACTATCCACGAAACTCACGATTCTTCTCAACAATGACACAGCCTTCTCACAATCCCGGTCGAACAAATAAAAAACGTGTTGTCCACCCAGTGTCTCAAAAAATTCGACCCGACCCTTCCAGTCACTCTTCTTCAATGCCTGATAGTAATACCAACCACGATTCCTCAATAAATCTTTCTCCGCCACACAAACCAGCACTTTCTCACAACCCAGATTCGACAAAAGATCCATATTTGCAGCTGGGTTCAACCTCAAGTCATTAGAACCGGTCGTGTCAGGTGCAATGAAATTCCACAGCTTGTCGGGTTTACTACCATTTCCAAAATACGGGTGAACCAAAATCAACCCTACAAATTTAAAACCCAGTTCATGATCTTTACAATTATCAACACGGATTACCATATTATGCGCGATATTGGCTCCGGCACTGTCTCCTGCCAAATAAACCCGACCGAAATCGACGTACCCATTTATCCACGGCTCGGGTCCTTGTCCGACCCGTGAATGTGATTCGATCCATTTCACGACAGTCCAACAATCGTCGTAACAGGCAGGGATCGGGTGTTCCGGGGCTAATCTGTATTCGATTGAAACGACGACGGATCCGGCTTCTGAAGCTAGGGTATTGACGTAGTTGTGATATAGTGAAGAGAATGCTGATAGGACTGAGAAAGCGCCGCCGTGGATGTAAATAATGAGGGGGCGTTTCGGGTCGGGTTTGGGGGTATTGGGGCGGTATATCCTGACCGAAACATGGTTTTCCGGCGAGAGGATGACGTCTTTGGATAGGACGGCGTTTTGGGGGTCGTTTGATGGGGATAAGAAATCGTTTTCTATGTATCTTTCTATGTGGCCGGTGTTGTGGACCCGGAAGAAAGGTGGGAAATCGTGGGTTATATGGGTCGGGTTGGAATCCATTTCGGGTGAGAATTGAGATAGAGAAATGGTTAGGTGAAGAAGTTGGGAAGAAACAGTGAAGCTGGGTACGCTTGTTTGGTGGATGGAATAAATAGGGATCAGGTACATTTGTAGCAATTAAATAGATTCTTGGCACAATGATAACCTTACAGCAAGCCGGCTCGATTTCTTCTAGAAGAAGATTGATTTTCCCAAAATTATCTTAATGTATATCCAATTGGCGATCACAAGAAAAAATGACAAGAATTAATATGCTAATTTATGGGAAATTTACTTTCAGAAATTTGGAAAAGTCTAAGGGTCTGTTTGAAGAGTAGTGAAGATTTGTGAAATAATTTTTATTTGCGTAATTCTGTTTGTTTGAGTTTTGAGAAAGTGGTTTGAGAAATAAAGTAGGTGTAGCTTTTTTTTGGAAGAGTTAGGTTGTAGGTGTAAGTGTAAGATGTGTAAGACTTTATGTCAAATCGTATTTGTTATGTGAGATAAATTGTATAAGAGATATGCTACTTTATGTTAAATCAGAGTAGGGTTTATATAGATTTTGTTTAGAGATAAGAAAATTGTTATTTGTTTGGCTTTTGAGAGAATAATTTGAGAAAATTCAGAGATGAAAAATTTACTTCAGAAAGTAGAAGACATGTTTGTTTGACATTTTCCAAACACGATTTTTTTTTGGAAAAAGCCAAACAAACAGGCTCTAAGTTAGCCTATTGAGGATTGAGGAAAGGGAAAAACAATTTGTATAAGAATACAGCATTAATTAATTTTTCTTTTCTGTCATTTACCCATACTAAGGGAAGGAAAAGAAAGAAAATAACAAGTAATTTTTTTCACTCATATAAGAGAAATAATGATGAATTGAACGTTACAGTGAATAAGTTGCTCTTACAAGTTACAATGTTATCAATAATTAACTTTCTGACAATATCGCCAACCTTATATGTATACAAATTTGTCCTAATGATAACAATATTACAAAATAAAAGTATGTTATTATATCATGTAATAAGGATTATTATGCAATAATTTCAAAAAATAATACATATGATGTAGTAGCTTTGTATAACTTAAAACTTTCTATGAATAGATAAACACTATTTATCTAATATATAAATTGTGAATCTGATTAATGCAGATGTTTTTCCGAGAATATTCAATTGTTTGATCGTAGTATAAGTTTGAATTCACAAAATGAATTAGTATCGAAAATTATAAGTGAATGTTGGGCTAGACTGGAGGGTCGGACCCGAAGATAACCCATGATGCTTAATATTAGTTGTCTTTATCATTTAAAGAGGTATAAAGAAGAAATATTTAAGGCATAATATGATTGTTAGGACCCGTTTGTTTGACGGGAATTGAATCTGATTCTGGGTATTTGATTTCTAGTAATCTGATATCCAGAAATATGATTTCATTATAGTGTTTGGGTAACACTTGGGATTTTACCAAGGAAATTAATTGAATTACTTTTCAAATGTTTGGTAATAGTAAAGAATGAATTACATAATTAAAAAGTTCACAAAAATACCCCCACTCATATATTAAATAAAAATCAATTTAAAGCAGCATTTGTTATATAGTATTATTAAAAATATATTGATTTAAAAAAATATGTATAATACATCAATTAATAATTTATATATTTTATCATATGATATAATTAATATATAGTAAAAATTAAACAACATAAAAGAAATTAGTGTTAGAGGAGAGTCGTATATAGTTGCAGCTATATATATATCATAATAATCCAAGAATATAACTAACACAGAAAATGTTGTGTGATAATAGTTATAAATAAGTTAACACTTTCAAAAGCAATAACAAAATTAAGCGTACAACTTGGAATGAATGTGCTATGAAGCATAAGCTTTGGATTTGGCATGTGAATTGACATATAAACTATATACATATTTTCAAATCAATTCACATTTAAACAATATTCTATATTATTTCAGTAGATTCAACTAGTAGGTAAATGAACGTGATAATTTAATATGTGATTTAAGCAGTTGAAGAAGGAAAAGAACGCAAGAAACAAAAAAACAATGGCTATGGAAGAGAAATATTATGTAGGGAGAAGAATAAAACTATCATAATTAAGAAAGAATATATGGGTAATAGTGTATTTTTTATTTTTAGTATCAAATCCCTCAGGAAAGGAATCATAATACCATAGAAAAATTGGGTTTCACATTCCCATATTTTCATGGCAAGATTCCAGATTTGTTGGAATATATTTCCTTTCCCAAATTTCAAAAAATTTGGCCAAACATTATTATCTGATTCCAAGGAATTAGATTGCCAAATAATATGCCATTCCGAGTAAACAAACGGGTCCTTAGGGTTATCTCGAGTTATATATAACCAATGTTGCAAATTAGGATTTCCTAGATTGCATATTAGGGTTCATCTCTAGATCGAGTAGAGGTGAAGCCTCTAAGTTGAAGGATGTCAGCAACAATTACAGGGACCTCCCCTGACGTTTCAAAAGGATTACAAAACCCTAACGGGGACTAACGGACTTGGACGGAATCCGTGAATTGACCTTTATGCCCTCGAATTTTTTAATTAAAAAAATACAAAAAAAGGTCAAAAATTGTGAAAAAAATATCTACACCCGGATTGACGATATTGCCCCTGCTTCTTTGGACCGTTTCCTGCGTCTTCAAACATACACACTTACATAAAAACCCTTACCATCTCTCAAACCCTTTATCTTCCCCACCATCTTCAACCTCCATTCTTTCTCCAACTTCAAAAACTATCAAGCCCACATTTTAGTGTGTTCAAAAACCGTAGCAAGGAGAAAGCCCAAGGCCATTCCCGTACGGTTTCTGGGTAGCAAAGCTTCCAAATAATCAAAGGTAAAATAAAAAATTAATCTTTTTTCAGTCGATTGTGGTTGTTTTTGATTTTTTTCAACTCATATTCACATACACAAACTAGGTGTTTTTATTTCTATTGTCTTGGATTGTGAAATTATATCGATCTATGTTACAATTTGCAGAACGACAAGTGGAGAAACTCGGCCCATTACTTAAGTGGGTAGAATCCGAGTTCAACTCTCATCTGCTACTGTGTTTCTTGGACTTACGAGGAAACATTAATTTCTTTTATTTTTAATTTAATTAGGTAATTACATCCAATAAGTTTTTTTTGGGGGCATTTGTTTCTTCCCTGTGTATCAATAGGTATACAATAAATTGAAACTGCCCCAACTCCATAAATGTGTCTTGATATGTATTACCAAGATCTGTTTTCTACATACATTGCATTTATATTCCATTAGACCATCCAGGAACCTTTGGATTTTAAGAAATGAGATTTCCTTTCATTTTCCGTAAGTTCATTTCTAATTGATAATATGAAGTTATATTCAAACTTATGTTTGCCTAAATTTACTAAGATTAATATTTTTATTAACTCATTCATTGTATTTGTAGGTTGCTGAAGATGGAAGTGTTGTAACATCAAATGTTGCTGGAGGAGTTGATTTTGAATAATTCTAGTGGGTCTTTAAAGGAGATCAAGAAGTTAAAAGTGTGGTGGTGAACATCCAAGAGGCCCCTCAAATCTCGCAATCCTCACAAGTTGCACCAGATGAATGAATTTGATGGATTTGTTTATGAATTTATGTTATGGTTATGATTTTTGATGAATTAGGATGTGTTTTTGGACAAAAGTTGATGATATGATTTGTTATGTGTTTGTTTTTAATGGATTTATGTTATGGTAATATTTTGGGTAAAGTTTGGATGGTAGTTAAAGGTTTTGGATTGTAAAAGGGGATATTAGTAATGATTTGGTAATATTTTGGATACAGATGTTATGTTTTCAAAACATCTAGGTGGTATATGTAATGAACCTTATTAGTTATTATGATTGGTTATTTATGCTATGAATTATTAAATTATTGAGAATTTATGTTTTTATTTTAGCATTTTTGTATTTGTAATTTATTCAATTATCTTTGGTATTTTATTTTGCATAAAATATGAAAAGGTAGAATTATTGCATGTTTTCTTTGGTAATTTATGCATTTTACTTGTTTTTATTTTGCAAAAAAATTGAAAAAACCAATTAATTTATTTTTAAACTATTTTCCTGAATTTATACACAATAAAAATTGATTATAAGGACAAAGTTAAAATACAACATTAACACCCTTCTATAATCCTAAACATTACCATAAACCCCCTTCCTATACAAAAAACTGAAAAAGGCAAAATTGTCCACGAAAAATACTACAGTAAACATAAGGGTAAAATGGGAAATTCAAAAAATAATGGGCAAAAACAAACGGAAACCTAACGGATGTAAGCCTTTTGAAACGTCAGGGGAGATCCCTGTAATTATGATAGTCGGAGGGGATTGGACGGTAATTACACCTAACCTCAGGGGAGGTCCCTGTAATTATCCCTAGAGTATTAGTCGAGATAAAGTTATACTAAAACTTCAAAGGTGACCCGTAAAAGCAAAATAATTAATCAGAGTACCTAACTTTTTGGTGCACCAAATTTCCATTATCACTATTACTCTAAAATTTTCTACAGTGCTAAATCCCATTAAAACACATTTGTTTGCAATGTACCTTTGCCATTAGTACATGCATGTATTTTTTTTGGTGTGATAATTATATACATGTATACTAAAAGCAAGAAACATGAACCTTAAGAATGAATAGCACACACCAAGGTTGTTGTTATTGTTTTCTTCTATCCCTTAATTCACTTCAACAACATATTAGTATATTACATTAAACACCCATATAATCACACATATCATCATCCATTTTACAAGTAAAAAAAGCAAAAGAGCAATTACATTAAACCACCTCACACAAAATAAACTAAATACACAACACTACTTACAATTCAAAAAATCAGCCACTTTTTTCAACATAGCCATACCACTTTCCCCACAAGGAGAAAAAACACTAAAAATATGATCTTCCCCTTCCACATCCACGACCTCAACTTCTCCTCCCCATCCACTCTTCTTCAATGCTTCCTCAAAATACAAACCCCTTTCTCTAAAAACATCCTTTTCCGCAACATAAACGAGCACTCTTTTACACCCGATACTCGAAAGATCCGGATCCATACCCGGATTTATCCTTGGGTCATCACACCCAACTGCCCCCGGACAAGCGTAAAGCCAAAGTTTATCCAAATAGCTCTTGGAAAAAACTGCGTGTTTCGCTTCATTTCCAATCACATCTTTCCCCCAAAAGAATGGGCAGTTCAAAACGACGCCGCATAATTTAATCCCTTGAAGCTTTTCTTTTCCAGCTCTCATAGCTATATTATGTGCTATGTTCCCGCCGGGACTATCTCCACCTAAATAAACACGATCCAAATCTGCATGTTTTCCAATCCATTCCTCTTTATTTTGATGAACCCATTTGAGGGCGAGCCATGAATCTTCATAAGCAATTGGAAGTGGGTGCTCAGGGGCTAATCTGTAATTTACTGATACGACCAAAACATTGGCTTCCGCTACTAATAAATTGAGATGTTTGTGGTATAATGGAGAAAATGCGGATTCGACTACAAAGCCGCCGCCGTGAAAGTAAACGAGGATAGGGAGTTTTTGGGTCGGGTCGGGTTTTTCGGGTAGGTAAAGCCGGGCGGATAAATTGATTTCGGGTTCGATTTGGATGTCTTTGGATTGAACCCCTGTTTCGGGATCGGTTGAGGCTGGGATGAAAAGGTTTCCTGCTAGTCTTTCGACTCGGCCATCTTTGTATTCTCTGATTAAAGGGAAGAAATCGTGGAGTAGTTCAGTTGAGGTTACGGCCATTTGGGAAAGTGAAGAATATTTGAGTGGTGGAATTGAATTTGAATAGATTATTTATAGAGTTTTGAGTACGTGGAATTGTTGGTTTTATGCTTTACAAATTGCTTTCGTGCAGCAAGAATTAACAAGAACAAAAGACAGAGAAAAAGATTGGAAATGTTTTGATTAGTACTAATAATTTGCAATTAACGGTGGTAAAATAAGACCCAGTTAGCATCAATCATTTTCAATATTGAAGAAAGTGGAGCAATCAACGGGAAATTTATTCCAACTTTCCCTGTCAAAATTTGTAGGATTTTATATTAAAAAAAAGTAGTGGAGCATCGCGGGAGGGACGGAGCTGTCCAGTGTCATGTTTTTTATGAAGTTGTTATATTAATTATGTCAATACAAAATTTTTTTTATAGTGAAAAAAAGTAGATTATTTTATGTCAAAAATAAAAATTAGAGTTTGTTTATGTTTTTTCTCAAAAATAAGAAAGACATTTTTATTATTAAATACAGTACACACTCAGGGGCGGATGTATATGCTAGTTGTTGGGGTCCCGCCCCCAATAAATTATTTAGTTATTACATATGGAGTGAAATTCCACATCATCCATGTTCTGGGCAATATGAACACAATTTTAAAATTCTATATTTTTAGAAAAACATGGGGTGATGTGAGATTTCTCTACTTATGTAATAAATACATTGGTCGGGTGCACCACCTGTACTTGATGACGTGATGCAACGGTTATACTATATAATTTCTCCTCGCACCCCACCCAACTAGGGCTGTCAATGGGTCGGATTCTGGTCGGATCAGGCTCGTCCAAATCCGGCTCCATTTATATCGGATCGAATCCTGACGGATTCGGATCTTGCTCGGATCTAGGTTTTTTTAATCCAACGGATCTTGGTCGGATTTGGCCGAATATTGGATCTTTTTCGGATCCAATAAATTTTCATTTAAAAAGTTAAATTAATATTTTTTCCTAAAACAAGTTTATTAACTTTTCAATTTTATTTAATTTTAGCTCACATATTCAAAGTTTCTTTACTATATTCATATTTTTAGAATGAAAATATTGGTTTAAATAAATTTATAAACCAGTTATAAAATTACTATCTTCTTAAATTGACGGTGAAATATTATTAATGATACTTACTTTTATAAAATATTATGTATATATATCTTTCTTTTTAAATATTTATTGTCGGATACGGATCTGTAACGTATCGGATCGACCTAAATCCATATTCGCTTCATGAGTTTCGGATTACGGATCTTTATAATCGGATCAGATCCATCGAATCTCTAATCGGACAATTATCCTAATAAATCTTACCGAATTCGGACGAATCCGGATTGAAATCCGCCCCATTGACAGCCCTACACCCAACATTTGAGAAAAAGAAAGTTATGGCCCAACAATTCGAATATTAAATTACTATCAGCCCATTTATCGTCATTTTCTTTTACCTGCCCAATTAGCATGGTTACTGAACTTACTGTCATCAACTAGGGCTGTCAATGGGCTGGATTTCAATTCGAATTCGATCCGAATCTAGCCTTATTTTTTAGATTTTTTTTTCCGATTAGAGATTCTAAGGATCTGATCCGATTATGAAAATTCGTAATTTGAAATATGTGAACTGAACATGGATCTAGATCGATCTGATCCGTTAATGAACTTTACCCAACAATAAATAAAAAGTTAAATATACGTAATATTTTATATAAATAAGTAACATTAAATAATATCTTTAAGAAGATAGTAGTTAATAATTCAGTCATAATATCATTTTTATGCATATTTTCATCTAAAAACATGAATATCTAGTCAAAAAAGTTTGAATATTTGAATTAAAATTGTAAAGTTAACAAATTTCTTTTACAGGAAAATACCGGTGTAAGTTTTGAAAGTCAAGATTTTATTAGATCCGAAAAAGATTTGATATCCGACCAAATCCGACTAAGATTTGTTGGATTCGAGAAATTTAGTTATGAGTAAGATCCGAATCCGACCTGAATATGTTTCGAATTAAATGGAGTCGGATCTAAATCAATCATGATCAGACCCTAATCCGACTCATACACAACCCTATCATCAACCACAAAGCATAATCCCACTTGCTGATTCAACACATTGAACCTATGAAATTTATTCTGTGCATAAATCCAACTCGTTTATTCAACTTAACCTATAAAATTCAATATATGCACATATTGTGTAGCAAACATTCTAAAAAGCCTCCGATCTCAAGATATTTATGATATATTTGATATGTAGTTTCAGTGCGATAATACATATATACTAATTATTAGTTAGTTTTAAGAGTTTTTACAAACTCGTTCCACCAACTTCGACAAAAATCGAACTTCCTCACTTTCCGCAATTGGTTATCGGGAGGCATAGTCCCCGCTGCCATTAATTTTTTTACTTCTTTTTTTCTTTAATTATGTAGACAGAATTGTAAAAAAAAAAAAAAAAAATAGGCGGTACTGAAAAATAATATCAACAAATACATGGTTCTATACATCATCTCTCTTAATAAAATTCAAAACCCAGATTTATTGAACTGTTTTTGTTTTTCTTTCGTTTACTAAAATTCAACTTAAGCACATTATTGTAACGTGTTCGTTCATCTTGTTCCTTCCTTTTATAATGGGTACCAAAGGTATTTATTTTTTTTGATTGACCACCATATAAAAATATGATATGTTCATGGTTTTTCCAAAGAATATATTGTTGAAATTGGTTTTGGTTCTTTCCGCCAGAAGCCGTTTGAGGTCGGGTGGTTAGGGGTTGGATTTGGTGGAGAGGATAAGGTAATTGGAGTGGGACTTATTAATAGTACTCCAATGTACAAGAGAACATAGGCATATGTCATGCAATAGAACCCTATCTCACATGTTCTTCATTTGATGAAATCTCATTTTAGACAAGTTCAAAAGACATTAATTTGGCACATATTATCTACTTTTTCTACTAGGGGTGGGCATTCGGTATCGGGTTTCGGGAACCCGTCCCGTCCCGGTCGGGATTTTGTAGTTTGGGACGGGAAGTATGATTGATTTTTGGGTTTCGGGAAACCCGAAAACCCGACAAACTAAATCGGGACGGTATTCGGGAAATATTTCACACCCGATTGGGAAAACCGAATCCCGAATTTCTTATCATACAAAATAAATTATCCCTTTCAATCAATCTCTTACTCCCAAACCCAAGCCCCATCACCTATCACATGGTCTTGAAATTAACAATTCATGACCATAAAGAAAAATATAATGCTATGAAGGAGCAAAATAAAGAAAAGTGTGATATTTCTACCATATAGGAGTTTAAAATTATTATTTTCGGGAAACCCGAATTCCGATCCCGAAAACCCGATATTTATCGGGAAATCGACATACCGGGACCAAGTCAATTCAAACGGAATTCGGGTAGTAAAAATCAAAACCCGAATCCCAAAAATCCCGTCCCGAATTACCCGAAATCCCGAAATCCCGAACCGATCCCACCACTATTTTCTACCAAACCCCAACATTCAAAATCAATCCAAGTGGGGTTTCAACTTTTTCAGAACCACAAAACCCAACATCCAAAACCTAACCAAATGGAGTTTCAAAGGTTTCACCAAAACCACCCAAACCATTTTTTAAAAACGAGACCTGCGAAACCGAGTCAAAACTCATCCAAATAAACTCTTGGCTTCCTCCACTACAGCTATCCACATTCCATGTTATTCAATGCACGGATAACATAAACTACTTTTTGTAACTAACAAATTCGAACACTTTCTCACGTTTTCACTTTTTCTTTCATAAAAAGTTTCCTACCTTTCAATTTTCATTTCTTTTCAAGCATTTTTCTTCCTTTTCTCCTCATATTAATTTATTTCCTATAAAGTTCTTCCAAAATGTTTGCAGATGAGTCTTACAGGATGGAGTGGAGAATAGTATAAATTTCAAAAGCAATTGCTTGGTGGTGTTCGTCAGCATGAAGTCACGTCAAAAACATAACGTTATATTTAGAAATTTCAAGTCAGATTTATTTTTTGTAGTGATTTCATATTTTCTTTTATCGAGGATAAAGAATGAGTATTGAATGATATTATTATAGTTTTCTAAAGATGATATTACTATTACTTATTAAAATTTCGATATTTCAAATTCAATTAATAAATTGGTTTAATTATTAAAAATACGGTTTACAATTTCCACATATTATATTATGCACGCGAAAACGTGTGCGAGTGTGGCTAGTAATACTATAAGTTAACTCGTCGTCAGGGTAATTATTTTGCAATTGCGGGAAATAACTGAATGGTTTTTTGGAACAAATAAGTGAAATAACTGATGGTTTATAGTTGAAAATTTGAAATGATCTAATAAAAATATTTAAGGATACAATATTAATTATTTCGGACGCCTTTTAATTTGAGATTTAAAAATATAAGAAAACAGGCCCACAAAGATTTCTCTACTGATTGGACTATGAAAACTAGGCCATTGTTCGTGGGCCAAAATGCTTTTCAGATAACCCAAAAATCAGACGAATTTGTGCCCATCCAAAATCAAGAGGCCCAGTAAAATATCGAAACAAAATTACATATAAATCACATTAATACACTGGTAAAATTTAATTACTCTTTGGAATAAGAAAATAAAGCATGGATCAAATTCCACAAGCCCATAACTGAAGTCATTATTGAGCCCCAATATATGAAACTCATTAAAATAAATACAACTAATTTTAGTTATTTTTTTAAAAGATTATAAATTTATGTGCGGCTGCTGAGTTATGGCAAAAAAGACTATAGATTTTCAAAAACATAACTCTCATTACTGAGGCATATTAAACTCATTAAAAAATAAATACAACTAATTCTTAGTTAGATTTTTTCAAAAGATTATAAATTTATAATTAAATAACAGGGTGTGGCAGCTGCTGAGTGCTGGCCAAAATATTATGGATTTATAACTAGTTAGATTTTTTCAAAAGATTATAAATTTTCAAAAGCACTTTTGGCCCTTTTCTTGTTATCATGCATTTGGGAATGAGGGCATCATTGTAATATTCCCTATAAAATATATTATATCATAAAGTTAGATTATTTTTTCAACTCTTAACACTTATTATGTCCTTTATTAAAATAATAATATAGATTAAGCACTAACTTATGACTCCATAATAAATTTAAAAAAAACATGGTAATATAAAAACCTTACAAGTGAATGGGATAAATAACTGAAATTTCAAATTTCTTTTAAACGATCATTTCTTAGTTTCTCATGTCGAGCTTGTCTTTAAAAAAACCTCTGAGCAAACAAGCACGAGCAAAATATTGAGTATATTTATTCAATCTTAGGCTTTAGAGTGAGGGTTTAATCCCACTTACCCTGAAAATATATCAATTTTGCACTTTACACCCTAAAAAAAAATAATTCCAATGTGCACCCTCAAAATAAATATTGTCTTTCACTTTGCACCCTAAGTGAGTTTCAAGCCAAAAATTAAGGGTATTTTTGTCACTCCATTCAAAAGTCAACATATGTTGCCTCCAAAATCTAGTAATGTGAGATTTAAATGCAATTAAAAGAAAATTGACGAATTACCTATTAAAATAACTCTGGAAAAAAAATGACTAGCAATATTGACATAATACAATTGTTGCTACTAGAGCATAATTTTTCAACTGCCTGATATGCTCTTAAATTTTAGATAAAATTTAATAAATTGTTACTTTAATTATTCTTATTCTTATTTAGAAATTTAATTATTTCTTTATTAACGTATAACTATTCATTTTTTCAACTGAAGTTTTTCTTCTTTCTTTATTTTCTTCCATTATCGTCTCTAGATAGATCCATGGAAGCACTGAAACTATATTTATTAAAACAATGAATTGAATCTTAAATTTAATAGATCTTATAGCTCTTCCGATAAAATAAAAAAGACTTGGTTTCCTTAGCTCAAAAAATAAAGACTAAATCATATGAAATTATAAAATAATTGTATAATGCGTTAGGTAAAGTGTCTATAGTTAATATACTTTTTTATGGTGTTATAAGAACTCATTGTCGTTAATTTCAAGAGTCTGATTTTTATTGTTTTTAGGTTTGGAATGATGGATTTTTTTTTTCCAGAGTTATTTAAAAGGTAATTTGTCAATTTTGCTTGCTCATAAATATAATATTACTATATTTTGAAGGGAATATGCATTGACTGTTGAATGGAATGACAAAAATATCCCTAATTTAATACTTGAAAATCACACAGGGTGCAAAGTGAAAGAAAATACATATTTTAAGGGTGCAAATTGAGATTTTTTTTCTAAGGTGCAAAGTAACAAATTGATATATTTCCAGGTGCAAATTTGGATTAAGCTTAGAGTGAGTCAATTCAAAACAATTAATACTAACCGCTTTCAATTTTCTAAATTAAGATTCAAACTACAATTATGAGGTGGTCAAATAATGATCGACAAAATCAATGGGGATATTAACAACACGGCGTCGTTCCAAATATGGTCCCTACCCTGTATTGGGATCCTTCCACGTCAGAACCCACATTACTCTCGATCTCTCTCCTCAAGAAAAGAGAAGCAGTTTAGAGAGAGAGAGAGAGACACACACAAGGTGTAAATCTGAAGGAAAATCTGGGAAACAAAAATAGTACATATATAAAAAAAGCGGAGCGTGAAATTTGCCTTTAGAAGCACCTCATCATACTGTTGTTCACGAGAAAAAGCTCAAATCTATTTCAATAGATACACATACGTGTATTGTTGCATGTAGAATTTTACTGGAAAGAGATGAATAAAGCTAAAAAGAAAAGGGTAAAGAGGACTTGAATCTGACCTCCCTTTTTGGGCATAAACAGAAACAAATAATGGCAGACGATCTCTGTTTATTCGCCAAGGTAATTTATTTGTGCCCTTGATAATAGATATTGATTTTGTTTTTGTTTTCGTAAAGCTTATTTTTTATTGCTGGGTTTGCTTATCTCGTGTTTCGTGATCTGGGTATTTGGATTTCCGGATGTTTATGGAGTATATTGTACTGTACATTTTAAGCTTTTTTGGTCTCTGATAGTTTCAATGGAAGCAACCCACATTTTTTTTGCAGCCCTTTTTTGTCTGATTTTTAAAAGGGTTGTCAAAATTTTACTCAAAGTTCTTGAAATTTAATGGGTACTGTCTTGTTGCTATTAAATTGGGAAATTAAATTCCAGGCAGCACTATTGGTTTCAAAATTAAATCCCTATCATCTATATCCTGAATTTATCTTGGTGGGCTCCTATTCAAGCTTAATGAATTTGGGAAATTTGCTCTGTGTTTTGTTGACATTCAAATTTTATGAGTTTCAGGATAGCTTGACTTTAAAGCCACAAAAGAAAAATCCACTTGTATTGAGGATGGTGGTTTTGATTTTCGCCATGGTTTGTGGGGTTTATATATGTTCAGTCTGTCTTAAGCAAATCGGTGGAAAAACTACTGAACGTTTATTAAATGTAAAAGTTTTGGAGAGACCGTGTGATGCAACTAACATCGAACCTTCAGAAAAACCTTATGTGCATTTCCCTAAACCAAAGACTTTCAGCAGGTAAAACTTCTAATGCTGCAGTGTTCCTTTGATAATCAAATGTTGAGTCACCGTTTAATTTACTGATATGTCCTTTGGTGATTTATTAGGGACGAATGTGCGTGCAACCCTGTACGGTATTTTGCAATTTTGTCCACTCAGAGGTCTGGAAGTGGATGGTTTGAAACACTTTTGAATAGTCATATCAACATAAGCTCCAATGGGGAGATATTCTCGGTTAAGGTTCGGAGAAGTAATATGTCAACGATTGTTGAAACTTTGGATAAGTTATATAATTTAGATTGGCTTACAAGTGCTTCTAAGAACGAGTGCACTGCTGCTGTTGGGTTGAAATGGATGCTTAATCAGGTCAGCACTATCACTTTTTGACTATCAATATCTTTTGCAAAGATTATTATTTTTAGCGTGTGAAGTATCAAACATCTTTGCGAGGATAGTTCTGTAATTTCTCTGATCTTTAATAACTAGAGACTCACAAGCACCTTAGAGAAGCTTGCTAACCTATACGGTATGAATATAATAATGATGAGCATTACAGCTTCAATTTACGAAAAAAAAACCCAATGTTATCTGTATTTTAATGATGCATCCGTAAAACAAAAGTGCCTAAACTTGCATTGTGGAGTGAGAAGATAGTATTTGAAGCTTTATCCAAAGAACAAAGATGACTGCATTTGACTATTGACTCATTATAGTATTATTTACTCATGTTTTCTTTTTTTGAAATTTTTTACATTTCAATAAAAATTTGCGTGGTATATCTTATGTTGTTTTTATTCTCTCGGCCTCTGTGGGGTTACGCTTTGTTTTGTTGTCCTTTGAATATCATAAATTTTGAACCACTATATTTTCACAATGAGCAAAATATCAATGTTCAATTTAATGGTTCTGTAATGTTGTGGTAATGTAGAATGCTTTGCTTTTAGGCCGATACTCTATCTTGTTTAGTTTTGTACTTGTTTCTATGTAGTTTGGCTCAAGGGGGGTAAACATGTATAAAGAAAAGATGAAGGTTAAAGTAATAATATCAACCGATATAATGCATGAATTATCAAACAAACTTGAAATTAGAATTTTATTAAATTGTAGCTCTTATTATTTGGATGTGGATTGTGGTGTATAAAGGCATTATTGAATTCATGGAGCTCCTTTAGTCCCATATAAGGATTACATGTAATGTTGCAAACTGAAGTTATGATGCGTTCAAGATTCCTTTATCTCTTGTTCCTTTCTTTGGCCAATCTGGCTGAGTATGCATTAGTATATCAAATTGCTCGTTTTTTCTTGCTTAAAGAGCCTAGCAAGTAATTTACATTTTCTGACGATTTTTCAGGGCTTAATGCAATATCACAAAGAAATCATTGAATATTTCAATGCTAAAGGAGTTTCAGCAATTTTTCTTTTCAGAAGAAACCTTTTGCGCAGAATGGTTTCAATACTTGCTAACTCTTATGACCAGAATGCCAAATTATTGAACGGGACTCATAAATCTCATGTGCACTCACCTCACGAGGTTCCCCCTCTCCCTCTCTCTCTCTCTCTATATATATATATATATATATACACTCACACGCGCTCGCGCGAAGGTATTAAAGTAGTTTTACTTTATGCAGGCTGCAATATTGGCTAGTTATAAACCAACTCTAAATACAACACTACTTATACCCAACCTTAAGCAAGTCGATGATCTAGTAACCAAATCCATGGAATATTTCAAGAGCACTCGACATATTATCCTATACTACGAGGACATAATAAAGAATCGAACTGTAAGACATTTCACATTTCATAACCTGGAATTTTAAATTTCATTCTCTTTGCCTTTGTTCTAATTTTTCTTTTTCGTTTTTCTTGTTAAATTTTATCTAGAAATTGGTAGATGTTCAAGATTTTCTGAGGGTTCCACGAAGGGACCTAAATAGTCGGCAGGTGAAAATACACAAAGGATCCTTGTCTTCACAGGTAGACAATTGGGAGGATATAAAGAAGACACTCGAGGGAACACATTACGAAAGCTTTTTATATGAAGATTACAAGTTGTAAATGTGTTTACTCTGTGTATATATAGTTTGTTTAGTTTAGGTTATTTATTCGTTTATTCTTTTAACCTGTAGAAGCTAAATGGGGTTCCTCTTTACTTCATAAAATCTCCTCTTATTTCCGACACAAGGTCGTTCGGTTAGAGCAGTTGGATAAACTATGTAATTGAAGTGAAATTGGTTGTGCTGCAGCTAAGCTGAGTATGAATGAAATTTTGTAGCTTAATATTTTCAACTTAGTTTAATACATTTTTGTTTGTAGGCTTCCATCAAATTCAAATTGCGAAGGGACATATTAAAGTTTTTTAGGGTTCATCTTTGAAGAATTTGGATATATATTTTGGTTTGGTTTCGATGTTGAAATTTATGTTGGGTTTTCTGAAGATTTTTTATGATATCGAGTGGAAAAGTTGAAATATAATTCTGACGTATGTTGGTTGGAATTTTTACTAAAGAAAATAATTTTGAAAGTATTATCTAATTGTCTTTATTTTGTGATTAAATGGGTGTGGTTAAATTCTATTTGGGTGTGAACTACTCTTAATATATATGCATATGCTTAGAAATAATAGTTTTAATCGTTTGACTTGTTTGTTTAATGAAAGATCAATGGCTTAAACCTAACAATAACATTTTAACTAATAATTTGGGGAAATGACATGATATTGTCAGGACATGCACTTGACTTTATTAATAACATCATCATGAAAGATGAAACCACAAACCTAAAATTATTGACAAAATATCGAAAGTTCAAAATTCAAAATTCAAAATCTCTATTACAAATTTATGTAATGTCTCTTCTAGGAAAAAGGTTGTATTTGCAAATGGTCTTACTCATGTTTATTGGTATTAGGAAATTCTACTCACTTATTTTCATGATGATACTCTAAATTGTATCATATCAATCAACCACATTTAAATGATATTTTTTTTGGTGTCAAACTTTTTTGTTCAGCTAGCTAATAGTGTATAGTTAAACTTTTTAATATTTTAGGTGATTCATCGCATTGATTTTTTTTATGTTTTTGACGTTTTAAAATTTTAAAATATTAATATATGTATTGTTATATAATATTATGAAATAGGTCAATTAGATTATATATTATAATAAATTCTTAAAAAGATTAATTAACTTGACCAGTCAACCCTATCAAGAATAAATACATAATGGCGAGAGGGAGGGGTTCATGCATTGCTTATATAAATCTGATCTACTCAATAATTTTTATTTATTTTTAATAGTAATTGACAACTTGAATGCAATGATTCCAAAAAACAATAAATGAAGAATATAAAGACTACCATTCATAGCCAAATCCCCACTATGAAAATTATTAATTAATTAATCAAAATATTTGGAGGTTTGATGCACCTAACTTATTTTAACACATATTTGTTGACCAAAATCATAACCTACTTCCTCCTATATATGTAGCCCAATACATATGAACCAACGTCCAGCCCAATATATGAATGGCATGGTGGTCACGATTAAACAAGATGCATGAATCCCCTCCTTTTTGACTAAGGCCTGGTCCAAGTCGCCTTTAACACAGTATCCATGCAAACGTCGTATGAACCATTGTAATAAAGTGTGTTTGGCATGGTCAACGTAATCTTAATTTGTGTTTGGGAAAAAAACATATGAACTAGATTTTTCTTAATTTTGCTGAAATTAGTTGGTCACGAATATTTTTTCATTTGAATAATTATTTGAATCAATTAAGTGATAGATATCCCAAATGTATGATATGGTGGTCAATGAAGTTTACTTTTGTCATAACTTCGTGAGTCTGAATTCTCGAGGTCGCCTACTATAATTTATAATTGGATTATTTGATTCTTGCCCTTGGTGTTCAAATTATGATTTGTCGGCGTATGGAAAAGTTGATCCAAACACATATGTATAAGAAAAATCAATTAAATGATTCGAAATCAAAATATTGATTTATAGGCAAACTTCAGAAAAAATATAGTATTTCTTTTGATATAACACTACAAGTTGGGGTGTAAACGTGACGATTCGAATAACAAATTGTTCAAGCTTAGTTTAATTATCTTTATTGAGTTTCAAGTTATGTTTGATCTTGATTTTATTTTATTTTATTTTTATTCATGTTTGTTGTTGATTTGATTATTAAACAAGACAAGTTCAAACAAACTTTTATTGACAAACTCGAGTTAGTTATCATATAAATTGATATTTTTTGCATGTAATTTTATCAATTTATATCTTATAGATTTGAGCTCGGATCAAACTTCAATTAACATAACAAATAATATATTGTTCAAATTTGTGTTATATTGACCAAAATCATAACACATATTTGTTGACCAAAATTTGTTTAATATGTATAACGAATGGAGCTCATGAATATAAAATGAATCGAGTTCAAATGAACTTTTACAAAACAAGTTCAAATCGAATAGCGTGATATAATTTACACTTCTATCTACAAATTCTATAGTTTATCATGTTCGTATACTCATAATTTCAAATTTATCATATTGTAGTGACTTGCGACCCCAAGAGGCGAAACTCAAGTTCGAATCCTACTGGAGTCACCACACTGAAAAGAACCTATACCAAATGCACTATCCAGTCCGAGCCGTAAAATAAAAAAATATACTCACAATTTCCATTTATAAAAAAATACTCCCATCTTCATAAATTATATTCTAGTTTCTAGTTTTCTACCATAGATTTTTGCATTACCAAACATATCATTGTGTTGCATCCAAACACAACTTGCAGCCGTCAATTCAAAACAAGTAGCTGCTCTCTCCACCCAAATCAAACTGGTCAGATCTAAAATAGTAGTGGGACCCATTTCACCACCGCGTATCTACTGGGCCCACTCAGTATCACTCCACCCAATCAACGGCCACGATGAAACCCTCTCCAGACATCTACAGCTCACATTAAAACGTCGCCAAGTACAATGCCACACGTTGAATCTCACCCTAGATCCATCACACTTCTTACTCCTTTTTTAAGTTTTAATTCTCCCCTCAGCCGACTTCTCATCTCCCTCTCTCTAACCTGCTCTCGTGAAAACTCAAGCTTGGAGGGAGGGGTGGTTTCGGAATAGTAAAATGAACGGCGGAGATTTGAATCAGCAGCAACAACAACAACAGCAACAACAGGTGCAGCACCAGCAGTGGGTGGCGATGCAGCAGTACCAGCAGCAGTGGATGGCGATGCAGTATCCGGCCATGGCGATGCAGCAGCAGATGGTGTACAACCAGCATTACGTGCCGTACTACCATCCGCAACACCAACAGCAGCAGTATCAGCAGCAGCAACAAACGCAATCGCAGCCGTTGAAGCAGAATCAGATTCAGAGCTCGAGTGAAGATAATAAGACGATCTGGATTGGAGATCTCCAGCAGTGGATGGATGATGGATATCTTCAGTCTTGCTTCTCTCAATCTGGAGAGGTGAATTATTGTGTCTAATGATTAAATTGGATTTTTTAATGCTTGTTTAGTATTTGTGGTTACTTGTTGACTTGGTAGTGCTGTAGTACTGTGATTGGCTGTGTGTTTTATCACGTTGAAATTGGAAATATGACTTTTGTTGAATTGATGCCAATTTCTGTGAAGTAACTGTGTGATCTATCTCGGTTGAAGGCTGTATATTATTCTTTTAAGGAAAGTGAAGTACGTGAATTAGATCTTATTAACATGCGATGCACACGTATATTAACTAATCAGTCAAAATTTTAATACTTCTAAATTTAGAATCAAAATATTGGAGGGAATTTCAAATAGAGTTTGATATTGGTGCATCCGCTCTCATGTTCTAGATAAATGACTGAAGCTATCTTCTTTCTTTAAATATTTTTTTGTTGTGGCTAACATTTTTGATCCATTATTTGTATGCTCTTAATGTTAAGCTAAAACAAATTTTTATGTAGCATTGGTAGAACACAAGCTTTCAAGTTTTGAAGGGAAGTTAAAACAAAGAAATATTTGTGGTAAAAAGAGAAGATTAAATTGATATATCATCAATCTGTTGATGACATGAATCTAAACTGTGTCCATAAGCTCTCTACAATGGAGCATTTGCATACAGGGAGCTCTTTAATGAATGATGATTGCATGAATGATTGTTGGCTTATATGGCATAACCTGATCAAAACTTTTTGGCTTGAAGAAAATTTGAGTGTGACTCGGTGACATTTTAATAATAGGAAATGAGGAGAGAATATTGGCATTTTCTAAGGAAAGGCTTTTTGCTAGTCAAAGGGTCTCAAGATGGCAATCATCTATCTTGCATATTTTTCTGTATATGCAATTCTTAGTTGAATAACAGATCTGAGAAGTTTAAATTGCACTCGTGGGTTCATGTGATCATAGTGACCTTCATGTTTTGAAGTGCATTCTTTTCAAAACACGATGCTCTTTTACCCATTATCAGGGATGAAAGACGTCAATTAGGGGAACCTGTCATGAAATTTAGATTTCCTAGTGCTTTGGATGAGTTGCGAGCTATGATAATTTGTCCTGTTAAAATCTAACACAAGTGTCTTATCTGGTTGAGTATAAATTAAAGCTCCATCTTGATTGACAAGTAGCGACTGTCGATAACAAGCTTCTTCTTGCAGATATCAATACTATTAGGCATACAGACAAAAAAGCTTTTTTGGAGCTCTGGTGGCAATAATGTGTGAGACTTGGTAGCAATAATGCGTGAGATAGTTGCCATCATTAGTCTTAGTCTTTCTCAGTCTCTCTAGTTTAAGCTTTCAGGATATTTACTCTATGCAAGATTTCTGGGCTAGCATTTTTATCCAATAGGAGATTGTAGGTGGTGTTGTCTCCATACATATTAGCGTATGTCCACACTCCACACATATACCTTTGCCGTTTATATATGTGTGTGTGTATATACATACATATATCTATATTTATACTTTTATACTTATGTATCTAAATGTGTATGTGCGCGTATATATACATTACTGTTGCAATTTTATCCTTGGTCAAATTAATCATTATTTGAGGTGATGATTGCCATTTTTTTTTTTGGATATTTCTTGGGTGTGTTGGTACTATTGCTTTATGTAACTGTTGTATTTTCTACTGATGGATTAATCACTTCTAACACTTAAAACACGCAGGTGATTTCTGTTAAGATAATCCGCAATAGGCAGACTGGCCAATCAGAGAGATATGGATTTGTTGAGTTCAATACTCATGTAACTGCAGAGAATGTTCTGCAGAGCTATAATGGCACCATGATGCCAAATACAGAGCAACCCTTTCGCTTAAACTGGGCAGCCTTTAGCACTGGTGATAGGCGTCCTGAAGCTGGTTCTGACCTGTCAATATTTGTTGGAGATTTGGATACTGATGTTACTGATGCACTACTACATGATACCTTTGCTAGTCGGTATCCCTCTATTAAAGGTGCAAAAGTGGTAGTTGATGCAAATACTGGCCGTTCAAAAGGTTATGGCTTTGTCAGGTTTGGCGATGAAAATGAAAAGTCTCGAGCCATGACTGAAATGAATGGTGTTTGTTGTTCCAATAGACCTATGCGTATTGGTGTTGCAACCCCCAAAAAACCTTCATTGCAACAACACTTTTCTTCACAAGGTGCAATATAATCCTACAGTTACATAGTCGGTTACATTTCTGCCCAAAAATATAGATACACTTTCTCCTGTTTAATGAGTTTGAGACCCAAATATTTTACTGTGTTGATTCTCACCCAATGGGCACGTAATGTTTGACTGGCCATAAAGAAAATACGTTACTTGGTTTGGTATAAGTTTTCTTGTTATTCATATGTTTACAAAATATGCTTGACAAATGCATGTGTGTGATATGGACTTAGTCTTATATGGTCTACTCTTTTTACACTTCATACGAAAGAGTAAATGATAATTAGTATCAAATCCTAATAGTATTTTCATCATTTTTTGATTATTCTATTTTAACATGAATGTCTATGCCTTGTCTATCAATAAGAGTTTGTCAATAATCCAACTTTGCATTTATTTTCAAATTTTGACTTTTTTTGTTGTTGTTTAGCTGTAACATTATCTGGTGGATATGCACCAAATGGCGCTGTGCCTCAAGGTCAGTTGGAAAATGATTCATCTAATACGACGGTGAGTCCTACTCCTCTGTGAAGCTAGTTATTGCAGGTGGTATATGTTATTCACTAATTTATGTCAACCCTTCTTTCTATAGATATTTGTGGGGGGACTTGACTCTGATGTCAACGATGAAGAGCTCAGACAGTCTTTTACTCCATTTGGCGAGGTTGTCTCTGTCAAAATACCAGCTGGAAAGGGATGCGGATTTGTACAATTCGTGAACAGGTATTTCCGTGATTTGATTTATTAGTGCAATAATTTTTCCGTTGAGGACATAAATGAAAAAGGTTTTATCCAAAAAAATGTGTATAAACATACTGAAATCTGATTTTCCCCTATTGAATGTGCTAGCTTAAATCAGAGACTTTCCGAAATGCTTCATTAGTTTGAGGTGAAATGATAAAAACAAAACATAAGAATTTACTTTTTTTGTTTGAATACAAAGCTGCATTTTTAAGTACTAGAAATGTTTCATCACGTACAGTCTGTTTCTTTCCTCATGATTTATACTGGTGGGGAGGAGGGGATTTGCTAATATGCCATACATCCCATTTTTCACCGATTGAAGGAAGAAACAAATGCCTTTATTGTAAGCTGAGAATAAAAGCCACTTGATAATTGCTACATAAAAAGTCTTGGAAATAAAAGTTACAAAAGTTAAATGTGAGTGAGCGAAATTACTAGTATTAACCAGCAGTGATATTGCCTTCAATCATAATCAAAGCTTTGGCAACTTCAACCTCCACCGCATGTCCAAAAATCATTGCCAACTACTCTGACGAGTTCACATGAATTTACGCCATCCTTAGACACCAGTGATAGTCTCTCTAACCACGTGCATATCTCTTTTTCTCCAATATCCTGTGAGCTATAATACAAATTTATCTTGTTAGGCCAATGGTTCTTTTGATTTAATGATTTGCGTTGTAAAACTTTTCGTTGAGCCATTGTTTCTTTTGATACGTTGAGCCGTATATTAAAACTTCACTGACAAAATAGTATGTATGTTCAGTGACCAAGATGAAAAAGTTACCTTCCATTAAATCAGGAAACCATAAATAGCGGGGATGTTATTGTTTTAGATATTTGGCTCAAGACTTTTAGTTTTTCATTCAACAGAAGTAGTGCAGAGGATGCAATCCAGAGATTAAATGGGGCTGTTATTGGCAAGCAGACAGTTCGTCTTTCTTGGGGTCGAAATCTTGGTAACAAACAGGTAACTCTTCAATATATATCTTGCTTTATGGCTAAACAATTTGTACCTTGAGGCTTTTAAGAATCTAAAATTGAACTTTTGTTTCCCCAAATATGATAAAGCGACATAATTTTACAGTTTTTCCAATGCAAATCATCATATTGTGTCAACAATATCGAAATTCAGCTCATCATATCACGACAATCACAAAAGAGAAAATGACATTCAGTTTGTCCCTTTCCACTCGGCTATTTTTTTTTCTTTTGTGTTTTTTCCCCATTTGTTACCCGAGGGTATCCAGGTCTTAATCTTTTGAGTCTCTGTCGGGCACAATACGTGAGCACCTATCCTAATGAAGATTCAAACCTGGAATCATCATATTATAGGGACAAGTCCCTTCCACTAGATTAAACACCCGTTTATGTATAATTATTTTCTTATTTCCTTCTCTATTGCAGTTTAGAGCGAACGGGGCTTACTATGGAAGGCAAGGTTACAATGGTAATGGATATGGTGCCGGTGCAGCATATGGAGCATATACCAATGGTCATGGGAACAACCACCAGCAACCAGAGAGCTAGTCACCCTCGTATGAACTCAATCCCTGAATTCTATGGGATGATGAAATTTTGTAGCTGGATTGAATACTCCCCGCCCTGCCCCACCCCACCCCCACCCCCACCCCCAACCCCAACCCCTTTTGTTAAACTTTATATTTGCAATTTTGACTTCGAAGAAGCTTGTTATGAACTTATAAATTATAATAGAACTAGTGTGTCAGTATGTTAAATTATCATAGATTTTACCTTTGCTAGAAATAGTTTTCTATCATCTTGCTCGATGGTTAAGTCTCGGCCAACCCTGGCCAAGTATGACGTTGTACCATGCCAGTGCTCAATGTGCTCGATCCCTGCGTATTTGGTAGATAGATTGACTAGCAAATTATTAACAAAACTTAACACAATTCCAAGAAAAAGAATATGGAGAGAACCAAACCAGCACCTTAAAAGTTGGTTAGCTTGGATTCTATTAAAGTTCGGGGGTGGTAACTGTGGGATCAAGTGTCAAGTATTGTTACAAGGACAATTATTGTGATATCAAAGTCAACAATCTCCTTCAACAATAATCGTCTTTCGATGTGCTATAGCAATAGTGCAACCAAAAATTGTAAACTACACAGTAGTTCAATTGAAAGTGCAGGTTCACAATGCGAGCCCCTATCACAAAAGCAATTGTTGTCATACTCGAGTCAAAGTTATTGCTCCATCTGTTGTTTGAGCTATTTCATTTATAAAAAGATCAATTAAATACCTGATAAAACCAACCTGCAAGGCTAATAGCAACGGTCCAAAAAAACGCCAATTTTAATTTTGCCCCACTTTCCGTTCACGACTCATAATGGCCAAGTATGGTCATCATAGGATGCTGGTCAACTCAAAATGCAAAATCCAAAAAAAAAAAAAAAAAAAAAGGAATAACATATTATGTGAAAAGAACTCTTGAGATTGCCTAAAATATTATTGAGTGAAATTACTTAATCTCTCAAGATCGAATAAATAGTAATACACTAATAGAACCGCTATAAACTTTCTAATGATTTTCTGTAGTGGTTGAGATTGAATTATGTCAAAAATTTTAATATGCAAGAGGATGGTTTTAAAAAGATACTGCTATTTTAGAAATGAAGTCTTTTTCATTTCAATCGGAGATAAATTAACTATTTTTAATATTATAAATTGCTATTAACCCAGCTTCCTAATCAAATAAACGGTTTATAATGGAAGAGACTGAAACAGTTTCAAAAAGAAGGGTTCTCAAGAGCCAAATCAACGACTTCAGTATATATTTACACCGATCTCTTGTTTTCTATATCCTGTAAAATTTCGATACGGCCAACTAACTAGTATATGTTTGTGTTTATTTGAGTGTTTTATTTTTATATATGTTTTATCATAATATTTTACTCTTGTTAAATAAAGATGCCTGGAACTATGGTACTACCAGCTTTATTGATGAAACAAGTAAACAAACCAAAAATTAATCAAAGTCACTCAGAAGATTCAAAGATAAATTAGGCCGGCTCATTATAAACTTCTTCTGGATTGATAGCAAAAACACCAACCAAAACTAAAGAAAATGGGTCCACAAAACAAGCATAAGAAGTTACTAATCTTAAATGTTTTACATGTACTTGTATAAAAGAAGCTTAAATGTAGCTCCATTGATGATCAAATACCTCAACCATTAGCTTGTAATTACAAAACAAAATGAAAGGTCCATCTGTTTTGCTTATCTTTCTTTCGTGCTTTCTCGTCTTAGCAACATGCTACCGTGATGGGAGAGAATTTGTTAACCCTCTTGAAAAGCTTAAGAGAGTTCGACATTCAAAGAGATCAATTAGTTCTTTTACAGAGTATTCAGTACCAGTTTATATGGCACCTCATCAAGTGGGACTGAAAGAAGCGAACAAGATTTTAACGTTGCCAGGACAACCAAAAGTGAATTTTGATCACTACTCAGGTTATGTCACTGTTAATCCTGAGGAGGGCCGGGCCCTTTTTTACTATTTTACTGAGTCTGAAGATTCTTCCACCAAGCCTTTAGTGCTGTGGCTGAATGGAGGCAAGTAGATCATTCTCATGTTATTTATTACCTTGTTTGACTGAAATGCAAATATACCCCCTATGCTCTGTCTAATTAACGAAAATCTCCCTGTGCTATTTTTTTTATTAAGAAAAAGCCCCCTCCCAAGCTGTAGTACATATTTTGCTGGAAAAATGATAGTTATACCCCTATATGGGGGTTTTTTGCTAAGAAAAAAGACCCAGTATTTGTTTGCCAATTAGACAAAGTATAGGAGGTATTTTTGCATTTATCTCTACCCTGGTTTTCTTACTATATAATCTGTCATGGATCGGATTCGGTCAGATTTAGCTAGCTCCGTATTTGTATCATATATTTTGTTTTCTCGGATTTCCTATCATGTCAGATTTCTAGTTACTCACGATGAAATAATATATATAATTTATTTATTTTTATTACATTTAAATTAAAATGTTTAATTGATCGGATCATCTTAGATCCATATTCGCTCTATAATTTTTGGATTATATATATTAAAATCTCGGCATCTTATTATCATTGTGGATGCAGGACCTGGTTGCTCTTCGTTAGCAGGCGGAGCAATGATAGAACTCGGACCTTTTCGTGTGAATCCTGATGGAGAAACTCTCTATCATAACAAACATTCTTGGAACAAATGTTAGTTCTTCTATTTGTATTGTACCCCTTAAACACGTTACCGTTGTTCAAACTATAAAATTAGGAGATGTAATAATAATAGTTTCTGCTTTTGGAGAATTGCAGTGGCAAATATTCTTTTCTTGGAATCCCCTGCTGGTGTTGGATTTTCTTACTCAAACACATCAGTAAATTATGGTGACAAACAAACTGCAGCAGATTCTTACACCTTCTTAGTGAACTGGTTTGAAAGATTTCCTGAGTACCAAACGCGAGACTTTTATATCGCTGGAGAGAGTTATGCCGGTCATTATGTGCCTCAACTTGCTTCCTTAATCCTTAAAAACAACAAAGTCACTAATCAAACTGTAATAAAACTGAAAGGAATCGCGGTAAGTTTATATGTATTGAATAATCTATATTCTTTTCTTCCCATAAATCATGTTTACTTGATGTTACATTCTGGATGTTTATGTTTCAGATTGGAAATGCAGAAATAGATTTTGAGGATGAATTGAGTGGAATATATGATTTCTTTTGGACACACGCTCTAGTATCGGATGAAAATCACAAGGAAATTCAATCAAAATGCGATTTTTCATCTGGGAATTCTGTCTCAAAAGCGTGCAATGAAGTTCTTGATAGAGTAGATGCAGCTGTAGGAAAAGTCTATGCTTATGATATTTATGCTCCTTTATGCTCTTCTTCATCTTCAAATATCTCCTCGGTATTTTAGTTACTCCTTTTTTCTAGAGCATACTTCAACTTTCCGTTCCATAAATATTAATCCTATTTCTAACTTTTACATCTTAAAACAGGCATCTGGGTTTGATCCATGCTCGGGTAATTATGTTTTCAGCTACTTAAACAAGCCTCAAGTGCAAAAGGCTCTCCATGCTAATGTTACCGGGATTCCTGGACCTTGGGACACTTGCAAGTACTAAATATTTTTCCCTCGTATTGATTCTTCCATTGAATTTTGTACGATTCTGATAACTGTCTCTAATGTAGTAACACCATTTATCCGAGTTGGAATGACATGCCGGATTCAATATTACCTACCATCAAAGAGCTTATGGCTAGTGGAATTCGAGTTTGGATCTATAGGTAATCATCTCATATGTTGAAATGAATTCGATATATATGAGCCAAACCTTAAAACAATTCACTTTGATTACGTGCAGTGGAGACACAGATGGAAGAGTGCCAGTGACATCAACTAGGTACTCGATGGTGAAACTCGGTGCAAAAGTTTTAACTCCATGGTACCCTTGGTACTCGCAAGGCGAGGCAAGAAACTAACTAACTCTTTTTTGTTTTCTATACCTCGTTTGTTTGCACGAAATTTATAATAATGGTGAAATTTATTATTGGTTTGAAGGTTGGAGGTTATGTTGTTGAATACTTGAATGTGACTTTTGTGAGTATAAGAGGAGCTGGACATTTTGTTCCGAGTTACCAGCCTCAACGCGCTCTTATATTGTTTTCCTCATTCTTAGAGGGAAAGCTTCCTCCAGCTCGTCAGGACAACTAAACAAATATACAAGTTCATATATAGATGACTGATCAGGAAGGATAACTATTGTTTTTCCTATGTTTATTTTCTTGATATGTAC
Organism: Penstemon davidsonii; assembly: GCA_034814905.1. Classification (NCBI taxonomy): domain Eukaryota; kingdom Viridiplantae; phylum Streptophyta; class Magnoliopsida; order Lamiales; family Plantaginaceae; genus Penstemon; species Penstemon davidsonii. Next base: position 8,198,695 of record JAYDYQ010002688.1, read on the forward strand.
TCGGACTTGTGTTTGTGTAATTAAAGGCATCAAATGCGGCAATGAATTTCAAGCTCTCTCTATGTATAACATATAAGGGCAGCTTACTTGCGAGTTTGGTGTGACCAAGGTTTCTAGTGCTTGACAATTACTTATATTACACATGTTGTTCTCTTCCCACATGCTTTTGCTTTTGTTATGATAATTTTTCCTTAAATCTCGTCTGCATATACCTACTCTGTCTAACATAAATTTAGTGGACAAAGTATGAAATATAGCCCCAAATAAATATATACGAGGGAATAATTCACAAATTTACGGGTGGAAAAGATGATAGTGCTGCGATGGGTAATTCTAGCCACAGCGACTTGAGACAAAACTAAAACTCTCACAAGTGTAATATCGTTTGTCAATTGCAAATACATATGTCTCGTGGATGGATTTGTTTAGCCAAGTCAAGTTTGAGAGTTTTTCGAGCAATTGTTTGTTAACACAAAAAAAGTGAAGCTTCTTCGTCAATGTAATTACCATAGGAATGAATGTGTTTACAATGAAACATAACATAAAATCCAAAACGCAATAAAAACAAAGGAAAAAAGACATCCTGAGTTACTTAAGCCATTAACAAAACATACCTGGCTGTTCTCTTGGCCCCTCCTTGTATTCTAGTGAACATTTCTTTCATGAATTTGGCACTATATTTCAAGCATATTGTGACACTATAATTAAAGCATTTTGTGCTCCCTGAAAATAATAATAAAAAAAGAACGTAACTTAGTATTCTCAGAAATAGTGACAACCAAAAATGAGGTATGAATCCAGCAACAACAAGAATAAAGCCAAAGTCTCAACATTTCCAATGTTACAAAAACTTATACTATAAAAGAAAAACAAGAGCAATTATGGAGTAAGTTTCCAATTGTTTCAGTACAAAGATGAAAGGTTCATTTATCTTTCTATATGTTTTATGCCTTGCAGCCTATGTACATTGCTATGGAGGAAGAGGATTCGACCCTCTTGGGAAACTACTAATGACGCGAAAAACAAAAAGATCATTCAATTATGTCTCCGAGGATGTCTTAACTGAATATTCACCAGTTTACATAGCACCTCAAGATGGTCTGAAGGAAGCTGACAAAATTACTATATTGCCCGGGCAACCTATTGTGAATTTTACTCAGTATTCAGGTTATGTAACAGTAGATCCTACTGCTGGCCGGGCACTATTTTATTATTTTGCCGAGGCGGAAGACTCTTCTACCCAGCCTCTAGTGCTGTGGCTCAATGGGGGTAATTAAGTTTATAATCATTTTTCAATTATAGCTATATGTGGCAAAATTTAATTTTTAGTCCCACAAGATTGGACACTCGATACTTTTAGAGTCAGTTATTTTGAAAACATTTTTGTCCCGACTTTTTGATTATTTTTTTGTCTAGAAGTGCTATTTTTCAAAGCGTGGATTAGAAGTGCTAGAGTGTCTAAACCTGTGGGACTAAAAGTACATTTTTGGCAATCTTATGTATTGTGTTTTTGGAACTGCAGGACCTGGGTGCTCTTCAATAGGGTCTGGAGCAATGACAGAAAATGGCCCATTTCGGGTGAACCCGGATGGGAAAACACTATGGTATAATAAATATGCTTGGAATAATGGTGAGTAATTGCATGCCTTTACATATAACAACTTATGAGTAAAAGACCATTCAAAAATTCCTCTATTCTGGAAATCTATGCAGTGGCAAATGTTCTCTTCTTGGAGTCTCCAGCCGGAGTAGGATTCTCGTACTCAAACACGACATCAGATTACGTAACTGGAGACAAAAGAACTGCAGCAGATTCTTATACCTTTTTAGTGAACTGGCTCGAAAGATTTCCAGAATACAAAACCCGAGATTTCTTCATGACTGGAGAGAGTTATGCCGGTCATTATGTGCCTCAGCTTGCTGCCCTAATCCTACAAAACAACAAAATTACAAATCAAACTGTTATTAACTTGAAAGGAATTGCTGTAAGTTCATGTTTAGTTACATCTACTAAATTAAATCATTCTAAACAAGACTAATGCAAGAAATTAATAGAGAATTATTCATACAGATTGGGAATGCTTACATCGACTATACAGATAGATGGGCAGGCACATTTGACCATTATTGGACTAGTGCTCTCATATCTGATGAAACTCACCAGGGAATTGTACAAAATTGCAATTTTACCTCGGATGCCACAGTATCAGAGGTTTGTGGAGACTACCAGGCTAAAGCAGATGAAGAGAAAGGAAGTGTCTTCACTTATGACATATATGCACCATTATGTGGCTCGTCTTCAACTGCTCCCTCGGTATTTTTTCTCAGTTTTTTTGTGCTTAATTTTCACCCTAGTAGAACTAGAATCCTCACTTTGTATTTAATTTCTTCCAAACCAGCTATCAAATTTTGATCCATGCTCGGATGAATATGTATTTTACTATCTAAACACACCTCAAGTGCAAAAGGCTCTTCATGCTAATACAACTGGAGTTTCTGGACCATGGGAGGGTTGCAAGTAATAGAAATTTCTCTTACATTAATGCTATAGTTTATAATGAAATTTTCGACAAATTCTAGGTGGTAATTAATAAGGAAAATTCCTATGTAGCTTTGCCATACATGATGATTGGCAGGACGAACCTGATACGGTACTTCCTATCATTAAGAAGCTCATGGCCAGTGGCATCAGTGTTTGGATTTATAGGTGAGAAATATTCCCTAGCAATTGAATCCCGAAAGAGATGCAAAAAACAGTAATACCCTTAAAGTTTCAAGAAAGTTAACGTTCAGTTAAAATAAGGCCACATAATTCATATGCTAACTTCTGAATGTAAACTTTGCAGTGGAGATACCGATAACATAATTCCAGTAACAACAACTAGGTATTCAATGGCTAAACTTGGCGCGCAAGTAAAGACTCCGTGGTACCCCTGGTACTCCCAAGGGGAGGGAACATCTGAAGTACTGATAATAAATGTTTATAAATATATACCTCTGTTTGTTACCCTCAAATTCATGGTCATTAATCTTTGAAACTACATCTAATGATTCTATGTGTTGTTCTTTGAAGGTGGGAGGCTATGTGGTTGGATATCAAAATGTGACATTTGTGACTATAAGAGGAGCTGGCCATTTCGTTCCAAGTTATCAACCTGAACGCGCACTTGCTTTTTTCTCATCCTTCTTAGAGGGAAAGCTCCCTCCGGGTCCTAGCAATTAGGGACCAATAATCGGAACAAAATATTTTGATTGATTCATAAATTAATTAAGTACTAATCTAAATTTGCATTTGCCATGATACAGAGGGTATGCCCTCTATTCTTATGTTACTTTATCAAGGAAAAACACTCTCTTCTGGATATGTAATAATTCAATATAAATAAAATCAACATTTTCTGTGATTTATTATAGAAAATATACTTTGTTCAAAGATTAAAAAAAAAAAATAGAGAAAGTCATTGGTGAACATTTAATTCAAATAAAAGGTATTCTCCATTTCGTTCCTCTCAATGAGGTGAAATAAGTATATGGAGCCAAAACTACCAAATAATGCAGTATAATAGCAAACTAGTAAGTTTTATCACTTCTATGCTAATGCGTCAAGTGAAAATAGTTGATTTTTAGCATTCCATGCACTTAATTACAACTGTTTCCTATGTTTATCTTTACGCTTGGAGCAATGACGCAACTCGTGAGGTTCTAAATGAGGAGTTTCTAATGTCTTATCTTGATTAACGTCACTTGTACAACTTCAAAAGAAAAAAAAACGACATCATACATTTTGGTCAAAGTTTGAGAATATAATATATATATGATGAATGCCTCAAACAAAAGAGAAAAACAAGTCAAAATTGTTTTACTAGCCCCAAATAATATAGCACTTTTATTCCCGCGCTTTTAATAATAGCACTTTTAGTCCTGTGCTTTCAGAAATAGTACTTCGGGTTCCCACTTTTGATAAAAAAAAGTAATTGAAAATTTCGTCATTTTCCCCCTTCCATCTAATTTTTGCACGTCCCAAAAAACAACTATAATCTGCATTTTTGGTGCCAAATGACGAAATGGGCAAAAAAACAAAAGGTTGGTATTAGAAGTGCTTATTTTGAAAGGACAGGATAAAAATGTTGAATGTTTTGCAGAAAATGGATAATGCACTGTAACCTGTCCATTTAATGACTTTCAACACAAAAAAGAAGAAGCAGTTTTCAAAGTTTTAGATCATTTGATTGGCCAATCTGAAGAAACATAAAACTAAGAGACAGACATGTTTTTGATGTTATAGTGTGAAAAACAAGAATGTAGAGGATTTAAGTCACTTGTTATTCCAATAATGAAAACAGTTGAAGCCAACAACAACAATCAGTTAAGTGAAGGGTGATAAACAATGGCCGGCTGGCCTGTTCATGTCATTATCTTTAATTCGTCCTGATTATTAAAAAAGTTGAAATGTTTAGTCTTCTGTTTGTTTTGTCTTAATGTCCTTGCAGTATCATTCCAATATGTGAATTCCAATGATATGCAAATCCAGCAATTGTGATACTTCCAATGATCATTCTTGTTTATAAATGCATATACATAAGTGACTAAGTTTACGAAAATAAAGTAAGACTCAGTTTACTTATTTCTTAGCAAAATGAAGGGGGCTCTTATGTTCCTTTCTGTTCTGTGCTTAGTGGCTTCGGTACAATGTTATGGTCGAAAAGGAAAAGACCCTCTTGGAGAATTTATCAAAGTTCAAAGGACTAAAAGTGCAAGTTCTCATATTGAGGATAGTTTGGATGAATACTCACCGGTTTATGTAGCACCTCAAGACGGATTAAAGAAAGCCGACCACATTCTGAGTTTGCCAGGGCAACCACAAGTCAGTTTTTCGCAGTATTCAGGTTATGTGACTGTTGATCCTAAGGCAGGCCGAGCACTCTTTTACTGGTTTACAGAGTCTGAGGACTCTTCCACCAAGCCTCTAGTTCTATGGCTAAATGGAGGTAAGTCTGTTAATATATTGCCCTTGCTTTCGTTATGTGAAAATTTCCCTTTATGCATTTGTCAACTTTGAACTGCAGGGCCTGGTTGTTCTTCAATAGGAAATGGAGCAATGACAGAACTTGGACCTTTTCGGGTGAATCCTGATGGAAAAACTCTATGGCACAACAAGAATTCGTGGAATACATGTAAGCTTATCTATCTAGCTAGCACAAATGAATAATTGCAAAATCTTCAAGAATAACTCACCGAGAAAGTTTTTGATGCAGTGGCAAACATCCTCTTCTTGGAATCCCCTGCTGGGGTTGGATTTTCTTACTCAAATACAACATCAGATTATGTAACTGGAGACAAAAGAACCGCAGCAGATTCTTATACCTTTTTAGTGAACTGGTTAGAAAGATTTCCAGAGTACAAAACCCGAGATTTCTACATAACTGGTGAGAGCTATGCCGGTCATTATGTGCCTCAGCTAGCTCAGTTGATCCTAAACAACAACAAAATAACAAATCAAACTGTCATTAACTTGAAAGGAATTGCTGTAAGTTTTTTCTACTGAATGATACAGAACATATTTTTATCTGTACAAATTCATGTATTTTTTTCAATGTGGGATGATTTTCAGATTGGCAATGCATACATTGATTATGAAGATGAGATGAGTGGAATGTATGACTACTTCTGGACGCATGCTTTAATATCCGATGAACATCACAATGCAATTCTGAATAATTGTAACTTTTCTACAATGGCTTCAGTAACTGAAAAATGCCAAGAATCCACGGATGAAGCAGATGATGATATCGGCAATGTGTTCTTTTATGACATATATGCACCCTTGTGCGGTTCCAATTCCACCTCTCCCTCGGTACAACAATATTATTACTAATTCTTATACAAAAGAACATTGGTTTTCCTTTTCTTTAAATATTAACCAATTACTTAAATAACATTCTTTAATGAAAACAGTTATCTCAATATGATCCATGCTCAGATGATTATGTATTCACCTACTTAAACACTCCTGAGGTTCAAAAAGCACTTCATGCAAATGTCACCGGAACTCCTGGACCATGGGATTCTTGCAAGTACTAAAATTTACCAGTTGAATTTCAATTTAACTTTGCCAAATATTGCTATCAACTTGTAATAAACTAGTTTCTCACATTGCAGCGATTTTATATTTTACAATTGGAATGAGGAGCCAGAAACTGTATTACCTGTGATTAAGGAGCTGATGGCTAGTGGCATTAGCGTTTGGATCTACAGGTAATTAATTAACGTATTTTTTCATCAAAATATATAGTACTAATAATACTGTTCTTCATCTTTAATAAAGTCCTTTTACTACTAAATAAGATTGATATGGCTTTTACAGTGGAGACACAGACGGAAGAGTGCCGGTGACAACAAGTAGGTATTCACTGAACAAACTTGGCACCCAGGTTAAGACTCCATGGTACGCTTGGTACAATCAAGGCGAGGTACGATAAAAAAAAAAAATGGTCCTTAAGTATAATATTACCTTGTGTTTAATTGCTTACGGTTTTTCTTATCACTTTGAAGGTTGGAGGATATGCAGTTGAATACCAAAATGTAACATTTGTGACCATAAGGGGAGCAGGGCATTTTGTTCCGAGTTACCAACCGGAACGCGCATTCACCTTCTTCTCATCCTTTTTGGAAGGAAAGCTCCCTCCAACTCAGAGTTAAACACGAGATCAAGAAAATTACAAAGAATGTCTTATGATTTTCCCAAAAATATTGAAATTTAGTCTATATATATTGGTAAAGAGGCCAGGATGATAAATTTATATTAATGTATCAAATGCATGAGAAATAAATTCATAACACACCTACAAATATATCATCACAAACAAATTTTCGACTGCACATACCAATGTGCATTTCCTTCAGAAAATAAAGTACAAATAACCACGCGATTTAGTAATTGGATCCATTCGGCATATATTCTGTGCAACTAAATTACAGACAAAAAAATAGTTCGAAAATATGACAAGAAAAATCCATGCATATTAATTAATTAGCTCGAATAAAGCATACAAATGCTAGATAAATCAAATATGATGCAGTTTTCAAGCAACAAAACAAAAGAGACAACAATCCAGGACCACTCTGCAAGCACACAGAACTTTAATTTAACCTAAAAAAAAAAAAATACCGATACTTCAGTTCATCTGCTGCTTCCAGTATTAAATATTTGAAGAATGTGAGCTTATTTTGCCTATAAAAAGGAGATGTCAAAAACATGATCACCTTAAATTCTACATTTCTGGAAATCTTGTTATTTGAGCAGTAGTAAGCTGAGGGGTATTTCCGTAATTGATAGTAAATCTAGAGACGACTCCCTAAATTATCACCAAGTTGGCCTCCTAACCCAGTCAATATAAATCTGCCCAGTTGTTGAATCTGTCATAGCCCAATAAGTATATTTAATAGGGCTATTGGGAGCCCAATCAAAACCAAACGAAGAAAATAAAGCGCAATAGAATGGGGCATTTCAGGAGGGCAGTCAATGGGTCGGATTCGGGTCGACTCATATCCAACTTTATTTAATTTCTATGGTCCCGGGTTGGATATCGGATCTTTTTCGGATCCATATAAATCTTCATTTTTAAAATTTATACTAGTATTTTTTTCTAAAACAAATTTATTAACTTTATAATTATATTTAATTTAGCTCATATGTTCAATCTTTCTTTACTAATATTCATACTATTTGATGAAAATATGCATAAAAATGAAATTATTAAATATTATTTTAAAATATTATTAATGCTACTTATATTTATAAAACATTATGTATATATATAATTTTTTTATTTATTGTCGGATATAGATCTCTAACGGATCGGATCGACTTAAATCCATACTCGCTCCATGTGTTTCGAATTACGGATCTTTAAAATCGGATCATCCATTGAATCAGAATCAAAATCCAATAAATCAAGTCGGATTCGGATTGAAATCCATTCCATCGACAACCCTACGGTATTTAGGTTAGTTAACCCAATCTTATTGAACTACGATGAAACATAAGGATGTTCTTTTTCTTTTCAAATAATGAATGATCAATTCATAAAAAGAAATTTCTTATGAGTGTTTTTTCTAGCGAAACGGTGAAAATATCATTACGTGATTAAATATGTTCGATTACTAGCAAAGTATAAAGAACATTCAACCAAAAAACACAAACGATCTCTATTATTAATATTAAAATTAGAAAATAATTTACACTTGAGGTGGGAATTGAACCAAAGACCTTGCCGTAGAAGTCCCGAGTCTTGAGACCCCAACTTCGGCATCAAATTATGGATAATTTTGTCTACAAATTGGATATTACCCAAAAACAAATAAATTGGTCCGACTAGTACAAGAATCAACTAATTAATAATGAAACCCGGCTAGTTGCTTTTAACAAGATGATGGCTAGTGACATCACATGATGGATAAGTTGTTCTTTTTCTAATGTTTTAACATTTTCGACAGAAAAAAAATTGGGAGGGAATGTAAACAATGATTACGAGTTCGATCACGCTCTTAAACCTAATCCTTTTTTTTTTTTTTTTGGAGAATCTCTTAAACCTAATCCTTCAGCTAACACAAGATGAGAACATTTTCTAAATATCTTATACTGTATAAAAATTCATGACATGGTTTGAGAGTGAAAGTTTTAAAAATTAGTACGAATATTCCGTCAAAAATGGACATCCTGAATCACGACATGGTTTGAGTACTATGTCAACGCAGGAAATTTTGAAGAATATTATAATGAAATCACATGTATATTAGCAAAAACATTAATAAAATATTAGTAATTTCTAATTAAATAGGATCTTTTCAATTTTCATATTTTGTCTTCATTTGAGGTCAAATTCAGTGGATGGAAAAATGCTTCTCCAAGTAAAATAAGTAGTAGTAGTAGTAAGTTTTCTTCGTCAAATATCATCTATACATACAACACATAATACAAATTTCTAGTTTTTTCAAAATATTTTTTTATTTGAAAAAGGTCAATCCAAAATTATACTCGAGATAAATATTCAATATCTTTTATACTATATATTAGTTTCAGAATCATATCTGAAAAAGGACACTTTAAAAAGTTCCAAATCATGCATGCAAAATCATATATATGTGCAAAAAGATAGTTCAACTTTTTGTATTGTTTCAAAATAATGTAATTTCAATCTTTGCAAACACGAAGTGCTATTGTATTCAAATTCATTCAAGTAAAATCGACATGATTGCACTTTTGGAAAAATAGTTAATTTCTAATTATATGATTAAACCATCACTAGATAAAATGTAGACAAACTTGTGGAAATAAATTAATTTGTGATCATGAGGTGTGAAGACATTATCAATGAGATGATTTATTTTAGTTTATACATTATTTTGTATACTAAGATATTACTTCCTAACGAAACAATAAATTACATCATTTCATTAGAATATCGATTAATTATGTCATTATAATAGGAATTTACAATAAATAACAAAGGAGATCACGAATGTACGTAAAACTTACAAAACTCACACTACCATGAAACTTAAATTTAAAACTAAAAGTTTTGGGGTCTCAACTTTATTAATGAAACAATTTCTCACCCACTAATACTAAGATATTATAGAAACTTGTTAGTAATTTTATGGTCTACTAATATTTCCATATCAAAGCTTACATTTACAAAAAAAATGCATGAAAGTAAATGAACATTCACAATTTTGGATATTATTATACTTGATCTCTTCTTATTTTTTGCCTACATGACAAGCACTCAACAAGGACACGTAGTATCATATTTCCATATGACATGAACATTGCAATATATAAAAGGTAAGAATATAAATATATTCATATATATGCTGTATCACACTTCAATGATTATTATTATTGGAGTATTATTTTCCGAAAGTGAATAATCATCTAAATAATACTTTATTTTTTATTAAAAATTTACCTTTTTAAACGATCCAAAATTAATTTTGAAATATAACTTTTCTTCTTTAAATAATTTTCTCAAAGAAGATAATTAATGGTGTGCAATTAATAATACTAATATTTATGGACTTTTTTGTCAAGATAAGAGTACAAATATACCTAAAAAGTATATTTCTCGACTCTTATCAAATTATGACTCAAACCAAAAAGTTGGAAAAGTAATAGGCGGAGAGAGTACAAAAAAATAGATTTGGTCGCAATACGGCTCATCAATACTTCAATAGCGTATGGCATTTACATACATTAACACCTTATTACACACATATATCTAATATATATACTTATTTAATATCACAATTTAATTTATTAATAATCCTTTCTATTATGCTACATTGGCAGCTGTACGTAGCTGAGTGCAATTTTTTATATAATGAATTCGTCATGGTATTTATCCCCCTTAGTCATCTTGATGTTAGAAGTGTACTGTCAATTTAGAACTATTTATTATCAATATTTGGGTTTATCCAACATATGTCATCTTTACTTTCAGTTGGTTTTTAAATTTGAAAAGAAAAGGAGGAAAAGTAACTTCAAAACGGTAAAATCAAAATCAATCCCATTAATAACAAATTATAAGCACCGGAGAGACTGGTATACCCTTATCTAAAAACTTAGACAAGGATACGATAAATTTCCTCACATTTATTCAAATCAAGATCTTAGGCGAAGAGAACATGTTTGATAAAAGTTTACTCCATATGTAATTAGTTTGTTATACCACTTGTATTTGATGATGTGAAGCAACAAATGCATGAAATAATAATATATCTGGACTATTTGAAAAAGGCTATACATACTCTTCTAACGGAAACTTTTTTGTTGTATTTACGTTCCTAAAAATATTATAGTCATAAAATTATCATCTCACGTAAGTTAAGTATGTGAAAATATAAGTTTTTTTTTTTTTTTTATTTGCAACGAAAATACAAGTTCTCAATCACTATATTCTGAAGTAAAAATATGAAGAAGAAAATTGTAATACAAATACATATTCTAATTGAATGAGTGTGATCAAAATCGTATTTAATTTAAAAAATTTCTACAAAAAATAGAAGGACGAATGTGCAAATTCCAAAAAGGGTTGTTAGAGATTGATAAATAAATACTAGGAGTAATATTTTTCTTAAATTAAATATAAAGGTTGTTAGAGGTGTCAATCAAGATAATGATATCTTCACACAACAATCCATAAACAAAATTGTAAATTCTCAACCCACGCCCACGCCCACGCCCACGCCCCTACCTCTCTTTTAATTTCCTTGTCCAGCCAGCATATATAACATAACAAACTCCATTCCATTTCTTCTTTGAAGAAACTCAAATACCTCCTCCATCCATTAATATAATTTCTTTTCACACACACCAAAAAACAATGGACATAGCAATAATCACACCACCCCCAAAAGATATCAATTTCGAAGAAAGTACATGCACAACACCTTACATTAGCGCTTCCTCCAGCCCTAACCACCACCACACTTTCTTCTACAGCGCACCCACCAGTCCCACCCGCTTCTTCCACGGCGGCGACACCCTCTCCAAAGTCCCTTTCGACTGGGAAGAGAAACCCGGAACTCCAAAAACCCACATCAGTACTACTGCTACCTCTTCCAATTACGGCGACGTTGATGAAGATTTACAAGAAATAGATTTTGAATTCAATTTCAGCGGACAATTGGAAAAAGGCTCTTTACCAGCTGATGAACTTTTCGATGGAGGTAAAATCAAACCGTTACCGTTAAAGCCACCACCCAGGTTTGATTACGATTCAAACAGCAAACCAACTGGTGCTCCAAAATCGCCTAAGAAATTGATTAAAGAAGCTTTCTCTCCGCGACAGAGGAAAAGGGATTTCGACTTCGACCCATTTGCAGTAGCCCTTGAACAAACCCAGAAAGAAAATGAAATTGATAAAAGGGGAAGAGAGAAAATCAACCATTCCTCGAGAACCAAAGGGTCGACGTCAAGATCTTTATCTCCGTACAGAGTTTCTGATTTGTTAATCGATCCTGAATTTAACGAACCCACAAAAAATTCAAACAGTTCATTGTCTTTTTCTTCATTTTGGTACAAGAAATGGAAGATTAAGGACTTGTTATTGTTCAGAAGTGCATCGGAAAGCAGAGCAAGTGATGAAGAAGAACAACTGAAGAAATATGAATTGTTGAAGAAAGCACGTCAAGAAAATGTGAGGAATTCGAGTTTTAGATCTTCTACGGAAAACAACGTTGGATCGGTGTCGAGTAGGAGAATTTCAGCACACGAAATGCATTACACTCTAAACAGAGCAGCTTCAGAGGAAATGAAGAAAAGGACTTATTTGCCATATAAAAGAGGATTATTGGGTTGTTTGGGATTTCAACCAACTGTTCATGATATTGCTAAAGGCCTTGGTTCATCTGGTTCTGTTTCTCGTGGGTGAAAATAAATCTTTTTAATAATCTTTGGTCATAATGATCTTTATTTTTGGTTTGCAAATGTATATTGGTTTAGCTTTTTTTTTCCTGTTTGTTTTATTTTTTTGTTGAAAATATAGGAATTTAAATGATGATATACTATATTTTTTTATGTATAAATGCTCATTTGAGGACTATTTGATTTGCAAATTAGTTATTTTCTATAGTGAAAGTGTGAAAACAACAAATCGCTTAAAAATAAATAGTAATTAACAAGACTAATATGAAATTAGACAAATACACATTATTGATGGGACTCGTAAACATCAAAAATAGGATATATGACTCTTTTGACATAAAATACTTAAAACACAAAAATTATATAGTCATTATTTGATTAAATAAAATCTTTAGTCATAGAATGTATTCGACCGAGTTGAAGAATTCTAGTTCGGACATTGTTGAGTTACATGTAAGATACTTACATGGCCAATATTTTGTAATTTATTTTAATTTATAATTAGATAAAAATATATTAGGAGAGTTACAAATCACAAATACATGTCATGTGTACGAAACAATTGGATTACATTTTGAATTTTCTCCCATTGGTATTAAATTGGGAAAATTATTTTTTTGGTACCATAGGATAGACCTACTTGCAATTTTAGTACAATTGTATATGAAAATGCAAATTTGGTACCATATGATAGGTTTTCATTGCAACTTTGGTACCAAACCCAATTTTTCCTCAAAGTTAATGATAATTTAACCCCTATGAAATGCATAATGTTTAATTTACACTCTCCGGCTGAAGGGGGTAAATTGCTTCATTAAAAAATTTACAGGGGGTAAATTGATTTTTTTCCAAATTATAAAGAGGTAAATTGAACATTATGCATTTCATAGGGGGTAAATTACCATTAACTTTGTAGAAAAATTGGGTTTGGTACCTAAATTGCAATGAAAACCTATTCTATGGTATCAAATTTACATTTTCGTATTCATTGATACCAAAAATGCAAGTTAGCCTATCCTATGGTACCAAAAAATAATTTTCCCGTATTAAATTAATAGCATTTAACTATCCATTCTTTTGCTAATCACCTGACTTTGCCATCAAATCAGGTATTGCCTTGCCGCCTCTTTTTCCTAATACTTGTCCTTTATTTATACTCATTCTATCATTGTCAACATATAGTTAAATGCACCTCAAAACATTTATAATTATTGGAGGATTTTGACAATCTCAGTATGATCAAAGACCAGGCCCTATATGACATGCTGACAACAACTCTGAGTTTGTGCCTATGTCTCCTACACATATGAATGGGACTTGTATCAAGTTATATTTAATTTTTTACTATATAGAGATAAACAAACGTGATGATCACTACAACATGTATTTGCGTGTAACATAGTAATTTGAGAAGCATTAATTAGAGTTGTATAAAGTCCAAACTCGTGGTTGATTGAGACTCGGCCTAATTTGGCTTTTGTTCTTTTAGGCCTTTTTGGGTTGGATGGTAGTATTGAGTTAGAGCATCTCCAGCAGTATTATCTATAAGTGGTCATCTACATTAAATTATACATGGTGAACAGTGTTTTAGCTATTCAATCCAGCAGTCATCATCTAAAATTTTCAGAATTATTATATTTTATTCTTTTTTCAATATTAAATTATAAATGACATTATAAATAATGCCATATTACATTTACACGTAAAATATAAGTGATAAATATATATTTTAATATTTTTTTATTTTAATATAATAAATTTAAAAAATTGAAATAAGTGGCTTTAAATAACGATTTAATAAACTATTTAATTCAAATAAAAAACTAACTCAAACCAATAAATTTAACTCAAATCAATTTAATAAACTATAGTTGAGACATAAATTTGCTGAAATGGATGTCATGTATAAATATACATGGGCATCCATATATACAAGTCCAGACTTGTATTATACATAGTCTTGTATAAATACAAGATATTGCTGGAGGACGAAAAATTGATTTGGTTATGTATATTTGTGTTTTTAGCTATTGGATGAGCTAAAAAAGTGACTGCTGGAGATGCTCTTAGAAATACTGAAAGTCAAATTTAACAGATCAAGTCAATAACATATTAATAAATAAATCATTTTTTTTTTTTTTGGAATCATCTCCTTTCCATCTGATTTAGAACAAAATGGGTAAAACTGAGACAATCTTATGAGACTTAAAATGCTAAACATAGAATATTAGAACTAAACGTGCAATTTTGTGAAGTGAACGATTAAAATTGCAAAATATTTTAAAAGATTGAGATGAAGAAAATAATGATCATTATGCAGATTAATCTTTGATTAGGAAAATTTGATATTTTTGCAGGGAAAAAGAGGAACCACCAAACTTGCGCAATTAGCTAACTTTATGATCAGAAAAAAGTTGGATTATGTACATGATTCTGGAAAAGAATTCAAATAAGCCTATTGCTTCTCTTTTCCAGAAGGGCATATTCGATTTGCACCTAATAGATGATGGTTAACATGAATTTTATTAGCATAATTGTGGGTGTAATCATTTAACGCCAGGTGTTTAGCCTTTTCTCGTAGAAAAGATTCATTAAATTACTTTTATTAGCTGAAAGATGTTATTAAATTAATGAATGTTTAGTAAAGAATTTTAAGAGCTGATTTTGACAATGCAGCTATGTGCTTTCCTTGCCTAATTTTTTTTTTTTTTTTAAAATAAAACCAAATTAATATAACACATGATAGTTAGATTATTAATAAAATTATTACATGATCTACAAGTACTCGGGAAAATGAAGATTAATTAATTGTATAGTCGTTGCATTTGCGAGAATGTATATGTCGAAAGGGCCAGTAGAAAGTTTAACATACTTATTTCATAAAATATAAACATTTTTAGGTCTTGGAAATCCTCTTGATCTAAGATCTAAGATCAAGTCGCACAGGTTTAAACTGAGACAGAATTCATCAATAACTGGTATTACTCTAGCTAATACTACCACCGTCCAAATGAATGCTCAATGTTGCAGTTATCGCTTTTGTGAAAGAAATTATGATAAATTTAGTTGAGTTTTTTAAATTAAAATTATTAAAAGAATAAAATAAGTTTTAATGATATGGAAGTTCATTAATTATGAAATAACGTGTGACATTGAACGAATTTTCCCTTATTAGTAATACTGAGTAATAACTAACAGAAAGTTCAAATATCACGAAAGAATTAATTACAAGTTAAGATCTTCTTCGTAAAGGTAAATAGTAAATATAACATAAATAAATAAATAATAGTGAAACACGACATGAAACATGCAATATACGAAAATATGTAGGAAAAAAATATCGAAAATATTTTAATAAAGAGTCCGGCCAGAAATAAGCTCTAAGTCTCTAATACATTCTCAAATTCAAGTTTTTATCACATGCTCTAAAATAACATCAAAACAGATTCAAATTATCAAACATATTTTAGATTTTTCAAACAAATAAAATCCATTTGACCCACGTGTCAAATATCTTTTTAGGCCTAGCGGGTCTCGATTTTAAAAAAATGATTTGAACGGTTTCGGTGAAATCTTTGAAATCTCATTTAATTAAGTTTTATGGTTCTGAGAAAGTTAAAACCTCACTTGGATTGATTTTGAATGTTGAGATGTGGGAAAAAAAGTAGGTGGTAAATGTCAAATCATTGTCTTTTTTAGAGAGTTCGAAAAAAAATAAATGGTAAGTGTCAAATCAATATTTTATAGGTTTCAAGAGCTTGAACTTTGGGTGTAAATTTTAAATAGATTTGTATGAATTTCATGGGTATGACGAAAACTCATTTGGAAAGGTTTTGACCTGATCTCGCGAAACCTGCGAGACTGGACCAAAACTCATACACATATAGCCTTATTTCTCTTCATATTCAAATCAATTTATATTTTTCATCACTACATATCCCAAAATTCCTAAGCCAAATACAGTTAAAACGTCAAACAATTTACACGCAAATTAACATAACGAGTCAGTATGATTTTCAAAACATACATATAACTCCATTAAATTATGAACCAAATCATACTAGTAATGAGAATTACTCAAGCCTAGAAAAAGAAAAAAAAACACATTTCTCCAAGTAGACTCTGTATATAAATTGTTCCAGCGAATTGTCTGAATCTGTAAAGGAGTAGATAGGTCTTACAAAGAACAAATATGTAGTTGTTACAACAAAAGGTTATTAACTTTTAGTTTGACTATTAAACTCAAATCAACAAACATACAGTGTGAAAAATTGACATTTCCTAATCAGATTCTGCAAACAAGAAGAAAATCAAAGCCTCATCACATGCATCATCAGACTATAAGATACACCCCACATGCTGAATGCTGTTTTTCTTGACTATTAAAGTAAAAAAAAACCTTACCTAAGTCAATTCTCACCCATCAAGATTTGCTTAAAGAACGAAAATCATGAGATATATTCTACTACAACTCTTTTTTTGGTAAAAGAAAATTTAATTCAAGACAGGATATTTTACCTATCAAGCATTATCTCCAGTACTTTTGTATGCATAGTAGTACAATCAATACTGATTCTGAAACTTACCTCATATAATCAGCGTTTGTAAAGACCAAGCAAAGATTTTTCTCTATCTTCAACCCTTTTCTTTGCAGCCTCTCTAGCTTTAAGGGCATCTGCTTCTTCTTTAGATACAGCCTTTGTTTTATCATATGGACTTTTTCTCTTAACAGCAACCGAAGATTTAGCACCTTTGACCGTTCTCATTGGATTGAGTGGTGTAGAAACAACACGTCCAGGTGGAGGTCCTCTTTCAGATGTTGACACACTCTTAGTTGTAGCAGATTGTGGCTTCCCAAAACTTGGTTTCTTTTGGATGGACCCTGAAGCAATTTGAGATGCAGCAAGGGCCTCCTCTTGAGTGACCCACTTACCTGTTCCATTTTGATATATTGTTAGCACAGCATAGTAAGAAGATCTTGATGGGATAAATGTATGGGATAAATGTGTATACCTAGAGCTTCTGTATAATAAAAGCCAGAGTTCGAATCATAGTAACAATTGGTCTTTTTATTGTAGTAGTAGCCTGATGAACTGTCAAGCTCCCAATCTGTCGCACCATAAGATCAAGAAATAAATTAGAAAAAACTGAGCATATAGTTAGACAACCAAATATTACCACTTACCATCACCAATTCCTTGATTATTATCTTCAGCAAGCGCCTGTGCATTGGAGTCTCTTGCCTCCTGAAAAGTCGCTAAATCCTTCTGATAGCTTTTATTGGCTTTCTGAGACAACGTCAAATAACATAAGAGACTAATAGATAACATATTACATTGAAGTATATATTCATTTGATGCCTCACCCTCTAAAAATAATTCAAGTGGGATACTTCTACAAAATAATACAATGATCATTACATAGGCAGCAAAGAAACTAGTCCAAATTATTGTAGGCATAATTACTTATATAACTAATTATTCTGGAAAACATCATAGTTATGTCATCCTACACGTATTTTTTATACAACATAAAGCATACCCATAAGAATGAATAATTAATATCTTCAATATCACAAACATTGGAATCAAGTTCACTTTTTTCTTTTTCGGGATTAAAGTGGCATGTTCCATAGTATTAGAGAACTTCTGAAACAATATAAGTACTTACAGCTTCAATCTGTTCCACGACACGAGCTGCTTGCTTTTGTTCTTTATCTTTTGTGGCTTTCTCTTCACGCATGGTATTAAGCCTCTTGGAAACACTATCTTTGTGTCTCTGCCCAAGCTCATGATTTCTAATGCTGGAAGGATTGTTGGATATGTAAATTTTGCAGAAGTCACACCACTTGTTTCCCTGACTGACCCAGTACTGGAAATTTGAAAAGAAAGGATTCCTCAGATAACTAAAACAACATAATTTTTCAAAGAACCAAACTAGATAGAATAAGAACTAAGTGGAAAGGCACTAATCCTGTGACACAATAAGAAAGATCATATTATTCTCAAACATCGGAGAGGCATCCAAGCACACATTACAATGCCTCCAGCTTCATTGAAATAACAATTTGTGAAGTTACTTTCAAGTAGACTGAGAGACTTTCGAACAAGACGTTTCTTCAGATGAAATTCATATATTCAGAACCATGTTAGCACAATGAGTACACTTTAACTAAGAAAGAATCACCTATTCAATGTGATATGCTAGTCGATTAACAAGTTCTAGTATTATCTAGCAATACATTATCTATTTCAGTGCTATTAAATCCATGAAGTGGAATCGACATTCAAGATTTGTAGATATAGTCACGGCAGTTCGCATCTAAAAATTTAAAAAGAATTATATCATGACTAGATCGTTTTAAGGAAAAAATTAATCATACATTCAAGGGCATTGTTAAAAGAGGAATTAATTGGAACGCCGGTTTTTCAAGAAACCTAACTCAAGGAAAAAAAAAACAGATGGAACGCATGTTTAATCCCAGAAAAGGAGGCATCTCAACCATTGGAGTCCCGGCTAATAGTTAAAAGTTGGTTTGTTCTTTGTTTGTAGATAAGTTTTTATTCCTTTTGCTAACAAATTGTGTGTGCTATAGTAAGAGCACATTGTGTATCTAGGGTAGAACTAATGAATGGATTTAGTCATTTCTAGTTCTCTCTAATTTCTTCTGCTCTCTCATCTAATATTCTTCTCCAATTTCCCAACATTCATGCCGCCATAGTTGAGCTCCCAAACTCAACCAGTACAAGCTTCATTTACAAATAGTTACATTGCTGACTGCACTGAATCAGCCAGATCATCGATGAATTTTATGATTTCACAAACTGACGGTGACACAAAAACATATTATCTCAACTCAATTTATATAAATTCCTACAGAAATGCCAAAAGTCCGAGGTAGCAAACGCGACCTTAATAAAATTAGGTTATTCCAAAGCTATTCTTTACAACTGATTCACGTAGATTGAAATCTCTAATCTTCAGGCTGAAATTTACAAGAAACAAATGAAATACGTAAAAAAAAATTGATCATACCTCTGTCATTGCTGCAAATCACTTTCTTCTACTTGAGATTTGCAATTAAGCAGAAAAAAAATACTTCTTGAAACTCAATAATTAGGTTTCGCGAAATCGAAATTCTGGACGCTGGTTGGACTTTCCCATACTTAATTGGCCCCCAAACCCTAAATCCCCGATTCCTTTTCTTTGTTTCCTTTCTCCTGCCTTTATAAAGTGACGACGTTTAAAAGCGCTCGGACAAATCTTTATTCAAATTCCGGAGCTTGGCCGCTCCGGCCCGTTTCTACAAGTTTTCAGTCGGGTCACTTTTAAAAAATTAATAAATGGTTTCCTATCAAATTTCTTTTTATAATGCACATTTAATCTTAAAATATAGACTAGATCAACAAAAACCTAGTAGGGCTCTTTGTTTGGTGTTTGGGAAAGTAGTTTGGGAGAGTAGTGGAGGTTCGTGAAACAATCTCGATTTGCGTAATGTTGTTTGTTTGGGTTTTGAGAAAGTGGTTTGAGAAATAAAATAGGTGTAGGTTTTTTTTGGAAGAGTTAAGTTGTAGGTGTAAGATGTGTAAGACTTTATGTCAAATCATGTTTGTTATGTGAGATAAATTGTGTAAGAGATATGTTACTTTATGTCAAATCATAGACTCATAGTAGAGTTTGTATAGGTTTTGTTTAGAAATAAGAAAATTGTTGTTTGTTAGTCTTTTGAGAAAGTAATTTGAAAAAATTGAGAGATGAAAAATTTATTTCAGAAAATAGAAAACATATTTGTTTGGCATTTCCCAAACATGAATCTTCTTTGGAAAATGCCAAACAAATAAGCCCAGTATATTTGAAACAAATACTCTATTCTCACGTGTTATATCACCCTCAAAATCTCTATTATCATATGCTAATATTATAATTTATATATTGATTTTGGTCTATAACAATTTATTATTCACATACTAATATATATATATATATATAGTTACTTATTGTGAAATTTTGGCACTGAAACGCTTATATAATTGTACACTTTTTTTTTTTGAGAAAAAATAATAGATATATTATTCAAAGAATACCCGTAATAACATCTTGTCTAATATGATCAGGTAAAACGACTAACTCGTCTAAAGATGCCAATTTAACTAATGAATGAGCCACATTATTACAATTCCTATGGATAAAACCATCTTGAAACCAAGGTAAACTATAAAAAATCCTCTTAATATCAGCAATAATGGGGCGAGTGGACGACAAATCGTCAGATGTTGAGTTGATCTTCTTTACCACAGACTGACAATCTCCTTCCAAAATAATTATATCCAACTGCTTCTCCCTAGCCAATTATATTGCAAATTTCGCAGTCAAAACCTCAACAATCTCTCTGACTCAAGTTTTTGTGAAACACGTAAGGAACGCCAAGCAAGACAGTGTCAAGTCTCGTCTCTTACCACCACCTCCACTCCAATATAACCCTCTCTATAAAAAACAGTCGCATCAAAAATTAATTTCACACAGTTAGAATTTGGCGGCCTCCAACAATCTTGAACCATAATGTTTCTATCTAAGCCTCCTTCTCCAGACATCTCCAAAACACTACGGTGATGGGCTAATCAAGAAAAAATAATTGTTTCTTGATCTATAATTTTTGCTCAAACGATCGACAATAGCCGTAGACACTCAATTTCATATTTCATCTTCGCTAAAATATATCATATACATCTACTCTAATAAATAATTTAGAGTGTAGTAATTGAAAATTGAAATGTAGAAAACTTATTAATCAGTCTTTGAGTGCAAGATTTCTCAAAAAGAGAAAAAAAAAATCTTCAAGTGTATGAGAAATGCTAAATGATAGAAAAAATTATACTCACATAAAACTACTTACACCATGATAAATAATACACTACAACCATTGTATAACTTAAATTTATCAATAAGAAAGTAATAAAAAGGAAAAAAAATTGTTCGGACCTATCTTGACGAAACATATTCAACTACATAGCAAGTTTATTGCACTTGTTTTGTGATTAATCTCTCTCCTAGAAAATATTTCGAATCCCAAAATAAGTTTATTGCAATTTTCAAATATTTACTTTAGTTCGATCGAAACAAATTTGGGATAAAATTTCATGATAAATAGTACTATTTAGTAAAGTATAAAGTTAGCTTATGATTGAACTACAAACGTCGTCGTACTTGGTTGTTACCAACTACGCTCTCGCTCCACTCCCCAAACCTTAACTAGAAACGTCGCCGTATTCCCGTCGTTTCTTTCTTCCTCCGCCGATCTCTGAACCCTTTTGCCACCCAAAATTCCACTCTCTCAGTTTCTCTCTCTCTCTAGGGTTTTCTCTCTCCACTTCCAACAATGGATCAATCATTCATCCTCATCCTCTCAAACCTCCTCCACCTCCACAACTACCTTGACCCCACCACCTCCCCCCTCCTCTCCTCCACCTCCCCCTCCGCCGCCGACGCCACCTCCACCTCCGCCGCCCCCCTCCTTTTCTTCACACTCGCCTCTGTCCTCTCCTACCTCGCCACCCACCGCCCCACCAAAAAAACCCCCAAACCCTCCTCCTCCGCCGCCGCCAAACCCCCATCCGAATTCTCCGTCGCCGCCTTCCGCGCCCTCTCCACCGAACACATTTGGGCCATGGAAGCGCCCCTCCGCGACGCTCAGTGGCGATCTCTCTACGGTTTATCCTACCCTGTTTTCACTACAGTCGTTGAAAAACTAAAACCCTACATAACCCAATCTCAGCTCTCTCTCCCCTCCGATTACGCCGTAGCTATGGTCCTCTCACGCCTCTCCCACGGATTAACCCTAAAAACTCTAGCTTCCCGTTATGCCCTCGAACCCTACTTAATTTCCAAAATTACCAACATGGTCACTCGCCTTTTAGCTACCAAGCTTTACCCTGAGTTCATTAAAATCCCCGTGTCCCGACGCCGGTTAGTGGAAACTACGCAAGGGTTTCAGGAGGTTACTTCGTTGCCCAATGTGTGTGGGGCAATTGATTCAACCCCGATAAAGCTTCATAGAATCAGTCCTGATATGATTAATGGATCCATGTATAGTTGTAAATATGGTTTTCCCTCGGTTTTACTGCAAGTTGTTTCTGATCATAAGAAGATATTTTGGGATGTTTGCGTGAAGGCTCCCGGTGGGTATGATGATGCTACTCATTTTAGGGATAGTTTGTTGTACAATAGGTTGATTTCGGGGGATATTGTTTGGGATAAGGCGGTTAGTGTTAGGGGACAGCCTGTGAGGCCTTATGTAGTTGGGGATTGGTGTTTTCCTTTGCTGTCGTTTTTACTGACTCCTTTCAGTTACAATAGGACTGGGAGTCCTGCTCAGAATGCTTTTGATGAGGCATTGATGAAGGGTAGGAAGTCAGTGGAGGATGCCATTGGGTTGTTGAAAGGAAGGTGGAAGATTCTTCAGGACTTGAATGTGGGATTGAATCATGTGCCTCAGACGATTGTTGCGTGTTGTGTGTTGCATAATTTGTGTCAGATAGCGAGAGAGCCTGAACCGGAGTTGTGGAAGGAGCCTCAAGAGAATGGACAGCCTCCGAGGGTGCTTGAGAATGAGAAGTCTTGTTATTACTATGGGGAGAGCTTAAGGCAGACTTTGGCTGATGATTTATATCAACGACTATCGTCAAGATGAGAAAAGTCGAGAGCTTTATAGCATCTTTTTATTTTATTGGTAAATTTATGATTAGCTTTGCAATGTATTACTAATTTTGTTTAGCCAATCTTCCTTTGTTGGTTAGTAAACATACCATCTGGAATCATGTTCCATGTATTTGATGAGTTAAGTTGAAACAGAGTGAATCTAACCTTAGGAGATATGAATAAGCAAAAGTATTGTAGCATTTGACCATTTTCTTCATAACTGTACTATGTGCTATACAACAGTGATTTAATTTGGTGATGTATAATCTTTGCTGTTAGACTAATTTACTTCAAACATGTCTGCATATTTAGTAAAGATGTATATGTTGATTTTATCATTTCCCAAGTAATGAAGTGTTTTTTACTTGCTAATTAATTGTTCCTGCCGGTTGACTGTCACGACTGCTCTTTATAAAACAACAAAAAGTTATCTTAAGGTGTTTCTTTGAAGGTATGATATCCCTATTCTTTGGGGACAATCTTGAAATTCTAGAGTTTGCTATTTCTAGTGAAGGTGTATATTTTCTCCAAGATTAGCTTGGGAGTTGGGACCTCTTACTCCGACTTTGGAATTCCTTTTCCCTACTCCTAAAAATAAGAGAGGCTTCTTAACTTTGGAACCTCTGTGACTAAATATTCTATGTCCTCTGTCTTTTTACTCTTCGAAGAGGCAGGCCTAACAGTAAAAAAAGAACATGATCAAATATGGCTAAAATAGCGTCTTACTTTGTTGATGAGCCTGGTAAATAGAACTGCTGAAGTTGTAGTGTTTCTCTCATTGTCAAATTCGTTTTGCTTTCTTAAAGAGAGGGGGGGGGGGGGGGGGTCCCAATAAGCTAACCAACCACCTGCATAGTTGTTTAGAGGCAATGGACCACTAAGAATCTTTGTACTTGTGCATCTTTCTTAATTAAGGTTTATGATCTGACAGTGCATTGGAAGTGAATGTTAGTGGAAAGATTGTTTAGTTCTCTGCTTATGTTTCAAAGTTTTATCATGTGGATTGAGAATTTTATTATTCTCTGCTGATATATCAAACCTGTTTGTTTCCTGAAGATGAACTGAGTTTCCATATTTGACTTCGTGTTTCAAACTTTGGAGTAATAGTTTTTCATTGCAAAAGCTTTAGGCCTATAGCTTGGGTAGCTATGATTTTAGGTCAGCTTACCTATTAGTTTTAGACCTTCGCTGTGACTTTAGAATATGGCTAGCGATATTGTGAGATAAGCAATTGTTGCTGCTAGAGCAAATTTTTGTAATTGCCTATTTTGCCCATCTGGTAAGCACGTTTATTGTTGCTCTGTTTTTTAATGGAACTCTTCACTCTCAAGTACTGTTCATTTCTCTTTATCAATTTCTACCACAAAGATCTGTGACAACGGTGTACTTCTCTCTTCAACCTCCCAGTTGTTCAAAAATTCTCGGCTAAAACATATTTTTTTCTTTACTTTTCCATTCTTCATTCTGAACTGAATAAACTATTTTCGCCCATTCCAACTCCAACTCCACCTCCTGTAACTTAATTTATCATGTTATTAATTTCTTGTTAATTTGATCATTATATTGTCTATATATGAATTTATGTAATCGGTGTAATATACTTTTGCAGAGTTGTATTAATAATGTAAATGAATCCATATAATTGTTTAATACTCCATCAACAGTTATAATAGTACAATTGAATTTTGAGTATGAATAAATCGAAACATACTAGGCCAATTAAACACCAGAGCATGGTGCAATTGGTTGACTGAAGAAACATGTTTTCTTTTATATATTGCTTTCGATTGTTCGAATTTTTTTAGTTTAACAGATTCAGATTGCAAATTTATTCACTAGGACTAAATGGCGATATATATTTAGTAAATTCCATCTTATTTTTCGGGAAAAAGAAATTAAAGTTGTGGAATAGAGAAGATCAAGCACAATACTGAAAGTCCGTTGAGAATTGAGATGGTGTTTGAATGCTTGCTGGAAAATTGCTACAAGAGTTTGCAAATGTAATTGGGATTAGTATCAAATCTTTATTGACTCAAGGGTAAATTAGGCAATTAGAAAATTTTGCTATGCAGACAATATCGCTAGCCTCAGAATATTTTAGACTAAATTCACTTTTAAGACGCACTAACCCAATAGAACATATTTTTGAAGTATTTCTTGTCTCAAAATCAATCCTTACCTTACTTCTAGTTCTTTAAAAAGCACTTATATTTCCCTCTAGCAGAGGTAAAACACAAAAAACACAAACTCCAAACGTATATAAACATAAATATATAGTTTAAAAACTGAAAAGCAAATATAAACTTGGGAAGGCTTCAGTTTAAAACTGGCTCCGCCATGTAACTTAGCAGCGGAACCATTCTTCAAAACCTATAGTATTGTGACGCAATATACTATCTTTCAGTATTGACACAATAAGTTCCCAAAAAAAGGAAATGAGAAACTATATTTAACAGTTCGTTAGGCAGATGGATTACAGCTTCTCCTTTTTCTTTTGAGAAACAGAAAAAAGACGAGGAGCAATCATAAATGTTGGATTTGAGCCATAAATACTGTTTACAAAGACAAGCGTCACCACCAAAATGCTAACTAGCGTCATCTACCCTGGACAACTAACAAGTCAGGGCTTCCGAAAACCTTCCAATTGTCATACTAAATGCAAAGGCAGCTCAATGTTGGGCGTCATTTGAATTAGACAGAATATGCTGGACCATATAATATCTTTTGCTCATCTAGGACCTTTATCTGCATGAACTTAGAAGAGGAACTTAGCTGAGAGGCAGATCACAAAATAACTAGATAGGATAAACAGCAAAAACAACATAAAGATAGTTATACAAAATCACCCATGCCAACTAAAATAATTCTGCAAGTGGAGAAAATAAATTTTGCACCAATCAATTTTCACCACAATTTGTTATTGAAGTTCCCAAGACTGTAATCAAGGATTCTGCTTGGATCTAAGAATGCTATATATATAACGATTCTAAGAAGTTCTTACTTTAGTTGAAAGAGAACGGCCACCTCCTGCAGCATATCAAATGCTATCCATCCACACCCCGTTCTCTGTGGCTGGTACAAGGACCTTGGGAAGCCCACCATATGTGATTTAACAGTTTATGCTCGTTGACATAATATTTTAAAATAATCAAAAGATACTTGAATAATTGAAGTATCTTCTGTGCCAGCACCAATAATGCGAAGAATGGCAGATATCAAAAGTCCATTTACCGCAGTTGCTCAAAGCAGCGTGATATTCACTTTTGCGTAAATAGCTTTGTGATTGCATACAAAACCACTCATTTCGTCGAACAAGCCTAAGAAGTTCTCTCTTCATATGGAAGAAGACCATCTTTGGCCATTTCCGTAAGAATATTAAACACTGCTTCCATGTTCCCTTCTTTGTAATTGACATCAACAAGTGCTTTAGCAGTCTCACCTTCACTGATTTTACAGCTCCTTAATGCATCTTTCAATATTTGATTTAACTCCTCACTCATTCCTACTTTGTGGAGTTCTTTAATTA
Organism: Penstemon davidsonii; assembly: GCA_034814905.1. NCBI lineage: Eukaryota > Viridiplantae > Streptophyta > Magnoliopsida > Lamiales > Plantaginaceae > Penstemon > Penstemon davidsonii. Next base: position 8,225,343 of record JAYDYQ010002688.1, read on the forward strand.
TAGCAATAACAGTTACTGCATGAGGTACAAGTCCATTATTCACCATTCCCTTGTAAAGTTCCATGGCTTTCTGAATATTTCCATCTCTACAGTGACCATCTATGAGAACATTATAAACTCCTTCACTAGGCTTGTGGTTTTTCTTAAGCATTGCTTCAAAAACTCGATCTGCTTCATTCATCAAACCTTTCATGCAGAATCCTTTAATCAGAGCTAACACACTCTTAAACTCAATATTGCGACAACTTTCTATCAGCAAATCATATGTCACATCATAAGGAACTGATTGCTCGTAGAATAACTTGAAAAGAAGTCGCTTTGCTTCCTTACTTCGAGCCTGTTTGTTTAGCCCGTTTATTAACACACTGTAGGTAACAACATCAGGAAAGAAACCTTTATTTATCATTTCATCGTGGAGACTAATTGCGCTAGCAATATCATCTTCTGCACAATAAGCATTAATAAGAATTGTGTACGTACATTTATCAGGCTTCAAACCCAATTTCCATATTTCTTGAAATAACTCACAGGCTTCTGTCAATTTTCTCTGCCCACAAAGGCCTTGTATCAATGAAGAATAAGTGATGGCATCTGGCAAAATTCCCTTCTCAATCATCTCTTCCTTCATACGGAATGCTTTATCCAAATCAAAATTTCTGCAAAAACCAGATATGATTGTACTATAACTTACAACATCTGGGCATACTCCTTTTGCAATCATATCTTGAATCAATTGCAAACCATCTTCCATGCTACCTGAAACACAATGCCCATTGATTAATGCATTGTAAGTTACAATGGAAGGCACCCAGCCTTTACCAATCATTTCTTTTAAAACCCTATAAGCTTCATCAATGAACCCCTGTTGGGAAAAGCCATTAATCAATGTTGTATATGTTTTCTCATTTGGGCTTAGTCCTCTGGCATGCATCTGGTCAAAGAACTCCATTGCTCGATGCATATTTCTCGCTTTACACGCTCTATTAATCAAAGATGTATAAGTCACCACATTGGGAGACAACCCATTCCTCACCATTTCCGCATGTAAAACAAGAGCTTGGTGAAGATTTCCTTCTTTACAATGCCCATTAACAAGTGTATTATACGTAATTTCATCTGGAATCAAACGCTTTTTCCTCATCTCTTCAAAAACCTTACTCGTCTCTTTCATCCTGCCTTCTCGACAAAACCCATTAATTATCACATTGTAAGTAATCACATTTGGCTCCAATTTCTTCTTCCACATCAAATTCAACAACCTATACGCATCATCTATGTTCCCCATTTTACAATAAGCATCAATCAAAGTATTATAGGTAACCACATTAGGCAAACAACCCCTTTTCTCCATTTCCTCAAAGAAACCTAATCCTTCATCCATTTCCTTATTTGCACACAACCCTCTGATCAATATATTGTAAGTAAAAACATTAGGCGAAACACCGTTTTCCATCATGTCACTATACACATTTCTCGCTAACTTAACATACCCATGACCCGACCTTCGAATTATGGCCTCTAGAACAGAATTATAAGACAAAACACTAGGCATGAATCCATGATACTTAGCTAAATTTATGACATTCCAAGCTCTATCTATCATTTTCAAATTAGATAACGCTTTTACCAGCAAATCAAAAACGGCAGAGCTGGAGTTGCAGGTCTGGTACGTGTCGCGGAGGCATGAAAAGACCAAATCACCCTTTTCATCCACCGGACAAATTCTGGAAACTTCCTCCGCTAGAGTTTGAGCTACTTTATAGATTTTGAAGCGAGTGAGTAAATGAATGGAGAGACAATGGCATTGGAGGTCGTTACTGAAGAAGGGGAATCTGCGAGCCCAGCTGAGGAATTTTAGTATTAGGGTTTGGTTATTTTGAGATTGGAGGAGTAAATAGGAGGCGGATTCAGGGGTAAATTGGGAAACTAAAGGGTCGAGTTGGGAAAGGTCGTGGCGGCTGAGGATAGATACGGTTTTATCGACGAGGAGGATATCCGGCGGAGAAGAAAAAAGTGGCGGCGGTGGTGAATTTACTGATATAGGTCGGAGAGTTAAGGTGTGGAGGGTTCGGCGTGATGGTATACGGAGGGGCATTTCGGACGACTGGAAAATTTTCAACAGTGACTGACTGAAGACGAAGTGTATGTTTAAACTTTACGGTTTTAACTACCGTGAGAGTTAGTGGGTATGAAACGAGTCGGGTCGGGTACTACTCAACCCAACGTATCTTCTCACCAGATTTTAGGAAGAATTATGTTAATTATCCATGATGTATAGTGTAATTACAACTATCGCCCTCCATGTTTATAAAAGTACAATAACTATCCGTGATATGAGATTCGTTGTCGTTACCCTCTTACGGTGTTAATTTCGTCAAAAAAACATTTTAGTTCCAAAAATACTATTTAAGAAAATAATTTATTATGAAAAAATTGTTGGTTGATATTGGAGAAGGTTTTGAAGATGACAAAAAGGGTAAAATAGTCAAGAAGACTAATCTGGAAGTCATCAACTAAGAACTGAACAGCTTAGTGAAACCTATCTCATGGTCCAGAAGCTAAATGACCGAATCAGCCGAGTGGGATATCAGATGGGTAGTATCAGCCGAGTCAAGATAGATGCGTTCATTCTTGAATCAGCCGAGAAGCCATCAGCCGAGTGATCAGCAGAATGATCATCAGCAGAGTATTTCCATCAGAAGAGTGAAGACGGTCAAGTAAGCTTATCAACGCAACGAGCTAAGAGCTGAGTGCATTAAATGCGACTGACATAAAGTAAACATCCGTACAGCAGAGTGTACAGTGCGACAGTTGCAGGGAGCCGTTCTGCGTGTCAGGACCAGAACTCGAGGACTGTAGCTTTCTGTCTCATCTTCAACGGGCAGAAAATTCAAATCCGAGGAGTATAAATAGAAGACAAACTGAAGATCTAAAGAGAGCTTGCACAACTCAAGATCATATCATAAGAGCAAGATCCATCAGTTGAGTCATCTGATCACAAGCCGAAGTCATTTGTTGACAAAGCTTTTCGTTGAAGAACAGAGAACTTAGTTGTCTGTCTGAGTGACTTTCAGCTGTAAAATAGAAGGAGTGTATATCCATCTTTGTGAGTGATATAACTTCTTAGTATAGGTTTTCTGAGTGATTACTTGTACTGAAAATAGCGTGAGGAGTGTAGATCCGTCTAAGTGAGTGATCTAGCTTCGGAGTGTAGGATTTCTGTGTGATTTCTTACAGCGCACTTGTGGCTTTTCATTTGTTGATCAGCGCAAGCATTGTATACTTGATTACTTTGTGTTTTCTAGTATAACCCAAGATCTGTGTGACTTGGAAGAGTGGACTAAAGGATTTTCATCCATATAACCACTATAAAAATCCTGTGTGTTTGATTTAGTGTTTGCTTCACTTTGCATAATTTTTTAAAGAACTCAAACATACGATTTAACCAAAAGATTTTAAAAGGAGTTGTAAAAACTGGGGATAAAATCTTTTGAGTAAGAAAACTTAAAGAGGAACAGCTTGGTGAAAAACACTTTGAATATCCGCTGCCAACTAGTTTCTAAAAACTCTGATTTAACACCTTAAATCAGCTGAGTGAAAATCAGATGAGTGGTCAACTCTGCTGTTCAAAGCTTTGTGCGCGATCAGCTTAGTAGTCTTACAAATCTCGATCAGCTTAGTCTGCTGATTTGGAAAGTTAGAGAAAAAGTTTTAAAGTTTTCAGAGGTCTATTCACCCCCCCCCTCTAGACCTCATTGACCACTTTTGGGACCAACAAGTGGTATCAGAGCAGAGTGCTCTGGTATTTCAGGTTGCTCTGGTAATTTACCTGATACCATCAAGTAGCATCAGGGTAGGTGGTTTATTTTGAATCAGCTGCCTGATCAACGAGCTTGATCCAAAGTGTGTTTTTCAAATTTTTCAAAAAGAGAGCATATTTTGAAAATCAAAACTTTTTGAAAAATGGATGCCATAAACCATGTTCCTCACATTGGTCATATGAGCTTTGAAAACTGGAAAATCAGAATGGAAATCTTTCTTGCTGCTTATAATGAAGACATGTTTACATGTATTACAAAAGGACCATTCAGATTCCAGAAGACTGTGAAGGTTGCTGGACAACCAGATCAGATAGTTGACAAAGAGCTGGATGAACTGACACCTGACGAAAACAAGCTGGTAAATCTTGATAAAAAGGCGAAGTTCATCATGTTCAGAGCTGTAGACGAAGAAAATTTCCAAAAGATCAAGCATCTCAAAACTGCCAAAGAGATGTGGGATAAAGTCTGCGAGCTAAGCGAAGGAAACGACGCTATCAAAGAACATAAGCTCAGTGTGGCTCTTGAGGAGTTTGAAAATTTCAAGATGAAGTCTTGTGAAACGATTGATCAGATGGATACCAGGTTTACCAAAGCCCTGAATGAAGTTCTAAGGTTTGGTAAAGAATTTTCGAACAAGGAGATCACAACAAAGGTTCTGAAGGCCTTGCCACCTAAATTCAACATGAAGGTGACAGCCATGGAAGAATCAAGGGATTTAGAGAAGATTTCTCTTTCCGAACTGTTCTCATCTCTCAAAGCGTATGAGTATCATATGCCAAGATTGGGATTAGAAGTGTCAACCAGTTCAGACCCTACTGCTGCTCTAATGGCGTCAGACAAGTCGAGAAAATCAGCAGACAAGTCAAAACAGAAGACTGTGCTGAGTTCAGAAAAAGAATACACTGCTGACGACGTTGCCCTGCTGCTGAAAGATTTTGAGAAGTTCTACAAGAAGAAAATGAAATTAAAATATAAAAATACTACTTCATCTTCTTCTGATCTTTTTCAGGAAAACAGGGATTCCTACAAAGCAAAACTTAGAGACTACCATGAAGAGGAGTATGGGCTATTGATCAAAGACCATCTAACCTCATCATCTGAGAAGTTTGCTGAAAAGGAAAAGCGTGCTAAAAAGGAGCGTAAGCTTAGTAAGAGCAAATCAAAGTTAGCTGATGCAGCAAAGCTAATAAACTCCTGCACATCTTATTCAGACCATCAGTCGTCTGATAAAGAATTAGAAGAAGTACCTGAGACAATCTGCCTAACTGCCATAGAATTTAATGATTCTGAAAATTGGGGTAACTTCTACTGATTAATGTAATGTACTATTTGAATCGATTGAATAAATGCTGAATCTCAAATTCAAATATTGTTTGTACATTTGCCAAGCTTAATGAAGAGATGACTCTGCTGAAAAGAGCAAATCAGTTCACTGAAACTTCAGGTTGAAAAACCACAAGAATCAGCTGACTGCCAAAAAAGCTTGAGCATGAGAATGAAACTCTAAAGGCTGAGTATGCAAGTTGTTTTGAAAATATAAATGAACTTAAAAGAAGTAATTGCATCATTCTCTAAATAAAAGGAAAAACAGAGGCTTAAGAGAATAAGTCTACTGATGCTCGTTAGGTTAGAAAACCTAGTAAGCTACCTAAGACTAATCAGACTAGTAAAACCCATCAGCCGAGTAAGCTGAAATAGGCTGCTGACTGGAGTAAATTTAAAGTGGTATCAAGTCTGTTGAATCTAAGGAGAGTTATTAAATAACTCAGGTAAGATATTGAGGCTAAAATGAATTATCTGGCAAAGAATTTGAATCACATCATGATAATTATTTTTATAACATGCTCTATACTTATTCATATTATCATGCTGATCATGTTCACTATGCTGATTGCCATCCTCATTTCGAAATGCATGCTTATCACATATTTCATGCATCTTACCTTGCTTATGAGCTATGTTTTAATCATGACTATTATGACCAACAAGTGTTGTAAAACAACAAGTGGTATTATCATGATAAAACATAAGTCACTAGATCATCACATGTTTGTACTAACCCTGCTGGACCCAGTAAATAAGGGGTACCAAAAACAGTCATCTGTTTTGTAGGTGAAACTCATGTGAGATGACAAAGATGAGTTGACTGCCTTGCAAATTTCATCAAGTTCAACGAGTGGTCTTACCAGCAAGCATGTACCAACAGGTGTTATCAAATCAGTGGTATCAACAATTGGTATAAGTCAAGTGGTAGACTCTACATTTGGAGATTTCAAGGAACGTAAGTTTGTTGAAAAGTTGAAGATCATCAAGGATTAACAAGTGGTTTCAGAGACCAACAAGTGGTATAAGAGACCAACAACTGATTACAACAAGTGGTATCACCAACTATTCAAGTGGTATCAGTCAACCATGTGACAAAGAAATTGGTTTGTTGATTTTGGATTCATAAGTTGAGGGGGAACTCATCAGAAGACTAACCCAGAACAGCTTACTGGAATTCAAACGGCTGAGTATTTGTCAAGACTGACTCTCATCAGACTACTTGACTACAGACTCTTGAACTTAGGGGGAACGTGTACGACTAGCGATACTCCTAAATAAAGATGAAGTTTTCAATAAGTCAAAATGAAGTTATCAGAAGACTGCTTCTCATCAGCCGATTGGAACTCAACAGCCAAGTGACATTCAAGAATGTACTCCACCAAGTGATATCAGCTGACTAATCTGATTTGAATCCATACAAGTAGCATCAGACTACAAGTGGAATCAGACCACAAATGGTATCAAGTGGTATAAATTCTTGAAGTTAGGGGGAATTTTCTAGCTGGAGTGATAAACAGCAACGAAGACTACCTCGATCAGACAAGTACTTACCTGCCTGTCTTCAGCATACTAAGCTTGCAATCTTCACCAAGGAAAAAGGGATTAAAAGAAGAAAAAGGGGGAAGATAAAGATGCAACTAAGTATTGATGTTGATGACAAAAAGGGGGAAGATTAAAGGATGCAACTAAGAACCCTTTAAACAGAAGATCAGAAAGGGAAAAAGAACCATCAAGTGATCAAGTGGTAATTTTTGAAAGTTGTATCAGACCAAAAGAATTTCAATTTCCATCTCAAAGTATGAAGACTAAATCTGAAGACTTAGATTGGTTCTTAGTTGAAGGTTTTGTCATCATCAAAAAGGGGGAAATTGTTGGTTGATATTGGAGAAGGTTTTGAAGATGACAAAAAGGGTAAAATAGTCAAGAAGACTAATCTGGAAGTCATCAACTAAGAACTGAACAGCTTAGTGAAACCTATCTCATGGTCCAGAAGCTAAATGACCGAATCAGCCGAGTGGGATATCAGATGGGTAGTATCAGCCGAGTCAAGATAGATGCGTTCATTCTTGAATCAGCCGAGAAGCCATCAGCCGAGTGATCAGCAGAATGATCATCAGCAGAGTATTTCCATCAGAAGAGTGAAGACGGTCAAGTAAGCTTATCAACGCAACGAGCTAAGAGCTGAGTGCATTAAATGCGACTGACATAAAGTAAACATCCGTACAGCAGAGTGTACAGTGCGACAGTTGCAGGGAGCCGTTCTGCGTGTCAGGACCAGAACTCGAGGACTGTAGCTTTCTGTCTCATCTTCAACGGGCAGAAAATTCAAATCCGAGGAGTATAAATAGAAGACAAACTGAAGATCTAAAGAGAGCTTGCACAACTCAAGATCATATCATAAGAGCAAGATCCATCAGTTGAGTCATCTGATCACAAGCCGAAGTCATTTGTTGACAAAGCTTTTCGTTGAAGAACAGAGAACTTAGTTGTCTGTCTGAGTGACTTTCAGCTGTAAAATAGAAGGAGTGTATATCCATCTTTGTGAGTGATATAACTTCTTAGTATAGGTTTTCTGAGTGATTACTTGTACTGAAAATAGCGTGAGGAGTGTAGATCCGTCTAAGTGAGTGATCTAGCTTCGGAGTGTAGGATTTCTGTGTGATTTCTTACAGCGCACTTGTGGCTTTTCATTTGTTGATCAGCGCAAGCATTGTATACTTGATTACTTTGTGTTTTCTAGTATAACCCAAGATCTGTGTGACTTGGAAGAGTGGACTAAAGGATTTTCATCCATATAACCACTATAAAAATCCTGTGTGTTTGATTTAGTGTTTGCTTCACTTTGCATAATTTTTTAAAGAACTCAAACATACGATTTAACCAAAAGATTTTAAAAGGAGTTGTAAAAACTGGGGATAAAATCTTTTGAGTAAGAAAACTTAAAGAGGAACAGCTTGGTGAAAAACACTTTGAATATCCGCTGCCAACTAGTTTCTAAAAACTCTGATTTAACACCTTAAATCAGCTGAGTGAAAATCAGACGAGTGGTCAACTCTGCTGTTCAAAGCTTTGTGCGCGATCAGCTTAGTAGTCTTACAAATCTCGATCAGCTTAGTCTGCTGATTTGGAAAGTTAGAGAAAAAGTTTTAAAGTTTTCAGAGGTCTATTCCCCCCCCCCCCCCCCTCTAGACCTCATTGACCACTTTTGGGACCAACAAAAATGGTGAAATTTATGAAAGATACGGTGAAATGCGTTAAATTTGTGAAAAATGGTTGAATCCGATTGAAAATGTGTGAAATCAAGTCCTTGAGGTTTGTGATTTCTGAAATGGTATCCAGAGGTAATTTTAGATTTCAACTTTTTTTCTTTTAATGAAATTAACGTTGTAAATGGGTAATTGTAGTGAATCCAATAACTAGGAGATAGTTTGAGTAATTTCCCAAATATAAAGAGTAATATGTGTAATTATAGCCAGGCTTGGATAATAATTTTCCGTAGTTTAAGTGAATCCCCTAGATTTTATAAATTTCGGGTTGTAATATGAGTTGTGATTCCTTCATGAGTAATGTGATGTATTGTGAACGTGGGCATGAAGTATAATTGTGATTTTTGTGGAGGAAAGATGACAAGGTTCTCTAAATTAATTACCCCGGGTAATTAATATTTTGTAAAGAGATATTATTCTGAATTACGTACATTTTCAAAGTCAATGGTTTATGATTAATCAACTGACCTAGTAGTACGACGTAGTACACATTTTAGTTTAACTTAGGAAATGCAGCTCCGGGTAGATGTGGTTACTTACTACCAACGATTTGATCCAAATTACATCATGCCTAGCTTATAGTAAAAAAAGGTTGAAGAAACTAAAAGAGGAAAAGGTTAAAGAAAGAGAATAAGCAGACGAGTTTGGGAATTAATTGACTCCTAGCTAATTATTTTGCATCTATTACATGGAGATTTATAATCCTATTGGGAGACTTCATCCATGATTGAAGATGCTCAGTTTCCTGCGAAGAACAAAGTAAAGCATCAGTTTATGATTTGGGAAAGAAACAGATTTAGGGATTTGTAAATTAATTCTTCTTATATGTTTGTAATAGGAATAAGCGTGTTTTGTAATATTAAGTTAGATAAGTTGTTAGTTTAGGTCGGTGACTTATTGTATAAATAGGTGCAAGGTTCAAAACTTATTTGTAACAGTTCATTCATAATTTTTATTATACTGTGCATATATTTTTTTCCTTCTTCTTCTTCTTCGTATTTTCTCTCCAAGAACTCAGACTCAGTATATTCAATTTCAGTTCATCTTCCTTGGATATTTGAATTATAATATGGTATCAGTTGTGTAATCTTTACACACGTTTTCCGCTCTCATCTACGAAATCAATTCTTCAATTCCTTCATTTTTTCATCTTTCTTGTTTACACTCTCTGCTTCTTGATTTTTTCACTGTTTCCTCATGGATTCTTCCAGTTCTTCCACCACCACCGCCTTTGATTCTACACGCTCCAGACCACCTATGGAAAATCCTTCTCATCCCTACTTCCTTCATCCATCTGATAGTCCAGGATTGATCCTGGTTCAACAGCAATTAAAGGGGGATAATTATCCCACTTGGTCAAGATCCATGCTTCTTGCATTAAACGTCAAACACAAGCTTGGGTTCATCAATGGAACTCTTCAAGATCCTGGAGAATCTGATGCCAATTTGAAGACTGCTTGGTCCAGAAACAACGACTAGTAGTTTCTTGGATCCTCAACTCTGTTTCCCCAGAAATTCACTCTAGTATCATGTACACAAACTGTGCAAAAGACATATGGGATGAGTTGAAAACCAGGTTCCAGCATAGCAATGGACCCAGAAAACTTCAACTTCGAAAAGAATTGGCCAATCTTCACCAAGATACTCTTTCTGTGAATATGTTCTTCACAAAACTTAAATCTATTTGGGATGAACTAGCCAATTATAGGCCTATTCTCAATTCTTGTAATTGTGGAGGACCACAGAAAGTCCATGATCACTACCAAGAAGACTTTGTCCTCACATTCCTTCTTGGTCTTAATGACTCATTTGACAACCTAAGAAGTCAGATCCTTCTAATGGATCCAATTCCTCACATTGATAGGGTTTTTCAACTTGCTACACAAGAAGAAAGGCAGAAACAAGTTGGACTTCATCCTCCTGCCTTTGATATGTCTTCTTCTATGGCCTTTGCCTCTAAATTTTCACAACCACCTCCCACTGCTACACAACAGCAACCTAGAAGACCTTATAACCAGTTTCAACAGCCCCTCTTACCCACTCCACCTGTTTTCAATCCCACTTTTAAGAAGAATGATATCCCCAGCTGTTCACACTGTAACATGAAGGGACATACAATTGATAAGTGCTATAAGTTACATGGCTATCCTGTTGGGTACAAACCCCCCAATCCATCTAAACCAAGATCTACCAATCCTATTAACAACTTTACTGCCACATCTCCACAGTCCACTAACCCCCTCACTCACACAACCCAAATTTCTCATAATCCACTTGCTCCTCTTCTCCAGAGTTTAAATTCAGAGCAATGTCAACATCTCATGAACTTATTCAGCACACATTTGAATTTTAATAATTCTGACTCAACACATGATTCTGCACACATTTCATGTGTTTCAGGTATATGCTCAACTTCCATGCAAGAAAATACAGTCACCAATCCTTTTGATTGGATTATTGACTCTGGTGCCACTAAGCACATATGTTCAAATATTTCTCTTTTCTTTACTTTAAAATCTATTTCTCATGCTCAGGTTATACTTCCTGATAACAGTACACTTACAGTTACTCAAATTGGGGATATTCCCCTCACTTCTTCCTTAATCCTTAAAGATGTCTTTTATATACCTACTTTTACTTTCAATTTACTTTCTGTAAGTGAATTAATTTCTGATTCTAATTTCACAGTTCACTTTACTAAGGATTCTTGTTTGATTCAGGACCTCCAAAAGAGGATGATTGGAAACTGGTCTCTATGTCTTACACACCCCATACTCTAAACCTCTTTCAGCACATTGCAACAGAGTTTCAAGTATGATCTGGCATAGAAGACTAGGCCACATACCTTATAAAGCTATGAATAAATTGAAAAACAATTTAGATTTTCTTCCTGATTCTGATTGTAATAAGACAAATGCTGATATCTGTTACATTTGTCCTCTTGCTAAGCAAAAGAGGCTGTCTTTTTCTTCATCTATTTCTACTACTTCTGAAGTTTTTGAACTTGTTCATTGTGATATTTGGGGGCCATTTCATGCCCCTACTTGTTCTGGACAGAAATATTTTGCTACTATTGTAGATGACTTTTCTAGGTTTACTTGGATATGTTTGTTACACAAGAAATCTGATATTACTACTGTTATACATAGTTTTTTTATCTATGGTTAAAAATCAGTTCAATAAATCCATCAAAATTTTTAGGAGTGACAATGCCCCTGAATTATCTTTTACTGCATTATTTAATCAGCATGGAATAATTCATCAATACTCTTGTGTTGAAACTCCACAACAGAATTCTGTTGTGGAGAGGAAGCATCAACATCTTCTTAACATTGCCAGGGCTTTATTTTTAGAATCTAAGGTACCTATTTCCTTTTGGGGTGAATGTGTTTCTACAGCTGCTTACTTAATAAACAGAACCCCTTCTAAAGTTATTAACTACAAAACTCCTTTTGAATTACTTTATAATACTCCTGTTGATTATACTTCTCTTAAAACATTTGGCTGTCTTGTATTTGCCTCTACATTAAAACAGGGTAGAAATAAATTTGATCCTAGAGCTAGAGCATGTGTTTTCATTGGTTACCCTATGGGTATCAAGGGCTACAAACTCTATGATATTACTACACATGAAATTTTTATTTCAAGGGATGTCATCTTCCATGAAGAAACATTTCCCTTTCACACTTTACCTAATTTTTCTAATACATCTACTTCTAATGATGGTTTCTTATTTCCCTCACATGACCATTCTGTTTTTGATTTTTCCACTGATTTTTTGTCTACAAATAATCTTCCTGATGTTACTTCTCCAGATTCTTTTGATTCTACAGATACATCCAATTTAGATCCTGACCATATTCCTCAGTCAAATATGGATAATCCACCATCTTTCCAAAATATCAGAAGATCAACAAGGATCTCTCATAAACCTAGTTATCTTGCTGATTTTCATTGCAACTCTCTTAATTCTTCTATTAATTCTACTAGATACCCTCTTTCCAAAGTTTTAAACTATGACAAACTTTCTTCTTCTTTTAAAAGTTTTGTTTTGGCTATTTCTACTGAAAGTGAACCTCAATATTACCATCAAGCTATTAGTCATAAGAAATGGAGAGATGCCATGGATACTGAAATTAAAGCATTAGAGGACACTAATACATGGACAGTGGTCCCCCTTCCTACAGGAAAACAACCCATTGGATGCAAATGGGTTTATAAAATAAAAAGACACTCTGATGGAAGTATAGACAGGTATAAAGCTAGACTTGTTGCAAAGGTATATACACAACAGGCAGGTATTGACTACATTGAAACCTTTTCTCCAGTTGCAAAAATGGTCACAGTTAAATTGTTACTAGCTTTAGCTGCCTCTAAAGGCTGGGAATTATGTCAACTTGACATTGATAATGCTTTCTTAAATGGGGACCTTCATGAAGAAGTTTATATGGATCTTCCATTAGGTTATCCAAGGTCTAACACATCTCCTAAACTGGTTTGTAAGTTAAATAAGTCACTATATGGTCTGAAGCAAGCTTCAAGACAGTGGAATGATAAATTCAAGGAATGTCTCCTTGAATATGGTTTTTTGCAATCCAAGTCAGATTACTCATTATTTACAAAAGGCTCAGGTGATACCTTTCTTGCTCTTTTACTTTATGTGGATGACATTGTTATTTCTGGACCTTCTTCTATTGTTATATCTGATTTAAAGTCCTATTTACATTCCAAATTTAAGTTGAAAGACTTAGGGGACTTAAAGTATTTTCTTGGTCTTGAAATAGCTAGATCATCTCAAGGTATTGTTTTATCACAAAGACAATATGCCTTACAGATTCTTGAAGAAACAGGTTACCTAGGTGCTAAACCATTGACTTTACCAATGGATCCCAAACTTAAACTCAGTTCCACAGAGGGTGATTTACTTACTGATGTTACATCTTATAGAAGACTTGTTGGGAAACTCCTCTACCTAACAATTACTAGACCTGACTTAAGTTATGCTGTTCATAAACTTAGTCAATTTGTTTCTCAACCTAGACTTCCTCACTTACAAGCTGCTCACCACATTCTAAGATACTTAAAGTCTTGTCCAGGAAAGGGATTGTTTTATTCTACTAAATCTGCCATTCAACTAAAAGCATATGCAGATGCTGATTGGGCTTCTTGTAAGGACACAAGAAGGTCCATAACAGGCTTTTGTATTTTTTTTGGGTGATTCATTAGTCTCTTGGAAATCCAAGAAACATGTAACTGTTTCCAAGTCCTCTGCTGAAGCAGAGTATAGGTCCTTGGCTGCAGTTTCTAGTGAAATAATTTGGTTACATAAATTATTGCATAATTTTGGTATCTCTTCTTCTACTGCTACTTTACTATTTTGTGATAATCAGTCTGCTAGGCATATAGCAATGAATCCTATTTTTCACGAACGCACAAAACATATAGAAATTGACTGTCATTTCACAAGAGAACAGATTTCTAAAGGGTTAATTCGTCTTATGCCTATTCGTACAGAGGAACAGATTGCAGACATTTTTACAAAACCTTTACTATTACCTCAATTTCGTCAGCTGCTTTCCAAGATGTCCTTGCTCGACATATTTAGTCCATCTTGAGGGGGGTGTATTGGGAGACTTCATCCATGATTGAAGATGCTCAGTTTCCTGCGAAGAACAAAGTAAAGCATCAGTTTATGATTTGGGAAAGAAACAGATTTAGGGATTTGTAAATTAATTCTTCTTATATGTTTGTAATAGGAATAAGCGTGTTTTGTAATATTAATGTTGGTCCCAAGTGGTCAGATGAGGTCTAGAGGGGGGGGGTGAATAGACCTCTTCAAAAATCTACCTTTTAAGACTTCTAACTTTTCTGTTCAGCAGACTAAGCTGATCGAGAACAGTAAGCAAACTAAGCTGATCTAGCACAAAGCTTTGAACAGCAGAGTTGACCACTCTTCTGATTTCACTCAGCTGATTTTATCAAATCAGAGTTTAAAATAAACTAACTTGCAGCGGATTTATCAAGTGTTTTTCACAAGTAGTTTTCTTTAACCTTGAAATAGTTTTATCCCCAGTTTTTAACAAACTCCTTTTAAAACTTTTCAGCAGTTAACCTTTTAAGTGTTTTAAAACTGTTCTTTCAAATATGCAGGAAATAATGCAAGTTAAAAACACAAAGGATTTTTATAGTGGTTATATGGATGTAAATCCTTTAGTCCACTCTTCCAAGTCACTTAGATCTTGGGTTATACTAAATCACACAGATTACAGTATACAATGCTTACGCCAAACAACAAATGAAATGGCCGTAAGTTCACAATAGGGAATCACAAAGAAACTCCTATCCTCTGAAGTAATATCGCTCACTAAGATTGATATCTACTTCTCACAACACAACCCTAACAAAATCACTCAGATTTTACAAGTATTTTCTATTTTCTCTCTATTTAGCTTTGTCAACAAATGACTCGGCTGATGAGTGCTCTGTTCTTGAGTTTGAGACTTAGAAGAATTTTGCTTCAGATTTTTGCTCTCAAAGTGTGTTGTCTCTGTGTTGTTCTTCTTCTTCAACTCATGAACTAAGCTATTTATACTAAGGATTTGAAAATCTGCCCGTTGAGAGATCGCCAGTTGTCAAATCCTCGAGTACTGGTCCTTTTCTGCAGAACGGCTGTTGCGACTGAACACTGTACACTCTGCTGTACTTTCTGTCGCATCGCATTAAATGCGCATTAAATGCACCAAGCTGATACGAGGTTTCTCTTCAATCATTTGTCATAAATACCCTTCCTCTTCAGCATTTATTACTTCAAGTGCATTTATTACCGTTGTAATAACTTCTGATCCACTTCCACTCTGCTGATCGAAGTCACTCGTCTGATGTATACTCGGCTGATCCCAAACTTGAACTAATCTGATTTGAGTCTGCTGATAGTCCACCAGTCTGATTACTTCTTCAGCAACAGATCAGTAGTCTTCTGGACCATATTTGACTAGTCTGATGAACTTCTTCCTTAGTCAAATATCTTCTAAGGTTTGTACTAAGCTTCCACTTAGCTGATGACTTTGGAAATCATCAAAACCTTCCTTTACTTCAAAGTCTTCATCTTCATCCAACAATTTCCCCCTTTTTGATGATGACAAAACTTCAGCTAAGTACCTGTACCTAAACTAAAGTTGAGTCCTCAAAAATTTCTGAGATAGAAATAATGTGTTGGAAGCTTGAACTTTTTATAGATTGATTTGAAAGTTACAGTGCAAGTTACAAGCAAGATGGAGAAAAAAAAATTACAAGTGAAGAAGGCTGGTTACAAAAATTTCAACAGATGACCTAGTCTAGTAATCTAGTCTAGTCCTCAGCTTCTTCATCTTCTTCTTCCTCATCAATTTCTTCTTCAACTTCATCACTACTGTCTTCATCTTCACCAGATGTGAAAGCATCAGCAAGACCTTTTAATTTTTCTCTTCTTTCTTCAGCTTCAAATCTTTTTCTGATGTCTTCAATCCTCTTATACTTAACGTCTGGATTAAGCTGTTCTTCAGCAGAGTACTTAGAGGCAGCTAACTCCTTGTCAGTTTTAGCTACTTCCTTGGGCTCTACTTTATCATCAGCTCCATCTTCAGCTTCCTTTTCAAGTACTTCATCTTCTTTTGGCTTTCCAGCAGCAGCCCGTTGGTCTCGTACTTGAATAGTTGCAGCAGCATCAACAACTAACTTAGCTGATTCCTCTTCCCCCTTTTTGTCAGCATCAGCAGGGTTGAGTTGATCAGGAGTTATGTTGACAGCAGCACAAAGCTTCTTGATGTTTCTATCCATGACTCTTTGCTCAGCACAGTGATGATTTAGAGTAGTTTCCATGCGAAGTTGATTAGCTTTTATTTCACCAGAATGGTCATTCAGACAGTCAACATTCAACTGAAGTGTTGACAGTTCAGTTTGTGCTTTGTCAGTGATGTTGGTAACCTCTTGCATTAGAGCAATGTTTTTCTCAGTTTCTGCTTCACCAACTTGTGTCATGACCCTAACAACTCTTGCAATGTCAGCTTCATTCCTTTGAAGAGCAGTGTGGAGATGACCTACATCAGCCTTCACATCTTCAATATTTCTGCTCATATTCAATATGCTCTGAGTTAACATTAAAGAGTTATCTGGTGGTAGAGGAAAATCTTCAATAGCATCCTTGACCATTTTTGCAGTCTCTTCCTGCATTTGCTTAATCATCAGCTGATTTCTTGTCTCCATCCCCTTCAGAGTAGTCTCAATCAGCATCTGGATGGACTCCATCAGTGAGGAATGCAAATCAGCAGTAGGAGCAGAGTGTGATGATTCAGCAGGATCCTCTTCTTGTGGAAGTTCAGCAGGTTCTTCCTCCTGTTGAACGGTTGCGTCATGAAGAACAGGACTTTCTTCAGTTTTCCATTCCAAAGCTAAGGGAACTAAGTCCTTGACCATAATAGGCAGCTTCTTTGAAGTATCCAAGTTGATTTCTTCAGCCTTCTGGTCTTTCTTTTGTTCTTCACTAGCTGGCTCATCAGCTATGTGAATGATCTCAGTACCATCAGTAGACACAACTGTCTTCTGACGAATCAAGTCAGCTGGTACAAAGGGTGATGTAGTCTGTTTAATCTTCAGCTTCTCTTGATAAGTACTGATATCAGAGCCATAACAGATTTGCTGTAAACTTGGCAGACTGGGCGTTGAACTTGATGTTCCTGGTTCAAACCTTGATCTTTCAACCCATTTCTCCAGAGTAGTGTAAACAGCAATCTTGACTGCTCTATCAATTCTATCATCAGTAGGACTTGGCTTCTTTGAAATTGAGTTTTTAATAGCATTCGCCTCCTGACTGACAATAACTCTTGCATAGTCATGCAGTCTATCCCTTACAAAATCTGAGTCCAAAGCCTTGACAACAGAGGATGTTTGCAACCAGTTTAGAACCCAACGTCCTTCTGTAGCGAACTCCTTCCAGGCTTGGATTTCTTCCTCAGACTTGTTCAATCTATACTCTCTCCATTGATTGTATCTGATCTTCTCTGGGAGAAAAGTAGTCCTTGATTGAAACAGCTGGTTCAGCCTTTCCAGCTCAGCTTCAAATCTTTTGAAGGCAACGGAGTCATTTTGAACAATCTCAATTGCTCGTCTGACCTCCTTCTTTTTCTTTTTAATTGGTTCAGCCTTTGGTAGCACAAAGTCTCCTTCCTTAGGCTTTTCTCCAATCACGATGCCTCCAGACCTCCTTGGTCCATAAGCATCCTTCTTGCTCTCTTCCAGTGCCTTTGCCAAGTCTGCTTCTTCCTTGGCAGCTAACTCAGCTTCTGTCATTTTCTTGACATCAGCTTCCTTTTTACTTGCTTCAAGAGCTTTCTTTAGCTCAGCATCATCACGTTTTCGTTGTTCAGCCTCCTCACGCTTCTTCTTGTGATAAGCTGATACTTTTGCTTTGCCAGTTCTCTTCTTTCTGGCATTTCTTGACTCAACAACTGGTGCCGCAGCTGTTGTTTCTGGTAAAGCAACTGCTACTGGTGCAGCAGCAATTGGTTCGAGGATCTGCACTTCAGGATCCTCTTGAGGTTTAGCAACCTCAGCTGTTGGTGTAGGAATCTGTTTCACTTGGTCAGTAGATCCCTTCACTGATTCAACAGGCCTCTCAGCAGATTGAGGACTTCTTTTGGCTAACTCAGAAAGTTCAGTATCTTCATCAAGAAGTGTCAGCTTCTTTCTGGCAGTCCTTTTTGTGAAAGGTGGATTTGCAACGGTAGAAGTGGCAGTGTCCTTCATAGCACTTCTTGTTCTTTTAGCCACATTTTCAACCGGTAGCTCAGCTGAAATTGTCTTGTCAGAGGATGTCCCAGTAGACATCTCGTTGATTTCCTTGACTGTTTCATCAACAATCAAATCAGCAGCATCCTTTCTTTTAGAGACAACTGTTCTGGCTTCAACAGCAGGCTTTGCTGTTTGAACAGTCGACTTGCTTTTCTTGCCTTTATCAGCAGGCTTTTCTGGCTCAGAAGCCTTTCTTTTCTTTTGCTTCAACTCTGTCACAACCGCAGGCTCCTTTGATCTTCCAGATTTCACTGGTTCATAAATCTTCAATTCTTTAGCCTTGTGAACATCCTTGCCATTTGTAACATCACATCCCAAATTTACTAGCAGATGACTCAGGAATATTCGGTGCAGAGTGTAACCACGCACTTTGTGATCAGCCAGTATATACCAAATGTAGTTTGCCCAGTTCACTTTCAAGCCATAGAAAATGGCAATCATTGTGTGCAGACGCTTCATTGGTACGCTGTCTAGTGAGAATGTGCAATTCTCCAAAACTTTGGCAACCAAGTCTGCCATTCGTTGAAACTCGTCTTTCAGTTGATTTTTCTTTATGCTCCCAGTTAGTATTTCATCCTTCTTTGAAGCCAGATTCCAGAAATCTGCTTCAAATGGAGTAGAGAGAGTTGCAATATCAGTAGAACCTTCAAGAGAGAGTCCATATCTCTCACTTAGCAGTTTTGGGGTTACGCAGATAGCTTTGTCCCCAATCTTGGCAGTGATCTCCACTTTCTCAAAATTGACATCCTTCTTGGAACCATAAAATTCCATTACTTGGTCTTTGAAGATCATATCTTCATGGGCCTCCATGAAGTTTACCAGTGAGGCTGCCTTAAATTTCTCCAGAATTTCCTTCATTAATGGTGTGCCAGTCGTATGGTAGGTCAGGTAGTTCAAGAACATACCTTCAGCAGCAGCTTCTTTTGCAGATACCTTGGAACCCATTTTCCTGAAAGAGATTGAAGAAAAAACGAGAGTAGATTTGCAGTTGAACGGATGCAAAAATGCTCTGAATGCTTTTGAAATTTTTAGGGTGCGTAAAAGCTCAGTCAGCTGATCAGATCTGGATTTATAGATGTTAATTCTTGTCGGTTTCCGTGAAAAGTGGTAACCGTTAGATTAGTCATTGTAAAAGCAGATCGTGCGACCGTGAAACGCGGATTTCAAAATAGCATTAAATATGTCAGACGGGCGGGAAAACGAAACGCCACTTGTCTGTTACTTATGAAAGCGTGCTTTTTATAAAACGTTTTTAATGCAACACTTTAAATATAAGCTGACATAAATAGAAACAGATGAGTAAAGTACTTATCTGATTTATGACTTGTCTGATACAATATATCACTAGTGAAAGCCAATATCTAGTGATCTTCCTTTGCTGTTTGTCAATCCAGCAAGATAATTAATCTTCAAATCTTCAAGAGTTAAGAGCAAATCTTCTGCTTAAAACAACTTCAACTAACTGTCATTGAAGATTTCATCTTTAAAACAAGGGTACCGCTAGTCTTACACGTTCCCCCTGAATTCAAGAATTCATCAGTCAACTAGTCTGTTGAGAGTCAGTCTTCTTGAAGTATAACACACTTGTTGTAGTCAGATTAGTGAGCTGTTTGAAACCAGTCTTCTGATAGGTTCCCCCTCAGCTTATGAATCCAATTTTAACAAGCCTAGTTCCACTCTTAGAGTAGAAAATCTTGCATCACTCAATGGTTTGGTGAAAATGTCAGCGATCTGATTATCTGTTTGAACATATTCAATAATAACATTTCCTTTTTCAACATGGTCTCTGATGAAGTGATGTTTGATCTCAATATGCTTAGTCCTGGAATGACTTGTAGTATTCTGAGTAAGTGAGATTGCACTTGTATTATCACAGTAGATAGGGATTCCACTGATCTTCAGATTATAATCTTCTAGTTGATGCTTCAACCAGAGTATTTGTGCACAACATGCTCCAGCGGCAATGTATTCAGCTTCAGCAGTAGATATGGATACTGAAGTCTGTTTCTTACTCATCCATGAGATCAGACGACTGCCTAAAAATTGACACGTACCTGTTGTACTCTTCCTATCAATCTTGCAGCCAGCGAGGTCAGAATCTGAATATCCAACAAGTTCAAATCCTGATTCCCTTGGGTACCACAATCCCAATTCTTGAGTGCCCTTAAGATACTTTAATATCCTTTGAGCAGCTAAGAGATGAGATTCCTTAGGATTTGATTGAAATCTCGCACAAACCCCAACAGAATACATAATATCAGGTCTGCTAGCTGTTAAGTATAGCAGTGACCCAATTATGCCTCTGTATTTGGTGATGTCAACTGATTTGCCATCTTCATCCTTGTCCAGACGAAATCCAGTGGACATAGGAACATTAACAGATGAACTAGTTTCCATACCAAATTTCTTAAACAGATCTTTTGTGTACTTTGCTTGATTAATGAAAATACCATCAGGTAGCTGTTTAACTTGTAATCCAAGAAAGTAATTTAATTCTCCCATCATGCTCATTTCAAACTTATTCTGCATCAGCTTAGAGAATTTTTCACACATCTGTTTGTTGGTTGAACCAAAAATAATATCGTCCACATATATTTGAACTAGCAATATATGTTCTTCCCATTCAATAGTGAACAAGGTCTTGTCTACTTTACCTTTACGAAATCCTTTTACTAAAAGAAAATCAGATAGAGTATCATACCATGCTCTTGGAGCCTGTTTGAGTCCATAAAGAGCTTTCTTCAGACGATATACCTTGTCTCCCTGTTTATAAACTTCAAAACCGGGGGGTTGTTCAACGTACACTTCTTCTTGCAATTCTCCATTGAGAAAAGCAGACTTCACATCCATCTGATATACTGTGAAGTTCTTGTGAGCAGCATAAGCTAGAAACAGTCTGATTGCTTCAAGCCTTGCAACTGGTGCGAATGTCTCATCAAAATCAATGCCTTCTTCTTGGCAGTAACCTTTGGCCACTAGTCTTGCTTTATTTCTGGTAACAATACCATCTTCATTCATCTTATTTCTGAAAACCCACTTAGTGCCAATTACTCTTTGATGAGTAGGTCTGGGAACTAAGTACCAGACTTCATTCCTTTCAAATTGATTCAACTCTTCTTGCATTGCTTCAATCCAGTGAGAATCACCAAGAGCTTCATCAATTACTTTGGGCTCAATTTGTGAAAGAAAACTTACAAACATTGTTTCATTTGCAGTTGACCTTCGAGTTCTCACTCTGTCCAAAGGATCACCAATCACTAACTCAGGTGGGTGATCTTTGAGCCATCTGAGATCAGGTTGCAAATCTGAATGTTGTCCTCTGGATTGATCTTGCAACACCACTGTTGGAGTCTCAGTAGTAGTCTGTTGAACAGTTGTAGTCTGTTGAACAGTCTCTGGTCTGTTAGCTGTTTGCAACTCCTCTGTTAGACAATCAGCAGACTGATTTATGAACAGCACTTGAGTTAACAGCTTGAGATAAATTGGGTAGTATGATGGGTACATATTCTTCTTTTCTTCCACATTCAATTTTTGAAATTCAGCAGACAGTTCTTGATTTGCACTTGATTCTTTTCAGAAGATTGACTTGGTTCATCAAATACTACATGAATAGATTCTTCTATAAAGTAAAGTTCTTTTGTTAAACACTCTATAAGCTTACTAACAGTAGAGTAACCTACAAAAACAGCTTCATCAGCCTTTTCTGCAAATGCAGTAAGGTGATTTTTCCCATTGTTCAAAACATAACATTTA
Organism: Penstemon davidsonii; assembly: GCA_034814905.1. Lineage (NCBI taxonomy): Eukaryota > Viridiplantae > Streptophyta > Magnoliopsida > Lamiales > Plantaginaceae > Penstemon > Penstemon davidsonii. Next base: position 8,247,334 of record JAYDYQ010002688.1, read on the forward strand.
CAACCAAAAATCCTAAGATAATGTAAATTAGGCTTTCTGTTGTTCCATAGCTCATAAGGTGTCTTGTTTTGACTTTTGTTGATCATTACACCTGTTCTGTGTATAACATGCTGTATTTGTAGCTTCTGCCCAGAATCTTTGGGGCAGCTTTGCTTCAGCTATCATTGTCCTGGTAGCTTCTTTTAGAGTTCTGTTTCTCCTTTCAGCAACTCCATTTTGTTGAGGGGTTCTGGCAGCAGAGTACTCATGACTGATTCCTCTGGAATTACAGTACTCTTCAACAGTAGAGTTTGTAAACTCAGTCCCTCTATCTGATCTGATCTTCAAAATTCTTTGACTCTTCTCATTCTGGATCAGTTCCATCAGATTTGTAAGATGTTCCTTGGTTTCACTCTTCTTCTTCATGAAGATTACCCAAGTAAATCTTGAAAAATCATCCACAACAGCTAGGCAGTACTTCTTTCCACCATTGCTGATTGGATCAATAGGGCCAAACAAATCCATATGCAGCAGCTTCCAAAATTCTGATTGAAGATTGGTGCTTCTTGCTTTTGAAAGATGATTTCACTTGTTTACCCTTCTGACATGCGTCACAAAGCTTGTCTTGTGCTCATGACTGTCGTTTGGAATTCCGGCTCCCAGGTCAGTCTTTATCAATCTGTTTATCGTCTTGAAATTCAACTGATTCATTCTCTTGTGCCAGTGCCACCTGATTTCACTTGGTGTAGAAGCCACTAAGCAAACATTTGAATTCTTGTCCACAGAATTCCAGTCGACTACATAGATATTTCCCTGTCTTCTTCCAGATAGAATGACCTTCTTTGTTCCTACTTGTTCAACATAGCACTTATCTGATGAAAACACCACGGAAAATCCCTTGTCACAAAATTGACTTATGCTCAGCAGATTGTATTTCAGGCCATTAACATAAGAGACGTCAGATATCTCTATGTTTCCTTTGATAAGCTTTCCAACAGCTACAACCTTGCCTTCTTTGCTGTCTCCAAAGTAACTCTTGGACCATTCACAGCAACAGCATCTGCCAGTTCATGTATGTCTCCACACATGTGCCTTGAACATCCACTGTCCAGGTACCATTTCGTCACTACTTTACTCCTACTCCTAATCCTAACCTACAAAACAAAATAAATTTGCTTCTAGGTACCCTTTATTGAGGGGGTCCTGGTGGATTAGTGTCACCTGGGACAACCCGAGATGTTGAAGTCTTAGGCTTCTTAGGCTTTGCAATTTTAGCAGGAGCATGAGCAACTTCATTTTCATCATAGACAGCAGGCATATTATATTGATGATCATTATGATGATGATAAGGCTCATAAGCAGGATATGATGCATGATAGGCAGGATAGGCATGCATTGGTTGATGAGCAGGATATGCAGCATAGTGAGGTGGATAATGAGGTGCAGCATAATATGGTGGATAAGCAGGTTGCACATAATAAGACTCATTTCCATAGTAAGCATTTTTGTTATAATTTCTTTGCTTCTTAGGTCTGCTCTTTACTTGCTCTTTAACAGACGACTTAGCTTTACTAGTCAGCAGACTTCTTGGGACTACTCTGCTGTTTGGTTTTACCAGTCTGTTTTTCAGTTTCAGGCTTTTTACCCTTCTTAGCCTTAGGAGTTTGGATCTCATTTTTCTCAACCTCAAGTGAAGTAGATTTAGTGGTCTGAACATACAAGATAATATTGCTATTATCAGCCGATTACAAATTTTTCAGCTCTATTCAGTTCTAAACTTTCTTTCACTACAGGTGTACTCTGTTTAGTTGATTTATCAATTGATGCAACAGACGACGTAGGAACAGATGACTTATTATGCAAGATATTCTAGCTTCAAGTTCTTCGATCTGTCCTTTGTACATTTCACATTCAGCTCTCAGAGATTCACATTCATGCGAAAGCTTTTTATACATAGCTGATTCTTCAGGTCTTTCTACCTTCGATTTCAGTTTAGTATTTTGCTTTTTCAGCATGATCATCTCGTCCTTAAGCTTAGCAAGCTCATTTACAACATCTACTTTGTTGTTCATCATTTGCTCAAATGAGCTAAACAGTTCAAGCTCACTTTCAGAGAGTATTACCTCATTGTCAGAATCATCAGATTCCTTTGCCATGAGACACAGCAGTGCAGGTGTTTCGTCAAAAACAGAGTCATCACTTGAAGTGCCAGATTCTGTGTTTGATGAGTAGATGGCTGCCATCTTTTCAGCTTCAGCCAACAGCACCTTGCTCTTTTGGTATCGTCTTCTCTCTTCGTTCTTTTCTTTGTTTCTTTTCCTCCTCTGTATACTTTCTCCGCTTTAGGATATGGGCAGTCCTTGATGAAGTGTCCCAATTTCCTGCAATTATAGCACATCATTTTGGATTTATAATCATCCTTAATATCATGAGAATTAGAGGTAGGTTTAGAAGTAGAAGCATTGTTATATTTGTTCTTCATTTTTCTCATTGTAGAACTTTTTTGAACCCGTTCAATAACACGCAACATCGTCAGCAGTATATTCCTTTTTGCTCAGTACTGGGGCCTCATCAGATGAGTCCTCTCCTCTGCTTTTTCCAGACGATCTTCTGGTTCTTTCTGCGGCGACCAGTGCAGCAGTGGGGCCAGAAGTTTGAGGTCTCGTCTATTCCCATCCTTGGCATTTTAATACTCGTACGCCTTGAGTACAGAAAACAGCTCCGTCAGAGAGATCTTCCCCAGATCCCTAGATTCTTCCATAGCTGTGATCTTCATGTTGAACTTGGGTGGTAGCGCCTTCAGGACTTTGAGAGTGATCTCTTTGTCTGTGAATGTCTTACCCAGCTTTAACACGTTGTTCAGCACTTTGGTAAAACTTGGGCGCATCTGTTCGATGGTTTCTCCAGGGTTAATTTTGGAGTTCTCAAACTTCTCCATGGCAACACTTATAATTGTGTTCCTTGATGGCTTCATTTCCTTCACTCATATCCCTGACTTTGTCCCACATCTCTTTTGATGTTTTACAGTGTTTGACATAGTCAAACCTTTCATTGTCCAGGCTTTAGTCATGATGAAGATTCCAACTTTATCAAGATTTTTCAACTTGATTTCATCAGGTGACATTTCTTCTTCATCTTTGTCCACGATCACTTCTTGATCATTGACTTTGATGGTTTTTGTGACTCTTATCGGACCTTTGGTTATGCATCTGTACATATTGTCATTGTAAGCAGCAAGGAAAATTTCCATGCGTATCTTCCAGTCCTCAAAGCTCATACCGCCTATGTGGGGAACAAGGCTAATGCAATCCATTTTTTCAAAAAGTTTTGTTTTTCAAAAAGATGCTCTTTTGAAAACCTTTGCAAACCTTTGAAAAACACTTAAGGATCAAGCTCGTTGATCAGGCAAATGATTCAGATGAACCACCTGCTCTGATACCACTTGTTGGTCCCAAGTGGTCAGATGAGGTCTAGAGGGGGGGGGGGTGAATAGACCTCTTCAAAAATCTACCTTTTAAGACTTCTAACTTTTCTGTTCAGCAGACTAAGCTGATCGAGAACAGTAAGCAAACTAAGCTGATCTAGCACCAAGACTTGAACAGCAGAGTTGACCACTCTTCTGATTTCACTCAGCTGATTTTATAAAATCAGAGTTTAAAATAAACTAACTTGCAGCGGATTTATCAAGTGTTTTTCCCCAGGAGGTTTTCTTTAACTTTGAAATGGTTTATCCCCCAGTTTTAACCAACCCCCTTTTAAACCTTTTCAGCAGTTAACCTTTTAAGTGTTTTAAAACTGTTCTTTCAAATATGCAGAAAATAATGCAAGTTAAAAACACAAAGGATTTTTTATAGTGGTTATATGGATGTAAATCCTTTAGTCCACTCTTCCAAGTCACTTAGATCTTGGGTTATATAAATCACACAGATTACAGTATACAATGCTTACGCCAAACAACAAATGAAATGGCCGTAAAGTTCACAATAAGGGAATCACAAAGACACTCCTATCCTCTGAAGTAATATCGCCCACTAAGATTGATATCTACTTCTCACCACACAACCCTAACAAAATCACTTAGCTTTTGCAAGTATTTTCTAGTTTCTCTCTATTTAGCTTTGTCAACAAATGACTCGGCTGATGAGTGCGTTGTTCTTGAGTTTGAGACTTAGACGAATTTTGCTTCAGCTTTTTGCGCTCAAAGTGTGTTGTCTCCGTGTTGTTATTCTTATTCACCTCATGTACTAAGCTATTTATACTAAGGTTTTGAACACCTGCCCGTTGAGAGATTGCCAGTTGTCACATCCTCGAGTACTGGTCCTTTTCTGCAGAACGGCTGTTGCGACTGAACACTGTACACTCTGCTGTACTTTCTGTCGCATCGCATTAAATGCGCATTAAATGCACCAAGCTGATACGAGGTTTCTCTTCAATCATTTGTCATAAATACCCTTCCTCTTCAGCATTTATTACTTCAAGTGCATTTATTACCGTTGTAATAACTTCTGATCCACTTCCACTCTGCTGATCGAAGTCACTCGTCTGATGTATACTCGGCTGATCCCAAACTTGAACTAATCTGATTTGAGTCTGCTGATAGTCCACCAGTCTGATTACTTCTTCAGCAACAGATCAGTAGTCTTCTGGACCATATTTGACTAGTCTGATGAACTTCTTCCTTAGTCAAATATCTTCTAAGGTTTGTACTAAGCTTCCACTTAGCTGATGACTTTGGAAATCATCAAAACCTTCCTTTACTTCAAAGTCTTCATCTTCATCCAACAATTAAGTTAGATAAGTTGTTAGTTTATGGTCGGTGACTTATTGTATAAATAGGTGCAAGGTTCAAAACTTATTTGTAACAGTTCATTCATAATTTTTAATATACTGTGCATATATTTTTTTCCTTCTTCTTCTTCTTCTTCGTATTTTCTCTCCAAGAACTCAGACTCAGTATATTCAATTTCAGTTCATCTTCCTTGGATATTTGAATTATAATAAATCCTAAAATGAATAATAGGGTTTGGTGTTGCTGACAACTTTATGATCACTTCCACTACTCTCATTTGACACACCTTTCGACCATGCATGATGATCCCCCCCCCCCACCCCCCCCCCCCCCCACCCCCCCCCCCCCCCACCCCCCCCCCCCCCCACCCCCCCCCCCCCCCACCCCCCCCCCCCCCCACCCCCCCCCCCCCCCACCCCCCCCCCCCCCCACCCCCCCCCCCCCCCACCCCCCCCCCCCCCCACCCCCCCCCCCCCCCACCCCCCCCCCCCCCCACCCCCCCCCCCCCCCACCCCCCCCCCCCCCCACCCCCCCCCCCCCCCACCCCCCCCCCCCCCCACCCCCCCCCCCCCCCACCCCCCCCCCCCCCCACCCCCCCCCCCCCCCACCCCCCCCCCCCCCCACCCCCCCCCCCCCCCACCCCCCCCCCCCCCCACCCCCCCCCCCCCCCACCCCCCCCCCCCCCCACCCCCCCCCCCCCCCACCCCCCCCCCCCCCCACCCCCCCCCCCCCCCACCCCCCCCCCCCCCCACCCCCCCCCCCCCCCACCCCCCCCCCCCCCCACCCCCCCCCCCCCCCACCCCCCCAGAAGAAACTGCATATATCTCCCATGTAAGCTAATCTTCAATATGCTGCAAACAGAACAAACACAACAAATTCAGGCAAAAACATAGGATTTATGTAAGAGAGAAAGTAAAGATAAATTAGAATTACCATCTGTCTTCTTTGTTTAAGATCCCACTTCTTCTTTAATACATCCATAGCCAAATCTTGTTTCCCTTCTCTATTTAACCCATACACAATCTTCCTAAAGTTAACAGTACTTGGAACAATCCCACAATCCACCATTTCAGAGACAAGTTTCAGAGCTTCTTCAGACTTATCTATTTTACACAAGCAATCAATAAACATAGAATATGTCTTAAAATCAGGCGCTAACCCTTTGCGTTTTAAATCATAGAAAACGTTCCAAGCATCCGTAACTTTCCCCATTCTAACATATCCACAAATCACAGCTGAATAAGTAACAATTGTAGGCTCAATACCGTTTTCTTTCATTTCCTCCAACTTCTCCAAAGCTTTATCAATCTTTTTCTCTTTAAAAAAGTGAACTATTAAAGATGTATATACATGAACCGTAGGATTAACGCCTACCCTTTTCATGGATTCGATCTTTTCCAATGCCTCTTCTAACCTTCCCTTCTGAAGCAAACAATGAATCAAGCTACCGTATGTGTATAGGTCAAGGGTATTTTTGTCATTGTTATCATGGCCCACTTCATCCATCAAGGCTAAAGCGTGATCCAACTTTCCTACCCGGCACAAAGCCCTAAAGTAGATCGAATAAGCTAATGGAACCGAAAAGCCGAACTTATTTAAAGACTCAATGCAACTTCTAGCATCTAATAATTTATCAACTTCACACAAACAACCAATATAAATTTCAATGGTTTCTTTATCCGGGATGTGCAATTGTACCATTTCTTGATATATCTGTATAGCTTCTTCAACTTTCCTACCCTTTTTCCCACAAAGAGATGTGATCAAAAAATTATACGTGCTTTTATTCGGTTTAAAACCGCTACTTTTCATTTCTTTGAATTTATTCAAGGCCATATCTGTCAATCCTGTTCGTCCATACTGCATGATCATAATCGTCCATGTATCAGACGTTATTAAGCAATCTCGTCTCTTCATCTCGTAAAAGAGGCTTCTCATGTGTTTAAAGTCTTTCCCTTGGCCAGCTATTTTCATGGCCATGTTATATGATTCTGCATTATGACTATATCCAGATTGCTTTCCTATCCATGAGAAAAACTTCAATGCCATGCCATTATTTAAACGGGAATTTCGCAAAGTTTCCACAACAAGCTCTGGCGTAAACTGGAAATAGCAATTCTCCAATTTTCGTTGTATAAAATACCAACCTTTTGAGGATGATAATATTTGGCAAACTTCTCGTACATCTTGATTGTGAGAGGACCTTATTTTCTCTACTTGGTCGGACTCAATTTCTCCAAAGGGTTTTATTTGATCAGATTGATTACAATTAGATTCCTCTTTATAAGCTCTTTGTATGAGCTTTATTGATTCTAGTTTCTTCGTCTCTCCTTTCTTCTCCAAATAAGTCAGCATTTCATTTAGGACCTTCACAATCTCATCTGTTTTGGGAATTTTGCTAATCTCGTTTATAAATATTGTATATTCTTTACCAGTTTCCGTAATTCCTTTCTCATTCATACTTTTGAAAACTTTCCATGCTTCAAGGATGCGATTTTGCCGAATATAACCTACAGCAACAGCAATTATTGCCACACTATCTAACTCGATTCCCCTTTCAATCATATCATAGTAAAGCTCGATGCCTTTTGGAAATTCATTCTTCAAGAAAAAATATTGCATCAAATTTGTGTAGATAGAGACTGAAACATCTCCGGAATTCTTTACCTCTTGGAAAAGATTAATTGCATCTGAGGCTTTGTTTCTTCTCAAATACGCATTTATAAGAACTCCGTATATATTCCGAGCAAAAACATTCCTTTTCTTCATTATTTCTACTATTTCCATTGCATCCTCGATCCTATCTGTGCTACAGAGTCCTTTCACCAAGGTTTCAAAAGCTTCGGAGTCTAAGTCAATATTCTTATTCTTCATTCCACGTATCAACTCCAAGGCATCTTGAATTAGGCCTCCAATACAGAAACTCTTTAGCATTAAACAGTAAACAGAAGGTTCTGGAATTCCAGAAATGCTTATCATGTTATCACCAACCAAATGAACTGAATCAACATCTCCACACAAGGCAAAACAATTTAGTAACTTTTTGAACAATTTCTCGTCAATTGCCACCTCATTATGTAGCATTTCCTTGTAGAACTCTAAAGCAATGTCGGACTTTCTTGCTTTGCAGAGTGCCTGTAACATTATTCTATATGCAATTGCATCAGGCTCTATACTAGCTTTCTTCATTTCCTCAAACATTGATAAGGCTTTTCCGATTATTTTGGCTTTCCCGTAACAAGACACGAGAAGAGTCCATGTCTTAACATTCTTTTCACAAGAACTCTTCTCCATTTCCTCAACTAATCTCTCAACCAAACCCGACTCCTTAGCTTCTGCAGCTACATGAATCATTGTGTTAAAAGTGTTGACCGTGTGACCAAACCCTTCTCTTGATTTTACCCAATTGAAGAATCTCAAAGCCAAATGAGGCACTTTGAAACATCTCTTTATAACCTTCTCAACGACCCCCTCATTATAATAAAAATCGGCTTTCTCAAGCCTTTCCTCCATTCCATTTTCACCCCTTACAATTTTGGTAATCTGATGAACTATCGGACTAACATCTTTTAGTTCAATTCTATCATGCATAGCCCCCTTCTCGTTATTTGCTAAAATTGGCAAATTTTCCACCTTTATTTTCTCATTGGCATTTTCACAAACACTTTCCGATGGTTCAGCAAACTTTACACTTCCTTTCAACTTTGTTTCTTTGGATATCAAAAACCCATATGGATCATTCTTATCCACAACAATATCTTCAGTTCCTAAGATACTGAGGATTTCGCTGAACAGAGGGCCAGAACCTTGTATTTCTCTATGGTTTTTCAAGTTCTTGGAATTCTGAAGTAAGTTGCTTGATGGGTTATTGGACAAAATTGAAAAGTAAACTAACTGAACAACTCTAGGAAAGTGAAAATGAGAATTGACGAATGTATTGCAAGCATTTGAATTTAAAAATCCACCCTTAAATAAGTGCCTCATTTGGAATTATAGAATGAGAAAAAATATTGTTTGCTTTCATAAGAACAAATATTATTTGAGTTTCCAAAGTGCTTTTCATTTGCAGTTTGCACATGTTTTCATAAACGTGTTTCACAGGTGGGATTTGACTGGATAATAAACAAGTGCCTTATAATATAATGTTGAAATTGGAGTATGAAGTATCTTAATTATTAATAAAACATTTCCTCTTTTTAAATGTTCAACACTACAGATCATGTGTGGAGTACGAGTAGTTTTAATGTTTTTAAAGTTGATTGAATTTTTTTTTATGGAGCTTAGTTTGATTATTAAAAAGATCGACATCGAATGAGCTTTAAGAACATGAATTCATCTCGAATAGTTTGATATGTATTGTATTTTTAACTTATCAAGAATCAATATTTATCAAATAAAAATTATTATCTAAGTTTATTTCGTATACAAAGTTAACCAAATTCAAACAAAGATATTATCAAACGAGCTAGAGTTTAACAACTTATTACTATCAACACATAGTAGTTTATCAATATATATAGGGTTCCATAACCTCTAAAACTATAAAATGAGCAACAACTTAATTATCACCATATATAGTGTCAAAACTTTATTGAATTAATCATGTGGAATCCAACAGAAATCCTTTGCATACTATTACTATCAATAATTAAACAAGAAAGCAAACAAGCATAATTAAGCAAGCTCTCAAATAACATGTTCAAGAGCATTTGATAAAGTAGAAAGGAATATAAATCCAACATATATTATAGCAATAATTTTCCCTTTAGAAGTGAGATGGCTAGTAATTAATTAAACCAACGGATCAAAGGCCAGACCGCGAATTTCATCAAGCCAGTCTTGCAATGTATGCCATTGTGTTCGCCACATGCGAAGAAGTACGGCTGCCATCTCTTCAACACAAACTCGAATCCTTGGCCGCCTCCTTGAGTCACCTCTCCTATTTTCTTTGCCCTTGTTAGATCACAATTTTGGAAGCTCCAAAAGTTTGGTAGCAAATAAACACTATGAGGAAATGTTGTGCCATTTGGTGGGTCATATTTGAACACTGCATTTCCAAACAACGTAAGAATTTTTGTTAGAATATAATAGTAGTCATAAATACACAAGTACTAGTTAATGAACTCGATCATTATTTACGTGACTATATAATTGAATAAGATAAGAAATAGCGCGGGGTTTGACTTTTAAGTCAAAATTAAGGATGAATATGCATGCAAGAGATAATTTTATTTACGTACCTAAAACATCGTTTAGGTAAAAGGGACCATTCTTGATAGCCCAATCAGTGTAGTTATAACCAAAATGCCAGTTCCCGGATCCACCACCAACGACGATTTTGTTGGGACCTTTAGTAGCATTTTTGTTCCAAAATCCCCAGTAGTTAACATCACTAGTGTTGTTGGTATGGTTCCAGTTTGCTGCAGTAGTGGTACTATTCCAGTTTCCTGCAGTGGTAGTAGTACCATTGCAGTTCTTGTTTGCCATAGCTATGGCAAACATGGATATTGCTGCAATGAGAAGAACAATGAACATTCTTGCACATTTCACAGCCATAATTTATTTATGTAATCTTCTTTTCTTAATGAGAAGATTATATATATATATATATATATATATATAAATAAGTAATTAGGTTGTTTAATTAGTACTGGTGATAAATGGAGGAATGAACTTGGGGTTTTTATAGTTGTATTTTTGGAAATAAATGGTCAAAAACAAGTCTTTTAGGTAAGTATATATGGTGGAAGGAGTCCAAATTGATTATTACTTATTTTCTTCTTAAGTTGGTTGGTAGGATATATAGGAAATTATTAATAAATAAAAAATCCAAATTGAGAATATATGTTTTGTTCGAAAATCTTGTGACACAGTCGCATCCAAATTAGACATGAATAATATTTTAAGAGTCACCGAGAGTCAGAGGCATTTCATGCTTTTTTTTTTTTTTTTTGAATTAATATTAAAGTAACAAAACAAAATGAAAATGAGAAAAATAACGATTTTTTTTTCTAAAAAAAAGGCCAATTTCCTAGTCTTCCACTTAGGTCTTTATTTGATCCTTGTAGACAATTCTGTTTACGCGTTTGTACAACCTAATTAAAATGCTAATCATGACTTGGCAGTTACATGTCCACTGACATAAGCATATATGCTTATAACAATTTAATTAAGTTATTTAACACTAATTGATTATTTTATTTGTTCTAATATAAAAGGACAACAAAAATCCATCATTTAAAATGTCAACCGTACTCTGTAATTTTCAACTAAAGTTAGTCAAATAAGGCAGTAACCCATCATTGTGTGAGAGAATTATTTGAAAGCAATATAGTAAATGCGTTTTTACCTTACAACTTAGAAATTAATATACGTTTTGTAACAAGTTGGGAGAAATGCACTTTGCAAATTGCATCAAATATTACCATATAGTGATGCAACGATGATCTCCAACTAATGTAAGAAAAATATAGGGAGAATTTTAAAATCTATATAGAAATTACTTTTTTTGATTGTTTACATAGAAAATAAAAGAAATCGCAACTTCACACAATATAACATGATCATAACATCCGTGTATGCTATAACGATTTTATATAATGATATTGAAACCAATCATATCAATAGGTTAGAGTTTTATTCGAAGTTGACAAATCCAATATTCTTATCTAAAATCGTGAATAATTTTATTTTTTAATTTTAAATAATTAAGTCCAACTAGAATCTAATCCAATAAAAATAACTTTTCTACATTATTTTAACTAAAAAAGAGCTAGTATTATTAGTAATTTATATGATTAATTATGTTAATTCTTTAATATGGTAAGAGTACTGGTAAATGAATTTGTTCTCTATATATATCCACTATGTATACGTGAATGAAGTACTATTGCGATTTTTTTTTTGTTTGTTAAATGCACAATTTTAATTTTTATGGATTTGATTTCTGAATTTTATCATCTTATACAAACTTATAAGATCCGAGTTGGAATTCGAGTTCAGATATAAGTTTGAATAGTCGAACTCATTTCTAAAATGAGCATAATTCAAATGCTCATACTTGTTTTTAATTTTGATAAATTTGTATGTCGGCGATATTATTTATGCATTCTTTTTTTTTTATTATTATTATTTATGCATTCACTGCATAAATAATATAGTGCGACAATGAAATTAATTTTTACTCACAATTGGAATGAAATCATGAATTCAAGTTCCATAGATTTCATCTCTTAAAGTATTTAAAAGAAAAGAAAAAGAAGAGTTCCATAGATTTGAAGTCCACAACAATCTCAAAAAGAAAAAAAGGAGTCCACAACTCAATTACGAAATTCATTTCCGGCCCAGTAAATTTTCCAAACTAAGCCCACTAACATTTTCAAAAAAATTCTGAAATATCTCCCGCACTCTCTCGCTCTCTCACGCGCGGGCTCACACACATAAACAAACAGTAATAGCATCGGTAGCAACACCGATCGATCGGCGGTGAGAGATGGGTCCAGCTACGCCGGCGGTTCGAACGATATCACAGCAAGCGTTCGATGAAATGGTGCAGGAAAACATAGAAGACCTCGGCATGGACCCTACCGAGGCTCTCGATGACGCAATCCAAACCCTCACTCTTCAAGGCGTCGATCTCTCCGGTTCGTATTGCCGATCGAATTTCTTCCAATTATGCCCTCCAATTCCTCAACTAATTACACCTTAAAGCTCTTTTATTTTCAGGTATTGTGACTTCCGTTCCCGGGGAAAGCAATCCAGTGATTGAATGTTTGGGGAAATTGAAAGAGGAGACGGCGTCACAGAGAATCGCGGAGTTGTTGGAGGAATTGAGTGTTTTGTGCGGGGATAAAGGATTGGGGAATGCGGCCATTGCGACGAGAAATGGAGGGGTAGAATTGGTAATTTCTCTTTGCTCGAAGCTGAGCGACGAGCGTGATCATCAGGGTTTAGTTTCGGGATTGAATGCCCTGGCTTTGCTAATACATGGTATGATGCAATTCGAAGTACTTCAATTCAAATTTGATAAGACTTTTTTTGCTATAAATTCAATTCCAATTGCTCAATTATGTAGATCCAAACACATTATAAGCATTCTTCTTTATAGATGAGCTGATATGGATTTGGACAACTGATTTGCCGCTATATATGAGTTAATACTCCATACTCCCATGTTTGAACTAGTTGGTTACAGTGCACAGTTAGGCTGGCTAATATCTTGACTAATTTCATATACTAATTTTTCCACAATCTTTAGGTCGCTTTTTTGGTTATTCTATTTTTTACAAATCAACTAATTATTCGAAATGACATTCATAAAGTAGTCAAGTTGACTGGTTAACAATACTATCTAGACATTTCAACTACAATAATATATAGCTTACCATGTGGTAGACTTCATGGTTTATAGAGACTTAGGTTGTACAAGTTCTTGAATAGAAGGGATATAATTAGAGTGAAGCGAGTCAATTTCAACTTGTGGTGTGTATGTATTTGTGAAATGGGAATGATCACATTAACAAGATTTTGTGCAGCTATTGCAATTGTTATTGGGTTATACATATTTCAAAACTTCTGGTGAAATTAGATCTGTTGTAGTTCTTGATCTAGTGTTTTAAACCTGAAAGATATGTCTGTGTTATAACAATAATTGAAATGTCTGTCTCACACAAATGTGGGTTCACACGTTGTATTTGAGTGTTAGTCTTGATTTTTTTGCAGATCTTCAAAGCTCTGAAATATTTAGGGAGAATAGTGGCCCAAAGATCATTGTAGGTATCTTAATCAATGAAAGACAAGATGTGAACATATTGGATAGCTGTTTCCAAGTAGTCGCTGCAGCTGCCACTGGTAATGAAGTTCTTAAGGAATCATTCATGGACCTGAAAATTGATGAGCTAATAATCCAGACCCTGAAAGAACAGAGTGGAGGGAGTATTCCGAGCATATATGATGCAATACGGATCATCTTAACGTCTGATGATAATCGCGTGTTAGCCTCAAATGTAAGTCAACCTAAGGCAAGGTGCATGTTAATTGCTTGCCAGAGTAGTTGATCATGGTATGGTGAATGGCGCCAAGTGACGCATGGAAAAGAATCTAGATCATATTTGCTTTTCTTTTATGAAAATTAAGCAGAACCTTTAAGTGGAAGAATGATTGATGATGTTTGTGTACCAGAGCCCTAGTTTGTTTGATATTAATGGAAGCAATGACTTTGCTATGTAGTGGCTGGATTTTAGATCTTCTATTCTTAACATCCCATTAGTTCTATGCAAAGTTAAGTTGTTATAAAATTGCAGGTTTTTGGTTATGCTCGAAAATTTGCAAAATTAGGAATTGCAGAAATTCTTGTGGACTCACTTGGAGGGCTCAGTTCACCCAGTCTAATATCTGCCAGCATTGCTTTAAGGGCCGTGGCTGTCAATGTAAGTCTACGTAACACCAAATCAAAGAGATGTAGCTACATCAATTGTTAAGTACTCATCTTTCGTATTGTCAAAAAGGCTGAGAGATTTTTATAAATAATCACCTTTACATCTCGTTCATGTAGTCCTGGTTTCTGTATTTCGATACTATTAGAGAATTAAAACTCATAATGCATCACCCTATTTTGAGAACATAAGATGGTGTGTATATGCACCTCATGATATGGATAATTTGCCCGCTCAATACTAATGCGATTGGAAGAGCAAACTTTAGACAAGTCAGGGGAGGGTTTAGATTGAAGCTCATGCATTCCTCAAAACTGATGGGACAGCTTATGCGATAATCATTTATCTGGCATTGTATCATCAACACATGTCATCGTTAGGGTGAAAATACAACGGAAAAGAAATAATTTATACAAATATCCAATTTTGTGGTAGGCTGTCTCAAGAATATTGTTTCTGATTTAAGCATGGCAATTGTAAGATGCCAAATATCGGACTTTGGAATCTTCTCTATTTACTTTTAGCTGTTTATCATTGCAGGATGAGATTTGCAGGGCCATTGCTAATAATGGGGGTATAGATGTGGTTCTCCGCTGTATTGATGATAGTGGTTTACAAGGCAACTATGCTGTAGCAAGAGCTTGCCTCTCTTTGTTGTCTAAGGTGCAAAGGCTGAACTTCACATACATGACGTTCTCTGTCTAAGCCATGTTCAAAAGATATTTTACTTGCTAGTAGTATCTTGTTCATGATTACCAGCAATTCAAGCTTTGTACTTCTAACCTTGGTTAACTTTATCTGTGCTGAAAAAATACATTGAAAATTATTCTACTGTAAGAATGCGTACATGAAGCTTGAATCAACTTTCATTAATCAACTGAAAGGCGGTTTAGCATTAAGAATACTCATTTCAATGTTTGCTTTTCCTATTTCCATCTAAAATATCAGTAATCCTGTTTGATTATATATATCAATGTGCTACCAACTTCTATAAATACAAATGCATATTAGATTATAGCTGTACTATTGATTTCTTTCTTCTTCATTCTTAAAAAGCGCAAGCACTTGAATGCACGAGGATCAGTTTTGTGTATAGTAGTGGTTAAGTATGGATCTCTGCTTTTATTATGCTATAAACAACTCTTGCTATTCCTATTCTATTGTCACTCTTGTGTATTCTACTTGATCGTTTATGCATGACTAAATATACATTAGTGTGTCCATATATAACAACCAGATTGCTTGGCAATAATCTATTAGTCTCTAACCTCCTGGCCCGAAAACAAAATCTCTCATTTTTCTTTTGACCATTGGTCTTATGAGTTCCTATCTAGGCAGGACTTAAACTACTGCCATAGGTCCCTTCTATCCGGGAGTACAAGATCTGTAACTGAAATTCCCTACTCCAAACAAAACAGAAATGGGCCACTTATCAATATTAAGAAAGGCCATTATCTTTTTCTATTATGGAAATCAAATATATGCTATTTAGTCATTTTTTTTTTGGTTTCCCAAGGGTTTAATCCCTTTCGAGGCGCGTCAGGCACATAAAGTGGGAACCTCTCCCAACAGGGATTCGAACCCGAGTCCGCTACTTTGTAGTGACTAGTCCCTTCCACTAGACCAATCACCTGTTGGTTTTAGTCATTTTTATTAGTGCTACTACTCGTGCATCCTATTTAGTGCCCATCTCACAGTCGGAGTTAACTTTGACTTCCTTGGTTATGCTAACCATGCATAATGAGAAGTGTTCCTGACATGTGATAGCATTTCTTTTAAGATGTTCTACAGTATCTTCTCTAAGATCTCACATAGCATATTGTCTTTCACTAATCCAAATTATTGTTCTATGCTAGTTTGTAAATTAATTTTTGGTAGCATACAATTTCACATTCAGCTTGCTTTAAATCTATGTATCTTGAAATTTGCAAATCTTCGTGCTCTGAATACTCTGGACCATGTCTAACATAAAGTGTTTGATTAGCTGGCAGGAAGTGATGCGAATAAGAATGCTATTGTTGAAAAGGGAGGCATGGATAGACTTATAAGTCTTACATCAAGATGCTCTGACGATCCTTTGGTGCTGCAAGAGGTAAAGATATAGCTGGTGCATAAAAATAATTCCACGTCTCCTCAAAGTTTTGCATCACAAGGATCTGATGCAGTTATAACCATTTAATGTGATAGCTTTGGTACCCCAGAGCCAGTGATGGCTGCCTCAAGTGGCAAAAGTTGAGGCCCAAAACTCTAATAATTTCACGTCCAATAAAAGTTTTGAGTTTTAGTCTAATTTCATGTAGTTTCTAATATAGACTCTGAACATGATACAATGTTGTAGTTAGGCTGAAACAATAATGCGGATTCGTGTAGACTTTGATGCACATCAATTTGTTATTGATTACATTAATTAGAATATAATACTCGTCGCTTGCCTAGAAAACAGAGTCTGCCCTCGTATGAGATTAGAGTTCAAATCTGTGAATATTGATTTACTTATCATATGCTTGTTCATATGTGGTATTACTTTCTTTATTGGCTAAAAGTATATATTATTCACATGCAGTATATCACATGCAATCATCAACTCATTATTGCTTTCACTTGATGATAGGTCATGTCAGTTATATGCATACTGTGTTTAAGGTCCCCAGAGAATGCAGCCCGTGCAATTGAATCTGGAGCCGGAGACTTTGCTATTCACGCTATGCAGAAGTTTCCACAGTCGGATCAACTGCAAAAGAACTCTTGTTTCATGATCAGGAATCTTGTGGCTAGAAATGAAGAAAATAGGTAAGTCTTACCCTCCGTAACTTGATTTTACACTATGTCGTATGAAAGGTTTTTTATGAGATCAAATTTTCATTGAGTCACTTTATAATCCACAGAAAGATCTTGCTTGGCAATGGCATTGAAGAAATAATCAGAAGAGCAAAGGGAAGTCACAAAAGCTGCAAAGCTGCTGCCACTGATGCATTGAGGGATCTAGGATTGGATAATTATAACTCATAAGCACAGCAACAACAGAATCTTTCATTCGTGGGAATACATTTTGCCCCTTATTAACCTTTCAGTTATTTTGCTCTGTATGTACGATATGTCTCTCCTCACTTGGGTGTGTGCATATAGATTGTGTGCACTATAACTTTTCTTATGTACTACACATTATGCAAAATAGAATCAACCTTGTCTAGTTTTTGGTTGTGTGAATTGTGATAACTGATATCTAAACATCTATCTATCTATCATTGGACATATCCGCATAAGTTACTAAGGGCCTGTTTGTTTGGCATTTCCCAGAATTTTTTCGTGTTTGGGAAATGTCAAACAAACATGTTTTCTATTTTCCGAAATAAAATTTTCATTCATTAATTTTCTCAAACTACTTTCTCAAAAACCAAACAAACAACAATTTTCTTATCTCTAAACAAAACCTATACAAACTCTACTTTGATTTGACATAAAGTAATCTATCACTTACACAATTTATCTCACATAACAAACATGATTTGACATAAAGTCTTACACATCTTACACCTACAACTCAATTCTTTCAAAAAAACCTACACCTATTTTATTTCTCAAACCACTCTCTCAAAACCCAAACAAACAACATTACGCAAATCGATATTATTTCACAAACCTCCACTACTCTCCCAAACTACTTTCCCAAACGCCAAACAAACAAGCCCTAAGCATTTCAGATTTCTTGTTGAGTTCATTTATTATGTTACAAATTTCTGGAAATTTGTTTGCTGCAAAACAATTACAATCTCATTCTCCATTCCAGATTCTTTTTCCTTTTCTTTTTTTCTCAATGGTTTAATCCCTTTCGAGAATTTTTTTTCCTTTTTGTTTGCCACAAAGTTATAATAGTGTCATACCACCATTTTATAAGAAAAGAAAAACTTTTATCTTAGGAAACAAAGTGCATGTCTATTTCTTTGGATTTTAGAGACTTGAAGGATTTTTAAGATGTCTTCAATTTTCGTGCATCTAAAATATTGTTTGTTTAGATTTAAAAAAATGAAATTTGTTTGAATTTTAAAAAATGAAGTTAATAGTACGCTTAATCTTACCAAGTGACAGGTTTTTCTGAAAAGTTGTAGGTAGAAGGAAAATAAAGTAAGAGCTACAGATAAGGTTTGAGATTCCAAAATATGGTAGCATCCATCATATAACGTTTCAGCAAAACTCGAATCAGGAAGTTCTCAAAATGATAAATGTGAAGAAAATAGTACATATGTCTAAATAATTCTGTTAAATTTTGAATAACATTCATACAGAATAGTACAGATGTCCATCTTGTTGTCCAACAATGTTCTCCATGACCAAACCAATTCAGGCATAACATTCATACAGAATAAGGTCTCGTCATCAATTTTCATCTCGAAGACCTGGGAAAAACCACATTAAACAAAAATATGAATAAAAAAGTACACTTCTGATTCCTGAACTTGTGCAACTTTGAGATTTAAAAACGAACCAAAAGTAAACTAACCACGTGTCTGCTGACTGCCTACAATTTTCTTCAGCAACCAAGTAGATCATTTATAAGATGTCCAATTACCTCAAACTCCTTGCTGCTATTGGAACATCTTGCCAAATGCTTTCTTCTCCCGGTCACGTCTATCAGCAATCTATTTCAGAAAACCATACACGGAGAGCATTAAGTTTTTTGCACTGTATAGGTAACAAGAAGTCCAAATCAAGACATTACCTTCCTCTTAACAGAAGCAAACTCCCTTTTTATTGCTCCTACAGCAAAACCAGCACAAAATCAGATAAAAATAAAGTTTCAGAAAATTCCAGGAAAAACATATACTAGTTGCTTGTTCAGTTTATACGACTACTCATCCAAAATTCTACCAAGTTCTCTGCACAAAAAGGGCCCGTAATCTTTTTGTAATCATCCCTATGTAAATAGGAGAGAGAGAGAGAGAGAGAGAGAGAGAGAGAGACTAACCATCATTTGGCTCCAAATCCAATGCTTTTTTAAAACTATCTGCGGCAGCATCTATATCATTAAGAGCTATTTGGGCCTGGTTATTTAGGAAAGGCTACAATGCTTCAGTATCAAATATGCTCAGCTACAAGAACAGAACAAGTATCTTAATGTGTCCCTTAAGGGCAACCCATGACATAAGTTTACAGGGGGAAAAAACATCATTCAGTAACATGCAGCAAACAGACATAATGTCAGTTAATATTTTTAGAATCAAATAATACTCTCACTAAAGATCCAATTAAAAAACATGTTTAGTTCATATGAGCAATCTACATGTATTATATTAGCATAATAGAGGGACCCCAGGGAACACGAACAATCATGTGTATATAACTATATGTCTCCACCAATTTGATTTTGCACTAGTCCTAAAACCCACAATGTTTATGTACAGGTTACCGAAGTAAGTTTTGAAGTAAGGCAGAATGCTTAGTTTGATGGAGATACCACAACCGGCAATAAGAATGTCTAGTATAGACACCTATCCATAAGATATTGATTGGAATCTTACCGACTACATAAAGGCATAGGGTGTTCTTCATAAAATAAGCAATAGTATTTGTACAGTTCCAAATCTACTTTTTATACGAGTCTCAATATATATGCAACAGACCCCTTCAGTACTAAAATAAAGTTCTATATGAGGCACCAGCAAATGCATCTTCAATCATGTAAAGCAACTGAATTGATTCATCTTCCAACATCAAAGATTTGAGTTTTCTGGTCTCAAAATCTGATCTATCAATAGTATCAGCTTAGTTGCTTTAGAAATTATTGTATTGGATAATAGAAAACACATTTTATGAATTCTTTCTACTATCGAAAGATAGATGTACAACACTATTCACCCAAATATACCAAGTAACTCATTTAAGTTCATGGAGAAAACCAACCTGACCCTGGCGGAACAATGCCTTAGCATTGTTTTCACCTTCACGTAATGCAAATTCTGAGTCCAGAAGTGCTCCATTCAAATCTCCTAGTTTTAGTTTACAAGCCTAGAAAATAGAAAATATATAATGATATAATATTCAGTAAAAGGAAAAAGATTGGAGAATTAGAAGAGTCTCTCAAGTATAAGATCTATGTACGCAAATTTGAAAGAATGAAACAATCAAAAAATTGGCATAGAATCACAATATTACTGTAAGCCCTAGAATGTTGTATATTTTGAAGTCAACAACTACATTTGATTTTAAATCCAATAAGTATAGATTTAACATCCATTTTAATTTATGCAGAAAACAATTTGATTAGAGGAATAAAAAACGAGTATTCATTTGAGTGCATAGAGCAAGCAACAAAGTGTGCAAATAAGATCTTCATTAGAAGTAAGACGATAGTTTTCACATTATGAAGAAGTATAAGCAATGGAAACCATGAACTCACAGAACTGTTGGTGAATATCTGGGATTTCATCTTCCTCAAATATGCACTCTTATCTGCTCAGATATGGACAAACAAATGATGCAACAAGAGTCAAATTCTAATTCCATGGACAAAACCGAGAAACCCAATCAACCCAAAATGCTATTTAGTAATTATAAATGTAACATAAAAGAGAATACACAGATCACCTTCATCAATCTCATCCTTCTCCCAGCAGACATCTAGATAGCGTAAAGCCTTTCGGTACTTTCGGAGAGACATCTTGTAGTCTTGCTTCTGCAAAGATAAGAACAGCTTAGAGTTGAGGAGAGAAAAAGTGAATGTAAGCTTAATGACCACAAAGTGCTATTTATGCAAAAATTGTAACCTTAAATTGTTCATTTCCATAACCCTTGATTTCCTCCACAGCTTTGATCCACCAAGAAAGCTCAGTAGGATTGTCATCAAGATCAGTAGTCCAGTCAGGATACAAATCACCATCTTTGAAGAAATCGGCTATTCCATCATCTGCCCCTTCTGGTATTTCTCCACAATCAGATATAACTACATCAACACTAGGAGAGTCGTTCTCTTTAGTTGTTACATGCTCAATAGAGCGCACGACTCCCATGCCTTTTATAACCTTCCCAAACACAACATGTTTTCCATCCAAATGAGCAGTGCGAGTGGTAGAGATGAAAAATTGGGAACCATTGGTGTTTGGCCCAGCATTGGCCATAGACAACATCCCCTTCCTTTCATGTTTTAACTCGAAATTCTCATCTTCAAAGTTCAGACCATAGATGGATTCCCCTCCACTTCCATCACCAGCAGAAATATCACCACCTTGTATCATAAAACTTTTAATGACCCGATGAAAACGGGACCCCTAATTGAAATTTAAAATTATCATAAAGACATATTTCAAAAACAAGAGCAAACAACATCAGAGCAACGAAGCTCATCTGAGCTAATACACAAAACAATTAACCTAAACCTAACAATAATTTAGATGAAACAAGAAAGTAAAAAGAATACTCGCTCCGTTCCCAAATTTTTACTACAATTTCCTTTTTGGGATGTCTTAAAATAAAATAGCATTCGCTTTCTGAAAATAAATTTTTTTTTTCTCAAAGCTCCCCAAAATATACTTATAGTTCCCAATCACTACTTTTAAACACGTGAATATAAAGTTATTTATAAATTTACTTTCTAACTCCGGGCAAAAGCTTAAAGCAGCAAAAGGCACAAAATTCAACCTTAGCAGATGTCACAAAATTCAATGAGAAGTGAAGTACGCATACAATCAAAGAGATTGAGAACAAGTAAAGAACCTTGTAATGGAGAGGAACACCAGTGTTAGGGCCAATGCCTTTCTCTCCGGTACAAAGAGCCCTGAAATTCTCTGCGGTTTTGGGGACTACATCATCGTACAGTTCGACTACAATTCTCCCTTCCAGCTCATCTCCGATGCTTATGTCCAAAAAACATCGACGCCTCAAACCCATACTTACTTGCGTGTATGTATAGGTATAACGTATATGTATAGTCTGTAAGAGAAGAGAGTGGAAAGTAAACCCTAACTGTCGGTTTTATGTAGACTTTTCGAATTGGGACTCTTGGAGCCTCTCCACAATATTCAAATGTTTCTATAGATAGTATTTTGGGCGGTGGTCCTTGCTAACATGCGCCGCGTGTATTTGCTAACATGCGCCGCGTGTATATTGTCAAGCATGCTAGCTTCTTTTTTTTTCCACGGGCGCCCCTTGTTTTCTGGAAATTCGAATTGGAGTCCTTTCATTTTGTAACTTTTCTTTTCTGCCCTAATTAATGCAACTCTTTGATAGTTCTTACTTTTTATTCTATTAATATATTAATAATATACGGGGGAATTATTCAAACTATACCTGAAGTTTGATGTAATTATACATATCAGCCTTTTTGTTTTGAAAATTACTCAAACTACCTATGAGCTATTGGATTTTCACATAAAAAAATAAAATTTAAGTCCTCGAAATAACTCTGGATAAAAGAAATCACAAACCTCAAGGGTTGCAAATCAATTGCATCTATTTTTTCACTAATTTCATCCATTTTTTTGCCGATTTAACCAATTTCACCCTTTATTTTCATCAATTTCACCCGTTTTTTACATCAAATTCTTTTCATAAATGGTATTTCTAAAAACTAAAAATCAACTTATTATAAAAGCTATTAAAGTGTCACTTTTGACAAAAGATATTACATCGATAAAACAAATACTCCGCATGACACATGACACGATTAAATTTCTAGATAAATTAATAAGAATTGTTAAATTCACTGATCGATATTGGCACGACATAAGTTAACCCTTGTGTTTGTACATTCTGATTTAATTATATGGTACGTAAAGAACAACGTGGAAAAATATGTCCTATGCCAATAATTCCTTTGTTTATGTATGCATGTCGTTTGTTCACGGATATCTTCACTGAAAATTTACGTAATAATATTAAAATATCAATTGATTACAATAACATGATTAAGATGGATGAACAACTAGTAATAAATAATGAACTAAAACTAGTATGAAAATGAAACTAGATAAATTAATTAAATGTCTAGACTTTAGATTAGATTTAAAATTATTCTTTGGCTAAATTAGTGTCAAATTAGGAATTAGAGGTTTTGCCTGAACATATTAGATAATTTGTAATTACGAATATTTTTTTAGTAATATATCTAGAACTTTTTACGGTCCATATGAATCGGTGAAACCTGGGCTCTTGCAAAATTCAAACACAAACATTAATTTGGATTAGATAATTTGGACAAACACAAATTCAAGTGAAACGTCAAAGTCTTGCATGGGACCTTAGCTTTATAATTGAGACAAGATTGCACATATAGTTAGTTTCGTTTGGTGATCAAAATAAAACTCGATCTATTGATTAAGTAGCAAGCCCCCTATTCATTGCATCATGTTCTATTGATGTTTCTAATTTTTTTATTCATCAAATGGTAAACATGATAATATATTACCATCGGTGTTTAATATAGTGAACAAAATTTATTCCTATAATATGACAAACTCAAGTTCGAATTTTCTGGAAGATATGCCCACATAAAATGTTCAACAATGATTTGAAAAATATTATAAGTCTAAGACCTAAATATTTTGGGAAACAAAACAGGTGTATGTCTTCTTCAATTCCGAGTTATGATTTATGTTATAATAATAGAAGAGACATGTGTTGGAGGGAATTGTGTTTCAATAGATTATTTAAAGAAAATTTGAAAATTTTGATTTGGTTCGAGTTCGATAGACCGGATCATATACTCATATTGAACTAAATATCTATGTAGTAGAAAAACTTGTTTTGACCACAGAGCTGTAGTGAGATTCGGTAGTCGCTACATAGTAGTGAACTTTTGATTTAGTTCAATTTTACCGATTTATTCAAACCCCTAAAAGTTTAGTGGTATTTCATATTTACATGTGTTATTTTTTGGACAAACCCCATGAAAATGGCAGATGTAGCGTCGGCTTGTCCTTGTCTCGGGGTTGATTTTGAAAAGCACGAATCAACGTTTGAAAACCTTGTTTGGAAAAATTTAAAGTTCCAAGTGAACACATAGAAATTTTTGTAGTGAAACGATAACTACATCGTTATATCAGTATCGCTAAATCAAAAATTATATTTTGTTATAATCAAATTATATATAAATTCATCTACCAAACATTAATATTAATCTAGAAGAAAACATATTAATGAAAATTGAATCCAGGACCTCCGTGTAACCCAGTGATTTAACAAATTTAATGGTAAATTTGTAGTACAAGAAGTTTCCCTTCTATACTGCAAAAATTACACCTCACTATTCTACAAAATCATATTGTGATTGCCTACATCCACTTGAACAATTTGAGGTGTTTACTTGGACTAATATTGAAATTTTCATAATAAAAAGTGGATAGTATTTGCTTCTTAAGAGGGAAAAAAAAAAATTAAGTGAAAAAATGCCATCAAAAGTTACAAGCAGCCTAAAAAAAAAAGTTGATTTTCTTAAGGTGTTGAAAACACCACCTAGATAGGGGGAAGCAATTCTCCCCCTAAACTTAGAGTGTTCTTGCACCTTCCCCCTAACCTTGCTTAGTTAGCACATACCCCCTCACTTATTCCAATTATTGCAGATTGTCATCTTTGCTCAGCCTACGGTCGAATTTCGTGATTATTTTTCAATTCTATGATCACTACATGGGTATATTTAAGGACAAGAAAGTCTTTTCAAAATTATAAATTACACTAGCTAGATTACTACAAGAATAATAAATATAAATACTAATTGATAATTAAGAGTGAAACTTACAAATTTCATCGAGAATAGACTTGAAATAATATCTCAAACAGTGAAATTTCAATACAAAATTCTGCAAAGTTTGACAATTGTCCGGCCAAAAGTAACAATTTGCAATATTTAGAAAAATCGTGGTGGGTAAGTGCTAACTAAGAAAAGTTAGAGGAAAAATGCAAAAATACTCAATGTTTAGGGAGGAAAGTTCTTCTTCCTAATTAAATAAGCTTATATCTTAATTGTTAGTTCAACCTCTCACAAATGAGTAACTATTCTATAGTCTATACCACTAGTGTGACTCGAACACATGCAATACCTTAAATTCAAATAGATAAGGTAATCAAGTGATGGCATATATAATTCACTACAGATCATAATATATAGTAGTGCTGCCTGCTACATGAAACTTTTAATTTGATGAACAAATTAAGTCCAAAGCAAAATGAGTTTTTATGGCCACTCAGAAAGACTTTTAAGAGACCAATTTATTGAATCCACCTGAACGCTGACTCATACACAGCTAGCCAATTATTCAATACCCACATAATTGTATGTATCAGCATTAATGTGGACATCAATTTCATATCAATTTATTTTCACAAATCATATATAGGGTACCTAGTTTTAGATAATTGAGTTGGATATCTTTTTCAACAATTACGAATCTATATCCAATAAATTAAGCACTAATTTAGAACTTTGGTGTATATATAGTTGGTAGTTAATTTTTTGTACATTTTAGTTCTTCAAATATCCATAAAGAAACAAATATTATTTACAAAAAAAAAGAAATTGTTGATATGAAGGAATCAGTTGGTAAGGGACTAAGGCTGAGATCTCAACATTAAAAGATCAGGGCTCAATAATAATTGTTTGATAATTATTATTCTTTGTCATTTGATTTGATTGTACTTGAATAAATCTCTGATTTTATATAATCTGTATTTAGAAGAAAGAATTTGGAAAACAATTTGTTAAAAGTGAAATCATAAGACAGATATGGGCTCAATATTTTCGAGTAAGCTCATTTGAGGATCTATTTATGGGATGAAAGAATTGGGCCTTATGAGTGGTTCATAAAGTTAATAAATTCTCGTCTTTCTGAATTCATATTGAAAGGTTCACAAAGCTAAAGAAAAGAAAATAAATAAGTAATTAAAACAAAAGAAAGAGAATATAACGTAAAAATCTACTGGTAGTAAAAATTATGTAAATCTACTGGTAGTAAAAATTCCAAATTAGAGCAGAGATTTAAGCAAATTGAAAAACACGTCAGATTGGCTGTTTATGTCGACTTGAGTTGTCCTTTGGCCGTTGCCGCTCAATATTGTCCGACAAAAGCGGAAGCAAATTACTCAAAACTCAAATGGTCCCAAGTCAAACCAAATAAGAGGAATTTATATGCCAACTCACGTGCGCATCACATGACATGATCGCCCTGCATCATATATCCTGCCAAGTGCCAATCCAAGCACATTTTAGTATTTATTTGATTTTCTAGACAAAATAATATATAAAATATTAAAATTTGAACAAAAGTTGAGCAAAAATAAATGAAGTGCTATAAACGCCCACTTTTTAAGAAAGGGATATAACATATTTCACAATTTGTGAATGTAAAGTATCAACTAAAAAAAATTAGGCAAAAGTCAAATAAAAATTATTTAACTTTCTTCCGCTACCTTTGAATATTCAATACATTAATATATAAAGTTGAGACCGCAATACTTTGAGGTCCTGTCCAATTCTATTAGTGTGAGTCTTTTTTTGAATTTAAATACAATTAGTATTGTAGTTGGTTATTATTTGTACTTATTCATTCTGGTATAATGATAATGCATTGTTGAATAAATTAATAATGTAATAATTATGTATCGATATATTTACTATCTAAAAAAGGTATGGAGATTGAGAAGGTTGAGTTCCAAAAGCATTAATCCTTTTTGTCACATTTATTATAGTGTAAAATAAATTGATGATCGATATATAAAATGCTAATGTAAATCTTGTATAGGAGTGCAAAATAGACCAAACACATGCTGATTCAACTTCTCGTGACGTTTTCTTTTTTACCATTAATTGGATTGTATACATAATAAAATAAAATAACTAGATTCATGAAGAGTGGATCCGACCTAAGTAATTAATTCCAGACCTAATCCGCTCTAGCTAATATGATGCAATTTCGATTCACAAATAGTAATATATATTTTTCTTTAATTCGATTCAACATTAATCTTGATTAGAGTCAAATACTCATCTTAATTATGTACTTGATCCATCTCTCAAAATAGATGTTATATTGTTAGGTATGTAGAAGGGATATACTCAATCTGGTTGGGTCAAGTGATATCGGCTTGCGACTTTCAAATGCAAAACTCCAGTTTCAATTCTACTGGATACAACACACTTGAGAGGATATATACCCAATGCGTTCTCCGATCTGAGTTGTAAATACACAATTTATTAGATAAAAAAAATATAGAAGTGCTATGGAAATTTTGGGTGATTTTTGGTTCTCATATATAGGGATGAAAATCAAACCAATCTATTCGATACCCGGCTTGAGCTCGATCGATAAAAACTCGTTTGAGCTCGGTTCGTGAAACAAATCAAACAAACTTGAACAAGATTTCTCGTTTAATAACTTTTGAAGCTCGACTCGATAAGCTAAAAATTGAAAAAACACATGTAAAATACCAAGTTACTCGATACTCGGCTCGAGCTCGTTTGAGCTCGGTTCGTTAAGATATCAAATCAAGCTCAAACACAAAATTTCAACATCGATAAAATTCAAAACAAGCTTGAACTATGTGTAGTTCGATATTACTCGACTCGGTTACACTCATACTCATATATATATATATATATATATATACAAGCAAATTTATTTGGGTAAAGGATATCTGACCCTTTACCCTTTTGTTGATTTGTACCCTACCATTAATCATCATTTGGTAAGTGACGGTACAAATCTTATAAAAGCGGGTCACTGTAGCAAACCTATTAAGTGCGCGGAAGTACCTAATGTATTTATTACAATATCCCAACTCTCAGAAAAGTACAAGATAAGAAATTAATGTGGAGCACGAATATTAGGGCATGTTTGTTTGATGTTTGGAAAAATAGTTTGAGAAAGTAGTTTGGGAGAATAGTGGAGGTTTGTGAAATAATTTCGACTTGTGTAATATTCGTTTGAGTTTTGAGAGAGTGATTTGAGATATAAAGTAGGTGTAGGTTTTTTTGGAAGAGTTAGGTTGTCGGTGTAAGATGTGTAAGACTTTATGTCAAATCATATTTGTTATGTGAGATAAATTGTGTAAGAGATATGTTACTTTATGTCAAATCGAAATAGAGTTTGTATATGTTTTGTTTAGAGATAAAAAAATTATTGTTTGTTTGGCTTTTGAGGGAGTAATTTGAGAAAATTGAGAGGTGAAAATTTTAATTCAAAAAATAAAAAATATATTTGTTTGGCGTTTCCCAAAAAAACATGCCCTAAAAGTTTCTTTCTACTCATTGGTGGAAAGCTGCCTAAATTTTCGAATTTATATATAAATATAGTACTATAAAAATTTTAACTAATTATTTCGAAGTATTACAACCACAATTAAGCGGCCGGAAAGACTCGTACGCATTTCGTATGAACTTATTCTGTATATTACTAGCCGGTATATATCTAAATATTATCTATATACAATATATATTCGTCGGTATATATCTAAATATTTTTCTAAAAGGATGATCAATCACAAAATTATGAGTTATTACATTTATTTTGTGCTAGCATAAATACTATCAATACAATTTTGAATTTAAATTTTGCTTTCTGAACCCTGTCTTTCAGGAAGTTTCCTACCGCATAAGTTGTCATAAACATTTAATACATCATAGTGGAAATTATCAAACTAAAAATGTCCTAAATCAAAATGTGATAAAAAAAAATTTGAAAATTACATATGCATGTTTCTTTTGTTTTATATACAAATAAGGTTGCAAGAGTATAATTTTAATACTTAACTGCAGCAATAAAATGAAAAAGGAAATTTATGAAAAGAATATTGACCCATTACATGACACATTCGAAGATTGTAAAAAATTCACATGAAAAATGAAATTAAAAAGCTACCATATTAATAATTAACTAAATAAAGTTAATAAAAATTTTACAGCAAAATTTAACTAACTTCAAGTTCAAGATTGAGCTCTATCTTCTGGCGGCGGCATTGTCCCGGGGGCTTCGACGGAGGAACTAACTCTATGCTCCACCACCACGCGGGTCGGATGCGGGTCGACCCGTCCATCAATGCAAGAGCCGCATTTAATTTCGACCCAACTTTCAATATCATACTGCCCATGACCCATTATTTTCCAACCCGAACAAAGCCGACCAATCATGACAGCTATTGCGCCCAGTATTGTTATCATGGCTAAAACTCCGATAACGGGTCCTACCGACTCGTGACCCGAATGCCCTGTGTATGCTTGTTGGGATATCTCCATTGGAGGTGGTGGTTGTTGCTGTGAAGGGTCCAAAGTAGACATTTCTCAATTGCATATATATATATATGGGGATAATTATAAGGTAATTAATTTAAAGTGCTTCAAAATATATAAGCTATTTCTTGAGGGTAATAGGATCTTGGTTTTGGATTTTTTAAGAGTTAAAGAAAATATGAAGAGGGAGCGATCGAGAAAGGAGAATTGAAAATTGGATGGAAAAAATAGACAATGATACTTGGTAACACATTTTTATATATGTATTACATGTATGCTTTGGTCTAATAAAAATTTAATTTTATAATGTTATATACCTAGGTTCAAATGGGGTTGGGAGAGTTGACCAAATAATCTGTTTGACAGTGCTTTAAAATAAATTAAATCAAATTTAATGTATAAATACTTTTATGGAAGAAAAAAAAAACAGATACTTAGACAAATTAATACATAAACATTAATTTACACTTGTATTTGACCAAAAAAATAGTATAGCACTTACTGATATCCTCATAAATGATGAGGTAATTATAGTTCACACTAAGTTGTCCAATTTCAAACATTCACACATTAAGTACAATATTGTCTTATGGTTTGGAATAGTTTGACCGGACTCACTCTAGTCAGAATTTCTCATAAATAAATTAATTGTAACGTACGTACATTTCATATAATATAAAGAAATTTGATATGCAAATAACATATTTAATTAATAGACGAATTGAATGTAGTTTTTAGCAATTTTATTTTGTACCAAAAAAAAAAGATATTGACAATAAATGGACTGGTGAATGGAGATGCACAGATCGAGCAGAAGGCCATGCAGACTGATTACCTTCCATTCTCATGATTAGTTACATCTGAGATATTTTTATTGTACGATAGTATTTATTTATATTTATAAGTATCCATGGGTGATGGGACCACACGAATAGGGGATTATTTGTAACAATTAATTAAAATTTTAAATATAGCTGTACCATATTCGTCTCATATTAATATACAATTAATCAATTCGTGTCCAAATATCAATATATAATTCATTATAGTTTTTTTTAAGTTATATTTCAGTATAGTTAATCATGAATAGAGAAATTCCTCGCGGAAGTTAAGTTGTGTATTGTAGATGAAGATAATCTGTACAAACCTATTAAAATAATTTCTAAGTTTTTTGGTATTTTTCAGTTGCATATATAAATTGATTCGAATTTTAATTCTTAGATCTAGTATCTTACACTTTATGTGACAACCCCTTATTTTCTTCTATTTTTATTTTTAATGAGCACCACAACATTAGGACCGTGGAATTTGGTGGTAAAGATTGATTATGAGGTTATTTATACCCTTTTACTAAAGATTGATACTTGGAACCATTCATTGAATTTTATTTTTGAAGATTGCAGGACTCTTAAGGCATGGAATGTACCCCTTGGTCAGATCAAAAGGTCGGGCATCTCGGTGACAGATGTTTTGGTCAAGCTTGACTTCACTTTGAAAGAGGGGTTGCTTTGAATGGCGAAGAACCACCAGATTTCACTAGATAGTTCTTTGAAATAGATAGGCAATTATCGTCCATAGTGAGCTATATTTGAATTCCTCTACAATATTGTCTAAACTTGATGTAAGACTTTAAAAAAATGATTTAATCTGTAAAGTTTTCTACTCCATTATGTTGTTGCTATTTTCTAAAATAAAAAGAAATGTTAAATAAGAAAAATGGAATATTCCATACTCCCATAATTTGATGAAATGGATTTTCTATCTATCGAGTTGAAAATAATTATATATTCAAAATATTAAATATAATATTTTCTGTATCTTAGGCCATCAATATTATATTTCACTTTAACATATGCACTTATGATGGAAAGAAAGAAAATGTTGAAAGACTGAAGCCAAAAGTTCTCTCTTGGTGGATGCACTACTACAAAAGTGGAGATAATTATATTACATTCATTATTTTTAACCATTAATTATGCATTAGTCATCACGGATTAACTAGCTAGCTAGATTTGTGTAGGACTTCAATTTCCACATGTGGAAGTTAGAGGTTTGGCTTTTAATTTCTTGCATGTGTTGCAAGTTCTAACTTCTACCCATGCAGCTTACCATCTTTTTTTTCTTTCTTTTTTTAAAATAAAAAAAAATAGTTTTATCCTTGTACTTGTGTGTGCCAAAATATTATATGCTACCTCTTTAATATAAAGGTTAATAGACAATAGTTGAGATTATACCAATATGTCTTTTCTTTGTAATTAAGTGATGAATTTACTGGAGAGTAAGAGAATCTCAGTTTAAAAATATGAAAATTTATATTGAATATGTTGAAATTTTAGTGCAACAGTCGAAATACATCATAAATCAGAATATTAATAGATTAATCTAAGAATATTATTATGGTTAAACAACTAACAAGTACGACTAATATGAAACTAGACAAATTTCCATACTTCTTGTGAAACTTGAGCTCAAAATTAAAGTATTGGGGCCTCGAATTTACCGTTAAATCAATGACTATGATAATGACTGCATGTTTAATAATGTGTTATTCTTTATTCAGGTTTACTTTTGAAAAATTTAGCAATTATGCACAAAATTATTATTCTTGGATTAAATATATTATTTTTGTGTCATTTTACACGTTTTCGTGATCAATTATTTTGTAGCTACAGATGCTAATCAAATAACATAACGAATATATATAGTATTATGCCTGATTTTTAAATAATTAATTTAAGTTCTCAGCTTCTTTCACATCCACAAAAAATTGGATTATAATAAATATTTTACAGACAGATTATTACAATTTTCTTTACAGACGACGAGCCCAGAGAATCTCTATGGATAGTACAAGGTACAAAATCAAAATGAATCCGTAACAGCTTTACTAAGTTGTTTCTTATCATTATTGTTATGCCTCCTCCGTGTCAAAACTTTTTTCTACTTGTCGTATTTTTGTTGAATTCTTGTGCTTTCTATTTTTATTCTTTTTTCTTGATTCTATTTCCAAAGATGAAATTAATAATTAACAAAATATATATTGACCAGTCCTAAATTTGTTTCCCAGTGTGGTCAATGTACGGGTTTCTTCAATACCAATGTTACTTAAATTTTTTATGTATAGTTAATTGAAATCTTTTTCGGTAAGTGAGGCTCTATTTGGATGGGTTTTGGCTCGGTTTCGCGGGTGTCGGTTTAAAAAAGTAGTTTGGGGTGTTTCGGTGAAACATTTGAGATTTTATTTGGATGAGTTTTGGCTGTTGGGTTTTGTGGTTTGAATAAGTTGAAACCCCACTTGGATTGGGTTTGGATGTTGGGGTTTAAGGGAAAAAGTATGTGTCAAATCAATGTTTTTTTTAGTGAAATTTGGGGAAAAAGTAGGTAATAGGTGTCAAATCAATGTTTTATAGGTTTAAAGAGTTTTAGGGTGAGTTTCTGAATAGGTTTTTGATGGTTTTATGGGTTTGGCGAAAACTCATTTGAAAGGTTTTGGCTCGGTCTCGCGAAACCTGCGAGACCGGACCAAAACCCATCCACATACACCCTGAATTCATATTCTACATGTGGGAAAATATAATTAGTACAACTAGCTAGGGATAAGTCCAGAAGACCCACAACACAAAACATATGCAATATGACTACTCTAAATTCAATTCGGACAAAATTCAACGAAAAATTGAGCGATGTAGTACATTGGGAAAATAATTTTGTGGAATTTTTTTAAGCTAGGTAAATGTTTTTATAAATATGAATAAAATTTTTAAGAAAATTTTGCTGTCAGCTCAGGAATAGTTTTATTTTATGGCAAAAATCCTGAATATACAACTAGTCAAACAGTCCCAATGTTAATTCACAAATGAATGATTCAATATGATGTTTCAGAAGTAGAAAAATAGTGAGTTCATAAACCAGTTAATTGTCAAAGAAAGATTATATAAATAAAATAAAATAAAATAAAAAAGAGTTCATAAACCAATTATTATAGACGAATTTTGCTTCTACTGGTCAATTTTTCATAAAACAAATTAACTGCATGTATACTTTAGACAAAGTCGAAAGTTAATTTGAAATGGAAGAAGATAAGTACCCATGAATCTGGATTAGAGTATGAAAAGAAATCAGTTTTTGGATTTATAAATTGATAGGAATTTGAACAGGAAACTGGAGTATATAAAAATTAAAAATATAAAATTCTGGGTTGAAAATTAATGGCCCATGCAGGTCTCGAACCTGCGACCTTCGCGTTATTAGCACGACGCTCTAACCAACTGAGCTAATGGGCCTGTTGTGTTAAATTTTTACCAATAACTTTAATTATTCAAATAAATAAATGACCAAAAAAAGAACAACGTTATTATTATTATGTACTATTTTTGTATCTTGTAATAGTTGGCCCATGCAGGTCTCGAACCTGCGACCTTCGCGTTATTAGCACGACGCTCTAACCAACTGAGCTAATGGGCCAGTTGTATTAATGTTTCTCCACAAATAAACAAATGACCAAAAAAGAACAACGTACTAAAAGATTATTATTATGTACTATTTTTGTATCTTTCCATTTGCTAATAAATACTCTTTCTCTTCTTTATTTGTTGTTCCTATTTTATCTCTGAAAACAAGACTCTGATTTTAAATTGGAATTAACTTTTCTCAAAATTATATTTTGACGCAAAAAATAATTTGAATACATCAATTTCCATTTGTCAATCACTATTTTAAAGGTATAACAATAATACTTTCAGAAATATTATCTAAAACTCCCCTTTAAAATAAAAATGGAGAGTAATTAAAGGTTTATCAGGAGCTAAAACTTTGCCATCAACTAGTAGTTGTCTTGTTAAAACAACTTATTCTTCTAAGAAAAGAGCAAACTTTGTTTTGTTAAAAAGCTTTAGTTAGCCGATGAGGCCTTAGCCAATTGATTAAGGACGATGCTCCATAATAAAGTGGTCATGGGTTCAACTCCCATTAGCGTGGATATTTATACTAGTTTAATACTAACATTTGTAATTAGTTTACTTTGATATCAATGTAATAGATTCAATTTGATATAGTGATTGATGTAACGATGTATTCAAACTGGGAAAAAAAAAAAAAAAAAAAATGTTTCAGCTAAACTTAACCTCTAAATTAAAGTTGTCGAAACCGTAGATTTTGTTCACATTCTCTCTATTATTGTAGGTGTGTGATCGAGTGTTTGTTGTTGTGCTAAAAACTTAGGTTATATATAGCTAATAACAAAGATACAACTCAAATCCTTAAACTACACGGCAGCCCAATTGCCATAGTTCGACTGTACAAACCCACAACCCACACCCGTTCTCCACGAGGGCAATTATTGTCATTTGTAAGATTAATGCTGATGAGTTCTCTAATTAATAAAGAATCTCAGATTCTGGAGGGTTTGGGTTAGGATGAACGTATCCGATACTGGGTATCTGAAATTGGGAATTAATCAATCACGTGCAGTCAAGCCCAGAAACAATGAAAAATTATTCTAATTTCCTCAATGTAAGACTTGATTTATAATCATAACTTAATACTACATATTTTTCACAATTAGCAACAAATTTGTCCCTCATATCTAAATAATCGCCATATTATCAAATTGTGATCGTAATAGAAAAGATGTACTATTTCATTTCACTGAAAAATTTGTCAAATATACAACCTTATAAATCTTGAGCTAATTTATATTAGTTAGCACATCTATTCAAATAAACTACAAAGAGTATCAAAAAAATAGCCCCTAACTTGAAACTACAAGAATCATCCTCTATAATAAGGCTATCTTTTTTTAGCAGCTCAACTGGATTGAACAGGGACTGTAAGTGGCTTTCCCCTGCCCATAGTAAAACCTCTTGTTCCATCAGGCATTCTTGGCCCTTTTGTAGTCTGTCTACCCGATATCTCACCCGGGCAAGAGCTGCCCGAGTATGAACATGGACTAGGCAGGCTACGTGTGCTCTGAAGTTGAGCACGAGTCTTAGGTTTCACCCGATTTTTGCACCAACTTTTCTTCGAAGCACCTGAATTTTCATCGCCCTATACATAACAAGTATACAAAATTATAATACTATATAGATATGTGGGACATATATAGTCGACCGTACATATACTTCTATATATTCTAATTTTGAAAAACTTGTTTCGGTGGATTTAATTGTTACATGTATATTGAATATTATTCTATAATAAATACAGACTAGTAGAGTGTGTAACGTCGAGTACTTCTAGAACATTGGGGATTCTCGGGTAAAAACATGAAGAGCCACTTACGTCTTCTGCTTCGGAGGAGTTAAGCCAAGAAACATCGTCGTGAAATTGATGGGTTAGTCCTTCATTGTCGACTAAGCACCCATCAAAACTTGCCTTCCTGCGGTTTAGCACAGTCTTTGGCTGCACATTAACCTTAAAACAAAACAAAACAAAAAATGATACATAAGCATCAAGAATCATATTATATATGTTTTAGAAATAAATGTTTTTTTCAACTGAATTTCACTCACCGAACGCTTAAGCATAACTCTAACTCGCATTCCTTTTCTCCAGTTTCTTTCATCATTTAGCTTCTCGGCCTAAAGAGATCAAACCATTAGGCATTACTAAATTCAACGATCAAAACATGAAACAAGGCTTGAAGCGAAAAAAAATCCATTAAGTTCTTGAATTATAAACGAAAATTAACATATACCGCTCTCTCTGCTGTTTCGGAATTCTCATACTCTATTAATGCATGGAGCTTCAGGGAAAAACAAGAAAAGGGTACAATCAAATAAGCACATAAAAAAAGATTCCATAATTTTACCGAATTTTCCAAAAAAATAATACCTTATTACTAATGACTAAATCGCCTTTAGAAGAACGAGATGAACTAGGTTCTTGTGGTTGGCATATCCGGATTGCTTTGATACTGCACACACGCACGCACATATGATCCGTAAGTATGATTTTTCATAGTTAAAAAGCAGAAATTACCGATGGAGGCATGTAAAAATTCTCACTTTCCAACAACATTGAACAATTTCTCAATGTTCTGATGGGAGTGATCATCGGGTAGATTTTCAGCTATAACAGTGCGCATCTGCATAACATATGATCATAAAAATATTATGCAAAAAATGGCGATTCTTGGCACGATTTAATTAGAAAGCTGGATAGTTAAAAATATACCTGCAGCTCCTCTTTTTCTTTCTCAGTAAAGGGATTTTTTCGTCTCACCTTCTTCCCATCAGTGCTTACAACCTATTATTACATCACAATTTTGATCGAAGAGACGATCGATAATGATACAATTAAGAGTTGCATGAAAGTACTAACCAGCTTTGAGGAGGACTTAAGAGCTTGCGCCACCATTTGATTATTAACACTGAGGGACTTGAGTTTCTTTGTAGTTGTAACAAAGTTTATTGGAACTATTGAAAATTATATTATATTTAACATAAGAAAATGTAATAAAAAGAGAAATAGAAATTTACAATTGCAAAATCCTCACCATAGCCTTCAGGATCTTTGAGTACATGTTTTGCAAAGGATTCATTGGCCAGCATGCTCATGTCACTGAACATATATTCAGCCTGTCGCACATTTTATTTCAATACAACTCTAATTTTTTTAATTTTAAGAAAAACAAAAAAGAAATAAAAGCAAACCTAACCTGTTTGTTTATCTTCAACTTCAGCTCATCGGAAAGGACGAGAGTTTCCTTTGCAGGCTGCTGGTTCTGGTTTTGGGCCGAGCCCGACTTTGAATTGGGCTTGGGCTGAATCAATTGAATAGCAGTTTCTTGATCAGCCACGTAAATCCAACTCCCACTTGTTCCATCTACATATTGGAAACATGGATAGTAGTAATCCGTGGTCAATGGCACCTGAACCTGGACCTGGGCCTGGGCCGCCGGTGGTTGGGCCGGAACATGGGTTCTGGGTACGAATTCGGGCGCAGCCGCATTGAATTTGAATGACCCACAATTCGTACTTTCCTTTTTCTTCTCATTCTTCACCTCTTTATCATCTCCAGTCTCAAGATCTTTGTAATGGGCCTGTGCCATTTTCCGATCACAACTTTATATTTTATCAATCGATTAACAAGAAAACAATGAGATGATTCTTGAATGTTCTTGAATCAAAGCGATTCCCTTTTATTTGTTTTCTTGAATATTATTCATGTTGGGAGATTATGTATATAGAGAGATGTTGTCACTCGAGATAGAGAGAAGTAAGGGAGGAAATGCAACAAAAGGATTTACAAAGTTTAAATAAATTTTTCACTTTGGTGGTGTAGGAATTCTTGGACAAATTGTGTTTCTCCTGAATTATAGTCTGTGTTAAATTTGAGATGATTTTTTTTCTTTTTTGTTTTTGTGATTTCACATTCAACTCAGAAAAAGGTGCATGGCTTTTCGTTCTTACATATTACCGGCACTCGTGGATTTGACCAAATCTGGTAAACGTTTTGGAGAGTTTAGATATTGAATATATCATTATATCAATCATTGTATTAAGAAATAACTAATTATAAATTAAATATAAAGACTATTATCATAGTTAATGACAAATCTTTGTTAAGGTTGCCTAAAGAGGAATTGAATTATTTTGTATGTCAATGACTATACATTAATTCTTAAATTGAATGTTACTTTAAAATCCCTTTCTTATTGTAAAAAATATTTGAATGTTTTGCATTTAATCATCATATACAAGTATTTTTATTATCTGATTCAAACCATCTATAATTAGGAAAAGTTTACCAAAAACAAAAAGTGTTGTGTGTTATTTAAAAGGTCGAATGCATAAATACTTATTTAATATAGAAAAGTAAATATATACTGAAACTGAATGATAATACTGCTAGCCCACAAATTAATTAGTATTTTTTCATGGAAATGGTTAACCAAAGGTCGATGTAGTTAGAGATTTAAAAAGAGAAATAAATAAAGCCCAATTCTAGGCCTTAAATGAATAAATGAACATTGGGCCCATATTAAGGTTCAATATTCATCCATATCCAAGTAAATCCTAGTCATCTCTAACGATAATAAGGTTCAATATTTCTTATTTAATTACGAAAATAAATAAAAAAGAGTAGGCATGTTTTATTTGGTTCGTAGTATATTATTAGGCTTATTAAAAAAAAAAACCACCAGTGTATTAGAGTTTAAATTGGACTGTTGGTGTACTAGTGGTAAATTTGTTAATAGGTTCACATGGAGTTCTATTCTAGTATCAATACTCAAATAATGTTTGTAAAGATATTTCATTTCAATACGTGATATTTATATAAAACAATTAATGGCTTAGGAAAAAGTTTCAAGCTCAAATCAAATCAAATTTCAAATGTTTTATAAGAAATTATGAAATAATAAAACATACAACCTCTATATCAATCATATTAAAAATACATGCAAGCGACACATTAAGTCCCATAACTTTCAGATAGAAAATAACTCAAGTTTCTTAACCATATTGAAACCTGGGTTTCAAGATTTAAGATTCAATTTAAACATCGACTAGAAAAATATTTGAATATAGAAACCGGGAATTAATATCTAACAAAAAGACTAAAAGTAAGTTTTTTTTCTTTAATAATTAATACAGTAGAAAATAAAATCTGAACTCTTTAATAGGGTTTTCATGTGATGATAGATACCCTTGTCTGGTCATGATTCTTCCAACCAATAATAGGACAACAATTTATAAGGAATTAATGATGATGATCATGGACCAACCAATGAAACAACTTCACCAACTAAACAACAAATCTTCTATATTAAGATTCATATGTTGCATAGTATTAGATTCTCTTCCGAAAACAATAGGATAAAGTTAAGTAAATTATCTGAATTGGAAAACGGAATCCAATCAATTAAGGAACCCTAATAAAAGAACCCCTTAAGTATAATGAAAAGCTAAATAGGTTGTTCCATCTTTTTCAATCAAAAAACTTTCATCTAATTTTTTTTGCAATCTTATAATGGAGATATCAAAGTGGGCTCACTCATTATATCTTGTCTTAAAGATTCTTTCCCCATTATATTGTTTGTGAAAGGGACTTTTTGTCAAGCACTTTGCCTAAAGATATTTATATATAACAAGTTAGGTATAAGAGATAAAGTCTAAAATTTTCAAAAAATTTGACCTCTTAATTTCTTAATGTCTAATAAAGGTGTTCATTTTTTAATTTGAGAGGTCCTATTGTTTAAGTTTAAATCTTTATGATTCGTGAACATCTAATAAAAAGTCAATTATACATTTAATTGATGTAGATTAGTCTTTTGGAATGACTCAAAGGTGAGTATATAAGTCTCATTTAACTAAAGTAAAAACCATCATAGATGGCCGATGTTAAGGAAATATTGTTAGGATTTGTCAACTAAATATGGTTACATTTACTTTTTATGACGCGATCTGACGACGTTTTTTATGTCAATAGTAATTTCAAATAGACTAATATTCTCTAATTTAATTATTAATCACATATTCTATGTTTAGAATGATTAAATGTTAAATTTGAAAATTTAGAAAATAATTTGATAATTGTATGGCTTACTTAAGATCTAGAGAAATGGGCATGATCAAAAGTCATAGACTACAAAGACTTGGGAGCTAGAAATGAATATAAATTAAATAATAGATGGCTTGAATCAAAAGGAATGAAAATTGCTGAACTAACTTTACTGGACATAGATTTCCTTATTTGAACTTTGAACAAATCAAGATTCTCCTCCTTGTCTATCTGTGAACCATTCTTTAAACTGATATGTTATTTTATTTTTTATATGATATATTTGTATATAGATTCCAACAAATTGGTCACAACAATTATTTAATCATTGATTCTCACAAATTAGACTTTAGTTGCAAGCGAAGTGGCAGAAACATTATTGTTAAGTCTTCCAATTGGTTAATTGTAAAACCTAAATCCAGCACTTATCCCCACCGATTAATTATTTTAATTAAGAAGACTGGTGATATTGCCAGAGCACAAATTGTTGCTGCCAGAGAATAATTTGTCAATTACCTAATATTTAACTGAATCTTAATTAATTTGTTTAGGAAAAAAAAAGGAGACTATTTCCTTAGCCCAAAAATATTGAATCTTGGGGAAATATAATTAAAAAAAAGGAGACTATTTTAATTAAAAAATAGTAATTACTTTTTTTATAATCTCATATAACACCAGGTTTCTCTATTTTATATAGTAATTTTCACTTCCTCTTTGAAAGATGGAATAAAAACTTCAATTTTTTCTAGTACTGGAAAACCATGGCGTAAGAAAATGCAAAAATTACTTCTTATTTTTGTTTCAGGAAAATTGAGCAAGAAAGTTAAGAAAATAAAATTTACAAAAGATAAATAATATATTGTCCATGAGTGAGTGAAGGGCTGACACGAGTGGAAGGTTGTCAACTAAAGTGTGATAATGGTGGCGACCCTATTCCCGGTGACCCTATGCCGGTGGTTGAGGAAAAAAATTAAAGAGAAGAAATTGTGCTTGATGTTTAGGAAAATTAAATTAATGGTACAGAAAACTTAATAAATAAGAACATAAAAAGAATTTAATGTTGAGGGCATTTCTGGAAATATGTTAATTTTACTCTGGCAACAACAATTTGTGCTCTGGTAAATAAATAACACAAATTAAATCTTAAGAGGAGATAAGTACAAATCTTGTTTAGAATCAGCACCCCTTGATAGAATAAAATAATGTTCCTTGACCTTTTGGAAAGGTTAAATAATGATTCTCCAACCCATGCATCATGAGTTTTTGTTTACCAATTTATTTAATACAGAAAGGGATGGTTGTCCACTGGTTCATTTCCATGAAAGTGAAAACCTATAAGTAGTTGTGATTAAAATTCTTCTAAATGAATTGCATTAATTTTTTTTTATTGAATTTGATATTGTAATTGAGTTTCTTTAAATATTAAATAATCTAGTCTATCTTCCTACAATTCTCATCCAAACCACGACTGAATATTTTATGCCAAATCAAGTCGGTGTGCTTTTTTTGAGGATCAAGTTTTTCTCAAGTAAAGGTACAGTGTATGTAAATTCCAAATACATCTGATATGAAATAGTAATAATGTTTCATCATTCAAGGCAATGCAAAAAGCAAGCCATGTACATTGAACCCTTCATTGCTTAGCAAACAGTCTTCAACTACACCTAATGATATGATATGATATGATATTAAACCATTAATAAATTTATGATAATAAAACACAACTTATTAAGAAAGGAAACTCTCTTGGTCTTGGGCATAGAAAAGAGTTTGATAAAATTGGATATGTTCTTACAGATATTCTCAAATAGGAATTATTTGCTCAAGTTCCCGGAAAATAAAACTCATCATATAAAATTAAAATTAGCTGAATGAACAAATAAATTAGATTCAAATTTAAAATGCAATGCCGGTGACCAAGTCTAATATTCCTGCAAAATTTCAAGCAATTCTGCCTCAGAACCTTTTATAAGGATTGTATAACAAATTTATTATAAAGATTTAAAGTCCTCTCTCTCATTTATATCTGCAAAACTGATTGTAGACAATCTATACAACAGATAAGTGAAATTTACTCTTCCAACTATGGCTCACTGATTTTTCATCATCCTCATCTTCCATGCTATCGCCTCCGGTCATGGAAGTAACCCTTGAGGATCCGGCTAAGTTAAGAGGGCCTTGAGGGGAACCCGACTCTGAGTTGCTCTGCTTAGAGGTGGGAGAAACTCGTCTAGTGTGAATACGGTATTTCTGAAATGAGACAACATCAACAAACATTAACAAAGGATCCAAGTATTTATCTCAAATGAAAATTCTAGCCAAGACCCGACTCAATTGAACTCAAACTATTCGCAATATAATTGCTATGTGTTTACATAACAGATCATAAAGGAGATATGATGAACAAAGAAGAAGAAACGCACTTGCAAATGACTCTTTACTTCATCATTGGTGAGACCATCAACATCCATAAGCTCTCTGATCTGCTTAGGTGTAGCCACTGCAGAACAAAGAACAAGATCACCATAAGAATAAATTGGAAATTAAGCACAAATATAAAAGCTGTAATTCAAAGAAGCACATTCACATCATCTTATAAGCTTATTATCCTGAAGAATGAAGCAATCAAATCCTTCCCCTCCCAACACCCCGATTTGCAGCCAAATAACTCATCTAACATATCAATACAAAAATTCTCACCAAATAGCTGTTCATGACAGGCTTTCGAATCAGATATTGACATACAAGGAAAACATGATCCTCCATATGAACAAGCACAAATTCTTAACAAACATGTTTTCAAGAATCACATGCCTAAGCATATTGCTTGATCCCAACTACTCCTAATCTGTACCAAAGTATATCCATATCCAATTTCCAACAAAAGAAATAACAAGCAAGTTTGTGAGATTAAAACCTTGAGATCCTCCAAGTTGCATTAGGGCATTGACAAAGCGGCGATGCAATTCTGGTGACCAACATCGTCTTTGCTTCCTAGCAGTTTGCTGCTCATTAGCCTTAAAATTCGATAGATCATTAGTTGCGGAAAATGACCCTGATCTGCTACTACTGGACTTTGAACTAGAATTAATCTCATCCCTTAAATTCTTGATTTCAGGTGTGCAAAGGGACAACCCTGGCAATTCATTGAAAGACACAAAATTCCTCCCCTCTGTCCTGGTTTTACCACTCTGTAATAGATTGTCCAT
Organism: Penstemon davidsonii; assembly: GCA_034814905.1. Taxonomy (NCBI): domain Eukaryota; kingdom Viridiplantae; phylum Streptophyta; class Magnoliopsida; order Lamiales; family Plantaginaceae; genus Penstemon; species Penstemon davidsonii. The sequence continues at coordinate 8,290,456 of JAYDYQ010002688.1, forward strand.
AATCGGTCTTTTAATCTCTTCTTTTTCCTCTTTCTTTTCTTCATCCTCCTCTTTTTCAGTTCTCTAATCACCAACCAAAAAGCAAACACAAAAGGTCCATAAATACAGAGCAACCATATTGATTTGTAAAATAACACTACCAATAAACATTCCTTGTACCTTTTTATTGTTACTATTAAGCTCCAATGTCGGTTTATCTGAGTTCCATAACTGCACAGAGCTCATCCAATTCATTTTATCCTTTTCATTAGCAATTTCAATTCCTTGGTCTCTTTCATCACTACAGCTGTTCTTCAACGGTATAAATTGTTCCAACACTGGTTCCGCATTAAATTTCTCACACCGCGTTAACTCTTCTCTCAATGTCGCAATAGCTGAAAATCACAGCAATAATATTAACAATTTAACAAAAAGTTAAAATAAAAATTAAATCAAGTGAGCCGTACCGTCGTTAAGAAGGAGCATGCAAAAAGGGAGCTGTCGTTTGAAACCATCGATCTTCTTCATTTCATCCTGCAAGCTATTGATTAATTCAATAAGCTTCGAATTCTTATCAGATGTGTTGTGAATCATCAAAACTTTAGCGATAAAATCAGGTTTCGATGAAAACCCACAATCCAAACTCAGTGCGGCCGATACCATTTTAATTTTTTTTAATTTTCTTCTCACAGATCTTTGATTTTTTCTTGCTTGATTAATAATTAATGGGAAGAATTATTATTGTATATAAAGAAAGAGGTAGATATAGGTGCGGTGTGAATGGGGTGAGTAGAGAGAGAAAGAGTGGAATGAAGAATTGAAATTGAGAAAAGATTCTGTTGAACAACGCCGAGTTTTGACAGAGCCTATTTCTTTCTTTCTTTGTGCGTGTGTGTGTGTTTTTAGTGCGTGAAGGGATAAGATTTATATGTACTTCATTTGGAAAGTCATTTTCAAGTCCTCGCATTTTTCACATTTATTCTTTCCTTCTTCCTTTATTTTGTTAGATTCTCTTCTCGTCCATTTCTATTAAAAATTTATTCCCTTTTGATTACTAATTAATTCTTTTAGATTTTTCTTTTAACAATTATTAATTCTGAATTTACTTATGAGATATATCTGAATTTGAATCTGAATGCTTCGATACGGACTTAAATTACGTCATCCAAAGTTTATTCCTTTTCATAAATCAGAATATTACTCCTGCAAAATTAATTTTAATTACCATTTTTGTTGTAAATAATATATATTAGTGGGTATTCCTATTTAGTATTTATATAGTTTAGGGACTTATTTTGTAATAGTTATCCACTATCCCACATCCCATATATTGTGGGATTTGTAACTCCCCATGTAACAGACTTGGTTATTTAATAAAATCTCTCCCATCCCCAAATGACATCTCCCAATTTCTCTACACGTTTATTTTCTCTGTATTCTTATATCTCTCTTTACAGTTATTATAATTGATCATCAATCTCTTCACATATAATCACTAAACTTAAGAGCTATAACAAATAATTTACAACACGTTATCAGCACGAGTTTGCTCCATAACTTGATTTCAAGGTTATCACAATATATCACAAACAAGAGAGAAAAGAGGAAAACACTTTGAGAGGTAAAATTTTCGGATTTGCACGCATCAGCTTCGGTTTTTCGATCATTCCGGTCTTATCCACCGTTGGATCGTCTTAAAATTTGAACCAAAGGTTCATCACACCAGGATCTTCATTTTGACCGTTCGGATCGTCATTCCAGTTTATGTAAATGATACGGCAGCCATCAGAGGTTTACGGAAAAGTTGAAGGAAGTAGCCTTAGCCTCTCTCTGGTATGATCAAATTAACAAACAACTTCGTGGTGTCAATAATTCATATTCTTTGGTGTTATTAAAAAAATTTAAGTAAGCCCGAATATTTTGAACCCTTATGAATTATATGTTTTAAATCTGAAAAGTTTATGAATCTAAAGCATGCTCTAGGGTTTAAGTTTAATTATTGTTCCTAAGAACTGAAGTTGTTTATCTATTCGAAAAATTTGATGGGTTCTATTAATTGATTCGGTACTCTAATTATGTGATCTTATTTTATGCTTACCTTTAGATTCATATTTTGATTTGGAATCCATGAATTGCATGATTTAATTATATCCATGTATTATTTGGCTTGAACCGATTCATGTAAACAAAAAATTTGGTTTGATTTACATATTGTTTGTGATCAAAATTTCGGCTTCAGCTTTGCCTTTATTAGCATGGATATTATGATAATGCAAGCATGAGAATTTTAACTAAATTCAGAATTCATATAAAAATTCTTGTATGATATGATTTTTCGAATTTATGGAAATATGTTTATACGGAAGTCATAATTTTCTGAGCATGTTATTATTGTCCAATTGACCTGAAACTTTTATTAAAGTATGCTCGTGTGATATTGTAACTGCCTGAATATTTTCAGATTTGTTGGACATGTAATTTATCCTGAAAATATTGTTTTCTATGAAAACTAATATGCGATTTCCCGCTTGAATATTTGGAATTATGTAACTTGCTATATATGCTTAGAATCGTCTTGAAAATAGCTTTCTAACCATGTGCCCAGATTATTTTTTGGATAAGTAATTAATAAATTATTTGAGTTTTAAGCCTCTGTAAATTACTTAAATAATCTGAAAATTGTATACATTGCCACGATTTGTTATTAATGTTGGTAGATTCCATCATTTGAGATTTTGGTTTGTTGAACAGAGGCCAAATGTTTTACATACATGAGGAATTAATTAACCTATGTTTCTTGAGATAAAATATGGGACTTACGTGCTATCATAATTACGGCACTTTAAGGAGTTAATTAACTGCTAATGATTTATATTATGTCGATTGATCAAATTATATTGTATGTGCAATTCGAATTATGCTATAATATTTTTGATATTAGCATGCTTAGACCTTTATTATCATATCGGTTGAAGAATCTGATGTTGGTAATTATTGTTGTGTTTGGGCCTCTCAATTCCGACAAAGAAATCGTCCAAATCGATTATTTTTCGACCAATTTGCGGTTTCTTCAGAAACCGGGTCAAGAAGATGAATTTCAAGGTCTTTTGGATCCGACCCAGGTTTTGAGATTTTCGATCCGGTCAAACCATCATGTACGGATAATGCGGATACAATCAGACCCGAACTGGTTGGAATTCAGTTTGGGTCATACGGTTTTGGTATAGACCCGGTTTGGGTAAGAGTTTATCCGGTTTCAAACCAGACCCTATTCTTTGCTCGGATCTTGGTTTAAGTTGGATCATTTTTTGTTCAACCTGGTCCTGAACTGATCTGGTTCTGGTTAGGACAGATCCTGAGAAAAAATATATATGTATCATCGTTTGATTGTATATGTGTACACGTGTGTATATATAGATGGCGTGCTTATACATTCAATTCAACAATTATTGCTTTGGTATCTAAATTGGAATTATGGTTATAAATTGCATGTTAAAATGATCAATTAAAGGACCTTATTTGAAAAAGTTAGTTAAGGTTAGTGAAATTGTTATTGATATGTTCACGTGTAGTGTTCTAAGCTCATTAATGAATATTGGTTCAAATTTAATATTTTCTACCTTATGATCTAATCATGAAATGATATGAAAATAACATTTAATGTTTCTGGATATGAACATTGAAAATCCATTTAGACAAATTCATCTTTGTGTTTATAGTATATTTTATGAATACCAATTTGTGGACTACTTAATTGATTACTTTGTTTGAAGTGAAAAGTATGAGTTTACTTTAAATGTGAGTCACTGATATGGAATAATGTTTGATCCTATGAATTTTCAGTCCCTTGTAATTTGCAATTTAATTTTGGTAGTTTCATTTATTTATCATGCTTTATTTGTTGGGCATAAGTTTCTAAATTGTATGTTTTATTGGCTTTGCTGCTTTATCTTATGCCTGTGATGAATGATTATATATGATTGCATGATAAATGAATGTGATGAACTTGGGGTTTACGAATATTGGGACTCGAGTTAAAACCACATAGTTCTTTATGAATTAAGAAATGGAACCAAATGAGTTCAATTTATTCATTGAGGCTATAGGCCTGTAATATACATATATATACTTAAATGGGTTCAATTAAATTACTTATGGAGGCTATATGCCCGTAAGAAACCGAGCATGACAATTGTCGGGGATAGTTTGCTAATTGATGCCCAAAAAGGTTGAGGTTATGGTTCTGATCAAGAAACACTTGGATGAGACCCTTAGGTTGGACTACTCATCAATTGAGGATCATCAAAAGACATTTTTGTTCTGGGTGGTCATATTTTGAACCATATCCACATTTTGGGTGGCTTTATTTTTAATCCGATTATTATGGTATTTAATGGTATTAGCTCGATTTACTTTTTTTTTCAAGTAAATGTTAAATACTGGAGTATATTTGGTTTCTAGGCATGATATGTGGGGAATAATGTCTGGCAGATAGTGCAACTATGCACACTATCCTAAGAGATAGATCATACTTCGTTAATATAATGCCTAGTAAAACCTCTATGACAACAATATTTGACACATGTGATTTGATATATGGCTTTGGAAATGTCCACCTTATGTTGTCAAATGGCACGATTATAGCCATTAAGAGACTCTTTATGCTCCACGTTCAAGGAGAACGTTGTTGAGTTTTAAAGATATTCGAGCTAATGGTTATCACGTTGAAACCACTGAGGAAAAGGGAATCGAATATATGTGTATTACCTCTAATTTGTACGGCCAGCAGCGTACTTTAGAGAAATTAGATGGACTCTTGATTGGGCTTACGTTTGAGACCCCACTGCGACCCAACCTTACGTTGAGTTACAGTTGGTGTTCGGGCATACACCAAACATTTCTCATTTACGCACATTCGGGTGCGCGGTATATGTGTTGAATACTCCGTCTCAACGGACTAAAATGGGACTTCAACGTCGATTGGGCACATATATGTGGATTTTGTATCGCCATACGGTATTTGGAACCTTGACAGGCGATCTCTTTACCGCACGATTTGCGGACTGTCACTTTGATGAGACTGTCTTCCCGCCGTTAGGGGGAGGAAATAATGTTCACACTAACGTTCAGGATGAACGGCGTGAAGTCGTGTGGAACGACCCCACTATGTCTCATCACGATCCCCCTACAGCAGTCAGAGAATCTGAAGTATGTAGAATAATCGAACTTCAGAAAGTAGCCAATAATATGCCAGACTCATTCTCTGACTTGGCTAAAGTGACGAGATCTCATATACCAGCTGCAAATGTGCCTGCAAGGTCCAAGAGGGACAAAATATGGGAAGGCCATCAATCCCAGCTAACCAGTCGTATCTCCTGGCCCATAAGAGGGGGAGACCAATAGGATCAAAGGATTTGAATCCCCGAAAGCGGGTGAATGCACAACAGTTGAATATGGTTAGCACTAGTAACAATGGGATCCCACCCGATCCATCTCATGAAATAGTTCCGGACTATGGATCCGTCTTGGAGACGACGTCGGGGGACGCCTCGACATCAGTATCCATCCCCGAGAATATGGAAATCTCGGTTGGTTATTCATGCATGAATGAGGTGTGGCATCGGGATAAAATAATCATCAATGATGTGTTTGCTTACACAGTAGCTACTGAAATTATATCAAGTGATGATATTGAGCCTCGATCGGTGGACGAGTGCAAACAAAGGGATGATTGGCCGAAATGGGAAAAAGCAATCCAGACTGAGTTTGATTCATTATCGTAAAGAGGAGTGTTTGGACAAATTGCTCCTACACCTCCCGGAGTTCTACCCATGGGATACAAATGGGTATTTACTATGAAAAGAAACGAGAAAAATGAGATTGTGAGGTACAAGGCTCGTCTCATTGCACAAGGATTTTCTCAGCGATCTGGGATTGACTTTGAGGAGAAATACTCTCATGTAATGGGCGTTATTACGTTCAGATACTTAGTCAGTTTAGTAGTATCCGAGGAACTGACTATGCAGCTCATGGATGTGGTCACAACGTATCTTTATGGGGATCTAGATACGGTTATATATATGAAAGTCCCAGATGGACTTATGGTACCCAAGACAAGTACTTCTAGACCACGGAACACGCTCTCTGTGAGGTTGAGGCGTTCACTTTATGGCTTGAAACAATCCGGGAGGATGTGGTATAATCGCCTAAGTGAGTACTTGCTCAAAAGGGGATACGTGAACAACGATATTTGTCATTGCGTGTTTATTAAGAGGACAGGTTCTGGGTTTGCTATTGTTGTCGTTTATGTCGATGACATGAACTTGATCGTCCCCCGAAGAGGTTAGGGAGGCAACCCAGCTCCTGAAATCCGAATTTGAGATGAAGGATCTCGGACGGACTAATTTCTGTCTCGGGCTTGAGATAGTACACCGTGCTGATGGAATTTTGGTCCATCAATCGAATTACATCCAAAAGATGTTAAGACGCTTTAATGAGGATAAAGCGAAGCCATCAAGCACGCCAATGGTAGTCCGATCATTGGATAGGTCGAAGGATCCATTTTGTCCTGTGGAGGAGGGCGAGGAAGTGTTAGCACCCGAGGTGCCATACCTAAGTGCAATAGGCACATTATTGTACTTAGCTCAATGAACTCGACCTAATATCGCGTTTGCGGTAAATCTGCTAGCTAGGTTTAGCTCAACACCGACACGCCGCCATCGAAATGGCATAAAGGACATTACCTTCGTGGTACGACGGATATGGGTTTGTTCTATCCCTATGCGTCACTAAAGGACGCGAAACTTGTGGGGTATGCCGATGCTGGTTATCTATCGGACCCGCACAAAGCTCGTTCCCAGACTGGGTATGTCTTTACAATTGGGAACACAACTGTGTCTTGGAGGTCTACAAAATAGACTTTAGTTGCCACTTCGTCGAACCATGCCGAGATTTTAGCGCTTCACGAGGCAGTGCGTGAATGTACATGGCTTAGGGCCGTGATTGGACATGTTCGAGGTTCCTGTGAATTGGCTACCACAGAAGATCCTACGATTATATTTGAGGATAATACGGCCTGCATCGAGCAGATGAAAACGGGCTTTATTAAGGGCAACAACACCAAACACATAGCTCCGAATTTTTTCTTCAATCAACAACAACAAGAGCTCAAGCAAATAGTGATCCAACATATTAGAAGTCAGGACAACTGCGCCGACTTACTTACTAATTCATTATCGAAAGCCACTTTTGAGAAACATGTTAAAGCTATTGGCTTGTGCAGGTTATCTGAGCTCGCTCCATTATAGGTTTCAGTGGAGTTAACTTGAGGGGGAGTACCGTGTAGGTATTCCGTATTCAGAAGATACCCGGGTGCCCTGTTGTACTCTTTTTCCTTCGAGCGGGGTTTATTTTTCCCACAGGGTTTTTGTTACCCGCCAAGGTTTTAATGAGGCAACATTTGTTGGTTGAAAAGATTATGCGTTGCACTCTTTTTCCTAACCGAGGTTCTTTTTTCCCACTGGGTATTACTCGGAAGGTTTTAACGAGGCAACACGAAAAGCATAATAATGGCTCAATAGGAATCCCCAAGGGGGAGTGTTGTAAATAATATATATTAGTGGGTATTCCTATTTAGTATTTATATAGTTTAGGGACTTATTTTGTAATAGTTATCCACTATCCCACATCCCATATATTGTGGGATTTGTAACTCCCCATGTAACAGACTTGGTTATTTAATAAAATCTCTCCCCTCCCCAAATGACATCTCCCAATTTCTCTACACGTTTATTTTCTCTGTATTCTTATATCTCTCTTTACAGTTATTATAATTGATCATCAATCTCTTCACATATAATCACTAAACTTAAGAGCTATAACAAATAATTTACAACAATTTTAACGTTTAATAATAGTTATTTGTTCTTGACATGGCATTATTATCCACAACTAGTTCATTTGTTCAACAGTACTTATCCCTACACGAAATTAAATAATCCTACTTAATTGGACACAATAGAATCTTTGAGTACTATTTAGGCATTAATTTCCACAACGGAAAGTTAGAGCTAAGGATTAAATATATTGAAAACTTTTAACATATGCACAAATTCAACATGTGAAGTGATAATGCTAAAAGTATAAGCCATAAGAGTCAAAACAAGAAGGGATGTACGTGTTAATTAATCGACAGCTAACACATAAGTCATTGAATTATGATTATTGTATTAAAGTCATTGGATTTTACACCCCAAAAAAATAAACAATTTGGTATTTTATACCCTGATATAAAGATTTTGAGACATTATACCCCAAATTGCATAATATTTGTCGAAACACATCCCATTTGGGTGCAAAATGTCAAAATTTTAAATTTATAGAGTGCAAGGTACAAAAGTAGTGTATTTTTGGAGTACAAAATGTCAATTACTCTTTTTTTTAAACTCTAATGTCATTTTATGACATCCCAAAATAATAGTATTTTATTTTTAAAATTGGTTTTATTTTCTTGAAAGACTACACTATATCACATAATTCAGATATTTGGCACATGTAATATAAAACTACTAGTTTTCGGGTTATTCAACTCAAATTGAGTATGATCGAACCCAACATTTTTATTTAGCAAGTGCAATACACTTGATTTGTGATTGTGTAACACTCAACTAATCACAAAACAAGTGTATTTCACTTCTTTTATTACTTTAAGGTTTGACGAGTACGGTCAAACTCGGTTTGTGTTAAAAAAAATTCGTAGTTTTCTTAGTACCTAGACCCGGTCTAGGATTGTAAACATTGTGATTAGAAATAACATCACATCATCACCACATTATTTATTGTGGGACCAAACATATAATATAGTGCTATTTTTAATCACAATATCTAAATTATTTTTCTAAACTTGGTTTTTATAAGAATTTTTCGTTATCTTAATGATGATGTAAAAAAAATCTAATATTTTATTTTGTTTTAATCTCATCTTGAATTTCCCATCACATCAATGAAAAAAGGACAGGGTCGAATTCAATTGGGATAAATTTGTGTACTAGAGTTTTCTCGACTTATCAAATTGTGGCGCAAACATAACTATATATATTTAATTTAACATAAAATAATTTGATGAACTTTTGTCCAATAATCATTCATTGATAAAGCCCAAAAAAAAACTATGAACACCTTTTTCTATAATTAATTAAAATAAGAAAACCTATCGTCCAGGGTTGTGAATCAAGTGATGGCATTTAACAAATGGTTGGAACTAACAGACAATGCGTGTGGTACAATCAATCAACTTCATGAGATAAGGAATCTGGTAAACCCCAATGCCCCCTTTCCCAATTAGAAAAGAAAGAAATAGGAAAAAAAAAAAAAAAAAGAAAACCCGGCAGCTTCTCCTCAGCCGTTAGATTCCATCCCACTGGAGAATCAATCACATTTATCTCAATTAATTGTCACTAGCTACTCGTTTCTTGAATGTGAATTTGTAATATTATTTGGATAATTTGTATATTTAGTTTGTAAATTTTTGTTTCACAATAAAATAGTACCTTACTTTTTATACTCCACAAAAATTCACATCATATTTTGAGATTTAACTATCCATTCCAAAATATTATATTTAAACTCTTGGGTCACTTATATTTTCGATTAGGGTTATTAATGGGACGGATAAGACGACAAGGATTAGTCTAGTAATAAGGTTGAGACCCCATGACAAAGAGATTATGGTTCGATTCTCACTTATGTGAATATTTTTTTAGTTTATTACTAGTCTTTGTAATTTGATAGTTGTTGGAGTTTATCTTTATAAATAATTATTGAAAATCTTATGAATGTATTCACAATCTAAAAAAAAAAAAAAGGCTGATATCAATTCGAATTTGGTCGAAATCAATCATACTAAATCTTTGACGGATCTGACCAGATACATGAAGAGAATATGAATCTAGGTCGATCTGATCCGTTAAAGATCCGTATTCGAAAAAATGAAAATAAATATATCTACATAAGATAAATAACATCAATATACTTACCATAACATTTTAAAGAGATATTAATTTACATTTTATGACTATTTTCATATTAAAAATGAATCTTGGTTAAGAAAATTTGAACATGTGAGCTAAATTAAATAATATTGTACGATTAACAAACTTATTCTAGAAAAAATATTGGTGTGATTTTAAAAAATGGAGATTTTAAGGTATCTGAAAAGATATAATATTCGACGGAATCGGCTAAAATCCCCCTTCGAAAATTTTAGATCCGAGTAAGATCCAGATCCCAATACCCGAATTTAATCCGACATATACGGAGTCAGATTTGGGTCGAGTAAGCTCCGATCCGACCCGTTAACAACAATTTGAAACTTATATATATCAAATTATATATTTGAAATGTCATTCTCAACATTTCGGTATCATATAGTTGGACCAAGTGGTAGTGACTTGCGACCCCTAGAGGCGAGACTCAAGTTCGTCTCCTACTGGAGACATCACACTAGGAGGACCTATACCCTTTGCACTCTTTGGTCCGACCTGTAAATACACAGTTTAGTAGATTAAAAAAAAAAAAAAACTCCTATATAAGTAACAAATAAACGTTTAAAAGTGGATTTTTAAAAATGGATTTAACGTGTCTCACTCAAATAAAAATAACTTAATTAATATATTCGTTTAGTGAAAATAACAATAAAATCTTTTATATCTAGAATCAAAGATATTGTATCTCAAGGACAAGAAATCTTTCAATTTAGCCATCTTAATTTTGCGGGTTCACCTTGTGGGTGCATGGGGTTAAATAAAATACCGTCAGTTGTGTTCAACCAATTTTGGTATATATCTTGATTTATTAAATTATATAATCAATATTTGATTGGAAAAATAATAATTAATGATGAAACTAGATCGATAATTATGGCATTACAATATTTCATACAATATTCTTGTTCGCGTGCGGTCAATTAGAGTATAAGAGCATCCCCAGCAGTATATTTTTTTGCTCTTCCAAGAGCTAAAATTGAGATTATACATGACCAAACTAAAAAATCTTGTTCCAGCAGTGACTTGTATTTATACAAGTTTGTGTATAATGGAAGATTGAACTTGTATGTATGGATGTCCATGTATAAATATACAGGATATTCACATAAGCAAAATTATGTTTATTTGAATTAAATAGTTTATTAAATCAAGATTTAAAATCATTTATTTCCAAAAAAAAAACATTAATTTATTATATTTAAAATTATCCGTTAGAGTTAAATGTTTATTTGAATTAAATATTTTATTAAATCGTTATTTAAAGCCATTTATTTCATAAAAAAACATTAATTTAAGCATTAAAACATGTATTTATTATTTATATTTTACGTGAAAATGTAATAAAACATTATTTATAATGTTATTTATAATTTAATATTGGAAGAAGAATAAAATATAATAATTCTGAAATTCTAGATGATGACTGCTGGAGTGAATAGTTAAACCTGAGTAGTTAAAACATTGTTCACCATGTATAATTTGATATAGATGACCACTTATTGATGACACTGTTAGAGATGCTCTAAGAGTAGCGTGAAATTTGGAACACGTACGTAATACGTATTAATTAATTATGATGACCACTAGACCTAGCTAGCTAGAAGGCTAGAATGAACCATGCATGCATTTTGGTTAAAAACCAGAAAGTTAATAAATCATCTTCTTCTTCTATCAACGGGAGCTAGCTAAGTCTATTGAAATGAACCCAATATGTATTATATTCGATCGTAAAAACCTAGTTGACGAAAAACGAAAAAGTTTATAAGAGACTTTTTTTAAATATAAAAACGAAAAAGTAGGAAAATCAAGTCACCTAGTTGACGTTGTGAAAAGAAATGGAAGTAAAAGGAAGATGTAACGTGTTATTGAATAACGCACTATTTAAGTTTCTATATTTAAAAACAAATAAATAAATACTAACAAGTGATTGGTCTAGTGGAAGGGACTAGTCACTATAAAGTAGCGGACTCAAGTTCGAATCTCTGTTGGGAGAGGTTCGCACTTAATGTGCCCAATGCGCCTCGAAATGAATTAAACCCTTGGAAAATAAAAAAAAAATCAAAATTGCCCTAGGTTCTGAAGTTTGATAAAAATATATAACGTAAAATGTAATCAACATTTCCAAAGACATATATTATATATAGGGCCGTTAATGGGTCAGACTAGGCTTGACCCGGATTCGGATCCATTTATGTCCGACGGATCCAGATCTCGCTCGGATATCAAATCTTTTTATGATTTATGATTCAATAAAATCTTCATTTTCAAAATTTACACCAGTATTTTTTCCTAAAACAAGTTTGAGCACTTTACAGTTTTATTTAATTTAGCTTAAATGTTCAAACTTTCTTAACTATTATTCATATTTTTGGATGAAATATGCATATAAAGTGTAATTATGAATGAATTATTAACTGTTATCATATTAAACTAATGGTAAAATATTATTAATGTTACTTATGTTAATAAAACATTATGTATATATACAATTCTTTTATTTATTATCGGATACGGATCTCTAACGGATCGATCGATCTAAATCCATATTCGCTCCATTTATTTCGGATATTGAATCTATATAATCGGATCAGATCAATCGAATCTCTAATCGGATCACTATCCTATTAAATCGGATCGAATTTGAATCGGATTGAAATCCGCACCATTGAAAGCCCTAATTATATCTAATATTAATTATATGATCATCAAGATATATAATTTTATAGACTATGTAACATATGTACTACACAATATGCATACATAATACTTACCTTTATTATTATTTTTTATAATGTTTCAAAACAAAATGTCTTTCCAAAAATAAATTATTTTTTCTCAAAATAATATACATAAAATAGTAATTTACCGACTATTTTTAATAACATGAATGTAAATTATTTAAAAATTTCACTCTTTAAATATTACCTATAATTTTATGTCAAAATTAAAGGGTGCAAGGAAAAAATATGGAGAGGGGTATAACACTATACACATAATAATAGTACGTAATATATATATATATACTCCAATAATTGTTTTTTGTGTGATCGAGGGGACCTATCTCAGCTCGTTCATTTAATTTATTGGCCACAAGATTCACCCGTTGAATCGTTGTCACTTGTAATTCATTCACTTGAACACATGTTCCATTCATATACAGTACAAGAATTTGGAATTTGGATCCAAGGATTTTTATCTTTTTTCAAAATAAGAATATAGTGAGATACCTAAATCTATGGCTTTCGAAGAGGACACCAAACAATCCTTATCACTACAAAATTAATTAAAGCATCTTTCACGTGGTGACAAGCTCATTTGTTCATGTCCTTTGTATGACCCGCCCCCTTCTCTTCTCAATGGGAGGGTATCTTTTCAATTTGTTGCATTACTTTCCCATCTTCTCCAATCGAATCTTTCTCCGACATGTTTTTATTTTTTTCTTTTCAAGGGTATTTTGGTTATTTCATTTTTTCTTGCAATGAATAGTAGATGTTGCTATTATTTCAAAGGTCATTTTCGTAATTTCTTGATCTCGATTTTTTTACTCTTACCTTCTCTTTGTCTTGCAATTATACTGTAGTATGTTGCTAATTATATTGTTGTTGAGGGCATTCTTGTCATTCGCCTGTTCTCATTTTCTTGGATGTCGTTATTATTTTCTTCGAGCGCATGTTTCACTTGCTTGATCATGTTTCACTTGCTTGATATGGGTTCTCAAGATTTTGATGATTGTTTATTTGTTTTAAGGTAAACATTGGGTTTTCTTTATATCGTGAATTATTTGTTGAAGATTTTGAAATCTTGTTTCAAAGTCTGTGGCATTTGGTTTAGAAAAATGATTTTTTTTTTTCTCAATTCTTATATGCGTGAGCTCATGATCACATTCAAGCACCCCAACTTTTTTTTTTGTTCTACAAAGCTTTCTCTCCTCATTCGTAATTATGTGCATAACTTTGTTAAGTGTGTTGACATATGCCGTGTGCACAAATTAATCTAAATATTTCCACATTTTCTTGACATAGTGATAAATGAGAACGAGATCAATTATCATCATACTTAGTTAATACGAACTCCATCGAACCACTTACTTTTTATTTATAAAGTTAAAATTTCTAAAAGATTCACTAATTACAATATTCATATGGATATATATACTATAATTTTCAAATTGAATTAGAGGTAAAACTTTTATATATACTTATATCTATAATGTAAATTATACATAGAGATATTATTTTGCTTGATTAATTGTAACATAAACTAGTCTTTATGTGTGACCGGTTTTAAAGCACCACGACTAAAAGAAAGTTCAAGTTAAGTTTGTGAGTAACAATTCTATAGAAAATTCTTACCCATACCATGTTTGGCCAAACTCAAAGTAACTACATAGCAAATGCAATACACTTGCTTTGAGATTTAATGTAACTCTCAGGAGAGTGACCATCACAAAGTAAGTGCAATACACTTGTTTAGTGGTTGCATGAGTTTGATCAAGTCAAGTCTGAATAAGAATTTTTTCAATTCTACGAAAAGATAAAGTTGTCTATATGGACTGGTAAAATATTAATGGGTGGCAAAATGATAAGGAAAATAGTTTGCTTTGTGGAACGGTACAATTGATGGTGGGCCCCGAAGAAACATGGCAGTGTCGGCAGGGAGTGGGAATCGATCGGTTCGCCGCATATGGAACGGCGGTGCTCCGAATATTGCTGGGCCCCATCTTCCAAGATTCTCCCTTACAATTTACAACTCTCTTTCTCTCTCTTCTTTTTCTATAATCAAATGGTTTACTTGTTACGTTTAATCAATCATAATTTAATTTCTCTTGTTTTTTTTCCTATATATATAATTTTATGCTAATTTTGAAAAAAAAATATAAGCATAAAATGTAATCGATGAAAAATATTGCACGGATAATGTGATGAATCGTATCTATTAGAAAACACTAATTTTCTTTATTTAAGAAAAAAATTGTGTTTTAGGATTTTACTTGCACCTTGTATTATCAAAGTAATCTAATTGTTTGCATCACGACATATACATCATTCTCCTTGTCTTGAGAGATAATTTGGCTAAACATAATCTCAACTGCATGTTGCAGCATGTTATTTGTGCAGCGGATGCACAAAATAATCCTCCTTTAAATGAGTGGAGTATTTTTTTTTTTTTAGGGTAAATACACTCAAATATCAATCATTACAATCTTAGCTTTTATATTACTATTTAATTGTAAACACTAGTAATAAAGTAAAAAAATATTGTTAATATTGTTAAAAAAAAAGAAAAAAAGCCATCAAAAGAATGAATTAAAATTCTTCTCTAAAACGTTTTTCCAAGCAATGCTAATCCCTTTTTACTTTTTACTTTCCCCTCAAAAATAGTTTTTCCCGTGGACCAAACACAACACAAATAATTCGAAAAGCATTGGTTTATCACGCCATTATCATTATCTCCTAGTTGCCCATCAAAGCCATGTTTGTCACGTGAATTTACAAAGTCAGTGGGCCTGTTTGTTTGGTATTTGGGAAAGTAGTTTGAGAGAGTAGTGGAGGTTTGTGAAATAATCTCGATTTGTGTAATGTTGTTTGTTTGGGTTTTGAGAGAGTGGTTTGAGAAATAAAGTAGGTGTAGGTTTTTTTGGAAGAGTTGGGTTGTAGGTGTAAGATGTGTAAGACTTTATGTCAAATCATGTTTGTTATGTGAGATAAATTGTGTAAGAGATAGGTTACTTTATATCAAATCAAAGTAGAGTTTGTATATGTTTTGTTTAGAGATAAGAAAATTGTTGTTTGTTTGGCTTTTGAGAGAGTAGTTTGAGAAAATTAATGGATGAAAAATTTATTTCGAAAAATAGAAAACATGTTTGTTTGGCATTTCCCAAACACGAAAAAATTCTGAGAAACGCCAAACAAACAGGCCCAGGGTGTTTATAAAAAATATATAAAATATAAACCCAAATCCCAATAATCACTTGTGTTAACACTTAGACTTTTCACACATGCAACACTCAAATATATATATATATATATATATATATATATATATATATATGCCAGGCTCGTCTTTAATGGATTAAGTCATATACTCGTGAAACAAAAATTAACTATAAGGATGCCCTTGGCTTTATCATTACACGAGGTTAAATTCACCTCCAATCCAGAAAAGCAAAAATACCATATTTTTTTGTATGGAAAAGGAAAGTAAAACAACCCTATATTTACAATCAAAAGTTGAGCCCAATGCCTAACAATATTCATCGTTCTCAATTAAATTCATAAAGAAACATACTACTTATAAAGCTCATGTTTAGTTTCCAATTAACAATATAGATATTTATTCTACAGAACAGAAGAATCACAAATTTAGACAGCCAATAGATAAATATATAGGGATATAAAGAATATCAGTTTTACATTTCATGATCTAACAGGTTTTATTTGCCATAGGCCCATAAGGTATTGGGCTTGAACGGTTTGAAGCAAATAAATAAACTATGGACCAAACACACAACATATGTGGTCAAAAGTTCATTTATTTACTTTCTAAAAAGCTATGAAAGATGTAAGAGAAAGAAGATACTACTATCTAAAATTGCCACATTATCATAACGGGGGTGGGGGTAAATTGCATTTAGCTCCTTGTCTTTTTCTCCCAACTCAAAATATGCTCTCCGATTTTGCATATTAAACAAATTTAGTCTAATGGAACAAAACATATACTTAATTAACTTGCATTCATAAAAAAAAATCCAAGGCATAAATACCATATTCACCATACACTTAAAGTGTTACTATGTGTGGTTCTATTGAACTTGGCGATGTGGGACAAGTACTACAACATGGCATTATATCCATAACGATTCTAAAGCACCTCTTTTGAGCCAAAACTAGTTAAAATTTGGAAACTATCTATGAAATTCAAATATCACGGACCAAGGCTAAACTGTTTCGACAATTCATATTTCTTCGATTTTCTTGTGATCTGATTTAAGAAATCCAGTGCTTACAATTACCCTGTAATGGGAAAGACAACACAAAGAAAACCATGTATAAAATGCAGAAGTGGCTCAACTCAGAAGTCAAAAAAAAGGAAAAAACGGATCTTGTGTGAAAATTTTGGATCACAAAAGCGCAATGTATTAGGATAGATCTGCCTTGTTAAGTTGGAAGGATCTTTATACAAAAATAATTATGAAATATTTCCACCAAGAATCATAATCTTAGTTGGCCAAGACGAATCATATGTACAAGGGGCTCCCAAGAAACGTATTGCAGTACAAAGATGGGACTAAGAGATACAACATAGGAATCACAGGGGTTTGAATGGAGTGGTAGCTTGAGAATATCATAAAACTGAAGGGGCCATAATTATACACAGCTTCTAGTTAACTACGATAATGCCATTAGTAGCACGAAGCTCATCGGGCAAATTTTTTCAGAGACAACAGCAGAATTGATCACTTCAAACACCACAAAACAATTACTTGTAAAAGCTTTTGCAAACACCCCTTTAGTGTTGAATGTTGTTAAATAGAACAGGCTTTCATTAGATCATGCAATATATATTTGTAGAACTCATAACAGCAGGAACAATTTTTCAAAAACAATAAAAGATATTATCAGCTACAAAACATGCATTGCTTAATTAAATAATAAACTCAAAAAATTCTGATAATTAACTGAGTTTTTCCCATTCGTCATAAAGACGAGCAAGTCATATTGCGGCACTTCATCATTTGTTTTCAAGTAGATTCAGATAAAAGAACTAACAATATAACAGCCAAGATCGATTTGAGACCTTGGTGGCAACAGTATTAATCAGGCTTCAATTCTTGCAGTTTCAATTAGAGTTTGAGGATGTGTTTAAAGAAGTTACTTGCCAAAAGCCAATAAATCAATTTGAAAAGAATTCATGGCAGGAAGTTTGACTATAACCCATCAATCATGTCATTGATGATGGAAGGTGGTTTCTGTTAAGAATAATTCAATACAGTAATACCTTGCAAGTATTTCAACATAATCAGGCGCCTTTTGGTTCAGGAACGCCAACTGTAGAATCTGATGAGCCTTTTTCTAATGTTTTTTTAGGCTTCCTGTACCACAGGAACATGAACCATAACGTCCTCAACAATGCTCCATTTGCAAAGTTTGGAATCAAGATTCGCCCCCAATAAGGGTAATAAGGGCCAGGAAATTTGAGCAATGTGAAGAATGCCAAAACAGAAATCAGATGCCACGGAACTTTAGCATTCTGCAATTACACGAAAGAATGAAGCCAGTGTCGATCAAAACATATCTTTCTTGAAAATTCACTACTTCATAATAGAGTTAGACTTACACATCAAAATCTTATATCATAACGAAAGAGTTTTATTTAGTGTAAAGAGACTTTTATATTTAATGTAATAAGATGGAAAAAAGATAACACCTTGAGATATGGAGATGATTTCAAAGCTGTGTTTCTTAACACTCCAGCAACTGCAACACCGACTAGAAATGGTAGTGGGACAAGGAATAACTTCCTCTCATGTGCACAATACGATAGTTCACTAACCGACGTAATGGCAAATACAGGTATAGATAAGTATTTGATAACTGCCAAGACAAGGTCGAGAATGAGTTGAATGAAATTATCCAATGTCTTGTTCCAAGGGAAGTTCTTGACCGGCAGAGGAGAACTATCCCACAATCTTCTTGCCTTGTCCATGATATTACTCATGCTTAATTTGCTTGGATCATCAGACTGACCAGCAGCCATGTTCATAGCACATACAATATTTGGTGTAGTGTGGCATAATCGATTTGGTTTAAAACTTAATAATGAACTCTGAGTTCTATGGTATAATGGAATGTTCTGCACAAGAAAATAAAATTGCTATCCCATATTGCCACAAAAGATAATAGACTTTCAAAAGATAGTGGCTACATAGCAATATGAACAAACTTGATTGAACCAAAATTTACGTAGGTTAATTAAAGAAAATAACAATAACTACAAAAGGCAAAAGATAAAACCACTGGGTGAGTAGATTCAGATATATTTAGCAAACAAATCAACTAGTAGCACCAAAACTTCTTCTAATTTGAAAATTGACATTGGAGAAGGAAATTTACGGATACTAAAAGTCTAAAGAAACTATTTCATCGATGCAAGCTGCAGAAAGTGCCTACTTAAAGACTGACTTAAGGTTCGTAAGCAGGCCCATCATTTTATCATTGCGCATGACACAAGTGAAAACAAACTCTAAGCTCACGCTTATCAATAGTTCAGAATACAGAAAGTAGAATCCGAATTCGATTAAAAATGTCTACCTTTTCGATTACTCTATGTTTCTTTAGCACAATATCAGACAGCTGATCCTATCACTAAAATGAACATTGTATTCAACATTTTTTTTACGATTCTTACTATTAGGCCAAAAGAGAGAAGACTTTTGAATAAACCCTGCAACCTGTAGTACTTTCAAATAATGAAATTATAATTTGGGGTTTTTTAATTCTTATCTCCTTACTGTTTCATCTATTTTCAGTATGAGAGCTCGAATTTCATACAACCTAATAGACTGAATTTCCGCCGCTGTGAAACCATAATTCTTAAAAAGAAACGAACCATATCAGGACCGAGTGACACTACATTAAACATTAAAATGAAAAAGAATATTTATAAATTTATAAAAAGAAAAAAAAGACACGTTACAATCACCTGGAGCGCGTAGACAGCAGAAGCATTGAGCTTGAGAGCCATCTTTCTGTTACCTGTGAAAATTGTGAAATAAAAATTAAAACCCTTTGGCTAAAAACGAGAACTCCGCTGAGTTAGCGGTTTACTTTTAGACGGGGTTTGTAGCAATTCTAATTTTAGTCCTTTAACTTACATTGTATTTCAATTTTAGTTATGTGCATAAAAACTTTGATCCTGTAGTTTTCGGTGAATTTGCAAGTGGAGGGCCAAAAATTGAAGGTTACTGAAATTCACAGACAAAAATATTTATAAGTAAAATTAAATAAAATCCAAAGATGTAATTTTTTAGACTATTTTGCAATTTTCCATTAAAATGTATCCCAGGGAAAATAAAATAAGAGTGATAGTCTCCAAGAGGCTTGAGAAAATTATCCCCATTTGCCAAATTGAAAAGGAATTGATTGTTATAAACATAGGGAGCCAACGAGATAATTGCTAATAAAACTAATATTCTCTCCATTTCAAATTAAGTGGCACATTTGCAAAATTTTCATGTTTCAAACTATTTATCATATTTGGTTTTTCAATTCATCTTTTTTTAATTCTACTTTTTCTTATTACTGCACAAAGATCAATGATATTTTATCTTTAAATAATGACTAATTAATTATGTTTCTTATTGTATGAAAATATAAAATATGCCAATTAATTTGAAACGAATAGAGTACAAAAGTATATTTATTACTCCTATTTAGAACTAAATCACCAATATATGAAGTAGCATATACCCCGAGAAAGAGTAATATACAGAAATGGAACCAAAATTGTCCGGTACACAAGTTGTTGGGCACCAAACTTCCATTTCTCGGGCATTTATTTTTGTAGGTCGCGACGTACTGAGCGAAACTTAGGTACCCCCAATCCAACCACTAGATTTTGAGAAAATTAATCTGAACCATTGATTTGGAGATCAAGGCAACCTGATGAACCGGTTGACGTACTATTGAGAGTACTTGACGTACTCAACACAAAACAAAGAATTCAATTTGCAAAGGTAGGTACATTTCCTTTATTGCCCTCCAATTTCCAAATTAACATAACACATTAATTAATTTAGAACACCCATCACCCACTCACCCAAAAGGCCAAAACCCTAACCCCAACCCGCCCCGGACTGCCGCCTTCGACGCAACGACGGTAAGCTTTGCATCGCAAACTTTCGGTGGCCACCAGATCTGGTGCCCGAAGCTCTCCGTGTCGTTTTGGTCGCGCCAGAACGACGGCGGGAAGCTCGCCGCCGTTCTGGTGCGACCAGAACGGCAGCAAACGTTCGGCCACCAGATCTGGTGGCCGCAAGCATGTTACCGCCATTCTGGTGCTACAAAAACGGCGGCAAACCTTCGGCCACCAGATCTGGTGGCCGCAAACTCTCTGCCGCCGTTCTGGTCGTGGCGGCGTTTGGTCGCTGCCGCTCCGACAGTGAGTCGAAGAAGACGACTTTTCTTCCCTGTTTTTTTATTTTATTAAATACATATAATAATATTTATAACTTATTATCATAAATAAGGTTAACAAAAAAAATTATCAAATAAAGAATAATAAACTGAAAACAACAAATTATGTGTAATTTAATAAAATAATTTTACTAAACTGAATTATTTATATACTAAACTTATTTAGTTTATTTATATTTATTAATAAATTGTTGTATTTTTTTGTTGTATTTGATTTGATTAAAATTGAAAATAGTTTAAATAAATTTCGAAATCTTCTATATATATTTTTTCAGAGTATCACTTTTCATACAAAGTTGGACCAATTTCATCTTGAAATCTCAAACCTAAACCCTATGCCCTAAACCGACACATAATTAGGTTAATCGTAATTCAAATCGATATTTGTCTCGATTATTGAACGAAATCAACATTCTTGATCATAAGGTAATATATAATTAAGTTAATCATAAACGAAATGGAAAATTGATTTGATTAATTGACCGAAGTCAACATTGTTAACCATAGGTAATGTATAATTAGACTAATCGTAACTGAAATCGATAATTACCTCGATTAGTTGACCTTAGTGTAATGTATAATTATGTTAATCATAACCGAAATCGATAATTGACTAGATTAATTGACCGAAGTCAACATTCTTGACCATATGGTAATGTATAATTAGGTTACTCGTAATCAAAATCGATAATTTGTTAATACTTCAGGTAATGTATAATCGTAATTAAAATCGATAATTGTTGACTTCAGGTAATGTATAATCGTAACCGAAATCAATACTTGTCCCGATTATTGAACGAAGTCAACAATATTGACCATATGGTGACGTATAATTATGTCAATCGTAATCCAAATCGATACTTGTCATAATTATTGAACAAAGTCAACATTATTGAACTTAGGGTAATGCTAGATAAAATTGAAATTCATATATTCAACGTAATTTCACAAAAAATAAATTATTTTTAAATATGTTGAACACATGAAAGTTGAAGTTCAAAGTTTAAACACGTATAATTAATTTATTAATGTTAATGATTTCATATTTAACAAACTTATAGATAATCACAAAATTAATTAATTTATGATTTATCAAACAACACATTATTTTAGTTGGTTTTTAATATGAAAAGTGCAAAGACACACACAATCAACATTACCTTGTATTAATTAATGTTAACAGTTCATATTTGACGTACATATGTGTAGTCAATATAAATTGAATTTTTTAGAATTACCAACATTACTTTGTAATTTAATTAATGTTAATGTTAACAATTCATATTTGGCTTACAAATATGCATGTTCAACCCTATCTACCAAACATTGCTTTTTAACTGATTCTTCTCAATATTACAATTAATGAATTAAATTTAAATCATAATATATATATATATATATATTGGGTTATTTATTATAATTAAATTTAAATTTTATATTGTTCGACTATTTATTAAAATTTTGCATCAATTAAAAATTCCAATATACTCACACATATTATTTGATTTTTAATCTATACTAGTTTAGTTTGATATAACATTATTCATAAAATAAGCATTATTTTGTGTTGATCTTAACATTTAATTTTCAAAATTAATAAATTTAAAATTTATATTGATAGACAATTTATTTTAAAAAAAAAGGAAATAGAGAAAAGCAAAAAAGAAAAAGCAAAAAAAAAAAAAAAAAGCCTTTTCTTCTCCATCTCCGGCGAGCAAATCACCGGCGAACCATTTCAGGCCGCGACACCCACACCTGCTTCCTCCGCCAAAGTTCATCACTGTCGTTCCGATTTTGTCGTCGCGGCGGTGTCGTTCGTCTTTGGATATGCATTCAGGATCTGAATTTTTAAGTATTATATATATATAAAGTAGAGTATTGGACTTTGTGTATAACCAATTGAGAGTATTTTTAGGAATTTGTTTGAGCTGCTTTGTGTTTGTGCCCAAATCTGTGTTTGTTCTTGCTTCTGACATTATTTTTTTGATGTGAATTAGTATTTTGATTTGCATTATGATTTAAGATTTAATTTAATGCGAATTATTCTTGCACCTGCAAAAAAAAAAAAGGAATAGCAGATGGTTAAATTTTTGAAAATGCTAAGTAAGCTAGATGACGAGAGGGTAAAAATGAACAACTACGTTTGAAAAACAATAATGGTGAGAAATTATTGTTCGGAAATGCCGCGGCAGTCGCGGCTGCTGTGACGGAGAAGAACGCCGACTGTGGGTGGGGGAAGAAGAAGGTGCCGGAGGTTTTGGGGGTGAGGGTAAGAAGATGGAGTCAAACCTATTTTATCTAAGTCAAACATAATCTATTAAAATAAAGTGCAAGGTCAAAATAGTAAAATTATTTCATTTTTACAACTTGAACAACAGGTAGCAAGTTATAAAATGGACACATGTCGACTACTTAAGCCATACCTAAAGTTACCACAGTATTTCGGGTAACTACAAAAATAAACATCCTTCTAAGTTGGCTTTTTTATGCAACTTAGTTCAGTTGATACTTGATACAGAAGAATTGAATCATTTTCTCTTTGAAGTCATATACAACAATTTTTACATGGATGAATATACAAGATGTATAAAATAAACTAGTAATATTTACAAACAGATACAACAACAACTAGACATTTGTGGGCATCAGCCATAGACTTCATCGATCCAAAGCAGAAAGAAACGGAGTTTGAGATAGTCGATTTCGAACTTGGGAAACCTCATCTGCCGCCTTTGAAGCACCCACCACTGTTGAAGTTTGTGGCCTGAGTTCAGACAATCTACTTCTCTCGTCTGATATTCGATTCTGAACAATATAAACAAATAGCATTTCAGGCTATGTCCATTCAAGTTTAAAGAGATGAAAATTTGCTATGGAGAGAATGAATGACCTTGAGTTTGACGTCTTGTAGTTCCATTTCAAGAGAAACGACCCGGTTTTGCAGTTGATCAAGTGCTTCTTCAGCCACAGATATATTTATCTCAGATGTTGGTCTTCTTATTCCGGCAGCCTGTTGTTATATATTCAGAGAGATCAACACAAAGCATATTTTGCTTGTTATAATTCAAAGATTGAGTATTTAATTATCAGAGAAAAAAGCAATCTTACCTTTAGTACAGTAGTACACAAGCCAAGTAGCTTCTGAGCTAATTGAAGCCTCTCCTCTTCAGTTTCCTGTTTAAGATAGAAACGAAACTTGTCTATTAGAGTCGTCATCTCTCTCTCGCTACATATAACTCACACACACGCAGACACTTAAAAACAGGTTTACCTACCTTCAACATCTTGTCCAACTTCTGCTCCTCATCAAAATTAATATAGGGGCTTCTCCCATTTGCTGTACGGAACTGAGCCAGCTCTTCCTTGACACGTGAAAGTATCGCCTCTGTTTTCCGCAGCTTAATGCTAAGGTCTTCATTTTGATTCCTTAATAAGTTGTTCTCATCCTGAGATATTACAAGAGATTATCTAATTGCAACCATATAAAGGATGTCTTGATGTGCTAAGGAAACCAATTATCCAAATCCCATTGAAGAAATATTAGGGAGTGTAAAGGATGCCCCAAAGTTCAAAACTTTTAGCAATGTCTTGCCTTAATTTTTGCATGATGATGGATTCGCTGTTGGATATTCTGTTGACCGGACAACTTCTTGACTTCCACTTCAAGTTCCATAACCCTTTTCTTGTGAATGGCATTCTCCATCTGAGGTAAAATGAAATAGTAAACAAGGAACTTTGTGGTACCATAGAAGAAAAACACTAAAAATAGTTTGAGTCTTTTACCTTTAACATCTCATATTCAGTTTTATGAAATTGATCTTGCTGACGTAGTTTTTCCAACGCAACATGTGCAGCCATCAATTCAGCTTGTTTTCTCTCAATCTCCTCCAACCATCTAAAAAAAAGATTTTAGTGCAATTTGTTGAAGTTAGGGGAATAAAATGGGAGTAACTAATCAATATGATTTAACAGTTACGTACCCATTCCTCTCTTTAATGAACTCATCAATCTGCAATTTCAGATTAACCACTTCCTCGTCCTGCATTCCTCCAAGATGCTTTACTTAGTATATAGCTTATTTATTATTACAAGACTGAAACTCACTTGTAGCAGAATGATATTATACCTTAACTTGAGTTTCAGCATTATTTTGTTGAACCTCCTCCATTAACGAGTGAAGCTGCTGATTATCCATTAACGTCTAGCAATAACAAAGAAATCGAAAGTGAGACATGTAATTTTTTTACTCACTCAATCACTCCCATCCACACACACAAATGCATGAAATCACACTTCTATGCACACACACATCTATCATTTCATAATTTGTTGGACGAGTTCAAATTTATCATATGGTCTTGAGTAACTTTTATGCTAATTGTCTCACACCTTCAACTTCAAAATAATTAGATTAAATGGTGATGAAATTGAAAACTTACTGCATAGCTATTCATATTCAATTTTACACCAAGCAAATCCCGGATCACATCATGTGTCATGCTCTCGGTGGCAGCCAATCTTGCATTAAGCATGAATATCTGCAATAGAAATAAGATATTTGAGGTGAGACTGTTCAGTTCACAGGACCTTAAATATCCATTCAAGAAAGGTACCTCTTTTTGTCTGCTAGAAGCCAGAGCCTCAAGTTCTACTATTCGTTGTCTTCCAGCACTGAGCTCCTCATCATTCTCAGACTTAATCTGCTGAACTAAGCCCAATCCAATGCATTTGAAAGGGGAGCCTGAGCCTCTAGACTTGGAAGAATTTTTTTCCAATTTGTGTGATGATGATGTACTTGTGCTCTGGGTTGCAGGAACTTCAGATTTCACTTGTTCTAACATAGCTTCCAATGTCTTAAACTGTTTATAGTTTACAGTTAATATTGTCATTTATTGATGGGTAATCCAATTCTTCTATAAAATACTACCTTTTGCTTGTACTCACAAGCCTGTGCCTCTGCATGCATATTTAGCTCGTTTATGTGAGCTTTACATCGAGATATCTAATGAAGAAAAATACAATTAGATACGATTAAACATTTTAAGGACTGAATAATAATGCAATTATACAAAGTAAAAGAACTTCACCTCTCCATCTCTAGCCGCTATTTCTCTTTCAAGAAGCTGTACCCGTTCAGAGGTTTCTTGAAGATTCATCTCTTTTTCATCCAGGCGCCTGAATTTAATGACTCCAGTATTTATAAATGATTATCAACAAGCAATTTTGTAATACTGTGCCATTATATTGCAACAAATGCTGTCAAACCTTTTTATATCAGAATCATTGACTTTGATATTATGCATTTGTTCTTTGGCAGAATGAAGCTCCAGCTCAAGTTCCTCTCTTTGCAATCGCTGTGTTTCAGCTTCATCTTTGACAATGCCAACCTTATGAAATCAAAATCATGTTAATGGATAAATAAATAAATAAATCATAAACAACAGTGACAAAATGAATACCTTCTGTTCAAGTACATTTATAGTGCATTCTAACTCTTCAATGGACCGCTCCAACAGTTTTATTTCCTCTTCTTTTTCCTCAGCCTGGACTTTCCGAAATTCAGCAATCTATCATAAACCAAACAAGCATATTAAAGAACACCATGTAGTTATTATACCTATAATGAAAAAATGGTTTCTTGGCGTGTCAAAATTACCTCTTGAGCTTCATTAGCAGTTGCTTCGTTTTCTTCCGCAAAAGCTCTTGCCATGTCAAGCTCTTTGGTCAATACAAGAACCTTACCATCTAATTCATCTCTCTCACTGGTAACAGTATCCAACTTGCTCTGTAATGATTCAGTTGTTTCACTCATTTGGGCAAGAGCAGTTTCCATTTCAGCAACTTCCATCTCTAAGCTCTCGTACTTTTTTCTACTGTTTATTAAATCTTTCTCCATGGAACTCTTTGCTTCTAAGGCATCTTTAGCACTAGCCGAAAGATCACTATTTTTGCTGGACAATGAACTTATAATCTCACGTTTCTTTGAAATATCTAACTCAAGAGCAGATATCATTGCTTTCTTTTCTTGGAGTTGAGCTTTGAGTATTTGGCCTTCAGCAACAGCTTGATCCAGTTCAATCGATTTCAATTCAAAATCTTTTTCCAGTCCTCTGAAAGAAGCCATCACTTCTTCGACTTCATCTTTCTGATCTTTACTATTGGATGTAGACTCCTGCAGCAAACTCAAATCAAATAACAGCCCTTTAAGGATATCATCCTTTCTTGACAACTCCATTTCAATATCAATAATTTCAGAGTCCATCTGCATAGCGAAATTCTCCAAGTTATTGAACTGCTCCAAAATTCCGTGCGTCTTTTCCACTTCCTTAACTGTCGTTTGGAACATATTATCTATCTCATTAAATCTCTCAGTAATTAGATTGAGTACTTTGCTGCATATGGTGTCTACATTTTTCACAAAATCAACATTCTTCAAATTTTTCAAGCTCAAAGCATTGAGGTACTCAGACTCACTAATATTACGAGCTTTGAGTTCATTTCTTAAGAAAATATTCTCTTCTTTCACAGCATTGATATTGTCCAGTTGCATTTCTAAATCCTGGATTTTTAAAGACAGGTCATTCTTAACAACAGATTGAGAAAGTTGACAATTTTCATTCTCCACCAGTGCCTGGTGCAGATCCTTTTCTAACTTAGCAATGCAGTTCTCCAACACTGAAATATTATCTGTTAGTCTGTAATTTTCAACTTCAAGGCCACGGGTGCCTTTGAGTGAGGATTCAAACTCAGTTTTTGTATCCTCCAACTTCTGAAGAAGTTCATGATTCTCCATCTCCAGGCATTTCATTCTTCCAAGTTCTTCATCTTTTGTTTCAAGAGCTGTTTCCCTCATCCTAAAATCTTCTTCTAATTGCTCAAATTTAGATTCAAGATTTTGAATTTGACAAGAAAGATTTTTCTTTTCTTCCCTAACTTGCTCAAGTGAACCTTTCAAGGATTCATTCAAATGTACAAATTCCTTTAATAATTGGACTTCTTGCTCAAGAGCTTTGTTTACATTGCCCATTTGGGCAATCGTTGAACTTCTCTCATCAAGAGCTAAGAACAATCCCTGCTCCTTCCTTGTTGCCATATCAACTTCTTTTTTCAAGAGAGTACAATCAAGTTCCATGTCAAACAATATCAACTCATGAAAAGAAGCATCAAAGCTCTTTAAAATTGTATCTTTCTTGAAATTCTCAAGGACTTCAACGAAACTTATACAAGTCTTTTCCACATCAGCTTTCAGGTGAGACATCTGCTTTAACTCGGATGACAAAATCAACGATTCAAAGTCTTTTGCAGACTGCTGCATCAAGAAATACTCTGCCTGATATTCAAATTGTTCATCTTTCTCCTTCAGTAACTTTTCTTGATCTACAATAGATGACAATGTTTGTTTGTTACTGAGATCCAGATCCTTCATCAGCAGGGCAAGTTCAGATCCCATATCATTTGACCTTTGTAGCATCACCTCTTCTTGAAATTGTAGATCCTGTATCTTCTTCTCGAAAGATGTAAGCTTAAGGGTGAGCTGGCCACTTTCATCTACTTTGCTTGATACCCGATCAAAACTTTTCTTGATATCAGCCAACAATTTCCCTTCGAGGACTCTGCATATTTCAAGCTCTCTTCTTGATTTTAAGTTGTGCTCCCTGAGTTCAGATATAACCGAGTTTGACTCACATAAACCACGGTGAAGAAGACCATTTTCTGCGTTCAAACCATTTGCTGTTTCCAAGAGAATTCCCATGTGACAAAGATGTAACACAGACACTGCACAGTCTTTAACAATAATCTCTGACCATACCTCTTCAAGCAATGACCTAATAAGCCTTGTTGATTCATGAAGTTGGGTTTTCAACCCGAGGAAATCAGATGCTAAGGACATACATTCTTTTATTGAAGTGGTCTGGACTTGTGAAACAACATCCTCTAGTTCTACGAGCATCTTCCTCATGATGACAAAATCTGTATCATACTGCTGATCCTTCAGATTATTGGAGAGTTTCAAGCTTTGAACTTCATTGACAAGGATATCTCTCTCACTGGTTAAGTTTTTTTCCCTTACTTTCAAATCACGAGCATCAAGCTTCAAGGCTTCATTAGCTATCAATAACTCGTTTATCATTATGTCTGCTTCCTTCATGGTGTCTTGAACCTCCTCAAATTTTTCAAATACACAGGAAGCTTCAATGGTTTTCTGAGCAGCAACAACCTTAGCATCATCAAGTTCAGCCTCAAGTAACTGCAAAAATGGGTTTAGGCAGGGAGTGAAAAGACAATAGGTCAATAATATGACACAACATAGCACTTTTAATATCCACATCATTTATAAGGTATATATTAGATTGAAACTTCCAGTAACTGTAAGAATGGTTGGTTTACATATTAGATAAGTTGTGAAGTAGCAACATCTAAATCATTGAACGGATGTGACTTGTACAATGTTAAAGCATCAAATATTTTGAATAAGTAACACGTAGGAATGTAATGCATACCTCTCTTTGCTGGAACCATGAAGTGCAAGATTCTTGTACTGATTCTTCCATTTTCCCTAGCTTTCCATCAAGGGCATTAACTTTGAGCTCGAATTGAGCTTCAAAACAATCTATAGCATCTTGTAAAGTAACTGCTTGATTCATCAAAAACTGGATGCTCTTTTTACTACATTTTTCGGACACCAAAATCTCTTCTTTCTCGGATCGCAACTTACCCATCTCAGTTTGGACTTCTTGTAAGCTTCTGAGGGCAGATTCTATCTCTTTCTTTAGAAGAATAATGGTAGAATCTCTGCTCTTCATACTTTTTAAAGTACTTTCAGAAGCCAAATTGTTTTCATTAATCGTGCATTCCTTGGCAGTGCCAGCAACAGATAAGCACTTTGAAATCTCAACTGTCACATCTTCAAGATTACGTTTATCTACATGATTGATGTTTCGTTCTGTTCTGGTACCTGTCTGCAACAAGGTTAAACTAGTAAATCTCTTTTCAGAAGTTAAAAATAAAGTGAGTGTCTAATGAAATATTTAAGAGATTACCCATGATTCACAATTATCAGTTTCAGAAAAAACAAGAGACTTCTCTGGGGCATTATCTTTCTGATTATCTCCACTCTGTTTCACATACTCATTCATGCATAACTTCAGAGTTGAAACTCCAGAATTTAGCACCTCCAGTTTTTCCCTTGTCTCTAAGATTTTGCTTTCTTCAAGCTTTACTCGAAGATCCTCCAAACTTCTTTGCTCCTCAGATAGCTGCAGCCTCAGTTTAGTGCAACATTCTTCTGATGCTTCTAATTCCATTTGGAGTGAATGAGTCTGTTTACGTGCTTCCTCAATTACTAAAGCCTGGTTGTGGAGAATGATATCTTTTCGAGTCAAAATCTCTTGAAACTCTCTATTCTCCACATCCTTAACATTTAAAGCATCCTGATAGTTAGAATTCAACTCATGCAATCGATTCACAATCACCAGAGCAGCTGTTGCACAAGACGTTGCCTTTCTAAGTTCACTCTTTCCATGCTTAATCAAGCTCTCCAGCTCTGCAACAATGGATGACCTATCACTTAGGTCACATTTTAAAAGAAAAATCTCTTTATCTTTTTCACTGCACTCCTGTTGGTGTGTCTCAGCCATAGCCAAAGCTGCACCCCTTAAAGATCTCATCATGCATTCCATATCATTTTTCCTTTCTATTGCATCCTGTAAATATTGATTAAGCTCTTCAGTAACCAATTCTTTTTCAATAATACGATTTTTCATCCTTCCAAACTGTTCAGAAATCCAACTTTGTTTATGAGAGATTGAAGTAGTAATAAGTTCTGTCTCTTTTGATGCATCTTTGAGAGCTTCCTCCCCACCAGCAAGAATTCCTTCAATTTCAGAGGTCATTACTTCCCAGTCTTTGGACAAGATTCTTAATTCCTCTACTTTGCTTTCCAACATTTCAGCTAATTTTGCATTATCTTCAGTCCTCAGATGCAAATTATTCTCCCAGATTTTTTTCTCAGTCTGCAATAATGCCAAACTGTCTCTAGTCTCCATCTCTTTCATCTTACTATCTTGAACTTCTTGTTGAAGAACCGAAAGTTCTTCCTGCAAGCAAACAATCACCTCCGCAGTTTCTGCCTCAACCTGCTTGCGGATTTCTTCGGTTTCCTCGTCATTAGATGCTTGAGATGCAAGGCCACTAAGATAACATTGATTCAGTCTCTTAGCCTTCTCAAGAGATTCATGCATCTTCATTAACTTTCCTTCTAAGGAAGATATGTCACTCTCCGAATGTTTATACAATGAGAGATCTCTGAACTCCTGGCCATGAGCTTGCTCCTTTAGTGAAGACATTTCAAGCTCCCTTTCCCTCAACAGTTCATCATAGTTACTGTTAGAGTTTCTGAGATCCTCTAAGTCATTGATCAAACGAATTTGTTGAGACTCAAGAGCTTCAATAACCAATTTCGATTCTTTGAGCTCTTCCTGCAGTGCTTCATATTCTTTGGTTATGGAAAAAACCATTTCTTTTGACAACTGAACTTCTCTGTTTGCAGATTGGGCCTTTTCCTCTGTTTCGCCACGATTTGACCTCTCTTCTTGAAGAATAATTTTTAAAATGTCCAACTCCAATTGTAAATCCATGAACTCTTCTGTGTGATTCATAATGTTTCCACATCTTGCTTCTTTATCTCTTTGGGTGGTTACTATTGACTGATTATTGGAGTAGGGAACTTCCACTTCCTGGAAGTAAGTCTATTATGTCAGTTTATATGCTAAATGCTAAATACTAAAGCAAGTTCCTTGATCTTCTTAAGTTCAATATACACAAACTGTACCTTTATGACTTCGACACTGCAATTATGCCCTTGAGTTGCAACCGTGAGAGAATTCAATGACGCGTGTAATTCTTCAAGTTCTCTGCAGGAAATTAGAATGGCATAAAATGAAAGAAAAAAGAATATCAGGTCCCAAGAATAGGAAAACAATATAAGAGTGTAAATGAGCCAGAACTTTTACCTTCTGAGTTTTGCATTGTCATCCAGACAAGAGGTCAGCTTTGCTTCAGTTTCCTCTAATTCACAGATAGTTCTCTTCAACTGCAGAAAAGAGTCTAACATTACAAATAAAGAACAACAAAATTTTTAAAGGTTAACTTCTTAAATTTCCAAACCTCCTCATGAATCAAATCATTCTCGTTGCCTCTACAAATAGAATCCTGTAAAAATAGGAAAAAAATTGTAAGGTTTCTCATAGACCTCAAATGTCAGTTTTAGTAGAGCTTTTCGAAGAAGTTGTATGATATTCGACCTTTGTGTTCAGATGATTAGGAAGCTTTAAATTTCCATCAAGGGAGAGAACAAGCTGTCGACAGTTAAAATTTAAAATCAAGTAATCAAAGCTTCAAAGTTCAAACAAATTGAGAAGCACAAAAAAGTAAGCTGCAATAATGTAGTAAAGGTACCTGATTTCGCAATTCAAATACTTCAGTCATCAACATTTCCCTCTCCCCTTCATCATATAAGTCTTGAAACCTTTAAGTAAAAAAAATATTTTTTGGCGTTTGAATAAAATCATGTATGTTTGAAGAAAACCAGGCAGAGGTGTAACTAGCAAAGATTATATAGGATCCTGTTTCCAAACCTACCGTCGAAGTTGCTCTAAGAGCCTGGAATTTTCTAGGGCAAATCGGGTCACTTCAGGATTCTTATCAATACTTGCTCGCAGCACCTGAATTTCTTCAGAAAGTGCAGTGTTTTCTTTCAGTAGATATTCATCTGCGGACATCAAGCCACCACGAAGAGACTCCATTCTTTGAATTTTCTCTTCCCTGAATTTCAAAATCATTTTAGTGCACCTGTTGTCCTCTTCTCTTTGACTGACCTGAGAAGAAACATGGTACTGCCATTTAGTATCCTTTTATGAAACAAAATCAAAGTAGATTCGGCATCATTAGCAATGCCTGCTCTATCATAAACGACAGAATGGAGATGTACCAGAAGGTTCAACTGCTTTATTTCTTCTTCAAGTTTTTTAATAGAAGTTTCTGCCATCTGTTCCCTTCTCAATGCACCAGCAAGTGTAGTTTCCAGTGATTTTAACTATAATAAATTGACAGAAAATACACCAGCAAAAATCAGGAAAATGGAAATGGTGAGTATTTTATTCAGGAAAATGGAACAAGGTACAGCAGTAGTATGTCTGACCTGTTCACAAGAAACTCTGAGAACCCCATTGGATTCTTTTCCAAGCATATCAACTGGGTGATCCTGTTTGAGTTTCCATTCATTACAGTCATCCTCATCTTTGTTTCTTATGTCCCTATCCATGGCGGGTCCAAATGCTAAAGATCGGGTTACTTTTTCCCGTTTAAGGGCAGAAAGCTCTTCC
Organism: Penstemon davidsonii; assembly: GCA_034814905.1. Classification (NCBI taxonomy): domain Eukaryota; kingdom Viridiplantae; phylum Streptophyta; class Magnoliopsida; order Lamiales; family Plantaginaceae; genus Penstemon; species Penstemon davidsonii. Next base: position 8,324,056 of record JAYDYQ010002688.1, read on the forward strand.
TGTTACAACAATCAATGTCAGATCCAGGTTAATTTCTATGCTGTTTCAACCATACGGAACTAGTTTGACCTTTAACAGTTGTAGCTGATGTTGCAATGCAATAACATCTCCTGATGAATCTTCATTAATGATAGCCTGAATCATGAAGGATGGACGAAAGAGGGAGGTAAGAATGCATGGATTTATCAGTGCAACATAACTACATTCCACTGCTCATACAAAGAAACTTACATTATTCTGAATCAGCTTTGCTCGCTGAGCAAACTTTAAAGTGTTCAAAGTTTCAGCCGCAGAGCTGTAGATGATGTATTTAGGTTTACAATAAACTAAACCAATTAATACCAGCCTAATAATTTGATTTCTTGATTAAAATAAAAATGAAAAAAACACCACCAAGAGGATGAAATATTATACCAGATAGATGGGCTGACATTCGCTATTATCATTGTTTTTGAGTTTCCACCAAGAGAGTCCTGTATTTCATTCAACTTACTCACATAAAAATATAATTTATACACAGCTTGTGATAAATGTATAAGAGAAAAAATAATACTGAACCTGAAGGAGAAATGTCAATCTTGAATCTCTGTAAGGAACATGCTTTAGTTTTCCATTTGCCACATCCACTAAGACCATAATTACATGACTGCAAATCAAAGACGTTTCAGGTTGCTATGTCAATTAAAAAGAATATTTCAAAAAAGTATAAAAAAGGTTAGACCATTGGATCCAAGATATTACCCTAGCGTCGACAGTGATCTATTAATATTTGCAGCTTCTTTCAGCCGTTCTCCTTCAGCACCAGAAGACTTCTGCCTATTGGAGAAGAGAACAATGCAAATTTTATAATTTAACAAGAATAAATATCCTCTCCTAATTGTCATGACAAATTTGAATCGAATTTAGTACCTTTCTGAACCAGCAAGATCAACAAGGTTCAGCCTAGAAAAACGGAAGTTAGTAGTGGAATCCTTTTCCCACCTACTCTCAATCACACAAGTAAAAACACTGTGTGAACGGCTGCTTTCTGCGTTCATATTTGTCGAAGCAACTCTCCTATTTGAAGAACCCTAATAACGCCAAAATTAAATGCCACGTGTGAAGATTATGTGATTCATAGTAAACCAAATAAAAGGAGATGAAAAAAAATGTCACCTGGCTCAAAAGCTGAAGAATGTCTCCAACTGTGTGGACCTCAAATTCTGACAGATTTTCTACATACACACCTTTTTTCATATCCTCTCGCAACTTATAGATAGAAATGAGAAATATATGAGTATACCCTGCTATAATAATGGAACAATTCAGAGATCAACTTAAACTGTTTTGAAAGCAATAGTACCATCAAATTTGTGGATGAAGGATCAAGAAGATCAGTAATTTGTTCGTTGTAAATCTCAAGAAAAGAGCATTTGCAATTGTATGCTAATCGTTCATCTCTCCTGCTTTCCTCCTCCTAAAAGAGAATGTGTCATAAAATGACCAAATCGCTCATACAAAAATGTTATATAGCAAGAACAAGCAAAGAGAGTTGAAAGTTACCGCTCTAATCCTTGCAAACAAGAACTCAAATATACGTGGGGTCATTCCACGATTTAGACTAGGTTTGACTTCTAGTTCTTCAATCTCACCAAGCATTGTATAAGTCTTTCCACTACCGGTCTACATTATCAAATCTTAAAAAATTTTAATGCAAATTTGGATAAAGAAAGAGAAGTAATAATGCTTAAACATAATTATTTCTTTAGACTTAAAGAGATAAGATAATCTAGGAAGAGAAATATAAACAGGTTTACAATGCATTACCTGCCCATATGCAAACATGCAACTATTGTAACCAGACAAGCAATTCTCCACCATGGGCAAGCCAACCATCCTAAAAAGCGTCTCCTGCAAACGCAAATGAAGATGCATTAATCACCATCACTATCACAATTCATTTTTCAAACCAAACACAAAATGTAAATACCTGGTCTATAGCTTCACATGCTACATGATCAAAGGTAAATCGGGTCTCAGGTTGCCCAATCCAGGTGATGCTTTGTGAGCTCTCCTGCTTCAAGCATCTACTGAAACCAAAACTACTTTTCTCCATGTCATTCAATGGCCGCACGCGTATCAAAACCTAAAACATTAAAATTCAAAACAATAGGTAACAAATTCGCAAAGTTGAATGGAAATTCATTATACACACGCAATTAAAATAGTAACTTACTTGAACATTGTGCTCCATCCAAAATGATGGATCTTCTTTAAGTTCAAAATAAGGAACCTCGACAGTATTAACAACAGTGGGCAAACTCGTAAACCCTTTAGACAATGCAAGCATTCGCGTATTACCATTAAGTGGAGGCCTAGAACCACTGGCTAAACAATACCCCGGGTTTGGAGGCTTGCTCACACTCTTAGTAGGTGTGCTCTGCGTTGAATTAGGCTCTGAATAACTCGTATTAGCCCTCCCTACCCCCCTAGTAGACCTAGGAGTATTCATATTAGCTACAACCCTTCCCTCCTCTTTCAAATCCATAACACCATTACTCGATTGATACTCATTCTTCTGAGACCAACCAAACCGACCTTTAGATATTACCCCTTGTTTTTCTGGAGTACGAAGTGTCGATGATGTATCAGAATATTTAGGTTTTGGCTTAGAGGGGGTTCTATTAACATTCTTCACCTTAATGCTACTCGATTCCTGATCTGAAATTACAACGTGGGATGGATCCTGAATTGCATTTAAAGGAGGTCTTGAATGGTCTATGCTAATCTGAGGGTTCAATAGATCCCTAGGGTTTAGGGGCACATTCTCAACTTCCTCTGTATTAGGGTTCTTACCCGAATTTCTTCGCAGGAATTTGAAGTCCCTCAACATTCTGCAAACACCAAAAAGAGAATTAAATTTTATCATTTTCTAGAAGGAGAAGGTGAAATTGGCAATAATGCGTACCTGGTGGAAGAAGTGAGGAAAAGAATTCCAACACCACGAAATCTTGAAATTGTATTTTTCTCTGATGAAGAAACGAAACGGCGTCGTTCCTCAGCTGGCTTCTTGTTGGCTTTCTACTAAATCTTGTATCAAAACCATCTGTTATGTAATTTTTCTTTTCTTCTAGTTCTTTTTCTCCTCTTTAGATTTCAATTTTCAAAGTAAGCAAGATTTGGAACTCTCTCTCTCTCACTCACTCACTCACTCTTTCTCTCTGATTGTGTGTCAGTGGGAGTGCTCAAAGAAAGTACATTTCAAGTATAGGGGTAAAGATGGACGGCTAAGATGAGATCTGGACTAGAAATTGGGGAAGATGGCGCTATGGAGTTTTGAATTTCGTAGGGGTATCTTTGGAAATTGAGGGAAGAAATATTTGAAATTGTAATAATTAAATGTATTGAACGGCTAACTAGTTCTTACCAAAAAGGAAACGGCTATATAATTCAAATATTATGGACCTTGTATATGGGCCCAAGGTTTGAGCTCTACTTTTGTTGGTGGGGTCCTTGGGGACTTGCCTACTTGGGTTCAAATTGAATTGGAATTTCAACTTTTGGACTTCCAATTAATAAATTAGGATGTCAATTTGATGGATTTTAATCTGAATTCGATTCTATTTCGATTCGATTTAGTAAGATTTTTATTCGATTAGAAACTGATCTGATAACTAAGATTTGTAATTCGGTACGCGTGGAGCGAAGATGGATATATGGTCGATCTGATCCATTAAAAATATGTATTCAATAATAAATTAAAAAATTATATTTTTCATTCATAATCTCATTTTTGTGCATATTCTCATTCAACACTATGAGTAATTTGGGGACCTTAATATTAGTATCATGGTGTACCAAAGTCATATGTGAAATCATTTGAATAAATGGTTTAATGTGTTAGAGCTGACATTTTTCTACGTTAAACCTTAGTGAATGTTAAGAAAAGTTTGATTACGTGAGTTAAATTAAATGAAAAATTTTATAAAAATAAATTTATTTTTGAAAAGAATAATAATGTGAATTTTAAAAATAGAGGTTCTGTTAGATCCCAAAAAAATACAATATCCGATTTATCGAATTCGAACAAGATCCGATGAATACAAAAATTTAATATTCAAACAAGATCTGAATTCGACCATTCACAGCCATAATCATGCATGCACACGCTTTTTGGACAAATTGGTTTTCTTAAACAACAATCAATTGTCTTTGGGGAAGAGGAAGAAGCATACATCAAATTATTTTTAATACTCCTATATAGAAAGAACATCATCTTGATCATGTGAAATTAATTTGACTAAAAAATTAAAAAATATATATACATACATATATATATATATATATATATATTATATTTTAGAGTAATGTATATTTATTATTTAATACATAATATAGTAGAATATCATTTACAGATAGATACTATAATTAAATTAAACAAAATATAATAATTATATAAAACATAGATAAAAGCGTTAGAGTGAGTAGCATTAAATTACTAGTTAAAATGTTGTGACCAACTAATATAGAAGAATTTTCTTTTGTATCCAAAGGGTTTAGTTTCTTTCGAGGCGTGTTGGGCATATTATATATATGGAAACCTCTCCTAATAGGGTATCGAATTTGAATCGTCACTTTGAGAGCATTAATCACTTATAATAGGTCAATCACCTATTAATACTAATATAAAAGATATAAGGTTAATCACATTTTTTATAATAATATTACCATTGGAGATGCTCTCACTTGAATCAGTTTAGACAGATTCACCCACCATTAGTTTCATTGATCAGATTTGGTAACATCTTGAATTAAAGGGACAAATATGTTCCTTTCATCATTTTATGCATATTTACAAAACTAGCTAGTATGCATTAGAGAATTATACGTCGAAAAAAGTCATATTTCATGGCATAGTAAGGCCATCTCCAGCCGAGGCAGGCAATAGCCCCCTCATGCATGCATGCCTGCTTGCTTGCCTTGCCTAATCTGTCATCTCCAACCGAACAAACAATCTAAATCATTTAATTCAATTTCAAACTTTTCTCACTCTCACTTAACAATAACAATAATAATAATATTATTATTGGCAAAAATAATAATAATAATAATAATAATAATAGAGTTACTAGGCAATTTAAAAAAGATTTAGTCGAACATTTGTGGGCAACACACGGTCCATTTTCGAATCAGGTGTTCATTTGTAATCGTATTTGTTAAGTTATTTACTTGATCTTGTAATTGTATTTTCAAATTAAGTTGCAATAAAAATAAGTTTTGTTAAGTCAAATTTATATAACAATAACTATATTTTTTTTAAACTAAGTCGTAGTTTATCAAAATACACCGAAATGTTTTTACAAATCACATAAATATTTTAATTTATTTAAGAAAAAAAGTGACCAATTACATAAAATTGACTATTTTGTAAGAATTTTTACACAAACTTTTTAGGATTTTTACACACACATATACATGTTTTATTTTATTTTAAAAAAAGTGACCAATTAATTTTTTTTGTACACATATATATAATTAATATAATTTAATTTTTTTAAACACATTTTAAATTATTTTTTTAAATTAAAAATTTTAAAAAATATAAATATAGGGTGGCCGCCAAATGGTGGTCACCCATTGGCCTGAAGCTTGCTTGCCCGGAGGCACGCAGGCAGGCAAGCCTGCCTGCCTAGATGCCCCCCCGGTTGCCCTCATACCCGCTTGCCATCCAAAAAAATTTCCATCTCCAGCCGACGACCCCCCTCATGCCTGCCTCCCCCCTTCGGCTGGAGATGGCCTAAAATCCATCACTCGGAAGAATTCTATTTCGATTTTTTCCGGAATTTATGTGCTCGATCATACATTGATAAGTGAACTAGTCTGGCGTAATGCATTATTTGAAAAATAAAAATAAAATGATCATTTATAAATATAATGAACTACGTATATTAGTTACTTGCTGAAAATTAAAAAAAATTGAAAACTATAAATAAACAATATATCAATATGTATTTTTAACTACGATACAACACAATTTTTTGGTACGATATTTCCTAAAATCAATATAATATCACGATATCATTTATGATTTTGGTTTATCACAAACCTTGAATTTTGAGGTGGAAATCGAAATTTCATAGGGTTTAGTGAGAACTATTGAAATCCATGAATGATATATTGCTTGGCACTTGGATAGTTTCTTCCAGTAGACTAAATACATGCATAATTGATAATTTGTGCATATGTGTGAGTTTAACTTAATTAGGTCAAACTCATCTTAAAAGTTAGCTCAAGAGTTGAAGATTGTTCATAATCTTATAAGGCAAGACGCAAATTTGTTCAGACCGTGTGGATGCCTAACACGCGGATATCCTAGTCCATGTGGATGAAAAATAAATCTCATCATGCGAAGAAGAGGGAGTCCATCACGGAAGGGGAAGTGAACCACATTAACATGAAATCCTAATACCAAATTAAATTTACATGGATTGGACTAAGTCCACCTAAAAAGTTTGAATTTAACTACCTCAATTAAATTTAGCTCAAGATGCAAAGATTACTCAAAATATTGTAAGGGATAATTAATCTTAATATACAAACCATGCGAAATATTTTAATCTTAGCAATTTGCTCTATATTACCATGTATATAAATTATTTACTACAGAAGTTGAAGTTTTGTGGCATAAAAATAATTAGGAGTGAGCACAGTCCGGCAGACTGACCGGACCGAACCGGAACCGATGGTTCGGTCCGGACCGTTTACCGAAACGAAATTTCGGTTCGGTAAACGATTCCTGTCCGAGAACCGAACGTCTCAAATGTCGGTTATCGAACCGAACCGAACCGAACTGGTTGGACCGAAACTTTTTTTTTTTTAAATTTATGTTTTTCATTTACGATTTTTGGTGATAAACAGAAGAGGGTTTTTTTTTGTATGGTCTGTATGTTGTATGATTTTTATTTTGTGTTAAATTGATTTTTTGGTTTTTATAAAAAAAAATTAAGTTTCGATTTTTTTTCCGAACCATTCAATTTTGTATCGAACCATATCGAACTGAACCATTCAATTTTGTATTGTACCGGATCGAAATTTTCGATCCGATAAACAATCCATAAAAATCCAGGACCGAACTGATCAGGAACCGAAGTTTGGTTCGATCCGATTCGGACCGTTTGCTCAGCCCTACAAATAATCATCCATTTGAAACTCATCCTACTATAAATTTCCATTCACATTGGCATTTTTTATGCTTGATGTTGATATGTGTACGGTTTATTATTTTGATTAGATATTAAATCATGAATAATTGGAATATGCGCCTTTCAGAAAATATAGTGATAAAGCACAATTATTTATAGTGTTCTTTCTTCGACCGATATTAATATAGTATTTCCACTAGAACTATATGTGGATAAGGATATCGGAGCTTAATTATTGACCTTTCACCATAATCATGTCACATTCACATATTAGAAGCTAGCTAGCTAGTCCAACTTGTATGGTATATATATGATAATATATAAAAAATAGAACAGCTTCATTAATAAGGCAACGTACCCTTTTCGTGCATGCCGGATTGTATGGCCCCGTACTTGAATATATATGATACATCCGGATTTTATATTTTTTTATATTTAATTTAGCTTTGAATATGATCATATCTGGATTTCTTCAATATTGAATTTTTATTCGAATGAAAAAGTTGGGAATCTGAATCATTATTTGACATATATATGAAATGATATATAGTTGCAAAGTTACATATTATGCTAATATTTCATTGAATAATTAATGTTAATAAAAAATCATATAAAGAGTTTTCCACGACATAAATAACTTAAATTCGATTTTTTGTTAATTATTGTGTCCAGGATGTTCTTTAAAACATATTTTCTTCATTGAATTTTAAATCGTCAAATAAAATATTACGTGTCAAGTGGAAATCTTAAATAATCAATGAAATCTATTTGAACAGGGTTCATGTTAATATCCGACCCGACCCACCTCATAGTTGTACACTTGTATGTGTGTTCTTTAGTGAATACTTTTTCATTTTTAAATATGTGTGGTGGAGGGTTTGTCCCTTGGGAGTTTAAGAAGCCGGAATTTATTTTTATTTTTTATTGCCTTTATCCTATGTTAAAGCAATAATTGAGGAGGCTATATATAAATGCTGCTTCACTTTTATTGAGAAAGACGCAAAAAGAAGAGAAGAAGGTACCAAAAAGAAAAGCATATATAATTACGATACAGTACTAGTACTAGTAAAAGTAATCATGGTTCAGAGGCTGGAAATATGCATAGAATTGTTGAAGATGGTTGTACAATTTGTGATTGTTTTTGTTGAAGCAGTTGACTCTGTTATTAACCACAGTACTAATTCTGCAAACCATAATTATCCAATTTCTACTGTCCCATATATTGGTATTCTTTAATTCTTTTTTATCTTCTTTATTTCTAGAATCGAATTAATTGTATGTTGTAATCCAGACAAAGTTTTGTAGTAAATACAGAGCTCTTCAGTAATTAGATGTATGCAGTATGCTTGTGTTTAATTCTGTTTTCTTGTTTATTGGTTTTTTTTATTTTGTTAAGACATTTTATTTGGAGAAATTTAAAAAAAAAATGTTTTTTCTTAGAAAACTTGTTAGAATTCGACTCCAGCTTGATTAATAGAACCAGACTTGAAAAATATTATTGTTCAAATTTTTTGAAAATTCATTTGAGGTAGATTCAGTAAGATGAAAAAATGGGAATATAAAGTGTTACTCGATGGAATTGAAAATTTAAACCAATTTAATGACAATTTCAAGTTAACAAAGAAAAATAAACATTTGATTTAGTGTTTAGTTAATTAATTTCGGTTGTAATATTCCAGCTAGCACATGAGCAAGACAGCAATTAGAAAAAAATTGTCATATTTTCTTAACAAATTGAAGTACACAATTAATTGTATAATGATGTTCATATCTATTCTAAGTCAGAGAACGAAAGCTATTAGTAATTAGTTTCGATTCGATATATTGTTTGATGTAACAATATATTCACCATCTCAAAAAAAAAAAAAAAAAAAGCTCGGGTTACCAATAAAATACAAAAAAGAAATTCAGACAATTATGTGGTTTCAAATTAATTAAGTATAACCTCATCATCCGAGCAACACCATATTCGAATTTTTTTTATTATTAAAATAAAAATTGACTTTCTATTGTACAGATTAATGTAGAGTAGTACTAATAAACATATTTAACTCTTTTTCGTTTTTGTCCTGACCAAAACTATGGGAGCTAAATGCAAAACACTCTTTTTTCTTAGTCTAACTAATGAAAAAATCCCCTATATTATTTTAAAGTTAATAAGTGAATTAATTAATTTTTTTAGGTTAAGAGGGGTGTTTTTAAATATATCCATTGATGGGGGATAAACGTCATCTCGACTTGAAAGAGAGTTTTGCTACTAAAAAAAATCAAAAAGGGGTTCTTATTAGTTCAAATAACACAGAGATTTTTTTGTTAGTTAGACAAAATACAAGAGATGTGTTTGTATCTCACTCAAACTATGGATTATCCATGAGTTCAGGAGAAATATTTCTTACGCCAAAATACATACTTAAAATTTGCATAATAAATGTTCAAGACATTTTCTTAATGGAAAGAGTAAAGTTCATTTATTTTGAATCTTTCTCACTTTAAGTGTGGGTGTTTATCTTATTTAGGGGAGTGTGGGCGTTTATCTATATGTTTTAATACTAGTTTTATTATTAAATATTTATTGTATTTATGAAATGCACACTTTAATGATATAATTATCGTTTCATTAAAAAAAATGGAAAAAAACTATAAAACACTTGAAAGTGAATTTTCCTAAGTGACATTATATTATATTTCATTATAATTTATAATGGAATTATATGCCTTCCACAGCCTAGTGAAAAAGCACATATTTCAACTATTGTTTCTTCAGTTTCATCAACCAATATTATTAAATATTAATGTCATATTTGGAAAGCTAGTCCAACATGTCTAATAAAATAATACCAATAATGCGTCCTTTATTTCATGTTGTTTGTTGTCAATTTTCAATGTAATGATTGATACAATTTTTTATGTGTGTGCAATGCATGTAATGGGTCGGATCCTGTCCGCATCTACCCATCTCTAGTTTAAACCGAGTCCTGTTGTAACATATTATCCCTATTCCAAATTAGAATTTTGTTTTCTAAATAGAATTCAAATAAAAAAGAAAACTGATTAGAGAATCTAATCTTGAGATGAAATCTTTATTCATTTATAAATTATTTGAAATTCCGAATAATTCTAAAAAGCTAATTTTACACTCTTCTCATTTTAGAACTTTTATATTAACGAATTCGAGTATCAAATACATAATTCTAAAACAAAAGTATAATCTAAACACCCACACTATTTAATTTTAATAGAATCAAATTAATCGGATCAACTCTATTAATTTATGCATTAAGGCTGCGTTCGGTTTGGCAAATTGTTATTGGGGCACAATTACATTTTGGCCCAATTATATAGTTGGGTTAGTAATATAATACCATGTTTGGCACATAATAATCTGGTAGATTTTAATTGGGCTCATAAATTAATATTTAGTTCGGTTGGGCTAATTAATGGACAAATGCGGAAATTGACAAAAATACCCTCAAATCTGCCTGTAGTGGAGTTTTTTGCATTTTTTCAATAATAAAAACATAAGGGGGGGTTTTGTACCAAAAATCCTAAACATTGAAAGGTATTTTAGCATTTTTTCAATACAAACCCACTGCCACAAATTATCAACAATTAAATCATATAATTTAGGAGGATAGTAATAATTAGTACAACCCAAACATCAATTGCAAAAATCTCCATGTCTTTGGTACAAAATTATAGCACTGTTTGTGTAAATAAAATACACCCCAAGGCATTAGAATCAAATAATATACCAATACACTTGAAAACAAGTCTCAAACTAGTCACCACCAAAACATAGTATAATCCATATCCAGTAAAAAATACTAGTACTTGCAAACATCAACATATGAAATTAAAAGTTCATTATACTTCAAATACTTCAAGTACAACCATACACCCCAAGACACCACTTGTTCCACATACTTTGAATCTTTTCTTGTGATCAATCATTTTTTTTTATCAACTGGATAGTGCAGATGAATCACGTGTCTTCATTTTTCGGTTGTACGCGTTCCTCAACACAACTTTAGTTTCATTGAGTCATTTCTTCCTACTGTTCAAGTTGCTTCTTTTTCAATTGGGCTGAAGTTGGGGTCTTCATTTTCACCCTTTTTGAACGTACTTCCAGCATATCCACAACACGAGTTTAGATAATGATTTTTTTTAAAAAAAATAGATCTCTTTCTTCTGCCAAGAAAATTCAAAACATCTGTAAATGCAACCTCATTACTAGAGTTTATGTTTATGTGCATGTGTGTGCAAAATGTAAAGATATGAGAAAATTGAAAAATATGAGTGCATGTGTGAAATACTAATCTGCTACCTATCATACCACCAAAAACAATAGAAAAAGAAAAAACAAAGAAGCCAAAATTAGCAAAAGTTGTAAGTGAGAGCAATGGAACCTCTTAAACAAGTTCTGAATCCCTTTGCATTGTCAAGTACTAGATCCACCAAAAACCTTAGTCCAGGGATGTCAAAACAACTTCAAATTTGACCGTATCCCATTAAACACCTATTGTGCTTCAAAATTATGATGTTGTTAGTCCATTTCATTCCTTCCATCTCACATAATCAATCCCCATATGCTCCAATTTAACCTTAGCTCTAGGTTGCCTCTAGAGCACCCATCACTATTTAACTTAAACACACCAGTAGGTAGTTTAACCCAATATACTTAAACAGGTGGTTTGCTAGGTTTTTTTTAAAAAAAAAATTGAAGTCCCAGCCTCTTGCAATGAAACAATCCCCTTTCCAAAAATTCAGTCCAATTTTTGTGGCTCTATTCAAACTTCTAACATTTGTTGTACCTTAAAGACAACTCTTTTATCATACATTTTAATTTCATTGTATTGCATTATTCCTTTCAAGCCAAATGAACCATCCAATCGCACAAGTATTTTGATATGTCCTTTCTTTCTTTCCTCAATACCCTTCCTAGATCTAAACCATACTTTCAAGAATTATTTTGAAAATTAGGAGTAACCCTCTGCCTATAATTCATCCAAAGAAGTATACATATACACGGACACAACATCTAAACCCTATTTTACTTTCACATCAAAACTCAACCCCTCTTCCTATAATGATGTGTTTTGCAAGAATCATAGTGCAATCCAACACCAAAAAATTAACAACAATAGATGACCCAAAAACTCCATTAACAGAGAGGAAAAATCAAAACCAAAATCCTCAAAACTCCGAACTACTTGTCCGAAGAAAGAGGGAGAAACAAGAGAAAGAAGCTTCCAACATTACTCCATCACTACAACAAGCTAAATTCCGTATAAATTTCAAAGTTCTTCTTCATTAATTCAATGGTATACGGCATAAGTTTCGGATTTGACGTGGTTGTTACTTGGACTCAAACGAAGTTAGGAATAGAATATACCTGATGAAAACCTTCGGCACCCGTAGCAATGGAGGTATGGCCATAACAATGGAGCTTAATAATTCAACTTCAAATCTGACAAAATAAAATGGATAATCAATTGAGATTGAAGTTCTAAGTTAAAAGTATTACAAAATCTAACATGAAAGAAACAAAATTGGGTAAGAATTTTCAATTTCGGCAATTAGGGTTCTTTAGGCGAAAGTGGAATTGAAGACGATGACAAAGAATTGCTGTGGAAAAAGAGGGAAGTAAATGTTCTGAAATTTTTTGTGCAGGAATACATATATAAAATGATGAAGGTTTTATTGTAATTTGTACAACATTGAAGGGTAAATAGGTCACAAAAATTTTAATTTGGGCCAATAATTCTAATTGGAGGGGGGAGTGTCCAATTATAATCAATCCAATTAAGTGGTCTGGCCCACACATTTGACGGATTAAGCCGGGCAGCCCGTGATTTAGTCGGCCCAACCGGACAAGAAATTAAGCCCACAATTATATAATTGTGGGCTAATTTGGGGCTTATTGGGGGCTTGTTTGGGCAACCGAACGTAGCCTGAGTAACCTCGATGATGAAGCTAGATTCAAGTCAAAAACGGAGTACAGTCAGATTAATACCATACCTAAACCTGGGTTAGTCTATTATAAGATACCTTAAAAAACTATCTCCCACAAGATAGTTAATCTTAACCATTAAAACTTATCAAAATTAAATCTAGACCATACAATTTTGTCCAAGGCAAAATTGATCAATTGAACCCTTTTTGTTGTTGGACAAATTTGAAAATAAAAATTTACTTTTATATCCTTATATAAATATACTTAACAAACACTAAAATAAAAAAATTCATTCATTTCTTTATCTCCATCTCCCTCCTCCTTCAAAACTCTATCGCCACCGGCCCACCACCACCTCTGCCACCATCGTTTTGTGATAAAATCCGGCCACGCGAAGGCCATTTTTGGCCGTCGGATTGCCGGAACTGGCCTTCGCGTGGCTGGTTCCGGCCATGATTTTGTTTCCGAATGGAGGCTAGCTAGGGTGAGGGGTGTGTTATAGGGTGGTGGTGGTGGTGGTGGCGGCGGCGGTGGGGTGACGGCGGCTAGGGTTTGGGTATGTGGAGGAAGAAGATAAAGTTAGGGTTTGGGCTTGAGTGGTTGGGCCTTGGGGTCTTTTGAAATTTAACATTATTACAATTTGTACCTTCTAATTTCAATGTTGAATATATTGGGTATAATTGGAGTATTGAAGTAACAATTGAATCCTCAATTTTTTTAATTTGTCTCAATTTAGCCCCTAACATCTTACATTCTTTATTATTTTAATTAAAATATATCACGAAAAATATATATTTCACTAATATTAGTGAAAAATCAATATTATACATTTTTGTTTATTTTGGGATTATATATTTATATTTCAATTCAATATTTATAAAATATCATTACTATTAAAAATAATATTTATAATTATTATAAATTTTCATTTATTTTGGGATTGTATATTTATGAAATTATTAATACTTTACATAGCCTATTTTTGTTTTCTCAATTTATTTTGGAATAATAATCCTCTTGTCATTTTTCTTACTAAAATTGAGACTCCAAACATAATCAATAGGACTTGAGGTTATAAATGTTTATTGGAGCATAAATTTAAAGATGAAAAAAATATATAGTTCAAAATCATTACATTAGTAGTCAACATTATTGTCCTTAGGGTAATGTATAATTAGATTAATTACAACCAAAATTAATTAACCAAAGTCAGTGACCTTAAAATAATGTATAATTATGTTAACTGAAATCGCTAATTGTCCCAATTAATTGACAAATTGTCAACATTATTGATCTTAGGGGTAATGTATAATCGTAACTAAAATTCATAATTGACCAAAGTTAACAGTGTTGACCTTAGGGTATGCATATTTAGGTTAATTGTACATCAAATTGATAATTGACTCGACTAATTGACCAAAGTTAACATTATTAATGTATAATTGGGTTAATCGTAACAGAAATCGATAATAGTCCCAATTAATTGACAAAAATCAACATTATTGATCTTAGGGGTAATGTATAATTATAATTGAAATTGATAACTGACCAATTACTTGACCAAAATCAATTTTGTTGACCTTATTGTAATGTATAATTAGGTTATTCATAAATCAAATTGATATTTTACTCGATTAATTGACCAATTGAGACAATTATCCATTTCGGTTACAATTAACCTAATTATACATTAATAATGTTGACTTTAGTCAATTAGTCTACTCAATTATCAATTTGATTTACGATTAACTTAACTATACATTAACCTGAGGTCAACACAATTGATTTTGGTCAATTAGTCGAGTCAATTATCAATTTGATTCACGATTAACCTAATTAGGTCAACCAATTGATTTTGATCAATTAGTCGAGTCAATTATCAATTTGATTTACGATTAACCTAATGCATACCCTAAGGTCAACAATTTTAATTTTGGTCAATTATGGATTTCAGTTACGATTATACATTACCCCTTAGATCAATAATGTTGACATTTTGTCAATTAATTGTGACAATTATCGATTGCGATTAACATAATTATACATTATTATAAGGCCATTGACTTTGGTTAATTAATCGATACAATTAGTTTCGGTTATAATTAATTTAATTATATATTACCCTAAGGACAATAATGTTAACTAATGATGTAATTATTTTGAATTGTATATTTTTCATCTTTAATTTGTGCTCCAATAAACATTTATAACCTCAAGCCATATTAATTATGTTTGGAGTTTCAATTTTAGTAAGAAAAATGGCAAGAGGATTATTCTTCCAATATAAATTGAGAAAACAAAAATAGGCTATGTAAAGTATTAATAATTTCATAAATATACAATCCCAAAATAAATGAAAAATTATAATAATCATAAATATTATTTTTAATAGTAATGATATTTTATAAATATTGAATTGAAATATAAATATGTAATCCCAAAATAAACGAAAATGTATAATATTGATTTTTCACTAATATTAGTGAAATATATATTTTTTGTGATATATTTTAATTAAAATAATAAAGAATGTAAGATGTTAGGGGCTAAATTGAGACAAATTAAAAAATTAAGGATTCAATTGTTACTTCAATACTCCAATTATACCCAATATATTCAACATTAAAATTAGAAGGTACAAATTGTAATAATGTTAAATTTTAAAAGACCCCAAGGCCCAACCACTCAAGCCCAAACCCTAACTTTATCTTCTTCCTCCACATACCCAAACCCTAGCCGCCGCCGCCACCCCACCGCCGCCGCCACCCTTCTGCCGCCGCCACCACCACAAACTCTAAAACACACCCCTCACCGTAGCCTCCGTCCGGAAACAAAATCTAGGGCTGCAGTAGGGATGGGAATGGGGCCTTCATGGCCGGAACCAGCCACGCGAAGGCAAGTTCCGGCAATCCGACGGTCAAAAATGGCCTTCGCGTGGCCGGATTTTTCACAAACCCAGTATTTGAAGTAGATGGCGGCGGAGGTGGTGGGCCGGTGGTGATAGAGTTTTGTAGGAGGAAGGAGATGAAGATGGAAAATGTGAAATAACATATGTAAATTTATTGTAACATTCAATTGAAGCAATTTCCATCCAAGCATACTCAGCCATGGCTACAAATCCATCTTTGGAGAGAGAGAAAGAGAAAAAGTGTAATGAGAAGTGGGTTAGGATTTGAATGAAAATTAGTTCATTTCATAAGGGTAAATTTGTCTATTAAAAAATTAACATATAAAATTAAATTGAAAATGTGACACGTGTTACTTCAAGAAGGGGTATCTCAATTACCCTATAACCAACAAAATCTTGTAATAGAATGCCCCACCTAACCTTAACCATAGGTGTGCTTTATGAATTCTTTTTGTTTTATTAAATAATAAATATGTGGTGGAGGGAGGGGTTTATCATAATTTTGTCCCCTGGGGATTCAAAAGGCCCAATTTTCGCCCCTCATGGATCCACATAAATTTATTATATATATATACCCCATTAATGAAAACAATTTTACGGAGAAAAGAAAACACGTGAAAAACAGAAGAAAATAATTCCAAAATTACTATACTCAAATTTCAAAGTAATTAATGGTGATTCAGAGGAGCTGTCCATAAAAATGATGAATCTGGCTATAAATTTTGTGATTGATTTTGTTGAAGCAGTTGGCTCTGTTATTAAAGATAGCAAGTCTGCACACTCTCTAAATCCTAATACAGCAGCAGTGAATGTTCCATATGTTGGTATTCTTTAATTTCAAGAATTGAATTGATGCCATTTTTTGTAATCTACACGAAAGTTTTCTAGTGAGGATAAGATAAGGAATTTTGCTTATGAATGCAGAGTTTTTCAGTTAACTTGTTATGATTTGTGGATGTATATATATATATATATGCTTGCTTGTGTTCTTGTTTACAAATTTCTGGTTTTTCATTAAAGTTGATTCATATATCTTTTTTTTGGTTGAAAGAAGAATCTTGGGTGGGTGTTAAGCTGTTGTATTTGGAATTCTTGAAAACTCATGAGGTTTTGGGAGATTTGGTGTTGGGATTGCAAATAAAGCTAATTCATTTCATTTTCGACTTGAACTCGAGTTCATAAACTAAAAATTGTTAAAAATCAAGTTATTTAATCAAACCAAGTTTAAATACAGTTTTGATTTAATTAACAATAAAATTGAATTAAATTATTCAAGTGTTGTACCATATTAGGCCAATTGGTGTAGCAAGAAACATATATATATATATATATATATATACTAATTGTCATGTTTCTAATTTATGTTCTAATAATTCCGGGAATTGTGTGAATGAAATGGAACATCATGGAAACTAAATTATTTGTATAAATATTTTCATATTAAATCAGAGGTTGTAGTCAGGATACAAGAAACATTCTAAAGTTGAATTTCACGAACCAAAAAGAAAAAGAAAAAACATAAAATTATTAAGTACTACTATTATACAAGTTGCCCTAACTTGCAAGTTTTTTTTTAATTAAAATTATTAAGTACTACTATTATACAAGTTGCTCATTATTGATCCTTAATTGATATAATAATACTGCCGGCCTTCCAAGAAACACCATATTCAATGATTCAACTCAATTAATTGAGGGTGTAAGAATAACACATTCCTACAAAACGGAATTTTTTTTTTCCTCTCTCTCTTGTAGAGAGCTTTTCCTCTTTCCCTTGTGGAAAGTCTGTTTTTTTCTTAGAATGGATCATTGCTTGCGCTCTTGCTCAAGTTTGTCACCGAATCGGTAAATTTCAGGAATTACAAGTTGACCCCAAAACTTTGCTGATCGGAGAAAGTATCCGCGTTAGGGTGGGCATTGATACGTCCAAGCCAATTCCTAGATTTATGAAAATTCGAAGTGATAGGGGTGATGTGATAACTGTCTATTTTAGCTATGAACGCCTGCCGAATTTTTGTTACTACTGTGGTATGTTGAACCATATGTCGGCTAACTGTTTGAAAAAATATGAAGGAGACTCTGAAATTCCTGCAGATAAACTCCCGTACGGAGGTTGGCTGCGAGCACCACCTATAGGTTCCAACTCTTCGTCATCAAGTTGGCAGTTCTCAACTGGTGTTTACGTCGATAATAGGGGGCAAAACAGATTCAGTAACTCAAACAGAACTAATAGAGGGATTAATATATTTTCTCCGAAGTCAATGTCGTCATTGCCGTCTGAATTCAAGTCCGGTGACCGGAAAACAGAGTCTTTCCCTGACGGGAAAGAGAATCAATTAGAACCGGTGTTTTCGGAACAAGATTGCGGAAATCAAGCTGTTAATGGTAAGCCTAATCTTAGCCCTGATTTGAAGGGATCAGTTAATCAAATCGATATTATCCCCCCTGTTTTCCCTTTAGTCTCATCTAATCTTAACACTCGGATCGACCCAAGTCATAAAGGTAAAGAACCTCTTTCATCAGATCCCAAAAACCCTTCCCTCTTGGACCATCACCAGCCCATTACCACTAATCCACTTGTATCCAGTTCGGCCCGCACAAAAGATGATTTACAACCCATCCCAAAAGTGCCTGTCCCAATTATACGATCCATTTCTCCTCCTAACAAAAAGAATCTGTTTACAGCCCAACCCAATCACTCACATAAAACTCACTTAACTAGTGATTCGAATCCCATATCCCACTTGCACCATTCTCTACCACAACATCAACTTGACTCCCTTATCCCTACTAAATTCCTAATCCAACATTTCAACGCTCAATCTAGTAAATTACATGAACCCATACCTCAACATAAACATGATCAATTCTCCCAAAACTCCACCAAAATCAAAGTTGTCCCAAATATCCATACTCCAGCCCCAGAAGCAATAAAAGAACTCAAACCTAACCTCGAACACATCTCAATTGTATCGACTTTAAACCGAACCACCCCACCTCATGCGTATCACCAAACTGCCCTGTTCCAAGCTACTAATACATTTACGGAGCCAAGTTTTCAAAACTCCCATCCGGATTTCACACCCTCTAATCCCCTGTGTGTCATGTCGCCTCCAAATGCTCAATCCATTAACCTGCCTCCACACACTAATCCACCACAAAACAACTCGAACCTCATCGACCTTACCCTCCCAAAAAACTTATACCTTGTCCCTGTTAAAATTGAGCCCGATCAGCAACAAAAAACTACTAAACCCCAATCTAAACCGAAACGACCTTCAGGAAAAGAAAATACCAAACCAAAAACCCATGCAAGCACAACCTCCCTTTTGAAACCCAAAAACACACTCAAAGAACCTCTTTCAAGTAGTAGTGGCAGAAAAAGAAAGCACCAAAACATCCTCAGCGAACCTATTCCCGTACCTGATTCTTTTGTCCCAAATAACACTAAGCAAGATGAAGAATCTGTTGTTGCTCTCTCTAGACCTTCAAAGAAGATTCATGTTGCTATTCCAGAGGCGGAGGCTGCCGGGCAGCCCCGCCTATCACCATGAATTGCATAGCCTGGAACTGCCAAGGTTTGGAGGGTTCCTCGGCAGTTCGGTATCTCGGGTACCGCATTCGAGATCATAACCCTCAAATCATCTTTCTATCGGAAACTAAGGCAAAAGGTAGGAAGATTGATCGCTTGAAAATGAAATTGGATATGTACGGTGTTTATGTGGAACCTCGTGGAAAATCTGGAGGTTTAGCGCTGCTTTGGAAAAAGGATATTCAAATTGATTTGCAGAGTATTTCGGTTAACCATATAGATGTCCATATTACGGAAGATGATAATCCCACAGGCTGGCGGTTAACTGGTTTTTATGGAGAGCCAGATTCCACTCTCCGACATCGCTCTTGGGACCTACTTCGCCTACTTGCTAGCAAGAGCTCAAAACCGTGGCTTTGTGTCGGGGATTTTAATGCTTTTCTCTATCACTCTGAGAAAAAGGGAGGAAATCTCACATCTAGTAACCAACTGAGAGAGTTTAGAACTGCCTTACAGGATTCGGGACTTAATGATCTGGGCTTCTCGGGTTTTCCTTATACTTGGTCCAACCGTTGGGAATTTCCACGAACGGTGTATGAAAGACTTGATCGAGCTTGCGTAACTGATTCGTGGATGCAAAAGTTTCCCTCCAGCAATGTCAAACATCTCAATTTTGGGGGTTCAGACCACTCACCTATATTAATTCGGGTTCTAGACCAAGAAATTGCCCAACAGGACATCAAAGTTAAGAGATTCATGTTTGAATCTATGTGGCTCGGTGACGAGGGCTGTTCGGATGTTGTTAAAAAATCGTGGGATAAAACCAGCCATAATATTCGAAGCAACGTTTGGGATAAGTTGAATGACTGTAGTGACGAACTAGGTGCTTGGAGTACTTCCTCTTTTGGAGGGGTCAGAAAGAAAGTTTCTAAGCTTAGGGCTGAGATCCATACTTTGAAAACGGGGGTTATTTCTGCCTTATCCAAAGAACGAGTGAGGAATCTTTCGATGAAATTAGACGATCTTATGGACAAAGAAGAGAAAATGTGGCAGCAGCGCGAGCCAAGGCTCATTGGATGCGGGAAGGCGACCGTAATACTCGTTATTTCCATAGTCGTGCCTCGAGTCGTAATAAGAAAAATAAGATTGAGGGGATCAGAAAAGAAGATGGTACCATGTGCAAAAAAGTGAAGGATATTGAAGGGGTTGTGGTTGAGTATTTCAGCAAGATTTTTTCTTCTAGTCGCCCTTCGATTGAAGAGTTAGACTTGGTTTTGAATGCTATGGGATCGAGGGTGAGTTTCGAAGATAATCAACTTCTACTTCAGCCGTACACCGCAGAAGAGGTACACCGTTCCCTTTTATCTATGTATCCCCTTAAATCCCCCGGCCCTGATGGGTTCCCCCCCTTATTTTTTCAGAAATTTTGGCCTATAGTTGGTATTGATGTTACGAAATGGGTTCTTGACTTCCTGAACAATGGTGTTTTTAATGAGTCTTGTAATTTAACAAACATTGTTCTTATTCCTAAGTGCCAAAAACCTGAATATATGACTCAATTTCGCCCCATTAGTCTGTGTAATGTTGTTTACAAAATTGCCTCCAAAACCTTAGCCAACCGTTTGAGACCTTTAATGAACTCTGTAATCTCTGATTATCAATCAGCTTTTGTACCTGGCCGACAAATAACTGATAATGTCCTTGTAGCTTTTGAGATTACCCATTTTATGAAAAAACAAACAAAGAATAAGGTAGGCCAAATGGCCATTAAGTTGGACCTCAGTAAAGCCTATGATAGAGTAGAGTGGGAGTTTTTAAGAGCGGTAATGATCCGGTTAGGTTTTGCTTCGCATTTTGTTAATCTCATAATGACTTGTATTTCTTCTGTCACTTATTCGTTTGTCCTTAATGGTGTGCAATTTGGTTTTGTCAAGCCGGAAAGGGGTATCCGTCAAGGAGACCCCCTTTCCCCTTATCTCTTTCTATTATGCGCAGAAAGTTTGAGTTCTCTTATTTGCCAAGAAGAAAACAGGGGGCATCTTGAAGGAATTTCAGTATGTAATGGAGCACCGAGAGTTTCTCACCTTCTATTTGCTGATGATACCTTGATCCTTTGTCAGGCTACTGAAGAAGCTGCCATTCGAGTTAACAATTTGCTACAAGCTTACGGTGTTGCCTCGGGCCAAAGGATCAACTTTGAGAAGTCCAGCGTTGTTTTTACTAAGAGCACGGAGGAAGAGATGATAGCTTCAATTCTTAGAGTTTTGCCAATTCAAAGGGATCTTAAGCACGACAGGTATCTTGGCCTTCCCCTTTCCGTGGGAAAATCAAAAAGAGAGGTCTTCGACTATATCAGGGAACGAGTTTGGGGGCTTCTACAGAGTTTACGTTCCAAAACTTTGTCCAAAGCTGGTAAGGAAGTTTTAATTAAAGCTGTAGTCCAGGCTATTCCGTCATATTTAATGAGTTGCTTTAAACTTCCTGCTTATTTAATTAAAGAGATTGAAGCAATGATTGCTGGTTTTTGGTGGGATGATAACGATAAGAAAAAGATTCATTGGATTAAATGGGACTCGTTATGTGAGAGTAAAAGAGACGGAGGTTTGGGGTTTCGCGATTTAGACTCTTTCAATACCTCTTTACTCGCTAAACAAGCTTGGCGTATCTTGTCATGCCCGAACAACCTTCTCAGTCGTATCCTAAAAGCTCGGTATTTTCCTAACACTGATATTTTGAATGCGCAAATAGGATCAGCTCCCTCTCTAACTTGGCGTGGTATATGGGGATCAATTCACATTATTGCAACAGGTATCCGTTGGAGAATCGAAAATGGCAATGAGGCCCGTATTTGGGGTGATAATTGGCTTCCAAGAGCTCACTCTTTCAAAGTTATTACCCCTCCTTGCATTCTTCCGGATAATGCTACGGTGAGTGCTCTTATTGATTATGATACGCATAACTGGAATCGACAATTAGTTAATGATATTTTCATTAATGATGATGCACAACTCATTCTCTCAATTCCTTTGTGTCGTGTGGACTGTTCGGATCACCTGATTTGGCACTTTGATCGTATGGGCTCGTACACTGTTAAATCAGGTTATAAAATGTGTCGTTACCTTAAGAAAACTGCACTTGAAGAAACTACAGGAGGTTCAAGCTCAAACTCTAATGCATTTCTTGATTGGAACCGGGTTTGGTCTCTTAAAGTTCCCCCAAAGGTAAAACTTTTTATTTGGAATTGTAGCAGAAATATTCTGCTTGTCCGTGATAATTTGTACCAGAGGAGAATTATTTTTGAAGATTCGTGTCAACGGTGTGGGGGAACAAAAGAAACCATTTTACATTGTTTGCTTCATTGTCCGTTTGCTAGGCAGTGTTGGGCTCTTACCGAGCTAGCTTTCTCTCAATATTGGTGCACTTCGGAGGATTTTAGTGACTGGTTTAATGGACTTCATTCAAATACAGATGGCATGGAGCTGGGCTTCGCGGTTACTCTTGCCTGGTACATTTGGTATGGCATAAATAAAGCAACTTGGGAATCTGAAAATTGGCAGCCAGCTGAAGTAGTTTTTTATGCGCGCAGATTTTTTGGTATGTTCAGAGAATCATCTCAGCGTTCCTCCATCCCGAACCAAATTAGACCAGCTACCTCAAATTGGCAACCTCCACCATATGGAGTCATCAAGATTAACGTTGATGCTGCTATTGACAAAAGATCCAACAGTTTCGGCATTGGTCTCATCTCCCGCAACCATCTGGGTGTGTGTTTGGATTGGCGTTCAGAAAAATGCGATTTTTTGCTCGAACCAGAGGCAGCAGAAACAGCGGCAATGGTACGGGGTTTGGAATTTGGAATAGCTAGAGGTTGGAGGCATATCATACTCGAAGGGGATTGTAAATCCGTTGTTAGTGGAATACTAGGAGCTGAATCGTACAATAGATTTCATCCCTTGGGGCACTTTTTTGAGAGCATTAAGGCTTTAGCTAGTAACTTAGATTTTTTTGTGTGTTCCCACGTGTTTAGGGAAAATAATTCAGTAGCTCATGCTTTATCCAAAGTAGCTTTTAGCATTTCCCCGTCCACTGTTGTTCTCCCGAGTTTTATTCATGATCTTGTAATCAACGATTTTAATCATTAGTGATTCTACCCTGCTGGGTTTCTCAAAAAAAAAAAAAAAATGATTCAACTCAATTTCTACGACTACTTGAATTGACAATCTATGTTAATAATTAAAATAGTTATTTCTGATCATGTGAGGTAGTGACTAATTTGAGTTCTGTTTAAAATACAAATTTCTTTTATAAGATTAGCATGCCTAAGTTATTAATTTTTCATGATGCATGCCGTTTCTTAGTAATCTGATATGGGCCCATTATAAAATAATTCAACATGTACAATTTGTTATAATTCAACGTATTATATTAATCAAGTTGATATAAAATAAATGCCTTTGAATTGAGAAAATTGTGACTCAATTCATTTTTTAGAAATGTGATTTTTTTTAATCGGATTTACATGTTTTGTTAATTATATACTTAGGGTGCGTTCTGTTGCTATAATTGGTAATTTTCCCAATTGATGAATTGGTTCAATTAATTATTTGGGCTAATAATATAGTGATGTGTTCGGTAGATTATAGTTGGGTCAAATAGCAATTGGGCATGTGTGTATTAATACAGTTCGGTTGGCCTCACTAATTTTTTGACTATTTTGCCCTCCAAGATTCTTCCATAACTGATTGAATCTCAGCCCTTCAAAGATCTTTAATCTTTGATAATTTGCAATCCTAGTTTCTCTCTCAACATTTCTAGCTTGTTTGGTTGTCTGGAAAGTATGGGAAAATTGTAGGAAAAGAAAAAGGAAAGGAAAAGGAAAAGGAAAAGAAAGTCATTTTCCTCTACATGTTTGGTTGTGAGAAAAATTATTTTCTTGCAATTGTTTGGTTTTAAGAAAGTTTAGGAACATAATATTTTTGATAAATATTTTTGTTTGATTATTAATTACGTTTTCTTTGTTGATAAAATATTGTATGAAAAATCTTGTTTTCATTATATTAACTTTAATATAAATTAATTTGACGTTATTGTATATTTTATAGTCACCGAATTTATATCAATCTTCAATGTTAACAGGGGTTATTGTCAATTTTTAAAGTTAACAGGGAGTTATTAATAAATTTTTTAGGTAAAAAGGGTGCTTTTGCGTCATTTTGTGGGGGTATAATTGTTATATGACTTGAGAGAGTATTTTTTTGCTAATAATAAATAAGCATAAAGGGGCTTTTGATAAGAAAAAATCACAAATGGGAGATTTTGATATTTAGACAAAGTACAAGGGATGTTTTACAATTTACTGTAAAAAATTTCCAAGATTTTCCCCGGATTTCCCCATCAAATTGGTGGGGAAATTTTTTCTTCACAAAATTTTCCTGCAGGAAAGTTGAAGGAAAATAATAACTTCCTTTCCTGCTATCCAAACAACAAGTGGGAGAAAAAAAAAACTGACTTTCCTTCACTTTCCCGACAACCAAACAATACATTCATTTTTCCCATATTCAGGGGGCTTTTTACTATTCACGTAAATGGAGAGATTTTTACTTCCAAAATTGTTGTTTATCCAATATCATGAAAGATAGTATACCCGTGAAATATCATCAAAGTTCTAATCAAAATAGCACAACAAATTTCAAGTAATTAAGCATAGTGTACAAATATGACCCAATAATTCAATTCTTCTTGTGGTGTGCAAAGATAGTCCCATTGTTTGTTATTAACAAGAGATCTTAGCCACTATATTGATGACTGTAAAAGATGTAATATTTCCATCCAAAGCAGTATGCATAAAATTCAAACTAAAAACTAGGACTTCTCCAAACACATGCACAAAAATTAGGACAAAGCAATACAGAAAATCACTTTGGTGCGAGACAAATATAAACCAAAATGTCAAGAAACTATCAACATAACAATCAAACAATTTCAGTAAAAAACGCACATTTAAATTTTATTTCAAACTGTGGGTGCCTTTTTTTCTCACATACTTTGTTTCAGTTGGAAATGGGAGAAAATAACAAAAAAAAATTGGCTTAATATACACCCATATATTCCGAATACAATTGAAACGAAGACAAAATCTACCTTGTGCTTAGGCATCTTCAATTTATTCAACTCGTGATGCTAAAAAAGATTGATGAAAAAATTAACATAAGAAACATGTAAAGATGCAATAAACTGATCTCTAAACCTAAAAAATAAACATAAGAAACAAGATTGATTTTTTTTTGGTTACAAAGAAACAAGATTGATGAATGAATTAATGGGCGAAAAATTAGGGTTCTTGCAGAAGAGAAGCTCACCAGGAGAAAGGGAGAAAATTTATGTAAGTGAGAGGGAATTTTTCAGAGTTTTGTTAAAATGTGGCAGGTTTATTTGTAATTTCTTCAAAACTAAAGGGCAAAATGGGTGGGAAAATTCAATCTGGGCCATTAGTTGTTAATTGGAGGGGTAGGTGCCCAATTACAATTACCCGGATTAATGGGGCTGGCCCACATTTCGGTGGATTATCACGGGCAGCCCGTGAATTTTGTGACCCAAACCGAACAAAAAACTGAACCCAAAATTAGACAATTAGGTTGTAATTGTGGGCTAATTGAGGTGTTATTTGGGCATCCGAACGCACCCTTATACATTCAGCTTCCCCCGATTCAAGATTTCCAATGGGAAGGCGCATATAAATTGAATGGCTTATTGAAGTGGATTTAAAAAAAAAAAAAAGTAAAATTCTAAAAGAGTGTGTAATGTTTTTGGATTAATTTTAAAAACTTTGACGAATAAATTTTGGAAATAAAATGTTTTGATATGTGTTTAGTAGATAGAACTATAAACCTGCTGCAGATCTTCTGTCCCAAATGGTGTCACATATTGTGTCCCATTTCTAATTGATTGACATGTGTCCAGTTCCATTCCATGCGCTGCAGATCTTCTGTCCCAAATGGTGTCACATATTGTGTCCCATTTCTAATTGATTGACATGTGTCCAATTCCATTCCATGGCACCACACATGATTATCCACCTTTTTCTACCTCTCCATCTCTACACAATTGCCGTCCAAAATCTTATTAGTTTTCCTTGTAATGAGTTTGAAAAAAAAATTAATGTTTGTCAAAATGAAATTAGAAAAACAACCCATCCAAATTAATTGAAATTCCTCATTTTTTTTTGATGAATTAAATGTTCATCAAAATTAACTTGAACAACAGTCAATATATTTTCAATTACTAAAAGTTCAATTTGACATGATCCCAAAATTATTGTTCGCAAGTATTGTTCTTATATTTGTTCGAAACTTTTAATCAATATGATTTAAACTGGAAATCTAATTATCCAAAAAGAAAGAAAGAAATAAAAAATTGAAAATCTTTGTTGTTTTTGTAGCATAAACGTTTCTGGGTTTCAATATTATTTACAAATACAATCCATGGAAGATATTTATATAATCTTTGTTCTAGCTTATTTGTATACGATATGCTAAACTTAATTTTTCTAATTATAATTTCACAAAATAAGTACTTAATGATGCACTTGGTTTTTTCACGAAGGTACTGCAGCCGGCGTGAGTTCATGTGATGAAGATTTTTTTAAAGATAAGGCCACTTTATTGTTAATTTTATGAAGATTTTTTTAAAGGTGGTAAGGCCACGTTATTGTTAATTTTCGAGTAAATAAATTTTTGAGATTGGTGCAATTCTGCAATTGAGATGTATTGTGGGAACAAGAAAATGATAAGGGAATAATTGTGTGTGATGCATATAATTAAATTTGACATGTGGCATAATTTTATGAGTGAGACACAATATGTGACACCCACTTTGGAACAGGAGATCTACAAGCGCTATAAAGCTGATTTAAATCAATAAAACGTTGAGACTGAAATCAAGATAATGATGAAACGTGTTATCTTTAGAAGAAGAATTTATTTGTGTTTATTATCTTCCAAAGAACTCAATATTTTTTTATAGAAATTCATTAAACAACTCTTAATATACCAAAGAGCTAGGTATAAATAAAAAAAGAAAAAAGATTCCGACCTACCGGATTCGAACCAGTGACCTAAGGATTGCTATGTATCCACTACAGTCCTCCGCTCTACCAACTGAGCTAAGGTCGGATTTATAACAAAACTCATTCCTTATATTTATAAATACTGCTATATTACATCTCATCAAGCAATTAGTATAGCAGAAAGAAACATGAGAAAATAATTAACATCATTTATCTTTATTTATTTGGACAATGTATTGATAACATCCATAAAAGGAAAGACATCTAAAGCTTGAAATGATGTGCTTGAACGTTTTCTGCAGTAAGCTTCTTGAAATTGCTAAGTTTCCGAGTTGCATAAAACTTTCCCCAACTATATCCCTTATATTTTGCAGGACTCTGATCATTTATGAACTCCTCCAAAGGTTGAACCCATATGTTATGCGAAGGATTTAAGAAGAATGGAATCGAAAACCTTTCCTTCTCCGAATTGACTTTGACCCTGTGCTCCACACTCTCATACTTATCATTGCTCCATACCTGTAAGTGCATATTATATATGTAAAACATTTTACCAATTTCTCTTGAATTCAAACCAAATGATCATCGAATGATACGTACATACCTGGATTAGATCGCCAACATTAACAATATAAGCATCGTGTAGAGGTTTGACTAGAATCCATTGTCCATCAATTTTCCTCTTGACTTCAAGTCCACCAACATGATCATCTTGAGCCAGAATTGTCATTGCACCTGCATCCTTGTGCCTACCAAGCCCAAGTGCTAACTCAGGAGCAGGGCAAGGTGGATAGTAATTTAGTCTCATGAAGCTAGTTTGCTCTTTAAAGAAGCCATGGAACCTGTCCTTTGACAAGCCTAAGCTCAAGGCTATCAGTTCCAATATCTTGTAACTCAGCCTTTGCATTTCTTTCGCGTGCTCTTCGCACGCTTCTCTGCAATCAAATTAAATGATCATCCTCTTATATAATTTTTCGAATTTCAAATGAATTTAAAACTTTGATGCAATTAAACTTGCCTTAGTTCTGGAGGGTACTCAGGCCACTGATTAATCAACTCTCTGACCTCCTTGTCATCAGGTTCATCTGAAGCATATATGATTGTTGGATTTTCAATAGTACAATCAAAAACCTCTTTCCAATCTCTAACATTCTTTGTGATCTCCATGTCAGAATACCCAAAAATATTCTTCTCATCTCTGTTCAATTTCATTTTCTCTTCTTTCGACATAGCAAAGAATTTCCTCGATGCTAATTCAATTTTGTCGCGGATTTTTGAAGGTACCCCATGGTTGATCACTTGGAAAAATCCCCAATTCTCGCACGCATTGCCTATGTCGGCTACTAGACGTGCCAGTGCCAGGGTTTGTGTCTCGGGTTGTGGGGAATTTAATGGGGAAAGATCAAGTAATGGGATGTCTTCAGATTCTAAGATTTCAAGTTTAGGCCTATGCTCAAGGGGTTGGATGAAATCAGGATTAAATTCTGCCATGGATGAATTGTTTGTTTGTACAATTGGTTTTATGATTTGTTACACTTTATACAAGTCTAGCTCAATATTCATGTTTATATATTTAATATTTGCTTGTGCAGTTGTGCTATTATTTTCTACGTTTTGTCAACAAATTCAAGGTTGCAAGAAAGTGGAATATTAAGTTAAAGAGTTTAGAAAAAGATTATGGTTTTGAATAAGGTGAAATAACTGAGGACACGTGGAAAACTACAAAAGCATCTATATTCTGCGAGGAAGAAAACAAGTAATAGAATCCTCGTTAGGTAGTGAGTATTAATCAAGATTCCCCATTTCATAAATGATTCATTTGGTAATAGTTTTGGTTAGGTAAACAATCAACGTAATCATCTTTGTGCAATGTACCTCCTTGTCAGTTGAGGTGTTGTACACACACTTTATAATGCGATGGAGACTATATTTTTATGTAAAAAATATCAATTTAACATTATCCTTAACAACATATTCACCTCACTTTACCCCCTGTTATATGGGTAAATATGCAATTTAACTCCCTATGATATGCGTAAATTGACACTTTAACTCTCTGTGATATTGCATAATGGACATTTTGCCCCCTTGTAAAAATGTGAATGTAAAAATCAAGAGGGAGACAATGTGTTTCTTCTATAAAAATAGAGGGAAGTGTTTTGCCTTTTAATTTATCATAGGGAGTTAAACTGCTTATCTAGAATAACACATATTGTTTGACTTGTATCAACCTTGAAACTAAAGGCTTGTGATCGTAGAACCAATAAAATTTATTTAAAAATTGTAAAGCATAAAGATATACATTAAATTCACTTCAAATAAAATCATTAAGAAAAGCATTCCAACTCAAATATATAAGTTAAATTACGACAGAAATTGTTTCAATTCAACATTTGCAATTGATACATCATTTTACTCGAGGGTTTGGTTCAATTTCATGTGGTGTGGGGGGGGGGGGGGGTACATTTTTCCCTTCTTCGTATTTTCTAGAAACACAATCATCTATTCCTATTCTTTTGCAAACTTTATTTTTTAGTTTTTTATATGGTCTTACAACAATAGAATATTCTTGTAGTGACTAGCTCCCATAATTTTGTTGAGCTAGGTGCGCCATAACTAACATGAACTAACCCAATATATAAAAGAAAATAATGAAAAAAAATTGATTGGTAGCCTTTATCTTTCCAGTAATCACCATTTGCAACCACAATCATACTTCAATCAACATTTCAGTCCTATATATCGTGCTCATGCTTAATTAAAACCTTATAAAGTTAAAATAGCACGAAAAGCTCAAGCAAACCATAAGAGAAATGCAACCATCATTATATTATTCTCATTCTAAACGTCTTATTTATTTACATTACATGCTTAATTAATAAAAAGAGTCAAATGTATGACTCTTGAATCACAAACATTCACAATACCAACAGCCTTAATCAAACTGATCTATGGCTAATTCTTGAAATGATAAATCTGAACATTCTCCACATCAAGTTTCTTATAATTACTTAGCTTCCGCGTCACGAAAAACTTTCCCCAGTTATAAGCTTTATACTTGGCAGGATTTTGTTCACCCACAAGCTCCTCCAGGGGCTCTACTAAAGTGTAATGTGCAGGATTTACGAACAATGGAATTGAAAATCTTTCCTTCTCAGAATTCACTTTTACTCTGTGTTCCACACTCTCATACTTATCGTTGCTCCATACCTGTATAGAAATTTAAATTACTTTTTTTTTTTTTTTTTGAAATTTAATCAAAAATCGATGCATCCAGGAATAAAGTATACCTGGATAATATCGCCGACATTGATGATAAAAGCATTGGGAGTAGGCTTAACGAGAATCCATTCCCCATCAGTTTTTCTTTTCACTTGAAGTCCCCCAACATCATCTTGAGCAAGAACTGTTAATGCACCAGCATCTTTGTGTCGACCTACGCCAAGAGCTAGATCTGAAATCGGACATGGCGGGTAATAATTCAGCCTTATAAAGCTAGTATGATCCTCGAAAAAATCATTTAGTCGATCCTTTGTCAAGCCCAAGCTCAATGCTATGAGTTCAAGTAATTTGAATGACAATTTCTTCACTTCTGCTGCATACTCTTCACACGCTTCCCTGGTAGGATTATTTCATATCCAAAAAAAAGCATAGTATTTTAAGTTATATTGTTGGTAATCTAGAATTAAAAATCCTGTCTTGTTTTTAGTAAGGAAAAGAAACTCAATGAACGTTTATTTTAAAAGAAATGATATATGAGTCATTTCACTCACAAATCCCCCTATAAAGTGAGGCACGTTGGAGCCTAGAAGGAGTTTTTTTTATTTGTTATATTTATCTTTTATGTATGTATAAATCTTTTCAAATACTTCTAACAATTTAAGAAATAAAATTTTAATCCATACTACCTCAATTCTGGAGGATTTTCAGGCCAATGATTGAACAATTTTCTCAAGTCCTTGTCATCAGGATCATGCGAAGCTGGGAGAATCATCGGGTTCTGTAACGTAAAATCGAAAACTTCTTTCCAATCCCTAACATTTTTAGTATGCTCTGTATCATAATACCCATAAGGATTTATCTCATCTCTGCTCACCTTCTTCTTCTCCTCTTTAGGCAGGTGGAAGAATTTCTTAGCGGCCAATTGAATTTTTTCGCTGGCCTTTAATGGAACTCCATGATTGATTACCTGAAAGAATCCCCAATTCTTGCACGCCTCGCCTATTTCAGTAACTAGATGTGAAACGGCGTCGGAATTGAACTCCGGGAGGTTTAATGGGGAGAGATCGATTAGTGGAATGCCTTCAACCTCGATTGTTTCGGATTTTGGACGGTGTTCTATGGCCTGAATGAATGCTGGGTCCACTTCTCCCATGGCTGATTGATTTTTCTTTTTTGGTGGAGTGAAATTGTCTGTTTTGATGCTTTAGCAGACGAGTAAAAATTTGGCGGTGATTTATAGTGCTTTGTCATGATTTGGAAATTGGTGGCATACATTGTACCTGGACATAATTTTGTCACCGATGCACCTGCCTATGTTCTTCTTTTGTGGGGGAAATTCAGTTTCTTTCGAATTTTGGGTTGGGGTCAAATCGAGTGGGCTTGGGTGAAAATGCGTAATTAGAGTTGAATAACATGTCATTCAAGTTTGCTTATCAAAAAACAAAAAAATGTCATTCAAGTTTGATTTGTACTTTGTTTTTTTACGATTTAAAATTGCGTTTAAACTTGATTTGATCCTTTAACGAAGCAAATTGGAATGAACTTTGAATGAGTCGAACTCGAATACTTTCTTATTTTTTTGTATCAATTCTTAGGTTATCGGGCCCGACTTGAATCAAGCTTCAAAAAAATATTAAGCGAAAATTGAGATTCAAGATTGTTTAAAATCTTTAATGAATTGAACTCAAACGAGCTTCAGTCAGGTACCACTAGCTTGATTTGTGTTTTTATAAATCTTAGAACCAATTCTTTTATTTATTTTTTAACAAACATCTTTTTTTTTGTTTTTCTTTTATCTACTAAATTGTGCATTTTCAGTTTGTACCCAAGAATGCATTGGGTATAGATTTCGCAGTATGGTGTCTCTAGTAGGATTCGAACTTGAGTTTTGCCTCTGGGGTCGCAAACCACTACCACTTGACCCAACCATCTTGGATAAATATTTTGTTGTTGATGTAATAGTAATGGCCGAAATAGAGAAGATATTGTTGATGCAAGAACAATCTTTTCTAATTTCTTAGTTTGTCCCTCTTTGTCAAGCTTATAAAAACCTAACGGCATGTTTGTTTGGTATTTGGGAAAGTAGTGGATGTTTGTGAAATAATTTCGATTTGTGTAATGTTGTTTGTTTGAGTTTTGAGAGAGTGGTTTGAGAAATAAAGGAGGTGTAGGTTTTTTTTGGAATAGTTAGGTTGTAGTTGTAAGATGTGTAAGAATTTATGTCAAATCATGTTTATTATGTGAGATAAATTGTGTAAAATATATGTTACTTTATGTCAAATCATAGTAGAGTTTGTATAAATTTTGTTTAGAAATAAGAAAATTATTGTTTGTATGGCTTTTAAGAGATACACATTGAAAAGTTGTCCATGGTGCAAAATGCATTAATAGTATATCAACTTCTAGAGTGCACTGAGCATGTATTTGTAATGAGCTAACGTCAATTTACCTTTTGTGAAATGTATAATGCTCAATTTATCTTTTGTGATTTGAAAAAGAGCATTTTACCCCTCTGTTAACATTTTAAAGAAGCAATTTACTCATTGAGCCGGAGAGTGTAACTCACTTGCCAAAATTGAGAGTGGAAACGTAGGGGGTAAATTGCCACATTTATCATAACACGGAGGTAAATGACCACATTTATGATAACACAGGGGGTAAACAACCACATTTATAATAACACAGAGGGGGGTAAAGTGCCACATTTATAAAGATGTCAGGGAGGTTGTGTGAAACTTTTATAAAATTACATGGGGTAAAGTGCTCTATTTTAGGTAAATTGAATAATATAAATATCACATGGGGAAAACTAGGAAAGTTTAAAATATAGTAGAAAACATTGTTTATTGAAGACAGACATGGATTGTGTACAATGTTAAAATACAAAGTTGTCTTTTATTTAATTTATATTGAAGACAACCAAAGCATTCATTTATATAACTCTACTAATTAAATATATTGAGTGATAATCGGTTTCAGATCCTGAAATGAGATATTTGAAGGTTTACAACATCAAGTTTCTTGAAATTACTACGAGTTCTTGCAGTGCGAAACTTTCCCCAGTTATATCCTTTGTACTTGGCTGGAGTTTGCTCATTTATCAACTCCTTTAGAGGTTCCACCCATGTGTAATGTGCAGGGTTGAAGAAAAAAGGAATCGAAAACCTTTCCTTCTCGGAATTGACTTTCGCCCTGTGCTCTATGCTCTCGTACTTATCGTTGCTCCAAACCTGTGTAAAATGCATGAGAGAATGTTAATAAGGAACAAGATAGATATATAGATAAAAAATATACTAGTATTACTAATTTAATTTTACCTGGATTATGTCACCAACATTGATGATATAAGCATCCGGAGTAGGTTTGACGAGAATCCATTCCCCGTCTGATTTTCTCTTGACTTCAAGTCCACCAACATCATCTTGAGCAAGAATTGTCAAGGCACCGCCATCTTTGTGTCTACCAACACCAAGAGTTAGATTAGGAGCAGGGCAAGGTGGATAATAGTTGAGCCTGATTCTGCTTGTTTGGTCCTTGAAGTAACCGTTTAATCGGTCTTTTCGCAAGCCCAAGCTCAAGGCTATGAGTTCCAATAACTTGAAACCTAGCTTCTGGATTTCTTCAGCATGCTCTTCACATGCTTCCCTGAGAAAATTTCCAAACATCATTATCATGTGTTTTAACAAAAGATCGAGCACATTATAATCTCATTTCAAAGAATGGTCTCAAAAAGGAATCCCCAACTTATTATCAACTTTTACCACAAATCTTTCATTTTAATTACTTTTCCTAGAATAGAACAACGATTCATTACTTTTCCTCAACAATTAAAATGCTAATCTTCATTTCCATTTTCCAGTTTTGCAAATATCAATAAATCCAATGGAAAAAATAAGTTACACATAAAATCCAGTTTCAATACTAACCTCAACTCTGGAAGATTGTGAAGCCACTGATTGAAAAACTCTTTCAACTCCTTGTCATCAGGCTCATGCGAAACTGGAAAAACAGTCGGATTCTGCACCGTGTAATCGAAAACTTCTTTCCAATCCCTAACGTTCTTAGTATGCTCTGTTTCATAATACCCAAATGGATTTACCTCATCTCTGCTCACCTTCTTTTTCTCCTCTTTCGGCAGGGCAAAAAATTTCTTCGACGCCAATTCAATCTTTTCGCGACTCTCCGATGAAACTCCATGATTGATCACCTGGAAAAATCCCCAATTCTCACATGCGTTACCTATTTCGGCCACTAAACGCGCCAAATCATCAGCGTTGGAGGCGTTTATTAACGGAGATAAATCGATCAATGGAATATTTTCAGCTTCAATTGAGTCGTTTTTAGGTCTATGCTCGAGGGCTTGGATGAAAGCAGGGTCTACTTCTCCCATGGCGGACAAGTCAATTTGGAAGCAAGAAAATTTGGATTGTTATCCCACAATATATAGTACTGTCATTTTGACTGTTTGTTATCACAACTTCAGCATACATTGGACCTGGACATTTCACCCATATATGTTAAGATTTCCTTATTTTAATTTTCTAGATATCTTTTGATCACCTAAATATTATAATTTTTTGGAAAATCGCACTATTTTTCACTTCCATTGATCCAGAAAAACAGCTAAATATTCTTGTGCTTTATCTGGGAATTTATAAAAAGTTTAATCCTTAGCACTACATTTAGTTTTGGAAGGTTTTGAGCTTGAGAATTTAAATTTAGTTTTAATTTTATCCGACATAATTTATTTGAATTTATTTAACGAGATGAATATGCAATATATAATTGTTTTTAAACTACAATTGATTCAAAAGAAGATGGTTTTCTTATTTTTTTTGGTTTTACTAATTGAAATGCAACAAGAATCAAACATAATCAACAAAATCTATAGATCCTCCCTTACTGACTAATTGACTATCGTCATAATAAATTTTAGGGTGATTTACACTCAGACCCCCTGAGATTTAGTCATATTATAAGGAATCACCTGTAGTTTCAGAAATTACAAGGATAAGGACACCCCTACAACTTGTAAAAATATTTACAAAAAACACCATGTAAGGGGTGTCCTTGTAATTTCTGAAACTACAGGGATTCCTTATAATATGACTAAACCTCAGGGGGTGTGAGTGTAACAATGTGGGTATGAACTTAAATACATTATAAGTTCAACAAGAATATATATTGAACCAATTATACATATATGCTTTTGTTTTGGTCTCTTGTATTAATTGCATACATCATCTATGATATTATCTGCCTTGTAACTAAAGAATAAGTATTCGTTACATGTATCATCAACCTAGCTCGATCATTAATTTATCAAAACAAAAAGAAAACAAAAATCACCATCCTCATACTGCAAGTTCTTTTCACATATATAAAAGCTTTATCTTTTAGCGCTTCACACAATATATGCATCTACAATATTTGTGGGTCACTTGCTTCATTGAATTTTTTTTTTGTCAGTTTTCATTCAAGACTATCATCATAAACTGTATTAAAAAAGAGTATACGAAAATTATTAGCCACAAAAGTAATTAATACTGTAGATGAATAAGAAATTATAATATAATGTATGGTGGTGTAAATACATGGCTACATATGAATGAATTACTGAACTAGAGTAATTTGCTCCTAAAGAATGGCAAGACAAAAATTACCAAGTGAATTTGTACATTGCATTTTTTAACTACGTATTAATGGTGAAAAGGAATACAAAAAAGATGACATAATTGTACTCCTTAATATCCAGGGATAAGTGGTGGGGGTGGGGATTTGTAACTGGCACCTAGAGTTGGAGGGAGAATATAAGGAGGTGGTGATAGTTGAGGTGCCGGTGGTGGGGGAGAAATCATGGGGGGTGGAGGAGAATTGACTGGAGGTGGCGGGGAGAATACTGGTGGGGGAGGTGAGTTGACAGGTGGCGGTGGTGGAGATTGAATAGGTGGCGGTGGTGGAGATTGAATAGGTGGTGGCGGTGGCGAGAAGACTGGTGGTGGTGGTGATAAGACGGGCGGTGGTGGTGGTGATTGGACGGGCGGTGGTGGTGATTGGACAGGCGGTGGTGGTGGTGATTGGACGGGCGGTGGTGGTGGTGATTGGACGGGCGGTGGTGGTGATTGGACGGGCGGCGGTGGTGGAGATTGGACGGGTGGTGGTGGCGGTGGAGATTGGACGGGTGGTGGTGGTGGAGGAGATTGGACCGGTGGAGGTGAGTAGACGGGTGGTGGTGGTGGTGATGGTGGTGATTGAGCAGGTCGTGGTGGTGGTGGTGGTGATTGAACAGGTGGTGGTGGTGGTGGAGGAGACTGAACAGGTGGTGGCGGTGGCGGTGGCGATTGGACGGGTTTTGGTGGTGAAGACTGAACATGTGGTGGTGTGGAAACTCGTGTCGGTGGAGGAGAAGAAACATGAGGAGTTAGTGGTGGTTGAGCTGAGAAAACTGGAGGAGGTGGGGAGGCAACTGGTGGCGGAGGTAGGACTGGAGTTGGAGTTGGAGTTGGAGTTGTTGGTCTATAAACCGGCGGTGGAAGAACAACCTTTGGTGGCTCTGCTCGTGGTGGTTTGGCACTGACAGGTGGTACAAATGGAGCCGAAGTTGGTGGCTTTGAAACAGGTGGTGGAAGAACGTTGACCTTTGGTGTTTCCTTGCCTGGTGGTTTGCCAGTGGGTGGCGAGCTAGAAGTCTTTGGTGGTGGAGAAGACTTTGATGGTGGTGAAGGGGAAACTTTTGGTGGTTGTGGCTTCGGCTCCCACGTTTTTGGTGTTGGTGGTTGTGGACTTCGCTTCACCTTCGGTGTTTCAGGCTTTGGTTTCGACGGCTCATCTTCCTTTGGCGGTTTTGGCTTTGACGGCCCATCTTCCTTTGGCGGCTTTGGCTTCGCCGGCTCATCTTCCTTTGGTGACTTTGGTTTCGATGGCTCATCTTCCTTTGGTGACTTTGGCTTTGACGGCTTATTTTCCTTTGGTGAATTTGGCTTTGGAGAGTTGCCGGTTGATGGGGCCCTACAACTTTTACTGCAATCAACACTCTTGCTCAAGAATTTCTCACATTCTTTTTTCGATCTCTGGTTGGGATCATGGTAGAAACAATTATTCTGATCATCTATAAAAAGTTCTGACTGAGCACCAGGATAGCAATCTCGATCTCTAGCATCAAAGTAATTAGAAGAATATGTAAAATTCTTCAAATTTGGTAAGGTACAAACACTTGAATGAACAACACTTCTGAATTTATTTTTCGCAATATTTATAACTTCCGCACTCTGCAAGTACTCCATGCCTTCTGGTAAAGCCCCGACGAACTTATTATTGCTCAAGTCCAAAACTGTGGTGGTATTCAAAAGGGTGATTTCCTCCGGCAAACAACCAGAAAGATCATTATTCGATAAGACCAACTCGTCTGTCTTCCCGGCCAAATTACCAATACTGCTCGGAATACAACCCGTCAACTTGTTGTTAGAAATCACCACAACCGAAGCTGTGGAGTTCCCGAAGTTTTCTGGGATGTTCGAATGGAACCGGTTATGGTTCAAGAAGATAGCGTCAAGATCTTTATCGAATATTTCTGGAGGTAAAGCACCTTCAAAATCATTGAACCTGAGATCGAGGAACTTGAGCTCTGGAAGATCCAAGACAACCTTGGGGAAGGGTCCCACGAACCGATTATTGCTCAGATCAAGCTCGTATAAAATCATTAGCTTCTTGATTGACTCGGGCACAACTCCACAAAACCGGTTTGAGTTTAGATGGAGGAGGCTTATGTCGGTTAGGTGCTCGAGCTCGTCTGGGAGGTGACCCGCAATGTCTGCATGGTTCATGTCGATACCCGCCACCACAGTGAGGCTGGCATTATCTAGTGCTTGTTCACAGAAGACACCATTGTATGAACATACATCTGGGCCGACCCAATTGCCCGTGAAGTTATTTGGGTCAGAATATATGGCCTTTTTCCATGCCTGGAGGGCATCGTGGGCCTTTTTTAGCCTGATATTGCCATAGGTTTGAATAATGTCCCCACATTCGGTTTCATGTTTATGATCTTTGTGACCGTGGTTATGGTGATCATGTTCTTTATGGTGATCATGTTCTTTATGGTAAGGTAAAAGTATGGGAACATCGAGTATTTCATTATTGGAGATTGTTGCATGAGAGAAAGAAGATAAAGAGAGAAGGGAGAGAAAGAGGAAGCAGCCAAAGGCTTTCATTTTGTGAGGATTCGCCATGAGGCCAAGCCCAAGGCTGCTTATAGTTAAGTCATTGCACCAGAAGAAACTATGGTGTTATATTGAAGGGTGGAAAGCTATTTGTGGAGGGATGAGAATGGAGGGTCGTAGTTTAAGGAGTATTTTTAGCACCACAGGATTTGAAGGTCTCTATGTATTACACACACAAAATATAGGCGGCTTTGCTTGTTTTTCTGACTCCTTTTTGTCTCAATGGACCAGGGTTGAAGTGCTAATAATAGGGCAATGGATCTTCTGTACCACAAGAGTGTACCACATTAGTGTATCACCAATATAAAATTGACACATGTCAATTTTCAATTAGTAAACACACATGGGATTATTTTCTCCAACCATCATCTCCTTCTACGTATCTCCATTTTCAATTTTAATTTTTAACATCTCTTTATCTCAAATAATAATACCAGCAATATTCATCTTTAATACAGGAAGGAAAACCAATAGACATTAGCAAAACTAACAACTCATAAATCTGAACTGATCTCTTCGTATGAAAAAAGAAGTGTAAATCTTAATTGATTTTTGGATCCAAGGAATCACTTTATGATGTTCTATTTAATAACTTTCATGGGTATTCTATTTTCATAAATTTAGATCTCATCCGAATGAAATTGAAAATTTGTTGAATCCGGGAATGATTTTTCATTGAAAAATCTGATGGGCCCCTTGATTCAATAACCTTTTTATGATACCATTTTTTCTTATTGAATTATGGTAGGAACTGTAATTGAAACTCTAACATATGGTTCCAAGAATTCAAGGAATTGTTGAAGTATAATTAAAGAAATTGTTGTGTTAAGATAATGGAACATGGAATTTAAGGATTCAAAATAAGTTCACAGATCTGAATTTTAGTTTCAATAATTTCAAAGGAGTTTTATGTTGCTTAAAAGATGAAAATTATCGGTAAAAATCTATTTAGATTTCTGAATTGTAAGTTTCAATAATTTTAATGGAATTGATATGATTTTGGGTAAAGATAAATATCAGTCTATCAGATTTGTAGATAGAAAGAAGTCTGAATAAGGCTGAGGAAAATAATCCTATACAATGCATGCTATTTAGTTTTGACATGTGTAAATTTTAAATTGGTGGTACATAAATGTGGTACATTTGTGTGGTACAGAGGATCTGCTGCCTAATAATAGGGAAAATGATGCATTAATCTCCATCTGTCAAATTAATGGACATTGGATAATGTAAAGTGGTGGTGACAAAATTAAATCTACTGCATGCTTGATTACAGGTAATTTCTTTTTGATTTCTGATGCTTTAACATTTCTCCTTCTATTAAGTTAGAAAATTGATAATTTATTTGTCAAAAAAAAAAGTTAGAAAATTGATAGTTTGATTGGGTTAACTCATTATTGGAAACATTTGGCTCATGCGTATCATTTAATGTCGACTTAGATAATTCATGACAGTATCAAAAGAATTCATAACATAGTATATCAGGTCCATCCCTATTCAATTACAAAGAAAATTTATTTTTATTCTTAAGTTTTCCAAAGATATTCAAACAAAACCTAACTTAATCATATGTGAGGTGGACATAAGTGAACACCTTTCAAGTTATAATACCGAGTATAATCCAAATCCACCCTATTCTTTTTGTTTTTGGTTTCCCAAAGATTTAATCTCTTTCGAGGCGAGTCGGGCACGTAAAGTGGGAACCTCTAAGTCCACTACTTTATAGTGACTAAGTCCTTCCACTAGACCAATCACATGTTGGTAAGAGCACCTCCAGCAGTTGTGTTTTTTGCTCTTCCAAGAGCTAAAATTGAATTTATACATAACCAAACTTAAAAAACTTGCTCCAGCAGTAACTTGTAAAAATAGAAGACTATGTATATTGAAGGATTGAACTTGTATATATAAAGGCTCATGTATAAATTTACAAGACTTCCACATCAGCAAATTAAATCTCCCCAACCATCTCCCCTGCCAAAATCGTTAATAAAAAACTAAAATTATTGGTTTGAGTTAAATGTTTGTTTGAATTAAATATTTTATTTCTTCGTTATTTAATGCCATTTATTTCAAAAAAAGTTTTTTTTATTAATTTATTATATTTAAATAAGAAACATTAAAACATGTATTTATTATTTATATTTTACGTGAAAATGTAAAAAACATTATTTATAATTTAATATTGAAAGAAGAATAAAATATAATAATTCTGAAATTTTAGATGATGACTGCTGGAGTGAATAGCTAAAACTGAGTAGCTAAAAACTGTTCACCATGTATAATTTGATATAGATGACCACTTATAGAAGACATTGCTGGAGATGCTCTAAATCCATTCTATTCTAAGTTGCCTGTATTCAGCAAATTAACGAATATATATATTATGTTATTAATCAATTATAATTTCACAAATAGGAGCTAAAAACCAAAATGGGAATAACAATAGATGATAGTATTTCTATATCAAGAAAACCTATTTAGTGTAGACAAAGAACCCAATGACAATATTATTTCAAAAGCTTACTCCAAAGGGTAGAAAAACAATCATTTTTCACTCATAAAAAACTACACTAAATTTCAATGCCAAAACATATTCCATGACACTCATCAAGAAATTTTATTACTAATGCTATACAGCTCTGTTATTATCCTATTTTACATACCAAGGTTGATCTTGAACCTCTCTCTATACCATGAATTCTTATGAACTGAAATCAGATTTATTTACATAAGCACACTAGTTAAACTAAAACCGGTCCATACTCCGTAGCAGCCATATAGAGTGTCGGTCAATCTGTCTCGTGCTCGGGTGCAGGGGAGTACCAAGCAGGATGTGTTCCTCTGGCTCTAAGCAATCTCGTAAATTGTGAGTCGGGCATTTTAGCTTTCTCTTCGTCCTCGAGCTCTTCTGATGTTTTAGGCAATCCATCGGGGATTGGACATGGTTTTGCTTCTGTGTTTTCGAGATACACATGCTTCGGTGAACCAGTGCCTTCCTTTTTCGATTTGTGAATGGCTGAAACTCCGTGTACACATCCGATTAGCGATTTTACTCCACCTGCTTCCATTATCAGTCTTTCTACCTCCTCTTTGGGGGCTTCCTTCTGAAAATTTATAGCAAAATATGTAAAGTTCTTAGCTCCAATATAATTATGTTATAAGGGTCTTAGATGAAATTGGAAATGGGAGTACTATTGTCACAATTTTTTTTTTCAGTTACATCTTTTTATAAAAAAATTATTTATTTTGTTTTTTATAGATGCAAAATTTAGATTTTATTTTTTTTCCATGTTTTTTCATAAATAAAATGGTCAATTTACTAAATTCTTTAATATAAAAATACATTTATAGTCAATACCATTTTATAAAAGTGTATGTGAATAGAGTATGACTTTTAACATCAAAAGATCGATTTATGGTACTCTTTTAACTATAACTATAAATATAATACAAAGAGAGTCCATAAATATGTCCTATTGGATAAACAATTATGCTATATATGACCCATGAAATAGATAGATTTCCAACTACCTTGCTCCAAAATTCTTGACTTAAATGGTCCAAGTTAGAAATAAGAACTTACTTCAAGATCTTTGAGTTCAAAATAGGCTTGCCAGCAGCTATATGAATCGTCTCCTTCAAGAGTGGAGCAATAATCTGAACATTAATTACCATTGGAGAAAATTGATTAATTAATTAATTCAGTAAATGAGATCGACCGCCACAATAGCAATTGAATAATTAACCCAATTTAAAAGAAAAGAAAAGAAAATAAAAGATAATGGAAACTTGCCTGCAATTTGATTTTCAGATTTCTGAATCAAAGATGGTTCTTTAACACCTCTATCAAGCTTAGTTCTGCTGAAAGGCTCCAACTTTGGCATATTTCTTGACACAGAACAACAAATGGTGGGCACTGAAGCATTTCTTGAACTTGATTTTGAACACTGACCAAACCCATTTGATTCTACAAGAAAATTGCTTAAGGAACAATTTAGTGGCGCTAATTGAATCATGTTTAGTGTTATAAGATAAACTTTTGTTTGTTGGTGTGTGTTTGTTTTTGTAGAGAGATCTATGATGATGATGATCAGATCAGTGTTCTTGGGAAAGAAGAAAAGTCGTGGATAAGTATGAGATATTTTTTTAATGTCTTTATCCATTGGATGATGATATTTCTAGACTAGTTGTATACTTGTATTGATCAAGATTGTTACAGACAAAAATCTTGACCGTAGATAAGTGGTTTTTGTGCGGGTGAGATATTAAGGGAATTGTGGAGCCCACAGATTTGGAAATATCGAATGCGGCGGAGGGACTTTTGGAAATCAAACAAAACAACAGGCGACGAACAAAATATGTGGGCCGATCAAATTGAAAAAGGGTATTTTTTAAAATTAAAAAGGTTTTTTAAAGATATTTTGAAAGAGTAAGTTCCGATTTAATTTATGAAAATTTACCCAAATGATATCATTTAAAGAAAAAAAAATTATTTCTAAAGTATATAATAATGATTTTCTTGCATAAAAATGAACCCATATGTAAAGAGAGTTTTTAGAATTGGTTGCTAGTTGTTAAATCAACAGATTATAAAATTAAAAATAATATAATAATGACATTTCTTAGTGAGAATTAGTTTTAGAAAAATGTTCAATGTGTTTAATTTGTCGAATTTTAATATAGTTAAACAAAACAGTGTATATGTTATTTATGAAAATATTTATTCACGTAAATTAACCAGTATATTAGTTAAATCTTAAAAGTTCTTTAATTTTCGAATAAGATGAGATATCATTGTATAACAATAG
Source organism: Penstemon davidsonii (assembly GCA_034814905.1). Classification (NCBI taxonomy): domain Eukaryota; kingdom Viridiplantae; phylum Streptophyta; class Magnoliopsida; order Lamiales; family Plantaginaceae; genus Penstemon; species Penstemon davidsonii. The sequence continues at coordinate 8,367,944 of JAYDYQ010002688.1, forward strand.
CATACAACGATATGCATTTAATTTGATTATTCTACAATGTTTAATATGATCAAAATTTCAAAGTGTCATTAATTATAGACTTAAGATATATCTAGTTATTGGTGTTGTAACCTCATTTAACTGTATAAATTATAAAATAGTAAAATCCATTGTTGATGATTCCAGTCATTTCCTATAAGGATTTTTTTCACGCTCAAACATTAAGATCATTTAGGATAATGGATTTTGAGGAGTGTTGTTAAAATGGGCCAAATTACTTCATTTTTTTCCAATAAATTAAATTGCGCCAAATTCATGAGTATGAATTATGTACCAATCCAAGTGGTGACTCATCCTGGTCCTACTCTTTTCTCTTTTTATTAGAATTGAGTTATCTAAAGCTATATCAAATTAATGGCCCGGTCAAATGAGTGGATTGGGCTCCAAAAGCCTCTGTCATGGAAATTCGAATTTTGGTCTATTTGGCCCGAGTAGAAATTTAAGTTCGTGTCCAAAATTCTAATTAAGTTGTTCATAATTGTGCTAAATATATCAAAGGCTATGTATGTGAGGTAGACATTGATTATGCCCATTTATTGTTCATTTGGATTGATGGATTTGAGCTGTGAATTTCAAATCCATAATAACAAATCCGTAGCACTTTGTTTGGGTCACTTTGATTGGATGTATTTCAAGTCTTTAAGTAGTTATTTATAGTATATACATGCAACCGAAGAGATTACAAATAAATACCACCAATATTAGTATCATTTGCGACATGGCCTCCACCTCTTTGAAAATATATATGTAAACTTTTTTGAAGTAATGCATTTCTACATTATCACAAAAGAACTAAGGTTTGCCAAATTTGAGTCTAATTATGTAAACAACATATTACACAGTTAAAATATAGGGTAAATTACGGATAGTCCTGAGATAAGTCATAATTACAAAAACCTCCCTCAGGTTTGTCATCTTCTTACAATTAACTCATTGCCCCTAGAATGTTCCAATTTTATTCTTGGGTGTTAATTTGTAGTGTTTGTAATATTATAAATGTTAAAGCTTTGGTGTCAATTATTATATCTTGTAAATTATAAAAGTGTCAATTATATATGTACTATCAAAATAATTGATAAAATTTATCATTGCCCATATGTTTTAATAAATATTGCAAAAAAAAGAAAGGTATTTACATATTTATTAACAATTTAAATTTTATGACAATAAATTAAACAGAAATTTAATAATAATATTTTATAAACATGAAAAAATTGTTACACATTTAGTTAATGAGTTTATTTTATAAACTAGTAAATTTAATAAAATTCATGTTGTATTATAAATCAAATGTTTTAATTTAATAAAGTGTATATTGTATTATAAATTCATTATTTTTGTTAATGAAATAAAACTATTATTTATTTAATTATGAAAAATATAATTTTATATTTATAAATTTTATTTAATTTTTTATTATAGAAATTAAATTAATAATAAATATGTAAATTTTTTGCAATATTTATTGAAATTTATGGGCAATTATAAACTATATCAATTATTTTGGTATTATCATTTTTATAATTTATAACATATAACAATTAGCACCCAAATTTTAAAATTTATAAGATATTATAAACATTACAAAGAACCCCTGAGGACAAAATTTGAATATTCTAGGAGCAATGGGTTAATTGTAAGAAGGTGACAAACCTGAGGAGGATATTTGTAATACCCAATACGTGAGGGGGATTTATGTAATTGGGCCTTACCTCAGGGGGATATTCGTAATTTACCCTAAAATATATTTAATAAAATGAAGAAAATTATATAATTTGATGTTTTACTTATTAGACCGGCTCCCTTTAGATAAATTATTTAGTGCAATCGTTGTACCACGTCATCAAGTACACGTGGTGCATCCCACCAGTATAAATTCTCACATGTGGAGTGAGAATGCATATCACCCATGTTCTGACCAAGTTTCCCAAAAATATAGGATTTCAAAAATGCGTTCACATTGGCCAAAATATGGATGATGTGGATTCTCACTCCACATGTGATAATTTAATTGGTGGGCTGCACTACGTGTACTCGATGATGTGGTGCAACTGTTACATTAAATAATCTAACCCGAAAAATAAACACTATTTTTATTCTCTAACAAGATCTTAATTGAGTCATTTAAACGCAATTCATGTTCTCTTGTTGACGGTATCTTTTTTCTATAATTCAAAGGGTCTTATTGTTGCCTCTAGACTTTACACACACTAACTCATCAAGCATTATAAAAGTATTTTAGTTTGGATTATGGCTAGTTGGAGTGATTTTTTCTAGCTATAATAGGAGTGCCATTTCTGCAATACCAATCGATTATTTAGAAAATATTTCTAAATTAAAATTCCAGAATGAGCTTTTGCCCCAATGTTGAACCATAATTACTAACTTAACTACTCAACTATATGATTCATTATAATATTAACTTCGGAACCACTTCATTCCGGCGCTGTAAGTGAATCTTAAATTTACTTCATCAAAATAATAGCATTGCCACGTTCGCAAATGTTGAACAAAACAAGGGCAAATTCGTCAATACGACTCCGACAGTACAACAATGCATAGCTAGCGCAACGTGTACAGCAACATTAACGACGTCGTGAATATTCCTTTCCGACGCTTTTTTTCTTTTTTTTTCCTATACAATTTTTAGTAGGACAAAAGGGAACAGAGGAAATACAGAAAACTCCAGCTGAGAGACGATCGGGAATCGTACTAACTCGACTTTTCCAAAGATTCAGCTGGATTTTGCTGCTTTTTTTTTTTTGCTATTGAAATTCCACGGAATTTCATTAATTATGTGTTTTAGTTTCTGATTCGTCTAAATTGTTCTTTTAATTATTTAATTGTACATTAAATTCAATTTTTTTAGTTAGTGAAATACATTGTAAGGGTTCCGAGAATCATGACGAAGCCGATGAAGAGTATACAAGATCTGATCGAAGAAGCTAAGCTTAGAACCGTCTGGTGGATTCTCTGTATATTCGCAGTTACTTACTTCTTGACACGTAAGCTCTTAATCTTCTGTTTCTTTTTATTGTGTATATAGAAATCCGTTGTTTCCTTCTTTGGCTGAGATTACGATGATGTTTAATTGATTGGAACATTTGTTTATCATTGTATTGCAATTATGTTGTGGTACTTGTAATATTTGTTACTTGTTGTATTTGATTGAAGGGAATGTTTGGTATAAAATGTAGGAGGAATACTTGCTCGGTAAAGTAAATAATAAATACCTATCAGATACCGGAACTCAGTTTGCCTTATGGTTTTTTTTAAATACTTCAAAGTGTGGGATAACTACTCAGTCAACCATTCATCTAAGATACTTAATCTATTGGAGAATTTTGGATTAACGGGGAACCCTTAGTTGGGGAGCTTTCACTTCTTTTTTTCCTGCTGTGATGTTGTTTTTAGTAAAATTAGTTTAATCAGAACGACCTTTGGTATTTGATTTCTTTGTTTTATTAGCTGAGGTGTAGCTTTAGTTGGGTTAACACATCATTAATTTTTTTGACATTTTCCTAAGTTTCAGTGGGGATCTATACTGCAAGTATGCTAATCTTCTGCCTTTTTTTATTTTATTTTTATTTTACAATAATGTCGATCTACACTCTGATTATATATATTTTGGTTGCAGATACTAGTAAATCAATGTTCATGAATATTCCGATTGCTGTACTCTTGGTTTCTGGACTAAGAATATTAATTAACGAGGTGGAATTCCGTTGGAAGGTCCATAATACCAGATCAACATCCTACTTGTCGTACTTAGAAAAGAAGCAGCTATCTGTGAATGATTCTCGTCTGTCTACCCTTCCTCCCCCACAAAAATGGAAGAGAAAAATTGATTCCCCTGTTGTGGAAGCAGCTATTGAGGATTTCATCAATAAGATTTTGCAGGATTTTGTTGTAGATTTGTGGTACTCTACTATTACACCTGACAAAGAGGCGCCGGAGCTAATACATGCTATAATCATGGATGTTCTTGGTGAAGTATCTGGAAGAATCAAAGATGTGAATCTCGTGGACCTGCTGACAAGGTATTGATTCTGGTGTCTCTTAATACATATACGATGTTAGAAAAATAAAGGCAAGTTGAATGATTGATGACTTCAGTTGTTGATCATTGTTTTTCTGTTTCTCCAGGGATGTAGTAGACCTGATAGGAGATCACCTTGACCTATTTAGAAGAAACCAAGCTGCTATTGGTAGGGATGTTATGGGAACATTGTCTTCTGAAGAACGGGATGAAAGGTTGAAACACCATCTTCTGGCCTCTAAGGAGCTTCACCCTGCTTTGATATCTCCAGATTGTGAGTACAAGGTGTAGAAGTGTTCTCATTTAGATGGAATTTTTTTACCAGTATATTTTATGTTTTGGTTAATTAACATGACAATTAACACTTGTTTAAAAATAGGTTCTTCAGCGGCTCATGGGTGGACTTTTGGCTGTTGTACTAAGACCAAGGGAATCCCAGTGCCCTTTAGTTCGATGCATTGCTCGTGAGCTCTTAACTTGTTTGGTGATGCAACCTATCATGAATTTTGCAAGCCCAGGGTGAGATGCTATTTGCTCTATCGCTTTTTTGTCCTTAAGAAAAAATCTCTATTAGTTTCATCATGCTCTCTGTATAAATAATTTGTTTTCATGTTCTAGATGGTTTGTGTTGGCATCATGCATGACATGACCTAGAAAGCAAATTCCACATGATATTTCATCTTTCTCATGTTGGCCTTCAAATAATTGAAATGATAAGTAGTTTATATCATATGTATTGATTGAATAATTGATGGGGGAGAATTTGCATGAGCTTTTATTAAAAACATGCATAATCACTCCCTAAATCACCTTTTTCTGCCCGGTTATATAATATGAGATTGATGTGGGACAAACGCGGGGCAAAAAACTCTAGAGATAAATGCATGAAAGTTCTGCAAATTTAAGGCTGTAAGTGAGGGGAAGATTTCAGAAAGGGAGGATCTAAGCATGGAAGTGGAGCAGATAAATTTTAAGGCTTGAGGATGTAGATTGTGAGAAAATAATACTGACTGCCGTTATGAGGCTGGTGAACACAAACTATTAGGAAATTGGAGCTGTTTTTGTTGACCAGAGGAAAGTAACGGCTATCGCAAAATCTGGAACCTATGTTTTTTAATCTTATGGTCATCAACTATTGATAATTCGAGAATTGAAGTATTGAAAAGAAAATGCTCGACTTTCTTGAAGGTCTGGAATCTTGTATGGCGTGAACCAGCAAAAATAACAGAAAGGAAAACCTTAGGCTTAGTTATAGGTCTTTTAAAAGACTTTTATCTCAATTATAATAGCACATCTCATGCCTTACTCCTACTCTTACCATGCCAATAGTATATGAGTTGCCGATACCCTCTTCAGGTTTTTGATTGATTAATGCAAAGAGCTCTAGAACTTCTTGCACACTTAATAATGCTGTCAAGTAAATTGATACTAGAGGTGCACATGTGCAATAATTGAGACAGCAGCAGCACATAAAATTCAGAATGTTCGCTAAGTTTTAAACAAATTTAGCAAAATTTTAAAATGTTCATCCTGTTGTAGAATTGAAAGACCCACTATCCGGGCCTGTAATGTTGATGTTGAATCTTTTATTCTTACTTACTAATCTTAGAATGCCAATGCTTACAAATAATGAGAAGATAATGATTCAGAAAAAAATGAGGGCTTCGTTTATATTTTCTGTTTTGAATCAGGTTTGAGCAACAAATACTTCTGTTGTATACTGAGCGTGAAGGTCTTTTTGTTTATTTCAAGTTTAACTAGTAATCTCCTTGGGCCTCTGGTTCACTTCCCATAAAAACTGCTAGAAAATTATTTTAGTATCAACATGATGTGGAAGGTTTAGTGGAGCAATACAAGTGACAATAAGACATTGATCTTACTTGTGCAATTCTTACTTTATGAAGTATGCGGTTTTGATGAATATTGTATTTGTTTTAGTCACAAGTGAAAAGTGCTTGTGAGGCTTTTGAATTTTCTTGTGCTTGCAACTTTTAACCATCTTTTGAAAGCAAGTAGGATTTATGTTGTATATGCGATTCCCGTTCAGGATTCTAACTACATTCAGTCATTTTCTTCAGGTACATCAATGAATTGATTGAATATATTATCCTTGCCTATAACAATGAGGGCTTCAAGGATGCTGCTACTGATCAATCACCTAATGTGGAGGGTAATAACCATGATCACACATTATATGGAGAACGTGGTCAAAGCAGTGAATCTAATTTGACAAAAAGTACACATTCCAACACTCAAGGAACTGATATGTCTTTGTCTGGATTTGAACATAAAAGGAAACTTGAGTCCGGTGCTTCTGGAAATCACTTATCTAGCACCATGCAGGATGATGTAATACATCCAAGGGCTGCTGACTGGGCAAAAGTGTTTGATGCAGCAACCCAGAGAAGAACAGAAGTTCTTATGCCAGAAAATCTAGAAAACATGTGGACTATAGGAAGAAATTATAAAAAGAAACTCCAAAAAGGGGCTGCTCCAGGACATCAGGCTTTTGAAATTGCTGATTCAGTAAGCATGTCATCACCTAAAAAAGATTTGGTGACTGAAGCACCAGCACAGAAGCCAGAACCATCTGTCAGAATGGAAGATAAAGCTTCTATCCAACTACCACCAGGGTCCCAACAAGATATTCAGTCTACCAATCTCAGTATTGATGCCTTGAGCAGATCACAAGATCATTATATGGAGGAGTTTTCGAAGGGAGGCTCTACTATCTATGAACTAGAGAATACTGCTTTTATTTCTTGTGAAAATAGAAATAGGCTCAAAAGATCAAACAGCACTTCTGATTTAGGAGTTCAGTCATACCTGGAAGATACATTTGCTAGTAAAGGCAGTGCGCCCACCATTAATGAGTACTATGGTGCAGACATTAATAAACTTAATGCAGACAGGCTGAAGAGCAGTTCAGACATGGTATTACGTACTGAAGGACTTCATGTTCCAAAGCTGAGATGTCGGGTAACACCACCATCGGTTTCCTTTTCTGGTTCATGACTTTGATTATGGTCAACCTTGTTGTATATAATGCAAAATGCTTATATTTTTTTAAGAAGTGTAGCTTCATGGCCCAGATTCATTCCTTTGTTTCAAAATGATGGTTACACTTCTTTCCTGCAACCACACAATAAATTCTTCCTGGAGAGAGTAGTCTACTAATTATATACTACTTCTGTTTTGTCCCTTACGACTAAATAATTTGCATGTGCAATTGATTTACTATCTATCTAGGAAAAAGTATAGTATTGTACTAATGCCTTCTTTGTATGAACTACAATGATTGCCCATATTTGCCTGATCGAATATTTATTAAAGTTGAGGGTTGATTAAGATGAAGGATCACATGACTATCTACTGATCACATTTGATTAGTGTCTAGTAAACAATAAACCCTTGGTTCTGCAGGTTATTGGAGCATACTTCGAGAAACTTGGATCAAAATCATTTGCTGTTTATTCAATTGCTGTCACTGGTGCTGACAACAACACCTGGTATGTGAAAAGAAGGTATGGGTTTTAGTTCCAGTTTGAAATACATATCATATTTATCCACTTCAAGTCAGTTCAGTATGTGAACAACTTTGTGTTCCTCAACATAAGAAGGTTTCCTGATTAAATCAGGATTGTTCAGTCTGTTTCTATGTTTTGATTCTTTTGCGATTCTATGTCTACAGATATCGGAATTTTGAGAGATTGCATAGGCATCTTAAGGAAATTCCTAATTATTCATTGCATTTGCCTCCTAAAAGGATATTTTCATCAAGTACGGAGGATGCTTTTGTTCATCAGCGCTGTATTCAGCTTGACAAATATCTTCAAGTATGGTTATTCCTCCTTTCTGTGATGATACTGACAGGTCTTAATTAGCTGTTTTACAATACTGTATTTATCAGGATCTCTTGTCAATTGCCAATGTTGCTGAGCAACATGAAGTATGGGATTTTCTAAGTGCCTCCTCCAAGGTGCACATGTGCTTTTTCTGTTTGAAACATACTCATTACCTAATGGTTCTTTATTAATTTGTTATTTTTTCATCGGTGCAGAGTTACTCGTTTGGGAAATCATCTTCTGTAATGAAGACTCTGGCAGGTATGTGGCATCATTTCAATCGATAATAGATTAACTATATATTTTACATATGTTCCATATAATCACTGTATACTGAAAATAAGCATTATTCAGGATTGATATAACATAGATTTTTATGGACTTCAATAGTTGCTTACTGTAACAGTCACAGGACTTAGAAACAATTATGTTTAAATACTCTATATATATCTCAATGGTAACTATGTCCAAAGGTCCCTGGTAGTTTTGCCTTGGATTTATTCAAGATATACTAGAAGATACCAACCTTCGTGTATCCTTATTCTTATCAGTTTATTATTTCTCTGTGTTATCCGTATTCATATGACTTTGGGTCTGGGGAGTAATAGTTGTACTGAACTATCACTTTGCTTGAGATAAAGAAATAGTAAATGCATGATTAAGTTGTTGGTAATCTTGACTTTTGTATCATAATCTTTAAGTTCTAAAACGTCTGCTATGTGTCTCCAGACTGTATATTATGTCATTAGTCGTCTGTGTTTGTTAAATCTTATGGTAGCAATGGTTTCTTCGGTGTTGTTTTAACATGGCTCAGATCTTTGATTGCAGTTTAGATGTAAAAATGCTTAGTTATATATCATTATAGGTTTGAACTTCCTTAGCAAAATCGCAGACTCATATGCAGAAGCTTATTGGAGAATAGTTTGTTAATTAATACAATTAGTCTCTTACGTATGCTTTGAAACTTAATTTTTTTTTATTTTAAATTATTTATCATACATTGACTTCAAGTTAAGTACTTGAATCATTTTGGAAATTTCCGTTGTCCAAATCAGTTAATGTGGATGATGCCATGGATGATATTGTACGCCAATTCAAAGGGGTTTCTGATGGCTTAATGCGAGCAGTTGTTGGCCCACCTTCCCCTTGTCATGATCCAGCTTCTTCTGTTACAAGCAAAAACTTGTCCTTGAATGCTGATGATATGTACAAATTGGCTATGCGGCAGAGTACCTCAGAATCAATCAACAGTTTTTCTGATAATGAGGAAGGTGAAAAAGATGCGAACCATGGGCGAGAGGATGTAGTGTCTGCTGCCCAATCTAATGGGTGGCATTCAGACAATGAGTTGGACTCAAAGGGGTTTCCTCCGAGGGTGGTTAAACGTGGTGAAGATGTCAATAACTTGGACATTGAGGAAATGCGTAGTTTAAGGGTGATATCTGATTCAAGCCATAGGTATTCTGAATCTAGTTTAGCCATAACATCTGTTCCCCAAGACGATCCAACAGGGGTGCCTCCGGAGGTACTGTGCATCTAGTATTGTACCGTGATACCCTCCTGTTCTGTTTATTCATTGGTCATATGCCCTTTTTCTGATGCTCTTGATTGTTTTTTCCGATAATAATTTTCTTAATCTCAATAAGTTGACTTTGGCTCTGTGATGTACATTATTTTTTAATTCAATTGCTTCTCTTTCTCCCTATACACACATGCATGTCTTTAGCAATCTATATTATTGTTTAGTTTACATTAGTTGCATTATGCGTATTTAGGATTCTACGTCATCTCTCTTTGACTTTCTGACAATTAACCAGTAGTTTCTTTTGAGGGACCTTTTACTTGAAATTGTAAGTTGATTTTATGTTAGATTCAGACAAGTTCTTTTTGCTTTATCCTTCTCCTGGATCATTTCAATTTCCATACATATATTGATTCTTATAACATGTGAACAAAGACTAAAAGTAGATTGCACACTTGTTTTTTCTTGTCATCTCGTCTTGAGATTTTGTTGAATAGATTCTGCTTTCCTTAAAGATTGCACAGGTATTGAGGAAACTTTTCTAATGTTTGAAACTTTGTCATCCCCTTCAATAGTCTGTTCCTCTCGAATTACGAGCAGCTGGAATAGAGGTCCAAAATAAACTAAGCTGCCATCTTATTCCTAATATTCCCACTTGTCTCTTGAGCACTCTATCTCTGTTGCGTGATCTTCATTGTGGTTACTGTACTTTATATTTTTTTTTCTTGCAGTGGACACCACCAAATTTGAGTGTTCCAGTTTTGAATTTAGTTGATAACATATTTCAGCTGAAGAGAAGAGGCTGGCTAAGGTGATGCTGTCTTTTCACACTTTTATATTGTGGATTTGCTTCTAGCTTTAACAATAAAATGCTATATTGCTCTTAGAAAGTCTGCTACTATATTATCGTTTGTTTTTCACACCTTTGTATTGTGAACATGGATTTAGCTTTAACAGTTAATAAGCAATATTTTTGTAATTCCTTTTTTTGAGGTTGTAACCTCATCTGGGTGATTACTCCTGAGTAACTATCTTCTCGAATTTTAGATATGTTACGTTCATGTTCAAAGTTGAGCTTCTAAAATCTTTTTACATCCCCAACCGAGCAGAGAGTTTTAAGCAAAATGGAGCAAATATAATTATCGGATTCTGTCTCTGGATCTTTTTTCCCTTTCTGAGTGATAAATCGACGGAACTGCGGATTTTTTTTAAAAGTACAAGGAGAATGCTGTTATATGAAGATTATCATTTAGCCATAACTCCTTCACTTTCATCTTTCATTGTAGGAGACAGGTCTTTTGGATATCAAAACAAATATTGCAGTTAGTCATGGAAGATGCCATTGATGACTGGCTCCTTAGGCAAATCCAATGGCTGCGTAGAGAGGATATTATCGCGCTAGGAATTCGATGGATCCAGGATGTAAGTCATGAATCTTCTTGTCTAACAGTTTCATGCTCTGAGTTGTGTAATTGCAACTTTGTCATCCTGAGAATTGAAGTCTTTGATTTAGGATCATCAAGAATCTACTGTTTGACATGAGTTATGGTGAAATTCACTTTTTCGCTTCACGACCTTTGACACCTAAGAGGGACCCATATTTATTGCAGAATTGCTGCTGTTACATCTTGTACAAGTTTATCTTGCCTAATTAAGTACAATTTATGCACCGATATTAGATTATAACTTCCTGTTCTCGGTCACCTGAGGATTTGATCAACTGAAAAAGTGTCCTTTTATTAAGTTATGATTTGTCACATATTTTCAGCCAAGAAATTTCTATTTTCCATGTGATTTCACTTTTATATTATTAATAGAAATTCCAATCTACTCATTATTATCTTTTGAAAATTTTGTGCTAGTTATTTTGCATAATAACTTGTTTCAAGAAAGTATCTGTTTTCTGATCATTATATTTTCATTAGGTTCTCTGGCCTGATGGCACATTCTTTATAAAATTGCGGATTCAAGATCAACTAAATAATTGTCAAGCAAATCAAAGATCTCAGCAAACAAGGCAACCAGGTGGAAGGAGGGTCCTCAAACCAGGGTCTTTCGAACAACAGCTTGAAGCTGCTCGCAGGGCTAGTGATGTGAAAAAGATGATCTTCAGTGAGTAATTCCCACTATTTAATTGACATATATTATGGATTTTAATTTGATTTCGGAAATAGAGGGTGTCCTAGTTAATCTTTAACCATACTGTTTATTATCTTTTTTTATTTTAATGTGATTCTAAGGCCTCATGTCTGCTTCATTTGCTTCTACTGTTTCCATAGCCCCATTTCATTTAAACTCTTAAATTTACTCCAGGATTCATATAATTAACTCAGCGAAATATATGCCTCTAATTTTACAACATGCCTGAAAGGGGACAGTAGTCAGCAATACACACCACGATTTATTTCGAGTCTTGTGAATGCTAACAATACACACCCTAATGCCAATATTACCCCCGGTGAAATGCATAATGTTCAATTTATCCCCCATGATTTGAAAAAGAGCAATTTACCCTCTTGTGAAAATTTTGAAAGAGCACTTTACCTCCCTCAGCCGGAGAGTGTAACTCACTTGCCGAAATTGAGAGTGGGCATGTAAAGTGTTTTTGTAATATAGGGGGGTAAATTGCCAAATTTATCATGACACAGGGGGTAAATTGCCACATTTATCTAACACAGGGGGTAAAGTGCCACATATAAGAGGGGTAGTTTTGTGAATTCATATTTTTTTAAGTTTGAAAATAGCAGTGAGGCGGTGTGAAACATTTATAAGATTACAGGGGGGTAAATTGCTCTTTTTCAAATCACAGGGAGGTGAATTAAACATTATGAAAATCACGGGGGGTAAATTGTAATTAATTCTTAAAAGAATCGAATAATTTGAATATTGTCCTCCTTAACTGGCAGATGGTGCTCCCACCGCTTTGGTCAGCTTGATTGGGCATAAGCAGTACAGACGTTGTGCTAGAGATATATACTACTTCCTTCAGGTAAAAACTCCCACTTACCCTCCCTCTTTTAAACATTCTAGCTCATACCAAGAAATATGGCAAAATTGCACTTTTAGTCCCGTTGGATTATACCCTCAATGCATTTGGACCCATGGCTTACAAAATTGCACCTGGTCCCGTTTTTAATATAGTTTGCACTATTTTTCATATTAAGTATAGCCCTCTTTTCCATCTATGTTTGCACTGCGGGTCTCTAATTGGATTGGAATTTGGAAGTGGGTGATAGGACCAAAAGTGCCCAAAAAAAATTCGAAGGGACCAAAAGTGTAATTTGGTAAAGTAGTGGACAAGTGTGTTGAATGTTCAGTCCTATGGGACTAAACAATTTTACCCTAGAAATACTCGTGCATCGTACTATTTTATCTACGAGCTTCTTCTGTTCTTTTCATTACTTTATTTAATATTTAAATGTCTTGCAGTCGACGGTTTGCTTGAAGCAACTTGGCTATGGAATACTGGAACTTGTTCTAGTTTCAGTTTTCCCAGAATTGGGTGATGTTGTGAAGGATATCCATGAAAAGATGCATACTCCTCAACCTGTATAGAAGTTAAATTTTGCTCACAAAAATGGATTTATAGATTTGGTTTGCAGGCCCTATTGATACTCAGGGCACAATTGTTGTTGCTGTACAAAATGTATAGCTTCTGTATAGTTGCCATTTTTTGTGTATAATTAACTTAACATTGGTTTATTAGCAGTAACACCATTTTGAAAAGGAAATAAATTATTTCTGCACATTGCAGACTCCAGATACCAGAATTATTGATGGTGATCTTTGTTTCCTAAATTCTTGGAAATATATCATATTATATGCACTTGTATTGTTTGATTGCATGAAAGAGTATTCGCTAGTTGGATCGAAGAATCAAACATGAATTTGATCCGATGGATAATCAGTAAATAAACATATTTAGAAAAGGGGCGGCTAGACCTAACCCTTATCTGATTTAGAACGATCCTATCCATTTTAGGCACGGTATATGTATTTTTTCCATGACCCGCTTGCCTTTATCTGATCTTACTCGGAGTGATTCAATTCCTTTTGGGTCTGGTAAACGTTTGATCACAAAAACGTGTCTGGGGCGGATGTATTAGACATGGTAAATAAAATTAAAAGAAATCAGAGAAAAGAAAAAGATACAATAGAAGTTAGAATCTGATACAATATTCAGCATACAACAAAAATTATCTTCATTCATAGAATAAAAGTAAAAAAGTAAAAAAGTAAACATTATCTTCATTCATGTCAATTCTTCCGCCATGCATGCATATCCAAAATATAATCAGGTACATATAAGAAAAACACTAAATGGTCCTCAGTATACATCTACTCTCAAAACAACATACAGTAATGCCTTACAGATTCATGTACAACGTTAGCTGAAATCCAAGTATATGATGTAATCATAAAATCTCATATCAAATTCTGGAATGGACTGGTAAGTGTCTCGCGTAGATCAGAATACAGCGCGTAAAGGGAGTACTGCCTTAGATTAGCCACTTCGTACCATGAATTAAACACATGATCGTTCTTATCAGTGCCGGAGAAAGCCAATTGTATGCCCAAATCACAGCCAATAGACCCTCCATTGCTTCTGCATCTGGAATTTGGTACAGCACAATCAGTACTGTTAAGGCACACAAATGAGTCTCCAGTGCACGAGGCACACCCGAACTTCTTCCAGTATAAATTTTGGAGTGTGCCTTTCTGGAATTCAAGAACCTATTACGAAAAACCATAAGTTTGATAAAATTGTACAATCTTTCATCATTAATTTATTATAGTTCATGTGAAATGATAAAAGCTCGTTTGAGATAGATTTACCAGGGTGAAACTGGTGACTGTGTGAGTATTGTCAGCAACAAAAATAGGAATTGATCGAGCTGCATATTGTCGTCCAGCAAATGCCACCATGTAACCACCATCCCTGCTCTGTGGTAGAATAATCAAAGGAGGAAAGGGAAATGAACATCTCGTTTTTTGAAGAACGTACATATAATTATGACATGGTTATTTGAGAAGTACATCTTTTTGTTTGTTCTAGTTAGCAAATAATATATCTTTTTGATCATATCCAAACAGGTTATTGTGAATTGATATACTATATATTCAAGGTGGAATAACAAAATTAAGTAATAGAAACAAGATCATTACCGGATTAAATGTGCTACTGTTGATTGTGAGCAATGAAATTTCATCAACTTTTGGCCTAAAAACTGCGAGTTGAGCTGCGTTTCCAAGAGAAAGACGACGATCACACGGAGAAAGCTGAGTTTGATTGAAGAAAAACGAGTCCCTTGCAGAGAAAGCGAGCCCAAATGTAAAACCATCCAATTTCTGAACTTTGGTGTCTGAACACGGATCAAACACCGGATTCTTATCTTGGGCATAAGCCCCAACCATCACCATTGTTGTGATCAAGACTATTATTTGTCCCACCATTCTCACAATCCTTCTCCTAAGTTATAAGTCTTTGAATTAAGAAGCAACCAACAAATAAAAAGAAAATGTTAAGATTCATCTAAAATGGGATTTTGCATCAATGTAAAAACAAACCATTTACATCAATTTTGCATAATATGTTTTACAATATAGAAATCACATAGAATTGATCATGCCACAATAATCAAATTTTAATCATCAATCAACTTTGGGAAGAACAAAAGATTCCCTTTTATTATACATAACAACATGATATGATTTTAATTTCAACTAACATAAATAAAAAAAATAAAGATTAAGACATGAATCAGAAATTTTTATGCAGGAAGAATAACACAATTAATTTGACTCACCGAAATAGAATTATTATCTCGGAAGAAGGGTATTTCCCTTTTCTCTTCTCCTTTATGCTTACAAACTCTTCGAATATAATTTACTCCTTAGATTATTAAATTTTTTTTTATTTCCAAAAAAGACAAAGGAGACGGAGAAACAGAGAAGAAGGGATTGATTAGAAAGGGTTTAAGACTAATTTTAATCAAAATTGATCGCTTTCTTTGTCTACAACGTAAAATAAATTTGTTACTTTTTCATGTTTAAGACACGAAAAAAAGTGAAGGAGAGGGAGGGCGAAACAAGTGGATAGCAACGGTTATGGAAGTTGGCGTTTGATGCACGAAAGGCGACAACTTCACACCACGATTCTTTAAAACGTGTTCTGTGGAATTTTGCAAATTTACATATAACATATTTTGTCATGCGAAAATTGAAGGGCCAGATAAAAATAAATGATTTCAAATCTTGGACTTTGAATTTAGTGTTTGCTTTCATTTTGGTATATGTATTTAAAGTTCTATTTTTCTAACTCCCAAAATTTTAAATTTCTACTTTTTCAACATGGAAAAAAGGAAACATATGATCTCACATGATTTTTAATTGTAACATTTTTTTTTCTGAAAAATCAATATTATAAACAAGAGAATCTTGCACGTCAACTCAATAAAACAGTAGGTAACAATTGAGTCTTTGCGTCTGGCTCTCCACGCCCCAAAAGCGGGGGAAGTCGACGACTCTCCTCTTTTCATGAGAATTGTGACATTGAACCCCTAGTTAACAATTCAGCAACTTTTTCAATTGGATCTCAATCGTTAATCGTATATGTGATCATGTGCATGACATAGTATAGTTAAAAGGTAGGAGGCTTTAGCTCACCAATTGCTCAATTCGAAAGAGGGCAAGGAAAACATGACATCCCCAACTCGTAATTTTGGGTCGATTACTTGATATGCAGGTGAAAGCGTTAGCTGAAATGATACAAGATGACCCTTCTACCCTTTTAATTTTAGTGTGTCGTGATGCAACCGAATTCCAATAAGAAAAGTTGTTGAATTGTTTTTTTTTATCTACTAGACTGTGTATTTACAGCTCGGACCGAAGAGTGCAAAGGGTATAGGTCCTACCCAGTATGATGTTTCCAGTAGGATTCGAACTTGAGTCTCGCCTCTGGGGGTCGCAAGTCACTACCACTTGAATAGTGGTTAATTACTACAAATTAGATGAAAAGAGGAAACACATGCATGTTTAAGTCAATGCAAGGGGAAGCGCGGAAATTAGATACAAGTGAGGGCTGCCGGGTAAATTTCCCTAAAAACAAATATAAGCAAGGATCCCACAATTTTTAATTAAATATTATAAACATTGGAAACAAAATCAAACCAACTAAAAATAAGCTAGATCCACGGGATAAATGCAAAATACTCCCCTGTGTTATGCTAAACCTGCAATAAACTACTCTGTGAAATTTTTATTGCGCCAAACTTCCTTGTATTTTCAAAAACCCTGCAAAAAACACCCAATTTGTAAAAAATAGGTCGTTTTGGATCGACATATTTCAAGAAAGCATTTTTAAAGTACTTCAAGTTGGTATTTAATCAAAACGACCTATTTTTTATAAATTGGGTATTTTTTGCAGGGTTTTTGAAAACACAAGGAAGTTTGACGCAATAAAAATTTCACAGGGTAGTTTCTTGCAGGTTTAGCATAACACAGGGGAGTATCTTGCATTTTCCCCCTCGATCCACATATTTTTTCGAAGTCATACATGTATTCTCTTCAAAGCTTTGCAAATGCAGTGTCACCATCTTTGCCTTTTCCAACTATCTTTGATGCCTATTTTATCAAAACATAGTTGTGTACAACTCCTATACGGCGGTACACAAAAACTGAATCCGCCCATCATAATAGTTATCCCATTCACCAAAATGGAAAAATAAAATTCACAACCTTGTTGTATCTTGTTTATATGAAACTTGTACGTGAATTGTCCCCATTTATCTATTTATAGACTCTCCACTTATTCATGGAAACAACTAACTTTTGGTGCAGTATGGACATCATAAATATCCTTTATAAATTACTGCTGGAACATCCCAAGTTAGATCAAAGGTGAAAGTACATTCTTCCATCTTCAACTTCACCAATAGTCTCTACACGAGCATACACCATCTTGAAAAACATGAAACCTATTTGAATCTTTTATCACAAGAACTTGTGCATAAACTTGGGAAATAAACTTACAAGCAGAGTGGCAATCATTGCAAATTCTAAGGTTCTTCGTTACCCGTATAACATTTGTTCCCGGCTTAGTTTTCATCAATCCAAAAGCAATAGCTAACTTCTCACTATGGTGAAATAGAATATCTTTCTTCACATCATCTGTCACATCATGGTACACGGAGTTCATATCCGGCTCATACCCTATTGCTTCTATTCTCACAAACAACCCTGTTAAAAACTCCTTAATCTCTGGGTAATAAATATGGTCCGTTTGGCTAGCCATAAATGTGAATATTTCTCCATTAATCTCGACTGAACTAAAGCCTGGTTCCTTCTTCAAGTTTTTTGATTTCAAAAAACTTCTAGTGTTTTTTACCCCAGCCCAATTTCCAGCCAAAGCATACACGTTTGATAACAACACATAGTACCCTGCATCAATAGTTCTCAATTGAAAAAGTTTCTTAGAAATCTCAAATCCCATATCAAAATTCTTGTAAATTCTACAAGCGGTAAGTAATGAACCATAAACCTCAATCCCTGGTTGTGTGTTCATGTTTTTCATGAGAGAATAAGCATCGTTTAGTCTTCCTGCACGTGCAAGAAGGTCTATAACACAAGCATAGTGCTTTGAACTAGGAACTATGTTCCAAATTTCAATCATTTGATCAAAAATTTGGAGGCCTTGATTTACCAAGCCAGCATGACTACAAGCGTACAAAACCGAGATAAAGGTTGACTCATTTGGGTATAGACCCGAATGCTTCATCTTTAAAAAAAGATTTATTGCTTCGTTTCCGTTCCCCATCATTCCATAACCAGATATAAGTGCATTCCAACATGCAACATCTTTTTCTTCCATCGACTCAAAACATTTCATAGCATCATTAATGTTCGCACAATTAGCATACATGTCTATTATAGATGATCCAACAAAGATATTGACTTGAAAACCGGCTTTTATCACTAGCCCGTGTACCCGTTTTCCCTGCTCCAAAGATCCTGAACTACTGCAAGCTGAAAGGATTGTCGTGAAACAAACAGAATCGAGCATGATTTCATCTTCTTCAATCATCTTACTGAAATGTTTAATGGTTTTTCTCCAATTCCCACTTCTTGAAAAGCCTCTCAGCATTAGTGTCCATGAAACTAAATCCTTCTTATTGATCTCACAAAATATACAATAGGCATCATTCACAAAATCGGCATTTATATACAATTCCATTAGAGAAGTCTTGACTAGTTGATCATTCTCAAATCCACTTCTAATAATCAAGCCATGGATTCCAGTTCCTAATCTCAAATCCTCTAAGCTCAAACAACCCGAAACCAAGCTAATCATCGTAAGAATATCACCCGAAAATCCTTTCCTCCTCATTCTATTGAACATCCACAACGCTTCCTCTCCATATCCATTCTCAGAGTAACCCGAAATAATAACATTCCATGAAACAACATTTCTCATAGACATTTCATCAAACAGGTACCTAGCAATACTCAAGTACCCAAATTTCGCATACATATCGACGAAACCCGTCTCCACAAAGACATTATCTTCGAGATTTTGCTTGATCCAGTAACAATGCAATGATTTCCCCAAGAGAGGATCACCCAAGTTTCCAAAAGCAGGCAAAACACTCGCAATTGTTATCTCATTAGGCTTAATTTCTTGCAAAACCATCTCATAAAAGGCCTCGATAGCTTCCAGGAAATGGCCATTTTTTGTGAGCCCAGATACTAAAATAGTCCAAGACACCAAATTTTTGTAATGAATCTGAGAAAATATGATCTGGGCTTCGGTTATAAGTCCACAAGAAGCGTATGCATTCACCAATCTGTTGCATAGGAAAAGATTGTGGGAAAGATTAGACACAATAACTTGGGTATGGATTTGCTGCAGAGGCTTTGTTTCTCTAAGTTTGTGAAGGAGTGAGGCGTGTGATAATTGAGTGGAGTAATTATGATAATGATGATTATTAAAGAAGTGTAATTTTTTGCGAGAGATTTGGGGATGTGGTAGTTTTTGGCGCCAACTGTAACGGGTAGACGCTGTGTAGAGACGGTTCATTACTAAACCCAACTGCTACAGATCTTTACTTGTGAACCATCTATATACTGTATTTCTTTTTGTGTATATAACTATATATATATTAAGTCTGTTGCCTTGTTTTATTTCTACCCCCAATTTATCATAAGTCTAGTTATTTTAAGTCAAAATTAGAGTTGTTAACGGGTCGATTTCAATTAGATTTCGGTCCTCGTCTGAATTATTAGGATTTTTATTCAATCAGAGATTCAAATTAATAATAAATTTAAATAAGTGGAGTTAATTCGAATCTAAATCGATACGATGTAATGAATATTCTATGTATTTTGCTAGTGATCAAATAGATGTAACGAAGTAATAATCATTTTACTAAAAAAATCATTAACATTGTTCTTTAAAGTAATATTTTATTTTATAAATTCACCAAAAACCTCTCCATATAATGTTGGTGGTGGTGTAAACTCAAATGTATCTGATTGATGAAGAAGAAAATATGAAATAGACTTTGATATGGAGAAAATTTGTAAATAAATTGCAGAATTATATTGAATCTCAAGTTCATAATCTGTTCAATGAGCTAATACAAAACTGCTTAAATAGACAATCACAACAGGGGCAAAAAGGTAAAAATACATTAATAGAATAACTAACTTATCTAACATAAGAAGCGTAATATATATGATCACGTTTTAAATATATATGCCCTAATTTTCAATTGCTTCTTTCTTATTTTTCCCTAATTCGTTCTCTGATCTTTCTTCCATCTTTGTGTCAATTGCTGATTGTTCTTCCAAACTTGCTGGTAATTGCAGCTCCATTGATAGGTGGCCTCGTGGCCCAATGCCAGCGTATCACACTCACTCTTGCTGAACTCTGGATCATACACAATAATACTCAAATTCAATACATTAATTCCTAATTCAGCCCACATATTTAATCCTCAAATTTGTATTTGCATATATAATCATCAAACGGAAAGGAAATATATTGATACGCTTACACATTTAATTAATAATTTTGGATTTTTTTTAAGAATACATTAACCATCAATCATTACATCAGAAGAAATTATTCCAATAACTGCTTAGATACAAAAAATTACAAATAATAAATAACTATCAAATACTAGTAATAAACTAAATAAATAACCACATTAGTGGGAAGTGGGAACTGAACCCAAGACCTCTTAATTTTTAGGCCTGAGTTAAGTCGTGATTACCGCTAGGCTATTGTCTCGTAGACAATAATTTTGGATGTAGCCAACTCAATTTATGATGAAATTGAATATGGCCTTTCTTTCTATTTAAACATTGTGAAC
The DNA here is from genome assembly GCA_034814905.1 of Penstemon davidsonii. NCBI lineage: Eukaryota > Viridiplantae > Streptophyta > Magnoliopsida > Lamiales > Plantaginaceae > Penstemon > Penstemon davidsonii. The sequence continues at coordinate 8,388,761 of JAYDYQ010002688.1, forward strand.
TAATAATGAAATGAAGTTTTAAGAGAAAGCAAAATACCGTATTCATGGATTAAAGTTTTCATCAAAGCACGGAAACATTTTTGGTTTTCAATTAATTAAAACGAATATATATAGCCTAGTTTCTTACCCAACGTATTTAAGATAGAAAACACATTTTGTTATTGAAAAATCTCGGATGGTTTTTTCTTCTTTTACCCCAAAATTGTATCTTATTTAAGTTAAGTTGTAGTCTGTAGCATGAAATGTGATTAGACCCGCTTGTTGTATGCAGATTAAGCAAGTAACGAAATCCTAGGAAAGAGAAACTCTCGAGTTTTAATATCTCAAAATAATTAACTTGTTTAAAATTAATCCACAAGTCGGACTAATAGTCAATAAGTTAATACAGTAAAAATATGTCAAAAAGGACAAAATTAATCATGCATAATAATCCATTCTACCTAGTTATTTGTCTACATGTTAAAATTTGTTTTCTATATTAAAATGTATTCCCATATATAGAGAAGTAAGAGAGCTCTATGATGAACCTATGTTGAAGTTAATTTGTCCATGAATACAAGTCAAAGTGTTAATAAGTTTAATTGTTATCGATCTTTTAAGCATTTTATTTGAGTATTTCAATTCTACTAAGATAAAATATTTAGAATGATATTTTTGATGTTTGTATCACTTATTTGTCTCTATATCTTAGCAAAATGAACCATCGGTTCAAAGTAAAACTTTTAGACTAAATAATTTTTGAAGGATCACATCCAATTACTTTATATATTAAGCTGCATATTTACAGTTCGGACCAAATAGTGCATTGTGTATAGGTTCTCCCATAGTTGGTGTCTTTTCTGGTGTCTTTTCTTATAGAAGAATTAATTGGACGTATAGAACTTTTCATTTCTTTAATTTTTTTTTCACATCCATCCAACTGTATTTGCACATGTAGTGAAAAGAAAATATATAGATACATTTACACATGAAATAAATATTTTAGATGCAGCCAACTGAATTTGTGGAAAAAAATTTAAATACGGTCTTCCTTTCAATTTAAACTTTATAGTGGGGTCAAATGAATTAAATAATTAAGTCTGACGAGCATATTAATGAAGGGGTGAAATTTTGATTTTCTTGGCTTGAATACACATTTCTGCAACTTTGGTTATGTATTCAATAAAGGTCCTATTTACGGTAATAATCCAACAACTCCTCATCATTTCTGGGATGGACATAATTGTATTAAATCAATTCCAATTATATGCACCCACAAATTTTCAATCAAGGGCATATTAGTCAATCCACTTTTAATTACAGCTCTGTTTTAACAGGTGCAGAGCTGTAATAAATTGGGTTTCATTATTAATCTCCATTCACTTCTCTATACTGTTTAGAAAAAGTAAAGGAGAAAAGTTGAAGGTGTTGGTTTTTATTTGCATGTTTGGAAATCAATGGAGGCAAACAAGAAGTATCCGGCTTTCATGAAACCCTTTCTTTCAGGCTGCTCACCAAAAATGGTGATTCCCATTTCCGCTACCTATTTTTTTTTATTTTTTAACCTTTTTGTCATCTAATATGTTTGTTTACATCATGTTTTCTTGGTTTATTCCGTATTCCCATTTCCCTTCTTTGATGAATTAATTTGATGTAGATGAAATCAAGTTTTAAGTGTTAGGGCAAGATCGATCAAAATTTCAATGATAACAAGGAAACATTAATAAATAGAGTAGTTTCTATTTCAACATGTTTAAAATAGAGAGTACATTTTGTTACTGAAAATCTTGGATGGTTTTTTTCTTCTTTTACCCCAAAATTGTATCTTATTTCAGTTGTAGGCATAAATTGTGATTAGACCCTCTTGAATGTATTGGTTTTAGGCAATTATTATGAAAGATTAACATGTTACATATTATAAGGTAAAAAACCAATAAAACTTGGTCAAACTATATTTTACTTGGAAGTGTGGCTTTTGCACTCATAACCGAGTTCCTTTTTTTTTTTTTTTTTTGATAATTCACTCATATCTAAGTACTATAATTTTTTCTCTAACCATATCTTCTATGTGGCATTAATTACAAATGTTTTTGTAGCAAATCCATCCATCTTTTACATCATTCATGCAAGGCTTAGTGCCAAACAAGTCATTTCTCAAGAACTGCCATGGAAAACTTTTGCCCGTGGGGGTGTCGAAAGTTGGAGATGACTTCTATTTCCATGAAGGATGGAGAAAATTTGTTCAAGAAAATGAAATTGAATTTGGCACCCTTTTGGTTTTCCAATACAATGGTGATTCGATATTCGATGTAAAGATTCTCGGAAAAACAGCAAGCGAAGACGAAATACTTCAAGCCTTTGAATTCGATACAAAGGAGCGAAATGTGGCAGAGGAGGAAGCTAAGAACGAGGTAGAGGTAGAGGTAGAGGTAGAGATGAAGGTGGAGGAAGGGGAAGAGGAAGAGGGAGAGAATATTGAAATGTTGAAGAAGAGAACATGGAAAAGAAAAAATGAAACTTTTGGAGCAAGCTCTAATGATGACATGCAGGATGATGATGATAATACTAATAATAGTCCTCCTAAAACAGGATATATGAATGGAAATCCTTATTTTGTCTCAAAAGTTACACAAAAAAGGAAAAATAGCTTGGTAATTAAGTTTACTTAAGTATTTAAATTTACTGAGTAGACCATAAGTCCATTAACTCACGTCTCGTTTATTTGTTCTTTTGGCAGAATGTTCCATGCGAGATAGTAAGTGACAATGAAATTAAATTAGGTGAAGTTATCAATGTCCGTGACCCTCATGGCTATACTTGGTGTGCTAATGTTGCTCCATGGAATGATGGTCGAGTTTGGCTAAAAGGATGGAGTCAACTTTACAGACGCAACCATATGTATGTAGGGGACGAGTTTATTTGTGAAGTAGTGCAGGGGAAAGGCAGCACAGAGACATACATACAAGTTCATCTTTGTAACTAAAGATGAGTCAAATTTGTCCTAAAGCTGAATCTTCTAATATGTACTAGAGTTGTGTTCAATGATGTAGTTTAGACTTTCTTGGATCATTCAAGTTTCTTTGTTTGATTAACTTCTTATTTTGAATTTCTTGTGCTCTTTAGAGAGGAATGACTTATAGATGAGGCACAAACAATTTAAATTAGTGTTGCTCAAATGCAATTCTTGACCATTTATAATTGGAAATTGTGGTGGGAATGTTATAATTATCGATAATAAATATTTAAGCAAGTAGTTAAAAGCTCCCGCTATAGCGCGCTTCGTAACGAGGCGCATACCTTGCACTTCACTACCCCATGTGCTATAGCTTGCCATTAGCCCGTGTTAGCGTTGTGGCACTTGAAAAAACAAAGTTAAAAGAAAGAAGGCATCGTTTAGCAGCTTCAAGTCCAAAAAAGCGCGCACTATTGCCCCAGGAAGCTTTTGCACGAGCCATTAACTATTGTGATCAAGTAATAACTCATTTTTCGACAATTTATGTCGAAATTGGCCAAATCACATGTGACCAATAATTTGACATTTTTAAAAATTTGGATACAATTCTAACTGGATTTAATAATTGATAATTGACACATTTATCCTCTAAAATTAATGAGTAGGTTGCATCGTCCGTCTTGATATATTTTGGCATGGTATGTTTAGGTTTTTTAATTTTCAGAAAAAGAATAATAAATAAAAAATGACATTTTACATTCTCATAAAAGAAACATATAACACCACGAGTTTCTAAACATCCGATGTTTAAACAAGTCCAAACAAATTATTTATTTTTAAATTAATAAAACAATCTCTAATTGTCATATGTGATTCTCAAAAACTAAACATTGAAAACACATGGAAACATATTTCTGTTTTTCAAACCTACAAAGTATCATTTGACTCCATAATATATTTTTGTATCCAAACAAATTTTTATCATCTTTTCTCACTCCAAGAATAGGAACGTATGAGCCAAAATACATCTTAAGACCAAAAAATGATATTAAAAACTTGGTTTTATCAATATGAACTTATGAATAATAATCAATTGCCCATAACGAATTCAAGTTTAGCATATAATTACTTATGAAACAAACCTTTGATCTAACAGAAAAGATCAATTATCACGATGTAATGAACTCGTGTTTAACTTTTCATTAGTAGAGATGTCCACATAATATTACGACACGTTTCAAATGATTTGATTTTGATCTAATAATTAAATATCTTAAAAATTAATTTGAAAAAAAAAAAAAATCTTCGGCCACTATTGAAAGGTAATTCATTCTTGATATAAGCCTAAGCCTATCCCATCTTCTTCATGTCAACCAATCACATCTTTTCCACCTTATCCACACACTCCCATTTCCCCCACACAAACAAACACCAAATCTTCAATTAGAAACCTAAATCAACAAAATCCAATATTCCTTCTTCACTTTTACTCCACACTCATTTGTAGCAATGACATCGGCGGCAACAATATCTCCGGCGACTGTTCTGGCCGCCATTGTTAGCCCAAGAAGATCAACACAGAGAAGAACTACAGTCAAGTACATCAATGGATTGAACTCATTTGGTGGGCTCAAGGCCCATAACAATGTGGCCACATTGGGCCTTCCAGTTTGCTCTGAGCAATCTTTTGCGAAAATTGTGAGCTCATTGAAAAAGCCATCACAAGGAAGTAGAGGTGGGGCTTTAACTTCCACTTGCAATGCTATTGCAGAGATTTTCAAAATTGCTTCTATTTTGCCTGGTTTAGTTCTTATTGGAGTTGCGGTTGGATTCGTGCTTCTTCGAATTGAAGCAATAGTTGAGGAAGAATGAATGTGTTGTCTTAAAAGTTTGGTTTGGTTAATACTATTGTGTTTAGTTTGGAAAGAGCTATATACTTATTATTACTATATGTGCCTTAATTTGTTAATTCTCTCTTTAAATTACTACATTTGTTTGTATAATAATATTGGGAATGTTTCTATGTGTTTTGCTCAAAGTTTATAGTTTCACTTGGACTAATCTTCATTTAGGGAGATGGGTTAAGAATTCATAACTTCACAAGTTAATGGAAAAGGTACCCTCAAATAATTCATAACTTCACAAGTTAATAACATGAACTATACAAATATAGAGATGGATGATTTCAAAATGAAGCACATATCTACTTTATTCATATTCTTTTCTTCAACTTTCTCTTTAATTTGGTAATGACAAGTCAGATAACTTCTCAATCCTTCCACTCCCCATAACCGGAAGCCTCCACTTATTATGCCAAAAGATCGACACTCTCGACCACAACGGAAGCCCAACATACCTTACCCCCATCCTCCCCCTCACACTCAAAGGCAGCCAAACATACCTCGAGTCCTTCAAATCATCCTTATTCCACCTATCCGCCATGAAAATAAACGCGCCATCAACCCCACCCGGCATAGGCAACACGAACGTGCTCTGCGCAAAAAAAGTAGCCACACGAAAATCCTTATTAGCACCAACACAAGGATTGCCTATACTCTCCCACGGCCCAAAAATCGACTCTGCCTCATGCACCAAAGCCTCATTAGGCGACCACCCACTGCACCCTGACGTGATCATATAGTAAACACCTTCAAACTTAAACAAAGCCGGAGCTTCTCGATGCTGCCCCACTAGTGCCCTCACCGTTTTATTCAAAACATAGATATAATCATGACTCAAAGGAGTAATATGAATCTCCTTGTTTCTAATAGAGGAATAGATCAAATAAGCCATGCCATCTTCATCCTTGAAAACGGTCATATCTCGACTATCGAATCCGTTAGGCATCTCGCTATATTGATACTCAAATGGGCCCGTGGGTGAGTCACTAATCGCTACCCCAACCGAGGCTTTTGTGTAGGTTGAATCATCAATGTGCATCCACATTACATACTTGTTAGTCTTCTCGTTGTAAATCACTTTAGGCCTTTCCACTACCTTTAGTTTGTGTAGATCATGAGTTGTGTCCCTTTCTTCAGCAGCTAACACGATCCCTTCGTATTTCCATGCCCACAAATTATTGGAAGAGTAGCATCCAACACCGATCACATCAACACGAGCTGTGCCTGTGCCATGAGCAAGGTAAGTGGGGCCGTTTTTGTACTCGCCATACCAATAATAAGTTCTTGATTTCTCATCGAACAAAATGCCTCCCCCATGAGCTTGAATCGGGTTTCCATCGGTGTCGAGCCATATTCGGCCCTCGTAGTAGTAGAGGTCGTTCTTTTGTACATCGTTTCTTGGATCTATAACTTCATATTTAGGAAAGAAAATGTTTCTAGTGAGAGATGATGCGTTGAGGAATTCGTCATTGAAGTTGGTTTTTTCGTAGTTTTTTAGTCCAAATGGTGGGAGGAGTATCATTCCCTCGACTTGTTCGAGGTCTCGGAGAGGGATAGGATGGAGGGCCAAGAGATGCTGTATTTCGTCATAGGCTATGCCTACGCGGATGCTGAAGGAGTATAACTGGAAGAGAAAAAGGCAGAGCAAGCTGCAAATCGCTAGCCTCCAAAACGAGCACCGACTTCCGGCTGATAACCACCGTGCCATGTGGTGGATCTAGCACTAGGTAGAGAATGGATTTGATTAAGGGAGTTTGTATCAATATATTAATATGTAATGAACTACAACTTGATGAACACGTATGTTACAATCCCTTTTTTTATTTTGTTGTTGGTTAAGTCAAGAACAAGACTTGGTATTTTTCTATGTTGCTTAGCAGATTCCAAGCAAGTTCATATTAAACAAAGAGTTTATTTCTACATCTCGAGGCAAGAGTGGTTGCTTGAATTAAGCCTAAAAAGTCTTCTATTTGATCTCTCGACCACGTTTCTTTTGAATGGGTAATTTTACATACAGTTGATTAGTGCTAAACTGCAATTATTTGATTGAAATTCAGAGTCCACTGTCACAAAAAAATAAAGCTCTGATTTCTTTAGTAATTTCATTTCATATGATTAAGTCAACTCTCTGATTTTAAGCATTATAACATTGGTGATCGATGTGGAATCATGTAAACATTTTTTTGTGGTAGAAGAAAAGTACATTTCAATAGAAAAAAATATATATATGTGTACAGTTGAACACGTTTTTAGAGCATTATTATTATGCCACATTTTTAAGTAGTATTGATTCACTTGAACACGTTCTTATGGCATTATTACAACTTATTTTCTGGTACGACGTGGCCTTTTTAAGTATTACGAGTTTGAGAGTGTAACCTTTTGGGAAAAAAAATATTTATTATATTTTTATTTTGCCCTACTAGACGTAAGACATGAAACTAAGGGTTAATATGAAAGTAGTTTGATTGGGTTTGGTCTCGGTTTGATCTTAATAAGTGGTTTCAGATGTTTCGACGAAACTTTTGAAACTCGAGTTGGATGATTGTTCCGAATATTGAGATTGTAAAATATTATTAAATAATAATTAGTGTGTTTTGAAAATTTGAGATTTGATTGTTGGGGTTTAGGAGAGAAAAGTGAATGATATGTATCAAATCAATAACTTTATAGTGTTTGAAATAATATATTATATTGTGTAATGATCAAGATGATAAATTATTATTATATTTTGTGATTATTGAGAAGTGATTGTAATCATTGTAATGATTAATGTTATTATAAATAGAATGTATATTTAATGAGATAATTAATAATTTTTGTGATTATTGAGAAGTGATTGTAATTATTTTATTTTGATTATTATATTAATTAAAGTTATTATAAATAGAATGTATATTTAGTGAGATAATTAATAATTTTCTTATGTTGGAATATATACAATATTAAAATGAACTTAATTTTCGCCAACTAATATAATTGAATATAGCGTTTAAAATTGTAGTTAGATATTTTAATAACAATTGATAAATACAAAAATTGGTAATTCAAAAATCAAATAATATATGGGGGAAAATAAATTGAAGAAAGCATAAGAAAAAGAAAAAAAAACAAGCAAAAAGCAAAAATTTAAAATTTAAAAAAAAAAATATATAGATAGGCGCTGACAATTGGCGCCCATCTACATCTTCTCATGTCAACGCAGAAACCAGGGTCTAGGCCGAAACATGTCCAGGTCCATTGCCAAACAAGGTTTGGACCAGTTTGACTGGGATCAAACTGGGTCAAATTAGTTCCATATAGAGCCTATTTGATTAGATTGTGGCCCGGTCATGTCGGTCTTGCGAAACTGAACCAGAACTCTTCCAAATTCTTGAAACCTATAAAACATTGATTTGACACATATCACTTATTTTTCCCCTCAAACTCTATAAAAAAAGTACCATCTACTTTATTCCCCAAACCTCAATATCCAAACTCAATTCAAGTGGGGTTTGAGCTTTTTCAAGACCACAAAACCCAACATCCAAAACCTAACCAAATAAGGTTTCAAAGGTTTACCGAAACCACCCAAATAATTTTTTGAAACCGAGATCCGTGAAACCAAATCAAAACCCTTCCAAATAGGCCCAAAAATATCGCCTCCACGAGGAATCGCACCTTTTCTTTTATTGGTGACACTAAGGATCGTATTTCAAATAACTTAAAAAGTGCCTTTTTTTCCTGAATGAATAGCAGCATACTGAGGTTTCATGACTAATTTGCTATTTATATCCCTCAACTTTTTGAATCATCGCAGTTTACAACCTTTGAATGTTAGCAGCTACGACATAATGAGCAAAACAATCAAAAGCTTAGAGAGTCAGTCCGAAATGGTTGCATTGCAGGTGCATGATTGTTACTATTCAGTTATGGTGGAGGAATGTGTCAAAAATGAAGTGCAATAAATCTTTAAAAAACTGACGAGGTAAGTACAATGACAAAAATAAGGCACTCACGTGCAAAGAAGTGTAAGTTGAGGAGGCAAATTCCAATTCCCCCAAATTTATGCAGCAAAATGTTGAATAACAACACAAGTAAAATTCAACACATACACAACTGTATAACATGGAGCTCTTAGCATCCAACAGTAGTCATAAGTATTTACCCAACAATATTAACATAAACATATCAGCAAGTTCCAAACTCCTCACGGTTTCTTCATTTACTAAGCAAACTAGTCAACTTACAATTGGATCTGTTTGAATCCAACACTTGCAAGCGGGTCATGCGAACCTCTACCCGAGAGCTGTTCATACTCGACTGACTGTCTTCTCAGTAGTGCACACTGTCTGCCAAAAGCTATGCATCCACATAACATAAATATTGAAATTGCAGAAAATATCCAACAAAATTGCAAGTTAGCCAATGCCCTGGCCCTCAAATCAGCCTCATGGGTTTCACACACGACTGCTCCATTGCTAGAATTCATTGACTGCATCACACATCCTTGAGGGACAAATTTACGAACCCATAGCATAAATCCCATGTTTACAAACCAGCATCCTTGAAAAACTACAGACATTGAAAGAATTAGTGCTGTGTGAAAGCTATTAGGGACACTAGTTGCAGATAAAGCTGCCAAAAAAGAAACACAAACTATGAGCTGCATCAACCAATGGTAATGTCCTTCAAGTCCAATGTGGTCAGTCGAATGATAATGAAGTAAAAAAAGCTCCATTCCAAAAACTGAGGACACGAGAATTCCAGAGACTCCTAAATTGCTTTCGGATAAGTGATTAAATTCGCTAAAAAGAGTGAATCCGGAAAATATGAGTAGCTGAAGGAATATGGTAGCATGCTCGAAAGAGTCGAGCTTGAAGGAGAAGCGTAGGTTTTGGAAGTCAAAAACTTGAACCAGAATTGCGAATATGGAAAAGAACAAGATAAGTAAGAGCTCTAGGTGTTCTAGTTTGAGTAAAGGACTCTTCAATGGGTACCAAAACCTTAACATAAATTTTGTAGAGCCTTTTAGATAGTAGACTCGGATTGTATTGATTGTATGCCATAGACCGAGGAAAGCAAGAGCTAGCCCAGGCACCAAGTGTCCAATAAAAGTTCCCATTTGAGATTTTTTTTTTTTTTTTTTGGTTTTCAATGTAATATCTTCCAAGACGTCTTAACTCCATTTTGATTGCAAACTTATATAGTGGAACATATGAGCAAAAAGCTCCAAATAAGTTGTTGTCTTATCATTTGTTTGGACTTTGGTGCATGGTGCATGTGTTTCCACCTCTAGGCAGAAAGTGGAAAAACGGGAAACGTGTATGTCCCTTAGTGAAATGAAAGAGACATACACACACATAGAGCAGAAAGTGAGATTTAAAATCAGAAAAATGACTGCCCCATACTGAAATGAAAAAGTTGTCCTCCTGTGATATGAAAGAGATATTGAGCATACACTCGAGGATGCACAATCAGATAAAGTTAAAGATTATTCATGAGTATTAATTCGTTTATCATGCAATATTGAACAAAATGAAGGCGAACTGAAGAAAAGATGAAAAGAAAGGAAACATACTCCTTATAACAGTGGGCCGTCGATTAAAAGAAAGTTATGTAGAATGAGAATCACTGTTTTGGTACTGAATAATTTTAGCTTCAATAATAGTATAAAAATTATTATGTGACTCAAAAAGATGCATCAATAAGATTAAGATGATAAATTAGAGGACTTCAACTATTGGTCTAACCAGCAAGTGGTGGGACAATAATGAATCCAAATAACTTATGAATAAAGTAAGAAAGTCCCACTTGCTTAGAAAAATCAAATCAACTTTTTTAACAATTACAGGTAAGACGTTTATAGATTCCCAGGAATATACCTTTCTTAGTGCTTCATGGAGAAAGTTATTGGCATGCAAAGCCATCCTCTACGGACCACTGAGATCAAAAGCTTATATTATATACCTGATGAAAATTCAAAAAGACTTTACTGATAAGAAATGAATTTGAATGAGATAAAGTAGGTCTAGTACAAGAAACAACACATTATTTACACATCAATGAAAGACATACAACATTCAGATATCCAATTTTTCCAAAGCTATGGCAAAGAGTTAATATAAATTACAGAAGTGTTGAGGTACGAATTATCAATAAGAACTTTCTTTAAGAAAAACCATTGAATCAGAATACTTTATAATAGATTAAAATAGTTATACATTTAAGCAAAATTTTCCATTTCCCGAACATAAAATTGGGGGTTTTGGATTCATTATCATCATAAATAAGGCATTTTACTAACCTTTTCCCAATAAAAGTTTGGAGCAATGGAGATAAAAATACAATCTTTACTCAGAGAAGAGTTTCCAAAAATCAAGAATCCATATATCTCTGGTGGATTGCTCCTTTATCTGCCAACAGTCCTAGTATCCTCCATCCCTTTGATTAAAGAAATATAAGTGCTGTCATCAGGATTTATACCTTCACCAACCATTTCTTTAAGGAGCTCCTCCGCATAAACACCACCTCCATTTTTGCACTGGCCTTGTATGAGAACATTATAATTGAGTCGCGTAGTATTAAAACCTAGACTTAGCATCTCATCAAGAACTCGTAAAGCATTTTTAATATCGCCTCTCTTGCTATACCCACTAAGTAAAGTGTTATAACTGATAGAATCAGGTCTAATTCCCCTTCTCCTCATTACATCAAGAATATCACAAGCTTCTTCAACTCTACCATTCTTGCAGTAACCATGGATTATAGTGTTGTAAGTCACTCTATCAGGGGAGACCTTCATATTCTCCATTTCCTTTAGAAGTGAAATAGCTTGCTCAACATTTGCATTGGCACAATGGCCTTTAATTATAGCATTGAACATAACAAGATCAGGCTGTATACCTTTTGCTAATATTTTTGCAAGTAAATCATCTGCAGCCTCCATTCTTTTCCTATTGCCCAAGAGACAGATAAGTGAAGTGTAAGTCACTCGGGTAGGTTCAATCCCTTTACTTAACATTTCATCATGAAAGCTGAAAGCTTTTTCTACATTCCCAACCCTGCAGCAATAATCGATCAATATATTATATGTAATTTCATCAGGAAACATATCTTTGACTTCCATCTGTTTTATCATACCATTAGCCTCTGCAAGCCTACCCTTCAGCAACAGTGCACGAATCAACATGTTATAAGTTGACTCGGTTGGCATAGTTCCAATTTTTTCCATCTCATCTCTATAGCTAAAAGCCCTTTCCAAATCCCCTTTATTACAGTATCCATCAATTAAATTATTATAGATCACAGAAGTTGGAGCAAACCCACGTTCCTTCATTTTACTGAAAAATGCAGATGCCTCCTCGAGCTTTCCACCTTTACACATACAGCTGATTAACGAACCACAAGTGTAAATATCTGGCTCAATATATTTTGCTCTCATTGTCTCAAGAACATTATCAGCCCCTTCGAAATTCCCGTTCATACAGTAACCGTGAATTATTGTATTGTACGTAACTACATTAGGCTTAAACCCTAAACCCTCCGCGTGTACAACAAAATCCTCTGCCTTCTTCAACTTCCCTTCCCTACACAACAAGTTGATCATTGTATTAAACGTGAAAGAATTTGATCTAATCCCCAAACTAAGCATCTCACTATACAAAACCCAAGCTTTATCAGCCCTATTCAACTTAACATACATACTCAACATATAATTACAGGTGTCAATCTTCGGCAAAATACCCTTCATATTCATCAAGCCAAAACACTCCATAACCTCATCACCCCTTTTCAATTCACAATACGCCCTTATCAACAAATCCAGTACAATGGAGCTCGATATACTCAGCTCATCTCGTGCGCTCACCAACCCATCAAAAATCATCTGATGGGTTGAGACACGAGAAGTGATCAGCTCTCTTAAGAGCTGTAATGCATCTTTTGGGGAAGGGAGGCGGGCAGCAATTGCAATGGAAAGGCAGTAGCATTCAGTGGAGAGGGAAATGGGTTTGAGATTCTTGGTGAAATCGAGGATGAGGTGAGGAGAAGGGCGGAGATGGAGTAGAGTGGCGGAGATGAGAGCTGGTGTTAAGTTTGAGGAAAACTGTTTGATGAAATGCCACTGAGAGGATTTGACTTTGGAGAGGAGTGTTTCCGGGGAAATGGGGTTGGGAGGCGGCGGTGAACGGTGCAGGAGTGGAGGTTCTGGAGGTGTGGGGGAAAATCGGAGGAATTTATTGCGTATGTGAAGAATTTTGTGGGGTTTCATGGGGAATCTCTGTTGTCGGGAATATGGTTTCACGATGACCATTGGAGTTTATCAAACTTCATGAATATCCAAAAGGTGGAGAGAACTGAAATTGCTAATTTAATAAAGATTCTGTGAAGATCATGAAATTAAATTGGACTAGGGCTAGATCATATGTTTAAATCTCGAAGGTGTTTCGGAAAATTAGAAACATTATTACAAATTAAAAAGAATAACTAAACAAATCATGAAAAAAGATAAAACTAAATTGGTAACCTTAAATTTTGATATCATATGTACGATATAATATTTTAATCCGACTAACTAGTTAATTTTTATTGTTAATATTGGAGTAATATGCAAGGCCACACTATATGTGATATATCAACAATATTGACCCTAAATATTTATCCAAATAAAGGGAAACCTCATTTAAATTGAATTTGGGTATTGATATTTAAGGAAAGAAAATAGGTGGTAGACGAATCAATGTTTTATAAATTTCAAGAGTTTCGGTATGAGTTGAGTTTCATAGGGTCTATTTGGATAGGTTTTGGCTCGATTTCGCGGATCTCGATTTAAGAAAAAATTATTTGAATGGTTTTGGTGAAACGTTTAAAACCTCATTTGAATGAGTTTTGGCCGTTGAATTTTGTGGTTTGAACCCCACTTTGATTGAGTTTGGTTGTTGGGGTTTAGGGAAAGAAATAGGTAGTAGGTGTCTAATCAATGTCTTTTTTAGTGAGATTTGAGGAAAAAAGTAGATGATAAACGTCAAATCAATGTTTTATAGTTTTGAAGAATTTAAGTATGAGTTTCTGAATAGATTTTTGATGATCTTATGGGTTTGGCAAAAACACATTTGAAATGATTTTGACTCGATCTCGCGAAACCGAGCCAAAACCATCCACATACACCCTAAGTTCTCCATAAATAAATTGATGTTAAAAGACCCGTGAGACTGGGCCAAAACTCTTCTACATAGGGCCGTATATTTTCAAATTCCCAAATTCACAAAACTTAACTGACCTCACATATTCCTCCAGAAAGCCTACAATTTTACTCCAAAACCTGAAACTCATGAACCATAAATATATCCAAAATTGGGCGTATAACACAATCTTATGATGTGGCTCAACCGCTTAGGTAACAACTAATTACCTCAATAATTAAGAACATTGCTCGAAAAAAATCAGGCAAATAAATATAATGAAGATGCAGCATAAATTCAGTCACATTTCTACCAGTCTCAATGATGGTGTGATTTAAGTTATAAACTTAACAAAAAATAAAAAAGTCCTCAAAGCCAAGGCACTAAAACAAAAGAACCTAGTCCAATCAATAAAGAGAGATCACGTCACAAGCAAGCTAAACTACAAGCACAAAGGCTAAGGTAGCCCTGATATCAACAACACTATGGAGTTCCTTCTGCAGTTTTACATGGCAAACTTCTATACATCAAAATCACGATTGGTTTGTGTTTTGGGTGAACCAAACCAAGTACATGATTGGCATTAACTATGAGAAAATAGAACATTGATATTAATAACAAAGGCTTAACAGGACAAAGAACAAGATTGTCGATATGGAACCAAAAAAGAACTCCAAATCTCAGGGCATAATCTTGGTTGCTTTTCCACTGAACCAAGGTCTTATTGGAAATTTGAATAATTAGTTAAAGGGCAGACGTGTAATGGGTCAAAACAGCACAAAAATGAGAATATAACAAGGATAGAGAAACATATACACATTATAACTCTAGAAATAAATCCCACAAGACAACGAACACTACAATTCTAGAAATAGGTAGTAAATTGTCGGTAAGAAGTATTCACAAATTCAAAACAGATGGAAGAAAGTTTGTGGTCAAACATAACTACTAACATAAACAATCATAGAGTATTTTAAGTTTGATCTATAGAGTGTTTCACTTGTCATACTAGTTACCCAGCTCTGATCGAGGATTCAGTGCCACCGAAACCAGAAACAAAACCATATTCTACAACAAAACTTAACTTCGTATCACACTTAAATTCCACATTCTTACTGCTCAATCCTCAAGATATGAGAAAACAAACAAGCCTAGTCAATACCAAATGATTTAAGATTCATATATATAAACAGAAATTCACCAACCACATTGAGCAGCAATTCAAGGACCAATTTTTGGCAACAAAACTTACTAATCATAAAGATGTCACAATCAATAGAAGAGTCACAATGACAGGGTTTTAACAATAACCACTCTGAATAATATGCATTAGCTATCAATGTATATCAAAATCATATTCCACAAATAATTGCAACTCATAAGTTTTCAAAAAAGAACACTAGAAAAACCTGTTCCTATATCATGGGTATCTCTTTTCTCAACTCTGCAAAACCTCAGCAAGCACGGAGCTTCCCACCAACAATCCTAACCCTAATAATCCCTACCAAAATCAAACTCTCACCATCAAAAACATCAAATAAATTACGAATATTCATGAGCTAATATTTTTCAAGCTACGGCCACGGGTTGCGACTCAGCCGGCTCGATTCTCTTGTTGGATTTATCCTGAAAATCCTCCATATTATAAATTACGGTGATGTAAAGCGAGCAGCTAGGGCACCGCGCAATTTCCTCTCCAATTCGCAGATCCTCTTTTGTTATCTGGAAGAGATCGCCGCAGGGGCATGGGTACGTGTATGACTGCAACTCTTCGTTCCACTCCATGTCCTCAATCTCTACGTCGTCGTACGACATCGTTATCGATAATCTAGGGTTTTCCTTCGTCTCTTATTTCCCCTTTTGGATTTGGAGGGCGGACGGATTAAATAAAGGGAAAAACTAAAAACTAAATGCAAGAATTTAAAGATTTAAATAAAATGATGGGTGCGGAATTTGTATATTGATACATAAGTAACTGCATTTTACCCCCTCTAGATACACTTTTAACACTTAGCAACATTGAATTAAAATTTTGACACATTAGACTCTCAAATTGTATAAACACCCTACTCTGGTGCAAAATAATCATTGTTTTGTAAAGAAATTTCCTTTTATAGAAAATTTGTGGTCATTCTTTTTTTTTTTCGTCAAAACTTTGTGATCATTTACCCATAAATCCTGAATTGATAAAACCCGAATATCCTGGAAAATCCTATAAATTTTATTCTCAAATTCCTTTGTTGCTCCCTCAACTTTGTATTTCATCTCACTTTATTTATACTAAATGGATCATTTGTGCCCATCAACTCTCGAAATTGACTAAAGTTAATGGTCATTAGTTGATCACACTAAACATAATACAGTAAAATTTTATATACAATTTCTTTTTTTATATATATATACATAAATAAATAAAGTGAGAACACATCTGGATATACAAAAATAAAATGTCAAAAATTCATAAAAGCCTAAAAACATAACATATATATCAAAACCATTTGAGTACCTAAATAGACACTGCCGAGCAGATTAATGTTATTGTTTTTTGTTTTAAGGTTACAAGTTGTTTCCCTTTTTTTCTTTTCCCAAGGGTTTAATTCCTTTCGAGGCGGGTTAGACACATTAAGTGGGTACCTCTCCCAACAGTTATTATTAACACGTTATAGCTACAATGTACTCGATTGCTTTTTCATGATTTAAATATAATGCACTTTGTAGTGTTTTCTAATAAATATAATATAATCAACAAGGGTTAATAAATAATAATATAAGGGTGATGTTAGAAAGACATCTAACAATAAAGAAGATCACTGAAAATGGGAATTCGATATAAAAAGTTGACAGTGTCATCAATACAAAAACATAAAGACATGAGTTTATAAAAACAATTAGAGTAAAAGTGGGGGATCTTTGTTTATATAATATCACCCTTGCTTCATTAGTACCGGGATAGGATTATTTCATTGTTCAAGTGTGCACAAAATTTACTCACAACGGTAGAGTACATGAGTTTGGTTGATGGAAGCTTTGGCAAAGATTAAAGCGAAGATCACTTTGCAAATGAAATAAAAAGTGTTAGGTTTGCTCTAAGTCTTCAATTTTTTATAAATATATTAAAATATTAGATTCACTACCCAAAACCCTACAACTTGATCTAAAGCGTATAATTCATTGCGAATACAAAATAGCAAAATACAATCTTTTTATTTTAGCCATATTATGGATGATAGAATTATACATTGATGGAGAATTGGAGATATTTAGAGGAAGATCACTTAAGAGACGAGGGGCGAAGATGATGCATCAATAGACAAGGGACTAAAGTAAGATGAACATATAGTTGAGGACTAACGAAATTATTTCACATTCTTTTTTTGTTTTCATTCAAACCACATTTCAATATTTATTATTATTAACAACCAAAACAAAAATATACCAAACAGGGACTTAGTAGTTGAACCTTTTGTATGTTTTTTATTTTGAAAAATGAAGTATTGAATTTAAAAAAGAAAGAAAACAAACAGGGCCTTTGTTCATGGGTTAAGATCAGGAATTACATGTATTGGAAAAAAGAAAATTTAGAATTACAAGAATAAGAAGAAAGTAAAGAGGAGTCTTCCGGGTTCAGCATATTCAGTGTATCTCCGGCGGAGGAGAAAAGAAAACTGAAAACCCCTACCACTATAGTATTATGCTCTCGAAGTAGATAGACAATGAGAGATGCGGTGGAAAGATGATGCAAGGAATCCATCAGCAGCAGCAACAGTTAGCGGCGCTCCTCACGGCGGCGCTACCCAAAGACGACTCCTCGAAAACCACCGCTACTTCTTCTTCTTCAGCCTCTTTGCCGCCTTCTGAAGAAGAAGAGTCGTCGCGAATATCCGCCATCAATTCTCTCCATCGCGCCATACTGTACCCTCACAACTCACTCCTCGTCACACACTCCGCCTCCTTCCTCGCTCAAGGCTTTTCTCAGCTCCTATCCGATAAGTAATTCTCCAATAAATTTATCTACACGAGTATTTTTAATGTGTATGCGTCCATGAGTATTATCGGAGTCAATGTTGTTATAATCATGTTAGAATTTACTCAATTGTGATTTGTCAGTGCAGTTTAACTTTTAGGATTACGAATAATCTCATTCATGACTCTCTGTCGATTTATCTATATATTGGTTATATGAATGCTTGCAGACTGGCAGACTGGAAGAATTTTCTTTCGTGATCAGATTTTAAGTGCTGATTATTTAGGAGTAAACTGATATAATTTTAAGCAAATTTTATCTAATTGAAATTAGCATGAGGTCTAGAGGAAAATATGCCTGAATTTGACGAGAAGGTCGAGCAAGACATGTAAGTTAAACTGGAAAAAACAGTATGTTCTATGAATGTCAATTTTTTGTTTTTCTAAGGAGCTATTTAAATAGAATGCCTCCCCCCCCCCCCCCCCCCCCTCTCTCTCTCTCTCATTTTGATTAGTTAAGATCTCATGGATGTTGGGTAACTATCTTGCATTGTTTGATGTAACGCAATGTTTCATGTTTTATTTTTATTTTTTATCTTGCTTCATGTTCATTAATATGTAGTTTGCATAATTGGTTTATTGCTTCCGACATGTGCTACAGATTATATTCAGTGCGTCGTGCAGCAGCTACGGCATATGGTGCTTTGTGTTCTGTATTATGTTCGATCTCGATACCCTCAAATGGAAGGCAGAACCATGTTATACTTGTAAGTTTGATTGAGCAGTATATTGGGTGGTCCTTACCGTCTCTGAGCAATATTGGCAATAGTACTTCAGAATTAGCTTTGGAGAGCCTTCGGGAGTTTCTTAATGTTGGAGACGCAGGAGCTGTTGAGAGATATGCTTTGCCAATACTTAAAGCTTGCCAGGAGCTTCTTGAGGATGAGAGAACCTCCATGAGTTTATTTCCCAGGCTTCTTGGCGTGCTAACATTGATATCATTAAAGTTTTTTAGATGCTTCCAGCCCCATTTTGTAGACATTGTTGATCTACTACTTGGGTGGGTAATGGCACCTGACATTTCAGAATCTGATAAGCGTGTTGTTATGGATAGCTTCTTACAATTCCAGAAACACTGGGTGAATAATATGCAATTTTCTCTAGGATTGCTGTCAAAGTTTTTGGGTGACATGGATATGTTACTAATGGATGGATGTCCTGGGACTCCTCAACAATTCAAAAGATCACTTGCCCTGCTTTCCTGTTTCTGTACAGTCTTGCAGTCCATGGCATCTGGGTTACTGGAAATAAATTTCCTCGAACAAATAAGCGAACCTCTTTCCAAGATGGTGCCTGTTTTACTGCGATGCTTATCAGTGCTCGGAAGGAAATTTGGATGGTCGAGATGGATTGAGGATTCTTGGAGGTGCTTGACGTTGTTGGCAGAAATATTAAGTGAGAGGTTTTCTATATTTTACCCTATTGCGGTGGATATATTGTTTCAAAGCTTAGAAGTGGGAAAGGCGTATCAAGTTGTGGAGAGCCAAAGACTCTCTTCCTTCCAGGTTCATGGTGTTCTTAAAACTAATCTGCAGTTGCTCTCGCTTCAAAAGCTTGGCCTAATAGCATCATCTGTGGATAAGATACTACAATTTGATGGAGCCATATCTCAGCTGCGTTTGCATCCAAACCACCTAGTGACAGGGAGTGCTGCAGCTGCATACATATTCTTACTTCAACATGGGAAACATGATGTTGTTGAAAAGACAACGGATTACTTGATTGAAGAGCTACAATCATTGAAGTACAAGCTTGAAAAGAATTCAGGTAAGGGAGATGAGCTTGAAATGATGGTGGCTTCTAAATGTTATTCCAAATCTGAGCTGGTTATGTTGATAAAGTTTAATTTGAAAGTACTATTAAGCTGCGTTGCTTTAAGAGAAGGTGGCAGTTTAATTTGGCAATCAGAAATGGACACTTTGTATGTTAACCGAGCAGAAAAGTTGGTTGCCTTTATAACAGACAAGTTGGATCCATTTAATGAACCTATCCAGAGTAGTGTAGAATTGCAAGTTACTGTTCTGAGAACATTGGAAAGACTTGCATCCATTGAATTTATGAGCAAGTGCTCCATAAGAAAACATAAAAGTGGGAAGAATTATCCTGGAGCGTCCTCTGCAAATTATATGGAGGAGGAATATGCCAGAGATCTATATCCGGCAATAGTTTTCTGTCATCTGAGGAGGTACACTGAGCTTCTCATTAGAGCTCTTGATTTTTCTTCTCCTTTGGCAGTTAAAGTAGAAGCTCTAAACTGGATGCAAAATTTTTGTGAAAGTGTTATTTACAAATATAAAAATATAAACTCTCCATTTTACCCATGTCAAGCAGTTGCATGCTGGAAAATTATTCAGGACTTGCTCTTCTCGACTTTGGCTGCTGCTTCAGATACGGAACCGAAAATAAGATCTCTAGTGGCAACAGTTCTTGAGGTGCTACTGAAAGCAAAAATTATCCACCCCATGCACTTTCCTATCATTGCCGAAATGATCCTCGAAAAACTTGGTGATCCAGTAAAGGATATAAAAAATGCATATCTTAAGTTGCTTTCTCATGTGTTACCCATGACGATATATATATGTGGATTTTGTGATTGTGGAGCAGTTAGCACATGCCGGCCTCAGTTTCTTGCATCAGCTGATAGGTGTTACTTGCATTGGAAGCAAGTTTTTTCCCTTAAGAAATTGCCTCAGCAACTCCACTCACAGCAACTTGTTTCTGTTTTGAGTTATATTTCACAGCGATGGAAAGTGCCCTTATCTTCTTGGATCCAAAGACTCATTCACACATGCCGGGGCAAAAAGGACCTCTCACTGACTCAGTCAGAGGAAGCAGAAGTTTTTGATCCTAATGGTTTATGGTTAGACATCAAAGTGGATGAAGATATTCTTGAAAGAATTTGTTCAGTTAATCTCCTTGCTGGTGCTTGGTGGGCTATACATGAAGCTGCTAGATTTTGTGTCAGTACTCGACTTCGGACGAACCTTGGTGGCCCAACTCAAACTTTTGCTGCATTGGAACGCATGCTCCTTGACATTGCTCATGTGCTTCAGCTTGAGACAGAACAAACGGATGGAAATTTGAGTATCATAGGTTCTTACGCTCATTTGTTGCCAATGAGATTGTTACTAGAATTTGTCGAGGCCTTGAAGAAAAATGTATATAATGCATATGAAGGGTCAACCATCCTAGATCCTGCTTCCAAGACAAGCTCTTTGTTTTTTAGGGCAAATAAGAAAGTCTGTGAAGAGTGGTTTTCTCGAATAAATGAGCCAATGATGGATGCTGGACTGGCACTCCAGTGTCATGATGCTACTATTCATTATTGCGCTCTAAGATTGCAGGATCTTAGCAACTTTGTTGCATCAGCAATGACAGATAAGTCGAGAGTCCAGGTGAGTGATAATCTCCAGAATATTAAAGGCAGATATGCTGGAGATATACAAAGAATTTTAAGGAACATGGCTTTGTCTTTGTGTAAGAATCACGAACCAGAGGCATTGGTAGGTCTACAGAAATGGGCAACCATGGCATTCTCTCCCTTGTTCGCAGAGGAAAATCAAGGTCCAAGTGATAATAAGAATTCAGGACATTTTTCATGGATTACCGGGTTAGTGTATCAGGCAGAAGGCCAGCATGAAAAGGCTGCTGCTCACTTTATCCATTTGTTGCAGACTGAAGAATCACTTACTTCAATGGCTTCTGATGATGTACAGTTCACCATAGCATGTACTATTGAAAATTATACAGCTATTTCTGATTGGAAGTCTCTGGATTCCTGGCTATTAGAGCTGCAAACTCTTCGTGCTAAGTATGCGGGAAAGAGTTACGCTGGTGCTTTGACCACGGCTGGAAATGAAATAAATTCAATTCAAGCTTTAGCTCGCTTTGATGAAGGTGATTTCAATGCAGCATGGTCATACCTCGATTTGACCCCTAAAAGTAGCAACGAACTCACACTTGATCCCAGGTTGGCTTTACAAAGAAGCGAACAAATGCTTTTGCAGGCAATGCTTCTCAGCGTCGAGGGCAAGGTGGAAAAGGTGCCCCATGAGTTGCAGAAGGCCAAATTATTGTTGGAGGAAACATTCTCTGTTTTGCCACTGGATGGATTGGTGGAGGCAGCACCACATGTCAATCAGTTGTATTGCATTTCTGTGTTTGAAGAGGGATGCAAGCTTGCAGACAGCCAGGGCAAGAGCTTTGAGTCATTATTAGGTACATACATCCAAACCACGCAGTTTCCATGTAACCACATAAATCAAGATTGCAGTTTGTGGCTTAAAGTTCTGCGCGTCTGTCAGAATACTATCCCTACTTCGCCTGTGACCCTTGAACTTTGCAAGAATTTAGTGATTTTAGCCCGCAAGCAGAAGAACCTAATGTTGGCCAACCGTCTCAGCAACTACCTGAAAGGCCACATATCACTTTGCTCGGATGAGAGTTTCCGTAATTATTTCATCTCCAGTATGGAATATGAGGACATTTTACTCAAGCGAGCTGAGAACAATCTTGAAGGTGCTTTAACTAATCTTTGGTCATATGTGCATCCTTTTGTGGTTTCTTCTTCAATGGTAGCATCTGATTCTCAAGACAATGTAATAAAGGCCAAGGCCTGCTTGAAACTTTCAAATTGGTTGCAAGAAGATTGTTCAGGCAAAAACTTGGATGGCATTGTTCTTGAGATGCTAGCACACTTCAGCAGAAGTGAAATTTCTTCTCCAGGCATAGAGGCACCCACCTTTTGTGGTGATCAAAGCTCTAAATCAGGAGTAAATCTAGTTGTTGAGGAGCTTGTGGGTACAGCTAGAAAGTCGTCTACACGTCTTTGCCCCATGATGGGAAAGACATGGATTATGTATGCCTCTTGGTGTTATAATCAAGCTAGAGCGTCCGTCATCTCGAATCATGAGGTGGCTCTTGATTCCTGTTCTTTTTCTCCCATTCTTTCTTCTGAAATCCAACCTGAGAGATTTGTGTTAACTGAAGAGGAGAAACTGCATGTTCTAGACATCATTCTACTGCTTAATAGATCTGACGAGAAAGAGTTAGATGAAGAAAGAATAGATTGTGATGTTTTGGCAACTGAATGTATACCAAATGAAAATGACTTGAACCCATTATTGCAGCAAATAGTAGATGTTATTGAAACTGCAGCTGGAGCAGAGGACTGTAGTAGTGAATCCCTTTCTGCTGCTCTATCTTCTCAGTTGCAGAAATGCATTGTATCTACTGATATTTCGTTAAATGAAGCCAAAGTTACGTCCATGATAGGAGATTTGGTTGATGTTTGGTGGTCTTTGAGGAGGAGAAGGGTTTCTCTCTTTGGTCACTCAGCTCAAGCTTTTATAAATTATCTATCATGTTCTTCTTTGAAATGTTTTGATGGTCAATCAATTGGCCATGATGTTGAGTCGAAGAATAAGTCTGTGAGTTACACTCTGAGGGCCATGCTTTATGTGTTACACATTCTGGTTAACTATGGGGTTGAGTTGAAAGATACTCTTGAACCTGCTCTTTCAAAGGTCCCTTTGCTACCCTGGCAAGTAAGTTATTGGTTTTTTTGAAAAAAAAAAGATCTTGAGTGAAGATTGATCATACTCTGATACTGATTCATGTTCTAATGCTGCAGGAAATAACACCTCAACTTTTTGCTCAAGTAAGTTCTCATCCCGATAAAGTGGTGAGGAAGCAGTTAGAGACCTTGCTAGTCATGCTGGCAAAACTTTCTCCTTGGTCTTTGGTTTATCCGACCCTCGTTGACGCAAATTCTCCAGAAAAGGAACCTTCCGAGGAGCTTCGAAAAATTCTCGCTTATTTGGTTAGCGAATGTCTTTTATTATTATTATTATTATTATTATTATTTGACCAGTTATTTATTACTATGTTTTGACTGTTTTTTTCTATCCTTTTAATATAATCGTACCACTCCTTTACATGAAATCTAATAAACAAGTTGGCTGCATAACATGGACATAGATATGGTTTTATACCCTTCATAATCTACTTGTAAATGAGACAAAACTTTAGGCATTCTCTCCTTGTTAGATTCCTCATTCAAGTTATTATTGTCTTAAATATCTAACTCTTTTCTTTTTTCTTGAAAATTTTCTTTTCCTGGTTCTCGTCTGTACTTATCAACTGCCTTGAAGTGGGCTTTTCTTTACTCATCACCCAAATGCTGATTTATACAGTTGACTGCCTCCTTGTTGTGTAACAATATAGAGAGTATGTCAGAAGGTCTAGTTAATTGCCTTGCAAGCTTAAAGGCACTTTCCAATTTAGCCCCAAATCATGGATAACAACTCATGATTGCTATAGCATGGATCTTCCCTGGGTCAATTAACTATAATTTATTAGCAAATTAGATCTACTAAATCACTTGTTATTTAATCTTGTTGTCATTGTCACATGATTTTGGCTTTTCTGGTTAAAAATCTGAGAAATTGAAGTACTCATGGCCATTATATTCACCTTATTGTATGTTATGCTAAGAAAGACATGAAATATGTGTCTCTTTCTGCCCCTGCCCCTGCCCCCCGATTACATGAAATCTTTGTTACCATGAAAGCTTTGTTACCATAACTCTAGATGTGCTTGATTAAAGAATTACCTACTACATCTTTTTTTATTTGCAGAATAGGCTTTATCCAAGATTAGTACAGGATGCTCAGCTGATGATAAAAGAACTCGAAAATGTAACTGTCCTTTGGGAGGAATTGTGGCTTGGCACACTCCAGGATCTTCATGCAGGTGAATTTTTTTTTTTCCTGCATTGACTTGATACTTGTTAGAACAACTTTTCCTGGAGAAAGCAAATTGGTGCATGTTTCTACATTATCCTTGCATTTAATTTGGTTGGATCTTATAATGATTGTGTTTGTGGAATGTAAGAGGAATATAATAAATCCAAATGACTGTTGATTCAGATCCAGATTTAATATAACCCAGCATCTTCTTTTTCTTTCTTGTCAAGCTGCTTCAGCTTATTGTGCTATTCCTCTCCAGTGTGCCATCATTTCTTCTGAAATATGTTTTAAGCTTCCATCCTTCACTATGCATCACTGTAATAAATTATGAGTACAATAGTTTTTACTTATTTCACATTTGCAATTTGTTAGATGTAATGAGGCGGATAAATTTGTTGAAAGAGGAGGCTACACGAGTTGCAGAAAATACAACTCTGAGTCACGCGGAGAAGAACAAGATTAATGCTGCTAAGTATTCGGCCATGATGGCACCCATTGTGGTGGTCTTAGAGCGTCGTTTGACTTCAACTTCTCGGAAACCTGAAACGCCTCATGAACTGTGGTTCCTCGAGGAGTACCATGAACGAATTAAATCAGCTGTCACAAAATTTAAGACTCCTCCTGCATCTGTCGCGGGGTTAGGGGATGTTTGGCGATCATTTGAGACCCTTGCTGCATCCTTGGCATCTTATCAGAGGAAGTCGTCAATTTCTTTGGGAGAAGTTGCTCCACAGTTGGCTTCACTGTTGTCCTCTGATGCTCCAATGCCAGGTCTTGAGAAGCAAATTACAATATCCGAATCAGAGAGTAACTCGGATAGCTTACACCAGGAAATCGTGACAATTGCTTCTTTCTCTGAACAGTTAGCTATTTTACCAACCAAAACTAAGCCAAAAAAACTTGTTATAGTGGGCTCTGACGGTCTGAAGTATACATATCTCTTAAAAGGACGAGAAGACCTCCGCCTTGATGCCAGAATTATGCAGTTACTGCAAGCTGTAAATGGTTTTCTGCAGTCATCATCCGCTACGCGTGGTCAGTCACTTGGCATTCGTTATTACTCTGTGACACCTATTAGTGGGCGAGCTGGTTTGATCCAGTGGGTAGATAACGTGATTAGCATTTATAGTGTTTTTAAATCATGGCAAAACCGAGTCCAGTTATCACAGCTTTCTGCATTGGGCACTGATGCAAATAGTGCAGTTCCTCCTTCTGTTCCTCGACCCAGTGACATGTTTTATGGCAAAATTATACCGGCACTTAAAGAGAAAGGCATAAGAAGAGTGATATCGAGAAGAGACTGGCCTCAGGATGTTAAGCGAAAGGTTCTTTTAGATCTCATGAAGGAAACTCCTAAGCAACTTCTTCATCAGGAGCTTTGGTGTGCCAGTGAAGGATTCAGAGCCTTCAGCTCAAAATTGAAGAGGTGCTTTGCATTGACCTTAAAGACCACCTCAAGTTAATTGTTGCTACACTCAGGATATACACAAATTAAGGGTTCTAAAAGTATTATCATTATGCATTTCTATGTGGCATTGATATCTTAGCAGGTTTTCTTTCTATGTACAATATCTATGATTATGAATTGTTTGTTCCGACACTCTAGGGTTTCTGCACCATAATAATTGAAAGCTGTACTACTAATTCATTTTAAGACACAGGAATGTTTTTCATAACATAATATACATAAGATTATTATGCACATTTTAATTGCAATTTTCTTCTCAACAGTCTTGAAAATTCTTATACTCCCTCCTTCCCTTTTTTTTGCTCCCCTAAGTTTTAGCACGAAGTTTAGGTAAGAGTTGAAAAGGGGGAACTTTTAGGCATCTTTACATTTATGCCCTTAAAAGTAGTGGTAAATAATTAGTGGTGTCAAATCATTACTTTATGTGAAAGGGTACTTTTGAGAAAAATAATTTCATATTAGGAAAGGGAGTGTTGTTTTTGGACATTCCAAAAAGGAAATAGAGCAAAAATAAAAGGATGGACGGAGTAACATTTATAAGTGGCCAACAGTGACTGCGGGTAGGAAAACTTAATCTTTTTGTCCTCCTTTTGTAAGATTGGTGCAATCCTTAAAGAAGAAGATCTTTATGAGAAAGATGAGGGAGATAGCTACATAGATCGGTGTTGAGAACAACTAAGAACTATTATGATGAATGAAAAGAAGGGTCTTCTGTTGAGACTTGGAACAGATTAAGTGATATTGATATCTTGCTTATTAATTAGAAATCAGACTTCCATTGGACATGTTAAGCTATGACAAATATAGATGGTTTTTCTTACTCAATTCTTGCTTAACGATAGAGCCTTATATGTTAACTCGCTCTAATAATTTCATTTCATTGCAGATATTCTGGGAGTGTAGCAGCCATGAGTATTGTTGGCCACATTCTGGGTCTTGGCGATAGGCATTTGGATAATATCCTTATAGATTTTTGTAGTGGGGATATTGTGCATATTGATTACAATGTGTGCTTTGACAAGGGTCAGAGATTAAAAATTCCTGAAATTGTTCCATTTCGCCTTACACAGACTATTGAAGCAGCTTTAGGGCTAACTGGCTTCGAAGGTTCCTTCAGGGGTAATTGTGAGGCTGTTTTAGGTGTTTTGAGGAAGAACAAGGATATAATATTGATGTTATTGGAAATTTTTGTTTGGGATCCGCTCGTGGAATGGACACGTGCAAATTTTCACGATGATGCTGCCGTTGTTGGTGAAGAAAGAAAGGGCATGGAGCTTGCAGTAAGCTTAAGTCTGTTCGCGTCACGCGTCCAAGAAATCCGCGTTCAGTTGCAGGTATTTATATAATAAGCAACAAACAAATACTAGCTTCAAAATAGGCCACAATATGCATATGATTAGGGTTTTTCGTTTTTCGTTTTTTTGTTACTCCAGCTTGGAGTTTTTTGGTCTGTGTTTCAACCACAGGCAAGTTTCAATTTGCAGTTGCCGTCTTTGTTTGGATCCAAATATCTTTTGGTCTTCATCGCATTATACAAGGCTTACTCTTGAAGACATAAAGCAACAAGTTTTATGAACTTCTAGCTGCGCTGTGTTTTAGATTTTTGACTCATTGTTATTTGTGCCCAGGAACATCATGATCTCTTACTCTCTACCCTTCCAGCTATTGAATCTGCCGTTGAGGTTTGTTGCTACTTCTTCCATACTTATCTATCATTCTTAAAACTTGTTTGAACTTACCGAATTCTTTCTAAATCATGTGTAGAGGTTTGCCAGCATTCTAAACCAGTATGAGATTGTATCTAGTCATTTCTACCATGCTGATCAAGAGCGATCTAACCTTATTCTACATGAGACATCTGCCAAATCGGTTGTTGCTGAAGCTACTTATAATTCTGAAAAGATTAGTGCCTTGTTCGAAATCCAGGCTCGGGAATTCGCTCTTGCAAAGGCCGTGATAATGGAGAAAGGCCAAGAAGCAGCATCTTGGATTGAGCAGCATGCAAGGATTCTTGATGCTTTAAGAAGTAGTTCAATTCCAGAAATTAAAGTCTTCAGAAAGCTGAATGGTTCAGAAGAAGCTTTGTCTCTGAAATCTGCAGTTTTAGGGGCTGGGATCCCATTTACAGTAGTTCCTGAACCCACACAAATCCAGTGCCATGACATTGATAGGGAAGTTTCTCAGTTAGTGGCTGAGCTGCATCATGGGCTTTCTTCAGCAGTTGGAGCACTCCAAATGTATTCATTAGCTTTACAGCGGATCCTACCATTGAATTACCTTACAACCAGCCCAGTGTACGATTGGGCACAAGTTTTTCTCTCTCTTAATGCACTCTCATCTGA
Source organism: Penstemon davidsonii (assembly GCA_034814905.1). Taxonomy (NCBI): domain Eukaryota; kingdom Viridiplantae; phylum Streptophyta; class Magnoliopsida; order Lamiales; family Plantaginaceae; genus Penstemon; species Penstemon davidsonii. The sequence goes on from JAYDYQ010002688.1 coordinate 8,417,337, forward strand.
CATCATATCTGTTGCCCGAAGGCAGGGTGCTGAACTAGTCACTAAGAGACGTACTGATGGATTTGGCTCTGCTAAGAACAGTTACGATGATCTTTGCCTTAAGGTGACCGAGTATGCTGCGGATATAGAGAGATTAGAAGAAGAGTACGCAGAACTTGTGATCACCATTGGCCCAGGGACTGAATCAAAGGCCAAGGAGGATCTTTTATCCGCTTTCGTAACCTACATGCAGCATGGAGTTCTCAGGAGGAAAGAAAATCCTTATGTTTCGGGACTAGTGGCACATGAAGGAAAACTGAATGTTGCATTGCTTGGAGAGCTGGAGGGGAAAAAAGAAAGCATTCTAAATATCTTGGATGCTGCAGTGAGCAATTTGTTTTCTGATGTTAAGCACAGAATACACAAAAGCCTGGAGCTTTTTGCAGGGGAAAGAAGTTCAAACAATGGCTCTCAGTCTGATCTTGAATCTTTTCTTTGTGATTTGGAAGAACACATAGAAAATTGTGTACTTGTAACGGAATTTCTTAATGAACTCAAGCATGATTTTGGCTTGGATATATATGACAGAGAGGCTGATGCACAAAGAAGCTGGGCGTCTGTTTTCAAGACAACTCTTCTAATATGTAGAAACCTTGTTGGGAACATGACTGAAGTGGTTGTACCCAGTGTGACAAAATCTGTTATTTCATTTTACTCCGATGTTATGGATACTTTTGGATCCATCTCACAAATTCGGGGATCTGTGGATACAGCACTCGAACAACTTGTCCAAGTTGAACTTGAGAGGGTTTCTCTTAATGAACTTGAGTCTAACTACTTTGTTGAGGTAGGTCTCATCACTGAGCAGCAATTGGCTCTTGAGGAAGCTTCTGTCCAAGGTAGAGATAATTTATCTTGGGAAGAGGCTGAGGAGCTAGTATCTCAAGAAGAGGCTTGCCGAGTGCAGCTGGATAATCTCCATCGTACATGGAACCAGAAAGACCTGCTAACTTCATCACTTACGAGGAAGGAAACTAATATAAATAGCACTTTGGTTGCTTCTGAAATCCAGTTTCAATCTCTCATTACTGCTGAACAAGAAATGGAACCACATGCCTCAAGAAGGAAAGCACTTTTGGCAGCCTTAGTTGAGCCATTCTCCGAGTTGGAATCGGTTGATCAAGTATTGATGTCATTTGCTGAGCCAGTTTCATATAGTTCAAGTAGAGTTCCTTACCTTGCAGACCTGATAAACTCGGGATGCTCCATATCTGAATATATATGGAAGTTTCCTGGTTTTCTGCATAGTCATTCCTTTTTTATTTGGAAGGTGTCTATGGTAGATCTTTTGCTTGGTTCTTGCACACATGATGTTGCTACATCTTTTGATCAAAATTTAGGATTTGATCAACTTGTTGATTTAGTGAAGAAAAAGATTAGGAACCAACTTCAGGATCACATCTGCAAATACTTGAGAGATCGTGTTGCTTCGATTCTGTTGACAAGATTAGACACAGAAATTGAAACTCTGAGGCAAAAGAGTGAATCAAGTAAGGAATTTGCAAGTGGTCAACTTAAAACAGATTTTGAGTTTGTGCAAAAAGTGGAAGTCATGCTTGAAAATTACTGTAATGCACATGAAACTTTCAGAGCAGCAAGATCAGCAGCCTCCATCATGAAGAGGCAGGTTAATGAACTTAAAGATGCTCTTGTCAAAACCAGTTTGGAAATCACTCAGTTGGAATGGATGTCCTCCGTCTCCTTGAGACCCTCTGAAAATCCCAGGCTAAAATCTCATAAATTTCTTCATGATGATGATAACTTACTCTCAGTCATATTGAACATTTATAGACCAAAATTGCTGGAAAGTATGCAATCTTCAGTTGCAAAAATAGCTAGGTCAATGGAATGCCTGCAATCTTGTGAAGGAACTTCTGTGACAGTAGAAGGGCAGCTTGAGAGGGCAATGAGCTGGGCTTGTGGGGGTCCGAATTCTGGAAATGTTTCAGCTAGAAATTCAGGAATACCTCCTGAATTCCATGACCATTTGATTCATAGGAGACGGTTGTTGCAGGAAGCTCAAGAAAATGCATCAGACATAATGAAAGTTTGCATCTCCATATTGGAGTTTGAAGCTTCAAGAGATGGCATTTTTAGGATTACAGGTGAAAGTTCTGCATCGGGATCTGGAGCAGATGGCGGAATGTGGCAACAATCTTACCTAAGTGCATTAACAAAATTGGATGTCACCTATCATTCCTTTACCCGTCAGTTTCAAGTCTTCTCCTATCTCATTATGCAATGCAACATCCTAATTTCAGGTTTACATGCAGCTGTCAGGATGAAACTGTGTCTTTGTTTTTTCTTCAGGGGCTGAACAAGAATGGAAGCAGGCACAGAGCCACATGGAAGCGGCTTCAAGTGGTTTAGTTTCTGCATCTAATGAACTTTGCATTGCTTCAGTAAAAGCAAAGTCTGCATCAGGTGAAAGGTCATTCTAATAAATATGGATTAGGTGTGATCAACTATATAATGATTGTCAATTCCTGAAATACTGAATGCTATCTTAACAAAGTTTTCTACATTAACCACTTCAACTCTTTAATATTGCTCAGAGATCTGCCTTATTTTCTTCCCATTCCATTAGTGATTTGTTTGGCATATCAAAAGGCACAAATCTTTACCTAACACTTTCCTATTCTGATTTTCCAATCTTTATTAGTAATATAAAAATGCATAGAATTGAATATTAAGATTGCGTATTTTATTTTATATTCTTTTTGTCAACTGTGAGTCAGTATTAGAAAGTTCCTTGTAATAATTAACTAATACTAGCCCCAATAACTCAGATTCTTAAAGAGAGTGAAACGACTTTAGATTCTTGTCATCCAGTAAGATCATCAAGAAAATGCTCAAGGGTTACATCGTGATGAGACCATCCGGATCACTTACTGGATAGATATCTTTTGTCATTAGAAATTGATATTATTGTTATTATTCGTTTTAGGCACTTCACGAGTTTTGAGTGGGTGTTAGTTGTCAAAGTTGCAGTTGCTGAAGTTGATCTTGTGCAGGTGACTTGCAGAGCACTCTTCTTGCAATGAGGGATTCTGCCTGTGAAGCCAGTGTGGCCCTATCTGCATATGGAGGCATTATTCGAGGCCATAGTGCTCTGACTTCTGAATGTGGTTCCATGCTTGAAGAGGTATGTAATATATACATAAATTGTGCTTCTACATAAATATTGAATTTAATGTATTGTTTAAGTTAAATGATAATCTGCAGTGAAACTCAATGATTTATCCATAGTAAAATGTAGAATTTTGGCAAGCTATTTTGCTCCAACATTATGTTCCATTAACTGATTGTGATCCTCGTTTCAGCAATTATCTAGAGATTTAAGCGTAGATAAGACTTAAGAAGTACACTTTGATATCTATTAGCCATTGACATTTTCAATAAGAGTATTTTTTTAGTATTTGATCTTAAATAATAGTCGGTGTTGAGATATGGAACTCATATCATAAGAGAGCTGTCGATTTGAATTTTGTCATGCACACAAGATGACTTCATTAGCATAAAAGACCGGAGAGTTTTGTTACTTTACCAGAAAGTGAGAAACAAAGGCTGATACATGTTATTAGCCCATTGATCCTACCGCTATCCAGCTCCCAACTGCATGTATTCATGCAATAACATTCAGCAAGAAGGTATAAAACACTATGTAATGAGATGTAATACAATTGGTTGCAAGATTTAGTTTTGTTAGTTTCCCCATGAAGTCTCCTCTTTTATGAATACAAATATATATATATATATATATAGAAACACACACATTCAGAATTCAAATATATACACGTAGAGTCACATACAGGGATTGAAAAGAGATTCTTTGCTGACCCATGAGCCTGTCTGCAGGTCTTGGCTATAACAGAAGGTCTACCTGATGTTCACAGTTTAGGGAAAGAGGCTGCTGGCTTACATCTTTCTCTGATGGAAGATCTTTCAAAGGTTTACCCTTGTTATAATAGTGAAATTTCTTTGTTTTTAGTTATTTTTTCCCTTGTGTTTGAGTATAGATGAATGAAGGGAACTCCACATTTAACTGTTCATGCCTTATGACCTAAACAGGCTAATGCAGTCCTTATTCCACTTGATTCTCTACTGTCCAAGGATGTGGCTGCTATGACTGATGCTATGGCTCGGGAAAAAGAGATAAAACTGGAGATAGCCCCCATTCATGGAAATGCCATTTTCCAATCATATCACAATAGGGTCAAGGAGACTTTACAAGTGATTAAGCCTTTGGTACCATCTCTTATATTTTCTATTAAGGGGCTTTACTCCTTGTTGACCAGGCTAGCAAGGGCTGCAGGTCTACATGCTGGAAATCTTCATAAAGTAATGAAAAAGAAATAGTTGCTTTTACTTTGAGATTTCAGTCTTTTTATCTTGATACCATTTTATGTTTATGTATTTTCCAGGCTCTTGAAGGACTAGGAGAAAGTCTGCAAGGAAGGTCACAGGATGTTGATCCATTGACGGCAAGTCTTTCTGGTCCCGGCTCTGAGTACGATTCCCAGGAGAGTCGGATGTTCTTCAAACCTGATGGTGAAATTGAAAATGATGGGGATTCTGTTGGTTTGAAAGAACTAGCTTTAACAGATAAAGGATGGATATCTCCTCCTGAAAGCATTGATAGTGGCAGCACAGAGTCAGGTGTTACGTCACCTGAGGAAAATATTGCAGATAGCTTCATTGGTCTTGACACAACTCTACCAATTTCAGGTGGCTCTGGTAGCCAAGAGAATGGAGATTTTCTGCATAGTTTTCCTTCAAGCGTGACAGAAGTACAGGAATTACCACTTGAGGAGACAGATTCAAAAAATGAGCAGGTTTGTGATAGATATAGTCTATTCCTGATATGTTGGTGTATGCGGCCTCTCATATGATATATTTTCAGTGCCTCAACAACTCTCTTTTCTATCAGGAAAGCTCTGATGCGTGTTTAGTGTCTAAAGATGAAGCATCTGAGTTGAACCAAGACAAAGTTGAGAAAGAATCTCGAAAAAATTCATTCACTATAGAGACTGGCAGTCAAGCACACGGGTGTAAGAAATCTTTCTTTTTGCATTAGACTTCCTTGTGTTTCTGATGGTGCCCCCTCCTCCCCCCTTCCCCTAGTTTCCCACCGGTTTTATGGACAAATGCATTATGTCAGTTCTAAAAGGTACTTCAAAAAATCATAATCTTTACAGGTAAAAATGCCTATGCAATGTCAATTTTAAGGCGCGTAGAAATGAAACTTGATGGTCGTGATATCACTGATAGCAGGTATTTGCTTCTCCTTTGCTGAACATTTAAATCTGCACCAACGGATCTGGTATTTGACTGTCGTGCTCTTCTATATATCTCAGGCAAATTAGCGTTGCAGAGCATGTAGATTTTCTACTAAAGCAAGCAACAAATATAGACAACCTTTGTAATATGTATGAAGGTTGGACACCTTGGATTTGATTCGGGAAGCTTATCATCCATTTTACACAAGTTCCACATTTTGAGTCCTCCAAGAAATGATGTACCCTATATTGGAATTAATGTTCATATTTGGAGATTCAATGGGCCATTTTGGATTAGTTTACCCTCGGAATTTGGCCCAGCAAGACAGACCAAAAGCGATACAAATCGCATTTGGCCTAATAATCAGGGACATGAATGAGGCTATGCTTGTTCAGGTATTGCTCATCCTGAATGCTAAAGAATTTCTCAGGCATTTTGCTTGCAGTGGACCAGTGCTATGATGTCGACTTTATGTGAGATACTGTTTAGATTTCGAAGTTGGTGATGCTATCATGAGCTGACTGCTTGGGTGAATTTACTCTATTTTTCATGGATAATGCTTTCATCCAGATTTACTCCTGGTGTCTGGCTGATGAAATTAAGGGCTCAAAGTTTATAAACGCACGCGAAATAATTGAATGCAGTTCAACAATTCCCATGAAGGCCATCAAATAGAGAAAAAATACCATGTTGGTGATGTGTTCATGATGAAAATACCGATTTTTTCAGTATTTATCAGCATGAAGTTTATGCTACCAGAATTTCTACTATGTTTTGTAAGTGTCTGAGGTAGGGATCTGTTTGGAGTTTTTTTTGGAGATGTTGCATTGTTGATTGCGTTTGGTTTATTTGTTTCAGTACTGGTCTTCTTTTCAAAGAAGAGGTGTACCCTTTTTGTAATCTATAAATGTGGTGTACTTTACCAAGTTAATGTGGTGTGTAAGTTATACATACTGGCTGGCGAGAGTAATTTTTAGTACCATGTCTTTTCATGGTCTTACATTTCTGATAATTTCAGTATGTAATCATCCTCGTGATATGTCAAAGCATTTGAAATGTGGTTATATGTATAAGTTGATCTTTTTCTATGTTGGAGATTACTAATGGGTTGTCAAAAAAGTTTGGACCTGTGAGTTAAGTTGAATGAAGATGTACTCGGGAATTCTTGTATTTAATGAGACCTAGAATTGGCACGAATTCAACTTGATTTTTAATGGAGTTGAATTTGAATTGGAATCAGATCTGATCCGATCCATTCACAGCCCCCATGGATCACCATACATTGATTGAGTGAACGCCTATAAGTTTTGGACAATTTTTAACCTGTTTCGGACCAATGAAAACACACAAATTAGGTGGTTGGTTCAAAACTTGAAATTGCTGGAGCCCAAATAGGCAAAAACCATTGGTAACCCCACAATCTGTCTAGAACAAACGTTACAATACCACTTGCAGCTCTGCTAACTGTTTTAAAGGTCATTGAAACAAACAAACTACACCCAAACAGAATATTCTAATAATCTATTTTCACTACTCATCAATATCAAGAGAAGCCCACAGATATCTCCACTGAATGAATCAACAGTACTAAAGCCTAAACAACCTTTTGCGCCCACCAAAAATAATATTTTCCATATGTATAAATAGACACACAAATAGGAGTATCAAAAATATCATCAAATCAAGAAATACAAAATATCTCCTAAAGCCAAAAGAAAAAACGAATTGACAAAGAAAGAATGTCTGCACTTGTAGATATTTGGACTAGTGAAAAAGCCAAGTTGAGAAATAAGGGTGAAGCCGATTCCTCGAGTGGCTCGGCTACAATTAGCCATGCAAAGGTAGTACTGCCTTGTGAAGATGAAAGGAGGAGCGGCTCAATGGCCATGTTAGTTAACAAGTTGGCTGGTTTCAAGTGTTCTGAGGCTTCACTTTCAATCATTATGGAATGTATTAGTGCTTAAAAGTTACTACTCTAACTCTATACTGTATGTTGTTCTTTTTTTGTTTGCTTTTTTAAGCTATGTATTAGTGATTTGGTTGTTTTTATAAAATTAAGCTCATGTAAATTATCAAATATTTTTACTACAGTATGTAATTTGTTTGATGAAAATCAGTGAATCTTCTGCATAAGTTTAATATACTTGTAATTGAAAAGGAAATTTATGCTGAGGAAAAAGTTCTTAAATACTACCTAAAAGAAATTCAGGAAGAAATATTATTATTATGGAGGTGCGGGGAATCGAACCCCGTGCCTCTCGCATGCGAAGCGAGCGCTCTACCATATGAGCTACACCCCCTTTGTTGCAATCATTCTTGCAATGATTTATATATTAATCATAATAAATCACTAAAGCTTGATTTAATCTTTTTTAAAAGCTTATTACATTTTAGCTCAATTTAATTCTGGAATAATTATTTTGATAACTGAATAGATTGATAAAGGATATCTTCACATAAAATTATGGAAGTATACCCAATATTAGGATTATAAGTAGGGCTTAAAATCAAACTAAATTACTTGTTATTTGTTTCAGCTTGTTTGATTTTGGTTCGTTGTACTTTTCAAAGAAGCATGAACATTATTTTTCGTTTAATAATTTTTGAAACTCGATTTGTGCTCGTCTCGATAAACTAAAAATTATCAAGCGACACGTAAAAAATATTAAGCTAAAATTGTACCTTATAGTTTTATATACCTAGATGTTTCGCAGGATTTTGCTTAATTTTTGGGCATGAAGTTCATGTTTCAGAATTATATCCTTACTAGTGGTCTAAATATGCGGCCCTAAATTTGATTGAATATCTTTTTCCAAGTCATTTCATTGAGGAGATACTTTTAGAAGATCTTTGAGTAATTCGAGTGCGTATACTGCAGGAGGAGAAAGAGAGAAATGATTCTCTCTACAATTTAGAAGCCTTCCTGCCCATCTCGCTTGCCGTCAACCTTCTCATGTCTCACTCAGCCCCACCATTGCTAGTGGAAAACCGTAACAGTAAAAAGATTAGAACCTTGGAACCCCAACCAGAAATGACTAGTATGGACATGAATGACTCCAAAACCGACGCCCAAGACGTTCCCATGGTTGATAGACCCTCATTTAGGTCTAAACTTACTGGTGACAGACAACTCAAGGAAGCTGTTCGCTTTGATGAAAAAATGCTGTTTGACCTTGAGAAGGTCACAATATCTGAAGAGTCGGACGACTGCCCTTACCCGTCTATTACTCTTGACGAGGACCTTCTTTCGAGTATCAGAAGGCCATGGATTGAAACGTTGGTTCTAAAGTTGGTGGGGAAAACTTGGAATTTTAACTGGCTATCAACCAAAATTGACACTATGTGGAAGTTAGGTGGTGATTATGAACTTCTGGACATTGGAGCTAATTGTTATATCCTGAAAGTTCATGACCAGGTGAAGAGGGAGTTCATTCTCACCGAAGGACCTTGGATGATTGCCGGAAACTTCATGGTGGTAAGGAAATGGAGACCCCACTTTCGGGCCTCCTCTGACCGCATTTCCACGGCCATTACTTGGATCCGGATTGAAGAACTACCGGTGGAATACTACAAGGAGGGACTGCTCTACTCCATTGCTAGAACGGTGGGAACCCCGATTAAGATAGACCATGACACATATTGGGCTACAAAGGGGAAGTTTGCTCGTATATGTGTGGAGGTCGACATCGAGAAACCATTGAAGAAAGGAGTGAAGGTCAGCGGCGAGGTCTTCCCAGTCCTCTATGAAAATTTCCCCGTCCTCTGCTATGATTGTGGAAGAGTTGGCCACAGGAAATCAGAATGTCCCAATCGAATTTCCAGTGAAGGGGTGGCTATGGAGGAAGATGGGTTGCAAAAATCTAACTCGGGGTCTGGTAGAGTCGACTCAGGACCGAGTAGACTCACTCCCAAGAAAGATATGGAATCGTACGGAGGCTGGATGCAGGTTCAGAAAAAGAGACATAAGGGTATAAAACAGCAGGTGCGCTCGGTTAAGGAAAATCAATTGGGGAAACAAACAAACCGTTTCCAATCACTTTCACAAGATGGTGAAACTGAAAGAGGCGTTGGTATGGTTGACAGCATGGATAAAGCTGCAGAATCTGAAAGTCAAACACCCAAACAGGGTCTTGGTCGGCGCGTGAAGATGGGTGGGAGCAAATTGAGCGCGTCAAATGCTGCCCAAATTGAGATAGATGTTGGATCAGCATCTGGGCCTAAATCTAATCCAGAATTTTCTAGCCCAAAACCCACTAAGAATACTCCAACTTTTGAATCTGGGGCCAGCCCATTTGGAGCCAATCATATGGGCCTATCAAGACAACCCATGGATTGTACACCTTCTCCCTCTAATCCTTTACGCCCAGAAGACAAAATTATACTTCCAAATGATAACCATATATCTGAACCTCAAGAGAATACACGACTTTCCTTTGAGGGTAACAATGGATCCTCGCTTCAACCTCCGGCATCTTCATGTGTCTCAAATTACCCCCAAAGTTCGATTAGTGAGGGAAATATCGTTAAACCCCCTGTTTTGGCAATATCGAGTGTCGGTGGAGATGTGCATCAGTCTGGTGGAGGAGAAGGGGCAGCCATGGATGGGAACTTTTTTAATCCATCAGATTTTAGAGAATTTGGAAGGGCGGAGCATTGATGCTGCCTTTGAACTTCACCATTTGTACTCTAGTACAATGAAGATCCTCACTTGGAATTGTCAAGGAGCTGGAGGGGATAATTTCCGTACGAATTTCAGGGAATTAGTTAAGATTCACCATCCTGATATAGTTTATCTACTCGAAACTAAAGTGTCGGAGACCAGAGCTGAAGTTATTTCAAATAGCTTGGGCTTCTCGGGTGTTTGTAGAGCGCCGATTGATGGTAGGAGCGGAGGGATTTGGTTACTGTGGCAGAAGGAAAATATTCGGGTGGAGGTTCTCTCGGTTGACCCACAAGTTATTCATGCTATTATCGGTCCTAATTCTCAGCATGAATGGTTGTGTTCCGGGGTTTATGCACGACCTAACCCAGCCGTCAGAGAAAGTTTATGGAAGAACTTGGAGGATTTAAGTACAGCTGTTCGTTTACCGTGGATGCTTACGGGAGATTTTAACCAGGTGATATCGAGTAATGAAAAAAAAGGAGGTTGTTTACCATCCCTAGGTCGGTGTCTCCGTTTTAAGGAAATGATTGACAATTGCGGACTCATTGATCTTGGTTTTCGGGGACCTAAATTTACATGGTGGAACTCTAGAGAAGGGATGGCTCGGATTCGGGAGCGAATTGATAGGTCTATGGTGAATACGGATTGGCAGAGACTTTTCCCAAACAGCCTAGTGATCCATCTCCCTCGCACGCATTCGGACCACCATCCAATTCTCACACTTTGTGATGGCACGCCTCAATCACCCTCAGGTAAACCGTTTCGTTTCGAACTTGCTTGGACTACGGATCCTAGTTGTGGTGAGATTGTGAAAAATATTTGGCAAAGCTCGAAGAATATATTTGAGGCTATAGGTGTTTTACCTTCGGTTCTTAGGGACTGGAACCGCCGTGTTTTTGGTAACATTTTTGAGAGAAAACGCATATTGTTGGCTCGCATAAATGGGATCCAAAAGCGTTTGTGCTTGAGGGATAACAAGTTCTTGAGTGAGCTTGAATCGAATTTGATTGGGGAATATAACACGGTCCTGTCACAGGAAGAACTTCTTTGGTACCAAAAATCGAGAGTCCAATGGTTAGAACTCGGTGATCGAAACACGAGATTCTACCACCTGTCCACCCTTTGTAGGAGACGGAAGAATAAAGTTACGGCCCTAAAAATCAACGGAGAATGGGAAATGGATGATGGCCGACTAAAAGAACATGTACTCGCCTACTTCTCGAATTTGTTTCGCCAGAGTGAGAATTCGGGAAATAGTAACCTCCAGGCCTCGACTTTGCAAAAAAGAATTTCGGAGACGGATTGTAGATGCCTTATAAGACCGGTATCTAAGGAGGAAGTTAAAAGCATAGTTTTTGGACTCGGACCTCACAAAGCACCGGGCCCGGACGGCCTTCAAGCGTTCTTCTACCAAACTTATTGGGGTTCGGTGGGAGACTCGGTTTCTGATCTGGTGAGAAATGCGTTCACAAATGGTGACTTTTCGGAATCACTTGGTGAGTCATTTCTCTGCCTCATCCCTAAGGAAGTGAGCCCGGATTCAATTTCGAAATTCCGTCCCATAGCCTTATGTAATGTTCTCTACAAACTCATTACTAAGACAATTGCTCAACGCATCAAACCATTAATGACATCGCTTATTAGCCCTCTTCAAAGCAGTTTCATCCCGGGTCGGGGCACCCATGATAATATCCTTATGATACAAGAATTACTCCATAGCCTTCGTAAGAGGAAGAAAAACAAAGTGGGGAGTATGATTATTAAACTTGATTTGGAAAAGGCGTATGATCGGGTTAGCTGGGTTTTCTTGGAACAAACGCTTCGTTTTTTTGGGCTACCGGAAAAGCTGGTGGAGCTGATTTTGTATAGTGTGAAATGTGCTAAACCTCGAATCCTTTGGAATGGTGGGGTGTTGGATGCTATTGAGCCGAATTGCGGGATTCGACAAGGAGATCCTCTATCACCGTACCTTTTTGTGCTTTGTATGGAGCGACTTTCCTATATGATTAGTGAAAATGTTGCTAGGAAGAAATGGCAACCCCTTAGTCCTTGTCGAGGGGGCCCAAATATCTCCCATTTATTTTTTGCGGATGACCTTCTACTCATGGCTAAAGCCACCAAGAAGAATGCTAGAACGATAAGAAGAGTGCTAGATGTTTTTTGTGATGCTTCGGGTTTAAAAATTAGTTACCCCAAGTCAAAAGTTTTCTTTGCGCAACGGGGAGAGAATAGAGTCAAGAGAGAGATTACGGCACTTTTGACCATTGGCCGTACTAATGACCTGGGTAGATATCTTGGGGTTCCAATCATTCATGAGCGGGTGTCCCCTAGATTATTTAGAGGCGTGGTGGATAGAGTAGCGAAACGACTGTCGGCGTGGAAAGCCAAACTTTTGTCTCTTGCCGGTAGAACCACCCTTATAAAATCGGTAACGTCGTCCATTCCGAATCATGTAATGCAGTCAGCTTGGCTGCCCGAAACCACTTGTGCTCAGTTGGATAAACTTAACCGAAATTTTTTGTGGTCCTCTGATATCACCCAACGAAAACTCCACCTCGTGGGTTGGAATAAAGTAACGAAGCACAAAGACTTTGGAGGTCTTGGCATTAAACAAGCTCGTAAAACTAATATTGCACTCTTGGCTAAGGTGGGATGGAAAACTTTGAAGAAGGAAAACAGCCTATGGGGGGATACTTTTCATAAGAAGTACTTGAAAGACAACAATCTCCTTGATTATAATACCAAAACAGGGGATTCGCATACTTGGAAAGGGATTGTGCGGAGCTTGAAGGAGCTAAATCTCTGTATACGGTGGCGCTTGGGGAACGGAAAAAACATCTCGGTATGGAATGATCTTTGGGTGGGAGAAGAACCTATTGGGACGAAGATGGCAGGCCATATTTGCGAAGAGGAGAAGAATTTGAGGGTCTCTAATTTAATAAATCCGAATGGGGTGTGGGACAAAAGCAGGTTAAAAACACATATCCCGGCTGACATTTGGGGGACAATTCTTAGCATTCCGATACCTAGAGAACGTGATAAAGAGGATGGTCAGGTGTGGGACGGCACCTCGAATGGTAGGTTTTCTTGTAACTCTGCCTACTACCATTTAATGAGGATGGAAAACCAAATTGTTGGGACCACGAAGGACTGGAAGTGGATTTGGAAGACAACCTGCTCGGAGAGAATACGATTTTTCTTATGGACTTGCTCCCACAATAGTCTCGTTACTAATGCAATGAGATTTAGGAGGAATCTCACGGCCTCTGACACATGTCAAAGATGCAATAACCACGAAGAATCGATAGTTCACGCTCTAAGGGACTGCCCCTGGGCTAGGGAAGTTTGGGAATTTATTATTGCCCCGACACAATTTCTCAAATTTCAGCAAATTGATGCCGACTCTTGGATAAAAGACAATGTGACTAAGGTACGTTTCGACAACATTATCCTCCCGTATGCTCCATGGTATATGGTTTTCATTGCAACTGTTTGGATGATTTGGAAATCGAGGAATAAGTATATTTTCCAAAATGTTCGTGATCCGGTGAAACAAACCGTTTTTGCAATTAAATGCTTGGTTGGGGACATGGAAAGGATTCCGACGAAAAAAGGGAAACGAAAATTGGGTAAACCAAGCCTTGTGAGTTGGAGCAAACCTCTCCAAGGTTGGCACAAACTCAACACGGATGGGAGTGTTTTGGAGTCGAAAAATTGTGCTGCTGCTGGGGGTCTCATTCGAGACGATACGGGTTCTTGGGTTGTTGGATTCTCTCGGAAATTGGGCTCTACCTCGATCACTATGGCAGAACTTCTCGCGGCCAGGGAGGGTTTGGAGAGGGCATGGGAAATGAGGCTACAAAGACTAGAGTTGGAATTGGATTCAGAAGTGGTGGTTAGTTTAATCAAAGATGCGGATGTGGAGACACACCCGTTGGGGAATATTATCAAGGACTGTAGAACTTTGATCCGAATGCCTTGGGAATGCCGAATTGTACACACTAGAAGAAGCGGAAACGGTTGTGCTGATGCACTCGCTAAAATGGGTCATGACTTAGATACTAGCTTTTGTAGTTGGGACATTGCTCCTGTTAGTATGTTACCTCTTTTAAGGGAGGACTTGTTGTAGCTGTAATTGTTCTCTTTTTTCAACCAAAAAAAAAAAAAAAAAAAAAAAAATTCGAGTGCGTATAGGATCATCGACTTGTCCTAGAGGTTGTTAGTGATTGTTAGCCCTTGTTCATTATATCTCGAATTCTGATCCGAATGCCCACTTTTAATAGTTGTTTATTATTTGAAATTCTTTGTATTTGAACAGTTATTGAAATAATTATGTACAATGATTAATGATAAATAGGTTTAAAAAAAATATGCTTCGAGCGCCCATATCATATTATGAATTTGATAAAATGTGTTCAATTTTATATCTATCCAAGAAACTTACAAATGTCTTCAAACATATTCTAGAAAAAACAATAATCTTCGTACACGGTAGCCATTGACCAATAATATCTCTTTTTCCTTTTTCTTTCTCTTTTATTTTCGATCACATCATTTTCAATGGGCCAAAAACAAACAGCGCCTGCAGATTCATGCGCCTCTAGTTTGTCTTCTTAAATCAAATTGAATGAATGGTAAAGCTTTAGACATTGAACATGCATGATATTATTATATGGTCCCCTAAAAAACACTTGGAAAATCTAAAAATTACAACAACTCCACAAACAGTGAATAAAATCAAATTACTTCATCTCAAAAAATCATATAAAACATATCGATCTAATTCAATTAAACAAAAAAAAAAAAAAAATCAAACTTTTAACAATAATATTATTCAACCTAACTACTCGTTCAATTCTCTAATGTTATCTTCCTCATACAATTTCCAATATCTGATCTAAGTATAGATATACTATTAAATAAGAGACAAGAGGGGAGTATTATAATTTATATTTACCTAAGTAGGGAAATCAATCAATTTCTATAAGAAAGAAAAAAGAGTGGGAAAACAAATTAAAATGAATCAAGTCTTTTTTCAAGACGTGTTTTATTGACTCTTACCTTGTAATTCTTTTTTTACATAAAATATCTTGAACTTAATTCCAGAATATTCCTAGGAACAAATTAATTCGTTTACAAAATTATTAAAGGGGACCATATAACAATGGGCTTCGTTTCAAGTTGTATACCACATGTCATGTACAATTCCTTGCCTATAAAAACTATTCCCATTTCATTAACAAATTTTTCATCTTCATCAGTAATAATTATTTTCTTATTGAAAAAATACTTTATTATATACAAGTATTAAATACCAAGAGCAAGAAACAACAATGGCAGCCGTAGCTGATGTGTGCATTGGAGAATTAACGAAGCTTAGAGCAAAGGTCAAAGTCAGAAATCCATTCTCATTAATATCTCGAAAAAAGGAAGAAATTGAAGTTTCAAAAGAAGAGTCTTCTTCTTCTTCATCATCTTCACGATTGAAGGCCAAAAGTGAAGATATTATGTGTGAAACGACTGTCGTTTTGCTCATGGACCGATTTGCACCGAGTTGAAATTATAAATGAGGAAAGATCTTTTTAAGGATCTGTATGTTTTCTGTAATAGAATAATGTTCTTTTAAGTACTACTTGCAATTGTAAAGCACTTTTCTTCAGGTTACATAAATTTTTCGATGTTAAGATTAATATATATAGAACATTTAAGTAAAATTTGTGCTTATGAGGTTGGTCCAAGATTTAATTACAATATCCACAATTGTGTGTCAATTCAAGCAAACTTTGTAATGATCATCCAAAAATTAAGTTTTAATCGATCCCAGTTTGATTGTAATTTTTTAAGTGAATATGACGTTAAAGGACATTATTACTAAGGTTGTTTAGATTAATAATAATAATTGTCATAAATTGTGAGGAATTGTGAATAATACTTGAACTGCAGTACATTGTGATATAAAAGGAGATACTTTTGGACATAGCAATCTTTTGCTGATAAGATAAAAATAATAGAGGATACTTTTACCAATTAGGAAAAGTACATAGATGTTTTTTAGCATCTAACTCGACTTCTTCCTCATCAAGTTGATTTTCATCTAAATAGAACCTTAAGAATTATGTGTGTGTTAAAATAAAAGTTGCCACAATATTCTTACACGAAATACCTTACAAAATGTCAAGTTAATGAAAACAACAGATAAAATAAATCCACAGATGAAAAATTCACAAGCAAGATTGAACAAAAGAATTTTCTTGAACTCATATATCTTATCTGGAGACACTCTCATATCTTCAAAGAGACCTTTTCCATGATTACATTTATTTGATCAAAACTTGGATATATACATTTAAATCAACAAATTATATTACAACAAAAACAAACTTAATATACATCTACGTTCCATATAAAAAAATTGCTACATAGACGTCGTACGCTCTATACTCTCAGTCGAGAATTCATTCGTACTTACAACATGTGTCTCATCATCCCATTTCAAAATTTCCTTCCCATATTTCAAGGCTAAATCAACACTATCACCCTCCAATCCCGTAACCTTTGACACGAATAATTTTCGCCCTGTTAAAGTATTAAACAACCTTTTAAACTTCACCGCCATGTAATGAAACCCACGTTGAGCCAAAGGCGTGTTATTATTGCTAGTTGCATTGTGTGGGTTATGGCTAATCACAGGCGTAAAATCTTGGAACCAATCACATTGGTTTAATGGAACTCGTTCAATTTTTTCTTCTAGAAGATCAAATTTGTTGAGGATGAGAAGAAAATGTTTTTCTGATAGAGTTGGGTGATTGACAATGGTTTCAAAGAGTCTCTTCGTTGCTAACATTTTGTTTGTTCGTTTTCCGTTTACGTCTTCATGGTATTCATCGTATTCGGTTAAGGAAACGCAATAGATGACGAGGTCAACATCTTCGAACATTTCTAACCATTTGCACTTTTCTCCAAGGCTGCTTGTATGAACTCTAATAAGTTGGTAGCTGCAATCAAGGCAAAAGATATGCGATAAGCCAAATGTGTAGCTGTTTCGTGTACATGCATATTATTTCATTATGTAAAGAAAATAGAAATCGTGAATATGATGCTTCGATACTTAATTTCGGGTTCTTTTATAAGCATTCGAGTAGAGCTGAATGCAAAAATACCCACTGTGCTTTATTAGCAAACAATCACCCTGTGTTCTTTTTTATTAGCATTTGAAATTCCTTCAAAAATCCTAGGGAGGTTATTACCAACTTTATAGGTGAATTGGGGGGGGGGGGGGGGGGGGGTGTCAATTTTCAAAGTTAACAGGGGGATTATTGACAAATTTTTAGGTGAATAAAGGTGTTTTTGAATTCATTGGTGGGGGTATAATTGTCATTTTGGGTTGGGAGGGGTTCTTCTGCTAATAAAAGTTAGCATAGGTGGGACTTTTTGTAATAAAAATATCACAGGGGGCATAGGGTGCATTTTTTAATTTCACTCTACCTAAAGTGCCAAAGTGAAATAAAAAAGAGAAAGGAACCGATTTTTCTAAATGACTATTTTACCCCAGTAAATGTTGCAATTATAAAAAACTAACCTTGTTGAGGAATCGTTTTGATCTAAAGGTTCCATGTACCCATCTTGAGACGACTTTGGAAAAGTAAACTCCATTGATGCAACACCATTAGAACTAGTGACACCCTCCGCATATAACATATCCATTTCAGAGGGCTCGTAATCCATCCGCGAAATTTCAACAGCCTTTTTATAGCAAAAAGAAAGTTGATTATAATAAATAACAAATGAACGCAACTAACTAGCGCCTCATAAAGAAGATTATAAAGCACAACTAATTACCCGATCTAAGAAATAGTTAGCAACTCTAGGTAACATATTTAGTTCATTTCTCCGTTTATAAGTAGCTTGAAAAGCTTTATCTTTCCATAACTCTTCTACCAAAGGTGAATACACTTGAGTAGCAGCTGGGAATATGGCTTCCAAGTCGCCTGACATCGTAATTCGGAGTAGCCAACTTGAGAATTCTTTTAGCCGTGGATTAAACGAATACATATTCTTTTCTTCAATTTTATCCCCTGAAACATCGCTGAGTTATGTATATGAATGTTTCTTGCAATGCTTCAAATTATAATTATATACTAAGTTAAGGATTGCAACATATATAGGAAAATGAGTATGTGTACCTGAAGAACTTGGTTCATCAGCACATCGTCTTCTCATTTCGACCAAATAATCTTGTTCAAAATGTTCATGCCCTTCAAGCAGAATAGCTATATAACTATACAAATTCTTTTGTATCATATATTTGATGTTTTGCTTTTCATCTTCTGAGAAAGGGACATCATACAAAATTTTGGCCTGGACCCAACAAGAGAGTTAAACAATGATCAAGCTGTGTCATTGAAATTAACAAAATACTCAATTCTAGAAGTTCTTGAAATAAGAAACATGATTTTTAGTTTAAGAAAAGAATTTGAAAATCCAATTCAAAGAGCCTGATAAAAATACAAATTTAAAGGTTCTTCAAATTATTTCAATATTCTTGTATACCTGTTTATATATGGTACTTGTTCCTGATTGATCACAACCAAGTAAAAGAATTTTATTCATCATTCTCTGTTCTTGTTTCTTTAAGTTAACTTTATTCGTTTCTTTGGCAACCTCTTCATCAATAGAAATCGAAGTATCTGAAGGAAACGGTAAAGACAAAGCAGTGCATACTATCTTCACTCTTTTCTGAAAAAAAAAATAAAAAAAATCAACATAATTAATCACAAAGGACAAAGAGTAAGATGCATCAAGTGGGAAATCATAAAGAAAAATTATACTAACCTTCTCCCATAATTTTCCCATCACGTAGTTCATACCCTCAAGCTGGTAAGATCCATCCGGCGTAACCCAAAAGTGAGGATTTCCTTCACAGTGGATTCCAGCAGCCTACAGAAAATCGACAAAAATCTTATATTTCATACTTCAAAAAAATAAAAAATATTAATAATATTAACACATGAACTTTTTTAAGTACAATAACCTGCAACATCCATATCTCCGCTTTAGTAATCTCCCTATTATTAATAAGTACATTTGTGTTTCCATTGCTAGCATCTTGTAGAATCTGATAACCAACTGGCAAATCGGCACTAATAATCTGCATAGGCTTCTCTCCTTCCTGTTTAATTAATTAATCCAAAACTATTATTTACCATATAAAGAAAAAGGGATTTACGTTTAAGTTTTATAACCTATAATACGTGGGTGAAAGTTCTTACCTTTCCCCAAAATCCCGATACTTTATCATACCAATACCGTCCTGGTCTTAGCTTCTTCGGAGGATTAGGGCAGCTTTGCAATAAAACCAACTCTTCAATAGACAAGACCTTGTTATTTACGCAAACAAGATTAGGTGGCAATTGATTAACACCACAAGATATCTCAGAGCTCATAATTTGCTTTATTGCATCATTAGTAAGCAATCTCCTTAACATCCCCGAACATTTTCCGAGCGACCCTCGTTTTGACTCATCAATACGATAACCTATACACGGAATACATTTTCTCCCTTCCGGCATAGACCCCATAGCTCGGAAAACACACTTGCTACAATACTTAGCTCCACAAACAATGCAAAATTCCTTTTCCGAAAATCGGTTCCTTTTATTACACCTATAGCATAATCCTTTTTTCAATTCTGGGACCGCTGGCCTATGTGGGACGGATTCTGGCTCATCAAGGTCAGTTTCTTCGGAATATGAATTGTTTGAGGGCAAATCGCGGAAAGTCACTACCGATGTTCTATTGCCTTGGTTAGAAGCTTCCACGCCTCCACAAGATGAAAGTTCAGAGGAAAGCTCTTGTGATCTCGTTATCGATTTTGTGGAATCGGAAATAATGGGATTTAAATGATTATTACAATCCTTGTCCAAATCCGAGCTTCCGGATGCACAATTCGAATCATTAAGATTATCCGAAAACCCTAATGTACCAGAACTACTTGAACTTAGGGTTCTATTTTCTAGATTTGATTTGCTAACACCTTCTATATGAGAAAAATTCTCCAATTTTGTTGAACATACACGAGGAGAATTATTGGTTTTCTTAACTATTGGTTGAATGACTGGTAAGGATAAGTTACTCACCATCACAGCAGTAGCAGCCATGGCCGCCGTCGGAATCCGGCGAACATCGACCGGAGCCACCTGAGGAATATCATGACTGACTAGAGGGCCAGTATACTCCATAGCAAATGAGTACTCAACACTATGATCATCATCATAATCATTATCCTCTTCTTTTGGGGATGAGTTAGGGAAAATACTCCTCAATACACTCGTCATCTTAACCAATAAGTAAGTGATTGTGTAAATTTTGATATGTATTAATCAATACATGCAATTTAATTGAAGATCATTTTTTGTGTTTGATTGATATATCTTGGGGGAAAGAAACAGGGGAATAACAATAATAAGAATTTGGAGACCTGGGGGTGGGGGAGAAGACTAGAAAATTTTGAAAGACTGATTCTTGATCAAATTTTGGAGGACCCATTTTTTCCTTGATCAACGCAACGCGTTTCTTGGTGAACGCGTGTGCAAGAAATTTTGACATAAAAGTGTGGTGGTGGGAAAAAAAACAGAGGAAATAGAATAGGTGATTGATTTAAATATTCGAAATATAATAATACTAAGTAACAGTTAACCTACTTTATGACTTATTGAGTAATTGATTGAGTTTGACTTGAGACTTGGGAGGCTGCTATAGAAAATTTATTTATATTTGTGATAAGTTTGAATTATAACCTAACATAGGTTATAAATATACTATCAGGAAATGTTAGTTTTGAACTTTTGATTTAGTAATACAAGTCGGACAATTTAATTCTTGATGAAGCTCCTCCACCTCAAAAAGTAACCTTTTGCATATTAAGTGATTCAATCAAATAATATGACAATTATATTGTAGTTATCATGTAAACTTGTTGGATTTGATGGATATACAAAAGAATGGTAATTGTGTTTATCTTAGTCTCTATCACAAACATCACAATTATTATAGGTTGAAAATCAATCAAACTAATAAAAATTAATCTTGAATTCGATTAAATATAAGTTTAGGATATACTCAATATATATATATATATATATCTTGAACGACATATTATGTAACGCAAAATATATATCTACTATAAATACTCACAATAATTTTATTAGAATAATATAATGAGAAAGTAACACGTATTAGAACTGAATATTAATCCATAGAAAAGTCAAAATCATTAAGATCGAGACTTGCAATAGCAATGTTCTTACGAAAATATTTGTGTGGCGACCACAATGCATGCAATTTAATTATCGAGGGTATCCCTAAATACAATAGTCTATTGTTTGGTATTTGCACAAAACAAACTCAAGTCAAACCCAAACAAATACATTATTTCTACAAAAATATGAAGAAGGTAGTAACGTCTAATTATTGTCAGAAATGGGATACATTATTAGTCAGATTTACCTCTTATTTATAGACACAAAATGATTTTTCGAAAGAGACACGATGTTTGAATTTGACTCATTTCACTCCAAACAATGTAATATTTTGATCCAAAGATACATCTACTGACCGACCAGAAGCAACTTTTACTCTCTGGACTATATCTATTCCCATAGCTCCATTTTCTAAAATATTAATTAAACCAACATTCCTTTTAAGAGTTCGAGCTTTACTCGATAAGTTACAAATATTGAAAAAAAATGTGAGAGTTAATATCCGACTTGAAACTTGATCCCCTTAAAATCAAACAAATTTCAAATTTGTCTCAAATTCAATAAATTATTACATGAGTTTGAATAATATATTGTTCAACTCAACTGATTCGTTCACGTACCACAATATATAAAATTGGACATTTTTAAACAGGGAAAGACGCTGTATTTAAGATTCAATCGTTCATTGTGAAAGGGAACATAGATATTATCTTTGATTACCTTACCTTACTTTATCTAATATTTATATTTATGAAATGTTTCGTTGTCTTTTAAGCTTGCATTTAGTATTCAATTCAATTGATGTTGAGTTTGTGTATTTCAAGAAGTTTGAATTAATCAAAACGTAACTACGTGAGAATTAGGGCTGTCAATGGGGCGAATTTTAATTTGGATCCATTCGAATTCGGTCTAATTTATTCAGATAATTATCCGATTAGAGATTCGATGGACCTGATCCAATTATAAAGATCCGTAATCCGAAACACAAGGAGCGAATATGGATTTTGGTCGATATGATTCATTAAAGATCCAATTTTTATTTTTTATTAAATATTAAAGCCATTACAATTAACATTTCAAGGGCAAAATTGGTACTTCCAGGAATTTTCCCTTTTTTCTTGCTTCTTTTCTTCATTCCAAGAATTCGTTTTTTTTATTACTCCGTATGTTCTCTTTTGGGAGATTGTGTCAACAGTATTGTAAGATTGATTTATGTACTTTCTTCTTTTATCTCACTGTCCCAATCCCATATATGGTACTTTGTTTGGTTGATTGTTTTACTTTGGAAGAAAAAGAAAGATTGAGAAAGAATAGTTCCAAGATTGTCTTTCTTCCATATTCTGATAATTACTTGTGTTTTCTGTGAAATTGTTCCAAGATTGAGAAATAAATTATTTTTATTTTAGACTTAGGTACTGAATGAATTGGTTCTTTTATTGCCTATCTACTACTTGAAGCTTTACAAAATTGTTTGACGATCATAATTTAATGGAAGCCAATGAGATCCCTGATATTGATTGTCTTTTATGATCCTTTTATTGCCTATTTAACTTGTAAAGCTGTCTGTTTTTGTCTTTCAGGAACAAGGCTCCTCGAGCATAAAAGAGGAGAAAGAACTCTTGCAAGAATCAACATCCAAGAAAGTTTCTGAATGTACCATTAAGAATTTGTTACTCGAATGCATATCAAAGATTCATTTATCCATCCGGTGTTGTTGCTTGTTCAGATTTGAAGGTATGATCTCTTCTACTAATTTAACTATTTGTATAATCAATTTATTTGAAATCATGAAATTTATACTTTTACGAAATACTACTACTGTTAATATTTGAATGTGAAGACATCAAAGTTGAATCTTGCGAAAATGGATGAAAATAACTGCATAAACTGCAAAGCATCTCTTTAATATATGAAATAATACATTTCAAAACATTTTATTTTCTTACTCCACTGATTATATATTTTTCTACGCTAGATAGATTGTGTATATTTTTCTTCTTTCTTTTTAACTACTTAGAACTTGATGAGTATGCCATCTTGAATTTGCACGCACACAACATGCTTGGAAATACTTTATGCTTAGGGATTAATCATAATAAAGCAGCTAAGTTCAAACATATGGGATTCAAAGTTTTTGACTGACACATGATATTCCTTTTCTTTTGTTTCCAGTAACTAGAACAGAAAATGGATGGATTATCTCGGACTAGTAGATGACAAAAAGATCTCTCTCTGTCATGTGAATAACAATGTAGGTAGGTCACTTTTCTTGGTAACTTTAAATATGTCACAACTGTTATTATTATATCTTCATACTTTTAACACCTTAGTCGATTTGGGCAGCGTTTCATGGAAGGAGAGCATTAGTCGATTGTGAAGCAAAGAATGGCACTGGTGCAATTGGAATGGGGACAGCTGAACTACCTGAGGTTTATATTGGCAGCAGGTACGTACATGTCTCTCTCCCCATATTGAAATTGTGCTTAGTTTCAGCCTAAATTACTTGTCCTCTAGCAGTTTTCTATATGATTCACATCTTATAAATTAGAAACCTACATATTTGTTGATTCCTTATTAGAAAAATCAGAAAACAGAAATTAGGATCCAAAATGTGCATCCCACATTCCCAAAAGACTATTTAACTCCTTTTTAGTCCCTAATTTCACTGATTTTTCACTAACCTCAACATTTTAACTCGTTTTAATTGATTTCTTTGAGTTTTTCACGAACTATACTGTTTAAACCTGTTTTTAACCTACTTAACATGTTTTATCACTGGTCTCATCGATTTAACCCAATTTTTATCAACTTGACCCAATTTTTCATCAATCTAGCACATTTTTTCACCGATTAAAAAATTCAGCCGACTTAACTCATTTTTTAATCATATTCTCCTTTTTAACCCAAAATGTGCATCCTACTTTCTCAAAAGACATTTTAACTCGGTTTTTTTATTGATTTCTTCAATTTTTTCACTAACTTTACCGTTTAACCCTTTTTAAACCTATTTAACATGATTTTCAGCCCAATTTTTATCAACTTGACCCAATTTTTCATCAATTTAACTCATTTTTTCACCGATTCAAAAATTAAGCCGACTTAACTTGTTTTTTAATCAAATTCTCCTTTTTAACCCAAAATGTGCATCCTACTTTCTCAAAATACAAGTTAACTCGTTTTTTATTGATTTCTTCGATTTTTTCACTAACTTTACCGTTTTAACCCTTTTTTTTCCTACTTAACGTGTTTTTTAACCCAATTTTTCATCTATCTAGCTCCTTTTTTCACAGATTCAAAACTTCAGCCTACTTAACTCGTTTTTTAATCAAATTCTCCTTTTTAACCCAAAACGTGCATCCTGATTTCTCAAAAGACATTTTAACTCGTTTTTTATTGATTTCTTTGATTTTTTTCACTAACTTTACTGTTTTAACCTTTTTTTTATCCTACTTAACATGTTTTTTAACCCAATTTTTATCAACTTGACCTTTCATCAATCTAGCTCATTTTTTCACCGATTAAAAAATTCAGCCGACCTAACTCGTTTTTTAATCAAATTCTCCTTTTTAACCCAAAATGTGCATCCTACTTTATCAAAAGACATTTTAACTCTTATTTTTATTAATTTCTTCGATTTTTCTAACTTTACAGTTTTAATCCTTTTTAAACCTATTTAACATGTTTTTCAGCCCAATTTTTATCAATTTGACCCAATTTTTCATCAATCTAGCTCATTTTTTCACCGATTCAAAAATTCAGCCGACTTAACTCGTTTTTTAATCAAATTCTCCTATTTAACCCAATATGTGCATACTACTTTCTCTAAAGATAATTTAAATCGTTTTTTTATTGATTTCTTCGATTTTTTCACTAACTTTACCATTTTAACCCTTTTTTATCCTACTAACATTTTTTTAACCCCATTTTTATCAACTTGACCCAATTTTTAATCTATCTAGCTCATTTTTCACCGATTCAAAAATTCAGCCGACTTAACTCGTTTTTTAATCAAATTCTCCTTTTTAACCCAAAATGTGCATCCTACTTTCTCAAAAGACATTTTAACTCGTTTTTTTATTGATTTTTTCCCTAACTTTACCGTTTTAACCCTTTTTTATCCTACTTAACATGTTTTTTAACCCAATTTTTCATCACTCTAGCTCCTTTTTTCACCGATTAAAAAATTCGGCCTACGTAACTCGGTTTTTTAATCAAATTCTCCTTTTTAACCCAAAACGTGCATCCTAATTTCTCAAAAGACATTTTAACTCGTCTTTATTGGTTTCTTCGATTTTTTCACTAACTTTACTGTTTTAACCCTTTTTTTATCCTACTTAACATGTTTTTTACCCAATTTTTATCAACTTGACCCAATTTTTCATCTATCAAGCTCCTTTTTTCACCGATTCTAAAATTTAGCCGACTTAACTCGTTTTTTAATCAAATTCTCCTTTTTAACCCAAATGTGCATCCTACTTTCTCAAAAGACGTTTTAACTCGTTTTTTATTGATTTCTTCGATTTTTTCACTAACTTTACCGTTTTAGCCCTTTTTAACATGTTTTTCAGCCCGATTTTTATCAACTTGACTAAATTTTTCATCAATCTAGCTCATTTTTTCACCGATTCAAAAATTCAGCCGACTTAACTCGTTTTTTTAATCAAATTCTCCTTTTCAACCCAAAATTTGTATCCGACTTTCTCAAAAGATATTTTAACTCATTTTTTTATTGATTTCTTCGATTTTTTCACTAACTTTACCGTTTTAACCCTTTTTTATCCTAGTTAACATGTTTTTTAACCCAATTTTTCATCTATCTAGCTCATTTTTTCACCGATTCAAAAATTCAGCAGACTTAACTCGTTTTTTAACCCAAAATGTGCATCCTTCTTTCTCGAAAGACATTTTAACTCGTTTTTTTATTGATTTCTTCGATTTTTTCACTAACTTTACCATTTTAATCCTTTTTTATCCTACTTAACATGTTTTATAACCCAATTTTTATCAACTTGACCCAATTTTTCATCTATCTAGCTCATTTTTCACCGATTCAAAAATTCAGCCGACTTAACTCGTTTTTTTAATCAAATTCTCCTTTTTAACACAAAATGTGCATCCTACTTTCTCAAAATACATTTTAACTCGTTTTTTATTGATTTCTTCGATTTTTTCACTAACTTTACCGTTTTAGCCCTTTTTAACATGTTTTTCAGCCCGATTTTTATCAACTTGACTAAATTTTTCATCAATCTAGCTCATTTTTTCACCGATTCAAAAATTCAGCCGACTTAACTCGTTTTTTTAATCAAATTCTCCTTTTCAACCCAAAATTTGTATCCGACTTTCTCAAAAGAACTTAACTCGTTTTTTATTGATTTCTTCGATTTTTTCACTAACTTTACCTTTTTAACCCTTTTTTATCCTACTTAACATGTTTTTAACCCAATTTTTCATCAATCTAGCTCCTTTTTTCACCGATTCAAAAATTCATTCGACTTAACTCGTTTTTTAATCAAATTCTCCTTTTTAACCCAAAATGTGCATCCTACTTTCTCAAAATACATTTTAACTCTTTTTTTTTATTGATTTCTTCGATTTTTTCACCAACTTTACCGTTTTAACCCTTTTTCAACCTATTTAACATGTTTTTCAGCCCAATTTTTATCAACTTGACCAAATTTTTCATCAATATAGCTCATTTTTTCACCGACTCAAAAATTCAGCCGACATAACTCGTTTTTTAACCCAAAATGTGTATCCTTCTTTCTCGAAAGACA
Organism: Penstemon davidsonii; assembly: GCA_034814905.1. Lineage (NCBI taxonomy): Eukaryota > Viridiplantae > Streptophyta > Magnoliopsida > Lamiales > Plantaginaceae > Penstemon > Penstemon davidsonii. The sequence goes on from JAYDYQ010002688.1 coordinate 8,444,354, forward strand.
ATTTAACTCGTTATTTATTGATTTCTTCGATTTTTTCACTAACTTACCTTTTTAACCCTTTTTTATCCTACATAACATGTTTTTAACCCAATTTTTATCAACTTGACCCAATTTTTCATCTATCCAGCTCATTTTTTCACCGATTTAAAAATTCATCCGACTTAACTCGTTTTTTAACCTAAATTGTGCATCCTACTTTCTCAAAAGGCATTTTAACTTCTTTTTTTATTGATTTCTTCGATTTTTTCACTAACTTTACCGTTTTAACACTTTTTTATCCTACTTAACATGTGTTTTAACCCAATTTTTCATCAATCTAGCTCCTTTCTTCACCGATTCAAAAATTCAGCCGACTTAACTCTTTTTTTAATCAAATTCTCCTTTTCAACCCAAAATGTGTATCCTACTTTCTCAAAAGACGTTTTAACTCGTTTTTTATTGATTTCTTCGATTTTTTCACTAACTTTACCGTTTTAGCCCTTTTTAAACCTATTTAACATGTTTTTCAGCCCAATTTTTATCAACTTGACCCAATTTTTCATCAATCTAGCTCATTCTTTCACCGATTAAAAAATTTAGCCGACTTAACTCGTTTTTTAACCCAAAATGTGCATCCTACTTTCTCGAAAGACAATTTAACTCGTTTTTTATTGATTTCTTCGATTTTTTCTCTAACTTTACCTTTTTAACCCTTTTTTAACCTACTTAACATGTTTTTAACCCAATTTTCCATCCATCTAGCTCATTTTTTCACGGATTCAAAAATTCAGCCGACTTAACTCTTTTTTTAATAAAATTCTCCTTTTTAAAACAAAATTTGCATCCTACTTTCCCAAAAGACTTTTTAACTCGTTTTTCATTGATTTCTTCGACTTTTTCACTAACTTTACTGTTTTAACCATTTTAAACCTACTTAACATGTTTTTTGACCCAATTTTTCATCAATCTAGCTCTTTTCTTCACCAATTAAAAAATTCAGCCGACTTAACTCTTTTTTTAATCAAATTCTCCTTTTTAACCCAAAATGTGCATCCTTCTTTCTCAAAATAGCTTTTAACTCGTTTTTTATTGATTTCTTCGATTTTTTCACCAACTTTACCGTTTTAACCTATTTAACATGTTTTTCAGCCCAATTTTTATCAACTTGACCCAATTTTTCATCAATCTATCTCATTTTTTCACCGATTCAAAAATTCAGCCGACTTAACTCGTTTTTTAATCAAATTCTCCTATTTAACCCAATATGTGCATCCTACTTTCTCGAAAGATAATTTAACTCGTTTTTTTATTGATATCTTCAATTTTTTCATTAACTTTACCATTTTAACCCTTTTTTATCCTACTAACATGTTTTTAACCCAATTTTTATCAACTTGACCCAATTTTTAATCTATCTAGCTCATTTTTCACCGATTCAAAAATTCAGCCGACTTAACTCGTTTTTTAATCAAATTCTCCTTTTTAACCCAAAATGTGCATCCTACTTTCTCAAAATACATTTTAACTCGTTTCTTATTGATTTCTTCGATTTTTTCACAAACTTTACCTTTTTAGCCCTTTTTAACATGTTTTTCAGCCCGATTTTTATCAACTTGACCCAATTTTTCATCAATCTAGCTCATTTTTTCACCGATTCAAAAATTTAGCCGACTTAACTCGTTTTTTAATCAAATTCTCCTTTTCAACCCAAAATTTGTATCCGACTTTCTCAAAAGATTTTTTAATTCATTTTTTTATTGATTTCTTCGATTTTTTCACTAACTTTACCGTTTTAACCCTTTTTTATCCTAGTTAACATGTTTTTTAACCCAATTTTTATCAACTTGACCCAATTTTTCATCTATCTAGCTCATTTTTTCACCGATTAAAAAATTCAGCCGACTTAACTCGTTTTTTAATCAAATTCTCCTTTTTAACCCAAAATGTGCATCCTACTTTCTCAAAAGACATTTTAACTCGTTTTTTTATTGACTTTTTCACTAACTTTACCGTTTTAACCCTTTTTTTATCCTACTTAACATGTTTTTTAACCCAATTTTTCATCACTCTAGCTCCTTTTTTCACCGATTAAAAAATTCGGCCTATGTAACTCGGTTTTTTAATCAAATTCTCCTTTTTAACCCAAAACGTGCATCCTAATTTCTCAAAAGACATTTTAACTCGTCTTTATTGGTTTCTTCGATTTTTTCACTAACTTTACTGTTTTAACCCTTTTTTTATCCTACTTAACATGTTTTTTACCCAATTTTTATCAACTTGACCCAATTTTTCATCTATCAAGCTCCTTTTTTCACCGATTCTAAAATTTAGCCGACTTAACTCGTTTTTTAACCCAAAATGTGCATCCTTCTTTCTCGAAAGACATTTTAACTCGTTTCTTTTATTGATTTCTTCGATCTTTTCACTAACTTTACCGTTTTAATCCTTTTTTATCGTACTTAACATGTTTTATAACCCAATTTTTATCAACTAGACCCAATTTTTTCATCAATCTAGCTCTTTTTTTCACCGATTCAGAAATTCAGCCGACTTAACTCGTTTTTTAATCAAATTCTCCTTTTCAACCCAAAATGTGTATCCTACTTTCTCGAAAGACAATTTAACTCGTTTTTTATTGATTTCTTCGATTTTTTCACTAACCTTACCGTTTTAGCCCTTTTTAACATGTTTTTCAGCCCGATTTTTATCAACTTGACTAAATTTTTCATCAATCTAGCTCATTTTTTCACCAATTCAAAAATTCAGCCGACTTAACTCGTTTTTTTAATCAAATTCTCCTTTTCAACCCAAAATTTGTATCCGACTTTCTCAAAAGAACTTAACTCGTTTTTTATTGATTTCTTCGATTTTTTCACTAACTTTACCTTTTTAACCCTTTTTTATCCTACTTAACATGTTTTTAACCCAGTTTTTCATCAATCTAGCTCCTTTTTTCACCGATTCTAAACATCATTCGACTTAACTCGTTTTTTTATCGTATTCTCCTTTTTAACCCAAAATGTGCATCCTACTTTCTCAAAATACATTTTAACTCTTTTTTTTATTGATTTCTTCGATTTTTTCACCAACTTTACCGTTTTAACCCTTTTTAAACCTATTTAACATGTTTTGCAGCCTAATTTTTCATCAATCTAGCTCATTTTTTCACCAATTCAAAAATTCAGCCGACTTAACTCGTTTTTTAATCAAATTCTCCTTTTCAACCCAAAATTTGTATCCGACTTTCTCAAAAGATATTTTAACTCGTTTTTTTATTGATTTCTTCGATTTTTTCACTAACTTTACCGTTTTAACCCTTTTTTATCCTACTTAACATGTTTTATAACCCAATTTTTATCAACTAGCTCCTTTTTTCACCGATTCAAAATTCAGCTGACTTAACTCGTTTTTTAATCAAATTCTCCTTTTCAACCCAAAATGTGTATCCTACTTTCTCAAAATACATTTTAACTCCTTTTTTTATTGATTTCTTCGATTTAATCACCAACTTTACCGTTTTAACCCTTTTTTAAACCTATTTAACATGTTTTTCAGCCCAATTTTTATCAACTTGACCCAATTTTTCATCAATCTAGCTCATTTTTTCACCGATTCAAAAATTCACCCGACCTAACTCGTTTTTTAACCCAAAATGTGCATCCTTCTTTCTCGAAAGACAATTTAACTCGTTTTTTATTGATTTCTTTGATTTTTTCACTAACTTACCTTTTTAACCCTTTTTTATCCTACTGAACATGTTTTTAACCCAATTTTTCATCTATCTAGCTCATTTTTTCACCGATTTAAAAATTCAGCCGACTTAACTCGTTTTTTAATCAAATTCTCATCCTACTTTCTCAAAATACAATTTACCTAGTTTTTTATTGATTTCTTCGATTTTTTTACTAACTTTACCTTTTTAACCCTTTTTTATCCTACTTAACATGTTTTTAACCCAATTTTTATCAACTTGATCCAATTTTTCATTTATCTAGCTCATTTTTTCACCGATTAAAAAATTCAGCCGACTTAACTCGTTTTTTAATAAAATTCTCCTTTTGAACCCAAAATGTGCATCCTACTTTCTCAAAAGGCATTTTAACTCGTTTTTTATTGATTTCTTCGATTTTTTCACCAACTTTACCGTTTTAACCCTTTTTAAACCTATTACATGTTTTTCAGCCATATTTTTATCAACTTGACCCAATTTCACCGATTAAAAAAGTCAGCCGACACTCGTTTTTTAACCCAAAATGTGCATCCTACTTTCTCGAAAGACAATTTAACTCGTTTTTTATTGATTTCTTCGATTTTTTCTCTAACTTTACCTTTTTAACCCTTTTTTTATCCTACTTAACATGTTTTTAACCCAATTTTTATCAACTTGACCCAATTTTTCATCCATCTAGCTCATTTTTTCACGGATTCAAAAATTCAGCCGACTTAACTCCTTTTTTAATAAAATTGTCCTTTTTAACCCAAAATGTGCATCGTACTTTCTCAAAAGACATTTTAACTCGTTTTTTTATTGATTTCTTCGATTTTCTCACTAACTTTACCGTTTTAACCCTTTTTTATCCTACTTAACATGTGTTTTAACCCAATTTTTCATCAATCTAGCTCCTTTCTTCACCGATTAAAAAATTCAGCCGACTTAACTCTTTTTTTAATCAAATTCTCCTTTTTAACCCAAAATGTGCATCCTACTTTCTCAAAATACATTTTAACTCGTTTTTTATTGATTTCTTCGATTATTTCACCAACTTTACCGTTTTAACCCGTTTTAAACCTATTTAACATGTTTTTCAGCCCAATTTTTATCAACTTGACCCAATTTTTCATCAATCTAGCTCATTTTTTCACCGATTCAAAAATTCAGCCGACTTAACTCGTTTTTTAACCCAGAATGTGCATCCTACTTTTTCGAAAGACAATTTAACTCGTTTTTTAATGATTTCTTCGATTTTTTCACTAACTTTACCTTTTTAACCCTTTTTTATCCTACTTAATATGTTTTTTAACCCAATTTTTATCAGCTTGACCCAATTTTTCATCTATCTAGCTCATTTTTTTCACCGATTCAATAATTCAGCTGACTTAACTCGTTTTTTAATCAAATTCTCCTTTTCAACCCAAAATGTGTATCCTACTTTCTCAAAATACATTTTAACTCCCTTTTTATTGATTTCTTCGATTTTTTCACTAACTTTACTTTTTTAACCCCTTTTTATCCTACTTAACATGTTTTAAACCCAATTTTTATCAACTTGACCCAATTTTTCGTCTATCTAGCTCCTTTTTTCTCCGATTCAAAAATTCAGCCGACTTAACTCGTTTTTTAATAAAATTCTCCTTTTTAACCCAAAATGTGCATACTACTATCTCAAAAGACAATTCAACTCGTTTTTTTTATTGATTTTTTCACTAACTTTACCGTTTTAACCCTTTTTTATCCTACTTAACATGTTTTTTAACCCAATTTTTCATCACTCTAGCTCCTTTTTTCACCGATTAAAAAATTCGGCCTACGTAACTCGGTTTTTTAATCAAATTCTCCTTTTTAACCCAAAACGTGCATCCTAATTTCTCAAAAGACATTTTAACTCGTCTTTATTGGTTTCTTCGATTTTTTCACTAACTTTACTGTTTTAACCCTTTTTTTTTATCCTACTTAACATGTTTTTTACCCAATTTTTATCAACTTGACCCAATTTTTCATCTATCTAGCTCGTTTTTTCACCGATTCTAAAATTTAGCCGACTTAACTCGTTTTTTAATCAAATTCTCCGTTTTAACCCAAATGTGCATCCTACTTTCTCAAAAGACATTTTAACTCGTTTTATTATTAATTTCTTCGATTTTGTCACTAACTTTACCATTTTAACCCTTTTTAAACCTATTTAACATGTTTTTCTGCCCAATTTTTATCAGCTTGACTCAATTTTCATCAATCTAGCTCATTTTTTCGCCAATTAAAAAATTCAGCCGACTTAACTCGTTTTTTAATTAATTGATGCACATTAATCCAAAATGTTCATCCTACTTTCTCAAAATACAATTTAACTCGTTTTTTTATTGATTTCTTCGATTGTTTCACTAACTTTATCGTTTTAACCCTTTTTTTTTATCATACTTAACATGTTTTTTAACCCAATTTTTCATCAATCTAGCTCCTTTTTTCACCGATTCAAAAATTCAGCCTACTTAACTCATTTTATAATCAAATTCTCATTTTTAACCCAAAATGTGCATCCTACTTTCACAAAAGACATTTTAACTCCTTTTTTATTGATCTCTTCGATTTTTCACTAGCCTTACCGTTTTAACCAGTTTTGAACCTACTTAACGTGTTTTTTCACTAGTCTCATCGATTTAACCCAATTGTTTTATCAACTTGACCCAATTTTCATCAATCGAGCTTATCTTTTCACCGATTCAACAATTCAACCGATTTTACTCATTTTTTGATCAATTTCACCTTTTTAACCCAAAATGCATCCTACTTTCCCAAAAAACAATTTAACTCATTTTTATTTCGTCGTCCTTTCACTAATTTCAACGATCTAACCCGATTTTTCACTAACTCACCATTTTAACTCGTTTTTTATTGATTTTTCGATTTTTTCACTAATTTCACCATCTTAACCCGTTTTAAACTTACATAACATGTTTTAAACCTATTTAACACGTTTTTCAGCCCAATTTTTATCAAGTTGACTCAATTTTTCATCAATCTAGCTCATTTTTTCAGCGATTAAAAAATTCAGCCTACTTAACTCCTTTTTTAATCAAATTCTCCTTTTTAACCCAAAATGTGCATTCTACTTTCTCAAAAGACAATTTAACTCTTTTTTATTGATTTTTCGTTTTTTTTACTAACCTTACCGTTTTAACCCTTTTTTATCCTATTTAACATGTTTTTTAACCCAATTTTTCATCTATCTAGCTCCTTTTTTCACCGATTCAAAATTCAGCCGACTTAACTCATTTTTTAATCAAATTCTCCTTTTTAACCCAAAATGTGCATCCTACTTTCTCAAAAGATAATTTAACTCGTTTTTTTTTTCTGATTTCTTCGATTTTTTTACTAACTTTACCGTTTTAACCCTTTTTTATCCTACTTAACATGTTTTTTATCCCAATTTTTCATCAATCTAGCTCATTTTTTCAACAATTCAACATTTTCATCCGATTTAACTCGTTTTTAAATCAAATTCTCCTTTTCAACCCAAAATGTGCATCCTACTTTCTCAAAAGACATTTTAACTCGTTTCTCATCGATTTCTTCGATTTTTTCACTAACTTTACCATTTCAACCCTTTTTTATCCTACTTAACATGTTTTTTAACCCAATTTTTATCAACTTGACCCAATTTTTCATCAATATAGCTCATTTTTTCACCGATTCAACAATTCAACTGATTTAACTCATTTTTTTTATCAATTTCACTTATCTAACCCAAAATGTGCATCCTTCTTCCCCAAAAGACAATTTAACTCGTTTTTATTTCGTCGTCCTTTCACTAATTTCAACGATCTAAAATGATTTTTCACTAACCTCACTATTTTAACTTGTTTTTTTATTGATTTCTTTTTTCTCTAACTTTACCGTTTTAACCCATTTTAAACCTACTAAAAATGTTTTTTGACCAAATTTTTCATCAATCTAGCTCATTTTTTCACCGATTCTACAATTCAACCGATTTAACTAATTTTTGATCAATTTCATTTTTTAACCCAAAATGTGCATCCTACTTTCCCAAAAGACAATTTAACTCGTTTTTATTGATTTCTTCGATTTTTTCACTAACTTTACCGTTTTAGACCTACTTAACGTGTTTTTTCACTAGTCTCATCAATTTAACCCAATTTATTTTATCAACTTGACCCAATTTTTCATCAATCGAGCTTATTTTTTCACCGATTCAACAATTCAACCTATTTTACTCATTTTCTTTTATCAATTTCACCTTTTTAACCCAAAATGCATCCTACTTTCCCAAAGAACAATTTAACTCGTTCTTATTTCGTCGTCCTTTCACTAATTTCAACGATCTAACCGATTTTTCATTAACCTCACCATTTTAACTCGTTTTTATTGATTTTTTCACTAGTTTTACCGTTTTCACCCGTTTTAAACCTACATAACATGTTTTTTCATTAGTCTCATCGATCACTATTTTAACTCTTATTTTATTGATTTCTTCAATTTTTTCACTAACTTTCTCGTTTTAAACCTACTTAACATGTTTTTTCACTAGTCTCATCGATTTAACCAAATGTTTTCAACTTGACCTAATTTTTCATCAATCTAGCTCATTTATTAACCAATTCAACCGATTTAACTCATTTTTTGATCAATTTCACCTTTTTAACTTAAAATGTGCATCCTAGTCTCTCAAAAAACAATTTAACTCGTTTTTATTTCATTGTCCTTTCATTGATTTCAACGATCTAACCCGATTTTCACTAACCTCACCATTTTAACTCATTTTTTTATTGATTTCTTCGATTTGTTCACTAATTTTACCGTTTAACCTGTTTTAAACCTACTTAACATGTTTTTTCACTAGTTTCATCGATTTAACCTAATTTTTCATTAATCTAGCTAATTTTTTCACTGATTCAACAATTCAACCGATTTAACTCATTTTTTTATCAACTTCACATTTTTAACCCAAAATGTGCATCCTGCTTTCCCAAAAAATAATTCAACTCGTTTTTATTTAGTCGTCCTTTCACTAATTTCAACGATCTAACCCGACTTTTCACTAACCTCACCATTTTAACTCATTTTTTATTGATTTCTTCGATTTTTTCACTAACTTTATCGTTTTAAGCCGTTTTAAAACCTACCTAACGTGTTTTTTCACTAGTCTCATCGATTTAACTTAATTTTTCATCAATCGAGCTTATTTTTTCACCGATTCAACAATTCAACCGATTTTACTCATTTTTTGATCAATTTCACCTTTATAACCCAAAATGCATCCTACTTTCCCAAAAAACAATTTAACTCGTTTTTTTTTCCGTCGTCCTTTCACTAATTTTAACGATCTAACCCGATTTTTCACTAACTTAACCGTTTTAACCTATTTTAAACCTACTTAACATGTTTTTTCGCTAGTCTCATCGATTTAACCCCATTTTTATGAACTTGACCCAATTTTTCATTAATCTAGCTAATTTTTTCACTGATTCAACAATTCAACCGATTTAACTCATTTTTTGATCAATTTCACATTTTTAACCCAAAATGTGCATCCTACTTTCCCAAAAAATAATTCAACTCGTTTTTATTTTGTCGTCCTTTCACTAATTTCAACGATCTAACCCGACTTTTCACTAACCTCACCATTTTAACTCATTTTTTTATTGATTTCTTCGATTTTTCACTAACTTTACCGTTTTAACCAGTTTTGAACCTACTTAACGTGTTTTTTCACTAGTCTCATCGATTTAACCCAATTGTTTTATCAACTTGACCCAATTTTCATCAATCGAGCTTATCTTTTCACCGATTCAACAATTCAACCGATTTTACTCATTTTTTGATCAATTTCACCTTTTTAACCCAAAGTGCATCCTACTTTCCCAAAAAACAATTTAACTCATTTTTATTTCGTCGTCCTTTCACTAATTTCAACGATCTAACCCGATTTTTCACTAACTCACCATTTTAACTCGTTTTTTATTGATTTTTCGATTTTTTCACTAATTTCACCATCTTAACCCGTTTTAAACTTACATAACATGTTTTTCATTAGTCTCATCGATCACTATTTTAACTCGTTTTTTTATTGATTTCTTCAAATTTTTCACTAACTTTCTCGTTTTAAACCTACTTAACATGTTTATTTCACTAGTCTCATCGATTTAACCAAATTTTTTTCGACTTGACCTAATTTTTCATCAATCTAGCTCATTTTTTCACCAATTCAACCAATTTAACTCATTTTTTGATCAATTTCACCTTTTTAACTTAAAATGTGCATATCCTAGTTTCTCAAAAAATAATTTAACTCGTTTTTATTTGGTCGTCCTTTCACTGATTTCAACGATCTAACCCGATTTTTCACTAACCTCACCATTTTAAATCATTTTTTTTTATTTCTTCGATTTTTTCCCTAACTTTACCGTTTTAAACCTACTTAACATGTTTTTCACTAATCTCATCGATTTAACCCAATATTTATCAACTTGGCCCAATTTTTCATCAAACTAGCTCATTTTTTCACCGATTTAACACATTTTTTTGATCAATTTCACCTTTTTAACCCCAAATGTGCATCCTAGTTTCCAAAAAAACAATATAACTCGTTTTTATTTCGTCGTCCTTTCACTAATTTCATGTTTTTTCACTAGTCTCATCGATTTACCCAATATTTATCAACTTGACCCAATTTTTCATCAATCGAGCTCATTTCACCGATCCAACAATTCAACCGATTTAACTCATTTTTTTGATCAATTTCACCTTTTTAACCCAAAATGTGCTTCCTACTTTTCCAAAAGCAATTTAACTCGTTTTTATTTCGTCGTCCTTTCACTGATTTCAACGATCTAACCCGATTTTTCACTAACCTCGCCATTTTAACTCATTTTTTTATTGATTTCTTCGATTCTTTTTACTAACCTTACCATTTTTATCCGTTTTGAACCTACTTAACATGTTTTTTTCACTAGTCTCTTCGATTTAATGTTATATCCAAAAAAGCTTCTTAATCGATTTAACAGAATTCAGCGAGGCTATATATCCAAAAAATAAAAGAAAAACCAGTGAAGGGAAGTAATGTTCTATCATTGATGCCTTCTGTTCGTAAAGCTTCTGAATGAAAGTTGGATAGATCTGTCAACTGAATCTTCATTGAATGAAGGGTAAAATAGGTAATTAGAAAATTATGCTTTGGCAACAACAATTGTTGCTCTGCCAATGGCCAAAAAACAAGTAGGAGTACCTAAAAAATGGACCCCTAATGTTCCTTAGCTTTGTTGTTTTGTGATGAATCATCGCTCCCCCTAAAGTGAAACAGAACAAAAAGTTGGGATTCCCTTTTCAAAATTTAATCCAAGTACTTTTTGAAAATTTAATCAAAGTTGGGATTCCCTTACACGTGCATATATAACTTGCAATACCTCTTCTATCTCAAAATTTTTACTTGAATAAAAGGCTAATCAATAAGAAATAAATAATTAATAGTTTACATAACCTTTATTTGAAGATAATTTACTCTGTTTTTTGTAATCAAAATTATAAGAAAGCTAGATTTTTACAATTCTCTAAAGATTTTCTTAACAATGTTGTAAACCCAGTTACGATTTTTTTTAATCAATTATTAACCTGTTTTTATGATTTTATCTTTAATACACACGACTCGATATAGTTGTTTCATTACAATCATAATAATCACATGGTTATTATATAACATAATAAATGAGTATCACAATTCAAACTTATTAGCAAACTCCTAAATTAAATAATATTAATAATAATATATATTTATCTCCAACCTTTTACTTCGAGAGAAAGTAAAAATGAAGAATTTTCTGAATATTGTGACAATATGGACATGAAAGATAAATACAGTATAAATGTAGGTATATATTTCCAGCTGTACATACAAATATTGGCACAATTTAACTAAATTTATGTGAGTTTCTTTCGTGTTTGACCGTATTTGAGTATAAAATTGACTCTATTCACTTTATTTGGATCATTCCCTTGTATATATATGCTCTGCTGTTATAAGTTTCAAGTTATTCTATATCTGCAGCTTATGGTTTTTATTGTGTAATGTAGTTCATGATTTTCACATTTCCTGCTGTAATTTACTCTTCAATTGACAATACATTTATTTTTATGGAATCTGCACTCTGGGTGTCATATAATTAGAAAATTCTAAACAGGGAACTGGTAGAAGAATGAGACCTATTAATGGACATACAATAGATTACGTAAGCTGCATAAAATAATATGTCCGAAATGAAAGGGGTGACTAGAAACTAATATTTCTATGTTGAGGATTCTTTTATTTAATTGGAAATGCATTAATTTATGAGGGATTCTTTTAATTTTGTAGGTTGGTTCATGTTGAAGGTGTGAGGTTTTGTAAGAATGCTAAGGAAGAGGACAAGATCATATAAAAAAGATCAACTCATGAACCACTTAATGCACGATGCTGTATCGGAGTCCTATGATTTTTCGAGTCAGAACTTTTTTAATGTGCCTGGTTTATTTGTGGGATTCAATCCCAAAACTCGGAATCTGATTCCGTAAGAAGCCCTACCTCACGATTAGATTTCAGGATATTTTCGAGTATTGGAAATCCTTTCAGGTGTCCAAAATTGCAAAACGAGGGTTCTTGTAAGAGCTGGGATTGTAGCAAAGTAGGCCTAAGCATTGTCGATTCTCTTGCTGATGAAACTAAGGAATTGGGAAAGGTTATCAGGATATCTGATAGTAAAAATATTATTTTTGGTCGACAAATAAGTCCAAGTATTTGTAGCCATGTTAGTGTTCTTGAGACACCCAAGTCACAGTCCAAAGGGGCGATTCTGATGTTATTTTTGAAATCGGAGATGCCCCATTTGAACAAGAGCCATTTGAGAATTTTCGTGCTTGTTTATTGGATTCCAGAGGGTATAGATACAGATCACATTTTACCAATTTTGGTAACCGTAAGTCTGGACTAGGGTCCGATGATTTGGTTCCTGAGAATAAAGTGAACCCTATGGGTTTTTTGGAGGAAATCTTAAATCGATTCATTCTGGAAGTGGTTTTATTGGTTGCTAGTGAAATTGAGCTTTCTGAGGATTATAAATGTCTTACAACTCATGGACCAAATCCAAAAGTTACTCATATATTCGATGACTACATTTTGGAACATCGCAATGAGGAAATAACCGATTTTTCCAAAAAAAAGTGGAGATGAAATTGCAACCCTTGAAGCATCTATCCGGCCTGTGGATGTTCTTGAATCTTGCACTCTTGCCATAAGAATTTGGACGGTGAAGATATATACATGTATAGGTTAGCTTCGGAATTCCTCACTAAATTCGTGTTTCTGTTTGCAATTTAAATAATGTCTCGTATGGGAAAATGCATTTTTAGTGACACATTGAGAAATAGCACTTTTGGTCCAACTTTTTTATTTTTTATTGCACATTCCATCCCTTCCCAATTAAATTTGAGACCAAAAGTGCAAAACATGGACGTGGGACTAAAAATGCAATCTTATCTGTCTCGTGAGAAACTCTTAACGGGTTTGTTCAGTTTTCCACAGAGGTGAGAAAGCTTTTTGCAGTGATAGTTGCCGCTCAAAAGAGATTGAGATTGATGAAAAGATGGAGCAAAGTCAGAAAACCAACATTAATTCTACCGAAATCTCCGATGGATCAAACAGCTGTGAAGAAATTATGAGCAACATTTGACACGATACCCATGATTGATGAAACCATAGAGCCTTGGTGAACACATTTGATACCGAGAGCTGTTTCTGTATCTCTCGCGGCCTTGGATGATCATCAATCGTTTGGAGTTGTACCTCATGCTGTTTGTGTTTCATCCTTCATGGTTATTGTGGAGTAATGTATCAAAAGTATTACGTTTTGATTTACATATTTTTGGATTTTTATAGTCGGAATAGCTTTATTATGGAGATGTTGAAAAGGGTAGTAGCCAGCTAGAGTAATATAAGAGATTGAATTATTTTTAATCATAAAATAGTGTAATTAATTAGTTGGCAAGTAAACATTTAAATGGTAATTTGCATTGATTATTTTGCATAGATATAATTCCTAATATTTTGCATAAAAATAAGGAAATTTAAGACAAATTATCCCTAAACAAATGGCACATTTAATAGGATTGGAAAAGAAAAATGTACTATATATAATTATCATAAGTACTCACGTTTCTTTGTATTGCATTTTGCATATCTTGCTTTTTCCATTTCCCTAATCTTTAAAACATATTATTTTCTTATTGTTACTCCATTGTTGTCCTTACTTTAAGTCTTTTTTTTTTAATTATTTTTATACATTGTTAATTTAAATATTATTCGCATTCTGCATGCTAATTGTTTCTTTTGTTTTGCTAACAATGTTTTTTTATGATATTCTCTTAATTTGTTTTAATTTGATGTATAGATATATTTGTGTAGATTGTTGTGGGATGCGGAGAACAAAGAACAAAGTACGAGGTCTTGTGATTTTGAGGTATAATAGTTTGTTTTTTGTGTTTGGTTTCTTAATTTTTTTTTTTTTTTTTTTTGAGAATTTTTCTTACTTTGTGTTATTTATGTATCATTGTACTTTTCTTTTATTAGTAGATATAGATCATCACATTTATTGTGCATATAAGCTTGCAAACTTAATAACTTAAATGAAATGGTACACTTAGTTTTTATTAATTTTGTATGAGTTCTTCTACTCGGTTTTCTTTCTTTTTCATCTAAATTCGTATGAATTCGAAATTCTCTGTCATTTTGATTTTTTCTTTATATATATATATATATATATATATATATATATATGGATACCACTTTGTGTTATCGTTAAGTTAGGTTAATTAAATTTGGTAAATATTTTAATGTGAGTCAGTATATAGCCATATCTTTTTGTTGGAACATTTTGCCAAGTTTCTCAATTTTTTTGGCCATTTTATCAATGATTGGAAAGTCTATTACATTATATATATATATATATATATATATATATATTTTGAATTATTACATTTACAAATTAATAATAGTGATTTTTTTTTATATTGATGGAATAATAGTCAATTTGAAGACACTTATTAGGTCAATATTATTATTTGATTTATTTGATGGCTGAATATTTACATAAAGATGGCCAATATGGAAATTTTGAAACGGGTGATTTAGGGATGATTACAAAATTTAAATTGCCTAAGTAACTATGTTAAATTTATTTTCTCTTTTCATATTAGTATCACATTGGATTTAGCACCCGTACATTTTCTATGATTTTTATTTTCAATTGATTTGTGCAGAATTTTTACCTTCTATATAGTGCTACAAATTCATATTACCAAAATATCGTAGTTACAGTGATGAGTTATTAAGAGAGTGTAAAGTTGTACTAAATCTTATTTTTCCTTGAAGGGGTTATAAGTATAATTCAAAAAAAGATGAAAATTTTATTTTGAAGTGGAAACTCAATTCTCAACGATTAGTTTAGTATTCATAACATCTCTATGTTAGATTTGCCTACGTATGCACAAATCTCAACACTGTACGTGAATTTTTTCCTTATCAGTCATTATTTATTAATTATTTCATAAGAATATTAATAATTGCATTTTTTTAATCTAAACAATCAACAAGCAAACTTTGGGTGCTTGGCATTTGAAATTTCAATGTGGTTTATCTCGACATAAATATTAATTAAGGGTAAGAAAATATCGGACAATATGAGCTAACAAATTGAATTATCGAAACAATTTTAATCCCATGCAAAGATTCAACTGAGTTGTTTAAATTACGACCGATGTTTGAAATTTGAACAATTAGGCTATGTTTGCTTCTTGAATTTCAATAATTAAAATGATAGTCTAATGAAAATGAACAAAAAGTTAAGTTCAATCAAGAACAACATTTCCTTTAATTAATGTTTTACTCACTAAAATCCTAGAAGGCTAGAACCAAACATACTTGAAATTTCTTTAAGCTACTCTAATTAATAATATTAACTTATAATAAATCTTATTTTCTCAATATGCATGCTTATTCGTACATAATTGAGAGACCTTAGCACTTTTAGTCTTAATTTTAGAAATATTTGAGCTTTTGATCCTACACTTTATAAAATTGCATTTTTTCTCCCAATGTTCTAAATAGCCACTTGGTCCCATAATATAGTATACTTTTACAGTTTAGTCTTATACAATGTTTCAATTTTTGCATTATTGGTCTCAAATGAAGCGTGGGACAACAAAATTATTTTAATAAATCATGATCACAAATTTAATTTTATAAAGTATTAGACCAAACTATAATTTTGCATTATTTTGAAATCATTTTTTTTTTAATTTATCAAAAAGAAATCAGGTTTTTTTCTTTTGTGCAGAGTCTTTAATGCAAAATAATGAGACGGTTCAATAATTAATACATACTCTATAAACCAAAATAGCAAGTAAGAAGTTTTCACTTTTTCTAAAAATTAAAATGTTATTTTTCACATAATTAAAATATATTTGTCTTAATTTTTCACTTATATCAAAGAACCAAGTTTGACAATTTTATAATTTGATAGTTGAGGTTTAGGTAACTCATATTAATAATATTATAAAAAATGTATTATATAGAATTACAATTTAGTGTAATTTTGTGCATAGCACGGGAATAAGCTAGTAAACTAAAAACGAGCAAAAGAGAGTTTCAACACTAGTTTGTAGAAAAGAATCAATATTTCATTTTTCTCCATAAGAATACATGAATTTTGACATCTCTATATAAAGAAACGTCGAACAAGCAACCGCAATCTTGCGACTTAGGCTAAATGTCAATCTTATTTCCAAAAATTTTTGGTTGTTTTGATGTTTTACTTTTACCCATTAATGTTTTATGTGATGATGATATTCCTAAATCCTTGCATGAACCTTATTAATTTCCTTGATTGATTAATTTTTATGTAGAAACCCTTTGTGATTTAATATATTAAATTCATATTCTAAAATTGGTTGAATTAAATTAAATTTTATGGGACCAACAACAAGTCAAATAAACAAAACAATATACTTATTGAATTAGTGGTCTTCCAGAATGCAAGTACTAAATATCACAATTCTGAACAAAATATCATTCCTTTTTTCTTGTGTTTGACAACAAATTTCGCAACATTTATTTATTACATTTGTGTTAATTTTTTCCATAAGTTCACCAAATTACAAATGTTTTGAATATCTAGCTTGAAGCAAAATGCAACTGGAAGTGTGATAGACGAGGCACACCGAACACCTGTATAAACAAAAGGACATACGCAGTAAAATGTGACATTATGTCATGAATGGGCGGTGCAAAGCAATCCCTACCAGCTATATAATTAAGAACATATTTGCGAAAAATAGTAAATGTTTCTTTAAAAACCTATTAATTATATCTATTGTAAATGCTACTCCGAATATCTAATGCACAGCAATTAATTCATATGTGCCTTTAGTCCAATCGATGGCAATACTACAGTTGTTATATTAACTAATGCTACAGACATTACCTGGTAAAATAATTGCTACTTAGAAAAAGGACCGATAACCACTTTTCCTTAAATCTAAATTAATGTACTTTCATTGATTTTTTATACTGGTCACTCGTGCAGTGGTTATACATGATATTTTTTTATTGAATGTGGCAAAACCAAATAGTTATCCATTTTATGTGAATATTATTTAGAAGTAGTATTTATATACTTGCGGAAAATTTTACATATGAATACCCAAAGTTTTAAGCTATTGATAACTTTTTAAATAAAAAGTTTTATCACATTTAAAATTGAATCAATTGTGGTCCGGCTAGCTACTACCCCTACAGATTGTTGAAGTACTTTTTCACTTTTCTAGCTTTGCTTGGTACTTTGCTTGGTACTTTGCTTACCTTTATATTTTATTTGTCACACTTCTATATTATTCTCATAGCATGGTCCAGGATCGATGAACTAAATTTAGATTCCTAAATTGAAATGACATCCTTAATTATCATATTTACTCATTCATTCCTGTAGAATAATCAAGTAATTAGTAATTGTTTATTAATAATGAAGAAAAAAACTGACCCCTTGGTTTGCGGCCTACCAGTATGTTTGTTGCATATAACTAGCTAGTGACCGGTCACCTACTTTTGATCAAGAAATAGAAACGGAGCATTGTTTCAACTTTAATTACATATACAATACAATTAAACTCCCTATCCAGAAATAAAAAATGGCAGGTCAACCCTTATGAAAACAAAAAAGAATATAAAATAAAGTAAGTTCATTTTTCAATTTGAAACTAAAAATCAATTTAATTTCAACAACTCAAACACAAAATGAAAAAGTTCCGGCAAAAAAATTGATGACATATTACACATAAATAAAGACAAGAGATATTACAATATTGTATAAGCAATATATGTTATATACACATTCAGTAGGCTTTTCTTCCTTGCCTAATATTTTCAGTTTTCTAAGCATATTCTGAAACTATATATATAGTATAAAGAATAAACAAAAACTAAATTCATCTTTTTTTTCTTGGCATTCATTCCCAAATTACAATCTGGACTTCTGGACCCCCCATTGTTCACATTGGACGGTTTTGTCACCAAAACTTTGCCTCCATTTTAATGTGAAGCTTTCTTTGTCTAATAACAAACAAACGACCTCCACCACCTCCTAAGGCGGCGGGTGGAGTACACGCGCCTCACACTTCACTCCTCTTGCAATTCCTTCAAGCTTGGTGCATGTTCCGAAACTCTCCAAACCTTAACACTCTTATCCAAACTCCCACTATACACAATCCACCTCTCATCGCCACCCTCCTCCTCCTCCTCCTCCTCCGCCACCGTGTCCTTCTCCACCGTCAAACACTTCACCGGCCCACTATGCCCGGTCAGCACCGCCACGCATGCATGGACCCCACCCACATCCCTCCGCCACACGCATATGCTCTTATCCGCTGATCCACTAATTACCAAATTACCCGCCGCCGCCAAACACAACACCGCCAACTTATGTCCCCTTAAAACGCCACCGTAAGACATGAAATTCTTCTCACGCTCCCAGAAACTGACCAACCCGTCAGATGAGCCCGCGTAAACCGCACCCGCGTTTCGGTTAACGGCTAACGACGTCAACGCGTGGTCCTGTTTCAATAAAGTCTCGACCAACGTGTGTTTAGTGTAGTTCTCGACTATTTCTCTCCGCCAGGCTTTCACGGTACCATCCGCTGATCCCGTAAATACTAAACCGTCGAAAGCAATGACGACAGAATTTACGGCATCGTCATGCGCGTGGATGGATTCCAAACATTTGGAATCCGAAATTCGCCACACTTTCAAAGTTTTATCCCAAGATCCGGAATACAACAAACCTTTTTCCACGTCAACGTTCATACATGAAACGGCGTCGTAGTGCTTTATCCACGGCACATTTCTCTTCCTCCTCACTTGAACGTAATTTCTCGGATTAACCGACTTCATTAATAAATCCCGGGTCGTAGGTAAGTTCCCGACCCGCTTGTATTTATCATCCTTTTTACGACTCCAAACCCGGATTTTCCCATCTTGATGACCTGTAAAAATCCTGTCCCCAAACACAACAATAGCCTTCACCAATCCACTACTGGATTTAAACCCGGAAAAATCTTCTAGATTTTTCCATACCCTTATATTCTTACTATCCGAACCAGTGTAAAGTAAATCCCCTGAAGCCGCGAGAGAATAAATGTGACCCTCTTCACGAAACAGAGAGCCGATAAGGCCGTGTTTGGTGAAATTCTTCATATCTTCAGATCTGTCGTCGAATTCATCATCCGAATCGGGTTGTTGTTGGGTCCATGGGGATTTAGCATAGGGTGAAGGTTCGCTCCAGGGGGACATGGTGAATGGAGAAGAACCAACACTGCTTGGATTTGAAGTGGTCATATTATTATTATTATTATTATTAATATAAGAGAAGGAAAGGGACGAGGCATAATTATCTGTACTGTTACGGCGTGAACGATCATTATAATCATAATAATTAGTATAATTATTGGTGTTATCTTGAATGGAAGGATCGGAGAAGAGGATGGCTCCAAATTTCCGCCGTCGGAGATTGTTTTTCTCCGGGGAAGTAGGGGATCCATTCATTTTCTTCATCGACATGTGTGTACGATGTTTGTGATTTTGGGTGAATGAATTTTTATGGGTGGGGTGTGAAAATGAGAAATTATTGGAAGGTGGGGAATTTGATATTTTTTTTTTTTTTTTTTTTTTTGAGGAATTGGAAATGGAGGGAGGAGACGAGGACGAGGTGTATATATATAAGCTTATAAAGGGAGAGGAGGAAATGGGTGAGCTAGTAGGTAAGCTAATGGACACGTGGTGTGATCATACGTGAGGCTCCCGAAGTAGAAGAATATGCAAATATGATTTGGCATGAACCCATTATATTTGTTTCAAGTTAGCCTGCATTATCCCTCAAAAATAAAAATTAGCCTGTATTATGAAAATATACATAAAATATTAATATTAAAGAAATACATATTAATGGAAGCTGAACACAATACCTCATGTGATTTTAATCTTACCAATAAATTATGGCTTCATTGGCATATAATTACTAACTTCGATGAATTAAAGAAATTTTATAATAATGTTCTTCATATACTTCCTCCGTCCCATTTATTTTGCTCCATTTGTGATTGTATCGGGTCAAACTTTTCAATCTTTTAAGTGACTTATCATATTAAATTATTCACATTTGTGGAGTATTAAACCTTTTAAATATAAATATATATGGTGTCATATGATATTATTGACTTATTAGTGAAATATATTAATTAAATTATTTATTATAATTTTTATAAATTTAGTCAAGTTGACTGATCAACTGTACCAAGAGATAAAAATAATTGGGACGGATGAATTATTTGATTTCACTATTACACGTCTGTGGAACTTTTTTTTATATGTTCTAGATGAAGACGTGGAAAGTAGATGATGAATGATTAATTACATGAATCTTTTCGTGAACGCGGGATTTTAGAATAGCAGTTCGATTTTCAACATGTTTTCATAAAATTGGGGACTAAAGAAGTTGACCACTTGACCTTTGACCTCTTTGGCTGATTCCCATGGCCATTTGGAATACGTGACGAGTACTTAATTTCAAACTTTGTGCTTAAAATTGTGAACTATTGTTTCATAGAATGAAAGACTAATTTCTTGGTTATATAGAATGTTGATCATGTGTTTAACGTAGCTATCCTGATATTCAAATATAACACACATTTTTTTGTGTAGTGCCTTAAAATCAAACCGAAAATGAATAAAAATGCGTTCTAATTTCTATACTAACGTAATTTTTTTTTTTAAAACGTAATAATTTTGTATTTATTATTTCAAGAATTTTTAGAGGAAAAATTATACGAAATTATGAAATACAGTATCAAATTTCGTTTAGCTTGTGTATTAATTGTATAATACTCCTCAATATATAAAGGGAGTAAAATAAAAGGGATGGAGGGAGTATATATATATATATGATAACTACTATCTCCGAGAAAAGATAATTTTAAATAATAAAACTAAGAGCAGTTAGGTAGAATTTCAAAAAAAAAGTTTGGCGATAAATAATGTGTATATTAAAACACCCATATTAAAATATTCATATTTTATTAAGTTGTTTCTTATGTCTATATAAACGGGAGAGAATTCTTCTTTCCATTTAAAAATAGTAATTGCTTGTTTTTGGCATACCTATTAATATGGGAAGGACATAATTGAGATTAATAAAAGATTACTCTAGTTTTAGGAAATTATTTAGAAACTGATAAGTGTTTTACCGTGAGAGACTTTCTAAAAGAAGACCATGCCATTGGCATCTATCCTTTTCTAAATTTAATAAGATATCACAACTTTAAACTAAAATATGACTTTACTAGTAAGTACTGTAAAGAAGAAATTAAGTAGGGCTATACTACACACACATGCCAAGAATATTTACTTTAATTTGGACAGCAAATTAGGTAAAATCCCACAAAGCAAGAAATGAATATCCAACATTCTCATTTAATTCTTAATCATAGTCTTAATTTGCCACAGGCGGGGTACGTAGGGGAGGGGTTGGGGTTAAATTTATTTTCTCCTTTTAGGGTCCTATAAATTATAATATTAACAAAGGTTATTGTGCCTGTATTCAAATTAACTCACTTTATGTTAGCGTAACGAATAAGAAAAATAACTTTTAAAAATTAGTGTTACCTAATTTTCATTCTTATCATTTTTTTTCTTACAATAAAGTAACTATTTTGAAGTTAATCACCCTATTCTGTGTGGGTATGTGCATCATGTATAGTTAGTAATCAAACCCTGAAGACTAAAGCAAAACAATTACAACCCTACACAGTTGCAACTACTATATTACCGAAAATAATTTATAATTATTATTGTGATAAAAGTATAATATAAGTTCTTCCAACTTGGTTTGTGTTCATTTCACTATACATTTGATAGAAATTATATATTCTTAATTCTCGCGTAAATTCTGAGAAAATTATGGAAAATTCTTGTCCAAGTCTGGTTTGGCCAAATCCATCAAACCACCAAATTTTGTCCCAAACTAATAACTAATTTTGGTTTTTCGTCCCAAACTATATCAACTCGCCGAATTTCGTCCAGTAATTTACCATTTTACATGAATTTAGTCCCAATATTAAATTTCTAATTAATAAAATGACGGTTCAATCTTGTAATAAGTTTGGGACGAAATATGCAATATTATACAATTGTTCATGCTAAAATTTGCAACATCATGACACGTAAACAACTATGTAGCAATTTAACGGACACGTGCGCAATTTCCGTCTCATAATTAACGGTGGGATGATATTCCAAAAAAAATTAAATTACGGGACGAAATTCAATGAGATGATATAGTTTAGGACTAAAACTCAAAATCACTGATTAGTTTGTGACGTTTTCTGCAATTTTGCCTAGAAACTCGAACTAACTATGCATTGAGAGGACAATATTTTGTCCTTTTATGCATTTGTGTTCATTATCCAACCCCTATGAATATAATTCACCGATGTAGATGTAGGATGAATGTAATATGCTTTTAACTGTTTCAAATTGATTCACGTGCTCAAAGATCAACGCTTTAACCTGCAGACGCGGTATTTTGGCTTGGCTCATAATTGTGAGATTATAATACAGTGTGACATTGATCCGTAATCAAGCGGCCACGTAACGTGATATTTTTTTGGCAGAATCCGATCTCAGCTTGATAGACCCCGAGCGACAGTTGGCTTATAATAGAAGTAGTTTGGCTAAGTTTCATCTCGGTTTGATTTTAAAAAGTGGTTTGGAAATTTTCGGAGAAACTTTAAAACTCGATTTAGGTAATGGTTTTAATAGAATGGTGAGATATTAAAAAAAAAAATAGGTAATAGCAAGTGAGTTTTGAAAACTTGAGATGTGATTTTGATTGATGTTTGGTTGTTGAAGTTTGGAGAAGAAAAATAGGTCATAGATATCAAATCAATAATTTTAAATGTGTGAAAAAGATATGGCAACTGTCAAATCAATTATTTTATAATTTCAAGTAAGGTTTTATAGATTTCGGTTTAGGCTGAAACCATATTTGGACTTAAATCCTTCAAACTCTTTAGCTAATCAGGTTGATTTGACTCGATTTGAGTGAGGCAAAACCCAGCCAAACTACTTCCATACGAAGATTGTGTTCTTGTAGAAACAGTATAGCCATTCATATAGTGGCATAGTGCCACGATATACATTCTACATCATGTCAATTCTTATTCAAACGGGTTTGGCCGAACCCAAAATAGTTACATTACAAGTGCAATACATTTGCTTTGAAATTGGATAAAACTCCTAGAAAAGTGATCAATCATAAAACAAATACAATACACTTACTTAATTATTGAATGAGTTTGACCAAATCAGATATGAACAAGAATTTTCCTCCACACAATAACTGTACGTCATCTTAAAGATGGTTATTATCACATGAAACGAAAATGTCAACCACTTGTAACTACCAAATAGGATAAAGTTAACTCGTGTCAGCTCCAAAAAATGCTTATAATTACCAAATTAGCACTGGCATATAGTATAAGATTTAAAACTAATTTATTTTTGTTCCGGAAACGTATTCATTTCTTAGAAATAATTGACTCCATTTTGAATTTAATCGGATATATTAGGTGTACATCTTTCATAGGGGTTCAATATGAATTAACCATATCTTTTTAGAGAAAATCACAATTTCCCCATGAATTTACATTCAAGTTGCATTGCCCCCCAACCCCCCGAACTTAAATTAAACTTGAACTCACATTAATGTTGCATTTTCCTTACTGAATTCTTTTCCGACCACTGTTCCGACCAAAGAGTTCAGAGGAAAAAGTGCAACACAAAAGTTTGAAGTCAAAAGTCAACGAGGGTGTGAGATTATAAAAAGTGCAACTTTGATGTATGTTTAGGAGGGCAAAAATCAGTTTTTTGCAATCAATTATAACTCAAAGGGCAAAAAACATGAAATTTTAACAATTATGTATAATTATCATTAGAATATAATACATAAAAAGCAAAAAAATTAGTACTAAATTAACAAATATAAAATAGATACAAATATATTTGAACATTACAGAGTGAGAATAAAATTGAGCATACACTATAATTCATATTTAGGTTCATCTTGCAAGTTTTGAATTATATTCTTGAAATAAAGTTTCAAGTTGTTAAAATTTGTTTAATTAAAAATGACAATCTAAAATCGTGAATTGTCTAGTTGATAATTAAAATTTCAAAAATAAAGAGGTAAACCTATTAATTAAATAAATAAAATAATTCTTTCAATCAGAAAATTGCAATTTTCCCCTATACTAATAGTCAAGTTGTATTTTTCCCCTTGAACTTTAATTTTTTGCACTGTCCACCCTTGACCTTACATTAATGTTACTCTTTCCCCCTGAACTCTTTTCCGACCAAAGAGTCCAGGGGGGAAAGTGCAACACAAAAGTTTAGGGTGAAAAATGCAATAAGCATATAAGTTCAGGGAAAAAGTACAACTCAACTATATGTTTAGGGGAGAAAGCGCAATTTTCTCTATTTTTCCTTGATTAAATATTGTGATGCAATTTCTTGATTAAATTATGTAAACTCTGTAAAATTTCATATATGTTTAACAAGATAATGTGTATGCTTAAAAAATAGTACAGAATTGTTTACAAGATTGACGTAATTGAATAAAAAAAGATGATATTTGATGAATAGAAACACAACTCAAATCTAAATTTTAAAACTAACTATAGTATTGGGAAAAGGGAGGAAAAAAAGGCTTCGGTTTGAGACGTATCACCTTTGTAATTTTGAATATTCAAAAATTGTAATTCATGTTGGGCTACATGAAGTGAGTTAATTTGAGCTTAATTTATAGACAATAAAACTTAGTTTAAGCATATGATTTGTTTATTATACACATGAAATATCTTGAAATATCTTTTGTTCTTAACTCTAGTCAGTTGTCGTTTGACTGTAACAAGCATATATGCAATGAAATCATAATCACAACCTCTTCAATGTTATACACTTATACATGTTATATAGATTTTTTTGGAGAGCGTGTAGCTATTTAATTGCACAAAAAATAAAGTAATTTTTTTTGGTGAAAATGTATTACTTCTGTTGGAAAGAAATATTTATATTTAGTGGCCTTAACCTATCAACTCAAGTAAAAAAGGTTAACTAGCTAATGTATTTTCAATACTATACATTATGATAACATTTTAATTTTTTTATGCTATTGCCCATAATTAATAATGTTGCATACCTTTAACTATATATAGTTCATGATGTCACTTTTAATTATGTTATCTTAAACTTGTTCGTTTCCTAAAATACTTCATCGAAAGTCACAATCACAAATCTTGTTAAATCCCACTTGTTTTGCATCTTCAATTTATTTTTCTTCAATTTCTGCTGGTAGGTAAAGAATAGTAATTTTTTATTTGTAGTACTTGCATAAAAAATAATTAAACTAAAACAATCCTATTGACTTTTACGAGTTCTATTGCTAGTACACGACCACGTAGGGAGTACTAGCTAACGAATATTTTTTGATTAAATAATCAATTATTTTGTCTCAACTTCCAACTGCAAATCTCCATTTATAAAAAGCAAAAAATAAATATAAATATTGTTACAACTGTCGAATTGTCATTATATATTGCGTAGATAATCAATTTTGACTGTTCTCTTACGTGCAGTAGGAAAAAACATGACTAAGTTTTGTATCATCAGCTACAGGAATCAGATGTTTTTTGGCATTGGCCTAAATGGAAGTTTCGCTATGTTCTAATTTTGCAGCTCATAACCTTGTCGTTTGGACTAGTGATTTGAGTTGGAAAAATTATTTTTGTTGTATTCCTTTTTCTTTACTTCCTTGTAATGTTTTTTGTGATGGGAGTTACCCCATTGTAGACTTTGTTGTGCCGTTCAATCTTTTGAGTTGATGGAATGAAATATTATTTATAAAAAAAAAAAAGCTACAAAAATTAAACATTTTATTTTGTGTTCTTATTGGGGAACATTTTTAGAATAACGAAAATTATTATCAAGAGGTATTTTACGTGACCCATGTCTCTCACACACACACACACACTCACACAAAAGAAAGGTACTTTATGCGACCATAATAAGGAACATGATAGCCTTAAGTCTTGTTGATCAATATATAAAATTAATTAGTTGTATTATTTAGGGCTGAATTTAGATAAACTGCCTATTTAAAATTTAGTTAAAGTGCGATAAATATGTATTAATTAATGTACATTACATAACACATTAAGTTTAATTAGAATATGTTCATTATATCACAATTCTAAAGTTCGATTTGGAGCCCAAATATTAAGTCCAACTGACTCGAGGTCTACATGTGTTCAACTCTTTCAAAATTAATCTAAAATCGATTTGCTTGATAATTAAATTAATATTGAACACAATTTTAATGTCAATACAAGAAACTTTAGTCAACTCACTTGCATCCTTAATTACACTTTGATTGTTTAAAGGAAATCGAAGAAAAAATTATTTGATTTTGGCGCAATAAAAAGTTTGGTTTGTGGGAATATTAGTGGCTAACTTTCTTGAAATATGCCCGAATTATCAAATCAATACCGACTTAGCAGCTTCCTGTAAATTGGCTAGGAAAAAGAGGGAAAATAGTTGTGAATTTGTGATAAAAAAAATTAACTACCCATTATATTTTCGTTGGTTTTTTTTTCTTTTCTCTGTATTTCATAATGTTTACTTATTAGAAATAATCTTTATTTTTCTTACTATTAATTGAGGATAAATGTCATTTTTTTCATGTTTTATATTAGGAATTATATTTAATTATTTATTTCATAACTGTATTCAAGAAATTAAATTCATAAACACATCAATATTAATATGGACAACTACAAATAAATAAATAAAATCTAATCTCGTTTTGCTACATAATAACTATATGCACACACTAATAGTCAATTAAGTCCCAAATTGATTAGATCCTGCATGTGATGATACTAAACAACAGCTGGCAGGTAAAAACTAAATATCAATTAGGCTTAGTGGTGATAAACCAAGAATGTATGTCAATTATTCTTAATCACCATTTAATTTCTACTTTTACGTACTCAATGGTTGCTAAAAAAAGATTGTGCAATGTGTTAGTAGAATATGTCGACACGATATGATGCTAAAAGTCTTCTAGCTTTACTTACAATAAATTATTACTTTAGTTGTTTAATGAATAAGCAGGTTGATGTCGGTATTACAGAAGCAAAGCTAATCAATTTTAGTGAGTCATTATATATTTAAATTATTATATTCACTCAAGATTATTAATTTTTTGCAAAAAAATAATATCTTGAGATAAGACTTTTTGATAAATTAATAAAAATTTGAATCAGTATTTGTTTGCATAATAGGGAACCACATCATTTCACTAAACTAAAATTCAACTCATGTGTAAATTAGCAAATAAAGTGTCCTAATTAATGAAGCAACGCTATAAATTAGTAAAAAAATTGCAATCATAAACTTAATCACTAAAAACCGAAATATAATATATAATTGAAAGCAATCACAAAACAAAATAAAATAAACAGTTTTTGGCAAGCTAACTCGATGTAATATGTCTAATGGATAACTTACCGCCCTGTGATATGAAATAATGAGTTATTTACCTCCCTGTGATATGAAATTACGAGCAAGATACCTCCTTGCTAGTGATGTGTTGCACTCATACTCTATTATGTGACTGAGGCTTCATTTTCATGTAAAAAACTGATAAATTTAATTTACCCTTGACAACATATTCACCTCAATTTACCCCATGTGATAAACGTAGATAGGCAACTACCTCCCTGTGATATGCGTAAATATATAATTTACCTCCCTGTGATATGCGTAAATGGACACTTTAACTCTCTGTGATATTTCATAATGGAGATTTTACCCCCTTATAAAAATGTAAAAATCAAGAGGGAGACATTGAGTTTCTTTTATAAAAACACAAAGAAATATTTTTTCCTTTTATTTATCATAAGGAGTTAAAATGTCTATTTAAAATAACACAGAGAATTAATTTGCTTATCACTCTAAAATAAACTACAAACACTGGATAAATAAATTCAGGTGCATATACCCCAAAATATTTCATGCATGAATAATACATTTTGGTTCTTTACATGCATTGAGTGCCAATATTTCTTGAAATGAGACATAATATTGGATAGTCAAATGGAGATAGGTCCCTCTAAAATTTGCAATGATATTGTTAGTGTGCTGTGACATGATCTACCAGGTGCCGAGCAGACATTTGGCTAAATACTAATACAATGAATCAACACTTAATACAATAGTGGTGATGCTAATGATGATTATGATTGGAGTTTTGAAATTTACGAACTTTTGATTAAGAAAACAATGTTTGATTTTAGATAAAATCCATCATTTTTTAACTATGTGGCAATTGTTCAAGGCATTTGAAATATGGATCTAAACGTGAACATATCTACAATACACTAATCATTCAACAAATCCAATCGTATATATCTCGAAAATAATTAGCAAATAATTGTATTATGTGTTTGCAGTTTATTTTTAATACTATAACATAGGAGTATTGGACACGCATGACATGAAATTGTGATATTTAAATAGCTAGCTATGTTTTTTCTTTTCTTTTCTTTTTTTCTTCTACAAGAGATTTGTGTTCAACTCCCTATATATTTGTTCAAGCTTTAATTTATAAGTAACAAGTTAAAAAATTAAAAAATCAATCCGAAAAAAAAAACACAAATTTGAACAATGTTTTTTCTACTCGATTTATACTATCGTCATTCTATTGTGATGGACTTAAGTAATTATCTAAGAAAGATGGGCTACGTCACTATAATGCTAACGACTTTTATTATTATTAGAAAAGTGCACGTTCAATACTAGAAAAATGCACGTACACGTGATTAACTAATTTTTTATATTAGTTGATCAATTATATAATTATTTTTCATCATACTATCATCTTAATTACATATCATATAATTTTTTTGACTAAATCACTTTAATTATTATGTTGTTACAAGGTTGTTATCATAAATACATAAAACCAAAACTTGAAAATAAAAAACAAAGCATTTCTAACATAAAACTACATGTCTACGTAATTATTATTCTAAAACTACCATTTGAATGAATATACAACATCAATTCTTTTCTTCCTTGACCAAAATATTTCCATCTAAACCAATTTTCACATGTTTAAACCATTTTTTTTATCGATTCCAATAGTTTATCGGTTATACCTTTCTTTAACTTACCGAGTCCATCTGCTTTCAATTACATGCCGAATCCATTTTTTTTTATCAATTTAACCCATTTTTTTTTACCAATTTTCCTCAATTTTGTCATAGTAAACCTATTTTATCGTTTTAACTACACTTAGTTTACCATTATTTCTTTTGTTATTTTAACATGTTCTTTCATCGATTTCACCCGCTTTACATTGAGTTACCATTTCTTTTAATATTATCTTAATTTGTTCTTTCACCGATTTCACCCTTTTTTTTTATCCCATTTGTTAATAATCAATTCACTCATTCTCTTCGGTTTAACCCAATTTAAATCGATTTTACTTATTATTTTGCTCATTTAACCTATTTTCTCACTATTTCACCTTTTTTTGGTCAATTTCACTCGGTTCTTTTTTTTGTTCTTTTATCGTTTTGACCCCTTTTTTGTTATCCCGTGTTTAGCCAATATCATTCATTTGTTACCGTTTTACCCGTGTTTTCCGGTTTGCCCCGTTGTTTTATCGATAGTACCATTTTGTGTTGCTTTAACTTGTTTTTCTTTGATCAAACCCATTTTCCCATTGTTCTATCATTTTTAATCATATATTATTTAATCGAATTTGATATGTTTTTACTAGTTTTAACCATTTATATGTTTTGACTTTTTTTTACTTAAGCCAATTATAAGTTTTTCAGTTTACGTAGTAGTATTTTATTTTATTCATATAGCTAGCACGAAGCTGGAATTTTATATTTTGAGATTCTTTAATGGTTTTTGGTTCTTTAATATTTGAATTGTCGAAGAAATATCGATTGCACCAACTTTTACACTGAGTTTACCATTTTCTTTTTGTTATTTTAACCCGTTCTTTGATCAATTTCACCCTTTTTTTATTTTATCTCATTTGTTAATCAATTCACTCATTCTCTTCGGTTTAATTCAATTTTAGTCGATTTTACTTATTATTTTGCTGATTTAACCTATGTTCTCATATATTTCACCTTTTCTTGGCCAATTTAACTCATTTGTGTGTTCTTGTTCTTTATCGATTTGATCCATTTTTGTGTTATCTCGTGTTTAGCTGATGTCATTCATTTTCTTTTACCGGTTTTACCAATTTTTTGCCGATTTACCTTTTTGTTTCATCAGTTGCACCATTTTTTTTGCTTTAACTTGTTTTTTTTCTATCTAACCCGTTTTCCCATTGATTTTACCATTTTTTATCATATATTTTTTAATCTAATTTTACCCGTTTTTAACCATTTCTATGTTTTGATTTTTTTTTCCTAATCCAATTATAAGTTTTTAAGTTAACTAGCACGAATGTGGCATAATTTTTTTTTTAGGTTCTTCAATGTTTTTGAGGTTCAAGTAATAACTTCTTAAGAAATTTTCGAAGAAATATAGAGTAATAGTTTTTATTATTATTAATTTTTTTTTACCATTAATATTTTAATGAGTTATAAAACTTTAAAAGATAATTATAAGGTTGGTATAAGATTGTCTAGTTATACTTCTAGAAATCTTTTATTTCCCTTTTTGCCATATAATTAAATATCACAATATAATTTAAATAGGGGTACATTAGTCTTCACAAAAAATGAAATATTTTATTTTTACCAACTCGTACTTTTATTATATGTAAAAAAAATATAAATAGAAGATAGATTTAATGAGATATTAATTTATAGTCCCTGGATTTTCTCTGGGCCATTCGATCACAAAGCTCCCTTCTCGGTAGCCCAAATTTAGAGGCCTGACATAAACTTCATTCTTATTTTTGGGCGCACAGAAAGAGTGAGTTTTTTATCGTTTATTAAAATGAAAAAAAAAAATTAAGGCCCAGGATTTACGTGGGCCTTAGCGGAGGCCCAAATAAAAGCCCAAACAATCTAGCACAGCTACCAATTGGTTGTCACTCAGTTGAGTACGGGCATGATCAAACTTAATCCATATCCAACTCCATTTATATCGGATTCAAGTTGAATTTAGATTTTGCTCAAATTTTAATTGTTTGAGTCCATTGGATCTTGTCCAATCGGAGATTTTATTTTCTCGGGACTGATAGAATCTATAGTTTTAAATTCAGACTAAGTTATTTTTTCAAAATAACTTTGTTAACATTACAATGTCGGTTCATCTAATTCATGTGTTCAAACTTTCTTAACTAAAATTTTTATTTTCAGAAGAAAATATGCATAATATAAAATTATGAATATATTCTTAACTAATATTTTCTTAAATTGATGGTAAGATACTAAGATCTTATTAATGTTAATTATCATAATAAAATATCATGTATATACCTAAATTTTCCATTTATTGTCGGCGAATCTCAAACAAACCGAATTTACTTAGATTTATATTTGCTCTTCGTATTTCAAATTACGAATTTAATTACATGATCTTATCATATCAATTAATCTCTAACCGAACAATGATTCTATATTCAAACTAATACAAATCAAATTCCAATTAAAATCCGCCTACAACCCTAGCTGCTATTCACTTCTTTACTAAAATACCTTTTTTTATTTTTCCAATAACAATACTAAAACCATTTTTTTTTTTTATAATTATACTAAAACCAATTTAGTACTTCAATAGCAATACTAAGTTATACTAGTAATTTATCCTGTTAACAGTACTCCTACTTATGCTTCTTGTTGGTTTTTTTAAGGTTGAGCTTATTAATCAATGCAATTAGATTACTATATGACAATGAATATCGTTCAAGATTATTTGATATGTAAGAATCATACGAACTTTAATCGACTGTGTTACGAGCCAAGTAATGAGTAACATTAATTAAATTTAAAGTAAATGAATTAATAAATTATTACAAAATTAAATTTTAATCAAGCTACTTGTCTTTTGTGATTCAGATTAAATCAGACCTATTTAAATATATATGGAGTATAAAAGTGAATTAAAAATACATTTCTAACTCAATTCAAAGATAAAAAAACCCAACTTACCCGACCCCAACCTAAAACATTATAATTAAACGGTTAAGCCCAACACTTTGCTATTTTATCAATTTATACGCGCCGACTTGTAGCTTTACAGCGATTTAGCGGCATTTCAAGCTTGAGACCTTTTCAAATGGCAACAACACAGTCAGGGAGGGCTTCCGTTTCAATGGAAGACACGGCAGAGCTGGAAAAATTAACCCTAGAAGAATCCTCACACACCGCCGCCTTCTCTCTTCCTCCTCATCGGCGGCGGCCACTCCGAAGCCGCACGTATCACACTCTCATCCAAATTCTCTCTCACTGCACCGCCACCGAATTTCCTCAGCCCCATACGCAAGGTATCATCACTGCAAACTCCTTTTCTTTTCGTGTTTCAATTTAATAAGCGTTCATGGACTGTACTTCGTATAACTTACTTCCTATTTTGGCGTTTAATTTTCAGTGTAGTATTTGAGGTAAATGACAATTTTCAATTATTTATTTGACAGTGTATTTTATTTTATTTTATTTTATTTTTTGGTTTTTGTCCTACTTAGTGTGTAAACAAGGAGTATTGTAGAAAAACAAATTGTGCAAGCTTGATTCGAATTTTATATCGAGCTCAAAACCGTGTTAGAGCTTGATTTAATTATTTAACGAACCGAACTCGAATGAGCTTTACTAAACGAGCTCGAGTTAGAGTATCGAGTAGCTTGATTTTCTTATATGTTCATATATGTATATAAATTTTGTCAACTTTTAGCTTAAAATAGTTATCAAACTAAAGCTTCTTTGATATGTGAATGACTAATCGATCTCAAATGAGCTATTGTCGAATGAGTTTGAGTCGAGTATCAAGTAGCTTGATTTGATTTTCAGTCCTTTATTTACTTTGCAACGCACTTGCCTTCCAGACCCGTTATAAGTGGAATATTTGAATGATTTACTGAAATTCTGATCGCCTTATCTTGATTATTTGTTTTGTCATTCTCCAAGGTGATAGTGTTGGTGTTGAATCTAATCAAGTAACTGAAGAAAATGGATCGATCAATCATGATAAGGTGAAGTCAACAGATGTATTAGCTCCGAGTCCTAGTTACAAGGAGTTGGAAGATGCATTAGTTCAAGAAACTGACATTGGTAAGAATAAAGAATTTCTTGGCTGTCAGGATGGAGGTGTTGACAATAAACAAAGAACAGTGCAAGAATCAGATGGCTTGAACTCACGGATGAATGGAGAGCAGGAGGCTGCTCAAACAATTAATAGCGTTGCGGACTTCTTGGTGGATGACAACCGAAGTGCTGATTGTGCTGTTCAGATCGGGAAGGAGCAAGAAGATATGAATAGCATTCTCGATTTTCGGATGGATGACTTTGGACCTACGGGACAGCTAAAATTGGACGAGGCATTCTCTATTTGTGATTTATCTGAAGTTCTTGACTCTTGTTATGGTATGGATATGGTCGTGGAATCATCAAAAGAGGGAGAGGACATAAAAGAAAGCACTCCGGATTTGGTGAAGAGTGTGCCAAAAGAATCTGAACATCAGTTGCAGGTCAAGGAAATGGAATTGGAGAAACTCATATATAATTTGGGTTCGGTTGATTCATTTTGTGGTGTATCTGGAGATGAAGATTTTGAAGAAGGGGAGATTTCAGGGGAAGCTGGGGTTACCGACGATTTGTTAAATGCATTATCTGAAGATTTGATATCACTGGGAGATAAAACTACTGCACTGGTGCATACTTTTGAAGATATTGTTGATAAAGAAAAGTCCACTTGTAAAGATGAAAAGGGAGGTCGTTTGAGAAATGACGATATTGTTGATATAGTAAATTGTGATGGTGATTGCAAGATGGCAGAAAGCAGATCAACAGCCACAGAAATGCAAGGTATTCATGCTCAAAATGTTTTTTGTGATAGTTATATGGAGACTCGGAGATTTGGTCCTACCTCACCTTGTTTGGAAAGTCTACCCCCATCTGACAAAGTTCTCCAAGAGAATGCTACTGAAAATCAAAATTCTGATGCCAGTATGGAGGTACGAGATGAGTATTATCTCCGTTTCTTTTTTAATTTGACTTCAACCTAGATTCTAGATTCTTTTAGCAATTATATGACCACCGTTGACATAATAAAGATGAAGGTTATTAGTTTGATTGCCATCTTTGTTATGAATTATATTGAAAAATAATAACAAATTTTCTATTTTCCATCCTTTTTTGAAGTGGATGCCCTGGTTGAACTTTTATTTCGAACTAGTCATATATCCAGTGCCTGCATATAAGATTTTCTAAATGAATGCCAAGAACTTTCATTCCAAAAGAAGTCAAAATCACCAAAAATGAAACTACGACATTTGTTGAAATGATAGGTGATATGAGGTTCCTTCTAACGATCTCATGATACATATAAAGTTCTCTTTTCTGGAATTGTATTGATACTCATGGTATGGCATTTGGTACTTCTCTACAGAGTTCGGTCCTCTGTTCTGCTGAAAATTATGTCAGTCTGGTTGCTATATCTAAGGTTGGGGTGGGGGGTGGGGATACAGTATCTGTCTTCAATAAAATATCTGGTTATCAACGCATTATGGACAGTAACTAAAAAAATGATAATCAATTCAAGTAGTTTTAACTTTGCTTTATGAGATAAACAGGAACTACAGAAAGATGATTATGAATGGACTGTTTTCAGCTTTGTATATCTCTAAGTTTTTTTTAGTTGAAACATGGTTGGGATGTACTTCTGCTCACTTTAAAATTGCTCAGTGGTTGGAGTTGCATGCATTCTGTTTTACCAGATCAATGTCCTATATTTGCATATTTGACCTGCATAGTTGGTCATATCTGATGTCAAATTTATGCAGGATGTTGATGTCAACAAAAAAAAAAGGAAGAAGGGTCCTTTGACGAAGGAAAGAAGAGCAAAGAAAAAGGTTTGTATCGAAAAATCTACAATAGGAATAAATTTATCTTTTACATGCATTATTTCTTACCAGTATGAAAATTCAACTAATCTTGGTACCATCAGTTCCATTAGACAAATAATTCTCTTATAATACAGAGTTCAATCTATTGTGTGTGTTTTCTTGCTTCATTATCAGTAACGCGATGTTATTTTACAGCGAAAAGAAAGGATTAAAAGAGCAGAAAATAACAGAAAACTAGGGATCAAAAGATTGAAGCTGCAACCAGTTTTGAAACCTAAGACAGTAACGTTTTGCCGCCACTATCTACAAGGAAGATGCCATGAGGTTGTATGGAATCTTACACCATGTTGTTCTTAGCTTATTGTATTGGGATCACATCTTAGTTGCTTAGATATGCTCTCCGCTCATTTCCCATACCAATTAAAAAATCACACAGCGGTTGAAATAATAGCTTGAAACTTGCTCTTATTTATTTCATTATGTTTTTTACAGGGGGAAAAGTGCAAATTCTCACATGATACTGTTCCCTTGACAAAGTCAAAGGTATGGTGTTGCATTATACTTATCTTCGTGTAAGGGTTCAATTTGTTTGCAAATGCACATATCATGGAAGATGTCACCTCAAGAAAGCCTTATCCTTCACTTCAGGGCTAATTTGTTGTATCTTTTCCTTCCACACTGGTCTAAAAGGGCTGATTCTATAAAGTATACCAAGTCTAATTTTTTCTTTTCCTACATTCTTTGATTTTAGGCTGCCTTGTTTCTCCTTTTATATCAAAAGATCTACTGCAAGTTTTCTTAGGTGGGCTCTAGTTGCCACGTAAAGGATTCTCAATTCATATTTCAACTTTTTTAATCGATTCTATACCTTTACATTTTCAACTCATGTACAATGTGGTTTTTGGATGGACCCAACATTTGTCTCATAATAGATCGTTGACCATATGGCTACCCTACACATAGTTCTTTCGACGGGAATACCAACCAGATAAAACTCTGAAGGCACTTAACTTGACCACCTTTAATCTGTTGAATAGTGTCACTTCAATATCTCCTCCTGAAATATGTGTACCATGTTTAAGTAGACAAAAAGTATAAAAACAACTATAATTTGAGGGAAACTTAACAAACTTAACACGTACAACATATTTTTTGAGGACAAAAGGACAAGAAGCGGCATATCTCTCTTTACTCCCTTACCCTAAATATTATTTTCTCTGTGGACGACAAGAACTGTAAGCACTCCTTGTGGTAGGAGTCCAAGGGTTATGCTCTTGTAAAGAAGATTGAACTGTTTCTCATACCGCACAAAGTTGGCTTTTGGTTATCTGATTTATCTTTGTGATCGTTCAAAATACATTTTTCTCCAAAAGAGGATGTATCTTCTATTTTTCACAGAGTCGTATAATTCAATCCTACATAACACATTTGCTTTGTGGTTCCTAATTAACCCAGTTGCCTTTTGGACACATATTAGCCTCTAATTTGAGGGTGCATACTCGACAAAATAAGTTCTTATATAACAAATCAAAGTTGAACTCCTGATGATATTTTGCGTGATTTAGATTAAGTTACTTCACAGCATCATAGATATTATAATAATTTGGTTACTCTCGGTCGATAGCGTTTAAAACTGCTTATGCGAATATCTTGCAGCCATGTTCATATTTTGCCCGCCAGTCTTGCATGAAAGGAGATGACTGTCCATTTGACCATCAACTCTCAAAGTACCCTTGCAACAATCATGCATTGAAGGGTTTTTGCAGTAGAGGTTCCGACTGTCTGTTTTCACACGAGGTTATATACTCTTCTCTAAATTCTGGTTGTCCAAGTAATTATACTTACTATCTGTGTTTCAATTGTTTCGCATTATATGTATAAAACTGATTTTTTTCCTTGTCATTGACCTCGTCTCAGATTCCAGTCAAACAGAGTTTCTCAATGACACCAAGTGCCTCCAAGCCAGAGTTGAAGTCCGAGCAGCATGCTAGGCCAAAAGAAGAAGGATCCTTTATGATATCAAAGGTCACCCAGCCTAGCACTAAGTTAACATCCCAATTGAATAACTCAAACTCAAGTAATAATTCAGATAGTTACGGGATGTTTAATAAAAAGGTTGATGCTAAATTCAGCTCCGGAGGGAATGCCCCTGATAAGAGGGCAGAACAGCTTGTGGAACCTTTAAGGACTGCTAGGCAGACACCAAAAGGAGTTAGCTTCCTTTTGCATGGAGGTATGTCACCCGGTGACACCAGCAAGCAAAAACAAGATGGATCATCTCCCAAGGCAGGTGATCTCACTAATGAGGCTCATAAAGTACCTGTTAGCATTAACAAGATGAAAGAAGTGTCTGTGGTAGCCGCTCCAAAGAGACCTCGAGGAATAAATTTTCTTTCTTTTACCCAATCTTCATTGGATGATACTAGCTATAAGACGTTCTCAAACTTGTTATCATCTGATTATAATGAAAAAGGAAAGTCAATCTTAGGTGATTTTGCCGAGCAGAGACAGACTCATTCATTGTCGCTCGACAATGGGCAGATAAGTCAAAATGCAACAGAGAGAGTACAAAATACTGCAGCTAAACTTCAAGGTACCATCCAAATGCCTTCCCTTTCCTTTGGTGGTTCTTGGGATCAATCAGCGGCTGAGAAGAATGCACATATGTCCACTTCTTTAAAGACTTCTCCTTTTTCAAATACACCGAGCTCAGTACAGAATGCTGTCCAGTCAACATTATCATTTGCAGCAAAGTTTGAGTCCAACATTAAGCTGATCCATTCCTCATCTGTAGGGAAGCTAGTACTTCCCAAGTAGGTCAATGAAATTTGAGAGTTGGATTGTTTCATTATGGTTTTTCTTTTTAATCAGATCCAGCTACAAATGCTTTAAAGGCTTCACTACATACCTACGGCTGTCTTAAAAACACAATAGAATCTGTAGCCTAATGGGGGAGCTTGCTCATCAGACCAAGTTATAAACATCCTCAGGATCTCAGGTACAAGCAGGATCTCTCCTCTCAATAACAGAATGAAGAGATGAAGGGCCATAAGGTGGAGGCCGAAAAGCTTGGACTTTTAACCAAAGAATCGATCATAAATCTCTTCTCAACTGTGCATTACAAGCCATCGACTCTGAACAAAGTTCGACTGCTCTCTCAGGCACAGTTGGCTTGTATTTCAATAACTTGGAATACTCGGTTCAATAAATGAAACATATAAACGTAAACTAGTCCATTTTCAAGTCCTCTAGTATAAACTTGCTAGCAGCCTTTCCAAACACTTGGAGCCTATTCCAAATAAGAAGCAAAGATTATACGACTGAAAATAGATAAATATGAAGAACATTTATGGAGTGAATAGCAGATTACCTCCCCGTGTTATTGTTAAAACACAGTTTACCTCCCAATGATAAATAAAAGAGCAAAATACTTACATGTGTTTTCATAAAAGAAACACACCATTAGACAATTTTTTTCACTTGAACCCATTTTTTTATTTATTATTGATTTCATCATTCTTTGTCGGTTTAACTCATCTTTGCCATTGTAACATGTTTTAACTGATTAACCCATTCATTTTTATATTTAATACTCATTTTTCAATCGATTTTATCAATTTTTAACGGTTTGACCATTTTTCCAGCCAGCTTAAACTGAAAAAATAGCTCAAAGCGGCAAAAAACGTGTTAAATCGGCGAAATAAATGAGTTAAACCTACTGGTTGAAAAATTACAGTAGCTTTTTAATACGCAATTAATTCTACCAAATACATAAGTTGAAAATTTTCACTGTTACTTAAGTTAGTAGGGATTGGCTAAAAGGAGTTGGTGGGTTGGGAAGCAGAATGTCAGATCATCTGTGGAGGCCTTTGTGATGGATTGATCATGAATCCGAGACTAGGGCACCACCGCGAGGGGTGTGGGGGAAAGGGTGCTCGTAGTGTTGTCTTTTCTTTCCTTCCACCGGGCACATTTCTTGTTTTCACACAGATTAAGTAACATTATCATTACATATTTTTTTATGATAAAATGTCTTAAATACCCTTTATAATGATGACTACTTTTTAATTTTTTATTAATGAGTGGTGACAATTGAGTTTCTCAACTCCAATGAGAGAAATGGGCAAAATTGAAAAAAATTGCTTTGAGAACCCAAACATACCAATTAATTTTTAAACAAAAAAATTTGACAAATGTGCCAATTAATATGAAACGGATAGAGTATTAAATATGTAAAACATGTATAATTAATTCTATATATTAAGTAGAGCACTACATTTTATTATTTTATTTATTCAGAATTTTAAAACAAAATAAATTAATTATTTTATTTTATTGAAATTATATGAGTGCTTTTCATTTTTATATACGAAAATGATGTATGTTATTGAAATTTTGAATTGCTAAAATTATCTAATTACAAAATAACTTTTTTATTCGGTGTTATTGAAATTAGACTTTTTAATTTTCAAGATCTTAGGAGTATTTTTTAATGATGCCATCACCTGCTGTAAATCACTAACATTGTAAGAAAAAATTGTAAGATATTGTAAATCATGTAATTTTGTTAATCACACTTTTTGGATGAATTTTGATTTTGGATGAATTTTAAATTTTTATATACTTGTTTTGTATAACTTTATTTTTTTAATTAAAATGATAAATTTGAAGACCAATGGTCTGGCAGAATTCTCAATCCGACACATACCTTATATCATCAAAGAATCAATAAGAACCAATTTATTTTGATCAGAACATGACTTTGACATGTAAACTTAAATAGTCAAAAAGTTTTTTATATTTTTTATTTTTATTATCCAACATGCAACTAAAACTTATTGACAATTACTCCGCTTGAATTTTCAGAATTGTTTAATTTTGACAAGATTTCATTGACTTGTCAACCTATAGAAAAAAAGTTTTCAACATCTCTTCAATTTTGCTAGTTTATATATATATACAAAATAAGTAGTGAACAGTATTATAGCATAGTATCACTTTTTACTACAACCATTTCAATATCTAATTTATATTTTAACAACTCAGTTTTAAACAATCATAATTAATAGTATTTCACTCCAACATGTGGTTTATATTTTAACATAAAATTTTTAGTTCTTTCAGAAATTTTAGCATTTGATTTTGGTCTCTCATTATTAAGAGGCCAAAATCAAATGTTTGACATACCCTCAAATCAAATTTGAGAGAGTTGTTGGAGTGAAAATTTTTGCAAAGTATTGCTCTTTTTGTTAAATTTTGAGATATAAGTGGGCTATCTTGGAGATGGTTATGTACCCAACTATTATAAGACGTG
The DNA here is from genome assembly GCA_034814905.1 of Penstemon davidsonii. Taxonomy (NCBI): domain Eukaryota; kingdom Viridiplantae; phylum Streptophyta; class Magnoliopsida; order Lamiales; family Plantaginaceae; genus Penstemon; species Penstemon davidsonii. The sequence continues at coordinate 8,485,101 of JAYDYQ010002688.1, forward strand.
AAGGTTTTTGTCTCAATCATAACGCAAATTTCCAAAACTTAAACAATAGTTTTATATATATATATATTGTGGGCACGTAACTAGTTAGTCTCAACCACTTTATGGCTAGCTAGTGTTAAAATTCTTAGTCTCAACCACTTTAGGGCTGCTACCTTTTGACAAATTCCTAGCTTGATAAAATTGAAGGAATAATCAAATTAACCCATTCAAGAATTCCAACATATAGAATTCTCCCATCTATATATGTACATACAATTCCAACATATAGAATCATCTATAATTAATCATATATATATACAACAATTTTAATTTGGAAGGAACAAATTAAACAAAATGCCTTTCCATGATTCCGACAAGCTGCCTTCTTCATCTTCAGACATACTTCCGTTCAAAGAAATCCCAGGTGACTATGGCTTACCCTTTTTCGGGCCAATAAAAGACCGTCTCGACTTTTACTACCGCCAAGGCAAAGACGAATACTTCCGGGCCCGAATGAAGAAATACAACTCCACTGTCTATAGAGTCAACAGCCCGCCAGGCCCGTTCAACGCCAAAGACTCCAAAGTAATCGTTCTTCTAGACGCCGTCAGCTTTCCAATTTTATTCGACACTTCAAAAGTCGAAAAAAAGAACGTGTTCATAGGCACGTACATGCCTTCAACTCACTTCACGGGTGGGTACCGAGTTTGTGCTTACCTCGACCCATCCGAGTCGAAACACCAAACACTAAAGGCGTTACTTTTAAAATTACTCGATAGATTACACAAAAAACTCATACCGAGTTTTCGTGACTCGGTGACTCAGTTGTTTACCGACCTCGAGACCGAGTTGGATAACAATGGGAAAGCGAGTTTTAATCCCATTAGTGACAAGATGTCGTTCGATTTCTTGTTCCGGTTGTTTGGTAATAAGAGTTCGTATGATACGACGGTAGGAGGGACCGGAAATACTAGTCTCGATAGGTGGTTGCTTTTTCAGTTGGCTCCTTTAATGACACTAGGGTTGAAGTACTTACCGAATTGCTTGGAGGATTTGTTGCTACATACGTTTCCATTACCGTATTTTGTAGTGAAATCGGGGTACGAAAAGGTGCATGACGCGTTCCAAGATGCGATTAAAGGTTTGGTTTTTCATTTATTGCTTTTCAAGTGTATACGTATTAATATGGTCTTAAATTAACCTGATTTGAAACTAAAAGTTCATTTTTGTTAATTTGTTTGTTAAAAGATTTGATTGATGAGGCGGAAGAGGAAGGAGTGGGCAGAGATGAAGCTTCTCATAATTTAATGTTTTTAACTGGATTTAATGCCTATGGCGGTACAAAGGTTTTGTTCCCTGCTTTGTTGAAGTATGTTGGAACGGGAGGAGTAGATCTACACCGTCGATTGGCTCATGAAATCAGGACTATTGTAAAGGATGAAGGTGAGCGAGCTAGGTTCACTAATTAAAAAAAACTCCAATTAATTACTAATTTTTAAATTTGTTTCATTAATATAAACTATTTTATCAAACATATTAATTAGTGAGAAAACTTTTGAATAATTAAATTGTTATAATACAGTGAAAAAACTAAAAATTGCATGTCGTTTTGATATTATCAATTAATATCTTGTTGCTAATATATAATGTTTTTGCAGGAAGTGTCACCCTTGCGGCCTTGGAAAAAATGAGTTTGGCCAAATCGGTCGTGTGGGAGGCTTTAAGAATCGAGCCACCGGTCCAGTTCCAGTACGCCAAGGCCAAGGAGGACATAACAATTACGAGCCACGACTCGTCATATGTGATCAAGAAAGGGGAGACAATTTGTGGGTATCAACCCTTTGCGACTAAGGATCCTAAGATTTTTACGAACCCTGAAGGGTTCGTGCCTGATAGGTTTGTGGGAGAAGGGGAGAAGTTTATCAAGTACGTTTATTGGTCAAACGGGAGAGAGAGCGATGACCCAACGGCTAATGATAAGCAATGCCCTGCAAAAGATATGGTGGTTTTATTGTCAAGAATGATGTTGGTTGAGTTTTTTCTAAGGTATGATACTTTTAGTGTTGAAGTTGGGCAGCTTCTTCTTGGGTCATCCGTCACGTTTAAGTCTGTAACAAAGGCTATATGATCTTTGGTTTCTTTAATTGATTTGTTTACTTTGTGTAAATTGGCATACATTTGTTGTCTTGATCATGTGTGGTTTCATTTGTTATAGTTGTTTGGATAATAATTTGTTATAGTTGTTTGGAGGATTTATAAATTGGAGAATAAATTGCTATTGTTTGTGCTTAGATTTATAGACCAAAAATTAACACTATGTCTTGTACGTATGATTACTTTGGAAGTTTATTAATTTTAAATTAAGTAATTATGCATGCGTGATTCATTAAAAATAAAATTAATGCATGCATGCATGAATAAGTACGTTGTTCAACAACTAGTAGGCGTAGCTGATAGGGAAATCTTTTGGATTGTTTTAGAAAACAACATATATACCTGGCCTGCAGCTTAGCCATTTGTTTTTATTGTTGGTTTTATTAGATTTCACCACATGGTTTGGATTAAGTCCATTTACATGGTTTGGAAGTAATTCTACCTCAAAAGCTAACTTAAGAGGTCAGGATTGCCAAGACATTATAAGGTGGGCTTAACTATTGTTTCTAACTTATGTGGGACATTTAGTCTCAAAAGGTTTACGGAAATAAAAATATTATACATAAGAAATTGGAGTATATATATTGAATATGATCACTCTATTTATTTATTTGAAATAAACATTTTTAAGAAATGCCATTTACATCGATGTAGAAATAGCTTAAACTTTTAGAAATAAAGAGAGTTTTGAAACTCCATTTAAAGAAGCCCCAAAGACTTAAAAGGTCTGTTTGTTTGGCGTTTGGGAAAGTAGTTTGGGAGAGTAGTGGAGGTTTGTGAAATAATCTCGATTTGCGTAATGTTGTTTGTTTGGATTTTGGGAGAGTGGTTTGAGAAATAAAGTAGGTGTAGGTTTTTTTGGAAGAGTTAGGTTGTAAGTGTAAGATGTGTAAGACTTTATGTCAAATCATGTTTGTTATGTGAGATAAATTGTGTAAGAGATAGGTTACTTTATGTCAAATCAAAGTAGAGTTTGTATAGGTTTTGTTTAGAGATAAGAAAATGGTTGTTTGTTTGGCTTTTGAGAGAGTAGTTTGAGAAAATTAATGGATGAAAAATTTATTTCGGAAAATAGAAAACATGTTTGTTTGGCATTTCCCAAACACGAAAAAAATCTGGGAAACGCTAAACAAACAGACCCAAAATGTTGGAATATGGACATTTCTTTTACCTACAGCCCACTAAAATAACTGCAAATTCTTATACATGAATAGCTTTTGAAAATTAAGTAGTATGATTTTTTTTCTTCTCTCCTTTATTTTATGTGGGCAACATCAAAATTTTAGTTCTACGAGGCTGGACCCTCAGTGCTGTTGGTTCCGGACTCATAAAACTCGATTTTAAATTATTTTTTTAAAATAGTATACATTTTTAATCTTAAAACAAACCCTTTTTAACAATTTTGATCTCAAATTTGTCTCCACTTTGCATTTTGATTCCAAAGAATAGGATGTGACCAAAGGTTCAAAATATTTAATTTTATCCATAGAATATAAGTTTTTTAATGATGCCAATATTCAACGTTTAATTCACCTACATCACTATTCACTACATGATAATTGCTATTTCCATATATGTAAATTTCAGCTCGGGGATGATCATAAAATTGTGTTACGTTTTTAGCTTGATTTTGATAAATTTAAATGAAGGCCCAATTAATTACCATCTCAAAAAAGAAAAAGAAAAAGAATGATGGCCCAATTCACTAGCAGATAATTAAATTGGGCCGCGTGGCCCATATCTGTAAAAATGAAGAGGGTTTAAGAAAAAAATTCTAAAAGCTGAGCCCATAATTTTTAAATAGAAGATCCCAAACAATGTGTCCATCGAAGAAACTCCAACCGTCCAACGGACATGCCATCTTACCAAGTTTTTTCTTTAAGCTCACTCAAAAAGAAAAATGTCAAACTTTAATTTAAATTCTTAAGACTTATTAAGGCATTATAAAGATTAAAAAAATGTACAGCGTTATTTAAAAATAGTATGCACTATATTAGTGTACTTCTTAATTACATTATTAAAATGTTTTATAAATAAAGTGTTAAGATATTTGTAATGTGTTTTCTTAATAAAATTGATATATATATATATATATATATATATATATATATATATTTATATTTATAATACAAGTTCTATTATTTATGTTATCATTAATTATTCCATAAAACCTATTTTTTGTAAATATGTATAATATAGTGTGTTGAAGTTGATTCTTGTAGCTGTTGGGCTTTTCCACTTATACTGGGGCCCAACCCATTACTTAAACAAACAAATAAAAGAAAACTAGGTTATGTTACAATAACATAGAGAGAAAAACTTTGAGATTAGAATTTGGCATTAAACCCTCTATTGGCAGCCGCAAAAGTCACGCAAAAGAGAGAAGAGTGGAAACTATTGGAATTTATTTTGGGGTTTGTGAAAGAGATCGAGGTACTACAAGTAATTGGTTTCGTCTCGGATTCAGTCAGAGATTCTTCACAAAGTGCTCAATCGTCCAATTGATTCGGGTTTTTATTCTTGCTTTTTAGTTTGGTGATTTATTTGTTCTCTGTGTTATTCAAGTTAGTGACTTGAGGTTTTTTCACCTTGTTGGTGAGATTATTATTATTGTGATCCAAGATTGTTCTCTTGAGGATTTGGTTAGCCCCTAGGACCCGTTTGTTTGACGGGAATGGAATCTTATTCTGGGTATTTGATTTCTTGTAATCTGATTTCCAGAAATATGATCCCATTATAGTGTTTGGGTATCACTTGGGATTATACCAAGGAAATTAATCGAATTCCTTTTCAAATGTTTGGCAATGGCAAGGAATGGATTACATATTTAAAAGTTCACTAAAATACCCCCACCCATATATTATATATAAATCATATAGAAGCAACATTTATTATATGGTATTATTTATAATATATTGATTTCAAAAAAATGTATAATATATTAATTTATAATTTATATATTATAATATATACTAAAAATTAAAGAACATATATAAAAGAAATCAATGCCAGAGGAGAGTCGTATATATATATTAATAATCCAAGAATGTAATTATCACAAGAAATGATGTGTGCTAATACGTATAAATAAGATAACACTTTCAAAAACAAAAACAAAAACAAAATTAAGCGTACAATTTGAAAATGAATATGCTATGAAGCATAAGCTTTGGATTTGGCCTGTGAATATGGCGTATAAACTATATGCATATTCTCAAATCAATTCACATTTAAAATTTTATATTATTTCAGTAGATTCAACTAGTAGGTAAATGAACGTGAAAATTTAATATGTGATTTAAGTACTTGGAGAAGAAAAAGAACGCAAGAAACAAGAAAACAATGGCTAGGGAGAGAAAATAAATATTACGTAGGGAGAAATTAAAACTATCATAAGAAATAATACATGGGTAATAATGTCTCTTTTATTTTTAGTACTAAATCCACCAGGAATGGAATCATAATACCATAGAAAAGTTGGGTTTAACATTCCCATATTTTGATGGCAAGATTCCTGATTTTTAGGAATATATTTCCTTTCCCAAAATCCAACAAATATACCCAAACAATATTACTTGATTCCAAGGAATCACATTGCCAAATAATATGCCATTCCTGAGTAAACAAACGGGTCCCTATTGGTTTTAGGGAGGATTTTGTAAACACATTATCATTATAGTGGTTGAGTTAGATCGGTTTTCGATCTCGTGGTTTTTTCGGTTTGGATTTCCACGTAAAATTGTCCTGTGCATATTTACTTTTCTTGCACCTTAATTCTTTGTTTAGTTCAGTGAATTAGTGCTTGGGTTTAATTTGATCATGTTATTCTCAATTTCAATCCATGGATATTTTTGGGAAAGAACAAATTGCTTCAGTTATGATATTAATTATTACTAATTTGGTATTATTTCCCTAACAGTGACCAACATCTTTTGCTTTTACTATTAACCTTTTATCCAAATTTGAATATACAGAAGAAAAGTTCCAAAAGAAACCGCATATTTTAAATGTCTTATCTCTTTTTGTCTGTAATATATATAGATAGCTGGTCACATGCAGTCATGCAATATATGTATTTAATATTGGTACGTAACTTTTTTTTTGATAAATTATTGGCACATAAATTAACCATTGTATAGTATAGTAGACTTTCATTCATGAGGTCTGTAGGGCCCATATATGCTGCAAATAATCACGCATTATTTGAGCAGCATAAACATATATACAGTTCCTATAATGAACAAATTGAAAATAACAATTTCACATGGCAAGATCAGGCAATAATGCACACCAATTTAATTGAAAATCAAGATTAATACTCTTACGCATCAAGTAAATATCAAATTGTAATGCCTTATCACGAATCACATGTCATAGAAATTAATAAATATTGTGGACAGTGACTGGCCAATTGGAAATGATTGAGCAATAATCACGATTTTCTATCAAGGGTGCTTACAAGTGTGAATTATTATATTAACAGGGAAAACTCCAACGACAATAAAATTTTGATATTAATGTAATTTGTATTTATTAAAAAATAAAAACTTACTAACTTTGTAATTAAAAATGAATACACTTTAGTTTTCTCGTATTTTAATGAATTATATATGCTATAATTTCTTCACCAAAAATAATGAGAATGTTTGTTTGGCGTTTCTCAAAATTATTTCGTGTTTGAGAAATGTCATACAAATATGTTTTTTAATTTCTAAAATAAATTTTTCATCTCTCAGTTTTCTCAAACTACTCTCTCAGAAGTCAAACAAACAATAATTTTATTATCTCTAAACAAAATCTATACAAATTATACTCTGATTTGACATAAGTAACGTATCTCTTATACAATTTATCTCACATAACAAACATGATTTGACATAAAGTCTTACACATCTTACACACACAACTTAACTCTTCCAAAAAAACTTACACCTACTTTATTTCTCAAAAAATTCTCTCAAAACCCCAACAAACAACATTACGCAAATCGAGATTATTTCACAAATCTCCACTACTCTCTCAAACTACTTTCACCAAACACCAAACAAACAGGCCCAATATCTCTTAATTTGTTATAGAACTTCCTTTCGTATAATCTCAATTTATAAATTCATTTTCCGGTTTACTGGTACATAAATTAATATCTATTGAACATAAGGATGTGGAATATTTTGGTAATTGAATTATATTCAATCAAATTTGAATCCGATATTATTTGTTAACTTTATAGACAATGGTAGTAATTAAGAAAACTAGGCCTATTGAATTGAAGTTAAAAAAAATATGTTCGAAACTTCATCCACATTTTCAATATATAGAAATGTAAAGAAAGTCAATGCATGAATGAAGTATATAGTATAGATGATTTTAATGGAAATGAGCTACCATGCTTGATTTCTCAGATGCTTTAAACAAAATAAGCATGTCAAATATTTTTTCTCACAAAAAAAAAAAAAAATGCATGAATGAACTGATACTACAATGAAATTGAACCATATAGTAAAGTCAAAGACAAATAAATTAAAGAGTGTGTTTCACTATTATCTGAATTGAAACTAAAAAAAAAGGGTACTTTATTGAAAATTATATAGCCAATTAGGGCAACAAAGTTTGAAGCCCGGCATCAATCCACGAGATACTACTTACATAATCACAATCAAACTATAATTAATTTCATTGCAATTGCATAGGATCATCCATGCAACAATTTAAGAAAAATCACAAAAACTCATTACAACAATTTAAATTAATAAAACAATATTTGTTCCTCGATAATTCACTCGTCTTCATGTACTGCATTAGTTAACGATTTAAATGCAACAGTTGAACCAAGCAAAGCTTTTTCAATCTCCACCTTAAACGTATCATACTTAAGAAAAAATTCAACCAACATCAATCGACTTAGTAGCACAACCAAGTCTTTCCCCGGACATTGTTTGTTCTCAACGGTTGGATCATCAGTTTCTCTTCCATTCGACCAGTAAACGTACTTAATCAATTCTTCTCCATCTCCCATAAATCTATCGGCGATAAATTGATCAGGGTTCTCAAAAACCTTGGAATCCTTGGTCGCAATTGGTTGGAACCCAAACAACATCTCCCCTTTCTTAATCAAGAAAGAAGACTCGTGATTTTGAATAACAAAATCCTCTTTGGCTTTACCATATTGATAAGGCACGGGGGGCTCAATTCTCAAAGCCTCATAAACAACTGATTTAACCAAGCTCATTTTATTAAGTGCTGCAAGTGTGACCCCACCTTCTTCCTTAACGACGGCCCTGATTTCATCAGCCAGACGGCGGTGCAAATCCTCTCCTGCGGTGCCAACCCACTTGATCAAATAAGGGAACAGTCTTTTCATTCCACCGTAAGCATTGAACCCTGCTAGGAACACTAAGTTATGACAGGCTTCATCTCTTTTCAATCCAAGATTCTCAATTTCATCCAAAATGGGACCTGCAAGAATATTCGCGATTGGGTTAGAGATGAGTTGTTGGATTTAAGTTGGGCCAATCTATCCATTTGCCCTTTCATTTGTAGTCTTTTTAATTAGAAAAAAATGATTTGATCAAATTCATCTGACCACAAAACAAGTATATAACATTTATATGTAATTGGTCACTCTCTTAAAAGAGTAATACAAACACACGGCAAATGTATTAATTACATTTGTCGTGTAAATATTTTGGGCAAAACCAATTATGTTGGTTATATCTATTTTATCTAACTAGACTTTAATATACTCATAATTGAAAAACAACTTTTAATATTCACATGAATAGTTTAAACTAAATGATCTAATTTACACATCGTAACATGTCTTTTAAGATTAATATACCATGGAAAAACTAGAATTTGATTAGATTTGACATAATTATAATAAATAAATTATAATATTTGGCATAAAATAGGAATGAAAAGTCTTTTCACGTAAATATTGTTTGGATTAAGTCTAGTCGGGTCGGAAAAAGTGCGGTAATATACTTGTTTTATGAAAAACTAGTGTACCTGATTGAACTTTTTTTATATACTTGGCACGTTTATTACACCCAAAATTCAGTATTAACTAGGGATTAAAATTTTGTTCTCCTATGATGTCTCGATAAATTAAATATTATAACTTTCAAGAAATTTTTCTAGAACTTTTTTAGAAACGTCTGGAAAACTTGTAAATCAAAGAAACATATTGTAGTAAAAGTTATTTTTTATTTTCATTTGGGATTGACTCAAAAAAAGAAAAAATGGTCTTGAAAACCTTATTTTAATTCACTGGAAACCAGATCAAGCCCAACGAGAATCAAGAAAAATAAAAATTGAACTCGGATGGAACGGGTCGGATTGACCCAACCCATAGATCAAAAGCAGTCTCATACCTGCATTCTTGTAAAAAGCATCGTACAGCTTCTTGTAATCAGATTTCACAAGGAAAAATGGCAATGACATTGAGTGTAGAACTAAATCTTCTAAGCAGTTTGGGACAAATTTCAAGCCCAAACTGACTAATGGAGCTAGCTGACAAAAAATCCATTTGTCGAACAACTTCGGGCCATTGGACCCAACGTTGGTTTCTGAAGCTTTTCTATCGCACAAAAGGTGAAAAACGAAATCAAACGACATCGCATCACTTAAATCATTAAAATTCGCACTCCCTTTAGCAGAGATTTCATCTTCAAGGTTCGAAAACAGGCCCGAAATACCCTGTCGAAAAATGGGTATAAATTTATCGTGCTTTTTTGCAAGCAAAGCAAGAAAATATCCTTTCAAAGTCGCATGATTTGACTCCGAAGGATCCAAAAAAGCACAGGCGCGGTACCCGCCGGTGAATTGGGTGGAGGGTATGAAAGTTCCGTCGAGAACATTTTTCTTTTCGATTTTTGAACTGTCGAAGAGGGTTTGAAAGCTAACGGTATCGAGAAGGCAGATTACGCGAGAGTTTCGGGCCAGAAATGGGCCCGGTGGCATGTTGCAGCGGAAGACTGTGGATTTGTGTTTTTGCATTCGGGATTCGAAGAAGTCGAGTTCCCCTTGGTTGTAGTAGTAGTCGAAGCGATCTTTAATCGGGCCGAAGAATGGGCGGCCATAGTCGCCGGGGATTTCTCGGGCAGGAAGCATTGACATTGTTAGGGGTGTACTGTTTAGGTAGATGAAATTAAACCGGAACGGAGAGCTTGAATGAATAAATAAATATATAGATAGGGATTTAAATACTACTATATAGTATAACAACTAATCTGAGTTGTATAAAAAGGAATCAGAGTTTTAAATTGAAATGTATGTATTAGTTTGACTGTTTCTGAATGATGGATGGATGGGCACTTGTTTATTGTATTTCACATTTCACGTGAAAGTTATCATTATTCTTTGCACAAGTACATTATTGGAATTTTGCAAGTTGATAAGGAGTTTAGGCAAAATTATAACTTTGATTTTTTTTTCAGATTAGCAGTGAATCCACATTTAGTCTTTTAACTTTCATCCAAATTTAATTTTAGTCATATGCATAACAAATTTTATCCTCTAATTTTCAATAATTTTCATTTTGCGTCATGCAATTAAATTTTGGTCCTATTTCTAGGGGTGAGAGCAGATTTGGACGAGTTTGTATTAAAAAACCAACTTGACCAATACATGCGGATTGTCAAACTGCATCCATGTTGTAAAATTCATAAACCGCCCGGTTCGGGTTGAATGGGTGCGGACAGATTGACGCGCGGGCTAAAAAGTAAGTAAAGTATAAGTTTAAATATAGGTTTTCATTGAACTGAAAAAAATAGGTATCAATATTGAATTGAACACAAAAATTGCTCGACAATGCTTTGAAATGGATTCAATAGACCTAAAAAAATAGCTATACTGTGAAAAGGATCTTAGTCAAATTATGTACACTTTTCATGCAATTAACTTTTAGGGAAAATTACTCAAACTACCCCGAGGTTTAGTGTAATTATATTAACCATCCTCTATGTTTGGAAACTTACTCGAATTACCTCTAAGACATTATATTCATTACAGTTATCCCATCACGGCATTAATTTCATAAAACAAAAAAAAAGTTTGAATTCCATAAATGCTTCTGGTTATTATCTAAGATATCACAAATATCAAGGGTAGCAAACCAATTTCCCTAATTTCACCCATTTTTTCACCGATTTCACTCAATTTTAATCGATTAAACCCAATTTCACTCAATTTTCACTTTAAAAGTTTTTTTTTTTTGATGATGTCGGGATGTTCCATCAGGAATTAACGATGTGAAGGGATAATTGTAATGAATATAGTACCTCGTGGATAGTTTGTGCATTTTTTTAAATATAGAGGGTGATCAATATAATTATACTAAACCTTAGGGATAATTTGAGTAATCTCCCTATTTTTATTTTTCGGTATGATTGTCCAGTACTCAACTTAATAAATTTACTTAATTTATCTTAATATTAATCAATATTGTCTAACACTATAAATATTAATGTTTAATTTTTTAAAAGGTCATAAATATACAAATATATATGACATGAAAATTGATTTCGGAAAATAAAGTTTATTATCAAATTTGACTATGTGCTGCTTCTTTGTTTGAGTTGCACGTGCTATAGCAAATAAAAATTTGTTTATTACCAAATTGTTAGGATGCGCGGACATTTTGTAATTTTTGTTTCCACCCAACATTAACCTTGTATTTGATGAGGTGCAGCAACCAACTATGACATACTCCTGAGTACATCATAATTGGCCGATGAGCCCGTTGAGTTTGATTATCATTAATGTGAGTATTTCTTTAATTCAATATTAGTCTTAGTACTTTATTTATCTCTGTATAGAGAATGAATATATAGATTTATAATACAATGATTGGTGTAATACCGTTTCTAAAAAAAAACTGGCCAAAAAATAATTTAGTGAAGAATTAATACAAGTAAAATAAAATCCCCGAATTATCTAAAAAAAAAAAAAAGTACGTAGAAATTGAAAAATTAGTGTAAGTTAGTGCTAATTTCCCAAGAAGTCTATACTTATTTAATCCTCTTATATAGCTAATTGGATTTCCACCATTAATATTGTATCTTCTTCTACATACTAAATAATTATATATAAGTCTTCTTATGCACTGAATTTACATTAAGTTCATATACAGATATGCATTCACATATATACATAAATTTGGTATATATATAAGTCTCCATTTCTTCGTTCATAAGAAACTCTCCACATGCCGACCTGAGTGCAGCGCAAGAGAAGAGAAGAGAACCATGACCTTATTAAAAATATTACCCACAAGGCCTCTATGGGCCATATATAATTGTGATTTTATGTATGAGAGCGGACCCGGGTTTTTAATTGTTTACAACCAAACAGGTCCATCACATTAATTTGAACCTGTTGGGGAAACCTGTTAAAATTAATTCATAATTCCTTAAACATGAAGAACCTTAAGCATAAAGTTACTTAAGCATGAAGAACCTTAATCATGAAGAAATCATACTTAGATGATTTATAGTCAAAGTTTGCAACACAAAAGACTTATTTAGAATTACATTCTAGTCATCCAAATCAACCAATGAAATTGAAGCCTTAACATTGAAGAACTTTCAAGAAGATCAGTCATCATGCTTAACCACTAAGTTTGAATTAAATTAATGTATCCACAAATTAATCTAGTTGCTTCTAGTGTAGAGTAAAAAGGTTGTTCATAGGCCTATATATATGTATGTAGTGTGTAGAATTTTACATATAGAAAAAATCTATCAATTATCAAGTTAATTTTGAGAAGAAAATTTATTCTCTTGTATGAAGGCTTAGTGCAAAAAGCCTCAAAATATTGTAGCCTTATTATCTTGATGAAATAATAAGTCTACTTTGTCTTGCTAAAATTATTTTCTTAGCCTTTCATATCCCAAATACCCAACAAAACCCTTCATTAAACCCCTCCAATATTGGATTTTTTTTATGAAGGAAAAAACGGGTATATTATAATAATAATAATAATAAATAACTCATTTGTTATTAAAATTCCAAGAAAAAAAGTGTGTTTATGAAATAGAATTCTTCCTTACTCTAATTTAACATATGGAGTATATTGACATGAATGGAAGAATTAGCATTTACTTCAAACTACATTTACGGAGACTTCTAAAGAAGGATAAATTGGACAGTATAAATAAAATAAGGATATATAAACTCAGTAATTGAAAATAGTTATTGTTCACGTTACTACTTAAAAAAAAATGTATATAAAATTAACTACACCTAAAAATACCTCTTCCATGGAGGTTATGGATGAAAACGTACTTGTTGAATTTTTTTTTTTTTTTGGTTTCTCAAGAGTTTAATTATTTTTGGTGTGTCGGACACATTAAGTGAGAACCTCTCCCAACAGAGATTTGAACATGAGTTCGCTAATCTGTAGTGACTAGTCATTTCTACTAGACCAAGCACTTGTTGTTGATTTATGAAGTGATATTTGTATAATGATTGAGGTTATGGATGTGTTTTGGTTAAATAATAATTATATCTGAGTTAAAATGTTATGGCATGTTTCACACTTTCACTTGGTTACAACTTCTCAAGCTTTCGACTTCCTAGTATTTTTGGGGTTCTATGAAAATCTATATAAAATATATTCACTATTATAGTTATGGAAGTATTGATTCATGTTATTTAATATTCTGTGTTTTTAACATAAATTTTCGAATAGATAAAATGACAAATTTATTTGATCTTTCTTGTGACATAATAGTAGATATGTTCTCATTAATTTTAACTTCAAAAGAAAAATCTTTCTACGGAATCAAGGATTTCAAGTATAAAAAAGTATTGTTTTATAATAATGCACGTTATTACAATATGACTTTCGATTTACTAATATCAATTGATAGTTTTTATTTTTTTTGGTTTTATATCATGAGTTGATAGTTATAATGTAATTATAAACTTGTAGCTAGTACTCATTGTAACTATAACTATGTTTGAAAGGACTCATCTATGATTTTAGGTACACAAAGCTACTTAACAGTGAAAATCAACTAAGTTATTCGAGTTGGACTCGATTCCGAATAAGCTAGAAAATCTCATTTGAGTTCGATTCATTATAAATATCAAGCCAACTTTTGAAATTCCATGAGCTCGATTCGAATTCAACTCAATTTGAGTTCAGCTACAAAATAATAATTACCAACCATATATTGATATATCTTATTTCGTCATTTATCAGACATAATTACAAATTTTAATAATAGTATTTAATCACAAATTTCATATTTTGTTGAAATTTTGTTGAATATGTCATATGATGGCTTTATGATTTTTATCACTCAAGGCTCCAAATTAAATGTCAACTCTATCTTCTTCAACTAACCAATTAAATCTGAAAAGTCTTCTAACTTACCGTTTCGTATACAGAAAAATATCAATAATTTAGCAACCACAAATTATATAAACAGTTGTTTGATCATCAAGTTAAATATTATTAGGTTTTAAAGTATTAAGAATATTATATTCAGCTTTTAAAAAATGATGTAACACGATCTTAGGAATCAAATTAAGACATGGAAAGATTGTGACCAAATTAACCTAGATACCCTAAAGTCAACTGCTATATCATCATCGCGTTAATAACCCGAAACATTGCCCCAATATTATCGTCAAATTATCATAGCCTAAAGGCCCCAAGCCCACTCCACGAAAGTGGAAGAACCCAATCATACGTGTATATATGGGTGGCAAAATGGGTCTGGACCCAATGGGCCGACCAAGATCCGCCCAGACCCAACCCATTAGTGCATATTATTTACTGGGTTGCCACCCTTACGTGTATACATTGGCGGTCGGCCCAACTAACTACTTTTGCTCTCATGTTCGGCAAACCGTTACCATCAGCCCGTAATTAAAACTATAACTGTCAGGAGTCTGAGATATATTTGGATCGCATCAAGCCTTACCCAAATCCAGATTCATTTATACGGGTCATAACAACATCAGATTTGAATCTTGCATATATTTGATTAGAATTCAAAAAATTTCAAATTATAATATTATTTATTTTAGAATATACATCAGGTTTATTAACGTTACATTTCAATGCAATTTAGCTCAGTTTATAATCCAAGTATAGTTTATAGAAATAATGTATCGAACATAATTACCATCTTAGAATTACTGAAGAATGCCTCATTACATTTTGATAGAAATTATATTTTCATATTTTTAATAAAAGTTTAATTGTGTCGTGGACTGCACGTAGATATATAGATAGATAGATGTAATACAGTTAAATTATTTTTTGAATATTTCATTATTGTCGATATCAAATCTCAAAAAGTTTACTTGGATTTTTTTAATTTGTTGATGTGTTAAGAAAAAAATATGCACATGACAGGTTGGTTGCTGGATGTCATAACAGCACAACTGGCAACATTTGATAATTGTTCAGATTTAAATATAGACCTACCAAAATAATGGAAATCCACATGGCAACCCCAAATTCATTAGCCGACATCACTCATTGACCTTTATATTGCAAGTTGCATCCCAACAGGCCAACACTAGATATTATCCACAAATCAATCAATTATTATTCCTTCTCTGTATCTGTATTTCACTACTTAACTCAAAACCAATCCATAAATTCCATATTTTCAATTTTGCGTTTTGATAAAAATAAAAATAGATGGATCAAATGATTGGAGGAAAGAAAAGTTATTTAGCAATGAAAACTGATTATGCAGCAAGTAATGAACTGATTAGCTCCGATCTGAAGGAAGTTGGGAATGCAGTCAAAAAATTGGCCAACCACACAATCAAGTTAGGTGCACTTGGATTTGGGACTTCATTCGTCAAATGGGTCGCTGCTTTTGCAGCAATGTAAGTACTTTTTTGTTTATACCCTAATTTTTACCCTTTTTAGTACATAGATATTATTGATACAACGAATCACGATTTCTATTTATTTTTATGATTGAGTATGTATTTGGGTTCAGAAATTAGATTGGATCTATATTTATTGAAACATTCACGTGTAAGAAGTTACCGTTGACTTAGATGAGGTAAAATTGTTACATCTATCTGTACTAGTGTTGATTGATTGACAAAGAAAAAAAAAAACAGCAGTTCGTAATTGTGCATCGATGATTTTTGTTGGAATAAGAAATTACAATGACACCCCTGAGGTGAGGTGAGGTGAGGTGAATTACTGCAAACAATGTCCATCAAGTTAAAAATCTACAGATGTTGTCCAAATGGCACCTTTGGAAATTCATGTCCACTTTTAGCTGGTGGTTATACCGTAACAGAGTAATTGATAAACATATCTCATGGGGTCTCATTGTAATTCACCCTTATTCTTTGTAGAACACATTTGGTGGATATAGTATTATTTATTTGAGCTTATGAGGTGTTTGGTTGTCCACAACGCCTGCGATTGAACAAGGCCCTCGGTGACTATCAGAATCTCTTAATTTTAAATGGACATTATAGTTTCATTTTACCCTCTTTTGTTTTTAAATTACCAAAATCAACTCCGATTTCAAACATGGAAGGTGGGGACTTTTTTGTCTTTCAACTCAAATCAAAAATGTAATATAGAGTACCAAACAAGATTTTGGACAAGTTATTCTTAATTTTGTTGGAAAGGAAATATGATCTATCCTACCTTATCTAATATGAAGAACCAAACGTGCCATTAATATTTCATGCACGAAGTTTAATACTAGTAGTCATTCGTTATTGATAAATTCTATAGTAAGCAGAAGGAGAGGCTTAAAATCATGGCTATAGTCCCAATGTAGCTGATTTCATGAACAGCTAAATAATTTTCTTTTTCGTGGACGGAGTACTAAATATGTCGTGTTTCTTGTGCAGTTACTTACTGATCTTGGACAGAACAAACTGGAAAACCAACATGCTTACATCCCTCTTAATTCCTTACATCTACCTAAGTCTTCCTTCATGGTTATTCAACTTGCTGAGGTAATACTTATCAGTCACTTGTTTCTTATTCTTCTTTCACTATCACATTTTACTTGGATATAATTTCTTTAATTATTTGCTTGTTTTATAACTAACTTTTACAGTGGTGAAGTTGGAAAGTGGATTGCCTTAGTCTCAATTGTGCTTCGCCTCTTCTTCCCTCGAAAATTTCCAGGTATGATATGATATCGAGATTGAAAACTCTATGTAATACTCACATTGAGCACCATGACATTTGTGAAGATAAAAAGACTGAATTAGCCTCACATGCATATGTTTATTCCTTCTTCTGTGGATTTATAACAAAGATAAATACGGATGATGCAGATTGGCTGGAATTGCCGGCCGCTTTGATCCTCCTCCTTGTGGTAGCTCCCGACTTCATTGCTAATCACGTAAGGGGACACATAGTGGGAATCGCAATTTGCCTTGCGATTGGATGTTACCTTTTGCAAGAACACATTAGAGTATCGGGTGGATTCAGAAATTCGTTTACAAAGAGCAATGGCATATCCAACTCCGTTGGGATAATTCTTCTATTGGTATATCCAGTTTGGGCACTCATATTTTACTTTCTTTAGACCAAACATCAATGGGTATGGATGAGCTTCGGTTCCAGAAAATGCATGTGTGATTTATTTAGTTGATTTTGTGTGGAAAATAAGGTAATTTATAGTCTGCAATTGCACTGGACTCACCTGAGTGTGAGAGTTTATATGAGACTATTTATTCCATTGTATGTTTTTATTTTTGTGTTTGGCTGGAAATATATGTGTTCTGTTGTCTCAATCCTTTCTCCACATTCCTTACTTTACTGTCAATTACTTTTCTTTATTATTATCTATATATATAACGGATTGATTATGCTTGCAATAGGGTTGTTAATGAGTCGGATCTAATAGCATCAATTTGGATCCGGTTTCATAAATTTAATTTACTGGGATCAGACTTATCCGGATCTTGTTGTGTCTGGATTTACATTTAAGTTCATAAAAAATTCGGATTCATCGCTATCTCCACTAATATATAGTTTCTTGATGCACTTTTATCAACAACATAATACATGTAAGTTAAAACTTTATTCTCTATACTGAGCTTAAAAAAAAAAAAACAATCATGAATTTATTTGACCATTTAATCAAATGCGGAAAAGAGGTTTTGATAATGTTTTTAAATTTTAAGATGATTTATGTTAACTATAATATGAAAATGAAATCATGAATTAAAAAAAAAAAAGAAAAAAATCAGCCTTGTTGACAGCCCTATTTGCGAAACCAGCCCAGATTTTATCCATTACTTGAATCCTCCTGATGCACGATATTGATCTTATACCCTCGGTGGAAGAATCCAAGTTAAAATGTGGAGTATATATCATGCTTTAGTTATTTGATTCTTTGCTGATGGAATATATTTAAAGAATAACTCTGATGAATTGACTACTCGTGTATCATAAAAAGATAATAAAACTCATAGGACGTTAGCTTCTGAAGCAAATATCATGTACAGTGACATAAATAAACACGCAAGTTATTCAACAACTGGCCCATTAGCTCAGTTGGTTAGAGCGTCGTGCTAATAACGCGAAGGTCGCAGGTTCGAGACCTGCATGGGCCAACTATTTTCCTTTAAATATTTTACTGCTGTGAAAATGTAGATAATTTTGTAATTCGGTTAATAATTGTAAGTGGACAATTTAAATGGGCTTCTCTTTCCGCATTCAGCTTAATTTATTATATCATCGCTTTTTCCTTTTCATATTTTCTTACTTGGCTAAAATCGGTAAAAAAAGAAAAGGGTGCTCAAAATAGAGATCATAGATAGATTGGCTTCGATCATAACTAGGAACGAACTACAAATAATTAGGTGCGCAAACTAGCTGAGTGGTATCGAATGACACATAATTTTAGTTTGATTTGATTGTCAAATAAATCAAACTCAAAAGTATTTTATTGAACGAGCTTGATTCAAATATCGAGAAGCTTGATATTTTTACATATATTTTAATCAATTTTTAGTTTATCGTGTTTGACTAGAACTGAGCTTTATTAAGAAAATGATATTCAAACTTATTTAATGTGTATGGGTAACGAAATTTATCAAACGAGTTTCAATCGAGTATAAAATAATTTAATTTGACATTCAATCTTATAACAATAAAATTAGGTAAACAGGCCCAAATTGTCCTATGTGTCTAGAACCCAAAAACGCCTAAAAGAAAGTTTGTCCAATAAGTAATGGGCTTAAAAGACTGAAATGAAGCTCAAAATAGACCAAATTGATTACATAAGGCAACCGGCCTATAAAAGTGTTCTGAAGTTTCCAAGATTATAAACAAAGAAAAGAAAAGAATAAACTAAAAGAGGGGTTAGGGTTTTAGATCGGTCTTCTCTTACGCACACTTCTATCTCTGTATTTCTGTGAGGAAGAGAAAACAGAAAAGCCGAAAAGATGTTTCCCGGAATGTTTATGCGGAAGCCGGATAAAGCGGCGGCGCTGAAGCAGCTGAAGAGCCACGTGGCAATGTTCGGAGTTTGGGTCGCCGTTATTCGGGTCACGCCCTATGTTCTCCACTACTTCTCCGACCAAAAAGATGAACTCAAGCTCGAGCTTTAGTTTTACTCTCAAAAGGTATTGATAACTATAATTTTGATGAAGCTCTAAATTTTCGCTTGTTCTTTTTTATTGAATTAGCATTGTTAGAAAAAGTTAATCTTGAATTAATATGGACTTTGTTAGTCGTTGTTGGGGTTGTTTGTTGTTTTTACTTGCCATAAACTCCCTTTGTTACTAATTTATTTTGTCGAATTGTTCCTTTTTTGTGTGTAAATTATGATACAATACAAAGTAAAGATTAGTAGCTCAATTGACATATGCTTCATCTGAAACTAGACATTTCGTCGTTGATGGAGATAGATCTGTTCAGAAGTGGATGCACTGTTTTTCATCAACTTGGCTATTTTATAAGTGTATTGCTATCAACTTTTTAATTATCAAAAAAAAATATCTATGTTTAAAATACATAATGATTATTATGGAAAAATTTTATGATATCAATGTTGTTAAAGAATCAATACCATGTAAGATAAGCTGGTAAACAGCTTGATAGTTTGACTTTATGTTGTTCACAATGAAGAAGTAATTTGTGGAGAAGGAGTAGCAGATTCTGCTTCAGTTTATTGGCTAATGTGGGATGTTGATCACGCTATTGCATTCTAAATCAGTAAAGGTGTGATAGATTGTGGATGTTTTTCGACACTAAGCTTGTAGGACCTAGTTCCTGCTGTTGGTTACAGAAGAAGATCCTCTATATTTTGCTCTCTAAGATTCATTAAACTATTCCACATAAGATTTTGGCTACTGGGTAGTGTTTTAAAGATTATTTGAAACTTAATAAGGAAATTTGCAATTTGGCTTCAGTCTTTTCCTATTCTAATCATTATTTTGTCAAATTGTTTTGTTTCATGGAAGCTAAAAAGATAATTCAGAACTTGGGTTTCGTCATAAAAGGAAAAGAAAAAAACAAAGTAGCCTTAGTGCTGCAGTGTGATAGAGTGGAACAACCAAAACCCAAAATTCCTTCAGAATTAAATTTTCTGCTTTCATTCTTTTTATATTCCTAAAGATGCTAAATATTCTGGCAATTGAGCCTCTACAACTTGCAGTAATATTTTGTCCATGAATCAAATTTTACCATTATCTATTGAAGTGGTGAACTTATATATATCTTTACACTAGCTGTTCCTGAACTGCATTGGGATTTTTTTATTTGTGTAACCTGTTAGGTAGTCTGCCTGCTAATTTAATTTGGTGATTTTCCTGCAGCAGATACAGGCATGTGAACTGGAAGGAGAAGCTTAGATTGGCAATTAATACTTTCGTTTATTGTTTTCATTGTCTACCATTCTATGTATTGAATCATAAAAGAAGATGAAACATTTCAGATAAAGAATCATTGTAGGTGTGTTTCTGCTGTTGAGTTTTATGAAGATGTAGACATGACCTTTAAATCCATATGGTGTTATATTTAGCATAAAGAATTTCACTCATGTGAAAATTAAATTAGTTGCTCCAAAATTCTTAATCAAAAGAACAGGGTTGGAGTGTTATCATTCAAGTTGAAGGTGTATATCATAGCAGCCTGTGTTTGGTACATGAGGTCCGTCCTTGCGTGGGTCGACTCCATAGTTCATTCTAGGGTTGTAACGTGGATGACAATCTGTTTGTTAAAGACTTGCACCTAATAAATGATTTTTTTAATTATTACATAATATTATAATTAGATAAATATTTAATAATATTTTACTATCAATTTAATAAGATATTGATTAATAATACATCCATAATTTCATTTTTATGTATTTTGTAATCTAAATCATGACTTTTAATTAAGAAAGTCTGAACATGTGTGTTAAATTTTACGAAATTGTAACATTAGCAAACTTGTTTTAAAAAAAATATAAGTGTAAATTTTGAAAGTAAATATTTAATTGAATCCAAAAAAGACCATGCATTTGGTCGATTTGGGACAAGATTTGGTGGGGTAAAAAAATGTCAATTTCAAGAAAGATAAGGATATAAATAGAATTGAATTTGAGTTGACCCTGATCCGACCTAAGTCCAACCCATTGATAGCCTTAATTTATTGTACAAGTCTTTTTTAATGTATACATGTGATATTGTAAAATTTCAAATGATATTAATTTAATTGTTTACTAGTATTATAAAGAAGTTACTTATTATATTACTGATTTGATAATTAACTTTTGATTATAGTTTAACACCCATAATATTCTATCAATATCTTTTATGGCATAAATGTAATTCAACCTAAATTAGTAACTTTTTTTACTTTTTTTTTTTGAAGAAAGTAACTTTTTTAACTATTACTTAAAACTATGCATCAAAATTAAGGGGAGAAAAAAAAGGACAGGGAGAGTATTTATTTGCTATAAGTAATTCCTATTTTAAGAAAGATTCTTGTGCCAAACTAGGCTAAATTTCAAAAATTCTACAATACGAAGAAAGTTAATTCTTCTCGTCAAGTCCATTCAGCATAACAAGTGATTGACTCATATATATCATCCTATACACAAAGTACCACTGAAATGGTTTTTGACTTGATGGAACATTTAAGTTTTGTAACATAATCTTATTCTTAAAAGATTAAGAAACCATCGATCATCTCACCAGTTGAAAAACATTTTGGCCCCATTCTCACCAAAAACATTTGGAACACTGCAGAATTATTTTAAGACTAATCATCTAATCAAAGAATATATCTAAAACTTCAAATTAATCATCATCAGTTATGCTTCATTAAATTGGAAAACTGTACTTAGTAATATGTCGGCAGAGTGAGAAGAATTCAAGATACTAGTGAGTATGAAGCAATGAAATTATCAAGAAATGAACACAAATGTCAAATCCAACATTACTAATAATTAAACATTTGCAATCAACAAAGCCATTGAATTCCTTAAACAACTAAAAATCCCACTTGCAGAGAATAAACACATATTAGGAAATATAGCATCCGTAAAGTAATCCTATAAAACGTTCTTTCTTTTTTTTTTTTTTTTTTTTTTTTTTTTTTTTTTTTTTTTTTTTTTTTTGTTAACCCAGGTTTAGTCCTGGACCACCCATCACTTGCCTCTCAGCAATGTGCGGAAGTAAATCGCGGGATGTGCCTGAGTTGGTCAGGGTTTGTTCACTCTTTATACTCCTGGCCCCCAAGGGAGCCTACTACCATGGAACTTACAACACCAAGCTGCTCCATCCTCCCTCAAAGATTTTACAACACTTGGCTGCTCCTCCCAGGATTCGAACTCCCCACCCTGGGGGAGTGAGCCCCGCAGTTCACCTCCTTTACCAACTGAGCTGTGCCCCGGGAGGCTATAAAACGTTCTTTCTTTCTCTGCCACCAACCTGCTCTACCCAAATCACACTCAAGCACATTTAAACTCTTATAAGGGAATTAAAAAATCACAATTCTTTTTTTAAAGTATTCGAGAAATCCCAGTTTGACAAAGAATTACCTTCAAATTTGCACGAGTTTGCGGGTGGCAAAGATGGCAAATTCGACTTCGAGTAGCTTTGCACGTGATAATTAATGACAATTTCGTAATATCGTGCAATCACTGCATAAGGCAATGAAAATTTTGCCAGGATCCATAGGAACCTGTGGTAGCTTTGCTTTGAGACTGGGCCAGGCTATCTTTGCTTCATCATCTCTTTTCTTCATGTCTTTAGGAGTAGGATTTTACAGCTACACATCCTTCTGGTAATCTTTCTGAACTATAATTAGTTCTTGGATTTTACTAATTTAACAATATTTTGTCACATTTACAGAAAACTAGACTTCAATTTTTCATTTTTTTAATATTCATTTTCCTCGGTAAAATCCAAGTTCCAAAGATAACAGTTAGATTCTGGTACATGCAAGTAGGTCTATATCTGCATCATATTAATCAGTGAAATTTAAATTCAAAATTCCTACTTATATTGGAGGCAATATTTTCTGCACAATACATCTAAAATGCAAAAACTTTTTGATATATCATCACACGACACTTAGTTCATTACACATATAGGCAAAACCAAATGGTACATAACACAAATACAGTTGCACAAAATCTAAGGCCACTAGCATGTACATTATGATTCAAATACGTTTCTCTATGATTAATGAACTAACTTCGTTTCTCATTTACCTATATCGATCCAAACAGCGTCTTAGTTACAGTCATGGGATTAGTCATTCCATGGAGTTTCACTTTAGCACTTCTTGATGGATATTCCATCCTAGCCAAATGCCATTTACGCCACTCGGGAATATTGCATGTTGTCATTACAGGAGACTCGGTAATTAATTCCTATTCTTTTGATTCACATATAAAGAAAGATATGGTAGTGTAACATAGTTGTTGATGTTTACAGGTATTATCGATTCTTACACTAGCAGCAGCCAGCTCAACATCCAGTATTGTTGATCTTTTGCTCAAAGCTGATGATGTCTCCTTTTGTTCTCAAAGGCTTTGCAGTAGATATCAAATTTCTGCAGTAATGGCCTTCTTGTCATGGTTTCTTTCCCTCGTTTCATCACTCACAAATCTCTGGATACTTCCTTCGCTCTGATGCTGATTAAGTTCTATGTCGGCCACGTTTGGATCCATTTTCAAACACAAAACTTCATACTCTTCATATTCATATGAAAAACATATAGCTGCCACATAATTCTCAAACATCCAACATTTACCAAGACCAATTCATACTTATAAATCCTATAAAACTCTGTTGGCCCAACGTGTTTATCAAATTCCCAACACTGAAAAGACATTCAAACACATTTTCGAACCCACCAAACATCTATTGAGCTCTCATGTTCATCCAAACCCTGTTTCAATTTTTATTCTCGCTCCAAAACTTTGAAATACATGAGCCAAAATACTTCCAAACATGACCTACAGAACTGATTATTGTACAAAAGTGGTGCATTAAAGCTTACAGAAGCTAATATCTCTAGAAGCTGTGTTCAAATGGTGAAAAAGATTATTGTATAAGCAACAAAATTCATATATATGAAGAAGCAGAACAAGTATCGAACGGAAAACAAAAGGGTCCAAGCAATATCTTCACTTCTCAACAGAACTTTAAGATCTCTAGATAGATGGTAGTCAATAAATTATATAGTTCCTTCGATGAAACTTGTACATTATAGAGAAACCATTCTGCATGAAATAAGTGTATGTATTCGTTAAAACTGCAAGAAAAGAATGAATTACATAATGATTTACTTCTCCTCCTAGGACATTTGTTTACTAAGTAGTTCTTTCCTCAGTTTACTAGCCATTGTTTCATTCCCTTGTTTCATATAGCCATCAATGAATGTATCATATAAACCTGAATTTGGTTCAAACCCTTTCCTTACCATCTCCGCTTGAAGCTTTAACGCCTCTTCCATTTTCCCCTCCTGGCATAAACTCCTTGTCAGGCTGTCGTAATTCTCCTTCTCCATAACAGCCTCGTGTTTCTTAGCTGCCATGCTCCAAAACTCGAGAGCTGCAGAAACTTCATTCTTATCACAAAGTGCTCTAACAATTACATTAACCGTTGAACTCTCAGGACTAAAACTTTTCCTACACATATCCTCGTACAACAACATAGCAAGATTAACATCTCCAATCTCACAATACCCTTTTATTAGATGCTCGAAAGTAAGACAAGTACTCTCTATACCTTTCATCACCATTTCCCTATAAATCTCCTCAGCTCTCACAACTTCTCCAACTCCACAAAACCCACCAATAACCGTATTGTATGATACCAAATCACGTTTCAACCCTTTATTCTCCATTTCCTCCCACACCCTCATAGCATCCTCCATTCTTCCATCATCGCAATATGCCGCCATTAACACATTAAAACTATATAAATTTGGGACACAACCCATTCTCTCCATTTCTTCCCACACTTCCTCTACCTTATCCACCAACCCTTCTCTATAAAACCCGACCATAACTACATTCAATGTATTTACATTCGGGGAGACAACCTTCACACCTATCTTTTTTTTACTCACTTTATCAACATCAAGATCAAATATATTCCTATACAAATCGTAACCAGCAAAACAACCTCTACTCTTTGAAACCAATTCAATCATGGAATTACAAGTATCAGTTCTCAGAAACACATTCTTCGACTTCAACATTTCAAGTAATTCAATAGCAAGATCGATTTTTTTCGACTCCAAACAAGCTTTGACCAACAAATCAAACACAAAAGGGGCAGAATCACATACCCTATAAGTTTTGATCAGTGCTTCAAGAATTGCAACTGGTATTGCAGTATTTTGCTCATGGGTAAACACACACATTGCGGATTTTATTACTGACAGAGCTTGGGATTTAAGCCTTGAGCGACAAAGAATGTGAATGACAGTGGAGTAAGATAAGAGCGAGTGCGAGCAAAGAGAGCGTTGGACCGTGAAGTGAAAGAAGCGGATGGCAAGGCGGGGATTGTTGCGGAGCTGGAGGGCAATTTGGGAAAACTGAGATGAGGTTAGGTGGTTGTTTTTGGAGGCGGTGAGGAGAGAGCGGAGGTGTCCCCACCGGGATTTTGAGCGGTGGTGTTTCAGTATGGAGACGGCGGCGGAGACTAAGGTGTCTTCGGAAAGTGGCGGCGCTGAAGAAGAAATGGAGTGGGTTTTGGTGAATAGAGAAGGGAAAGGGAAGGATTTTCTGGAAATTGATTGGAAAAATGCCATCGATTTCAGTCAGGCATTCAATCAAACAGTTGTATGTATGCATTAATTTTCGGACATTGTGCAACTTTCAGATGATAGTTATATGGGCCAATAACTTAGCCCATCTGAGTAGCGATTACTTTTTTCATTTGACCCAAAATTTTGGACCCGCAATAAGGGTAGACTAAAAAGAATTGGGTCGTATTGCATTTAAGCTTCTTGAAATATTCAGATGCGAAATATTATAAACTTTTATTTGTGGCTTTTTGATTGAAAGGAGAAAATAAAACTATTGCGAGTGAGGAAGTTAAGAGGAGTAAAAAAGGAAAACCTTTATCATAGAATTATATTACAAGGAAAGTTTTCTAAATTAACAAAACAATGGGTTTCACTCAAATAACAAGACTGTGAGCTTTAAAATTGAAAGTGTTTCTTAACTCAATAAGACTATTGTGCAATATGATATTAAATTCACTCTTTTATGAGTAAAATGATTCCTTTAAAGTGTCAGTAATAACTTATAGTTCAAAATGTGAGAGATTATTTGATGTATTCGATACATCGATGAGATGGTGCAACATACGATTAAATCAATACACAGTGAGAATGAGATCATGAAGTTAACTTATCCTCAAATTTAGAAACTATACGCAATTTCTCTGTGTTATATTCCCGTAATGCATAGTCTCATGTAAGAATCTTGGTGACGCTTAAGAGCTAGCCATAAAAAAAAAAAGGATAACTGTATTTAACTATTAATTGTGTAAACTCATAATTAGCAAAAAAGGGAGGGAGCAGGTGATTAGTCATTTGAAATTAAGTTTATAGAATCAGATTCTTTTTCCCCTTTTTGATATTCTTTCCAATTACGTACAAAATTTAGATTAGAAGAAACAGAAAAGAAGATGAAGAAAAAGGTAACGAAGAACCCATTTATTTGCTCGGTGATGCACAAATTTAACTATTTGATGTCTTTTAATCCAAGAATATAATTAGTATATATATTTTGAATCTTCATTTATATATTCTTTTAAGTGATTCGGACACTAAGAAAGATGTTTTGAGTGATTGTAGAAGATTGCTTAAACAATTGGTGATGCTTTTTGCTATATATATTACGTGTAATTAAGTTTACCTCTTTAGACTCATTTTATAAGTTAAGTAAAATTTTGTTCTATAACCAAGAATCAGTTCCAATAGTTTGCAAATATTCCACTCTAAAGAATATAGACAAACCATATATGGAAAGAAACCATATATGTTATTTTTTTCTTTTGCTACGTCATAATATAATGTGTTCTCTTGCGTACCGATACTGTATTGTCTCTTTTTCTTAAAGTCTAACACATGGAACTATGTTATATATATATCGTTAAAAAAAATTCGTTACATCATTACATTATCTTAATTCCACCATGCACCCTTTATTAATTATTACCACACCATGAAATACAATGAAATCTCCCACTTCAGCCACCCCAACCACAACCTCAAATCCGACTACACCGAGGCACCCTTCAAGTGCGACGGCTGCAAGGAATTCGGCATCGGCTCTCACTACAAGTGCTCCGCATGCAACTTCGACTTACACACACATTGTGCGATTCCAACCCCATCCATCACGCACCCTTTCTACACAAAGTGCTCGTTCCAATTCGTGAGTCGGACGCCGGGACAGGCGGCGCGTTATTGCAACGCTTGTGAGAAGAGCGTGGCGGGGTTTGTTTACCATTGTCAATCGTGCGGGTTTGACCTTCACCCGTGCTGCGCTAAACTGCCGATGGTACTGTTGGATGATGCTGCAGATGAAATCAAATTGTATTTGTACAGTAAAGTTAGCTTCCCGTGTGACAGGCATGCATATTTACTTTTCTTAATTTATATATCTAAATTGGATATACCATAGTATTATTCTAAAATATTTATGAACTGTAGTGTTATTTAATTATAAATTTGAACTCGAATAATATTTTCTTTACAAAACTATTAATGATATTCTAAAATTTAATTGAATAAAGTACCGACTTACCATCTTTTACAAACTATTACATATCATCATATGTGAAAAAAGTAAAATTGGCCTCATAATTAATGGTCTTTGATAAATGTATCCCATAAGTATACGTTTTGATAATTTTACTTCATTAGTCACAAATCTGAAGTAATTTTAAGATTTTTTTCTACTCGATTTGCAAAAGTAAACATCATGCACGGGCCACAAATCCTCAAATTTAAACTCAATTGGCCACGCGTAATGTTCACTTTCGCAAATTGAGCCGAAAAAGTCACAAAATTGCTTTAGATTTGTGACTTATAGGGTAAAATTATCGGCATGAATACTTATGAGGCAAACTTACCAGAGACCATTAGTTATGAGGCCAATTTTATTTTTTTCTCATACGATATTTTAAAAACATTTTGTATTATATAACGTGACATTTTATTCCCTATTCTTATAGCTTGTATATCTCCATGAATGAATAAATATAGTCCGAATTGGTTTTGAATTTTTTATAAATAAGAAAATAAATATATTTGAATTTGATCTATTTGCACTACGTACATTATAAGCTCTTAGAACTTGTATTAAGGTGCGGGAGAAAGGGGAGGAGCTGGAGCTATAGATCATCCTGCAAAAAGTACAATCTCCACGTGGCGTGCGTGAGGGAGATGCTTGTGGACAGCTGGCACGACATCTATGACAAAACATCTGGCGGTGCAGGGGAAAACACATACACCGGAGGCAGGAAATCCGAGAATCAGATTCCCAACTTGAAAGCTACACTGCAGACTCACATTAATCATAAGAAAAGTAAAGGTAAAGCACAAAAATGCTGCGAGATGGCTGGCTTGGCGTTGCAATTTGTGGCATCTGCTGTTCTAGGGGATCCCACCTCCCTCATTGCAGAGATGGTCGTAGGCAAATTAATGTCAAAAACTCAAAATAGTAAATAAATATAGTATAGCTTTAATTATATATGTCAAATTAATATACTATGAGAAAATTAATTAAGATGCTTATTTAAGTCGATCATGGTTATAATGTAATTGGAATATATACAGTATGTAATTGCAATTATGCACGGATGAGCATTTCAAATTATGTTGTATTTATAAGGGTTAATTACAGTTTGTCCCCTTAAAGTATGAGTATGGTATCACTTACACCCCTAAATATCAGTTGTAACACTTACCTCTCTGTAATAGTTTTGAACATTTTATTCCAAAATTATTCCCGCCCTTTTATAACTAATAAATTGTTTAAATTGTTTGAAACAATTTATTAGTTATAAAAGGGCGAGGATAATTTTGAAATAAAAAGTCAAAATTATTTCAAAGAGGTTAAGTATTACAACTGATACTTTATGGGGGTACGTGGTACATCCCCATACTTTAAGAGGAGCAAATTGTATTTAACCCTATTTATAATAGTATAATTTATGTGAAAAAAGGTAAATTATCATTTATGTAATTAAAATATTGCATTTTTTTTTCTCTCATAGCTTAAACAAAAAATAGATCACATCAAATTAGGATCCTCTCGTGTTAAGTTCTGCTATTTTTGTCCCGACAGTCTAGTGAATATTTTTTTTTTTTGAATTTACAGTCCAATGTAAATAGAATGGTGTCCACTCGGTTCCTTATAACATGTCCATAACTTTGAAAAAGAATTGGTGATATTGTGTGTTTAAATAAAACATAGAAAATTAAATGTTGTTTTCCTACCGATCTAGAAGATTTTAATTATAACATTTTAATTAGTGGTAATTAATATATATATATATATATATATATTATGCATTCGCACATGTTCTGGAAAAGAGAAGGTTGACCCTTTTGTCACAAAAAAATTGGGAGTCAATACTTGAATTCATTACTATGTCTGTAACATTATCCCATAAAAGGGTTCAAACAATGACAACTTAAATCGACACATGTATAGTTATCACTAGTAGTTTCTAGTGACATCTAAAAACTATTTTTGTCACTATTATACGAGTGAATAATTATAATTACAAGTCTAAACTTGTCTATCAAAAGTAAAAACATATAAAGAATATCAACTTTCATATTGTCATTTAACATCTTATAAATAAATACACAATTTTTTTCCGGTGAATTCAAACTAATTAACTAAAAAAGAAAAAGAGTATAAAACCTCTTTAATTAAGACAAATTTAATGTCATAACTACGTAGAGCATCAAAGTAATGAGACAATTAATCTAATGATATTGATATTTTATCTGTAAATGTTGACTCCAAGTACGTACTGCATATATATAGCAATCAAAACTTAGTCCAACAAACATAAGTCCAGAAAACGACATGATGACATTAACAATGAAATTGTGTGACAATTTCGCATGCATATACACGACACGTACGTGGCTTTTGTAATTACTGCAAAATTTTCCAATTGATGGATAAGGATACACGCCTAGCTAGCCACTATTTAATTTCATATACATATATGTATTTTGAGAGAGATTGCAAAATCGCGTCGTTTTGTTGGCTGGGAGTTAAAAAAAGAAAAAGAAAAAACATTAGAGGAAGTAGGCTGGAGACGGACGACGTCCTGCCACTGTAGAAATTTTCCACCCCTCTTATATATATGTAATAAATAATATATATATATATATATATATATATATATATATATATATATATAATAATTGAAATCATAACATTACTTTTCAATATTTTTTGTGAATCCCCTCTCAAAGTATGGGAAATTGTAAGGAGGGAAAATAATTTTGATACTAAACTTTAGTCAAAAAACACATTTGCTATGAAGCTTTTCGAAAAAATATATTTTACACCATGATTCACATCCTCTTGACACATTTAGTTTTGCAGTCAATTTTCGGACGGAATTTCAGCACGTGCCCGTTAAGTTGACAATGAGAGGGAAAACATGCACTGGTTTTATTTAAAGACCCACCATTGTTAACTTAATAGGCACATGTTGAATTCCGTCCGAAAATTGATCAAGGAAACTAAATGTGTCAAGAGGGTGTGAATTAATCAAGGTATGAAATATATTTTTTCAAAAATTTTGATATCAAATGTGTTTTTTAAACTAAAGTTTGATATCAAAAGTACTGTTTTTCCCTCAAATTGTAAGTCTAGGTCCATTGTCACGGCCAATTAATTCTCCTTAACGGGCAACTTCAAGAATTTTCAATCCCCATCAAAGTTCCATGCTTGTTACAACAAAATCCGGATTGCTTCATATGCAGCTCCGATGATATGGAATTCGACGAATTTGTGGCGGAGATTAGCAGAGACGAGGTGTTAAAGCCGGCCAGGGAGGTTTACTTTGAGCAACCGATGGAGTGGCAGAACCAACGGATGCATGCATGCTGAGGATATAGTTGCGTTGGCCGTGAAAGCGAGTGTAGCTTGCTTTTACTAGTAGTAGTACTACTATAATGATGAGTGTGCTATTTGTTGTTGTGTGTCTGAGAAAAGTGGAGCCTATGATGTTTGTTTTTGGTGAGAAACAGAGGCTTCTTCTGGCGATGGACGATGGCGGAGGATGGGAGGAGAGGGGCGAAAGTCGTGGTTGTAAGGGACGCAAGTTTGTCGCAAAATTAAGTGCGACATATGAAGAGTGACGATGTATATATTTGATTCATGAAATTAAACTGTGTATAAGATTAAGATGTCAAGGGAAATGTTTTTTTTAAATCAAACGATAGAACATTATTTACTGTTCATTCTCAGGTTTCTTGTCGTTTTACTCACTCAAATTAAAAAATTTATTACATCATAAGTGAACGTGGGATATTCACTTTCATCATAATTTTTTTTTCCTTTATTTTTTATTTTTTTATTTATTTTGATTGACTAGCTAGGCGAAGAGTAATTTGTCCATCATGTCCAATATGAATATAAAGAATTTCATGAGTTGATTATGTTCATCTGAGCATGCATGGTTTTGTATAGATTTGTAAGGTTCTATTTTTCGTACAGTGTAATGTTACAAATTGTATATATTAAAAATATTGAAGACCGGGTTTTTTTTAATTAAGATTTGCTTCAACTGAATTCATATTATATACTTTTTGAAGTATAATATATTTTCCATATGATTACCATGTGCATATATTTACGTCATGCTGTAGGAAATTAAAATTAATAAAGAATTAAATGATAATAATATGAGGAGACGATCAACAAATAATTGAAATAAAATTTGAACTATGGGCTCAAAATTAAAGCTATAGAAATATGAACAGAAAACTGAGTTGGCTGTCTAGACCATAGGCTTTTGTACATATGCACTTTGTTTTGTCCAGAAATTAAAGGTCATTCCACGAAGCCTCTACCCATATTGGCCTTTATAATAACCTTTCATTTCTAATCAAAGTTCATTTCGTCCACCGGCCAATTAATCAACTTTAAATATCATAAATTGCTATTACAATTTTGTTATCTTGTCTTTTTGACATTGTCGCAAGTAATAATTGAAGATTCATTTTGAGACAGATATCATGAAATATAGTATTATTAAATTGTAATAGCACAGTAATTAACAGCTGAACCAGATGGTGTTTAGTTGAGACTGAGCTTCGATTTTAATGTCTTTAATGTATGTTTCAAAAGATATACCCATTTACATATTTATTTCATTTTTCAAAATTACTTTCCCATTTCCTATGTTGTAGGCCCATGCGACCAGAGCAAGGACCTATATAAATGAAATTTACCAAAGATATAATTATATATATATAAGTAGCTAGAATTGTCGATTCAATCAAATTTTTCTATGGTCTAGTTATTCGTCTCAGACTATATTTGGGCCGAGTCTAATCAAATGTATGTGGCTTTGAATGTTAGCCCAATAAATAAATGAATTATCTAGTATGAACTTAATGAAGGTCAACTAAAAAAATCCAATACAATGGATATGGATTATATATATATTCACCATGCAAACTTGCAAAGTTTGGGGAAGATCTATTTCAAATCCCATCATGTTGTGTTTCTAAATATTGCCATAAAAGAAGCTAAGTTGTAATTGATAGGATATTTCCATTTACGCGTTATTACAATAACCTCATTACCTTTTTATCGTTTTGCTTAAATAATGGCTTTCTTCAGTTCATACAAGAAAGATTAAAATATTTTGAAAGCGGAATATTGGTCAATATTTAAATATGAACATTTTTTGAAAAGGGAAACATGAAAAGAATGTCTTTCAAATCTATCTTCCTACAGATAATAGGGGGCCTATACATTGATATCGTTAATTTATGATTAAGAATTAGAAAAAAAATTTAAAGTTTAAATTCGATTTTTCAGAGAAAGAATGAATAAATAATAATATTAGAAAATCTAATTGAGCCTTAAGCAAAATACTAAGAATATTCAATTAACAATTACAAAGATACCCAACTAACAAGATTAATATTAAATATAACTAGAAAAAATATCTAAACTTCTAGTGGAATTCAAATCCAAGAAATTGAAATTACTTGCAGAATTCTAACTGGCAAATACTCTCTGTACTTTTTATTTGTAAAACTCCATTGTATTTGTATCCATAAAAATGTAGCAATATAGGCACTAAAAACCATGGACGATTGGATAATTTTGATTGATGATTTTTTATTTTTCGTTTTTTTTTTCTTTTATATTTTTGTGTGTAAAATATCATTTAAATTCATGTGGTCTTCTGCCAATGCATAATAATCTGTTTGAAAACAATAAAATCCTATGCTATATTATTTTGACACTACAAAACTTGATTTTCATTTGGTTTTGTTTTACTTTTATCGTTTTATCTAATTGTTTCTCCAATTCAATTTTTATATAACATTAATATAAAAAGATATATTTAATACTTATAGATTGATTATCGCACATTTCATTTGAGCACACTAGGATTGTATGAGTATATTTTTATGAACACACTAGGATTGCTAATAAAAATAATTAATTTTTAATATCTTTTGGTATACGACTCAAGTTCGATTCAATAAACAAAACAGAAAAATAATTTGCAAAAAATATCAAACATTATCAGTTTAATTTGTGTCAAAACAAGTTCAAACATGATTAGTTTAATAATCAAATTAAACTCAAAATTATTTGCAAATTACTAAAAAGAGAAACAATTCAAATTTTGCATACACATCACTTGTGGTGAACGCTAAACCAGCCTGCCTAATTTTACATTTAAATGTCAAAATCACATATATTTAATATGCATCTAATTTAATTTTTTTTTATTTGTGTATTTACAGCTCAGACCGAAGACTGCAACGGGTATAGGTCCTCTCCAGTGTGATGTTTTCAGTAGGATTCGAACTTGAGTCTCACCTCTGAGGGTCGCAAGTCACTACCACTTGGCCCAACCACGTTGGGTAATATGCATCTAATATAGTAGCACATTAATTATTTGACAAAACTTTATATTTTTTTAATGTAATTAAATGAATGGCACTGATTAATTACTGTTATCCAGTCAAACCTTGGTGTTGATTTTTTTTCCCCCAAATTCTTTTTATAAATAAATTCCAATCCAAGCTGCTCTCATTCCATCACACCAAATCCATTTTTTTTTCGTATTTTAATTTTTCCCTCATTCTCTCCAACACCCACCCCCATGGGCACTTGTGCATCTTCTGACCTAACAGCAAGACAGGATGGAAGCATAAATTTTCCGTCAGCCAAGGTGGTGCACCTAGATGGGCGGCTGCAGGAGTTCCGGCGGCGGATCACGACGGCGGAGCTCCTCTCCCGCCACCCAAATTGTTACCTCTGTAGCTCAGACACCATTACTATCAACTCATATGCACCCCAACTTCCTGCAGACCACGTCCTGCAATTTGGCCAGATTTATTTCCTAATGCCAGTCACGAAATCACTATATCCACTCTCCCTCCAAGACTTGTGTGCTCTGGCAATTAAAGCAAGCACCGCACTTGGCATTAGTAATTCCGGCCCATTTGTGAATGAAAACAAAAGAGTTGTCAAGTTACTTGCTGGAAATTGCAGGGATATTGCAACATGTTAATTATTTAATTTTTTTGTTGAAATTATTTACTATTTTATTTAAATTAACAAGTCGAAGTGGACATACTATAGTACCAGTTGGGGTATTTTTTTTATGTACTTTTCATCTTTGAAAGGATAATGGAATTCAACGATGGAGGGCATATTTGTAATCTTGTAATGATTTGTTAGAGCTAATAATTCTAGCTTGCTACAAGTCTACATTCGACGTATGAAATCAAATTCCTTTTAAGAAATGTTTATTAACACTTGCAGATTTTTTAGTTAGCTAAATTTAAAAGAATAATTTATAGATAATCCCTTTATCAAAAGGTAGATTGGATAATACTAGATGATTTATTTATTGTCATCATGTGAGATCACACTTGCAGGAATGTAATTGAATAATTTAAATTGGTCCAATCAAATAATTAATTAATTTCTGCATAATCATGTGATATTTCTTTATGATTTGCCAAATCACATGGTTGCTATCTTTTCAAATTTCTCGAGATTACACAATAAATGGCAGGCGCAACACTTTTTTCTAACATGTGAATGGTCCTCTCACTAAGAAAAAGGGTTTCTGGAAAAATATTTTTCCACAAAGCACCTAAATTTTGATGAATCGTCAATATAATAACATAAACATGGTCATAAAACCGAAGATTATGGACTCCTTTAATTTGATTTGCTGATCAGAGTTGTTTTATAAACTAGAAAAAAATTGAAATATCTTAGAAAGATGTACAAATAGTAGGATTAATTTGAATAAGTTTGACTAGCTATAAGGTAGTCCATCCCTTTTTTTTTTTTTTTTTTTGTTGCTTTGGCAAAATAAAATCGTTTATTTTTAATGTAAATTAAATTTTTTCTACCAATTTTTAATGATAATTAATGTTGTGATTATTTGATTAAAAGGGCATTTTTGATTTTTTGCTTAAAAAAATAACTGTTTATTATATTTTTTAATCCGTACACAATACTCCAAAACGACAAATCAAAAAAAGGAGAGATTATATGACAATGTTATTTAGTACTAATAAAGAGAGATGTTTGAAAATAAGACATTAGAAGTCAAATCGATAGTATTAAGACTTAAAAATAGGATGACAATGACATAATCTCTAAAACCTCAAGTATGATCCATCCGTTATGTATATAGAGCGGTATTGCTTCTAAATTATCAGTAGACTTTTATACATTAATTAATGACTATATATATTTATTTTAGTGGTGAACCCGCCATGTCATTTTTTGTTAATAACTTAAAGAAAAGAAAAAACTACTTCGTCATAGGATCAAATTGTAGAGCATAAATATCTCTATCAGAAATTTGTTTATTTTTAACTTTATTAATTCTTGCGTAAAATTATTTTCATATTTAGACTAAGACATGAAATTCAAACCTTGTTCACTATTTATTCAAGATTTTAAATTAGCCAGACAAGTTTGAGGTCGAGTCCCAGTCTCAACAATTAAAACTAGGCATGCTTGGCCTCACAAAAATAAATAAATCATGAAGACCTACATTAAATGTTAAATATTAAATATATTTTCCCCAATTAAACAAACTTGTACTTCATTTTATTATGTGGGTCACAAATAGATAGTATAATTTTACACAAGCAAACATGTAAATTGATAAATATACTAAACAGCTCAAGCTCCACAAAATGGCATGTGCAATGTTCTCGAAGAGGAAACGTGAAATAGCTTATGTGTATGTATAATGAGCTCATCAATTGGGCTTCATTGTAAGCCCATTGGAAATAAAAGATACTTGGAGCATTTGGGGTTCATAATTGACGGCCCAAACTCTCCTGAAATTGGGGCCCGCGTTGGAGTTTGGACACATGATTTAGTATTCTCTCCTATATTTATCCAATTCAATTAGAACAATATACAAGAAGAATAACGCACAACCAAATTATTATTTTTTCATTAAAAGAAAGAAAAGAAAGAGATAATGAAATAAATAATATGCATGCAGTAGATCTAGGTAGATGATATCTGAGGATCGGATGGCTTCATTTCAGTCTTGATGGCCGCAACCAATTGATCATAAGCCACACTCCAAGCCTTCTTCATTTCCGTTGACCACATGCTGCTTCCCATTGCTTCCTTTATAGTCTCCAATAATGCATACTTTGTCACCTATTCATTATTTATTATATATGTTTTTCAAGAATTTTTTGCATAAATAAATTCCTACTAATTAAAACATGCAATTATTAAATATTTCAAAAAATTTAACTAAGCACAAAATGGTTTTTAAGTATTAGTAGTAGCTAGTACCTCAAAATGTTCATCCACGACGCCGTATTTGAAATGGACGGCACCTATCTTTTTGAGACTTGAATCCCTAATCACGACTTTACCTGCTTTCCGGAGTTGAACTGCCGCTTCACATGTCTGCAAGAGTCAATCATTTAATTTGGTGAAAATAAATAGGTGTGAGTTTTGCCTTATTTTATCATTTTACACTTAAATCTATATTTTCATTAATTGTTTTTACCAAATAAATTTAATATTTATATTACCTTACTTTTAATAATATAATTAATATATTTGTATTATTATTTTTATAGGCTATCTAACGAGTACTTATATACTTTTCGGGGACTATTGAATTAAGAGTTAAAGTTCGATTATTGCACGTACGGTGTGCATGTATAATATTTAATAGGACTATAGTATAGATAAAATTAGACTAACCATGACAAATACGGACTTGGCATGTGGTTTAAGCTTTGGATTCTTCTCAATTGGGAGTTCTGAATCTTTCAGGAATGAGAACATCTTCTGAGCCGATGGTGCAATCTCAAAGATTCTGCACAAATTAAATCATCATCCAATAATAAAGTTAATCATTAATAATAATGCATTATATATATTGATTATGAAAGGAATACCATAAGAATAGGATTATTTAATGTCTTAATTAATTTACTTGAGAAAAAAATTGAGACCCAATTCTCCAGCATTCTTCTTCATTAAGTTCCATGATTTCACAACCAATGCTTCTTGTTCTTCTGTGAAAAGACTAGCCCCTCCCTCGCCTTCATAGATTATCTCTCCATCTTAAGAAAAAAAACCAATAATGTCATGACAAATATTAATTTTTTAATTTGCTGGACACAATAAATACTATGTATATTTGAATTTTGGAGCTAAGCAATAATTAAGGAGGAAATATTGTGCCCATCCGCCGTACAAATGACATATATGGTTTGTCCATAAATTTAATTTTAAGAATAGTTGAGTTCAAGATCGATCTCTATGTCATCTTGAACTTGTATATATATGCAAGAATCTATTTGACTATAAATATATATATATATATATAAATATATCACGTCATCCGCGCAATGAATGCATAAAATACCCTCAGACTCTGATTTCGAATCTTTTGACATAGATTTAAAGAAAAAGTTTCATGTGTAAGATTGAAATAAAAAAAATAGATACTACCCACGTACAAAAACAAATTAAATTATGAAGAATGAATATAAAATGTGTACCACTCAAACATTTATTTAGCACATAAAAGGAAGAATAAGAAACAATAATACTAACCTTTAGCATGGCTAATGGCATCATAATTTTGACTCATGATTTTAATTTGGTATGGCAAATATTTTCTATGAATTTGTGAAGAGAAGAATATGCATGTATAGGCACAATATTGTGAAACAATTAATTTTGATTGTGAACATTATATAGTGAATATTAATTGGCCATTCATGAGAATGGATAGCCTATGACTACGAGGAAACAAATTGATCTAGATTAATTAATCATGAAATTGAGAAATAATTAGGTGGAGAATTGACCAGCTTCATGTGGCAACTTGAAAGAAAACCTGGGGCTGTTCGACGGCGGCTGAACGTGGTTTTTTTGGGTCTACTTGGTGACGGGTTCGTCTAAATAATAAATATATCCATTTACGGTATATAGTGGTATAAAAACTAATTTGCTTTTTCTGTGAAAAAATAAAACTTATAATTTGATAATGATGATGTGGATAACATATTTTATTGATAGAATCGGATAACATTATCGACCCATGTATAATAAATAACTCAGACTTCGATTCGTATCTATTATATAGGCCTAGAAAATAGAATATTGTGAGGTTAAGGTATACGATAATTCCGCGAAACCCTTATGATGATTAAATGAAATGTAGTTTTCTTAACCTTGAAAACAAAGAAATTTCATAAAATATGCAATGTAGTGTATTCATTCTTGATATATAATAGTACCTTGTATTGATTGGGTGAGGATTTTTAGAGTTTTATAAAAAGAGTTGTGATATTCATTATTATGAGATATATATGATTTTTTGAAAAAAGAAGAGATTTGTTCTCTCAAAGGTTTACGAGTGTCTATTTTTCGTGTTCTTGTAGCAAATTTATTTGATGGAACTTACCTGCAGAATAATTGATATTATGTCCGGCTTCAGTTATAGTTAAAATAAAATAACTACTAAAAATTGATAAACTTCAAAAGGAAACAAGATAACAACTAAAACTTCTAAGTAAACGAAATATCGATATCATTCCAAAAATCCTTCTGCATCAGATATGTCTGTCACTTTTATTGAAGTCAGTCCATCCTACGTAGCTCGTCATACTCTGAGAGGTCCAATAATGATGACCTCATCACATCATCATTCGGTTTTGGGCTTGGATCGATTCTATCTAGAAGTTCCTTGCGCTCGAGCCTCTTTATGTATTTTGAATCTTATTTTAATTTAGTTTTTCCCATCAGATACATATGTATATGTTTGCCCCAATTAATACCGATTACTTAACAAATGACTTCGGATCGACCTGATTTAATTTGTGTACGATTAGATTTAAATTAGGTTTTTAAGTTGATAAGTAATTTTAGGGATAATAATATTCGGCAAACAAACAAGAAAAAATATGAATCATAGATAACAATTGTAAATATGAAATTGAGTAAAATCATCTATTATTTAAAATATAAATTTACAAAGACATTCGCAAGTATAAAAAGTTTAAAACTTGATAATACCATCAAATAACTTATTACATTGAAAGGAACATTAATTTTTTGAAAATATATATTGTTCAAGAAGCTGGAGGATTCATTTCTGCCTTGATTGCAGTTTTCAGCTGATCATAAGCTACACTCCACGCACTCTTCATCTCCGGTGACCACATTTCCGGCACTGCTTCTTTTATAGTTTCCAGCAATGCATATTTTGTTACCTGAAGAAAAATACAACAATTCTTATACTTCCAACTATCATAACATGATCTTAATATTTACCGGAAAAATATAATCACACATTCTGTGGGATTATATCTTTAACAAATGGTAGTACTTCATGCCGCGGTTGTTTATGATGTAGTAATCATTCAATTTATTTTTGTAATTCCAATTTTGTAAATGATTTTATGCATTAATAAAAACGTGTAAAAAAATTCAGAAAAAGATGTGTATACCTCAAAATGTTCATCAACAACACCATACTTGAAGTGTGTAGCGCCCAAATCTTCAAGTTTTGAGTCTTTGATGGTAATCTTGCCAGATTTGCGTAGTTGCACAGCGGATTCACACACCTTCATATTTGCACAATAATGTATTCGCGACCGGTAAATAAAATGATGGAAAATGCAAATTCTAAAATATAAAGGGGTAAGTTGAAGACGAACACGATTTTTGGTGTTAAATGCATAAAAAACTCTCTGTGCGTGTATAGCAAAATAAGAAACAGAAATGTTATAAATTACCATGACAAAAACAGTGACGGCATGAGGTTTGAGCTTTGGATTCTGATCCAGAGGAACATCTGAATCTTTCAAGAATGAGAAAAGATTTTGCGCAGATGGTGCAATCTCAAATATTCTGCAAATTACACCAATTAATTCAATCTCTCATATATACTTAAAACATATATCTTATCAAGACTCAAATAAATCAAAGTGATATTCATCACCTTAAAAAGAGCTTAAGACCCAACTCTCCAGCATTTTTCTTCATTACATTCCATGATTTAGTAACCAAAGCTTCTTGTTCTTCAGTAAAATTAGCTTCCATTCTAATTACCCTTCCACTTTTCTCCATGCCTTTACTCCCAAAGATCAATAGAAAAACACCCAAATCAGTAAACTGAGGACTTTTTGCTAATAAAAATCATACAATGGGTTCTCTGTCAATTAAAAACAATACAGGGGTGTTCTTGCATTTACCAAAAAATAGTGATCTTACATCTTGGAACCGTTGGAGTTTTCCGAGCAAACAAAGAAAGTACCGAAGCATCCCTTTTAAGCCATGCTGATAGATTAACAGACCGATTTCGCGAAAATCCAGACTTAGAATCTACTGCAAAGAAAATACTAGTAATTAATAAGCTGAAGAAATGAGAGCAATAGTACTGTCATTAAAATTAAATTAATTTTTTTATTTTTACAAAAAAAAGAAAATACCAACCATTGTAGTGTAGCATGGTGGAATTGGAACAAACATTATTGATCTTCAAGGCGTTCATAATTGGTGTTTGTGTTTGTGTGTGTGTGTTTGCGTGTGTTGAATTTGGAGCAGTAAATTAGTGATATTTGATTAGCCTTTGAGGTATAAGTTGAGCCAAGTTCTGTTAGTATAATATTATTATTGTGTCATGACCCAGTACGATGTATGATGATACTTTTTAATAATAATAGATGAAAAGTGAGGTGAATTTTTTTAATTCTATTTTCTATGTATTACTACTAACAAAGAAGGAAAACTTGAATTGCAAATAAACATCTGAAAGTGAATAGCTTTTCAAAACTCAAATACTAAAAATCAAAACTGTAGCAAACAAATCCTCATTTCATCTGAAATAATTTTAGAATCTCTCAAGCCTATTAACAAAGATGTCACTTCACTGATGAACTGCAATGCATACTTATTATCACCTAATTAACTAATTCATTTGAAAACAAGAAACGAAAGCTGAAGTTGTGAGGAATCCAATCAATTCTTTTCCATATTTTTCCTTGCTCAGACTTCTTGATCAAATTCTTTTTCAAAGAATCAGGTATCGAATGCTCGATTATCATTACAATAGCTGATGAAGATAAGCCCGTTTCCTTTACAAAATACTCTATGTTCTTTGGTACCAACAATCTTTGTTCTTTATGTACCTTTATATTCATTTGTACGTACTCTTCTTTCGCCATTTCTAGCTCTTGGAACACATTTTTAGATGTATAAATACGAACTGCTGCATCTGATTGGCATCCCGAACAAAGTGCAAAACGTAAACGAGGCTCCAAGTGCTTTATTGCATATGCCTTAAAACGGTCTCCAACCTTAAACTTTGCCTTGGGGTACAACAATGAGTGTAGCCACTATAAACAAGAATTAAGTTCCTAATTTAGGCCAACTATGTATATTAAATCAAAATATAGTACAGTATGCTCAGAAGAAAATAGTGATTCATTTGAGAAAATTGATTCAAAATACCTGAGATGGACGAGGCAAACGGCATCTCAAGATACAACTCTGTATCGTCTCCACACTTATGGTATGGCCTCCAATATTATATGCAGCCTAGTAAAAAGCAACCCACACACTTTTTATTAGCTGATTAAAAACATATCAGTGGAAAAACAATATAATTGGATTATTACCTTCAGGGCTAAAGAGATTCTCTTCAGATTTCCTCGTGGAATCCCATACACCAAAAATGCCTGGAAAATCACATATTAATAGGTTCGGGCTCATAATGTAACTAAGAGAATGATTAGAGACTAAACTGAGATTTAACAATTCATACATGCATAACTAGTGCATTGTGAACATTAATCCAGAATGCTAATTTCTCT
This sequence comes from Penstemon davidsonii, assembly GCA_034814905.1. Taxonomy (NCBI): domain Eukaryota; kingdom Viridiplantae; phylum Streptophyta; class Magnoliopsida; order Lamiales; family Plantaginaceae; genus Penstemon; species Penstemon davidsonii. Next base: position 8,528,290 of record JAYDYQ010002688.1, read on the forward strand.
TCATGCTTTAATTTCCCAGGATCAACTTGTTCCAACCGAGAAACAAGAATCCTGACAGAGTAATAATGATGGTTAACTCTTATTAACAAAACTCAGAAAATAATCCAAAAATTTTTCATATAAAGAAGCATATTATATAATGATTATCACTAGAAGCAAAAGTGATTTGGAGTACCTAAAATTTTGAAGCAAATCTTCAACAGTTTTTAGGCATGAGGAATCTCTAAGTAAGCCTTTTACTTCAACCATTGTGAATAAAGATTCACTATATTCTTTGAACTCTTCAACATTGAAAGAATTGTTCATCCATGAAGTGCTACTAAAAGAAGATGAATTTTCTTCAGAAAGATGACAATATACAGTTGAGATGCATTTAATCATCTCCTCGGAAAGCCAATTTGGTGTTTCCCTAACACAAAATGGATAACTTGAGCTGCCGATATACTCCGCTCTCTGGTAAGAAAACACAAACAAACAAATTTTATTTCATAACAATGAGAACTTGAGATTTTTTTAATAAATATTCAATACCTCTAGCATTGATAAAGGTAAAGAATGGTATGGTTCAAAAGCTTCTTCGGTTTCATATGAATATTTTAAAGAATAAGCTGAATGATGAGATAGTGATGAGTGACTTCTGTGTATTCCAGTATCGACCAGCATCTCTGATCCGGAAATTTCATTGCATTTTATAGGCAATTTTTCTTTTGAATCTTCGTTTACTGAAGAAGGTAAATTAGCTTTGGAAGACATCAAATTATGAGTTTCAGTTTTTTCTTTTGGTCTATCGTCCAATATTGCAGGTAAGGTAGACAATCTTTTTGAGAAATTTTTACGGTATATAGATAGAAGATACTTCTCTAAGTACACAACTTCCAACTCCAAAATAGAGATTTCTTTGATCAGATTCTCAGCAGGCTGGAGATCGACATGAGCAAAATTCAAATACTTAATTAGCACAACAACAAAAAGAATATAATTAGTGAAACTTTCACAAAGATAAGAAAATGAACCTGGGAAAGTGATTCATGAGTAATAGCTTCTTCGAAGAGAGGCTGATGATTCACTGCTTTCTCTAGTGCAGATCGTACCACCTTATGGGCCTCTAGCTCCTTCTGAAGCTGTATAATCTACAAGTTTTGGACATAGCATCATAAACAAGATAGAATATATATGTCAAAATCTGATTTTTTTTTTTTTTTTTTTTAATGAAAGAAACTACAATTCATAATCCTTATTGTGTTCAAAACATAGAACATTTCATCTTTGTTTTTCATTTATCAAACAGAATTATTACAAGTAACAATACATAAACTATAGCCATTAAATTTTATTTTTTAAAAAAAAAAAAAAAAGAAAAACAGAAAAGAGCTTTACCTCCTCTTTCAACAAATTTTGGGGAAGTTGTCTCTTCTTGTTTTCCGAGTTCTTCAAGTGCCCCATAATCGATTAAAACGACTAAATTAATTACCAAAGAATCCTTCTAGACTTTAAAAGTTCAATTGATTACCTGTGCAGTCATCAGCAAATTGAAATTCAGAAGCATTTTATAATGAAGGGGGTGTCTGTGTCTGTGTTTGTTTTTTTTTTTTTTTGTAATGGAAATCAAGAAGTTCATATATAGACACCAAATTTTAATAGTATTAAAATAATTACTCCTTTAAATTGATTTCTTTAATTTTCAGTGGACTTATATTGAAGGAAGCATTAAATGCATCAAGGAGAAATTAAATGCAGATTCCTTAACAAGAATATAATCTCCACACAAATGTATTGAATCAGATTACTTAGGAGAATCCTCTGAAATCAGCATTAAATGCATAAAGCAGATATTCCAACAGAAAGTGACAATTGCATAACTAGAAACAAAAACATCCTAAAAAACTCCAAATGACATTAATTTGGTGAAAACAAAGCTAAATACATGCAGAGATAAAGAGAAAGACTACTCACTCATACATTCACACACAAAAACAGAGTTGGTCTTGGAAATCTGAATCAGAATCTGTTCTTGTGATGACCAAATGGATTCAAACTGATATTCTCAATTTGGAATAAAGAGACTTACCAAACGCCACTTAGGAACTATATATATACTAACAATATGTTGGGAATAAAATAGCATACAAAAAATATAAAGTAAAATTGAAACATCTTAAAAACATTTTTTTAACCAGAAAGTGTCTTATTAGACGAGTAGTTCTTTCAAGATATATTCTCAAAAAGTTATTTGATGAGTGAAGTTGTTAGAGGAGATACTTTTAAAAAATGCCCCAAGATGTGTAGGCGGCAAGAGATTCGAACACATGACCTCTTATTGAACGACTTTAAATATTTATGTTACTTAGAAGAGACTTTAACCTTTATTACTTCCAATAATCGATACATGTGCTCTTGGAATAAGACAGCAATCAAAAAATTGAATTTTTTTTATTATAAACAACTAAGGATTTTGCCAATTTACTGAGTTTAAAAGAAAGAACTTACCAAATATAATAAATAAGACATGTTACATATTGAAAGGATGTAGGATATGTACCTTTACATATTGAATGGCATCATGCTTATTTATGCACACATGCGGATGGGACTAGAAATTAAAAGAATGGCCAATTTAATCAATGGTTTGACTATATAGCCACTTTTTCTCTGTCTCTAGAAAGACAAGAATCTATCCAAGGACGAGTAGAAAACCACCTTTGTATAGTGAGGCTTTTTCTCTCATCAAAAGAAGTAAATTAGTTGGGGTCTTTTCGTTGGTAATTTGGTATGAAAGATAACTGCAAATGAGCAAAAATGTAATAGTAAAAAAAATGTATTTTTTCAATTGATGCCTAAAATATTTTATCTGTATCATCAACAAAAAGTTCAGTCATTAGAATATATAACATGTAAAGAAAGATTTGACTAAAGCTTAAAGGAGGGAATATCACATCTTTCACTTTAATTACTTCCTTTGTAATGGAGAAATATCTTTTTTATATCTAGTTATATCCATGGATCAAAATTTCCACCTTTTCCGTCGAAAACATCGAAAAGTTTCCGTTTTTGAATCAAGCGAAACGAAAACATGATGTAATTCCGAAACTATTAGTTTGCCTTAAACTCTGTTATTTTTCTAAATTTAGTAAGTTTTTTTACAATTTTTCCTTAGTGTTTCTGACACATTTCCGAAAAGTCTCGAAAAGTTTCTAATATTTGACTGACCGAAACATGCACTCGAGATGAAATTTTGATCCATGGTTATATCTTCTTGCACCTTTTTTGGGGGCTAAGGAGAACTTTACTTTATAGATCCCTCTTTTTATTGTTGATTAATATTACAAAACATAATCAAGAAAAGGGAATTACTTCATATCTTGTTATGTCAAAATATGGTCTAAATATTGAAAATTCTTGTTGCACCTTATGGACATGGCAACTGTTAATTAATTACATATATTGCTCCAAAGATTAGCACTCATGCACACACTTAAGTAGATAGTTTAAATGAAAGAATTATGAAATCAAAGAGGCACTAAACAATGAAACCAATCATACATTATTCTTAAATGCATGGAAGCAAGCAATTGGATAAAAGTTTTCATAAGGTATTGGGGTTTAGCTCACCTCAAAAGGGCTGAAAGGCGAAGGCCAAAACAAAAAGGTAAAAAGGGAATGCTTTATCTCAGATGATTGTTATTCTTGTGTGCATCTTTCATTGGTCTTATTCTTCTCTTATCTGTACTACACAAATTGTAACCCAAACAGAACATACTGTGTTTTTTGTTCTTTAAAATATCATATCTGATTTTTTTTAATAATTACATATAATTCATTGAGTAATTGATAAAGAAAAAAACTCAAGACAAATGCTACTAGTCTAGTAGTACTATAGTATATTACAAATTGTTGACTTTTTATAGGCCTTGAATTTTGTTCAACTGTGAAATGTTGGATTTAAGAAATCCATGCAATTTTGTCATTATTAGGAGACTCTAATGCGTATTTCTATGTAAAAACAAATAGAGTAATTTGTTAATACTATTAGTAATAAGCAACAGTCTTCTAATAAGTCAATTATCAGTTTCCTAAAGAATCTTACAGACATATATGCTATCAGACCAATTAATTAAGTACATGGAACTCCTCACCAGTTACATTGATTTGTCACCAATATATTACTTAGATTATACAAACTCCAAAGTGATTTAATACATAGAGTACATTCTTGAGAGGCAAAACAAGAAAATAAATTTCTGCAAGTAATTTTGTTTTAACAGAGTAATCACTGACTGAGTGCCTGGATATAATTGAAAGGTCAAACAAATGCTAAGAAAAACAACACTTTGTCCCACTTTTAGTCAATCTATTGTTCATAAATTAGATACTACTACAAATTAAGGGAAGAAAATTCAACAAAATATGGTTTTAACTTACAATTAATCTACCCTTTGACTATCTATCTCAAATTCTCAATAGTCAGACAACGCTTTTAATTTCAATCAGTTTATTATAAAGAAAATGATAGAATCTTTTTAAGCCTAGATTACTGAACAATTGGACTTAAAAAAAAGATCATAAAAGTAAAGACATCCTAGTGAACTTTCCAAATGCATTCAAGCAGTAATAAAAGTCAAAGGAAGAAAAGGAATCTGTGCAAACCTGTGTAAATCCAGTCTATGCATTAGTCTAATGGTTGGAGACTGCAATTACATAGAATGGGAAAAGTTAGAATTAAAAGTTTTTTTTTTTTTTTTTTTTTTTTGAGAAGAAGTTACAATCTGCAAAATAGATGATACCTCAGTTGCATGTAAGTGTTTAGCTGGAAATCAATTATCTATGAGTTTCAAAATAAATACTCCATAATTTCTTAATTAATATGATAAGAAAAGCATAAAATCAATCCAAGATTTTCATCTAGCATAATTAGTTCATTGCTGAATGGAATAAATTGATATACATTTGATAATTTGGCAGACAAAATTGACTTTTAATTAGGGAGCAAATTGGAAATTAACCTTATCTGAATGTCATAAATACTTTCGGATACTCTAAATTAAATGTGATGATAAATACTATCGGATACTATTTCCAATAATAGGCAGTTAAAAGAAAAACACTATTTTTCAGTAAAACAATCTAATTAAATCAAGGTTTGTAATCGTCGTTAAATATTGCAAATGGGCAGTCCAAATAAGAAACCATCTCACCTTTTAAAAATAATAGCTAAAAGCCCACCTCTAACTTAAAATTGTCCCAAAATGAAACCCAAATTTATTGAACCACAAATTGTCAGAAAGCCCAACGCTGATAATTAATTTTGCAGGGCCCCAGTCCACAATAAAAGCAAGCAAATTCAGATAGGAAGAAAGAACAGCGTATTATTCATCAATAAAGAAAAAGGAAAAGCGTATAAATATAGGGCAAATTCGTCAATTGACCTTTACCTGTAACAGACTCTCAGTCACTGCAAATTCTGTTTCCCATTTTCCCGCCATTAGTTCGTTATACATCACCCCCACTGTTACATACACTACTACTACACTATAAATTATAAACTCACACACATTTCTGATTTCACTTTCACATACTGTTTTTGATCATTACTCAATGGCGATTCCTCTGCGATTCCAGCTCCTAATCCTCCTTCTCCTCCTACTGCTCATCTCACTCTTCATCTCCGCCGCCACCGCGGCCCCAGACGGCGTCACCGCCACCGCCCCATCCCCATCATCCCTCCATCCTTCCGCAAATTATCCCCCAACTCTCCTTGCCACCATTCTCTCCACCCTCGGCTTTAACGAGCTCTCCACCGCCACAGCCTCCGCCAACATCTCCGCCACCACTCCCCTCACTATCTTCGCCCCCGGTGACGCCTCCCTCCTCACCTGCACATCATGCTCCCTCACTCTCCTTCTCCAGGAGCTTACTATCCCCGGCTTCTATCCCCAACACTTCCTCAAATCCCTAATTTTCGGTACCAAAATCGAAACCCTAGCGCCTAACCGCTGCCTCACAATCACTTCCGACAGCAAGGATGATAAGGTTTTCGTCAACGGTGTGGAGATCACGCGCCCTGACCTCTTCAACAACGGCCTTATCATCATCCATGGAATCACAGGTTACGTATCTCATCTCTCTCCGCTCTCGTGCAACGTCGAGCGCATGACGTCACTGTCCTTTCCTTCGTCTCTCTCCTCGGGATCTGCACAGCCTATGTCGCTGTCTATCATGCGCCTGATGCTGAAGGACGCTATTCTTCGACTCCAAGCTACTGGATACAGCGTCGTTTCACTCGCGCTGCGTGTTAAGTACGCAGATCTGTCTGAGTTGAAATCCATGACTATTTTCGCACTCGACGATTCTGCTATCTTCTCCGGCGGGGGATATGCTTATTTGTCGAACTTCAGGTATCATGTGGTGCCGAACAGGAGATTGACTGCGGCGGAACTCGTTAGCTTGCCTGCAACGACGTCGTTGCCGACTATGAATGCTGGAAACAATCTCGTGGTGACCACCGCTGGCGGCGGAGGACCTCTCGCGCCGATGAAGATCAACTATGTGAAGATCACCACCATTGATCTGCTACACAACATTAAGCTTGTGATTCATGGAATATCGTCTCCGTTTCCGCACATGCATCATCAGCTTTACGATGAGATGGAAAGCAATTCTGCTGAGATCCAACGGTCCAAATGCAATCAGTTTGATTGGAATCGTGGAATCTGTGTGGCTGAAGCTGATGTGCCAGCTGGCATGCAATCGACGGTGGATGTTGCAGATCATCAAGGACTTTGATTTTGGTCGACTGTTGTAGTGAGTGTGAATTGTAGGTAACTGTACAATGAGAAACCATACTGAATCGTGACGCTTTGATTGCTTGTACCCTCTGTATTGAGCATTTTGGCTGTTACAGAATAATGAGATTGAACGTTTCGTCAAATCATTTACTTCCTTGCTGCTGATTACTAATGATTCATCATCCTATTCATTTTTTTCTTTTGAAACTGATTTCTTGGATTCTTTCGTGAGGTAACTTTTTAATTTATTTGGGAGTTATTAAATTCCATTTTCTCTTTTAATGCATTAGCATGTCTTTATCCTTCAATTTGCATCAATTTCACTCCTTTCGACTACAATTTATGCAAATATATTGATCTTTATCTATGATATGCGCCTCAAAAGGGATTAAACCCTTGGAAAACTAAATAATAAAAAAAATTGTTCAAGATTTTTATAGACGTAGAGAAACCTGAAATGTCATTTTAAAAGAAGTACTTAAATAGAAACTATTCAAAGAAGTCATGAAATTTTAATGTACCTCTGACGCAATAATATTCTGCCTTGTTATATCGAATTAAACTTTTAATTGCTTTAGCAATGTTGTAATTTCACTATCAATATAACATCATCTCTTATTTGAATGAAATAAAATGACCAAACACATAAAAATGAAGTTCAAAATAGAAAATGCCTTTTTATTCAGGTGTGGTACTTTATATTCAGGTATGTACTTTTTATCAAGGGTCTGGACCATGAATCAAAATTTCGATACTTGTTCATCTAAAACACCGAAAAAGTTTATGTTTTTTTTTTTTTGTGAAACAAAAAAAGTTAATGTTTTTGAGTCAATTAAAACGAAAATATAGAGTAGTTTCTACATCAAAATTATTCTTGATTCGAAGATTTCCAAAAAGCTAATGTTCAATAATTGACTGAAACATACTATGAAAATGAAACTTTAATCCATGAATTGGACAAATGAAGCAATATATAATTAATTTCCTATGTGAAATTACTTATGAAAAAGGCAGAGATTCATCCCCTGTTTTTGTTCGAGAATCCACAGCAACAAATTATGATTTCACATAAATAAAACTATAAAAACAAAATTTAGGAATTAATAGATATTTCGAATGCAATGATATAATGTAATTAAATAAAAAGCTAGACACATAAATACAATACAGCCGGCAGCTAGACGGCTCGCGGTCTAAGTGCATATGAAGACAAATAAGGGGTCTCCATGTAGGGATACCACCAACTAGTAGATTTCTTACTACACAAAACTGCAGCAGGTGGCTCAATTAATGATTTGGTCTCAAAGTTATAAAGATATAATCTTTCCCCCGACCTAAGAACAGCAACGATCTTCGTGTGGTTGTATGGAATCAATTCCGCAAGCGAAAAGTAGTACTGTGATTGTGATCTATTCTTCTTTTTGAATATATAGTCGTTTTCCAAGAAGAGCATAGGATGTTGTTCGGGTTCATCACGAGTAATAATTGTGTGCATCAGCATCCATTCATTTGCAGGTATGGTGCTGGACCGACTGTAACTAGTCTTACAATTATTATTATTATTACTATTATTCTTGGGAAGCATCCAAAATTGCATTTTCTCACGGTTAATTAAGTCGCCATACCATAGAATATCATCAAATTCTGACCTTGTTAAACTCGAGTCACAATGTTTCCCCCCATCATGATAAGTAGGCTTTTCGATCAACTGTAGATGATTATGATCATGATGGAGATGGTAAACGGCAATTGAATCGGCCGTAGACCAATGGACTACACCATTCCACACGAGAGGTTTTTTTTCAAGTAGAAAGAAGTTCCCAGTGCTAACTAGTGTGGACGTGGCCCACATACCAGTCTTGGAAGAGTAAACTTGAATGTCTATAGTAGAGACCTCTTCTGCAAGTAGGGCTGAAAATCAAACCAAGCTACTCGATACTCGGCTTGAGCTCGTTCGATAAAAGCTCGTTTGAGCTCGGTTCGTCAAACAAATCAAACAAGCTTGAACAAGATTTCTCGTTCGATAACTTTTGAAGCTCGGCTCGAGCTCGACTCGATAAGCTTAAAATTGAAAAATCACATGTAAAATACCAAGCTACTCGATACTCGGCTCGAGCTCGTTCGATAAAAGCTCGTTTGAGCTCGGTTCGTTAAGAAATCAAACCAAGCTCAAACACAAAATTTCAAGCTCGATAAAATTCAAACCAAGCTTGAACAACGTGTCGTTCGATACTACTCGGCTCGTTTACACCCCTATCTGCAAGTAATTGAGTCACCACAACTGTGTACGTAGTTTGGTTCGAGCATCTCGGTATTTTCTTCACACGCCAACGCGATTAGTCGTCGGTGAGGTGCATTAACAATATTGGTTTTCTTTATGGGGGGTAGAAGTGGCAAACAGACCCATTTTTTGGTCATAGGGTTGAGAACGTAGTAGGTGTTGAATTTTGTCGGAAATCTACTATCTAAAACATAGTGTTTGACCGAACTCCAACCACAGAGGACGAGTCCGTTAGAGGAATTCATGAAAATGCCTAATCTTTGCGGCACCAGTTTTGGCTTCATACTCAAACCATTTTCTTTGACTTGATAACTGGATGAATTGTAGCAGTAGCAGCATACCATTATTATCCCCTCGATCTTTTCTTGTTTTGGCGGCGCTGCTGTAACTTTTAAGAAAATGAGGATGGACGATGATACTGTTCCATCTATTTGACACGCACCTGGATGTGAAGATTGATTTTGGCGGCATTCGGAGTAGTATTTCCATCAGTAAGTCATCATTGAGCTCTATCTTTTCTGCTGCAGAGAATTCCATGACCAATATAGCTGCCTGAATGAATTCACAAAGATATAGAGATTGTTTTTACTTTACTTATGTAATGTATGATTTATTTGTATGTATTCTGTAAGGACTAAGAGTCTTAAATCTAGTGGGACTCCTCCTTCTCCTCCTCCTTTCCATAGGTTCTCTTCTATGATTAAGTTAATAAGATCAAAATAATATGGAGTTTGGACAAAGCTAGCGGACTCATCCACACTTGTTGAAATCTTTGTCCAAACACTTGAAACTCCAATTTGGGCTTGCAACCTATCACTATTACAACTCCTTGGGAAGTGCGTAACTCGTAAAATTATTCTTGGAAAATTGCATTTTCGATCTGATTATAAAATAGTTTCACATTTCAATATTGGATGGATAACTGGTAAAGGCTTATCATATTCATATCCCACTTCTTTGCCTATCATATCAGCAAATATTTCAAATGGACTCGAGCACAAAATATACACAATTATTCACCAATATCAAGAGTCCAAATAAAAGACTATACATAGTTGAAGCTAATTTCCTGTTTATTGGCATCTCTTAGTAGAGAGAGCCAAATAGTAAGACAAAAAAGAATTGTATGATAAGCCATTCCCCTGTTAGATAGCAACTTCAAGAGTTTGCATGATTTACCTCTGCAGGCAAGTTGAGATCGAACACACTGCCTGCAGAATTTCCTTTTTTCGCACGTTTCCGTGATAATTCTAGACTGTCATCTGAAGTCCCAGATGTCGATGCTTGGCCTCTTTCTACCACACCTCCTACAAATAATGCATAAAAAGGATCATCAGAGAGCGCGGACATTCCATTCTTCATGTATATATTAAGAAAAACAAAATCATTTTACTGCAACAATTTTAAGAAAGTTTCAGTCCTTCAGTTTACTATGATAATTAGCTTTAAGTGATCAGTACTTTAATCCAACAATTCTTACCGTTAATCCCTAGAACATGGACATGCCAAATGCCATGCCACAAGATAGTTGAATAAGAAATATAAAGATACAATCAGAACTTATAGGGGTCGAACAAGCACTATAAAAGGGGCATCAGAATGCACGTAGGTGTAATGGTCTACAAGATATACTCTACAAATGCAACCTTGCCTTGCATTACAAAAATGACAAACCAGAAACTGCATATAGATCACAAACTAAATCATCTAGATATGCAGGCGCGCATATGTCTTTCATCAGAGGCTATTTATGATTATCTTGACACTTTTAGAATGCTTACTCAGAATATATAAATTAGTGAAAAGATACACTAGACTATTAAGTATCAGTGGAACAATAAAACCTTGCAGAGTAACACTGAGAACAGTAGTAATTATATGTACAGATATGGTTAAGATGACAAATTCAGATATTTAAATAATATCTTCAGTCTTCACCACTGATCCTCAAGATAAAATTTATTAACTAAAGAAAAAATGAACCTAGTACAATCAGTTCATCGATATATTCTTATTTTCCCGGCACAAATATTTCAAAGAAAAATGTATAAACTTCATCTAATTATAAACAATATAACATTTTCATAAAAATTAAAAAAGTTCATTGGGTCATGTAGTGTTTCTCACGGTTTATTGGTGATGCAATGTATAGTTGCCAAATTCTACTGGACCACCTTTCAGGTATACAGTTAATTGCATTTCTGTTCTCATTCTGTGAACATAATCACATACGTACTTAATTTGTTTCCGACAACATGAAGTAAACAATCTACTGCAAAGAATCTAATCGTTCGGCAAAAGATGCACTATTAATATCATTACTCTCTAAGTTCCTACATAAAGTTTGAGAAAGGGATAAGTTCAACCCACGTTACCATTGGACTGATCAGCTGCCTTCTGAGATCTATTCTTGTTGTTTGGTTGAGCACTCCATCCAACGCTCAACTCTTCTGCCTTCTCAATGCCTTTTGACTGGTACGGAGCTATAATGTGAATTGTAAATTCAAGAGAACCCAATAAATCATTCTCGATGCATTCATACCTGCAAGACAAGCAAGAGTATAAGCTTCGTCTTTCACTGCAAACTTTAGGCCTTCAAGAACAAATACACTTACATCTTTTTGCAGAGGTTATCAGTGATCACAGAGAGATTAATGACTTGCATCCTTATTTGTGTGACTTGTTCCTCAGAGTACTCATCAAATGGCTCCTCGAGAAATTTGGATAACTTCTCAACATTCGACTCAAGTTGCTGCTGCTGGTCCTCAAATAAATGCTGTTTTATTTCCCTTTGTTTTTTAGTCATCTCATCCTTGAACAAATCATCGCCAAACATGTAATATGCAAATGGATATGAATATGAAAGAGCTTGTCTTGATCTAAAGAGTCTGCAAAGCCCATTTGAAACCCAGCTGAAATCTCTTAATTTTGAGTCTTTTGCTTCCAAATTAGATACTTTTTCTTTTATGGTCTCCCTCAGTTTAGTTTCTTGCTTAAAGGAGTCAGCATGAGCTTTATAACGATTATGATAATGCATGTATCTATAAAGATCACGCTTTGCACGCTCAGCCTTCTTTTCACTATCTTCTTTATAGCGGCCACAGCTGTGATTAGCAATACTTGACCAGGTATGATCTCGGCCCGTAGCTCCACCACAAAGCCAACTAGAGGAGGACATAAAACAGTAAGAAAAACTAGACCAGATAATACAGGCATTTCTTGGGATCTGGGAAGGTATATGCTAAAACGCAAAGAAAAGGGCTGTAAGTGGCATTACATAGGAAACAAACATAATAAGAATAGTGTGAGGATAGTATAGTAAATGACACCATATACACAACATAATAATGTCAATAACAAGAAACACAAATAAGAAAAATCTGGCATGTGAATCTGAGCTATTAAGAAGTTAAAAAGGTACAGATGCAGAAGTGCAAAAGATGAGAATGTCTTATATTCTAATAGGTGCAACTTCAGATATATAATTTTTGCAAGAACACACAAATACGCAAATATGTGAGGACATCACAATTTTGACAGACAAAGATATAGTTTGAAGCCCAGTACACGTAATCAGATAATGAATTTATAGAAGCATCACAATTTAAATTTAAAGAGTAAAATACTTATAAGCAACAATTCAAATATGAAGCAAGATGCAGGAATGAGAAAAGGCACCACCGCCGCCAAAAGAGAACTATTACCAAAATGATTGCCCACATATGCAACTAACTAAATTGCAACCACCATTCTTCTCAACTGGTTTGTAACATTTAGGACAAGACTTTGTATGTACAGTAATCCAATTAACTGTCTCCGATTCATCTTGGCATTTCTTTGTCCACAGCTCCCACATCAAGCAAGAACAAGGGGAATGTGCTTCTGATGCACAACTGAAACAAAACTGTAAACCACAGGAACATTCCACCTCACAAAATTCATCAATTTCTACCCGTATTGCATTCCCACAATGAGGTGTACTAGGGCACCATTTAACCATTTTGTTGTCTACGATATACGACTCAAGGAGAAAACGATCAAATTTCTCTGCTAAATCTGGGTGCCTCACACTAACTAGCTTTCTTATAATTGCTTCGTCGCAGATGGAGTTGCATTGATGAGCCATACACATAATCCGCTTGCTCTGCCCCTCCTTTATTTTGACAATGAAATGCTCTGTCCAACCTGAAAGTTTTCAATATATGGATTTTTACATAAATAATTATACATGGACCAATTTAATTTTAAGTAGAGAAAAGGTATAGTTCATAAAATGGGGGAAAAATAAAGAAGTGAATCATGTAGGCAGTACAGCTTGCAAGCTCAACATAAATCCAATTTCTGACTCACAAAAACACACAGGATAACAAAATTTGCAATCATTTTCTGCGATATTTACCCATTTTCCATGTTCCAGAAGAGAAACCTGGTACATGATCCATATGAAAGAAATGGTACTTACAATTGTTGCAAAAGCAGTGGCCACAGTCCATTCTGGTCACATCTTTTGCTGGCACATCATCCATGCATATATTGCACATCACTGCACAGGAAGACTCTAGCGGGTCAAGGTCAACAAATTCAAGCACAGTAACACCTGCTTGAGCAAACATGTAGTTTTTTCCCTTCTCCACATAAACCGCAACCAAATGCTCCACATCCCATCTGTAGTGTATGAGAAGAGTTCTGGCATGGTGTTCTCTCACAGATAACAAATCCATTACTCTTCTCAAATCTTCTCTCTGCATAGATAACAAAATTTTGTTTCTAAGTTTCCAAAATAACAAATCTTCTACTACCATCCTAATTGACTTCAAATTTAAGTGGAAATTAAAATATAAAAACAAGTGTATGGTAATCTCTGAGCCAAATTTCCACCAAGACGGGATCCTGGTGGATGAAACATAGCAATGTTCAAGATCATTCTAATTTTTAGTAAAAGTTTGACCAAGACTAGCTTGAGGAAGGGATAGTAGGTCCCTAAAAACTTTCACAGTCCAAACTTCTTAAGTATAGAGGGAGTTTCATTGCTGGCATAAACTAGCAACCCAAAAGTAAAACAAGTCAACCACAATGGAAATATGAACAAGCATGTATTAAAGAAAATCACAGATTATGTAAATTCATTACTACCTGTGCAACCAATAGAGACTCTTCTGTAATTACCTGCAAAGAGACACAATGAAAAGTCCGTAAAAATTCAGAATTGTGAAACTTCCGCACAAGTTAAGATGGGACCTTTCAACAAAAAATCAACAAAATCTACATGCAAAAACATAAAGAAACTCAGAGTTTTCCACACTCAAGGAACCAAATCCCAAAATAATGAATTCTTATAATTCCACTGAAAAGCTATCAAAATCATCACAACTGAAACTAAAGGAATGGGAAAAATAAACTACCCCTTATCCAATCAAACGAAACAAAAAGAGGGGGGGGGGGGGGGGGGGGGAGGAGTTTTTCACCTTCGCAAGCCCATGATAGCATCAAATGTGGACTACAAATATAAAATATTGGCATGAACTATCAAATACAAACTGGTTCGTTCGTGTGTTACCTTAGAATAAGGGGCTTTGGTTGAGACCCACCGAGGATCGGAATCTTCTTTTTCGATTCCGACAAGCGACTCTGCATCAGGATCGAACGAATAGTAATCTTCTTCCTCTTCGCTATCGCCGCTCATATAATAATCGTCCTCCATAATTAGTACTGAATTAAATCACTCTCTCTATATATCTTTACAAAAATTGGTTAGTAATCAATAATCATATTCGATTTAGAAGATTGTTAATGACTCCGGCGATAAATCGGCAGGGAAATGTTAAGGTAAAATTCTGCCGGCGATTGAAAAGAGAGAAAGAGAGCTGTGAATTTGGTATTTGATCAATTTGGGGTTTGCAGGGAAGCTTATTGGGAGTGTGAGTGAGTTTACGGCGTCGTTAGCGGGAAGTGTGTTATGGAAGGTTTAAGAAGTACGACAGCGTTTCGATGTGTGTGGTTGGTCTGCGGCTGACCGGCTTTTGTAAGGTCAAAGGATTAAGAGTATAATATTATGCTGGGTCAAGTCAAGTTTTATTTAATTAAAAGAATAATGATTTATTATTATTACTAATAGATAGAAATATAAAATAAATTTTATAATTAGTGACAAGAGCTGGAATAGCTCAGTTGGTTAGAGCGTGTGGCTGTTAACCACAAGGTCGGAGGTTCGACCCCTCCTTCTAGCGAAATTTTTGACATTATTATATTATATTTCCTTTTTTGATGTTTTCTGAATACTAGCATAACTTTTTTTTAGAATCTAATACTAGCATAACTTGTCTGTACCATCTTTTTTCATTCCTATATTTAGATGTATTCTTTTACAATAATTATGTACTTCTCTCAGAAGAAAAAGTTTTCTCGAATTTGCTAATTGCTTGTGTTACAATGAAGTCGGAAAATGGTTAATTAAATCAGTACCTCTATTGTAGAGTTAAAACAACTCTCAGATATTAAGTAAACAAACTCTGTCAATGTATCATAAAAGTCATTTTCTTTACAATCTTAATCAATGTAAGCCACTAATTCAGTCAAGCAATCAAGTGGCTACCCCCAAAATTGTCACAGCTTGGAAGCCAAGACTTCAAGCATGCAATTTTTCATAGCAACATATATATTTGATATTTCCAGTCAAGTTCATGCATAGAAATCTTTTTTTTTTTTTTATTATTATTATTGTTGTTTTAGAAACACTGTTTAAAGAATAAAAGCTATTGATACAGCCCGCAATTCAGCCATTTATCTCTGTGTTTTGTAATTATTTTTGAAAAAAATAAAATAAAATTGATACATAATAAGCAATATGGTCAAGGGACAATTACAAATAGTAATATCACATTCACATACTTGTGTTTAGTATAGCTTCCCGCTTTTCGAACTGTTCATCTCTCGTACAAGAATTGATGTTTCATGAATTTGCCAAGGCTCAATTTTATGAAGCTACAAAAAGGACAAAAAGTACTTGTATTTGGCTTGCAACATTTCCTTTTCCTTCACAATTTAAAGCTTCTTTGGAGAAGGCACGGGAGAACTTGGTGGCTTCAAGTCCTCATACCTGCATGTCAAAACAAAGACGAAATTAGTACAAGGTTTATGATTTTTTTGTGATGTGTGTATTTCTAAAACAGAATTGTACTTACATGGTATAAGGTGAAAGGGGTCTAGCTTTTGATTCAGTGTGTTGATTGATATCGCCTGATTTCTCATCAATCGATGGGAATGAAGGGGGCTTGAGGTCAGAAGTTTCTGTAGGATCTTCCCCTAGTTCAGAAGTAGTGTCACTCTTTGCAAGTTCGTTTCCTCCAGTAAAAGGTGATGCTACTTCTTCGGAAGTGCACACGACAGAAGGTTCCTTTTTCAAACCACTTGGTGTCGGAGTTGGAGAGCTAGGTGGTTTCAAGTCTTCATAACTGCCAAAATCAAAGCAGTTGTTAAAACCCGAATAGACATCAATTTTTTGCACTTTTGGTCCCTAACTAAATCAAACCGAGGCGCGGGGGGGGGGGGGGGGGGGGGGGGTGTGCAAAAGAAATTAAAAAAAGTTGGGACCAAAAGTTCTACTTTTAAAGCGTTGGACTGAAAGTGGTACTGATTGTCCAGTCCAGTGGGACTAAAAATGCAATTTCCTCCATTGACTCAAACATACAGGGATGCTTTATAAGGAGCTTACTTTGTGTACGGTGAAGAGGGATTTTGTTTCTTTGGTGTAATTTGAGGAGTTCCATTATCGATCTCAAAAGTTGACGTTTCCAAAGAATTGACTTCAACAGACGAAGAGCTGGAAATTGTTGCATCAGCCGTGATCTCTATCTTACTAGCTTTAGTGGCATCAGAGCCAATGCTTGGGGTAGGAGTTGGAGAACTTGGTGGTTTTAATTCCTCATAGCTACAAGTTGGAAAATGTACAGGTTAGTTTTAGGAAGTAATCCTAATATTTATAGTATAATATAATATACTCAATGCAACTCAAGCGATTTGTGGTGAACGAGCTTACTTAGTGTATGGTGATAAGGGACTTAGTTTCTTCGGTGCAGTTGGAGAAGTTACATTATCAATAGCAATGTCAGGAATTTCCAAAGAATTGTCCTCAGTAGACGAAGAAGCGGAGCTTGTTGCAGTAGGCGTGATCTCTGTTTTACTTGCTATAGTTGCACCAGAGCCAGTGCTTGGGGTTGGAATTGGAGAACTTGGTGGCTTTAAATCTTCATAGCTACAAGAAAGATGGAAAAATTTACAGGTCATCTCCAAGTAATAGCAATTCAATAAAATTTTATGCAATTAACATCGTCAATTATGGGATCTTGAAAATTTAACAATAATTGGAATTGAATGGGATATATATCATTTGATAAGGCCAAGACCAGCACAATTTGAAGGTCTTTCAAATCTTTTTTTCCCAATCACTACTTTTGTTTGTCCCTCAAACAATCCAACTCTCTAATTATTTTTTGCCAGATTTCTCATAGATTTTCTGCAATTATGTTGCCCATGCAGTCTACATCCATGGAATATAACACTTCCATATTTTCTCATGTTACTTTACATTGGCTATAGAGCTCTATATGTACACATATTTGAAGCTATAAATTAAGGAAAAATTATCTAATCAAATTTTTCAAATCCCTTCATTTGGGACCTTAACTTATTTCCTAATTTTGGTACCTTAAACATCAATTTATGAATTTTTTCCAAGTATATTGATGATAGAGTAAAAATTTGGAGAAAATTACAAATGCTGACAATGTGAATAAGAAAATTGGTTGATATTATGGCAAGTGAGCTTACTTTGTGTACGGTGACAAGGGATTTTGTTTTTTTGGTTCAATTTGAGGAGTTACATTGTCAATGACAATAGTTAACGTTTCCAAAGAATTGACTTCTTTAGACGAAGAGATGGAGCTTGTTTCATCAGGTGTGATTTCAATCTTACTATCTTTGGTGGTACCAGAGCCAATGCTTGGGGTAGGAGGTGGAGACATCAGTGGCTTTAAATCTTCATAGCTACAAGAATATAAAATGATCCACTTGTTATTCTCAGAATAAAAATGCAATTTAAGATATTTTTTGTTCTTGCAACTCACGATGTATATGGGGATAGCGGTGTTTCTGCAGTTGCCTCTACATTTTCAGGTTCTTTCTCTACATAAGTGCTGCTCAGAACCTGCTTGGATCCATCTGCATTGTCTGTTTCCTAATAACCAGATAAAAATTATAGCCCCATAACCAATCAAAAAAACCTATTTCACTTGCAAAGAATTTGTGTAAGATATCCTAGTTCACAAGCAACAAATAATGACAAATCACAATTTTAATCTCACATGACATCCAACGCATAATCCCTTGTTTTCAAAAATAGCAATTTTGGATTTAATTTTTTGCACCCTTTCCTTTTAATTTGAGATCAAAAGTCATAGGAACCAAAAGTACAAGACAAAGACTGTCAAAGATTGCGAAAAAATGGATGGAAAGGGGATAAATAACAAAATGTGCAACAAATTAAAAAGTTGGGACCAAATGTTTTATTTTTTAAAGCAAGAGACTAAATGTGCTGTACCTACCAGCAAAACAGCCTTCAAATATCAGTAACCTGAGTAATACGATAGACTAATCATAAATGAAATTTTAGTAATGTTTGTCCTTGAAAAGCTACTAGAAGAAACTACCTTGGAAGGAAAGACTTGTTCACGGCCA
The DNA here is from genome assembly GCA_034814905.1 of Penstemon davidsonii. Taxonomy (NCBI): domain Eukaryota; kingdom Viridiplantae; phylum Streptophyta; class Magnoliopsida; order Lamiales; family Plantaginaceae; genus Penstemon; species Penstemon davidsonii. Next base: position 8,547,085 of record JAYDYQ010002688.1, read on the forward strand.
GATGGTATGTTCTTTAAGAGGTCTCCCATGGGAGTCAGAGGAGCTGAAGTTTCTGCGATTACTTCCACCACTTTACAGTATGAGAGGCTGCGGTTTTCTGCCATGAATGCCATTAATTCTGCTACCTGGTTTGATATAAACCAGCAAAAGTCAACTCACAGTAAGTAATGTACAAAGCTTAGTAATAGGTCATATATATAAATGCATGTTAAAAGGAAGAGAACCTGAAGATTCGATACTTGGCCACCAAATAAAGAATCCTCCTCGGATAACGTAATATTATGAGTTTCCTTGTAAGAATCTGTAGGTCTTTCCATCCCCCCAGGTCTCACTATCTGCAACCATATTGTGATTTCTTATAGAAAAAAAAATGTTTAAATAAAAAGATATTGCATCTTCATAGCCTTTTACGTAGTATAAATGTAGTGAGTTCAAAAGAACTCACTGTGTAAGGAAGACCACTGGCAAGAAGTGCTTCTTCTGCTTTCCTTTTCCAAATTAGAACTCCCCAGAACAAGCTTTTGCAACAGAAGCATAATTAAACGAGTTAATAAAGAATTTGAAACCAAAATATCTTTTCACAGCCTAAAGAGTATTTTATGCTATACAAGTATTACTATAAGGCAGAAGGGAAGTTTTAGCATTACTTCAAGATTGCAGCAGGAAATCCAACTTTGTTTGTTCCCAGAGATGTGAGCAAAATAAAGTGGTCGACTTTCGCAGAAGTGGCTGCATAGAAAATCAAAACCATTTCAGCATTACCATATAAAAGAAAATGAAAAGTTTATGTCCCTAAAAACATACTCCAGATTCCGACCCTGAATTTGATTATTTTACCTGCATCGATCAGGTTTTTTGTTGCCTGATAGTCGATTCGGTATGGTCCAGTTATATCAAGAATCTCCTTTTCACTGGCACCAATGCAGCATATAACTATTGACGAATTTCCAATTGCTGGTCCAATCTGATTCTGTTTCTCCAAATCACACTCCACAAGTTCAAGCTTATCTATAGCTGGGCTAAAGACCAAACAACTATAAATGATTCATCCCCAAACAAAATCAACTCAATAGCTATCACCAGTCATAACTTTATTGTATATATATTAGCAATAAAATAGCTTTTAATCTTACGTTGAGTGCCTTCTGCCACATCCTCGAGCTTCATTTTCTGAACGCTCTGTTTATGTAAAAGAAAACTATTAATAACAGGAGATTATATGAAATATGAAACTGATTCTTTCATTTTTAGGGCCATTCAATCACATATGTTAAAAAATTTAAACTACTCAATAATTAGAGATCATACTTGGACAAGGGACTCAGCTCTCTGTTTACTCCGAACACCAGCTCGAACTTTAAATCCTAATTTTAAGAGTTCTCTGCAAGAAACATCAAGATTTTAGTTAATGATTTATGTAGGTTTCATTAGAATGGATGGAATTTGAGTTCGAAGGTTTTAGATAAAGGATTTCAAATGATGGATCCCAAATTACACGATTTTGGTTAATTAGAAGAGCACAAAATGGTTACTTGTGGATTTGAAATCCATAGGAAATCAAATTTATCCAAACAATGACATGTATTTATTATTTTGGATTTGAAATCCTTAGCTCCAAAACCCTCAACCAAAATGAACCCTAAGTTCATAGTCACGAAGCTTCATATTGAGCAGCAAAGTTAAAGGTGTACCTCACGGTTCGTGATCCAACTTTACCAGTAGCGCCAGCAACAAACACGAGATTTCCATCCTTTGTGCCACAATCACTTGGTGTGGCATCATCTTGTGCTTGTGCTTGTGATTTGATTCTTGTGGTGCCTAATGGAAGAGTTGAGAAATACGGGACACATCAAAATTAGGAGATAAACCATGTAGGCATTGAAATGAATTAAGTTTTGTAAGCAACTCTGAGGTCAACTTCTCTACAGCTATGCTCTATAAGAGAATATTGAATTCCAAAGCCAAAGCGAAAGATAGAACACACCATTAATTTCCGTGTTTTTTTCATTAATTGTATATGTTAATCCTTTCCTTTCTACCCTTGTGTCATCATTGCCATCAGGCTAATAATGAATGGAAATAGGATTTCATTATAATCAGATCAATTAAATTTTGTACTACAATAGGAATACAGAGAATTCTATAAAAACACATATAACCAATAATGCAGGATTCAATTCTCAGTTTCCAACAAATCGTCAAATTTCCAAGACAAGAAAAGCAACTTCAAGTAAACCCTCCACGGAAAAATAAACTACTAAAATCTAATTCCACTTCCACCATTTCCACACTACACAAAATAATACTCCAGTAAAAACGAGCCCAAATGGGTTCAAGAAAAAACACACAAGAAATCATAAGAACACACAACCAGTCCATCGTTACAATACCTGATGATTTAGCTCTGAAATCAAGCAATTTAATCTTTCGGACATGTGGGAAATTTTTCTTAACAGTAACAGTAGGCAACTTCATAATAGTGCGCCCATGTAAAAATGACTTGTTTATCAACCCACTTCGAGGAATGCTGCTCACTGTAGGATACTGTATGCAACGGAGTTCCATAGCTTTGTCAAGAAAATAGCATTACCAGTTTATCTCGAAGAAAATCTGTGTAGCTCTATTTTGTTCAATTGGCAAATAAATCCAAATCCAAGACATGTTACTACCTGTCCTACAGTTGGTCCCCGCCAAGCGCAAGAAAATCAAGGCCACATTTTTGTATACCCCCTTTTCTTGCCAATATTGATTTTTTAACATTTTATTTACTTTTTCGTTTTCATTTGCTTCAATATATTTTTTCTGAGTATAGATCAGAATTATTTGACTTGGGGCCTTGGGCACAATTTGGCCCAATAATAGGCTTAAAATGATTTGTTTAATAATGGTTGACCCATAAATTACGAGCCCACACTTTTAAGTGGCCAACTAAATCCATCACAGTCCATCACTATTTTATTTGTCATGTCTTATAGGAGAAATTATTTAGTGCAATCGATGCACAACGTTATCAAGTACACGTGGTGCAGCCCATTAATATACTACTTATATGTGGAGTGAAAATTTACATCAACAACATTCTCCCAAAAAATAGGATTTGAAAACTATGTTCACATTGGCCAAACATAGTTGATGTAGATTCTCACTCCACAAATGACAAGTATATTGGTGGATTACACCACGTGTACTTAGTTGCACTACATAATTTCTCGTCTTATTGAAAGGTTTTATCAAAAGGAGGCTTGACTCTTAAAAAAAGTAAAAAATTATTCAATTCACTGAAATATGATGATGACATACACTAATTTTAGAATATTGAAATAAACGTTTACTTTAAAAGTTCATGAAAAACGTAATCACCGAATTAGTTCTTAATCAGAAATTAGATCAGGGTGCAAAATTCATGAAATCTTAATGCACCCAAAACAATAAAAATAAAACCAAATAATATAGCATGCTAAAATCCAACTAATAACATTAATAAATTCAAATTCAATCAAATTCAAAGTAAAGTTACAGGTATTTCTATTTCTAAACCCTTCACCCCGGAATTTTAAAGTACAACAAAAAGAGCTCCGACATATCCAACATATTATACATGATTAAGCATCACTAAGTTAATGCATCAATTAAAATAAACTATGTAATATACCCAAAACTAACAAAATACAACAAACATATATAAACTAGTAATTAAATATATCTATTTTTTTTACACCTAAACTCTAGAATGTTTCAAGACGAAGAAAAAAACTTTGCGTTGTCTGAAATGTATCCTTTAGTTATGTCCGATAAGTGTCTCATGTCATGTCTGAATTTCTCAATTTATTTTAATCTTCGGAGATGCCATAAAACATTAGATATGTTTCAATGTACTGAGAGAAGTGTCTAACAACATTATACTAAGTATATATTAATAATAGGGATATCTTCGTAGATCACAGCTTATGTTAATCTAAGGTAACACTTTCTAAAACAATTTATCAAATCTTAACTATAACTAGTCCAAGACATTAGTAACCAAGCAAGAAAAACACTTTTTTTTTTCCCGTTTCCGAAGGGTTTAATCCCAAGTAAAATTGAAATGGCAAGCAATTGAACTCAATAACTCAACTTCATCAATTTCTTATAGAGATTTATTTTGGTGTCCAACGTTTGGTTACATATGAAAGAGATGAAGAGTCAACCTTCTTGTGAGGAGATCTCTCTTTGCCAAACAGTTTAGAGAAGGTTTCCACAACACATTTATTATTTAAAAATAAATTCAATAGCATATTTTCATTATGTTACATCGATCATACATAATGTGAGGCAGTAAAAGTTCCTTTAATAATCCCATATACAGTGCTAGACTAAGACAGTGCCTATGCCAATTGCAAAGCTTCCTCCCGTTTTAGGTCAAATATCTTTACAAGAACATCTTCAACAGCCTGGACAAAACCATTCAAAACTATAATAGTTAAAACCAACTAATAATTTTAGCAGATTGAGATATTGCTGCAAGTTACGCGGCTGGCGGCTGGCTCTCTTCTTCTAATGAGAAATGGCCATCCCCACCCCCCCCCCCCCCCCCCCCCCCCCCCCCCCCCCCCCCCCACCCCCCCCCCCCCCCCCCCCCCCCCCCCCCCCCCTCCCCCCCCCCCCCCCCCCCCCCCCCCCCCCCCCCACCCCCCCCCCCCCACCCCCCACCCCCCCCCGCCCCCCCCCCCCCCCACCCCCCCCCCCCCCCCCCCCCCCCCCCCCCCACCCCCCCCCCCCCCCACCCCCCCCCCCCCCCACCCCCCCCCCCCCCCACCCCCCCCCCCCCCCACCCCCCCCCCCCCCCACCCCCCCCCCCCCCCACCCCCCCCCCCCCCCACCCCCCCCCCCCCCCACCCCCCCCCCCCCCCACCCCCCCCCCCCCCCACCCCCCCCCCCCCCCACCCCCCCCCCCCCCCACCCCCCCCCCCCCCCACCCCCCCCCCCCCCCACCCCCCCCCCCCCCCACCCCCCCCCCCCCCCACCCCCCCCCCCCCCCACCCCCCCCCCCCCCCACCCCCCCCCCCCCCATCTGAATTGGGGCTGTTTTTCTTGTGTCTAAGAATAACCTTAATCTGGCTAAAGTCTCGTGCTCGAGCAAAGCATTAGCAAGAGCATGTAGCTCATTCTTATTGCGTTGTAAGAATAGTTTGAGCATTATTATTCCACGATTTGTTCCACATTCCAGAACTGGTGGTATATATCGACTTCCACCTGTTTGCTCGTTCTAGAAATGCCAAGTATCACGAGGCAGGGTAGCTATTTTCTTTGCTCTTTCGAGATCGCTCAATGCGCCAGCACAACACACTATGAGTACAAGACTCTTCAGAAGTTGAGCAAGCAATATCCCTGGCATAAAGAAACATATATACCCAATCCGATCCGGCCTAAAAGATGAGGTGGAGATTGTCCTATGTCCTCACCTCTATGCAGTGTCTTCACTTTTGGCAAGCCTATCAACCTTAGCAAGAGCTAAAAGGATATTATATATGTAGCCAAGGTTGACTCTCAAACAACCTTATGACAGCTTCTGGATAATTTAGCTCCCTAAGATATGAAGAAGCACTGATTATATTGAACACTCTGTATCACGCAATCCATTAGCTGGCCTGCACAAACTGGTTCAAAGGGGTGGTGCAGCACATGACAACAAGTATAATTAAACAAACTGGTTCAATTCATTTGCACAAAGTTAACCAACTTTAATACTTCTTGATCCATAATGATTCTTCCACACTAATCATAGTCTAAATTCTTGAATTATTAGGATGCTGACTACCTCTTTGTCCCTTTTCTTCAATCATTTTTTTTTAATGTTTCTTTCTTTTAGTTTGAGTCTTGACTCATTTGATTATTTTTCCTTTAACAATATATGTCATAATACATCTATATTCACAACGAGTTAATGGCAATTTACTCCCCTATTAGTAATATTCATAATGTTCAATTTATCTTCCCGTGATTTGAAAAATAGCACTTTACCCCCATGCAATCTTTTTATAAAAGTTTTTCACTCCGTCTCTCTGATATTTTTATATGTGACATTCCCCCCCGTATCATAATAAAAGTGGCAATTTATTCCATGTGTTATGACAAATCTAGCAATGTACCCTATATGTTACAAAAACATTTTTGATGCCCATTCTCAATTTTGGCAAGTGAGTTACACTCTCCAACTGATGAAATACATAACAGCAGGAGAGCCTATAGGCGGTCTATGCGATTACCTCATTGAGCCTTCTGGATTCCCTTGCTCCGAGAACACTGTAATTTTCAACTATTCAGTTCACTAATAAAGTGTTGATTATAAGGATCTGTTATTTAATTATGTTTTATTTATAGCTTAGACAGTATTTCTTATCACAAATACCTGTTATTTATATCTTGTTCATGATTTCAGTATCTATGTTCCTGAATTAGTGATAACCATGTAGGCGCATAGCTTATATTTTCTTTATTATTTAATTTAATTTTTTTGACCTTTTTTGTTGTTGATGAAACTATGAGGCTAATTAAAGTAATATGTGTATGATATAGAAGGTGTAGACTCAAACTAAAGATGTAGTGCCCCAGCAGAGAGGTCCTCCAGTTTTGCTTATTCAGGACTTTTTATGGTAATTGTTTTTGTGGCTTCATTCTTTTAGTTAATATGGAATGGCATTGCAATATATGCAGATTTTTATGTAGAGTTCTTGGACGTTTCCTTAATATTAATGTTGTGGTCCTCTTAATATTTATCCATATGCTAGATTGAGTTTAATTGAAGCTAAAGAGTGGCAGCTTAACCACACATGCTTGTACCCTTACTTCCATGATGATACTTCTCATAAGAATCAAAACATGAAGAAGTCAACATTCAATTGGTTCATTGATTTCTTGTTCCCAATTTTTTTTAAAATACCTATGTAGAAGTGGTATAATGAAAAGGAGAGGTGCAAAGCTAATGTAAACTTGTGACATATATGCCTGGTGTCTGATGAGTTGATTACCTCTCGAATCTTTGTCCGAATGATCACTTTGATTAGTTATTAGGAAAATTGCATGCAAAGTCCTTATTCCATTTCAAAAAGATTTATTCTGTAGCTTCCTTTTGTCTGACATCCTTATACTTATTATGTCCAAGATGGAACAGGCCAGGGGGTTTGAGTGATCCTGTATTGTCCTGTCATTTGTTTAACTTTATTTAGTTTCTCTATGTTTTAGGAATTCTGGAAGAAATGATTCGTTACGTATATTCAGTTACAAACTCCAAAGTATTTGTAGTTGGACATTCACAGGTCTTTCATCTCATGACAATTCCAGTTTTTTGTGGAATAGTGTATGGAGTAATAGAAAGTTGTTTAACTGATGTGCTTCTTTAATACTTATACAGGAAACAATCATGTCTCCGGTTGCTTTTACTCAACCAGATATTTCAGCCAGGAATGGTTGCAGCTGCTGCACTTGTTTGTCCTATATCATACTTGGAACACATAACTGTTGGAAAAATTCACCAAATATGGGGCTGGATATTGCACCTCAAATTGCCATAATTCTGATCCAAAAATTCAACAATGTCGAAAATTAGATTCCTCCAAGTCGCGCAGATTCTACGCTTTCCTCAAGACAATATTCGCCCCCATCAATGTGTAAAGGAGTTTTACAGCAAATTTGTCCCAGGATACAATGGAGCCCAGTTATAAACTGTTGTTTGTCTGCGAATTACACTTTCGAAAACAAACCCGAATACTCAAATTATAACAAGCCTTTTGAAACATAGAACTTGGAACAAGCAACTTCTCCAGAAATTGAATAAATAAAACTGAAGAGTACGGAACCTCAAAATTTGAAAAAATTAAGACTAGATGAAATTGCAGGCACGTAACTTTAGGTTTCAGAGTTTTTAATGACAGAGTATTGTTCTTAATGTTGAAAACCAATCTGAATTTTTTCATCCTCATATGTTTCGAGAAATTGTGCTTATATAGAGATTTCATATAAATTCTCAAAGGTTGTATCTCTTCAAAGCATTAATTCAACCAATCCAGTGAAATGAAAGCACACAACTTTTGGAAGTAAAAAGAAACCGTACCATTCTTAATTTTTGAAAAGCAACGGCAATTATTCAATTTATATATTACAAATTGAATTTTCTTTATTTTGAAAATTTTCTAACATTCCTCCACCATTTTCAAAAATAAAAATTTAGGCTCCAGAGTTCATATGGTTCAGTAATGGTGTCTCACGACTTGAACCATTACCTAGTGAAAATAATTCAAAGTCAATCAAAAAGTATGGTAGACTTGTCTTTGAACCAACTTCCTATATGATTAACCGGAAATACTTACACACATATATCTCCTATGATTTCGAGTGTTCTAATAAGCCGACACGTGGATAGGCCTTGTGTCTATATCCTGTTTCATGAGCGCTCTAGAGTTAAGCCCTTAACTCATAGAAGGCGGCACCACCCTCTACACTCACATAGGTAGACTTATCGAAAGTGCCCTGTAACATAAGCACTTTACCACACACGTGTAATAAGTCTATTAAGAGCATCTTTCTCAACCTATCTTTAGCATTACAGTTACAAGCACTATTTACTCGGGATGATGTCTTGCTAGTGCTTCAACCAACATCATATGACATACTTTGCTCATTGAACTCTTAGACTTGAAAATCAAGAATAGAGTGGAGTTTCTATCATTGGTGGTTATTAAAAATGGGCTTAAGTCTCATCCCTTTAGAAGTTTGATTAATCATATTTCTTTTTAATCCTTTCGTCAAAGGAAATGTCAGATTTTGATTTCGCACAAAATCAATTGTAATTACTCCAATAGTGAGTAAATGTTTAACATAGCTATGTCTCAGTCCAATATGTCCGGACTTTTCATTATACACCTTATTGTAGGCTCTTGACAGTGTGGCCGCACTGTCATAATGAATAGATATAGGTGGCATAAGCTTTGGTCATAACGAAATTTCGATCATTAAATATCTTATCAATTCCGCTAACTCCACCATTACGAGTGAAGATCCACTTGTGAATGTATGATCTTCCCGCTCAGTTATCCAACTGGCATCAATAAATTCTTCTAAAACTGAAGTATAACCTTCAAAATATAAATTCCATGATTCATGGTTTTCTTAATAAAATGCTTTAGTATTTTGTTTACCACTTTCCAATGGTTATGAATAAAAGGTACTATTCCATCAACTTAGTTTATCAATAAAACTAATATCAGATTGAGCACTAGTAGTATACAAAAGACAACTTAATACTCTAGCAAAATTCAATTTGATTTGCAACTCTACCATTACTTTTACAACACTTAATGCTAGGATAAAATGAAATATTAACAAGAACGCAATTATAATAGATCAATCACTATTCCTAAATGCTTTTAATATCAAGAATCACATCATGTATGCTCATATGTTCATGTCAAAGTTACAAGCAAATAATAGCATTTCTATTACTTTAAAGCTTACTTTAATTACAACTGTTTTATCAAATTTTTCGTGTACATAACCAAATAGATTTATTCAGCAGTTTTAGCACACAAATAGGTTCTAGCAATCTAACAAATGCTCTACAACCCTAGAACTTTTAGATAATTTAAGTTCGGTCTATATATATATATATATATATATATATATATATTTTTAAAGTTCATAAGGTATATATAATTTTGTTTTATGGAGTATGCCAAAAGACTCTCAAAACGGAGAAATCAGAAAAGTGATTCATTCATGTATATTTTCAACTTATCTAACAATTCATTTAATGAATGTAATACATGAATATGGCAATACTTTGAATAATCATCAAGTAAGGAAAATTACATGTCCTATCAATCATGCTATAAAAATAAAATTAAAAATCTACACTATTCATAGAATCATTATTATTTAATTAATATCAAGTTTAAACATTCCCTCATACAAATATCCTTTTCCGACAAAGGTTCCACTCTTGGACAAAACGAATTTATCAGATTCGAACACAAGCTTCAAACCATGCTTGTTCAAAAGGCTACCAGAAACTAAATTCTTTCTGAGTTCAGGGACATGATACACATCTTTCAAAGATAAAATCTTCCCCGAAGTGAATTCCAAATCCACTGTTCCTTTGCCTTTTACAATAGCCGTTGACGAATTGCCCATATACAAGACATTGCCTTCATGAACAGGTTCATAAGTAGTAAAGCAACTTCTATCCTTGCATACGTGCCTTGTCGCCCCGGAGTCAATCCACCAAGAACCATCATCTTGTACCATATTAAGTTCAGAAACTACAGCGATATATTTTTCTTTGTTACTTTGTTGACCAATTTTGTTCTTAAGTTCTCTACAATCTTTCTTGAGATGACCAAGTTTTCCACAATGCCAACAACATCCTTTTTTCTTCTTATTTTCATTATTTTGGTTATTAGTGTATGGTTCCTTTCTCTTACGATTTTCATTGTTTTGCCCGGAATTTTGGGGTTGTGAAAACTCTTTAGTTTCCTCCACCATAAGCACTCTAGAAGACTCTTTAACTTGTGGTTCTTCACTTTCTTGCATTCTAGATTGTTCTTCAATGCGAAAGATAGAACCCAAGTCTTTAACACTAACATCTTCCTTTTTATGTTTTAGACCTTTCTTAACAATTTTCCATGAAGGAGGAAGCTTATCTATTATGCAAGACACAACAATGCACTCATCCATATTCATATTTAATTGTTTCATATGCCCTAACATGGATTGTATTTCATTAAATTGCTCACTCACAGATTTTTCATCGACCATCTTGTAATTCATAAATTGAGATGCTAAAAATTTCTTACTTGTAGAATCTTCAACTAAGTACCGTGCATTAAGAGTATCCCAAAGTTCTTTTGCCGTTTCAACATCTTGATAAATGTCAAACAAACTATCCGTCAATGCATTTAAGATATGACCCTTACAAATTTCATCGTCTTTCCCCCACTTTGTTCTTCTTCGAGATTCAGCCAATGTTTCGTTTTCACGTTCTTGCGGCTTTGGTGTTGTCAACACGTACTCCACCGAAAGTGACAATAAGAGAAAATGAATCTTCTTTTGCCATCGCCTAAAATTTCCACCATCAAACCTCTCCAATTTGACGAAATCGGTAGTGAGTTGTTGCAAGCTTTGAGATGCCATCATATTGTCTTGAGATTGTTGGAAAAATTCACCAAATATGGGGCTGGATATTGCACCTCAAATTGCCATAATTCTGATCCAAAAATTCAACAATGTCGAAAATTAGATTCCTCCAAGTCGCGCAGATTCTACGCTTTCCTCAAGACAATATTCGCCCCCATCAATGTGTAAAGGAGTTTTACAGCAAATTTGTCCCAGGATACAATGGAGCCCAGTTATAAACTGTTGTTTGTCTGCGAATTACACTTTCGAAAACAAACCCGAATACTCAAATTATAACAAGCCTTTTGAAACATAGAACTTGGAACAAGCAACTTCTCCAGAAATTGAATAAATAAAACTGAAGAGTACGGAACCTCAAAATTTGAAAAAATTAAGACTAGATGAAATTGCAGGCACGTAACTTTAGGTTTCAGAGTTTTTAATGACAGAGTATTGTTCTTAATGTTGAAAACCAATCTGAATTTTTTCATCCTCATATGTTTCGAGAAATTGTGCTTATATAGAGATTTCATATAAATTCTCAAAGGTTGTATCTCTTCAAAGCATTAATTCAACCAATCCAGTGAAATGAAAGCACACAACTTTTGGAAGTAAAAAGAAACCGTACCATTCTTAATTTTTGAAAAGCAACGGCAATTATTCAATTTATATATTACAAATTGAATTTTCTGTATTTTGAAAATTTTCTAACAATAACTACTCGATTTGTTCTTAGATCATATGCATCTTGATGAGGTCTGTTTAACTTTAGTACTGCCTTCATATTTCTGCTGTGCGGATTTGTTTTCAGTCATACTGATATTATTTATTGCATCATAAGTAATTATGGCGGTGGGCATTCATGAACTCAATTTCAAAAGGTCTCCTTTAATAGTAATTCCATTGTTTATGTTGATCTCTTTTCTGAGTTTATATCTGTTGTTTTTCAGTAATTCCATTGGATATGATGTGTGATGCATGGACACTTAGACTGTGATGACATGCTTAGTGCTATTACAGGTCCTTCATTCTTACTAATTTTTCTTTTTCGTGTTATCTCACTTCAAAGTTAATTGTTGACAATACAAAAACTATTCATCTCACAACCATTGTCGTGTGAGATTGAGTTATAATGGTCAGGCAGAAAGATTTTCAGTCAACCTCTTTGGCAATTAATGTCTGTCTTATATGGCTCAGCTCATATTTATTTTGCGAGGTTGCACCATTACCCAAGCATCACCTTTACCCTTTCGCTGTTAAATTATTAACTTCTCTAATTTTTTAGATTAAATACTATTTTACCCTCCTTTCTTAATCTATTTACATATATACTAAATCAATTTGATTTTATATAATATTAATAACATTTAATATTAAGGAACTAAGGAATAAGGCAATATACCAGGTTGTTGTAGCATTTAAATATGTATATATTTGTTCCATTCTTTTGGTCGGAACACTTCATTACACTACTATTTTCTCAACTGCCAGCAAAGCTCCGGATTTGAAGATCTAAATTTCAGTTGTCTACAGCACAAAATTTCACTCTTTCTAACCTCCTACAGGTCAGAACTATTGTCAATTTTAATTTCTTTCTCTTAAGGGAAAAAAAATCAATTTCCTTCCCCACTATTCAACTTCATCTGTATTTCAGTTTGTATAGATACCATTTTTCTTCACTACATGATCACAATTCAAGTCATAGCTGTATAGAGCAAAAGTCCAAATCGTGGAGAAATTACAATCTTGAACAATTTTGAAGCTTTCCCATAAGATATATTATGATAAATATTGAATCTTTATCAAGAATCAGATTTGGGTATTTGTAATTTGTCTCCATAATTGACTTTCCAAAATAAATTATTGATTTGATCAAAATTTATTTCATATGGGTAAAGGAGGAGGATGTATGCCAAGTAAAAACAAGTCATCTTTTGTTGTATCTGATCACGATCCACCTCTTCCACTAAGTGAAACCTCAATCTCAATTGAAGGCCAAAGCCCAACTAGAAATGACCCTCCAGTCCCTGTTCAAGAAGTTGGTAATTCACAAAAGGTCAACAAGAAATTGAGAATTTTCATTGTGTTTTACTCAATGTACAGACATGTAGAAACCTTAGCAAGAAGTATAAAGAAAGGGGTTGATGGAGTTGAGGGTATTGAGGGTATTTTGTACAGGGTACCTGAGACTTTGACACCTGAGGCCTTGGAACAAATGCAAGTGCCCATTAAAAATGATGAAATTCCGGTGATATCCGTGGAGGAATTGGTGGAGGCTGATGGGCTTTTGTTTGGATTTCCTACAAGGTATGGATCCATGGCGGCGCAAATGAAGGCGTTTTTTGACTCGACTGGGGGTTTGTGGAGGGAGCAGAAGCTTGCTGGTGTTCCGGCGGGGTTCTTTGTAAGCACCGGAACACAAGGAGGCGGCCAAGAAACCACCGCGTAAGTCATAAAGTTATTAATTACTACAAAAAAATAATAGCACATGTGTTTGATTATAGGTACAAATCCACCCTTTAAATTCTTGATATTGTAAACTACAAGTGAATTTATAACATCTAATCAGTATTATATCAGAAACAATTTGATTTATTTATCAAGCATACCTCTTTAATACAATACTAATGCTTTGGTTCGTGATTACAATATCGACCAACTCCATATGTTGATGTATGTATGGCAGATGGACAGCAGTGACACAATTAGCACATCATGGTATGATCTATGTTCCAATTGGCTACACATTTGGTGCCGGAATGTTTGGAACCGATTCTATAAGAGGCGGTTCACCTTACGGAGCTGGGGCTTTCTCAGGAGATGGAACTAGGGAATGTAGTGAAACTGAACTTGCTTTAGCAGAGCATCAAGGCAAGTACATGGCTATGATTGTCAAGAGATTTGGTTCACCTAAGTGAAAATTGTTCTTCACTTCTTGAAATGATCCTTCTCACATATTGTTTCAAGAGCAGTTGTTATGATTAATTGGATTAACTATGTGATTTCAGCTTTTGTACATGCATTTGGTTCTTGGAATTCGATTATGAAATGATTTCACGATTTTTTAGACCATCAGTATATTTAACAGTTTGAGGGGTGTTTTGTGAAATTGAATAGTCCAAGGTAGTGAAATGTTATCCGCCTTAGAGTTGAGGGGGTCGAATATATATTAGCCTTTAGAAAATACCATGACAGATGATGTGAAGATTATGTCGGGTAAGAACATAAAGATGAAGAAAAGGGCTGATTTTCATAATGAAATCAAGGAAGGAAAGAGAATTTGGCAGCAAGCTTTTGGAAGTGATGAGGAAGACGAAGTGTATGATATGGTGGATATGAAAATAGATGAGATTGGATCTGATTATCAGGTTTTGGAAGGTTCCAAGGAGAAGTCGCACTTTACTTTGGCTGAATTTATGGGAGGAAAAGCAATTTCTTTCAACGGTGGAGATTAAAACGCTTGGGCGTCTCAGGCAGCGACACGTGGCTTTCAAGATAGAATTATCCAACGGCACTTTTGTTATTTCTTTACTCAGTTGTTTTATGCATTATTTTAATTCCCTAAAGTTAGTACTGTTTCCTATTTTTACCTAAGCCAGCTAGGGCTTTTTACTTTTGAAAAGACTTGTAGCTGATGGGACTATTTATACCCACTTTTGGGGTTTGATGCAGTTATCCAGAAAATATTAAAACTCAATCTCTCTCTGCCTCTTTTCTCCTATCTATTTCTTTCTTTCCTCATTATTCTTCTAATTGTCTTTCCACCACTTTTCTTTATTAATTTGTTTACTGTTCAATTATTACAAAATACCAAAAAAATAGATACATTACAAGTGAGACCATAACATTTGGTATCAGAGCAGGCGTTTCTTGGATCCACCATGGCAGAAGGAACTCGATCCAAAGAAATCTTGTCCCTGTTAGCAGATGAAAAAGGTCAGAGACAAGTGATACAAGATCAGATTGTTGAAATGCATCACGTTCAAGAAAATATTCAGGCAACAGTTAATACCCTTCAGGAGAACCAACATGGGCTGGCTAATACCTTAATGGCAGTGGATTCTAGCATTAAGGCTATGCAAGTACAGCTACAAACCATGTCTACTCAAATGCAAAGTGACACCAGGAACAGAAGTGTGGGTAGAGACGGGATACTCCCAACACCTGAAAGGATGAATACCTCGTTTACTACGCCAAAGAGTCAGGTTCAGTCACATCAAGCCTCAGGAGTTACAAATATGAGTGCTAATTCAATTGTAAGTTCTTTTCAAAGGCTTGATTTTCCTCAATTTGAAGGGGACAACCCTAGATCTTGGATTAGGAGATGTAATAGGTATTTCTCTATCATTAACACTATTCCTGAAAACTGTAAGTCCACTTTTGCTGCCATACACATGACTGGGAAGGCAGAACTGTGGTACCAAGGGTATAGTAAGGAAAAAGAGGACATATCATGGGAAGAAATGACTAAGGCTGTACTAAATAGATTTGAGGACATAGACCCTGGTATGGTGGTGGTTGAATTCCATAACTTAAAACAAACAGGAACCGTTAATGAACTCTCTGAGAAGTATGATGAACTCAAGGCCCATATGCAACTTACTAGAAGGGAAATACCAGAGGACTATTATACTACAAGTTTCATTGGCAAACTTAGGGAGGATATTAGGGGGGCTGTTATGAGCATGAAGCCAAAAACATATGAGGAAGCCTTATCTTTGGCCAAAGCTGGAAATGACTAATGATGCATTAACTAAGAGAAGTAAACAGCTGGATAGACCTAGCTACAATACTGGTTATGCACCTAACAGGTCTAACCCTCCAGGGAACAACAGTAACCCCAAGGCAATGGTATTATATAATAAGACACAATCGAGTGAAGGGTCAGGGGGTGGCAATCTGCCAAAGAGGCTACTAACTTCAGCTGAGATGAGGGCAAGGAGGGAGAGGAACCTATGCTATAACTGTGATGAAGTGTGGACCATTGGGCACAGGTGCAAAAACAGACAGGTATTCTTAATCATGACTGAGGAGGAGGAGTCTGCCTATGAACAAGATGAAGATACACCACTGACCTTAGATGAGGAGGTTACCACTGAAGACATAACAGTGTCACTAAATGCTATGTCAGGTAACTTTGGGTTGAATACTTTCAGGGTTAAAGCCAAGGCTTATGGATTTGGTATGCAAGTTTTGATTGATAATGGTAGCACCCATTGCTTTATCGATGAGGCACTGTGCCTTAGGATGGGTTGTGAAGTTGAACCAACTACTCCTATGATGATAACAGTAGCTGGGGGTGGTAAATTGTTCAGCAGGAGTATTTGCAGAAACTTTCAATGGGAAATACAGGGGAACAAATTTCAGTACCCTGTAAGAGTTCTCAGATTGGGGGGCTGTGATATGGTTATGGGTGGAAATTGGCTAAGAGATCATAGCCCTGTGGAGTATGATTACTTGAACATGAAAGTAACTATTATCCAGGGTGGTAAGAAATTGTCTATTTTGGCTGCTAAGGGCACTTCGGAGTTGAAGCTCATTTCTGCGGAGAGTTTAAAGAAGTCTATGAAGGCAGGAGATATCACAGTATGTGGTTGGATCTATTCTATTGATGCAGGAGATACTCCAGAACCAAATCACCCCAGGGAACTACAAGAGATCTTGGACACTTTTCAAGTGGTGTTCTTAGAACCTGAGGGCCTACCACCCAAGAGGGTTATTGAACACCAGATAACCCTTAAGTCTGATGCTAAGCCAAAGAAGGGTTACCCTTACAGGTACCCCTATATACAAAAGGGGGAAATTGAGAAGATTGTAAGGGAAATGTTACGAGAAGGTATTATACAACCCAGTCAAAGCCCATACGCATCACCAGTCATACTAGTAAAGAAAAAGGATGGGAATTGGAGGCTATGTGTGGATTACAGGTACCTTAATTCACTTACTATAAAAAATGCTTTTCCTATTCCCGTCATTGATGAGTTATTAGATGAGCTTTTTGGGGCAATATACTTTTCAAAACTGGATTTGAGGTCAGGGTATTTTCATATTAGAATGCAGAAAGATGATGTTTATAAAACCAGTTTTGTTACTCATAATGGGCAGTATGAGTTCCTAGTTATGCCATTTGGGCTGTGTAATGCACCAGCAACGTTTCAGGCCCTTATGAACAAAGTGTTTGAGCCTTATTTGAGGAAATTCATCCTAGTTTTTTTTGATGACATATTAGTGTATAGTAAGAGTTGGGAAGAGCATTTAGAGCACCTTAAGTTAACTCTGGAAATACTTAAGGGGAATGAACTGTATGCTAAAATGAGTAAATGCTCTTTTGGAAGGACTAGTGTTGAGTATTTGGGACACATTGTCTCAGGTGATGGGGTAGCAACTGATCCTTCTAAGATAGAGAGCATGAGAAATTGGCCAATTCCAAAAAACTTGAAGGCTCTTAGAGGGTTTCTAGGCCTTACCGGGTACTATAGGAAATTCATAAAAGGGTATGGCCTCATCAGTAGGCCGCTGACTAATCTATTAAAGAAAGACTCTTTTAAGTGGAGTACAAAGGCGTTTGAATCTTTGAAGGACACTATGACTAAGGCCCCTGTTTTGGCTTTACCCGACTTTTCAAAACCTTTTGTAGTTGAGACGGATGCGAGTAACTTTGGGTTAGGAGCAGTGTTGATGCAAGAGGGAAGGCCCATTGCTTTTCTTAGCAAGGCCTTAGGACCAAAAAATCAGGGTTTGTCTATCTATGAGAAGGAGTTACTGGCGGTTTTGATGGCTGTAGCCAAATGGAAGCATTACTTGCAAGGAAATCATTTCCAGATTAGGTGTGACCAACAGAGTTTGAAGTACTTATTAGAGCAAAAACTAACTACGGCTCTCCAGCATAAGTGGATTTCTAAGCTGTTGGGATTTGATTATGAGGTGGTATACAAGAAGGGGAAGGAGAACAAAGCTGCTGATGCTTTGTCAAGGATTGAAAGAGATGGAGTGGTGGATAAGGGTGAATACTTTGGCATAACTACTGTGGTACCTGACTGGCTTAGAGATATTGAAGATAGTTATACTGATGATGCTAAACTTAAGGAAGTTATGGCTGCAAAATCTATAAATGACTCATCTTTTCCGGAGTATAGTTTCAAGGGGGGAATACTGAAGTACAAAGGAAAAATATGCATTGGGGATAATCCTACTCTAAGGAGATCAGTGATAGAATCATTGCATGACTCACCATTAGGGGGACACTCAGGAATTACAGGAACTACACAAAGGATTAAAGCACACTTTTATTGGAAAAAAATGAAACAAGACATTGAGGAATTCATCAAGTCCTGTGACTCTTGTCAAAGAAGTAAGGTTGAACATACTCTATACCCAGGGTTGCTAAGCCCACTTCCAGTACCTCCACAAGCTTGGTCAAGTGTAGGGATGGATTTTATAGAAGGGCTCCCACCATCTGAAGGAAAGACAACTATCTTAACAATAGTGGATAGGTTCACCAAGTATGGGCATTTTATTGCTCTGAGGCACCCTTATACAGCGGAGACAGTGGCTAAGGTTTTTCTAGATAATGTGTACAAACTTCACGGTATGCCTAATGACATAGTGACTGACAGGGATGCAATATTCACTAGTAAGTTCTGGCAAGGCTTGTTTAAATTAGCAGGAGTTACACTAAAGCTTAGTTCTGCTTATCACCCACAGACAGATGGGCAAACTGAAAGGCTTAACCAATGCCTAGAGAACTACTTGAGGGGAATGACCATGGACAAACCTAAACTCTGGACCAAATGGTTGTCTTTGGCAGAATATTGGTATAACACTAATTACCATACTGCCTTAAAAATGAGTCCTTTTGAAGGGTTATATGGGTATAAACCACCACTATTGCAGATGGGGGCATATTTGCAAGATGTGCACCCAGATTTGGGGGAATTGATACGTGAAAGAGCTAGGATGGTGAATATACTCAAGGGGAATTTAGAAGCAGCACAAAACAGAATGAAGCAGTATGCAGATCAAAAAAGAAGTGACAGGCAATTTTGTGAAGGGGAGTATGTTTATCTCAAATTAAGGCCTTACAGACAAAATTCAGTGGAGGCTCGACGAAACCATAAGCTATCACCCAAATTCTATGGCCCTTATGAAATTATTAAAAAGATTGGAAAAGTGGCTTACCAATTGAAGCTACCAGCGGACTCTCAAGTGCATCCCGTTTTTCATGTCTCTCTATTGAAGAAAAAAATTCACAGAGAACAACAAATTCATGAGCACCTGCCAAAAGCAAACGATGGTAACATCAGGATACACCCGTACAAGATTCTAGCAAGGAGAACCATTAAGAAAAAGAATGCACCTTTAACCCAATTGTTGGTGCAGTGGGAGAATTGTACTACGGAGGAAGCAACTTGGGAAGATCTGGAAGATTTAAAGCAGCAATACCCACAATTTGATTCTTGGGGTCAAGAATCTTCACAAGGGGAGGGCAATGTGAAGATTATGTCGGGTAAGAACATAAAGATGAAGAAAAGGGCTGATTTTCATAATGAAATCAAGGAAGGAAAGAGAATTTGGCAGCAAGCTTTTGGAAGTGATGAGGAAGACGAAGTGTATGATATGGTGGATATGAAGATAGATGAGATTGGATCTGATTATCAGGTTTTGGAAGGTTCCAAGGAGAAGTCGCACTTTACTTTGGCTGAATTTTATGGGAGGAAAAGCAATTTCTTTCAACGGTGGAGATTAAAACGCTTGGGCGTCTCAGGCAGCGACACGTGGCTTTCAAGATGGAATTATCCAACGGCACTTTTGTTATTTCTTTACTCAGTTGTTTTATGCATTATTTTAATTCCCTAAAGTTAGTACTGTTTCCTATTTTTACCTAAGCCAGCTAGGGCTTTTTACTTTTGAAAAGACTTGTAGCTGATGGGACTATTTATACCCACTTTTGGGGTTTGATGCAGTTATCCAGAAAATATTAAAACTCAATCTCTCTCTGCCTCTTTTCTCCTATCTATTTCTTTCTTTCCTCATTATTCTTCTAATTGTCTTTCCACCACTTTTCTTTATTAATTTGTTTACTGTTCAATTATTACAAAATACCAAAAAAATAGATACATTACAAGTGAGACCATAACAGATGATCCTCTAATTCTGTTACGAGGCATGCTTGGTTAATCACTGGAATGAAAACTTGAGGGCAGTGTACCCATT
The DNA here is from genome assembly GCA_034814905.1 of Penstemon davidsonii. Classification (NCBI taxonomy): domain Eukaryota; kingdom Viridiplantae; phylum Streptophyta; class Magnoliopsida; order Lamiales; family Plantaginaceae; genus Penstemon; species Penstemon davidsonii. Next base: position 8,567,443 of record JAYDYQ010002688.1, read on the forward strand.
TTAAATTTGAATTGCTCCATATATTTAGCCGGGACTTAAAAATTAAAATAAACTTTCCGATATTTAACTCGAACTCATTAATAAAATTTTATTCGAGTTTGGTTCGGTATTCATTTGAAACAAGATTGAATAACATTTTTAGTTGGATAATTTTTAAAGATCGGTTCGATAAACTAAAAATTGAAAAAAAGTATGTAACAAAATCAAAATAATCGATATTCATCTTGATTTTATCCAAAATCTCGTTTGAGTTTGGATCGTTAAATACAATTTCAAGCTAGTCCAAACCAAGTTTAAAACAAAACTCATATTGTTTACATTCCTAGCGGAGCAAACTTTAATACAAGCCTGGTTCAGTTAAAACTTTTAACCAATTAAAAAAATAGAGTAAAATTTAATGGTATAAAAATTCTTGAGGTAATTTTACTGGCAAAAATACACATATGTTAATAAATCAAACATGTTTACTTCCCTATAAAGCATTGTGTTTTACTCACTTTAAGTGTGCAGGGTAAGAACAAAAATACACCTATATGTTTTTTTTTTTTTTTTAAAAATACATAAGCGTTATTGTTCACTTATTAGAAATAACAATTATCACCCTGTGAAGCTAAAGAAATTGGGCAATAACCCCTCTATAAACTTAAAAGATTGACTTTAATTTTTAAAGGGGTGTAGTAAACTAATAAAATAATAACAAGGGGTTTTTCCTAATAAGATATTAATACACGAGATTTTTTTAATAAAAAATAATTAACAAACTAGTTGGACCCGATCGGATCCGCTATTGGTAGTCTCAGAACAATCAGAGACCAGCCCATAAAGCATAGGCCATCCCTAGGTAACTAAATTCGCGCGTCAGAGGCTGACGCGCGCTCCGAATTCGCGCTCCGAGCGCAAATTGGCAATTCGGCACTAAATTCGCGCACTGATGAGAAAGAATTCGCGCTCCGTTAATATACAAATTCGCGTTGCTGTAAGTGCCGTGGGCTAGCAACTACTGTCTTATATGTTTATTGAATTTTATGAATAGTGGTAGTGGGGACCATGTCTGCTGGATATTAGGTGTCTTCTAACAGTGACATCAGTCACCATATTGACATTTGGTCAGCTTTTAGTGAATAAATAGATAAGTATTAGTCCACTATTTATTTAAATATTATAATGAATATTATTATTTCAAGTTATAGTATAATTTATTTTATTATCTCTCTCATTTTTACTTTTGTAATATTTTCTCTATTGTTTGGTTCGGTGTGGATATTGGGTAAAACTTAAAATTCTTACATTTTCACCTTAAGAAACAAGATTTATAGATTTATTATAACTCTTTTAATTGTAATATAAGATTATTATTATTAATATAATATTATTTTAGAGACGCTCTATAGACGCTCTCATTATCTAGATTTCTAAAACTTCACGCTCTCACGCTCCCGCATCCGCTCCACGTTTTAGTTACCTAGGGCCATCCCCTCTGTTCCTACTAATAAATAATATTACGTTCACCCCCCATGTGGCCCAAATTAATGTGGCGAAAGTCTGAAAAGTCCTTCCTCTAGCACTGCCAAATTCCCTCCCACTCCTCAATTATTCAGAATGTAACTTTTGGAATGTGTTTCAAATATATATATATACTACCTCTTTTGCTTGTTCGCCCGATTACTCATTTTAGATAATTTGTATCATAAGATATACTTGTATTTATTGATGCCCAATTACTCATTTTTATTACTTCATGTTACCTTATGCAATGTTTGGGCAAATCATTTCGACTTTTCATAATGTTATAGAGAGCTTTGCTTGTACTTGATAATTACACTCTACTCTACTGTGTTACAGGCTATGGTGATGGATATGGAGGCTTCACATAACAATTCGTATAGTATGTCTAGTTTGAGAAACAGTTCTCGGAGGGTATGGTTTCCAGCAGAAGAAAATGCACTTATAATTGCTTTGAAAGAACTAGTTACTAATGGTGGCAGAGTGGATAATGCATTTAAATTTGGTTATCTTCACGACTTAGAAAAGGCAATGGAATCAAAAATCCCTGGAACAGACATTAGAGGGTCGAAGCATATTAACTCCAAGCTAACTGTATGGAAGAAAACACATAATAAGCTACTCGGAATGGTTGGAGCCACTGGCTTCAAATGGAATTCCGGGCCTAAAAGAATTGTAGTCGAGAATGATGCATGGGATAAATATGTTAAGGTACAAACGCAAAACAATTACGGTACTCTCCAACTTCATCCACAAATCGTTGAAAGACTTGCCCAAATAGAAACTCGATTGTCAACAATGCATGAGAACATGGAAGCAATGCAATCAAGTCACCAGGCCGAGTTGGAGCAGTATAGAATGATGTTGAACCTTGCTTTGCAAAATCGGACTGGTCAACCTTCGTAGTCCAGTCAAAATTTCACGGTTTACGAACCTTTCTGCAATCAGGCTGGCCCATCTCAACCTTCGCAGTTTGTACATATGTCTAATTTTACGCAGTCAGATATTTATCGACACTTCTCTGCTATTATTCAACCAAACACTTTTCCCATGTTTTTGAATCCTGGTGCTCTAGCTCAGCAACCGCCCCCCTCGGGCCAGTCCCAGATGCCAAACTCGGACGATGTTTCTGAAACACAAATGTGTAGTCTTATGATTATTTAGAATTTTAATATTGTATCGCAGTTGTTTGATGTTTAATTCGAATATTGTGTTATCGAAATATAGGACCTGGTTTTTTCCAACCGATTTTTGCGGTCGGAATTTCATTTTTTCCAAAATTGGTGGAAATTTCGATGGAAATTTTTATTTTTTCTAATGGTGCATTGGCATGAGTATTTATTTATATCTATCCCCCCCCCCCCCCCCCCCCCCCCCCCCCCCCCCCCCCCCCCCCCCCCCCCCCCCCCCCCCCCCCCCCCCCCCCCCCCACCCCCCCCCCCCCCCACCCCCCCCCCCCCCCACCCCCCCCCCCCCCCACCCCCCCCCCCCCCCACCCCCCCCCCCCCCCACCCCCCCCCCCCCCCACCCCCCCCCCCCCCCACCCCCCCCCCCCCCCACCCCCCCCCCCCCCCACCCCCCCCCCCCCCCACCCCCCCCCCCCCCCACCCCCCCCCCCCCCCACCCCCCCCCCCCCCCACCCCCCCCCCCCCCCACCCCCCCCCCCCCCCACCCCCCCCCCCCCCCACCCCCCCCCCCCCCCACCCCCCCCCCCCCCCACCCCCCCCCCCCCCCACCCCCCCCCCCCCCCACCCCCCCCCCCCCCCACCCCCCCCCCCCCCCACCCCCCCCCCCCCCCACCCCCCCCCCCCCCCACCCCCCCCCCCCCCCACCCCCCCCCCCCCCCACCCCAAAAATTAATTTTTTTTAAAATTAAAATCATTAATAATTTATTAGAATTGTACATATTTAATAAATATATGTAGTCACCAATTTTTAATTTGATTATTTAATATAATAAAATTAATTTTTTTAAATTAAAATCATTAATAATTTATTAGAATTGTAATTAAATTTATTTATGGACAAATGATTCATAAATAAATAGCCAATTTTATTTTAATATCTTTTATTGTAATTAAAAATTTAATCATTTACCTACAATATTGGTGGTGGCTATTTTTTTAAAAAATACGGAATTAGTTAAAAATAAAATTAAACACTTATACAAATAATTTAGATTGATACTTAATCTAAATTAAATATTTAAATACATACTAAAATAATTTACTGTCTTTAATTTTAATATTTTAATATAATTAATAATTTTATTACAAGTACTAATAATTATTACTCTTATTAATATTAATATTAAAAATAAAATTAAAACCAGAATTATAGGTGAGAGTGGCCAAGGGAAAAAAATGGAATTAATTCCATTCCGGAGCCCTACCATTGGAGACGAACAGGCAGGGCTCGGGGGGAGGGCAGGGCTGGCTCGGGGCTCCGGAGCCCCGAGGCTGACCCTCTCCATTGGAGATGGCCTTATTATCCATAATACATGTGTTAATATTTCTTCAATCATAATTTTTTTAGCATATTTCTGGAAGAGGTTTGATCAATAAGTACTTTGAAGAAAGTGAATAAATGAATGATGACTACTCTTTTTATATTGGACAAATTGTGGCGTTAATAAATATGTTGTAGACGGATGTAAATTTAGAGATTTAGTGTGAATTTGGTGTGAATCCTCAACCTCTAGACATGATTCAAGAGTGCAATAACGTACTCCCTCTCTGTCCCAAATTATATGTCGTTTTAGAGAAAAAAATTTGTCCCAAATTATTTGTCACTTTAGAATTTCAATACACTAATAATTACATATTTTAGGTATGTAAAAAAAAAAGTAAGAGAGAGAGTGTAAAACTTGAATAACGTGTAAATAACTAATGGTGAGATAAATAAAGAATAAGGGTATTTTAGTTATGTAATTTATTTTTTCCCTAAAAATTAAGGCTATTTAGTAGGTACATTAATATGTGTGAAAATATGTAAAATGACAAATAATTTGGGACAAAGGGATATATAATACGGTTCATATCGTTGCTAGTACCAATGAATATTAGTTTTGAATGCACTTATATATCTTCAAGGAGATAAGAACTATTATATATAGTGATAAGAGAGGCAGGCATGCACTAAGAACTATATTTGAATGAATAAAATTAAATCGTTTTCTGGAAAGAAAAAAAAATGTACATATAAATGATGACTACAGATATTCCTTCACCGCCTCATAGGCCTAAATTATACTGTTCTATACTTGATTATGCATAATTGATTGCACTATAATTCTTTATTGAATAAAGTAGAGGCAAATTGATCCAGACCCATGTTTTGAAGATTATTTAAGCATCTTAACAAGCCGAACTTATTTGAACTGATTTTAATTAAAATTAGACTCGACTTGTAAATTCATCATATCAGTAAAAAAACTAAAAAGTATATGGCTCAATTGACATTTCTAGCTGGGTGCAATTGGTTTACCGATTTTTCGGCTTTTTCTCAAAACTAAAGGTTTTGGTTGGGACGAAAACCGTACCGAGTCTTTTGGTATGGTTCTATTTTAGACTTCTCACACCGGCAAAAAAACTATACCGTACCGAAATTATAAAGAGAGATGAATTATTTATTCATTTCTTGATTTTTACAACTAAATTTTATGACATTTTATTTTTCAACTTATAATAACATTATTTATAACTTATATTATAGCCCATCACAATTTATTGTTACTACATGTCCGCATTCAATTAAAAAAATATATGCATGAACTTAGCACAAATTTAATTTGTTATCGCAAAGATTCAATAAACTACAAATACCAAATAGTAAGTTCCTCCATAAAATAAAAAACAATGATCAAATAACTAGTCAATTAATTTTATTCAATAAGGCCACACTATGTCATCAAATTTGTGACTATTTTATTTTTTGGTGAGTTATTTAATGTAATAGTTTGTAAGATATATATTATGGTAACTTTTATAAAAAAAAAATTCAGTATGATAAAGAAAGAACATGTATTATCAACTTGTTTCATTAAGAAAATATAGCATTTTTGTCAACTAAGTAAGTGGCTATATTTAAGAAAATTAATTGACTAGTTAAAAATTGCTTGAAGAGAAAGAAAAATTTTACCGCATCGTACCGAAATCGCACCAAACCGAGCGTTTGGTATGGTTTATAAAACTGTAGTTTGGTTTTAGATGTTTTAAAACCACGGTAATTGGTATGGTACAAATTTTGTGAAAAAAATAACCTAAAACCATACAATGTGCACTCCTATACCGTGTACACCCACCACTCTCCAAAAGTCTATAGATAAACATTTATTTGACACCTACTATCTTCTTTTCCTTCAAACTACGACATTCAAACTCAATTCAAATGAGATTTCGTTTTTTTTCCAAACCACAAAATCGAACATTCAAACTCAATCCAAATAAAGTTTCAAAGGTTTCATCAAAACCATCCAAATAAATTTTTCCCGAAACCAAAACAGCAAAATTGAACCAAAACTATTCTAAATATACCTTTAAACTTTAATAGTTTTTTTTTTTTTAAATTGGGAAATTGATTTTTCTGTTAATGCGTAAGTTTTGAAGGGAGAATAAACATGTAAACATGATTGGATTGAACGGGAGTCTACAATTTTTCTCTTTTTTTTTTCTTCCCTTTTTTCTTCTTTTATTTTATTTTTCATTCTTTCTTTTTTCTTTCTTATAACTAATATTCTTTTACGCAAATCAAACACATTTATATACTTTGTGTTGCAAACTTATAGTGATATATTGTTCCTACTAAAATTTTACTATTTACTGTACAAAAATTTTAAATTTTAGTGACAAAATATTAAATGACAAAGTGACAAAAAATTAAATATTGTCACTAAAATGTTGTACATAGATATATTATTGACAAGAAATGTAAAAAGTATTGCCACTATTGACATTTAGTGGCGTCCCGAAAATGACGAGTAGAAAATCATCACTAAATTATAGTGACAATATTTATTGTTACTAAGTTGTCTCTAAAATGGTGTCACTAATTGTCAATACATTTCAAAATATATTTTGTTACTATTGTACTTGTCACTATTGTTATTGTGACAAAATTAACATTTTTGTCACTAAATATATGAAAAAACTGACAATTTCAATAATATTACTTAATATTTTGTCACTAAATTTCATTTTTCTTGTAGTGAGTTTTTGTTTTTATATATTATGTATTTTTCGTAATCGTTCAATGTTACTGTGGCTATACCTTTATTTATTTTCGAAGATGTGAATTTGCAAATTCATTGTGTCATTTTGTGCTATAATTTATGAAATATTTAAGATAGATATTTTTTTTTATAGAATTAATTTAAATTAAACATTTTTAAAGAAGAAATAATGCGTGGAAAATGCAAATAATAATTTTGGTAGACAACATCATATTATAAATTTACAACACAAAATATGTCAATGTTTTGTTAATTGTATAAGAGAATTTTAGTTATTAATGAAGAAAAGAAAAAAAGAAAAGAAGAAGAGAAGAAGAGAAAAGGAAAAAATAGAAAAGAAGAAATGGTCCAGGAGTTAACTCCTGGACCAGGTCCGGGGAAGAATCTCCCGGATTGAACAAGCAAAATTGGGGACTTCATCTGGGACTTCATTGAGATGAATCCAAACAGCCCATTGATGCCGAGATATTTTGATTGAGATATTTTGACAATTATTCAATTATTGAGGTCAATGATATTTTGATTAGAAAATTATTTAATTAATTAATACTATTAAAGTCCTCAACAACCACCGCCACTACCGAGAGAATGCCCTCTTTCTATTGGGGAGCGTCCCGTGACCATGGGTCCACAATTTGAAAGAAAATATCTAACTAACCCTGGTTCAACTGGAGTAAAGGTACATGTTAAGCGTATCTGCGTTTAATACCCAGAGATATATACTACTGACTACTCTACTTGGGCTGGGCCCCATTTCTTTTTATCAAAATAGTGTTCAAATGATTTTTTTTTTTTTTTTTTGATAAATTGTTGAAATGATTTTTAACGTTTAAGCTATAACCATAAATGAATGAGTTCAAGCTAAAATATTATATTATACTTTGTAATGGAAAAATTATTTCAACATGTAAGTCTAGATATTGTTAATGTTGGGGGGATAAAATATTGTTTTTGTCTATATATATTTTAATGTGAAGAAGTTATTCTAGGTTACTTAACTCGTTGAATATTTTCTTGTTATATTTAGGTTAGTTTTTCTTTCTTTTTTCTTATATGAAAGTATGTTTAGTCAAATCAAATTAAAATATAATGAATATTTCAAATCTATTTGAAAATTTTGAGAAAATGCTGAAATATTACAGATAAAAAAGTTGAAAATTTTCAATTTGATGCAAATTTATGAAAATTGTTATCTATTTTAAGAACAACCAATAAATTAAAATCAATTTTTATATATTTATGATAAATAAATATAAAATACTGTATCAGTTGAACCTATATGATATTTTTACAAATTCTCCTTTTTTCTTTAATTTGTATTTGGCAAATTCTTTTCCCCCTTTCTAGTCTTTCAAACATGCTAATTTAACAAAGAAAATCTACACTCGCAGCCAAACAACTCCTTGTATAAATAAAAAATCTTCTACACCTAACCACGGTTCCGTAATCAACGCCAGAAAGCACAGTGTGCACACGGTTTAACCTAGCCGCACCTTTTTTCTCCTCCTATAAAATCCCCCCATTCTGCTTCACTTTCTTCCACACCTTAGTCCTTCAGTCTCTTCTATCTACTCTGTTCAGTTTCACCTTCCATTAAAAATGGCGTCAGCTGATGTTGAATACAGGTGTTTCGTCGGTGGTTTGGCATGGGCCACCACTGACCAGTCCCTCGAGCAAGCATTCTCTCAATACGGCAGCGTCATTGACTCGAAGGTCCGTTTGTCGCCGAGATCGGATCCGTACCCGATTCTTCGAGCTCTGATCTGTTACTAAAAACTCGTTACTGTTACTAGTGTTACTATTGTTACTCTTGAGTTACTACTGTGTTACTGTTTCTGTTACTATTTTTCCCCTGGAACGGTACGTTCTTTCTTCCTCTTTTTCACCAAAGGGATCGAAGAACGAATAATCGCTTTTCAGCTTATGTTTGTGAATTATTTGTAGATCTCGTCTTAATTTCATTGGATCTGATTTAGTGTTTTATTTCTTTCCACAGATTGTGAACGACCGTGAGACTGGAAGATCTAGGGGTTTCGGATTCGTGACTTTTAAGGATGAGCAAGCGATGAGGGATGCTATTGAGGGGATGAACGGTCAGGATCTTGACGGCCGGAACATCACCGTTAATGAAGCTCAGTCCCGTGGAAGCGGAGGTGGAGGCGGCGGCGGTGGCGGTTTCCGTGGACCTCGTCGTGATGGCGACGGTGGCGGAGGTGGTTACGGACGTCGTGAGGGAGGTGGAGGATACGGTGGAAGTAGCGGTGGCGGTGGCGGTGGATATGGCCGTCGTGAGGGAGGCGGAGGTTATGGTGGTGACCGTGGCTACTCCTCCAGGGGCGGTGATGGAGGAAACTGGAGAGATTAGATCTAGGTTTTCGAATTAGTACTTTTACTTTGGAATGTTATGCTTCTGTTTGTCTCTGGATTCCGTTGGTTTTGACCTTTAATGGACTGATTCCTATTTCTCTATGACTGTTTAATCAAATTTTATGACGCACCCCTGAACTAGTCAAGCATATAATAGTAAGTGATGGATTGATCATTGAAATTCTGATTAGACCGAATCATTGATTAAACAAGATCATATACGAGTGATCTTAATATAAAAAACTTTAGAAAACACATTTTTGTAGCATTGATTTGATATGTAAATATAAGATGGACTTAAAAGTTATATGCCTAACGTAAAAGTTACAAATTAAAATTGCAGATTAACGTAATCAATTGAATCAAAATTTTCAAATCTGTCGACGTCAAGTTTGTAGACTTTTGATAGAAGGTATCATGAGTAGAGGCACAAACGAAGGAAACCGAAAGGTCCGAAACATAAACAACAAACAAGGGAGTTTATTGATTGTAAATGCAATTGCTTCACACAGTTTACATTAAGAATGTTACATCATTACAAGTGATATATATTGTAGTGTATTTTTCAGCTAGGTTGGATATTTTGAAATTATACAATGTTCAATATAGTATGCATATTGAATATTCGGATGCTTAGATATTCAAATACTCGTATATTTGTGGTATTTATCTATTGTGAATAAAAAATACCACAATGGATATTTTAGTTTTAACCAATGTTATTAAAATCGGACCGGACCGGGCCGGACGGTCCGACCGGTTCGACCGCGAACCGGATGATGGTTCGGTCCGGTTTATCCCCTAAAACCAGTTGACTCAAAAACCAGCCTGAACCGGTCCAAAATTGGTGAACCGGTTTGGGCCGGTTCAACCCGATTCTGAATTTCCTTTTTTTTTTTTTTTTTTTTTTTTTTAAATTTTATTAATGTTAAAAATAAATTAAAAATTCTTGTAGAATGTGGGATTTGAACACATAACTTCTTGCATAAAACATAACTTCCTTATCATTTGAGCTACATCATTTTGTTGAATTTCTAGTACAAAACAAATTTATAAATTACAGAAAACATGTAGCCAAATTTGTTTATAAATTAGATTATGATAACTCAAATTAACATTTTACACATTATCTCAATGAAAATTAATACTCAAAATAATAATTTTTTATTAAAATTTGTTCTATAAGATATTCCTTTCCAATATTATTTTAGGATAAATAGTGTCAAATTTTGAAAATCAAATCGATATATTATGCAAGTTTGATTTTGAATATTAGACTTTTATACATAATCATATTTTAAAATTATTAATCTCTTAGTTTGTTGTATTTTTAACTTACATTTTTAAATGTTTATAAAGAAATATAGCCATATTATATTTATATGAGCTTACGAATTAGTATCATATTATAATTATGATATAAGTTATGTAAATATTATGTGATTTAATTTAAATATATTCTAAGATTTTATATATTTTTAATTAATTGTAGGATAATGTTTAAATTTTAAGCATATTATATAGACTTTAAAATTAAATATATTTATTATATCATTATGACGTCATTCGGTCCGACCAGCGGTCCAACCGGTTCGACCAGTAAAACCAGTGACCAGTTGACTCATCGGTTCACTGTCCGATCCGGTTCTGAAAACATTGATTTTAACTGTGAATCACAACTCAAATCGAAGAATACATTGGTATATGTTCTCTCAAGTCCAATGACTTTATTCGAAATGGGACTGTACACCGCTATAACTTAAATCCAATCATTTTGGATATTGGTCTTTTAATTTGTGTGATATGATAGTTACAATTTATGAAAAAGAAACTTTTCACTTTATTAAATAATAGAACACAACATTTAAATTTCGAGTTATGCTTGGAAGATCTAGTTTATAAAGGATTTTTTTTGTTTTGGATGAATTCATGATTGACATGTTAGGGGGCTGAACTTAAGTATGCTTATAGTTATTGACTATGATTAGGGGTGGGTACATGGTGGGTTTGAGACTGGTTTGGGATTAGAAACACGGGTGTAATAAATTTTGGGTACACTTTAAATTCCAAACCCTTCTGTTACACAAATTTTTCACGAACATAATAAAAGTAAATTACATTATCAAATTTTCATCATTTTTCTTTTGCTAAAATGATTTTTATTTCTATTATATACATAAAACATATTAACATTTACATAACAAATTAACTTTCATTTCAAACATATCCAAAGATCTAAGAGTATATAATTAAGCAATTCCAAAATACGATCCTAATAAAAAAAATTCAGTCCATACTAGCTATAGCGAATACCAAATATTTATCTAGAGTTGTACTGCGTTATGTGTATTATGTATGTATTAGAGTGGTAAGAATTAAAAAAGGAATATTAAGTTTAAATAATAAAAAAATTATTAAATAGTGTTAATTAATTAAATAGATTATCTTGTAGCTGTAGTTAAGTAAATGTATAAGTTATAGTATAAAATTAAAATATATAGGCAGGTTTGGTTATTCGGTGTCAGAGAGACCAATCCCAACCCCAAAAATGTTCGTCCCGTTCGGATTTTTTTGAAAATGGGACGGGTCGGGTTTGGGGTACCCGAACCCGACGCCCTCCCCTAATGAAAATATTTTAGTTGAACATCCGATAAAAATAATATACTATTGTTATTGAATGCTAGAAAAAAATTAATAAAAAATTATTAAAATTGCGCGTAATTTTTTTTTATATCATAAGATTCATTCATGATATATATGTATAAAATTCATTAACAACTTTCTTACCATTGCAAGTAATCAAGCAATTCATCTACCATATTATTTCTAAGCCTATTTTGACAACTTAAAATCATTTAATTGTTGTGTGTTAACTCATTTATCTAAATAATTTATAATTAATAAAATATATCTTAATTAACATTTATTATTAATCTTTAAGTACATGCATAACATAAGCGTTCCCAATAGGCATAGATAATTTATAATTGGACACACATAAGTCCAGAATAATTAATAGTTTTTGATTGTTATATTCTCTATTTCGTTGTTTTGTAAGATTAGATTAATTTTCTTAATTGAACCCTTTAATGGTGAAAAATTATTTAATTCCTTATAAATTATAGATTTCTTGCGGGACCTTTTTTTTTTTGATAATTTATTTCTTGCGGGACTTAATATTGGGCTGAAGTACCCTTGTCGGTAATATTATAGGATAGTTCTTAAGTGAACTATATTATTATATTAGTAAATAGTACTAAGTAATTATACATATATGATACGTATAATACGTCCTTTTTTTTGTTAAATAAGTTAAGAATCTTCTAAACATATATCCATAAGCTTATAAACGGAAAAACAGAGATGCATCCTTACCTGTAGAGGTTCATGTAATGATAGATTTTTGAGCTAAGTGTTGAATTTTATCTTATTTCTTGAGCGAAAAACATGTAAATCACTTATATCTCCATTATAAAAATAGAGGAGTAATAGGACGGAAGAAGATTTTAGATGAAGAAAAAAAAAAAGATGTTAGATGAAGAAGAAGAAGAAGAAAGAGATAGTCCATAATTATGTCATAATAAATTTGGTATGTGATAACTTCTCCTTTATGAGAATTTTTTTTTTCTTGAAAAAAAAAAAAAATTCCATGAAATTACCTCTTGTTATTTTCAAAATTCGGATAAATTATCCCTTCCTTTTTTAATTTGAGATGTTTTTCCACATAAAATGCCTGTAATAAGATATTTCCAGTTTAAAAAGTAAAATGCAATCCCTAAATATCATTCATAAATAGAGAAACCTTTTTGTTGTTAAGTCTGTTTTGTGCTATATAGAAATAAAAGGGAGAAACCAACAGGTGATTGGTCTAGTGGAAATGATTAGTCACTACAAAATAGCGGATTCATGTTCGAATCCCTGTTGGGAGAGGTAACCACTTAATGTGCCCAACCAGCCTCGAAAGAAATTAAACCCTTGAGAAACAAAAAAAAAAGGGAGAAAAAGTGAAAATAGACATATATCATCTATTCTTCTCGAAAAAACTACCATCTAAAAATGAAATTATTCAAATGCTAAGGCCTGTTTGTTTGGTGTTTAAGAAAGTAGTTTTGGAGAATAGTGGATGTTTGTGAAATAATCTCGATTTGCGTAATGTTGATTGTTTGGGTTTTGAGAGAGTTGTTTGAGAAATAAAGTAGGTGTAAGTTTTTAACTTTTTTTTGGAAGGGTTAAGTTGTAGGTGTAAGATGTGTAAAATTTAATGTCAAATCATGTTTGTTATGTAAAACAAATTGTGTAAGAGATATGTTATTTTATGTCAAATTAGCAGAGTTCGCATATGTTTTGTTTAGAGATAAGAAACTTATTATTTATTTGTCTTTTGAGAGAGTATTTTAAAAAAATTGACAGATAAAAATTTTATTTTATAAAATAAAAAATATGTATTTTTGACATTTCTCAAACATAATTTTTTTTTAGAAAACTCCAAACAAACAGGCGACAGGAAGATAATAATCAAGAAAAGAAGGATAAGCCAGGGGAGATATTTTTGTTTAGATATTTATATCGCCAATTAGTACGTACTAAAGTTCCACTTGTAACAAAGAGAAAATATCTGCCACCAAAACCGGTATTTCTTTTTTTTTTTTTAGGTAGAATGTCTAAAACCAGTATTTCAAGTGACCACGGACCACATGAAAATATCTTCTCAACCCTAGTTTAAACCCAGTTTGGATAACTAGACACCATCACACCAATAACACCAATAAGGGTTTTTTAAATTCAATCAGCAAAATAAGAGTTCTTAAAATCAGTTTTGAATCTCTTTTACAAATTTTAAAGTATTTTCCTGAATTAAATAATTGTTGGTCAATTGTGATTTTTATAATTTTTTGAACCCCTGTCATTGTGTAAGATTTTAAAAGCAACAAAACAAAAATCATCGTCTTCTTTTTTTGCTACAAAAATATCCTAGTTTAGAAGCCACACAATGTGACTTTTGACAAAAACGATTTTACAAAATAAATTATTACAATAAGTTATTGAAAAAAAATTTGTTTAACCTTAAATTATTTAACTGTTAAATCAAACTCATTCTCAGAACTATAATAACTCAACTTAATTTTTAAGTATAATTTTTATCTTATGTAAGACTAGTACGAAAAATAACAATTTAAATTTAATAGAATGAATATATTTTACGATCAGAAGTGCTGATAGAAGAAAACTCATATGAAATTTTCAAATCTCGCTTACTAAGCAAATAAAAATCCTCAAATTTTATGATTTGGTGCTAAATCTAATTTATGTTAGATCATTTGAATAATATTTTTATACACATTACAAAACAAATTCCTTACAGTACATTTACTTAGCATTTTTTTTCTCGATAAGATATAACATAATAGCCCTATAAATTATAGGTCAAATTTAAAAAGTTTGTGCAATGGCAAATAAAACAATATAGGTCCTTTAATTGTTAGCGAAAACATGACACCTATAATTCCGGCAAACAATTTACATCCTTCATGTTTTAAGTTTTTGCAATTTTAGTCTTCTTATCGATAATTTTAGTCCTAAACTGGTCGGAATTAAGATTAGCTCCTAAACACTGTCACGCAAACAAACAAGTTGAGATTTTAACCCGTTGTGTGTCACGTGATTGTAACCGACCACGTCACCTTGTGAAATCATATTAAATTAAGGAAAAATAACACCATTATTCCCTCCATTTTTTCCCCCACCACCTATTGATTATTAGAACAAAAAAAAATAGAGTTTTCGTCCATTTCTTTCTTCCCTCCCTCATAAATTTTGGCAAATTATGAGCACTTATTTTCATTCCGGACAATTTAGGACTAAACTTATGGGTAAGTGTACTAAAATTACAGTAACTTAAAACATAAAAGATATAAATTGCTTGTCATAGACTCATAGCTACAAATGTACCATTATCGCGTACTTACAAAAGTTAAAGGACTAATAATGCTTTTTTGCCCACAATTAACCAAGGTTCCGTAACTGACGCTGCGGACTGCGGAACCCTTCTCCACCTATAAATTCCCACCATTATCTAATTTTCTCTTCACACCTTTTCTATTTTCTTCCTAAATTTCTAAATCATCATAAACAATGGCCGCGGCAGATGTTGAATATAGATGCTTCGTCGGTGGTTTGGCTTGGGCCACCACTGATAAAACTCTCGAGCAAGCGTTCTCTCAATACGGCGACGTTTTAGAATCGAAGGTCCGTTTGTCGCAGAGATCGGATCCGTACCCGATTCTTCGACCTATGATCTGTTACTAAAAAAAAGTTCCTGTTACTACTGTTACTATTGTTACTCTGAATTACCATTGTTACTGTTACTATTTTACACCTGAATCGGTACGTTCTATAGTCCTTTTTTGACCGAAGGGATCGAAGAACGAATAATCAATTTTCAGTTTCCGTTTCGTAACATATTTCTAGATCTGGTTTTGATCTGTTCAGATCTGATTGATTTATGTGTCCTTTGATTTTGTTTCTGCAGATTGTTAACGATCGTGAGACTGGAAGATCTAGAGGCTTCGGATTCGTCACTTTTAAGGATGAACAAGGGATGAGGGATGCTATCGAGGGGTTGAACGGTCAGGACCTCGACGGACGTAACATAACCGTAAATGAAGCTCAATCGCGCGGAAGTGGAGGCGGAGGTGGCGGTGGATTCCGTGGACCTCGTCGTGATGGAGGTGGAGGAGGATACGGACGTCGTGAGGGCGGTGGAGGTTACGGTGGTGGGGGTTACGGTGGAGGCGGCGGTGGATATGGCCGTCGTGAAGGTGGTTATGGTGGAGGTTACGGTGGTGACCGTGGATACTCCTCCAGGAGCGGTGGTGATGGAAACTGGAGGGATTAGGATTATAGTAATTAAACATTGAATTGTTGTGGTTCTGTTTCTCTATTTGGTTCCTGTTACTTTGTTTTTGACCTTCGGTTGGACTTGTTACCGTTTCTCTATCTATCCATGTATTGTTAATCATAGTTTTACAGAATTCTGTGGAATGAACTCATGAAGTAAATTACGTTTTATTACGGATGAGGATGACGGGATTCATTAAACTGCTTCATTAATAATAATTCATTAAATAAAAGAATATCAAACTAAATTTATTTATTTTTATGATGCCTATAAATTCATTTATATTTTTTATCAAATTGCTCCATTCTTGATTCTGCAATTCCACGACCATATTTTACTTTTTAATATAGCTGTAGACTTGTAGTCCCTATACCTCGGACGCCACGGGTGATATTGTTTCAGCCCCATGGACGCTACAAAAGCCTCTTTAATGTATTATTGTGCTGTTGGGTCAGTATTCCTTTTGTTTTGCCCAATTCTTAAGTCAATACCTTCAGCTATTCAGCCCAGTTATTGTGGCGTTTCTTATAGCTATGTGATATTTTTTGACCAAATTGAATTTGACAAAACATTCATATAGGAAATTCAATTCATATAATTAAATTTTGTAAATGTTGAGATATAATTAAATTGATGTTAAATATTACTCCTAATCATATTTATTACTATATGATTACAAATTTTCATTGTTAGATACATATCTCTAGTGGATCATATCGATTTATATCCATATTTGTTCCACACATATCGAATACAAATCATTGTAATTGAATTAGTTCCATCACATTTTTTATCCATCAAATTTCTAATCGAAAAAAATCTTAAAAAATCTGGCTGCGGCATTCGGAACAAATTCAAATTGAAATCCTACCCATTGACAACCCATATAGTAATGATTAACGATGAGAATTGTCTATTTTTACTGTAATTTTTTGTACTTATTAATTGTATAAGTTGAATAGACTTGAGTTTCTTCCCTTGAAGGGTTTGATGAATCATATTCATAGAGAATACCACTAGTCAAATTAATGATTCTTGAACACTTTTTACTATTTTATTGCTTCTGAAATTCGGTTCAACCTTACTTTGGTAAAACCAAGAAATAACACGAAATTAGTACAAATCTCAAGCTACTCAAACTTATTTGGATGTAGTTCGATTGAAAGTTGAAACTCTTTCGACGTAACTTTATTTAAAAAAAATCAAGTTTATAGATAATTCTTAGTTCACCACAATCTTTATTTTAAAGAAGGGATGCATTGTTCCATTCAACTAAACTATTTACAGTTCTAATCATACCCCTCTCCTCCGGTTATTTCCAGAAATAAGAGAATTGGTTTCTTCTTCTTCTTCCTGGAACTCTAAAAAGCACAGCAATTTTTTTTAATTACAATCACAAAGGAAAGGATGCATCTACATTGATGCACTTAGCTCATTGAACAACTATTTTTACCTTTTCAATGAACTATGTTCAATTCCAAACCAGGAATTCTAATTGGATTCATTTGCTAAGTAAAACCTTAATTGATCAAGAATGAACCTCAAATATGTTTGTTCACTCATATCTAAGTATAATAATGATTTTATCTGAAAACAGTGTAATGAAACTTAACCTATGTTTGGTCATTTAATTTTAGTGAGTAAAACAGTATGTACGTTAGACGGATATAACTTTAGATTTACAATTTGTTTATTTTTCATTTTCTAGGCCATACTAAAAAAAAAAAAAAAAAAAAAGCTTTATTGGAATTCTTGCTGACATCATCTCAAAGAATCTATGTATCTTTCTTCTGTCAATTGCAGATTCTTATAATTTCAAATTTCAATATCTTGCAGCCTTGAATCTCTTCTGAAAATTACCATAATTCACATTTGATATTTTCAACAACTTGGTCCAAGAATTTATATTGGGATCGAATATAAAATATCATAGTTCACTAAACTTAAAACTGTTCATTCAATTCTTATCCTCAACACATATTTACTCCACCTTTTTTCTTTTTGTGGCATGTTTGGAATCTATCTCATCAATCTTATACAAGCCACAAATGGATAGATCAATAAATGAAAAAGAAAAACTCATTTTCTTTTGTTCACTCATAGCTGACGAAAAAAAACTTCCACGACATTGCTCAAGGATATGGTAAAAGTGCCATTTAATTAATATTCCTTCTTTTTTCGCAGATGGAAATCTTGTGCTTTATTTGCTTGTGCATGCCAATATTCCATTTCACTAATCTTGAATATATACAAATTTGACCTTAGGTGCAAATTTAGAATTAAATGCACACTATCTTAGATTTATATTCAAATAATAATGGGAAAAAGAAAAAAGAATAACGTCTTCTCCTAAGATATCATTTTATTTTTACCCCTATCCGTCATGGCAAGAGATAAAACATATACGGAGTATTTACGATAAAACATAAGTTGATATTTCACATTTTATTTCTACTTAAACTCTAAAAATCTCATACTAGCATTTCGTACTACCTGAATCTCCTAATTGGTTGTTCTTCGTAGACCAAACAGATTTTTGGTCCGAATACTTGATGTATCTGACAAATTTTTTTTTTTTTTCAAATGCTAATACACTATAGAAATACTTTGGGCTATATATTTGAATTCTTCTAGCCTATACGACTATCTCTAACATGTACTGTATATTTGTTCGTTTATATCAAAATAAAACATATGAACAATTAATATTTTAATACACAACTTTTTAGATTTAAAAGAGTTGCTGGAGTTGATTTTTTTTATGAAAAAGTGTATATAACATATACACCAAGTGTGCTTGGAGATGGCCTAATACTCAATTTTCACTTCCAAAAAATTCACAAAATAATGCTTCTCGACTTTCCAAATTTAGGTTCTCTAGCTCCTCCAACTTGTGATAAGGACCAAAGATCCACTTATTTTCTCTATGGAAGAACGGCAAGGATGCGATCGAAATATCTTTTTTAGAAAAGTTGAATTTTTAATTATTACAGATTCCTCAACCAGTTGCATATGTAACTTTCAACTAATCATTGGAATTCATGGCATACTACAACTTTTCCATTTCCATGCATTTTTTTAGTGATTATTTTTTTTTTGTTTATCAAGGGTATTCGGGTCTTTAAGTCTAACTTAGTCCCTTTTATTGATCACAAGAAGGAAGGTAAATTGACATTTAACAATAACACAAAGAGGTAATTTGGTATTCACTCTAGATACTTCATCAAGATTTATTATTGTATTAACTATTAATATTTATATAGGGACAGCCTCCACAATTTTATAGGCTCCTCATTGGGCCAATATGCTTCAACTAATAAAAGCTATATACAATCAATAACCAATTACCCTTTAGTTTTCCATTACTATCAACCTTGCGAATAATTCTTCAACTTCGATTCGAGGTATTCGGTTTATTAAAAAAGGCTAGTCCCGCACAATGTGATGAGTCCAAATTCGAATTTCAACGGAGGTCCCCATGGCCCCATATATTAAGTCAATCTAAATAAACTAATTATTGATCAACTTACCATAACTACAGAAGAACAAAACACAGCTAAGTCCCAGAAGAATGAAACACCTTATCTTCCATAATCTCTTTTCAAGATTTTATACCAAGAATCAAATGGTGTGAAGGGTAAAATTTTAACCCAACTAGAAATTTGCACCCATGTCAATATAAGCCAAAGTATCCCATGAAAAAGGGATTCTATCACAAAAAATTGCATGATATGATTATGTCAGCAAGAATATATATATATATCATGGTACATTTTCATCATCGACTAGACTCTGAGAAAAAGAAGATATCGACTTATTTTCTAGGCCTTAATTTCGTACTACCATATCACAACATTTATTTTACATCATTAAATCTTAATTCAACATTTGAGAATGATTTAGTATTCATTGAATAGACAAAAACGAGAAGAGATAATAATTATAATGGGTGAATTTCATCCGCCTTCCCCGAACTATTTGCAAAATTTACAAAGATTAAGGGAGGTGGACACAAATTGTAACAAATCCGGGAGAGATAGATGCTATTATTCCAAATTAAATTAAATCGGAATCCTTTTTCTCCCTTTGCTTAAGCATAGAGAAATTTCAGCTATGGTTCCGTACGTTCTAAGATGCACGAGTTGAACACAATCATTGTACGGATTTTGGCTGGACAGAAGTTATTGGAATATTGTTTATAAGGACGAAAAATTCAAAAGCACACTTTTTTGTGTATTCAACCAGGTGAATTACATTTACCTCCCTCAAACTTTAAATAATTTAAAGTCCACTACTCTATCCTTAAAGAAATTTACAAAAGTTAGGATAATGCAAATAGTTCAAAAATCATTAATGGTCAATGCAATAACCTCAAATTAATTTAACCCTTGTATTTTTATAAGTGGTGCTAATTACCCCCTATTAGTGGAATATTATGAGGTGATTTGCGTCATTTAAAGACTTCAGGAGTTTAAGTGCACAAATTGTGATTTGTGAGGTCAGGTGAACAAAATTCTCTACCACTCAAATGTTGTGGTTATATGTTTATTTAGAGAAGATGATTTATATTTTTTTACTTCTTTTTATTCGTAATAATATGACTGAATAGCAGTGTCATGAATCGTAATCCCCTGTATATCGAATTTATCTTTTGATTAATTTTTGAACTCTTTTCAGCTAAGCTCGATAAACATCTACACTTTTAGTCATACACTTTACTAAACTGCACTCTTGGCCTCATGAGGCCAAACTGAATAGTAATTTTTTTTTTTTCAATTACTAGATCAAATCTTAATTATGATGTTTTGCACTTTTGATTTTATCACCTAAATTTCTATTCAGTTTTGCACTTTTGATATGATGGTCTCGATTTTGCACTTTTGGTCCTTGATTGGCCGGACGGAAAGGGGTTGATAGGATCAAACGTAAAAAATATTTTCAGACTTGGCCAAAAGTGTAATTTTATAGAATTATATGAGATTACAAGTGTTGGAAGCCCAATAATATAGGACAAAAAAGTATAATTTTTTCCAACTAAATGAACAAAACAATATTTCAAAAATCAAGTCACTTAAACTCGATTAACTTAGAAATCAAATCACAATCAAACATAAATTCCTGTCCAATAAGAAAATCATGTCAAATCTAAAAATATATTTTCGACTCTATTCAATTTATATATATACACTTTAGATGAAGGGATTAAACCTACGAATTACAATATCGATCATGGTATTTTAAGTGCAATGAGAACTTAAATTAATATGCTTTTTTGTTTTTTGGCCCAAAATGGAGATATTGGTACTTTAACTTTCACAACTGAACTTTGTGCGCAGGCCCATAAGATAAACCTTTCAGGTAAGTACATTTAGGTTATTTTGGACCCCCTTTTAAAATTCAAGTCCTTTTGTTTCGTCCTCTAATGATTTTTAGGTAAGATAATTATTTTCCTTTTTTTTTTTTTTTTTATGTTTCTTTATTTGTCTAATATATTGTGTGAACAAGAATGTTATAGGCTTATAGCATTGGTATAAACTTTTGATTTTGCTATGGTAACTTGCGCATTTATGCAACATAGTGAGTTATACATTCATCTCTACTATATGTTGTCGTAATATTGATTTTGCAATGATTATATTCTTGCCCAAACTCGGTTCAATTGAACTTTTCAATTATTGAACTTAATCAAGCACAAATATCTGCAATTTACACATATTTCGTGATTCGTCATTTTTTATTTGTAAGAAGTCCTTTGGCAACAACTACAAGGTAATGGTTAAGATATTAATTAGTATATTATTGTGACAAAATATTAATATAATTTTTAAATGTGTTCGCTAGTATGAATTATGGCACAGATTAGTGACAAATTAGCAAAAATGAGACAAAATTCACCACCTAAATATGTTGTTGTATAAAGATCATAGTAGAATAATAATTTTATTTGTTTTAGTGTGTAAAGTGGTCGGACTAACATGCTTCTAGGTAGGACTGTCAATGGGACGGAATTCAATCCGGATTCGTTCGAATCCAGTCCGATTTATTAGGATAATTGTCCGATTAGAGATTCGATGAACCTGATCCAATTATAAAGATCCGTAATTCAAAATACATGGAGTGAATATGAATTTAGGTCAATCCAATCCGTTAATAATATTTCACTGTCAATTTAAAAAGATAGTAATTTATAACTCGTTTATAAATTTATTTAAACCAATATTTTCATCTAAAAATATGAATATTTGTAAATGATGTTTGAACATGTGAGGTAAAATTAAATAAAATTGTAAAGTTAATAAACTTGTTTTAGGAAAAAATATTAATGTAAATTTTTAAATGAAAATTTTCTTGGATCCGGAAAAGATTCGATATCCGGTCAAATCCGACAAAGATCCATTGGAATAAAAAAATCTAAATCCGAGCACATATTCGAACAAGATCCTAATTCGATATAAATGGAGCCGGATCTTGACGAGCATGATCCGACCCATAGACAACCCTACTTATAGCTAGGTCGACCTGCCTTGTTTATCAAAGCTAAATATCAAACAAGAGATAAAGGTTGATTGATTAGCTACCAAATATCAAATAATCTCCGCTAACAAACGAAAAATTTCCAATCACATACCTAGTGTATTTTCACTTGGATTCATAAGGGTCGGGTCTGGAGTAGAATTTTCATCAATTAGTAAAACTAGATATTTTGTCTAGTGGCATACATATGTGCTTGTTTTTGAAGGAACTATCCCAATAACACATGAATTAGGCTATCCCAAGAAACCAACCATATGTGAACAATAATTGAAGTGATTAGTTAATATATTAAAAAGGAAGTCAAATCCTAAAGAAAGGACATAGTTTGTGTAGATTCCTAGATGAATACAATAAATTAATATGATAAAACAAACACATCTTTCCTGAATTGTGATCTAAACAAATAAAGAAAGAATGTACCAAACCGTAATAAAAGGAAGTGAAAATTAACTCTTTTCTTCATTGGAATAACATTTCACGAGGATAAAGATTCTTCGATTTTGAATGTTGTGGTTCTTAACCATACATATCACCAAAAATTCTTCACATTTTGCAAGTTTATAGTCCAACTGGCACTACCCCACCCCCCACCCCTGGAGCCTATAAAAAAAGCAGCAATTTCCCACTTCTTTTGCACCATTCTCATCTCAGCTCATTATACAAGTGATTTAAAACATTGAACTAAGTTTCTTCAATAGTATAATGGCATCCAGTTCAATGAAGCCCCGTGGCTCAGCAGGCGCGTGGACGGCTAAGGAAAACAAGGCCTTTGAAAGGGCACTGGCCGTTTACGACAAGGACACCCCCGACCGTTGGTCGAACGTGGCCCGAGCCATCGGGCAACGAACCCCGGAAGAAGTGAAAATGCATTACGATATCTTACTAGAAGATATCAAATATATAGAGAGTGGCAAAGTACCTTTCCCAAACTACAGGACTACTAGTGCAGGAGGTGGTAACATGAGAGATGAAGAGCAAAGGTACATTAATTTCAACTAACATACTTAATTTTTTTGATAATGTCAAATCAAGTCAATTTTCTTGTTTTTACATTGAAAAAGTCCAAGGGCTTGTTCTCAAACGTGTCTGTTTTTTCCTAAACCAGCAGAAGCCAGAAACAACGCTTAACTGTTCCTAGCTTTTGGGTACTTTTTTAACATAACAAAAAACACAAATTCCAAACATTAATATATTTCCAGAAGATAAAAGCTAAGAATCAATTTCCATAAACTTCTACAAACAAGATCTTTTCTTAAATCAGGTGCATTAATTTGGGTAGGTGACACTAAATTAACCTAGGAAATTTATGATTATATAGGCAAGGGAATTGGTGTGTGTCTTGTCGATACTCGTGGGCACCCGGGCACGTAGGCTGCTATGCATGGATGAGAACAAATGCCTTCCTAAGTACCTTATATATGCTTCAAAACAATAAAGATAGAATGTACTATTACACCTATTTTTGCAATATAGACAAAGTGGACTCATTTATCACCACAAATGGCCTTTCACTAGAGGGATCTTCTAGATTACACGTACTAATCGTAGTACTAAATGCTTAAAATTAGATCTTTTAATTGTACTCTTGTGGATTTAAATCATCGTGTACATGGAAATCCTTTTTATACTCAATATTGTTGTAGTATTTTCCAAGGGGGGATTTGTATTATAGCGCTATGGTCACACGTGACAGTCGAATTTAGACTCAAACTGAACTGAAACGATCCAATACAAATCCAATTCCGAACAAAAGCATCCATGCATACTTTTTCTTACTTTTTAATTTTGATTAACTAGGATTTTTACTCTTGTATGCAACTATAACTACATTGATTATGCTTCCGTGCAGGATGAGAAACCTGAAGCTCCGTAATTAGAGTCCTAATCGGGCGACTATGAAATAATTAATTAAAGATGCATGGAACATGCACAAGACGTATTAATGCACTAATGCAGTAGTAATTTGAGAATCATATAGTGATTTTTCAACATAATTGTCAAGTTGTAATTTCCAATTAACGTTGTTGGATTCTATGAATTCATAGTTTGGGGGAGGAAGCATCTGAATTCTTTCCTGTCTGTAATTTTTAACGTGCTATAAATGAGAAGTTCATTGATTATGAATTCCGCTATAACGAACCACATGAATTGCAAAATTCTAACCAGAATCTTTCTTTGTAAGTCATGTATTTGACATTAAATTAACTAATTAAATCAAATTACAAGTTAGAGTAGTAAAAAATCTAAGGGGAATACATTTGAGAAAGCTAATATTAATTTAAATTCCAACTCGTCTCTACTTTGCTACTTTATATACTACACAATTGTATATGATCCAATTAATCTTCATTAGCTTTGACATGGCGAAAACCTACTAAAACCTAACCCAACATGCTAAATGAGTGAATTAATTTGTGGGAAAAGTGGGGATTGATTCTCTTTATATTTCTTTTTTATGTTCCAATCAATCTTGTACATAGACTAATATGCCATGATGCAAATAGAACAAACCATTAATCATTTCAAAATCTGCCTTTCGAGTTTTATTACCTCTGCAGTTTCCCTAAACTCCAAGAGCAAAACATAAAGCCCGACTCATCAATTGACACAACTGAAAGTATCGCACAAATAATGTGGATATATAGTAATCTTGTTTTATGTTGACTTATTAGTTATACCGTGTTTGGTAGAAAATGCTTGAGCTGAGAATTTCAGTTTTTGCGCGGTTGCACCAATGACACTCGTACTAGCCGATCGATGTGATGGCGCTTAGACTCCCATTGCTACCATTTTTAATTACACGGAGAAGACAACCAATAATTGCAATTTAAAGATCTCATTTACGATGATTGAGACATAAGGGACAAGCTCTTAACTCTGTTATATTTTTAGTGTCACTCCGCATGTCCAACAATCGAGTTCAACTGCAGCAAAGTAAATGAGCTAACGTAAAATGTCCACTTGATTAATGTCCAATCACATTACATGACTTAATTGATTTAAGCCTCCAAATTTGAAAATGAAAGGGAGAAGTGGAATTGTGGATCAAGTGAGAGGTGTTAGGTGTTGTTTGTTCAACAACCTATTCCAGACTAAAACATGCACATGCATCGAATCAACTTCAAATATCTCAAAAAATTGAATTATGTGTTGAGTATCCAATCTCAACTCTGCTTTTAATCAAAACTAGCCATCTCATCACACATTTATGCTTACATAATTATTTTGTAAGTGTATAAATGAAATCTTTTATAGGTGTTTTAGTTTTGAGTTTCAATGAAAGAAGTTTCATTGATGAGTGAAACGACAAGAGGATGAAACTGTATCTTATGCAATTGAGATAGGTTAGGAAAAGATCAAGGAGTAGCTTAAATTCAAAGTACAAGGGGGCAAATTGATAATGAGTAGACACCGGTGCCAAGACTGTGACTTTGTGAAGGTGGTCTATTTCTAATTAGATTAGATGACAAGTTGACTGTATCAGATCACATGCAACTTCAACACGAAATATTTCTTCAAACAAATGGATATTTTGAACACACTAAATAATTTAATTGTTAATTATAATCACGATCATGAGCTACTACATTATAGTAGTGGATTTGCGATCAATGTGCTCCGTCAATTCAAAATCCTCCAGACGATTATGGTTTAGGAGTTGAGACTAATCAGAAAATAATCCTCTAGCTTATAAAAATTCCAAAATCTTTTCAACCATCTCATAATTTAAACAGAAGTTGACAATTCACATTGAGACGTTGAATCAGTACGTCGGTCAAACCAATTTCATGGGAAATTCAATGAATTTGCCTACCATGTTTTCCTAAGGGACCACGGTCCAGAAGATGCTGGTGGCTCTCATCATGTCATAGACTTTTGTTTACAGTGCCTTAACACATAAAATGAGTGATAATATATGGTGCAACCATGCAAACTGGGCCTGCATATATTATTCTCTACATACTTTATTCAAATAGATATTCAAATAGGAGCAAGCAAGATTTTAACAAGTTTTACATTCGCAAATCTAAAATTAGTACCCTCTTTAAGATTTCAGAAACATTACTCGGTCAATGTTGTTCGTAAAGGCAGTGAACTTTCCACTTCCTTAGTTTCCAAATTCCTTTCCGCAACAGCTTTTGACATGCCAAACATCTGAGAATTTTATCCATAATCAGTATTGTGTCCCGAAAAACATAACAGAGCAAAAGGTGTACATCTTATTTTTATTTTTATTTTGCTTGTCAAGGTTAAAAAGCTTAAAGCAAACCTTCTTTATTGTTTTCTGAAAACAATTTTTGTGTTCGTCCATAGATGCATGAACAAATTCGTCAATGTGATCCTTTAAATCTTCAAGAAAAGACGCCTCCTCACTTTTTTTCTTCCGACATGAGGTCATGGCTGGGGTTGCAGCCCCAGATGGTGGTACCTTCTCGCTTGGGCTTTTCTTAGTTGCCATTACTGAGTACTACCTAGATAAGCATCAAGTAAAAATAAACACGAGGCAAACGTCACAACTAGGTGAAAGACAAAAGGATGAATGTTATCAGCTAAGTAGACGAAATTTGCATGGAGTAAATTAGGACACGAACCATCAATTAAACTGGCTAATTAGATCCTAAAAAGGCATTAAAACTACAAAAGCTTCACCAATAATTCAATTCCAAAGTTTCTCATGTCAAACAATCATGTTAGTTAAAAACGTAACTGAAAAACCTCTAACTCGTTGCAGGAATCAAACCGGCTCTGGTTGTTTTGCTTACATACTTCTATATATTAGTTTAGCATTAAAGGAATGTAAAAATAGCATTCATGCTTGCCCCTAGTTCAAAATCACAAAAAGCAACATTCAACATCACAAAAGTGAACTCCAGTACAATTCTCTTACTCGGAAAATTCCAGTCCAAACAAAGCTTGAACAGATCGAACAAAAGGCAATTCAATGTCTCTCTCTCTTGTGGTGATATTCAATCACATAGCCATAGCCAGTGAATACTACTTGCTTACCAGTATAATAAAAAACAATAACCCAGCACATAAAATGATAGAATGAGAATTTCATATACGTAAGAGAAAATTTTACAAAATTCCTAACATCAACAGAAAATAGACCGTATTCAACACCACAAATGCAAAGTCCACTAACCCCTACGGCAATTGTTTTAGCATCAAGTTTAGCTATTGGTGCTAATATTAAACGGATAAAAACCATCATATTAACGAAGGATCGGAATGGTAGCTCAATTTCAATCCTCTGGACCTTTAGCACCGATTAATACATGGTATGCTCAAACGAAGAAATTACGTTTAAAATAACATCAATCAGAGAACATATATGACCTTAAAAGGATGAATTAGGGTACCTTTTTGATTAAAAGATCGAGAGATGTATTTTACAGCGCGATTAGAATGATCTGGAAATTTGATACAGATGAAAATACACTTGAAGAGATAATTACGCAGTTATTTGAGAAGCGCCTGAGTTCTACCTTCTGTCTTGGAGAACAAGCTGAAGGCTTGACGGGCTTTTGCGTGGTCAAGTAGTATTCTAATTGGGCCTTCGAGTTTCAGTAAACTCCAATTTGGTTCTAATCCATTATCCACGGACTTGGGACCAAATTCGTTTGTATGAGGCCTATATCCAATTCTATGGCCTCCTAGACCAAATCTTGATGTGAATCTTACTAAATCTTTAAGGTAATATTTGGTTAGGTTTTGACTCGGTCTCGTGGGTTTCGATTTCGAAAAAATAGTTTTGATCAGTGAATTTTTTTATCTTATTTGGATTGAGTTTGAATATTGAGTTTTGTGGTTTTAAATTGAAACCCTATTTTGGACTGAATTTTGATATTGAGGTTTGGGGAAAAAATAAAAGATAGTAAACAAAATTATGGGAAAAAAGTAAATAGTAGGTGTCAAATTAATGTTATACAGGGTTTGAATATGAGTTTGTGAATATGTTTGAGTTGAGTTTTATGAGTTTTGTTAAATTCTATTTATAAGAGTTTTGGCTCGATTTCGCGAGATCGGGCCAGAACTCTTCCAAATAAAAACCTAAGATCTTAATTTGGATCCACCAAATTATGAATTATACAAAACAATTCTTTTAATAAGTTTAACTCTTATACATGGATAATTTATTTTAACATTTAAAAAAAATCTCAGTCTTGAAAATAGAGTCATTATTTTACCTAATTATTTATTTTTGATTCTACGCAATATTGAAAACAATAAAAATCTGAATATTAGATACATGGATAAATAATTGAATATTTTCTTTAACATCAACCAATGTTAGAAATATTAGCTACATTTTTATCAATACAAGAGAATAGGTGCTAATAGATTCTTTTATTTTATTTTCTTGAGTTTAATCATTTTCAAGGTGTGTCAGGTACATTAAGTGAAAATATCTTCCAACAGGTATTTGAACTTGAATTCGCTACATTGTAGTAATTAGTGTTGGTAAGTGCTATATAATACGGAGGTACAAGATAATACAGTAAATACCTGCTAATAAATATAATACGTGCGTGCATTTGATAAGTAAAATGAATTAAGGAGAACAACAATGTATTTTGCAAACAACCCTAATCTCTGACTCTCTTGGTTTGGTTACTAATTGCTAGAATTAGCAAAACGGGTCACATGTGAACGGTGTGGTTACTCCGGATTCGTTATGAATTTCCGAGTTAGCTCGAATTCCTTCTGAGTTAACTCAACTGAGTTTCTTTTAAATGTTTTTGGACTTATACTTGCTTTTAAAAATCTGCCTTAAATAGGATATCCACATTTCACAACTAAAACGTGTGGGATCATCATCATTTGTTGAGTGGTCTTGTACCCCCTATCAGTATCAATTTCCATGTGCAAATTTAATACATTTAATTTAGAAAATAAAGCTGGTATTTGTATTCTAAAAATAATACTACTAGTTTATAAGTTTTGTCCGTTACAATAATTGAGAGGAAGCCTCATAACATGAAGAAAAAAACTGGGCAGAGGAGGGTTTTTAAATGAAGTACATAGTTTGCATTACAATGATGGCTTTTTTTTTTTTTTTTTTTTTTTTTGATAAACAATGATAAATGATGTTTTTTTTTTTTTTTTTGATAATGATGGCTTCTTTAAACAATAAATTACTGTTAATTAATCAAAGAGTGACATGAACATGGATCCGAACCAAAAAAAGAAGAAATTCACAATGGACTTTTGATCTCTTCAGTTTCTAACTCAGCAACAATTACTCATAAGTCATAACCTTAGGCCTTTTTTGTTTGAATTTTTATTTTATGAGGATGTTCTAGAACTATCACACGGTATTTTTTTTTTATTTTATATTTTCATCTCAAAATTCATTCCATTCTTGAAAACACCTGTAACATTATAATAAACATTAGGCGAGTTTAGACTTTCCCACACAAAAAACATGAACAAATTAAAGCCATGTAAAGCCAAAATCAACAATTTCCAAGCATTCATAAGCTCATATATATATATATATATAATTTATCAACTGTGATTTGCAAAATGTTTAATCTACATTTTTGTGATATGAAAAATAATGATTTATCCCCTGTAATTATATAAAAGTTTGACATAGTCTCTCTAACATTTTTGAACTTAACAAAATATGAATTAACTCTTATATATGACACTTTACCCCCCTTATGATAAATGTGACACTTTATCCCATGTGTTATGATAAATGTGACAATTTACTCCACTAAATTATGATAAATGTTTCATTGTACCCCATACGTTACAAAAACACATTTCATGTCGACCCTCAATTTCGACAACTCCAGCTGAAGGAGATAAATTGTTTTTTTTTTTGTTTAATTATATATTTATTTATTATTTTCATAGAATGATAAATTGAAAATTATTCACATAATGTAAATTCACATGAGCTCCTCATATATATGTATGTCTTGTCCATAAAACAAAGTCTCTCTGGCACCAAACTACCAAAACAGCTAAAAGCACAAATTAATTTACCCCAACTTTTGCACAAAGCTAGTCCAAATGTAACGAAAATATCATGCTACTATAAGATATGGGGCCTGTTTGTTTGGTGTTTGGGAAAGTAGTTTGGGAGAGTAGTGGAAGTTTGTGAAATAATCTCGATTTGCGTAATGTTGTTTGTTTGGGTTTTGAGAGAGTGGTTTGAGAAATAAAGTAGGTGTATGTTTTTTTTGAAGAGTTGGGTTGTAGGTGTAAGATGTGTAAGACTTTATGTCAAATCATGTTTGTTATGTGAGATAAATTGTGTAAGAGATAGATTATTTTATGTCAAATCAAACTAGAGTTTGTATAGATTTTGTTTAGAGATAAGAAAATTGTTGTTTGTTTGGCTTTTGAGAGAGTAGTTTGAGAAAATTAATGGATGAAAATTTTATTTCGGAAAATAGAAAACATGTTTGTTTGGCATTTCCCAAACACGAAAAAATTCTGAGAAACGCCAAACAAACAGGCCCATGAACTTTCATCTATTAAACATACATATATACGTGGACTCAGTCTTTTCTTTTTAAATTATTATTATTACTATTATTTAATTGATGTTTACATAAGTTCTTGAATTCAAGTTTATGCATTTAATGTATGGGCCGTTGTCACAGTTGCAACTACCATCTCCAAACCTCTATTCCATTCCATTCCAGACCAACCTGTCCTTTCACTACAGGTATACGTTACTTATCATTTTCATCAATCATCAATCATATTTAATTACATCTACACATTTATATATCTCAACAGTACCTAACACCATATATTACACTCTCACACACAACCTTGTTTACACTTAAACTCATAAAAAAGATGGTAAGCAAAGAACCCAATTCCACCACAGCGTCCTGCGGCAGCACCACCAGCATTGTTCTCCGAGACCACCTACAAAGGAGTATAAAACTAGGTTACCATTATCTGATGACCCACTTTTTATTTCTATGTTTAGTCACTCTCATTGCGATCACATTAACTCAAGCTTCAGAACTGAAGTACGAAGATTTCGAAAATCTCTACCTCAAGTTACAGTGTAATCTTGCAACCGTCGTGGCTTTTTCTTGTTTGGTCGTTGTTGGGTTCACTGTCTACTACATGTCCCGACCCAGACCTGTTTACCTCGTGGACTATGCATGTTACCGCCCACCAGACCGCCTCCAGGTGAAGAACCAAAAGTTCATGGATCACTCTCGCCTCATTCCTGATTTTAATGAGTCGTCACTCGAGTTTCAACGCAAGATACTCGAGCGTTCGGGCCTCGGGGAGCAAACGTACCTGCCTGAAGCAATGCATCAAATCCCACCCATACCTTCGATCACGGCTGCTCGTGAGGAAGCTGAGCAGGTAATTAAGAGGACTTGAATCACTGAATCCATTCCCAAAATCTGAATTTTTTCCAATATAGTTAACATTAACGTCTGAAGTCCACTAAGTGAAGTTGTGTTAGAAAATTACAGTACCCAAATTAAAGGCTTAAAGCACCCAAGATCTTCTATTATATATTCATATCACATGCACCAATCAAAAAAATTCTATATGTAAGCCCATATATAATTATAAGTGGTAACATAAACTTGACAATGAATGCATATGTATGACACAACTATGTGATAAAAAAATCCAACCTGTCATGGTTAAAGTTACGCTATGAAAAGGAACACAAGATCCAACAGGCAACAACAGGAATGTTCATTTGAAAATCAATTTATTTATGAGAGCATTTAATACTAATTAATGGTTCTCAAAAGATAAGTGCAAGTGGTATTGTTTCTAATGCTTGTGGGCTGTAAGTGTTCATCCATAAATATTAAATGTGTCTTATCTCTAACAACTTAAGCTTTTATAGATTCAATAGTAGGGACTCTAGTAACGATTTAATAGTTTTGACATGAAAAGCGAAAGTAGTATGTGTCTGATGCTCGTAGGTTGTAGGGCGCTAGAACACTTTTTACACTTAGTAGTCTTGCATTGCGGAAAATTATTATCCAATCCAACCAAACATAATGCAAGTGTATTGCATTTCTTACATAATAAAGTGTATTACACTAGTCATACAACTGATCACTCTTCTAGGTTCTAGCACTATTATACAATCACAAGGTAAATGTATTGCACCTGCCATGTAAATATTTTGGGTTTAACGAAACTCGGTTCAGGATAGAATTTTTGCATCACTCATTGGTGAGATTGTTGATTACATTTAATTGCCACAATTCAAATTGTACGGTCAAATTTAGTATATATTATTCAATAAGACAAACTTTGAAATGGTTGCGAAAGTAATTATACATAAAACTGATAATTATATGATCAAATAATTTTATACTGTTAGATTATCCGATCAGCGATCCACCAGCTGAAATTCAAAATTGAACCAATGTATCATTTCAAATGAATTTGTGATAAATAAATAACAATACTAAATAGGATTTGCTCAAAGATCACATGCATCAAAGCAAAATATATTTCTCTATCTTTCTCCTATAAATAATAGTTGCACTAATAATCTTCTCTAGTCGAAGAACTGAAGTGCTTTGCAAGTACCTGAATCTCTTTATGTAACAGGTCATGTTTGGCGCGTTAGACAATCTCTTCAGCGCCACAGGAATCAAGCCAAAGGACATCGGAATTCTCGTAGTGAACTGCAGTCTTTTCAACCCCACACCTTCCCTCTCTGCCATGATCGTAAACAAATACAAGCTACGAGGAAACATAAAAACCTTCAATCTAGGCGGTATGGGCTGCAGTGCAGGAGTAATTGCCATTGATCTAGCCAAAGACATGCTTCAACTCCACAGAAACACATACGCAGTTGTAGTGAGCACCGAAAACATAACCCAGAACTGGTACTTCGGTAACAAAAAGTCAATGCTAATCCCCAATTGCCTCTTCCGAGTCGGCGGATCCGCCGTTCTATTATCCAATTGGAGATCCGACATGTATAGATCCAAATACAGAAACATCCACGTAGTCAGAACTCATAAGGGATCAAGCGACGTCGCATTCAAATGTGTCTACCAAGAGCAAGACGAAAGGGGAAAACCCGGCGTTTCACTATCAAAAGACCTCATGAAAATCGCAGGAAACGCATTGAAAACAAATATTACTACCCTCGGACCGTTAGTTCTTCCGATTAGGGAACAACTCCTGTTTTTCATAACCTTGATTTTGAGAAAAATCATAAACCCTAATATTAAGCCGTACATACCCGATTTCAAGCTGGCGTTCGATCATTTCTGCATACACGCAGGGGGGAGAGCTGTAATCGATGAACTGGAGAAGAATTTGAGCCTTGAGCCGATTCATGTTGAGGCTTCGCGAATGACTTTGCACAGATTTGGAAATACTTCTTCCAGTTCGATTTGGTATGAGTTGGCTTACAGTGAGGCGAAGGGAAGGGTTCGGAAAGGGGATAGGGTGTGGCAGATTGCATTTGGGAGTGGATTTAAGTGTAACAGTGCGGTTTGGCAAGCGCTACGGAATGTGAAGCCGTCGTGTAATAGTCCGTGGCTTGACTGCATTGACAGTTATCCGGTGGAGATGGTGTACTGAAGTTTGGGATCTTAGGAATGGATTGGGTCGGTAATTTAAAATGCAACTTGAGTGTACTTATATTGTTTTCATTTTCTCTGTAAATTTTTGTATATTAATGTTACTTTGATTTT
The DNA here is from genome assembly GCA_034814905.1 of Penstemon davidsonii. Taxonomy (NCBI): domain Eukaryota; kingdom Viridiplantae; phylum Streptophyta; class Magnoliopsida; order Lamiales; family Plantaginaceae; genus Penstemon; species Penstemon davidsonii. The sequence continues at coordinate 8,601,650 of JAYDYQ010002688.1, forward strand.
GGTCATCACTTATTTTTGTTATTTGTTTCATTTTCTCTACTTTATTTTACACTTGGGTTAAGGTTTATTTGCTTAGTTTTTGCATAAATGAATGTTAAGGTTGCACATCAACAAGCGATTGGTCTAGTGGAATGGACTAATCACTACAAGGTAGCAAACTCAAGTTCGGATCCATATTAAAAGAGGTTCCCACTTTATGTGTCCGACGCAGCTCGAGTGGAATTCAATCATTAGGAAACCAAAAAATGTTAAGGTTGCACAAAGTGATAGTGGCTTGCAATTTCTAGAGACGAATAAGTTCAAATCCTAATCCACAATTTAATCGATAAAAAATCAATACATTTGATGCAGTAGATCACTCTATTTGATTGACTAATTTTTTTATGAGTAGTTGACAATTAGGTCAAAATAAGGATAATTTTAAATTATTCAATTTTTAACCTTAGAATGATGATTTGCGGCTGAGTATTGAATTTTTTTACCCCCTTTTTGAGAATTATTGAATTTTTAACCTTAGGAAGAATAATTTGCAACTGAACAGTGGAAATATTTTCCGACAACTCAAAATTGGATGACGGACTATTTTTTTTATATAAGGAAATGATATCATTTAATATGTGTGTTGTGGCAGCTCAAAATATTTTTTCCATTTAATATGATTTATTAGTTTATCTATGAGAGTTTATGTTAATCTTGATTTGACAAAATAATCCAAGTAGCTGATCAGTATTCACTTTACCTACTACCAAATTTACCTATACATTAATAACACAGTCCACATAATATATTGTACGTGCTCTTATGTTTTGGTGGGAAGTTGGAGAGGGTTAGACATTGACACTTTTTTTATATATAATTAATATTTAATCATTAAATAGAATAGAAGAGTCATTTCGAGCAAAATTAGAATTACATGAGTCCTTCAAAACATTAGGGGGATGGTTGAATAACATCGTTCCAATTAGGCAAAATTTCATTTTTGGCCCTCTAAAGTGGCTGCATTTCAAAATTGGCCCTTTATTGTGGTACCTCGACAATATACGTCCTTTATTGTATCAACATCATCAATTTTAGTCCTTATCACCGATTTTTTTTAATTATCGCCAAAAAACATCAATTTATGTCATATGTGACCTATCACATGGATTGGTCTTGCACATTATGGAGTCAAAATATGAAATTCTTAATTTTTAAGTGTCACTCGACAAATGAAATTTTTGGCTAAAATTAAATTTTTCGGTCAAATTAGACATAAATTGGTGATTTTTTACCCAAAAAAATTAATTTTCAGGTCAATTAAGACATAAATTTGTGATTTCAGTCGATAATTAAAATTTTCCGGCAATAAGGACTGAAATTGATGATGATGCCACAATAAAGGATGATTATTGTCGAGGTACCACAATAAAGGACCAATTTTGAAATGCAGCCACTTTAGAGGGCCAAAACTGAAATTTTGCCTTCCAATTACAATAAAGACCTCATGTTGGAAGGATATATGTCACTTTGTATTAGATTTGACCCGACGAGTTAGTCTAAATTCAGTTGCATGGTTTGGGCCTAATGCACCTCAGAAGTTAAAAGCTAGCTTAAGAGGTGATGATTGTCCAAAATCTTATAAGGTAGACACAACTATTGTTTTCAACCCATGTGAGATTTAATCTTAATACTCCCCCTTCACGTGTGGGCGGGTTAAATCTTTGAGTGAAACAAGCCCAACACGTGACATATTAAAGTCCAACCTTGCGAATTGCGATATATGGGCCCCAATACATGAATAATGACCGTCCAGACCTTTGTTATCTGGGCGAAGTGTGTGTGTGGAGAATAAAGAAGCCCACCACAGGAAGAGCCTATCACGGAATGGGGTGACCCACACTAACATGGGGCTCTAATACCATATAGATTTCACCACATGGATTGAACTAAGTCCATTTATATGGTTTGTGCCTAACACTCCTCAAAAGCAAGACATTATGAGGTGGACTTAACTATTATTTTCAACTCATGTGGGACATTTAGTCTCAATACTTTGTTGCCGAGTCTCGAATTTTTTTTGACTTTCTATGTGGGCCACTTGAGGAGCATACTCCCTGCACTTTTAGCTTCGGTAGAACTAGCCCGTTCAAAAGAGATAGAGGAAATAATTATCATTTGAACAGCATTTAGGGAGTCACATTCAATAATGTTTTGGGATAATTGCAGTGAACTCCCCTGAGGTTTGAAGTAATTATTACCCAATTCCCTAGTAATTTTATAATTACATTCATCTCCCCAGACGTTTCAAAACCTTACATTTTGATGACGTCATCGCCGAATTTCTATTGAACTTCCAATTTTACCCTTGAGGTTATTGTAGCTATTTTGTTGAACAATTATATCCTTGTTATGTTTGGTACATAGGAGGGGTTTCTTTACAATGTATATGTATATGTATAAGTATGGGTTCAAATGTTATAAATTTACATGAAGCTTATAATTAGTTAATTTGTGTATATGTATTTTTAAAATAAAAATATAATAACACATCAACGCTTTATTCCAATTTTTATCATAATGCTTTTACAATTAAAGTACAAGGAAAAATAAATAATTTATGGTTAATTATAAGAAAAAAACATTGTAGAACATAAATAAAAATGTAAATACATTCAACTTCACATTTAATCCGTAATTTTAATAATTTCAATTTCTTTTCCAATTAAAGTAAAATAATAATTAATGAATTAGGTTTAAAAGAATAAATGAATTTTAATAGTAGTGTATATGTATTCTTAAAATAAAAATATAAAAACACATCAATGGTTTTTTCCATATTTTTTTCATAAAGCTTTTACAATTAAAGTACAAGGAAAAGTAAATAATTAAATTATGGTTAATTATAGGAAAAAAACATTGTAGAACATAAATAAAAAATGTAAATACATTCGACTTTAACATTTAACCCGTAATTTTAATAATTTCAATTTTTTTCATAATTAAAGTACAATGATAAATTAATGAATTACGTTTAATCATGAGAAGAAAAAAAACTTGAACAATAATTATTATATATACATTATAAAAATGCTCACATGTTTACTAAAAAATTTCTTAAACTTTTAACTAAAATAGTTATTATAAAATCAATAAATTTTTTACAAAAATTAAAAATACTCAATTTAATAAAATAGTTATTATAAAATCATAAATATTTTTTCAATATTTCTTACTTAAATACAATAATATTAAAATCATATCTTATTTATATAAAAGTACTAATATTAATAAATCAATAAACTATTTTAATATAAATTATTATTATTTTTTTTAAAAACCCTCACCATCAGTAATCCCCCACCCAAACCACCCCAACCCCCAACCCCGCACCCGTCGGTCCCCAACCCCTCACCCCACTACAAGAAATTTGTCTTTTGGCTACGAAATTTTTTGTCCCCAAAAAACAAAATTTCGTCGCGAAAAGTCATTGAAGACGATTTATATTCGTCGCTGGGAGCGTCACCAATTCCGCGTCACTAAATGTATTTGTGCATGAAATACTTCATTTCGTCCCCAAATCCACCATTTTGTTCTACGATTTTGCATTTCGTGCCCTATTATAGGCATTTTGGGACAGTTTTTTTCGTCCCCTATAGCTGCGATTTTCGTAGTAGTTACATGCTATTCGTAGCCAAATTATACATATGGGGACGAATTTAATCTGTACCCAAATGACTCTTTTTGGCGACGAAATAATTTCGTCCCCATTTAATTGACTATTTTTGCAGACAATGCTTCTATAGTTGCATCAAATCACCAAATCTCAGTTAATCATTGCAATTATCAATTTCATGGTCTCACTGTATTTTCCCTTTCTGAAATCATCACATCAAAAATCAAATTTATCTCATATAATTTAATTATCACTTACAACTCAATGTAAACAATACAAATTTTGTGAAAAAAAAAAAGATCTACAAATTGGCTAAAAAACTAAACAAAAGTAGATTATCATTACAAAAGGAAAAATTCAGTGTCGAAGTGAGAGAATAACCACATAACTTGTGAGTATCGATTCTTGTTGCACTGAGACAAGCATTACCCTGTAAATTTGTAAGTAAAGAGTTAGTGAGCATTACCATTGAAATAAATCATGAAAGGAAAAGAAAAATCCTTTAGTATTATGATATCTATAAAGAGCATTACAAAAAATTACCTGAAAGTTTTACATACTCCAAAGAAGATACTCATTAGCCAAATTTAATGTGAGTCATAAAAACCACCTACATGTAAAGCTTTCAAGATTCAGATGCTGAAGAAAATAACACTTTACGAGCTAATCTCTTGCTTCAAATAACCACCTACCAGAGCTTCCACTTCATAAAATAACACTTAACAAGCTAATTGCGAAAAAATGTGATAGACCGATTCAATTTTAATCATCCATTACATGTAGATTGGTTTTCCAGAGCCTTACATGAACTAGGATCCATTGTATGGTAAGGATATTGAGCCATTGGATTTCTCCACATGCACTGTGCTCAATCAGTATAATTTTCTGGATATATAAAATATTTGTATTTGTTATATGAGATTCGAAATTAAACCAACACAAAAGATGCAATCCCTCAAGTAAAGTACATGGATTTAAACCAAATTTAGCTCCAAATATAATTCCATAGTAAGTGGCTCTTGAGAAATTATTTGCTCCAATCATTTAGACGTGACAATGAAGGCTAGGACGTTTTAGAAGTGAAAGTGAAGAAGGTGCAGAAGCAATTACTAGTCAAGTTTTGGCACCACCTGATAGTTTGATGTCATGGAGGAGGATACTATAGATTAGAAATAACTCTGTCAATAATTTTTCACAAAAAAAAAAAAAAAACCAATGAGATAATCACAAAATAGTTTATAGAGCTACTTAGTTTATTTGGTCTCTGGGTTGGTTTTGTACCACCTAAAAGTACAAGAACATGCAAAGATGCCATAGTACATTGTGCTTGAATGAGATGCAACTAAAATTCATCATCAAGCAAAAAAGACGAAGAAAAAACCTTTTCAGTTGGCTAGATTCAACCAGCTACTCTCCATCTTGAGCCAATTTTATCCAGCAAGCTCTATAAAATAAATAACAATGAGAACTAAAAGGTGCCAACCTAATCAAAAGTTAATCCATCTTTACTTTGGGCAGGTATAAATTACATGAAAAAGTGATGATAGTAAATATATTATGCTCATGGTTTGGGGATAATCAGCCAATCTCTCAACCATTGGATGGAGATATAAGGACAATCAAATATCATAAGTGCAAAGGTTCATAGATCTTATTGCATGACTAGTACAACGTAAATTATATGCTCCAGGAAAAGGTTGGATTCATATAATAGTGTGAACTAGTGTTTCTTTAAACCTTAGATATGCATATGGTCAGACATTATTTGAAAGTGATGACTAATGAGTACACCAACAAGGCTTCTATGATGATAACTTGAAGGTGATGACTGAGGAAGAAGCAAATCATACACACGACATTGCTAAAGCACAAAAGAAAAAAAATCAGAATAGAATAATTGCAAGCGTAAGTACCCTCAGAAACTGTAGACGAGAGACAAGGAACAGAGGTCTGGAAAATTTACTTAAAAGTTCACCGGAGATCCGAGATCTGAACAATATACATAAAAACCAATCAATGTATGTATAAATTTAGCTGAAATACTAATTGGAACTTTGAGTTTATCTGCATATTTATCAGAAGAAAAGGGAAACGAGAAGAACACATTATATAGGAGTTAAGTTCTTGAAACTTGACAGCTATTCTGTATCTTTTTAATAAAATTTACATTACCTTAATTATGAAACTGTTTACAGTGTAACCAATATGTACTGATGTTCTGTCAGAATAAGTAGATTATGGGCAAGCAAGAATTGCTTTAAGGCTGTAGTTCTTTTGTGGGTTTTCATTGAAATTCTTCATAGTTGAACAAGTTCTCAAATAAACTTACACACACCTTTGTCAAGTTATTAGAAAGAATGAAAAGGTCAATTGAAAATAAGAGATGAAAGACCACACACATGTGTCGAAGAAGAAATCGACACCAGCCATAATCCATCTTAAAGTTGTTAGAATCCAACAAGAAAATATTAAGCTGAAAGCACAGCATAAGCTTATCAGTTCACGAATATTCTTTTACTAGATATGTAAAAGAAAAATGCTTACAAACATCACACGTTGAGACCACTTACATTAAAATACCAGGATAATAGTGTACGATGAGTAGAACGAGCCAAAGCAGCACCCCCCCCACCCCCCCCCCCCCCCCCCCCCCCCCCCCCCCCGCCCCCCCCCCCCCCCCACCCCCCCCCCCCCCCCCCGCCCGCCCCCCCCCCCCCCCCCCCCCCCCACCCCCCCCCCCCCCCACCCCCCCCCCCCCCCACCCCCCCCCCCCCCCACCCCCCCCCCCCCCCACCCCCCCCCCCCCCCACCCCCCCCCCCCCCCACCCCCCCCCCCCCCCACCCCCCCCCCCCCCCACCCCCCCCCCCCCCCACCCCCCCCCCCCCCCACCCCCCCCCCCCCCCACCCCCCCCCCCCCCCACCCCCCCCCCCCCCCACCCCCCCCCCCCCCCACCCCCCCCCCCCCCCACCCCCCCCCCCCCCCACCCCCCCCCCCCCCCACCCCCCCCCCCCCCCACCCCCCCCCCCCCCCACCCCCCCCCCCCCCCACCCCCCCCCCCCCCCACCCCCCCCCCCCCCCACCCCCCCCCCCCCCCACCCCCCCCCCCCCCCACCCCCCCCCCCAATCATAGATGTTGAATGAACTTCTGTCTATCTCCCAGAAAAAGATTGACTCCACATCAAGAAACCACATGAAGCAGGAACTCAAGAGAAATCAAGAGTATAAGAAGCATCACCGAACTGAAGAACAAGACGATGATGAAGATATAGTAACTCACCTGCCTAAACCAATGATCGGATTCGGAGTTCCCAATTTACCCTTTTTCGGCCCTCGCAGAAATATTCCCCCTGACGCCATTGGCCCGCCATACTTTTACTACGAAAATGTAGCATTAACTCCAAGAGGAGTTTGGCCCAAAATACAACGATTCTTAAACGACATTAAACCAGAGTTTGTAGATTCTCAATACTTTGGTGCAGCTTGTAGAAAAAGAGGCTACGTTCATAATCTCCCAATCCAAAACAGATTCCGGCTTCTTCCTTCTCCTCCTGACACTATTCAGGAAGTGTTCCCTTTATCAAGACGTTGGTGGCCTAATTGGGACAAGCGAACGAAGCTCAATTGTCTTGTTACATGTATTGGAAGTGCCAAATTGACTGACAGGATAAAGAAAGCAATTGAAGAAAACTGTAATGACAATGAGGAGCCACCTTCACATGTAAAGAAGATTGTTATGGAACAATGTAAGAAATGGAACTTAATTTGGGTAGGGAAGAATAAGGTTGCACCTTTGGAACCTGATGAAATGGAGGAACTAATGGGATTTCCGAAGAATCATACAAGAGGAGGTGGGATTAGCAAAACGGATAGGCATAAGTTTCTTGGTAACGCTTTTCAGGTAAGCTCTCCCATGACATTAAACAAGATATGTCTTGTAATATACTTGCTTGTGTTAGAAATCTAAGGCTTAGACTCAAATATAACCAAGACACTTTAATGAAGTTTAATTTAACTCAAAAGTTAAGTATTGAATATTTGGTCCACTGATATCTAATAAGCACTCAATTTTTCTTAGTTATCCGATTTTATGTCTAAATGTTTGCTTGACTTTGAGTTGGAAATACATTTTTCTAAAGTTGAAAATCTAATAATCTTTATTCTTTTTATTTGTCAGGTTGATACAGTGGCATATCATCTATCCGTATTGAAGAACATGTACCCTGGAGGCATCAATATTCTCTCACTTTTTTCTGGGATTGGTGGAGCTGAAGTAGCACTACATCGACTTGGGATTCCTTTAAAGAATGTTGTATCTGTGGAAATTTCAGAACAATGTCGTACTATTGTCGATGGTTGGTGGCGAGAAACTGGACAACGAGGTAACCTTATTCATGCTCAAGATGTTCAGGAAGTGGATGAACAAATGTTGGAGCAATGGATTTCAAAATTTGGTGGATTTGATCTTGTGATTGGTGGGAGTCCCTGTAATAATCTAGCAGGTGGAAATCGAGTGAGCCGCGATGGGCTTGAAGGGAAGCATTCATCACTGTTTTATGAATATTATAGAATTTTAGAATGTGTCAAATCTATAATGAGGGGTCAATAGTATTAGTAGTTCAAACCGAGTTTTGTTTTATCTAAATCATTCACAAAACAAGTGAATACTTTTTGATTGAATAACATTCTTGGGAGAGTGACCGATCAAGACATGTGATTGATGGGTGGCCAAAGTGCGTTAGAATTTTCTGATTAGTACTTATTCATTAAACTAGTTCTTGATAGGAATATTCTTGGTGAACTACATTTGCATTAAGGTTTCATTAGTGGAGATTGAATGTTTAACTTTGACCCTTTAAAATTCATGGTAAAGTTAGTCCTCAAATACTGTAGCATTTCGTATGTTTGTTGGTAATGAATTGAAATATATGAATTAAAAGGTGTGTTGGTTTATGTAGAATTGTTGTAGAATTAAATACTTATGGATGTAAGTGTACCTTGTTAATTTAGATTCACCGTAGGTCTTACGATTGGTATATGATCAATCATGTGACTTCTAATAGGCGTAATTGGCCTATGACAACAATTTATCTAATGGAGACCTCATTGTGTGCCTCCACTTTTGAAACAAAGAATGGTTTAAAAATTTGAATTACATCTTTCCTATTAACTATGGGTCTATTAGGAAATTTGAATTACATCTTTGCTAGTAACTATGGGTCTGAGTTTGTGAATAAGTGTTAGATGTCGAATCAATGTTTAATTCTATGGGTATGAGTTTGTGAATAAATTTGAATTGATTTCATGGGTTTTGTTAAACTTTATTTAGAAAGAATTTTGACTCAGTTTCACGCGACCCCCGGAACTGGACCAAAGCTCTTCCAAATAAAACCTATAATTCTTATCTTGGTGACAAATGCTAGATCCTACAATTTGCATGTACACAAATCATTGATTGTGTTTAACTGTATAATAAGGAAAAAAGAGAGAAATAAATAAAAGTAAAAATACTCTTAAATGGTGATGATATATTATTGGGATGAATGCGGACTAATCAAGTATTCATTACATCAAGAAGAGTATTTTAGGAAGATGAGCCTATTCATTCAAAAACGATAAACGTAAGTATCAGTTACTTTATGCGCCTGTGTTACTCCTATCTTTATGAGTTTATTATTCAAATTAGTTATAAAAGTCAAAAACATAAACTACGATTTTAAGTGTTCTGCACGAATAAGTAGCCTCAGAGTCTCAGACAAAAAATGGGTAGAAAAGCTTTCACTTTTCATGAACCAGAGTGCTGTAAATAGGATACCACATATTGCTTTTCACATATTCAACGGTCTCATCCTGCATATGATACAATTAACTCAAAAGATTAGATATAATTACAATCATGATAATTCATACTTTTTCTACTTCTGTCAAAGATTTATTAACAACTTACTACATAAAATTACCATAACCTTATTCACTTGAATTTTTTTCTTACTCCGAAATGTATGCATCTTGTTTTTTATTCTTCTGCAAAGACTTACATTTCGTACAGAAGAAAGTTAAGAACACCTTACCTTTGACATGTGTGACAACTCTTTGATTCCAACATTGCCGTGTCCTTCAGCCACTTCTTCAGCAACTGCTTCCCTCAAAACAGCAGCTCCAACCTCCGCTGTTATATCCCGTATACTAACCACAGAGTACCATTAATTCAGCACATTTCATATAAACAAACTGATACTCTTCATAAGAAATATTTGCATCGAATATAATATAACCAGATTTATCTGTCTCTCAGCATCAAGTATGTATATATGAGCCAAATAGAAATGCAATAATTGGTTGGTCACAGAAAAGAATGGATATCAGAAGTGTCCCTCTCATGATATTGAAACAGGAAAGCATTCAGTTATTTTTCATTTTTATAGCTTTTTCACCAAAAAATGAGACAGGTTCTGTCACAGTATAATATAAGTGGAAAGTAAAGATAACTGATATTTCCCTTTTGAATATAATCAGATCCGAGAAACAACTAGAGCTAATTTATAAAACGAGAACAACCGCGAAGATAGAAAAACTTCATCAATTGCTTCTCCTAACACTTCCACTCAGAGATCCTGATAAACTTACATATCAATAGATGGATACAGGACACCTCTTTGAATTTCTTCATCAGTCATATACGAAGCAAGGCTGTATAAAAAAACCACAAGCAAGAAATTTAGTGACAGATAGGCTATTTTGGCATTCCCGTGCAAATTTGAAATGGAGACCGAACAATTAAAAAATTTAAATCTACAAACTTGATGTCGAAAAAATAAAGACCCCAGATTCATCCCTCCCAAACACCTGCTACCCAACATGTAATATATCTTGTAACAGAACTTTTATCTCATGCAAAATTGTCGAGTTACTTGTGACACTATCTAACTGTTGCTAGAAAATCTTAAACTCTTTCTCTAAGTTTCCAACAATAATAGCATACCACTCGGCAGCTGCTTGCAGCATTTCATCTGTTATAATACGCGCGCCAGAGAGAAGACTTCCCAAGCCAATCCTAAATGAGCAGAAATACAATTTTTCAGAAAATAGCGAATGTTATAGATTAAGAACATACATATGTAGCTGTAGAAATTATTTCAGACCCTGGAAAGAGGTACATGTTATTTGCTTGGTTCACATGACCCATTTTTCCGTTCCCTGCAATGAATAATTTGTAATCAATAAAACTGAGATTGCATCTTGATATTACTACGAGCGTTTATTCTTCCAAACTAGAAGAATAAGATACCATTGTACCAAAAAAGAAGAAAGAAAGAAAATGTGCCTTCAGTCTTATAGGGGAAGAGTCAAATCAACTATTTAATAATGGAAATCATAAGTAATCCGCAAAATTAAGTTAGTACCAAAATCAACATTTTCGAAAGGGCTCCCACTTGCGAAGACAATATTTTCTCCAGCATGTTTGAAGGCCTCAATAGCAGTGCACTCAGCTGTTCCACATATACACAGAAAGTTGATACGTCCATATCAAAAGAAATATTTTTTTGCCAGAAAGGAAATGTTCTTAGTATCAACATTCCAGAACCATACCATTTTCTGTGGGATTTGACATCGCAAAAATAGCAGGTTTAATGGAGTCTGACTCATGCATAGCCTTGAGGACCTGATTACAACTCAAGAAAAGTAAGCGACTAGTTTATATATTTTGCACATTGAAAAAAGAAGTCTAAAATGTTAAACGTTATGCACATTGGAGTGTATTAACTTTCACAAAATCAACCTCAAACTTTAGCAATTAAAATTGTTTGGCAGGCATCTAAGCTTATACACACATGGTATAGACCACTAAAGTGAAATTCAAGGAAACAGATTACATGAATATTCGGAGATAAATTGTTGATTGGCATGATTATTTGAATCTCAAATGATGGCCTACTGCAAATTCATCTTTGGCAGATTTAATTTCATATGATAGCAAGTTTTATTAGTTATTTCCTCTGATCCTGCTGCTAAATAAGAGTTGCAAACCAGGAGTCATGTCGCTAATTGAAATATTATGTCAAATTCGCAGAATCATGAACAAGAAACTAAAGCGGACGAGAAAGATAAGAAGAAAGTTTGGTAAAATGTTTACCGACCTCCTCATTAAAGACACCACCAACTCCAGATAAACCAAGAAGGACATGTGGCTTAACACTTTTTACCTGCATCAGAGTCAGTTGTAGAGAATTATTATCTAGATACTAAAAGATTAAGGCAGTTCTTATGGCTCAGAATCAAGCTTAAACAATCTATAAAATCCTTGATAGCTTAGAGAAGTTTCTTAAAGGAATTACCACTTCAATGAGTCCAGATCCTTCGCTAAGTCCATATCCTTGAATCTCACCCTGGGGTTTAGCAAATGGTGCAGCTGCAGGATCAACATATTTTCTCTCTTTGGTTATTAGACCCTGGAGAGATAAATAGTCAAGATTGATCAAACAAAAAGAACCAAATCGAAGGAGAAAGACTGCATAGAGTATAAATGGTATTTCCCCATCTTCTTATATATGTTTTCTTTCTTCTTGGTTGATGGCATAAGAGGGAATGGACAGAATTTAAGGGCTCATTGATGAATAACAAGACTAAAGATTAAGATAATAAATAACATGAAAACCTTTTCCCTAACCATTAATATTTAAGTCATTCTCTAAAATATTAATGTCCATTGGCAACTTAGACCTAATAATGTTACAGCATTGGTATAATTTAACACAATTTAATATCATCTTAAAGTTGTGAACCAATACATCTTTGTCAAGCAGGAAAAACTGGGGATCTGCTGTCGGTCCAGACATCCTGGAAACAGCCTGTAAGGCCATCTTAAGGACACCAAGTCCTGCACTGCAACAGAGATTGTGGTGTAAGAATATGAATCAATGCTTCCCAGACACCATTCTTTTCTCAAACATTGCTTATAGAAAATAGGTGATCTATCAAGAAGACTATAAGCTACCTGCCCGCCCCCACCACAACTATCTTTTGGTTTGCAAAATCAGTCAATGGTCGTCCCTGTGATCTAACTGTACCAAGTAGCCCAGCCAACGCGACACCAGCTGTTCCCTATATATGTAAAAATAAGCATAAGATTATCAGTGACCAGATGCACAAAGGAAATTCTCTAGAAACTACAGATTACCCTAGTCATACATATATTAGGATCTACCCCAGTTTACCTGAATGTCATCATTGAACATGCAGAATCTTTTACGGTAACGGTCTAGTGTCTCAAAAGCCCACTTCATTTGGAAATCCTCAAACTGAGAAGATTGTTCCAACTAAATATTGTTAGCATTGCTGAGTAAGATATCATAGAAATATTTTGATTCAGAACAAAATGAACCTGCACAATAGCCTTTGGCCAACGTGCATGAATAGCTTCCATTATTTCATCAACAATTGATAAATATTCTTCTCCTTCCAGCCTAGGTTGTCTTACTCCTAAATCTGTCAAACTATGGTCATGTCAAAAATCTGTTATTACAAGATCCTTATTTCAGCTAAAATATTCCCAGGTGCTTTTCTGAGAGTATAATATTTATAATTAAACAAGCAATGAAAAACTAAAAGGAATCTTCATGATTTAGTACAGCTAATACTAATGAATTACACAACACATTCGAAGTAGAAATCGGCCAATCGACATTTTTAAAATCTAAAGTTGGAGAATTTGAAATATATAATAAATATGACAGGCTGAGCAACTCAGATAATTATTGAACGTTTAAGTTACACTACAAGCAGAAGATAAATCATGAAGCCGAAGAGTGTCTTTCTCCAACGTTAGCAATATGGCACATAGAAACATGACCATGTCTAAAGCAAGAATACAAAGGAGCCAGCAATAGAATCAAATGTTGAAAAAAAAAAAAAAAAACTGAATGAATTAAGCAAGTTAAAACCAATGTTATTAAAACCGGACCGGACCGTCCGGATGAACTGCCGGTTCGGTCCTTTTTCTAATTTTTTTTTTTTTTTAATGTTGAAAAATATTTAAAGTTTGTAGGTTGTGGAATTTGAACCCTTGACCTTAGGGAAAAACCCTAAACAAATGTTAAATACCTAATATTTCACTAGTTCATCAAATGAAAGATTTTTTTTTGTAAATTTGAGTATTAAATCTCTTTCAAGTGATATAATTTTTTTAATATGAAATATTTTTGTCTTTTTTTTTATTTCAAACTCTAATATTAGGATAAAAAGGGGCAAAATTTTAAATTCATATTTATATATTATGAAAATTTAATTTGTAAGACATTAGATTTTTATTTTGTATATCGCAAAAGTTTATTGTATAATTATTAATCTATTATTTTGTTTTCTTTATTTCAAATATTTGTTAATTGAATATTGTTATTTTTATATTTATAATATTTTTTAATTAGTTTTTTATTTAAATTATTATTATGATACCATAAGTTAATAATATTATATGATAAGTTGAAACCTATAAACTAAATTTTAAGTTTTTGTAAATATTTCAATGATAGTGTTTCATTTTTTTGTACATAGTATATATATTAAAATTAAATATTAATTTTATATAATAATGATGTCATACCGGTCCGACCAGTAAAACCAGTGGCCAGTTGGCTTACCGGTTCATTGTTTGGTCCGGTTCTGAAAACATTGGTTAAAACACAGTAAAGTTTAATAATCAACTTACAAAGACGATCTTCAAGAAGCTTCTGATTGTTTGTACCAACATCAAGCATAATTGGCAATATCTGGCAGACACAGCATAAGTTAAACTCATTTTGTCAAAATGAAGCACTGTTTTGAAAAAATAAACAGAAATTGTAGTTCCATCCTCAGCAATATATCCAGTATTCCAGTTACAACTGAATCTGTGAAAATCATCTAGCATTGCTTTCAAATTCAATGGCATCTTTTAACTGCTCATTCATATGTAAGTAACAAAAAATAAGACAGCTAAATATACCCAACGTAAATCTACAAAATACATATATTTTTGCATATTCAAGCTTCTCAAGTGTTAGAATTCCTACATGAGCACGTTTTTTCATAAAATAAATATTCATACATTGATTCCAACCATTAATAAACCCATTTTAACTGTTGCAAACATACTTGTGATGGCATTTCGCATTTGTTAAAGTTTTCTTGTCCAAACCAAGAAAATCCAGCTCAGAACACAATTAACAATATATATATATTAATATCTTTTAATTAGTATTGAATACTTATACTAAGTTGGTTAAGTCAGGGCACCTGACTAAATCTAGTTTACAAAGAGACAAGATTCAGACATACTTTTTTTGGGTTTATGCCAGCAGCTGCAACATACATATCAAGTTTCCCAATCGGAATGCCTATTCCCTGAACACCAAGATCTCCAAGACCAAGAATACGACTCCCATCTGTCAGTACAATCATATCAACCTGCAAAACAGTTAGTTCAGCAGTCAAATTCAGTTGCAATGGTGGTTATATATATCATAGTAGAAGAACAAAGTTGTATATAAAGAGAACTCTACCAAATTGGTAGGTGTTTATTGGATGGTACGACCATTTTAATAATAAAAAGTAATAGCTCTGCGGAAAAAATGGAAGTTGCCTGAGGAACTTCAAAAGTATAATTATTATTTCTTTAAGAATTGTGTGAGAAGTTCAGAGGATATATCTGTGATGCATCTAATTAAATTAATTAATGATCTTGTAATAAATAAATGAGTCAACATATTCGTGAAATATAAAAATAGAAGTAGAATGAAGAGGAAGGAGGTATCCTGGCTTCCATGCACTGATATTTTTTAAAAATGGTGAGCTCATATGTTCAGAAGAACCATACTGAAAAATGCAACTCAAAATTTCCAATTTGAGGGAACGAATCACGATGTCAAAATTACATTAAAAAATGGAGTAACTTAAAACATGATACCTCATGAGCAGGCCAATTGTAGATCATAGACATCATCTCCCCCTTATCTTTTGCACTGAAATACATTCCCCGTGGACGTCTAAATAACCCTGAATAGTTTTGGCATACTAATCCTACTGTTGGAGTATATATTATTGGAGCAAAGTTCTTGATGTTATCCATGAGCACCTGTAAGGTAAAGGATCACTTGCAAATAATATTTACTAAATACATGTTTAGCCTTCATTACATCCATGTGCCAACAAACTTACTCTATAATATAATGTCTCATTTCGGTCATGCAGTCTATTCAGAATCCTCCATTTGGCAAGGGATACAACTTTATCAGATAGACCTTGAGTATTCTTTTCCAGCGAGTGATATGAATCCACTTACAACACCAACAATCAATTTTCAAAGCTTAAAGGTCTTGCTTATGCAGCACAAAAGTTACAAGACATTATCAATATAGAAAGATTGAATAAAAAATGAGTCTCTTGCTTCATGATATATCATAAAAACATTGTGAATGTGACTAGATAATCTAGAAAAGAAAACCATCAGTAACACCTATTTCCACTCCGATTATATTTTCTCCAGATAACTATTCACAAACAATAACAAAAATTCACCCATCTAGCTTTTATGAAAATTTTAAAAGAACACCATATAAATTCATGATATGATAAGTCCAAAGAAATTAGAGACTCTGCATTTAAGTGGAGACAAGATTTTAGCAAATGTTTGTGTGCTGCATAGTTCTAATTTAAGAGATTTGCAGAAGTATTAACAAAATATGCTAGCCTTTCATATTTTGAGGTTTTGGGAAGGTCAACACAGTTGAAAGCAATGAATATGCAGGTCTGAGCTACTTCAAATGGAAACCAAACAGAAAGAAGCACATAGGTAAACTACTTCAACGAGAGCAGATAAGTTATCTAACTCACTGAAGCGAGCATATTGCTGTTCAAATGATATTACTCGAGGTGGCAGCAGGCCACGCAGTCCCAGCCGGTCTCTTTCCGTCAAAGGGAAGCCTGTATCCTGCTTTTTGGAAATTTCAGCAGTTATATAATTCATCTCTGTAAAAAATTCACTGGAGGAATCTTTGTCTTTGAAATATATTCAAATAAGAAATCATTTGATTCCTAAATATAGGAATTACAAACATTTTACTCGATGATACTCTTGAAACATGAATGTATCAAAATCGATTGATTGGGCATGTTATGAAGAGAACTATAAAACAAATTCTTAGATAACTTCATTAATTTTACATATCAATATTTACAGTTGTGTACCATAACCAACAAAACTTTGATATATTCTTCTAATCTATAGGCATAATACAAACAACAAGTAACTTATTTCTTTAATTAGTATCCAGGACCCCTTTTTTGATTCACTAAGAGACAACAAAAACGTTAAATAACTTCAAGTAGCCGTCAGTATATGCCAATACAATCATTTTCTTCTTCTCCAACATATCCACACGGACCACACCAAAGGCATCACTATACTAAATTCAAATAAAAGAATACAGATTAAATTTCTACAGAAACATTAAATTCACTCTAAGAAAGGCGAAATACTATGACGCAGGCACAAATAAGACAAAGAAAACAGGTACAATAACAAAAATGATAAACCTTATTAAACCAGGGATCATGGAGAATATCAGCACCACGCTTGTGCACAATACAAGGTCCATTAATAGCCGTCGATAGCCGCCGCCGTGATTGGCGGAGACTCGACGCTGCAGATCGCGCCATTGTCCACATTATTCACCCCTAAAATCCCTAAAAATAAAAATAAAAATAAAAATTGAAAAAACTCAATGTACTTTCTCCTCTCAAATCTTTGTTATTTTATTGTTGTTATACAATGTCAAACAATGCTGCTATCACGATATATATATAGCCTCAATCAATTGTCAACATACAAAATTCTTTATGTATGATTGTCAGATTTTTCGAATATTTATAAACTCGTGATATTTTACTTTTTTCTGATTTTACCCAGTCTGAAAGCAATTGTCCGCGAATGTTGAAGCTGTGTGACGAGACTCTGAGAGTGAAGACGCGAACCGAGAGCTGCCCGGAGAAAACGGGTAGGAGAGACGAAAGTACGAAACCGCCCTGATTGTTTAGGTTCCCTGGTACGAGGGGGAGGGCAAAATGGGAAAAGTATATATTTCGAAACCAATGGGTAGGACTAAGTAGTTTAACTGTGGAGGCGTGGGGTCAAGCACGGTTGCTACTGATAAATAAGAGGAAAGCACTTGGAATTTGGTTCACCTAGTTTTCTTTTTTTGGGGGGAAGCCGAGTTACTTAGAGCCTGTTTGTTTGGCATTTTCGAGAATTTTTTCGTGTTTGGGAAATGCCAAACAAACATATTTTTTATTTTTTGAAATAAATTTTTCTTCCATTAATTTTCTCAAACTACTCTCTCAAAAGTCAAACAAACAACAATTTTCTTATCTCTAAATAAAACTTATACAAACTCTACTTTGATTTGACATAAAGTAACCTATCTCTTACACAATTTATCTCACATAACAAACATGATTTGACATAAAGTCTTACACATCTTACACCTACAACCCAACTCTTCCAAAAAAACCTACACCTACTTTATTTCTCAAACCATTCTCTCAAAACCCAAACAAACAACATTACGCAAATCGAGATTATTTCACAAACCTCCACTACTCTCCCAAACTACTTTCCCAAACGCCAAACAAACAGGCCCTTAATACTCCATCTATTCCAGATATTATAATTTTATTTTCTTTTTGGACGATTTAAAACAATAATCATTTCTAAGATAGTGTTACTTTTCTAAAAAATAATCATTTCATATAAAATAATGATTTGACACAATTAATTATCAATAACTATTTTTAAAGGCATAAATATAAAGTTATTAAAACTTTTTATTTTTAAAACTATTACCTAAAACTATGTGGCAAAAGTAAAAGAAGTAAAATAAATGAAACGGAGGAAGTAGTATCTAATAGCAAGTTCAATTAGAAAACAATTCCTTTTTTAACTGATGTTTCAAGTTAATTTTGATAATTGACTATAACAATAATTGATTATGGGAGAATTATTTTCCGTAGGAAGCAGCTCGTACATGGTTTGCATTAATACTTGGTCGTTATGATAAATTTTTCATCTTAACTGAGAATTCGATTCTCCAATCGATTGTCCCGAAATAATTACGAAAGTTTCTCCCAATTCAATCAGGACATTTGTGAGTAGGACTCCGACCGTAACATAATCAAAAAATATATTTTGGGTTAGCGAATCCCAAATTTGATTATGGTTTTTGAGGTCAAACTACGCAAGCAATTAAGCCAAAATGATTTTGATTATAAAGGTTAAACACTTCAAAATCACAATAAAGATCCAAAAGTGCTTTAGGAACTCCTACCGCCAAACTAACTTTAAAGAAAGATATCTCATGTTTGTATGCGTTGGTTTGATTTAAATTTTCGGAGAAAACAATTTGTAACTTGACTTATATGTATTTTAGTTGAATTTTCAAGATTACAAAACAGTTTTAAAATAATTAATGAAGTTTGAAGAAATTTAAATGTCAATGTATGTTTTTCTGGAAAAAGCAGCCGAAAATCATATTGTTAAAAGTCTTTAAAATTGTAGTATTATTGTAAGGAGAATAGATAGGATTTGTCCAATATAATTTTTCTGAAAAAATAATAGGCTTTTTTTTGGAGATTAAACAAACATGATATAAATTGTATTTTAGTACTTTAACATGGACCAAAATCGATTTAGTTGGGTCAATGAGGTTGTAACTTAGTGGTAAGGCTGAATCTCCAAGAACAATAAGTTTTTGGTTCGATTCTCACTTTTTAGTGATTGAAATTTAGTAAAATGTATTCACAATTTAAAAAGATAAAAAAAAAAAAAAAAAAAAATCTAGCTAATACTCAACACCTTAATTTTATTCGCCCAACTTACGGGAGATAGTTTTTCTTAATCTACTAGGAACATTTTATATTTATCAATTTCTTTAAATCATATTTTAAGCATCTATCTATGGTTATTCTTAGGGGAAATTGTTTGGTTAGTCACATCAAATAAAGTTGAAGAAATGGACATCTTTCATTTTGTTGATGTCATGCTATCACAATAACTTATGTGGTGCATCACGTTGAAGAAATGCACGACATCTTTCATTTTGTTGATGTCATGCTATCACAATAACTTATGTGGTGCATCACAAATTCACAGCTACAAGATATAATTTTTTCCTAAATCAGATCTAGATAAAAATTATTGTTACCACACGTTTTTTTTTTTAATCTCTAATAAAAAAAAATTTGATACGAAAACCACTGACGCCGTCTGATAAACATCCTTTTAAAAAGACTATCTCTTAGACAAGCCTAAAGTTGATTTGACTTCTTAAATTTCAATATATATGTCATCGCAAGATTTTTTTGTTAATTTAGTTTTAGTCAATCATTTTATAAATCAAAGTTACATAGTCATGTATTGGCATTTTCTGATATATAAAATTTTAATTTTAAAAAATGTTATCTGATTATTTGAATCACTCAAATAAGTTGGCACCTTTTCATTTTATGAAAGGTTTCTTTTATGTGCCCGCATAAATGAAATAGTGAAAGTGATGGTTTGAAGATTTAAGCCCCTAAAAGGTTAGATTTGGATAACATGGGAATCAGATGCCAATTTTATTATCCTTTAGGCCATCTCCAGCCGAACCGGGGAGGCAAGCAACAGCTCCCGGTTCGGCTGGAGATGGATCTCCCCCCGGAGGGCAAGCAGGCATCCGGGGGGAGATGCCTGCCTGCCTGCTCATTTACGCGCTGAGCATCTTTTTCTTTTTTTTTTTTTTTTTTTTTTGCAAATTTGGACAGCTGCTATTGAAGGAATCAATTGGGGTTATATGCAATTTTCATTCCATAATCAAACATAATACGAGAGGAAGAAGGAGAAGAAGGAAAAGGAAAAGGAAAAGGAAAATCATGAAATATTTCTAGAACATAAATGTATTTAATGTTTGGCAATTTAAATAATGCTTTAATTATTTGAAAAAAAAAAAACTCCTATGAAATGCAAATTTGGTACTATCGGATAGGTTTTCAATACATTAAAATGTCGATATAAATTTGGTCATGTTTAATATATAAAAACTTTTTAACACTTATTAATTATGGTTTAATATATAAAAACTTTTTAACACTTATATAAAATTTTTTTAACACTTTTTAACACTTATTAAAAAAAAAAAACTTAACCATAATTTTGAAAGATACAATGTTTTAAAATCAATTTAGGATAAAAGCTTAACTATTAGAGTACAACAATAAAATTGATCTCAACTATTTAGAGTACAACAATTAAATTGATCTCAATTAAATGGCCCGTGTGTTGCCCACAAGTGTTCGACTAAATCTTTTTTCAATTGGCTATTGAGTTCTTTATTTCGAACGTTGCCACGACGCATCATATATGATTCAATGTCGATCTCGCCTGATCTTGTGGATAATTCTACAGTTGTAGTAGTTTTCTTTTTCGATTGCTCATAATATTTTGCACGAGCCCTACGAGATCTACGAGGATCGGTCTCGTCATCACTGGAGTCTTCATCGCCGTATTCATCACGTTCGTCCTCCACAATCATGTTATGAAGGACTATACAAGTCAGCATTATGTCGCTCAAGTCCTCTATGTTCCAACCCCTACCAGGCATCTTAATTATCGCGAAACGAGCCTGCAGAATCCCAAATGCTCGTTCCACGTCTTTTCGATATGATTCTTGCATTTGGGTGAAAAATTGTTCTTTAGGGTCAATCGGGTTTCTAATTGCCTGTATCAATGTCGCCCACTTTGGATATATGCCATCTGCAAGATAGTACGTCATGAAATAATTCTTGTTATTTACCTCGTAATTAACATGTGGGGACGTTCCTTTTATCATGCTATCAAACAAGGGGCTTCGGCCAAGAACAGTGATGTCATTTTGAGATCCGGGTACGCCAAAGAAAGCATGCCATATCCAAGTATCGGCATCAGCAACTGCTTCAAGAATAATCGTAGGTTTTTTTAGTTTTCCTGAAAAGGCCCCTTGCCATCCAGTTGGACAATTATTCCACTCCCAGTGCATGCAATCTAATGACCCGATCATCCCGGGGAATCCACGAGATTCTGCTTTAGCAAGAAGCCTTTCAATATCTTCCACATTCGGTTCACGAAGATATGTCTTTTTGTATTTTTTCAAAATGGTTTTGCAAAATTGGCGCAAGGTTTCACATGCAGTTGACTCTCCTATATGGAAGGGTTCGTCCAGAGCATCAGCGGGGTTTGCGTAAGCTAACATACGCAAAGCGATGGTCACCTTCACTAGGGGTGTGAACCCTAAACGTCCGGCCCTGTCTCTTTTTTGTTGAAAATATTTATTTTCACGTTCGCATTCTTCAACCAAACGGAGGAACAAGGGTTTTTTCATCCGAAAACGCCTTCTGAAGTCCTCGTCGTTATATACAGGCCTTTCAACAAAGTAATTGCGCAAGAGTTCTTGGTGCTTCTCTTCACGATTCCTCGGTTTTTCTTTTCGTCCAGGTTTAGAGCCACCATGGACAGGGGCCACATCTACAGGCTGAAGAGTGAATTGCCGATAGTCTTCAATTTGTTTGAGGAACTGTTGATGGACCTTTTCTCCTTCTTTAAGGTTAAACAATGCATAATCATCGAAATTATTTAAGAAGTGCTCAGTGGAACCCTCGTCATAAGTTGGGAAATATGAACCCGAACCTTGTTCAAAATTTTGGTTACCGCCTGAACTTTCTCCCGGATTTGAGTACTGGTTACTCGGTGGTTGTTCAAAATTCGGGTAGTAGTTACTCATATCTTGTTCAAAATTCGGGTAGGAGTTACTCGAATCTTGTTCAAAATACGGGTAGGAGTTACTAGAATCTTGTTGAAAATTTGTGTAGTAATTACTCGAACCTTCTCCCGAATTCATTGTATGGAGAAATTAGTGATTGTAGAGAGAGTGATGTAGAGAGAGTGATTTATAAGCTACTGAATGGAGAAAGTAATGAAATACAAAGGGCTCACCTTCTATTAAATAGAATTTTTGGTGACTGATGAGGCACTACATGACAATATAAGCTACTGAATTGTTAGGACACTATTTTCACGTGATGCTACAAGGTTTTTTTTCAGAGATTCTTCACCTTTTTTTTTCTTCAGAGATTCTTCACTTTAATTATTACAAATAGTATCAGTGTAATGTCACTTCAATTCTTTTGCAGGTAAATGCACTACACATCTTTTCTTTTGCAGATATGGAGATATTCGTAGACATTATGAGATTTAAGAGGGTAGGTACTCTTTTGGTTGCATTATTCAATTACTGTGGTAATTTTTAGTGTGAAACTTTTGTTCACGGGATTCTTCACTTTAATTCTTGCAAATAGTATCAGTGTAATGTCACTTCAATTCTTTTGCAGGTAAATTCACTACAAATCTTTTCTTTTGCAGATATGGAGATATCCGTAGATATTATTAAAGATTCTTTGCAGGTAATTGTAGTGCACTACACTTTTTTGCAAGAATTGTAATGCACTACGTAATTGTATTTTTTCACCTACCAAAAAATCTCACCTACCAAAATTTCTCACCTACCAAAATTTCTCACCTACCAAAATTTCTCTATTTAAGTGAAGTTGAATCTTCAACGTTATTCACTCATTTCTACACTCAGCGCATAAATCACTCATAATCAATTCTCGCATAGTCACTCATCTCTCTTCGAAAAAATGCCTCACAAATCAAACTGGACCCAAAAGGAAGATGAAGCCCTAGCCAAGGCTTACAATCAAGTCGGAGAGGATCCAATTCAAGGGTCTAACCAACGAGGAGTAACAATGTGGGAAGCAATTTCACTCGCTATGTGTGCATTCCTCATGTCCGAGGGAATATCCGCCCCGAAGAGAGGTGCCGAAGCCTGTTCAAGTAGATGGAAGAAAGGAATAGCTAGATTTATAAACAAATGGCACGAAGCATTGCTCGAGGCTAACCGTCGATATGTCAGTGGCACCAACTTGGTTGACGTGGTAAATGTTAATAGTTGCTATTTTTACTTAATAATCTTTTTAACATTATCGTCTCATAATTTCGGAGCTCATAATATAAATTTTTAATTGTAGGAACATATGGCTATGGAATTCTACCATCGTGAAGTTGGTTCGGGGTTTCATTTGATGCACGTTTGGAATGTTTGCAAAGATTGGCCCGTCTATAGAGTGATCTCTTCAGGAAATTCACAATCAAGAGTGGATCCACTCCATACGCAATCATCTCAGGCGAATGAAGGGATGGATTCCGCACAATATTATCGTCCAACCTTCGATTTTCCAATTGGGGATGACAATGATTTTGTGACTCCTGAGCGCACTCCCGTGTCAGAACAACCTAATGCAAGGCCAATTGGAACAAAGGAGGCTAAAAAAAAGAAGGGAAAGGGAAAGGCTACGACAAGTCATTCTGAAGATAGAGAGCGTTCGGAAGCGAATCTTATATATGCTGAACGAGCCGCTAAAATCCACGAGGATGCACAAGACCGTAGACATGCTGCAATAATGGCCATCAAACAGGAGGAGATGGAAATGAAGGTATTCTCGATGAATACATCGAATATGACTCCTCTATCAAAAGATTTTTGGAGGATGAAGAAGGAGGACATCATCCGCAAGAAAAAAAAGCTAAATTTTGGAGGTTCGGTTGAAGGAGGGAGCAACCTAGGCGATCCTGATTTTAGCCGTGATTTCTCTCCATAGGCCCATGATCCAACTTGTTGTAGTGTTTGTTGTGTTTTTTTAATTATGTTTAGTTGTTGGTGTTTCCCTTGAAAATTATGTTTTGTTTTGGTGTGTAATAGTTGTTTTTCTTTTCACTCCAAGTGCATTAATAATAATTGTTGATGTTTTTCTTTAATTATGTTTACTCGTTTTTATTTTTATGAATGCCTTATTATTATTATTGTTGTTGTTGTTGTTGTTGTTGTTGTTAAGTGAGAGTGGGGAAAGTTTGAGATTGAAATAAATGTTTTGAATTGTTGGTTCGGTTGGAGATGACTGATTTGGCAAGGCAGGCAGGCAGGCAGGCAGGCAAGCAGGCAGGCAGGCAGGCAGGCATGAGGGGGCTATTGCCCGGATCGGCTGGAGATGGCCTTAGTCTCTGAAACTGTTTGCTATTTTCAGATTCTTGATTTTTTTTTTTGAGTTTGTGGTAGAATAGGAGAAATTGTTTATTGACAATAAGTTCATTACATTCTATGTTGTCTTTCAATTTATAATTGTCATAAAGGATGTTTCTACACTTGATGGTGACTTGGTGAGAACGAGACGAGTGTTTAATTTTTATTTGAATTTTGAATTGAGTTTGACTTGATTGGACATGAGTTTGATTTAATTGTTAATTAAGTCAAGTTTGGATGAGCTTTAAAATTAAATAATTTCGAATCTAGTATCAAGTAGCTTGATATTTTTATATTTATTTTGCCATTTTTAATTTATCAAATCGAAATTTAAATTAAAAATTAGCAAACAAAAATATTTTTCAAGTTTGTTTGATATATATACCCGATTGAGCTCAACCCCCCCCACCCCCCCCCCCCCCCCCCCCCCCCCCCCCCCCCAGCCCCCACCCCCCCCACCCCCCCCCCCCCCCCCCCCCACCTCCCCCCCCCCCCCCCCCCCACCACCCCCCCCCCCCCGCCCCCCACCCCACCCACCACCCCCCCCCCCACCCCCCACCCCCCCCCCCCCCCACCCCCCCCCCCCCCCACCCCCCCCCCCCCCCACCCCCCCCCCCCCCCACCCCCCCCCCCCCCCACCCCCCCCCCCCCCCACCCCCCCCCCCCCCCACCCCCCCCCCCCCCCACCCCCCCCCCCCCCCACCCCCCCCCCCCCCCACCCCCCCCCCCCCCCACCCCCCCCCCCCCCCACCCCCCCCCCCCCCCACCCCCCCCCCCCCCCACCCCCCCCCCCCCCCACCCCCCCCCCCCCCCACCCCCCCCCCCCCCCACCCCCCCCCCCCCCCACCCCCCCCCCCCCCCACCCCCCCCCCCCCCCACCCCCCCCCCCCCCCACCCCCCCCCCCAAATTACATTATATGAAACTTAATCATTAAATCATCATAGTAATAGATTTCCTATCAAATATATGTGTTAGCATCACATATATTAACGTTTTGAAAAATGTTCAAATTTATAATTTATATGAACTCATACATATACTTGGCGATGAAAATAAACAAAACATACGTGATTTATGATATCGGGTGCAAAATTGTCCACCATTTATACATGTAAGAATTTTATGTATTAAATGTTGAATATTCAATAATTTGGTTGTAGATAATCGAGTTTTCAATGTGTTCGTAAGAGAGAATTAACTAACAAAAAAAAATCAGGCAAACTCAGTTGAATTTCACCTATTGATTAATCACCAGACGACTATATGTACATGTCGGGTAATTGATCACCATAAGTGTTATTCAATTAGTTGACACACTTATTAAATGAACAATTTGAAACCAATCTAGACAAATTAAAGGTGATGAGTAGAGCAAAAAATAATTAAGAATCTCATACCATATCCAAGTAAGATGGAGGTCATGCAAGCTAAGAAACAACAAGCCAATGCATACTTGTTTCTTTTTGGTTTATTGGGTGGGTCAAAATCAGGGATGGACAAATTCATTTGGTTGTCGAAGGAGAAAACAACTTTCTCGGGTTCGACTGCGGTCATGATCTGGAGGGTGGTGGTGGTGGTGGTGAAGTGAGGGTTGTTGGGTAAAATATTTGAAATGAGGATATATGATAAATGGAGTTTTGGGTGTCTATATATAGAGAAGAAATATTGAAGGGATTTTAAGCATAAAGCATTATAGCTGTGACACTAAATGTAACATGCAACAAAAGTAAGATATACAACAGTTTGCTATTTTTAAGGATTAATATAATCAAAATGAAGGGAGTTAATTATAGATACTTGACTTGACGTGATTAATATTGACAACTTGACAGCCATCAATAATTATGGGGTTATGAGTCGGCTTAAAGTCAGTAGATGCAATTAATTTTAAGAGTATTATTTAAATTCAACTTATTTTATAGTTTAAACTTAAACTAAACAAACTGATTGGTAGGATTTAAATAACAATGATGAATAACTACCAGTATGAAATTAAACCTTATTTCGTTGCAAATAAGCGTGGATAGAAGGTTTAATGTTGAATATAATGCAGCTAATAATTAGCGCATTATGATATATGATTAGTATTAATTACTTCGGATTTTTTTTACATAAAATCCAACTAGGCCATACTAACATAATTACAACACAAACATAATTAAGAATAATTATAGTTGTGATAGGGTTCAGCTAGTCCACAATATTTACATATTAAAATACATATTTTTTGTGACTGAATAACACTCTTAGCTAGAAAACAAATATTAATTATTTGCTAGTTCAATTACATTTAATTTGTTTTGTGATAGGTAGATATGCATGTCAATATATTCAGTTGGATCTACTCGAAGTTTGACGACTAGACCCGATATTAAATTTGAGTCGCGAGAACCTACAAAATTAATTGTGAACAGGTGAAATTTGAACCCCTTTTATTATATCCGATAAATCTAGCTATGAGTCGATTTTGAGTTTATTTGGCTGCCTCAACCCAAATTGATAAAACTAGATTCATTGGTAATGAAATAATTTCATATTTATGTAAAAATTAAGCAATATCTCTTTAAAGTTTATAGATCGAAGTGGTTAAGGAGTACCTTTCTAGTTTTTATACATGTGTATTTACAAGTTTTTTATGGAGTTAATGGCAATTTACCCCCTTTGATATTCATAATGTTTAATTTACCTCCATGTGATTTGAGAAAGAGCACTTTTCCCCCTCCCCTCCCTGTAATTTTATCAAAGTTTCACACTGTCTCCCTGACATTTTTATATGTGGAACTTTACCTCCCTCTATTATGATAATGTGGCAATTTACACCCCCGCCCCCCCCCCCCGTGTTATAATAAATGTGACAATTTCCCCATTATGTTACAAAATACATTACATGCCCACTCTCAATTTCGACAAGTGAGTTGCACTCTCCATATCAAGGGGATAAATTGCTTCTTTAAAATTTTACAGGGGTGTAAATTTCTCTTTTTCAAATAACAGGGGGTAAATTGAACATTATGAATATCACAGGGGGTAAACTGCCATTAACCCGTTATTTATGTATTGGCTTTTAATTTCAAATATTGGAATTAATAGTATGAAATTCATTTATTGTGTATTATATATGATTTTTTTTCATGTGTATTTTGACAACTCATTTTTTTTAATGATTTTATTATATTTTTGAAAGTATTTAATGCCAACTAGCTTAACGTAAGCCGAAACCCAAATATCAATATAATCCGAGAATGGAAGAAATAATAAAATTAATGAGTTGAGTTTGAGTCTAGAGCAACTCAATAATAATTTGAGCTAACTTGAGCGATGTCAAAACCCCAATTCAAAAAATTCAATTGATACTTTATTAGTTGGATGAGTTCAATCAATCAAACTCAATCTAATTAAATATTTTTGCCACCTAGTTTTACAGTTACATAGAGTTAATATGAACAAAGCACACCATAATTGAATCAAATTGACATGAAAAAAAAAAAAAAGTATTAGGGCTTTTCATTTGTATGTGATTGTAGGTAGTGAAAAAAGAGGAAATTTCATGCCGGTTAATTAACTTCAAAAGAAAAGAACTTCATTTGTACCTTTATATAATGTTTCATAATCAAGGACAAATTAAAATGGGAGCACTAGGCTGGTCAAAATGGCACGTCTAATCCTATTTTACTTGCTTGTGTATAGATGCATGCATTCGTGTATTTTCACCATTTGTAGCCACTTTAATTAATTATGTAATTTATTATTTATTATTTGGTGGTGTTTCCTAACATATTTTATAATTTTCTATTTAGGAAATAAAAATTGGGAAAAAGAAATGCAAAAACCAATGAAATGCAAAAAACATCCCATATGTTTTGCTTAATTCTAAAAAATAGCCTTGTGTTAGTTTAATTCTTAAGAAGCCCTATGTATAATTTTTTTAATTATTATTTACATTTCTCATGTCTTATTTTTGTTGTCATGTATAAGCTTGTGTGCTTCAATCGCTTCACCGGGTGTCCGAATGTTGACTTCCACATATATAAGGGGACTTTTAAGAATAAAGTAAATACAAGAACTTTTTGAGAATTAAACAAAATATAAGAGGTTCACTCATTGAAAATGGTATTAGAGAAGAATCCATATTTTGATTTTGGTTCACTTCCTTATACATGAATTGTTTCTTATTCATGAATTGAATGTTTTTCCAATCTCAATTTGTTATTAATTTTAAATATTTTAACTATATACCACTTTTGTTTAATTGGATGATAAGTTTAAAAAAGGAATAATAATAAATTGGTCAACTATGTATAGGTACGTACATACAGGATAAAGCATTAATTATTAATACAAGTATCATAGGAAATTGGCTCTAGCATCAGATGGAGGATGAGCGGTTGAATGATTTTTTGTTTTTTGCAAAATAATGATTTTTATTTATTTAGGTATATGAAAAATGCTGTATTAAAACTGGGAAGGAAAGTTACACCACAGCTTCATCTTATTCATAGATTTGCACTCAAAAGTTAGTCACATACCCACATTTATTAGTTGTTGCAGTTTGCCTCTCAGAGCCGTTGGCGGCAAAATATGCGGCCCGGATTCCAAGAATAATCCAACATGCAAGTGACTTGCACATGCTATTATTAAGAGGATAAATTATATTTTTGATACATTTAACCCCAAATTTTACAATTTTTGTCTTCACCACCCCCACCCCCCCTAACTTTAAAATCTTTATACATTCCCCCTATGCTTTTGTAGGCAACTTATGCAAATATACTTTAATATTAATAATACAAAACTAAATAGTAAATTCAATTAACGTTGTATAATTATTCAATTGGCCAGTCAAATTATTCCACTTGACGAAAGATAAAAACGTTTAACAAACCAAATCATTTTTTGCAGTCAAAGAAAGAGACAATCAACAAAAAAAAAGTGTTTTACTACAAGGACCTAGTTATTTGTTCCCAAAAAAATAAGGTTACATTGTTATAAGCCAGAGATTTCGAAAATGTTTGAAATGACTCTCGGTATTTTATTTATCATACAGTGCAATAATACATTGTATTTGTTTCTTCGTCTCCTAAAATTGATTACATGTTAAGGTTAAGCCATCAAAAAAGAGAAATAACTAAATTAGTTGCAAACGCACGGCGCACAAAAATTAGTCTCTAGTCAACTCTCTTTCATACCACCATTTATTGTCGTAACACCAATTTTTTTTGCTTTTCCTGCAATCCAATATTTGTGTTCAAATAAGCAGCCAGGACCGGTCTACACTACTCAAGTTTTTATATACATTATCGATTTCGGTTCGATTTCAATTTAGGTTTCAACATATTAGGACGCATGGTTGTGGCGAAATCTTCGAAACACGAAGTTGAATTACGGTTGAGTGTTGATTTTGTGAATTTTATAAATTGACATTAAATGTGGAGTTTGGAGAAAAAGTATAGTCTATACCTTATAATTTGTTCTATGAGTTAATTCTTGCTCGTTATTTGTTATTGATATCTGGATAAAATCGCAAAAAATTGATTTGAGACAAAATTATATTTTTTGAAAATTGAGGGACCAAAAATGCAAATTCGAATTTCAGAAAATCTGGGGTTAAATTGAAAATCTTAATTTTCTGGAAATTCTGGCCTGAATTGCAACTCTGGGGTTTCCGAAAATCTGGGGTCAAATTGCAATTTTTTAAAATTGAGGGACCAAAAGTGCAAATTCGAATTTCTGAAAATCAGGTTCCGAATTGAAATTTTTAATTTTCTGAAAATTCTGGACTGAATTGCAATCTGGATTCTTCGAAAAATCTAGGGTCAAAATTTCAATTTCCGAAAATTGAGGGACCAAAAGTGCAAATTCGAATTTCTGAAAATCAGGGTCCGAATTGAAAATTTTAATTTTCTGAAAATTCTGGACTGAATTGCAATTCTGGGTTCTTCGAAAATCTAGGGTCAACATTGCAATTTCCAAAAATTAAGGGACCAAAAGTGCAATTCAAATTTCTGCAAATAGGAGCCGAATTGCAAATCTTAATTTTTTGAAAATTCTATACTGAATTGCAATTCTAGGTTTTCCGAAAATATGGGATCAAATTGCCGAAAGTATACAATGTGGACTTTCTTTTTAACTGGATTTCAAATGACTAGGTTTTAGAAAGAATTTCAAACTCACTTAAAATTGGGCTAAAATCCATTGCACTAAAATCCAAAATTTCAAATGAATGGATTTAAATTTTGTATCCAAATAGCCTGATGGATTTGACAAGGGATTTCAAATCCACCCAACCCAAATCCATCTATTCAAATGGACCACATGGAATTTGAGATGAAATAAAAGTAGGTAGTAGGTTTCAATATGTTTCATTTAATCTTGGACTGAGTTCCACTTAAACCCGACATAAATGCGAGTTTGAATGGATTCAAACCAATTTTGCAGTTTTATGAAATTAAACTGAAACTGATTCATAAGAAGTCTTAATATGGAAGTAGTTTGACTGGGTTTGGTCTCGGTTTGGTCTCAATAATTAGTTTCAAAGGTTTCGGCGAAACCTTTGATACTCGATTTGGATAATGGTTTCAATGGAATATTGAGATTGTAAAATATTATTAGATAATAGTTAGTGGATTTTGAAACTTTGAGATATGACTTGGATTGAGGTTTGGTAGTTGGGGTTTGGAGGAGAAAAGTAGGTGGTAGATGTCAAATCAATAACTTTATGTGTAAAAAATAGATGTCAAATCAATAACTTTATAGGTCTCAAGTAGGATTGTGTAAGTTTCGATTTGTCTGAAACTTGGAGTTTCGCCTGAGACCTCTTCAAATTCTTTACTTGATGGGGTTTGATCCTATTTGACTAAAACCAAATCAAGGCAAACTAGATCCATATAGGCCTTGCAAAATCTAAAATCGGGACTTATGTTTCAAAATAAAAAATCATATAAACTTTAACTTTCTTACTAGAATAAAAAATATTAATTAATTATTATATTCTAGTTCGTTAGTTTGGGACCATATTATATTGACTAAGACTGAATTTTTAATCTCGCTCTCAACCTCAATATCAAATTGTTTAGAATATATTACTAGATTAGATAATCTCTGAAATAGTTAAGATTTTAGTGAATGAAATAAATTTAAATGTCGATGAGACCCTAGCCTAGTCCTAGTGACAAAGTTGAGACCCCAAGATCAAGAGTAATAATTTTTATTTTTTAGTAATAATTTTTATTTTTTGGTTAAAGATTTCTTTAAGATACCCTCTTGTCTTTCTCTCCTTGGAAAAATACTCTTTGAGTTTGAGAACAATCTAATATAATACTATATGAGTTGTGCGAGCGACCTCATATGACCCATCTTGATCTAAAGCTTAGAAGCACCTCGAAAAATTTGGGGCACATTTCCTCAGCTTATCAGTTAAAATAATTAAGAATAATCATGGTCCATCAACATTAATAGTAAGACCATGATCAATAATCAACCACAATATAAATCGGATTGAGGGAATCAATATTAAGTGAAATACGAAATAATCGTTGGAAGAAGATCAAGTGAATATCTCATGATCCCAAGTTCCCAACCTACCATTCATGAAGTTACAATCCAACTAAGCGAATTATTCCTAGATCAAGTGAATATCTCATGATCCCAAGTTCCCAACCTACCATTCATGAAGTTACAATCCAACTAAGCGAATTATTCCTAGATGAACTCTCAGTCTCAGACCAATAACTTTAATCTATCAACTTTAAAAATCATGTTTGGAAGTTCTATTTTAAAGTTGTTATTCTAAATATTCCATAGCAAATAAAAAGAGAGCAATAACCAAAAGAAATCTTCGTAGTATTATAAAGTGAAACAAACATATAGGTTCACATTGGTTTTTCAGAAAATTCCAGAGTCCATCTGTCATGACTTTTATTGACATAAAACTCCTTCTCATAAAACTATATCTACACACCTACCCCTACACTAGTTCCCAGTAGTAGAACTATTCGCCATTTCCACCTGCTCATTACTCTCACCCTTCTTTTCCTTTAATGCCCTTGCCGTAGACCGCCACTTAAAGAAAGTCCCGAACAACGTTTCCATTTCCTCGAGCGTCCGCCCTTGCGTCTCAGGGAGTAGAGTGTAAAAAAACACCCACGCCACAACCGCAACCCCTGCATACAACAAGAATGCCCCTCCAAGAGATATAGCCTTGTATAGGGATATAAATGTCATTGAAATCACCCCACTTGTAACTCTATTCATTGCAACTCCCATACTACACCCTTGGGCCCTTAATTTTAACGGAAAAATCTCCGAACTATAAACCCAAGTAATTGGGCCCAATCCAATTGAGAAAAAGGCCACGTAGGACAAAACCGCAGTGATACAAAGAGCAATAGCCCAAACCACTCTATGATCTGAGCCCTTAATAATAAAAAGCCCGATTGCAAGGCCCGTTAATGACAAAATCATCCCAGCCACACTTGATAGAAGCAACGGGCGCCGTCCGATCTTATCCAGGAGAAAAGTAGCAACCAAAATGAAGATCGTCTTTGTAAATCCAACCGCCATTGTTACGAGTAATTTATCGTTGTCGTTTTGTATACCTGCTATTCCAAAGATCGTCGGACTGTACAATACGACGGAATCTATGCCGCTGGCCTGCTGGAAGAAGTGGATCCCCACGGCGCACATTAGTATGTGGCGGACGGCGGGGGTGGGGCTGACGAGTAGATCTCGCCACACGCCTTCGCCGTGGTGTTGTTTGGAGACGGAAACGACGTCGTCGGTGCAGTGTTCGGGTATTCCGGCGGCGGATTTGATTTCGGAGAGGCGTAATTTGGATTCTTCGAGTGAATCGGAGGTTTTGTCGAGGACGCGTTTGGCGTCGCCGAGTCGACCCTGCATTACGAGCCAACGGGGAGATTCCGGCATGGCGAGGACGCTAAGGGCGATGAATACGGGCGGGACTGCGCCGATTCCGAGCATGAAACGCCAACCGAGGTTATTTGGGAGTTTGGAGAAAGCGAAGTTTGATACATAGCCGAGTAGTATGCCTGTGAAGAAGAGAACATGAGATGAAGTCTATGAATTGAACATTTAAGTTTGTCAAATTAAACTTAGGAAATTAATGATTTAGCGACTTCATCACATTCAGTCTAAGGGGGTGAGTTTGGACTAGCGATTCGAAAATCAATTATAGGAGAATTAATTTTACTAAAATGGATTTTGACAATAATTGATTATGATAAAATTCAATTATAAAATAATTACTTTTGGATAATAGCTTTTACAAAAGTAACACTTTAGTAGCTTCTGAAATATGTTGATTTTTAGCTTCTAGAGATCCCAAAAGTGATTATGATATTAGGGGCCAAACACCATTAAAATCACTATTGACTAAAAGCAATTTCTATAATTGGGGCCAAACACTTCAAAAATCATAATGGAGGTCTAGAAGTGCTTTTAAGAGCTCCCACCGCTAGGCCAAACTCACCCTAAATTTTAATATAAATTTATTTGTGGACTTCTT
The DNA here is from genome assembly GCA_034814905.1 of Penstemon davidsonii. Classification (NCBI taxonomy): domain Eukaryota; kingdom Viridiplantae; phylum Streptophyta; class Magnoliopsida; order Lamiales; family Plantaginaceae; genus Penstemon; species Penstemon davidsonii. The sequence goes on from JAYDYQ010002688.1 coordinate 8,635,998, forward strand.
AATTAAGAAAAATAGAATTATTTACTAGCTATTTCCCCCAATGTACGACTATAGAATTTCACGTCATAAATTGCGACAATAATTGAGTAAAGTAGGTTTGAAGGCAACATAACATGGGTAGTCGACATTTAATTAAATGAACGATTGCAACTTCCATATATAACTATTTTTATCTAAACACATTTGTCGTTATGGGTCTTATGGGTAGGAAAAAGGATTCCTACCAAGTTGTAGGCATTGCATCTTTATCTAACAAAGAAACGAAAAGGTATGATTCGTTTCTTATAGATTCAATCAATAATGTTTCAAAGAAAGACTAGATTATAAAATAGACAATTATTGACAAGAATCAAAAACTTATGTGAAACAAGTTTGATTTAATTTGGTAATTGTTTGAATGTTCAATTAAATAAAGTATATGTCGCCCTGTCAGTTTAAAGACAAAGCATGTCATTAAGAAAATTATTGATGACTTGAATGAAGACACTAGAACTTAATTAAAGTGAAAAAATAAAAATCTACCCTTGTTTATACTAGTTAAAAAAAATACAAATCATCAGAAGAATATTTGTGTCTTGTCCATCATGTAAATTTAAATTATTTGTAGCTTTGCCATTAATCCTTTATCTTTGCGGGTTCATACTTTTTGATGACTTGAATGAAGAAAATTAAGAAAATTATTAAGTATATCATTAAGAAAATTATTGATGACTTGAATGAAGAAATAAACTAGAACTTAATTAAAGTGGAAAAAAAATACCTTCTTAATACTAGTTAAAAGAAAATAATCAGAAAATATATTTGTGTATTGCCCATCATGTGACATTTATATTCTTTTTAGCTTTGCCACTAATCCTGTATTTTTGCGGGTTCATATTTTTTTGGGCTGTTGACCAAATTATCTTTAGGAATTTTCCTTTTTCCTATTTCATTTTAAATTGAGTTAAAATATTGATATGGGGTATAATTTTATTTTTATATCATTAATAATATATTGAATATCTAAAAACAAAATATTGACTGATGAGTATTCAAATCCCAAATAAAAAATTATTGACATGCCCCCTACCCCTTTGGCAGTTGGCATGTAGCTAGCCAACAAATTCAACACAAACCAATCATGTTACCTTACCTTCTTGCTGGAGATTTGATTTGCATGATAAAAGACAAAATAAACTACGTAAAATACAAAGACCACCAATTAAAAAAAAAAAAAAAAATACGTACCGAAATTGATGAACACCTCTGGGAAAGAAGTGAGAAAACCACGAGCTGAAGCCGGCGACACCTCGGCCGTGTACACCGGCGCAATCATCAGCGCGTAGCCGACACCTATGCCGGCTACAAATCGGCCTACCATGAGGAAGGCATAGTTTGTAGCGAACCCCATAAGCAACGCTCCGGCGAAAAATATGACTCCGGCTAAGATTATTGTGTACCGGCGACCTATCCAATCGGAGGTTCTGCCGGCGGCGGCTGAGCCTAATAGAGAGTAGACGTTGAGTATTCCCATTATAACCTCTTTTTGAACGTCGGTCATTTTAAGGTCCTTTTCTATGTAGATTATAGCTCCACTCATCACTCCAATATCTACATGTAAGCAAGAATTCAATTGGATATATATATGTTCATTTCATAGATTATACTTTTTTTTTTTTTCTTGGAATAAAATACAAACACACCATTAATTAATTATTCACTTTAAAATATTGATAATAGGAAATTATCCCCCTATTATCTTCAATAATTCTCTAGCTAGCTAGGAAAATATTAAAACACTCTGAATTTTCGCTAATAAAAATAATATATGAAGTTTTCGTCATTTAAATAAATAAAGCATAATTAATGAGATTGAAATATAGTGCTTTGAAGTGTAAAGAGGAAGTAATAATGTTAGTAATGAAACTACATAATAAATTAGATGATACATACCATATCCATGTAAGATGGAGGTCATGGAAGCTAAGAAAGCACAAGCGAAAGCATACTTGTTTCTTTTCGGTTTCTTAGGCGGGTCAAAAGCGGGTATGGGTAATTGTGATTGACCCGATGAGAGACCATTTCTTTCGGTTTCCCGTCGGTCATGAGAGAGGAGTTGGGGGATATATTACTATAGTTTCATATATGTTGGATATTATATATAATTAGCTGTATAGAGTTGGTGTTTAATTTGAGTGGTGGGACCCACCTGCATGTATGTATAGACGAGAAGATTGGGAAGATTTTACGGTTCACGTCAACCTTGACTAAGAGAATTTCTAATTGACATCAGCTTTAATTCAATCACACCAAAATCATTTGTAAAATAATTAAAATTAAAATTTATTTAATCGCATAAACTCTCTTTAAAATTACCCTAGTGTGCAGTTGAGTTGAAAACGGTATTATAATTTAGTAAAGAGAATTAGAGTTTCTAATGATAAAAATATTAGGTGACAATATTAATTAAACTTATCATTATTTATAGATTTAAGGTATAATAATTTAATCTTAGTCAATATAATAATTTTTGTGATGATACACTCACAAGATTTCTACTGATTCGTTTGCCACTACTAAGGATTTGATATATAGAGAATTAGAGAGTGACAATCAAACGATTGTCACTAATTAATTGTAACAAAATTTTATTATCATTAGATTGTCACCAAATATGTGATATTAATTATAAACAATGACAATTAATTTGTTATAAACTTGTCACTAACTATTATTAGTCACAGCTTAAAATTAATCTTTGTAGTTGATGCAATTGCCAAAATGATATTGTGACAAAAATAAACACCTTGTCCCTAAATATTAAATATTTGTAATTAGGAATAACAACTTTTAATTCTAACTTAATGTCTTGAATATATATAAAAAAGAATTATTGGGTCTGTTTGTTTGGCGTTTGGGAGAGTAGTGAAGGTTTGTGAAATAATCTCGATTTGCGTAATATTGTATGTTTGGGTTTTGAGAGAGTAGTTTGAGAAATAAAGTAGGCGTAGGTTTTTTTGGAAGAGTTGGGTTGTAGGTGTAAGATGTGTAAGACTTTATGTCAAATCATGTTTGTTATGTGAGATAAATTGTGTAAGAGATAGGTTACTTTGTGTCAAATCAAAGTAGAGTTTGTATAGGTTTTGTTTAGAGATAAGAAAATTGTTGTTTGTTTGGCTTTTGAGAGAGTAGTTTGAGAAAATTAATGGATGAAAAATTTATTTCGAAAAATAGAAAACATGTTTGTTTGATATTTCTCAAGCACGAAAAAATTCTGAGAAACGCCAAACAAACAGGCCCATTACTTTTGCAGTGAGTTTGAGCTAAAAATAAATCAAAATTTGAATGACTGAGGTAGCAAGTTGTCATTGCCAGAACCTGAGGTCAAAGATGAGTGTTGGCCCAACTTCACGTCATCTATTCTTTAATCAGGTTTACAGTTTACACATGATCATAGGGGAAGATCTTGTGAGAAGTGGGCTCTATTTGGATACACAATATTTAAATGGTTCACATTGAAAATTGTACTACTTTTTTCAATAATTTCCCCTTTTTGTCCACGAGGATTTATGCGAGTTATTTTAAGAAATATACCAAATATCCCCTATGTTATCTCTAACTAACAGAAAATTTATAGTGTTATTTTTATGGGTCCGTCTAAAATGAGATTTTGAGGGATGGGGAGCACATGAGATAACATTTATCTTGGTGACACGTGTCCTCTTAAAATTTAAGTTAAAATAATTTATTTTCTTAAAGACAAATTTACCCTTTTTTAATGAGTGAAATTCAACAACACCTCTTATGTTTTGCCTAACTAAAAAATATGTATTATTTTTATTAGCAAAAAAACCCTATATTTTTTTATTAGCTAAAAATATCCCTCTCAAGTCGAAATGACAATTGTACCCCATCAAAGGATGAAAAGCCATTCCCTTAACTTAAAAGATTACCAAAAGCCCCTGGTAACTTTAAAATTTTGCAATAACCCCCATATTTTTTTAAAAAAAATTGACAAAAACTTCCATATGATTTATGAAGTCCACTTTAAAGAATTGAAAAAAATCTTATCCCCCCAAAGTAACATATTGTGGCACTTTACCACCCATATGTACAAATAAAACACTTTACTGCCTCAAATAATTTTATTTAATTTTTGTTCGACGAAAAATATACATGTGCCCCTCACATGAATTTTCAAAGTTAGTTACAACACTTCTTACAAGTCCAAATACTTCGCTCATATAAAAGAACCAAAAATCCAAAGTGAAGTAGAAAAATATTTTATTTGTAACGAGAGGGAAAAATGCACGTCATGTTTGACTAATTTACTACCCTTAAAATACACATGTGAGTCACATATATGAGTTTTTCGGCTATCAAAATTAGCATAAAATCATTTGATGGGGGAAAGTGCAACGGATTTCATATGTACTTATTTTATACTTTTGGGTGGTAAAATTCAAAATATGTAGCTTTGGGAGGGGGTATAAAGTGCATTTTTCCTTAAAAATGTTTCAAATGATCTTACACTGATAGTCTTAATTGTCAATTACAGCAGAGAAATGAGAAGCTAAAGTTTTTATTTTTTAGGGGCACATGTATATTTTCCATAAAAATTGAGGGACACATGTATATTTTCCAAGAATATACATGTGCCCCTCAATATATAAAGTAGGCAAAAGTTTGGTATGAAAAGTGAAATTCCCTCAATTTTTTTAATTTCTTTTTTTTGGAAAGAGATATTAAATTAATTAGAGAATAGAGAGATTTTTTTAAACATATTAATTAAAGGGTTAGTAAGTAATTTAACATATGTTTATTTTTTCTTAATGTCCGATGGCACATCATCATTGAACATTTTGACCAAAAATTGTGGTTTAGATTTGTTGTTGACTTTTTTTAATGGTTGAGATGGGGTATCTCATATACACTTATGTTCCATAAAATCTTATTTTAGAAACACCCTATTTTTATTAGCACAATACTTATGTGTTAATAAGTCAAAGACACGTACCCCATATGTCATAGTGTGTGGTTCAATTATTGTAGGTACGGTATGTGTATTTTTCTTTATTTGCAAGGAAGTCAATTATACCCCTAATTGTTATTCTTTCTTTGGAATAAATGTAATTCACATACAAAAATTGACAATAATTCCTCTATGAACTTAAATTTTTCTTGTCAATAACTCCTATGTTCTCTTAAGATATAGCAAAAAATCCCTTGAAATAAACTCTTAATTTTCAAATTGGTGTGGTGAGCTAATAAAATATTAACATAAGAATTTTTTGGAAATAAAATGTAACACAACATGGTTTAGAAGTGTTAATCTTTGTTTCATAAATCAAATTAATTTGGGTATTAAGTGGTATTGAACTCTTCCTGATTTATAACTTTATGCAATTTGTACTTACATGTGAAGATCAAAACCTAGTAAAACATACTAATGCAAGAGCATTCAAGACAATCTATATTTTTTTTATTAGTATTTCTTGTTATTTAGGTTTATTATTTTTAGTTATTTAGCTTCCTAACTTTTTGGTGATTTAGTTTCTATAGTGTATTGTTTGGTTGTCGGGAAAGTGAGGGAAAGTGAAGGGAAATCAGTTTTTTTTTCTCTCACTTGTTGTTTGGATAGCAGGAAAGGAAGTTACTATTTTCCTTCAACTTTCCAGCAGGAAAATTTTGTGAAGAAAAAATTTCCCCACCAATTTGATGGGGAAATGCTGGGAAAATCATGGGAAATTTTTAGAGTAAATTGCAAAACAACCCTTGTACTTTGTCTAACTATCAAAACCTCCTATTTATGATTTTATTTTACCAAAATCCCCTTTGTGCTTATTTATTATTAGCAAAAAAATACTCTCTCAAGTCAGAATAGCAATTATACTCCCACAAAATATCGCAAACAACCCAAATAAAATGTAATATTTATCTTAAAACTAGAAAAGTACAAATTGCAAAAGACAATATCAACTAATTTTACATAATCCCAACCAAAGAAAAAATTAAAAATTTTAATCATATATATAGATAAAAAATATTACTTCTTTTTCTAAACTTTCTTGACAACCAAACATCTGCAAGAAAATAGTTTTCCTTACAACCAAACATGTAAAGGAAAATGACTTTATTTTCCTTTCTTTTTCATTTTCCTACAATTTTCCCTCACTTTCCATACAACCAAACAAGCTATAGGAGTCTAAGAGTTATTCAGTTTCCTTAGGAATTATAATTTCTTACAGTTACCTAAGATTAGAGACTTATAAAAGGAGTTGTAATCTTCACTACTTTCAAATATTGATGATTATGAGCTTTTGAAAAAAAGAAAGAGATTTGTTCTCTCAAGGGTTCATGGGTGTCTATTTCTCGTGTTCTTGTAGCAAATTTATCTGATGAAACTTCTCTGCAGAATAGTCGATATTCTGCCCGGCTTCACATACTCATCAGAACCCCAGAGTTAAGTGTGTTTGGGTGAGAGTAGTTTTAGGATTGATGACCCTAGGAAGTCCTCGTGTTGCACCCTTCTTTCATTAGAAAACAAAATGGAGTTAATTGACATGAAACTAGAAAAGTTAGGCCTTTCTGCTATATGTGGCATTGTAGGTGGTGCAGAAAGGAAAACTCTTGCCGCATGCAACTTTTATGATTAGAACTGCAGATATAGTGATATATACCAATAAAAAAAAATGTTTAACAAATTTTTTTTCTTTAATATTGATTATTATGTATGTACAGAATGTCATTAATTATAATGCAGAGTCAGTTCATTTGTCTTGCTAAGTTGAATGACTTATTAATTCTCAACAGTGACAACTGAAATTAAAGTGAAAAAATTCACTATTCTATTTAGTAAAATAATTATCTTGACAAAATTCATAAAAAGAAAAAAGAAGAAAATATTCTGTCATCAGTACATTTTTTTTTGTTATTATAGTTGGAGGTATATTTGTTTCAACAATTGATTAATGGCGTTGATTTCTATTCTAAGCAATTTTCTTATATAATTTCTCAAAAAAGAAAGCTACATGGTCTGTTTGTTTGGCGTTTGGGAAAGTAGTTTGGGAGAGTAGTGGAAGTTTGTGAAATAATCTCGATTTGCGTAATGTTGTTTGGGTTTTGAGAGAGTGGTTTGAGAAATAAAGTAGGTGTAGGTTTTTTTGGAAGAGTTGGGTTGTAGGTGTAAGATGTGTAAGACTTTATGTCAAATCATGTTTGTTATGTGAGATAAATTGTGTAAGAGATATGTTACTTTATGTCAAATCAAAGTAGAGTTTCTATAGGTTTTGTTTACAGATAAGAAAATTGTTGTTTGTTTGGCTTTTGAGATAGTAGTTTGAGAAAATTAATGAATGAAAAATTTATTTCGAAAAATAAAAAACATGTTTGTTAAACATGCCCACAATGTCTAGCTCAATCAATTAAATTAAAATTTAAACGTAACATCATATATATAAATGTTTCAATAAAGCAGCAATTTATGAGGATCAATATAATAATAATATTATCAAATTTTCAAATTTTCAAATATGATAAGGACAAATTTGTTAAGACTACTTTTTGGTTGGGTGGTCAACATCGACGGGCGCGACTGATACCAAGATAGGATCCGTTTGGCTTTTCCTATGGTCAGATTTGTGTTTCTAGGTTTGTTTCAATGTAGTATAAAAGCAACAGATATTTTGGGAGCAATTTTAACTTTTTCTTATAGCAATTTAAAATTAATGACACTGAACAATAATAATATATACGGAAAAATTTCATATTTGTCTTGTATATTTGACAGTTACTGCAAGAAGTGTAACTTTTAAATCGCCCAATCTAATCTCAATCTTGTAAATTATTTTATTCGATAAATTTGATCCTCTGATAATTTTTTTTGTTAGACAAAACATGTGCTTCTAACGTTTATGGCCTATGTTACAACTCAGAAACTTATAATTCATTTTCTATATTTTTCATATAATTTATCTTCAATATTATTTCGTATCAGACAAAATCCTCATTTCACCCAATATAGTAATTGAGCAAAAATTCTATTATCTTAATTTTTCTATAATTGTGTAGAGTAAAAAATCGTATAAAATTATAACATCTTGGTTGAAAATTTTATGTGTGACTGAAGTATTAAGATGGTTGAATTAGTTAGTTTGCATGAAAGTTTTGTGTGTATGAATCATTGAATTGAAGCATAGTGATGATACGTGTGTCCGCTATTATTGTTACAGTGGAAAATTTTCACATTTCAAAATAACTTTTAACCGAAAATCTTGTTGATTTGTAATCCCTAAATGTAAAATACTAAGTTATTCCCCATGATCACGTCATTTGAAATTCCTTTTCATTTTAAATCCTTCCATCCAAATGGACCATAAAATTATTCTTCTCCATTTCTGACTCGATTTCTGAAATTTTTGCTAATATTGTAAAGAAATGTCGGATTAAAAAATTAGATCCATTGGCCCAGTTGACCAAATATGACAGATAAAATAAGTTGAGTTTTATACTACAACATTTGAAAAATCAAAGTTTTAAAAGAATATTTTACAGTTTTGTTGCTTAAAATAGTATACGTACTTCATAATTTGTTCCTTCTTTATACAACTGATCCTACTAATTTGCCTATTTAATATTCAAAAAAACATTGTACTGATATATTACTGAAATGCCTTGATTCTAAAAAAAATACAATTATGTAATTAATTAACAAATATAGTTTTTTCTCTTAGGGAGTTGATATAGCCAGAGCAATTTCCCTAATGCCAAAGCAATGTACCGGTATTACCCTCCTTAAAAAATACCTTCCGATCCTCCCACCAAATGTAAAATTGAATCATGATTACATGAAATTAATTTCTGAGAAGCAGAATTTTGATTTCACAAAATTTATAAGATTATCTTCTTTTCATTTGAATCCGAATTCCTTAATTATATGGTGTATTTTCAATCTAGTATATGTACAGATATATATATGGTGTAGATGTTCAATTATTCATCTATTGGTGCCCCATAAATTTGAAGTAAGGCTCATGTTTGTTTAGAAGATGTAAATGTTGGATGAAGTGGAATTCAAGGACTGACAGTTGAAGGTAATGAAAATAAAAACCAAGGGACGATGAGGTTCTTTTATCTTTTTGGTTTTTTTTATTTCAACTAATGGGTAATATTGGCAAAGCACATAAAATTCTCTGGAGTTAGGGATATTAATTGCTCTGGCTATATGCCTATATCACAAGCAAAGTACTATAAGACAAAAGGCATGCACTTGGTTAGAAACCCATTTGGATTTAAATATATACTAGCTTTGACTTGGGTACGTTGGAATACTGGACTTAAATTAATTGTCTATTCTATCCAAACTTGACTGGTAGATGCCTTCTTTACCCCTTCTTTACAAAAACAAATATTTGGTGCATAAACTGCACAAACAAGGTTGTGCAACACATGAAATAAATTGAATCTTAGTCCTAAGTTTAAGGAGAAATTAACTCAGTGGTGAACTATATCATGTATTGACATGTAAAAATTAATTTGAATAAAATTTCAATTATTTATCATTTATGTAACGGATACATCAAATGGTATCTGTTTTTTTACTAATTGAATGTGAAGAATATTTTAAAAGTGTGTAGCATCTATGAAAACAGTGTGTTTGTAAATAGTTTTTGTTCTTATTTTTATTAAAGAAAAAATAAGTTTATCATATTATACAAACATAAACTAAAAAACTAGTTGAGGACACACCTATAGAAAAACATTTTTAGTTTATTATTGTACGTTGATAATAACTGAAATATTAATTACGATATAATGAAAATATTATTATATAACAATGGTGTATACACCGTCAAATCTATACTTGTATAGTGGAACTTGTAATCATGTATGCAGAAATCTGAGACTTTAGTAATTTAAAAATTTGACATTACCCGACTTCTGGTTCTAAATATTTAGTAATAAATGTGTACCATGACCGAATTTCTGTTGACTCACCAAAATTAAAAATTTGCACTGTTTTTTACGCTCCATGTGACTTTTCTATCAAAATTTGACATAAAAATCAAAATATCACTTGATTTATCAGTATAAATGGGAATTTCTGAAAAGATGAAGGCCCAGTAATTTTATATTATCAGAAATTAATTTTAATTTGCCTTTGTGTAGTGTAGATCTTGAACTAGATCTACTTATGAGACAAAATAGCACAGACATATACTTGTAAAGGTTCGTTCATCTGATTTCATTTTTGACAGTATAGTAGTATACCTAATCCAGATCATTGATTGAAAAAGTGAAGAAAAGAAAATAATTCTATTCTGAACAGCTTAACAGAACCGGAATCTTTTTTAACCATAGTCGTTATTTTTTACTCATTTATTCCAGTAAGTATTAATTTGAAGAAGAAACTGAATTAAACTAGCATGACGTGGACAAAATGCACTATTTTTAAATAAAATCCACAACTTCATTAATCGGTTGGGGGATTTAAGCAAGACACTTCCAGGAAACAAGTATATCGAATGTTTTTTTTTTTTAGATGACAAATAATTTTCATTAATCTCCAAAGTACAATGTTTTGGATCATTACATGTACTTCAATCAATAAACATATATGGATCACTTTAGATAACACATCAATCTCATGAATCACTCGATTTCCTTCTCTAAAAATACGTACGTGTAGTATTAAAATTAACTCGCAAAACACATGTGGTTTCATAATGAGTTCTTGATTATGTGGGATTCGCTATAGCACTTATAACCATTTGAGCCCTCCAAGATCACCTTATTCCAATTGTTAGCTCGAGCAAACTACATAGCTATTAAAGCCGCCTTGGTCTTTTGCCCAAGTTGGATCAAGGGGTTACGTTGCTTTATGTAACGGTTCATCCATCCAATGCAAGAATTGGAATATGATTGTACAATAACTCTTAAACAGCAATTCGAAAATGCTAAGTGTCAAAGCTTCAATTTCAGGATGTAATATAAAGTGTCAAAATTGTGTATTTTTAGGATGTAAAGTGTCAATACCCTAAGTATTCATCACATTTTTCCTTACCCATTAATACTATTAAACACCTTTATGAGTTTTCATAACCATTTTACCCTCATTATCAAATTTCATTTTATATAAATAATTTAACATTTTCATTTAAATCATAAATGCAATGAAGAATAATATAATATTTTATAAAATATAGAATTGTATAGAGTGAAATGCAAAAACACTCCTTGTACTTTGCCTACCTATTAAAAACTTCTGTGTGTTATTTTTATTAGAAAAAATCTCATGTGTTTATTTTTTACTACCAAAAAACCCCTTCTAAACCACCCCCCCCCCCCCCTCCCCCCCCCCCCCCCCTCCACCCCCCCCCCCCCACCCCCCCCCCCCCCCCCCCCCCCCCCCACCCCCCCCCCCCCCCACCCCCCCCCCCCCCCACCCCCCCCCCCCCCCACCCCCCCCCCCCCCCACCCCCCCCCCCCCCCACCCCCCCCCCCCCCCACCCCCCCCCCCCCCCACCCCCCCCCCCCCCCACCCCCCCCCCCCCCCACCCCCCCCCCCCCCCACCCCCCCCCCCCCCCACCCCCCCCCCCCCCCACCCCCCCCCCCCCCCACCCCCCCCCCCCCCCACCCCCCCCACCCCCCACCCCCCCCCCCCGCCACCCCCCCCCCCCCGCTCCCCCCCCCCCACCCCCCCTCTCCCCCCCCCCCCCCCCCCCCCCCCCCCCCCCCCCCCCCCCCCCCCCCCCCCCCCCCCCCCCGCCCCCCCCCCCCCCCCCCCCCCCCCCCCCCCCCCCCCCCCCCCACCCCCCCCCCCCCCCACAACTTTTTTTGTTGAAGAAAATAATATAGATCTTTGTTTGAAACATAATGGTTGTTTTCTGTTGATGAAATGAAAGAGAGAAAATGATGAAATGTCTTTATACTTTTACAGCCTCTGAAGTTTGAACTATTGTGTATGTGTATACGTGAAATGGTACATATTTTGATGAAGTAGTGAAATTATATTATCAAGACGTGATTTCATAATTAGCAACCAAAACTATACGTAAATTATCATAAAAACAAAAAAAACAAAAACAAAAAAATGGAAAAGATATAGGGAAGATATCAGGGCAATTTCATATATACATAGAAGTTTCATTCCTAAGCATGGTCCAAAATTTTCATATTTTCCTTCGAAAATTTTATGTTTTTAAATCAATGATAACGAAAATAAGGTGTACTTTTAAAATTCTATTTTTTACTTGAAACTTTTTCTTTCTCTTAAATGAGTAACTTTCTTCATAATTTTTCCTAATTTTCTCGCAACGTTTCCGTAAACGTTTTCGAAAATTTTACAATATTCAATTAACCGAAACAATACATTGAAAATAGAACTTTCATCTATGTATCTAAGTCAAATGGGGAAAAGAAATTGAACCACCATTAAAAGAGATAGTACCATACAAAGATAAATAAAAAATATCATAAACCAAAATGGAGAAAAAAATTGGATCTAACCATAAAAAAGATAAAGGTATCTACCAAAATGGGGAAAAATTGAACATATACGTTGAAAAATAAAAAGATAGTTGCACTGGATCACAAAGTAATCGAACACGGCCAAATTATCAATTGAATAGATACACTACCACTCAGCGAAATTGAAGTTTATGTTATTTATTCTTACAAGCCAATGTATATAAACATATTCCCTTTTTTTTCCTGGGGACCCCAGCCCCCAAAGGGGTCTACCTACTGTGTAGTGAATTATTAAGTTATTATTATTATTCTTGAAACTGTGTACTTATTAATGATTGGCTTTTTCAATTTTTAAGTGCACTAAACATTTGGATGCTGTCGGAGATGAGGTTATCAGTGCCCATTTTGAGGTCATCTACTATTTTGATAGATACCTGACAAATGTTAAAAGCGCCAGGGTAAATTCTAAGTTAATTTGTAATATACTAGATTAAGTTTTTTATGGTTTGATCAACTAACCATTACCATATTACCATCACAGGCTTTGGAGATTGGTGGTAAAAATGCGCTTCTTAGATATTTTTGGCATGGACATCAAGATTGAGAAATTCAAGAATTTCTTGGTAATTTTTTTTTTGAATGTTTAATATAATTAGGAGTACTAATTATATACAAACTGCAGCTTGATTAAATTAACTTTTTACAATTTTAATAATATCTTACATTGAATTCAGCAGAGGTAAAGCCAATAATTTATTTTAAATGTTTTATATATTTAGGAGTAGTTATATATACAAACTGCAGCTTGATTAAATTGACTTTTTACAACTAAGATAATGTCTTACATTGAATTCAGCCAAGGTAAAGCCTGCTTGATGATCAGTTGAATACTGAAACCTGAAATAAAACCTTAATTAGATGAATCAATCAGATTATGTAATGGAGTAGTACTATTATCAAAATGTTTTGCAAGGCACAAAGACTTACTAAGAATAGTTGATTTTGATTAATGGGTGGATTAATGTGATAACAGGTACAAGAACATGGCATCAATATTGATGAAGAAGAGGAAAAAATTACTGAGGCAAAAAACATCATTTCTGGACAAGTGGGTGTTGATGCAATGGTCACTCCACTTTCATTCATCAAATGCTACATGGATGCATGCGGCCCTAGATGGACTTTCTTTGCTTGATCGCATCCGAGTTGATATTAACAAATTTGAAAGAACTGTCAAAGATCTCCTCAAATTTTACTGGAATGGTACGTTGTCCATTTTATTTTAACTTTGGATTGTTTTATTTAAATTTTTTTATCCATGTATATATAATTTTTCTTTTTCTTAATTAATGATCAGCGCCATCCGTGCCCAACCACTTCCCCTCCGATTTAGCCAACCACTTCCCCTCCAATTTAGCCGCATGTCACGGACTTAACTTCTCTTAAGTAACCCGTGCGGCACTTAGCCACGAAACGCCCCAAGCGATCGCTTCCGCCCCTCTGTCGGAATCGGCTAAGTCAGCCTTACTCGTCCCAAAGGAAAGTTACTAAGTAAGGTTGTAAGTGGAAAGGAAAGATAGTGCACTTGAGAGAACTTGGGAATGCTTATTCACACAAACTTGGATGAATTCTTGGATGATTACAAATGAATGCCTCACTACCTATTTATACTAGTTGCTAGCCTATCTAGAAAGTTCCTACCTCTAGACTATTCTATCAAGTCTACAACTATCTAGAATGTCCTACCATGTACAAGGACTTCTACAAGTTTCTAGAACATTCTACAATGTTCTACTACCTTCTACCTCTATGTTTCTAGAACCTTCTACGAGGTTCCATAATCTTCCGCAACCTTCTAGAATCTTCTAGAAGAGTCTCCAACCTTCTAGAGTCTTCTACAAGGTTCTCCCTCTTTCTAGAAGGTTCCCCCACCTTCTAGAATCTTCTACACACTTCTAGGTTGTTCTAGGATGGTCTAGAATCATCCACATTCTCCCATCCATGTGTAGAGCCTTCCGGAATGTTCCGCACATGTGTAGAACCCTTTGGACCCATCCGGAACAGCGTAGAACCTTCTGGAGGCTTCCCAGAACCTCCATTCCCATGCAAATCCGCCCCAAGGACCAGCCCCATGGGTTGAGCTATCCCGGTCCCTCGGTTGTCCCTTATCATGCTCAAAAGGTTGGGCTGCCCACCCGACTGCCCATGCCGCGCGCCTCCCGCGTCCGCTTCGTCCTTGCTCTCCCGAGCAGCGTCTCGTACGTGCGAAGCCTCGCCCCTGCTTGGCTCTGTGTTCCAGCAAAGTCCTCGGCATGTCCCGTCCTGAGCTCTCCGAGCCACGCTCCCGTCCCCCGGGTCCCTGTGTAGCGCCATTTTGTCTCCGCAAAATGTCGGGTCGTGACACGCAACTGCGGTGTTGGTATTAACTCATATCTTGGTTCCTCGTGAATCTGAGCATGCACTTCTCCGTATTTTGAAGATTTCCGAGTTGACGGGAATGAGGGGCCTTAATTTGCTGGGATTCACTGCAACAAATTAATTATGAGGATTCACTGCAACAAGTTTCTGGTGAAGCTGACTCCGATGGATTAATTTGCTGGGAATGGAATGATGGTAAAGCCTGCTTGGGATTCCTTGATGCTACTGAAACCTGGAATTAAATCTTAATTAATTAGATGAATTAATCAGATTATATATGTTATGGAGTAGTACTATTTATTAAAATGTATTGTAAATTTTTCAATGTTGGTTTGGACAGTCTCGAATTTCAATATTCTTGCAATTAAGAAGACTTATATAATATAATTGCTTCACATATTTATTTACATCTCCAACCAAATACATCTTTATCCATCTCTCTTCAATTATTTTTTTGTGTGAAGAACTGGCGCACGTTTAGACATTTCAACATATCTTTCGTCATTTGATATGACACATAATTCTTATATTAGTGAGAGGCTTTTAAGCAGGTCTAAAGCAACATTAATATATCCATGCCATCGTATATGCATTGATCTTCCAACCTCACTTGTCATAAACTAGTTGTTTTTGTTGGGCGAAACCAAACATTCTCAACTGGCCAAAATTTGAAAGTTACAAAACAAATGGGTGACCAATAAAATAGCACGACCAAATTAACTTATGGGCAAAGTAATTTGTGGGATGCATCACATAACGTAAAAATCAACTCAAGCGATATTACGGAAATCAAATTATCCCAAGAAAAAGAAGAAAAAAAAGGGTAATCGGTTGAATATTCATTAAATAGTAAACTTTAACTATGAAATATTCAACATGAAGCAAGTAAGCATCCTAGATATTTGCTAATGAAGAACCTCCTCAGAATCTACTCTTAATTTCCTGATCAAAATATGTTGTCCGTGTAATTAAAATACGATGTACATATATGTTCTAGAAAACAGAACAAATCCTTGCCAATGCATTTAAATTATACTGCTGTGGTACTCTGGCCTAAAGAAAATTGTTCTCTTATTTCAAATGTTTGCAAACAATTAATCACCTTGGGATATTCTTGATATATTGTCTTCCTTTGTATAATCAATATATGTAATGGTTCCCTTCATTTTTCCTCAGAGTGGCATGATTCCAATTTCCTCATATATAGTTAAAGCTAGCCACTGATAATGTTGGATTCCGCAGAAGAAGATGACTCGACTATTTCAGGAACTTGATCAAGTAAGCTATTCATATCATCTGGAAGTTCACCCTTTGCGCGATTTGTTTTACCTCCTATAACAACTGTCGTTCCATCTTGTAATGCCCATATCTTTCAATTTATTGGCAACACGTGAAGAAAACAAAAGATCAGAATGTTATTATGATAATAATACTATGAGCCAATTCCATATCAATCATTGCAACAATTAAAAAGTTGACGGGGATCACAAGTGCTAATGCAAAAAACGGTTAAGAGGGTAAAGTGCAAAAATAGCCAAAGGTTAGGGGGGCAAAGTGCAATTTCTCCATCAATAAATCCAAACCCAAAAAGTATTTACCTGTGTATGGGATAGAAAACTGACACAAGTGGTGAGCATTAGAGCACCAAAGCCAGCATAAACAATTGGCACTCCGGGATCAGTCTACGTAGAAACAAATTTACTACCATTATTATTAATTAAAAGAAAGAAGATAGTTTTTTTTCATAGTACAATGCTAGTACTCTATTTCTTTTTCAAACTACAATCACCTTTAGTTCAAGGCCAGTGCTACCAATAGCATCTAATACATCGATTTTTACGCCATCAATCTCGATCGGGAGTTTCGAATTTGGCCTTCTGACTCCTGCAAATTTTCCTTCTTGATCATAAAGGACAATCGATTGCATATCACGAGCTAGCATTGATCTGATCATAATAGGAAGGGGGGGAAGAATAAGAAAGAGACCCAACATTTAATACTAGTATATTTTGCATTTGTACTTGCACCATCGACTTTTAAATTGTTGCAATTCGGAACATTTTTCAGGTTGGCAGTGGAGACAACCACATATTATAATTGAAAATTTAACAATCACATAAGAAAAAACCTTACTAACACCTTAACATTCGACCATTTTGCACTTCACTCTCTAAAAGTGTGAACTTTTGACCAATTCACATTTAAATCCTTAACCGTGGAATGCCCAAAAGGTAGGTAGTGGACTGCAACAATCTAAAAAGCTGAGGGGCAAGTGCAATTAAAACAGTTAGAGGGAAGAGTGCAAAACAGCTCAGAGGAAAGGAAATCAAGTGTGGTTTCCTTTTTTTTTTTCTTGTTACTTAATTTCTAAAACAAGTTAACCACGATGACAATGAATTTTTTTTTTTCTAATTTTGCGCTTTTATTTGTTTCTTTGGGAAGCATCGTGATGATTTTTTTGACTTTCACAAAACAAATCTCTAAATTCATTTGACTAGTAAAGGCACTTACATTCCCTTGAGATTATTAGAATCGGCATTTTGAATAGGCAAAAACGTTCCATAAAGCTTCTTGTCCCCATTGATTTGCAAAGGTGCCAAAGCCA
Source organism: Penstemon davidsonii (assembly GCA_034814905.1). Taxonomy (NCBI): domain Eukaryota; kingdom Viridiplantae; phylum Streptophyta; class Magnoliopsida; order Lamiales; family Plantaginaceae; genus Penstemon; species Penstemon davidsonii. The sequence goes on from JAYDYQ010002688.1 coordinate 8,653,469, forward strand.
AATTAAAAGGTCCTTCATCATCCTTCATAATTTGTAAGGCAGACAAGCTCCAATCTGTCTGATATATAGTTATCCCACCATACCTTAAAGGATCGTTCACACTTATCGTCTTTCTCATTACCTCCTTCCCATTAAGGTCAAATAAAGAAAGATCACTATGAAATTGTGACACCTAACACCATAAAACGAAATAAATAAAAATGCTCAATTTAGTTTAAAAAATAAAAATAAAAAAAACTTAAGAGAAGCCTACCTCTCCACTACTGTAGTAATCCATGTAGAATCTATTGACATGTACCTCAGTGTTGAAAGATTCCGAAGGAATCGAGAAAGATCCAACGGGTCCCAGTACATCCCCTATAACGAAATTCAAACCTTGTGGAACTGTTACGGAACCTCTAAAGCTCCCAACGGCACTTAGAGTTCCACCAACCATTATTAAGAGCAATGCTAAATGGACCCCAATCGGGGCAAACCGACCCGCGAGCCCTTTGAAGGCATACAATGATGGCCCCTTTAGAAACACCTAAAAATCGAACATTTTTTGTGTTTATCTTGTAGTCTTAAAAAGCTTTTAGAATATAACAAGCAATGTAGGCAATATTTAGAAGAAGATTATTTATATGTTTACAAGAAGCAGACCCGAAAAACAAAGAGTCTACATCTGTTTTATTGTCCTTAATTCTATTCAATTAGAAAAATCAAAGCTTTAACGAGCCATCTTGGAGCTTGAAGAGAACTTTTTCATAAAAATATCTAAAATGTATCCATTTAATCAAAATCTACGCCTAAGTGTTCCTTGCAAACTCAAATAAACCAAAAAGCTGGGGTAAAGCCATCATAGAATAACCATCTCATCTAAAAGTTTAAACTGTTAGAACGAAGATATATCTAACAGATTATTACTTCTACAATGCTAAACATTAAACCAAAAGGAGATTTAAATGGAAAGACAATATACAAGGATATAAAGCATTATACCTCGTATCCAGCACCCATTAGAATGACACCCAAATCTTGAATGGAGGCACTGGGCAATGTATCGGAATATTCTTGCTTACGAATAGACTCAGCTGAATGTAAGAAGGACCACCTAAAAACAAGAATGTACAATCGAAAATGTTATTGTCTTTTAAGGACACAAGGAGTTAAAAAAGATACTTATTATTAGATACAAAATCAGACCTTTTAGCTACCTTCACTATGGGAACCTGTGTTGTGTACGTGCAAGCCATAAGTGATGCTCCTAAGAGAGTTAAAGTTCCCAAGAACACTGGAGACGAAAACATGTGATCGAATCCGAGGGTGAGAATCCACCTCCATGTAAAGAATCCTAGGACAGGGTTGTCTTCAGGGTAATTCCAGTAATAGAAATCTAAAGACTCTCCCTGCTGAATCGCAGTTCCTGCGTAGAAATGAAAACAAACAGAGCCTTATTATACTTTCCGAATCTGAATATTGGAGTAATTCAAGGAAACTTCGAAAAATATATACTCAAATTAATGATTGCCTACAAGAAAGATGAGTGTAAAAAATGCAACATGAAAACTAAATAATTTTGAGGATCTTATATAATATAGAAGATATTCGCAAAATGCACTCTTGTTGTTTGTCTAATTAACAAAAACACATCCATGTCTTATATTTGTTGTCGCATAACCCTTTCTAGTGACATAAATGTAGCAAAGTACCCTCAACACATGTTAAACCTAAAAAAAATTGCAAATTACCTATCTTTAGTATTATATATATTGTTGTATTTCACTATTTTATATAGTAGAATTATGAAAAAAAACTATTAAGACAAAATTATGACTTAAATTTTTTTTAAAGAAAATGATAAAAATATATATCTATTATAAAAAAAAAAAACGTTAACATGCATCGACGACACAATATAAATATCTTGAGGTCGATTCACTGGGATAAATTAGACATGATAAGGTCGTGATCAATTGCACATTCACACTTGTCGCACAAACGGGTCTAATTGTTATATTCCTATGAACACCATGAGTTATTTGCTAACTAATAGTAGTACATTACAATATTTGTTAATAATTCAGTAAAAGAACAATCAAATAAAGCAATATACTGTTTATATTATCTATCAATTTAATAAAGACAATGAAAGATAAATTAAGGTCTTTAAAAATTGAAGGTACAATACCTAAAGCCATTAAAGCAGCAACTGCAAACATCTCAGCAATAGCCAGAGGTAAATTAGAAAGAACTGATAACACCTTTTTAGGCAACTTTTTCAACAGCCCAGAACCAACTTTTTTACTCCGCGGCGGCTCCACCGGACCTCCTCCGCCGGAAACAGGCGGTGCTCCCGGCTCAGGCGCGGAAATCTTGGTCTTTGTGGGCATTAGCAACCTGCTCTTGTTGCCTTTCATATTACTCTCATTCTTTGAGGTCTCGAGCTTAGAAAGTATGAGTCTTTTGCTATTTTCGGAATTGTGGATAAAATAATTTTTGGGAAAAGAATCATGGGTTCTGAATTTGAAGGCATGTTTGATATATTGAGTTTGAAATCTTGGTAAGGTTGTTGAATACAGAGTCTTCATTTTAACGAGAAAATTTCTGGATTTGATATACTAAAAGGCAGGAGATGTAACATTAATGGCTCGTTATCCACAACACAAAGAGGAGGTTAGTTATCGGCCACTGAGCCTCGGAAGAAGGGAAAAAAAAGGTGGGGGAAATAGAATTTCACTTGATATTTTCTTTTCCGTGTTTGCAAAATATCTGATTTAGAAAAAGCTTAGAATAAGATAAGATACTAATTTATTGTAGAGTTAAATTCTGGATCAGTATGTGGATTTATTACTTGGAAATTTTATGAATATTTAATTAAAACAAATAAGCCCAGCATTTTTATCACATTAATTATTACATTTTGAACCAACTTTAATAGTAATAGAAAAACAATTTCACAGAACTTAACAAACATTATTATTTGAGACTTTATCATACAGTTTCAAACTCCATTAACTCGTTTTTAAATTATAATTTTATTATTTACAAAATAAAAATACAAATATCCAAAACAAAATTGTAAATGTTTCACACGAATCTTGAAAACAATCCATAACATTGAAACTGAACCAAAATTCTGGATTTTATCAGCTGCATATTGAACATAAAAGTCTTTGAACTTGTCTCATTCTCCAGCTTAAATATGACATTCATCTACTTCAGCAAATAAATAACCCACTTTAATCAAATTAACATAATTAGGTAAAAGTAACTCATGACTAAATTGATATACTCTTTAGTCTTTACGATGATTCAATTCAACTATCAATAAGTTTTATTCATGCCCAAAAAATAGTCTATAACTAACAATTAACAAAAGCCAAATATATATATATATATATAGTATCCAAATTATATATTTCAGCTCTGATTCAGAATCCAAAGCCAAATACAAAGTGGAACTTACAATTTCAGATACACTCTGAACACTACTACAATACAACATCTTTAAACTAAAAATTATGTAGCTTATTACACACAAGTTGAGGCCTATTGAACTAAAATATAACTAGGGAAATCCTACCCCCATCAAGAAACCAACCTCATGCAAAGATTAGATGCAAAAGTACGAAACAACTAATAAGAACAAAAATAATCTTCGAAGCAATTGGTTTCCAATCTAGCGGAACCGAATGATAAGGATTAAACCCATGAATATAACCTCCATGGAAGGAACTTGAGAACATATACGGGACACCAGAGGTTGCTCCATACACAGTAGCATCATGAAATCCATGAAACTGAAAGCTAAAAATGGCTGGTAATGCACCAAAAATAGTAGATAAAGTCATATGACCAAATCTTGCAGCCGCCATTGGCATGAATCCCCATTCATCTAACTCATTTGGTTGGACATTATTTATGTCTACACGTGGAGCAGTTTGTGGTCTTTGTCCCATCGGTCGATTTGGAATAGTAATGCCAGACATTAGTCGATGTTTTGGCTCACAATTTGTTTTACCCCTACCATATATAGGTACTAATTTATCCTCATGTACAATAGACTTACAAAGTGGACACTCAAGAGAATGTGAGTGAACTTCAAGCCATTGGTAAAGGCAAGGCCAACAGTAAAGATGGCCGCAGAGTGTCACAATTGGTTCTTGTGCCAATTCGAAGCATATATTGCATTCAAAGTTTGCTGCATCAGACGTTACATCGGCTGAATAAGAAGCATCCATTGATAAACTCATCCTAGAATCCATATCTACAAGCTCGTGCCTCGAGTCCGTTTCTTCATTGTATACAAGAGAAATCAAAACAAATCAATTTGTATATAAATAATATAGTCCAGCTACGACAGTGGCAGAATATAAACGTGTTCCTTCACCACTCAATTTGATCAACAAATTCAAAACCAAACTAATAAAGAAACACACATAACAATACAAATCTCCAAACCAAAATATTCAAAACGACAGAAATAAACAAATCAAGTTACAGTAAGATTTAACATTGCCACAAGTAAAATCAGATTTTAAATGTACGAATCTAATTACCTTGAATCCCATCCAGATTACAAGGCTAATCCAATTCATAACTACTCTTAATTTATAACTGCCGAACAAAAATTACATCAATTCCATCTTAAACTTTCCAATTATCCAGAAATAAGTCACAGTACAACAAAATTAACTCTATTAAAAAATCGTTGCTACTTATTCATAGTTTCAAAGACCACGCAAAAAGAGTTATTATCATTCAAATTCAAATAACCATTATCAGATAGCAAACAACATATAATGGAATCAATGAACAATTCAAATCCGATGACACAAAATAGCTAAGGAAATATTGCTGTCGGCGAAAGTTTGTTAAACTTACCAGAAAGTAGTAAAAAGGAGCTGCATAGATCTATATTATAGATAATTCGAACTCAAATTCATAATATAATGAATACGACAATTTAAAGGAATAGAAAATTGGAGAGAAACTAACTCATTTTCCTCGAGCTGGAATTGTGGATTGGGGGCAATTGGAAACATATGACGTAAATAAGTGATAAATTTGTGGGTGTGGCTCGTCAATGGAAAAGATAACTTCAAAGAAATCATTGGCTATTCTAAGGGTTTATACGTAAATAACAGCTTGTTGATTGATCATTAGTGGCATGGCCCATGTGCTCCCAATATATATAAATATAAAAAATATAAAAAAATTAGGCACAACCGTCTTGATTAGGTTGAATTTGAAGATTGCAAGACAAATGCATGTAATTATCCGGTAATTGCATGGATCGTGTGTTGTCAAAATAAAATATAAAAGGTTTAGGGACAAAGTTTGAAAATGTATTAGTAATTTCACTAGAAAAGCACAGGAGTCAGTGTCCGGAGTTATAATTACGAGAAAATTATTAAACTAATAAAAATTCTTCTTCATCATTCCAAGTTATGTTTGCTTTTTTTCTTCTCTTTTTTTAGAATTCCCCAAGAAAGTTCGTTTTCCAGAAAGAAAATTATACTTTTCTTAATAACCTTCGTATTTCTTTTTTTTTTTTTTATATACTAATCCGTGTATTTACAGCTCAGACAGGAGAGGACATTGAAATATATGTCATTCATATTGTGGTGACTTCAGTAGGACTCGATCTTGAGTTTCGCCTCTAGAGTCGAAAGCTCACGTTTCATATAATGTAATGTAATTTCTATTGAGAGTATTAAATGTTCCACATGGATTGAAAACAATAGTTAATTACACCTTATAAGATATTGGGCAATCGTTGCCTCTTAAGCTAGATTTTGAGGTTTAGTTAGGCCAAATCCCTGTTGTTGAACTTAACCCAATTCATGTAGTGAATTCTAATAATTTCACACATTTTCAAGCTACTAATTTATTCTTACTTTTACCCAAAACTCAACGACAACCAAGAAAAGCGAGTATAGTAAAGCGAGAGAAACTAACACTAAGTCAGCCTAACTAAATCAATTGCAAGATATATTCACATTTTACATGCAAAGAAATTAATATCTCTAACAAACAGAATTTCAAGAGAGCAATGCCAAATACAAGCACCGAGTATTTAGATATATTGATAAAATGTAGCTGGATATCATGGAATTTAATCGAATTTTTGGCGACTATTTACGGAAACGAGAGGGCTTCTTTGGATATTCTAGAAATGAAGAAGTATTTAGGGCATGTTTGTTTAGCCTTTGGGAGAGTGGTTTGGGAAAGTTATAGAGGTTTGAGAAATAATTCGATTTGCGTAATGTTGTTTGTTTGAGTTTTGGGATATTGATTTGGAAAATAATTAAGATGTAGGTTATTTTGGTAGGTTTAGGTTGCAGGGAGTTAGTTAATTAAGTGTAAGATAGTGTAAGATTTTATGTCACATCAATTAGTTATATAAGATTGGTTGGTTTGATTAAAGTTATTTGTGTATGGGGCCGTTTGGTAGGGTGTATGTGATTAAGGTGGATTAGATCAGAGCCAGATTGAAAGTCATATTAAAAATACGTTTGGTAGATTTGATTGAGTCATATTACATTAAAGCAATAAACTGTAATATGTTTGGGGGAATTATAAGTTTAAGAATATATTAATATATTTTCAGAGATTTAAGAATAATTTATGATATTTAATGATATGTTATAATAGGTAATATGTAAATTTGATGTTATTAGTGACATTTCATCGAAGCCATATTCACCCGGATTAACTAATCCACCCATGTATGGGTGGATTATAATCTAGTCTTAATACCGGGTCATAAGGATTTAATCCATTTGACCCGGTATTAGAGCAATGCCACCAAACGTTGTATTATCCCATATTGACCCATATAATATGATCTAATACCCCCTATTAGGTCCTACCAAACGGCCCCTATATATATTACTCCCTCCGTCCCATTTTTTTAACTCCATTAGCTACAATACCCGATCAAACTTTTCAATACTTTAAGCGACTTATGATATTAAATTATTCACATATGTGGTGTATTAAACCTTTTAAATATTAATATATATAGTATCATATGATATTATCAGCTTATTAGTGAAATATATTAATTAAATTATTTATTATAATTTTTTATAAATTTAGTCAATTTGACTGGTCAATTGTACCAATGGATAAAGAAAAATGTGACAGAGAAAATATATGTAATATATGTGGCAAATAAAATATTTTATAATTAATGTAGCACATAAAGATAGCTTAGAGCAGTCATTGTTGACTCTAGTGTTGTGAGCGGTGATAACTGAAGAGAGAGGAGAAAGGAAAGTTAGTAGGGTTTTTTTTCTTCATAAAATGGTCAAGTTAAACCCACATGTAAAAACAAGTTCTGAAATATTCTCAGTTGGGAGATAATTTCAGAAACAAGTCCACTTGTTTGTCTCGCAATTTCGAAATGCAAATTTTTTTTCGGAGATGCGAGACAAACGGGCCCTATAGGGTTTGTTTGTCTCGCACGTTTTTCAAAAAGTCAAATAAACAATATTTTTTTACTTTAAAAAAAACTTATCATATCTTAATTTTCACAATTAAATTGCATCTTATAAAAAGACCGGGCGGGCACCAGGGTCGGCCTTGAGTGTAAGATGCACATGCGATAGCTTAGGGCCTCCGGAAAAAAATATTTATATATATATATATATATATTGTTTCAAGAGGCGATGCAACTCAATTGGTAGAGCGCTTGCATATCATGATAGAGGTACATGAATCGAAACATCTTCAAATTGTTGTGTTTTATCTTTTTATTTTTGCTATTTGTGGAGCCCAAATTTTAGTATGGAAGCTCAAATGCACTACTGAAGTTTTGAAAATCAGACATAATACATTTACAAAAATAATTTAGTGGAACCCTATATTAGAGACTAATTGACCCCATAAGTTAAGATATATATTGTCTAAATCAAAAAGTAAAAAAAATCTTGATATTGCAATTTCAAATTTATTTGGAGTTGACCAAGGAATTCATAGAAATATATCAGAATTTAAATGGTTTAGTGTTCAACCTTGCATATCTAATCATCCTTTTCGACAAATTTAAATAAATTATTCTAATATTTTTATATCATTAATGGATATTATGTGACGTGACTTTAATATTAATTTGTCGTTTCATATTCTAAAATTAATACATTAAATAAAATTGTGTCTCGTATTAATGATGTTTTTTACAAAGTGAAATTATATTTGATTCAATATTCATTATTGTTTCTTGTTTTTCTAATTACTAGTTATATTTTTAGTTTAATAGGTTGCTTTTAAAAAATGAATTAATTATTAACTTAATATATGTACATCAAAATTTAAGAGCTACATTTTTAAAGTCAGTTTAGGCTACTGAAAACTCAGGGTCAACCCTAATGAGCACGGGGCGGGTTTGGGACTAAAGACATAGGTATAGTAAATTTCAGGATTGACACATTCAATATCAAACCCATTCCGTAATAATTCGAGTACCCGCTTTCGGGTATTCGAATTATTGCAGGACAGGACGGGTTGGGATTGCGGGTTCCGTATATTTTTTAAACACAAATGTTTCACAAACCTAACAAAAGTAAATTACGTAATCAATTTCTCATCATTTTTCTTTTGCTAATACAAATCATTTTTTATATATTATTTACATAAAACATATCAATGTGACAAATTAACTATCATTTCAAATGTAACAAATACCATCTAAAAACTATGTAATGAGCAAATACTAAAATACGATCTAAGAATGCATGTCTCAATAAAATTCCAATCCATACTATATATTACAAATACCAAATATTTATCTAGAGTCGTAATGTATTGTATATGTACTAGAGTGGAAGGAATTGAAAAGTGTATAAGTTATATAATATTTAAAAAATATAGGCGGGTTCGGGTATTCGAAATTGGAGAGACCAATTACAAACCTATCCCGTATTTCCGTAATATGGAGTTTTCAAGTACGGGGACCCAAACCCAAAGATACCCGACACATTCGGGTTTTTTTTTTTAAAGGGACGGGTCTAGTTTTGGTTACCCAAACCCGACGCCTACCCCCAATCTTCTGTCTCTAAAAAGAACATTTACAAAATAAAAACTCTACTTTGATTTGACATAAAATAGCTTATATCTTAATCTCACATAATTAACTATGATTTGACATAAAATAACATATATTTTACATTAATTTTTTTTCATAATTTCTTAAAAAACCTACAAAATTTTATTCATGAAAGTACTTTCACAATGTAAACAAAATTAAGAAATTTAGACGTTTTCATAAACCTCAATTTATATCAAAAAATACTATAAAAAATGCAAGACAAACAAGGACACGTAGTTTGAGTTAATCTCAAGTTTTACCAATAAAGCATACGGTAACATTTGTTATTTTAGAAATAAATATATTTGATATGTTTTTTAACAGAAAAAGTACGTTGAAATTGAGTTCTTTGGCGTAAAATTAATAGGGTATAAATTTTAAAAATAGAAGAATAACGATACATAAGACATATTTTTCATAAGAAAATAATGCATTTTGTTATGTTTACCCAGAGAGCCCGAAAATTTTAAATAAAAACCAAATCAATAAATGTATCTTTGTCTGTACATCACATGTTTTCACGTTTTCCAGGCATCGTATCTTACATTTACATCCACATTTTTGGACATAATTTATCCAAACCCAATTTTTGAGGTACAAACCAGAACTTAACCTTATGTTAAAATAACATTTCAATATCCAAAATCCTGGCAGAATTGATAATCTAACGTTTCACTTAGTGATAATTCCAGCCAAATCGATCATTCTCGGCTATGAATAATTTCAAATTACAGAACCTGTAAAGAAAAATTGTAGAAGAAAAATAACACGGAATTCAACAAAAAAAAACTATAATCTCTTATAATTTCAGATAATGCAGTACATTAAATCTGTCAATTAAAACTGTTAATTGTAATAGTAAATTTACCTGGATTTTAATCATGATTTAACTCTGTTTGGCAACAAGTTCAATGTCAGCTCCAACTTCGGCAATCTTAGCATCCTTGGATGCCTTCGCAGAATTGGCAATATTTACAACATCAAAATCCAAAGCTACCCTTTTTACCAGGCCTTCAAGCATCTGTTGGTAACAAAATCACAACTGGTTACTTTTCAACGGTGTAAAAAGCAAAATTTTAAGAGTAGATAGAAATGTACCAGTGAGCCAATGGCTACCAAAGCCCGGAATCTTGAATCAGAATCAACAGTTCCCTCTTCTGCCATCTTCAGAGATTAAAAAAAAAAAAAAAAAAAAAAAAGGGAGAACATCAGGGAAATGTCAATGAATTACATCCAAGGGCTTTCTATCAATCTTTCCCATGGACATTTATATATGTATGTCTTGTTTGCTTTCTGTGACTACTTCTGGTTCTTGGATTTCGATGAGTAAGAAATGATATTGAAGAATAAAACTGATGCAAGACAAACATTTTCTTATTGATACACACACCAAAATTCAACACAAAAAAAGGTTAAAACCGAGTCAACCACATATCAAGTACATAAAAAACACTCAATAAAGAAAATTTGCTCAACACTTTTTTCTTTCTTAATTTACATAACCTCCAATCACGAGCCATTAGATGTCTCTAGAACTAAATATAAAATACATTTTTCCTTAATGCAAATGAATTTTCTTTTTAATCTACTTTTTGTAAAAATAAAAAAATAAATAAATAATTTATCATTTATTTGCCAAATATGTATATGTGAACATTTAAAAAAAATTCCTTATAATTTTGGGGTATGTAATGAACAAGATAATATAACAAAGCTTAAAGGACGAGTCGACCCGTCTGACTCAATTTTGACTCAAATTTGGCCCAACCCGACCGTTACTCATTCGTGGATAGCTTAGGACAAAACATAGCTTTAATGTGTTTCAGAATGAAAAGGGAAGCATCAAAAAGGTACCTCGAATGCCGCTGAAAGAACTTGAGATTGGCCTTCCTCATCCTTCTTCTCAACCAAAAGAACAGCATAGCTGCAGATATAAAAATATCAACTCGAACCCATATATTAAAAACAAAAAGAAATGAATCACAATATCAGATCATTATTTATTTTTAAGGAAATGTAATTTAGACATGCATTGTTACCCAGAGTAATCTGCAAGTGGTTCTCTAAATTGTAGATGGCTGATCTTAAAAATTCTATTATCTTTATTGTTGCGTAAGGGGATTGAAAATTATGGTGTAGGAAAGAGATTGGAAGAAAAAAGGTGGCACCCAAATGATCAGAATCTGAATATCCATCTCAATAAATTCTATATACCTAATCTAAATTTAGCAAACGAAATGCGTACAGAGCTTGTATAGCTTTTGGAATAAGTGAACAATAGATATGGAAGAAGAATTTGTTTGCACCAAATGTATATATTTGCAAATTCAGGTTGTCAAGGAGAGAGATGCAATATTAGAGCAACAGAAGCTGGAACAAGGTCAGATTTGTGGATAAATTATGTAATGCAGAAGAAAGTGAATGAAGACAGTAAACCTGGTCGGAATAAGAAGTGCGCAAAATAATATCAAGATCATCAGGACAGAAAATCGAAATAACTAAAATTGGTTTTTGAATTCAAATCACAAGAATTTAACATACAGTACAAAAGAAGTTAATTGTATGATTTAATATTTCCATGTATTATAGGAAATCTAAAAGAACTTGGGGGCATAGAAAGATGCCAAGCAATAAGAGCAAACAACACACAGAAATCTAAAGAACTTCATAAACATTAATCTTTTTTGTTTTTATTATTATTATTATTATGGAAAAACATTGCAACTTCATAAACATTAATCATTTCTCTATGATACTTACTTGAGTATTAAAGTTGCAAAAGATATCTGCACATTCTTATTTGGAGAGGAGCAACAACTAGAGAAGGCATCAAGAATCTACAAGATAGGAAATGAAGAACTCTGCACTGAGTATAACCTACCAGTGGCAAGTGTACCGCCAAGGAATAATAGTTATAGATAATAGTAATAACACAACATTCTAAAATGACATAAAAGCCTCGCAAGTTTTTCTCCATATATTACATCCAGCATTTCCGACTATCAAATAAACTAACCTCGGCCCGATGAATTTGTAACCATTCACTGAAGCTTGAATTTTTGAAAAGATTTGTCACTGCGCGGAGGCTGGTCAGCACATTTGCAGGAAGTGGAGGACTTGCAGTAACCTTTTTTATCAACTCAATAACAAAATCTGGTGAAAGAAAATTAAAGAACAGTACATCAACAAAGTGAAATGAGAGTAAAATACAATTTACAGGCCCAAGACAGTGCCACTAACATTCATAACAAAAGACAACAAACAACTTGTTATAAGAACCATGTAAACACAACTAGCTTTGTAATAGTACAACCCCAGATCCACCTCAATATGAATCATATACAATAACTGAGAAGGTATGGAAAAGTACAGATAGATACCATTTTCATCCTTGATATGCTGCAGAAGCTTGCTCACTCCATCTGGGTGCAGTACAATCATTCGAATAACATCAACAACTGCAATGAAAAAAACAATTTGGATGACTTCCATACAGAACAATTGTGAATAGTATTGTACTTTGGGATCACCTCGTGTCGCAAAACAGCCTCTATTGCATATTGATCTAATAGACTAGCAAGTTGAATGCTTCCATTTAAATTTAGGTTGTTACAAGTAGCATCCACGCGGACAACAAAAATATTCTCAAACTCCCACTATTAGCATTGTAAGATAAACAACTCAAGCATAGCAAGCTCAAGTATCATGAGAAGCCATATAAAAAGCAAACTAATTTAGTCTTGTCAAAATGAAGCTTGAACAGGCTTAGATTTATAAGCTTCACTTTGACAAGACATTAGCTTGCTTTTTATTTGGGTTCTCATGATACTTGAGCATGCTAAGGTTATGGTTGAGTTGTTTATCTTACAATGCTAATAGTGGGAGTTGGAGATATATTTTTGCTTTTTCGGGTGGATGCTACCTGTAACAACCTAAACTTAAAAGGAAGCATACTTGAGCATGCAGCTTGTTTGTTTAAACAATGTTTCGTACTTTAAATTAACAAGCATCATGAACTTTAAATGAGCTATATTGCCTTTTATGATTGTGTACCCAAAATATCCTCATTCCCTTAATGAACTTCTCCAGAGATACCCATTGCATTCACAATATCCTATCACCACAGGGTACACTACAAATACCCAGGCTAATCAAACTGCAAACTGCAAACCGCTACTGACCTCATACCAGCACGGTTTACAGATTATAGAATGGCTAAAAGCCTCTGCATTATCAAATTGTTTTCTGTGCGAATACAATTTCTCCTCATATGATTTTCATAAATATACCGATAAGGCAAATAATGCATACGTTAGTGGAAATAAATAAATCTAAACATAGTTACCTGGAAATAACTTTGCAACAGGCCATGTTTCCAGCAATTTCAGCATTAAAGCAACATCACCATCTGAGAATCTACTTATATGATAGTGGGATGTGTCTTTCAAGACTTTAACAATGGCACTTAATCTTGACATGTCAGCTTCATTCAGCGATAGATGTTGTTTCTCCTTCAAGAGGAAATTAAGTCAGGCATAAAACCAACCAGCAAGCACTGACAATTGACATTTACTACAGAGGGGGGGGGGGGTTGTGGGTGGGATGAACATTTCACAGATAAGAGATAAAAGTACAACAATACAAAGTAAATCACATAAATTCAACAACTAGAATCATAAATTCAATAATAAAGCAAACAGTTCACCTGGTCAGACAGCAGTGTGTTGTTAAACTCTGAGATCTTTTTGAGAATTCCATCAAACTGAGCAACGTCAAATACAAGCATCCCTTTCTGGAAGAAATTATTTGTCAGATTTACATAAGAAAATTACTTGTAGAACAAGTACTTACAAAAGTATCTAAATTATATTGTTAGTTAACATCTTATCTTACATCAAATCTAGGAACTATTAAATGTAAACAAGCAAAAAATTCATAATAAGGAAAGATAAGATGTTACAACATCAAAATATCTCCGAGATGAATGTCTGCTGCTAGCTTATGTGATCCCAGTTTTCCAAGAATAATTAATGACTAACGAATTCAACTGCTTTAAATAAAAATCAAATAAACCCTATGCTATTTCTCTAAGATTAACTGCCAGGAGTAAAAAATGTACAACTAACACTAAGAGCAACGTCGACATCCAAAGATAAAAAAAGAAAGGAAAAAGAATGAACTCCTGGTATCCAATGTCATAAGCAGCAGCTCGCATTTTATAACACAATATATTAATACTAGTTTTGAAAATAACAAAAGAACTTTTAAAAAGCCAATGCTAGTTCCAAAACATTAGCTGGGCAGCCAGTCACTTGACCTCTCTAATTCAGCGTCACCTAGATTGCCCAAGTCCCAATTGGCCAGTCAATTGGTGGATATTATCCACTTTACATTAAAGACACAATATCATCGCTATTTAACAGGGGTATATTCGTCAAGCCTAGATTCTTTAATGATCTCAAAGGAGTCATTTGAACCAATGTCTGAACATTCTGAGACAGCCAATTGATCCCAATTCAACAAGACACTGGTCAGATCATCAGCCATTAGTTCAATCTACATTGTATAATGACAGAAACATAAAGTGAAAAAAATATGCCAAATCTTAATGACTATCAACAAAATTAGGTAAATCACTGTATATTTTCAAAAAATTAAACTCACATTCCAAATTTTATTTAAACAAACAAATATTCCTAACAAATCAAAAGTTTTTGAACAAAGTGCCAAAAAATTACCACCTAACTGAATGATTCAACTGTCAAAGTTGAACAATATTTATGATTAGGAGCAAATTTAAACTAGTGAGTTTCAAATCTAACAACCCAGAGTTGAGTTGTGTTTTTCATAATTAGTTTGGACCACAACTCTTGCTTTCATAAACTACACTTTATTTTGGAAAAAACTTTTTTCACAGATACACTTTTTTGAACTCAGCTGAACTCCACGACGTCTCTTATATCACATAATAATCTAGGGTAAGCTACATCCATTAACCTTCTTCCACCACAATTCTATCACAGGTCACCGCTAAAGTGAAAAAATAAATCCTCCAATCCTTTCCAATAACCTCATTCTATATGATTTTAGGTCACCTTCTTCATGTCTACAGAAAATAGTCCGATTTTATAACCCGCATACGATGAATGTTACCAACCATTGTCACGCAACTGTACAACATATTCATCTAAGTACTCCCATCTCAATCATATTCAACTTCCATCTGTCTTCCTTAATGACCTGGCATAGTCTTTCCCAGACTTTTAAATTTGCTCTAGCCGAGGTAAGTCGGTTCTTCATATCTAAGCTGCCCTTGTTCCCTTCTATTTGAATGATAGAGCTTAAAGGTTTACATAATCAATATCAATTGTTTCTTGTCCAGTCTAGATGGACTAATTATACCCCACATGCTCAGTCCGTCCTTATTACCTTCGTGTCTACTTCCTACACACTTTTCCCACAATTCGATTTGAGAATGATTCCCTTTACACTGTCATATACGATCTACAAATACATCATTCACAAAGAGTTTAGACGCCTCTCTGATGTCATTAGATCATTCCTGATGTCACAACCAGAATTTACGAGGTTGGTTCAGTTTATAGTTTCATAAGGGTCCATGTGAAGGTACACATACAGGACAAAAAAATTATCTTGACTAATCGTGTTTGTTATTCTCAACAGAATAAAGACTACTATATGCTTTACCAGATACGTTAAATACCATATTCTTGGTGTAAGCGTGCCATTATGAAGTTAAAGTGTAGAGAATTAAATCAAACAATGAAAAAGATAACAGTTAGAAAGATTACTTTGGGAATGTGCTTGTAAGAGGGCTTTAATACACCTGCATTTTTTCAAGCAGCAGTTCACAACCTCTCTTTCACAAATAAAATCAGAATAAAGGAAAAAACTGAAAGCTAGGTCCACAATGAAAAGGAACCTGTCGATTTAGATGGTGCTCCGGGTACATAAGCACTAGCTGAATCATTAAAAAGAATAAAGAAATAGTTAATGTGAGTGGTGCATCAAACCTAACTCCAAACTCTCACTTTTTTTTAGCTTACAGCCAGTGAAGGGGTCTCGAAATAATGGATCTGGAGTAAAATCTCTTTGTCCTGTATTTTGCAGAATAAATTCCACAATTTGCTGCCGATAAGAAAGAGGTAAGTTTTCATTGAGTAACCACTTATCAGCCACGTCATATGGACTATCTGCAAATTTGTGCACAATGTCAATAAAAAATAAGACTCCGATAAGGGCGCAATGTAAACAAAAGAAAAAAGATATAAACCAAAGAAAAAATCCAGAGGAACTGCTTACAAAGAAATAAGAAAAATGTATAATTTGTATATCAAACTCACATTCAGTAACACATGCATGACTTTGATTACCCAAAATTATAAAGATGCTTGTATAGTTTCTCAATTTTTTCCGTCACGAATAGTCATACCTGAGCGATTGTAAGGCAATTTCCGCACAGGTTCACCATCTCCAATGTCAACATCAAACACTGAAACAACACATAACACAGATTGTAGTTGACAAGGAAAAGGAATGTACAGATGAATCAAAAAAGTAAGTTAAGAGTAGAAAAGGCAAACCATAGTCATATTGAACACCATCAAGCACAGGACTCTTCAAATTATCATCAGGTCCGTCAACAACTTCACCAATCTATATGAAATGTGAAGGTCAATTATCATGGACTCAACAAAAGATGCTGGACGATATGAAATGTTAGAAGCTTTTTTCCATATAAAGTCACATATCAGTTAGTAAAGTACAATACAACCAACGAGACTAACAAATAAAGAACAAAAATGGAATATCAAGAATCATATTAACCATTAGAATATTTTCAGCCAATAGCATTAACATACGAAGACAAGCATTAGCATACTCTACAATCATCAGAAAATATAATTTAAGACGAGCACAGATCAGGAAATGCGATAGATTAGTACCTTGTCCCACTTGTATTCTTTCATATTCCATGCATAAGCCACACCATTGTCTCCTTCTCGAACAACTTTTGTCTGCCCATCACTAGTTCCTGATCATTTTAGTCATAGAAACAGTTTTGCATGTTAAATATAAAAGAAATTTTCTGGTAAAAAGTCTACATCCTTTAATTGCGAATCGAGCAACACTACTAAACCACTTCTATTCTCATTACCCCTGTTCCATAAAAGCTAGGAAATACTACCGCAAGTCATCATACCTGGAGTCTTTAGGGCATCTAGACCTGGTAAATCTTCCAATTTCAGCCCTCCAACTCTCTTCCTGGAGCAAAATGAAATACACATGATAGTGAGATCAAGCAGTGAATTAGATATTCCAAAGTGACTCAATAAGTTATTCAATAACAATTAAACTTGACTACAAAGGTCCAATATCTTGTCATTCAATTAAATTCAAGCTATAAATACCAAACCAGTTCATGAGATACATAGGAAAGCATCAAAAAGCAGCTGACAAAAGATAAAATAAAATTAGGTATAAACGTCTCCTAGTACAATGGGAAAGATAGCAAATGGTTATCGAAATTAAAAGAACTCAAAACTAAAAAATAAGGTGCTTGTAGAGATAATTTGCTAAATATATCATCTGTTTATCTGAAATAAGTCCATTTCCTAGCACGAGAATCATAATAATTTATAATCAGCAAGCTTGACAACTACCAGTTGCAAATTTACTTTACATTATCCAACTTAAACAATACAAACAGCAATTGATCTTCAAAATTAATTGACCAAAGAAACTAAATACGAATAGATACAATACCGACTGATCTTGTATTGAGAAAGTTGAGTAGCAAATGAATCAAGTTCTACTGCTCCAGCAACCTTATCGTGATCTACTGTCCAAATACGTACAATGCCATCAGAGCAAGCAGTCACGATGTCGCCATTTTCCATGAATTTGACATCCCAAACACAGCCAGGATGCTCTATGCTTTGAACACAAATTCCATCTGCAACATTACACGATTTTTCATGTACAGAGTAAAGAAGCTCAGGACAACTGAAGCAATATATTTTTGCTGCTAAATCTGATGCCGCATATGATATTTTATCATGTTTGATTCAAGAAGAAATTATTACAGAAAGAAATTTTGGTCACACAGCATCTCCAATGTTCTCTTCGAAAACACATTATTTACTTATTATCAAAATCATTGAGAAGCTCTGCCACAATTAATTTAACACAGCAATCAAAATAGAATGATTGTTGTGTCGATACTAGCACTTTCTAAAGGCAAACTTTATCCTCAGCAAACATTGGAAAGCCTAACCTAGCACAATTTTACCTCAACTGTTCAGGGACCATAAACAAGGAAAACAATAATCAAGCCAAATCCAAAGACTATCTAAAAGTTCAGTCTTGTCATGGGACATGAGAAAGTAACCTTTTTATATCTTTTGTTATCTTTGATTCAAGAAAATATATTAAAGAAAGAGATTTTTGGTCACATGCCATCTCCAATGTTTTCTTCAAAAAGACATTATATACTTATTAAGAATCACAGAGAAGCTCTACCAGATTTCAGTTAAACGATTAATGAACACATCAACCAAATGACTATAACCTTTCCATATCTTTGCTGAACAATCCTCGCTACCACTGACTATAAGTCCAGATGCATGAGCATCCACAGAATAGACTATAGATGTATGACCAACCATCTCCATCAAAAGTTCCCCACTGAGTGCCCATAGCCTGATAGAACTGCCATTCGCAAATAAAAATGATTTAGAAATACAACAATAAAGTCGAAAAATAAACACAAAGGAAAAAATGGTACACACACTTATTTTCCACCTTCAGAAAATACAATAAAATAAGAATTGTTAGACAATCCAAACATAACATAATTCTCATTTAGCTATTAAGTAACAAATAAAGAACACTCCTAACATCTGTGTATATGTGACGGTTGCCAAAGCTATAAAGTTAGAAGAAATATGGATGGAATCAATAGCGTTCATTCATGGGAACAAATAGATCTGTAGTAAAAGACAAAGTAAACGAGAAATTGAGGAAAAGCTTATGCCAAAGATCAAGTACAATAAGTTCAAAAAAGAGCTCTCAAGAACTACAGAAGGATTAAATTACAAGCTTAAAACATTTTAGGATAATATATTGCAATTCAACATTTTTCCTTCAGTTTTTATCCTTTTACTATTTCCAGTGCCATCAATGACGTTAAAGTACACACTAACTTACTATTCTCGTCACTATTCTCCAAGTTTCCTTTTTTTGTCCAGCAAGAGCTTTACACTTCCTTACATGCCGTCAACAGTTACCATTACATTTAAAACGAAATCTGGCTTAACATCATATTTAAAAAGAGAAGTTACGCAAGATCAGCATCCACTCATAAATATTAGCACAAAAGAATGATCTTGTATTCCTAATGCCTAACAACTATTGCATTAAGTTATGAAACCAGAAATTCTCATCTTATAAAATCATACCAACTTAATAAACTGTTCCAAAGACAACAAATTGCACAGAGAACTTACCTGGTTGTTCGTGTGCATGTGTGTATGTATACCATAATGCATTCAGATGTGGGTTTGTAACCAGATTATTGAGGGAATAAAGAGCACAGAGAAATGAAATTTCAAATTCATGACACTCTAGAAGTCCATTATCAAATAAAGGGAACAGTTAGGTCGGTGTGATATAATGATTACTTTCATGTGCTAGATAACAATAGCCATTAAGCAGAACTCCAAATCCAAAGGCACGTTTTTGGGGTCCAAGTAATTCATCATAGCAGTTACTAAATGGAGTTAAAATGTATACTCACAAAGAAGCAACATATTACCCGTCATGTGATGCCGAAAGGATTCCTAAACTCGGCATCACAGCCAATCCTCGAACAGTATCTGCAAAAATACAGCTAGAAGTAAAAAATTATTGCGCTTATGCAAGAGAACAATGAATATAATCAGACAATCAACAAACAATTTTATTGTAGTCATCTTCCTATGAGTAGGTCTCCATGTCTACATTAAAGATTTTCAAACATCAAGTAACTCCTAAAGCCTAGCTTCAGAGAACTTAATAGGTTTCATCTCTTGTTTCTCACAAACTAGGCTGATGACAGGCACCCATTGACCTGCTCAACACGTATGCATAAGTAAATCCTAATCTGCCATGTCTTCATGGGTTCGTTTTCCCAACTAGGTAAAACCATATTACACAATACACACACAGAGAGAAATATATATACACTTTATTATATCTATAAACAAATATAAAAACTATTTCATGGTCTTCATCTTTGAATTAAATTATATAATCTAATTGCAATGGTGCAGATTAAGGAATGATAAAATCCCAGAATATGAAGTAAACTATTTTCTAACTTAAAGAGTGGAGTTCAAATTGTCACACATCGATAAATAAGATAACACACACATCTATCAATTTATCATTACCAATTTATGAAGAAGAAAAAAAGGATCATAATATCAGTTATATATTGCCCTTGAAGAGAATGTATAATAAAGGAGCAAAACATCAAAACTAGTGGAAAGAAAGTTAAAATTAAACCTGTATGACCCTGGAATGTATGGGTACATGACTTCCCTTTCCAGAGCTTCAAAGTCATGTCACTTGAACCTGGATAAACATCAGAATTAATGGGAATGAATATCAAAAGTTATTGCAAGGTCACCAATTTCAAGATAAAAAGTACATATATCCACACAGAAGCAAAATCGGATGGCGACTTTTTTGACCATTTTACATTTTATGCACATGTATAGAAGCAAAAGACCTTGCGAAATTTCAAAATGAGGACCCGGTTTTCTTTTTATTTTATTGAACATAAAAAACAAAAAAAAAATGAAAAACAACTGCTGAAAAAATAATGAATTCTAAATTCATTATGGCTTACACCTGTAACAAGCTCGCCAGAAGGAAGCTTAAGAATTGCTTGAATTGCTGCCTTGTGAGCTTCCCATGATTCAACCTCTTGGCCTCCCCTCCACCGCCTTATTGTACTAAAATGAAGCCAAAAAAAAGCTTAAATCAGGAAATGCATCAGAGCTTCAAGATCCCAAATTAAGTTAAATCAAAAGAATCTATTAGAGATAAAACATCACAAATTAAAAAGAAAAAGTGTGACAATAACATTCTGCCTTTTGGGTACTCAGACTGCACTGTATCAGGTGAAGAGAGTGGGCTGGTAACCTTAATAGGGCTTATGGTTTAAAAACGGAAAGATCGATGCATACAAACCATCATAATTCTATTTGTATCTGTAACTTGTTCATGTCTAAATGTGTTTGTTTGTGTGCCTGCTCAGAACTGTTTGTCTAAGGCCCAGATTTCCCATCCTCGTTCGTTGGCTGCTTCACAGAAACTATTTTGCCGCTTTCGAGGAAGATGAGAAACAAAATCCATGTCCTTTAAAACTAGGCAACAAATTGCGTTCTTGCATAGCATCAAGTGAACTTACCAAACCACGCTATCCACATCGAACAACCACAGACAGCTCTCCTAGCATAAAAATGGCTGGCAATAACAATGGTTTCACCCAGAAATCAATGTTTACACTCACCAAATCTCACTTGGTCCCCCTGTCTGCTAGTCGATAAGAAAAAGAAGGCCAAATCCTCACTTGTGGTTTAAATGAATGATATCGCGTTTAATTACAAATTTTCAAGTACAGAAATGAGTTGGTAATTATTACGCTGTCAACATCTACAAGGACCATTAAGAGTATGCACGAAGACCATAATTTCCACGTCAAACTAGAATCATTAACCTCAGGTCTTACAAAGCAAAAGAAAAATATGATATGTATGAGTATTAAGTATTTAACTAAACTAGATACAAAACTAGAACTATACAGTTACATATAACTAACTCCACAATCAGTTTTCAATAAGAAAAAACCTGAAGGAATAAGCATTCAAATATACTTCGGTAAAATATAACAATATTCATGTTTTATATTTTTTTAAAACCCAGAATTGGATATCTTGAGTGGCATGGACTATAGATAACCAAAAACCATCAAAACTTGCAGTGCAGGGAAAACATAATACAAGAAACATAATCATTAAACACAAAAATGAGACATACCAATCAACAGATGTTGAAACAATGTCCAAACCATCCAATGTGATGCCGGTCACCTGCAACTTATGACCATTCAACGTCTGAACTTTCTCTCCAGTGGCCAAATTCCAAATAAGAACAAGCATGTCCATCCCACCAGATATAATCCCACCCTCCGGAAACTCCTCATTTGGCGAGACCCAAGCCAATGGTCCCACAAAACTAGTGTGGCCCAACAATATTTTTGAAATTGTGTAATCACGCTTTTCTGATCCATCTAAAGTCCAAAATCTAACAGTTCTATCTCTTGAAGAAGTCGCTATACCAGCATCTCCACATATGCATATTCCACGAGCCTAAAGATAATGGAATGCAGTAAAGCATGGTAATAAACAGATCGAATTAGCACATTAAGTTCAACTCAATACTCCATTCTCAATAATAATATTATGAAGTTGCGTAGTTATATTGATAGTCTTCGAATTTGACCACTTTCTTGAACAACAAAGCAAACATCAATGTGACCCTAAAACACTGTAGGTTTCTACTGATGCTTGGCTCAACTGATCACATAATAAAATAGTAACTTCAAAAAAATTCTGGAAAGAAGAATAAAAGTATCAAATTTAATCCACTTTCTTGACCAGTAGAGCATTCATAAAGACGTCCCTAAAATAATGTACAAGAAATTAATTGAGTACTATGTTGTGAATACAAGATTATGCAGTTGTGTGTTTGTATAGTATTCTTATTTGAGACACTTTATCAATCAGTAAAGCAAACATCAACTCGACTGTAAGTCTCTCTATAGAAAAATTAAAAGTTTCTTCCTGATGCTTACTCAACTGATCATATAATATATTAGTACTCCAATAAAATCAGGAAAGAGGAGCAAAGGTATTCGTATTTAATCCACATTTTTAACAGTATCATCAAGTAAACCGTAAAAGGCAGTACAAGTAAATTAATGGCTTCTTCCTCTTTATGTCAAGCTAAATTCATGATCAGGAAAAATAGGAACTCTAGGAATGACCAGAAAGAGTAATAGGGGTATCCTCATTTAATCCAGTTCCAGAAGAGTGAAGCAATCATCAAAAAGTCCCTAAAACGCCATACGTGAGAATAAAGGTATTTTCTTGGTGTTTGGCGCAATTGATCATATTATTATTTAACTCCAATAAAATCTAATAAAATTTTCACATAGTACATCAGTCAATTGCGCGCAGTAGGGTTTGGGAGATCTTACGTCGTCTTCGTGGCCTCGAAGTTGGCATCTGAGTTGATACTCTTTAGAGTCGATCTCCATAGAAGATACATTATTCATGTTTCTTCCAAAGGAAATTAGGGTTTAAGATAATATTTTCTCCAGCTGAAGTGAACCGAATTTGGGGAGAAAAACTCTATTTTGTGGCTTATCGCTTGCTTTCCAAGTTTGGTGTAGTGCAATTTTATTCTTTTCGTTCTTATATGGGCCTTTGGTGTTTATGGGCCAGCCCACACTGGAAAATTCTACAGTATTTCTTAAAATTAGTGTGTAAATTACTTGAGAAAATCCGAACGGTGCCGTCTTCAAACCAAAAACACCATAATTTTAAACTAAATCGAACTTTGCATTTTCAAACCAAAAAACCCTTGGGAACCACCCCCTCCCCCCCAAAAAAAATCCAAAAATAGAGAATATTTTCTTAAAATTCCAGTCATTGATATAATCGCTCGTTAGTAAAGGAGGCAAGAGTGCACCAACAGGTGATCGATCTAGTCACTATAAAGTAGAGAACTCATAGTCGAATTCATGTTGGGAGAGGTTCCCACTTAACATGCCCGACGCGCCTCGAAAAGGATTAAATCATTGGAAAACAAAAAAAAATAAGGCAAGAGTGCAAACAATATTGAACCTTGAACATATACGATTTCCGGCCTGACTTAAACCTAAACTTAACTAAAAAAAATTAACAACGCTTTGGCCCAGGGAAGACTAGTTCCTAAACTTTTCTAGTTGTGTTGATAGCCCAATTCTCAAGTTCAGTTAATCATGAGGTCCTAGTCATTATAAAGTAGCGAACTCATGTTCGAATTCCTGTTTGGAGAAGTTCCCACATAATGTGTTTGACGCGTCTCGAAAGGAATTAAATCCTTAGAAAACCAAAAAAAAAGAATCATCTTAATAGTTAATATAAAAAATGGGTAGTTCTGGTTACCCTCTGGGTAGTACCAATATCTGTCCAATTTTTGTATATTGGGGAATACATGTATATCCCAAAAAGTAGAACATGAGGGAATGATATTACACCAATACACCCGATGGTTGGTAGCCAAAACTTTCCCATAAAAAACATAGAATGTGATACTGATAAACTCCCCCTAGCTAGCGAGCAGTGGAAGTATGAAAAGAAGACTTAATAAAAGTGTTTTTTTTTTATCTATTAGACTGTGTATTTACCGTTCGGACCGAAGAGTGCAAAGGATATAAAATTACCAAAATTATATGTGCAAATGCTTTTGTCACATTAATTTTAATTGAAGAAAACTTATAATATGGTCTTATCCCTAGTATGAGCCCAAGATAACATACCGGAGTTATAAGAAATCGATAGAGGACACGAAATTTAATGAATTTGTATCATTTACTCTATTATGTAAGAAATCTGTGAGTAATATGACAATTCATGGTTCATATGATTAGTGAGTAATACGACAATTGAATAGAGGATTTTTATCTTTGAAATTTATTGGAAATGGCAGTGCAAGACAACTCTCGTCTAGATGATTAGTAATAGAGGATTTTAATCTTTGAAATTCATTGGAAATGCCATGCAAGATAAATCTCAGAGAAGTAGTCGAATTTTCGGACTCCACAAGAATAATTGAGGTTCTGGAAAATGGTTGGCGTATTTGACAAGGGTACTACTATGAATGTAACATTTGGTAAATTTATTGTGAAATTACAATCAGACAGATTAAAGATGAGAGACGAGTTATTTATGGACCTACAGTAGGCTACGTCATTTCAGGCTGAGTGACGTCATATTCATGTCTACTGTCAAGTTGTTCTATTGGGATGTTAAGCAATGATCTGCTATGGTTTATTTTATTAGATTAGATTTCTTAATTGCTCGGCTACTTGTTGATGTGGTCATCCTCAATCCTCAAAGAGTCAAAGTTGTGTCATTAGTTTTAGGAGGGAATTATGTTTTTCATATTAAATTTTTACCTACTTTAGATATTTGGTATCAAATTTTTAAAAAAGACATATTTAATATCAAAATTGGAGAATTTTTTTCACATTTATTTTCTCCGTCAATTTTTTGGGATCAAATTTTGTGTTCTTTATATGGCTGGAAAAGTCTTGACGAGAGCTTCTTAATGGTACAAGTTTCAGATCATGAAACACAATAAATAATTAACATAAAATTAACAAAGTTTCGGGATATTAATAAAAAATAAATCATATATCATAATCTACAAGTAGTCATGCCATAATAATTTCCAGATATGATATAGGGCACATAAGCATGCTATGGTAAAAAATATGGAGCATAATTTTAAGCATATCAAAAATCATCACTAAAGCTCAAGCAAATATGAAAAATGTCCTTTAATTTTGATATTAAATGTGTCTTTTTTAAAAGTTTTGTACCAAATGTCTAAAATAGATAAAAGTTTTGTATGAAAAATGCAATTCCCTCTTATTTTTAGTCCAACTAATCAAAATAATACTATAAACAAAAATGGTAACTTTTATAAAAGCATTTTAGTGCTCTCTAAAAAGTCAAAGCAAACCATTGAGGTCGTAGTCCTTTGGTAAGATACTAAGTATAAAGTTCAGGTTTCAATTTTTACAAATGTGGGTTTTTTCCCTAGTATTAATACTAATTATTTTTCTTTGAAATTTGATTGTACTTGAATAGATTTCTGATTTTGATGTATTTTGTACTTTAAAAAAAAAAAACCCAAAGCAACAATTTTTTTGCTTATTAGAGACTCTTTATCTTTTCCATTAAGCTTCTAATCATTATATTCTTTAAATGTCTAACCAAAATAACTTTGATTTGACATGAATTCATGAGTAACATAATTCTTACCTTACTTTACTTATTTCTTTCCATATTTTTTTTTCGAGAAACACTACTTGAAAAGTTTAAATTATTGTTCGTTTCATCTATAAAAAATCAGACAACCATTTTAAATGCAAGAAATTCAAAACATGTTAAATAAAATCCTCCAAATCTCTTAAAAAATCTTAGAAATCTAATGAGACAGCCCTGTAGAATAAGGTCAAAACTAGCAAATCGAGCTATATATATAGTTGCTTATTTTCTTGACACTTAACAAATTGAAGCAATAAAATCTTTTTTTATTCCCTGGACCCTAACTTCAACAATAACCCTTTTACTTTCTTTAATATTCAAATTGAAAATTCAAATCTAGCTTTTAAAAACACTCTAACCTCAATTTGGTCTGTCTTTAACTTTAAGGCATGTCATGCTTTTGAGGCAAAATATGTTACGACATTGTGGGCACGGCCAAAGACAACTAAATAAGTGAATTGGTCATTACACTTTTCTGTTTCATAACAAACACCTCATCCCTCGGGGAAGTTAAAACTAACATAAATATTTTGTCTATGCCAAATTATTACAAAAACATGCATCTTTGAATATCAAATTACTAAACATAACATGTCATGAAAATAACAACATTTTAATATACTAGAAACCTTGAAACAGGTACATAATTAATAACAATATATAATCCGTCGACAAATTAGAAAATCGACGAATAAAATAGACTGTCCAATTTATTCATCCATTTATAATAATCATTCTATTGCATAATTTGCATTAGGCCAAGGTTTTAGACCAAAGGTGATAAATAGTATCATCACAAATGTAGTTACTATAAGAGAGCACTCAACACATCTTTTCATAATAATCTTCAATGGTTGGGATGCTTGATGATCCTTTGCAGAATGACGGTTCTAGCCCTGCGTATATCCCGACTGCAATTATCAGCTTGAGCACCCAATTCCTCAATTTTCTTCATAAACACATCCATTATCTTCTTAATCTCCTCCACACCAACTTTCACAGCCTCCTCATTCACCGCAAACTCGGCGTTTTTCAGAAGATATTCAATATCGACTTCCAACCTATCGATTAACACCCGAATATTATCCAAGTCCTTAATCGTAACATAAGTTCCCACATTCATACAATTGATAATCTCCTTTTGCCCCTTCACAGCATTCTCATAGTTCTTCAAAAGTGAATCTATCCACTTCCCCATCGACCCCAACGGAATCGAGGTGGCAGCCGCCAGTGCCGCAGCCACCGGAGGTGCAGCCATGGCAGCAGCCACCACGGAACATATCAACACCGCCGCGAAAGTGGCTGCAAAGATAATACTAGAAACCTTCCTCCAAGAATGAATGTTCTTCAACTTTTTATCCAACTTATTCTTCCTCATTTGCAACCTTTCGAGCATTAGCATTTGTTGTCTATAAACTGACTGAAAAATCTGGAAAAACTCCTCTGTGAACGGGTCCCCTGCATCCTTAAAAATCCTTAACTCCTCCAATGTCTTAGAATACCTCTCATTTCCCTCGATCCCATCTTCCTCTTCAAACTGCTGAAGGGCAACGTGAATAAGCAACTGACTATCTCTAGCTCGTTTGAGACACTTTTCTAATGCAGCACAAAAGTCGAGAGTTTTGAGGCTGTTTTCGAAATACTCCTCGACTAGCTCGAACAATTCTTGATTTTTCCATATGTCCTTTTTGCAATCTAGAATAACCTTAACAACTTCTTGATTCATGTCTAAGAGGCATTCTGTGACTTCCCTTAAGGAATCGAAGGATAAGGCACGTACTTCTACCCCTGAAGCAAGGGCATTTATGACATTTGTCGTACGAGCTTGGAGGGTGGTATCGAAGGATTGTAAATCGACGTCTAGCCTGCAGGCTGCCTCGTACGAGGTTAACTCAGTTGTGTATTGCATATTGTTGATTGCATTTGCGCTTGAAGTCTCTCCTGGCTTCTTGCTCAAGTGGCTGCCCATTTTACTTCTTTAAAAAGCTCTTATCTTCAAACAAATTAAACACACACTAAAATAAGTAAATATAGTAAATTCAAATTTCTGGTTTCTGCAGATTGCTTCAAAGCTAAAGCAAAAGACAGATCAGTTCATTTTCTCCAATCCCTTGTATCAAATTCTGGGTTCAAAAATAACAATTCCCATAAAATAAATCAGCTTAATTACAATGGGAAAAATCAAGCTAATTAAATTAGCATAACAAGTTATAAACATGTACCCAGATAGCTACATTAATAAATCATTTACTTAGAAATAATAATAAAACATGGGCTTCAAATCGCATGAATTAAAAATTCCAACAAAACCCATAAAAAATACACTCATAAAACCTGCCAGAAACGGAAAGATTCAATTTTGCGACATATGGAGGTAAAAATCAAGGTAAATATATTATCAAAAAAAAAAAAAAAAGACCCAGATAGCTACATTGATAAATGAACTCCCAAAATTATACCATTCCTTCTTCTCAAATTATAATAAAACACGGATTACAGTCAAAATCGCAATAATAAAAAAAATCCAACGAGAGCCCATAAAAATTAAACAATTATAAAACATACCCAGAGTGGAAAGATTCAATTTTGCTTCGAAGAAGTACCTACTCCATAGATCCCTTGGCAAATCAGCAAGAAAATGACTGGAGTACCAAACCCTTGAAATCAATTAGAAAATCAGAGAAAAATATTTGATGGATAATTAATGTGAACTTTATGGAGAAAGAAAGAGAAAAGAGGAAAGTGATGTTGTATATATATACAATAAAGAAATGGGAAATGTGACGAAGTAGATAAAGATTGATTTTGAAGGCTGATTAGGAATGAAGAAGCTTAAAGAGAATTAAAACCGTTGAGAAGCCACAAAAGAAAATAAAATGTGGTGGTGGGTTGAGATTGTGAAGGAAATAGCTTGCACGCATGAATTTATACAGAAAAAAATGCATATGGAAAACGCGGGAAGCAATGTCTTCTTCTCTACTACTGTATTATTCATTTATTATGTAATTGCAAATCTTTATCTAGAAGAAGAAAATAGGCATCTTTTTAGTAGAAGAAGGGTTTTCCTTTTTGAGGATTAGTAGAAGAAAAGTGTTGACAACAATTCAACGGTTTAACGCGTAAATGGGGGACAGGACTTGGTAAAATTTTACCACTACTTTGGTAAAGTTAAAACTGAGAAACTTGTGCTCAAAGAAAGTTGTGTAGTGCAGGGTTAGATTGGATCGGGTTGGGAGTCCGTTTTAGAAATTTAGGGTGTATGTAGATGGATTTTGGCCCGGTCTCGCGAAACCAAAACTCTTTTAAATGAGTTTTCGCCAAATCCATAAAATCATAAAAAATCTATTCAAAAACTCACACTCAAACTCTTCAAACATATAAAGCATTGATTTGACACCTATCACCTATTTTTTCCCCCAAATCTCACTAAAAAAATATTGATTTGACACCTACTACCTATTTTTTCCCCTAAACCCCAACATCCAAACACAATCCAAGTGAGGTTTCAACTTATTCAAACCACATAACCCAACAGTCAAAACCCATCCAAATGAGGTCTCAAAAGTTTCATCGAAACTACCCAAACCATTTTTTTTTAAACCGAGACCCGAGAAACCAGACCAAAACCCATCCAAATAGAGCCTTAATGTCGGCTATTTGATACTTCGGGTATCCAATGATCGAGTTTACTATAAATTGTCACATAAACATAACAATTGTCGGACACACAATAATTCAAGTACTCTCCTACTCAAGTTAATCTGACAATAATTTTCTTTTCTTATGAAAGCCGCAAAAGGCTAAATTCTCGTCTCTCTACTTTGGATGATAAGTGATAGCCCTTTTTGCTGTTTTTGATAATATATTATGGTTATTTTTAAGTTATCCAAATAACCTAAAAAACTCTATTTTGATCAAATTTTTTTGTGTCGGTTCGAGTTAATTTTCAAATATCCAACCTACATTTCCAACCCTAGAGTCATGTTTGCTTCCTCGCCGCCCTATGCAAGAGAAAAAAAAAATTATGACGGTTTTAACCTAACAAGACTTAACATTCAACATAACGCATTAATTTGCTAATCGAACGTATGAGTCTATATATATTCACTTACCTAATCTACGAGTTACTGTAATACGCATGCCATGATTTGTGGATTCTACAATCTAAGATAAGAACACACATATAAACATTTTTTTTTTAACAAATAAACCATTCACATTTTATTTCAAACTAATGTCCGTGTTACAAGGTGAATAAGTGGAAACTACTCTATGTACATTGGATTGTAAATTCCTACGCAAAAACTCCACTAGACAGTCGGGGCACGAGTCCCAAAAGGTGCGTGCTATGTGTGTGACATGCACGTTGCTTGCCAATCTTATAAAAGAATGTAAAATCTTTCATAATAGGATATCTTGTGAAACCACTCAATTATTGGCTCCTTTTTTTATTGGAAACTTTTTTTTTGGATATTTGCAGCCGGTATCTGAATATTTAACCTACAAAACATTGTTTTTATCAAATATTATGTGCCAAATCGTGTTAATTTTCATACATCCGACCCGAATTTTTAACCCCAAAGGCATGTTTGCTTTGTCGCCACCCTATGCAAAAGAAGAAGAATGATTATGACGATTTTAACCTTGCAAGACTTTTTTTTTTTTTTTTGGTTTCCCAAGGGTTTAATCCCTTTCGAGGCGGGTTAGGCACAATAAGTGGTTACCTCTCCCAACATGGATTCGAACATGAGTCCGCTACTTTGTAGTGACTAGTCCCTTCCACTAGACCAATCACCTGTTGGTGCAAGACTTTTTTTTTTTTATAATTCAATACTTCAAACATCATACAAAAGGTTCAATCAAATCAAAGATGGGATAACCATCATCACAAAAAACATTACAAGGAATTAAATTAAAAGGGATCCTAGACGATCAATATGAAGTTAAGGCCCACCAAGCCATACATTAATTTGACAATAACGTATGAGTCTATATATATTCACTTACCTAATTCATGAGTTGGTGTTATAAACTTATCTTCATTTGTGGATTGTACAAATTAAAAATAACAACACTCATACAAATTAATAATTGAATAATTCGTCCTTTGTGCGCAGAGTGTACAGCAGTATGGTGGGATCCCGAGGCTTGGTGGAGGCACATCCCGCGATTTACATCCTTCAGGGTTCTAGGGCAAGGGTTCTGAGGGTCCAGGATTAGTCTAGTGTAAGCTTGGACACCTGGGTTATCAAAAAAAAAAATAATTGAATAATTCGAATAATGAAATTTCAAATTTCAAATATATTTAGAATTGTTGAACAAGTTTATTCAGCCACGTGTAATGTGTGTGAAATGCACGCGCGTTGCCCGCCCATCCTATTTTGGGATGTAAATTAAATCTTCCATCATAAGGATTTATATTTTTACGAGTAATAAATAGTTTGAAGACGGGTTTTTTTTTTTCTTTCTTAAATCTAACTTTGCTAATTACATAAATCAATGTATATATCTGGGAAGATAAGTCAAGAGAGGATAGTCAAACAAAAAGGTTTTTTTTTTTTTGCCTGATTAAAGCAACTATTCGGCTGGGTTCGGTTGGCCTCATAGTCAATTAGGCAAATTGTCTAATTGGGCCCATAATTTAATTGGATGTATAATATAATTTGTTGTTCGGCAATTAATAATCCGGTCAAATTTAATTGGGCTCATAAATTAATATTTAGTTTGGTTGGACTAATTAAAGGACAAATGTGAAAATTGACAAAAATACCCTCGAAGACAGAAGGGCATTTTTGCATTTTTTTTTTCAATAATAACAATGTTGTTTTTTTTTTTTTTTTTGTACAAATAGACCTAAACACATAAGGGTATTTTTACATTTTTTTCAATGCAAACATACTCCCACAAATGACCACCTATCAAATCATACAATTTATGGGCATAGTAATAATTAGTATAACCCAAACATCAATTGCAAAAATCTACATGTCTTTGGTACAAAATTAGAGCATGCTTTTGTAGATAAAATACACCCCTAGGCATTACAATCAACCAATATTCCAAAACACTTGAAAATAAGTTCCAAACTAGTTATCACCAAAACATAGTCGATTCCGTATCCAGTTAGCTCCAACCATTTATAAGCATCTCTTTCAAACAATGATTAATTATTGTTCTTCAAACGCATGGCAAGTTATTCGGGAACCCTGTGACTACCTTTGGGCTGGTGTATTGTCACCGTATCGTGGTGTAGAAGTCTATGCACAAAGAGAAAAATTATATTATGTAAGTTCAACCGATAATACAAGCATGACCATATAGTGAATATAACAAAATTGATGAGAAATCATAAAGCAGTTTAAATTAAAGTAGTTCAAAATCGCATTGTGACTTTCAAAAGCATCAACTGAAGTTGTAAGAATCGCATAATTCATTATAAGAAGTATACATACAACCCCTCCCCCCTACATTTGAAAATTTGCTGAAATCTAATTGCCTTATATGGAAATTTGGCAATAATCCCCCCTGTATAAAGTTGAAAATATGCAAATATCCACCTACATTATTCTGAAAACTAGCAATTACCCCCACTACAAGAAAAACGAGGATTTCCGACGGAATTTCCGACGGATTTTTCCAAAATTCCGTCGGAAATCGTCATTTTCCGACGGAAAATGTCCGTCGGAAACTCCGTCGAAAATATGCTCGTCGGAGATTTTCCGACGGATTTTCCGATGGGATATTTCCGGCGGCCCAAGTTCGTTGGAAAGTCTGTCGGAAATTTTTCGACGAACAACTTCCGATGGGACTTCCGACGGATAATTCCGTCGGAAATTATTGTGGGTCAACTGTTTGGCCATAATTTCCTGACGGAATATTCCGTCGGAAATTAATTATTATTATTTAAAAAAATAATTTTTTTATTAATTTCCGACGGAATATTCCGTCGGAAATTAATTATTATTATTTAAAAAAATAATTTTATTTATTAATTTCCGACGGAATATTCCGTCGGAAATTAATTATTATTATTTAAAAAAAAATTAATTAATTAAATTTTTTTTATCCCGTTTATATATTCAGTACACCATTCATCAAATTTAAATTGAAAACTAATAGTCATAAATTAATCTCAATCATAGACATAATAATCTCAATAATCTTCATAATAATACACCATTCAACAAATTTAAATTAAAAATCTAATAATCATAGTCTCAACCATCACCCGGATAGTTCAAATATGTAGGAAAATAAACAATATCAATCATCATAGTAGGAAAATAAATAGTATCAATCATCAGAGTCGTTAGATTATTGTGGGTTCTGGGGTTTTTTATGCATCATATTGGTAGGCAACTGGCTAAACATACGTCGGAATTCCTCCATCTCTCGACGATTTGCTTCCATCTCCCGTCGTTTATCCGCAAGCTCTTGTTTCATACTGGTGTATTCCTCCATCACTGCTTGACTCTGAGATACCTGTTCTTCGAGAGTTTGAAGTCTCGTCACAAGCTCCGGGTCGGAAGAAGTAGCTCCGGAATAATGTGCTTTTTGTGTTGATCTCAACAATTCCATATTTGGATGAAAAGCTAGCCACGTTATAATATATACATTTAAGTTTCATTCTTTATGTCTCAAAACAAATAATCAATTTCTTAAGCAATTTTTTTTTTCAAAACTAATTTCTCATAAAGTAGTGATATACATTTTCAGACACATACAGAATAAGGCATATACGTTTTCAGAAACATACAGAATAAATGTAGGCATGTACCTACAATTCAGATTTTTCTAATGTACAGTGGAAACTGAATGAAATGTGTTATTTTCATTAGGGTATTACAAATACTACAAACCAGAAAGATTCTTTTTTTCCCACTCTCACATATGTGCAATTTCAAGCAACTATTGATACAACATGGACATTTTCTATTACAGCATATTGCCATTAGATAGTAATTTTCAAACAATATATCCTTCAATCAACTAATAAATTTGGAAACTTTCATGAAATTTCACAATCTTAAATGTATGTTTGGTTTACAGGGTATATTAACAATCAACTATATAAAAATGTTTTCATCGATTTGAAACTTATAATTCTTATCTAAACATTTAATTGTCCCTTTTCCTCAGCTAGATTAAGTAATTCATACTACTGCCAATTATATTGATCTCGTAAGGTAAAATCGCTTCTTTCTATAACTATAAAAGAACCATCATATTTAGGCTACCAAGTTTCAATACAATAATAAGCCAAAAAGGAAAAATAAACCATCAACAGGTGAGGCAAACCAAATCAATCTAGATGCATCGTGCAGAAGTAAGCAACAAAAATTTCAAGTTTCTATCTTCATAACGACCCAATGCCAAGACAGGGACCCGAAACCTCACTGAACAAACAGAGTAAATATTTATGTACATTGATGTTATTAGTAATCAGATCGATCGATTCTCGAATTGAAGGTCTAATTGACCAAAGTCAACACTGTTGACCTCGGGGTTATGTACATTGAGGTTATTCGTAATCAGATCGATCGATTCTCGAATTGGAGGTCTAATTGACCAAAGTCAACACTGTTGACCTCGGGGTTATGTACATTGATGTTATTCGTAATCAGATAGATCGATTCTCGAATTGAAGGTCTAATTGACCAAAGTCAACACTGTTGACCTCGGGGTTATGTACATTGATGTTATTCGTAATCAGATCGATCGATTCTCGAAGACAAAAGTCAACACTGTTGACCTCGGGGTTATGTACATTGAGGTTATTCGTAATTAGATCGATCGATTCTCGAATTGGAGGTCTAATTGACCAAACTCAACACTGTTGACCTCGGGTTTATGTACATTGAGGTTATTCGTAATTAGATCGATCGATCGATTCTCGAATTGGAGGTCTAATTGACCAAAGTCAACACTTTTTTCTTTTAAGTAAAGTTTCCGATAGATTATTCCTGTCGGGATATTTTAATTAATTATTTAGACCGATCTTTTTTCATAATATTTTCCTTTTAATTATGGCCAGCAGAAATTATAAATATATTTGTTCTTTTTAATATATATTTTCCGACGAACATAACCCGTCGGAAAATTTCAATTTATTGAGGTCTTTATTTTTTTAATATTTTCCGACGGATTATTTCCGTCGGAAATTATTAATATATTTTTTTATATATTTTCCGACGGAATAATCCGTCGGAAAATATTATTTATTTTTTCTTTTTTTTTGTTCCTAAATGTTTTCCGACGGATTATTTCCGTCGGAAATTATTAATATATTTTTTTATTTTTTTTATATATTTTCCGACGGAATAATCCGTCGGAAAATATTATTTATTTTTTCTTTTTTTGTTCCTAAATGTTTTCCGACGGATTATTTCCGTCGGAAATTATTAATATATTTTTTATTTTTTTAATATATTTTCCGACGGAATAATCCGTCGGAAAATTTTATTTATTTTTTCTTTTTTTTTGTTCCTAAATGGTTTCCGACGGATTAATTCCGTCGGAAATTACTAATACATATATATATATTTTTTATATATTTTCCGACGGCAATAATCCGTCGGAAATTTTTTATTTCTTTTTACTTTTTTTTTAATATTTTCCGACGGGTATATTCCGTCGGAAATTATATAATATATTTTTTAATTATTTATTATAGAGTTTCCGACGGAATATACCCGTCGGAAACTATATAATATATTTTTTAATTATTTTTAATATAATTTCCGACGGAATATACCCGTCGGAAATGATTTTCTAATATTTTTTTAAAAAAAATTGATTTTTCCGACGGATTTTGTTGTCCGTCGGAATTCCCGTCGGAAAGTCTACTTAATTTCCGACGGAATATTTGTCCGTCGGAAATTTCCGTCGGAAAAAGCTGTTTTTCTTGTAGTGCCCCTTCCCCATCTACACCCCTAAATAAATTCGGAAAATTGAATATACCCAACTGTTAATACACAAAACTAGCAATAACCCCCATGAATATATTTGAAAATATGCAAATACCCACCTGTATCATTTTGAAAACTAGAAATACAACCCCCAGCCCCTGCATAAATTTGATTATTTACTACACAATAACCCAGTAGTTTTTAGCATCATTAGAAAACCCAACATACAACAAACAGTGCCTTTATTACATTTTCGTCAAACACATCCACAACAAATTGAAATACAAACACAAAACATTGAAACACCAACAAATCATTAAACACTAAATTTTAGAATAGGCCGAAATTGGGGGGGGGGGGGGGGGGGGGGAACCTGTGATGCTAGCTACAATACACAAAAGTCGGGTTTACAAGTAAACAAATTAATCTAGTTTCAGGAACATAATTTTACCTGAGTAAAAGCTTCAATAACAATGGAGAAATGTAAATCTTCAAATCTGCACAATAAGAAGGGTATTATCAATAAGTATTGAGATTTTATACCAACATATTATCAAAATAAAAGTTCAAGAAACGAGATTGGAATTATAATTAACATCGGTGGTATTAGGGTTGTACAAAAGTAGCGCAACCAGGTGTAGAAGAGAGGGAAACATATCTGATTCTGAAAATAATTCCATATTTTATTTAAATGGTCATGTTTTTCTTGTAAATACTTCAATCTTTAAAGGGTAATTTGAGCCACAATATCTAATCGGGGGGAGGGGGGGGGGGGGGGGGGTGTCCAATTATAATTGACCCAATTAAGAGGGCTGGCCCACAAATCAGACGAATTAGGGCGGGCAGCCCATGATTTAATGGTGCCAACCGAACTGAAAATTGAGCCCACAATTAATTTAGTGAGTGCTAATTGTGGGCTAATTGAGGACTTTTCATGGCAACCGGACGCCCCCTTTCCTATATAATTGCATAAACATTGCACACAAAATACAAAGGTATAATCTATAAGATTATTCAAGATTGTGGAATCAAGCACATGTTTACAGAATTCATTATGATTTATGATTAAATGAACTTCAACTTCATCAACGAAAACATAATGTTCATTGAAGAAATTAAAGCTAGCTTCCAACATTTTGCAATTGAGAAAAATGATTAACATGAAGAGTATACAAACCATCTCAGAAATCGTGAGAACCTCTATATACTTGATGCAACCAAATACCAATATCTTATGGATTTATGGCCTTTACTAGAATGCATATATAGTATTGAACTTTGGAAAATGAATTAGGAGGAAAGACTTTCATTAAAGCATACGCGAGATAGTAACTATTTTTTTTTTAATGTAAAAAGAGAAAAAATTATGGTTCTTGTGTGATATATCCTAATAGTTATAACTTTGCTATTTAAACAATAAAAAATAATATTATTTCAGAAATGAAAGAAAGACAATGAGTGTCAGCGTTAGTACTATTTTGACCTTTTCCCCCCTGCTATATATAAGAGAAGATAGAAGCTAGACTTGAAACTAAGAATTTTACATCTTTGAAATAAGTGATGCACTTTAATTCTGAAACTTCAATTATTTGGTTTGCTTTGATTAAAATTTTGCTGCTCCCTTAAGTAAGAAATAGAAGAAAATTGGAATATACACATGAATTTAATGTAGTATTAAAGATGCATGTAACAATTTGCGCTGAATAAATTATTTAAGCTTGATTTTTATTTTTATCCAACATATATATATAGGGTTTTGTCAAAGATCAGCATCCACTCATAAATAATAGCACAAAATAACACCAATGATATTTATTGAGTTGTATATCATTAGCAATCAGAACTGAGTTAGGAGGACACGATGAAAGTCTAAAAGATTCACATGTTTAATTAAGCACATAATTAAAAACTCAAATTTACTGACAAAATCATTAATCCGACGTATTAAACTAAAATGACCAGTCATAATCAATTAATAGTGTACTAATCATGCCCGTGACGTATACATCCAAGTTTGCCAACCCTGCACCACTCACGAGATCATTATCAGTTTAAACATTTTAATTATGTGTGATAATTCTATGGGCTTTGGTGATTCCATCGCACTTCACACATATCTTTACAATTTATTTGAGTTTCCACAGAATAATTCGTACGTATTTGAAACGATAAGGAACTACGATTTTTCAAAATTATGGTCAGATTTGCTTGAAACGAATATCTAATAAGTAATTTAATTAATCATAAGGATTTAATATATTTATCCCTCATGCATTTGGGTGATTAATTTCAATTCATAAATCTATCCTAATTTTTTTTATCGGAGCTAAATGCAAAAATATCCTCCCTGTTTTGTTTAATAGACAATTTTAAAAAATACTGTGTTATTTTTATAACAAAAATTCTTCATTTTTGTTAGCGAAAAATCTTATTTGAAATTGTTTTATAAATCACTTGAATATTGTCAATATTTCAAGTGACCAAGAGGTTATTGTTAATTTTTTAAGTGAATAAAGATGTTTCCGTATCTTTTGGTGAGAGTATAATTATCATTTCGCTCGATTTTTTTTTTTTTTGCTAACAATAATTATCATAGGGGGTTGGTAATAAATTAAAATAACACTAAATTTTTTTGCTACTTAAATAAATTAAGCATATGGATATTTTTGCATTTCACGTTCTTTACATAGATATAACTTAAGTATCGCATCTTTTATCCTTGTTTCATATACTAAAACCACCATTAATATATACTGGATCAAAACAACCATGACCTATAATCGTAGAGTAAACCAATGGCTCATCACGAGATATAAATTAAAATTTTCACTAAAATTTCTCTCCCTCCCCAAATTCCAAAAATTTAAAATAATCATAGTTTCGTCTCTATATACCTCACATCTTTCTATAAAGGGCCCAAACCCAGGCGAAAATAAACGAACACCACTTAGAAAGAACAAATTAAGTACTCTAAAATTGTCATATTTTCACTATTTCTTGAAGTAAGATGAACGCCACATACACTAAGCTAGCTCTAGTGGCAGCTTTGGTAGTGTTCTTTGCAGTTATATCTCTGAACGCAAAAGAAACTATCAGCGGCGATGTATGTGGCATGAGCCAAGATGATATGTTCCAATGCAAACCTGCCGTGGCCACCGGCACCATGGCCTCGCCTCTGCCTAGCTCCGCCTGTTGCACGGCTCTCACGCATGCGAACCTCACGTGTTTCTGCACATTCAAGAACAATAAGTATTTGCCTCTTTTTGGAATCAATGCTACCCGTGCCATGCAGCTTCCTAGTAAATGCGATCCCACTCAAATTGTTCGTTGCTAAAATATGTTTGCTAGTGCCAATTTTATTGCAGTTGATGATTTGCATTTCTCCACTTGTTTTTAGTTTTCTCTTGTTTTGCTTTAATTGTGCGACCTAATTCAATGTAATGTCGGAATATGATGTTGAGTGTTTGTTTGATTTTAATTATATATGGAGCTTAATTTCAAGTGTTTTTATTTTTTTTTATTATTTATTTAAGTATTTATTGTTGGATAAATTAGTGCATTTGTTTAATGGTCGTCCATACGCATGAAAATTTGATATGGGCTTTGACATAAAATAGAAGTACAAGTAGTATCATAATATTTTCTTGAAATTAAAGGAAAAACTAATATACTGAAAAATAAGAATAATAGTTGTTGTTTGCTCTTAAACTCTTCTTTCCCTCATTTTTATGTAAAATAATATACTAATATGATGGTGTGAATGGGTTTGTTTGTTTGGTGTTTGGAAAAGTAGTTTGGGAGAGTAGTGAATGTTTGTAAAATAATCTCGATTTGCGTAATATTGTTTGTTTGAGTTTTGAGAGAATGGTTTGAGAAATAAATTAGGTGTAGATTTTTTTAGAAGAGTTAGGTTGTCGGTATAAGCAGGGGCGAATCTACAACCCTTATTGCGGGGACCATTTGAATTTTTTACTCTAGTTACTTATATATACATAATATATTTATTTATTTGCATTGATTTTTGTTGTCCTCTTTAAAAGTCCAATTGCATAAAATTAATTATACACACAATATGCTTATCAAGATTTACTTATCAAGATTTAGTTAATATTTTTATCTTAACCAAATAACTACAACGTTCAATTGAAAATCTTGATATAATTTTATGAAAATTAAATCAGAGAGAAAGTATTCTTCTTAATTTCAATATAGGAAAAAATTATGTTTATATAGTCGAAAATAGATTGAATATTATTATTTAAATATAATTTTTTTATTAATAATATGTTCAATTCTTGAATCCTAGATCCCAAACAAACATGCCCATTATATTTTAAACTTCTTTAACGCAGTAATTATTATGTATACTTCATGCTTGAATATATTATTATTATTATAATACAAAAGCAGATTACAATACCCAAACAGAGCCAATGCTAAGCAAAACAGATATTCCAATACAAATACAATCCTGTTTAACACCGAATGTTACACAACCAAAATAGTTCAAAACACCGAACAATTAATATAGCTTAATTACCACGCATTTAACTATCTTAGCATCCAAGTGTACCCAACGTTCAAAATCCATTAGTCCAAAACACAAACTTAAACTCTAACTCATATATATTATCTTTTAGCATCCAGTGGACAAACAAACCTTGTGAACCAGCATCCATATTCAGGAAAGGGTCGACCGTGTGTGGGTCCTTCACAATCTTTAACGCCAATAATATACGGGTCTAATTCTGTGTCAATATTTGTATCTTCCCAAGTGCATCAAGTACTATATATAGCTTACTCTTGTTGTCTTGTGCATCTTCTTTGGGGATAATCTTCAATACATGCGGAGTTAAACTCATCAATGTACGTAGTGTTTCATCTTTTCTAACAAGGGATCTGGCGAACTAACCTCATCGGACTTTCTTTTCTTCCATTTTCACATGTTAACCTCTCCTTTCCAAAAATTTCACACCAATCTCTTCCAAGAAAGGAAAGCATTTATACCTCATATTTCTAACTTCCGGATGCACCTATAAGATATAAATAAATACTCATGCCAATGCACTATTAGAAAAAATAAAAATTCCGACCGCAAAAATTGGTTGGAAAAAACCGGGTCCTATATTTCGATAACACAATATTCGAATTAAACATCAAACAACTGCGATACAATATTAAAATTCTAAATAATCATAAGACTACACATTTTGTGTTTTAGAAATATCGTCCGAGTTTGGCATCTGGGACTGGCCCGAGGGGGGCGGTTGCTGAGCTAGAGCACCAGGATTCAAAAACATGGGGAAAGTGTTTGGTTGACTAATAGCAGGGAAGTGTCGATAAATATCTGACTGCGTAAAATTAGACATATGTACAAACTGCGAAGGTTGAGATGGGCCAGCCTGATTACAGAAAGGTTCGTTAACTGTGAAATTTTGACTGGGTTGCGAAGGTTGACCAGTCCGATTTTGCAAAGCAAGGTTCAACATCATTCTATACTGCTCCAACTCGGCCCGGTGACTTGATTGCATTGCTTCTATGTTCTCATGCATTGTTGACAATTGAGTTTCTATTTGGGCAAGTCTTTCAACGATTTGTGGATGAAGTTGGAGAGTACCGTAATTGTTTTGCGTTTGTACCTTAACATATTTATCCCATGCATCATTCTCGACTACAATTGTTTTAGGCCCGGAATTCCATTTGAAGCCAGTGGCTCCAACCATTGGAGTTAATATGCTTGCTTCGACCCTGTAATGTCTGTTCCAGGGATTTTTTATTCCTTTGCCTTTTCTAAGTCGTGAAGATAACCAAATTTAAATGCATTATCCACTCTGCCACCATTAGTAAACAGTTCTTTCAAAGCAATTAAAAGTGCATTTTCTTCTGCTGGAAACAATACCCTCCGAGAACTATTTCTCAAACTAGACATACTATATAAATTGTTTTGTGAAGCCTCTATATCCATCACCATAGCCTGTAACACAGTAGAGTAGAGTGCAAGTACAAGCAAAGCTCCCTATAACATTATGAAAAGTCGAAATGATTTGCCCAAACATTGCACAAGGTAACATGAAGTAATAAAAATGAGTAATTGGGCATCAATAAATACAAGTATAACTTATGATACAAACGATCTAAAATGAGTAATCGGGCGAACAAGCAAAAGAGGTAGTATATATATATATTTGAAACAAATTCCAAAAGTTACATTTTGAATAATTGAGGAGTGGGAGGGAATTTGGCAGTGCTAGAGGAAGGACTTTTCAGACTTTCACCACATTTATTTGGGCCACAGGGGGGTTGAGCCTAATATTATTTATTAGTAGGAACAGAGGGGATGGCCTATAATTTATGGGCTGGTCTCTGATTGTTCTGAGACTACCAATAGCGGATCCGATCGGGTCCAACTAGTTTGTTAATTATTTTTTATTAAAAAAAACCTCGTGTATTAATATCTTATTAGGAAAAACCCCTTGTTATTATTTTATTAGTTTACTACACCCCTTTAAAAATTAAAGTCAATCTTTTAAGTTTATAGAGGGGTTATTGCCCAACTTTTTTAGCTTCACAGGGTGATAATT
Organism: Penstemon davidsonii; assembly: GCA_034814905.1. NCBI lineage: Eukaryota > Viridiplantae > Streptophyta > Magnoliopsida > Lamiales > Plantaginaceae > Penstemon > Penstemon davidsonii. The sequence goes on from JAYDYQ010002688.1 coordinate 8,696,205, forward strand.
GTTATTTCTAATAAGTGAACAATAACGCTTATGCATTTTGTTTAAAAAAATAAAAACATATAGGTGTATATTTGTCCTTACCCTGCACACTTAAAGTGAGTAAAAGTGTAAAACACAATGCTATGTAGGGAAGTAAACATGCTTGATTTATTAACATATGTGTATTTTTGCCAGTAAAATTACCTCAAGAATTTTTATACCATTAAATTTTACTCTATTTTTTTAATTGGTTAAAAGTTTTAACTGAACCAGGCTTGTATTAAAGTTTGCTCCGCTAGGAATGTAAACAATATGAGTTTTGTTTTAAACTTGGTTTGGACTAGCTTGAAATTGTATTTAACGATCCAAACTCAAACGAGATTTTGGATAAAATCAAGATGAATATCGATTATTTTGATTTTGTTACATACTTTTTTTCAATTTTTTGTTTATCGAACCGATCTTTAAAAACTATCCAACTAAAAATGTTGTTCAATCTTGTTTCAAATGAATACTGAACCAAACTCGAATAAAATTTTATTAATGAGTTTGAGTTAAATATCGAAAAGTTTATTTTAATTTTTAGTCCCGGCTAAATATATGGAGCAATTCAAATTTAAAATGGGTACACTGCACTCAAGTTTTCATTCCAGTGATTAACCAAGCATGCCTCGTAACAGAATTAGAGGATCATCTGTCATGGTATTTTCTAAAGGCTAATATATATTCGACCCCCTCAACTCTAAGGCGGATAACATTTCACTACCTTGGACTATTCAATTTAACAAAACACCCCTCAAACTGTTAACTATACTGATGGTCTAAAAAATCGTGAAATCATTTCATAACCGAATTCTAAGAACCAAATGCATGTACAAAAGCTGAAATCACATAGTTAATCCAATTAATCATAACAACTGCTCTTGAAACAATATGTGAGAAGGATCATTTCAAGAAGTGAAGAACAATTTTCACTTAGGTGAACCAAATCTCTTGACAATCATAGCCATGTACTTGCCTTGATGCTCTGCTAAAGCAAGTTCAGTTTCACTACATTCCCTAGTTCCATCTCCTGAGAAAGCCCCAGCTCCGTAAGGTGAACCGCCTCTTATAGAATCGGTTCCAAACATTCCGGCACCAAATGTGTAGCCAATTGGAACATAGATCATACCATGATGTGCTAATTGTGTCACCGCTGTCCATCTGCCATACATGCATCAACATATATAAATCATATATGGAGTTGGTCGATATTGTAATCACGAACCAAAGCATTAGTATTGTATTTAAGAGATATGCTTGATAAATAAATCAAATTGTTTCTGATATTTATACTGATTAGACGTTATAAATTCACTTGTAGTTTACAATATCAAGAATTTAAAGTAGATTTGTACCTACAATCAAACACGTGTGCTATTTTTTTTCGTAGTAATTAATAACTATATGACTTACGCGGTGGTTTCTTGGCCGCCTCCTTGTGTTCCGGTGCTTACAAAGAACCCCGCCGGAACACCAGCAAGCTTCTGCTCCCTCCACAAACCCCCAGTCGAGTCAAAAAACGCCTTCATTTGCGCCGCCATGGATCCATACCTTGTAGGAAATCCAAACAAAAGCCCATCAGCCTCCACCAATTCCTCCACGGATATCACCGGAATTTCATCATTTTTAATGGGCACTTGCATTTGTTCCAAGGCCTCAGGTGTCAAAGTCTCAGGTACCCTGTACAAAATACCCTCAATACCCTCAACTCCATCAACCCCTTTCTTTATACTTCTTGCTAAGGTTTCTACATGTCTGTACATTGAGTAAAACACAATGAAAATTCTCAATTTCTTGTTGACCTTTTGTGAATTACCAACTTCTTGAACAGGGACTGGAGGGTCATTTCTAGTTGGGCTTTGGCCTTCAATTGAGATTGAGGTTTCACTTAGTGGAAGAGGTGGATCGTGATCAGATACAACAAAAGATGACTTGTTTTTACTTGGCATACATCCTCCTCCTTTACCCATATGAAATAAATTTTGATCAAATCAATAATTTATTTTGGAAAGTCAATTATGGAGACAAATTACAAATACCCAAATCTGATTCTTGAATATATCTTATGGGAAAGCTTCAAAATTGCTCAAGATTGTAATTTCTCCACGATTTGGACTTTTGCTCTATACAGCTATGACTTGAATTGTGATCATGTAGTGAAGAAAAATGGTATCTATACAAACTGACATACAGATGAAGTTGAATAGTGGGGAAGGAAATTGATTTTTTTTTCCTTAAGAGAAAGAAATTAAAATTGACAACAGTTCTGACCTGTAGGAGGTTAGAAAGAGTGCAATTTTGTGCTGTAGACAACTGAAATTTAGATCTTCAAATCCGGAGCTTTGCTGGCAGTTGAGAAAATAGTAGTCTAATGAAGTGTTCCGACCAAAGAATGGAACAAATATATACATATTTAAATGCTACAACAACCTGGTATGTTGCCTTATTCCTTAGTTCCTTAATATTAAATGTTATTAATATTATATAAAATCAAATTGATTTATATATTTATATGTAATAGATTAAGAAAGGAGGGTAAAATAGTATTTAATCTAAAAAATTAGAGAAGTTAATAATTTAACACCGAAAGGGTAATGGTGATGCTTGGGTGGATTTTTCTAGCATGCGGGCATGGTAGTTACGCCCGCATGTGAGGGAAGGCCGATCCGGCCATTCATTTTTCATGGATTGATCTTGACCATTGAAAAGTAACTTGGTTAAATATGTTTAGTAACCATTGACTTTAGCTAAAATTTGATTTGCCTAATTTACCCCTTTGTATATTTTTATTTAAAAAAATATACAAAAATCAGTTATAATGTAAATGACGAGTATAGCCTCATTTAAATGTAATGCTTATTTATCTAAAATCAAATTGATAGAAATATGTTAAAGACAACTTTACCCCAACAAAAATATTTTGGTTTAAAAAAAATTATAAAATCGGTTATTAATTAAAAGACGGTTTAATCACAGTTTAATAAATTCTTATTTCTTTGAAACCAAAATTCATGTAATCATGAAAGATAAATATAATGTTTATTTAAAATTAATTAAGAATTTCTTATGTCATAAATCACCATCATTTTTACACCATTTATAACTTGATGAAAAATTGTAGAAAAATCTATTCCATCGCTATAATCATAAAATTAAAATCGACGGGATATATTAATTCAATTAAATTCGAATGAAGACAAAAAATTCTTTTCAATTTCTATTTTCGTTACACCATCATCATCATGGTATTAAATAAGTTATAACATTTCCACCATTTTTAAACCTTCAATGAGAGCAATTGTCTAATTCTTTGAGAGAATTGCACTTGTGGTACCAAATTTTATATCAATTCTCACTTGTGGTACCATAAAAATTCAGGACGACACATTTGATACCATAATTTAACAAATCCACCCACATTTTGTACCGCCATTAAAAATCACCGTTAAGTGGTGATGTGGCAGCTAAGTCTTATTGTAAAATTGATGCAATTACTTATGTTGACTAATAATTCTACCAAATAATATTTCAGGTTGACAAAATAACCCCACATCTTCAAATTTACTAACGATTTTAGTCCACATTGTTGCCCAATTTCAAATTTGGCTCGAATAAGACACGGACATTCTAATTTGAAGATTTTACTTATTATATTTACATACCTATTTAACTAATTTGATTTTATAAACAATATTAATAAATTGAATAATACTTTAATATAAATCCGATAAAAAATTAAAAACATATTTTTTCAAAACCTAGAATTTATCTAATAGTATTAATATATTTAATATTTATTAAAATAATAAAATTATTATTATTAATAAATAATTTTTTTTAAAAATAAAACCCCTAAACCCATTCCCACACACCGCAACATCCCCCACCCAAATCCCATGACGGCGGTGGCCTGGGATCGGAGAACGGCCTGTGTTCTACAAAGAGACAGCTGGTTGTTTAATTTTTTCGCAAAACTGAAATTACGGGGGTTAATTTGATCGGGGTCAGAACCTGGGGTTGAGTATGCGAATTACTCATCTTCCCCACACCACTTCACGTACAGTAGTAGAAAAAAGGAGAATAACCGTATAATCCGAACTATGAAATCCACCAATTAATCAAATCTCACCATATTAAAAAAAACTACCAACTAATACTACACTTAATCACTTAATATAACAACAAAACCAGCAGAATTCAACGGGAAGAGTAGCAACTTAAGAACAGGGGAAGAACAGCCGAACAACAATTTCTGAAATCTGATTTCGTGAAATTAAGTCAAGAAACTTACTCTGGAACGTGACTTCAGAGGAGAATCACGAAGAGTAATCGTGATGAAGAAAATTGTTTAAACCCTAATTACATGATAATTGCCGATATTAATCATGGAATAAAATCAATTAGTATATTTTTTATGTTTATTGATATAAAGGATATAACCGTCTTTTGTTAATTGAAGATTATTTTAAATATTATTTAAAATTAAATGCAGAAGGTTAAAATTGTCTATTTATAGACCGAGTCAACTCATAGAGTTACATACTAATTACGTGCGACACGTGTCATGATTTAAAGGCCATACCGCATGTGAGGGCAAGTTACCGTTCCCGCACCCTAGAAGCTCCGTGCTTGGGTAATGGTGCAACTTCGCAAAATAAATATGAGCTGAGCCTTATAAGACAGACATTAATTGCCAAAGAGGTTGACTGAAAATCTTTCTGCCTGACCATTATAACTCAGTCTCACACGACAATGGTTGTGAGATGAATAGTTTTTGTATTTGCCAACAATTAACTTTGAACTGAGATAACACGAAAAAGAAAAAAATAGTAAGAATGGAGGACCTGTAATAGCACTCAGCATGTCATCACAGTCTAAGTGTCAATCACACATCATATCCAATGGAATTACTGAAAAACAAAAGATATAAGATTCAGAAAAGAGATCAACATAAACAATGGATTACTATCAAAGGAGACCTTTTGAAATTGAGTTCATGAATTCCCACCGCCATAATTACTTATGATGCAATAAATAATATCAGTATGACTGAAAACAAATCCGCACAGCAGAAATATGAAGGCAGTAGTACTAAAGTTAAACAGACCTCATCAAGATGCATATGATCTAAGAACAAATCGAGTAGTTATGTGTTCCAAGTGCAGCAGCTGCAACCATTCCTGGCTGAAATATCTGGTTGAGTAAAAGCAACCGGAGACATGATTGTTTCCTGTATAAGTATTAAAGAAGCACATCAGTTAAACAACTTTCTATTACTCCCTACACTATTCCACAAAAAACTGGAATTGTCATTTGATGAAAGACCTGTGAATGTCCAAACTACAAATACTTTGGAGTTTGTAACTGAATATACGTAACGAATCATTTCTTCCAGAATTCCTAAAACATAGAGAAACTAAATAAAGTTAAAACAAATGACAGGACAATACAGGATCACTCAAACCCCCTGGCCTGTTCCATCTTGGACATAATAAGTATAAGGATGTCAGACAAAAGGAAGCTACAGAATAAATCTTTTTGAAATGGAATAAGGACTTTGCATGCAATTTTTCTAATAACTAATCAAAGTGATTCGGACAAAGATTCGAGAGGTAATCAACTCATCAGACACCAGGCATATATGTCACAAGTTTACATTAGCTTTGCACCTCTCCTTTTCATTATACCACTACTACATAGGTATTTAAAAAAAATTGGGAACAAGAAATCAATGAACCAATTGAATGTTGACTTCTTCATGTTTTGATTCTTATGAGAAGTTGTATCATCATGGAAGTAAGGGTACAAGCATGTGTGGTTAAGCTGCCACTCTTTGGCTTCAAACTCAATCTAGGATATGGATAAATATTAAGAGGACCACAACATTAATTAATATTAAGGAAACGTCCAAGAACTCTACATAAAAATCTGCATATATTGCAATGCCATTCCATATTAACTAAAAGAATGAAGCCACAAAAACAATTACCATAAAAAGTCCTGAATAAGCAAAACTGGAGGACCTCTCTGCTGGGGCACTACATCTTTAGTTTGAGTCTACACCTTCTATATCATACACATATTACTTTAATTAGCCTCATAGTTTCATCAACAACAAAAAAGGTCAAAGAAATTAAATTAAATAATAAAGAAAATATACGCTATGCGCCTAAATGGTTATCACTAATTCAGGAACATAGATACTGAAATCATGAACAAGATATAAATAACAGGTATTTGTGATAAGAAATACTGTCTAAGCTATAAATAAAACATAATTAAATAACAGATCCTTATAATCAACACTTTATTAGTGAACTGAATAGTTGAAAATTACAGTGTGCTCGGAGCAAGGGAATCCAGAAGGCTCAATGAGGTAATCGCATAGACCGCCTATAGGCTCGCATAGACCGCCTATAGGCTCTCCTGCTGTTATGTATTTCATCAGTTGGAGAGTGTAACTCACTTGCCAAAATTGAGAATGGGCATCAAAAATGTTTTTGTAACATATAGGGTACATTGCTAGATTTGTCATAACACATGGAATAAATTGCCACTTTTATTATGATACGGGGGGGAATGTCACATATAAAAATATCAGAGAGACGGAGTGAAAAACTTTTATAAAAAGATTGCATGGGGGTAAAGTGCTATTTTTCAAATCACGGGAAGATAAATTGAACATTATGAATATGACTAATAGGGGAGTAAATTGCCATTAACTCGTTGTGAATATAGATGTATTATGACATATATTGTTAAAGGAAAAATAATCAAATGAGTCAAGACTCAAACTAAAAGAAAGAAACATTAAAAAAAAATGATTGAAGAAAAGGGACAAAGAGGTAGTCAGCATCCTAATAATTCAAGAATTTAGACTATGATTAGTGTGGAAGAATCATTATGGATCAAGAAGTATTAGAGTTGGTTAACTTTGTGCAAATGAATTGAACCAGTTTGTTTAATTATACTTGTTGTCATGTGCTGCACCACCCCTTTGAACCAGTTTGTGCAGGCCAGCTAATGGATTGCGTGATACAGAGTGTTCAATATAATCAGTGCTTCTTCATATCTTAGGGAGCTAAATTATCCAGAAGCTGTCATTAGGTTGTTTGAGAGTCAACCTTGGCTACATATATAATATCCTTTTAGCTCTTGCTAAGGTTGATAGGCTTGACAAAAGTGAAGACACTGCATAGAGGTGAGGACATAGGACAATCTCCACCTCATCTTTTAGGCCGGATCGGATTGAATATATATGTTTCTTTATGCCAGGGATATTGCTTGCTCAACTTCTGAAGAGTCTTGTACTTATAGTGTGTTGTGCTGGCGCATTGAGCGATCTCGAAAGAGCAAAGAAAATAGCTACCCTGCCTCGTGATACTTGGCATTTCTAGAATGAGCAAACAGGTGGAAGTCGATATATACCACCAGTTCTGGAATGTGGAACAAATCGTGGAATAATAATGCTCAAACTATTCTTACAACGCAATAAGAACGAGCTACATGCTCTTGCTAATGCTTTGCTCGAGCACGAGACTCTTTAGCCAGATTAAGGTTATTCTTAGACACAAGAAAAACAGCCCCAATTCAGACACAAGAAAAGCAGCTCACAGTCGTATGCTGCTCCTCAATCAACGCTGAGTGTAACCCAATAAAAAAAACCGCTATTTATAAAAGTCATGGTGCAGGCATAAGATAAGTTGCAATGGAAAAATTTGCAAATGACTCCATAGTTTATCTCGATTTAGAACAAAGTTAATCCAGAGATCGAATTGTTTTTTTTCTCATAAATTTAAATACAGTATAAGACTTACCTTACGCATTAAAAAGCTATCTTACAAAGGAAAAGATAGAATAAAAATTTGATAGACAAAGACAATAAACGTGCGTAGTATTTGTAATATGAATGAAGAAGGGGCCGGGCCCAGTAGAGTTGAAGGCTTGACATGAGCGATTTAGTAGATATAGTTTCTTTTTCCTCTTAATTTGAATCTATAACAAATAACAATGAGTAACATATGCTGAGTAAAGGACTCATGTGATAGGCAATTGGATATCTAATTTAATATGCAAACAAAGAACTGTAGAAATCGCAGGAAAAGCCAAAAAAAAAAAAAAAACTTTGCCCACATATCCAAGTACCAAAGGCTACTACTATCTATCATTCCTTCAAATATTTCACTCCATTTTTTTTTTAACTCTTACAGTTCTTTTAGTGGGATCGTAAAAACACCGATGATATAGATACTTCTTCTTCTTCTCTCTCCTTCTGGTGCATGGAAATTGAGGAGAAGCAACTTAGAGAGCTTCTCAAACTCTTCATCTCATTGTCTGAATCTTGATAATCCGCATCTTGATGAACTCTAGTTATTTTAAGAGCCTCCGGGAGTATACAATTGCAAAATGAACCTATAAGGGAAAAACAAAGAAAAAAAAAATTCAAAATTTTGGAAGGAAATTTCGCTGCAACATTTCATAGAGATGCAGGAAAGGAAGCAGAAAAGAGAAATTTTAGCAGAATCATGCATTAAGAACAAGTTAATTTGATATAAAAAATAAATATGGAGTGAGATATAGAAAGGTACCTATTCTTGCTAGTCGATTCACCCATTGTGGTATCTGTTTTCCCGTCAATTTGTAGCATATGTCCTCGCAAAAATGGTTGCAGTTTTTAGCAATCAAGTGATAAGTGTCACCATAGTAATTTGTGGCTTGGTGCTCCATAAATTCTCTAACTTGGTTCGGGTACAAAAAAGTCATGCCTATGAAAATTGACTTCCTAAATGTAAAGCCGGGGCATTGTCGAGGTTCAACTTCAAATATGCCACTTTTGGAATGATTGTGCGCTCCAAAAGCATATTCAACACCATGCACTGTAAAAGGAAGTATTATGCATTCAACGACTGAAAGGTAGATTATGTAATGAAAAGTATTTACATTTACTCGAATCTTAGAAAGAACAAGTAAAACATCATACATCTTTGATTTTAATAATGCATTCCAATTCGGGCCTATGTCATTAAAAATTTAAAATGAAGTTCCCGTGTCTAAAAATAATGCGCATCTTATATAAAATTTACGTTTCTTGCTCTTATAGATACTTAGGAATTTGATTAAATCTTCATATTCTAATTTTTCTAACATATCTTTTATTTTAGATAAAATGGTCAATTCAACTGAGTCTTTCTTGGGGTCTGAGTGCTTCTCAAATTAGGAAAGGATTGCTCATTTCTTCTTTTAGGAGCAAAAAGACAGAGAAATTCAGAGCATTAGCCTACCTTCGACCCCAGAGTGAAAGACGCCAACGCCAGCCCAGTAGAAATAGCCATTGACGGGAGTTAAGTCGTATACATTGAGATAAACAGGAGCATTTCCAGGGCTATAGCTTTTTGACGACTTCACCTTTGGAAATATACAAAACCTTGTGGCTTGTTTGCTTTGCATATGAATAGGAACAATGGATCGCCACCCATTTTTTAATTTTGATTTCATGTTCTAACCTGTGACAAGATTTAAGATGTCAAAAATCTCCCATGTTTACTAAAGCAATCTGCACGCATAAATGTTTTCAATAATAATAATAATACACTAAGTAATAAAGAAAAAAGGGGGTATTAAATGATTTCCATATATATTTGCTCATGCACAGATTTCTATTGCCATATTATTTAGCATGCATATGAGATTTAAAGCGTAGTCCGTATTTATAATAGATGATGATTGTATTGTCAAGTATACACATTCGGGAGCGGGAGAAAAAATCAACAACCCTAATAAGACCTTTTCTTAACTAGTCTATAAGTAGCTCACCAAATAATCTGAGTGCCAACAAAAACTTTCTTATATTATATTTTATACATGTAATGAATTCCAAGGAAAACAATTCAGGTATTTATTTAAAACTGAAGTACATAACTAAATGAAAATATTGACTTTAGGATATATTATAACCTTCCAAAAGCATTGCAAGAATAGGAACAAAAAGAAGAAGAAGCTCCTCCTATTCACTTTTTTAATGAAGCTAATTCCCTACTTTGTTTTCTTATTCACTCAATATATTGAGGAGGTAATGATAGGCGGATTCCAAATTCTGGGGAATATATTTTCCTTTACGACATGCTGACTGAATCACACCATTTCAATCCCAAACCCTAACTCCATTTGGCAATAAGTAATGAATATGATTGTTTTCCAGCAGATACTATAACATTATATTACAGCACAATTAAAGTTTAAGGAAGAGAATGAGGATCTAAAACCCAGATGAAAATCTTGAATTTTTTTCACTTTTCAACAAGAATAACCAACAAATGAAACATAAGAATGGAAATACACTCCTTCTAAACAGAGCTTCCAAAAAAGGAAAGTTAGATCCCAAATAACAAGGAAAAGAACATACTTAGTGATGCAGCTAATGCAAGGGAAAGGAAAATTCTTGGATACCCAATGTATCTACGAAAAATTAAAAAAGCCAAAAAGCTAAAGCAAGATTCATAAATTTATTTCAAAATCAACAAAACCCATAAAATTTCTTACCTTATTGAGTAATTATCAGAACAGAAATCAATGCCTCTTCACTGTGGAAAAAGCCATAGCTTTTACTGCAGATTATACAGCAAAGAGTGGAGTTTATGAGCCTGAAACCCTCGCATCATTTTATTGTTCTCTCTCTCTCTTTTAGTAAGGAGAAAAGAGAGCACAAAATCAGAGTACCACAGCTGTCTCTTCTGTTCATTCAAAGCCGAGCTATTGAAATGAAATGAAGTACAAAAACCAGAGTGACACAGCTGTCCCTTTTCTTTATTCAAAATTAATTGAAATGAAAAGAAAGCTAACCTGTAATTTCAGTTTGGTTGTTGAGTTTCATAATTCCAATTTTTATGACAAATAGAAGGGATTAGGCCAAATACAAGTACATTTATTAGGCCTGAGTAAAACAGGGAAGGGTTAAATAAAGGTGAAGCAAGAATTGGATTCGTTTGGATTGCCTTTTCTAAGAGTAATTTTAAAAAAATGAGAAAAATGTTTCAGAAAAGTTTATATTGTGTTTAGAATAGCTTAGGGTCTGTTTGTTTATTGTTTGTGAAAGTAGTTTGGGAGAGTAATGGAGGTTTGAGGAAATAATCTTGATTTGCGTAATGTAGCTTGTTAGAATTTTGAGATAGTGGTTTGATAAATAAATGAGGTGAATATTTTTTTGGAAGAGTTAGGTTGTAGGTGTAACCGTGTTAGATGTGTAAGACTTTATATCAAATCATATTTATTATGTGAGTAAATTGTGTAAGATATAAGTTACTTTATGTTAAATGATAGTAGGTCTGATTGCATATTCGTGGATATTACATGGAAATTTTAGGTGTACTATGATAAAAATTCTCAACAATTTAAGCACAGCTCAGCCATTTTGTTTTATAGATCCATCATGTGTTAACTTGGTATGTTTTCGTCTACTTCCCTGTTCTTTTATTTCGATTTCTTTACTTATGATACAAAATTTTAGATAAGAGTTAAACAAAAGACTTTGTTTATATTAATGCACCTCAAAAGTAGGATTGATAATTAGTAATTTTTTATTTTTTATTTTTAATTATTTTATTTGAAATGGAATATATATAACAATATATATTAATTTAACATAGAACGTAATTTATTTTTCAAAATGTTGCGTAGATTTAATAATATTGTATTTTAAATTAAATCTCTAACATTATTAGTTTCAATTTTGAAATTTCAAATTTGTATACGATCGTAAAATTTAGATAAAATATACAAATATGAAAAAAATTAATTTTAAATTTTAATTAATTTAATAACATTGTAGTTTAAGATAAATTTTTAACATTATTAGTTAAGAATTTTAAATTTGTCAATGATTGTACAATTTATATAAAACGTACAAACTCAAAAAAAATTGTTTAAATTTTAATATAATTTAATACTAATACGATATAATTTATGTAAATGTTATTGTTATTATTATTATTATGGTAATTGAATATGTATAATTAAATAATCGTAAGAGTGGTGTTGGAAAGAAAAATAATGGTGAGCCTTGTAGCCAGGGGGAAAGGGGTATTTTTCCCCGGCAAGTTGTTTTTCTTTTTTATTAGCAATTATATAATTAACTCAAAAACATAACAACATATTTATCTTTCAATATTTCATTGTAATTTTTTTTTTATAAATACAATATTTCATTGTTTAAAGTTTTGACCCCCCGTAACTGGCTGAAATAAAGGTATCCAATGCAATATTTGATTTTGAACCTTGAGTTTTGGAGAGAATTGCAATTGTGGTACCAAACTATATACCGATTCTCACTTGTGGTACCATAAAAATCGAGGCCGACACATTTGGTACCACAATTTAAGAAATCAATCACTTTTGGTACCACCGTTAAAATTGGACGTTAACTGATGACGTGGCAGTTAAGTTTTATTGCAAAATTGATACCATTACTTATGTTGACAGACAATTATATCCATAACTTTTCAGGTTGTCAAAATAACCCCACACCTTCAAATTTACTGACAATTTTAGTCCACATTGTTGTCCAATTTCAAAATTGGTTCGAATAAGACACGTGCGGACCAATTTAGAAATTTTACTTATTATATTTACATATTTATTTAACTAATTTAGTTTTATAAATACTATCAGACCAAATAATACTTTAACATAAATTCGACAAAATATTAATTAAATCTAAAATTTATATAATAATATTAATATATTTAATATTTATTAAAAAAAAATAAAGTTATATATTATTAAAAAAAAAGATTACCATTTGAAATTGAAGAAAATAAATAGAAGTGGTTTTATCCCACATTGGAATTGGAAGGAAAAATCTTGAGGTTTATATATGATTTGACAATGTATTGGTATAACAATCAAGCTACCAAAAGTCTATTTTCTCACGCGCAAAGAGGGTGCAAATCATTGATTGAAATTCTCTTCGGAGGCTTTCAAACAAGCCCAATTTTTACTATTTTAAATTTCCATATTAAAACTGAAAATTGTATAACTTCCGATTTAAAAGAGGTGTAACTCCTCAAGCAGAAATCTCCATTAATTTTCCGCCCTCCTCCATTGAATCATGGGAGACAGGCCATTAAAGGGAACCTCAAAGCACAAACCTCCGACGGTCTTAAGGACACCGTGTGCACATGGGCCTCGATTCGTTAAATTTTATCGTTAATTCTGCTTTAAGCTTATGTCCAGTTTATTTTGTTCGTACTGTCTAAATATTTTGTTATATTTAAATTATTATTTGGTTTTCCTTTTCCATATTTTACATGATTAAACTACATTGCACACGTGGCACACGTGATTGCGCTAAAGTCCAAGATATTCTGCTTTTCTTATAGAAAGAACTCTAATATTTCAATTCTTCTATGGGACAAAGAAGATAAATTTATAGCTTAATCACATTCATGAGAGTCCAAGAAGAGATTAGCATCTAACTTGAATAATGTTTTACATCTGAAACCATATATATTATGATAACAAAATTGAAGGACGACAATGCAATTGTTACCTAAAAACTCAAGAACCCGAATTCAAATGGGATTCTTCTTTGTACTCACCCTAAACATATATATAGATTCGAATTAGATCGATCTGCACAGTTGGTTTATCAAAAACTTCCTCAATAAATATCGCGTCTTTTGTGCATACTAACCCCACAATATAACTTCAGAAAGGCAAAAATACATATATATATATATATATATATACATAAAAAAGAGGGAAATTATTACTCAGATTACACTTGGCGCCATTGGTATTGAGTACAGGTACGTGTTCTTTCAATTACGTTCTCTCGCGTTTTCCGAATGTATCTAAGATAGGCTTTTTGTGTGTGTGCGCGTTTTTTTTTTTTTTCAGTTGAATTATAACACCATATATATATATATTTTTTTGCATGTTTCAGTTAAATAAATATAAGAAATATTCTAATACTTTTTGGGAAATATGTGGAAATCAAAGAAAAGTAGAAATTAGTAGGGAATGGTGTTTTTCAGTTAAGATGAGTTGTAGAGGAGTTTTGAGTGAGTGTATTATATGAATTTGAATATACGGTGTCTGTGAATCATATTGATCGATTTAAATGTTTCAAATTTGTAGTTACTTGTTAGTCAACACATGCAACATCTTTTCTTTCTTTGTTAGTGATGTTAGATCTGTTTTAGCAATCGATCTTTACTAAAAATCTTGATCTGGTTGTTACTGCAGAGAATTATAGAATATATATATAAGATGGAGAGTGGGAACCGACGCAAGCTTTCCGGAGAAGGAGAAGTGGAACCTAGCAAAGAAAACAAGAAAATTATAATTTCCTTTCCAACTCATCAGGTTTATTTTTTCTCCATTTTTTCATGTTATTAATGTCAAAAAAAATATTTCATCAACTACTTTAATAGAGTTTTAGTATTTCTTATAAATATATATATATATATATATATATATGGTCTCTCTCAGGGTCTTAATTCAACCTGCAGTATGAGTATGGAGGAGGCTAAAGAAAAAACATGTGAAAAGAAGCAGCAGCAGCAGCAGCAGCATAATATCCAATTCATGAAAACATTTAAGACAAGGGAAAAAGATAGAGATCCTACTAATAATGATTCTCCAAAAAGGTGATTTATCGACTTATTTATTTTATTATTGTTACATCATATCCAGTTTTGACGTCATCTAAAACTTTTGGATTCAGAAAAACAGGATCACCTCAGCAAATCGCCATTGATGAAGCATGTTCTAATTCACAGAAACAACTCATCAACTCTGAAAAATTACTCAAGGTTTGCATAGAAACTGAACATAAAAGGTAGAATTGAAACTTTTTTACCTTGATTGATTTATTCAGAAAACTTTTTTCTCCTAGGAAAATCAGAGTTGTTTAAGAGTTAGAGTTGAAGAATTAAGGAATGAAACTTACTGGTTATGTTCTCAACTGGAGGGACTTTCTAAAATGTGTATGCGGACCAGAGAAAGCAATACAAATTTACTGGTTCGCCCTCAAATATTTCTACGTACTGAATTAGCTAGTGTATTTTGATATGATTGTTACTAATTATTTATCTGTGCAGGAAAATCTAAAGATGATATGTGGACCAGAAGTAATACATGTTCTTGAAGAAAAGAACCCAGACCCGGATCCTCAAACTGATCATGATCAAAGAACAGGAACGCCAAATTAATTAATTGATACATATCATTTTTGGGTTAGTTAAGTGGTTAAGAAAATACTAAAACTAATACTAATATATATATATATAGGTCTCCATCAATCATATTAATATGACTCAATCCAATCTATCAAATGTATTTTTAATATTCAATACCATATCAATTAGAATATTAATTTCAAAGTTAAAACAGGCCTCCAATGCATACATATCTAGAGAATAACTATCGAATATTTCTTTTGATATTTTTGGTTTCTATAAGATTTATTGTTATCAATTATTTTCTCTAGTTATCTTCTTTCCTTATAACTTTTGCGGTTTCTATATAAATATATATATGCTCTCTAATGATTTTCTTCATCACAACCGGCCAAGAGTTGAAGAATCTGCTTCCAATAGCTAGCTCCTTTCCAATTTACCATCCATCATCAACTTCCGATCGACGTGCCTGAGGTAAAACTTTTGTTCAGCATGTTAATTAGTTGTTGTCCGTGGTACATACAGGTACCATCCATATCTGAGTTAATTAAAATGGAAATCGAAAGGACTAATGGGAATGATTGGAAAGTAATTGTGATGAATCAGAATTTAGCCTTAATGAAAATGGGCAGCAATTGGATTAAGGATGGTGAGATTCCCAATTGGGTGTTAGTGGAGGTGTTTCTTAGGCTATCGCCAAAGGAGTTATATAGGTTTAAACTTGTTTCCAAACAATGGCTCTCTATCATTTTAGACCCTTGTTTCGTCAGTCTCTATTCTCGCGTTCCTCCTTGGACTTTTATTTCCACATTTATGACCTCCTGTTCTTTGTGTCCTTATTATCCCAATCCCATTTTTCCTAAGGTGTTGGCGGATATTTATTCTGACGACCTCAAATGTCTCGGCTTGTACGTACTTCCTCTGCCTTCGCCCACAAAGTATTACCGTATATATGGAGTGAGCAATGGTTTAGTGCTATATGATCCACTAGATGAAAACTACGCTACTGCTTCCGGTAACAAAATTAGGATATGCAATCCTGT
The DNA here is from genome assembly GCA_034814905.1 of Penstemon davidsonii. Taxonomy (NCBI): domain Eukaryota; kingdom Viridiplantae; phylum Streptophyta; class Magnoliopsida; order Lamiales; family Plantaginaceae; genus Penstemon; species Penstemon davidsonii. The sequence goes on from JAYDYQ010002688.1 coordinate 8,712,445, forward strand.
AACTAGACAGTGGATTGCCCTTCCCCCGCACGGTGGCGACGACGGCCAAGCTTCTGTTCATCGAGGTTTTGATGCAAATGTCAAAGATGGAGTTCTCGTGAGTTACACTGTGGTACTTTTGCGTTGTGAGGAGAAACTTGTTATCGTCGAAGAATTTATATCTGAATTCGGTGAATGGAATAAATATGAATTGCTTGCTAACACAGCTGTTAAATTCAAGTACTCTGAGTGTGTGGGTCTCAATGGAACCTTGCACTGGATGCTCAGCAATGAAAATGGATTGCTTGCATATAATCCTCGCAAATATCCATGTCGATTGCGCATTATTGATTTGCCTGGTATCCCACGACCAGCTGATGCTCGTATCTGTGGTGCATATCAAGGACAACTGAGATATTTTGGACTATCTTATCGCCTGCGATACAACACCCCCAGTTTCGATATTTGGGTACTGAATGATTATAGTTCCGAAGATTGGCATCTGCAACATAGAGTTAAATATATTGATATATTACATCCAAATCCAATACCATATCCACTACTACCAATATCATTCCATCCATATGATTCCGACATTGTGTATTTAGGATCCGATTCGATGTTGATCACATATAACATTAAGACCAGAAAATTGGAAATTGAAGAGGATCAGTATGGTTGCCTTACAGATTTTACCTTGAGGTATGTCACTTTGCTTGTCATTCCTCCATGGCCAATATCTCTTTCCCCTCCATTTAATATTAGTTAGAGCCTCAGCCTCAGCCTCATTGGATTAATTAATAGTTTCACATGGAATCATGTAGCAAGTCCACTATCTCATCGGCAAAGGAAATGAGCATCCTCGTTTAATTGTGTTTGGAAGATGAGTTCTAAGTATACAAATGTAAAAGTATTTGACTGATTCTGAAAGAAGTGCAATACTATGTCAATTTATTCTTTCTTCTTTCTTGTTACGTTGTCTAGGAAACATTTCATATTTCTCATGTAGTTCAACAAAATTCTCTAGAAGCAGAAAGTATAACTCACTTTATGTAAGATGCTAAAAGTTATGTTACAAGAAGTCAACATATAAATGCAGCGTATTTTGACAAACTCAAAGTGTCTTACCATTCTCCATTTTTTTATTTTATTTTTAATTTTTAATATTAAAATTTGGAAAAAAATATTTTTAATCTAATAAAAAATGGGCTTGTTTTTAATTTTAATCTTATGCATAATAAATTTGGTCCTCTAACTTTCAATAAATTTCCATTTCCGTCTTGCAATTAAAATATTGATCATTAATAATGGAGAAAAAATTGTAATTAATAAAAGAAACTGAAACTTAATGAAAGTTAAAGGACAAGATTTATAATTGGATGACGAAAATTGGAACTTACTCAAAGTTAGTTGACGAAATTTGTTTTACATAGCAGTAGAATTGAAATTGAGTGAAATTTAAGGGCATTTGGCACTTTTCACCCTGGAATTATAGGGTTTTGGCACTTTGCACCATAACTTAAAAGTTTTGGCACTTTGCACCCTGAAAATACAATTTAGTTGGCACTTTGCACCCTAGTGTGTGTTTTGAAGAAAAAATTCATTGATTGAAGGGCATAATAGTTATTTTCTAATATTTTTGACACTTTGCACCCTAAAAATATAGTTTTTGACACTTTGCACTCTGAAATATAGAATATTGACACTTTGCACCCAAAAAATATAATTTCTGACATTTTCAACCCCGACTTAATATGATAATCTAAATAATGTAAATAACATGCAATATAATAATATGTTAGATATGTAAACGTGTATTTAATAATTTAGAGGGTACTTGAAATAAAAAGAAGACAATGTCTTTTTTTTAATCTAAATTTTACTGAGAGAAAATGTTAAAATAAGTTATTATAAAGTAAAATAAATTTAGAATAACAAGTTTATGATTGTTGTGCATAGAAATGACTATTTTATCTCTACATCGCCGACATTCATGAGTTTGTTTCTTTTAAGAAAAAATACATTAGGGTGCAAAATGTCATACAAATTATATTTTTAGGGTGCAGAGTACCAATAAATTTAAATCGGGGTGAAAATGCTAATATTTTATATTTTTAGGGTGAAAAATGCCAACATTCTAGATTTTATGTGTGCAAAATCTATATTGCCAAGGTGCAAAGTGAAAACAAAAATTGAAATAACTATTCTACCCTTCTACCAATGAATTTTCTCACTAAAACACACACTAGGGTGCAAAGTGCCAAATAAATTATATTTCCAGAGTGCAAAGTGCCAAAATTTTTAAGTCATGGTGCAAAGTGCCAAAACCCTATAATTCCAGGGTGCAAAATGCCAAAAACCCGAAATTTAAATAACGAAATATGTGTTAAATATAGTTCATGGACAATTTTTAAGAGGATCTCAAAGTTACATGACTAGTTTTGAAATTTTGCCATTGTAAACAGTGTTTTTCTTAATATTGTACCCTTCCTTTTATGGCAAAACCATAAAACCATAAATTAATTATTACTATTATTTAAATCCTAGAGATTCTTGTTGATTCTAAAGGCAAACTGATCAAATTTCAATTTCATATTATTTTCACTTCAAATCTGTGTTCCAATCCACTCTTAATACATGAGAAACATAGAGTTGAGATCAGTTGGGAGCTTCAAAGCTCTGATTAAACAGCATAACATTAAACACCCATGATTGATTTAAACTCAACGTTTACAGTAAAAAGACACATTTACCATCAAATGGTAATTGCTTAATTAGATCAAACCTCAGAAATGTAAAAGAAGTTCATGTGTAGTAAAATCAAATCCAAAAACTTAAGAAAATATATACAAACCATTGTAGTAAAACAACACTAAAAGTCCCAGAGCAAGGTTTCCTGAAAATATCAACTTTTAAACTATTCTACACTTTGCTGAGCTTCATAATCTTCTAAATGTGTCATTCATCATCATCATCTTCTGATTCTGAAGTCTCAACCTGTTCTGCAGGACCTTCAATTGCAGAACCATTCAATTGTCTTTGCCCAGGACGAATGATTTCTTTAACCAAGTGATTTGCTATTCAAGAAGAGAGAATACATAATTGGGATATATAAAATAGAGCTACCAAAATTAACATGGATCATAGGAATTACATTTGCCAAACAATGGGCTTCACAGATTTGTTCAGCATAGAAACTTTAGTAGTCAAACAAATGCAAACAAAACACGATTTACCTGACATAAAAATCTTCATAAGGAGCGACCTTGCAATCTGAATTTCTGTTTCATGGTTACTGACAAATTTCACCTGCAGGTCAAGTTACAAATGAAGTTATCTGAGTTGGGAACACTTATAACTACCTTTTCTTTCGCAAGCTACCTCTAAAAGATATGGTTGATAGGCTATGCAAAATTGCTTTTCCAAACATCACACAGTGTGTGTGTGTGTGTGTGTGAGAGAGAGAGAGAGAGAAATCAAACTTAAATATTATCCAAGCTACAAAATTTAAACCATCAGAAGGTTAAGGACAAAGTATTCACCATTTCACCATGGAAGAAACCCATGATTTGATCAAGTCTGGACTGATGCCTTAGGAGGAACGGGCGCAGGTGATTCATATACAATTGCTTTGCCCCCTGCAAAATATGAAGCAAAAGGGTATGATCATTTCAAAACCATCTACAATGAATCTATCAAAACCATCTATAAAAAACCATCTATAATGAATGTATCTACAAAATAATAACTTAAAATGATGGGTTGGCCATTCAAAAAGATACCGTGCTAATTGATATGAAAATCAGAACACTTCGGTCTATCATTCTCTAAGTTATCTTCAGATTTAGTATGATAAAGGAAGTCCAAGTTTTGGAAGACATCAGAAATTGAAGAAAGTTACTATTACCCATATCCAATTGAAAGTTCACAAAAAACCAGATCTCAAGAGTTCCAAACAAATGTAATAATCTTCCCAGAAATGGGGAATTGTAAATTATATCTCATAAAGCTACGAGTAACAAAAATGAGCCTAATAACCACAACCTAAGTGCGAAGGTATCACTCTGGTGGTGCTTAGATGAGCGATAGACTTAAGCAAGATATAGTATTTTATTAGAGGTTCAACTTCCAATAATTGCATCGTATTTTCAAGTTCAAGCCCAAATCTAGCAGCAGTCTACAGATACTTTAAAAAGGTAAAAACTAATTTGTTAGCTCTGATTAGATTGTAGGTGAATTGAAATCCATCAGTGGGTCAGCAAAAGTATGTGATCCTCTGGTTTCAAACATGTTCGCCACCAAACATGATAAAAAGAAAGGATATGATAGTTCAAATAACAATTTGGAAATATAAAATAAAAATATTGCAAACAGAGACAAAAGAAAGCTTTCATCAAGCTTACATCAACTGTAGGCAGTTGGAGCCACACAAGAAATGCAAACTTCATATGATAGTACAGAGGGAACCTGATAAGACCAGACAAAGAAGAGCTTCCATGACATTAGTAAAGCTAGGATCACCCCATATCAACCAAAATATAAAGCATCTAATTCATGAACTTAAGTGTGGGTAAGAATGTGCAAATTTATCTTCTACTGAGAATAGGCTCAAAATAGTACCAGTGGAGAAATTTATCAGTGAACACCTCGGCAACACTAAATGATCCATAAGCTGCAAGCATATAAGTGTGTACATATTAAAATCATGACAAGGATAAGATAAAAGAATTCATTGTTACTTTCTGGGGAACGAATCCAAATTCCGAACACACTATTTTAACTATTACATAATACCGGGTCTACCTGAATAAATAAGAGCACCACGGGTCCAAGATGCTACTTTATAAAGATTATTCAAATTTCAAAACTACGATAAGAATATCATAACATCGAGCATTCAAACTCCAGTAGAAGATTAGATGTAACATTAAGGAACAAAACATTAAAGATCTTGACGATTCACTTGGACAAGTATGCATACATAATGTTATTTTAAGATCTTGAAAAATAAAGGTGTTACTATCATAGTAGAAACATTTTGATCGTTATAACGAGCAGCATGTGACACATCAAAGACTTTCAACAGCATTACTAACCAGCCCAATACAAAAGCCACTTTTGTTGCTCATCTTGGTCGTTTGCCTCAATAGCCTTGAAAGTAGAATAAACAGGTAAGACAATCCCCACAGAACAGCTGTGAATGACATGTGAAACATCAGATAATAATTAACAATTCGTTTTGCTTTACATAACAAGTGCCTCACTGAAATTATGTAGCTCCAAAAAATGATGAACATTATCAAGTAACAGATATACAACAATTATTATTCTTAACATAACAACTGATTTAACAGGCAAAATAAGAGTATTGAGACCCAATCTTGAAGTAGCCATAAAAACTAAGGAGATAGACACATAATCAAATCTTTTCTGTAAAGATGATGCGTATACATCAAAACTCACCATGCTGTCCGTATAACGACATTAGAACCAAGGGGACTGAGAAGTAATTTTAATCCGACCTGCACTGATATATCAGCATAAATCACATCTCCAGTAATTATAATACAAATAACTTCAACTCAATCATAGATAGCGAGACAACATACATCAAACTCGGAATCAAATATAATTACATGAAATATAAAACAAAACAAAAGAACAACTTAAATGACAGAAGTATACTATGAATTACTCACATAGCATTACATAAATAGAATCATGACCTAATATTTAAAAAGAAAAATCGACTTGGAAATATGAGTCCAAGGTCAAAAGCATGTGAAAAATCATACCTCGCTGGACATGGTAGATCCGAACAAAGCCATTTTTGGCGACAAAATCTTCTATTCTCGGATTTCAATTGGCTTTACGGTTTTCAAAAATCAGAGCAAAGTAATGAGGAAATACTAATTAGCAGAAACAACATCGTTTTATCGCCTATTCTTTCTTTAAAATTTAAATATTCCTTTTTTCTTTTACTTAGGTTTTCGCTGTAAATCCTAGATGTAATTAGCCGCTTCTCTCTTAATCTATCAGTCAAGTTGTTTGCTGCTTGGTTTTGTACATGTAAATTTACACATTACATCCACTTTCACAAATATATAGGGTCGGCCTAATGTTAAATAAACATATTTTTTTATTTTTTGAAATAAATTTTTTATTTTTTAATTTTCTCAAAGTACTATCTCAAAGGTCAAACGAACAACAATTTTCTTATTTCTAAACAAAATATATACAAACTCTACTATAATTTGACATAAAATAATATATATGTTACATAACAAACATGATTTAACATAAAGTCTTACACATTTTACACCTACAACCAAACTCATCCAAAAAATCTTACACCTACTTTATTCCTCAAACCACTCTCTTAAAATTCAAATAAACAACATTAAGCAAATCGAGATTATTTCACAAACTTTCACTACTCTCATAGACTACTTTTCCAAACACCAAACAAACAGGCTCGTAGATTTTGAATTTAAAAGTTGATTTGTATAAAAACATCGGTTTGAAATTTTGAAATTATATTTCGATTTGAATTTAATAGTCTAATGTAAATTGTTAAAATATGTAGATTTTAAATTAAATTATTTATTTCACATATATTATTTTTATTATATTTAAAAAAGAATTAATCATTAAAATTTGTATGTATTATTTATATTTGACATATACAATGTAATATAATATTATGTAAAATTTGAATACCGATCTTGAAATGAGTAGCTAAAACATGATATGTAAAATATATAATTTGATATAAATAACCAATTATACGTGACATTGCTAGAGATGCTTCAAGTATCAAATTTCCACAAGTTACCTGAACTTTAGGTTAATTTCTCTTCAATCCCATTCTCCAATAATTAGTATAAGTTGTTTATCTTTTGAGTTAAGACGTTGCACTATCTTTTTCTTTTCTTTTCAAATTACCATGTATATCAATCAAATACATTTAATTCATTTCTAATTGATACTTATAGTTCTCTATTTATCTCGATTCAAATATATTTACTTTGAAACTTGACGAACAATAAGTCTGATAAGACTAATTTTAGTTATTTGAGATTAAAAAATAGATTTTGTATTAAACTAACATGACTAATTTTTTATGTACGAGTAATCATTTTTATATAATGAAAAATAGTTAACTATTTAAAAATAATGACTAGATGTCTAAAAGTGCTCACTGAATTGATCGACCCCAAAAGATAAAGAATTGAATTTATTACAATTAAATGCATATATTCGTAAAATAAAAACCATTTTTGTCACATCACGGGTCAAAAAATGTGTAATATTTTCATATTTTTCTTGTATGTAATAAGAATGGGTGAATTTTGATTATTTTTGTTGGTTTTTCAAGGATATTCAAGTTAGAATAATCCCACTTCGAGACATCTCTGACACATTGAGTGGAACCTAAACTTCCTCACATAAGGCTAAACACATATGCAGAATACAAAGATCAACACTCTTATTTATACACACGCTTGAGAATATTTCAAGCTTTTCACTTGGATTTATAATACATAACCAACAAAAATGATACAACGGCTATACCTTTTTCTTCCCAGGACACAATATTTCCAACATCAAATTTTGAAAAAATTCAAGCCCTTTTGTGAATCATGCATCAGTATTCGAGGTTATCTTTTGTCGAATAGAGATCACAATCTTTCACAAAAAATGAACTCCAAAGCAAATATGCAGAAGTAAACGAGTAAAACGATTCAACAAACATCATCGTCTCTCTGTTCTGAGGATTGATGATGTCTTTTCACAAGATTTTAGACTAAATAACTACACGCGTGTAATCAACTACGAGACCATTAGGGTGGCACCTCTTCATCATGTATCAAATTAAAGATTCAAAACAACATCAATCCTGTCTCTGTGTGTGAGTGTTCATACGGTCATACCTTTAGCAAAGAAGACATATTCTGCAACTACATGTTCACATTTGGGTGGGAATAATAATATAGAAGCTTTCACTCTCAAAACATTTCTACCATTTTGTCCTCTTTCAGGACTCTAAAGTATCAGAAAACCAAATGATCCTGAAAGCAAGACTCAAGTGGACAATAAGTAAAGAATTACAATATATCTGTATTAAGCAATGATATGTTTTTCAAACGCAATATAAATTTTACATACCTTCTGTGCCACACTGTGATCAAGTTTGTCTCACATCAAAATTTCGTTCATATGTGCACTTAACCAATATATCACATTAGAAAGTAATCAGATTGATAACAATCAAATTCCCTGTGACAAATTCCATTACTACCAAACAAACTGACCCATAAACCGCTCTTGATGAAACAAGACTCCTATACGACTAGGCTTTTGCACTGACATAGAACAAGTATTCAAACTAGGGGCAATTTTTTTCTTACAAAGATAATAAAAGCATCATGTCAATATTTTCATCCATATTATCTTTATCATTTAGTTCATAAATCAAGTACCCTAAAGTACTATATATAGCCTCTGCTTCCACATGAGATCTATCACCCGAGGTAAAAATATGAACACCACTACCCACATGTACCCAACTGCAACCTGCAAGCTTTTTCACTTCCTTCCATCTCATTGTCCTCATCATCCTCCCCATTTCATCCCACTTTCCACCCGATGCATAGACACTAGCTAACTGAAAATACCTCGACCCATTATCTCCTTCAATTTCTAATAATTTGTTCTCTGTTATTCTCGTGAGCTCGAAATTTGCGTTCTTTCTGCAAGCATTCAGGAACGCACTCAATATAATAGAATCGGGTTCAAATGGCATCTTTTGCATGAAAGATAGAGCCTTTTCGAGTTGATTTGACCTTCCATACAAATCAACCATACATGCATAGTGGTCCATTTCAGGGGAAATTTCATAATCTTTCGTCATTGACAAAAAATATTTTTCACCCGTTTCTACTAATCCACAGTGGCGACAAGCTGATAGAATTGCAATAAAAGTGACTGCATCAGGTTCAAAACCTTGCTCAATCATCTCCTCAAAAAGGCGTATAGCTTCGTACTCATAGCCATGATGAGCACAACCAGCAATCATTACATTGTAAGTGACAGTGTCTCTTAAGCTAACTCTTTCAAATATTCTCTGTGCATATGAAATAATCCCACATTTTGAGTACATGTCAACCAAAGCACTAATTACTTTCTCATCCATTTTAAATCCTAATCTCAATATGTATGCATGAATTTGTTTACCAGGATCAACGCTAGCTCGTATGGCACATGCACCTAGCATGCTAACAAGGATCACATGATCTGGAATTGTTGTCTCATTTGCTACATACTCGCGGAAAAGAACAAAAGCATCCTCACATTTTTGCAATTTTACGTAGCCAGAAATGATTGCAGTCCAGACAACAAAGTTTTTCTCAGATAACGAATCAAAAAGGCGTCTAGCTTCTAACATGTGCCCTTTTGCGGAATATCCCACAATCATTGAAGTAAAAGAAAATAAGCTGCCCATTCCAAAAGTTTTATGAACACTCTCAGCGTACCTCATATGATCACATTTGCAATAAATATCAACAATGGAGCTACTTATATACGGATTCGAACACATTCCTTGTTTGAGAACCCATGCGTGAACTTCCTTTCCGGTATTAAGACTCTTTAGAGTAGAACAAACACTCAATATACTTGTAAAAGTATGTTCATTCCAACGAAATCCCTCCTCTGACATACGCTTAAACAACTCAACTGCTTCCACCTGGTTTCCATATTGAACGTACCCTGAGATCATTGTGTTCCAAGACACGTTATCATTCAACTCTGGCTCATCCAGAAATATCTCTCGTGCCATTTCCAAATCGCCTTCTCTACAACAAGCTGCTATCATAGCATTTTTTACAACCAAATCCACCCCCCCTGAATTACCACATCCATTAACAACCCTGCAAGAATCGCCAAAACTCCCGCATTTTGAGTACATGTCTATCAAAGAACTCAATGCAAACTTACTCCAATCATTTCCACTCTTAACCATAAAAGAATGCAACTGCCTTCCGTAGTTCAAAACCCTTAACTTTGCTGTTAAGTTAAGCATTGTTGTAAGTGTAAACTCATCCATTCGGGGTTCATTATCATCATACTGCATTCCGATAAATAATTTGATAGAATCATCTTCATAACCATCAGATTGCGCATATCCGGATATCATTACATTGTATGTAACCGTGTCTTTACGTGGAGCAGAATCGAATAGAGTTTGTGCTTTGCTGATGTTTCGGGACTTGATGTAAGCGTTTATAATGGCGTTCCATGAGAAGACATTACGCTCAGACATTTCATCGAACAGTTTGTGGGCTTCTTTTGTACGACCATTTATAGAGTACAGATTGATTAGTTGATTTGTATTATAAATAATTTGGATGAGACCAGATTTTATTGCGTCGGAGTGAAATTTAAGCCCCTCTTTAAGATTTCTCATTTACATGAAGAAAGGTTTGAGAAGAAAAGATCAGGTTGTTATAGGCTAACTTATTAAAGTAAGGTTTTATTTTATCCGATTTGCCTAATTTTTTCAGGTTTGTCTATGCCGATTTATTTGATAGTATAGGATATGAATTAAAATGATTCTTTTTTTCCCCAAGGCGATGTGTGTATTAATACATTTGAATTTATACAATTGCTCTCAAAGCATAAAGATATCCCATAAAATAAATTATCATTTACTTCTAAAATGTAAGTGACTGAATAAAAATAATTATTTCAGGTATGTTTCGATTGATTTTCTAAAAATATTTAAGCTATGAGATAATTATACGGAAGATTTTTTGAGATGTCCTAGAACTTTTTGAAGTTTGTTTGAATAATTTGTCTAGAATTCTAAGTGATTAAAAATTGATAGACACTAATGTTTTTATTTTCTCGTGTCATTTTTTCTCACTTTGATTTATGGTTCACTTGGAATCCTTGAATCATAGATAAACAATTCTTTTGTCAGGGTTAATATAGTTATGTGAGACGAGCAACTGTATGGATTGAAACTTGAAAGACTCTTTTAGAACATAGCTATCAATTGACTCGTTTTTGCTATTTTTTTGAAACTTGAGAGAGTGAGAAATGTATATAAAATTATCAAACTATTGACACTCGACTCGTGTTCGGTTTGATTAAAGCTTGTTTGAGCTCGGTTTATTATTAAGTTAAACTAATTTTAAATACAATTCAGGTTCGACGAAAAATACAAACTAGGCTTAAACAATTTGTTGTTCAATACCACTTGACTCGTTTACATCCTTAGCTATAGCTGCTGGAACAACTGGTTGATATGATACAACTTTGCTTTGATATATAAACCAATTTGCCATGACAAATTCGATTGCCAACTCTTTGCATGTAGGAATCAAAACTAACAGCATTTTCCCACTGAATCAGCCCATGTTAACTTATATAGGGTACATTACTTGAAGATTTTCAACATGTTGTCTTTTGTTGGCAGAAAACAAGTAAATGCTCTCCATACCTTACAACTTTGATTCACAGAAGATAACTTTGGCATCAGAATACACAGATCTCGCATCATCTGGAACATAACGAAAAACCATTCATTCGTTAGCAAAATTCAACACAAATTCAGAGACTATGATTTGCAGAAAATGGAAACAAGAACATACCTGCAATTTTGGTTAATTCATATTCTGCAGGGACATTGCTCTCTGATTCAACAGCCTCCTTTGCTGCAGCTATCCCAACAGCCACACTCTGCATTATATCTAAACCAGCACAAATAGAAGCAATCGTCCCACCAACTAAGCAATCACCAGCACCCGTAAGCCTCACTACTGAGGCAGATAGTGCAGGAAAGTGTACGGCAATACAATAGCTTCCATTAGAATTTGGAGAATCTAAAATCCTATTTGGGGGGCAGCATAAATTTATACATTCATATAGTTTTCTGCTGAGAGAAGAAGGTTTGTTTTTCTTGAAATCACATTTTTCGACTCCATGTATAGCGTTAAAGCATAAGAATACGCCGTCTGATCCAAGGGTGACTATTATTACTCGAATACCCTTCTCTAGCAAAACCCATATTGCGGGTTTGAGTGTTTGAAACAATGATTGTATTGAAAGATTGGCAATGCCTGAATCTCTTTTAATTGGTAAAATATCTTCATAAGACAGAGCATTTGCCATAGCTATAAGCTCGTCTTCATTGGGCGAGGTGAAAGTTATCTGAAAAAGAACTTTGAATTAGAGAACATAAAACTCGTAAACAAGTACTAGTGTATCAGAAATTTAAAGGGCAAAAAGGAAAATCACATGTCCGATATAATTTTTATCCTTACTGTTCTATACAACAAATTAAAAAAAAAAAAAAAAAAAAGGTACACCAGAAAGTATCAAAGGCTTTGTCTCTAGTTTTAAAGTGTACTTATACAAAGAGAGTCTTAACACTTACATGTTTTGCTATGGAAGCAACTCTTCTGGATTTAGTAACGGACACGGGCTCAAACCAAACATTAGTCCCACATTCTGATGCCACTGTAGACAGATATTGAGCCAGTAAGTACTTTAAGAAGGGAACATTAAGGCTATATTTGGTAATTGGTTTTTGGCAAGTAAAATGATAAGGAAAATGAAAATTCACAAAATTCAAGGCACAAGGTTCTACCATGATGCAGCACAAAATTCAAGAATCAAACATAGCCTAAGCCAATAATTTTGCAGTAACAAAGTTCATTAATAAGTTCAATCTCCACTATGCGTATATTGTTTTGGTACTTCCTCAAATTCTTAAATGCACACTTATACAAAAAGTAGGGAAGGAGGTCGAAAAATTAACAGAAATTCTATAACTTACTTTTACAAGATGCTACAAGAGTAGGAAGACTTAAATTAGCGTCAACCATCAATATAGGAGCAGAGCTGATGTTGAACTTGAATTTATGAATCCACTCAAGAGTAAGAAATCTTTCCTGGTGTTGTGTCAAAAAAAAAAAAAAAAATAAACAAATAAAGGATTGACATTTAATCAGATTATGTAACACAACTTTGATTTCTTCCCTCCAAAAAAAAAAACTTACGATTGCTTCAACGCTAGCAACAGCAGCAGCTAATTCACCTTTGCCGTCAAAGATGTTGCAAACAACAGCAGTCTCAGTATCTTTATTTCTTCGAATGCCTAATGAGGGAGAACTTGTAGAATCAGAATATAGCATTTCTGACCAACTACAAAATATAGAAGTGATTAAAAGCCTACATTTCTTTTTGAAAGGAGAATAACAAAACTGTTGAAGACTTTTTAATTCTTAAGTTTGAGATTTATGCCCCTCAATAAAACCAAATCATTTCTTACAACTGTTTTTGTCAGAATGAAACAGAAGCATGGTTCATGTGAAGAAAAGCTTAGTGACTCTTTAAAATGCTTACCTTCTATAGACAACCCAGCAGATTTCCAGGCTTCTAACAGCAAGGTGCCTAGTAAAAAGAGAGACTGCATTCCATCATTTAATGTTTTTTATTAGAAGTAAGCAAGACATTAGCAGGCACATGATACCAGTGACAATTTAACCAGGAATTTTACTTAAAACTAACATAAACTCTTGGGTTTCTAATAGTGTTCCTTTTTCTAAAATAAAAGATTCCCAAGAGAATTGAATCAAAGACCTCAAGGAAGTTGCACCTCCCTATAACCAATAAGCCAGCCCCTTGGGGTTAAAATAAACCTTTTTAGCCTCTTTGGCTAAACCAGTTTCTTGAATAAAGAGAATCGAGTTCCTAATAGTTGAGTCTCAAGGGTTAGCTAAATTAGCTCATCCATTTTCTCTCAACAAAATAAAAACAATGAAAATGGTGATAATATGATGAATATTTAATGTATGTCAGCACATTTTGGGTAACATGTTTCACATGATAGTTTATATATATTTTATCAGTTATTTTCATTAGGATGAAGAAGAGCTTTAGGAACTTCCATAGCATGAATCCTCGTCGCCTGCAACCATATAGTTTAAAACCTAATTGTTTTACTCCCAAGGCATTGCCGTGTAACTCAATAGAGTAGTTAACGTAATTGGACCATGAACTTGAAGTCATTAATATAAGATAGACAGAGTAGATACCTGCCAAGTCAAATCCTAAAGCACTTATCATGAAAGGCTTTGCCCCAATCTTTGACATGCATTCAGCTACATTTCTTGCTACACCACCTAATGCATAGAGAACCTGAATACGCAAGTTCCAGATACATGCTTGCATAAAACATCTACAAAGTGATTGCAAATTGGCCATCTTAACTATATATAATTAATAGAACAGCATAGAAAATAAGGAACCAAGAGTGGATGACTAGCTACAAACGTTAAAAGAAAAATTTAACTGAACGCTGCTCCTGTAATTTGAAATCTTATAAGGAAAAGAGGAAACACAAACGTAGATTCTCCATTTCATGTAAAGGCTTGAACAAGCATGTTTATTCATATTTTTCTTACGGTAGTAGATTAGACTACACATAAATAAGTTACCCTAAGAATCTTGTTTTGCACTTTCACTTGGTTTTTCTTTCTATCCTTTTAATTAAACTAAAGCAACTTTATGTAATAGTGTGCTTCCTAGCTTCTAAAGTACAAATTTCCATGGATCGTGGAGTTCCAAAGAATTTAGACTTCATTAGACACTACCGAAAAATGTGTTATCATAAACAAATCCTTAACCACTTAGCCTCCTCAATGTGTTAAAATTATTTTATGCATCTATTGCACATGTGTTTAATATTCTCCTGTTGCGGGCATAAAACAAATCATAATCTTTTCCGCGCCCTGCATTACAAACACAGATCTTTTTGCACCACTTCTATGCCGATGCACCAAATAATACTTCCTTGATGTGTAGAAGACTATTAACTTCAAACAATCATAAACGCGCAATAACAATCAAATATATATGAGAATCAATTTTCCAAGCACAAACTTTAACAATTAAAAACACAAAAAATCCCAAAAGCTATTAATACACACACTACAAATTGCAGACCTTTCCAGGGGTAGTGGTTCCGGGATTAGCAATGGTAAAAGGAGTGGCATTTATGTCAAGTACCATTCCTCCTATCACCACTGCCTCTGCTTCATTATCTGAAACTTGCCGCATTTTAATCAACTCCTGAGATTAACACGCCAAAATACGAGAAACGCAACTACTGTAATCAATTCGCGTGTTCATAAATTCAATAAAGCAAAGTAAAGCTGTTAAAAGTTACCATGAAGATTGGGAATTTCTATTTGCTTCTTGATTTGTTCTTTTTGTCTGCTGTGAATTATAAGTAGTAATGTTGAGAGGAAAACTCAAAACAGATTACATCATCATTTTGGGCCATCATATAATTTGTGGGCTTTGATTAACGTTTTGATAATTATTTTCTCAAATTTACTCTTTCACGTACAATAATAAAGTGAGACAACTAATTCCAGGTACTAATTTCCACTTTTCAGGACAAAATACAATTTTATTTTTATCTTCCAAACTTAAGTTGATTTTATATAGTGAAAAATTTGATTATTTGAATGTAGACTAATTAGATCACAAAGAAATCAAACACATTCTATCTGATTTACAATAGGAGTCTAATATGCAATATAATTTAAATATTAATATGATGTCAAAATTTAGAGAGAATACAAAAAGTACTTATGGGAGAGTGAAAAAAAATACAAATATTATGTCATTATATGAAGTCATTACTCTAAAAAAATTTAAAAAATATTCATTGAATTGAATATTAAGGAATTTGAAACAGAACTACAAAAGCCCAACTGAGAAGGCTAACTAGATGTTCCTTAGTATGCTTAAGCCCAAGGCTTGTACAGGCATTGGTTGCATAGGCCCAGCTCTCAGTTATGCGTATGTAAATTAATTAATTAAATTATATAATCTTTTGATTGCGTGTTCATTATGGATTATAAAATTATAATGATCATTATCTTTTGATTGCGTGTTCATATCGATTATAATGCTCATGTGTTTGTTATTAGGTATATAAAAATTAAAATGATTTTATACCAACTTGTTGTTTTATAATATCTTATAAATTATGAAATAGAAAATATGCATCTAATAATTAAATAAGATATACCTTCTAATATCTTATAAATTATGAAATAGAAGATGTGCATCTAATAATTAGTTTAGATATACCTTATACTATTATTAATTATCGAAACAATTATAAAAATATTATTTCAATCATCATCTCAATTATAACACAATACAATTTTATTTATAAAACCATATAAATTATTGACTTGGTATCTATAACTTATTTTTCTCCTCCAATTCTAGCATCCATAATAATCTAGATCATATCTAGAATTTTCAAATTATATTAAATAACAATTTTATAATATTTACAAGGAGTATTCCAAACCAAAACTATCTGAATTGTGTTTAAATATTTCACTGAATTCCCTCAAACTAATATTGGAACAAAGAAACAAAACTTATATACGCTATATTCTATCAAGATGAACAGACACACTAACCAATTTATTGAAATAATAACAATTATATTATAATTCAATGGTTACATAATTTAATAATATTCATAATTTAAACAACATTATTTGATAATTTTAATAGACTAAGTTCACCTAATTAACTCGATACTCGTCACCGTATTACCTCTAACATCCTAATTCCGTCATGTTCACTAATTCATTCTAATTCCATCTTATAAATATTTTTGTATTTTTCTTTTGTATCGACACAATTTTAATATTTAATTTGCACGAATACAAAGAGGAAAAAAACCTTCAAACAATCAAATTAAATACTAAATCTTTCAATGATATGCATTTATATCCCCTTGCTTCATGACGAGCACATCTGCACGCCTTATTTTATTCAACTTTGTAAGATTCAAACTTTGTATTTTTGTTATTAGCTTATAGTCCAAAAGTCAATTTTCCGTGTATATGTGATGGCGATATTTAGAGTATGGTCCAAAAAGAGTTTTTTTTTAGTGGATGACCATACTCAGAGAAAAATTGAGTGGCAAGCTATATGATAAATAATAACAATAATAAATAGAATAATATATAAACAAAAGAAATAATAGGAGTAATATCTGTCCGATGCTAATTGGTAAAGGTGGAGGTGTTTATTTTATTTCCGGGGTCGAATTTCCGAACGTCCTTATCTTTCTAATTCATGATGGTACAAAATCTGTTGTCTATGTTACTCATTTTTTTTATTATTATTTTAATTTGTTTGTTATTGAATTTCTCTATGAAATGTGCATTTAATGTAGCATCCTCATAATTAAAGGGTTAATGAGTCGTACTAAATCCTATTAATAGCAGTCATGATTAAGATGGATTGAATTTTTTTTAATATAGTTTTAACCGAATTGAACTTGAATAGTTCAATACCTTATTATAAATTTAGTTAAATTTTATTTATTAAAAAATTATTAACTAGTACTATTTAATTTGCTATGCACAATAGAGTTCATTAATGAACCTTCATCCATTGAAATTGAATTGTTTTCCGACTAGTTGAATCGAATTAATTTCAATCATATACTATTACCTATGTTTATGGTCATCATTGCATTTTTGTTGGGCTATTTTGGGCAATTCAATCGTTTGGACCAATCAATTGTGTACCATATATTTCTTGGCTCAACCAAACTGTTTCTAGTCCACCCAAACACCAAAGCATCTTGGTCAAAAGCGATCCGGACTAACTCTAATTAGTTAAGGACCAAAAATTGCGGGTACAATACAATAAAGTTCTCCAATTATTGAAGCAAGCAACCTTTCACTATTACAAACTAACATCTTATTAAATTCAAGACCACGTGAAATTGACTTGGAGACCTTAAGGTAGAAGCATTTTCAAAGCTTAATTTGATATATGACCCATAATACCAGGAATATTATATTATTAGATGTCTTAGTTAAAAGATATCATATATGTTTTTCGAGATAAAAAAATGCCCAAAGATACAAAATCATTGATTAATATTTGGAAATGGTCCGGACTAATAGAATAAGGTCAAAAATGATTTTTTCGATACTGGTTCACTGAATTTAGAACAATTCGTGTACTTAAATTATTATTATTATGGAGTAGTTTGTTTCACTAACATTAGTCAAAGCTAGCGATAATGCGATATTGTCAAAACATTAATTGTTGCTTTCAGAGTACAATTTCTGAAATACTTGATATACCCCTCCAATTAAATTAAATTGGTATTATATCTTAATTACCTTAATTATTTTTTCTCACTTCGACTACCTAATTATTATCTTCTTCTTTCTTCTATAATTTCTCAAGATCTCCCCAGAAAATATTAGTCAAATAGAATAATTGCATTTGAGTTTAATTTAATTATCTTGAGCTAATAATTCTTTGAAAAAAAGATTAATTTCTTTGATTAGGAAAAACTGAATTTTGAATTAATAACTCAGTACGTAATTTAAAGCTTCAAGTTTCTCTTGTCCAGAGTATTTTTTAAGCTACCCTAGTTTTTTCTTCTTTTTCATTGTTTTGGTTCGTTCAAGCGACAAAGACTGAAAATTAACTTTACTTTGTAGTTATTATTTGTTGTTCTCATATCATTACACGTAATAAGATTGGAGAAGGAAGTAAAATTAAAATATATATATATATATATATATATATATATATATATATATATATATTCATTCTATGACTAAATGTTTTATGTGATTCCAGTAGGGGGCTGATGTGGGTATTCTGCTGAATGTTGATGATGGTGACACTTACAGTGTGGCTGAGCATCAAAATATTCGTTAATTATGTTTAGAAGGGATTTATGTTTAAAGGATTAAATACGGAAACTCTGCAACTAGTACATTGGTAAAGAAAAATTAGATAATATAATAAACACTGAAAAGCATTCAACGATAAGGGCATTTTAGGGAAAAAGTTTATTTTGTTGTGGCAACAATAATTACTGCTCTGACAATATCGCTAGCCTTAATCCAACCCAACCAACCTAATAGTAAGGACCGTTTGATTACCCGGGAATGACATATTATTTGGCAATATGATTCCTTGGAATCAAATAATATTGTTTGGGTAGGAATTTTGGGAAAGGAAACATATTCCTAAAATTCAGGAATCTTGCATCAAAATACGAGAATGTGAAACCCAACTTTTCTATGGTATTATGATTCCTTTCCTGATGGATTTGATACTAAAAATAAAAAAGACATTATTACCCATATATTATTTCTTAGTTATGAATTTATGATAGTTTTTTTCTTCTCCCTACGTAATATTTTATCTTCGGGAAATTTGTTTTTTCGGTACCATAGGATAGGTTAACTTACACTTTTGGTACCATTGGATACGAAAATGTAAATTTGGTACCATAGGATAGGTTTTCATCGCAATTTTGGTACCAAACCCAATTTTTATACAAAGTTAATGGAAATTTACCCCCTATGAAATGCATAATGTTCAATTTACCCCTCTATAATTTGGAAAAAATCAATTTACCCCCTGTAAAAATTTTAATGAAGCAATTTACCCCCTTCAACCGGAGAATGTAACTCACTTGCCGAAATTGAGAGTATGCATACAAACTATTTTATAAAATAGGGGGATAAATTGCCACATTTATCATAACACAGGGGGTAAAATGCCACATTATCATAATAAAAGTGGATAAAGTGCCGCCTATAAAAATATCAGGGAGGCGATGTGAAACTTTTACAAAATTTCAGGGGGTAAATTTCCATTTATCTCCCATAGCCATTGTTTTCTTGATTCTTACGTTATTTCCTTCTCTACCTGTTATTAGCACACAATTTTTTTTGTGATAGTTACATTATTAGATTATATATATATATATATATATATATATATGTTGCAATTATATACGACTCTCCTCAACACCGATTTCATTTATGTTCTTTAACTTTTACTACATATTAATTACATTATATAATATAATACATAAATTAATTTATAATACATTATATATATATATATATATATATATTGTATAAAACATATATCATAAATAATACTATATAATGAATGATGTTTCTAAATGGTTTATATATATATGTTAAAAAAAAATATGATTTATATATATTATATGGGTGGGGGTATTTTTGTGAACTTTTTAAATATGTAATTCATTCCTTGTCATTACCAAACATTTGAAAATAATTTCAATTAATTTTTTTGGTACAATCTCAAGTGATACCCAAACACTATAATGAAATAATATTTCTGAAAATCAGATTACTAGAAATCAAATACCCAGAATCATATTCTATTCCCGTCAAACAAACATGTCCTAAAAGAAAAGTTGAATTATACCCGTATAGCTCTTATTAAATGGGCAATGATATTGCCAGAGCATAAAATGTTATTCCAGAGCAAGATTAGTAAATTTCCCAGTGTGCCCCTTATTCCTTAAAGTAAAAAACAAAATCTTATATTCTCTCTCCCCCTTAATTCACCCCTTAATTTCATGCTTCGGTCTTTACCATCTTTTACTTAAACCTGTCAGCATCTCCATCCTTCAATTCATCTCTTTATTTATTTAAAAAAAAAAATCATCGGTTTCCTTCCATCAGTATTGAAGTATATACCTTCTTCATATTTTCTTAGTAGATGTGATACTTTTGATCTGTGATTAGAAATTTAGAATAAGAAAACCAAAACTCCAACATTGTTTGTATTAACTACGCTATATTATTATTGTTAAATAGATGGGTTTGTTTCTAAAATTTGTTCTGTTTAATTAGTTGAATTCTGATCTAAAATTAAAATGCTGAAAGTTCATATGGTGTATCTGTTGCTGGAGTTCTAAACTTCTAATCTAAAATAAAGATGTTGAAATTTTAAAGAACGGAAAAAATCTAAAAATGAATTAATAAGAGTTTTCCTTTAGTTTAATACTAATGTTTGGTAGTGGCTTATTATTTCTAATTCTTTGTACTAACAATTAATTAAATAATTTCTAATGTAAAAATTGATGATTAATGTGTTCTCATTAAAAAAAAGATAACCCTGGAGGAGAAACTTTCGGCTGATCATTTAATTCTCAGCATCCTGAATAATGGGAAATCTATCAATTAACAATAGTTGTTTCATTTGAATCATTTCCTTGTCGATTCATAACCCTCTACATCGATAATCAACTATGAAGTTTGAGTCTAATCTTAAAAAGATATTTGCTACGCGCAACACCACCAATCCCCTGACTTTTGGGGGTAAATGCAAAATACTCCCCTGTATTATGTTAAACCTGCGAGAAACTACCCTGTGAAATTTTTATTGCGCTAAACTTCCTTGTGTTTTTAAAAACACTGCAAAAAACACCCAATTTATAAAAAATAGGTCGTTTTGGATCGACATATTTCAAGAAACCATTTTTTAAATATTTCAAGTTGGTCCCTACAACTTCACGTGATATATTTTATAAATTATTTCTTGAAATATGTCGATCCAAAACGACCTATTTTTTATAAATTGGGTGTTTTTTGCAGGGTTTTTAAAAACACAAGGAAGTTTGGCGCAATAAAAATTTCACATGGTAGTTTTTTGCAGGTTTAGCATAACACAGGGGAGTATCTTGCATTTTCCCCAACTTTTGGAAAATTTTGTTAGTCATCGAGAATTAATCCCCATATATACAACAATTAGTTAACCAGTCACCAATATGTTGATTACATCCAATCTTGAATATCATATTGGATAAAAAAAAAATTCACATAAATGACTTATTTATATATTATTTAGTATAGGTGAAATATATTTGAATTTCCATGGTAGATAAAGGGATACTGAGACTTGCAGAAAGGAAATTTCAAATTAAATTCCTAATTATATGCACTTGTATAAGTAAAAAACAATAAGCTTTTTTTTTTAGGGTAATTAGCAAATTAATAAAATTTGCTTTCACACCAACATTTTGTGCTATCATAATATCTCTAGCTTAATTTAATAATTCCACAAATTATAAAGCCATATCTTCCACAAATTACACAAAAAATACTCATCATTTTGACTAACTTGTATCTTCCGACTCTTAGCTTGGACTATCAATTTATTAATTACACAAAAAATACTCATCATTTTGACTAACTTGTATATTCTGACCCTACTAATTAAGATAGCCGGTGAAATGCCAATTCCCTATGAAGTTTTTAATTATGATCAAGACTCCATGTGTTAAATTATTAGCATAATTTTCTAGTGAAATCTCCACAAAACTATCATGATTTACACAAAATTTCTCTTTCATTCAATTTTTTTGACTTTTGTAAGTGTATTACATGCATATTCATATGAGAACGAAACTTAGGGTCTGCTTGTTTAACGTTCTCAAAATTATTTTGTGTTTGAGAAATGTCAAACAAACATGTTTTTTATTTTCTTAAATAAATTTTTCATCTCTCAATTTGCTCAAAAGTCGAACAAACAACAATTTTCTTATCTCTAAACAAAACATATACAAACTCTACTCTGATTTGACATAAAATAATATATCTCTTACAACATACATGATTTGACATAAAGTCTTACACATCTTACACCTACATGAACAACCTAACTATTCCAAAAATACTTACACCTACTTTATTTCTCAAACCACTCTCTCAAAGCCCAAACAAACAACATTACGCAAATCAATATTATTTCACAAATATCCACTACCCTCCCAAACTATTTTCCCAAACACCAAACAAACATGTACTTAAATTTTATCTATAATGAAGTAAAGGACCAACTAACTCTATTTATCTTTCAATTAAAGAAAACAGAAAAGAACAAATGTAGCGTCTTCCCTGTGCCCCCACCCTCTTCTATCCCAGGCTGCGCGCTGGCATGTGTTTGTCGATCCCATATCGTCGGTGGCCTAGTTTATTAATGATATTTAAAAATTAAATTGTTAATAAATATGCAAACAAAATTATATATTTTTTATATTATAGGAAATATCATATTAAAACTCTGTTTAAGATATAAATAATGAGCTAAATGCAAAAACATCAATATAAAATCAAGTGATGTTTATAATTACTGATAATATAAAATTACTGGGCCTTCATCTTTTCAGAAATTCCCATTTATACTGATAAATCAAGTGATGTTTATAATTTTGATTTTTATGTCAAATTTTGATAGAAAAGTCACATGGAGCGTAAAAAACAGTGCAAATTTTTAATTCTGGTGAGTTTAACAGAAATTCGGTCATGGTACACATTTAGTACTAAATATTTAGAACCAGAAGTCGGGTAATGTCAAATTTTTAAATTACTAAGTCTCAGATTTCTGCATACATGATTACAAGTTCCACTATACAAGAATTTTAAGATCATTAGTCTTAGTATAGATTTGACGGTGTATACACCAGTTGTTATATAATAATATTTTCATTATATCATAATATTTCAGTTATTATCAACGTACAATAATAAACTAAAAATGTTTTTCTATAGGTGTGTCCTCAACTAGTTTTTTAGTTTATGTTTGTATAATATGATAACTTATTTTTTCTTTAATAAAAATAAGAACAAAAACTATTTACAAACACACAGTTTTCATAGATGCTACATACTTTTAATATATTTTACACTTTCAATTAGTGAAAAAAATAGATACTATTTGATGCATCCGTTACATAAATGATATGGTGCAATAAATAATTGAAATTTTATTCAAATTAATTTTTACATGTCAATACATGACATAGTTCACCACTGAGTTAATTTCTCCTTAAACTTAGGACTAAGATTCAATTTATTTCATGTGTTGCACAACCTTGTATGTGCAGTTTATGCACCAAATATTTGTTTTTGTAAAGAAGGGGTAAAGAAGGCATTTACCAGTCAAGTTTGGATAGGATAGACAATTAATTTAAGTCCCGTACTCCAACGTACCCAAGTCAAAGCTAGTATATATTTAAATCCAAATGGGTTTCTAACCAAGTGCATGCCTTTTGTCTTATAGTACTTGCTTGTGATATAGGCATATAGCCAGAGCAATATCCCTAATTCCAGAGAATTTTATGTGCTTTGCCAATATTACCCATTAGTTGAAATAAATAAAAAAAACAAAAAGATAAAAGAACCTCATCGTCCATTGATTTTTATTTTCATTACCTTCAACTGTCAGTCCTTGAATTACAGTTCATCGAACATTTACATCTTCTACACAAACATGAGCCTTACTTCAAATTTATGGGGCAGCAATAGATGATAATTGAACATCTATGCTACTATACATACACCATATATATATCTGTACATATACTAGATTGAAAACACACTATATAAGGAATTCGGATACCAATGAAAAGAAGAAAATCTAATAAATTTTGTGAAATCAAAATTCGATTAAAAAGTTATTTTGACGTGTGAAAATTTTCCATTGTAACAATAATAGCGGACACACATATCATCACGATGCTTCAATTCAATGATTCACACACACAAAACTTTCATGCAAACTAACTAATTCAACCAACAACCATCTTAATACTTCAGTCACACTTAAATTTTTCAACCAATTCAACCAAATTTCGCGATGTTATAATTTTATTCGATTTTTTGGTCTACAAAATTATAGAAAATTAAGAAAATAGAATTTTTGCTCAATTTCTACATTGGGTGAAATGAGGATTTTGTCTGATACGGAAGAATATTCAAGGTAAATTATATGAAAAATAGAGAAAATGAATTATAAGTTTCGAGTTGTAACATAGGCCATAAACGTTAGAAGCACGTGTTTTCTCTAACCAAAAAAATTGTCAGAGGATCAAATTTATCGAATAAAATAATTTACAAGATGGAGATTAAATTGGACGATTTAAAAGTTAAAACACTTCTTGCAGTAACTGTCAAATATGAAATTTTGACGTATATTATTATTGATCAGTGTCATTAATTTTAAATTGCTATAAGAAAAAGTTAAAATTGCTCCCAAAATATCTGTTGCGTTTATACTACATTGAAACAAACCTAGAAACACAAATCTGACCATAGGAAAAGCCAAACGGATCCTATCTTGGTATCAGTCGCGCCCGTCGTTGTTGACCAACCAACCAAAAAGTTGTCCTTATCATATTTGAAAATTTTATAATATTATTATATTGATCCTCATAAATTGCAGCTTTATTGCCAACATTTATATATATGATGTTACGTTTAATTTAATTGATTGAGCTAGATATTGTAGCTTTCTTTTTTGAGAAATTATATAAGAAAATTGCTTAGAATAGAAATCAACGCCATTAATCAATAGTTGAAACATATACACCTTCAACAATAACAAAAAAAAATGTACAGATGACAGAATATTAGTGATGTTCTTCTTTTTTCTTTTTATGAATTTTGTCAAGATAATAATTTTACTAAATAGAATAGTGAATTTTTTCACTTTAATTTTAGTTGTCACTGTTGAGAATTAATAAGTAATTCAACTTAGCAAGACAAATTAAACCCTTGAGAAACAAAAAAAATAATAATCAATATTAAAGAAAAACATTTTTGTTCAACATTTTTTTATCGGTATATTCTGTAGTTCTAATCATAAAAGTTGCATGCGGCAAGAGTTTTCCTTTCTGCACCACCTACAATTCCACATATAGCAGAAAGGCCTAACTTTTCTAGTTACATGTCAATTACCTCCATTTTGTTTTCTAAGAAAAGAAGGGTGCAGCACGAGGAATTCCTAGGGTCACCAATCCTAGTACTACTCTCATCTAAAGATGCTTAACTTTGGAGTTCTGATGAGTATGTGAAGCCGGACAGAATATCGACTATTCTGCAGACAAGTTCCATCAGATAAATAGGCACCCATGAACCCTTGAGAAAACAAATCTCTTCCTTTTTTTAAAAAAAACTCATAATCATCAATATCTGAAAGAAGTGAAGATTACAACTCCTTTTATAAGTCTCTAATCTTAGATAACTGTAAGAAAATATAATTCCTAAGAAAACTGAATAACTCTTAGACTCCTATAGAAACTAAATCACCAAAAAGTTAGGAAACTAATTAAATAGCTAAAAATAATAAACCTAAATAACAAGAAATACTAATAAAAAAATATAGATTGTCTTGGATGCTCTTGCATTAGTTTGTTTTACTAGGTTTTGATCTTCACATGTAAGTACAAATTGCATAGAGTTATAAATCAGGAAGAGTTCAATACCACTTAATACCCAAATTAATTTGATTTATGAAACAAAGATTAACACTTCTAAACCATGTTGTGTTACATTTTATTTCCAAAAAATTCTTATGTTAATATTTTATTAGCTCACTGCACCAATTTGAAAATTAAGAGTTGATCTCAAGGGATTTTTTGCTATATCTTAAGAGAACATAGGAGTTATTGACAAGAAGAATTTAAGTTCATAGAGGAATTATTGTCAATTTTTGTATGTGAATGTTTGTGGTGTTTCTACATTTATTCCAAAGAAAAAATAATATTTAGGGGTATAATTATCACTTTCTTGCAAATAAAGAAAAATACACACACCGTACCTACAACAATTGAACCACACACTACGACATATGGGGTACATGTCTTTGACTTATTAACACATTAATATTTTACTAATAAAAATAACACTATAAATTTTCTGTTAGTTAGAGATAACATAGAGGATATTTTTGCATATTTCTTAAAATAACTCGTATAAATCCTCGTGGACAAAAAGGGGAAATTATTAAGAAAAATAGTACAATTTTCAATGTGAACCATTTAAATATTGTGTATCCAAATAGAGCCCCACTTCTCACAAGATCTTCCCCCATGATCATGTGGGAAAATTCTTGCATAGACCTGGTCTATGAGCTTTTCATAGACCTTGTGATTGTAAATGCACCACATAATACATTGTGAGAGCATGACATCATCAAAATGTATGATGTGGTGCATTTACAATCACAAGGTCTACCACTAAGCTCATAGACCTGGTCTATGTAAGAATTTTCCACAATGTAAGCCTGATTAAAGAATAGATGACGTGAAGCTGGGCCAAGACTCATCTTTGACCTTAGGTTCTGGCAATGACAACTTGCTACCTCAGTCATTCAAATTTTGATTTATTTTTAGCTCAAACTCACTGCAAAAATAATAATTATTTTTTATATATATTCAAGACATTAAGTTAGAATTAAAAGTTGTTATTCCTAATTACAAATATTTAATATTTAGGGACAAGGTGTTTATTTTTGTCACAATATCATTTTGGCAATTGCATCAACTACAAAGATTAATTTTAAGTTGTGACTAATCATAGTTAGTGACAAGTTTAAAACAAATTAATTGTCATTATTTATAATTAATATCACATATTTGGTGACAATCTAATGATAATAAAATTTTGTTACAATAAATTAAAAGATTGTCACTCTATATATATCAAATCTTTAGTACGTAGTGGCAAACGAATCAGTACAAATCTTATGAGTGATATCATCACAAAAATTATTATATTGACTAAGAATAAGATTAAATTAGTACCTTAAACTCTATAAATAATGATAAGTTTAATTAATTAATATTGTCACCTAATATTTTTATCATTAGAAACTCTATTTCTCTTTACTAAATTATAGTAATACCGTTTTCAACTGATCAACTGCAAACTAGGATAATTTTAAATGCGATTACATAAATTTTAATTATTTTAGAAATGATTTTGGTGTGATTGAAGCTGATGTCAATTAGAAATTCTCTTAGTCAAGGTTGACGTGAACCGTAAAATCTTCCCAATCTTCTCGTAGCGTCTATATATACATGCACTCCCACCACTCAAATTAAACACCAACTCTATACAGCTAATTATATATATATAATATCCAACATATATATATAAAACTATAGTAATATACATTCAACCCCACTACTCCCTTAACTCCTCTCTCATGGCCGACGGGAAACCAGAAAGAAATGGTCTCTCATCGGGCCAATCACAATTACCCATACCCGCTTTTGACCCGCCTAAGAAACCGAAAAGAAACAAGTATGCTTTGGCTTGTGCTTTCTTAGCTTCCATGACCTCCATCTTACTTGGATATGGTATGTATCATCTAATTTATTATGTAGTTTCATTACTAACATTATATATCCAATTGAATTCTTGCTTACATGTAGATATTGGAGTGATGAGTGGAGCTATAATCTACATACAAAGGGACCTTAAAATCACCGAGGTTCAAAAAGAGGTTGTAATGGGAATACTCAACGTCTACTCTCTATTAGGCTCAGCCGCCGCCGGCAGAACCTCCGATTGGATAGGTCGCCGGTATACCATAATCTTAGCCGGAGTCATATTTTTCGCCGGCGCGTTGCTTATGGGGTTCGCTACAAACTATGCCTTCCTCATGGTAGGCCGATTTGTAGCCGGCATAGGTGTCGGCTACGCGCTGATGATTGCGCCGGTGTACACGGCGGAGGTGTCGCCGGCTTCAGCTCGTGGTTTTCTCACTTCTTTCCCTGAGGTGTTCATCAATTTCGGTACGTATTTTTTTTTTTTTAAAAAGATGGTCTTTGTATTTTACGTAGTTTATTTTGTCTTTTATCATGCAAATCAAATCTCCAGCAAGAAAGTAACATGATTGGTTCGTGTTGGTTTTTTTGGCTAGCTATGTGCCAACTGCCAAAGGGGTAGGGGCATGTGGAGAATTTTTTATTTGGAATTTGATTACTCATCAGTCAAGATTTTTTTTTTGAGATATTCAATATATTATTAATGATATAAAAATAAAATTATACCCATATCAATATTTCAACACAATTTAAAATGAACTAGGAAAAAGGAAAATTCCTAAAGATAATTTGGTCAACAGCCCAAAAAAAATACGAACCCGCAAATAATACAGGATTAGTGGCAAAGCTAAAAAGAATATAAATGTTACATGATGGGCAATACACAAATATATATTTCTGATTATTTGTATTTCTTTTAACTAGTATTAAGAAGGTATATTTTTTTTCACTTTAATTAAGTTCTAGTTTATTTCTTCATTCGAGTCATCAATAATTTTCTTAATGATATACTTAGTCTTTAAACTGACAGGGCGACATATACTTTATTTAATTGACCATTCAAACAATTAACAAATTAAATCAAACATGTTTCACATAAATTTTGATTCTTGTCAATACTTGTCTTTTTGATAATCTAGTCTTTCTTTGAAAAATTATTGATTGAATCTATAAGAAACGAATCATATCTTTTCGTTTCTTGGTTAGATAAAGATGCAATAATAATTTGTGTCGTACCCAGTACCTACAACTTGGTAGGAATCCTTTTTCCTACCCATAAGCCCCATAACGACAAATGTGTTTAGATAAAAATAGTTATATATATATATATATGGAAGTTGCAATCGTTCATTTAATTAAATGTCGACTACCCATGTTATGTTGCCTTCAAGCCTACTTTACTCAATTATTGTCGCAATTTATGACGTGAAATTCTATAGTCGTTCATTGGGCCGGGGAAATAGCTAGTAAATAATTCTATTTTTCTTAATTAAGACGTCCACAAATAAATTTATCATTTACTTAGTAATTAAAATTTAGACTGAATCTGATGAAGTCACCTTCAGTGGCTTCAATCGATCATATATTTTATGATTTATCACTTTAGAGTTAATGAATCTCATACAATACTTGCATTAATCCTATTGTATAACTTCACTTTTATGGTATATATTGTTTGTGTAAGCTGAATTGATTGTTCCCACGTCATATACATCGTTGCAAAAAATAATCTTTTATAATTAAAGGCACAACTATGTTCAAAACCATTTCGCTGTCCAATATACTTTTGAATTAATTTTTTTACTAGAAATTAGTACAAAAAAAAAATTACTAGGAATATTTCTATTCTCAGATTAAGAGATCCCAGTGTTTATTATTATTATTTATTAAATCAAATTTAGTATCTAAATCATTAATTTCCTAAGTTTAATTTGACAAACTTACCCAAGGTGGTTGGGTCAAGTGGTAGTGACTTGCGACTCCCAGAGGCGAGATTCAAGTTCGAATCCTACTGGAGATATCACACTGGGGAGTACCTATACCCTTTGCACTCTTCGGTCCGAGCTGTAAATACACAGTTTAGTAGATAAAAAAAAAATAATAAATTTGACAAACTTAAATGTTTAATTCATAGACTTGATCTCATGTTCTCTTCTTCACAGGCATACTACTCGGCTATGTATCAAACTTCGCCTTCTCCAAACTCCCAACTAACCTCGGTTGGCGTTTCATGCTCGGAATCGGCGCAGTTCCGCCCGTATTCATCGCCCTTGGCGTCCTCGCCATGCCGGAATCTCCCCGTTGGCTCGTAATGCAGGGTCGACTCGGCGACGCCAAACGCGTCCTCGACAAAACCTCCGATTCACTCGAAGAATCCAAATTACGCCTCTCCGAAATCAAATCCGCCGCCGGAATACCCGAACACTGCACCGACGACGTCGTTACCGTCTCCAAAAAACACCACGGCGAAGGCGTGTGGCGAGATCTACTCGTCCGCCCCACCCCCGCCGTCCGCCACATACTAATGTGCGCCGTGGGGATCCACTTCTTCCAGCAGGCAAGCGGCATAGATTCGGTCGTATTGTACAGTCCGACGATCTTTGGAATAGCAGGTATACAAAACGACACCGATAAATTACTCGTAACAATGGCGGTTGGATTTACAAAGACGATCTTCATTTTGGTTGCTACTTTTCTACTGGATAAGATCGGACGGCGCCCGTTGCTTCTATCAAGTGTGGCTGGGATGATTTTGTCATTAACGGGCCTTGCAATCGGGCTTTTTATTATTAAGGGCTCAGATCACAGAGTGGTTTGGGCCATTGCTCTTTGTATCACTGCGGTTTTATCCTACGTGGCCTTTTTCTCAATTGGAATGGGCCCAATTACTTGGGTTTATAGTTCGGAGATTTTTCCGTTAAAATTAAGGGCCCAAGGGTGTAGTATGGGAGTTGCAATTAATAGAGTTACAAGTGGGGTGATTACAATGACATTTATATCCCTATACAATGCTATCTCTCTTGGAGGGGCATTCTTTTTGTATGCAGGGGTTGCAGTTGTGGCGTGGGTGTTTTTTTACACTCTACTCCCTGAGACGCAAGGGCGGACGCTCGAGGAAATGGAAACGTTGTTCGGGACTTTCTTTAAGTGGCGGTCTACGGCAAGGGCATTAAAGGAAAAGAAGGGTGAGAGTAATGAGCAGGTGGAAATGGCGAATAGTACTACTACTGGGAACTAGTGTAGGGGTAGATAGGTGTGTAGATATAGTTTTATGTCATTTAAGGTCATGACAGATGGACTCAGGAATTTTCTGAAAAACCAATGTGAACCTATATATATGTTTCACTTTATAATACTACGAAGATTTCTTTTGGTTATTGCTCTCTTTTTATTTGCTATGGAATATTTAGAATAACAACTTTAAAATAGAACTTCCAAACATGATTTTTAAAGTTGATAGATTAAAGTTATTGGTCTGAGACTGAGAGTTCATCTAGGAATAATTC
Source organism: Penstemon davidsonii (assembly GCA_034814905.1). Taxonomy (NCBI): domain Eukaryota; kingdom Viridiplantae; phylum Streptophyta; class Magnoliopsida; order Lamiales; family Plantaginaceae; genus Penstemon; species Penstemon davidsonii. The sequence goes on from JAYDYQ010002688.1 coordinate 8,743,960, forward strand.
GCTTAGTTGGATTGTAACTTCATGAATGGTAGGTTGGGAACTTGGGATCATGAGATATTCACTTGATCTTCTTCCAACGATTATTTCGTATTTCACTTAATATTGATTCCCTCAATCCGATTTATATTGTGGTTGATTATTGATCATGGTCTTACTATTAATGTTGATGGACCATGATTATTCTTAATTATTTTAACTGATAAGCTGAGGAAATGTGCCCCAAATTTTTCGAGGTGCTTCTAAGCTTTAGATCAAGATGGGTCATATGAGGTCGCTCGCACAACTCATATAATATTATATTAGATTGTTCTCAAACTCAAAGAGTATTTTTCCAAGGAGAGAAAGACAAGAGGGTATCTTAAAGAAATCTTTAACCAAAAAATAAAAATTATTACTCTTGATCTTGGGGTCTCAACTTTGTCACTAGGACTAGGCTAGGGTCTCATCGACATTTAAATTTATTTCATTCACTAAAATCTTAACTATTTCAGAGATTATCTAATCTAGTAATATATTCTAAACAATTTGATATTGAGGTTGAGAGCGAGATTAAAAATTCAGTCTTAGTCAATATAATAGGGTCCCAAACTAATGAACTAGAATATAATAATTAATTAATATTTTTTATTCTAGTAAGAAAGTTAAAGTTTATATGATTTTTTATTTTGAAACATAAGTCCCGATTTTAGATTTTGCAAGGCCTATATGGATCTAGTTTGTCTTGGTTTGGTTTCACTCAAATTGGATCAAAACCCATCAAGTAAAGAGTTTGAAGAGGTCTCAGGCGAAACTCCAAGTTTCAGACAAATCAAAACCTACATAATCCTACTTGAGACCCATAAAGTCATTGATTTGACATCTATCATCTATTTTTTACACATAAAGTTATTGATTTGACATCTACCACCTACTTTTCTTTTCCAAACCCCAACAACCAAACCTCAATCCAAGTCATATCTCAAAGTTTCAAAATCCACTAACTATTATTTAATAATATTTTACAATCAAAAATATTCCATTGAAACCATTATCCAAATCGAGTTTCAAAGATTTCGCAGAAACCTCTTAAACCAATTATTGAGATCAAACCAAGACCAAACCCAGTCAAACTACTTCCATATTAAGACTTCTTATGAATCAGTTTCAGTTTAATTTCATAAAACTGCAAAATTGGTTTGAATCCATTCAAACTCGCATTTATGTCGGGTTTAAGTGGAACTCAGTCCAAGATTAAATGAAACATATTGAAACCTACTACCTACTTTTATTTCATCTCAAATTCCATGTGGTCCATTTGAATAGATGGATTTGGATTGGGTGGATTTGAAATCCCTTGTCAAATCCATCAGGCTATTTGGATACAAAATTTAAATCCATTCATTTGAAATTTTGGATTTTAGTGCAATGGATTTTAGCCCAATTTTAAGTGAATTTGAAATTCTTTCTAAAACCTAGTCATTTGAAATCCAGTTAAAAAGAAAGTCCACATTGTATACTTTCGGCAATTTGATCCCATATTTTCGGAAAACCTAGAATTGCAATTCAGTATAGAATTTTCAAAAAATTAAGATTTGCAATTCGGCTCCTATTTTCAGAAATTTGAATTGCACTTTTGGTCCCTCAATTTTTGGAAATTGCAATGTTGACCCTAGATTTTCGAAGAACCCAGAATTGCAATTCAGTCCAGAATTTTCAGAAAATTAAATTTTTCAATTCGGACCCTGATTTTCAGAAATTCGAATTTGCACTTTTGGTCCCTCAATTTTCGGAAATTGAAATTTTGACCCTAGATGTTTCGAAGAATCCAGATTGCAATTCAGTCCAGAATTTTCAGAAAATTAAAAATTTCAATTCGGAACCTGATTTTCAGAAATTCGAATTTGCACTTTTGGTCCCTCAATTTTAAAAAATTGCAATTTGACCCCAGATTTTCGGAAACCCCAGAGTTGCAATTCAGGCCAGAATTTCCAGAAAATTAAGATTTTCAATTTAACCCCAGATTTTCTGAAATCCGAATTTGCATTTTTGGTCCCTCAATTTTCAAAAAATATACTTTTGTCTCAAATCAATTTTTTGCGATTTTATCCAGATATCAATAACAAATAACGAGCAAGAATTAACTCATAGAACAAATTATAAGGTATAGACTATACTTTTTCTCCAAACTCCACATTTAATGTCAATTTATAAAATTCACAAAATCAACACTCAACCGTAATTCAACTTCGTGTTTCGAAGATTTCGCCACAACCATGCGTCCTAATATGTTGAAACCTAAATTGAAATCGAACCGAAATCGATAATGTATATAAAAACTTGAGTAGTGTAGACCGCGGTGGGCGGCTTATTAGAACACAAATATTGGCGTGCAGAAAAAGCAAAAAAAAGTGGTGTTACGACAAGAAATGGTGGTATGAAAGAGAGTTGACTAGAGACTAATTTTTGTGCGCCGTGCGTTTGCAACTAATTTAGTTATTTCTCTTTTTTGATGGCTTAACCTTAACATGTAATCAATTTTAGGAGACGAAGAAACAAATACAATGTATTATTGCACTGTATGATAAATAAAATACCGAGAGTCATTTCAAACATTTTCGAAATCTCTGGCTTATAACAATGTAACCTTATTTTTTTGGGAACAAATAACTCGGTCCTTGTAGTAAAACACTTTTTTTTTGTTGATTGTCTCTTTCTTTGACTGCAAAAAATGATTTGGTTTGTTAAACGTTTTTATCTTTCGTCAAGTGGAATAATTTGATTGGCCAATTGAATAATTATACAACGTTAATTGAATTTACTATTTAGTTTTGTATTATTAATATTAAAGTATATTTGCATAAGTTGCCTACAAAAGCATAGGGGGAATGTATAAAGATTTTAAAGTTAGGGGGGGTGGGGGGTGGTGAAGACAAAAATTGTAAAATTTGGGGTTAAATGTATCAAAAATATAATTTATCCTCTTAATAATAGCATGTGCAAGTCACTTGCATGTTGGATTATTCTTGGAATCCGGGCCGCATATTTTGCCGCCAACGGCTCTGAGAGGCAAACTGCAACAACTAATAAATGTGGGTATGTGACTAACTTTTGAGTGCAAATCTATGAATAAGATGAAGCTGTGGTGTAACTTTCCTTCCCAGTTTTAATACAGCATTTTTCATATACCTAAATAAATAAAAATCATTATTTTCCAAAAAACAAAAAATCATTCAACCGCTCATCCTCCATCTGATGCTAGAGCCAATTTCCTATGATACTTGTATTAATAATTAATGCTTTATCCGGTATGTACGTACCTATACATAGTTGACCAATTTATTATTATTCCTTTTTTAAACTTATCATCCAATTAAACAAAAGTGGTATATAGTTAAAATATTTAAAATTAATAACAAATTGAGATTGGAAAAACATTCAATTCATGAATAAGAAACAATTCATGTATAAGGAAGTGAAACAAAATCAAAATATGGATTCTTCTCTAATACCATTTTCAATGAGTGAACCTCTTATATTTTGTTTAATTCTCAAAAAGTTCTTGTATTTACTTTATTCTTAAAAGTCCCCTTATATATGTGGAAGCCAACATTCGGACACCCGGTGAAGCGATTGAAGCACACAAGCTTATACATGACAACAAAAATAAGACATGAGAAATGTAAATAATAATTAAAAAAATTATACATAGGGCTTCTTAAGAATTAAACTAACACAAGGCTATTTTTTAGAATTAAGCAAAACATATGGGATGTTTTTTGCATTTCATTGGTTTTTGCATTTCTTTTTCCCAATTTTTATTTCCTAAATAGAAAATTATAAAATATGTTAGGAAACACCACCAAATAATAAATAATAAATTACATAATTAATTAAAGTGGCTACAAATGGTGAAAATACACGAATGCATGCATCTATACACAAGCAAGTAAAATAGGATTAGACGTGCCATTTTGACCAGCCTAGTGCTCCCATTTTAATTTGTCCTTGATTATGAAACATTATATAAAGGTACAAATGAAGTTCTTTTCTTTTGAAGTTAATTAACCGGCATGAAATTTCCTCTTTTTTCACTACCTACAATCACATACAAATGAAAAGCCCTAATTCTTTTTTTTTTTTCATGTCAATTTGATTCAATTATGGTGTGCTTTGTTCATATTAACTCTATGTAACTGTAAAACTAGGTGGCAAAAATATTTAATTAGATTGAGTTTGATTGATTGAACTCATCCAACTAATAAAGTATCAATTGAATTTTTTGAATTGGGGTTTTGACATCGCTCAAGTTAGCTCAAATTATTATTGAGTTGCTCTAGACTCAAACTCAACTCATTAATTTTATTATTTCTTCCATTCTCGGATTATATTGATATTTGGGTTTCGGCTTACGTTAAGCTAGTTGGCATTAAATACTTTCAAAAATATAATAAAATCATTAAAAAAAATGAGTTGTCAAAATACACATGAAAAAAAATCATATATAATACACAATAAATGAATTTCATACTATTAATTCCAATATTTGAAATTAAAAGCCAATACATAAATAACGGGTTAATGGCAGTTTACCCCCTGTGATATTCATAATGTTCAATTTACCCCCTGTTATGTGAAAAAGAGAAATTTACCCCCCTGTAAAATTTTAAAGAAGCAATTTATCCCCTTGATATGGAGAGTGCAACTCACTTGTCGAAATTGAGAGTGGGCATGTAATGTATTTTGTAACATAGGGGGTAAATTGTCACATTTATTATAACACGGGGGGGGGGGGGGGGGGGGGTGTAAATTGCCACATTATCATAATAGAGGGAGGTAAAGTTCCACATATAAAAATGTCAGGGAGACAGTGTGAAACTTTGATAAAATTACAGGGAGGGGAGGGGGAAAAGTGCTCTTTCTCAAATCACATGGAGGTAAATTAAACATTATGAATATCAAGGGGGGTAAATTGCCATTAACTCCATAAAAAACTTGTAAATACACATGTATAAAAACTAGAAAGGTACTCCTTAACCACTTCGATCTATAAACTTTAAAGAGATATTGCTTAATTTTTACATAAATATGAAATTATTTCATTACCAATGAATCTAGTTTTATCAATTTGGGTTGAGGCAGCCAAATAAACTCAAAATCGACTCATAGCTAGATTTATCGGATATAATAAAAGGGGTTCAAATTTCACCTGTTCACAATTAATTTTGTAGGTTCTCGCGACTCAAATTTAATATCGGGTCTAGTCGTCAAACTTCGAGTAGATCCAACTGAATATATTGACATGCATATCTACCTATCACAAAACAAATTAAATGTAATTGAACTAGCAAATAATTAATATTTGTTTTCTAGCTAAGAGTGTTATTCAGTCACAAAAAATATGTATTTTAATATGTAAATATTGTGGACTAGCTGAACCCTATCACAACTATAATTATTCTTAATTATGTTTGTGTTGTAATTATGTTAGTATGGCCTAGTTGGATTTTATGTAAAAAAAATCCGAAGTAATTAATACTAATCATATATCATAATGCGCTAATTATTAGCTGCATTATATTCAACATTAAACCTTCTATCCACGCTTATTTGCAACGAAATAAGGTTTAATTTCATACTGGTAGTTATTCATCATTGTTATTTAAATCCTACCAATCAGTTTGTTTAGTTTAAGTTTAAACTATAAAATAAGTTGAATTTAAATAATACTCTTAAAATTAATTGCATCTACTGACTTTAAGCCGACTCATAACCCCATAATTATTGATGGCTGTCAAGTTGTCAATATTAATCACGTCAAGTCAAGTATCTATAATTAACTCCCTTCATTTTGATTATATTAATCCTTAAAAATAGCAAACTGTTGTATATCTTACTTTTGTTGCATGTTACATTTAGTGTCACAGCTATAATGCTTTATGCTTAAAATCCCTTCAATATTTCTTCTCTATATATAGACACCCAAAACTCCATTTATCATATATCCTCATTTCAAATATTTTACCCAACAACCCTCACTTCATCACCACCACCACCACCACCCTCCAGATCATGACCGCAGTCGAACCCGAGAAAGTTGTTTTCTCCTTCGACAACCAAATGAATTTGTCCATCCCTGATTTTGACCCACCCAATAAACCAAAAAGAAACAAGTATGCATTGGCTTGTTGTTTCTTAGCTTGCATGACCTCCATCTTACTTGGATATGGTATGAGATTCTTAATTATTTTTTGCTCTACTCATCACCTTTAATTTGTCTAGATTGGTTTCAAATTGTTCATTTAATAAGTGTGTCAACTAATTGAATAACACTTATGGTGATCAATTACCCGACATGTACATATAGTCGTCTGGTGATTAATCAATAGGTGAAATTCAACTGAGTTTGCCTGATTTTTTTTTGTTAGTTAATTCTCTCTTACGAACACATTGAAAACTCGATTATCTACAACCAAATTATTGAATATTCAACATTTAATACATAAAATTCTTACATGTATAAATGGTGGACAATTTTGCACCCGATATCATAAATCACGTATGTTTTGTTTATTTTCATCGCCAAGTATATGTATGAGTTCATATAAATTATAAATTTGAACATTTTTCAAAACGTTAATATATGTGATGCTAACACATATATTTGATAGGAAATCTATTACTATGATGATTTAATGATTAAGTTTCATATAATGTAATTTATACATCATGTAGACATTGGAGTGATGAGTGGAGCAATAATATACATCCAAAGAGACCTTAAAATCAACGACGGACAAAAGGCGGTTGTAATGGGAATCCTCAGCTTGTATTGTCTCATTGGCGCAGCTATAGCCGCGCGCACATCCGATTGGGTGGGCCGCCGCTACACCATAGTAATCGCCGGAGCCGTTTTCTTTGCCGGCGCGCTGCTTATGGGCTTGGCCACCAACTTCGCCTTCCTAATGGTGGGACGCTTTGTGGCCGGTATAGGTGTTGGCTACGCGCTAATGATTGCGCCGGTGTATACGGCTGAGGTGGCGCCAGCTTCTTGTCGTGGCTTCCTCACTTCTTTCCCGGAAGTATTCATTAATATTGGTACGTATTTTTTCACATGTAATTTAATATGAGATATTATCAAACAGTATTGTAAGAGATTGTAAATTATTTATCAAGTAGTACAAATAAGGATTTCTAAAATTTGATTCTTCTCCAGTTGATCACCTGTAATTTTCTAACATAAATTACGTAATCAATCTGACTTCTATCCCACTTGCAAATAATTGGCATTTGGCAGAAGCAAACAATTTGTTAGAGAAAGATTGCGACAGATACAACTAAATAATGATTTTAATATGATCCACCCAATCTAGTTGTATTTTAACATCACTAGTTTTATTACATTTACTTGTCTTTTCCCTTCATTTTAATAATTGAGGGTGGCTAACAAGATAATAAGAAGTATGGCATTTTTTTCTTTCTAAATTTCAAATATACTCTTCCCGGGGGGACAACATATTATATATTGTCCTCAACTTGCAAATTAAAAATGAAAATTTTATTTATTAATTTGAGACAAGACTTTGAGTTGATAGATATACAATATATATTGAGCTCAATTTAATATATAAAATAAATTAGAGTTAAATGAAATAGATTCTATTTAGACCGATAAACTACTTAAGAAATTAGATCAATCTAAAAATATCAAACAATTCGTATTTAGATGAAATTATCAGTTGTAACTTAAAAATATTAATCAAATTAATTTTGAAAATAGCTTATTAAGTTGAACTCTTACAATTAATAACTTGTGTATATCTAACTAAATATTAGTAATGTTATTTAATATTAAATATACTAGTTAATAGAATAATTTCAAAAATTATTTTAGTTAACTTGTTACCCATATGGAAAAGAAATGAATAAAAATAAATACAACAGTTTAATCACCTATCTTAAGATTTTCATACATTTCGATCTAGAACATGAAATAAATTATTTTATTCTTTAATTTACAAAAATATAATGTAATTTTTATTTTCATAAATTTCTTTAACTTACAATTTTTCCAATATTTTTGAAAGTGTTGTTATTTTTTCGAAGAATTTGTCATTTAACTAATCAAAACGAATCAAATCCGCTTGCAATGTTCCTCTTTTACAGGCATACTATTAGGCTACGTTTCAAACTACGCCTTCTCGAAGCTCCCATTAAACCTCGGGTGGCGATTAATGCTCGGAATCGCCGCCGTCCCCTCCGCATTACTCTCCGTCAGCATCATCTTTATGCCGGAATCCCCACGGTGGCTCGTACTTCAGGGTCGACTCGGCGAAGCCAAAAAAGTCCTCGACAAAACCTCCGACTCACTCGAAGAATCCAAATTACGACTCTCCGAAATCAAATCCGTCGTCGGCATACCCGAACACTGCACCGATGACGTCGTTTCACTCCCCAAACAACAGCACCAAAATAGCGTGTGGACAGATCTAATCCTCCGCCCCACCCCCTCCGTCGGCCACGCCCTATTATGCGGTGTTGGAATACACTTCTTCCAACAAGCGAGTGGGATAGACACCGTAGTTTTGTACAGCCCTACGATCTTCGAAAAGGCGGGTATAAAAAACGATAATGAGATACTACTCGCGACGATAGCCGTTGGATTTATTAAGTTGATGTGTGTTTTTGTTGCTACGTTTTTATTGGATAAGATCGGAAGGAGGAAGCTGCTTTTATCCAGTGTGGCGGGTTCAGTAGTCTCTTTAGTGAGCCTGGCTTTCGGGCTTACAATTGTTGGAAAGGCTGATCATAAGGTTGAATGGGCTGTAGCTTTGTGTGTGCTTTCACTTGTGTCTTATGTGATGTGGTTTGCGATAGGGATGGGCCCAATTACTTGGGTTTATAGCTCGGAGATTTTTCCGTTGAGATTGAGGGCCCAAGGGTGCAGTATGGGTATCGCATCGAATCGGGTTACTAGTGCTGTGATTGCAATGACATTTATATCCTTGTCGGATGCGATAAGTATTGGAGGGGCGTTCTTTTTGTATGCGGCATTCGCTGCTGTTGGATGGGTGTTCTTTTACACTTTGTATCCCGAGACTCGAGGGAAGACATTGGAGGAAATGGAGGGTATTTTTGGGACTTTCTTTAAGTGGAGGTCAACTATGAGGGCATTAGAGGAAAAGAAGAAGAGGGAGAGTTATTATGGGGAGGGGCTAATAGGGAATTCTACTTATGTTGGTAGTTAGGTTTTATGGGTAGTTTTGTAATATATGTTATTTTAAAGTTAACTTGTGATGGGTGATGAGCTATATTTTTATATATTAGCTCTTTTGTGAGGAAATTGTGGGGGTTAGATTACTGATGAGAGTGATGGGGATGAAAGGTCAAACTATTATGTGTCATGAGATCAAGATGTTAAAATAATAAGTTGAAAAGTGTGAACTAAAGGACAGTTAATCAAGCTGGCTTCTTTATTTTTTAATGTTCACAGTATTTGCTCTGACTAGATAGTTCAAAACCTAAAATTTTAAATAGCGACATAACTTAGGCATGTGAAGCAAGAAAAGGATATAAAGCCTAAAAACCTAAGGACCACTTGACATTTTTGAAGTTCCATAAGACTCAAAACAAGAAAGAGATTATTTCGTCCATCGCTTGCGAAGTGGGATAAGATCATGAAGTCACTTTATCTTAAATATAGAGACTAAATTCAATCTTCTTCTATTTCATATTCACCAAATAATTTTTCCAAAAAATGCCACATTCTCCAACTTGAGATAAAGTAATCATATAAAATATTGATTCTTAACTACTTTATAGGATAAAACTACTACATATATTTATTGATTTATTCGCTGAACCACATAAGAAAAACTGTATCGGATAGTATTAAAATTTAACTAAAGAGCGTAAAAAATTATATGAAATGTTTTGTGAAATGATTGAATTGTTCTTTAATTCCTTGCACTCACATGCTGGTATGTGCTAATTATAAATTTAATCTCTACATTCGTGCATTCATAATAGGTATTGGCCTCGTGAATCCAATTCTACATCGTAGATTGATTTCAATTGACCAAAGTATCCTCTAATTTTCCATGATATTAAATGTTACAGAATTCTTCCCTTTAACTTACATGAAATAATTATTCTTGATGAATAGTGAATCCAATAATCTACTTCGAATTAAATTGTCTGATGATCGAAATACTGATGAAGCTTCATTGAGCCTTTTTCAGTCTTACTAATTTTTAGATTAAGTAACTTGTCATGGATTGGTTGTACAGTGACCAAAATGCCCCCAAATTCTTTTGACATAATAATTGTAACTTGTAATTCGACTTCCATTGATGCACTTGTAGTTCCACAGACAGATAAGCTCTTCTTTTATCAGAGATACAAATGATTGCTTCCCAGGACTATTGGTCTATTCGCAAATTCACATAAAGAAAGCGCATCCAGAAAAACAAAGAACCCAATAAATAGTATGTTATTTGCAATCCAGTTTCATTGGGCTATCTTATTATCTTTTTGCTCAAATGTGCAAATTATCTTAATCGGTCTGAATATAAGTGAAAATACTGAGTTGGGCTTAACATTTATATTTCAGAATGATAAACTATAGTCTATAGTTAGGCCTGTTAATGGACGGATTATGGATATCAATCTGAATCCAATTTGCATCCGATTCACTTTATTAGAATATTTGTCCGATTAGAGATTTGATAAATATTATCATATTATGAAGATACGTAATACAAATTACGTAGAGCTAGTATGGATGTAGATCGTTCAGATCCGTACAAGATCCGTATTCAATAATAAATTAAAAAAATTATATTATTAAAATAAATAACATTAATAATATTTTAGAATCAGTTTAAAAAACAATTAATAATTCATTCAACTTACAATTTTTATGCTTATTTTCATGCAAAAATATAAATATTAGCTAAACAAATTTGAAATACACGAGCAAAATAAAACGAAATTGTGATGTTAACTGGTGGTGTGAATTTTGAAAATTAAGATTGTATTGGTTCAGAAAAATATTCGATATCCGATCGAATTCGGACATATATGATGGACTTGGACAATTTGAGTCAAGCAAGATCTAGATTCAACCTGAATCTTATCCAACATAAATGAAGTTGGATACGGATCGGGCCTGATTCGATCCGAGTCTGACCCATTGACAACCCTAGTCTATAGTCCATTTTTTATTTATTTTGCACAGTCGATTTTAACTCACATGAATACCGTTCTCTTTTCTTAATCAAGCACTGATAATATGTACTTATACAATATCTACTTTCATGTTTGATAACTTTTCAAGGATCTATTTTTGCCCAGAACAAGAAGCTTGTCTCTCTCTCTTTTTTTTTTTCTTTTTTTTTTTTAATAAATTAATAAGAAGCTTGTCCTAAATAAGAGATTTCGCCATTACTCCCCTCCTTATACTGAATTTCAGTATTTATGGTGTCTTCTCTTAGTTTATAAAAATAACCCCAAGGTTTCACATGTGCTAGTAACCTCTAAAATCAATGATAGCACCCTGAAGTTTGGTTCTGCGCTACAGACATTAGGCATTATAGGGAACAATTTTGTTTACATGCATTCTGTATGAGTGCATACAGTAAGGATGTTTTAGAGTCTCTTTTTCAGTGTCATCCAAATGTTGAATTATTATAGCTGTTAATTGTTCTTTCTTTTTAATTCTTCAGATCCTTTTGCATTTATACCTACAAAAATGTCTCCATAAAATTCAAACTCAATACTTCAACTCCAAGAGCATTTAAAATCGTATTGTCAGGGGTTCTTAATTTCCATCAACTAGAAACCATTATATATAAGAATGCTAATTTAAGAAATTAATTTCAAGGAAAAAGATAAAAAATACTAACCTCCATGTTTGAGAGTTGGGACGCTTTTCATGATACTATCATTTGAAAGGAATGCACAAATTACCCAGAATAGAAATGGTGTGATACCTTCCTATATATAATTCAAATTTAATCCCATATCAAACCACCAAATCCTCAATCATCACAATTCACAGTCCTCAACTCACTTTTGAAACATGTCTTCAAGTCCAAAGAGTTCAGGTAGCTCCATACCATGGACCCGCGAAGAGGACAAACTTTTCGAAAATGCACTAGCCCAGTTCACAGAAGACACACCTGACCGGTGGCAAAAAGTGGCTGAGGCAGTGGGCAGCGGCAAAACAGCTGAGGATGTCAAAAAGCACTATGAGATTCTATTAGAGGATATCCAAAAAATAGAAGCTGACGTTGTGCCAACCCCTGACTACAATGAAAACACCACCAGTTCCGATGAAGAAGAAAACATGAAGAAGAAAAATAACTTTGAATGAATACTTGAACGGAAGAAGTATCTTTCCTTTAACAAGTGATAAACTAAGAATAACATCATGGATTTCTATAGTAGTAGCTTTCACTTATGCTGACTATTATGAAAGAAAGAAATGATTAGTTAGTTAACCTATTATAGCATTGATAAATAATGAATGGTTTTTAAATATATAATAGTTCACTGTTTACAAACCAAGATCATTTTTATAATGGAAAAAATATTGTCCGACTGTCACTTCCAATTGGAACTTCTTGATTACTTACCAATTTATCTTGTCCCCTGTGAGAAATGGCATCAACAATCTGCCAGAACTCAACAAAAGTAGGTGATCCGTTGAGCAAACAAGCAAACATTGCAATTTGATATAGAGGTTTGTGAGAGAATGAGTAGTTCCTTTCTTGTGTTGCGCAATTTTGAGGTGACATTATAATAAACCTTAAAAAGTATAAGTTTAAAAGTAGAGTAACATATTAAAATGGTGTATTTATATTATAGTTTTGTACTAAAAAATCTAAATAATTCTGGAACTAAAGCATCCCTTTCCTCTGGAGTCCGAATGAATAGGAGCAACATCGTCATGTCAGATACTTCGGCTTGTCAAGGAAATCATGCAAATCACCTTGTACATAGTTGGCATACAACTGCATAGGCCAACTGCCTGTTTCTCATTTCCATCCTGAGAAATACACAACTAATATCAAAACTCCTACATTATAATCAACAAAATTACTTGAAGAGCAGCAAACATATGGACATATAAATCTGGGCCTCAGATCAAAACGGAAAACTGGGATTATGGATCCAGTAATTGACTAACATATACTAGTTCTACTACTGTCATACACATAAAACTTTAAGAATTATTTTTGCAATGTATATGTCATCTCTTAATGACCTAATAATGTTCTTCCCCCGCTTCTGTTGCTATCATAAAATTTAAAACATCAGATGCACTCCTTTGGAACAACAGCTTTAGTGTCAAAAAAATCCACTTGAATATTAAAGCTTAACTGCTATTTAAGGATATAGGCCAGATCATAAGACTAAAAAGAACAGTTAAGATTTTGCTTGAAGAAAAAGAAGAGTTATATATTTACTTGGATATTGAAATTAGAGCAAGTAAAACTGCTCCCAATGAGATATACATGAAATTATTCAAGAGTTGATTTGCTTAATGTAAGAGGCTTGCTGAGCTTCAACAAAATCTGTTATACTTAAAGCAGTGCCCTGCAAAACAATCCTGCCATTTTCCATGTATATGGCACCATCTGCATACTCGAGTTCTTCTAAACGGTGGGTAACCCACAGTGCTGTAGTTCCTTTGGAACTAGCCAGAGAGTTTTTAACTGCTCTTATAACCCCAACCTATTCCAACCAACAAAAAAATCTTCTTCAGATTCATTATCAACAAAATGTGCTAGATCATAGTAGAATTACCAGTAAAAGTGATTGTAATCTCGTTGGTCCTTTTTAGATGAAAGATGTTTTCATATAATTCGATTTTGTCGACAATCTTAGTGTCATAATCCTCGGTGGGATCATCCACATAAGCAAATTAAGTATAAATAATTTCAGATTGCAAGAGTATGTAAAGAATTTCTTCTCAATCCAACTGCAACCCAGAAAAGAGAAACAATAAAAATCCAAACCTGATCATTTTCATCCAAGAATGATGTGAGTTCATCAAGTAACAACACTTTGCATGCTTCTGCCAGAGCCCCAGCAATGGCAACCCTTTGTTTTTGACCACCACTAAGAGTTTGAACTGGTTTCTGAAGGAGTAAAATAATAGGTCATACATGTATTGCAACATCAAGTGTATGACGTAATTTAAAAAATCTTTCTTCTTTTCAACGTACTTGCAAATATTCATACATGCCTACAGAATCCAAAGCTTTAGCCACTCTAGACGTAACCTCATTGTCGGTTAGATTGAACTTACCAAGGCCAAAAGCCACGTCTGCTTCGACAGTGGGCATAACTACCTGTAAAAGAAAAAGTCATGCCGCCAAGAGGTATATAAGAAACTATGGCATTCGGAATATGATCACATCATTGTATAATATATAAGGGGAAACCTGATACAAACTCACACATCAGTAGTCCCTACGTGAAAGTTTTTAACACCTAGCAATTGTACAAACGTAATTGAGATTTGTAAAAAAAAAAACCTGATGATCTGGATTCTGAAACACAAAGCTCCTCGGCTTATTCACACGCAAAAATCCACCACTTGGATTCAATAAACCACCCAAAATCTGCATAATTTAATAGTGTTGGAAACCATATAAATCCATTCGAATTTCTGAGTCAAGTATTTGTAATTCTACTTTCAAACATCAATGTAACATTTATAGCACACAAAGCAACAAGCGAAATAGCTGAGTTTTACACTCTACTTCTGAGGTAGTACCTTTACTTCAAAAGTTATAAAATGCGCAAAAATTGAAATGCAATTTTATACTTAAATTATGCATAGTATTTTTCCGTACCTTGAGGAGTGTGGATTTTCCGCAGCCATTGGGGCCGAGGAGCATCCAAAACTGTCCGGATGGGATACTGAGCGAGCAATCATTGAGGATTGGTATCAGTTTTCCTTGCCGAGTTTTAACTGAGTAGCTGAGATTCCGGCAATCTATTGCAAAATTCTCGCCTGTTGTAACGGCGGCACAAGGGTTTCCGGTGGAATGAGTACGGAGGAGTGGGACGGCACCAACTAAAGCGATGGAATTCATTGATGGGACTAATAAAGACGTGGGAAATAGTTACAAATTAATGATTCCCTAAAAAAAAAAAAACAAATATTGAGTTGCAATGTATGCTGAAGTAGAAACAGACGCGAACATAGATAAAGAGTTGAGACTTCTTTTTCTTTTATTTTTTTTATTAAAGAGTAAATCGCATTTTTCGTCCTTTTTAGAGTCAAGTTTGCACATTCATACCTTTTAAATTTTTTGTAGTAGATTCATCCATCTTATCAATGTAGTGTAACACATTCGTCCCTCTTAACTTTTTTATAGCAAATGTGTCCCTCTCATCAATATAGTGTAACATATTCGTCCCTTTTAAATTTAAAATACATCCTAAAATGGATATATTTGGATTTGAGAGAGATTCATCTGCTACAAAAAATTTGAAAGGGACAAATGTGTAACACTACATTGATAAGAGGAACGAATCTGCTACGAAAAATTTAAAAAATACGAATGTGCAAAAATTGGTCCATAAAGAGGACGAAAAGAGCGAGAGTTAAGACTTGTAATTATTTATATCATACATTCGTGTTTCTTTTGAAAAAATCAAGCAAAATGTAATTTATTTATTTTTTGAGAAGAAAATAAAATTGTTTAAAGTTATTGAATTTCAGTTAGAATAATATTAAAACAAATAAAATATATATCTCAAGGATTTAGGAAAATTTATAAGGGTTAATTTCACTTATCCTCCCTAATACTATTATATATCCTTCATTTACCTCCCTTGTTCAATTAAATCCTTCTCCCACCATGTACAATTTAATCCTTTAGTTAAATCCTTCACTTACCTTGTACAATTTAATCCTTCATTTACTTTTATTTATTTTAGGACGCAAAACACACGTGGCTGCTAACCTATGTTGCATGGACACTCCATAAAATGAAAAAATGCAGAGTCCGACAAAATTGAATGAAACGTGTCTTTCTTTCTACATTCAACATGATTTCTTTCGTTAAAACTTTAACAGAATATCAACTTACAACGATAAACTTAAAAGCAACCGTTGTTTGTTATTTTGCATGATCATGATCCAACACATGTCAACTTTTTATTAAAATCGATCTATTACTAACGTTAATTTATTTATTTTTTATGAATTTGGCAATCTTATTCAATATCTATATTCTATAATACAAATGAACCTGTTTATTTCGCTTTACTGAAATCGTGGTTTCAGAAATAAATTAAGGTTTTAGAAAAGTTCAACGTTGTTTATTTGAATATTTTGAGATTAAACAAATAGTATGTAGATGTTATAGAATCGAGTATGTTTATGTAGATATGATGGAAATAAAAGAAATAACGTGAAGTTACTTTATGTCAAATTAAAATATAGTTTTTTGAAGTTTATTTAAGAGATAAAATAGGATTATTATGTTTAATTTAAAAAGAAAAAAATATTATTTGCTTGATTTTTCATACAGAAATTAAAATGTCATTTAAAAATTTTCATTACTCTTTGTGTAAAGCTAAAAGAAAAATAGGACTGATTTAATTCTCCAGAGTGATGGGCCAACTTTTGGGCTTATATAATATTTTATGTTTTTCAAATTTTTTTGTCCATCTAATAACCCCACCAACCCTACATAAAAATCCAACCTCATTTTGTAACCGTCACCTCTTCAACAGCTCATCACTCACTCCGCATTCATGATTCATTCAGCAACAAAATTTCTCCATTGACGACTTGCCGCTTTCTCGAGGTCTCTCACTCTTCTCTTTCTCTTTATCATTTCATTGAAGAAATTTTTAATTATTCCATTTCCCACTGTTTTTAGTGTTTTCTGATGGGCATTTTCTAAAGTTTCCTGTAAGATTAACGTAGATCAATTTGCATGCGACTTCTTCTGCACAAAAAAAATCAAGATCTAGTGATCTCTTATTAATTCTATCTCGTAATTTCTTACCCACGCTTGTAGAATTGAATCATGCTTACTGAATTATTTCTTACCCACACTTGTAGAATTGAATCATGTAAAGGTTTTTGGCAAGTTAATTCCCTGTCATTTCTAAGGGCAATTTACCTTCCTGTTATATTAAATAAGCAATTTACCTCTATGTGATATGAATATAGACAATTTATCTCCTTGCGAAATGAAATAATGAGTAATTTACCTTCCTGTGATATGAAATAATTAGTAATTTACCTCCTTGCTAGTGGATGTGTTGTTGTACACACACTTTATAATGCGACTGAAACTTCATTTTCATGTAAAAATGACCAATTTAACCTTACACTTGACAACATATTCACCTCACTTTACCACATGTGATATATGTAAATGAACACTTTAACTCCCTATGATATTGCATAGTGGACATTTTACCCCCTTGTAAAAATATAAAAATCAAGAGGGGGGCAATATGTTTCTTGTATAAAAACACAGGGAAGTATTTTGCACATTTATTTATCAGATGAAGTTAAACGGCCTATTTAGAATAACATAGGGACTTAATTTGCTATTCCCTCGTAAATGTAATAACAGTTGGGGAAAATATGTTTTATTTTGAATAACGTTAAATGATTGGAGTATTGAGTGAGACTATGATTTGATTAATAAACACAGTGGGTAATTCACCTATTTATATTTTTAGAGAGAAGAAAATTAAACTTTAAGATTAGGGAACTCTGAATTTTACTTGTATACAATTTGGCATAGGTTTTCTCTTTTTATTATTATAATTCTACTTTTTTCTTTCTCGATTTATGCTTTTATTTTTAATAAGTTAAAAAAAACATAATAATACCACTTGTGTTTTGAAAAATCTGCATAAAACCTCCCTAATATTTTTTTTCATGGAATCCCTTTGTGTTTTACAAAATGTGCAGATTTCTTTTTCGTCGTTAAATAGTTATCACCGTTAGTTTTTTTGGTTAAATACTATTTTACCCTCCACACTTATTATATTTACATATCTATTAAACTAATTCTATTTAATATATAATATTAAAAAAATATTTTGATATAAAATTGAAGTATCCAAATATCTATATACTATTAATTAAAATAATAAATTTTATATATTATTGTTAGAATTTAAGAAAAAAAAATACTACCCCAGCCCGATAAACCACCTCATCCCTGTAACGCCCTTTTTTTTAAAAAAAATTTAGGCTGTTCTGATAATTTATCAATTTAAACTGATGAAAATTGAATTTCAGCATCATAAAAGGCGAGCGATAGACATTATCCGTTAGTTTAGATGGAAAAGAGATTTTGTGCAACATTTTGTAAAACATAAGGGATTCCTTTCTAAAAAAAAAGTTAATAAAGGGAGGTTCTGTGCATATTTCATAAAACATAAGTGGGTTTGATGCATTTTTTCCTTATAATAATTTGGATTTCATTGTTTAAATTTTATTTTTATAATATCTTTCAAATAAGTTAACTCCTCAGTTAATTGCTATTGATTTACTGCTAATTTCTTGGAGTAATTAAAGAGCCTTGGTTACATGTTAGTTTTAATCAATAATCCACGATTTTGCAGTAAAATGGACAGCATTGTAGACTCAATTGATTCTGCATATCAGGAGTTTGTTAATGAAATATCCAATTTTTTGGAAACAAAGCAAAATGATGGAGGCAAAAGAAGCGTCGCTAGTGATTTGGCTCTACAGAACTTGACTCACAAGTGGGAATCATTCAAAGTCGCTTGTGATCAGGCTGATGAGTTTGTGAATTATACGAAGCAACGAATTGCAGGTAAATGTGAAGTTGATGAAGCTACTTATGAAAGAACTGTGCACGAGTTTCTCGTTGATGGTGGTGGTTTTGAAAGTGGCGATCTTATTGATGAAAATTTGAATGAAAATATTATGCATGAGTTTCAAGAGGATGATGGTTCTGTTTCTGTTGAGAAGAGCAGGGTTGAAGATGATAAGTCAATTCAAGAAATTGGTGATTTATGGCCACCAAAGGTTTAAATGTTGTTAATTAAATCAAATCTGTTTGGATGGATGCCTTTGAAAAACATGCACCAAGAAAAGGAATAAAATGTTTATGTAAAAGTGAAATACATTCCCCCCTCCCCAAAGTATGGAATGGTATCAGTTACCTTCCCTGAACTTATCATTCTCTGTTATAATATTGAATATTTTATTCTAAAACTACTCCCTTCCCTTTTAAACAAATAAATTGTTTTTTTATTAATTTATCAAAAAAAAAAAATTACTAGTTACGAATTCATCAATCCACCAAACAATATTATGTTTCAAGTTCTTCATTTCTCTGGTTTCCTTCGGTTTTATGGTCTCAAAAATTTTCTCTATTTTCATCTCTTTTTTTCATTATTTCTGTTTCAATTAATTTTCTCATTTCATGTTTCAATTTTTTTTATTTCTATCTCAACTTTTTTTCTTTATATTTTTCTATATTTTTATTTGTTGATAATTATTTCATTTTTTTGGGTACGAATTATTATTCAAAATGTTGAGTAATTCTCCTTCAAATTCTTTCTCGCAAAATTCAAGTTTGACACCAAACAATATTATGTTTTAATTTATTCATTTCTTCATCAATTATATTTTATTAATCATGAATTAATCCATCCACCAAATGATATTAAATTTCAATTTCTTCATTTATTTTGTTTCCTTCAGTTATAAAAAAATGAGATGAAAATGAAGAAAAAATTTGAGATCGAAAAAAGGAAGGTAACAAAAAAAATATTTAGAACATAATGTTGTTTGGTGTATGAATGGACTCATAATTAATAAAGAAACAATCTTATTTTGATAAATTAATAAAGAAATTTATTATTTATGAAAGGGGCGGGGTATTTTTGGAATAAACTATAAAACTATAACAAATGGGGTAAGTGTTACAATTGATAACTGTTAATATTAATTTATTACAAAGAAGACTCAAACTACATACACGTCTCGGTTTTTGGTAGCGGACTGAACCATTTGGTAATCGAATCGAATAGTTCAGTTTGACATACTTAATAATTTTGATTCGATTTCCGTACCGAAATCGAAGTTTCGGTATGTACCGTATACCGAACCAAAATTTCGAATCAATATTCGGTATGAGATCCATTATAAATTTCAGTTTTGAAGGTCGGTTTACCGACCCCCTTTTTTCTTTTTCCTTTTTTCTTTTTTCTTTTTTCTTTTTTGTTATCCCAACAATTCCTAAAGAGTAAAGACAGCGTTCCAAATTTCCAATCCAAGAGTCACTCTTCTTCTACGGACTGCCCTAGAGCAAAACTCAAATCTTCTTCTTTCTTCAATTCAAAATCCCACCGCGCCACCCACCCCCATCGCGCCTCCACCATCTCTCTCTCGGCCCAGATTTGTAATTTACAGAGGTACAGTCCAAATTCTAAATGCCCAATTTTGTTCTTTTTCTGATTTTCTCTTACTACTCGTAATAAATTGGGTTCTAATTGCATTTAAAACCCAAAACTTGAATGACGCTAAAGTAATATTGGGAGAGGGGACTGAGGCTAGGGGGTCTCTGATGTATTCTTTACAATTTCTCTTCAACTTCATTGGATGGTTAGAGTGGTAGGAAGCATATTATTATTTACATATGTATTCAAGACAAATTATTTTTTATTCAATAATTTTTCGGTTTTTTTGTACCGAATCAAATAGAACCTTACCGAATTTGTAATTTACCGAACCAAACCGAAATTTTCCAGCTGGTATACTGAAATTCTGTAAGTTTATGTTCGGTTCGGTTTTACTGTTTGCACAGCCCTACCTAAGATAGTAGCGAGAGCGGAAATATTCTACTTTCATATTATATCTATTTATTGATTCTGACAAGTAAAAAATTATATTTGTTATATAACTATATTCATGATGCTTGAATTTTCAATATATATATACACACGATACTTGTAGTATTTGCTTTTGTTAAGAGAAAGTTTAAGAATGAAATGTCATGAAAAGATATTACGATTGAATCTAAAATATATCAGCTAATTTGTAAAAGAGGGCCCCAATTTAAAATTTCGTTTAGGGCCCCGTAATATGTAAGGGCGGCCCTGTTCACCGTAGCTGCAGTAGTTAACATAATTTCTTTTTGTAGTTTGAAGAACTTTCATGGACAACATAGTAGATTCACTGAACAATGCATATCAGGACTTTATCTCAGCAGCAGGTAGTGCTTTAGAGGCGAAAGCAAGTACGGGTGGCGAAAAGACTCCAGCCACTGATGCTGCACTTGAAAACTTTAAGCAAAGATGGGAATTGTTCAGAGTTGCTTGTGATCAAGCTGAAGAGTTTGTGGAATCTGTGAAGCAGAGGATAGGGTCCGAGTGTCTCGTGGATGAGGCCACTGGCTCTGTCACTAGTACACCAGGGCAGCCTGTTCAAAGTGGTCTTCCACCTATTAGCGCTGTTCGATTGGAGCAAATGAGTAAGGCTGTTAGATGGCTTGTGATTGAATTGCAACAAGGATCAGGTGCTGGAGGTGCTTCATCGCATCCAAATTCTACGGCTCCTTTTGATGCTAGGTTCAGTGAAGATGCTGCTCAATAGGTAATTCAAATGCCTTGTACTATTAATGCCTAAAAAGAACAAAAGTGTAGTAATTTTTAAACTAAATTTACTTATTTTCCTGAGAATTTGAATGTAACAATTTGTATCCGTAATATGTTTAGCTGGATATTTGGTGAACATTACTAGATATAGCAATTGAATCTAGAGGAATGTTATGTTGTAATGACTTAAGGAGACATGAATTGACTCTTCTACGTTTAACATTCATGATGACTTTTGGTTGAGCAAGATGGCGATGAGGGTTAACGTGGGCAACTCAAACATTATAAGTTGAGTTTCATTTAGAAGGTTTAAAGTGAACCCTCACATATGCTTTGTTTAGGACAGATTTAAGCTGAAACATGCCGACTGGATGTCACTTTTAGATACCTCCTTCTGCAATACATGGATGGTTGTGTGTGTGTGTGTGTGTGTGTGTTTTAACATCGTGGACAACATATAGTGTTATCTATTTCCTTAAAGCTTTGCAATGTTGAGCTGATATGGAGTAAAATGCATGGATTTCTTATATGTCATCTGTTAGAGTCTGAAACATGTTTATGGCATGGGAACATAACCTGAAACTGAAAGCAATAATTATGTTTTTGGCCTTCCAATCGAGTTCCGAAAGTGATACCAATGCTTCTCATGAGATAGGCAATAATTATGGTTTTGTAATGATGATAGGCAATTAAAAATAAGTCACATGAGCATTCTTTTTTACCATCTTCTATCGGTAAGATTTTGCTTGTGCTTCAGTCACCTCTCGACTAGCCCGAGCATGGGGAAAACGTTGTTTGAAACATATGTTGTCAAGCAAGGAAAGTAGTAGTTCATTTTGGTAGATCCGTAGATGTATTGTAAAAAAACTACATAATTTAAGAAAAACAAAACAGACAATTGCCATGATTGAGATGTGTTTGTATGTACATGATTTGAGCAAACCAAAGATTCAAAAGACTACTAAGCTTCAATCGGGGTTCCCGGAAAATGGAAATAACAAGAGTCTTGAAAGCCTCATTCATCTCACTAGAAATAAGAATAAGAATAAGAATAAGAATAAGAATGAGCTTCCAAACAAAATGTGTTGTGTTTACTCGTGAATATTGGAGTATGTTATAACTTGCAAACAAACAACTCTTAAAATGGAACTAATTACCCAACAAGAACCACCTTCTCGCTTTTGCTGTCCCTCACAACGCAAAATACATGAGTTGACGACTCTACTTTTGTAGACAGTTGGGAAATACTCAAACTCAAATAATTTGAGACTTTTCAATTTTTATACTTTTTAGAACATTCCAACCAGACTTCATCGTTTTCATGGAATTTTTATTTTCTAAACTTTTACTAATTTCTATACTAAATATATATTAGTTTTTAGAAAAATTCACTTATCAGTTCTTGTTTTGAAGTTTGCATCAGACCATGTATTAATTTGGCCAAGGAAAGTTTATGAAAATTTAATTGATAAGTTGCCACCTTATATTGGACAGCTTAATATACAAGTTTTTACTAATTATACACATATCACATTGGGTTAAAACTTTTTTCAATTATAAATTTCTACCAGAATACTAGTCATGTACTAATTGGTAATAAATGTACAAAACAAACAATATTTATTTGAACTAATATTAACATCTTCCGAAATCAAGTCCAATTCAATTTGAATTTGCAAATATCTTAGGGCAAACCCAATTGGGGGGGGGGGGGGGGGGAGGGAGAGGGGGGGTTTGGGCTGGGGGGGAGGGGTTGGGCTTCTAAAAATTAATGGGGAGGGTTGGGCTAGGGGTTGGGCTGGGGGTAGCTCCCAGCTACCCCAGCAGGCGCGTTTATGCGTCTGTCAGCTGCCTGGGCGCAGACGGCAATCAAGGGACGTCAAGTGGCATCTCCAAATTAAAATATTATTATTGTTTTTTTATTTTTTGGTTTAGTCTTTGGTTTAGTTTTTAGTGTGTATATTATTATTTAATAGTATAGTATAATTATGTAATTTGTGATATAGTTTTTAGTTCAATTTTTTTTGTTTAACTTTTATTGTTCATAATTTTTATGGCATTTTAATTTATTGAATTAAAATTTTAATTTCATTTTAAAAAATGACAGTTACAACTAAATCATTTAATTAGAATATAGGTGGTTATATATATATTTGAACAATATAATTTTTCAATTACTTTGAAAATATAATTTAAACGATTTGACAAAAAAATTCAAATTCATACTTTATTTATAATATTTTTGTGTTGATTTTTTTTGTTAGTATATTTATCACATTAAATCACCAACATGAATTTAATAACTTGCAATGAAAAATAATTGGAACAATACGATTTAATTTGATTATATTTGGGCCATTAATTTATATTTTTAATATTATTAATAATTATATTATTATTATTATTATATAATTATTATAATGGTGAGAGTTGGGGACAATTAAATTGAGATTAAATGGAGAAGAAAACCCCATGATTGAATTTGAATAGACTGAGGCTGGGGTTGGGGACAGGAGCATCTGGGGAGCTCCGGAGCCCTCCCCCAACCCCCAACATTGGGTTTGCCCTTATGTATGCTCCTGGTAATCTCCTCATTTGTGTTTTAAGCACACAACAAAAAAAAGAGTACTACTAGTCAAATTGACTTACGCATTTGAAACAATTTTTTATATCCAACATATATCAATAATTAAATATTAAGGGTGTATGTGGATGGGTTTTGGCCCGGTCTCGCGAAACCGAGCCAAAATCCTTTCAAATGAGTTTTCGCCAAACTCATAAAACCATCAAAAATCTATTCAGAAAATCACACTCAAACTCTTCAAACCTATAAAACATTGATTTGACACCTGCCACCTACTTTTTCCCCTAAATCCCAACATCCAAACCCAATTCAAGTGGGGTTTCAACTTATTCAAACCACAAAACCCAACAGTCAAAATTCATCCAAATGAGAGCTTAAAGGTTTCATCGAAACCACCCAAATCATTTTTTTTAAATCGAGACCCGCGAAACCGAGCCAAAACCCATCCAAATAGAGCCTAAGTTTTCAAAAATTGTGAAATGCTACAAAATAGGCAGCCATAATATCATTCATTATTAAAATCAGAATAAGTTTTAGGCTTAGGCACACGAGGGAAAATAAAAAAACTGCAACCAGAGTCATGCAGTGTAAGTGTTCCTGAAAGAAGCAGAAATTACAGGTACCTCTCTCTTCTCCATCTCCCTTGATTTCCTCCTCGTTTTTTATTCACATAATTACTGTTTCTCATAATTAAATTGCCCTCAATCTTTATCTCTGTTTGCAATTTCTCCGTTTTGGTAAGATTAAAGGGCGATTGACAATGGTTAGTGATAATTTTTGGATTTCCCCATTTAATGTTAAGCTTTGTAAGAAATCGGATAGGCTGGAGCTTGACTTCATTCGTTTGATCACGTTTCTTCGCTGGCTTGAATCAACGTTAGTGATTGATTATATATGCGTTGATTTTTTCTATTTTATTTTACTTTTTGGTTAATTATTATTAAAAGTTGTAGTACTTGATTCTACAAGTGTTTTAGTTTTTTTTAAGGAGTTTTTTGTTTATATATTTTGATTTGTTATTTACAGAATATTGGATTTAGGGGACAAAATGCACAAGTTCTGCGGCTGGATCTGTTCCGTAAGTGATTATTCTTCTTTAATTGATATTGATTGATGTGTAAGAAAGTGGAAATTCTTGTAGTAATATTTTTTGTTCCTCCTTATGTTAATCAACAGATTAAAATGGTATCTTGCTTGCTCCTATGAATTAAGCTTATGCTATTCTATTTCCATATAATTTTGGGGTCTGGTGGTTTTGATATTCTACTTCTATGGAGTGCTGGGATGCTACTTGTTTGGAGCTGGATCCATAAAATTCAGAATTTAATGATCCCCTATGTTGCACATGCATCATTATTTTTGGACCTCGGCTACCTGCCATATCTCTTATGATTAATTTATTATTGCAAGTTTGTCGTTCTTGATTAAGTCACAAGGCAGTTGGTATATACATTTGTTTTCAATGAAACTAAATTTAAGTTGGGGAGAAGTTAGGAATAACCCTTTTTTGCACTTTTGCTAGACATATTCTTGACCATTGTTATATATACAGACAATAAAATTATAGAAAATGAACATAAATCCTCATATGATCCAGATGGAAAGATAGAGAACATATGCAGTCATACCACGCCACATAAGTTTAATGAAAAAATGAAATTAGAAACAAAATGGAATGGAGCTGAAAATGGTTGACAATAGCCAGGAGAAGCAAATGTGTGGATGAGCTCAATATTGTTGCCAGATCTTGACATGGACTTGCCATACTTAGGAGATTGTAGACCATAACGGTTAAGGGTCTGTTATATCCTCAACATTGTAGACCATACTTAAGGGACTGTTTGAGTCAGGGGTCTTTAAATATGTTATGTAAGTGGGCTATTTAGACTTGTGAGGACAGATGTATTTGGTTCTATGTATGATACTTTTTGGCATTTTGCTACATTATTTCAGAAATTTTATAGATGCAAATTTTGTTCCAGAGTGGCAATCTTGGGCTTCATTTAATATGGCACATTATGCATCTGATTGTGAGCATTTGGTACTTTCTGCTGGGTCTAGTGAGTGCACTAGAGAGCGTTCTTATCTCCAGTGGATTGTTGAAGAGGTTTAAAAATCTTGATATTAGTAAAGTTCAGTACCTGGCAGTAGTTATAGACAGCGAAGAAGCTCTTCAGACTCTGAAAGTTCTTGAACTATTGCGGTGGCTTGAAGCTATTGGATTGAAAAATGTATGCCTCTATGATACAGAAGGTACAGATGCCATGACACGGAAAAATAACCTTGGCAATGCCACTCAAATGTATGTTTGCCAGCTTTACAGATGTAATTATGATTGATATTCCTTTTATGTTGTAGGAGTGCTGAAGAAATCTAAAGATGCCCTCATGTTATGGTTGAAAAGTGAAAAAATGTTAAAAGTACGATTCTCACTTCTGCATCTTCTACATTCTAGGTTATTGAAATCCATTATTGGCTATAATGTCTCAGATTTTTCTGCAGGCCTTGGATCATTATTTATATTGCCGTCTTGAATAAAATATCATTTTCATGAAATATTTGCGTGTGTGAAAGTTTCAATCGCCTTTCCCTTTACTGCAAATGAAGGCTTATTAACATTTAAATTTTGTCATTTTTTAAAACAAGAATAGTTATTCTCAAGGTGATATTTTTTAACCTCACACTGATATAGTGTTTCCTTTCGTATATCAATAAAGTAAATCAAAATGTTAGAAAACAGTTATTTGCCTACCATATCTAAAGATGCTAAACGAATTTCCTCTAAATCAAGACTGAATTATCTTTGTACAGGAAACTGCAACAAGTGAACCGCTTCTTGAGCCGAAATATATGAATTTGGAAGTCGTATCTTTTTCTGATGGGAAACATGCTGTCGCCAAAGCAGCTAATTTTCTTTTAGAGAAGCAATATTTAGGTGCCAGTACTGAGAAGCCAAATTTGACAGAGTCGGACATCACAGATGCTCTTCGAGCAACAGGTTTGTAGTTTTAGTACTTCTGTATTAGCAGTATATACAGATAGTATGCATAAGTTTTGCTCTAGGTTTAACAAAGGTATCCATTTTTTGGTGAAACCAGGGTGTGGGGGTCCAGACCCTGATCTCATGTTGATATATGCTCCTGCAAGGTGCCATCTGGGATTTCCGGCTTGGAGAATTCGTTATACCGAGATTGTGTAAGTATTAGTAGTATGCTTTATTACTAACCAACTTTTTGCACTGTTTTGGGAACTTTATAAAGGGCAATTCACTTTAGCAAGTGACATTTTTCAAACCACAAAGAATATATTATACTTTGTCTAGTTATATATATTGGACAAGATTCTTCTGAGTTTGCAATTAACTGCAGAAGCCTGGGATTTTTTCTTTTTAATATTTGAACATTTTTGAACTCTGGAATTTGTGCTGTATTCTTGGCTGTAGGCACATGGGACCATTGAAGTCTATGAGAATTGGTGCCCTTATTAAAGCCATTCGTAGGTTCACTATGGTGCATCAAAACTATGGTATGTGAATCCATTACAATTCCATAAGCTTATGTGTGCAGGATCGAACAACTCCCTGTTAAATTTGTATGTAATCCAACCTAGTATAAACCTATTAAATTGTTAAACGATAAAATTATTAGGACAATTAATAAAGATAAAGGAAAAAAGAAACAGAGATGTAAATTTCTCAGAAACATTTCAGAGGTTTAATCCCTAAGGTTCTGCAAAGCCATTTGTAATAGTTGTTCTGCTTCTCAAACAAATAAAATGAAAGCAAAACTAAAGCAGAATGGTCTATTTCAATGGTTCACAGGGATATTGCAATGGTGAAAAAGGTTCCAAGTTGTGTTAGGTTTCTTTTTCTTGTTTCTTTTCCCCTTATGAACAAAATCAAAGAAACGCCATCGTACTGTGTACATGTGATAAATTTGCTTTGTATTACTCAACATAAACCTGAGCTGAATGTTCTATAAATTTATTCACTTTGTTGTTCTTCATTTCCAGGTAAATAAGCTGGTATATCTCAAGCCTGTACGCCGTTTACAAGAATCACATATTTGTTGCTGAGGCGCATTTGTAGTGAAAACTCTGATTTATATAAACTTTCTTTTTTGGATATTTTTGGGTTAAGGACTCTCGTGTTCAATCTATGTAAACATATTTATATAACCACGTGAAAATTCTGAAGTAATAAAATATCTACCTCTCTTTCTCCCTCATGCCTTTTTTGTTTATTGTGTTATTATTCGGGAAAAATTGATCGAGCTTCATGATGGAAAATAGTACTCCTAAGAATGTTATTGCCTAGTTTCTATCAAACTTGCAAACATTCTCGAACTATATTACTATTAAACATCTATCTTTTTACAAATACTAGTACTACTACAAGTTTACAACATACCCTCTAGTATTAGTAACAAAAGTACAATCTCGCCCATAAATATTACACAACAAACAAAGTGTTTTTACACATAGCAATGGTCAACACTGCAAACAACACTATATACATAACTTATAAGATTTCAAGTTAAACCAAAGATTCCAAAAACCATAGGGATCATATTATCACAATCCAACACCCCTAAACGGAAAATTCTTGTCCAAGTCTGGTTTGGCCAAACCCAACCAACCACCATGTAAGTGTATTGCACTTGCTTTGTAATTGGTCACTCTCCTGGGAGTTACAACCAATCCCAAAGCAAGGGTATTACACTTGTCATGTAGTTAATTTTGGTTCGGCCAAACCCAGTCTGAGTAAGAATTTCCCAAAACGCCCAAATTCCAAAACCATATACATTCTCTCAAATTCCACTTCTAGGATACCGGAATCCAAACAAGATTATCAGCCGGAAAGAAATGACAAACAGGCGAGGCACCAGGCGTAGTTTTAAGTACTCGAAACGCAACATGTTCAGGGTCCCACTGCGAGGTATCCATATGACACATAGCAGTAGCTTCAACTCTACCACCATCATCTCCATCTAACATAACCTTATAAAGCATATTGTCACTGACTTGACCATGGCAGTAAAACACCGCATAGGGGTAAGGAAGCGTATGGCAAGCCACAATCTTTTTAGCTGATATTTCAACTGGAGGTTCATATATTGTGTAGTTTTGGAGAGGGGATATTGATTCAGTAACGTAATTTGTTGTCAAAACTTTGAAGCGCGAATTGAGACCGAATATATTATAGATGGAATCGAGCATGAACTCTAATGAAGTGGCACAAAACTTACTTTCACCCTTGATTGGTGGGAATTCACAGTGATTGAGTGTGGTTTCCATGGCTAGGGCCTGTTTGGAGCCGTGGGGGAAGGAGAAAAGTTGAAGAATGTACGGTAGTTGGGACGAGGTGAAAGGGATGGAATCGGATTCTTGTTTGGTTAGTAGATGAGGAGAGGTTAAAGGGTCCTTTTTGGGGAAGTAGATAAACATTTGATTACCAAGTTTGAGATCATTGTAATTAAAGAACAGATTTAGTGCAGGATCCATTTGAGACAAAGATGAAACTTTGTCTGGATTCTGGACAGAATCACCCTCTTGATTAATTCGAAATCGAAGATGGTTTTCCATATGATCATCATTTTTCATGTTTGGTGTATGGATTTTCAGGTGCCCTTCAGTTATTTGGAGACGCTGCAAATGGTATAAAGTACATAAGGTAAGAAATTTAATGGAAATTTGTGATGGAATATGATGAATTCTACGGGAATGATATTTTGACATATTACCTGAAACAAAAGCAGTGAATACAGGATGAATATTGAAGAATTGAATCCAAAATCCATAGCTCTTTTCTTGGAGTTCTTGAATCTGTCAATAATCTTTTGTTTCTGAAGGAGGTGTTTGGGACAAAAAGATCGAATATTGAACAGTTTTTGGAGTTCTCTATTGCTGATTTGGAAAATCTTAACAGGCTCTTGATAAACAGAAGAGGGTCAACTCTTTTCTCCTTATTTAAAATTCAAGATTTAGAATCTCTCATGCTTAAATAGCAGACATGGTCTCTGAATATATATATATATATATATAACAATCTTTGCTTAGATCATCATTTTAATTAACTAATCCCATTTTTCGGAAACTAAAAATATATGTGATATAGTTAGTTATTTAATTGAAGTGAAAGTGATAATAAATCTGATATAATTTATCAGTTTGACTATGTAACTCCCACTACAGAGTGGGGACAACGCATTTCTATTTTATAATGTTTGAAAAGGTTAGGAACCAATAAATAAACACTTAATTTGTAGATGTCACTTTTTTGCAGGTCAACTTTAGGCCTAGCTACAACATGGAAATGAAGGACAAATTGGACTGAATGTTAGATTACATGAAATCATTTGGGGGTCATATATACTACTAGTGGAAGGTATATATTTAGTCAACCCACTAGCTCAAACTTGTCTTGCTGCTAGAATATTAATTGGTTCCAATTAACATATGAACCACTTGCAAATTTTAGAGTCTTCCACATAGTAGCATGCATGATTAGATTAATGCCTTGAATTAAAAGTTTCCCTAGAAGATTCGTTTTGTGATTAGAGAAAGTTTAACGTGAGAGTGTGAACTAGATCTATAGAAGCACATTTATACAAGTATCATGAATTAACACCCGAAAGTCAAACCTACTGCATAATGTTTTCAAAGAATTAGTAAAATCAACCTTTTTTACATATATAACTCAAGGTTTTCCACACACATATATATGTACAGTATGTTATAAGTTTACTCCCTGTGATATTCATTATGTTCAATTTAATTCCTTGTAATAAAGAATACTTTACCCCTCATGTTGTAATCTTATGCATCGCCTCCCTAATATTTTTATATATGGCACCTCACCCCCCCTGTATTGTATTATGATAATGTGGTTGTTTACCCTCCCTCCCTCATGTGTTATGATAAATTTGGTAAATTGAATATTATACATTTCAGGTGGGGTAATTTAATTAGCTCATATAATAATGTTGATAATTTGCTTGTTGAGTTATGGTTGTGCATTGGTTGACTTTGGGCTTGTCAGGCTTCTGATATGGCCAATCAGTGGGTTTAAAAATATGTAGATATAGTACTAGTAATGTAATTAAGTAGCAATCAATCAAACACACTAAACACATGCCATATACCAGAAATTAAGTGCATTTAATTTGTATAATATATATACATATAGATAGTCCTCTCTCTCACTAAATATTGAATAGTTATATCATGCATAAAGAGAGGTTGTACAGTTAGTTAACAGAAGAAGTTAGAGAAGTACTATCAATTAAGTAATTATCTGAAGATGGAAGATAAAGTTTTTTCAGCCTTAAATTACTCATTCTCTCCCTTATATCAGTAAGTAATGATTCTATACCAATATATCCATGCATTTCTTCTATTTCAATGCTTTATTTCATATATAATTTGTTCTTCATAATTTCATTTCATTTTTATATTAATTTTTCAGATTGCAAGAAAAGATATTCGAGGAGCTAGACGTAATATAATGAATTGTGAAGCAATTATGCCTACACTACAAAAAATTTAAATTTTAGTGACAAAAGGGTAAATGACAAAGTAACAAGAATTTAAATATTGTCACTTAAATGATGTATATAGGTACATTAATGACAAGAAATGTGAAAAAGTTGTCACTATTGACATTTAGTGATACCCCAAAAGTGACAACTAAAAAATTGTCAGTAAATTATAGTGACAATATTTATTGTCACTATGTTGTCACTGAAAGGGTGTCACTAATTGTCAATAGTGACAACTTAAGTTTCATATACTTGTCACTAATAGCAATTAGTGACAACTTAAAAATATATTTTGTCACTATTGCACTTATCACTATTGTTATTGTGATAAAACTAATATTCTTGTCACTAAATATATGCAAAAAGTGACAATTCCAACAATGTCACTTAATATTTTGTCACTAAAATCCATTTTTCTTGTAGTGCTAAGGCAATCAAAGATGTTGTGAATCCTGCTGCACCCTCATCATCAGATTCTAATAATATTATTTTTGTAAGAAATAATTTCAATATCAACCCTAATGTTATAATTTATCACACTCATCATCATCTTGATCATTCTGAAAAAGTACCAAAGGCAAAGCTGCTTCTGCTATGAATGGTTAAAGAATTAATGTGAAGACAATTAAGTGATACAATATCAAAACTAAATTGGTTATTTATGTAACTTGGGTCTGAGTTTGAGTTTGCAATAGGTATATAGCAATTTTTTCTCATGAACTTAGTATTTGGATAGGCTAAATTCATGTTTCAAGCTAGCAAGATTGATAAAGTTGATAATAATTATAATAATAAAAGCATTCATTAAATTGCCGGAGTACAACACTAAAATACATCATTGAATTAAATATATTAACAAAAATTTCAACACAAAAATATGTTATCAAAAATATTATAAATAAAGTATGAATTTGAATTTTTTTGTCTAAGTGTTTAAATTATATTTTCAAAGTAATTGAAAATATATATAACCACTTATATTCTAATTAAATGATTTAGTTTTAATTGTCATTTTTTAAAATGAAATTAAAATTTTAATTCAATAAATTAAATTGTCATACAAAATATGAACAATAAAAATTAAACAAAAAAATTTGAACTAAAAACTATATCACAAATCACATAAATATACTACACTATTAAATAATTCTACAAACTAAAAAATCTATATATATATATATATTTTAATCAGGGGACACCATTTGGCGTCCCCTGGTTGCTGCTTAGGCGCGTGTAGACGCTCCCAATACCATCTGTAACAGTCCAACCCGAGATTGACCCGAAATGGCCCTCCTCGAGTCGCTGCAACCTTGAAAAAACACTAAAGAAATTCTAATTTAATCAAAAGCAACTTAAACTATAATTTGAATGAGTACAAGTCAAATTGGAATGGACGAAATTCACTTCAATGCTACGTCTAAGACTATCTTCACAAGAAACTGATACCTAACTAGAACATTGTTTCAAAAGGTACCAGAGCACGAGACCATTCAAGATACGAACCCCTTCTCGACATCCTCGCTTTCATGTAACTCTGAAAAGTAATAATTTGAAAGCGTAAGTTGACTAAATCAACTTAGTGAGGCTGGTGCACGTGCACAAGTGAATTTTTATGAACCTGCTAAAAGATTTGTTATGACAAACAAATACACAATAAATGACAATTTAAACATTCCATAACACGTCTACATTGATAAAGTATATAATTAACTACACGTTCAAGAAAACAAAAAAATATTCAAGATAACCATTCATTCACTAAAAGGATATTTAATCCCGCCTTATCACTAAGGGTAAGGAGCCAATCTTACCAACCCAAGTGCATTGCTGCCAATTTAGGTCTCGTATACCGAGATATGCGAGACCAAGATAATGATTGATTGCGGAGTCAACCTGACAAGTCACCACTTGTTCCAGATTTATCCGAACCTACCACTATCGCACTTCAGACACTATGAACAAGGTGGGATAAAGTACTATACACCCTGTCCCGACAGTTATCATTTAAAAGCAAGCAATTCGATCATTACATATTTCACATTAATTATACTATTATATTTCAGCTTCAACAAGTACTGAGAATATCATATAGACAATTATATTTAATAATCTGTCAATATCTCAAGAAAACAATCAATGTGAGCATCACATACATATATCTTTAATAATCCTAGATATCACACATAATAAACATTCAAACAATCAAATTATACACATTACTCAAATAAGGATGCAGCTCTCACCTTGGTCTTTAAGAAAGGTTGACATCAAACTTGAAATCCATGAAATTTTTTGTTTAATCTTCGATCATTGGCTTCGTCTTGCATATAAACACCTATCATTCAAGGGGATTTGGAAAAAGAACCATATTTTCTTTTCTTCTTCTTTCCTCTCTTTCTTTATTCTATCCTCACTCTCGGCCCTGCCTCTCTCTTTCTCTTCTGTGTAAATATATGTGTGAAATTGAGAGAAAAAGGAAAGGGAATAAAATGGGTTTTGACTTTTCAAATTACTTTCCATTAACATAAGAATTGAATGAATCTTCCTCCACCAAGATATGTTTTTTTTCTCAATTTTTTGCTAAAATTGCATTTTAACCCCTTTGCTTTTATAAAATACCATCTTGGCCCTTGAACTTTTTGAAACTTGTCAATTATTTTATTGGGCATTACACCCCCCCCCCCCACCCATCCCCCCAAAAATAATTTCCAGCAGCCCAACCCCTCCCCCCAGCCCAACCCCCATTGGGTTTGGCCTAAGCGACTCAACTCCAACTTATATGATGACCACTCAAATGCCTGTGAATAAGATCCAAATAAATATAATGTATGAATTAAAATTGGACCAAATTTTGATCGAATCAAAGTCAAACCCACAACAAATTACTACTATTTTTGTTAAATCATTCACAAATTCAATCGAATCTTCCTGGATTCAAATTGAATCCGAATATATTCATAGCATCATAACTTAAATAGAAAATAACTTGCATCAAATCGTAAGAACCACTTGTGATTAAGGAGATTTTAGTCTAAGGACTTGGTCAACGTAAAAAGCGTCACGTGTTGATGTTCTCCTTTCTTCAGTATGGAATCCTAAGCTGATCAGATCTGGACTCCACTTCAAGGAACCTAACACTGTGCAACTCGTTAGGTTGTGCTGGTGATTGAGCAGTCGCTGACCCTCTGATGCTTAAATCATATTAATTCGAAGTATAGCATAAATGTAGTAGGTTAAGTCACATAAGTGTACCTAACTTATGAAATGAGGGGGGGTATTTATAGAAGTTGAAAACGGATCTTTCGGATCGGTCTGGTCTTAATCGGTTTGTCTGAATTGAGATGTACATGTCCATCAATCGACATGGTTTCGTGCAGCTCAATATGATTCATTTATTTAGTACATCGATGATTATATATTTGGAACATATCTGATGCTAGAACAAGTCTACAACGATGTAGTTTGATCTACGTGGTAGATCAATGTACTTATAGAAGAATCGATGATAGGATCAAGTCTATCATGTTCTGGCTGATATGATTGATCTGGTCGATCTCACTGATATGACTGATTTGGTCGATCTTATATAGTGTTTTTACCATGTGTTAAGTTGACTAAGTGCCATGTAATGATATCCAAAATATGGTACATCAACTTGCTCAACCACATAAATCAAAATCAAAAAATAAACAAGCCAACAAAAAGAAGAACATTAATATATGCCCTATATTCGATTTTTTTTTTAAAAAAAAAAAATTGTAGCTTTTCAAAAATAAGGAACTAAACTCATTCTACTAGTACAAAAATTCCACCATAAAATATTTATTACTATGAATATTAAAAAGAAAAAATATCATTGCATCCACCGGTTTAAGTATTTATGCTGCTCATTAATTTGTGTTCTCAACTTAGTTTTTCAAATATATACCACTAGTATTTTGCGACCTGCCAAAATGCCACAAACCCTCTTCCCTTTGACTTCACCATCCACGGTCTCTGACCAAAACAACTATATCCTTTCAAGTTGAAACTCCAAAAAAAAAAAAAGAAAAAAAAAATGAAGATCGAAGAAGAAAACCATATAAGATGGCCAAACAATTGAAATAAAGTCTATATATTGTCATACTTATTACTATATATATCTCGATGGAATTAATGCATATATAGGGATAATATATATTTTAATTTACGTACGGGTATATTATATATTACTCTAAATAAGATTGTACTGCTAGTGGAAACAGTTGCCCTTATTTTATTTCCTTTTTTTTTCTGCCCATTTAATCCCGAAACGACGCCGTTTTGGATATTTTTCCCTCAAATTGAGCTTTCCAAGAATTTCTTTTCCATTTAAATTTCACCCATATTGATTTCCTTGGGGGCCCCACTGCCATCTTTTTCTTCTATTTTCCTCCTTGTTCACATTATCTCCCCGCCATCCTAAAAAAGATGTTATCTTTCCCATCACCAACAACTTCTTCTGACACC
Source organism: Penstemon davidsonii (assembly GCA_034814905.1). Lineage (NCBI taxonomy): Eukaryota > Viridiplantae > Streptophyta > Magnoliopsida > Lamiales > Plantaginaceae > Penstemon > Penstemon davidsonii. The sequence continues at coordinate 8,780,173 of JAYDYQ010002688.1, forward strand.
AGCAATTGAGTGTTTGTTTTGGCATACCTGAAATTCATTGAATCGGTTATACGTAGTGTCCTTGCTGCCAATCTATCAATATAGGCTCCAATTATCCTGTCTGCTCTGTACATGAATCCGGTTATAATATACAGCTTTCCTAAATTCTCCTTCTTTCTTTTATTGTTTTATCCAAATCCCCCTTTTTTAAATTGAATTTTATTGCTTCTTTACTCCGTCTGTAGGGGTATACTGAGAAAACTTTGTCTGACATAAAAATCAAATTGTTTACTGTCTAATCAGTTCATCCGCCTCAACTTGCCTATCCCTTTCTTCTTTAAGTTCATTTATTTCAACCGTTCTCTGTTGTTTTGGGGAGTTAATTTCAAAACAGAGGTGCGCCTTCATTCCATCAATTACATTTTGGCTTTACAACTTAAATCTATTTTGAGAACGTAATATTTTTGCAGGGCTATGTTGTAATCTTATATTGTAGAAAAAGTGAATTCATGGTTTTTGGATCAAATATTTGTTTTGTGTGTGCCTATTTCTGTTTTATGTTCCCTATTTCTGCTAATTGTTGTAGAAGAACAATAAGAAATGGAGGTGCACTCAGGTCCGGGTAAAGCTTCACACCATCTCCGGAAGTGTTTTATTTGTTCATTTGCTTTGTTTAATGACATGTTGATTCTTCCTATTGTGTTCTAATTAGAATTTAAATTTATAGATTTATTCATTTCTTCTAATTTTCTCTGATTTAGCTTCTTTGATATGTTTATCTAGATACATATTTTGTTTTTTTACTATTTTTGCTGCAATGGATAATTTTCCTTCTATTTTAGAAAACACTGATACCAAGATAGAGTTGTTTCTCTGATTTTGATTTAGCAGGGTTCGTAATGTCAGTGTTGCAACAGTCTTTTTCTTACATTCGATGGGTGAGTCATCTCTTTGACTATTTGAGTAACCGCGTATCCATTTCAATGTCGTTTTCACAAGTTGGTTAATTTTGATTCTAATTTAATTAATGTTGTCTTTATCCTTTTAAGAGTTCTTGCAGCCATTGTTGGTGCTACTGTGTCTCATGCATTTTGACAGGTGAGTGTTTTAATTGGGTAATTTTGCTTCTATCTTGACAGCGTTTCGAATTGAATAATTTTGTTGCTATCTTGATGCAGTTTTGATGGATTGTGTAATTTTGCTCTATTTTGTTGAATTGGATATATATGTAGCCCTCAGATATCCTCGGTATGATTTTCCCTGCGATATGGTTTTAAATTTTTTATTTTGACAAAAAGGAATAATTGCTATTTATCTATTTTTAACTTTTTCTTGTATATGTATCAATGATTTTTTGTTGTTTTTGTGCTTGTGAGAAATATCATTTGTTATCTTTTTTACTTATTAATTTATGAATTTTTATTGCAGGTTTCATGTATAGGCTACAGTGTTCTGCTTGCTTGTGGATTATTCGTTTGTCGTGCCGAGATTTGTGTATTTCTTATTTACATTCACTTCCATAAGTTCCATTGAAGTTTGAAAGGTTCCAAAGAAATATGAGATTTGCAGTTTCATTTAATCGGACATTTGGTCTCTCATTTCTCCTAAGTTGACCTCCATTTAATTTTTCTGACGCGGTTAGAAGGTTGGAGCTTACTATTTTACAGGCAAGCAAAAGGTTTGTACTTTTTTTTTTCTTTCTACGTTTTGTTTACTTAATTGACCAATGTTTCTTTAGTTAGCCAAGGTTTATATGATAAGGATGAGGTTGTATTCCAGAGGAGTGGTATTCTGTTTTCAACATATGGAGGGGTGCTATTCAGAAAGTTATTGCTTTCATAATTATATTTTGCCTTTTAATCGTGCAATTTATAGTTCGTGTTACTTCTTAAATTATTGCAGCTCTATCTTCTGCTCGATTGGTAGCGCATTGAGCCTATTTCATAATATATTTGATGTGTTTTTTAGTTCACTTTTATAATATTTCTTTTACTTGAAAGACTGCCTCAACAAAACTTGAACCATGTTTGTTAGTTCGAGCACATTCGGTTTAAGCATATCTTTTAGTTCTTCTTTTCGTGTTTATTTTTGTTTTTTAAAATGTTCACATATTGAGCCGTTCGGGTCTTACCGGAGAACTGATTCTTTTTAAATGTTCGCATATTAAATTAGGTGCTACCGTTGATGTTTGTATTTGTCTAACTTGTATGCTCTTCTTACATGCATTTTTATGTCTCTCAAGAACTTTATCAAGGATGGGTGTATTGGGTTGTCTCTAAAACTATAAAAATCGCTCTTCAGTTTAACATTGTTGTAATTGTGTAGTTAAGTACGTTATTTCTGTCGCAAACGCTACCGGAATCATCGGTTGGGTGATCCGGATTTTGCACTAGATTTTGAGGAGATCTAAGTAATTGATTCAAAGTAGAAGTCAGTCACGAGGGTTAAAGTTGTGGCATTCAAATTTTCATTTTCATCTTCTATGAAGCTATTACTACCAGTTATTTTTTTTAACCATGTTATCTTGTATGCTATATGCTTAGGCATGTTATTATAATTTATGTGCGACGTTGTATGCTATGGCTTCATTTTACTGCTGCTTCTTATGTGGTAGCTTTTGGCGTCACTATAAATGTAAGAATCTTTTCCGTCAAATTCTTGAAATCTTCTGGCATTTCACTTTTAAGTGAGATTATATTGTTATTGCTTTCATGGGATTCATTTAACATGATATGTTTATTTCCTTTTGGTGACTGCATAGATGTGATTTCTCACCAGCATGTGGCGTTCTATCAGATTGGTTTACCAGTCGGCTACTATGAAACCATGATGACCATTTCATGATTACTTGGTCTACTTGAAATAAGCTTTTGTCGGGTTCTCACACGAGTTATGCATATTGAAGTCGCTTATTTCCTTTTTGCCGGTATATTTCTGGATTAAAGCATTATCGAAGTCGCTTATTTCCTTTTTGCAGGTATATTTCTGGATTAAAGCATTTTGGTTATTATGCTACTTTGATATTTGTGTAGTTGTGCTTCCTTATTCTGGTTTTCCTGTTCTTTGAATGTGTGTAAAAATATGAAATCTTGGAGAGCGGTAGAACGGCCAACAAGGCTCTCTATGTTCTTACTCTTGGGTTTTTTTTTTTTTTTAAAAATCATAAGTTGTATGCAAAATGCATTACAATGTTTCTCTATGTGGGAGAAATCAAGCATATTTTATTGGGGGGTTCTCCGTTACTTTTAAGCATTTGTTTGTGTTTCTTGTTTTTTGGGTCTCTTTGCATTTTATTTTAAATTATAACGATCGTTGTACTAGGACCATGTTTCCTCCGGCTGTTGCCGTTCCTTTTTGCATCATTTCCCTAGGTGTCCATCAATTTTACATACACTACTTCTCCTCGACATATGACGGAGCCAATATGTATGAATTATGTCTTGTGTACCATATCAAATTTATATGTTTCTTAGATTTTTTTTTTAATTAATCATTTCTTATAAATGCTTACCTCTTCTCTGCTATTATGGCCCCCGTGTAGTTTGTGTAATGAAAGACTATGTGTCTGGATTGTGTTCGCATTTCTAAGCAACACCGAAAAAGGTTGGCTATATATTCTTCCTCTTGCTGTGATTTCGGATCATGAAATGTTTGGTAAGTCGCAATGTTTTTCCAATTTTGACTTATACCTGATTCTTCTTTCTACTTTCTCTTTTGTTGTTTTTCTATTGTAGTAATGGTGATCTTTGTAGACGACCAGGTTGGACCACGCATTAATCATTATTCTCATATCTAATTACATTACTATTAATCTGCTCGAATGCCTTGTGTTTTAATGTCATGTATTTAACCATATTGCATTTTCTTTCTTATGCATTGAATCATATTACAGAATGTGTTTAACCATATTGCATTTTCTTTCTTATGCATTGAATCATATTACAGATTCTTACATTTGAGACTTACATATATATTTTTTATGCTAGGACTGGATGAGCTGAATTAGTAGGCTACTTCAAGTACGGGTGTCTAGCCTCTGAATTGATGGTCTTTGTGGTACCACTGAATTGACTGGAGTATTGCTCCCCGATCCTCGGTGCTGCATCTTCAACGTTATTTTGTATGGTGTGAACTTTTCATGTTTTAACTTTTAAAGAGAATACCGTTTCTTTTTAGACTTGGATTTTAGGAAAAATTTATTTATTTTTTGGGGTTTGTCTGTGTTGATCGTGTACTTATATATTTTCGTATTGGCGTGCATTGTAAGAATCTATTCACTCGTATTTAAATTGGATTTTTTTGGGCTTTCCTTTTTTAAAGGTCAACCCACTTATAATTTTGTTTATCTTCTTGGCAATTACGACGTCTCTGTAGGTAGCCTTCATTAATGCCTCTTTTTGCTTGTATATATGGTTTGTACATATAGAATTGAGTTTAGTTATAGGGTAAATACCACTTTTGGTCCCTCTTATCATTAACTTTTTACAGAGTGGTCCCTCTTATGTTTTTTTTCCCGCTTTAGTCCCTACTATGAATTATGTGTTTCACTTTAGTCCCTACTATGAATTATGTGTTTCACTTTAGTCCTTATCAGGTGGTTCCGATAACACGTGACATGTATATGAATATTTTTTAGGGCATTTTCGTCCGTTCACTATTGAGACTAATTGGGATATTGTTTAATTGGTGAGCAATTTTGGTGTTTGAAGAAGATTTTGGGAGAAAACTTTAGTTTGGAACGAAATGAACGATGAAGTTGGATTGGAATGAAAGCCTAGTTTGGAAGAGATTAAATATTTTTTTTAAATTAGAAAAACGAAAATATCCCTGTTAGTTTACTTGAAATGATAAAATTACCCTCATGTGCATGTCACATGTTACCGGAACCGCCTTGGATCACTTGAAAGGGACTAAACTGAGACAAATAATTCATAGTAGGGACTAAAGTGGGAAAAAAAACATAAGAGGGACCACTCTGTAAAAAGTTAATGATAAGAGGGACCAAAAGTGGTGTTTACCCTTAGTTATATATTGAACAATGTTCTGACTTTGTCACTAGAACCTTTTTACACTTGTGACAATTTGGAAGAAATTTTAACCTTGTTGCTTAATATATATGGGAAGAATAAATATAAAAAATTGTAACAATAAATTCTCGTAAAAAATTATTATTCTGGTGAAGGGGGAGAATTGAAGAATCATGGGGAAAAAGTGGAGAATGTAATTAATAGAGTTTGAGTTTAGGTGCTTTTCGGTTATTTTTCAGTTTTTTGGTGTATGGTTTGTTTTGAACATAACTGATAAGTAGCAACAAGAGGAAGCATGACCCTTTTCTCGTGAGACTTCAAGGGACGTGATAGCTTTGATCAGTTCCCAGATATTAAAGTCATTTCATTTATACTGTTGATTTTTATAATGTTGAATAATTTGAACTTCAAGTCAGATTTTCTAATTTCTCTTTCTTATCACAGTTTAGGTTCACAAAAGAAAGAATGAAGAATAAAACAAATGATCTTTTCCTCAAGCAAACATAAATACATCTTAACATGTGGGTCGAAAACAAAAGGGATGGTTTAGAAATACAAAAAATGAAAAGAAAAAAAATCCCAAGATTATTTTTCTATCGAGAGAATTGCACTTCTGGTACCAAACTATATACCGATTCTCACTTGTGGTGTTACGGGGATGGGAATGGGGATGGGGATGGGGATGGGGAGGGGTGGGGTAGGGGATGGATTTAGTTTTTTTTTTTTACTATTATAATTATTTTGTTAATAATATTTGACTTTATTTTTTTAATAAATATTAAATATATTAATATTATTATATAAATTTTAGATTTAATTGATATTTTGTCAAATTTATATTAAAGTATTATTTGAAGATGTGGGGTTATTTTGACAACCTGAAATGTTATGGGGTATAATTGTAAGTCAATATAAGTAATGGTATCAATTTTGCAATAAAACTTAACTGTTACGTCATCAGTTAACGTCCATTTTTAACGGTGGTACCAAAAGTGATTGATTTATCAAATTGTGGTACCAAATGTGCCGGCCTCGATTTTTATGGTACCACAAGTGAAAATCGACATATAGTTTGGTACTACAAGTACAATATGATGTGTGCAAATTTTGTACCCAAGGGCAATTAAGAGATTACACAGCTCTACACTAAGTTGACATAAATAAGAGATTTGTAACGACTTTATCATTTAAATCTTCTAACGTCTGTAACGTCTTTGTATTTATTACTTGTAACGTCTTTCCTAAAAAGACTATTGTACCCCTGTATGTACCTATAAATAGATCGTCTATTACCAAACAAAGGGAATGAATTCACTAATACAATTACTATATGGTTTTTCCCTCGATATTGTGTTCAGACCTTATTTTATTGTTATGATGTTGTTATAGACCGAGGGACAAAATTTACACCTTTATCCTGACACATTTTCTGCAACATCACTGTTTACATGGTTTCCTCGTCGTGATGGAATCTCCCTTTAGCTTTCATACTTTTTCTCATGGTGGTGGTGTTGACAGAGTTGTAGACTTATGTGAGGCAGAACCAAGAATTGAACTGATAAAAAGCTTATAACAAAGGTTCTCTGTTTTATTTTGTTTTGGGAAGACAACTAATTCAACCTTCTGGTATATTTCATTTGGCTTTGTATGAGTACATATGAAGCATATATGGTTTGAAATTTTTGTTGAACAAGTGTAATCTAATTGAATTATGATTCTTAATCTTTTTGTTGATGTGTGCTGTTAATTTTCCAAAATTTTAGTAACAATGGTTATTAAAATTTAACTTTAGTTTAATACATAGGAAGAATTACTCAAAAGTTAAATACTCTAGATTTAGTGTAATTACACATACTATTCTTTATATTTGAGAAGTTACTCAAACTACCTCTGAGATATTGAATTCATTACTATTACCCTTAAGGTATTGAATTCATTATTGTTGCTCAAACTACATCATTCTCAACCCACTTATGTTTAAAATTCCTTAACTTGCACCTCTTATAGAACTAATTCAACCGGATCATAAGATATTAACACATAAATAGCACGCTTGAAATAGGCACACAGCACCGCGCCTTGCGCGGTGCATTTCCCTAGTATATATATATATATTGTTGTCCGGCAGAGCTCATGAATGGTAAAGTCCAGTGGGAGAGAGTTTCTTTGAGACTGATTTTTTGGCAAGTTAGAAAAAGAGATGGATATTGTAAAATTAGGTTGAATAAATAAAAAACAAAAATTAATAGTGGCATTATGCTAGGATTTTTTTTCCCCCGGTTAATATAACCTGCAGCATCTTTCTTTTTATGAGATTGATGAAAATATATGGATGACAAAAAAGACTACATGTACCGGTGAATTTAATCCATTGGGATTGGATGTCCTACACATGGGCATGAAAGGAAAATTTGGCATTCATCCAGTATTTCCTCATTATTCAATACTAGTAGTTATCACTTATCACATGCATGAATATGATGCGTCCTAGCCAGTGGCGGAGCTATGTGTAGACTGGGGGGGAGGCGGAGGGGGGGGGGGGGGGGGTGTTCCCCCAAGAAATATATCCATTAAATATTAGTAGTAGGCAATATGTAACATATATAGACCTTTGGTCAGTTGGATAAGGTGGTGTTGTGTTTGTCATGAGATCTAGGTTTGAATTTCCCTTAAAACACTTTCTTTTCTTTCTTTCTTAATCCCAACATTCATGCGTTCTTTTTATTTTTCTTTCTCCTTAGTTTAATATATATGCCTTTCTTTTAATTTTTCTTTCTCTCTTAATCTCAATATTTATTCCTTCTTTTAGTTTTTCTTTCTTTCTGAATGATTATGTAAGAAATATGGTATTTTATTGTTCTTATAATACAGTATTTTCTTTATTTAATGCATTGTTCCTAAAAAAAAATCATTACTAATTGTAAAGAAATTGTGATTTTTTTTATTTTCTTTATAATGCCTTCTCCTTATAATTATATTTATTTACTGCACGCTTTATATATTTCTTTATTTACACTGCTTCAAAAAAATATTTATTTATAATTGTAAAAAGAATGCGATCTTTTATTTTGCTTATAATATTGCTTCCTTATTATTTTCTTTAATTAATGCACTTTTAGAAAAAAATTCGCCCCCCAAATAATTCACGTCTAGCTCCGCCACTGGTCCTAGCTTCCAGACTAGTATCAACACTATACTAAACACGTGATGCACCTAATATAACTTTCCTCTATCAACAATGAGGACAACTAGAAATAAAGGAAATTTTGAAAATAAATTTAGCCAGGTACACTTTATGTGCCCGGCTACAAGCTAAATAATTAGCAAATTAATTTCATCTCCGTCCATAAATTTGCAACGTACATAGAAATAATATTTAACTAGTCCTCTCGAATTATATATTTTCTTTAACAAAATCTATATCTTCTTAATCAACTTGGACAATGAAATGTTTTCAAGTATTCCCGTGGAACCAGTACTTGTTCATGCTCCAGATTGCTATTTGTTCAGTGAAAATCATGTGATATTAATAAATAATATTCGACATATATTGAAGATATGTGAATTGACAACCAGATCTTCATGATTTCGATTATTGCTATATATATAATCACAAGGATATATAGTAACTATAGCCCACACTACCCAAATTTGATAGAGAAACATTTAATCTTAGTATATATCTTTAATATGATGACTAACAGCTCATCCATAAATAATACAGTCGTAAATTATCAATATCAAACAAAAGAAAAACGTATATTAATTGATTATGAAGGGTACCAAAACGACAACTAATCTTATGGATCAATAAGCCAACCATATTAATATATCGATAATATTAAAAAGTTGTCAGGTATTCGTGATGGGCCCCATCAGCTTTGGATAAACCCGATTATATATGTTGTCATGACATGAGATTGTTTAGGATGGAGTATAACATTAGCGATTAAGCAAATGACGTATTCTATTCGCTTGTGCAGAAAATCAGCATTTGAATCTGAAATTGTATTTCAAACGCTCTTACAAATATATAGTGCAAAAAAAAAAAGTCTGGTAAGTTATTATCAATGTGTTGTCGATAAATCTTATTAGCGACAACTCAAGAGCATCTTCACTCTAGAATCTTATCAAAAGTGACAAATTGATTATTATTATTAACTAAAAAGGCAAAAATGTTTTCATAACCAATGTGCGCTGATAACTTTGCTTCATATGTTTTCTAGCCGATAAGTTTATCCCATAATTTTTAAATATGAAGCAATTTCAGTCCTAAATGAATCCAATTGCAAAATTGGCCCGAGCAATAGTGCAAAACACATGTGGGCCGTGGGGCAAAGTATAGTGACTATTTATCTTTTTAACAATTTTAATTTTTGCAATTTTTTAATAGAAATTTCTGTAGTGTATTATCAGCAAATGGGGTCAGTTTCATTATTCCAAATCTCTATTATTGGTGATCTTATGTTATCTTTTTTTATGAAAATATGAATCTTTGGCCATCAGCTGGCTTATAATGTTATTTTTTCCTCTATAAATAGAAGTGTTTGCATTTTTCAAGATATCCAATTAATCCACCAATAATAGATTCTAATATTCAATCGGGAGAAAAAGAAAATGAAATCACTTCTTCTTTTAGCTGGGCTCTACTTATTTATCCTGGTATGTACTAGCAATCCATGTTAAATGCAATCCCAACTTAATTTTTACTTTCCTTTAGCAACTTGATCAATTCTTGAAATTTTATGTTAACTTATATATATTCTTTTCTTTAATTGTAAGTTCTTATATATATATATTATTTCATATATGTGAATTAATTGTAGTTTGGTAGCAATGTTGAAGGAAGAAAAGACCCCGGAGAATATTGGACAAGTGTAATGAAAGATGAACCTGAAGTAATCCAAGGCCTTGTTGAAGAAGGTAAAGTTACATCTGTTAATGTCTCCGGCAAAAAGAGCCATTGCCGTACTTCCACTCTCACAACCGACAACGTTGATGTTCGTCCTAAAGGTGAGATTTCTTACATGAAAGACTTCGAGCCTAGGCCTAGTACTACAGCCTACATTGACGATGTGAAATCAAAAGACGATAAATCTTTTACGAAAGACTTTGAGCCTAGGCCTAGTCTTACAACCTACATTGATGATGTGAAATCAAAAGACGATAAATCTTTTACGAAAGACTTCGAGCCTAGGCCTAGTCTTACAACCTACATTGACGATGTGAAATCAAAAGACGATAAATCTTTTACGAAAGACTTCGAGCCTAGGCCTAGTCTTACAGCCTACATTGATGATGTGAAATCAAAAGACGATAAATCTTTTACGAAAGACTTCGAGCCTAGGCCTAGTACTACAGCCTACATTGACGATGTGAAATCAAAAGGCGATAAATCTTTTACGAAAGACTTTGAGCCAATACCAAACGTCTCCAGTTATAATGACGATGCTAAGCTAAAAGAGAAGAAATCTAATTCGAAAGATCACTTTGAGCCGAGGCCTAGTACCACAAAGGGAGAGAGATTTTTCACAACAGATTTTGAGCCTAGACCTAGTACTACAAGCTACACTGACGATGTCAAACCAAAAGACGAGAAATCTTTCACAAAAGACTTTGAGCCTAGGCCTAACGTATCGAGTTATAACGAGGATTCTAAACCAAAGGAGAAGAAATCTTACACCAAAGACTTTGAGCCGAGGCCAAATGTCTCAGCCTACACTGATGATGTTAGTTAATGGAGTACTGCAGGCAGAGAAGGCTTTCGAGCCTCGTCCAAATGTTTCAGTCTATCAAGAATAGGTGCAACCTGCTGCATTTGATGAACTATAGAGCTAAAAAACGGCTCATGTTTGCTTTTCGATATGTTGCCTTTAATAAGGTGCATGTGGTGTAAGATAATTGAATAAAGTGTGTGTACTTATGTTTTTATGTGAAATTGTAATTGCAAAAATTAGTTATTGTATGTATGCTTACCATATATAGTAGTATGTATATGTTGATGAATGAATTGATGTGAAAATACAAATACGTGAAATGAAAAATATAAGAACGTTACTGTGTGTGTGCGGCAAAACTAAGGTGAAATTTGGAAACAGAATGATTAAATATTCATGTCACTATTTTTATTTTTACATCAATTCATTCATCAACATAAGTACATGCATGAAACTAAGGTGATTAGGAAAATTATTATACCAAAATCAATTTTACTAATAAATGATTAAAATAAAAATTAATTATAATATAATTATTTCTGTCAAAAGCATCACTTTATTGACTTCTAAAATAAGTTAGATTTTTTATTTTATTTTTGAAGATCTCAAAAATACTTATAAATTAGAGGGTCAAACAATTTCTAAATCACGATAGAGATTTAAAAGTATTTTTAAAAACTCTACCCACTAGAACAAACTCGCCCTAATAGTATAGTAAGCGTAACTACAAAATTGGTTATTTTATCTCTTACTTCTAAATTTTTAGTCCAGAAATGGAAGTCTTGAAAAGGAAAATGGCAATCAGACATCAATACTAACCATCAAACTTTAGAAATAGGTTTGGTTTATGAAATTGCTGATAATTTCCTATAAAAATTAATTTACATGGTGTATATACAAATATTATTTGATTTTTCATGCACGTACTTATGTTTAATCTGGACCACGTCTTACCTGCAGATGGATTCATTTTGGACCCAACAGTTGGATCAATGTTGGACGCAATTATGTATTGGAACTAATCAAAATATAAATAATTAAACAGTACACCAATAGTGGAGAATTGAAGATATATACATGCAGAAAAGGCAAAGAACAAATTGACACAAAAAGCCTTACATAAATGAATAATAATAGTCCCTCCTGGAAAACCCAATCCAACTTTGTCTGAATCAAGACATACATACCATAACATTGACAATGGCCAAGCAACCAAGTTCAACAAAGGAAAAAACACTAGTATACAGGTGTGAACTTATAAATATAGAAAAACACAAAGGATAATCAGTTTGCTCTTGGTGCTTCGCAGGAAACTTTTCAACATTCGCATCCGCTTGACCTTTGTTGACTGCTGCTTCCAACATCGATTGTATCGGGCAAGTATCTATACCAACATCAAGAGTGTCCACCGAAAAGAGAACACAAGAAATAATTTACGAATTAGTGTAATGTTTAATTTCAACGATAAGGTTTATTCATAAATTTTAAACTATAGAAATGAGGAAGCAAAATAGTAGTGCACTGAGGCAGCATTATGATAAATTAGGGACGGGAAAGGATGACAATTATGGTGCCAAATTAAGATGAACCCCAACACAAGGAACTAACTCGAAAACATAGAGATTTTGATTACCTATCTATCTTTCATACAACTAATATTATAAAATTAGATGCTGTCTTGTGGCAAGTGAAATAAAATTGATCAAATCTACCAAATAGTAGCTTGTCAACAAACAAACTGGTATTGACATGCATTGCAAACAAATATATCTGAAAAGTAATGCAAATGAGATCAGATGGGTATTTGCCACTTACATTTCTTCTTCTTCACCACTCTTTAGGGCATTCTTTGCAATAACCTGAAAAGCTTCTTCGACATTGATGCCTTCCTTGGCGGAAGTCTCAAAGTAGGGAATGTTCCCTTTTGAGGCGCACCAAGCTCGAGCTTTTTTTTCAGATACCTGTTAAATTGAAAACAAAGTAGCATAAAGTTGATCAGTCCAAACGAAAATAGTTCATCTTCGTTAACCAAAAACTCTGATGAGCATCAAATGACCTCACCCTACCCCTAAACAGAAGGACAAAGCTAAATGTCCATTTACCAAGAAAGTATTATATAAAAGAGGTTCTAATTATTATTTCATTAGTGTACTGACAGTTCCATATGTACTGTTTATATGAAAATTTACATCACTATTTACTCTAACAATATTAAGCTCATAACCCGCATGGCCACACACGAAGTAGTCCAACAGTATTTCAGTTTCTCGAAGAAAATAATGTATAAACAACCCCCTAGTGTAACACATCCAAACCAATTAAAGGATTACATAAGACTTCATAGTTAAGGAGATTAGAACAGAAAGGAAATAAGAGAAATAAAGTGAAACCAAAAAGAAACAAATGCAGGAAAAATGGAGAAAGGGTTCTTCTAATTTCCCTTTTCCTTTCACTAGTAACACTTCTATGGCTTTTTTGTACATGATCTAACATTGCACAGACCCTTTTTAGGAGCCTGTATTCAGGGCTATGAAGGTTTGGGGCAGCAAAGGGGCCAAGCAAAAAATACACAAGACAAGCATGAAAACGCAGAGGGATATGGAGAGATTACCACTCGACTATTTCCACCATCCACATCAACCTTGTTACCAATCACAACAAATGGGAAATTTTCGGGATCTGATGGGCTTGCCTGCAGAAAAATTTTGGTTTCATTAGTTTTCAAGATAGACAAATTACATTAAAAGAAATAGGATGGCGCAGGAAGATAAAGTTTTATTCAACAATAATGTTAAAGCATGGGTAACCAGTTGAAATGCACCAAGGCGATATAATCTCAAGCAATAACAGGAAATGTCTATCAAGGTCTTGAAGCCTTAAAACCTCAATGTCTATCAAGGTCTTGAAGCCTTAAAACCTCACAGATGCAACAGATACCCTGGTCTAGTCACCCCACAATAAGAACGAAGTAGAAAAAAAAGTAACAGATTAACAAACCCATATTTCTAAAGATACGAGGTTTCAAGCCCTGAAAATTATTTTACCCTTATTCACTATATCATCCAATTTCTCTTCTAGGGTTGGATAAAGAAGTATAAGAGTTACAGCAAGGAATTCTTATATCAATATAATTGAAAGGAATAGACAAGATTGACTAGAAGGAGGGTATTCTAAGAAGAAAAATAAATGGCATAGGTACCTGGATTAAGAATTCTTCTCTCCAATTGTTAAGATTGTCAAATGATTTCATGACATTGACATCGTAGACAAGCACACAGCAATCAGCACCACGGTAGAAAGCAACCCCAAGACTTTGAAATCTTTCTTGCCCTGCTGTATCCCATATCTTAACAGAACAATGAACACAATATTAGGGCATAAAACCATTGATGTCATTAAATTTCATGTGAAATACAACTGAAAATATGAAAGGGTAGTGGCTTTACTAAATTTATGTTGGTTTATCATATCCATCTCCAAATGGCATTGTATGATATATCTAAAGATTGTATATTGATCCTAAGTCCACATTCAGATACAAAGAATCTAAGGGCCCATTTGGATGGATGGATTTGGGCTGGGTGGATTTGAAATCCCTTGTCAAATTCATCAGGCTATTTGATTACAAAATTTAAATCCATACATTTGAAATCCTGGATTTTAGTCCAATGGATTTAGGCCCAATTTTAAGTGGATTTAAAATTCTTCCTAAATCCTAGTCATTTGAAATCCACTGGGAAAAAAAAAAGTACACATTGTATACTTTCAAAAATTGGAATTTGATCCCAGATTTTTTAAAAACCTAGAATTGCAATTCAGTCCAGAATTTTCAAAAAAATAAAATTTGCAATTCGGCTCATATTTTCAGAAATTTGAATTGCACTTTTGGTCCCTCAATTTTCGAAAATTGCAATTTTGACCCTAGATTTTTTAAGAACCCATAGTTGCAATTCAGTCCAGAATATTCAATTCGGACCCTGATTTTCAGAAATCGAATTTGCACTTTTGGTCCCTCAATTTTTGGATATTGCAATTTTGACCCTAGATTTTCGAAGAATCCGGAATTGCAATTCAGTCCAGAATTTTCAAAAAATTAAAAATTTATTCTGCCCCTGATTTTCAGAAATTTGAATTTGCATTTTTGGTCCCTCAATTTTCGAAAATTACAATTTGACCCAAGATTTTCAAAAAAACCCAGAATTGTGATTCAGTTCAGAATTCTCAGAAAATTGAAAATTTTCAATAGGGCCCCAAATTTTCATTAACCTGAATTTATACTTTCGGTCCCTCAATTTTCAAAAATTGCAATTTGACCCCAAATTTTTGAAAACCTAGAATTGCAATTCAGTCCTTAATTTCGGAAGATTAAAATTTTCAATTCGGCCCCTGATTTTCAGAAATCAAAATTTACACTTTTGGTCCCTTAATTTTCAGAAATTGCAATTTGACCCCAGATTTTCGAAAAACCCATAGTTGCAATTCAGTCCATAATTTTCAGAAAACTAAGATTTTCAATTCGGCCCCAGATTTTCTGAAATTCGAATTTTCACTTTTGGTCCCTCAATTTTAAAAATTAATAATTTTGCCCCAAATCAACTTATGCTATTTTATCCAGATATCAACAATAAATAACGAGCAAGAATTAACTCATAGAACAAATTATAAGGTATGATTGAGAATTTCAAATACCGCAAATTATATATACAAAACAATGGATTTCAAATGAATGGATTTGAAATACTTTGTAAAAACAATTATCCAAACAATAGATTTCAAATCATTGGAATTTCAAATCCATTAATTTGAAATCCCTCTTCATTTCAAATCCTCCTATTCAAATGGGCCCTAAAAGTGGAAAATCCTTCATCTATTTTCCTTCTTATATTTACTATAAAATGACACTTGACATCTATATTAAGTAAAGAATCTTTTTAGCTGAACCAACATAATTATGGTATAAGGGTTTGCAGAGTCCACATAAGAATTTTTTTTTTTTTTTGGTTTCCCAATGGTATCCAGGCCTAATGCTTTACTTAATCCAAATTTGAGGCACTGTCAGGGACCTTTCCCAGAGAGACTCCTACATGGGTTCGCCACTCTAGGTGGAGGGGGAGTTGCATAAGTATATTTCTGTGAGCCGAGCATCTACTTACGTGAAATAAAAATTGCATAAAGGAACATAACAAAGGCAAAAAGAGAAAAGGAACATGTTTCAAATGTTAAAATTTGTTGCCTAATCCCAGCAATGGTCAATGAAGCACAGGAAATGATGCATCGGCTGAAAAGGATGGCAGTTCTGCTTCTAGTGGAAAGAAAATGTCAATGGTAAGTCTGAAAAAATGCATCATCATCTAAGTTCAGTCATAATGCTTCGGTTGATTATTAACAGTCACATGATTATAGAAATTTGGCTTTCAATTAACCTTCTAGTTTCTCTTACCCAGAGAAAAAATATCCCTCATAAACAAAAAAAAAAAAAGTGCCTCATAAACCAACAATAATCACATGCTAGAATTTCTCTCATGAAAAATCATAAAATTCGACACTGACCTGTAAAGTGAAGAGCCGTTCCTCAAACTGCACTTCCTTAGTCAGGAAATCTGCCCCAATTGTTGCCTTGTATTGGTTGCTAAACTTCTTATTTACATATCTTTAATACAGGTCAAGGAAACATCATACCAACAATCAAAATCAATTTATAAGGAAGTGAATTTTGCGATTACAAATAAATATTTCTCAAGGATACTGATTCATCAATGAGGTCTTCCCTACCCTGCAAATCATACATAAATCGAACAAATTAATTCCACATTATTCCGCAGTACATTTCATAATTAACACGTAATTTCACTTATTTTTACAAAAACTACGATATAAACGCTGTGCGAACTCAGATCAGTTAAATTGGACATATAAAACACCAACATATCAACCCTATAGACCATGAAATTAAAAATCCCCTCCAAACGAATAAAAAAAGGCTATAATCTACGTCTTCACACGGAGAAAGCACAATTTCGTTTACATAAATAAATAAGTCCGAAAACTAACCCGCTATCGCCGAGGATGATAACCTTGAGGAGAGCTCTTCTGCGAGACGGCATCGTTTCAGGTTCTTGACTCGATCTAAGATTCTTTGTTGCCTGTAAAACTTTCTCGCTCTGTGTGTGTGCGTGTTTTCACTTTTCAGAGACGAGATCGATTTGAGGTTTTGATTCGATTAAATTGATCTCTCTCTCTCTCTCTAAACAACGAACCAGTTGGCCGACATGTGGTTCTTCTTTTTTGTCCCATCTGCTCATATTCTTACCGGGTTTTTTTTTTCTTTAATTTTATTTTTCCAGGTTTTATTTATTTACTTATTTTATGATCCTTTTTTTTAATTTACAGATATTTTTGTAACTCTAGCCCTAGATTGCACGGATACGGATACGTCGATACGGTGCAATACGATACGAGTACGGCGATACGGATTTTCAAAATTTATAGGATTCGATACGGCAAAAATACGTGTGTATATTTAAAATATATTATAATAAGAAATCATTGTTTTAAAAATGTATTATAAAAATTATGTAATATATATTTAGTTCACTTTTTATTCCTTATTAAAATGAACAATGCTATCTACCTCTTATATAAGTGTTCAAGTAAAACCATAGTATTAATATCATAGGCAAAGTATTTGACCCTATACAGATTTTCAAGCGTTTTATGTAGATTTGCTTTGATAATATACATAATCTAGAAATTATTTGTAGAAATACATGCTCTCAAGTATTCTGGGTGTTTTCGATACGCCTTCCTTTGTATCCGATACGTATTCTTTTTATTTTTTATTTTCTTATTATTGAAAACGACACGGTGGAGTATTTCACAAGTATCGTACGAGTATCTGAGTATCCGAGTATCCAATACGCATACGATACTGCACGGTGTATAATTTCGAAGTATCCGTGCAACCTAGCTCTAGCCCTGAACATGCACTCATTTAATAAATTGAAATATAGCATCATAATATAAGAATTGCATTTATAGAATAACTGTTTAAATGTCCATTTATTTAGCATTTTAAATTTGTTGCATTTTTGTCAGTTTTCTAATACAAAAGTCTATATCACAAAGAAAGTTTCATATGCTGCCCTTCTTATTCAAAAAATTATTAATTATAACGTGTGTACTATTTTGTAGAAAAATTACGAGTATACCGAACTCTATAGTATATCATGAATTGAAAATTAAATTTGCACCTTTCAAAATATCAACATGAATAGATAAATAAATTTTCAAAATTTTATCATTAAGTGATTCATAATGACGATTGTATGACAGTGTTATGTATTCTCTTCAAACTCACAATAATTTGTGGTGATTTGGTTTAACTTGATTGAATGTATATAACATATAAATTGACGAAAATAATAAAAATCTTTTGTAGTGGATGAATCTATCGACTCGTAATAATAATTTGGAGCAAAAGACAAAAACGTCCCCTATACTTTGTCTAACTCCCAAAAACCCCCCTGTGTTATTTTAACTCCCAAAAACCCCCATGTGATCTCAAATAAGTGCCAAATACACCCCCAAAAAAGAGAGTGTGTTTCAAATGCCAAAATTGTAAGTATTTGTTCACATTTTGCTTTTGATATGACAATTTTACCCCTGACATCGAAAGACAAAAACACCCCCTATGCTTTGCCTAACTCCCAAAACACCCCCTATGTGTCATTTTAAATCCCCAAAACCCCCCTGTGTTTGATTTTAAATACCACACTCGATCCAAGTAGTATATACTTAATTTTTCAAAAAGAATAAATAAATTTTGAAAAAAACAAACACATTGGGGTAATCTTGTCATTCCACCAAAAGTCAAAAATAAAATTATAAGTATATACTACTTGGGTCGAGTGCGGTATTTAAAGCCAAATACAGGGGGGGTTTTTGGGAGTTAAAATAACATAAGGGGGTTTTTGGGAGTTAGACAAAGCGTAGGGGGTGTTTTTGTCTTTTGCTCTAATAATTTGTTTTTCTTCTTTAGTTAGAATGCAGAAAAAGAAATGCTTATTAAAAAAAGGACGAAAAAGAAATTACAGAATTATTTTATAGCAACGTGCCTTCACTATTCAAATTTTGAGTGGTTAAAGCAAAAAATGTACTTATAAAGAATTAAGTGTGAAAATTAAAGAAAAATTAACATTACTTCAAAAAAAAATTAAGATATAATAAACAATGAAACAACCTGGTAAGTCGACGAATATCTCAACCTTTTCGAGTAAGCAATAGTCAATCTTACTTCTGGATATATAATACATTATTCAGGGGCAGATCTACATAACCCATTGGGGCGCCCCCAAGGATTTGGAATTTTTTGTCATCCTACATGGTGTATTTGTAATTGTAATAGTAGCGCATTGATTTGCACTGGTAAAATATGTCATCACTTTTTAGTGACTATTGCTTTAGTATAGTAATTTAATTGTGAATCGTTTTTAGCTTATTTTATTTATGTTATTTGAATTTATTATTTTAATTGAAAATCTATTTAATTCTCAAAAGAAGCAAAGTCTTAAACTAAACATGTAATTTGTAATATTTATTGTTTTTTAGCTAAATTATAAGTGAAACGAGATTTTAATTGCAATTAGTTATTTGTATGCTCTTTATAACTTGTGTATTAGTATTTGATATTTTTCATATTTTCTTTTATTTATTATATATATGAAGTAATGAATTTTGATTTGTGAAAAATAGACTTAGCTAGAGACAATATATGAGTTCAATATGATTGATTTTACTAATTTATGATTACTTACATTGAGAAGAAATGGTTGAGAAATTTCACACTAATTGTATCATACATGATTTATGATATGGAAAAATATTATCTACACCTACAATATCTTTTTCAATTTAATATTTTTAGGTTATGTATATAATTTAAATTAATAAAATATTTCTATTAATATATGATAAAACTCGGCTCCTAAATCCTAGATCCGACACTGACATTATTCACACATAGTTATGGAATACAATCAATGTGCGTCTTGTATATAACTGGTCATTTATTTTCAAAATATTATTTATATAATAAGCATAAACTATTAACATGATGAGTACCCCTGTACGGCTGGATGAATGAAATTTGAATAGAAACATTTATTTCGATCAAATTAATTTTAAGCATAATAGCGCCAGAAACGGAAAATAATGACATATGTTAGGCCATTAACTTAGATCTAGTTGGTGTGAGGATGGCCATATGTAGAAGCTGTTTTTGTATCTTGAATGTAGTTGACCAATGGGTGGACATCAAGAAAGACCCAATAAGTTCAATTCCTAATAGTTATGTAATAGTATTATTTTGACCAAGTTTATTGCACTTAAAGAGTACTTCAAAATGACTAAATACAATTAGTAAGAATAATATTAAATTTTGGGAAAAATTAAGTGTAGACTGAATTGGCCTAGCTTGCATAACCACACGAAAAACTTAAACTATAATTGGTCACTTTTTCACAAGTGTTATTTAATTATATAACAAAAATTATGCATGTATACTTTTTGAGTAAGTTAATTGGTCAAATTGAACTTTTACTTAAATTTCAAAAAATTTAGTTTCATTTCCTCTTTTATAGGAGATTTATGGGGGCATAATTTTCTTTGTTGAGAATATTACCATGCGCCATATTTCTTTGTCTTTTTTCTTAGAGAATCCACGTACCCGCCCTTCTCCTAAAGGTACCTTCTTATTTTCTCCTCTCCCCATCCCTTCTTTCTCAAAGAGTTTTATTTGATTATGTACATATTTTGTATGAAAGAAAGAGATTAATGGCCATGAATCCAAAAATTGATTGAATTAATTGATTTGATGTTTCTGGCCGTGTTTTCTTCACATCATATTTGAACAAATGCTTCATTGTTCTGTTAGAGTTTTGAAAGAAAAAAAACCGTAGCTGATCATAATCTTTATCTAAATGTTTAATTCTTCATTTGATTAGAATGTCGGAAAACATGATGAAATGTCATTAATATTGATCAGGGTTATGCTTGGGAGATCGGCAGGGCCTATTTGTGTTTTGACGAATCCCGCAAAATAAGAGTATTGTGAAAATGTCTTCTTCGCCACCCCCATCAAATTCAACAGACTCGTCAGCTCCACCACCATCGGACCCGTCGCCATCACCATCACCACCACCTCCACCTTCAGGCTCAAATTCCACATCTCCTCCTCCGCCTTCTAACGGAAATTCACCTGGAAGTAACAATACTTCTACAAATGACAATAATAATAACAACAACAAAAACAACACCGACAACGACAACAACAACAAATCTCCACCACCACCACCCAGTTCAAGCTCATGGAAATCACCACCTCCACCACCTCCGCCCCCACCACCCCCACCTCCACCACCCCCACCACCACCGTATGGTGCTGGACAACTTTCTCCTCCAGGGAGCGAGCCACCATCATCAAATAACAATTCATCCCCTAATCAAAGAACCATCATAATAGGAGCAGCCGCGGGGGCAGGATTACTACTACTATTAATGATTGTCTTCTTAGCATCTTGTGCTAGAAGGAGGAAACGAAAGCCGCATGATCAGATGAAATACTACAGAGACAATTCACATGGAAATCAAAGTATGTTGCAGAATTTAATTGAAATTTCGAATTCCAAACAATTAGTTTCTCTATTGCTTAATGGTTCATATAAAGTAGCAAAATTGCATTACCGTTTACAATTGAGTCAATAGACATATATAATTAGCTTGCTAGTGTAACCAATCGACATCAATCCACATGCATATATGTTTCATATTCAACTAAAAATGACATGCATTTTGATGATGAAGGCAATGACTACTACAATAACCAAAAGTGGAACACCAACAATGGGCAACCCTCCGAACACGTGATGAAAATGCCACCAACCCCCAACAGCGCCCAAGTAAGCTCCGAACTCAACTGGCCCATCGGACCACCACCCCCTCCACCAATGATGAGCAGCAGTGAACTAAGCTCTGCGGGATTCTCGGGCCCACACCAAACAGCCCGCCCTCCGCCCAACCCCGCAGTGGCATTCGGTTTCAATCAAAGCAACTTCACTTATGACGACTTGGCGGTTGCGACTGGGGGGTTCGCTAAGGCGAATTTATTAGGACAAGGCGGGTTTGGGTATGTGCATAAAGGAGTGTTGCCTAATGGGAAGGAAGTAGCTGTGAAGAGTTTGAAGGCTAATAGTGGACAGGGGGAACGCGAGTTTCAAGCTGAAGTTGATATTATTAGCCGAGTTCATCATAGACATTTGGTGTCTTTGGTTGGATATTGCATTGCCGGCTCCCAAAGGATGTTGGTTTATGAGTTTATGCCTAATGGCTCCCTTGAATATCACCTTCACGGTATGCATGTACTTAATTGATTTTAACAACTAATTATTCTTTTTCTAGCTTCCGATCCTCCTCGATCCTTATGTTTAAATACGTACTACTTGATTTTAATTATAGGAGCTGATGTTCCTGCTATGGATTGGTCTTCCAGACTTAAAATTGCTTTAGGATCAGCCAAAGGATTTGCTTACCTTCATGAAGATTGTATGCAATTCATTCTCTACCTTAATTTACCATTAATTTTCTACTTAAAATCTTGCTTAATATATAAGTTCCGATTAATGGTTATTAATCCACATAGTTAATTTGCAGGTCATCCCCGTATTATCCACCGAGACATAAAAGCTTCAAACATATTGTTGGATTTCAATTATGAGGCAAAGGTACGTACTAATTAATGGTCTTACGTATATACCTCAACTCGATCGATCTCTTAATTATACGTGACTTGTAATTAATTAGTTATAATATATGTTCTAAAATTGCAAATTGATGTATACAGGTTTCTGATTTTGGATTGGCTAAACTTTCTTCAGACAACTACACTCATGTATCAACTCGAATAATGGGAACATTCGGGTATGAATTAAGTTACACTTAATTGTTTTGGATAAAAATTAGCAAATAACTGAAGTGATCGACATATATAGGTATATGGCGCCTGAATATGCATCAAGCGGAAAACTCACTGATAAATCTGATGTTTATTCATACGGGGTCATGCTTTTAGAGCTGATTACTGGACGAGCCCCAGTTGACGTCACAAGTGATGATGATGGCCTAGTTGATTGGGTACAATATATAGCTTAAGTTCATCTCTTTTGTTAATTTGACTTAGATCATAATTTAATTAAATATTTTCTATATATATATATGATTAAACGTCGAGACAGGCTAGGCCTATTCTAGTCCGAGTTACAGAAGGAGGAAGCTACGAAGAGTTGGTGGATCCCCGTCTAGGGAACAACTATGATCATCAAGAAATGCAACGTATGGTGGTTTCGGCTGCTGCATGTATTAGGCATTCCGCAAGGAGACGCCCTAAAATGAGCCAGGTTTTCAAATATATATATATATTTTAAAGTATACTTTATAACTACTCTTCATATCATAATTTAAGTTTGCCTATATATATAAATAGATTGTGCGTGCTCTAGAAGGCGATGCCTCTCTTGATGACTTAAATGATGGCATCAAGACCGGGCAAAGTGCAATGTTTGGGTCGGGGGGAAGTTCCGAGTATGACAATGGCTCGTACCCAGACACGAAAAAATTTAGAAAGCCGGGAACAATGTCGAGCCAAGAGTTCACCAGCAGTGAGCATGGGCTTACAGGGGAGTTCGTTCACTACAACGATGGTAATCGCATCCGCAGTCCTTAATAGTGGACATGATGAAGAAGGAAATATTTTAATATACACTTATATGTGAAACATAATTAAATCAAATTAGACACACACATATATGATGATGAAGAATTTGTAGCATTTAAAGGTTGATAATTTCACCTTTTAACAGTACGTACTGTCTTTCTTAATTTGGGGTCATATTTTCAAATATGCTTGTGTCGGGGTTTGCTCATACTAAATATGTGAATTTGTAAGATATATGTATGTTATAAGTACTTATGTAAATGAAGAATTACTTTTGCTTGTCTTTAGTCATTTTTTACTCTAGCCTTGACGTACGTACGATATATTAGGAGAAGATCAACTTCTTAGATTTTATTGTAACTGAACCAATTTTGTTTTTAATGAATTATGTGCGCAATTTGTATTGAGCTAGCTACGGTGTATACACATGCATGCATGATTTTCTTGTATCAATCTACAAATGTTCATTTGTCTATCATAGAATTAAGTTAAATTAAATATACTAGTATATTACTTGCTCTTCTTGATCACTTAATTAACTTCAAAATTATCTACGAGGCATAAATAAAACTCAAGAAGAAAAGTTTTTATAAGAAAGACGGAAACTTCTAAAAGTTTCTAAACTGTTTACAAAAATTGGAAGAAATCATATCTAAATGCCCCCCATCGTCGTTCCCGCTAAAACTAAAGAAATAATCAAATCTACGTCTTTCCTCCATTTATTCGACACAACTATATATACTCTATTAGGAGAATATATTGTCAAATATATGCAAATTTTCCGGCAAGGGATTCAAGAAAAACGACTGTTTTTGAGATTTTGATCTTTGCACTCGTGCATAATATTGGCTAATTACTTATTCTTTCTTCAATGAAATCCAAGGTTTAAGCATATATAAGATTATCTTATTAGTAATCCATGATCAACAGTATCCTATTGTTAACAATCAATCACAAAGATAAAAGGAAATACCACACAATTACAGCAATACACCTCACAATTGGGACAGTGAAAATCTTAATGGAGGTAGTATCATTCTTGAAAGAGATAATGAGAATGCACATTTTCCAGAGGAACCAGAATCAACGTCTTCACATTTCAGATCACTTTTCTATGCCCTCCAAATGCCCAAATCTGTACTCATAAGATATTAAATTCCACATTACATATAATTAATTATCTTTTTAATAACAAAAACTACAAGGGTCGCAGATTAAGACTAACCTTGAGGTTTGTATCCCAACTTCCTGTACATAAGGCACTCCCATCAGCTGACAAACCCAGACAGCTTATCCGACCATCATGTGAATTTTGAAGAGATCCCAAGTTCAAAACCATCTATTGTGGAGAACGTAAGCCAAAAGTTAAACTTCTACAAACTATCTCTCTGAGTATGCAATTCACTACATTTATAAATTGTATATAGCACAAATTTTAGGGGGAAATGTTAAAAGTTTTCAAATGCAAGGGTGTCTTTGTAAGAATTGTGGGTGTCTAAGTAATAAATAATAGGTTAAATTTTCGTGAATAGGAATGATGGCATTTATGTACTCT
Source organism: Penstemon davidsonii (assembly GCA_034814905.1). Lineage (NCBI taxonomy): Eukaryota > Viridiplantae > Streptophyta > Magnoliopsida > Lamiales > Plantaginaceae > Penstemon > Penstemon davidsonii. The sequence continues at coordinate 8,805,217 of JAYDYQ010002688.1, forward strand.
CAGCTAAACCGGAGGAATATTTTAAAGGATACATTCAGGGATAGTTTGTGTAATTTACCCTAGATTTTCAATATAATTCAAATCAAGTAATTTCAATATACCTCTGCCAATAAAGTGTCCCACACATAGCAATCGCCGTTGGTGTACCCAGCAAAGAGGAGCCGACCGGAGATGGAAAACGCAATTGACGTGACATGACGGGTTTCATTTTCACCATTTGGTTGACTGTACTCTTGGAGCTGATGCCCTGTTCTAATGTCAAATAGTCTACAAGTTCCATCATCTGAACCTGTACCAAATCTATTCCCATCTGGAAAGAACTTAACAGTATTAACATCTCCCTCATGACCATGAAAAGTACCAACAGCTCGACTAGCAACACGGGTATCCCACAAACGAGCAGTTGAATCACATGAGCCAGACACAAACATTCTTGAGTTGAATCCGTTAATAGACACACTGAACCAAAAACACCACACATTAAAGTCCTTGCTAAAAGTAACAGTATAACCCGAGCAAAAATGCATTTTTAAGACAGGACTGTGCCCTCAACACTTTTGGTCCCCGTAGTTTAAAAGTTGCCCTTTTGGTCCTAGTTTTTAAACTGTTTTGCATAACAGACTATTGCACGTGACAAAAAAATGTAAAATTGGGCGGTAGACCTAAAAGAGCAAAACATTTTACGAACTTGGCACCCAAGTGCATTCTCGTAAAGCGAGGACTAAATTGCTTAGGGTTCAATCCCATGGGACTAGAAATAAAATTTTTTCGTATCAACCGAGAAGCTCTGAAAGGCTGAGCAATGCATCTTAACTAAGATGCTCACATACCTTAGAACATCAGAAGTATGCCCAGATTGAAACTCGCCTCCAAATACAGACGTCCTTAGTCCAGTAGTTATATCCCATAAAACACATGTTTGGTCACCAGAAGCAGTTATAAGGTGTGTATCTTCGTCTGGAACATATTGACATGAAGAGACGTAACCCTTATGCCCACTAAGCATTCTGGATACTGGGAGATTCCCATCTTTGTCGGTTTGAGAGTTAAGGTTGAAGACAGAGCATACACTATCTAGGCCACCACAGGCAACTGACTGCCCACTAGGAGAGAAGGCACAGGTCATGACCCATGCGCAAGGCAACTTAATTGCATGAGTCTTTTGGCTTGTGAGAGCATTCCAAACTATTAATCTCCCATCTTGAGATGCACTGACAATGCGATTCTTTTCAGGAGTCCAATCCAGTGAATAAACCTAAGATACATTCGCAGATTACATACCGCAAAGATGGAACACAAAAGATTTCAATTTAAGTTTAAGCTAGTTCTATCAGTGGTAGAAATAGCAACAGACGAATAAAGCATAATTATATTACGTGAAACGAGCTAACTCATCAACAACAATGCATAATAAAAAGTGGGCCAAAAAATAGAGAGGAATGGCCACAAAACACTATTTGCTGGTTATAGAGAAAAAAGACCATATAAGTTGGATATCCTAATTAGGTATGGATTTCAAAGCCTTGAAAACTTCTTTGAGTCGCCAGAACTATCCAAATGGAATACTACACACTATTTATCATACAATCCCTCCTAATTTCTACACATGAAAACCATATCACTAGATTAATTGTCCTTAATAAGAATCGGAAAAAACAACCAGAAAACAAATAAATGCACATATGTACTTTCTAATATTGCAGAAAATTTAAAAGACGATATAAAAAATATTACCTTGCCGGTGTGTCCTTGCAGAGTTCGACAACAAACCAGATCGGTTGGACCAAAAGTGACCGGAGTCTTCCCCTGGGCACGGGCGTAACCCGCAACTGTCAACAAACATTACCCCAACATAAATTCATAATAAAACAAACAGATCTAAGGACATTTAACTTTATAAATTGAACTATCAGGAAATCACAAAATTTAAGTAGAAAAATTTAGAACCATCGGTGTCGAGAAGAAGAAGACGCTTTTGCTTTAATCTATCTCTGAGAGTATTGACGGTTTCTGTGGCAGCTATATGTCGCTCTTTCAGTTCTGTAACTGACATCTTCTCTCTTTTTTCTCCGAAATTTAGGGCAATGGGAAGAAGATAAACTATCCGTTCAGCTTCATTTGAGCCCAATTATGGTGCTTGTATGCAATTCAGACTCAAATATGTTAAAAGTAAATCAAACAAAGGCTGAAGAAGCTGAAGAGTGATCTTGGGTCAGGGGTGAACTGTGGAGACTTAGAGGGGAAAGGGGGATGTTTGGGGAAAAAAAGTACTCCATTAAACATACAGAAAATAATATAAATGAAAATAAAAATTTCCGTTGCCGGGAATCGAACCCGGGTCTCCTGGGTGAAAGCCAGATATCCTAACCGCTGGACGACAACGGATTTATATTAACTTTTTGCACATAAAATTATAAATTAAAAAATCATGAACAATTGGAGGGAATCTAAATTTAGAGGTTAGAGAAGGTATTTTGGAATAATGAAAATACTCGCAATTGTTATATAAGAAAATTATGGCAATAACAAACTTCTAAAAATAACTGTTTTATTGTATACACAAAATCAGAGCTCATAATGAGTAGACAGACTTTTCGAAAAACAACACAAACAATTAAATCATGATTTACTAGAAGAACAATATGAACAATTATGTTATGAGATACAAATTTTGATTATGTATATTTAATCGTGCAAAATATAGATATATATTGATAGGGGAACTCAAAAATTCTACCATACTGATCCTTCTCATCATTGAAATGTAAAAACATGGTACAAATGATTAATTTTCCCCCCTTTCTTAATCATTGCATATCACCACTAAATATGCAGTCACAAAGTCACAAAACTTCTGAAATTATTTTCATATTGAACCTTGAACCATATATTTAAATTTCAAATCAGAAAAAAAAAAAAAAAAAACATGGTTTGCTTCATAATCTCCAACAAATTAAATGTCAAATTAGGCTTGATATGGCTGAATTAGGATCAGTCTGGGCAAATTGATGTATTAGTTGTTAGTGGTCTTACCTTACTAGAAAAAACATATTCTAACTTAACCAGACTCGAATTTAATCCACCCCATCCAAACCTAAAGAACCCAAGCAAAACATTAAGATTGGGACGACTGGATCAGGTCGGCTCATGAGTTTTGAGTGACAATTTGCCAGCTCTACAAGAGATAGATTCTTGATTGAGTGGGATATGACTGCAAAAGTATCAAACAGTAGATAAAGGAGGAGACATTTACAGGTTAGAAATTAGGATATTATTCTTACATAGAATTACACAAATTTCTACTACCTCTACAATGATTCCTTTGATTATTTAGCTAACACAAAAAATTCCTATTTAATCTTCAAGTACTTCCACCAAGGTAAATGCAAGAATCATAACCTGCAACAGGAAGAACCACAGTCACAATTCAAAAATGATAAAATTTGATACATGCCTAATAAATCAAACAATATTGGCCTCAGGCCAAATATGTTCAGTTCAGACAACATGAGTACTACGACATGTTAGATTGTTAGGTAGCCTAGAATAGGTGAGATTATATTTTTTGTCACATTTATCTCTTGTTTGGTAGTGCTGATAAAGAATGTGGGCCAACCATCAATAAGTGAAAACCCACTAACCCACCACTTTTAAATACTAACACCAAAAAAAAAAAAAAAAAAAAAAAAAAAACTTGTAAGAATATAATCTCTATTTACGAACAACAAATTTAGGTGGTGAATTTGCATCATTGTACTAATTTGACATTCACTTGTGTTTTAGATGTGCTACCAAACAAGTTCAAAAATTATATTATCTTTATTTGTAATGACATAATCAATATTTTCACCATTATTCTATAGCTACCACCAAACAAGCTCTAAGACTAAACCAATTTCTAGTTCCACGAGTGTAAGGATATTGCCAATTGCTTGAACTATATATCGAATTCCGTACATGTAGAGTTTGTGAAATACTATCTATTGGCATAAAAAAAACTTACAAGGATTAGCAGTAGTGAGTGTGGCGGTCTGCAAGAGATTGCGATGCTACGTATTCCTGCCAACAGATTGATAGAAAAGATTAATAGCAAAACAGGCACCACAGTACTGAGTTTAGCTACAATACATGTCGTGGCCATAGGCGTAATCGAGAATTGCTAACCTGCTGCAGGTATTGGTGTTGGATTCATGGGTGTTACTGGAATAATTGGAGCCGTGGGAATTGTTGGAGCTGGTATTAATGGAGCTACTGGAGTTGTTGGAGCCGGAGTCACTGTAATTGGTGCAGGAGGTGCTGCCGATGGAGCAGGAATATCTGGGGATGGTGCAGGACTCTAGGCAAATTGACCAAGTCATATAAACACGTTAATCATTTAATGATGAGCTGAAGACATGAAATTCAATACTATGTTTCTCGTTTCAAATTTTATAATGCTCTGGGTAATTCTCGCCCAAATTGAATTTGGCTGAACCCAAAAAATTTACATGGCAAGTGTAATACAAGTACATTGTGGTTGGTAACACTCATAGGAGAGTCACATGACAAGTACATTTGTTTTGTGGTTTCATGAGTTTGGCTGAATCAGACCTGGGCTAGAATTTTTCTATATAATACTTGCATTCAATAGTAAAAAAACACTAAACTTGGTTTCTACTGGGAAAGCTAAATAATATTACTATAATAACTTGTTTTTTCTATATAAACTTTTATCTCTTGTTTGGTAGTATCGACACATAAAGCAGGTCAAGCCAATAAACCAACAATAACCTTCTACTTTTAGGCACTAACACGGAGTATATAACTATCACAAGCCCAACTTTATGATATCACGAAACAACAAGTTAGGTGGTGAATTTTGTCTAATTTTTCCAATTTCCCATCACTCCATAAGTTAGAAACTGTTACCAAACACATCCAAGAGTTATGATGTATTATGTAATTTGAAATGACATAATTAGTAATCTCAGTAATATTCTATAAGTGTTAATTATACTATCCGCTCGTTTGGTATATAATTATACTAACAAATGAGTACAATATAACTAGTACCAGAATAACCCTCTATTTTTAGGCACTAACACTTGTAATTATACTAATAAAGGACTTCTTAGGACTAAAGATACTATCTGATAATGTCACACACCAGTCAATACCAATCCACATTTCAGCTTAATATATATGAATGAATGAAAAAGAAAAATTTGTAATGTCGATTAAGATGTAATACCTGTGTGCTCTTTGAGAGACCGGCATCATAAGTCATGGAAAGATCGGGCTTAAAAAGTCCAAACGCCCGTTCTGAGCCAGGCCCGGGTTTCAAATTCTCATCATACAGTGCAAAAATATAGGTATCAACAGATTTTCCAGGCATAAGTGGTGTGCCAACCATTGACCTAAGGTGGTTTATCAAGTTGCCATTGTAGGCTTTTGCATTGTCCATACTCGTACCAAGTTCGTTTGAATCTCCTTTATAAGGCCACCCTGTCTCAGCAACCACAATCTCAATGTCCTTAAATCCCATTGCTTTCAAAGCAGAGTGCACAGCATCAACCTTAAAACATAAAATTGGATACCAGCAAAATAAATTAGAACTCACTCTAATAAGCAATAATTCAAACACTTGATAAGCATTAAGCAAAATCAGCTCTGGTTTAGAACCTAATTTTCGGTAGGATACCAATTTTCGTTTTCTTTTGGTTAATTTGCTGGTAGAATCAAAATTACAACATATATCTTAAAGTATTTACCTGTGCATCAAACATGTTCATGTATTTAATGCCAGTGCCTGAATCCACTCGTCCTGGATTTGGTTGGAATAGACAAAACGACAACGTTTCGGGCCTAGAATCACCTTGATATGCAAAGAAAGGATATGGATTGATCATAAATGGGGAACCATTCGCTTTATGGAATTCTAGTAGTGCTTTCATTGTATCGCCATTTTTAGGGTTGAAAGCTCCTGATGATGGTGGATCTGATTGACTTAACACCGCCATTGCATGTACTGTTGATACTTTGATTTTGCCGCCCAATGATGCTGCAATTGATTTTCAAAATTAACCATAGAACACTATTATGATCCATCACCATACTTTATTTTCAAAAAATTGCTAATAAGTTCAGCATTTTTCTTCACATAATTTAAGAGGGGTCTACAAATAAATGACAAATAATTTAAGAGAGAGTGTAAAACTTAAATAACGTTTAAATAACTAATGCTGAAATAAATAAAGAATAAGGGTATTTTAGATATATAATTTATTTTTTTCCTAAAAATAATGCTATTTAGTAGGTACCTTAATATGTGTGAAAATATGTAAAATGACAAATAATTTGGGATAGAGGGAGTATTTTCGACACGTTTATTTGTCATCACATAACAAAATTAAAAACATGTACCTGCATTGAGGGCGTTTTGGACATTTTGCATGGCCGGTAATAGCTGAGACACGAGATTCTGATCCGTTGACAACATCACCTCATTGCCGACAGTAACAACGATAATCTTGCTAGCCGGGTAGTGAGCCACCACATTCGACCCGACCCAATTACCCGCAAATTCCGGGTCGGATGCAAGCGCCGGTATATCAGCATTCGCGGCTCCGATCACGATTCCGACGCCCGTGTTCGCAAGGGCCTTTATAATTCCCGGCTCTGTACCGTAAAGCCTCACCTTCTCGATGCTCGTCGACTGCAATAGCTTCGCCGTCGCCTCCGGCGGTGGCAGGTTGTCCGCCACTATCCCGTAATTTACTCCGATGAAAGACTCTGCTCCTGTAAAATATCAGCAATAAGTGAAAATTTGAAATAAAGGGATTATTTTGATATGGACCTTAAATCCAAAATTGACTTACTGGCAGAGTAAAAACAGAGTAGTGAAGAACAAAGAAGAAAATATGGTATTATATGAGAAGATTTCCGCATATTTGGAGAAATGAAAATGGATAATTATATCTTATTCGGACCACTATGTTTATAAGAGGAAGAAGATTCAAAGAGAGAATATTGAAATAGTGATAAGTTGAGGTTAAGGAATATTGCAACGGTAAGTTAAGGAAGGGGAAATGCTCTTTGAGGGTGGGGTAAAGTATTTGTGGTTAGCAAATTGCAGTGTGAAGTTTTATACTACTAACTTTGCAATTGGAATAATACCAATTACCAAATAAAGAAAAAGGGAGTATGGGCTGGTGGAGAAGAGGAAAAAGAAAGATGATAGGATATGTAAATGCATATGGATCAAGAAATAAATTGGAAATATAAGGATTAAAGGATAGGTATAGGATATATTAGGGTTGGGTGTCTAGGTCGGGTTTTTTGGGATCCGTCCCAATTCGATTGGGTATTTTTCGTTTGGGACTGAAAAATGAGTTTTTTGACATCCCGAAATATATTTTCGGGTCGAATTTTGGGTATTACATTTACACCCGTTCGAGTATTGAATAATTTTTTTTTTGACCCAATTTATTATATTTGGGTATATTGTAACTTTTAATTTGATTGTGATATTCTGATGCTTGGAGTTTGATTGTAATATTGTTGAATGTTGAAGACTTAAGACTTTGTATCTTGTGTTTTGTTTAGGAATCTTTGATTGTAATATTGTTGAAGCCTTGAGACGTTTGTGTTGTGCTTGTTTTGAAGTTATTGTGTACAATTCAATGTTTGAATTCATTTATTTTACAATTTTACATACATATATGTTAAAAAAAAAAAAGATTTCTTGTACATTTATATATATATATATATATATATATATATATATATATATATTTAACAAAAAAAAAAGTGAAATTTTGGGTACCCGAAAATTCCGGGTACCCGCCAGATCGAATCGAGCTTTGAGTGTGAAAATTCAATACCCACCAGATCGGGTACCCGACCCAAAATACACAATACCCGAAATACCAGACCCGCGCCCAACCCTAGATATATGGATAAAAGTAGAAGAATTGTGTATAAGTTAGATCCCATGACTGAGTTTATTTGTTTGAATCTATAGTTTTTCAAGAATATTTAAATCTAACATCTTAGTTGGCCTGAATATTGTAATAATTATCTTGCGATTGAAGGTCAAAATTGTTATGCGAAATTGAAATGTGACGTTTGAACTATTGTTTAATTTAAAATTTTCAGTTACGTTGTTGCTATAAGGTAAACATTTAACACAATGATAATCGATCAGTCCTACAAAGTTCTGACTTAATCAATACGTAGTCAAACACACTAGCTTATAGAAACAAAATATAACAACAATTTTACTGAAATTTGAACTCGATTACATTTCTAGAAAATAATAGTCATAAAGTATGTTGGGAGTCCTTGTATACCACTTTAGCACCAAAGAAAAAAGGGCATATAAATTCTCTACTTTTCACTTTCCAGCACTAATTGGGTACTTTGTAGTGTTGTAGTTGTACACTAAAATTTGAATACAAAGAAAGAGCTAAAGAAATGTATATATACCTTCCTTCTGGTCATTTTGATTTGAGGACTGCCAACTTTTCCGTTAGATCATTGTGTAGACAAATCAATATAGCATGAAATCGATGAGAAGCAAAAGCACACTTTTTGGCATGTGTAATTACGTAACCGAAGGGACAACATATTCCACAAATTAGTCAAAAAAACAAGAATAGTCATATGTTTGTATATCCAAACCATTATCCCACGAATTATGTAATCCATGGTACGGAAGAAATTATGTTATTATTTATATATTAAGAAGTAATTGTATTATAAGACTAATTGTATGAAAAATGAATTAAGTACACTATGTTATGAACAAGTGTTGTACAACATAATCTCTTATTAGTTAGAGGATACGACATAAAAATGTCAAATCTTACTTTTATATTTAAATTATAGATGTTAAATTTTACTCAAATTTTTTTTTTTTTTTTTTTTTTTTGATAAATATGTTAAATTTTACTCATAAAGTAAGCTTATATTCTATTTGCATATATAGGCTTCAAAGAAGTTATACTATACAAGTTCAAATGATCATACTAAAAGTGATTGTTATTAAAATAAGGGAAAACTAAAAGGTCCTCACTTTTTCTTTTGAACTACACGATGCATCTTTTACTTTTCCCTATAAAATACTTAGCTTATAAGTCATAACCTCAATGGAACTCCTTTCTTGCTTTACCTATCAGTTCACGTTAAGAAATGTTAGATCCTACTAATCACATGCAGATAAATTTGTTTTGGTCCTCTAATTAACTATTCAACTAAACAATGAATCCTCTCGTCAAGTGTAGATAAATTTGGCGTTTCAATGGCTCAAATATAACATGACACATTGGATAATTAGCTATTGGTAATAGTCTATTAAGGTTGATAAGGCATATTAATAAATTTTCTAAAATGTAGCAAAAAATGGTAACATTCAATCTATTCGTTTACCCCTAATCTATTTACACTTGACTAATTAATTTACACTTGACTAATTAATTGACTTCCATCTTTCAAGTACAAAGCATTATTCGTTTAAAAGCCCTTGAACTACGGCATAAAGCTTCTAGGCATAGTAAAAGTACCATTCGAGTCGCAACTTATTAAAAAATAAAAATAACAGAACACTTCAGAGCTTAAAGCTCCTTACAATCACAGTCCAGACGGGAGGAGCTAATACAATTTAATTGCAAAACGTCTAAAGATGGCAACTATGTATAAAGATTTTACGAAAGAAGAAATTCGAGTTCTAACTGACTCGAGTGAACAAATAGATTGGTTAATCATTCTCCAAAAACAAATTACACGCAGGACACACACGGTACAACAAACAATTACATAAAAGAAAATAAAAAATAAGAATTGAATAGCTGTAACAATCATCAATCAATAAAGATGAGAAAGTAACCCCAGCATTTCAAAAAGAAAAAGTAAAAGAATAGGGGAAAACAGAGGGAATTCAATGATTTTCTGATTGATTTAGCCTCCAGAGTGGGACACTGGAGTTCAATGATTTTCTGATTGATTTAGCCTCCAGAGTGGGACACTGGAGTTGTGACAAATTGGCCGTCTTGGTAGACATGAATGTACTGTTGGGGCAAAGCATGCTCTCCCTGCAACACAATGCACATACTCTAAACGATTCTACATAAATGATTTTGTAGATACTGTATTGTTATTGGTCTAATAGTATAACCAGGACCAGTTCTTTAATCCAACTTAAAAGAGAAGAGGAGATTATACTTTTACAACTAATTAAAGTATGATTATTACGTAAACACCCCTGAGATTAAGTGAGATTCAGGGTCAACTTCTCCTCCTTTAAGTTTCACTATACAAATACGCATTATACGCTAGAGCTGATATCATGAGGAAAATATTTTAAAATTACGTTAAATTTGTTAACTATTTAATCTGTTAAATTAAAATTGACCACTTTAAGGGATATTTCATTTTATATTTTAAGTATTTCAACATTTTCTAAAGTAAAATTCAAAGATAGGATGGAGGATATAATTTAAATAGCCTTTTACGGGGTATTAACTTTCTAAAAGGCATTTATCGTCAGAGGTATCTCGGCTATGTTCAGGGATAAACCTATTATTTCACCTATAACATCAGGGGACGTCTAAACTATTTATCCATAAAAGTATGAAGTGCCGAGCACACTATTATAATTACATTGAACCATGAGCACACTACTATATTTGCACATTGAATCATCAAAATACTTTGTGGGCAAAAAAACTTGGTTATCTTGAGAGATTAATGAAAGCACTTATTGTACTAAACAGGAAACTAGAGGAGATGAAACATACCCAATCACCATCTGATTCAGATGCAGGTACCAATACATTGATTTCACTCGACTTTGCTGTTGTTATAGAAGCCTCTAAAGAATCTTTGCTCAAGTACAATTGACAACCTGCTGTATTGTCTATTGAAATTGTTGGAGCCGATCCCTAAGAAGGAAGATTTGCAAAAGACATTATATGTTAATAATAACACTGCTTCCAGCTGATTAAACCTCCAATATCATAAACATATTTTCATTACCTGACATTGGACCTCCACAGATGTACAATTGACAATCTCACAAGCTGCCACAACATCCTAGTCCCCAAATTTCAAAAGAAAATGAGTGATTTGATTCTTAAATTCAGAAACCAGTTCTTCATTGGATAAGTGCCGAACTGACCTTGAATACTATTCCCATCTTAGTGCACTTGTCCACTGTAATGTTATTAACTTTCCCTGTTTAAGGTTGTGCTTGTGTTAAGCTTTTCATGATTCGCAAAAAGAGGACCCGAGTGAAGCAAGGCATATTATATGTAAAGTAGTAATTGAAAATATACCTTGGACTTGAAGAACTGAATTTTTGCACCCAAAGACATACACGGATTGCTTTGAGTCACAATCATCAATTACTAAATTGTTTTGCCCGATTTGATTTTCAACCACCCATCTGCATGCAATAAACACTTAAACTCGTTTTGTAGCAGCTATGGAATACAGTGAAAATGTTAATTATGTCATTTTTGTTTTGATGAATTATTAACTGTGTCATTATGAAAAATGTAATATAACGTTTGAACTTGTTTGGTAGCAAATTAGTAAAATGGGAGAAATTCACAACCTATGTTTGTTGCTCGTTGGTGGGCCACGAAAATTATAGTATTATCATAAGGTTGGATGAGAGATAATTATATTTGTGTTAGTGCCTCAAACTGACAGATTATTACTTCATTACCAGTCGACTGTTTCATTTATTACCAAAGAGTGATAAAAGTTGTTAGATGACATAATATCACCTACTATTTGTTACAAAACAAGTTGTTAATTAACAAAAGATCTAACTCAACATCATGTGTATGTTAGATAAGAATAGCCATAGAGTGTACTTACTTACGACCCATTTGAAGCTCTAGTTTTGGAGGTCCTGCCTTCGAGAAAGAAGGTGAACCGGAACGACCGTCTTTTTCAGAAATAATGACGGCGCCAGTTCTGTCTGCACGGTTCTTTGTTTTCATATCAGCTGTGACCTTCCTCAAACCTTGAAAAAGGTACAACAAACAGAGATGACAAAAAAAGAAATCCAGTAATATAAATGAGGGAAATAAAAAGAGAGATAATTACCAGAAGTAACTGGCTTTCCAGAATTAATTTCCTGGAAAACAGCAGCCATTCCTTCTTTTGGGCGTGATGATGAAGGCTGGGACGTTTCAGAACTGAAAAGAGAAGCAGGTGGTGGTGGTGGTGGAGGAGCAGGAGCACCTGGAGTAGGAGCTTTTGTTGGGGCAGACACTACTGTCTTCCCTGTGGCACTCCATACAGGGCCCAATGGGTGATTACTCTTCACATAATCCCTCAAGCCCGGTATATAAAGCTCCTTTAAAGCCTTGGCCCACTCAACATGATTTGCATCTTTGTTTCTGTACTCCACAAGAATCTATACAACAAATGAAAAGATATCAGAACCTTTAGAGCAGACAGTTATCAACTATCTAAAAACTGAATCAATTATGGAATGATTTGCATCTATATGTAAATACAAAGAAGCAGGATAATATTCTAAAACAAGGACGGTACAAAACATGAACTAACCATATGAAGCAAAGGCTCCACCTCATAATAGTTTTAAGTTTTAACATGTCCCACTTATGGCTAGAGAAAGTGGAAATTACATAATTACATCACTCAAGGGTTCAAACATCTTGATTCAAAGGTATTCACTAACTAATGCATTTCAATAATTCTCTCTAACTATCCCCTTTTTTATTCATCTCAGTCGTCAAATCTAAAGAGAACAGGCTGAAGCTATGAAACAGAATATGGCCATATATGTTTTCTGTAATATATCCTCTCTTTTTTCACTCTACTTGCAATTTGTCCACAGAGCACTAAATGGTTAGATGAATCAGTACCATGCACAATGATTGCAATGTGAAATTATTAATCAATTCGATGATAGGAAAATGCACCGCTTTAGAATGGCCCTCCTTTACAAGTCTCAGTCGCATTTTACTAGATTAACACAAAGATTAGTATTCATAATTCAACTTTAGCAAGTGATCAATGCATTAATATTACCCAGAAACCACATCAAAATAAGTTTCGATAACTAGAATATCTTTTAAGAACGAACTCTGATAGAGCACAGTGCCAAGAAAATATCCTCAAACTTACCGGCTGTCTAACCCACTTCACCGAAATATTGACTTATCAATTAACTCTTCAAATTCATTTTATAATCACGAAAGATAGCGAGAATCAAAATAATACTAAAAAGAAAATTTAGTATGTAACATCAAAGTTTTTCAGTGAACGACAAAAAAAAGTAATAGCACAATATTGAAAACCACGACTCAGCATATTCACATTATCTAAATTCCAAATAAATGTGAAGAGATTTATCTGATAAGCATAATATGAATTCCACTGCTACTACTTCAATTAGAGCAGAGGAGAACATCAAGATAACACACGGTACGGATGAATGATAAAGAAGGTTTCAATCATTTCCTCCACTGTTTCCTTTTGTTTATCTCACTAGTGAAAGACAAAGACAGAAAATAATATGATTACCTTGTTATTGTAAAACTCAGCCATTTGCCAACTTTCTTCAACATGTGCAATAGGCATGCTCATACCTACAATGAGGGAATAGATATAATTTTAAAAGGAAAACGAGAAGACAATGAGCTAACTAAACAATGGAAGACAGATATTGTTCAGATATCTTACCACAATCTTTTCCTGTGTATGCAATCCATGCCAGAGCTGCCAGACTATCAGCACCAGTCTTTAAGTGATGGAAAAAATCAGATCGTTTTCCCTCTGTCAATCCAGAAGCTTTTGATATGACCTCATTCAGCGGTTTAAGGAACTCCACAAACCCTGCCATGTCAGGTTTCTGCACACTTGGCATAAATAGATTAAGCATCAGAATACCGAAAAAAAAAAAGATGAGGAAAACCAATTGAAATAAATGAAATCGGATGCTAAACGGCTAAGTCCCTCTATGGATATTAGAGCAACTCATGATGCAATGCCATTACTCTGCTATTCATTTATTTTTCCGTCTGGAATTACAATAACACGACATCACTTTATCATATCTTGTTATCCGAGAACCAATTTTACATAATCAAGAAACTATATTATTTGAATAAGTGCTTTAGAGAACCTGTCATTTAAACAGGCCAAAATAATAGATATATTCTACCATACTAAGATTTTTTTTTCTTTGGACATAAAAAATGATGATATAAGTTCGACATAACTTTTCCCTCAATATGAAAATCGTTACCGTCACCTCTCTATTTCAAATGTTTTTCATTTCAATAGTACATTGTATAAGCATTCAACATTATGTCCATGATAAAAATTGGTACAATCAAAATGATTATATACATCACAATTACAGAAGCTATTGAAATTCTAAAAGCACATTTAACCACATTTCTGCAACACAATAACAAAATATGAATGCCACAAAGATCCATTCCTCAAATCTTTCCAGTATTTACTGCATTACATAATACAACACAGATGACATGTATAAGTAAAACTGAATAAAATTTGAAGTATGTGTAATCTGATTCTATCTTGGTCAAAACATAATAATATAACAGGAAATGTCAATTATAAAAGCATTACATATTCCAATACAGATGCAAAGTAGAAGTTTAAGTGTTTAACTGAATGAAATATAAAAAATATAACCGCAACTTATCAACACAAGAAGGAATCACAAACGCCAACAATAAAGCAGTATTTTATCGCATTAATACTCCTATTAAAACTGAACGAAAAAATAAAAAGCGATTAACCTGAGATTGCTTGATTTTAACGAGAAGCTCCTTCTGCACATTAAATGCTTCCTGAATTATCTTCGAAATGTCCAAAACAGATCCTCCAATCTTCTCCGCAGCGCTCGTGAGTCTACTGACAAACTGCGAAATCAGATCGTCAAACGCCAAAATCGACGGATCCATAGCCGCCGCATCATCCGCCACACCTCCTTGCTGTAAACCGCCCGAGGAAAGCGCCTCCAGCCGCGTCACAGCGGATTCTAACCTCTTTATCAAATCCTCATTCATATTTGCCTCCGCTCAATAATTTCTCTCTTTAAAAATTTAGGTTAGAATTTAAGGTAGAACAGATCAGAATGAATGCGTGTGCTGGTAAAGTGTATATTTCTCGACTTTTTCTCGCCGAAAGCTTTATGGTGGTGTGTGCTGTGCCAAATCTCAAACTCCAAATTCCTTTTTGCT
Organism: Penstemon davidsonii; assembly: GCA_034814905.1. NCBI lineage: Eukaryota > Viridiplantae > Streptophyta > Magnoliopsida > Lamiales > Plantaginaceae > Penstemon > Penstemon davidsonii. Next base: position 8,820,450 of record JAYDYQ010002688.1, read on the forward strand.
TTTCTTTTTTTGGTCTTTTCAGGAGAGTGGAGAATGAGTAATTTACCTCAACCTCCCCTACACTTTGGTCCTTTGGCAACCACACCACATACCTTTTGTAATTTTGGCAAACACCTCCCCTCCACTCATTCTCCATCAATAATCTGTTAGTTTGAAGGGGGAAAATTGCTTTTTTGGTATTACAGGATATACCTACTAGCAATTTTGGTACCATTGGATACGAAAATATAAATTTAGTACCATATGATAGGTTTTTATTGCAACTTTGGTACCAAATCCATTTTTTTCTCAAAGTTAATGATAATTTAACCCCTACGAAATGCATAATATTTAATTTACCCCCTCGTGGGTTAAAAAAGAGAATTTTACCCTCTGAAATTTTGTAAAAGTTTCACATCACCTCCCTGATATTTTTATAGGCGGCACTTTATCCACTTTTATTATGATAATGTGGCATTTTACCCCCTATTTTATGATAAATGTGCAATTTACCCCATTGTGTTATAAAATAGTTTTCATGCCTACTCTCAATTTCGACAAGTGAGTTACACTCTCCGTCTGAAGGGGTAAATTGTTTCGTTAAAAATTTTACAGGGGGTAAATTGATTTTTTTCCAAATTATAGAGGGGTAATTGAGCATTAAATTGAACATTATGCATTTCATAAGGGTTAAATTACCATTAACTTTGTAGAAAAATTGGGTTTGGTACCAAATTGCAATGAAAACCTATCATACGGTATCAAATTTGCATTTTTATATTCAATGATATCAAAAGTATAAGTTAACATATCCTATGGTATCAAAAAAACAATTTTTTCCTTTTGAAGGGTAAATTGCATTATCCATAAATAAATAGATAATTAATGTAATGTCTTGATATAAAAAAAATAGTATTAAAAATAAAAAATCTATCCTTGGGAATTTAGAGAAGAAAAGTAATGTCTTGATATTTATAATATATAAATTTAGATAACTGGCACATTATTTGAAGTAGTTCAATTTCCTCTTATTCATACAACATATTGAGCACATTATGCCATATCCAGCTGGGTAGCGGATCATTCATCGGGGTGTTATCCTCCACCCAGAGTAATCCTGCACCCCTGAACATCATCTCTAACAGCCCGGGGGATTATCCCCAATTAATTGAAAAAAAAAACTTTCCCACTCTCATCTTCTAATTGATGATAATAATAATAATAATAATAATGTCAATAATAGTAATAAGATTATTTGTTTAAATTTAACGCAAAAATCTTATATATACTTTTTGACTAAATATTTTAAAATTCAAAATTAAAACTAATAATGTTACATTTTTAAATCAAAACATAATGTTATTAAATCTTACACAAAATCTATAAATGTAAATGTCCATTTTTAGTACAAAAAGATTAAAAAAAGTTTTTTTTAAAATTAATTAATTAATTAATTAAAAAAATAAAAATAAAAATGGAACAATGGGGCCACCTATTTAGGGAGTGGCCTGAACGCGCTTCGAACACGTCCAACCACCCTGGGGTGTGTCAAAGCACTCATGACCGGTTGAAAATGCCCTTAGATGATAATATATTAAAGAAGAAGAAAAACATAATGAAAGCAACAAATGAATGTAGATTAAAAAAAATGAATGTTAGTATTTGATAAAGTATTAATAGGACACAATGACATATTTGTAAATAGGATTTCAGCTCACCAAGGGCAAATGTGTATTTTCCAAAAATAAAAACAAAAGGAGGAGTGAGTGGAGAGGAGATGCTTGCCAAAATTTCAAAGGTTTGGGGTGTGGCTGCCAAATGACTAAAGTCTAAGGGAGGTCGATGCGAAATACCCAGACTGGAGAATTTGCGGGTGGAGGGAAATGGGGTTCACACATGTCGGATAAGTAGTGTTCTGTTCTCAAATCTCAACACATGTCGGGAACTAATTTTGGTTTTCCATCATTACTGAAAAGGTGATTAAGGGTACAATTATTACAATATGCGATTATAGAAGATAAATTATTAATTAAAAGAAATATATTTTTATAAGAATTGTTTAATATTTTTGTTTTGATGGACTCAAGAAAAAAATACTTTCTTTATTTTTTATAGTATTTAAAGTTCCTTAAAATAAAGAGTGATTTTTTAATAAATAACTGAAAGATTTACATATTTTTATATTCTAAATATGAAGCTTCAAAAAATTAATATCTCTAGAAATTAAATTCACATGCATAAATACCTAAACAACTATCTCATAAATTCATTCTTTAGAAAATTTTGTGGATTAATTTCACATATCTCTCATGTATTATTGTCTTTTTTTTTTTGTACAAAAAGAAAAAATACACTAACAATCCATGACTAACAAATCATTCAAACACTCAGGGGGTATTATTATCAATCCTTCACATATTACCCATGTACTGATAAAACCTTCAATTACCACTCAGTCATTAACTTTTCTTTTAGAGAAGACTATTAGCATTTGCTGATGTGGCGAAAAACTAATTATACTTCCCAATTTTACCCTTAATGTTAATTTCACATATATACATCCACCCATGTACTCTTTTATAGAATACCTAAAACATTCGGTTACCCCCTTGCCGTTGACTTCTCTGTTAGAAGACCGTTAGCAATTGTTGACGTAACAAATATTAGCTACACTTTCCGATTTCACCCTTAATTGTTAATTTCAAATATAACCTCTATACTTTTATATACTTTTAACCTCTTGCACTATTAAACCTTTAAATTACCTCTTGACATGGTGAAAGCTAACAGTTTTATTTTCTTTGACACAATGTTGCTTAATTAAAATTGAATTACCCTGACTAATTTTATCCTCCTTAAAATATTGAAGACACACAATTCTGTTAATTTTTTTCTTCATATTGTTTATTTTTTTATTTACATAAATTCGAACCTTTTTTTTTTGCACAATTTGATTCAATTGCATATATTTTAATTAGTACAAATATTAAAAGTTAGTAAATGTTTCAACTCACAATATTAGTAAAATATAATAAATTTATCCCCGATTTATCGTTGTCCATGTGATACGAATGAGGGCTTGATTTTCAGATTTACATTGTGCTTCCGTAAAATTTGTTACTATAGTGTTGCACTTAGAAAGTGTAACCACTTAAGATATTTGTAATTGCTAAAAAAAAGTGCAATATAATTAAGGTTTTTATTTAGCAGAATTTTATCAAAGAAAATAGATTTTTTAACATTTACAAGGTAATTGAAGGTTTTTATAGTGCAACGGAAGTTTAGGTGAAGGATTAACAAGAGTACAAGGAATGTATGAGAAATTAACCCAAATGATAAACGACAACTTTAAGATTTTATAGATGTCCATAAGAGCCAATACATGGCTTCATCTCAGATGAAACTCATGGATCCAAATTTTAACATTGCTTAAATATTTATTTGGGTAAACACTACTAATGGTCCTCCTTATCATTAACTTTTTACAGAGTGGTCCTTCTTGTGTTTTTTTTCCCATGATAGTCCCCACTATGAATTATTTGTTTCACTTTGGTCATTTTTAGGTGGTCCAAAGTGAACTAAAGTGCCAAAATAATTTTATGAGGGACTAAATTGATAAAGAAACAATTTTATGAGGGACTAAATTGATACAAAATAATTTTACGAGGGACTAAAGTGTAACACTAAAAGTAAAAGACCCCTTGTAAATGACCAAAGTGAAACAAATAATTCATAATGGGGACTAACATGAAAAAAAAAACACAAGAGGGACCACTCTGTAAAATGTTAATGATAAGGAGGACCATTAGTGGTATTTACCCTATTTATTTTAATCATTTCATTTCCTTTGCGTGACTTTTCTTAAGTTCATTTTTTGGTTAAAAATTCTTTATTTATTTCTTTGTATATTTTCATGTAAAGGGTTTTTTAGTTTTCGTTAAAAACAATAATATTTCAAAACAAATGTAAGAAGTTTTATCTTAAAAAAGTAGTGTTTTAATGATGATAAAAGAGAAGATAACTTGGCACATGAATTACTAGAGTAGAATGCATTTAAATAAAAAATTATTTGTTCATATAAAAAATGTGAAATAAGTATATATCTTATACGCAAAAGACAAAAATAATTGGAGTTATGAGACTTTAAAATTATACTGTTTGTTCATATAGATCAAACGTAACTTAAAAAATGTGGGTAAATAACTCGATCTTTCAGTTAAAATATTATTTAATGATATATAGTCGTGTATTAAGTAATAGTAGTCTATTCATATGTATTTCGGTAATCTAAATATTTTTTTGTTGAGTTATTTTTGCCTATATTAACAAACCCGATATAAGTCCAATATAGACCCGAAACCCGATAAATTACATGGGCCGAGTTTGAGCCACAAAAATCAGAAAATTTATGAGCCGAGTTTGAGCATATAGCTATGAAGCTCGACAATATTTGAGTTCTAGCTATTTAAAGCTCGACTCACAAGGCCCGATTGACAGTCCTACTTTCGGGGGAATTCTTACCCAGATCTAGTTTGGCCAACAGGTGATTGGTCTAGTCATTACAAAATAGCGGATCAGGTTCGAATCCCTGTTGGGAGGGGTTCCCACTTTATGTGTCTGACGCGCCTCAAAATGGATTACCCCCCCCCACCCCCCCCCCCCCCCACCCCCCCCCCCCCCCACCCCCCCCCCCCCCCACCCCCCCCCCCCCCCACCCCCCCCCCCCCCCACCCCCCCCCCCCCCCACCCCCCCCCCCCCCCACCCCCCCCCCCCCCCACCCCCCCCCCCCCCCACCCCCCCCCCCCCCCACCCCCCCCCCCCCCCACCCCCCCCCCCCCCCACCCCCCCCCCCCCCCACCCCCCCCCCCCCCCACCCCCCCCCCCCCCCACCCCCCCCCCCCCCCACCCCCCCCCCCCCCCACCCCCCCCCCCCCCCACCCCCCCCCCCCCCCACCCCCCCCCCCCCCCACCCCCCCCCCCCCCCACCCCCCCCCCCCCCCACCCCCCCCCCCCCCCACCCCCCCCCCCCCCCACCCCCCCCCCCCCCCACCCCCCCCCCCCCCCACCCCCCCCCCCCCCCACCCCCCCCCCCCCCCACCCCCCCCCCCCCCCACCCCCCCCCCCCCCCACCCCCCCCCCATTTTTTAGAAGCAAAATAATTCAATTCGTAAAATCGCAAAATATAGGGGTCAATTTGCAAAATTGTCAAAGTCAATTATTATCAAAATTGAGTGTAAAGCGGTCTTTTTATATGACATGTAGTTTTTTTATATTTTTTTAGAAGCAAAATAATTCAATTCGTAAAATCGGAAAACATAGGGGTCAATTTGCAAAATTGTCAAAGTCAATTATTATCAAAATTGGGGGTAAAGCGGTCTTTTTATATGACATGTAGTTTTTTTATATTTTTTTAGAAGCAAAATAATTCAATTCGTAAAATCGGAAAACATAGGGGTCAATTTGCAAAATTGTCAAAGTCAATTATTATCAAAATTGGGGGTAAAGCGGTCTTTTTATATGACAGGCGGTTTTTTTATATTTTTTTAGAAGCAAAATAATTCAATTCGTAAAATCGTAAAATATAGGGGTCAATTCGCAAAATTGTTAAAGTCAATTATTATCAAAATTTGTGGTAAAGCGGTCTTTTTATATGACAGACGGTTTTTTTATATTTTTTTAGAAGCAAAATAATTCAATTCGTAAAATCGGAAAACATAGGGGTCAATTTGCAAAATTATCAAAGTCAATTATTATCAAAATTGGGGGTAAAGCGGTCTTTTTATATGACATACGATTTTTTTATATTTTTTTAGAAGCAAAATAATTCAATTCGTAAAATCGCAAAATATAAGGGTCAATTTGCAAAATTGTCAAAGTCAATTATTATCAAAATTGGGGGTAAAGCGGTCTTTTTATATGCCAGGCGGTTTTTTTATATTTTTTTAGAAGCAAAATAATTCAATTCGTAAAATCGCAAAATATAGGGGTCAATTTGCAAAATTATCAAAGTCAATTATTATCAAAATTGGGGATAAAGCGATATTTTATTAATTGAAGATTTAAAGGTTATAAATGTCTTTTATTAATTGAAGATTATCTCAAATTTTATTTAAAATTAAAAAAAATAGGGTAAAATGGTCTATTTACAGACCGAGTCAACTCGCCGAGTTACATATTAGTTACGCCCGCCACATGGCATGATTTCAGGGCCGTCCCGCATGTGAGGGCGAGTTACCTTGCCCGCACCCTAGACGCTCCCCATATAGGATACATTAAGTTAAATTTCAAATAAGAAAAAGTTAGATTTCAAATAAGAAAAGATGATCGCGTACGTACCAACACATGCGAATATCTGTTACTGGAAACAAGAAAATGACTCCATTTTTCTTAACCGAATGATTTTCTTCCAAACAGCCCTTGCTTGATATATAAATATGCGCGCTTCAAAAGTTCTTCGTAACACCATAAATATCCATCTACTGTGGCGACTTTAACTTGATTTCAAAAGATGGCCAAAAACTACATTAATTATCATGATGACCCTGATTAATTTTAATACCTTAATTTAGTCTTTTCTGGAGAAATAATGCCTTAATTCACCAAAAACAGAAAGCATGCAGCTAGCTGTTGCGTACACTCAGATAAATTTTCTTTTTTAATCAATTTAACAATATTCAAAATTTTCAAATCAATTAAATGGAAGAGTATTTAAGCAGTTCATTTCTAAGAGAAATGTCACGAAAATTTTGAACAAGGAAACTTATTTCTTTTGTTCAATTATTTTTACTCTCATTAATTTAAATTAAAGATACTGACTGCTAGTGCTAGCTAGACAGAGAGAAGCAATGATGAAGTTTAAAGACAAATTGCCAAATGATTTGTTGGATGAAACTTTGGTCTCCCTGCCTGTCAAGTCATTGTTGCGATTCAAGGGCGTATCGGAAAAGTGGCGCGCTCTCATTGAGAGTCCTAGGTTTATCAGTGCCCATCTCAAACATCAGAGGGATATAATGATGGTGAGACGTTGTTCGAATGCTAAATCACAAAACAATGATGAAATTGGCGTGTTGTCTTTCCATGATCCAGATTCCCCGGAATTGGAGAAGATACGTCCTGATTTCCCCATTCCATCCTTCAACCATATAATGATCAAACAATTCAATGATGAACCTGTCCATCTCTTGGGCCAGTCCAACGGGATTATCTGCCTAAAAGTCAATGGAACTATTATTCTGTGCAATCCAGCATTGCACAAATTCAAGCCTCTTCCACTCTGCGACCCCCCACTAGATGAATATTCCTGTCATATGGGATATGGATTTGGCTATTCTACTGCTAACAATTTCAAAGTCGTGCAACTATTTTATGCCCTCAACCGTAAGTTCGAACGAATTGGTGGAGAAGAGGAACCATGGATTGTCATCGCCAGATTGTACGACTCAAGCACAAATACCTGGAGGGGAATTGAGAGGCATACCACAACATGTTGTATTTATCAGGACGATAGACAAGGTGTATTCTTCAATGGCTCCTGCCACTGGGCTTTGACAAATAACATTCCAGATGCTAATCAAAATGTTATTCTGTCATTCAACCTAAAAACAGAGGCTTTCAGAATGCTCAAGTATCATGATCATAATGAACAGGAATTGCAGACACAAGGCAGACTACGCAGTCTATTGGTCATCAATGACTGCCTAGCAATGGTTCATTATAATCCACAGGAACGCGGGAGTACTGTTGATATTTGGGTCATGAAAGACTATGGGGTTAAGGAGTCATGGACTAAAAAGTTTGTTATAGAACCTGTCGGGGTCATACTCCCTTTCGTTGCTTGGAAGAATGATCAGTTGCTTCTGGAGGAAGATGGTCAACTGGCTTCTTATTCATTTGATGGAACTGAAGTTAAAAAATATGATGTCAACGCAGTTGATACAAGTCAAATTAAGAAATATGACATTAACGATAAGAAGAATAACCTGCAGGCTATATTTTACAAAGAAAGTTTGATCGACCTGGAAACAATTCCAACCATGGAAGAATTGAATAACAATGAAAGCAGCTCTGGCTTGAACTTGGAAAAAGAAAAAGAAAAAGAAGAATGAAAAGTACGTACGCAAGTCAACACCAGTACAAGAGATGGAGTTAATAGATATTCATCCAAAAAGAAAATGATGATTAATAGATTAAAAATAAAGATTATAATATTGTACAGATTCATTATAATATAATGTTTGGTAGAAAACAGGTTATGTAAGACAAAATATGAGACATTCAGTCCTAAAAAATAAAGATTATACTATAGTATTACTGAAATTGCATCCCATTTCTCTATTTAATGCTTTCTTTCATAACTTGTTCTTCGTCTCATTTCATGTTCTTTTTGCAATTGCGTATGTTACTGATGCAAGAAAAGATCCTGGAGAGACTATTGGAAGAGTGTTATGAATGGTGAACCAATGCCTATAGCAATTAAAGACCTTCTCATGAATCTTGCATCAGATTGATTCTAAAACATTGGGCACTAATACTTACCTAAGAAATTTTAATATCAACCTTAATGTTGTAATTTATCTCAGTAATCATCATGTAATTCATTCTGAAAAATCAGAGGCGTATGCTATGAATGGTTAAAGAATGTGAAAGACAAGGGATTCATTAAAAATTGAGTTGGAGATATCATAAATTCCCAAATTCTTCTTGCAGTCTCTAAGCGTGTGCGTGATCGTCACCGGGTACGTGGTTTTGACACCTTGGGCATAAGTCCAAATAGGTTAGGTTCACTTCCTTCTTTTATGCATTGCATTAGTCACAATACTGTCATGCATACACAGCCAAATAAAATACTCAATTCTCTGTGCGGGCCTTTAATTTTTCAAATCCATTTCCAATTCTCAATGGGGCAAGCGGGGTTCGCCAATCTCCCTCTCAATACAATTGTAGGCAAATTTACAAGAATAAATGCCGTCCGCTGTGCCTTCCCAAATAATCCTATCATCCCTGTCCGACTGCCAAGAACACGGTGTATTCCGAATTGCTTCAATCGCCTAAGGCTGTAACACGGTTTTGATCTTCTCCAAACACCACTGCCCATCTGCAACTTTCCATGAAATTTCCGCCTCCTGATCTCCCATTCCACGAATTTACTCAACGGATCATATCAAACCACAAAGAGGTCATCTTCACATTACCAATCCTCCACTTAATACCCGCTTGAACGGCTTGCAAACTTTTGTCAATCACTTTAAAAGCAGCCGAATCGCCTCCTCCTTTGGTTTTATAATCGAACCCTGTTTCAAATATTTCTTTCTGAACGTGCCCCACCAAAGCTCATTCTCCCCCAAAAGTTGAGAGTTTGCAATAAGTAGCATTTTTTTCTCTTTCATGAATTTAGGTTCATGGGATCCTGTATTAATTTCGATAGGCTAGATTCATGATTGAAGCCAGCAAGATTGATAAAGTTGAATTTTATTTTTGTAACCTACCTTTTTCCAAGTGGCCAGCAATGGAGATTATACAACAGCATGGTTAATTTTTGTAAGAGCCGTAGCCAGTAATCCTTTTGGGTGGCCAGTGCTATTTGGCTACAACCAACCCACGGCTACTTGGCCACACAAAATAGCCATGGCTCAAGGAGCCGAGGCCAAAATTTAGGCCATCTCCAGTAACTCCTCAGCCTAAGTCCAGCTTCCCCTCAGCTCAGTCCAGCTTCCCCTCGGATTCCAAGTCCAGCTTCCCCTTTCCTTTTTATAAGTCATCTCAAATGACTCAATCTATCAATTCCATTTAATTCCAATTCTCATTTTCCCCACTCTCACTCAATAATAATAATAATAATAATAATAGCAATAATAATAAAAATTAAACAATAATAAATAAATAAATAATAAATAACAATATTAATAATGTAATCGTATTTATTTTAGATGTCTAACTATTCACCCAAGTGTTTCACTATATAATTGTTAGGGTTATCGTTTTTAATTTAACGAATCATATGTAAGCTTCATTAAGTTCTTTTAAAGTTTTATTTTTATTAATTAAATTAAATTTGAGTTTCTAATAATTAACTTTTTAAAAAATAATAAACAAATTAACTAAAACTAAAATTAAATAAGAGTTATATTTTAATAAAGATTTTTTTTTAAAAAAAAAGATTTTAAAATTGGTATACAATAATACAACAATTAAATACTTGATTGACTAAATTTAAATTCAATAAAATAAGAGTTACATTTTTAAACTAAAATTAATACACAAATTAACTAAAACTAAGATTAAATAAGAGTTACATTTCATTTAATAAGGTATTTTAAAGGAAGTTTTTTTAAAAATAAAAGGTTTTATATTTAATATAATTTCAGGAAAAAAAAAAAAAAAAAAAAGTGAATAGCAGGTGGCCAACAAGTGTCGACCACCTGCTGCTCCTGCCCAGCAAGTAGCTGGATACTTGCTGGATCGATGTGTGAGGCAAGGCACCCCTCCAAGGTGTTAATTATCCCATCAATGGGAAATTGCCTTGTTCACCCCTTTAAGCATTTTAGTTCATATTTTTTACCCCCTAAATCCAATTTCCCCCTCCCCTTGCCTCATAGGAGATGGCCTTAGCTAAAAGTTTTTGGACTCACCCCAGGTAGCCGAGGCTAATACATATGTTTATACCCAAAATATTTTTCTATGTTTATCTGGTCAGTAATGGCCCGACAAAGGATAATTGGTTCGACAATCAGGGGAGTAATAGAGTAATTGGGCCATAATAATAAATGGGCATAACTTTATTGACCCGCATGATTAAATTAATTAAAAAAGGCCAAGGTGCTTAAAAGCCCAGTCGCGAGAAATAGCCCAAAAGTTGGCCCTGTTTGTATGATTAATTAATTTAATGATAGAATTAATTTAATTAAGAAAAGTAGTGGCCACGTAATTAATATGGGAGCAAAATAATAGATAAGGGTAAGGGTCAATCACCTCCCAAAAATATCTCAAAAGTAGTTACACACATGCTGGAAATGGAAAATGCAGCGGATTTGAAAATCTCAACCATCAGCAAACCGCCAATAGGAGCATAGAGAATAAACATGGCAAATAACTGCCAAACTAATGAAGATCATGCCTAAAAAAAGGGGAAGTGGAAGAAGTGGACATTCATCAGGAGGAATAATCGTCAGGAGGCCTATAAATATCAGAAAGCTGGCACATTCAACAGACACACAATCAATCAATCAAACAACTCAGTCTTCACTGATAAGGCACAATGCCTCTCTAAGTCGGCGACGCCGCACCTGAAGCCAATTGTGAGCTGCAATCTCTCATGTAAATGCCCACATACTGACATGATTTATTCGTCAAGTAGCCTCCGGCTTGATGAATTTGTTGTCTGGTAGCCATCTGCCTGATAACTATCTGCCGAGTGGCCACCTGCTCGTCAGATGCCCTTTGCAGTGGCCACCTGCTGGTTAGGAGCCCGATTGGTAGCCACCTGCCAAGGTTGGGCGATCCATCGATGGTAGCCACCTGCCATCAATGTTACTTTCACGTCAACATGATAACCATTGCATATCAGCTCGTATGGCGGTTCCCTGCCAATCAATGAGTCACTCTTCACGAACTAAAAGAATCTATCAGCTTGTTTGGCTCGCTGATGCCATCAGAGGAGTTTAATCACTATGCTACATACTCTTTCATGCTTGTAAATCAGAGAAATGTATTAGGCTAGATTTCATGTATTTCATTTATCAACTCTATGTTTATTTAATATATCGAAATATTTTGCCTTCATCTCCTGATTTCATTTATGAGTATGTTTTTATCAAGTAATTTTAATATGTCTATGTTTCTATGTTGTTAATCTGTTAGTTCAGGTCTTAAATCAGGTTGACATGTTTTAGATAGCTTGATACGTAACTCGATAACTAATTTTTCTTTGAATTTCTTGACATATCGAGTGAGCCACCGATTGGCTATAAATTTTTTGGCATTTCAATAAAGATTATCATAAATTGTTAAGTCATGCGGCCAGGCAAGCATTGAAAAGAATCAGGGGTAGAAATTGCCTATTCCGCCACAATCAATTGATTAGAAGTCAGAGCCTTGTCAGGACATTGATTTATGTTTCATATTCATCATATTATGTCCATTTTAAACCGTTATGTTTGCACGCATAGACATTGGCACGCCCGGACGTCCCGCACTTATTTTATATCACATCGAGTCAATTGCATCGAGCCAATTACACATCGAGGCAAGCCAGCCGATATTTATAGCAAACAACAAACAATTTTCTTTTATAGCTTTTTCTGGTGTTTCTATTTATAAAGCTATATTTATTTGAATTGATGCAATATAAAATTATCAAACTTACATTAAAATGATAGCAATATACTCATACCATTTAGTATATGTCAAATCGTTATTAACAAAGTAGATAATCTCGCATACAAACAAAACACATTAAACAAATTCACAATATCACAATGATCGGTTAAGTACAATACGAGTGTCACTTTCTAGTCAATAAATAAAAAGTAAATATTTTAGTAACATGAGTAAACTAACTAAAGTCAAAATCCAATGATTCATACCACTAGCGTCGTTATGGTACTACAGCCGCTTTAACCCGAGCATCCATTTCATATTAGTTAACCTGCAAAGATAGATGAAATATATAAAAGCCAAATAGCTTATCAACAAGATAACTAAATAGTATAAGCAGAGCTCACACAATATGTTTCACTAGAATAGTGTTTATTTAAGCCAACTTAGACTCAATTAGAAAAATATTATACTGAAATGACTTTGACTTTCGAGAACATTCCACAATTAACTCAGTCGGATGAACTCAAACGAGAGAGCATGACTCAGATCTATCTAACTAATCTATTTCTGCTGGGGTAACTATATTGATTATTGTGCTATTATATTTGCTCCAATAAAAAAGTATTAGGTGAAAACTAACTCAACACTAAGGTTAAATAAATCGATCAACCTTGTCTTTAACAAATCAATATGTTTCGAGTCTAAATCACAACAAGACATCAATCTTATGAAATTCATTTTGGCAATTTTCAAGAAAACATGATAATGATCTAACTTTAAGAATTGTAGAAAGAAAAACCATCTCAAATATGAATCAAAACAGACTTCCAATTCAAATAGTAACAAATGTAAATCTTTACCATTTCTTAAGCCAATGTATATGTAGTCCATAGAATTGTAAAGATACCGATTCAGCATTGGACTGAGAAGCTTCAACTTCAGCCAAAGATGAGTAACCAAGATGGACAACAGCCCGTCTAAAAAATGCTCGAAGATCCTACTTGTTTACACTTCCAATTGGATTATATCATCAGAACTGCAACCATACTGCAGAAACCAATATGCTGATTGATTATTCTAAGGGAAAAATCAAAATAGAAAAAGTTATCATTGAACTAAGCTTATTGGATTAAGATGTTAACTACTGCACGTAAGGAAACAAGTTAATGGTGAATTAAATACCTTTGTTACGTTCCCCCTCAATCCTTCATCTGCATTGCTGCTACTTAAAACCAGATAAAAACCAGGTTTGTTGTGAACCCATGGCAAGAGTGATGCCATCTTATAAGCTAAAGACCATTCTGATTCAAGCTCGAATATTTTGCAACACTAAGTGTTCTACGGTTCATCACCGTTTTAACATATTGAAAACATTCATTGTCAATATATTGCATACTATACAAATCTAAAAGAAATGAACAAATGTTCACTAATCAAGTCAATAGCAGTAAATAGTATATGAACTATTCGACGTTGGCTCTTTACCTGGTAATGTGGTCGTTTTCCTGTAAATATGTGAAACAAAGATAGCTATTGGCAACTGATACCTATCATCATAGAAACATATTCCGACAATAACTCCATAGGCAGACAATAAATGGTAAGAACATCATAAGCAATTAATATTGCATCAGTGTACAAACCTGATCTAGAAGAACAACTGGCATCAGGGTGAGGTGGACTAGATATGGATCCAGATCTGGAACAAATTTGTGCTTCTGGTGACGAACAACATGTAGAAGATGACGCCTCGGATACGATATCCATCATTGTTCTCCCACTATGCTTCCTCTTACCAGCCATGAGCAAATCTATCATAGAAAGTAAGCATAGTAAAACACATCAAACATGATTAAAGACTATTAACACGCACAATTACTGTTTAGTAGACTAAAAACACAAGGATGATCAAGGTTTACTAGAACATGAAATAAAGAAATTATCAAAAAAAAAAAAAATGAAATAAAGAAATACTGATACATCAGTAGAAAGCATAAAAATATTATATATACATGCGCAATCTGTACTTCACACATACATGCAGCTTTATACTATACTAAACCATGCAACACAAAAATACTGTCAAGTACAATAGTGCTACTCATAAACTATATAAAGAAAAGTACAGAAAGAATTTCAAATCATACAAGATCAAAATATCTAAACAAGTGTTATAGATTTCACTCAACCTGATCTAGAATCACAATGTGTAGCGATGATGCTATATGTTCCCTCTAACCAGCCATGAGCTGATGGACAAATCTAACATAGAAAGTAAGGATTGTAATTCAACAAAGTGGCTTGAATTTACTACAGAAGTATAAAAAATTATATAACTCTAATTAAATTTACAACAAAGAGCTTTTAGAAATATGAACCCCAAACAGCACCGGATAGCAAAGAAGAAAGTATATCCCATTTAAACATACCACTAAATAATCAGGGTCTCAAGTAGCTATCAACTTAATGCAAGCATTTTCACAATCAACAAAACAAACCAATATAAATCTTTTAAAACCAACAATCAAATGTCAAATTTACTAAGAAAGAACACAATAACTTCAGAAAGAGACTTTCCATGTCATTCTTCCAAGAAAATGAAGATTAATAAGAAAGATACCACACCATACAGAAAACTAGTTTCTCATCCAAATTTGGTTAATATTTTATAACTAAATCATAGTATCAAATCAAGCAGGTCAAATTTCATATTATTTGTAGTGTAGTATAAATTAAGCTTGAAAAAATACAACTCTGAAACTCGATGCTCTTGATCTGCATAATTCACTTCTTGCAGTCCCATAAAACTGACCAAAAAGCCTTATCTTTTAGAACCATTTGTGTCTCTTGTCAACTTTCAAAACTTATAAAATTACACAAATACTATTACCTTCCTTCATTCAAATAACAGAGGATTTAAAATACTGCTCAGTTTTTGCTCTAACTATTCCTTTCTACACATGTCTTCCAAACAACATTTCATAACTATTAATTCTGCTCTTCATAGGTATATATTGCCAATTCAATAATTATTATCATTATTTTATTTTCTCTTTTTCTTCAAACAAGTATTGAGCAGTTAGTGCAATATTTCTGCTTTTTATCTTGATATTAAAAAACGGACAAAGATTTAGCAGATGATTCTGACGTTAGCAATGACTTTTTTATTTTGAACTTTCACTAAAATGGACTTTGATCACATATTCACATTTATTTCCATTCAAAGTTCTCATAGATAAACTAACAAAGTTTAAAGTACTCCAAACAACAAAATGCTGTAACCAATATCAAGAAATAATAAAAATAACCTCAATAAGGTAATCTCAAAGCTCATTGATCCTCTTCTACATATAGAAACAACCAAATTTTTGAAAAACATAACACAAAAAAGAGGAAATATTACAAAAATATATATATATATTAACTGAAATTACCTTTAGCTAAGGCAACGATGCATAACTAGATGTAATTTGTGATCGCAGATCCGTACCGTTAGCTGGAGCAATTTCAGAATGAAGCAAACCCTAAGCTTCAATGAAATTTACCTGTAAAATTAACAAGTCATCAATATAAATTCATAAATTATATCGACAAAATTACGAAAGTTGATTGGTCAACTGTATCACATGACAAAGAATTATATTATATATACTATATGCATAATATATGTAAGTAATTTTATCGATATATAATAAATGTGGATTTCATTTTTTGTAATTACCAAACATTTTAAAAGAAAATTGACTTATTTTATAATGAAATTCTGATTGTTACATTAACTAGTAATCAGCGTACATAATCCGCGTGCATAAAATTGTTTGACTGTATTATTATAAATAAAACCATAAATACACATAAATCTACATAAATATTGCTTTCATGTGGCACATTTACCTTCGTCAATTTTCAAAAATTAGATCACATTCTTGTCTAATAAATTGTTATGACCCTGGGAGAACCACACCCCAAAAGCTAGCTATTGAAGTTGGAGAGCCCAATGCCATATAAACCCCACATTAGTATCTCATTCTACCAATGTGGGATAAGGTCCCATACCCTTCAACTAGGATCATTACATTCCACCACGCTTCCTTTGCCAACGCCCACGTTGGCCCACTCTAGTTGCCTACTCCGGTTGCCCACTCTAAGCGGCTTCACTCGTCTTTGCGGTAGCTCTTTCTTAGGTCGCTCCTTCCCGGGTCGCTCCTTCCTAGGTCGCCCCTTCCGCGTGCGTGGCAAAGTGTGTGGTGGCCTGCTCTGATACCAATTGTTATGACCCTGGGAGAACCACACCCCAAAAGCTAGCTATTGAAGTTGGAGAGCCCAAGGCCATATAAACCCCACATTAGTATGCCATTCTACCAATGTGGGATAAGGTCCCATAACCTTCAACTAGGATCATTACATAAATAGCGTCGAAATTCACTTGTCTTCTCTCATATTTTTCTCCAGTTTCATCTACTTTCCTCAAAGCCATTTTTTATCCAAGCAATTCAAAACCTGTCCGTATACACATGGAAATCTCACTTTACACTACAGAGTCCTTTGGCGGAAGCAATCCCAACGGCTATAATTATCAAGAATCCAGTTCTTCTAGTGTCAGTGAGTTGCCCTCTTTCATAATATTTGAAATTCTTTTGAAACTTCCAATCAAAAGTATAATCCGATGTAGATTGGTTTGTAGAACTTGGAACAACCTCATTTCAGAAAAGTATTTTGCTACTCTTTATTTAAAAAACCCTCCATTTAATATTCTTGTGAAATCTGAACGTCGAATGGTCGACGGAATCGTCAGAGACTCTTTCTATTTTCTTGAAATTGGATTGAATGGAGATATCACGCCTACACCCTTTAATCCAAAAGCGCTGAATTTTCAAAAAAGTGGGTGGGTTTTAAATTCAAAAGGCTCGTGCAACGGATTACTCTGTTTGGTGCAAAGACCAAGAGTAGAATTTCAAAAAAACCGGGAGTATGTTTTCAACAATGAAATTGTATATATTGTGAATCCTATATTGGGAGAAGTTACGATGCTTCCACAAGTTAATCAGACAGAGGATACGACTTTTGTGTATTATGGTTTCGGCTTTAGCACACAAAGTGAACGTTACAAGGTCCTAAGACTTGTTAGTAGGAAGCGTGATGGACATAGACAAGGTGAGATTTTCACCATTGGAGTCGATCACAAATGGAGATATGTCGAGGATTCTTGGCTCCCTTTTGAAGTATATCCATGGGGGATTAATCTTAATGGACTCCTTCACTTTGCATCTAATATTAGGCGCATATTTGCTTTTGACATAGAGGAAGAAAGAGGACACCAAATCTCATATCCTTCTCAGCTTTTGGGGCATCCGGGAGTCCGGGACATACTGCCTTGGCAGTATGTAATGGTAATATTTGTCTATCTGACAATAGTACTAATCATCAGTTAGTTATATGGACAATGAAACGATATGGCGATGTAGAATCTTGGTCGAGAGAAACCATCTTGAAGAGTTGGATTCCATTTGATTTAGGCTATGATCAACTTATCCCTGTTACAACATTAAGAAACGGAGATTTATTATTGTCCCGCATCTCATTATTCAGTTCGCAAGGTCTAATATCTTACAATCGAAAGACAAAGGAGTGTCGCAAAATTATCAATCATGAAGTGGCAAATGTCATGTTCTTTGGTTACGTTCCGAGCTTCTTTTCTCTCAACACTATTTTGTGAAAGGATGCTGTTATTCGAATACTTTGATATTTAACCTAGCTACTAAGTCTATTTGGTTTCTTGATTCAAAGAAGTTTAATTTAGGGTGGGGTGGGGTGTTGAAAGCTTTGGTGGATTGCAACATTTGTCACATATTATTGTTCTGTTGAAATATTTATGATATGAATCATTTGGTAAATATTAATTTTATTGTGCTTTGTGTATTTTTGTTCGTCGTTATATTCTTCACCTTGTTTAGATGTGAAGGTTTCGTACTATATATATATATATGTTTCGCTGTAGGATTTTCCGGTTGTTTCCTTCTGAAGGTAAAAATTCTGATTTTGTTGCAAGGGAATCATTTAAAAATAAGGCAATATATGAAAATTGAAAAATAGCTAGATATGTATCAATGCAGGTTCTCTATAATATTGCTGGTCCTATTCAAAATTAAAGAGTCTGAATCAATATAGGACATATCTGATAAGAGTATCATACTAATTATTACCATTTTCATAACCACAAAAATATCAATCATAGGAAATAACTTTGTTTCTTAATCGCCCCAGATCGAGTGAATGAACCAAAGGGACTCTAAACTATCAAAAATATGTGCCAAAATAACACAAACCAAATATATGATAGCGGTTTAGAACAATACAAATTTGTGGACGCATAGTTATGCAACAAAAGCCTAAGACTTGGAGGTCAAAAAAAGACTAGGAGCACTATGCAGTCACACACAAGGCATAAACATGAAGAAGCCTAAGGCATCAGAAAAATCAAGTGAGACGGCAGGTTCAAATCGTCTATATGACCGAGCACGACCCTGTAAGTAGAATTTTGGCAAGTACAATTTCAGATGAAATCATAGGTACACACACCTTGTTCAGTTATCTTACACATTCCCTTCTTAAAGGCCACATATTGAAAAAACAAACATGAACCATTTTTTTGCTCTATAGTTCATCAAATGCGGATAGGTTGCACCTATTCTCATTTGATGCCTTATCCTTATAAACATTAAGATTTGGGTGAGGCTCGAAAATCTTCTCTGTTTGCACTCCAACAACATCATCTGTGTAGGCTGAGAGATTTGGCCTTGGCTCAAAGTCTTTGGTGTACGATTTCTTCTCCTTTGGTTTAGAATCCTCGTTATAACTCGATGAAACAGGCCTAGGCTCAAAGTCTTTTGTGAAAGATTTCTCGCCTTTTGGTTTGACATCGTCAATGTAGCTTGAAGCACTAGGTCTAGGCTCAAAATCTGTTGTGAAAAAATTCTCACCTTTTTTGGTACGAGGCATGGGCTTAAAGTCTTTCGTATTAGATTATTTCACTTTTAGCTTAGTATCGTCATTATAACTGGAGACGTTTGGTATTGCCTCAAAGTCTTTGTAAAAGATTTATCGTCTATTAGAATTCACCACATGAATTGGGCTAAGTCCACTTACATGGCTTAGTCTAACTCAACCTCAAAAGCTATAACTGGAGACATTTGGTATTGCCTCAAGGTCTTTGTAAAAGATTTATCATCTATTAGAATTCACCACATGAATTAGGCTAAGTCCACATACATGGCTTGGGCCTAATTAAACCTCAAAAGCTAGATGTTGAGGTTGAGTTAAGTGGGCCTTGTGAGTGGACTTAGCCGAATCCATGTGGTGAATTCTAATATGGTATCAGAGCCTCATATTAAAGTGGGTCACCTACTTCAGTGATAGACTCCTTCTTGTCTGCATGATGGGATTATTCTTCACCCACACAACAAAGACATCGGTTGTCATTCTTTGTCCAATTAACAAAGGCCTGGACGGTCATTATTCGTGTGTTGGGGCCCAAGGTCTTTGTAAAAGATTTATCATCTATTAGAATTCACCACATGAATTGGGCTAAGTCCATATACATGGCTTGGGCCTAACTCAAGATATGTCTAATGGGTAATTTAACTCCCTATGATATGAAAAATCAATTTACCTCTCTGTGAAATAAAATAATGAGCAATTAACCTCCGTGCGATATGAAATAGTGAGCAATTTATCTCATTGATAATGGAGGTGTAGCACACACACACTCTATAATGCGACTGAGACATCATTTTCATGTAAAAAATGACAAATTTAACCTTACCATTGACAACATATTCACCTCACTTTACCCCATGTGTGATATGCGTAAATAGGAAATTTATCTCTCTGAGATATGCGTAAATAGACACTTTAACTCCCTGTGATATTACTATAATGCGACCGAGACTTCATTTTCATGTAAAAAAATGACAAATTTAACCTTACCATTGACAACAGATTCATCTCACTTTACCCCTATGATATGCGTAAATTTACCTTCTTGTAATATGCGTAAATGGACACTTTAACTCCCTATGATATTACATAATGGACATTTTATCCCCTTGTAAAAATGTAAAAATCAAGAGGAAGGCCGTATGCTTCTTTTATAAAAACACAGGAAGATATTTTGTCTTTTATTTATCACAAGGAGTTAAACTACATATTTAGAGTAATATAGGGAGTTAATTTGCTATTCACTCATAAAAGAACTGTATGAAGTGAATGTAATCATCATAATGACTCCTTAAAATTTTCAAAACAGAAAAAAAAATGACTCCTTAAATTCAAAACACTGGGACACCAAAAAAAAAATTAATTAAATAATTTTTATAACAACAAATTCACACGATAACAGTACCTCCCACGATTGTTGACGATAATGTATTAAAAATCTATATCTATATAATTGACCTTTAGTTATATCAGCGCTACTAACCGATTTTACTGACAATTTTTACGATTTTACCAATTTTTTCAGGTGTAAATAACTAAATATCACCTTATATTACAAACCTTACAAATATCCCTAAATTCAAAACTGAAACTTAGAAAGGAATATATATTTCGTGAAATATGAAAGTTTTTTTTTTTTTTTGTTGACAAAGGAACCCGCAGCCACCGAAGTGCACAAGGTAAACCCCGCTCTCATGCAATAGCTCGCAAATCACATGAGAAATATAAACCACACTAGGAAAACCATGTGTGACGAGCTCGACCTAAAAAATGTTGGCAACATGATTCGAACTCGGGGCAAAGACACCGCACTCACTTGCTCCACCAACTAGGCCACCATTGCGGTAAATATGAAAGATTTTGTAACAAACATCAGGGGGATAATGGTAACTCACAAAAATGACGAGTCCACAATCTCCTCCTCCCCCCACCCCCAGGTCCCCCCTCCCCCAAATTAAGCCTTACCTCATCAGGGAGGCACTGGTAATTCACCCTATATCTAAGATTCTAAATTCATGAAATAGGCTGTTATTTATTACAAACTCAAACTTGACCAAAGACATATATTCTATTTGGGAAATTCTTACGTAAACCAAAACATCTGAATACATGGAATATAATACACTCGTTATGTGATTAGATAACACTTCTAAAAAGATAACGGATCGAATGAGAAATGCAATACACTTATTCTATGATTAGATACGTTTGACAAAACCTCCTATGGAGAACAAAATTCCATGATTTAAGAATAGTGTTTACTGGAAAAAGTTCTATCAGTGTACATATAAGTTGTGCAGTTTACATATTGTCAAGGATATTTCGTACATACATATATTTACTACCTCAGTTAAATATAAGTCTCTCTCTACTTATATTCCAAGTACGGATTTTGATAATTATTTGAAAATATTCTTTGGTAATAGGTAACGAAGCTCTGCCATTCTCAGATATATGATCACTAAGCATACATACACACAATAAACCAGTATACCCTTTTATGCATCATCAAAGAATGTTCTATCTCGGAAGATGTGTGGAATGTGCCCAGACGAATTACCCGTTCATCTCCATCTAAGGTTTTCTTCTTCATCATTCACCACTGATCAAGTTTTATCGTAACCAATTGCTTGAGGATGAAGAGGAGCTATATCGCGAACTGAACGAGGTTCCTAAAAAGTACAAACATCTAATTATTTCAGAATTCACACGAAATGAACCAAGTAACAACTTAAAATCAAACTTCAGACAAAATTTGTATTATCCACAATATCCATGTTGAGAAATATAATAAGAGTTTCTCACATTGATTCAGGTTTGGTATGTTATTGATAATAAGGAGAGAAAATCAAATGTACACTACTTTTATGTTAAAGGGGAAATTTGAGACATTTTAGTAACAGACTTTGACGGAAATATGTTGAAACTAATGGTCAGGTGCAACTGAAGCACGAAGGATAGTTAGAGGGGACACACTAAGAATAGTCAGAGGAAGTAAAGTCAAATTTAGACAAGTTTTAATAAGACTGAACAAAGAGCTAGTAGTAAATTGCAAGACACAAAGCCTTAAAGGACAAATGCTTACAGAGCGGTAAGGAATCTCATCTGCCTCGAGCATGTGGACAATTTGCCCCATCTTTGGACGCTTATTTGCATCTAAATCTATACAGCGAAGGCAAATCAATAAAATTCTCTTTAACACTCTTGGGGGAGGAGGAACTTCAATTAGTGGGTCTACCAAATCTTCACCACGACGATTACCCACCATAGTTTTGAACCAATCTATCAAGTTCATCTGAAATTGAAAAAGGGAGTCACAATATGCATAGATCAAAATTTCGTTTAGTGTGTTACGAGCTACAAAATTTTACTATAAACTTATCGGAAAACACCAGGAAAAATTGCAAAATTGGAGATTAATCAAAATTATGAAAAAAATGGATTGCTAAATTTGACAGTGTCCATATCATACGTTAGATTCCTTTTATTCCATCAAACCAACAAATTCTCACTATTATAAGCACAATGTACAAACGTCATTATGTGAGATGAATTATCTATCAGAGCTAGCTACATATAGATGATCGCTAGCTTATTGGATGCTAACATAATTTATAATACTATGAAATCCTTTTATCATTGCTACTTAAATAGAAACCTTTGCATTACTATGAGAGGAAAACATACTCTTTATAGTTTTTAAAATATTAGGATTTTATTTGAAAAGTTAAGAGGAAAAGATAATAGTTCCGGAGGAAATTGTGAAGTTACCACATGTTTAAGTTTTTGCTGAGTTTAAAAAAAAAATTGTTTCACATTTTTGGTGATATGTAAACAAATTTTAATCCATAAAAAGATCTTGCAGTTAACATGTATAGTCGAGTGCGGAAAGTTAACAAGGAGAAGAAACATTTTTCACCTCGCCAGGGGGTCTAGAATAGTCTACTGGGCTTCTTCCAGTAATTATTTCCATCAGTAGAACCCCAAAGCTATATACATCATTTGCTTCATTGAGCATACCCGTACTTGCATAGTCAGGGGAGACATATCTGGGATAAATAAACAGACAATCAATTAGGAAGAAAGACAGTCTTAAAAGAAAAATCATAGGACAAAGGAAAGAACAGGAGAAACCCGAATGTTCCCATCACTCGTGTGGTAACAAAGCTCTTTTCAGATCCCAACAATTTGGCAAGTCCAAAATCTGATACTCTCGCGTTCCATTTCCTGTCTAAAAGAACGTTGCTGGATTTCACATCACGATGAACAACTTTGGGTTCCAATCCTTCGTGTAAGTATGCCAGTCTATGAAAAGTTTCAAAAATTAATATACATGTAAGATGAAAGGAAATAAGACTGAACAGTGAACACATAGGTTATCTGAAGACACTATTCAGAGCATGGGTTGATATACAGGTCATGTAACAAGTTAACCCTTCTTTGCAACATTTCCAATTAGAATGAATTTATCTCCATTACATAGATTTAACAAAGAATTTCCAATGAATTTAAAGGAAACACAATAATATATTTTTGGACCGGTAGCATTTTTTGGATTAACATTTGAAGCATTTGGGAGGTGCCAATTCTATGATGCTTTTTCTCATTTTTTTTTGTGTAAATATAAACGTCATAGTCCGCGAGAAAAGGAATAATACAATCCTTAATTAGCATCTCTCAGTGCTTAATGTTAATCCAAAGATATACCAGCATTTGCGTGGATCAATATTGTATTGATTTCAAATGTGTGCTATTCTTTTAACCGAAATGATGAACTTGAGATTCACCCAACATCAATTTATCAAAAAAAAAATAAAAAAATCACCCAATATTGAAGCCATTTGAAATTCATTCTGCAAATTAATTACCAAAAAAAAATCATTCTGCAATTCAAAACCCGTCAATCCTGATAAAGTCACACGATTCATTTTGATCATAGTATGTGTTTGGATCACAATACTAGGAACCATTTAAAATCTTTTCTCCAAATCCTATATCCTTCAATTCACATGAATCCTTAAAGAATAGATATCAAGTAAAGTACCATCGACATGGACGCTGGATAGAAAATTTATCATATATCTCCCAAAATTGAAGTACCTACAAATTCCCAAAGACCATGACAAAACAGACAGGGCTCGTTTGGTAGCAACTATAAAATAATGGTGAAACTAGTATTTATGTTATTGCGGACTATATAATATGATTTTTCAATTTGTTTGGTAGTATAATTTAACTGTTTGAAATATATATAACAGACAAATTAGCAAAGTGCGAAACCTAAATGTGTTGTTGTAACATAGATATCATATTATCATATGGTTGGCATTGGACATGTGATAATATGATTAAAGTGTCTAAATTTGGCGGATCCTCACTAGCTTATGAGCAGGCCCACTTTATTTATCAATGCTACCAAACAAGAGATAAAGGTGGATAAAAAGACCTAATATTTGCTACCAAACAAGTTCACAAAGTATGAGGATGGTTTTTCAAGGGCAAAAGTATCAACTAAGTTGAAATTATGTAGTCTGATTTGGATAAAAATATGTTATATGTCTCACCCCCTTGCTGTCCCAATGGCAATTTTGATTCGGATCTCCCAAGTTAAAGGGCTAACTGGTCCGACATCACCATGTAACCATTGCTCCAAATTGCCATTATCAATGTACTCATAGACAAGCAACCTGATTCAAATAAAAAGATCCGTAAAATAATTTAAAGAAATAACAATTAGTACAAAATTAATGGAGAGAAAGCAAATAGAAAGAAAGGGATACCTTTGCGCACCATCTGCACAATAACCTATTAGACCCACGAGATTTTTGTGTTTTACTTTGCCAATGGCTTCAACCTCCACCTTAAATTCCTTCTCTGCTTGACCCCTGTTCACAAGGCCATTGAAGTTAATTATAACAAATGTTGCTGCTCTTAAGAGGGCTAATGAAGAAATTTATCAGACAAACGAAAACAAAAAGCAAGAAAATATAATATTAATATAAAATTATTAGAAAAATAAAATTCATGACTGAAAAATCCAAAATTGTAGTTATGGCTTTTAAAGGGAAACCTAGAGCAAGATACTTCAAAATTTAAATAAAATCATGAGAATCCGCAAATTCTTAGTAATATTTTTAAAATTATTACATACTTGTAATATTAGTTCTTTCAATACTATGTGCATAAAGTTTGAATTATTTAAATATATCTTGGTTTTAATATTTTAATATTTTATTATTTTATAACTCCCTTGTATCATTCACTACTTAGGTTGTTTTTCAATCATTTGGTGCTTCTTAGCTATTTTTTACATTAGGTTATCATACACTAATTTTAAACATTCAATCGTAAAATTAACCAGACACATGCACCTTATGTGCACCTTTCTAGTATAACAAAAAATGCAAACATTTTTCTTTTTGAACAAGTATTAAAGGCCATTACTAATTATTCAATCAAATCTAAGATACATTAGGGAAAGAAAAAGAAAAAGGACCCAAAATAGGGAAAGCTAAGTAAACTGGGTTTTAAAAGAAAAGGCTAAAGCTAATCAAGATAAAATAAAGCTAACATATTGATTTTTTTTAAATTAATTGAAGGAAAAAGGAACAGGTTTAAAGTTTGCCCTGTAGCAAATGGAGAAGAACAATAAGAAATAAAGAAACAAAAGCTACCGTTTACTTTGTTTTTCTTTAATCCTTAGTCAAAAGAGACAAGAAATTAGTTCCCCACGCACTAAATTCAATAAAATCCAGATCTACGAAGCTTTGATTTCCTTGCCATTCTATTAAACAATCCATACTAATGCCAAAAGACAAAAAATTAAGATCATTAATTAAACTAAAATATAATAGCTGTCAACATAATTTGATTCTGATGCGATTAATTCCAAGTACTAAACACTGATTTAATCAAATTGCAGTGGGTAAACTTACTTGTTGTTTAGAAGATTTTTAACGGCGATTACAGAGCCGTCGTGCAAGACGCCGCGATAAACAATACCATAGCCTCCTTCTCCAATAACATTCTCAACGGAAAATTGATTCGTCGCGATTTCTAGCTCTCTTAAACTGTACCACCGCCCCCACCCGAAGCCCCCCAAACCGTCGGTCGACGCCGAAAATGCCGACGACGACTCGCTCCGAGTCGTACTCGACTCGTTGCTTCCCGAACTCACCTTCTTACACCCTGACTCGATCCCCACCCCTTTTACTACGTCATCTATAAGAAACACTTTGTTTTTTTCAGTAACAGCTTTAGCTGTTGCTTTAACTCGATCTGATTCTTTAACCTCACTCATCTCGTTAGAGACCAGAGGTAACAGCCCGGAAGTGTGCTTAATGCCAATGCGACGTCGTTTGGAGTTCCGATTACGAAGGAATAGGAAAAGTAAAATGAAGACGGCGAGTACGAGTAATACGGTAGCGATAATGAGCACGTAGAGTCTCTGCCCTAGAATCGGAGTTTTTCTGGTCAAGATATTGTCGCCGGAGGAATTCCCGGCGGACGCCATTATTACCGGCGAGATCGAATAGTGTTTGTGTGTGCGGAAGAGGAGAAAATGGCTTACTCCGTGTCTATTGGCATTTTATCTTTGTTGAATTAAGATGAAAATGGATTAAATATATATTGAAAATGAAAAAAAGGGTGGGCCTTTTTCCATTGAGGTGTTGCCGTGTTGGCTAGCAAGGATTTGGGAATTCAATCATCCAATGGAAACTAAAATATACTATTCATTACAAAGTAACGAACTTAAATTTGTCTAACGCATTTCGAAATGGATTAAACCATTGGGAAACAAAAAATAATTAAAATATAGTAATACATGTCTTGTTTGGGCTAAATCATGGTTCCTCAAAAATAAAATATTTTACACTTATATTCATTTTATAAAAGAATTTACACTTAGGTCATTTTATATTAAAAATGTTACACTGATCAAATTTCAAGCACTTTTCCAAATTACACCGATAAAATATGTTACACTGATCAAGTTAAAATATATTACAACACATATATAAAAACTTGAAAGTACCCTTACAAAAAGTCACTTGACTTGCACATGATTGTATTTTCGCCCGAAACGTGTCGAAAAATTGATTAATGTAACACATTTTATATTAGAAGGACTTAAGTGTAAAAATTTTGATAAGAGGGACATAAGTGTAACACTTTATACTTGGAGAATAAGCATGATTTAGCCCCCTGTTTGTCTCGCTTTTGGGACAGTAGTTTGGTGTTATCCCAAAAGACAAACAAACAACATAAATGATTTCAGAATTAAACTTATCATCTCTCAATTTTCTTAAACAAACTAACAAGTAACTTATCATTTACATTACTTATCATAGTCTCTAAAAAAACATATACCTATCTTATTTTTCAAACTAATCTCAAAAAGCTGAAACAAACAACATTATGAACATCGATATTATTTCTCAAACCTCCACTACTCTCCCAAAAGTTAAACAAACAGGTAAGAGAAATTGCTTTAGTGAAGTTGGGCTTTGTAACAAGTGAGAACTATCTAGTGGACAAAATATTATTTGGTGTACTTTTCGGATGGGAACGTTAATTAATATTTTGTTTTTAGTGTATGCTTCGATCAACTAATTTCTAAAAAACATTAAATCTTTTTGAAAATACTTTAGAAACATTTAGAGAAATCATTTATAAATTACTAAATCAAGAAAAATAAAAACATCCAAAATGAAATAAAGAGTGTTGTTTTGATTCTATTGATTTAAAAACTAAAATGTTACCATGTTTTAGACAAAACAATAGTAATTTTTTTATGGAACTTATCATTTTTAACCTTTAAATTTAAAAATAATATGACTCCATGATTTCATTTTCAACATATATTCATAGCATAAACTGATTTGAATAAATTTTATCTACGTGATGTCAATCATACAATGCATGTCTATCATATAAAGCATGCACCACATAATATCTTCCAGTGGACAAGGAGACAAAATTCAAGAGGAGCGTCTCCCGCGCCCACCGTTTGGGTATTTATCAACTGATAAATGTACCCTTGTTGACATCTCATTTTTTCCGTTAACTTGATTCAAATAATTAATATGAAATGCTCCTCCATCTTTTTACTGTTTTTTTTTTTTTTTTTTTTAAGGTTTATCCTGAAGGAGAAATCCTTGTGTGTCAAAGGCCCATTGACCATGCAGTATTTAAATTGAGGGAAGTCCCGGATGATAGGATTCTGAGGGAGAGAACCAACATAATATGAACCCCAACACAAACCCCCACAATATTTCAGTGAAAATTTGCCCCACACGAGGTTCAAACCGGCATTGTCGGAGGAGAGATTCCCCACATCACATTAGTCCTTACCAATCCGCCAATGTCCCTGGGGGCTAAAAATCAGAAAACTTCTTTGTCGCTTGTTCACGTATATATATATATCCAAAATTCAACTTTTGACATGAATTTAGTAGCTCAAGTGAACAATATCATATCATTATTTTGAGAGAATACTTATGAGAAAAAATCATTAATTAAAAGACTTGAGCCTTATTAGAATTGCCAGAAAATTTCGATACTCAATGCGTACTAATGAAGTATGGTAAGAATATTTTTTATACTTCACAAACTTATTTGTCACACAAAAACAATGAAAAGAAAAGGCTATAGCAATAATGTATAGTAACTTCCTAAAATCAAGTTTTAATTATAGTTGTGCTGATTTGGGAAATCGGTCAGCCTAGCGTTTGGTTCATTTGATTTTAGTTGGATCTTTTTTATCGAACTACTAATTAGGTTTTTTTTTTTTTTTTTATCATTCTAAGTTAAAAATGGAAACTAAAAATGACAATATTAATTTATGTGGTTATGGTTATATCTAATTTGATATTGTCGGTTGTCTACCACTTAATCACAAATTTTTAATTTATAGAGGGTTTTGTGAAATCCATATGCTAATTTTGATTACATGTAACTTTAGATAAAACTAATTGCCCTCCTTACTCAATATTATGAAATACAGGAATAATATAGTAAATTTATAGTTATGGATGAATAATTACATATATAGAGTAACTAGCTGCACTATGTAGATATATGTGCTAATAAAAATAAGATATACATATATTCATCAACTAAAACCTATATATAACTCATACGTGTAATTTTCATATAACGTAACCCATCAAAGTGAGAAGGTAATATTCTCGATAGTTGTAACTATTTTTGGATATGTCCCCAGCTTCTTGATGTCGATTAATCTATTCCCTTCACTGAATTCTGCAAATCCAAAAATTATTCTTATAGATTGGGATTGAAAAGGACTGAAAGCAAGATACGCCAAATACATGCAAGTCAAGCAAGGAAGAAAAATGAATATATTGACAATAAAATATCACCAACTTGACAACGGTTATTAAAGAATTAACGCACCAATAATTTAACAACTCTTTCATAATTACGCCATTGAACTCTTTAATTATACGCAATTTATTCAATAAACATACTATAAATGAACGTCAAGAGTGAGCTTAAAGTCTTAATAAAGACAAGAATTATGGGTCAAAATTTCGATATGCTCGAAAAGTTTTGTTTTTGAGTCAGTTGGAACAAAAATATAAAGTAATTTTCATTTCAACATGTTTTTTTTTATTTAGATTGTATTCAAATATTTTTCAAAAATTACAGAAAAATTTCCGTAAACTAGTTCCAAATTAAATGAAAGTAGTGAAATTGTGATCACCATAACTACTAATTTCAATTCCTGAGGTCTGAATTAATATTACTTGCCAGAATAAATGCAACAACATCACATTAATTAGGTAAAGTTGGCCAGGAAATTGGTAAATTACAAAGAACTTTATTGCAAATTACAAAGGTACGTAGTCCGTACAAATTTTGCCACCCGCCAAATTAAAATGGCTAGTAAACGCTAGCTCATCTTCAGTAACAATAAATTTTGGGGCCTCAGTTTCAATTTTCCAGAGTTAACTCCAGTCTCCAGATAATATCTCCTTTGCACCCCAGCTCTTCTGAAATTATCAGAGAATTGGAGGCCGGTTAAATAATTACAATTCTCTTCTACTTACCAAAAACATCATGTACAATACAAGGGCAGAAATTCTACTCCCTATTTATTGAGTTGGTGTTTTTTCTTCACACATATTTATGTTAATTTTAAAATTGTTGAGTTAATATAGTCAGCCAAAAATCGTGTGTTATTCAATTAGTAGCATATTTATGTGTTCTTTTTATTTTTTTTAGATGAGCATATTTATGTATTTAATATTTTCTAGTTTAATATCAATCTTTGTAATTAGTTTATCTTTGTACTTTGATATCAATGAAATAGATGTGAATAGATTTTCTGATATGGTGATTGATCTAATGATGTATTCACCTTCTAAAAAAAATTAATTAATTAAGTAGTTGATATAATGATACTATTTAACTAGTTCACATTACTTGGTACGCACAAAAGAAATTAAATTAAAGAACAAAAGTGTCATTTGATTGCTTAATTAAATCTTACGGTTTATGAGTAGATACTACAATGATCTTTTGTCTCACATACCATAAGAACATTTTCTAAATAAAATTAATTTCAAGAATTACAAATAACATATATTGAGTAAATAGTAAATACTAAATACAAAGAAAACCGTATCGACATATGTAAGAGCTATACCTGAAATTTACAATGCGGTTGGAATTGTTGATGGGAGACAAATGTCAAAATGTTGTCCAAAAAGTCTGGATATAGTCCACACCCCAAAACCGGTTAGCAAAATGGGAGGTCACATCCCCGATTCAAACCATACAACGATCAAATCAGTATAAAGTTGTTATAGCAATTATCAAAAAAAAAAAAAGTTGTTATAGCTAAGAAATAAGGCCAACTGTAGATATAAATCAATTAAACACCCCCCTAACTGCAAGTCTGCAACTAAGAACACGGATATAGATACGGGAATAAGAATACAGTACAATATGGATACGGCGATATTGATTTTTGAAATTTATTAAATACGATACATCATGGATACAGACATAAAAATATAATGTAAATTTATGCATAAGTAACTAGATCTTTCAATTCAAGCTCTAGAAGAAAAAATAATCCAATTTAACATAAACAAAAGTTATATAACAACAAAATCAAACATAATTCATTCTTAACATATCGCAACAATGGAATAAAATTAATATTTGAGATTTCATGACCTAGGACTAGGAGATAGACTTGAATAAGAGACTGAGTAGTGGTATTAGTCGTTTATATTTAGTCCCAAACATTTTATCATTTTATTATAATTTAAATTTGACCCATAATATTACATAAAAAGTCTCTCGGAGTGTCCTGATGTCCAACTAGTGTATCAGATACGTATCTATTTTTATAAGTGGGTACCTCTCTCAACAAGGATTCGAACCTGTGTCCGCTACTTTATAGTGACTAATCCCTTCCACTAGATCAATCACCTGTTGATAATTTTTATTTATTTTTATTACCGATCGATACGTCATGTAGTGTATCGTATACGTATCACATACGTATCTATATCCCCTGTGTATCCGATACAGTACTTTGTATTTTTTTGGAGTATCTATATATCATAGATTATGACTATCACCCCAAACTTGAGTCACCACAACAAATCAATCATAACCATTGAAAAAAAAAAGATTTATCTTGACATTTAATTGTGTACAAATGTGTATCACCCCAACATTTTGTGTATCGACCCCAAAAATTTAATAATCAATACATTGTAAACAATAATTCTACTTGTTCACCATTATAAAAATACTCAATTGACCAAAATATCCCTCTCATTTCATCTCCCCCAAATTCTCTCCAAACCCCTTTTCAAATCCTAACCAATACCACCACCACCCTCGAGGGAGCAATGGGCACGTCGGTGGAGAAAAGAGTTTTGGAGAGTTTTTTTTTTTTGTAAAATCTGAATTGGGCTTAAGGGAGAGAGATGGAGACACGTTTTTTGTAGTACAAATAATTGCAACCGAATTTTATTCGGTTGCAATATTTGGGGAAAATTGCAATTTTGCCCAAAATTGCAACCGATTTTATTCGGTTGCAATTTTGGGGGAAAATTGAGGGAGAGAGATGGAGACGTGTTCTATTTAGTACAAACAATTGCAACCGAATTTTATTCGGTTGCAATGCTTGGGGAAAATTGCAACCGAATAAATATTCGGTTGCAATTCTTGCCCAAAATTGCAACCGATTTAAATTCGGTCGCAATTTTCCTTAGGGAATTGCGACCGATTTTTAATCGGTTGCAAATTTTATGAGGATATTGCAATTCCAACCCAGATTCCAACCGAAATTATTTCGGTTGCAATTTTGCTAAAATTTCCAACCGATTTAATTCCGTTGCAAAAATTCGGTTGCAATTTTAAGTTTTTCTAGTAGTGCTCCTCCCTCTCTACTTCTAGTCCGATGAGGAAGGCAATGGCGAAGTGCCGCTTCCATTCTTAACCCCAACAGCATGGCGGCACTTCACTCGTCGCCGTCATTTTGGAAGCGACCAGAATGGTGCCACCCCCATTCTGGTCGCAACCACAACGGAGTAAAGCTTCACTGGTGAAGCTTCCTTACTAGGGAGAAGATCCGCCTTTTCTGTTTTTTTTATTTTATTTTGAGAAATTCTTTTTATTTAATTAGATAAAAAATATTGTGATTAAATATGAAAAATGAGGAATTGCATTAAATATTTAATGATGTCTTTGATTGTCCAAGTTCAACTTACATCCAGCACTGATATTGACATAGCTGTAAGAGCTAATAAAGGCAGCACTTCAGCAGAATACATCCAAACTGAGAATTATTATCAATTCCTGATGTCTTTGAAAGATCTAATTCAAGGAATAATGAATTGACTGCTTGCTTCAATTGTCCAAGTTCTATACCAATTCATACCAAAGGAACCAAAAGACAAAGTGCGTCTGCAGGTTCAAACATAAATATTCAGCAAATAGCAAGCTTCCTTAACGAGGAAGAAGATCCCAATTTTTTTTTTCAAATTTGAGAAATTCTTTATTTTTATTTAATTATAGAACAATATTTTAATTATTTAGAAAGTAAGGATTTGCTTTAAAATATTAAATACTTAATAATGTGATATTTTGCAGAAAATGATTCAAATTATGGGAAGAATGTATCTAAATATTTCTTATTTCTTTCTAAATAATTTAAATATTTCTTATTTCTTTTTTTAAATAAAAGGTTATATTGGTATTTTGACAAAATAAAGAGTAAGGGTAGATTGGGTATTTCATAGGTTAGCTAGGGTTGTACATTAGTTGATTGGGATTGTAACATGAACACGTGTCCAAATCTAATTGAATATCATTAAGGTTGTTGGTGACTCACTTTGAAGTAAGAGTCATAATAGATCATCCCAACTAAAAAGAGTATTTACGGGTGAAAGTGCACATGACCTCTTTAACATTCGAGCTAGGTTGGGGATACCTCATGCTATATATTTTCCTAATTAAGAGTAAGAGATAAATAGTCTGTTTGTTTGGTATTTGGTAGAATAATGGAGGTTTTTGAAATAATTTTATTTGCGTAGTGTTGTTTGTTTAGATTTTGAGAAAATGGTTTGGAAAATAAAATATTTGGAAGTGTTTAGATTGTAGGTGCAAGAAATGTAAGACTTTATGTCAAATCAATGTAGAATTCGTGTAAGAAATAGGAAAATTGTTGTCTATTTGAGTTTTGGGAGATTACTTTGGGAAAATTAAGAGATGATAAATTTATTTCAGAAAGCAAAAAAAAAGTTTTGTCACGCTTTCTCCAAACACACAATTTTTTTAGGAAATGCGAGACAAACATGCCCAAAATTACAGTCTCGAGAGATACCAGATGTTATTATTAGAGTTAAGCATCAATTGACCCCCTGTGATATTCATAATATTTAATTTACATCCCTGTGATTTAAAAAAGAGCACTTTACCCCCTTTAATCTTATAAAAGTTTCACACTGCATCCCTGACATTTTTATATGTGGCATTTTATCCCCCTATGATATGATAATGTGGAAGTTTATCCACATGTATTATGATAAATGTGATCATTTACCACCTGTGTTATAATAAATGTGACAATTTACCCCTCTATATTAGGAAAATAATTTCCATACCCACTCGCAATTTTGACAAGTGAGTTATACAAGCTAATGCAAATTTACCCCCACCCCTGTGATTTAAAAAAGAGCACTTTACCCTCTGTGAAAGTTTTAAAGAAGCAATTTACCACCTTTAGCCGGATAATGTAACTCGAGTTAATGGCAAATTGACAAATTACCTCATTTAATATTCATAATGTTCTATATACCTCCATGTAATTTAAAAAAAAAGCATTTTACTGAGAAAGTTGGTCAGAAAATTTACTGAGAAATTATGAGCGTGAAATATATATATCATGCATTAAAGATTGTACAACGTTTCTTGCTGGAGATGTGACAACATTAAATGAAATCTTACAATTTTTTTTAAACATCAATGTTTGTGGGACTATATATGAAAATTCTATTTAAAAACTTTCGTATTCTTCATTAATGAGGACTGCCAAATGTCAAAATTTTATAAGGGTATCTATATCCAGCCCTATTTCTACTACTCAATTTGTACAAAAATAAAAAGCCTTAATTATTTTGAGTCACATGTAATTTTTTTTTTTTTTTTGTACAGACTAATATTCAATTCATAGACTGTACGAAAATTTACGCGAAATTAGTAACAATTTCTTAGTAATTCCACAAGTTGTTACATAAGATTATTATCTACGTTATGTATCAATATTTCATTTTTGTATGTTTTATTAGTTAAATATTGAAAGCTTTTTAGAGATATATCGGTAACATCATAAATAATTACAAAAGAACATATTAAATTAAAAAAATTAAGAAAGTCTCGAGACAAACAAAGTGTTTTGAACTTATGTCTTATTTTCATTTTATAATTTGATTCCAAACATAAGTATTTTGATATTTTCGATAAAAATAATGAGAATTTTAATTCACGAGTAAATGTGGCAATACACATGGATCAAAATTTTCACCATTCCCGTCGAAAATAATGATTTCATTTTCTAATAAGTGGAAACGAAAAAAAGTTGTAACTCTAAAACTGTGTGTTTACCATGAGATTTCTTATTTTTCTTGATTTAGTAAATTTATTATAATTTTTCCTAGTGTTTTATATTTTTTTCCAAAAAATTCGAGAAAATTTCTAATATTTAGTTGAACAAACCAAAACATACACTAAAAATAAAATAAAATTTAGATCCATGATAATCTAGTTCATGTAAGAGTTAGATGATTCATGTTTTAACTTTTAACTACTTGGGTTGCCAGATGACTGGTTCATATTTGATTGGGCTGGTTCTTGAATGATAATTAAGTTAATTTGTTTTAAAGATTATTTGGACAATTTATTTAGGGATAAATGCAAAATACTCCCTTGTGTTATGCTAAACCTGCAAGAAACTACCCTGTGAAATTTTTATTGCACCAAACTTCCTTGTGTTTTTAAAAATCCTGCAAAAAGCACCCAATTTGTAAAAAATAGGTCGTTTTGGATCGACATATTTCAAGAACTCATTTTTAAAATACTTCAAATTGGTCCCTATAACTTCACGTGGTATATTTTTAAAATTATTTCTTCAAATATGTCGATCCAAAACGACCTATTTTTTATAAATTGGGTGTTTTTTGCAGGGTTTTTAAAAAAACAAGAAAGTTTGACCCAATAAAAATTTCACAGGGTAG
Organism: Penstemon davidsonii; assembly: GCA_034814905.1. Classification (NCBI taxonomy): domain Eukaryota; kingdom Viridiplantae; phylum Streptophyta; class Magnoliopsida; order Lamiales; family Plantaginaceae; genus Penstemon; species Penstemon davidsonii. The sequence continues at coordinate 8,856,522 of JAYDYQ010002688.1, forward strand.
TTTCTTGCAGGTTTGGCATAACACAGGGGAGTATCTTGCATTTTCCCCAGAAAGGAAATATATTTTAGTAAATTTATTTATAATAATATTTGATCATCACTAACTCGAAAAGAAAACGAAGTTAAATTTATTCACAAATCAAATTCACAATTCAAAACCCGACAGAAAAATTAGAACAGAGACAAAATGAGGTTTTTGGCCCATTTGTCGACACTATTAACTAGATAACACCGGCCTGTTTCCCCCCTAAAAATGATTGAACTAAATATAACAACGAGAAAACTAAAATCTGTTTGATATAAGGACCTTTTCTAGAGTCCATCTAATAATTTACATGTCCAAATAATTAAGAACTTATTACACAATCAATCCCAGACTTTTAATTACCATTTGATGAATATTCTGTTAATTATTACAGGATATAGTAACGGGATATAAACGATATAATCAAACACCAAATGAAAGGAGCTTAAATTTCATTAATCAAACGTTAAGATTAAGACCAACATAATCTCATCCAACAACCACATTAGAAGATCTCGAGCCATCAAGAAATCCTAAAACGGAAAAACTACGTTATGGATAAAATTCAAAAGTTTTATTTTTGCACCTTAATTTGCACGAACATTGAGCAAATATATCTGCAACATGTCAGATTAGTAGAACGACTAATTAGTAAGAATTAAAGCAATCAAAGTAAGCGCCTTTTGAAGTTTGTGGTTCCTTGGTATGTTCGAACGAGCAAACCAACTCCGATTCCAAGTCCAAGGCAGACACTGAGGCCTATACCAACCCCCACTCTTACTCCAGCATTGAACCATGATAATTCTCCGTCTTCACTTTCTAAGTATTCTATTCCTGAATACGGACTGCAAAATATTTCTTCTTCAGCTATGTAATCCGGGTGATCATACCTCGACTGTGAAAATTAAGAATCATATGTTATCCACACAACAATACATGTACAAATTTAATGAATTACTAATAGTAATTAGTTATATCTTATGTTATCCACACAAGATCCCATAAGAAAAATGAAAACTATGTGGGATAAAAAATATTATATTGAATATTACTTGCTTAGAAACATGTGCCAGTCTCATGTTGTCCTGAACACTCCAAGATAAGTTTTTCTATAGTGCTACCAAGAAACAATTTGTACTACCAAGAAGATTGCTCCAAAAATATTTAGGAAATGCTTATGCCACAACAGAATAACCAAATGGAGCAAAAAGTAATAAAATCCCTAATTAAGAAATTTTTATAAGCTTAAAATCCTCTTACCGTATTTCTAAGGCTCAAAGAATCATCGTCCTTCCGATTTTGATTAACCTCGCATTCTGGTATAGATTCCAGCATTCCTTTCCTCACTTGTTTCCTCCTATGACTAAGCTCCAATGTTTTAGTCAATATAATCGGACTACCAGAAAAACAACCTGCCACATAAACCTCGATAGACGGTGAACCCGACTCCAAACCCGTTTGAGAAAACCCATCGGACTTAAGTATATCCGACTCACAATTCATAATCCAACTCGGCACTTGACTCTTCGACTCACCAATAAATCCATTACTATGACACAATTCTAATGTCCCAAAAAGAACCATAACATCTTTATGAAACACCTCAAACTTCACACTTCCGGTCATTTTTATACTATCGGTACTCACAAACGTAACTTCTTCGGAAATCCTATCCAATCTATCCCTTTTGAGTAGAGTCGATGCACCATCGGAATATATGCTAGTTCTTACACCATTGGATTCGAGAAGGGTGTCTCGATTTAAGGGAACGTGGTTTAAGGTAAGGTGCCCGGGAGTTGAATTGTCGTGGATGACACATTTGCTAACTCGAACGTAGAAGACTCGTAAATCGAACCATGGTAAGGTTAGATTGATGTTGGGTTGATAAGAGGAGTGTGATCTGATGATTGTGTGACCATTTGCGATTACGGGATTTTCGTTGAGTTCTTCTTCATTGGAATTGTCCATGTTTCTCAATGAAATCAAAACCTCCTCCTCTTCATTGAAATCCATTAAAGGCTAAATTGATAAAATCCCATATAAGAGAGAGATATTACATCAAGACCCTGTTAAGACATTTCAAGAAACAGAGATAAACAAAGACCGGACAAAATTCAATATGCAAATATATTTGTTTTCTTCTTGAAATTAAAAATGAATGCAACAAATAAATGGAAAAGCAAAAGAAAAAGCAAAAATCAAGCAACCACCTTTGGCAGAGGGGAACCCAGGAAATAAGGAGATAAAGCCGAGGTAAAGGAGTGAGGTATATACATATAAGACAGGGGCAAATCTGTGATAAAGAAAAATAGAAACTGGAGTGTATTAGTTTGTGCTACATTATATATTAAGCTAAAAAAATATCCCAGCAATAAAAAAAATTGAATAATACACCAAGAAATATAAAAGGACAATACATTAAACGCAGAACGAATGATCTACAGTAAAATGGAAACAACATCTCTGTTTATTTGGAGCAGTAAATAATGATTTCGTGTTGTAAAAAGGCCATTACTGCGCTGTAATAATGTACTAATCAGATTGAAAAAAATACAAAAAGACATACCCAGTACTAATAATCAAAACGACGCATTCACCAGTGCAATGAATACTTAGCTTTAGAATCAGGACAACTTTGGCGGCATCGAAATAATTAAGGCTCTGGTGATGTTTTGAATCAACAATAAAAGGATGGAGATTCAGCTATTAAAATTAGTTCTCACTTCTCACAAATGATAATCGGAATCGAGAAGAAAAAAATCAAAAATCAAATGACTAATTTCTCAAATTTGGGTTTTGAGATTAAAGATTAAATTGTTCATCAACAATGGATGACACTAACTAGTGTTTAATGCAATTACACTCAAATAGTAAAAAGATGGAGTAGATTGTTGAAATAAAAAATTATGGAATTTCCATAATTTTTTATTTCTTATTATGGTTGATAAATCGACTTATATAAATCTTTAAAAAAATACAATAAATAATATAAATAATTTTTCCGATAATAATTTGATCTTGTTATATAACATTCTATATATTATTATTTGAATTTGAAATGTTTGTACATTATCATAAATAATAAAAATATAAGATGATAAGTTACTTGAAACATCAAAATATTTGACTCCGGGGTAATTAAAATTTTTAGATTATAGTAGTATTTACTTATTTACTTACATGAGGACTCAAACGGCAATGGTGAAGCATTAATAACTTATTTGGTTAAGCTTATAAATTACAATTCTTATAGAAAGTAATATAATTCAAAGTTTTGGGGTTAAAACAAGACAAATTAGTTTAATTGATAGTAAAGAATTTAATATTTTCAAGAATTGAGGTTCCAATTAGCATCATACAACATATATTCTAATTTTAGTCTTTAATGTATCAGAATTTTTATTTTTTTTCAGAAAATAATGAGAATAAATTTAGAAACTATATTTTTGAAAATATACTTGAAATGTATTGTTTAAATTGGACGGTTCAATAATAGTAGTATATATTTATAATTATATAGTATCTTTTTATTTTAAATAGTGATAGTGTTCTGGAGAATTGGGCCTTGGGGGAAACCAACACGTGAACAAAACACCTATTTCATGCCATCATCACGTGGACTGCTGATATACGGGCCATGCATTTTGCCCTTTTATTTAACTTTTTCATTTTTAAGAAACGACAAAGTGATTTGGTCAAACCCCAAAATAATTTACCATTTAGAATATATTCCAGAATGATGATAATGTTCTTAGTACATGTTTTTAGTTTGTGCTTCGATATATGAGTATATTTTTGAAATTATTTATTGAAGTTCAATTTAATTATGAGCGGGATACACGTATTCTCATAGGAAAAATCCTAACTTCATTGCATTCCACTAGTGGTTTTTCAATTGAGATATTGTTTCATGTATCTACTATGACAATGATGTGATGCAATACATAGAGAATATTTATACCATTCAATTTTTGTATAACAAATCTTTATTGTGGAATTCATTGTAAAATAAGAATCCACATTATGAAATAGTTTTATGCAGTTGCTCAAGTTGCGGACGCACTAAGTTGAAAGGTCGAGTTGGCATCCTCTTTTGTTTAGTCTCTAGCGTTTTGCGTCTCTCTGTACCGACAGTTGAGCTTTTTTTTCTACGTTCCAATGTATAATGCAATCACCGAACCACGACTAAAACGACGCAAAAAAAGCAAAGGACCTAGAAAGATACATAATGGAGATTTGGAATCTTTCAATTATTCCCTTGTTGTGCAACAACATTCGTGGAACAAGTGCACAAACTTAAATGTTGAAAGTTTTTCTCTGTGATATAGCTAATGGACCAGGGCTGTCTGTAGCTGTGCAACTGGCCATTATTTTTCAAGATGAAAGTAAATTATATACCATAAGACCCCAAGTTATTTTCTGAAATCAGGTCTCCTTGCCAAAAAAAAAAATGCAGTTACAGAACAGATGTTATTACCAGGCATGGGAAGAGTCTGACAATGTCAACAATCACCAGTACAGTTTCCAAAGGGATGACCTCTTCGTTTGAAGTTCTTACAATATTCATCAACTCGATAAACTAAAACTTAATAATAAAATATGCATAAAAATATCAACTTACTCGAACACAACTTTAATTTGACTCCATTAAAGCTCATTTGTTAGTTTAAAAACCAAACAAAATTCAAACACAGTTCCACGCTGCATATAAAAATAAATCACATGTATTGTAGATACAACTCAAATTTGTTGGAAAGGAAAGCGATTAGTAGGATAATTGTTATTGCTTATGGACAAGATATGAAATAAATAGAGGTTTCAATTAAGATGATGTTGAAGAATCATTGAATGAGTTGTGCAAGCTCATTGCTTGCATCAATCATACGAGAATATTGCAATAACAAGTTCATTCATAAAAGGCAAACTACAAGATGCAACAAGAGATGTTTATAGCATGATTAGTTCACACAAATTAAAAAATCAAAAGCACAAATGATATATGAGTAAATCACTTAGTATCATAATAAACATTAAAAGGGTAAACTAACTAACAATAAGTCATGCTTGTTGTTTATCTTTATTTGAGAATCATGTGAAGACTCATACCATGAAGTGGATTTGACAATGGAGAATAGAAGTACAAAAGGAATGGCAGAAGATGAAGAAAGTGATTCATTCAGGTTGGAGCCCTAGATGGTCTGATTCAAGGCAGTCTGGATCTTTAGTCACCGAGGAATTGCAAAATCTAAGGCATAGATAAGAGAAGAAAGAGAGGTAGAAAATCAGTGGAAAGGACAAAATTGTACGTACAAAACAGCAGTCACAAAAGAAAGTGGAGGAATTTACAAAGATTGTTGTAATTCTTTACTTCCAGTTGCCTAAAAAACAAACATTTAGATCACCTAGATAAACCTAGTACGACATTTTGAAGTGTAATGCATCAATCAAGGGCTGGTGTTTGGACACAAAATCCACCCTATAATTGCCACTCCAGAAATTCTTTAAACCTTCAGGAGAAGGACATGGTCAAACTAGTTGATAATGAAAGTAAAATAGCAAAACTCCTCTAATCATCAAAGATAACAAAAGGGTAAAAGTAAGAACAGAAGTGGCAAGTAATACCAATTCTAAAACCCAATCTATAAATCAACAAATAAAAAAATCTTCGATTTATTGCACATATTGATAAATGCTTTCAAGTATTTCACCGATAGAACAAAGCACTCTATTACAAACTTAACAAGGAGTCCCAAAAAATAGATAATATCCAAACAAAAACAAGTACAAAAGTCTTCCACTTTTTTCTATCTCAGAAAGATGCCAAACACATGATATGTCTATCTTTCTCTATGAGCAGCAAACACCAAGCTACAATGTCATTGCAAATCCTATTACCGCAGGTAGAACAGGAAACTCATTAGAATGAATGTGGGAATTGAACAAATCTCATTGCAAACACATACATAAACCAATCATGTGAAATGAAGCATGTATGCCTTCCAACAATTGCATCACGACACACTCAATATGTAAATTAACAACCAACAGTTTTAGTACATAATATCTACATAATCAATTGATATTTTATGGCAAAAGAAGAGAAATTTAAGCCATGTTATAATTTGCAGCATTGAATTCGACCACTAAACAATATCATGGTTTCATTTAAGTGAATTATCATTATCGGGATAGCTTATATATTCATGATTCAATTAAAGCATTGACCCCTGATTGAACTCAAAGAGCTACGTCTTTAGGTAGCTAAGATGCACGCCAATAAAAAGGAAATAACTAGAACAATCATGGCTTAGTTTATTTTCTTTGCATTTTTCACAGAGATAACTTTAATTACACCACAATAGTTTCATAGTTAACATATAAATATCTGACGTTTTTCAACAAAGTCATTGGACTGTCGCCTATTATAACATAAATCAACTTTTGACCAACTGAAAGTTTGGGTGGCTTTTAACACATGACAGGGACAAGTAATCATAAGGTAAAACTAACTCCAGTTGAGAAAACAATCAGGGTAAAAAGGAGACAAAAATGTCACCTTGTGAGAGCCAACTCCAGCAGGTTGTATCAGTGGCGATCTTGGACTTCAATCGAGCAGCAGCAATTGTACTATGGAGCGGCAGCATTGTCTCCACACTTCCCAAAACTGAAGCAAACCTGCTTCACCAATCATCCATAAAGTGATAACTCGTCAAACTTTTAATCTTTTAACTAAATTGTTTTTAAATTTATCTTCTATTGTAAAACTTGCAAATCTGTACTTGTTATGCAGTTCAATGTTATAGAAAACACTTAATTGTCTAAGTTGCTTCGTTTTGGATTTGAATAATAGTGAAGTCAAATGACCAAAAACAAGTTAATTTCAAGGAAGGTTATATATTTCATAAGCAATAATCTTTAGTAAAAGTGTGAAATTTACGGAAGATGATAAAACTGTGTGCGTACCTTGAAGCGGCAAGAAGAGATGGTCTGGCCGGAGAAGAGAATGCGGATACAGGTATGGGTTTTGGAGCTAGGGTTTTGAGTATGGCGTTAGGGCGAGTGCACAGGGACTTTTTACAGATCGTCGCAGCGGATCTGCACGCCGATGCCATTTCAGTTTCTATCCAGAGGTTTTAGTGTCAGCTATCACCTTAAACCCTGCATTTCAATCGAATCTCTCTTTCTAATAGGGCTTTTACGAAATCGCTTAACGGCGTCGTTTTTGAAAGGCTGCCGATGGCGATTATTACAAAAAAACCCACCAACTAAAGGGAATCCAACATTTAAACCCCTTAGTTAACAAATTATACATATAACCCCAGATGTTTGGTTTATTTGTCATAGAGTATTGACACTAAATAACTCCTATAGTTATAGGGCAAACTTTCAGAAAATGTTCCAAACTAATCAGTGATTTTAGGTTTTCGTCCCAAACTATATCACCTCATCAAATTTCGTCCCGTAATTTAATATTTTTTTGGAATATGGTCTCAGCGTTAATTTTGAGACGAAAATTGCACATGTGTCCATTAAATTGCTACATGGCTACTTACGTGTCAAGATGTGGCAAATTTTAGCATGGATAATTATACAATATTACAAAATTCGTCCCAAACTAATTACAAGATTGAACTGTCATTTACATTAAATTAGAAATTTAATATTGAGACTAAATTCATGCAAAATAGTAAATTACGGGACGAAATTCGGCGAGTTGATATAGCTTGGGACGAAAAACAAAAACTAGTAATTAGTTTGGGACGATATTCCAAAAAAATATTAAATTATGGGATGAAATTTAGTAAGGTGATATAGTTTGGGACGAAAATCCAAAATTATTAATTAATTTGAAACATTTTGTGCAATTTTGTCTAGTTATAGTTAGACTTCCTAGTTCTTACTATTACTAAGAAAATGTTGTTGGACTGAATGTCGATTTGACCTTTTGAAACATATTACTATTACATAATCAAAAGAGGGGGTAGTATGAAAATAAATATTGATACCCTCTCTTTTTTTCTTCTTCTTATTTATGTTTTCTCATTTTTGCGGAAATAAAAGTACAATATATAAGTATATTCTTATACATTTCGTGTAATAGTTATCTATTCTAAAAAAAAAAATTATTGTACATCGCACATGATAATCTTCTGAAATTACTTTACTTGCTCGTGTGATTTAACAAATGATAAATATTTACAAAAATGATTATAATAGTTTTTTATTAAAAAAAAAAATTAAAAGAACTGATTTTATAGAATTGCAGTTCTTTTTAGCAATTTATAGAATTGCAGTTGGTGAACATAATAATTAATTTTTTTTAATAATTCATAATAATTAATTATTGAACGTTTAAAATTGCGAGTGTAAATATTGAATTTATGTGAGGCTAAAATGAATTAAAAGAAATGAAAATGATCTGCATTTTTTAGCTTCACCGCCTGTGACCGAGCTTTTTATTTAATTTCTCCAATCACTTCTCTGGAATTAGAAGAGTGGGAATCTCATAAACACCTGCAAGTGTGCGAATGGCATCCATGTTAGCTCGCAAATCTCTATCCGTTCTTCGCGCTCGTCACCTGGTGAGACTTCTTTCGATATTTTTTCCAGTCTTTTTCAGATTAATTTATAGATTTTTAAACTGTAATGTTAGACTCTGAAATTGGGCAAAATTGGTTTCTGTAGGAGCCCTAATTTGTTTATTTTAGGCTAAAACGAGCGAGTGAAGCTACAGATTTTGAAATGTAATTTTTATCGATCTGTTCCTAGGGCTTACCCTGGATAGGATCCCAATTGTTCAAGGATAATAACAATATGATTTCTGTTAAATTGAATACAGTGGAAATATTCTTTTGTAGCACTTTTACTGTGTTCCGTGAACAATAGTACATAGCATGTTACACATATTATCACACTTTTTTCTTAAATTCCTGTGGATCAACCCGTGTTTACAGTTAAATAATTAATAGCATGGAATGAATAATATCACGCTTTTTCCTCCGATTAATGTGTACCAAACCAGCAGACATCGGGCACTCAATTGAAACATTGCGTAAGAGAATTTGTCAACTTGCCAAGAAATTTTTATGAAAGCGCGTGCTCTTCTGCATGATGTGGATTAAGGATTATAAATTTTAGTTTCAATATTTAGCATTGGTATCATGTTGTGTTGTTGCACTACTGTGAGTTATTATGTGAACTTAGAGAGGAGTTACATGCGTTCTTAGGTGGAAATTATACTAAAGCTTGGGATCCCTTTTCTCTTTGGGTAGGCTTTGGCAGGACAATCTTTGCAGGGATCCAACCATACTGGGACCATATATGGTGAACGCTCATTTGCCACTAAGCATGCATTCTCTACTGACAAAGGTTTGCATCATATTCCCTCAGTTTTGGTTCTCTGTGTACTCCTTTCTGCAGCACAAACATTTTAGCAGCACAGACACTCTTAGTAGGTTGTAGAATCAGTTATCAGTGGTAAATGTTTATAATGCTCATGGCACATGGTGAGTTGGATCGTTTCCCCCAGGTACTTTTTTGGTTTTATTAATTAATTGGGATCTGATCTATCAGACAATGGGAACATCTTCTGTCTGATGAAGTACTTACTGCTATATACTGAATTTTAGATTCTTTAACAAAAATAACAAGGTAATGATTTGATAGCTTCTAGCTGGACAATAATTCGCTAATCACCCCACTACTAGTCGACTTTCATTTGATTGCTTAGAAGTTCCAATTACTTCATCCTCAGTTTTTAGTGCACGCAGGAAAAAAGAAATGTTCCAGCTTGAATTGCATCATCGTATGAACAAGTAGTTGAAAATAAGCACAACTTTTATGGATCAGCAAGCTAATTTAACTCCTCCACCCCCCACCCTCCCCCCCCCCAAAAAAAAAAAAAAAAGAAAATTAATAACAGTAATTAAGTAGAATAAAAAGAAAGAAACTGACATTTCTTAATGGAGGGTCTGGGGGATGGCTGGATGGGGAAGCAGAATGCTTACTTCTTGAAACATTAAAGGCATTACTTTCTGTGCTATTTGTCATGGAAGGAGTTTATAAAGTTATATACAAAAGAATTCTACATTGGCTGCAAGTCCTAGTCAGGGGCTTCTGGAATGCTTCAGACCATTTAACAGATGATTAAGCATGCCTTTTGTCCCCATCAATTCCTGTCATAAGATGCACATGCTATTCTTCTAAATAAGTATATATATGTTGGAATCTACTTCTTGGAATGTCCACTCGTCATGTGTTATTTTTTTTTCTGGGGCTTGTTTACTACAGATGATGAGGAAAGAGAAAAGCTTGTAAAAGAGATATCAAAAGATTGGAGTTCTGGTAATTAGGCCTTCTCCAAGTTTTTTACATCATCTTTGCATTTGATTCTTCTGCTTTCAGTCTTCTATGTGCAGTCTTAACCCTGTTCCTTTATACACCTACTTGTAGTTTTTGAGCGAAGCGTAAATACTTTATTCCTTACTGAAATGGTTCGGGGTCTGATGCTGACGCTCAAATACTTCTTTGAACCAAAAGTTACAGTAGGTTTTCTTCTTCTATTTTTCAATTCATTCTTTGGAGATTGCATGTCCTTTTGTTATTTTATTACTTTTTCATGGTGGATCTGGGGAGGTGAAAGGGGAACCTAGGCCAACCCTTGGTCTTCCTGGCTGTTGGTCAGATAAGTGTATGAGAGAATTTTCATGTGCAGATTAACTATCCTTTCGAGAAAGGTCCTTTGAGTCCTCGCTTTCGTGGAGAACATGCTCTCCGACGTTACCCAACTGGAGAGGAACGCTGCATTGCTTGTAAACTGTGTGAAGCTGTAAGGACTAGATTTTAGCACTCTTTTTGCTAAAGCACATTTTACTTGCTTATAGTATAACATGTATATCTTACCCCAAAAAAAGGGTCTTGTGAATTCTTTAGTCCCACTTTTTTTTTTGGTTTCCCAAGGGTTTAATCCCTTTCGAGGCGGGTTGGGCACAATAAGTGGGTACCTCTCCCAACAGGGATTCGAACCTGAGTCCGCTACTTTGTAGTGACTAGTCCCTTCCACTAGACCAATCACCTGTTGGTAATTCTTTAGTCCCACTGGTAGCATGTATACTTGTGTAATTTGTTCATGAACTTTGTGGTTGCAGCATGTGCAGAGGCATTAAAACTGGCTCTATGGTTTATGCTTATTTTAAATTTTTTCCGCATTCAAACTGGTTACAGATGTTAACTTTTAAATTTGCAATTAATGTAGTGTGCCATTCCACAAAATTAACTCCCCTTGCTAATTTTATGTGATAGTCTTTGCTTGGTTAGCTTTATATAGCAGCTTTAAGTCTCACCAATGAAAAAAAAAATTCAATTAAATTAATTGGTCTTTAACAGATTTGCCCGGCTCAAGCAATCACAATTGAAGCTGAGGCACGAGAAGATGGGAGCAGAAGGACAACCAGGTATACTTTTGTCTCTGTGTGAGTGCAAGTGGCCGGCCCAAGCCCTAGGCTACTTAGGTGTTTGCCTAGGGTCCTTTTTCTAGAAGGGCCAAAATTTTATAAATCTGATTTTATCTTAAAATGCATGTAATTCATTTTTTCCATTTCATAAGTAACATATATCAGAGTTTATCCATCACATCAGATTCATGGATCCCTTTGATAGTATATATAGTTATAGGAGTACCAAAAGTCTATATATGTTATAACTATCAACTATTGATTGGTCTTGATAAGCCACAAGTACATTCTACCAACGTGCATTCGTTATTATAGAATACCACATGTAACAATTGCTTCCATTCCGCTTTTAAATATTTTACAAAATTATCATAATAAAAACATTTTTGAGATGGACTATGTCTCAAGAAAGATTAAATGAATTGAAAATTTTAATTATAGAAAAGATATTAGAAAAAAATAAACATAAAAATTATTTCTTAATTTTGCATTTACAAAATCAAGAAAAATAAATTTTATATAAGATATGCAACTTTGTAATGGCACGCTCTCTTTTTTAAAAAAAATTTAGACTTGGACTCTGAAAAGGATCAGTACCACCGGCCTTGTACGTGTGTGCTGACTACTTATGTGTTGATATTCTTTACAGATCTTAATCTTACTCTGCAGGTATGATATTGACATGACCAAGTGCATTTACTGTGGCTTTTGCCAAGAGGCATGCCCTGTAGATGCCATTGTTGAAGGGCCAAACTTCGAATTCGCTACTGAGACCCACGAGGTTTGCACTCATATTATCATTACTGCATTTGGCTTAACTATCAATTAAAAACACGAAACTAAGTACGTGTATCTCCATATAATAGGAACTTCTTTACGACAAGGAGAAACTGTTGGAAAATGGTGACCGGTGGGAGACTGAGATTGCTGAGAATCTCCGAGCTGAAAGCCTATATCGTTGAATATTATTTCATTCTGCATCTGCAAAAACTGGACTTGAATCTCTCGAAAAGAGTTAAATAAAGGGATATAGTTATTTTATGTACCTTATGTATCATGTTTTTTAGAGCTCTAATTGAGTGTATTTCTTCTTCACAATACCCAGGATGAGAAGGCATGAAATTTGAATGTTCATGAAGTTTTCTCGATTGGTAAAAAATTTCACGAAGTTTTTCATGTGGATGATATTTTTGGTCTGAATTTCTTGCATCTTTGTATAATAAAGGATTATTTTTGCTTACGTCTGGTGATCTATCAGCACGAACCAATGTGCCATTATACATCTTGGGTTTGGGTCGGATTTGAATTTGAGTTGGAATTGTGATGGAATTGGGAGAGGAGGGTTTTATTTGTCTTTCCGTGTGTAAATATTGAATATAATGGAGGGTAGGTGAGACATTTTTCAGCATAAACGTCAGGTCAAAAGGGTGTCCTTGTAACATCCGAAACAACAGGGTTATGAGTTTTATGATTTACAAATCAAATTTTGATGTCAATATAGTTGTTTTAAGATTTGGTAATATCTATGGTGATCAATTATGAATACACGTCAAGCATATGGGTGTTCATGATATAGTTAAAGTCGGGTGTGGGCCGAAATTTAATTATTATGCTCCAGGCAAAATATCCAGACGATGCTAAATATTAACGTAAGACATTATTATATATTAAGAAATAGATTGAAGTAGAAACTAATTTACACTCTTGTTTTAATTGACTCACAAATATAAGTATTACCGCGTTGTTGATAACAGATTTTTTTTGTTTAATATGGTTCTCTATTTTATTAAATTTCATTAGTGAAAGCACGTGGTGCAACTTTTGAGATGCAAAATATATTTATGCCTGTTCCCAAGATAGAATCTTTTAAATCTTAAGTTTAGTACAATATACATAACAGTAAATTGATCAAGTATTTAAGTGAATTCAACACCATGCAAAGATGTACAATAATCAAGATGAATCTTCATATTGGATTTCCTGAATTTATATACTCTCTAAAAATTCTGTTGTTTGGGAAACATACATGTCATCATTTTGATAGTCTGATGGCTGCTCTAAAGCAGCACCAGATTCGAATCTTCTCCGTCTTTCGACTGCATCCTTCACTCTCATGTCAAATTCTTCATCACTACTTTTCAACATATAACGCAGCTTGAAATTAACCCGGTTTTCTACCATAACCTTGTGTCGAGGGATTATTCGATCTTCAAGTGAATAGCTGAAAAACCTGATTTTATTATAAAATGGAAACAGCTGAAAGGTAAGGAGTCAAAGTGCAATTTTCCATTTTATGTGTATGTTGGTCTAGCTACATGAATGTGTACAGAGAAGATATGATTGAAAGTCTATGTTGATAATGCATACCTAGGAAACTCGATCACATCCTGTAAAGGTCGAATCATCATTCTTCGCAAATAACGGTACTTGGGACGAAGGACATCTATATTATACCGGAGCAGCATGGGAAAATCAGAAACCATCTCACCCAATTGCGAAAGTGATATGCCCAGTGACAAAAAGTATTTCACATTGTGATCCAGTTTATTTACTATGCTACATCCTAAGAGCTCGGGCCCCAAAGCTATCACTTTACCAATGTTTTGTTGAGAAACCCCAGCTTTCGTCAAAAGGAAAATGACCTGCAAGAATCCCAATCAAGGGAAGAGAGACTTGAGGATCAAAACAAGATATCTATTTGACACTAAAATTCATAATGATGACAATTAGGGACAATTTTGTCCGGACCCAGTTTGGCCAGACCCATCCAATCACAAAGCAAGTGCATTGTTCGGGTGCATCCGAACCCAGTCTGGACTAGAATTAACCAGAAAGTAGTCAATTAATATGCGAGTAATTTTTTCGTTCTTGAGCATTAAAAATATAAACGTGCATGAACAAAGAGAAGAATAGAACTTACAACTGGCCGTATCTTCTTGTGGAGACTATATGTCATCAATGAAGGAAATCTTGCAAGCATAGTGCCAATTGCATCTTCTTGAACACCAATATCTCGTAAAAATTGGACCTTGAAGAAACAAAAAGGAGTTTGTAAGCATCTAGAGTATCCAAGTAGCATTGGCAATTAAACGTACACTAGATAAAAATAGCTGTATGAATTTGAGAATGTTGTTAAGGCATACCTTTGGTGCAATAGTCTTCTCTAGATCAACACAAAAAACCCATGGCTTCATAGTGAGAATTCTTCTCATGCCATCTTTGGAAATCCCATGGTAATAGAAATACTTAACAAGAGGCATCCATCTTTCTTCAATACTACAAGCCATTAATTGTGGTTTAAATGCTAATAATCTCCCCACATCTTCATTATTAAGGCCAAACTCCTTCAAATATGCTACCTAGATTAAGAATAAAGCATCTCATTTCACAATCAAATATTTGGACTTCTCACCCAAAGATAGTAAGCTTAGCATCTTACCTTTTGGTTCATCTCTTCCATAGAGAGGTTACCAAACACCATGGGACAGTCGAAAAGCATTGTTCCAAAGTCGTTTTTGGTCATACCCATACTTAAATAGAATTCAGTACGAGACTTCACTTCTTCCATGCTAAAAGACAATATTTGTGGACACCTAGTAACTACAATACCCATCCAATCCTTCCGAACACAGTTGCTTTCTAAATACCAAACAATCTCTTCCAATTCTTCTAAGCTTCTTTCAAATACATTTTCTCCTGTTCGCGTAAGTACGACCCCTATTAATCTCCCTTTTACATGGATCGTCTTTAACCATTCTGCTAATTGTCTAATGGAATCAAGATTTCGTTTTGATGCACATATAAGCCTTCCAATTTGTGGGTATGAAAGTGAATTGTGTTTCAACCACCTATATACAGAGAATTCATAAAGTAAGCAACTTTTTGGAATTAAAATATTTCTCTTGCATTGCAACACACATAACTTATACATTCAAGATATTAAGTGACCAGTAACGAATCATAATATCTACATCACACATAAGTTAATAGTATCTTTTTATATAAGTTGCAGAGTAAAGCAAATTTTCTTGCTCAATATCAATATATTTTAGACCATGTATGTACCTTATAAGAGGAACAACTTCAGATTCTTGAATAAAGACTTTAGCACGAACATTAAAGGAAGATGTCGAAAATTGAGGAAAATTCTTCATAGAAGCAGCCTTAATCATCACATAATCGATAAAATCTGAAATTTCTGAAATCATATTCTCACAATAAGTAATCCCAAACTTTCCCTTTTTCATAGCCTCCTTGAAGATCTCCTTAGTAACTTTCCTTCTTATCTCAAGCGCCTTCACAAGCATTTCATCATCAACATAACCAAGATTACTATTTTCCCCTTCGAAAACACTCTGTACAAGAGGGAAAGAAGTGTTTGCATAAATTGAGCCCGGAAATTGTGGGGTCCTTTTACCCACTAGTGAAACTTCAAGTAATTTTTCTTTATCTTGTTTTTGTAATAAGGATATGTAATTTTCTTGACTTTCTGCATCTGGGTTTTGCTGATCTTGAGGTGAGAGGTGACGGAGGAGGAGGGCGGTAGATTTGGCGTTGTGGGTTCGGGGATTTTTGTTTTCATTGCTATGTACGTCGTCGTTTTGTTGGTCTGAGAGAGTATGTTGGTGGTGGTTAAAGGTGGAGGAGACGGGGGAGAGGTGGAGGCGCTTGGAAGAGGTCGCCGGAGGGTGGAGAGTGGTGGCGGGTGGAGGATAGCGGCGGTAGTCTTGGAGGTGGAGGAGGGTGGTGGAGAGGTGGTGTTGAGGTTGGGATGCTAGCATATTTCGAGTATGAGAGAGTGGATAGAGTGGGTTTGAAATGGGTTTATGACATAAATATGGATCAAAAATAAATTGCGGGAATATGAGGGTTAAATTGTAAATTCAATTTTTAAAATTAAAGAAATACATTTTACACCCTTGGCAAGAACCGAGTTGGCAAATTATACCCTAGAAGATAAAAATGATATTGCACCCTCAAACTAACAGTCAAATTGTAAAAATACACCTTTATTTATTTTTTATTTTTTCGCTCTCACGTGAATAATATAAATATATAATTGACAAACCAGATATGATTCTATATAATTTTTTCGACCTGAAACTCATTGTTTATACGTGTAATTCATAGTCAAAACCTTCATTGTCCACTAACATATATTAAATTTAAGAACATAATACTCAAATGACACTTATTTTTGTCACATGACATGATCATGAATTTATATTTACAACTTGTACTATCTACGTATACTTTTCTAATATATTTGAATACACAAACAGAAGTACATGATATTATGATTTTTCCCACATATTTTTTCTATCAAGAAATTTATTTCAAATTCAAAATCGAAATAATGGTATCGATAATTTCTATTATCGAGCAAGGCCATGAAAATTTCGAAAGTGATCAACATGTGATTGGTTTAGTAGAATGGACTAGTCACTACAAAGTAGCGGACTCAGATTCGAATCCCTGTAGGGAGACGCACCCACTTAATGTGTCAAACTCGCCTCGAAAGGGATTAAACCCTTGAGAAATCAAAAAAGAAAAAAAAAATCGAAAGTGAAACGATGAAAAATATGACAAGCTTTTGTTTGGTGTGTGATATGTAAATGGTAGACATCTAGTCCTAGAAAATCGTATATATATATTTATGAACGTTTGTATTTCAAAACGGTCCCATGGTCTAGTGGTCAGGACATTGGACTCTGAATCCAGTAACCCGAGTTCAAGTCTCGGTGGGACCTTTATTTTATATTTTTGATTTATTTTCTTTGCAAGAGTGGTCAGGTCTCTTGTCAGCTTTCACTCATTCTGGTTTTTTGTATATTTTGTCCTGTAATTTATTCATCATGACTTAACCAAGTCAATTGATCAATGGATTGAAATAACTAAGTTTGTACATTCAAAAATTCAATCATAATCAATAAACTTAACTTACAAATATGTTATGACAACTGGGAGAGGTTAGTGCAAGCCACTCTTCTCCGGGAAGAATTCCGGCAAGTTGCTCTTTTTCTTCTTCTTGGCAATTTTCTTACAGTTCCGATTCTCCAAGCAGACAATGGCGTTTCTTGCTAGGTTTTGCCTTAATCCAAGGTCTAGTATGCGTTACATTCTTAAAGCTTTGATAAATCCTATGATTGTGGTAAGAGAAGAACGCTCTATCTATGGAACACACCATCTACAGATTATCTATGACAATGGCATTTCTTGCTAGGTCTTGCCTTAATCCAAGGTCTAGTATGGGATAATATGTAGATTATTGATCCTTGTACAGGTCCTATGTAACCATAAGTTTACTTATAGTTATTTACATTCAAAATATTCTAATCGAATTGCATCCAAGACATGTTTCAATTATTTCACAGAGAATATGTACCAAACTATGTCAGCCAAATCAAATAAAACCGAACCAAAATACATCCACACAAGATGGATCGATGTTTCCCATTTGACCTTCAACGAACTCTCGATTATTCTGACTGAAAATTCATCTCGTACCAAGGTGTTCAGACCAGCTTTCAATCTAAATATTGTCTGTTTGAAACATATGAAAGTTCAACTGGCAAATTACAACAATTCTTGCACCAGCACTTTGGACACAATTTTGTGAAGTTGTTCAAACTTCAAACAAATATCAAATGCAAGAATAAATTGATCAAGGTTGTGACAACAATGTAATTTTGTTCTTTTCTCCTTCCAATTCCCAAGAACACATATCCAGTATGATAATTTACAAATTCACCAAATGGATTAATAGGGAAAAAAATTAAATAAAAATTGTAGCTTGTTTCAACCTAAAACAAGCCCTTTTAAACAAATAAACACAAATAACCCACCCCTATCTAAACCCCTGCAGTTTCTAAATCAATTGACTGTCATTCTTCTTGGAAACAAAAGGAACAGTCTAAACACACCCCAAGAACCAACAAAACTGCCCCCGAACGGAGACGAATGTACACGGTAACCGAATATAAAGCTTGTCACATTATTTGCAAAGAATCAAGGAACACCAATCTTCTCTCTCTAACCCTCGTTTCCTCTCTCTAAATCCTGTCCCTCCAAAGGTTCTGGAAAGATCTCCTTCGATCGTCTAGTCGAGGAAGAATGACCGTTCCCATCACCATTATGACCACCACTTCCTTGTGAACCCGAAGTCCCGGACTGCTTAAAACTACTTGTACCTTCAGCTTTGCGAGAAGTACCCGCTTGTGGGCCCGCAACATCCGAAGAACTATGCCTCCAGCTTCCAAAAACAGCTGCATTCCACGAGCCTCTAGATGAAGTGGTTCTAAGCCTTGCAGAGCTAGTGTGTTCTTCTCTTACAACCTTAAGAGGATTTTCTAAAGCTTTAAGAATGTAGCGCATTAAGGGCCGTCGATTGGGCTTGGGATTAAGACATGATTTAGCTACAATTGCCATGGCCCACACTTCTTCTAGAAGATCCTCGTCTATGATTAGAGATGGGTCGAGGATGTTTGTGACTAGTTCTTTGTCGTATATACTAATGTAAGGTAATGTTGTTTCTAACCACTCTTTTGTGGTGTCGTTTGTAGATGAACTAATGCCAAGTTTTCCGGTTACGAGTTCGAGTAACACCTTTCCGAAGCAATATACATCGTAGGCACATGTTGCATTGGGCGTACCTGGTCATTAAGATAGAATTTATCAATTATATATACTCCCAAGAATCAGGCAATAGTGAATTAGTTCGCTAATTTTTTTTTTTATCACAGAAAGTGCATATATCAAGAAAAATTGTTATAGAATCTTGCATTTTTCCAAAAAATGAACCCACATGAAATAGATTTTACATTGGAAAAATTGCATTTTTCGTCTCATAGAACTGGACCTTCAGCATTATTTGTCTCACTTTTTACAAATTGTACATTTGGCTCCAATTTCTTAAAAAATGATTTGCACTTTTGGTCCTATCGCACCCTTATCCATCCAGTTTGATACAAAATTGCTTAGTGAGACAATCACTACCCTATAGCACTAACAGTGCAGAAGTTAGATGGAAAAAATAGGCGATATGACCAAAAGTGCTGCAAAATTGAAATAGTCCTATGAGAACAGAAGTGCAAAAGACATCCTATTTTATGGTATCAAAAGTGGAAAAATAGATTATAAAAGGGGGTGATAGGACCAAAAGTACAATTTTTTTTAAAAATTGAGATCAAGAGTTCAATTTTGTAAAGCGAGGACAAAAAGTGATGAGGATCCCATTATGTAGGACTAAGAATATAATTTTGCCTTTCTCATCCCAGCACATTATTAAACTCAATTCATTTTACATGTGAAAATAATACTTAAGTGTGCCAAGACGGGAAAATTTAAGTGTGCCAAAAGCTCAATTAGTGAGCG
This sequence comes from Penstemon davidsonii, assembly GCA_034814905.1. Classification (NCBI taxonomy): domain Eukaryota; kingdom Viridiplantae; phylum Streptophyta; class Magnoliopsida; order Lamiales; family Plantaginaceae; genus Penstemon; species Penstemon davidsonii. The sequence continues at coordinate 8,876,372 of JAYDYQ010002688.1, forward strand.
ATGATCTTATATACATAAGAATACAAGTGCAAAGGCAAGATGAAAGAAAAATTAGATTTCTTTAAATGAACCAAAAAAAAACTTGGGTCAAGATTTTGGCAGCATGTTTCTATTAGCAGTGAAGGAGAACATGAAAAAAGATAATAAAATAAAGAGAATCACAATTAGTAGAAAGTAGAGATACCTGAAGCACCTTGGTCCGATGTCCTGCATACAACGAACAAAAAGTATTAAGTCAAAATTATAATAAAACATTTTAATCATGTGCAACAATAACATAATTTTTGAGACCGACACAGCTATTTACAAAGTCAATGACCACTATTGAGAGTATTTTTAAATGATACTGATAAGAAAAATGCTAATTTTAGGTTGTAAAAAAGAGTAATTTTTCCGTTTTTAGAATAAATATAATTCGGGATACGAAATCTGCAAGTAGTGATTGCAAAGACAAGGAGAAATACTCACTGTGGCAACCGAAGCAACCTTGTGAACCTACTTTGATGAATATCTCCTTCTTGAGCACAAACCTCACTCAAGCTTCCTAACCTTACTTCAAATTTATCATCAAGAAGTATGCTACTAGCTTGAACATCCCTTAAAAACATCCAAACAAATAAAATAACATCATTAGGAAGGAGATTAAAGGGCCAAAACAGATGCAGAAAAAATATATTTTGTACCTAAGTTGTCAAATTAATTACACACATTAAAGCGTCCATAAAATTTCATTCTTGAATAAGTATACATTATTTTGTACCTAAGTTGTCAAAACTATATCTAGTGAGATAATGATGCTACTACTACTAACATAAAGTGGCTCAACAAAATAAACGTGAGTTGAATAGTACCTGTGAACAAGTGGTGGACTACATTCATGATGTAGATAAGAAAGACCCTCTGCAGCTCCAGTTGCAATTTTGAGTCTAGTTATCCAATCCAACGACTGTAAACTGTCATCATCCGAATTAGTTTTCTTGAACAAAGAACTAGACAAGTCCCCGTTTGGCATGTATTTATACACAAGATATTTCTCATTCTCATTCTCATTTTCCAAACAGTGTCCTAACAGAGGAACCAATCGATGATGAACAATCTTGCCAAAAAAATCCAGTTCCGACAAGTACCCTTCTTTCTTAACAGACGAATTCAAATCTATCTTTTTTATAACTATAGGGATCCCGCCTTCAAGAGTTCCACGATAAAGGTCGCCCGAATGACCGTTCTTGATTAAATTCGCATCATGAAATTCACCTGTCGCTTGAAGTATCTGCTGATATGTAAATGAATCTCCGAGACTCGAAAAGTTTAACGATACTACCCCCCCAGGGGGTGGAGGACTCCCGCCGCTAGGAGCAGGCCCCACACCAGTAGTACTACCTCTTTGGTTTGTTGTGCTCCTCTTCTTGCGTTTGCATACAATAAACAGTATGAGAATAATTACCATGAGTCCAATACCTCCGAAAACGGAAGCCAAAATGATGATTAATTTACGGTTCCTTTTGTGGGAACTTTGAGGAGGGGGAGCCACGTTTGGCTCTCCAAAATTATCGAACACCAAGTTTCTTTCGGCATAAAACGAGGCACAATCTGAAACTGTCCTCTGATTGGTCAGATTTCGGAGGCAGTTCTCTCTCAGAGACGTATGGGCACCACGTGCGTAAACCGGAACTGGACCCTCGAAATAATTACCCGACATATCAATAAATCTGAACCTCCTAACCACAGGTGTAATGTTTCCGTAAAATAAATTACGGGAAATGTTAAATACTGCAACACTAGTAGCATTAACACTTGCATTAATATTAGGTAGAATGCCGGTAAAATTATTTGCAGATGCATCGAGGAATTGCAATGACGGAATTGACCATAGTACATTCGGAAAATCGCCACTAAAACCATTATGACTCAAAATGACAAACTGCAAAGAATTGGAAAGAAACAAATTACTAGGCAAAGAACCAGAAAGGAAATTATTCCCAATCACCATTCTTTGCAAGTTTATCAATCCATTTAATTCCGGAGGCACTGATCCCGAGAGAGCATTAAATCCGAGATCAAGGTCAATCAAACTAGTAAGATTACCGAGTTGGGCGGGTATCGAAGACGACAAACTATTCCTCGAGAGATTCAAGAACTCCAAACTCGACAAATTCGACAAATTCGGAATCTCTCCAGACAAGAAATTCAAAGACATATCGAGGAAAGTGAGGTTACCAAGATCCGAAAAACTCACTGGAACCGACCCTGTAAGCGAATTTTGTGAAAGATCGAGAACTGAAAGGCGAGATAAGTCACCTAAACTCGAAGGAACAATGCCGGTTAAATTGTTATCAGATAAGTATAGTTCGACTAAGCTACTCAAATTACCGAGAGTGAACGGAATAACACCATTGATCAAACAAGACCTAAGATCAAGAACTTCGATTGAGGGCAGCTGCAACCCTAACCATTGAGGGATAGACCCTGGAAGTGCGAAATTAGATGCGTTGAATGAGGATAAAAGGGTCAAATTCTGAAGGGCATCCACTGAAAATTGAGGGTTTTGATTTCCCCTTCTTGTTCTTCTGAACCCTGAGATATTTATACTTGTGACTGCGCCATTGGTGCATTGGATACCCGCCCATGAAGAACACGGGTCGGATTTTATAGGCCATTCTTTAGCCCTCAACCCTAATGAAGATCTTAACTGAAGCAACGCTAATCTTTCTTGACTAGACACCAAGAATTGTTGACCCAATGTACAATTAAACAGCAGGAAAAACAAAATTAAACTAATCGAAAATACCCTGTTCCACCGATCCACCATTTCTGCTTCAGCTTCATTGAACTTCGAGAAAATCCCACCTCGCATTCATGTATATATATACAGATATATGCAGAATACACTCAGAATTTAGGGATTTTTTGTGTACGCATTTGGTGTATGTTGTTACCTGGAAAATTGAAAAATTAAAAATTAAAAAAAGGTCTGCAGAAACAGAGAAGCTTTCTACTTTATAAGGGAGCTTACCTTTAGAGAATCATGAATGAAAATCTCTTCCTTTCTACTTTCTCTCTCCTAATTCTGCTTCAGTTGACGAAGGAGAGAGAAAAAAAAAGGATCTTAAAAATAAAAATAAAAAAGTCAAATATTTTGGGTTTTTGGGTGGAGTCTCAGAAATGAAAATGGGGGGGTTTGCAAATACTGAATGCTGAATACTACTACGACTACTACTGTGTTATTATTATTGGTAAGTGAATGGATTGATAGTTGTAGAGAGAGAAAGTGTGAAGAAGACCAGTCTCCATCTCTTTCTCTCTCTTAATTAAACACTGCTGCGCCAAAAAAGGTGACATTTGTATATTTATATATTTTCCAAAAAAAATGAAAAAGCAATCTTTTCTCTTCTTTCGTTTTCCTCAAGTTCAAAACTTACGCCGGCGGCGTTGGCAGAAAACGACGTCGGCCGGTGTCGGGTTTAATGAGTCATTACTATAGGCGATTGGTTTCGGGCTCGGGTCGGAGTGTTTCTGTAATGGGTAGACCGCCGAAAATTTCGTTGAGTACAGCTAAGCTGGAAACTACTCACGCTATAGTAGATTGTACTTTCTGTTTGTCTCATTGGACTGTAGGCTGTAATATCTCTTTAACTTTTTGTATTTATTGCATTTGATATTTTGTTTTTAATTTTCTAGTTGGTAGATGGTGAAGAGGATGGAATCATGGGACTGTTATGATTTTAATTTGAGTCAACTCAATATTTATAGTTGTGTTAGACCTATTTATTTTGTATTGAGTGATGAATTTGTAAGAATAGATTTTTGTCAATATCTTGTAATTGTAATAAAAGAAAATCGAAATACTTTGGTCTTTTAGACCGATTATTTGTGCATATAGATTAAATAGTTAATAGTTGAACCATGTACATATGAATTGTATTTTATAATCTTGTTTTGATTTATTCCTTTTACAATCATAATATTCATTTTACTTTATGGTACACTGTCAATGATTTCATTAATATTTTTTGCACATGCTAGAATATGAACGCATTTTGATATTTATGAAAAAAAATCCCTTAAACTAAGGAGAATGATTCAAGAGGTATAATAGTGAGCGATGCAGTTCCTCGGAATTTATCTTTGTTATGTATTTTGTACGTGTTAAGAGTTGCATAAATAGGAAAGTATAAAAAAAGAGGCCATTGCAGAAAAATAATACTTTATTCATAGTGTGTAGCTAAACAAAAAATCGTACTTCTCATTTGAATGGGAAAAAAGAAGAAAAAAAAAAAGCAAATCTTATTCAATTTTCGAACTTTTCATATTCAAATCAAGTATTTTATTTGCAAAAAATTAATTTTACTAAATCTATTCTTACAAAATTCATCTTTTAAACGCGTTTGACAAACTTAATACTTTATTGTTTAGTCAAATTCATCTACTTGAACATGTACTTATTAGATTTGTAATAAATCTAGGAAATTAAATTTAAAACTTTGCTTAGAAAAATCTGTCGTGTGGATTTTAAAGCAAAAGAAAAGAAAAATAATGATGCTAGTTTTAGTGGAAAGGTAGATGTAAAGTAATGTATTTGAATTGTTGGTAGGAAATTGTGCCTCTATTCCTATAGGTCAAGCAGAAAAATGGTTACTTCATTTAATGAATAAATGAGGAGAAATACTAATTATTGTTTTTTTTTTGGGATATAAATACTAATTATTGTTGTCTCAATAAACATGAACCAACTTTTACTTATTAGACATATTGAAGTTGGACAAAATAGCGATTTTATGATTAAATGAATTTCATGTTATTGAAGTCGGACAAATTGTCTCGAATTTTCCTATCATATGATATATACTAAAAACATCAATAATTTATACATAAAAAAATAACAGAGTTTTAGGGTTATTTGAATTCCATGTTATTTGGTGTATTTGCTTTATTTATTAAGATAATGATAGATTTATACACTGATGTGTCATTTAACATTACATTGAATTCAATTCATACTTATAAATGTAATAATATTCAAAAAGTTGTGAATATGACATGAACTTTATCCACATAAGCTAAATGAATAAAACGTACCGTCATATTGAAAGTAATTTACAATAATCAAATTAAATGGCTAGTGAGTAGTGATCACTTACTTCATCGAGTATATTTTACACAATGACAGTACTATAATATGCAATAATTAATGGAGGCCATTATTGACATTATACCAAAAGATATACCGTGAATGCCAAATTATTGCCAATGCATACATTTAATGCTAGGCATGTGAAAAAATATAATAAAGTACAAATAATGATTAAGAATCAACAAACATCAACTCCTGTTTTTTACAAAATCAAACCACCAAAAAGCAACAAGAACGTACAACAACATAACTTTAAGGTCATAGTTCGTGGTCGCTTTGGTGTCATAATAACAATAGATATAATTTAAATCGGACACTCAACAATGTTAATTGATAAATTGAATAATACTCGTTAAATTAAGTTACATACTTCAATATATAAAATAGGTGGAAACAAATATATTTAGAATTATTGTACTATATCATACACAATATATGATCGTTTGATGTAATATCTCACATATATAAAAGAGAGTAATAAATTTCTATTGGAATTAATTATAAAATAATGGAAAATGAGAAACTTAACGAGTTTTATTCCAAATGTCATCATTTTTTTCTTTCATATTACGCTTAATATAACCATGAAGAAGATTGTTCAACTTCTTTGTTTTCTATATTCCAATTTCTTTTCAAGTTTTTTTATTGAAGCAATCTCCTCACTTGAGCCCCTGAAGTTCTCTCTTAATTATTTGTTGTGTGCAACTGCAAACTAGATCCTTCACAGACTACGTACGTACAAGTTCATAGTGCATACCGCTAACTGTATATGTACATAAGCAAATATTTAGCCAACATAATATATACTACGTAATATTCTTCACCTTTTTTTACAATGACCATTATTAGAAAAAGTGCATTGCTTAGTTGTACCACTTGCTTTCACTAGGTCGTGCTACATATACATTTGGCTGTAGAGTTGGCATCTACTTTTATATACAAATTTCATATGCAGATCCTTCTTGCTACATATATAGCATGCGTTGGTAGATAATCTTACTTAATTTTCATTTAAATATAAAGATTCCTTTCTCTTCCAGTAGAATTCATCAGTGCATGTTCTAATAAAATGCCTTTCAATCAAATTAACATAACCTAATAGGATCTTATGAATACTCACTTCTTCAAAGATAAAATTAAGAAAAACTTTATAAATAGTCCACATTATTCTGGAATATTTTTTTTTACATTCATGAAGTTTGACATTGTAGCAGTTATTTGTCAATAATGATTCAAATTAGTCCACAAGCTGACTTTGCAACCAAAAGCGATAAACGGATTTTGCCAAAAATAGCAAACTCCCCAAAATCATGGCAAATCGAAATATGGAATAAAATAAGTGCTTTGTAAAAAATGTGACCAAAACGAGTTTAAAAACAATTCCTAATTGATAATTGGAGTAGAAAATAACAACAAAATAAATAAAAATATAACTTTGAGGGGGGAAACAACGGGTCAGAAAAGACACCCACTCGGTCACCACGACGTGAACACCGGAAGTAGGGGTGTAAACGAGTATCAAGTAATTTGACTTGATTTTCGGCCTAACCGGAAGAAGCTTTTTGACTTGGGTTCATGAGTGTAATTCTGACAACCGTAGTTAAAGTAATATGGTCAAAATACAAAAATACACTAATGCCCCTTATTAGGGAAATAACACAATCATTTCATGTTTTTGTACTAATACGCCAACTCATGGTAGTTCAACATAAAAAAATGTTCAATATGACAGCTCAACCTCATATGTCTTGAATCCTCATGCATCAATTCTCTAATTTATAAAAAATCACTTATTTATATACACTGAGAAATGCTAAAGAAAATGGTTTACGTTAGTATTTTCTGTTATCATATCCAAAATTTTCTTGTCAAGGTAACACTAGCCTCATTTAGGATATTTAATTTCTACAAGATTTTCAATTTATCTGAATTCTAATGGGCTTAGTTTAACGTATAAGTAATGTGTGCTGTAACATATATATTTGATCTATTACAGACTTACAGTTCTCATTGAGCCAAATCTGAGGCCGAAAAATTGCTCAATAAAGTTAATTAAGCTAAAAATAAAATAATTGTTATAAAATAACTCCGGGAAGAAAAGACCTATATATATATATATATATATATGTCACTGTCACTTGTAGAAATATGAAGAGTTTAAAATTAAAAGGTAAAATGTAGGAACTCAATATAACTATATAATTAAGTATTAATTTTATGAACGGGATTCAAGTCTGGGATCATGAACCCCACTCTGTCATGTCTATGATTACTATTATCCTTTCATTTTCTTGATTTTAGTTAGTTAGTTAAATAATCAACTTTCATGCAATTTGACTAGTCTATGCACTTTAGATAATTATTTGATGATTAAGAGGATAATTGATTAATTAATGTGTGAGGGTAGGTAAGTACACGTGAAAAGATGATTATTTAAATCCTGGATTTTTCTGATTCTTTCTCCTTTTCTGTGATAGACTCTTCTTTTTTCTCTTTTTCGAAAAGGTACACCATCTTTTTTTATCGTTTTATACTTTAACAATTATTGGGAAAGGAAGACAAACTATCTTATAATAATTGTTTGACGTGTATGAATTTCTGTTTGGGAGTTTTTTTAAATTATTTAATCTGTTGTTTTGAATTATCATAGGTAGACAAAATTCGATCAATGTGTTATTTTGGTCAACAAAAGAGCCTCTTTAATATTCAGTCATCTGTAAAATATAGTCCATAGTGACATTCAATCGAATTATCCTAAAATGTTCTTATAAATTGATAATATAAAATAATGTGCAACCAATATTAGCTATTCGTACAAGTTGAAAAATTCCTATGAAGAAATTTGAACAACTTATAATTATTATTTCAAGAAGCATAACTTAGTCTTCAACTGAATTAAATTTGATTTTAGACCTTTTTATAGTATCAGACTGAAAAGGAACAAAATATATAGTAGGACTCTACACTCAGTCAGGTCAATAAATGAAAATGAACCCCCCCCCACCCCCCCCCCCCCCCCCCCCCCCCCCCCCCCCCCCCCACCCCCCCCCCCCCCCCCCCCCCCCCCCCCCCCCCCCCCCCCACCCCCCCCCCCCCCCACTCCCCCCCCCCCCCCCCCCCCCCCCCCCCCCCACCCCCCCCCCCCCCCACCCCCCCCCCCCCCCACCCCCCCCCCCCCCCACCCCCCCCCCCCCCCACCCCCCCCCCCCCCCACCCCCCCCCCCCCCCACCCCCCCCCCCCCCCACCCCCCCCCCCCCCCACCCCCCCCCCCCCCCACCCCCCCCCCCCCCCACCCCCCCCCCCCCCCACCCCCCCCCCCCCCCACCCCCCCCCCCCCCCACCCCCCCCCCCCCCCACCCCCCCCCCCCCCCACCCCCCCCCCCCCCCACCCCCCCCCCCCCCCACCCCCCCCCCCCCCCACCCCCCCCCCCCCCCACCCCCCCCCCCCCCCACCCCCCCCCCCCCCCACCCCCCCCCCCCCCCACCCCCCCCCCAGTTATAGCGGAATTCATAATCAATGAACTTCTCATTTATAGCACGTTAAAAATTACAGACAGGAAAGAATTCAGATGCTTCCTCCCCCAAACTATGAATTCATAGAATCCAACAACGTTAATTGGAAATTACAACTTGACAATTATGTTGAAAAATCACTATATGATTCTCAAATTACTACTGCATTAGTGCATTAATACGTCTTGTGCATGTTCCATGCATCTTTAATTAATTATTTCATAGTCGCCCGATTAGGACTCTAATTACGGAGCTTCAGGTTTCTCATCCTGCACGGAAGCATAATCAATGTAGTTATAGTTGCATACAAGAGTAAAAATCCTAGTTAATCAAAATTAAAAAGTAAGAAAAAGTATGCATGGATGTTTTTGTTCGGAATTGGATTTGTATTGGATCGTTTCAGTTCAGTTTGAGTCTAAGTTCGACTGTCACGTGTGACCATAGCGCTATAATACAAATCCCCCCTTGGAAAATACTACAACAATATTGAGTATAAAAAGGATTTCCATGTACACGATGATTTAAATCCACAAGAGTACAATTAAAAGATCTAATTTTAAGCATTTAGTACTAGGATTAGTACGTGTAATCTAGAAGATCCCTCTAGTGAAAGGCCATTTGTGGTGATAAATGAGTCCACTTTGTCTATATTGCAAAAATAGGTGTAATAGTACATTCTATCTTTATTGTTTTGAAGCATATATAAGGTACTTAGGAAGGCATTTGTTCTCATCCATGCATAGCAGCCTACGTGCCCGGGTGCCCACGAGTATCAACAAGACACACACCAATTCCCTTGCCTATATAATCATAAATTTCCTAGGTTAATTTAGTGTCACCTACCCAAATTAATGCACCTGATTTAAGAAAAGATCTTGTTTGTAGAAGTTTATGGAAATTGATTCTTAGCTTTTATCTTCTGGAAATATATTAATGTTTGGAATTTGTGTTTTTTGTTATGTTAAAAAAGTACCCAAAAGCTAGGAACAGTTAAGCGTTGTTTCTGGCTTCTGCTGGTTTAGGAAAAAAAAGACACATTTGAGAACAAGCCATTGGACTTTTACAATGCAAAAACAAGAAAATTGACTTGATTTGACATTATCAAAAAAATTAAGTATGTTAGTTGAAATGTACCTTTGCTCTTCATCTCTCATGTTACCACCTCCTGCACTAGTAGTCCTGTAGTTTGGGAAAGGTACTTTGCCACTCTCTATATATTTGATATCTTCAAGTAAGATATCGTAATGCATTTTCACTTCTTCCGGGGTTCGTTGGCCGATGGCTCGGGCCACGTTCGACCAACGGTCGGGGGTGTCCTTGTCGTAAACGGCCAGTGCCCTTTCAAAGGCCTTGTTTTCCTTAGCCGACCACGCGCCTGCTGAGCCACGGGGCTTCATTGAACTGGATGCCATTATACTATTGAAGAAACTTAGTTCAATGTTTTAAATCACTTGTATAATGAGCTGAGATGAGAATGGTGCAAAAGAAGTGGGAAATTGCTGCTTTTTTTATAGGCTCCAGGGGTGGGGTGGGGTGGGGTGGGGTGGGGTAGTGCCAGTTGGACTATGAACTTGCAAAATGTGAAGAATTTTTGGTGATATGTATGGTTAAGAACCACAACATTCAAAATCGAAGAATCTTTATCCTCGTGAAATGTTATTCCAATGAAGAAAAGAGTTAATTTTCACTTCCTTTTATTACGGTTTGGTACATACTTTCTTTATTTGTTTAGATCACAATTCAGGAAAGATGTGTTTGTTTTATCATATTAATTTATTGTATTCATCTAGGAATCTACACAAACTATGTCCTTTCTTTAGGATTTGACTTCCTTGTTTAGTCTATTAACTAATCACTTCAATTATTGTTCACATATGGTTGGTTTCTCGGGATAGCCTAATTCATGTGTTATTGGGATAGTTCCTTCAAAAACAAGCACATATGTATGCCACTAGACAAATATCTAGTTTTACTAATTGATGAAAATTCTACGACCCTTATGAATCCAAGTGAAAATACACTAGGTATGTGATTGGAAATTTTTCGTTTGTTAGCGGAGATTATTTGAGATTTGGTAGTTAATCAATCAACCTTTATCTCTTGTTTGATATTTAGCTTTGATAAACAAGGCAGGTCGACCTATAAGTAGGGTTGTCAATGGCTCGGATCATGCTCGTCAAGATCCGGCTCCATTTATATCGGATTAGGATCTTGTCCGAATATGTGCTCGGATTTAGATTTTTTTATTCCATTGGATCTTTGTCAGATTTGACCGGATATCGAATCTTTTCCGGATCCAAGAAAATTTTCGTTTAAAAATTTACATTAATTTTTTTTCCTAAAACAAGTTTATTAACTTTACAATTTTATTTAATTTTACCTCACATGTTCAAACATCATTTACAAATATTCATATTTTTAGATGAAAATATTGGTTTAAATAAATTTATAAACGAGTTATAAATTACTATCTTCTTAAATTGACAGTGAAATATTATTAATGGTACTTACTTTTATAAAATATTATATATATATATATATATATATTATTCATTCTTTTTATTTTTTATCAGATACGGGTCTTTAAAGGATCGGATCGACCTAAATTCATATTCGCTCTATGTATTTTGAGTTACGGATCTTTATAATTGGATCAGGTTCATCAAATCTCTAATCGTACAATTATCCTAATAAATCGAACCGGATTCGAAAGAATCCGGATTGAAATCCGTCCCATTGACAGTCCTACCTATAAGCATGTTAGTCCGACCACTTTACACACTAAAACAAATAAAATTATTATTCTAGGATGATCTTTATACAACAACATACTTAAGTGGTGAATTTTGTCTCATTTTGTTAATTTGTCACTAATATGTGCCATAATTCATACTAGCGAAATATCTGAATCATTACCTTGTAGTTGTTGCCAAGGGACTTCTCACAAATTAAAAATGACGAATCACAAAATATGTGTAAATTGCATATATTTGTGCTTGATTAAGTTCAATTGAAAATTTGGGCAAGAATATTAATTTAAACATTGCAAAATCAATATTACGACAACATATAGTAGAGATGACAACATATAGTAGAGATGAATGTAGCGTTATTATGAATGTTTAATTTATAATTCACTATGTTGCATAAATGCGCAAGTTACCATAGCAAAATCAAAAGGTTATACCAATGCTATAAGCCTATAACATTCTTGTTCACACAATATATTAGACAAAAAAAGAAACATAAAAAAAAAGGAAAATAATTATCTTACCTAAAAATCATTAGAGGACGAAACAAAAGGACTTGAATTTTAAAAGGGGGTCCAAAATAACCTAAATGTACTTACCTGAAAAGTTTATCTTATGGGCCTGCGCACAAAGTTCAGTTGTGAAAGTTAAAGTACCAATATCTCCATTTTGGTCCGTGAGTTTAAGAGGATATGTACCATTTTGGGCCAAAAAAACAAAAAACCATATTAATTTAAGTTCTCATTGCACTTAAAAAACCATGATCGATATTCTAATTCGTAGGATTAATCCCTTCATCTAAAGTGTATATATATAAATTGAATAGAGTCGAAAATATATTTTCAGATTTGACATGATTTTCTTATTGGACAGGAATTTATGTTTGAATGTGATTTGATTTCTAAGTTAATCGAGTTTAAGTGACTTGATTTTTAAAATATTGTTTTGTTCATTTAGTTGGAAAAAATTATACATTTTTGTCCTATAATATTATTGGGCTTCCAACACTTCTAATCTCATATAATTCTATAAAATTACACTTTTGGCCAAGTCTGAAAATATTTTTTACGTTTGATCCTATCAACCCCTTTCCGTCCGGCCAATCAAGGACCAAAAGTGCAAAATCGAGACCATCATATCAAAAGTGCAAAACCGAATAGAAATTTAGGTGATAAAATCAAAAGTGCAAAACATCATAATTAAGATTTGAGGCCAAGAGTGCAGTTTAGTAAAGTGTATGACCAAAAGTGTAGATGTTTATCGAGCTTAGCTGAAAAGAGTTTAAAAATTAATCAAAAGATAAATTCGATATACAGGGGATTACGATTCATTACACTGGTATTCAGTCATATTATTTTACTAATAAAAAGAAGTAAAAAAATATAAATCATCTTCTCTAAATAAACATATAACCACAACATTTGAGTGGTAGAGGGCCCGTTTGTTTGGCGTTTCCCAGAATTTTTGCGTGTTTGGGAAATGCCAAACAAACATGTTTTCTATTTTTCGAAATAAATTTTTCATCCATTAATTTTCTCAAACTACTCTCTCAAAAGCCAAACAACCAACAATTTTTTTATCTCTAAACAAAACATATACAAACTCTACTTTGATTTGACATAAAGTAACCTATCTCTTACACAATTTATCTCACATAACAAACATGATTTGACATAAAGTCTTACACATCTTACACCTACAACCCAACTCTTCCAAAAAAACCTACACCTACTTTATTTCTCAAACCACTCTCTCAAAACCCAAACAAACAACATTACGCAAATCGAGATTATTTCACAAACCTCCACTACTCTCCCAAACTACTTTCTCAAACGCCACACAAACAGGCCCAGAGAATTTTGTTCACCTGACCCACAAATCACAATTTGTGCACTTAAACTCCTGAAGTCTTTAAATGACGCAAATCACGTCATAATATTCCACTAATAGGGGGTAATTAGCACCACTTATAAAAAATACAAAGGTTAAATTAATTTGAGGTTATTGCATTGACCCATTAATGATTTTTGAACTATTTGCATTATCCTAACTTTTGTAAATTTCTTTAAGGATAGAGTAGTGGACTTTAAATTATTTAAAGTTTGAGGGAAGTAAATGTAATTCACCTGGTTCAATACACAAAAATAACAAAAAAGTGTGCCTTTGAATTTTTCGTCCTTATAAACAATATTCCAATAACTTCTGTCCAGCCAAAATCCGTACAATGATTGTGTTCAACTCGTGCATCTTAGAACGTACGGAACCATAGCTGAGATTTCTCTATGCTTAAGCAAAGGGAGAAAAAGGACTCCGATTTAATTTAATTTGGAATAATAGCATCTATCTCTCCCGGATTTTTTACAATTTGTGTCCACCTCCCTTAATCTTTGTAAATTTTGCACATAGTTCGGGGAAGGCGGATGAAATTCACCCATTATAATTATTATCTCTTCTCGTTTTTGTCTATTCAATGAATACTAAATCATTCTCAAATGTTGAATTAAGATTTAATGATGTAAAATAAATGTTGTGATATGGTAGTACGAAATTAAGGCCTAGAAAATAAGCCGATATCTTCTTTTTCTGAGAGTCTAGTCTATGATGAAAATGTACCATGATATATATATATATATATATATATATATATATATATATATATATATATATATATTCTCGCTGACATAATCATATCATGCAATTTTTTGTGATAGAATCCCTTTTTCATGGGATACTTTGGCTTATACTGACATGGGTGCAAATTTCTAGTTGGGTCAAAATTTTACCCTTCACACCATTTGATTCTTGGTATAAAATCTTGAAAAGAGATTATGGAAGATAAGGTGTTTCATTCTTCTGGGACTTAGCTGCTTTTTGTTCTTCTGTAGTTATGGTAAAGAGTCCATATATATTTGTCAAAAGAAGTTGATCAATAATTAGTTTATTTAGATTGACTTAATATATGGGGCCATGGGGACCTCCGCCGAAATTCGAATTTGGACTTATCACATTGTGGGGGGACTAGTCTCTTTTAATAAATCGAATACCTCGAATCGAAGTTGAAGAATTATTCGCAAGGTTGATAGTAATGGAAAACTAAAGGGTAATTGGTTATTGATTGTATATAGCTTTTATTAGTTGAAGCATATTGGCCCAATGAGGAGCCTATAAAATTGTGGAGGCTGTCCCTATATAAATATTAATACAATAATAAATCTTGATGAAGTATCTAGAGTGAATACCAAATTACCTCTTTGTGTTATTGTTAAATGTCAATTTATCTTCTTGTGATCAATAAAAGGGACTAAGTTAGACTTAAAGACCCGAATAACCTTGATAAACCAAAAAAAAAATGATCACTGAAAAAATGCATGGAAATGGAAAAGTTGTAGTATGCCATGAATTCCAATGATTAGTTGAAAGTTACATATGCAACTGGTTGAGGAATCTGTAATAATTGAAAATTCAACTTTCTAAAAAAGATATTTCGATCGCATCCTTGAGAAAATAAGTGGATCTTTGGTCCTTATCACAAGTTGGAGGAGATAGAGAAACTAAATTTGGAAAGTCGAGAAGCATTATTTTGTGAATTTTTTGGAAGTGAAAATTGAGTATTAGGCCATCTCCAAGCACACTTGGTGTATATGTTATATACACTTTTTCATAAAAAAAATCAACTCCTGCAACTCTTTTAAATCTAAAAAGTTGTGTATTAAAATATTAATTGTTCATATGTTTTATTTTGATATAAACGAACAAAATATACAGTACATGTTAGAGATAGTCCGTATAGGCTAGTAGAATTCAAATATATAGCCCAAAGTATTTCTATAGTGTATTAGCATTTGTAAAAAAAAAAAAAAAAATGTCAGATACATCAAGTATTCGGACTAAAAATCTGTTGGGTCCGTCTAAAATGAGATTTTAAGGGATGGGGAGCACATGAGATAGCATTTATCTTGGTGACACGTGTCGTCTTAAAATTTAAGTTAAAATAATTTATTTTCTTAAAGACAACTTTACCCTTTTTTAATGAGTGAAATTCAACAACACCTCTTATGTTTTGCCTAACTAAAAAATATGTATTATTTTTATTAGCAAAAAAACCCTGTATTTTTTTATTAGCAAAAAATATCCCTCTCAAGTCGAAATGACAATTTTACCCCATCAAAGGATGAAAAAACATCCCCTTAACTTAAAAGATTACCAATAGCCCCTGGTAAATTTAAAATTTCCCCCCTGTTTTTTTTTTAAAAAATTGACAAAAACTTCCATATGATTTATTAAGTCCACTTTAAAGAATTGAAAAAAATCTTATCCCCCCAAAGTAACATATTGTGGCACTTTACTACCCATATGTACAAATAAAACACTTTACTGCCTCAAATAATTTTATTTAATTTTTGTTCGACGGAAAATATACATGTGCCCCTCACATGAATTTTCAAAGTTAGTTACAACACTTCTTACAAGTCCAAATACTTCGCTCATGTAAAAGAACCAAAAATCCGAAGTGAAGTAGAAAAATATTTTATTTGTAAAGAGAGGGAAAAATGCACGTCATGTTTTGACTAATTTACTACCCTTAAAATACACATGTGAGTCACATATATGAGTTTTTCGGCTATCAAAATTGGCATAAAATCATTTGATGGGGGGAAAGTGCAACGAATTTCATATGTACTTATTTTATACTTTTGGGTGGTAAAATTCAAAATATGTAGCTTTGGGAGGGGGTATAAAGTGCATTTTTCCTTAAAAATGTTTCAAATGATCTTACACTGATAGTCTTAATTGTCAATTTCATCCGACCGTTAGTTTTTGAATAGAAAAGGTCACGTGTCATACACGTGTCCGTTAAGTCACCATTTTTATCTCTTCAAGGGTATTTGCAATTGAGCAAAAAATACCTAAAAATTGGGAGGGGTAATCGCAATTCCCCAATCCCTCTCTCTTCACCTCCAACACCACAACCACCGCCCAACCCTCCAATGGGCTTGTTGAGCTTTGAAGTTGCGGACCATTCTTCTGCCCAAAAGCACATTGTCATGGTCAGTAAAGCAAGCACCAAAAACTATTTTCGTGCCTTAGATTCGTACCAATTGTGCAAGTACCGAATACAGAAATAATTTATTTTTCACCAAAGACAGAGAATATTGTGTTTGTGTACTAATAATTAAGCTGTTCACAAATTACAGCAGAGAAATGAGAAGCTAAAGTTTTTATTTTTGAGGGGCATATGTATATTTTCCATAAAAATTGAGGGACACATGTATATTTTCCAAGAATATACATGTGCCCCTCAATGTATAAAGTAGGCAAAAGTTTGGTATGAAAAGTGCAATTCCCTCAATTTTTTTAATTTTTTTTGGGAAAGAGATACGAAATTAATTAGAGAATAGAGAGATTTTTTTAAACATATTAATTAAAGGGTTAGTATGTAATTTAACATATGTTTATTTTTTCTTAATGTCCGATGCCACATCATCATTGAACATTTTGACCAAAAATTGTGGTTTAGATTTGTTGTTGACTTTTTTTAGTGGTTGAGATGGGGTATCTCATATACACTTATGTTCCATAAAATCTTATTTTAGAAACACCCAAATCTGTTTGGTCTACGAAGAACAACCAATTAGGAGATTCAGGTAGTATGAAATGCTAGTATGAGATTTTTAGATTTTAAGTAGAAATAAAATGTGAAATATCAACTTATGTTTTATCGTAAATACTCCGTATATGTTTTATCTCTTGCCATGACGGATAGGGGTAAAAATAAAATGATATCTTAGGAGAAGACGTTATTCTTTTTTCTTTTTCCCATTATTATTTGCATATAAATCTAAGATAGTGTGCATTTCTAAATTTGCACCTAAGGTCAAATTTGTATATATTCAAGATTAGTGAAATGGAATATTGGCATGCACAAGCAAATAAAGCACAAGATTTCCATCTGCGAAAAAAGAAGGAATATTAATTAAATGGCACTTTTACTATATCCTTGAGCAATGTCGTGGAAGTTTTTTTCCGTCACATATGAGTGAACAAAAAAAAATGAGTTTTTCTTTTTCATTTATTGATCTATCCATTTGTGGCTTGTATAAGATTGATGAGATAGATTCCGAACATGCCACAAAAAGAAAAAAGGTGGAGTAAATATGTGTTGAGGATAAGAATTGAATGAACAGTTTTAAGTTTAGTGAACTATGATATTTTATATTCGATCCCAATAAAAATTCTTGGACCAAGTTGTTGAAAATATCAAATGTGAATTATGGTAATTTTCAGAAGAGATTCAAGGCTGCAAGATATTGAAATTTGAAATTATAAGAATCTGCAATTAACAGAAGAAAGATACATAGATTCTTTGAGATGATGTCAGCAAGAATTCCAATAAAGCTTTTTTTTTTTTTTTTTTTTTTTAGTATGGCCTAGAAAATGAAAAATAAACAAATTGTAAATCTAAAGTTATATCCGTCTAACGTACATACTGTTTTACTCACTAAAATTAAATGACCAAACATAGGTTAAGTTTCATTACACTGTTTTCAGATAAAATCATTATTATACTTAGATATGAGTGAACAAACATATTTGAGGTTCATTCTTGATCAATTAAGGTTTTACTTAGCAAATGAATCCAATTAGAATTCCTGGTTTGGAATTGAACATAGTTCATTGAAAAGGTAAAAATAGTTGTTCAATGAGCTAAGTGCATCAATGTAGATGCATCCTTTCCTTTGTGATTGTAATTAAAAAAAATTGCTGTGCTTTTTAGAGTTCCAGGAAGAAGAAGAAGAAACCAATTCTCTTATTTCTGGAAATAACCGGAGGAGAGGGGTATGATTAGAACTGTAAATAGTTTAGTTGAATGGAACAATGCATTCCTTCTTTAAAATAAAGATTGTGGTGAACTAAGAATTATCTATAAACTTGATTTTTTTTAAAATAAAGTTACGTCGAAAGAGTTTCAACTTTCAATCGAACTACATCCAAATAAGTTTGAGTAGCTTAGATTTGTACTAATTTCGTGTTATTTCTTGGTTTTACCAAAGTAAGGTTGAACCGAATTTCAGAAGCAATAAAATAGTAAAAAGTGTTCAAGAATCATTAATTTGACTAGTGGTATTCTCTATGAATATGATTCATCAAACCCTTCAAGGGAAGAAACTCAAGTCTATTCAACTTATACAATTAATAAGTACAAAAAATTACAGTAAAAATAGACAATTCTCATCGTTAATCATTACTATATGGGTTGTCAATGGGTAGGATTTCAATTTGAATTTGTTCCGAATGCCGCAGCCAGATTTTTTAAGATTTTTTTCGATTAGAAATTTGATGGATAAAAAATGTGATGGAACTAATTCAATTACAATGATTTGTATTCGATATGTGTGGAACAAATATGGATATAAATCGATATGATCCACTAGAGATATGTATCTAACAATGAAAATTTGTAATCATATAGTAATAAATATGATTAGGAGTAATATTTAACATCAATTTAATTATATCTCAACATTTACAAAATTTAATTATATGAATTGAATTTCCTATATGAATGTTTTGTCAAATTCAATTTGGTCAAAAAATATCACATAACTATAAGAAACGCCACAATAACTGGGCTGAATAGCTGAAGGTATTGACTTAAGAATTGGGCAAAACAAAAGGAATACTGACCCAACAGCACAATAATACATTAAAGAGGCTTTTGTAGCGTCCATGGGGCTGAAACAATATCACCCGTGGCGTCCGAGGTATAGGGACTACAAGTCTACAGCTATATTAAAAAGTAAAATATGGTCGTGGAATTGCAGAATCAAGAATGGAGCAATTTGATAAAAAATATAAATGAATTTATAGGCATCATAAAAAAAAAAAATTTAGTTTGATATTCTTTTATTTAATGAATTATTATTAATGAAGCAGTTTAATGAATCCTGTCATCCTCATCCGTAATAAAACGTAATTTACTTCATGAGTTCATTCCACAGAATTCTGTAAAACTATGATTAACAATACATGGATAGATAGAGAAACGGTAACAAGTCCAACCGAAGGTCAAAAACAAAGTAACAGGAACCAAATAGAGAAACAGAACCACAACAATTCAATGTTTAATTACTATAATCCTAATCCCTCCAGTTTCCATCACCACCGCTCCTGGAGGAGTATCCACGGTCACCACCGTAACCTCCACCATAACCACCTTCACGACGGCCATATCCACCGCCGCCTCCACCGTAACCCCCACCACCGTAACCTCCACCGCCCTCACGACGTCCGTATCCTCCTCCACCTCCATCACGACGAGGTCCACGGAATCCACCGCCACCTCCGCCTCCACTTCCGCGCGATTGAGCTTCATTTACGGTTATGTTACGTCCGTCGAGGTCCTGACCGTTCAACCCCTCGATAGCATCCCTCATCCCTTGTTCATCCTTAAAAGTGACGAATCCGAAGCCTCTAGATCTTCCAGTCTCACGATCGTTAACAATCTGCAGAAACAAAATCAAAGGACACATAAATCAATCAGATCTGAACAGATCAAGACCAGATCTAGAAATATGTTGCGAAACGGAAACTGAAAATTGATTATTCGTTCTTCGATCCCTTCGGTCAAAAAAGGACTTTAGAACGTACCGATTCAGGTGTAAAATAGTAACAGTAACAATGGTAATTCAGAGTAACAATAGTAACAGTAGTAACAGGAACTTTTTTTTAGTAACAGATCATAGGTCGAAGAATCGGGTACGGATCCGATCTCTGCGACAAACGGACCTTCGATTCTAAAACGTCGCCGTATTGAGAGAACGCTTGCTCGAGAGTTTTATCAGTGGTGGCCCAAGCCAAACCACCGACGAAGCATCTATATTCAACATCTGCCGCGGCCATTGTTTATGATGATTTAGAAATTTAGGAAGAAAATAGAAAAGGTGTGAAGAGAAAATTAGATAATGGTGGGAATTTATAGGTGGAGAAGGGTTCCGCAGTCCGCAGCGTCAGTTACGGAACCTTGGTTAATTGTGGGCAAAAAAGCATTATTAGTCCTTTAACTTTTGTAAGTACGCGATAATGGTACATTTGTAGCTATGAGCCTATGACAAGCAATTTATATCTTTTATGTTTTAAGTTACTGTAATTTTAGTACACTTACCCATAAGTTTAGTCCTAAATTGTCCGGAATGAAAATAAGTGCTCAGAATTTGCCAAAATTTATGAGGGAAGAAAGAAATGGACGAAAACTCTATTTTTTTTTTGTTCTAATAATCAATAGGTGGTGGGGGAAAAAATGGAGGGAATAATGGTGTTATTTTTCCTTAATTTAATATGATTTCACAAGGTGACGTGGTCGGTTACAATCACGTGACACACAACGGGTTAAAATCTCAACTTGTTTGTTTGCGTGACAGTGTTTAGGAGCTAATCTTAATTCCGACCAGTTTAGGACTAAAATTATCGATAAGAAGACTAAAATTGCAAAAACTTAAAACATGAAGGATGTAAATTGTTTGCCGGAATTATAGGTGTCATGTTTTCGCTAACAATTAAAGGACCTATATTGTTTTATTTGCCATTGCACAAACTTTTTAAATTTGACCTATAATTTATAGGGCTATTATGTTATATCTTATCGAGAAAAAAAATGCTAAGTAAATGTACTGTAAGGAATTTGTTTTGTAATGTGTATAAAAATATTATTCAAATGATCTAACATAAATTAGATTTAGCACCAAATCATAAAATTTGAGGATTTTTATTTGCTTAGTAAGCGAGATTTGAAAATTTCATATGAGTTTTCTTCTATCAGCACTTCTGATCGTAAAATATATTCATTCTATTAAATTTAAATTGTTATTTTTCGTACTAGTCTTACATAAGATAAAAATTATACTTAAAAATTAAGTTGAGTTATTATAGTTCTGAGAATGAGTTTGATTTAACAGTTAAATAATTTAAGGTTAAACAAATTTTTTTTCAATAACTTATTGTAATAATTTATTTTGTAAAATCGTTTTTGTCAAAAGTCACATTGTGTGGCTTCTAAACTAGGATATTTTTGTAGCAAAAAAAGAAGACGATGATTTTTGTTTTGTTGCTTTTAAAATCTTACACAATGACAGGGGTTCAAAAAATTATAAAAATCCCAATTGACCAACAATTATTTAATTCAGGAAAATACTTTAAAATTTGTAAAAGAGATTCAAAACTGATTTTAAGAACTCTTATTTTGTTGATTGAATTTAAAAAACTCTTATTGGTGTTATTGGTGTGATGGTGTCTAGTTATCCAAACTGGGTTTAAACTAGGGTTGAGAAGATATTTTCATGTGGTCCGTGGTCACTTGAAATACTGGTTTTAGACATTCTACCTAAAAAAAAAAAAAAGAAATACCGGTTTTGGTGGCAGATATTTTCTCTTTGTTACAAGTGGAACTTTAGTACGTACTAATTGGCGATATAAATATCTAAACAAAAATATCTCCCCTGGCTTATCCTTCTTTTCTTGATTATTATCTTCCTGTCGCCTGTTTGTTTGGAGTTTTCTAAAAAAAAATTATGTTTGAGAAATGTCAAAAATACATATTTTTTATTTTATAAAATAAAATTTTTATCTGTCAATTTTTTTAAAATACTCTCTCAAAAGATAAATAAATAATAAGTTTATTATCTCTAAACAAAACATATGCGAACTCTGCTAATTTGACATAAAATAACATATCTCTTACACAATTTGTTTTACATAACAAACATGATTTGACATTAAATTTTACACATCTTACACCTACAACTTAACCCTTCCAAAAAAAAGTTAAAAACTTACACCTACTTTATTTCTCAAACAACTCTCTCAAAACCCAAACAATCAACATTACGCAAATCGAGATTATTTCACAAACATCCACTATTCTCCAAAACTACTTTCTTAAACACCAAACAAACAGGCCTTAGCATTTGAATAATTTCATTTTTAGATGGTAGTTTTTTCGAGAAGAATAGATGATATATGTCTATTTTCACTTTTTCTCCCTTTTTTTTTTGTTTCTCAAGGGTTTAATTTCTTTCGAGGCTGGTTGGGCACATTAAGTGGTTACCTCTCCCAACAGGAATTCGAACATGAATCCGCTATTTTGTAGTGACTAATCATTTCCACTAGACCTATCACCTGTTGGTTTCTCCCTTTTATTTCTATATAGCACAAAACAGACTTAACAACAAAAAGGTTTCTCTATTTATGAATGATATTTAGGGATTGCATTTTACTTTTTAAACTGGAAATATCTTATTACAGGCATTTTATGTGGAAAAACATCTCAAATTAAAAAAGGAAGGGATAATTTATCCGAATTTTGAAAATAACAAGAGGTAATTTCATGGAATTTTTTTTTTTTTCAAGAAAAAAAAAATTCTCATAAAGGAGAAGTTATCACATACCAAATTTATTATGACATAATTATGGACTATCTCTTTCTTCTTCTTCTTCTTCATCTAACATCTTTTTTTTTTTCTTCATCTAAAATCTTCTTCCGTCCTATTACTCCTCTATTTTTATAATGGAGATATAAGTGATTTACATGTTTTTCGCTCAAGAAATAAGATAAAATTCAACACTTAGCTCAAAAATCTATCATTACATGAACCTCTACAGGTAAGGATGCATCTCTGTTTTTCCGTTTATAAGCTTATGGATATATGTTTAGAAGATTCTTAACTTATTTAACAAAAAAAAGGACGTATTATACGTATCATATATGTATAATTACTTAGTACTATTTACTAATATAATAATATAGTTCACTTAAGAACTATCCTATAATATTACCGACAAGGGTACTTCAGCCCAATATTAAGTCCCGCAAGAAATAAATTATCAAAAAAAAAAAGGTCCCGCAAGAAATCTATAATTTATAAGGAATTAAATAATTTTTCACCATTAAAGGGTTCAATTAAGAAAATTAATCTAATCTTACAAAACAACGAAATAGAGAATATAACAATCAAAAACTATTAATTATTCTGGACTTATGTGTGTCCAATTATAAATTATCTATGCCTATTGGGAACGCTTATGTTATGCATGTACTTAAAGATTCATAATAAATGTTAATTAAGATATATTTTATTAATTATAAATTATTTAGATAAATGAGTTAACACACAACAATTAAATGATTTTAAGTTGTCAAAATAGGCTTAGAAATAATATGGTAGATGAATTGCTTGATCCCCCCCCCCCCACCCCCCCCCCCCCCCACCCCCCCCCCCCCCCACCCCCCCCCCCCCCCACCCCCCCCCCCCCCCACCCCCCCCCCCCCCCACCCCCCCCCCCCCCCACCCCCCCCCCCCCCCACCCCCCCCCCCCCCCACCCCCCCCCCCCCCCACCCCCCCCCCCCCCCACCCCCCCCCCCCCCCACCCCCCCCCCCCCCCACCCCCCCCCCCCCCCACCCCCCCCCCCCCCCACCCCCCCCCCCCCCCACCCCCCCCCCCCCCCACCCCCCCCCCCCCCCACCCCCCCCCCCCCCCACCCCCCCCCCCCCCCACCCCCCCCCCCCCCCACCCCCCCCCCCCCCCACCCCCCCCCCCCCCCACCCCCCCCCCCCCCCACCCCCCCCCCCCCCCACCCCCCCCCCGCCCCGCCCCCCCCCGCCCCGCACTCCCCCCCCCCCCCCGCCCCCACCCCCCCCCCCCCCCCCCCCCCCCACCCCCCCCCCCCCCCACCCCCCACCTCCAAAAGTCACTGAGCTTGCACTTCAGCATGCCATTAACTTTTAGTGCTTTGCGCACATCCGTTAGAGTTGAGAAGCAGACAGAGGGTGCCGACTACAGATGCACAAGCAAAAGTTCTTATGTCTGGCATCTTTTCAATTCCATTATTAATGCTTCCAGACTAGAAAAAAAGGTAAAATTGAGTGAGTATTAAAGTTCTCAATTTACATATTGCTAACAAAAGAGAACTAAATTCTAACACATAAATACTAAGAAAAATCCGGAAAATTAGGGAAACCTATGATGGTGAAATAATTTGATAAAAAGGAATACAACAAATTAGAAAAAAAAAGCCCTAAAGTTTCAAGAGTAGCTAAAATCTTCAATTAAACCACGAAGAGTTCATATATAATTGGATAGGAAGTGGAACGACTCAAACTCGAAGGGAAAATTATAGAAAAAATGAAAAATTAAAAAATCTGAAAACAAAATTGCGCTAAAAATAGAAATGGATTATTAAATTGTTCGTAAGTGTATCTCAGTGTGTATTTATGAATTTATATAAATTATGTGTATACTCATCGAAGGAAAAAATAGTACGAAAAAATTCTACACATAAACGAAAACCTGATCGAATTTCGTCCGTGAGTTGCTTATTCGATTCAAAATTGATTTCTCCATCTGAAAGAAAGAAATTTATTTGGTTGTGAGTAACTCTTCGCCTGAAACGAGAGAAAGAAAGAGGGAGAGAGAATTTTCTATTTTTTCCTGCAAACTGTGTGTTTTGTGTGTGAGAGATAAAATCCTGACCCTTTTTTGAGCAGTGGTTTTTTCTGCGGTTATTTTTTTCTCTTAAGCGCTAGAAACTTCAAAAAAAAATCTCAAGGCAATTGGGCACGAAAAGTTAATTTCGCTGAAGTGAAAATTTTATACTGGTGAAGTGTTGTGATTGGGGACGAATTATTTTCTTGCAAAGGCGAGGGTTTAGCGGCGAATTTCTCCTTTTATAAACTGGAAAAATATGAAGTTAAGTCTATTGGGCATCAAGTAATTATTTTTTTGTAGAACATTACTTTTGAGAACAATCATAAATCTTCGTCTACTAATATAAGCATTAGGCACGAAAATCAGTCAGTAGCCATAAAATTCGTCCTTAATAATGATATTTGTTGTAGTGCCCGATGTCCCTAACCCCGCAAATCTCCTCCCAGGCCGTGCTGCCGGCCTAGAAGGCCTAGGGTTCGAACCAGGCCGGCTACACGACCTTGGAAGATATCTGCGGGGTTGGGGCGGTGGAGGTGGAGGTGGGGTGGGGTGGAGTGGGGTTAGGATTAGGATTAGAGTCTTTTTTTTATGTATAAAATTAATTTTTGCAAAGGTAGTACTGTAATTTTGTGTATCATTGCAAGGGTAATATTGTAATTTTGTGTATCATTTCACATTATTTTGTAAGATTTTTCAAATATGGGGGGAGGTGGATGTGATTATGAAATTTCGCGGGAATTGGGCAATAATTAGCCTAAACTTTAGGGGAGGTCGATGTAATTATCCCTTGCAAGGGTAAATATGACATTTTGTTAGTCTAATTTTTTTTAAAACTGACGAGGACAATATGGTCATTTCACATCATTTTGTAAGGTTTTTCAGACGTGGGGGAGATGGATGTAATTATGAAATTGCGAGGGGATTGGACAATAATTAGCCCAAACCTCAGGGGAGGTCGACATAATTATCCCTAATGTTTTTCCCATATCCTGATTGATCTGCAATTGAGAGTGCATTCAAAATGGTCGAAGTTTCGGCGGCAGTAGGGTAACAAAACAGATGCCGTGTAACCGATGTAAAGATAAAGGAGCCGCAATTGTTCTGAACAACAAGAGAAAGGGCAGAACAATCCGGATAAAAAGTAACATCAACATTAATTTTGTACAAATTTGGAGGAGGGGGAAAGTACCATTCGTCGCTAAGAAAAGAACATGATGCAATGGTAGATTTCCTTGTTTGAGCCGCAACATGTTCAGTAGCCATGCAAGGAGCTGCATCTATTCGAAAGTTTCTGCATATTCGGGACAACTTTCCATATTTGATCCATGGTGATGAGGCAAAAACTGAGGAACTCAAGGTTCAGTAGCCATGCAAGGAGCTGCATCTATTCGAAAGTTTCTGCATATTCGGGACAACTTTCCATATTTGATCCATGGTGATGAGGCAAAAACTGAGGAACTCAAGGTAGAATTCTGGTGCCAAAAGAGAAGAAATTCGTTTCTTTATGGCCCAATTTTTATTTTTTATTTTTTTTTGGTTTACAAAAGGCTAAACAGTAAGTCTAAATATCCCCTTCAACAAAAGTAATCACATCCTCTGGGGGATGTCCCATATGTGCTCTCCGCGACTTAGCTTATGCCCCATTTTAGCTAAAGCATCTGCGCAAGTATTTCCGTTTATCCTAGTATGAATAATTTTGCTCTCCCAAGGCATGCCTAGAAGATTCCGACAATCTTCGATTATGTTACCCAATGGGTGTTGTCCCGTGTCTGCCTCACGGATTAATTTCAAGATCACTTTGGAGCCCACGTCCAACTCAATTCTCCGGAATCTTCTTTCCCAAGCTATCTTGAGTCCTTCCCTAGCAGCCAAAAGCTCTGCTACAGTAATGGAGACATCCCCCAAATTACGAGAGAAACCCACAATCCAGCAGCCTTCATCATCTCTAATCACTCCATCCGAAGCTGCACTGTTCTTATTTGTTAAGACACTCCCATCAGTATTGATTTTTATCCATCCTTTATGGCCCAATTGTTGAAAGGATATAATCTGAAATTCCACTTGAAATTTAGGAATATATATAGCTTCAACAAAAGGACATAGTAAGAATTAAATGCTCAAATTCTCTACAGAATTATTACACAAAATACAAGATACAACTTTTGATATATTTCTGTAATAATTTAGATGATGCAATATTAGAGTTTTTTATTTTATTTTGAAGAATAAGGGCACGCATTGATAATCCATACATTTCACTAGCCCAACCCATTTTTGTTCTACATCCCATTGGTTTATAGTAGGGATCGCTTAGCGAACTTTAATTTGAATTCAGTTCGTATTCGACTTGTCTGATTCAATTACAAATCATGAAATTCGAAAGCTTTAGGTTGATCTCATACGTTAAAAATCCTAATAAATTATATATGCACTTAATAATTTATTTATATAGGCAGCATTAATAATGTTTTATTGCTATTTTAATAAAATAAATTATATATGCACTTAATAATTGAGGAAAAAACACTTTTGATACCAAACATTAGTTCAAAAAACATATTTGATAACAATTTTTTTGAAAAAACACATTTCATACCATGATTCACACAATCTTGACACATTTACTTTTGTCGTCAATTTTCGGACGGAATTTAGCATGTAACGTCAATTGTGGGTCTTTAAAACCAGTGCATGTTTTCTCTCTCATTGTCAATTTAACGGGCACACGAGGGATACGTGCTGAATTTCGTCCGAAAATTGACAGCAAAAATAAATGTGTCAAGATTGTGTGAATCATGGTATGAAATGTGTTTTTTCAAAAAACTTGGTATTAAATGTGTTTTTTGGACTAAAGTTTGGTATCAAAAGTGTTTTTCCCTCCTTAATAATTTATTTATATAGGCAGCATTAATAATGTTTTATCGCTATTTTAATAAGAGGTGTGAATTAATATTTCATTAATGGTCTCATTTTTATGAATAGTTTTTCTCACAACATGAATTATTTTAATACATTTCTATCATTTCCACTATTTTTCAACGTCATCTGTTTAAATATTGGTTAAATGTGTCGAGTAAATTAATCTATTTCTATGTTGGAGCTTAGTGAACTATGAAGAAACTTGAACAACTTGAAAAATGTATCATGTTGTATAGATAAATATTGACGGGAATATTGGAAGTAAAGATTTCATACAACGAGCAAAAGATCCGAAATTCAGCTGAATGAGAACAAAATTCCAAAGAAGCAAAACTTTGGCCCGACCCCAATACAAACGCGATATAAATGGAGCCAAATCTAAGTAAGCTCTTGTACAATCGATCCAAATTCATCCCATAGCCAGAATGGTCAAAATAACCAAGCCAGATATCATAAGTTTGCAGCTTCACATTATTAATTACAGAAAATTGGGTACTCAACAAATTAACATAACAAACTTTTCCTAAAAATAAAATAAAAAATACACACACAGACAGGATATTAATAGTGAATTATATAGAGGGAATTGCCTTCCATTTATCATTTCTCCCTTTTCGAACTTTTCTAGAATATGGATATGAGGATATTAATTCTAGTATATATGTTACTTAGAAAACAACAGGAAAAAAAAAATTCTGCACTCCCCAGACATTCTTGATGAGTATTCATGTAATTATTTAATTACATCTTGAGAAGCTTTAGAAGCCTGTCAAACAAGCAATAATTATACTTAGTAACTAAGAAGGCAATATAGCTAGGGAAGAAAAAAAATTGGCTCTTAAAAACCGTAATAAAATTAAGCAAAATAATAAAATGTAGGTGTACTACTACTAGTAAGTACTTATGTAGTAATTAATTTGCTGAATACATAGATTTAAAATATTGAAAATTTTAGTTTAAGTGAGGGAAAAATATTTTATGATCAGTTGTTACACATAATATCAATATTTAATGAATATTTGTTCCTTAAATATGAAATATACATGGTATCATTTAAGCATAGGTATAAAATTATGCTTTCAACTAGAGGGAAAAAATAAGTGGGGAAGAAAAAGAATCTTTCTGTATATGGGTATATAGTGTTTTTCTTTTTCAATTATATTGAGGTCATAGATCACCTCGTATTTAAGTCTTAAATCTGATATAATTCTAATAAAATATTCTTATAAATAACTTACATATATATTGTTCTTTCGCATGCACGAAAATGAAAGAGAAGAAAAGAGACTACAAAATAAATGTAACATATATATGGAAAACATTAATTAGTAATAAACATATGGAGTATACCTCTTTTCTTCATCTGCAGTAGTTCTATTCCTATAGTTGGGAATGGGCACGTGGCCAGATTCTATACGGCGGAGATCCTCTATGAGAATCTCGTAGTGCTTTTGCACTTCCTCCGCCGATTTCCCGCCTCCCACAGCCCGAGCCACGTTCAGCCAGCGGTCCGGCGTGTCCCGGTCGAACCGGGCAAGAGCCTTTTCAAACAGTTTGTTCTCTTGAGGTGTCCATGAACCGGGTCCACGTGAACTCAGTGAACTTGAAGCCATGTGTGTTTTTAATTATAAAAATTAAATGAATGAGGATTTGGGAATTATATTGAGGGTTATTGGTACTGGAAATTACATTTCATTTTCATGCAGACTAACTGATCATATATAGAGGAAGGGAAGGTTAGGTGGGGTAGGGGGTTGTGGTTTAATTCTTATTTGGAGGAATTTGTATTTGGCTAAAGTTACGTTGAAGTGACAGGACGAAGATTGCAAATTTGAAAGATGGGGAGAGGAATCACGTACCAAATTTGGAAGATAAATTCTTCATATTTATGTATACTATGTAATGTTTTCTCCTTTGTTGTTTGTTTATTTACTCAAATACAGTTTTCGCCCTAAAAATTATAGGGGTGGTATCAGTTACCCTTAATGTACATAAAGAGAGCTGAATAACACAAAAATTAATTTTGACCAAAAATTCAAATCATACGCAGTTTAATTTTTCAGTTTTTTTTTGGTTAATCTAATAATTACTAGTAAATGACAAAAGTGGATCGAGTAATTGAACGTAAAGATTCTGATGAAGAAGATTATTAATTGGCATGCACATGCTCAATCCTCATCATGCACATTTAATTAAGTATTTAAAAGTTGTAGAGTGGCAGTAATTAAAAAGAAAATTGATCATGATTTTGACCATGCATAATTCATATATGGTTAATAAAGACAAGGTTTATATCGTGCGATCGATTTCCTCAGATACCAAGAATTGCAATGTCATATTTCGAATCTTTTACGTGTCAGGCACCAAACACTGTTGCATATATACTTGCATTGCATGGCTGGATTCATGGCTTAGTTATTTGAATTCGATCTGACATATATATATATATATATATATATATATATATATATATATATATATATATTTTGGACACTGCTTAATTTTGGTATTTTGTAAGTATTCAATTCGATTGTTGTTTATTGGCACCCAAGAAATTAATTAAAATGCAGATGAATTGAAGTAACCTAGCTAGCGCTGTTGAGTGTGGAGTTCATTTGGTTCAGATCATTGGAATTGGAGCTTAATTTATTCGTACCTCTGAAATTAATTAAACAAAATTCCAAAATGGGTTATTTATAGCTGGCAGTGGCAACCCACCTCAATATCAAACCCAAACCATGTATACAATGAATGAGACAATTTTGTGGGAGGTTAAAAATAGATGATCGATATGATCGTCGGGTTAAAAGAAGAAAATATCTTCTCTTAATTTTTTTGGAGAGAGGATTCTGTTAACAAGTTTAAAAAAGATAAACTTTTTTTACCATTCATTTGTATTTAAGCTCACCTCATTTTGGGAACATTAGTAAACTCTACAATAGACAAAAAAATTGATCATTCGTCCTTGTGGCAGGTGACAGTGCCACAAGTAGTATGTTAATGTCGAGCTAATGCCAATTTTTCTCATCTGATATTCATAATATTCAATTTACTCTCTTAATTATTATTTGAAACATAGCACTCTACCCCTATGTGAAAATTTTAAAGGAACAATTTAGCTCCCTCAACCGGAGAGTGTAATTCACTTGTCGAAATTGAGAGGGTAAATTGTAATATTTATCGTAACACATGAGAATAAATTACCACATTTATCATAGAACAAGGGATAAAGTGCCACATATAAGATGGATAGTTTAGTCAATTCGTATCTTTTATAAGTTTAAAAATGTATATCATTGAATATTATATATATCACATGGGATAAATTGTCATTAACTCTATTATTGTCAAGTGGCCTTAGGGATTCGAAAACATGAATGTAATGTGAAAATAAACCTCATTATTTAATAAGTTAACCTCTTGCATGGGGTCAACTAGTTAAAGAAAGGATTGAGCAATAGTGGTATGAATAGTTTGGTCATGCTTGCGTAGAATCGGTCCATTTAATTTACTTTAGTAAGTTTTTTGTTCGAGTCCTTTGATATTTATTTTTTTAATTTTCTTTTATCAATTTGACATGAATGAATACTGAAAATTAAAATCATCGTTTAAGGAATATATCCCAACATAAAAATACATATAAGAAGTTTACAAAAAGAGGCATCTCTCTCAAAACCATCACCCATATTGTTGGTTTAGCCTTTATGTAATTTATTCAATATGTGACCCTAGTATCAATAAAAGAATTATAGGTTGGGAGAACAAACTATCATAGAAGAAATTAAAAAAGAAAAAAGAAAATCTATACACTTATTAGCTTCTAGTACATGCATAAGCGCTAAAGCCAATGAAGATAGAATTAATTCAAAATGGAGTGAGTAGCTATAAGGCATCGCCAACCCACCGATGGTGGGTGGGAGATGCCCCGGGGGATACCCAACGGCCGTGGGGTGCTTCAAAGCCCTGGGACATCCATGCCCCAGGGCAACCTCCGGGTTGCTCGTCCAGCCCACCCGAGGCAGCGGTGGCGTCACCTGCTATATATATATATATATATATATATATATATTTATTTAATTTTTAATATCTTTTTTTTTTAAATTAAAAAATATGAATTTTTATTTATTTTTTTAAAACTTAACTAAAAGTGGATAAATTTATTTATAAATTTTGTGTAAGATTTAATAACATTATATTTTAAATTAAAGATGTAACATTATTAGTTTTAATTTTGAATTTTTAAATTTATCTACGAAAGTAAAATTTAGACAAAACGTATAGATATTTAAAATTTAATTTTTCATATTTTAATAACATTGTAGTATAAGCATTGTGTGTTTAAATTTTAAAATCTTAAATATACAATTTAGATAAAACGTAGAAATACGATTATTATTATTATTATTGGAAAAAATGTGAGAATGTGAAAGTTATAATTGTTATTAATATAGTATCATCCCCGGGCAATCAGAGATGAGATATCATTTGAGTTACTCCAATTGGTTGGAGATGGTCTAATATGTATTAGCCTATTAGGTCTAGAGACGTGGTCCATTCTATGATGAAGCCCTTAAGAGCAAACAAAAGTAAAAACAAAGACATTGGCCCAAAACTTTATAAATTTCCTTTTCCATCTTCCCTAGCTTGTTTGTTGTTTACACATAATAAGAGGATGTAATTTCAGGATAAAGTGATACTGTAGCAAAAAGTAATTGATGGAGCCCAATGATTGCAAAAATATTTTATGATAGGTCATTGCCATGGCTCCCCTACAATTATTCTATTATAAACACTAGCTAGCTAAATAATAATGAAATTTTCAAAAAGAAAAAACATGGTAAACATGATATATATTCCATCCTCTTGAACATGGATAAGTTGTTTTTTTTTACCAAATTGAGGACGTGGAATATCCAAAAATGATTTTTTTTTTTGGTTACATCAAATGGTAGTAATTGAGCTACCACTCCGAGCCTGGTCGCTGTTTACGGAAAGCTCTCCCCAAAGGATTCTTTACAGTGGAGGGGGTCGAACCCTTGACCTCCCTGTGGTTCTAGCCAGCTTTTATCCACTAGACCAAACCCCTTTGGGTCAAAAATGATTTGAATATTAATCGATCTTCAAAATAAAAAACCAAATACATATATACTTGCTGACTATTCTTCTCAAGTATTATAACACTATAAAAGAAATTATATAGGTAGATCGATCGCTTAGCCAAAAAACCAACTACCCAGCTTGGCAAGCTATTGGCTTTGCAAACAAGTAGCTAGATCACGATCAAGTCAAAAGATCTAGTCCATGGTCTACCTACTCGAACAACCAATGCATAATCGAGTCATTCAATGGGTTAATTAAGACCCAAATAACATTCGATTAATGATTCAACTGATCAAAACCAAAATAAAATACAATTATCATGTAGTTGTAGGTAAATAACACTCATATTCCGACCCAAATTTGTTCACTTTGAATACGAAGATATAAAAAAGAACAAATCATCAAATATATTAGCATATTTATTTTATAATTAAGTGAATTTGATTTGTTCGGAACAACTAGAATTTTCCCTTAATAATGCTCTCAATTAATGAAACTCTTTTCCTAGTTGAGAAGATGTCAATTGGTATATGGTAAACTTTTTACTACGGTCCGAATTGATTATTTCACAAAGTTATTTTACTAGATTTGTTATTCGATTACTTAAAAAAAAATATTAATTTATGTAATTAGATTTTGTTTGATATGATCGAATCTAATTTGGTCGATGGTCTTCTAACCATGGATCAAAGTTTCGTTTCTTGTGTATTCAATCAGTAAATTTTGAAAACTTTTATGAAACAATAGGAAAAAATGTAATTTTTTTTTGCTAAAATAAGTAAAATAAGATAGTTTCAAGAAAAACAAATAATTAATCTATTTGCTTAAAAATTAAATCTTTTAACAAAATGCTAATGTTAATTTTTTTATGAAAAAAAAAGATAAACAAATAATTTCGAACACCTTATTTTTTCCCCCATTGATTAAAAATGAAAAAAATTGGATGTTTTCAACGAAAAAAGGTGAAAATTTTAATCCACGTTTCTAACCATAGGGAAATCTTTCCACACTAACAATTAGGACCCTTTTCAAGATTCAAGGACTAGACTTTTTGAAGGATTCGATCATTACAATAGCCCTTTATTTTTCTAATCATTGGGTAATAATTTTCAAAATTACAACTTTTTGGGATCCTAGAAAGCGAAGAAGATGTCAACCACCATTCAAAATTGGTCCCATGCCCAATTTGGGCCAAGTAAAAGAAAAGAGAACGGGAGTATAATTAGAATAGAATATGGGACTGAAATGGGCCAAAGAGGACAAGTGGATAGGAGTATCATATATTTGAAGATAAGTAGATAGATGTACAAGTTTTGTGTGCCAAACAAAGGGAATCATCTTGGAAGAATTATTAATTTTATATAATGGTCTAAAGGCAATTGAGTCCAAGCAATTCTGACGCATTTTAACATGTTAAATGAAGAAACTTGAGTTTTCAATTAGTTGGACTCGTGTTAAATCTTAATATTTTGAACTTGGACCTAAGTATTAGCTCCTAGGATTGAATTCGGCTCGAGAGATCCAACTTGATCTTCTAGCTATAAAAAAGTAAGAGTTTAGTAAAGACGAATTCAAGAGCCCTCAACTCACTACAAGAAAATTGAGCTTAAGTGACAAAAAAATAAGTGATAATATGGAAGTTGTCATTCTTTATATGCATTTAGTGATAAAAATATTAATTTTGTCATAATAATAATGGTGACAAGTGTAATAGTAACAAAATATTTTTTTAAGTTGTCACTAATAGTTATTAATGACAAATATATGATGACTTAAGTTGTCACTATTGACAATTAGCGACACCCTTTTAGTGACAACTTTTTGGTTGTCACTTTTGGGGTATCGCTAAATGTCAATAGTGACAACTTTTTTACAATTCTTGTCACTAATATGTTCATGAAAACCATTTTAGTGACAATATTTGAGTTCTTGTTACTTAATATATATAGAAAGTGACAACTTTAACATTGTCACATAAAATTTTATCACTAAAATTTAATTTTTTTGTAGTGACTAGAATTTTAGGTTTTTTTCATATAAACTCGAAATTCAGATCGATTGTAATTAATTCACGTTTTAAGATGAAAACATGCATAAAATTGAGACATTAATGAAAGATTAACTGCTAGTTTGTTAATTGATGGTCAACACTATTAATATTTACAAATAAAGGATTATGCACATTATCTATCTTATTAAGATTTTAAAGTATTGAATCGACCTAAATTCATATTGATTTTATATATTTCGACCTACGAATCTTCTTAATTAAATCTCCACTCGGACACATCCACCTAAGTTGGACTGAGTGCAAAGCGAATTAAAAGTCCGCCCATTGACAGCTCTATTTAGTCGAACATTGGTCCAAATTTGGTAAGCCAACTATCGGTCAAATAAAATTAGGACATACTATTGGGCCATTAGATTAACTCTCTTTGGTAACATGATTTTGGAACATTGGCCAAGTACAATCTTCTTAGAAGGTCTCATTTTGGGCCGAATAGAAGGCCCAATGTTAATAACAATAATTCTATAATCCCGAGAAAACAACACTTATAGCTTGTTTGGTTGTATGGAAAGTGAGGGAAAATTGTAGGAAAATGAAAAAGAAAGGAAAGGAAAAGAAAAGGAAAAGAAAGTCATTTTCCTCTACATGTTTGGTTGTCAGGAAAACTATTTTCTTACAGATGTTTGGTTGTCAAGAAAGTTTAGAAAAAGAAGTAATATTTTTTATCTATATATATGATTAAAATCTTTAACTTTTTCTTTGGTTGGGATTTATGTAAAATGTACTTGATATTGTCTTTTGCAATTTGTACTTTTCTAATTTCAAGATAAAAATTACATTTTCTTTGGGTTGTTTGCGTCTGAAATGGGTGTTTTTGCGATATTTTGTGGGGGTATAATTGTTATTATGACTTGAGAGAGTATTTGTTTGCTAATAATAAATAAGCACAAAGGGGATTTTGGTAAAAAAAAATCACAAATAGGAGGTTTTGATAGTTAGACAAAGTACAAGGGTTGTTTTGCAATTTACTCTAAAATTTTCACAAGATTTTCCCAGCATTTCCCCATCAAATTGGTGGAGAAATTTTTTCTTCACAAAATTTTCCTGCAGGAAAGTTGAAGGAAAATAGTAACTTCCTTTCCTGTTATCCAAACAACAAGTGGGAGAAAAAAAACTGATTTTCCTTCACTTTCCCTCACTTTCCCAACAACCAAACAATACATTAGTCACGTGTTGGCTTCGCCAATGAGGCAATTTTTCATTGATAAGGCCGAGGTTCAGAATCAAAAGGTCATGGGTTCATCTTCTTCTAATTTAATAGTAGTGCTTGATGACTGATTTTTTTTTATAATTTGATTATACTTCAATAAATTTCTGATTCATCGATATTAAAGTAATCATCGTTTCTCTTAAAAGAAAAAAGTTCACGTGTTGGCTTCTATTATAATTTTTATATAAGTGTCTGTAATATAAAACAAATTAACAAAAGTAAAAGAAGATAAAGAAAATGTCTGGCATTTACATACTTGATCTACAATTATTATTATTAGGTACAACGCAAAGCTCAAGCGGCAACATATCTTTGCATGATAATGTTGACTTATGCTTTTGAGACAAATCCGTATGGACTTGTACATTTTGTAGACATTTTTTGACAAATGATATGCTTTTTAATTAATTTTTTAATTTTCTTTATTCAGCGAAAATTTATAAATAATATTCCATATTTTAAAATACATTTCATTGTAGTGAGTTGAATCATACAATATTTAAGTTTGAATGTTTAGCTAATTATAATAATAATAATAACAAAGGTAAAAATCCAAAGTTTTATCACTAATTACCTAAACAAATATAGTAATTGCCCCAAAATAAAACTGAAATTCGTGTAGAGTAAATTAGATAAGATTACAGTCATATCAATTTTCTCAATTATAGTACTCTTTGTTTTATATATAAAAACTTAATAATATCTATTATTTTATTAACTCGATAATAGCACATCAACTTTAAGACATAATTATAAAAGACATACTTAAAAATCAGCATTTATTTGATGCTTTTCATGACTCGCTTTTCTTATACAGTTATGCTTGTCTCCTTAATGGGCCCATTAAATATAAAAATGGGCCCTAAATGTTTGGTTTCCAGCTGCAAAAAGAAGTGTGGCCCATTTCAGGTTTATCCAAAACAGGAATTAATACTGCTTCCTATAGATGCTTGCCATCTGTATTTGAAGCAACAAAAACCGTGTGTAGCTGTACCTTTTTATAAGGAAAATTGCATAACCATTTTTATAATAATCGTCATTTGAGAATAAATATAAAAATAACAAGAAAAAAATTGACGTTGTAGTTAGAGCTATAATCAAATTGACATTTCAGTTTGCATCACTAAAATATTAGATAATTTGTGATGCACATTATTGATGTGTTAAAAATATATAGGTTTAAATGAAGAATTTTACTTATCAGCTAATAAAACATATAAAGAGTTTGTCATATGATGGTTACTTCTAAACTGCACACAACAATTAGTTAAAAAGAGTTTAAGGTACAACAATCAAGTGAAAGTTTAGAATATTTTTGGGCTCAATTGCATTTCACACTTCTAGGATATTTTATTATTTTATTTCATGAAAATAATTCATACGTATGACTATATTTCAGTTGAAAAAATAAATTCAATGATTTTATTTTTTGAAAACTTGAAATAAGACAACTATTTAGGTTTTAAAAATCCTATATTTTATTATTGAAAAATTTACATAGATGTTTGCCTAAGCAAAAAAATCATTGATTTATTTTGAATGATGGGTATGAGTATAACTACCTTTATCAAACATAAGATTTAATAATTTTATATGTATTATTAAAAATTCAAGTTGATATTACTGCTTAAGTGGAAATGTGTGCTTTTAATATATATTTTCCTGATAAATTTAATTATTTTATTTAAACAGAGCAACCCTTGTACAACTAAAAATTACTATCAACCCCAAATTGACTAGGGATAATTTGGAAAACGATTAAATACTTCTGCTGATAGCCACAAATTAACAGCGAAAGTGAGATTTTCTACGACGAAGTAAATTCCCATGGCCAATGAGGTTATAGTCTAGTGGTAATCACTGACAAATCTGAGGCCCCAAGATCAAGAGGTCATAGATTCAACTCCTACTAATGTGGGTTTTCCTCTAGTTTAATACTAGTGTTTGTAGTTTTATTATTTTAAATCTTTGTACTTGGGCAGTTATTAAAATAATTTATAATGCAATGATTGATGATTAATGTATTTTTTTTAAAAAAATAAATTCCAATGGGAGTTTAAGGAATTTCACATATAACAAGTTTCATTTTTTATCATTTATCCTAAACATTGGGGGCACGTTCTGGTATAAATTACCCACAAAATTATGCAAATAATAAATAATACTATATTCTACACTCTTACAATACCTACAAATTTCATTAAAAATATATATATATATATATATATATATATATATATATATATATATATATATATATATATATATATATATAATAAAGTTGCAGCTTTTATTACTATTGGATATGATTAAATATTTGGCGTTTAAAATATGCAGCATTCAGTTGAAAATCTTGGAAATTGACAAGGTGGACGTATCCCCTCACTGAATTCCATGAATAAATTGTTGTGCTTTAAATTTTTGAATCAACTCCTCATATTTACTTCAATAAAAGTTTCTACTTTCTACTATCTGCGTCACTTAATAAATAAAGAATGATTTCAAATAAAATCGTTAAATATTTAAAACTCTGAAACTGTGGGTATTTGAAAATTGAAGGTGATATATTTTGATTAATTAAAATTGTACAAATTCAAATAAAAATCTTACGTTATATCACATGCAATGTAACGCAAGCATCTAACTGTTCTAAAATATAAATAACATATTCATAAAATAATAGTATCATAAATAATGTAAATGACATTTATAAGATAGATTCGAAGCCCATAACTTGAGGAAGAGGTAAAATTGCTAGCTTTCTTACAACATTAATTATTTTTTAAAAGAAAAAGTGCCGACTGAACGACTCGAAGCCCTATGCTATACACGTGACATTTTCTTTGTTTTATACAATCTTCCATACCTATGCATGGTTTTATCAAGAAGAAAAATTGAATAGTATTCCAAATGAATTTCAACCAAAAAGACCAAGTAATTTATAGGATATTCTAGTTTTGAAATAATTTGATTCACAATACACTTGCACAATAATATCAACAGAACGCACCAAAATGTATGTACAAATAAAATTGTTTTGTAGATGCAAACAACAAAACTGTAAAATAAAATTTTCCGTAATACACACGTCATAAAATGTTTGAAAATGTAACATAAAAAAGAAAAAAAGAAAGTGGGCGTCTTGTATGTTTAGTGCGTATTTTTATCTTAGAAAGAATGGATTTTAATTGGGACATAAACTAAAGATTTTCCAATAAAGTTTGTTTGCGTGTGAAAAGAATGGCTAACTTGAAAAGGTTTGGATCTGCTGCTAATTACCTGCTCCAATTTCGTTGTTCCTTATCAACCCCGCGACTTATCTTTCTTGTTGTATTAATTATTGCATCAAATTCATCCCCACAAGATAAGAGTTGAAACAAATATCCTACTATTAAATAAATATATATACATGCATTATCATATTTTTGGGACTTTTGCATATATATTATTAGTTATTCCTATTTATGCCTAATCTCAATTTCTGCCAATAGTTTGAGTTGAGTCGGGAATTTGTTTTGTTTTTTTATTTAGTTAAAAATTGTAATAAAGTTTGATTTGATTAATAAATAACTCTTTTTCCTCAACAAAAAAAAAAAAAAAACTGAAAAAAAAAACTCTTTTTAAAGAGATAAAAAGAGTTCCACTCGAGTCAAATATGAATTGAACTCAACTAGTTTAAGACTTGTACAAAATTAACTTGCTTTTATCTTATTGAATATTGAGTCTTGATCGAACTAATTTTGAAATATTATTAGATAAAATAAATATTTAAATTTCAAAATTAATTTTTAATGTATACCAAATTGAGTTAAAAAAATATTTTAATATTTTATTCGTCAAGTTAATGTTGATGCTAAATATTTAAATTTGATTTTAAGGCCACTAGTTTCAAAAGGAAGAGCTCTAATAAATATAGCTGTCATCAGCCTCTCAAATAATTCACCCCCCTGAACAACAATGCTCATTTATCTAATCAAAATAACCCATGAATATATAATTCTCTAGTTAATTTTTTTCAAAATCACAATATATATAATTGAGTGCCTTATATTTTTGTGGGGCATTTGTACCAAATAAATAATTCAAATGGAATTCTATTATGTTGGCTTATGACAGCACCATGCATTGTGCTTGGCATTAGTGTAATAAAATCATTGCAATGAGAAGAATTTGAGTAGGGAAAAGATCGAAAAAATTAGTGGCACACAGGTACTAGCTCCCTTTTTGCGTTAGCCCACATAGAAAGTGATTGCGGAATTGTAACAATTTCCCAATGGTTCATTTCCCCTCTCGTCCCCACCCCAATTGGCGGACCCCCCCTCTCAAAGAAAAAGAAAAAAAGAAAACAAGGTCTATGTTATCTTAATTTTTACTAATATAACACATGTTATCATTTTAGTTTGACACATAATATTGATACTTAATATCCTACATCGGTAGGAAATCAAACTTAAGTTCATTTTATAAGGTCTTAGACAATTCTTACCTCTTAAGCTGGCTTTTGAAATTGAGTTAGGCCCAAACCATATAAGTGAACTTAATCAAATTCATGTGATGAATTCTAATACATAACCTTGTTAAAAATGAGTATAAAGTCAATAATTATTCATATTTCTCCAAATGATTCGCTCCTCTATGAAAAGTTACTATTTTCTCTCTTGAGCCATTCCCTCCCACCGTCATCTAATCTATTAGGGCAAACCCAATGCTGGGGGCTAGGGGGGGAGCTCCGGAGCTCTCAGCTGCCGCTGCCGCTGCCCCTGCCCCCAGCCCCAGCCCCTGTCTATCCAAATTCAATCTTGGGGCTTCCTACTCCATTTAATCTCAATTTAATTATTCCCCATTCTCACCATTATAATAATTGTATAATAATAATAATAATAATATAATTAAATTAATAATAATATTAAAATATACAAATTAAGAATAATAATAATAAAAACATTCATTAAATTGCCGGAGTACAACACGAAAATACATCATTGAATTAAAAAAAAAAGTCCTAGCACGCAACAAAGTATGAATTTGAATTTTTTTGTCTAAGTGTTTAAATTATATTTTCAAAGTAATTGAAAAATCCAAATTGTTCAAATGTATATATAACCACCTATATTCTAATTAAATGATTTAGTTTTAATTGTTATCTTTTAAAATGAAATTAAAATGTCATAAAAAATATGAAACAATAAAAGTTAAACAAAAAAATCTGAACTAAAAACTATATCACAAATCACATAAATATACTACACTATTAAATAATAATACACACTAAAAACTAAACTAAAAAACAAAAAAAAATATTTTAATCAGGGGACGCCACTTGGCGTCCCCTGATTGATGCCTGGGCGCGTGCTGGCAGGCGCATAGACGCGCCTGCCGGGGTAGCTGGGGAGCTCCCCCCCCCCCCCCCCCCTCTCCCCATTAATTTTTAGAAGCCCAACCCCCTCCCCCCATTGGGTTTGGCCTTATGAGTACAAGTAGAGTACAAAGAAAGGTCGACATCCGCTTCGTGATCGATAGAAGCTTTTCATGAACTTTGTTAATTTATGTAATAATCAAGCAAAATTCAATTTCGAGAAAAACCAATTCAACAATATATATTCGATTTTACGTAACTGATCATTCAGTATGGACAAGTCACAGAGGGGTTGCGAGAAAAGCCGGATCGGGCTCTATTTGGGTGCCCCCTACCTTCAATTTTTTTTATATTTTGAGAATTGAAATGTCTACATCAATTCATTGTGCAACTTAACTTATGCATGATGTATATAAAACGAGGCTAGTCAAGTCACACTAAAAATCTTGCAAACAAATGACCAAAACTGCAAGGCATCATATTTCCCTTATCCTATAAGTAATTGGCATCTTAAAAGAAATAGTGATTGCATGTGAAACATACATTCTTTCACCAATTCCAATTAGTTATTTTCCTACATCATAATTGTAATCATCTTTGACAGTGATCTTTGCTTATAATAAGTACAATTATAGACTAATACAAAGTCAAGTTGCGGCGAGACGGGGGTATGTATCTCATTATGTTTGCTATATAATAGACATTTTCCTAATTGAATTTCCAAAAATAAGATATTTTGTCAACTTACTACCCAAATGACAAGTTTTTTTTTGCAATAGTCTTGTATATATTAGTTTCAACTATTAATGCTATTATATAGATTAGTATGATTGTACATAAATCGCAACATAAACTATATAAAGATAATAAGAGTAACATAGAAACATTATAATTTATAATTGATAGTGGGAGTCATCCTCAGTATAAAAAGGTGGCTGAGAAATAAACACTATTTGAAAATGATATGAAATCTATAATAGATCATGTTTGTCTCTTGACAAAGACTGTGCAGAAAATCCATACACCCTGTGGTCCTCGAGTCAAATTGTCCTATGAAAATACTTATTTTGGTAAAACGAAAAAAATATATAGGCCTGCTATTAATGAAATCATGAAATCAAGTACATCTCACCATTAGCTAAAAAGAATATTCTATTTATTTATTAGGCCTTCAAAAGTTTGTTCAAAATGTTTACTCATAAATTAGTCTAGTGATAGTTTAAATATATGACTGAATTGCCTATAATATTGTTTGAAAACATGAGCAAATTAATTTTATCATGATTAATTAAATCAAACAAGAATTTCTCCATTGTAAGGGTCATACTCATATTTCAAAATGGGTCTCCTTCTCCTCTCCCACGGTGTGTGACGCTTTGGGCAAGCCCACGTGGCTAGCCATGTCGTAATGGGCCCACCTAACATCTCTGGCCCACTTGCATTTCCCCTCTCCCCATCTCTACTGTTTACCCCGGATATTTGTGTCAGATTCCGGCAGCCTTTGTCAGACTTTCCGGCCACTTCTTTTTCTTTTCAAAAGAAACCAATTTTTGCAGCGACCCACACACGTTTTTTCGGGAAAAAGGAACAAATTTAGTCCTCGAAGAGGGACGTTGAGATAGGACATTTATAGCTCCAGCAAATAATTTACATCATTTAAAATTTAAATTGCCGTAATTTTAGTCATACTACCTGCAATTTTAACCCTAATTTGGTGGCATTAAAATTAGTGCACATTAATTGCTACGTAAACAAATAAATTGGGGAGTTTTGTCCCCTTATTTGCCATGCGGTGATAATCCACCACATTACCTTGTCAATTTAGCTTAAAATGAAGGAAAAATAATAACTTATTTTCCTCCATATTTTCCCCTATCGACTAAGTATTAAGGAAAAAATGTAATAATGCCACAAATTGTTTGCTTATGTGACAATT
Organism: Penstemon davidsonii; assembly: GCA_034814905.1. NCBI lineage: Eukaryota > Viridiplantae > Streptophyta > Magnoliopsida > Lamiales > Plantaginaceae > Penstemon > Penstemon davidsonii. The sequence continues at coordinate 8,919,836 of JAYDYQ010002688.1, forward strand.
TATGGATAATAATTTTAATTCAGGCTAGTTTAGGACTTAAATTGAGGGTAAAATGACTAAAAATGTGATAACTTAAAACATTAAGGTTGTAAATTGCCTGTGAAATAATAATGTTCCATTTTCGTGTCTCTGTCAAAGTTAAAAGACTATTATTGCTTTTACCCCTTTTTACGGCATTAGCATTTAGCAATAATGTTAGAACTTTCTAAATTTTAGAACACGTGTATAATCGTTTATAATGTCATTCCACGACCAATAAGTGATTGGTCTAGTGGAAGGGACTAGTCACTACAAAGTAGCGGACTCAGGTTCGAATCCCTGTTGAGAGAGGTTCCCACTTTATGTGTCCGACGCGCCTCGAAAGGGATTAAACCCTTGGGAAACAAAAATAAAAAATAATGTCATTCCACTATATATTTTAATAGAGCTTATTAACTCATATTTTATTGTTAGGATTGTCAATGAGTTGGACTCGAAGAGAATCAATGTAGCTCCGATTCCGAATTCAAAAATTATAAATTGGATCCAAATTTGATCCAAGATCCTATAGGATCATCACATGTGCTACCCAATCCGAATATTCGATTCAAAGATCCTATAGAAATCATAATGATTGTATTTTTCATGTCTTATTTCTACCATATTTATAATACATAAACTAATTTAATTGCACTATATCATATGCAGACACTTTTATCACTTTATCTCTAATTTTCCTCCGTTATAGGAGAATCATATAATGCAATGAGTAGTTTTAACTTGAAGCGAGTTTGATGTTACACATCTTAAACCTAAAACCTAAACCCTTCCAAAAAAACTACATTCACATTATTTCTCAAATAACTCTCCCAAAATCCAAACAAACAACATTACGTAAATCGAGATTATTTCACAAACTCCCACCACTCTCACAAACTATTCTCCGAAATGCCAAACACACATGCCCTAATGCACCACATTGTTAGAGCAACTACTAAACAAGATAATTGTTGGTCTAGATAAGACAACAATTTTCTTTGTGGTTGAGAGGTTCGGGGTATTGAGTCATGACAACAAAAAACTTGGCATTTCACCTTATGTACGATTCAAGTTCGTGTCACCCCATTACTATCGGATATAGGCAAACACTCTGTCTTACAACAGATATCAGAGTCACGGTCACGGGTTCAACTTTTAGAGAAACAACTGTTGGGATGTACATTGATAGTTTGTGGTTTGAGCCCCTATGAAATTTAAATATTAAAATTCCACCTTGGTTATCAACTATAGTTTTTAGCGCTCGACCCTAAAATAATATTTCCCAATCTAAAACCATTTTACCCAAACCTCTCCACCCTCCTCCCAAAACAATATATAAGGCAAACCTGGCCATTATTTTTCCTTCACAAACACACAAAATCATAAACTTTAATACACAAGAAATCATTGAAAAGTTAAAGAGGAAGTATCTCCTCAAAGAGCACAGTTGGTACCTGTAATAATAACTAAATAACAGAGTTCTTGAAAAGTGTCGTGAAAAATGAACAACGGCGGTGCTTTTCCAGAAATATTACATTTTCTGAACACTAATTCAGAAAATACTGAAATGAGCGTGCTTGAGCGGCAGAGAGTAATCCAACAACAATTGGGCTGTGATTTTCTGTTCGGAAACAACGATCATAGTCTTGGAGATCTGCTAATGGATCGGGCAATGAAGCCCGACCCGGGGATCGAAAACGGGTGGAACAATGGAAATGGGTCTGGGTTTGAAATGAGTTATTCAGTTCCAAGAACTGAAAAGGATGCTGCTTTGACTTTGAGCTCTGACACCGGAAGAGAGAGTTTCAGAAAAAGAAAGGCTGATTATAAAAATCAAAACCATATTAAGGTGAAATTATATATTCATTTACGTACTCTGTTTCATGCTCTGTTTTAAATTTTTATCTGAGAATGTATAATCTTCCCAGGAGAAAAAGATCAAGGGATGTGCAGATGAGGATGAATCCAAGAGCACCACCACCACTTCCACCGCCGCCGCCGCCGCCACCTCCTCTGCCGCCGCCAACAAGAAGAAGGGGCATATTGTTATAGAAGATAATTCAAAAGAGGTCCCAAAACAGGATTATATTCATGTTCGAGCTCGTCGTGGTCAAGCCACTGATAGCCACAGCTTGGCTGAAAGAGTAAGAAACATTGAGTTATTCGCAAATTACACCTTTGTGTTAGTTTTAATTAACAAATATTACTTTATTAGCAAATATTCGATTTTGTTATTTCATTTTAGAATAAAACGAAACAAGCAATTATCCATCTATAAGTGTTGAACATATTATTTCAATAAATAAAATACAATTATAAAGATTTTGACCTATACAATGAAGAAAACATAAATGATAAATCTATTTTTTAGTATTAACATAATAAAAATATATGAATTATTTTGTTCATAACCAAACAGATTATGATGCATTGACAGCATGCTTTAAGCATTTGACTTTTAGTGCATATATGGGTTTTATTGCTACATTTTTATGAGCACAAGGGGTATTTGCTAATAAAAATAATGCTGGGTTGCATTTGCTAATTATAACTAACACAAGGTTTTATTATGCAAATAACTCTGAGAGCCTAAACTATGCAATTGTTTCCTATAATTTGATACCTTCTTTTGTTTGGGGAATTTTTTTTTCTGATAAATGAACTTTTGGCTAATAATTCCAGGTAAGAAGGGAAAAAATAAGTGAAAGAATGAATTACTTACAAGATTTAGTTCCTGGATGCAACAAAATCACTGGGAAAGCTGGCATGCTCGATGAAATAATCAACTATGTCCAATCTCTACAAAGACAAGTAGAGGTAGAAACAAAACAAAACTAATTGTCCTTTAACCATTATTTAAACTCATCTATGTAGCCTTAAGACTAATTACTACTAGTAAATCTTTCATGACAGTTCTTATCTATGAAACTAGCAGCAATAAATCAACAGCCAGATTTTGATATCAACAACTATTTACCTAAAGAGGTAAATAAAATGTTAATACAAAATGGGATTTGAATCTTCTCCATTACCATATGGAAAGATAAAGTTGCTACCTTGCTAATAAGATTTTATATATTTATGCTTATAGATGTTTCAGACAATTGGAGTATCATCAGATATGGTTAATAATCATGGTCAAGTTCAGTTCAATGCATTAGGACAAGGAGTCTCGTGTTCGGGTTTAAGTCCATCAGATGTCGCTCTAAGGAGGACCATAAGTGCTCCCATACCCATCCCGGATGCAATTCTTGATTCGTCATGTATGAACGTAAGTTTTTTTCATATAATTTGAATATACTCTTTCGGGTATATAAATTAATTAAAAACCCACTTAGGAAATATAATACTACAAAGAAGCTCTTTCATATTTGAGAAATTACACAAACTATCATAGAGGTATGTAATTCACTGCATTTATGATCCTGTGATGTTGATTCCTAAGGGAAATTGATGAGATCATCAAAAATCAAATTGATTTTTCTGAAAATACCCTCGCCTATGTCGGTGAGAGTAATCGTCATACATTACACCTTATCATGTAATGTATAGCTGGAGGGATGTCAAACTAATAAAACGAGTGAAACTTTATAAATAAGAACGAGGGAATTTATGTACGTCCAGCTAATTCGCTAGGATTTTTTAACGAAATGTCAGATTCGTATATAGTTTGTGTAATTTCTGAAATAAGTGTCTCCCTGTAATTTGACCATACTACGAAGATAGTTTGTATGATTTACGTATTATATATAAGGTTCGTTGTCAATTTTGTCTAAATAAGACTTTACTTGCAGCAAATTCAGCAATTAACATGGGATGCTGAATTACAAAATCTATACAACATGGAATACCAACAAGGAAGATCAACATCATTTATTTCTCAGCCTTTTACAGGTACACAAACATGTCTTTCAATTTCAGATAACTTCACAAGTTAAACAAAGTAGATAAAAGGAGACCAGAAACCCCACAAAAACTAAGGAACATAACAACCTAAAGTTATGTGGTCCTTAAATTAATAAGAACTGTTAGTTAGGTGTCTTTCTTTTTCTATGTAAATAATTCTCAACCATATTATATTACAAAACAAGTAGTTAGGCAAGACTTCTAAGTTTAATTTCATTGTAGGACTCATAAATGTTGACACATTTATTTAACCAATGTAAATCTAGAACAAGTTGAAATTCTGAATTCGGTTCTTAAGATTTTTAATAATTAAATCTATTCACCTTATTTTTCAGATTATATTGAATCAGGCCATGTGAAGATGGAGATGTGAGCCACAATGCTAATTATAATAATCATTCAACCAGTCCAATTCAAATGTAACTGGTCTTGTTCATTTTACCTTTTCAAAAAGGGCATAATTGTATATATTTTATGTACACTAGACAATCTAGTAACAAATAATGAGAAGTAACCAATTTTTGTATTGTATTTTCCTTTATTAATGTCGTTTATGGAGGTTATATCTTTTTTTTTGTATTGTATTTTCAGAAACTGACACAGTACAATCGCCCGGCGCCACAAAATTAGCACATACTTGGCACAATCAACTCATAGATTATGCATAAACTCCAAAGTGAGTCAAAGCCTAATACAACATAAGTGACATATGTATACCACCGTTGAAGCAGTCGCGATAAATTGAATGACTAATTCGGGAAATTTAAATGAATTAACCAAATATCAACAACAATGCACTTGTATTTACAAACTAGAACGATTAAAATGCAATTTCTAAGCTCCAAATGAAGAGAATTGGAACTGAACAAAGCTACACGAAGAACACACACACTAAATATTTTGTTGAATTTAGCAAATACCCCCCCTGGGTATTTAACAGCTTCTCAACTAACTTGAAGTCGCGCTTTTGCTTAAAAGAAACGTAATGCCATTCATAACTCTGTAATGACCGAATTACCCTTGTTAGTTAGAACAAACAGGAAATGGACCGCAGCAACGGTTTCCCTCGTATCCAAAGTATGTCTAGCATACAAACTTTTATTGGACTAACTAAAATATCCGCCTATTATCAACCATTCAGAAATAAAAGCTTGATACATCAAATACCATTATCTAAATTTTAGATGGCAATTTATGTTAGACTTGACAATGGATAAAAATGAGATATCTCGCTCATTAAGTCATTATCATGAATTATATGACTAACTTTAAAATCAATCATACATCAGCTTGAATATTTGCTTTCAGTTGCAGTCTTTTGAGACTCAAACTATAATGATGAAATTCGAGAAAGAAAACTAACATTATTACCATTTCCGGTCAAAAGTATAATATGCTACACTATTCCATTCTCATTATGTATAGAAATTCAATAGGAAATTTAGTATGATTAATAAGATAAGACGAATCATTATTCAGAGGATCACCCAAGATCTAATTAGGAAAAGTAAGTCAATGGCTTGTCGATCCAACACCACTTTTTCTTCGATCCGACCCGTTTGATCCCCCTAAATAAGGTTCGACCCACCCAATAATAAAACAATTAAATGTAGAAGCAAAAGTATATATATCTTATGCCTATAGAACACTAAATTCTTGTATAGGGACCTCAAAAAGGCACCCTTATCACGACCTTCATTTTCAAGCCATTTGTAATATAGGCCAACAATACATCCATGAATCGAATCTCTTTGTTTCTCTTTGCCCCAATGAATGGTGAAAAATAAGTTTGCTAGCATAGAACTTTATCCAAAATAGTATTAAAGAAAAGAAGAGATAATGACCGAGAAATGTGCATGTTCAAGTTCTTGGGTCCATTCAACTGTTTAAAAAAGCTTTTCTAGGCTCTTAGAATTTATTTTGTTAACTTTGACATAGACACATACTATTACAACTTACAAAGAACAAAGGCTAAAATCTACAAATTAGCACCTACGTTTGAGTCTTTTACTTTAGTAGAATCTCAAGGAATTTCCAAGAGTATCTCCAAAAATACCAGGATGCCCTGCAGTTGTAGAATGATTTCAGAAATGACATAGGTTTTCATGCTCAATATTCTCCATAAAATAAATTTACCAATGGTGAAGTAACAAAGACAAGCAAAATATAGTCACATAAGAAAATGCAAATATATCAACAAAAGTAGTTATCAATCTATTACAATAACTACTTACACTCGCAAACTAACACTGTATGTTTAATCACGCAAAAGAAGAAACTATATTACATCACTAGATAGCTAACTAGTAAAAGTTACACTTGCATCCAATTGAAGGAAATATCCTGTCTTCATTTCAAGAGATGCAACTAACACACATGCTGCCAATGAATCTTGAGATGTTCATCCTTTGCTCATTCCAATTATAACACAGATTCTTCCCCTGCCTCTGCTATTGATTAAATTGATATTTTTATAACTCTTCAGAACTATGTCATACAAAAGTTAATAAAATGAAGGATAGTTGCAGAACAAAGTTATACCTTTCCCAGGAACTATAATGATTGGTGCTATTTTGCAATTATGAAAGCAATACTCACTCACACTACCGTGCAACACACTGCAATACCAAAACAAAAAATATTAAAATTTAAAAATAAATAATTTATTATACATATAGTAGATATATAAAGAATGCATGTATGTTGAGACAGCGAGCTAGCGACCTTTGAATCAAGCTTCGGCCCCTGGTGCCCAAAACCACAGCAGCAGGCTTTAACCTTTCTGCCTCTTTGCATATAGCCTTGCCTGCATCTCCTTCCACAATCCTAGCCTTTGTCCTTACCTAGATTCATATTGGAGTTTTTGAAGTACTATTAACTCGTAATATATAAAACAAATTGAATAGATTTCGAATGATCCATGTGCAAAATGATGTAGAGAAGGAATTCACATGAAAAGGAGCATATTCAGGGGCAGCAAAATGAATTGATCTCCAAATACAAGGATAATATACTCTTAATGAAATATTACTGCAGCCCAAAAGGGATATAGTAAGTATGAATGTTTTATGGTTTGGAGAAACTTATAAACCATGGAAAACTTTAGTAGAGGATATGAAGTTTATGTTTGATGGGCCAATCTATTTCAAACTTGTACCCCAAAATGAGTACAGAGCAAATGATATTTCAAACAAACTTGCTAAGTGGTAAAAATCGGTTACACATCTTTCTGCATAAGTGCATTCTGTACAATTCAATTTAATTGATTAAACTGTATCCAATATTTGCTTTAGAAATTTTTCCCTCTGTCGATTATTGAAGATGAACTAGGCATTTCCCGAAAAATGGAAAGGCACCAAGCACACTTCACAACCATATAAACTACGAGTTCATTAAAAAGTATCCCATGAATAGAAAGTATTGTTTGACTAATTCCAAAGGTTTCTCACTTGTTTCCAATACAAATGTTATCTATCATACACTTCTCCCCTCCTAATCCACTACCGAGCTCAATAAAAGTGTCAAGGAAAACAAAAGATTATTTTCAAGCTTGGTTTGATTTCTGTGAGCTTGGTTTGATTCTAACACAAGCTACTACCAAACAAAACAAAACTTTGAGATGACTTGAGCTCAAAAAACCGTATACCATAATATAATAAGCTTTATTCATTATCGAGGTCGCTAAGCTACAACAAATTATAAACATGGTAATCCATCTCAATCTGAATTTCAAGTAGCTTGATCAATTTTTGGTCCAATTACTTACTTCCTTAAAGTGAGCTTATCTTAATTATAATCAATATGCAATGACGTAATAAATGTTATCTGAAATGCGCTATAATTCAGGGGAAAAAGTGTTTTTAAAAAGAAATTGAAAAACCTAATTGAGAAAACTCACCATAGCAACCTCAAGTGCCTCCACGGCAAGCTTCTCCATCAGGCCCTGTGTCATATTATGTACAATCTCGTTCTTCAAACCTTAAAAAAATAAAAAATAAAATGAAATTAAATTTAGCAAAAACAAACACATTGAAATAATTAGTGATTGAAAATTAAGAATTGAAAGTGTACTGGAGATGGCGTGGACGAGGTGGATGGTATCGGCAAGGCGGCAGAGATGAGTAACGGCCCAATCAAAAGCGTGTTTGCTGTTGGGCCCGTGATCAACAGCGATTATTATGTCGCGTCCCCTTCTCCTCTCGCCGGTTTCTCTCTCCAGATCGGGTTCGGGTACAACAGGTATAAGCGACGGTAAAATCACTTCCTTCCAGTTGTACGCTTCATCCTCCATCAACGTCTCCATTTTCAATTTTGGTTAGAAATCTGGCGGATCAAAATACCTAAAGAATACAACTGCGTGTAAGAGTAACGAATGGTTTTAGTAGGCAAAAGAGGCACGAGATTTGTATCTATGAGCCGCCTTTGGAGTTTGGATTAATGGCGTGTCAAAATTTGATTGCTCTTTTTGTTAAGATAAACAGTGAGTTAGTCACTAGGTTACGCGCCCTTGATTTTAATTCCCGCGTTTCAATTTTCAACAATAGTTTACACTTTACCCACAAATTTCCATTTTATTAGGTTACAAAAAATGTCTAAGATTAGTGCTATATTTAATACTATTTGTTTATTTTTATTTTCATTATTATTTCACTCTATGAAATACAAATTTCAGGCTTAATATAGTAGTTAATCCAGATGATCGAAATCCAAATTTCAAACTTAGTCTAAATGTTAATATAGATACAACTTCTTTTGTGTTTGTTTAAGTTACATTTGAAAAGAATCAAACTATGAGACATCTTTGAATTGGGTTTTCTGGACCATTCACTTTCATAGTTAAAGAAGGCACAACAAACACGTATATAATTGTTTTAGGCATTACAAAATTCTTTTAATAGCCTTCATTAATATCAATTATACGTGTATAGTGTTGCTGATAATTTTTCTTTATACTTTGATATCACTCGATTGATTCTTAACGTAAATAGGCAATGATTCCATTACAAAACCAAATAGGAATAGTGAAATTTAATTTTATCTCATATTTGCAAAAAAAAAAATCAATAAAATTAACTTAACTACTAGTAATATATTTTTCGGAAAAAAATCGAACTAGTGTTTTAAAAATAGGACCGGCAGCTCGACTAATTTAATTATTAATCGACTGTTAATTCGATCCGATCAAACCTTCAAAATTAATATTGTTCATGTCCAGTTAAAACCGAAAATGTATAAATAAGAATTAATTTTTTTAAATAGTTGATTATTATTACTTCATAGTATCATCACACCATCTGAATTAATGGCAAAAACAATTAAATCTATCCAGTAAGTATCCAAAAGGGCTACCGTTCAATTTTTAAAATAGTGATTCTTCCACCTTTCCACTTCCAATATGACCTCTGTAAGTCTTGAGTTACCCAAAAGCTATATGGTATTTGATTATAATAAAGAATTACTGAAATATAATTAAAGGTATATTTATGCAATAAATACTCTTTTAAAATATTACTATGAGATTTTATTTTAAAAAATACATTTACATACATAAAATAGAAATTAATTCAAATTTTATAAAGCTAATCAACCTTGAACAATACGAGCAGTGTTTAACAATCCCGATGAATGGTTATTTTTATTTTCTTTAAAAGAAATGGTTATTTTAATTTTCTTAAATAAATGGTTATTTCAAATGAGAAAATGAAAAAAAAATGTCACACGGCAAACTCATACCGACTGAAATAGTAGAGAAAATTGGAGTAAAGAAAAAGAGGGTGCTCAGAGAAAATGGATTTGAGAGTTTTCCGCAGTAATAATCAGATTAACGAGATTATTCATAACCTCATCATAGCACCTCTTCTTTCACAAATATTTATGTGTGTGTGTGTGTGTGTGTTTTACTGTGCACGAAGAAACAAATTTCCGGCAACTGAAATGAGATTTAAGATTTGGAAGCGTCAGCATCTTGGTGTATTTGTGTGTGTATTTATAGCAAAGAGAAGGTATTAGGTTAACTGACTGGGCCTTTATGGAAGGATTGATATGATATGGAAGTTTTCTTTAATCAAATGGGCCCAAATCTTTAACAAGTTTTCCATAATCCAAATAGTTAATACCGAGAAGGCCCAATAGACCACAATGTTAATCAATTGGACTTTAAGTCTATGTATCTATTTATTTTGCTAGATTCGATATTTTCACAATTTCTAATTGTATCCGTGTCAATTGGACTTTGGTCAAATTTTAGACACAACTTTTTACGCGATTGAACCTCCACTTTAAAAATCTCCATTATTCTATATTATTAAGCTTATATGCTATGACAAAATCCCCATTATTCTTCATTGTTCATTGAGCTCAATATGATAAAAATATTAATTTATGAATGAAACATTATTAATATTACTTTTATAAAAATATTATGTATGTATAATTTATTTGTATATATATTATCGAATTCCATATATTTATTGGAATATAAAATTATATCATATGGATTACTCTACTCGATTAAATTCCTAGGCAACAAATTGCATCGGAGTCCAATACAAATTAAAATATGTTCAATTGAAAGCCCGTCAAGATGCAACCATGGACCATATAGCTTTTTCTCATCATTTAAACTAAGTTTTGATAAATTAAAAGAAAAAATATTTATAGGCACAAAAATACGAAGTTAGCATTCATATTTGGCACATTTAAAACTCCCTAAAGTTATTTTGTTCAACTTCCCAAAAAAAAAAAAAAATGTGTTTGAACATGCAACATCCATTTAATTTTAGGCCTAGATTAGAAATTTCTTTCCTACACCATCCTCGCTCGCCTTATGCCGTGAGAAAAGAAAAAAAATAAAAAATTCAAACCTTTTTCTTAAAGGTAAAGCTCGGGATCATGGTTGGCTTTATGTACCTCTCATGTTCAAATTAAGTACATACTTTAGAAACAAAGATACAGAGTTTTAAAACTTTTTCACCACTTTTATTTATTTCTGCAATTTCTTTTGCTTTGACACACACTTAAAAGTCTCTATCAAACTATTGCTTGTAAGCTTTGCTATGGCTATGCAAGCCTTCACAATTCTCCACCTAATGGGCAAAACCAGCTCTCTCCTTAACAAACTGATGTCTTATTCTTACCATTACCCCCTCTTTCATTACCCCTATAAAAACTCAGAATACATGTCTCTCATACATCATAAATAAATTCAACATACTATATTTCAACAAATTCAAATATACCAGCTCGAGTAATGGGGAAAGACATCCTTTTTCACTGGACTATTGCTTTTCTTTTCCTTTGTCTTACGGGTTATGTCTTCGCTCCAGTCGAAGCTGCAGTGAAATCATACAATTTCGACGTAAGAAAAACACCACACCATAATTCCTACTATATGTGCAATGTCCACTTAAATTCCGGTACTAAATGTACATGTTTGCATGATTTGTATCAAGTTCAACAATGCAATTTCGCCTTACAATATTTATAGCTTGGCTCATAACTTTTTTCTTCAAAATATGCAGATTCAAGTAACTAATGTAAGCAGATTGTGTCATGCCAAGCCAATTGTGACCATAAATGGAATGTTTCCAGGGCCAACAGTCTACGTTAGAGAAGGGGATCGACTTCTTATTAACGTTACTAATCATGCACAATACAACATGTCAATTCACTGGTAAAAATTCAAAAACTTAACAAATAGCACTTTTGGGAATATGATTAACAAAATACAATACTATTTTTGTTTCTCTAGGCACGGATTAAAGCAATATCGCAATGGATGGGCTGATGGGCCAGCATACGTTACTCAGTGTCCAGTTCAGTCAGGGAAAAGTTACACATACGATATCAATGTAACAAAACAAAGAGGAACATTGTGGTGGCATGCACATATATTTTGGCTAAGAGCCACTGTTTATGGTGCCATTGTCATTATGCCCAAATTGGGGACTCCATATCCTTTCCCTCAGCCTGAATTCGAATACAATTTAATCTTAGGTAAATCTATTAAATAATCAAAAAAGATAGAATATATATGATCATATTATGTTGAGTGATTAGAAATTTATGATAAGTTGGTTGTCTTTTTGTTGACATATATAGGAGAATGGTGGAATGATGATGTTGAAGAGATTGTTAAACAAGGGAACAAACTCGGATTGCCTCCAAAAATGTCGGATGCGCATACGATCAATGGCAAGCCAGGGCCACTCTTTCCATGTTCCCAAAAGAGTAAGTTCGATCATAAAACTCAGAGATTTCTCGCTAAGCATGTGTTTCGCCTAAAAGATTTGACAATTACCCTCTGTTAACATTAAAAATTGGCAATAACCTCTTGTTCACTTGAAAAATTGGCAATAACATCCCTATATATTTACCAAGGAATTTCAAATGAGAGTTTTTTGCTAATAAGAAAATAACACAATGGGGTTTTTGCTAATAAAAATAACATAGGGATTTTTTGCCAATTAGGCAAAGCACGTGGAATTTTTTTTGCATTTAGCTCGTATTTGATGTCTAATAACTTTAGAATTTTCTAAGTAAATTGGAAGGGCAAAATTGCATTTTAGTTCACAAAGCTCACAAGTTTTAACTTGATACACTTGTCTTTAGATGTAAATACTTGAAATACACCAAAGCAAGAAATGCGAGATAAAAGCTCACAAGTTTTAACTTGATACACTTGTCTTTAGATGTAAATACTTGAAATACACCAAAGCAAGAAATGCGAGATAGAATATTCATCCCGTATTTTATTTCCTTGACATTTGACAAATACAAAACAACACAATTATCATAATCTCATTTTCTCTATATATTTTGCTATGTGCAGATACATATGCCATAGAAGTAGAGCAAGGAAAGACATACCTCTTAAGAATCATCAACGCAGCACTCAATGACGAGCTTTTCTTCGCCATTTCCGGACACAACTTAACCGTAGTTGAAATAGACGCAGTCTACACAAAACCCTTTACAACCAACGCAATCTTAATCGCACCTGGCCAAACAACTAACGTACTTGTCCGAGCTAACCAAGCACCCGGAAGATACTTCATGGCCACAAAACCTTTCATGGATGCCCCAATCTCCGTAGACAATAAAACCGCCACAGCCATATTACAATACAAAAACATCCCAAATTCAATAATCCCAACACTTCCCCAATTACCCGCTTTAAACGACAGTACCTTTGCACTTAACTACAACGCCAAACTCCGTAGCCTAAACACTCCAAATTTCCCAGCTAACGTGCCACTTAATGTAAACCGTCGCCTTTTCTACACTATAGGGTTAGGAATAAACCCATGCCCAACTTGCCAAAACGGAACAAAACTAACAGCTTCGTTAAACAACATAACATTTGTGATGCCCGAAACTGCACTTTTGCAAGCTCATTATTATAAACTTAAAGGAGTTTTCACTACGGATTTTCCTGACCGTCCCCAAAAGCCATTTAACTTCACGAATGCACCACTGACGGCTAATTTACAAACAACTCAAAGTAATCAACCACGGTTGAGTAAAGTAGCGTTTAATTCGACGGTTGAGTTGGTTTTACAGGACACTAACCTTTTATCTGTTGAATCTCATCCGTTTCATCTTCACGGGTATAATTTCTTTGTTGTGGGGTCCGGGATTGGGAATTTTGACCCGAAGAATGACCCGGCGAAGTTTAACTTGGTTGACCCGCCCGAGAGGAATACTGTCGGAGTTCCGACTGGTGGGTGGACTGCTATAAGGTTTAGGGCTGATAATCCGGGAGTGTGGTTTATGCATTGTCATTTGGAGGTTCATACAAGTTGGGGATTGAAGACGGCGTTTGTCGTGGAAAACGGGCCGGGTTCGGATTATTCGGTTTTGCCTCCGCCAAAGGATCTTCCACCTTGTTAATTGATCGAATATTTTATTTGATTTGAAGGAATTTCTAATAATTGCTGCAAAATGCAGGGTGAATGAATGCATTCAGTTTGTTTAACACTTGCTTGATTTAAAGAGAAATGTGATTTGTTGGTTGGAAATTGATGATTTTTTATCTTTTAAACTAATGAGTCATTACAATTTACAGACTACTACTTTATAGTACCACAAATTTAATCAATCTTACATCTGTTCCACCCACATAGCCTTACACAAAAAATTTCAAATTGGTTTAGTGGAAAATACTATTCCTTAAACTAAAGTTGAATCACTCCTAAGAAATTATTACACCTCGAAAAAGATAGATAACAGGGACAAAACTCCAATTAACTTTTTGTTTGTTGATATAATGTATTTTCAACCATTTATTCATTTAAAAAATATAAAAAAGTTTGACTTTCTTAATTTCCTTAAAATAAAACTCACAATAACAGAAGTAAAGAAAGGGAGTAGTAGAAAGTGGACATCCAAAAGGTTTTCTTGAAACCCAGTCCAATTCTGCTCTTTAAAATGGGCGAGAAGATTAAGGGCCTGTTTGTTTGGCGTTTCGGAAAGTAGTTTGGGAGAGTAGTGGAGGTTTGTGAAATAATCTCGATTTGCGTAATGTTGTTTGTTTGGGTTTTGAGAGAGTGGTTTGAGAAATAAAGTAGGTATAGGTTTTTTTGGAAGAGTTGGGTTGTAGGTGTAAGATGTGTAAGACTTTATGTCAAATCATGTTTGTTATGTGAGATAAATTGTGTAAGAGATAGGTTACTTTATGTCAAATCAAAGTAGAGTTTGTATAGGTTTTGTTTAGAGATAAGAAAATTGTTGTTTGTTTGGCTTTTGAGAGAGTAGTTTGAGAAAATTAATGGATGAAAAATTTATTTCGGAAAATAGAAAACATGTTTGTTTGGCATTTCCCAAACACGAAAAAATTCTGGGAAACGCCAAACAAACAGGCCCTAAGATTCTGATAATCGGTGGTACTGGATACATAGGAAAATTCATCGTCGAAGCTAGCATAAAAGCCAATCATCACACCTTCATTTTAATCAGAGAATCCACTCTCTCAAACCCTGAACCCCACAAATCCACTCTCATCCAAAGCTTCAAAAACTCCGGCGTCACCTTCATCAAAGTAACTTCAATTTCCCTATTTTCTGTTTAATTAATTTCGGAACTCAATTTTGCTGAAATTTTGTAAAAGTATCATTTTTTAGTTGAAATGGGTGTAATTTTGTAGAAGTATTATTTTTTAATTGAAATGGGTGTAGGGAGATTTGTATGATCACGAGAGCTTGGTGAATGCAATAAAACAAGTGGATGTGGTGATATCGACTGTTGGGTTCCCTCAGTTGAATGATCAAGATAAGATTGTAACTGCCATTAAAGAAGCTGGAAATGTTAAGGTAGTTAATTTTGTGGCTTCTTTTCTTTCTTCATTTTAAGAAGAAAAGATTTTTGGAGTTGAATGATTGTTTTGTGTTTGTATGTTTCCTAATTGTATGAATATATTGTGGGATATATATTTTTACACTGTTCTTGTTCCTTCACATTTTAAATAATTTGTTTTTTATCCTCTTATGTTTTATGTTGTTCTTGTTCATTCACGTATTAAAAAATGGCTAAATTACGGAGGTAGGTGTGAAGCCTAACCGCGATTTAATTTAATGAAGGTTTGCAAAACACAATGAGGGCAAAAATTATAGATTTCATGGGCCAGTACTCCTAATCCTCGTTTAGAAGGATTGTACTTGTTAATACTTGATAGTTTGAAAACCTTAACAAGTCTTCATGAGATGACCTTTTACGTGTGTGTGTGTGTGTGTATAAGGGTATACCGTGAAACCACAATAATCGTGTTTTTCCTTGTAGAATCTTCTGCATTGTCCAAATCATATCCAAAAAAATATGTGTAACATCTTCAATGAAGTTCCCTTTGGTATTGGTTGGAATATTCAGCTCCATACTTATTGAAGCATTCTTGTAATTCCATGTAGCAAACATCTTCCTTACTTAAATTTAGATGTTATTGAATATCATCAATGATTATGGCAAGATGTATTTTGACTAACCAAAGGAAAATTTAGTTACTTATGTCTATATAAAGGCAACCTTGT
The DNA here is from genome assembly GCA_034814905.1 of Penstemon davidsonii. NCBI lineage: Eukaryota > Viridiplantae > Streptophyta > Magnoliopsida > Lamiales > Plantaginaceae > Penstemon > Penstemon davidsonii. Next base: position 8,935,780 of record JAYDYQ010002688.1, read on the forward strand.
ATCTAAACAATATGATCATTTACTTCATTATTGAAGTAAATTTACATGTTGGATGGAATATAAAATTTTGTCATAAAATGATTCTTGATTGTTCTCTTTTTACTCCGGCTGTACTTCTAATCTTATTGATCTGATTATTACAGAGATTTATTCCCTCGGAATTTGGAATGGATGTAGATCGTGTGCATGCAGTTGAACCAGCAAAATCAATGTTTGAACACAAGGCTCAATTCCGGCGACTTGTTGAGGCAACTGGAATCCCATACACATTTATCTCAAGCAATTGTTTTGGTGGTATATTTATCAAATCCTTGTCACAGATGGATGCCACAGCCCCACCAAGGGACAAAGTTGTAATCTTAGGAGATGGAAACACCAAAGGTACATAATAATTGTGATTTACGACAAAACCAATCAAATCAATCAACGAGTGCAATGTCACAAAGCCTTCTTATTTTTGCATTCATTCATGAAGAAAGTTGGTTATTTTCTTATTATTTCCTAGTTTAAACTGAAATAAAAAGGCAAAATCTGCACTTCGCCACTTTAGGTTGGTCCCAAATTTTGGTTCCAAATTTTCAAAATGTTTTGCACTTTTGGTCCTATGGCACCATTCTCCATCCAATTTTTGCACAAATGTTCCTATAGTTTTGCACTTTTGCTCCAATGTCTAGTGAGTTTCACTTACAAACAGAGTTTGACAAGGTCGGATCGTCGATGATTCCATCTTCTATGATTAGGAGATATCTGAACCAAATTCATATTGGTAAAAAAATCTTCTTCTAGTTGCTATGGAACAATTAGGAGATTCTTTAGAAAAAACACATTCTTCTAGTGGCAAAATGATTGGTCCCACTTATGGACTATTCAGTTTGGACTTTTTGTCCCAAATTGGAGAGGAAATGGGAATATGGGACCAAAAATACAATATTTTTAAAAGCAGGACTAGAAGTGCAGTTTTGTAAAACGCGCAATAGGAGGGTCTTGTCTGGTGGGACTAGAAATGCAATTCTATCAAAGGAAAAAGAAGGATCGAATATTTGTTGCAGATGAATTGACAACTATTTTGCTTTGTCTTAATATATTCAGTTGTTTATAACAAAGAAGAAGATATTGCCAATTATACAATTAAAGCTGTGGATGATCCAAGAACCTTGAATAAGATTCTCTACATCAAACCTCCTTTGAACACAATTTCTATGAATGACTTGGTGTCCTTGTGGGAGATAAAGATTGGCCAAACCCTCGAACGAATATATGTTCCGGAGGACCAAGTTCTAAAAAACATTCAAGGTAACATAAAACTCCTCTCTCTCCTTGTATTTAGTAATTTGCAATTAGATTGTTTACTCTTCAAATTTTTAGATCTTTGGCTATCTTAAATATAGATTACAAACATTTTTGTTTTCCCACGATGATGTGTTAAGGTTTCGATTGTTTTATCGTTGTAAATCATGAATCTTGTAGAAGCATCGGCTCCATTAAATGGGAGATTAGCAACTGGCCACTCTGTTTTTGTAAAGGGAGATCAGACCAATTTTGAGATTGAACCGTCGTTTGGAGTGGAGGCATCGGAGCTTTATCCTGATGTTAAATACCTTACGGTGGATGAGATGCTTGACGAATATGTTTGAAACTTTTTTTATTTTTTATTTGCAAGTGTTTTGAATAGTTGAATACCATTAGGTTCCTTTTATTTTATCAATAATTATGAACATTGAGTCCTCTGAGATGTTGGGTAGCAGCAATATATATACATAGAGATGGCCAAAGAAGAAGAGAATTTCGTTATATGCATGGAAAAAAGGGCTTTTTATGGGCTGATTGTTGCAAATAATAAGCCGGATTGATTGATAAGCAATGTTCTTTTTGCTTTACCTAAATAAACTACAGAAAAATATAAATGATGAAATTCAAATCAAGATTTGGTTCAAATTCGATTGAATAAACACGAAGTAATTGGTTTGAACTATATTTGTGCCTGTATAGAGTTCTGATAAACTGTTTGGTTTTAGATTGTTAGGATTTAGGAACATCTATCAAGTTTAAGACAGTTTTAAGTTTTTACAACAACATACATGTTTCTATCCCAATAAATATTCCATCAGTTAAATTTTATATATAGAATAATAGTATGTTCTCAAAGGAATCAGGATATTACCTAATATTTTACAACTCCGGTAATTACACAGATTAAACTCCTCAAATTGAGCTCAATTAAACTCGTTTTGAGAATATTAAAGCTTGGCTCGGTTCAATAAAATTAAGGATTAGAACAAAGCCTCAAACTAAATAAGAACGTAGAAATTCACATGTGAATAGTGTTGGGTTTTGGGTCCAGCCCATGTGGTTGGAGCCCATTAGAGAAAAATTAGGTTACATGAGACTTGTATAAAAAGACTTTTAGTCTTCTTATTTGCGTGTGTTGTGTGTTACACACACCAGGAAATGACAAAAATACAACTGACAAGAGAATCAAAAGGAGAGAAAAATAGGAGTTTTATTAGGATTTGTGAGAGATTAAGGTACCATTGGTAATTGATTTCAGCTCAGATTCAGTCGGAGAATCTTCACAAAGGTGGCTCAAACTATCCTATTTGTTCTTTGTTTTATTCTCGGTTATCCAAGTTAGTGACTTGAGGTTTTCCACCTTGTTGGTGAGATTAGGGAGGATTTTGTAAACCCATTATTATTATAGTGGTTGAGTTGGATCGATTTACGATCTCGTGGTTTTTTCCCGGTTTTGGTTTCCACGTTAATTGTTGTGTGCCTATTTACTTTCTGCACATTAATTCTTGTTTTAATCAGTCAATTAGTGCATGGATTTATATTTGATCGTGTTATTCTCAATTTAAATCCGTGTATATTTGTTGGAAAGAACGAATTATTTCCATTGTGATATTAGTTATTACTAATTTGGTACTCTTTCCCTAACAAATAACGCATGAATGATTCCTACCTGAATATACAATTTTCAGAATTTCAGGTAGCCAATATGCAACTAATAAGAAAAGCTAGCGATATTGTCATAGCAGCAAATTCTTCAAATTTTCCAAAATGCCCTTTAAAGTCCCAAGAGAATTAATATAATTTTATATTCTAATTCTTCCGTGAAAAGAAAACAAGTAATGTCTCCCCTTAATTTCGAATGATATGCAAATCAATTAAGGCAATCAAACAATTTAATTAAGGTAAAATATATACGTTTTTATTGGAAAATCAACAAAGACAATTAGAACTGCAAAAAATTTTGTCTTCTTCCTTCTTCTTTTTCCCTTTTCTCAGATAGAGGTGGGTTGGGGGTTACTGGGGTTTAAGCCATTGTCGAGATCTTTAATAAAATAAAAAATAAAAACAATATTTTGAATTCAATTAAGAAAGGTGGCCTCTTGCCATAAATTTTAGGGAATAAGATCGGGTTTGGCTGCATAAAAGTTTATATCTATGAATAAATTAATTTTGCTCTTGCACTGCCTAGACTATGGAGGTTTCTTCCAGATTCATTCAGTAAATAAAGAAATTGAAACAAGGTAATATAAATGGAGTTGAAGACAAAAAGAAAATTTAAATTGTCATGTTTTCATCAACAAATTTGGATATATATTTCAATCTTCCAGGTTATTTTTGCAAAAAAATCAGTTAAAGCAAAAAAAAGGGATAGAGGTAATGGAGAAAACTCTGATATTTGATTCCTCTGTTACGCAGATGAGTAGTGCTATTCCTACAGCTCACAACCGGTTGTACACATATACAACCAGTTGTGGCTTTTTTTTTTTTTCATCTAAATATTTTAATGTATTTGAAAAAAATTAAAATTAATTATATGACATATAAATAATTATCAAGAAAATATAGACCCAATTTGTAATATTAAACCCTAAACCTTAAAATTCTAAACCCTAAACATGGTAAACAAGTAGTAGATAATACAATTAACTTCAAAAACCTAAAAAAGACTGTGAAGTTTGGACTTTCATATAATCATTTTCCTTACGCAAATATGTTCATGGATAGCAACAATTATTGCTCTGACAATATTGCTAGTCAATAAGAAAGGTAGGGTAGGTAACTATAATTTTTCAAAGATAGGGAGGCAAAATGAAAAAAGCTCTAAAGAATAGGCGGCAAAGTGGAATTTTCCCGCAAGAAAATTAAACCTCGCATAAACAACAAACTCAACAATAAATCTTACTCAACTCAACTCGTAAACACACCTAAGCTCAAACACTATGAATTATTAAATGTATGACCTCCACTGAAATGAAATCGGTAAACCCAAAATTCTTATTATCCATTAAAAACAGAAATGTCAATATATAATAAAAAGGTGAAAACAAAACTGCAGAACTATGAACACCTTATAATGCTTTAATAAGATTTCAGAGCACAATGAAAAAATATAAATAAAAATGTTCAAGGAAATAGCATTTTTCTCTTCAATCTCTCCAAACCCAGTTCTTCCCCATCTACTACTACCCTTTTTGTGGCTTCTTTCCCTTTCCTTTTCCTGAACTCCTCATAGAACCTTTACCTTTCTGCTTTCCCCCCTTCCCTTTTCCTTGTTTGTTCATCCCACGTTTCCTCGAATCCTTCTTCATACGTGGGTCGACTAAAACTTTTCCTTTGGTAGGCTTCACATGTACTCCTTTCTTAGCCACAACATATTCCCTTTCCGGTTTTTTCGGCCCTGCTTTCTTATAAAGTTGTTCGATCATTTTACTCTTAGAACGATCAGAGTAATCTTCCTGGTTAGATATAGAGTTCGCCTTCTTCCTAACCTTTTCAAGCCTTCTATGAGCATCCCGCTTCTTACGGGCTTTGGCTTGTGCAACCTTCTTGGCTGGTCGAGCATCAATTGCTTTAAATTGTGCTTTCATTGCAGCTATCTCCTCTTTTGTTACAGGCTTGGTTGGCTGGTAATGTTTCTTTTCCTCGTCTACAAACCACTTGGGTAATCCCTCATCGTAAAACATGTGCTTGTTGTAAGCATCATCAAGCATATTTTCTCTTTGTTTTTTGTTAAGTAACTTCTTTGCACAAGCTAGTATTTCTGCTTTTGTGCCAATGTCATCTTCATCAGATTCATCAGATGAAGAATCGCTTGAATCTGTAGCTGGAGCAGGAACTATTTCAAAACCATCATCTACTTTGGGAGGTTTGGATGAATTCAAGATTTTATTCTTTTGATTGATGGGCTCCTCTGTAGAATCAACCATTTTCTTCCCTGTAACTTTGGGACGTTCCACTGGCATTTCATCTTCACTTTCATCTTTGTCCAATTCCTCGTGTTCATCTCCATCCATAAACACGTCTTGACTAAACCATTGTGCTGCAATCTCCTCTTGAGTAGGTGCATTTTCCACAAGCGTTCTTATGAGAGGATTCGTTTCACGACCAGCCATTTCATTGTCAGAGTCTTGATCGGAATGAATCTTGATATCACCATCACCCTGCAAGAATGAATAAAAAGGGATGCCAAGATCCAATATCATATTTCATAGTACAATATATATTTCTTTTTAATAAAAATATATGTATGGGAAAGGGAGATTGGTTAATAGGGGTTGGAGATAATGACATAATGAGCATACCTCCAAATCATCATCTTTTGAGTATGCTTGCTTTGATCGTTTTCTCTGCTTGGTACTTCCATCCTTCTTAGCCACAAATCGTTCATAAGCTTCATCAAGTAATTCTTCTATCTGATCATCATATCTGAGAGCAGGAAAGATCATCAGTTATAGATTCACAAAATGACTTGGTTGTGTAGTTCAAGCTTCAATTCAAGCAATTTAACAAAAATTACCTCCTCCTCTCTTCCTCAGAGTCCATGTCACTAGATGTGTTTCCGGATTCATCATGGCTCTCTTCACTTTCACTATTTTTGGTGTCACCAGCATCATCAAATTCGCTGTTGTCAACAGCCACAAGATCTTGCTTTCCCTGAATGATGAATCAGACGAAATTGACAATATTTACAAGTTTGAACCTAATAAGATCTTGAGTCTTGACATTATTTTGAAAAATAAGGAAAAGTAATTTCTCATTCTTTATTTTCTCTTTCTTAACTTTGTTTTTTTGTGATGAGGTTCTGTTACAAAGTTTCAATGATTGAACTATTAAACCCTGGAGTTACATAAACTATGTGACGAAGGCTAAAGGCCAGAACAACTGCCAAAAAGTTATGAAATAAGAAAATGAAGAAAGTACCTTAATGGAAGATAGAGAGAACAATTCCAAATCAGTGTAACCATCGTCTATTGCATCAGTTTGATTGCCCCCCAATGCTTTCCTAGATTTGTCCTGATAAAATAAGATGGAAGAATTATCAATTAAAGCACATAATTATAGAAGTAAAAATGAGGATAAAATGGCAGTCATGCAAAATTAAAGAAAGTAAAAAGATTTAGTACAAGTGCAAAACAGCAGAAGAAGATTTATGGGATAATTTATGGTTACTTATAGTCCACTTCTTTATCAAGTAATGTAATTTTACTATGGCAGAGATAATATTTGAGAGCCTTGGTCTAGGGGATTTTCAAGCATAGGCATTACCTTGGTTCGTCTTTTTGCTAGAATTTTCTTAGCACGCTTCTTCTTGCGCTCCATGGCATTTGTAAGCTCTTCCATTTCATTAAGAACTTTTTCATCTTCATCTTCATCTTCCTTGCTCTCACTTTCTACGGTAGAAGTAACTTTAGTAGCCTTCTCTGAAGGAGACAGTGCCTTCCTCACATGCATACGCCACCTAAAAGACAAAACAAGCAATTGATGGATCAGAATTACTATCACGAGAATTAAAATCTATCAAATATTTGATAATGTTATTTAGCAGAGGCTTACTTTAGAAGATGTTTGAAATCTTGCTTCCCCAAAACACGCAGATCATCACATAGAGCTTTAACCTGTCTCATTATTTAATAGAACATGATGTTGATTAGCCAGCTAATTATTGAATCACAAAACAGATGACTGTATATTTAAAATGATAATCAATTTAGTTGCGATATAACATACCTCCTCTGTAGTTAACGTGTGATCTTTTATGGGCAAACATGCATCATCATTAAAGGTTATAGAAGTGACTGAACCGAGAATGTCAAGAGGACTTTCAGACCAGATAAACTCGGATGCAGAGCACACCTTCCTCAATGTTGTGTCACCGTCTTCATACCTGCAAAGGTAACCCTTCAATAATTACAAACTTAGAGTACATAATTTAGACATATAAATAAATGTTCATGTAAAAAGCAAATGAAATGGAAATAGATATCCATATCCGAATCTTGTCTAGCAAAAAGGCTGCAATATCTTGGCCATCAGTACTTTTAGCCTAATAAGAGAATATCTAAATTCTATTGTGACAATTGACAAACTAAAAAAACAGCACTTCAGCTAAAAGAATCTGTACCCATCACGGTGCCGCTTTTGCTTTGTTCCCCTGAGTACATCCACAACCTGGTAATAATTCATACAGATAAGTATCTCAAATAATAGGAAAAGCAATACTTACATGGCTACTAAGTTCAAAAGGAGATCCAAACTTACCTTGGGAGGTTCTTTTCCTCCTTGGAACAGATGCTTGACATCGAGAAGACGAGGATCAATCTTTGCAGGTGCCTTGTACTTCAATCCAAGAATGTAAATTTCAGCTGATGTAGACCTACTAGCTTGGGGTTTGTCCACTTCAACCTTCTCAAACAGCTGTGCAGCACATTCTCTTATCAGAAATCATCTTAAATTGAAATAGATTTTCTTTATTTTCAGAAATAAATAATAAAGTTACCTGTCTAAGACAATACAGAACAGCTGTATAATCTTGAGACCTGAAAACCTACAGAAAACAACACCATAGAATGAATCTTATCATATTTTTTTGCTCACTACTGCAAAAATTAATTTAACAGGGCAGATTAAGCAATATAAATGCTGAACTAATATATCCAAAAGAGTAAACGTACGACTTATATTCCATAACATGTTTGTTATTACATAATTGAGTCAGTGTGGATTTAGGGTGTAGGTACTGAAAATCAAATGTTTGGAAAAATCACATTCTCTTCTACCTATGCATATACTTATATATATATTAAAAAAATAGATAGATACCTTGGTGACGAAATTTCCTTTAGGAGCCAACAACTCAGTGGCAAGCTTAACGGAATCAATAACAAGCGCATTCTGACTAGTAGCCTCCTTGGTCCACGCACCACCAACATTAGGCGAACCATCGTGCAACACCAAATCAAATGCTCGGCATCCATTCTCCGCCATAATCCGCTTCACGGAGGCTCGACATTTAGATTCAGTTATGTCCTCTTGCAGCGAAATCGCGCCACGGACGGGCCGGATCGGGTCAAGGTCCACACCGATCACGAGACTCCCCACGGGGACGCGTTCGACCGTGACCTGCATCCATCCTCCCGGCGCGGCGCAGAGGTCGAGAACGGAGCGAGCCGAACGGAGGAAGCCGAATTTGGAGTCGAGCTGAACAAGCTTCCACGCGGCTCGAGATCTGTATCCGTGTTCTCTGGCTAAGTGGTAGTATTTGTCCAAACGATGTTTACCTTTTACCTTCCCCATGGATGAATGGCGGCGTGTGTTGTGTGTGGCTGGGGTTTCTGGAGACGAAGGGGGTTTGGTTATAGTGTTGTTTTTAGGGTTTAAGGGATTAGGGATTCAATGTGTCCTTTTAGGTTTCACCCGAAATTAGAGCCGTCAATAGGCCTGTCAATCGAGCCATGTGAGCCGAGCCTTTAATTGCTCAAATTCAAATACCGTCGGATTTTATATCTATAGGCTCAAACTCAAATGCTATCGGGCTTCACATCTATGAGCTCAAACTCGGCTCATGTAATTTTTCGGGCTTCGAGTTTATATCGGGTTTACTCACTCTAGCAAATTTTACTTAACAAATAAAAAACTATGCATCTTTAAATGCAATATATAGACAATTTTATTTAATTCACAAGAATATACAAATTTTATACTCGTAATCAACAACATAGAACATTAAATATAATTGTAAAGTGTCAAGACTCTCATATTTTCACCATTTATTTTTATTTTTTCTTGTTGTTTATTACGTTCCCTTTGACCAGCGGAAACTTTAGTTATAATTCATATATTTGGTGGATTATTTGTAGTAATTAGTATACTTATAACAATAGTACCAATAATTTATAGTAGTAATATTTAAGATAATAATATATTCGGGCCTTATTCGGGTTGAGCCTTGTAAGGCTCAAGCTCGGCTCATAAATTAATCGGTTTTAGTATAATGGCTCAAACTCAGCCCCGGCTCACAATTATTCGGGTTCGGGTCAAATTTAATCGAGCCGAGCCATCGGGCTTCGGGTAGGCCCGACTCAATTGACAGTCCTAGCCGTCAATGTATTAAATGGTTAAAATTCAAATATTATGACCACTATTCGCTCAAACTCATACCGTTCGGTTTTGCGGTGATAGAAATTCGTCTCATATAATTTTTTAGATTTCAAGTTTATGTCGAGCTAGCTTGCAATAATAAATTTTATTTGACAAATAAAAAATAGACATTGCATAAAACGCATATTAATAGACTAATCTTACTTAATGCATGAAATTATATAAATTTAATAATTGTAATTCTTAATATAAAATATTAAACAAAGCAAAGTCCTCGCTCTCTCAATCTATTTAACCGTTTGTTTTAAGTAACTTTCATATGTTTTTTTCTTTTTGTTTATTTTTTTTTCCCTTTGGTGTGCAACTACATTAGTTATAATTGATATATGTGGATAGTGATTTATCGTGTTATCATCGATATATATGGGTAGTGAGTTATTCTATGATACACGGATACTTCAAAAATTTATAAAACTCAGTGTCGGATACTCGTGTGATACATACTCAACACTCTACGTGGCGTGTCCATAAATTTAAAAGAAAATCAAAAAGAAAAATTGGACACGTGTGTTTGTTCATTTAGTGTATCCAAGACATTTTTAGATATTGTTTTTTTGCAAAATCACCACAATTGCTAAGAACAATATCAGGCATCAAACCACAATTTGTATTATATATAACATAACCGCAACACAAAATAATTCATTTTATAATGGGATATTTTTTTTTTTTTGAGACAATTTTATAATGGGATATGTTGTGTATAATGTTCATAATATATATTAGTATTAAGATACTAGACAATTTTCTTTTATAATAGTCAATTAGTTGGGTGATGTATTACGTATGACTAATAGCTTAGTCTATTTCAGTATACATGAATTATTTAGCCATTGATCGCCCATTCGATTACAAAATCGATTCTTTACTATATATCTTCATAGTAAAAAAATATTTCTCCACTAATATAATTACAACGGGTAGAATAAGCGATAATGCCACAAGTTTGCAAACCATACAGAATGCGACATGTCTTTTAATTGCAACCATCTTCTTAGCAAGATCACCAATCCCTTTCAACCTAAAATTTAGGACTAAGAGTTAGGTAGAGTGAGATATTATTAGAGTAAGTTTTGTTATTAATTGGACTTAAATTTTATTTGAGTTGGGAATTTCGAATTTGACCAATTTATTGGGCCTTTTTTCAAATAACAAAATGTAAATAACTACTACTATATAAAAAAAATAAAAAAAATTGAGTACTGGACCCGCCAGTGGAATAAGTAATTGCTTAAGTTGAAATAGAATTATACAAAAAAGAATGATAAACTAACTACAATAAGGTCTTCCTCCTGTGTTCATAACAAAAAAAATGAAGCTTTTACTTCTTCCCCAGCATCATTAACAGTTTGCTGCCATAACAAATTAACAGCTTACAACTGAACTATATGCATGCTAACTATTACGCATTCCCGTGCATGTCAATATTTCAAGGTTAATACAAGTTCCACAAAACTAAAATCATATTAATCCATTTCTTCTTTCCATTCCTAAATACCTTTAGTTTCTTCATGATCTATTGGAGTCATAAACCAGCCAAATTCAATCAGCTCGGGGGCTGCTAGCTCGACCAACGGGTCTCTTGCCTTTGTACGTCTGTTATAAAACCACATAATCACTCTAAGAAACACTAAAAAGAAGAGAAGAAGCCAATGTCGACAATAGTATGTTTAACCATAGACTATAAATATGAAATAAATCATTTTTGTTTTATTGCATAAGATAGTACATAAATTTATTGAGCTTACCTGTTTCCCTATGTTGAATGGAAGATATTTGTACTTCATCATATGCATGATTTGACGCTTCATTGTTAGTACAAAAAGAACAAGCCAGTAGCATAACAATATAGGCCAAAATACTGGGACATCGAACATTGAAAAGAAGGTCATAGCAAATGCTACGCAGAAAGCTTTTGTGATAGCATACCTAGAAACACAAAAGCAAGAAATAACATCAATATTTAATATATTTGCTTATACCGTTTACTGCATTTGAATAGACACCGTAAATCACAAGGTTAAGCTAGTTATAACTAAGAATATAGTTGGTTGAGTAGTTCATAAAGCACAAGAAGTCATCAAAGTAAAGCGCATAAAAACATATGTTTAGTGTATATCAACAATACCAATGGATTCCAACAAATCCCAACCCTTTCAGAACTAACCACCGAAACCAGAACTCAACAAATATTTTCAACCCTAAAATCACATACTTAATTAGCACACAATCACAAGAAGGAATAAAATACAACATATTTCGAAAGACTATAGCAGAGTATATTATAACAATAGAGCAAAAGACAAAAACACCCCATATGCTTTGTCTAACTCCCAAAAACCCCCTGTGTTATTTTAACTACCAAAAAACCCCCTGTGATCTCAAATAAGTGCCAAATACACCCCCAAAAAAGAGAGTGTGTTTCAAACGTCAAAATTGCAAGTATTTGTTCACATTTTGCTTTTGATATGACAATTTTACCCCTGACTTCGAAAGACAAAAACACCCCCTATGCTTTGTCTAACTCCCGAAAAACCCCCCATGTGTCATTTTAAATCCCCAAAACCCCCCTGTGTTTGATTTTAAATATCACACTCGACCCAAGTAGTATATACTTAATTTTTCAAAAAGAATAAATAAAAAAAACAAACACATAGGGGTAATCTTGTCATTCCACCAAAAGTCAAAAATAAAATTATAAATATATACTACTTGGGTCGAGTGTGGTATTTAAAATCAAACACAGGGGGGTTTTTTGGAGTTAAAATAACACAGGGGGGGTATTGGGAGTTTTAAAAAAACCCAGCTCTAATTGGATCTAAAGAATAGGCGGCAAAGTGGAATGTTCCCGCAAGAAAATCAAACCTCGCATAAACAAGAAACTCAACAATAAATCTTACTCAACTCAACTCGTAAACACACCTAAGCTCAAACACTATGAACTATTCAATGTATGACCTCCACTGAAATGAATTCGGTAAACCCAAAATTCTTATTATCCATTAAAAACAGAAATGTCAATATATAATAAAAAGGTGAAAACAAAACTGCAGAACTATGAACACCTTATAATGCTTTAATAAGATTTCAGAGCACAATGAAAAAACATAAATAAAAATGTTCAAGGAAATAGCATTTTTCTCGTCAATCTCTCCAAACCCAGTTCTTCCCCATCTACTACTACCCTTTTTGTGGCTTCTTTCCCTTTCCTTTTCCTGAACTCCTCATAGAACCTTTACCTTTCTGCTTTCCCCCCTTCCCTTTTCCTTGTTTGTTCATCCCGCGTTTCCTCGAATCCTTCTTCATACGTGGGTCGACTAAAACTTTTCCTTTGGTAGGCTTCACATGTACTCCTTTCTTAGCCACAACATATTCCCTTTCCGGTTTTTTCGGCCCAGCTTTCTTATAAAGTTGTTCGATCATTTTACTCTTAGAACGATCAGAGTAATCTTCCTGGTTAGATATAGAGTTCGCCTTCTTCCTAACCTTTTCAAGCCTTCTATGAGCATCCCGCTTCTTACGGGCTTTGGCTTGTGCAACCTTCTTGGCTGGTCGAGCATCAATTGCTTTAAATTGTGCTTTCATTGCAGCTATCTCCTCTTTCGTTACAGGCTTGGTTGGCTGGTAATGTTTCTTTTCCTCGTCTACAAACCACTTGGGTAATCCCTCATCGTAAAACATGTGCTTGTTGTAAGCATCATCAAGCATATTTTCTTTTTGTTTTTTGTTAAGTAACTTCTTTGCACAAGCTAGTATTTCTGCTTTTGTGCCAATGTCATCTTCATCAGATTCATCAGATGAAGAATCGCTTGAATCTGTAGCTGGAGCAGGAACTATTTCAAAACCATCATCTACTTTGGGAGGTTTGGATGAATTCAAGATTTTCTTCTTTTGATTGATGGGCTCCTCTGTAGAATCTACCATTTTCTTCCCTGTAACTTTGGGACGTTCCACTGGCATTTCATCTTCACTTTCATCTTTGTCCAATTCCTCGTGTTCATCTCCATCCATAAACACGTCTTGACTAAACCATTGTGCTGCAATCTCCTCTTGAGTAGGTGCATTTTCCACAAGCGGTCTTATGAGAGGATTCGCTTCACGACCAGCCATTTCATTGTCAGAGTCTTGATCGGAATGAATCGTGATATCACCATCACCCTGCAAGAATGAATAAAAAGGGTTGCCAAGATCCAATATCATATTTCATAGTACAATATATATTTCTTTTTAATAAAAATATATGTATGGGAAAGGGAGATTGGTTAATATGGGTTGGAGATAATGACATAATGAGCATACCTCCAAATCATCATCTTTTGAGTATGCTTGCTTTGATCGTTTTCTCTGCTTGGTACTTCCATCCTTCTTAGCCACAAATCGTTCATAAGCTTCATCAAGTAATTCTTCTATCTGATCATCATATCTGAGAGCAGGAAAGATCATCAGTTACAGATTCACAAAATGACTTGGTTGTGTAGTTCAAGCTTCAATTCAAGCAATTTAACAAAAATTACCTCCTCCTCTCTTCCTCAGAGTCCATGTCACTAGATGTGTTTCCGGATTCATCATGGCTCTCTTCACTTTCACTATTTTTGGTGTCACCAGCATCATCAAATTCGCTGTTGTCAACAGCCACAAGATCCTGCTTTCCCTGAATGTGAATCAGACGAAATTTCCAATATTTACAAATTTGAACCTAGTAAGATCTTGAGTCTTGACATTATTTTAAAAAATAAGGAAAAGTAATTTCTCATTCATTCTTTTCTCTTTCTTAACTTTGTTTTTTTGTGATGAGGTTCTGTTACAAAGTTCCAATGATTGAACTATTAAACCCTGGAGTTACATAAACTATGTGACGAAGGCTAAAGGCCAGAACAACTGCCGAAAAGTTATGAAATAAGAAAATGAAGAAAGTACCTTAATGGAAGATAGAGAGAACAATTCCAAATCAGTGTAACCATCGTTTATTGCATCAGTTTGATTGCCCCCCAATGCTTTCCTAGATTTGTCCTGATAAAATAAGGTGGAAGAATTATCAATTAAAGCACACAATTATAGAAGTAAAAATGAGGATAAAATGGCAGTCAAGCAAAATTAAAGAAAGTAAAAAGATTTAGTACAAGTGCAAAACAGCAGAAGGAGATTTATGGGATAATTTATGGTTACTTATAGTCCACTTCTTTATCAAGTAATGTAATTTTACTATGGCAGAGATAATATTTGAGAGCCTTGGTCTAGGGGATTTTCAAGCATAGGCATTACCTTGGTTCGTTTTTTTGCTAGAATTTTCTTAGCACGCTTCTTCTTGCGCTCCATGGCATTTGTAAGCTCTTCCATTTCATTAAGAACTTTTTCATCTTCATCTTCATCTTCCTTGCTCTCACTTTCTACAGTAGAAGTAACTTTAGTAGCCTTCTCTGAAGGAGACAGTGCCTTCCTCACATGCATACGCCACCTAAAAGACAAAACAAGCAATTGATGGATCAGAATTACTATCACGAGAATTAAAATCTATCAAATATTTGATAATGTTATTTAGCAGAGGCTTACTTTAGAAGATGTTTGAAATCTTGCTTCCCCAAAACACGCAGATCATCACATAGAGCTTTAACCTGTCTCATTATTTAATAGAACATGATGTTGAATTAGCCAGCTAATTATTGAATCACAAAACAGATGACTGTATATTTAAAATGATAATCAATTTAGTTGCGATATAACATACCTCCTCTGTAGTTAACGTGTGATCTTTTATGGGCAAACATGCATCATCATTAAAGGTTATAGAAGTGACTGAACCGAGAATGTCAAGAGGACTTTCAGACCAGATAAACTCAGATGCAGAGCAAACCTTCCTCAATGTTGTGTCACCGTCTTCATACCTGCAAAGGTAACCCTTCAATAATTACAATTTACAAACTTAGAGTAGATAATTTAGACAAATAAATAAATGTTCCTGTAAAAAGCAAATGAAATGGAAATAGATATCCATATCCGAATCTTGTCTAGCAAAAATGCTGCAATATCTTGGCCATCAGTACTTTTAGCCTAATAAGAGAATATCTCAATTCTATCGTGACAATTGACAAGCTAAAAAAACAGCACTGCAGCTAAAATAATCTGTACCCATCACGGTGCCGCTTTTGCTTTGTTCCCCTGAGTACATCCACAACCTGGTAATAATTCATACAGATAAGTATCTCAAATAATAGGAAAAGCAATACTTACATGGCTACTAAGTTCAAAAGGAGATCCAAACTTACCTTGGGAGGCTCTTTTCCTCCTTGGAACAGATGCTTGACATCGAGAAGACGAGGATCAATCTTTGCAGGTGCCTTGTACTTCAATCCAAGAATGTAAATTTCAGCTTATGTAGACCTACTAGCATGGGGTTTGTCCACTTCAACCTTCTCAAACAGCTGTGCAGCACATTCTCTTATCAGAAATCATCTTAAATTGAAATAAATTTTCTTTATTTTCAGAAATAAATAATAAAGTTACCTGTCTAAGACAATACAGAACAGCTGTATAATCTTGAGACCTGAAAACCTACAGAAAACAACACCATAGAATGAATCTTATCATATTTTTTTGCTCACTACTGCAAAAATTAATTTAACAGAGCAGATTAAGCAATATAAATGCTGAACTAATAAATCCAAAAGAGTAAACGTACGACTTATATTCCATAACATGTTTGTTATTACATAATTGAGTCAGTGTGGATTTAGGGTGTAGGTACTGAAAATCAAATGTTTGAAAAAATCACATTCTCTTCTATCTATGCATGTATTTATATATATACAAGAAAAATAGATAGATACCTTGGTGACGAAATTTCCTTTAGGAGCCAACAACTCAGTGGCAAGCTTAACGGAATCAATAACAAGCGCATTCTGACTAGTAGCCCAACATTAGGCGAACCATCGTGCAACACCAAATCAAATGCTCGGCATCCATTCTCCGCCATAATCCGCTTCACGGAGGCTCGACATTTAGATTCAGTTATGTCCTCTTGCAGCGAAATCGCGCCACGGACGGGTCGGATCGGGTCAAGGTCCACACCGATCACGATACTCCCCACGGGGACGCGTTCGACCGTGACCTGCATCCATCCTCCCGGCGCGGCGCAGAGGTCGAGAACGGAGCGAGCCGAACGGAGGAAGCCGAATTTGGAGTCGAGCTGAACAAGCTTCCACGTGGCTCGAGATCTGTAGTTGTGTTCTTTGGCTAAGCGGTAGTATTTGTCCAAACGATGTTTACCTTTTACCTTCCCCATGGATGAATGGCGGAGTGTGTTGTGTGTGACTGTGGTTTCTGGAGTCGAAGGGGGTTTGGGTATAGTGTTGTTTTGAGGGTTCAAGGGATAATATGGAAGTAGTTTGATTGGGTTTAGTGTCAGTTTGGTTTGGAAAAGTGGTTTCGAAGGTTTGGGTGAAACCTTTGAAACTCGATTTGGGCAATGGTTTCAATGGAATATTGAGATTGTAAAATATTATTAAATAATAGTTAGTGGATTTTAAAATTTGAGATTTGATTTGAATGGTGGTTTGGTTTTGGGGTTTGGATAAGGAAAAAAGGTAGTAGGTGTCAAATCAATAAATTTATAGGGTTTGAAATATAATATTTTATTTTGTAATGATTGAGATGATGAGTTATTATATTGTAATTATTGAGAATTGGTTGTATTTATTTAGATATGATTGTGATATTATCTTAGATGATGATAAATAATTGAATACTTATTTATTTAAATAAAATTATTAATAATTTTATCATCTTGTAAATTATAAGATATATATAATATCTGACATGACACCATTTTCTAGCCAACATATAACCGATTATAATACGAAAAAATACAATAAAATATTTTGATAAAAATTGTTTGAATGCAAAAATGATATATTTAATGAGATAATTAATACATATTTTTATGTTGTAATATATACAATATATTAAGATGAACGTTATTTTTACCATCTAATATAATCGAATATAACATTTAAAACTGCAGCTGGATATTTTAATAACAATTATTACATACAAAAATTGATAATGCAAAAATCAAATAATATGACAAAAATAAATAATGCAAAAACTTGTAATGTAATTATTTTCGAAAAAAAAAAATTGTAATGTAAATGATATTGTTAAAATATAAATTATATAAAGTTGGTATATAAAAACTAAATTAACTCCCATGTTGTGTCTATTTGTCATTATTACATGTTGACATATTAAAAGGATTAAAATTTGGGCTGGTTTAAAGAGTTTGGGCTTTTGCTGAAACCCTGATTTGGACCGAAATTCACTGAAACCCATCACCAAACAAGGTTTGACCCAGTTTGGTTGAGACCAAACTGGGCCAAACTAGAACCATATAAGCCCTAAGGGATTCAATGTGTCCTTTTAGGTTTCACCCGAAATTAGAGCCGTCAATGTATTAAATGGTTAAAATTCAAATATTATGATCACTATAGGCTCAAACTCGTATATCATCCGGTTTCAAGGTGATAGAAATTCGTCTCGTGTAATTTTTTAGATTACAAGTTTATGTCGAACTAGCTTGCAATAGTAAATTTTACTTGACAAATACAAAATAGACATTGCATAAAACGCATATTAATAGACTAATCTTACTTAATGTATAAAATTACATAAATTTAATAATTGTAATTCATAATATAAAATATTAAACAAAGCAAAGTCCTCGTGCTCTCAATCTATTTAACCATTTGTTTTAAGTAACTTTCATATGTTTTTTTCTTTTTGTTTATTTTTTTCCCCTTTGGTGTGCAACTACATTAGTTGTAATTGATATATGTGGATAGTGATTTATCGTGTTATAATCGATATATATGGGTAGTGAGTTATTTTCTATGATACACGGATACTTCAAAAATTTATAAAACTCATGTCGGATACTCGTGTGATACATATTCAACACTCTACGTGGCGTGTCCATAAATCTAAAAGAAAATCAAAAAGAAAAATTGAACACGATCCAAGACATTTTTAGATATTGTTTTTTTGCAAAATCACCACAATTGCTAAGAACAATATCATGCATCAAACCACAATTTGTATTATATATAACCGCAACACAAAATAATTCATTTTATAATGGGACATGTTATGTATAATGTTCATAATGTATATTAGTATTAAGATACTAGACAGTTTTCTTTTATAATAGTCAATTAGTTGGGTGATGTATTACGTATGACTAATAGGTTAGTCTATTTCAATATACATGAATTATTTAGCCATTGATCGTCCATTCGATTACGAAATCACTTCTTTACTATATATCTTCATAGTAAAAAAATATTTCTCTACTAATAAAGTTGCAACGGGTAGAATAAGCGACAGTGCCAAAAGTTTGTAAACCATACAGATTGCGACATGTCTTTTAATTGCAACCATCTTCTTAGCAAAATCACCGTTCCCTTTCAACCTAAAATTTAGAACTAAGAGTTAGGTAGAGACGTAGAGTGAGGTATTATTAGAGTGAAATTTGTTATTAATTGAACTTAGATTTTATTTGAGTTGGGAATTTCGAATTTGACCAATTTATTGGGCCTTTTTTCAAAAAACAAAATGTAAATAACTACTACTATATAAAAAAAATAAAAAAAATTGAGTACTGGACCCGCCAGTGGAATAAGTAATTGCTTAAGTTGAAATAGAATTATACAAAAAAGAATGATAAACTAACTACAATAAGGTCTTCCTCCTGTGTTCATAACAAAAAAAATGAAGCTTTTACTTCTTCCCCAGCATCATTAACAGTTTGCTGCCATAACAAATTAACAGCTTACAACTGAACTATATGCATGCTAACTATTACGCATTCCCGTGCATGTCAATATTTCAAGGTTAATACAAGTTCCACAAAACTAAAATCATATTAATCCATTTCTTCTTTCCATTCCTAAATACCTTTAGTTTCTTCATGATCTATTGGAGTCATAAATTCAATCAGCTCGGGGGCTGCTAGCTCGACCAACGGGTCTCTTGCCTTTGTACGTCTGTTATAAAACCACATAATCACTCTAAGAAACACTAAAAAGAAGAGAAGAAGCCAATGTCGACAATAGTATGTTTAACCATAGACTATAAATATGAAATAAATCATTTTTGTTTTATTGCATAAGATAGTACATAAATTTATTGAGCTTACCTGTTTCCCTATGTTGAATGGAAGATATTTGTACTTCATCATATGCATGATTTGACGCTTCATTGTTAGTACAAAAAGAACAAGCCAGTAGCATAACAATATAGGCCAAAATACTGGGACATCGAACATTGAAAAGAAGGTCATAGCAAATGCTACGCAGAAAGCTTTTGTGATAGCATACCTAGAAACACAAAAGCAAGAAATAACATCAATATTTAATATATTTGCTTATACCGTTTACTGCATTTGAATAGACACCGTAAATCACAAGGTTAAGCTAGTTATAACTAAGAATATAGTTGGTTGAGTAGTTCATAAAGCACAAGAAGTCATCAAAGTAAAGCGCATAAAAACATATGTTTAGTGTATATCAACAATACCAATGGATTCCAACAAATCCCAACCCTTTCAGAACTAACCACCGAAACCAGAACTCAACAAATATTTTCAACCCTAAAATCACATACTTAATTAGCACACAATCACAAGAAGGAATAAAATACAACATATTTCGAAAGACTATAGCAGAGTATATTATAACAATAGAGCAAAAGACAAAAACACCCCCTATGCTTTGTCTAACTCCCAAAAACCCCCTGTGTTATTTTAACTACCAAAAAACCCCCTGTGATCTCAAATAAGTGTCAAATACACCCCCAAAAAAGAGAGTGTGTTTCAAACGTCAAAATTGCAAGTATTTGTTCACATTTTGCTTTTGATATGACAATTTTACCCCTGACTTCGAAAGACAAAAACACCCCCTATGCTTTGTCTAACTCCCAAAAAACCCCCCCATGTGTCATTTTAAATCCCCAAGACCCCCCCTGTGTTTGATTTTAAATACCACACTCGACCCAAGTAGTATATACTTAATTTTTTCAAAAAGAATAAATAAATTAAAAAATAACAAACACATAGGGGTAATCTTGTCATTCCACCAAAAGTCAAAAATAAAATTATAAGTATATACTACTTGGGCGAGTGTGGTATTTAAAATCAAACACAGGGAGGTTTTCGGGAGTTAAAATAACACAGGTGGGTTTTTGAGAGTTAGACAAAGCATAGGGGGTGTTTTTGTCTTTTGCTCTATAACAATATATCAACAAAACTGTCAAAAAGCAAGAATATGTGGGGGGGGCATACTTGCATAAAAAGCAGATTTTAGATGCTTGGGGCTCCTGAATCCTTTTAGACAGATTCTGACCCTTGAGTTAATAAATAACCCTCAAAATCTCTACATAAATAAAACACGCTTTACCTCACGTTTTGCTTCACACAGAAAGTGCGCGAGGTAAAGCCCTCGCTTCATTCAAATCAATCGTGTAGCTCTCTAATGCACTTTTAACTACTATGATACCCAATTTCATAAATTGGGGATGAAAGAGTGAAGCAACACCAAGAATATCAAATATCACTAAAAGAAGATATCATTAGCTGTGCAAATTCTCGAATAAAGACAACAAATCAAATAAAAGTAATTCTCCTAGAAACAAAGTCATGAAGGAAAACAATGTTAAAACCATATATTAAACTTTCAACAGTTTAACAGAAAGCGAAGGATAACAAGGACAACTATTATGTGATCTAAATAGAACCAAACCAAACCAAACTGTTCTCAGATCCTCCCAAGACGTCACCAACATATTCTTACCTATGTATCAGATTAAGTTCCAAATGATTCAGTTATAGCAACTTATGCAATCAGAAGATAAAAAAAAAAAATCTCTGTTACATTAACCAAATGAGTTAACAGATAAGAATAAGTAGACTACAACTGCTAAGAGGGAAGGGAACATGCCAAAAATGCTACACGTCAATTTTCAGAACAAATACCACATCATGATACAATAAAAAAATTAGAGTACTAAAACAATCACCAGAATTTAAACTCAGGGAGACGACGAATAAAAGGCTTGAACTCATCTGAACCCTTTGTAGGGAGCAGTCCATCTGTCGGTTCCAGTTCCGGGTCAACAAGAGGTGACAAAAACCCAATGAGCAGATTCAGAATGTAGATCGCCAAACCATAGGTAACAATGTAGAATCCTTGAACATAGTAACACCGCAGAGCATAAATAGACACTAAAGCAAAAGTTCCAATCCATCTATAAAGAGAATGTGGAGTAGATTTATCTAAATAATACTGAAAAAGCTTCCATGCTTCATGTCTTCGTTGGTTCAATGCCGCAGTTGCTGTTGAGGGACCATCACCTCCAATGTCCTCCATGAATAATCAATTCAATACCCTGCAAGTCCAATACAAAACTAAGTTATCAAAAAAAAAGTCCAATACAAAACTTCATTAAGGTGAATCCCAATAAAGATTGACGAGCCGCATTTTATTGCTTCAGATAAATAAATAAACAAATCAAGCAAATCCTAAAAATATCCATTTAATAAGAGGCTATCAAACAATGCAATATAGGACAACAACACCCATGAACAATGAATAAGTTTCTCCCAGTAGAAAAAAAACTCCTCAAAATTCAAATCCACCCCCTATTTAACCAACCAAAGAAATGCAGAAGAATAAAATGAGATAAACAAAAAAGTTCAAGGTACGTTCTTCATCACACAGAACTCTTAACTCAAATCCAGCTATTATTATAAACCTTTTTACCAAATAATAATACCAAATTTCTTAAATGAAAAAGAAACCCAAACATTGACACTAAAGACAGCAACCAGCAGATCCGAGTGATCTGACAACAACCGATTCCCAATTTTACAAAAACATTTAACATGCGTAATTGATTCAAACACATAATCCCAAAAAATATTACAAAAAAAGAAAAACAGCTGGGACATTAGGCTTTACCTTCCGCGAGAAATGAATTCCTGTGAGGATTTTCGGAGGTGAAAATATGATTTTGGATCTGTTCGTGAAGAGGAATTCAGATGGGAGCAATTTGATCAAAAACTGGGAGTCTGCGAAAAGACAAACTCGTCTAGAGTACTAAACGACGACGATTTCCCTTTTCATGGGAACATGCTTTTATCGTCATTTAAACTAATTTAAAAATAAATTCATTTTATTCATTTTTTTTTTACAGATAAATCAACATGAATTTTGCTATTGTTTTAACTTTAAGTACCAAAATTCTTTTATATAAGTACTTTCAATTACTATTTTTCTATTTCCATTTACACATCATTTCTTATTTCTCATACTTGTTTTCTCAACTCTCAAGTTTAACAAAAGCACAATCATTAGCAAAATTGCTTAATAATGTTTAATATCTTTCTTTTTTTTGGGTTGACAATGTTTAATATATTTATGGATATCGAGAAACAAGAAACCTTCTTGTTGGATTTGACTACAATTCAGAGTTTTATTAGACGGAAACTCATCTTAGATGGAGTTAAATTCAACTAGATGATTTATTAGATCAAATTGAAAGAATAAAAGTAATGTATTACATCTTCTCACGGATTGCTTGTTTAGGTCTGATTTAATCGAATTTCGTCTTAAGGTTTAATCTCAGTAATTTAATAAAGAACAATTTATTGTATTAAGGGTTTGGTTAAAGTACTCAGGATGGTGCAATTCAAGAATAAGCACAGTAATATAATTGAATAGAAAACAATAATAAGAAGAGCAAGCAATAGTAGTGTATTTCTTAGGTAAAATTCTGGATCCTCAATACAATGTAAGATTCGCTATTTATAATATTCCTCCTGTCCTAACTGAACTAGGAGTCCTATTTTGCCTAGGAAACCTACATGGCCTAGGAGTATCTCAGGGCCCATTAAGTCCTCTGAAACGGATAGTAGATCGATCACAGTAGGTCGATCGGATAAGTATTTGTATGGTCGAACCGATCTTGAGGTCTTAACAGGTCGGATCGATTCTGAACAGGCTCGAAAAGTACAGTTCGATCATAGGTGTAAAATAGCCCTCATCAGTACTCCCTCACTTCTCGAGCGTAATCGTAGCTGTAGCTCGTGAAGTAGATGTAGTATTTACCTTGGTCTTTTCGTCGTTCATGAAACATGCCTCATTAAAAACCTAGTTCGGAAAAACCCTCTTCGGGATAAAAACCGGATCAAGGAAAAAAGAGTACATATTCATTAGAACTTTCTACGAACAGACACGTACTTTAGTTATCGTGTGTCAGAATTCAGCAGGGTCTTTTCACAATTTTGATTGGCGGGAATACGAAGAGACGCGAAGGGTTGAATCTGTCTTTTCACCGCCCATATATATAGTTAAAATTAGCGGGATATTTTACTTTTACCCCAGATATTTAATCCTTCTAGCAGTAGGCTTAAATCGATAATCTTGTCAATTTCTTACTTTTTCGAGCACATTATTTCAAGGAAAAATGGCTTCGACGTCGCAGAAGCTCCCTTCCCCAATTCAGAACGTAGGAGGACAAACACCACCCAACATTCTTAATCCTGATATTCCTTCTTCTGACAATGAAGTTGCGGATGATTCTCAAGCAGAAGAGGTTAGAGACTATGCCGAGGATGAAGTTGATAGTTTGGTCGTAGAAATTATTTCAGAGGAAGAAATGATGTCGAGGGCATCTAAAAAATCCAAAACAGCCCAACCTCAAATTTCTAACCCTGTGGAACTTTTTCCTTCTCGATTTAAAGAGAAAGATCTTCCTTTTCTGAGAAAGGAATATGGTCGTTACTTCCCGTCGGAATTTGAGATCATCATTCCCACTTCCGAGGAAAGAGTAAACACTCCACCTGCTAATTGTCGAGCTTTTTATACGTCCCATTTTGAGCATGGGCTCCGTTTTCCCTTTTCTTCAATCCTCCGTCAATTCCTTGAGACCTTCATCGTCTCACTGACCCAGCTTGTTCCTAACGCCATAGCCTTTATTACGGCCTTCTCAGTCTTAATGGTAGCGCGAGGTTTTCAACCTTCATTCCGCAATTTCCTTCACTTCTTTCGATTTTCAGTATCGACCTCCTCAAACAGGGGTTATTATTATGTTAGTCAGAGACCTGGGTATGCTGTGCTTGAAAATGCCATTTCCAGCAACAGCACGGAGTGGAAGTCAAATTTCTTTTTTGTTAAAGCTCCGACCGTGCGCATTCTTGAAAACGGAGAAACTCAGGAGTTTGCTCATGATTGGGGCTATAATGACTCTTGGGTATATGGTGGTCGAAGAGTAATCGGGGAGATGGCCCCGGACGACCAATTCTCATCCACTATGATCGAGGAGATGAGATTAAACAAGTACCAATCAGCTCATTTGATCGGGGAGATCTTTCTTCGAAAAGCAGGACTGAGTTCTCTGGAATTTTCCATTCCATCGGATAATCGATCTCTAGGTAAAGTCATTTCCTAACTGATTTTATTCATAAAAGATTTATGAACTCGTCATTTTCTAATACCTATCTTTTTCGCAATGCAGCCATCATGGTCGAGAACTGCCGTTTTTCCGTGGTCGGTAAATCAGTCCTTTCGAACTCAAAAAAGTCTTGGGGTAAATCTCCCATAGAGCAAAAAGAATCCAGAAAAAGAAGAAGAGATCAGTTTATGGATCTGGAGGATATTGAGGAGGAGTCGTTCGAGAACGCTGATCCTATCCGAGTAGCTCCTCCTTCTTCCGGTCAAACCTCATCGGATATACCGTCTTCAAGCTCTCGCCAAGGCCGCGGTTATCCGCCCAAATTTCTTAGGGATCAACATGGTATTCTAGGCTGTCAATCTTGGTCGGAGCGCAATCCTACCGGCCCCGAAGCTAAAAGGAGAAAACAGTTCTTCGACAAAGGAGGGGAATATTTTACTCACGTCGGAGATATTGGTCATAAAGCTTCCCTGGTAGATATGATCGAGAGTCATCTTCAAGGGAAACGGGCGGCTGGATACTCCGAGAAGGATACATTGGCGTCTGATGATAAGGAGAATGTCGTCGATAAATCCATTCGAATTCTCCTTTCTTCGACCTTCACTCAAGATGTAAATAGGACGATCAAGAAAAAACCTCTCGAACAGCTGGCAAGAGCAGCTCATGCTCATGAAGTGGTGATGTTCTTTAATTTGTCAACCCCTTTAGTAAATGTTCTTTTATTCTATATTGATTTAGATAAATTTTTTCTTCATATAGACTAGAAATGCTTTGGTGTCGGCACTGTATGATATGGCGTTGCATAGGGATCAATGCAGCTTTGTTGAAGAAAGTAACAGGATTTTATCTGCCAGAGTTAAGGAGCTTGAAGATCAACTTGCTCAGGTTGATAATTCTCGAGCTTCTGCTGCCACTTCATCTGATCCTCTTGCTAATCCTAATTTGGAGACTGACAATCCTCACATTATTAGCATGATGACGGACTCTAGTAGATATCAAGCGCAGGTCGACCAAATGACTCGTGAAATAGAAGAGCAAAGAGTCGCGCATGCCACCCTCGTTAGCAAGCTTGAGTCGGATATTGCTGCTCTTCGATCCCAACTCGCGGCTAAGGAAGATGATTCTTCTGACATAGAGAGGGTCATAGATGCGCATCAATCTTCAGACGTCGAGCCCATAGTTCGAGAGTTTCTCAATTCTCCCGTGCATACCGCCATAATTCATCAAAAGATTGGTGGTCTGCTCTTGAGCTCGTTTTATAAGGGTGTCGATCAATTAATCGAGTCTGGGCAGATTCCTGATAAGCGGGAGGAATATCGCAAAGTCATGGCCATCGAAAAGGATCGAAGTCTTCAAGACTATCCTCCCGACTGCTTATCCTCTGTAGAGTATAACAATCATCCATTGGCTCACCTTGTCGAGGAATATGGAGCTCCAATTCCCGTGCCAACACCTGATTTGGATTTGATAAAGGATATCATGGAGAATCAGTCAGGCGAAGAGGAAGGTGATGATGCCGAGGAAGATATCGAGGGAGACCGTGTCGACGAAGGGAATAAAGAAGGAAAGGAGGGATCGTCCCCCAAGGAAATCAATTCACCCAGTTAGGATGTTTTTTATGGTTTTCTTTTATTTTGTTGTAAAGCTAGGCCTTTTTAATCTCGTAGATTATGTAAAACTCCTTTTTGTGATATATATTATTTTAGATCTGATATACTTTGTCGTTATGCTGATCACAATGCATATTTGATGACCCGTTTTTACCTTAATTTCGAATTTTTACTGTGCGCGCCAAGGTTCAAGGACATAATCGTCATTTCCTTAACTATATATAAAGGTAAATCTTTTGGGGTTTTACCGCGCGTCCCCACTTACAATATAAAATTTTCTTGTCATTGATCGGAGCTCATAGTTCGATAATTCACAAATATTCCTGATTTTTTGATCATGAGTTCCAACCTATTTTCTGGAGCTGCCAAACGATCTCTACGAGGTCTTCCCCGACGAGATACCCCGAAGAAAAGATCCCGAACGGAAAGTTCTCATCAATCATCCTCCCAAGGGGGAGCTTCTTCTCGGGAAACCATTCCTCGACCTGATCCAAAATTATCCTCGTCAAGCGGGAATTTAAAAGAAACGAAGGATATCCCTTATAATGCCCCGATCCGCAGTCCGATTGTCGATCCGAAGATGCTGGAGGCTTTCCAGAGTGAAGGTTCTTGCTCTACTTCTCCTCCTTTAGTAGAGCAAACATTTAATGAGGTATCACGAACCGTTTCCCCCCCTCCAGTCGTCCATACGACAAACGAGGAAAGTCAAGCTATTTCTCCTATTCTCGGAGAGCAAACCAATAATGAGGAGTCGCGAACCGTTTCTCCCCCTCCAAGCGTCCATACAACGAACGAGGAAAGTCGAGCTATTTCTCCTATCCTCGTGGAACAATCAATAAATGAGGAGTCACGAACTGTTCCAATTTTTCCAGATGAACGCTCAGTGGATGATCATTCCCCTTCGGGCAGAGATGTAACAAATCAGTCTATAAGTCGAGATGGTTGTGCTCAGGTCAAGGCTACTGCTCTTCATTCTGAAATTGCCACTCCCGTTTCTGAGATCGATCCCACTCTACAATTAAGGGGGCCTGTGGAAGATATTCCAGAATCTTTCTTTGCCCATCCTGGTTCGCAAGTTGTTTCGACCTCTCAAGACACTCGGGTTGTCTCTCCTGTTCGTATTTCACAAGGAGCGTCGAAAACTGGGTCTGGTCCCAGTCGTTCTGCAATTGAAAGGGTTGCGGACGACCCATTTCTTTTAGACGAGCGTCCATTTAAGGAGCAGGTTGAAGAGATAACTGAGTTCGATATAACCCGATCAGGTGGGGTTTCAATTGATGCGAGTATTCCACCAACCCTCGATCCTGATGGGGTTTCTTGGAATCTGGGAATGGGTACTATCTTGCCTAAGGAGCTTGAAAAATTGAAGAACCACTCTTCTCTGCAACTTGTCCAGTCCATCTTCAAACGTTTGGAGATGGTATGCGTATTTTGTTATTTGTCAAAAAGATCTAGGTGTTTTAAGTGTTTTACTTATATTTCTCAATACAGGCTAAGCATGAAGCTCTCCAACTCGGGATACAAAATGACGAATTCTATTTTGCTCGAGAAGAATCCCTCGATCGGGTAAATACAATTGCCGCTGCTCATCGATTGCTGATGACTGAGGTTGAGCACCTCCGAGCTACCACTGAAAGGCTCACTAGAGAGAAGGGAGAACTTGCTCGAGTAAAGGAGCAGCTTACCAAGGAGAAAACAGATCTTCTTCAATTGAAAGATCTGGAGTTTGATAGGGGTTTTTCCCTCGGATATGAGCAGCGTGCCCAAGAAATGATGACCTATCTTGGTTATCCGACAATTCCTGCTCATGTTCACGAAACGGTAGACAAAGGTCTTACTTCCGATCATACTCCTGAGCAGTAGACAAGAGTCTTTCTTTTTTTTTTCTTTTTTTTTTTTTTTTTTTTCTTGAAATGTAAATATCAATTTTTGCCTGATAATTGGAAGAACATACTTATTGTTCGATTTCCACGCCTCATCGACCTGTATGTTGATAATTAATTTCTTGCAATAATATTTAAAGATGAGAAGTCAACTTGGTAGGTGTGCCGTAACTGTTGGAACGATTCGTATGCTCTGTCCATTGATTGGTTAATTCCCCGTAGTATAAATAGCTCATTGGAGATTTAGGAAAAAGAGAAAAACTGAATCAATATGCCACCTCTGAACAGTTTAATTTGGTTTTCATGGCCTGTTAACTATGGTGGAGATATCAAACCAGATAGTTTTTTGAATAGACGAGAGCTGGTTAGTTCATTAAAATGGTATTTTGTCCATGCATGCTCGAAAACTTGCGCCCAAGGCATGGAGAACTATCCTGTCTCAATTGTACGTCAGCCAAGTTTTTTCCTTCTCAGCGTGCTTTAGCTTGATACTGTGATCGACCCCATGGTGACCATGTGGCCCATTTAGGGGTCATTAAATCACCAGCATTAGCAAATATACGCACTTCTGCATGTTCCTCGTCTCTATGCATTGGTAGTAGTCTGAGGAGAAGGTCGAATTGAAGGAGCAGATCAGTTCGAGGAGTAACGAGGTAGGGCTAGTGTTTTGAAATAACTGTAATGATCCTTGAATGTAAGCGTAGGTTTTCGTGATGATATGTCTGTACTTTGTGTAATGATCCTTTCAAAGGCCTGAATAAAATTAATTATTCTTTGTTCGTTCAGTTCGACAATAACGATTGACTATATTTTCTGATACTGCAAATTATACTTATAATGTTTTAAATCCGGACCGTTGATAGGGCCTCAATTTAGCACCCTTGGATCCTTTATCCTCTGCCTATAAAAAGATTCTTCCATTCCTTTCTTTCTTCTCAAAAGGTGAAGTCCTTCAAGATGAATATTTATCGTTATAAGTATCATCGAGCACCAGATTTGTCAGTTTATGTACCAAGGAGTTCAAGAATTGGTATGGTAGGAATTGGAAAAATGAGATCCCTGTCTTATGCGGTGTTGGTCGGGTAAATCTCATAATTGGGGATTAGCCGATCATCCACCGCGTCGTACGATAGAGGTCGAGAATAGAGGAAAGCAGGATTCTATGTTTATCGAAATCAACTTGTTTCTAACAGGTTGGTGATGTTATGCATGGGACCCTTCTGATCCCTATTTTAATCGGTGAAGAAAAAGCATCAACTTCTTCGAGGTGGTCGAATCGTGATAGCATGTGGCTGTGCTTGCCCGATGACACTTGCCTACCCATAGAAGAAGCCTGAACTTTAGGTTCTCGTCACTGTTCTGAAAGTAGAAAAAGACGATCGTTCCGAGGAGGTTCAGGAGCGTTTTGGAACCAAACTCTTTCTTTTGTTATTTTGTAGGTGTAACTGTTTAGTGTAGCTGATCGATGAATATTCAATATGTAATACTAGTTCTACTATGATAGTCATTGTATTGTCTTCATCGATGTAATATAATACCTCTATTTCGACCGAGTCAAAAATGCATTTATTTCCATTCCTTTATTTACGGCTTGCAGTTATGACTTTGTAACGTAATTTCCGATGTGGTTTCATAGCCGTTGATTGGATGTGAGTCTCACCGTAGGATTTCAACTTATTCTGTCTATAAAAGGAATCTTCTTTCTTCCACTAAGTCACCATCATAAGTAAAAAATTCTGAAATAATGTACTTCTTCTTTGTCCAAAATGGCGGTCGTCCGCCTAATTCGAGAATCCAGAAGAAAACTTTATCATGTCGACTTGGTATGGGTGGAACTGGAAAATAGAGATTTCTCAAAAACCATGAAATCTCCTACCCCTAATAAGGGGGATGGATCGGAACGCCTATCATCATTCGACCAACCTATGTAAATGGGTAAAGGTCGGTGTTGTGGGGTTCCGTCCCATTAGTTACGTGGTTGGTGGAAAGCTGGTTAGTTCATTAAAACGAGCATATATGGTCAAAAAATGCTAACCACCATCGACCGTTGTAACATTATAATCTCTCAAAGCTCTCCCTGATTCCAAAGCTTTGTGCCCGCGAAAACGACTGGTTCTATCTGGTGGCAAGAATTCTGGGAGCAAGTCGGAGATAGATCAGGCGAAAGATCCTTTGTTTGCTTCTTTTTTTCCTTATATAACAGAGTTTACCATTGCTTTAGATAGGATAGGATAGGTATCTCCGACGTATATGATTATCAGTGATAAAAAATTTTACTGTGTATCAGCTGTTCGTTTATGTAGATTGTATGACGAATGTAAATTTTTCTCATCTATGAGTTTTAGTTTTTGTGCCAATCTTTGGATTTCAATCGTTGTAGA
Source organism: Penstemon davidsonii (assembly GCA_034814905.1). Classification (NCBI taxonomy): domain Eukaryota; kingdom Viridiplantae; phylum Streptophyta; class Magnoliopsida; order Lamiales; family Plantaginaceae; genus Penstemon; species Penstemon davidsonii. The sequence goes on from JAYDYQ010002688.1 coordinate 8,966,599, forward strand.
TCGTTTGTGATGAGTGTATACCGAACCATTGGTTTTTACTCAGAGCTTTTGTTATATTTAGATTTTATATCAATTGTGGTTTTAATCTGTGTGGGTCGTTCATTTGGAGATCGACGAGTGTATACCGACCCAATCGGTTTACTCAAAATTTCGGGTTGTATACCAATTATTGGTTTTAACCTTTGTAGGTTGTTTATTAGGAGATCGATGAGTGTATACCGACCCAATCGGTTTTACTCAAAAATTTAGGTTGTATACCAAATATTGGTTTTAACCTTCGTAGGTTGTTCCTTGGGAGATCGATGAGTGTATACCGACCCAATCGGTTTTACTCAAAAATTTAGGTTGTATACCAATTATTGGTTTTAACCTTCGTAGGTCGTTTCTTGGGAGATCGATGAGTGTATACCGACCCAATCGGTTTTACTCAAAAAATTTAGGTTGTATACCAAATATTGGTTTTAACCTTCGTAGGTCGTTCCTTGGGAGATCGATGAGTGTATACCGACCCAATCGGTTTTACTCAAAAATTTAGGTTGTATACCAATTATTGGTTTTAACCTTCGTAGGTCGTTTCTTGGGAGATCGATGAGTGTATACCGACCCAATCGGTTTTACTCAAAAATTTAGGTTGTATACCAATTATTGGTTTTAACCTTCGTAGGTCATTCATTTTGAAAAAAGTCGTTTTCTGAGCGCGTCCGATGGAGAAGTAAGCAAAAGCTTTTATTATAGTTGAAGACAAATTAATGGTAAGAAGAAAATAACAAGACATACTGAAAAAACTAAAAAGAAAACTAATTTCTTGGAAATCCTGTCTAATTTCTGAATCTTCTTATCTTTGAATTCTATCGACCATAATATCTTCTGAGATTTACAGCATTCCACGTCCGCGGGAGCGGAGTTCCATCCATATGAGCTATCTTATATGATCCCTTCTTTCCGACCGCAATTACCACATAGGGGCCTTCCCAATTCTGCTGTAATTTTCCCACATGTTTGGATACTTCAACTTTTTTAAGTACCAAATCACCTTCTTTGAATGACCGTATTCTCACCCTTTGATTATAGGCCTTTTCCATGCTAGATTTTGCTGCTTCTAGCCGAAGACTGGCTTTTTCTCTCAAGGTCTCGCTTAGGTCGATGTCGTCCTTTCTGAGTTGATTATTTGTTTCTTCATCGTACAACTCAATTCTCGGACTGGGAACAAGTGCCTCGACTGGGATGACCGCTTCCGAACCATATACCAAGCTGAACGGTGTTTCACCAGTAGATGCTTTGACTGTAGTTCTGTTAGCCCAAACGACACCAGGAAGTTCGTCCAACCATTTTCCTTTAGCGTCGTCAAGTCTTTTTTCGAGGGATTTTATAATTTCTCGATTTGCTACCTCAGTCTGCCCGTTTGCTCGAGGATGTCCAACAGATGTAAAGTTTTGTTGTATCCCTAACTTCGAGCACCACTCTTGAACTTGTTTCCCAGCAAATTGGGTTCCATTGTCGGAAATTAAAATCCTCGGAATTCCAAAACGACAGACTATATTTTTCCAGAGAAAGTTTATTACTTGAAACTGTGTTATCCGAGCTAGGGCAATGCATTCGATCCATTTACTGAAGTATTCGACTGCGACTAAGACATAACTCTTTTTTGACCTGGCCGGTGGAAAAGGTCCCACTATATCAATTCCCCATTGGTCAAAAGGCCAGCAGATCGGAATTGAGTGCATTGTTTCAGCAGGTTGATGTATTATATTCGAATGCACTTGGCAATAATGACAATGTTTTACATAATCTTGTGCATCTGCATACATCGTCGGCCAATAGTATCCAGTTCTTAGGCATTTGAGCGCGAGTGCTCGAGCGCCACTGTGATTCCCAGCTTCTCCCTCATGTATACTCTTAAGGATACTCTCGTACTGGTGCTCGGGAATGCATTTCATCAGAATTCCAGATACAGATCGTCGATAGAGTTTTCCTTCCAATATTGCATACCTTGGTGCTCGATATCTTATCCTTCTAGCTTCATTCTTACGGCTAGGGAGAGATCCATCGTTCAAATAGGTGATTAACGGAGTCATCCAACTGTCCGCCGCCAAGTCGATATCCATTACTTCATTAGCTGGGACAATATCGAGGTCGATGGAAGGAGTTTTGGAGATTAGCCAGGTGATCACCCTTTTAGATTTACCATCCCTTGTTCCTGTAAATCTGGATAGTTGATCAGCCCAACGATTTTCTTCACGTGGAATATTTTGAATATCAAATTTATCAAATTTCCCGGTTAACTTTTTTACTTTATCCAAGTATTTTATCATATTGAATTCTTTTGCTTCGTACATCCCGCTAATTTGTCTCTGAATTAGCTCGGAATCTGTCAAAACATTCAAAATCTTTATATTGGCTTGTATAGCCATTTCCAAACCCGCAATTAGAGCTTCGTATTCGGCTTCGTTATTGGTTACCACGAAGTCCAAAGTGATGGCATAATTCATGTCCTCGCCGTTTGGTCCTTGGAAATTGATCCCTGCGCCTCCACCATCTCTGCTTAAAGCACCATCGACGTGCATAAGCCATGGCAGGTCATTGACGATCATAATACTGCTATCGCTTGGCGATGTCACATTGGAGCTTGTCTCCGATAGACCCGGAGTTTCAAGGAGGAAGTCTGCCAGTATCTGAGCCTTGATTGCAGTTCGTGGTCGATATTCGATCTCGTATTGTCCCAATTCTACAGCCCATTTGATCAATCTTCCTGAGGCCTCTGGTTTGGATAACACTTGCCTCAGAGGCTGATTGGTGAGTACGATGATCTTGTATGTTTGAAAGTAAGGCCGCAACCTTCGTGCTGACGTCACCAAAGCCAGAGCAAATTTTTCAATTGTTAGATAATTCTTCTCAGCTCCCTGCAATAACTTACTCAAATAATAGACGGGCTTGTGTTCCGAGCCCTCTATTTTTACCATAACCGAGCTCACGGCCGCCTCGGAAATAGCGATGTATATATATAGAGGTTGTCCCTCCGTAGGTTTGGCGAGCATAGGTGGCGACGTTAGATAGTTTTTCAGTTGTTCGAAAGCATGATCACAATCTTCAGTCCATTCAAAGGTCTTAGCTTTTCGTAAAGTTTGAAAAAATGGTAAACTTTTGTCTGCGGACCTTGATATGAATCTATTGAGAGCAACAATCTTCCCAACTAGGCTTTGCACCTGGGTAATATTTCCAGGGGGCTTCATTTCGGTGATCGCCCGTATCTTCTCTGGATTTGCTTCGATGCCTCTCTCATGGACTAAGTATCCTAAGAATTTTCCAGATTTTACCCCAAATGTACATTTTAAGGGGTTGAGCTTCATTCCATATTTCCTCAGGATCTTGAAGCAACGGTCGAGGTGCTCAATATGATCTTCTTCACTCATGCTTTTTACCAGCATGTCATCGACATATACCTCCATTATTTCTCCGATTAACTCTTTAAACATCAAGTTGACCAACCGTTGATAGGTTGCTCCAGCATTTCTCAACCCGAAAGGCATCACTATGAAACAATATACGCCTTGTTCGGTAATGAATGCAGTCTTTTCTTGATCTTTTTCATTCATGAAAATCTGATAGAAGCCTTGGAATGCATCCATCATACAGAAGATTGCAAAACCTGCCGTCGAGTCGACCAACAGATCGATCCTTGGTAGAGGATAAGGATCTCTCGGACACAATTTATTCAAGTCAGTAAAATCGTTGCACATCCTCCACTTGTTATCCTTCTTGTCTCCCTTTGAGACAAGTACGACATTACATAACCACTCAGTAAAGTGTATTTCTCTAATCTGTTTGGACAATAAAAGCCTTTCGACCTCTGCTTTTATTATTTTGTCCTTCACGGGGCCATGATTCCTTTTCTTTTGTCTGACTGGTTTTGCGCTCGGATCTATCTTTAGAGAGTGAGTTATAATTCTTGGGTCGATCCCCACTATGTCTTCCGAGCTCCAGGCGAAAACATCCACATTTTTTCTTAAGAAGTTGATCAACATGATTTCTCCCTGTGGAGATAGTTCAGTTCCGATCCTGGTGATTTTGGTCGGGTCACTCTCGATAAGCTTAACTTCTTTATGCTCTGGTGCACGTAGAGTTAGATCAATGGGCTCTTTCCCTTTTTTGCTGATCGGATCCGTACTAGGCAATTCAGGATCCCGAGATCTATCCGTCGAAGACCCTACTGTTTTTCTTTTTGACGGCGTTAAAGGATCAACATTTCTTTTCAAAGATAGTGAGGTATTGTAACAATCCCAGGCCATGCAATGGTCATTGACCATTTCGCCGACCCCAGAGATTGTAGGGAATTTGATTTTTTGGTGGTAGGTTGACACAACCGCTCGAAATTGGTTTAAGGCTGGTCTTCCCAAAATTGCATTATAAGCAAATGGTGCTTCAACCACTAAGAACTTAATCATTTTGATCACTCTATGAGGTTTATGTCCGAGAGTTACACTCAGGTTAATAGTTCCAGCTGGAACTATTTCCGATCCTCCAAACCCTACCAGGGGTGTAGCTACTCTTTGGAGAGTTAATTTTCCGAGGTTCATCTGATTCAGCACTTCGATAGCTATTATGTTAGCTGAACTTCCGTTGTCGATCAGAATCCTCTTGACGTTGAAATCGGATATTTTCAATGAGACCACCATAGGGAAATCGGGGTGGTCTTCGTTGTTGTCCCAATTCAGATTTCTGGGGACTTCGCTTTCGTCGAACTTGATGACTTGCTGGTTAGAGCTCTTATTCTCGAGTGCCCATATCTCTTTGGGAGCGATTACTCCTTGTTCTAAAGATCGCGCAGTCCGTCGCCTCGCATTCCGACTGTCTCCCCCTGCTGGTCCACCAGAGATTACATGAATAGTTCCATTGATCCGATCGTCATCGATATCATTTCGTCGAGGCGGATGGTTACTGGGCGATCTACCATGAGGACTTCTATTTTCCTCTCTCCTTCTAGGACTTCTTGTCCTTTGTCTTCTTCGATCTGCTCTATCAACAAATTCATTTAATTTACCTTGTTGAATCAATCTTTCGATTTCTTGTTTCAGATGGTAACAATCTTCGGTTCTATGACCGTGGGCTCGATGGTACCTACAATATAAATCGTAGTTCTTTGCCCCCGGTTTTGCTTGTGTGATTCTTTTAGCTGGGGGAATCAGATTATTCCTTTCTAGTATAACTAATTCGATCTCTTATATTTCTTTCCGGAGATCGAGGCCTGAGATAGACATTGGGTCTTTTCTCTAGGTTACTCCCATTGTGATCTAATCTTTGAAAAACATTCCCCCTTCGGGGAAATCGATCATATTCCGTTACCCTATTCATCGGAGGTTTTTCAGGTTTTCTTGATCCTGAAGTCGATGCTTTATTCTTATTTTTGTCCTTGAAAGAGTTCATCTCTTCTTGGGTCATATATTTGGAGGCCAACGTCATGATTTCCGCAAAGGTTCTAGGCTGCTTTCGACTCAAAGCGTTGCCAAATTGCCTATTTTTAGTCAGATCGAATAGAATTGATATGATGTAATCAATGTTCGGAGAGTCAATCTTCAAAAGTTCCACATTGAATCTTGCTAACCAAGTTCTTAAAGACTCCCCTTCTAGCTGAGTTATAGTCCCTAGATAGCTCATAGGGAGTTTTTGTTTTTTCTGGCTGGCAAATTGTTGTTCTAACTTATTGCATAATTCTCTAAAGCTGAAGATCGAGTTAGGCGGTTGTTTTCCGAACCAATCCAATGCTAACCCTTCAAACGTTGTGATCATCAACTTGGCCGTATATTCTGCTGAATGAGCATACAAGCTCATTATATTAGTGAAACTAAAGATGTAGTCGGTTGGGTCAGTGGTTCCGTCGTATCTGGGGAGCCGGGCGGGCAAAGATCCAGAAGCATGTGCTTCCCTGATTTCTAAACAGAAAGGGGAACACGCAGCTATACTATCCTGTATTTCACGTGAACGAGGCCAAGGTTGCTGCAGAGTCAGAAGCCTCTGTTCGACTCGTTCCTCGACCATCCTTTCTATATCTCTTTCAGAGATTCTCTTGGTCGCTTGACGATTGATAACTGGGGGTTCGTCCGCGTCATCGATCGGTATCACAGTGCGGTCCTTGGATAGGCGAGGTTCAGATCGAGCATTAGCTCTTGCCTGATTAGTTTTTCGACCAAGGTTCCTTCCTGCTATGTTTGGCGGGGATATTTGAGATCGTTGATCCGCGTCCGGACTTTCAGCTTGAGTTGACTGGTGATCATTATTCTCCCGAGGTTCCCTGACATTGTTAACCGCTCTTGAAGGACCAACAGCTGCCCTTACTGGTTCCGCAACTGCATGAGTTTGTAGAATTTGAGGAAAAAACGAACTTAAAATTTGAGCAATTTGTAGTATTTTTTCCTGGTCAGCGGAAAGCGGTGCGGCAGGGACGGATTGGACAGGTGGGTTAGGAATCCTACTTGTGGTAGGAGTTTGTCGTGCTCCGTCGTTCTGATTGATGTTTTCGTTTGGTGCAACTTGTTCCTCTAAAGGGTCAAGATTCTGTTGGTTTCCCGGAGGTTGTGTGTTATTAGCGCTGATTCTTTGGGAACCTTCAGGCAAGCTATCCATAGCGTGAGAAGGTCGAGAATTCGTGCTTCTTCCTGCGTTACGTGCGCTTTTCCTTGGATTGGCCATATTTCGATCGAGTAATTAACCGGGCCCCACGGTGGGCGCCAACTGATTTAACCGAATTTCGTCTTAAGGTTTAATCTCAGTAATTTAATAAAGAACAATTTATTGTATTAAGGGTTTGGTTAAAGTACTCAGGATGGTGCAATTCAAGAATAAGCACAGTAATATAATTGAATAGAAAACAATAATAAGAAGAGCAAGCAATAGTAGTGTATTTCTTAGGTAAAATTCTGGATCCTCAATACAATGTAAGATTCGCTATTTATAATATTCCTCCTGTCCTAACTGAACTAGGAGTCCTATTTTGCCTAGGAAACCTACATGGCCTAGGAGTATCTCAGGGCCCATTAAGTCCTCTGAAACGGATAGTAGATCGATCACAGTAGGTCGATCGGATAAGTATTTGTATGGTCGAACCGATCTTGAGGTCTTAACAGGTCGGATCGATTCTGAACAGGCTCGAAAAGTACAGTTCGATCATAGGTGTAAAATAGCCCTCATCAAGGTCAATAAATTTTGCTAAGAACTCGTTTATTGGGAACTTAGTTTCCCGTCGATATTATTTCAATTGTATTAAACAATTGCTTAAATGACTAATGAAATAATTTATTTTTTCTTTAAGAAAAGGGAGACCCAAAAAAAAAAACATGAAAGAAATTATCATCGGGATTCGGTTACAACCTTAAAAGTGGGCCTTCTGATGAAGTGCTTAAAGTGGGCTTTTCACGTACTGAATTTTTGGAATTGGGTTTAGATTTCATTGTGAAAGTCAGTGGGAGATAATCTCAGCATTAGTCGGCTCGGAAGCCCATCTACCCCCTGGGCCCGTAAAGTTATTATTATTATTATTATTATTTTTTATGAGTATGGATCATTGTTGTTAATTGTTATCTTCTTCTCTTTTTTTTTTTTTTTGGTCAGAGTTGATTAAGTACTTTTATTTTATTATCAGTGGAAAGTTGATTTTTTAGAGTTTAAAAAGTGTAATAATGTATATCTTAAATAAAAGTTTATGAGAAAAGGAATTGAAAGGAGAGAGAAGATAAATCTACCATAATTAATGATTTTTCATTTTAGAAAGAAAAAAGAAAGCTTCACGGACAAAGGTAATTAAAAAAACTTGGATATTATTAAAATTAGAGAGTTTTAAAATCTTAACATGGTAACAAATTTAAACCTTTTATTTATATTTAACTAAATCTTATCTTCTTTAGACGGCTCGGCTGAGAATTTAACTCGCCAAGCCGCTATATATCGTAACGGAAAATGGGACCTCTGACTTGTGGGGCCAGTTTTGTCATAGATATTTTGTACAGTTTGTATCATTGATATCTTATTTATATCGAAAAAATCATACTACATGAGAAGATATTTTATGCAGTAGATATTCGTGTACGGGAAATGGGCAACCATCCTGCATGTCCGTTTAGTACTACTCTTTTTATTTTATTATATTATATCATTGGAAAAGAAAAGGTGTAGATCCTGTACCTAGATATTTTCTTCGTATTAAGTTCACATTGATTTTTCATTACATCCAAAAAATATAGTTATTGAGTAAATTCCGGAGAATCTATTTTTCTTTATTTTATCTTTTATGTTTTTCTTACTAATTATGGTTGGAGAGCTACACTAATTCATGGCAATTTTTCCTTTGTGAATAATTATCTTAATTAATTGAATGAGTTTAATCAAATTCAATTTGAACAAGAATTATCTTAATTTTTTTGTCTTTCTTAGTGTTGTTATTTTCGAACTCATTTGAGTGATGTAGGACTTGTTCGGTGTGTGTGGTTGAGAAATTGATTTCACGATAACTGATTTTTATGAATTAATTCGATTTTTGCAACAATTAATCACAATAAAATCTAATTATGCTTGATTGTAAAACAAAACAAAAATATCCAAAAAATCTGGTATAAATTAGTTGACCATAACAAAAAGATATATCCCCAACACACAAAAAGTGCAGGACAAGTGGGTCACACCGCGGCTACCTTGGCTTTAAGTAAGCAAACGCAAAACAAGCTTGGCTCTATATTCTTTCTGTGAACTCATTATCCAAAAAAAATATTCCAATTTTCAGTTAGTATTAGCCCCATAGCTCTGAATTCTGCTGCAAAAACCGTAATTTACTTGAGAAAATTGTCGAGGATCAACTCAGCAGAGAGGTGAGTTGACTTGACATCAACGTGGAATTTTTATTCTTCAATTTTGGTGTTCGAATTATTAGGATGGAGAAATAGAGACTTAATTAATTATTAGCTCATTAGCTGGGTTACTACATTTGGTTTGATTTCCTTCGTTTTTTCTTTTTCGGATCAGAATGAAATTTCTCAAAATGCGAAATGTTTTCTTTCTTTGTTGTGGATTTCAAGTATGAATTTCTGTAAATAAGCTGTAGATAAGATTTTCTGAATCCGCATTATTTAGGTATTACTTCTATTTTTGTTGTTTGCTAATATCTTGCTTAAATCTCTGATGAAACTGTGAAGTTAGATTTGCAATTGGTTTGTCATGTCTGAGCGAATTGGACAATCAGTTGATGATACCAAAGGTAACAAGTCTTCTTGGATGGCACATTGGATGCCAACATTAGAAACACATAGTCATAGTGGAAATGATAGTTTGGCGAATGGATTGTTGGAGGTTCCTAGGTCCGTCACAGGATTCGGATTCATTAAGACAAAAAACATTGAGAGTATCAGACCGAGTTCGAAAAACTTTGGAATTGAAGGAAAGTGTACTTCTCTTTTCAAGCTTGATCTAGAGGCTGATAATAATAATAATATGCAACCATTAAGTCCTATGTTTGGTCACAATCTAGATCGTGGTAAAGCAACCGAGATTGAGTTTCCTTCTGTGGCTTTTGGGATTCCAGCTGCTAATGGAGGTGCAGGTACTACTTCGATGAATCCTCTTGAGTGGTTGAAAAAGCATTCCTCTGCAAAAGATAACAGCATTGTAGCTTTAAAGCCTTTGCAGAAAACATTTGCTGAATTATCATCGCAGATGGTGCCACAGAGACTCGACTGGGAAAAGTATGATTTTGACAAAGGAAAATCAACCACTTTTTCCGTCAATCAATTGCCAAATGCTAATTTGAGAATGCTAAATTTTGGCCAGTCGGCAGATTTACTGCGTGAGAGAAAAATGGACAGCCACTCACAATCGGATAATCCAATGAACGCATGTTTCAAGGAAATTAATAGAACATTGTTGTTTGGTGTTCCATCCACGAGTAATCATTACTTACCCCAAGTAGAACAAGAGTGGTTCCAGAAGACACACAAGTGTTCAAGTATAAGAATGTTTCCAAATCAGTGCATTTCAGACAGAACCAAGTCTAAGATATCATCACACAGTGATCATTATTCTTTACAGAAGATGCCCAAGTGTGTCCATGAGGTGGAGACAATGAGAATATGCACCACAGTGGATGCTGTAGAAGGAATGCCTGGAGGTTGTCCCACGTTTTCTCAGACAACTCAGAGTCTTCTAATCAGGCAAAAGATTGATGTCAATCTGTCCAAAGAAAATGATATTTTTAAAAGTACAGAAGTCCTTTCTAAAATTGATGAAAATACATCGACCGATATTCCTAACCTATCACCCATTTTTGGTCAAGGCAATCAAGAAATGAAAGCTCGAAATCTGTCTAGTTCCTTCGAGAGTGAAGGGAAAGGAAATGATAGAGATGTCAAAGCTTTTAAAGTTACTATGAAGAATGAATCGTCAGCTGAAACAGACACCATGGACATGGATTTTCTTAAGGAGAAGAATTTGCATACTGGTATGTATTAACTTTGCAGCATGAATTTTTAAATCGTTTTTGAAAGCTGATGTTCTTTGATCTGGCTATGGTTTTTGGAAGTCAGCTTTTAGTTTTCTTGTTTATATTTGTAAGCAAAATATTGTCTTTATTAAGCTGTTTCTCTTTACTCTGCTGTAGGTGCAGATTCTACAGCACCAACTAAGGTACTCTTGCTATGCTTATGTGTGCCTTAATCCCCATTTGAATTTTTATAGTATAATTTTCAAATACCTTTCTAGGTTTCCTGCTCCTGTTTTTACTTGGATGAATAATGTTTCACGTTCAGATCTTAGCTAATAACAAACTAAAAAATGTGCTAAAGAAAGAAAAACATGTGAAATTATTAAACATTATGGCCCGGTTCGGATAAACACTGGTTAATGAGAAGATTGTAAAACTTGCCAGACCTTCTGGTTTTACCACGTAGCAATAATTCTATGAAATATTAACAAATTAGTCAGAATTCACAGAAAAATATATGAAGGTCTAATAAGCTGCATTTTTATTCTCGTATCCCAATTATTTTTGCATGTCCTTTCTCGATTTTTGCATGTCTTCTTAAATGCATCTTTTCATTTGTAGCAGGAGTTCAATACCGAATCAAATTTGCCACCTAAGGTTGACGTTGCTACCTCAGAGAACATGTGCCGTAGCTTCTCAAAGACCCAGAGTTTGGACATGGACACGCTCCTAGTAAATACCGAGCAGCCTAAACTAAATCTTAATCTCAGCCTGGAAAATTCTATAGAAGCAGAAGATCCGAGCTACAGATGGGTAAAGCGTCTGAAATTGAGCACTTCAAAGACCCCTTCTCTAGGCTCTAAGAGCTCATATTTGGATGAGAACTTGCCCCATGAAAAAATGAGCAATATTTATAGCAAAATTATCAAGAATAACATCACTACCCCAGAACCAAATCCAAGTAAGAGTGGGGACTTATCAAAGGAAGACGAAGATATCTTGGTGGAGCCATTAAAGAAGGATAAAGAGTTATTGTTTTCACATGCTTGGATAAAGAGATGGATGAGTAATGAATCGAAAACTTCCCAAGAGAAGACCGAAAAAGTTTGTGAGCCTCAAAGTTCAATATTGGTAGTGGAGGACCTTGAAAAGAAGCAGTTTCCTAGCATTGCAGCTATGGCACTTATGGGAAAGGCGATGAACGGTTTTCAACAGTGTGAGCTTCAGAAAAAGGGATCTTTCACTGTTTGGAACACAAAGGCTTTCTGAAAAAACTAATACGGCATTGGAGTTCAATATTTGGTGGCACTATTGGCCTTGGTTTTCTTCAGTAAATGTTCCGTTTGCCTGTCAATCTATAGGTGTAGTTTTTGAGTGATTGTTGTTCGTTATTCAGTTAAACTTTCTAACTAAATTGAAATCATTTCAACTGCTTTCTGAGTAAGGTTTCTTCTTTTCATACATTGGCTTGGTCATGATGAGTTGACCCATTGGTGTGTCATTGTATATCTTTAGCATAAAAAACAACTTCCAAACATACTTCATAATGTTATAGGACTGAAGTAACTATTATTATTTCAAACTTCTGTACATGCCATAAATTCAGAAGAGTTTTGATAACTTATTTTCTCCGAGCAATATTGTAGCATAATGTTTGTTCTTACCTTAAATACATAATTTCATCTACTGGAGAAAGAAAAGCACTCCTTTAATGAGCTCTCCTGCAAGAACGTCACCCCAATCGTCTCAACCTGTTACCTCAAATCACTACATGCACAAATTTCAAAGCTAGCAAGTATTGCATGAGACCGATTTATATGACCGTTCCATCATTGATTGTTGCTTTCTCGGGTATGATAGTGATTCCAGAACGAATATAGAATCCTTCCTCGGGTCTATTGGCTTCTTGTACACCCTGCATAGCCAAAGGGTAAAATTGTCATTTGGATAAAAAAGACTCTAAATTCCTATGCTTTCATATCTACAACTACTCAATTTATAACAAAGTGCACAAAGGCATACTGGGTGATTGAACTTACATCTTTATTCATGATGATCACATCTTTCCCTATTCTCGCATTCTTGTCAATAATACAGTTCCTACAAGTAAAACGGATTCTGAACTTAGAATTTAGAGAGGAAAATAAAAATGAACCTAACATATTAAAAGGCATGATTGTTTCAGGTTGAATTAGAGCGTTGAAGGTCCAATCCATTGAGATTAAAATGCAATTTTACCAAACATAAAGCATAATTTCGTGCAAGAGAAATATTCCACTCGTTGTTATACCTACTAAAATTCAAGAATCACGCACCTAAGTAAATAAATCCTAAATATTTAGCATTCCATGTCCGCTCACCTGATTTTCGTATCCCTTCCAATCCCCATTGGAACTTTTCCCTGTGCAAGGAGGGAAGCAATCTCCGACTCTGTTTGGTAGTAATCGGCCCCCATCATCAAAGTATCCTATCACCAAAAAACAAAGTTATTAGAATTATCCAAATTATGGAAGTTTTAAAACAGAAGCCTTTCGTTGATACTTGGAAACATAATACTATAATATGCTTACCTTGAGTTCCACTCCAGAATCCAAACGAGAGCGTTCACCTACTACTGAATGGTCAACAACGCATTCTCTCAAGAAACACCCGTGTGATATTATTGCATCTTTAATCTAAAACAAACACAATTATATCGTAAAAATATCATTAAATACGAGGATGTAACACTAACTTAGCTTACCTTGCATTTGTCGATTTTAGTTGGTGGCAAGAAACGAGGAGACGTGTAGAAAGGTGTCTTCGGATCATAAAATTCAAACATTGGAAACTGCAAACATGAAACAAATCTCAACTTTCAAAAAGTTCACAAAAGAATGACTAAAATATAAACTCTTTACATAAATTACTATCTAGGAAACAAGATTAACCTCATCGGCAAGAGCCAAATTAGCATCATAAAATGATTTTATTTTTCCAATATCCTCCCAATAGTCTCTGAATATATACGCCTGCAATAAAAATATCATACATAATCTTAAAGATAGACTGACAGATGTGAATAAAATAAAAAAGTTACGTAGTTTTTTCAAAACCTGCACGTTATGTTCATTCACTGCAGCGGGTATTATTTCCGATCCAAAATCATTTGACATAGGGTAATTCAACCTTAAGAGCTTCAATAATACACCCGTCTTAAATGCATAAACTCCCATAGAAGCTATGTATGGAGTTTTTATTGCATCTTGTGGAGACAAACCTATGATCGAAGTGTCAAATTGCTGTAATAAAAAATTAAAGGAAAAAAGAGAAGTTTAGCTTATAATGCAAGAATCGAGCATTCGTATATATACGTAGTGTAAATATGCAAACTGACTTTAAACGCATACCATTGCTTTCTTATCACCACCTTTAGGTTTTTCAGAGAATTGTGTTATCCGACCCCTGCTATCAATGTTCACCAGTCCAAACTCTGATGCTCGGCTGAGAAGAAAAATTCAAATTAAATGTGAGTTTTGTTATAAAAAATAAAACTTGTCAATTTTGAAGCATTGAACTTTTTTTTAATGCTTTTGGCACATTGAAAGGTTAGACCTTAATCTACATCTAAGAAGAATATAACACTTAGAAAAATCAATACATCAAATTATAACTTGAAATGTTTACAAACCTGTCACCAACTGGTGCACATGAAAGTGTAAGATCAGCATTTCTGTCAATGTGATTCTGTATAAACATTAAATTGGGTTATATATCCAAATAGTTCATATATACTTATATATTTCTTTTTTTATTTGAAAAGAATATACCTGAACAAAGTCCATATAGTCCATCCTATAAAGATGATCCCCAGATAGTATCAATATATTATCAATATCTTTAGCCTTGGCATCCTGGAAAAATTAGTCAAAATAAAACACAAAATAATGAGCAACATCCAAATTTAAAAAAAAAAAAATCAATTTAAGACAATACTAATATGTTAAAGTTATAAAGACTCACTTCAAATAGCCATATAAATTGCCTAACAGCATCTGCAGTCCCCTGAAACCATCGATTTCCTGTTTCCCCTGCCGTTTGTGTGGCAGCCAAAACCTATAATAAGACACAATCAAACAATTGTTTGAGATGCATTAGAGTGCTGTACTTTCAATCTACAACAAAAAAGTATAATTATCAAAATATTGACCTCAACAAATCCATCACCAAAGCTGACACCATTTCCAGTATATGTACGTGAAATGTGACGATTGAGAGAAGCAGAATTGAACTGAGTAAGCACAAAGATTTTGTTAATGCCACTATTGATACAATTGCTCATCGGTATATCTATAAGCCTGTAGCATCCTCCCACTGGAACCTGCATTCCCAAAAAAAAAATCATTAATTATCTGATGTGGGACTTATATATCCATTTTTCATTATTTCCGGAATTGGGTAAGAAAATTAAATATATTTTTTATAATCTTATAACTAAATCAATTCATGTGAATTTCAATGCATTAATCAAGGATATAGTTTCTTACAGCTGGGGTTGCGGCTCTGCTTGTAAGAGGGAAGAGTTGCGTGCCTGCACCTCCTCCCAAAATGATAGCTGCCACATTCTTCGGGTTTGCCCTTCGTCTCTCGATTCTTGGTGCTTGTAAAGTCTGAAATATTCCAACAAACACGTATTTAGTTTAATCCAAAAAATTGAAGACAACAACTTTTCATTCCATATAATCAACTCTAAGAACGATAAGCACCCAAATTACAAATATAAAAATCTCTACACTACCCCGTAAAGAAACAAATCGTCTAAACTACCTTAAACTAACTAATCTTTAAACATCTCTAAACTACCCTTGAAGAACAAAATCGAAACTATCCTTGGACGAAAAATCGTCTACACTTTTATTCGGGGATCCTCCCTTATCCCCGAGATGGGCAACCTTGCGATGACCTAACCATGAAGGTCAATAGTAGCATACGAAAAACGACACAATAAACTTACCGAACAAATTGTCTAAAATATCTAAACTACCCTTGAATCTGGGGCTGCTCCCTAATCCCCGAGGGGGACAACGCCACAATAACCTTACCATGAAGGTCAATAATAGCATACGAAAAACTGTTTATGGAGTTAATTAGACTCCACAAATTAACAAAAAAAAGAAAACCATTCAACAAACATATCATAATAAAATAGAACACTTTGACTACAATAAACTAAAAATATGAAGAAAATTGAAATGAACACTTACCAGAGTTTCTTTGACATTATTCTCTCTGGTGAGAACAGAATAAGCAAAACCAGGTTTGATTTTCCTCTCCCTTTTCTCAAGACTCAAACATTTTCCAAATTGATTAGCCCAAACAGAATTATCTAAACTTCCTCTAATTTTCTCCCCCAAAAATCCATTTTTGCTCACAGTTGCTAAATGGGTCGTGGATTTCAATGTTGCACAGCAAGTATCCATCACTGATTGCTCACTAATCCAAACAATTAAAAGAATTAGCACTAAAATTGGATGAATGATGTTTAAGCATAAGTACAACAATCCCAGTAAAGAAAACAATTAAAAATTTCAATCTAAGTAACCAAGTAAAGTATAAAACACAAAAAGATGCAAACTTGTTAAGCAATAATGAAGTATAAAATTCATGGTAACCCAGAATCAAAGTAACTTGTAATTATATAAAAATCAAAAATATTTTTTTTCCTGATACTAACGTACATCGTACAACATTTCGAAATAAAAAATTTAATTGTACCTCAAAAGCGAATAAGAAGATCTTGTTCGAACTTAAGAATGCAGAATGATCTAAAAAATCCAAGATTCTTGGTTAAAAGGGAAATTAATTCCTGGGGCTTGAAAAGAAAAATTAGTGAAATTTATTTGAAGAAGAAGTTGAAAAAGCAAGGTGCTGAGGAGAATCTATACTAGAAAAGTTGGTGGTTGAATTGCAGTACTAATGAGTAATTGGTTAGAAACAAGTAAAATTTGTTTCTGGAAAATTGCATGAAATGAAATGAAATGCCTGCCCACACAAGTAGAGGTGGTAGCTTTATTGGCTTGTGAGCTTTTCACGAGAATTTTTGCACTCTTGCTATTTCTATTTCTCATGACACAACTACTCCTCTGGTATTTATAGATAGAAACTAAATCAATGGCTATTTTTGCTCAAATCGAATTTTTTCAAATTCAAAATAATTATATGATACACTTAATCAATCATAAAATAAGTGTATTGTATTTGCTTTTATGATTTGAATGAGTTTTTATTTTTTATTTTTTTGATAATTGATTTGAATGAGTTCGGACAAGTTCGGTTTGTGTTAAAAATTTCTCTAAATCAATTAGTGGAAAATACTAGTTCTTACAATATGATGAACTTATGTTCGAGTTCTTGTTAAAAGTGAAAACTACGTAACATGTTGAACAAGTGCTTAGAAATTGTTACATCGGATGTAAAACTTATACAATATATCCTTAAAATAACAAAAAAATATTAATTTGAGTGAAGATTAGAATATTATCACACACATTGAAGTGCGTGTAAAATGTCACTAAATTATTTTGTATAATATACGTATGAAAACAAAAATGATTTATTCATGCATTTAAGAGAAATTCGTGTAATTAGTAGTTTAAATAATTAATTTTTGTATGTTGCGTCATCACCTCATTCACAAAAAAATAATGTAGCCGATAATAGGTAGGCTGTGTAAAGGAAGTGGGTTTATTGCCATCGTACACGTTTCAAGAGCTGGTTCAGCATCCACACGAGAGAGGGCAGTGTACCTGTTTCAGTCTTTCGTAATGTACAGTGCTTCTTTTCCTATACAGTAGTACTACTTAGACCTTCTCCAAGGAAGCTCTTATATCTCAAAATATAAGAGAATTTATAAGAAATGCACAAAAAATGAACTCCAAGGGAGTCTTTAAAAAATAAGAATGCCATAATTTTATAAGTTTGGACTCTCATATTTGAGAGTCCAAAGTTAAATTTTAAAATTAAAAGTAGTGTGTTAAAATTAAAGTGGAGTGGTGTTGTTTGATTATTTAAAAGTAGAATCTTAAAATATAAATAAGTTGTTGGAGTGCAAAGTAAAAAGTAGGAATGTATAACACTGTTCACTCCTTAAATTTTAAGATAAGAGGCATGAATTTAAGAGGTCTGTTGGAGATGGTCTTAATATTATGACAATGTCACCAATAATCTGTTGCCAAATTTCTTTCAGCATATTTTAATTAATACAGTATAAAACTCATAAATTAGTAACTAGAAATATAAATAAAATATAGCAATAAAAATATAATATTTTTCTAAGAGTTAATGCCAACTTACTCCTTTTGATATTCATAATATTCAGTCTATTTTCATGTAATTTAAAAGAAGTGTATTTTACCTTATATAGTACTCAGTTTTCCACTGTTTCCCTGACATCTTTAAACCTTAAAAATATGATTTGATAAAAATACCCTCCATTATATACTATTTACTTAGATCTATGAAAAAAATGAAGTAGTTTACCTCTTTGTGTTATTTTGTATTGAACAATTTACCCCATGTAATATTTTATATTTATCACTTTACCCATATGATATTATAAATGTAGCATTTCACTCCTCTGTGTTATTTTATATGCAGAAGGATAATTTTGTCTTTTTGCGAAACACTTTTCACCCACATATTCAGTTTTGGGCGAGTGCGTTACACCCTCCAACGGAGAGTAGTAGAATGATCCTTTAAATTTTTTAACGAGTAAGATGCCCCTTTCGAAATCACAAAGGGATGATTAAACATTATACATAGCACATAGGGGTAAATGGGAATTAACTCATTATTCTAATGTCGACGAGAATTGCAAATAAATATCCCACGGATTGAAAATCATAGTTAAATCCACCTTATAAGGTCTTGAACAAGATAGCTTTTAAGGTTGAGTTAGGCTCAAACCATGTAAGTGGACTTAGCCCAATACATGTGATGAATTCTAACATAGTATCAGAGCTCAAACCCAAAGAGTCATGTGTTCAAATCCCTCCGCCACTCATTTCTAAATTCTGAATTATTCATATGAAATTTAGATATTTTAACGGTCCGCCAATTTTAAAGTCTAGGTCTTTTCAATAGATCAATCCCTAATTCATATTGATCCTTACTTTTATTGGTATTAGATTATTAATTATTTTATCCGGAATTCGACTATGTTGTTTAAATTCAACTCACCAATATGAAATTTATCCTCAATCATCGGTTAGTTTAACTTGATGGAATTTCCCCTAAAAAAAAAAAAGACTTGATGGAATCAATAACAAGCTATAAATCTGTTACTACATATTTTCGTATCCTACCCTGAAAACTACCAACCCGAATTCCAAACTCGGAAGTATATTCGGATCTTGAAAAATCCCAATTGTTTTGTTAGATGTTAAATCTAAATCCAGCTGAAAATCCCACAATTCAACACCACACAAGACAAACTAATTTATAACAAGCTCAATTAAACAGTAGCAACAAACATTCAATTAACTCAATAATCCAGTGATCAAATTCAACTCAACTTCAATCAATACACGGAATAAAATAATTATCCAACAGCTAAGAACAATCAGGGAACCAAACAAATACAAAGGATTACAATACGCAATCGGATGTATTCAATAATCAGCTCGAGATTCTTGTATTACCTGAAACAAGAATGGGCAAGCTTGATTAACACGGGAAAGAAGGAAACAATGGGATCAGAAAAGGTGAGAGAGAAATTGCATTACTTGATCATACGTGCTGCCTCAATTGCGTGACTTGCTGCTATTTAAAGCAGTCCCAGTCAGCTGTTTTGCGGACGTGGCTATTTGGTTGACGTGGCCTCCATCTGTTCAAAAGCTTCCAATCCGAGCTGAGCACTTTCCACATCATAGAATATAGTTGCTAACTAATAAAAACGTCTTTTCTTTACTCACGATTTCAAGCAACTGACTTCATGAATTCTTTTTAGCAAAAAACCCCCCTCTGATTTGCAAACAACCCCCTGACTACTCTTTATTCTTCTACCTTTATTATAAGACATGCATCAATACCTCCCCCTCAAAAATTCCTTGTCCTCAAGGAAGGAAGGAGGGAAAACGTTGTTTCAGATTGTAGTAATCCTCCCAAGTACTGTCTTCCTCCGCAGCATTCAGCCATTTCACCAGAACTTGAGTGGCTGGCCTCCCATTCTTTTGATAAAGTCTCCTATCCATAATTAGCTCTGGTTCTTGTAAGATGTGTCCATGTTCAGTCTGTGAGATAGGAAGGGTGGGAGCAGCCACGGCTGAGCCAAGTTTCTTCCTCAATTGAGAAATGTGTAACACATTATGGACCTTGGCCTCAGGGGGTAATCTCAACTTATAAGCAACCTTTCCCACACGGTGAGAGATTTGAAAAGGACCATAGTACTTGGGACTAAGTTTTGTATAAGTTGAACCTCTCATGGAGACTTGTCTATAAGGCTGGAGCTTTACAAAAACCCAATCACCAACTGCCAATTCCAAATCCAATCTTTTCCTATCAGCAAGATTTTTCATTCTGGATTGAGCCCGCTCCAAATGAAACTTTAAGAGTCTGATGGTAGACTCTCTAGCAGTCAAACTTCTGTCCACAGCTTCGACATTAGCAGTTAATGGTTGATATAAAAGGTGAGGTGGAGGTGGCTGTCCATAGAGGATTTCATAGGGAGTATGATTGGTGGAAGAATGGAAAGAGGTGTTGTACCACCACTCAGCCAAGGAAAGAAACTGCAACCAAGTTTTTGGTCTAGTTGAAACCATACACCTTAAGTAAGTTTCTAAACACCTGTTAACCACCTCTGTCTGGCCATCAGTTTGGGGGTGATATGCAGTGGAATGGAGTAATTCTGTTCCTTGTATCTTAAAAAACTCACTCCAAAATTT
This sequence comes from Penstemon davidsonii, assembly GCA_034814905.1. Lineage (NCBI taxonomy): Eukaryota > Viridiplantae > Streptophyta > Magnoliopsida > Lamiales > Plantaginaceae > Penstemon > Penstemon davidsonii. Next base: position 8,986,975 of record JAYDYQ010002688.1, read on the forward strand.
GCTTAAGAAAACAGTGTCTCTATCACTTATTATAGTATGAGGCATCCCATGTAACTTATAGACATTATCAATGAATACCTGAGCAACATTTAAGGCAGTGTATGGATGAGGTAGAGCCATAAAGTGGGCATATTTGCTGAGTCTGTCAACCACCACAAAGATTACTTCTTTGCCTTGCACAGTGGGTAATCCTTCAATAAAGTCCATTGATATGTCTTGCCATATTCTTTCAGGAATAGGGAGAGGTTGTAACAGTCCAGCAGGAAATGTATTCATAGGTTTACAAGTTTGACAAGTGAGGCAGTTTTGTACAAAGCTGAAAACAGTATGCTTCATTTTTTTCCAATAAAATTGACTTCCCACTCTATGAAGTGTTTTCAACATACCTGAATGACCACCTTCTGGACTCTCATGGTAGAGTCTAACAATGTCAATTTTCAAATTGTCATCTTGTCCTACCACCAATTTTCCCTTCCTCTTCAGGATTTCATTGGACCAAGAATAATTTGGTTTCAGTGAGGGCTGTTTTTGCAATGTAGATATGATAGCTTGTAGTTTATCATCAGTTTTCCAACTGTCTCTGATTCTTGTAATCAAGGAGGAGGTTTGTAAGGTGGAGAAATACTTTTGTTGGCTGGTGTGGACAGTATGGGTGTATTTCTGTTAAAGGTGGGTTGAGGTTTCTTAAGGGTTGCAAAATTAGATTGCTCTTGCATCCTAGCCAAGCCATAGGCTCTTTGCAAGGTTCTGGGAGCAAACATCCTGATTGGATACTCTATTTCTTCTTTAAGTCCAGTAAGGAAGAGACTCACAGCATACTCTTCTGGAATGTCTACTTTGTTGAATAACTCATCAAAAGAGTCCAAGTAAGTCTGTACTGCACCTGTTTGTTTCAACTTCTTCAAATCACTCATAGGATCTTCAAAAAGAGTAGTTCCAAACCTTTGTTGGAGAGCTAAAACATATTCCTCCCAATGTATTAAACCCCTCCTTATCTTAAGGTAAGATTGATGCCAACATAGGGCCCTGCCCTCCATGTGTACTCCTGCTATCTTAACCCTTGCATTATCATTAATACCCTCTAACTCAAAGTATTGTTCTGCCCTATACAACCATTCCTTCACTCCATCACCATTAAACCTGGGACAATCAATTCTCATGTGCCTATTAACCCCATGTGAAAACTGAGGTCCAGCTGCATTAGAAAAAGGTGAAGTCTCCCTGTTCACTTCATTTTCCATATTTTGAGATTGTCTAACGCTTGATCTGTCATTAGCTATATCTGCCAACGTTTTCCTCATTTCTTCCATATAAGCATCAAACTTCCTTTCCATATTTTCAGAATTAGTTTTCAGCTGCTCAACCTCTTTTTGTAAATCATGTGATCTTGTATTAGCTGCCATTGCACAAGAATACCCCAAGCTCTGGATACCACTTGTTATGACCCTGGGAGAACCACACTCCAAAAGCTAGCTATTGAAGTTGGAGAGCCCAAGGCCATATAAACCCCACATTAGTATCCCATTCTACCAATGTGGGATAAGGTCCCATACCCTTCAACTAGGATCATTACATTCCACCAATTGTTATGACCCTGGGAGAACCACACTCCAAAAGCTAGCTATTGAAGTTGGAGAGCCCAAGGCCATATAAACCCCACATTAGTATCCCATTCTACCAATGTGGGATAAGGTCCCATACCCTTCAACTAGGATCATTACATTCCACCACGCTTCCTTTGCCAACGCCCACGTTGGCCCACTCTAGTTGCCTACTCCGGTTGCCCACTCTAAGCGGCTTCACTCGTCTTTGCGGTAGCCCTTTCTTAGGTCGCTCCTTCCCGGGTCGCTCCTTCCTAGGTCGCCCCTTCCGCGTGCGTGGCAAAGTGTGTGGTGGCCTGCTCTGATACCACTGTTAGATGTTAAATCTAAATCCAGCTGAAAATCCCACAATTCAACACCACACAAGACAAACTAATTTATAACAAGCTCAATTAAACAGTAGCAACAAACATTCAATTAACTCAATAATCCAGTGATCAAATTCAACTCAACTTCAATCAATACACGGAATAAAATAATTATCCAACAGCTAAGAACAATCAGGGAACCAAACAAATACAAAGGATTACAATACGCAATCGGATGTATTCAATAATCAGCTCGAGATTCTTGTATTACCTGAAACAAGAATGGGCAAGCTTGATTAACACGGGAAAGAAGGAAACAATGGGATCAGAAAAGGTGAGAGAGAAATTGCATTACTTGATCATACGTGCTGCCTCAATTGCGTGACTTGCTGCTATTTAAAGCAGTCCCAGTCAGCTGTTTTGCGGACGTGGCTATTTGGTTGACGTGGCCTCCATCTGTTCAAAAGCTTCCAATCCGAGCTGAGCACTTTCCACATCATAGAATATAGTTGCTAACTAATAAAAACGTCTTTTCTTTACTCACGATTTCAAGCAACTGACTTCATGAATTCTTTTTAGCAAAAAACCCCCCTCTGATTTGCAAACAACCCCCTGACTACTCTTTATTCTTCTACTATTATTTAGACATGCATCATGTTTATATTAGTACAAGTCACAACCCACACTTGATGAATATATATATTGGTTTATAATGAACGATTCGTAGCTAATTTATGGGTCTTATTCAATATTAGTAAGGTACAATCAAACCATTACGATTATTAGTCGCTCAAATTAATCATTATTAATTAAGTTGGGGAATCCCTGGACACCGTTGGAAATGAAGAGTTGTACATTAAGTGATGTGTTTTTTTCTTTAATCTAATAGTAACATATGATATAGAGCACAATAAGGTAATTTCATTATAAATTAGAAAATAATCTAATTAGTTTTGTATGTTGCACTTGGTTCCAACATATGGTAGTAGCCACCGTAAAATCTTATCATCCATTGTTCCACACTTATATATGCAATTTGTTGATCACTCTTTTTGGACTATTTTCTTTTGAAATGATTAGACAGAAATTTCAATTTCTTTTTCTTTTTTTGATAATTATAAATAAATTTCAATTTAACGTAGTTCTATGTTTTACATCCTGATCTATAATTCATTGATTAATATATGGTTATTAAAATGAAATAAAAGTATTGTAAAGCACTGTTTTATAATCACTCAAAAAAATATGTAATATATGATCTTATTAATTGGAGATCTAATATAAGAGTACTAATATCTCATACTAGCATATAGTATTTGCTTAAAAAATGATAGATAGGAAAAAAGAGTTTTTCTTAAAATTTAATTTTCAATTAAAAATAATATCATGTTCTATTCCTTAATCTTAATGACGTCTCCTTATTAATTAGTTTTTTTTTTTATCTTATATATTTTTCAAACAAAAATATAATTTTCCAACTTGTATTCATGAATTTTAAGAAAGTTGTTCAAACCAAAATTAGAAAAAAGAATGCAACGAGGGAGTAAAATACTCAAATATTGTATATAACCGTTATGTGTATTACAAGTCATGTAATTGTAATTAAAAAAAGTACTATATACTATATCATCTTATTAAACAAAAATAAAGGTGAAAATGACTGATTGGAAATTGAAAGGAGGGTCATGGCTGAATCATGATTTATGGTTAACAAGTCCAAGGAAAAGGTATAAGAATTTGACGTTGATGAGGTTGTTGCCTTGGCAATTATTAATGATATAAATTTCCTGCCCGTACACGTGTTGCTCATATCGCTCCTAAAAATTATGAAACTTATCGCTCCTCAAAATTGTGAAACTTATTTTCATACAATATTTTTTTCTTATAACTATTTTCACACTACTATTACTTACTAATACGTTTAAGTACATGCACTTTAATTGTTATTATTGATGTAGATGTTTTTCGAATGGCTCCAATAGTGTAGTCCAGGCATAATTTGCCCGACATTAACCTTACGATTAATTAATCTTGTCAAAGACATAATAATAACTTGACAAATAAATTTAAAATAATGTGGAAAAGAAAAATATTGGAGGCATAGCGTACGAAGTGAGAGTTATCTGGCTTCATATAATTAAATGTAAATGTACTATGAATTAGTGTTAATCTAGGATTTGTATAATGGTTTGACCATCTTTTGAGTTGAGGTGCAACTCATGGCTTGGAGAGTGTTAGATACTCGATCATACGAGAGTTATAAGTATACGAGTCATCAACTTGGACTTCATTATAACTTATTTTACGAGGTAAATCTTGATTAATATATTTATTTCGTTTCAATATAAATATATATTTCTTTATAATAATTTTTTTGGAATCATCTTTATAAAACATTTCAAATTTTTGAAAAACCTTGAATAAATTAAATATATAATGGTTTGAACTTTGAACCCCACATCTTAATATTGTCAAAAAGAAAATATCGACCTTGAGTTGACAATAAATTAGATTTAAGCTGGAGTAAAATATTAAAAGAGTTAATTAAACAAATATAATTTTTTTACAGGAAAGGGTTGGATTTTACATTTCACATTAATTAATTAAAGCATTGAATAATATTTCAGAAAATGAGACACTGCCATGACTCCATTCCCAAAATAGTTGCAGAATGTATGATGAAATGCAATAATGCAATGATCCATTCCCATTTTAAAATTGACAAAAATATTGAAGAGTCCTCGAATATTTTATTATATCTAATTTAATGAGAGTAATTAGACGAGGAGAAAAGACAAAAAAGATAAATTGGTACAAGAGACTACATGCCTATTTTAGGTGGAGAGACACGTGAAAGCTCACATGGCATGTTACAAACTTAACAGTTACCCCATTGGTCCACCACCCCCTTCATAGTTCTTTTTTGGGTTTTTTCACCCCCAAACATGGAAAATAAACACTTTACACCCTTAAAATACAGAATTAGCACTTTACACCTAAAAAATATGAACTATTCAACACTTAGCACCCCCTTCTATTTTTCGGCAGAGTTGACCACTGGAATAAAAAACCCTATGGGCAAAATTGATAATTTATCTTTTGGATTTTTGGCACTTTACACCCCCAAAATAGAATTAACACTTATCTGATCGAACTTGAGCCAATTGTCAAGTAGATTGGTCTAATTCAATTATTACTTTTAATTTAATTTAAATAGTATACTGGAAAAAGTATCTTTAAAATGGTTCGTTTCATAGTTTGGTTCCGAGTAGATGGTTTTGTAGAACTATCAAAACATTGTTTTAATACGCTGATTTGTTAAGTTCCACTGGACATTCATTCATATTTTATTATATGACTTACTTATTATATTCGTTGTGCTCTCTAAATATCCGATAATTGTTCATCGGGTATTTCAACTTAGAAATACAATCTGAGATATATAATATATATGTCGTTATCAACATGCATCATCTATATTTTATATATAATAAATATTAATTGGCAAATAGTATTTACAGTGTAAATAAAACAATTATAAGTAGACTGTTAAATTTTGATCTCGCCCACCTTGATTTTAAATCCTTGCTCCGCCCCTGAACGAATCAGCAGCAAAAGGCTTATAAAGTGATTTGGCATAGGCACGTATATCCCTTTCAAAATCTCATTTTTTTTGGTGGAAAGCACTTAAGAGATACATCCCTGTAGATATGAAACTTAAATAAAAAGGATTCATTACTGCTTCAAAGTGTCAATGTTGTAGCGAGGAAGAATCTTTGGATCATGTCCTTAATTTGTACTGGTAAAATAGCTTCTCCTGTTTGCCATTGTTTTTGCAACTAAATCCCAGATTAAACTACCTACTTGTATTAATGTTAGAATCCTGATACCAATGTTGATTGGATTGGCAAGATAGAAATAATGCAAAGTATAAATATGTGAGGAATGGATGAAAACAGAGTGATTCACAAGGGGTTTTTCAAACTATATGGGATCTCCACAAGGCTACTAAAATTGATGCTGAATTTGGAGTGGTGATTGCTTTATAGCTAGGGACTGGGGTTTGAAAATGGGCAGAAAAAACAAGAAACCAACTCTTAAGAGGTCCTTTATTTTCCTTTGTTTACCTCTCTTGTTTCCTTTCGGGCGTTCTTGGTTGCATTTTAAAGAGTACTGCACACAAAGCACAAATATTCCCTTTGGTGGTGTTGTATGAAAATATAGGAGGGTTTATGTACATAAGCACAATAATGTCACAAGCACACGTACACTCCGACATAATTTCAGCACACACATGCACAAATGTCTTGAACTTGGTCTACATGCATCTTCCATTTGTAGTACCGGATTTTGTAAATATCACTATATGAAGTACTCTTGCTCGGGTAAAAGGGTTGAAAGGAAAATGGATGCAAGTTCTTTATCTGAGAATTGAATAAAACTCTGAAGTGAAGACATATACTATACTTGATGTATATTGCAATATTAAATGGAAACATTGGACAGATGATGGACTTCCGATTTGGCATAATTTTATTGTTTTAACTCTTATTGGCTAAATAGTCCAGCTTGTGAACTATTTTCGAACTGGTTGATTAAATTTTATTGAAATATTGAGAGTTTGTATCATATGGTTTTGTTTCTTCCAATCTTCTTCTGATAATTTGGTATTCATCTTGTATCTCAATGTTAATCACTAATCTGTTCCGGTACCAATTTTCGCGATTTTGGTAATATTTTAGTTATGGTTTTGGAGGTCGATTCGAACCCTATTTGGGCCAAATTTAGCCGAGCGTCTTATTTCATTTCGTGCTTCAAACATGTTTAGTTTTTGATTTTTTCCATTTATGCCATATTTTTACTGTTTTACCCTTATTAGTTATTTCGTCCGGCTTGTGGACTATTTTCAATTGGTTGGTTATTTGTTATTGAATTTTCAACTGGAGATCCAATCATCTACCCCTAATTCACACACACCCTGGAGAGAGAAAAATAGAGTAACCTTAGGTAAATAATTTATCCATTTTAATTCACCTAGTTCGTTGTAGTTTTAGTAGGGTGCATGAATTTCTGATCGTAATGAATTATATCTCGCCATTTTACTTTTGTTTTTCCCTTAAATTCTCCAGTTATTGATTTTCGATAGCATGAAAATGAATTTTCGATTGTTAAGAGTATTAAGAAATGAGTGAGAATTATATGCAGTTCTGGTTATGAGTGGAAAAACGTTTACCCCCTTACCATTTTATTTGTTTTCCTTTTTTCTTTCATAAAAAGGGTCGAAATGATCGTTATTTTATGCTTTTCCGCAATATAAAACCATAACAACAATGTGTGTAGAATTGAAAGCTATGAATATATAGATGGAATGCTAGTTGTTGTCAAGGTCGGCTCTGTAGCTACGCAATTTAGGCCATCGCATAGGGCCCCGACTATAGAGGGGCCTCAAAAAATTATTTTGTAAATGTAATTCAGTTTCTTTCTATTTGATAATTTTTTTGTTAAATAAGATGTAAGAATGCAATAAACTTGGATAATTTTCAAATAAGGTCTTGCCCTATTTATATAACCATATTCTCGAACAAACGGTGAAAATCAACTTGATCTAGTGGCTAAAACTGATATTTTAGAGACTTTTCATATATACTATATAGAATGTTTTACTCCATAATTTAGAACCATGTATATACTAAAAGAATGTCCTATATATCTGTATACATAATTATATACTGGATCATACTTAATTGATCAATTAATGTTGAGGCAAATATTAACATTAATGCGTCATGTATTTGTTCGGATGTGTTGGAGAATGATCAGTGCGCGACATTAAAATAAATTTAACCTATCAAATTAACTTTTCGAGTAACAGTACACATTCTATTGAAATTCTTCTTGTGTTTGTTATGTAAGCTATGTCGAACTAATTTATGTAAAAGTGATTATTTCATATTATTGGTGTCAAATGCTAAAGATTACTCCCTCAATTTTTTTTATTTGTCGTTTTAAGATTTCAATGTAAAATTAATTTTTTTCTACCAATTTTACCTTATGATTAAAAGGGTGTTTCGGGACTTTTTTACTTTAAAAAGTGGCTAACTATTACATTTCTTAATCATTGTGCAATCCTCCAAAGCAATTAAAAAAACGGAGGGAGTATATGCTAATTGATAATACAAATATATTTCTTTTATTGTATCTAAGTGATATTTGTTTTATTGTATCTAAGTATTTTGAAAAAAAAAATATTATGATACTTTTGTTTTGCATTAATAAATTAAATTAGCATTTAATGTAACTTAGATTCAACGAGTTTGAGTCAAGCTACAGTTTTTAATATTAATTTAATACAAAGAAGACTCACATTACATACACATCTCGATTTTGGTATCTTACTGAACCGTTTGATAATCCAATCGAATACTTCAATTTAATATACTGTACAAATTTTGAAACCATCGTGTTAGATTAAATATAAAAAATTGGTAGGGTTTAATTATATTGAATGTACACCCCTAAGAATAGGATTGTGCACTGTCCGGTAAACCATGTATATACTGTACAAATTTTGAAACCATCGTGTTAGATTAAATATAAAAAATTGGTAGGGTTTAATTATATTGAATGTACACCCCTAAGAATAGGATTGTGCACTGTCCAGTAAACCATGTATGAGCTACATTACCTAACAACTATAATTATAAGCTTCGATTTTCTATTATCTGTTTACCCAGAACTGGTATACCCATTTTTGTTAAATCCCAATTCCTAAGTACTAAAGTCAGCGTACCAATTTTCCAATCCAAGCTTCAATTCACTCTTCTCACTTCTTCTACGGATTGCCCTAGAGCAAAACCCAAATCTTCTTCTTCAATTCAAAATCCCACCGCGCCGCCGCACCACCTACCCCCATCGCGCCTCCACCATCTCTCTCTCGGCCCAGATTTGTAATTTACAGAGGTACAGTCCAAATTCTAAATGCCCAATTTTATTCTTTTTCTGATTTTCTCTTAATAAATTGGGAACTTGAATGATGCTAAAGTAATTTTTGGAGAGGGGACTGAGGCTAGGGGGTCTCTGATGTATTCTTTATAATTTCTATTCAACTTCATTGGATGGTTAGACTGGTAGGAAGCATATTATTATTTACATATGTATTATTTTGATTCAATAATTTTTCGGTTTTTAATGTACCGAATCAGATCAACCGCATACGAGATTTCAGAATACCGAACCGGCCGGTATAATAAAATTTGGTACGTTTCGGTTTACCATTTGCACAGCCCTACCTAAGATAGTAGCGTGATCAGAAATATTTTACTTTAAAAAATTATATTTGTTAACTTAATGATTCTGACAAGTAAAATATTTGTTATCTATTTACTGATTCTGACAAGTAAAAATTATTTGTTATGTAACTATATTCACGATACTTGAATTTTCAATATATATATATATATGCACACGATACTACTTTTGTTAAGAGAAAGTTTAAGAATGAAATGTCATAAAAAAATATTATGATTGAATCTAAAATATATCAGCTAATTTGTAAAAGAGGGCCCCAATTTTATAAATTGCCTAGGGCGCTGTAATATGTCAGGCCGGCCCTGGTTGTTGTGCAGCGGTGAATTTGACAGAAAAATGCAGGAGCTATTGGCCGAATTTCTCAAGGGAAATATATATATTTAGGAGTTAGGATTGTAATCTGACATCCTAACCTTATTAAACCCAATTTAGCTGCATTAAACAACCAAAGTTTTGTGTCTTTGGAATTATTCAAGATAACTCTTTCGGGCTTCATACATATCCTTGTTTTGTTTAAAAACCAAACAGACATTTTCTTCCTCTGTTTTTGTAATATGCAGAAAGAGAAACATAAATAATTAGGACAGGGGGCTTTAACATGTGGCTGTTCAGTAAAACAGATATTGTCTTCCTTATTGTTAGGCTGAATAGTATTTTGATGATCATGATTCCATTGCTGCAGATAATTTTACATGCTTCAGCGGAGGTGACTTAAGCAAAAGAAGGACAATTAGCATAAGACATGGTAAGGAATCTTGTAAAACTTTGTTACTTGTACTTCTGCTTGGAGGGTACTGTAAACTCTCTTCTGTCCGTGAGATCACGTTACCCTGTTTTGTGTTTACAGACGATCTCTTTCATGTCATTTTTTTCTCTCTATTTTCAGTCTGATATCATTATACCTATGGAGTACCAAAGCAATCAATTTGTTCTGTAGAATTGAACGAATGCATTACCAGTAAACATATAAATATTTTTGATGTGTGTGCAATTAGGCTTTAACTATCAATTGAACTTCACTTCTCAAGTACATCAAACTAATGATTTCATTTTATACCATGGTCCTATAAGAATTACTGATTCACGGGTGGCAATGATGCATTATGACCTAGAACTTGCTAAAATTTTCCTTAAATATTGCTTCCAGATACATTGCTTCCTTTTAATTTTAGTCTCATGAGGCATATTTCTTGATTTTGTAGTTTAACTTAGGGGAAAACAAAATATAACTGAAGGAATTCACACTTTTAAATGTTGTTTACAACTTTGATATCTCCATTTTGAGCTTAAGATGCTAGTACAGTGGTTTCCTTTTCTCATATTTAGCATATTAAAAATAGAGGAATAAGAATGAAGTCTTCTTTGTTTTTTTATGTTTCCCAAGGATATCTAGGTCTTAGAACTGATCTAATCCCGAGGCGCGTCAGGCACATTAATTGGGACCTCTCCCAACAGGGATTCGAACTTGGGTTCGCTACATTGTAGTGAATAGTCCCGTTCACTAGACCAATCACCTGTTGGTATGAAGTCTCATTGTTCCTGATACATATGTTCTATCTTCTACTATATGGCAGGTTTACCATTCCAGTTTTGTTGATGATCATGATATTACTAAAGCATGCGGGTGCCCTCTACTTCCCCTAAAAAGCCACATAAAAGGACCAGCTCCAGTTTCAGAACAAGGTCAGATTCATTCCTTACTGCCAAATTTTCAAGAAATAATAAAGATTTTGTATCAATAATTTATATGCAGATAGCACAGATATTGTCGATGAAGCAATCACATTCTTTCGTGCAAACGTCTTCTTTAGAAACTTTGGCATCAAGAGTTCAGCTGATAAGCTTCTTATATACTTAACATTTTATATAAATACCGCTTTGAAGAGGCTAGAAGGTTGCAGAACTTTGGCTGAAGGAACGAAAGCAATTATTAATCTGGGTCTGGAAAAGGTTCCTGTGCCTGGAGAGCCTGGATTTCCGTTTCCAGGATTATTTGCTCTTCCACAATCTCCACAAGAAGCAGGTAAAATATCGTATTTTTCTTGTTTGGTTTGGTACATATTAAGTCGTTGCCTGTCATTATCTATCATTTTCTCGAAGTGTTGTTCACATAGTTTCTTGGTTACTTGATTTTTGAGTACAGAGCTCTTCAGAAATTATTTGAAGCAGATAAGGGAAGAAACAAGTGGAAGATTATTGAGTGTGGCATATCGACCAAATGGAACTCCAAATAAATGGTGGTTGGCCTTTGCCAAGAGAAAGTTTATGAATACTATTACACCTTGAAAAGTGTATTTTCTTATGGAAATACAAAGAACTCTTACTGTATCTTATACCAGAGACGTCAGTAAGGTAAGAGCTTTTATTCGTTATTCATTTGTGAATGATTGTAGACATTCTTTTTTTTCTTTTTCAGTTTTTGTTTTCCTATGGAAAAAACTCTAATGAATTTATCATCGACAATTAGTGTATTATGTACATGTACAACAATACAACAAATTTGTCACTGAAAATACGTCACTAAGTGTCAACCAATGCTAGTTTAATGACAGTTTAAATTTGATCATAAAATTTTACTACTTGATATATTGCAGTTATATATTCGCATGTCAAAATTCCTAGCCAGTCAGCCAAACGCGAGTAGAAATAGAATATATGATAGTTGTCAAAAATTTCTCCGCCTTAGTTTAGATAATTAGATATGTGGTATTAAAAATGCAATTGTGTTCAAATTTCGACTAGGAAAATATTTTCCTTCTCATTGATAAACCTTTACTCTTTTACCCACCTCCAACTGCTCTGCGAATGAAAAAGAAAACAGAATCAATTGACAATTACTAAGTGCACCATTTGTAAACGAGCCATTACCATTGTTCTTAAATTAGTGTACATTTAATATCATAAGTCGACTGGTGTTTGTAAGTTCGATGTTTCTGTAAGTTTTTTAGGCAAGGCCTGTGCCCTTTTTCTGAAGTGTCCGTTTCGAAAAATAGTGATGCGTTACACCCTTTATATTGACCCCAAAAAAAGAAACATGTTTATAAGGTCAAACACGAAGCATCACTTGAAATTAACTTCACCTTGTTATTGAAAGATACATGGATGCAATATAGAAAGGAAAGAAGATACTCCAAAATTTTGGATAAGGATATATATAAAATCAGGTGCTTGAAGATAATCCAATTATCTTTTTGAAGAACATGTTGCAAACATTGGAAATACGCTGCTATTGAGATTAAGGATAGCTTTTTTTGTTTTTTATCTACTAAACTGTGTATTTACAGCTCGGACCGAAGAGTGCAAATGGTATAAGTCCTTCCCAGTGTGATGTCTCCAGTAGAATTTGAACTTGAGTCTCGCCTCTGGGGGTCGCAAGTCACTACCACTTGGCCCAACCACCTCGGGTGAGATTAAGGATAGCTATCTGTAAATTCATCATTTCCTTTTCTTTTTTTCAGATTGTATAGCATACATGGAAATTTTGTAAAAGCTACAAGGTTCTACTATAAATGAATCTCCACATTTGGAGACCTACACTGTATTAAAGAAAAGAAAAGAAAAGGGAGACTATTTGCATTAATTAGTTTTAAAAGTAAGAAACAATACACTTTTTTTTCCTTCAGTAAAAAAATGGAGAAGCTATTCTAAATTTCGCCTAGGACCACCCCAATATGTTGGACCGGCGCAACTAGTAACTTTAATCAATGTACTAGCAAATCATACGAGAAAACATCCAATGGATTATAATCAAAGATAATGCAGTTGAAATAACAGAATGGATTCACCCATAAAGTATCGCATATTAAGATCAATAACCACCCATCTAAAAATAATTATATGACATAACAAGTTCTGATTAAAAAATTATACGCAAATCAATGCATTAATCCATCAAAAAAGGAAAAACAAAGCTAAACAGAGGTCTAAATTGACAAAATCCAGTTCAAGCTCTGTGTAACGAAGTAAAACAAAACACCTAGGTGTTAGTGGCCCTGGTGTATATCTGCTGGCTTGAATGAGCTGACACCATTCTGATCAAACCTCTGGCCATTAGTTCCCTAATTGCCTTCCTTGCCAGTGATCCACTGATCTGTAAATATATCAATGAAAATATTAATACCTATGTTATAAAATATTTCAAATTAATATGAGAGCAAGAGAAAAGTTTGATAAAAGTCTCAAGACAAAAACCAAATACATTCCACAGCAAGTAATCTAATTTTTATTAGCCTAGCACATTCTGAATACACTACTGCCTAAGTTAGTTATGCAACTCAAATGATCAAATTGAAACCTCAAAAGAGACTATTATAATTACAAAGGGCATATACAATTTCAGAAACATACAGAATAAGGCATATACGTTTTCAGAAACATACATAATAAATGTAGGCAAGTACCTACAATTCAGATTTTTCTAATGTACAGTGGAAACTGAACAAAATGTGTTATTTTCATTAGTGTATTACAAATACGACAAACCAGAAAGATTCTTTTTTTCCCACTCTCACATATGTGCAATTTCAAGCAACTATTGACACAACATGGACATTTTCTATTACAGCATATTGCCATTAGATAGTAATTTTCAAACAATATATCCTTCAATCAACTAATAAATTTGGAAACTTTCATGACATTTCACAATCTTAAATGTATGTTTGGTTTACAGGGTATATTAACAATCAACTATATAAAAAATGTTTTCATCGATTTGAAACTTATAATTCTTATCTAAACATTTAATTGTCCCTTTTCCTCAGCTAGATTTCAGGTTTTAAAAATGGAAAACAGAGAACTGATTTACAAAAATAATAAAATAAACCGAATCAAAATTTGTTTCTAATAAGCTACATTCCAGGTTATAAAATCAGTTAAATAATCGAACTAATCAACTTAACAGAGCACAACAAAGGATATACAGTACAGAATCACTAGCATAAAGAAATATTTCTAACTTCCGGCAACGAGTGAACCCTAACAATAGCTGATCTATCAAAAATCAAACAAATTTATTACCCTGAGACGATCGGAGAGGACAGATGGAGTGATGAGCTTGTATTTGGGTGCCTCAGTCAACAACTTATCGTAGGTTGACTTATCAAAAAGCACCATGTTGTTCACCTTCTCCTTTTGCTTTCCCTTGCTCCACTTCTGCAATAATTACAAATTCACCACAAAATGTTGATAAATGAGCACAATACATAGGAAAATCGAGCAAAAATGATTAAATATAGTAAGTCAGCGACCTTCTTCTTCTGCTTGCCACCGCCAGACTTCGCTGGCTTGGACGACGGTGGAGGAGCCTTATCCTTCTTCGGCGCCTACAAAAACAATAAAAAAAATAATAATAATCGATAGTAATTAAGAGTTCAAATTGAAAATGGACATTTAGACAGGCGGCGCACCATCGGAGAGGGTGTGAGTAGGGGAGGTGTAAGAGTGCGGCGGAGAGCTGAAGAGGGGAAGCGAGATGATGTCCGTTCCCGTTAAAAAAACCTAGTAGGGCTTTTATTTGCTTCAACAGATGTTACGACGTCGTATTACTGATTATTGCTTGTAGGTTTAGGGTTGGGCTGGCCCAAGACTTAAAACTTACCTGCTGGGTTTCATGTTGTGGTTCAATCTTATGTAGTGAAGTTTAAAGGCTCAATTAAAGGATATGGTATTGATTACATCATTTTTTGTGAAAAATTAATACAAAATGAAAAATAATTAAATTAATGTTTTAATTATACAGTATGGAAATTTATTTATTTATGAATTTATAAGTTGATTTCATTGAATATTTGGGGCAAGCTTAAGTATGGTAAACTATTAACTTGCTACAAAATGGAATATATTTTTTTCCATCTTCCATATTTTGTTTTAGTGTGACGATGAACATCATTACATGAACGAGTATATTAGGTAACTATTATACTACAAAGAAAGCTCAACAAGTAAATACAAAAAATATCTACTAACAATAAAATAATTATTAACAAAATTAGTATTAAATTCGAAAAAAGTCTAATACTTTAATTAGATTCGAGCCTAAGGTCTCGGGGCCTTAGCTTTAGCATTAGTTTATTGGGCCTGCCTTAATGAATTATATGAAGGCCCGTTGAAACTTTAAGTATGTTGTTGGCCATTGCTTCTTTGGGAATATTATCTTCCTCTATCTCTCTCTCTCTCTTTTGCAAAGGAAAAAGGAAAATCTTAAAAGATACTTCTACCAATAAAGACAAGATTGCCGTATCGTTGTCTGTTGTGTCAATATTACGGGAAATTCTTAACTACATCCGGTTTGGCCGAACACAAACTAACTATATGACAAATGCAATACACTTGCTTTGGAATTGGATGTAACTTACATGAAAGTGACCAATCATAAAACAAGTGCAATATATTTGCTTGGTTGTTGGATAGGTTTGGCCAAGCCGGACTTGGACAATAATTTTCCCAATATTACAAGGATACCAGTCCGAATACGATATAATGTATCATCATTTTACCGATTCAAAGCTTATTAGATTTTATCCAGTTTACAAAATCCACGAGGAAAAAGTTATGGAACAAATATTAAAAACTACGTTTAAAAAATCCACGAGGCAAAATTACATAAAACGTCCCAAATTAATCAGTAATTTTATATTTTCGTCCCAAGCTATACCACTTAGTCAAATTCGTCCCGTGATTTTATATTTTATTGGAATATCGTCCCATTTGCAACATGGCTGCTTACGTGTCAAGACGTGACAAATTTTAGCATGAACAATTATACAAGATTGCAGAATTCGTCGAATTTCGACTAACAATTTATCATTTTGCATGAATTTAGTCCATTATTAAATTTCTAATTTAATGGAAATAACGATTCATCTTTTATTTTTTTAAGGGACTAATGACAATTTATTCCATGTGACATTTATAATGTTCAATTTACCCCCTGTAATTTGAAAAGGAGCAAACTATCCCCCTGAAAAAATTTAAAAAAGTATTTTATCCCCCTGAACCGGAGAATGTAACTCAATTGCATAAATTGAGAGTGGGGATGCAGAGTGTTTTATAACATAGGGGGTAAATTGGTACATTTATTATAATACAAGAGGTAAATTGCCACATTTATCACAATACAGGAGAGTAAACTGTCACATTATCATAACACAAAGAGGTAAATTGAACATTATGAATATCACATGGAAGTAAATTGCTATTAACTTTTTTTAAGAGAAAAATAGTACGGATTTTTGAAATTTCCATGCGCTTTTGAGAAAAAATATCCTATCTCAAATTGTGCAATTTTTTGTATTAATAAATAATAAATATTTATAATTAGTTTGGAACGAATTCTTTTTTCCCATGTCATTCAATTACGAGACGGAAGTCGGCGTGTTGATATAGCTTGGGGCGAAAAATCAAAATTTGTAATTAGTTTGGGACGAATTCTGCAATCTTATATAATTGTTTATGCTAAAATTTGTCACGTCATGACATGTAAGCATCCATGTGGCAAGTGGGACAATATTCAAAAGAATATAAAATTATGGGACGAATTTAGCTAAGTAATATAGCTTGAGACGAAAATTCAAAATCACTAATTAGTTTGGAACTTTTTTGCAACTTTGCCTTAAATTAAATAAAGTTGTTATTCTTCTTTTATGGTGTTGGTGAATATATTTATTCCGAAACAACCCAGTGCCACAAATACATAGATTATTCATCTATATTGCTGAAAATAAATGTGATAATTTATAATAATAATAAAAAAAAGACTAAAGTTGAAAGTGTAACGATATTCAAATAGATTACAACCAGACTTTTCACGATGATATTCAGCCTTGTACATGTACCAAAGACTTATCACACTAATTATCATGATAATTAACACTCGTCCAAGAACATATACCGATGCTTAGTATATTTTCTTTATGAAAAAGGAGATGCTTAATATAATAATACAATCAATTTACATTTTGCCCCTAATAAGTATCAAGTTTTACACTTAATTAATTAACCACCTAAAAGTCCAATTTTTATTTGATTAACAGTAGCACTCCACCCCTAATCGAGAATTTGTAGCTTCAAAGGAGCAATTAAACACTTTATTTAATTGTTTTTTAGGGGGAGGGGATTGGATCATAATTTTATTATTAATTTTATTCTATAAATGAATGAATTAATTAAATATGTGAATTCAATTTTTTTTGGCGATTCTTGTTTATTCCAAGAAACTGAGCGTTTGTTCCAAGAATCACTATCCCCTTAAAAATATGTATATGCTCTTAAAATCTACCTAAATACTGATCATGAAACAAAATGTTAATTCTATGTTTTAGGGGTATAAAGTACCTATTTCTCATATGTTAGGGGGGCAAAGTGCCAAAAACCCATTCCAAAAGGCTATACGGAAATAATTAGCAGATAATAAAATTAAGTGGAATCCGACTCAAGATTTTCTTAATCCACCGTGTTCCCACCGTGGGCATCTTTTAAGAGCATATTATACCTTATGTCAGTAGTAATAATTAATTTAATTTAATTTAATTTAAGAATATTGGAATTTGAGAAACAAAACAGATCGTATATATATTGATAGTGTTTTTTTTTTTTAATTGAAAAACCCATGTCTATGTGTTAACTTTTTAAATTTAAAATTAAAATAAACAATATAGTATCAGAAGTCAATTGATTAAACCAACTAGGTTTCAGTTTGATGGTTGTATCCTTATCTCTTCCTTTTAGAAGCAAAAAAGTTGCTTTAGTATCTCCAGATCAGTGCGATTAACTTTGGATTAATTAGGCTGGATTTGTAAGTGTAATCATTATATTTTGAACAATGGATAGATAATGTTGAAATAACTGAAAGTTTGATATAAAGTTACATAAGTTATTTATCAAGTTATGGATTATGGTCATCTTCTTTTTGTAGGAATTAAATGTTGAAATTAAACCAAGTTATTTAAATTTTAGATTCCATAATAAAAATGTTTGTTTGATTGCACATAAATTCTAGAGTTATATTAGTTCAAAATAATAAAAACATATTTCATTTGTGAAAGATTAAATAATTTAAGTTTGAGCCGCGCGCATTTGACTCAACTCAAACTCATTTTCATGTAACAATCAAATCAAGTTCAAACATAATCTTATATTTCATTTATAAGAAACTGTAAGAAATTTAATTCAAACTCAAACTATTGTTTTTTAGCTCAACTCGACTTAATTAGTAAATAGTTAATACCCACTTTTCTTTCACTTTGGAATTATATGATTTGAATTAAGATAACATATTGATGGCCTTGATTTGAGTAACAGTTTATATTTATCAGATTATTTATCTCAAATTGTATATGAAATTCAATTTCTGCAAAATTACAGGAATATAAAATCGAAATGCTTTTGGAAAGTCATGTCTCCCACTTGAGGTTCTACTGATGGGCATTATTACTAATCAAAGTATTCCATGGAGCCCATAAATCTGGGTCATTTGAAGTTAAAAGCCCAATTATTGTCAAACTGGGATTGTAGGTCCATAACTTTAAACAAAAATAAATAATATATTTTATATTTAAGGTGATTAAGGCAAGTGACAGTGATTTGTGATTCACAGAGGCGAAATATGAGTTAGAATCCTACTGAAGATATTACATTAAGGAGGACATATATCTAATGCAATTTTTTTGTCTGCGCGGTAAAAACATATTTTAATATATAAAAAAATATATTTTTTTGCTAGACCGCTAGAATACACCACATATGAGCATGTGATATTATCTAGTGAAAACCTTTCACCGTTAGATTTTTGGAATATTGAAAATTTGGCCTAGTTACTTATACATAAATAATGGTAAATGCTACCGTTGCTTGGAAGTACATGCACATCTAAAATAGCTTATTTTTATTACTTCTATGTTCGGACCTCGGAGTTGATCCTAAACTCGTTTATATTACTTAAGCAGGCATGTTTGAAAATAATTTTTTTTTTCCATTTCAATTGTAAAATGGCAATGTTACCCATTATACATTTATACTTCATGATTTTAATACTATTTAAAAAGGCAAACACATTTGCATATATTTATAGTAGTTTACCAAATTATACTTGCAAAAATTTGGATTCAGAAATATAGGTTTTACATGAACTCGCTTTTCAATTCTTTGTATGTAGATAGGTTTTTACATGCACTCGGTTCACAAATCTTTACATGAATCTGGTCAAATTTGCCTCTTCGATCCCTAGATAAAGAAAATAAAATGTTTCTTGCTGAGAAACACAATTATTTAGAATGTAAACCTAAAATCATATGAAATAATGAAATTAAAGTATTATTTGAGCTAAAAACTTCATATGAGAGTACTCTAAACAGTATAATTAATTATTAAATAATTTGGAATTCATATTAATTCAGAATTATCTCAAATGAAAAAGTTTTTGCAGTAATTAAATCCATATTTTAATCAAAAGTTGCAAAGACAGTATGATTGATTCTAGGGGTGGGCGTTGGTTCGGGTAATTCAAACCCGACCCGTCCCCTTTTTAAAATACCCCAATGGGACAAGTATTTTTTTGGATTTTGGTGCCCGAACTTGAAAATTTGTATTTTATTACGGGAATACGGGACGGATTTGGGATTAGTTTCTCCAACCCCGAATACCCGAACCCGTCTACATTTTTTTATTATTATTATATAATTATACACTTTACTTATACATCAATTAATTAATTAATTAACATCATCTAATAAATACATTTTTTACTTTACCCTAATATTCCTTTTAAATCTTACACTAGTTATTAATACATTAAGTTTGCCTAAGTTCTAAAAACTTTTATAGTCTCGCTACTACTTCTTATTCTTCCCACCTACGCCACGTCACACAATAATTTTTTTTTTTGGTTTTTTTTTGCTCTACAAATTAAATTACTACTACTACTAGTCGATTACATACGAAGTTTTATATGAAATATTGTAATTTAATTTTGTTAGATTCATGAAGAATTGATGATTTAAAAAGAATATGGGATCCGCCATTCCACAATGATTTGGGTGTCCGCTTCTGGATACTTGAAATATTACGGAGTGACTTTGGGATGAAATATCTCAATCCCAAAATTTACTATACCATATCTCTAACCCCAAACTCGTCTCGTGCCCACCCTAATTGATTCCCATATATGCTTATCCTAATTAATAGATAAAAGATATGGGGACAAAGAGTATTACCAAGAAAGAGTATAAATTCCACTTGAATATATATGGAATAATGTTACTCCATGTGCATGACTCAGACTTTCAAACAACACTTAGCTAAGCTTGACCTAATACCACTAAATTATGACTTGCCATTGATATCTTCTACTCCATGTTTTAAGGTATACAAATTAAATATGTGCATTAAAAATTAAAATTCCACCAAACTAGCTAATGCAAAATACCAATGTCAACAAAAAATTCTTAGATCGATGCTATTCTTTTATGAACTAAGCTATTACTTCTGTCACCAAGAATAATTGTTAAAAGCGATTTTATAAATTAAGGAACACATTCATTAATAAAAAAAAAAGGGATATTAATTATACGTACAGGTCCGAAAACTAAAGACTGGTGATAATTAATAAGAAAACAAAATGTAACGGGTTCGTTTTGCTAGTTTTCTGGAGAGTTAATGATAATGGCTTTTTAAAATATTTTGCAAAGAAAAGCTAATGCATGTTTAATTAGTCTTTCAGAAATTACCGAAATTTTAGAAAAGATCCAAATTATCAAAGCCAAACCTTTAGGAGGGTCCTTGCTGAAAATAATTTGGAGGCTTTATTGCCACGTAAAAAATCATTCACCCGTTACCGTTGGTGCGTCTTGGTGAAGAAATTAAAGAAAGGAAATTAGATGTAACGTGGCAGTTTCTTAGGTAGTAAGGAAGAACAAAATGACCCTACAATAACCTAAAATTATAATTTTACCTCTCTCAAATTAAAGTCTCAAACAACATAAAACTAAAGGAAAAAGAAAGAAAATGAAAGCAAAAAAAAAAATTACAAAAGGTGCCTGTGTTTCAGGAATCCAATGAACATGCTCCACTTGGAGGTAAGTTTTCCAAGAATTTTAGGCATAAATTAAAGGAGCAAAAGAAATGTCAAATCAAAACCCATTAAGCAAATCTAATTGTTGATTATTTCTTTGGGTGATTTACACTCAGGCCCCCTCAGGTTTGAGAATATTACAAGAAATCCCCTATTGTTTAAAAAATTATAGGGACACCCCTTCAGGTTTGGGCATATTACAAGAAATTCCTTACGGCGTTAAAAACAGACGGAATTTGATGATGTCAGCAAAAAAAAATTTATTTTCCAAATTTACCCCTGACTAAATATACCCACAAGGGGTGTCTATGTAATAATATTATACCACAGGAGGTGTCTATGTAATAATATTATATCATAGGGGGTGTATTTGAAAGATTACAATAACTTCAGGGAATTACTTATAGCCAACGGCCATATTTTAAAAAATGACAAATGGATGTTAATGTTGGTCATATATTTTGATTATAAATTTCATGGGGATACTTATAGCCAATGGTCATATTTTAAAAAATGACCAATGGATGTTATGTTGACCATATATTTTGGCTATAAATCAAAATGTTCACTTGTAGGGATGATACAACTTTAAATCTTGGCGGGCATCTGTAACCATTATGGGTGCATTCTTCACACACCCTACACATGAATATTTTGATTATCGATATTTAAAGCATCTCACACTACCTCTTGAATTTGATGATGACATTATCAAATTTGTGGGATGAAATGCAAAAGAAAATAAAAAATATTTGGACTGCTATTTATAACCAAAATATGTGGTCAACAGTAACATCCAACGGTCATTTTTTAAAATATGACAGTTGGCTACAACTAACTCCCTGAAGTGCACTTGCTCATTTTCTTCTTTTTTTTCTTGTCTCTTTTTCTTGTTTTGTTTTCCCAAAATTTGGTTTGATCTTCATTGTTCACTTTCTTTTTAGTCATTGTGGTCACTATATTGTATTTGTAATATGTTTTGTTTAGTAATGGAAATTTGTTTAATTATCAAAAAAAAAAAAAACTAACTCCCTGAAGTTATTGTAATCTTTCAAATACACCCCCTCTGGTATAATATTATTACATAGACACCCCCTGTGGTATAATATTATTACATAGACACCCCCTGTGGGTATATTTAGCCAGGGGTAAATTTGGAAAATCAATTTTTCTTTGCTTACGTCATCAAATTCCGTCTGTTTTTAACGCCGTAAGGGGTTTCCTGTAATATGCCCAAATCTGAGGGGGTGTCCCTGTAATTTTTGAAACAACAGGGGGTTTCTTGTAATATGCCCAAACCTGAGGGGGTCTGAGTGTAAATCACCCTATTTCTTTTTGTCTTAAATTTCAACATTATTATCAAAATAAAGGTGGATTAAGATATCATTATATAGAATTATGCATATTTATCTAGTATGCAATTATAAGCCTAGATGCATAATATGTTGGTTAAAAGGTTCAGACAAAAAAAAAATATCATGAAATTAATTTGTTACGGATGATTAATACTGATAAGTACAAATTTTGTGGAATATTGGTTTATTTGATTTGGTTGAACCATATGAATTATGACAAAATGATTTTTTTTTTTTTAATTTTACTTGCATAAGTTTCACTGATTTGCGAATTTAACGATACCTCTGATATATAAAAATATGTTTTATTTGATAGCTAGCATAAAATGGCTTTAGAGAATTATGACAATTTCTAAGAATTATTATATTAGGCACACAGAAAAATCAAAAGAGTCAACAAGAAAGGCCATGTTTACTTCTATTATGGCCTAACATTTTCAAATTTCTAGACTCCAAAATCAAAATATAGTACTCCATGTAAACAAATAACTCATCATATCACTTATCAATTTAAAAATAACCAAAACTCGTTTTATATTTTCATACGCACAAATATTTAATTGTATTCACATGTTTCTTCAAAACTCTGCCTTTATTCTTCATAATCAAATACCATCATAATTTTGAAACACTAAGGACATGTTTGTTTGTTGTTTGGGAAAGTAATTTGTGAGAGCAGTGAACAGAGTAGTTTGAGAAAATTGAGAGATGAAAATTTATTTCAGAAAATAAAAAACATGTTTGATTTATTTTGCCATTTTCTAAACACGAAATAATTTTGGGAAACGCCAAACAAACAAGCCCTTTCTCGAAATTTTTTGCCAAAATAAATTTAAATGACACTTTATAATTGACTGAAGCATAAACATGTAAACCAGCATGATCGAACATGACAAAAAAAATTCTATCATATAGTTTGTGACACATTTTAATGGTGTATATATGCTTGACTCTATATGTATGCTTACACGAATTATAAGTTGAAACACTTGTCAATATATTGATCTTTATGTGTCTTACTAAAGTGTCACAAGACAATCTTAAATAAAAAATTTGAACATTTAAATTCACATATAATTACTGATTTGGAAATCAAGCTTCATTCTAGCTAGGATCCCTCCAAAACAAAATTCCATAGAATTTCATAATATTATTTGACGTTTTTGTCCCTTGCCTCTATTCACCATAAGCAATTATTGATTCCCTACTTATCCAAATTAAGGAATTTATAAGTGAAATTTGAGCATAAACCACCAGCTGGTGATTTCAAATTACTTCAAGAACTGGCCCCAACAAAAGTGGTAGACCCTCCCTCCCACTATTATAAATCAATCCACTCTTCAAAAGTAAAAGAATTTAAAAACCACCACAACTGATAAAGTAAAAGAGAAAAAGATGGATCGAAGAATCTATTATTTTTTCTCATCCTATAAATAACACCACTTCCTCCATTAATTGAATCCCCAAGCCAAAACTCAAAACAATTAATCAAAAACCACTATTTCAAAACAATTAAACTATGTACAATCTTAATCACCTCTGCTCTCTGTGCTAAATTTTCAATCCAATACTCTTTCGAGTGAATACCAAAAAACAGAGAAAAATAAAGAGAGAATAAAAGCCCTTATAAGTTCTTAAATACTAGTAAATATACGATCCGATCCATTAGGTCTCGGGTCAAATGGATTCATTCAAGTTCCAGGACATAAAAGCCGAGAAAGCAAACGCGATTTCAAAGTACCGTAGATTTCAGAGAATAACGACTCTGTTTCGATTTCTGGAGCTCTTTGTTTTCCTGATCGTCGTCTCTAGATTTTCCACTCAATTTGCTTTTTCTTTCAATCTGTCGGCGGAGTATTTTAGGGGAATTTCATTAACCCTAATTAGCCCCCAATTTGTTTTCATACTCGGGAACGTGATCGTACTCGTTCTGTTTCTAATTTCCGGGCAATTCTCATCCAAAAATGGTGGAAAAAGTACCGATTTTTACGAGGAGTATGTGGAAAAATGTCGAATGAATCTGCAAACCTGCAACAAAGAAGAGAAAAAAGCATCGGAATCGTGTAAATATACTGTTTGTTCTGACGAAAAGGTAATTAAATTAAGCAGGAGTCATTCTGAGAATATTGTGAGGGCTCGCGTGCCGCCCCCGGTGAATGGGGAAGAGCGCCGCCGCGAACTGAGACGGAGCATGACGGAGAGATGCCGTAAGAGTGCGAAGGCGGCGGCGGCGGCGGGTACTTGTACGTCTACCTTCGCGGAAGATGAGATGAGTAGCGAAGAGTTCCGGCGAACGGTGGAGGCGTTTATAGCGCGGCAGCAGAGAATTCTCAGGGAAGAAGAAGAGTTCTCAGCAGCTGTGGTTTCATTATAGATACTTGAAAGTAATTTAAAGTCTGTGGTAATACAGAATTATTATAAAAAAAAAACGTTAATAGTTAATAGTAAATAGTGGTAGTAAAAAAAAAGCATGTATATGATTTTAGATCATCTATGGCAATGGGAATTTTGAAATTTTACTTGGGGCTTAAATTATTTATTTATTTGTCTATATTTTTCTATATTTTATAATGCTTGTAACAAATCGTCTGGGTAATTTTTATTTTCTAGATTTGAATGTTGATCCATGATTAATTCTTTTTGTAATGGAAACAAAATTCAATTAATAAATCTCAAGTGAATGTTCACAAGAGGAAATTTAGATTCACTTCATTCGTATTTGAATTACACGGTAACTATATTTAATTTATCCCCGTCCGTTCAATACCCGAATACCAATGGAAAAATAGAAAAACCAATAAAAGTATAAATATATATTACATAAATTGGCTTCCCTATGAAAATTATCAGTACTAATTAATCATAATATATCAAATATATCCTTATATGACACTTAATCAATTCCCACATGACAGTCCCTATGGACCTACCAACAAACTCGACCCGACTGACTTGTTCTCATCGCCCATGAGCTCGATCAAGGTGAGCCTGACTGTGTGAGATTGAACATGAGCTCAACGGTGTATATCCTAGGTCGACCAACAAGATCTTTTTGAATGGAAGTCTGATAGGACGTTCGTAAATCCCTCAAACGCGGCACGTCACGTATCACTTATTGTACGCCCAGATTAGACCAACCATACACCATTCACCGTAGCGCTCATCATATTACCCGAATAATATTCGACTAAATGGGTCAACTCGTGTAACTTTATCATCTATAAATACCCCCTTACTTATTACTACAAACACACATGAATCACACTACAAAATGGTAGGTCAAATCTTTTGCTGAGTCCAGCTCGAGTTGTTCTAGCTCAATCATCTTCATGTAAATTTTGAACTCGATCTTACCTAGTAGATCTTCTTGGAGCGTTGATCGGTCCCCACTCATTTTGGAAGTTTCGAGATCACTTCGAGGAATTTTGTACTGAATTGAATTTGACACCTCATCATACGATTTTACCCCGTATCAAACCATAAATTTGACATAAAATATTGGTGGATTAAGACATTACATGAACAAATTTAGTGGAAAGCTAGCATAAAATTTTGAAGTATTTCCACAGCCAAATATGTCTAATAGTATTTTATCTTTTAGGATAATCAAACAATATGGAATATTACTTAGGGGAACATGCATCAAATTAGTATTAATTCTAATTCTTGTTCTATGCGCATATATGCTTTGTTGCCGTATTCCCAATCTCGTCTTGGAATTTCAGACGCAAAAATAACAAACAAAAGGGTTTGATGTGATAATTAACTAATTATTTAGATTAAAAGAATAAGTATAAAGCTAGACATGAATAAATTAAATTTTGGTTATATACGGTTTCTCATATGACTCAATCCTTACTCAGCACTCAGCAGTATTAATTCATCCTTCCACAAAAAAAAAAGTTGAAAAGAAAGAAAGAAATGGAATCTTTAATTTAAGCCCAGAAATACTTTGTAATTAGATTTATGGTCCATAACTTAGGGATAGTCTGCAAAATCATTTCAAAGGTAAGACAATAACAAGTCACAACAACGTAACTTTGTCTAATTGTCTTCCACTTGATGGTCTGCTTCATCTTTTTATTGGAATTTTCCTGATACACACAAGCAGTTTTCAGTGGTTTAAAATTTCTGATTCTCAAAACATAATAATTACTTACGTGTTTCATCTTATCAGTTCTGGTGTTCAGAAATTGTATTCCAAATGAAATATGATCGGACCTGATCAATTGTCCATAAGACAAGTTACAAGTACATGATTAATTGAATGATATGTTTTGAACTTGTTTGGTATAATAAAATAATTATGCTGATATCAAAATTAACTAACTCGTAAACAACCAATAAGCTGGATTGTATTAGTCAGTAAGGGTAAGAGTAAAAATATGTTAAAAGTCAAAGTGCAGAATTATATAAGATAAAAAAACTAACATGAACTGAGTTCAAATCGACATCCAAATTAATTAATTAAAATCAAACTGATGAAATGAATATCTAAAATCACATTTTGAAAGGGAAAGCGAAGGAATTTTAATGTCGAAATCGATGTCAAGGGGGTGAAAAGAGCCCAATTCTAATTGTGATCTTTATCACGATTATGATAATCGAACAAAAATTATAGCCAAAAGAGTACAACATGCCGAAAAGAGCCCAGTTTAAAAAATGAACTTCAATTATCTTTCTGTTTTTGCGTTAATCCACAAACACGTAATATTCCAATGATACTTAATTAAGTGAAATCAAATCTCGTCTATTTTGGATGCTCCTACATCAATAACTATGATGCACTGATATTCCTAAACCTGCCTTGAACAATCTATTGGACCCATTATGTAGGAAACCATTTTGAACCAAAACCTACTTGGATCCAATAAACCAATTTATCATACTCAACAGTCAACAAATTCAAGTTATTTGAAGATTATTATTATAAAGCAAAAGAAAAGGTTAAGTTCGGTTTGGATGGACACATGGATCGTACAAGATGTAGGATTATGTAGCATTAAATTCAAATTTCACAGCTTAATATAGTAGTAAATAGTAATGTAGTAATATAATAGAGTCCGTTTAGCAAAATGTTTAAATAGCCCAAATGTAGTAATTGGACTTAAAAGATTGTTCATAGCCCAATACACCACATAATTTATCATGTTACCAATAATCCAAGAACCGAAGATTATCTTATAAATTTAATTTACAACTCATTTAAAGGTAAAAAATAGTACTACTGCTGAAAATAATAATATTTCATTCAAAATAAATTAAGAAAACTACAGAGTTTAATGTTAATGGAAAATAAAAATTTACTACATATTCTAGTTATAATGAGTATAAACTAGAGAAGTTTTTATACTTTTTTGTTTCCATAAATATATTTTATAAATCCAAAAATATAAAAAGTTTTTTCCATATAATAATGGGTAACTTCCCGTATATAGAATTCCACTCCTAATAAAAATCTGCTACTCGGATGCTTTTTGGGACTCCTAATCTCAAGACCAAATCCGAGGAGAACTCTACCTCTAAAATCTCTATACGTACTAATATTCCAAAATTTCAATCTATATAAATACGTGATTTATATTTAACATTCATTAAAATTTCTCAAATTTTATTGATTGATTCTAAAACCAAGTTAATTAAACAAAAGAATCATGTTCCGAAAAATTGAACGGCCTTCAGTGAAAACGGTGATCTCCACGGCAGCTTCGGTTGCGGCCACGGCCATGCTCGTCCGTTCCATGTCCAGAGATTTGATCCCTAAAGAAATCAATGAATATATTCACACCAAATTTAACACCTTTTTGTCTACATTCACCAACGAAATAACAATGACCATCAATGAATATGATGGCCTCAACAAAAACCAACTCTTTTATGCAGCAGAAATTTACTTAGCCACGGTCACTAGCCCCGTCACCAAAAGCTTCTGCGTTTCACTCCCGGAAAAAGAGACCAAAATCAATGTCAAGATAGGTAAAAATGAAGATATTACAGATAAATTTTGTGGGTTCGAGCTAACATGGAGGACGGTTAGCAAAGAAACAGATGTTGCACGCCGTAATTATATACACGGGTACCTACATCATATTTATTAAGTGATTAAATTGTCACAATTGACATTTCTTTAATGATGGACACTAATGTAATTTAATGTCCAACCTAATTAATTGTCATACGCCTTGCATGTTACTAATATTAAATTTCACTAAAACTGTAGTTTGATTTCGTCACCAATTTTTCTTGTAGTGGCCTTGTTAAATCCGAAGTTAAATACTTGGTTCTAACCTTTCACAAGAAGCACAAATCCAAGGTTGTTGATGAGTACTTGCCTTATGTTTTGGAAAGATCAAAAGCTCTTAAAGAAGAGAAAAAGACCATGAAATTGCATACTCTACATTATGATAATATGCATGGGTATGATCCATGGGAAGCTGCAGTGGTTCTTGATCATCCATCAACTTTTGAAACCCTAGCAATGGATGATGAGCTCAAGAACATGATTGTTGATGACTTGAATAGGTTTTTGGAGAGGAAAGAGCTTTATAGAAAAGTTGGTAAAGCTTGGAAGAGAGGGTATTTGCTGTTTGGTCCTCCAGGGACTGGGAAATCAAGTTTGATTGCAGCCATGGCCAATTATTTGAATTTTCATATTTATGACTTGGATTTGGCTGAAATTAACTCAAATTCTGATTTGACAAAAATTCTGATGTCGACTTCAAACCGATCAATACTTGTGGTGGAAGACATTGATGCATCAATTGATTTGTCTGATAGGAACAATAAGGAAACAAAACCAAGTTTTGACAGCTTTGGTAAACCTAAGGCAAGCTTTTCTTTTTTTTTTCATGGTATTTTTGCATGTTTTCAATTTATTTTCAAGAGTTTCTAATATTTAATAGTAGTACAAAACACGCCTTGAAACAAAATTTCAATCCATACTCTTACTAGATTAAAAATAAGTTAAGACTAATAAATGGTGTGATTCTCTATGTACCCCCAGATTACATTATCAGGGCTACTAAACTTCATAGACGGGTTATGGTCGAGTTGTGGTGACGAACGAATAGTCATATTCACGACCAATCACAAAGAAAAGCTAGATCCAGCATTACTGAGGCCTGGACGTATGGACGTGCATATTCACATGTCTTATTGTACGCCGTGTGGATTCAAGAAACTCGTATCTAATTACCTTGGAATCACAAACCCGCACCCCCTTGCATTGGAGGCCGAGAGGCTTATAACCTTAGCGAAAGTGACTCCTGCTGAAGTAGGAGAGCAACTACTGAAGAGCGATGATGCTGGGATTGCTTTGGGTGGTTTAATTGAGTTTCTTAAGGGTAAAATGGAGAATGAAAGAGTTAAAGAAGAAAGTTTGAAATTGACTAAAAGCAAAGTTGTATTGAGGTTGGAGGAAGAAGAGAGTAGGAATGAAGAATGATAATAATAGCCCCATAAATATATGGGATTGAAGAAATGATAGTGAAGAAGGATGAGAATGGGAAAGATTAATTATTGATACTCATAATTCTAGTTTAAATATGATTTGCCAACAATTTATTTAATCACAAAGTAAATATATTTACACATTTGTTTGAGGTAACAAATTATATTGATAATTCTGGTTTAAATATGAAGTGACAACAATTTATTCAATCAGAAATGAATGATCACCATAGTCATGATTAGGTGAGTTATGTTACAACTCATAATCTTGCATCCTGTACTTTTAACTCTAATTGGTCTAGGTTGATTTCGTTCCAACAAATGAATATAGATAATCAAAGATATATTATGTATTCTGCTAAAATTTGATTTGATCAGCAAATTGCTTAAAAAGGAAATCAGATACACAACAGCATCAATGGCACAAGAATGCACCCAAGAAACTAGTCAGCATTCAAAATTCTTACCGTTATTTTTTTAAAAGCTGATGAAAGACTAACTATAGTGACTTAAAGACCCTCAAATTAAAATCTCAAATGTCTCACCATGCCGGATTTTCGTCACTGATCCATCATCTTCAACCTAGAAAAAATGAGCTCAACTTCAGGATCCATGGTGTTGGTCCGAAGATTGGGTTACAACTTGTTCCAGCGAATTTTAAGGGTGATCAATTTACACACAGACCCCATGAAGAAAGAGTTGGAACAAACAAAACTTCGACTAGAAAATTATTTTTTTTAATTTGAAAAGTAGAGAAGATATAATTATATCTACTTTATTTGCTGAAAAAATAGTGTGAAGAATTGGCCCAAATTCTTCTCCTATTTATAGCAATTGAAAAAGTGTTGATGGAGGGTCACAGCGGTTCAGATTTAACTTAAGTAGTGGTTTGGTCCGAACGCGTGCCACCCGTTTGGTTCAAAATCCGACCAAACACACCCTTTCATTCAAAATTGGGCGGGCAACACGGATCCTTCTCGGACCTTCTAGAAATGGGTCCCACAGATCCTATTCGGATCACACACGGATCCTATTCGGATCACCCACGGATCTTTGTGTAAAGTTTGGACTTTAAATAATTATTAGGTCCTGAGATAATTATAGGCTCATTCCTACAAAAGTCTTTCCCCTTTGAAAGTTTGGTAACCTCTTTATAGCAATTTTGTAGCTCAACTTTTTTCTTCTTTCTCATGTGGGATGAAGATACACAATTAATCTTCTTTATCATTAATTCATTCATTAAGGTGTGATGAACTTTGGCTAATTTGACTCAATCCAATTAATTGTGTTTCTCAATTAAACCAACATTTCTCATCCCAACCATTTTCGTTTTTGTTTCTCTTTGTACATGCCACACTATTCTTTTAACAGGAAGAAACTATTTATTGATTTTTTTTTTACTGTTTTCATTTGAATATTCTTTCTTATTTTATTTTGACATAGTGAGTTGCTCAAATAAAGTCCGAAGAGGGCGGTGCGGAACTCGGTGCAAATTGGATGCATTGCTGCTGTTGACGATAAAAATTAAGGGGGAGCTAGAAAGAAAAATTAGAATTGCATGGAAAATAATTTGCAGGTGGGTTACAATTTTTTTTTGGGCACTGAGATGTGAGTTCTTTTGTTGAGTGAATAGCATTTTTGGTCCTTCTTATGAGCCAAATTTTACATTTTCGTCCCTCTTAAATTTTTTTGTAGCAGATCCATCCCTCTTATCAAAGTAGTGTAACACATTAGTCCCTCTTATCAAACATTAGTTCCTCTTAAATTTTTGTAGCAGATTCGTCCCTCTTATCAATGTAGTGTAACACATTCGTCCATCTTAAATTCAAAATACATCACTTAAATTCAAAATATATCCTAAAATGGACGAAAATTGATGTATTTTAGATTTAAGAGGGACAAATGTGTTACACTGCATTGATAAGAGGGACAAATCTACTACTAAAAATTTAAGAGAGACGAATGTGTTACACTACATTGATAAGAGGGACGAATATGCTACAAAAAATATAAGAGGGATGAAAATGCAAAAGTTAATCCATAAGAGGACCAAAAATGAGATTTACTCTTCTTTTGTTTGTACATTTAGGTTTTAGGAATATTTTTGTTTGTATTTGAGGATTCTTATTGTATTGTTTGTGTTTATCTAATTGGACCTTCAACTTTTTTAATCATTGAGAAACTTAAATGTATATAATTTTATCGTTATAATTAAAAGAAACTGTACGCACGCGGGTTCGCGTGCGCCAATTACTAGTTAATAATAATATAAATCAATAAATAACATTTCAGTATCTTAAATTAATAAGAAGTTTAAAAAAAAACAATTCATTTTTTTTATAAATTACAATATTTAGTATCTTTTTATTTAAATAAATATATATAATTCATTAAATTAATAATTTCAATAGTAATTGACAAAAAAATCAATAATAATTACATTTTAACTACATAATTAATTTTTTTTTTTTTAAAAAAAACCCACCCACGCCCACGCCTACTACACACAAACTCCCACCCCCCCAACCCTAAGCCTTGGACTTCTTCATTTTTACTTTTTGACGACTCCGACTAGGGGTGAGCATTTGGACCGAACCGGACCGAAGTTTGGTTCCTGGCCGGTTCGTTCCTGAAAATTCATGGACCGTTTACCGGATCGAAATTTTCGGTCCAATTCGTTCCATGGTTTCTCGATTTCTAAATTTTTTCGGTTTTTTAGCACAAAATTTAACGGTTTGGTTCGGTTTGGTCCAATTCGGTCCGAACAAACAATAAAAATTTTCGGTTCGGTCCAAAAAACAAACAAACAATTAAATTTTTCACGGTTCGATCCTATTTCAGGTGAGATTCGGCCCGAAACGGTACGAATCGAATTTGCGGTTCCTAGTCGGTTCAATCCTGAAAAATCGTGGACCGATTACAGGACCGAATTTTCGGTTCGGTAATCAGTCCGGACCGAATCATTCGGTCCGGTTCGGTTCGGTCGGTTTCCCGAACTGTGCTCAGACCTAACTCCGACCACCATTGGATCTCCCCATGGTGGCTATAGCTTTGTCTTCACCTCCACTACAAAGCCTAAACATTGTTTTGATGTTACATGTTTATCCCCTCATATGTTCTAAAGATCTTAGAACTTTTGCGTTTTTCGTTTTGCTTCGCCTCCGGCGGTGGGATTCGACTCACCGTACGTACTTCAAGCCGTCTATTCCCCTTGGTGAGGTGGTTCTTTTGCCACCAACCTCATCAATTTTTATCAAGTAAGAAATCCCGAATTTTTGAAGCCCTAATTAATTATTATTCCATCTTCTTCACAATTGCTTTAGTGGTTGTTTTTTAAAATAATAATTATGTATTCTAATTGTAATTATTATTTATTTTGGAGGGTATTGTAGATATTTCACAATTTATGTCATGGTTAACTAACGACCGTAACGTCAAGGGAGTCTCCCCGTAATTTCTGAAAAGTCAGAGGATTTCTTATATAGCTACACCTTAAGGGGTCTTGGTGTAAATAGATCAAATTTTAATGATAAATTATTTACAAAAGATTGGTGATGGAGGGGGGATGATGATAATTCTTTTTAGTAGAATAGTTTTTAGGTAATTTCGGCCATATTTGGGTCCAATTTTGCAGGTCTCGTGAACTGAGACAGAGTTACTCCAAATGGAGTTTGGAACATATTCACAAATTCATACACAAACTATTGAAATCCTATATATAGAGCATTGATTTGACACTTATCACTTTCATTTCCCTCCGAAACTCGATTAAAAAATATTGATTTGATACATATCACCTACCCCCAACATCCAAATCATTCCAAATGGTATTTCAGTTTTTTTCAAAACTACAAAACCTAACATCCAAATGGGGTTTCAAATTGAAAACCCGCTTATTTATTCGTAGGTTGGCTCCGACAGCACCAACATTGGTGTGTAGTTTTTGTTTTGCAGGTCTTGACGTACAGGTTATCCAAATTCTTGAAGCGGAGCATGCCATATTCGAAAATCAAGTATCTACTCTACATCGCAATACTATATCGAATCTATTTCAATGGAATTAAAGCACATAGATAAACTAATAACAAAGACTTATTAGAGAAATACATACACTAGTGAGAGTTGACCCATTACACCTTGGTCATAGCCTCAATTCTATAATATATCTTGGAGTTACTTGTAATCCCCCCAATGATACTTTCAATTTATCTCTCTGTGATTTTAAAAAGAGTATTTTATTCCCCTATAATTTTATAAAAAAAAATTTCATATCGTCTCTCTGTCATTTTTATATGTAGTGAGTTACACTTTCCAGCTGAATGAGATAAATTGCTTATTTAAAATTTTCACAATTGGGTAATTTTAATCAAACGTGATTTTAAGGGAGAGGGGGAGAGTCATGGTGCAACGTTGATGGAATTGGAGTTAACTAATTAGGAAGTTAGGGTTAGTTGCAACTTGTAAGGCAATTATTGTTGAATTTGAGCTAATAATTGATTTTCTGTTTGTCGTAAACTCAAGGCTTTAAATTAATTTTGGTACTCTCTCCATTTCATATGGGTAGTGATGGATGGATTAAAATTTTTATTAAATAGTGTCATCATTTAAAAATAAATATCTTCAAATATCCTCATTGGAGTATTAATTAATTTTCTCTTTCTTCTTACTTAATTAAGAGTTAGAATAATAAATATGAAAAGTATAAATCTAAAAAGAATTAAGGAAAAGACTTTTCTAACAGAGTTGTAATCATACAGCTCTATCACATTGCTTAGGAAATTGATTGCTCCAACGACTATCCATTCATCCGATTTAGCTGAAATTTTTTTTAGAACAGTTTAGTAGAAATTTTTTTTAATCTACTTTACATCCACACTATTTTTGAAAATTACAAGAGTGACATAAACTTTGTAGAGTTTTGTATTTATTAAAAAAATGTTAATTTATTTCATCAAATGTAATGAATATGGAGTCGAGTTTCTTAATAATAGGCAATTGATAAATTTATTTGATATTTATTCGAGTTCAACTCATTTGAGTTTGATTCATGTACAAATCAAATCAAATTTTAACAACAAAAGTCACTTAATAAATTTTCAGATTCAGTTTGAACTCAACTCAATAAATTTAGTGATAGAACTCATGTAAAATAATTCTATAGTTTTCAAAAATTAATTCATCATTTATAAATATTTGAATATAAAGCATCTGAAACAATTATTTTTGTTTTAAATAATTTAAATGTGCATTTCATCGTTTTGTATCGTCATCCTCAAGACAAAATTCATAACTTAGTATAGTCTCAACCATTTCTACTTTGTAGGGCGTGTTTTACCATGTATGAAGAAGAAGAATTAAAAGTCATTGCAAAACAAGGTGAGTTAAACTTTCAATGTGAATTGGGTAAATTGCTTATTTAAATTTTTCACAAGGGGTAAAACCTTTTTTTTTTTAAATTACAAAGTAAATTGAACATTATGCATTTCACGGTATAAATTGACATTAACTCATATATATTGAGTCATGAAATGTAACGCATTGCACAATTGTCTGCGAAAAGGTCCCATTTATAGACCCAATCATTGTGTCACTCCACGAAGAGATCCCATGCAAATTAAGTGAGTTATTAACTACACACAACTAATATTTATACAAGAACACGACTATCCAAATCCTTTGTATTGAAAAATATAATAATAATACGAATATGACACATTTAATCTGCTAACTTCCGAGTTGATACAAAAATTTAATACTATCAGAGAAAAGTGCACTTCCACCCCCCCAAAGTTGTATGTTTTGGTATTTCACCACCCCAAAGTATAAAATGAGAATTTTACCCTATGTGGTATTAAGTTCAATTGCACTTTGCCCCCTCAAACGTTTTCAAGTCATTTTGTTCTCTAAGAAATGCAAATGTGAGCCTCATATATGTTTCCTAAGGGTAAATTAACCATAACACCTCTAATTCATCAAAACACTTCACTCATGGTTGTGAATTGAAAACCTCAAGTGAGATACCTCTATCTCGGCCAAACAATTAACTCTGACACATTTTGTACCCCCTTTTTAATATCTGAATTATTAAAAAGAAGGGACAAAATGCGTCATAGTGAATTGTTTGGTCGAGGTAGAGGAGCGATGACTAAATTATCCTTAGAAAATACATGTGAGACGAACATATGCAATTGAAAGATGAAGGATCAAATTTGAAGATAAAGTGCAACTAAATTTAATATTTTAGGTGATAAAATGCTTATTTTGTACTTTCGGATAGTAAAGTGCCAAAGCATGCAACTTCAGGGCGAAAGGGGGGAGGGGGGGTTGGGGTTTGATGTGCACAATTAGATAATTAAAAAAGGTTAGGTAGAAGATTAAATGTGCCTAACTCAAAAATGAACAATGTATTATACTAACTTGAAAGATGAAGGATCAAATTTGAAGAATTTAGGACCAAATATATTGAAGCTCAAAAGATAAATACTATTTTTGTCACAACTTAAAAGTCAACTGACTAAACTTGAAATCTTTGCAATAGTAGGACTATCCACCGTTAAATCTTCTCCTTCATTTTAGTCCACAATCCATGTACATCCAAATCTGATTGGTTGAATAAATTTTGTAATTCTAGTACGGTTACTTATGGTTAAGTATGATTTAATTACATATATTTTCCAATGAAGTTCTGTTTGATTTCAAAATAATAGGGGCCTATTTGGATGGGTTATGTCCTGGTTTAGCGGGTCTCGGTTTTGAAAAAATAGTTTAGATGATTTTGGTGAAACCTTTGAAATCCTTTTTGGTTAGATTTTTTATGTCCAATGTTGGTGTGATTTATGAGTTTTTTAATTTTTCGGTTCAGATGAATTCACGATTCTTCTGACCGGGGATCACAATTTTGTTTCTCGTGTATGTTTCGATCATCTAAATATATAAATTTTTCAAGAACTTTCCTAAAATAATAGAAAAAATTGTAAAAAGTTATAAAATGAAAAGAAAAAGAAAAATCTCAAAGACAAACAAATAATTTTGAATATTACATTAAATTAAAAGAAATTAGATGAGTACTAATCTAGTATGATTAACTTTTGGAGAGCCAGTTGTCACGCCCTGACATTTTGCTGGGGGCAAAATGGCGCGACACGGAGACCCAATGGACGGGAGCGCGGCTCTGGGGGAGCCAGGACGAGACATACCTACCTAGTCGAAGAAATTGCAGGACCAAGGAACCTAGGGTGAGGTTTCGCACGAACGGGACACCGCTCGGAGGAGCGTTGACGTGGCCCGGAGAGAGGACCTTGGCAGTTAGGCAGGGGGTCGGGCGGCCAAGCAGCGGGGATCTTGGCGACCAGGCAAGTGGCATGTCTGGCCCAGGACAGGGCCGGCGCGGCAGGCGCGCGCGGCACAGGCAGCTAGGAGGGCGGCCCAACTAATGAGGCAGAACACGGGACATTCTAGAGGGCTCTCGAATGTCCTACATTGTTCCGGAAGGGTCCGGAATAGTCTACAACCGAAAGGTTCTACAAGGTTCCGGAAGGGTCCGGAATGTTCCATAAGGTTTCGGAGGGGGTCCGGAATGTTCTAGAAGAGTGTAGAAGATTCTAGAAGGTTGGGGAACCTTCTAGAAGAATGGAGAGCCTTGTAGAAGACTCTAGAATGTTGGAGGATCTTCTAGAAGACTCTAGAAGGTTGCGGAAGATTATGGAAGGCGGTAGAACCTCGTAGAAGGTTCTAGAAACTTGTAGGTATTATGTAGTAGAATGTTCTAGAATAAAGTAGTATGTAGTAGGATTTTGTAGAATGATCTAGAGGATCATTCCTAGCCGTTAGATTAGAATAATCTTGGCCATCCATTAGGGATGTCAACTACTATATATAGGGGACTCCATTCATTTGTAGAGGTAACCAAGGGGAGATCCCAAGTTTACATATAGATGTTGTAATCCATCCATGTAATAATATAAGTATTCTTCCAACTCTTGTGTGCTACTTTACCTTCTCAAATAACCTCCTTCAAGACACCTCATTCGGGACGAGGGTGAGGCTGACTTAGCCTATTCCGACATAGGGGCGAAAACGATCGCTGGTGGCGTTTCGGGGCTAAGTGCCGCACGGGATGCTTTGTGAAAGTTAAGCCCGTGACACAGTGCACATAACATCGTTTCATTCTGTTTGCGTGTTCTTTTGTACCAAAAAAAAAAGAAGTGCACATACTATGTCTTAGTCCTTTTCTCTCCTTCACTACAGAATCATTTGAACATACCTCACTCTCACTACTAGGGCCGAGCATTCGGTACCGAACCGAACCGGACCGAATTTCGATATTATTTCTGTTCGGTAATTTTCAAACCATGGACCGTTTACCAAACCGAAAATTTTGGTTTGGTTCGGTAAAAAACTGAACGATTCGGTTCAGTCCGGTTCGGTTCCGGTTCGATCCAAAAAAACCGATTTTATAACTTTTGGAATCTGGAATGCGAGGATAACAGAGGAAGTGAGGGCAAAAATTCAAAGGAGAATCTGAAAATTATAACTTTTGATTCTTGCTGAAAATAAGGGTAAGAAGAAGAAAATAGATACCTTAGGCATAAGAAATTGAAGATGGAGTCTCACTTAGGGTTAGCGAAATTGGGGATCTGAATCTGAGCACTTTATTAGAAGATGAAGAATTACTAAAGAGAAAGATGAAGTGCTAAAGATTTTTAATTAGAAGAAACTTTTGACACTTCTAATAAGATAAAGAGGGTGACACCGGTCACATGGAGAACAAATCAACTTCACGTGGCTAGGACAGATGGCGGGGCCGGTGCGACGATGGCGGTGGTGCGGCAGTGCTGGTTGTGGGTTGATGGGGTTGTGGCACAAGATGAGAAGGGTTTGAGAAGTGGGAGTGAAAAAGTGTAATTAGGTTTAGGATTAAAAAAAAAAGAATTCGGTTCTACCGGTTCGGTTCGGTAAACCGACATGTAATACCAAAAACCGATGGGGAACCTAGGTTTTTTCTCGGGCGAGAACCGTTTACTGAACCGGAATTCGTTTCGATAAACGGTCCCGACCGAACTTTTTATTTCGGTTCGGTTCGATCGATTTACCGAACCGTGCTCAACCCTACTCACTACACCACAACTCATTCATCGTCTTAGTGTCTCTCTCTACTGTCTCTCTCAAGCCACAAGGTAAGTGTGTGCATCTATTTTTTTTTCCTTTTAATGTTTTGATGTATGTTGAATGCATATGATTTTTCTATGGTTTTTTTTTCTTCTTTTTAGTATCTTTTGGTTGAATAATGATTATTAATGAATTTATTTTGTTTTTTTAGTACTTAGTTGTGTTTATATTGAAATAATCTTGATTATGAGATGTTAATTTTCTAATTAATTTTTTTGTGAAGATGAACCCTGAAGATGCGATATATGAGAATGAGAGCTTGATAAACGAAGAATATAGAATATTGCATACTACCCTGAGCAGCAGCGATTAGAATTTTTTGGTTAAAGTAAAAGCAGGGGATTTATGTTTATAAGAAGTGTTTGTGATTTCAATGAAGCAACTTATCGATCAGGGGGCTGATGACATTAAATTTATGGTGATGGACCAAGGAACTTATGGCAACCATTTGATTGGACTGACAATAGCCAAAGTTGCAGATATTCCAAAACGAAGAATATCAAAACACCAAGGGCAACCTATAAGCTCATGTGCTAATTGACAAGAGAGGTGAGACTATAAATGAATCACAACTGGTGTTCCAGTGTTGGAAAGGAACCGAGGAGGATGATGCATTGCTCCAGGCAAGGCAAATAGATGGGGTTATAGTGAACGGGAAAAGCCAGACATATGGTACGTGAAATTGATTATTGAGGGTAGGGAGTTGGTCGAAAATGGGAAGTTTTCAGTTTGGGGAAACTCGAGGAAAGGCTACAAATGTCTAAGCATGGAAAGACGGCTCTAAATGCCAACGCACAACGGAACCAGGAGTTGGTTTTTGCCGCTGCGAAACCCTTTGACATGGATCTGATTTTGTGTGTGCGTTGTGAGACAACACCGGGGAAGACCAAGGTCGTGGGTGAGTGCACGATATTATTTAATGATGTTGTAGAAATGAGTGATTCTAAGACTCCGGTTTGATACGATCTAGCGAGACCGAGGAAACTACAACATAATACTTTAAGGTGTGACAACCTCCACTTAAGCATCAACCTACACCGTGAATATCACTTTCTCAAATCCGACACCCATTACACCAATCATCTTACACAGGTGGCTGGAGTTCCTATCGGAGAAATGGAGTTGACTATTGTAGGCGCTAAGAATATGATTCCTATGAAGAATATGGACGGGAAGGAGTTCACCGACTCGTACTGTGTTGCCAACTACGGGCAACAATGGATGAAAACAAAAACAATCCTTAATAGTTTCAACCCGCAATGGAACACGCAACAACTTTTTGATGTTTTCGATACTAGCACATTCATCACCATCACCGTGTTTGACAACTCTCACCTACGAAGACAAGGATCTTCGATTGACTCGAGAATGGGGAAAGTCATGATCTCTCTTTTCGACCTAGCAAGCAATCACACTTAAAACAACACTTACCCACTTATGGTCGGAGCCAAGAGAATGGACAATATTCAACTCAATGTGAAGTTCTCGCAGTCCATATCACAAGTAGATCATAAGGCCTTGGGCTTGCTCATGGTGGAATTTTCTTTTTTCTTCGGTGGCAACCTCTTCCACATGTTTTTTTCAAATTAAGGAATCTTGATTTTGCCTCTGATCATATGTTCCCTCACCATGCATAACGTTTTTAAAGTCAGTAGGAATGCTTTTAGCTAGCCAAAATCACCATAATCGCAGGCCCAAACAAAGGAAGAAAACTATGAACGATGCTTGTCTATCTTTGAACCGGATTACATTGTACATCCTATTCACTTGAGTAGCCAAAACACTGGAATCTTTTGGCATCTCGAGGGTGTACTCGACCACTTCTTTCTGCAGTGGCGGCTCCACAAGACACTGTTTTTCGGAGATGGTTTCAATCACTTGGTCCCTCAAATACACCGTCTGATTATCGTGTAGAGGCTCATCGCATTAAATCTCAGTCAATAGCGAGTGGGTAAGTATTGTTGTATGTGCGATTGCTTACAAGGTCGAAAAGAGGGATCATGACCTTCTCCATTCTCGAGTCAACCGAAGATCCATATCTTCGTAGGTGAGAATTGTCAAACACGGTGATGGTGATGAAGGTGCTACTATCGAAAACATCAAAGAGTTGTTGCGTGTTCTATTGCGGGTTCAAACTATTAAGGGTTGTTTTTGTTTTCATCTATTGTTGCTCGTACTTGGCAACACAGTACGAGACGGTGAACTCCTTCCCGTCCATATTCTTCATAGGAATCAGATTCTTAACGCCAACAATAGTCAACTCCACTTCTCCGATAAGAACTCCAACCATTGGTGTAAGATGATTGGTGTAAAGGGTGTCGAATTCGAGAAAATGATATTCACGATGTAGGTTGATCCTCAAGTGGAGGTTGTCACACCTCAAAGTATTATGTTGTGGTTTCCTCGATCTCGCAAGATCGTATCAAACCGGAGTTTTAGAATCACTCATTTCTACAGCATCCTTAAATGATATCGTGCACTTACCCACAACCTAGGTCTTCCTTGGTGCTGTCTCACAACGAACACACAAAATCGGATCCATGTCAAAAAGTTTCGCAGCGGCAAAAACCAACTCCTGGTTCCATTGTGTGTTGGCATTTAGAAACGTATTTCCATGCTTAGTTATTTGTAGCCTCTCCCCTAGTTCCTCTCAAACTGAAAGCTTCCCATTTCCCACCAACTCCCTATCCTCAATAACATTCAATATCACGTATTATATGTCCGTGGAGGAGTATACTTGGGACAGGATACTCGTTTCTTTGTAGTATTCGAGAACTTCTTCATTACAACAGAGTGGAAAGGGTGAATAAATATAAGGCCATCTCCGATGACTCTTCAGCCTACGCTACCCCTCAGATTCCAAGTCCAACTTCCCCTATTTTTTTCATAGTCATCTCCAATGACTCAATCTATCAATTCCATTTAATTTCAATCCTCATTTTTCCCCACTATCACTTAATAATAATAATAAATTGTATTTAAGTTTCTTACAATGTTATTCAATTTACAGACTATTAATGTTAAATTTTTTAAATTAAAGTTATGTCTTTTAATGTTTAATTTTTAATAATAAAATTGTATTTAAGTTTCTTAAATAAAGGTTACATTTTTTAAATTAAAATGAACCTTTTT
This sequence comes from Penstemon davidsonii, assembly GCA_034814905.1. Taxonomy (NCBI): domain Eukaryota; kingdom Viridiplantae; phylum Streptophyta; class Magnoliopsida; order Lamiales; family Plantaginaceae; genus Penstemon; species Penstemon davidsonii. The sequence goes on from JAYDYQ010002688.1 coordinate 9,029,363, forward strand.
AAAATTAATAATAAATTAAAGAAATTTTTTATTTAAAAAAATAAAGAATTTTATTAACTAAAAATAAATAAAAAGAAAAAAGAAAAAATATTTGGCTTCAATACTAAAGAGATAGGGCAAGCCAACCTTGACTTGCTCCACCCTTGATCATTGGAGATGGCCTAACATACCGGTGATAAACAAATGAAAAAAAATAAGTATGCAAAATTTGGAGACCATGATTAAAACGTAACAGAGGCACTCAAATTTCACGATTCAAAGAAGGAAGAAATGACTCCAGCAAGAATCAACACGCGCCTAATTATTTTTTACAAGAATTCAGCCTGAGGTGAAGTTTGGTCGGAGTGAGAGGAAAGTAAAAGTGAATGGAAATTTACATCAACCCTTTTGAAGAAAGTAAGAGAAACTAGAAGGGCGAGATGCATAAGAAACCAATTCAGAACACAACTATCTCTGTCTGTCCCAAACCGGTCGGGAAAATGAAGAAACTCAAACTCCTTCATTAAATTTTTATACACGATAAATTACCCCGCCTTCCACATCCTTCTGGCATTGAATTTTCCACATCTTCCGTTAATAGTTTGGAATTAATAAGATGCTTCTATAATGATTCATCCAAAAAAATAAAAATAAAAGTTGCCTCTACAATGTCTATTATTAGCATCCAGAAAAGTATCATTTTTCTTTATGGTTTTTGACTACTAGAGAGATATATCTCGAATGTTTAATTTACCAGTATATTATTTCTATTAAAAATTATTTTAGCAAAAAAAATCTAGAAAAAGGGGGAAAGGGCTAGATAGTTTAAAATATGATCTCCTCTTGCCCTTTAATTCGTAGTACCAAACAAGCGAATTCATTACGGAATTACCTCTCCCCATGTCATGCATAACAATCATTAAGAGTAACAAATATTTAATGCCTCTCATATAAGAAGTGTTTGATTCTCCCATTAATGAAAAATAGTTTCACCTATTAAGCTTGAGTGGAAAGAATATTTTGCCTACACGTTATGGGCGTGCTATAAAAAAATATATATTCAATGTTGCTTCTATCTAACAACTTAAGCTTTTAAATTTGGTCATTATATAACACCTTGAATTTGGTCATTCTATAACACCTTGAAGAAAAAGTAACTTCCTCTTGCACTTCCATATACTTTTCAGTTTTCCCCTAACTGAACCAAACATGGCCCAAAGGTTTGCAAACATGGAATGGTAAAAAATGCACATACTCTGTGAAGATTTAACAATGTACTGTATTAACCACTAAGAACAGCATCCATGTACTCACCATGTCTACACATGCTCCATCTTGATATATACACATATATACATATATATATACACTCACTCGCTCACACAACACAAAACACACACCCATGTCTACACATGCTCCATCTTGATATATACACATACATATATATACACTCACTCGCTCACTCACACAACACAAAAACAACACAAAACACACACACACACACATACATATACATATATAAACACAAGTAAAAATGCAAAATTAAGTATGCAAAATTTGGAGACCATGATAAAAAAGTAACAGAAAAGAAGGCACTCAAATTTCACGATTCAACAGAAGGAACAAATGACTCCAGCAAGGTGGAGTTTGGTCGGAGTGAATGGAAGTTCACATCAACCCTGTCTTTTGAAGAAATTAAGAGAAACTGGAAGTAAGACGGGATGCATAAGAAACCCCTTCAGAACACAACTCTTTCTTTCTGTCCGAAATCGGTCGGAATAATGAAAAGATCAACTCCTCAATTTATTTTTATCCACAAAAAAATATTTCTGGCATTGAATTTTCCACATCTTCCCTCGCCAATATAAATGCTTGAGTTCAATTTTTTTTTTTTTTTTGCACCTTTGCTTGTTCTAATTTAAATTTACAAGCACTGTTAATAGTTTGGAATTAATAAGATGCCTCTATAATGATTTATCAAAAACACAAAAGATGCCTTCATAATATTTAATATTAGCATCCAGAAAAAATATCATTTTCGTTCATGGTTTTTGACTACTAGAGAGATCTTTCTTGAATGTTAAATTTATCAGTAGATTATTTTTATTAAAAATTATTTTAACAAAAAAAATAATAATCTAGAAACAAGGGGAAAGGGTTAAATGGAAATGGTTAAAATATGATCTCCTCTTGCACCTTTAATTCATAGTACCAAACAAACGAATTCATTACAGGATTACCTCTCCCCATGTCATACGTAACAATCATTAAGAGTAACATATATATATATATACACACTCACTCGCACGCAACACAAAACACACACACATACATATGCATATATAAATATAAGTAAAATTGCTTCCACTAGCTTATACTAAAAGGGAGAAGAATATAGACTAACCTTCAGGTGCATCAGCATCCTCGGGCTCCCAAGCTGAGGATTTTGCCTCGCTTCTTCGGTCATCTTTTGCTTTTTCTTCTTCATTAACTTTCGTACCCAAAGAATATGTGTCTATATTGGGTTCACCATCAACAAAAAGTTTGCAGTCCTCCGAAATGTGGGTCTTTTCATCACTGTACACAAAGCATCATTACATAAGTAAAGCGGACAAGAAAAATCAACTTTAGGAAGTTCTAACTTTCACAAACATCAAGTGTTCTACTTTGTTCAGCATTTTTAAGGACCTTTTTATTAATGGAGCTCTCAAGCGGATATTTACATGCTTGTTACATTTGTTAAAATACGGTAACCGTGTCCAATGAAATAGCCCAAATGGTGAAACAGAAGTCCAACTCAAGTACCGACAATTCATAATTAACTAAATCTATAGATTACAGTACAAGGTCTTGAGTTTTATCAACAAATTCAAATGGTTCTTATTATGTTGGTAAAAAAAGTTACCCACTTATAATACTGCTTTGCAATGACTAATATCCTTATTCTCCAGTAAGGAATTTTTTTTTTTTTTTTTTTTTTTTGTATTTTGGGAAAGGTAATGCTTCGGATCAATATCCTACTTCGGCGTTTTCTTTTTAGCTTGTCTACTTTTGTAAGTCACACATTCAGACAAGTCTTATCTTGTTAGCTTTTAACTACATTTCAAAACTTTTAACTTATCGGTCAAATTTTGATATCAATAAATGACCTATTCTGCCGTTATGCAACAATGGAAAACCAATACCGCAATTCTGTAGTTGGAAAAACATCCAAGCATTAGTCCTAGTTATCCTAGATCTACCTCACTCAGTTTCAACCACAATACCGAAGCTAATATTAATTAATTTGATTATAGCCTGAAAATAACCAGATGATTTGAGTATAAAGAGTAAGCATGGATTTTAGAAAGTTTTGAACATTCAAAATTGAAAATCTAGGATTTCAAAGATTACATAGTTTCAAATGACTAGAAAAGTCCAACACCATGTTCAATTTGAAACTGTAGAAGTTACAATTCCAGAAGAGAAATAGATACATGTAATTTCCTATATAAAGATGGTGGGGTACATAGTATATAAATGAAATACCTTCGAATGATTTGAGACTCATCCACGGAGAACCTGGAACCACCTGATTCTTCAGATAAATTATTGCCATTCTCTGGGCTGCTTATTTCAGATATTACCTCCTACAAAAAATAAAAAACAGAGAACCCTTAAAACTGTAGCAACAAGTAGTCATATTTCGTATTAATACTTCATCAGATACAAGATTACAAATATGCTAGCTAACAACATTTTTAGTTTCTCAAATATGATAAGTAACCTACAAAGGCTCTGTATTGGATGAATTGGTACTGGCATGATCCGTGTTATGGATTCTTTTTTATACAGTGAGATTACTCAATTCAATAATTTTAATTTCATGAATTAAGAATAACAAGATGAATTAATATTTGCATGATCCGTGTTATGGATTTTTTTTATCCAGTGAGATTACTCAATTCAATAATTTTCAATTTCATGAATTAAGAATAACACGTTGCAGACCCTTCCTGCTTTTCAAGAAATATCCTATGTACAAGTCCCTAATCTATCCTAGGTTTTATAATGTCCAAGTCCCTAGTCTACATTGTTTTTTGATAACACGTTTCAGTCCATCTCGTCCTCAACCATCAAATGATTCCTTTGACAGCCGTCAGGTTAGCACAAAGTCAGCTATAATGGCAATAACCCTCTCACTAAAGCTCCCAGATCTTTATGTGCCATCAAGAAATTTATGACCAACTTTATTTGTTTCTTGGATATAACACCAAGAAATGAGTAGTTAGGACGTGGTTTTTCGTAATTTATCTTGTCTTGGTTAATTGTCTTTGTTGGTATAGCTGAGAAGCAGATAGGTCGAGTCCTTCCCTAATGATCTTATGTATTACCTAATAGTTAGTTAAGCATTAGGCGCAACTTCTACTATGTTAACCTATTCTCTATTATATTACTATAATTTTATATATATATATAACATCTTATCTTTCCGTCTTCAAGTTGTTTAGCAAATCTTTAGGTAAAAAATTGGTGGTCATTTACTATTCTATATCTCATAATTATCAATCTATTACTAATGAGTCAATTAATGTTACTATACAGAGTTCTAAGGTGACATTCCAGCATCAGGAATGGTTGCTAGTATTATGTTTAGTATGCAAGTGAATCACGAATGACAGAAATAAGATCAAACATCCAACAATATATCTCTGGACTTTTTCCATTTTTAAGAAATGCTTAAGAAGAAAAGTCTGACATTAAGAAACAACTGAATGATGATTAGCAGAAATCAATTTGCCCAGCAAAATCTTCATTAAAGATATCACATGATTTTAAAGAAGAAAAGAAATAATCGAAATTTGACACAACAGTACTTCGACTTTATATAAAAAACACTTCCACCCATTGGCAAAAACAATACATGTTATTAGAACAAAAAGGAGACATAATTATGTGCAAAGAATTTATTTGGAGTTCAAAGAAAGCAAATTATAAACAGAGGACGCACCTCAGTAAATCAAGCTCAAAATCTAAGTTTGAACTTTGAACCACAGTCATCAAGAGTTTACAGATGAACTTATGTCATTCATCATTTAGTTACCTGTTGAGCTTTACTTTCCTCTGGCCCATTGTTGTGCTGCAGCCAACCATCATGAATGAGCTTAAAAGCTTCATCACAGGATCAAATAGAGGTAATGAGGTACTGCAAAAGAAAGAGAAGAGTTTTAAGGCAGAGGCCACACTGTTGGAAATTCATTCTTGAAGAATAACAAAGGGAAGACCAACGGGTGATTGGTCTAGTGGAAGGGACTAGTCACTATAATGTAGCGGACTCAGGTTCGAATCCCTGTTGGGAGAGGTTCCCACTTTATGTGCCGACGCGCCTCGAAAGGGATTAAACCCTTGGGAAACCAAAAAAAAAGAATAACAAAGGGAAGTAGGTTTTAACCTTCTTCCCACCAGCTATTATTTCTATTGCTTTCACTCTTCATACAGATGTGACTTCATGAAATGGGATAATTTTCTAGTGTCAAAATTCAAATTGTCAATTAGGGTCAAGAAATTGAGAAAACAACCAGAAAACAAACGGGAGATAAGACATGCCAAGCAGGATAGGCGTTGGATAATGGAGAATCACAGTTAAACCATAAATTGATTAAGAAATAGGTAAGTTCGTATACTAATTCCATACATGGATTTTGTAGCGTATTATTGTTTGAAACGGATTAAGAAGATGATTACAACATAATCACCTCACTTTCATATGCACACTAAAAGGACATATATGCTTTCATATAGTATGATATTATTCCATGGCCAATATGGCCAATTACAGCTCGCTTAAAAGTTAGTTTGGTCACAGTTGCAACAAAGAGACAACATGAGTCCAACGTTCCAACTTCAAGTGCAACTCATATTATTTTCAGAGAATACAATCAATTAAGTAACAAACCTTTGTCTCGAATCCAAACTGGTTGGAATAGAAGCAGATATAGTGGACAAATAGGTAAATATGACCCTGCAAGAAAGAAAAAATTCAATATATTAAGTTTGAAAACACAACCGCCTTGAAACCAATCTGCTCGCTGTAAAGCTAGAGAGTTAATGAGAGAAACAAAGAGGGTAAGACTAATAGCCAATTAACCTTTCAACATCATGCAGCAAACGAGATTAAAAATCTGAAAGGAAATGTAAATTAATAGACTAACTTGGAAACAATGAATTACCTGAAGAAATTTTTTGTCTTGCAATGCACAAATGAAATCTTGAATGAAAACCTATAAGTTCCAAGGACAATGAACTAAATAATGTGAGAAAAAAAAATATATCAGAGTTGAGGAGACCAGAATTATTTCAAAACCAAACTTATAGTCAGATAGACAGTGGCATGCATTTAGAAGGTTTTACTTTTGAATATGTGTGCACGCGTCTATCAGATTACATATAATGTTTTACTTCTTTAATATCTAATGGGTTATGACAGCCGTAGTTCCATAGGACGCAGACCACGGAGTTTAAGTATCAACAAGAAAACATCAAGCATCAACAAAGAGATATGCTACGACATTAACGAACTGTGACTCTGGCATGAGACTGATTACATAAGCTGGCCATCAAACATCTTTATTTTTTTTCTGTTTCAACACTCAAATCAGAAGCAGTGCATAATTACAACAAATGGAGGTATAGCCATAAAAAATAAAAAATAAAAAATAAAGAATAGTTCAGTCAAAGATGTTCACTACTTACTTCATCTTGTGGAAGACGTAACAGCTGCCTATATTCTTCATCCCTTGAAGGCTCTGGTGGATCCTGTAAGAAAGACATAGCAGTAAACCATCCATCAGCACAGGCACACAAATTATCACCTATATCAGCATCTTCGTAATCTTAGCCGAACTTTTGATGAGTTCTAATTAGGTAGTATAATATTATAACAAATAATAATAATAATAATAATAATAATAAATTATTATAAATAAGAATAATATAATAAAAACTGAATAATAATAATAATAATAATAAAATAAAAAATCATAGTTAGATGAAATAAGCTGAGACCTTGGGATCGAGCTGCCTGGAACGGCTGGAAGTGGAAGAGGAAGAGCTATCAATTGCCGGTGACCGTACGGCTGGTGGCGCAGAAGCTATTTTCTGAAATCGGACCTACGGGAGGTCGGGTGGGGTTCACCTTCTTCTTTAAAGGGCTAGAAGTGGAAGTGGAAGAGGAAGTGCGATCAGTTGCCGGGGAACCGCATGGCTTGGCGCAGCAGAAGCTATACTCTGAAATCGGACGTACGGGGGGTCGGGTGGGGTCCATCATCTTCGCCGAAAGGCGAGGATGAGCTATCAATAGCCGGTGAACAGTACGGCTTGTGGCGGCAGAAGCTATATTCTGAAATCGGAGGCACAGGGGTTCGGGTGGGGGCCATCGTCTTCTCCGACTGTTGCCATAAGTGTGTGTAGCTGCTGGCTGGGAGTAATTGTGAAGAATGACCTTTCCAAAAACCAAAATTGTAAAAATGACCTTGTGCAATATTCCCAAATAAATCCTATTTGCATAAGAAGCCCCCTGACAGTCTAAAAAGAAAAATAGATACAAGTTTATATAGAAAATAAACTATGAAATTAGAAGAAAAGATCGATAGATTAACAGATGATATACGAAACCTTCAAAAGGTTTTAGAACAAATAAATAATTTATTTCACACTTTTCATCCGCAATTAAATAATAATCAAAAACATGCTAATAATTATGAAATAAATAAATTGAAAGAACAAATAAACAACTTAGAATTAGTACCAAAGGAAGAAAATGCTTTAGAAAATCTGAAAAAGACCATAGAAAACCTTGAAATGATAATATATCAAAAAGAGCAAACACGGGGATTAACTGAACAAGATCTAGAAAAATATTTTAGAATATCCTCAAGAAAAGGGTTTAAGATGCCTAACAAACTAGAATATATATGGCGAAAACCATAGAAGAAACTTTAGAAGAACTTAGACATATGTTAAGTTCGCTAAGCTTAATGAATAAAGAAACTACTTCAAACATAGATATAGAAGAAGCTTATCCTATACAACATCAAGAGAATGAAGATGTTATCTTTGAATATACACCATCTGAAACAGATGAAGAATACGTAGGAATGGAAGATATTAGAAATCCAAAAACAGAAGATCAACCAGAATCTAGTAATCAGAGAAATAGATACGGATATTCTACACCACATAGAGCTGATGCAGGAGATATACCAGCTTTAGGATCAAATTTTTATCCTTTTAGTCAAGGCTATATACCAAGTAGACCAGGTAGTAGAAACCCATGGAAAAAGGTTCCTGCAAAATGGCAACCAATACATGGAAATATGAACCAAGAGAACATTCTTAATTTAGATTGTGTAGATAATGAAAAAGAAATGCTTACTTACTGGACTAACCAGATAGGTCTGATTATACAAACAACAGATGAGTTCTCTAACTCTTCTGTTCTCGATATATTTACATTCGTTTTACATAAAACTACTGGAAATGTTTTAAGAATGTTGCAAAACTATACGAATGAAGATGTACAAACTAATTTCAATGCTGATACACAGTTACACATGTTCAAGAAAATTGCAAAGGCAATATATGCATATTTTATAGGAGATTTACAAATAGAAAATACCTTTATGGGATTACATGAAACGGAAGAATCAAAACGACATTTGCATAACATGGCTATATGTAATATGTGCTATTTTGAAAACTATTACTGTGAGTTTATTGAACATCTAACTAAAATACCTATACCGGAACAATCCCCATTTATAGATATATTCTTTGCTAAATTACCTTACCCCATAGGAGTAGAATGTCAGAAAAAATATAAGGAAGAAGTTCCAGAAACACATAGAACTATAGGAGCTGCTAGAACCATAGTTCGAAAATATACAACGGAACAATGTATACAAAAGAAACGATCTATAGCTATGAAACCATTAACCAAACTCTGTTGTACAGAAGACTACCTTCCTCAGCAATATGGTTGTAGAAAGGAATATAGGAAAAAGCATAACAAGAAAATATGGAGAAAACGAAATAGACATTGGATAAAAGGAAATAAACCTTACTTTAAGAAAAATAAACACAGGTTTTTTAGAAAAAAACCATTCTATAAAAAGGAGAATAATAAAAGAAATAAATACTGCCCTGAAGGAAAAAAGAAATGTACATGTTGGTTATGTAAAGAAGAAGGTCACTATGCTAATGAGTGCCCAAAGAAACAAAATAAGAAAGAACATCAGGTTAGACTTTTACAGTTTGCCTATACGCAAGAATTAGAACCAATAGAAGATTCTGATTATGAATCAGATACAGATTGGTATGAATTAATATCAGAAACTGATGAAGATGAGGAGATAGAATATCCTAATAGTAATGCCTAGTCAGAATTCTACCTTCATAAAAATACGTATCAATGATACTTATATATATGCTTTAATTGATACTGGAGCAAGTCTCTGCCTTGCTTCGCCAAAGTTAAACTGTTTCAAATGGGAACGATTAAAAACGCCCATACGGGTTATGATTGCAAATGCATCTCATTACTACATTTGGGAAGTAGTGAAAATGCAAACTATTTTTATACAGAACTTTGCTTTTACAGCCCCAACCATTTATAAACACAAAACAGGTTTACCTTTTATTTTAGGCAATAATTTCCTAAAGCTATACGCACCATTTGTGCAAAATATTTTCACCATATCACTTACTGTACCTTTTCGAAGTAAGTATAAACAAAGAAAACAACAAATTTCTATTCCAATAGAAAAAGATTTGAATACCAAAAAACTGATAGAAAAAATTTCAGAACTAGTCTATCAGATTACTCTTTATACATCCAACTTGGATAAAGAAATTGATGAAATACTTGAATCCACTTCCAGTGAAAATCCCTTAGATTTTAAAAATACTAACACCATGTTAGTAGAAATAAAACTAAAGGATCCTTCACAAGAAGTAAATGTGAAAAATAATATTCCTTATTCTCAAAGGGATATAAACGAATTTAAAGAAGAATGTTCAAAACTTTTGGAAAAAGGAATTATTTCTGAAAGTCATTCACCACATGCAGCACCTGCTTTTTACGTTGAAAATCATAATGAAATTAAACGTGGCCAAAGAAGAATGGTTATAAATTACAAAAAAATGAATGAAGCAACCATTGGTGATGCCTATAAGCTCCCAAGAATTGACTTCATAAAAACAAAATTAAAAGGACAAAAATGGTTTAGTACTCTAGATGCTAAATCTGGCTATTGGCAGATTAGGTTACATGAGAATACCAAACCATTAACTGCTTTTACATGTCCACCTCAAAAACATTTTCAATGGAATGTTTTGCCTTTTGGCCTTAAACAAGCACCAGGAATCTATCAAAGATTCATGGATAAAAACCTTGAAGGTTTAGAAAATATATGTCTTGCTTACATCGATGATATTATCATCTTTAGTAATCAAGATAGAGAAGATCATTTGAAAAAACTAAAAATTGTCTTAATAAGATGCAAAGAAAAGGGTTTAGTCCTTTCAAAAAGAAAAGCTCAGCTTTGTAAGAATAAAATTGATTTTCTTGGAAATACTTTTGATTCAGAAGGAAACATGGTTATTCAACCAAATGTTTTAGAAAAATTAAACTCTTTTCCAGATCAATTAGAAGATCGAAAACAAATACAAAGATTCTTAGGATGCCTAAACTATATTTCCGATCAAGGCTATCTTAAAGACCTTGCCTTACAAAGAAAAACGCTTCAGAAAAAACTGTCTACCAAAGTTCAATGGACTTGGTCTGAAGCAGATACATTAATGGTAAAAACCATTAAGGGACGGTGTAAAAACCTACCCCAACTATACAATCCGCAAGAAAATGATTTTATTATTCTCGAAACGGATGCATCCAAAGATACGTGGGCCGCCGTTATGCTAGCAATACCGGCTATAGAGTACAACACTCTCCCACATATGTCCAATGGACATAAAAATACGCTTTCAACAAAAGCACAAAAATATATACGCCTATGCAAATATGTATCAGGCACCTTTACACAATGTCAAATGAACTATACAGTTCATGAAAAAGAAACACTAGCATTATACAATGCTTTGAAAAAATGGAAGATCGAATTGCTACCACGAGAATTCGAAGTCCGCACAGATTCTAAATATTTAACATATTTCTGTAAAACAAAAATTGCAGATAGTTCAAATCAAGGAAGACTGATACGTTGGCAATTGGAGCTAACAAGATACAATTTTCATATCGTACACCTCGCAGGAAAAGACAACGTACTTGCAGATACCCTGACAAGAGAATGGAAACAATGATATCTATTTTCTGTAAACAGATACAAGACATCAAAAATGAGCAAAAGAAAACAGAACAACTTGCTCGAAAGGAAATCCAAAACTTCACAGCAGCTAAAGAAAAATACATTTCGGAAACAGCAGCCGCAGCAGCTAGAAAGGTACACGAACTAGAATCTAGCCTCCAAACACTTTGCACTACACTAAAAATACCCTTTCCATCAGAGTTTAGCAGCCAAAACGTGGTGGATCCATTACCCACAAACACAAAAACAACAAATCTTCCATCACCACCACCTCTTACAAAAAATGATAAACCAATTCAATACCAAACACCCATGCCAAAAATACTGCCCGAAATGGAACAAGCCAAAAAACAAGCTGAAAACCCAAACAAAAAGAAATGGTACACCATGTTCAATGGATCAATGAAAGGAATATACGATGAATGGAGTAAAATGGCCCCATTTATTACAAAAGGAAGCATACATCAATCCTTCAAAACACTCGAAGAAGCAAAAGCTGCCTTAACACAATACGAACTTAGTCACTATAAACAAGCCCTTATGCATACTGACAAACCAACAACATCCAAAGTTGTCTTAGGAAAAATTCCATCAACAAAAAACCCTCTTGATAACATCCCTACAAAGGAAGAAAAGGATAAAGAATATGAAGAGCAGAATACACTGAAAAAGGAAAAGTTCGAAGAACTCTTGAAAAAATTAGAAGAATACAATCCAGCCACAGACAGAGAAAAAAGGTTCTATCCAGTAAATAGATACGGCCCAAAAGCCATTCTAGTCGAAGGAATAGACCCTATATTGGCATACCAGTTTTTCTTATATGGGCTAGTAGACATCATGTATCTACAAAATACAACAATGCTTCAGAAATTTCCAGGAAATATCAGAAAAAGCATCTCAGAATACTTTACAAATGTTGGCAAAAACGGACAAAAAGAAGTGGTAGTTAAGTGCCATCTCACATACCCAACGTTTGAAGAAGGAATTACTCCAAGCTTTGGAATAATTAAACTTGTTACAAGTAATGGAGAATACCCAGCAATAGAAGTAGTAGAAAAAATGAATACTGACCAGCAAGAAGAAGCAGTGGCCTGGCAACTTATACAGATCCATAATATTATCCATGATTTATATCAAGTAAAATCCTTTAGAATAAACCTCAAAGGAAAAAATCATCTGATATATGGAATGTCTCAGAGACCACTCCGGGAAACTCATTGGGAATACATCTACAAACATCATGAGAAGATACTCAAGGTGGAAGATTTTCAGCTCTCTACCTTGGCAGAAAAAACAAAAAGGGTTCTACATGAAGAAATGAAAAACTTGGAGGTGCACAATTGCAAATACTGCAAGAAAAAAGACGTCAGCAGTGACGATAAAGAATACAAGGACGCTTACGAAACAAGTGATGAAGAAAGCAACAGCTCATCACCAATAATAGAGGAAAACACGTAAGAAAAGATGTAGGTCCTACGAGAAAAACGTCGGCAAAAGAAGAACCACTCCTTTCTTCCCGACACTTTTATGTAATAGTATTTCTCTCCATTTTCAATCAAAGATCTCTGCCTATATAAAGAGATCATATGTAAACATTAGAGTAAGAGTGAATAAAATAAGTTTTCAACTTTATCTTTCTTATGAAAGTTTTGCTCTTCCGGAATGTTGATCGTGCTATTGAGAGTTAGCATACCTCATCTCCACCTTAGAACCTAACCAGTTCTGCAGAGTAACCTTCTGTAACAGGTACATACTTATATACTTTCATACATTTTCATATATCATCATACATCTTAAACATTTTTAAATATCTGTTTACAATGAATGATTTGCATGAATATCAACATATACAAGTAAACACATCATTCAACACTAGATCTCTTCAATATCATTTAATAGGAATAATGAAAAATAACTTGATACCCATTCTTATAGATACAGGAGCAACATGGTCTCACGTTCATGAAAACCTAGCTACAGATATAAGAAAAACCAGTGCTGAAACATATGTAAAATATAATGGAAAAGAAATAACTATAGAAAAAACAGGAAAGATAGAAATAACATTAGAAAATAATCTTACTCTTTGTACACGAATCTATATAGATAATGAATCCCCATATGAGATAATTTTAGGAATGGATTTCCTAGATTCTTTAAAAAGCTTCGTTCTTACTCAAGAACATATAGATATTACTTTTCAAAATACAGTTCGAAGAATACCACGAATAAAACTTTCTGAATCTCAACTTAGATCTCAAATATGAACACCTTAGAAATAAAAAATATTGAAAACATCTCTAACGAGATAGAACAATTAGAATCAAAAGAAGTTTCTGAAGCATATGGGAGTTTTTCCCAAGATATAGTTATAAGTCCTAAAACAATAAGTAAAATAAGACAAAAGGAGTTAAATATAAATGATGGACAAGGAATTAGAAAACCTTCATTTTTTCATAATATATTTCAACGAAAAAATTTAATATATTTTGGAAAATTTATACAGGAAACCCCAATAGAAATAACTGAAGCCCAAGGAAAACTTTCCTTACCATTAATAAATGAAAATCATATTCTTCAAAAAATACGTTCACTTAATAAGTCACCAAGTGAATTTGGATACATACATATTTCAACTATACAAGTGTTGATAAAATCAACCTTTGCCGAAGGAATAGAATCACCAGTTAAATTCTGGGTTATAGACGATAGGATAAGAGACACTCAGGATAAAATCCTAGGAGTAATTGAAGGAAATCTAAAAGCAACAAAACTTATGTTTAATGTTTCAATACAATACGGAATACCCCTAGTAACCAAAAACTTAAGCCAATCTATATCTCTTTTACATAAATTCTCTAGAAAAGATTTAATGGAACAAGGAGATTACCCTTTCTCTATGACATATGCTGTAGGATACGCTATTAGTAATAGTCATCATAGTATAGACTATAAAACTGAAGATAAAATTAACATGGATTCCCTATTCAAAGACTTTGCTCAAATTAAATTTGTCCCTAAAAAACAACCCATCGAACCTCAAAAAACATCCATGAGAATAGAAAGACCAACAACTTTTATACCAATAAAAAATGATTCTAAAGAAACAGAAGAAGGCATAAAAACTCTAAATAAACAAATAAATAGTTTAACTCAATATGTTCAAGAAAAACTATAAGAATTGGAATACTTATGCATACATAGAATCTTCTTATAAATTTTATAAAAAACTTTCAGAAGATTATCCTCATATACAAGATTTTAAAGAAAGAAAAGAATACTATTACATTCTATATTATAGATATCATTCTATAAATGCCACCTAGAAAAATACTTCTTTATAAAAAGAATTCATATCACGAATGGATAGACTCCCAGTATATTTATTATAAAGAATTATGCGAAACTCTCATAGATGGAACGTATGAAAAGACATTCTTTGAAAATATACGAGATTACTATCTCAAAAAACGAAACCAATTAAGAATAATACAAGCTGCATAAATGACAGGATTTGAATTATCCTCCGATGAATATAAATATAATTATACCAGTCCAAATAGTGACTGTGCTTCCGCACCAGAAAACGCACCAGAAAGCGCTCTGTTGGCTCTGGTATCAGAGCACGGTGACGACTTAAATATAGACGATTTAAATATATGCAACTTAGTTTGCACTGAAAACTATCAAGGTCTTTTAGACTTCGATTTCTCCGATATCGAAATAACTAGTCCTCTTAAGGATTTTAGTAAACAATTAGAAAATATATTAGAAATAGGAGAAAACAGTGAACCACCTAAGAAAAAACGTAGGTATAAAACTTATACTACTGAACAAGATACTTTCCTATATTTAGAAATATTAGAAGCTGTTAGACAATACTGCAAATATATGCCTATGTCAAAAAATAGGTCCAGAATGTTAGATACCTTATCACGAGAAATAGATCATCTAAAAAGAAAGTCGAAACGAAGAAATAGTGACGACATATCATACTTCATAACACTCAAAATTAACGAATTCAGAGAAATCTTTAATACACTCTATGGGTACAATTAGACAAATAAGAAAAATTATGCCTGCAATTGGAAAAATCATTGATATCAAAACTCAGGGTACTAAAATGAAAAATAAAGAAATAGAAGGAACTATTGCAGATATCACTTCTACAGTAAAAAGCCCCTCAAAGGCCATTTTTGCAAATTAAACTTTACAAAAGGCCAATTTTAAAAATCACTCGGCTGCTGGCGAAAATAGTGTATATGACTTATTTTTATTTTATTAGGCAAAAAGAAAAGAAAATTAGCTATATATTTTACAACACAAAAGCTCTAATAAATATGGAGGAGATGCCCTACAGGGAAAGTGGGGCAAAGGGGGAGAGGGCAAACAAGCTAGAGGGATCTTGGAGGGAGTGCCTCCTCAAGCCGAACTCTCTTCCTCAAATGCTCTTTTTTTTTTTTCGGTTGATTTGGTTCTTTTTTTTTTGAGCTTTTTTAAAAAAAGTTCTAAAATTTATATATTATTTGGAGATAATTATTTCTAATTATAAAAATATAATTTTCATTTAATTTAATTAATATTATTATTTTAATATTGATTTGTTTTAATAATTTTGGGGTTGTATTTATCACTCAAAAATAATTCTTTTTAAAAAAAATTCCTATAATTTGTGTATTATTTCAAAATAATTATCTTTGTCATGTATGTAATTTATTTTGGTCAATCTATTATTTCTATTTTTATTTTTTATTTGTGAAAAACATATGAATTAATTTTGTTATACTAGTTGTTTAGAAAGAAGTTATTTAAAATAATACGATACAATCATGACAATTACATAATTGAAATCAAACATATTTAGGTGGTTGGGCCAAGCGGTAGTGGCTTGCGACCCCTAGAGGCGAAACTCAAGTTCGAATCCTACTGGAGACATCACACTACCCTTTGCATTCTCCGGTCCGAACTGTAAATACACAGTCTAGTAGATCAAAAAAAAAATCAAACATGTATTTGTAAATACGATTACGACCCTACGAATTACATATTGAAATCAAAATATGTTTTCATAATTACGATTACATACGACGAATCATAGACCTTAATTTTGACATTGTGTGTCCCACACATCTTCGACTAAGTCCTTTAGAAGTTGGCGATTAACATCTACATATCGTATCTTGTGACGGCGGATCATATAAACTTCTAGGGATATGAGACTTATTTGTGGATCCAAATCAAGAGTAGTGCCTTGAATTTTGCGCAATATCCAGAAAATTAACAAAGTTTCAGTTTCTATTTTAATGAATGAAATTGTGTTGCATGAATTGAAACTTGTACCGTTAGAAAGCTCTCGCCAAGAGTTTTCCAACCAAATAAAGAACACAAAATTTGGCTTTGTAACGAAGAAGTCATGACTTTTCCAGAAAACTTGATATAAATGTTTAATTTGAATAAAAAATTGATATCAAAAGTATTTTTTCCTCGTTAAAAAAATAACATTTACCTGGATAATAGGCAAATTTTTCAAAAATTGAACTGACAGGGATCAATTATTTCTTAATCTAACGCTTCTTAAGAGACTACCTTACGTGAGGTTTCGTCGTAGGAGCCCCATCTCAAATATGTTTGGAAGAGTGTTTAGTTAGGGCCAAAATACTTTTTTGAACTTCAAATTTAAATTTTCATAGTATAGTAGAGTCTGTTTAACAAAAATTTTGAATAGCCCAAATGTGTTATTTGGGCTTAAAGATGTTTAAGCCCAATTCACCACATAATTTATCAAGTTACCAATAATTTAAGAACCAAAGCAATTTTTGAGTTTCTGTTAAAAATTTAGAACTCATTCAGTACCCAATAAATCACAATTTACATTACATGGCAATTTCCTAAATAAAAAGAAAAATACATGGAAAAGCCAATCAAAGTATTTATTAGCATTGCATTAATTTAGAGTTATTAATAAAGTTAAAAATGAAAAAATATTATTGGGTTGGGGGGGGGTACTTCGCTGAAAACTGTAATTTTTCATTAAAAAAAATTAGAAGATAAGGGAGTTTTAAGGAAAATTAAAATTTACTACATCTTCTAATTCTAAATTCTAATGACAGGAAACTAGAAACGTTTCCATACTTTTTATAATATAAAAATAGCTAAGTACGTGCAAAAATATCCCATATATTTTGTTTAATTGATAAAAACTCCACTGCATTTTTTTAATTTTGAAAACTCTCCCGGTTAATATTTATTAGCAAAAAACCTCATTTGATATTCCTTCATAAGTCAATAGGGAGGTTAGGGGGTTAGTCAATTTTCAAAGTTAACATAGAGAATTAATATCATTTTCTAGGTAGTTAAATTGGATGTTTTGCATTTTATTATGGGAGTATAATTGTCATTTTTCGACAAAATAAATAGTTCTGATTGTAAGCGATTTTTTGCTAATAAAAAATAACAAGTGACTGGTAGAAATAACAAAGAGAAATTTTTGCAATAATATAAAGCATAAGGGTATTTTTTCATTTCATTCTATATGAAAATGTATAGAAATTTTATTACCATATCCAAAGACACAAAAAGATTCTTTCCGATATTAATGGGGTGACTTCCCGTGTATAGAATTCTTTTCTTTTTTTTTTTTTTCCCCGCTCCTAATAAAAATCTATTTTAGTGCTTTTGGGACTCTAGGTCATTAGATGTCGTGGGAAAGGTTAACTCAAGACCCAATCCGAGGAGAATTCTACCTCCAATCTCTATACAATAGTATTGCAGAATTTCAAATCTATAAATACGAACATAATTACATTGAATCTTCAAAAATTTCTTGATTTTATAAGACCAAATTAATTATTGATTATTAATTAAACAAAAGAATCATGTTTCGAAAAATTCAACGCCCTTCCGTGAAAAGGGTGATCTCCACCGCAGCTTCGGTTGCGGCTACGGTCATGCTCGTCCGTTCCGTGTCCAGAGATTTGATCCCTCAAGAAATCAATGAATATATCTACACCAAATTTAATACCTTTTTGTCTACATTCACCAATGAAATAACAATAACCATCGATGAATATGATGGCCTCAACAAAAACAAACTCTTTTACGCTGCAGAAATTTACTTAGCCTCGATCACTAGCCCCGTCACCAAAAGATTCCGCGCTTCACTACCTGAAAAAGAGGCGAAAATCAATGTCACTGTAGGTAAAAACGAAGAAATTACAGATAAATTTTGTGGGTTCGAGCTAACATGGAGAGTGGTTAACCAAAAAACAAAACTGCAAATTCCACAGTTCCCTAATATGCATAGGTACGTACAATCTCACAAGATGTTTATAATTATCAAGTGATTAAGTTGTTAGTATTGATATTTATTTAGTGATAGACAAAAAGTGTCAATCAAAATATTGTCACTAAATCATTGTGACAATTAACTAGTGTGTCACTAATTATCAATAGGACAATTTAGATTGCCATACACTAGTACTAACTGTGACGAATTAAGAAATAGTTTTTTTTCACTACCGTCGTTGTATTGGTGTCGCATACTTTGTCGATTAATATTTCGTCACTAATACATGATTTTCTTGTAGTGTTAAAACCGAAGTTAAATGCTTGGTTCTAACCTTTCACAAGAAGCACAAAACCAAGGTTGTTGATGAGTATTTGCCTTATGTCTTGGAAAAATCAGTAGCTCTTAAAGAAGAGAAGAAGACCATAAAATTGCATAGTCTACATTATAATAGGCATGGAAGAAATCCATGGGAAGCTGCAGTGATTCTTGATCATCCATCGAGTTTTGAAACCCTAGCAATGGATGAAGAGATCAAGAATATGATTGTTGATGATTTGAATAGGTTTTTGAAGAGGAAAGAGCTTTATAGAAAAGTTGGTAAAGCTTGGAAGAGAGGGTATTTGCTGTTTGGTCCTCCAGGGACCGGGAAATCAAGTTTAATTGCAGCGATGGCGAATTATTTGAATTTTGATATTTATGACTTGGATTTGGCTGAAATTAACTATAATTCCGATTTGACGAAAATTTTGATGTCAACGTCGAACCGATCTATAATTGTGGTGGAAGACATTGATGCATCAACTGATTTGTCTGATAGGAACAATAAGAAGGCAAATCCAAAGCTTGACCCCTCGGGTAAACCTAAGGTTTTTTTTCTTTTCTTTTCCCCATTTATTTTCATGGTATTTTTGCATGTTTACAAATTATTCTAATATTTACTAGTACAAAACACGTCTTAAAAACAAAATTTTAATCCATACTCTTAGTAGAATAAAAATAAGTTAAAAACTAATAAATAGTGTGATTCTCTACGTACCCCAGGTTACATTATCAGGGCTACTAAATTTCATAGATGGGCTATGGTCGAGTTGTGGAGATGAGCGAATAATTATATTCACGACCAATCACAAAGAAAAGCTTGATCCAGCACTATTGAGGCCTGGCCGCATGGATGTGCATATTCACATGTCTTATTGCACGCCGTGTGGATTCAAGAAGCTCGTATCCAATTACCTTGGAATCACTAACGATCCACACCCCCTTACATTGGAGGCCGAGAAGCTTATAGCCTTAGCAAAAGTGACTCCTGCTGAAGTAGGCGAGCAGCTATTGAAGAGCGATGATCCTGAAATTGTGTTGAGTTGTTTAATCAAGTTTCTTAAGGGTAAAATTGAGAGTGAAAGAGTTAGACAGGAAAGTGCGGAATCGACTAAAGATAAGTAGTACCTGAGGTTGGAGGAAGAAGAGAGTGAGAAAAACGAAGAATGTTACTAATAGCCCAGATGGGGTTGAAGAAGGATGAGAATCTGAAGGATTGTGAGTAAGAAGATGCTTATGTTTTAGGAAGAACAATTTTTGGTAATTTTTCGTTTTTTTTCCTTGCCAAAATTACACTATTCTTTTCAATTTTGTTTGAGATGACTAAGTATACTGATAATTCTAGTTTAAATATGACATGACAATAATTTATCCAATCACAAAACAAAAATATATATGTGCACATGTTCAGTGAACGATCACCCTTTATTTATCAGAATGTGTTTCATAGTCGGTCATTAGGTGAGTTATGCTGCACCTTATATATAATCTTTGCAATTTGCATACTAGGCTTTCGACTCTAAATGGTAGATGTTGATTTTGTTCCAACAAATGAATATAGATGGTGAAAGATTTACGCAGTCTGCTAAAAAATTGATTCGGAAAATACCATTTCAGCATTTTCATCATTAATCAGCAAATTGCTTAAAAAAGAAATCAGATACAGAACAGCATCAATGGCACAAGAATGCACCCAAGAAACTAGTCAGCATTCAAAATTCTTACCGTTATTTTTTTAAAAGCTGAAAGACTAACTATAGCAACTTAAAGACCCTCAAAAAATCTCAAATGGTCTTCAAATGTCTCACCATGTCGGATTTTGGTCACTGATCCATCATCTTCAACCTAGAAAAAATGAGCACAATTTCAGTGCAAACTTAAGAAGTAATCCAAATCTATATAACATAATAAATAAAATGCAAAAAAAAAGGAAGAATTTGATTAGAAACGAACCCAATACTCGGGGGGACGCATCTTGAGATTATATGTTGAAGCCATACTCATGCAGTAAGCACCTGCATCATGAACTACCAATCCAGCACCCTAAAAGCCATATAGCTTAAATCAGTAAGACGGATTTAAATATAGGGTTGACGTTATCACCAGTAAAGAAGTAATAGTCAAATTACTTACCTTAGGTGGTGTGGGTAGTTCCCTATCCTTCCCCAAGAAATCCGCAGATTCACAAACGGGACCCACCACATCGAAAGAAGAAACCTCGGAATCTGGAGGTGCAGGCGAAACCAGCTCTATGTGCTGGAAATAAGAAAGTCAATTTAGGTGTTTATTGGCGATTCATAAATGAAAAAAAAAAATAAACTCACCTGGTAAGCATCGTACAAACTCGGACGGATAAGTTCAGCCATGCTTCCATCGATTACAATGAAGTTTTTAGTCCCATTGGTTTTGACTCCAGTTACACGATTGACCAAGCAGCAAGTATTCGCAATAAGTGACCTTCCTGGTTCAATTATGAGATTCAGATTCCTCGAAGTAACCAACTCGCGCACCTATACAAAAAATTGAGATTTTTTTTTGATAAAGATTAAAGTCAGTGAAATATTTTAAAAAAAAAATACTCAGGATATCCATAAACAATGACATTTAACTTACGGTATTAATAAGGTCTCTAGGAGTAGGAAGGACAGCTCCTGTATGATAATAATCAATTCCTAATCCACCTCCGATATTTAAGTAACTGATCTCAAAGCCTTGAGATCGAATCTCGTCTATGTAGTTCACCATTAATACAGCAGCATCTCTGAATATATCCACCTGGAGATTAAAATTTAAAATCAACTCTTACTAATTCAGCAGCCTTTTTTACATAATTAACCTCTAAAGATATTCGTGTATCTTATTGCATAAAGTTTTAGAGTAAAAATGCAACAGCTAGGATTTTCAATTAGAACTATCACATTCAAAATACAAACAATTCAACAAATAAAAATGTTATAAATTGTACACAATATCTTTTCATTTTATACCAAAGAAAAAGATCAGGTATTTTTGTGAGAATATGTTAAAATTCAAAACGAGCAAGAGTACGAGTGGCCTTGGCTTATTTTATAATAAGTTAGAGCTTCTTATGCCAATTGATTAAGCTTTATCTTTTATGAGAAGTGCATTTATTATTATATGATTTTGTATGTCAATAAATTGTGTATATGTGTGGGTGATTATAGTTAATAAAATGTGTTTAAACTAAACCAACACAAGATTATGCCTAAGTTACCTGCTAAGTCATCTCTTATTATAATAAGTGTCGGCGGTTGGTCTTAGAATAAAAGTGTTAATTAATAACATAATAACTCCAAGTCAGGGGAAAGATCACTGGACTAGGTGTTGAAGTTTCTTTCATCTAAGAAAGAGTCAGAACAGTTCTAAACTCATAATAATATAATCTTCATTTAGGTGGTGAATTTTGCCTTATCTTACTAATTTACAATAATCTATGCTTTACCCTCTGATACCAAAAAAGCCAATAAATTATTATTATCTTATTTGTGGCGACATAATTAATATTTTCAACGTTATTCTATAGTTGCTTTTAAGTTGAGTTCTATAGAAAAAAGTACCTTCGTAATAGTAGATCCAAGATGGCAATGAGCTCCAACAAGCTTCAGTTCTTTAGGGTATGCCTTCACAGCATCTAAGAACCACTGCAGCTTCTCATTTCTAATCCCAAATTTGGAGTTCTTATTTCCAGTGGAAATATAAGGATGTACCTATTTTACACAAGTTCCACTAAATATTAGTTATTAAGTTCGCAAATAATGAATTGAAAATTTCCTTCCACGAAGAAGATTCCAATAAATAGTATCCAAATCTCAAACCTAACAACACCTTTGTCAGACATTTTATATAATATTATTACCTGAGGATCAACATCTGGGTTAATACGTAATAACACGTTAACCTTCTTCCCAGCAATTCTTGCGGCATTAACAATGTTCTCCAAATCAAATTCACTGTCAATATTGATAAAAACACCTTCTTTGGCAGCCAAGACTAGATCTTCTAGTAATTTGCCATTACCATTAAATACACACCTGCATAATAACACAACAATTTATTTATCTTCCAGCATACTGCAGGGACTGTTTACAGAAGCTTCTAAGACCACGAGAAAATATTTTTAGCTTTTGAAATTTAAAAGCTATTTATTAGTATTAGGTACAGTGATTTAGCATGTGTCACATAAACAATAATCCAAAAACACCCAAAAGTTAAAAAGCAATGTAAAGATTGCTCTTATCTACTTCCGATTAATTGCTAATTTATACACATATACACCAAAACAAGAAATGCCGAAATTGGTTTGCAGAAGGCTCTTTTTTTTTTTCGATTTTGGCAGCTCAAAAGTCGATTCTTTAGTGGCTTTGCAAACCCCCAACTTATGGAGAAAATCGCTTAGTACAAATTATAAACTTAAAGCAAAATGCATCAAATTTTAATTTTGCATAAACAATTGCAAACAACACCTAAGTGAAAAACAAAGATCAATCAAGTTTTTGCTACTTGAAATGACAGTTAAATCCCCTTGAATATTTCTTGTGACATATTCGATCATATAAGTTGTCGGAGTCAATTTTGACTTGTGAATATCAACAAAACTACAATACTTATATATATGCTACAAAAGAGGGTTGAAGCTAATTTAGGTACTCATATTTGGCTCGAGTTTGAGAGATAGAAGCTAGTTTGAGTTCAACTGCTTTCAAGTATCAAACCATGCTTCAACAAATTTGTTTCTCGAAACTCGACTCCATGAGCTAAAAACTGAAAAAATATGTCAACATATAAAGCTGCACAAAAGTCTCACAATTCTTTTAATATCAAGATAAAAAGTAATCTCAAACAATAAAATACCAGAAAAATCAAGAACAATTACTACCTTGTAGGATCAAATCCAGCCTTCAGAGCAAGCTTCAATTCATTCCCACTAACCAAAACAGCTCCGCATCCTAATCCCCTCAAATGCTCAAGAATTTTGAGATTATTATTGGCCTTAATCGCGTAACCGATAATCGAATTCAATCCCTCTAATGCTTCTTTATATGCCTCTACATTTCTAGTAATCTGCGGCTTGCTGTACAAATAAAAGGGCCTTTTCTCCGCAACTTCCATGACATCTTCAACCTTAATCCCCTCACAGTACAGGAACCCATCTTCGGATTTCGAGAAACAATGATGGAAATTCTGGGTTTTGAGTTCTGTAGTGGACAGAACTGCCCTTGGAATTCGGGCTTTGAGAGAAGTTGAGGTTTTTGAAATGGGCTTGAGTTTGAAGGGTAAAATAGGGTTTAGAGAGAACGGGTAGGGGGTGTGTTTGAGGGTTTTTGTAGGCAGGGTTTGAGAGATGAAATTTGATGAAGCCCCCGCCGCCGCCGCCATCGCCATTGTTTGTTGGAAGCAAGAAATGACTGAAACTCGTGTGTTAGCTGCTCTACTGTAAGTACAGCTCTAGGTTTACACTTTTACTAATAACATACAAATTAAAATACTACAGTTTGATTCTTCATTTAATTACTTGATAATTGTCTGATTTGATTATGTTTAAAACTAAATACGGAGTATAATACATACGGACTACGGCGTATTTAATTTACTTAAAAATGTGAATAGTTTAGTACGTTGTTTATAATAAACTTGCCAAAATTAAAAAAAAAATGTTTATAATAACCTTATAAATTGAATGTTTATAAAACTGTATACTAATATAACATTCATGATCATTATACGAACATATAAGTGATTTAATGAAAGACACATATATCCTAAAGTAAAGATTCAAAATGATAATTAGTTAAATAAGAATAGAATGGTTGATTTTTTTTTCTTTTTCTTTTTATTTATGATTTATAAAAGTTTTTTCATTATCGTTGTTATGAAATATAATATGAATTATCAATTAACATCATAAATAAACATATCGCTTATGCAGATAAATAATATGTTCTCACAATGCTCATTTGAGTTGTTTAATAATACTAAATAAATCGTTTGCTAGTTTACATGTCGTAAATGTTACGATTATAAATTATATCAATAAATTTTCAATTAATTCATTTAAATGGTGGTGGTTATTTACTGAATACATTCGTACACACTGTCTTACTATCGGTCTTATGGGCCGCCTGCTAGTGATAAATTAGGCCTCCGCTTGACCCAAACGAACAAATATAGGTTTTTTTTCTTTCTTTTTTTCTTTTTAATGAAAAAAAGAAGATTATACGTGCCAAATCTGTATTAACTTATTTCCAAGAAGCCTGTTTAACAACCAGAATTGACATGGCTGAAAAAACATCAGAAATACCTTATTTTAGCGTGTCTCAATCACCCATATAATACTAATATTTTATTTCCATATAATTTTGTGAGAAATTGGAAGAAAGTTTAATACTTATTATTTGCTTTTTCTAAAGTATCCGGCTGCAACTCTAAAATAGTGGATCACCACTACTTCGTACGTGATTGAGAAAAGAAATGGGAAGGTTCAAAAAATCTTTTTTATTTAACTGAAGTTGTTCAATTGCAACACATATTATATTTAGATATGTCTCATAGTTAAAATGAGGGTTTTTGGCAAGTTTGTGATGTGTTTAATGGACAATTTACCTTTTTGTGATATGAAAATAGATAATTTATATTTCTGTTAAATGAAATAATGATCAATTTACCTCCCTGTAATATGAAATAATGAGCAATTTACCTCCTTGATAGTGGATGTGTTCACACACACACTCTATCATGCGACTGATACTTTATTTTCATGTAAAAATTGATCAATTTAACATTCCCATTGACAACATATTCACCTTGCTTTACCCCCGCGTGATATGTATAAATTGGCAATTTACCTCAATGTGATATGCGTAAATGGACACTTTAACTCCCTATAATATTGTATAATTGACATTTTACCCTTTGGAAAAATCAAAAGGGAGACAATGTGCTTCTTTTATAAAAACACATGGAGATATTTTGCAATCACAGGAAGTTAAACTGCCTATTTAGAACAACACATAGAATTAATTTGCTATTCACTAGTTAAAAGGATGTTTAGTTAGTAGAAGGGACTAGACAAACCTCAAATTTGAATCCTTACGGGAAGAGATGTCACGAAATTTGTCTGGTAGTACAACGTAATAATCTAATAGATTAAGTCATATCTAAATTCTCGACAACCTTGAAAAAAATATAGCTAATTATTAATTAAATTACATAACAAGTATACTAAAAGAAATGTATGAGTAACTCTGTCCCACAAACTAAATTTGAGCTTCAATTTCTCCTATGAGTCTTTGTTCGTTTCAGTAGTAAAACTTACAATATGAGATATGTTATTAAATAAATAAATAAAAAATATTATAAAAGGTATTGCCGACGCAAAATTAGCTTAAATGAGGGAGGGGTGGTAAATATATTTTTTCAAGTTATTTATTTATTCATTATCCAAATTTGTCCATAATTCTTTGGTTTGATGGCCACCCATCTTCTAATTCTATCATCTTATCTCTGTCATGTCTGTCAACGGTTGTTGGTGAACAATAATTGTTCTATTATATGGGGAGAAGTTCTCATATATTGTTTTCTAAAGTTTATTTTATCCAATTAAAATTTTGTTTTTGTAAAACAATGAAACCAATAATTTTAGTAAGAAAGAACTATTTTCTTCTAGAAATGAACTAAAAAGCCGGTCATGGGAATATATTCATCATCATTTTGTAGCTATATAATCGAGGAATAATTCCGTGCAAATATTGCATATGACATGTTTCACAGTAAATGTTTTAACAGTATTAAATGATTTCATTTTCAATTAATGTATAGCGGAGTATTTTGTTTCTCTCCACCTTATAATTAAAAAGTAAAGTCCATAAATAAAAAAATAAATATTTTCCCGGGAAACAATTTGAAAGAAAGGAGTGGCTTGCACTCCGCACAAAATCTCTTTCTCACACACACACTTATACAGTAATAATTATTGGAAAAAATATCAGAAATAATATCTACTCAAAAGAGAAAAGACACACACAGTCAGAGAGAAGAAGCAAGGTAATAGTAATATCTACTCAATTAATTAATTATCCACTATTTATATATTTGGATACACAATCAGTCTCTGTATATCTAGAAGCAGCTTAGCTTAATTCTGCGGTGGTGCTTTGAAGAAAGAATGGGAGCGAATGAATAATGGGCAGCCGTTAATTATACAATAAAAACCACAATTTTATTGAAAATAATCCGGTGGAATTTCACATTCTTTCTCAAAGCCCTGCCATTTCTGTCACAGGTACAAAATATAATATCTTCCTTTTTATCTCTCTCTAGCTTTCTTCCACAAGATTTGTCCAAATTCAGCTCTATTATCGCGTAATGATTCTTCTTTTTGTTTTTTTTTTCTTATCATCTTTGTATATCATTATAAATAAGGTTACTTTGTTTCATGTTATTGTGAGGCTCTGAATTAATTAGGTTATATCTTTTCTACATTTGTACAATTTCATTGTGGTTCTTGAGGAATATTTGTTTCATTTATTGCTTGTCTCTTCTTGTGAATCAATTTTGAGTAAATGATACAAAGGAAATTTGAGATTTTGTTTGATGAAGCAAAACCGTATAAAGGGCTTCGTTGATTCATTTTATCTATATTTGCAGGAAATATACGGTGAATTGTGATTGTGTAAACAAAAAATATTATATGATGCATTGTATATATATTCGTTGTGCAAATATGGAGGCAATATGCGTTTCTAATAGTATTCTGTTTCGTAAAAAGAAAAACATAGAACTTAGCTTTTTGTATATGGTGTAGGCAATCTACATGTTCGTAACTTGATCGTGTAAATTCTCCGCAGTCATATTGCAAACTATAATCAATAATCATGAGTGACACTATGTCAGGACCTCTCGAACGCCCATTCAGGCCAAGTAAGATATTCGACTTTTTTTATTTGAAATTTGACCGTGAAATTTCAAGATAACAAGTATCAATAAAAAGCTATTGCATTTTGGCAAAAAAATTTGTAGGTCTTGAGAAAATAGATATGGAGAACCCAGACGATGAGAGGAAAACAAGGCTTGGGTCTTTGAAGAAGAAGGCAATAAATGCGTCCTCAAAATTCAGACACTCTTTTACCAAAAAAGGGAGGCGGAATAGTCGAGTTAACTCAGTTGTGCTTGATGACGAGCATGACGCTGAGGAATTACAGGCCGTGGATGCCTTCCGTCAGGCACTTATCCTCGAAGAATTACTCCCTGCCAAACACGATGACTATCATATGCTTTTAAGGTAATCAATCTTATAAACATACATATATATATATATATATATATATGTCTCATTCCATAGTTTTGAATATCATATTTCGTGGTTTATGTAAAATCGGTTACGCCACTTTATCTTTGATATGAAGGTTTTTGAAGGCCAGAAAATTTGATGTTGAGAAATCAAAGCAAATGTGGGCTGATATGATTCACTGGAGGAAGGAATTTGGTGTCGACACTATTATGGAGGTATGTATGTTTTATTTTAGATAGTAGAAACATAATCGTGAATGGCTAATCAATCAAATATTTCGATTTTTGGCAGGATTTTGATTTCAAGGAGAGAGAGGAGGTCCTTAAACACTACCCACAAGGGCATCACGGTGTTGACAAAGATGGAAGGCCGGTGTACATTGAAAGACTGGGTCAAGTTGACTCAACCAAACTCCTGCAAGTCACAACAATGGACCGATATATGAAATACCATGTCCAAGAATTTGAGAGGACTTTTGCTGATAAATTTCCAGCTTGCTCCATTGCAGCCAAAAGACACATTGACCAGAGCACAACCATCATGGATGTCCAAGGAGTGGTAAGCTCTACTCCGAGGTTCTTTTCTCAGAGCATTATATAATTTCATTATGATTAATCTTTTTTTTTCTCAATCAAAGGTTTTTGGTTTCAGGGACTGAAGAGTATGAACAAGGCTGCTAGGGATCTCATTCAGCGCATTCAGAAGGTTGATGGTGATAACTACCCTGAGGTAACCCCCCCCCCCCCAATCCGCCCTTTTCTTTTCTTTTCTTTTCTTTTCTTTTCTTGATGTAATAACGTTTGCTTCATTTAATTTTTAACATGTTGAATTCTAATCAAATATCATATGTTTGGTTCTTGAATTTTAGTGAATAAAATGCATAAAAAAGGATAGAATATTATGCTTTACCTTTTGTTCATTTTCATTTTACTTTGCTAAAATCCAAGAATCCACATAGCAGTAATGATTATCGTTTTTGATTTTCTTTCAGACCCTATGTCGCATGTACATAATTAATGCAGGATCTGGATTCAGGCTCCTGTGGAACACTGTGAAGTCGTTTCTTGACCCAAAGACCACTGCTAAGATCCATGTATGTAAAATTATAAATCTCCCGAACATAATCTGATCTCTTGCTCGATTTCATCAAATAATGTTGTTAATTTTTTTTTTTTAAATCAGGTTTTGGGTAACAAATACCAGAGCAAACTGCTTGAGATCATTGATGCAAGGTAAGTGTTACTGAAAAAATAAAATTTCAGGATTCTTTTTTCCTATGAAAATCAAAACAATATCATTGATTTGATCTTGAATCAGTGAGCTACCAGAGTTCTTGGGTGGTACATGCACTTGTGCTGATAAAGGTGGTTGTATGCTTTCCGATAAAGGCCCTTGGAATGATGCTGAGGTTATGAAGGTAATTTATAAAACTATTTTTTTATTATGTATCTATTTCATATTAAGATTTTTTTAGTTTTTTTTCATAACAAATCCTGAAAAAAATCGTAATTTGATTGCAAGATGGTCCGCAATGGTGATCATAAATGCTCAAACAAAGTTGTCATTCAATCTGTGGATGAAAAGACAATCTCAGAGGATGAGAATGCTGTTTTTAAGGTACCAAGTCTTTTACAATCTCCGATTCTCAATAATTCTTGAAAATCTATGATACTTAGGTAGTTCAAGCATTAATATATAAAACGACCTCCAATTTTTGAAATGTAGAATGTGAAGAAGAACAGCTCTTTCAACTCGACAGACTCTCCAAGAGGCCATATTGCACATCCACAGCTCCCCCCTGTTTGCGAAGAAGTAAGTATTTAATTATTTATTTATAGCCATAGGAAAACCGTGACGAATATTTTGGCTCATATTATGTAATTGATAATAATTTCTCCTCAGCTAAACAAAAACCATTCGAGTGAATATCAGCCTAATGAATATGTTCCCATTGTTGACAAGAGCGTAACTACAACTTGGCCAAAATCAGAGAAACGCGACAACTTTTCTAAAGGTAAATATGCATGTTTAGCTAAATTCATAAACAATGAAAGTTTCCATTTTGATATTCCATGGATATATTAACATTATAATTTTAATGGATTTAATGAGCATAGTGATCATAAATTTTGCCTAATATTGTGTGTGTTTTCAATATAGGGATAATTACCTAGATACCCCCTGATGCTTCAATAATTACCAACACCTCCCCTCTGTCAGTTTTCATTTTTTGGACGGCAACTAGCGACAGTTGCAGGGGTTGATAATTATTGAAACTTAGGGGTTGTTTCTATAATCTCACTCATGGTAGAGGTGTGAGGTTAACTATCCCATAAATATATAACCATCATATAATACCAAACATACATTTATAATTTTAACTTCATTGTTTCTCATTTGATTGGAGGTTACAATCCAAGTAGAAGTCCACACTATCTTAGTAGAAAATAAACTTCCTTTATTTTCTATAACTCGCTTGATTTCCCTTTCCCTAAATCTAGCCACGGATTACTTCCCTGTGCGCGATGCTTGTAAGCCGTCTGATGGGCTTAGCAACCAGATCTTCGCTGGCGTGATGACCTTCGTTATGGGAGTCGTTACTATGGTTCGTATGACACGTAACATGCCTAAGAAGCTCACAGATGCTACCCTTTATTCTAGTTCAATGTACGGTGTTGATGCAATGATGAAAGGTCAATCTCGTCCCTACATATTGCCAGAACCCGCCATCTCCACCTCCGATTACATGACCATGATGAAGCGTATGAATGAACTCGAGGAGAAGGTGAGTGTTCTTACCAAGAAGCCAACAACCATGCCACCTGAAAAAGAAGAGATGCTCAATAATGCTCTGAACCGTATTGATACATTGGAGCAAGAGCTTTCCGCAACCAAAAAGGTATTGAAGTCCTCTATGTCATTTCTTAAACGGCAAGAATGCATTTTTAGTCCCATAGAACTGGACACAGGTACTTTAAGTACCACGCTTTAAAAATAGCACTTTTGGTACCATTTTATGTTTTGCACATTTCGGGATCAAAAGTGCAAAACAAAGACAGTCTTAAGGGACCAAAAGTGCAAAACACAGACGATGGACAACAAGGGTGGAAAAGTGCGAATTGTGCAAAAATTAAATTAAAAGTTGGGACCAAAGTACAAGACAGAAATAGTCATGTGGTGTAAAACAAAGACTGTCTTAGGGGACCATAAGTGCAAAGATTAGATAGGAGGGGGGAGATGACGATATGTGCAAAAGATATTTTATAGTTGGCTAAAAGTGCAAAACAGATAGTCGTGCTGGGGTCAAAGTGTATAACAGAGATTGTTCTATAGGACCATAATTGCACAAAAAAGAAAAGGATAGAAAAGAGGGAAAATGTGCAAAAAAAGTTACAAGTTGGGACTAAAAGTAGTATTTTTGACAGCGCAAAACTGAGAAGGTTAATGAGACCAGGTTTTAACTAGTATTGAATCTTTGCTGAAAATTTTGTTTACTAATTTGCAGCGTCTTGATGATGCTCTTGTTCGACAAGAGGAGCTCTTAGCTTTCATGGAGAAAAAGAACAAGAAGAAGAAGAAGAAATTCTTTGCTTTCTAAATGAAGAAAATATAGCAGTAATACTTCTTATTTATAAGATGATAATAGTGTATTGATTCTGGTCTGGTAGAGATGGCTTATCTACAAATACCATCCATCTAGTTATCCTCAATACAGATGATTTGAGTTGTTTTTATGTGAATCTAAAGGCTTTCTGTTGTAAATTACTACACTTTCTTTGTTGTTTGTAGTTTGTAAGTAATACTTTGTGTTGTACAGAACTTTGTGCAACCATTGGCAGCAGGCCAAACATCTTCTTGGCGAGATCAATAGTTTTTGCGGTTCAGTATGCAATGATTTCTATTGGTATTACATACATCTAAATCAATGTGGTGTCAAGTAATGATGGATTAATTGGTGCATCTTTCTTGTTTCTTTTACCTAGTTAATTCCAAAATCACATGTTCAAAATTTATTTTATCATAGGAGTATTTTTTAAATTAATGTTCAATTTACACCCTATGATTTGTAAAAGAGCGTTTTACCCATCTATGATCTTATAAAAGTTTCACGCTACTTCCTCCATCACAATTTTAAACTTAAAACAATGATACAAATTATCCCTCTTATATGTGAAACTTTACCCCATATATTATGATAAATGTGACATTTTACCCCACATGTTGTGATAAATGTTACACCTTTATCCCCTATGGTAGAAACAATACTTTTCATGCCCACATTCAATTTCGACGAGTGAATTATACTCTCCGGTCGAAAGAGGTAAATTGCTCCTTCAAAATTTTCAGGCGTTTTAAAGAGTTGTTTAAAGTGTTATTACTTTATGTCCTACCTCACCCGAACACCTAATGACCCATGCAAATTGGTAGCCTACATTGTATAAATTTATGTGTGTTAATATTTAGTTATGTATACAATATAGATTAATACATAGAACTTACCAAAAAAAAAAAAAAAAAAAAAAAGGTATACAATACATAGAGAGAGAGAGAAAGAGAGCCCCCAATTAGAATATTTAAAAACGTCGCTTTTCGGTTGAATATCACTCATATCTTCACTTAAACAAACCATAAAACCATACAAATAGTTATGGTATGTATGTATGAAATTTACACCTTCAGTTACAACTCAAATTGATGGTTCCAGTACATCCAAAATTATATCATCAAGACATCAACCATCGAATCTCCAAAGATGAACTTACCAGCAAAATTTCTTCTTCTGGATAAAGCAGCAGAAAAAATATTAGAACCAAATATTACAAGATATGAACTTAAAATAAGCAAAAAGTTTCCATTGTTCAAGTCGAGAACAAAGACACTCACCCGGAACTTAGCATCTTCTTGGCTGTCTATATATGCAAGCAAGTCCTCTTGTTTCATCAAGGCCTCATGCAGAGCCTGCTCAAAGAGAAACAGATTCAGTTCTAGCACTTGAGTATTATTATGTCAAGGGCAAAAATGCATTTTTGGTCTTACAAGACTTGACACTCAAGACACTTTTAGTTTTAGTCCCCTGCTTGCTTTCGAAAATAACACTTTGGTCCCAACTTTTAAAATAATCTGCACATTCGTCCATCGTCCCCTTTCCATCCATATTTTGCACTTTTGGATACATAGAACAATCTCTGTTTTGCACTTTCTGGTTCAATAAGAACTATTAGGGTTTTGCACTTCTCATTGAAGGACTGTATCTGTCTAAATTAGATGCAAAGGAAGGAAAGGGTAAAATGTGCAAACAGATTGCAAAGGTTCGGGACCAAAAGTTCAATTTTTGAAAGCGCAAGACAAAAAGTGCTGAGTGTCTACTAAAAGTGCAATTTAGTCTATGAATAAGTAGTAAAAGTCTAAAAGTGACTTATATTACTCCATAATTATTCTTTTTCCTCTCTTCACCATCCACAAATTCTATTATGTCTTCTAAAGATGCCATGTGGTAAGTTTCTAACTTTTATCCTATTAATTCTGCTGGATAATATTGAACAAATTTGTCATTATAGAGAATGTACATAGATGAAGATGGCATCCATTGACAGATGTAACAGACTAACAGTTCAGATACCTTTTTAGTAGCAATTAACTCTGCCTCTAGAGCATCCACACGGTAAACAGCAGCATTCAGCAGTTCTTCTTTCTCAAAGGGCATCTCAGATGGCTTATCTTGAAGAGTATTGACCTTCTCTTCGAGCTCGCACAATCTCTTCAGAACAGAAGATAGGAGTTCTGCTTCAGTAAAAGATGGTGTTGGGGATGGTGGTCTGAAGTCTTCCTTGGGGACCGAGTCAAAAGCAAATTCCTGAACGGTATGCTCGTGCTGCGACGAAGCATCCGGTAGTTTCTTGGTAACACGGGATGATATTGAACGGAAGAACAAGAAAATGGTCATGAAGAAGGTCACAAGAGCTGCCAAAAATCGAGCATGAAATCTTTCTGGTGCTTTCTGAGAATCAGGTTTTGGTAACAAATCTGAATAGAAAGATTGGAAAAAATCAATATATTGTGATATACCACTAATTCTACCGAAAATAGAAATAAGAGGCAGCATGAATAAACTACTCAGGGTCATTCACCAAATCCAAGACCATGGTTCTTTACTATAACAACAGAGCAGATATGGAAGAATAAATTTGGTAACACGAGAAACAAACAGCAGCCAATTTTCAAATGAAATAGATAGTAAATATAACTAAAAGGAAATAGTAAAAATAGAAACTGACTTCCCATTTCTTGTCTCGAATTGTATATCACTATATCATAAAATGGGAGAAAATGAATGAGAATTTTGCAGAATATAATGTCAATAAAGCACAACACAAGTATGAGATCATATAGTGAGGCAGCAGATCACACAATTAGTAGATTATCTGCTCAATTCAAGTATGAGATCATATATTAATGAAGATGTATTGCAAGAGAGTCTAGAAAACATAGAGCTTCAAAATCGATCATAACAACCTTTCGAAACATAAAGCTTGTGAGGGGACGTTGGCTTCTTCCATCCAGAATCAACAGCCTTGTCAACCATCGGAACATACTCATCATATCCTGAGAAATGACCAGCATACCCAGCCGTTCCAATTGCCTTAGTCTGAAAAATTAGGGAACTATTCCTTAGAATTATTGACAAACATTTTCATAAAAATTCAACCCTCAAGTAACTTCTGAGAGTAAAGAAATTATAACGCAGAAAATGGAGTAGTTACATACTCGAATTGTCAGAATGTTTCTTCACATGATCTGGTATTAAGGCAAAACATGTATGAGTTGAGCACATAAAGGAAACCTTTTTCACCTTTTAAAAGTATCCAGGATTTGATGAGATATTATGCACATGTCTATTTAAGCTCATAATCTAGGAAAACCTTATTAGTGTAGCTCATAGATGAATTAGAGTTAGGATAAACAACCTTGTATACATGGGTTAATCTTTCTTTTAATGAACTGAATCTGGAACTTAACAGTGCAGGAGTAATATTATAAGAGAAATAAATCTTAACCTCTTGGTGAACTTCTTGTAAAATTGGACATAATTCAAGTTTCCCATAAGAAGATTGTCAGAATGACCAATACAGAAAGAAAGACCAATCAAGACCACTCCATAAACTGGATAATAATCTTACCATGTGTAAAACTAAATCTCGAGCTTAGAAAATAGACATGATATCAATTAATCAAACTTAGACAATCTAGATGAAGATAACAAACCTAATGTAACAATATAAATTCATAGGGAGAGTGTGAATGATTAGGGCTAATAGGCTTGTGAATATGCAATTTATATTTCAACTAAATTGCTGCAAAGGATGTGCCATCATGAATATTCTTCAAGGGTGTGGCAGGAATTTCCAAGACATACCATCAACTTAAAACTTAATAAGGAGTTCTCTACTATATTCTCTTTTTTTTTTGTAAACCACCAAATCCTATCTCTAATCATAACTCCCTAGGCTTTAGCATACCTCTTCACGAACAGGAGTCAACCGAAGCTGTGAATAACTCCTAATGGCTTTTGGTGAAGTGATATCTTCAGCATCGGAACCAGACTCTCCTGTAGATGTATCACTGCCTCTTAACTGCTGCAACAACCGAAAAAAATCACATATCTCCACTCAAATCAGAGACACTGAAAAGAATAAGTGCCAAAAGATGTAACAAAGACAGAGAAGCCATACCATGGAGTAATGAGGCTTAGCATATACTATCTTCCCCTCGCTGTTGAGAATTTTAACAACCTGTCTGGCACAGCGTGCTTCACCACTAAGCACCATCTGCACCATTAAGTCAATTAGTCATGTAATAAAGTTAAGACAACAGCTTGAAAGGGAAACAAAATAAGTAATTATATAACCAATGCAAATTTTGGACCTTCAGTATCTGTGGATTCTTCCATGGCCCTTTGTCAGAGCGAAGGCAACCCCCTTGATCTGCACAGGTACACATCCCTCCCAAGAATTCTGGCAATTCGCTACACAATTCAGAAAATGTAAAGAATTATGCAAGAAGACCATGAAAATAGTTACATGCAAGATGCCTAATTTCATATTCCCATTCACCTGGCATCTATAATTTCAAGTAACTTGTTCTGGTATTTATATCCAAGAACCTGCGAAAGATAACAGAAAAGAGAGAGAACTGTAAGTTGCAGCCATTAGATCAACCAAGTATTTCAAAGCTTCCAAATGACAAAAGTAAAACCAAACATACATGAATCTTGGTAGCAGTTTTTGGATCTATAAAATTCTTTACAGTATTCCACAGTAGCCTAAAACCTGGACCAGCATTGATGATAAACATTTGATTGAGAGTCTGCAATTATGAAAACATAATAAATAACTTATCAAAACCATGAAAAAACATAATAAATTGATGAAGGTTGAGAATGTAGAGCTTACTTCAGGATAATTATCGCCGTCAACCTTCTGGAGCCTCGTAATGAGGTCTCGAGCACTCTTAGTAAAGTTTTTCAACCCCTGTGAATAGAGTAAAAGAATAACTAACATAATTCCACGAGATGATAGAAGACAACTGAATCACAAAATCATGAAAAATAGTAAACATAAAAGTGCGACACATACCACACCATGAACATCCAAAATTGTCGTGCTTGAATCAATGTGCCGTTTTGCAGCAATCGTACAAGCTGGAAACTTGATGGCAAAGGTTTTCTCAAATTCGCTCACATGGTATCTTATGTACCTGTCCATGGTAGTAACTTGCATAAGTTTGTTTGGGTCAACTTTCCCCAGTCTTTCAATGTATACAGGCCTTCCCTCTTTATCAACTCCATGATATCCATGGGGATAGTACTTCAAAACTTCATTCAACTCCTTGAATTCGAATTCCTGATGGAAGGCACAAAATATGTAAGAAAAAAATCAATAAAGCTAAATAAGATCACAAATACCAAAAGAGTTTGGCAACACATAAGAACTACTTTTGGGGATTTAGGTCTAGTTACCTCCATTATAGTGTCAGTACCAAATTCTTTCCTCCACTGGATCATATCAGCCCACATGAGCTTCGACTTCTCAATATCAAATTTTCTTGCTTTCAAAAACCTGCATGCACATTTCTTGTAAATCTTACGAAAAAGTTGAACTTGCATCATAAGAAGAGCAAAAAATGCAGAGAACGTAATATTAAACTGAAACATAGCAGAAAATTTTCTAAGACAAAAAAAACTTAGTCAAGTAAAATGCAAACAAAAATATAATATTATTGCTTAAACAAAATAAAAGTATAAGTTTAAAATGGCTGGCTTAATATTTGTCCAACAAAAGAAGTAAGCGAGTCTCCATTGGGGTGTACTCGAAATTCATTCAGCACACTATAATACAATAGAGTCAAAATCCCAATAAAATTGAATTTAGCATCTTTCCTCAATCAATGGTTTTAAGTTGCTCTAGGACATGAATAAGACAGAGATCTAGTCCCTTTTATGAAGCTTCCTTTCCAACTGACAAATTCAGGTTTCTATTATAAGTTGCATTTTAACAAAATTTAGCAACGGTCAAAAATATTAACCTCAACATTGTATGGTAATCATCAAACTTTTCTGGAAGAAGCTCATCCAATATCAAGGCTTGTCGGAATGACTCAACAGCTTGGAGTTCCACGGCGTCCCTGATATCTTCAATTGAAACAGAACTGACCCTACCATCACCTTTTCTCTTATTGCTCTTCTTCTTCTTGAGAGAATGCTTGAACTTGGTAGACGCATTTAGTGCTTTCTTTTTCAAAGAGCCAATTCTTGTCCTTCTCTCGTCTTCCGAGTTCTCAAAATCAGACTTTCTTTCTTTCCTCTCATCATTGCCAGATGACCCCTCAAAGCCTGTTCCACCAGAAACAAATAAGGATACATCATACATGTTAGAAAACATTTTGAAATAAAAAAAGGACACCATGAGTCACTTATTATTCATATTTTCAGAGTAATTAGCCACACCCCTGATTCTCCAAACCGGTAAAAAAGTTCGACAGCGCATTGCTCTTAAATATAAAGCTAAAAAAGTTCATATTTAACTCCAAAATTATTATTGAAACACAAGAATCATTTGTTCCACCTACAGGTAATAAAGAAACAAATAACTCCTACAAAATTTATCTCAATTTCACAACTAAATTAGTTACTTGAACCACTATTCAATTCATTAGCAATGACATAAGAAGTTTCTAAGTAGAGAGAAGCCCGTAAAAATGTTAACAGAAATAAATACTAACAGGCAGATAGTGTCTAGTCTAGCTCCGGCACTTAAACATGTGAAAAGAAAACGCTTCATAAAGCAGGCAAAACAGAACCAATTATTCAACTCCAATTTCCACCTATACATTCAGTAAACAGCAAAACCCTAATCGAAAAATTCAACTAGTAGTAAATGCATATTACAAAAAATAAAATTTCACTCACAAGGCCTTGCAAATCGATCCAATGGTCCTGACATCTCCAGTTGTTGATCACCGATAACTTAAAATTTTGACGATCGAAAAATTAATTAATTAATTAATCGCAACAAAAGATCAGAAGCTCAAGAGTCAGTACTTTGTTAAGAGTAAATCAAAGAGACGGTAATTAATGCTTGAAAAATACGTAACCGTAAGCTGAATTATTCCTGGTGGATAGGGAAATGTACAGTACAGGGAAAAAGAGTATTGACAAAAATAAAAATAATTAATTTATTTATATATATAAGTGACTTGTATGTATCGCCGTATATAGAGAAAGAGAGAGCGAGAGGGAGGGGAGAAGGGTGAGAATCCAATGGGGTAATGGCTACGGGTCCTGTACACGTGGTGGAAGGAGCAGTGCGGAGGATAAAATATGAGGAATGTGCCGGCGATGTTTGGGTATTAAGACAAAGAAAAGGGTTTTGTAATAGTGATTGAGTAATGATTTTGTTACGCTACTGTGAGTTTTCTGCAGTACTGTGCTATTATTAGGCACGTGATTTTTTACTAATTATTTTTATTCTTTTATGGTAAGGAAGTTTTTTATTTTTTTTTATTTTTTAAGGATTTAATCGTTTTCGAGGCGGGTTGTGCACATTAAGTAAGTATCTCAGGGATTCTAAAATATAAGAGAGCAAGAAAGACTACGAAAAGACGAATCACAATTACCTTTACATTTGTGTAAGTAATAGGAATTGTGGTTTTTCCATGAATGATTAAAACATTTTCTTGTTACGTATTTTGTCCAATAAAATATTTCTAAATATGTTACTTCATCAAAATATAAATAAATAGTAAAATTACAAGCATGTGAAATTATAAGTACAACAATCACGTGTGATAAAATATTAATATTACAAGTTTCTATATCTCAATATCTTGCTCTTTTTTAGACATGATATAAAGTTTTGAATAAATATTAGTAAAAGAAAAAGTAAAAGGAAAAAATATATTTTTTTATATCTCAGTGGTATGTATTCAAATGTTCAATTTAATTTAATTTATTATGAATCGTTTTAAAAGTGTTACATGAAAAACTCTCTCGTGAACATATGAGCTTTAAGTTCATTACATTATTTCAAGAATTCGCCTCTTTCCACCGCCTCAAAACATCATTATGTTTTTAGTGTAAAATATAATGATTGACTGTTTTGTCTTCTTTTAGTAGCTTAAACATTATTAATTATAAATTGATCCCAATTGTCCAACTACCCTACCAAGAAGTAAGAATCTACCAACTAATTGATTACTGTTGTTTTAAAAATGGCATATTATGTTGACTTGACGCAGCTTAATCATTTTATCAGGGACCTCTCATTTGTAATGAAATTGAACGGAACGTCTGTCTTTTTTTTTTTGTTGGTGGTCGCAAACCAAGTCTTATTGTTTTGTTGACTATTGAAGATAATGATGCAATTTGAGTTACGTATAAACCCATGTCCCAGGCCAGCTAACAATTATTTTATTATATTTTAAAATGACTAGCCTATGCTGTAGAAAGCTACTCCATTAAATTTGAAGACGAGGGGTTACTAAAAATAAAATATAATATGGAGTAGTTATATATATAGGATGTTAAAATGATGTAAGAACAGTAACAAGACAAAAAGATACGGACTTCCAACTTCGTTTTCAAGAACAATAGTCCAATATTGGTCGAATTATGGCCCAAGAAACTCAACCCCAATTAATTGGTTGGGCCTTGGCACAGAAGATAGAAGGTTCGAATATGTTAACAAGTTTCTCTTTGTCATTTAAAAACCGACTTAGGTCCTACAGTCTACAACAAAGTTTATTTGATTAAAAATAAATAAAAATTAATACAACATTAAACATTTTCCCTTTAATTATTTAAAAAAAAATTCCCTTTCGCATTTAATTTGACAGCCCACCATATTTATTTCCTCCAATGATTTGGCAAGAGCTCTTACGACGGCGTTTGTTCACTTCTAGTGCCCAGTGTTCTTAAAAAAAGAATAAAAATACTTTTTTTTATATATAATAAGGTGATGGTAAGTTGGTATAATAAGGTGATGGTAAGTTGGTAGAGCGAAAAACAAAAACATCCCTTATACTTTGTCGAACTCCCAAAAAATTTCTGTATTATTTTAACTCCCAAAAACTCCTAAGTGA
Source organism: Penstemon davidsonii (assembly GCA_034814905.1). Lineage (NCBI taxonomy): Eukaryota > Viridiplantae > Streptophyta > Magnoliopsida > Lamiales > Plantaginaceae > Penstemon > Penstemon davidsonii. The sequence continues at coordinate 9,070,251 of JAYDYQ010002688.1, forward strand.
TCTCAAGTAAGTGTCAAATACACCCCCGAAAAAGAGAGTGTGAGTCAAATACGAAAAATTGTAAATATTTATTCACATTTTTCTTTTGATATGACAATTTTACCCCTGACATCAAAAGACAAAAACCCCCCCTATACTTTGACTAACTCCCAAAAAATTCCCCTGTGTTATTTTAAATCCCAAAAAAACCCCTGTATTTGGTTTTAAATACCACACTTGACCCAAGTAGTATATACTTATGTTTTCAAAACAAATAAATAAATTTTTTAAAAAAACAACACAGAGGGGTAATTTTGTTATTTCGTCAAAAGTTAAAAGTAAAATTTTACTTGAGTTGAGTGTGGTAATTAAAATCAAACACAAGAAAATTTTTAAGAGTTAAAATAATACAGGAAAATTTTTAATAGTTGGACAAAGCACAGGGAATATTTTTGGCTTTAGCTCTAAGTTGGTAACTATTTTCAGTATCTTATGCTGTGCATTTCCAAATAATAGAGTGGGCTCCATTTGGATGTGTTTTCTCACGTGATTCTTTTAAGATTTTGATTTAAAATGCTCGTTTGGATTATTCTAAAGTTTTTTCATTATGATATAATTCTTACGAAGTCCAAGAAAAGAATAAAATTTACTGGAATTAGCTGTTTAAAGAAATCGACTACCATAGTGTAGTGATTTACTGTATTTTTAGACATGAAAGTGTTTGGTTTGTTTTTCTTTTATTAAAAAAAAAAAAAGATGTATTTTTTTTCGAAAATGAGCTATTGGATATCAAATCAATATTTTATATATATAAATGAAAATAAAATAATACTCTTTGCATAGAGTGGGGAATGAATTATTTTACGTCAAATCAATAATAATAATAATAATAATAATAATAATAATAATAATAATAATAATAATAAAAAATGGTTGTGGAAAAATTGATTTGTCTTGTTTAATCTTTCTACCGGGGTCTTTAATATCTTTATAAAAAGATATGATCGCATTTTCAAGGTGGATATTATAAATATATCCATTTTTTTTTTAATCTACATATTATATTCAAATATCAATGTTTTCTCAGTTGGGAAAACTAAAACATAACCCATGAACAAAAATTGTCAAACAAGGCCCAATGAAGTTTGAAGCTACTCAAATGGTCTCTTTTTGTTGGGGGGGAGCTTCTCTCATCATGGGTTCTAAATTATAATGATTTTTTAAGCTTAGAAATTAGAATCATTCGATCAGATAAATTGATTTTGCAGTTAGATGAAATTGGATTAACACTAATCTAAACAACATTTAGATCCGAGTTTCACCAGATTAGACTTAACTCAGTTTGCCTAAACCTAATAAAAACTTGAACTTATTTTTCACTAAAAAAAAAATTAATTTGATACCTATCTTCTAGCTATTTTTTCTCTTTAAACATGAAAACTTAATTTAGATTATCTCTCAAATTTTTAAAAATCACAAAGTTTAATAACCAAATTTAATCGATATAATCTTCCACATAAACTATTTTTGTAAAATTAAAATAAAGTGAAAGCGAGAAAAAAACAATTCGAATGGAAACTATAGGTTTAGTTTCTATATATGATTCACATATTACTAGGGGTGAACACGGATGGATTTGGACAAGTTTAACTAAAAATTCAACCTGACCAAAGCAAACGGGTTGCTAAATCAACAAACCGCACCCACTTCGTCATGTTCACAAACCGTGCAGTTCGGGTTGATCGGGTGTGGGTGGATGATGGGCGGGTTGACGGGTTGAACACTACACACAACTTCACCGTAGACAATTCGATCATCTATGAACTCCAAATCAAATACAAGTATACAAAATCATAAATACAAAATTATAAAAAGACCAAAGACAACTGTGCTTAATACACTGCATAATAAAGCCCATATGTAAGCATTACATGTATAAACCTAAAGGAAACATACAAAATCACAATTATTTTCAAATTAGTCATTCACATCTTCGGAAAAAAATAAAGAACCCAAATCCAAGAAAATTCAAAAGCATTTGAGAAAGAAGTCTACAGTGAGTTGCATCTTATTTAAAAGGTAAGATTAAAAAAAAATTCTAAATATGGTCCTCAAATTAACAAATTCATTCAATAAACTTTTAATTTGGTAGTAACTTGAGAGTAATTCTTTAGATTGAGTACTAAGATATTGTTTGAGAAGAAATGGGGAAATCAATAATGCGAGGAAGTTAAGTAACCTAGATTTACAGAAGCAAAATTGGTTGCGGGTGGGTTGGGTTTCTAATCATCAAACCCGTAATTCGACCCATAACTTTCGGATGACCAAGTAATCCTCTGCCAATAATTAGTAAAAAAATTAAAACGGACGGGTTGCAGGCGTGTTGGCTCGAGTCGGTCGGGTGCAACGGGTTAATGAACACCCCTAAATTAATTAATTTATCCTCCGAAATGTTGCCTCCCAGCTGTGTTATAGGCGGTTGCAGATACTTCCTCCCTCACCCCACATGTCCCATCACTCTTCACAACCTTTTTCTCACAACTAGATTCCAAACTACTTACATGATTTTGTCTTAATTTAAATCTCACTTTTCCAATAATCTTTCTTTTACTAGCTAGTATATATTTTCATCAACCTTTTTTGCTCTATAAAATCACACCCAAAACCACCTTCATAAGCCCTCTTCCCCTTTCTTTCTTTCCTCCTCTCTTCCCTTCATCTTTAAGTCCCTCTAATTTGTTCTCTATTGCAAAATTTTAGGCGCTGTCACAATCTTCTTCTTGAGATCTTTTTCATTAGCCAATATTCATGTTCAGTTTATTCTTCTTAATCTTTAATATTCATGTCTGCATTAATTCTGAGTGAACTCTTCCTTTCCGGGTTTATGATAAATTCTACTTACAGGCGAAGGACCCATTTAGTTCAATCTTTCTCTGTTGTTTTTCTCTACTGGTTCTACTTCATTTCATGATTTTTACAATTTCATAATTACTCATAATTATTACAACTATAGTTTACAAAAATAATTATTTATAAAATCATTATATCATAGTATAGTAAGTAGTCTATTATAAATATAATTAAAGTAGCTTAATAAACACAAATCATCATCTGGGTCCTGCTAATTACTTAATAATTTCAATAATTTTCCATCAAAGATTTAAACTTTAATGGATTCCTCAAGTGGGATTTCATCAAATTCATCCGGGATTGATTTAATTGACCAAAGAAAGAGAAAAAGAATGATTTCGAACCGTGAATCGGCTCGGCGTAGCCGGCTCAGGAAACAGAAGCAATTAGATGAGTTGATGGCTCAAGTGGCTCGGCTTAGAAAGGAGAATCAGCAGATTATGAACGGCTTGAACGAAACTTCTCAACATTACGTTAATGTTGAAGCCGAGAACACGATTCTTAGAGCTCAAGCCGATGAGCTGAGCCATCGGCTTCAGTCTTTGAACGAAATTGTGAACGGCTTGAACGCTGAAATTGGCGGCGGCTATACGGCTTACGAGATGGGTGAATTTTGTGGGTTTGTGAATGAGCCATGGAATTGTTTTAGCCAGCCGATTGTTACGGCGGCGGCGGCTGAAGCCGGTACTGGGTTTTATTATTGATGGTGGAAAGAATTAATTAGGATTTATAATTAGTTATGTGGCAGGGTCTATGATTATTTGGTGGGATTTGGAAATTAGTGGTGATTTAATAATATTATGGTATTAGGGTTCTTGTTATTTGTGGTGTAAGGACTAAGGAATGGTTTTTCAAGAACTTCTGTAATTGTAATTTTGGTCTCTGATAATTATGTAATGAATAAAATTTTCTCTTTATCTTTGAGTTGAAATTTAATTATGTTACAGGAAAGTTATAAGGGATAAGCCGTGCAAATATGTTTATAACATGGCAAAATTGCAAAAAAGATCCAAAACTAATTAATAATTTTGGATTTTCATCCCAAGCTATATCATTTAGTCAAATTCATCCCGTAATTTTATATTATTTTGGAATATCGTCTCATTTGTCAAATGGTTGCTTACGTGTCATGACGTGGCAAATTTAAGCATAAACAATTATATAAGATTGCAGAATTCATCCCAAAAGAATTACAAATTTTGATTTTTCGTCCCAAACTATATCAACACCCCGACTTTCGTCCCGTAATTGAATTGCCATGGCTAAAAAGAATTCTTTCCAAACTAATTATGAATATTTATTATTTATTAATAAAAAAAATGCACAAATTTTTCCTAATGAACTGAGATAGAATTTTTTTTCACAAAATCACATAGGAATTTCGAAATTCATACTATTTTTCTTAAAAAAAAATTAATGGCAATTTATTTCCATATAATATTCATAATATTCAATTTACATCCCTATGTTATGATAATGCGACAGTTTACCCCCATGTGTTGTGATAAATGTGACAATTTACCTCATGTATTATAATAAATGTAGCAATTTATTCCCTTGTTATAAAACACTTTGCATGCCCACTCTCAATTTATGCAATTGAGTTACACTCTCCGGTTCAAGGGGATGAAATACTTTTCTAAAATTTTCACAAGGGGTAAACTGCTCTTTTTCAAATTACAAGGGGTAAATTGAATATTATTAATATTACATGGGGTAAATTGCCATTAGTCCCTTAAAAAAGTAAAAGATGAATCGTCATTTCCATTAAATTAGAAATATACTAAATTCATGCAAAATAATAAATTGTGAGACGAAATTCGACAAGTTAATATAGTTTGTGACCAAAAATCAAAATTTGTAATTAGTTTGAGACAAATTCTGCAATCTTGTATAATTGTTCATGCTAAAATTTGCCACATCATGACACGTAAGCAGCCATGTGGCAAGTGGAACGATATTCCAAAAAAATATAAAATTACGGGACGAATTTGGCTAAGTGATATAGCTTGGGACGAAAATCCAAAATCACCAATTAATTTTGGACGTTTTCTGCAATTTTGCCTTTTAACATAGATTAAAGTTTCGTTTTTTTTGTATGTTCGATCAGCTAAATATTAAAAAAATAATAGAAAAAATTATAAAAAAAAATTAATAAGTAAAATAAGAAAGTGACAAACAAATAATTTTGGAATTACTATTAGATTATATTGGTTTAAAACGAAAGTTTTCGATTGAAACGGTCCATATGTGTTTATATAAATAAGCCAATATAAGTACTATTAGTGAAATAAAAAACGTGTCGGTTTTAGTTATATATAAAAAAAAATGTCATTGCACTAATATTATTAGTAAAAACTTCGCTCCGTAGAATTTTATTACATTGAACTTTGTATGTAGATTTTAGTTGGTGGTCCATGTAGCAAGTGAATGTTTTGCACTTATTATGTAATTACTTTGTATTCAATCAAATCCAATTCGTATAAAAATGATTAATAAGATCTTGCAATTCCAAAGAAAAAAGATCAAAGCTAAATATACAGAATAAAAACAAATCTAAAAAAAACACAAATCTATCGACTATCACACGCTCCATAGTTAAAAAAAGAAACACTTTTATTTATTTATTTTTTCCTTCGGAGGAGAAAACTGATTAATGTTCTTACTTATTTATTCATAAGATCTGAACTCGATCTGGAGAACCATTCCACGTGCAGGGAACAAGTACGTACTAAAGGTATGTTCGGTCTTAACTCTTAATTATGATAATTAATAAGTACTTAGACACGTTAACCTCACTGATTAATTCCTGCATTTTGCAAAAGAAAATGTTAATTATTCATGTTAATCGTGCCATGCCTCTCAGTTTCAGTATCATGTAGTACTGACTTTTAATTTCTTTATTCTTATACCAATACTTGATTTTCATAGGGAGGAAATATTTCACATTCTGCAATTTCACTTTTGCTATTTCTTATCTTTTCCGAAATACTGCCTTAATTGAATTGATAAATCCGTGTTTATTCCCTCAAAAAAAAAAAAAAAAACCTTGTTTAAAGAAATATAGCAACAAATGAAACCCATGCACGTAGCAAGACCCATATAAGCATGATTAATAATGGTAGATGATTTTTTTAAATGATTTTCAAATGTCTGTGTTGTGCTATAAATGTATAGTAGCTTGGATATTATCTCATAACTTCCTAAGGGAAAAAATGTAATAATTTTGTAACACAAAAAAGATAAATTGTCATTTGTTTTCTCTTCTCAAACCAGATTCATAATTTTATTTGATTAATTTTTATTTTCAACTCAATAAATATCCTATGAAATATTTAAAATAATATATTTAATGCTTAAATATGTGCAGTATAATATTTTATTTTCTTTAAACATGTGTTATGGGTATTTAATTAAAATTCTATTAACAAATAAACATAAAATATATAGGTTTATTTGTAGTTATTGAAATATTTCAATAATATATGGCTATTGTCACACTCGAACCAACAATCATCAGCACAGATCGAAACAGTTCATATTGAGAGACGGATTCATACTGCTAACTCCATATAATTAATTCGAAATATTGAGTCTATCTATCGTTTTGCTAAAGTAGATGCAAAAATTGACAACCACTAAGCACTTTACAGTTTACAATCAAGTAAGGTAAATTTCACAACATTTTTTTTCTTCTCATTTATTAAAAAGAGACAAGAAGACATAGCAAATGGGGCGGCAACTTGTTTTCTTAGAGAGAAACATGCTATTGAATTTCTTTAGAGTCCAATAACTCATTCACCCCTTTTTCAAGTAATAGAAAACGAAACAAAATGCTCCAAAGATGCTTAGTGAAAACAAAATCAATCCCACTTGTCCTTTTGATTCTTTGTTTGGTAAAGGAAACAAACATTGCAAGAGAACGAGTGCTATCATGTTTTAGTCATTATCTAATGGATTGCAATTACCTAATTGAAGTTTTTTTTCCTTTTAAATAAAGAATCTAATAAGAGAGAGAAATAAATGGGTTCTATTTATAAGACCTCTAGAATGGGTTATTCGCAAATTGACAAATTACATCTCCTTGTTAGTTCTAACTTAAACGTTTGTATTATTTTCATCAGTTTTTTTTTTAATGAAACTATAATACATAATTTCATCAATATCGCTAAATCGTAAATAATCAAATCACATAGAAACAAAACACCAAAAACTAGTGTGAAACTAGAAGAAAAACCACGTTAATGTGAATCAAAGTTTGACCTATTGGTGTAAAAATCTCAGCTTTGCTATTGGTCTACAACAATAACAACAAATCATTGTGTTTTATCAACGTAATTTTAGAAATTTATATATTATTTTACGAGAAAAGATAAATATTGATCACAATCGATCATACATACAAGAATTAGTGCATAAAGAAGTCTTAATGCTACTTCTTATAAAAACAATGATATTGAAAATATAAATAAGGACACTAGTTTTTTTTAGGCAAAATTGCCGAAAACGTCCCAAACTAATTAGTGGTTTTGAATTTTTGTCCTAAACTATATCACCTCACCAAATTTCGTTCCGAAATTTAATAATTTTTTGGAATATCGTTCCGCTGTTAATTATGAGACGGAAATTGCGCATGTATCCGTTAATTTACCACATGGTTGCTTACGTGTCATGACAAGGCAAATTTTAGCATGAACAATTCTACAATATTGCAGAATTCGTCCCAAACTAATTACAAGATTGAACTGTCATTTCCATTAAATTAAAAATTTAATATTGAGACTAAATTCATGCAAAATGGTAAATTATGGGACGAAATTTAACGAGTTGATAAAATTTAATATTGAGACTAAATTCATGCAAAATGGTAAATTATGGGACGAAATTTAACGAGTTGATAAAATTTAATATTGAGACTAAATTCATGCAAATAGTTGGGACGAAAAACCAAAATCAGTAATTAGTTTGGAACAATATGTCGAAAAAATATTAAATTACGGGACAAAATTCGATGAGATGATATAATTCGACCAAAATCATTAATTTGTTTGAAACATTTATACAATTTTGCCTTTTTTTTATTAGAAGTTTAGAACTAAAATAAATAATTACTAGAAATTTGGACATATGTAACAAAAAATTTGCAACGGCCTACAATTGTCACGAATTACGACCGACTTGTAACGCATTTACGACAAAATTTATCAGAATTGAAATAACCTTTCGTAAAAAAAAATCAGAGCAATGATTAGAACTGATGGAATAGAATAGTACTGCAATCATTCTTTGAATTTAGTCATTCTTAGGTAGGACGTTAGGTAATCAATCAATACATATCTGATATCCCCAACCAAATCTTATATATTTATATATAGGAGAATGGTCTTTTGACCAAAATCTTGCAATTTGGACTCAATACTAATTTCTGGTGATTTTGATTTATTTTTATTTTCTTAAAAAATTTTGATTGGTCAACACAAAATATTAATTATTTTATATTTAAAATAATCTTATTAATTGTCATCATACAACAAAAGGAAATTTCCTTCCATTTCAAAAATTCATTTAATTACAATCTAATTTGAATTTTGGTCAAAATGTGCCATTAATTATCATTAAATACATATGGTTCTTTACTCAAAATTCCGATAGTCATTCATACAGTGAATAGTAATTTTTATTTGTATAAGATCATTAAGTTATTTAAGGCCACCTATAGCTAATTTGGAAAATTTGAGTTGGCAATTATTTAAATTCTTTATTCATGCCCAAATTTTAGCTGTGGTTAAGGCTAATTAATTCATTGCAATAACTCTAGATAATTTGTAAAAAGAAATCTTCCATCTATATATATTTAAAAATGACTTCAGTATAAACACATTGCTCCAAAGCTTTGATCTCATTTTCTCCACTCATTCGATAGTATTTTGTATCCATATGGTAATTTCATTCTATATTGTTATTAATTTGATCACATGCATTTTTTTTTTTGGATTTAATTTGTTTTAACTTTTTAATGATATACTTATTTTAAGATCGAGAATTATAAAGTGAGGGCTTCATCTGATCTAAAACAGTAATAGGTTTGTGATTGATTTTCTGTTTTATTCTTTTATTTAATTGCAATAACTCTAGATAATCTGTAAAAATGAATCTTTCATCTATATATACTTAAAAATGACTTCAGTATAAACACATTGCTCCAAAGCTTTGATCTCATTTCCACTCATTCGATAGTATTTTGTATCCATATGGTAATTTCATTCTATATTGTTATTAATTTGATCACATGCATTTTTTTTTTTGGATTTAATTTGTTTGAACTTTTTAATGATGTACATATTTTAAGATCGAGAATTATCAAGTGAGGGCTTCATCTGATCTAAAACAGTAATAGGTTTGTGATTGATTTTCTGTTTTATTCTTTTATTCATATTTGACGATATTTTACTTTTATGTTTTTATGAAGTTTGATTTCTATGAAATTGATAAAGATTTCTTAATTTTATATATAGGTGTGGAAAAATTTGAAGTTTTTGCTGCAGAAAATATTGAAGCGAAGTGATGTTTGTAATATCGAATGAATTGTATTGCTAAAATATAATTATTTTGTCTTGAATACTTATAGGTCTTAGAATTTATATTTGTAAAATTATATTAGAGTTAATTGTGTTTTACCTATTAGAAAAGCCGAAACATGAATTTTTGGAAGTTTTCATCCGAAACTTTAATCAAGAAATGGAATTCAGATGCCCCAAAGCTTGAACTAAGAGATGAAATTCCGATTGCCATGAAAGATATTGGAGCTCCTAACAATATAGATATCGAGGGGTTTCAGGTTTTAGCGGAATTACATAAGTAGAATGTTCTTCCTCGAAGATACATCTTATTTAGCGTTTTTTACTCAACTGAACATGAATTAGTTATTATGTTTTTGTGTTTTTATACAATGAGATGATTCGTATTTTTATAAGATTTTTTGTGAATGTGAATGGACTTCAGGAGGTAGATTTTACAGCGATCGACTCAAACATAAATTGTTGGGAGTATGTAGGAAATTTTCTTCCATCTTTTCCATTATTCTTTAGAGAAAAAATTTTGGCCTTTGTAAAATGGATTTGTTGGGTTGTTTTCTATTTTATTCAAATTTCTACTATTTTATCTCATGAGGACTGAAAGTACATATCATAGAGGACAAGAAGATGTCAAGAAGAAACTCACACATGTACTTTTCACTAACTCCCAACGACGTGTAAAATGAACTTAATAAAATTTGGATAGAATAACCTCATGATTTTTATATTGATTAGATGAACTATTTTTATATTTATCGTTGCATTACTTTCCTTTTCATCAATTTTAATTACACTATTGTTATTCACTTTACTTTCGTTTTCATCAATTTAATTACATTGTTATTATTCATATTTTTCATCTATTCTTTATAACCGAGTTTTGGATAACTCATAAAAATAATCATCATAATAAAATTCTTTTAAATATTTGAAGGCCAAATGACACTAATGGTCCCTCAAGTTTAAAGTTGGTTACACTTTCGTCCCCTCATAGATAAAGTGTTATACTTTCGTCCCTTTTACATAATATGTAGTACATTTTCGTCCCTCTTATATATTATGTGTTACAATTACGTCCCTCATGTTAATATTTTATTTCATTTTCAAGTGTTACACATAAGTCCCTCTTAGATAATATGTGTTACAATTACGTCCCTCATATTAATATTTTATATCATTTTTGTCCTTAATATTTTGTATAAAAGGGTGTATGTACAATAGTGTAACATGAGGGACGTAAGTATAACACATGTTATCTAAGAGGGACTAAAGTGTAACTCATATTATCTAAGAGAGACGAAAGAGTAACACTTTATCTAGAGGGACGTAAGTATAACATATATTATCTATAAGAATGACAAATATATAACACTTTATATATGAGGGACAAAAGCGTAATCAAATTTAAATCTGAGGAACCATTAGTGTCATTTAGCCATATTTTAATCTAATTTTGTGCATAGCACGGGAATAAGCTAGTTATATGAAATTATAGAAAATATTAACGCGTGTTTATTTGCATAGACTAGCTTTATTATCTATTACTGTTTTTTTTTTTTTTTTTAAAGTTACTTGACAAGCATATATATTATGATTATCCTATAATTAAATTTAAATGTTAATAAAATTGGGTTTGAGCTAAAACTTTCCAACGGACTTCAAGTGCAAAGTTTATGTATAGAAAGAAAAAAAAAAACCCATAACGACAATAATTCGACGAAAGCTTCACATTAATCAAACTCATTTTTATGCCTTCATATAAGCCCTTATATCTTGTGACCCAAATTTGATTATCTTTTCTTAATTTTTATTGCTTAGAATATTTCTTTTTTTGAAAAGTTTTCAGTTACAAACATATGTACCTTTCAGACATTATCTTATTTTAGGATCTTTAAATTTAATATATATGAATGGTTCTTATGTAATGAATGTCCAAATGCATTTATCTAAAATGTGATCATAGCTCCAAATCATACAAAGTCCACACTAAAACTCTCACTCGTAAACAAGTATAAACATTTTTTATTTGAGTTATGATTCGAGTTCTTAATTATGGAATAACTTTACGCCATAACACAAATTAAAGCCTTTTTTTTTAATAAACAGAAAAGGCCTAATTAAAGTATATCTGCATGATTAGTGTCTAAATATTCTAAGTTGATTCTACAATCAACCTTGACTTTCAGCATTTCAAGCCAATTAAATATTGGCAGCTAGAATATATATGTCCTATTTTTAAAAGCCATATTTGTTAAGTAAATGTAGTTTCATTCCTATGAATGGGAGTAAAACGCACGATACTACCCCTGTGTAATGCAATACTTGCATCAAACTACCATGCGAAATCTTTTTTGTACCAAACTTTTAAAAACCCTGCATAAAACATCCAATATGTCTCCTTTCGTTCAATTTTTAAGGCGTGTGTGTTTCACTCGAACAATGTGCAATTTTTATTATTTTTTGCATAAATTTTATAAAGCGCATAACCAATAGCGATGATGGTTCAATCTTCTAGAATTTGCTATATCTTTTGTCTAAAAGAGGGGGTATACATAGAACGCCCCCCCTTCTACAATATTATTATGCCTTTTAGTATGTGAGAATATATTATAAACGGTAATGAATTCATGGACATTCTTAATGAGGTTATGGTAGCATGTGGCCAGCCATACTAGTCTTCGAAGATCTAGATGCTTTACTTAAAATGAGAGAATATTATATATATATATGGTTGGTTTCTTAATGAGATTAATTTGGCTATGAAAACTAATACATACATGGATGTATTATTATTATGTTATGTACATAACTCATATTCATATCACTGGCTAGCATGAGATAGAAAAAGGTAAAAAGATACCATAAAATCACCAAGTTGTAGAGAATGCAATTGGTGTAAAAAAAGTTGGTTCGTACTAATATTCAGTATGATTTTTGTTGCACAAAAACTTGTTTTTCAGTACAACCTGAGCTGTATCCGATGTAGACAAGCCAACTCAAGATGCCACTTGCATATTACATGACAAGATGACGTTTCACCAAAAATATCATATGCAAAAGTAACATATATAACTAGACATGATACTGCTTCTGAATAATTATTTTCAGTTTTGTTGGATCCACGGAAATGAGTTGGTTTGGATTTGATTTGCCAAAATAAATTTGCTCCACAAATTTTAAAGTTTGGTTCAAACTTAATTTAATATGTCATAAAAGATAAATATAAAAATATCCAACTATTTGAGCTAGACTCATGTTTAATTCCAATCGGAATGTGTTTTAAATTGATTTGTGTAACAATCATACAAAGTTTAAATATAATCTCAAATTCAATCATAATTAAAAATAACAACAGTAAAAAGGTATATTTTGACTTTGCTCAACTCACGTACACCCTAAATATTATAATTTACTCTTCCAAAAACTTGTTGGTTCCTTATACTATACATAATTTAAAATTCACTTTATATCCGAGCTTGTCCCTTGTATTGTTTTCCGAAGAGTATTTCCTTAGATGAGGTTTTAAGACATTGAATGTGTATAATGTGTTTTACTCCCAAAAAATATTGTATAATGTGTTTAGAATAACTTTTCAAAAGTTTGATTATAACTAGAGTTTAGGGTAATAATAATGACGGTTTTTCTAACAAAATATATATTGATGCATTTTTGTTTTGTCTTTTCGAGAAACTCAACATTAATCAATAAATTGAAATCAAACAAGGCCATAGTCCTCTGCTTTAATTTCTCTGTATATTCATGGGCCGCCCATCAATCACAAGTCTGACTCATATTTGGGCTTATAATGGGTTTGTGGGCCACACAATCAATGCCTCTTTTGAGAATTCAGGAAACACTTCTGATGGGCTTATAATACAAGACACATAATTGGGCAAACTGTGCTCCAATTTATTGCCATGGTACCAGTACCACTAGACACTAGGCTCTGTATTGTGTAGAAATAAATTAAATCTGATTCGGCTAAATTTGGGTAAAAAATTCGGCCCCATAATACAATTACATCACATGTTCATTTTAGTTATTATGTAAATATAATAAGTAAAATCTTTAAATTTGTTGTTTTATTCGGTGTCAATTTGAAATTGGATAATAATGTGGACTAAAATTGCCAATAAATTTAAAAATGTGGGGTTATTTTGTGAGCCCAAAATATCATGAGATATAATTATCAATTAACATAAGTAATGACATCAATCTTGAAATAATTCAAACCGACTTAACGGCCACGTCATCAACTTCACGGTGATTTTAAATTTTTTTTAAAAGGCAATATTGAATATGGAACGATTTGTTAAATTATTACCAAATATATTGACATATTTTGTCTTGGTACAAAAAATGCAATCTCTCAAATATAAAGTATACTTTTCGAAGATATTCGCCCGACAAATAATCGTATAGCTTAGATTACATGGTTTCAACTTTCAAGGGAGACGTCCTAATTCCTAACACTACTTTTGGAAAGAAAAAAAACATGGACATCAAATGAAGAGTAATAATAATAAATTAATTCCTAAACTTTATTCTCCTCCAATTATAAAAAAAAAAAAAAAAAAAAAGTACTTTATTCTCCTCACCAATGTCTTGTCCATTTTGGAGTGGGGTTCGGTGCTTTGTCTTTGTCGTTTTTCATAAATGAAATTTGAAAGCACTAAACGTACCAAGTACCAACCTAATTTAGCCTTGTTCTTCTTAATGCATTTCTTTCTTTAAAACTTTAATTCTTTGTTCTTTTTTAATTCAAGTCTCCATTATGGTGCTTTTTATCCAAAACTGAATTTCCTCATAGAGGGCCCAGATTGAATTATAGTCCAGATTTTGCTTGATTATCCCCCACCCCCACTCAATATATTGAAATTAGAGTCTGATGATTTAATTAAAAAAAATCTCATGTGTTATTTTTATTAGCAAAATCCCTGTTTTTTCTCAGCATGTACAAACCACATCTTCAAATCCTTGTCTCTCCTCCACACACCAAATCCTTATATACTTACACATATAACATACTTGCAAGTTAATTTTTGTGAAGATCGATCGATCGATCGATTATCAAGAAAGTTAAATGGGTTTAATTAAACTAATCTTGCAAAATGTCATCAGATACTTATCTGATGAATTGGAGTACTGTGCTAATAATTATGCTACTACTACTACTCAACCTCAAGTTGTTGTTGCTAATAATTATTCTTGTCAAGAGGAAATTAGCTACTCTCAATCAACCTCCTCAGTAAACCAAACCAATCCTCATGAGATAATAATAATAGAAGAAGAAGAAGAAGAAGAAGAAGAAACTGATCATCATCATCATCATCATGATTCTCCACAAAATAATTATATAATGTCTCCTCCTCATCATCTAGCTCAAGCTCTAGCTCTTGAAGAAGAAGAAGAAGAAGAAGAAGAAGAAGAAGAAGAATCTGATCATCATAATCATGATTCTACACAAAATAATTATATAATGTCTCCTCCTGATCTAGCTCTAGCTCTAGCTCTTGAAGAAGAAGAAGAAGAAGAATCTGATAATCATCATCATCATCATCATGATTCTCCACAAAATAATTATATAATGTCTCCTCCTGAAGTTTTAGCTCTTGAAGAGATCATAGCCACTATTATTGCTAATAAAATCTTAGAGAAAATAAAAAAACAGAAACAGAGACAGAGGCAGAGGCAGAGGCAGAGGCAGAGGCGATCACGAGGAGATAATAATAATAATAATAATAATGTTGATGCGGTGATCAATGATTTGAAGAGGATTAAACATTATAATAATCAACACAAGATTTTGTTGGTAGGCGAGGGAGATTTCTCCTTCTCTGCTTGTTTGGCTCTCGCCTTTGGTCGGGCACCCAACATCATCGCAACTTCTCTCGACTCCAAAGGTACCAACTAATTAATTAATACACTATCTAGCTAGGGAAATATTGGATCTCTGTCACACTTAATTTGGATTAACATTTATTCACAAGATATCTAGTTCTTACTAATTTGAATTAATTAACTTATTTTATGTGGCCCACCAAATTCTTACATTCAAGTTGTTATTATTAGGCCTTATCTAGCCGAGGGCCCCCGTCGGAGGCCAAGGCGGGGGGAAGGGCAGCCAAGGGTTCAAACCTGCCTGCCTGCGGGCAGGCATGGCCTTGATGTGCGGCGGCCACCCTTTATTATTTTTTTAGTTTTAATTTTAAAATTTAATTTAAATGTGTGGAAATTTTTTTAAATTTTTTTGTAATACTTATTTAATTATGATTTTTTTTAAAGAAATAATGTTTTTCCTTAATGTTTTATACAGTAGAAGACAATTCAAATACTATCTTCAAGTCAATGTAGGATAAAAACTTCACTCTCCTTATCCTACATTAGTTTGATGATAATGTTTGAGTAACCTTCTAATAGTATAAAACATGAAGGAGAAACACTACATCTTTTAATTTAATTAATATGTGTGTGTGTAAAAATTTGTAAACTTGTGTAAAAAAAATGGTCAATTTTATATAATTGGTCATGTTTTTTTTAAATGGTCAATTCTATATAATTGTCCATGTTTTTTTTAAATAAAATAAAATATATGTGTGTGTAAAAAATTGGGTGTATTTTGTAAAATTACGAATTACTTTAAAAAAAAATATAGTATGAATATAAAAATATGGTTTAATTAAACTTATTATTTCTGCAACTTAATTTAAAAATACAATTTAAAGATCAATTAAATAACTAAACAAATACGATTACGAACACCTAATTCGAAAATGGCCTGTGTGTTGCCACAAGTGTTCGACTAAATATTTTTTCAATTGGCTATTGAGTTCTTTATTTTGAGTGTTCCCACGACGCATCATATATAATTCCAAGTCGATGTCGCCTGATCTTGTGGATAATTCTACGGTTGTAGTAGTTCTCTTTTCTGATTGATCATAAAATTCTGCACGAGCCCTACGAGATCTACGAGGATCGGTCTCATCATCACTAGAGTCCTCATTGGCGTATTCATCTCGTTCGAAAATTATGTTTAGTCGTTGGTGTGTAATATTTGTTTTTTTCCTTTTCACTCCAAGTGCATTTATAGTAATTGTTGTTGTTTTCCATTAATTATGTTTAGTCGTTTTTTATTTTCTTATTTTTATGAATGCTTTATTTTTTATTATTATTATTATTACTTTTTTATTATTATTATAATTATTATTGTTATTGTTATTGTTAAGTGAGAGTGGAGAAAGTTTGAAATTGAATTAAATGTATTGAATTGTTGGTTCGATTGGAGATGACAGACTAGACAAGACAGGTAGGCAGACAAGAGGAGGGAGTTGCATGCTTCGTCTGGAGATGACCTTAAGTACCGGAAGACTTGGATAGCTAGCTAACATTAATTAATTAATTGTATGGAGTACCGGGTGTATTTAATTTCTTTTTTCTTTTTCCTCAGAGTTTTTGGAGAAAAATTATGAGAAAGCGGCATCCAACATTGAGAATTTAAGGATGAGGGGTGGCAAGGTCATGCATGGCATCAATGCCACTAAAATAGCCAAACATGCTTCGCTTGGACATATCAAATTTGACCGCATAATATTCAATTTCCCATTTGCTGGATTTTTCACAAACTTGTCCTACGAATCCGTGCTTCGGTCAGGCTCTACTGTTCTATTAACTTTTTTTATTGCATGCTAGTCTTGATCGATCATTAGATTTAAATTTATGATATAGTATGTCAAATGGACAATCTAGCTAAAAAATAAGTGATTGAAATTCTTAGAAAGATGATGAAATTAGTATCAATTAAGTGTTTTACCTAGCTAATTGTGTTTTAGAAGTAAATTTTATATTTCGAATATTAGAAAATACTATATATTAATCTTGATAAATATTTGTATAGACGCCACAGGAGACTTGTGAGCCTATTTCTGATGAATGCAAAAGAGATGTTAAGTGACGATGGTGAAATTCACATATCCCACAAGACAAACGGTTCCCATAGCGAGTGGAATGTGGAGTCTATGGCTTCTTCTCACGGGCTTAGGTTAATTCAAGCAGTCAAATTTAAACAACGTGATTATCCTGGCTACAACACCAAGTACGGATTTGGAGGCGATAAAAATTTCAATTGCAACCCTAGCAAAACCTACAAATTTGGACTCAAAATTAAACACTAGATCATATATATATATATATATATATATATTAAGTTGCAAGAAGAGGCCGGGTTGATATATAAATATATGGTATGTGAGTATTATTTGTTATTATCTTTTTCTGTATTGTATATATATGTGAAATTTGCTATACAAGAACTACTATTGCATATTCATTCACATTTTGTGTTACGTTTATCAATGTATCGACAAATTGTATATGTCGTTCTTGAAATTTACGATGTTAGATATATATTTGTCAATTGATGCATATGTCACTCAAAGAAAATGGGTGGGTTTTATATTGGAGATGCCCTAAATTATTTTCATAAAATTTTAAATATCAGTGAGAATCTAAAATCTTCACTTTTGTTATAAAACAGAAGTTAAATATTTTTAGATTTAACTAATCTAACTTCATTATTCTAAACCAAAATTAAGTAAAAATAAAGAATATCAGGGAAATCATTTACTTTATAGACTCACTATTAATTCATGAATCACTCAACAAAATTATAGTGCAATATGCATAAACTATAAATATATAAAACACAACAAATATTTCATGTATAAGATAAAATTATGCTGAAACAACTTAGTAATTAAGTGAAGATGGTATAATCATCACGTACTCAAACTTCTTTTTTCTTTTTCTTTTTGTGAAATTTTTAAATTGGTTGTGTAGAAGGATTTGATTAATTAGACCTTTTTTTCTTTTGATAAATTGTGTAATTTTTCTGCTATTTCAAAACTAAAATTTGAGTCGTTTATTGTTTTTTATTTTTGACTTATGCATTAATTATAGCTTTTTTTTTGGTATATTGTCTAATTCTAACATTATGATATATATTAAACATAAATTGCAAAATGATAACACACTGAAAATAAAATTAGATTCATCTAAAACAAATTGAAGATTTTAGATTCTAATGATATTTAAAATTTTATGAAAATAATGAAGGATGTTTGTTTCTACTTTAACTCTAGTTTAGTCTACTTGGGTTAGTTAAGTCAAATAATTGAGCTTTTAATAATTCTAAATGAGTTGATAAATCCTAGACCACAAGGTCTATAACTAAGCTCCTAGACCATAAGAATTTTCCATAAAAGTGATCAAATACAAGTTATGTGTAAATATTTTTGTTTTGTGACTGATAATGGCAATTCACCCATGTGATATGCATAATGTTCAATCTATCTCCTTGTGATTTGAAAAATAGCGTTGTACCCCATATAAACTTATAACAATTTCACACTGTCTCTCTGACATTTTTAAACTTAAAAATGATACGAATTGACCAAACTACCCCTCTTATATGTGGCACTTTACTCCTCTGTATTATAATAAATATGAAATTTTACCCCATGTGTTATGATAAATGTGAGACTTCATCCCCTGTATTATGATAAATGTTGCACTTTGCCCCCTATGATACAAAAATAATTTGCATGCACACTCTCAATTTCGGTGTGTGAGCTACACTCTCCGGTTGAAGGAAATAAATTGCTCCTTTAAAATTTTCACGAGGGAGTAAAGTGCTCTTTTTCCAAATCAGAAGGGATAAATTGAACATTATAAATATCACAACTCAAGGGGTAAATGGATTAGCTCAATTTTCTTCATCTATAATTTGTATTTCCATAATACTCTTCATCCTAGATAAATTAGAAAATATCGACCCCGGAAATTCTTACACACACCGGGTTTAGCCGAACCCAAAGTAACTATGAGGCAAGTGCAATACACTTGCTTTGTGATTGGATGTAACTTCCAGTAGAGTGACCAATCACAAAGCAAATGCAATACACTTGATTGGGGGTTGGATGAGTTTGACCAAACCAGGTTTGGACAAGAATTTTCCATATCGACCCACATGCATTTAAGATCTATTTTGATGAATATTTAGTGTGATTCTTCGAATATTAGATAGCTAACTAATTTTTTCTTTTTTCGAGAAACTCAACATTAATCAATAAAATGAAATCAAACAAGGCCGTCGTCCTCTGTTTTCATTCTGTGTGTTAACGGCTAACATTTCGCTGTAAATTCATGGGCCGCCCATCAATCACAAGTCTGAACTCATATTTGGGCTTATAATGGGTTTGTAAACATTGGCCACACAATCAATGCTTCTTTGATAATTCAGGACACTTCTGATGGGCTTAAAATACAAGACACATAATTGGGCAAACTGTGCTCCAATTTACTGCCATGGTACCAGTACCACTAGGCTCTTTATTTTGCAGAAATAAATTAAATCTGATTCGGCTATATTTGGGTAAAAAATTCGGCCCCATAATACAATTACATCACAGGTTCATTTTACTTAGCAAAATCTTCACATCGATCTGCACGTGATCTTATTTAGTGCCAATTGTGAAATTAAGCAATAATGTGGATTAAAGTTACCAGCAAATTTGAAGATGTAGATTATTTTGTGAGCCCAAAATAATATGGGGTAGGATTATCAGCCAACATAAATAATGACATCAATTTTGCAATAATTCAAACTGACTTAACGGTCACGTCACCAACTTCACGGTGATTTTCAATTTTTCTAATGACGTTATTGAACGTGGAACGATTTGTTAAATTATTATCAAATATATTGACCAATTTTTCTTGATATCATAAATTGAAATCGATATAAAATTTGGTACCAAAACTTCAATCTCTCAAATATAAAGTATTCTAATGGAAGAAATTAACACGACATATAATTGTATAGCTAGATTACATGGTTTCAAGGGAGACGTCCTAATTCCTAACACTACTTTGGAAAGAAAACAAAAAAAGACATTAAATGAATTGATAGAGTAATAGTAATAATAATAAATTAATTAAAAGGATGTAACTGTTAGTGCTTCTAAACTTTATTCTCCTCCACCAATGTCTTGTCCAATTTGGAGTGGGGTTTGGTGCTTTGTCTTTTTCGTTTAGGATAAATTAAAATTGAAAGCACTAACCATCTATAAAAGATATTTTAGACGTACCAACCTAATTTAACCTTGTTCTTCTTGATGTTTTTCTTTCTTTAAAACTTTAATTCTTTGTTCTATTAAATTTGAAAGCACTAACCAACAGATTTTGATTGATTACGACCCACTCAATATTTAGGATTGTTCAATTTCTTGTAAAATAATCAATTATAATACAGGTGTATTGAAATTAGAGTCCAATGTAAAAATACCCTTTGATTATTTAATTGACAGAAATCTCATGCGTTATTTTTATTAGCAAAGAGTTAAATATTAATATAAGGTCTTTTGTTAACAAAATATTAAGACAAGAGGTTTTGCTAATAAATAAAGTACATGAGATTTTATGCGAATTAACGGAAAAACACCGATGGTGTTTTGGCATTTTAATTACTCATTGCACCTACCTTGTGAATGGTTAAACTTGCCAAATTTGATTCGAATGTGATCATCTAAAGTTTAGTGAAAGTACAAGTGTATATAATATAGGCATCCATAGGGCTCTTACATGCACCCAACAACATAATTAATGTTGGGAGAGAATGGTTGTGCTTACAGTTGTGTTTGCATGATATTAATGTTAGATTTATTTTACAATTGGTCATGCATGCATGTAATATACTCCGTATGTAATTTGGTGTTAACTTATGTACTTAGTTTTCAATTCTTTTTTTATGAAATGCACATTTAATAGTACGTACGTGCTATAAGTTGATTTTTATTTTTAATTGTTTATGGGGTCAATTTGGTTCTTTGACAAAAAAAATTACAATAAAAGCCATGTGCATGAACCCTTTATTTGGAGAGTGAATCATGTGTACTTTTCTACATGCAATTTGCTGAAAATATGATATGTGATTGTAAATTTGTAATTCACTTGTTTAGAAATAAAATAGGTGTGATAATAAATGTTATGGTTAGAATTAAGTAACCCCTTGATATGAAATACATCCCGCAGTGAACTAATGTAAGTAATTCAACTACTTGTCATTAATTGGGAACTTTTTTCAATGTTTGAATATTAATGTTTCATTCCAATACTAATTTCCATGCAATTATTCATGATATGATTTGATAATGATCAATTTTTAGGGGTCCATGTCACTTTACTCGTTAGTGTTTGCATATATTAACATTTATTAATCCACTATTTGCGTAGACTTAGTGCCCCAACAACAATAAAGCGTTGCCCCATATATAACTTTGCATTTTGAATTTTACAACTAAAAAGCTTAAAGATGGCTTTCTTTTGAATAAAATACCATTTTGCATTTTATCCGTTGGTTTTTTTTAGTGGAAAAATAGAATTTATTGTTGTTGTGCTACAATATAGAAAGGAGTGATACTATTTGTTTCTCTTATAGTGTGCAATTAAAAAAAGTTGAGAATCCTCTCCTATGCCTTGGAGAAAAAAAAAAGGTTTAATTGTTGATGAAGAAGAAGTTGAAGATGGGCTTCATTTTTCTCAAGAAGATTAGCCTTCTTTTTCTCCTCATTTCTGCAGTTCTTTATTGCACATCTTTTGCAAGTAGGTTTTCTATTTGAGAATCTTGCTTTTCCATTACTTTTATATTGAGCATGTAAACTATTTACATTTCCACTAAAAATACATAAACTTTTATGTTTTCCGGCAAATCAAAATATTTTTTGTTTCTGTTTTTTGGCTAATCGAAACAAAAATATGGAGTAACTTCTACTTCAACATGTTTATTTGATAATTTATAGTTTAGACGTTTACAGAAATATTATCAAAAAGTTTCGAGAAATTCTAAATCTAAGTGATGGAAGAAAACACAATTTCCGTCTCTGCTATTATTCGTATTTCTCTTATAGCTAGCTCAAACCTGATTCAATAGCATCTAAATTATTCACAAGGCAAAACAACACATTATTCTTTTGTAATATGATAACATTTATAACAGAAAAGTGATCAAATACAAGTTATGTGTAAATATTTTTGTTTTGTAACTGATAAAGTAGCCTAGTAGATCAGGACTATAAATTTTTTTTGAGTTAACAGCAATTCACCTCCAATTTATCTCTCTGTAATTTAATAATGATCGTTGTAAATAGGTGCTCGATCAATAGCTCAATTTTCTTCATCTATAATTTGTATTTCCATAATAATCTTCATCTAGAGAAATTAGAGGATATCGACCCGACAAAATTTTATTTTTGGCCCTCTAAAGTGGTTGTGTTTCAAAATTGGCCATTTATTGTGGTACCTCGACAATATACATCATTTATTGTGTCATCATTATCAATTACAGTCCTTATTGTCGGAAAATTTTAATTATCGCCGAAAATCATCAATTTATGTCATATTTGACCTATCACATGACTTGGACTTCCAAATTGTGGAGCCTGAATATGAAATTCTTAATTTTTAAGTGTCATTCGATAAATAATATTTTTTGCTAAAATTAAATTTTTCGGTCAGATTAAACATAAATTGGAGATTTTTGGCAAAAAAAAATTAATTTTCCAGTCAATTAAGACATTAATGATGATTTTCGGCGATAATTAAAAATTTTCGGCAATAAGGACTGAAATTGATGATGATGACACAATAAATGATGAATATTGTCGATGTACCACAATAAAATGGTCAATTTTGAAAAGCAGCCGGCCACTTTAGAGGGCCAAAAATAAAATTTTGCATCCCACATGCATTTAAAATCTATTTTGATGAAAATGTAATGTGAATATTCTTCGAATATTGAGATAGCTAACTAAAGATTTTTTCTTTTTTTGTTACAATAGCTAACTAAAGAATGTATTTATAGAATAGTATTAAACAGAACATGGTAGCAAAAACTCCTAATCTCAGTCTATTTCTTTAACCTTAGACTTTTGATTAGAAAGAACTGTGCAATTTTGTTTCTCTTAGGTTTTATTTGCTCGATACTTTCATGCAGGCCGACCATTCAATGAATTAGTCGAGTCTAAGGAAATGAGTACAACTAAAGAGGTATTTGCACCTATGAAACTAGTTAATGTGCATATTTTACTAATGTTTGAAGAAAATTGTAATTAAAATTTTATATTTGAATACTTTCGTCAGGAATTGGAATCATGGGATCAATTACGCCACAATGAAGTGAGTGACATACACGAAAGACTTCTTAAAGTGAAAACAAACGATTATGGAAGATATGATCCTGCTCCAGCTATGGTTAAACCTCGTTTCAAACTCATTCCAAATTGACGTATCTTTGTCTTTATATTATTAATTTATATTATGCTAAATTTGGATAACTATAAATAATGTGTGTATAAGATGCATGTATTACTTATTTCTGTATATATATTATGCAATTAATGCATATGAATTTGCTGAGTTTTCGTGTATACGTTTATTAAGGTTTGGAAGAAACTAAAAAAAAAAAATATTAATCTGTTATGAAATATGAGCCTCATTTTACTTTGAAGAAACTATGGACGTATGCATATGTGTTATAATATATGTGCAAAGTTCAACTGCTTCCTTGACATGGCAACAAGATGAGTACATGTTGCCTGTTATTATGCTATCTGGATCATGAGAACCTGTTTGGTCGTAATTAGGATCTTTTGAGATTACGTCTTTTATCAGCTTCTATCTATTGATGTTTGATTTTAAGGAAACAATTTTTTTAATTAGTAAATAATTACTAGATTCATACCAAATTTAACGCAGAAAATTCTCAACTAATTTAACAAAATCTACTCACATAATAAATGCAACTATAACAACAAAAAAAAAACAAAAAAATGCAGAATACTTATTTGCCAAGTATCCCAAGAAGATTGCATTTTTTCACACGAAAATGGGATCTAAACAAAAATATGAAGAAAAAATATTACCTAATTTTTGCTTAAATGGATTAACCAAAATTTGGCTCCATATGAATTGGTATTGCTCCAGCTTCACGAAATTCTAAAATTGGAACATTAATCTAAATAGTGCTTGAGACTGTGTTTCGCAGTACTCAGGCTATTCAAATATAATAATTCCTGGATCTATAGAAAAAATTGATTTGTCACATACATACAACTTTTTCTTTATAAAAATCAATAATTTAATTATTACCATTTATCTTTTGTCTTCAAATCCCTAACATTCAAAGTAAATCATAATCATATCATTTCTAAATACCCACAAAATTCAATATTCATATATACTCGATTTAGATTGTGTTCTGAATTGTGACTTTAAATACCCTTAGGCCTTAGGGGTCAGTCATGGGCCAACATGGATCAACTTTTTTTTTTTTTTTTTTGTAATTCAATTGATTTCTTGATTCAATGATATTAATAATGTAATAGTCATTTATCTCAAAAGAAAAGGAAATGATAGTCACACTTGATGTACTAAACGGTATATATAAAAGTGTGTTGAATTGTTATGTTTAGGTCAATGAAAAATAACGACAAATTATAACTATTTCGTAAAACATATGAAACCGTACCGTGGGATACAATATTATCTTGATCAACATTTAGTAGTATGTATTTACACAAGTATTTTGTAACATCAACTTATTAATTTCGTGATACATATGCTAAGGAACGATTTTCATAAAATTTCGACAAAGTACAATTTACCATGACTTACGTACCATCCCAATATCACAATTTTTCGCTAGCAGCCACATCTAGTAAAAATAGTTTTGAAAAGGAAGTTTAGCGTAATAATCCCTTGGGTCCTAGTTGGATGAGTTTTGGTCTGGTCCAGTGGGTCTCGCGAAACTGAACAATAATTATTTCAAAAGGAGTTTGGCAAAATCCATGAAACTCAACATAAATTTATTCATAAATCTATACTCAAACTCTTAAAATCTATAAAACTTTGGGCTAGTGATATTGCTAGAGCAACAAATGTTGCTGTCAGAGCAATTTTTGAAAAATTCCTAAGTTAACCTTGATGGTCAAAACACATTAATTGCATAGTCATTTATAATGGAAATATGTTGTTCTCTTTCTTCATAAATGTCCCTCTTTCTTTAATTATGTTTTTGAAAGTCTACCATATAGTTTCGAAAAAATAATTGATTTTAATTTTTTAATTGGATTATAATATTTCTTTCTTATTTTTGCTAATTCTTTTTTTTCCAAATCTATTTTTACTGATTTAAACTATGCGGAAATAGACTTCATTTGTAATGAAGAAAAACTATCAGTATTATTTATTCATGGGATTCAAATCATTTGTAATCGAAATGAACAATTGTGATATAAATATTCTTCATTAGAAATATTCATCATAGTTGTAGTAATTGAATAATTATTTAGATATGGCAATATTAAATTAAAATTTGATCACAAAATAAAAAAAATAAAAAAAAAATTTGGTAAATTCAAAACATTCTCTTTAACCTTTCTATTTTGCTATTCTCTTCCAATATTGTTTAATCTATATGTAATTGAAATATAATTGAGACAAATTTCACTTGCGATCTTAGGTTTTTGGTCATATCCAGATCAATATCTCATATCGAAAGTACAATTTAATTTGTGTCATTTGAAGAAAATAGAGACAAATGGTCTATATAATTATTAAGAAATGACACGAGTTTGCAATTTTGCAGAAGTTTTTTTCTTCTCATTCAGCTTATTAACAGAAGACAAAAAATGAAGAGGTAAAGTATAATTAATTTAATGATTGTATGATTAAGGTAAGTAGTGCAAAATGAAATAAAGAAAGGTGATATTTATGTAGAAAGAGAAGTTTTTCAGCAATGGTTATGTAATTAATGTGTTTTGACCATTAAGGGTAAAATAAGAACTTTTTAAAAATTGCTCTGGCAGCAACATTTGTTGCTCTCGCAGTATCGCTAGCCAAAACTTTAATTTGACACATAAGGCCATCTCCAGCCGAAGCAGGCAATAGCCCCCTCATGCCTGCCTGTCTGCATGCCTGCCTGCTTGCTTGCCTAGTCTGTCATCTCCAACCGAACCAACAATCCAAAACATAAATTTCAATTTCAAACTTTCCTCACTCTCACTTAACAATAATAATAACAATAACTTCATCAACAACAACAAGAATAATAATAATAGTGATCTTAGTAAACATTTCTTTGAATTAGGTGTTTCTTAGTAATCGCATCTGTTAAGCTGTTTAATTGATCTTTAAATTGTATTTTTAAATTAAGTTGCAATAATAATAAATATAATTAAGTCATATTTTTGTATTCATACTATATTTTTGTAAACTAAGACATATAAATTAATAAAAAGTGACAAAAATAATAATAAATTTGACATCGATTACTATATAATAATTTTTATCATTGTTAATAATATTTTTTCGTTTGAAAACATTAATTATATTTAATTTATTGAGCGACTATAATTGTACTTCACATTGAATGATTGAATGGATCCATTTATTTAAGATGAGTCAATCAAGCATTATTTAGTAAGATTGAATACTCGGAAAGAAAAAATATCACATCCTTCAAGTGTATTTTTTAGTTTTAATTTAAAAAGTTAATTAAATTAAATGTGTAAAAAATATATAAAAACTTTTTAATACTAATTAATTATGATTTAAAGTTTTTTTTTTCAAAAAAAGAACTTAACCATAATTTTGCAAGATATAATGTTTTCTCCTTCATATTTATACTGCTGGAAAGTCACTCAAACACTATCTTCAAACCAATGTGGGATAAGGAGAGTTAAGTTTTTATCCCACATTGATTTGAAAATAGTTTTTGAGTGGTCTTCTAGTAAGTATAAATATGAAGGAGAAAACATTCATTCTTTCAAAATTATGGTTAAGTTTTTTTTTTTATTTAAGAAAATATTAAATCATAATTAATAAGTGTTAAAAAGTTTTTATATATTTTTTACACATTTAAATTAATTAAATAAATTTTAAAACAAAAACAATAATAAAAAAAAAGCTTGGCCGCATGCGCAACGCATGCACG
Organism: Penstemon davidsonii; assembly: GCA_034814905.1. Lineage (NCBI taxonomy): Eukaryota > Viridiplantae > Streptophyta > Magnoliopsida > Lamiales > Plantaginaceae > Penstemon > Penstemon davidsonii. The sequence goes on from JAYDYQ010002688.1 coordinate 9,097,761, forward strand.
CGTGCTTGCCTGCCCTTCGGAGGGAGTTCCATCTCCAGCCGACAGGGGGGCTGTTGCCCGCCTCCCCCCTTCGGCTGGAGATGGCCTAACATTTTTTTTTTCCAAATATAAAAAAGACATTGATTTGACACTTATCACCTACTATTATCCCCAAACGCCAATATCCAAACTCAATTGAAATGAGGTTTCAACTTTTTTTAAATCACAAAAGCCAACATAAAAAACGTGACAAAAAGAGACTTCTCAAAACCATGCAACTATTTTTTTGATACCAAGACTCGTCAAACCGAGTCAAAACTCTTCCAAATACAAATAGGACAATGACGGAAAATTCTTGCATAGACTTGGTCTATGAGCTTTTCATAGACCTTGTGATTGTAAATACACCACATCATACATTGTGAGAGCATGACATCATCAAAATATATTATGTGGTGCATTTACAATGACAAGGTCTACCACTAAACTCTTAGACCTGATCTATGTAAGAATTTTCCGACAATGACATCTTGTTTTGAGTTCAACTCCACTATTGTGGATTTTCCTCTAATTTAGTACTAATGATTTACTATAGCAATTTTTTGTACTTGACTAATTATTGAAATAATTTATGATGTAATAATTGATTATGAATTGTATTTAAATGAATCATAATAATCCCCTAGAAAGAAGCATGCTTACGACAACTGCCCATTAACGCCGTTACATATACTCCCCTCCGCCGTCTGATATTATCGCAGTGACACCTAAACACCAACTAACGTATGGAATTGTATAACTCTGGTTTTGAAGAAGAAGACTCAAAACATTTTTTTCTCTACTTTCTCTCCCTAAATGAATATTTTTATGTGTAAGCACTGACTCTCAGTTACATAGTCTCTCTCTCTTTATTTTAGGTTTTGGGAAAAGTGGAACGGTGCCGTCCAATCACGTAAGTTTCGTTTGTTTTATACGGAGACTGAATAATTTAGTTGCTATTTCTGTGATGTCGATTTAATTTTTAAATTTTTTTTGTTTGTTTGTTTTATTTGGTAAAAGTATGATACAAGGAGGTGTGAATTAAATGGAGATTATTTAAATTAGATTAACTGTGTTATTTAATATGTTTGAGGCATGAATTTCGGATCTCTTTTGACCCATGTAGTGTCGTTCTCTTCATACTTTTAGGGGTTTTACCTGTCTTCTCCTCTAAATATAGCAGTTGAAATTTGAGTATTAGTAAGTCCTTTATTTTATTCACCCTCAACATTTCCATATATACTTTTTGCGTGAATGGATTGAAGAATAGCTGCTCTGAGGATGGTGAGCTGTTATATTAGATCTTCCAAAGATTATATGTATCATTTATTGGTGTTTATTTGTAGCTTCTGAGGGAGCCTTAGTCTGAATTGTCGAAGGTGTGGATAGTTTGCAAAAAGTAATTTAACTGTTCAATAGGAAATTTTGCAGTGATTCTGATTTAGTTAATTGTTAAATTCTGTTGTATGGTTTTTATTTTTCTTTTAGTGACGCCTCACGCTATTGGAATTCTATGTGGTTTTTGCATAAATTATGATTAGGGAAGGCCTGTCTTACAGTGCTTCAGTTTCTACTTGTCACCTTTGTTTGATTATTATTGTTTTGTAAATGGTATCTGTTTCTCCATATCAATGCTAGTTGTATCTGATTCGTGCTGTTTCTGGGATCTAGAGAACATTGAGATTATTGATATTAGTAATTTTATTCATTTGTCAGTTTAGACTAGTCGAGGGAGTCCTGCTATAACTATGATATTCAAGTGTTTGCTCAAAAAGTGGCACAAACTTTAAGGCTTATGAAAATTTGTTGTTGGGGATGCTATGTTGTACAACTTTAATGTTAAAGCGGAAGTATAAGTGAGACGTACTTGTTATAAATTATGGTTAGGGAAGGCACGAATTACATTGCTTCAATTTTTTTGTCACCTTTGTTTGATTAATGTTTTGTTAATGATATCTATTTCTCCTTATCAATGCTAGATGTATCTGATTTATGCTAGAAAACATTGAGATTATTTATAATAGTATTTTTCTTCATTTGTCAATCTAGACTGGTCGATGGAGTCATGTTCTAATTATGATATTTAAGGCTTATGAAAATTTGTTGTTGGGGATGCTATGCTGTACAACTTTATTGTTAAAACAGACGTATGAATGAGTACCAGTATTTTGATTGCTGAGTTTTATTCTACCATTGCAGGTTATTTATGCTCTAAACTTCAACTGATGATTTTCATATTGAGTATCATCTGAGTCACTTATGTAAAAGGTAATCAACCATAAGTTATTAATTCCTTGGTCTCTGTGTGAGAAAAAATGGGGGCTGCTTGTTGTATCGCTGCGAAAGATAGAACTATAACAAATGGACCACCTAGCGAAACTTTGCAGAGGCACACACGCTATTCTCCATCTTGGAGTTTCCGATGGGATAATCGTGGACGAGTAGTTGGGGAAGAAACATCTGCAAATTGGTTACATGATGGAGGTGGCCTAAATGATAGGTTGGAAATCAAATCCGGTACTAATGTTGGAACTGCATATGCTTCTGAGGAGGGTAGTCCATTAGATAGTTTCCAGTCACATGCGTGGAAAAAGTCCCCAGTTTCTGAAGGGAATACGGGAAATTTGAGGCTTCCATCTTCTGGTAAATCACTAATGGCACTTCCTTTCTTCTGAGTTCTAATATATGTATATATATACATATATATAATTGAAGGCTTTCATCCTTTCGTCATGTTGCATCTATAATTGTGGAGGACATTAATATATTAAGGAAAGATGGAAAAGTGTCTCCGTTGCTCTCTATAAGAGTATAAGATGTCGAGGAGTAAAGTGTACATGTCTTTCAACTAAACCCATGTGCAGGATTCTTGTGAAAAAGTATTTTTGAAGTCATATTGGTTATTCCACTATCAACTTCTTTATAGAAACAGTTCTTCTATATTGATCAAGGCATTTCTTCTCAAAGTGATTTTGCCTTTTTTTTCCCTTGCAAAGGTTAGAAATCTGTATTAGAGCATGTGAAACTCTTGAGTTATATTATGACTTCTGGTGATTACGTCATAGGAAATAAGATCTCAATTATATTTCTCATATATCTATCAAAGACAAGTTATCAAGAGAAGTAGCATGTCACTTATTGTATTTTCCAATGCCTCATAGTATAATTATATTGATTATTTGATTCTTTGCATAGAAAAACAGAATAAGATGGGAGTTTTCTGTAGGTCTGTATTAATATCTTCGTTTTGTATTTTTTGTCCAGATCAAGCTACTTTGCAGAATTCGGTAGAGGTATGTGGACAGTATAGATGAAGTTAGTTTGATATTTCTTGATTGCTAGTCCATATAAACTTGCAAGTATATTTAATCAAAGTACCCTTCTGAACTGCCTTATCCTTTTCATTCTCTAGGTGAAGGAGTCAACGGAATCTCCATCCATTTCTTACCCGTCACCTGTAAAGCTATCTCCTTCAGTTTCATCCATATCTACATCTCCTCCGCTTCCTCCAAACTCGAGTCTTTCAAGATGGAATTGGCATTCTCCAGGACATTGTCTATTACGTCAAGTATCTGATAGCCCAATTCCTGAATACAAGTCCCCAACTTTCTCAATTTCCGAAGAGCCCTCTTCGTTTCTGCCCCTTGCTTGGGCCAATGAATCAGCCTGTGGCTCCAATGGGGGCTCGTCTGACAGTTGGTCAATCCCTGCTTTCTCTGACCTCATGTCTACTCGGAGAGAGAGGTGGTCTTTTGATAGTGAAACCTTAAGCTTCGGTAGAGAAAAGATAACGCGAAATTCGAGATCTCCTTCATTTGATCTACAAACTTGTGGTGTTTGTACGAAGAATTTAACTGAGAGGTCTTCATGCAGGTGGAGCAGCCAAAAGATTATATCTTCTAATGAAATTGCAGTGGTTTCTGTCTTAACTTGTGGGCATGTTTACCATGCTGAGTGCCTAGAGTATATGACTTCTGAAATCAACAAGTATGACCCTGCTTGCCCAGTTTGCACTTTTGGGGCTAAACGAACTTTGAAGATGTCTGAAAAGGCATTAAAAGCTGAAATGGATTCAAAGGGTAGAAAACGATCTAGAAAACGTGTAGTTGATAGTGATTTTAATAGTGATATTTCATTTGATAGTCATAAAAGTGGTGAAGTTGAGGGAAGGGGTATAAAGATGAACACAAGTTCAAGCATGAAAAGCTCGAATGGAAAGCCTTTTTTGAGACGGTACTTTTCATTTGGCTCGAAATCTAATACATCGATGTCTGAAATTCAATCTATGAGGAAAAAAGGTTTTTTCTGGACAAGATCTAGCAAGGTCTGAACTGCTTTATGGATTTGAAGTAAGTTTCCATTTTCATCTTCTTGAGAAACTTCAGTATTATTTCATATTTTCAGATTTCGTGATTCTTCAATAAGAACTCATTTTGTAGCATATATAGAATAATTAGGAAAATATTACGGATAAGATAATTAAAATTTTGTTGGGCTTGTTTGGTAGCATAGCCTACAGCATAGATTTTGTAAAAATGAGGCAAATCATTAAAAGGTTGGCATGTGATGATTTATTTGTGTTGTTATTTTAAAGTGGCTGGTTATATCTTGTTTATGGGTTGATCTGCTATAAATAGAAAAATTGCTAGTTCAATAGATAGAGGTTGTCTGAGATAAAACTTAAAAGACATAATTTCACCTAATCTTTGCTATCAAAAGAGTTTTACATATATTATTTATTTTCATTGATGATATATGTACTGAGATAACGTTTTCTTGTAGCCAAGTTTCTATGTCGGGTATCCTCGATGTGTGACGTGTATTCATCTGCTAGCTGCATATCTTCATCAAGAAAAGGCGGACATAGGGACACACACTGTAAAGAAGTGGGGCATACTAGATGAATTATTAGTTCATTATTATTATATAGAAAAGGGGAAATGGTAGAAATGTGAATCACAAAACTGGTTATGTTTTATTTTGTATAATTTGAATTTATTTCTTTTGATGTTTGAAGTAGGGCTGTCAATGGGGCGGATTTCAATCCGGATTCGTCTGAATTCTGCTCGATTTATTAGGATAATTGTTCGATTAGAGATTCGATGGACTTGATCCGATTATAAAGATCCGTAATCTGAAACACATAGAGCGAATATGGATTTAGGTCTATCTGATCCGTTAAAGATATAAAAACAATGATACAGATATAATGTTTTATAAAAGTAATCACCATTAATAATATGTCATTGTCAATTTAAGAAGATAGTAATTTATAACTCGGTTATAAATTTATTTAAATTAGTATTTTCGTCTAAAAATATGGATATTAGTAAATGATGTTTGAATATGTGAGCTAAAATTAAATTAAATTAAATTATAAAGTTAATAAATTTGTTTTCAAAAAAAATATTAATGTAATTTTTTAAATGAAAATTTTATTGGATTCGAAATGGATCCGATATTCAGTCAAATTCAATCAAAATTTATTTGATTTAAAAAATATAGATTCGAGCACAATTCGAACAAAATTCGACCCAATATAAATGGAACTGAATTTGGATGAGTATGATCGACAGCCCTAGAACTTTGAAGTAATGAAACCACACTGCAGGCTTGGCTGTTTAATTGATTGTTGATCCTTCTCTCTGGGGTGTTTGTAAATTGGGCCTATATTGGTGTTGGGCCGAAAAGGCCCAAAATGTAGAACACTAGTTGGTTAAGTACACATATAAATTGATGATATGTGTACACGGATGATGGAGAATTCTATCATGACTCTTGACTCAATCTTGAGTCACCCAAATAAATTGATCTCAACCATTCAAAAATAAAATTGAAAAATCTTGTCCATTAATTGTGTATAAATGTGTATCATCCTTATTTTTGTGTATTACACCAAGAAATTTAATTATTAATGTATTGTAAATAGTAATTTTACATTGTTACCCCTTAATAAAAACAACACAAACACTTAATCGGACAATAATGCCCCTCTCATTTCATCTCCATCTCCATCATTTCTCTCAAAACCCTAATTCCCTCCTCTCCCACCTAGCAGCCGTCACCGCCGTCCAAACCTTTCTCTTCTCTTTCATTAACCCGATAGTGGGTATCTTTCTCAGAAAAAACGGTGCAAATATACATACTACATCCGTGTATACTCGAAATTGGATCGTCGGAGCCTCCATGACTGGCTTTACGGTGGCCTCCAAGCCGTTTGTATTTACCCTTCTATCCCTAATTCCCGCCGGAATAAGGGTTCAGTGTTCACGCCGATTCCTCAATCTCAGCCCTGATTCCGTCAGTGGACGGAGGCGGCACATCACCGCCTCTCTGGTCGCGGCCAGAACGACGCAACCCTTCTCCCTCAGTTTTGGTCTCTGACCAGAACACTGAGGCTTCACCGGTGCAGCGGTGAAGCTTCATCTTTTAAGAAATGAATTCTTTTTTTTTTTGATTTCTTTTAAAAAAGAAATGACTTAAAATATTAAATATTTAATAATGTACAATTATAGTAGAAAAACATTTCATTATGAGAATGATATATTTTTGTAAATAAAAATATTCTTTTTAATGTTATATTTATCTAAAAGAATTATATATTTGAATTTATTATTTTTATTAGCTTTGTATTTGACTTGGTAGAAAATCTAATATAATTTCAACCCAATTATTAATATCTAATATACTTGATATTTGAGCTAAAATCTAATATATAAAGGGTAAGTTAGGAATTTAGTAAAATAAAGACTAAGGGTATAATAGGTATTTCAAGAATTAATTGGGATTGTAAATGAATTTATTGGATTGTAATGTGGACACGTGTCCAAATTCAACTGGTAAAAAATGATGTTGTTGGTGACTCTCTATGAAGTGAGAGTCACCATAGACCATACTTTGCATGTTTTATATGGGCTATCTTGAAGTTGAGAGATAAAACTTGCTTGGGTCAAGGCTCAACTCTAACTAAATTATTCGGATAATCATTCGCTTTCATCTCATCAATAGAAATTGTTCATGACTTAGGTGTTTTAATTTAGTCACGTGGCAGCTCTACATTTCATGCAAACCTCTAACTTTAAAACTTTTGAAACACGTGTGATGAACATGCATAAGATATGCCTTGTGATCTTCTCCACCGTCACCAAATTTCCTCTATTTAAACGAACGAACCCCCAATTTCTTCACCAAGTCATCGAATTAGATTTATTAATTTTATTGAAGATTTCAATAGTCAGAGCATAGTTTAATTTCATACTTTATAGAAGGAAATTGAAGTAAGAGAAATTTTAAGATAATATGGCGGATATAAGGGATGAGCATGGAAATCCAATCCAGCTGACTGATGAGTATGGAAAACCGGTTCAACTCACTGATGAGTTCGGCAACCCGATGCACATCAAGGGTGTCGCCGCCACCACGCCTACAGCCGCTGCTGCCGGACAAGAGCAGCTCCACCGCTCCGGCAGCTCAAGCTCCAGTAGCTCGGTCAGTTTCTCGATCTTATTGAATTAATTAATTAGGAGTACTATATATATATAATACTCAGTTATTTGTATACTACTCGTCGATCATATATATATATATATATTCATTCTTAAATTAAATAATGCATGTATATAGTATTAAGATTGATCTGGATTGAATTAATGCAATAATATTAATATTGCAGTCGGAAGACGACGGGCAAGGTGGGAGAAGAAAGAAGAAGGGGGCCAAGGAGAAAATGAAAGAGAGAATTGGATCAGGACCGCACAAAGAGAAGGATGAGGCTGCAGCCGGCCGGCACATTAATATGCCAACCGCAGATGTGTATAGCGTGATGGCTGCCACCACAGTACACACAATACCACCTGGCACAACAACCACCGCACACAGCGTACCAGCCACAGCCACAACAACGGTGGCACCCGGAGGAGGACAGGAAGACAAGGAACAGCACAAGAAATTAGGAGTCATGGGAAAAATCAAAGACAAACTCTCTGGTCACCACCACCACTAAGCATGCCGTGGAAGCCAAGCCAACATATATAGTGTTGTTTGATTTATGCATCTAGTAGGTTAATGTCAATATACGTATGCTGTTGGTTTTCTTGTATTGCTTGATTATCAAAACGTACATTGTGTTTCATTTATGTCATGAATCAATCTTAGTATATATATATATATATATATATATTTATTGATTGTGTTCATAATCTCAAATTTTAGAACTTCTTAAATATTAGATGATGTTCAACTTGTTTAACATGTATAATATATATATTTTTTTTTGAAATATTTAATTTTGAGCGACAAAAAAAGTTTTGTTATTCAACGAAACCGAGTCAAAATTGCTTTCTAGACATTCCCAAATTCGATTATAGTTTGATTTAATTTTTAATTAATAAATATGTTCATTATTGATTTCAAATAGATTCTTTGCTTAGGCTATCGCAACTCAATATATGTATGTACATAGAATGGTCAGAAAAAATGTAAATATATGTACACAGAATGATCAGAAAATCTGAAAATGTGTCGGAATGAAAAGTTTAACATAGTACTACTATACTCGCTCTTTTTAAATTATTTGTCATTTTACATGTTTTCACATATATTAAGATACCTATTAATTAAATAGTCTCAGTTTTAGGAAAAAGATAAATTATATTATATCTAAAATATACTTATTCTTTATTTAATTTTAACTCACTATTAGTTATTTACACGTTATTCAAATTTTACATTCTCTCTCTTACTTTTTCTCTTACATATCTAGAATATGTAATTAATAGTGTATTGAAATTCTAAAGTGACAAATAATTTAGGACAATTTTTTTTCTCTAAAACGACAGATAATTTAGAACAGAGGTCTCTTACTTATTCTCTTACATACCTAAAAATTAATAGTGTATTGAAATCCTAAAGTGACAAATAATTTAGGACAATTTTTTCTCTCTAAAACGACAGATAATTTAGAACAGAGGGAGTATTAAAATATAGATGATGAAAGTAATTAATATTTAGTATAGTACATCACTCCATACATAGTGGAGGAAGGTTATATATCATGATCCACTCACTAAATTTCTAGCCATTTTACTTTTACATTAAGATACTAGAAATAGCCAATTACAACATAAAGGTGCTACACTTCAATGTCTACACTCACGTCAAAGTGATCATATCATCTTTTAGTAGAATGTTTTAATTGGTCTCAATTTTACTTTTCTAGTAGACTACTTTTAATTTAAAAGATGTGACAAACGAATAAAGCATGTTATGAACTCACCCATCGAGAAATTACTTTATATATCGGTTTATATGTCACCAAGCATAAGAGATAGACATATTAAATATCTAGAAACATGGCATCATACAATGTTATTTAATTATGATTCACATGCTACTACATTCATGAAATAAAATTGCATTTCATTGATGTGTTTTTCTATGAGCTTAATATTCTTTATGTCCTAATTTTTTTGTTCCATTAACTACAATGTGGAGTTAAGCTTTTTAATTTTGTGAGTGATGTTGAATCTTTAGATTTATGACGCTCCAAACATTATATGGGGTTTTCTATAATATTATAAAAATATAATTGAAGTAAATTGATTCGACTATTTATTATAATTATTTGAAAATAAGTTAACTTGTTGATCAATTTAAAAAAAAAATTGGGATGGAGAAAGTATTAGAAAGTTTCCAAACTTCCGAATTGTTTTGGAAATATTTGAAAAATTATAAATTAAATAAATATACTCCAATTAAGTAGAAGCTATTATATACTTTCATCTTTATTAATCCGAAAATATAAATATTTTCATATTTTCGATAAATATAACCTTTTTATTTTTTATTTTTATTGGTGACGTGATGTTCATGAAATAATTTATCCCATCAATCCATCCAACGGTGGAGAACACCTCGACCTCCACTCCTCCCAGTTCCCTTTCTTTCTTCTTCCACCAACACACACACACAGAGAAACAGCCGCTCTCATCACAATTCACACACAGTGTTTCTCCTTTCCCGCCTATATAAACTCATCAATGCAAACACAACTTCTCCAAATGCTCTCTCACTCTCACACCTACTTTCTCTCTCTAAACCACCGCACAAGCTCCATTCCCCCCTCACCGTCTGCATTTCCTCAATTTCTCATTCCGAATCGCAATTGTTCGGATTCAACCCTAATTAAATCGAATTGGAGTAAAATGATTTCGGTATCCGTCAATTCTTCTACCTCTAACGTCACCCGCATTCAGGCAACTGGTGAAATTGACCGTTTTGACCTCGACCGATTCGCTGACGTAGGCAATCAGCTCGCTGAAGCTTCTGGAGACGTCATCCGCAAGTACTTCCGGAAAAGCTTCGACATTCTCGATAAAGAGGATTTAAGTCAGTTTTTTTTTTTTTTTTTTTTTTTTTTTGTGCTGTTAATTTTCGTTTTTGTAGTATTTAATTGATTGAAGTTCTTAATTAGGTCCTGTGACGATTGCTGATCAAGCGGCAGAGGAGTCCATGGCCAAAATTATAGAACACAATTTTCCTTCTCATGCTATGTGAGTTTATTTCCCTGCTTTTATAGTAGTTGTTTCATCATTAGAACTTGATCTCAGCATATTAAAGAATAGTGAAAACAGCAAGAAATTTGGTCCAGAGCTCCTCAAACTAAACTCGCGTGTATCACACCACAAATAGCATTGTGGGAGTGTAAATACACCTGAGATTGGTACGAGACTCGGACTCGGTAGGATAATCAAGATTTAGACTATTTGGCTGTGAATAAGATGCTGGAGAGAGCTGTTTTAAATTATTCTAGTTTTATTCCATTATTATATATTTTTTTTAATTATTCTTGATTTATTCCATCAGTATATTTAACTCCACTAGGCATATATACGCCACTTAACTTTTATTGATCTTTAGTTTTTGAAGTGCATGCTATCATTTCAAATTAAAATCTAACCTCTAAAATAAGTTGTATTCACGTGGAATGTAGAGTTGTTACATAGCAACAGTCTATATAGTGGAATAGGGGATGAGATGACTAGTGTAATCTCTAGCTGTATTGCTGCTATAAACTCCTTATATAAATTATGTAAAAACATGGATGATCTTTATAATGTATAGTTAAGTGTGAGAATGTTCCTGTGTGCTAAGTTTCTAACTGTATACTCCAAACACATCCATCCTTCTGTTTTCAATATTATATTTCATATTCCATTAGTTTCTTTCTCTTTATGAGAAATCAAATCACTTTAAGTTCTAATCTCTTTTTTATTCACATTAAGCTAAAGTTAGTGAAAACTTACAAAACATAAACTCAGAATAAAATTTTTTTAGCAAAACTATAGGCAAATTTGACATTTCTTAATTTATAAATTCATTTGCTAGGTGCAAACAAGAACAAGGTGATTTAGTGACTACTGAGTGTATGCTGTACATTGGATATATTATTACGTTGGTCGAGGATCAAAGTTCATTTTTCACCTCATGAAGATTTTAAGAATTTACTGGACAAAAATTATTTTCTTAGTTTTATCCAATATAATAGTAGCTTGTTATTGTTTCAGTTTCGGAGAGGAGAATGGATGGAGGTGCAAAGAAGATTTTGCAGACTTCGTTTGGGTATTGGATCCAATAGATGGGACGAAAAGTTTCATCACAGGTATTATATTCATCTTTTTGTCGCGGTATGATCAAATATGAAGTTTTGTCTTAATTATCTGTTAACCTAAGTTATTTACAGGCAAACCCTTGTTTGGAACCCTCATTGCTCTGCTCCACAAGAATAAACCTGTAAGCATCCCATCCAGTTATTTGCATTCTGGAAGGCCATGCAAAGAGATTGCAGTTACACACTTCTGTTGATTTTTTACTTTCTGGTTTTGAAACTAAATCAAGTATTTCGCTTTTTTCTTGAACAGATTCTTGGAATTATTAACCAGCCAATCCTCAGAGAAAGATGGATTGGAATAAGTGGAAGGAGAACTACTTTGAATGGGCAGGAGATCTCCACACGCAACTGTTCCCAGATCTCAAAAGCCTACCTGTATGTTTGTCCTTTTTCAGGAAAATATCTTATTCTTGGAGAAATCTCACTATTCTAGAGTACTCTATTCAAATTTTAGGATTCTTAAGCTGTTTTCGGTAATATAAAGCACCTCATTGATTTATTTATATATTTTTGTTTTCTTTTTCAGGTACACAACTAGCCCACATCTATTTTGTGGGGATGCTGAAGTGGCCTTTGCTCGAGTACGAAGTAAGGTATGTCTATGAGTATCGCTACAGTTTGTTGATTTATAATGTGAATGACAGGTTTTACGTGCATAAAAAAGCATACAAATCATCAGATATCAATGAAAATTCTTGTATTCATGAGGTCTTATAAGATGACTTGCGGAGACCAAATCACACACTCACAGACATAGACACAAACACAAACACGGAAGCAGAAAAATATGTTCATTTGCTTTTTTAATCCCTCCATATATCATGTGTTCATTTAGAATTTCCAGTTTCTATAGCTGCGAGTTTCTCTAGATTTAGGAGATATTCTAAAAAAAAAATGGAAATATTGCTATTGATTCGGTTATGTCCTTTCAGAAGAAGATATATCTTTCAGCCATTTTTTTTTTAATTCCAGTTGTCAAAGTTGTGAATTTGCATTGATGTTGCTTATTCATTTGATTTTTTCTCCCTACATATTGGGAACATAGGCACGTGTGAAATAAGTTGGAAACTGTGTTAAGAGTTCACATATTTTGTAGTCTTACTTATAATACAAATGCCATTTTTTTTTGGGGAAATACATTAGTATGTGGCTGTAACTGGACGAAATTTTATACAGTATATCAAGATCTCAAAAATGTGTTCTCTATGTAATATTTGACTAGCTGTAAAATACGTGCATTTCACTATCTGTGAACTTACTACTGTTTTGAGTTGTTTAGTTGCTATTATATACCTGCCACAACTTATTTCTTTTAAGTAGTGTAGATATTGATCACCAGTAATGATACCAAAGCTTATAACTACGTGCTCCATTATTTTAGCATGGTTGCATGAATAAAATGCATGGATATCTCTATTCTGATGTTTATTTTGTTTGGCCCTAAATTACAGGTGAAAGTGCCATTATATGGCTGCGACTGTTATGCATATGCCCTATTGGCCTCAGGTTTTGTAGACCTAGTGATTGAGTCAGGTCTCAAGGTGAGCTCTGTGTTTCTGTTATACACCTTCAAACATAAATCGCAGTAAAACTTTTAGCCATGTATCCCTCTCAGAATTTGCATATCTCAATAATACTTGTCCAGATTTAGCATCACGTAACTGTCTTAACTGATGCATTTTCTTCAACTTCAACATTCTATTTATGACTGGGTCTAAATCACTATAGCGTCCAATACCATTTTTTCCCTTTTTTTGTCTCACCCCAATTATAATTAATCAAATTCGGCACCAGCATTGTCAAGATCTAAATGTACATGGCTACGGTTGTGGGTTTAATCACTTTAGCCTTGAGTTACAAAGATTTGGTCTTGTGACTCATCTAATGAATCTTGCAACTATCATCACCTTTTTGCCTAAGCATGTGACGAAATTGAAATTTTCAACTGCATTTGAGTTGTCCAGATTCTGATGGTAAACTAGTTTTACTTTTTTTCAGCCATACGATTTCCTTTCCCTGATACCTGTGATTGAAGGTGCCGGTGGAGTTATAACTGATTGGAGAGGACATAGTCTTCATTGGGAGGCCTCTTCTAGTGCACATGCCACAAGTACGACTTTTATGTTGATTTCTTTGCTTTTCATAACTTAAATTTTACAAACCATTTATTTATAACAAGCCAATGTGTCATTTAACATTTTATTGCTTTCTTTTCAGATTTTAATGTAGTGGCAGCTGGGGATAAAGGGGTTCATCAAGAAGCTGTAGACACATTACAGTGGGACAAATAATTCTACCTTTTAAGTTAGCGTAATCCACTGTCATTGAGGAAGCTATATGTTACCACTGTTTATTTAGTAGTGGTTTCACTTTAGGAAGTATTCCATTTCCACCATGGATGATGTCAAACTTCGAAAGCAATTTAACATGTATCATTCATTGTATACATGATTTGTGTAACATGTCGCATTTTTTTTTTCTCACCATGTTTTTCTTTGCTTTTCTGGTTTACTTGTAATGCTATTAAAGCTATATTTTATTTTGCTTTATGTTTTAGAATTTTGGATTGTCTACCTATTAGATTATAGACGTCAGCTAATTTTGTAGCTAATGATGCTTTTGATACCTCTCTTATAATTTATAAACATGTTGCTTGCGAGTAAATGAGTTAAAATTAGTTATGGTAGGACTGCTAATTTAATCCAAGTTCCATTTGGACAGGTTACTTAAAAATTAAATAAATCTGATTCGATTGTAAATTACAAATAAATAAAGCAGATATGAGTTTGAATTGATCCTATCTTTCAAAATGTGTCGGCCTTGAACCCGTTCAAAAATTTAACTGATTAGTTGAATTATATCTGCATAATTTTTTTACGTACATTAAAATCTAAAACCGTTCTATACATGAATTAGTTTCTCTTTCATAACCTCATTTTTCTGCTTCAATACTCCACAACCATATTTTTCATTATCAATACTCACATAACCATATGAATTCCATTAACTTAAGATGAAAGTTCCTTTTTTTTTTTTTGAAAAAAATTATACCCTACCACCCAGTGCATTGGGGGTAAAGAGAAAATCAGGTTGTGACATAAATCACGGGACAGCCAAAAGTTCTATACGAAGTTCTTCAAACAAATAAACAATAATATAAAGATACAGGCAATGGCATTACTTCAAAGTGGAGAACAAATGTCAACTGAAAGGTGAACAAATCTTGTGAAGCTTGAATTCTAAGGCTCTGTCCCTCTTCTTACTCTTTTCCGAAATCAGTACTATAATGGGCACTTGATTCAAGCTTCTTAGCTTCAGTCAGTTTCCTTACAGCCTGGATCAACATTTTCAAGCATAATAAAAAATCAAATATTATATAATTCCTAAGAGAAATAGGGAAAATGAAACAATCACGCAGATGAAGAATGATGGACCCTAATTCTATCCAATTTGGGACCAAATGTGCAAGTCTGAGACAATCTTCTTGTGTACCAAAATGCATAACGGAGACTATCCTATGGAAACCAAATTGGTAAAATTGGATGTAAAGGAGGCACATGGCCCAAAGTACAAAAAATATTAAAAAATTGGAACCAAAAGTACAATTTTGTTAACTGAACCAACATGGCAGAGGGTTCCATCCTATGGACTGAAAACACAGTTTTGCCATGAATTTCTTCCAATAAGATGGAACAGGCTCCCCACAAAGTATAGTTAAATAGTCGATTTATTCAGTAGGGACTACGTGCGAAAAATAGCTAAATAATCTTCAGGGTAGATAGTAGAATACTACCAACTTATTTAATTAGATAATATACACAATGTACTTGGGTATTTATTTATTTTTGAGAAGTCTTAAGACTGCCTGTTTCGTGGATGCATCCAAGCATCAACTGTTCATATCTTGAATGCAAGAAAATTACCTTCATGAAGTCTTCATGGATGACATAATCACGCTCTGCACGAATTGCTGACATACCAGCTTCAGTGCAAATATTACGAAGGTCAGCTCCATTGAAACCCTGGACAACAACACAAGATGTCAAGAAAACAACATTCCCAAGTGAAATGTGAAGTAGCATTTTGTGGCTTACGGCTTACCTCTGCGAGCTTAACAACAGCCTCATAATCAATTTCACCATGTTTGGCTATTCCAATAGCATGGATCTTGAGAATTTCCATTCTTGACTGTTCATTAGGCAATGGTATTTCTATTTTCCTATCTAAACGACCAGGTCGAAGAAGTGCAGGGTCCAGAACATCTGGCCTGTTTGTGGCCATTATCATTTTAACCTGTACATAGCAATTCAGATTACATCACAATTAATGGTATTTAAATATTTCCACATTTGAAATTGAAATTAAACAAGACCTTTCCAAGTTGGTCAAACCCATCAAGTTGGTTTAGCAACTCCATAAGTGTTCTTTGAATCTCACGATCAGCACTTGTTCCTTCACTGAAACGACGCCCACCAATGGCATCGATCTCATCCATAAATATGATGCATGGCTTCATACAAAAGAAAAAGATTTTATTGTGTATTCAATCTGATCACAATATTTTTTATACTTGGTTAGGCAAAAGAATTAATTGTCCAATACTTACTTGGTGATCACGGGCATAACCAAACATTTCCCTAATCAATCTTGCACTCTCACCTATGTACTTATCAATAATTGCACTCGATACCACCTGCATTGTCACTTCTGGTAAGAGTTCACTTTCCTGATTTGAAACCTACAATAAGAGGTTTTGGTATCTCCTTACCTTTAAGAAATTGGCATCTATGTTACTGGCAATTGCTCTGGCCAACAATGTCTTGCCAGTTCCAGGAGGCCCATAGAGAAGTACTCCCTAAAACAGGTAGGGTAGACAAGGCATTGCTGAAAATAGAAACCAAAGAACATAGAAAATCACCAAGCTAACTTACAAAAATGTTACCTTTGGAGGTTTAATGCCCACTCTTAGGAAGAGCTCAGGATTCATTAGTGGTAATTCTATAGATTCTCTCAATTCTCGGATTTGATCGGACAGCCCACCCACAGCTGAATAACTAACATTTCCAGGGTCTTCATGAAGCATACTATAAACAACTGGATCCACCTGCATTATACATTAAAACTTAATGAGCTAGAAAAACAGGGATAGAATTATCACCATGAATAATTACCAGCTTAAATAGACATTAGTGTGGAGAAGCTGTGTACCTCACGAGGGAGAGCTCGCATAATCGTGAGGGTTGTCATGTCGAGAACTACCCTGGTGCCTGCTGTAAGTTTTTCTTTGTCAACTTTGCTGCGGCATCCAACAACATACCTTGGACCACTGCTGGCTTTGACTATCACTAAAACAGCAAAAGAAAGATGTCACTTTTATTTCTTAATACAATTAGAGAACAATGAATAGAACTCCTGATAAGTCGTGATATCACCATGACCTAGCCTACATTGAGAAATCAATAAACTCTTAAGCACTACACAGGCAGGATTAATCCATTAGACATAAAAGCAATTTTAATAAGACCTTGGATTATTTCTTCTACCAAGGATTCCACCTTCACAATTTTTTAACACAAATGTGATAGGAACAACACAACAAGCAAAAAGTTATGAATGATGAACTCCTAGAATAAATATAGATATCATGAGAAACCAAGAGATCAAGTAAATATCTTACAGCGTTCATTGTCCAGAGGTCTAAGAACTTCTCCTATGATCTGTCCAACACTCTGGAGTGACTTCAAATCATCTTCTGTTTTAGCATACTCCTTCTTAGTAGTTCTTAAATTATCCCTTGCTATACAAATCATATATTTCAGGTCAGTAATGGCTATAATGCATCACATATTGCAAGGATAGACGCCACAAAAGACAAAGTTTGACGAATAGAAGCTAGTTTCAGTTCTAAAATAACATGAAACAAAGAATATGGGACCACATTTATCAAACAAAGAATGTAGCAGAACTAATCAAAATAAACACATACAGAAGAATGAAGCAAGTGGAAGTTTTCAAAATTAAGAACTTAACAAGAATTATGCATGAACCATCTTTTCTTCCCCCAATTCCAAACATTTGTTACACACCAAGCCTGTACCCAAGAATCTAGATTTTAAACAGAGTACAATCTTAACTTCGATCAGTTTTTTTAAGGGATCTAATGGATCTACTTGGTTCTTCGCCAAAATTTTAACTATATAAGTTGGTCAGTTTTTCGAATAATACTTAATTTGAAATGGGGCACATAACACAACAAAGTTCTTTTCAGGGAAAATATTGACGAAAAAGAAAGATTATGCGAAGCTAATAAACCATGTGGTTAACAGATTGCTCCTGGGATCCTGATACACCAAGTGGCCTAAGTTAACATTGTTGAGACAAACTTCCTACTAAAATAACAAGTTTCCTGAAAGAAATGAGCCACAAAACCAATCTCGCTGATTCATGGTAACCACGGTAAGGAAACAGTTCCACTGAACAGTTACAAAATAATTAAATATAAACTGTTCCAGATATTTCTAGAATCTAAAATTGAGGAACCAATTCAGCTCCCAATTTGTCCCAAAAACCCTAATCTAGCTCAGTTCCATTAAATTCTAATAAGTAATGATAAAACCTCAACCCCATAATATCAAATCCCCTGCCACTAGTCTTAGCTCTACTAATTACCAAAGAAACCATAACGACTACAAAACATATGCCATAAATCTTCTCTAAATATCAAACTTCAAACCACAAACAATTTTGTAAATACAAACATAATACATAGATCAACAATTCTGCGCTTAGTCAAGCGTAAGTCAAATCTACGAAACCGATAAGAAGAATACTAAAAAGTATAATACATAAAATTAGGGTTTAAGAAAATGATTACCAGATCGAACGCGTCCTTCGAGTTCTTTATGGCTTAGGAGTTTTTTCCTGTAATCTGAAGTGGCCGACTTGCGTCGGGCAGCGTCGTCGTTTTCACTGGCCATTGTTGTTTTCTTCTTGATTTTTCGCTTTTATGTTTAAGTTTAGACTGTTTGTTTTATTCAGCAAGGGAGAGAGAATTTTCTATATGGAAATTTAATGGACCATGCATGTAATTGTATGCTATGCTGCTGCTGTAGTCCTATATTGGATATCGGCCATTGTGAAGGCCCATTTTCTATATTGAACTTGGGCCGTAAAAGTAAAAGATACTGATCTGTAGTAGGGTTGTCTATTGGTCGGATTCGTGTCGAATCAGGCCCGACTCATATCGGCTATATTTATTTCAGATCTTATTAGGGTAGGTTATAAATCTTGTTAGGATTGTATTTTGTTCGAATTCGATCTCATATTGGAATTTTTTTAGATCCAACAATTAAAATCTTCACTTTTAAAATTCACACAAATATTTTTTTTTTAAAATAAGTTTGTTAACATTATTCATTTAATTCAACTAATGTGTTCATATTTTTCATAATTAATATTCATGTTTTTAAATAAAAATGGGGATAAAATTAAAATTATGAATAAATTATTAATTAATCCATATTCGCTCCATATATTTTGAATTAGAGGTATTCATAATTGGGCCAAAACCTTCAAATCTCTAATTGAATAAAATCTTAATAAATTGAATTTTATTCAATTCAGATCGAATCGGATCGATATCAGCTCCATTGACAGGCGCAAATTCATATGTAGTTTACTCAAATTTGAGTAATATGAATATCCATCGACCTCGCGAAAATAGGATAACTAATATTCGAGAATTAAAGTTTTAGAAACTTTTTTGTTTTAAAAAAATATAAGTGAAAGACTTCAATGAACTGAGTTGAGTAAGCCTGCTAATGGAGCAGGTTTTGAGACAAACTTAATTGATTAATGTGAATTTTTATTCTATTAGAAACTCGATAGATCCAATAGGATAAGAAAAGTCTTAAATCATAAATACATAAAGTGAATATAGAACTTGGTCTATTCAATATGTTACAGATTTTTAATCAGATAATAAATAAAAAATTATATACATCCAAATATTTTACATCAGCTTAACAAAACATAAGTTAATACTTTACTCACTATCACATTTATGCATTCGCCTATGAAGGATTGATTTTAATCCGCTAATATCAATACCATTATTTCTTAACAGATTTTGTTAAATTACTTGAAATAAGCAGTCAAAATGAGCCGAGAATTGACATTTATTTTTTTAAGTTTGAGCTTAGTGAATTATCAAAAAATTAAATATAGTAGTCAAATTGAATGATTATGTGATATTAAGAAATAGTGTAATTCTTTTTATATCCATCAATTCGAAAATCCAGAAGTTGAATAAATAATATACGCCTAATTAAAAGCAAATAGTAGTATTTTTGTACAAGAAGAAAATAATTTTGTCCAAATAAAATATATAAATGTTTCTTTTGATAATAAAATATATAAATGTTACTCTTGCATTTTACCCAGAAGAAGAAGTGGCAATATAAAAAGAAGAAGAAGCGGCCCAGGCCATTGAAATCTTAGACTAGTGACAATACTAAGAGGCATTATGTTCAATTCCCACTAATGTAAACATATGTTCTAGTTTATTAGTTTATTCCTAAAGATTAATAGTAATTTGTTATTTGTAATTGAATATTTATTAAAATAATTTCTTACATAATGTTTGATAATGAATGTATTCTAGGCCAAGGATTCAAGCAGAAGTAGATAAAATAGAGGTTATTGCATACAAAACCATACAAATTTTTTTCCTTCAACTACTAATGAAAAATTACAAAACTTAGATCCCATCTAACCTACTAACTAAGTCCAGCTTAGAACGATCAAGTTCGTGTCAAAATTAAAATATTCCCTAAAACAGATCAATTTCTGAAGTTCCATGCACCAAAAAGAATCATAATCTCTCAATATTCTACATTGTTAGATGAGATAAACTATTCAAAATTAAACCGAAGGAAAATAACTAGCTATTGCCCCTCCCTCTTCTTCTTGTTATTGCTGGAATCTACATCATCAAGCATAACAAGATCATTGTTGCTGTCGATTTCGTCTGCTTTTCGTTTAATCTTTGTATCGTTGGTAACACATGAAGAATCTGAAATATGAGCACTGGAAATGTCGGAAAGCTTTCGTTTCTTCCCAGTTTGTGCTGGAATGATTTGCAGTTCATCATCATCTTCTTCAGTGTTCAGAGAAGTAGTAGCTTCAGTTACACCAGATGTGCTTGCACCATTATCATTCTTTTCTGGTGCTGGAGCTTGTGACCAGCCAGAAAGGATCATTGCATCGGGTTCCTTCTCTTCATCAAAATCCTCCCTGCAAAATTTAAAGTATTACGATAGAGCAAACTAAAGCTGCAAGTTGAACAGTGATATAAAACGAAATAAAAATATGATATAATTACGTATCTGAAAGGACCATAACTACATGAGAGCAGGACATGGAGGATTCAATCAATAATACAGATCGTCAGAAGTCAAACGGAGATGGAAATTGATGGGTGTAATAGGAATTTATATAACAAATATATTGTCTTCAAATTTAGTACAGACATTATATGACAAATAAAAGTTGAATAGGGACATCTTTTGTGGGACTGGGGGAGTTTAAAATGAGACATTCAACGCATATATAGCCCACTAAAAGGAAAAACTTCTGAGTTGATCTTTGCATTATATATATACATAGCAATGGAGATAATGTTCTTAGAAGCTGTGCTTAATTGCAAACTAATCTTTGTTCCCTGTTGATTACGTTGCTGCTACTTTCTAATTAATTAAAAAAAAATCTCGAGATTCAGGCACAAGAAGCTAATGTTGCAGTAAAATTCGATTGACTTAGTCATCCTGACTTAAAAATTTCAAAATCACAATGGCAAGTAGTAATTCATATCGTTCTATCTGAGACTAAAAATCCTCAATCAGTCATATTCCATAAACTATAAAATTTGAAGAAAGTGGCTGTAGAGTACGATTAATTACTGAAGATAATGTGCTGTCATGATGAACATAACACACAAGATTGAAGGGTAAGGGTACATATGTAGAACTTGTCTGAAGAAACATAAGATTCTACCACCATCACAAGATCCAATGTGAAATTCTAGGTAGAGATCAAAGTTAGGAAAACAGCACAAATCACGTGGAAACGAAACAAACCTATGGTTGATGTTAATGCTACATTTTAGCTCTTGCTGAAGATCCTCAACGGTAAGAATTGTTCCACCAGTGACGGGAGAAGGAAGCTCAGACAGTACCTAGCAGAAGATGCAGAAGATGAGTAAAACGAAAAGAGAGAAAATGACTTAAATAAGTTATATGGTTAATAAAAAGGAAACAAGGTAGTCCACCTTTTCAAGGTTTGCTGCATAGTTAGCAACTTCGTCTTCATCAAGATCATCACCAACTTCATAAAGAAGGGCCGAGCCATGCATGAGGAGTGGCAAATTCATGCCAAGCTTTGCTTTCACAATCTTCTCAACAACATCCCTCAGCTTTGAACGATGAGTATTTATCTCAAGAGTCAAGGGTGTCTAATTGCAAACACATATGATAGCATAAGCACAAAATTATGTAACTAATCAGATTGTGGCATTTTCATTCGAATTCTTTTTTTTTTTTTTGAAATTCTACGTGATAGCAGGCATAATTTTGAGCCCAACAAGAAGGCCAACATACCTCAGAGCAGACATAGCATTCTTTGTTTGGCTCAAATGGCTCTACTGGCATGAGAATCATCTTTCTTGAAGGATGTTCAAGACAATAAGTCATCCTACAGGCACAATATCCTGTTAGACTGTATAAGTAACAAGTTGCAATAAAATAATAATTCATATCATTTTTTTCGGTTAGTTAAGAAAAGGTCACTAAATTAGTTCAGTTTCCACCCCCGTATATGTGACCCTCAGAATATTCATATTGTTACCAAACATGTTCTCTGTATCACCAAGGTATTATTAGCCCCTATAAAGAAAAGAAAAAAGGGAAAAGAAGTACGGGTTCTCTTTAATACACACACACATATATCCCACAAAAGGACTAGGCAACCCCTGGCGAAAATTTATCGTGGAGAAAATGTCACTGACCTGTAGTTTTTTATATCATTTTGTAGCACCTTAATAGCCTCGATGACAATAAGCCCAGCAATTATAGCATTTGTTGTGGCAACAGCATGCACAATATTTCCAGCAATACCTTTAGCCTCAAAAAGGCTATGCAACGGGATGCCAAATGAAGAAGCTCTAATATTCGCTGCAGCTGTAACAAATTCTACAGCTAACTGGTCATCTTTGTCAAAAATCAAATTACCAATCTCCTGAAAAAAAAAAAATATCAACTACATATAAGAAATATCATGAACAAGAGAACCGAGATCTTCACAAAAACTTTGGAACCAGTATCAAACCTTTTCTCTTTTAGAAAAGAATAATTTTAGAGCCTCCAGAAATACTTGTGAGTTCTCCTTCAAGCTCCAAAGATCCTGTGGATTTTTCATACCCAGAGACGCCATTGCAGACACTGACGAAAGATCTCCAGCAACCGAGTTATAATCCAGATTTCCATTTTGACGGATAAATTCAGTGTTAATTACATCTTTAATATAAATAGGTCTTGGCCTATTACGATGTTTCCAGGTCTCTTCGTTGGACAGAGCTAAATCAATGTTATAGCCAAAAACATGATCATATATTCTTCTTCCATATTGGTCAATGTCTTCCTCCATCTTGCGTTCAAAAACATCTTCTATTTGTTGTGAGGAGCTGGAAGCATCAGTAGAACGCACATTCAAATCATTTTCCTGACTCTTGTCACCAAATAACTTTGCAAAAAGCAGGTCCTTTGCCCATACGATACAGTGAACAAACTGCAGCATTGAAACAAAATATGATATCATTCTAATAACTGCATAACATCTACATCTAGGAATTAAGTGGAAGACATGGAAAAAAGCACAACCCCAGGGTTTTCTTTGAAAAAACAATCAGTTTTCCTAAATTGAACTAAGAAGCAAACTATGGTTCAGTATCCACCAACTATCTGTGTCGTAATAAGCTGGTCCATATAGGTGTATAAGAAACAAAATCTATCTCAGAGCACTCATGAAAAGGTTCATACTGCCAAGTCATGATAAACCATCACCTCAAATGACCCCTACATAAAGCTTCATCTATTTAGGCAGCAGACATATGATAAAGTCTCAAGGGACAGAAGAATAAATCATAGAGCCACAGGTCCTGTTATAACTATTTAATGACTGAAAAAAGACTAGCAAGTTTAATTTACCGACAATATACTCAAGGGTGGAAAACATAACAAAAAATGAGTTCATACCTTTGATGGAGTACTTGTGATGGTGCACACGGGGTAAGTTTTTGGAGCTGGCTTAGGCTGGCATTCATAACATTCTGTTTTGCCCTTCACATGCACAGTAACCTACTCCAATTTTAATAAATATTACAAAAGGTGTTAGAGGTAAGTTACATTCATTAATGAACTCGTATGATTAAAAGCTGCTCGACTGCCTCAACATGCTACTGCATCAAGTGCAAAGCAGTGAAAAAAGTTTTTAAGGTCTAACGCAATAACAGTGATATCACAAAATACTAATCATCACAACCTGCCCCAGGAACCCAGTTGTCCCACTTTCAACTAATGGAACACCAGCGGCCAAGCACAGGCGATTAACATGTCGTCTGGCATCCAAATTGTCAAGCCCGTTCAAAATAACATTGAATTGCTTAAAGAAATCAACATTGAAATCAGGATCTTTCACATTTGCATGGTAAGGCGTAATGCTAATGTGAGGCCTAAATTTCAATACAGCATCACGAGCAACCTGGTTGATCATTTCGCCAATAATATTAGTAAAATGGGCTGGAAGACAGCAGTCCACTAAAAAGAAGTAAAATTCCCCTACTCACTTTGGCCTTTGATTGCCCAACATGTGATTGCCGAAACAAGAACTGTCTATTTAAGTTGCTCACCTCAATTGTATCCATATCAATCTGCATTTAAGCAAAGAATAATTACATCCTACTAAACGGGATTGAGTGCATAATAAAGAGAAATGATGCTTAATGAAATGTTGGCTCACCTTCTGAAATAATATTCACGTATCAGTGGAAAATAAAATAAAGTGATGTAAATGTAATCATAAGTAATTACGTAAATTTTTTTTGGAGTTGCATACAAGTAGAAGAAAACATATCCCACTATCAAATAAAAGACCATAATTTATTAGGGGTTGCAAAAGAATTCAAGAAACATCAATCTTGCCATGCAAAACCCACTAGGATGGGTCATAGCATTTTAAGTTTGAACCGAAGGACCGAGTCTTATTCATAAGTCATAACATAAACTGAATTAGGAATGTGTGAATACAAAATAACAGAAATCTTCATGAAGTTTATTCCTGTTCTCTTCTCTCTCACATGTTGCCTCGCCACATTAACGAACCTTGAATCACCCATGTCGTCACCACCACCACAGAAATACAATCGCCATTATCTACCCTATCCCATCATACCCACCACTGCCGCAAACTTAACAAAATATTTCACTTCTCCCTCAAAACCACTGTAACCACCTTATTGGCCCATACCAACCGCGTCCAACATGTTATAGCTCCTTCTAACTATCACATTGCTTCCAAGGAAGTGCTTGCTAGCCATTGGCCAAAATAAAAATGTCTAAAACCCTTCAAAATAGTTTGACTAAGCAATGTAGTAGTACACATGAAAATGAAAGAATGGAGAAGGGGAGGAAAGTACAGAAAATGGTATAGAAAACACCAAATGAACTACCTGAAGGACTCAAAAAGATGATAGCAGATAAAAGAAAACAGAATCTTTTGAACAACAAAGACGTACATAGATAAAAGATCATGTTCGAATGAGAAAATCTCAAGGAGATTGAAACGGCCTCAAATTAAAAATAGCCCAGCCATTTACAAGTCAAGTAATAACCAAGTTTGCACAGGTATTCAAGAAGTGCAAAGTTAATTATTTGGCCAATTTTTTCCAAATTGTTAAGAATTACAAATATAAGAGAGATTAAATATTTGCTGTGTCTGTCTTACTTTATGTAGCATCTGAAAAGAAGGTCGTTTCCATTTTTAGAGCAAGGGATGAATAAATGGCATATAAGTTGAGAGGGACGTGGAAAGTATAAATGAGGAAAAAAAATATATTTATGAAGTGTATTTCAGAATTTATTAAGTTCTACATTCTTTTTCCTTCCACACCCTTAAAAGATCATAAATTATACATTCCCCTCAAACAGACCATATGCCTAAGCTCAACTATCAGCCTATAGCGTCTTTGTGCCTCCTAAAAAATACAAGAGCTTTTACTAAAGATCTCCCTTATAAAAGTATTAGAGATGTGAAAATATTTTACAGGATTCAACAAATAAATCAATCCAAAGGCAAACATTAATTCAAATTCACAGAGTGTAGGTTAAGTATCCTTCCATGCCCGCCAAATAAATCTAGTAAAACTACCTGAGCAATTTCAAAAAACATGAAGATACTACCACCCAAGTAAAAAGCAAAAGCAGCAACAGTTTCAGAAAAAAATTATACATTTACTAAAACCCTAATAAAAAAACCCCAAAATCCGTAACACTGAAAAGCCTCAAAATACACAAAAATAAAATACTCTAAACAGTAAAAATAAAGCAAAATTCTACTCACGATATGGATATCTTTGAAACCTGAGAGCGCGAGAGTTTTAAGAAGCTCGCAGCCAATACCGCCGGCGCCTACCATAAGCACTTTCGCGCCCTACCCGCACCATACAATTAGTTCAAAATTACTACTTCATTCAAGTTTGAGATAGAAATTAAGTAAAAATTAAGTAACTACAGCACCTTAATAGCTGATAATTGTTGTTCGGAAGCCATTGACGAGAAATAGACAGTGAAAGTCAGCGGATGAAGAATATTGATATAAAATTATGTGCATATAATTAAAATTATAAAATATCTTTTGGGTAAACTGAAGAGTTGGGGGTGAAATAGTGAAGGAATCTTTCGGGAAATTTAGGGGAAAATTCTGGAGGAAAGGGCGCCAAAAGAAAAATGTAATTGTGGTGCAAGAGAACGAAAAAAGATGGGGGGAGAAAATGGAAAAAATGAAAATGCACTGTACGGCGACTATCTTTTTTTGTATCTCATCTTTCCTTTCCTTTCCTTTTCAGGTTTTAACTTTGCAGTAGCGTGTAGAGAACAAATTAATACTGACTATATAACATTTTTCCAATATATATATTTAATATATAACATGGGAGAATTCTGAATATACATATGGGAAAATAGCTTTCTACTAACGTTTTAGATCAAAAATATTTATTTTGCTCCATCTTTTATGTTTTTGGTAGTACATATGATATGGTTTTAGTCTCACATGATTGAGAATGATTAGCATCTAATGATATATAACTGGATTAACAATTTTACTGAAGAAAATAATGAAGAAAAACTAAAGATGGAATTTCGTGCTTCCAAATAAATTATCCTTTTATTAAGTGATAAAAAAAACATAAATATACTCAAAGTTTAGGGAAAGAGTGAAAAAAGTGACAGGCGCCTTTAGTCAACTTTGAATAGTTTAACCCTAAAGCTAAAATTTACCAAAATGGTAAAATACGCGAATTCTAAGCATACTTCAATACATAAGAAAAAAATAATAGCGTTTCAAAATATTACTAGAAGAGAAAATATTTCTCGTTTGAGGGCCCAAATGATGTCGAAAAGGTCCAAAGCTAACGCTACTGATCAGCGCTTTAGACTAGGTAGGTCCGAGGTTAGATTCTCAACTCCGCACGTGAGCCCATATTTCCCTTCATCACTTCGGGTTGTTCTTGTCAAAATCAGGTTTAGCAGAACCCAAAGCATTCGCATAGAGAGTATAATGCACTTGTTTTGTGATAAAATTACACTCAACCAATTACCAAACAAGTGCAATACACTTGTCTTTGTGGTTAAATGGCTTCGGCCAAGTTGGATTTGAGTTAGAAATTCCCTCATCATTAAGTTGTTTTTGCCAACTTTTGCATATCTGGGAAAAGTTATAAAATTACTTTAAAAAAGGTATAATAAAAAAAAACTAAAATAAGGGAGTCATACTAACAATAATAAATTTGCAATGGTTATATAATTACCCAAAATACCAACAGGTGATTTGTCTAGTGGAAGGGACTAGTCACTACAAAGTAGCGGACTCAGGTTCGAATCCCTGTTGGGAGAGGTATCCACTTAATGTGCCCAACCCGCCTCGAAAGGAATTAAACCATTGGGAAACAAAAAAAAAAAAAAATTACCCAAAATAAGAAATTCTTCACGTTATTTTTCCTCATTAATTTATTTTCCGTGTTTTTTTTTTTCCTTTTTGGCCCTTGGATGGAATCATTCTGAATTTCTTTTGAGGAGATATACTATGTCCACTTATTAGCTCACTCGTTCCTCTGCATAAGTTCACTCATTTTTCTGTAAAATGTAAGTCGTGATTCTTTCATTCATTCAATTCACATCAACATGCAGGTGGTTTTGTGTTAAGATTATTGAGTGTTTCCTTTCTTCATTAAAATTTGTTGGTTTATCAGCTATTGAAAGAGAAATTATGAGAATCGCACATATACATTTGACATTTCCTATGCATGCACAACTATTTATGCGTCTATTTTTCTAATTAAGATGTTGTTTTTGTTGATTAATTCTCTTTGTTCTTCTATTTAAAGTGAAAATGATTTACGAAGACTTTTTCTATTTTCACTGTCATGTTCTATATCTTTGTTGAATCAATTAGAATCATATGTCTGCAAGGAGGAGTTTCCTTGTTTTGTTGTTATTGCCCTGAAGTTTTGGGTGTGCTATTGGCTTGTCACGTTCCCTTTTTCGTTTACTAGTTCGCTCGGTAGAATGCACTCTTCTAAGGGGGATGCCATGGTACAATACAGTCCAATAAAAGTCATAAGCCAACATATATCATGGGTCAATACATTATAAGTTTGTATGACTGTTGAAATGTTATTGTATTCAATAGTTTTGCATATATCCTGGTTTTTTGTTCCTGCTGTCGTAACCTAGGTTTCTCAACAATACTCTCCTTGACCCCAAGGCCCGTATATGTTTCCGGGACATTTGGATCGTTTGTAATTTCCTTATTTTTGCTGCGGTTACTATGGAGTGGAATCAATTTGGTCACACTGAAATTGTATGTGTTGCCTGTCCATGAACTTAACAAATTCATCCATATTGTTGAGCAGAAGGCTTATGAACAGCTCTTTGCCCAAAAGAAACTCAAATTAGTCATTAAGTCAGCGCCTCATGGACACCCCCCCAAATTTGGTTTGTTGAAAGTGAATTCTGAAGCATTATCCAAAGATGGATTTGCTGCTGTTGCTGTTATTATTCGTAATTCTAAGGGGTCTTTTTTTTTTCCATCACATCTAAACAACAATGTATTTCTCCTTTGGCAGAAGTCATTTCTCTACATATTGCGTGTTTGTACTAAAAATGATTGTCTTCAAGCTATCTTCGAGATCAATGATGCATGGAAGGTGTCATCTTGATTCGTTCGTGGCCTTATTGAAAAAACTCATAAAGTAACGGGCGTGTTGACCTAAATGGAGATTCAAATTCTCACCTAGAAATTCAAACTTTGTTGCACACAATTTTGCAGTATGGGTTTTCGACTCTGTTTGATCGAATTGGTCTACTTATGTTCCTTTTGTTTTAATTTTCGTAAATATTAATTGTGATGGGGTCTTCCCTTTTTTGACTTTGTAATATCTTTCTTTTAGTTATGTGATAATGACTAATAAATTTGCTTACTAAAAATTATTTATTAATTTGTATATATTATTCAAAAAAAAAATGATCAAAAGTTGTCACTATGACCACAAGATGCATAATTAAGCTTGATAAAATGGGTATGGTTAAAGTGCATCGAGAAATTGTTCAAAGCTTATTGCCTTTAACTTTTATAGTAAATGAATGCTCTTAATTACTTCAATCCAATATTGATTTAACCATAGTCAAAATTTAGTCAAAACTACTATTTGGCAGGTAAAGGTATGGAGAACTTTTAGCCATGTTCAAAGTTAGCTTCTTGCTCATATCGTCTTAGCAAATTGGTTAAGGATGAGATTTCATGACCATGAGATCGTGACTCATGACTTTAATTCTTATTAGTGTAAGTATTTTCTCTAATTTAATTATATAATTATAATTAAGTTTATTTTAATATCAATGTAATATATTTGATTGAATACAGTGTTTGATATAAGGATGTGTCAACAATTAAAATAAAATAAAATAAAAAATTAAAAAAAGTTGCTTCTTGAAAATTTTCGACAATCATGAATTCGATCCACGCTTATCCAAATACCCAATAGACCAAATAGGCCAAATTAGTTGCACATAACTTTAACGCGCTTTTTCTGCTTGTTTGACAATGGGTTAAAAAAGAATAAAAAATTCAATGATATTTCTATTCATCTCACTCTTTTTATTGACCTTACCCATAAGGCCATAATTACTTAGGGCTGTTTCTTTCGCGTTTCCCAATTTTTTCGTGTTTGAGAAATGTCAAACAAATATGTTTTTTTCTTTCTAAAATAAATTTTTAATCTCTCAATTTTCTTAAACTATTCTCTAAAAAGTCAAACAAAAAACAATTTTTTTTATCTCTAAACAAAACCTATACAAACTCTACGGGAAAATTAATTCCTAAACATGCGATTTAAATTTTTTTTAAAATAAAATAAAAAGGAAGTTTGAGTATGTGATGGATATACCCATCTTAAACATGAAATATTTGTTGTGTTTTATATATTTATAGTTTATATGCATATTGCACTATAATTTTCTTTGGTGATTCATGAATTAATAGTGAGTTCAAAAAGTAAAAGATTTCCCTTAAAAGTGATATTCTTTAGTTTTACTTAATTTTAATTTAGTATAATAAAGTTAGATTAGTTAAATGAGTTGGTAAATCCTAGGAAACAAGGTCTACAAATAAGCTTCTACACCTGATCTACATGCACTTATTTTAAGATTGGATGACACTTGACCAATCACAAACCATTTAAACAAGTGTGTTATTGAGTTAGAATTTTCTTCGTCATTAAGTTGCTTCGGCCAGCTTTTGCATATCTCCGAAAAGTTATAAATCATTGTAAAAAGGGTATTTAAAAGCTTTTAAATATAAACAAAAAGTAATAAGTGAGTCATACAAACAATAACAAATCTGCAGTGGTTATATGGAGTAATAATTAACTAAAATAAGAAAGGCAAGAAAGATCAATAACAAATATTGAGAATAAGATAAAATGGAAAATTTAAGTTTATTCCAATAAAATTGAAATTCTTCACTTGATTTTCCTAAGTAATTTATTTCCGTGTTTATTTTTTTGGCCCTTCGAAGAAATCATTCTGAAAATTTCTGGAGATATGTCCACTTTTTAGCTCACTGCTTAAGTTAACTCAAAGGAACCGCTCCGTATTCCTCTTCTTCTAGACGCTCCGAAAATAGCTAAGATTCCTCATTTTTCTGTAAAATGTAAGTCGTGATTCTTTTATTCATTCAATTCGCTTTCCTAATAATGTAAACGAAAATCTTCCGTGTTAATTTATTCCTACTTTTAATTTTTTGGTTCAATTATTGATGGTAACGATTATTGAATGATTATTATGTTCGGATTTATTTATACTAATTTACTGTTCTAAAATCGAAACATCGACATGCAGGTGGTTGTGTTAAAATTGTTGAGTGTTTCTGTTCATTAAAATTTGTTGGTATATCAGCTACTGAAAGAGAAATTATAAGAATTGCGCATACATTTGACATTTCCTATGTATTCCCTATTTTTGCGTCTATTTTTCTGAATAAGATGTTGTTTGTGTTGATTAATTTTCTTTGTACTTCTATATAAAGTGAAAAGGATTTATGAAACTTCTTCTGTTTTCACTGTCATGTTCTATATCTTTGTTGAATCAGTTAGAATCGTATGTCTGCAAGGAGGAGTTTCCTTGTTTTGTTTTTGTTGCCCTGAAGTTTCGAGTGTGCTCTTGGCTTGTCACGTTCCCTTTTCCGTTTACTAGTTCGCTCGGTAGAATACACTCTTCTACGGGGGATGCCATGGTACAATACAGTCCAATAAAAGTCATAAGCCAATATAATATCATGGGTCCATGCATTATAAGTTTGTATGACTGTTGAAATGTTATTGTATTCAATAGTTATGGCGCATACATCCTGGTTTTTTGTTCCTGCTGTCGTAACAGTTGAAATGTGTGGAATTGTGTTAAGAACTCTGATGATCTACTGTAATTGATATGCTGTTAATAAAAGGGCACTGATCTAATGATATACACTCAAATGTAATATGCAACTAATTACTAAGATTTCCCTTTAGAAATTCCAGTATATACTAAACATTTGATTCTTTACATATATGCTTCATGTCTGAGTTTTCGACCAATCTTTTTACATTCACAAAATCTATAATGCAAAATTACTAAAGCTTCTTGCTTGCCATCTCACTTTATAAGTTGTTCATCATTCAAAGAACTAAACCAAAGTAACTCCCGTCAGTAGCATATCTAAATGCTACAAAAGTCGCCTAAAAGAGGAAAGGGAGGACATGAATCTCTGTGGCTGGTTTCCTGAATCCATGGACTCAAATTCTACCCTGTCAGTCCCCATATCTGATGCTGCTGTGTTGTATACCTCATTGTCTCTCATGGGAACAAAACCATGACGAGTGACGTCGTTCATGGCTATGCCACCACCTTCACACTGCTGCAATCCCAATGTAAGTGAAACTCCTCCTCTATTACCAAATCTCTCCAGCTCTGTCATGTTGTATAGAAATCTGTCATTACCACAATTTGACTGATCTGCATTGTCTGGAAAAAGACTGGAGTCATTCGTTTGATTTTGTTCTATCCCATAATTGCTTTGAGGATCAGAACGCAGTAGATCCTGGAAACTGGAATTAGTGTCTGATCCCATCATTTCTGTGTCAGGTGCAAAATCAGATTTTGACTCAAAAGGTCTCCCTGTGGAAGTTGCAATACGGCACAATTCTTCTCCTTGCTCCTCAGAGACTCTTGTATCAGTAGTCTTTGCAGTTCTTGGTAAGGTTTCGGATGAAGAATTAGATTCCATTTCGGCATCAGCTTCTTCTTCTTTGTACATTTCTTCGACCATGGGCTTCCAAAGCCGGACTCGTGCATTTATGAACCAGTTTGAGACCTGAGCAGACACAGATAGATCAACAAAATGTAGAGGTAAGAGTATTGAGAAGATGGTCTGCTTAATTGGTTCACTCACCACCAACTTGAAATTAACTATAGCTTTTACATACTTCATGCCACAATACAATTTGCTAGAGATCTAGGAATAAATTAGTTCAAGTGACATCAAGAGTGCAAGATCAGATTATTCAGTAATGTATAGTTTGATTGCATGAGCAGGAATATTCAGATTTTGTGATGAAGATAACCTTGTATTGCTTTCTCAAAGGCCCATAACTCAATACAATGTCAATAACCTTAATCTTCCCACCATACTTTCCCAGATTAGACCAGAATATTTTCTTATTTAGTTGGAAAATCCCCAAATCCCTAATTGTGGAAAATCGAAGAATAAATGTAATTTCATTGATAACACTTAAACATGCTACATAAAATGCTCCTCGATAATTTTGTTAGATTTTCAGTTTAGTTAAATAACTTCCTCTTTGCTAACTTTTACAGATACCAGATTACTCGTGATGTGTATTCTTTTGTTTATTCATAGTTAAATTCATTCTCACCTGACTTTTCGTTAATCCTGTCTGCCTTGCTAGCATGATCTTGTCAGAATCTTTTGGGTAGCTGCATAAACA
Organism: Penstemon davidsonii; assembly: GCA_034814905.1. Taxonomy (NCBI): domain Eukaryota; kingdom Viridiplantae; phylum Streptophyta; class Magnoliopsida; order Lamiales; family Plantaginaceae; genus Penstemon; species Penstemon davidsonii. The sequence goes on from JAYDYQ010002688.1 coordinate 9,131,318, forward strand.
AACCACATTACACATTTAGTTTTGGAATATTACAACTAAAGTAGATTTAAACAGTGTTCTTATGTAGCTTACGGATGAAGAAAGTGCTCAAAAAGCCAAGCTCGCAGTATTGAAACAGAGGTTTCTGGCAGTCCCCTCTGTGGCCTCCAGGCATGCTGTTGCATCATGCCAAGTTGCTGAAGAGCTCTCTGTTGCTTCAGCTTCTGATCAACATAACGCAGTCGAGATATTCCAACCCCTTTATCGTTTGAAGAAGCATCTTCTTCCCCAAGGCTCTTCCGTGCAATATGTATCTGGCCATTTATAGCATCACGCAAGCAACGAAAGTGACGGGAGATTGTCTGAAGGGCAAGTGCTGTGTATGGTTTAGCTGCTCCAGATCCTGCTATTGTGTCAAAAGAAGACACAACTATCTGCATTTGATGGTAATACTGTCTGTATCTTCTGTCAACCTGTCACATGAAATCTTGAATAAGAAACGAGCTTGACAAAGAGGGAAGACAAATGAGTCTTAGATTCACAATGAAAAGTTGAGTACGATTGTTAGAACATATTGTCCGGCCAGAATCATATACACAATAGAATAGAAAATTTGCATTTTTAGTCTCTTAGGACTCAACCTCATCAGCACTTTTAGTGCCGTGTTTTACAAAATTGCACTTTTGCTCCTAAATTTCTAAACTGATTTCATTGTCCTCTTTCCATCTAAAGTCCTCTTTCCATCCAATGTGGGACTAAAAGTACAAAACTGAGGATCAAAAGTGTCAGAATTCTATGTGAACAAAAAGTGCCAAACGCTTTAAAAATTTGGGACCTAAAGTACAATCTTGTAGATACGTGACCTAAGGTGTTTGAGCATCCAGTCCCACTGGACTAAATATGCAATTCTACCCAATGGAATTGTAACATGAGGAATTAACAATCTTCACGATATATTAGAGTATATTTAAACAACGATTATATGTTCATGTCTCTAAGATAAACTCACCTCGTCAAGCATTGACAAAAGCTTTGTTGTTTTATTTTGCAGTCCCTGCTTCTCAGCCGCGGAAAGCTCGCTTGGAGAGCTTACCTCGACCGGGATTGAAGATGGGCCAGCTGAAGTATATGGAGCTCGATCTCCCAATTCCTCAGTAACTCCTTTGCGACCCTTTTCTACTACTTTCTTAGCATTTTGTTCCATGATAGCTTTCTTGACATTAACAACTTCATCAAGTAATTGTTGAGCCACTTTCAAATATTTTGAATTCGGAACAGCTCTTGCAATACTTGGCATGCCGTATGTAGTGATATCATTTCTTGGAACACTAGCTAACATGTAATCATTATCCCTCGATTGCTTAGTCTGAAAATTATCCTCATCTTCAATAGATAAATTCCTTCCCCATTCTTCACCAGATATCGAAGTATTAGGATTCTGATATTGAGTCGATGATATTTGCATTACTGATGGTACTTGTGTACTGAGACTAAGTGATAATCCTTGACTCTGCAAATTTTGATCACTTTGAAGAATCCTAGAAGCTCCACTAAACGAGTCCATTACCATATCGTTTCTACCATCTTTCCATGAACTAAAGTTGTCGTGTTCTAGAGCTTGTGAGCCTCCGAAATTTAACAAAACCTCTTGCTGAGATGTATTTGTATCTGAAGCTCCGATAGGCTGAATATCCTTCCCGTTTAATGCGTCTGAGTACGAACCTGAAGAAGATGAGAAATTCATGTACATAGGATGGTTTCCTTGAAGAATTGGAGTTTCTGAATATGAATTGGGCAAATGTTCCCTTAAATAGAGAATTGTGGAAGAATCTCTTTGATTGTTTGATGATGGAAAATATGTAGCCATTTGCTCTGTCTTTAGGACCTTTCTTCTGTTGAATTTGTTAAATCTCTTTCTGCTACATAGAAGCCAGAAGAGTCCTGGCAATTCCAGAAATAATAAATCAAAATGATAAGAAAAAATCCCAAAAAAAAAAAAATATAATAATCCAAAACAATTAGAAACCAAAACTATACTTCCCAAGAAAACTTAAGATGACAAGAACAGAAAGCAATCAAGCTTAAGAATTGCAAACTTGACAGAAAAAAACACACGAAGTAAAAAACAAAACCAAGAACCATGAAAGAATTATGATGATAAAATTTCCCTTTCTCCCTCCTAAACACAGCTTAGATATATTGTAATATTATTACAATCAATCAAAGTCAAAAACAAATCAACAAACCTGAAATTCAGTATGACTTGTGTGCCTTGTGGGGAACACAAACGCTCCGATCCGCCTAAATAATCTTTACTAATCCCAAGTCTCCTCCAACACTAATCAATTCCTTCTCTCTCTCTCTCTCTCTCACTCTCAAACACACACAGAAACCAAGAATCAGAAAAGAAGTATTCCAAGAATTAGAAAAAGATGAGAAAGGAGACGAATTTATTTTCCTTTGTTTTGTGTAGTGTAGTAGAGTTTCTCAATTTCTCAAAGATCAAAGTACAAGAACATTATAACCCCTTTAACTCTTTCCTCTTACCTTTATGATATTCTACATCTATCATGCATCATATTACTCTTTTTATCTATTCCCACGTGAGACTTGCACACATAAAGTCTCTTGTCTTTCTTGTTTCCACCCTTTCTCTCTCTCTCTCTCTATATATATCTTAAAATTGATAGCCCCTAGAAAGGGGTCCTTTCTTTTACTGTAATCAAATCCATAAAAGTTTTTTTAAAAAAAATTAAAAAAAATCCCCTTATACATACCTCACTTCCTCCATCCCTCCCTTTTCTTTGCTTTTCTTGGTATATAAATGCAGAAAGAATGGTAATTAAAAAGTATCTAACTATCTATCTATCTAATATCTTAGCTGTTGCTGTTATTGTTTGTTGCTTGACTTAGATTGATTCTTTGCTGTTGTTGATGATGTTTGGTTACAGCGTGCCAATCTCTAACCACCAGTTGGTGGACCTAAACCCTTTCTTAAACCTCTCTCTTCTCTCTCTCTCTCTCTAAAGTTTCATGTTAACTTAAGCATGGATGGAATGGAAGGTGTGTGTGTTGCTGCAATATCCACCATATGATTCTTCTTTATTCTTTATTGCATTATAATATTCGATTATTTTTCAAGTATTTTCTTTGGGCTTTAATATTTTAATGGTTAGGACAATCTTTTATCTTATTTGATTTGTATTCTAACAACACGAGTTGCACCAATAGGGTACCCATGTCACTAATTTCTTTTTTGTCTTGGTTGGACCTACTTTTTAGGCTTTTTTCATATGGGTCCTTTGAGTTTGTGTATTTACACATTTGCCTCAATAAGCTTCATGGAATTCAAATTGTGCCACTATGAATCAATCACTTTCGTCTAGAGATATTTATAGCACTAGTTTAGTGCGTTCTTGTTTTTTTCTTTTTGAAAGTAATGAGTACCAGCTTTTGCTTAATGAAGGTAGGCATATATACCAAATGAGTGGTATATGCCAACCATTTAAAACACCAAAACTCACCTGTTTTGATATGTCGTGTTATTTTATTACTTTATTCATAATTAGACTGTGGGGGCGTTTTCTAGTGTAATTTGGTAATAAAATAAAAATTATAGTTCTTTCTAAATTCTTTTTGCCAAATAATACTTCGAAGCGATAGTGTTTTTTTTTCATAAAATTTTAAGAGGGGTAAATACCACTTTCGGTCCCTCTTATCATTAATTTTTTAAAGAGTGGTCTCTCTTATGTTTTTCCCTTGCTTTAGTCCCTACTACGAATTATTTGTTTCACTTTAGTCCCTACTATAAATTATGTGTTACACTTTAGTCCTTATCAAGTGGTTCTGATAACAAGTGACATGTATATGAATATTTTTTAGGGCATTTTCGTCCGTTCACTATTGAGACTATTTGAGATATTGTTTAATTGGTGAGCAATTTTGGTGTTTGAAGAAGATTTTGGGAGAAAACTTTAGTTTGGAACGAAATGGACGATTAAGTTGGATTGGAATGAATGCCTAGTTTGGAAGAGGTTAAATATTTTTTTTAAATTAGAAAGACGAAAATATCCCTATTAGTTTACTTGAAATGACGAAATTGCCCTCATGTGCATATCACATGTTACCGGAACCGCCTTGGATCACTTGAAAGGGACTAAACTGAGACAAATAATTCATAGTAGGGACTAAAGTGGGAAAAAAAACATAAGAGGGACCACTCTGTAAAAAGTTAATGATAAGAGGGACCAAAAGTGGTGTTTACCCTTTTAAGAGTATCCAAATTATAGATATGATGTGATTCATTTTGAGGCACGAAGAAATACATTATGTAAATATCTTTCTCAACTGAAATTTGAACCTGATTTTCGACACATTATAATAACTAGTTTCTTCCACTAACTCTATAATAGGTGTTGTGTTTAGTCTAAGTAATAATTCATTAGTTCTAGTCTTAAAAAAATTGACTAAGTTGAAGAAATAATAACAATGAAAAAACAAAAGTGTTACAATATTGTTGAACAATACCAAATAAAAAAACAATAGTAACAATTAGCAAAAGCCTTTGAGGCCAAATAACACTTGAAAATTTAGCGTGTCTACTTATATTAATTTATTTTCTAGATTAGTATTCTTCCTAGTAATACAATTGAGACAACACATCGTTCGATAAGATGTTAGTAATAGATTATGTGCCACTTGCAAAATTTGACATAAATGGTCACATACTAAAGTTTAGAATCAATAGTTTAGTAATTTTATTTCTCACAACATCAGTCACAATGATACGTAATTGACAAGTTACATGTTAGATTATTGAATAAACTTTTCAAATTTAAAGGTTACATAAATTATTTTTACATGCATATTAACATTTATCCTTTATGTTAGGTTATTGAATAAACTTTTCAAATTTAAAGGTTCCATAAATTATTTTTACATGCATATTAACATTTATCCTTTACAAATTATGAGGCTAACTTACGACATGTCATGATCATGAGAAATAGTTCCAAGTTTTTCTTATTAGATGAAATCTTGAGTATATTATTAGTCATAAATCACGGTTGAATTTATCTCAAACTCAAATTTGACATTAAAAAGTTTTAATCAAAGAGAAAGTCTTAAAAACCAGACTATAGAAAAGGTTGTTTTGCTTTAAGAAATTTATTAGCTACTTAATTTTCACTAGATTTAAACTTACGACTTTCTGTCTCCAACTCAAAAAATAATTTAAATAGGAGTTGGAGGAGGGGAGAGGTGTAGACAATAAACGGGTACGGTAGGCAAGCGTGCAATTAAGTGAATTCGAGGGACTAAACTATAAATTATAATAAAATATGTCTGCTAGTAGTATTCACTCAGTAGCCAGAGGGAGCAGAGCAGATGATACAGAAGAGAGAGAGAGAGAGAGAAAAAGGCATGGGGATTCGATAAAAGAAGAATCTTACAAAATACTACGAGATATGATTGGCTGGAGCACGGCTCAATGGGCCTGAATTCGATTACGTGTTTCACAACAGGTTCATTTCTTTCGATGAGAATGTCTCTTTTGTTTTCCGTTTTGATAATGGTTGTAATTCATGATGAAAAAGACGTAGAAAATATTAATATTATTTGCATTTTCCAGTGTTAGGTTTCATTAATCCTCAATTTCATTTTCCCCGTTCGGTTAGTTTATTAAATTTGGAATGACATAATAGTTTCTTGACTATGATTTAGTTCACATTTTATAGTTTCGGGCTTATGTTAAACTGTATTTCTCTTAACACAAATTATTTAATACAAAATGAAGTACTTAAATTAAGTTTAATTGTTACTTCTGGAATTGGAAACTAATATGTTACAATATTCTACACGCAAACAATATTAAAAACCATGTTACAAATCTCGCAATTATTAATATAACTAGTGAAAAATATAATATATGAGATCAATTACAATAACTTATAGTACTATAGATCATTTGAGTTTTATTCAATTCAATTCAAATTAGTGCTCAGTTTTATAATTATACAAATTCAACTTATGACTAGGGGTGGCAAATGGATCACCCGGATCGGATCCGGATCGGATTCTTATGGATTGGATCTCAAATGGATCGGATCCTAAATGGATCCAACATTATGGATCTTATATGGATCCGATCCAATTGAAGAATTTTCACATTTAATATGTGGAACCATGATAGATCCATGGTGGATCCACCATGAATCCATAGTGGGACTCATGTTGGATCCAAATAATCCTCACTTCCCCTCTTATGGTCTCACCATTTTCGACCCGCAACCTCACCTACCCCACCCTACCCTACCCCCACCCTACCTCACCTCACCCTACCCCCACCCCACCCCACACTTATGACCCTACTCAGATCTAACTTGATTTGATTCAATCAAAGTCCATCAAATTAGGCTTAGTCCAGTTGAGATTTGATAATTATTCTATATACAAGCTATAATTTTTTTTTAAAATTAAGACTCCAACTATTTGAGATTAAGTTCATGAATAGTATATGTCCTTCAAATCATATTTGAGTTTTAATAACTATGAAAATCAAGTTTAAACAGCTTTTAATATTCAATAAATTTGATTTTACTAAATTTAACTCTGCAAGTTATTTGGAAAAAATATGTGAAGATATGTACCTATCGAAATTTTGAACTAGATTCAGGAGTTAGAGCTATTATGGAAGAATTTTGCCTCGGTTGAAGGTTTGATTTCAGAAATTGGTCCAAGAGTTTTCAGCTTAATTTTTAAAATTTGATTTGAATTGGTTTTTAAATGAATATTGAGATGATACAATGCTAATAAAAATTAATAGGTTTTGAAAATATGAAACATCACTTAGATAAATTTTGGTTGATGGATTTTGAGAAAAAAAAGTGGGTAGCAAGTATCAAATAAATAATTTTATATGTTTTGATATATATATATATATATGATACTATATTCGTTTTTGAAATTTGAGAGAGAAAAGTTAAATAGAATGTTAAATTGGTAACTTTATAAGACTTGTAATACAACATTATATTATGTAATAACTGAGATGAGGATTATACCTATATCATTATTTTCATATTGAGTTCATTTACTATAAATAATAGAACAATTAAAACCTGGAGTTTGAGTCATACTATGCTCAAGCCCCGTTCATGTGATGTTAGGCTCAATCTCGATCCACATAAGTCCTAAGTCTTGGACGGAAAATTCTTACATAGACCAGGTCTAAGAGCTTAGTGGTAGACCTTGAGGTTGTAAATGCACCACATAATACATTTTGATGATGTCATGCTCTCACAATGTATGATGTGGTGCATTTACAATCACAAGGTCTATGAAAAGCTCATAGACCAGGTCTATGCAAGAATTTTCCGTCTTGGACCATTTAATGGAAGTCAAATATGTGTTTTCGAGATCGATATTTAAAATAAACTTAGAATGATAACTTAGTATTGGACATATTTCTATTTAAATCAAATTATTAGGGAGTCGGTGAACTAAAATATTTAATGACATAATACGAAATTTGTGTGCCACTAATCGTGATTAATGATTTAATAATAGTACTAATAAAGAGGGTTTATGTCACGGTAGTTGGGCTCTTTCTAAACCAAACTCAATTTAAATAAATCAAATTGCCTGGCCCGTGCATTAGGATAGAATACGGCCGGCAAACAGAAAATGTGAATTGATATTCGACACATTTCATCAAATATATATAATTACTGCTAGTTGGTAACCTAATGTGGTTGGGTTAAGTGGTAGTGACCTGCGACTTTCAGAGGTGAAATTCAAATTGGAATCCTACTGAAGACACCACACTGGATATGACCTATACCCTTTGTACTCTTCGGTCCAAGCTGTAAATACACAGTCTATTAGATAAAAAAATAAAAAATTACTTCTAGTTGACATAAATGACTCATTTTAATTATCAACCAACAGACCCTACCCTGATTTTACCCTCTAAAATGCCATTCCTAAGAAACTCAATGTTTTCAGAACCGGACCGGACAATGAACCGATTAGCCGACTAGCCACTGATTTTACTGGTCGAATCGGTCGGATCTCTGGTCGGACCGGATGACGTCATAATGATATAATAAATATATTTAATTTTAAAGTATACGTAACATGCATAACATTTAAACATTATCCTACAATTGGTCTCAAATATACAAATATTAGATTAAATTTAAATTAAATCATATAATAATTATCTAAGTTATATCATAATGTTATACTAATTTGTAAGCTCATATAAATATAATATGATTATATTTCTTTATAAAATTTTAAAAGTGTAAGTTAAAAATACAATAAACTAAGAGATTAATAAATTTTAAATATGATTATGTATAAAAGTCTAATATTCAAAATCAAACTTGCATAATATATCAATTTGACTTTCAAAATTTGACACTCTTTATCCTAAAAATAATATTGGAAAGAAATATCTTATAGAACAAATTTTAATTAAAAATTATTATTTGAGCATTAATTTTCATTGATAATGTGTAAAATGTTAATTTGAGTTAATTATCATAATCTAATTTATAAAAAAAAGTTGGCTACACGTTTTCTAAAATTTATAAATTTTTGTACTAAAAATTCAACAAAATAATGTAGCTCAAATGGTAAGGAAGTTATGTTTCATGCAAGGGGTTAGGTGTTTAAATCCCACCTTCTACAATAAATTTTAGCTTAATTTTAACATTAAAAAAATTTTAAAAATCGAAAAAAAAAAGGGAAATTCAGAACCGGGTTGAACCGGTTCAACGGTTTTGGACCCGTTCAACCCGGTTCAGTCTGGTTTTTGAGTCAAGCGGTTTTAGGGGCTAAACCGGACCGGACCAATCTCCGGTTTACGGTCGAACCGGTCAAACCGGCCGGTCCGGTCCGGTTTTAATAACATTGAGAAACTATGATAATTTTTCCCCTTATATAGCATTAAGTTAATAATGTGATAAGTAGAGTGATTGAAAATCAAATGGTTTTTTTATTATATTTTCATTTAGTGAATATGACTTAAATTTATTATCATATTTTTCAATGTACATTAAAGATAAATGTTCATTAGTTAGTCCAAAATAATTAATACTTGATCACACTTATTTTTTGTAATCTAATATGTCACCAATTAACGCTAGCTGCACCAACATGTGATTTGTCTAGTGGAAGGAACTAGTCACTACAAAGTAGTGGACTCAGGTTCGAATCCCTGTTGGGAGAGGTTCCCACTTTATGTGTCCGACGCGCCTCGAAAGGGATTAAACCCTTGGGAAACCAAAAAAAAAAAAAAAAATTAACGCTAGCTGCATATATTTGGTTGCATTTACTGACATCAATCCACTTCTCTCTCTTGCACCTCCGAAACACTATTGACAAATTTTATTTGGTAAAGTATATGCATATGGTATAGTAGGCCATTCACTAACAATTAAGATGTCGATAATAATCCTTATAGTATTATTTTACATGTACATACATCTTTCTTCTTCTTGTTTTCTTCATGACTTACGTACATACAATATTGATTTGATATATCATAATTCGTAACTCATAATACATTTTGTTAATAAACGTACTGTCACGAAAATATTCGAAACTTTTAGAGTAATAAAGATATACTATAATTTTGATTTCCATGATGTAAGCAGTGACGTTGACTGGGATGGGGGCTCTCCTCTCACCATCGGCAATGTATTACATTTACATAGTCCGTATGATATAATTAAATTAAATTTTTTATTCCCTGTGCAGCAAAATTAAAAGAATTAAAAATGTCCATGTATGAAATTCGTGTTCGATGGAAAAATCTGCTTTTTATTTAAATTTGGTGAGAATTAATCTTTATGCACAGTCATGGGCCGGTGAATAAAATTTAATATTTAAGCATACATACTTCACGTACCAATACATAGGATCAACTCATGTTTTGAGTGTTTAAAAATGTGAAAATAGACTTGAATTTACTATTAATGTTGGATATCGGGAGCATATGGTCTTGTTTACATGTGTTTTGACATAGTTTCAATTGGTTTGCATGAAAGATATTTTAGTTGGATATTTTGAAATTTTTTTAAACTTGTATCAAATTTGATGTATTTTGGTTAGATTAATATTTTGAGTGTAAAATAATATTAATTAAATGGTGAGTTGAGTTTTAAACATGTGGGTTGTGATTTTAATGTATTTTTATTGATGAAGTTTTGAGGAGAAACGATAGGTTATAGGTGTTAATTCATGCCATTGTGAATTAAACAAATCGATATTATATTGTACGATAAATTATTTGATTTGATTGAAAGTATTATTATTTTAAGTTGCACCATCTGTTTCGTGAGTTTGGTTCGGTGAAAAGTTCCAAAACGTTGTTTGGTCAATATTCGAAATGCTCAAGTCAAATGGATCCAAACAGGGCATGCGAAGTCATTAGAATTTCTGAACTTTTTAAAACAATAATATATATAGTAGACTATGTTAAAATGATGGGTATTTCAGGAACATGTGGGGTTATATATTTTCTTTTGAAAAAATAAATATGAATTTTAGAATATTATAATAGTGTTTTGACCAAAAACCACCTAATTCACCCAACAATCACCCCTACCCAGCCCGTTGTTGGCCTTGAAAGACAACCTAGATTTTTGAAATGGGCCGTGCTGGACCACGAAGTAGGATGGGCTTAGGTTAGAGTGTTACGGGGTTTTGGGGTGTGGTGTTTTATTTTCCTTTTTTCTCATTTTATGTAATTAATTTTCCAATGAAATTATTCAATCAATTTAAGTGGTGGGTTAAGATATTATGCGATAAAAATAGGGATGAAATTATATTTTGTATGACCTAAAAAGCAAGCTCCAATGCCCCTTTTTCGACACAATGTGCCTAACAAGGCGTGTCGACTGTTTTTTGTTTTACAAAACTTCGGTCTTCATACTGTTACACTAAATAGTTTACTACTTACCTATTCGATATGTGAGGAGGAGGTATCTTGAGAAAAATTACATATAAATATCCACGAGATTCTTGTGACAATTTATTTCAAGGATACATGGGGCTTATTTTGTTTGGTTTTGACTCGATTTCGCTAGTTTTAAGTTTCAAAAATTTGAATTGAGTGATTTCGGTGAAACTTGGTTTAAATTGAGTTTGAATATTGAGTTTTAGATGTTTTAGATTTAAAAAAAAAATTGATAATCCATTTGACGGAAAAACATTGATGGTAAATCATTGTATTTTATAGGTGTAAGATTTATTATATTTGAATATAAAAGTCGAAACCTGAGTTTCGTGAAACCTTGATCAAACTTCATTTGAAATAATTTTGGCTCAGTATTACGAGACCAAGGCAAAACTTAACCAAATAGACCCGTAGACATTTATCTAATATGATTGGTTTCATTATTTCAAGTTAAAGCATGGCTGAAGAGAACTATTTTTTTTTTAATCATTTGATACGGTTATTAATTTATTTCGATAATAATTTGAATATTATATAACACAACATACATTAATATTTAAAATTAATATAGTTGTAAGCACAAAATTAATTAAATAAAAAAATCATAGTAGCTGAGGATTAAAATACTATTATGGGCTGACGAGGTTTAGGAATATTGGGCCAAGGGTTTTGTAAAAATAAAAGTTAATATGTAATAAAACTGAAAGACAAAATATTCCGTTGCCGGGACTTGAACCCGGGTCTCTCGGGTGAGAGCCGAGTATCCTGACCAACTAGACTACAACGGATCTGTTGAAAAGAGATTAACATGTTTTATTTATAATGGTTTGATTACGGAAAAATAATAATTTGGGCACGTTAGACATGTTCTTTAGCGTAAAAATGATCCTTTAAATAATTGAATGAAAATCTATGACCTCCACGATTTTGTTAAAATTTGAAGAAAGTGAATAATTCCTTTTAGTTGTTAGTTAGATCAATTTATAAATGACACTACCAACACGTAGGAACAAATTTTATTTGAAATAAACATATTACTTGTGTGAAATATACTATCTTTAGATCCTTTAAATAATTAAATGAAAATCTATGACCTCCACGATTTTGTTAAAATTTGAAGAAAGTGAATAATTCCTTTTAGTTGTTAGTTAGATCAATTTATAAATGACACTACCAACACGAAAGAACAAATTTTATTTGAAATAAACATATTACTTGTATGAAATATACATGGCATGTTTGTTTGGTGTTTGGGAAAGTAGTTTGGGAGAGTAGTGGAGGTTTGTGAAATAATCTCGATTTGCGTAATGTTGTTTGTTTGAGTTTTGAGAGAGTGGTTTGAGAAATAAAGTGGGTATAGGTTTTTTTGGAAGAGTTAGGTTGTAGGTGTAAGATTTGTAAGACTTTATGTCAAATCATGTTTGTTGTGAGATAAATTGTGTAAGAGATAGGTTACTTTATGTCAAATCATAGTAGAGTTTATATAGGTTTTGTTTAGAGATAAGAAAATTGTTGTTTGTTTGGGTTTTGAGAGAGTAGTTGGAGAAAATTGAGAGATGAAAAATTTATTTTAGAAAATAGAAAACATGTTTGTTTGGCATTTCCCAAACACGAAATTTTTTTGGGAAACGCCAAACAAACCGGCTCAGTATCTTTCTTATACTTTCCAAGAAACTAGTACAAATCTAGTGGGATTTAGAGTCAAATAACTGTCATAAACGAAATCAAACAATATATGAAGTTTGAACATACAATTAGTTCAATTATTTATTTTTCAAGAATTATGTTAAAATATTCAAAAATCACATATCTCAAAATCTGTATATTTTGGCCCCCTTAAATTGCTTTTCACTTGTTAATTTTTATTTTTATAGCATAAATTAAAAACTTTTCACTTGTTAATTTTTATTTTTATAGCATAAATTAAAAAAATTAAGATACATATATCATATTTAAATTGGTATCAGAGCTAGATTAAACATTTAATTGCATAACCTAGATCAATACCAATTTGAAACACAATAGTATATCTCAATGTAATACTTTCATAAAGATAGAGGTTAATAAAGTAACTGAAGATGGAACTTCACAACGATGTGGGACACTTTCACTCTTTCAACTATTATCTAACTCTTAACTCCTAACCAATACTCCCAAAAGCCAATCATATAACAATGAACATAATAGGCCCATTCAACGTTCAATTCTTCTAACTTTTTTATTTCCAAAAGTGTGACGCCCCGAAAATTTCGGACCCTTTCATTGTATTTTTATTGGATTTTTTTTTAAAACCAAATTTTATGTGCTATTACGCTTTAGTTAAATTAAAGTACTTTCTTATGCTAAATTGCATAAATTAAGTAATTCATGCATTATTATGGACCTAGAAATAACTTAGAAAATGGAGAAATAAATGTTAAAAGTCTTGGGGTTATTTTATAATTATTTTGGACTAATGTGTACAAAACTTTTGTATGTTGGGTCAAATTGTATCTTTTAAATTTAGGGGGTAAACTGCAATTAATCCGAAAATTTCAAAAACAAATCTGCAATCACAGAAATGATTTCTATCTATGGAAGAAAATTGCTTGCCTAATGCCTAGGCCTGCCTTTGGTGGAGAAAAAAAAAACTCTCTACCCAAGGTCTTCTCCAATTGGAGGAGAAGCTTTTGGAGGGAGAAATGATTACTTTCTTCCTCCCAAACTAGCCCATATACTCTGAATTTCAGATTTGTTGAGGGCTAGGTCACAAGTTTATGGTTATTGAAGCAAATATGAGATAAAGAGAGAGTGTTTAAAAGAAAAGAAAATGAGAGATAAATAAGAATGAAACTTGAATAAAGAGGGAGGAGCCACCATGGACACCACCACAGCCACCGCCATACTGCCGCCTCCACCGTCGGAACACTGTCACTGGAAACCACCATGGTCATCACCGCCGCCACCCAACTGCCGCTGCAACCTCCGGAGATTCTTCTTTGAAAGACAACACTCAAGAAAGATAAATTTTCGGATACACACTCCATAGCCTCGGTATTTCGACCATTTCTTCTTCTTCCACCGTTAGATCATGCCCAAATTTTGTATGAAGGTTCTACATACATGGAGCTACATATTGACCGTTCGGATCATCGTTTTAATGTTCCTAAGTAAATCTACGTTCGCTGGAAATTGATGAAAAGTAAGGATTTGAGGGCTTTTATTTTGAACCATCACCGGAGCCGCCACCACTGCCACTGGAGCCGCCACCACCACCTTCGGATGTCTGAAAATGAGGAGAGATTCATCCCCTTCGTTGCTTTGGGTAAAGATCCGCTTATGCTTGTGTTCATTAATTGATTTTTGTTCTCTTTTAAGGTGTTCTTCAAAGAAAAATGGAGAAAAACATACATGCATTATAAAGAGTAATAGATTTAAGTTTATATTGTAAAATATATTTCATTTTCATATTTGGGTTGAGTTTATGGATTTTATTTCAAGACTTAGAAATTTGTGTTCTTTTGCACAAAACATGAATATTGAAGAATTTTTGTTTATCCATTGTAGTTTTGTGATTGTTACCTTTAGATTCAATATTAGATTTTTATTGTGTATTTGATTGGGTTTAAATAAATGTTGATTAGATATTTAGATCTTGATTTCTTTTTGTAAGAAAGTTGATGTTTTTAATTTTAAAAAAAAAAAAAAAACTTTGGGGGTATTTTTGAAAGGTTTTAAAAGATAAAGGGTTAAAGGCTGCGATTTGTTTGGGAGTAAATTAAAAATGGACTGAAAATCTCAGTTTTGTTTGATATTCGGTATAGGATTGACTTGAAAAGCATTTGTTTTAAAGTTTGCTTCGAGTTTTCGCAAAAATGGGAGTTTTTGAAACTTTTGGGGTTATTTTTACAAATCTAAAAATAAGGGGGCAGAGGTGCTGTTTTGTCTCTGTTTTTACATGGGTCTTTTATAGATTCTTGATTAATTGATTTGAAGTGGTGGTTTATTCATTTTTGTTTTAAGATTGAAAACTTATAAAATTTTCCAAAGAAAATTATGGTTAAAGAACTTTTGTTCTCCTTGTTAGTTTGGTGAAATGTTATTAAAACTTGTGTTTAATCTCAGTTTTATAGTGAAGTCTTACTTAAATATTTTTAAACATTCTTGTGATATTGGGTCTTGAATTAGTTTTGCGAGAAAGTTAATGTTTTAATGTTTTCGAAACTTTTGGGGTACACTTTGAATGTTTTCAAAAGAAAATGGTGTTTAATTATTAACTTGTTATATATTGTGATTGAGTTCTTACTCCAAATAATCTAGTGAAGATTTTTGGTTTGAAGAACTTTTTGCGAAAAATATTTTTGGGGTACATTTTGAAAATATTAAATTTTATAGGGGAGTTGTGTGCAATTTTAGGGAGTGCTCGGGGCAGCCACCGCTGATCCATTCAGCGGGCTTTCAGGCCCAGTCCGTGATGATTCCGGCCCACTTCATTGCATCCTCTTCGTGTTTTCAATCCAATTTCGCTTGGATTGTTGCTACTGTTAAATGTTTTGGATTTTCTCAAATCTTAAAGTTTGAAAATGAATACACTTAAATGAATTTAATGTCGAAAGTTTTAAGTTCTTGTGTGCGATGTTAATTTAGAAAATCCTTGTGATAGGATTTTCTTTAATTATATTTATGTAAGATTATAAGATAATTTATTAGTCGTATACGTACTTGCTCAGGTTTCGGATACACTTCATTTGTGGAATTTTGGTCGCCGTAATAAGCTCCTCAGGTGAGTGTTGTGTGTTACTTGTGTGTAAGTCTTAATGTGCTAGTAGGTCGAGTCAGAACTGTAACTTAGTCCCTAAACGAACAAGCATGTGATGTGTGATACAATGAAGAACTCGACTGCTAGGACAAGCCACACGTTGAATTATTATGCTAATGCCTATGTGCTTATGAGTTCTTGAACTGCTATTGAGTTATTTACCGATTTCCTGTTACTGAATTGTTACTGTACTGTACTGTTTGTTATTACTGTGTGGGCCCCTATACTTGGTGTGCGGAATCGTGGGTAACCTGGAAGGTTAGGGCCGGAGGGTTACCTCGATCCACCGTAGACCTGCTTCACGAGCCAAGTGTGGAGGTTACACTTGGGGAGTGAATGTCAAACTCCTGGCATTTGACGTCAATGCGCACTGTTATGTAAGGTCGCACCTTACTTGGAGTGTTTGGTGGTGGTTTTCCTGACTGTGGATTGGAGGGTAAGAGGAGGACGGCATCAACAATTGTTGGTTACTTGTTTAACGTGCTTAAATTGGTATATCATGTGTTCATTTACTGTAATGTTGTATATGCTCATGTATACTATGCTGCATCCACGCATCACACGCACATGTGCACTACAGCCTCACTAAGTTGGACGATCAACTTATGCATTCCATGTTTCAATCTTTTCAGCTACAGGTGTTTGGGGAACCAATAGTTCAGGCTGCGGTTAGGTCATCACGGTTGCGGTCCCACTCTAGTTTCGGAGAGTAGTTGCACTTTTGTTTAAACTCTTATTTGGCTTTAAGATCCTCCTTTGAACTGATGTTTCAAAACTCCTATATGTCTAAGTCGATTTTTATAATATCTTGCTTAATATCTTGGTATTTTAGCTAATTTTGTAAAGTGGTCATTTTTATCGAAGATGATTTCAAATATTCTCAAATATTGATTTTAATCTTGTTTTGTCCCTGTTGGGTCTCACAGGTTGTTTCACCACGTCATGTCATCCGTCAAAATTTGTTTTAAATACTTCCGCTTCAAACTATAAATATTAAATTGAATTTATTTTTCTTTCAAAAAATAAGTAATTTAAATTATTCTTATATTGTTTTAAACCGCTTCCGCTTTAAACTTTCCCAATTGAAAATGAATTTTTATTTTGTCAATAAAATATTTTATACATTAATTGTTGGCTGATTATGGACTAATCGCTTTCGAATTAAACTTTTAAATTTTCGTTTTGGTTTTATACCCGTTTAAAAAAAAAAAAAAAAAAAACAAATCGGTATTTTAACATTTTCCTTAAATAAAAATTTAATCGAGTATTATTCGACGAACCCGCGGAGTCGGGCCGTTACAAAAAGTAGGTGGAGAAACTAAAACATATTTGTTGCAGTGAGTTTCTTCAAATGCTTCACAATTCACATCAAAGAATTACAACAAAGTTTTCCTAGCACCCCCCTGACTAAAGGGTACAAAATTCCGATAAATTTATTACAATTTGAATACAAATGGAAGGAGGAAAAGGCAAAATATTTTTTTTTATAATTTTCGAGTTCATCATGGTTGAGCACTCGTAGTTGAATCATCAATTTGGTGCCAAAATCTATTGAAAAACCACATGGAATCGGCTTGTACAGCATATCCATCTTGATTACGGTGCCAACTATAGTAAGCATGTGTTCTGTTCTTGATCTCTAATGTGGCGTGACCAAAACTTGCCTCGCGATAAGCTGAGTACTTAGGTTGTGGCTCTGTCATGCTGAAGATACAAAGAATGTTGTAATAATATTAGCTATCATTATTTTGCTGTAAATGTAAATTACTTTAATTTGTATAATATTGAATTCGAAGAAATATATTAAAGTATTATTACTTGTTGGCTAAGCCTTCGATGTTCCCTCCATCTCCAATGGTTATGTATACAGGGGCAGATTGGTCATTTACGGGAGAGCACTTTCCATTGACAATGTTGTATGCAATGTTAGACACACGTTCCTGCAACGAAGAAGATAGTTCTCAATCTGGATTTTTTTTTTGTAATTTCCGATAATGGGAGTTTTTGGTTTTTTTTTCAACCTCAAGACGACGTATTAATTATTGTAGGATTTAAACACATTCCTTGACAAACAATGAAGTGGAAAAGAAAAGTACCGATCGCTCGTAGGCATGAACATGGCCGGACAAAACAATATCAACTTTGTGCTCGACAAACCATGGTTCATACATAACTCGCATGCTTTCTCCTTCCAAATAGTGATAATTGTAGCTATTGTACCACGGTGAATGCAATAGAACAATCAACCATGGTGTCTCACTCCTATTAACTTTTGGTAGCTCTTCTTCAAGCCACTGATATTGAGGAGTATATTTACCTTTACAAATTTCAACGAGATCGGGATTTAATTAAAGATCAAAGTTGCATTTTCAAAATTAATTGCATTCTTACCATATGCTGAATATGATGACAAAACTATTATATATGCTGAAGCTCTCTTGATAGAGTACCAAAAAGGAGCTGTACTGTGGGATGCTTTATACGGGGTACGATAACGGTGAGTGAAAGGCTTGAAAGGTTTCGTTTCCCCCTGCAATGAAAACAACACCAGTGCCAAATTTGAATTTCTATTTAGAACTATGAACATAAATCAAATTGGATAGTTAAGAGATGATCAATAATATTCAGACATGAATAACTTACGATTTCTGGAGCAAAATCGAGTTCGTGATTTCCGGTGGTCCAAATCCAAGGTTGATAAGCAACACTTCTTTCTACAAACCTTCCCCATGTATCCCATCTTACATTGTCATGGTTAGGATAGTTGTCTGCATAAGAAAGGTCTCCAACAAACAGCACAGTTTGCCCCTTTATTGGATTCAGCTCATAGTGTGTAAGTGTTCGGTTAGAGTCATACGTCTGCCCAAGATCCCCTATAACGAGAAAAAACAACAAAAAAAATCATTTGTGTGTAAATCTTCTTCATTAACTATTAAAATTTCTAAACTTGAGTGGGCTATCAAAAGTTCTAATACTAACAAAGATTCTATCCCCATCAAAATAATGTTTTCCCAAGTCTAAATCATTTTTTTAATTTATAAATCTAAGTCTAATAATTTGAATACTATATATTCATACAATATTCAACATTATCATTCATCACAGAACTTAAAAGTTAAGACGTTCTTAGCAAACACAAAGACCATCCAATTATTACAACATTATTATATGCTAAAAAGCCTAAAAGCAGCACCCATCTTATAATTAAGTAACAAATAAACATCTTAACTTTAAAGAAAAAAAGCTTCATTTTGTGTAAATCTTCATAAAACACCACATCTTAAATTGAACATATAAACTTTAGTTAAACGGCTCATAATCACTGGATAATGAAGATTCGATCCCCACCCAAATCCCTTTATTCCTAAGTCTAAAGCATCCTAATTCTATATTTTCCGACCATTTTCAACTTTATCTAAAAAGTTCCATAGCAAGCATATTGACCATCCAATTATTACAGCATTATTATATGCAAACAAACCTAAAAGCAGAATCCACCAAATAATTAGGCAAGAAATAAATACCTATAAGACCAAAAGTATATGGGACATCAGGGCCAACTTCTGGAGGTGTAACGAACCAGAACTTTCTTGCCGTCTGCCCAATTCCAACCTCATAGTAATACTTAGTATCATACTGCCAGGAAAAAAAAATTCAAAAAAAATTATTGAACAATTCATACAAAAATCAAGTAAGAATGCTCAAATAAAGAAAAAAAAATATTTTATCTAAATGTCACCTTCAATTTCTTAATAGTGCAATGATGGATGAAACCAGAAGTATAATTGTAAAATTTATACTTAGTCACAGTCCCTTCTGCGTGCTTCTTATTGTTAGTTTTCTCATCCCAATACAGAACTTTATTTGAACCTGGTTCATCTACAGTTACCCATGATACAATTACTGCTTTTCCTACATGATCTCCTTGTGTAATATGTACCTAAAAAAAACAAAAATAGAAAAACATACCAAATTCAATCAAACAGAAACAACTAAAAAAAAATGGGCTCAGGATCCTCTATACCATAATTTTGTACCACAATAGTGTACCACTAATAATTAACAGCCACATGTCAATCTCAATTAACATGCATCACATAATATAATTATTTCTTTAGTCTTTGTGTCTTCTCCATCTCTCCATATTGAAACAAAGTATTTATTCAGATCTAAATTGATTTTTGGGTCTTGAATTCCTTTGTGATGTTTCATTAAAAATTCTGTTGGGCACCTTAATTAAATAAGTTTATTATCATATTGAAACTAATTATTTAGAAATCTGAAGTAACTTTTGGTCTTCAATTCTTGTACCCTGTTCCATTGAAAAATCCTCAATTCAATTAATCTATTTTCATACTCAAACTGATAATTTAAAAATGATTTTGGAGTCCATGAATCCACGTATGATATTTTATTAGAAATTCTGCTGGGTACTTAATTCAATAAATTTCTTCTTGTACATTTGTGTCTACTGTTTTGTGTTGTTTTTTCGACGCGGCACCGTTTTTTCTTTAAACATATCTTAATCGTTTAGAAGGAACTTGGAACTTGAAGTCCCAATTAAATTTATAAGGAACAACAACATTCATGAATTCAAAAACCCAAAATTTAAGAAAATTAAATTAGTTTTCTAATTTTCGTTGGTTGGATATAGAGAATTTGATGTTAAAATTAAAATTTGATTGGATATAGGGATCTCAACAATGAAAATTAGATGTTAAAACTGGGGATATAGAGAATTTGATGTTAGAATTAAAATTTGATTGGATATAGGGATCTCAAGAATGAAAATTAGATGTTAAAACTGGAAGGAGGTAGAGAAGATGATAAGAGAAATAATATAGTGTGATGCATGTCAAGTAAGTCTTACATGTGGCAGTT
Source organism: Penstemon davidsonii (assembly GCA_034814905.1). Taxonomy (NCBI): domain Eukaryota; kingdom Viridiplantae; phylum Streptophyta; class Magnoliopsida; order Lamiales; family Plantaginaceae; genus Penstemon; species Penstemon davidsonii. Next base: position 9,151,942 of record JAYDYQ010002688.1, read on the forward strand.
AGTTATTAGTGGTACACATGTGTGGTACACAATTGTGGTATAGAGGATCCTGAGCCAAAAAAATGAGTCAAAAGTTTATAAATTAAACTAGGTCACAAAATCATCCAATAGGAGTAAAATAATACACTTAATAACTAACTGGGGAAAGAGAAAAGATTTGGAGACCTGTTGAGGCGCATTATAGCCAGGAGGCACCTTGAAAACATCGCTATCAAGGGGCATATCCTCACTTTTCTCAACATTTCTCACAAAACTACTTGTGACTCCTCCATTGCAAAGAACTGCAACATTTATAACCGTAGCAGCGAGAACAGTAAGAATTAAAAACGGCGCACCCATTTCCTTATCGTGCGAACTTGGTCGAGGTAGCTAAACCTGCGCACCCCCGGAACACGAAAGAAACAACTCTCGTTCAAATCGAAATTTTGGTTCCTTATGCTCAGATTTCCGAGTGGTTAAATAGAAATGTTTAAAGGAATCTTAATCGAAATTTACGGGGAATATCCAGGAGTTTATACGGTACGAATACGCAGGGTATTTGTTAACAATGTACCATAGTCGAAGTCAAAGGTTTTATTATTCAATAATGGCTCCTCTGGATTTACTCTAAAACTAAAAGTAAATGGCTCTGGATTTTGTTTCGGGATTTTATACACATCTTGATTCTTGAATTGCGGACAAGTGAATGATTGGAGGATAAAAAAGGAAAATTAAAATTAAAAAAGTAAAGAGCTTTTTTTTTTGGGTTTGCCCAAGCTGGGCAAGAATTTTTCAATTTATATTTGTTATTCAATATGTGATTTAAAGGAATAATTACCTGCATATGGAAATACATTTATCGTACTTGTGCATTTAATACAAGGAGTATAAATAATTTAAATTAATTTATTATTGAATGTATGCGTGAATGTGACGTTGACTATGGGTATATAAATGAGTCAAATGACTGGCACAATGCAGGTAATTCTCACACCAAATGGCATTTCACATGGGAAATCCTAAGATTAGCATAACTGATGACATAAACCGAAGCCCATGATACCAATAAACAAATGAAATCATTAAAAAAAACTGTTGAAATTGAGTAAAAATTACTCTTGACCTAAATTGAACCCGCTCCAATACATCATTAACAAAATAATGAATTTGAATTCATAATAGAAAAAAAATTGTTTAAACAAGAGATTTCAAATCCCATATCATATCGGATTCAAAACTATCCATCAACGTAATTGATGCATTTAATGTAATTAATCAATAGGTTAGAGGAGTTCAGTTCACATTTGAAAATATGATTTGACTTATTTTGATTATATGTTTAAGGAAACATGTAAAATCTTTTTTTTTTCTAAGAACACACGTAAAATCACTGTTGAATCAAATCATAAAGAAGTATACTTAAATATTTTCAATTGTTAATGATATCAAATAAAAAATTTATAAATATAATTTTTAGAAACTCAAATAAACTTGGTAGGCCGACTTTCAGATCATTTGGGGAGCAGACTGCAGAGAATAGTGAAATGAATAAAATTAGTGCGGTAGCCAAATTTCATTTATTGGGAGTGGTACGTTGAGGACTAAAAGGTTTGGCCCACTCAACTTCGGAGTATGAAAGTCGCCGCAAAGCAGTAATGTGGGCCGAACTCCAAAGTTGAAAAACTCTGAAATCAAATTAGAAAAGCAATTCTTTTCACACTCCTTGACTTGAAAGATATAATTCTTTTTTTTTTTTTTTGGATGAATATAATATTTCTACGGAAAAAGTCGATTTTTCTTCTTCTTTATTTGGCATTGTTTTAACTGAAAAAAAAATATTATTTGTATACTCATAAAATAGCGACTGATGAATGATGATTAATAAATCATTAATAATATGATAATTGAAAACATTTAAGGAAGAATTAAGAGTGGGAGCGTATGTTATCCATATAAGATAAAATGGTCAAACAAGTGTTTGACTTGGTGTGGGGAAAAACTAGTTACCATAATGTTCAACCCAAGTAGTGAGAATTCTTGTTAAAAGAATTTTTCACGTAATGTATCCTACGTGTTTCAAATCAAAATAGATTAAATTAAATTTAAAGACGTAGATACCATAGAGAACTAAAAAGAAAAAAATCGAATGGAAAGAAAATCAAGTTGCAAAAAGTAACTTAACATAATTTTATGGCCTGATAGTAATTAATTTGCATGGCTAGACTTAAAATCACTAATGCAATCATGATTGATCTCTTTTTCCATTTTATTTTATTTTATGCCCAATAACAAAAAGTAGAGCGAAGGATAAAAACACCTCCTATATTTTGTCTAACTCCCAAAAAATTCCTGTGTTATTTTAATTCTAAAAAAAACTCCTGTGATCTCAAGTAAGTGCCAAATACACCCCCAAAAAAGATAGTGTGTTTCAAACGCCAAAATTGCAAGTATTTGTTTACATTTTGCTTTTGATATGACAATTTTACCCCTGATATCGAAAGACAAAAACACCCTCTATGCTTTGTCTAACTCAAAAAAAAAAAAATCATGTGTCATTTTAAATCCCCAAAACCCCCTTGTGTTTGGTTTTAAATAGCACACTCGACCCAAGTAGTAAATACTTAATTTTTCAAAAAAAAAAAAAAAAATAAACACATAGGATAATCTTTTCATTCCACCAAAAGTCAAAAGTAAAATTATATTTCGATTGAGTGTGGTATTTAAAATCAAACACATGTGAGTTTTTAGGAATTAAAATTAATAACACAAATATTTTTTGGGAGTTAGACAGCATAGGGGTGATATTGTCTTTTGCTCAAAAGTCAAATGCCAAAATGGTGAAAAAGCAACGGCAATGGCCTATGGTAGCCCGTGCTTTATTCCGCCACTGGCTCAAATTTAGTCAACACATGTGCAAACCTCATATAACCGAATATTTGGTCCCAAAAAAGCTACCGTTGGACATTAATGATGACTATGCTCTAGTACCGGTACTTTTAGACATTCATCTTCATTTTAATCTCTTTATATCAACATCATTTTATTCAATCGGTGATTGCGGTGTTGCCATGTTGTAGTGTTTAATCTTAATGTCATCATTAAATCTAATATCTTCAAACACATAAAAGAAAATAATAACCCGACCTGGTTGTAAACGAATATTTTTATTCTTATAAAAACCCGTTCATTAATTAATGAAGAGAAAACGTCTAGACGATCGAATAAAATCACTTATATGAAACTCGATTGAGCTATTCGAGTCAATCTATTTTAGACATCAGAGAGTATTTCCTGGGATCAATCCAAGTAGACCTTCTCGAACATACACCCGTCACACAAAACAAGTCCTCCATAAGAAGCACAAATGGTGTGACTTCACCTCTACATAAAGTCTAAACACACTACACCACAAAATGATTTCATACGTCTAGGAGAGAGAAATTGTTGTAACCAATTTTAGTGTTTCTGTCTTCCTATATAAATTAGTGTTCAGTATACAATAATATTTATAATACACAAAAATGAAATGATTTTCAGCAAAGATGCTTTCATCTTCTCTGTTTATATTTTCAGTAATTTGATTTTACTTTAGATCTTAACGATCTTCCTTTATCGCAAGTCATGTTCCATTTGGTGGTAGAACTAATTGAGTTAATCGACCATAACTCATTTTTGGTGTAGGAAGCTTCACATGCTGGGGCGAAGCCAGGATTATAAACTGAGGAGGTGAAACTAAGTGGATAAATTACTGATATTTTATAATATAATTATTCTAAAAATTAAGTATAAAAATAGTTGTAACTAGAAACAAATATTTTCAATATATTGACAGTTTCTAAGATGACAAATATTATTAATGTAAATGATCAAATAAGATAATTACAAATCAACCGTGAAATAAATAATTGGTTATATGAGATAAACAATATGATATCGCATGGGTTCAAATCTATATCCATATCCGACCCGAATGCAATCTCATGAACGATGGAGACCCAGGACGCAACCCTAAAGCCTAGACATCATGCTCTCCTGCTACCATTACGTTGAACGGGGTTACCTGAACACCTGGATAACTAAGCGACCTTTGTTGAGCTCGCTAGCTAGTTTACATTAACACGATTAAAAACATCAGATATTCACAAGATCCTCAAGTTACACATTATATGGAACATGGACTCTATCTTAGGAAGAGTTACCATACATGCAAACTGAATTCCCCAAATCAAGAAGTATCTCAACCAACCTATATCTCATTCAACTGGTATAAATACCTCTCTGTACGATCATTAAAATCCTAATACACAATTATGCCGCATCCTTCTTTGCAGTTCTCTTTATATAAATTTCTAGCAATTTGATGACTTAAGCATTGGAGGAGGTTCCGCTGGAAACCCCATCCCCGAGTGTGTAACCTTTGTTTTGCGGATACTCGAAAGCTCAACATTAACAGGACTTTGGGGTAGAACATACGGAATTCGAAAATCAGGTATTTGCTCTGCATCAATTGGTGCCGTCTGTGGGAAACTTAATAATTTCCACACTACCAATACTCAGAAGATTCATGAGATGGCCAAGCCAAGAAGAGCAAATCCAAGAAACGCGGACTCGACCAACGTCCCTCCGCTAAGAGAAGAATCTTCTGAAATGACGGAGATGGAGGAAGATGACACCGCTCAAGGGCAGGATGAATCCCAGAATCCACCTGTGCCCCCCAACGCAATCCTACAACAGTTGAACACAATCTTCGACACTTTCCTAGAAGAGTTGTTGGTGCAAGTGGACGCTCGATTGGCCCAAGCCATCTATCAGTGACCGGACAATCAGAGGGCTCCACAAGGCCCACCAATCCAATAGGATCAGCAAGCTCCTCCAGGGAATCTCGGGACCAACAAGGTCAGCTGGAGAACTCTCAACACCAGCCATCATATCAATTCCAAGGTATACTTATGGGAGAGAATGCGGTGGTGGAGAGAGTCGAGTAATTCCTGATCACGTGAAAGACGCGGTCAGCAGGCTGCGGAACGTCACAAATTGACGAGCCCAGACCCCGTTCCCTAACGAAGAGTTAAACCAACTGCGGTAAAAAAATCAATGAGCCACGGGAAGAAATCTCCTAGAGCAAGGATCAACTGCGACCTCGCATGAGAAGCTCGTCCCCTCTATGGGAGGAGCTCTTAGAAGACAGACCTGACCCGAGATTCAAACTACCCTCATCTTTCCCCCATTATGAGGGAACAAGTGATCTGATAGAGTATTTGAGACCGTTCAACCTAATCATGCAACTGTGCCATCAAACGGATTGGGTCAATGCCCAAACTTTTGCCACCACCCTGAGGGGGAAAGCCCAACCATGGTATGAATCTTTACCCGCGGGATCGATTATAACCTTCGAAGAGATGGACAACCTGTTGGTGAATCAGTACGCCTCGCACCTACCAAGAAGACCTCGCTTCAGTTGTATGGGATCATGCAAATGCATGGAGTCGAACAAAGCCTTTATGGAAAAGTTCTCCTCGACCCTAATGGAAGTTGTGGACCCTAGGCTTGAAGACATCCACAATTTTCTAATTAGAGCTCTAAGGAAGGGACCTTGGTGAGAGGAGTTGGTCGCTAAACCTCCCACTTCCCTGAGGGGTCTTATAGCGATGGGCAACTGACACATCGTTTTGGAAACCTATGTACCGGGACAAAGAAAAGTCGTGTGAGGCCATCGTACGACACAAGGATCAGAAGAAGGATGATCGTTCTAAGCAAGGACGAGGAGACAAAGGCAAATCCTATGACCCCAAGGATAAGATCGAGGGTCCTCTCACTCCGATCAAGGCCACAAGTATATAAATCTTTTTCGCCGTCGAGAAGAGACCAGAGATGTTGCATTGTAACTCTTTGTAATAGATTTTGAAATCTGTCGAAATTTTGAAATTTCAACGGAAAAATTTCTGTCGAAATTTTCTGTCGAAATCTTTATTTCGACGAGACTTTCTGTGACGGAATTTTTCTGTCGAAAATTCCGTCGAAATATTGAAATCTGTCGAAATTTTTTGTAAAATCTGTCGAAATTTCCATTGAAATTTCATCTTATTCTAGTAGTATCTTGTAAAGAGTCGGATCTATTTTTAATGGGCTTGTTATATTTTGAATAAGAGAAGGGACCTAGCCCATTAATCCAGTGTATCAAATGGGTCTACCCATCACATAAAATCCATTAACATATTAAAGACTAAATATATAATTATAATTCAATAAACAAATGTTGGACTTTATATGTAACTCAATAAGTCTAACAAAAAATCAATGTAAGTTCATAAATTTCTTACATTCAGATCTTATCAAATCCACCTAGACTCGTATTTGCTTAATGTGTTTAAGAATATATATATATATGCTTAATGGAATCATGATAATTTGTTCTTATATAATGTAGATAAATTTTTTTTCCAATAACTTGGATCAAAATCAGATAAAAATCTGTTTAATTGACAGCTCATATAAATACGTAATCTAACATAATTTTTTTTTTTTAAATATTTTGCTGTGAGATACTTTATAATGGAAATTATGTGCAGAATTAAACTGTCTTTTTAATTAACTCGATTGAGACTAGATATGGAAGTAACAAAGCTGACCAACTCATTGTAAATTAAATTTGATATTTCTCAATTATTTTTCTATACAATCTAGAAATACTGAATATTTACTATAATTTCTAACAAGTTGGTCAAGCTGTTTGTGAATCATTTGTAGTCAGTCTCTTAAAAATATGTTTAATTGTAATCTCCCATAACACTTCAAGCAAAATGAAATAAATTAGAATTGCCCTTTTGGTATAGCGCTTTAGGTCAATTCCCATTTTTGGTACACCGCTTTATGTGTTCAACACATTTGATATCACGTTTTAACAAATTGTGACACATTTGGTGCCGCCGTTAAAAATCACTGTTAAGTGGTGACGTGGCAGTTAAATCGTATTGCAAAGTTGGTGTCAATACATAGGTCAATTTCCACTTTTGGAAACCGCTTTATGTGTCTAACATATTTAGTACCACGTTTTAACAGATTGTGACACATTTGGTACCGTCGTTAAAAATCATCGTTAAGTGTTGACGTGGCAATTAAGTCTTATTACAAAATTGATACCAATATGTTTATTGATAATTTTACCCCATAATATTTCAGGCTACCAAAATAGACCATCTTCAAATTTACTAACGATTTTAGTCCACATTGTTGTCAAATTTCAAAATTGACTCGAATAAGACCACATGTGGACCAATTTTGAGATTTTACTTATAATACTTACATAATTAATTTAATTTTATAAATAATATTAATAAATTAATATAAATCTGGAAAAAAATATTATTTCCAAATCTGAGATTTATATAATAGTATCAATCTATTTAGAATTTATAAAAATAATAAATTATAAATAATTATAATTAAATAAAAAAAAAAAAAACCAACCCCCTCCCCCCACAATTCCCAGGCCGCCGGAAAAAAGTTAAGATTTTCAATTTAGTTTGACGGGTAATCTTTAAATCTTGGAAAATATTTTCTAATGACTGGCCCATTGGAATTAGCCCAATATCAATCGTGCTTAATGTCAGCCCAGAATAATAGATTTACAAAGCAAGAAATCGGGCCAAGTAACATGATCGGTAGCCCAGAAAGTGTGTGCCCAGTTGTTTCAACTAAATTCTCCCAATTTATTGAAAAAAATATTTAGGTCTAGGACCACCATGCATTAATATTCTTAAAACTAATGCAGATTAGCTGTCAGTTTAGTGGAAAATTTACAAGCGTAATCGTCGATCATTGGCATGACTTTCTAAATAAACTAAGAAAATGGGGTTAAGTAATGAACTTGAATTTCGATAAATGCATAAGAATTTATTTTCATTTATTATCTTTACACTTAACATCCATACAGAAGCTTGCAAACAAGTTGTACAACGTCTATTTCTGTCAAATGCAATTCTATTTTGGTATTAAAACATATATGATTATATGATTTAAACATCCCATGAACTTGTCAGAATGCCTTAGCTGGTTGTATGTGGGCGCCAAATAGCAACTAATATACTGACAATTGATATATATACAAGAGTAAAAAAAGATGATATCATCTCAAGCAAAAAATTCGAAAGAAAAAAAAAATGGAAATCAATCTCAGCTCCCAAATGCCACAACCTCTACAACAGAAACATCAACAAGAAGAAGAACAACAGCAGCTCCCAGAAAACGAATTCACCTGCCAAATATGCATCGAACCCACTTCAAATCCGGGAAAGAAATTCACGAACACCAACAAATGCTCCCACCCCTTCTGCACCGACTGCATGATAGAATACATCCGTGTGAAGCTCGAAGACAACATCGGACTCATCAAATGCCCAGCTTACGACTGCGATCACGAGCTCGACCCACTCGTGTGCGCTTCACTCGTCGGCCCTGCTCTCTTCATACGGTGGAGCGATGTTCTGTGTGAAGCTGCAATTGGTGGTGCGGATAAATGCTACTGTCCGTACGGAAACTGTAACGTGTTGCTCGTGAATGAGTGTGGGGGGGATCCGAAGAAATGTAAGTGTCCGAGTTGTAAGGGATGGTTCTGTTTCCGGTGTAAGAGAGTTTGGCATGCTGGATTTAGGTGTGAGGTGGACAGAAATGACATCGCTTTTGGGAGGTTAGCGAAGCAGAGGAAGTGGAACAGGTGTCCGAGGTGTAGGCACTTCATTGAACTCTCTGAGGGGTGTCCGGCTATCATATGCAGGTAAATTTATTTTTCATTTTTTTGTATTTTTCTCTTTTTGAAAACTCGGCGAAATTGCATTTTTGGACTGATATAATTTTGATTGATTGTTTGGGTTTTCTGGGACTTGTTTTATTTTATGACTGATGATGAATTGGGGTGTGTTTGCTCATTTCAATTTTGTTGGTAACCGTGTACTAATAGGGAGGGGGTGATATGTGCAAAATTACTTGAAGCTCATCAAATTTACTTTCTGAAATTGCATTATTTTGGAGGACTTACAATTTTGAGAGCTAATATCAGCTAAAGGAAATATCTTGGTGTTTCATTTTGTTGCTTTTGTCTGATACCTTTGATCTGATTAATCAAATTTAACAGTTAATTAATTATGTACTATTTGTTCGTGAAGATGGTTTAGGATTTCGATATTTAGTAGTTTGTTGATCAATTGTGTGCATTTTATGAACTAAAGTGGGATGTATTGCAGATGTGGGGTGAGATTTTGCTACAAGTGTGGTGAGGAATTTCGGCAAAATGGGTGTGGATGCAGCAGCGAAAATACACCTCCTATTGGCTATTGTGGTTGCATGTCTTTCATATTTGTCATTGTGGTCTTTTTGGTCTATTTATTTCTGCCGTTGTTAAAAATATTTTACACCCAAATATAGAACTGCAGAATAATATAAGAAATTTACAGTTGGGTAGAGATGAAATGAGTTCGATTTGATTTTTGGACTGGTGAAATTGAATTAACGCCTCTTTCTTTCTGTATGGGAAAAATTAAGAAATGAGTTTTTTTTTTTAGGGAAAATTAAATGTCACTGCTTGCTCTGGTTGTCTCTATGACTCTATGTATGCCATGTGTCCAACTAACTGAAAAATAAAAGGTAAACTTTACCTTTTTAATAACTCCCCTTCTTTTTCATTAAAAAAAATAAAATAAAAAATAGCAACCACTTCTATATTCAGTTTATTTTTTAAAAGACTTAATAAACTTTACAGTAAAATGGGTCAGTATTAATACATTGAAGAAGTAATAAATCAATCATTCAAATAACACTGTGAGTCTTATCAAATAACATTGTGAGTCTTGGGGTGGTCTATTTTGACATCGTTTTATGGACACTGGAGAAAAAACAAAGGAAAATACGGAGGGGCCTACACCCCCGCCCAAAGAAAAAGGGAAACTAAAATCCCAACAAGTACATAGTTAGAAATAAACAAAACCCTGTCGTTTATAACAATTAAAAGAACAAACCAAAAATGAAAAAAAAAATCAGAATCACTGTAAAGAACTCTATCGACTCTTATTAGTATAAATATATATATATATATATATATATATATATATATATATACTTGGGGTCTGCACCGAGCTATGCACTGTGTTTTTGCTTTGTTCGATTATGGAATAACTCCGATGTATATGGATAATGTCCAGCCATTTCCGAATTAAAAATTGGCGTACTACGGTTTTGATGATCCGATTTAATTGGCGCTTCAGTATGTATCTGTCCATGGCAAGTTTCTAGGCAGGCAGAAAACATCCAAAGGCTGCATTTCTCACAACAAAATATCTAAGCAAACAAAAAATAAAGACTAGTTTTAGGAGGAATTTCAAATCCACTTAAAATTGGGTTGAAATCCATTGGACTAAAATCCAGGATTTCAAATGAATGGATTTAATTTTGTATCCAAATAGTATGATGGATTTGACAAGGGATTTCAAATCCACCCAACCCAAATCCATCCATCCAAATGGGCCCTAACAGTTAATTAATTATGTACTATTTGTTCGTGAAGATGGTTTAGGATTTCGATATTTAGTAGTTTGTTGATCAATTGTGTGCATTTTATGAACTAAAGTGGGATGTATTGCAGATGTGGGGTGAGATTTTGCTACAAGTGTGGTGAGGAATTTCGGCAAAATGGGTGTGGATGCAGCAGCGAAAATACTCCTCCCATTGGCTATTGTCTTTGCATGTCTTTCATATTTGTCATTGTGGTGTTCTTGGTCTATTTATTTCTGCCATTGTTAAAAGGATTATTTACACCAAAAATATAGAACCATTTGAGATGTTATATTAATTAATACTAGCATAAGCCCCGTGCTATGCACGGAATCATATTAATTATTTTATTTGTTAATTTCGTATTTATGTAATGACAATATCAATTTTTTTTTTTATTAAATGTTGAGATGCTTTAGTAAAAAATCATAACATTATAGAGGAGGAATAAAACTCGATCTATGTTTAATCTATGTTTAATTTGAGATGTTATATTAATTTATATTGTCTAGTGAGGTAAGGTAGTGCGTCAAGGTACAGATGGCGTTACCAAATGTACTTTCGTGCTATGTGCAGCCATTTACTGAACTAAATTTCGAAATAGGTATATTGAACATGTTATGTGCAAACTTCAAAATCCTTCTACAAACACAACAAATGCCATTAGATACTTGGGCAATGCAATATCAAAGATTAAGTATAACCTAATTTACTCCAAACAAGACGAAATTTAAAATCCAAATATGTAAAAAAGAATATGAAATTCAAATATTCAACCAGTTCTCGAATCATCGAAAGTGCAGCTGATTCGATTGAGGTTCGCCCAAACACAAGCGTACGTATACGTATACATAGAGCGAGAGAGAGTACCTGCTGTTGCCTGGCCACCTGTTCTCGGAGTCTGAGTGCTTGTTTCCTAATGGCTTCCATTCACGAACCGATCAGTTGTTCCCGATTTGATTGCAGAAGAATATAAGAAATTTACAGTTGGGTAGAGATGAAATGAGTTCGGTTTGATTTTTGGATTGGTGAAATTGAATTAATTCCTCTTTCTTTCTGTATGGGAAAAATTAAGAAATGGGTTTTTCTTTTTTAGGGAATATTAAATGTTACTGCTTGCACTGGTTGTCTCTATGTATGCCATGTGTCCAACTAACTGAAAAATAAAAGGTAAACTTTACCTTTTTAATAACTCCCCTTCTTTTTCATTAAAAAAATAAAAATAAAAAATAGCAACCACTTCTATATTCAGTTTATTTTTTAAAAGACTTAATAAAACTTTACAGTAAAATGGGTCAGTATTAATACATTGAAGAAGTAATAAACCAATCATTCAAATAACACTGTGAGTCTTATAACAATGAGTGGTTTATTATATATGTGCCATAAGATGTACTTTCGTGCTTAATTTTTTTCTTTTTTTTTTTTTTTTAATTCTGAAAAAAAACACATTTTGCGTTAAAACTTGTTCAGTAAAATTTAAAAAATGAAAAATACTTGTTCAGTTAAATGAGTTTGTATTAATGCATTGAAGCAGTAAACATATGGGTTTCAAGGTACATTTATGATATTCCTCCCACGTCATCAACTGCCTCCCAATATAGTGGCCCTCCTTAGCTAAACAACCAGCTACCAAATTCGTCGTTCTCTTAATGTGGCACAATCGAATGTTCCAAGGTTTCTTGACAAGCTTTCTGCAATCCTCGATGATATTATCAAGCGGATGCTCCCTAGATGAAGACTTCAGAACCAAAGCACAAATCACTTCTGAATCAATCTCCACCTCCAAATTGGGAATTTTTCTATTCCATGCGAGTCTAAGGCTCTCCCTAAGAGCAAGGAGTTCAGTCTAAGTTATTGAACCAGCCCCAACACACCTGGCCCACTGAAGCCAAGGATCCAATGACCATACTCATCCCTGATAACACCAGATCATTGATACATAGCTAGTTATTTTGTTAATGAGCAAATTAGATCTACAAGTTGTTGAAACCTTAAATAAACCTTTAGGTCATGGGATTCGAATCCCAATTGAAGCGTGAATGTTTTTCTAATTTAATATCAATATTGTTACTGAATATTCTTAGTTAGACATCATTTGTACTTACTTAGTTATGGTACAAATATATAAGTTGATATAATGAACTAATCACCATTTAGCTAAAAATATAAAAATGATTGCATATATATCATTTTTATTTTTATTTTTATTTTTATTTTGTATGGTTTCTATGTAGTTTTTAATTATTAAAACCTTAAATAGTGAATATTGCTTTAGTTGGAAATGCAATCAATTTAATTATTTATTCTTTTGTTTTTTTGTATGGTTTCTATGTAGTTTTTAATTAATATATATACTACTAGTATCAAATTCATGTTGTTAAAAAAAATCCCGCCTTCTTAAAAAGATTGATATTGTCATATACGTATGTGGTCTTTTCGTTCAGGGCCCACGCGCGTGTATAAATGGACATTATTGTCATTTCGTAATTTACGAGCATCAGTGTCGTTGTAAATAGGCATTTGTGTATTTCTATTTTCTTGAGTGATCGTTGTAGCAATATTTATCTTGATATTTCTCGTGGGTGTGGAAAGCTTGGACGAATTTGTAGTTAGTTATAGTGTCACTGATAATTAATTTTTAGTACTATTTTAATTATGTTGCAAAACAGGCTAATATTTCCACATGATATTATCTGTGTTACTGTGTACTATGTTAAAATTACTATTTTATCCATTTTTTTTATAATTGTTATCAAAGGAAATATTCTTACTTGCATGTCATAACTTATACGTCCTGAGTAATTGAATTAGGGTAATTTTAGTTATGATGAATTTAGTTATAATCACGTCGGATGTGAACTACTAGTCTTTTTTTTTTTCGTTTTGGAATTTAATTAATAAAAAAAATATATACTAGTAGATTAAATAAAAAAGGAATTTATTTGTAGGAATAGATATACGATCATTAAAAAATTACAGCTAGAATTTTTTAATGGCTAACCCATAGATAAGCCAAGAAGTTACAAATATTAATTATACATGTGAGTTGGCAACCTTATTAATTTTTCTTTATTTTCTGTTTCAATTCTTTTTTTAATATTTTTCTCAGTTTTTATTTGGTGATAATTATCTCATTTTTTTTTGCACGAATTATTATTCAAAATGTTAAGTAATTCTTCTTTAAATTCTTTCTCGCAAAATTCAAGTTTGATACATGCACATACTATTGTTAATGATTTTGTTGGTATTGAATATATATATTTCTGATTGGTATGCTTTGTCTAACTCCAAAAAAATCTCATGTGTTATTTTAAAAACAAAATCTCTCATGTGCTCTCAAGTCAGCACCAAATACACTCCCAAGAAAAGAGAGTGTGATTCAAACGCGGAAATTGCAAGTATTTGTTCATATTTTTTATATGACAATTTTACCCCTGACACTTATTTGTACGAGCGTAAGACAAAAACACCCCATATATTTTGTCTAACTCCCCAAAAACCCCTCTGTGTTATTTTAAATCCCAAAAAACCCCCTGTGTTTGGTTTTAATTACCACACTCAACCCAAGTAGATGCTCTTTTTCAAATCACATGGGCGTAAAATGAACATTATGCATTTCATAGGGGATAAACTGCGATTAACTTTGGAGAAAAATTGGACTTGGTACCAAAGTTGCTATGAAAACCTATCATGTGGTACAAAATTTACATTTTCGTGTCCAGTGGTATCAAAATTGCAAATTGACCTATCTTAGGGTACCAAATTAAAAAGCAAATTTCACCAAATTGTTTTACAAAAAGACAAGAGTTTCAAGAAGTCGAGTTTACTATATGATACAGAAAAAGTTGAATGACATGTAAATTTGGTGACAAAAGCCTGACTTGAATTTGATGCCAATATTATTATTTAGAAGAAATAAGAGAAGGAGCAAAACGGAGCCAGCATCGAAAGTTCCATCATTGTTGGGTCTAACATTATTCCTTTACAACAAATCAAACATATTTTTAAAACACAAAATCAATTGATCATCCCAATCGTGTATAGAGAACAACTTTAAATAAATCTAAATCATGCGCTCAACCACGTCATTCATGCATTAATTGTACCAAATAATTAATTTTTTTTTTTAACAAATGATTAATGGGCCAATCTACATCTTCAGATTTAATCTTTAAATCTTGGAAATTTTTTTCTAATGACTGGCCCATTGGAAATAGCCCAATATCAATCGTGATTAATGTCAGCCCAGAATCATAGATTTACAAAGCAAGAAATCGGGCCCAGTAGCATGATTAGTAGCCCAGAAGGTGTGCCTAGTTTTTTCCCAATCTATTGAAAAAATATTCAGGTCTAGGATCACCACCATGCATAAGGTGACTAACAAATAGGCGGAATGCATCCATTTAGTCACGGCTCAAGGGTCATTAGTCCAAATTTATTTGGACCCGCTAAAATTATAAGTTTATATATTAGTACTAAAGCCGTGACTAATTTTCATGAATATGTATATGAGGTTAATTTTCACTTGTACGTGAATTAGTGTGTTCCTATATATATTTGGGATATAGAGGTAGGGCCCAAATATATGCACTACATGTCTGAAAATTTTCTTTCTTTAAATTTTCTATTAGAAGTGATAAAGACAACCAAAGTTAATTTTACGAGAAGTGACAAGATGATGGAGAAACAATTAATTGGACAAGTACATTTATGATATTCTCTCGTGTCTATTAAAAAAAATATTATCTCCGTTTTTTTTTTTTTTTTTTAATGATGTGAGGCATTTTCAACCATAAGATCTATGTAAGAATGTCCCGTTACACTATTGTGTAGCAGTAAATCCGTGGCCTCGGGAAAGAATGCATCAAGAAAGGAAAAACTGATGTAGTCATGATTTATTAAAGCTTAATAAATTTTTGAGTTTGACATAATTAATATATACTTACTTGCTCGTATAAATTATTCATTAATTAGCATATGAAAATAAAATGGAGAAATAATCCAAATTCCAGAATCATTGTAATTTACTCTTCTCTTGGAGGGTAGTATAAATATGAAAATGAAAGATTCATTAAAAAGGAAATTTGTAATTTCATGTATGTATTGTGCGCATATATAAGAGGATTATATCAAAAAATAATGATTATAGTACAAAACAAATATTTTCAATGCAGGATAGATATATAGATGGAGTCATGGAGATCAAAGAAAGGAGCAGGGCCGGTTGAAGGGTTTTGGGGGCCCTAGGCGAAATAAAAAATCGGGGCCCAATGTAATAATTTTTTTATGTAAAATTTATTTTTCTTGCTCCTTTAAACACAAAAGTATTTATTAAATCTTCATATTCTAATTCTTCTAACATATTTTTTTATATAGACAAAATAGGCAAATCACTTAATATTTCTTGTGTCATTGTCGAATGTAAACATGTTTTTATTAATTTTAATTTAGAAAAACTTATTTCAACATATGCAACTGTTTTAGGTATAGTGAATATAATTAACAAATTTACGTATTTGGATAAGAACTAATCAAATCTATATGATTAAATATATCAATTGGCTAACTTTTGATAGCACTTTTAGTTCATAATATAAATCGGAACCATCTACGTCTAATATCGAATCATGTTTTAATGCATTTTCAAAATTATTACAACATTCTTTCAATGTTTTATATAAAGACTTTAAAGCTTTAATATTTAATAAAAAAAACCCGAAAATATTTTAATTCATCTTCCAAGTTGTTTTGTTTTGTTTTTTTTTTTAATTTTTTTATTTTGTGAACTGAATATTGTGACACCACTCTACTGTAAATATAAATTTTTTATTTATTTATTTTTATAATGTTGTGTATCAAATACAATGTGGATAAGGGCTTTGAGCCCAATTAATATAAACAGGAAATGGGCCTTGGACAATTAACAACTAATATAGCAGCCAGCAAGGAGAGGGGGCCCTAGGCAAGCACCAGAGCTGCCTATGGGCTGGGCCAGCACTGGAAAGGAGAGATCTAATAACAGAAGGTATAAATAGAATTCATTGACTTATTTATTATATTTAAGTTGATAGTCAAATTAAATCAACCTTAATGCATTATTATATGCACTCTTTATTCCCAATCGAAAAACTTCCTTAGTGCCCCCTTTGGATCTGATTGTTCAGAAAGCCAAATCCCGTCATTCTTCGCAAACCAATAACAATTACTCTCACCGCATGGACGCTTGTCATCAAAAGCATCAAATGCCTTGTTCTTATTACCCCACCAAAAGTGGCAAAAGAACAAAGTTTTGAAAGGTGTAGAACAAAAATCAAAACTAAACTCTTGATTCAACGCTAGCGTGTGATTTCCAAGATCATCATTTCCAGATGCGCAATGTACCGTTACGATTGATGGTTTTGTGTTTGGTGCAAGGTTGTTAACAAGATGAACACTATAATGGTAAAGTGGTAAAAAAAAACATATGCGCGCGCCTATTGCCTGGAAATAAATCCCAAAGAGGATGAATGATAGTAGAAAGTATTTCATCATATTACAACTCATTATAATTGTTAGAGAAAATAGCAAATATTATTTGGCTATTATGATACATTTTTTTACATTATTAGAAATTTACAAGCAAATATGAAAAACTACTAAAACTATATGGGAATTCTTTTACATTATTAGAAAATTTAAAACAAATATGGAAAAAAATGAATTGGCTTTTCATCTATGCCAAATATGCTTATGAGTAGTTTTTAGATTAATAAATTATATAATCCGATGAAATTCCCTTGACACTACTAGAATTTTGATTATACGCCACTAAGTAGGTCTGTCAAAGGTCAGGTTCGAACCCGGACCTAACCCTAAAATTAATGAAAGAGTTCGGATCCATACCCAAACATATTCTTTTTTAAAATCGGTCCAAAATAGGCGGGGCAAAGCTAGATCAATATTTCGTTTTTGTGGGAGGGCAAAAATTTGTATAGTAATGCATTACATTAAAAACTAATATGAAGAAACAACATTATAAAAAATAATTTGAATTCTCTTGATAGTTATTAAAAAATAAAAAAAATTATTAAAAAAAATAATTGAGTAACAATTATTAAGAAAGATAAAAAGACTTTAATATAATATATTGAAAATAAGTGACATAAAGGTCTCTTAGCCAGCGTGGTTAGGACACACACTGAGTTTTAGGAGCCCCGTAATCGAATACCATGAGTATGAAAGATAGTTTTAATTATCAAATAATGAAAAATGGCTCTCCTGGGTTTCGAACTCAAACCTTCCAAAAAATATTGCAACACCTTAACAAGTCATCCAACACATACGTTATGTAAATAAAACTATCCGTTGTTTAAATATACAAAATATTTGAGTAGGGGCTGTAAACCCCACCAGGGTCCGCCCCTGCAGTGCTTTGGATCCCCCCCACTCATTCACGACTAACACATTACAGTTTATGTACGGACAGTAGCACTTATCCGCACCACCAATCGCCGCTTCGCACATAACATCGCTCCACCGTACGAAGAGAGCAGGGCGAACGAGTGAAGAGCACGCGAGTGGGTCGAGCGCGTGATCGCAGTTTTGAGCTGGGCATTTGATGTGACCGATGTTGTCGTCTTTGAGCTGGACGCGAATGTATTTTATCATGCAGTCGATGCAAAAGGGGTGGGAGCATTTGTTAGTTTCTTGAATTTCTTGCCGTAATTTGAAGTGGGTTCGTCGCAGATTTTGCAGGTGAATTCTTGATTCAGTGATTCGTTTTCTGGGAGCTGTTGTTGTTGTTCTTGTTGCTGTACATGATTGTTGTTGGTTGTGGAATCTGGGGAAGTGTATTCAGTGTATGTGTTTCCCTTTTTTTTGTTTGGAGTTTTTGCTAGTGATGAGATCAATTTTTTACTGTTTTGGATTGATAAAGAAACTCTTTTACATAGCAATTTTGTCCCTTTTCACACACGCTTGTACTGTCCTAATTTCTTCTGATTTTCTTTTTCTTTTTCTTTTTTCTAACGAGTGCTTAGCAAATTAAATTTCTGTTTTCCTATTTGGTGCCCACACACAACCCTCGTACACAGGGGCGGATCTAGGATTTTCGGTCAGGGGGGGCTAAACTTATACAAAAAAAAAAATCTATCAAACAGTTAAAATTAAAGTTTATATTATTCACGAGAAAATATACTACTAAATATTTTAATTACATATGATACCCCGTTATAGTCCCAAAAGAACCCAAAATATCTACATATTTACTTTAATAATTGACCACGACGGTTTTTCATCTTTTGAAATCGGTCCATGATAGCATCGTTTGAAATACTACTAAATGTGTCTCTCTCTATAAAGACAACTAAACTATCATTTAGCCATTGATCGCCCATTCGGTTACGAAGTCGATTCTTTACTATCTTCATAGCCGAAAAAGCTATCTCCCCTGATGCAGTTGCAACGGGTAGAATAAGCGCCAATGTCACAAGTTTGTAAACCATCGAGAATGCGACATGTCTTTTAGTTGCAACCATCTTCTTAGCAAGATCACCAATCCCTTTCAATCTAGAAAAATCATCACTTGATCGAATATCCCTAATATAATTTTCAAGTTGATTGGGAAGGGCCAAGAGCTCAAGAAAAGAGAAGTCATTTGGATAAAGTTCGGCAAGACGAACAAGTTTTCTTTTGTCAAAAGCCTCAAAGTGATTGGATGGGTTTAAGCATGCAACACAAAAAAGCAACTCCGTGTTTACTTCATTGAAACGGTTGTTCAACTCTTGCAATTGTCTATCTATCACCGAATTGAATCTCTCAACTTTGTAATGATGCTCGATAGTCACTTGTTCAATCCTACGCCTTGGCCTCCCATATGGAACATTGGGCTTTTCAATGGGGCTTAGAAATTGGGTAAAGTGAGTTATTATTAGAGTGGGTTGTGTGATATTAAAATTATATTTGGGCTGGAAATTGCATATTGGGCTAATTTATTTATTTATTTTGTTCAAAAAAAAATACACCACTACTATACTTAAAAAAAAAAAAAAAATTCCAGGGGGGGCTATAGCCCCCCCTTGCCCCTGTGTGCGTCCGCCTCTGCTCGTACAGCTAAGGCATTCTTCTTCAAATAAAAAGACAAATTACCTACTTTGTATTTAATTAAATGAAGCACCTTATGAAGAAAAGCTTATTATTATACAGTATCATAAGTAGGTGAAATGCTCATTTACATATATTATATATGGTAAAGTGAAGCGAATATGTTGATAATACAATGTTAATTTGATCATTTTTCATATCGAAAAGAATTCACAATCATATTATAGAGCACGTGTGCAACGAAAGAGGTTAACAACTAACAAAGGAGTAATATGTTTATTTATCATATGAGGTAAATTAATTAAACATATCAGACAATGGTAACTTCAAAACCCTCATTTTATTTTTTATTTTTTTCTACTAATTGCTTCAGTTCTGAAATTTAATAGCTGAATATATTTGTTCCGTTTTGTATAGAGCATTTCATTGTTATTTGAAAAGTAAGATACAATAACATTTTTTAATTAAAATTTTGTCTTATTATAAAACTTTATTATCAATTTTAGAAACAAACACCTCCGAATTTTTTTCCAAATTTGTAAAATTATTCTAACAAACTTTAAGAAAAGCAAAATAAATAGACCTATTGTCTTTTCACACGGAACACACAATAATATGTCTTTGTTAACATTTAGGCCAATGAAACAAATAACAATTTATAACAAAGATATTGTTAGACCCAGTGATCCCAAATAATTGTGCACCTGATCTCAAACAATATAATGAAGTATTACTTATTCTATTACAATTTTTTTTTAAGAATGTTGTAGTGGATATATTTGCAATACATAAAACTCTTGTGTTTTGTAACACAATTATAATGGTACAAAGATTAATCTATACTGACATCATATCTATAAGTATTACATAATACACATGTTTTCCCCACCAAATTAACAAGATGCCTATTCCTAAAATGATCACATAAGTAATAATTACCCAGACCTGATGCACCAAGTTTCTCGGTAACGACACCAATGCGCGTTAACTTGCTTTCTACATTTGTAGCAAAAGATTATCCCACATGCAATCAACATGAATTTCAAGTTTATTGTTCAAAAAAAAAAAATGAATCTCAAGTTTAATCTTTCATATAAAAATTAACATAAAGGGAATAATGAAAATTAATTGAGAAACATCCTCAAAATTCACATCTAAATAAACAATTGAAAAGTTAAAGGAATAATTTTATGTCTAATTTTACTGTATTTTGTGACGGTGGACATCCTGTTGTAAATTGGTTATCTTTTGTCTAATTTTATGTATGGTTTTTATTTATCAAAAACAAAAAGTTAAAGGAAATATAATTAGATGAACAATGTTATATATTATAACAAAAACAATTCAAATAATAATTAAAATGAAATGCAAAAATAACCCCTGTAATTTGTCTAGTTCTCAATCACGTATTAATGACAAATTAACAATATTATCCATATTTACATCAACCTTAAATAGGAATAATTCTAAGCACGTAAACATGAAGGACAATGTCAATTTTTATCAGAAGTGGGTTTTATATATTATTTTAAACTAAATGGGGATTAATTGCATTTTTGGTATCACAACTTAAGTTCGTTGGCATTTCTAACCCACATCTTATATGGCTAGCACACTTGGTGCAACAAATTCAACTTTGGTAGCAATTTTGCTCCACATTGACGCCCAATTCCAAAATTGACCCGAATTAAGTAATTTGGGGATTTTGGTGCCACAACTTAAGCCCACTGGCATTTCTACCTCTATATATTATCCGGCAGGCATATTTAGTGCCATAATTTCAATTTCGGTTGTAAATTTTGATCCACATTGATGTCCAAATTTCAAAATTGACCCAAATTAATCCATGTGCAGACCATATGACTTGTAATTTGGGTATTTGATCGAATTCAACGAATTTTGGAAAAAATATTCGAAATTCTTTTCAAAACTCAAATTACCTCTACCTCCCTCGAATTCCTCCACCGCCACTCCCAAAATTTTCAACTTAACCGCGGGCCCGTCGTCTTCCTCCGTAACTACCCCACATCTTCCACATTTTCGATAACCCTACTAAAGACATCTTCCACAATATAGAAGAAGTGGGGGTACTTATGGAGAGTGGGGAATGGGGACTGATGGGTACTTAGTCTAGAGATTTCTCATTTCTATGAAGGTATGGACTCTAACTCTACTATGTCTAGAGATGTATTAGTCTTCCAGTTATTAGTGATGAACTCATATTGTAACACTTCAACTCGAAGTATATAACAAAATGTTAGAGCCAAATTATATTTATATAGATTATTTTCTTCACTCCATCAGAGTAAAATATAATACGGAGTACTCCGTATAACTAAGACTTTGAAGACTATAGTTCAAATTCAATTGTTCTGCCTTCTCCGATTTCTTACATGGATTCAGGTACGTATGTTCGTATCCTAAATCTATTGTGATCGATGCAGGTATCATGAACAAATTAGATATTGACTTAAATGATTTTTTTGCCAAATAGAATTTAAGGTCTGTATATAGTCTTGTATGATTTCATATGATGGAGAAACAATTAATTGGACAAGTACATTTATGATATTCTCTTGTGTCTATTAAAAAAAAATATTATCTCCGTTTTTTTTATGATGTGAGGCATTTTCAACCATAAGATCTATGTAAGAATGTCCCGTTACACTATTGTGTAGCAGTAAATCCATGGCCTCGGAAAAGAATGCATCAAGAAAGGAAAAACTGATGTAGTCTTAATAAAGTTTTTTGAGTTTGACATAATATATACTTACTTGCTCGTATAAATTATTCATTAATTAGCATATGAAAATAAAATGGAGAAATAATCCAAATTCCAGAATCATTGTAATTTACTCTTCTCTTGGTGGGTAGTATAAATATGAAAATGAAAGCTTCATTAAAAAGGAAATTTGTAATTTCATGTATGTATTGTGCGCATATATAAGAGGATTATATCAAAAAATAATGATTATAGTACAAAACAAATATTTTCAATGCGGGATAGATATATAGATGGAGTCATGGAGATCAAAGAAAGGAGAGATCTAATAACAGAAGGTATAAATATAGTATAGTACATTGACTTATTTATTATATTTAAGTTGATAGTCAAATTAAATCAACCTTAATGCATTATTATATGCACTCTTTATTCCCAATCGAAAAGCTTCCTTAGTGCCCAATTTGGATCTGAATGTTCAGAAAGCCAAATCCCGTCATTTTTTGCAAACCAATAACAATTTCTCTCACCACATGGACGCTTGTCATCAAAAGCATCAAATGCCTTGTTCTTATTACCCCACCAAAAGTGGCAAAAGAACAAAGTTTTTCCCCCCCACCCCCCCCCCCCCCCACCCCCCCCCCCCCCCACCCCCCCCCCCCCCCACCCCCCCCCCCCCCCACCCCCCCCCCCCCCCACCCCCCCCCCCCCCCACCCCCCCCCCCCCCCACCCCCCCCCCCCCCCACCCCCCCCCCCCCCCACCCCCCCCCCCCCCCACCCCCCCCCCCCCCCACCCCCCCCCCCCCCCACCCCCCCCCCCCCCCACCCCCCCCCCCCCCCACCCCCCCCCCCCCCCACCCCCCCCCCCCCCCACCCCCCCCCCCCCCCACCCCCCCCCCCCCCCACCCCCCCCCCCCCCCACCCCCCCCCCCCCCCACCCCCCCCCCCCCCCACCCCCCCCCCCCCCCACCCCCCCCCCCCCCCACCCCCCCCCCCCCCCACCCCCCCCCCCCCCCACCCCCCCCCCCCCCCACCCCCCCCCCCCCCCACCCCCCCCCCCCCCCACCCCCCCCCCCCCCCACCCCCCCCGCCCCCCACCCCCCCCCCCAGCTTGGACGAATTTGTAGTTAGTTATAGTGTCACTGATAATTAATTTTTAGTACTATTTTAATTATGTTGCAAAACAGGCTAATATTTCCACATGATATTTCTGTGTTACTGTGTACTATGTAAAATTACTATTTTATCCATTTTTTTTTATAATTGTTATCAAAGGAAATATTCTTACTTGCATGTCATAACTTATACGTCCTGAGTAATTGAATTAGGGTAATTTTAGTTATGATGAATTTAGTTATAATCACGTCGGATGTGAACTACTAGTCTTTTTTTTTTTCGTTTTGGAATTTAATTAATAAAAAAATATTATACTAGTAGATTAAATAAAAAAGGAATTTATTTGTAGGAATAGATATACGATCATTAAAAAATACAGCTAGAATTTTTTAATGGCATAACCCATAGATAAGCCAAGAAGTTACAAATATTATTATACATGTGAGTTGGCAACCTTATTAATTTTTCTTTATTTTCTGTTTCAATTCTTTTTTTAATATTTTTCTCAGTTTTTATTTGGTGATAATTATCTCATTTTTTTTTGCACGAATTATTATTCAAAATGTTAAGTAATTCTTCTTTAAATTCTTTCTCGCAAAATTCAAGTTTGATACATGCAACATACTATTGTTAATGATTTTGTTGGTATTGAATATATATATTTCTGATTGGTATGCTTTGTCTAACTCCAAAAAAATCTCATGTGTTATTTTAAAAACAAAATCTCTCATGTGCTCTCAAGTCAGCACCAAATACACTCCCAAGAAAAGAGAGTGTGATTCAAACGCGGAAATTGCAAGTATTTGTTCATATTTTTTATATGACAATTTTACCCCTGACACTTATTTGTACGAGCGTAAGACAAAAACACCCCATATATTTTGTCCTAACTCCCCAAAAACCCCTCTGTGTTATTTTAAATCCCAAAAAACCCCTGTGTTTGGTTTTAATTACCACACTCAACCCAAGTAGATGCTCTTTTTCAAATCACATGGGCGTAAAATGAACATTATGCATTTCATAGGGGATAAACTGCGATTAACTTTGGAGAAAAATTGGACTTGGTACCAAAGTTGCTATGAAAACCTATCATGTGGTACAAAATTTACATTTTCGTGTCCAGTTGGTATCAAAATTGTAAATTGACCTATCTTAGGGTACCAAATTAAAAAGCAAATTTCACCAAATTGTTTTACAAAAAGACAAGAGTTTCAAGAAGTCGAGTTTACTATATGATACAGAAAAAGTTGAATGACATGTAAATTTGGTGACAAAAGCCTGACTTGAATTTGATGCCAATATTATTATTTAGAAGAAATAGAGAAGGAGCAAAACGGAGCCAGCATCGAAAGTTCCATCATTGTTGGGTCTAACATTATTCCTTTACAACAAATCAAACATATTTTTAAAACACAAAATCAATTGATCATCCCAATCGTGTATAGAGAACAACTTTAAATAAATCTAAATCATGCGCTCAACCACGTCATTCATGCATTAATTGTACCAAATAATTAAATTTTTTTTTTAACAAATGATTAATGGGCCAATCTACATCTTCAGATTTAATCTTTAATCTTGGAAATTTTTTTTCTAATGACTGGCCCATTGGAAATAGCCCAATATCAATCGTGATTAATGTCAGCCCAGAATCATAGATTTACAAAGCAAGAATCGGGCCCAGTAGCATGATTAGTAAGCCCAGAAGGTGTGCCTAGTTTTTTCCCAATCTATTGAAAAAATATTCAGGTCTAGGATCACCACCATGCATAAGGTGACTAACAAATAGGCGGAATGCATCCATTTAGTCACGGCTCAAGGGTCATTAGTCCAAATTTATTTGGACCCGCTAAAATTATAAGTTTATATATTAGTACTAAAGCCGTGACTAATTTTCATGAATATGTATATGAGGTTAATTTTCACTTGTACGTGAATTAGTGTGTTCCTATATATATTTGGGATATAGAGGTAGGGCCCAAATATATGCACTACATGTCTGAAAATTTTCTTTCTTTAAATTTTCTATTAGAAGTGATAAAGACAACCAAAGTTAATTTTACGAGAAGTGACAAGATGATGGAGAAACAATTAATTGGACAAGTACATTTATGATATTCTCTCGTGTCTATTAAAAAAAATATTATCTCCGTTTTTTTTTTTTTTTTTTTTTAATGATGTGAGGCATTTTCAACCATAGATCTATGTAAGAATGTCCCGTTACACTATTGTGTAGCAGTAAATCCGTGGCCTCGGGAAAGAATGCATCAAGAAAGGAAAACTGATGTAGTCATGATTTATTAAAGCTTAATAAATTTTTGAGTTTGACATAATAATATATACTTACTTGCTCGTATAAATTATTCATTAATTAGCATATGAAAATAAAATGGAGAAATAATCCAAATTCCAGAATCATTGTAATTTACTCTTCTCTTGGAGGGTAGTATAAATATGAAAATGAAAGATTCATTAAAAAGGAAATTTGTAATTTCATGTATGTATTGTGCGCATATATAAGAGATTATATCAAAAAATAATGATTATAGTACAAAACAAATATTTTCAATGCAGGATAGATATATAGATGAGTCATGGAGATCAAAGAAAGGAGCTAGGGCCGGTTGAAGGGTTTTGGGGGCCCTAGGCGAAATAAAAAATCGGGGCCCAATGTAATAATTTTTTTATGTAAAATTTATTTTCTTGCTCCTTTAAACACAAAAGTATTTATTAAATCTTCATATTCTAATTCTTCTAACATATTTTTTTATATAGACAAAATAGGCAAATCACTTAATATTTCTTGTGTCATTGTCGAATGTAAACATGTTTTTATTAATTTTAATTTAGAAAAACTTATTTCAACATATGCAACTGTTTTAGGTATAGTGAATATAATTAACAAATTTACGTATTTGGATAAGAACTAATCAAATCTATATGATTAAATATATCAATTGGCTAACTTTTGATAGCACTTTTAGTTCATAATATAAATCGGAACCATCTACGTCTAATATCGAATCATGTTTTAATGCATTTTCAAAATTATTACAACATTCTTTCAATGTTTTATATAAAGACTTTAAAGCTTTAATATTTAATAAAAAAAACCCGAAAATATTTTAATTCATCTTCCAAGTTGTTTTTTTTTTTTTTTTTTTAATTTTTTTATTTTGTGAACTGAATATTGTGACACCACTCTACTGTAAATATAAATTTTTTATTTATTTATTTTTATAATGTTGTGTATCAAATACAATGTGGATAAGGGCTTTGAGCCCAATTAATATAAACAGGAAATGGGCCTTGGACAATTAACAACTAATATAGCAGCCAGCAGGGAGAGGGGGCCCTAGGCAAGCACCAGAGCATAGGCTGGGCCGGCACTGGAAAGGAGAGATCTAATAACAGAAGGTATAAATAGAATTCATTGACTTATTTATTATATTTAAGTTGATAGTCAAATTAAATCAACCTTAATGCATTATTATATGCACTCTTTATTCCCAATCGAAAAACTTCCTTAGTGCCCCCTTTGGATCTGATTGTTCAGAAAGCCAAATCCCGTCATTCTTCGCAAACCAATAACAATTACTCTCACCGCATGGACGCTTGTCATCAAAAGCATCAAATGCCTTGTTCTTATTACCCCACCAAAAGTGGCAAAAGAACAAAGTTTTGAAAGGTGTAGAACAAAAATCAAAACTAAACTCTTGATTCAACGCTAGCGTGTGATTTCCAAGATCATCATTTCCAGATGCGCAATGTACCGTTACGATTGATGGTTTTGTGTTTGGTGCAAGGTTGTTAACAAGATGAACACTATAATGGTAAAGTGGTAAAAAAAAACATATGCGCGCGCCTATTGCCTGGAAATAAATCCCAAAGAGGATGAATGATAGTAGAAAGTATTTCATCATATTACAACTCATTATAATTGTTAGAGAAAATAGCAAATATTATTTGGCTATTATGATACATTTTTTTACATTATTAGAAATTTACAAGCAAATATGAAAAACTACTAAAACTATATGGGAATTCTTTTACATTATTAGAAAATTTAAAACAAATATGGAAAAAAATGAATTGGCTTTTCATCTATGCCAAATATGCTTATGAGTAGTTTTTAGATTAATAAATTATATAATCCGATGAAATTCCCTTGACACTACTAGAATTTTGATTATACGCCACTAAGTAGGTCTGTCAAAGGTCAGGTTCGAACCCGGACCTAACCCTAAAATTAATGAAAGAGTTCGGATCCATACCCAAACATATTCTTTTTTAAAATCGGTCCAAAATAGGCGGGGCAAAGCTAGATCAATATTTCGTTTTTGTGGGAGGGCAAAAATTTGTATAGTAATGCATTACATTAAAAACTAATATGAAGAAACAACATTATAAAAAATAATTTGAATTCTCTTGATAGTTATTAAAAAATAAAAAAAATTATTAAAAAAAATAATTGAGTAACAATTATTAAGAAAGATAAAAAGACTTTAATATAATATATTGAAAATAAGTGACATAAAGGTCTCTTAGCCAGCGTGGTTAGGACACACACTGAGTTTTAGGAGCCCCGTAATCGAATACCATGAGTATGAAAGATAGTTTTAATTATCAAATAATGAAAAATGGCTCTCCTGGGTTTCGAACTCAAACCTTCCAAAAAATATTGCAACACCTTAACAAGTCATCCAACACATACGTTATGTAAATAAAACTATCCGTTGTTTAAATATACAAAATATTTGAGTAGGGGCTGTAAACCCCACCAGGGTCCGCCCCTGCAGTGCTTTGGATCCCCCCCACTCATTCACGACTAACACATTACAGTTTATGTACGGACAGTAGCACTTATCCGCACCACCAATCGCCGCTTCGCACATAACATCGCTCCACCGTACGAAGAGAGCAGGGCGAACGAGTGAAGAGCACGCGAGTGGGTCGAGCGCGTGATCGCAGTTTTGAGCTGGGCATTTGATGTGACCGATGTTGTCGTCTTTGAGCTGGACGCGAATGTATTTTATCATGCAGTCGATGCAAAAGGGGTGGGAGCATTTGTTAGTTTCTTGAATTTCTTGCCGTAATTTGAAGTGGGTTCGTCGCAGATTTTGCAGGTGAATTCTTGATTCAGTGATTCGTTTTCTGGGAGCTGTTGTTGTTGTTCTTGTTGCTGTACATGATTGTTGTTGGTTGTGGAATCTGGGGAAGTGTATTCAGTGTATGTGTTTCCCTTTTTTTTGTTTGGAGTTTTTGCTAGTGATGAGATCAATTTTTTACTGTTTTGGATTGATAAAGAAACTCTTTTACATAGCAATTTTGTCCCTTTTCACACACGCTTGTACTGTCCTAATTTCTTCTGATTTTCTTTTTCTTTTTCTTTTTTCTAACGAGTGCTTAGCAAATTAAATTTCTGTTTTCCTATTTGGTGCCCACACACAACCCTCGTACACAGGGGCGGATCTAGGATTTTCGGTCAGGGGGGGCTAAACTTATACAAAAAAAAAAATCTATCAAACAGTTAAAATTAAAGTTTATATTATTCACGAGAAAATATACTACTAAATATTTTAATTACATATGATACCCCGTTATAGTCCCAAAAGAACCCAAAATATCTACATATTTACTTTAATAATTGACCACGACGGTTTTTCATCTTTTGAAATCGGTCCATGATAGCATCGTTTGAAATACTACTAAATGTGTCTCTCTCTATAAAGACAACTAAACTATCATTTAGCCATTGATCGCCCATTCGGTTACGAAGTCGATTCTTTACTATCTTCATAGCCGAAAAAGCTATCTCCCCTGATGCAGTTGCAACGGGTAGAATAAGCGCCAATGTCACAAGTTTGTAAACCATCGAGAATGCGACATGTCTTTTAGTTGCAACCATCTTCTTAGCAAGATCACCAATCCCTTTCAATCTAGAAAAATCATCACTTGATCGAATATCCCTAATATAATTTTCAAGTTGATTGGGAAGGGCCAAGAGCTCAAGAAAAGAGAAGTCATTTGGATAAAGTTCGGCAAGACGAACAAGTTTTCTTTTGTCAAAAGCCTCAAAGTGATTGGATGGGTTTAAGCATGCAACACAAAAAAGCAACTCCGTGTTTACTTCATTGAAACGGTTGTTCAACTCTTGCAATTGTCTATCTATCACCGAATTGAATCTCTCAACTTTGTAATGATGCTCGATAGTCACTTGTTCAATCCTACGCCTTGGCCTCCCATATGGAACATTGGGCTTTTCAATGGGGCTTAGAAATTGGGTAAAGTGAGTTATTATTAGAGTGGGTTGTGTGATATTAAAATTATATTTGGGCTGGAAATTGCATATTGGGCTAATTTATTTATTTATTTTGTTCAAAAAAAAATACACCACTACTATACTTAAAAAAAAAAAAAAAATTCCAGGGGGGGCTATAGCCCCCCCTTGCCCCTGTGTGCGTCCGCCTCTGCTCGTACAGCTAAGGCATTCTTCTTCAAATAAAAAGACAAATTACCTACTTTGTATTTAATTAAATGAAGCACCTTATGAAGAAAAGCTTATTATTATACAGTATCATAAGTAGGTGAAATGCTCATTTACATATATTATATATGGTAAAGTGAAGCGAATATGTTGATAATACAATGTTAATTTGATCATTTTTCATATCGAAAAGAATTCACAATCATATTATAGAGCACGTGTGCAACGAAAGAGGTTAACAACTAACAAAGGAGTAATATGTTTATTTATCATATGAGGTAAATTAATTAAACATATCAGACAATGGTAACTTCAAAACCCTCATTTTATTTTTTATTTTTTTCTACTAATTGCTTCAGTTCTGAAATTTAATAGCTGAATATATTTGTTCCGTTTTGTATAGAGCATTTCATTGTTATTTGAAAAGTAAGATACAATAACATTTTTTAATTAAAATTTTGTCTTATTATAAAACTTTATTATCAATTTTAGAAACAAACACCTCCGAATTTTTTTCCAAATTTGTAAAATTATTCTAACAAACTTTAAGAAAAGCAAAATAAATAGACCTATTGTCTTTTCACACGGAACACACAATAATATGTCTTTGTTAACATTTAGGCCAATGAAACAAATAACAATTTATAACAAAGATATTGTTAGACCCAGTGATCCCAAATAATTGTGCACCTGATCTCAAACAATATAATGAAGTATTACTTATTCTATTACAATTTTTTTTTAAGAATGTTGTAGTGGATATATTTGCAATACATAAAACTCTTGTGTTTTGTAACACAATTATAATGGTACAAAGATTAATCTATACTGACATCATATCTATAAGTATTACATAATACACATGTTTTCCCCACCAAATTAACAAGATGCCTATTCCTAAAATGATCACATAAGTAATAATTACCCAGACCTGATGCACCAAGTTTCTCGGTAACGACACCAATGCGCGTTAACTTGCTTTCTACATTTGTAGCAAAAGATTATCCCACATGCAATCAACATGAATTTCAAGTTTATTGTTCAAAAAAAAAAAATGAATCTCAAGTTTAATCTTTCATATAAAAATTAACATAAAGGGAATAATGAAAATTAATTGAGAAACATCCTCAAAATTCACATCTAAATAAACAATTGAAAAGTTAAAGGAATAATTTTATGTCTAATTTTACTGTATTTTGTGACGGTGGACATCCTGTTGTAAATTGGTTATCTTTTGTCTAATTTTATGTATGGTTTTTATTTATCAAAAACAAAAAGTTAAAGGAAATATAATTAGATGAACAATGTTATATATTATAACAAAAACAATTCAAATAATAATTAAAATGAAATGCAAAAATAACCCCTGTAATTTGTCTAGTTCTCAATCACGTATTAATGACAAATTAACAATATTATCCATATTTACATCAACCTTAAATAGGAATAATTCTAAGCACGTAAACATGAAGGACAATGTCAAATTTTATAAGAAGTGGGTTTTATATATTATTTTAAAATAAACGGGGATAATTGTATTTTTTGTGTCACAACTTAAGTTCGTTGGCATTTCTAACCCACATCTTATCGGGCTAGCACATTTGGTGCAACAACTTCAACTTTGGTAGCAATTTTGCTCCATATTGACGCCCAATTCCAAAATTGACCCGAATTAAGTAATTTGGGGATTTTGGTGCCACAACTTAAGCCCACTGGCATTTTTACCTCATATATTATCCGGCTGGCATATTTAGTGCCATAATTTCAATTTCGGTTGTAAATTTTGATCCACATTGATGTCCAATTTCAAAATTGACCCAAATTAATCCATGTGCAGACCATATGACTTGTAATTTGGGTATTTTGATCGAATTCAACGAATTTTGGAAAAAAATATTCGAAATTCTTTTTCAAAACTCAAATTACCTCTACCTCCCTCGAATTCCTCCACCGCCACTCCCAAAATTTTCAACTTAACCGCGGGCCCGTCGTCTTCCTCCGTAACTACCCCACATCTTCCACATTTTCGATAACCCCTACTAAAGACATCTTCCACAATATAGAAGAAGTGGGGGTACTTATGGAGAGTGGGGAATGGGGACTGATGGGTACTTAGTCTAGAGATTTCTCATTTCTATGAAGGTATGGACTCTAACTCTACTATGTCTAGAGATGTATTAGTCTTCCAGTTATTAGTGATGAACTCATATTGTAACACTTCAACTCGAAGTATATAACAAAATGTTAGAGCCAAATTATATTTATATAGATTATTTTCTTCACTCCATCAGAGTAAAATATAATACGGAGTACTCCGTATAACTAAGACTTTGAAGACTATAGTTCAAATTCAATTGTTCTGCCTTCTCCGATTTCTTACATGGATTCAGGTACGTATGTTCGTATCCTAAATCTATTTGTGATCGATGCAGGTATCATGAACAAATTAGATATTGACTTAAATGATTTTTTTGCCAAATAGAATTTAAGGTCTGTATATAGTCTTGTATGATTTCATATGATGGAGAAACAATTAATTGGACAAGTACATTTATGATATTCTCTTGTGTCTATTAAAAAAAAATATTATCTCCGTTTTTTTTTATGATGTGAGGCATTTTCAACCATAAGATCTATGTAAGAATGTCCCGTTACACTATTGTGTAGCAGTAAATCCATGGCCTCGGAAAAGAATGCATCAAGAAAGGAAAAACTGATGTAGTCTTAATAAAGTTTTTTGAGTTTGACATAATATATACTTACTTGCTCGTATAAATTATTCATTAATTAGCATATGAAAATAAAATGGAGAAATAATCCAAATTCCAGAATCATTGTAATTTACTCTTCTCTTGGTGGGTAGTATAAATATGAAAATGAAAGCTTCATTAAAAAGGAAATTTGTAATTTCATGTATGTATTTTGCGCATATATAAGAGGATTATATCAAAAAATAATGATTATAGTAAAAAACAAATATTTTCAATGCGGGATAGATATATAGATGGAGTCATGGAGATCAAAGAAAGGAGAGATCTAATAACAGAAGGTATAAATATAGTATAGTACATTGACTTATTTATTATATTTAAGTTGATAGTCAAATTAAATCAACCTTAATGCATTATTATATGCACTCTTTATTCCCAATCGAAAAGCTTCCTTAGTGCCCAATTTGGATCTGAATGTTCAGAAAGCCAAATCCCGTCATTTTTTGCAAACCAATAACAATTTCTCTCACCACATGGACGCTTGTCATCAAAAGCATCAAATGCCTTGTTCTTATTACCCCACCAAAAGTGGCAAAAGAACAAAGTTTTGAAAGGTATAGAGCAAAAATCAAAACTAAATTCTTGATTCAACGCTAGCGTATGATTTCCAAGATCATCATTTCCAGATGCGCAATGTACCGTGACTATTGATGGTTTTGTGTTTGGTGCAAGGCTGTTAACAAGATGAACCCTATAATGGTAAAGTGGTCCAAAAAAACATCTGCGCGCACCTATTGCCTGAAAATAAATTCCAAAGAGGATGAATGATAGTAGAAAGTATTTCATCATATTACAACTCATTATAATTGTTAGAGAATGATATGTAATGTTGGTGAAGTTTGGTTTCTCCAAATAACTTTAAATAGCTAATTTTATTTGGCTATTATGGTACATTTTTACATTATTAGAAATTTACAAGCAAATATGAAAAATTACTAAAAATATATGGGAATTCTTTTACATTATTAGAAATTTACAAGCAAATATGAAAAATTACTAAAAATATATGGGAATTCTTTTACATTATTAGAAAACTTAAAACAAATATGGAAAAAAATTGAATTGGCTTTTCATCTATGCCAAATATGCTTATGAGTAGTTTTTAGGTTAATAAATTATATAATCCGATGAAATTCCCTTGACACTACTAGAATTTTGATTATAGGCCACTAAGTAGGTCTGTCAAAGGTCAGGTCCGAACCCGGACCTAACCTTAAAATTAATGAAAGGGTCCGGATCCAGACCAAAACATATTCTTATTCACTTAAATGACATTAGCCGCAAAAATTAAAGTAAAAGAAAATAATAACCAATTAGCCGCAATAAGTAAATGTAAGATAAAATAGAAATCAAGTAAAACGACATCGTTTTATGGACGCTGGAGCAAAAAAAAAAAGGAAAATACGGAAGGGCCCACACCCCCACCCAAAGATAAAGGGAAAGTAAAATCCCAACAAATACATAGTTAGAAATAAACAAAACGCTGTCGTTTATAACAATTAAAAGAACAAAACAAAAATTGAAAAAAAAAATAGAATCACTGTAAAGAACTCTATCGACTCTTATTAGTATAAATATATATATACTTGGGGACTGCACCGAGCTATGCACGGTGCTTTTGCCTTGTTCGATTATGGAATAACTCCGATGTATATGGATAATGTCCAGCCATTTCCGAATTAAAAATTGGCGTACTACGGTTTTGATGATCCGACTTAATTGGCGCTTCAGTATGTATCTGTCCATGGCAAGTTTCTAGGCAGGCAGAAAACATCCAAAGGCTGCATTTCTCACAACAAAATATCTAAGCAAACAAAAAATAAAAAAAATTCAGCAACATCTTTACGAAAGAACCATCTGTCTAATTTTAATATAGTCCCCTTCATATAACTTAAGATAGGATTTCCATGGAAGAGGGACTTGCACATTCAAAATCAGTGTATCAATATTTAATACTTCACAACAGAAAAGGAATAATACAAAGGTCTAATC
The DNA here is from genome assembly GCA_034814905.1 of Penstemon davidsonii. NCBI lineage: Eukaryota > Viridiplantae > Streptophyta > Magnoliopsida > Lamiales > Plantaginaceae > Penstemon > Penstemon davidsonii. The sequence continues at coordinate 9,186,636 of JAYDYQ010002688.1, forward strand.
ATATATAGGGTTCTAAATACGTCTTGTGTAATGTGTCAAACTGTTGTTGTCGTTTAACAATCTGTGTAATAGAAATATACTCGATTTATATTTCTTGAAGTTTACCAAACCAATATAATTTATATTGCTTCAGAAAAAATTTAACAAATTAAAGTAGTGGAGTAAAAACTTAAAATTAAAATTAGTATTTCAATTTGAACTTTAAAAACATACAATAACTTAGTTTTAATAATTTTAAGTAATTGAAATGAATATAAATGAATATACAAATCAAAGTTACTTAAGTGTTCATGAACATAACGTAGGAAGACAAATAAATTATAGAAACATTATGAAGTTTTCAGAAGAAGTATTATTTAGTTTAAAAAATTGTCTAACGGATTTTTGTTTAAGTAAATTTAAAAACTTACTATTATGAGACGTTTAGAAATTTTAATTTGCAAATATGAAAATTAAATTAACTCACTAATTAGACGGAAACAAGAAATGAGATGGAATAAGACTGAGGTTGCAGATGCAATCTCCTTAAGAAAGTATTTTCGGGCTGATCGATCCCCGGTAGTCTCCCAAGATACAACAGTCTGATGCTCCTTGTTTGCACGAACAAAGAACCCACGGCGAACTTGAACAAACAGAACTTCGACGGATATTTAAAATGAATAATGGAAGAGAGAAAAGAGAGAGAGTAATTTTTGCTTGAAAAATTCGGAGTAAAGAATTGGCCAGATTCTTCTCCTATGTATAACAATTGAAGGGTTGGATTTGAAAGGGTATGTCTATTCGGATAATCCAATTGATCCGAACAGGTGCAAACGGTTCGGTTTGAACCGAACCAACACACCACTTCATATGAATTAGGTGCGCGGATCTTTCTTGGCGAAACGGGTCGTCCGCGGATCATGTTCGGTTGCCGGATCTATCAAGTTGGATTTCGGACTTTTAAGAATTGGGCTTTAGTTAATTGGGTCAACATATTAATTGATTTTTCTCCAAAAAATTAAATCTATTGAAGCCCAAAGCCCGAGCCCGTAACACGTGACTCGTGACCGTGCCGGTCGGACGAACGGACGGCGGCAGCGGCGCGCGCGTGTGGGGTACCTTTAATCACCTAGGTCCTCACCCCTTTAAAATCTTTGGTACCCAAAGGGGCCCAACCCTTATACCATTTTTTAGCTATATAACTAGCTAAATTTTCCTTCTCCAACTCAATGTGGGATAGTGTCTTCTTCCCTCAATTTCATTCATTTTTATGTTTTTATTGGCTCAATCCAAATGGGCTCAGGCTCAATCCAAATGGGCTCAAAACAAATGGATTTTATCATAAAAACTCCAACAATCCCTCACATGAATGAAATTATTCTTCATGTCCCGTCTCATAGAACATATCATGTCGAAGTAATCTTTAGGGATAATAGTGCATCGGGATAGGTGAAATATTTCATCTTGAACCTTCCCTAGTTGAAGTTTATCAGATTTACTTAGCCAATCGGTGAAATATTTCATCTTGAACCGTCGGCTGTTGGTGTAAACCAAGACAATAAACTTAACACAGTATTATACCGATTTGTTACAAGCTCTCGGTTGTGTTCATTTCGGTCCTGAACGTTCTTGGTAATGCGAGTGCTTTAGAGAATTCCAGCTTATAAAGAAATTTTCAACGAGCCGACCCAGCTCACACTTACATAGGTGACCACTTCTACCAAGAGTATCCTACCATACTCCACTTGTTTTAACCAAGATATAGATGTCATTAAAAGCGTTTGCATAACCTATAAAATAACACGGTAGGTATGCACTTAGTGCATCATAGAAATGGGAAAGAGTTAAAAACTCTAAAGTGCTTTAGTTTTAAGTTAGCCAGGACTGGTTGGCCTATTGAACTTGGTCCGTGGGATCTCCAGTCGCCAAGTTAGGTTTTCGTATAAGGTAACTTAGTCTAATTTAGGGTTTAAGCCAATTCCCCTCGATGCACATTCTACTTTCTCACCAGATAAACCTTTAGTAAACGGATCCGCGAGGTTTTCTTTTGACTTCACAAAGTCGATGGAAATTATTCCATTTGAGAGTAAATGTCTCACGGTATTATGTCGACGACGAATATGTCGTGACTTACCATGATACATAAAGTTGTGAGCTCTATGTAAAGCCGCTTGATTATTGCAATGTATACATATGGCTGACACAGGTTTCGGTCAATTTCCACTTTTGATACACCGCTTTGTGTCCAACACATTTGATATCACGTTTTAACAAATTGTGACACATTTGGTGCCGCCGTTAAAAATCACTGTTAAGTGGTGACGTGACAGTTAAGTCTTATTGCAAAGTTGATACCAATACTTATGTTTATTTCAGGCTACCAAAATAGCCCCACATTTTGTCAAATTTGAAAATTGACTCGACATGCGGACCAAGTTTGAGATTTTACTTATAATACTTACATAATTAATTTAATTTTATAAATAATATCAATAAATTAATATAAATCTGGAAAAAAATATTATTTCTAAATCTGAGATTTATATAATAGTATTAATCTATTTAGTATTTATAAAAAGAATAAATTATAAATAATTATAATTTTAAAAAAAAAACTAACCCCCCCCTTCAATTCCATGGCCGCCGGAAAAAAGTTAAGATTTTCAATTTAATTTGACGGGTACTCTTTAAATCCTGGAAAATATATTCTAATGACTGGCCCATTGGAAATAGCCCAATATCAATCGTGCTTAATGTCAGCCCAGAATAATAGATTTACAAAGCAAGAAATCGGGCCCAGTAACATGATCAGTAGCCCAGATACTTCTGCAAAACACGTCGCCGTTATTGGACTAAAGGCGGCACCCTCCGTAACATCCCTGTTGGAGACGGATGTCGTAAAAACAACAAGAAGAAACAACTCTCATCAACTACTACAAACTCATCATCATCATCATCCAAGAATAACAATTATATTAAACTAAACCATCACTACCACCAACTTATAAAAATAATAATAATAATAATAATAATAATAATAATAATAATTCATCCTCCTCTCCAATTCTCAACATTAACCAACAAAACAATATAGGAGTAATTAGTACTACTAATAGTGATGATCATTTTCATCATCATGATCAATTAATGCATTTCTCATCATTACACATGACTAATCCTCCTATGAGCTTCTTGCTTGAGAATATTAATCATGAGACGTCGACACAAATTCATGATCAGTTAATTATGGATCATCAGAATAATAATTTTAATATTTATAATTCTCCAATATTAATAGCGTACACAAAGTCGTGTGAGGCCATTGTACGACCCAAGGATCAGAAGAAGGATGATCGTTCTAAGCAAGGACGAGGAGACAAAGGAAAATCCTATGACCCCAAGGATAAGATCGAGGGTCCTCTCACTCCGATCAAGGCCACAAGTATATAAATCTTTTTCGCCGTCGAGAAGAGACCAGAGATGTTGCGTCCCCCGGTCACTCGACCCCCGGAAATCAACAATGGGACTTACTGCAGGTACTACAAACTCGTTGGACATGACACAAAATATTGCATTCAACTCAAATATGAGATTGAACGACTCATACGATAAGGATAACTATAGGAGTTTGTTAAGGATGAATTCGTAAGAAAAAGAGAGACCAGAACCATGGTAAACGGGGGAGGGCTGAGGACCAACATCATAACAAGTATAAGAAAGGGAAACAACCAACTCGAAACCCTAATGACTCGGGTGACGAAGGAGATCACAGAGGTACGATTAATATGATCGTAGGAGGAGACAACTCGATTCTCGAGGAAGTTGGAACCATAGTCACTAAGGTCCCAGACTCGCGGGCCAAAGAAGTCAACCTGGTGGCGAGGGACTTCCCGAATACTATAGTTAGCTACAGTGATCTCGATCTCCCAAAGGAAGTTGGGGTTACAAAACTAGATACACTCGTTATACGAGTTGACATAGCTGAATTCGGGCTAGAACGAATATTCGTGGATTAAGTAAGTTCAACTGACATATTGCTCGCCCAAGTTCATATTAATATGGGACACTCAATCAACGAGTTGAAACCCCTGCACACTCCTCTGCATGGATAGACTGGCAGCGAAGTCATGCCTCTAGGCATCGTCTAGTTACCTAAACCAAATACTCCCTCCGTATTTTTTTTTATTTGTCATTTTAGAGGATTGCACATAAATTAAGAAATTTAATAAATAGTCACTTTTTTTGAAAAAAAACCCCAAACACCATTGCAACCAAATAATCATATCATTAATTAGCATTAATTACAAGCATTAACAAAAAGGGTAAAAATTGGTAGAAAAAAAATTAATTTTACATTGAACTCCTAAAAAAAGTAAACAAATTTCTTTTACCAAATCGACAAATAAAAAAAATGGAGAGAGTAGTATGTAGACATTAATTTGACACTACCTAGTCTCTTTTCCTAAAAATATTTATTTGACACATACCTCCTCAAACCCCAACATCAATCTCAATGTGGTTCCAACTTTTTGAAATAACAAAACTCTATCCAAATTATGGTCCGAATGTATCACCAAAGCTATCTAAACCATATTTCTCAAACCAAACTGAGCCAAAATCAATCAATTTAAACCAAAATGTTCTATTTCTCTTTTCTATAGAATATTGTCAATCAAAATTTTATTTATTCTTCTGTAACTTAAATGTGAAATTCAAGTAAGTGAGCACCTATATCCAATGCACTTTTTATTTAAACTGTAAAGACACAGTTTGGTAGATTAAAAAAAAAAAAGAAAGATAAAAAGTAAAACATTAACAACATTACATCTAAAATGGCAAATGGGCTTGGCAAATATGTGTTGGTACATAAAAATAAATGTAGCGACCTCAAATTGGTATAGTAATTAAGACCATCTTAAATCGTCGGGGTCAAAATGTAGCAATCTCAAATTGATTTTATCCGTAAAAAATAGCAAAAATATAATTTAGAAAAATAATTAAAATTAATTTGACGAGCCCATCCGTCTGAAAATAAAAAATAAAAAAAATTACACATATTGTATTAGTCTGGTGGTTAAATACTGTTAATGTTATTTAGAAAAGAATAATATACTAATTATTTGGTTCATTGTAGGATTTTCTAAATCCATTAAACCCCAAAATCACCAAACTTGATGCAAGAACATAATAAGCAATCAATACAATATTATGTAAAGCGGAAGCATTCCGTGTAATACCTATATACTTAATAGTACTAATGATTAAATCAACTTGAATGTACTTGTCACAATATACACATACATGAAGTTTTTTATGATCCAAGAATGTTTTTTACGGGTAACACGTCCTCTCTTTTTTTCAACACACACTCACATTTCCACATGATTTCACTCAATCTAGCCAAGTCTATTTATAAACTGCAAGTGTCTCTTCATTACAACTATTACAAAGAGTTACAACTCTTGTAACGAGTCACATCTATTTTTAATGGGCTTGTTATATTTTGAATAAGAGAGGGGACCTAGGCCATTAATCCAGTGTATCAAATGGGTCTACCCATCACATAAAATCCATTAACATATTAAAGACTGAATATATAATTATAATTCAATAAACAAATGTTGGACTTTATATGTAACTCAATAAGTCTAACAAAAAATCAATGTTAAGTCCATAAATTTCATACATTCAGATCTTATCAAATCGACCTACGTATTTGCTTAATGTGTTTAAGAATATATATATGCTTAATGGAATCATGATAATTTGTTCTTATATAATATAGATAATTTTTTTTTCCAATAACTTGGATCAAAATCAGATAAAAATCTGTTTAATTGACAGCTCATATAAATACGTAATCTAACATAATTTTTTTTTAAAATATTTTGCTGTGAGATACTTTATAAATGAAATTATGTGCAGAATTAAACTGTCTTTTTAATTAACTCGATTGAGACTAGATATGGAAGTAACAAAGCTGACCAACTCATTTTAAATTAAATTTGATATTTCTCAATTATTTTTCTATACAATCTAGAAATACTGAATATTTACTATAATTTCTAACAAGTTGGTCAAGCTGTTTGTGAATCATTTGTAGTCAGTCTCTTGAAAATATGTTTAATTGTAATCTCCCATAACACTTCAAGCAAAATGAAATAAATTAGAATTGCCTTTTTGGTATAGCGCTTTAGGTCAATTCCCATTTTTGGTACACCGCTTTATGTGTTCAACACATTTGATATCACGTTTTAACAAATTGTGACACATTTGGTGCCGCCGTTAAAAATCACTGTTAAGTGGTGACGTGGCAGTTAAATCGTATTGCAAAGTTGGTGTCAATACATAGGTCAATTTCCACTTTTGGAAACCGCTTTATGTGTCTAACATATTTAGTACCACGTTTTAACAGATTGTGACACATTTGGTACCGTCGTTAAAAATCATCGTTAAGTGTTGACGTGGCAATTAAGTCTTATTACAAAATTGATACCAATATGTTTACTGATAATTTTACCCCATAATATTTCAGGCTACCAAAATAGACCATCTTCAAATTTACTAACGATTTTAGTCCACATTGTTGTCAAATTTCAAAATTGACTCGAATAAGACCACATGTGGACCAATTTTGAGATTTTACTTATAATACTTACATAATTAATTTAATTTTATAAATAATATTAATAAATTAATATAAATCTGGAAAAAAATATTATTTCCAAATCTGAGATTTATATAATAGTATCAATCTATTTAGAATTTATAAAAATAATAAATTATAAATAATTATAATTAAATAAAAAAAAAAAAAACCAACCCCCTCCCCCCACAATTCCCAGGCCGCCGGAAAAAAGTTAAGATTTTCAATTTAGTTTGACGGGTAATCTTTAAATCTTGGAAAATATTTTCTAATGACTGGCCCATTGGAATTAGCCCAATATCAATCGTGCTTAATGTCAGCCCAGAATAATAGATTTACAAAGCAAGAAATCGGGCCAAGTAACATGATCGGTAGCCCAGAAAGTGTGTGCCCAGTTGTTTCAACTAAATTCTCCCAATTTATTGAAAAAAATATTTAGGTCTAGGACCACCATGCATTAATATTCTTAAAACTAATGCAGATTAGCTGTCAGTTTAGTGGAAAATTTACAAGCGTAATCGTCGATCATTGGCATGACTTTCTAAATAAACTAAGAAAATGGGGTTAAGTAATGAACTTGAATTTCGATAAATGCATAAGAATTTATTTTCATTTATTATCTTTACACTTAACATCCATACAGAAGCTTGCAAACAAGTTGTACAACGTCTATTTCTGTCAAATGCAATTCTATTTTGGTATTAAAACATATATGATTATATGATTTAAACATCCCATGAACTTGTCAGAATGCCTTAGCTGGTTGTATGTGGGCGCCAAATAGCAACTAATATACTGACAATTGATATATATACAAGAGTAAAAAAAGATGATATCATCTCAAGCAAAAAATTCGAAAGAAAAAAAAAATGGAAATCAATCTCAGCTCCCAAATGCCACAACCTCTACAACAGAAACATCAACAAGAAGAAGAACAACAGCAGCTCCCAGAAAACGAATTCACCTGCCAAATATGCATCGAACCCACTTCAAATCCGGGAAAGAAATTCACGAACACCAACAAATGCTCCCACCCCTTCTGCACCGACTGCATGATAGAATACATCCGTGTGAAGCTCGAAGACAACATCGGACTCATCAAATGCCCAGCTTACGACTGCGATCACGAGCTCGACCCACTCGTGTGCGCTTCACTCGTCGGCCCTGCTCTCTTCATACGGTGGAGCGATGTTCTGTGTGAAGCTGCAATTGGTGGTGCGGATAAATGCTACTGTCCGTACGGAAACTGTAACGTGTTGCTCGTGAATGAGTGTGGGGGGGATCCGAAGAAATGTAAGTGTCCGAGTTGTAAGGGATGTTAGTTTTATTTTATTAAATGGTCCACTAACCTCCTTTTACTACAAGTTTTAAGGTTAGGACTCTTCATATGATTGATTAAAGGTTGATACTTAAATGGATATGTTAAAGTCTTGTAACTTACAAGGAAGTGGGTTATGGAGGTCATGATGGTTGGCCTTTCACATTCTTGTAACTCTTGCATTTAGTGGCCCTCTACTCTCATCTATAAAAGGAGACACAACCACTCCTCAAAGCTACACCAAAATAAAAAGAACCAAAAGTGTTAGCAAACTTCCATCATCTAAAAGTGTTCTAAGGTTGTGTAATTTGGATAGAAAGAGAGGAGAAGGTGAGTTCACTATAACGGTTATACAAGTGAGGAGATAATAAGTTTAGTTCGAAAGATTACTTTGAAGCAACGTCATATCTTCAAGACTCCATGGCGAACGGTATACCGATAAACTCTCGTATCCTAATTATATTTATAATATGTGTTAATTGATAAGCATATTGTTAAAGATTTTCCGCATAAAAGTTTAATAAAAGTCTTTCAATTGGTATCAGAGCATGTTCGTATCCTTGCTTGATATTTCTTCACTGAGAATTGAATGAAAGATATTATGTTTGCACTTTGCCGTGATGTTATAATCAAAGTTAAGTTCTCTATTATGATCAAAGTTTCTTATGATTAATCTATTTGTTTTAAACGTTTTAAAACAAGTCAAGCAGATTAAAATATTACATCTTGAATTATTAATCTGGCAAAGTGTAGCCTTTACTGATTCATATGGCTTTGAAGCAAAAGTTCACCTTTTCATATTCAGCCACTAAGAGGTGCCAATTTTTTTTTAATTTATGATGTTCAGTTTCATGATCTAAAATTTGAAAAGGCTCTTATTAAATATGCTGAAATTGAGAACTCATATGATGCCTTTATATGTATATGTGCATTCGGTTTTGATTATAGTAGTAAGCTTATATGTTTTATGTCCATTTCTGTTAATTAGGATTTCAAAGTATGGACATATTAAGCAATGCATCTTTTTACAGTATTTCTTAAAGTTGGCATGAATTCAAAGTTTCGGTCAATTTTGAGTGTAGTGACTATTTGATATGACAGAAATACAATTAGTCTTGCTTCAATATTATTAATGTTTAAACATATAATTAAGGTCAAATTATGTGATAAAATGTTTTACACCATTTTTAATTTCAGATTGTGTATAAAACTTCATGTATAATTTATATGTGCATATTAAAGTTACTGCCATAATAAAATAATAGAGAACATTATTGGTTAGTCATTTGTTTGTAAAAGATAGCTAATCTTGTAGTTGCCAAAGTGACCTTGGTTAGTGAAATTTTATGAACATAAATACTACATAAAAGTTTGATCATTTAGTGATATAAAGGACAATAATATTCTCGATTGCAGTCATAGTTAAGAGATTGAGATTCACCCAAAGGAGAGTCACTTTTAATTAATTATAGACTGGGTAGGATAATATAATTTATATTCATTTAGCAATTAGGATTGAATTCCCAAAGGAAACATGACTAATTGCATAAGTGAGATAAAATTATATTAGACCTACTTAGGTGTTATATTAAGTGATTTGCACCTATAAAGAGTGAACAATAGATGTACTACTTTTCGCCCAAAGGAGAAATTGTAGTGATATCAGTCAGTTCATCTTAATTGACTTTAAACCTCAATATGAGCATTAGTTTAATACATTACCTTATTATATTTGTTGTATTTTATTTCAGCTATTACTCCTACTTTATTGCACTCGCATGCTTCTGGTATTGCAACTCTTAATGGCTCAAATTTCTCTGAATGGTATGAACAAATCCAATTCACCTTGGGTGTGATGGATCTAGATCTATCATTGGTTACCGATAAGCCAGAGGAAACGGCTGAGGTTAGCGTGAAGGAAGCCTGGAATAGGTCTAACAGGCTTAGTCTAATGTTTATTCGCATGACCGTAGCAAACAACATTAAGACTTCACTTCCCGAGGCTGACAATGCCAAGGACCTGTTAGTGGCTATAAAAGACCGTTTCAAATCAGCGGATAAGTCGCTAGCAGGAACACTCATGGCTGAATTAACCACCATGAAATATAATGGTGAAACAGGAATTCAGGAACACATCCTGAATATGGCTGATAAGGCTGCTAAGCTTGGAACTCTTGGCATGAAAGTAGAGGAGCCATTCCTCGTGCAGTTCATACTCAACTCACTTCCTCCTAAGTTTGGCCCATTCAAAATCCACTATAATACCCAAAAAGAAAAGTGGAATATGAATGAGCTGAGTAGTATGTGCGCTCAAGAGGAAACGAGGTTGAGACAGGAAGGACGCCATCTTGCACTGGCTGTAACTCATGAAGTAAAGAAGAATAAAGGAAAGAATGTGAAGAATGGAAACAGAAACACACCAAAGAAAGGAAATGAGCCTGGGGAAAGTAGCCAGGGTCATGGAAAGGTTGTCAAATGCTACTTTTGTGGCAGAAAGGGACATCTGAAGAAGGACTGTGAAAAACGCAAGGCCTGGTTCGCAAAGAAAGGTATTAATCTTTCTTTTGTATGTTATGAATCAAATCTTGTTGAAGTTCCTTCTAATACTTGGTGGATTGATTCTGGAGCAACGACTCATATCACAAATTCTTTGCAGGGATTCCTTACAACCCGGAAGCCGGAGGAAAGTGAAAAGATCCTGTATATGGGGAACCGTCACAAATCAAATGTGGAACTAGTAGGCACATATCGCCTCATCTTAGAGACGGGTCACCAACTGGATCTTCAAAACACTTTTTATGTACCTTCGATTTCTAGGAATTTAGTTTCCTTGTCTAAGTTAGATGTTTGTGGTTATTCCGTTGTTTTCGATTGTCAAAAACTCAGTATTATGATCAATAAAGTTATTGTTGGTTTTGGTGTTTTATGTGATGGTTTATATAAAATATCTTTAAATTATGAGTTTGCACAATCGTTATTAACTTCACAATCAGAAGTTGGCTTAAAACGTAGTCTAACTAATGAAAATTCTTCAATATTGTGGCATAGACGTTTGGGGCATATCTCCAAGGAAAGATTAGAAAAGTTAGTAAAGTCTGGAGTCTTGGAAAATCTAGACTTTACTGATTTTCATATTTGTGTGAATTGCATTAAGGGTAAGCAAACAAAACACAAACAAAAGGGTGCCACAAGAAGTAAAGAACTTCTTGAGTTAATCCATACAGATATCTGCAAACTACCTATTCCATGTTTTAGTGGAGAAAGGTATTTTATCACCTTCATTGATGATCTATCTCGTTATGGTTACATCTATCTAATTCATCAAAAGTCTCAGGCCGTTGACGTCCTTGAGGTGTTCATTACGGAGGTCGAAAGACAATTAGATAGAAAAGTTAAAATAGTGAGATCAGATCGGGGTGGGGAGTACTACGGTAGATATGATGAGTCGGGACAACATCCTGGCCCATTTGCAAGATTATTAGAAAAGCGGGGTATTTGTGCTGAATACACAATGCCTGGAACGCCACAGCAGAATGGGGTTGCTGAACGGCGTAATCGTACTCTTATGGATATGGTTAGGAGTATGTTAAGTTATTCAACTGTACCCATTTCATTGTGGAGTGAAGCCTTAAAGACCGCAATGTATATCTTAAATCGGGTTCCCAGTAAAGCAGTTCCAACAACTCCCTACGAGTTGTGGACTGGCAGGAAACCCAGCTTAAGACATTTACATGTTTGGGGTTGTCCAGCTGAGGCTAGAATCTACAATCCAAATGAAAAGAAATTGGACCCACGAACAATATCTGGATATTTTATTGGATATCCATCAAAGTCAAAAGGGTACAGATTTTATTGTCCTAACCATAGTACGAGAATCATTGAAACTGGTAACGCTAAATTTTTAGAGAATGGTGAATTTAGTGGGAGCAGTGAATCGAGAAAGGCTGAAATTGAGGAAGTTAGAGTGGATATTATACCACCTTATCTCTCTCAAGATAATGTTGTTACTCAACCTGTACAACAAGTTGAGGTAAATGAACAACTTATCGATTCACCGCTTAATGGAGATGTCACCATTGACGATGTTAATGTAGAACCACCACAACCGGTAGCTTTGAGGAGATCTCAAAGGGAAAGAAGATCTGCCATAACAGATGACTATGTGGTGTATCTACAAGAATCTGATTTTGATATAGGTAGTCAAAATGATCCAGTTTCATATTCACAAGCCATGAATAGTAAAGATTCTGATAAATGGATTAATGCCATGAATGAAGAGTTGAAATCGATGGATCACAATGATGTCTGGGATCTTGTCGAATTGCCTAATGATAGTAAGAAAGTCGGTTGTAAATGGATCTTTAAGACCAAACGTGACGCTAAGGGCAATATCGAAAGATTTAAAGCCAGACTAGTGGCCAAAGGTTTCACTCAGAAAGAAGGAATTGATTACAGAGAGACCTTCTCTCCAGTGTCTAAGAAGGACTCTCTTAGAATTATTATGGCACTTGTAGCTCATTATGATTTGGAGTTACATCAAATGGATGTGAAAACCGCTTTTCTAAACGGAAATTTAGATGAAGATATCTATATGGACCAGCCTGAAGGGTTCACAAAACAAGGAAATGAACACTTGGCTTGCAAATTAAAGAAATCTATTTACGGGCTTAAACAAGCTTCCAGACAATGGTATATAAAGTTCAATGATACCGTAACTTCCTTTGGATTTAAAGAAAACATTGTTGATCAATGTATTTATCTAAAGGTTAGTGGGAGCAAGTTTATTTTTTTAGTCTTGTATGTGGATGATATTTTGTTAGCAAGTAGTGATCTTGGTTTATTGCACGAAACCAAGAATTATCTTTCTACAAACTTTAAGATGGTTGATATGGGAGAGGCAAATTATGTTATTGGCATAGAGATCTTCAGGGATCGATCTCGAGGATTGCTGGGATTGTCTCAAAAAGGATATATCAATCGAGTTTTGGAAAGATTCAATATGCAATTATGTTCAGCCACTGATGCGCCTATCACAAAAGGTGATAAGTTAAGTGAAAAACAATGTCCAAGGAATGACTTGGAAAAGGAGAAAATGAAATTGATTCCATATGCATCAGCTGTTGGAAGCTTGATGTATGCACAGACTTGTACTAGACCAGATATCAGTTATGCTGTAGGTGTACTTGGTAGGTATCAAAGTAATCCAGGGATAGATCATTGGCAAGCAACAAAGAAGGTTATGAGGTATCTCCAAGGAACGAAGGATTATATGCTCACATATAGGAAATCGGATCGATTAGAGGTTATTGGATATTCAGACTCGGATTTTGCTGGCTGTCAGGATAGTAAAAAGTCCACTTCGGGTTTTGTATTTCTATTAGCTGGTGGAGCAATCTCCTGGAAGAGTGTAAAGCAAAGCATCACTGCTTCTTCCACGATGGAGGCCGAGTTTGTTGCATGTTTTGAGGCTTCGAGTCATGCACTGTGGTTGCGAAATTTCATATCAGGGCTTAGGGCTGTTGACTCAATTGCTAAGCCGCTGAAGATATATTGTGATAATACCGCAGCAGTTTTCTTTTCAAAGAACGGAAAGTACTCTAGTGGATCCAAGCACATGGATCTTAAGTACTTAGTTGTTAAAGAAAGAGTCCAGAAACAACAAGTGTCAATTGAAAATTTAAGTACCACTCATATGGTCGCCGATCCATTGACCAAAGGATTGCCTATAAAGACTTATAAAGAACATGTTATTAGTATGGGTCTTTTAAGCAATCCATGACTGTAATAAGTGGTTATCAATAAATTGTCATTTGCTTAAATTATTGTTTCTGTTTTCCTGTTTCCAATTATGTGTACACATGTTATGTTTGGATTTGATAAAACAGGGTTTGTCTTAACAAGACAAAATTAAAGGGGCAATTATGGACTAGGGTAGTAGAAGTTGCTAGTGATGTAATACATGGAAGGAAATATGATAAACAAAGTCATATGACCGCTATGATTCACATTAGTGACTTAGACTATATCTAGTGTTAAAGTATACCATTTATCTATTTTAGTTGTCAACCTTTATTTTATCTAAATCGTGATCACGTGTCAAATTTTTCTTTGAAGAGCCCGATAGAGTCAAAATTATTTTAACTTAATCGGTTTAGTGGACCAAGTGGGAGAATGTTAGTTTTATTTTATTAAATGGTCCACTAACCTCCTTTTACTACAAGTTTTAAGGTTAGGACTCTTCATATGATTGATTAAAGGTTGATACTTAAATGGATATGTTAAAGTCTTGTAACTTACAAGGAAGTGGGTTATGGAGGTCATGATGGTTGGCCTTTCACATTCTTGTAACTCTTGCATTTAGTGGCCCTCTACTCTCATCTATAAAAGGAGACACAACCACTCCTCAAAGCTACACCAAAATAAAAAGAACCAAAAGTGTTAGCAAACTTCCATCATCTAAAAGTGTTCTAAGGTTGTGTAATTTGGATAGAAAGAGAGGAGAAGGTGAGTTCACTATAACGGTTATACAAGTGAGGAGATAATAAGTTTAGTTCGAAAGATTACTTTGAAGCAACGTCATATCTTCAAGACTCCATGGCGAACGGTATACCGATAAACTCTCGTATCCTAATTATATTTATAATATGTGTTAATTGATAAGCATATTGTTAAAGATTTTCCGCATAAAAGTTTAATAAAAGTCTTTCAAGGGATGGTTCTGTTTCCGGTGTAAGAGAGTTTGGCATGCTGGATTTAGGTGTGAGGTGGACAGAAATGACATCGCTTTTGGGAGGTTAGCGAAGCAGAGGAAGTGGAACAGGTGTCCGAGGTGTAGGCACTTCATTGAACTCTCTGAGGGGTGTCCGGCTATCATATGCAGGTAAATTTATTTTTCATTTTTTTGTATTTTTCTCTTTTTGAAAACTCGGCGAAATTGCATTTTTGGACTGATATAATTTTGATTGATTGTTTGGGTTTTCTGGGACTTGTTTTATTTTATGACTGATGATGAATTGGGGTGTGTTTGCTCATTTCAATTTTGTTGGTAACCGTGTACTAATAGGGAGGGGGTGATATGTGCAAAATTACTTGAAGCTCTTCAAATTTACTTTCTGAAATTGCATTATTTTGGAGGACTTACAATTTTGAGAGCTAATATCAGCTAAAGGAAATATCTTGGTGTTTCATTTTGTTGCTTTTGTCTGATACCTTTGCTCTGATTAATCAAATTTAAGGGTCCATTTGGATTGATGGATTTGAAATGACTAGGGATTTCAAATGGATGGATTTGAAAATCCAATGATTTGAAATCCCTTGTTTGGATAATTTTTTTTACAAAGGATTTCAAATCCACTCATTTGAAATCCATTGTTTGGTATAATACCATTTGAGGTAGTTGAAATTCTCAACCATACCTTATAATTTGCTCTATGAGTTAATTCTTGTTGTTGATATCGGGATAAAATCGCATAAATTGATTAGGGGCAAAATTATAATTTTTAAAAATCGAGGGACCAAAAGAGAAAATTCGAATTTCAGAAAATCTGGGGCCGAATTAAAAATCTTCATTTTTTGAAAATTCTGGATTGAATTGGAACTCTGGGTTTTTCGAAAATCTGGGGTCAAATGGCAATTTCTGAAAATTAAGGGACCAAAAGTGCAAATTTGGATTTTTGAAAATCAGGTGCCGAATTGAAAATTTTAATCTTCTGAAAATTATGGACTGAATTGCAGTT
Organism: Penstemon davidsonii; assembly: GCA_034814905.1. Taxonomy (NCBI): domain Eukaryota; kingdom Viridiplantae; phylum Streptophyta; class Magnoliopsida; order Lamiales; family Plantaginaceae; genus Penstemon; species Penstemon davidsonii. Next base: position 9,202,315 of record JAYDYQ010002688.1, read on the forward strand.
CTGGGTTTTTTGAAAATATGGGGTCAAATTGTAATTTCTGAAAATTAAGGGACCAAAAGTGAAAATTTGGATTTTTGAAAATCAGGGGCCGAATTGAAAATTTTAATCTTCCGAAATTATGGACTGAATTGTAATTCTGGGTTTTTCAAAAATCTAGGGTCAAATTGTAATTTCTGAAAATTGAGGGATCAAAAGTGTAAATTCGGATATCTGAAAATCTGGGGCCGAATTGAAATTTTTTAATTTTCTGAGAATTCTGAACTGAATCGCAATTCTTGGTTTTTCAAAAATCTGGGGTCAAATTGTAATTTCCGAAAAATTGAGGGACCAAAAGTGCAAATTTGAATTTCTGAAAATCAGGGGTCGAATTGAAAATTTTAATTATCTGAAAATTCTGGACTGAATTGCAATTCTTGATTCTTCGAAAATCTAGGGTCAAAATTGCAATATCCAAAAATTGAGGGACCAAAAGTGCAAATTCGAAATCTGAAAATCAGGGTCCGAATTGAAAATTTTAATTTATGAAAATTCTGGACTGAATTGTAATTCTGGGTTCTTCGAAATTCTGGGGTCAAAATTGTAATTTCCGAAAATTGAGGGACCAAAAGTGCAATTTGAATTTCTGAAAATAGTAGCCGAATTGCAAATTTTAATTTTTTGAAAATTATGGACTGAATTGTAATTCTATGTTTTTAGAAAATCTGGGATCAAATTGCAATTTTTGAAAGTATACAATGTTGACTTTTTTTAAGTGGATTTCAAATGACTAGTTTTAGGAGGAATTTCAAATCCACTTAAAATTGGGTTGAAATCCATTGGACTAAAATCCAGGATTTCAAATGAATGGATTTAATTTTGTATCCAAATAGTATGATGGATTTGACAAGGGATTTCAAATCCACCCAACCCAAATCCATCCATCCAAATGGGCCCTAACAGTTAATTAATTATGTACTATTTGTTCGTGAAGATGGTTTAGGATTTCGATATTTAGTAGTTTGTTGATCAATTGTGTGCATTTTATGAACTAAAGTGGGATGTATTGCAGATGTGGGGTGAGATTTTGCTACAAGTGTGGTGAGGAATTTCGGCAAAATGGGTGTGGATGCAGCAGCGAAAATACTCCTCCCATTGGCTATTGTCTTTGCATGTCTTTCATATTTGTCATTGTGGTGTTCTTGGTCTATTTATTTCTGCCATTGTTAAAAGGATTATTTACACCAAAAATATAGAACCATTTGAGATGTTATATTAATTAATACTAGCATAAGCCCCGTGCTATGCACGGAATCATATTAATTATTTTATTTGTTAATTTCGTATTTATGTAATGACAATATCAATTTTTTTTTTTTTATTAAATGTTGAGATTTCGTATCTATGTTTAATCTATGTTTAATGTTTTTCTCTTCTTCAATTTGTGTTCATTTGATGTAATAAACTGTACAACCTATTTATTTACATTTGAAAGAGAAAAAATTACAAAAAAAATAAATTATAAAAAACAAAACAAAACAAAACTTAGCATCATTAATCTACCGATCAAAACTTAAAATATTTCCTAAAATTGGTTTCAGAATTAGGAAAAGTAGGAACTCTTGAACCCCATGTACTTGATCATTAATCCACCAGCCTTGTTCCTCTTTGGATCCACATCTATTTCAGACATTATCTTATTCTCAAATACTCATTCACAAATTGCTCCATCATCTTAGTCCCTGATTCTTACACCTCTAACAACTAACCACTCGACCACATAGAACTGCGACTACAAATTATACATACTAATTATTGTTTTCTCCTTAATACATATAAGCAAGACAAATGATGAAATTCAAATTACATTCACAAATTATCAATCAATTCAGACAACTGAAACTTCAAAGTAATGGACAATATTCATAAGTATTTTGCATGAGATATGCATCAAGATATATATGCAGTTAATGTTCTCAATAAAGACATAGATAAAATAACATAAACTTTCTTGGAAAGAACAACTTATTTTCAAAAGAAAGCCTTTATTACCATAGTATATCCTTTAAATCCTTCCTTTTTGTTGGTCTCACTGTTGTGAATCACCAATCTATGCAGTCTTGTTTTGATGTCAACCAACTTAAGAAGCTTAGTGGAAAAATGATACATGAAATATATGAATAGATTTCCCCAGTTTCAAAGTAAAGTAATTTTCAAAATGCTCTTCAGCTCACAAGTCCATAATTTCTTACACTAAGTATATATCAGTTAAATAAAATGTAACAATATTTTAGCAGGCATGTCGTAATACAGGCAATACATACCTTCTTCCAAAGATCAAGACATTCCATTGCATGTAAAGTCTTACTCATCACAAAAGGAGAAGCATACGTATTTCATTTTTTTTGAATTCTGATTTCATTTGACCACGCAACTCTACTCGATTTTGCAATAATAACACGTCTTATCAACATAATTGCCATCCTCTTGGTCTGTGGAAAAATTGCTCGAAGAAAAATATTTGAGATTAAAGAATAATCACCATGGACCTCTATATTCACCACAAAAGAAAAATTATTAAGAAAAGTAACTATGAGGAAGAATGTGAGAAAAAAGAGACACGGCTAAAAGAAAAGGAAGTTGAGTTCTGAGAAATTAAATAATAATGTAGCAAACCTGCCAATTCTCCTAAAATATCATCATCAATATTACTTTTCTATAATCTTGTTGAGCACCTTGGAGCTCAGCCAAGCCAACAATGAATCTGCAAAAATACAAATAAGCAAATTAAGCAGTCAATTCCCAACTTAAGCAATACTTAAAACCACTACAAGAAAATTGAGCTTAAGTGACAAAAAATTAAGTGATAATGTGGAAGTTGTCACTCTTTGTATGCATTTAGTGATAAAAATATTAATTTTGTCATAATAATAATAGTGACAAGTGCAATAGTGACAATATATGTTTTTAAGTTGTCACTAATAGCTATTAATGACAAATATATGGTGACTTAAGTTGTCACTATTGACAATTAGCGACACCCTTTTAGTGATAACCTTGTTAAATGATATAAATGAACATTTGTAAAGAAAATAATGAATTCTGTATATTGATTCTTAGAGAGAATTACAATATGTATATATCTGAATCTAGAGAAAAATAAAATGAAAAATGAATCATGTATGAGTAATGCTAATTACACCTATATATATACAATTGGGCCACTAACACAATTGGGCCATCAACAGTTATAACTAATTTATCAGTTACATATATAAGTCGGTGACTTTAATTAATTAACTACAAGTAAGATATATATTTGAAATGACTGATCTGCCCTTCAATCCTTCTTCACGTCTTTGTTGTTCAATTTGGGGAAATTATTCAATTTAGGGATTATCTTCATCTTCCAATTTTTGTTCTTCAAATTTCCTTTCTGCTTCATTCTCTAATACTCCCCCGCAAATTGGCAAGTGAATATCTTTCACACCCAATTTGGATAATATTAATTTGAACGGTGCTCTAGACAAAGGCTTCGTAAATATGTCCGCTAGCTGTGATGAGGAAGAAATTGGGAGGAGTTTGATGTGCCTTCGAGAAATATGCTCCCTTACGAAGTGGCAATCAATTTCGATGTGTTTCGTTCTCTCATGGAAGATGGGGTTCAAGGCTAAATGAACAGCAGATGCATTGTCACAAAACAGAGCTGGAGGTGATGGAAATTGAACGTGAAGGTCCTTCAGTAACTGGGTAAGCCACAAAATCTCACTTGTAACTCCTGATATTGCCCTGTATTCTGCTTCAGCAGACGATTTTGAAACTGTCTGTTGTCTTTTTGATTTCCAAGAGATAAGTGAATTGCCTAAGAAGGTGCAAAAACCCGTTGTAGAACGTCTTGTAACTAGGCAGCTGCCCCAGTCTGAATCACAGAAGGCAGATAGGGATATATTAGGAGACCTAGGATAAAAAATTCCCTGACCTGGACTGCCCTTTAAGTATTTTAATAAATGGTGAGCTGCTGAGAGATGAATGATTGAAGGTTTAGCTAAAAACTGGCTAAGCTTATGGACAGTAAAACAGATGTCTGGCCTAGTTATGGTAAGGTATATTAACCTACCTATTAATCTCCTGTAGGAAGAGGGGTTAGGTAAAAGATTATGATCATCTTGATGAAGTTTGATGTTTGGATCCATGGGTAAAGGCATGGGTTTGCTAGCTAGAAAACCTGTGTCTTCTAACAATTGTAAAGCATAATTTCTTTGTGAAATGATGAGGCAGTTTTGGAATAAGCCAACTCAATGCCTAGGAAATATTTAAGAAGTCCCATGTCTCTAAGTTTGAAATGTGAACTTAATAAAGACTTAGTTTCTGTAATAAGTTCTAAATTAGGACTAGCTAATATGATATCATCTACATAAACTAGAAGTGCAATAAAAGAATGAGCAGTACCTTTTGTAAATAAGGAGTAGTCAGAGAGAGATTTCTGGAAACCCATTCTAGTAAGAACAGTGGTTAACTTATGATTCCACTGCCTACTAGCTTGTTTCAAACCATAAATGGATTTGTTTAGTTTACATACCTGTTTTGTAGAGGTAAGGTTGGAAGAGTGGGAAGGAGTATAACCTTTAGGAAGGTCCATATAAACATCCTCATTTAAGTCCCCATTTAAAAAAGCATTATTGATGTCTAGTTGGTGTAAATTCCAATTGTTTGCCATAGATAAAGCAAGAATAACCCTGACTGTGACTAACTTTGCAACTGGGGAAAATGTGTCAATATAGTCCACCCCTTCTTGTTGATTAAAACCTTTGGCTACAAGTCTAGCCTTGTACCTCTCAATTGATCCATCAGGCTTGCGTTTAGCTTTAAATACCCATTTACACCCAATGGGTTGTTTGTTGTCTGGCAGGGAAGTAACTGTCCAAGTAGAATTGGATTCCATGGCCTGGAGTTCCTCTTGAATGGCTTTTGTCCATTCAGGATACTTAATGGCCTGTTTGTAAGTTTGTGGTTCTGAAACTTGAGAGATATTAGAAATAAAAGCAGAATAAGCACAAGATAACTTTGAGTAATCTAAGACAGAGGAAAGAGGATAGGCAGGTTTAGGCAGTGGGGAGTCAGTTATTGTGTTGCAGTGGTAATCATGTAAATATGAAGGTGGTTTGGTTGGTCTAGAAGACTTTCTAATAGGGAGCTGAGTGGTAGGCTTGTCATTGGTAGGTGCGGGAGATGATGGGGTGACACTGTCAGTAGAGGATGGAACAGTAGTGGAGGAAGGAAGAGTAGTAGGATGAATTGGTAAATGGGAAAAATGTGATATGTCTTCATTAGAGGAAAAAGGAGGATCTGAAATAGGGAATGAAGGGGAAGAGGTTGTTGACTTGAATGGGAAAATGGTTTCATAAAAAACAACATCCCTAGAAAGAAAGAATGAATTAGAAGATTGATCATAGCATTTATATCCTTTTACACCAGGGGCATACCCCATAAAAACACACTGTCTAGCCCTGGGTTGGAACTTAGTTCTGTGATCATGAAGGGTGGAAGCATAAGCTAGACATCCAAAGGTCCTTAAGAAAGTGTAATTAAAAGATTTACCATATAGCAAAAAATAAGGACTGTTATTATTGAGAATAGGATAAGGGAGTCTATTCATTAAATAGACAGAAGTCATGATTCCCTCAGACCAAAATTCAATAGGTAGATGAGATTGGAACATCAAGGACCTGGCAATATTGAGCAGGTGTTGATGTTTCCTCTCAACCACTGAATTTTGTTGAGGGGTCTCAACACATGTAAATTGATGCAAAATACCAAGTCTGGAAAATAAGTCAGTAAAGCTAAGTTCTGGTGCATTATCAGATCTAAACTGTTTAATTGTTCTGTTAAATTGAGTTTGAATCATGGTGATAAACTTAGGAATGATTGATATAGCATCTGATTTTCTATGCATTAGATAAATCCATGTAAAACGTGTATGATCATCCACTAAAGTAAGGAAATACCTATAACCAGAATGAGAGGTAATGTGATGGGGTCCCCATGTGTCACAATGGATAAGATCAAAAGCATTAGAAGTAAAATGATTGTGAGAAGGAAAAGGTAGTCTTTTTTGTTTAGCTAAATGACAAACATCACAATGTGTATGCTCATGTTTATTTACATCAGAAAAATGAAGAGAATTCTTAAGTGCATACAGCCTCTTAAAAGAGGGGTGACCTAATCTAGTGTGCCATAAATTGACTGAAACTAAATTGCAGGTAGCAGGAAGAAAAGGAACTGGAGTAGTGTCTGAATGAAGAATGTAAAGGCCAGTAACTAAGCTACCCTGTCCAATCATCATGTTGTTGCTGATGTCCTGTATAAAGAGGTTAGTATTATGAAATTTGACACTATAGTTCATATCAAGTAAAAGTGAGCTGACTGATAGCAAGTTAAATTTAAATGAAGGAATGTAGAGAACATTTTTCAGTGTAATATGAGAATTTAGATGAATATTTCCAATAAAATATACTGGAATGATAGCATTGTTTGGTAAAGAAACAGTAATTTTTGAAGTAGGAGTGATAGTATGAAACAGCTTAATATCAATGCATATATGATTAGATGCACCAGAATCAACAACCCAACTATTTGTAGTTAAAGAATTAGAATGAAAGATGTTAGATAAAAGATTACCTGAATTAGTTGTAGCATTGAATGTGTTAGAAATAGAATCACCTGTCTGAGGAAGTGAGGCTTGAGGTTGTTGCTGTGTAGAGAATAGGTTGGATAGATAAGCATATTGATCTGGCTTCAGATTTCTAATGAAGTCATGAACACCTGTTTGTGTTGTAGAATCAGGGATAGTGGACTGAAATTGGTTGGCTGTTGGATTTGAGTGTCTAGGATAAGGTGGCCTGTAGCCAGGGGGAAAGCCATGTATTTTGAAACAAGTGTCAATGGTATGGCCAGCCATGTTGCAGTGAGTGCAAAATGGTCTGTCCTTCCTCTTGTATTGGGTATTGAATGGAGGTCTAAATGAAGGAGGAGGTAGGGAAGAGGGGGGTAAGTTTGGGCGTGAGTTGGGATAAGGGTTATTCTGTCTAGCAAATTGTGGATTTGGTGGTCTTGGGAAAGAGGTGACAGGTGGTCTGTTAGGTGGAAAGGATGGAGAGTTCTTGACTGAGAAGGCTAAAGAATTGTGGATAGGAGAGTCTTTGTTGCTAGATCTTAAAAACAATTTTTGTTCTTCCTGAATGACTAGGGATAGGGCTTTATTCAGTGGTGGTAGTGGATCCATAATCAAGATTTGGGAACTTAGGTTAGAAAAAGAATCCTGTAGTCCCATAAGAAATGTCATGAGTTGTTCATGTTGGAAGTAGAGGTCCAGTTTTTTACAGGTGCATTCAGGCCTGCAGTTTTGAATTTCATCCCATAATGCTTTCAGTTTGGTGAAATATGTATTGACAGAATCATTTCCTTGTGTTAATTGGACTACCTCCCTCCTAATTGAAAACAACCTAGGTCCAGTGCCTTGCATGAATCTTTCCTCTAGTTCTTTCCATAGATCAGAAGCAATAGAATGATATCTAATGCTAGAATTGATTTCTTTAGAGATGGCATTAAAAATCCAAGCTACAACAATAGTATTGTTTCTCTCCCATGTGTTAATTAAAATAGGATCCTCAGTGGGTTTTGGTAGAGAACAATCAATGAATCCAATTTTGTTTTTGACTTTAAGACCAAGGATCATGGAATGGCTCCAAGATTGGTAATTAGTTTCTGTTAATGGTTCAGAAACTAACTTCAATCCTGGACCATCCGCAGGATGAAGGAAATATGGGCTTGTGGGATCTTCAAGTTGGTTTCTTGTGGGAATGTAAGTGACTGGATTTGTGGTTCCTGGTGGTGTTGTCATAATGAAGAAATAAAGAAAAAAAGAGAAAGAAAACAAATCTGGATTTGTGTTGAAGAAATCTGGATGTGAACCCTGAATTTCTGATTGCTTGGATGAGTTCCGGAGAAGAATTCTGAATGTCTGGTTCTGAAAATCTGATTTACTTGATGAATTCTGCAGATGAATACTTCTGAATATTGATGTTGATAAGAATTTTAAAATAACCCATTACGTTGCCATTCGTGTCGGACAGTGCCAACTCCTTAGAGCTCATCATTTCGAGTATTGAGAAAAAGTGATGAAAGAGAAGAACAAACTGGTAAGAGAGAATATGACGATGAGAGGAATTCAAGAAGAGAATGAAGTCGGGAAAAGAAGAGAGAGAGAGATGCCGGCTAGGAAGAGGAGTTGAGAAATGTCTTTGGCAAGTTTAATGGAAGTGAGGAGTGGGCCGAAAAATAAGGGAAGTTTTAGAAATTTGAATTTTCATTAACCGATCGGATTGTAATTTTTTAGTTAATAAAATAATTCTAAATTCTATAAAATTAGTATTTTGGTCAATTTTTTCTCAATTGAGTCAAATACTGTTGTGAAATATATTTATAAGTAGAAGTAGATAGATTGTCTAGTGAGGTAAGGTAGTGCGTCAAGGTACAGATGGCGTTACCAAATGTACTTTCGTGTTATGTGCAGCCATTTACTGAACTAAATTTCGAAATAGGTATATTGAACATGTTATGTGCAAACTTCAAAATCCTTCTACAAACACAACAAATGCCATTAGATACTTGGGCAATGCAATATCAAAGATTAAGTATAACCTAATTTACTCCAAACAAGACGAAATTTAAAATCCAAATATGTAAAAAAGAATATGAAATTCAAATATTCAACCAGTTCTCGAATCATCGAAAGTGCAGCTGATTCGATTGAGGTTCGCCCAAACACAAGCGTACGTATACGTATACATAGAGCGAGAGAGAGTACCTGCTGTTGCCTGGCCACCTGTTCTCGGAGTCTGAGTGCTTGTTTCCTAATGGCTTCCATTCACGAACCGATCAGTTGTTCCCGATTTGATTGCAGAAGAATATAAGAAATTTACAGTTGGGTAGAGATGAAATGAGTTCGGTTTGATTTTTGGATTGGTGAAATTGAATTAATTCCTCTTTCTTTCTGTATGGGAAAAATTAAGAAATGGGTTTTTCTTTTTTAGGGAATATTAAATGTTACTGCTTGCACTGGTTGTCTCTATGTATGCCATGTGTCCAACTAACTGAAAAATAAAAGGTAAGCTTTACCTTTTTTAATAACTCCCCTTCTTTTTCATTAAAAAAATAAAAATAAAAAATAGCAACCACTTCTATATTCAGTTTATTTTTTAAAAGACTTAATAAAACTTTACAGTAAAATGGGTCAGTATTAATACATTGAAGAGGTAATAAACCAATCATTCAAATAACACTGTGAGTCTTATAACAATGAGTGGTTTATTATATATGTGCCATAAGATGTACTTTCGTGCTTAATTTTTTTTTTTTTTTTTAATTCTGAAAAAAAACACATTTTGCGTTAAAACTTGTTCAGTAAAATTTAAAAAATGAAAAATACTTGTTCAGTTAAATGAGTTTGTATTAATGCATTGAAGCAGTAAACATATGGGTTTCAATGGAGCAAAAAATAAAAAATAAAGAAAAATTGAAAATTTGGTGCTTTATATTAATTTGTCTTGCATATTCAGTCGAGCCAGAATATATTTTTTTTGTTCATTATAAATTTCGGCGCCTTTAGAAAAGTCTTGATATTTGATTCATATTTTCATATATTTATGAATTTATGTTTGAATATGTTTCTGTTAAAAAATGGAATTATTTTTGTTTTGGTGCTAATAAAAAGGGAAAATATAGAGGAGTTTTAACTTTATTATGTTTTTTCAATTTACAAATTTTTGAGATGTTTTCGATTTTTTATTTTGTAAAATTTCTCTAAAATATTTAACATTTAACATATCAAAATATACATTGCAAATGAAATTTTAATTAATGTTCTTTGAATAAAAAAGAACTAAATTATGTTAAACACATGTCATACATGCATGCATCCATCCAGTGCACTACAAGCAGTCTAAGATCCAAAAAATTACTTTTACCAAAGCTTTCTCTATCATTCTTTTTGTGCTTTCTTTTTTTTAAATTTTTTTTTTTTAACAAAAAAATCTCATTCCGTACCAAAAATATTTGTTGTGCCAACTTATTTGTAAAATATTCATTGTTAGGTCTAACATTATTCCTTTACAACAAATCAAACATATTTTTAAAACACAAAATCAATTGATCATCCCAATCGTGTATAGAGAACAACTTTAAATAAATCTAAATCATGCGCTCAACCACGTCATTCATGCATTAATTGTACCAAATAATTAATTTTTTTTTAACAAATGATTAACGGGCCTACTCTACATCTTCAATTAGTAGCGGCAAAATATTAACTGGGCCTCTTTCCAGATTCCCTGCTTTAGGTGGCTAATTTTAGCCAATGAATTAGTCTCCCATCTTGTGTGTATAACACGACTTTCCCATGGCTTAGGCAGAAGATTTCTGCAGTCTTCAATGATACTTGTATAAATTCTTTCGCGTTATTAAATTAGAAGATATTGCCAGAAAAAAAAAATTAAAATTTTCATTGTAGTTTGACGGGTAATCTTTAAATCTCCATTGAAAATAGCCCAATATCAATCGTGATTAATGTCAGCCCAGAATCATAGATTTACAAAGCAAGAAATCGGCCCAATAGCATGATTAGTAGCCCAGAAGGTGTGCCTAATTTTTTCAACTAAATTCTCCCAATCTATTGAAAAAATATTCAGGTCTAGGATCACCACCATGCATAAGGTGACTAACAAATAGGCGGAATGCATCCATTTAGTCACGGCTCAAGGGTCATTAGTCCAAATTTATTTGGACCCGCTAAAATTATAAGTTTATATGTTAGTTTAGTACTAAAGAAAATTGATTTGGACTTATTTTAAGAGAATATGTATATGAGGTTAATTTTCACTTGTACGTGAATTAGGGTGTTCCTATATATATTTGGGATATAGAGGTAGGGCCAAAATATATGCACTACATGTCTGAAAATTTTCTAAAATTTTCTTTCTTTAAATTTTCTATTCGAAGTGATAAAGACAACCAAAGTTAATTTTATGAGAAGTGACAAGATGATGGAGAAACAATTAATTGGACAAGTACATTTATGATATTCTCTCGTGTCTATTAAAAAAAATATTATCTCCGTTTTTTTTTTTTTAATGATGTGAGGCATTTTCAACCATAAGATCTATGTAAGAATGTCCCGTTACACTATTGTGTAGCAGTAAATCCGTGGCCTCGGGAAAGAATGCATCAAGAAAGGAAAAACTGATGTAGTCATGATTTATTAAAGCTTAATAAAGTTTTTTGAGTTTGACATAATTAATATATACTTACTTGCTCGTATAAATTATTCATTAATTAGCATATGAAAATAAAATGGAGAAATAATCCAAATTCCAGAATCATTGTAATTTACTCTTCTCTTGGTGGGTAGTATAAATATGAAAATGAAAGCTTCATTAAAAAGGAAATCTGTAATTTCATGTATGTATTGTGCGCATATATAAGAAGATTATATCAAAAAATAAAGATTATAGTACAAAACAAATATTTTCAATGCGGGATAGATATATAGATGGAGTCATGGAGATCAAAGAAAGGAGCAGGGCCGGTTCAAGGATTTTGGGGGCCCTAGGCGAAATAAAAAATCGGGGCCCTTATGTAATAAATTTTTTATGTAAAATTTATTTTTCTTGCTTCTTTAAACACAAAAGTATTTATTAAATCTTCATATTCTAATTCTTCTAACATATTTTTTTATATAGACAAAATAGGCAAATCACTTAATATTTCTTGTGTCATTGTCGAACGTAAACATGTTTTTATTAATTTTAATTTAGAAAAACTTATTTCAACATATGCAATTGTTTTAGGTATAGTGAATATAATTAACAAATTTACGTATTTGGATAAGAACTAATCAAATCTATACGATTAAATATATCAATTGGCTAACTTTTGATAGCACTTTTAGTTCATAATATAAATCGGAACCATCTACGTCTGATATCGAATCATGTTTTAAAGCATTTTCAAAATTATTACAACATTCTTTCAATGTTTTATATAAAGACTTTAAAGCTTTAATATTTAATAAAAAAAATCCGAAAATATTTTAATTCATCTTCCAAGTTGTTTTGTTTTGTTTTTTTTTGTTTTTAATTTTTTTATTTTGTGAAATGAATATTGCGACACCACTCTACTGTAAATATATATATTTTATTTATATATTTTTATAATGTGGTGTATCAAATACAATGTGGATAAGGGCTTTGAGCCCAATTAATATAAACAGGAAATGGGCCTTGGACAATTAACAACTAATATAGCAGCCAGCAGAGAGAGGGAGCCCAAAAAATTTGGGGGCCCTAGGCAAGCACCAGAGCTGCCTATGGGCTGGGCCGGCACTGGAAAGGAGAGATCTAATAACAGAAGGTATAAATAGAATACATTGACTTATTTATTATATTTAAGTTGATAGTCAAATTAAATCATCCATAATGCATTATTATATGCACTCTTTATTCCCAATCGAAAAACTTCCTTAGTGCCCCCTTGGATCTGAATGTTCAGAAAGCCAAATCCCTTCATTTTTCGCAAACCAATAACAATTACTCTCACCGCATGGACGCTTGTCATCAAAAGCATCAAATGCCTTGTTCTTATTACCCCACCAAAAGTGGCAAAAGAACAAAGTTTTGAAAGGTATAGAACAAAAATCAAAACTAAACTCTTGATTCAACGCTAGCGTATGATTTCCAAGATCATCATTTCCAAATGCGCAATGTACTGTTATATTGATGGTTTTGTGTTTGGTGCAAGGTTGTTAACAAGATGAACCCTATAATGGTAAAGTGGTCCAAAAAAACATCTGCGCGCGCCTATTGCCTGGAAATGAATTCCAAAAGGGATGAATGATAGTAGAAAGTATTTCATCATATTACAACTCATTATAATTGTTAGAGAATGATATGTACTGTTGGTGAAGTTTGGTTTCTCCAAATAACTTTAAATAGCAAATATTATTTGGCTATTATGGTACATTTTTTTTTACATTATTAGAAATTTACAAGCAAATATGAAAAACTACTAAAAATATATGGGAATTCTTTTAAATTATTAGAAAATTTAAAACAAATATGGAAAAAAATGAATTGGCTTTTCATCTATGCCAAATATGCTTATGAGTAGTTTTTAGATTAATAAATTATATAATCCGATGAAATTCCCTTGACACTACTAGAATTTTGATTACACGCCACTAAGTAGGTATGTCAAAGGTCAGGTTCGAACCCGGACCTAACCCTAAAATTAATGAAAGAGTCCGGATCCATACCCAAACATATTCTTTTTTAAAATCGGTCCAAAATAGGCGGGGTAAAGCTAGATCAATATTTTGTTTTTGTGGGAGGGAAAAAATTTGTATAGTAATGCATTACATTAAAAACTAATATGAAGAAACAACATTATAAAAAATAATTTGAATTCTCTTGATAGTTATTAAAAAATAAAGAAAAAAAATTATTAAGAAAAAAAATTAGAGTAACAATTATTAAGAAAGATAAAATAACTTTAATGTAATATATTGAAAATAAGTGACATAAAGGTCTCTTAGCCAGTGTGGTTAGGACATACACTGAGTTTTAGGAGCCCCAGAATCGAATACCATGTGCATAAAAGATAGTTTTAATTATCAAATAATGAAAAATGGCTCTCCTGGGTTTCGAATTCAAACCTTCCAAAAAATATTGCAACACCTTAACAAGTCATCCAATACATAAGTTATGTAAATAAAACTAACCGTTGTTTAAATATACAAAATATTTGAGTAGGGGCTGTAAACCCCACCAGGGTCCGCCCCTGCAATGCTTTGGATCCCCCCCACTCATTCACGACCAACACATTACAGTTTCTGTACGGACAGTAGCACTTATCCGCACCACCAATCGCCGCTTCGCACAGAACATCGCTCCACCTTACGAAGAGAGCAGGACCGGTTGAAGGGTTTTGGATATAGGTGCTCCCTTACTTGTACTGTCCTAATTTCTTCTGTTTTTTTTTTTTTCTTTTTTCTAACGAGTGCTTAGCAAATTAACTTTCTGTTTTCTAAAAAAAAAAAATTTAACTTTTTGTTATTGTTAAAAATTAGTTTAACTTCTTATAATCATTCATTTATTTTTGTCAATATATAATTTCCTATTTGGCGCCCACACACAACCCTCGTACAGCTAAGGCATTCTTCTTCAAATAAAAAGACAAATTACCTACTTTGTATTTAATTAAATGAAGCACATTATGAAGAAAAGCTTATTATTATACAATATCATAGGTAGGTGAAATGCTCATTTACATATATCATATATGGTAAAGTGAAGCGAATATGTTGATAATGCAATGTTAATTTGATCATTTTTCATATCGAAATGAATTCACAATCATATTATAGAGCACGTGTGCAACGAAAGAGGTTAACTAGGGAGTAATATGTTTATTTATCATATGAGGTAAATTAATTAAACATATCAGACAATGGTAACTTCAAAACCCTCATTTTATTTTTTATTTTTTTACTACTAATTGCTTCAGTTCTGAAATTTAATAGCTCAATATATTTGTTCCGTTTTGTATAGAGCATTTCATTGTTATTTGAAAAGTAAGATACAATAACATTTTTTAATTAAAATTATGTCTTATTATAATAGTTTATTATCAATTTTAGAAACAAACACCTCCGAATTTTTTTCCAAATTTGTAAAATTATTCTAACAAACTTTAAGAAAAGCAAAATAAATAGACCTATTGTCTTTTCACACGGAACACACAATAATATGTCTTTGTTAACATTTAGGCCAATGAAACAAATAACAATTTATAACAAAGATATTGTTAGATCCAGTGATCCCAAATAATTGTGCACCTGATCTCAAACAATATAATGAAGTATTACTTATTCTATTATAATTTAAAAAGAAAAGTCTTATCTCATTAGTATGTTGTAGTGAATATATTTGCAATACATAAAACTCTTATGTTTTGTAACACAATTATAATGGTACAAAGATTAATCTATACTAACATCATATCTATAAGTATTACATAATACACATGTTTTCCCCACCAAATTAACAAGATGCCTATTCCTAAAATGATCACATAAGTAAGAATTACACACACCTGATGCACCAAGTTTCTCGGTAACGACACCAATGCGCGTTAACTTGCTCTCTACATTTGTAGCAAAAGATTATCCCACATGCAATCAACATGAATTTCAAGTTTATTGTTCAAAAAAAAAAATGAATCTCAAGTTTAATCTTTCATATAAAAATTAACATAAAGGGAATAATGAAAATTAATTGAGAAACATCCTCAAAATTCACATCTAAATAAACAATTGAAAAGTTAAAGGAATAATTTTATGTCTAATTTTACTGTATTTTGTGACGGTGGACATCCTGTTGTAAATTGGTTATCTTTTGTCTAATTTTATGTATGGTTTTTATTTATAAAAAAAAAAGTTAAAGGAATAATAATTAGATGAACAATGTTACATATTATAAAAAAAAAAACAATTCAAATAATAATTAAAATGAAATGCAGAAATAACCCCTTTAATTTGTCTAGTTCTCAATCATGTATTAATGACAAATTAACAATATTTTCCATATTACATAACCTTAAATAGGAATAATTCTAAGCACGTAAACATGAAGGACAATGTCAATTTTTATAAGAAGTGGGTTTCATATATTATTTTAAACCAAATGGGGATTATTGCATTTTTGGTGTCACAACTTAATTAGTTCATTGGCATTTCTAACCCACATCTTATCGGGTTAATACATTTGGTGCAACAACTTCAACTTTGGTAGCGCAATTTTGCTCCACATTGACGCCCAACTCCGAAATTGACCCGAATTAAGTAATTTGGGGATTTTGGTGCCACAACTTAAGCCCACTGGCATTTTTACCTCATATATTATACAGCTGGCATATTTAGTGCAACAATTTCAATTTCGGTTGCAAATTTTGGTCCACATTGATGTCCAATTTCAAAATTGACCCGAATTAATCAATGTCCAGACCATACGACTTGTAATTTGAGTATTTTGACTGAATTCAACGAATTTTGGAAAAAAATATTCAAAATTCTTTTTCAAAACTCAAATTACCTATACCTCCCTGCGGACACCCTGTCCCAACTTTAGTGTCCCATATCATGTCACACTCATAATTTATCGACACGTGTCAAGTTTAATTAGCACACATCACACGGGATTATTTCCCTTACAGTCCTCCATCTCCGCACCTCTTTTCTCCATCCCTACACTTTCGTTTTATCCAAACAAAATGCAACAAAATTTATGCGTGCTCTATTTCAGAGAAAAAACTAAAAATTTGTAAACCCAACGATTCAGAAATTTGAAGGATCCTTGAGCTCCGCCATTAATTGTATTCAATTGAGATCTGTTTGAGATTTTTTTCTTCTTTATTACTGTAATATATATATTTATTACTTTACCATTTTAATTAGGGTTTTTCATTTAATTGAAATTATTCTTATACAAATTAAGAGAACATATAGTTCATAGTGAATTACCACAATCTATGGATTAAGACAGTGAAATGATATTTGATTCTTGCGTGGGGCTATGGTGCTAAACTTCTAATCATTTTGGTTTTTTACTCACCTGAGTATTTGAGATGCAGTTCAATGGAAGAATATTAACATTAACGGTGGTAGATGGTGGGTCCTAAATATTTGAGTTGCAATTCAATGGCAGAATATTAACATTAGTGGTGGTAGACGTGGGATGTGAATGTTAATAGAGAAATTATCATGTGTGGTTTCTATTAATTGAGTTTGACACGTGTCGATAAATTATGAGTGTGACATATTCTAGGACACTAAGTTGGGACATGTGTTCCACACCGTCCTCGAATTCCTCCACCGCCTCTCCCAAAATTTTCAACTTAACCGCGGGCCCGTCGTCTTCCTCCGTAACTACCCTACATCTTCCACATTTTCGATAACCCCTACTAAAGACATCTTCCACAAACACTAAGTTGGGACATGTGTTCCACACCGCCCTCGAATTCCTCCACCGCCTCTCCCAAAATTTTCAACTTGACCGCGGGCCCGTCGTCTTCCTCCGTAACTACCCTACATCTTCCACATTTTCGATAACCCCTACTAAAGACATCTTCCACAATATAGAAGAAGTGGGGGTACTTATGGAGAGTGGGGAATGGGGACTGATGGGACTCGACTACTATTAGTCTTCCAGGTATTAGTCTAGAGATTTCTCATTTCTATGAAGGTATGGACTCCAACTCTACTATCTCTAGAGATTTATTAGTCTTCCAGTTATTAGTGATGAACTCATATTGTAACACTTAAACTCGAAGTATATAACAAAATGTTAGCGCCAAATTATATTTAAAATTGATTATTTTCTTCACTCCATCAGAGTAAAATAAAATACGGAGTACTACGTATAACTAAGACTTTGAAGACTATAATTCAAATTCAATTGTTCTGCCTTCTCCGATTTCTTACATGGATTCAGGTACGTATGTCCGTATCCTAAATCTATCTGTGATCGATGCAGGTATCATGAACAAATTAGATATTGACTTAAATGATTTTTTTGCCAAATAGAATTTAAGGTCTGTATATAGTCTTGTATGATTTCATATGATGGAGAAACAATTAATTGGACAAGTACATTTATGATATTCTCTCGTGTCTATTAAAAAAAATATTATCTTCGTTTTTTTTATGATGTGAGGCATTTTCAACCATAAGATCTATGTAAGAATGTCCCGTTACACTATTGTGTAGCAGTAAATCCGTGGCCTCGGGAAAGAATGCATCAAGAAAGGAAAAACTGATGTAGTCATAATTTATTAAAGCTTAATAAAGTTTTTTGAGTTTGACATAATATATACTTACTTGCTCGTATAAATTATTCATTAATTAGCATATGAAAATAAATGGAGAAATAATCCAAATTCCAGAATCATTAAAATTTACTCTTCTCTTGGTGGGTAGTATAAATATGAAAATGAAAGCTTCATTAAAAAGGAAATTTGTAATTTCATGTATGTATTGTGTGCATATATAAGAGGATTATATCAAAAAATAATGATTATAGTACAAAACAAATATTTTCAATGCGGGATAGATATATAGATGGAGTCATGGAGATCAAAGAAAGGAGAGATCTAATAACAAAAGGTATAAATAGAGTACATTGACTTATTTATTATATTTAAGTTGATAGTCAAATTAAATCAACCTTAATGCATTATTATATGCACTCTTTATTCCCAATCGTAAAACTTCCTTAGTGCCCACTTTGGATCTGAATGTTCAGAAAGCCAAATCCCGTCATTTTTCGCAAACCAATAACAATTACCCCTACCGCATGGATGCTTGTCATCAAAAGCATCAAATGCCTTGTTCTTATTACCCCACCAAAAGTGGCAAAAGAACAAAGTTTTGAAAGGTATAGAGCAAAAATCAAAACTAAATTCTTGATTCAATGCTAGCGTATGATTTCCAAGATCATCATTTCCAGATGCACAATGTACCGTTACTATTGATGGTTTTGTGTTTGGTGCAAGGCTGTTAACAAGATGAACCCTATAATGGTAAAGTGGCCCAAAAAAACATCTACGCGCGCCTATTGCCTGTAAATAAATTCCAAAGAGGATGAATGATAGTAGAAAGTATTTCATCATATTACAACTCATTATAATTGTTAGAGAATGATATGTAATGTTGGTGAAGTTTGGTTTCTCCAAATAACTTTAAATAGCTAATTTTATTTGGCTATTATGGTACATTTTTACATTATTAGAAATTTACAAGCAAATATGAAAAATTACTAAAAATATATGGGAATTTTTTTACATTATTAGAAAATTTAAAACAAATATGGAAAATAATTGAATTGGCTTTTCATCTATGCCAAATATGCTTATGAGTAGTTTTTAGGTTAATAAATTATATAATCTGATGAAATTCCCTTGACACTACTAGAATTTTGATTATAGACCACTAAGTAGGTCTGTCAAAGGTCAGGTCCGAACCCGGACCTAACCCTAAAATTAATGAAAGGGTCCGGATCCAGACCCAAACATATTCTTATTCACTTAAATGACATTAGCCGCACAAATTAAAGTAAAAGAAAATAAAAACCAATTAGCCGCAATAAGTAAATGTAAGAACAAATAGAAATCAAGTAAAACGACATCGTTTTATGGATGCTGGAGCAAAAAAAAAAAAGGAAAATATGGAGGGGCCCACACCCCCACCCAAAGAAAAAGGGAAAGTAAAATCCCAACAAGTACATAGTTAGAAATAAACAAAACCCTGTCGTTTATAACAATTAAAAGAACAAAACAAAAATTGAAAAAAAAATTAGAATCACTGTAAAGAACTCTATCGACTCTTATTAGTATAAATATAAATATACTTGGGGACTGCACCGAGCTATGCACGGTGCTTTTGCCTTGTTCGATTATGGAATAACTCCGATGTATATGGATAATGTCCAGCCATTTCCGAATTAAAAATTGGCGTACTACGGTTTTGATGATCCGATTTAATTGGCGCTTTAGTATGTATCTGTCGATGGCAAGTTTCTAAGCAGGCAGAAAACATCCAAAGGCTGCATTTCTCACAACAAAATATCTAAGCAAAAAAAAAAAAAAAAAAAAAATTCAGCAACATCTTTATAAAAGAACCATCTGTCTAACTTTAATATAGTCCCCTTCATATAACTTAAGATAGGATTTCCATGGAAGAGGGACTTGCACATTCAAAATCAGTGTATCAATGTTTAATACTTCACAACAGAAAAGTAATAATACAAAGGTCTAATCATATATAGGATTCTAAA
Source organism: Penstemon davidsonii (assembly GCA_034814905.1). NCBI lineage: Eukaryota > Viridiplantae > Streptophyta > Magnoliopsida > Lamiales > Plantaginaceae > Penstemon > Penstemon davidsonii. The sequence continues at coordinate 9,222,231 of JAYDYQ010002688.1, forward strand.
TACGTCTTGTGTAATGTGTCAAACTGTTAGTGTCGTTTAACAATCTGTGTAATAGAAATATACTCGATTTATATTTCTTGAAGTTTACCAAACCAATATAATTTATATTGCTATATTCAGAAAAAATTTAACAAATTAAAGTAGTGGAGTAAAAACTTAAAATTAAAATTAGTATTTCAATTTGAACTTTAAAAACATACAATAACTTAGTTTGAATAATTTGAAGTAATTGAAATGAATATAAATGAATATACAAATCAAAGTTACTTAAGTGTTCATGAACATAACGTAGGAAGAAAAATAAATTATAGAAACATTATGAATTAAGTTTTCAGAAGAAGTATGATTTAGTTTAAAAAATTGTCTAACGGATTTTTGTTTAAGTAAATTTAAAAACTTACTATTATGAGACGTTTAGAAATTTTAATTTGCAAATATGAAAATTAAATTAACTCACTAATTAGACGGAAACAAGAAATGAGATGGAATAAGACTGAGGTTGCGGATGCAATCTCCTTAAGACAATATTTCCGGGCTGCCTACGGTGCACACAATCGATCCCCGGTAGTCTCCCAAGATACAACAGTTTGATGCTCCTTGTTTGCACAAACAAAGAACCCACGGCGAACTTGAACAAACAGAACTTCGACGGATATTTAAAATGAATAATGGAAGAGAGAAAAGAGAGAGTTATTTTTGCTTGAAAAATTCGGAGTAAAGAATTGGCCAGATTCTTCTCCTATTTATAGCAATTGAAGGGTTGGATTTGAAAGGGTATGTCTATTCGGATAATCCATTTGATCCGAACAGGTGCAAACGGTTCGGTTTGAACCGAACCAACACACCACTTCATATGAATTAGGCGCGCGGATCTTTCTTGGTGAAACAGGTCGTCCGCGGATCATGTTCGGTTGGCGGATCTATCAAGTTGGATTTCGGACTTTTAAGAATTGGGCTTTAGTTAATTGGGTCAACATATTAATTGATTTTTCTCCAAAAAATTAAATCTATTGAAGCCCAAAGCCCGTAACTCGTGACCGTGCCGGTCGGTCGGACGGCGGCGGCGGCGGGCGCGTGTGTGGTACCTTTAATCACCTAGGTCCTCACCCCTTTAAAATCTTTCCAAAGGGGCCCAACCCTTGTACCATTTTTTAGCTATATAACTAGCTAAATTTTCCTTCTCCAACTCAATGTGGGATAGTGTCTTCTTCCCTCAATTTCATTCATTTTTATGTTTTTATGGGCTCAATCCAAATGGGCTCAAAACAAATGGATTTTATCATAAAAACTCCAACAATCCCTCACATGAATGAAATTATTCTTCATGTCCCGTCTCATAGAACATATCATGTCGAAGTAATCTTTAGGGATAATAGTGCATCGGGATATGTGAAATATTTCATCTTGAACCTTCCCTAGTTGAAGTTTATCGGATTTACTCAGCCAATCGGTGAAATATTTCATCTTGAACAGTCGGCTGTTGGTGTAAACCAAGACAATAAACTTAACACAGTATTATACCGATTTTTTACAAGCTCCGGTTGTGTTCATTTCGGTCATGAACGTTCTTGGTAATGCGAGTGCTTTAGAGAATTCCAGCCTATAAAGAAATTCTCAACGAGCCGACCCAGCTCGCACTTACATAGGTGACCGCTTCTATCAAGAGTATCCTACCATACTCCACTTATTTTAACCAAGATATAGATGTCATTAAAAGCGTTTGCTTAACCTATAAAATAACACGGTAGGTATGCACTTATTGCATCATAGAAATGTGAAAGAGTTAAAAACTCTTAAGTGCTTTAGTTTTAAGTTAGCCAGGACTGGTTGGCCTATTGAACTTGGTCCGTGGGATCTCCAGTCGCCAAGTTAGGTTTCCATATGAGGTAACTTAGTCTAATTTAGGCTTTAAGCCCATTCCCCTCGATGGACATTCTACTCTCTCACCAGATAAACCTTTAGTAAATGGATCCGCGAGGTTTTCTTTTGACTTCACAAAGTCGATGGAAATTATTCCATTTGAGAGTAAATGTCTCACGGTATTATGTCGACGACGAATATGTCGTGACTTACCATTATACATAAAGTTGTGAGCTCTATGTAAAGCCGCTTGATTATCGCAATGTATACATATGGCTGACATAGGTTTCGGTCAATCCTCACTTTTGGTACATCTTTTTATGTGTTCAACACATTTGGTATCACGTTTTAACAAATTGTGGCACATTTGGTACCGCCTTTAAAATCACGATTAAGTGGTGACGTGGCAGTTAAGTCTTATTACAAAGTTGGTGTCATTACATATGTCAATTTCCACTTTTGGTACACTGCTTTATGTGTCCAAAATATTTGGTACCAAGTTTTAACAAATGAGAGAATTGCATTTTTGGTACTGAGCTATAGGTCAATTCCCACTTTTGATACTGAGCTTTATGGGTCCAACACATTTGGTACAGAGCGTTAACAAATTGTGACACATTTGGTACATCCGTTAAAAATTGCCGTTAAGTGGTGACGTGGCAGTTAAGTCTAATTGCAAAGTTGATGTCATTACTTATGTTGACCGATAATTTAACCCAATAATATTTCAAGTTACCAAAAAAGCCCCACATCTCCAAATTTGGTGACGATGTTAGTCCACATTGTTGCCAAATTTCAAATTTGACTCGAATAAGACCACATGCGGACCAATTTGAAAATTTTACTTATTTTATTTAAATAACTAATTTGATTTATAAACAATATTAATAAATTAAATAATACTTTAACATAAATATCACCAAAATTAAGAAAACATATTCTTTTTAAATATAAAATTTATATAAATATTAAATAGTTTTTAATTATATAATTTATTATTTTAATAAATATTAAATATATAATACTATTATATAAATCATATATTTAAAAAGAATATGTTTTCTTAATTTTGGTGATATTTATGTTACATTATTATTTAATTTATTAATATTGTTTATAAATCAAATTAGTTATTTAAATAAAATAAGTAAAATTTTCAAATTGGTCCGCACGTGGTCTTATTCGAGTCAATTTTGAAATTTGGCAACAATGTGGACTAAAATCATCACTAAATTTGGAGATGTGGGGCTTTTTTGATAACCTGAAATATTATGGGGCAAAATTAGCAGCAACATAAGTAATGGTATCAACTTTGCAATTAGACTTAACTGCCACGTCACCACTTAACGGCAATTTTTAACGGATGTATCAAATGTGTCACAATTTGTTAAAGCTCTGTACAAAATGTGTTGGACCCATAAAGCTCAGTACCAAAAGTGAGAATTGACATATAGCTCAGTACCAAAAATGCAATTCTCTCTTTAACAAATTGTGATACATTTGGTACCGACGTTAAAAATCATCGTTAAGTGGTGACATGGCAATTAAGTCTTATTACAAAGTTGATACCAATACTTATGTTTATTTTAGGCTACCAAAATAGCCCCACATCTTCAAATTTACTAACTATTTTAGTCCACATTGTTGTCAAATTTGAAAATTGACTCGACTAAGACCACATGCGGACCAATTTTGAGATTTTACTTATAATACTTACATAATTAATTTAATTTTATAAATAATATTAATAAATTAATATAAATCTGGAAAAAAAATATTATTTCCAAATATGAGATTTATATAATAGTATTAATCTATTTAGTATTTATAAAAATAATAAATTATAAATAATTATAATTTAAAAAAAAAACCAAAACCCCCCCCCCCCCCCCCCACTTCAATTCCATGGCCGCCGGCAAAAAGTTAAGATTTTCAATTTAGTTTGATGGGTAATTTTTAAATCTTGGAAAATATTTTCTAATGACTGGCCCATTGGAAATAGCCCAATATCAATCGTGCTTAATGTCAGCCCAGAATAATAGATTTACAAATCAAGAAATCGGGCCCAGTAACATGATCGGTAGCCCAGAAAGTGTGCCCAGTTGTTTCAACTAAATTCTCCCAATTTATTGAAAAAAATATTTAGGTCTAGGACCACCATGCATTAATATTCTTAAAATTAATGCAGATTAGCTGTCAGTTTAGTGGAAAATTTACAAACGTAATCGTCGATCATTGGAATGACTTTCTAAATAAACTAAGAAAATGGGGTTAAGTAATTAACTTGAATTTCGGTAAATGCATTACAATTTATTTTCATTTATAGTGAGAATATTATGTTTACACGTAACATCCATGCAGAAGCTTGCAAACAAGTTGTTGAACGTCTATTTCTGTCAAATAGAATTCTATTTTGGTATTAAAACATATATGATTATATGATTTAAACATCCCATGAACTTGTCTTTATTTTTGAAGAAGAATGCCTTAGCTGGTTGTATGTGGGCGCCAAATAGCAACTAATATACTGACAATTGATATATATACAAGAGTAAAAAAAGATGATATCATCTCAAGCAAAAAATTCGAAAGAAAAAAAAAATGGAAATCAATCTCAGCTCCCAAATGCCACAACCTCTACAACAGAAACATCAACAAGAAGAAGAACAACAGCAGCTCCCAGAAAACGAATTCACCTGCCAAATATGCATCGAACCCACTTCAAATCCGGGAAAGAAATTCACGAACACCAACAAATGCTCCCACCCCTTCTGCACCGACTGCATGATAGAATACATCCGTGTGAAGCTCGAAGACAACATCGGACTCATCAAATGCCCAGCTTACGACTGCGATCACGAGCTCGACCCACTCGTGTGCGCTTCACTCGTCGGCCCTGCTCTCTTCATACGGTGGAGCGATGTTCTGTGTGAAGCTGAAATTGGTGGTGCGGATAAATGCTACTGTCCGTACGGAAACTGTAACGTGTTGCTCGTGAATGAGTGTGGGGGGGATCCGAAGAAATGTAAGTGTCCGAGTTGTAAGGGATGGTTCTGTTTCCGGTGTAAGAGAGTTTGGCATGCTGGATTTAGGTGTGAGGTGGACAGAAATGACATCGCTTTTGGGAGGTTAGCGAAGCAGAGGAAGTGGAACAGGTGTCCGAGGTGTAGGCACTTCATTGAACTCTCTGAGGGGTGTCCGGCTATCATATGCAGGTAAATTTATTTTTCATTTTTTTGTATTTTTCTCTTTTTGAAAACTCGGCGAAATTGCATTTTTGGACTGATATAATTTTGATTGATTGTTTGGGTTTTCTGGGACTTGTTTTATTTTATGACTGATGATGAATTGGGGTGTGTTTGCTCATTTCAATTTTGTTGGTAACCGTGTACTAATAGGGAGGGGGTGATATGTGCAAAATTACTTGAAGCTCATCAAATTTACTTTCTGAAATTGCATTATTTTGGAGGACTTACAATTTTGAGAGCTAATATCAGCTAAAGGAAATATCTTGGTGTTTCATTTTGTTGCTTTTGTCTGATACCTTTGATCTGATTAATCAAATTTAACAGTTAATTAATTATGTACTATTTGTTCGTGAAGATGGTTTAGGATTTCGATATTTAGTAGTTTGTTGATCAATTGTGTGCATTTTATGAACTAAAGTGGGATGTATTGCAGATGTGGGGTGAGATTTTGCTACAAGTGTGGTGAGGAATTTCGGCAAAATGGGTGTGGATGCAGCAGCGAAAATACACCTCCTATTGGCTATTGTGGTTGCATGTCTTTCATATTTGTCATTGTGGTCTTTTTGGTCTATTTATTTCTGCCGTTGTTAAAAATATTTTACACCCAAATATAGAACTGCAGAATAATATAAGAAATTTACAGTTGGGTAGAGATGAAATGAGTTCGATTTGATTTTTGGACTGGTGAAATTGAATTAACGCCTCTTTCTTTCTGTATGGGAAAAATTAAGAAATGAGTTTTTTTTTTTAGGGAAAATTAAATGTCACTGCTTGCTCTGGTTGTCTCTATGACTCTATGTATGCCATGTGTCCAACTAACTGAAAAATAAAAGGTAAACTTTACCTTTTTAATAACTCCCCTTCTTTTTCATTAAAAAAAATAAAATAAAAAATAGCAACCACTTCTATATTCAGTTTATTTTTTAAAAGACTTAATAAACTTTACAGTAAAATGGGTCAGTATTAATACATTGAAGAAGTAATAAATCAATCATTCAAATAACACTGTGAGTCTTATCAAATAACATTGTGAGTCTTGGGGTGGTCTATTTTGACATCGTTTTATGGACACTGGAGAAAAAACAAAGGAAAATACGGAGGGGCCTACACCCCCGCCCAAAGAAAAAGGGAAACTAAAATCCCAACAAGTACATAGTTAGAAATAAACAAAACCCTGTCGTTTATAACAATTAAAAGAACAAACCAAAAATGAAAAAAAAAATCAGAATCACTGTAAAGAACTCTATCGACTCTTATTAGTATAAATATATATATATATATATATATATATATATACTTGGGGTCTGCACCGAGCTATGCACTGTGTTTTTGCTTTGTTCGATTATGGAATAACTCCGATGTATATGGATAATGTCCAGCCATTTCCGAATTAAAAATTGGCGTACTACGGTTTTGATGATCCGATTTAATTGGCGCTTCAGTATGTATCTGTCCATGGCAAGTTTCTAGGCAGGCAGAAAACATCCAAAGGCTGCATTTCTCACAACAAAATATCTAAGCAAACAAAAAATAAAAAAAAATTCAGCAACATCTTTACAAAAGAACCATCTGTCTAATTTTAATATAGTCCCCTTCATATAACTTAAGATAGGATTTCCATGGAAGAGGGACTTGCACATTCAAAATCAGTGTATCAATATTTAATACTTCACAACAAAAAAGGAATAATACAAAGGTCTAATCGTATATAGGGTTCTAAATACGTCTTGTGTAATGTGTCAAACCACAAAAGAGTACCTTCTTAAGAAACAAAATAAATCTAAATATTTGTAAGAGTGATCTGAATCTTGCTTATCTATCAAGTTCTAAACTTTGGTCTTTTGTATTATTCTGACCTTCTGATAATGTCTCTTAGCGTTCCAAATGCTTTTGCAGCATGTATATCATTCAAACAAGCCTGAAATTGTATGTGAAAATTGTTAGAGCTGAGTCAATACTTCCAAATGCAAGACGCAAAATTACCTTTGCTTTGTATATGTGGAGACTTTTAAGAAGAGCTTCCCAATACTCAGCAACTTTGGCAGCCCCAGATTGCATTTGTGACTCAATTTGGGATTACTGGGCTTCTAGTTCATCACATGTTTTTCCTTGTAAAGGTTTTTAAAATTTGCTTCAGTGCTGGCATGCAAACCTCTTTCTTCAGCAATCATCTCTAGATGTAATTGCTCTCCACGAACTCAGGCATGTTCTATATGTATCCCTTTTCCTAACTTCAGCTAGCTCCCATTCACAAACGACCAAGAGAGCCTGTTAATTTGATATACATGATGTTAGAAGTAAAACCTAGTATATGATGTGCGATAACATTCCGAAGGTTACATGTACAGTTGTACGCTCGTTAAATGGTAAGCAAATAAAATCTAAGAAATATAGAAACGGATCAAAAATTTATCCTTCTTTTATTATGGGGTGATTAACTAACTATTCACAGACTTCAAAATTATGGATAAGAATATACACAAATTTGTAATTTAGATTTGTTATTTGTTTCCGTAGCCTAAATGTTAAGAAACATATGTGGTGTGGTTCGTGTGGAAATACAATAGGTCTGTTTGTTACACTCTTCTTAAGTGATATTAGAAATATGGAAAATTTCTGATATGCATGTTTCTAAAATTCAGAAAATTTATTTTTCTAAAAAAAAAAATTGAAAAAATTTATACAGTAATTCAAAATTTTAAAACAAATTTTTTTGTTAGTTTAACTTTTCAAAAACACTAAAATATTTTAGCAAAGCGAAACAAATTATCAATTTCAGACCTGAAGCAATTGATAGTTAAAAAAAGGGGTTTTGGCAAGTTAACCTTTGTGATACGTCTAATGAACAATGTATCTCCTATAATGCGATTATGACTTTATTTCGATGTAAAAAATTAATGACCAAATTAGCCCTACCTTACCAACCTTTACTTTACCATATGTGATATACGTAAATGAACATTTCACCCACCTATGAAATTGTATAATATAAAAATGAGGAAAATTTCATTACAAATCTAGTTTGGCCAAACTCATCCACCTACATGACAAGTAGGGGTGAGCATTCGGACCGAACCGAACCGAAGTTCGGTTCCTGGCCGGTTCGATCCTGGAAATATGTGGATCGTCCGGTTTGGTACAAAAACCGAACTGTCCGGTTTGGTCCACGATTTTCCGAATTCTAGATTTTCTCGATTTTTTACCACAAAATTTAATGGTTTGGTCCGGTTCAATCCAATTCAGTCCGATTCGGTCCAAAAAACAATCAAACCGAATTTTCGGTTCCTAGCCGATTCGATCCTGGAAATTCGTGGACCGATTACTGGACCGAACCATTTGGTCCGGTTCGGTTCGGGTGGTTTTCCGAACCGTGCTCAGTCCTAATGACAAGCGTATTGCACTTGCTATGTGATTGTTCACTTTCTTATGAGTTTCATTCAATTCCAAAACAAGTGTATTGCTATATAGTTATTTTGGGTTCGACCGAACCCGTAAGCTAGAAATTCCCTAAAACTCAAGGGAAATAGTTGACTTCTTTTACAAAAAAATTGAGGGAAAAACACTTTTGATACCAAACTTTAGTCCAAAAAAAATATTTGATACCAAGCTTTTCGAAAAAACATATTTCATACCATAATACACACACCTTCTTGACACATTTAGTTTTCATGATCAATTTTCGTACGGAATTCAGCACGTGCATGTTAAGTTAACAATGGTGGGTCTTTAAAACTCGTGTCTGTTTTCTCTCCCATTGTTAACTTAGCGGTCACGTGAGCGGCACATGCTGAATTCCGTCCCAAAATTGACGGCAAAACTAAATGTGTCAAGAGGGTGTGAATCATGGTATGAAATGTGTTTTTTCAAAAGTTTGGTACCAAATGTGTTTTTCAAACTAAAGTTTAGTATCAAAAGTGTTTTTTCCTCCAAAAAAATTCTATACAGAGAAAGTTTTTTCTCCTTTTATTTATCATATTATACAAGAGTTCTTTATCAATCCAAAACAGTAAAAAAAAAAAAAGGTAATTGATGTTATCACTCAATCCAAAACAATGAGAAACGATAATTGATCTCATCACAAACAAAAAACTCGAAACAAAAAAAAGGGGAAACATATTGAATACACTTTCCCAAATTCCACAACAATCACAACAACAGCAGCTCCCAGAAAACGAATTACTGAATCAAGAATTCACCTGCGATGTCCGCGTCGAACCCACTTCAAATCCGGGAAAGAAATTCAAGAACACCAACAATTGCTCCCACCCCTTCTGCACCGACTGCATGATAGAATACATCCGCGTCAAGTTCGAAGACGACAACATCGGTCACATCAAATGCCCAGCTTACAACTGCGATCACGTGCCCGACCCACTCGCGTGCTTTTCACTCGTTGGCCCTGTTCTTTTCATATGGTGGAGCGATGTTCTGTGCGAAGCGGCGATTGGTGGTGTGGATAAAAGCTATTGTCCGTACAGAAAATATAATATGTTCCTTTTCCTTCTGTTAGAGACGAATTAAGAAATCAAGAGTCCCTTCAGAAACATTAGCCAATGGAGTAACTGAACAATTTAGACTGCAACCGGTAAATTAAGTTGTAAAGGATAAAATAAAATTGATAAGTTTTTTTCTCAGAAACGGTGCTTACATCATCAAAGTTAATTGATCATTAGTAAATTTCAAAGAATATTCAACTAGCAAGTATTTTCCAACTAATAAGACTATTTTATACTAGTATAAACTAGACAACTACCCGGCCGCAGTACTTTTTGGTGAGATTCGAACAAAAAACCTTTAAAAGTTTGAGTCCCCCCCCCCCCCACCCCCCCCCCCCCCCACCCCCCCCCCCCCCCACCCCCCCCCCCCCCCACCCCCCCCCCCCCCCACCCCCCCCCCCCCCCACCCCCCCCCCCCCCCACCCCCCCCCCCCCCCACCCCCCCCCCCCCCCACCCCCCCCCCCCCCCACCCCCCCCCCCCCCCACCCCCCCCCCCCCCCACCCCCCCCCCCCCCCACCCCCCCCCCCCCCCACCCCCCCCCCCCCCCACCCCCCCCCCCCCCCACCCCCCCCCCCCCCCACCCCCCCCCCCCCCCACCCCCCCCCCCCCCCACCCCCCCCCCCCCCCACCCCCCCCCCCCCCCACCCCCCCCCCCCCCCACCCCCCCCCCCCCCCACCCCCCCCCCCCCCCACCCCCCCCCCCCCCCACCCCCCCCCCCCCCCACCCCCCCCCCCCCCCACCCCCCCCCCCCCCCACCCCCCCCCCCCCCCACCCCCCCCCCCCCCCACCCCCACCCCCCTCCACCCCCAAATTTTAATTTGCAAATATGAAAATTAAATTAACTCACTAATTAGACGGAAACAAGAAATGAGATGGAATAAGACTGAGGTTGCGGATGCAATCTCCTTAAGAAAATATTTTCGGGCTGCCTACGGTGCACACAATCGATCCCCGGTAGTCTCCCAAGATACAACAGTCTGATGCTCCTTGTTTGCACGAACAAAGAACCCACGGCGAACTTGAACAAACAGAACTTCGACGGATATTTAAAATGAATAATGGAAGAGAGAAAAGAGAGAGAGTAATTTTTGCTTGAAAAATTCGGAGTAAAGAATTGGCCAGATTCTTCTCCTATTTATAACAATTGAAGGGTTGGATTTGAAAGGGTATGTCTATTCGGATAATCCATTTGATCCGAACAGGTGCAAACGGTTCGGTTTGAACCGAACCAACACACCACTTCATATGAATTAGGCGCGCGGATCTTTCTTGGCGAAACGGGTCGTCCGCGGATCATGTTCGGTTGGCGGATCTATCAAGTTGGATTTCGGACTTTAAGAATTGGGCTTTAGTTAATTGGGTCAACATATTAATTGATTTTTCTCCAAAAAATTAAATCTATTGAAGCCAAAGCCCGAGGCCGTAACACGTGACTCGTGACCGTGCCGGTCGGACGGCGGCGGCGCGCGCGTGTGGGGTACCTTTAATCACCTAGGTCCTCACCCCTTTAAAATCTTTGGTACCCAAAGGGGCCCAACCCTTATACCATTTTTTAGCTATATAACTAGCTAAATTTTCCTTCTCCAACTCAATGTGGGATAGTGTCTTCTTCCCTCAATTTCATTCATTTTTATGTTTTTATGGGCTCAATCCAAATGGCCTCAAAACAAATGGATTTTATCATAAAAACTCCAACAATCCCTCACATGAATGAAATTATTCTTCATGTCCCATCTCATAGAACATATCATGTCGAAGTAATCTTTAGGGATAATAGTGCATCGGGATAGGTGAAATATTTCATCTTGAACCTTCCCTAGTTGAAGTTTATCAGATTTACTTAGCCAATCGGTGAAATATTTCATCTTGAACCGTCGGCTGTTGGTGTAAACCAAGACAATAAACTTAACACAGTATTATACCGATTTGTTACAAGCTCTCGGTTGTGTTCATTTCGGTCCTGAACGTTCTTGGTAATGCGAGTGCTTTAGAGAATTCCAGCTTATAAAGAAATTTTCAACGAGCCGACCCAGCTCACACTTACATAGGTGACCACTTCTACCAAGAGTATCCTACCATACTACACTTGTTTTAACCAAGATATAGATGTCATTAAAAGCGTTTGCATAACCTATAAAATAACACGGTAGGTATGCACTTATTGCATCATAGAAATGGGAAAGAGTTAAAAACTCTAAAGTGCTTTAGTTTTAAGTTAGCCAGGACTGGTTGGCCTATTGAACTTGGTCCGTGGGATCTTCAGTCGCCAAGTTAGGTTTTCGTATAAGGTAACTTAGTCTAATTTAGGGTTTAAGCCAATTCCCCTCGATGCACATTCTACTCTCTCACCAGATAAACCTTTAGCAAACGGATCCGCGAGGTTTTCTTTTGACTTCACAAAGTCGATGGAAATTATTCCATTTGAGAGTAAATGTCTCACGGTATTATGTCGACGACGAATATGTCGTGACTTACCATGATACATAAAGTTGTGAGCTCTATGTAAAGCCGCTTGATTATTGCAATGTATACATATGGCTGACACAGGTTTCGGTCAATTTCCACTTTTGATACACCGCTTTATGTGTCCAACACATTTGATATCACGTTTTAACAAATTGTGACACATTTGGTGCCGCCGTTAAAAATCACTGTTAAGTGGTGACGTGGCAGTTAAGTCTTATTGCAAAGTTGGTGTCATTACATATGTCGATTTCCACTTTTGGTACACTGCTTTATGTGTCCAAAATATTTGGTACCAAGTTTTAACAAATTGTGATACATTTAGTATCGCCGTTAAAAATCATCGTCAAAATATTTGGTACCAAGTCTTATTGCAAAGTTGATACCAATACTTATGTTTATTTCAGGCTATCAAAATAGCCCCACATTTTGTCAAATTTGAAAATTGACTCGACATGCGGACCAATTTTGAGATTTTACTTATAATACTTACATAATTAATTTAATTTTATAAATAATATCAATAAATTAATATAAATCTGGAAAAAAATATTATTTCTAAATCTGAAATTTATATAATAGTATTAATCTATTTAGTATTTATAAAAATAATAAATTATAAATAATTATAATTTTTAAAAAAAAAACTAACCCCCCCTTAAATTCCATGGCCGCCGGAAAAAAGTTAAGATTTTCAATTTAATTTGACGGGTAATCTTTAAATCTTGGAAAATATTTTCTAATGACTGCCCCATTGGAAATAGCCCAATTTCAATCGTGCTTAATGTCAGCCCAGAATAATAGATTTACAAAGCAAGAAATCGGGCCCAGTAACATGATCAGTAGCCCAGATACTTCTGCAAAACATGTCACCGTTATTGGACTAAAGGCGGCACCCTTCGTAACATCCCTGTTGGAGGCGGATGCCGTAAAAACAACAACAAGAAACAACTCTCATCAACTACTACAAACTCATCATCATCATCATCCAAGAATAACAATTATATTAAACCATCACTACCACCAACTTATAAAAATAATAATAATAATAATAATAATAATAATAATAATAATAATAATAATAATAATTCATCCTCCTCTCCAATTCTCAACATTAACCAACAAAACAATATAGGAGTAATTAGTACTACTAATAGTGATGATCATTTTCATCATCATGATCAATTAATGCATTTCTCATCATTACACATGACTAATCCTCCTATGAGCTTCTTGCTTGAGAATATTAATCATGAGACGTCGACACAAATTCATGATCAGTTAATTATGGATCATCAGAATAATAATTTTAATATTTATAATTCTCCAATATTAATTGCGTACACAAAGTCGTGTGAGGCCATCGTACGACCCAAGGATCAGAAGAAGGATGATCGTTCTAAGCAAGGACGAGGAGACAAAGGCAAATCCTATGACCCCAAGGATAAGATCGAGGGTCCTCTCACTCCGATCAAGGCCACAAGTATATAAATCTTTTTTGCCGTCGAGAAGAGACCAGAGATGTTGCGTCCCCCGGTCACTCGACCCCCGAAAATCAACAATGGGACTTACTGCAGGTACTATAAACTCGTTGGACATGACACAAAATATTGCATTCAACTCATATATGAGATTGAACGACTCATACGATAAGGATAACTATAGGAGTTTGTTAAGGATAAATTCGTAAGAAAAAGAGAGACCGGAACCATGGTAAACGGGGGAGGGCTGAGGACCAACATCATAACAAGGATAAGAAAGGGAAACAACCAACTCGAAACCCTAATGACTCGGTGACGAAGGAGATCGCAGAGGTACGATTAATATGATCGTAGGAGGAGACAACTCGATTCTCGAGGAAGTTGGAACCATAGTCACTAAGGTCCCAGACTCGCGGGCCAAAGAAGTCAACCTGGTGGCGAGGGACTTCCCGAATACTATAGTTAGCTACAGTGATCTCGATCTCCCAAAGGAAGTTGGGGTTACAAAACTAGATACACTCGTTATACGAGTTGACATAGCTGAATTCGTGCTAGACCAAATATTCGTGGATTAAGTAAGTTCAACTGACATATTGCTCGCCCAAGTTCATATTAATATGGGACACTCAATCAACGAGTTGAAACCCCTGCACACTCCTCTGCATGGATAGACTGGCAGCGAAGTCATGCCTCTAGGCATTGTCTAGTTACCTAAACCAAATACTCCCTCCGTATTTTTTTTTATTTGTCATTTTAGAGGATTGCACATAAATTGAGAAATTTAATAAATAGTCACTTTTTTTGAAAAAAAAACCCCAAACACCATTGCAACCAAATAATCACATCATTAATTAGCATTAATTACAAGCATTAACAAAAAGGGTAAAAATTGGTAGAAAAAAAGTTAATTTTACATTGAACTCCTAAAACGACAAATAAAAGTAAACAAATTTCTTTTACCAAATCGACAAATAAAAAAATGGAGGGAGTAGTGTGTAGACATTAATATGACACTACCTAGTCTTTTTTCCTAAAAATATTTATTTGACACATACCTCCTCAAACCCCAACATCTAAACTCAATCTCAATGAGGTTCCAACTTTGTGAAATAACAAAACTCTATCCAAATTATGGTCCGAATGTATCACCAAAGCTATCTAAACCATATTTCCCAAATCAAAATCAAACGAAACCGAGCCAAAATCAATCAGTTTAAACCAAAATGTTCTATTTCTCTTTTCTGTAGAATATTGTCAATCAAAATTTTATTTATTCTTCTGTAACTTAAATGTGAAATTCAAGTAAGGGAGCACCTATATCCAATGCACTTTTTATCTAAACTGTAAATATAGAGTTTGGTAGATAAAAAAAAAAAAAAAAAGATAAAAAGTAAAACATTAACAACATTACATCTAAAATGGCAAATGGGCTTGACAAATATGTGTTGGTACATAAAAATAAATGTAGCGACCTCAAATTGGTATAGTAATTAAGACCATCTTCAGTCGTCGGGGTCAAAATTTAGCAATCTCAAATTGATTTTTTCCGTAAAAATTAGCAAAAATATAATTTAGAAAAATAATTAAAATTAATTTGACGAGCCCATCCGTCTGAAAATAAAAAATAAAAAAATTACACATATTGTATTAGTCTGGTGGTTAAATACTGTTAATGTTATTAAAAAAAGAATAATATACTAATTATTTGGTTCATTGTAGGGTTTTCTAAATCCATTAAACCCCAAAATCACCAAACTTGATGCAAGAACATAATAAGCAATCAATACAATATTATGTAAAGCAGAAGCATACCGTGTAATACCTATATACTTAATAGTACTGATGATTAAATCAACTTGAATGTACTTGTCACAATATACACATACATGAAGTTTTTTAAGATCCAAGAATGTTTTTTATGGGTAACACGTCCTCTTTTTTTTTTTCAACACACACTCACATTTCCACATGAAGTTTTTTAAAGATCCAAGAATGTTTTTTACGGGTAACACGTCCTCTCTTTTTTTCAACACACACTCACATTTCCACATGATTTCACTCAATCTAGCCTATGGAATTGCAAGTCTATTTATAAACTGCAAGTGTCTCTTCATTACAACTATTACAAAGAGTTACTACTCTTGTAAAGAGTCGCATCTATTTTTAATGGGCTTGTTATATTTTGAATAAGAGAAGGGACCTAGGCCATTAATCCAGTGTATCAAATGGGTCTACCCATCACATAAAATCCATTAACATATTAAAGACTAAATATATAATTATAATTCAATAAACAAATGTTGGACTTTATATGTAACTCAATAAGTCTAACAAAAAATCAATGTAAGTTCATAAATTTCTTGCATTCAGATCTTATCAAATCGACCTAGACTCGTATTTGCTTAATGTGTTTAAGAATATATATATGCTTAATGGAATCATGATAATTTGTTCTTATATAATGTATATAATTTTTTTTTTCAATAACTTGGATCAAAAAGATAAAAATCTGTTTAATTGACAGCTCTTATAAAATACGTAATCTAACATAATTTTTTTTTTTAAATATTTTGCTGTGAGATACTTTATAAATGAAATTATGTGCAGAATTAAACTGTCTTTTTAATTAACTCGATTGAGACCAGATATGGAAGTAACAAAGCTGACCAACTCATTGTAAATTAAATTTGATATTTCTCAATTATTTTTCTATACAATCTAGAAATACTGAATATTTACTATAATTTCTAACAAGTTGGTCAAGCTGTTTGTGAATCATTTGTAGTCAGTCTCTTAAAATTATGTTTAATTGTAATCTCCCATAACACTTCAAGCAAAATGAAATAAATTAGAATTGCATTTTTGGTATAGCGTTTTAGGTCAATTCCCATTTTTGGTACACCGCTTTGTGTGTTCAACACATCTGATATCACGTTTTAACAAATTGTGACACATTTGGTGCCGCCGTTAAAAATCACTGTTAAGTGGTGACGTGGCAGTTAAATCGTATTGCAAAGTTGGTACATAGGTCGATTTCCACTTTTGGTACACCGCTTTATGTGTCCAACATATTTGGTACCACGTTTTAACAAATTGTGAACATTTGGTACCGCCGTTAAAAATCACCGTTAAGTGGTGACGTGACAATTAAGTCTTATTACAAAATTGATACCAATACTTATGTTTACTGACAATTTTACCCCATAATATTTCAGGCTACCAAAATAGCCCCACATCTTCAAATTTACTAACGATTTTAGTCCACATCGTTGCCAAATTTCAAAATTGACTCGAATAAGACCACATGTGGACCAATTTTGAGATTTTACTTATAATACTTACATAATTAATTTAATTTTATAAATAATATTAATAAATTAATAAAATCTGGAAACAATATTATTTCCAAATCTGAGATTTATATAATAGTATCAATCTATTTAGAATTTATAAAAATAATAAATTATAAATAATTATAATTTAAAAAAAAAAAAAGAAAAAAACCAACCCCCTCCCCCCACAATTCCCAGGCCGCCGGAAAAAAGTTAAGATTTTCAATTTAGTTTGACGGGTAATCTTTAAATCTTGGAAAATATTTTCTAATGACTGGCCCATTGGAATTAGCCCAATATCAATCGTGCTTAATGTCAGCCCAGAATAATAGATTTACAAAGCAAGAAATCGGGCCAAGTAACATGATCGGTAGCCCAGAAAGTGTGTGCCCAGTTGTTTCAACTAAATTCTCCCAATTTATTGAAAAAAATATTTAGGTCTAGGACCACCATGCATTAATATTCTTAAAACTAATGCAGATTAGCTGTCAGTTTAGTGGAAAATTTACAAGCGTAATCGTCGATCATTGGCATGACTTTCTAAATAAACTAAGAAAATGGGGTTAAGTAATGAACTTGAATTTCGATAAATGCATAAGAATTTATTTTCATTTATTATCTTTACACTTAACATCCATACAGAAGCTTGCAAACAAGTTGTACAACGTCTATTTCTGTCAAATGCAATTCTATTTTGGTATTAAAACATATATGATTATATGATTTAAACATCCCATGAACTTGTCAGAATGCCTTAGCTGGTTGTATGTGGGCGCCAAATAGCAACTAATATACTGACAATTGATATATATACAAGAGTAAAAAAAGATGATATCATCTCAAGCAAAAAATTCGAAAGAAAAAAAAAATGGAAATCAATCTCAGCTCCCAAATGCCACAACCTCTACAACAGAAACATCAACAAGAAGAAGAACAACAGCAGCTCCCAGAAAACGAATTCACCTGCCAAATATGCATCGAACCCACTTCAAATCTGGGAAAGAAATTCACGAACACCAACAAATGCTCCCACCCCTTCTGCACCGACTGCATGATAGAATACATCCGTGTGAAGCTCGAAGACAACATCGGACTCATCAAATGCCCAGCTTACGACTGCGATCACGAGCTCGACCCACTCGTGTGCGCTTCACTCGTCGGCCCTGCTCTCTTCATACGGTGGAGCGATGTTCTGTGTGAAGCTGCAATTGGTGGTGCGGATAAATGCTACTGTCCGTACGGAAACTGTAACGTGTTGCTCGTGAATGAGTGTGGGGGGGATCCGAAGAAATGTAAGTGTCCGAGTTGTAAGGGATGGTTCTGTTTCCGGTGTAAGAGAGTTTGGCATGCTGGATTTAGGTGTGAGGTGGACAGAAATGACATCGCTTTTGGGAGGTTAGCGAAGCAGAGGAAGTGGAACAGGTGTCCGAGGTGTAGGCACTTCATTGAACTCTCTGAGGGGTGTCCGGCTATCATATGCAGGTAAATTTATTTTTCATTTTTTTGTATTTTTCTCTTTTTGAAAACTCGGCGAAATTGCATTTTTGGACTGATATAATTTTGATTGATTGTTTGGGTTTTCTGGGACTTGTTTTATTTTATGACTGATGATGAATTGGGGTGTGTTTGCTCATTTCAATTTTGTTGGTAACCGTGTACTAATAGGGAGGGGGTGATATGTGCAAAATTACTTGAAGCTAGCTCTTCAAATTTACTTTCTGAAATTGCATTATTTTGGAGGACTTACAATTTTGAGAGCTAATATCAGCTAAAGGAAATATCTTGGTGTTTCATTTTGTTGCTTTTGTCTGATACCTTTGCTCTGATTAATCAAATTTAAAGGGTCCATTTGGATTGATGGATTTGAAATGACTAGGGATTTCAAATGGATGGATTTGAAAATCCAATGATTTGAAATCCCTTGTTTGGATAATTTTTTTTACAAAGGATTTCAAATCCACTCATTTGAAATCCATTGTTTGGTATAATACCATTTGAGGTAGTTGAAATTCTCAACCATACCTTATAATTTGCTCTATGAGTTAATTCTTGTTGTTGATATCGGGATAAAATCGCATAAATCGATTTGGGGCAAAATTATAATTTTTGAAAATTGAGGGACCAAAAGTGCAAATTCGGATTTCAGAAAATCTGGGGCCGAATTGAAAATCTTAATTTTCTGAAAATTCTGGACTGAATTGGAACTCTGGGTTTTCGAAAATCTGGGGTCAAATGGCAATTTCTGAAAATTAAGGGACCAAAAGTGCAAATTTGGATTTTTGAAAATCAGGTGCCGAATTGAAAATTTTAATCTTCTGAAAATTATGGACTGAATTGCAGTTCTGGGTTTTTTGAAAATATGGGGTCAAATTGTAATTTCTGAAAATTAAGGGACCAAAAGTGAAAATTTGGATTTTTGAAAATCAGGGGCCGAATTGAAAATTTTAATCTTCCGAAATTATGGACTGAATTGTAATTCTGGGTTTTTCAAAAATCTAGGGTCAAATTGTAATTTCTGAAAATTGAGGGACCAAAAGTGTAAATTCGGATATCTGAAAATCTGGGGCCGAATTGAAATTTTTTAATTTTCTGAGAATTCTGAACTGAATCGCAATTCTTGGTTTTTCAAAAATCTGGGGTCAAATTGTAATTTCCGAAAATTGAGGGACCAAAAGTGCAAATTTGAATTTCTGAAAATCAGGGGCCGAATTGAAAATTTTAATTATCTGAAAATTCTGGACTGAATTGAAATTCTTGATTCTTCGAAAATCTAGGGTCAAAATTGCAATATCCAAAAATTGAGGGACCAAAAGTGCAAATTCGAAATCTGAAAATCAGGGTCCGAATTGAAAATTTTAATTTATGAAAATTCTGGACTGAATTGTAATTCTGGGTTCTTCGAAATTCTGGGGTCAAAATTGTAATTTCCGAAAATTGAGGGACCAAAAGTGCAATTTGAATTTCTGAAAATAGTAGCCGAATTGCAAATTTTAATTTTTTGAAAATTATGGACTGAATTGTAATTCTATGTTTTTAGAAAATCTGGGATCAAATTGCAATTTTTGAAAGTATACAATGTTGACTTTTTTTAAGTGGATTTCAAATGACTAGTTTTAGGAGGAATTTCAAATCCACTTAAAATTGGGTTGAAATCCATTGGACTAAAATCCAGGATTTCAAATGAATGGATTTAATTTTGTATCCAAATAGTATGATGGATTTGACAAGGGATTTCAAATCCACCCAACCCAAATCCATCCATCCAAATGGGCCCTAACAGTTAATTAATTATGTACTATTTGTTCGTGAAGATGGTTTAGGATTTCGATATTTAGTAGTTTGTTGATCAATTGTGTGCATTTTATGAACTAAAGTGGGATGTATTGCAGATGTGGGGTGAGATTTTGCTACAAGTGTGGTGAGGAATTTCGGCAAAATGGGTGTGGATGCAGCAGCGAAAATACTCCTCCCATTGGCTATTGTCTTTGCATGTCTTTCATATTTGTCATTGTGGTGTTCTTGGTCTATTTATTTCTGCCATTGTTAAAAGGATTATTTACACCAAAAATATAGAACCATTTGAGATGTTATATTAATTAATACTAGCATAAGCCCCGTGCTATGCACGGAATCATATTAATTATTTTATTTGTTAATTTCGTATTTATGTAATGACAATATCAATTTTTTTTTTTTTATTAAATGTTGAGATTTCGTATCTATGTTTAATCTATGTTTAATGTTTTTCTCTTCTTCAATTTGTGTTCATTTGATGTAATAAACTGTACAACCTATTTATTTACATTTGAAAGAGAAAAAATTACAAAAAAAATAAATTATAAAAAACAAAACAAAACAAAACTTAGCATCATTAATCTACCGATCAAAACTTAAAATATTTCCTAAAATTGGTTTCAGAATTAGGAAAAGTAGGAACTCTTGAACCCCATGTACTTGATCATTAATCCACCAGCCTTGTTCCTCTTTGGATCCACATCTATTTCAGACATTATCTTATTCTCAAATACTCATTCACAAATTGCTCCATCATCTTAGTCCCTGATTCTTACACCTCTAACAACTAACCACTCGACCACATAGAACTGCGACTACAAATTATACATACTAATTATTGTTTTCTCCTTAATACATATAAGCAAGACAAATGATGAAATTCAAATTACATTCACAAATTATCAATCAATTCAGACAACTGAAACTTCAAAGTAATGGACAATATTCATAAGTATTTTGCATGAGATATGCATCAAGATATATATGCAGTTAATGTTCTCAATAAAGACATAGATAAAATAACATAAACTTTCTTGGAAAGAACAACTTATTTTCAAAAGAAAGCCTTTATTACCATAGTATATCCTTTAAATCCTTCCTTTTTGTTGGTCTCACTGTTGTGAATCACCAATCTATGCAGTCTTGTTTTGATGTCAACCAACTTAAGAAGCTTAGTGGAAAAATGATACATGAAATTTATGAATAGATTTCCCCAGTTTCAAAGTAAAGTAATTTTCAAAATGCTCTTCAGCTCACAAGTCCATAATTTCTTACACTAAGTATATATCAGTTAAATAAAATGTAACAATATTTTAGCAGGCATGTCGTAATACAGGCAATACATACCTTCTTCCAAAGATCAAGACATTCCATTGCATGTAAAGTCTTACTCATCACAAAAGGAGAAGCATACGTATTTCATTTTTTTTGAATTCTGATTTCATTTGACCACGCAACTCTACTCGATTTTGCAATAATAACACGTCTTATCAACATAATTGCCATCCTCTTGGTCTGTGGAAAAATTGCTCGAAGAAAAATATTTGAGATTAAAGAATAATCACCATGGACCTCTATATTCACCACAAAAGAAAAATTATTAAGAAAAGTAACTATGAGGAAGAATGTGAGAAAAAAGAGACACGGCTAAAAGAAAAGGAAGTTGAGTTCTGAGAAATTAAATAATAATGTAGCAAACCTGCCAATTCTCCTAAAATATCATCATCAATATTACTTTTCTATAATCTTGTTGAGCACCTTGGAGCTCAGCCAAGCCAACAATGAATCTGCAAAAATACAAATACTCAAATTAAGCAGTCAATTCCCAACTTAAGCAATACTTAAAACCACTACAAGAAAATTGAGCTTAAGTGACAAAAAATTAAGTGATAATGTGGAAGTTGTCACTCTTTGTATGCATTTAGTGATAAAAATATTAATTTTGTCATAATAATAATGGTGACAAGTGCAATAGTGACAATATATGTTTTTAAGTTGTCACTAATAGCTATTAATGACAAATATATGGTGACTTAAGTTGTCACTATTGACAATTAGCGACACCCTTTTAGTGATAACCTTGTTAAATGATATAAATGAACATTTGTAAAGAAAATAATGAATTCTGTATATTGATTCTTAGAGAGAATTACAATATGTATATATCTGAATCTAGAGAAAAATAAAATGAAAAATGAATCATGTATGAGTAATGCTAATTACACCTATATATATACAATTGGGCCACTAACACAATTGGGCCATCAACAGTTATAACTAATTTATCAGTTACATATATAAGTCGGTGACTTTAATTAATTAACTACAAGTAAGATATATATTTGAAATGACTGATCTGCCCTTCAATCCTTCTTCACGTCTTTGTTGTTCAATTTGGGGAAATTATTCAATTTAGGGATTATCTTCATCTTCCAATTTTTGTTCTTCAAATTTCCTTTCTGCTTCATTCTCTAATACTCCCCCGCAAATTGGCAAGTGAATATCTTTCACACCCAATTTGGATAATATTAATTTGAACGGTGCTCTAGACAAAGGCTTCAAATTTGAATATCTTTCACACCCAATGTCAATAGTGACAACTTTTTTACAATTCTTGTCACTAGTATGTTTATGAAAACCATTTTAGTGACAATATTTGAGTTGTTGTCACTTAATATATATAAGAAGTGACAACTTTAACATTGTCACATAAAATTTTATCACTAAAGTTTAATTTTTTTGTAGTGAACATACTCATCAGACAGCAAGTACTATGAAATATTACAAAAGAAAAATATGATAAAAATCCATTTTTTGAAGATTTAAATGTTTAAAAGAGTGCCACACAAAAGTCAGAGAGATGCATGATAACTGCCAGTCCTTTCGTCATACATGAGGCTAATAGTATCAAATGCAACAATACATAAACACCAACTTAATCGATAATACAATGAAACGAAAAAATATTTGTAATGAGTCAAATTTCCACTACACCTCATCCGAGCCTCCCTATTTACCATCTTTCAACCATCCTAACGGGTGTAATAAATAAATAAAAAATAGAAAGAATTGTAAGCCAGTTTAACTTGACGGATAAAAAAAAAATTATAAGAATTTTAAAATAACCCATTACGTTGCCATTCGTGTCGGACAGTGCCAACTCCTTAGAGCTCATCATTTCGAGTATTGAGAAAAAGTGATGAAAGAGAAGAACAAACTGGTAAGAGAGAATATAACGATGAGAGGAATTCAAGAAGAGAATGAAGTCGGGAAAAGAAGAGAGAGAGATGCCGGCTAGGAAGAGGAGTTGAGAAATGTCTTTGGCAAGTTTAATGGAAGTGAGGAGTGGGCCGAAAAATAAGGGAAGTTTTAGAAATTTGAATTTTCATTAACCGATCGGATTGTAATTTTTTAGTTAATAAAATAATTCTAAATTCTATAAAATTAGTATTTTGGTCAATTTTTTCTCAATTGAGTCAAATACTGTTGTGAAATATATTTATAAGTAGAAGTAGATAGATTGTCTAGTGAGGTAAGGTAGTGCGTCAAGGTACAGATGGCGTTACCAAATGTACTTTCGTGTTATGTGCAGCCATTTACTGAACTAAATTTCGAAATAGGTATATTGAACATGTTATGTGCAAACTTCAAAATCCTTCTACAAACACAACAAATGCCATTAGATACTTGGGCAATGCAATATCAAAGATTAAGTATAACCTAATTTACTCCAAACAAGACGAAATTTAAAATCCAAATATGTAAAAAAGAATATGAAATTCAAATATTCAACCAATTCTCGAATCATCGAAAGTGCAGCTGATTCGATTGAGGTTCGCCCAAACACAAGCGTACGTATACGTATACATAGAGCGAGAGAGAGTACCTGCTGTTGCCTGGCCACCTGTTCTCGGAGTCTGAGTGCTTGTTTCCTAATGGCTTCCATTCACGAACCGATCAGTTGTTCCCGATTTGATTGCAGAAGAATATAAGAAATTTACAGTTGGGTAGAGATGAAATGAGTTCGGTTTGATTTTTGGATTGGTGAAATTGAATTAATTCCTCTTTCTTTCTGTATGGGAAAAATTAAGAAATGGGTTTTTCTTTTTTAGGGAATATTAAATGTTACTGCTTGCACTGGTTGTCTCTATGTATGCATACATATGTCCAACTAACTGAAAAATAAAAGGTAAAACTTTACCTTTTTAATAACTCCCCTTCTTTTTCATTAAAAAAATAAAAATAAAAAATAGCAACCACTTCTATATTCAGTTTATTTTTTAAAAGACTTGGGGCATTCTATTACAAGATTTTGTTGGAGATTATGTAATTGAGATACCATCACAATCCATGACAAGTGTCCTTCAAAATTTAAAAAACAAATAAATTAATTACTTAAATACTTTTTTACCCTTCCATTACTTTTATATTTCTATTACTCTTCAACCCTTTCTAACATATCAAAGAAAAGAGCCCCATTTCAGATAAAATTATTTACATAAAAAACATGTTTTATAAAAAAAAATGTGACAACTTTAATTAATGTTAGAACTATAATGCTATAAAATATTTCAATTTATCTAAATAACATCAACTGAGTAGCAAACTCTATATGTTACGTTAATTTAATTTACAAAAAGACATGAAAATTATTAATTAATTATTGTGTAATAAAAAAATCCTATATTTATTACTGATTAATATTTCTTTTTTTTTTATAAATTATTTTTAATTTTTCTCTTAATTTCCTAAAAATAAATTAATCATGTTTTTTTTCCCAGAACATGCTCAAACCCTTTTGTTCATCGAATTCACCCTGGTACAAGAAATAGGCAATCCTTGTTTCTCAAATATGCAGTTTATATTATTTTTCTAATACATGAGGCAGAACCCAAGATTAATAAAAAATTAAACAATTATCTAATTGTTCTATAGTAATTTCTAAATTTTAGTCAATTTCACTGGTCTCCAGGCAAATTTTTGATGATATCTGAGTTCTTCTTCATCTTCTTTACGGCGACCATTGTGGAAGCAGTGAAGCGGCGTCGCCGCCTCTGCGTGGCCGGAGCTGGCCACGCAAAGGCAGCACCGCCTTCGCGTAGTCGGAAGTGGTCGCGCGGAGGCCAGTTCCGGCCACGCACAGGCCAGATCTGGCCTTAGCGGAGGCGGATCTGGCCATGGCGTGGCCATTTCTAGCAATCGGACGGTCGAACTTGGCCAATTTCGAAATAACATGGTAGCACGGGTCAAGAATTTCCACTTGCTTTAACATTAACATGGCCTGTTGAGTTAAAATTTTCTTATGATTTTTGGTTGGAGGAGAAGAAGATGGAGAGAAAGAAGAACAGATTTTTTGTATTTTGTAGGGTTTGTTAAACATATTTATATAGGGGGTATTAAAGTACTTTTCCATTTTCAGATTTGTCCAATTAAAAAAATGGTCCAATTGATCATTTTTGCCTTGGACAAAATTATGTGGTCTGGATTTAATCTTGATGAATTTTGATGGTGAAGATTACCTATCTTATTGGAGATAGCTTTTTCAGCTATCTCATAATAGACAAACCCAAAAGACTTAATAAAACTTTACAGTAAAATGGGTCAGTATTAATACATTGAAGAGGTAATAAACCAATCATTCAAATAACACCGTGAGTCTTGACAAGTTTTCTGCAATCCTCGATGATATTATCAAGCGGATGCTCCCTAGATGAAGACTTCAGAACCAAAGCACAAATCACTTCTGAATCAATCTCCACCTCCAAATCGGGAATTCTTCTATTCCATGCGAGTCTAAGGCTCTCCCTAATTCAGAGCAAGGAGTTCAGTCTAAGTTATTGAACCAGCCCCAACACCCCCACTGAAGCCAAGGATCCAATGACCATACTCATCCCTGATATATAACACCAGATCATTGATACATAGCTAGTTATTTTGTTAATGAGCAAATTAGATCTACAAGTTGTTGAAACCTTAAATAAACCTTTAGGTCATGGGATTCGAATCCCAATTGAAGCGTGAATTTTTTTCTAATTTAATATCAATATTGTTACTGAATATTCTTAGTTAGACATCATTTGTACTTAGTTATGTTACAAATATATAAGTTGATATAATGAACTAATCACCATTTAGCTAAAAATATAAAAATAACTGCATATATATATATATATATATATATATATATATATATATATATCATTTTTATTTTTATTTTTATTTTTATTTTGTATGGTTTCTATGTAGTTTTTAATTATTAAAACCTTAAATAGTGAATATTGCTTTAGTTGGAAATGCAATCAATTTAATTATTTATTCTTTTGTTTTTTTGTATGGTTTCTATGTAGTTTTTAATTAATATATATACTACTAGTATCAAATTCATGTTGTTCAAAAAAATCCCGCCTTCTTAAAAAGATTGATATTACTCTAAATAAGATCGTACTGCTAGTGGGAACAGTACGATCTATTTTATTTCCCTTTTTTTTTGCCCTTTTAACCCCTAAACGACGCCGTTTTAGGGTGAAAAATTGGCAAATTGCTCTGCGTACAATTTCTTTTTCAATTTCTTCTCCCAGGTAATGACCGTGTTCCTCACAACTGATGGGTCCCACTCCAATTTCATATTTTCTTTCCCGTCGATTTTGTCAACAACCCTAATTAAGATATTATTTTCCTTTAACTGAATTCCACTGCTATTCTCAGAAATCAGTTTTGCTTTCTGCAAAATGTCGGATTATATTCTCAGTCTTCGACAACTTTGCAATTATGTTTACCTGAAAGTTGTTACAGGCCTTATCAATCTCCTTCCCACTCCCTATTTTAAGGAAAATGATCTCAACAAATTGTTGGAAAACTTTATTTGGGAAATGGAGAAGCTCTAAAATGAAGGTGACCTCCGATTCACCCTTCCAATTCATGGGATTTCGCTCACTATGCTGGTTGAAGTTTGTCTTTTTTGCAGGTGAAGAATTAATTTGAGCTCTTACTAGAGAACCTATTAATTTGAGTTCTTATCATCATATTGTTTGTAAACTTATCATAGGATTGTTTGTAAACTGAGATTTTTTGTTTCAATGATCAGAATTTCTGCACCCCCATCTAACCGGCTCCCACTTCGCGATTCCCACCATCAGGTAGTGTTAATTTCAAGTTTTAGAGTTCCATTTGTCTGTTCTTTGTGCAATGTTCTTCCCTTTTTTTTGGATTGTTTCTTTGTGTGTTCTTCAACTTGATGGAATAAAAAACTGCATTAATATGAGTTCAAGGATTTTGTTTGTTAAGGCTCTGTTATGATATTACTGCTATGTTTCACTACAAACTGCATAAAGTTATTTTTCCTCTAAAGAGTCACACAATCAATTGATTATAGTTTTTTTTTAATTCTTGTTTTCTATTAGATTTTATTATATTTCTGTTTCATGTCATAATTAAAACAGTTTTCCGAAATATGATTGTGATTTTCAGTTACAAGCTTCTAGATTTCAATTATTTTATTCAATTTTTTGGTTGTTTCATTCATCCCCAGAGGTTTTGTGAGGAAATTTGCCAAAAAAAAAATTTATATAATCCCCTATCTCATCATTGCTTCCTATGCAACTTGCCGCTTCCCTTGTTGTGCTGCCTTTCCTTGTTTGTTATTTGGGTTTTATTTACACATTCACAGGTTAGTTTTGATTCTCTCAAATTCAGTTTTTTTTTTCAGTTTTATTTTTTATATATTGTTGTGTAGCTTGTGGATACAGGTTTAATTCATAAGGGCTCTTATTTGTCCCAAATGTTTCGAGATTTCTTACCTTGGAATGCTGCTTAACAACTTCTAATACATTCTTTTATTTTGGTTGATTGTGCTATATTGTTCTATTTACTTCAGATATTGATTTTGTTCCCTTTTTAGGTGATTTTTGTCCAGCTGATACTGCTTCTGCGTTTTCAGAGGTTAACCTTCTGATTCTTGTTTTGATTATGGGATTTAATATATCATTTTGGATGTTGTCGATCCATGCATATATGCACTTCCTATGGTTTCTTTGCCACTTTCATAGATTATGTCTGATTTTTTTGTTTTCAGTAAGATTTATTTGGCAACAATGTAGATTAAGGCAATCTACATTAGTTCTACATTGGTAAGAAGATGTTTTTGTTTTTTAACTAACAACAATATAAATGATTATCATCCCCTACGTCCATGACAAGAAGTATAACTGTGTGTGAGATACTGGTGAATCAATATTCTTCCAATGTTTTTATTAGGCACAAAGGATATCCTTTGCCTTCTGAATGGTTGCTTGGTTAGCTTTTGCTGTTGTTGGGACCGTGGTAGTTAATTCTCAGCCATTGCACTACACTGGTGAGCTTGTTTATATGGGGATCAATAGGCTTCTTGTTTCCTAGCCAGTGCAATTTGTGCTATTACTATGCAACTATATATGTATCAAGCTTACAAAAGAAGTTTAAAAAATTGTTGTTGCAAGCGAGCAAGCAGCAGCGGCTGCAATTTCATTCAGAGGAATGTTGTCGTCTCTAATTTCCTATGGTGCATCTGAGTCGATTAGTCGAAACTGCGTGCCAGTACAAGGTCGAAAATCTGTACATTTGTGTGCACATCTTCATGTAGGCTATTATTGTTCTTGCTGGCTCAATTGTCTCTTTTTAGTTTTATTGAGCAAAAAACTACTCTTGGAATTAGTCAGTCAAGTAACAATATTTCATGCTGAAAATTAGCATCTTCAATAAGCTTGGAACTAACACACTACTGCGATTCCAAAAAATTGCAATGATGACATGGAAAACTTGCACTTTCTTGGATGCTCCTGGAAAAATCGATAGCCTAGAAAATGAGGGTTTATGTTCTTTTGGTTGTGCAAACAGACAAAAGAATGTGAAGAGACACTTTCACTTGATAAGTGATTTAGCTTTTCAGAGAAACCATACACGGTAAGGAAGAGCCACTTTATGATTACATTTTAGAAGTATTTTTTTTTTTTGGCCAATTTTTAGAAGTATTATTACAATCAATTATATCCTCTTTTGACACTTTTCTTTGAATTTGTTGAAACCTTACACACTTTGCTAGAGGAGTGGATGTCTAGCCGTACAAGTGGAAGATATCCAATACAGGTATACTGAGAACATGATTTTATTAAATTTTATTTATTTCGTTGAACTTGCAAACTCCATGACTATTACTTTTTAGATTGTTGAAGAACGTGTCTGAGTTTTCACTTGTTACTCATGAATTGAATCACCTCATGCATACTGAGAGACTGCAGGTATAAGAGACAGGATATATTATGCACTGTACTGTAAAGTTGATGTAAAGTAGTTTTAATAACCTCTGGTTTTTGTCCCTTGAGTCAATTTATTGGACCACCAAACTGAATCAGCTTGGTCTACGATGCCACACAGTTTATCTGGTCGATTGATAAATTAGACGACATGCAAATTTTGGATTTGAACAATGCGGGATTCAACCTTTTTTTTTTTGCCTTAAGATGTGGCTGGCAATATCAGATTCACAAATTTTATATAGAAATAATCTTACTACATAAAATTTTATATGACTGTTGTCTATGTGGGCCTCAAATAAATCTGGACCACCTTCTTCATCTTCTTTCAGGACAAGGATAAGCTAATTAGCAACTTAAAAACACTCCAGGACTATCTCTATTCATTTGAATCATATGTAATATGATTATTCAAACCTTTTCCAAGCTACTAAATGCTGAACAAGAGTTTGCATTTTAATGAGAATGCACTATTATCAGCATTGAAATTTTTAGTCTGTTTTATCTTCAGCTCAGAATCTGACCCTTTTGTGCTTTGTGAAATCAATGCTATTAACTTTTTTCCACCAAAAACAAATTTTGAAATGCTTATCATTTCTTCAAGTGATTTGGGCAGCTTTTTAGTTCATTATAAATTCAGTATTGCAATATGAAAGAGTGGTTTCAAAGGATTCTTATATTTTTGTGTTGGATTCTGGGAAAATTTGAGCGATTTCTTTTGTTGATATTAAGGAAATTTTTGAAGAGTGGGAAGAAAATAATGATATGGGAGAGATTCTTTTAAGTTTGGGAGATGAACTAAGTTCCCATTCTTGAGTATTGAGAGCCTGAAAAAAGCAAATGGATCTTCATTAATTGTTTTAATGCTCTGTGAAGGGATGAAGAAGCAGCACAATATTGTATGTTATTTTGGTGTGGCTATTGTATTCATTCACTACTGATTTGGAATTGTTTAATACAGAAAAGCAAGCAAATTGAGCAAGTGTACAGAAATTGGAATCTTCTTTGAATTTATCATCATTTTTGGAGTATTTGTTGCTGAAAAGATCACAATCTTTTTTGGTTAATGGAGACAGTTTATTCATAATGGGTTTAGGCATTTTGTTTTTGACGTTTTCAGACCAGAGTTTGATGTGGTCTGAAGCAATGAATTGTGATTCAGAGAACTGAGAAAATATAAAGTGAGAAAAAGAGAAAGGACTAAGGTGAATGAAAGTGGTAATAAAATTGTAGTTTTGGTACTTTTGATTGTTCTATGTTTCATTGTTGTTATTTTAACGATAATTGGTGATAATATTTTTATTTTAATTGATGTATATCGTATTATCAGATAATAATTAAAGCTCGTAATTATACTAAAGGGGATAAAATTAAGAACAATGTAAAATTGGTTGATGGAGCTCATTCTTGTCGCGGAATGCATGCATCAAAATTTAAAACACTTTTTCCCTCTAGATTTTGTTGTCTTCTTTTCGCTATTCTATTGATGTAATCCTAATAGATGCTCACCGCAGTATATTGGACTTTGGAAAAGTATTCATGCTTCTTTTTACAATTATCCCCATCATGCAATCCATTTCAGACTTTTTTAAGTATTTTTTGTGAATGCATCTATTGAATTTTATTGTACCACATTGATGATACTAAATGACTATCCACAAAATCAAGCAGAGCAATACAACATCAAAATTGGCACACAGCACCCCTTGAGCGGTGCTTTCCACTAGTTGTCATATACGTATGTGGTCTTTTCGTTCAGGGCCCACACGCGTGTATAAATGGACATTATTGTCATTTCGTAATTTACGAGCATCAGTGTCGTAAATAGGTTGGTGCGTCAGCATTTGTGTATTTCTATTTTCTTGAGTGATCGTTGTAGCAATATTTATCTTGATATTTCTCGTGGGTGTGGAAAGCTTGGACGAATTTATAGTTAGTTATAGTGTCACTGATAATTAATTTTTAGTACTATTTTAATTATGTTGCAAAACAGGCTAATATTTCCACATGATATTATCTGTGTTACTGTGTACTATGTTAAAATTACTATTTTATCCATTTTTTTTTATAATTGTTATCAAAGGAAATATTCTTACTTGCATGTTATAACTTATACGTCCTGAGTAATTGAATTAGGGTAATTTTAGTTATGATGAATTTAGTTATAATCACGTCGGATGTGACTACTAATCTTTTTCTTTTTTTTTTTCGTTTTGGAATTTAATTAATAAAAAAAATATACTAGTAGATTAAATAAAAAAGGAAATTATTTGTAGGAATAGATATACGATCGTTAAAAAATTACAGCTAGATTTTTTAATGGCTAACCCATAGATAAGCCAAGAAGTTACAAATATTAATTATACATGTGAGTTGGCATCCTTATTATTTTTCTTTATTTTCTGTTTCCATTATTTTTTTAATATTTTTCTCAGTTTTTTTTTTTTGTGATAATTATCTCATTTATTTTTTGCACGAATTATTATTCAAAATGTTAAGTAATTCTTCTTCAAATTCTTTCTCGCAAAATTCAAGTTTGATACATGCACATACTATTGTTAATGATTTGTTGGTATTGAATATATTTCTGATTGGTATGCTTTGTCTAACTCCAAAAAAATCTCATGTGTTATTTTAAATACAAAATCTCTCATGTGCTCTCAAGTCAGCACCAAATACACTCCCAAGAAAAGAGAGTGTGATTCAAACGCGAAAATTGCAAGTATTTGTTCATTTATATGACAATTTTACCCCTGACACTTATTTTTAAGAGCGTAAGACAAAAACACCCCATATATTTTGTCTAACTCCCAAAAAACCCCTCTGTGTTATTTTAAATCCCAAAAAACCCCCTGTGTTTGGTTTTAATTACCACACTCAACCCAAGTAGATACTCTTTTTCAAATCACATGGGCGTAAAGTGAACATTATGCATTTCATAGGGGATAAACTGCGATTAACTTTGGAGAAAAATTGGACTTGATACCAAAGTTGCTATGAAAACCTATCATGTGGTACAAAATTTACATTTTCGTGTCCAATAGTATCAAAATTACAAATTGACCTATCTTAGGGTACCAAATTAAAAAGCAAATTTCACCAAATTGTTTTACAAAAAGACAAGAGTTTCAAGAAGTCGAGTTTACTATATGATACAGAAAAAGTTAAATTTGGTGACAAAAGCCTGACTTGAATTTGATGCCAATATTATTATTTAGAAGAAATAAGAGGAGGAGCAAAACGGAGCCAGCATCGAAAGTTCCATCATTCTTAATAACATAAACAAGTCATCTGAGGATTAATATCATGGCGCAAAGAATGGAAAAAACAAAGAGATATACCTAGCTAGCTATATATCCCTATAACAAAATTCATTGTATTACGTGTATATATATACAGAAATTCCTCCAATATCTCTTTATTAGTTGAAAGTAGAATCCCGTGAATTGAATTTTTCTTGTGTGACTCAGTTTGTTTAGACAATGTTTTTAAATGAGAGAATTTCACTTTTAGTACCACAAGTAATCCTACTTTAAGGTTATGGTACCATAATTTTAAAAACATAAATATTTGGTATCACATATTAACTGCCCTCGACACATTTGGTATTTCCGTCATTTTTTTACGAAAAATTCAATTTTAGACGGAAAATTGATGGAAAATTTACAGAAATTGTCCTATAGTTATAGATTGTTGGCAAACTTTGCCCCACATATTTTATTGCTGACAAATTTACCCCACGCACAATTCATAAATTTGAAGCATTTTAGTCCCAATTGCAAATATAATTAATTATAAATCCTATTTATAAATTTTATATATAAAATTTACACTAAATAATATTTTAAAATCCAAATAAAAATATCAATTAAATTTATTGGACTTTTTAAATTTCAAAAAAACTCTTTTAAACTAATTAGATTTTACATATAACACATATTAAATAATATTTTATATAAAATTTAAAATGAATATCAATTAAAACTTATTAATTTTTTTTAACTAATTAGTTAATAATATATACAAATTAAATAATATTTATAATAAAACATGGAAAAAAATATTTTTAAAATTATATAAATAATAATAATTCTAATTATTAAATTTATTATAATTAAAAAACAGAAACCGTAAATCTAATTAGTTTAAAAAATTTAAAATAAAAAATTTAGTAAGTATATTTATTTTTAAGATTTATATAAAATATTATTTAATTTATATATATTAAATATAAAATCTAATTAGTTTAAAATATTATTTTTTGAAATAATTTTTTAATAAATTTAATTTATATTTTATTAGATTTTATATAAAATATTATTTAGTTTATATATACAATCTAATTAGTTTAAGAAATTTAATAATAATAATATATCAAATTGAAACTTGTGAACTTTGGGGTAAATTTATCGGCAAAAAAATATGTGGGATAAACTTTGTCAGCAATCTATAACTATAGGATTAATTATGCAAAATTTCCATCAACTTTGATTCAAAATTGAATATTCCGTCCAAAAATTGTCGGAAGTATCAAATGTGTCGAGGACAGTTAACATGTGGTTCCAAATGTGTATGTTTTTAAAATTATGGTACCATAACCTTAAAGTAGGGTTACTAATTGTAGTACCAAAAGTGAAATTCTCTCTTACTTTAAACATACCTATTGCCTAAGGATTTTGTAATTAGCAACTGATTACGACCTCGACACTTCGTTAATCCCTTAAATCATAAGGCAACCTCTTAATCTAGAAACAAAACATTTATAAATACTAGAAAAGTGCTCGTGCGTTGCACATGATTAACTAAATTCGTAAGTTAGTTAAATCATATAATAATTTTTCATCATACTATGGTCTTATTGACACACCACATATGACTAAATCATTAATATGTTGTTACCAATAATTTAAAGTTGTTCTCATAAATACCTAAAACCAAAACTTGAAAATAAAAAACGAACTATAATTACTAAGTATTTCTACCCTAAAATGTCTACATAACTATTATTCTAAAACTACCATTTGAACGAACAAAAAACATCAATTCTTTGACTTTGATATTTCCATCCAAATAATTTTTCCATTTAAACCAGTTTTCACAGGTTTAACCTTTTTTTTTCAATTGATTTCACCAGTTTTGTCGGTTATACCTATCTTTTACTGAGTTCATCCATTTTCATTTCATGCCTAATCCATTTTTAACCAATTTAACTTGTTTTTACCATTTTTTTTGTTATTTTAACATGTTCTTTCATCAATTTCATCTGCTTTTACGTTGAGTTAACCATTTTTTTAATGTTATTTTAACCCTTTCTTTCACCAATTTCACTCATTTTTTAATCAATTCACTCATTATCAGGTCCAACCCAATTTTAGTCGATTTTGTTTATTATTTTGCTGATTTAACCTATTTTCTCGACTATTTCACATTTTTGTTAATTTAACTCGTCTTTTTTTGTTCTTGTTCTTTTTATTGATTTGATCCATTTGTTGTTATCTCGTGTTTAGCCGGTATCATTCATTTTTTAGCGATTTGCCCGTGTTTCGCCAGTTTATCCCGTTGTTTTATTAATTTTACCAATCGATTTTCCCATTGTTTTTTCATTTTTTAGCACATTTTTTTTAATCATTTTTTACATCATTCATTTTTTATCAGTTACCCATTTTTTACTAGTTTACCCCGTTGTGTTATCAATTGCACCATTTTTTTTTGCTTTAACTCGTTTTTCTTCTATCTAACCCATTTTTCCATTGATTTTACCATTTTTGTCATATATATTTTTAATCGAACTTTACCCATTTTCACCGATTTTAACCATTCTATGTTTTGAATTATTTTGGCTGAAAGCAATTATAAGTTTTTCAGTTAACTAAACAGTACTTTTTTTATTCACGTAGTCCGAAGGTGGCATTTTGTTTTTAGGTTATTTAATGTTTTTGAGGTTCTTTAATAAGTGATAATTTCTTAAGAACTTTCCAAATAAATATCAATTTTACATGCTTTTTCACTTAGTTTAACATTTTGTTTTTGTTTTTTAACCCGTTCTTTCATTGTTTTTTTCTATTTTTTGTGGTTTATCTCATTTGTTAATTAATCCATCTATTCTTTCTAGTTTAACCCAATTTTAGTTGATGTTATCCCATTTGTTAATCAGTTCATTCTTTCTCTCCGATTTAACCCAATTTAGTTTGATTTTACTTATTCTTTTGCTAATTTAACCTATTTTCTCACATATTTCACCTTTTTTTTTTTGCCAATTTACTCATTTTTTTTTTATATTCTTGTTCTTTTATCGATTTGATCCCATTTTTTGTTATCTCGTGTTTAGACGATTTCATTCATTTTTTTTAATCATTTTACCATTTTTTTGCCTGTTTACCTTGTTGTTTTATCAATTGCACCATTGTTCTTTTAATTATATATTTTTTAGTTGATTAAATATTTTTTTTAATTCATGTAGCACAAATGTGACATAATTTTATTTTTTGAGGTTATTTAATAAGTGATAACTTCTTAATTAAGAACTTTCCGGACAAATTTTTGAAGAAATATAGAGTAATAGTTTTTTTTTACTATTAATATTTTAATGAGTTGTAAAACTTTATTAAATAAAATATAAAATTTATTAAATAGGATTAACATCAACCTTATTAATTAATATATGAAAATAAAATGGAGAAATAATTTACTCTTCTCTTGGTGGGGTAGTATAAATATGAAAATGAAGCTTCATTCAAAAGGAATTTTGTAATTTCATGTACGTGCGCATATATATTAAGATTATATAAAAAATAATGATTAGTACAAAACAAATATTTTCAATGCGGGATAGATATATTTATGTTGAAAAAATATTCAATTTTAAACCAGCCTTAATATTAATATTATATTATTGTTCACAGGGATTTAGTGGTGTCTAGTACAACACTAGCATATTTACTCCCAATCGAAAGCCTTCCTTGCTGACGCCTCATTTGGATCTGAATATTCTGAAATCCAGATGGCGTCATTTTCCGCAAACCAGTAACAATGTCTCTGACCGCATGGCTCATTGTAATCATAAGCATCAAATGCTTTGTTCTTATTGCCCCACCAAAAGTGGCAAAAGAACAAAGTTTTGAAAGGTATAATGCAAAAATCAAAACTAAATTCTTGATTCAAGGTTAGCGTCTGATATCCAAGATCATCATCTCTAGATGCGCAGTGCACCTTTATTGTTGATGGTTTTGTATTTGGTGCAAGGTTATTAACAAGATGAACCCTAAAATGGTACCCCCAAAAACATCTGCGCGCGCCTATTGTCTGGAAATAAATTCCAAAGAGAATGAATGATAGTAGAAAGTATTTCATCATTTTGCAACTCATAATAATTGTTAGAGAATAATATGGAAAGTTGGTTAAGTTTTGGTTCTCCAAATAACTTTAAATAGCTAATTTTATTTGGCTATTATGGTACGATTTTTACATTATTAGAAAATTACAAGCAAATACGAAAGATTACTAAAAATATATGGAAATTCTTATACATTAGTAGAATATTAAAAACAAATATGGAAAAAAATTAATTGGTCTTTTCATCTATGCCAAATATGATTATGAGTAGATTTTAAGGTTAATAAAAACTATGGTGTGTTGCACTTTATGTTAAGATAGCGTACTTCTACATGTAGCAGTCATCCGACTATAATGTGTAACATAAGATGTTACACTATTGTGCAGCAGAAATCCGTGGCCATTATTAAATATTAAATCTATTACAAGCTTAATAAAGTTTTCTGAGTTTGACATAATATATACTTACTTGCTTGAATAAATTACTATTAACTAGCATATGAAAATAAAATGGAGAAATAATCCAAATTCC
Organism: Penstemon davidsonii; assembly: GCA_034814905.1. Lineage (NCBI taxonomy): Eukaryota > Viridiplantae > Streptophyta > Magnoliopsida > Lamiales > Plantaginaceae > Penstemon > Penstemon davidsonii. Next base: position 9,259,559 of record JAYDYQ010002688.1, read on the forward strand.
AGAATCATTGTAATTTACTCTTCTCTTGGTGGGTAGTATAAATATGAAAACGAAGGCTTCATTTAAAAGGAAGTTTGTAATTTCATGTATGTGCACATATATAAGAAGATTATATCAAAAATAATTAGTACTTCACTTTTTTATATTATGCGTTTTTCCTTAATTATCATGATAATTAATATGATCATATGATTAACATGTAAATATTAATATTAATATAATCATATGAATTAACATATAAAAACGTTTTAGTATTAATTTTGGTACTTTTATAACATACATGACTTATTCTATTTTAATTTTAAAAATAGTCATATTAGTAATATATGTGCAACATAAAATAAATAATATGTAAAACTATTGTCTTTTGTAACAAAATTATAATAATACATAGTACACAAATTAATCTATACGGGCATTATAACTAAAGTATTACTAATACATAGTAAAATGCAAGTTATAAAATATCAAGGAGGTGGTGTACATGAAACTTTCATGAGATTATAAGGGGATAAAGTGCTATTTTCCAAATTACGAGGAGGTAAATTAAACATTATGAATTTCACAAGGAGACAAAGTTAATTCTTTCATAACAAAGATTAACATAAAGGGAGTAATGAAAATGAATTAAGCCTCAAATTTCACATCTAATTAAACAGCTGGAAAATAAGTGTTTTTTTAAATTAAAAAAAAAAAGTGAAATATAGAAATCACCCTAGTAATTTGTCTAGTTCTCAATCAAGTATTAATGATAAATTGACAATATTGTCCATATATATACATCAACCTTAGATAGGAATAAGCACATAAACATGAAGGACAATGTCAATTTTTTTAAGAAGCGAGGATAAAAGTTTGGGCTCGTTCGATAAAAGCTCGTTTGAGTTCAATTCGTTTTCTTCAAACAAAGCTCATACATAATTTTAGGCTAGACACAAATTTAAAATCAAGCTCAAACAATTTGTTGTTCTATAACCCCTATTCATAATGAAAGACTCTAACCAAGTAAACTAAATGATTTGTTGTGTAAATGAACAGATAAAATGCAATATTTAATTTAATTACAATTTTTTATGGGGTCTACATATAAAAATTTTGGGGTCCTATATTGCCTAAGTTGATGGAGCTTGATCCAACGTTTTTTTGAGTTCGGTCCAATATTATCCTTTTTTTTTTTTAATGAGAAAGACGATCTGGTCTCTTTCGATAATTCCATCCGCCTTTGCTCTGCATCAGAAAATATTGTAAGTGTTTGAAGTGAAGCATATTCATTCACCGACAATATGTACGATATCAACGCACTTGGACCGGTTCTGATGGTAGGTATCAAATTAATATTTTTATAAAGAAAAAGTAGGTAATAAATATCAAATCAATGCCTTTTATAGGTCTGGCATTTCAAAATTAGAATTCATAATTTGTAACCTAAGTACCCAAGGTGGTTGGGCCAAGTGGTAGTGACTTGCGACCCCCAGAGGCGAGACTCAAGTTCGAATCCAACTGGAGACACCACACTGGGGAAGACCTATACTCTTTGCACTCTCGGTCCGAACTGTAAATACACAGTCCAGCAGATCAAAAAAAAAATTGTAACCTAAGTTTCATGAAAACAGGCTCAAACTTTATTTGGAATGAGTTTGGCCAAGTTTTGAGAAACCGTCAATCCCGGTGAAAACCAATCCATATAGACCCCTCGTGTTTGGATTGTGTTTCAGGATTATTTTAAAACGTCAATGAGTCAATGGGATAGATTTTAATTTGAATGTGGTCCGATTTATTAGCACAAAACAAATATTTTCAATGCGGGATAGATATATAGATGGAGATCAAAAGAAATTAAGAAAGATCTAATAACATGAGGTATAAATATAATACATTGACTAATTTAAGATATTCAAATTAAACCAACCTTAATATTAATATTATATAGTTCATAGGGATTTAGTGGTCTAGTACAACACTAGCATATATGCACTCTTTAATCCCAATCGAAAATCTTCGTCAGAGACCCCTTTGGATCTGAATGTTGTGAAAGATAGAACCCGTCATTTTTCGCAAACCAGTAACACTTATTCATACCGCTTGGATTATTGGCATCATAAACATCAAATGCCTTGTTCTTATTGCCCCACCAAAAGTGGCAAAAGAACAAAGTTTTGAAAGGTATAATGCAAAAATCAAAACTAAATTCTTGATTCAAGGTTAGCGTATGATTTCCAAGATCATCATTTCCAGATGCGCAATGTACCGCTATTATTGATGGTTTTGTATTTGGTTCAAGGTTGTTAACAAGATGAACCCTAAAATGGTTAAGGAAACATATGCGCGCGCCTATTGTCTGGAAATAAATTCCAAGAAGGATGAATGATAGTAGAAAGTATTTCATCTTATTACAACTCATAATAATTGTTAGAGAATGATATGTACTGTTGGTTAAGTTTTGGTTTCTCTTAAATAGCTAATTTTATTTGGCTATAATGGTACATTTTTTACATTATTAGAAAATTACAAGCAAATATGAAAAATTACTAAATATATATGGAAATTCTTTTACATTATTAGAAAATTAAAAACAAATATGGAAAAAAATGAATTGGTCTTTTCATCTATGTCAAATATGCTTGTGAGTAGATTTTAGGTTAATAAAAACTATGGTGTGTTGCACTTTATGTTTGCTCGAGTAAATTACTCATTAACTAGCATATGAAAATAAAATGGAGAAATAATCCAAATTCCAGAATCATTGTAATTTACTCTTCTCTTGGTGGGTAGTATAAATATGAAAATGAAAGCTTCATGAATTTTGTAATATTTCATGATTCAATCTGCATTTATTGAGAAAGCAAAACTTCATAACTTCACGGTTTTACACATTACAAATGCAAAATTAGCTTCTTGAAAGGGGTTAGAAAATGAGATTCTTCATAATAATAATAAAAAATAAAAAAAACTATAGATGATTTTCAGTTTTCTGTGAATATTTGAAAGTATTCAGATGGAAGCGACTATATATGTAAGAAATTAAAATTCTTGTTTGTATAAAATATATAACAATTTATAGATGTTACAATTATATAAAATGATAACTTCATGAACTTTTATTTGAAAATACTTGAAAGTTATTAATATATGATAGAAAAGAAATCAAGGTAAAATTGGAAATTGAACCGACTATGGTGAATATTTCATTATGCATCCTCATTTTTAATGTGGACTTACTAGTACTAAAATATTTTTTCTACTCAAATGAAAATTTATTATTCATATAAATCAAATGGAATTTTAATATAAATATAAAAAAAAACATAATTTTAAGGAATTATCAGCGTTATGCATGTGTCATGTCATGTCACCATTTGATAGATATATGCTAGTAATTCATTAATGTAGTTTTTTCTTTTTGATAATTTCATTAAAGTAGAGTGACTTACAAAGAAATTGAACAAAATATATACTGGAGTATATGTTTTCACTCTTAAGAACCTAACTAATTTTCTCAAAAAAAAAAAAAAAAAAAAAAAAGAACCTAACTAATTAAGGGAAAAATGCACCAAACCCACTTGTATTTTGGAAAATCTGCACAAAATTCGATATGTTTTTTTTTTTTTGCATAGAACCCCCTTGTGTCTTACAAACACTTGCAAGGAATCCCTTTTTATTTTATAAAAAGTTGCACAAAATCTATTTTTCATCAAAAGTGACGGAGAGTGTATCTCACTTGAGGTTAATGAGACTGAAACTCAATTTTAATAGGAAGATTTTATAGGAAAAATGCACAAAACCCACCTGTATTTTGGGAAACATGCGCAAAACCCCCATGTGTTATTTTTTTTTGCATAGACCCCCTTGTGTTTTACGAACACTTGCAAGAAATCCCCTTGTGTTTTATAAAAGTTGCACAAAATCATTTTTTCGTCAAAAGTGGGGAAGAGTGTATTTCACTTGCGGTTAATGGATTGAAACTCAGTTTAAATTGAAAGATTAAAAAATAACCCTAAATTAAAATTAAAAAAAAAAAAAAACCCTTCTTCCACATAACCCCTACCAACCCACCACCCACCACCTTCTCCCCCCTCCCCGCCGAAATCCAAACCGTCGATGGCCTTGGATTGTTGGTCCCAGACCACCGTGGTCGGGGACCAAATAACCCAGGCCATGGTGTCTTGGGACCGGAGATTCAGGTCGGCAGTGGCTTGGGTTCTGGTGGGGAGGGGAAGAGAGGGTGGGGGTGGGGTTTTATGGGGAAGAAGACACTTTTTAAAAAAAAAATTTTATGAAGTATATTTTTTATTTTAATAATATTAAATATTATGAATAAAACATTTTGTAATTTTTTAGAATTTATATTAAAATTACTTAATTAATTAATATTATATATAAAATCTAATTAATATAATAGATTGGTAAATAGATTAAATATGGAGGGTAAAATAGTATTTAACTTAAACAAACTAACGTTGTCAATTATTTAATCGTTAAAGGGAGAGTGTGCAACATTTGATAAAACTCAAAGTAGAAAACGTGTTTGTTTGCAAAAAAAAAATAACACGGGAGGGGGGGAGGGGGGAGGTATGTGCATGTTTCCCAAAATACAGATGATTGATGCATTTTATCCCAACTAATTAACTTAGCAATTAAATAATATTACGAAATATTACATGAACTTATATAGCATATATGATAATGATGATTTATTATGTATAGAGACCCATTAGCCTTGAACTCTTGAAGAACTCATATTTTACTCTTATATGGATTGATAAATCCTAGAGTTGTACAAGGGCCTGTCCCTGAGACCCCGAACCAAATCATAATATATATTTTTCTAATCATTTTAGTATCTCGTGAATTGATAGAAGAAAAAGAAAATATATTTTACGTGTGATCAAGGCTTGAAATTAAGACTATACTTCTTCATATTTCAAGATTCTCTCTTTTTCGACATGGATTCAGGTGTGTCATGTTTTAGTTATTTTATCCTAAATATACTTTCTGATGTATCAGCAAACAGATCTCCAATTTATTGATTTTCTATTCGTAAGAATTTAATGTCTATAGTCTTGCATGATTTCATATGAACTGAATTAATAAAATATGTTACATCACATATTTAGAGATGTCATTAAAACCAAATTTATTAAAATTCTTTTTGTCATATAAAAGAACAAATTATTCTAATTCCATTAAGAAGATCCATATATATTCCTAAATAAATGATAAATAGGGGTCTAGGTGGATCTGATAAGATAAGATTTGAATCTAATATTTTTGTTATATAAATAGAATTAAGAGTATTTAACCACCAGACTATGTTAATATTTCATGTATGATTTATTTTTGGAGTGAATAGCAAATTAACTCCCTGTGTTATTCTAAATAGATAATTTAACTCCCTGTGATAAATAAAAGGGCAAAATACCTCCCTATGATATCCTAAATAGGCAATTTAACTCCCCGTGATAAGAAAAAGGGCAACATACCTCCCTGTGTTTTTATAAAAGAGGCACACTGCCTCCCTCTAAATTGCTCATTAATTCATATCACAGGGAGGTAAAGTGTTTATTATTTCATTTCATAGGGAGTTAAATTGCCTATTTTTATATCACAAGGAGGTAAATTGCTCATTATTTCATTTCAGAGAGAGTTAAATTGCCTATTTTTATTTCACAGGGAGGTAAATTGCCCATTAGACATATCACAAGGAGTTAACTTGCAAAAAAACCCCCGAATTTTTGTGTATATTCTTATCTAACAACGTGAATTGTTTTGGTTACATTAATATCGCAAGAATTCACATGCGAGATTTGCATCGAGCCCACCTCAAATCCCGACAAGAAATTCAATAACGCCAATAAATGCTCCCACCACTTTTGCACTGATTGCATAAACAAGTACATCCGTGTCAAGCTCGAAGACGACAACGAAGGGCACATCAAATGTCCCGCTTACAATTGTGATCACACGCTCGACCCTCTCTCGTGTGCTTCACTCGTCGGCCCCAGAATCTTCTTGCGCTGGACCGACGTGATGTGCAAGGCAACAATTAGATATTGGGATCAATGCTATTGCCCGTATAGAAATTGCAATGTGTTAATAGTGAACGAGTGTGGGGGGGAAATCCGAAGAAATCTAAGTGCCCCAGTTGCAAGAGATGGCTTTGTTATAAGTGTAAGAGTGTTTGGCACGAGAGAATCGGATGTAAATACAAGGAGGAGCTGAGGGATAGCAACGACCTCGCATTTGCGAGGCTGGCAGAGCAGAAGAAGTGGAGTAGGTGTCCGCGGTGTAGGCATTCCGTCCAAATCTCCCATGGTTGCCACTATATCAAGTGCAGGTGAATTAATTTTCCTTCTATCTAATCTACTGTTTGATTCATTATATAAACGATTAATTCATTCATGATAATTCACTTTATGTTAATATTTATATGAAAGAATTAACTTGTAATTCACGTTGATGCAGATGTGGGATAGTGTTTTGCTACAAATGTAGAAACCAAGTTAACGAGCATGGGTGTCCTTGTCTAGAAGGTTGGCGCTTGAAGATATGTATAAATCTTATTTATCTGATTACTCTAGGAGGCGTCACCACAATTATATGGTTAATGTTTCGGTGAGGAAAACTTGGACGAATTTGCATGTAATACTTAGTTATAATGTCAGGATAGATTAATTTTTCTACTATTATAATTGTGTTACAAAAGGCATATTTGGTTAGTGTTTGGGAGTGCAATGAAGGTTTGTGAAATAATATAAATTTGGGTAATGTTATTTATTTGATAAATAAAATATGTGTAAAGAGCTAGATTATAGGTGTAAGACCTTATGTCTAATCATGTTTCTTATGTAAGATAAGTTGTATACGATATTATGTCAAATCAAATATAAGTTTAGTTAGAGATAAGAAAATTATTATTTATTTGGGGGCAGTAGTTTGAGAAAATTAAAAAATTATAAATTTATTTCAGAAAATGAAAAAAGCTGTTTGTTTCGATTTTTCCAAACATGAAATAGTTTTGGAAAAAACCAAATAAATAGGCCCATTATTATATACATTCCGTGTTGCACATATATTCACTAAAACATGCTAATGAGATAAGACTATTTTCCAAATTTTAATAGAATAAGTAATATTCTATTGTTTGAGATCACGTGCACAATTATTAGGAATCACTAGGTCTAACAATATCTTTGTAATTTATACTCCCTCTGGCCCTTTTCTTTTGCCTCATTAGTTACATTACTCGGTCAAATTTTTTAATTTTTTAAATGATTTATCATGTGTATTAAACATTTTAAATATTAATATGTATGGTATCATATGATATTATCAACTTATTAGTGAAATATATTAATTAAATTATTTATTATAGCAATGGATAAAACAAAAAACGACGGAGTAAGTATTTGTTATTTGTTTCCTTAGCCTAAATGATAACAAAGACATCTGCTGTGGTAAGTGTGAAAAGACAATATGTCTATTTGTTTTGTTTTTGTTAAAAAAATCTTAGAGTGATTTTAGAATTTTGCCAAAATTGATAGAAAACTTTTAAATTAAGAAAAAAAATTAAAACAAAATAATTTGTAAGTTTAACTTTAAAAAAAATATGAAATGCTTTCTGCAAAGCGAAACAAATATCAAATTTTATACCTAAAGCAATTACTAGTAAAAAAGAAGAAGGGGGTTTTGACAAGTTACCCTTATGTGATATGTTAATTTGTCCAATGGGCAATACCCTCTATGATATGAAAATATACATATTACTCCCCATTTAACCTCTTTCGTCGTGAGGTGTTGCACACGCATCCTATAATGCCACTGTGACTTCATTACGATGTGAAAAATAACCAAATTAACCCTATTTTACTAAAATACTTGCTTCACTTTATCCCATGTGATATACCTAAATGGGCACTTCACATTCATGTGACAATTGTATAGTGATCATTTTAACTTTATAAAAATTAAGAGGGAATAAGTGTGCTTTTTTTACATAAATAAAAAGTAAGTAATGTACCTTTTTATTTTTTTTAAGGTAAAATTATTTTTAAAAATAACACTACTTGATTTGCAATTCACTCGTGAGAAAACGAAAAAACAGAGGAAATTAGGACAGTATAAGCGTGTGTGCCCTGGGGACAAAATCGCTATATAGAAGAGTTCTTTATCAAGAGTAAAATTATGATCTCATCACAAGCAAAACTCCAACCAAACAAACAAAAAAATGGGAAACACACTGAATACACTTCCCCAAATTCCACAACCCCAACAACAATCACAGCAACATGAACAACAACAACAACAACAGCTCCCAGAAAACGAATCACTGAATCAAGAATTCACCTGCGAAATCTGCATCGAACCCACTTCAAATCCGAGCAAGAAATTCAAGAACACCACCAAATGCTCCCACCCCTTCTGCACCGACTGCATGATAAAATACATCCGCGTCAAGCTCGAAGACGACAACATCGGTCAAATCAAATGCCCAGCTTACAACTGCGACCACGCGCTCGACCCACTCGCGTGCTCTTCACTCGTGGGCCCTGCTCTATTCATACGGTGGGGCGATGTTCTGTGTGAAGCGGCGATTGGTGGTGTGGAGAAGTGCTACTGTCCGTACAGAAACTGCAATGTGTTAATCGTGAATGAGTGTGGGGGGGATCCGAAGAAGTGTAAGTGTCCGAGTTGTAAGAGATGGTTCTGTTTTCAGTGTAAGAGTGTTTGGCACGCGGGATTTGGGTGTGAGGAGAGTGGGGAATTGAGGGACAGAAACGACGTCGCTTTTGGGAGGTTAGCGGAGCAGAGGAAGTGGAATAGGTGTCCACGGTGTAAGCATTTCGTTGAACTCTCTGAGGGCTGTCAGATTATTAAGTGCAGGTATATTTTGTTTTCATTTTTGTATTTTCTCTTTTCAAAAACTCGGCTAAATTGCATTTTTGGACTGATATAGTTTTGATTGATTGATTGATTCTTTGGGTTTTCTGGGACTTAGTTTTATTTTATGATTGATGATGAATTGGGGTTTGTTTGATCATTTCAATTTTGTTGGTAACTGTGTACTAATGGGGGTGATATGTGCAAAATTACTTCAAGCTCTTCAAATTTACTTGCTGATATTGCATTACTTTGGAGGACTTATACTTTTGAGAGCTAATATCAGCTAAAGGAAATATCTTGGTGTTTGATTTTGTTGCTTTTGTCTGATATCTTTGCTTTGATTACTCAAATTTCACTGGTAATTACGTACTATTTGTTGGTGAAGATGGTTTAGGAATTTGATATTTAGTAGTTTGTTGATTCAATTGTGTGCATTTTAATTCATAATGTATACTTTTGGAAGATTTCTCGTGTGATATTCTATGAATATTGTGGTTGTTTTAGATGTTGTGTTATTGTGTTTAGCGTTGTTAATAGTGTATTCAGTGAGTTTTTTGCATTAAATTCTTAAAAATACATCTTTTGTATTTTGATGGAGCCATGGCCTTTAACAAGAGCTAGACTCTCTTATCAAGTATAAACCACATATATACTGTATTAAATTTGATGTGAATTTCGAGCCTGTTTCTCGAATTGTATTCACTTATATATTCATATCTGCTGTTTTTGTCAGTATAATTGCTTCATTATGGTCTGGATTTGAGTTAATATATAGAAGTATATCATCTAAGTACTCGATCTTTGTCTTTATTTGCCTATTTGATGAGTAATGAATATCCTATAGAGAGATAGAAATGAAACAACAAGTCACTCTCTGTTAACACCCTTTATTTGGCTGCAAGTTGATCAAATTAATTATTAATCAATAAATGAACTATTATATCGAATCTTATTATTATCTCAGGGTCTTTCGTTTTATAAATGAATTAACATGTAAAGAACTGCATACACTCGTTGATCCATGTCCCTCCATAACATGCTCTCTGTTAAATTAAAAACCTGTGGCCGCCTGATATTGTTTGACCTCAAAAAACACACTTTTGGTTTTTTCAGAAAGGAACCAACCCTTTTTTTAATCTTTAAAGCTATGTCAGGTTCTTGATTTTGAGTGTAGGAAAATGACGAGGAACAAGAATTAGAGCTCCATGTTCTATTATTTCATGCAAGAAAAACATTTTCCTATCTCACTAAAATTCAAGAACTAAACATAGCATAATTAGTCTTGTGTTTGAATTCTATAGAAATAGAAGTTCCCCTTTCAAAGGCTTCATTCTGGTTTGTGAAAATGGAATCTGAAGATAAAAATTTGAAACAATCTTAAAAGGGTTCTTCATAAAAGGAAAGAGATTAATCAGGCTATGTTTGGTTCTTGAATTTTAGCAAGGAAAACACTAGAACGTGTTAATTAATTGTTTTTTCTCGTTAAAGTTCCAAACACAGCCTTAATGTCTTATGAGCAGAGCAGATTTAACTTGAATTGATTTTGATTTTGATACTACACTGCAGATGTGGGATAAGTTTCTGCTACAAGTGTGGAAAGCAAGTTCATCAGCACTGGTGTAGTTGTGACAATACTTCAGTGTGCTGTGTTTGGTGTTTCAGGATTTGTGTACTCCTTATATTCGTGATGTTTGCTTCATTTCTCTACATGTGGGAGGGTCAGAAACATGGACATGTCCGCAGATAGAACTACTTCAACTACTACTCTACTAAACATGTATATGATGCAAGTTCTTTCAGCTCCAGGGTCGGTCAATTTGTATAGCTTTCGGATAATGGAGATTTAATACATATTTGCTAATATATATATAATATGAGAGCTCATTTTTAGCTTTCTTGGTACTTGATTTTATGACAGGAATCTACCCCTTATAGATGAATAATTGTATATTTGGCTTAAATTTAACTTGTATTAGGGGTTATTTATCTATATATCTATTTACATGAGATGGTATCTGCCAATAAATCTCCTTTGAGCAATGGAGCTTGTAGATTTATAACTTCCCTTTACCAAATAAGTACTTTTTTTTTAAGGAAACATAAATTAAATCATCACATTTAAAGGTTTCTTGTACTTGGGCTAGTTTAAAGAGAGTCCAATGGGGCCTCAAATCAGTAGCCAAAATTTAGTTAAATCCAACCCGTAATGGTCGAAATTCATTCATAAATAAATAAAAAATAACTAAAATATACATAATGTTTATTATGATATGTAGAAGAAAAAAAAATTGACAGCAAATATTATTGAATCAGTTTTGCTTGCTCGGTTATGAATAGTCCAAATAAATTCCTTTCACCTAACTTTATGTTGCTTGTAAGTTGAGTCACCTCATCTACCACATTTTATGGGAAATATCTGTCATCATTTTTTTCTTTATTTAGTTGACTTGTACAATGTATCTTACATTGCGTAAATTGAATTCTAATCTAATTTTTGTACATATATGAATAATAGATAAAATTAATTATCTCATGAAATCATATATATGGAGTATAGAGAAGATACTCATAGTATATTTTAGTATAAATCAGACTCAGAGCATCGACAAAATCATAGAGCAAGTGATTTTGTACATATCTTATGTATTGATTATTCTTCCATAAGTATCAATCAATCACAACTTTATGTAAAAATGTTTCTAACAAATGATGTTATATTCAATCTAATGATTCTATATTATGTTTACTCGACGATTTTTTAAACATAATTGTCTAAATCAAAATACATATATAAGATTTTTTTTATGCTCTTTCATAGACTATAAACAAAATTATTGCATCTTTAATATCTGCAAAATATTATGTATAATCTATAAAAGACCTGATTTATGCAAGAATTCTAGACAAAATATTTGATACAAAAAAATAAAAATATATATGGACTATTATTTTATCTTAGCCTAAACTACACTAATTTCAACGGGTTATTGCCCCAGTTATTTATGAATTATATAGATAATTCCTAAAATAAATCAAAAAATACAAGTTGCCAATACAAAACATCCAGATACTCCACTAATGACCTAATCAAGAACTAGAAGCAACATTAACATTCCTTCCACGAATCACCTTCCACCACGTGTTTAATACCCATTGGCTATTTCACCTCCTTTTTCACTCCCACTACACACACACAGATGGCTCTGTATCTCTATTTATTGACATCTTCTGAAGCAAAAAAGGAAAAGTAAGTAAAAGAGCTGAAATCACGCTATGGCTTCACGCTTTGCCCTCCTCTTCCTTTCTTCTCTCCTCATCGCGACGTCGTTTCGATCTTCCCTCGCCGAATCCGACGTCAACGGCGGTGACGATCTCTTGATCCGTCAAGTCGTTGACCACGAGAATGCCAACGACGTCGTCTCGGACGAAAACTCACTGTTGAACGCCGATCATCATTTCGAGATCTTCAAGAGGAAATTTGGAAAGGCGTACGCCACGCAGGAGGAGCACGATCATAGATTAGGTGTGTTCAAGGCTAACCTGCGCCGCGCGAAGCGACACCAGAAGCTCGATCCCTGCGCCGTTCACGGCGTCACACAGTTCTCCGATCTTACCCCCCGTGAGTTCCGAAGCCAGTTTCTCGGCCTCAATAGGCGTCTGCGTCTTCCTTCGGATGCTCACAAAGCAGCGATTTTGCCGACGAATGATCTTCCGACGGATTTCGATTGGAGAGAACACGGTGCTGTTACGCCGGTGAAGAATCAGGTGAGAAAAATATAGCTTGTAAAAGCGTTGACTTGGATTTGTACTATCTATGTAAATTAGGTGTTGACTTCGTGCTTAATTAATTGGTTGCTTAGCGCATATAGAACTGATTGGTGATTGCTGAATCATGGTTATTAGGGTTCTTGTGGATCGTGCTGGTCATTTAGCACAACTGGAGCATTGGAAGGTGCCAATTTTCTGGCAACAAAGAATCTTGTGAGCCTCAGTGAGCAACAGCTTGTTGATTGTGATCATGAGGTTTGGCTCTTATATATAATTAGTGGCTCATTCTTTGGTGTTGTATTGGTATTAAATGTTTGAAGGTGTGTAAATAGTTGCTTTGACAAAGATATGAATTGATGTGCAAGCATGTACTATAATATCATGGACCCTACTTACCTGCCACCTGAGATTACTTGCTTAAATATTTCATTGTTTCTTACATGCAAAAATAGGAGTTGTTTACCATGAGTGATGTTTCCTTTTGTCGTGTTTGAGGAGTGGATGGTGGGATAATGACACCCTAGTTGGTTGGTATTTAAGTTGGCTGTCGTATTGCGAATCATGATTTGAGTTAATTTCAATTAATCTTTCTGAAGATAAGTATACATACTGGAAAGAACTCAAGTTATATATAAAGTTTAAAACTGTTTCTGAATTTCAACTGCATTAAGATATATCTCTGTGACTCTGTTCATCTTTTAACATCTAAGAAACAAATGGCATTAGTCATTACTATTCTGTGTAATGAAATTTTCTCTATACAGTGTGATCCAGAAGAGAAGGATTCATGCGACTCAGGCTGCAATGGTGGACTGATGAACAGTGCTTTCGAGTACACACTTAAATCTGGTGGACTCATGCGAGAAGAAGACTATCCATATACCGGCACTGACCGTGGATCTTGCAAATTCGACAAGAGCAAGATTGCTGCAAAGGTTTCTAACTTCAGTGTTGTATCCCTTGATGAAGATCAAATTGCAGCAAATCTTGTCAAGAATGGCCCTCTTGCTGGTATCTACTCTCACCATTCTATCTCAATAGCTTCAAAGCATCTTATTTTATCTTTAGTTTCTCCTTAATAGATATTTAGATATGTGATTATATCCATTATCAAATGCATAATCTCTTGATTTCCTTTTCTATGATGCAGTGGCTATCAATGCAGTATTCATGCAGACATACATGAAAGGAGTTTCATGCCCATTCATATGTTCGAAAAGACAGGATCATGGTGTTTTGCTGGTTGGTTATGGTCAATCTGGATATGCTCCAATCCGAATGAAGGAGAAGCCATACTGGATCATCAAGAATTCTTGGGGACCCAATTGGGGGGAAGATGGGTATTACAAAATTTGTCAGGGGCGCAATATTTGCGGCGTGGATTCGATGGTTTCAACCGTTGCAGCTGTTAGTACTTAGTACCTCACAGTAGGATACGAATTGCAGTGATATATTCTCACCTCATCCCTGTAAATAGAGAAGGTGTTGCTGCTGCATTTCTTACTGTCAGTTGAACTTACTTCTTTAACTATTTTAAGACCAATTTCGTGTTTGTTAACCTCCTTTGATTGAGGAAACAATCAAAATGTGATATATTTATGGTTAATACTCCTTGCTTGCCTTATACTTTCTTATTGTGAATTTGTGATTGGGTATTTGCAATTTCTTGTGTTTTTGCTCAACTATGAGGAAACAATAAATAATATTTCCTTGATTACCATTTATTTTAACCTTTCGCTTAAAACTATATTTGGTTCTTGGATTTTGGGTAGTAAAAAGCTATGAATATTTTTCTTGCATTAGAACAAAATTTGCAACATTAATATTAATAGAGGAAATGGTAATAAGCAACCAATTAACTTAGCCATTGGTTTGGTACTTCACTTCTACGAAATTCTTGAGGTTCAGGGTTTGAGATCCACAAACACCATCTAATTTCTTCCCAAATGCATTTCTTTTATGCTTTCTTTTAAATTCTTTTCTTTCTTAATTAATGTACAATGACAATTGTAAATATAGTACTTTATTCTTTTTAAATTATTTTTTATTCTTAAAATTATTTTTCTTTCTTTCTTTCTTAAATAATGTAGAATGATAATTGTATAAAGAGTATTTTTATTATTTTTATAATTAGGTCGTCTCCTTATTACGTTCTTAATTATTTTGGATTTTCTTTATTCGTAAAAGGAATACGGCTTTTTATAATGCGGTTGTGCCCTTATTTATTTCTTTATATAGAGTACTATTTCAAAAGTTCTCCCCCGCCCCCACCAAATAAATTTCGTCTCCGCCACTTTTATTTATTTCATTTTGCTTATTGTTTACGCACAACTAATCAAGAACCAAACAGCATAATAGATTTACTACCATAGGTTGATGTTTATTTCTAATTTCATTTTTTTTTTCTTTTACTTAACACCTCACATTAATTCTAAAGAAAAAAAACACTGAGATGGGAAAATATAAGTTTAAGATTTACTCCCTCCTTCCTCTTTTATTTGCTCCTTGGGTTTTCGGTAATAGTTAAAAAAATGAATTTTTTAGGTATTTTAACATTTATGCCCTTAAAAGTACCAGTAGAAAATTAGTGGGTCAAAAAATTACTTTACGTGAGAAGTATTTTTGAGATATATAAATTCATTTTAAGAAAGAAAGTTCTGTTTATGTACATCCCAAAGAAGAAATAGAAGCAAAAATAAAACGGACGGATGGAGTATTTCTGAAAATAAACTTAAAAAATATTTTCTTGATTCTTTATCATTTTTATAATTTCAATATGTGGGAAGGTCATTTTGATGAATTCCTCTATGGGATACATACAATAAGAGTTCTTCTCCAGTTATATTTCTTGAACAAACTATTTACAAGCGCCTAACATAAGAGAAATAAATGTAGATCATACAGTATACATTTTTTCAATCATTGGCTTATTTTATCAATCTCTAACTGCGACTGAAAAATTATCTATAAATATTATTTAACATGTACAATTAATGAAGCTTTACGATTTAACCTCTAGATTCCTCCCACTATTATACGAAAAGTACCTAGATTTTTTCACATTATGCCATCCTAATGCCTGTAATTTTGTTGCAGATAAAATAATCGATAGAATCATAGTGGACAACACTCTATAATTACAATTCATATCATATTGAAGGTATTAAAAGCAACAAATGTTCTTTTTCCAAGAAAACGCTTGTAATGCTTTTATTAAGGCAAAAGCAACATATGTTTAGGTACAACTAGAATAAATCATAAATAAATATTATACTCCAGTTAAAGAAGTATCAACCTGTCCGGACAATTTAAATAAATGTCAAGCTGCTTAAATAAAATAATTAAGGATTAATTACATCATAGCTGTCCCAAATGCAAGCCTCACAATAAGTGCCTGCTTATTCCTCTCAAAGACACAAATGATACAAGAGAAAAGATTGAGAGAGAAAGCACTCAAATCAAAATAAATAGAGCTACATTTCCATGCATAGATTTATAGAACATCACTGCCTTTCCCTTTGCATGAAATCCAGATAAATGAATCAAAAACTTCTCATTCGTGCAAATTCAACTATCAAACGTTTTATTCTAGTTACCATTCCGTTGTAGAGAATCATTCCTCCTCGTAATCAAGCAAAGCAAATGAGAATGGACTAAATTTGTACCCATCACCCTCGTAAAACTTGTTTTGGAACTCGACCCAATGAAGCCTTAATGCGTGCAAGAAGGCACTTAGAGTTTCCATCACTAACAATACTCCAACAGTTGCAAAAACGAAGACGATGCCTCCAATAATAAGGATAAAGATATTGTTGTACCTGATAAATATTCAAATAAAACCACGATCGAATTTCATAAGTCATAGTTGAGTTAACAAATAGATTTAAACACCCTCATTCTTCATTTATTTTTATGTTTCTAAAGGGGTGGGCGGAAGGGGTCTAAACAGGGGCTATACATAATTGAACGAGATGATCTAGAGATCTGGCCCTCTGAACTAAATCATAATTCTAGTTTGTTCCATATAATTATCTTTTGAGAAAGCAACTCATAGAAGAACTAAAGTTTATTATAAACGGAACATAGTATGGAATTACATTTTCTTTTTCATATAACATACTGTCTCTGTTAAAGCTGTAAAATAGAGCGGATTTTTATCCGAATCCAACACGATTTATTAGGATCTTTATTCGATTGAGCCCTGATGGACCTGATCTGAGTAAGAAGATCCACAATCTAAAGCAAATATAGGTCTAGCCAGATCTGATTAGTTAAAAATCAGTATCCAATAATCAGAAAAGAATATGACCATAATGTTTTATTTATATAGGTAACGCTAGAAGTGTTTAATCGTCAGTCTAAAAAGACATGTGTTAATATTTTCATTCATGATTTCATTTTCATACCTCAACACTCAACTAACAACATGAATTAATTTTAATGCACTATCAATATCGTTGTTTTCCAATAGACTTGATTAATAAAAGATTGTTAAATAGGAAAGTGGCTTATCCTTCCGATTTTGAAGTTAAGTGTAATGAAGAAAGTTTGAGCTTGTTAGTTTAGTTGATTGTTTATATTGCATTAAGAAATTTGTTTTAGATATTGGTGGAGATTTCAGCGAATCCGAATTTCTATCCAACTTCTAGAATCCGATGAAGACAAATACGAATGCGGCTAGAGTAATGGATCTGGATCTAGGTCAAACTAACCCGAATCAGACCTGTTGACACCCTAGTCTTTGAAATGATATCCAAGTTCATATGCAGCATGCCCAATGCGCAACATGGTGAGTAGGCTTCTTTATTTTAGCATATCAAGGCTATTAGTAGAAGCTCATCTTTATCCGTTATTACCATGCATCATATCAAAAGTTTTATAATTCTTTCTATTCCATCCCTTACTTCACAGTAAAAATAAAAAAGGACAAAACTGCAAATGGTAAATAAAGTATATGAACACTGAAACATCCACTAGAGAAGAAATACTTGAATGATATAAATGCACTTACCCCCACGCAAGAAGAAGAACCTTCTCGTAGAACACACTGGACAACTCAGAGTGGGCTAGACTGAATATCACAAAAAGAAAAAGGAAATAAATTAGCATCTTTAATGTATAATGACTTGGTGAATACGTATTTTTAAAGTGAGACCAAGTAATCTAGGATCTTTTATTAGTGAAAAAACTAAAATTTGTTCATGTTTAAAGTGAACAGCTAAGAAACCATCCTGTTCAGATCTAATGAACTCCAAGCATATGAACTATCCAGGCCAAATTGTTAAGGTAAAAGAAAATACCTCAGAGCCCATAAACGAAGATAAGAAGCTGTGTTTGAAACTGCCCCAAGCACAAATTCTATTGTATGTATGAGCTGATGTACAAAAACTTCACTGAATTCGAACTCCTCATGACCATGGGAATCATGATTAGCTTCTGCTAGCAAAGACTCTTCTCCATCGGGAATGGGTGCATAGGACTCCCCTTGGTGCCTCTAAAGAAGCATGGCATTAAAAAGGATCATATAATTAAGTTGAAAATTTTAAAAATTAGAATTTTGAATTATTAAATAAAGAACGAGTGAGAAGATGCATACATTGTGCTGTATCTTCAAAAGGAAAGGCTTTGGAAGTAGCATCCATGGGACAGAGACAAAGGCCAACAGTAACAACACGAGCTGAAAAAGTGATAAAATGAAATGACCTTTTATCAAATTAGGGCATGGCAAAGACTAAGGCTATGTTTGTTTCCTGGATTTTAATGAGTGTGTTCATTCATTTCATTTTCATTCACTTTACCCACTGAAATCTAAAAACCCAACATAGCCCAAGAGTTTTACTTGCATTAGACATAAATATGAAATGAATAAACAGAAGTCATTATTTTGCATTGGATGATAATTTAACCTGAGTTGTCTTCTGACCCTCGAAAAGCTGGTTTTCACCAATTTCATCAGTAGGACTCAGAAACATGTAGATCATCACATGATACAAATCAGCTTGGGATCCAGTGCACCATTTAATGATGATAAGGACAGAAAGGTAGCCAAACAAACTATTCAAAAATATCATCTGGGGAATGACCTGGAACCTGGAATAGCACAACAGATGAATAAGAAGGCAAGAGAACAAAACAACATTAATCGATCAGGTTATTAACCAAAGAATTGGCCAAAAAAAAAATGGAAGGCATCTATATGCAAGTAATAGTCATAATAGAGAAATTTGTATTTTTAGTCCCACATGACTGGATCCTCAACACTTTTAATCATGCTCCTGCACTTTAATAAATTGCCCTTTTGGTCCCAACTTTTCAAAAATTTCCACTTTTGATCCTATAGCCTCCTTTCCATACCACTTGGATCAAAGGTGTGAAATTGAGAGAGTCCTATGGAACAAAAAGTGTCAAACTAAAACTATTCTATGAGACCAAAAGTCCAATTTTCTAAAAGTGGGACCAATGTTTTTTAATGTTTTGCACTTTTGGTCCCATTGTCTCGTTTCCATCCAATTTGGGGCCAAAAGTGCAAACTGAGACGGTCCTATGGGACAAAAAGTGCCAAGCTGAGACTATTTTAAATTATTAAGGGACTAAAAGTGCAAAATAATTAAAAGGAATCGAAAGTGCCATTTTTTAAAGTGTGGGACCTAAAGTACTGAGGTCTAGTGATGTGGGCCGAAAATGCAATTTTGCCTACATAATCAGTAGAATAATATCAGGAAAGAAAACACTGGAAAATATCAACTTACCATGTATTAATGCTATTCTTGAAGAACAAGGCATTAAAATAGCTCAATATTATTCCAAGGTTCATTTGGGAGACCCCAAGAAGGATTGACATTTTCATTTTTAATGAATTAAGGAAGGGCAGCTCGCTGCGTGAGCCATGCCATGCAGGATCCAAACCAAATGGGTAAGTCTCTCCAGACTTAATCAAGCCAATTGTAGTAGCATCCCTGCAATATGTAAGTTCAATATGGTAAGGGGAGAGCATGCAATAGATTATAAAAAGAGTCGAGGCCAATTACATACCTGCAGTGTGTATCACGGCATACATATGCTGAAGGAGCAAATAATTCAAATGGCACGGAGAAAAATTCATTATAGATCAACCCCGTGTAGATTGAGAATATTGACATCAAAATAATTACATAACGCCCACCAAAGGTCATTTCCATAATGTCTCCAAGTTTCTGCATTTATTCACACAAATTAAAAAGACGTAAAATTGCAAACTGCCCAAAAAGCAATCAACGCATGTCATATGTCAATCACGAGATTGCTGATTGCAACAATGTTTTCTAGGCAACAACAATGATAAAATATCAATGTCATTATGCAATGCCAAATCAAGGTTGAATTGAAAGAACCAAATAATATTTCCAATGAATATCACAGCTTCAATAAAATAATAAATGGAGTCACTGGCTAATATATTTTCAAACACTGATATACGTTCAACCAAAAAATGTTGCAAATTCGCAACATCATATTCTTGAGGGATTGATATGCGATGAGAAGACATATATGATAAGCTTTCCATCACTTAAAGGAACTTAGATGTATGGAACATCATTCGCTAATTATAGCTCAGACTTATATAATATAATATTTTTGAATTCACGTGAAAGTTTACAGTTCACTATTCCATATTTCAAAAAGAAGCTCAACTTGTATTAGTTACATAGTTTAGCGGTAAGAAGCAGAGCCACAACTTCTGATATATATCTTTTCTCTTCAGAAAAAGTAAGTTATAAACATAAATAAAAATTAAGCAGAGTAAAAATAAAAGAAAAACAAAGAATAGGTAATGATTCATTCAAAAGCTAATGAATTGATTAAAAATATATAATCTCAACACTATAAATAGCTGAATCTGCAATTACCTGACTGGAAAGCTTCTTTTCTCTGATTAGAAGATATGATGTAGCAAGTAGAAGGCATATGCCATGCCCCCAGTCTCCGAACATAACGGCAAAAAGAAATGGAAATGTAACAATGGTGAATACACCAGGGTTGGCTTCCTGATACTTGGCCACTCTGCAATGAGGTCAACTATATTGCATGAACTTTCATTCATGATACAAACTATATGTTCAAGCCAGAGAGAGAGAGAGAGAGAGAGCAACTCACCCATAAGCATCAACAATTTCTTGGTAAGCTATAGTGAATTTGTTTGTTCGAAAATAGGTTGGCGGCATTTCACGGGTATGCAAGACTTGGAAAATAGCATCAACCTGCGAATTAGAGTCGTGTGTTGCCCGGTGCAATTCATCCTGAATCTGCCAAAAAAAAATCATTTTCTGTGAATAACCATGAACATTTCACACTACACTTCAGCTTCGTGGAACAGTGCACATTACCACATAATTAATATTAACAAATGTTCCACAACTTGTCATCCCACGACCGAAATAGAAAACAGAGATATAAAAACTGTCGAGGATATCAAATAATAATTACCAATAAAAATTACCTGACTTGTTGCATAAACAGGACTCCACCCTTCTGCCACTAGACATTTCTTCGAGACATCAATGCTGAGCATGTTCAGAGTATTATATATGGCTTTCTCCTTCTTCGCCTTTATCACCACAAAAAATATACTTTAAAAAATGCATAATGAAAATATCAATTCATAAATTATTATCGAGTGAAAATGGACAAATTGGGAAATATAGAAACACTACGAAAATTTGGAGTAAACCATTGATTATCCACAGCTTAGCTGCTAGCCGTCTTACACGTGCGGTGAAAAAAATAATTTTACAAAAGAATAACAAATACTACTAAATAATAAGTAACAAACCAGTAAGTTCCACTGTTCAAATTGTTCTGCGATTGTTTGTAGTAAGTTTCCACGATGAATGAGACCAGCATCTATTGTAGTCTTCAACTCTGAGAGTCTGGCCGAGACCTGAAGCAGAAAAAAACAGTCATCAATCAAAACTCACTGAACAGTTTCACTGTTTTCAGAGTAACCGAAAAAGGAAAGGAAGATTTAATATGCAAATTGTACTTGACTGCAAAAAAATCTCCACAATGTGAGTGAATCATGTAAATATATATAAATAACATATGTATATGTACACCCAAAACCACCTCACTTCGACAGGCAAAAAAGTATCTTAATTGATACTATGCAGAACGGTGATATTTTGATTTTCACTAATGGATTGTGGCATGAATGAAAAAAAGTATAATGGTTTGTGAATGGCAATAGGAGGGAGGAAAACATAAAAATAAGAAGAAAGAAAGAAATGACGAAAGTGTGCAGAACTAAAATACAGAATAACAACCATAAATTATTAAGCTAGACATAAATAGCACGACAAGGAATCAATGCAAATAAAACAAAAGAATATGGGTGAGTGGTGATGGAGGCTCTGACCAAAAAGAAATGTAAGTATGCACATACCTCGGTGATCATTTGGGATTGTTTGCCTAAGTCCTCATTGAAAGCGTAACGATTTGCTCCAAAAGCTTCACATATTTTGAGAATTTTGTTTTTTGCTCTTTCTCCAGAAAAGAAGACAACAAACACATTTTTTTCCACCTACAACGTTATTTAAAAAAAAAAAGGAATTAAGTTTTTCCAAGTACTGTCCTTTTTGGGCTCAACCACAAGTTAAACATGAAATATAGCTTCTTCCAATAAAATAGTATTCAAGAGGTATCAAGTATTCCGACATAGGTAATGCACTAAAATGCAGTGCCATATTGTTTCTCATCAGAAAAATAACCAAACTATATAAAAATAACTTCCGTTGATTCTAAAGAAAAGCATTTGCAGGTAGAGTAAATTTAAAACACCCTTTAAAAGCAAGTGAAACATACTGAACCTGTGACACTTGAATAGTAACCAAACAAAAAAAAACAAAGTGCAAATGCCTAGCAAAAGCATAATTTTCCTTTGGTTGGCTTTTCTGAGACTATATTCAGAAATAAGAGAAATGAGAGAATTTTCTAAAAATTCTACAAAAGTTTGTAATATGTTTAAGTTAGTTTTGAAAAAATTGACAAAAAGGTAAAGGGTAATGATGATTTTTTCAGAAAAATTGTTTAATTTGTCTTTTAGCAGCAAGAGTTTTTGAAAATGAGTTTTTAGATGTCAAATCAATAGGGTGAAAAGGATCAAAAATAGGATAATTCTTTCAAAAACATTTTCCAAAGTTAATTGATGTGTGTTTGTTTTGTCTTCGAAAACCCTGAAAATTCTCAAAAAATCCAAACAAACAAGGTCATAATTTCACAATGGCATATAACACCACTAAACCTTTGATGTAACAGAATCACAACTATCAAACATAATGCATTTTACTAGATCATTTCAAGCTGCCTCGAAATGTCTATATGTGCACACATGTCACAATCACCAATGATATATGCATTAACACAAATGACCTATACGAACCTTCTCTCCTGATACAGGATCAATGACAGGTTCATCAACTGCAGTCTGCCTTAAAAACACATTACCCCTGGTTGCTCGGAATAAAATCCTCTCGAAGCCCATAGCTTTTTCCCTGGGAACAAGTCCCGTAATAAATCCCACATTAACTTGCTTGGAATCGGTGGCCGTTTCCTAGGGAATAACACATCATGAAATCACTTTAACAGAGGCAAATCACCGGCTTCAAAGGGACCACGTGTTACAGTAAAAAAATATACCTTCTCAGATAGAAGTGGAGTTTCCAAGGTCTCCTCGCCGATTTGGCCTGATGCAATTTCTCTTTGATAGGCCTCAGCGCTGCTCAGCCCCGAGTGAAAAAATTCACCAGCCTAAGAAAATAAAACAGCATTGATGTTAGATATGCAAGTCACCACATATTGTTAAAAAAAAAAAAAAGAAGAAGAAACATCTCACATTTTTTTCTGAAGAAAACCAAAGAAACAGAATCAATGGAATAGTAGTGACTCAACAAAAGAACAGGAAAAAGAATCTCTAGGTTGGAATTATGCAGATATAATAGAGGTTACTAGTAGAAGAAATAAGTTGGTGTTCTGTGTAAATATATACTTACCTAACTAGTTTTTTCTATTAAAGAAGCATATACAATGGCAAAAATGCATATTTAGTCCCACATGACTGGAAACTTAGCACTTCTGGTCCGATACTTTGCAGAACTGCACTTTTGGTCTAGATTTTTAAAATGTATCGCGATTTTGGTACCTGATTTTACAAAATTGCACTTTTGATCACAATTTTTTAAATGTAATGCAGTCTAGGTTCCACCAAAAGTGCAAAAAAAAATTGAACAATGGGACCAAATGGTGCAATTTTGTAAAGTGTGGGACCAAAAATGTTCAGGTCCAGCTATATGGGACTAAAAATGCTTTTTCCCCTGATAAATATATTAAGCGAACTTGAAAACAAAGCTATACCTTTTGTAGAACAAGCTTGTATTCTACTAGTTCGCTGTAGGAGAGCTGTAACTTTTGACCATTTGCATTTATTTCAACTAGCTCAGCCTCAAGGTCTCCAAGCTTAACCTGAAATGTGGTAAGAGTCGATGTAAAACACAACTGACAATAGTGCAAATTAAGCATTATAAATAGATAAAGGTACCTCAAGGTCATCAAAACTGAGAGCAGTTTGTGACACAGATCTTTCTGCAGGTTGCAATCCTGCCTTTGACATTTGGTCCCAGAAAAACCTCAGTTTACGAGCCATTTCTCCACATCTTTTCATCTTCAGAAAAGAAAAGAAAAGAAAAGAAAACAATGGATTATAATTGATTATAACATGAGCATTAATGTTATATCTGTTTGCCTTCAATCTTTTTCTAATTACGAAGAAAAAAAATTAGTTTGGCAGTTTATGCTCAAATTTATTTCTAAAGATACAGTGTCTTGAAGTTTTCCTACTTTTCCCTTTTCTTGAAAACACGTTAAATTTGCTTCCCCTTAAAAAGTTTATTGAGTTCTATTTAGTTTTAATTTTTCCAGTTTTACTAGTCTTCAGCAGGATTTTTCGGAGGGTGTGGGTGGAGAACCTGGGCGCATTTGGCCTCCAAATAGTCTAATCTAATTAATTCAAAATTAATTATCAAGTAGAATTGATGTATTATTGAATTACGATTCCTGAAAAATTTCCAATCTGGTTCTAATTCTAAGCATCCTAAGTAAAACACGATATATATGAACTATGTATATACTGAACCATATCTAAGAAAATACCTGCAACTTTTACGAACTAAATGTAATAAAGAGAGTAATTGCCTTGAAGCTGACAACTTGATGAAGGTAAATCGATTATAAGAATGTAAGAATATTATAAGATATATTACCTGAATGGCATATGTTCTTTGAAATGGGCTTTTCTCCACATTCAGCTGAGAGGAGGAAGAAAAATCAGAATACAGTTTCAGAAAATAAAAAGGTGAAGCTACAGAGAAATGCCAAAAATAACTACAGTTATTTATATCATATAGTAATACAAAGGAAAACAACACAACGTCAATATCAAAGCTAAGGAACACAAACCTGTCATATATATAACAAAATATAAGTTATTAACAAATGTAGCAGAGTCATAATACAATTGGAGAGTAAGCAAAGATACTTCACGCTTCTCCCCGTTTACCTACTATTATCAGTAACTTCGTTATCTGGATTTGCGAAAGGATAGGGAAGGCATAACTAAGAGACACCCACCTCAGTACAAAAGCATAAGCTATATATAGTGCACATTTTTTTCCCAACTTCCACCAGCAAATTATTGAATTTTCAAAATGTATATACTGTAGTCCAGACATCAGAATGAACATAAAAATGTCAATGATTAACCTTTCAGCTGGTAAAGAGTGTAATCCCCATTTAAAATCCGAAGAATTATTATTTCCACTGGCTAATCAGATTTCTGCAGTCCTGTCGCTCCTCGCTACTCGCTACTCTAAAAAGTAATTATTATTATTATTTCAGCTATATTCGAGGCAACAACAGTACTACCTCTTCACAACAATCAAATCCCAGAAAAATTTTCATTGTTGAATACTTTGTAAGTAGAAGTTTAAAAAAGCGAAGTAGTTTCATTTTCCTCCATGGCTACATAGTAAACAACTAGAATGCGACTTAGGCATTTTCCAGTTATACATATAACTAAAGTATTTTTTTACTTTTTACGGAATACCATAGCTACTATACGGAAAAGCATTTTCCAATTACACAAAAGCGTACATATTTATAAAGCAACCAAAGCTGTACAAAAACAAAATATACAACATTCAACAACATATTGCTTTCGCAAGAAGATTTTCCCAGTATCTCCATGTCTTCATTATGTTACAACAATATCCAGATTTTACAAATAGGCAAACCTAGTCTATTCCTTACTATTCACTACACTAAGATCCAATTAGTTAATCCAGAAAACACAATTATGATGTATAACTAATTGAACAAACACATAGGTGATCAACTATTAGCAACTGCACATTAACAGCCTCCACTGGTATAAGCTGGAATTACCCCAATCAACTAGAGAAAAACCCTAGCTACAGCTCATCACCAAAGAAACTGCAATCGGCATCAACTAGAAAAACTATTCGGCTAGATATTAAAGCTCTTTCGAGCTAAGTACACAATTTCAAGCTCGATATAAATTTCAAACGAAACTTGAACATGTTTGACACTACTCGGTCGTTTACACCCTAGTCAGAATCAACAACAGAATTATCATCTAATTATATCCGTCTAGATTCACAGTCAAATCTACAGCAATTGGTAGATTCAAAGTGAGCTTATCACTCCAGATTAAAGAGAAAACATCTGTAACCCTAACTACGGCACATTATTATTATCGGAAAAACTCAGAACTAAAATCAATTTAAGAAAATTAAGTAAAAGAATTAGGGACGGACGTCTTTGAATTGAATAAGGCCGAGTTCACCAAGGTAAGAAACGGCGAGATGAGCGGATTCGATTGGGATGATGAGCTGGACGAGTTGCATCGGCTCCGAACGCATCAGATCCATTGGTGGACAGCATCCTTTCGCTCGCTCTCCCATTTTCCACCGTCCGATGATTATAACTCTCTATCTCTATCTATATCGAGAAGAGAAAGTAGATTCTCTCCGATATTATGTAGTATGATGAATCGAGTCGAGTCGAGTAATTATTATGCTGTGCAAAATAAGGTAATAAATAAAATAAATAAAAACTGTAGTAGTAATACTAATAATACTAATTGATTAGATCAGGACATCGATGTCAGACACTCGCAGGAAGAGTTGGCTGGCTCATATTAATTCCTTTTTCTTTTTTCTTTTTATTTATAATAAATGGAAAATGCTGAGGTTATTTGTTTATTACCGCGCCTTTTTTTTTCACTTATTACCGCCTTTTAGACTTTCAGTCTAACACAACAATCATCAAGTCATTCACGTTCTTCTACGGCTCTTTCTACCCTTGAATTATTACGTATTAACCCTTTGACTATATTTTTATTCCATTTGTGTCCCTTACATATTTCTAGCTGTAAAAAAACCCAAAATTATGTGAGAATTTTCCGTATTTGCATCGTTATTCATGCTGAATGTGTATGATTTTTACCTTAAGTTTATTTTAAAAATAAGTATTTATGTGACAACTTGGTTGGATTAAAAGAATTTCGTTGAAGGTGTTAAACCATCAATATATTTATTTAATTTATATTATATATTTTTCAATTTAACAAAAAAAATGTTTCAATTATATTGCCAATCATTGGATCACTAGAGTAGCTATGAGTAGGCAATGACGGAATTGAACAAAATTGCCTTTTACAATATGAAACGTGTATTCGTGCTTACCTCAAATCCCTTTCTTCTAGACTTCTACTTATCCTTTCTCTTTTTGACAGGTTCTACTTGTCCTTTTTCAATTAAATTAAAACAGGTTCAACTTCAAATACTTGATACACGTAAAAAGAAAAAAAGAGAGAGCAAAGAAAAGGAAATGTTTGAATTCAGCAATCAGAAAAAGAGTTACAATAAATAAAATGAGCATTTTCTACATATCATACAGCCATTGCCTTTAGTCCCTACAGATTTATCACATTTCAGTGTCAAGATTCTTGTCAAAACAATATAATTAATCTCAGCAGTGTTGTAACTTCATCCAGCATTCTTTGCAGCAGAGTCCTTAATTTAACTACAATTTCATTTCATTATACTCTCTTTACACTATCACCATGAACAACTACAAATCCTTCGCTCGAAAGAGTAGCAAGTGCATTTCGAAGCTGAGTAAATCAAAAATAAAATAGCCCCATCCATTAGCACATTTGTAAACAAATATACAATCACGTCAAAACAAAGGAAACAGGGGAAAGAGACTTACATCACTTAGATGGATTTCAGTAGCAGGACTTCGGGTTTTCAACTCCTCAAGTAACTAGAAGAAAATTTTAAAAAGTAGCTCCTGTTTTAGTTTGTAGAGTAAGAATAAAAGGACTGAAGTTTAAGTAACAAACTTTACTTACCTCTAATATGCGAGTTGATGGGCCTCCAAGTTGCATTTTCTCAATAATTAAGTTGCGGGTGTTTAACACCAAATTCTCCCTTCTCATCCTTTCACTTGCCGAAACCCCAGTAGTAATGAGATCCATATCAATAGTTCCTGTAAACAAGTCCAGTTTAGTCAAATAATATATTGCTCAAGTTTGGTTTATTTTCCTGATAGAGCTATAGTCCAAACCAAACTTCAACTACTATATTTGTTCGATGTCCAAACGAAGTTCAAACAAGCTTTTATATACCAAACTTGAGTTGAGTATCGAGTTCTTTGGTTTGATTTTCAGCTCTAATTATTCTTCCTATAAGAGGTTCGCAAAAGCCTGACTTCAAATCACACGAAGAATTCTTTTGAACGAAGTAAGAACAAAAACTTAAGATATACAAACATGTCACAGATGTAGGTTGGTTTTCAATAATTGATGTACATATGTGAAGTGAAGTGGTTAATTTGGCTTAACATCAAGTATGAGTATAAGCAAACTGAACATTTCAAGGCAAGATTAACACTATGAGAAACAGACCAAAGACATACCTGTTGCATGATCTGTTGCAGACTGCTGCATTGCAACTTCAAGAAGCCTAAAAGCTTCGATTACATCATGCTTCTCAACCTACAAGCATGAGTAAATAATCATGTAAATATTCGAGTTTTCCGAATTGAAGTATGGGTCACTAAGAAAATTTAACTTACCGTTTCTGAGAAACGAATACGGGCCAAAGCCTCGCTTAGCCGTATCAAACTCTCAATTTGCCTCGGTGTTGCAGTTATGACCTATAGACAATAGAAACAACAAATAGGAAAGAACTCATAATGATACTCAAGTAAATAAACAGCATTAACACTATTAGTAGCGTGTAATAGCAACCTTATGGATTGAGTATGGTTGGTGTAACGTGCTAACTATCAAGTTTTATGAGCACATGCACCAATTATAGATGAAGTTAAAATAATTTATTACCTTTTTGCTGCTCCCTGGGAAATTTCCTCTTCTTCTCATCTCCACATATCCCCTTGTCAACTCCTCAGCAGCTTCATCTGATAATCGTGGGTGTATATGTGTCCGTGCATAGCTCAGATAAGCACTTAAAGTCGGCAGGTCTATGACATCCTGCTCTGAATTCTGTGGGCAAAATGAAGATAAGAATATTTAAATGTTGAATCCCAAATATATTAAGAGAGACAAGAAAGATTCGAACATCGGGATCTTCAAAGTGTAATGCCACGATGTGCTTTGCAAGGCGCCTATCTTGCTGCTCATCAGCCTTGTCAAGAATTAAATAGATCAAATCAAACCTGAAAAAAGTTTCAAGGCTTCAGTTGTATACAGCTCTAAATTACTTTTTCTCACTAGATGCTACAGAAATTTATATCATTCAAACCAAAGCTCTTTATATAAATTTTAAACATTATAGAAAGGTCCTTTATAACCACTGTAGTGCAGGATATTGATTTATATGGTTCACTTTCACCTTGCATATATGAATCACAAAATTGTTATATTAATATGGCTCATATTTTATGAAGTTTTACCTGGAAAGTAGAGTAGGAGGAAGGTGTATATTCTCAATAACAGACAACCGAGGATTGTAACGTGAACCAACTGGATTAGCACAAGCCAGTACAGAAGTTCTTGCATTTAGGGAAGCAATGATCCCTGCCTTGGCAATTGAAACTGTTTGCTGCTCCATCACCTGATGAAGAGGGCATATCAGACTCCATAACATAATATTATATGTAGATGATCAAAAGTTAAAAGGTTTTAAACTTGAACTGGAGAATAAGAATAGAATAGATGTTAAGGGTCCCACCTCGTGTAACATGCTTCTTGCATTGTCAGACATTTTGTCAAATTCGTCGATACAACATATACCTCTATCACTCAGAACTAAGGCCCCACTCTCCAGGACCTACAAAGTTATTTTGAAGATACAAATCACTTTTTACCATGGTTAAAAGTAGAGGTCAACAGCAAGCAAGAGGAATTAGTCAGTTTGCTCACAGTTTCACCAGTCTCTGGATCTTTGGTAACATAAGCAGTTAATCCAACAGCAGAGCTTCCTCGTCCGCTTGTGTAGATACCACGAGGTGCTAGTTTGTGAATATACTGGAGCAGCTGAGATTTGCTAGTTCCAGGATCACCAACAAGGAGAATATTGATATCACCTCTAAAGCTAGCCCCAGATGGCAATGTCAATGCATTTCCCCCAAAAAGCTAGATCACAAATTCAAACTAAATTAGTGCTAACCTTAAGCACACTAATCATGATATTTATTGATTAGACATGTGTACCTGGCATAGAAGGCCTTTCTTTACATCATCCAACTCCCATATGTTTGGTGCCAAAGAGTTTGTCAACCTCTCATATATATCAGGCTGTCGAGATAACTCTCTTAACTTCTCCACCTGCAAAATTGAAGAACAGCATCATAAAATGTAATTATTTATGCATGTAATAAGAAATACGTTAAAGTACCTTATCTTCATAATTGAGAGTTGATTCATTATCATCCCGACTCGCTCCATTTTCAGTTTCCATTGGATCTTCCAGATGCATCCTTGACTTGTCCGTCTTTTTTATGTGAAGGCAATCAATATAAGTCTGAAACAAGAGCATCCATAGGGAATTTTAGAACTAAACACCATCTTCATGTTTCATATATATTAAGGGCATAAAGAGCATAAGGAACTAGACACGTTCTTACCTTATAAATTGACTTCACAGTCCTCTGTGTTTGACCAATTCTGACACCCATAGCTCTGTAGATTCCAGTAACCTTACAGCAATAGCACCATATATCAAAATATATTAGAAGATGACTTCAAAAGAACTCCAACACAAACAACCTAATCAAATATGATCTTACCTCGACTCTGTCACCTGGCTTGCCAGCATCTACCAGCTTATCATGCATCAACAAGCTCACCGTGTGAGGAGTCCCTCCCTCCGGGATATCATCTGGTGTCTCTTGGAGTCTCACAACTTGCTTATCAGCAAATCTGTTGACAAATAAGTCAATTGGGATTTACAAATTCTATAATTTAAGTAGGAGACGTTAAGTTTTAAATAAGATATTCCACATCAAGGAAACACCAAGAACTAAGCAGAAACCAGAAAACAAATTTTGGTATCAACATTTCTAAAACATAGACTAGTGTTATAATTAATATTCCTGTTTCTACCGTTTCTACTAGTAATATTATACCATTGTGCGATAAAAGTATATCTATAATTTCTTCCACAAATTGAACAAATTTTGTTAACAAGTAGGTTATGTGCTAAACATTCACATTGGCCGAAGAATTATATAAGAATAAAAATTAAATGGGTGATCAGCAACTTAAACCATCGTGTTACTCATGGATAAAGACTAACCTCTAGGGTCAAAAAGAACTAAGAAATTTCCTCATTTCTTAAACTCAAAAAACTTGTTTCAGCAAAGCGTCTTCATGTCTTCTCCAAGGGTTCAATCTCCAATGAAATTCCAAATTTTTAAGTTTATGTTGCACGCAAAAGTTATCGGCAGCATGTAGCAAGCATGTAACTTCTACTAGCTATTTATAATAGTACACAAAACAAGCCAATATTCACCAAATTTAAACGGAATTTAAATTCAAAAAGGACACAGAATGTTAATCATGGAAAAATAAATATACAAGCTTTTACTTCTATCATATTCCACATGAGAACTTCCAATTTTGGCAACCGATGGATATAAAACCAAAAGGAAACATTGTTTTGGGCTGCAATTACCATCCTAGGCTGTCACTCAACAGAGTCTAACCAGTACTTAAATAAATATGAAGCTAAAGATACATTACCTGCACCTATTGTGAACAAGGGTCATAGAATTTTTGGAAAGACATTCTTGTTTTCCACAAATTGTAGGCTCACTTATTCTGCCTGGTAGCACCACAATGTAAGTAAAATTAAAAACCAATCAGTCTGCATAAACCTGACAAAATGTCACATATGAAATGAAAAAAAGAAACAATTCAATCAATTACCTCTATCAACAACAATAGGGTCAGAGTGATATCCACATACAAGACATCTAAATACTGCTTCCCTGATCTCAGGTATAATCGAGCTACAACGAATAATCATCCCTTTCAAAGATACCATCTTTTCAACATCTAATCAAAAGAAAAGACCAAAACAAAAAAGAAAAAGTTTCACTCCAAATCTTCATCCAACATAAAGACTAAAAAATTTACTACTTTATTTAATACTAATACAAAGGACAAAAAAGACATAAAACTAACCAGAAGGATTGAGATTCCTCATTGCGGTTGAGCTCTTGAGATTATATATCCTAGCTTGTATATGCTTCTCAAACTTATCATTGATTCTACTAACCAAATCCATTAACACAATATCAAAAATGGCTAGAACCTCAAGTGGATATCTAACCATTTTAGTATACAAATCACTATCGTAACTAAACACATCCTGCGCGTCAACATCAATTGAATCCCCTTCCATTTCAATCACGTGATTAATATAGGTCATGTATTTCCCATCAATTTGCTGGGGATTTTCTCTAAAGTGCCTCAAAAACCTCAAAATCGCAGCATTGACATCTTGTACACTGATGTTGGTACCCCACACATACATAGGTGGTGCTTCATCTTCATCCCCGTCACCGGCTTCGGACGAAGGCAGCACATCATCGGTGGAGGATGGAGTGGCGGCAGTTCCTCGGCCGCGGCCACGACGAGAGTTACTCCGAGATGGTGTTGGAGTGGCGTCTGGGGTTGCATAACGATTGTCCGACGATGGTGGGGGTGGGGTGGCGTAGGAGGAGCGGCGATCGCGATTGCGACGCCTAGGGTTTCCAGGGGAAGAGAATGTGTTGGCAATTGGGCTTGTGACCCAATCATCGGGCGAAGAAGGCCCTGTAATCAAATACTTACAAAACAAATTTCAGAAAGCTACAGGTAAATTAGATAGACAGGGGAATTGATATCAACAATTAACCTACGAATATGCATACAAGACGAGACAGTTCAGAAAATAACAGGTAAAAGTAGATTGACAAAGAGGATTTCTTAGCACACTTGATTTTAACAAATTAAACTAAGAAACTGTATACAAGATGAGAAGTTTACCGCCATGGTTGTTGCTCGGAGAAGAATTGGAAGCCATGATCGTAACTTTGTGAGTGAGTTTGGGCGGGAGAATAATAACTTAGGGTTTGGGGATTACTGAAACTGGGTGATAGAAGAAGAAGGGTGTCGAATTTGGCGGGAAATGGAGGGGACTTGGCGCGAACTGCAGGGGATGATTTGGGCTTTCCGCTGGGGTTTATTAATAGAGTTGTTGGGTTGGGCTGTGGTGTTGATTTATAAACATTTGCGATTTGGGTAGTGGACTAGTGGCTAGTGAACTTATTAAAATGTTTATTTAACCGAATCAAAACATAGTAATAGTCTAAAAGATTATTTATGTTTTGTTTAAACTATTTGTCTAACTATTTAAAAATTGAATCAAATTCCACGAATTTATATGGTTATTAATTATTAATTATAAAATTAATTTCTAACATATATTTGCTTGGGAAATAATACGATCAATATATTCTTATAAAATGAGATTTATTATTCATTTTCTTCTCTTGTAATTTTATTGAGCTTTTTTATTATTTATACATATTTTATGATCAATCACTTTTATTCAAATATAAAACAATCACAATATATTTTATTTACTTTATAAATAAATTGGTCGAACCAAATCAAGTTTGGTCTAATGACAGGATAACTATCACTTAACTGTACATGTTTGCAACATTGAAGAAAGAAGAACAAAAATGAATGTCGAAGCTCGTCAAATTCATTACCAAACCAGGCTATGTTTCAAGTCAACTTCAACAAATAAACACTCTTCTATTTTCATTAAACAACTCTAAAACCAGGCGGACCATGGAAGAAATATAATTCATCAAAAAAATAAATTACACGCTTAATAAAAAATATTGAGGCCCCTTGTAGCCGGGGTTCTGGGACCCTAGGCGGACACCTAAGTTGACTAGGACCGGCACTACGAAACACCGAAATAATATACTTTGTCATTTATACCCATGGATCAAAATTTCATTTTATGTTTAGGTCAATTTAATATAAGAAATTTTTCGAAAAAATTTCAAAAACGATTCGGAAAAACTAGGAAATATTATGAAAAAAGTTATTAAATTAAGAAAAAAAGAAAGTTTCAAGAGTTTCGAAAATAAATCTTATTTTCATTTCAATTTAATGAAAAAACATAAATTTTTCGATATTTTCAACCAAAAAAATGAAAATTTTGATCAAATGTTTATACCCAAACTTATAATGCAAGTGTGATTGTTAAAAAATAAAATAAAATATATGAAGATATTTCAACGGGAGCTCATGTAGATTGTAGGGATACCACCAACATTCGCCAAGATTACACAGAACTGGTTCAATTGGTTTGCTCTCAAAGTGGTAAAGATATA
This sequence comes from Penstemon davidsonii, assembly GCA_034814905.1. Classification (NCBI taxonomy): domain Eukaryota; kingdom Viridiplantae; phylum Streptophyta; class Magnoliopsida; order Lamiales; family Plantaginaceae; genus Penstemon; species Penstemon davidsonii. The sequence continues at coordinate 9,294,182 of JAYDYQ010002688.1, forward strand.
ATCTTTCCTCTGATCTGAAAACAGCAATAATTGGATTTTCTGGAATAAATGCCTCCAACGATTAGTATTCAATTTCCGATTTAATATATTTTTTTTTTTTACTCCATAATCTTATTGTTTTCTAAGAATAATATGGGCCGGGTTTCAGGTTCTTTATGCAAGGAACTAGAATTGATTGTATACAGCAAAATCCATTCCTTGCCACTTATGTTCGTGGAGCGTCTGTAACTTTCAAGTTTATCGTTCTTGGGCAACATTCAAAATTGCATTTTCTCAGTATTGTTGATTAAGTCGCCACACCATAAAACATCATGAAATTCTGACCTTGTTAAGTTAAAGTCAGAAGATTTTTTACCATATGATGGCAATGGCTTTTCGATCAACTGCAGATGATTTTCTCCTCCATCAAAGTCACTTGGATCGTAAATGGCGAATTGGCGATATACCTTGTTGTACACCAATGGAAGATACCATTCCACTCGAGCGGTGTCGTAGTATTAATCAACCTGATATACCCTGAGCTAACCAGGGTCGACTTAGCCCACTTACCGCTCTTGGAAGAGTAAATTCCTATATCCACAGAATTGGCTTCTTCAAGTACAAAATATGGTAAGGAAACCCACACAACTTTGTAGTTTGGTTCGAGTTTGTCTGTATTCTCCTCGCACACCAATCCGATGGTTGAGAAAGATTTAAGTTCAGTTCAGTTCAGTTATAAGAAAATTACTATAGTTCACCCTTGTAGGATTCCCAAACCATAAACAGAATCAAATTCCAACTATTATTCTACAAATCCATCGTCATTAAATGCACAAAAATCAATTTTTAATTGTTACAATATACATGTTACTCCCTCCGTTTTATATTAATTGGCACATTTGCCAAATTTTTGTGTTTCAAATTAATTGGCATGTTTGGGTTTTCAAAGCATTTTTTTCCAATTTTGCCCCTTTCTCTCATTGGAGGTGGGAAATTCAATGGTCACCACTTACTAATAAAAAATTAAAAAATAGTCATTAAGGGTATTTGAGACATTTTACCATAAAAAAGTATATAATTATGAGGTTTCTTAATTTGTGTGAAAAGTAACAATGTGCCAATTAATATGAAACGGAGGGAGTACAACTTTATGCCAAAATCATATACACAAGATTTGCGAGAACAAAGCATAATATTACAATCATGCACTAATAAATTGCTAAAAATTCTCAATTACATAACTTACCAAATTCTTCAACTCTGAGTTACAAAATCCGCAATATTTCCCTCCGAAACCTACTGTGTACCGCCCTCAAGAACACGAACAATCTCTTCTGATCTTGCTTGAATGCCTTTTAGATACTCTGTGAGTATACGTTGCTGATATGATCCACCCTCCTGAAAATTAAATTGGGAGGTTGCGATTGTGGTTAGGAGATGAGGTGCTTTATAAACTAAGAAATCATTTGATACCAGTTATAGAATAATGACAGAAATATCAATTATGTCATTGCAAAAAAATTCGAGTTGTTTGGTAGCAAGGTATAAAACATAATCAGTGGCAAATTAGTAAAATGAGTCAAAATAGACCACCTAGATCTGTTGTTGAGCCATGAAGATTAGACTATCATAAAGTTGGATGTGAGATAATTTTATTACTTTTAGTGCATGATCCCTTGTTTATGGGCCGTGCCCATTTTATTAATCCCAAACAAGAAATAAAGGTTAACAAAACTACAAAAGTACCAAATCTCACTTAATATTTGCTAGTAAATGAGTTCTAAGAAGAGCAGATTATACTTGAGAAGAATGCTTACTGTTCTAATCAATGTCCTCTCAATTCGTTTCTTCAAAACAGCAGATAACTCTTCAGGTGAAATTTCTCCTTTTCCAATTGTCAAACCATCAAGTAAGAGCTTGTTCCACTCTGTTTCCGGAGCTAATATCAAGAATCACCAAGTAAATGTTATAATGATTCTATCAAATATCGACATAATTATAAACAAATTATAAATCAGTTTTTTATAGTTTGTTTATACATTAGAAGAAATAGTAAAAAAAATCAACAATATTCACGCAGTACATCACAACACCATACTATCATGGTATAGAGGAAAAATACGAGGCCTGAACAGAGAAGTGGATATCTATGAAATGAGCAATCAAAAAGCTAATTGAGCCCTTTCATATATGATAGGCAGATAGGCTGTCTGAATTTTCAATAGTTTTTTTCTTCTAAAGAGATTCTGAAATCAGTGTTTTCTCTTGAAGAAAACCAAAGAGGCAAATAAGATCATCTCCAACCTGGGGGGTGGGAAAAAATGGTGGCCAACCGGTGGGGGAGGGGGGAGGGGGAAGGTTCCCCCTAACCTTCCCCCTCCCGAACCTTCCCCCTCCCGCTCTGGCACGCTCCCGTGCAGCCAGCAGGTGGCCGCCCCCCTTTTTTTTTCTTTCTTTTTGTTTCTTTTGTTATTTATGTTATATATTAAAAAAAATTAAACTTAACAAAAAATGGAAAAGTGTATTTTAAAATTTGTGTAAGATTTAATAATATTGTATTTTAATTTTTGTGTAAGATTTAATAACATTGTAAAATTTAATAACATGATTAGTTTTAATATGTAAAATCATGTCATAAGGTGGAAATTGTAAATCTTTCCTCTACATAATAAAACAAATTCTCATACCTTGGATTAAGGTCTCGAGGAACTGCTCGGATTTCAATATCTCATTCCCTAATCCAAAACAACAAGGGAATATTAATTATGGGACAAAATATAATTTACCATAATGTCAAAGAAAGACTGGTTTGAGTACTTGTATATAACTCCATAAATAAGCTAATTCACCAAATTAATAAAAATACAGCAGCTTAGTGATGAAACTAAATATTGATGCAAAATGTGGTGCCGTTATACTAATATATATTACACCTTTTTTAGCATAACTGCGCTTGGAGAGAACTCTTGAAGCATAGAGTTGCAAAACCTTTTGCAACATAGCTTCAAGCCCTGGCTTATCACCATCTTCTTTTGCCTGAACATGGGGAACATTTAGTTTCAAATTATTGCTAACATAATTGATCATATTTGCTCTCTGGACCAATTAATTTGATGCTTTTGATAATTATTGGATGCCAGTAAAAAAAGTAGACATTTTCACAACTATTTGCACTGACCAAAATATAGTAATTAGCATCATCTAGTGTCTCTTGAAATTTACAGATCAGAGCTAATGTGAACTGTAAGAAACACAAACTAAACTGATATAACAAACTTACTTGCCGCAGCTGTGCATTAACTTCTGAAAGGAAGCCCTCGTCAAGATGACCTTCTGCTTCTCTTTGGTTTAATTCCTATGAATGTCAAACAAGATATACAGAGATAAAAATGAACTGTGATATACTTAAAAAATCAGACCCTTGGAGATATTAAATTGGCAAGAAGCTAAAGATTAAGAATCCACACGAAAAACATACTTTTTGCATGAGAACGAGAGCCTCAGGATTCCTAGGAGGCCAAGTACTCTCTTTGTCTTCATCAACAACAGGTTTCAGAATTGCTTTAAGCACATCAGTAGCTGACTCTATTTTTTCCTGAAGAAATTAAAGAACCACCATGGAGGGCAGAAACAAGAAATAATTTGCATGATGGTGCTTCAAAATATTTCATATGAAACCTTCGAATAATGAAGAGTTTATGAGCACAAAAGTTGAAGGAGTGTACTTTGGTCTTGTGGACAAGACGATCCACCACGCTCATCACTAATGCAGCCAATTCTTCATAATCTTTCTGTGAATTGGGAAGGAAAAGCAAGCTTACAGAATAAAATGTAAAACAAAACTTGAGCACGTGTAGAAAAACTTACTTTATCATCTTCGGATTTGCATGTTTCTGTTCTAGCTGCAAGCCGTATCCAAAATCCCTCATTGAAAGCAAGAACATTCTCCACAACAAGTTGCTGAAGCTGTCTCCCGCAAAAATAGAAATGAGAATAAAATCAATTTTCCACATATTTTAGATGAGGGAACAAAATGATCTATTCCTGAGGATACAAGGATGATAAATAAGCAAAACAAATAATGAGAAAAGTTGAACAATCTGCAGAAAAAGTGTAGGCGATTAACAAGTTGAGATGAAATTTACATACTATCAATAAATGAAATAAGATTTTCAAGTTATATGTTGTGAATACAAGCTTCAAACGGTTGTAACCACTAACTTTAAGGTCTTATACATTGCCATGAGCTGATGGAAGTCTGCAATTACCAAATATACAACTTTATTCGCTTACAGTTGCATTATTTTAATTTAGGGAAATAAGACTGTGATACTAACTTTCTCTTCCGTAAAACAGCAAGTAATATTTTTTTTCTTGGGTCTATTTATTATAGAATGGATTAACCTTTAATTTAGCTACTGCAATGAAATGAGACTGGAAAATAATTTGATCTGGTAACTTGGAAAGATACTTTATGTTCATTAACAAAAATAGGGAGACCTACTTACTTCTTTATCATCTGCATCCTTTAGCATATCTATTAGCCTATCTACTTCCACTGTCTTTTTGAATGATTTCTCAGCATCCTTACTGACTGCACAGATCAAATTTCTCCTGTTTATTAAATTCAACCAAGCAATGCGATAATCAATACCTCCATCTACCAAATAGCAACATTTGAAAATCAACATTTTTATGAATAAACTCATCTTAGTTGATTAAACAGACTTAAGGATATTTCTGAACCTAATCAATAAAACATCTTTGGAATGTTCCATATCAGCTAACACTAGATCCAATTTCTGTTTTCACGGCAGGTAACAAGTATATTAATCTATCTACGGAATTATAGGGAAGTGGGGCCTACTATTCAACAACCTTATAAATAATTTAAATAAACACTTATCACATCTAATTACATTCTTCTCTTGGTTAATGACAACGGAATCATATAATGCTAAGCTGCAAATCACGGTTTCAAACAAGCTGAAATACAATTGTCAACAGATTGAGTTCCTTACGAGTTATGAACTGCAAACAATTTTCTATATAAACAAATACAATCAAAATATAACAATGCAATCCCAAAGATAAGCAGCAGCTATAATTCCACACAAACACAAAATGAAAAGAAAAGAAGAATACCTCTTAGGCAACCCCAAAATATTTACTGAAGTAAATTTCCTTTCCCCAAGCTTTCCACTGTTCCATCTTCTATACAGCAACTAGAGAAAAACATAATCTAAATCAATAATTTCGTCCACTTATCTTGTCTCGGGCATTGAAATTAAACATTCTTCAATTTAAAAAAAAAAAAAAGTATAAACAAAGGTTAACAATTTCTACACAATGATAGAGAGATGGAAAAAATACCGGGTAAACGTAAGATGTTTCATGAAAGAAGGATGGAGTAGTTAACATTTTCAGCTCCATTTTTAATTACCAAAACTCGCTGGAAAAATTAAAAAGGTAAAAAAAAACAATTGGCGCGGGAGAGAGATGATGTATATAAGTTTCATTTGCGACCCCCCAATTTCAGATTTTGCTTATCGGCTATCACTTCTCTCTCCATCGCTTTTGAACTAAAGGCGTGTTTCATTTCAGATCTTTGCGTACAAAGTCGCTAAATTTATAAATGGCGTCTTTGCATGAAAAGGAGGAAACCCAATTTATTTTATTTATTTAATTTTTTTTTTTTTTTTTGTCAAATAGAGAAGAAAGTGGCTTAGCTAAAATCTTCCTTCAAAACAAAAACTTCGGCAGGAGCCACGTCCCACTGAATTTTGGTGCAAATCACATAATCATGGCCCATCTTGGCGAGTAAGTTTGCCACCGAGTTCGCCGTACGTCGAACATGCCTGAAAATGACCTCCCATGGCTTTCCAATCAAAGCCCGACAATCCTCCAAAATGTACGCAAAGGGTGATCATCATTCCCTCTCTTGATGACAAGGGTATATTGATCACCATTCCCTCTCTTGGTGACAAGGTATAAACAACTTCCAAAACCACTTCAACCTCCAACCGCTAAAATCTCCGTTCTCATCCCAAAATAAGTCGGAGGAAACCGATTTAGCCACCCCATTTTGTAGCAAAAAAAGATGGGCTTTCTTCTCACTACGTTTATAAGCCTTGCTAGTTATGGGCCATCATGGATTTTAGATTTGGATCGAGACTTGTACGAGCCCAATTTAGGAGAAATTAGGCAATTCCTTGCGTTTTGGACAAAATGGAAAGATTTAAGAATAAAACAAGTAAGGAATTTTGTCTCAAAAGGAGAAGTATTATTTCACTTGTTTTTTATGGTAAAAGAAAAACTCCTAACCCATTAATTTTTATTTTTATTTTGCCTTTTTTTTTCGTTTACTTGCACCTAATCTTGAAGCCATAGGTAAGATCACCATAACATGTACGACTCGTTGGACAAAATAGGGTACGTCAACTCGAATCCAGTTCTCTTTCTTTTTTTCTAATAATAATAGGTTGAGTTGATTAAAATTAGTGATATTAAATTTGTGTCTAGCCCAGTCAGGTAAAAAGACATAATTCGACCAACCTTAATAATGTAACACAATCCATTCTACTAGCAATAGGCAATAGCATAATCTGATTCGTTCGCCATCCACAAATAATTTCATCAAGTCGTAGATGTCGTGGCTAATGAATAATACCTATTTGATCCAAAATTTACTTCATATGAAGAAGTAGCATATCAATACCAAATATTTGTTTTATTCCTACTTTGTATTTGGCCTTTATCTTCTCCATATACCTAAATTGATGGTGGGTTGGTGACAAAAGACAACTAGCAAAATCTCGTAATATCTTCTTCTCTTTATACTTTATTGCTCTTAGATTCATTAGATATTATTAATATCTTTTTTTGCGTGTGAAAATGATTTATTTGTCATTTGGTGCTTGGGCACCCCACCAATACATGTTTCTATCCAATAATTTTCATTCCTAAGTAAATACTTCCAACAACCAACTACCACCCTATTAAATCACACCCTCAAGTGTATAGTCAAAAAATTTACAGTTAAGTCCCTTTTATATAAAATATGTTGCACCAATCAAATTTTAGACACTTTTCCGATCAAATTATACTGATAAAATGCGTTATACCGGTCAAGCCAACATATTATAACACATAAAAAATTCGAAAAAACCCCTTAGTTAAAGTCACGTGACTGCATTTTCGCATGAAAATTTTCGAGAAATTAATCGGGTGTAACACATTTTATATAAAAGGGACTTACAAGTATAAATTATTTGGTAAGAGGAATATAAGTATAAAATATTTTATACTTAGAGGACCATAAGTAACTCCATAGGAGTTTGAAGTAAGTAGGTTATCAAAGACTTTTTTTCTTGATCATCTTTTTGGAATGGATAGAATAGCCCTAAAAATTGGAAGTATGAATGATGCACGTGGACAAGTCTTCCATCCCATACGGATAAATCCAAACACCCCATTCTAGACAAACTAAAGAGTCAGTAAAAGCATTAGGATAAAAAATTAGCCCCTACCTCTTCATAAAGCACCCAACCCACACCTCTATAGACAATAAAAGAGAAAGGTATAGCCATGCAATTTGCATGGATCGATCTTTTCCAGAGCTTTCTATACTATACTATATATAATATGACTTGTTAATCTTAGCTGTGTAGATGCCCATAAAAGTTGTGTCTTTTTCCCCATTCAAACCCACCAACACATATATGATCTCTTTTTATACATATCATACATTAACCATTTAATTAACCTCTATATTATTCGAAAAACTCACACACAAATGAAGATTCAATGTGATTTTTGTGGCAAAGAAGAAGCATATGTTCTCTGCACCGCAGATGAAGCTGCACTTTGCCAAAACTGCGATAAACGAGTTCATAACGCAAATAAGCTTGCTACCAAACACCACCGGTTTTCTCTTCTTCACCCTCAGTACAGAGAATCCCCCTTTTGTGACATATGCCAAGTAACCATGCATCTCATTTATTTAAACTTCTTGTTGAATTATTAGTGCCCAAAATCAAATTTTGATAATATAACATATTCATAATACAGGAAAGAAGAGCATTACTATTCTGTCAAGAAGACAGAGCATTACTTTGCAGAGAATGTGATATTCCAATACATAAATCCAATGAACACACCAAAAAACACAACAGGTTTTTACTCACCGGGGCCAAGATTTCGGCAGCCATTTCTTCATCTTCGGGTAAAATAACTAAAACCTCATTGTGTTAAGCAAAATCTTCCCCCCCTTTTTGGCATAAAACTCCTTCCTGTTTTACTTTTCCTTAGCACACATGCCACAACATCCTTTAGTTAATTAGTCTGTACTGTAAATTTCCTGTTTTAAATTTAGGTAAAATACATAAAACCCCCTTGTGTTATATTTTTTGGCTTAAAATCCCTCCCCCTTCTATTTTCTTGTACGAAACGCCATCCATCTATTTTTTTTTTTTTTTAAATAGTTAAATATTTAAACTCAATCGTCAATGTAGGCCGGGAAAACTCAGGCTCGGATGACATTGGACGGAGGTGGATGTTTTTGTGCAAAAATAGAATAAAAAAGGTTTATGTGAGAAAAATAACATAGGAGAGTTTTGTGCAGATTTTGGGCCTTCTGCTGCTTCATCATCATCAAATGGATTGCTATTTGAAACAGAGATCAAGAATGGGACCAATTTCAAACCAAATTCAAATCCAAACTGTTCAGAATCATCATCAAATCATTTAAGAGATACTAATGAGTCAACACAACAGGGTTCAGTTTCAACCAGTAGCATATCGGAGTATTTGACCGAGACTCTACCCGGTTGGCAAGTGGAAGAATTCTTGGAGTTGGATCCTTCTTCACATTATGGTTTCTGTAAGCTTTGCTGTATGTTTACTGCTGATAAAAAAATTCCAAAACAATAATAATATATATAAAAAAAATTCAAAATTTATTGCAGATTTGTGATCAGATGTTACCTTTCCGAATGAAGAAACTGGAGGCGATTTCGCTCCTATATTCAGACAAAGATTGCCTCCCTCATTTATCAGTTCAAAACCAGATGAAAGTTTCTGAAAGAAAGAATGTGGTAAAATGTACGAGGAAATGGTTTGGAGTCTTTGGAGATGATTTCGCGGCACCTCAATCAAATATGCCTAAATTAGACAATTTTCTGTAGGAAGGACGTCGTGCGCCTTCTCCAAATCTTATCTTTCTCACTGACTGATTTTTGGCTAATTCTTTCATAAAAGCTAATGGATTTGTGCAAGTCAATCCCGGTTGTTTCTGATTTATGCATGGTACATTGAAATTAGCAAATGTCTTCTATTCTACCTCACCATGACAATGCTTGTCAATTTGAGAGATTCTAACGAAATTGTGATATCCTCAATCCCAAAATTTGTACACGATAATGATGTGAGATGACTCTTCAATGTGCCTCACACACGACTAAGCTTCCAGATAGGGAAAAAGGTTGTTAAATTGTTGATTGGGTATAAATTGCTACAACTTTCTTTTCCTCTTTTTTTTTTGATACTTCTATCTTTCAAAAATATCCCATTGGAAAAATTTATTGGTTTATCATAGTCTACACAATTATGCACAATCCACCTTCAATAATCACTAGGTGATGTTCAATTGTCATGTGACAAGCAATTAAAACAGGTAGATTACTCCGTATTAAACATGATAACAATACTAATACATCAAATAACGTGGGAATTAACATGCGCACGACAAAACAACCATTCAACATCTAAATACAAGGCTCGTTATGTCGAGAAAAACTAATGTAGAACTCAACCCACTACATAATGCTACTCTTATACAAATCAAATCGAAAACAAAGCATATTACACAGTTCTCCCATATGTTCAAATAGCACGAGCAAAATACACCCATGCTAATTGAGAACAAAACAAAAAAAGTCGGGATAAAGAAATATTGTACATCCACCTAAAATTCAAGGAGTTTATTGAACAAGGGCTTGGAGCCTTTGAAAATAATTTCCAATAATAATAGTATGATTAATACAGTGTAATTTAGTTTTTGAACTAACTCATGCTAACTTTCAACTGTCAAAATTTTTATGGGTATGATTAAAATGCAGAATCACTGTTCTTGGCCTTTCCCATCATTATATCTTTAGCTTCATTAATTTTAGAAGCAAGGTAGTGGCTACCTCCTGCATCGGGATGGTTTGCTACCATCACCCGCCTGTGTGCTTCCCTTACCTTATCCACCGGAGTGCTTTCCCTGGTCAAGTTAAAATAAATGATGAGATTTAAAATTGACAAAAGATTGATTACAATCAAATGTTCATCGTTTTGATGTTTCCAGTATATGGATAAAATATATGATTTGTGAATTGAAAGAGCAAGTAACAGAATTTATGCTTTAAAGGGAAAATGGCATTTTTAGTGCCACATTTTAAAGGTCAGCGATATTGCCAGAGCAGCAATTTACAAATTGCATGTTTGGTCCCGTATATCTTCTTCTTTTTTCTTTTGCATTTTTGGTCTCATTGCTTCTTTTAGGCCCAAAGTGCAGAACTGAGACAATCCCATGGGACCAAGAGTGCTAAATATATATTATTCTACTAAAAGTTTTATATATTTAAAAAAATTGGAACCAAAAGTGCAATTTTATCAAGTGTGAGGCCAGAAAAACAAAACATGTACAAAAATTGGGACAAAAAATGTAACTTAATCTAATATGTGACTGAAAGTGATCAGAGTCCAGTCCCGTAGTACCAAAAATGCAATTTTGCCAGCTACAAACATATGTGTGTATGAGTGAGAAATTACTCGAGCCAATTTTCATTGATCAAACATTTAGTACCAGGACTTAGCCCTGCTTATATAAAACAAAATTCACTGAGTCGAGGAACTGAACAAAGTAAATTAACGTTATAATTCATTTTTTTATTTACCTGACTCCAAGAATAAGAGCTGCTTCCCTTCTAGTCATTTTTGGTTGGAAACCTCCCTCATAGAACTTACGCATTCTAGCAGTCGGTGGTCTAGCTTTGAATGCTTGCCAGGCCTGCATGCCATATTTAGCAGCATAAGCAGCAGCAGCTACAGCAATTCCAGCCACCAGAGGTGAACTCTGTCGCATTTGAATTTCTCATCAGGTGGTTTTAAGTTATTGATATACTAGATTAGAAAATAAAATCATCACCACAAATAATTAATCTGTTGACAAAAACTATAACTACGGCAAATTGACTAAAATCTTGCATTAGCGACAAATTCTGATAATCACAAACCGTCTGATACAAGAAAACATTTATTTAAAGAGAGATATCTTAGTTTTTATTTAGGATTGTCTAGTCACCTAGAGTTGTCTTTTCAGGTTAAATTTTTCAATCGACTTTGACTGAAAGCAAAAAATTTAGAAGCTTTTTCATAGTACATGTTTTTGAAGGTCTCAACTCCAAAAAGCTCATAAAAGGCCATATTTCATTGATAACAGATCATTGCATGACTTGTACATTTGCTTTAATGATTTGTACAATCAAGTTACACTGGCTGTAGAATAGTTCAATCATTTTCTTACGCAATTCATGGACTAAGAGCGATTGATTAAGCATGCCGACTCGATACCTTCTTCAACACGATGGGAGATCCAAATTGCAAGTCCATCAAAACATTGCATTTCCAACTTTTGAAATATGCACTCCAAAAAAGGTCATTTTTCATAGGCACAAGAAGTCAAATTATAAAACTGAAACATGAGGTTTTGAGGACCAAAATTTTGGTTTTATCGATGTTTGCAGTTGGATCTCAAACCATCTTAACATGATCAATAATTCACAATAAGCCCCAAACTATTTCAATGAACAATGGCAGGTAAAGTTGCGCACTTCAACAAGCATCAAGTAATAAAAATCAAACGCAATTATCTGTCACATGCAGGAAAAGATTCATCACAAATATAATTTTTTTCAACATGGTGACCCTGACAAAATGCACATATACTAAAATTGTGAAATCCAAACAATTCATTTAATAAAGTGCTAATGTCACAAAATTCAGAAGTCATTAGAAAACATTTGAAGGTACATTACTAGCCAATGCTGAGGATGCCATGACACATTATCCACAAAATATTGAATTTCTAGAGGTTGGCACACATTCCCCTTAGGTAAAATAGTATGAAATCAAGATGTTTAGAACTATGGAATGATACAAAAACAAGATGGAATCACAGCTATAGATTTAGACTATAGTAGAACTTGAGAAAAGAACTATATCTTTTACCAATTTTCATTTTTCTTCATCATGACAAGCAACTTTTGTTTCGTAAAGAGCTACAACAACAAGATACAGAATAACTGAAAATACATGAGCTAATTCAGCGATAAAGTTTACCAATTTTCTATATAATCTATGAAAAAATGGCACTGTAACCAATTCTACACACACTATCTAAACAATTCTTTTCCATTAACAAATAAAACCTAATATCTATATCCTTGTGTTTGAAGGTAGACACTGAACAAGGAGTCAAGCTCCGAAGCAAATGGACCATAATTTTAGAGGTAAATCTTTGTAAAAAAAAAATCAAGAAAAATACCCAAGCCAAGTAATCATAGAATAAAAAATGGGAAATGGAAAACATATCCATTCTCTTTGTTCGACTCATTAAACAAAGAATTATTAATAATGTCATTCACCCGCTTCATACACACAATCATACATATAGCCTGATATAGTATATGGAAATTTTAAGGGAACTCACCATTTTCTTATTTCAAGAGGACTCAGGGCTTGAAGAAATGAGAATTGAACATTAAGCTATGTACTCTTAAATGGTAGAAAATTAGGGTTTGTTGTGAATAAATTTGGGAGCTGAGATTCTTGGTTGGTCAAATAACCACAGGCGATTGGTTAAAAAACATAAAATTGAAGAATGGCTCTCACGTGAAGTGCACGTTTACCTTTGCATTCTTCTTTTTACTTGGGAACATTTTATTTTATCAAGAAAAATAAAGGTATGTTTTTTTTTTCCTTATAATTAAGAAAAAGGCATATTTTTTCTTCTTCTTATAATTAAAAAAAATGGCATGTTTAGGTATAAATGATAAAAAGTAAATTAATCCAAAAAGTTTGCTCCTTTATATATGGTGCAAAATACTATTAAACATTACCTAGAAAAGTAATATTTTTTTGGTCTCTAAATTTTCACTACCATTTTTTTTTTGGATGTTCTTAAATAACACTTGGCGCCAAGAATGAAAGGATGAAAAAATAAAGGACTAAAGAAGTAATAAATCATTATATATTTGTTTACTCTAAAAAAGTGGTTAGTAACATGTGAATGTCTTATTTGTTCTTTATTTATTGTTACAAAATGTTTTTGAGTGTGTCAAAAATAACTATTAATCATAATTAATAGCTTAATTATCATTGTATCTAATGAAATCATTTCCTTTTTATCCAAGTTTTTAGAATCAAACTAAGTGCACATTTTCCCACATTATTTCAATTTATTTGATACCCTTTTTAAGGGACATTATTTTCTTCACCAGGTCTAGAGTATAATGTTTAGATATTGTGATTGATAATGTACAATATCATCATTGTAAGAGTACTACATTCACGTCAAGATCATAGTCTTTACCATTATAAGCGCAAAATGTGCGCTAAGAAGTCTATAGACAGAAACCATTAAATAAAAATCCACACTCACAATAATACAAACAAGAAACATGAACTATACAAAGTAATTATAATCCCCACAAGATTCAATCAGAACAACATTAATTTATGTCCATTCTAAAACTCAAGACCACAATCACAACAACAATGAGAGGTTAACACCAAACCAATCCCTCAAAGCAATAATAATTAATAAACAACAACTTGACAAAATAAAAACTTGACAAATCAAATAAACTTTTTAAAAACTAATTTCCTTTTATTCCCGCCTTATTTCAATAAACTCGATCAATTAATAACCACTCCATTTTCAACATTCTCACCAATCTTCGGAGGCCCAGAATGCCTTCTCCCCCTAGCAGGCGAAGGCGGATACGAAAGCCGTTTCTTCACACCCGCACTCGACCCCTTCTCATTTCCACTCCCGTTCTCAACACCGAGTGGACTCGGTAACCTCGACTTCGCCTTGGCCGAGCGAGTTGGGGTCATGTAACTCGGTACATTTGAACAACTACCCAAACTCTCATCGTCTCTAACTGATGAGCCAGCAATGCTATGTCTTCGGTTCCTTTCCGATTGCACGCTGAATAAGCTTTTTGAGTCGTCGTCTTGGCTTATAGCACATCCTTTTGGGCTGGCCGGTTTGAGTTTCCGGGCAGAAATGGGCTTCTTTTGGCTGACCGGTGAAGATGGAGAGTCGGAGTTGAGTTGATGACGGGCAAACGATTTTGTGATTTCTCCTCCTCCAATAGGTGATGATCGGTCAGTTTCTGTTGGGGTTTGTGGGGTCTCCCATGGACGTGCAGCCATGTAACGTTCGAGCCAGCTCCAACCCCATTGAGGATTTGTTGGGTCCATGAAGAGTAGGTTTGTTGATTTTGCTGATTTCTTCCAAGTTTGCTGTTTTTGGAATGAAATTTTGGTGAATTTGGCTATGATCTATTATACATTTTTTGCAATTTAAACATGCAGAGCATAAAGGGAATTTTGAATACTGAGAAATTTTGTTAGCAATATTTGGTTCTCGAATTTAACGGAAAAATGAAACGATGTTCTGTCATTTGATGCACAGAAAGCATTTCTCTTAGCTTTTTACGCGCTAAAATCCAAGAACCAAACATAGATCAAAAGTCGAGGGATCAAAATAGAAAAACTTTTGATCTTTTGCACTTCGGCACATAACTGTTTTTGCATTTACACTTGTCTTGTTCAACTTTCTAAACTGTGCAATTTATACCCCGTCATAATTGAATACTAACATTGTTTGTGAAGAAAATTGTGTTGTATCCCCTAACGTTTAAATTACATTGTAATTCACTACCTAAACTTACGATTTATTTTACACGTAACTCCAGAACAGTCACAATCGAACAGCAAAAAGTTGAGAAATGCAAAACAGTTTGGAAGTAAAATTTGAAATCAGGGAAATGTATGCAGACTTTATATGCAAATAAAATATAAGTACCTGATGAGTGTATGAATAAGCTAATGCTCTTTCTCGCCTCATAGTAGCTTCATACTTTTGCATCAAACTTGCCTCTATTTGCTCTTTAGATTGATAACTATCATTCCATTCCTCTCCCATCTGCAAGATAATTGAAGCAACTCTTATATGATAAAAGCAATACAGTTTTTAATCGAAGCATCTCTTATATGAAAAATGCCTCATCTGATCGAAATGCATAAAAATACACTTCTTTAATAGCTAATAAAAGGACATAATAGAATTAGTAAGAGAACTAACTCTCAAGCTCTCAAGTTCTTTTGCACGTTTTTGCAGCATTTGTCTCTGGAGTGTTCGATTCTCTTCTGACATCCGGAGCCTTCTAGATTGAACCTGAGAATGTACACGAGATAAAGTCTGCATGCATTTCAGAGTGTTTGCAGTTTGGCGTTTCACGGTCGGCCCATCGACAAGTGATTTCAGTCTTACGAGCCCTCTTAGAGCTCGTAATGCCCTCCTTGCCTGAAAATTAGGATCACCGTTAGCAACCTCATATCAAACTTTATCTTGATTGAATGGCTTATTTAGTGGAATCCAAAGAAAATAAAATTGAAATGAGAATCTGGTGTTTCTGCTTCAATAGATGATTGATAATAAGCTAGCACATCCTTAAATTAGAAAAAAAATTTTTGTCGCATAGAACTTAATGTGCATAAATGCATGATAGCCATATCACTGAGTTATTTGGTTAATATTTGTTACGTATTTCTGTAACTCAAAATTTTTTAAAACATATATCTTATGATTAGAAACAATGCAGTCGACTTTACTATCGGTTGCAGTGAAGGGCAAAGTTTTGAAACGATATCTACTAGTCTGGTTGGAGTTGTGACTCGAAGCACACCAATTGTTTTGAAGTGAAATGGGACAAGGACTAAAAATACTATGGGTAATTAGTCCACATTGCCCTTCATCTGCCCTTTTCCCTTCATTAGCCCTTTGATCTTCATCAGCATGAGTAATGAAGGGCGAAGTGGGTAAAGTTGTGACTCGAGATTGACCCATTCTGAAGCAAAACAGGCCAAGAATGAAAACACTATTCCAGGCAATTCTTTGCCTACTTTCCTTCATCACAAGAACACCATGAAACTACTAAGTCTCGATTTTTAATTCCACAAAATAGGTGGACAGATAAATATTCTTTCGACAAATTCCCCACCAATATAAACATCTATACAAATGTATCAAGTTCAATAAAGAAATAAAACAAGAATATATAACTGCATAGCATCATACCATGTAACCACGGAATGCAGTTTGGATTCTAATAGCAGCCACTTCCTCCTTTGATTTTCCCGTGAATTGAGCCTTCGAGGCCAGTCTAACTACCTCAGCAGCCGCAGCCTGTGCGGCTGCTACAGCCACCTCAGCAGCTGCAGCACTAGCCATCGCAACAGAGTAAGCATTGTTTGTTTGTTCATACTCCACTTCTTTCAACTTTACATCTTCCAATGGAGGAAGAGGATGAGGGTTAGATACTTCAATCGGTTCTGGATTAGGAGATTCGGAAACTGATGCCTTTTCTTTTGCGAACCATTTCTTCTTCGATTTCTCTGATTTCTGAAAAAAATGCAACAAAAATAAGTAAAGGTCATGGACAAATTTAACCAATCATTATTGCTAGAGCCAAACTAAACAAAATATAATGAGCTTTACTAACTACCTTGGATTTCTTTTCCTTAGAATCTGGACTGAGAGCTTTTTTAACTGAAGAAAACCAGCTTCCTTTTCTTACCATCTTTATATCATTCCTCAATTTGTATAATCCTAGAGACACACACAAAACAAAAGGAAAAGCCACGGATTATAGTGATATCAAAGATTCAATCTTTACCATAAAACACAAATATATGCACACATTTAAATATCTAGTAAAAACAATCAAGTTATCTTAAAGATTACTAATATGTCAATTTGTTTGAACTTTATATCTCTGAATAAATGTCAAGTGATCAAATCTAAATATTCCATTTTCAATAAAGTATCAAAATTCATAATGTTAGCATATGAATGGCCTCAAATCTAAACATTCCATTTTCTCTAACATACCAAAATTCATAATGTCAGTACATGGAAACTATAATAATGGCTTCTAATCTACTTCAATTTGGACCTACATTTCTCCATAATTACAAATGACTCGTCGGTTCAAAACAACTCGTGTTATTAAAAGGTGCAAACCCAGAAGTCAAACAGTTGAATTTTAATAAAAATCAATATTTATTCTTGGATTCAATTGAAAATCAAAATGTCATGAAAACCAAATAGAAAAAATCACCTGAAAATGGAGTTGCTCAGATCTCACACAATTACTGTTTTTTCTTCACAGTAGAGTCGATTCAAGTCTCAATCTACGTACAAAAATTCAAAATCCAGAAAGAAATGGAACCAAAAAATTCAAATAAAGGTTTATATTCTTTTGTCGATCTATTGAGTATAATGTGAAGTGTGAATTCGTATTGTGTGTAGTGTGTGAAGAAATACAGCAAAAACCAGATCTAACCATTCAAAGAAGGAGAGGAGAACATGAGGAAGCGAAACTTAACAGCTGGTTTTGCTAACGTGGGACCCATTCTTTTTGAACTGGCAATGTGGGTCCCACTTTCATAATTGATTTGTCATCTTAATAATTCAGCATCCTCCACTCCAGTAGTGTTTCTAAAATTTTAATTCCTTTGCACTCTCTTCGTATTTGTACTTATTTGTTTTTGGCTAGTGAAATTAATTACTAGATTTTAGCTAAACAACTACATGTGAGCATTTGACTTTAATAAGTGAAGAAGTAATATTGCAGAAGTGGACATCTAAAGGTCATTTGTTTTTGGCTAGTGGAAAAGAAAACTTAAACTATACTTTTCTAAAAATAAAATAATAAAATATAATTATTTTTGTTATTTGAAAACAAATGATTATGTTCAACATACAATATGGACATTTAAAAGTATTTTTATAATAACCCTATCTAAAATGTTATTCTTCAACCGGATATGTGACAAGAAATATTTAATTATGGGCCATGAATTTTTTGTTTTCTATATGCAGATTAATATTAATATTATAATTATTTAACAACGTTTGTTTGCTTGTGAAATAAAGAGGAAAATTTCCCCCATAACTTTTTTCATTTTACAATGATTATAAGTGATATTTCTAGCTATTAATTAATGTGGGAACTAGGAAGGTATAATTTCTGTTTCAGTTTATAATTTGATATCTATGTATATTTATGTTCATAGTAAGAATTTTTCATGTGTTGGGTTATCACTGTTGTTTTTTTATTGTCTGAAATTAGCAATATTCTAAAACTATACAATACTATTTATAAAAGGTTTGATTCCTTAGGAAGGTTCTCACGTTTCCTATAGAAATGGTAGCATTTGTTGCGTATTCAGATTGATTTACATTATTATTTACTTCAATATAGTGACTGAAGTAGAGGTTTGAAAAGCAATTATAGGAGAATTAATTTTGATAAAATGGTGTTTGACAATAATTGATTATAATAAAAAATAATTATGAAATAATTGCTCTTGGCTTTTAGAAAAGTAACGATTTAGGAACTTCTAAAATAATTTATTTTTAAGCTTCTGGATATACCAAAAATGCTTATAGTATTGGGAGCCAAACACTATGAAAATCACGATTGACAAAAAATAATTTTTATAATTGGGGCCAAACACGTTAAAAATCACAATAGAGATCTAGAAGTGTTCCCACCGTTGGGGCAAACTCACCCTTAATTTTGTCACAAATCCCAGTAAAAGTGAATATTCTACAAGTATATAAATTTGAATAAGATTAAAATCAAATACAATTAAATTTACGATAAGTGATAACTCCTTGAACTCGTAATCTTCAGGATTTTGTAAGATTTCAAACTCGTCTTGTGAATTTTAACTATGAATATAAATATTACAATAATTAATGATTGATGCTATACCTATAATTAATAGTACAAATTATATTGTAAATTTAACTAGACTTGCTATCTAAAAGTCATTTTGAAGTTTAAGAAAATATACCGATTTAAGATTTGCGTGTCCAAATTGAATCAAGCTATATTGTCAACCCTTCGAAAAGGGATAAAAATAAGCGATATTCATGTCATTGACAAGTTAACAACCCACATGACTTTAGGTTGAACGTCAAAGACTTTTGACATGTTATTTAGCTAATATATGGCTAATTGGATTCCTTTAATTTTTAGAACAAACCTCACTGGATTTCGAAAGTTTGAACTTTCACTTCTTTAAAATCTAATATTCCAAAATTCATATCATGGTGAATAAATAGCATATGGTGCATTTTTTTTTTCTAAAACAAACATTATAAATATATTTTCAAGTTTTCAAATTCTAAAAATTTATAACTACCTTAGATTTAAAAAAAAAATATCTGAAGGGAGTAGGCAAGAGTTTCCTCTAAAGAAAATCACAGGTAGACAGGGAATACACCTAACGTTGGCCCCATGTAATTACTTGTATATATGTTTATTTTAAATTTTGTTGTATAGTTTACTTTGTGAGAAAATAATAGTGAAATAAATAAGTGGTTAGTTGTAACTAAAGCATCATACACAGTCAACCAGAAAACATGATAATATGTGTAGCCGTTAAAACTTAAAATCATTGCTATGGCCTAGCCCTCTCGTAATCTTAGGAACGGACAAAAACCAGTAATTCTTGACTCACAAGGGATTGTGTGGACTATATGGGAAGGTTGTTTATTTTATGATTCTCCTTGTAAATTCGTCCTTGTGTCGTAATTAACTCTTATCCTTTTTTTTTTTTTTGGAAAAATAATATGAATAATATTTTTATATAAAAGTTAACCAGTTTACAAGAGGGTAACATCTGTCACGAAATATAGTAAAAAATATGTATTGGCTTTAGTAGGTACAAAGTTTGATAATAGATTGACCATTGCATTTTGCGTTCAATTCTACAAAGATATGGTCTAAATTCATTTTATGTTTACGCTTACTCGATTGTTTTGTCATTTTAGTTAAACCGTACTCGTTCAATTTCAGAATAAGTATTTATACATGTCTTGTGATTAATTATATGTAACTTACCAATTTAACATGTTCTTCATTTTTTATTCTCGATTTTACTTATTACGAGGTCAATAAAGTTTTTAGTTGTTCAAATCTACACAAATTTAATAAGATTGTATCTCTCGACATAGAATAAAGGGCAAATTACCCAGACACCCCCCAGGTATAAGCCTAATTACAGGAACTTACCCTCCTGTTACAAATATTACCAAGACACCCCCTCTGGCAAAACAATATTACAACAAGACCCCTTACGGCGTCAAATTTTGACGGCGGAGGATGACGTCATCATTTTTTTTTTAATGTTTTTCCAATTTTGCCCCCAAGGGGTGTATTTGTAATATATTTTATGTTACAAGGGGTGTCTTTGTAACTGTGTAATAAATATTGTAAATAAATTTATTAAACTTTAAAATTAAAACAAACCAATTTAAGATTTAATAAATTTATTTACAATAATACAATTGGTGAATAAAGTAACAAACCAATTTAAAATTTAATAAATTTATTTATAATAACACAATACGATAAATAAATGTTTTAATCATGGTTCAAAATTCCCTACTTTTCCATTGAAAACATAAAAAAGTTTCTGTTTATGAATCAATCAAAACGAAAATAAGATGTATTCCCGAAACTCATATTTGCCTTGAATTTTAATCCATGATTTTTATTGCTTGATTTTTCCTAGTTTTTTCGAAACATTTTCGGAAATTTATCAAAAAAAATTCTTTTATTGAGCTGACCGAACATACATTTAAAACAAAATTTTAATCCATGGTTTTAATAACATATATTTTCTTACAAAAATAAAACAAATCAATTTAAAATTTAATAAATTTCAATAAGTCAATCTGCTAAATAATGTTTTAATAACGTTTATTTTCATTCAAAAATCAAACAAACCAAATTAAAATCTATTAAATTTATTCACAATAACACAATTATTTAATAACATATATTTTCTTACAAAAAAAAAAACCATTTTAAAATTTAATAATTTATTTACAATAACACAATTGGACAAGGTTGGTACCAAAATGACCGCCACACCGAGGGGAGTCTACCGCTGAAAGGGGAGGCGGTGGGTCAATCTCCACCGCCGACGGTGGCGTAAAATCGAAAAAAAGTAAAATTCGTAGATCTGAAAATAGAGTGACGGGATAAACTATTACGGGGGTGAATTTGACCAGGGGCCGAAATATTGGACTGATTTTGCAAATTACTCATCTTCTTCACTTCACCATTACGTACAGCAGGCTGAAATGGTTAAGGTTTATCACCAAGCAAACAATCACCTTCCCCACAACAAAAACTACCGAATTAAATCAACAACTAACACCAAGGAACCGCAAACAAGCAAAAAATCAACAAAACATCACACCAAATTCGCGAAATCAAGCAGGCCCGAACCTGATCTTGGAGGCCCGAATCACCGAATCACAAAATTGGAAACAGAAAACTGAAATTAAGCTAACCACAACTACAAACAGCTCAAAACCGAATAGAAAACAAGCAGAAATCAAAAAATCCGAAAGGGGATCGCGAAACCAATTTCCCCCAATTCTGCAATTGACCTCAATTGAGCACAGAAACGTGAAATTGAAGCTAGGACAGGCCAAAACGGAGCTCAAGGAGGTGAAATACGAACATAATTACAACTAATTCGAAGTAAAATTCAAAATCGAGAAGAACCCTAACAATAGCGGCGGCCATGGAGTTTTTTTTTTGTTTTTTTGTTTTTTTGTAAATATTAAAAACATTCTGGCAGTGGAGATGACGCCGGCAGGGGAGAGGGAAGCGGGAGGGTGGGTGAGACGGGGAGAGGGAAGAGGAAGTTTTTTTTTTTTAATGTGTAAATATTGAAAATAATTAAGGGCATTTCGGACATTTTACAGTTTCTGTTAAGTTTGACTAACGACCGTTAAGTCAAGGTGGTGTTTTGGTAATATTTGTAACGGGAGGGTAAGTTCCTGTAATTAGGCTTATACCTGGGGGGTGTCTGGGTAATTTGCCCTAGAATAAATATACTACTTTTTTTTTGTGAATGAATAATTTAAGTGTGATTGAATCAGTAAGTTAATGTGTGATTGAATTAGTGGAAGAGATTAGTCGTCAAAATATGGCAAACTCATGTTCAAATCCATGTTGAAAGAGTTCTCACTTAATGTGTCTGACGCTCTTCGAAAGAATTAAATCGGATACTCTAAAAGCTAAGTATCCTTGAAAAAATAATTTAAAAAAAAAGTACTACATAGTATTTCTTTTGGTTACCTTTATCCATGATTTGACTAAGTTTCAAGAACACTCAGCAATTTTGTTAAAGTTCCACTTGATTCTACTTTTTCCCCTTGCAAAAAATTCAATCACCGACCGAGCTTGTTGACAATAATAACTTTGATGCCAAAATCAGAAGGAAAAAAAAAAAAAAAAAGACTTTTATTCTTCAATCAATTTGGTATGGATTTGTTTAATTTCTTGGGTACATAATTGTTCAATTATGTAGTAAACTTGTATCTATAATCCTCCTTTTCTTGATTTACCAAAAGTTATTAATGTGCTGAATACGGAATTACTGGTCAATGCTTGACAAATTTTTTAAATTTGAGCCTTTAATATGGAAAATTAGAACTACGAATTATATATAAAACTATGACTGTTGAAGTACATGATCCGTTGTCGTCCAGCGGTTAGGATATCTGGCTTTCACCCAGGAGACCCGGGTTCGATTCCCGGCAACGGAATCTTTTTTATATGTTATTTTTCAATCATCCAAAACCTTTTATCTGGTTAATTATATTACAAGTCCATCCCTTTTATCAGGTTTTCATTATAAGTCCAACTCGTTCAAATATTTGCATTTCAGTTCATCATGGTTTTAAACATACTCTTAAGTCCTATAAGAATTTAACAATTAAAGTCTGCAAAAAAGTTGAGCTTGGGTGTTGTACGTTTTGGTTCTTTGTGTTCCTATAAAAGAACATTTTATAGTATTTATTATACCATTTAAACATATAAAATTAATAAGATCTCAAACTTTAAAGAACATTTCTTATTTCTCTTTAGTAACAGAATAAAATAATAAAATCAACTCAACAACTAATCCATTTATCACACCTGATATTGAAAATTATATATTGTTTAGTTGTCTATCTTTTGCCGTGGCATGGAGTAAGAATTACCATTGATAAAAAGATAAGATTAACTTAATGTTTTCAATATTTCTTTTTTGGTTTATTTTCAGTGTGTGCATATGTAGATATATATTTGCAACCCACCCCTAGCTGAAGGCTGAAGCCCAAGTTGGAGTGGAATTACTGACCTTTTTATGTACTTTACCCCCTAATTATTTTACATTTATACTTGCTTCCTTCAATTTTTTAATTTGTGGCAGTTCACAATTTTTTAAGAGTTAAGAACGAGTGAGCAAAGTTTTAACAAATGATCCAAGTTTTTCTTTTCTGTGTTTAAAACCGAGTGGCTAAGCCCTATTTATAGTGGCGTCTTATGAACTATATTTGAGAGAATTAAGGACTAAACAAATTCTGATGGATTTTTTGGAGAAACAACATATTATATTTATTTGTTTAATTTATGCCAAAAGAATAATTAATTTAATTCGACTATAACTGATAAATTGTTGCAATAATCTTGATAAGATTCTAATAGTGCTTTACAAAAATATAATAGTACAAAACAATATAATATTTCTATATTTAACTAATTAACAATAAAAATAAGAACATAATGATCAATTTATTTTTCTACACATTTAAATACGAATATCTTATTTTTCAATTGTACGATGAAATGTCATGCACACAGCTAATATTTCATTAAAAGTAAATAATTAAGATTTGATGAATGCCTATTCGTTTATTTGATTTGATAAATTTAATGAATGGTAATTTACATTTAGGAGATATACATATGCTTATTCGTCCTAACGTCAAAATTGAACGTGTCATACAAAATTAATGTACTAATTTTCATATTTGTTTTAAGATTTGATTTCCAAATTATGAATTGGACGGCCCGTAATATATGCCGTACATTTATTGGGCAGGGCAGTAGCAAAGTAGGCCCAAAGAAAGATTTTATAGTCACAGCCCAGTTAACCATGTCTCCAAAGTTTTAAAACGTGCTAAATATAACTAGCAACTACTTCCGAATCAACCGGACACGATTTTTCATTACAAAAAAGAAAGAAAGAGAATACAAAATACGTTTTTAGTCCAAATCGGTAAATATAAGAAACGGCAGAATTTCATTATCCCATATATGAACAAATGGCAGCCTCAGTTTACACTCACAGCATATGCTCGTTGCTTCCTCACCTGCCAAAATCGCAAAATTACGGTACCTAAACATTTTTATTTATCAATTTTATATGCTAATTTTATCAGATTGTTGTAAACCTACCACGATCAGTTGTTTGAACAATTTTTGTTAAATTTGTACTATAATTCCAGTAGCTATTCAACTGTAAGCAACGATTGTGTTCTGATTGTTTTATTTGTAATTGGATAGCTGCAATATTCTTAGTTATTATCGTTTAGCAAATACATCCATGTGTTAAGCATATATATCTCCCTGAGTCCATAGAAATGTAGCAAGGAGACACGTTTGTGTATTAATTGTCTTGTGAGTGCGGTTGATTAATGGCGTCCGATGATTCTCTTTCTTTTTTTCGTCGTCTAAACGTGTTATATAGCCTGTTTGGATATGATCACATGTCTTTTAATAGCTTAAAGGTTATATCTTACAAATTTTCACACTAAATATAATATATTTTCAATTGTTTTATCTTCAAAATATTGTTATTTGCTAATTAGAAGGAACACAAGTGTATCTTGAAAATAACCCTGATATTCTCCTGAGTTTGTTAGTTATTGGTAGTTAATTTGACCCCTGCATGTGACAGGTGATCACTGCAACGTGAGAAAATTAATTTCAAGAATTTCGGATTCTAATGCACTCAGAAAACCAAGATCAAGATTGACTAGTTTGAGAACAAGTAAAGTCAATATGGACGTCGCTGATTTTGATGTAGGGAAACAACTTTATCTTGGAATGGATTTTGGTACATCCGGTGCTAGGTACGCTCTGATTGATAAGGAAGGAAAAATACTTGCTGAAGCAAAGAGAGAATACCCTTTGTATATGGTAATTTTTCTAACATTTTAAGCACTTGTTTGAATATCAGAATTGCACATATTAGTAGTGGCAGTCCTACTTTTAATTATTTGTGTTGTGTTTTTATGTAAGATAAACTTGCAAGCTTGTTTGTTTTTTCTAGAAAGAGTGAAGAAACAATAGATTGGGTGAAATCTTGGAAAATGACACTTTTCGCACTCATGGAAGATATTCCAGTTGGTCTTCGCCCAGCTATTGCTTCCATTTCCATAGATGGTACTTCTGGAACAACTATCATTGTTGATAGGTTGGATTTCTAACTTGGAAATTTATATTGATCTTTTATAGGATATTCCTGTTAATCTTCGCCCAATCCGACTCATATTTCTTTAAGTTTTGTTGGTTGGGTTGAGCTTGATTTGAGTTGAAATTTGTGTGGGTCAAAAATGTGTTTGATGGTGTAACATTGTGTCAACTCACTGTCAAGTATATGAAATAACTCAAATAAGATAAAGTAGCTTAACATTCAAAAGATCAACCTGCATTTTTCTGACCCAACCTAACCTTACCTGGTTTTGATCCAAACATTATTTTTTCTAAAGTTATGTAAATACCAATCACAAACTAGGCCTTACGTGTATCTATAACTTAACTGACATGCCATCGTAATATTTGAACTAATTTTCTATCCATATGTGAATATTTATTACCAAATTTTCTTATAATTATGTTGCATGCTTATTGATGTCCAATCAACACGATAAATATTAGCACCATTAAGCAACACTTATTGACCTCTCCCAGCCCATCTCCTACACAGCCTTTTTTAAACCAGTAGAAAGTGACCATTTTATCCCAATCCAATACTACCTGCCCAAATCGGACCCGTAGTAATCATTTTAACTTTGTTTCTTGGTGCAGCACAACAGGTGAACCGTTATGCAGACCTTTCCTCTACAATGAGAGTTGTCCAGAGGCTCTGCCCATAGTTAAGGCAATTGCTCCAGCTAACCACACAGTTTGCTCTGGATCTTCTACATTGTGCAAACTTGTTTCTTGGTGGAGGAGTTCTATTGATTCAAGTAAAACATCAGCCACATTGTTGCATCAAGCCGACTGGTTGTTGTGGCTTCTTCATGGAAAGCTTGGAGTGTCTGATTACAATAATGCTTTGAAGGTATAATTTGTTTCAGTTAACATAGTCAATTTGAGTTCTGATAGACCTGGTGTTCATTTGGTTCAAACCTATTTGAATCGATCCAAAATTTTGGTTCACCATTTTCTTAAACCGAAAATCAAGCCTAATATTCTGGTTCGATTTTGACGGAAATAATTCGGTTCTGTCCAGTTTCATCTAAGAAATTCAAATTTCAAGCATAAATGTCCGGTTTGTCCGTTTACCGAACTGTGGACACCCTATAATATATCTACAAACTTATGATTTCCCAGTTAATACAATGGCAGGTTGGCTATGATCCTGAAGTTGAATCCTATCCTCCTTGGTTGCTCTCACAGCCATACTCTTGTGTTTTACCTGTGGTACTGCCTCCTGGGACAACAATTGGCACTATGAAAGAGAGCATCAGAAGTCAATATGGTAAGTCCGTTACTATTTGTAGCTGGAAGGTGAAAATGAAGGTCATCGATTATATTCAATGAAGTCGATGACCGAATTTTCCTTGTTAATCATACTATAGAATCTTTTAAACCCATTTTTATTAGATAGAGATACTTAAAGAGAGATATATAATATTTAGTTTATTTTTGAACCAATGTCTATTAATTATGCTTTCTGTTTCTTAACTTCCATTGATACCACCACACACCAACATCTCTTCTCTTTGCTCGTCATTTGCCATCACATGCACTGATGCTGTGTCCTAAAACATGGTCAGACAGTTAAAATATGAGTATCATTAAGTAGAAAATGAATTGAAATTCAATTAATTTAATTCCCCCGTTTAATTCTATGAAATACGTAAAATGCATATCAATCAAAGATTCTCATACAAGAATTATGAGAACCTTTCTCATGAGATTTCTAATTCTGCTCAAACAAGCTATGAAGTCGAGAACAATCAGATGATTTGGTGCAGATAACATAGCTTCATTATCATAGCAATCAATCTCTTCTGCTCTAATGCTTTCACAATTCTGAGATTATTGCATTTAGAACATTTATCTCTACTGTTCATTTTCTTTTGGACGAAGCTAAACTCATTTAATTGTTGGTAGGCTTCCCAAAGGATTGTGTTATCTGCACAGGAACCACTGATAGTATAGCAGCCTTTCTTGCAGCACGTGCTAATCAACCCGGAAAAGCTGTAAGAATTTTGCAAATGTTTGTGCTTTTAGGCTTATGAGAATTAATCTTAAAAAAAAAAAAAACAAAAAAAAAAGCAAAGTGTGAAATTTTGAGGTGATTTAATTAATATCAGGTCACTTCTTTGGGTTCAACACTTGCTATAAAACTACTGAGCACAAGTAGAGTAGAAGATTCTCGTTTTGGTGTATATAGCCATCGTCTTGATGATAAATGGCTCGTTGGAGGAGCTTCAAACACCGGAGGAGCTGTTCTCAGGCAAATTTTTACGGATGAGCAGTTAAAGAAATTAAGCGAGAAAATAAATTCCGCAGAAGCCTCTCCTCTTGATTATTATCCTTTGCAAGATATTGGAGAAAGATTTCCAGTGGCAGACCCTGAAATGAAACCCAGGTAAGTTAACTATATATATGACCGCCTCTTTGATTCTCTTTAGGTTTGGCTTGATTCAATTTGGAACGAAATTAACCGTTTGTCTCACAACAATCTAAATTTTTTTGTTAATTCTAATATAAACATTAGGAACATTAACTTTCTTGTTTTGACATCAGTAACAACTAAAAAGGACGTTTATCTTCTTAATTTGACACCGATAATATTTAAAGATGCTGAAAATAATTTTCTCATTGATTGACTCCACTAATTCTTACAACTAAAAAGACAATAAAATATTCTTGATTTGACACCACAAACTTTTTCCGCAAATACAAATATCCGAAATCAATCAAATTTGCAATTTCACTAACCTATGAATTAACAAGATTTTATCCACTAAACACATAACTAAATATTCATCTAAAATCAGATTAATCTTTTTGCATTTTACTTGACGGAATCTTTCAAAACTCTCAAACCCAACCAAAACCATTGAAACCAAATCAGAAGCAGTCACCTTTAAGTTTTGGATTCATGGAAAAGTTCAGAAATAATTACAACGATATAGACTTTTCCATAAATAATGACAACAATGGTAAAAATGCATTGTCTAGATCAATAACTGAATTCTAAGAAATTAAATCTGATTTGTGAAGCATTGTCTAATTCCAGGTTGCATCCCCGGCCAGCTAGTGATGTTGAGTACTTGCATGGTATTTTAGAGTCCATTGCTCGTATTGAGGCAAGGAATTCACATAATTATATATGGTTCTGTTTTAGTCCATTTCCTTGGCTTGTTTTATAGGAGTAATATTAAGCAATGAACTTGCAGAAAATAATTTGTATCTATGTCTATTTAGGCAAAGGGTTACAGCTTATTGAAGGAACTAGGGGCTACCCCTGTGGAAGAAGTATTTACAGCGGGTGGTGGATCGAAAAATGAGAAATGGATCCAAATACGAGAGAGAGTGCTCGGTCTCCCAGTGCGTAAAGCACTTCAAACAGAAGCTGCTTATGGAGCTGCGTTATTAGCCATGAAGGGTGCCACAGCTGAACGTTAGTTAGCTATTTAGCTCAAAGTACACAAATACCCTTGTTTTTGTTTACAGGGGAAAAAAAAAGGTGATTTTACTTTGACGCCCTTCGAACTATAGGAGTACTACTTACTAAAGCACCTTTTTTTTATGCTTTCATGAGAAAATGTATTGGTTCAAGATATTGGGTCAAAATATGCAAATGATGACAAATGGTATTTTTGAGAAATCAAATTATTTTTATTATGCTATCATCAGAT
The DNA here is from genome assembly GCA_034814905.1 of Penstemon davidsonii. Lineage (NCBI taxonomy): Eukaryota > Viridiplantae > Streptophyta > Magnoliopsida > Lamiales > Plantaginaceae > Penstemon > Penstemon davidsonii. Next base: position 9,323,523 of record JAYDYQ010002688.1, read on the forward strand.
TATGTTATGAATTAATGTTGTAAAGTTGTAAATATAGGGAATTGCATATTTCATAGGTGGTTTGTGTATTCTATGACACGATGGGGTCTCCCCATAATTTTGACCGCGAACGTTATCGTAAAATGCTTGGGTCAGGTATACTTGATGAAGAACTTTGAAAATACATGCCATAAATAACTTAAGTATAAAAAAGACAATTGATTAGGATACTACGTATGTATAATATCAACAAGTGATTAACCGGGTAGACAGTATTAGTCCCCACAATATGGCGAATTCAAATTCAAATTCTTATTGGGGGAAATTATCAAATTAATGTGTTTGATGCACTCAAAATGGATTAAGTAGACCTGAATATCCTTGGAAAAAAATCACATATACTAACATTAATTCCTAGCGAGTATATTAAATTAAAAGTCAATAATATTCAAAATTTCAAATTCTACATAAAAATACCTTATAATAAGGGTGAAACACACTAATTATCACCAAGTAGACTGTTGTAACCAATGTTTTAAAAATCGGACCGGACATCGAACTGATAGTATTACTGGTTACTAGTTGATCGGTGTGACATCCTTACGAAATAATAATTTAGCTTAAGTTTAATGTATGTAATCAAACATTTAAAAACATAATTATTTTTATCCAAACTTGTTCAAGTAATAAACTTAATATTACTATCTCATAAATCACAACTAGTAAACAAACAAATCATTTCAATGTAACTAAAAACAAATCAAACACAAGTAATAATGCAATTCTAAATCCAAAATAACATATTCAAATAAAAAAAAACATGAATTGTCACATCAATATTCAACAAGAAGATAATAATAAAATACCGATTTATGACACAAAAAAAAATACTGATTTTATATTGTCGGTTTGGTCTAACAATATAATGAGCTGAATAATGAAATTTTACAGAGACACACAATTATTCAAGACAGAAATCCATTTTTGAATCTTTTATACCGAACAACACACAATTACACTGCAAGTGATGATTGAAGAATGGGGTTAGGTTTCCTTCCCATTCCATGCATTGTCTTTCCTTGTATTACCAAAAAGCTTGGCCCACCAGAAAATAGTGGGGTTGCCGATTTGCAGTAAACCAACCTCAAACCCGTGAAAATTATAGGCACCAATTTGAATATATTATCTATATATTAATATAAACTAAAAAATTAAATTAAATATGACATACTAGTACTATATTTGTTTCACTCTATTTGTTGCAGTTTGTAGTCAAATTAATATAGGAGTCATAATTAAGGCCATGCCGAGGCAGGCAATAGCCCCCTCATATCTGTTTGTCTGCCTGATTGCCTGCTTGCTTGTCTTGCCTAATCTGTCATCTTCAACCGAACAAACAATCCAAATCATTTAATTCAATTTCAAACTTTTCTCACTCTCACTTAACAATAACAATAACAATAACAATAACAATAATAATAACAATAATAATAATAATAATAATAGAGTTACTAAGCAATTGAAAAAAGATTTAGTCGAACACTTGTGGGCAACACACGGACCATTTTCGAATTAGGTGTTTCTTTGTAATCGTATTTGTTAAGTTGTTTACTTGATCTTGTAATTGTATTTTTAAATTAAGTTGCAATAATAATAAGTTTTGTTAAGTCAAATTTATATAACAATAACTATATTTTTTTTAAACTAAGTCGTAGTTTATCAAAATACACCCAAATTTTTTTACAAATCACATAAATATTTTAATTTATTTAAGAAAAAAATGACCAATTACATAAAATTGACTATTTTGTAAGAATTTTTACACAAACTTTTAAGGATTTTTACACACACATATACATGTTTTATTTTATTTTAAAAAAAGTGACCAATTAATTTTTTTATACACATATATATATAATTAATATAATTTAATTTTTTTAAACACATTTTAAATTAAAAATTAAAAAAAAATATAAATATAGGGTGGCCGCCAAATGGCGGTCACCCATTGGCCTGGAGCTTGCTTGCCCAGAGGCAGGCAGACAGTCAACCATTGCCTGCCTGCCTGCCTAGATGCCCCCCGGTTGCCCTTATGCCCGGTTGCCCTCAAAAAAAATTTCCATCTCCAGTCGACAATCCCCCTCATGTCTGCCTCCCCCCTTCGGCTGGATATGGCCTAATGTAATATTCTGAATTTTGTTTTTGTATATTATGAAATTAGTAGTAATACATAAATAAATACAGTAGTATGTTAATTTAAAATTAATTTTTGCCTTTTAAAGGGGCATTCCCTTTATGTCACTTTCTCCTCCAAGGCGGCGTCGTACATACATTATAGAAAGGCAGCAGCAGCACCACATTCACTGTTTGTTTGTGTTTATAAACCCAGCCATTTATTGAAGCTTCTTTCTTTCTTCTTCTCATCTCATTTATTGAACTCTCTGCAAACAAATTAAACCAACCATTCCACCATAAAATAAATAAATAAATAGACAAACCTCTCCTCCTTTCACTATGTCATCCCTCAACCCACACGCACCAGAATACAAACCAATAACCCCTGGAGTTTCAACAACAACTACTCCAAACTCAAAGTTACCTCTACTCTTACCCTTTATCCAACTCCCTCCACCCTTCTCCGCCGTCCACCGCCACCTCCCTCCACCACCAAACTTTTACTCAACTCAAATATTCACATACATATCCTCCTCCTCCTCCTCAGCATCACATATCACACCACCACCACCACCTTTCTACACCTCCACTAGTACTTACTATGTTGCCCCACAGATTCCAAACCCTTCTCCGCCGGCGCGACTGTCGTGCCGGTCAGAGAGAGGCTGCGGTGGGCAGAATCGAGGGTTTCGGGCAGGTGGTTATAATAATAGAGCTGAAAAAATTGGAAGGTCAGGGTTCAACATGAAGATCAATGAAAGAAATGACAAAATGAATTTGGGTAAATTTGAGAGAGAATGGCAAAACAAGCATGAAATTGTGCCTTTGAAAAGGAATGAAAATAAAACAACTATTATGATCAGGAATATTCCTTATGATTGCCCGTACGTATTATCTTCAAACCCTACCTGCCCTCTTTATAGCTTTTAGTTTTGCTCCTCTTTTTCCTGTATATAGTATGTTATACAAACCCTAATTATAATTTTTGCATTTCTCTTTTGCAGCCGTAGTGTGCTCATTAGCATGTTGGATGAGTTTTGCACTATGGAAAATAACAAAAATGGATGGAGAAAACGGGATGAGTCTGCCTATGATTTTTTATACATGCCCATTGATTTCGAGTACTATTTATTCTTCTCATTTATATGTAGCTACGGTTATTAAATAAACTGTGCTGTTTAAAGTTGAGATTTTCTTTTTATCTTGATTTCAGAACAAATCATGGGAGAGGCTTTGCATTTGTGAACTTTACAAATGCAAGCACAGTTTGGAAATTTGTCGATGCTTTCCATTTGGAGGAATGGGGTTTTATTGATCGGAACAAATGGCCCAAAAGAATTGAAATAGTCTCTGCCAAAATCCAGGTAAAAACATTAGTTTTAATATTATATGCGTGTATCTAAATTTCATTTTTTGGGTATATTTTGATTATTTATATATCAGAATCTTATTGGGATTTTTTTCGAGAACATTTGAAAATTGTAATTCAAAGAAATCTCTATATTGTCTATATTTTCGTCTCGAAATTAAAAAAAAAATTGTTTATCTTCAGCAGATGAGTTTTCGGTATTTCAAGACAGAAGAGGATATAAACTTTAAACTATGATTTTATGTTCTTGATTACAAATTCTTTCTATATTTGTGTAATTTTCTGAAATGTTGTGTGAATGGATTATTAGGGCAAAGAAGCTTTGGTTCACCATTTTTCAGGCTCCATTTTCGAGTGTGAAACTGACGAGTTTCTGCCCGTTTGCTTCGACCCTCCTAGAGTTTGTTCGGGGCAGCCAGTTAGGCTGACCGTGGTCGGCACACGAGGAGGCAATTCTCATCGGGCAGCCCCCAACAATCATCACAATAAAGGCCTAAAAGCCTAAACTCCTTTGGTATATGGCTGCCACTTTCTCATGATTTGGTACACTGCCAAGTGCCAAATATGAAAATTTCGAAAAAATCAAAATGACAAACACTGCTTGCTTACTTTCACATCTTCTTGAAGAGTCGTCACTTCAGTTTTTTAGTTTCTCTTTCACTTTTATGTACTGGTATTTCTGAGTTCTACCCATCTTTTCCACTTGAGGTATGGTATAACTCTTAAATACCATATAATAATTACAAGGAAAAAAGAAATTAAAAAATTATGATGATTTGAGTGACTTGTTTGTTGTATTATGTATAGAGTAGTTTCATTGAGTGTTTTGTTTTAGGGTTACTATTTCAATGATGATGGTGGATCTGGGCACCTGGATATTTGCACCTAGTGATACAATATTATCTTGGAAATAGGAGGTGCTGGGGTCCACCCTTTTGATTTACTAGCATTATTGTATTGTATTGTACTATTGAGTGAGTATTTTGATATTGGAAATGTAGTGTTGTAGTAAAGGCTGCAAAGGAGATATTTGCAGAGTTTGTGATCCTGCATGTCTAATATGTATTCCATGTATGGATTTTTACTGCTGCATGAAGTTTTTTCTGTTTTTTGAAATAGACCCATTTCGTTGCTATATAAACTGCAGTGGAAGTAGACATTGAAAAAAGAAAAAGGAACCGTGTTAATCATAAGAAATTTTCTGCTGTTTTCTGTTTTCTGTTTCATTGAATTGTGATTTGTTGATTTTGGGATCCCTTTTTTAACATTTATTTTGTTTTTCTTTGCAAAATTTAGAGTGTATCTGATTTTTGGGGTTCCGGGTTCTTTCATTAACTGTGATAGTTCTTGGGGTCTTTTACCATTGATTTACTACAAGATTATAATCCTTGAAAAATTATACACAGAAGTGTTTCAACACTGTGCTGCATGACAGCATTGACAGGAAAATGTTTTACTTCTGTCATTGCATGGAAACAAAGATGAAGGTCTATTGCCTATATTGACTCATTTAATATATGCACCATGTATTGGCTAGGTTTTCTGGATATTAATTGGTTATTTATTCTTCCAGTCACTCTGTCATTAATATTTTCTTATGATACTTTTCCCTAAATAAAGACCCCTATTTCAATAATAATAATAAAAATAAAACATGGGATTTTTATCTGGTAGGGTAAGTGATATTTGTCTTGAAGACTGCAATTCAAACGGTATACAATGTAATAATTTTGAGAGAGTGTTTTGAAAAATAAAAGGGAAAAATAATTTTGATATCAAATTTTAGTTAAAAAAACATATTTGATACTAAATTTTGAAATAATACATTTCGTATTATATTCACTCTTTTTTGATACATTTAAATTTTGCTGACAATTTTTGAAAGGAATTCGGCACGTGTCGCTCATGTGCTCGTCAAGTTGACAATGAGAGGAAAAATATGCATTGGTTTTAAAGATCAACCTTTGTTAATTTAATGAACACGTGAGCGACATATGCTGAATTCTGTTTGAAAATTGACGGCGAAAGTAAATATGTCAAGAGAGTGTGAAACATGGTATGTAATGTATTTTTTCGAAAAGTTTGGAATCAAATGTATTTTTTGGACTAAAATTTGATACTGTTTTTCCCTTGAGAAATAAAGTAGGAGTAGATGCCAAATCATATTTATTATGTTAGATAAGTTGTGTAAAAAGTGGATTATTTTATATAAAATCAAATTAGAGTTTTTGTAATTTTTTCAAGAGATAAGAAATTTTTTGTTTGTTTAACTTTTGGGAAACTAGCATGATAGTATGAGATATTTGAGAGAGGATAAATTTATTTCAAAAAATAAAAAACATGTTTGTTTTGTTTTTCCTTGACACGAAATAATTTTGAGAAAAGTCAAACAAACAAGCCTAACGTATTTATGTACATTGTGGTGGTAAATGAGATATAAATTTATAATTTTGAGAATTAATAGGATATAATAATTAATTTAAAAATTGAAGTGAAACAAATAATGCTCAATATTTTTGGTTCAATTTAGCGGGTTCGCAATACTCAAACAAAACCAATTTAAAGAGGTCTCAATACATTTTTCATGATACTAAAGGTTTCAACTTATATATTCAAACATAATAAATTTTAAACTTATAAAAGATAATAATTTAACAAATACTTTTTCTGATAAAAAATATGGATTCGACACTTATTAGAGTTTATGGCATTTTGCACCCTGAAAATATAGGGTTTTGGCATTTTACATCCTGACTCAAAAGTTTTGGCACTTCGCACCATGGAAATACAATTTATTTGACACTTTTCACCCTAGTATGTGTTTTAGTGAGAAAATTTGTTAGTGGAAGGGTATAATAGTTATTTTTAAATATTTTTTTGCACTTTGCACCCTGAAAATATAATTTTTGACTCTTTGCACCCTACAAATATAAGATGTTAGCACTTTGCATCATGAAAATATAGAAAAAATGGACACATTCCACCCCAATTCAAATAAATTGGCACTTTGCACCTTAAAATATTTTGGCATTTTGCACCATAATGTTTTCTTTTGAAAAAAGCCCTTGAATGTCGTCGGTGGATAGATAAAATGGTCATTTTCAATGCGCAACAATCAAACATAGAAAAAAATTATTTCGAGTTCAATCATAAAAATAATCAATTTTTTTTGCAAATTATATTTACATGTTTGTCCTTTGATAGACACTGGTTTGCATCAGTTGTGATATTCATACAAAGTTATATAATAGATACAAGTTTTATTTTATTTTTGTTTCCCAAAAAATTTCTACACGACATACTTTACAAATCTATAATTATTATCTACTAGCATGTCAATTAGGAATTACTATAGATCGGTAATTTTGTTACTAAAAAATGTGCCAAAATTTTAAGTTCGGTGGAAAGTGCAAAAGTTCATATTTTAGGGTGCAAAGTGTCAAAACCTATATTTTCAGTGTGCAAAGTGTAACAGCTCGAACCCGGCACCTGCTTGCTACGAATAAAATAAAATTGTTAATAAGTTAGTTGGGAGAATCCGTGTGTTGTAGTAGATAGTTAGAGCTCTGAACTGCATTTATTGTAAATTTTATAAAGATTATATTAATATTATTTTATTCGTAGCAAGCAGGTGCCGGGTTCGGGCTGTTACACAAAGTGTCAAAAAAATTCAAAATAGACTATTATCTATTCAGTAACAAATTTTCTCACTGGAACACATACTAGGGTGCAAAGTGCCAAATAAATTGTATTTTCAGGGTACGAAGTGACAAAAAATTTAAGTCGAGGTGCAAAGTGCCAAACCCTATATTTACTATGCAAAGTGTCAAAAATCCCACCTACTGCCACACTTTGTCCCTCCAAACTCAAGCACCCAAATTCAACCCAAACATGGTATCAACTTTTTCAAAATCTAAAATCTAATATCGAAACTCAGTTCAAATGGAGTTTTAACAGTTTTAATTAAACAACTCAAACCCATTTATTGAAATCAAAATCAAGCGAAATCGAGCCCAAATTTAATCAATAGGTCCTTGGATAATTCTAACCCAAATCAAACTTGATCGAATTCATTCAACCATAAAATAAGTGAAATACACTTGCTTTATGATTGGTGAAGTTTATTCTATTACAAAACAAATAGTATATAACAATTGCTACGTGAATGTGTAAGGCTTGGTCAGACCTGGAGCAAGAATTATCCATGGAACCTTAAAGACCAAGTAATTTCTAAACTCTAGTCTAATAATCTATCATTGCCAAAATTATAATGAATATTACTCCCCCGTCATTTTATTTTTGCTCTTATTTCTTTTTGGTATGTTCCAAAATAACAATATGTGTTTCCAAATGTTTTTTTTTCTCAAAATGCCCTTTCAAATAAATACTAATACCAATAAATCTCTACCGCTATTTTTAAAAATATAAATATAAAATATTTAAACGTTTTACCTTTGCAACTCTAATCATAAAATCGTGCAAAATGGGAGTATATATATTATCTACAAGGAGCTTTTAGGGCTTATTTGAAAGGATTTTGGCTCGATTTTATGGATTTTGATTTCAAAAAAATGGTTTGGGTGGTTTTGGTGAAACCTTTGAAACTTCATTTTGTTATGTTTTGGGTTTTGTGGTTTTGAAAAAGTTCAAACTCCACTTGAATTGGATTTGAATGTTGAGATTTGAAAAAAAAGATAGATGATAGCCTTGTAAGTGTTAAATCAATGTTGTTTTTTTTTTTTTTTTTATATAGAGAAAGAGATGTGTATTTATCCGTTTAGGGTTGTAGCTAGGGTTCATCATGATCGTTGATTTTATAATACTCCTCCTTGCAGAAGGCAGCCGCTTTCTTTAAGCAAGCCAAAATCAACATCACACGCACTATGCTGACGCACGCTTATAGGATCTCTTCACAAATTTTACCCCCAACGTATTTTTATTTTATTTTATTAACCTTACGATGTGACTGCTGTCAATTATTTAAATTCCAAGAACTTTTAATAATAAAGCTATAAAATCTTAAAATAATCTAATAACATATCAATATGTTCACACAATCATACGTGGAGCTAGTTTGACTGGATTTAGTCTTAATCATACTGAGTGAAGCGATCTCGATCAAAATTCAATTTCAGTCCATTAAAAATCTATGGGTCTATTTGGATGGATTTTGGCTCGGTTTCGTGGGTTTTGATTTTAAAAAAATGGTTTGGGTGGTTTTGATGAAACCTTTGAGACCTTATTTGGATGGGTTTTGGCTGTTGGGTTTTGTGGTTTGAATAAGTTGAAACCCAACTTAGATTGAGTTTGGATGTTGGGGTTTAGGGAAAAAAATAGATAGTAGGTGGTAGGTGTCAAATCAATGTTTTATAGGTTTGAAGAGTTTGAGCGTGAGTTTTTGAATAGGTTTTTAATGATTTTATGGGTTTGGCGAAAACTCATTTGAAAGGGTTTTGGCTCGGTCTCGCGAAACCCGCAAGACCGGGCCAAAACCCATCCACATACACCCTAAAATACTCTAGTTGAAACCTATGGAACTATTGATTTGACATCACCATACATATGAAGTTTAATTCGACATATATCACCTATTTTTTTCTTACAAATCTCAACAATCAGATCTCAATCTAAATCACATTTCAAGTTTTTAAAACCCACTATATATTAGTTAATTATATTTCACTATAGTAATATTTCATTGAAATCATTATTCAAATCGAGTTTCAAAGTTTCGTCGAAAACTCTCAAATCACATTTTAAAAATAAACAGGGACGGAACCCATTCAAATTACTTCCATACTAAGCCTACGAGGTCTTGTTAGATTTTTTTTGATCTAGTTTAAGAAGTTATTGTTGTTTTGTTTGAGAGATTTTGTGAAGTTTTTTATTAGTTTAATTGAAAAAATAAATAAATGTTTGAAGTAATTTTGGATGTTTGTATTTAGAAAATAAGTTGGATCTAATTACAAGTCAGCGCGTTAAATCAATAACAATAAGTGGCTTGTTTATTTTGGTGATATCTGATAAGTTAAACAAACAATTATTTTCTTTTTAAAAAAAACTTATTCTATAAATTTATCTCTCAATTTTTCACAAATAATCTCATCTAATTATAAATTTCTTTTATCTCATAGAAAACATAATCAATCTCAACTTTGATTTAGTATAACTATTATATTACACAAGAGTATGACTTGACTTAAAGTAAGAATTGCATTTACATTATTTATTTAATATAGAATCTCTAAAAAAAAAACACACGGGCATGTTTGTCTCTCGTTTATGAAAATAGTTTCATAAGTAATTGAGATTTAGAAAATCTTTCAATATTCATAATATTGTTTGTTCGGATTCGTTGAGATGAAATAAATAGTAGATATAGTAGTTTATTGCGAGATTGTGGAAAGAATAAAAATGATTAAATCATATGTTACTTTATGTCTAAATATATTTTTTCTTGTCTGAAATAAGTTGTGTAATATTTGTTAATTTATGTCAAATTAAAGTAAAAATATTTAAATTTTTTAAAGATAAGAGATTTTTCTTAAGATAAGATTACCCTCAATACTAAGAAAGGATAAGTTTATTTGAGTAAAAAATCTTCAGTGTTTTGACTTTTCAAAGGGCATTGAAAATCTGAAATACTAAGGGTGTATGTGGATGGGTTTTGGCCTGGTCTCGCGAGTTTCGCGAGATCGAGGAAAAATCCTTCTAAATGAGTTTTCGCCAAACCCATAGAACCATTAAAAATCTATTCAAAAACTCACACTCAAACTCTTCAAACCTATAAAATATTGATTTGACACCTACCACCTACTTTTTTCCACAAATTTCACTAAAAAAAACATTGATTTGATACCTACCATCTACTTTTTCCCTTAAACCCCAACATCCAAACCCAATCCAAGTGGGGTTTCAACTTATTCAAACCACAAAATCCAACAGCCAAAATCTATTCAAATGAGGTCTCAAAGGTTTCATCGAAACAACCCAAACCATTTTTTTTAAACCGAGACCCGCGAAACCGAGCCAAATGACCAAATAGACCCTAAATTAAGATAAACACATCTCTACAACTTTCTATAAAATAAACTTGTTATTCATTTTATTATAATAAAAAATTCAAACAAACAATAATTTTCAAATACATGAAAATCGATAATATCTCAAAATCCTTCAATTTTTTGGAAGTACTATCTGAAACCGAAACACACTGAGGCAGAGATGTTTTCATTGGTTTTAATTATTGTAATGTCAAATTAATAGGAGTATAAAATAAATTCTAATAGTTTTAAAAATTGGTATTATTCTCAACTCAAGAAGAAATGTGGTTTTTTTCGTTGTTCTTGCTTCACATAATAAAATAGTTTAATTGTTATTTGTGTAAAAAAAATGTTATTTTTAATGTCGTAATTAAAACTCAATCACAAATTAGAAAATTTTGAACTGTTTCTTGTTTAAATACTAATCCAATGATTAATTTTCATTTCAAATATATTGAAACCGAATTAAACCGAATGTCATGAACAGGCAAGCCAATGAATTTGAAAGTTGGGTGACTTGGGTCTGATCTATAAACAAAAAATAGTTTAGAAACAAATATGTTCTCATCTCAAATCCTCTAATGATCAAATGGAAAGTGTTAAATATAATGATAGAGATAACAACATAATTGTTTACCCCCCCCCCCCCCCCCCCCTCCCAATTGTTTAATTTCTTTCGAGACGCGTTGGACATATTATATGCTAACCTCTTTTATTTGGATCGCCACTTTGAGATACTAGTTCTTTCCAAAATACCAATCATTTTACACAATTAGGAGGTCATCATTTTAAGTATCCTATGTAAAATTGCACATATGATATTCTAATTCAAACTCGTATACACTCCGTGCTATGCACATAATTGTATTATTCTATTTTACATAATTTTATGTCGTCAAATTAGTTCATGGTCCTAAAATTGAAATGTAATATAAAAATGGATGAAGAGTACCAATTTTATTTCAATAAAAATTGGATGTGTGTTATACGCAAGATGGAAAAATGTAATCGATATTTAGTTCAAGTATTTACAAATTAATTGGAGAAAGTAAAAGAGTATCATATAATAAATATATCACCGTTTTTTAACAATTATTATCACCACATAATTATCCTATAAAAGATTAAATAAATTAGATATTAAAAACATTAGTGTACCTCCCCTGCTATATAAACTAATTGAAATACTACTTTATGATTATATTAGTACCAAAAACCGAGAGTGCATTTGAAGTTATTGAAATGAATCAACAAAAGGACATTGAAAATCCACTACTATCTTAAATTCACACCATCTTAAATTCACACCAAAAAGAAGAAAGAGAGAAAAAAGAATATCAAGAAAGAATAATAACATATATTACCCATACAACAATAATAACTCAACTATAAAAGATATATTAATATGTCTAATTTATCTCAACTTGAAGTGGAGAAAAGAGAAAAAGGTATTACCCATACAATAAAAATAACTGAACTATAAAAGATATATTAATATATCTTAATAAACGTAGAACTATAACAAAACTTTGATAGTGCTATTTTCATGTCACCTTAGAAAGCACTCAACAAACTTTAAAAGCCGCAAGATGAGCTTCAACATCCTCCATCAATCTAACGCAATGAAATTTGGCGACAAAGGAGCTCCAGTTGAATGTACATTTCGTACTATGGCCACATGAATCGTATGTGGGATGTGGCCATTAACTACCTTCAAAATTATTTTAGTGACATTATTTTTAGGACAACCCTAAAACATTCCTCTAAGTAATTTATATTGTTGGTTATAATTGTATCTCTTGAAGACATTAACAGAGCTAAAAGAACATATAAAAAGAAGTACTTGATTTATATAGAAAGTTTTTCGAGGGCCAGGCCAACTAATCAACTTTAGCTGGAGTTCATCATTAAAATATTAGTATCTTTAACCTTTTAACTCGATAAAATATAAAAATATTAATTAAGCATTATTATAAAGTGTAATGAATGGTAACATGAATACCATATAATGCATATGAGGTAAATTTATCAACAAATTGAAAAATACAACAGCTGACTATAAAAACTATAAAAACTATAAAAAGTTGTATATAGTACATTATGCCACAATTAACCACTATTCTGGTATATATCATTATACAGAATCTAGGATGCCTTTAGGACAAATTGACTCCAAAGTCGAAACAAAACTATACAGATTTCAGTTTTTCAAGCTGATATAGCGTTAAATCTTCGGAATAAAGTATCCCATCCTGTAAGGTGAGTCGTCGCAGAGCAATAGAAAACCGAGACTGGCCACAGAAATGAAAGTTATCCCAATTCAGATTATTTACATTAATATAGTGAGAGTGGAAATTAAGACTTAAATTATAGACTAACCCATTGAAAAGCAACGAGGGTAAACCAGCATCCAGTTAAACCGTAACCATTTTTGCTCAATAGCTGCAAGTACAATACAGTGCTCAATAGATTAGATGGATTTAGCAAAACGAGCAATAAATTAAAATGAAATTTAGAACCAAGTGCTGGGGAATAAGTAACATGAGCCCTTGAAAGAAATTAATAGAATTCGGAAATAAAAGCATACCAACAGGATAAGAGAGCCCAAAAAGAAGATCCCACTCATTGATGTACTAATGAACTTCAAGTCTCGTCCAGCCTGCATTATTTGCATGCACATCATTGTCAAATACACATGATACTTTATGTGAAAACACAATTTATGCGAGCTAACTGGAGTTCATACATAATAATGAATTTCAGTACACCTAGAGCCACCGTTATTGATTGAGACAAACATGAAAAACTTACGGAAGCATAAGATGGATCAACATACCAATAATGTACCCTCAAGGCTATGAGTACTGGGTGTAATACAGAGTGCAAGGAAGTAAGGAACCAACACCTTGTGCATCTGCTTTGTATAAGATCAATGAAGAAGCATCTATATCAGTTTTTTTATTTACATATCACTTGAACATTCTAATACGGTGGCAACCTCAGAGAAATCATATATGTCTAAGTGAAAATAATTAGTTCCTCAGATCTGTTTCTTTCTATGTGGTGAGTTGGACAAGTTCTTCTTCTATTTAGCCACATGGGATTGTTGCTATTAAGATTTTTCGATCAAATTAATGAGAGAAATAATTTAATATACATATTTTCATAATAAGCTAAATTAAATCATTGATCCATGTATTTCCCTCATATTGATTTTTGGTCATATATCAGTTATTTTCAGTATCCGTGAGTCTCTTATAGCTTTATATATTATTAAATTTGATGCCTAAATCTCAAAGGACAACTCGCACTTACAGAAATACTGTTTAATTTCAACAACAGATCCCTCTCTAATATTAATATCTTCAACTTTTTTCTCCATATTTCAGTACTAATTTCAATCTACTTTTTCAGCATTTCTTGATTTACATTTTTGACTTGATCTATTACCATTTATTTGGTTTCTAGTAAAAAATTATCCTTATTCAAAATCTTTTTATCTTGGCATTAACTAATGATTGACTTTTCAAATATCTCATAGTAATTTCTAATTTGTGATTAATGTGGAAAACTAGTTAATCCATGAACAATACATTAAACTGTATCATATTTTTTCTTTTTATAATCCCACATTGGCTGAGAAATGTGTCATTTATAGATTCGATGAAGAGGTCTTCATAACTGTAATGATAGTTATTTTCAATATTTAGAAGCTATTCCCTGTTACAACAAATGGGGGACTCCAATTCTCAATGACATGATTGTGAACTACGCACATAAGCATATAGTTTAACATGCTATTCGGAATTAAACATATTACCATTTCAGCACAACAAACTAAGACTAAAGTGTAATATTCAGCCCACCAAGCATAACTATTTAATGTCAGCATCTTCTTTTTCAACAAAATATTAAAATAAACTTGATGAACATTAAAAAAGTAGGTAATTGTTTACCTGCCTTAATATATTGAATTCTTTCATGTCTAACACTCATAGCCGTCACAAGAATTCAGAAAGGGAGAAAGGAAAAAAAATAGCAACTGACCTGTTGTATGACCTCAGGATCAGAGGAGAACATTCTAGGGAATAGCCAAGGGACTGATGTTCCAATAAATCCCAATACCAATCCGGTTAGTGCACCAATGATCACAAGTGATTTTAATAGTGTTCGAGCCTGTTCAGCATAAATTTTTCAGAGGATGTATGTGGAATATTTGCAAGATTTACTATGTCTCTAATCAATACCACTTCACAAGGGAGAGGGATAACAGCAGATCAGGAAAAAAAAATCACATGTTACTCTTTCATTTCAAATAAAAAACGACTGAGTGGTTGTTTTTTGTGCTTGTTGCAAGTACTAATGAATTGAGCACAACTGTGCATATTAAAATTTATATCATTAGGATTACAACCTTTGGAAGATTTCGTTTAGCTCCATACATCAGTTCAGGCATAAAAGACTGGGCTGTTTGTGAAAGAGGTTCACCCCATACTGTACACATGCAGTACAATTGCATCATGACCTAAAGAAGAGGCGGTTAGGAAGGCCATTGCCATGAGGTCAGTATCAAAAAAAGTATGACTTAAAAATAAAAGGAAGAGAAGATTATTGACATGAATAAATTAAACCTGATGAGCAGCAACAATTTGTGTACCCATTGATGTAGCAAAGTACACAAGTAGAGAATAAAATGCCACCTGAAGTACAAGATGTTAGGAAAATGGCGTGATAATAATTGATAAATGACAACAGGAGTGCAATCAAGAATGGCATCACATACCTTCGACATCATTGTCACAAATACTGGACCTGACAGCTTGAAAATCTGAAGGAGTTCATCAGGTGATGGAATAGAGATCGCAAAACCATTGTACCCTTTCTTGTTTAGAGCTTCAATCATCATGTAAGCTGCAACAACCTAGGGCAAATGTGCATAATGGAATATAACTGATTTAGCTAATGAGGAAAAATATATTATTCCACATTTCCACGTGATTTTGTGCAATCATGTACTATGAAATCATGCATGTTCAGCATACCTGCGACACCATTGTAGCCCATGCTGCTCCAGCAATACCATAGTCTAAAAATCTGCAAAGTACTATGTCACCAATGCCATTAATAACACTTGCAACTGCCAAAGCCTTTAAAGGTCCCCATGAATCTTTCATTCCTAAGCTGCGCAACAAGAAACCAGACCAAAGCAAATATGTTAGGGTTTAACCTATTTTGAGGTGTGAATTTGCAATACATCGTGTAAGTTGGGAGTTATGTAATCAGGTTCCAAAATTTCAGCTATATAACAAACTGCGCTTCTTTTGACTAACATATGCGTGAAAAGCATTCAGTTCTTATGCTTAGTTTACCAGGCATCGCCAGAATATTACGTAATTGCACACTTGTGGCAGACAAAGCCATCAGGACAATGGTATAGGGGTAGCCAGCCCCAGACACATGAACATACAAGTCAAGAAGGCTATTAGTAGTAGTGAAGCCACTTTATAAAGAAGACTTCTGATTGTAGGACCAACTCTACAAATAGTAAAGAAAATGTAATGAAATTTTAGCCAGAAACTTAATACAGGGTTCCTCACCATACAGTCCATAAAGATAATGTAAACAGCTCCAGGCTTCATAAGACAAGGTCACACGACGAGAAGCGAACAAGAATGCGGAATAAAAAAAGCATATAGAACACATTCAGCAAATAAAGTCTTATACACAAGTAATGGAGGACCTTGCACTTTGAGCAACCCATCCAATCAGCATTGCCGGCCAAGCTAAGCCCCGAATCTGGAAAAAGATATGTTTACTAACCAAAAAAGTGAAAGGGACAATGAATACAGCAAAAGCATAACAAAAAATCTAAGTTCTTGCATGATGACAAGAGTTAAAAGAATTTTATAAATTTTAGTTAAGAGTTCATGTCAATCTAAAACTTTTACTGCCTCTAAAGAAAATGACTTCTCTTAGAGAGAAGTCCCTTGGTCCCTTTTCATATTTGTCTGGCTAATTACTCCATTCCACAATAATCTTTCATGAGCAAAGCTAGTGCTCAGTCAAGGAGCTCAAACTAGAAAGTATGCTAGAATTAAAGCCACCATACACTAGAAATAATGAGACCACGTGCACCACTAAACTTCTAAGATAATTAGACATTAGAAGAAAAATAGTGAAATAACTCATTGGTCAAACCGAGACGAGGTCAAAAGAGCTAACATATAAAAGTTCAGCAATATTTAACAACCAAGCCAGGGACAAAGTAAATGTGTAATGAACCTGAACGTATGTGTTTGCTGCAGTTGCGATTTCAGCATTATTGGCCCCCGCAAAAGCTGGAAATGCAAAGAAATCCATCATCTCACAACAGAATAGAAAAAACCATACAAGAATTCAATAAAAAATCAAGTACAACATCCTTCTTTACCAGTCAGCGCCCAAAGGCCATAACACCTTGTAAAGAAAAGCATCAAGAAACCACTAGCCAGTCCAATAAACAGCAAGATGGATATTTGATGTTGCACTTCATTTTTATCCTGCGCCACATAGTGCAGGAAAACACAAATTCATACTTAGTTTTATATCCACCTCACATTATGACCAAACTAATATAATCGAATATCATAACTCAATACAACAGACCTGTCTAGCAAGAGAAGTAGCGACCAAATTTGAAGTAGCAATTGAAAGAAACATAAACACGTAGCTAGTGTTATCACAAAACACGGTTCCCGGACCTAACAATAACCAAAAACAAGAAAAACAAAAATTAAATCGACAATTTAAAATCAATCCAAATGTATAACAAATTCAAATTTACATTTACCTAAAGCAGCAAGCTCAATGGAGCTGCCTTGACCAATAACAGCAGTGTCAATTAAACTCATCAACGGCCCACAGATCCAAAGCCCTACCGCGGGCCCAGAAAACTTCACAATTTCCGCCATTTGACTCCACAAACTCTCATTCATATCGAATTCTTCACTACTACTTTCAGAAATCTCTTCTAAAACTTGCATATTCTCTAACGCTTCTACTTTTTCCTCCTTATCTTCTTCAATTGGTGATATTTGACTAATGCTCTCGCCATTTGGAGAAATGCAGCTTCGAATGAAGATTCTATTAATTTTGTGGTTTAAAATTCGTATATTATTTTTAGGTAAAATGCAATTCCGATTGAATTTCTTGTTGGGAGTTTGGAAATAATGAGTGTAGGATTGGTGAGCTAGGGTTTTCATATTCATGGCGGAACCTTTTGTGCTCCGTATAGAGATTGAAGAATTAAAGAGGGGCGCCAAATGCTAAATGAATGAAAGATGAAAAAAAATTATGAGGACAGTTATAGAAAGTGTTTTCCTTTTCCCCTTTTGTTGCGAACAACAGTTTATAGAAAGTGTTTTTTTTTTTCCTCTTCTTTTTTCTTGTTATTGTTTTCCTTCTGTCTTATGCAAATTTCCAACAAAGTAACTTTTTTAAGGCAGACAATAATACAATATAACTTTTTTTTCTCTTCTAAACATCCATATTTTATTTATTTTTTATTGATGTTGGAGAAATGAAGGTTTTTTTTTTTTTTTTTTTAACTAGGAGAAATGAAGTTAGGGACAGTGAAAGTTGACGCCTAACTTAGAAAGTACCAAGTATAAATGACTATTTGATAATTAACCTGACCTAAAAAGTAATAACATAATATTATATTTTAATAAATCAATCTTTAATTTTTTTTGGTTATAAAGTTTGTATATTTCCAACAGCTTTTTAGTTTGATGATGATATTTGAAAAGAATTTTGTTGGATTCATAGCTAAGTAAATTATTATATTTTGATTTCCTTACGTTTAATAAATACTCTTATTTTGTGTTTATTATGTTTAACTATTTTAATTGAATATCTATCAATTAGTCAAAACACTTGGCCTTATTCGGAAGGGTTTTGACTCAGTTTCGCGAGTCTTGATTGAAAAAAAAATAGTTTTTGTGGTTTCGATGAGACCTTTGAAATTCCGATTGATTAGCTTTTAGATGTTGGATTTTGTGATTTTGGAAAAATTGAAACCTCATTTGAATTGTGCTTGAATGTTGGGATTTGGGGAAAAAATAGGTGATAGATGTCAAATCAATGTACTCCCTCCGTTTCATATTAATTGGCACATTCTTTATTTTCGCACAGATTAAAAAACATCATCATTACATATTTTTTATGATAAAATGTCTCAAATACCCTTTATAATGATGACTACTTTTTAATTTTTTATTAGTGAGTGATGACCATTAAATTTTCCAACTTAAATATGAGAAAGGGGCAAAATTGAAAAAAATGTTTTGAAAACCCAAACATGCCAATTAATTTGAAACAAAAAAAATCGGCAAATGTGCCAATTAATATGAAACGGAGGGAGTATTTTTAATAGAGTTTAACCTCATTTTGATTGACTTTGGATGTTAGGATTTGGGGAAAAAAGGTAGGTGGTAAGTGTCAAATCAATGTATTTTTTATAGAGTTGAAGGGGGAGGTGGTATGTGTCAAATCAAAATTTTATAGGTTTCAACTTTCAAGAGTTTGTGTATGAATTTTTAAATATGTTTGTAATGATTTTCATGGGTTTTATCAATCTCCATTTAAAAAAGATCTTGCTCAATTTTGCAAGACCCGCAAAACCGGGATTCGTTTAATGTATTAGTAGTAGGGATTATATTGATTAAACAAGCTTAGGGCCTGTTTGTTTGGCATTTCCCAGAATTTTTTCGTGTTTGGGAAATGCCAAACAAATATGTTTTCTATTTTCCGAAATAAATTTTTCATCCATTAATTTTATCAAACTACTCTCTCAAAAGCCAAACAAACAACAATTTTCTTATCTCTAAACAAAACCTATACAAACTCTACTTTGATTTGACATAAAGTAACCTATCTCTTACACAATTTATCTCACATAACAAACATGATTTGACATAAAGTCTTACACATCTTACACCTATAACCCAACTCTTCCAAAAAAATCTACACCTACTTTATTTCTCAAACCACTCTCTCAAAACCCAAACAAACAACATTACGCAAATCGAGATTATTTCACAAACCTCCACTACTCTCCCAAACTACTTTTCCAGCCAAACAAACAGGCCCTTAGTATCCCACTGGTTGGGTCATTTCATTTTCAACAAAAAGGTGTGCGTCGAATCCCAACTATCCCACCTTCTTTTTAAGTGTCTTAATATGCATATAATTAGTAATATGATTATAGGAATTGACATATAAATATTAATATGGTCATGTATTCATCATAAGGGAAATTCTTACACGTACCGGGTTTGGTCAATCACAAAACAACTGCAATATACTTATTTGGTAGTTGGATGAATTTTGTCAAGCCAGATTTGGACAAGAATTTTCCTCTTCATATATTTTTATATTGTGATTATAATTTTCATATATTACAGTAAAAGAAGGTTTCGTAAAATGCATTTATATAATTCCTCTCTATTAAGAACCATTGTTGAATGAAACTCTTAAAAAAATGATATTTTTTTCATCTTTTACTGAATAAAGTTACAGTGTGAATTTATTTTATTTTAGTTCTTATGATTTTATCTCAATATCCAAAAATTATCGAATTTGCTAAAAATGATCTTCGCACCCCAACCAAAATGCTCTAATTCCGTCCTTGAAAATAGACATGGATAAAAATTGCATGTTTATTAACACGGAGTTGGATACAATGACTTTTGATATTGTATATTATGAAATTATAGTTTTGATACTAAATATTTTAAATGTTTTTGTATTTTTGGTAGTCTTATCATTTTCATTCAATTTGAGACTAAAAAATAAAAATTGAGATTATCATATGAGACCAAAAGTATAAAACATGGTCTATTTTTTAGACCAGAAGTGCAAATATTATATAAAAAATGATGGATAAACAAAAAATGTAAAACGTTCTAAAAAAGTTGAAGTCAAAAATATAATTTTGATAAAAAGTCAGATAAAAAGTGTTGAAGCCTCGAAGGTCAACTCTATTTGAGTAAAATTACAATTTCGATAATAAACACGCAGTTGTACATGGATTAAAATTTCATTTTCATGGTATATTTTGATTAATTAAATGTTATAAAAAAATTACAAAATTTTCGAAAAACTTCAAAAAATATTTAAAAAAATTGTAAATCAATAAACATGTAAAATAAAGATATTTTATATTTTCATTTCAATTGAGTAAAACACATAAATTGGATCAGTTTGAATTTAAACTCAACTGTAACTCACGAAAACAAACTCCCTCTTTTGCCAAACGCTCCTTAGAGATAAACAAGTTTGGTTGGTGTGAAACAAATCGATGGTTCTTCGTAAATAGTCGGGTCCAACTTGGCAGGACCTATTTGACGGCCAATCCGATACATTGGCTACTTAAATTCTACTTTACTAGAAATTCCACTAAATATGCTACTAATATTCATCATTTAATTGCATTATTCTCCACGTTTTCACATCTAAACTCATATCACATGGTTGACTATTTCGTGGCAGATAGACATCATAGAAAAAAATCCCTTGCTCGAAAATTGACTTCAAAAAAAGTAAATATAAGTATATGATATCAAATCTATTTCAACTCCATTTTACCTAAACACAATATTAATATATTTACCAAATTATCAAAAAAAAAAAAATTAATATATTTACCCATATTTATTGGTTGGTCGTTCTTGTAAAAATATTACTATCAAATATCAATCATAATAATTAAACACATTCTTATTTCAGTAGCTTTATTGATATTGAATGCCAAAAGCATTTCAATAGAAAATCCGTAAGTATATGTTGTTTCGCTTTTTAGAAAATAAGTTCAAAATTTTGGAAGATTTAAAAGATGTGATTGAACTTAGTTTTATTTATTTACGAATCGAACTCAAACGAACTTTTATGAAACTAGTTCGAGCCGAGTATTGAATCTTGATATTTTTGTATTTACTTTTTTAATTGTTAGCATATCAAGTCGAGCTTGAACAAAACTTCCAAAATTATAAATCTTGTTCTAGATTATTTAATTTGCACGTCGAACAAAACTCAAATGAGCTCAAGCCGAATATCAAATAGTTTAATTAAATTTTCAGTCCTACAATCGACATGTCAATTTTCATTTAATTCAGAAAATCCGAATCCAAACAGAATCTTATCCAACTGGCAATTGCCAAACCAGACATTTTTAAACAGCATACAACTCACGTCCCGTCAAATAACTTAGGCTCTGAAATTCTTATTATATTTCTACACGCACTCACGGCAATACACCCCCCCTACCCCCCACCACAAAAACACCCCCACCAAAGAGTCAATTTTAAAAAGGTTAAAAAGAGAGTTTATTTTAAAAAAAACCATTAAAAAGTTAAAAATTTCACAAAGGTCATAAGATTAATTAACCAACTTAACTAACTTTTTCTAATTAAATTAAACTTTAAGAAATATACCCCTAAAAATTCAAAATCAACCCCATTTCTCTCCCAAAATCAATCCCATTCAAAATCCTAATCCAATTCTAACCCAAAATTAATATTTTTCACACACATTTCACTCAAATCAAGGAAGAAAAGGAAGAAGAACAACATAAAAGGTTAGCAGTTGCAAGTTACTTGAATTTTTGATGTATTTTTGAGTGATTTAGTTAGCAAAATGGAGAAATATTCCTGCTGCAAATTTCGCGTTTTGTGGCGTTTGGCGTTTTGTTATGAACAAACGCCAAACGCCATGGTTTCCTTCATGGCATTTGGCATGTTCAAACGCCAAATGCCATGAAGATATGCATGGAGTTTGGCGTTTGTATACCCAAACGCCACAAACGCCATGCATATCTTCATGGCGTTTGGAATTTAGAAACGCCAAACGCCATAAAAATGCCAAATGCCAGAATTCAAATTCGAGAATGCATTTTTTATTTAGATAGTTTGTGTATTAATTTTTGTTTTTACTTGTAGGAATGGACAAAATTATAATATATCTTTGGTATGGCGGTGATTTTACACGCCAAACGGATGGAAAATGGTATTGGAGTGGTGATAGAAATTTTGTGCAAACAATATTGGTGGATAGGAGAATTCCGTTTGAGGAACTAGCTGACAAAATTTGCAAAAAGTTGAATTTAGATCGGTATACTAATAATATTGAGATACAACACAAATGTGGTGAGAAGGAAATAGTGATCGTATCAAATGAATCAGATTGGGAGATAACAAAGTACTATGTCCATAATGCTATTGATTTAAATTTGTTCGTGATTTGTTTTCCGAGAGAAGAAATTCTGAGGATAGAGACGACTCCGGGGAGAAAAGAGAATTCGAAGAAACTTATGACCTGGGGTAAAGGAAAAAATTTTTGTGACAAAGTTAGTTTCAATAATAACCTTGATGGATGTGATATAGAAGGATCAAATGCACAAGGTGATGTTGATGAGGAGATCATTGCCTCTAATCCAACTTTACATACAGTGAAGGAAGATGAACCTAGATGTCGTACTCCTCTATTTAGTCAATGGTCTCCGTATGATACAATGCATTTCACATTAGCTTTTAACAACTTAATTTTGGAGAAGTAAAAGTAGAAGTTTTATATGCTTACATTGAAAAAGTAATATTTTGAAAATGGAAAATCTCAAATGAGTTTGCAATAGGTATCGCAAATACCATTTGTCCATATAATGTATTATTTCCAAGTTTTCTTGTTAACCTTCTAAAATAAAGCTACCCAAAAATGAGATATTTCTTCAAAATAGTAATTTCCACGTAAAAAGATGAAATATATTGAGATGCCTGCGTAAGTAGTTGACTTGTTGGCTTGTTTGCGCACCTGCACCCCGCGTCTTTTGCCTTATTTTAGGCTATATGTAATATTTTAAGCTTTAATTCTCTTGCATAGCCAAATAAAGCTCAAACCTAGTCAATATTTTATCGTAGTCAACACTGAAGAATTCAATCCCACCCGGACTCGGCGTGAATGACTTGCACTATATATATAATAATAATAATAATCAATGAAGGTATTTTCAATTTCACATGTTAGGCCACTAAACATGGAATATAATATGTTGGAGTAATCACTATTTTTTTATAGGAAAGTTGGAGTAATCACTCTTCATTAACCTAAATTACAATATATTCAACTCGCTTACATCCATTAGTATTGTCCAAAAAATTAGAATAAGAAATGCAAAAAATTATACCACAATAATAAAAAAAATTGATAGAGGGTAGTTCGGTGGGCCCATGCTAGGAATTAACGGCGATATGATGAAAATGAAACTCATTTAAAAGAATTGCATTGATACACTAGGTCATATCGAATTACGGAAACACAAAACAGAAATATGTCACGAAAAATCAAATCAGTTCAAAATCAATTTACATTGAAATTGTCAAATATTCTTAGAAAATCCCAAAGTTGCAATATCTTTCCACTGAATAAAAATAGAAACTGAAAAATGGGTTCGGCATTGCCAAGACATATTAAGATTAAAAAGAAAAAGTTTACAGAATTTTGTATATATATCACCACTCAAATCATTATTTTTTAAATAAAATTTGAGATGATATGTTTCTTCTAGATTTTTTTTTTAAAAATTTAATACTAATGTTTGGTAGTTCATTTGATTTGTAATAATCTAATCGTTACAAATAGATTTTATAATTTAGTGGTAGTGATGTACTGATTAAAAATATCAGTATAATGAATAGTGAAATTAGTAAAGTATGATCAACACTAAATAATGTACCTTTAAGTAGAAGTTGACATTAGATTTGGGTATTCTGAATATATCCCCTCCCACAATAAATCGGGTACTCGAGACGAGTTTGGAACTGAGTATCGAATCTTGATATTTTTGTATTCAGAATTTTGATGAAACTAGTTCGAGCCGAGTATCGAATCTTGATATTTTTGTATTTACTTTTTTAATTGTTAGCATATCAAGTCGAGCTTGAACAAAACTTCCAAAGTTATAAATCATGTTCTAGATTATTTGATTTACATGTCGAACAAAACTCAAATGATCTTGAGCCGAATATCAAATAGTTTGATTAAATTTTCAGCCCTACAATCGACCCTATAGTTCAAATTAAAATAGAAAGTGTCAATTTTCATTTAATTTAGAAGATCCGAATCCAAACAGAATCTTATCCAACTGGCAATTGCCAAACCAGACATTTTTAAACAGCATACAACTCACGTCCGTCAAATAACTTGGGCTCCTAATTTATATTTCTACACTTCCTCAGAAAAAAAAAAAAAAAAAAAAGAATATTTCTACACGCACTCACGGCAATACTCTCTCTCCCCCACCTCCCCCCAAAAACAACCCCACCAAATATTACTACTAATTTCCAATATTTTTTTCTCATTCACTCTTTTCAACATACGCATAAATTGCACCATTCCTTACACACATAAAACGCAAACGCCCGTAGTCAATCACCCAATCAATTTGCTGCGAGAGCTAAGCTAACGAAACAGTACGGAATGCAGTTTTACTCTCTGTGCTCGATTTATTTTTGTTAATGAAAACTGATTTTGGATATTTATTCATCATCAAATACGAATCCTGATCCGAATATTTAGATTTAATGAATAGTTAATGTGTTTGTTGTTTGGTGTTGAGCAGGAGTGGTGAGATGGTGAGTTTGCGTGCAATTTTGAGTAATCCGGATGATCTGTATCCGATGCTGAAGTTGAAATTGGCCGCAAGAAATGCGGAGAAGCAGATCCGACCGGAGCCACATTGGGCATTCTGTTACAGTATGCTTATTAAAGTTTCTAGAAGTTTCGCTTTCGTTATCCAGCAGCTCGACACCGATCTTCGCGATGCTGTGAGTTATTATTATTGCTATTACTTTTGTTATATATGTATGTATATGTATATTCTTAAATTTAACAGGAACTTTTGGTTAAGGTTTTTTTTAGCAATTTGCATACAATTGTTTAATTGTTGCTGGTGTGTGATGACCTTGAATACTATTTTGTTTTTAAGAAAATGAAGAGTTGAGTCTTAGAATTGGAAGATGAATTACTTTCTTTGAAATTTACATTATCTTTTACATCTATTACAATTTGTGAGTCCAAATCGCGGACCAAACATAGCGTCGGCAAGTTTGTGGTTAGTGAGAAGGTGCATCTATCGAAACAAGTAACCAAGAGAGTAGAGTAATTAGTATGAAATAAATTTTTGGGTCACTTGGCTATTATTTATTTCGTTTGGAGGTACTGAATCATTGAGATTAAATTATCAATGAGGAAAGACATTTCTCAATCTATATTCTTTTTTCCGTTTCACAGGTTTTCTGAATTCTTTCACAATGTTTTCTCCTTTATCAAATCATCTGATGACCATTCCTGAGATATTCGCGAGTCTATGCCAAACACTTGGCTGACTTGTTTTTGAATTAAAAATGACATTATTGTTCGTAAATTGTGTGCGAAAGTTAGAAAGTTGTTCCTACTATCTTGATAGTACTATTTGGTTTTTTCCTTTTTCATCAAATTGTTTTTAGCTGCAAAATTGGTTCCACATTTAGTAAAAACTTTTCCAGTAATTGAAATTATTAGAAGGAATAGTTTTTCTTTTCAAATTTAATCTTACACATGGAGCTAGGAAGTGTCCAAAAGGTGTTACAGTGAGCCAGCAGTAGTACCAGAGCGAGTATCATACTAGTGACTCTGAATAACCGGATTCGTAAAAACTGTATTCATGCTGTATTATTGAAATGTCTATGTTTCAATACACTTCATATTAAGTCGGTTTTAATCAGTACACTATCCACTACGTTCCTCCCAAAATGTAGTTACTATTGAATAACTTTAAATATTTGAGTAGCATTGGTTTACCTCTGTATGCTTTTTGCTTTGCAAAGAATGATTTTTGCTCAAAATTTCACAAACTTTGCAGGTATGCATCTTCTATTTGGTTCTTCGAGCACTTGACACTGTTGGTAAACTCTCCTACTAACAAGTATTTTAGTTCTTCATTGTCATTGCATACTTTCAGAAAAATGATATGAGATTACTTTAGAAAATGTGTTTCCTCCTAAGTGCTAAAGACAACATCCTAGCCTTGCAGCATTTCAAGAACTACTCAAGTAATCATCTTACTACTTTGTAATTCATTTGACAGAGGACGATACAAGCATAGAGACAGAAGTTAAATTGCCTATTCTGATGGCTTTCCACCGTCACATATATGACCCTGCATGGCACTTTTCATGTGAGTTATTGGGTTCTTCCTTTTAGCCTACCTATGTTATTTACCAGCCTTCTGAATAAGCATATTGAAGGACACCTTAAGGGATCATTTGAACTATTTTTTTTTATCTGACATCCAATCTGTTATGTGTAAGTTAACATCAATGGAAGGATCATACTTTACAATTGTGGGGTTACTGTTGCAACTTTCCAGTCGTTAATTTAATGACTAGAGAATACCGTTAAATTGCCTATTAAAATATGATGTGGCCTGTCAATCCCGGGCCAATTAAAGAAGAAAATGTGTCCAGGCACTACTATGCAGCTCAACTGGTGTTATGCTGCACCCCAACTCCCAACATCCTATAGCCACCACCCCTGACACCAAATCAAATGAAAACTTTATTGGTTATAGATTACCTTTTGGCTTGATGAGCAATATACTAGCTGTTCTATTCAAGTTCATATCTCTATATATACAAATTCAAACTGTCTAATCTATTGATTAAGTTATGGTATTGATCTTTTATAACTTCCAAAATTGGGTTTTTTTGGTGATTTAAATATTTCAAAATTACTAACTAATAATCCAATATTTTGTTGCAAAAAATCTTCAATTCGATTGATTAACAGTTCCATCTGAACATTCAGTTTATGGAGGTAATTTTACCGTTTGAATGACACTGTGTTTCCTTTTCTTAATTTTTTTATATTAGCTACCACATTTTCAAGAAGAGGGGCTTATTAGTACAGAGTTTTGTACATATTATACTAATGCTCTTTATATGTCTCAATCTTATTATACTTTTCAACAGGTGGTACAAATCACTACCAAGTTTTAATGGATGAGTTCCATCACGTTTCAACTGCTTTTCTAGAGCTTGGGAGCGGGTACGTCTTTAACTATCAACATTGCTCATGCAATGCTATTTAATTGATTCGTGACTATGGTTATTGAGTATGTTTGCTGAGCCTGTGTTATAAAATAAAAGAATTTTGAGATTCATTTCTTGCTGATATTCAGATTTATGGATTATTTAGTGCAGCAAGATAATTCTCATTCCTTTTTGCAGTTATCAGGAGGCAATTGAGGACATTACCATGAGAATGGGTTTAGGAATGGCAAAATTTATATGCAAGGAGGTATACTAGAAATATCATGGTAGACAGCTAGAGGCAGTTTCTTAGTACTCTGACGAAAAGGGGAATCATGTGTTACCTGGTTTCTGAAGTAGCTCTTTACATGAAATCTATTAAAATCTGATATTGCTTCTGTACATGACAAAGTTTCTCTTGGCCACTTTTAATCAAATAGTAACTTTTTGTGTTGCCATCACATGTAACTAAAACATAATATATAATGTTTGTGAATAAGAGGCTCTGAAAAAATATTCATGGATCGGAACTTTCCTCTGTTGTCAACAGAAAATGCTTAGGTGTTGCTGATTGCGACTTTTTCCTTTGACAGGTAGAAACTATTGATGATTATGATGAATATTGTCACTATGTGGCCGGACTTGTTGGATTCGGGTTGTCGAAGCTGTTTCATGCTTCTGGAAAAGAAGATCTGGCTTCAGATGCGCTCTCCAACTCAATGGGTTTATTTCTTCAGGTATTGCCTCCACTATGTAAAGCAAATAAGTGCTAGTACTTGCCTTAGAGATATCTGGTGTGAGAAAATTTAACTTCTTATTTGTTAATTACAGAAAACAAATATTATCAGAGATTATCTGGAGGATATTAACGAGATACCAAGGTCACGTATGTTCTGGCCTCGTCAAATTTGGAGTAAATATGTTAACAAACTTGAGGTTCGTTTTCCCATTCTTCTCTAATATATATATATTTTTTGATAAAATATTCTTCTCTTCTCTAATATTAAACTTGTCTTTTATATTGTGAAAGTTGCTTCATAGATATGGATTATTGTTGATTCTGCTGGAGCAAATTTTCTCACTGACAGTTTATGTGGTTTTGTATTCTTAGGACTTAAAAGACGAGGAAAATTCTGTTAAGGCAGTGCAATGCTTGAATGACATGGTCACAAATGCTTCAGTGCATGTAGAAGATGCCCTCAAGTATATGTCTAATTTGCGAGACCCAGCTATATTTCGTTTTTGCGCGATTCCTCAGGTAAATATGTTTGTGCAGTGTCATCAGAAGTCTCAGCTATCTAGGAATAGTTCTCACTTTAAGTGAAACTGATATTGTATGTTATCAGAATCTCATCTTGTTTTGCTTCCTAAACTTACCAGATCATGGCTATCGGGACATTGGCTTTGTGCTACGACAACATCCAAGTTTTCAGAGGCGTTGTGAAAATGAGACGTGGTAAGATGAATATATTTTGTGCTCTTTTTGCATTATATTATCCAAACTATTTCATCTTGATTGGAACTACATGTTTTTGTGTTTTTTTCTTTATTCTTTTTCTCTTTCCTGCATAATATACAAATGAGCTTTTACAAATTGGAGCATAGTTTTTAAGGAGTCAAAGTGGCAAATTGGTCATCAAAATAAGTTAGTATTCTGACTTATTGGAAAGACCAAACAGGATTCCCATTTAACTGTATCTGAAGTAGCTTTGTGCTGGTGAACAATTTACTGATGACCGTTTCTCTTATTTCACTGGTTATGAGCAGGGATTTTGAATGCTTCATAATAACAACCTATAAAAAATTTTATTGCCTAATCAAAGTAAATTCAATTCAAGTGCAAGATAATATATACTATGGTTTTGGTTTCTTAAGTTAGTCTTCCAGATTCCACTACGATACATTCTCTGTTATATGCATGTGCATTTTTCTTGTTCATTCGCATTTTCATTTTCATTATCAAACCAGCAAATATAATAATTCTTAATTTTCTGTTTTTATTTGCCTAGGGCTTACTGCTAAAATTATTGACCGAACTAAGACAATGTCCGATGTGTATGGAGCTTTTTATGATTACTCTCGTATGATAAAAGCCAAGGTATGATGCTTAATCTGATCCAAAAGCCAGTTTGGCTTGCAAAGTTGTGCTCCATCCTGTTGCTGTTATACCACGATCATTTTGACATACATTGCAGTAAAATTAATTTTCCCTTGTTTCAAAAGGTTTCATTGACATTAGGACGTACAAATAAAAGAGAGGATGGCATTTTTCAATATTATTTTTAATAAATAACAGCAAATTTTCGGATTTTCTTAGGTCCGTATTCTTCTGTTTTTTTCTCAAAATGGTCTATCGTCATTTCTTAAAGATATTCAGAAAATAGTTCTTCATATTACATTTCATTAGAAATGTGTCTGATCATCACATGTTGATGTTACTAAAGACCTACCTTTGCAAATCCAATATCTTTCCTTCAAATTGGATATTTTTATTTCACCTCTTAATACAGTGAGACTTCTTTATACCGTTTCACCACTTAATACAGTGACAGTTTTGCAATATTTTGTTGGATGATAATTAATGATTTTCTTTGATTATAAATCTCTTTCTGCATTTTGCTGAAAACTTATATTGCCCTCTAAACTTCTTAGGTTGACGACAACGACCCTAATGCCAGAAAGACGAAGGACAACTTAGAAGCAATCTTGAAAATCTGCAGGGACTCTGGAACCCTTAACCAAAGGTAGTTTTTATTTTGTTAAATTGTCATCTAGGAGTTATTCTTCCAATCAACTTTGTAATAACCTTGTTCTGTTTTCCAGAAGATCTTACATTGTACAGAGCAAGTCCCAATGCAGTGCAACTCTGGTTAGTGTTTGATCCATTCTTTCCTTACTTTTGAAGCATTAGTCGATTTTCTAATTATTATTTCTTCATGCAGATTGCTTTCATATTCATCATATTGGCTTTTCTTCTAGCATACTTGTCTTCAGCTCGACTAACTAATATGTGTAAGCACTTCTTTATAAATTGTAGAAACTATTAATAATATAGAATCTGAATAACGGTTCTTGCTTAAACGGTACACTCGTAATTGCAGGACTTAGTTTGGCTTAGTTGTGGAAAGCAACTTCCTTGTAACAAAAACCATTCTTATGTGCACAATCAAATGGTGATATTTGAGTTTCATACTGGGCATTGATTTTTTTAATATGGTTGTGTATTGCTTTCTGGCATGATGTATCATTGGTAGCTTTTCATCTAAAGTTTGTGTTCTGTTTTGTAAAAGTGCATTTTACACGCAGTAATTTGTAAGTTATTTATGCCTTATACATCCTGTATTTTATGTATTTCTTGGTATTGGTTAAATAAGTAAACAATTTTATGTTTTGCTTTGTGAGAAATTTAATTTGGTTCCAAATTGCAGTGCTTTAGCTGTTCTTCGATTTTCTTGCAAGTGCAAAATTTAATTTTATTGTCTTGGTTGTTATTGGATACGTGACAAAAGTTCTCAAATTTTTAGTTTGATAAATTAAAGAGAATCACTCTTCTCTGTCTCTATTATTATTATTAAAAGTAAAAGCATGAATATCTCTTTTAACTTTTTTGTACGGACTATAATACATCTGTGTGATTTTAAAAAGCAAAATAAATTTAAAAAAGTGTAGTAATAAATGAGCAAGACTAGGTGGCAAGATCCTAAAAATGGGACATAAGATGTTACATAATTTGACAACAAATTTGAGGCCTTATTGTGTGTATTTAGATTTTGAATTCACTTTATGAAATATTTAAATCTATTGTCTTAAAATTAGAAGATAGAAATCTTAAAGCGTTTGTAATTTATACAAAAATATTAAGTTTTTATAGTTTTGGTAAAGGAATTATAAATAAAATAGATCATAATGCTTTATAGTTATAATAATATTTCTATTTATGTATTTTTGTAATACATTCAATTTTTCTGGTAATACCTATATTTATAATATTTGTGCATCTTCCTAGTTATTTTAAATAGTTTGAAAACAAAATATTGTACTATTTTAAAAAAAATTAAAAAATTGAAATATTATAAATCACAAATCTACCTCGAGCGGTGCATATGAATATAACGGGGAGGCACTGATTTGGTACAGTCTTGCTGGAAGAAATCATCAAGGCATATTGTCGGCCCATTGAGATGTAAATGTTGGGGCTGTTTGGTTGTGGTTTCTAAGAGAAATTCTCTATATTCGATTAATTCTTAGAACATGCTCGATTTTGAATTAAGAAAATGAGTTAAAAATAATTATAATTACGAAAAGAAAAAAAGTAAAGTAAAAAATGGATTATCTTATTTTATTTAAATTGTTCTAGAGATGAAACTTGAAAGATAACTCCAGAAATGTTGGGGTTTACTGAAAGAGTGAAGACATTTTTGAAAAAGTAAAGAAGCCCGTGGATTTTTGATATACTGATATGCGAATCCACATGCTTTTTGAAAACCCATCATTCTCGAAAGCCCATCACAAAATACACGTTAAAAGTTCAAACATATTCATATTTTTAGTTTAATAAACAAAAAAAAAACCGAATGACTATTTTTAGTTATAGATACATAATTAAAAATTTGAAAAAAAATTAAGATTTTCAAACCCATAAAAGCATAAATAGGTACCCGTATGATTCTCTAAAATCCTACTTAAATTCTTAAACCAACCCTCATCTAACTCTAGAACTAGATCATATGAGGACGTCAGTTGTGATGACTGATGTACTGAACAACGAAAACATGTATAGAATAAATTTGTTAATATTTTGAACTTGATATAGGAGCATAAAACCATTGAACATGTTTTCTCAGGGGGAAGATGTTCCTCAACTCCAAACGGTAAACAAAATAGAACATCAGGCAATACATTAATCTGTAAAAATTGCAACGATACTGTGTAACGAAAGTAACTGGCAAGTACTCCTTCCTGTACGGGCAAACTTCCACTATGTATATATATATCCAAGATATACAAATACGAAAAAGCATGTTGAAACCAAAACCAAGGCAATAGGTTAGAAAACTTCAGCTACCTTGCTAGCAAGAACACGATCACGTCTCTCAATGTATCCACTCGGAAACCAACCTGCTTTCCCTTTGCTTTCACCTTCAGCCCATCCATTGTTTGAAACCTTTAAACAAACAGAAGATAAATTGATTTATATGCAAATTTCATGAAATCCAACAACACAAATAGATAAAAAGGAACATCAAAACTGTTAGTGGTTGTTAAGATCTAATTGCCCAAGAGCAATTAAAACATAGAAAATTAAAAACAAGCACAAAGACAACGGTCTTGTTTGTTAGGCTTTTCTGAGAGCGTTTCAACGCTCTCAGAAAGGAGTTTCCAAAATTATTTTCATTTTCTATGATTTGCATACCTTTCGGACAACAACATACTCTCCAACTGACAAATTAAGCTCCACATCAGATTCGGCTTGATATGAGTACAAAACCTGTTGTAGAAGCAATGGTCAATGAAAAGATTTAAACAGCTATAATTTCCAACAGCCGTAAGTTGAAATTCCTACAACTCTCGTATCATTCCCAGTCCCAAGGATTAATGTAAAGAATTAAAGAGTTATCATACAGTAGTTATTTGCTTACCTCCCCAAGAAAGTAGCCCATGCCATCTGTTGATCCATTCTGCAGAGGTGAAGTAGGTGTATCATTTACTTCTTCATATGATGGAGGTGTAGGCATACTGTCCATGCTTGGTGCAGGAGCTGCTTCTATACGTTGTCGCTCAGACATCATCTATAAATCAACAACAATTTTTTTCCTATGTTTGAGATTCTGAAGCTTAAAACATCATAACACAGGCTTTTGCTCATATATAACATACTTACCTCGCTTTCTAGCTGATCAAGGATTTGAATAACTCGCTGATGGTAAGCACGTTCAGATTCAACCTTTGATCACGGAGTAGAGAGAAGTTTGGTAAATATTCAAGTTTTGGAAGTTCAAAATGTTCTACTCAAATGGGCAGAAGGCAATACCATGGATATTAGTCGCTGCAGTGTCAATCTTTGTTGTTGAGCTTCAACAGCAGCCATAGCTGCAGCAGCTTCTTTCCCAAGTGTGGCTACATTGGATTTCAGATCTTGCAATTTAGCTTCAGCTGCTTCAAGTTTCAAAGCCATTTCAGGATGGGCAGTTCCTTCTCTTACTTTTGCTTGTCTCCTGGCAACTTCAACAGCCTATCTAGGTTCAACAATATAGAACTAACAGCTGGTGAGGAGCAGTTTCGGTCCATAAATACCTGAGCTCTGCCAAGAAGTTGAGCACTACAGAAACAACTTGAAATGTATGCCGAAAATACCTGAGCTTCTGCCTCTTGTCGCATCCTATCATATCGTTGAGCGAGATGACGAGCATCTTCTAATGGAGCGCCCATTACCATAGATCTCAATGGTTCTGCCACCTGAAACATGAGAATTCATAACTCAACTAACAGAAAATGTAAATGACTGTAAGACAGATCAAATAAAGTTTCAACTAATGATGCTAGAATAATGATAAGATGGCTTATTATCCCTCAAACAATTAAGATCTGATATAGTTCATTAATTACAGCAACCAATTCTGACAAATGAAAACATGTTTAATCCTCAAGAGTTCATCTAAAAAAAGAATAAAGTGAACCAAAGCACAATAAATACCACCCTCTGACAAAGCCATTCCTATATGACCTCACCTCTTAGCTAGAACACTTCCTACTTCATATTCATTCTCAAATTAAGAGGTGTATGTTGGAAAGAACAAAGAAATCACACAACTTGCAATGTCTACAAAAGCAGAATATTAGGCAATCATAAAGCTACAAGTTTTCCTGATAAACTCCTTTTTATGATTGATGCTCTTGATACACAGAGTGCAAGACAAGTTATGTAAGAAGATATAGATCAGTTTTGGATGGACTTATCATATCGAAGCTGGTTACTTGGTGGATATTGTCACAACTAGTTTCTATCAAAGGATTTTCAAAGTTCTGTGACTGTGTGACATGATATTGTCAAGAACCTATCATTAAAAACAAAACCTCAGGAGTTAACCAAAAACACCTATATTCTCATGGAACAATCCGTTTAAATGACAAGTTCATCACTATCTAGATAAGGTGGAAACAAAACAGAATCAGATGTGAATAAATGGTACCCGCATTTAAGTATTACTTTCGAGTCTATATAAAGAAATTATGTCCCAAACAAGTTTGAATATGCAATAGATACACTTAGGCCTGATATTTCTAATAATGCTGCCTTTAACAGGCTGTAAATACTCGTCCTGAAAATACTGTTCGTAAGTTAAGACCAGAGTAGAGATGCTAGGCACATTATTATAACCTGAGTGCCAAAGGCTTTCAACAGATTTCCACGTTCTTTCTCCATTTGAGCACGAGCACGTGCAAAAGTTGATGCAGCTTTTGATAATGTATAACCACTGGTACATGTATTTTCAACACCATACTTCCGGCTATCTTCCGACAATTTAGTTCCTGAAATGGAAGTGCACATAAAAGGACTTAAGATCTAGACACTTAATAGAACTGCAATGAGAAAAAAAATGATTTTCATCTTCGTAGGATACCTATCTCAACTTGTTTGGACCCAGTAACTATATAACCTTCAACACCCCGAACTATGTCTCTTTGGAAATGCTGAAGAGTAGAAGAAAAATGAAAAACTTCAATCAGAGGGTATTAAAAAGAGTTTAATTAATGCACAAAAGCAACAAATGGAATCCAGAGAATTCTTAGATTCAATAGCTGATTATGCTTGGAAGTGTTTCTTGCACATGTATGATTGCGAGTAACCAGTCCCACACCACACACGCAGTACTATTAAACATTAACTGAGAAAATCAACCTTGGCTGCACGAGTGGATATGTATAGCTTTTCAAGTTTCTGGTGCTGCTGGATCTCCGCATCATCAGAGCCAACATTATCTGAACCTCCATATGCACCAAACTGCTTCAGAACAGCCTGAAATTGAACTCCATCAACATACTACATATTCAGATACCGAACAAATTCACTTCAAATACAGATAAAAATAGAGAGAGGTCAATGCAAACACACAAGCCTACATATAAACTGAGCTCAAAATTATGTGATAGGTACAACCATTTACTGAACCAAATTTCGAATTAGGTATTGAACATGTTATGTGCAAACTTCAAATCCTTATACAAACACAACAAATGCCATTAGATACTTGGGCAATGCAATATCAAAGAATATTTATAAATTAATTTACTCCACACAAAACGAAATTACAACTCTCGTTACTAAACCTAAATTAAGGCGATTATTTGATTGTACGCACTAGCACTAGCACGAAATTTCAAATCCAAATACGTGAAAAAGAACATGAAATTCAAATATTCAAGCAGATCTCGAATCATCGAAAGTGCAGCTGATCCGATTGAGGTTCGCCTACAAATCCTGATTAAATAATGCAAACACAAGCGTACCTGTACATATACATAGAGAGAAAGAGTACCTGCTGTTGCCTGGCCACCTGTTCTCGGAGTCTGGATGCTTGTTTCCTAATGGCTTCCATTCAGGAATCGATTAATTGCTCCAGAAGAATATAAGAAATTTACAATTGGGTAGAGATGAAATGAGTTCGATTTGGTTTTTGGATTGGTGAATTTGAATTAACGCCTCTTTCTTTTCTTTATGGGAAAAATTAAGAAATGAGTTTTGTTTTTTCCTCCCAAAATGTTACCTTTACCAAAGCTTTTTTATCATTCTTTTTGTGCTTTTTTCAGATTTAACAAAAAAAAATCAATCCGTACCAAAAATACTTGATGTGCCAACTTTATTCATTTTTTAGTCTAATATTATTACTTTAGAACAAATCAACATATGTTTAAAACACAAAATCAATTGATCTCACAAATTTATTTTTGTCAATTGGGTCCTAATATATTTGTACAACCACGACATATGTTCGGATAATGTGGTGCATCAAATTGTTAGAATTCTAGTTGAGTTACTATATTTAAGGAGGGGTCACATTTCATCTCGACCGTGTATTGATAGCAGAACCGCAGGTGTAAATCACTCCAATAATGATACAAAACCTTTTCGGATTGATGCAATTAAAGAATGATCTAAAAAACTGGGAAACAAATGTCACGTTTTTTTTAATTTTTTCCTCACTACTTATATAAATTCTTTGGCAATAATATTTTTGGGTACAAACTACAAATGATCAACAGGCCTGCTCTACATCCTCAATTAGTAGCGGCAAAATATAAACCGGAGCCTCTTCCCAGATTCCCTAGCCAATTTTTGCCAAACGGTTTTACATCATGAGTTACCATTATTTTCTAATGATTGGCCCATCGAAAATAGCCCAATATCAGTCGTGATTAATGTCGGCCCAGAATCACGGATTCATAAAGCAAGAAATGATCAGTAGCCCAGAAAGTGTGCCTAGTTGTTTCAACTAAATTCTCCCAATTTATTGAAAATATTAGCTGTCAGTTTTACTAGAAAATTCATTGGAAAATGACTTACTAAATAAACTACTTAGACAATGGGGTTGAGTAATTAACTTGAATTTCGGCAATTGCATTACAATTTAAATTATTTGTAATGAGAATATGATGTAAACATCCATACAGAAGCCTTCAAACTAGTTGTTGAACGTCTCTTTCTGTCAAATGCAATTATATATTTGGTATTAAAACATATATGATTAATTATATGAAATTATGAATTAAACATCCCATGAATAAGTCACACCTAAAGTCTTAAATGTTTTCATGCTCATCCAGCTCCGCATGGAGAGTTGATTTTCAAATTTTCAGACTTTAGCGGCCTACTTTGAGCGAGTCCCCGTATCCTAGACAAGCCTCTCGACTGGCCTTGTGTCTAACGACTTAACGTACTTTTCAGATTCCTACTCAAGTAGACTAGCTAGGGGGTCGATAGTGATTCTTTAGACTAATAATATTTAAAATAATTTTGAATGTTATTAGCCTAGTCTGGGGAAAGGTCCCGCAACCTATTACTTAGGATACCCTTGAAAATGTTATATAATAAGGTAATCCGAAGTTCTTATAAAAATGCAAGGGTGAACGTTTGGATACTGTCTGGATTCGACCCGAACCTTAATTGGATCCTATTTTAGTACCCCACATTATTTTTATTTCGGAAAAACTTTAGAACCAAGTCAAGTAAGTACTATTTCAATTTTAAAAAAAAAAAATCTAATTTAAATAAATTATTATGCGTAACTAAAATTACTAAGCTCGTTTACATTTCAACATCGAAGTGCATGTGTTATGTGAGTGCAGTGCATGTGTAGTGTTTTACCAACGTGTATGCAACTTCCTCTTCCAATACTCCAATATAAGTTTCTACATCAATTGCTAGCAGGCTTCACGCGCTCCAATTGTTTTTGTTGAAGCAAAACATTTGTGGATGTGCACAAATCATGCACAATAAAATTCTAGACTCGATACCATATAAAGTTTTCAAGTTTTCAAATTTTCAAATTATACTTTCATAACAAACAAGACTACACGTATTTCTTAAAGAAATAATTATTAGTTACAACTAACAAGTAATTTAAACCAATTTTTATATTAAAAAACCTTCGACTAGCTAGTACCCCACATGTTCCAAAAGCCCACATTAAGAGAAAATCAAAACAAATTTATAAATTTCCATACTCATAAACCTACAATGACAGTTAATATTTTCCATGTATATTTCATATGGCTAAATATCACGAAAATATAATATGGAACGGAATCCCCTAAACTTGACTCAACAATTGTAATTACTAGATTAAGTAAAAATAATCATTGTATTTGTTAAAAAGAAATTCATTAATTAGTCAGTGGATCAAAAGTATACTTTTAAGTAATAATAATTAATTTCTGAATGAGTCGAGCCACACAAATACATCTTTACTAATAATAGTGTGAGGAAATCGCACTTTTCATATTAAATTTTCATCTCCTCTATACATTTGGTATCATGCTTTTTGAAAAAATACATTTAATACCATGATTTCACCCCCTCGACACATTTTCTTTCTCCGTCAATTTTCGGACAAAAAAAGCCTTTAAGTCACCAAAATGGTACTCTTGTGTGCCTATAACATACCTGTAAATTATTGTGGCATTATTTCTTGTAGATTATGAGATATGGTTTAATTTTGATATATCCCGAAACTTTGTTAATTTTCTGATGATTGTTTATTGTGTTTCATGAACTGAAACTTGTACCGTTAGAAATCTATCGTCAAGAGTTTATCAACCCTATAATGAACACGAAATTTGGCCTTTTAATGATGGAGTTATGGTGGTTTCCGTCCAAAAATTGACCGAGGAAGGAAATCTGTCGAGGGGAGTGAAATCATGTTATTAAATGTGTTTTTTTTTTTTTTTTTTTTTTTCAGAAAGCATGATACCAAATGTATAAAGTATGTAAAAGCTTGGTAAGAAAAGTGCAATTTTCTCATAATAATATATGTTGTTAGTATTTTTCTGTGATGATAGTTTATTGTCTTTGTAGCTGAAAAATATGAATGAAATTTTTTTATCTAGACCTTGTGGTCTAGATTTTTACAACTCATTTAGAATTAAAAATAAAACATAATTATTATAATTTTTAAATAATCTTAACCCAACTAGACTAAACTAAACTAAAGTTAAGTTAAAGTTGTGTTTTTATCAAAATCAATGTTATTTAGGGTGAGTTTGGCCTAGCGATTCGAAAAGCAATTACAGAAGAATTAATTTTACTAAAATTGATTTTGGTAATAATTGATTATAATAAAAATTAATTATAAAATAATTGCTTTTGTATAATAGCTTTTGTAAAAGTAACACTTTAACAGCTTCTAAAATAAGTTGATTTTTTGCTTCTCAAGATCCTAAAAGTGATTATGATCTTGGGGGCCAAACACCATGAAAATCACGATTGAGCAGAAGTAATTTTTATAATCAGGACCAAACACTTCAAAAATCACAATAGAGATCTAAAAGTGATTTTAAGAGCTTCAACCGATGGACCAAAATCACCTTTAATTAATTTAAATAAAATGTACTAATTAAGAGATATCTAATATAAATGTTTCTAAATGTAATTTTTTGTCTTTACTTAACTATGCTTTAATTTAGTTGGTTAATTGAATCTCAGAATAATTAAGTTTTATTTTTTAATTTTAAATGAGTTGAAAAAACCTAGACCACGGTCTAGGTAAAAATTTTTCAATATGAATTATTATTAAAATGTAATATAAGAAGTTTATGATTATATTTGGATCATGGATAACTAACTTTATTCAAATTTGAGTTCAGAATAATGTATTAAGATTTGGTAGGATTTGATAAAAGTGTCGAGATCCAGTCGAACATATTCCATTCACTAGCTTATCAGAAATAAAAATATTCCATTCACTATAATTAATTAAAATAATACTATATAATTAAATCTACTACACTTGTCTATAATGCGCGGTTTAATGCGTCTTTTCTCATCTAAAATTAGAAAAAGGGGAGGCGGGAAAATGATGAGGGACGGCCAAAAGGGACGGCGCGATGAACGCGGCAAAAAGCTGACTTTTCTTTTGATATTTTCTGACATCTACAAATAGAAAGGAAAATTATTGTCCAAGTCTAGCTTGGTCAAATCCATCCAACTACCAAGCAAGTGTAATACACTTGCTTTGTAATTGGTCACACTCCAAGGAGTTACATCCAATCCAAAAGTAAGTGTATTACACTTGCCAAGTAGTTACTTTGGGTTCGGCCAAACCTGGTCCGGGTAAGAATTTCCCAAATAGAAAATAGTTCATCCGTTTCATGTTAATTGGTACATTTCTTGTTTTCTCATAGATTAAGAATCTTCATCATTATATACTTTTTTATAGTAAAATGTCTCAAATACCCTTTATAATGATGACTATTTTTTTAATTTTTTATTAGCGAGTGGTGACCATTGAGTTTCCCAACTTAAATGTGAGAAAGGGGCAAAAGTGAAAGAAAATGCTTTGAAAACCCAAACATGCTAATTAATTTGAAATTTTTTGACAAATGTGCCAATTAATATGAAACGAAAAGAGTAATATTTGGTGTTAATTTGAAGGATGTTGTGCAATAAACTTGTGAAATTACTTAATTTAATTATGTACAATATATATATATATATATATATATATATTTTGTTTCCCAAGGGTTTAATTCCTTTCGAGGCGGGTTGGGCTCATTAAGTGGGTATCTCTCACAACAGGGATTCGAACTCGAGTCCGCTACTTTGTAATGACTAGTCCCTTCCACTAGACGATTACATGTTGGTTAGTATATTACACCCTTTGTCCCAAATTATCTGTCGTTTTAGTGAAAAAAAATTGTCCCAAATTATTTGTCACTTTAGGATTTCTATACACTATTAATTACATATTTTAGGTATGTAAGAAAAAAAGTAAGAGAGAGAGTGTAAAACTTGATAACTTGTAAATAGCTAATGGTAAGATAAATAAAGAATAAGAGTATTTTTCATATATAATTTATTTTTTCCCTAAAACTAAGACTATTTAGTAGGTATCTTAATATGTGTGCAAACATGTAAAACGACAAATAATTTGGGACAGAGGGAGTAATATATAACTGTTTATGAGATTTTGAAGTTAAATTTACAGTTAAGTTAATGTAGCGAGTCTGAAAAATAATAGTACTAACTACTAACATTTTATCACGGTTTGGGAGTCAATAAATTAAATTTCAAATTTTACAAAACACGACTACAGTAAACCGAGGAAAAGTTTATTGTTACATAGTACTCCATCCGTTAGTTTTACATGTTTTCACACATATTAAGGTACCTACTAAATAGTCTCAGTTTTAGGGAAAAAATAAATTATATACCTAAAATACTCTTATTCTTTATTTATCTCACCATTAGCTATTTACACGTTATTCAAGTTTTACACTCTCTCTCTTACTTTTTCTCTTACATACCTAAAATATGTAATTAATAGTGTATTGAAATCCTAAAGTGACAAATAATTTGGGACAAATTTTTTTCTCTAAAATGACAGATAATTTGGGACAGAGGGAGTAGTATAATTGCTCCTTACAATCATCACATTTAAAGTAAATGGTGTGGGTACAACTAAACTAAATCTAGTTAATTTAGGAATTAAATTTTTTTAAATGAATATAATTTCCAATAAAAATAAAATATTATTTCCCAATTTTGTTTTTTGAAAAGTGAAAATCAAACAATTTTTATTTTCTTTTCAAACAGCCAGTGCCTTCTCATAATTTTCTTAGTACTAATAAGTATCTTTTCTTCTCTTTTTTCCTCACAATTAATTTAAATACTTTGAATCAAAGATACTACTTACCAAAAACAAAAGAAGACCAAATGACAATTTTGGAATTTTTAGTCTTGCAAACTATGACTAATAATGCGACTAAGTAAATCCCAGCTGTAAATCTGTAATTATAATTTATATAAGAGAATTTGCATGCTTGGTAACATACGATACAACAGAACATTTTGTAACACTGGTATCACTGAATATATATGTAAATGTACATTTAATACTATAATTTGAATTTTGGTTGCAATACCAAATAATTGGATGAAAATGGATGGAAAAAACCATGGACAACACTTGTATATCTCATATTTTGGAGGGAAAATAAGCAAGTTACCCTTAATTTTGGAGGTAAAATTATCACATTATCTAGTATTTTGGGGGAAAATGATAGTGTTTCTCTCACTTTATCACGTGATAATTTTACCTCCAAAAGACGAGATAACGCCTACGTGGGGTACACGTGTCCGATTCCATACATTTTCGTCCAATTATTTGACGGTTGCAACCAAAATTTACATTGTGATACTAAATGTGCATTTACGTATTCAGTAGTACCAATGTTATAAAGTGTCTTATTATATGGTATCAAATATGCAAATTTTCCTTTTATATATACTCTTTCG
Source organism: Penstemon davidsonii (assembly GCA_034814905.1). Lineage (NCBI taxonomy): Eukaryota > Viridiplantae > Streptophyta > Magnoliopsida > Lamiales > Plantaginaceae > Penstemon > Penstemon davidsonii. Next base: position 9,366,198 of record JAYDYQ010002688.1, read on the forward strand.
GTCCATTTATTTCTGCTCATATTTGTTCGGGATGTCTCAAAACAACTCTCAATTTCCTAATATGAAATTATTTTTCTCAAAAATACCATTTATCATAAAATAATGATTTGACACCTATAATTATCTACACTTCTATTAGCGGCACAAATTAACGATATCTAAAAGCTTTTTCAACTATTATCTAAAACTCTGTCAAAATCTAGAGAAATTATTTAGTGCAACCGATGCACCACGTTATCAAGTACACGCGATGCAACCCACCACTGCACTTCTCACATGTAGAGTGAGAATCTATACCACTCATGTTCTCCAGATAAGTAGGAATTGAAAATTTCATGCAAAATTGTAAATTACGGGACGAAATTCAACGAGTTGATATAGCTTCGGACGAAAAATCAAAATTTGCAATTAGCGTGAGACGAATTATGCAATCTTGTATAGTTGTTCATGCTAAAATTTGCCATGTCATAACAAGTAAGCATCTAGTTGGCAATTTCCGTCTAATAATTAACAGTGGGACGATATTCCAAAAAAATATTAAATTACGAGATAAAATTCGATAAGATAATATAATTAGGACGAAAATCCAAAATCACTATCTAGTTAGTTTGGGATGTCTTCCGCAATTTTGACAACTTTTAATTTTAAACTACTGGTCAATAATTATTTTTCCGTGGAAACAATGTAAATTTTGTCTGTAATCCAAAGTCCAAACATGCCCACCTCTGTCTTTTCGCAAGAATAGTCATTCACTCTTCAAAAATCTCGCTCAGAGATAATTATCCAATACTTTACACCCCACCATAAAAACATGTTCTCCAACACGAAAAGGTAAAGGAAATTAATACCATTAACTCACCACCAATTTCGCCCACGTTCCGTCCCTCATTCATTTCAGTTCTCTTTGCTTTACCCTCTCATCTTTTCATCTTCTTCCCCTTTTTTCTCTGTGGTCTTCCTTTTTCCTATCTTCAACTTTCTGTTACATATTTTCAATTTCTGCAATTTTGAATTATGGAGTGCATTGAAGCAAGAGCGTTGAAATCAAGTTTCCTTTCACAAATGGCCATGAAAACTAATTCTCAAGTGTTCTACAACGACGACGTTTGGTGTGTTACTGGAATTAACAACGTTGTTACGGAGGATTTCCCCGTTGAAGACCTCCTCAACCTCGATTTTCCTGAAAAAGAGTTTCAGGACGGTTGTTTGTTTGGAGAAGACGATGAAGAAAAAGTTTCGTTGAATAGAAGTTCGAACAATTCTTCTTCCACTTTTGAATTTGATAACCTCTCCGCCGGAGAACTCGCCGTTCCGGTAATTTATTTAAAAAAAATAGCTACGTTTATGCCCGAAACATGTTCGACGAAATTCACATGAGAAATTGACTATATATATTTTTAAATTTTGTTTTTGCAGGTTGATGACTTGGAGAATCTCGAGTGGCTTTCGCAATTCGTCGACGATTCCACGTCGTCCGGTCACTCTTTCTTATGCCCTGCCGGGAGTTTCTCAAAGGAAACCGGGGGAGCTCTAGGGAACCGAGTTGAACCAGTGAGTAGACCGGTTCAGAAAAACCGGGTCCCGGTTTTCCCATTTCCGGTTCTAAGGAAACCGAGGACTAAAAGGTTAAGGTCAAACGGACGAACGTGGTCTCTGGTGACGCCGCCGTTGAGCACCGCCGAGTCGTCCTCAGTGTCGTCGTCTTCTTCCACGTTATCTCCTTTTGTGCTCACGAACGCGGTTCATGACGTGGACTGGTTTTCCAGCGCGGATAAACCGCCTGCCAAAAAACCGAAAAGAAAACCGGAAACTGAAAGCGGTTTAGTTTCCGGCCGAAGGTGTACGCATTGTCAAGTTAACAAGACTCCACAGTGGCGAACCGGACCACTTGGACCGAAAACATTGTGTAATGCTTGTGGTGTCCGGTTTAAGTCCGGTCGGCTTTACCCGGAGTATAGACCGGCTTGTAGCCCGACTTTTTCGCAGGAAATGCATTCGAACAGTCACCGGAAAGTCTTGGAGATGCGGCGGATGAAGGAGGTTATTACGGTGGTGGAACCCGGTTTGGCTCGGGCGGTTCAGAGTTTCTAGGTTTAGTTTAGGTGTAACATTGGACCGGTTTTTAGTAAACCGGTGGCGGTTGAAACTCGAAACTCGAAACTTGAATGTCAATTTTGGTGGATGGTAGGTTGGTAGGCGGTAACTGTAGGAAGGTAGAATTATTTTATTTAGGGAGGTTACGAATTTTAGTGTTTTCTTTTTTGTGTTCTATTTTTTCTGTAATTCATTTATTTAATTAGAATAACATTATTAGGTTTATAAGTAAAACTGTCTTATGTTGCATGTTTGAATTTCTGTATATAAAGTAGGGCGTTTAGAGGGAAGTTTACTATTTAAATTAATTTTTTCATAAGAAATTTGCTGCTTAATATGGATTTTAATCAGTTGAGCTAAATTAACATAAGCGTAATTATTTAGCTTTGAATGTATAACAACTTCAAATAATAGTCCACTAATCATAAATATCTATATGCACTTGTTTTACAATTAGGGTGATATAATTAAATGGAGTTTAAGCTATAATATCTTAGTAGTATAAATTTTATAAGAATTAACTATTTATATATTTGATATTTAACTTGGTGTGGTATGGAGTTTTAGTGGACATTTTGCATTATATATTCATTTAGTGGGTCAGTGAACGTGTCTTTGGTATATTCTTTTCCAAATGGGTTACAAAATTCTAGGGCCCGTTTGTTTGGCGTTTGGGAAAGTAGTTTGGGAGAGTAGTGGAGGTTTGTGAAATAATCTCGATTTGCGTAATGTTGTTTGTTTGGGTTTTGAGAGAGTGATTTGAGAAATAAAGCAGGTGTAGGTTTTTTTGGAAGATTTGGGTTGTAGGTGTAAGATGTGTAAGACTTTATGTCAAATCATGTTTGTTATGTGAGATATATTGTGTAAGAGATATGTTACTTTATGTCAAATCAAAGTAGAGTTTGTAAATGTTTTGTTTAGAGATAAGAAAATTGTTGTTTGTTTGGCTTTTGAGAGAGTAGTTTGAGAAAATTAATGGATGAAAAATTTATTTCGGAAAATAGAAAACATGTTTGTTTGGCATTTCCCAAACACAAAAAAATTCTGGGAAATGCCAAACAAACAGGCCCCTAGCTTTTTTCGTTGTTTCTTCTACCACAACTTTATTATACATAGGATAGGTAGAACACATTTGTTAAGTGATTATTTGAAATGAAGTAAAATAAATTTGAATTTATTTTGAAAGTAAACTTTGAGTGGAGTTGAAGAATTCAAAAGAGAGTTGAGCGGTTTTTGATGAATTGTCGTTGAAAAGCCAAAAATGCATCACGAGACTTGGCCTGAATGTCTTGAATTATTCAATTTTACCCACATAAATTGAATTAATTTGATTGGATTTGACCCAAAGGGGTTTGGTCTAGTGGATAAAAGCTGGTTAGTACCACAGGGAGATCAAGGGTTCGACCCCCTCCACTGTAAAGAATCTCTTGGGAAGAGCTTTCCGTAAACAGCGACCCGGCTCGGAGTGGTAGCTCAAATACTACCATTTGATGTAACCAAAAAAAAATTTGATTGGATTTGAGTACAAACAAAAAGAAAAAGCATGGGATGGATGAGACTGGGCCCATTTCTGCATTCACGTCATTAGGTGGGTTTGGAGCCCACAGTTATGTGGTCTTTACTCCTGCTGTTCGTTTTAAATATTTCATCTACTCCTTTATTTTATCGTTGTCAATTTAAATAATCTTGGAAAAATTATGACGTATAATTTAATTGATTTATTACGCTAATAATGAGCAAAATGCGCATCAAAATTTTAAAATATCACAAGTATACTAATGAGAGTTGAAAACTTAATTATAGTTTACTTATAAATGGTGAATGAGACGGTAGGACTTGGCCATTGAGAAGAATGGCTTAAAATGAATCAAGGGCATTTGCCCTTGATGTATCCAAAGGATGAGATTAATGTGCCCTTCCCTGTTTGTCTTCCATTTCTTTTTAATTGATTTAAGGTTTTAAAAAAAAAGATTAACTTTTATTTGTGTATTATTTTAAAAAGTTAATTTAATTTTTAAGAATGTAACTTTTATTTAAGAAATTTAAATTTAATTTTGATTAATATAAATTAAACTTTAAAAAAATTGAACTTTAATTTAAGAAACTTAATATTAATTGTGTGAAATTTAATAACATTATTACTATAACCTTGATTTGTTTTAATTTAGTAGACAAAACTTACAAATATGAAGTTAAATACGATTTGTTAAATTATTATTATTATTAAGTGAGAGTGGGGAAGAATAAAGATTGGAATTAAATGGAATGGAAATATTGGGAAAATTCTTACATAGACCTGGTCTATGATCTTTTCATAGACCTTGTGGTTGTAAGTGCTCCACATCATACATTGTGATAGCATGACATCATCAAAATGTATTATGTGGTGCATTTACAATCACAAGGTCTACCACTAAACTCTTAGACCTGGTCTATGTAAGAATTTTCCGAAATATTGAGTCATTAGAGATGACTATGAAAAGGGAAAACCAAGGGGAAGGGGAAGGGAAAACTGGACTTATGCTGATGAGTCATTGGAGATGACCTAATATTATTTATCTTCTACATATTTTCATATACATTAACTGCTTAAGATATTTTTCTTAGTTATCGAAAACATATCAAGAAAAGTTATTGCTCAACTGGGAAGAAGCGTTTAAAACCTTGGAAAGTATTAATATATAAGAATCATGATTTTGTCTACTATATATCTATATATAGAAATAAGTACTTAATTTTCATAGTGTTGAATTTAAGTTTAAGAATCTAAATGGGCACTTTTATACATAAATATTTACATTTAATTATAAGACATAGTTTTTGTTTATATGAATATACATAGTTTTTCTTAATAATATTGAAACATAACATTTTTTTATGCGAGTATTAAGTTAAATTACGTATCAAATAATTATAGTTTTGGGATAGAACACAAGCTGCATGTATGGTATATAATGGTCTTCAACTCACTATCTCTTTCTTCCAATGGGTGGTGACTCGAAATAAATTTTCTCAAGTGCCATGACTTTTTCCAAGATTGAATAATTTATTTATTTATTTTTTTTTTTTTTATGGCCACTCTAGTAAAATTGGGGTTGGGGTGGGAGTGGGGTGGGGTGGGAGAGTTGTCGAATTAAATTGAATAGATATTACAAAGTGTTGCATCATGTGGGCTGCCCCCCCATGAAATTGATCAATTATTATTGTTGTTGAGTAAAGTTGCATTCAGGCATGCCATGTGGGAGTGGTTAGGAATCATTACACATTAACACATATGAGAGCTGAATTCAAAATAGAGAAGGTCGTAGGATTAAAGAGTTCTTTTTTTTATAAGAGTTCTAAAAGTCATGATTCAAGATTGAAAAATCAAGACAAGGTAAAACTACTACATTTTTTTTTAAAATCAAGACAAGGTAAAACTACTATTTTTTTAAATCTACCTAACAAAAAAAAACAAAAAATACCAATTTAGAGAAAATTTATCCACAAACTCTTCTCATCATATATACATAGTACCTATCCACGATTTATTTATAAAAGAATTTGGCCGATTTAATATGCTTACCCGTCTGACTAGTGCATGTAAATAGCAAACTAATGCTACAATCAATTCAATACCCATATTCGAAGTTTCAGAAAATATTAGGTAAAAGTTGGCCAACGACTTAGAGTATTGATTCAATATTAGCTATGAATTTTAACACAAATATAAAAGTGATTGAAATTCATTAAATAAATATTTACATTCAATAAAATAGTAGAAATGTATGTAGAATGACCAAATATAAACAGCTCCACGCCAAATCCTCGGAGGAGGAGGCACTGAATGAACTGTTCAACTTTACTTTGAGAAAAACAAATTATACTTTATCATATGTATAAAATCTGGAGGCCTTGCCATGACCCGGCTTCTCGGGCTAAGTTGGGGCACACGGGTTCGTTGATTAGCCCCTCAGAAAAATGTTCTTCGGGCAAAAATTAATGACTCCTCTGATTTGTCCATGAACATGAAGTTCTGATTTGAGCTCTGCTCGAACCCAAATTAAAATTTTAAGTTTACCCTCTTATGCATTACAAATACTATCTAACAAAATGAAAAGAGGGAGAAGCATGAAATCTGCTAATGCTGATAGAACAAAAATGCAGAGCTAAAAGCAGTCACCTAAATTGCATAAAGTTCAAATAATATTTGGTAAAAAGTAAAAAACAATAACATAAAATATATTATACTATACAAAATCATATAGGACAAATTTCTAACTAAACATGCTTGTAATCGCAACGAGCCCCCTTCCTACATCGGCCATTAGCATTATACGGGCAAATCTGGTCCCGTTTGTTGAAATATGAAGAGCCTCCACCACCAAACGATTGCTGCCTGTTCCAAGGCCTGCCGCCATTGAAACCAGAATCTCGACCCTGAGCACCCATCTGGCCCATAAACTGACCACCATTTTGGGTTTGTTCACCACCCCATGAACCCTGGTTCCCTTGTGGTCCCCCTTGAATAGGAGGAGCTGGAACTCCCGAATTTCCGCTTGGTGGGACCCACCCATTCACGGGCACTGAGCCTTGAACCGGTGGAGGCCCCCAAGCTTGAGCAGGTGCCCAACCCTGGACTGGCCCTGGCACATTCGGTCCTGCACTTCCACCAGGAGCAACCCAACCTGCAGGGGTCGGCACCTGTTGTTGCATAGGAGAAGGTCCCCAGTTCATATTTGTATTTCCTGGCACTGGATTGACCCACCCCGCCGTGTTGGGATTTGCCTGCTGCACTGCATTCCAGCCAGCGTTTGGTGTAGCAGCCGGGGAATTCATGATTGGTTGATTGCCCTGAGTTGGAGGTCTCCAAAAATCAGGTTGCGGCACTGGGTTAGCAAATGTTCCAGAAGGATTCTGAACGTTTGAGGCAGCCCAACCGTAATTCTGAGGTTGAAGATTCTGATTAACAACAGGCTGAACAGGTTGACTAGTTGGAGTTGACTGATGATGTAGAGAATCTGTGGGGCCCACGAGGATTCCGTGTTGGGAATTAGGTGTCGGACTATAAGTATTGACCGACTGGACAACAGAATTCAAAACTGATGCAGTAATAGAAGAATGAGTCGAAATATTAGGTAAAACTGCAGTAGGAGACGGTAGCACTCCATTAACACTAGTCGACTGAATTGGAGTAGGAGAAGGTAGGTTTGTGATATCATTCCGAGCCCATTTCTCAGAAGACAATTTTGTGTGGGACCTGAGATTTTGATCGACATGTGATGTCTCCCTATCTAGGTTTAAGAATGTTCCAGAAGGCAACTCTTTGGGAAATTTCCCTGCCAAAGCATCGGCCAAAAGTACGGAGTTGTCTTGGTTCTCTGTGGTTTTCCAGATTTTTAGACCAGCAGGGAAGTAACCAGTGTTGTTCCATTTACGCAACTGCACCATTGAAAAGGGTCCTTGAACTTTTCCAGAAGGATCTTGATAATGCCACATCTTTTCTGATTCATTTATCTTCACAGCAGTAGTTTCAGGTGGAGTTACACCAGAAAATGATTCAGATCGGGACACGGCCAATCCAGGAGAGTCAGAGTTAGTAACAGATTTCAGTTTCTCTATATTATTGGATTCTTGTGTGTCTTTGTCTCCTTCTAAATTCCAAGAATTTTCATTTCCCACTTCATCTATATTAGAAGTGAGAGAAAAGCTATTACCAGATGGGTTTCTACTCGATTCCCAAACTCTTGCTGAAGAATTATCACTTCCAGGGGAAATTGGGGCCCTTCCTCTCCTGCTATAACCAGAAACTCTAGATCTCATAAAAGCATCTGCATGCAACAAAGCAAATTAAACAATGAGGATTTGGTGACATTTAAAGTGTTGAATACCAAGTCTGAAAATGATCAAGGGAAAAACCTCGTCTGCTTTCTTCAGACTCGCTATCTTTCTCATCAGATTCATAACTTGGATCCATCTTTGGATCTGCATGTATTTCCGGAATTTCCTCTAGTCTACGCCGACGCTCTTCAGGGGTCTTCAAGAGTTGTAATTTCTCCACACACTCTCTAAGCGTGAGAATAATAGTCAAGGATAACTAACATAAAACTCATATGCTTATAGTAAGCAGTTATGAGTAATATTTAAACAAATGCAGAATGATCCACACTGGAACAATATATGATTGTGTTACAATTATTTAAAATTATTCTTGGAGTTGACATCGATTTCGTTCAATAGATGATAAATCTTTTCATGATCTGTGTATGGGCAAATAACTCCTTCACATACATCCATTCAAATATAGGCTTTGACAAGTCGACATATACATGACAAGCTATAGAAAGTAACGATAATATATAAATATCAATATACGAATTTACACGGAGGCAAAAAGGATATTCTTTCCGACGTCCTAAATCACTTGCCCGATCACGAAGATGACTAAGCCGCAAAACCTCTGATTCCAGCCACTGCATAACCGTGAAAAAATAAGCATAATGTCATCCCCTAAAAAACAAATCCTACATATATGGAAGTCCGCTCCACAATGAAAAGGGTAAAGAAGATGTGAAGAAAAGTGAACAAGTTTCTCAAAATCTACAAGTATATAAGACAACGCAAATAAAAAAGAAAACAAGTTAAGCCAAAAAAATTGTAAGCCACCTAAAAAACAGACTTCATCATAAGCCACCTAAAAAACAGACTTCATCATAACACAGGGGGGTAATGTGACACATAAAATTGTCAGGGAGGCGGTGTGAAACTTTTATAAGATTTTGCATTCTCAAAGGCATTTAACTACTATTCATCCATAAAGTCCAATCCCGCTAATTAGTATTAAATGGTGTTAATTTTATCACATTCACCACATTACGTGGTAAGAATGATTCTTCTCCAACTTTTACAATCTTACCATTCCAATAGTGGCTAAACATTGAACTGTTCTTTTCCAAGTATTATTAGTAAAACAGACTCTAATAGTTCTCAGAAATTCATACATAACAAGCTAATATAGTCTAGTGAGCTAACCGTAAGATTGAACGTGAAACTTTTCAAAATTATAAGGCCAGAGATATGTTTCCAGTTTTGTTAGGAAATAGAGTTTTCCGTAAATGCTTGGCAAAGTTCAGTAAATCGGTCCAATTAGTTTATTAGACACTATCAGTTTATTAACTCAAATTATTGAACTTGGACCACATGGTCCAATTTCAAAAACTTCCACGGTGATTTGATCTACTGCCACCATAATATCCCGCCAGAGTGTTAACTAAAATTGCTACTTCATATCTACATTTGCCACTACTTCGGTAATGCAGCTCACCAAGGACATACTATTCAAAAAAATTATCTTTTTTAAGCAACATATCAGTTTTACTCATCCCAATTTCCAGAGACTGGTGATTTTTTTTTCTGTTAACCTTTTTTTCGGGAAAAAACACTGAACTTTCTGAAAACATTTCTTGAATACCATTAACGACATACTCCCTCCGTTTCATTGTCGCTTTGGCAAAAAATTATTGTTTCATATTATTTGTTGTTTTAGAAGGTCAATGCAAAATTAATATATTTTTTCCAGCTTTACACTTTCATTATAATTGTTCTAACTCCTAATTAAGAGAGGAGAGAGAAGCAATTATTACTCCACTACTCCAGTGAGGGTATTTTTGGATTTTTATCCTCAAATGATGGCTATTTAATAATTCTTAATCTCTGTGCCACTACCCAAAGTGACAAATAATATGAAACAGAGGGAGTACTATATATAAGTAACATAACGACTGAACTTTCTGTATATTCCAAAACTTTCATTAGTCTTTTTGTAAGATAAGATAAATGGGTTTAAAGTAGTCATAGATGTCATCCATTTAACAGAGCAACTTTTAGGAAATTAGGGTGAATGAACATACGTCATTTACTCTGGCCACCTGTATCTCCATCGTCTTGTCAAGAATCTCACCCTACAAAACCACAATGTTATATCATTGAAAAAACTACAAATGTAAGGCTACAATATTAGATAATTAGAGGTGCATGTATAATTACCACAGTCAGCCTACTGATGAGTCCACACTTGATACTCTGGCGAAGACGCTTACATTCCTCCTGTAAAAGTTGACAAATTAAAGAAAGTTAATTAACTTCCAAAAACTACAATCAATTCAAACATCACTGTTGTAATTATCAATAATATCTAAAAAATAGTTTATAAATGGTATTGGCTCCAAGAGCAATTCTAATCACGAGCACACCTTTTCTCATAAAACAGCTAATAAATTTCTTGTTAAGGCATATCAAATACAACATTACTATCTTAAGATTCTCATTAGGGTGCATTTCAAGGTGGCTTGCTTATAAGGAGCCTTGGTAATGCATATCACGAGCAAAGCCATTAAAGCGGAACTGCTGAAAAACTAAAGTCATCTGAAAAGTTAGATTTATAGAATAAGGACAGGCACCACTTAGCTTTAACAATCTAACCGGTGTTTGTTCATAGCTATAAACCATGTTCTTTTTTTCTTTTGTTGTTTTAACAAATACCAGAATACTTTCTTATAGAAAAGGAGGAGGAGGGGGGGGGGGGGGGGCAACTGGAAGAGGCTGTCCCATCTTGATGACATTGAAACTTATGTATTAATAGAGGAAAAATAGGTTCCATGGGTTAAATTCAATCACCTCGGTGAACTCTTGATTTGAGATAGTATCAATTAATATGACTTCAGTCTTGTCTAGATTTAGTATCTCCACCATCGTGTCAGTGGTCTTTTTGCCAACTTTGTATGGCTCCGCAGCTTTGCTTGTGCCTGCATTCAAAATACAAGGAAAGCAATCACAACTATACTTATTTTCTCTTTCCTTTGCAGGGTGGTGAGAGGGGGTGGAAGCGTGTCTGGATAGTTATCACAAACTCTAGAGTTTAATTACAGAAGAATTTAAATAAACCATTTCTAACCAGTTTCAAGATAATAGAAAGAAAGTTCTTACCTACAACTTGCACTAATCTATAAAGATCTTGCTTTTGAGTACTACCAGAAATCCTTATCCGCACAAATGTTCCAACAACTTTATCGTGAAACATTTCAGCATCTTCAAGTAGGTCCTCCATCAACTTTCTTCGCAGGTATATTAAACTAATATTGTGCATGTCGATAGCTGCATAATCATCGAGATTAGATTGAGGCACACTTTTTCTACGTGTTTTACGTCTCCTACCCTTGCTCAGGAGGTCATCATCAATATCTAACTGGTTATTTTCAGTGTCGACAACACTCCCTTGAACCTCATCGGTCTGCTCATCTCTTGCAATAAAATGTAATTCAAGAAGTTTCAACATTTCAAAATGTCCTACGCGAGGTTTCCCAAATAAATTTTCCAATCTTGCATCACATATAATTTGACTTTTCCGACGAGGATCACGTAGTTTGTTTATTTTGATATATTCAAGCAGAAGAGCTTGTACATCAAACTGAGAGAGAAAAGACGTGTCACCATTTTTCATGTGTGAAACAAATTCAAGTAGCTCCTTTGATGCCCACTCAGAGTTGTCAGATAAAGAAATAGCTCTGGATCCAGTAGCTACATCTTTACTGACCAATTGCTTTTCTTTGGCAAGGGATTTTGATTGTTTCCGTACCTTTCTTCTTTTAGGTTTGACAGTTTTTAAGTTTTCAGTAGAATCATCTGAACCAGATCCTCCATCATTAGCTTCAGCCTGTGTTTCGGACGATTCTGGTTTGCCAGGACCAGACAACATGTCCCCTCCCTTCCATGGATTTTTGGCCTCCTCAATTTCAACTGACGAAAGTGATAGCTTAGCTTTCAGTTCTATATAATAATCCTTGAAGAGATACTCCCAGCTACTTTTGTCATCAAAATCTACTTGAGTCTGCATCAGTCAAGGACAACAGCAACACAATCAGAAATCTATCCATATGTAGATAACAAATAATCGGGAAGAGCAAGTGGTTCTTAATACAATAGCCAGTTAGATGCAAAAAGATAATCTAGCAACCAAATACTAAAAACGCTAAAGCTTTAAACTATCAATTTATGGAAACCACAACAAAAAGTGAAACAATAAAACTGCAAAGGAAAACAAGGTAATGTCATTATGATAACAATTGAAAGGATCAATATAGATGACAAGTGACAACCAAATGGTTTATCACGATTTTCATGATCTAACATTTCACACAAAGTTCTTTCAATTTCACAGCAGAAATAGGTAAAATATACAATTAAAACAATGAAGCTAGTCATTTTGCTTATAAGTGTTGGTGTATATATTCCCATAGGACCTGATTTCAGATACCACAAAATGGTGAAGATCTCAAAATTCATTGCAGTTAGTTAAACCAAACTCATTAACAGCAAGTGTCTGTATTGGTGCAATAAGAGAAAATACACATTTAGCTTATTAAACATAGTCGTTGATTCACACACACACACACAAAAAAAAAAGGGAGGAAAGAAAAGATACACTCATGAGAGACCAAAGATAGAATATATTCAGGTCCTCCATTAAGTGTAACCCAGAGTTGCGTGAAGACAAATAGCAACGAAATATTACTAACCAAACATGTAGATGAAATTGGAAAAAACGAGCAATACTGTAATACAAAAAGTGAAAAGCCAAAACCAAAACATCAAATTAATCGCGTCTTTAGATTGAATGTCCAGTGAGTATGGATGGCAAGTTCAGAAAAGCCCACAGACCCATTGAATCCACAGTTGAATTGAATATATCAAGAAAACAAGTATTTTTGTGTTCATAAATTAAATTGTAATCTGGATGGCATCAATAGGTCCTAAACCAAACACTTAAAAGATGAAAATCATCAAACTGACACTATACTACAGCTCACCCAAATAATTCAAAAGGTTGAGTATGTCAAGAATAAGAAAAGAATGATTGTGAACAATTTTAACAGTGTAACCCTGATATCCAAAACATGTGATAACAAATATGGTTAGTAGCAATCACAAAATAGAGGTTAATGCATGATATTGAAAGAACGTGTAAGAACATATTTTACCTATTTTTTAAGAGTATAAAGAGCAAGATAGAGATTACAAAAGCACATACATCTTTGTTTCCCTGTTCATTGTTCTCAATCAATGTAACAGTTCTCATGCAGGTCTCACAAAAACCTTTATTTCCTCGAACACATAATATAGCCGCATCTTTAGTGCAACTCTTGCACAAGGAGAATGTACATGTATAACAAAAATAGCGAGCAGTCTTCTCACAAATACTACACAAATGCCAACCTGAAAATAAGAAGAAAAAAATGACAGCAGCATTTAGATAAAGGTAGACACAAGTTAAAACATTAAAGTTGGTAAATACGGGGAAGGAGCCATAAAGACAAGAAACTCAACCCAATTCCAGTACTCAAAAGCTCACATGATCAAGCATGTACAAGCCAAAAATGTTATATGCTTGTTAGAGTGAAACTATCGAAAACATGCATATACCGAAAGTGGAAGACATTTCTAGGAAATATTAACTGAACTTGATTCAAGTGGGACTTCGACGGCATATCGGTATCCAAGAATCGCTTTATTTCATGTTTCCCTCGTAGGAAACAATTAAGTTCCGTATACATGGAGTGGTAGATATAAGACCAATTAGCTTAAATAAAAACTTTCACAGTTTTGAGCTAGGAAGTGAAGGAATAAGAATAATGGCAAGCATGGCCATCCATCATAAATGAAGTTCAATAACTAGCCTCTGAAGTTGAGCTTGTACACTACACCTTTCCCTATCAGTTCGCAAGCAGATCCAAGGCAGAAGAGAAAAGGTGATAACTTCAGTAAATTATGGAATAAATTCCTTAATGATAAGGGAACACTTCTTGTAAATGACCTGAATTCCACATGTAAGGAGTACATCTACACACTCACTAATGCAAACTGTAAATTCAGGAGAATAATCAAAAAAGAGAAAAGGCTGGCCTCAATCTGTCGTTAAGTAGGTTAGACAAAAACTTCAATGGTTCAAGTCAAGAACTATATAAATCACAAGCTTGGCAGCTCCTCTCTGGCTACTTACTGGCGCAATTAACCTCTCTTCTCTTTGAATCATAGATGCATATGCCCAAGCACAAACACCAGACTCTTCTTGCACCAAAGTGCACCCATATATATCTATATCTATATATATATATATATATATATATAAATGCAAGGCACCAAAAACCTGCTTTTTGTAACCTGTGCTGAAATACACTCAGGATTTTTTCAGAGACTAACTGGTGTTTTGGAAATCTATTAATCAATGCATGTTATGAATTTTGCAAGTATCTTCATACACATGTAAAAATATCTTGCATGTAAATATTATAGTACAGTTTCGTTCTTTCAATTAAATAATGCATGGCTTCATGCTTTCCTCTTAAGCCCAATAGTGCTTGGCACCTCAGTGCACACTTATTCATAAATCACATTGATGATTCCTGTGCATTTAATTAGTCTTATTATTAAAGGGTTAGCAGCAGCTCTACTAGAACAATAAAGCAAAACTATCTTCAAAAGCATACATCAACAATCCTTAAGTTTGTGACATGATCATTGAGATAGAGAGAAACACTTACCACAGTTCCAGCGACCCTTAGCTTTGAAAAATGCCTCGTCCCGGTTGACACATGATGGATGATAGGCCTTAGGGCAACCCCTGGAAACCCATTAAAGAAATCAATTGATATGTGAATGAGAACATCTGGTCATCAAATATTTTTTGAACATGAAACAAATGTGTCTTTTCTTGGTTAAAATATAAAAGTTTCACCTTCTAAGTCTCTGAAAACTTACCTACGATCACAAAGAACAAGGTCCCCACCATCAAAGCAAATGAAACATACATCCTCTCCCACAGTTTTCCTTGATGAAGCTTTTGCTGCGGTTTTAGATGCTGATGGACTTTTTGTCAATTTCCCTCTCTTTCGCTTCCCTCCAGATGTTTTCCCTGATTCAGCAACATCTGTTTCGGTCTCTACTTCAGTGTCTTGTGTCCCTGTCTCCTCCTCGGCAAACATTGTCTCATCTTCCTCATCTTGCAGAGCAGTCGGTGAATCATACATCTCCAGACCAGGCTCATCTAAAGGGCTCCTAGCTTCATCTGTTTCCATTTCTGTAACCTCGTCTGCAATTTTATCAGCCACTATCTCAGTTCCTGAATCTGTTTCCACTTCAGCATTTGCCAATTGAATCCCCTCCACCACATCATCTTTGTCTGATTCCGACTCCATTCTCGCCTGAGTTTCAATTTTAATATCCCCAGCTGGATGCTCCTCTTCTCCATCCACATCCTCCCTATTTTCTGCCATGTCCACCACTTCGTCAAAATTGGGATCCAACTCCGCTCTCCCCTTATCCAACTCCAACTCCACTCTCGCCTGAGTTCCAATTTTAAAATCTGCAGTCGGATACTCCTCTTCTGCTACTACCTCCTCCCTATTTCTTGCCACATTCACTGGTTCATCAAAATTGGGATCCATTAACACCTCGACCTTCATCCTCTCATCCCTCGTCTTAATTTCAGACATCAAACTCCCCTCAGCAGCCACCTCTTTATTTTTGGCATGCCCTTCTCTCAAATCAGCACTAACATGTCCAATAAGATCACTAAATTCAAGAACTTTGATGTGATCATTGGGCTTAACTTTAGTTATTACATCCACATCTAATTTGACCTCAGTGGTTAGTATCTCCTCAGCAATGACCGCGTCACCTTTTTCCTCTTCAGCTTTAGCTGGTTTTCCAGCACTCCAATCGTCTGAGTCATTTACCAATGCATAAACCTTCTGATCACCCTTTTCCTCTTCAGCTTTAGCTGGTTTTCCAGCACTCTGATCGTCTGAGTCATTTACCAAAGCATCAACCTTCTCATCGTCCATCACCGCCTCTGCATCATTTTCTACCATCCGACTCTCTAGCAACTCATTAACCACGCCTCCCACTTCTTCAATCTCCGCCCCGTCATCCATATCCCTCTCCAATTCATCATCCCCTGCCGCCAGACCCTCCCTTTTCGCCATCAATTCATCCCCTATCGCATCCATTTGTGACTCAGAATTCTCCACCTTGGCCTCATTTACTGGCACAAGTTCTTCCTCGAGCTTCTGCCCGAGTTGTGGGTCCAATTGCACATCCCCTGTATCAGTAAGAACTGTGTCCGCCGCACTCTTGGCTTCTTCCTCAGCTTTCATTTCTAGTAGCGGTTCCCCACTTCTTGCATCAATCTCCTCCACCACCACCGCTTCCCGCAGAACTTCCGCCTGTTCAGTCATCGACTTCTCTAAAAAAGCCTCTTCTTCGCCTTCGACAATCACCGGCTTATCCTCGAACGACGCCGTTTCGACTTTGTTCCCATCGATAACTAAATTAGATTCATCCAACCGAGGAAACGACTCGCATTGCTCTCCGCTCTTTATTTCTTGAATTTCCAAATTTTCTTCTTCCATTACTGATTTATAGGGTTCATTCATCGTCCTTGCTTGAACATCTGATTATTATTTTTCCTTTGTTTCAAAACCCTAACCCTAGGTTTCTTTGAGTAAAACGCTTATAAGCTTTGATTGACAGGTTTATCAGATTTTGTGTATAGGTGGGTTTTGGGAATTAAACCTCGGAAGAATTTGTTCTTACTCTTTTGTTTTTTTTTTTGTCTTCTTTCTTCTCTCTCTTTTTATTTTTTATTTTTTTTCCCTATGTAAGTAAAAGGGGAGGTCACTCACTGTAGATCTTTTATTGCACAGATAAGCCACGCATTGATTAATTGATATTGCAATAATAATATTAATAATGCATCGTTATTTTAATTGAAGATGTGTTTAAGGGTTCACGTTAAATTTAATTAATATTTTTTTAAGAGTTAAAAAAAAGTTATAATTTTCTCCAAAAAATATACTCCGTGATTTACTATTATACTTAAGTTAGTCCCGTGTTCTTAAATTCAGATATGTATTATATTTTCTTCCGATCAATCGATAAATTTTGATAACAAATCTCTAAGATGTTTTGATACATGGAATAAAAAAACTGTTTTAGTACATCGCTGCAACAAATGGAGGCGAGTTAAGGAAGAGTTCTATTTTTGTTTTTTCATTTTATTCCTTTTGTTTATGGTATAGTGTTTTTAATGTTTCTACTATTTGGTTAACAAGGAAAATCCGGAAAATAATTAAAATGTTGCCAGAATTTTAATTTGTGAAGATGTCTAAATAGTAGAAAATTATTATCAACACCAGGTTCGGTTGAATCAAAAGTAATTATATGGCAAGTGCAATCTATGAAAATATTGGGGTGTTTACAGCATCTTCTGCAAAGTATTTTTCAACTTTTTTTTCTTCGAAAAGTAGTTTTTTTAGTTTTTCAAACTCCATTTTTCTTTTGCTTATCAATAAGAAAATTTTAGAAGTTGCTTTTCAAAAGATATGACATGACCTTTTTTCGGGCTGGTGATATTTTTGTAATAGTTTTTCAACATTTATATCCTTCATAATTTCTCTTAATTCCACCTATACCCTCATTCTCTATTTATGTAATTTGGGCCATTTATTTTACTCTTCACAATTTTGGAAAATTTTAAGGTGACGTCACGTCACATGACGTAAGCTATAATCAATAAAATGATGACACCTCATTAATAAATTACCTATTTAACAGGTTACTAACAAGTCATAATACTATTACCATAAATAGTTGTACTATACTATTATTTGACCACATTCATTGTAATATTTAACCACATCAATAGTAAATTACAAACTAATAAATTATTATGGATATAAATAAATAATTGTGTATAATAATATTTTATAATAAACGATATATGATATTTCGTGTTGAATAATTAATATTAAGCTTTGAAAAAAAAATTAATATATTTTAATACACATAATTTATATTTTAATACATATTGGATTAGTACTAATTGTAATACTTCATAATGTAGCTAATTACTACTAATATGGGACCTTACTATGTACGTGGAGTCAATACTGTGCTATGTGAGTCTATACTACTACATGTGAGACATATACCATGTAATGTGAAAGAATTATACACATTGGTTAGTACTAATGGTAATACTTCGTAATGTGGTTAATTACTACTAATATGAGACCATACTAAGTATGTGGAGTCAATACTATGCTATGTGAGTTTATACTACTATATGTGAGACATATACCATGTAATGTGAATAATTATCAGTAATTTGGTTATGACTAATGATAATACTATATAGTGACTAATTACTACTAATATGACACCATACTAAGTATGTGGAGTCAATATTGTATTATGTGAGTCTATACAACTACATGTGAGGCATATATCATGTAATATGAATAATTATCAGTAAATTGATTAGTACTAATGGTAATATTATATAATGTGACTAATTACTACTAATTTGAGACCGTACTAAGTATGTAGAGTCAATATTATTACATGTGAGACATTATACTATGTAATGTGATGAATTATACACATTGGTTAAGACTAATGGAAATACTATATGATGTGACTAATTACTATTAATATAAGACTGTACTAAGTATGTGGAGTCAAAACTTGTTATTAGGGTCTATACTACTACATGTGAGACAATTACCATGTAATGTGAAGAATTATCAGTAAATTGGTTAGTACTAATAGTAATACTATATAATTTGACTAATTATTACTAATATGAGACCGTACTAAGTATGTGGAGTTAATACTATTACATGTGAGACATTATACTATGTAATGTGAAGAATTATACACATTGGTTAGTACTAATTATAATACTTCATAATATGACTAATTATTACTAATATGGGACCAACTAAGTTTGTGGAGTCAATATTATGCTATGTGAATCTATACTACTACATGTGAGACATATAACATGTAATGTGAAGAATTATCAGTAAATTG
Source organism: Penstemon davidsonii (assembly GCA_034814905.1). NCBI lineage: Eukaryota > Viridiplantae > Streptophyta > Magnoliopsida > Lamiales > Plantaginaceae > Penstemon > Penstemon davidsonii. Next base: position 9,385,200 of record JAYDYQ010002688.1, read on the forward strand.
GTTAGTACTAATGGTAATACTATATAATGTGACTAATTATTACTAATATGAGACCGTACTAAGTATGTGGAGTCAATACTATTACATTTGAGAAATTATACTATGTAATGTGAAGAATTATACACATTGATTAGTACTAATGATAATACTTCATAATGTGGTTAATTACTACTAATATGGGACCGTACTAAGTTTGTGGAGTCAATACTATGCTATGTGAGTCTATACTACTACATGTGAAACATATACTATGTAATGTGAAGAATTATTAGTAAATTGGTTAGTACTAATGGTAATACTATATAATGTGATTAATTATTATTAATATGAGACCGTACTAAGTATGTGGAGTCAATACTATGAAATGTGAAGAATTATACACGTTGGTTAATACTAATGATAATACTTCATAATGTGGCTAATTACTACTAATATGGGTCGACCGTACTAAGTTTGTGGAGTCAATACTATATTATGTGAGTCTATACTACTATATGTGAGACATATACCATGTAATGTGAAGAATTATTAGTAAATTGGTTAGTACTAATGGTAATACTATATAATGTGATTAATTATTACTAATATGAGACCGTACTAAGTATGTGGAGTCAATACTATTACATGTGAGTCATTATACTATGTAATGTCAATAATTATACATATTGGTGGTATTATATATGAACTAGTACCATACAATGTGGAAACATACAATTTTTATGGTGATTTGATATTAATTTGGTAGAAAAAAGAAAAGAAGGAAAGTAGAAATATTTATGGTAGCTAACTTTGGGATATTAAAGAATATAAGATAATATTTTAACCTGTTAAACAGGTAACTCATAATTAATTAAGGTAAATTTTATTCTATATTATGAAATTTATGTGGTTGTGATTACATATTTATGATCCAATGCCTTAAATTAAATTGACGTCACATAACGTGACGTCACCTTAGAAGTCCCCCCACAATTTTATTTTCAATTTTGTGTCGTTTTCAATTTAAAATATATAGTTGATTTTTAAAAGAAAAATCTAATTTGTAGATATTTTAATTTTATTTGTGGTTTTATTATTTGTACTTGTTCTTTAATCGTAGAATTTTTTTATAGTGGTAACTTGTAATTAGTTGTCAATGAAGCAGTAGCTTGTTGGCTAAAGTTGAAGCTTCTTGACCAAGAGATAATGGATGGGTATTTCTCTAGTTTAATATTAGTCTATGTAATTATGTTATCTTTATAATTTGATATCAATGAAATAAATTCTCGATATAGCAATGAGAAGCAAATACATCTGCTTCTCCATATGCAATTGTTTTTGCTTAAAGTAATTAAAAGGTAATTTCAGAAAAAAGTATAGAGTGTTTGCGAAATAAAACAAAATTAGTTGAAAGCAATTTTGTATGTGTTTGTAAAAACAAAAAATAGTAACTCTTTTGTTTTATATGAATTTCATTACATTGTCCCGATTTGCCCTTAACATTACATGTTTCATACATTAAATTTGTTAATTTTTGGAAGCGCCTCTTTTTATACACGTCTTTTAGCAAATAAGATTAAAACGGACAAAACTATAATTATATAAAATTATAATGAATAAAACAAAGTCACCTAAATATTAACTAAACTTTGATCAAATAAAAACGAATGAAAAAAGGTTTATTACACCAGTAACTAGGCTTATATCAAATCATAAGAACCAAACGATCTCATATGAAATTAAATGAATAAAAAAAGCTTAATAAATACTTTGGTAAAATAAAATAAAAAATAGCTAGAAATGAGATATTAGTGAAATTAAAGCACACACAAAATTTTTTTTTAAACAAACAAGTTGAGCATAAAAAGCTAACTAATTATAAGTTTTTTTTTAGACGGTGAATACACCAAAGCTTGGATTTCCCTTGTTGTGCTTATAATTTGTTCGATGAAATAAGGTACAACAACATTGCCTTTCTAAATTTTCATAAATTGATTTATTGAAGTTTTGTGAGCAAAATTTGGGGCAAAGATGATTTATATAAGTGTGCGTACTAGTACAACATTCATTTTACTTGGTTCTCGAAAAGAATAAAAAAAGGAACACTCATTTTATCTTACATATATTAATTATGTTTTGGTGTGTCGTGAAAGTGTGACATCAATGTGTAATAGAAAATATAATCCATATATATTGGGCAATTAATGTTTAAGTTTAACAATACTAAATATAGGGATTAAAAAAAAAAATACTAAATATAGTAAAAAAAAAAAAAAAAAAAGCAATTTGAAAGGGTTTGTTTAACGGAAGTGCAAATCTTTTTTACCAAGAAATTTCTATTGTTTTTTTTTATTTTTTATGAAGATGCATTTTGTTATATTTTATTTTTGAGGGTGGAGACTGTCGAAAGGTACTACTTCGGGGAGCAACCTGCAAATTAGTCTAAAAAATAACAATACTCACACGGATTCTTTCATTTTCTGAGCTCACGTTTGAGTTTCCTTGTACTGTTCGCTGCATATATCCATTCCGTAGCTTCATTTTCTACGCCGCACGGCTATCTTTTGCGTCTTAGCAGGTCTATCTCTCTCTCTCTCTCTCTATATATATATATATGTATTATCTCTTTCCCAATTGTGTTGCACTGTTTGCTTAAATTTACCGATTGTCTGGTTTAGTTAGGGTTAGTTGATGTTTAATTGGCTTTTTAGTATGGTTAGGTTTCAGATGTATAATTCTTATTTTGGGGGTTCACGTTAGTGCCGGATTAGGTTATTAAATATTTCCCAAGTACAATTTTGGATTCAGATTTGATTCATGAGGTTTTGTTTGTTCATTTATGTACGGTTAATCATTTTATACACACTAGATGTTAAACTCTTGTTAATTTGGAATGTTACGTATGGTTGCTGGTTTGGTATATGAACACTACGTAAATTTGGAAACAACTGCTCTCCAATCACTCAGTGATAAATTAAATGTTGCAATCACAAGATAACGACTGTGTCTCGTGGTATTACGAGACTATATTCATTTAAGCAAAATAACCTGATGTCGCTATGATCTGGGGGTGAAAACTTAAACTGTAAGTGGTTTGTGGTAACTCGGAAAAGAAAAGGATGAGAATAAATGAAGCATTATAAATTTTGGGTTTTATAGAATGAATGAATAGTCATGGCACATTTTTTCTGTACAACACATTCTATTTTTAATAATTTAAATCTCTATTCTTCTTCAGCTTCCCTTCATAAGTAATTGTGCTCCTTTCCTGCTTTCTTTTCTGTTACTCCAAACACACGGTTTTTCAGAGAAGTAAAACTAAGTAGAAAAGGAAATAATATAAGTAAGATGGCATTGATGCATGGTGGTATTGTTTGCTGAAAAGTAGTAGTGGTGTGGGAATTGGTGTTTAAATCATGAAGGATTAAGTAAAAATTTGTGGGACTCATTGATTTGGTCTTGGGTGTGTGGTTGTGATGGACAGGGCAGGGGCAGCAGCTTTGGTGTTGGTGATATTCTGCTCGCAAGTGTCGGTGTGTTGATTGGGATAGTTTTGAAAATGAGCTTTGACGGAAGGAGCCGAAGTAGGAGCAGAAGCAGGAGCCCAATGGATCGTAAGATCCGTACTCAGCGCTATTCCTATCGTGATGCACCATATAGACGTGATTCGGGACGGGGCTTCAGGTTATCTTCGCCTGTATTTTGTTCATCTGTTTGCGGCTTTTCTTCACCAATTATATATGTTGGCTGGAAAAAGGCGGAGACAATTGATATATGGGATCTACCTAAAAGGAAACATGCTCTGATGTTTTACCTGGCTGCTTCTGCTTGCCTGTTTAGAAAATCATTTGAGTCAAACATGGTTCAAATATTAGGAATTTTTATGAATATTTCTTATTCATTCCTGGACCAAAGTAATTGGTGAATAAAGGAAAGAAAATGAAGGGAATTTCTGTGAACTTCATTGAAGTATTTCATTTTTTATTTTTGCCTTGCTGTTCGTTTTCCTATTTTGCAGCATCATGAGTATTCTAATATTTAGCTTTACCTGGAAAATACTTCTTATCAATATGGTTTGGTATATACTTCTTTTGCAGGGATCAGAACAATTTGTGCAAGAACTGCAAAAGGCCTGGTCATTTTGCCAGAGAATGCCCCAATGTCGCAATCTGTCACAATTGTGGTCTTCCTGGGTTAGTATCTATCAAGCAATTGTTAAGTTGGTCATATGTAATTGGCTATGTTCTAACCATGAATGTCTCACATATTTCTTGACAAACTAAGCAACGTCTTCTTTGGTTATTGATGAAATTTAAGAAACTTCCATTTCTTCCCATGAGTTGCATTTTTCAAGTATTCATGGACCCTCATTCACTTCTCTCTCTCTCATATTCTAATGCACTTAAGATGTTTACTTTTGATGGGCAAAAATCAAATGCCAACATTTTGTCAGTTATCTCATTTTTAATATAGCATACCTTCTTCAGTGTGCTTTCCCCTTTTTTTTTTTCATGTATCAATTGAAGTCTAAATTAAGTGCATGAGATGATCTGCAATAATCTGCATTCTTTTTGTATATGGAAATATTGACATGCAGCTAATTAGTTGCATTTGGTATGTTTGGGTTATGAAGTGGCCAGGGGCGGATCTAGGAATCGGGTTCAGTGGGGGCTAAAGTGTACTAAAAATTTAATAATCAATATACAAAAAAAATAAAAAAATCAATCAAACAGTCGAACTTAATAATTATATTTCATTTATAAGAAAATATATGAGTAGATACAAAAAAGATGAGGCGAAGTTTGACAAAAATAACCCCACAAGTTACTTTAATTACATATGGTACCCTGTTATAACCCCAAAAGAACTAAAAATCTCTACAATAACAATTTCAAAAATCACCAACTACATATAAATTGAAAACCTCTGAACAAGTCCAAAATCTAACACAATCATACATCAAAGGTCAAGTGAACAAATAAAGAAAGATATTCCCACTCATTCTCATTCCAAATCTATATATTCCTAAAATTTTATCTTTTCAATTACTCTGCGTTAATTTTATTCTACTTTCGCCATACACTTAAATGCATGAAGGTATCAGTGATGAGCCTTAGATCATTACAACAACATATATCAGAATCTTAAGTCATTATCAAGTGAAACTAATCGATTCTGATTTGATTTTTGCAATTTTAACAACTACTATGATCTTAGTTCAACAAAATCAATATAAGATCACAATTTCATCACCATTTTTTTTCAAACAAGAGATTCTAACCTATATTTCCAATGGAAAAAAAAAAACAAATTTGATAAACATATTAGCATATAATACACATTTAGAATCACATAAAAAATACATGAAACGAAGAGGATTCTATATATAAATTACACAAATCGTACCGTTCGTACCTGGTCCCGACGAGAAATGAGGCCGAAAATCTAGAACTGGTAAATAGCGATGGAACTGAGAAATTAACCCATGGGGAAGGTGCGGGGTGTTGAGGCGAGTGTTTTGGGTGTGGTCGGTCGCCGGAAAAGTGACCACTGACTGCGAAATGGACGGAAATTTAAGTGGGGAGTGAGGGAGGTGAGTTGGTCGCGGCAGTAGAGAGAAACAATTTAAATAAAAAAGAAAAAGAGAGAATTTTTTTATAAAAATATAAATAAAATTGAGTGGGGGCTACAGCCCCCACCTGTCCTAGTATAGGTCCGCCACTGGAAGTGGCTGATTGTCATCTATGTAACGCCTGAATTTGAATAAAGCTTTGAGTCTACAAGTTCAAGGGTCTCTCTATGTATTACTATTACTCAACTGACCTGATAAAAATGAAATCACATATGCGTATCCTTGCTTCTCTTTCCTTGAAGACTTCTATACCATATCCAGTCGACTAACTTTATTTCCTTAATCCAACATTTTCTGGTTTATAATACTTCCCAAGACTAAGCTGTTGGAAATATTTTGTGGGATACCGTTAATTGTAAAGTAATTAATATTACTGATTTCTATTCAAGTCCATACAATGGAATTATAATTGGGCTTAATTATGATCATGATGCATAGCCCAATATCTCATAACCTAACATGGTTGACAGTTAGTGTAGGCCTGTGTTTTGGCTTAATCATGTGGTGGGTAGGTTGTGTTAATACCTACATAAGTAATAATCATATGTGAGGCTAGGTTGCTTCTCGTGTCTAAGAAACTTTGGTATGCTTAACCCATCACGGTATTCTAAAATCGTATATCATGTCAGGCAAGTACTGCATTATGGATCACATAATTCTTGCTACTAAATTGTTATGTTATACAATTCACACGTAATCTATGTTTAATTTTCTTACATAATCTGGAATTAAGGCTGAGGAAGTTTCACTGTTCGGATATTCATCTTTGCTTTTTCCTTTGCAAAAAATGAATCAGGCATATCATCTCAGAATGCACCACAAAATCTCTCTGTTGGAACTGTCGAGAACCTGGCCACATGGCTGGAAATTGTCCAAACGAAGGCATCTGCCACACCTGTGGGAAGGCGGGACACCGTGCCAGAGACTGCTCTGCTCCTGCATTGCCTCCTGGTGATCTGAGGCTGTGCAATAACTGCTTCAAGCAAGGCCACATTGCAGCTGACTGCACAAATGACAAAGCCTGCAAAAATTGTAGGAAAACAGGTCACCTTGCATACGACTGTCAAAACGAGCCTGTTTGCAATTTGTGCAATGTATCCGGGCATGTGGCTAGAGATTGCTCAAAGGCTAATATGCTTGAAGCGAGGGGTGGTGGTGGTCGTGGAGGTGGGTACAGGGACATTGTATGCCATAACTGCCAGCAGATAGGGCATATGAGCCGGGATTGCATTTCAGTGACCATATGCCACAACTGTGGTGGAAGAGGTCACTTAGCATTTGAATGCCCATCCGGGAGGTTCGTTGATCGCTATCCAAGAAGGTACTAGGTAGGATTTTTGTAGGTTAATATTTGGTGAATAATTATGACCCCTTTTTTGGTTTTCAGTTGGAGTGAGATTTATGTTGGACTTTTATACTTTGTTGTTTAATTAAATTAATGTTGAACTTATTTTTAAAGACTTTCTTGATTAAAGTTTAAAACTTGAGTCTTTTTTGGCTTTGAGCATTCCTTATCTTTTAAGCATATATCATTGGTAGTTTTTTTTAACTTGAAAGGTGGTTTGTTTTCTGATTTAGCGTTTTATAATTTGCAGTATTAAGTACTCCTATGTTATAAGATATCTTTTCCTTTAACTAGAGTTGGTAAAATGGTTTAGAACCCACATGGAAACCGAATACATTATTAGGGAATTGGGCTGGAGCCTGGGTTTCACGAAGCCCTGGTCAAGACTCTATTTTGGATTGATTCTGGGCTGATTTTGCGAAACTGGGCCAAAATTAATTTATATATGGAGCCTAAAATGTGTAAGCATATTAGTATTCAATACCGACTTTTCTTTTTGTTGTTTGAGTTGATTTAATTGGAATCCAATTATTAAGAACTATTTTATTGGCTTTCCGGATTACTCACTCTTCTACATATTAAGAAAAATAGGTAAATTAATTAGAGTTGAAGTTTTTCTTCTTCTTCTTCTTCTTCTTCTTTTTGGTACATGAGAAGAAAGGAAACAAAGAGGAATATAGAGATAGATACATTACTTGTTGCTCTGGCAAAGGTGATTTTGGCCCATGGAAGAAGTTATTCCATCAGTGTCACTTTTTAGCTGAAAGGGTGAAAAGTAAAATACCCCGTTTTATCAGAATATCCGCCCAACTACCAACCAAAATTTATTTTGGCCCATGGAAGAAGTTATTCCATAGATACATTTCTAGAAACTTTATTTGATCTCTGTGACTATTCCTTCACATGCTGCGGCTACATTTGTTTCTTTTTCTTATCATTTAGTGGAGAATGGAGAATAACCAAAATTCAACCATAAGGTTAAATAACACCCTTTTGCTAACAAACATTTTGAAAATTTTCTATCATAAAGTTGCTAGTTAGGTTAGGTGACGTTGTAAATTGCTCTATTTTTTCTTTTCCGCCTGGGTTCTAGAGTTAACATCAGACCTAATTTCTTTAACGCTACCGGACATATTGTTATTTTAATAGAAATTTGGACTTAAGTTCATCATATTATTATGAAAATTAGTTTAATTTATATTGTAAAAATAGATTGTTCATGTTATCATTTAAATATAGAAATAAAACTTGCAATAAAGAAACATGACACATGATTTCCTCATAAGACTTAGTGTGATAACATACAAATATAAGAACATTAGCGTCTTTCTAAGTTTCAACCTCCTATTTATAAAGAAAAGTTCATCAAACTATAATCAATTACTACTTTTGTTATGAATCTACGAAGTTATATTATCATTACCTCAAATTGTAGTACATTTCTTGAAAAAAAACACTAAATATTTAAAAATGTGAACAATGATAGACAATAAATTATCTAAAAAGGTTCATATTTGGAAATGATGTAAGCACTAGAAGAGTTGCCACAACATATGTTAATGCACGATGTTACAAGGAAATTATATTTTCGATCTGTTTTGATTACATAGAATAAGTATATATAAACGAGTTGAAATAATGAAACAATAAGGCAAACCAAATTTATTTGAGTTAAATACAAGTCGAACTTGAATAATGTGATAATCTTAATATACATTGAAACATTTTTCAGTTTATCGAGACGAATCGAATGAAATTTCAAAAACTACAAAATAATATATAATGTTAGTTTGACTTTATATCATAGATCGAGCAATCGAATTACTACCTATCCAAGTTAAATAAAACCTCCAATATCCAAATCTTATTTTTTAGTGCTTAATTTCTCAATAACTTATACGTTCAACCTCAATACATTCTGTCATATAACTGATTCGAATTCTATCTAAAATACCCAATCACAATAACTATACACATATATTTATTAAATTGAGGCCAAATCCATTTATAGTTTTCACGACATAACCCCACCCAAAAAATTGAATGCAAACCGGCCCTGCTGAAAAAATAAATATATACTTCTAAAAGCACCAATACATACGAAATGGTACAGTAATGGAGTCACATTTTCCGCAGCATGTGAATTCTAACTGACACTACCACTCGTGTCGGCGTCAATCCTACCCCCACCCCACCCCCATTCCCTTCCCCCGTGAACACTGGCGCCAAACATAAAAACAAACTCCATTAGATATTTGTAATTCCCCTCACTCTCACTCACTCACTCACTCACTTACTTCCAAATTCAAAATGAAATTGAACTGTTCACATTATTTCCTATTTCTAATTCTATCACAATTTCAATTTCCATTTCTCGCGGTGAGTTACCGCGACTACGTCGACGCATTGTCGAAATCTATACTGTTCTTCGAGGGGCAACGGTCGGGTTTTTTGCCGGCGGACCAGAGGCTGACGTGGCGGGGGAACTCGGGGTTGGGCGACGGGTGGACGGTGGGGGCGGACTTAACGGGAGGATATTATGATGCCGGAGATAATGTGAAGTTTAATTTTCCGATGGCTTTTACGACGACAATGTTGGCGTGGAGTGTGGTGGAGTTTGGAGAGCTTATGCCGCCGGCAGAACTGAGGAATGCTCTGGTGGCGATTAGGTGGTCCACGGATTATTTGTTGAAGACGGTTTCACAAGTTCCCAACCGTATTTTTGTCCAGGTATTTTATATATCGAGAAAGGAAAAGGAAATTATATATTATACTACGTTGCAGTATTATTAGTCTTAATTTGTTGTTTTTCTCTGAAAATTCAAATATGGAGTAGTACTTAAAAGTCAGAAATGGCATCCAATATTTTTGTGTTTTCATTTTTCTTCTTTAAATCTAATAAATTAATTATGTATCATTTAAAACTCTGCACCAAACAATCAAAAGGAAACATGAAACGGGGAAGTACTATTTAATGAGATGAAATCGATGGTTCATAATCATAACACTGATATAATTTGCTAAATATAAATCGACATATATAGCAATAGCATATATCAGAGTTTAATGCAATTTTAGAGAACTTTTTATTTGATATGGCATGCTTAAAACGGTTTACATTTTTATGAATTATTGTAGATTTACCCTATAACAACCATTTAGAAGTAAATTTTCATCATACGTAAGGTTTACCTCTCTAACGAATTGAAAAAAATGCAATAAGAAAATTACTGTAAAAAGTAAAAAAGAATTAATTGTGAAAACGTGAGTAAAAGTGGAGTTGGTTAATGTAGTTGGAAATTTAATTTATGCTAGTTAAAGATTGGGAAAGGGGGTAGATAAACTAAACTAATACCGTGGTTTAGTAGGGTATCTGTGTGTGGTTGAGGGGAGGAATTGTGTCAGGTAAGATCCTTTCCTATTTCCCTTTTTTTTTATAAATTAGGTAAGATCAATGGGTTTGTCTGTTCTTCACCACTTGATGGGTCCTACCAATCTTCTTCTCTTAACTTTTTTTGAATTTTCTGCGCATATGGTAGACAAAAATTACACCGTCAATGTATTTGGAGCAAAAGACAAAAAACATCCCCTATAATTTGTCTAACTCTAAAAAATCTCCTTGTATTATTTTAACTCCCAAAAAATTTCATGTGATCTCAAATAAATGCCAAATACACCCCCCAAAAGGAGAATGTGTTTCAAATGCCAAAATTGCAAGTATTTGTTCACATTTTGCTTTTGATATGACAATTTTACCCCTGACATCGAAAGACAAAAACACCCCCTATGATTTGTCTAACTCCCAAAAAAAACCCCATGTGTCATTTAAAATCTCCAAAATCCCCCTGTGTTTGATTTTAAATACCACACTCGACCCAAGTAGTATATACTTAATTTTTCAAAAAGAATAAATAAATTTTAAAAAAACAAACATATAGGGGTAATCTTGTCATTCCACAAAAAGTCAAAAATAAAATTATAAGTATATACTACTTGGATTGAGTGTGGTATTTAAAATCAAACACAGGGAAGTTTTTGGGAGTTAAAATAATACAGGGGGTTTTTGAAAATTAAACAAAATATAGGGGGTGTTTTTGTCTTTTGCTCATGTATTTGCGTGATTAAAAAATACTCTTCATTTCATTTTAATTGTTATATTTGATATTTTTAAAAAACTTTTATAATTATTCACATAGATTAAAATTTTTAAAAATTATTAACATTTAAAAAAAAGAAAAAGTAAAAGACTACTTTGGGGGCTGGGGCCTAGTTGAGTGATAGAGTCCACATGCTTGCATTGGGTTGGGGAAAATGTAAAATATTGAAAGGAGAACAAATAAATACAAATTTTGATTTCTACCTTATACAGTAAAAAGATATTTCATAATCAAATGGGTTGGTGAGACACTGGCTTGTAGTTGCAGGGATTAAGCTTCGAAACATGTTTTATCTGCCGTCCCGAGAATAAGTTAATGATAATTAAATAGATTGATTGTGCTAAATTTTCGAGTTACGACATTAACTACTGCTTAGTATTTGATGATTGAGGTGAGGACTAAAATCACTTTTGTCGTTTTATATATGTCATTGTCAAATATATCTATCACCTAATTTAGATTTTAGGAGTACTCACCTTTTTTTTTTTTTATAACATATATACTCACTTTGTGTGTTAAATTTAGTCCTTTTAGGATTTTTTTTCTCCATCCACCTCTCTTAATTTTTGAAGCTTTAAGAGGAAAAGAGACATTAAATATATTTATGTCTTAACATCCCATTATGTGTAACAAAATAACACGTAAAATTCATAAATGACTAGCGGAGAAATTTGAATACAAGAAAAAATAAATTTTCTGTCTGTGACTTGCACACTCTCCTCAAGTGAGAGACTTTTTATGTTGTCTTTCGCATATTTAAAAGACAAAAACACTAATTTCCTTCCATAGTATTTATTGATGAATACAATTTATATATAAAAGTACATTTCTTTTTTTAAAAACAAAAAAAAAATAACAATATTGGATGCAGTTCTTTCATTCTAAATTTGCATTTGTGCTAATAAAAATAATAATACTTTTATACAATTCTTTTTATTCAATTTTTGTAGTTATAAAATGATAAATAGTTTATATTTGGATTATTACAATGATAATTTAGGTACTTAAAAGTAAAATAACAACCATTTTTGTTATTTCTTATTAAAAGGTATAAGTTTATCAATGTGTCAACCTATTTAAAGGAATGTTAACATGTCATATTAAAGGTAAAATAGAGAATATATGTAAAGAACTAACGGTGTTAGTTTCCAACGCAAAAGAGCATATATGCAAGGAAAAAATCGATCATAAGGGGATTCTTTGCAGTTTAAATTTTCAGATCGAGGTTTCGTACATATATCGTTTTAACATAAAGACTATTTATGCAGTTTACCCCTCGATTTAGCTAATAGGTCACCATAGTACACTAAAATCCAAGATTTAGTAGGTAGACCCCCATGTAGCCAATAAACCGTTGAGTTTATAGAGAATAACATTGGTATGCATTTGCTTTTACCATTTGTTTAAGAATATATAGTTAGAGATTCCCTAATTTTTTGTATGTTCATTTAAATTGGTATTCTAGCTATTATGCCACCAAAATTTTAAAAAGCTCACTTTTGCAGGTTGGAGATCCTATTAAAGATCACAATTGTTGGGAAAGGCCAGAAGATATGGACACTGCTAGGACAGTATACACAGTCGATGCACCCAATCCAGCCTCTGATGTTGCAGGAGAAACTGCTGCAGCTTTGGCTGCCTCCTCCATTGCATTCAGATCATCCGATCCTGGATACGCTGAGACATTGCTGCGAACTTCCACCAAAGTTTTCGAGTTTGCAGATACTTATCGAGGCGCTTATAGTGACAATTCAAACATTAGAGATGGAGTTTGCCCATTTTATTGCGATTTTGATGGATTTCAGGCAAGCATGCATCCTTTTACCAACATTACTATCTTGCGTTGTTGGTCCTACATGACTGAACCCTCAATACTTTTGGTCTCACACTTTATATTTCAGACAAACATTCTATTACCAACATAATGAAAATTAGTATGGGAAAAACTTGCATTTTTGGTCCCGCACTTTTATAAATTGCACTTTTTATTTCAAGAATTTTTAATTTATGTGAATTAACAGGATGAGTTGCTATGGGGAGCAGCGTGGCTAAGAAGGGCTTCAAATGATAATTCTTACCTCAACTACCTACAAAACAATGGCAAAACACTCGGTGCCGATGACAATATTAATGAATTCGGGTGGGACAACAAGCATGCCGGCTTAAACGTTCTCGTTTCCAAGGTTTATCCGTAAAATTTTCAAGAATCTTAATCTTCACTTTTGTAAAATGTACTAGGAAAAAATGTTAAAAAAGAATTAAAAATAAATATTTTTTGATTAACTGCAGGAGGTTTTGGAGAGTAGCATTTACTCTCTCCAGTCATACAGAGCATCAGCAGATAGTTTCATGTGCACATTAATACCAGAGTCTTCTTCATACCACATAGAGTTCACTCCTGGTGGCCTAATTCACAGGCCTGGAGGTAGCAATTTACAACATGCCACTACCATTTCCTTCATATTACTCGTTTATGCGAATTATTTGGAAAAATCATCACAACATGTGAATTGCGGTGAAGTTAGCATTGCTCCTTCCAGGCTAAGGCAAATAGCACAAAGGCAAGTGAATTACATTTTAGGTGAAAATCCTAAAGGAATGTCATATATGGTTGGATATAGTAATGTGTATCCTCAAAGGATTCATCACCGCGGTTCTTCAATCCCTTCAACTAAAGATCATCCTCAATCTATCGGGTGTAAAGAGGGTTCGGTTTATTTTAATTCGTCTGGGCCTAATCCTAATGTGTTGGTTGGGGCTGTGGTGGGTGGCCCAGATGAAGATGATGCTTATGAGGATGATAGAGTCGATTTTAGGAAGTCCGAGCCCACAACTTATATTAATGCGCCGTTTGTTGGTGTTCTTGCATATTTTGTGGCTAATCCTAATTTTAGTTAGGGGAAGAAAATGTCGAGTATATTGTGTATAGAGACATAAAAGATTCACATGGATTTGTGAAACAAGAGAGTCTCTCATCTTGCAAAGGAGCAAGGAGGAAGAGGCTAGGATTAAGATAGTAGTAGTATTGGTAAAGTAGCTCATTTTGGCTGTTTGATTGGAAGTGATAATTGATGCTACCTTAGTAGCACATGTTTGTATACTAATTTTACTTTACTTTGAGGTTTGAGATTAGACGAATGATATACTCCAAACTGAATGTTGGGATTGTTTCAAATGGAATATCACTACAATTTTGAAACACACATTTGGAATTGGAATTTACTAGTTCATCAATTTTTAAATTTATGGGATTTTAAATTATCAACTACTCCATAGTTTATGATTTCAGCCGTTCAACACTCTTAACTTTTAGAACCTAAGTATTTTAATAGACAAGAGAGAAGATCATAAATGTATGTGTCCAATTAATTGTTTTTCCATCATCTGGTCACTTCTCATAAAATTAACTTTAGTTGTCTTTATCACTTCTAATAGAAAATTAAAACAAAGAAAATTTTCAGTTTTGGGCCTACCTCTATACCCCAAATATATATAGGAACACCCTAATTCACAAGTGAAAATTAACCTCATCAACCATACATATGTTCATGAAAATTAGTCACGCCTCACGGATCATTAGTCCAAATCAATTTTATTTAGTACTAAACTAATATATAAACTTATAATTTTAGTGGGTCCAAATAAATTTGGACTATTGGCCCGTGAGCCTTGACTAAATGATGAATCTATTGGAGGACTCCGAGAAGTGAAAAAAGTTTAGTTTAGAGAGTAGGGCCTTTGATCTCACATGTAACCTACCGTCCTACAATGATTTGTCCGCACCAATGGAAGCATTCCACCTATTTGTTGGTCACCTACCCGTATTTACTTCTTTCATGTGTTGTGGCCGATTGTCATTAGATTATTGATGATGTGGTACAACGGTTGACTAAATAATATCCCATAGTTAAAATTATTTTGTATAATGATTAATGAGAAATTCTTATCCACATTGAATTTGACCGAACCCAAAGTAACTATAAGGCAAGTGTAATACACTTGCTTTGGGATTGAATGTAACTCCCAGGAGAATGATTAATCACAAAACAAGTGTAATACACTTGCTTGATGGTTGGATGAGTTTGGTCAAAACAAGCTTGGACAAAAAATTTCCATGAATAATTTGATGAAAATATTACTATCTCAAGTTTAAACAACAATTAGTCATTAGTTTTGGACATGTGAGAACAGTTTCAAATGGTATTTGGGCCTTGGCCCAACAAACAGCTGAAACACTAGGTACATTGATAAATATTATATTAAATATAATTGATTATTTATCAATAGCTCCGTTGTAGTCTAGTTGGTCAGGATACTCGGCTCTCACCCGAGAGACCCGGGTTCAAGTCCCGGCAACGGAATATTTTCTTTTTTTCTACTTTTTTTGTGAAACGACACGTCATCAACCGCCTTCTCTTAAAAAAATGATACGCGTTAAATTTAATATTTCAATTTCGTCCTATAAACCCTAGTTATCAATTCCTCTAAAAGGTACGATTTTTCCCTTTTTTTGAATTTTTTTTAGAAGTAATTGCGTTTAATTAAATATCGAAGTGGCAAGTGCTATCTCATTTACTAATCAACTAATCTTGGGGTAGTTAGTCGAACGTGCACTTTTACTTAATTCATGTATATATAAATGAAATAGAATTTGAGCTTGAAAAATAAATTGTGTATGCAAGAAACTGATCGGTTATGCAATATTAATCAACCGTCGATAAAAACTCTGATACAAACATTTGAACGGCGACTTATTTATTTGCATTGGAATTTGAATATGTTTCTCTGATTAAAATGATATATTATTGTAGCTATTAATTAGTTCAGCAGATTTTTGTTTGGTTAACATTGATACTGCTTTACTTTTATTTTGTTTGCATTTATTTATAATTGTTTTGTTTCTAGATTAAGAGGTTGCCTTAAGATTTAAGTGATCAACGAGTTCGTAATCAGTAGCTAATTAGGGTCCTTAGGCAGGGGACTTCATAAAGTAGGCAACCCTTATTGTATAAGTATGTTTAAAATAGCATTGTCTCACTGCTTAGACACTTAGTTGAATCACTGAATGTTCATCGAAATGTGATTTCTCGTACACTAAATAAATTCATGGAAAAATCTTGTGGTGCGCAATTTAGGGCTGAAAATCAAACCAAGCTACTCGATACTCGGCTCGAGCTCGTTCGATAAAAGCTCGTTTGAGCTCGGTTCGTCAAACAAATCAAACAAGCTTGAACAAGATTTCTCGTTCGATAACTTTTGAAGCTCGGCTCGAGCTCGACTCGATAAGCTAAAAATTGAAAAAACGCATGTAAAATACCAAGCTACTCGATACTCGGCTTGAGCTCGTTCGATAAAAGCTCGTTTGAGCTCGGTTCGCTAAGAAATCAAACCAAGCTCAAACACAAAATTTCAAGCTCGATAAAATTCAAACCAAGCTTGAACAACGTTTCGTTCGATACTACTCGGCTCGTTTACACCCCTAGTGCGCATTTAGTTCCCACTTGAATGTCAACGCAGTCGCCTATCTTTTTGTTTCAGTTCGATAAATTAGTATCCTCTTTCCTATAATATCTTTTTCAATCATCCAATTCGATTTCAAATCTGTTTTAGGTCATATACGAAAATGTGGTTTGAATTATGCTTAGCTGATAAAACAATGAATATGAAGAGTGTGATGCAGAGCCGGCTCTATAGCTAGGCAATTAAGGCCATCGCCTAGGGCCCCGACTATAGAGGGGCCTCAAAAATTATTTTGTAAATGTAATTCAATCTTTTTTATTTGATAATTTTTTTGTGAAATAAGATGTAAAAATGCAATAAACTTGGATAATTTTCAAATAAGGTCTTGCCTTATTTATATAACCACATTCTCGAACAGACGGTGAAAATCAACTTGATCTAGTGGCTAAAACTGATACTTTAGAGACTTTTCATATATACTTATATATAATGTTTTACACCATAATATAGAACCATGTATATACAAAAAGAATGTCATAGATATCTTTATGTATAATTATATAATGGATCATACTTAATTGATCAATTAATATTGAGACAAATATTAACATTACTGCGTCATATATTGTGTTTGTTGTGTAAGCTATGTTGAACTAATTTATGTAAAAATGATTATTTCATATTATTGGTGTCAAATGCTAAAGATTAGTACCCTCCATTTTTTATTTGTCATTTTAAGATTTCAATGTAGAATTATTTTTTTCTACCAATTTTACCTTCTAATTAATGCTATGATTATTTGATTAAAAGTGTGTTTTGAGACTTTTACTTAAAAAATTGGTTATTTGTTACATTTCTTAATTCTTTGTGCAATCCTCCAAAGCAAATAAAAAAACGGAGGGATTATATGCTAATTGATAGTACAAATGTATTTGTTTTATTGTATCTAGGTATTTTGGAAAAAAAAATATTATGATACTTTTGTTTTGCATTAATAAATTAAATTTAACATTTAATGTAACTTAGATTCAACGAGTTTGAGTCAAACTCCAGTTTTTAATATTAACTATATACACGTCTCGATTTTTTGATAGCTTACTCAACCGTTTGATAATCAAATCGAATAGTTCGATTTGACATACTGTACAAATTTTGAAACTATCTATTAGGCTAGATACCAAAAATTAGTACGGTTCAATTATATTGAATGCACACCCCTAAAATTATGATTGTGCTTTATCCGGTAAACCATGTATTAGCTACATATCGAATAATTATAAGTTTCAATTTTCAATATTATCGGTTTTCCCAGAACCAGAAACTAGAACCGGTATACCCATTTTTTTTAATCCCAATTCTTAAGTACTAAAGTCAGCGTTCCAATTTTCCAATCCAAGCTTCTACTTCTCTCCTCTTCTTCTATACGGACTGCCCTAGAGCGAAACCCAAATCTTCTTCTTCTTCAATTCAAAATCCCACCGCGCCGCACCACCCACCCCCACCGCGCCTCCACCATCTCTCTCTCGGCCCAGATTTTTAATTTACAGAGGTACAGTCCAAATTCTAAATGCCCAATTTTGTTCTTTTTCTGATTTTCTCTTATTAATTTGGGTTCTAATTGTATTTAAAACCCAACACTTGAATGAAGCTAAAGTAATTTTTGGAGAGGGGACTGAGGCTATGGGGTCTCTGATGTATTCTTTATAATTTCTATTCAACTTCATTGGATGGTTAGAGTGGTAGGAAGCATATTATTATTTACATATGTATTCAAGACAAATTATTTTTGATTCAATAATTTTTCGGTTTATTTTTGTACCGAATCAAATTGAACCGCACCAAATAGGTCATTTACCGAACCAAACCGAAATTTTCGGTTTGGCAAACGGTACGAGATTTCAGAATACAGAACCAGCCGGTATGACGAAATTTGTTACGTTTCGGTTTACCATTTGCACAGCCCTACCTAAGATCGTGATCAGAAATATTTTACTTTCATATTTTATCTATTTACTGATTGACAAGTAAAAAATATTTTTTATGTAACTATATTCACGATACTTGAATTTTCAATTTATATATATATATATATGCACACGATACTTGTAGTATTTACTTTTGATAAGAGAATGTTTAAGAATGAAATGTCATAAGAAGATATTACGATTGAATCAAAAATATATCAGCTAATTTGTATAAGGGGGCCCCAATTTTATAAATCGCCTAGGGCCCCGTAATATGTCAGGCCGACCCTGGTGTGATGGATCAGTTGTTCCTATTGCTGGAACTAGCATGTAAAGCATGCATGTTTTGAGACAACTAGGTACCCCGATCCTGTTATTAAGAAATAGATTGTGTTCGAAGTTTAGGAAAAAATCATCTGACTATGCCTAGCTGATATCATATGCACAATCATGTGAAGTGGAAAATAGTATGGGGGATATGCATATGCATGTAAATATGTCGTGACAATTAGTATTAATGGCATATGATTAATTATTCATGTAATGCACCAGATGGCACAAATATCTTAGGACATCATGGCCAATGTTTGTAGTTTTCTTAATATCAGCATTCGTTGCGTTGACAATACATCCCGTACCGTTTAAAATACTTTGTCAACCACTCCAAAGACAGTCACGAGCAAAGACAAGCTCTGTGACGAGATTTTTCTTTCAACTAATGAAGAGATCTTGGAGGAATTTCCGTATATACTGGAATCATCATACATGTAAACCAAATTTCGTTACAATGAATTAAGATCAATTTTGTTATAGGGATATATACATGGAAAGTCCGACGTAAAGAGATCACCTCCGAAATCAGGCTCATATTTCCCTCATGTGTGCCATATGCTTTGAGCGTAATGATAATAAGAGAAGTTTATGTGAAATATTTGAACACTAGTGAGGATTATATAGATGTACTTGTCTGCCCCTGGATCACACGGACGCATCGCCTCCTCCCCTCTTTATTATTTTCTTACTTCCTGGTGAACCTTCTTTACTAGTTGTGCAATGAGATATTTAGTCTGACGATGCACCTGACCAGTTTAGAGAAGTATGAAATTTCGTTTTGTTTTTGCTTCAAGATTAATGGAAGCTTAATTTACCTGATTAGTCGTTAGAAATGAGTTTTTTTCTGGATAGTATGGTATGTGCCATAAGTATATAGCTCTAAGTCTATCTCTTTGTTTTTTCCATATTTTGCGCCACGATATTCGTCAAATGAATTGTTTTATTTCTACCCATTTGTTTATGTTACTAAGAATGATGGAATTTTGGATGCTGGCTCTGTTTTGCTACTTCTCTTATTTATTCTAAATAATAATATTGGCATTAAATCAGGCTTTTGTCACTGAAAACTATAGAGTGCACTAACTCAAACTTAGTTGAAGCTTGTCCATGTATATAACACAGTTGAATTTGATAAGTGATTCTTGAAAGTCGAGCACTATTGGATTACTCCTCATTTGGAAAATGTTACTTATCCCATATGGCATTATCTTCCCAAAGTAAACTAGGATATTTGATGCATCATTTGTCTCCTCTAGTTACCAAATTTACATGTCATTAAACCCTTTCTATATAATTTATTCTTTTCCATCTCATCTGAGTCAAAATTAGAAACTTTTGTTGAAGTCCTTGCACTTTGAATCGAGTTTATAAAAATATTGTATTTTTTTTTTATTTTGGACCATATAATATGTCTTAGTTTTTCTGATTAAAGTAAACTAACGTTAATGATAAGGGCAGGCTCTGACTTTATCTACCTCACACTCACAGTCATGGCTGTTAATGACGAGATAACTGAACACTTTGTTTCTACACTGGGGTTGGATTCCGCAAGGGTCGGGCTTGATGGATCAGTTCCTACAGCAGAAGATATTGCCTGGGCAGATTCACTTCTGACCAAAGATCCTGAATCATTAGACAGTGGCTGGAATTCATTCAAAGACGCGCTATTTGAAAGCATCAATGCACAAAATGACTCTTCTACCTCTGAAAATGACAAGATTGAGAATCCCTCTTCTGTCACGGAGACAGTTGATCAACAGAATTTGGATAATACAGAAGCAGAACCAAAAAGTGAGAAGCGCTTAAACTTTGAGAATGCTGATGATTTCTGGTCAAAATATAGAAAGGAAGATGTTTTCCTTCCTACGTACAATGAGGATTTACTAGACCTTGAATCGACTGATACAACTGTGGATTCAGTTCCTCTAACATATGAACTATCAACTGAAGACATTTTCAAGATATGGGATTTGGAAATTCCACCTGACGAAGAAGATGATCTTGTTAAACAGTTCAATAAAGTCCTTGCAGGAAATGCTATGGAGCCAGATGCTACTAAAATTTGGAAGGAGTTGAAGGATGTTTCACTTGATGATC
Source organism: Penstemon davidsonii (assembly GCA_034814905.1). Lineage (NCBI taxonomy): Eukaryota > Viridiplantae > Streptophyta > Magnoliopsida > Lamiales > Plantaginaceae > Penstemon > Penstemon davidsonii. The sequence continues at coordinate 9,406,167 of JAYDYQ010002688.1, forward strand.
TCATTGCTGGGATTTCAGATCTCTCTTTGAGTCCAACTTAAGGTTGACCTCTTTTTACTCTTAGTACTCGATAGAGTGACACATGGCGTTTCGTGTTTTTTCCTTTTCCATTTTCTTGCTTTTGCTCGAAAATGAAACAAGTAGAAACTAAAACGACATGTGTCGCGTTAAAAAGCTTTTAAGTACAGTGACGGAAAGGCGGCATCAGAGAAACCCCATAGTTTCATATGATAGTTCTGCTGGTTAGTTTTATTATTTGTTGTCATGCTGGTATTCACATGTAATATGGTTCTGTGGCCTCCTTTTCTTATATAGTAAACATAGCTTGGCTAAATAATACTTGTCAAATCAAGCTGCTACATTATTTAAAATTTGTCGAGTTAAGTTAAATTAAACTTAAACAAACACAATTTCAAATTCAGTAAAATAAATAGTTATGATCACTTTTTCTTGGTTAATATAGTGGATTCCACTTTAGGCTCCATTGTTTGAGAAAATATTTGTAAGAGTAATGGGGTTTAACATATTTTTCTCAAAATTTTAGCAACAAATGATTCTGATGTAGCATATTGTTCTCTAAATTTAAGGAATAGAAATACACCATTGTTGTGCAAAATATTTTTTCTTTTATTTGGAGACCAAAATTTTATGATTTTGGTGACATAGTGGTATCTGATATTCTGATGTGCCAAACAGTGTACGTACGGTTGATATGGTGATCGTTGTCATACCAAATCCTGGGACAGGACTAAATAATGGCCGTTAATACTCCATCAGGAGGCATCCGAGCCTCATGTTAACAATTCCATTAGAATCTTCCAAACAAGTGCTTATAAAAGAGTTCTATTTCTTGAGGAATTATTTCATGTAGTAAATTTGGTATTCTAAGTACACAAAATTAATGGATCACAGAATATGCTATATATATAGCAAATAATTCATAAAACTTCGATATTAATTAGTTGAGTAGTAGGGTGAATATCAAATCAAAAGTTTGTTCAATAAAAGTTTTTTCCGTGCGTATATTATATAAGTTTGAATAGCATTTTTCATTTGTCTTTTGAAGCTCGTTCTAGCTCGTTGATGAACTAAATATTGACAAAATATATGTCAAATATCAAGCTACTTGAGCTCGGCGGCTGGTATTCAGCTTCCATAAAAGTTCGTTCGAATTCGATTCATATAACAATCAAATCGAACTCGTACATAATTTTCGATATAAAATTCAAAATTCAAACACCAACGACATATTGTTCGACCCTGCCCAATCATTTATAACCTTAAATATTAGTTTCATTAGCATAGCACACCAAAATGTACTACATAAACTATATTTTCTTAGGCAAGAACTTTTTTATTTTTGAGGTAGGTATTACTCCATACATATCAACCACTGCTGCAACATGCCAAATCAGACAAATTACCACGTCCATGTGGATGCCCATGATTGGTCCACTCATGGCAGCCTCAAACGAGGCATCTTTTGACACACTATACTCACATAATTATGAACTCCATAGTGTATATATAAATTACATACGTGTGGTAAAGATTGTGAGAGGGAGATAAGATTTTTGAACAAGGCTTAGCCTTTGAGTCACAAAAACATAAACCCCCAAACACAAACATAACAATGGCAACAGCATCACTCCTCAAGTCATCCCCTGTCCTTGACAAATCTGAATTTGTTAAGGGACAGGCCCTTCTCCGCCAATCATCGGCAGCCTCCGTTGTCCGGTGCCACCCCAACGCCACCTCGTCTCCCCTCACCGTTCGTGCTTCCTCCTATGCCAATGAGCTTGTCAAGACCGCGGTGTGTATTAAATTTATTTAGAATCTTATTTAGCTAAATTGTCACATAATTTGGGTGTAGAGATACAATGTATGACACCCTTTTACTAGCACACACTAAAAAATAATACTATAAAGATATTTGGGTCAAAAGATACCTAGACCAACATTTTTTAACTAATATTGATATGTTTGTGTAGAAAACAATTGCATCACCAGGGCGTGGTATTCTTGCCATGGATGAATCAAATGCTACCTGTGGAAAGCGTTTGGCTTCAATTGGGCTAGAGAACACCGAGGCTAACCGCCAAGCCTACCGCACACTCCTTGTCACCGCCCCTGGCCTCGGCCAGTACATCTCCGGGGCTATCCTCTTCGAAGAGACTCTATATCAATCCACCGTTGATGGCAAGAAAATAGTGGATGTTCTTATTGAGCAGAACATTGTCCCTGGTATCAAAGTCGACAAGGTAACTAAAGCTCGAATTCGAATATCTTAAGTTAAGCCATGGAATTTAACTACCGAGTGACAAGTCTCGAGAGTTGTTAAGACATTTTTTTCTTTTTTGAATCTTAAAAATGGATTGGAGCAGGGTTTGGTTCCTCTAGCTGGTTCAAATGATGAGTCATGGTGCCAAGGGCTAGATGGTCTTGCTTCACGTTCTGCTGCTTACTACCAACAGGGTGCTCGTTTTGCCAAATGGTATTTGATTTAATAACTGGGATTGTTTGTTCAGTATGTTATTAATAATGACAAAATTTGTAATGAATTCTTATGACCTTTTGTTAATGATTCAGGCGTACTGTTGTGAGCATTCCCAATGGCCCATCTGCATTGGCCGTGAAGGAGGCCGCTTGGGGCCTGGCTCGCTATGCTGCCATTTCACAGGTATCTTAATTTCCTAGTAAATGTGGACTCATCTAGGACCGACCATCAATGTGCATTTTCAATTACGAATTCTCATTGTTATATATACTATTGAGTTATTGAGTTTGAATCTTTAACGGAGATTGACTTACATTCAGTATATCTCTGTGTATATCAAATTATGTAGTCAGTGGAGGACATAACGATGGATGGTAATCAAGTTATGGACAAGTCTAATAATGTATTTGATCAATGATCAGGACAATGGATTGGTCCCAATTGTTGAGCCAGAAATCCTGCTTGATGGCGAGCACAACATTGACAGGACTTTTGAGGTTGCACAAAAGGTATGGGCCGAGGTGTTTTTCTACTTGGCCGAGAACAATGTGACTTTTGAGGGTATTCTCCTCAAGCCCAGCATGGTTACTCCCGGGGCCGAGTCCAAGGAACGAGCCACACCTGAGCAGGTTGCCGACTACACTCTCAAGCTCCTCCTCAGGAGAATTCCCCCATCTGTCCCCGGAATCATGGCAAGTATTCTTATCCTCATGAACTTTATTGAGTTCTTGGGTTCAATTTCATTAAAAAACTTATTTTACTACTAGTTTTGGAAAAAAAAATAGCATGTAATTTAAGATTATTTTCTTGAAAGATTTAATCTGAACCTTTGTTACAGTTCTTGTCTGGTGGGCAATCTGAGGTTGAAGCTACCCTAAACTTGAATGCGATGAACCAAGCTCCCAACCCATGGCACGTATCCTTCTCCTACGCCAGGGCTCTTCAGAACACTTGTCTGAAGACATGGGGTGGGCTCCCGGAGAACGTGGCGGCTGCTCAGGAGGTTTTACTTATCAGAGCCAAGGCCAACTCTCTGGCTCAGCTCGGAAAATACACTGGTGAGGGTGAATCTGAAGAAGCTAAGAAGGGTATGTTTGTCAAAGGCTACAGCTACTAAGCTCATAGATAAAGAAACAAAATGTGATGAAAAATCTAAGGGAAGGAAATTAAGATGTGTTATTGTTGATGCTTATAGGGAATGAGAGTATTTTTGTTCATCTTCTGAGCCTTTTAGACACTTGATAAGCTTATTATTGTTGATGAGACTAGGTAGTGTGTTGTATGAAAAGTATGGGAATGTTGACTTCTACAAATTTGTGGTTTTGAATACATTTATGTCTTAAGAATTTAAACTTCCTAAATATTGATTCCATTTACCATAACATACAAGATACTATAGTGTGTGCAGTTCAGTAAACCATCCAAATCAAACAGATCCCTAAGGCCCGTTACATATAGAGTATCAAACAAGAGTTTCAGTTCAGTTTATACGTATGTTAGTCAAGTTTATTGACCCAAGCAAATACTGGATTTTTTAAATTGTATTCTGAAAACATGACTATCCCTCCTCGACCCAGAACTTTATAAAAATTGTACTAACACTCAATAACCACCCCTACAAGATACACAGAACTTTCTAAAAATTATGTATCTGGATAACGAAAAGATTAGAAATGAAATCAAGAAAACTGCTTGAAATCAAATGACAGCAATATTAGTGAACCTTCTAATGATGTACATCAAATTCATATTATGTAAAAGATCAAGGACGCCAATGTGCATCCTAGTAAACTATTATACTAAGGAAAAAATACACAGACTTGAACATTACAGAATGATAGATTCCCATGAGATATAGTGCTGTAAGTTGACTCACCAAGAGTATGAATTCCTCATCAGGCCATCTATTCTTTAGTCAACAAAGGTACTTTAATCCTTCCATTATTATCTTAACACTGATGTGAATAGAAACAAGATTGTTACGACATCAGTTGTAATGAGTTATTACCAGCGACTTCAGAGTACCATGAATTCCATGCTTCAACATAGTGCGAGAAAAGATCTTTCAGAGCTGAGAAAACAATCAACACAAGAAATGGTTTGAGTTATTGATCTAGAAAGGCTAAAATTAAAGAATAGGATATCTGCATAGACTGGTCTTTGAACAAGAAAAAATACTTAATTATAACAATCTCAGGCTGCATTTGGATTGAAGGATTTGAAACTTAAATATTCATAACAATGTCAATTAATTCAAAGGCCTTGTTAGGAACATTGATTTTGTATGATTTCAAATATCTAAGTATTCATTATGTGCTATTCTTTTAACCAAAATGAGAATTTGAAATCCACTCAATATTGCTATCACTGGAATTCCTTCTTCAATTCCAAATATATCAATCCAAATGAAGCCTCATAGAATCAGTTTGAATATAGTACCTTGGTTATGATACTGAGGCCGATAAGTAGAGGCTAGACTTTCCCAATCAACAACTTGTTTTCCATTTTCTTCATGAGAAGCTCCAGCCTTGGCCTCTTTTGCAGGTGCAAAAGGACCAAATTGGAAACTTTTTACACCAGTTCTTGTTCTTTCTCCTTCATTTTCCGAAGTCTCATGTTTAACTCTTACTGGCAAATGAGGCTTTAAGACTTGGGATGCATCTTCGTCAACCTTGAATCTCTTCATAACAGAATTGGTAATGTCCATTCCAAAGGCCCTCTTTTTAGTTTCATTTAAGGCCAAAGAATCAACAGATTTATTATCTGGTTTTCCATTAAGTCCCAACCATCTTAAAGCAGGTTTCCGTGTCTCAGGGTGATGAGTCTACACATCATTAGAGAGAAAGGTAAGTAATCTAAATATGTGGGATTTCACCTTAATCATAGTCATAAAACATAAAGATCTTCTTTCATCAATTAAAAATGTCAATTAATGAGATGGATTGTCACCTTTTCAATAAATTTCATGGAAGACAACACATTGGCAATATCATAGAGTCTTCTAACTTTCGCTGCAGAGATTTGTAAAAAAGAAAATTAATAAAAGCATTCCCTTAGCATCAATTGCAGCAATTAAGACAAGCAAACACAAATAATGTGTGAAGTGCATTACTTCTAGTAGTCATTGATGTGTGTTTTCCATCACCAAGCAACAGCTTTGCAGCATCATCGAGAGAAATCATATCCATCTAAAGAGGAAGAAATTTAATGTTATAAAGTTGTGAAGCTCACAATTTGAACTCTTTATATTCATCATGAAAGATATAGTCTGTATATTATAATTAAACTTACATCAGTACAAAGGAAGAGCTTAATAAAATTCTGTGTGAGAAGCCCAAGAGACTTTTCTTTTCTATTATCGCCTAAACAAGAACAAGGAAAATCACTTGTCAATTGCAATAGCCCAGATCAAAATTTCAAATGCACTAAAATAATTCAACAAATAAACAGTATAAGCTATCTTAGAGTGTCTAATTTGAGATTAAGTACCAGATTTAGGTGGCATTGAACCCTTAGGAACAGAACCAGAATCTGACTTGTCATTTTGACTTAAATTGTTCATATCTGAATAAATTTCCTCTTCATCATCATCTGAAACCTGATTGATAAAGTAAGGGCAAAAACGAAAGATTAGTAACTAAAATTGCAGCCCTGTTACAAGTATATCATCTGAAATGAGATGTTAAATTATTTGAGTTTCAATATTGTTTAAATAAGATACAAAGAGAAATGAAATGAAAACATAAGAATGACTAACTTTCTCAGAGCAACTTGTATCAGCAGCAGGGCCATTCTCCATTAAACCCTCCTTCTGTACAATATTAAAGATTGAAAATTGTAAGCATCTTGAATTAAAAATAGTTTATATTTATTGGAAAAAAAAAAACAAGAGACGATTTTTTTTTACTTTTAGGTCTTCTAAAGCCTTGGGGATTGCAACAAACCCTTTCCAAGTGTACCGATTTTTGGCCTTCCTGGCAAGAATCTGAATTCAAGAAATCACAAAACCCTAATTTGTGTCAGCTCAAAAATTAAAAATTAAAAATTAAAAATTTGTGTCATAATAAAATAAAAAATTAGAAGTTCTTACGCCAATGCTTTCCAAAACATTTACGATGTCATAGATCCGCCGCCTTTCAACCCCTACAAATTAATTCGAACAAAAAATTACTGATAAATTCGAAAAGAAAAAAAAAACTAAACTAAAACTCCAAAAATTACCAATTTCTCAAATAATAATAATACCTAATCGAGAGGCGGCATCGTCTAATCCAATTGTTTCAACACCTTCTCGATTGTACAAGCTCAAAAAACTTCACAAAATCAAAATTAAAAGTCAAACAACAAATCCACACACAAATAAAGAATTCTAATTCGCAGCCGGTATAGTCAAATTCCAATTTTTTTTTTGATAAAAAATTCACGTAAAAATTTACAAAAACCAGATCTAAACTAGAATTTCACCATAAACAAACATGAATACATACTTGGAGCACAAAAGACCGAGCGATTTCTGTTTCCGGCAATACGGTACATCTTTAGATCTAGATTCCATTACTACCGCCGCATATGTGCTAGGAAAAGCAGCCATTGTTTCTTTCAACAGCTATCTATATCTCCGCGTTATTATACGTAGAGAACACGCAGTGAAAAGTGTATCTGCCTGTTATACTGTGTGTCCAGACCGTTAAAAAGGGTTTGACATTGGCGCGGATGGGGGGAGAAGAATTTGATTAGGAGGGATTTTGAAAGTTTGAAAATCTGCCATGCAAATAAGCGGGAATTTGAATAGTACTGCTGTAATTTGCCTTTTTTTTATTTTGTTGTATCTAGTAAATCTGGGGAGACGCGCCTGTGCGGTGTGAGTTTACTGCTTTGACCTTTGTGGAGTGTGGGTACTGGTGTTGAATGAAGGGTAGTAATGGAATTTCGGATTGTTGTTAGAGGATTGCAGGGAATCTGTTATTAGTTATTACTAATCACGTGGCTGGATTTACTTTACCTACTTTTTGCGTGTTTAATTATTGGGTGTGAAATTTTAGATTGCTTTTAATTAGTAATTAACTTATTTTTTTGTCAAAAGAATAAATTTGCTTGATCATATAAATGCGAGTTTCCTATAAATGTTGAAAGGCTATCATGCTTTTTTAAAGTTAAACAAATTTATGTAATATTGGTCAAATTTTATTAAGGATCAATTCATTAGGGCGTTTAGAGATGCATTATATTATAACGTAGTATAAAGTTCATCATGTAACTTGTTTGAGAGTATTATTTGCTACTATATGATGAGGAAAAATACAATGATTGTATGATGAGGTTGAGGTGGAATGTTTGATCAAGACACATTATTATTTGAATGGGAAGAAAAGAGAGCAACCAGTGATGTTCTTACTAAGCGCACCATAATTGGGGGAACTTATCAATTGGGGACCAAAAGACGTTGTCCTAATGGATTTTTAAATTGGAGGATAAAGCAATTGATACAAAACGACGACGCATTAACTGAGAACTCTAAAATGGGAAAAAATCAAAGGACTGATACGGGATTATGCAACTAGGGCCCAATGGAATGAGAAACGCGTCCATGGAGAACACGACCAACAACACTAGAACAATGTTTAAACCGATACGGAGTCGACCTGCAATTATTCCATTTACGTAACTTAATCATGTTGCATTTGTTCTCATTTTTTAGCATTTATGTTACTTGTTTCATTATGCAATAATATCTTTTTATTACTAATTAAATTATAGTTATTTCTCAATTATCACCTCTTAATTATCTCAACTTCTCACATTAACCCTAACTTTTGTTGCATTTTGCAACAAAAGGTCGCACATACTTTCTTAGCACTTTAAGGATTCATTTACAATTTTTGATCATTTCAAACTTTCAAATTGGTTGTTATCAATATATTTCAGTTGCTTGCAATTATTTAAAAGGTTTTAGAACTATTTCGTGGTGGTTTAATCAAAAGTTTAACTTTTTTATATGTGATTAAGTAGATAGAACCATTGAAATTTTTCACAATTCAAGTTACATTAGCGTTTCTGTAATCAACAACGTCCTATTCCATTTCCATTTCTAATATAGAGTAGGTTGAGTTCTTGTTTTTCTATCGGTTTCTATCTCGAAACTTGCAACATCAAGAGACTTCTTATTCAAAAGATTTGTCGTAATTTCTTCTATATATATATTTTTCCGTGCAATTTCGAAGTCTCCAAGTTGCTTCCATTATTATAGCCCAAACATAATTTTGATAGTTGGGTATGTTATGTGATTAATTAGCTCGAGTGTCAATAAATCGTATAAATGAAAGGTTATCATTTGTAAACTTAGTGTATGTTATGTGATTAATTAGCACTAGTGTCAATAAATCGTATAAATGTGTATTGCTAAATCACATAACAAACATTGTAATTTATATGAATAAACAACATTAGTTAACCGAATTTGAACTAAATAATCTTCTCCATAAGTGAAAGGTTTGTGGTGTATTCTTCATTGGACTGATCAATAATTATCGATTATTTTATGTACAGTGTTTTTTTTTTTAAATGAACAATGAACTTGGACATAGCAATTAATTACATATACTCATTGGTCAAATATATAGTACTTCTTGAGATAATCAAATTAAATTATTCTAGATGTTAAATTATTTAAGGAAATTATATATAAAAACCTAGTGTTGGGAAAATAAATGTTATAAAGTTTTATATATATGGACACCTGTAATCATGTTATTGAACATATTTTGTGTTTTATTGCCATATAAAACTCAAAATTCGAAATTAAGAATACATGAAGCAAATTTAGGGGTTTAAAGAGTCCAGTAGTATCGATCGATACATTGTCCAAGTTTTGTTTGAAATTTGTATTGAGTTTGAAATCATGTTTGAGTTTGGTTTGATTAATTAACGAATCGAGTTCGAACAAACTTTTACCGAATGAGCTCGACCTGAGTACTGAATAATTTGATATTTTTATATTTGTTCTGTCAATTTTTAGTTTATTAAGTCGAGGTTCAAATGTTATCTAATGAAAAATATTATTTAAATTTATCTAAAAAATCTAAGAAATCTTTTATCAAACGAGTTTGAATTGAATATCGAGAAACCAATATTTTAGTAAAAATATAAAATATTGTCATTGGGGAAGCCCAAATTCACGTTGGGCTCTCCAACTTGAAAGGTGGGCTGTTTGACCGCTTTGAAGAAGAACTTCGATAGTGGTCTAGAAGCTTAAAGCAACGGCCCAACCGCCCAAGCGAAGCTGCTCACAACCTGTTTTTGCAATTAAAAAATATAAATAGCTAAATACCTGTTTAAGCTTAAAAAGTCTTTTACACCCTCATTATATTATTTGGAATTCCAGCATTAGCACTTTAGCAGTGACTGCAAATATACAAACTTCAATGATTTTAGAAATCAAATATTTCAACACTTCAACTTCAGTTTTAATTATGTTGGTTCATAAGTTTTTTTTAATCGGCTTTATTCTTCTTTTATTGGTCTTATGTTTAATATGCAAGTTGACATTGGACAATGTTCTTAATACACAAATAAGGCTGATATTGTATATTCAATGGATGCATGTATTTTTAGAATCAAATTTTATAAAGTGGGAACAAATACAAATCATTTATAGTAAAATAATATTTTTCCAAACACATTTAGAAATAAATTTAGTTATTCTAGAAACAATTAGTACTGGGACCAAACTGACCCTGAATAAAATTGTGTTGTGTGAAAGTGTACACAAATTGAATACTCAATTTTTTTCCTAAAAATACATAAAATTAAAGTAAAAACTCAAATTTTCAATGAAAATAAATTATACTATTTTTTTTTTTATGAAAAAGCATTTTATTGAAAGAAAAACGTAAAATAAATTATACTATGCAAAATATCAAAACTATAAGTTTATTGTATTTTATTTTTCAATTTACCAGAATTCTTTAATTTTTTAAAACACTTGAACTTACGTATTTGATAATACCATAGATCACTGAATATTACTTAAATATATGTATTATGTCACTGAAGAAAATACATTACAATTAAAAATAGGTAAAGTTACATTATTTTTTTCCTTTAGGTTGTGACTTAAATATTAATTTATCTTTTGAATGGACACACTCAATCTTATTTATTTAACAAATTTAATGATTTAACTTATGTGTCAACACATTTGGTTTATTGTCTTTTGAGCTAGCATATCAATTAGTCTTGAATCATTTAGACTTAATCCCACTTTGTACTCTCGGAAAAAATCAATTCCACTTTGCACCCAACATATATTGCCTTTCACTTTGCACCCTAGATGAATTTGAAGCCAAAAAAATAGGGTATTTTGGTCACTCCCTTAAAAAAACAACATATATTGCTCCATAATATAATAATGTAAGACTCATGTGCAATTAAGAGTAAAATTGATAAAATACCTATTAAAATAACTTTGAAAAAAATCCTTTTGGAGGGCATACAAATAAATACTTTATTTATTTAATACTCGACCTACTACAAAATATAATTCTAAAAAAATGTTTATATAACTTAAAATAAGAAAATATAATATCAATAAAAAAAATGAAAATATAATAATGTAAGACTCGTGTGCAATTAAGAGTAAAATTGATATATTACCCATTAAAATAACTCTGGACAAAAAATCATTCGAGGGCAAACAAATGAAAACTTTACTTATTTAATACTCGACCTACTATAAAATATTATTCTAAAAAAATGTTTGTACAACTTAAAATAAGAAAATATAATTTCATTAAAAAACAACATACTCTTGTTTTTCCAGTAAAGTGTGGAGTGTAAGTAAATATGGCCTCAAAAAATATTCGTTGGAACAATCGTAAAAATATTTGTCACTCGAAAAATTCATCAAAAAAAATTCCGACATGATGTTTTCCGACAAAAAAATTTGGGTCCCAATTTTCTCCGCGACAAATTTATCGGAAAATCAATAGAAAATTGACCTTTTTTCTTGTAGTGAGCTAAAACATTAACTTAGTTAGGTTTTTCTTGTAGTGAGCAAAAAAGTTATCGAAAAATTGTGTTCCATACAAAATATAATATACGAAGGTCAATGAAACAATATATATATATATATATATATATATATAACACAAGGATCCCTAAACTCCAGCATGGGCACAAATATAATTTGATATCGGTTTTTTGAAATTTATATTTACAACATATGACGTCTCATTTTTGTTTTTATTTTTTTTTGGAGTTATTTTAGTGGGTAATTTGTCAATTTTGCTCTTAATTGTACATAATTCTCACACAAGTATATTTTGGAAGGACTATATGTTGACTTTTGAAGGGAGTAACAAAAATACCCTTCTTTTTGGCCTAAAATTCACCCAGGGTGCAAAGTGAAATACAATATATGTTTTGAGGGTGCAAACTGTGATTGATTTTTTTGAGGGTGCAAAGTGGGATTAAGCCATTTTATTTACTAAGAAATAGAACTTTTTTTATAAAAATATCAATATTCAATAATAATAGCACAAAAATATTTATTAACTAGCAAATTCACTGAATTTTGACCTTTGGGATTCAATGAATTAATAAGTTCCAAAGTTAATTCGCATAACTAAAAAGTAGATTACTAAAAGAATCGTGTAAATGATTAAATATGCACTCATAATCCACGTCATAAATAATTAAATATGTTGAACTTAAAATATAAAATAAACTAGGACGAAATGTGTTGAAGTCAAAACATTGTTCTTGCCACGGCTTGAATTATTAAAATTGCAATTTCGTCTTATGGAGATTTGCCTAGTAGTGGCCCCTGACCCCACCCAACGGTAAAGTGATTTAAGTATCAGATTAATGAGATAATCCCGTCACCGTATTCTACGGCCCCATCATTAAATACACCCCCAGGCCCCAACACCGACGACGGTCACGTGGTCACGTGACTTTCTCCCAGGCTTTCGAAAAGCTTCGTAAAAAGCAAGGACAAAACCGTAATTCCATAACTCTCTCTCTACCCAGCGGCTCAACAAATAGTATAACGTTACTGTTTCTACCTCACTGTGTGTTGTGCGTGTTTATTTCTCTTCTGTGATTACAGATAGAGCTGTTAATGCTATAAGAAGTTTAGAAGCATTGCATTTTCTCTTTGTTTGTGGAATTCTCTTTGCTGAGATCGTGGAGTAGGTAAGATATTTTCTCTCCCTTTTTTACTGTTGCATTAAGTGAGGAAACCTAATCTCTGAAGTCTGATTCAGTAGATAACAGCATTGGAGGATGAATTACGTTTCAAATTCAATATGAGTCTATAAAATTATTAATGTTCTACGTTTTGCATATGAATATGTACATATATACACTTTTATGTTTGTATGTGTATCAGCGCGTGCTTAATGGGGGTCCACTATTCATATTTTCAGTTTTCACCGGTCTTTTGTAGGAGAAAAAAGGATGTTTACTTGGAGTTGAAGCATAGTTGGGGTCCCCATTAAGCAAAGCTTTATAGGAGTATTACTCTAAAGAATAAATTCTAGGTTTGAGGCCAAAGCATTAAGCAAAGTGCTTAATCACTGACCAACTTTTGAATTATTACCTTTTTATCTTAATCCATATAGTATTAGTTTGTTAAATCTTGATATAATTACTTTCTCTGTTGCAAATAAAGTGATACATTGGAATAAAATGACTCCTTTATATTAGACTAACTGCCCTGCCCTTTGGGGTGACAAGAATGGTCCACTGAGTAGTTATGTACTGATCTCATTTGCGTGGGTTTTTAGGGGGAGTTTTAATTATGAGCATTTCAACGTTTGTGTGATTGGAGTGTGGAAAGATGGGGGCAATTGGTGCAGAAGAATTGGTCAATTGGGAGAAGTCGCAAGGTATGGGGAGTGGAAGGGAAGAGAAGATTTTGGTTTTGGTGAGGTTAAGGCCTTTGGGTGAGAAGGAGATCGTGCGGAATGAAGTTGCGGATTGGGAATGCATAAACTCGACCACCATTTTGTACCGGAACAGCCTCCAGGAGCGGTCTGGACTTCCAACGGCTTACTCATTTGGTAAGTAGTGTGGGTGTTTTTTTTTTTCCTCTTTTTCATTCTTTCAATGATTCGACCATTTTCCATTTATAAGGGGAAATATGAACCTGTGAGATTAATGATTTTATCGCGTACCTCTGTAAGTCCTTTTATGATGAATTAAAAGTATGTCATGTAGTTTCTATCTTTTTTATGCAATTTTTGGTTGTTTTATACATTATTTCTGAAGGAATCTATGTAGATATTGATGGTTCTGGATTATATTTATTAGTATTTTCAGAGTATTTGCATGCAGAGTTAACTTTGATTCCTGCACATAGCTCATTACATGTAATTATTGTTGAGAATTCTGATATGTCCACCTTTCTTCCTTTTTGTGGTTTCTGTTTAAATTTGTGGTGCAGACAGAGTATTTAGGGGTGACTGCCCAACAAGGGAAGTTTATGACGAGGGAACAAAAGACATTGCTCTTTCAGTTGTTGGTGGTATCAACTGTGAGTAAGATGTTAATGAATCTGTTTCGACGTGACATCCAAATATTATATTTTAGATTGTTTCCACTAATTTCAAAACCATTGGAACCATTTCAGCAACTATCTTTGCATATGGTCAAACAAGCAGCGGAAAGACATACACTATGAATGGCATTACTGAGTATACAGTGGCTGATATTTATGATTATATACAAAAGGTAAGCTCAAACTCTGGTGTTTGATTCTTCTGGGGAGGATGGCAGGAAAGTGTTCCATTTCGAAAGAAGTTCATGCAACTTTAAGAAGAAATTATATTTCTTGTCTCTCTTTCTCTCTCTTACAGCATGAAGAAAGAGCATTTTGTTTTAAAGTTTTCTGCAATGGAGATTTATAATGAAGTTGTGAGAGACCTCCTTAGCACTGATAATACTCCACTGAGGCTACTAGATGATCCGGAAGTGAGTTTCATTTTCTTAAATTCCTCGTCCATGAATCTATATAGCTTTAATTATTATCTTTATTTTTCAGAGGGGGACTATTATAGAGAAACTTACAGAGGAAACTTTGAGGGATTGGAGTCATCTCAAGGAGTTGTTATCAATTTGCGAAGGTTTATTTAATGATTATTTGTGTTATAGTTTTGGTATTGATTAGTAGAAACATCATGACACGTGTTTTCTATTTATCATATAACTTTTACATAGCACAAAGACAGATTGGGGAAACATCATTGAATGAAACTAGCTCTAGATCTCATCAAATACTTAGATTGGTTAGCTTCTCTTCCCTTATCCTTCATTTTGTTATAATTTCTCTTTCTCCTTAATTCTTAAATAGAAATAAATTGAAGTCTCACCAATTTCTCCCTTCAATGTGATTTTTCCAGACAATTGAAAGTTCCGCTCGCGAGTTTCTGGGAAGGGCAATTCAACCACCCTTTCTGCTAGCGTGGTAGGGAAACATTGAATCTTGTTGAGAAATTCTCGACTGATATATAATGTATCTCAATGATGTAAATAAACATAAATACTCATATCTTAATCTTTGCCTGCAGAACTTTGTTGATTTGGCAGGAAGTGAACGGGCATCTCAAGCCTTATCAGTTGGGCAAAGACTGAAAGAAGGCTGCCACATAAATCGTAGTTTGCTCACTCTGGGGACTGTCATTCGCAAGCTAAGGTAAAATCTAGTTGGCATGTATTTTAATCTGTCAAATACTCAAGTCTGGTCACTGATTATGTGCATCGAGCTTCTTTATGTTTCACCTTCAGTTTTCCTTTTCACTCTCTTGCAAGCTTAGGTAGTTGATTAATTTGTTCATGGAAGGTCAATATTGAGTGAATAATTGTGTATCACTTTTACTCAAGATTTCATTTTGGATGGAAATGTTGAAAAGTAAAAAATTCAGATGCCTATCAACCCCCCCCCCCCCCCCAACACACACACACACGCACACACATGCACACTCACAACTCACAAGCTCTCATGTTTAGCAGGTAAATGTCCTCTTTTGGTCCCATTCTACTGAAACTTAAGTAGCAGTTTTGCTATTGTAATTCTAATACTATCTTTTGAGCCGTTTGACTTAATGCAGCAAAGGGAGACATGGGCACGTCAATTACAGAGACTCAAAGCTTACACGTATACTGCAGCCTGCCTTGGGAGGCAATGCAAGAACCGCAATCATTTGCACCTTGAGCCCTGCCAGAAGCCACGTTGAGCAATCAAGAAATACTCTTTTATTTGCTTGTTGTGCAAAGGAAGTATCAACAAATGCGCAGGTCAATGTTGTGATGTCTGATAAGGCATTGGTGAAACATCTGCAGAAAGAGGTAGCTAGGTTGGAGAGCGAGTTAAGTACTCCAGGATCAATTTGTGACCATGCAGCCTTGTTAAGAAAGAAAGATCTGCAAATTGAAAAGGTTATTTTTTCTTTGATAGGAAATTACATACTATATGTGTCTTCTTTAAACATGTACTATGAATTCTCATATGGGATTTAAGTGGGTTTTACTGTCCGAAAATGCACCCCCACCCCCCCCCCCCCCCCCCCCCCCCCCCCCCGCCCCCACCCCCCCCCCCCCCCCCCCCCCCCCCCCCCCCCCCCCTCCCCCCCCCCCCACCGCGACCCCCCCCCCCCCCCACCCCCCCCCCCCCCCACCCCCCCCCCCCCCCACCCCCCCCCCCCCCCACCCCCCCCCCCCCCCACCCCCCCCCCCCCCCACCCCCCCCCCCCCCCACCCCCCCCCCCCCCCACCCCCCCCCCCCCCCACCCCCCCCCCCCCCCACCCCCCCCCCCCCCCACCCCCCCCCCCCCCCACCCCCCCCCCCCCCCACCCCCCCCCCCCCCCACCCCCCCCCCCCCCCACCCCCCCCCCCCCCCACCCCCCCCCCCCCCCACCCCCCCCCCCCCCCACCCCCCCCCCCCCCCACCCCCCCCCCCCCCCACCCCCCCCCCCCCCCACCCCCCCCCCCCCCCACCCCCCCCCCCCCCCACCCCCCCCCCCCCCCACCCCCCCCCCCCCCACAGTTGTAATGAGTTATTACCAGCGACTTGAGAGTACCATGAATTCCATGCTTCAACATAGTGCGAGAAAAGATCTTTCAGAGCTGAGAAAACAATCAACACAAGAAATGGTTTGAGTTATTGATCTAGAAAGGCTAAAATTAAAGAATAGGATATCTGCATAGACTGGTCTTTGAACAAGAAAAAATACTTAATTATAACAATCTCAGGCTGCATTTGGATTGAAGGATTTGAAACTTAAATATTCATAACAATGTCAATTAATTCAAAGGCCTTGTTAGGAACATTGATTTTGTATGATTTCAAATATCTAAGTATTCATTATGTGCTATTCTTTTAACCAAAATGAGAATTTGAAATCCACTCAATATTGCTATCACTGGAATTCCTTCTTCAATTCCAAATATATCAATCCAAATGAAGCCTCATAGGATCAGTTTGAATATAGTACCTTGGTTATGATACTGAGGCCGATAAGTAGAGGCTAGACTTTCCCAATCAACAACTTGTTTTCCATTTTCTTCATGAGAAGCTCCAGCCTTGGCCTCTTTTGCAGGTGCAAAAGGACCAAATTGGAAACTTTTTACACCAGTTCTTGTTCTTTCTCCTTCATTTTCCGAAGTCTCATGTTTAACTCTTACTGGCAAATGAGGCTGTAAGACTTGGGATGCATCTTCGTCAACCTTGAATCTCTTCATAACAGAATTGGTAATGTCCATTCCAAAGGCCCTCTTTTTAGTTTCATTTAAGGCCAAAGAATCAACAGATTTATTATCTGGTTTTCCATTAAGTCCCAACCATCTTAAAGCAGGTTTCCGTGTCTCAGGGTGATGAGTCTACACATCATTAGAGAG
The DNA here is from genome assembly GCA_034814905.1 of Penstemon davidsonii. Lineage (NCBI taxonomy): Eukaryota > Viridiplantae > Streptophyta > Magnoliopsida > Lamiales > Plantaginaceae > Penstemon > Penstemon davidsonii. Next base: position 9,423,560 of record JAYDYQ010002688.1, read on the forward strand.
AAAGGTAAGTAATCTAAATATGTGGGATTTCACCTTAATCATAGTCATAAAACATAAAGATCTTCTTTCATCAATTAAAAATGTCAATTAATGAGATGGATTGTCACCTTTTCAATAAATTTCATGGAAGACAACACATTGGCAATATCATAGAGTCTTCTAACTTTCGCTGCAGAGATTTGTAAAAAAGAAAATTAATAAAAGCATTCCCTTAGCATCAATTGCAGCAATTAAGACAAGCAAACACAAATAATGTGTGAAGTGCATTACTTCTAGTAGTCATTGATGTGTGTTTTCCATCACCAAGCAACAGCTTTGCAGCATCATCGAGAGAAATCATATCCATCTAAAGAGGAAGAAATTTAATGTTATAAAGTTGTGAAGCTCACAATTTGAACTCTTTATATTCATCATGAAAGATATAGTCTGTATATTATAATTAAACTTACATCAGTACAAAGGAAGAGCTTAATAAAATTCTGTGTGAGAAGCCCAAGAGACTTTTCTTTTCTATTATCGCCTAAACAAGAACAAGGAAAATCACTTGTCAATTGCAATAGCCCAGATCAAAATTTCAAATGCACTAAAATAATTCAACAAATAAACAGTATAAGCTATCTTAGAGTGTCTAATTTGAGATTAAGTACCAGATTTAGGTGGCATTGAACCCTTAGGAACAGAACCAGAATCTGACTTGTCATTTTGACTTAAATTGTTCATATCTGAATAAATTTCCTCTTCATCATCATCTGAAACCTGATTGATAAAGTAAGGGCAAAAACGAAAGATTAGTAACTAAAATTGCAGCCCTGTTACAAGTATATCATCTGAAATGAGATGTTAAATTATTTGAGTTTCAATATTGTTTAAATAAGATACAAAGAGAAATGAAATGAAAACATAAGAATGACTAACTTTCTCAGAGCAACTTGTATCAGCAGCAGGGCCATTCTCCATTAAACCCTCCTTCTGTACAATATTAAAGATTGAAAATTGTAAGCATCTTGAATTAAAAATAGTTTATATTTATTGGAAAAAAAAAAAACAAGAGACGATTTTTTTTTACTTTTAGGTCTTCTAAAGCCTTGGGGATTGCAACAAACCCTTTCCAAGTGTACCGATTTTTGGCCTTCCTGGCAAGAATCTGAATTCAAGAAATCACAAAACCCTAATTTGTGTCAGCTCAAAAATTAAAAATTAAAAATTAAAAATTTGTGTCATAATAAAATAAAAAATTAGAAGTTCTTACGCCAATGCTTTCCAAAACATTTACGATGTCATAGATCCGCCGCCTTTCAACCCCTACAAATTAATTCGAACAAAAAATTACTGATAAATTCGAAAAGAAAAAAAAAACTAAACTAAAACTCCAAAAATTACCAATTTCTCAAATAATAATAATACCTAATCGAGAGGCGGCATCGTCTAATCCAATTGTTTCAACACCTTCTCGATTGTACAAGCTCAAAAAACTTCACAAAATCAAAATTAAAAGTCAAACAACAAATCCACACACAAATAAAGAATTCTAATTCGCAGCCGGTATAGTCAAATTCCAATTTTTTTTTTGATAAAAAATTCACGTAAAAATTTACAAAAACCAGATCTAAACTAGAATTTCACCATAAACAAACATGAATACATACTTGGAGCACAAAAGACCGAGCGATTTCTGTTTCCGGCAATACGGTACATCTTTAGATCTAGATTCCATTACTACCGCCGCATATGTGCTAGGAAAAGCAGCCATTGTTTCTTTCAACAGCTATCTATATCTCCGCGTTATTATACGTAGAGAACACGCAGTGAAAAGTGTATCTGCCTGTTATACTGTGTGTCCAGACCGTTAAAAAGGGTTTGACATTGGCGCGGATGGGGGGAGAAGAATTTGATTAGGAGGGATTTTGAAAGTTTGAAAATCTGCCATGCAAATAAGCGGGAATTTGAATAGTACTGCTGTAATTTGCCTTTTTTTTATTTTGTTGGATCTAGTAAATCTGGGGAGACGCGCCTGTGCGGTGTGAGTTTACTGCTTTGACCTTTGTGGAGTGTGGGTACTGGTGTTGAATGAAGGGTAGTAATGGAATTTCGGATTGTTGTTAGAGGATTGCAGGGAATCTGTTATTAGTTATTACTAATCACGTGGCTGGATTTACTTTACCTACTTTTTGCGTGTTTAATTATTGGGTGTGAAATTTTAGATTGCTTTTAATTAGTAATTAACTTATTTTTTTGTCAAAAGAATAAATTTGCTTGATCATATAAATGCGAGTTTCCTATAAATGTTGAAAGGCTATCATGCTTTTTTAAAGTTAAACAAATTTATGTAATATTGGTCAAATTTTATTAAGGATCAATTCATTAGGGCGTTTAGAGATGCATTATATTATAACGTAGTATAAAGTTCATCATGTAACTTGTTTGAGAGTATTATTTGCTACTATATGATGAGGAAAAATACAATGATTGTATGATGAGGTTGAGGTGGAATGTTTGATCAAGACACATTATTATTTGAATGGGAAGAAAAGAGAGCAACCAGTGATGTTCTTACTAAGCGCACCATAATTGGGGGAACTTATCAATTGGGGACCAAAAGACGTTGTCCTAATGGATTTTTAAATTGGAGGATAAAGCAATTGATACAAAACGACGACGCATTAACTGAGAACTCTAAAATGGGAAAAAATCAAAGGACTGATATGGGATTATGCAACTAGGGCCCAATGGAATGAGAAACGCGTCCATGGAGAACACGACCAACAACACTAGAACAATGTTTAAACCGATACGGAGTCGACCTGCAATTATTCCATTTACGTAACTTAATCATGTTGCATTTGTTCTCATTTTTTAGCATTTATGTTACTTGTTTCATTATGCAATAATATCTTTTTATTACTAATTAAATTATAGTTATTTCTCAATTATCACCTCTTAATTATCTCAACTTCTCACATTAACCCTAACTTTTGTTGCATTTTGCAACAAAAGGTCGCACATACTTTCTTAGCACTTTAAGGATTCATTTACAATTTTTTATCATTTCAAACTTTCAAATTGGTTGTTATCAATATATTTCAGTTGCTTGCAATTATTTAAAAGGTTTTAGAACTATTTCGTGGTGGTTTAATCAAAAGTTTAACTTTTTTATATGTGATTAAGTAGATAGAACCATTGAAATTTTTCACAATTCAAGTTACATTAGCGTTTCTGTAATCAACAACGTCCTATTCCATTTCCATTTCTAATATAGAGTAGGTTGAGTTCTTGTTTTTCTATCGGTTTCTATCTCGAAACTTGCAACATCAAGAGACTTCTTATTCAAAAGATTTGTTGTAATTTCTTCTATATATATATTTTTCCGTGCAATTTCGAAGTCTCCAAGTTGCTTCCATTATTATAGCCCAAACATAATTTTGATAGTTGGGTATGTTATGTGATTAATTAGCACGAGTGTCAATAAATCGTATAAATGAAAGGTTATCATTTGTAAACTTAGTGTATGTTATGTGATTAATTAGCACTAGTGTCAATAAATCGTATAAATGTGTATTGCTAAATCACATAACAAACATTGTAATTTATATGAATAAACAACATTAGTTAACCGAATTTGAACTAAATAATCTTCTCCATAAGTGAAAGGTTTGTGGTGTATTCTTCATTGGACTGATCAATAATTATCGATTATTTTATGTACAGTGTTTTTTTTTTTAAATGAACAATGAACTTGGACATAGCAATTAATTACATATACTCATTGGTCAAATATATAGTACTTCTTGAGATAATCAAATTAAATTATTCTAGATGTTAAATTATTTAAGGAAATTATATATAAAAACCTAGTGTTGGGAAAATAAATGTTATAAAGTTTTATATATATGGACACCTGTAATCATGTTATTGAACATATTTTGTGTTTTATTGCCATATAAAACTCAAAATTCGAAATTAAGAATACATGAAGCAAATTTAGGGGTTTAAAGAGTCCAGTAGTATCGATCGATACATTGTCCAAGTTTTGTTTGAAATTTGTATTGAGTTTGAAATCATGTTTGAGTTTGGTTTGATTAATTAACGAATCGAGTTCGAACAAACTTTTACCGAATGAGCTCGACCTGAGTACTGAATAATTTGATATTTTTATATTTGTTCTGTCAATTTTTAGTTTATTAAGTCGAGGTTCAAATGTTATCTAATGAAAAATATTATTTAAATTTATCTAAAAAATCTAAGAAATCTTTTATCAAACGAGTTTGAATTGAATATCGAGAAACCAATATTTTAGTAAAAATATAAAATATTGTCATTGGGGAAGCCCAAATTCACGTTGGGCTCTCCAACTTGAAAGGTGGGCTGTTTGACTGCTTTGAAGAAGAACTTCGATAGTGGTCTAGAAGCTTAAAGCAACGGCCCAACCGCCCAAGCGAAGCTGCTCACAACCTGTTTTTGCAATTAAAAAATATAAATAGCTAAATACCTGTTTAAGCTTAAAAAGTCTTTTACACCCTCATTATATTATTTGGAATTCCAGCATTAGCACTTTAGCAGTGACTGCAAATATACAAACTTCAATGATTTTAGAAATCAAATATTTCAACACTTCAACTTCAGTTTTAATTATGTTGGTTCATAAGTTTTTTTTAATCGGCTTTATTCTTCTTTTATTGGTCTTATGTTTAATATGCAAGTTGACATTGGACAATGTTCTTAATACACAAATAAGGCTGATATTGTATATTCAATGGATGCATGTATTTTTAGAATCAAATTTTATAAAGTGGGAACAAATACAAATCATTTATAGTAAAATAATATTTTTCCAAACACATTTAGAAATAAATTTAGTTATTCTAGAAACAATTAGTACTGGGACCAAACTGACCCTGAATAAAATTGTGTTGTGTGAAAGTGTACACAAATTGAATACTCAATTTTTTTCCTAAAAATACATAAAATTAAAGTAAAAACTCAAATTTTCAATGAAAATAAATTATACTATTTTTTTTTTATGAAAAAGCATTTTATTGAAAGAAAAACGTAAAATAAATTATACTATGCAAAATATCAAAACTATAAGTTTATTGTATTTTATTTTTCAATTTACCAGAATTCTTTAATTTTTTAAAACACTTGAACTTACGTATTTGATAATACCATAGATCACTGAATATTACTTAAATATATGTATTATGTCACTGAAGAAAATACATTACAATTAAAAATAGGTAAAGTTACATTATTTTTTTCCTTTAGGTTGTGACTTAAATATTAATTTATCTTTTGAATGGACACACTCAATCTTATTTATTTAACAAATTTAATGATTTAACTTATGTGTCAACACATTTGGTTTATTGTCTTTTGAGCTAGCATATCAATTAGTCTTGAATCATTTAGACTTAATCCCACTTTGTACTCTCGGAAAAAATCAATTCCACTTTGCACCCAACATATATTGCCTTTCACTTTGCACCCTAGATGAATTTGAAGCCAAAAAAATAGGGTATTTTGGTCACTCCCTTAAAAAAACAACATATATTGCTCCATAATATAATAATGTAAGACTCATGTGCAATTAAGAGTAAAATTGATAAAATACCTATTAAAATAACTTTGAAAAAAATCCTTTTGGAGGGCATACAAATAAATACTTTATTTATTTAATACTCGACCTACTACAAAATATAATTCTAAAAAAATGTTTATATAACTTAAAATAAGAAAATATAATATCAATAAAAAAAATGAAAATATAATAATGTAAGACTCGTGTGCAATTAAGAGTAAAATTGATATATTACCCATTAAAATAACTCTGGACAAAAAATCATTCGAGGGCAAACAAATGAAAACTTTACTTATTTAATACTCGACCTACTATAAAATATTATTCTAAAAAAATGTTTGTACAACTTAAAATAAGAAAATATAATTTCATTAAAAAACAACATACTCTTGTTTTTCCAGTAAAGTGTGGAGTGTAAGTAAATATGGCCTCAAAAAATATTCGTTGGAACAATCGTAAAAATATTTGTCACTCGAAAAATTCATCAAAAAAAATTCCGACATGATGTTTTCCGACAAAAAAATTTGGGTCCCAATTTTCTCCGCGACAAATTTATCGGAAAATCAATAGAAAATTGACCTTTTTTCTTGTAGTGAGCTAAAACATTAACTTAGTTAGGTTTTTCTTGTAGTGAGCAAAAAAGTTATCGAAAAATTGTGTTCCATACAAAATATAATATACGAAGGTCAATGAAACAATATATATATATATATATATATATATATAACACAAGGATCCCTAAACTCCAGCATGGGCACAAATATAATTTGATATCGGTTTTTTGAAATTTATATTTACAACATATGACGTCTCATTTTTGTTTTTATTTTTTTTGGAGTTATTTTAGTGGGTAATTTGTCAATTTTGCTCTTAATTGTACATAATTCTCACACAAGTATATTTTGGAAGGACTATATGTTGACTTTTGAAGGGAGTAACAAAAATACCCTTCTTTTTGGCCTAAAATTCACCCAGGGTGCAAAGTGAAATACAATATATGTTTTGAGGGTGCAAACTGTGATTGATTTTTTTGAGGGTGCAAAGTGGGATTAAGCCATTTTATTTACTAAGAAATAGAACTTTTTTTATAAAAATATCAATATTCAATAATAATAGCACAAAAATATCTATTAACTAGCAAATTCACTGAATTTTGACCTTTGGGATTCAATGAATTAATAAGTTCCAAAGTTAATTCGCATAACTAAAAAGTAGATTACTAAAAGAATCGTGTAAATGATTTAATATGCACTCATAATCCACGTCATAAATAATTAAATATGTTGAACTTAAAATATAAAATAAACTAGGACGAAATGTGTTGAAGTCAAAACATTGTTCTTGCCACGGCTTGAATTATTAAAATTGCAATTTAGTCTTATGGAGATTTGCCTAGTAGTGGCCCCTGACCCCACCCAACGGTAAAGTGATTTAAGTATCAGATTAATGAGATAATCCCGTCACCGTATTCTACGGCCCCATCATTAAATACACCCCCAGGCCCCAACACCGACGACGGTCACGTGGTCACGTGACTTTCTCCCAGGCTTTCGAAAAGCTTCGTAAAAAGCAAGGACAAAACCGTAATTCCATAACTCTCTCTCTACCCAGCGGCTCAACAAATAGTATAACGTTACTGTTTCTACCTCACTGTGTGTTGTGCGTGTTTATTTCTCTTCTGTGATTACAGATAGAGCTGTTAATGCTATAAGAAGTTTAGAAGCATTGCATTTTCTCTTTGTTTGTGGAATTCTCTTTGCTGAGATCGTGGAGTAGGTAAGATATTTTCTCTCCCTTTTTTACTGTTGCATTAAGTGAGGAAACCTAATCTCTGAAGTCTGATTCAGTAGATAACAGCATTGGAGGATGAATTACGTTTCAAATTCAATATGAGTCTATAAAATTATTAATGTTCTACGTTTTGCATATGAATATGTACATATATACACTTTTATGTTTGTATGTGTATCAGCGCGTGCTTAATGGGGGTCCACTATTCATATTTTCAGTTTTCACCGGTCTTTTGTAGGAGAAAAAAGGATGTTTACTTGGAGTTGAAGCATAGTTGGGGTCCCCATTAAGCAAAGCTTTATAGGAGTATTACTCTAAAGAATAAATTCTAGGTTTGAGGCCAAAGCATTAAGCAAAGTGCTTAATCACTGACCAACTTTTGAATTATTACCTTTTTATCTTAATCCATATAGTATTAGTTTGTTAAATCTTGATATAATTACTTTCTCTGTTGCAAATAAAGTGATACATTGGAATAAAATGACTCCTTTATATTAGACTAACTGCCCTGCCCTTTGGGGTGACAAGAATGGTCCACTGAGTAGTTATGTACTGATCTCATTTGCGTGGGTTTTTAGGGGGAGTTTTAATTATGAGCATTTCAACGTTTGTGTGATTGGAGTGTGGAAAGATGGGGGCAATTGGTGCAGAAGAATTGGTCAATTGGGAGAAGTCGCAAGGTATGGGGAGTGGAAGGGAAGAGAAGATTTTGGTTTTGGTGAGGTTAAGGCCTTTGGGTGAGAAGGAGATCGTGCGGAATGAAGTTGCGGATTGGGAATGCATAAACTCGACCACCATTTTGTACCGGAACAGCCTCCAGGAGCGGTCTGGACTTCCAACGGCTTACTCATTTGGTAAGTAGTGTGGGTGTTTTTTTTTTTCCTCTTTTTCATTCTTTCAATGATTCGACCATTTTCCATTTATAAGGGGAAATATGAACCTGTGAGATTAATGATTTTATCGCGTACCTCTGTAAGTCCTTTTATGATGAATTAAAAGTATGTCATGTAGTTTCTATCTTTTTTATGCAATTTTTGGTTGTTTTATACATTATTTCTGAAGGAATCTATGTAGATATTGATGGTTCTGGATTATATTTATTAGTATTTTCAGAGTATTTGCATGCAGAGTTAACTTTGATTCCTGCACATAGCTCATTACATGTAATTATTGTTGAGAATTCTGATATGTCCACCTTTCTTCCTTTTTGTGGTTTCTGTTTAAATTTGTGGTGCAGACAGAGTATTTAGGGGTGACTGCCCAACAAGGGAAGTTTATGACGAGGGAACAAAAGACATTGCTCTTTCAGTTGTTGGTGGTATCAACTGTGAGTAAGATGTTAATGAATCTGTTCGACGTGACATCCAAATATTATATTTTAGATTGTTTCCACTAATTTCAAAACCATTGGAACCATTTCAGCAACTATCTTTGCATATGGTCAAACAAGCAGCGGAAAGACATACACTATGAATGGCATTACTGAGTATACAGTGGCTGATATTTATGATTATATACAAAAGGTAAGCTCAAACTCTGGTGTTTGATTCTTCTGGGGAGGATGGCAGGAAAGTGTTCCATTTCTAAAGAAGTTCATGCAACTTTAAGAAGAAATTATATTTCTTGTCTCTCTTTCTCTCTCTTACAGCATGAAGAAAGAGCATTTGTTTTAAAGTTTTCTGCAATGGAGATTTATAATGAAGTTGTGAGAGACCTCCTTAGCACTGATAATACTCCACTGAGGCTACTAGATGATCCGGAAGTGAGTTTCATTTTCTTAAATTCCTCGTCCATGAATCTATATAGCTTTAATTATTATCTTTATTTTTCAGAGGGGGACTATTATAGAGAAACTTACAGAGGAAACTTTGAGGGATTGGAGTCATCTCAATGAGTTGTTATCAATTTGCGAAGGTTTATTTAATGATTATTTGTGTTATAGTTTTGGTATTGATTAGTAGAAACATCATGACACGTGTTTTCTATTTATCATATAACTTTTACATAGCACAAAGACAGATTGGGGAAACATCATTGAATGAAACTAGCTCTAGATCTCATCAAATACTTAGATTGGTTAGCTTCTCTTCCTTATCCTTCATTTTGTTATAATTTCTCTTTCTCCTTAATTCTTAAATAGAAATAAATTGAAGTCTCACAAATTTCTCCCTTCAATGTGATTTTTCCAGACAATTGAAAGTTCCGCTCGCGAGTTTCTGGGGAAGGGCAATTCAACCACCCTTTCTGCTAGCGTGGTAGGGAAACATTGAATCTTGTTGAGAAATTCTCGACTGATATATAATGTATCTCAATGATGTAAATAAACATAAATACTCATATCTTAATCTTTGCCTGCAGAACTTTGTTGATTTGGCAGGAAGTGAACGGGCATCTCAAGCCTTATCAGTTGGGCAAAGACTGAAAGAAGGCTGCCACATAAATCGTAGTTTGCTCACTCTGGGGACTGTCATTCGCAAGCTAAGGTAAAATCTAGTTGGCATGTATTTTAATCTGTCAAATACTCAAGTCTGGTCACTGATTATGTGCATCGAGCTTCTTTATGTTTCACCTTCAGTTTTCCTTTTCACTCTCTTGCAAGCTTAGGTAGTTGATTAATTTGTTCATGGAAGGTCAATATTGAGTGAATAATTGTGTATCACTTTTACTCAAGATTTCATTTTGGATGGAAATGTTGAATAGTAAGAAATTCAGATGCCTATCATCCCCCCCCAACACACACACACACGCACACACATGCACACTCACAACTCACAAGCTCTCATGTTTAGCAGGTAAATGTCCTCTTTTGGTCCCATTCTACTGAAACTTAAGTAGCAGTTTTGCTATTGTAATTCTAAATACTATCTTTTGAGCCGTTTGACTTAATGCAGCAAAGGGAGACATGGGCACGTCAATTACAGAGACTCAAAGCTTACACGTATACTGCAGCCTGCCTTGGGAGGCAATGCAAGAACCGCAATCATTTGCACCTTGAGCCCTGCCAGAAGCCACGTTGAGCAATCAAGAAATACTCTTTTATTTGCTTGTTGTGCAAAGGAAGTATCAACAAATGCGCAGGTCAATGTTGTGATGTCTGATAAGGCATTGGTGAAACATCTGCAGAAAGAGGTAGCTAGGTTGGAGAGCGAGTTAAGTACTCCAGGATCAATTTGTGACCATGCAGCCTTGTTAAGAAAGAAAGATCTGCAAATTGAAAAGGTTATTTTTTCTTTGATAGGAAATTACATACTATATGTGTCTTCTTTAACATGTACTATGAATTCTCATATGGGATTTAAGTGGGTTTTACTGTCCGAAAAATGCAACCTTCTGGACGAAAACTAACACTCCTTATAAATCGTACTTATGTTCAGTCTGATGTTAACAATTAGTGTTTTCTAACATGGCGCTCCATTTAATAAGGATCGCAGATCTTCTATAGAAATTACTATATCCAGAAATTTGTTATATAAGTATATATTTAGAGCCTATTTTAGACATAATGCTTTAAACTTTTTTTCTGAAAATTGTCATATGAAATACATAGTAAACTGTAATCTAATAAACTGTTTCACTAATTGCTTTTGCTTCTGGCATGAAAAATTAACGGTACGTGATCTTTTCATAAAGCATTTTTATTTTTTACTATTACGGCCTGCTAACATGGTTGCCTGGCTCTGGCTCACTATATAGTTGGAGAAAGAGATTAGGAACCTGAGGAAACAACAAGAACTTGCTCATTCCCGGATTAAGGAACTACTACGAGATGCTGAAAGCTATAAGAGCTCACAAAATCTCAATGGAATTCAGTCTGTTAATGAATACTCTAGGCAAAATCGTAGATTTGACCTTCGACTTTCAGAAAATAGTGAGGATAGTTATTCTTCTGATGATATATCTGTTCCAAGTCAAGAAAAAAAGGAAACTCGTGTAGGAATTGGTGAAGATTGTGATGATACATGTAAGGATGTTCGATGTATTGAGATGGAATCGTTTGACGAGTCAACTAATGACTACGAAGAAACAATGCCAACATTGTCTAATTCTGGGAATGGTCACATTGTGGAACAAGAGATATTGTCTTTACCTAGACAAGTTAATGGCAATGAAATTGGTTATTCTTATGGTGTACTAGAGAAGAATATTCAAAATGTACAGAAGACTATTGATTCTCTGGGCAGACCTTACCGCGATACATCATCTCCTGGTTCCTCATCGACTAATATGTTTAAATTGACAAGAAGCCGTAGCTGTAGAGCTAATCTAATGACAAGCTCACATGACTTTGAGGCGAATGAACAAAGTGAAAGTACTCCGCCAACTGTGTTGGAGCAAAACTTCACAGGAAGACCAGAAGGTGGCTTCCTCAGGAAGCACTGGAAAATTCCTCCAGTTATGTATGGTGCAAATATCACGAAACTGTCCAGAAATGATTCTCAATCCTCCGACTCTAGTAGTTTCATAGATGAAATAAAAAACCAGAACTGCAATCTTGGGGATGAGGATATCCCCACTCTCGGTTCTTTTGTAGCAGGACTCAAGGAAATGGCAAAACTTCAATATGAAAGTCAAGGGAAGGATCAGGTAACAGTTTTTCACTTGAATTTAGCAAAGTTGCATTTTTAGTCCCACAATACTAGATTCTCATCACTTTTGGTCACACACTTCACTAAATTGCACTTTGGTCCCAATTTTTTAATATCTTATACACTTTTGGCCTTATCACTGCATCACCCCCTTTCCATCCATCTTCTGCATTTTTGTTCCACAGAATGGTCTCTACTTAGCACTTTGGTCCTATAGTACTGTCAAAGTTTTGCACATTTGGTTCCAATTTGGATGGAAAGGAGGCAAAAACATCTTGAAACAATTGGACCAAAAATGCAATTTTGTAAAGCGTGGACCAAAAGTACTAACAGTCCTCTCCTGTCCCGTGGGACTAAAACTACAATTTTGCCCTTGTATTTTTCTTAATTAAATTTATCTTCACTTGTTAGTTGCTAGGAATATGTAATTAGAGCACTTTTTTGAAGATTTTTTACGTCCTATTGTGTTCTTAGGTTCAAGAGACAGGAAAGAGGGATGAAAAGAATGCCAGAGATGTTGCATTGGACCCAATGCAGGATTGGCCCCTTAAGTTTGATAAGCTACAGAAATTGATTATTGAACTATGGCAAGCTTGCAATGTTTCATTGGTCCACCGAACATACTTCATCGTCCTAGTTAAAGACGATTTCACTGATTCCATTTACATGGAGGTAGAGCATAGGAGATTATCCTTTCTCAAAGATACATTTTCTTCGGGTAATTCAGCTGTACAAGATGGCCGTACTCTCACATTGGCATCAAGGTATTTGTCTATATCTCTTATTCACACTGCATTTCTAGTCACAAATTTGTTATGTTGTTCATGGATGTGAATCTGTCTATGATATCACTTCAGTCATGGAAAAATGATGTTAAGAGTTTTATTCAATTGACCGTAAAGTCAAAATAAATATGGGGATTTGAAATGCTGTTATAACTTTATCTGAAAGTAGCACACTACAATAAGGAGCATAATGCTGAGGAGTTACGGGATAAAATCAGATATTGGACTGCTATGTGGTTGTTTAACTCTAAAGATTTTAAAGGGATTCCGTTTTTCTTGCTTCTTACTGATTGGATGGCCTGTAGATTAAGTTGCTTAAGCCTTGATTGGCTTCTTTTCTTCTTTGCCGCTATATACTAATCATGCAACCTCTGCACTCCCCCTTGTATTATTCTTTTATTAATACAAGTGATGTTTTGTTTTAAAAAAAAAAATGGCTGAGTGAACATAAATTTTGTGCTCGAGCTGAATATGAATTTTGTGTATATTATGATTTCATCGAGGCTTTTGGATTGAGGGAGTTGAGGCTAAGGATTTCAAATCCATAATAGCAACTCCATCGCATAGTTTAGATCAATTTGATTTTGTATGGATTTCAAATCCTGAAGTAACCATTTTGTGCTATTCTTTCAACAAATTGGTGAATTAAATTCTCCTAATATTAAAGTCATTAGAAATCTTTTCTGAAATCCAAATCCATCAATCCTAATGAAACCTAGGGAAATTTTGTTTCTTGAATTATTTGACAGAACATTGGACTTTAGTTTTTGTTTATTTCATTTTACTTATCGTTTTTCTCACTAAAATCCAAATTCCATATTCAAACATAATCTAAACATGCCCATTTATTTCTCTATTGGAGCGAAAGCCCAAATAAATTAGTATTTGTTTGGACTAATACTTACTATTTACGCACTTTTCTTGAAAAAAACAGTAAAAAAGCTCTACGCCGCGAGAGAGAGATGCTTAGCAGGCTTATGCACAAAAGATATACAGAAAATGAAAGAAATAGAATGTACGAGGAGTGGGGTATCAATGTGAACTCAAAACAAAGGAGGTTGCAGCTGGTACACCTGTTATGGAATAGCACACAAAATATGGATCATATTAAGAAGAGTGCTGCAGTTGTTGCAAAGCTTATTGGTTTATCTGAACATGGGCAAGCCCTTAAGGAGATGTTTGGACTTAGCTTCACGCCTCCACGCACGAGCCGGAGATCCTTCGGCTGGAAAAATAGTATGTCATCTCTTTTATGAGGTTATAGTAAGAGTATCAGTTTCAGACTTACAGGTGAGGTAAAGAAATTTAACTATTAGTTTAACGATTGGTTTATCAATCTGTTAGAAACTCTATCAAGATTTCAGTTGTTTTGGTCTTGAGTGTGAATTGATATGAACGAATATTAGTCAGTAGTTTGATGGGATTTGATATCAGAATGTAATGAATTATTCAGTTACCAAGTAATCATTAGGGGTGATTGATTCGAAAAAGTAATCATTAGTTGCTAACTTGCTAGTTCTGATTGGAAATGCTAAACAAAGGATTATGTAACGGTTGAATTAATTTTAGCTACCTTATTCGATGACAAAATAATCTGTAAAAAGCCAGCTTCAATTTGGAGATGGATTCAAGTTTTGCTTAGTATACAAAGTGCTATGGGCATGTTTGTTTGGCATTTCCCAAATTTTTTTCGTGTTTGGGAAATGCCAAACAAACATGTGTTTCTATTTTCTGAAATAAGTTTTTTATATCTCAATTTTCTCAAACTACTTTATCAAAAGTCAAATAAACAACAATTTTTTTATCTCTAAATAAAACATATACAAATTCTACTATGATTTGACATAAAGTAACTTATCACTTACATAATTTATCCCACATAACAAACATGATTTGACATAAAGTCTTACACATCTTATATCTATAACCTAACTCTTCCAAAAACAATCTACACCTACTTTATTTCTCAAATCCCAAATAAACAACATTATGCAAATCGAGATTATTTCACAAACCTCCACTACTCTCCCAAACTACTTTCCCAAACACTAAACAAACATGCCCTATATTTTTCTTTGGGTGCAGTTATAATACTATATATCCATATGATTCCCCGTTCATCCGTTTTCTCTCGATTTTAATTTTAAAAAAAATTAATTTGGGTGGTTCTAGCGAACATTTTAAACACGATGTGGTTTGATTTTGGATGCTAAGTTTTACGTGTTCTTAAAAGTTCAAAATACTCGTGATTTTGAATGTTAGAGTTGGAAGAAAAGTAATGTGGTATGTGTTTAACGAATGGTTTTATGGTATATGAGGTTCGTTCTTGAGGAGACAGAACCTAGACCAACACCACTTCATAAGGGCCCTGACGTGGCGATAAATATTGAGCATGCATTATTAATAATGTTTGATAAACGATTAGGACTTAGGAGTCGGAGATGACCTCGTCTCAAATCTTCTAACTGTTAAATTAGTTTGGTATTTTTAAAGAGTGTAAGCATATATATATGTGATGAGTTAAAATAATAATAAGAGTTTTTATACTCATAGGAATGAACAATATATTTTTAAAGTACCAGCAGTGTCTGAATAGTTTTCTATAATGTAGGAGCCATATATATATCGGTCTATTAGGAAATACAAAGTTATCATTTATGCTAATTTATTTACTCATAAAATTGATTTTAATATTAACATGGAATGGAGAAATTATTGAATTGATTAAGCACGAAATTATACTAAAACCCTAAAGTAAAATAAAATACGATTAATTTTAAATCTAAAGAACTAAAGTGATTCTTTTGCTCGTTAAAGCAATGCTTGCCTAATTAGTTACAATGGGCTGCTAATTCAGGCCCACCAGCAGTATGTCTTATTGTTGATGGGCTAGGCCCATCAAAGTGGTACTGCCGTACGATGTCGTCTTATGCCGAACCCATTTTCCTATAGTTAAAGCTCTGTAACTGTAAGCAGCAAGCAATTTGTAGAGAGAGAGAGAAAGAGAGAGAAGAAATGAGCGTTGCGTCGTATCTGGCTCGGCGAGCAGCACAGAAGGAGAGGGTTAGGATCCTCTACAGGAGAGCACTCAAAGACACTCTCAATTGGGCCGTCCATCGCCACCTCTTTTACCCCGATGTAATCAAATCATTCCCCCTCTCTCTTCATCTATAGTATATTCATATCCATTCATTCTCTCCTAGGATTTGTTTTTTGATGCATTGTTGTTTTGATCTCAAAATATCCCTGGAAATCTGGTGTATAAAATATTTATAGGAGCTGGAATTTTCACTAGATTTGTTGTAATGGAGGGTTTTCTGTATGATTGTGCGTTTTTTTTTTTTTTTTTTTTTTCAGGCTGATGCTCTTAGAGAGAGGTTTGAGGCGAATAGAAATGTGGTTTGTACACTCTCTCTCTCTTGAATTTTTTTTTTTTAATTTTTTTGTTCTCAACTGTGGGAAACTCTAGCGCAGACATCTAATTCATGTTACTAGACAGGCAAATACAGTAAACTTTTCATGGGCACTCAAATTTGCCTTATGAAATGGAATTCAGTATTCATTTTGGCTATTCAAATTTGTGACTATTTCTAAAATTTGATGATAATAGTTTAGTACTCATTGTAAAAATACTCGGAAAGGTGATTGAGTTGCTTAAATGACTTGTAATTGTTTTATATAGTTAAGTAAATTAACCACTGATTTGTTTGTGCTAGCTTTGGTCTGTCATAAAATGGGATGAGTTTATAGCAAGGGCACTTGTATAGTTGCATAATACTGGCTCCTTGTGAAGGTGAAGGGGATCCCTGGCTGATATATTGATATAATTAGTGTAGTCACATAGGTTTGGGTCTTTGAGAAATTACTGATATTGACAATGTTAGATGTTTTTTGTTTTACTGAATTGGCAATGACGACAAAATATATTTTATATCTTGAGAAATTGGATTTCAATTCCCAGAAAAAGGATCCACCTTATTAGAACTTTTATTGTGCTTTATTTTCCTCTTGAATTCCAGGAGGATATTGAACTTATTGAAAGAATGATAACCGCTGGTGAAGCAGCCCATGACAAGTGGAGGCATCCCGATCCTTACATTGGTAAGTGCTCCTTGATTCATTTACACAGAAAACCATTAAATACAATGATGAGATCTTTTATTAGAAGAAGATAATTAGAGTTCGAGTCAGCTATACTTGCAAGTACGTTCTTATGCATAAATTATCTTCTATGTATGATTTACTTGAAGAAGTGAACAAGAGTTTTGGTGTTTGTATCCTCTACTTTTACTGTTGAAGATTGTTATTTAGCTTGGTACCTCATGTGAAGTAGGGAACAATTCTGTTTTATCTATTACAATTAAGCACAATTATTTCGTATGTGTCATGATAGATGTAAAGGAGACTATATCAATTATCTTATCTATGAAGACAAAGCAAAGTAATTTACAATTTCCTTTTAAATCTAGTCTGCAAGTTTAATTTGTCAAAGCATTCTAACAATTTGAGAACCTTTTTTATTTTCCTTCGTTTATCCTTTATTTTCCCATACCTTGAATCATTTAAAGTTATTCAGCCATCAAGAATGATGCAAGTTGATGTTTGTATGGAAGCAACTGTATCTCATAGTTTATTTATATAAATAACATCACTCTGCTATACTGATGAGTGCTTACTATTAATTTTTTCTGAACAGTTCCATGGGCTCCTGGTGGCTCCAAATTTTGCCGAAACCCAACACCACCTGCTGGGGTAAGTGATAAAAGAAATATTATTGCTTCCACTTTTTTTTTTCCCTCCCTGTTTCTGGCTAGTGAAATCTCAGAGAAATCTTCTCTGTTTAATAAACAGTATATGTGTACCTTCTATCTCATTATTGTATGTGTTTACATGATACTAGTGTGTTCTCTACTTTTCCATTTCTCGTCGGTCATGGGGTGAACAAGTTTTTTTTAGTATTACGTATACTTAGTCTTGAGTGAGTAGAGTTTGTATGTTCATGTAGATTTTTCCTTCTTGTCTGTTATGAATCTTAAATGTCTTTCCTACCTGTTTTGCTCAATTACATCGATGTGTGTCCTTCAACAATATAATGAATATTATGCACGATTACCATTCCTATCTCAACTTCACTGTTAAATCTTATTGCCCTTGAGAGTATTTCGACATATAATATATCAGATTTTGGAATGTTCAATATTCTTTAGCATAGGACAGTGTCACTATCATATTAGCAGCATATTGCACTCCTCGTTTCTTTTCTGGTAAAGTTTTCTCTTATCAATCAAGAATTACGCACTCAAGGGTTTCTCTTAGGAAAAATCCGAACCAAGTCGTGTGTAATATGAGAGTGAGACAGAGAGAGGAATAAAGTGAACTTTATGTATTTACTGATTTTCTCTTTCTCTAGAAGTCTCCTGTAGTTATTGCCAGAATAATTTATTTTGAAGTCTTACACTTCTGCTGAGGAGTGTCTAAGCATTTCTATGCCACCTGTTTATTGTTGACTACTTATAATGTTATGTTGTTGCTGCAGATTGAAATCGTATACAACTATGGCCGGGAAGACAATGACTAAGTATGATCTTCTTCCTTGGAAATAAATAAAGGTCAGTAATTTAATTATACAGTTATTCATTATTATCAATTCTATGTTAAAAATAAGTTATATCTAACTTGAGTTTGGTTCAGTCCAACAACTTGAGCTATTAGATATTTGGATATATTTTTATCATTATGAAGTATTAATGTTTCTTGGAACTTCAACTAAATAGAAATAAACACATTTAAATCTTCTTCGTTCAGCTAATGAAGTTTTAGAATTTTTACCCCAACCCAGACTTTTTCCACCCTCTGTCTCCCTAAATGGAGGTGCAGAATTCTTTTAGTTCTGCAATTAACGAATATGCTAAATGATTGTTAATGATGCAGATTGAGCAGATGTAATGGGAGAAGATTGATGTTAATCGTGTTTGTGTTGTTTCAAGTTCAATCAGTTGTAGACCAGCTTAAACAGACTGTAATTTGTTTTATACATTGAGCATTTTGACTCTAAAATTTAGATGGTCAAAGAGTCAGATCTGCGGTCTTGATCATATTTCCTTTCTGTTTTGTTGCATTAACATTGATGTGAATAACGCGGTGAAACCGTAGCAACCATTTCCAATGTACTGACTCCTATCCTTGAATATTTTGCAAGAAGTATATGTCTGCATTGCATTTTAAGGCTTTCATTACGCATTGAAAAGGCATTGGTCTTAGTTATGTGTGGAACACATAAAATGCTGTCTGATTACTAAAAATTGACACTGAAACATTAGCATTGCCTTTAAGCTTTGGATATCATGTTACAAGATGATAATTCTGAGTTACAACAAAAGTTGGGCCTAGTAGAAGCCATTATTCCCCGACTATTTGACGAACTCAGATATGAATCCTCGTAGAAACATGAGATGTTCATTTATATGTGCAGCGACATTGTTTTGAAGATAATTAAGTCCTACTTAAACCCTGTTTATTCCTTGAACAACTACGCCTGTAACATCTATAATTGATAGCTTTATAAAATTGGTTCAATTCAGCTCAATAGAGTATAAAATAATAAAACGTATGTAAATATATAGAATTTGACTATAATTGAAGTTTATTTAAATTCAAAATCTTACAAAAGTCATACATAATTCCAAATTTCCCAAACTTAGAAAATAAATATACAAAATAAAAAGAAGCTCCGGGTAGTACTTGTCAGCAGAGTTTATTTCACAAAGTAGATGATATGAACAAATAAATAGCAACCATAATCCTACATCAACACAACTCCTTGTATGAATCCCCAAAAGAAAGAATTTCCTAAGTTACTCATTCAGTTCAATACAAAATCTAGTTTAACATCTATGCCAATTCTCAAATGTAATATAAATTCGCGTATGCAAAATCAACAATACAACCATCAAGTTTGGCAGCTTGATAACAGATACTTGGAATTAAAATTTGAAAAACAAGACGATTTATATTCTTATGAAAGTATTGGAGGCATTGTCTTATTCGAGCAACAAAGTATTGAAACAAAGTTTACTTGTACAAATTCCCAAACAAGTTTTATCACATCAACATTCAGCCATTTAAAACTGCTGAATAATAGTTTAGATGCTGATAATAAGATCATGCAGCAAACAATGCTGAAATAAAATACCAAAATTCGGTACTTGGTCTATCTCTTTCTCCATTGTTAATTTTAAAGGGATTGACGAGGGATTAGACATGGAGACCTCGTTCTTATCCTTTATTCTTTCAATTTTCTTCTCTTTTTTCAGCCTGCAATTTCTATAAGAATCTTTAAATCTCCTCCTTCTCTTAATCTTCTTGTCTCCTCGACAGCACAGGATCGCCAACCCCAATGGTGATTACACGTAAGAGGAGAATGTTATCCTCTGTTAGACGACAGCGTTGCACCTAGAACCCTGCATGATATTCAATGATTCACCACTAATACAATAAGCACAAGTAATCACTTCATCTGTTTTTATGTGTGTTCCATGTGCCTACAGGATACAAGAGCAGAAAACAGATATAGCAAAGCAAAGATAGTTTCGGGTTTTCACATTACATGATAACCAGAATGAAAAGAAACATGCTAAAAACTAAACACCAGAATGTACTTCCAAAACAGATTAAGATAAGTAATGAAGTATTCTATGGCATTCACCCTTTTCAAAGCCTCAAAACACTTACGAGACAGATTGACTATTTTAAAACCTCAATATATCTATTTGGCATGTTTCCTGGTCCAAATGGACAAGGGATGTGGTTATTTGCAAAGAAGCCCTGAAACTACAGCAGACACATATCTGCATATCCAAAGGACCAGAACACGCATTTCAAAGGCATCTTTCAATCAATTTGGAACTGAAAACCAGACAGAGACAGACATATAGTACCAAAAGTCCAAACAGACTGTCATATGTAACTAAAAGTGCAATCCACGGATGAAATGAGGGGAAATGACGAGAGGTGAAAAAAATTTCAGAAGTTACGGCCAAAAGTGATACTTAGTGTTTGTTGACTAAACATAAGGCCTGACCAATGTATAACACTAGGAACACTATAAATGATTCAGAGACACTGCAAAGCCAAAACTGAATATATAACATCGTACAATGTTACAACACAACAAACTACAATTGTACTAAAGAACAAAAAAAAATTCTAAGAATTTAAGCATCAATATTTTTGTGGTCGAATGATTCAAACAAACCTTTAAGTACATCCCTCAGAGCATAATAATGGCTATCACATTTGTGATCTGAAATTATGTTGCTTGAAAGAAGGATCCTCTGAAAATGTTCACCCGGTTGCCTCCTCAGCAGTGTGAAATATTCCCCAGCTCCATAAGGGCTTTCTGCATATACATTTCTCTTCAAATAATAAACAGTCCCTGGTACAAACAATTCCTCAGCTACTTCAGAAACAGATTTCTCCTGTTTCGCGAGATCAGAATTTGTGCTGGAAAGATTGAAAGTTTGACTTGAACTTGAAACCAAGGACACATCCTTCTCCTTGGGCATTTCTGCACAATTTTGCCAAGGCTCTTGGTTTATAAAATCTCAGACACAAATGTTATACAAACATACAACAAACTATAATGGAATATAATAGAACCAAGCCATTTATGATTATTTCATTTTGTCAAAGTTAATCAGAATAAGGTGGTATTCTAGTATTATGAGTGCTAGTTGATTGTGTTTCAGTAGTTCATAGGAGTGTTAAGTGGTCTTTGTATTTCAACTACTAATATCAAACACGCACTCCAACCAAATTACCAATAGGGGAGTGCGGAAGGGGGTGGGGGCTACAAAACGTACCAGAAATTTCCGTATCTCCTCTGAACTTGGCGTATTCAGCAAGTTTTCGAGCTACTTCTTGTACAGATGATACAACTTGCTTTGCATTTGTAACCAGATCCATAACACCTTTCCAATCTTCTCTGTTGAGAACATTGTCCCTGTCAAACGAAAGCAAAAGGCAAGAAATATTTTTCATTATCCACTAACTCAAATTCCAGCCAATTATACTCTGAGACCCCAACACTTACTGATACAAAAACATAGTAAAACACGCTCATCAAGAGAATGTAAAATAAAAATAAAATATGGAGACAATGTAAACTTAAGAACTTGTGGCGCATTGTAGACTCCTCCGACATTTTCAGTTTTTCCTTTTCATCTTATACTTAATGTTGTGGATGCACAAAATCAGCTGCTTACTTACCAATCAGTTTCAACAATTTCATTCCTCAATCTTGTTATAGAAGCAATGCTAAGTCTAGGGACTATATCATCCTGCATTGAAAAAATAGTCATTTTTCACCATCATTTTTCATAAACAAAGTAATGAAGGTTGAGCAATATATTTTTATGAAAAATCAACAAGTTGAATGGTCAAATTAAACTGACCTGCATCACAACTGTTGTTACAAAATCGGAGCAACTTTCAGCAAGTTCTTTGGAGACACAAGGAGGGGTGGCATATCCAATTGCGCTAACTATATCAGGGCTGAACCCAAGCTCATTAATTGACTTTTTACGAAGCATAATTGCGAGCAAAGAAGCAGTTGCCCCTCCAAGGGAATGACCCACAAGCCTTAGTCTAAAACCCTGTGGATTTATTAGTCCCACTACAATAGCACTGAAACTCTAAACATAACCAACAGACAACAAATAAGTACATATATACACACACGCACACAACCCACCTTGTGATTTTGTAGGCATTTCCTTATGGTATCGATTTCATGTGTTAGAAACCACCGAGCAGCCTCAGCTGTGCCAAAGTGAGTTGAATAACCTTCAAATGTGATTTCTTCGTGACTTGAAGAAATAATGTCAGTGATGAGGTCATAGACATTGTGAGACCCACGAATGCCAAGAATTACAAGTTTCATCCGCGTGTCAATTCCTATGTAATATGCAGGTCTCAACACACTTGAACTTCTTACAAACTTCACAATATTGTATTCTCTGAGCATACTATTCCTCGCAATACTAGCGGCATTATTTTTATAAGCTCCCTTTGCTAGTTCTGTATGGTAAATAAGTTCCTGAACCTAAATCACTCAAAACACCGTTTATCAGAATAATTATTCATCTATAAAGAAGCCATTCTTGATATTTTCTCCCAATATAGCTTTATCTTTTATATAAAGAAAAAGGTTTAGATAGTTACAATGGATTCTGAGGAGATAACTTCGCCCTTCACATCCTCCAGAGCACTTGCAGATGCTTGTCGAAGATATATAAGATACAAGCCAATAGTAAGATCACTCAGACTCCAACCTTGCACTCCAAGTTTACTCCTTTGTATACTGGCAAATATTTCCGCAAGAGATTTACTCGTAGGTGGTGGTTTATTTTCGTTTCCATTTCCTGTTAAACATTCATTTACATTTTTTACCTTTAAATGGGAATAAAATAAAACAAAATAGGCCTTTATATGAGCAACATACAAAAATATTGGCATGGATGAAAAAGGAAATCTAGGGTAGAACCACATACAAAACTCTAACCAACAGGTGATTGGTCTAGTGGAAAGGACTAATCACTACAAAGTAGCGAACTCAGGTTCTAATCACTGTTGGGAGAGGTTCCTACTTAATGTGTCTGATTCGCCTCGAAAGAGATTAAACATTTGGGAAACCAAAAAAAAAAAATACAAAAATACAAAACTCTAGGTCATGGATAAAAAATAACTAGTAAAATGAAATTTATAAGCAAACTTATGATAACTTCTTCCAGTAGCCCTTCATTAACCGAAAATGACTAAATTTGCAACCTAGAGAAAATTGTTCAGTCATATCCTAAATCAATCAAATTCAAAACACCATATACAAGGAAAAATAAAAGCAAAAAAAATACTACTCGAAATCGAATAAATACTTCAAAAACCAAATGACAAAGAATTTAATTACAGTAGAGCCAGAATCTCAACCTGTTGGAAGAGCCCATTTGTACAACTGCAAAGCGGGTTCAACAGCTTTAACAAGCCAATCAATATCTGGCTTCCACTTATTATCATAATTCTCTGCTTCTGAACCGTATTTGCTTATTCCTGAATTATAATGTTTTTCTGATTTATCATAATCATTTTTCTTACTTCTGAATTCATCATCATCGCTGTCTTCCTTGGAAAAATGGAAGCGGTTAATGAAATTGTAAGATATCCTTATTCGCCGACTCAAATCTGCGAGAAGAAGAAAATGGTAAATTTAATTCTGCTTTCACATACACATTAATAAATTTGACTGCGGAAAAGAAAAATAAAGACTAACCCAAAGTGTTGAGGAATTGTGTGATTGGTATCTTAGACATTTAAGTTTTGTGAATTCAATAAATTCATGAAATGAAGAATAACTGGGTTAAGAGGCAATGCATTACAAAGAAGACGTTTTTTTTGGATAAATTAAGGTAGAAGGCGGTTTGTTCGATAGAGCTGAAATTCCAGTAGATTGGTTGTCTGGGAGGGTTTTCTTTTCTCTTTCCGTGTGTTGTGTGTGTTTTTCAAGCTGATGCTCCCAGAAAGAAATAGAAATTGTACTGCTAATTACAATCACACCCCTTGAATTTAGGTGAATTACAGAAATTTTCTTAAATGTTTCATTAATTATCAACGCTTTTCCTGCTATTAATTTTTATCAAGAAAAGAAAAATTATTGTTAAAAAATAAATACAAAATTTATCAAATATCTACTTTGCAATTTCATTCTTCTTTAAGTAATAAAGTAAAAAAGAGCTATGTGATCGTTGTAAATTATAAAATAAAAAATAAATCATTTTGAATTGAAAAAAGAAAGAAAATAATTTTGAAATTGAAGAAAAACGAAAATTACTAAATTAGCTTTTTTTTTTTTAAATTGAAATTATTTTTAATAATTGGACAAATATGAATAAATGGACAAAATTAGTTTTTTCAGTAGATTTTTTATTTTTGCTAGTGTAGTCGCTTCTTGATGAAACAATGCAATTCACTCTTCCACTCGATAGGAAAAGGAAAAAATACATAACCCACACTAGAACTAAAAATTACAGGAATAACCCATTTTGAAAATGAAATCAGATGGGAGTAATTTTGAGCAACCATGTCACATTTAAACAACAAAGTAGAAGATTTTGATAATATAATCAAATACAATCATCATCAACCCTTTAACGAGTACTTCTTTCCTGTGAAGGCCTGGAATTTTGGTTCTTCTTTCTTAGCAGGCTCTTGTTTAGTTTCTTCTGAAGTGCTCTGCAACAAAACAAAACAAAAAAGAATGAGATATGAACTGCCTACATATTATCTTTACTGCAAAAACAGGGGTGGGGTGGGGTGGGGTGGGGTGGTGGACAGATATAAAGAGACCTTTTGCTTTTCTTGAGGGCGATTTGGGTTTGAACCGAAAACAAGCTTTCCCTGAGTTTGGCGATTGACACTTTGTGAACTGGAGGCGGAGACAGATGCATCAGTTCTCCTCTTCTCTTTTGAGCCAGATGAAGAAACTGGTGGAGCCTCGGTTTTCATCGGTTTCCCATCCAAACGTCTCCCTGTACCCGTAAATGGATTGAATTTTGGTTCAGTCTCAGCTGGAGGTTCCTGACCTGCAAAAAATACCCAAAATAAGGGAAACATGGTGAGCTAAATGATCAACATTAGTATACAAGTATATACAGTATATGGCAAAATTACATTTTTAGTCCAATAGGACTGGCCGCACTTTTAAATGTAGCACTCTGTGTCCCAACTCTTTAAAAAGATTTGCAAATTTCATCATTTTTTGGTCCCGTCGGACAGTTTCTCTTTTGCATTTTTGATACTATATATGAGTCTCTCTTTAGCACTTTAGGTCCCAAACTGGATGGAAGTCGGAAGGACAAAATGTGCAAAATAAATTGAAGTGCGGGACTTAAAGTACTGAATGTCCAGTCATGTGGGATTAAAAATGGATTTTTGCCAATACATATTATATATTTATAAATGTACACGAAATTAACAGAATAGCACCTTCAGGTGGTGCTTTGCCAGTTGGAAGAGACAGGGCTGGTTTTTCAGGCTCCTTGTAATCAAGAGGAGGAGCAAAGTCTACTTCACAATCAGTTTCAATAATAGTTATGGCATTTGAAGGCTTTGTCTCCACTATATCTATATAATACTTTTTATTATTATAGGCCACCATGATACTATCCCCCGTTGTCAAGCAAGAAAAGTTCCTCAGCGTCGTCTCCAAGCTGCAAATAAAAAAAATTACAAAAAAATCAACACAATGCAAAGGAAGTGTTGTGGATTTTTCAGCAAAGTGCTCAGAAAATAAATTTTGATGCACTCACATAGCTTTGGGGTTGGAAATATCCAAGAAGTCCTTAGTGTGTGGTTGCAATTTGACGTATGTACCCTTTGGAAGAGTCATGTTTTTAACTCGCACAGTGTCTCCTTCTTGTAGCAAGAGATTCTCCATCATCTACAAATGATGTCATAATATAATTAACTCGTCTCAAGCTAAACTCAAAGCTATAAAAACAAGTGTCGTGTAAAATGGCACCTACCCAGTAAGGCATATATATCATGCCTTCTTCAGCAATGAACTCCAGAACCCCACAATGAGAAACACGCTCGGTAGAAGTATTTCGGAGCTCAAATAACATCGGATAATCAATATGAAGGGAGGCTGTAGAATAAGGTCAATCACTATATTAATCCAAAGTTAAAGACCAACAGTGAATGATAAGCCATGCCAGAAAGTAAATTACTAACCAAGACGGTCAAGTGCTGAAGGAGGCATGATAACTGAAACAATATTAAGAAAAGGTAAAATAAGATCATGTACCCAATAAAATGATTGAAACAGCCTACACATGTAGAAATTAAACTGCTTACCTTTATCTCCATTTTCTATCTGTGACTGGCAATATTGAGAAATGGGAAAGAATGAAAAAAAAAAAAATTAGAAATATTGTAAACTTGGTAAAAGGAAAGATATAATTATGACATGATATAGTAACAACCACAAAAGAATGTGCATCATTTATTGCATTGCCACTAAAATATTTCCAAAGTTGAAGAACATATACAGGCAAGTGAAGAATTCAAAACCGAGTTTAGTAAGATAACTCAGAGCATGAACTTTGATTCGATAAAAAATACATGGAATGGTAAAAAGTTGCTGATATTAATTTTTCGAACCTTGTCAATAAATGATGCAGGGTAACACCTATATGTTTGCTCAAACGATGTTGCATGGTATCCATATCCGTCAAAAAACTGAAATGCCAAACATATGAAGGAAAATCATCAGAAAGAGCCTGTATATAATCACTAAGGATGACAATTAAATACATTTGGAGGCTCTGCCAACATCCAAAAAATATAACTACCAGATTTACTATGTTCTTGGATGCTACAGATAATACTCGTGAGAAACTTCAGATATGGGAAGCAAACTTGATTCCATGAATAGGAAGAAACTTTAGCAGTGAACATATCTAATAATTTAAGCATTGGATTTTCCCTTTGGCCTCAAAAGAAGAACGATCATGAAATACCCTAGAACCAAGTGAGTTTAGACTTTAGACAAAGGATGCTTACGTGACATCAATTAATAACACAATGCCAAGCTTAAGAGCTAATTCAACCAATGAGCATAGATTTCATGGATTTTGTAGTGAATAACCACCTAAACAACAACAGCAGTGCCAGTGAGAGGGAATGCTTTCATCAGCTTTTCTTTTTTCTCCAGGATTGTGAATTATCACATTTCAATTTAAGGCTCCACATGAAGGGTTATTTTAGGACTGAGCCTGACGCTGGAATCCCCAATTTACCATAATAGGCAATAGAAATACGGATAAATACAGTAATAAAAAGATCAATTTTTCATCGCAATTTACAGGAAAAATAAGGGCTCATAAAATGTAACATAAAAAATACTACCATGTTTTGTAAATTTATGATAGCAGAAACACGTGATCAGCTCAGTTCACCTATACCAGGAGGCAATAAATTGGAAATTACAAGAGAAATGGAAATACTCTGAAGGTCGTGATTTCCAGGTGCAAAGAGATTTTATTTTTAATTATTGAGAAACTCACTTGCAATAAATAAATTGAATGGGAATTGCCGAATTGGTACCGGAGAAGAATTTGGCCGGAGGAGAAGGGGAAAAAGGCTATTGGGCTTTAAATCCATTAGGTCCAGTCCATATAAAGTCATAACTATGAAAAAGGTTCATAAACAAAAGGCTTGTAATTATATTGGGTTCAAGTTCAACGATACCCAAATTTAGATAGAATTTTTAATTTTTAATTTTTTACTTTTAACTTTCTGTACCATTTGACCACCAGAACTATAATTACTTTTAAGTTGTTTAGAGCATTTTTTAGTAAAATGAATAATCTAAACCTTTTTTTTTTTTTGGTTGAGAAAATATAGTTTTTTGATCAACTGAAATTCCATGGTTTAATCACACAAATCAATATTTTAGAATATACAATCTGCAATTCGTTACTTATGGAGACAAATTAATCAGTTGTCTGTAATTGACAATTACTAG
Organism: Penstemon davidsonii; assembly: GCA_034814905.1. Lineage (NCBI taxonomy): Eukaryota > Viridiplantae > Streptophyta > Magnoliopsida > Lamiales > Plantaginaceae > Penstemon > Penstemon davidsonii. The sequence goes on from JAYDYQ010002688.1 coordinate 9,451,874, forward strand.
TATATGACAATTTTGACTTGACCTCATTGATAATGGCAGTTTGACTCGATTCAACAAGTTTAGACCAACCAACGACAACACAATCTTAATATTCAAACATGAATCAAAGACTGGATTAATATCACAAGCAATGAGAATATTAGGTGCATGTCTCTGTTTTTCTTACATTACATTATTATACTAATAATACTAATCCTCAAAACATAATAAAACCGCCACTTCACATCAGACATAAAAGACAAATGGTGTATTGTTTATACATGTGGTTTACAATGATTCGATGTCAATTAATCATTTGTAATTAACATTTGACCCCATACTTTAACATAAAGTAAGTAAAGCAGATCTTCCATGCCAAAATTAAATCAATTCTACACCAAAGTAGCCACAACTTCGTTCCTCGTCATGGCAGGTGTATAAACTTTTAGTTTCCAGTACCAAAAAGAATGCCTGGGTAATATTGTATATACAGCACATAAATTATGTGCCTGTCCATATAATATTCCAACTTACACGTATATAGCTTCATCCAAATCACAGCATTTCAACAAGAACAAGTCATAACAATCACAACATTCAGGAATTCTGTTCTACATTAATAGTAGTATATAGTAGATGCTAACAGTCTCTAAAGAGTTATTGTCCACATATGCTTTGAGGTAAAACCACAAGTGGTGGTGGTGGCCACTTGTGATAAGGCCACCAGAAGAATCAGTGGGGGAGACGCAGACAGAATAGCAGCCGCTGCCCCTCTACCGGTCCCAAGTAACTGATTCGCCACGCTTCCACTTGCCACAGCAAATTTAATGATCGTGATCAAAACCTAAGACATTCAACCCTTATAACTGTCATGAGAGATTAAGGTAGTTACTATAAACTACCATTCTAACTCCATCTCGCTTTCCGAATGGACATCATTCATTCTAAAACAAGAGTCACGCAATTCATGTCTAGTGACAATTAGACCTCATCAGAGTTCAAGACAAGATTGGTTCCTGTACTTTTGTAACAAATCGACAACTCAGATCCCATATGTTTCTCCATCCTTACTTACCCCAGTTAAATCCATTTTCTTTTGGGGAAAGAATATGACAATATGATTAAGATGATCAATGAATGAGAAGCTATATGACATGTTCACCCTTTCAAAGGTTCAAACACTTGACTATGGCTCTCGGATTTTAGGCTGAAACAATCTTTAGAACATTAAGCTTTTAGCTGAAGATTTGATTATCTTTCTTTTTCATCACTAAAACCAAGTACTATACATAACCTTGAGGAACACATCTGTTGTATTTTTCATGGATCAGATGGCTAAGGGTAGTGTTTAAATTTCTTTGCAAAATACAACAGATGCTGGCTTGATAGAGCAGAACCATATCTACACATCAAATGAAAATATACGCATTTCAAAGGCATTTTTCCAATCATTGCATTTACCACTCAGGCTAAAGACATATGGTTTGTAATATAATAGCCAAACGTAAACCGTTAGGGATAAGGACAGGAAACTAAACCACCAAACGATACAGACCAAGTTACTAGAGAATCTACAAGTATGACCTCTGCAGAAGGCAAGACCAACCTTCAACGTTTATAGCACAATAGAACATGATGAGAATCAATAGGATGACCCACATAGGATCACAAGTTCATAAAGATTAGAGAAAAGCTCAATCAATTTGCAAGGGCCACAAAGCAATCAATTTACAGGGCCACCAACCCATCATTTCTGTCATTTTACTGGCAACATTTATTTATTCATTCCTTCAAGAACATACTACTCCATAAACCAATAAAAGAACACAACATAAATAAAGAATTAAACATAAACAAGATTCTAAAACGAAAAGTCTAATAAGATGTTATTGAAAAAACATTACATAGAGCAAGGTGGGATTTTGAGTACCGAATTTTACATCAGACGATGAGACTATTTCGGTCATGTCCCCACTTCTCCAAAGAAAACTAAAGACTCAAACTCCTGCTTCTACATCATTGTTCATGATCACAAACTAAAAGAAGAAAAAATGAACAACATAGTAATAAGGAGGAACTAACTCCCAACAGAGTTGAACAGAAAAATCGAAAACAGATAACCTCCAAATCAATGGAGACCTAAAAAGCTTCCCTAACAATTAATTCAAGCAACACAATAAGACCACTGCTCTTCTTCAACAGTAACAGAATCAGCATCATCATTGCAATAATAGTAAGCATTATTACCAACAGTGGCTGCAGTGAAGCCACAAGAGGAAGCTGCAGCTAAATAAGGCATGTTATTGAAAGAGCAAGCAATGCCATTAGCAAGGGCAATGCTGCTGATGCCATCACCATTGTCCGCTATTTCTTCAATGCGGTGCTTGAGGCTCTGAAACATGAGCTCAGGCTCGTGCTGCATAACACGGAGCACATCCCCACAAGAGGGTCCAGGCATAGCTCGAGTCACAGCAAAGCTGTGTGGCCCATCGCTCTGAGACACACTCACAACACTCGGGCCACCAAATAAGTTGTGAAGGCTTCCAAGTGCCTCCTCATATGCCCCACCCAAAAACATTCCAAGATAATAGGAACCACCATCGCCATTCACGCCTCCATTGCCTTCCAATTCATGCAAAGGCAAGGAGGACTCTCCACCAATGAACTTGTTAATCTTCCCATCACTGTCGCACGTTAAGTCGGAGAGAATACCCCTCACGCCAGGCTTCTCATCCAGCTTATGGATGGGTATAATCGGAAACAACTGACCAATGCCCCAAAAATCAGGAATTGAGGTGAAAACAGAGAGATTTACATGATAAGTGCGGACATGATCAGACACTCCAATTGCCTTAGAAACCACTTCACAAAGGCCATCAACTGCAGCAAGCTGTTCTATTCCCAAAGACCCTTCTTTGAACTGCTCAACGCACCTCTGCTTAAGCTGCTCAGCATAAAGCAAACAAGTATCATACTCCCCACGAATTGCAGCTGCAGACAAGTTCTGATAATCAGCAAGAGCATCATCAGCCAATTGCTCCAGAAAATACTGTAGCCCGAGAGACGGAAGCTGTGGAGAATTATAAGAACTAGCAGAAACAGCCTCGAACACTAAAATCGAATGGTGAGAAACAATAGCACGGCCGCTCTCACTGCAAAGCACTGGATGTTTCACGCCTTTGCGATCACAAACAAATCGAACAGCTTGAACAACAGCAGAAGCATATTCTTCAATGCTATAAGCAACAGAAACATCAGAATCTTTAGACTTGGAGCCATCATAATCAATTCCCAAACCTCCTCCAATATCAATAACCTTCATATCAGCACCAAGACGGACTAATTCACAATAGATCTGAGCAGCTTCACCCACACCATCTGCAAGTAGACAAGTAGAAGGGATCTGAGATCCAATATGGAAATGCAACAACTGCAAGCAATCCAGCATCTCCAACTGCTTCAACTTCTTAACAACATTAAGAATCTGCACAGTTGTCAAACCAAATTTCCCTTTCTCTCCGGAAGTAGTACCAAAATGACCAGAATGCTTAGTCCTCAGCTTAGCTCGAAGCCCAATTACGGGGCGTACACCAAGTTTCTTACTAACATCAATCACGATATCGAGCTCTTCCTCTTGCTCAAGCACTATAACAGTGTTCAGATGCAATTTTCTAGCGACCAGAGCAAGTGATATGTACTCCACATCCTTGAATCCATTGCACACCAAGAGAGCATCAGGGCTTCCATTACAGAGGCAGCTCATTGCTAAGAGAAGCTCCGGTTTAGATCCAGCTTCCAACCCGAACCTAAAGCCCGACCCAAACTTCACGATATCCTCAACCACAAATCTGTCTTGATTGCATTTCACAGGGTACACACCCTGGTAATGAGAATTATACCCCTGCGACTGAATAGCGAAATTGAAAGATGATTGAAGAGACTCGAGGCGATTCTTCAGCACATCGGGGAAACGAACAACAAGAGGGAGCTGAAGCCCGAGCCCGCCCGATGTTTTCGGGTCGGAAGCTTTCTTTACTACCTTGAGAAGATCGATTTCTTGATGAGGGAGGGTTGTAATACCATGAGGCCGAACAGAGACGTTACCGTTGGAGTTAATTGTGAAGTAAGGCGCGCCCCACCCGTCCACCCGGTAAAGAAGAGCCGAGTGGTCGGATGACCACGCGGCGGCGGCGGCGGAGTTGGTGGCTGGTGGTGGAGGAGATGGGAGAGTGCTATCCCAGGTGGCGAAATAGGGAGGAGGTGGAGAAACAGAGGCGTCCACGCAACAGGCGAGGGCAGGCATCTTTTCTCCGATCTACGATCTCTCTGTTCTTTTGTTGGATGGAAATTGGAATTTAACAAAAAAGAATTAAAGAATTATTAGTTATGAAAAAATCGAAATAGAAGTATGGTTGTAGCAGGTGGGGGCTTTACAACCCGCCGAGGCCGGAGCCCCGGCTACCCCCTCAAAAGAAGCAAAAACGGATCGGGTCACAACAAAACAGTAGCCACACGAACGATTACAAGACCCTGAAATCCCCACGCCTACCCTTCAGAAGAAATTGGTATACAGAAAAATGGAGGATTTGTAAGTAAAATTGGGATCAGAAACAATTCTAATTCTCGAACACGAATCCTACCATGCAGATTTGAGAGAAACTGGAGGGGTGTGTGAGAGAGAGAGAGAATGGATTGAAGACGGAAACCTAACGCCGACTGAGGGATTTAAACGGCGGGGGTAGGCTAGGGCTTCGGTGTTGGTAAAGAAAACGTGAGGCGCAAAATGTGAAGTGAGCGAGAATTTCATGAAGAGGGTAAGGTCATTATATAGGGGGAACGAGTGGCTGAGGCGTGGGCCCGGGTTTTGGGGCTGAATTAAATATCTTATTTTTAAATTTTTTTTACGTTTCTCTATTTTTTTGACTAGGTTTAGCGTTTAGGTGTAAAAGAGATTTGGATATGGATTTATGAAAAAGGAAACTATTTTTTTTTTGAAATTTCCATAACCTGAAATTAGATTTTACAAAGGATAAAAATTAAAATTAAAATTAAAATTAAAATTAGAATTAAAATTAACATAATTCTTTGAAAGAAAATTAAGTTTTTTTAATAAACATTTTCAATAATAATCCAATATAAGAAAAATGTTATGTACATGTCAGTCTCTAAATGTGTTAAGATTCGGATTTAATTTTTTTGATATTAATACATACAATAGATTAATAGAGAGGGCTCATTAGATTTTTGTTTGGATCCAAAGAGAAATGATAGGAATTTTAAGACCTCTAATACGAAAAATTATTTGGTGCTTTCATTGTATGAACAACACTTGTAGAATGTTTTAACTATTTCTTAAACAAGGTAGACCTTTTTTTTTAGTAGAAAAGGGGAGATAGACTTTAAGGTCTCGTCCTTATCCCTATTGTGTATAATATGTAAAATTTGAATTATTTAGATCTTATTCATTTTTAACACCACATCATCTATCTACGTAAACAATACACCAAATAATCTACTTCCTCCATTTTAAATTAATTGGTACATTTGTTAAATTCTTATGTCTCGAATTAATTGAAACATTCCAATGCAATTTTTTTTTAATTTTGCCCTTTTTTGGGAAGATCAAGGGTCATAAAAAAAAATTAAAAAAGGTAGAATAAAATAGTTTATGACAAAAATGATAACAATCATTAAAGAAGACATTTTTGATATTTTACCATAAAATAGTGATTAATTATAAGATTTCTTAATCTATGTAAAAATAAAGAACGTGTTAATTAAATTGAAACGGATGAAGTTTTATTCTACAACACCGGTGTAATTTTTTAATGCATTTAGGCTAGTAAATCTTTCAAATTCCATGACAGCTTTAATTGCCAAACGCGTTGTGAGTTTTTAAAAAGGGAAGGAAAAGTAAATGCTTTTTGCTTTGCTTTTTGTATTTTGGTAATTAAATAATGGTTTTATTTCTTAATTTGGTGGGTGAGAGTGAGAGATTCTCTAACGGAGGCCAATCAGTTTCGGGTTGCCGCGTGGCAATAGGTGATGGGACCTACGTTTCTGATATTGCAGAGCTTTAAATGCCATATTTTGAATAGACATATTAAGAAAATTCATTATTGGAGGATAAAAATCTAAAATTATTATCTTCCTTCTCTTAATTAGGAGTTAGAACAATAATGATTAAATGGTAAATATAGAAAAAAAAATTAATTGCATTAAACTTTTAAAATAATAAATAATATGAAAAATAATTTTTTTGTTAAAGTGACAAATAATATAAAACAGATATATTTTTTTTCTTGGCGATACTTTGAGGAATTGACATTTTGCACAAAAAATTATTCTCTCTTAGTCCCCCAACCCCTCTTTTTTTTTCTATTCTTTTATTTTTTACGCGGAGTTTTAGGTATAAGTTAAAAAGGTAGAAATTCAGGTATTTTCACATATTTATCCATAAAAATAGTAGTTGAGAGTTATTGTTGTCAAATTTTTACTTTATGTAAGTGAGTCTATTTGAGAAAATTAATTTTATTTATAGAAATTGAGTGTTATTTTAGGATATTCCAAAAATAAAATAGTACTAAAAATTTAGGGACAAAGAGAGTATCATTTTGACACCTTACACCTTAAAATAAGACTTTAAGAATTTGCACCCTCGAATTGCATATTCTTTGAAAAATAATGGGCCAATAAGGTGCATTTCACCAAAAAATAGAAAGAAAAAACGTACAATTCGAGGGTTTAATGTGCTAGAGTTTCAATTTCAAGGTGCAAAATATAAAATAGTGTTAGGTAATGTTGACTAACGTGTTACGATTAATTTCGAATCTTTTAATTGTAAAGATAACTTAATATGGTCCAAAAACAACCATCGACATATTGTGAATTTTTTATAAATTAAAGTTAAATAAATATATTCGCGTTGTATTTTTATATCAAAATAAAATTGTATTTATGGTAATTCTTAAAGAACATTGCTCAAAGTTGATGAAAGGAGTCCATGGGAATTATCACAAGAACAAAAGGCAACTCTAGCTAGAGATGGAACAACCGTGTTTGTCTCGCGTTGTATACAGGGGTAGAGCCAAGAATTTATGTCAAGGGGGCGAAAGTAAATCGAAAATTATTACTATTTTATAATATATTTATTTACCAAAGAATTTAAATAATTGTTTTAAGGACCATGTAGTAAATGTGCTCGTCCATTCTTATCCACTAGATAATTTCATATCATACGTCTCTGATCTAGATCTCATAATAATTGGAATCTTCACTGATTCTTGGTATTTTTGCTTGAGGAGAATTTGAATTTACAGTTTGACATTTTGGGAGGAGGAGAGTCGCAATTATTTGCATAAACCTCATAAGTAGGAAAATTGTCGTTTTTTTATCTTAAAATATCTCTTCTTACTCATAGTAAAACATGTTTGCACAAATTTATTTATTTTTATTAAATTCATTGCAAACAGAAACAATTAATTCAAAATCAATGATCTTATATGTCTATATTTATTTATAAAATAATCAACTAAATAACCCAAATATTAGTAAAATATTAAAAGATAAATAAGAACCAAACATATAAGAAAAACATAGAAATACAATTCATCTCACCAAAACAATAATTTCAGCAATGAATTTAAATCGTTCATGATAATTGAAAGTTTTGGAGTAGTACCTTTTGATAATAGTTTGTCGTTCAATACCCACTTTTTATCGGAATTGCAAAGTAGAATTGTGAAGGAAAATTAAAGAAAAGATTATTGAATTTGAAAATAAAATCTAACACGAAATTTCAATAAAGTCTATGGGTAACTAACCAACTTTTCCTTTTCCAGTTGTAATTTTTATTTTATTTCTTTTTTTAGTTGAGAGCCTTGTTCCAATCAAACCAAAGTATAATTGGGCCATGGAAGTAGAAAATTAAGGAATTGGGCTGGAGATGAATTTGGAATGAATGGCTCCCGCCTCCTCATAATGTCTCAAATTATTTCTAATATCAATAATATGTTGCAGATGCAAATATATATTTAAAACATGTAACGATGATAGTCGAATAAAAAGATAAATGAATGTGACATATAATTGCAGATGCAAATCTTCAAGATCTATCGAAAAGGGCAATTTGAATTTACCAATCAATACTTTTTATGTAAAAATACACGTAACTGCAGCTGAAATGGCAATTGTAATAATTCACCTACCAAGTATTTCGTCTTCAAATGCCACATTTACTACATGAAAAGAAAAAAAAAATTCTGTTTTCTATAATTTGTGTTTGTTACTAATGAATAGGAAATCGTTACAAATATTTACACGAAGTTTCTTTTTTCAAACTCGCATTTTTAATACATGAGAAAAGTAATCACATCATCTTACATGAAAAAACTTATTTTTATGTGAAAATTAAATCGTTGACTTAAAAAAGCAAGCTACTAATATTTGTTCTTTTATTTTTAAAGGTATTTAGATCTTAAACTTCACTTAATTTCCTTCAGCATATATCGATTAGACACATTAGGAAGACGACTTTTCCTAGAGAAGATTCACCATACTTATACTGTGAAGGAAGGACTAATTAACCCATTTCACTAGATATAATGTGAAGTATTTACTACTATTGAGAAATATCAGTCCGACGAGTCAGCTAATCTTATCCGAGAGAGAATCTTTATTTAATTTTCCTTTGAAAGCAAATAAAATTGACACTTTATTTAAGGAACGTTAGAAACTAAAAATAAATGAAAAGAGTGAAAGGTACTGAGTCAATCATGCACATTACATTACTGATGGTCGTATAATATAATAAAAACAAAGAAGGAAGCTTCATCTAGCTGCTTCAATTCTGAACTAAATTGTAGAATTGCATTCACGTCCATAAAAGGTGATATCCAGGCCAGGTCCAGTTTGGATTTCCAGACAAACTTACGTTATGGCTTGCGTATATATTAATTGCCCATTCGAACTACCGAGAATGTCCCCCTTGTTCATTTCTTTTTCAGATTTTTGGTCCCCACAAATTTTTCTATTGTCACTAAAGTGAATTTTTTACTATTTAATTATTGGTTTTACTAGTTAATTATATACTATTAGCTATAAATAATGATACTCTTATAACGTACTATGCTACAAGAAGGACTCACATGACAATAATCATTAATATGAAATTTAAAAAACAACTACACGATAAAGGTTCTAAGCGAAAATCAAATTGCTTAACATGACTTGGACCGGCTGTGCATGCCTCATTATTTGAAAAACCATTCAATTCAATGGATTCAATAAACATTCCCAATACAATAAATACATTTTGGATAACAATTGAATTTGGGGTCATAGTGGACCAAGGGTGAAGACTAACTACTAGCATGTGCAATAGACCAATTTTGGGCACGGCGTCCTTCTTTTACCCTAATAATAATAATAATGATGAAATGTTTGACTTGTTGACTCGGTGAAGGTGTGTTCCGGGATGTTAGCATTTGATAATTGTTATATATATATGGTCTATATATTTTTATTTGTTTGGGACACGTCACATGGAACTCCCCATGTTCATTCTTAATTACTAATTTATATTATATACCCCATATGTCAAGGAGACTGAATTTGACGAGAATATTCACAACGGTTAGATATACTCCAAAGTCCTAACGGATAATATAATTAAAATTAATAGATAATGAACGTACCGGACTGATAAAATCTCACATGCATATACATGATGGTAAAGTCAATTTAATTCTTCATGCAATATGCAATTTAGCACAAATAATTCTTTCTTAATCTAAAAATACAATAACAATTATTTCTATCTTCTATGTCGTGAATGTACATAATAATTTTTCACGTGACAAGGTGTTTAGACTAAAATCTAATATTGAGACTATGAAGAGCTTTTAGTTTACTCATATTTGAGTAAATGCTCGATCTTATCCACCCGTCTCTGTTTCGTGTTTTTATTCTCTATAATTAGTTTATTTTGTTTTAAGAATGTATCACCCCTTTTCTTTCTTTGGTAAACTGTTGTTTTTGTGTTTGTAGGTATTCTATCTTCGCCATTTTCCTTTAGCTTGTTTTACTATTAATTCCTGGCCATGTATGTATTTTGGTTTTGTTTGTATTTAAATTTCTATATCAATGGAAATATTTAATTATATAAAAAAAAAGTATATGTTATAAATATCATACTCATGTATAAAATTCAAGAATAAGAAAATGTGGAAAATTACCTTTTGGGAAGTGATACAATTTTGAGTTTTCAATAAAATTTTCAAAATATAAAACAATCTTCAAGGTTAATTCTGTATGAATGTTTTATTAATTGGCCATGGAGATGTTCAAACCTCGAAACAGTGTTGATTTTTTTTCCAGAGTGGTTCTGAATGGAGGAAAAATTGTCTATTGATTGGAGAATAATTGTGTTAACATAATTGAATATTGATTAGTTAATATTATGACCATTAAAATAAAATGGAGGGGAGGGAGTAATTTCATGTCACGAAAAATTAAAGAATAGCATGAAAGATTTTTTTTTTTGGATAAAAGAATAGATGAAAGTTAGTAAACAATGAGTTGGGCGTTATCTATCTGAAAATTCTTGTTCAAGTTTTGTTTGATCAAACTCATTTAAACATCAAATAAATATATTGTACTTGTTTTATAATTGATTACTCTTCTATAAATTATATACAATCCCAACACTTATTATATAATTACTTTGAGTTCGATCAAACTTCATCTAAATTATCGAAGGGGGAATCTAATCAATCACAGCGGTGCGGCATTCATAGAAGCACCGGTTATTCCGGAGTCTCTCAATCTTGGTGGGTCCCACTGCAACTTAATAATGGGGGGGTTTGCTTTATTGGAAACTGGGAAAAATTGATAGGGGTTGCTTTTTATGATTTCTCACCCACAATTGGGGTTGTGATAAATATATTGAAAAATGTGTGAATTACGCGTTAAATTTTTACTTTTATGGAGTATCCTTTTTTGAATGTCCTAACAAAACTTCATTTTCTTGAAATATATAGAGTATTTTTTTGCTGGATAATTTTTGCCCAAGACCTGATCTATGAGCTTTTCATAGACCTTGTGGTTGATAATGCACAACATCATACATTTTGAGAGTATGACATCATCAAAATGTATTATGTGGTACATTTACAATCACAAGGTCTACCACTAAGCTCATAGACCTGGTCTATGTAAGAATTTTCTTTTTTTGCCAAAACTCATGTGTAAATAATTGATTGTTTTAAATCACGTGTTTAGAATTTTCAAAGTAAAACTTATTCTCCTAGGCTGAAAAGTGAAAATTGATGTACCCCTTTCCGAAATATCCTTTGAGCTTTTGGGGACTTTTCCTTAACAAATAAATATTCAAAATAAATTCATATTTAGTCAATTTTTTGGCATATATAACTGCAATAAAATGAGTAGTAGTACAACACATTATAATGGTATATTGTTACGTGGATTATTCATCTGTTTAATTTGTCTTCATAATTGAATGTTTTAGTTAATTCTTTGTCAGTCCAAGCATTATAAACTATTAACTTTTGCCAATTCTTATAAATATATTTCAAAACTTTCAGTAATAAAATTTAAGGTTTTAATAAAAAAAATCTAATTATATAAAATATTATTTTAACAGTTAGTGTGATTATGTGCATCATCACACGAGATTACATTAGTTTAATATAACCCGTGCATAGCACGGAGCGTCTACTAGTTATTATTGTTACTTAACACATGCAAATAATGACTACTTTCATAGTGACCCTTCATAACATAGTATATTTTTTGTTTAGCTAGGGTTAATACTAATGACAAACAGTGTCAACGTAAAAACTTAAATACTCAGTTTGTTATATATAACACATGAAAACTCATGCAATGTCCACACATTTTTTTCTCTAAAATCCATTAGGCCATTACTTACACAATTATATATGCAAGTATCACAATATATAATTAATTCTAAATGTGGTGTACATTATCAGAAAACACCAACGTACGATATACCACTAAAATACTCCTAGATTAAAAGTTCACATGGAAGAAAGTTAAGATTCATATTAAATATTGGACAAACTGTTGGTATTTGGGAAGAACCAAGTTAAGTTGTTGATGGGCAATAGCAATTAAATACAAATTCGTATATATGTGTTGGCTGTTAAACGTAACAACACAAACATATTTGAGACATAATGTTCATTATCCGACAAAACCAAGACTTGAATTTACTTACATTTGTAATAGCCAGACACGTATCATTATGTAATTTTACAATTACTATTTTTTTTTTGGGGGGGTTTAATTACAATGTATAATTTAATATAGCTAGAAACCTTGAAATGCTAACATATATGTACAGTCCTACCAATATGAGATATTATTTTTAATCTAACTAACTCATATTAAAGTTCAATTCTATCACAAAAGTCTAAGGTGTTCTGGATGTTTAATGTATGACGTCTTTTATGCTCAAATTAGTTCAAAGTTAACATAAACGTACAAGAAAAAGAAGTATGTAGAATATACATAATAAGTAATGAAATTAATTAATGACTGTATTATGAATTTTATTGGCTACTATTTACATCCAACTGCAGTTTGCATTTTATGTTTATTATTAATTTGTTTAATTTCTCTTCATAATTAAATCAATGATTCATTTATTTTTTTGGTCGGTTCAAGTACTATTATAAATTCATAACCTCAACAACTTTCACACAAGCATATTTTATTATTTAAATTCTACTAACCTCATATTTAATTTGCATGTAAAATTATTATATTATTTGTTGGTATGAAAAACCTAAAAAGAGATTAGCATAGGAAAAATATTAAATATATATCCTGGTGGTTCAAATTTGAAAGGTGTTCCCTAGCTACTCCATAAATAATTATCTTTAAATTAAAATGAATCACAGAGGAGAAAGAAATGGACAAGACAGAAGAAACGAATTTTAAAGATTAAACAATCTAAATCTAATATGAATTTCTGATTATTCATTTATAATTTTTCATAATGCGTTGGGAAATAATTAAGGTTCAACGCCATATATAGATCTGCATTCGAATTCTTTATATTATGTGCACTGACATAGGCGATTCCTTTTTGTTAGACTTATATATATATATGCAAACTTTGGGAATCTTTTTCAGCATCTCTATACACGTTGACCTAGAAAAAGTATACTATTAATCTCATTTTTTGTGATTCTTCAACATTTAGAAACTTGAAGAAGATTGTAAGTCGAACAAAATTTGATCTTCTGAAGAAGTCCAAAATGTATATCTATTGGTCCGATTATTGCAGACGTCGTGCTTAAGAGAGGTTTTAACTTTTTTTTTTTTTTTTATGTTAATTTTGCACATAAAGAAGGTAATTACATTCTTTGGCCAAATTAGCATATTTGGTATAATTAGTGTATTTGCCTGAGCAAAATACAAACTAAACACTTTGTAATTGTACGTTGGTGCTCCTTGAGTTTAATATATTTATCGCTTTTTTCTCATAAAAAAAATCTTAAAATATATGTTATTCTCCTTCAAATTCATTGTATCTCTTTTGCTGCAGAAAGTAAGATATACAATTTGTTATATGTTCGATTATGTTAGTGCCAAACAAATTTGAAATTTGATTTTGATTGTATCCTGAAGATAATGTCAGGTTCTATTGTATATCGAGTGGTTGAAGCGAAATAAGCAAGCCTTCATAAAAGTGACGTTGGGCATTTCTTGAAGTTATTTCTACAGTCTAATTTTATTATTCTATAGTATTTTTAACAAATTTACATAATTCCATCGCCTTGTAGGCAAAAAACAAATAATCAATATAAATAACCCGCTTTAATTACTAGACGACTCGCATACAAATAAGAAAATTCCATATGTAATAACAATTCGTCTTTAATTACATGCTATATTGGTAGGCTCTCTAAGAATTATTTTTTAGCCACTTGAGGGGATAGTGGCCTTTTTAAATACGTTATCACATACAAGAAGCCCCCTTCACGTGCAAAGATCATGGAGCCTCAAGTTTGTCAGTGATTACCACTAAGCTACGACTTCATTGATGTTTAAAGTGTACCAATTAAAATTAAAAGCAGATATAGTCGCGAAAAAGACATGCACAATTTTAATCAAATTAAAGATAATGCACTAAACTAATATTTGATGTGATCATGTCCTAACATGGGCAAAGCACAAATAGAGCAAGTGGCTTAGCTGCATGACCTAATTTTATGCACAAGCCAAAGCACATTGAAATTGGGAAAGTGTTACCAACCATATTATATAACCTTATTAAATCCTCGTTTGTTTGATACTCATGATTAGGGGAATAGTAAGTAGTAAACTAGAAACTACAAGATGAGATGTCACATGATGTAGGCACTCTTTTTTCCTTTAAAAAAAACAATGCGGGACAATTTCAATATAGTTTTTTTTTAATACATATATAAATTTTGATTTTTTTGAAAGATCCCTATTTTTTATTTTTTGTGTAAGGTCCCCCCAAAATATTGAACATATATGTAGCAGATTTTCTGTAATTTTGTTATTATTTCATTTTTTTTATACATATTAGAAAATATTAAGTAAAAGACCAAAAATTAAATTTACATAGTATCATTAGAAAGAGTATGAAACATTTCTAATGTCACTATCATAGATTAATTAATTATCTCGATTTTTATTTTTATTTTTTGAAGAAAAAAGTTTATCCAACTCAACTCTTTGAGACTATGACAGAAATTCGGTTACCAACTCAACTCTTTAAAATTTGGGAGGACATTTTAAATATTATTAGTAAATGAAATTTTTATTTGAAAAAGTAACATAAAGAAACGTATATATATATATAAATATTTATATAGTGAGTCATCATACTTGCTCACTTGAAAATCTGGTGCATTATTATAAGTTATCTACATTTATCTATTGCATAAAGAAAAAAAGAAAAAAAACTAAATTTTGGTCGACTTTTAGATAAACTGATAAAGTATTGTTCCAATGGAAAGCAACTTCACAACTGAATCTATAGATATAATCCCAGCAGTCCATTTGTTTGTTCCATAATCAAGATAAGACCACTAGATTTCTAAAGCGATTAATAAACGGTACACTAGCTGAATTCCTGATTAATTTATTTTATAAATATTTTTTTAATAAACTAATTTATTTTAAATATGATTACATATTTGTTTGCTTACATCTTTATAGTAATCCTAGCCACAAGTCAATTTCTCGTTAATCAAAGAAGTAAGGGTCTATTTGGATGTGTTTTGGTACGATTTCGCAGGTCTCGGTTTTAAAAAAAATGGTTTGGGTGGTTTCGGTTCCATTTGGTTAGGTTTTTGGTGTTGGGTTTTGTGGTTCTGAACAAGTTGAAACCCCACTTGTATTGGTTTTGAATGTTGGGGTTTGAGGGAAAAATAGATAATAAGTGTCAAATCAATGTTTTTTTTTTTTAGAGTTTTGGGGAAAAAAATAGATTGTAGGTGTCAAATCAATGTTTTACAGGTTTCAAGAGTTTAGAGATGGATTTGTGAATATATTTGTGATGAGTTTCATGGGTTTAACGAAAACTCATTTGGAAGGGTTTTTGTCCGATCGCGAAACCTGCGAGACAAACCCATCCACATACAGCCTAAATTGATTTTTTTTTTTGATTTCCCAATGATTTTTATCCATTTCGAGACGCGTCAGACACAGTAAGTGAAAACCTCTCCGAACAGGGATTCGAACTTGTGTTCGTTACTTTGTAGTGATTGTTCCATTTCACTAGACCAATCACATGTTAGTAAAGTAGTAAATCGAATATCAATAAAGCCAAAGTTGAATATGATTTTTCTTTTTAATAGAAATATGAAAATTCATAAGTTTGGTCATTGGTTTGAGAATTATAATTGCTTTGTTATTCATAGTTTCATAGTCTTGATTGGGCAAAAACCTAACTCCGTATTTACTTGCAGCCTCCTAAATTTATCAAATTATACCCAATCAATGTACAAAATAATTTAAATACTTTTCTCCTTGAATTATCAAAAGTAGTAGCAACTACCACCATTTATCAAAACATCGTACCAATTAGAAAACACTAGAAATAACATATTTAATTTCTTCTTCTCTAGCTTCTTGATCACGAGACACAAATCAAGGTAAAGTGAACCCTATTAATTTTTAACCCTTCGCGTGGAAAGATGGCATACAATGCAATCACGTGCTTCGAAAGGAATTACGTTGAATCTAAATGAGATTTCAAAATTTGATAAAAAGTTAACAAAATATGGAGCACATGACATGACATGCCATAAAATATTAAAGTTATAAAAATAAAATAATTAAAACAAATTCTACTCTCTTTTTTTTTCATATAACCTAAGTACGATTGTCAACGGGCAATTCGAGTTCGATTGCCCCAACCCAGGTCTAACTTTATTAATCTTGGGTTGAGTTCAGTTTGATCTGGATCTCGCTAGGATTTGCACTTTTCGCATTCATCGAATTTTAATCGGATTTGGTTTAATATCCAATCTTTTTCGGTTCCAATAGAATCTTAACATTCAAAATTCACACCCTTATTTACCCAAAAAAAAAAAAAAACACTTGGTTAATGTAACATGGTTATCTTAACTTAGCTCACGTGTTCAAACTTTCTTCATAATTCCTTCAACATAGAAAGATCAACTCTCGGAAAAATTAACAACTTAATTCAATTGATTTAACATATAACCTTGGAAAACAGTGATATCAATACTTATGCATCAAAATTAGATCATGTTGTTAGATGGAAATATGCAAAAAAAAAAAATGTGATTATAAATGAGTTATTAACTAATGTCTTCTTAAAGTGGTGGTAAACTAATATTAATGTTACTTATCAATATAAAATACTATGATGCATACTATTTTTTTTACTCCCTCCGTCCCATTATTTTTACTCCTTCAGCTACAGTACGCAGTCAAACTTTTCAATCTTTTAAGTGACTTATCATGTTAAATTATTAACATTTTGGGGGTATTAAACAATTTAGATATTAATATACATAGTGTCATATATATCATATTATTAGTTAAATATATTAATTAAATTATTAATTATAATTTTTTGAAATTTAGTCAATTTGACTGGTTAACGGTACCAATGGATAAAGATTAATGGAACAGAGGAAGTACTATTTAACTGTCTGATACTGATCTTTGACAGACCGAATATGTCAAGATTAATATTCCCTTCACGTATTTTAGATTACGAATCTTCGTAATTCTGTGAGATCCATCGTCTGATCTTTAATGGGACAAATTAAAGCATTCAATAAGTCGGGCCAAATTTGGATTGAAATGTGCCCCATTGTCAGCCCTAACCAACATGAATCTTTTAAATCAAACCAAAACCCTAAATAATTTAATTTGATGGAGGTAATATTAGTAACCAAATGGCCAAAAGTTAAACCAAATAAACTTTATGGCAATACAGAAATGAAAAATTCATTTGAAGGGAAATTATTGAGAAATTTGAATTGCGTCATTTATCTGTGTACCAAGTTCCATCTAAATATATATCATTGCAGTGGTAATTTATGAACAAGCAAACACGAATAAAATGCTCCATCAGATCATAGCCAATGCCAAGATAGAAGCCAACTGGGAACTACTTTATATATATAACAAAACCAACTCAAAAGTATTAATATATATTCAGATGTGAATAAGTACAAATATTCTTTTAGTTATTTCTCACAAGTTCGATTTCTTGTTCTTATTTTCTCGAGATTTTTTCTTTCTATCTTCCAGCATATATAACTGTTTCAGTTGAGTCAAGGGTCATTTTTCTGTTTGTTCTAACGCACAATCCAAAAAGTGCTTATTTAGTAGTATTTCATCTTCTCAAAGGCCAAAAGCAGAGATCCTAGCCACATTTAATCTATTCAACTCTAAACTTTATTTCTCCTATAACTTTTTTCTCATTTTTTTTTCAAACAATAGAGTAATAGACTCTCACCATCGAGTACCTGATCTTCAACACCTAACTTAAAATTTTCAAACAAATAATTTCTTCAAAATTAGTCCACAAACATGAATGAATATATTAATTAATTTTCATGAAAAACTTGGAATAAATAATGGTTACCAATTTCAAATGCAATTAACAACTAGTCCACCATTTAACCATTAAAATCAAACCTACTACTATAAATATAATTAATGCAGCAGAGGAGATGGAGAAGCAACTTAACGGACTAGGCCCAGAACAAATCAAACCTCTCTGGGCATACTTACGTACCAAACTAGCCCATATCATACATTAAAAAGATTCTTGACAACAACTCAAAATAACTCAAAACTCTTTCAGTTTTGTTCTTTCCTCTGGGCTAATTTTTAATATTAAGTGGTCCATTTTTGAAATATCATAACCTTAAACTCCCCTATTTTTAAAAAAAAAAAATATTTAGTACATTTCAAAGAAAATTCCGATATTTCTTTCAAGTTGCTAGTTAATCTGTACGGACAACAAAACAAGTACTAGTCTCTTTCGATTTGCTGAAAGTGTTTTCAAGACATTAAGAGAATTTTTTAGATGCCATCAATTTTCGTATATTTTAAAAAGGTTATTTATTTGCTTGCAATTTTAGAGATAAAATGAACAATAGATTTTAATTTTCAAAATTGGTACGTCACTTCTAGATAATAAAAATAAAAGAAATAGGTTAAAAGTTATATTATTATATAATGTCAAGTCAAGGTTATGTTAGTGGAATATGATAAGAAATATATTAGTTTATGTCAAATCAAAATATGATTTATTTAAAAAAAAAACGAAGAGATTTTTTTTCTAGAAATGTGATTAATATTTAAAATTGAAAGAAAGACTTGTATCATGAGCTGCTTTGTGAAAGTAAGAAAAAATATTTATTTGGCAGAGAACACTGCCCAAATTGTGAAAGTTTTTTAATCCGCACAATTTTGTATAGTCATAACTTATCTTAAAACTAAATTTTAAAGACAAAGTTAAGAAAAGCAGAGAACAATATCATATTAAAGACTCCAACATTGCCCACAACTGCAAATTACACAAAATGGAGTGATCCAACAAAGACAGACAGCTTTTTTATTCAAGAGAGAAATAAAAAAGGTTCTTATCTAATCTAATACTACAAATAATTTAACACCAGGGTACCACGTAATGAATGTAAAGACAAAGAAAAATATTTATAATGTTGAAGAATAATGGGAATAGGAATACATACTAGTCACTCAAGCATGACACAAGACAACTCTCCCAGCTCTTTTTCTGCAGTGGAATTCGATTAAATGTGTTTTTCCTATTCAGCTCTGGATTGGCCAGCTCGTGAAGACAAAATGATTCCAACAATAAGACCATAGAGCGCCAAAGCTTCAGCAAAAATTAGAATAAGGATCATGCCTACAAAGAGCTTTGGTTGTTGTGCATTAGCCCTGCAAAGTAGTATTTCGTAGTGATTAGAAATAAGATAAATTACCAAGGTATCTAAACATCTATTACAAGTTTATATTACAATATTGCAAGTTAAAAAGAGTAGAAAAAGAAATGGATGTGGATCCAGATCCAGGCAGATCCGATCCGTTGAAAGCCCTACATATAATTGTTCAATGCCCCCAACTATCTCAATTTGGCATCCATGTTATGGTCTCTACTCAGTGGCAAGCTCAAAACTGTACTTCCAATTTGTGCCTGAAACACTGCACGTTTCATCGCACTATATCATCTATAGTTCACTACACTAATATTAACATCCTAAAAAATTACTATGCCTTATTTGATAACATAAAGTAAAAGAAAACAGTCAGTAATCAACAATTAACGACAGGTATACTAATTAGAACCCCATTTAAAAGGTGAATAATATTTTAATCACACACGAAACAGATTGTTCTTATTGTTTTTACACAAGCTTCCCTAAATCTCCAGTATTCTAGTTTCATCTTTATGACCCCGAGAAGCATCTAAGTTTGTTGACACAAGTATATTTCTTCCAAATTCTCTTTCCCACAAAAACCTTTTTTTTCAACTACCATATTACTATATTGGAGTATCATATCATATCAGATTAATAAGATTGGTTACATCGTATAAGATACTAAAGTTAAATAATCCCCCATAATATTAATCTGAGTAACAAATACAATAATCTATAACTTCGTAGTGGAGTAGTACTCAAAGCATATCATTCCTCAACTTCTTTTACTTTATTTTTATTACCTTTTCTAAAGGAGCAAGGCATCTTACGCTAAATAATTACTCCTTTTGTTGCGTTATCAATGTCAACTCTTAACAAAAATTTCAATCTATTTTTGGTTGCCAAAACTACATCTACACAAACCAAGTTGACCTCAAATCACAACTAACAAGCTTAATCTGTAATTCAAATCAATGCATCAACAAATAAATCATACCTGACACCAGCATCTCCAACGATCCCAATAGCCATTCCAGCAGCGAGACCAGCGAGGCCACACGAGAGACCCGAAGAGAGATGGGCATAGCCATCAAAAAGGTAATAAGACTTAGCCTTAGGGTTTATGCCAGTACTAATAATCACAGCAATAATTAAACCGTAAATACCCAAAACACCAGCCATGACCACTGGAACGATTGATTTCATCACCAATTCTGGCCTCATCACCCCCATTGACGCCACACCTACGCCACTCTTAGCTGTACCGTAAGCTGCACCCATGCCTAAAAATACAACCAAAATAATGACATATAAGATCAGAGCGAGAAAAAAAAAACTAAATTGTGCGATAAGAAGAAGATAGTAGGATTTACAGGAAAAGACGAGGGCGGCGGCGGCGCCCAGGAAGCCGAAGAACGGAGCTGTTTCATCGCCGCTGAAGGTTGAAGCCATCTCTCTCTCTCTCTCTCTCACAGTAGATCTTAATAATTTCGTCCGTGTGGGTTTGTGCAGAAGAGAAAGAGTTAATTATTTTAATAGTTAAACACGTGGGTTTTGGATTTGGTTGTGGGTTGGGCTTTATATGTATTAGGCCCGAAATATGCCAACTTTTACTAATCTGTTTGGAAGGATTTTGGCACGTTTCACGGTCTCGGTTTTTAAGAGAATTGTTTGGGTTTCGGTGAAATTTTTAAAATCTCATTTAGCTAGATTTTGGATTTTAACATTGACACTTATTCTTCCTATTGCAATTGCGTCAATAGAAATAGTTTTTCGACTATGAAGATAGTGAAGAATCGACCTTGTAATAGAATGGGCTATCAATGATTAAATGATAGTCTAGTTTTAT
Organism: Penstemon davidsonii; assembly: GCA_034814905.1. NCBI lineage: Eukaryota > Viridiplantae > Streptophyta > Magnoliopsida > Lamiales > Plantaginaceae > Penstemon > Penstemon davidsonii. Next base: position 9,473,159 of record JAYDYQ010002688.1, read on the forward strand.
AGATAGAGACATATTTAATGGTATTTCAAATGATGCTATCATGAACTGATTTTAGAAAATGCAAATCGTCGCAGTCAATTGTTAATATAAATTCGTAGATATTTTGGGTTCTTTTGGAGTCATAACAAGGTATGATATGTAATTAAAATAACGTATGAAGTTATTTGTGTCAAATTTCACCTCCTGATTTTTGCATCTCGTCATATATTTTCTTGTGAATGAAATAATTTTTAAGTTTGACCGTTAGATTAGACTTTTTTTATTTTTTATTTACTTTAGCCCAGACATAAATCTATAAAAGAATTGTCTGAGAATTAATAAAACATGGAAAAATATTACTAAATTAAGCAAAACTAGATAAAGTCCTACAAAAATATAAATTATTTTTTATCGCAATGATTCTCTTTATTTATAATGGAGCAATATGAGACGTCGATTTTAATTTATTTATAATTCTAAATTGCGGATTCCAGATTGCTTTTGAAAGGTAAGGCTTGAACATTCATACAGATATTTTAGCTATTGAAGTAATCCAAAGTTGATTGAATGAACGAAATGTTTACCTGTTTGATTTCTCAATTTTGCCATAAATAGTTTAAAATCGATTAACTGAGGAACCTTATTTTTTTTAAGAACCAATTCCAAATTCTGAACTTCTGCTTAGTTCAAATCGTTTTTGGGGACTGTGATTATAAATAAGAAAATGAATTAATAATATACGAAGTATTTGAAAAGGAATTGAACTGAACGACGGCAATGAATTCGTTAACATGTTCATTGAATTCTGAGTTTTTTCTTTTCTACAGAAATACAATCCAATATCATGAAATGAAGCCTTAGAATTAGAATTTGAACAAATCTCGCGTTTGAATTGATTACATAAAAGACCAAGAACAGTTTTACACATGAAATACATGAAGTTATTTAAACCTATTTGAAAACAAAATGTTTGCTCAAGTGCTCAACACAACACAAAGAACAAGTAAATAATCGAACAGCACACAATTTTAACTTTAGGAATGGGATTGATGAGAAGGGTGTTGCGGTTCGGATTTAGATTTTGGTGAGTTGAAATAAGCTCTTGGAACAGTCGGAACTGGGGGGAAACTTGGAACAGGAGGAGCTCTTGGAATAGGATTTGGCTTTCTGTAATTTGGCGGGTTTAATATTCCAATTGGAGGAGGTGGTGGAAATGGTTTTCCATATTTGGGTAGTTGTGGCGGAATCGATATTCCGATGGTAGAAGGTGGTGGTGGGATTGATACTCCGATGGGAGAAGGTGGTGGTGGGATGGGTTTTTCATATTTAGGAAGTGGCGGCGGAGTAGATTTTCCGATGGGAGAAGGAGGTGGAATTGCCTTTTTGTATTTTGGAAGTGGTGGTGGGGTTGTTATTCCAATGGGAGAAGGTGGTGGAAATGGTTTCTCATATTTAGGAAGTGGCGGCGGGGTGGATATTCCAATGGGTGATGGAGGTGATGGGATTGGTTTCTTAAGTTTAGGAAGTGGCGGTGGAAGTGATATTGTGATGGGAGGACGAGGAACCGGTGTTTCATATTTGGGAAGTGGCGGAGGAGTCAATATTCCGATGGGAATAGGTGGTGGGAGAATTGGTTTTTTCTTTTTCGGAAGTGGTGGTGGGATTGGTTTTACATATTTCGGATATGGCGGCGGAGCTATAGCAACTGGTGGTGGATATGGGCTTTCCGTTGGCGGTGCTATAGCAACTGGTGGTGGATATGGGCTTTCCGTTGGCGGTGCTATAACAACTGGTGGTGGATATGGTCTTTCCGATGGCGGTGCTATAATTGGAGTTGCTGGAGCTTTTGGCTTTTTAGTATAATGTGGTGGTGGTGGTGGTAGTGGTGGAATGGGAGGAAGACTTGTAGATGGTGAAGGAGAAGGAGTTTGATAAAACGGCGGTGGTGATTGGTCGGGAAACGGAGCCGGTGCAAATGGTGGAGGAGATAAGTTCTTCGATATAGGAGTTGGTGGGATTTGATATGTCGGCTCTGACGGTGATGGTTTGACTGGTGGTGGAGCTTGGCCGATCGGGTGGCCAGGGAAAGGGGGAAGAAATGGGAAGTTGGGCTTTGGTGGAAATCTGATAAAAGGCCAAAAGAAGTCTGATTGGCATGTGATAGGAGAGAATTTAATTTGCGTATTGTTTGTTGCTTGAGTTTCATCGTCTTCGGAGGAGATGATTTTCAGTGTGGCCATTTGGGCGTTGGATATGGGACATGGTGCCGAAGGTGCAGTGTGAAGCTTTGCATAACATTTGTCTATGGAGTTCCCATTGTCCATGATCTCAGTAGATAGTGTTATGTTGAATTTTCCTTGTTTGTTGATAGGGCCATTTGCTTGTGTCTTTGTTTCTGTGTTTTGTGAGTTGCAATGTATGCCCACTTTAAGTCCTGCATCAAACAAACTAGTAGTTTTATCCCACATCGGAACTTAGGTAGTTTTAAGCTCCAGACATTTGTACTAATATTCTTTTGAATATTTAAACTGACAAAACTATTTGGACAATATATGACTGAGAATATGATTTTATTTATGTCCAAATTCAAATTAGGATGTTTGTTGAGAACAAATACAAATGCTTAGCACCAACATGTGATTGGTCTAGTGGAAGGAACTAGTCACTACAAAGTAGCGGACTCAAATTTGAATCCCTGTTGGGAGAGGTTTCCATTATATGTTTCTGACGCGCCTTGAAAGGGATTAAACCCTTGGGAAACCAAAAAAAAAAAGTACAAATGCATGGCAAGCTTAATTGTGGCATTACTAGGATGGCACAACTAACCTCTCAGCGCCAGCGGTAGCTACTATAACTGCGGATGGTGAACTACTTATTGGCTCGATTCTTTGATATGATAGGTGTGAAAATTAACTTTGGCAGCATGCTTTGAAGCCGATTTTGCATATTATTTTTTAGTTTCCTATCTATTTTTTGATAAAACTTTTTCCCAAAATTTATCATCAGATGGAACGAATTATAAAACAAAAAAGAAAAAGTAAAGAGTGTACCTGAAGATGCATTGCTGCTGCTAGTTTCATTCTTGATGCAATCTGTGCAATTTATATTACCAACTACTCTAACTGTCACATTTTTACCATGACATAAGCTTAGAGCCAAGAATAAGAACAACCAAGAACCGAGAAGCTCAAGTCGAAACCCCATTAAGAAAAAACACTGAAATCCATACAATGTGACAGATTGTTAAGAGTTTTGTGATCAATTTATATTGAGCATGTTGTTGTGGATGAATGCTTTTTTATTTATTTTATTTTCTAAGGCCCCATTTGAATTTATTTTTGTTGCAGTAAGGAGTAAACAGGGGAAGCAATGGCACCGGCTTTGTAGATATGAACATTTGCCTTATTTGATGACCATTGAAATCAATGAACAAGGTCCCTTTTTTATTTGTAAATGAATGTTGCTCTTTGTTGCACTAGTTCAGCTACCTCTTAAACTTGAAATAAATTGCATTTTGTGGTAGGTGAATAGAGACAAGACAATACAAAAGAAAATCAGCTTTTATTAAAGAAATTTAAAGCTTGAAAATTATCAAGTTGTTCAGACTGAGAGAACAAGCTTAAGAACATCCATAAATAATATTGAAATAGACTTTTAAGATCGAATCTCCCATAAGAAAATCACAACCATTAGTGTATTTTTCGAAACATGAGGGGTCTAATTTAGCCATACTTTAGGAGTCGTTTGCATAATTAACCCAAAATTAAGCGACAAGCATCCCTCTAGTTGAATTTGTGATTAATTTGAGCTTATAGTCAGGCACATCTTCAAATTATGCATGCATTCGCCTTAATGATCTCGACTCGTCTCCATGTGCAGGGGATTTTCTTTGCCTCCATATAGATACTGATCTTACTCTTATTAAACATTTATTAAATAATCTGAAAATAAACATCCCTTATTGTGTTTCCAACAAGCTAAGGTATTTGACATAATTTAGGCACATTACGATTAAAACATCATAATGAATACCATATTTATTTTGAAAACTATTAATTCCTTTAAATATGCAGGGAATTCTTTTGACTCTATCTAGATTCTAATCTGAACTATACCGAATGTTAGATGCTTATATATATGGTTGTGAATTGTGATATAAAGATAAACATATATGTCATATTTACATATTTTTTTTTAGTAAAATATCATCAATTTATAACAAATTCTTGAAAATATTATCTTAGCGGGATTCAGTGAAACCCGTTGGCCTAAAACACAATATTGGCTTAATTCGAATTGTAATGCCTGAAGTATCACTTACATCCTCAGAATATTTTTGAAGAAATAGTAATTATATGTAGTTTTACTTAAATTACAAGCAATATTAAATTGGTTTCTATTACAAGAAAATTAACTTTATCATTGAACTTCTTCTTTTGTTAGAACAACTATTGTCTTGCTGCGCTAATTTACTTTACTAGAACAGCTACAATTTCTTTTTCTTTATTTTTAACTTTACTGGGGAATGCTACAACTTATCTGATACATCTACATGTTCCCTGAAGGGATCATTATGGTGGTTGACATTGTTCTCCTGTAAATATTGAGGAAACTTCAATGTTCATTAAAGATGTGTGTATGTATATGTTGCATACTATTGCACTCAAAATAAATCTTTCATGAGAAACAAATTGAGTACACAAAATGTTACAAGTTGATGAAATTTGAAAATATACAAACATCTGATTTCCACTCAAGCAAAACAAATAAACCATACATATTAACTACAAGCCAACAGTACAATAAAATAAAACTGATCCTTTCTTCCGGTATATGTGTTCCTTTTCAATATATCTTTCTTTCTTGAAATACCGAATTTCTTTATTTAATCGCCCTAGATAAATAACTTCCGTGCTTCAACCTTTGAAATACATGAAAAAACATTGCTAATTACACCTTTTTCGAAAATATATGTTCATGGGTGGGGAATTGAAGGGGGGAGTGGTGGAAATCCAAACATGGGGTCGGGAAAGAATTTTGGTGGAATCTTGGAGAAAGGAGGAAGAGGAGGGCATGGTTTCTTATAAAATGGTGGGAGTGGAAATAGTGGAATTGGAGGCGGCAGTGGCTTTGTTATAACTGGTGGTTCGTAAACTGGAGTTGGTGGAGGAAGTGGCTTCATGACTGGCGGATTGTAAATCGGTGGCTTAGGCTTGTAGATGGGAACTGGTGGTGGAAGTGGCTTCACCACTGGTGGCTTATAAACCGGTGGCTTTGGCTTTGGCTTAGGCTTGTAGATTGGAACCGGTGGTGGGAGTGGTTTTACTACGGGTGGCTTGTAAACCGGCGGTTTTGGCTGGGGCTTAGGCTTGTAGATAGGAACCGGTGGCTTTGGCTTTATGACGGGTGGGCATGGCTTCTTAGGAGGCTTGTAAATTGGTGGCTTTGGCTTGTAAATTGGAACTGGTGGAGGAAGTGGCTTGACCACTGGCGGCTTGTATATGGGAACCAGTGGTGGAAGTGGCTTGACTACTGGCGGCTTGTATATGGGAACCGGTGGTGGAAGTGGCTTGACTACTGGTGGCTTGTATATGGGAACCGGTGGAGGAAGTGGCTTGACAAATGGCGGCTTATATATGGGAACCGGTGGTGGAAGTGGCTTGACAAATGGCGGCTTATATATGGGAACTGGTGGAGGAAGTGGCTTGACAAATGGCGGCTTATATATGGGAACTGGTGGAGGAAGTGGCTTGACAACAGGAGGCTCGTTAACGGGGAATGGTGGAGGAATTGGCTTAGGCTTGTAGTATGGAAATGGTGGAAGTGGAAAAGGGTGACCGAAGTTTTTGAGTGGGGGAAACGAGATTTTTGGGAAGTGTTTTTTCCATGGATGGATTTTTGGGAAGTGTTTTTTCAATGGATTGAATTTTGGGAGAGGAGGGTACTTGTAATATGGCCACAAGAATTTAGAAGTGCATAGTGCAGTCGAAAATTGCAACTTTTTTGTTGGGCCAAAAGTGTGCTTGCCGTTGGTCTGGGACTTGAACTCGATCTTGGAGCCCTCTAGACCATTGTGGGCTGGACAGGGTACGGCGGCTGCGCTGTGGAGTTGCGCATAGCATTCTTCTTTGAGTGCTACTTGTCCATTTTGGACTATTTCTTGTGGGATTGAAACCTTGAACTTGCCTTCTTTGTCAAGTTGACCAGCTCCGACCCTTTTGATCTCTCCATTTTTAAGCTTACAATCAATTGTCACATGAAGCCCTACACAAAATACACCAAGAGATATCAACAATTTAGAGTGTAATTTCTTGATTTCGCATTAAATTATAGTGTGATATACTCGATAACTAAAGAGTGACTAATGACATATATATCTTAAATGGCATCAGTACACTTATATTAGTGGAACTAAGATATGAAAACCTTCTGTAAAATTCAATTCAATTTAATTCAATTAATATTCGCATAGTCTTAGGGGTGGTTATTCAAGGTTACAATTTTCTCATGCATTTGCATCATAGTAATTAAAGAGCGATAGGTGTAAAAATGAATTTGGTAAATGGCAAAAGTTGGTTATTTTCAACAAATTTACTGAAGACCTTCAGAATTAATCGATAAAAATGTCTCAACAATTAATTTGAAAACTAATGGATAAATACAACATAAAATTAGTTATACGCAATAAAGTAACTTCTACATTTCGGGCTACATTATGGATTAAAACACGCTTTTAACAACTAAGCAATGATAGTGTATCAATTATATGCATGGGGAAGTAATATTTTGAAACCAATTAAATAAATACCAAAATTAAGTAACCAAAACTATATATTAAAAGAACAAAAGTACATACATATTAGTATTTACTATGTGAGAGCGTGTGTGTGTGAAATTAAGTACCTGAAAATGCCTGACTAGCCTTGAAGTTATTCTCCTTGCAGTCTGCACATTCTCCAGTGCCGACAACCTCAAAAGTTGTTTCATCTGCACTACATGAACTTATCACTGCAAGAAATAAAGACAATAAAAAGATGCCTCGACAAAGGGAATGAACCCTCATTATTGAAATTTGGGGCCTTCAATCCAAAACTCAAAAAATGTAGAAGAAAGAAAGAAAGACAAAATGTATCAAGGCCCGAAAGATCAATTGATACAAAACTGGTTCTGATTGTTGAATGATTTGATGAACACATATACATTGTTATATATAATGATTATTGTAGTGAAGTGATTTTGTGATGCATAAAACCGACAAAAACTTAATGCGATCACATGAGGTTAGGCTCCATTGATTATGACTCAAAATTAAAGCAGAAAAATATAAATTGAACGAAGCAGAGCATTTAGCAGCAAAATGTGGTCACATGCACAACTATCAAAGGCTACTATCTTCATTGAATGAGGCCTCAACTGCACAATTTGTCCACAAATGTACATCTATATGAACTGAGTTGAGTACCAACATGTGATTGGTCTAGTGGAAGGGACTAGTCACTACAAAGTAGCGGACTCAGGTTCGAATTCCTGTTGGGAGAGGTACCCACATATGTGCCCAACCAGCCTCGAAAGAGATTAAACCCTTGGGAAACCAAAAAAAAAAATGAACTGAGTTGAGTTGAGTCGAGTCAAGTCGAGTCGAACAATATATTATATATTGGTTGATTTTCTTTTAAACTTGAGATTGTGTATAAACTTGATAATTAATGAGTTTTAAGTTTTAATTAATTAAACATGAGTCGAGTTCGGGTAGTTTAATATTACTAGAAAAATGCTCGTACATTGTACGTATCTAGTTAATTTCATGGGTAGTTTCTATAAATTATAATAAAATTAATTTTATTATGTCATAAAATAGAACAAATTAATTAATCCATTTTTCGCCTAATTAACTCATCACTTTAATTCATTTTTCTTTACCAAACTAACCCATTTTTTAACTGATTTCATTCATTTTTACCAGTTTAATATTTTTTTTTTACAGTTTTACCCTTTTTTTTATCAGTTATAACATATTTTCACTGTTTTTTCGATTTCGTGGATTACTTTTGTTTTTTTTCCTTTTATACCATTTTCTACCGGTTTCACCATGTTTTTGTCGGTTAAACTCTTTTTTTTACTAATTTCACTCGTTTTTATACGTTTAACCCGTTATCACCTATTTCACAAATTTTTTCATTGATTTCACATGTTCTTTTCACTTGAACTTTCATTGATTTCATATGTTTTCTTCGACTTGAACATTTTTCACTGACTTTATTAATTTTTGTACACATATATGTATAATTGTTTTTATTTAAAAAAAATGTGACCAATGAAATAAAATTGACCATTTTTTCACAAGTTTTACAATTTTTTTACACACAAATTAAATTATACAATTAAAACTAAAAAAATTGAATGGTGGCGGCCAAATGGCGCGTCCATGCATTGTTTGTCTGCCTGCCTTCTTGACACCCTAGATGCCTGCAAGAAAATTCCTATTTCCAGCCGACCGGGGGGAGGGGGGAGGGAGTTGCATGCCTTCCTCGATTGGAGATGGCCTAAGATATTAAATTCACATAAATTTTGTTGTTGGACGAGTTCTAATGTTAGAATTATAAAATAGTAAATATTATTCACACTTTGTTTGTTATGTACAAATCTCGCGTAATTTGGTTTTTAATTGCCGACGTATTATCCTCCCGCGCCCAAAGACAACCTTTTCACAGAGGATAAAAGAGGGAAAAATACTATTGAAACTTTTGTCCAAAAACTACATTTGGTACCAAGCTTTTTGAAAAAATACGTTTAATACCATGATTCACACCCTCTTGACACATTTAGTTTTGTCGTCAATTTTCGGACATAATTCAGCACGTGTCACTCACGTACCCGTTAAGTTGACGATGTGAGAGAAAATAGGCACGGGTTTTAAAGACCTACAATTGTTAACTTGACGGACACATGCTGAATTTCGTCCGAAAACTGATCAGGAAAACTAGAGTTGTCAGGAGGATGTGAATCATGGTATGGAATGTATTTTCTCGAAATGTTTGATATCAAATGTATTTTCTGAACTAAAATTTGATATCAAAAATGTTTTTCCTGGTAATAAAATTTTGCCAACATTCCAACTCTAGGATATTTCTTGGTACTGTGGACTGACCACATTGTAATATTATTTTAAGCTTTTTCGATAATTGAAGGTCAGTTCTTGCTGGCAAACACAGTTGGGAAGTGAAAACAAGCCCACATTTATTAGGCAGTTATATCTACTTTCATGTGAATATATTGTAATTACTACATTATATTATATGTCAACTAGATTTTCTCATGATTGAAAACTGAAGTTGAGCAATAAATTGCGCACCATTTTAGCATTAATTGCCATTTCCAACTACATATACATACATGTTGATCCGGTGTTAATGGATCTGCAACCCGGCCCATAGTTGAAATGTGAGGTTTAATTTGTGTTGTTATAATCTTATGAAAGATTTGAAGAGTACTTTGGATACAGACATATAGGATTGGATTTTCACCATTTTTTTTTTAATCATTCGTTATACGGAAGGCGCTAAATTGATCCTAAAAGTTGGAAAAAAAAAAAAAAAAACAATTGCACTATTGAACATGTCGCCCTATATCTTATCCAAAATGCAATCTTGTTCCCATGAAATAGTCTTTGTTTTGCACTTTTGGTCGCATATGATATGGTCGTGTCATAATTTGAATCAAAATGAGGTGATAAAAATAAAAACGCAATTTTGTAATAAATTTGATAAAAAATATTGAGAGTCCAGTCCTAATGGGATTAAATATAATAAAGCGATGTATATTAATCATGACATATATATCCCAAAAATAAATAATTTGAGCTTATATGCAAATTAATAACTCGCCGACATGTTATTTATTTAGCAGTGAAATATAACACTACTATTTTTTAGCATGACTTGTGTTCTTGATTTAGTGTAAATGCAATTTCAGGGTTTGAAATACTTCTTGTGTGGTTACACCAATCTTTAATTAAAGCACCGAAAATCTAAATGTGCTTTCACTTAAACAGTGGAGGTTGAAAGGGCTGAAAAAGATATTCCAACTAAATAAGTATGCTTTGGCTAGGTCTATTTATATGAGCTATTAATTACTTAATTATAATCGAAAAATATACACACACATAAATTATTTATCATTTTTTGGCTATAACGTTTTTAGGTATTATCTAATACGAGTAATCAAATCTAGCATTGGAAAAATAATTCAATTCCTTTCCACTTGATATAAACCGGGAGCCAATATCATTCTTAAAATTGTTTTAATTACTATTGTTATCGGCATTTAAAAAATCATTACACATGAGAAACTTGAACAGTGAAAGTAAATAATCAATAACAACTCGTATAAATACAACATGTACTACATTTTAATGTCATTGCATGATAATTATGATGACAAAACCAAATTTTGAATAATTTAAGATATGTTCTATTCTAAATTAAGAAATCAGGATTTGCCTATGATGGCATCCCTAAAAGTGCTTTGACTAATATATTGATGTCTAAGTGTCCATATTATCGAAATAATCATTCTTAGTAGAAATCTTCCGTGAGGTGAGGTTAAGAGCGGCAAGAAAGTCATCTGATCTGATGTTTATTTTTTGACGCTATGTTGTAGATAAACATTTAAAGCGAAATTTTAATATTTCTCTACATTCTACATTTTTTTTTTTGTTATATATCTCAACATTTAACTTGATTCTTGGTGCTGTAAGACATGCATCCCTATTATTCATTATTTAAGTAACAAAAATTAGTAAGATAACAAATATAAAGAAAAGAAAAGAAAAGAAAAACTCTAAATATTATGGGCAAATAATTAATCTTGTGAAATACTATGTGGTGACATCTCACGAAATATCAATAATGTGAATGTCATAATGAAACTACATTTATTGGATGATGATTTGGGGAGGCAGTTGAATCTTACATTATTGAAACCGATTTTATTTTTATTTTATAAAAACGAAAATGACTATTATTGATGTGATTTGTAGTCAATTAATCACTCTCATGTGGCTTGCCTCACAACAAATATCGTGTATTAAAGGACAGCGTTTCTGTTTTCATTTTAGAAAGACCTCAACCATACCATTGAATATTGGGTAACAATGACGTCTTATTAATTATTATGTCTTCATGCAAAGACTTCAGAAAAACTCAAGTTCTATGTGTTGGGATTGGATTTGTTTTACGGACCGAGGGAAGTTTGAACTCGTAAATTATTTTGAATGACTATACAATTTTACATGGTAAGAGACTTAAGAGATTTTCTATTTGAAATATATCCTGAGTTCATTCAAACTCGAAGCTGGGCAGATTCTACCCAAATCCGACTTGTTGACATCCCTAGCCATTTTTATAGCCAAAGCCACATAAATGGCTGCAAAAGTATTAGAACTATCATCACTGAATCTCCAGGGAGAAAATAAATCGAACGTCCCTCTTGGTTTTGGCTTGGGAAAAAGTTGCTTCCATTAAGAAGCACTTAACCAACCACAAATCGACATTCATTAATAAATTTATTAAACATAGATTTTGAAAGCTGAAAACTGTAATAACTCAATCAACAAAACTAAATATAATTTAACCAAATCTCAAGTCTAAACAAAATTGTCACAATTCTTGAAGTTAACTCTCAGTTAGTTTGGCACTCAACCAACGTAAAAACGGTGATAGTATCTTCCTCATGCTACAACAATGAGACAGGTCCTCTTCCCAGACTATTTTCTCTGAAGATTTACTTCAACTTTTGATCTCCTAAAACTTGATAACTGAACTTTGTTACAAAAACCATTGCCTCCACTATACTACTGCTGTGCTTACAATCAATTGTCCAACCATGCAAGTCTACTTCTTCTTCTTCGATTTGTTGGAGAGAGATTGAGTGTACGCGGTACCCTGAACATATGGATACTATTAGCAATTGTACAATCAAACTTGCTTATAAGTAACACAAAATAAAGAGACAAAAGGAACATTTGAATTTAGGAAAATTGATGTTAGAAACGCAACAATATCCATATCACTTGAATTTTAGTGAGTAAAATGCCATGTAAAATGTACTTCCATCAAATTATAGAAAAAAATGAGCTTCACTATTTTTTTTTTATTTAATTTTCATTTTCCATATCAATTTACTCACTGATATCAAATAAAACACAACCTAAAGGAAAAATACATTTCAAGAAATATGTGTGCTGTTGTACAAACCTGCAACCACTCATCCATTGAGGCATCAGTTGTCCCAGTACCAACTTCCACCTTTGGCGCTCTCTTGGTTTTCTAAACACCAAAAAGAAAAGGTTATTAAAGATTACAGGAAAAATATTGATTCCTACATCACAATTTAACCCCTATTTTTAACCATAAATCCCAAACAATATTTTTTGTTTACCTTTATTTTTTGGGTTACAATCTACTGTTTACCAATTAAGCATCTTGAGGCAAACATAACATTGAGCCATTAGAGTATTTAACCTTTACCTTATATTACGTATAATATAATACAATGAAAAACTTCCGTAAAATTACGAAGATATAGTAAATGTGCAGGACTAGTAATCACCTTGGAGATATTCTGAATTTGACCACGTATCCAAAATCCAAGAAGACCGAGAAGTGCTACTCCAAGGCAAAACAAGAATACTGACTCGACACTGAACATGCCGCCTGCCTCTATAACTTCGATTGTAGCGTTGTAGAAGGTACTCTGGTATGGGTGTTGGTCAATCTCATAAACAATAGTACCCACAAGGTCAAATGTACCAGGCTGTATGATAAAGAAACAGGGTAAAAGGCCATGAAAATGAGTCCAGACACTAAAATGCAACAGGATATTTGAGCAGTAGTACACAACAAACAGTCTACAAGATTACCTGTAAGAACTTGCTTATGCCAAATATATAAGGGAAAGATGCTTGAGCTGATGGAGGAACTGATGCGTTGTTAAAAGCCTAACAAATCAAAATGTACACATCAGTAACTGAAGACCCCAATAAATAATATTAGCACGTAACAAAGGGTCTGTTCACGTCTACTCTGTCAGAGAGATCTGATATAGATTAACTGCCAAAAACAACCAAAACTTTTACTGGAAAACAATATCCATCAAATATATCAGTTTGAATACCATATCCTTTACACAATTCATTTTACATGAGTGATTCCCATGGTTTCCAGAACGAAGTATCCACATTTGTGAGTTAACTTAAACGTCAAGAATCAAAGATAAAGGTCAAGAATCAAAGATAAAGGTTCTATTTCATATTAACAAATTAGCCTAAGCACAGCAGTTGCGTGCCACAATTATGGAGTATGGCCATTATCATTATAACATTAACTGGTAATCAGAAGAAGCTCTTGCATCACAGCTAATAAAGATAATCAACAGCATGAAAAGTCATTTTAGTTAATCTATAAAATGGCTACCAAACAGACTGTTCATATCTAAGAAAAAACTTTTTAGACAGTCAGAAATCATGTGAAAAAACATCACCCAAAGGAAAATAAGGAAGCGATACCTGGGCAGAAAGATTCTGAACCAAGTACTGGTGATCGAAAGGAAGATGAACTCTGGCCTGAATAGCAATGATATTAATATTTGAATCCCCTGTGATTAGAGGTCATAAACAAGTTTAGAAACAATATAACAAAAATAAGGAACAAAAAATAGAAGTTATCAAAATCACATGCCAAGTTTGATGAACTGAAAGAAAACACTTTGTACATCTATTTTACGAAGCATTACCCTCATTTTTAATTCCAACGAGAAGTTCACTTTCTTCCCCAGCCATTATCACTGAAAAAATTTAGGAGCTAATATGAGATACATTTCAAAGGAAATAAAGAACAAAGGGTCCTTAGAGGACATTTGAGATACAACCCATCGAAAAGGGGAAGAGTAAAAGTGCAGCAGAAATTTCTAACATTTTTTGGGGTTCTTGGGGAACACACAAACTGTTTCCACGCCTGGAGCTGGACTAAAGCTTCCACCACCAAAATCTTGGACATCCTCACCAACAATCCCAAGATCTCCTTCCTCAGCTGATTCAACAACTTCAGCATCAGGATCCGGCTCACATCTTGCAACTATCCAGAAAAGAATAAAAACAATGAGTATGAAATAACTTCAATTTTGCATACGGTATGCTCAAATTCAACTGCATATATATCAAAAAGATCATTCAAAAATCAGTACAGATACTCATTGAGGAAACTCCATCGTGCAAAGGGACAACTACATACCAATCAGAAGACCTGACTAATGAGGGCAAATTAGTAAGCAGTTTCCTTATCATATCCTACTACAATAACCTAGTTTTCAAACATTACAATTCGATTGACTTCGGTGGAAAACTCTTTAATCATAATTGTTTTTTTATTCTTATTAATTCTCAATTGCAAAGGGCATAGACATGCACATATAGTCCCTGATCAACATAACCACGTATCTCCAAAACAGACAGCCACTCTAATCCACACAATTCCACAGTTTCAAATCAAAAGGCATAAGAAACCAAAATGGAAACACATAACAAGTACATATCAATTAACAAAAAATAGTCCTAAAATTTACAAAAATCAACGATATGATCTGATCTGATCTAATCTCAATTTGGGGAAATCGAAATACAAGAAAGCCCTAAACAATAGCAAAATCCACGCTTTGAAACAGGATTGATTGTGCATGCGCATGCAATTGAGACAGCAATGTAAATCGTAACTGTATCGAAGAAAGACTTGAGATTTTTCCTCAAAAGAAAACGAGTAAAAACTGAACCTGCAAAGCGTTCGGAATTAAGATCGTAATGTATCTGGATCCGAGATGCTTACCTCTTAGAAAGGATGAGGAGCATAGGAGAAGAGCGAGGATCCAAAAAACCCTAATTGACATTTTCTTCTCTTAATTGTTGTTACTCGCCGCAAAGAGAGAGATAAAGGAAAAGGAGAAACTGTGTGTGTGTGGGGTGCCGGAGTGAGGAAATTTAACGCGTGGACTACAAAATTCAACAGGAGGGCCAAAATGGGAATCATTCCATGGGCCAGAAATCAAAATTTAAAATTTATGTGGGTTACAAGTGAAATTATTTTATTCTCTTGTTATGAATTAGAATTCTGAAACTATCCCTGTGGTTTGTAATTACACTGATCATCCTCTATGTTTGGAAGATTACTCGAAGTACCCTCGATATATTGTATTTATTGCAGTTACACTCTTACGATATTAAATTTATAACAAAAAATTGAATTCCAAAAATACCATTGGGTACTATCTAAGAAATCACAAACATCAAGAGTGACAAATCGATTTCGTTCGTTTCTCCATCGATTTCACTTGTTTATTCACTAATTTTACACTTTTTTCACCGATTTAACCCAATTTCACCCCTTTTTTAAACCAATTTCACATATTCTTTTTTTCACATCAAAAGTTGTTATATGACATTGGCATGCACTGTTATAAATTAACATCGTAAAGGGGTTAACTGTTATGAATCTAATACCTCATGGATAGTTCGTGTAATTTCCAAAATATGAAAGCTAGTTAGTATAATTACACTAAACCTCATGAATAATTTGAGTAATTCTACCTATTATAAATCCTAAAAATTAAAAGATTGGGGGTATGTTTCTCTCACTTTTCATAAAGCATTTCAAATTAAAAAACTCAAACAAACAACTATTTCTACTTTATAAATAAAGTTATTCATCTATGAATTTAAAAAAAAAAATCTCATATTTATAAAATT
Source organism: Penstemon davidsonii (assembly GCA_034814905.1). Classification (NCBI taxonomy): domain Eukaryota; kingdom Viridiplantae; phylum Streptophyta; class Magnoliopsida; order Lamiales; family Plantaginaceae; genus Penstemon; species Penstemon davidsonii. The sequence goes on from JAYDYQ010002688.1 coordinate 9,488,931, forward strand.
ATCAATTATGTTATCTCTTAAAAATCTAAACCAAACTCTATTTTGATTTGACATAGAATAAAATATATCTTACTCTACTTATCTCACAAAGCTAACATGATTTGCCATAAAAGCAACATATACGCATGTCTAAAACAAATATCTACTATTTATTTCATCTCAAAAGTCCAAAACAAACAACATTGCAGAAATCGATAAATTTCTAAAATCACAATTTATTTATGAAACCACAAACAAACAATCCGTGACATTTCAACAGGGTTGACTCTGAACTTTCAGTGCCCTAAGTGAAATCTGAACTATGGGGTCCTATTCGTAAATATAATTATTTCATGTAAAATTTATTTTTCTATCTTCAGTTGATGCAAAAGTGTTGATTAAATCTTCATATTCTTGTTTTTCTAATATATATATAAAATAGTCAATACATTTAATATTTATTGTGACATAGTTGATCATAAATTAATATGTTTTTATCAATTAATTTTGAAAATTTGGTTCAACAGAAGCAATTGTTATTGGTATAGATATTATAATATAGCAAATACACATGTTTGGATAAGAGTCACACTTTTATATGATTAAAAATATCAATCGACTTACATGTATGGACATGCATACTTTTGATAAAAAATTTAGTTGATAATGTAAATTGAACTCATCTATGTCTGGCATTAATTAAATTATATTTTATAGAATTTTCAAGATTAAGATTTAAAAAAAAAAATCAAGATTAACATAACGTTCTTTCAAAGTTTTATTATGTAAATTTTTTAGAGCTGTACAATCCAATAAAATCAAAAAATATTTGCTTGATTCTTAAATTATTGAAATCCAATTTTAATAGAATATATAGCTCGATATAAAATATACTAAGAGATATTCAATTATGAAAATTTTATTGGGGATAAAGTATCATCATTATTTTAGGTCTTATCAAATTGCTTTTTTTCCTATAACCTGTACATTATAGTTATCTTAGGAGAATCGACGTTAATCAATTTTTGATACTTGAAATTAAGTAATTCTTTTTTAGTAATACGAAAATTTCAATAAAGCGGCTTATGTGTTGCAAAATTTAGTGGGCTGGGGCTAATATTTAATAATCAAAGGTCTGGGCATGAATTTTATCTTTACACTTATTAATTTAGTTTTAAGGATGGCGATAATGTAGGGCTGTGATTGTTGCTGCTAGAGCACATTTCTCTTATAGACAATTATGTCCTTATTTAATTTCATCTCTTATTAGTTGCATTTTTTATGTGGAAAACGATATTTCTTTTATCTCTAAAATCCTATGTTTTATAGATGCTAACATGATGACACGGATACGATACGAGTATGGCAATATAAATTTTTAAAATTTATAGGATACAATAAATCATGAATATGAATGTAAGAAAATAATTTTATGTATTCATGTAAATTGAAATAGATCAATTTAAGTAATAAATCACCAAACTAGATAACTATTATAAAATAAAATCTTCTTGTAATGTAATACTAATTATACATCATGTTCATTGATTTATGTTATATATAATATTGTCCTGTCATAGATGAATTATTCTATATTGCAGTTGTATATAATATAGAGAGTAGTTTGTGTCTTACATTAGTCTTAACAATTGAGATGATTTAGCAAAATTCAGAATCTGAAATGTGTGGATACGCCAAAAAAAGTATCTGACACGCCTGTCTTTTTTTTTTTTTTGTTAATTTAGATCTGCGGACACGCCACGTGATGTGTCAAATACGTATCACACGAGTTTCGAGGAATATCGTATCCGATACTGCATTTTATAATTTTTTGAAGTGTACATGTATCATATCTACAAACGTAAATCAAGGACAACTAAAAAAATCATCTAAATCTCTAATTCTAATTTTGGAAAACAATTGGGCACAGAAGGTATTAATACAAAATGGAGGGGCTATCAAACGAATAAGCAAGACGTGTGGGAAACAAGATAACGCCAGTGCGGTGCTGTGCGGTGTCGTTTAAGCAAGCACTGGTATTAGAATATGTCAAATCCACTAGCTCTGTCTCCTTCCAACCCCAACCCTTGATTTCAATCAATCATCAACTCGTCAAATACTTTGCATATGGACCAATTGAATTCGGATTCACTTTTTCAATCCATTCAGAACCCTAACAATTTCCATCCTGTACCTGATGTATGCGTGCCATTGACTCACCCCCATCCCGATTGCAGGTTAGAACCCTACCATTTTTTCCACATTTTACAATTATATCAGGGATTAATAGATTGTATAACTTTGTTGTGTATTTGTTATTGATTAAAGGATGGAAGCAGAAACAAAGGATTCTTCTACTGCTAGAAAAGTTCAAAAAGCTGACCGTGAGAGATTGAGGAGGGATCGTCTGAATGAGCAATTCACGGAGTTGGGGAACACCCTTGGTAAGTGAAACCACTCGTCTCATTTATATATCCCATAACTCAGGACAAATTTTACTTGTCTACAAGCATCACTAATTGAACATGTTCTACTGCATGCTGCGGGTGATATATGAAGTTGACGTAATTGATAGGGGTGAAAACGAGTTGATTAGTGTAAAAAAAACACATTGTTCAAGATTGGTTTCAATTTCTTGCCGAGCTTGAATTTGTTCTTGAGCTTGAATTCGTTTTTGAGCTTGGGTTGATTGTTTAATGATCCGATCTCAAACGAGCTTTAAGCTCAATTACAGCTTATCCAACTGAGCTCGAATGAGTTTCAAAATCTATCTGACAAAATTATTGTTTTCAAGTTTGTTTGAATGTATAACGAACCGAGAGTAGGGTGGTTTGATTTCAGCCTACTAATAAATGGTTTGGTAGGAGGATGTGAGGGATAATTAGAGGAGTTAGGAGTTAGGGATTGGATAGTAAAAGGGATTTGATTAAATAGCAATACAACGATGTTACTTGCATTAATTTTATGAAATGAACTACTCTCTGATTATTCACAATTTCACATATTTAAGAGCTGGTGTTGTTCCTCAACTATTAATCGTATTTTAACAATAGCTCTTGGGTCAGTGTTCGAAATTTATCTTTGTTGGTGGAAAATTTGTAGAGTTCTCATAATATGTGACCATTATTTGCAGATCCAGATAGGCCTAAAAATGACAAAGCTTCTATTCTCACTGATACCATACTAATGCTGAAAGATTTGACTGGTCAAGTTAACCGATTAAAATCTGAGTATGTAGCGCTTACTGAAGAATCTCATGAGGTGATTTGTTTGAAGGAATTTTGTTATTACAATGAAACCATTTAAAACAAGATTTTACCTGTTCTTTCTGTTTTCAATCAGTTGACTCAAGAGAAGAATGATCTCAGAGAAGAAAAGGCATCTCTTAAATCCGATATTGAAAGCCTTAATGCCCAGTATCAACAGAGAGTGAGGGCTATGTATCCATGGGGTGGGATGGATCATTCTGTAGTCATGCATCAATCTTCTTATCCCTTTCCGATGCCAGTCCCCATGCCAACTGGACCAATCCCCATGCCAACTGGACCAGTCCCCATGCATCCATCATTACAGCCATACCCGTTTTACGGGAATCATAACCCATCTATTGTTCCCAATCCATGTTCAACTTATGTGCCATATATGACCCATAACACCATGGTTGAACACCAATCCATGCAACATGTCACTCAAGTCATGCAGCAAGGTAATAGATCTCATACCTCAAGCAAACAAGACCATAGAAATAATTCGCTAGATGAGGAGAGCAGAATAGAGAAAACCGACGATTCAGTTGACATTGCTACAGACCTAGAGCTTAAAATACCTGGATCGACATCAGAGCAGGTGAATAAAAGCCATTTAGGATTCATATGGATTGAGAAATTTGGTGCTTTCTTATTCAAATCTAAACACACTTGTTTGGATAATTTTGATTTGATATGGATTCCATTTTGTACTATCTTTTTAACCAAAATGGTCATCCAATTTTGTAGTTATTTGAAATCCTTTGTCCATATTCTCATCAAATCCAAACCCCTTAATTCAAATGAAGTCTTATTGCTTTAAACTAATAGTGAGATGATGACATTGTTCTGCAGGATTCCACGTCAAAGCAAAGAAAAGCCAAGAAATTTGTGAGGAAGGAAACCAACTTCACAGATGGCAATTCTTCAAGTGGATGTTCCTCAACTCACAGTGTGCAAGCTATCTCATCTAACAGTATTATTGGTGGCAAAGGAATTGATGAATGATTAAAGGGAAGTATAACTAGATTACAACTCTTATGCTTCTCAACTTATTTCTTCATCCTACTTTGCTCATCAATTTTGGCATATTTGTTGTGGTTAATGATGATTTCATCACTTCAACTACCCAGCAGTACCTTGTTCTGTGTAAATATCAACCATTTTCTAACAAATTTATGTAACTACTACTTTAGCTTACATTTTGTTAGCTGCGTATCTCTGTTTGCTTACTTCTGTTATCTTGTTATATGTAAAGGTTTTGTCAGAATTGCTACCATCCTACTATCTTGTTTTATGAGAGAATGTTTATTTATTTAAACATTATTTATGTAAAGATTTTATCAATCCCCAGTTTAAAATTCAAAGGCTTTTGTTGATTTTCTCTAAAACTGAGAAGTAATAATCATGATAATTTAATGGTCCAAATTTTAAGAAGGAAGATTGGGAAAAGAAAAATATGACCAGGGCTCTTGGTTGTATGAGCTGTGAAGGGCAGTCTTCTGTAAATTATTTATCAAAATTCATAATTTTCAGGGAAGAAACAAAAGCAGGCTAAGAACTTAAGTTATTTTAGTTATTCATGTATGCATCATCATGTGAAATAATGAATATCTTATCGTATTCATTTTGTCTTACCAATAGGTGATTGGTCTAGTGGAAGGGACTAGTCACTACAAAGTAGCGGACTCACGTTCGAATTCCTGTTGGGAGAGGTATCCACTTAATGTGCCCGACCGCCTCAAAAGGGATTAAAACCTTTGAGAAACAAAAAAAAAATATTCACTTTGTCTTTAAAAGTTTAAGGGCCTATTTATCTAGCTTTTCGGAAAGCATTTTGGTGGTCTAAGAAAAGTCAACCAATCAAACAATATTTTTTTCTAAAAGAAACTTGTTTGTTTTAAAAAAGAAACTTGTCCCATAAGTTTATTTCTCAATCTTCAAAATTAATGATCTTAAAAAATTCTCTTATCTCACTTAACAAAAGTTCTCTTATCTCACTCAACAAAAGTAATTTGACATAATACCATATATCTTTCACTTATTATCCAGAATCTCTAGAAAAAACCTACAACTTTTAAAAAAAATATATTCACTACTAATTTCATCTCTAAAATTTCAAACAAAAAAATATTTCTCGTACACGAAGATCAAGAATATTTCTAAAATCCTCAAAATTTCAGAAAGTGCTCTCTCATAAACTAAACAAATAGGCCTTAAGGCCATCTGCAACAACACATTTAAATTTTGCTAGTTCATCTCAAAATATAAGTGGTGAACAATGTTATACATAATCACCTTTTACTATTCAATCAAACATCTAATTTATATTTTAAGAATCTACTTTTGAACAATTACATCACTTCGCTCCAACAACTAGTTTATCTAAAAAACTATGCAATTTTTTTTCCTGATTTGTACGTTTTGCAGGGATGTACAATTTACATTTCAATTACCAAACACATTTTTTGAAAGGACCCCATAATTTAAATATGAGAAAGTTGTTTTTCTTTTTTTCTTAAAATTTGAGTTCTACATGTACTTTTAAAAAAAAAAAATTCTACACGTTTTTTTTCCTTGAGGAACACAAGAAGTTTTGAAGTCGAAATGCATTAAACAACCCCTTGAACCATCGGCTGTAGAAGCGAAGGCAACTTTAATGATTGTAGAACTGGCCTTAGAGCAACAATGGAGGGAGTTTATAATAGAAGGAGATTCCCAAGTTATCATCACAACCATTGGGAGCGTTCCGAAGTCTTATGCGGATTTTGAAACAATTATTTAAGGCATTAAGTATAAAGCAGATTCTCTCGAATGGTTTGAGGCTCAACACATTTGGCGCGACAACAAGGTTGTACATGAAGTTGATAAATTATCTAGTATATATACGTTTTCTTGAAATCTTCTTCCAATCTTAATTCATAATATTGTAAACACCAAGTTGATTCGTGAATGAAGATTACTATTTTCTTAAAAAGATAACAAAAAAAAACTAAAGGAATCAGATTTTTTTTTTACATGTAAATAATTAGCACAATTTTTTTTGGGATGTAGTTACCTTTTATTTTTGTTCGCGATTGTACTTCACCCTGATTTCTGACGCGTGGGCCACAAAGTACAACGTCAGGGAAGGGGGTTTCCTTTATTCTGAACCCTGGATATTAGATAGCGAGACGACACTGAGTTCACTCACCAACAACAGAGTCTCGATAATAATCCAAAAACAAAAACCATCCACCAATGGCGGCGGTAGTCTCAACCTCTCTTAACGGCGGCGCCGCCATTTCCAGCCATTTGACTCAGTTCTCCGGCCTCCGCAAATCATTCCTCAAGCTCGAAAGCTCAAACTCCAACTCAACGCAGTCGTTTTTTCAAAACATCGACTCGCACCTCCGCCTCGCCTCCGCGAATAAAGGCTGCCGTAGCGTCGTTACTATGGCTGGCTCCGGCAAGGTTAATAACATTGATTTACCTTTTATTTTATTTTAGTTTATTGCATTGCATTGAATTATTTTAGTATATTTCGGTTTAGATTTTGATTAGTCATTTATTAGTAAGTAATTTCAGAAAATTAAAAAGTCTGATCTCTGTGTTTCGTTTTTCTATTGCAGTTCTTTGTCGGTGGAAATTGGAAATGTGTAAGTATAGCCTTTATTCGTTTTAGCTATTGCATCTCATAAACATTTTAATATCTCTTCTAGGTTTGTCCTGACGTCAAGAAATGAATTTTACTAACATTCACTAGGCTGTTTTGTTGTCATACATCTACCAAATAACAAGCATTTCGGACTTTTAAAAGCAATTCATTACTCATTTTTGCTATTTATTTGTCTGGTTTGAAGATTGATAATTGAGTGCTAATGCATTGTTTTGGCTTCTTATTTCTGGTTTTACATTTTCCTAAAATTACTTGACATATCTATTTCGGTTCACATAGAATGGAACTAAAGATTCCATAAGCAAGCTTGTTTCTGACTTAAACAGTGCAACATTGGAATCCGATGTTGGTGAGTGCATCTTTTACCTAAAGTGAGGCTTAATGTTTTTCTTAGTATCTCTTGTTTGATGTTATCCGTGCATGACTTCTTCATCTATTTTTTTCCTCAAAAAATTTCAGATGTTGTTGTAGCACCTCCATTTGTCTACATTGATCAAGTAAATAACTCGTTATCTGGGCGCATAGAGATAGCTGCTCAGAATTCTTGGACGGGGAAAGGTGGTGCTTTTACTGGAGAAATCAGGTGTGTGCAAAGACGAATATCCCCACTTGGGGGTGAGATATCCCTATGCTTTTGATTATGCTGATCTTCTATCTTTGTTTAAGAACCAGCAGCTTCCCTATCTATGATATGAACAAATTACACATGTAAATATTACTCTGTGTGTTGCACAGTGTGGAACAATTGAAAGACATTGGATGCAAGTGGGTTATTCTGGGGCATTCTGAGCGGAGGCATGTAATTGGAGAAGATGATCAAGTAAGATCAAATGAAAAACTTTCCATTTTTCATGAATTATTCAGAAATAAAGACAAAAAGAAAATAATATTCCTTTATAAGATGTCGCGACTGTTGTTATGTGTTCTAAATATGTGCCGGTCAATTCCAATCCTCTGTAGTTCATTGGAAAGAAGGCTGCCTATGCCTTGAGCGAGGGTCTAGGAGTGATTGCTTGCATTGGGGAGTTATTGGAAGAAAGGGAAGCTGGAAAAACGTTTGATGTCTGTTTCAAGCAAATGAAGGCTTATGCTGGCAAGTTTAGACACACCGTCTCCCCATCTCCTCCAGTTGGTTCATTATGTGAATTTTTCATATATAGATTCATCCTTAACTTTTCTTCTCGCTTACATTATGTGCAGATGCTGTCCCAAGTTGGGACAAGATTGTCATTGCATATGAGCCCGTATGGGCAATTGGAACCGGTAAAGTAGCCACACCGGAGCAGGCTCAGGAAGTGCACGTTGCTCTTCGGGATTGGCTAAGTAAAAATGTGTCAGCAGAAGTTGCATCTAAAACACGTATTATTTATGGAGGTACATAAAATTCAGCTTAACTCGTGAATTTTTATTATTGTCCGTCATAAACCACCATTTCCTTTCCCACTCACTAAGTCACAAAATAATCAAATATTTTTGGTATCGGTTCAGTTTTGAGTCGAATTGGTAGCTTATAATACTACTACGAATTAACCAAGATTCAATTTCCTAGAGTTTTCTGAAACTTCTCATCAACAGGTTCGGTCAATGGAGGAAACTGTGCAGAGCTTGCGAAACAAGAAGATATCGATGGATTTCTTGTGGGTGGTGCATCGCTGAAGGTATTATCATGTTGATGAATATTGTCTAGTACATATTGTGAAAATGTTTCTTTGTTCTTCACTTTGTTCTATGATGCAAATACTAAGATTGTTGGTAGTATGCATTCTAGGATATAGAATTTGGAAGATGTTCCCCACTATTGTACAGCAATTTACAATTTTGCATTTGACTTGTAAGAACCTTTGTTGATAAACAAATTGGTGATTAAGGTTGTTTATACTGTTGTTAATGGGGTTTTTGTTTACATGTCTAATTGCTCTTTTTACTTTTTAGATTCTTTTGGTCTCTTGTGATAGGTTGATGCTCACACTTTTTTTTGTCATAGGGTCCTGAGTTTGCCACCATTATTAACTCCGTAACTTCCAAGAAGGTCGCTGCATGATTTTCAGATCATAAAAAAAAAAGAACAGCTCAGAGAATCAATTATATCAGAATTTTCATGCGGCTAAAGTTACGAGCCCTTCCCTTCAATGGTAAATCACTGCTCTTGTTCACCATGAACGCGAAGTGTCAATCATGCTATACTAGGGTTGAGTTGAATTGTACCATGATTTATAATGTTGTTTTTCTGCAGACTACCTTAATTTTAACATATAAACGAGGCTATTACGCCTCAATTTTGAAATTGTTGAGTGAATATCTTTATTGTTTCAAATTTTATGCATTGTTTTGATTAGAGTCATAATTGTGTATAAGAATCAGTATCCATATCTTGAGTGAACTGTAATTCAACCATAAAGCAGCTTGAGAAGAATCAACACTCAAAGCATATATTCCAAAGCCACCTTGCTAGTAAAGCAAACCCCCCCTCCCCCCCACCCCCACCCCCACCCCCTCTTTCCTCCTATATATGTATGCATCATTCCAAGTATTAGTGGAAGAGTAAAAAAAGATGGATTGGATTCATACAAAGAGAAGGGGTCCAGAATGGAAACAAGGCTGGACTGAACAAACCTTAGCTTCCATGTCCGCCCCGCCTCTTCCACTTGTTGCGGTATTTGCCATTGTCATATTCTTATTATCTTTGTCCCAATACTCGAGCTACAAGGAGCAAATGCGATATACTATGATCAATCTCAAGCTTTTGCTCTTCTTGGTGCCTGTTTTTCTAATATTTTTCATTCGATCGAGTCAATTCACCGGTGGGGTGTTAAATCTCTGGTCTTCTCCAACGGGTGGGCGGCGAAAAGTGAGGTGGGAGTGGGCACATGGGATGTCGGGATTTCCGTGGGGTGTGGCGGCTCTGGTGGTGGTGCTGCTAGTTCTGGTATCTTACCAGTCGTCCTTTCACTCAAAGTGGTTTCAATTCGGGAGTTCAGATTAGTGATGACTACGATTATAGACCAACTGAACGAATTTTGATGCAGTTTAATTTCTTTTTCAATTATTTCATGCATAAGGCTGTTGTAAAGGTGAGATGAATGTGGATGTATTTCACTTGTATTTATGTTCTGAAGTTATGGGCAGCATGGGCTATCTTTAATTCGCGCATGATTATTTTTCAGAAGAAAAAGAGAAACAAAAGAGATTTCTTCTATCTAATTTGGGAATAATTGTTAGGTAAATTTCAAAATATCTACATCGTGGTTTGTCAATAACATACACCACAACTAAAAGATTATCCCATACATCCTCCTTACCTGAAATACTAACAATAGATTTGTTTTAATGTCGGACAACTTTTTTGTTTATGTTTCAGTTGTTATTTCAATTTACATGGATAAATGAAAGTTTACATGACGCCCTTTAAATATAATAGAAAACTAGGTAACCAAAAATTTGTCGAGCTACTCTTGGTGGAGCGATTGTGCATATAGTTCAAAATGGATTATATTATGCTTTTAAGTTATAGGTTTGGTTGATGAATTTCAATGAGTAAAATGTTAAGGAATATGTATTTCTTGCATCAAATGATTGAACATTGAGTTCCATTTGTAGTTCATTTTTATTTTTTTTTATCATTTTACTCACTGAAATTCAGAAAACAAACATAGCTAATGTAATCAGAAGACGGGGGTAAACAGTTTAAATTTGTTCATGTGGATTTAAATTTTGCAGTATGGAGAAAAAATATGTTTTTGGTTTTGTTAATCTCCGAATCTTCCAGTTTCGGTTTTTTGTTATGGAGACTTCTGGATTTACGAACTATGTGTTCCCTTTGTTAGTTTTTAATGAAATGCTGATTTATATTAAAAAGTGAGAAAAAAAAAGGTTTTGAAAATAGGCTGCAATTTCAATTTATTTTGAAAATTATTTCCTAAAAAGGAGGTCCATCACCAATAATGCTTTCTTTGAGCACTAATTCGATTGGGGCACGGTGCTTATAAATTGATTCGAAGTTCCATTATTACTATATAAAATACCAACACAAAAGGCAAAAGTCAAAACTCAAGAGATCATATCAAATTGCATATCTGCCCCCATCTTATCTTATAATTTTTTATTTTTCTTTATTAATTAATGTATTGAATTAATTAGATACTCTCTATTGAATGAAAGAAATCGTAGTTGCATAATGTAGTAGGGCCACATATATGTGTAGCCGTTCTTTCGAAAGGTATGTGGCGCATTATGATAGGTATGATTATTATATACTTAATATTCAACGAAGAGTAAGGTTAATGAACATTCGAGTAAAAAAGTTTAATTTTTGAATAATCTAAACATGACGTATGAATTTGACTTATTGATGAATGAAATTCGGACAAGTGCATTTTATAATTAAATTTGTATTATACTCGAGTTACTTTTTAGATTTTGTACTTGGGTCAGATGCACATAGGCATGAAAAATTTCCATCTGAAAGCTAATAAAGGAATTGAAAACAAGACAAAAACTAATGAAAAAGTAAATAATTTAATGGCACCTTCACGCCTTGTTTGCCGCTAAAAGTAACCCTTCCGACAAAATGACGAGAAATTGAGTTGCGTCTTTTTAATTTATTTCCCTCTTTCATGGCACAAATTCTTGAAATTAGGTATTGATTGGGTCTTCAACTGATGGGTTACCTTGTAATGTTTATTACGCCATGAACAGTCATACTACTATTAAATGACTTATGACTATACTAATCCATCGAAACAAATAATAGTAAACTCTCGTAAAATGAAAAAATAAAGTTATAGGAGATAAACTAAACAAATAATCACACGCATATAATAAATCTTGAACTCAAAAACCTCGTATTTGTCAGGGTTTTTCAAGTTCCAACGCTTAAACAAGACTATATCATCACTTGCGTGTAATATTGAAACAAAACTCATTCAAAAATTATTTAAAATCATAAATTCGTAAAGCAAATATTAACGTCAAAGAATCATGTTCAAGTTCTTCTCGAGTATTTAAGTTAATCATATGGTTCTCAAATATGATTATTTTATCGAGTGAAACTGGCGTTAGACAAACGTAAATAAAAAAATAAAAATAAAATGAATCAATACAATACAGATCTTTACATCTAATAGTATTCCAAAGTCTAAACATGCATCAACTGCTAAATAGTACTCCCATCAGCATATAATATCATGATTCATGATGTAAGAACACTACCATAATTAGCCTACCGTGAAATTCATGTTCGATTATACTTTGAATATTCACATAACAAGTGCAAAATTCATGTTCGATTATACTTTAAATATTCACATAACAAGTGCAATACATTTGTTATCTGTAAGTGAGTACTCTTCTAGAAGAGTGATCGTTTACAAAACCTGTACAAGTACATTTTCAATTTGATTAAACCAGATCTGTATTATACTATTTTCTTAGTCTAACTTTCAAGAAATACAAAAAACACACACTAACCAAACAATACATTAAGAAAATTGACCATCTATTTCCCTTCTATGATTCATTCCTCTTCCAAGTACAAGTCATATAAACCAACTATCAAGAAAAGAAGACTGGTACTTCACCAAAACAAGCAACAACACTATCAACGCCGCCACAACCCACGGCGACCCACCCTCAGACGACGACTCGTAATAACCTCTCTGCCGCCTGCCCAATGGCAACGTCCCATGAAACCACCACCACTCACTAGAGTTGTCTAAAATTGACAACCATCTCACAGCAAACAACAATACTAACGGTGCAGCCATAAGCACCCACCCCATGTTCTCCTCGGCAGCCTCCACCACAGATTCGTACGAAACATACCATTGGAGGCCGAGGAAGATAAAGATTACAGCTAAGAATAGTATTACTGGATAGGGTAAAGGGTTTAGAGAAAACACCTCCAAGATGGAAGAGGTTGTGCTTCTTCTATAAGACATCACTTTGTTTTCTTTCTTATTTTCTTGGTTCTCTTGTGGACTGAATCAAGTGGCAGTTGAGAAGATGGCCTAACTAATTTATAGCAGAGTGTGGAATGCGTGATTAGGTGTGGTGCTGCCTATTGAACTGTGGTGCATGAGATGTTTTCTAGCCATTGATTTAGACTAGTAATCATCTTACTTGTGGGTGATATTTTAAGTATTGGTGGGGTCTTTTTAGTGATGGGGTTAAGGTCAGTAACCCCATCAATTAAGTGGGACCAATTATAATTAATTAATGCCCCCTTATTCCCACTTATAAAGGGTTCATTGGTTCCATTTGTAGAAACCTGGAATTTATAAATTACCATGATTAGACTAAATGATGCACCTCTTCTTCTTTTTTATGATTAGAAATCAGAATGCTAATGGATAATATACTTTTAGAAGATGGGTATTACGATATTTTTTTTTTTTATTATTGTTATAATACGGGAGAAGAGAATTAGTATTTAAAAGTAGTGCCGTTGTACATGCTGACACTGAATCCAACAAACATATGACCATGCAAGATTACGATTGAGATATTTCCAGTTTCAAAGTAAGTAATGATGAAAAGGTAAATTAAAGAAATAGTATGAGAAAAAAATGGTGGAAATGAAATTTAAGAGTCGATACATCAAATCTTATTTCCATTTTCAAAGTAAGTAATGATGAAAAAGGTAAATTAAAGAAATTGTATGAGAAAAAATGTTGTAAATGAAATTAAAGAGTCGATATATTAAAACTTATTTCCATTTTCAAAGTTAAGTAATGATGAAAAGGTAAACTAAAGAAATATAGTATGAGATGGTGGAAATTAAATTTAAGAGTCGATATATCAAAACTGTAACACATAATTTACATTCTTCTGTGCTAAAAGTATTATCATGCACTTACAACAACACAATTCCTATGTGCTAAAAAAGAGGGTATATATAAGCACATTGAGAACTATACATTTTAAACTAAAGCCAAAAGAATAATATAGAACTATATCTCTTACCAATTAACACGGCTGAAGAAGAGAAATTGCAAGTTTCGTTCCAGATCTAGTAGAGTGGCACCTTCTGCATATTACAACACGACTCCAGCCGAAATTCTATCCAATTAACGATCAGTGCAATGCAGTACACATACCTTTCACTATGGCAAACATTTGGCACCAATATATCAAAATGGTCTGGCATTATATCTTCACGAGGTCTTGAAAAGCTGCCCGTTTGCTTTTTAATCAAACTAATATGTAGTTCGACGACAAAACCCAGTAGAGGCCCCCAGAGAGTGAAATCAAACTTTCCCTCCGTATTGGAACTTAAGCTTGTAATCATGTTGCAGATTTGACAAAGTGCTTCGGCATGGGCCCTCTAGAGAACCAGAGAGTAAAAGATCATGAGGGGATAATTCAGGCATGTAATAAAATCCTGCTTTTATTAGGAATGAAGACCTAAGTTCTTATTTAAATTTGAAATTCAATTAGATCCAAATTACTCACCTCCAAATAATGTATGAAGAAGTTGAAGATCATCAGCAGAGCAAGAGTCAATTAAAGCATATATACCAGGCTTCAAAGCTTCATCTATTTCCCTATTAATTGGGAAGATAATCCAAGGACAGTGCAAGTGATCAGACTTAAACAAAGATAATAGAAATGGAATCACAGCATAAGTTAAAGTAAAGAGACATTGCAAATTACCTTATGATGCCACGTTTAGCTGGGCCAAATCCACAATAAACCCAAATGTAGCGGGACAAAAACTGAAATGAAGTGTGTCCAAAGACATCCTTCTGCTGCCGTACCTATTGTTTGAGGTGGGGGGGCCGGGGGGGTTTCAGCAGTGTAGATAGAGAATTATCAATTAAAAAAATTAAGTGGATAGAATTTCATGCAGCAGGACATCAAAAACAGAGATCTCGATAACAATCAAAGGACAGGCTGGTGAAATAAACAAAAAAGTACCTCTTCATAAACTCTTCGTAGATTACTCGCACATTTTATAGCCTCTTGTACTTCCCATGCAGAAATGTCTCTCCTAGCAACTGGATCGGTATTTACAATCTCTAAGCAATGAAGAAGAACACTAACTGAATCTTGAAGTAGAGCTAGGGAATGCCAAGTCTCACTGCGAATATAAAGACGAGAAGACAAAATTTACGAAGACATGTCTGAGGAGTGTGCACTATAGTCATGGAGAAACAAATTAAAATAGACTACAAAAATTGCAAAAGAAGATGACCCGCAGTTGAAAGAAAAAACGGCTTACTTTTTATGATGCTTAAGAGCACTGCATAGCAAACGGCAACATCCAGCATACAACTCTATTGAGAACTTTCGGTCTAAAACAATATTGCTTGTGCTGATTCCAGAAGCTTCAACAGGAGATTCAGAGAACTGAAGCTGGAGAAAATATTGAAAGAGTGCCCCAGGTACCCGGAGGGATTGCGCAATATGGCAGGCATCTATGAAGGAAAAAGATTTCCCAGAAATTGTTGTCAGTATTTCGATGCACATGGAAATAACCGACCCTGAATCAGGAGCTAGATAACCCTTAATGGAATAAACATGTCCATAGAAGATGCAGGGAGCTTGCAAGTGCACAATGATATTGAAAAGACAAGCTACAAAGCTCTGAATGTGTCTCTTGATCACAATTATACGCTTATGCTCTGCAAATTACAAAAGAAACTGAGAATCAAACATCAATTAAAATGTTATGCCAATCATATTTAACACATTGCAATGGTGGTGGTGTAATTCGGTGCCCAAGATCTCAATAACTTTGGAAAACTCCCATTCTTCTTACATTTATGAGTTTGTAGGTTTAAGAAGAGTAATTATTTAGAAAACTTTTATTGCACTATGTAGCTCAAATAACCATTGGACCAACCAATTTCCAGCTAAATTTTCATATTTGTTTACATCTCTCAGTCACGTTTCTGCCACCAAAATGGTGGAGGTTCTGAAGGTGGTGATTCGTCTTGTGGTGTTTATTAATGAATCTATTTTATTGTGTCATGTTAGAACAAGGTTGAAGGTTGAAGCATTGGAGGTATCCTCCTCTTTAGGTGTTGTGGGGGGTTGGGGGACCAGGAGTAGTGGTTTGACTGGTTTTGAAGTGGTCTACGGTGATCCCAAAAATTATTTTACCTGTAGCATGGTGGCATTAGAGTTAACAAGGCCAGCTATGTTAGACTGAATGATGGACAGTTTTATTGGTGGTGAGGCTAAATGCCTGCGCAATGGTAAATAATGTTGCTGGTACCTAAAGCCATATAGTTGCATTCTAAAAATTATGAAAATTTAAGTGATTTATTCTATTGAAGAATCATCTCTTATTGCATCTCTAAGGACTAGTCCTGCATTTGAGGAGCTAACCACGTAGGCACTTCCCAGCAAGTCCCATAAGTGAATTTGGTCAGAAAATGTTAAGTGGTACAGCAGATTTTTTCCCAAAGTTTTGCAGAAGGCAGAAACAGCAACACAAGTTGCAAGCAGAGAGAATATTATACATGACGAGGAACACGACCACATAAATAATATAATGTCTTCCTGACAACAAGAAAAGACTATCTGCAATAATAAGGACCAGATCTTAAGCAACTAACCAGTTAATTCAGGTGAACGAGGGAAGAAGAATGGCCGTTTTCCAGGAAGCTGTGTTTACAAAATTACTTGGTAAAATGATTGCAGGTATATACCAAAGATGGAGGCGAAGACTAATCCTAAGGGCCATTTTCATTAAACTATCTATACGTGGAATGGTGGTCAAAATTGATACTTATCACAAAGATGGATCATCCAATATGTAGGAAGTGGAACAGCAATAAGTATAGCTCAAATGCTTGCAAAAAATAAAATGGAATAATTTACAAACAACAATATCATAAGTACATATATGAGAACAATTACCTGTTACAAATCCAAGAATTGAATCCAAGCAATCAATGCCTGCTGCAACAACAGAGGAGACCTCTCCTCCATCTGAACTGCCACAAAGTATTTCATAATTTGTTATCAAGCCTTCCTGAACCCCAACTAATGCTCTCTCCACAGCCTGAATGGCGGATAATAAGTGCAACTCAGATGATTCCTTGAAATATGTTCTAAATGACATCCTCAACTTTGCCTTAAACTCGCCCAATCGACTGGCTTCAAGAGAAAAACATTGTTTCACCGGACTAGTCAGCATCTTGGAATGTGATCCTGTCTCCTGAGAAGCTAACTTTGCTTCCTTTCTTTGTAAAGAGATGCATTTTCCGATGGCCCTTATGTGTAAATCTACCAGCTTGACATAAAGATCTCTGGACAACATAGGATCAAGTTGTGGAAAGTAACTACCTAAGACTTCAAGAAATTTCACAACACCATCCAACCAACAAAAATCAAATATATGTGGCATTTCACTCCTGCTTGAAAATTCTAACAGTACAAACTGAGAAATGGCTACTACAATAGGAAATAAGCCCCAAGAAATGGAAGTAAGGTCAGTTAGCGAATTCAATCTTAAAATAGCTGAACAAGCAATGAACAGTTGTCGGCAAAAGAAAGCAGCCTCCGGATTTTCACCTCCCAAAATTTTCAGTAACAATGGTTTATTTAAACACTCTCCCATGTGTTGAACTTCAGTTAGAAAAACTTCAAGGTCCGGAATTGCTGGACGAGAATTCCTTTTAAGATCGCATTTTATAAGACTACATTTTCTATCCGAGGGTACTATTTTCTCAGGAGGGTGCATCTCTCCCTCATTTGAAGCATCACTAGAGACCTCACAAGCACAAGATGACGACTCTCTTGTGATGAGAGTAAGATTGTCCTCAAGAAAGAATGCCTTTAGGAGGAAAGTTAAACAACTTATGCATGTAACTATACTTGAGTCAATTATGGTCATCAGTTCAGCATTGTAACTAGAAAAGTTTATTCTGGTATTACCATTGAGTGCATTTGTGTCACGTAGTGCAGAAGTTAGGCCCCCCAATAGTCCTTGAAAGCAAGAAATAATGGATGATAACTTGTTCAATTCATAAGATCCTGCTAAGCATTCAACTTTCTTGTCGAGAGGAGCATCCTTAAAAGTGGCAAGTGAGTTTTGCATATATTCTTCTAATGTTTTTGCTAGTTGCAGAACACTTTTACAGTCACCCAAAATCTTTTTGGGTTTTAATTTATGACCGTGTCCTGATAGGTCTGATTCCTCTGTGACAGGATCTAAGCGTTTTCTTTTTTTGCGAAGCTTCCTAGCACAGTCAACAGAGCTAATTCTGCGTTCAAATTGATCTCTGCTTACTGTTAGCAACACATTAGATGTGTTGTCCATCAATGATAAAATTGCAACTTTTGTTTCAAAAGCAATATCTTCTGGAAGTGCATGTTGAAATCCAATTACTGCAGACAATGACTTTAGAAGCCAGGACAGAGGAAATGAGTTTTCTGAGAGTCTGGAGGTAAGTGGAGATTGACACCCATTTACAGTTTTTTTGCAAGAAGCTATAGTTAGAACCTTAAGAACCCTTCGACAGGACACAAACAATCGGAAGAGGTTGCAAGGACTCTGAGAGCATGATGCCTTGTACAGGCCTAACATGCTGCCAACCAGAAGCCTGAAAATACACAGGTTCAATTCATTGGATGGAACATTGGACTATATTAGTGCACGCATGGAGAAAAAATTAGAATCTAATATGGTAAATTACATGATTAATTGCAATACCTAAGTGAACAATCACTTAGTCTTAAAGTGTGAAGTGTACAGACAAATTGAAATATTAATAAGAAGTATGATGGTGCTTTATTTAAGCCCATTATATACATTAATCCAAATTATTTTTTTCTTTAGAAAAGAAAAGGAAATGCAGTCAACATATACCTCTCAAGGTTGAGAATACAAGTGATATACAACGATGAATATCTCGAACTCAGATATTCTTCAGGCATCCGCATCAAAAGACCGAGCAAACATTGAAATGTAGAAAACTCCAAATTAGCTTGTGTACTGTATAGTTTAGCTGGCACTATACATGGCTTTTCCCCAGTTAAAGCGTCATTTTTCACATCAGATAAATTTTCAATTGCAGACATAAGCTCGACCCAATCAGGTGACTTACTCACATCAACTCCAGAACTAGCAAATATAGATATCAATGACTTCTGAAGAATCTTGCAAAACCTTGATGCCATATACCTGCTGATGAACTAAGATAGCCGACAGTGAGAACATAACATGATGAAATTACCCAAAAAAAGGGAGTGAAAAATGAGAAATATTCAATGAATAAGATAGCAAGTTAAGTAATGGTTTAAGGAGGATTCACTGGCCCAAGTGGACAGTTAAGTAAGAATCTGATGTCAGAAAACTTCTCATCCAACATGATATAGCATCAACCATTAAATTTGTAGTCTTCTTTTGTTACTCTCAACTCACTCCCAGCACTTCAACAACGTCAGTGAACTTGAAGAAAAGATTACAAAGTTGGGTAAAAAAATTATCATATCATTTTTACATATAACTGTTATTGTTAACCTTTATGCTACAAAACCATTCCTCACATGACAGTAAATAGTGTTATAGGCAGTGTTAATTAATATCATTATTCCTTCCTAGTCTTAAGTCAGCTTGGATCTTGTGCTTTAACAACTTCTTTGACCTTGATAACAAATGCTCAAGTTCAATATGTACTTTTCCTCTGATTATTTAACAATTTTCTGATGTCTTGCACGTGACTAAATCACTGATTGCATGCAACTTGTTAGATAATAATTTATAAAGTGTACCTAGAAATAAAATTTTCTAGATTCACTTCTGAACAAATCGACTTCAAGGAGCTGTAATTATTAGCCAGGAAGGAAAGGAATTAAACCGTGCACGGGAGCTCATACGCATGAGAAAATAGAGTAGTCCTGAGTGTTCTTACTTTTTGTTCATATGGGATGGTGTTGCTCAGAAACTCCAGTGCAATCAGGTGACTCCGCTTGTCAAGGTTATGTATTTTAGAATGACCAACATGAGCACTATCACATGAAAGGGAAGCCTGGATTACAAGCGTAAGAAAATTCTTCAAGTCTTTCTTGGCAGCATGAAAGCACCAAAGATCAACATTTTGGCAAATGATCCGCCACAATGTTAATGGCAATAACTTTTCGTCGAGGGAACCTACAGCAAAATTCAGGGTGTCACTATTATTCATGCCTTGGATAACTGTGTCAACAATTCCACCTTCGAATGAGGGTTTGGATATCTGGTCCTTCACCACTGATGAAAAAAATCCCAACATGAAATTTGTCAGACTTGCAGCTTCTTCCCTCATTTTTGAGACACACTTTTTCCATTTCCTGGTTCTCTTTTGATATGAAGACAAATCTCCATCATCTTTCAAATTAGTTTGACTCGGAGTTTGATTCCACTGAAGCATGTATTCCGAAGATTTAATCAGCCTATTTAAATCAACAAGTCTCTGAAGAGCCATAGCATGTAATATATAAGCCAAGGGTGGACAAATTACAATAGAATCTTGAAAATAGATGTCAGAAACAGAACGTATAACATTTAGAAGAGGAGCTGACGGATGAGAGATCCAGGAAAAATAACCTCCATCAGCACACCCAGACATCTCCAACCAATCCCTTCCAGTGTGAGCTGTGAAGGAATCACCTGTTACTCCAGACAACTTTTTTGATGCATCAGGAGGCATAAGGCTGATTGCTTGCCGGAATAAGCATTTGCAGGACAATAATAAACGAAAGAAAAATACAAGGATCCAGCATGTGGATACATTCTTAGACTGGATCCTCCTATCCAAACTTTTTTCATCAACCACAGCAGAGAATTCTTTGATACCATCTGAATCTGGCCGTAGTGAAACCAGGCTACTCAAACAAGGGCATATGATTTCTATGAAATTCTTCAAAGAAACACCAAAAGGATAACTATTACCAGAACTTACAGTAATTGAGTCTAGAATGATTGTGTACACTTCAGACAATACCCTCCCTAAGAGATTTGCTCGCAAATTAAACTGCAGCAAGTCACAATTATGTGGACTTGATTTTGCAGTTTCACCCACACTTGCCATCTGATGCTCAAATTTTACCCACTCCAGGGATTCCTTAATATCTGAACTCAACTGCCGAATCAATCCAGCCGCTTGCCCTTCTGGTATGGACTTAATAGCGTTGCTGAGAGAGAGCCTAAACTCTAAAGAACATAACAAGGTGCTCAACGAATTTGAATAGGACGAACAAGAGGGTGATGGAGTGCATGATTCACTGTCCCCAAGAAGAGATGCAGAATGCCTTACTGCTCTACAGAGTGCAAATATGGAAGAATTCACCTACATTAGTTCAATATATAAGTTGAGAAATTTGATGTTAACACTCTGACATAAAACAATCTCAAAGAGACAATCTAATGCAGAGTAAGTGATAAAGAGTATATATGTCCAGATTTCGATTATATTAATGCTCAGGTAAATCAAGTTAGTTCATAATATAGATTTATCATCTAGTCATAGGTAATATGGTTGAAATCACATATTTCAGAAAACATACGGCAAGTTGTTAGTTAATCCAAATAGGTAGATGCAATGCATTATCTTAAATCTGTTGTCCACAAGAAAACCTATTGATGGAACAGAAATATCATTTGATTCATCGATATTCACTATCATGTTATAACTATTGAATTTTTTTTTCATAAATAAAAACATAATACAAAAAGAAAAATTATGCGCTAAGCTGCAGTTTTTGTCTTGCTTTCTGAAGCAGTATATTTTAAAAATTATACTGAACTTTAGTTTTCAAAAATATTTTCCTTGTATCTGAGGCATTTACTGTGTTCATTTGTTGGAAACAACACAATTAGGCTCTTCCGTATATGTAAATTTTATTAGCAAAAACAGCAATATATATATATATATATATATATACATCTTTACTAATAAGTGCGCTCTCTAACCTGCCGAAGTTCGCTGTAAAGATCAATTAGCTTGCATGCCAGACGATGTATCTCCAAGGACAGCAATGGCTGATCCAGCACATCAATTGAACTATAACTGCAGGTCACTGAAGAGAAAACCATAGTCCATAAGCTCTCAAGATCATCTTGAACAACCTCATACTCGATGTTTAACAAATGATTTATAGTAACAATTAACTCCTTTCTTAAATGAATCAAGAGGTCTATGTCTGATCTTTCATCTGAACCAAAAGGTGATGTTTGTAGATGAGTGATTTTGGAAGAAAATGACATGACCGTGCGATAGATTAGCCTTAGAAAGTCTTTGGAAGCCCCTTCAGATGTATCCTCTGTTCTTAGGTATACCTTCTCATAAATGAAGCTGTCAAGTAAGTTATTGATGGAACTTAGGGTGCTGGGAATATTAAATAATATAGATACTTCTTCCCTGTCAGATTGCAGATATTTATTTACATCAGCTAATAGATATTCCATTATCTGTACAAAAAAACAAAAAATGGACTTCCGCAATTCTGCATCCACGTTAATGCATCCTGGGCTCTTTTCTGAAACCAATTTTCTGCTATGGGATGGTTTTATGGGAGCAAGACTTGTGTAGCTGGCATCCAATTGTCTCAAATTTCCTCCCCCAACTGGAGCTCCCTTATGCTTTGTAACACAACTAACAAACAAGTGAAGCATCTCTCCTAGACCAACTGATGCTAATCCTTTTTTCTCAGCTACAATCTTCTCCACTTTATCAAATAGGTGTCTGTGGTAACTTTTATTGACCAATTTTTCTTCCTTAGAATCAGAAGAATTTTTATATCTGCCAGTACTGGGTGAATTGAGAAACCCGTCAATGTGAGTTGGGTGAAACAGCCCCTGAGCTACAACTTCTTCAACTAATTTAGATAGATTTGTTCTCAATTCAACATTACCGCCACGAGAACCTGAATGTAGGACATATAATAGGTGCAATAGAGGTTCAATAAGTTTATCAATGAAATCACGGAAACCATTTTTACGTGTTGGATGGACCTTCAAAAACTTTGCAAAAGGCTCGAGCAAACAACATGCTAATTGCAAGACAAAAGTTCCCAGCTTCCCACCATCAATCTGTTCCGTATAAATTTTCAAGATGAGTTCAAGCACTTTATCCGTGAGCAAAATCCACAAGTCTAAATTCTCATTTGAAACTCCACCATGAAATGAGAAGACTAATGAGATACAATCAAGCACAACGTCGTACAATTCCACTTGCTTAGTAGAGAGTGTACCTTCATGACATAGAGACAAGAAAGATGATGCATCAATTGCAATGCAACGAATAACCCGTAAAAAGTCCCTAAGACAGGTCAATGAAACATGAAGGTTTTTTGACTCCACCAGGCAGAAATGTAAAACTTTCCAGCACCTAATATCCAAACATGACCCAGGCGTTTCAAACTCAGATTTCCTTTCTTCAAGCCTCATTTTCTTTTCCGAAGAAATCATAATTGACTGAATCCAGTTGTTCAGGAAACCTAATGTCCTTGAAGTATTAACTAACTGAGAGCACCCGCTAGTATCATCCGTCTCTTTGCTACTGCTTGACTCCACATAATCAAATGCCAAATCTACCTTCCTGCATTTAAAAAAATTGATTAAATATAGTACCACTAAGTTTCAGGCAACCAACAACTAACAACTTATCTTTCAAAATTGATGATTTGAAGGATAAAGTTAGCAAAACAAAAGTGCGGAAAAGAAGATAGAATATTCTTATTTTAAAAAATTCAGGACTAATATCAAGCCTCAAGTCTTACGTTCAAACAAACTGTTCTTAGGTGTGTATTGGATAAACAATGTCAATGCTAATACACCGAAAAGCAACTCATTCAAGCTAATCTTTCTATAGAAAAATAAAAATTCGGAAGCAAGCATCGCGAATTCACTCCGTATTCAATTTCGAACTCTACCTCAACACACATGCTAATAAAAAATAAGATAAAAACAAAAAACAAAAGCTGCAATTGAATAATAATTGCAGATACGTACTTTAGAAGGTCGATGTTTTTGTCCTGCAATGATAATATCAGCTCCAAATTCTTCCATGGAGAACTCCTATCCATGTCGACGTTTGCTGCTTCGTTCTCTATCAAACGAGGAATTTTGGAAGGTTCGCTTTGAACTTCTTGGACTACATCCGCTCTTCTTTTCTTGCTCTTCTTCTTCTTCTTCTTCGTGTCTTCTCCTGCCATTGTTAACCAAGGATTGTGGGGGATAAATTGAGGTTTAGGGTTTTAGCTTCGTCGCAATGCGTTTTATGTTTAAAAAAAAGAGAGAATTATGTTACGCACGCTCTTTTGCTGATCCGAAAAAATGTTACACAAGTCTTTTGATACGCCATTGCCGTAATATAAACGTGTTTTTAATTTAGTGAAAATCCAATATTGTTTAAAAAAAATAAAATTGGGAAAGTATTTTCCGTGAAGGAAACTGCTAGTTTTAACAACTTTTTGGCAATTTTGCCAATTCAATTAAAGACCTTTGTTTTATAGAAAATAAACTAGAGACCTTTGCATTAACACTTGAATCAACATACGTCTTTTAATCGCACTTATGCTAATAAAGCGCATTCATACCCTATATATTTTTATTATTACTAATAATGTTATTTTTTTTCTTTCATATATTTGAGTTGATCTAACTAAATATTCAATGGGTTGAGTTGAGAAGACTCACTGAGTTCTGGGTTTAATTTAAGGTTAACAAGTCAATCTAAATAATATTTTATACTAGTTAAAATGTTCAAATAATT
This sequence comes from Penstemon davidsonii, assembly GCA_034814905.1. Lineage (NCBI taxonomy): Eukaryota > Viridiplantae > Streptophyta > Magnoliopsida > Lamiales > Plantaginaceae > Penstemon > Penstemon davidsonii. The sequence goes on from JAYDYQ010002688.1 coordinate 9,513,518, forward strand.
TCGTTTATTTCTACTATTATTATTATTATACTTAATATAATAAAAAGAGAAATCATGTCATTGTGTAGCATGCTGCATCAATTTTTTGATATTTTTATTTTGCCATTAATACTTAAAGTAACTTAAATATATATGTAATTTTTTAGTTTTCATTTTTTCACTTATCTCATTATATCTTTTAAATAAAATTTAACTTTTACTTTTTTTGGGAAAAATTTCTTATTTTTTGTATTTAATGAACTCGGAAACACGTGCTAAGAATAACTACTATTATATAATGCTAATTTTAGTTTCAAGCTCATTTATGCAATGTGATGGGTGAATATTTTTCTCATTTTCATATTGGCAATCGTCGTCTATAAACAATTTGGCACATGTAAGTCTCATTTTCAGAATGTTACTTATTTTGGCAAGTTAACTTCTTGTGAAATACTTAATAGACAATTTAACTCATGTAAAATAAAATTAAGCACATTAGCTCCATGTGATAAATAAAAAAGGGGCATTTTATCTCTTTCATCAATCCGATGTTGAACACATATTTTCTATTGCGGTTAGGGCTTCAATTTGATTCGTACAATGACCAATTTAACTATACCTTGATATTTCAAAATGAACTATTTACCTTCTTGTGATATATTTAATGGATATTTTACCTCCCTTAGTTATATTTAAATAGATGTTTCACCTCTATGTGATATATTTAAATATGCACTTTATCTCCATGTGTATGTTTAATAGGTGCTTTATGCTATTAAGTTAAGAATATAAATGAGGGTGATATTGTCTTTTTAAACTTTATAGAGATATAAATGAGGGAGTAATTTTATTAAAAATAAGAAGTTAAAGTATCATTTAAATTATCACAAAGAGTTAAAGTGTCTTTTAACAAGAACACATGAAGTCATTTGAGCTATATCTATATAAATTTTGAAACCCGTAATAGTATATGAGTTGAGTTTGTCGGAAAAACAAATAAATTATTTGATTTTGAGTTTATAGTCATCAAATTCGATGAAGTTTAAGTGTGAGCCAATCTAAATTGGACTCATAAAGCCCAAGTGACGGCCCTATTATTTTTCTAAGAATAAGCAATAAGCATCATTGACAGTGTATTGCTAAATTTTTTGTGCTTTCTTTATATATATAATTGGGAGTTAATATTACAACTAGGGTTGTGCACGACTTTGTAAATCGATTAAACCATATTGAAATCGAATGTTTTGTATATACCAATACCGCATCGAAATTTTGGTTCATTGATTGAACCGAACCAATAATATCAAAAATCATTTTTTCTCTTCTAAAATCGTGTTTAATACACGATTTAGGTGCAACTTGCATTTTGCAAGTATAACGTAACAATTTAAAAGTGGGATTAATGTATTTTTGGTGTCACAACTATAGCCCACAACTTCAATAACAGTGGCAATTTTGGTGCTAATTGAAGCCCAATTTCAAAATTGGCCCGAAATCTCCTCACATGCGGGCCATGTGACATAAAAATTGGGGATTTTGACCATTCAACACATTTTTTATTTAAAAAGAAAAAAAATTGGTGCAAATTGTTTTACACAAAAGGTACCATGACATCACAACTGAACCAAAAACACATGACAAAACCTTAAAATTCACAATACAATATAACATGATAACACAAAAGATGTGCCAAATATTCTAAATTGCCACTATTGTTGAATGGTCAAAATCCCCAATTTTTATGTCACATAGCCCGCATGTGGGGGGATTTCGGGCAAATTCTCTTGATAAGTTATGTTTTTTGTTCTAGACATCCCAATATTTGTCAGTTGGTTTAATCTAGTATCATATTCACTTTTCCAGGTGTGCAAGTTTCACGATGTTAGATATAAACCAAAACATAAAATTATTTTGAAAATAAATGTGGATTATATAAATAAACTCCATTATAATTAATGCAACCCGCAATGCAATTCATTTTCTCCTTGGATTTGTGTATATTAGTTAATGTTGGTTATCAACAGATGCAACCATTGAGAAAGTAAAAAGTGTAATATATAGTAGCTTAAATGGTTATATATTAAGGATAAAGTGTTATAACCTCATAGTTTAGGGGATGTTGTTTTTATTAATCCTTTAAACAATGACATGAATTGATTAAAACATGTTTTTCTTTTTAGTATTTATTTATGACATTAAAAAAGAACTAAAATAACTTACTTTTTGAAAATGTTAAAACAAGTTTTTAGTCACTTTTTATAAAAGATTAAAACGGCAATGCTACTTATGAAAAGAAATAAAAAACAAACAAACGACGACAATGCTACTTGTAGAGATTTTGAAATTTCCTAAAACAAGTGAAGGGACACAAACTATCATTATTTTGCCACATTAAAAACATAATCATAAGGATGGTTGGTAGAAACGGGAGGGATATATGAAGCATTAGTTTAAGACTTTAAGGGACTAAAGTGATGGAAAATATTAATTTAATAAAAGTAGTAAAATGATATTTCCCTAAAAATAATGGATTAAATACAGTTTGCTCCTAAAATATATAGAAAAACAATTCTATAATTAATTTGACCATATAGACCATACACAACTCCTCATATTTTCCTAAACTAAAAGAAATATCATTTTGTTTTAACTTGCTAACATAATATTATTGGTCTCGTATTATAATATTCTTTTTTTTTTATAAGTCTCGTATTATAATATTCCTCAAACACACATATCAAAACAAAACCAAACATACATATATTAGATCCGTATAATTTGCATCAATTTTTGATCTATTAGAATAACTGAAATATGATTATAACGATTTGTCCATCCAAATAAACTAACAATATATTTTTCTATAAATCACGAAATTTAATATCACTTCACAAAATCGCCCAAGACATGTTCATTAATAGTATCATGTACATAGTAACATATTTTTCACGTTAAAAATACCCAACAAATATAATTTAACGCTTACTTACAAACTTTCCACTCTAAACAACATTAAAATCAAATTAGACCCCACCACACTTTAAACCGTTCCAATTCATTTTAATATTATTTTCATTAAAAATTCAAATAAAAGTACATCGAAATCAATACTTAATATATTATTCAACACATCCATTAAAACTATATCCAATACTTCCAAACCACATATTTAAGCTAGTATACTTCTAGAAACCAGTTAATTAACATTAGTATTAATACAATATTATAAGAATACTCCATATAAATCCAAATTTATTTCAATATTTCAATTTTATTCTCCAATTTAAATCTTTCAAAGTTAAATATTTTAAACCTTTCAATTAAAAAAGGCTCAAAGCCAAAAATTCGAAAAGGATTTATTTGTAATATCCAGAAAATGATATTTTTTCACCACAAAACAGTAAGTAATTAGTTTTTTCAATATACATAATAGCCTACTTCCTATCAACCTCTCGCGCAGGGAACACGTGTGGGAAGCTGACACAATTCGCATAAACAACATATATTTAAGCAGCAGCATCATCATAAGCAGCAGCAGCTGCATTATTGCTGTGAAAGCCCGAGTCCCAATGCACAATTTTGTACGCACACATTCAACAACGCTCCAAGAAAAAAATAAAATTAACCTTTTTTCCTTTTTGTTCAATTTAATTCATCTGCCCCCTTTCTTCATGCTCTCTCCGTGAGTAGTAGGTAGTAGTAGTGTGCTACAGCCCCACACAACCGTACATGTGTACCTGATTGATGTGACCAACCGGTAATTGATACACGTCCAATTCGAACCCACATAGGAAATATCAATTTATTGTTTTGTATTTTCACCACTCTGCGGTCTTAAAAAATCGTCACTCCGCTTCTCCTTTCTTCTCCTGTGATCTATGATTCTTTCGTATGTTTATGTTTGTGCATCTTCGGGCTCTAATAACTTCATGTAAGTGAAGAGTTTTAATGGATTTATTCAATTTGTTTTGTTGGATAAATGTGATATTGATGGATTTAATCGGTGTTTTTTGTTTAGTTTTGTGGGTCATGTTTTGATGTGTGAAGTGAAGAACGAATGTGATTTAATGGATTTAACCAATTTCTTATGTGGTTTATTGGGCCATGTTTTAATAGATGAGGTATGATTCATGCATGTGGGTGATGGATGGATCTTTATGTTTCTTGATTTTTTTGGAAATTTCTTGATACGCATTGCTTCTCTTTTGGGTTCATAAGAATCTTAGGAGATTATGACAGATATCATTCTAAAAACATTAGAACTATGGAGGGTTCCTTTTCATTTGTCTTTATTGGATACATTTTTCAAAATCTTATAAAATTGAAAAGGCAGGTTATGTTTATGTTCTGTTTTAAAGATGGCAAATGGTTTATGTTAATGGTTGTTGATTAATGCTCATGTTTTACCCTGTGATTTTATACCCAAGTTAGTATGTTTATTATTCTGAACTAATTCTTGTTTACTTACATAGCTGAGTCTTGATTGACATGTACAGATTATTAACCTCAACTTCCCAGTGAGTTTTTAATTGTTGGCTGAGGTTCTGCAAAAATGTCCAAACTCACTGTCGATACATTTCAAAACGGTTCTATTAAAAATGTCGATTCATCAAGTAGTGTGCAAGAATTAGAAGAATATGATTTTTCAAGATTACCCGCGAGGCCGAGAAATTTGAATTTAGAAAGACAGAGGTCATTTGAGGAAAGGTCACTTTCGGAGTTACCAGTGGGGTTATCTCCTCATCCACCTTCTAGAGCAGAGAATTTTTACCGAGCTTTCGACCATTTTGATAATGCATTTTCACCCAGTAAAAGGTCTGGGTTCAACACTCCAATGTCACAGTTTGGCTTTGGGCAGAGTTTTGAGCCACACCCCATGATAGCAGAGGCTTGGGATAATCTAAGGCGAACTTTGGTTCACTTCCGTGGTCAACCTGTTGGGACAATCGCTGCATTAGATAACTCTGATGAAAAGCTCAACTACGATCAGGTGAAGAACCGAATTAGTTCATGAATGTGTTAAATGAATGATTATAAATTTATCTTTTTATATGCTTAGTTAGTTCATTGATAGCTAGAATTGGTTTTTGAAAGTGAAAGGCGAACCCAATGCCTAATATTACAGTCCAAGACAGAGTTAATGTTTTCACTTGCATCAAATGATTGAACATTGAGCTTCATTATTTGTTCATTTTCACTTTCCTTATCATTTTCCCCACTAAATTCAAGTTCCAGAATAATTTGTGCTGAATGGAGAACAATTGTAAGATATACACACGGTTATGTTTTAACTAAAATGCTAGCGTCACTTACTACTTGTTATCAGTTGTGCATGATCTACTTTTCAGTATCAAATTCAAAGGTTTATAATATACTGCAATCTGAATCTCAATTTGGATATGGGATGTTTTTTTCTGAGAAGTCTACGGTAAAGAATAGACTATATGTTGAAACAAACAATTTATTTCATTTCATTGCAGATAATTGTTATTATAATTTCATATGTCACTCATTTATACCATATGGAGCTTTCTTCTTGATGTAGTCTCCATTTTTTTTTGGTGTTAATTTGTACCTAGTGCTGATTCTTAGATGTGATTATGATCCTTTATACATTGACTTGTATCGTCTTTTATGCAATTTGCTTATTTCAAGATAAGTATCACCTAAAAAAGACCTCTTTATGTAGCTATAGAGTTACTGAAGCCTTTAACTTGTGCAGGTATTTGTGAGGGACTTTGTTCCAAGTGCATTGGCTTTTCTTATGAACGGGGAACCTGAAATTGTGAAGAACTTTCTCCTAAAAACCCTTCGTCTCCAATCATGGGAGAAAAAAATTGACCGGTTCCAATTGGGAGAAGGTGTTATGCCAGCTAGTTTCAAAGTATTACATGATCCAATCAGAAATACTGAGACATTGATAGCAGATTTTGGTGAGAGTGCCATTGGAAGAGTGGCTCCAGTTGATTCTGGCTTTTGGTGGATAATACTACTACGTGCGTATACAAAGTCGACTGGAGATACTTCTTTGGCTGAGAAGCCTGAATGCCAAAAGGGCATGCGCCTTATACTCAGTTTATGTCTTTCAGAAGGATTTGATACCTTTCCAACTCTTCTTTGTGCTGATGGCTGTTGTATGATTGATCGTAGAATGGTAAGCTCTCCAAGTCTGTACAAAGTCTATTTGTGGTTTTCTCTTTTTCTCTTTCTCTTCTTTGGCACAGCTTGTTACAAGGCTGGTCCTACTCTTTCGGGGACCCAAACGGATTTTATAATTAGGGCCTCACTTCAATAACTTATATAAAAGTACATTTGTTTTGTTTTTATAGATGCATTTTTTTTATTACATCTTCATATAGCTATTGTTTCTAATATATTATTAAAATGCCAGATTTACTGAATATTTTTTTGATAGAGTCGATCTTAAATATGTTTTATTATCTTAACTTTGAAAAACTTCTTTCAGCAGAATTTACATTATGATAAAGAACTAAATACCCTCACATATATGAACCCTTTTAGACTAGGGACCTAGCTAAGTTGCCTAAATAACATGACACATTCACTCAATAATTTTGGTGCCATAGTTGAGCATGAATATTACTAATTTTAATTTTGAAAAACTTCTTTAAGTAGAATCAAACTTTTACCAGATAAATGTACCTAATTTATTAAGATAAAAAAGAAAAACACTATACATCTTGAAGATAACTGTACCTTGTTTATTAAATTAAAGAAAAACACTATACATTATGTAAAATTTTGGGACCCTTCTAAATGGCAGTCTTGGTTTCATGCAAGTGCAGCCTTTTCTTTTCGTTCCTGTACTATTTAGCAGGTTTAGATATAGTTTCTTTCTACATTGTCGCTTACAAATGCACATGAATATAGGGCGTCTATGGATACCCAATCGAGATACAAACGCTTTTCTTCATGGCTCTAAGATGCGCGATGCTTCTGATAAAGCAAGACGCTTCCGGGAAGGAAATTCTAGAACGAATTGTTAAGCGACTGCATGCTTTGAGTTATCACATGAGAAGTTACTTTTGGCTGGATTTGAAGCAGCTTAATGATATATACCGATATAAAACCGAGGAATATTCACACACAGCCGTCAACAAGTTCAATGTCATGCCCGATTCTCTTCCGGAATGGATTTTTGATTTTATGCCAACGCATGGAGGTTATTTTATTGGAAATGTTGGCCCTTCAAAAATGGATTTCCGTTGGTTTTGCTTGGCAAATTGCATTGCAATTCTTTCATCTTTAGCTACACATGAACAAGAAACTGCTATTATGGATTTGATTGAATCACGTTGGGAGGAGCTAGTTGGAGATATGCCACTTAAAGTCTGTTATCCAGCTATTGAAAGCCATGAATGGAGGATCGTAACAGGTTGTGATCCGAAAAATACGAGATGGAGTTATCATAATGGTGGATCTTGGCCAGGTGAACTTTTCCCCCTGAACTTTTCATGCTAAATGCAAAAATATCCCCTGTGCTTTGCCTAATTGGCAAAAAGACACGTGTTATTTTTATTAGCAAACCCCCTTGTGTTGTTTTTATTAACCAAAAAACCCCTGTTTTATTTTTTTTATGAGCAAAAAACCCCATTTGAAATTCCTTCATAAATCAATAGGGAGGTTATTGCCAATTTTGAGAGTGAAATGGGGGTTATTGCCAATTTTAAAAGTTAACAGGGGGATTGTTGTCAATTTTTTGGTGAATTAGGGGGAGGGGGTATAATTGTCATTTAGGATGAAGTAAATAAATGATAGGAAGTAGGTGATAATGTTGCTAGCTTAGTTAAAACAAGTGTAAATTACATATAACCCACCTGAGGTATGGCCCAAATACTTTTTTCAGTGTTTTTCTTTCTTTCTGAATTTTCTAGTTCATAATTTGTGAAGTTGAAATGCACCATAGCATGTTCATACTTGATCAAACCATCTATATTTAATTAAACATCTCTGTTAAATTAAATTGCTATGAAGAGAAGAATTATGTGACATTTTGCTAATTTACGATACGGTGGGCCACAGTGCTTCTATGGCTCCTGACAGCAGCGTGCATCAAGACTGGGCGGCCACAAATCGCTAGACGTGCCATAGAGCTAGCCGAAGCTAGATTGTCGAAAGATGGATGGCCAGAATATTATGATGGAAAGAATGGTCGATATATTGGGAAACAGGCTCGGAAATACCAAACCTGGTCGGTTGCAGGCTATTTGGTTGCAAAGATGATGCTTGAAGACCCTTCCCATTTAGGCATGATCTCCCTTGAAGAAGACAAGCAACTGAAACCCGTTTTGAAACGATCTTCTTCTTGGACCTTCTAGTTTCTTAGACAAGAACAAAATTGGGGCATGTAAGGATAGTTTCTACTTCTATTGCTTTGGAAGTATTGAGTTCATTCTTTGCTGCTTTTGCTGCTGCTGTCTTTGACTTCATTTCTGTTTGAGATTTTCTAGATTGATTTGTCTTGGTAATAACTTGATTCCTTTTATTCTTTCTTTGCAAATTCTTTACAAACTTTTATCTGGTGAGTGTTATGTTTCTTCTTTTGCTTGTGGACCTGGTGCAGGATATAAGCTATATATTGTGTTGGGAATTTAAGTTAGATTCTGAGGGGGAAATAAGCTAGAAAAATTTATTTTACTTGTATTGGCAGTAACAATTAACCAAGAATAATTTTGATTTAGAGGGTGAAATAGAAATAATACCTCAAAATATATCATATTATTTATTTTATGTCTAAAAGTGGTTTTGATAGAGGTGACAGCACAAGTCAAAGTCAAAACTGACTCTGATTACTGGTATAAAACGGATTGGACACGTAATTTTCTTGTGAAAAGTAATGCGTTGGCTTTGGTGCAACTACCCAACTCCACAATCATTGACTGGAGTAATGTTTAGCTCAACTCCTTGAAACATGTTTGTGATCATATTTGGACCCTCCTCTATTTCTCATTCATTAATTCATTAGTTAAGCATCCTCAACAAAAAAAAAATATTGGTTAAGCCAAATTTTATCTCCAAAAATCGGCTTAATTTCACTTTGCATCCTCGAACTAGGTCATTTTTACACTTTGCACCCTAAAAAATTAATTATCTCACTTTGCACCCTTAAAATACCTTGATAATTTCACTTTGCACCCCGATGTCTTCAACACTTTAATATCTCCGAAAAAGTCTCTATTTTTTTCACATGTCATTTTTTCTCTAAATTGATTGTTGAACGAAGTTGAATATATTTTGATCAAATTCGGTACATCTCTACCAAAATAATAAAAAGTTTCTATTTTTTGGAATCAGTCGTAAAGAAACTTTAGAGTAGTTTACATTCAATATTTTTCTTTGATTACAAATTTTACAAATGTTTATGGAATTTTCTAATATTTATTTGTACAAAATATACCATAGAAATGAAATTATTATTCGTAGACTCAATATAATGAGAAGCTTGTAGTGTAGGTTTGAGAAATGTTGTGGGTAGTAGGTTTTCTATATTTCATTCCAGATGTAAACAATAATGTGACTTTTAGACGAGAACTTAAATTATCTTTCATCTTTCATTTAGGTAAATTCTTTTAGACTAGTTCAATATTTAAGGGAAGAAAACCATTGACTTGTTTAGTAAAAATAACGGAGCTAGAACAATTTTTTCAAGCAAGATTAAGATGGTTGAAGACATTGAAGTGCAAAGTGAAAAAGTGACCTAGTTTGGGGGTACAAAGTGGAATTAAGCCCCTAAAAATCCACTGGAAATCTCAATCTTGATCTCTAGTTGCATACATGACTACCAACTGTTCCATATGCCATTTATTTATGAGCTTATATATAAAATAATAAATAATAAAATAACAAAAAAAAAATGTGAATGTGGATCACCCTACCTCTCTACCTACCCTTATTAAATGTGGTTTCAAAATTTCATTGATATGTCTCTCTATGAATACAACTTTATTATAGGAGTACTATTTTACCACTAAGGTTTATATAATTAAAACCTCAAATATCTAAAAGGATAATATTTCAAAATATAGAGATTTTTGGGATTACAAGAAGTTAGAAATTCATAGGTCATTTGCTTGGGTTCCACAAAGATTTAATAGAAATTTAACACACATCTAAAAAATACTCCCCTTCGTTTTTTTTCATTTGTCGCTTTGGCAAAAAAAATCGTTTACTTTTATTTGTCGTTTTAGGATTTCAATGCAAAATTAATGTTCTTTTACCAATTTTACCCTTCTTACTTAATGCTAATAAATGCTAAGATTATTTTATTAAAAGGGTATTTTAGAATTGTTGCTTCAAAAAATTGACTATTTATGACATTTCTTAATTCGTGTGCAATCCTCCAAACGACAAATAAAAAAAATGGAATGAGTAATGTATTTTAAAAATATAAATATTGTTTATATGAGAAAAAAATTTGTTTAAACAAATGGCCCACAATAACAGAAAAATCCAGATTTAGCCGGACTTTATTTTGCAAAGTTACCATAACTCTCAATTTTTTCCCTTTTAAAATGCCTTTTGACCCTTATTATGGTAATTTTCAGTCTTTATATTAATTTTTAAAGAAGAGTAGTATTTAAAAGAGAAAGGAAACTTCCAAAAATGAAAAAGAAGAGAATTTAATTGACCGATTTGACCCTTAAGACTCCTACAATACAACACCACCTTTTCCCCATCAATAAAATCCATTTTCCATTCGCATTGCTCTATTTATTTTCCCTCAACTTTCCAATCCCTTTTCACGCGGAAAAGCCCAGGGAAAATAGAACAAATTCACACACACACACACAAAATATACACACAGAAAGAGAAGATGAGGCCATCCAAGAGTCCGATCCAAGCGGTGTCGTCATGGGTACGGCGGCAGCCGCCGAAGGTGAAGGCGTTTCTTGCCGTAATCAGCGGGATGGCGGCGTTAGTTCTCCTCCGAGCGATTGTTCATGACCACGACAATCTTTTTGTTGCTGCTGAGGCTGTTCATTCCATTGGGATTATTGTTCTTATCTATAAGTTGATGAAGGAAAAGACTTGCGCTGGTACGACGTCGCTTTGTTTTCAATTATTTTTGGTAGATAATTTGAGGTTTTGAGAAATTGAGCCACACTAAAAATCCATTCTTTCTGAAATATTTGCTTGTGTTGTTTTGGATTGAGAGGTTGGGTTTTTATGTATTTTTTCTCCTCTAAAATATGTCTTGGGGGGCAAAATTTCGATTGATTTATCATGTAAATTGTTTTATAATCGATTGATGAATGAGAAAAAATGAGCTTTTTTTTTTTTTTTTAATTGGGATCCTTTTCTGATTGTTGGAATTTGGGAACCCGAGTAGACTTAAAAACGTCCGTTGGTTTTTGTGTTTTGTTTTTTTATACTATTTTAGGTGTCGAATTACAAACTTGTGTATTTTTAAGGGATAGTTTTGACTCTTTCTATTGGAAGAAAAAAAAACACAAAACTAATTTTGCCTATATTTAATGGGTACTTTGTTCTATTTTGTTTGAAGTTAAATGGCACAGTCCAAGATGTTAACCAATTATTTCAACCTTGATTAGCTTCCTTGTGTTGGATGTGGTGTGTGTTTTGTGTCCTTGTTTGGTTTGCAGTATTAGTTTTTTTGTGCTTCAAAGTTCTTGGGCCATCAAGTCTTTAATGGTAGGTTAAATGATGATTTGTTGTTATCTCACAACCTTTATGAAGTGGGGGAAGAAATAACAGAGAGTAACTTTTGTGTTGCTATGATAGACATTGTATTTAGTGAAAGAATATATCATGCGACTCTAATTCCATCAAGTTTTTTCCTTTATGGAAACTTGAAATTGTTAATTAATTATTATATTTTTGGGTTATGTCCTGGTGCTCTTCGTGACTTACAATCTTACGTTGTATTATAACAACTTGTACATATTTTTCTTTTACACGCTTCATTTTGTGAGACAAGCCAATGCCTATTTTTGTTGTTCACCTTGAAGTTATCTTCTATATAAATTGTAGTTGCTGATTGCTTCATTTTTTTTATCACTGCAGGAATTTCGCTCAAATCCCAGGAATTAACAGCCATCTTTTTGGCTGTTAGATTGTATTGTAGTTTTGTCATGGAATACGACATACACACTTTGCTTGACACGGCTACATTGGCTACAACTCTGTGGGTTATATACACTATTCGGTTTAAACTCAGATCGAGTTACATGGAGGAAAAAGACAATTTCGCCCTATATTATGTGGTGAGTGAGTCTTTTATAGAAATGATGTCAGCTTTGTTTGTTCTATAGCAAGAATTTCCACTTTTTTTGCAATCAGTTCTAAAAAGAGTCTATGCAGGTGGTACCTTGTGCTGTCTTAGCGCTACTAATCCATCCATCTACATCACACAACATTGTCAATAGGATTGCCTGGGCTTTCTGTGTTTACCTCGAAGCTGTTTCTGTGCTACCTCAACTTCGCGTAATGCAAAACACCAAGGTAGAGTATAATTAAGGAATTTTATACATACATATACATACTAATTCATGAGCAAAGTTACGTATTTAGTCCTCTAACTTTCAAGGCATGACTAAATTTTATCTTTTGAGCTGACACACATTTGGTCTAACTTCAATCGAATTCATCCTTTATCTTTTAGGCTTAACTTATTAGATTTTATATTTTTAATAATGAGGTAGCAGATAGAGTCCTCTAGTCATTAATTTTAATCCTCTATTTCTTGATTTCATTTTTTTATTTTTAACTTGGGTGTAAAATTCATATAAAAAAGTCAATTTATAGTTGCATAAATTCATTGAAAGCCTCGAATTCACCATAATTTACCTTATCAGGCTAATGTGTAAACTTTGGAGTAAATTTAGGTGACCCTACAAGATAGAGGGCTGAAAATGTAGAGGACTGAATGTGTCTGACTGAAAAGATAAAGGACTGAATTTTTTGAGTCTAAAAGGTAAAAGTTGAAGGCTTAAATCTTAAAACTAGGACAAATGCTTCGAACCGAGAAGACAAATGACTATCTTTGTTACGATCTGAAACTTGAGTGACTAAATATGCAATTTTGCCCTAGTTCATCATTTTGTTGTAAGAGTTTGGGCAAGTGTAATGTGTGATTCACTAACATATTTAACGTCTTGGTGACAGATTGTTGAACCATTCACGGCCCATTATGTATTTGCGTTGGGCGTTGCGAGGTTCTTGAGCTGTGCTCACTGGGTTCTTCAGGTTTGATGCACAAACTTTAGCATTTTAAATAAAAAAATTCAAAAAAACAATCGTGTCTTTTTGTCGGATGCATTTTTTTTCTTCTAAATTATTGTACTGGTATATTTGGCATTATTGTTGCTTGATATTGGCAGGTTTTGGACAGCCGCGGCCATCTTCTTGTGGCATTAGGTTACGGGCTTTGGCCTTCAATGGTTCTTATATCAGAAATTGTCCAAACCTTCATCTTGGCTGACTTTTGTTATTACTATGTCAAAAGGTCTACCTTTTACACATTCGTTTTAATTCTCGGTTAACATGTTGAATTACTTTATTGACCCTGGCTCTAAACCTGCAGTGTCTTTGGAGGTCAGCTCGTGTTGCGCCTTCCTTCTGGGGTCGTTTAATTAGTAGTCGGATTAGCCTATTCTACACGGCTTGTTTGGTTGCTGCTGGTACTTAGCGTAAAAAATATGGCGGGTTGCAAGCAAATTGGTTATTTAAGTCGACTTTCCGAAGTCATCTTGGCATAATTTTACCTGTACTAACCTGGCTTTTGGCTAGTAGATTTCATTGTAAACATTTCATCTCTTAATTAATGATCACTTAACCTGAAAATGCCTTTTTTCTCATGAAATGCCATTATCTTTGTCATTTGTCACAGCATTTATCTCTTCAGTTTGTTTCTGGGTTTATCTTCAAATTTAATGTCACAAGAGAGATTTTATTATTTACCCACTTCACAATTGACAGAGCTGTTTCTTTTTTTGTTTGTTTGTTTGTTGGTGTTTTCACTTCAAAATCAAGATGACAATAAAACCTAAGCATGCATTAAAATTTCGTTCAAATTTTACACCAGAGTATCACACCACCCTCTTTAATTATTCCATGTAATTAACTACGTCTAAAAATCATCAATCAATTACAGATCCAAATTCCAAAGATGTTGATCCATGGATGTGTGTGTGCGTTCCCTTTTCTAACTATCTAGTATCTATACAAGTTTTGATTTGGGTTAAATGACTATTCATTCAGTAAATAATCAGAGTGTAAATGTAATTTGAACATAACTTGTGATTCTCTTTTTTGCCAAAGTGTAATTAAATCACAGCTGGTTAGTGATTCGAGCGTGGTTGAACTCGATTTGTGTCAGAATTGAGCGTGATTTGTTCAGAATTGAATTTGTCTCTATAACTTTTAGTCTGAGAAAAAACTGCACTTTTAATCTCGTAAGGCTAGACTCATGGATGAATATTTCCTATCGTTTATGTCGAAAATAGTGAAAAGTTTTCATTTTTAATCAATGGAAACGAAATAAGGTGTAATTATGAAACTATTTGTTTGCCTTCAAACTCTATTATTTTTCTTAATTTAGTAATTCTTTTTGCAAATATTTTTGAAACGTTTTTTAAAAGTTTACATACACTAGAAATGAATTTTTTTATCCATGGCGAGACCGCCGACTTTTCTTCCCAATCCCATGATTGTTTATAAACCATGGGAGAAATTAATTAATCCAGAAAGAAGAGAGCTGTGAAGCACACACGGAAACAAAAATTTGAATAGTTAATGAGGATTAGGAAAAGTTTAGGAGGATTATTCTTTAATCTAAACCAAACAAGATGTTGGTAAATGGACCCTTAATTTTAAAGATGCATCATATCCTAGCTGTTGATTCTTTTGAGTGAATTTTTTGCCTACTAAAATGAAGACTGTTAGCATGAACAATTTGTTCTTTACTTCTTCTGATCAATTAATTAATGTACTATATATATATAATATAATTAGAGTAGTTAGGTAGGGGTAGGGCAGGATGCCAGGCTACGTTAATAATGCCCACATCATTTCAATTCAATTCAATTCAATTGTATATATTTTTGCATGCATGACACTTTAATTTCATTCATCATCTTCTAATTCTATAAATAGAGTTCATATCATCTCATTCTAAATCACCCCATCAATTCAGAACAAAATAATCCTAACCTCTCTCTCTCTCAATCTGCAATTCTTAGTTGAGACATTAGTTTTTGTTCAATTTCATATAGTTATCATTAATGGCTATTCCAAAAGTGATTGTTGCAACAATAATTCTCTCTCTTTTGGTTCTCCATCAAGTCCAAGCAATTCAAACCACCCCGAGAATGGGTATTCTATCTATCTCTACTTTCACTTAATTATATATTCTTCTATTTTTATGCATTTAATCATTTTATTTCTAATTTATGAATCAGATTGTGGAGGAGCTTGTGCAGCAAGGTGCAAATTATCAAGTAGGCCAAATCTGTGCAAAAGAGCATGTGGGACTTGTTGTGCCAGGTGCAACTGTGTGCCCTCAGGCACTTATGGAAACTATGAAGAGTGCCTTTGCTATGCTCAATTGACCACCAGAAATAACAAGCCTAAATGCCCTTAAAATCCAAGCATAAATTATGTAATTGAGTCTCTTCTTGCTTGTTGGGTTTATTTTCTTGTATTTTGATTGTTTTTCTGCTCTCTTTTTCATTTAAGTGAATAATATTGTGTTGTAAAATATTTTTATGTGTGTTGGTACTACTGAATTCTACCAGTGGTTGTAAGTATTGATTCTCTGTTTAGTTTGGAATTGTCCTGTTTTTCTTCTGGTTTTGTGTGTCTAATTAAAGAATTCCATATACAGATAATGGATTATTTAACCACCAATAAAGATATATCAACTTGTCCTTAATTTAAAATTGTTTAAAACTTAAGAAAAATCTAACGTAGGAGCAGAATAAGTTGTAATAGTAGGGAAAACAGAATTAATTATAATAGACCATGAATATTGAAAGAACATACATTCAGTTTTCTCTTTTCCTTCTTATAATTTTCAAGAAAAATCAACTTATGACCATGACAATAGTCTCAAATTCTCACACAGTGAGATTCCTAGCAAGAATCCCCTCAAAAGTGATCCCAGGGCCAAATGCAAGCACCAATCCCCACTCATTACCATTTTTCCCCTCTTCCAACATATACTCCAACACATACACAATTGTATTACTGCTTGCATTCCCATAATCAGCCAAAGCCTTCCTACTAGCTCTCAGTTTTTCAGGCAAAAGCTCCAATTTCTTTTCCAACCGGTTCAAAATCGCCGGCCCGCCCGGATGAACAGCCCAAAACAATTTGTTATAATCATTTTTAGAAAAACTACCAAATCCCATTAACTCATTACAAAAATCTTGAATATTATCCTCAATTATCTGAGGCAACTCTCTTTCCAATTTAAAACTTATACCTTCTTCTGTTAATTTCCCATCAATAATCTTCTCTGTATTTGGTAAAAAGTGTTGAATAGCTGTATGTAATTCAAAAAGAGGCTTTTCAATATTTAAATCAGGATTTGAGCCAATTACCATTGCTCCAGCCCCATCTCCAAATAAAGCAACTCCAACTAAATCATAAGGCCTGTGAACACTAGGTGGTTTGAATCCTATAATTGTAGTTTCTGAGGTTGCAAGTAACACTCTACTACCTGGATTGTTTTCAGCAATGTCCTTGGCTACACGGAGGCCTGCTACCCCACCCGAGCAGCCCGAAAAGTAGACCATGACTCGTTGGGTATTGGGCTTGAGGCCCAGCCCTTTGGCTAGGTAAAGGTCACCGCCAGGTAGCCGGGCTTCGCTTGAGGAGACATATACTAAGTGGGTTATGTCTGAAACTGGCCTACCCCATTTCTTGATGCAAGATTGTGAGGCATCAATTGCCATTTCTGTGACTGCTGAATTGCAAATGTCCAACCTTTGTTTCACAGTGGGGAGGCCTTCAATGGCTAGCTCAGGGTACTTCTTTAGGATTTCTTCTGACATAACTACGTATCTGGTCTTTACAGTGGTTGTCTTGCCTGCCAATAAATAATTATAGTACTGATCAGAAGTTTATCCAATAAAACTGTCATATCATAGATCAATATGTAACATGAAAAACGAGTTATTTACAGTAAGATCCATTGTTTTTATTATAATTAGCAATTTCATACCTATATATTAAATATCTCCTTATACTTTACAAAATATAGCACTGTCTCTTGCGTTTGTTAAGCTTTAATGAAATATTACAACGGTCCTTTGCATATTTCTATTTGGTATGATAAATGTAAAACAATGATGTATACAAGTGTTTATGATGACAAGAGGGTTTATTGGATGACCATGTAAATAGGATGAATTTATTTCAGCCACAATAACGGATAAATAAGTCATTTCTTTTATATAAATTTTAATACCATTAGGTACTGTGGAGAAGGAGAGATTTTTAATTTATAAACACAATGGATAGTTGCTAGTTTAAATAACACAAGGGGGTATTTTGCAAGGTAGAAGGAACATAGGGAGTATATTGCAAATAGCCCCATGAAAAATCATATATTAGGAAGAAAACATTCAAGATTGTGGTGTTTTGCATCTCAATTCTGGCTATGAATTGGAAATGGTCTTAATTTTTTGAAGCTAATGACATAACATGAGAACATAAGACAAGGAAGGAAATTTACAGAGTCGAGTGAGCTTCTCCTTTAAGTCAAGATCGTCACAATTGGTGTTTCTGAAATACCCATCAACCAGAAACTCTTGCATGACAAGTTGGTGAGGAAAGGCCTTGCCAAGGGCTAAAATTGTAGCTTTTCCAGAATCAGCGTTCTTTGAGCATTGCATGGTATCTTCACTTCCCATAATGCCTTTCCTTATTTAGAATGTATATTAGAGTTTCACAATGTGGAATGCTTCGAGTTGCTACAATATATACTTGCATTCGCGTAGATTCAAAGAATTGAGTAGCAGAAAATAGAACAAAATAATCATCACGCGGAGGGACAGAGGAAACTGTAATATGATTGTTTATGATGTTCTGTATTAAGTTAGTTTAAGGGTGAGAACTTCATGATCTGTGTTGGAAGGTGTTGGGTGGAGGTTTGGTTCAAAGAGAGATAAATCTGAAAATTGGACATTCAAAAACTGCTCAGATCTGCTTCCTTTTCATCAAAATGTAATTGTGAATGGAATATCAAATTAGATAAAAACAAAAAATAATATCAAAATTCTCATAAGATGATAATAATTACTTAGTTAATAAAGTATTACAATTTGACTTCGAATAGTAATTAAATGAAATGAAGCGTTTAATTTATAAATTATTTGACCACATTAAGGAGGATCAAAGTTCTAAGAAACTCTTCCCATTGATAAAATCAACAACTCGGGTTGCTGCTTGATCAAGTGCAGCAGTGACTGCAGCCAAATTTTGTAGGAACTCCTCAGCTGTTGGCTTGTCACCATCCACAATATCTGTCACGGCTTTTAAGAAAATTGCAGGGACTTTCAGAAGATCTGCTACATAGGCAATGGCTGCTCCCTGTTTCACAGCAATCATATTGACAATGAAGTAGAAAATAAATTGACATCAGGAAAAACAAAAGACAGATTCGAGATTTAGATGCATGAGTTTTTCCCCATTTTTAGTAATTTGTTAAGAGAAAAAAATTACATTAAGCTCAAGATAGTAGAAGGCTACCTCCATGTCTTTAACAGTAGCATCATTAGCAATAATAGCCGCTTCATCCTGTGGAGTCATATCTAAAGAGTCGCCAGTAGACAGTTTGCTGACCTAAAACATACAAATAGAGGGTTAAAATTACTAACAATACCATGCTTTTCCAGAACTATGTTTCGATTCAAGATTAAGAGAGTGACCTTTAAGTTCAGCTCCTTAGCAAGATTTGGCGTAGAGAATGCATGACGTAACCCAACACCATAGAGGTCAAATACCTGTAGAGCAGAAGAAGGAACACAACAATATGATACATAATAACTGAATTATTTATTTTTTAGAGCATGATATGTACTTTATATGTGGTTCCCGAAGAATTAGTTAGAGTTACCAAATTATAGTTATTTCATTTTTCCTGTTGTTAATTATCTTCCTATAATATGCTTATAAACAATAGAAAGGAAAACTAGAGGGAGAATAAAAGAATAGGAACTTACAGGGATGGGATTTCTTCTATCATGGAAAGCAACATCTGATGCAAGGAATACATCACTTATCGAAGCACCTTTTGCCTGCTAATTTACCATATTAATACAAAGATATACTAAGAGAAGTCACTGTATGCTCTATACGTTCAGTTTCATTTCCCATATCTGAAGCATATTAATAAACAACCAGCTCAATCTATGACTTAATGACAGATAAAAGCCCAAATCGAGTGTAAGTTTCGAAATAAAGCAAGCCATATATCACATATTCTGTGCGCGAAGTGTTAATGAATTTATGAGGTTCTTTAACAAGTAGGACATAAACAAATCACTAATTGAATTAATAGAGAAATAGAGAGTAAAAACAATAGAGAAATATTAAGTAAAGAAGAAAATATGAGTTAGAGATAGATAGCGAGAGGAAATCATACAAGTGCATATCATACTAGAACTTGAAACTAGCAGTAGTCTGATTAAGCATAAATAGCCAACAGTTGGACCCAAATGATTCATATGCTTGAAACAGAAAAAAGATAAAACCACTGGTTGCAATTCTATTACCTTGAAGCCTCCAGCAGTTCCTGCATTTATGATGAGGTCAGGTTTTAATGCTTGAATAGAAGCATAAGTCAGAAGAGATGCAGAAACCGTGCCCACGCTGTCAACCCCTGATAAAGAAACAAGTCACTTTAACTCAGTAGCTGGAAATTTAAGAACGGAGAAAGATCAGACGCTGTGACCCAAGAAGCATAATGGATTTATGTTAACAGATACTGCATCACGACATTCATGGTCCAGTTATTTAATTTAACATGCAAATCTGTTCCATGAATCAGAAACTCTTGAACCATTTCTGAGTATTCTGTTCTTCATATGTTATATGCCTTTGCTGGACCTAGTCATGTCTACCAAATTTAGAGACCAAGTAGAAAATGCATAAGTTTGATCAAGTATCTACTCATTATTATAGCACATGATGAAACAGAGGAAACCAGAAATCTACAGCTCAATAGGACCACCAACAAAAGCCAATAAGTACGTAAATTGGACCAAGCATTCACTTTGTGTATTTGTATATAGTATACACATAGAGATTAACAAAAGCAAAGTTATAAGCACCTAATGTTGGGTCTTTTCCTGGACAGACAATGTTGATGTTCAAATCTTTATATTTTCCAAAGTACCTCACCCATGGGACCCCCTTCGGAAACCTGCACCATTAGTTCAAGATGGTAAAATATGCAAATTGAAAAACTAAGTAATACCAAATACCAGAGATATGTTTAATACAAACTTTGTCCACCATTGAATATGCTTTGATACTATATTCAAGTGAAATTGACAATTTCTTGCTATGAAGTTTCAAATAATAATTATTCATTATTATGTTGTTTTTGCTTTAAAGTAAGTATTTGTTATGATGCTTATTATTATCCGATTCCTGCTTAGAGAACTAAACTAAGTTATTTAGATGATGAATAATAATCTCAAAAAAACTATTATGCTGTCAATACTATTCAAACAATGACTAAATAAATCTAAACAAATGGATTGAAAGAATGTTCTGCAGTGCCAACATAATGTGATACATAAACCTAAGGAAAAAACTTGCACAAATTGACAATACGAATATGATAACTCCACACATTAACTTAAAATAATTGTTTATTATAACTTGTAAAAAGCAAAAAACAGTGACTCCAAAGAAAAACCAAAAGTAATAACAGGTTGCAGGAAGAATATTCTTTTGAAAAGAAATTGAAAAATGAAATGCAAAAGAAAAAGGAATCTACACGGAATCAGGTTCCTCGGCGAGCTGAAACTTATGCACGAGAGAAGACGCCTCTGTTTGCATAGCTACAATCACAAAAACAAAAATCCTGAATCAATACACATCTTTAAAAGAGAATTTGAAAGCAATAGGAAAAAGGAGTACCGATGATGAAGAGGATATTGGAGATGTGGCGTTTAGGAGTTGACTCATCGTTGACTTCCGCCAGTGGTTTGTCGTCGTGAGGTGGCGCCATTGATTTGATTCTTCACACCTCACCGCCAATCGCAATGGACTTGGAGTGTGATTACGAGCTTAGTTCGAAGTGGAAGAAATTGGAGGTTTCCACAGTAAAAGCCGAAAGTGGGGGTATGACTTTCCTAGTATCCAATAAAACCATGACATGTGACCGTTTGGACAATTGGTTGCCTCTTTTGCACCTTCTGGATTGGGCCCCTATTGGCTATTGGATTTTCATCACGAGACGTTTGTGGTTACCCGATTGACTGACTGTATGATAAATTATTTAAACTATGTTTGATATTTATAATTTCGGTTATGATTATAGGTAGGGCTGGCAAATTGGGTCTGGACCCAATGGGCGATCCACGATCCGTCCATATTCGTTACGACCCAACTCATTAGTACACATTATTTATTGGGTTGGGTAGGTTCGGGTCTCACTTTAAATTTATAGGATTTTTTAATGTGTTTTAACTAGGTTCTTAATGGGTTTAAGAAAAAGGAAAACTCTCTCATTTTTCAGTCTACAACATACACTCTCTTTCAATTAGAACATATATAAAATGTAATGTGTATTTTATAAAAAAATAATATTTTTTTACCAAATTGCCCGTTGAAAATAAGTTCACAATTTACTGGGTTCATGTGGCATTTAACTGCATCAATCATCATACATGATTTCTTTTTTAAAACAATGAATATATTAATAGATTACTCATTATATCATAATCCTTCCAACTACTATCAAAATCAATGGGCCGACCCGACCCGACCCGTTAGTGACCCAACTCATATATGACGCATTTTGATCCGCCCAAATTTGACCCGACCCGTTCGTTTGCCTCCTAATTAAAGGCATGATCATTTTAAGAGTCTTGATTGTATTTATGAAAAATAGTCAAATATCTCCTATGTATTTTTATCATACTTGGTCACGTAGAGAGAAGAAGGTAAATAATTTTCCTTTCAATATTCATAAAATATAAATTTGAATAATATTAACTATGTGCTTGTTCTATTTTAGTAAGCACAGATTTTTAAGAATAGTGGAAGCTTAAAATTAATATTACGTTGTACACTAAAAAATTAGCAATTGCAACTAGTGATACTCACATCATTACTTTATTTCGGAAAAAATTATCTTATGTTAGGACTTTATAAAATAAAATAAAAAGAAAGCAACTTCGAGATATATATTATTACTCTACCCTTTTCATATGTATATTAGTACCACTATGCCCAAATCCAAGTCAGCCCTCAGGAATATGTGCATCTAAAAGATCATTGGTACTGTGTCGAATCCCAAAATTTAGCTTTATACATGTGACCAACAACAAAGAATCGATGAAAATCAATGCAATAGTTTGATCTAGAATTTAAACCAAAAAAGATGAACTTTCTAGCTATATGATTTTACATGTTACAATTGAATACCTATTTGGCTAAACTAGTGAACAATTATTTACATATGTTTGTCAATATTATCAAGAACCAAGACCAAAGTAGATTGCAAGGCCACAAGGAAAAAAGATGAATTAAAACCCAACAAGCATTCTGTAATTTAAGTAGACTGTGGTCACAAAAAGAAGCAGGAAAAGAGAAGGCTTTCGGGTCGGGCTACTATTCGGCAACATCGGAAAGGTGTCCGGAAGTGGCATCCGACAATTTTCACCATTGAAATATATACTTCTCGGAAAAGCCCAACCATTACTTAGAGTAAATGAATTTGAATCTTTTTGCATAAGTATTTCTGTGTCACTGATCCCACTTCATAATCATCACCTTGCAAAAGTTCAGCATTGTAGAATGCTTTCCCCCAGAAAAGAGCTACTTCTTCTGCAAAAACATTTCATATAGTCTGTGTGAGATTTACCAAATTATATTGCAAGAAAAGAAATATTCTAATTCTTGAAAATCACTAAAGAAAAAAAATGATTAATGATAGATTATTATGCACTTACTGCCTAATATGACAATTTAAAGATTATTTAACAAGAAACAATAATCAACAATCGCAATTAATCACAAACACATTTGCTAACAAAATAATACGAAGTACAAGAGTGTTTTTGCCAATTCGAACTAACACGTGAATGCATTTTGCAATAACACGATTTCTACCTATAGTGTTAATTGAATTTAATGCTACATATGGAAGCTAAATTACCTGGGACACCATAAGATGGAAGCATTGTAGTGTTGAAACTAGATGCAGTAGATGGCTGTCCAAATCCAGGATGTTGAACTACAACATTCCAATTTGAGTAATTTCTTCCATAATTATAATTAGAAACTGTCAATTTTACCCTCCAATGTGTAACATAATTGTTCTTGATGTGCCAATGAATCCGAAGAGGACACATATGATCAGTACATCGAATTAAATCAGCATCATTCATATTCGATGGAATCACACCTTCTCTGTTAACATAAATACACAAATTAAAATTGACAATATAGAGAAATTTAAAAATCGTGTTTTTCATATACTAACCTAATGCAAGTTGTAGCATGCTGATTAGCCCCTCTGCATCCACAGCTGCATGTAAGGCATGATGTGATTGTAGGATTGTAAAATGTTGAAAGTGAAACACAACAAATTGGTATTTTGCTAACTAAGTAACTAGAGTATGTGCATGTTGATTTCCATGTTCCTGAAATAGTAAATCATAAATCTTCAATCAGGTGGTTGTTAGACAAGTTGTAGTGTACAAATGAAGAATTACAGTTACAAATACCCCTGAGGTAAGGCCTAATTACAAAAATCTTTCCCACGTATTGGAAATTACAAAAACCTCCCTCGAATTAACGGAAGCAATGAACTTCACTTTATATCCGTATCAGATTTCTTAAAAAAAAGGAAAACTAAAGAAACTCAAGAATTGCTACCTTGAAAGCTAGCTATTTAATAGGAGATTTCAGTTCAATATAAACCTGACATAAGTATTTCATATTACCAATGTGGTATCTAAGACTCATACCCTACGACTAAGACCATTACATTAATTGGTCAAAAAAACTGAAGTTGCAAATTTAAAAACTAAAAAAGGAACCAAATTTCTTTGATTGGATTCAGATTGCATCAAATTTTTCGGTTTCTATCCCGTTCGACCAGTTAACCAAACTACGTAAAATTTAGACTTTTTGTGTCGAGATAGAGGTAGAGATGAATAACATTAAATTTATAATTACTGAAAACTTGTTCTTCTCTTCTTCCTCCAATGACGGATGAAACCGTAGGACTAGTGTCCATAACTTGGCCACAAGTGTAACCAGGTCCAGGAGCCATTAACGTAAGATTAAGAGGCTTGTACCCTGTCGAGTTCTGCTCCAAATTCCCAACCGTAACTTCGAAAGATGAATAAGAAAGGGAACGATCAACGGCCCAGGCAGCAAGAACGCCACCTTTACAGCAACCGTAAGATGTATTTTCTGGCACTGAATCTGGCATTAGATCAACTATTACAGGATCTGGCTTACAAGAATGTGGTAGTACTTGGTATTTGAAAGATGAACAATTTCCTTGTTGGGTTGCAAAAGCACCAGACATTGACCAAATAATTTCGGATTTTGACCATGTCCAACCTAGTTTCCATCCTGGATTTTCTACATGACGGTACTGGTAGTAGTTTTGGATTGTTACTCTTGCCTGCAATATGTTACATGGAGAAAATTAATTTTTATAGACTACTCTTGATTGCAAAAGGACTGATGATAAGTAGGCAAAGTTCTGAAATCATTTCTACTAGCTCGAGCGATGTTGGAGTTGTGATTTGAGGACGATCATTCTGAAGTGAAAAAACAATAAATGAAAAAACCGTTTCCTAAAAATAAAAACCAGCCAAGGATGAAAAAAACAATCATTGCTTTAGGCCATGAGCAACAATAGGTGTCAACGATCCTACACTGTGTGGCCCCTCAAACGAGTGCTTTTACTATTTTTGGTAATTATTAGGATGTTAATAACTTTACGCTCGAAAGTCTGATTTTCATTCTGTAAATTAGAGGTCGTTCAGAATTCCAAATAATATTTGAATTGATTTTGGAGATTGGGAGCACAAACAATGTCGAGTTGCCCAAGTCCCTTGTTACTGATATGGTGACAATATGGTATGCTTTTCAGTTCTTGGCTGAAGTAATTCTCATATATTCAATGCAAAGAGGAACAAACTTACTAGAACAATGACTTCTTCATTGACAACATAACAACGAAGATTCTTAAATCAACGGATAAAAAACGATAAGAAATCAAATGCAAACTAGGTAGAAAGAACATGCTTAAATCTTAAAGTAGTGTGGCAGGCAGCAGTACATGAATTGCAATACTAACCACATAGCCATCAATCGTATACTTGAGTATGTCGAATGTAACTGTAATATTCCCATTTGGGTCCAAAGGGTCATAGGTATCTGCAGCCATAAAAGCTCAAATGAGATTAAACAAAACAAGTTAATATTCAGCATGCAGAGCTTGAGAAGTAAAGTATGCCTGAAATTCTGCATTTTCCCATTAACATCAGTAATATCAGCATATAACACAGTCCACAAGAAGTTAACGAAACCATTTTTGTTGAACAAAAATATTGATACAGACAGAAGCTCTTATAGCTGAAGTGAAAAATTGGATCTTCAAGAATTGTAATGCCAACGCAAATATTTCTCTAACCTATTAAGAAACCAGCTACATATTTTTTCTACATAATTGAATATAGAGGTTGGAAACTAAGTATAAACATTGGAAACATCAAACTGAATGAAGAAAAGACAAAACGACCCGAAAAAGTACCGTACAATTCCAAATGGTAGATTCTCCTATGACAAATGTCAAAGGGTATATTATCCCATGTAGTGTGTATGATAAGTTACAAATAAAAATAAAAATTGCAGGCCTCTGCTATTCATTTTCACAATCTGCTCTATGGAAAGGGACATGATTAAAAGAATTTAGGCGAATGAAACACGAAATATCCTCATGTTAAATGTTTGAAATTTCAAAGATTAATGTCTGAAGTTGAACAGCCAATGCATGCTACTCATGTTTCTTGTTGCTTGCTTTCGCAAGATGTAGGAATCCTTATAGAAGTACATTTGCTCCATCCATGACTACATAAAAATGTACTAAGACTAGAAAACTAACTGCTTTTCTTCTCCAATAAAATTTCAAAGCCACCATTATACAACTGATTTAGAATTATATTTCTTAGATAACAGGCTTAAAGTTTGATTCTAGAATATAGTTGTCACCAAATATCATATAGTAATTCATATCAAATTAACCCAAAACACAGAATAAGAACATCCATCATTCAATTGTTGAGGTACAACTCTGAGCCTCTGTTCTGATACTAAAAGATAGATTCACATAACCCCACTTCAATTAAGAATATATTAATTAAACCTTTAAGATTGTCATTCCTGAGCTCTAGGATGAATATCACAAAATTGAAACAAAATTTATAATATTACAACTAAAGAAATAAAATAACAACATCATTCAATTATGCTTCACACACGACACGGAGTAAACAATTAAACATTGAGTAGAAGATAATGATCATTTCTAAGCAAATGTGGGAAAATTCAACAGCAAGCCAAAAAAGTAAACGAATATGACTATGTTACACGGTTAGGGTCCAATGCTACTAGATGAATGGGAAACAAATGAATATACTAAAGCCGCCGCGCCGGCTCCACAATTTATTTTCCACCGTTGATTGAGTTGGGCATTAATTAAGTTGGACTTTTTTGGTTTATATAAGTCCTCATCAGTCACTCTTACGGCCCAATTCACTCATGAAAGTCAAATGTCTCTAAATCCAAATTATAATCCTTTTCATTTTAGGGGACTTAGATCTAAATATTTTACTTAGGGTGAGTTTGGCCTAGCGATTCGAAAATCAATTATAGAAGAATTAATTTTACTAAAATGGATTTTGGCAATAACTGATTATGATAAAATTCAATTATAAAATAATTGCTTTTGGATAATAGCTTTTGCAAAAGTAACACTTTAGTAGCTTCTGAAATAAGTTGATTTTTAGCTTTTGGAGATTCCAAAAGTGATTATGATATTAGGGGCCAAACATCATTAAAATCACGATTGACTAAAATCAATTTCTATAATTGGGGCCAAACACTTCAAAAATCACAATGGAG
Organism: Penstemon davidsonii; assembly: GCA_034814905.1. Classification (NCBI taxonomy): domain Eukaryota; kingdom Viridiplantae; phylum Streptophyta; class Magnoliopsida; order Lamiales; family Plantaginaceae; genus Penstemon; species Penstemon davidsonii. The sequence goes on from JAYDYQ010002688.1 coordinate 9,540,866, forward strand.
GTCTAGAAGTGATTTTAAGAGATCCCACTGCTGGACCAAACTCACCCTTAGTGTTTGGATTCGTTATATAAATAAATTACACATTTTATTTAATAAAGACAAGGATCGAATACTCACGACGTTCACTAGTTCACTGCAACTTCACATTGCACTGATTTGATTCGTTATATATCCACAACTTTTTGCCTTAAATTAAAGAGGCGGATAGGGCTAATACCAACCAATAATGCCCACTTGCATCGTAATTTCAAATTGGATATTTTCCTTATTTATTACAAACTTCCAAACTATATATTAATTATTATTATCTCTAACTTTCTCACATGGACATGGAGTTGACTTCTACAACCACAACTGCATCCTCATAAAGATAGAGATTTGATTTGTAGGGTCGAAATTTTAAATAAATTAATTAAAAAACGATTTGGAATCTGTATCAATTATTTGAAATGAATTTTAATTTCACGTATTCAACTTCAATAATTAATTAATTGGAGTCGATTGAGGAATCGTAAACATATAGTATGATGAAAAGAACCTTGTTTAATTTTGTTTTAATTTTCTTGAATCTCCTGTCTAGAGAAACGGAAAATGAAACTGTGAATTTATTTATATAAACTTTTAAAAATTTAATTTTTCATTTTATATTAATTTTTGTGGCCGGTGAGCTTGACAAATCAGAATGCATTTAAAATTAATTGCGTCAATCTCTCTAATTCGATTAGTAGCTCAATCTTGATCATAGAAGTTGAAAATAACTGCCAATAATATCACATAGAATAGAGGAGGGAGTCTTTATACATGTGAGTTCTTGCAACAGTTAAAAATCTTTAACTATGAACACCATTAAATAGATTAAATTTAGACAACAAAATACTACTATTGTATACATAGTTCTGGGTAATCAGTTATTTTAGATTTTATCTAGCATGATGTATATATATTGTGTTTGCGCGAATAAAATAGTTAATACGCAATAGACCTCCATGTATATAGAGGTCTCCTACATGCACTAGAGGGTTTTTTGCAAGTTAACTCCCTGTGATATGTCTAAAGGGCAATTTACCTCCTTGTGAAATAAAAATAGGCAATTTAACTCCCTGTGAAATGAAATAATGAGCAATTTACCTCCTTGTGATATAAAAATAGGCAATTTACCTCCCTATGAAATGAATAATGAGCAATTTAACTCCCTGTTATATGAATTAATAAGCAATTTAGAGGGAGGCAATGTGCTTCTTTTATAAAAACACAGGGAGGTATCTTGCCATTTTTCTTTTCACAGGGAGTTAAATTGCCTATTTAGAATATCACAGGGAGGTATTTTGCCCTTTTATTTATCACAGGGAGTTAAATTGCCTATTTAGAATAACACAGGGAGTTAATTTGCTATTCACTCTGCACTAGAATATAGTGTGTGCTAGATTATTAGTCACCAGATCGAGTTTATATGCTTCAGTTTTATGAAAATGTTCCAAATTTGCTTTAGTTTTATGACGGATAAATTATCAACTCGAAAACTTATGGGATAAAATTGTTAACGAACATAAATTATGGGATCAATTTTGCTTTTTTCCCAATAATAGTACACGCATTCCTAGTAACTTATTTAAGCACGTCCAAAGCACATTGTATTTATAAAATAATTAATTATTTAAATGCATCTAAAGATATGGTAATTAATTATTTAAATGCATATAAAGATATGGTAATTAATTATTTAAATGCATCTAAAGATATGGTAATAAATAACCTGTATAAGCACGTAAGATACACATGACAATCATAAAAGAACTTAATGCAATAATGATTCTTCTGTTACTAATTAACTTCATCTTGCTTTAATTCCATAATCTAGAAACTTTACCATTTAAACGTTAAATCTCGACTAAAAAATCTTATGATGTACATCAAATAACTCTAGTTCGACTCATCTAAATTTTTTAGTTGAAGTCAAAATCTCTTTCAACAGCCCAACAATTTAGTTTTTAACAATAATCTCAAATTTTAAATAAGAAAATTTAAACAATATATTATTTTACTCAGCTCGACTGTGTGTATTATGCCTAAAATGAAAGAAGTCTTAATCTGAATATATAAGAAGAATAATTAGTAAATTATATATGTAAATATCATAAATATATAACCCAATTAATTCCATGTCTCAATAATATCTTTTTAGGTGAGTGCATATATAGCATCTTCTTTTTCTGTAAAATATCATGTTTTTTTTTTGGTAGAAATGTAGTTCCAAGTTGTTCCAAAAGAAAAAGGTCATGCATTATTATTCATTGAAGTATAGCGTAAAAATCAATTGAAAAACCCAAAGGGGTTTGGTCTAGTGGATAAAAGCTGGCTAGTACCACAGGGAGGTCAAGGGTTCGACCCCCTCCACTGTAAAGAATCTCTTGGGAAGAGCTTTCCGTAAACAGCGACCCGGCTCGGAGTGGTAGCTCAAATACTACCATTTGATGTAACCAAAAAAAATCAATTGAAAAATAGGTCAGAAGATATAGATATAAATATAAATTGAAGTTGACTGAAGGGTGACAGCAATTAATATCCAACTGAATCCCCATGCTCATGTTGATATATTCAATTGACTTAGGTGAAATAATAAATCAATCTCGTTTCCATGCTATAAATAGAGTATCAAACCAAGCCAAAATCAGGCCTGAAAACAAAATCAAATTGCCCAAAAAGAGTCCTACCAAAAACATGGCTGCTAATAATGGGCAGAATTTACATGTATTTGATGAGGAAAGCCAAAATAGTGGAAACAAGATTCAGCCTGTCTTCTCCACTCCAGGGCAAGTTCCATTTTTGCATATTTAATTTTCTATCATGAATATACCTTTTCTTTCCTTTTTTTCATTTTTTAAAGATTTTTTGTGGTTTTTTCAAACAGGCCACAACATTGGTTAGTTGATCCTGAGAAGAAACAACAAAATTCTCTTACACTAAGTGAGATATTGGGCTTCAACGAGCTTTCATCATTGGAAGTAAGTATAACTACTTCGTTCATGTTCTTTACTTGGGGGCAAAATCGTAATTTCGATCCCATTAAGATCAACACCATTCAGATCAACACTAGTACTTTCAATTATGGACGTTTAAAGTAGCACTTTTTGTCCTACCTTTTAAATTTTTTGCGCATATCATCGATTCACCATCTTTATAACCAATATTTGGGACGTAAAGTGCATTAAACAGACAATTATATGGATCTTTAAAAAACCTAGCTATTTGAGACCAAAATGCGAAAAATGGATGGAATGGGAGGTATCATACAAAAAAAATAGTTTTGTTTTCTTTTTTTTTTTAAAAAAAAAAGGGAAAAATTGCAGAATACGTCCCAAATTAATTAGTAATTTTGGGTTTTCGTTCCAAACTATATCACCTCACCGATTTTTGTCCCGTAATTTTATATTTTTTTAATATCGTCCCACCATTAATTATGAGACGAAAATTGCTTACGTGTCCATTAAATTGCCACATGGCTGCTTACTTGTCATGACGTGATAAATTTTAGCATGCACAATTATACAAGATTGCAGAATTCGTCCCAAACTAATTATAAATTTTATTTTTTCATCCCAAATTATATCAAATCGCCGAATTTCATCCCGTACGTAATTTACCATTTTGTATGAATTTAGTCCCACTATTAAATAATAAATATTAAAGAACTTGTACATATGACATTTAATGGAAAAGTTTTTTGAAACTATTGATTTATGACATGCATATGTATAAGTTGTTTAATATTTATTATTTATTAATACTAAAAAGAATACATAATATTTTTCTAATGAAATGACACGGATATTTTTTTCTCAAAAAAGCGCACGAAAATTTCGAAAATCCATACTATTTTTTTCTTAAAAAGATAAAAAGTTGAACCGTCATTTCCATTAAATTAGAAATTTAGTAGTGGGACTAAATTCATGCAAAATGGTAAATTACGGGACGAAATTTGGCAATTTGATATAGTTTGGGACGAAAAATTAAAATTTATAATTAGTTTGGAACGAATTTTGCAATCTTGTATAATTGTGCATGCTAAAATATGTCATGACAAGCAGTCAGGTCGCAATTTAACGGAAATGTGCGCAATTTCCGTCTCATAATTAACGGTGGGATGATATTCCAAAAATATTAAATTACGGGATGAAATTTGGTAGTTTGGGACGAAAATCCAAAATCGGTAATTAATTTGGGATATTTTCTACAATTTGTCAAAAATATTCTTTGGTCCGAAAAGTTTGATGTTAAAAGTGTTGGGTTGAGTTCTATTTTCCTCCTCCAAGTCTTCAACTATCTACGGCTTCAATTGCACCAAACAATTTGTTTCAATGTTGAAACGTCTCAAAAAAAAAAAAAAACGTCTCAAAATCTTCTTCTGTGTCCTTTCTTTAAGGATAGTCTTAGAAGGGTAAAATACATTCAAAAAAATGCTGATAAAATGAAGAAAATTTAAATGTTTTGCTCATTGTATTTTCTTTGAAAAAGATCAACAATATGGTACAATTGGAGCATGATAAATTGTAACGAATGAACCAATAATGTTAGTAGATGAGCGAAAGTGACACGATTGATAATAGACGGTCAAAGTGACACTCGAAATATTTTTTTTTATTGAAGGGTACAAAATTCAAGTCAAAAAGTGTTTGATAGTCCACTTAAGACTAAAATGTATTTTTTCCGATCTATTTGTAAAAAAATTCAAGTCAGCAAAAGTGTGGATAGTCCACTTAAGACTAAAATGCACTTTTCCCGATCTATTTGTAAATAAACAAAGTTGGGACGAGCTCCAAACAAAATATACTACTATTTTGATATTTGATAATCGAGTGAGGAGCAAATTAATTTCATGTGTTATTTTAAATAGGCAATTTAACTCTGTCATAAATAAAAGGACAACATACCTTCTTGTGTATTTATAAATAGGTTTGAGTTTTTCTTAATTTGAAGGTGTTAAGTGTTAAATTTGTGTTTCGGGGTGTAAAGTGCCAATTTATTTTGTTTCGGGGGTGCAAGTTGCTGAGTTGCTCTTAATTCGAGGGTGCTAAGTGCTAATTTTGTTTTGGGGGTGCAAAGTGTCAATTTTTCATGTTTTGGGGTTCAAAGTGCCAAGATCTACAATTGATTTACATATTTTTCCCTTGACTCCGATTGTTATTTTTGCCTGAAATAAGATAGGGTGCAAAATACTAAATTTTTCATATTTTGGGGGCATAAAATGCTAAATCTGAGTTTTGAGGGTGCAAAGTGCCTATTTTCCATGTTTAGGGAGTGCAAAATGCAAAAACCCAGTATTAATTAATCTTTTTATATGAATTCACTCAAATTCATTAATCTCAAATAACTTGATATTTTGATCGGCAAAATCTTATTTTTGGTCCTCTAAAATGACTGCATTTGAAAATTGGCCCTTTGTTGTGGTATCTTGGCAATATACGTCATTTATTGTGTCAACATCATCAATTTCAGTCCTTATCACTGATTTTTTTTAATTATCGCAAAAAAAAAATCAATTTATGTCATATTTGACCTATCACATGGCTTAGTCTTGCAAATTGTGGAGTCAGAATATGAAATTATTAATTTTTAAGTGTCACTCACAAATGATATTTTTGGCTAAAATTAAATTTTTCGGTCAAATTAGACATAAATTGGTATTTTTTAACCAAAAAAAATTAATTTTCCGATCAAATAAGATATAAATTGATAATTTCCGACAATAATTAAAAAAATTCGACAATAAGCACTGAAATTGATGATGATTATTGTCGAGGTACCACTGTAAAGCGCCAATTTTGAAATGCAGCGATGGTTTGCCTATTTTGATCTCTATTCCATATAATATATCTTTTAACTAATTCATGCAATCTATTTCAAAACGATGATGATAGGTATGGCGAGCTTCAATGGGGGAAATCATCGGAACCGCAGTTTTGGTATTCATGCTAGACACAATAGTAATCTCCACAATCGAATCCGACATCAAAATGCCAAATCTCGTCCTCTCAATCCTCGCCGCCATAATCATCGCCATCCTCCTCCTTGCCGTGCATCCAGTCTCCGGCGGCCACCTCAACCCCATAATCTCCTTCTCCGCCGCCTTAGTCGGCCTGATCTCAATGTCCCGTGCCCTAATTTACATCCTCGCACAATGTCTGGGAGCAGTACTAGGCGCACTAGCCCTAAAAGCCGTAATCAGCTCCAAAATCGAACAAACTTTCTCACTCGCGGGATGTACGTTAACAGTAATTGGGCCGGGCCCAAACGGACCGGTTACGACGGGCCTGGATACGGCCCAGGCGTTCTGGCTTGAAATTTTTTGTTGTTTTATTTTCCTTTTTGCTTCGATTTGGATGGCGTATGATCATAGACAGGCGAAGGAATTGGGGATTGTGCTTGTGTTTACCATAGTTGGGGTAGTGCTGGGTTTGCTTGTGTTTATTTCAACGACGGTGACGGGGGTGAAGGGTTACGCGGGGGCGGGGATGAATCCGGCGCGGTGTTTTGGGGCGGCGGTGGTTAGGGGTGGACATCTTTGGGATGGGCATTGGGTATTTTGGGCCGGGCCGGGTATTGCTTGTGTTGGGTTTTATTTGTATACGAAGATTATACCTAGAGAGCATCATAGTGCTAAGGGTTATGATCATGATTTTGTTAATGCTGTTAAGGTTTTATTTGGAGGGGGTAGAAAGAATTTGTGAATGGGTACTCGGGTTGTGGCTGTTTTTCTTTCTTGTGTTGTGTAGAATTTTTTTTTTTAATGAATGTGTTGTACTATATTCTAAGCAAGTTTGTTAAGAATCAAAGATGTGTAAGCAATATTTAAAGAGAATACAATAGAATGTTCAAATCTCATGGTTGCTCTTTTTTGCCTTTTTTCAATAGAATGGCGAGATAAGTACAATAATAAATAATAATTATTATTACGAAAGAATTAATGTTAAAATCAATGTAAATTATTTTGTAAATTATTTTTTGTTGTTTCATGATACCAAATCAGAGCAAACTAGATTCAATCGAACAAACTCTAGTTCTTGTATCATGAGCAACAAACTAGAACCGACTCTATTACTTTGTATTATCAACTAGATCAATTCGATATTTGATTAGCAATTTTCCTTTACCCACATCTGTAGTATCTTTGCAGAAACCACATAAACTGTGACACAAATAAAACTGTTTTAACAACTTAAATTAAATTAACTTCAGTCTGCAGCATAGGTATAACATCTCAAAAATAGAATACCAAAGCACATTTCAAAAGCTGAATAAAGAGTATTGTTTCCAATAACATTTCTGATTAGGCAACAAGTCCGGAAGCACATATTCCATTTACAAACAACTGCATATAATTAGTAGTATATAAGTTCTTCGATACATATTCTTTAGTTATAATTTATTTGCTTCATTATGCCATTTTTTGTGCTCTATACTTACGGCGAGGAAGGCTGCAGGAACGTAGATGAAGAAGCAATCGGTTCGTGCACGAGGGAATTAATAGAAACGGAAACAGGATTGCCTTCCAACTGCAGCATAATACTTCCTAAAACTTCAGTCAATAACTTCTTGAACTCGTCTTCTTTCACTGTTTTCCCATCTCCAGCATCAATCATTTTAAAAGCCTCAGTCATAATATAATCCATCTGCAACCATAAGTAATGACAATATAATTCTTATTAATCTATTTCTTTCCTATAGTAGCAAGAGTGTGATTATTAGGTAATTAATCGACTAAACGTTAAAGAAAATGTAAAATTAGTCTGATTTGTGGATGATAAATTTATAATACCTGATCAAGTGCACCAAGAGGAGGTAAGCCAGCAGAGGCTGCCAATGAATCAAGTGCTACACTCAAGTATTCTTTTGGTATTTTCCCGTGGCGATCTCTCGGTGCATCTTTGATCGCAGAATCGAGGGTCTACATTCGCATAAAATGTTAAAATTGCGCAAAATCATATGACAAAAATGCTATACTAAAATAAAACCAAGCCAGTAAATTACATATACCCCCCTGCGGTTAGCCCAAATTACGTAGGAAATAACCCCTGATATGACTATATGAGTGGTAAAAACTCTAGGGTCATTTGTAAAATAATTCCCTAGTGTTTATTCTTATTGGTAAACTAACAGAAATGTAGCGACGAGACCTCCCTATAGCGCGATTGATAGCAACCTATGTTTCAAATTCCTTGTAAAATGACTTCTAGACCATATTATATTTTAGTATTTTCACAAAAAAAGAATAAATCATCATTTTTAGTCTTCAAAATAAGTTGATATTTCATCCAATTATTTTTGCCCAATTCAATTTTATGAATAGAGATGTAATATTTAATAACTTATGAGTACATAGTTGATATTCATTTAGTTTAACATATAATAGAGGTACTTATATAGCTATATCTTTGTTAACTGAGGGAGTATAGGCCACTAAATATAATACAGGGGAACATTTAATAATTAATTTACTCTTCCTTAAAATCTGAAGAGAAAACAAAACAACAATAAATCTAAAAAGGTTTATACTAATGCAGATTGGAAATATTAAAACGAACGACATGTAGACGAGTACTTGAGCAGTATGACTAACCTTATCCAACTCAAACTTGTTAGATAAGAGTCTTTTAATGCCACTTCCGTCAAAAGTATTCTGACTATGAGCAACAATAGCTGGTTGTTCTTTGAGAAGTTGCACCACATAATCAGCAGCTCGTTTAAACTCGCCCAAAAACGTCTCCTGCGTAACCGGTTGCTGGAGGGCCCCGCCAAGGGATTCTAGTGCCGGTTCAACAATGTTACACATGACCTAATACAGAACAAACTTAGGTAATAAATATATTCCATTTTGATACTAAAATTCAAGAATTCTAATAAAATTAATTATTACCCAAGAATCGGTGGCAGGAGGCATTCCTTGGTCTACCGTAAGTTTTTCAAAAGCTTTGATGATGTAATCTTTAAGGGATGCTCCATCGGGTAATTTGATTTCGGAAAATACAGAAAGCATTTGAGGTTCATAAGTGGGACCCTCGAGGAACTCGTGGAGGTCATCGCCATCGATCCGAAGAATCACAACAGGGTCTCGTTTCAGACCAGCAGCCATGCCTAGTAGAAAATCTGATAAAACTTCTTTAAACTCAAGTTTGCTTATCTTTTCTTGCTTACCATGTGTAAATTCATTAAGAACCTGGATCATACCATAATTAGTAAGTTTTTCATTTTGTCAAAAAATTTACAAAAATCTCATGCAATTGAAGAGTGAATTAATATCACATGAAAAATTAACGGCAGCATCACAAACACAAATTCTTCTATAGGATTTAATTTTTCGAATTAGTATATCATTCGTGGCATTTAGAGAATTTTTTTTTTTAACTGTGGTAGTATGCAACATACCAAAAGTCCGCCAACCCGCCTCACTTTGATAATATGAAAATGATGTTACTTCTATAAAGTGCCACTATTTTTAGATATTGGTGTTTACTTTTTGTTCCTTATAAAGCATAGTTTTTATTTCTTTTTCTCTTTTCCTTTAAACTTTATAACAAGCAAATATAGTAGCAACCTAACACATTATTAAGCAAAGAAACTTAGGCATTAAGTTGCATAATCCACATCAAGACCTTACTTTTTTGGTCCAGAAGGCTTTATTGAGGTCCTTTCTAGACCTTTTGGCACAGAAGATAGTACTTTTCGTTTAAGTCCCACGTCATATCGACAATCATAGTTTCTACAGAATTCCTAATAGATTAGGATTGATAAAGATAAGAGATAAGCATATAACAAAGTCATAAAAGGCAAAACATTAACTTTAAAGTGCTACATCCTGTTAAACTGACACCTGCATCAAGATCTATCGTTACAAATGTTCCTTGAGCTAGCTCGAGAAACACATAGAGGCTTATTCTTGAAAATACCTAACTAATGTAACTAGGATTAATAATAGAAGCTTATAGACAAGAATTAAGGTCATGTGCTACAACATTAAAAAAAAATCAGAAGTAAATATGTGAATGGTATAATAATATTGATGACTTCTAACTTCTCAAAGCTCAGTCACAAACAGAATCGCAAATCATTACACAATATCACTCTGAAGAACTTAATTAATGAACCATTATTTCCACCATTTTATGGATTCTACCAACAAAGGACTCCCAATTTTCCAATAACTAAATGTTGATGAAGAATTACCAAGAAACATACCAACATTATAACTTTAAAAGCAGATTCCAATTATGTGGTTGAGTAGAAAAAGTGCAGAACTGTAGTATATACACATACACACACCAACAATATATATATATATAATAATCACACCCATAACTACAATAATTCTTGATCAAATCTTGAATCTTAGATTCCTCCAAACATAATGATGCATACTATTATCATGGATCAAAATTCTCACAAGTACCCGCGCTGAAAACACCGAGAAGTCTCTATTTTTAACTTAATCGTACATAAATATAAAGTATTTCTACTTCCAACATGTTTATTCGAGTTACAATGTTTGAAAAAGAAAATCCAAAAGTCTTAAAAAATTTCGAAAAAATTCTGAGAAATTTCAAGAAGTTCCTGAAAAGTTTCTAATAGTATTTAATTCACCGAAAAATACCAAGTTTTAATCCATTCATACCCCAACCAAAAAAATAAAGAAGAAAGTTTGGAACTTTAGTTCAAAAAACCCACAAATGAGTGTAAATTTGGATGAAAAATGAAAAGAGTTTAGGAAAGAAAAAGAACCTCAGTATAAATGTGATCAGACTCAGGGGAAGTGCCCTGTGCCGGCAAGCCAAGAGCTGAGCCTATATCCGCCACCGCAGGTTGTAATTCTTTGACAGAAAGTTTACCATCACAGTCAATGTCTAGCTCTTCGAACTTATGATCCACAAAATTGCTAAAGACCTGATCATTTTCAACCAACTCCATTATATCTGAACCGTCCATTACCTCCTGATCATGACCACTAATACTACTACTACTACTTTTCTCCTTCATTACTATTCTTGTGCAAAAATAAAAGAACCCTCCCCCTAACTTCCAACTTTTTTTCTTTAATTAATGCTAATGTTCGAAAAGGGTTTCCTTTCTGGTGCGATTCTCGTGAGTGACTACTGTGTATTCTGCTGATAATTTCTTTGATTTTCTTGGGAGGTGTTATATAGTTATGAGTGAGTGTGTGAAAGAGCAGAAGGTAGGTGTCGTTTGGTCCAAATCATATGAGGAGGTTTTAAATTTTCATAAATTGTTATTATATTAGGGTGTCTAAATGAGCTGTAGAGCAGTACTGGAGAACAAAATGTTTAAAAGTTTTTAGTTTGAATTTTATTTATTGAGATTGAAATTATGTTTGAGCTTAATTTTTTTTTTAGTGAATTAAGTAGAATGAGTTGGGATTGATAATTTTTATAAATTTTGTCATTATTTAATTTAACGAATCTTGCTAATTGTTTAACAAATCATGTTCATACAAATTTTATTGAACGATCTCAAATTAATTGTCGAATAGTTTGATTTTAATATCAACTGGAATTGAAGGAGATGATTATAACAATGCATATGAAATTATTGCGTTTAAGTTCACAAAAGTAAACCTTAGAAGTAGAGGTGTAAACAAGTCAAGTTATGTCTAATTATACATTGTTCAAGTTTGATTTGAATTTGTATCAAACTTGACACAATGTTTGAACTTTGTTTGATTTTCACACGCAACGAGCTCGAACGAGTTTTTATTAGACGGGTATCAAGCAATTTAATGTTATTACATGTATTTTGTGACTTTTTAGCTTATAGAGTCAAGTCCAACTGAGCTTCAGAATTAATCAAACAAAAAATATTGTTCAAACTTGTTTAATTTACATTACGAATCGAGCTCAAATAAACTTTTATCGGACGAGCTTGATTCGAGTATTGAATATTTTAGTTCCATTTTCAATTCTGCTTAGAAGCCCCATAATTTTCATAGCATATCAAATTTTAACAAAAATCAACATTTCAAAATTCTAGTCCTTTGATAAAATGAGCATATTTTCCCCTCTAAACAAGCACATGGTTTAATCAATTTAAAGTCGCACCAAACAAGAATTATCAAAAAAAAAAAAAGTCGCACCAAACAATATGCTTAACATTTAAAAACAACCAAACAGGACTTAAATAGCATAAAGAGACAAAAAGTTATAGCCACGAATATGTTTGTGGTTGAGACACGTGGGGCGGTTAAAGGGGGTGGGTGGAAAAGTAAATATCTCTGAGCTCATTTTGGTCTGAACTATTTTATACTCTGGTCGGCCCATAATTAATTGACGCGTGTCCTTGCTTGGTACAGTGTCTACGTAGATTGCGTAATGCAAAGGCAAAGTCGGTTTGACGTGGATGATTGACCCGGAAAAAGACGAGGGCCCAGTCAATTATTGGGCCTTGGGCCCGTGTATTTACCTAAACTTCTTTTTGGGTGTGGGTTTAACTTTTTCTCTTTTGTCCACACAACTAGAAGACACCTCACACCTCTTATGAACTTTTATTTGTGGACACTACATTAAATCCATTTTATGTGGATATTACTTGAACTAGAGGTGCACAATAAGAATATAAAAATACTTTTAGCTATAATTTTACCCACAAATAATTTATTTTATAGTGTTTGTTGTGTACGATAGAAAATTTTGAGATAAAAAACATGTCAAAATCTTGTTTTGTATTATATTTTATATCTGAGATAGAGTTCTCTCAAAAAAAAAAAAAAATTCAGATAGATCTTAGAGACATAAAAGTCTCCACCTAATATAAATCAATGTTATTTTAATTTTGTGTCCTTCTCAATATTATTTTCAATATTTTATGATTCATGTTTATGTGTTTTTAGTAAATTTTTTCTTCTTAATAATATTTCGATATGATGTGTTTTTCAAATTTTTTCCTTAATAATAATTATAAACACAATATGAACTATCATTGTTTTTTAGTTCGATTTTATTTTTTCTTTATTCTATGTACTTATTTGAATAAAAAATTCTCAATAATTTTAAAAAGAATACAATCTTTTATTTTCTTTATAATACGGTCGTCTCGTTATAACGGAGTATCATATGTAACTAAAGTAATTTATAGGGGTCATTTTTATCAAATTTGACCTCCACTTTTTTGTATCGGTTCATATATTTTATCGTGAATAAATTTAAGTTTGACTATTTGATTGATTTTTTTTGTATTTACTTAACCCCTGCTTAAAATTCCTGGATCCACCCGATGATGAGCTCGAATAAATAATGGCATTTCCAACGTAGACTATATCTATATCACATATCCTTTTCAAAAATATTCCCCTAGTTTCTGCTAGATAACCACATTCTAGATTAATGTCATCTGGCCACTATCTTTTGCCCTAATTACCTAAACAAAGGGATGAAAACGCAAGAGAAAATTGGTACAAAAGGCAGCATAAATAGCCAAATACGTTTTATAATTTAAAAATAAAATCTTTAGAATCTTAAAAGTTCGCCTCCATTTATTTGGGCCACATATGATTAAAGTACATATGGGCCTCGGACTGTCACATAGAAAATCACTTGAGCCACATAACTACATAAGATTGAAGTGCAGGTGGGCCTGGCTCTATTAAATAGAACTATAGAAGTACAATTGACTTTGGTAGTCCGAGGCCCAATTCAAGAAACAGAACCCCAAGCCCATTTACAAAGAACATAACATAAACTGAATGATTTTTTATATCATGAATTGAAATATACATTTTTGTCTTAAAAAGTAATTTTAGTAATATATATAAAAAAAATCACTAATTGTTCTGCCACTAAACACATATAAGAAGACCAAATTAATTACATTTTCCAACATGCAATCACATAAAAAATAATCCATAAAAAAAGATCACATAAAAATATTATGTAGTAGTATATGCTAAATCTGAACTACTTTCCTTTCTCCGAGAATTCTTGATTGGATTGAGAAGAAACATATTGCAAAACCTCAAAGAATCTAGACTGACCATAACTTAAAACCTTTTGCATAACCAAAGTAGTAATAATCCCAGCCTTATTTCTCATCTTCTGCAACTTCAAATCAATTTCTTTCTCATGCTTTACCAAATATAGTTTGAGGAAAGAACCATATATATACACAGTTCCCTGAAAATAGAGCAGAAAAATAAGTTTCATCATGTTGAATAAGAACAAAGAAAAAGTCTAATCTTTATTCATAACATCATTACTAACCCTTGTTTTAGGATGCCAAAGGTACAACACCAATGCAATCTTGGCTTCACCATATAGTGGTAACCTTAAGGAAAATAGGCCAAAAAACCGCGATTGTTAGAAATCATAAGGGGAAAATTGCATTTTTAGTGTCACATGATGGAACCCTCACCAACACTTCTAAATTTTGATCAGCTTGTTTAAAAAATTGGCTTTTGTTTGAACATGTATTTTGGATAACAGTGAAAAACTGATAATAAATGCAATATATTAAATTTGGGACCAAAAGTGCAAAATAATTTTAAAATTGAGACCAAAAGTGATGAGGCAATATTTCCAATTCGTAAGCCGGAAACTCTAGTCCGACCCAACATGACCCAACTCGAGTGATCCCAATATACTCACAAGACAAGTACAAGAGTAATCAATTATAGTTGAAACGGGGTTAGACTAGAATTTTCTTGAAAATACATATAACAAATGTAATTTACTTTGCTAAACACATACTAGTACCATGATATGATGTAATCACCAACTCTCTCGAATAAAGTAAGCACGGCAACTAAGATCCTACAACAAAACGTACAAAACCAAAAAGCCCCAATTAAAATCAGTAATATATTTATGCAAATAGCAATATATATAAGAAAATATATATGCAGAATGGAAATTCATACCAGTACTGGCACCAAAATTTGAGTTGATCGATTGATAAATCGTGTTTTTCAACTGTCTTATAGCATTCGTATGCTGGATAAACATACCCCAAAACAATCCTGTAAAATTAAAACATAATGACATTGTTTGTTACTAAATGCTTAATGCAAGCAATGAACTCAAAACAAAAAGAATATGAAAATTATTGCAAAAGCCGTACAATAATACTCTTGTGAGAAGCGATCCCAGCATTTTGAATCGCACCCCTGATATTCTGAAATTGAAATATTTAACTAAGTATAGAGAATAATAAATTTAAAAATATATGTGAGATTTGATTCTAGGAGTGTGAAACGACACGACTCTTTGAATTGATTTTACTGGCGGTTGTTTCTTATTTCTGCACTTCAGCAAAAAGACGCTTTTTTTCCCACATTGATCTACAAAATTTATAATCGCGTTTGTAAATAAGCCCTCCGTCTGTAGTAAAGAACTGTACGGTTGGGAACCGGAGAAAATATAGGCAGCCGTCATACCGTCGTCCCTTCCGTCAGTTCATGAAATGTCCAGTCTCTCCTCATCACATGCATCCGGAGTCAATTCTTCGCTTACGGTTCACAATCTCTGACTAATAAATTAATTAATTATATGAATTTTTGTCTGCTTTGCATTTTGACAAGCTAGAAATATACAGGCCAGAGGCATCAATTGGTATTCAATTGTAATTTTTTTGGGGTTTAGTAATTACACATTGTAGATCAAAACTCAAAAGCATTGGTTTAAGTTACTACTTGATCGTGAACATTTGTTATGATTATAGTGGATATTGGAATACAATCACAGGTAGTTACAGAAATTCAGGTTCAATTTATATTCATGATCCGCTGTGCATGTACTATTGTTGTGGAATTAGATTTTGAATGATCAAGTCAGAGTCAGTGGACAAATGCATCAGAACTGCTCTTTGGAAGTCAGTGTTGAACAAAACTATTGAAATCTAAATACTCCATAAAATTAGTAGTATCATGTATATTCTTAATACATCAATCAGTGGTTTCTCTTTTTCTACAGGATTTCGAAAGAATCATGATTATTTTCGGTACTTTTCAAAATTATCGAGCAATGAGCTTTGCTCAATACTTCAGCCGAGAAGTTAAGTTGACGAATACTTCCTCCTTACAGAGGAATGTCAGACCACCCATAGGATGGTCAAAACCGAAATCTTCTTCCGCTTGGCGTAACAAATCTTGAAATGCAGGATGGTTCAGGTATGATATTGGGACCACATATCTCTTCTTCTGAAGTTCTCCTACATAAACTGCTAGATGGCCTTTAGGAACATCTGATTGTTTTCTGCCAAGAAGAGACTGAAACTTGTGAATTCGCTTACTGCTGATACTATTCAATAGTAGCAAACGGAAGCCCATAGCTGAATTTCTGTTGATATAATCAAGGATGATTTAACTTAATTTGAGATGTGGCAGAAGAATTATCATGTCTAGTATTTATAGCATATGGATAGTTTCCAATACGAGGCCAATTTGGGTATGAAATAAAGGGTTGTTACGGTTAATTGATTTATAATGTAGCCAGAGGGGCCCGATGACAAATTTATGTCTCACATGTCTATGCTCATCTGTATAGCTTAAAAATAATAATCCTATTTTATTCTTTATCCAAACATTCGCTTATGGTTCAGAAGCCCCACTTGTTCCTTTAAGGCATTGTTGAGAGGAGCATTGTGGGTTGTTTTGAAGTGCTGATGCCTCAAAAACTTGAAATCATTGCCAAAATGTCGATTCATTTGACTTATATTTTGTATTAGAGATGGTGTTATAAATTCTGAAGACTAGGATTTATAAATACCGACAGCAACTTGCAACTGCAAGTGGCATTCAACATTCTCACAGGACCATTTAATATGCTTTTTTCCTCTTAGAATTGTGGGTGGAATTCTTTTATGTCCTGAAGGAAGTTCATTTAATTCAGGACGACCTTTAGCATGTATATGAGAAACAGCCTATGTATATATTCTTTTTTATTTTAATAATATTCTTTTATGTCATACCATGGATGGCAAGGAAGAAGAGGTTATGGATGACAGTTTTTAGTCATCGAGAGTGTGGAACTTTTTTTAAATGTGAAACTCTTCCTCAAAGTTAGCTTTGACTGTTTTTTTTGGTTTCTCAGGGGTATTCACCTGACTTAATCATTTTGAGGCGCGTCATACATATTATATGGGAACCCCTCCCGCGGGGATTCGAATCTGGGTACGCCACTTTGTGGGAGCTAGTCCTTCCACTAGACAAATTACCCGTTGGTAACTATGAATTTTTATGAGGCTAGAGGATGATATTTAATAGTAAAACGTTCAGAAAAATTAGTTTAACCTATGAAGTCGGTGCCATGAGCACAAAATTATTGCTTAAGATCAGGAATGTTATGTGCAATCGATGATGCCACACTTCATAAGCTGAATCGCAAAAATGGGCGTCTTCATTTTTTGGGGGTGGTGGTCGAGGCACCTGATTAATTAAGTTCGATTATGTCCTGTCTTCACATTTTGTGAAAGTTTCATTAGATAAGTCTGTTAAATTGTTAATGTTCAAGGGATAGTGAAAATTGTACTTGACTCAGGTGATCATCTACTCAGTCACGCGTGCATTTTAACCATGAATTTCTTGATTACCATTTTCAGGGTTCCACTCCGAATTACAGAATGAACATTGCTGGTGCAACAAAATCACAAGCTTGTTCTGAATTTCCAGAATCATGGACTCAATATTCTCTTATATGCTTAGGTTTCAGAATATATATTAAGTTATCTTAGCTTGACATCAAAATTCAACAAGTTATAAATTTTATGTTGATTTCCTTCTCTGTGAATAATACTCTACTTCTATGCTGTTCTCTTAAAATTGTTTATCTATGTTGAATTATTATTGTTTTAGTGTTAACAAAAATAGCATTACCTGAACTCCAGGATAGGGAGATGTCTCCTGAACTTGAATTTTAGGCATATGCTGTTAAGTCTTAAAAAAAGCAATCTTTGCAGTTTGAAATGAAAATTTGAGTGTTATATTCTTAATAGAGCTTGGACTACTAAACGGAGCAAGTACGGATGCTAAAATTGATTATTGATTCAATGTGGAAGTGAATTTTATTTAACTGAAATTAATCTCCCTTTTACATCAGTTCAAGAATTTCCACTTGAATCTACACTCTACAGCTAGCTAATGTCTAAATATAAAAGCAAAAAAAGAATTAGCGTATACTGTTAACCACTGCTCTTCGCGATTTGTTTATTGCATCATGACATGTTCATCTTTGAAGTGATTTCGGCGAAAGTATTCTCACTGCACGGAATTGTTAGACCTCCCGCGGGATGATTGAAGCCAAATTCTTCCTCTACTTGGTGCAACAAATCTTGAAATGAAGGGTGATTCAGGTATGATATTGGAACCACATACCTTTTCCTATGAATTTTTCCTACATAAACTACAAGATGACCCTTAGGCACATCTGTCTGATATCTATTAAGGGATTGAAGCTTGTAAAATTTCTTGGCATTTGCAATCAAGGTTGGAAAAGGAATAGCCATGGTTGTTTTGAGGGTTAGAACAAAACTATTGATTTTTTTCAAGGATTTAAAGAGGTTTTTGATTGTTTAATCGCTACGTAACTTGCATGATGCTGCACTGTGAAGTTTTGAAGGCAGATGTCTATATAGATATATGTGTGTGTGAGTGTTTTTTTTATATAAACTCTAAGAGGGGTCTACGTTACCAAAGACCACATGGCTTTGTTCATGAAACTCAACAAAATTATCTCGTATTCATACATCATCACATTGTGCTGGAACCCCACTTGTTTTAATTAAGGAAAAACTCTGCAGATTCCTGGAAAAAAGTTGCATTACACTGAAGTTACAATTTACATGGTGAGTTCTTTCATTGTTGCACATTAAAAATGTTGTTTAATTTGGTAGCCAAAAGGCAATTGAGAGAGGTATTATGTTAGCTAAATCTTTTTTATGATCACCATATATAATAATTTGCTATTCGACTTCGTATTGCAAAATGGTAGAATTTGAGTGAGATCTTGGTCAAGCAAGGGACTGTTTGAAAAGTAAAAAATTGCATTAAAATGAAAAGTGTTTGGGAGTCGCAATTGTTTTCGTCAGACTACCTAATGTTGAAAACACAAAAAATTGCATATTAATTATGTTATAGACCTTTTTTTTTTGTCAGATTCTTTTATAGATCTACTTTGAGAAAGCCATTCTTTTGCAAATGCATTGTTATAGCATAGCATGATGCCTAGAAATTGCATGCCCATATCAGAAGGTTTGTTTTCTACTGAATTGCAATGCCCTGGCCACAATAGAAGTTTTGCTTTCTACCGCATGCATTGTAAGTTTAGAAGTTAGAACATACAATTAATATAAGAATAGAAAATACAAAGTAGTTATGTAAATTGTAAAGTTAGTGATGATTTCTTTTTTTATTAAATAGGAGTATTACTTTTGATGGGTCCAGATTTTCATCCACCGCACAGCATTTCCCAACATTTTGTTGTTGCAACTGTTATGGAGGAAAAATAGCTTACTTGTTTTATTAAATGTAGCCCACTGTTTTCCATTCTAGCCAGTTTGTAAGATGAATGAATATTGTAGTACTTGAAAGAGGAAGATATTTTAATTGTTCATTTATGATTTTCTGTATCTTCACATGTCCTTGTAGGTACATGACGTAAGTATAGTTATCTTGATGCAACTTGTTGGGAAAGTTTTATAGAACTCCATAGTCGGTTCTAATCTTCTATCACATCGCAAGTCGCAACTAAAGGTGATAACTGGACATAACGACTACATTCAGATGGGTGGTTTGAACATGAGAAAGAGTCGGTGAGTCAACACTTTTTGGGTGAATTGGCTTGTGCGATATGCTTTTTTGGAGTTATAGAGCGAGAATAAATATAGAAATATGGTTTATATGTATTGGCTCGTGTGTTTTATGGTTTTGGAGTTTTAAAGCAAGAATAGTTATGAAAACTTGATTTGTATGAAAAAAAAAAGTAGAATTTCAGTATTTCAAGAAATATGTGTACGTGACCAATTGATGTTTAAAAAAAAAATATTTTCGATTTTGATTTTTTTAAAATATGTGGGGTTCATTAATCTTTATTTTTCGCCTCAGTTAATGTGTCAAAATGATCTAATTTAAAAATATTAACAATGATAATATTTTACGACAAAATTTATAGATACATCCATAAAATGGTAAAAAACAGTAAGGACTAATCCTTTTTATATTGGTGTTTAATGGATAATAATGTAAATTGAGTTGAAAAATTATGCAGCCTGTCGTGGAACGAGTGCCGCGTTATTTAAAAATCCAATTAGATTCGAGTCCAACTCAATTAAAAATAATTGAAATGAGTGTAGGAAAGTTGATTGTTCCTACTAAAAAATATTTGGTTGCCTTTATGTGATGTGGTTTTTACCTTCTACACTTTTATTTCTTACCACTAATATAATTCTTTGTTGAATTACGTAATATAATTGAATTGATAATTATGAATAAAGATTGATTTTAACATAATTAATTTTAATGTGGCAATTTGATAAAAGATTGATCGAGCTTTTAACATTTTTTATATTATAAATTGGCCCATCTTACCCATCTTGGACCCCAGGCCTTCTCGAATCGGCCCCAATCCAATTAGGGTTTTCTTTTCCTTCTCTCGGATTCTCCAGGCCCAAAATTCATAACAAGTATAAACCCTTCTCCGCCTCCTTCCCTCTCTATCTACATTCATCAGATAATCTCCCACCTCTTTCGCAGCCGCTCCTCCGCCATGCCGAAGCATTACAGGCCCGCCGTAAGTTCAACTTTCTCTCGATTACTTCATTCTACGGCCGACTGTAAAATACAAAAATAGTATAACATTCACAATCTTTTTTGTTGTTCTTCAGGGCAAGAAAAAGGAAGGAAACGCCGCCAAATATGTTACGAGGTCACAAGCGGTGAAGGACCTTCAAGTCAGCCTTCCCGTCTTCAGGTTCTAATTTGTTCTGTACTTTATTTTGTTAATCTGTTTTTTAAGGAGGTGTTTGTGACAGCTTATGAAAACAGCTTCTGGGCTTAGCTGCTTTTGCTTAGCTTCTCTTAAAATAAGCTGATAAGCTATAAGCATCTCAATGTGCTTATTCAGTCTGATGGCCATTATATAAATATTTAGAAGTTGTTTGAATTCTTTTGGACCCTTTAATTATTTTTGAAATTGCAATTGTACCATAAAATTGGTTATTGTCTTATCAACAAAAATACGGTTTCTATTTATTAAATTAAACTTTTTTTTTTACTAATTCAATTAGACTAATTCCTTAACAATTAAATATAAGGAAATATTGCAAGCTCATAGTTCAATTTCTGTAATACTATAATCATATTTCAGTAGGGAGACAAAGTTTGTAAATTTAAATTTAGGCATGTTAGTTAATTGTTATTCTTCAGTAGATTATAATGAATTCATTCACATGTGTTCTCTTTGTCTGTGTATAGACATATATACGCTAAATTATTGAGAATATAATAGTTAGTAGACATTTTAAAACACAAAAGTTTAACTTTTATTAGACACTCATTTAGTCAATTTCTTTTTTGGTAAAATAATCAATCATTTGATATGTGTTTTAGAAGGAAAATCCATGGGTGTACTTCACACATTTCTAGTCCAAATATTTTCCTTGGCAAAATTTCCCCAAAATAGATCGTCTTTCTGTGTATTTCACACAAATGTACTTGTTAATTGTCTTAATAATGTTAACAGAAAATAATTACCTGGGGAAAAATAACAAGTAGAATAATATTTTTATTGAGGGCAAACATGACATTATGGTTGAATATGTAACAATAAGTTGATCTCAATATTGCATTTGCAAAAACTCCTAAACTGCTTTAAGCCCTTTTTTCATGAATTTTACACACTCCCAACTTTTGTTAACAAGTGATTATCATCAACTTAACTCACAATCACCAACTTATATTTTTGCATAAGCTTTTGCAAACACACCCTATAAGTAATTTGAAGTACTCTGTATTGCCATGGCTATTAAGAGAAAAATATAAAGCAAGCAAAGATGGAAGAATTGAACAAAATTCTATTAATTCACAAAAGCTTCATCATATGCTCTACTACTAAACTGACCCTTGCATTCTATTTAAGAAATATATGCATAGATTCTATCGGTTAAATTCTCAAATGCAAATGGAAGACATAAGTGACTCTATTTGCTCTAAGCCTATAACTGTCAACATCTCTAATTTGATCAAGAATTGCGCTGCACATGAAATCTTGAAAGAAGGGAAGAGTTGAAGTAACAGTTTGGAATCAAGAAAAGTAGAACAGAAGTTGTAAGGTTTCACAGAAACTGCGTTTCTACAATCAGACTGACAATTACTTTTCATTCAAGAAATATTAATATAAAATCTATCAGAATAATTCTTGAGTGGATAAATTATATGTAATGCCTGATTTGATAAGTCTCTCCAGTTGTGCACATGTTGCTTCTTTGATGTTTCTATATTTATGTTTTGAGTAAAGTTTCTACCAACTTTAATGTATATTCAGGAAACTATGTATCCTTGACACGTTGTCTCAGTAATGAGCACTTTCTGCTAATATGGGAATGTGACATGTTTGTTGGTTTTATTGGGGAACATTTTCAGAGGCGATTTATTTGCTACCTGACTCTCTAAGTGAACACTGGGCCGTCGTTAATGTGAAAATTCATGTTGTTATTTTTTTGAATTGGGATTCTGTTGAGCATTATATTTTCTACCTCGTTTCTGAGTAATTCGTTCTGTTGTCTTGATGTGAAAATTACTGATGCTGTATTTTGTTTTGAGTTTCATTCCTTGAGCTTTATGTTTTTGTAGGAAATTATGTATCCTCAAAGGTGTTTTTCCTCGGGAACCAAAGAAGAAGGTGAAGGGAAATCACCATTCTTATTATCACCTGAAAGATATCATGTTCCTCAAACACGAGCCCTTGCTAGAAAAATTGAGGGACATGCGATCCTATGAGAGGAAGGTGAAGAAAGCAATGTCAAAGAAGAATAGGGATCTTGCCGAGCGGCTATTGACGAGGAAACCAACGTATACTCTTGACAGGCTTATCCAGGAGAGGTGGGTTTTAGTTGGTTTCAAATGTTTTTTTTTTTTGTTTTGGCTTGCTATTTTAATGCACTGGCTTGTGCTGATGCTCCACAATTTCTTGGCTTTAGGTATCCTAAATTTGTTGATGCACTGAGGGATCTTGATGATTGTCTTAGTATGGTGCATCTATTTGCTGCATTGCCTGCAGTTGATAGAGCTGTAGATGGAGAAAAGATTCCCGTAAAACGTGTCCATCATTGCAGAAGGTCACTCACTACTCCTTACTTTTGTAATTAGTTTTAGTTATTTAACTGATTCCGTACTGTACAACTATCATGTAATCACAACACCACACTTATTACATACTTTGGTGTTTGATAAATGTAGATTGAGTCATGAGTGGCAGGCTTACATTACTCGCACTCACAAACTACGGAAGACGTTCGTATCTGTGAAAGGCATATATTACCAAGTATGAATGTTGTACTATTAAATTTCTGTCCTATGACTGTACTTCTGCTGATTGTCTTACATATACACAATTACATGTATTTCTACAGGCAGAGGTCGAGGGGCAAAAAATTACTTGGTTAACTCCTCATGCATTGCAACAAGTACTGCCGGAAGTTGATTACAGAGTGTTGCTAACCTTTTTGGAATTTTATGAGGTTTGTTTGCTTTGGCTTTACATGTATATCTACACGATCATTTTGTTTTGACTGATGGATACTTGAGATTTTTATTTGCATGCAGTACCAAATTAGCTACAATTGGAAGTAAAAAGAGGGGGAAAAGAACCATTATGTTTATCTCTTAATTTGACCACTCATTTTTATTTGCATGCAGTACCAAATAATTTCTCGTGTTGATTATTTCCATTATGTTTATCTCTTTAATTTCTCGTGTTGATTATTTCCATTTGTTTGGTTGCAGACTCTCCTAGGATTTGTCAATTACAAACTTTATAGTTCAATAAATGTTAAATATCCACCGATTCTCGATCCTCGGCTGGAAGCTCTAGCTGCAGGTACCATTCGTCTTTGATCCTTTAGTAGAAATTTATTGTGGGCATCTTGTATAAAAATTGGAATTAACGTAAACATGAATTTCCTGAGCAGAGTATTGATGCTATTAGAGTTTTGCAGATCTGTATGCTTTGTCAAGATACTTTGACGCCAGTGCTCAAGGTTCGTCATTGAAAATAACATCTGGCCAACAGGACGGAGAAAACCTTGACGAGTCTGAGCTCCGGCTTGCCCAACTTCAGCAACAACTTCCTTCTAATGAACCTGGTGCTCTAATGCATCTTGTTGAAGATGCTGCAAACGAGGATGAGGAAGATGCAGAAACACGAGAATGTAAAAACCTCTTCAAAAACTTGAAAGTGTATTTGAGTCGTGAGGTAAGGTGCTACAGTTTCTTGTTATTGTATAACATAGTACTTTTTCTTTGCATATCTATTACTTTGTCATTCGTTTTGATAACTTCAATGCTATATCATCTTTATTTAACCGCATCTTATATTGGTTTGAAATTTCGTCCAGGTTCCTAGAGAGTCATTGCTATTTATCATCCCTGCTTTTGGCGGTACGGTTTCGTGGGAGGGTGAAGGAGCTCCATTTGACGAGTCTGACCAGAGCATTACTCATCAGGTCTGCTGTTCAACATGCTTTTATAAAATATTTCTTGTTTCCATAAATTCTTGACTGGTTGTCATGTTATCCTCATTTACCTAATACACTTGTGTATTAGTATGTTATTTTTGTAAAGTATGGTTTCCCTTTCCTTGTACAGTAGTACATGCCGAATATTTCATCTTTGATTAATAAGTCAGTTCTGGAATCAAACTGTTAATGGGACAATTGTTGTGCAATATTACTAACTAAATAGACGGTCTTTATACTGTAACAGCTTGTATTCTCTTTCCTCATTCTTTGGAATTAATAATGTTAAACATCTTGCTAGACAAATGGGGTTGCTCTTTTTGTGCTAGCAATCTGGTTCACCAGGACCAAGTCAATAGAAGATTTTAATTGATTAGTTAGATGTTGTAAGAAGATTGGGAAAGTTGAACACTACAGTTTTGGCTGCTGTCTGTCTTCTGAATTCTTATATTGTCTCAGATGTATGAAGTCATACTTCTAGGTCTTTGTTTGTGGATTCATTTAATTTGTGATATCATGTTTCTTACTGTTGTATGTTTATTGCATTGTTTACTTGTCAAGGCACTTTGAGATTATTGGCAATCAACTTGCTATAAGAACTTCTAGAAGTGATTTTGAGTTTTACATGCAGGTTGTTGATAGGCCAACACAAGGGCGCAAGTTCCTTTCCAGAGAATATGTGCAGCCACAGTGGGTTTATGATTGTATAAATGCACGAATCATATTGCCGACTGAGAAATACATGGTCGGATGGTAAGTACAGTTACAATTTCCTCTAGCATCTTTTATTCCTCACCCCCCCCCCCCCGCCCCCCCCCAAACTCCTCATCATCAGCCTTTGACTTGTTTCCTATGACCACTCTTTGCAAAAAAATGCCAACTATGTGTTTATGTTCATTAAAATGAAATCGTTCCCTTAAGGGAAAAGGAGGGGGGAAGGCAACCGGGGAAGACGTTTACACTTGTGCTATTGAGGAGCTCCAAGTTCTTTTATTGCCGGGTTGCTTAACACTTGAATTATATTAATACACATGGATACATAATCGAATTTTTTGGGGGGTTTTGCCGTTTTTAACTAAAAAAAGTTTCTTTATTGTGGCTAGCTTCTGGGCTTCTTATCTCTCTTTAGCACAGCGTACAATGTGGCACTGTATGTTGTGGCAGATTACTTTTATGTTCACTATGAATTGTAAACTTCTGAAAATGAAAAAGAAATGACATTAATTGCAGCCAGGTTTTGTGTTAAAATAAGTAGAAAAAGTTGGGTGTTGTTTTCTATTTTTCTCAGCTATATCTTAGGAAGTTGGAGTTGCACGAATTAAAGAGCTCTCTGTCTCGAACTCAATTGAATGAACGGTCATCGATATTAAATATTTGCCTTGGTTGTTTCTCTTGTAGATTTGTACAGATCCGATGGCATAATTATGCATCCTTTCCTACAGATGTCTTGTTTTACTGGAATCTTTGCTTGATTTATTATGAAGTTTTCTATTTAAGTTTTCTATATCTGAATTTTGGGTTTCAAACAGTGTTCCTCCTCCACATTTGTCTCCATTTGTCGACAATGAAGCAGAAGGGCATATTCCCGAGTATGCTGAAGCTATTGAAAGGCTAAAGGCTGCTGAAAGAAAAGAAGTCCTACCATTGCCTGGCATGGGAAAAGAAGATTTAGATGACCCACACAGTATACTAGGTATCATTGATCGTGCAGAAGCTATTGAAGCTGCTGAGAGAAAACGAAAGGTATGTTATTTTGGTAGGCATGATCTGATTATCAATAGAATATTAAACTTTGCTTTGCATGTACTTGTTGGCAATTATTCTGACAATTATTCATGGACTCAGATGTCAAATTTGGAGAAACAATATCATGAAGAATTAAAACGGGAGGTCAAAGGTGCCGTGTATAAAGCTCCCTCTAGTGAGATTGAGGGCGGTGAAGGTGATGCTGAAGGAGACACTGGCCCTGATTTGGACCAAATTACCAAGGACAATGCTAGTATGTCCAAAGTCTCAATGCCTCGCAGAAAGAGAAAGCTCTATGAAGCAATGGAGGTAAGATTATCAATTATTTATGTTAATTTTATTCTGGATTTGTTTCCTAAAATTAGTGTCATTCATTTTGGTGACAATTGTTATCTTGTGGAGAAAAATCGTCCAAGTTTTCATATTTCTTATGATTTATGTCTTGTGGCAATGTGCTTTGATGCTAAAAAGTATTTACCTTTTATCCATATATAGTAAATAACTCTATTGTAAGTTTGTTTGTATTGAAGATGCAATTAATAGAATAACCTTTTTAATGATATTTTCTTATAAATAGTTTTCCAATTGTATATATTTGTTTGGTCTCAAATCTGTTTAAGAGATAACTACCCAAGTTTTTTTAACCTTTATTCATAGTTTGATGAAACTTTGCCTTCGGTTGATAGCAGGCTGATACTTATTATAAATTTTATAATCTTCTTACACTTGAGACATTCTGAATTTGACCTATAAAAGCTTTGTTACGTGTGATGAACTGTGTAAATGTGCTTGTGCAAGTATATTAGAGATTTATATGACCTATTAAAGGTTTGTTGCGTGTAATGAACTGTATAAATGTGCTTTTGTAAGTATATTAGAGATTTAAATGTTGCTTATGCATTTTGCTCCTTGTACAGATTGGGAAGGAGAGGAAACAGGCTTATGTGCATCGTTTGAAAGAACGGAAGAAGAAGATTGACGAAGCCAAGAAATCTGCATAATTTTCTCATCGAATATTTAAATGAACAACTTTTTTTGTTTATGCTGTTAGTTTTATTTACATTCATGTTGTACATCTCTATGCCATTGTTGGTGATTTTGGCTAAAATTTTGCTCTGAAACTAATATTATGAAATTATTTTCTCCGTCTTACTCTTTATAAGCTCTCTTTTCTTGTTTATTGAGAAGAGCACAGTTTGTGTGTTTTGTTTCTACTATTTGGTTCTTAAGTAAAATGTTTTTAAAATTTGGTTCTGGTTTTCTATCATTACTGACGAAGCTTTTATGAAAGATTAAATTGTAAAGATGATGTTGGAACTAAAAGAGAAATGTGACGGGATGTCTCTTAAAATGTTACCACTTGCTTGTTGGTTCTGGTTCTGCGTTTTACAAATATGTGAGCTGCCTTTTGATCTGAAAAAAAATAAATTAAACCAGTCCACTTGAGAGTTGATACTGATGAATAAAATAATGGAACAATTTATTTTTTTAAACTAAAAACTTGACTAGATAATGCATTTGCACTTGAAAATAGCTTAGAATTATACCAACAAATTTCATTGATCAATATCTCTAATTTGTACAGGCATACATTTTTAGTGCCCAACAAAATGTCTTCTATGTATTGAAGAAGACAACGTGGAAAAAGGAAAATGTTTGTCCATGGAACTCAACTATTAGCAAAATTGTCCTATCTAAGGTTTCTTGGTCATCTTCTGGCCAAGCTAGAGGTGAGATCAATGAATAAGTCTTCACTGCAAGGAATGGTGAGGCCACCCATTGGATGATTGAATCCGAATTCTTCCTCAGACTGACAGAGCAAATCTTGAAACGAAGGCTCGTTCAAGTATGATATTGGAATAACAAAACGCTTCTTCTCACTCTCCCCCACGTACACAGCAAAATGTCCCTTTGGTATATCTGTTGAATTTGATCTTTTTCCGGCTGATGAAGACCGTCTAAGAATTTTGCTAATGGCCATTGTTGTATGATAGCAAATCTTTGCTGAAGCAGAAGTTGAAAATGAGGTATTTTTCAGAAAGTTTAGCGAATAATAAATTGAAAGCTGAGGAAGATGAGTTTTCAAGAGTGTGTAGCCATGTATATATAGATGAACTTCTGGTAAATAAAATACCCCTCCTTCAGAATTTAGATTTTGTGGTGAGAAACACAACTTCATATGTGGTTGTCACAAAGTATTGGAAACAAGAGCACATGTAGAATCACATGGATTTGTCTACAAATCTTTAAAATGATCTTAGAACAAACATAATGAATTAATGAATAATATGTCATCTTTGAAACATTGTTCCCTACCAGCTCAAGCAACATAGCCTGGCTCATCAGACCCTCTGAAATAGACGTGTAACCATATTTGATGCTTTAATTTACATCCCAAAAATGTTACAAATTTATTTCATGAGCCTATTTCCAGGCAAGCAATAAACATCAGCACATCAGAATGTATTTTGTTGTCTGCTTATCCATCAGGCAATGTGTAAACGAATTCAGTATATAATCTCCATTCTTATGGTTTACGATTTATCAAACAGAACGGTACAAAGGGATTGGAGAACAATATTCAGCTCCTTAATTGTTGATGCTTAGTGACAAAAAGGGAAGTGTCACAACAACAATTACTAGATAAATTGGCTGCATTGTTCAATGGTTTGGGCACAATTAGAACCAAAAGGGAATCATTATTCCATTGTAAATAATAAAGCATATATCGAGTTTAAACCAAGTAATTTCCTGCCCCTTCGAAGCAGGCTTATCGCCATAGTTTCCCTACTTATTTAAGTTGGTATATATATTTCCCTAAGTACATGGAAACGACACATTTGCCAATACAATATATTTTCATGATGATTAATGAGAGAAACCTTAAGTCTGTTCATTAAGCAGATTCACTGTGAATTCATCAAATAATTGATTAGTTATTTACAAGGAAAAGAAACTTCTCTTTCATGCGATAACATTATTTCCCCATACAATATACATGATTTTCAGATGTGTTGTGCTACAAAGAACCTCATTATAATGAGTTGCATAATAATGTATGTGATGCATCTTTACACAGTAAACTTTTTATTTTGATCTGCCTATTAAAATTGATTAATTTGTAGTGAAGAGTTTTATTCAGTTGGTAAAAAATTTAGGTGGAAAAATTGGCACATGAACGATCATGGTTTTGTCTGCTAACAATCTAGTACTAACAATTAATGCATTTTATGGCAGGCAGGCGATTGAACGTTTAACGTGTTAAAACAAATAAAACCCTTACCAATATGTTTTGCTAGCTAAAACAGCACATTTTGATGTTAGAAAATGAACTCGTATATAAGTTTTTCTTTATTTAGAGAAAGTCTGGTAAGTAGACTTTTCTTGAGTGTTTTCAAGTATGCATATGAACATAGGAATAAAAGGATAGACTAAAAATTAATGTGATTATCTTTTTATATTTGCAAGGTTTTTACTGTGAGTAAGAAGAAAGATAGTTACTGACAGATTAATAATTAAGAAGTTGTTGGGATAGTTGTGTTGTCATAAACTTACCCATTAATAATTATAGTGAAATACTTTCTTGAATTTTAATTCAATAATAGAGCCTTGTGGTGGAAAAATTAACAGCAAAAGATGAATAACTAAAACTAGATAATGCTTTTAATATGACAAATGGCTAATTTTTAATGTAATGTAACTTTGCCCAGAGATACATTTTGTCCTGTAAAAATATCTTAGATGTAGGGAAAGAGAAAAGGGAAAGATCGATTTTTTTTCTTTCCCGTGAAACTAATCTACAAAAATTGTGCTCCTACGAAAACTAGTCGTATATCATGTTCTGCTCAAACGAGAGGTCATGTCAATGAACAAATCCTCACTGCAAGGAATGGTGAGGCCACCCATTGGATGATGGAATCCAAATTCTTCTTCAGCTTGACATAGCAAATCTTGAAATGAAGGCTCGTTCAAATATGATAATGGAATAACAAATCGTCTCTTTTCACCCTCCCCAACATAAACAACAAAATGACCCTTTGGAACATCACTTCTTGTTGAATTTGATCTTTTTCCGGCTGATAAAGAGCGTCTTAGAATTTTGCTAATGGCCATGTTAAGTAAATCTTGCTTAACCAGAAGGCAATTTGGAAACAAAGTAGCTAGGAATGTTTTGTGAAGCAAGTGAAAGCTGATAAGTATTGAGTTTTTGTTTTATAACTTGTTGTTGGTTGTAATTTCAGAAATGCGTTCTATATATAAGTGAACATGGATATGATTTATCTTTGAGAAGTTTAGATTATTTAGCTGGATATGTCGTGTGGCTGATGAAAGTTGAGAAACAAGAGCACATATTATCACATGGATTTGTCATTTTTTCTCCACAAAAGACTTTAAAGCAGAAATTGAAGCCTTCATTGAAATTTTTGTGGTAAAGAGGAATATTTGGATAGGGACCATATAACAAGCTGAAACATTATCACATGCAATCATCAATGATAATTAGTTGGAAAACATCACCCAGAATCTCAAGTAAAATGGACAAAGAAGGACCACTATATATCATAAAATGCATCATATTCAGATGTCTGGGGATTGCGGGGTTCACACATTTGATCACTTAATGCTCGGCTGTTTGTTAACATAATCTGTAGGACCTTCTACTATCATTTAGGAGTGATAATTAGTTGGAAATGGAACCTAGTGATTTTTCGATACCAGTGTCCCCTCCCTCAGTTGCACTAATATTTTCGCATTTCACACACGATATAACTGTGCATGTGTTCTATAATAGACCGTAGATTTGGGTAGATTACTGAAAATAAGTTTCAAAATCCACTGAATTAGTTAAAACAAGGCCAAAGAAGATTGAGGAGATTAATAGTTCTAATTATATAACATATTTGAATTGGCGTTCATTCTAGAATTGTTGACTCGAGCTGAAGAGAAGTCCAACTTTGATCACAAATGTTCATTGATTTCTTTTCTTGCTTGATTAGGCTTTTAAACAATTTTGGTGAATAGCCTTGTACAAAGTTGAAATGTTAGTATCAAGCAGGGAGACTACAATAAGTTTAAACAATTTGTATGCTAGGATATCCAAATATAATTTAATTTAACCGCGGGTTAACTATTAGTATAATTAATAATGTATTAGTTAAGTTTCTACATGTGAAAATGTTGAAGTGGCCAAGCACTTTAGTTTGTTTATAGCGTACAGCATACTATAAGTTGAACTATACTGTGTGATTTTGTTCCTTAAAAAGTAGTTTCTTAAAGACGTGTTAGGCCTTTTTCTGTAAGGAGAAGTTGGGAGAAACCTGTCTTTACTTCATTCTTTTGTTAATAGAGCTTTCTTAAAGGAAAAATAATACTTAGAAGAGAAGCAACAAAATACTGATAAATACTGGAAAAGTTGTGTAAGAGAATTTATGCTAAATTCATTTATTCAATTTGAACTCTAAAATTGTTGTTTTCCCAGAAAAATACACTCCATTTGTGAATGGAGGAAATCAGGAAAGAAAAATCCTATGAAACTAACTAATCACAAACACTACTCTTCTAAAATCTAGTCTACATTATTATATTATGTCCAAATGTGAGATGACATCCATGAATAAATCTTCACTGCAAGGAATGGTAAGTCCACCCATTGGATGATTAAATCCGAATTATTCTTCGATTTGACTTAACAAATCTTGAAACGAACTCTGGTTAAGGTATGATAATGGAATAACAAAGCGTCTTTTCTCACTCTCTCCTACATAAACCGCAAAATGCCCCTTTGGAACATCATGAGCTGATCTTGTTGATGAATTTGATCTTTTTCCGGCTGATAGAGACCGTCTTAGAATTTGGTGAATTGCCATTGTTTGTATTTGAGTAAATATTGCTTATGCAGAAGCTGAAGTGGAAAATAGTAATGTCTTTTGAAGCAAGTGAAGCTGAGAACTATCAGCTTTTTATTTTTTTGGGAAATGTTGTTGGTTGTAAGCACTAATAGATGATGTATATATAGGTGTGAACATGTATATGCAATATAATTCATAAATATAGATATGTGAAAGGCTTGTGAAAATTGAGAAACAAGAGCACATGACTCATCACATGGATTTGTCTTCAAGGAAACACTCTTTCCCTACCACTTCCGGCAACAAGTTCCGTAACAATATATATATATGTGATGCCTATTTTACACCATAAAATTGCATAATTCATATGCATTATTTTGATCTGCCTTTTGAGGGCCATAAGCACGCCTAAAAATGATTGAGTCATTCATTTGGACACTCCACGGAAACATTAGCACATGAATCATCATGGTTTTGTCTGCTAACCATCGATAGTACTACTGACTAGTACATTATATGGCCTATTTAGCGTGTAAATTAAATACGTAAAACCTTACTGTTTTTTATGTACTAGGCAGTACTACAACACAATTTGATGCTAGAAAATGATTTTGTACACAGATCTTTCTTGACTAGTTTCAATCCGAAACCACCATAATTAAGTACTTAGTAAACACTAAATGAAAAATAAGAGAAAAAAATATCACCTTTTTCTCACTGTAATTTGTCTATTTAACCATTCTCCTGCGCTGCGATTTTGATGTCAGTCAATCCACTGATATCCAACGGCTCTGTTTTCTGAAGCATATGCTACGTACTATTGGACTAAAAAAATATCACAAATTGATTAAGATGAAATTAGGCATTTGCTTCGTACAAGCCAGATTACGCTGCATTTGGTCCAGGAAAACCTAAAGCTTGGTGTTTATTGACTTGATTACCTTTACTTCTAGCTTTCATTCACAAAGGTGGATTGAAATAAAATTATATTTAAAGAGTTTTGGTTAAAATTATATTCCATCTTAAAACTTTGGAAGTATGAGAGTATGTCATTACAAATTTAAGTTTACAATTTAATTTGTACAAGAATTAAATCAAATTGAAACACAACTACTAATTCAACAAGACATTCAAGTATTTTAGCTCAAACAATGTGAGATGAATCTTCACTGCAAGGAATCGTAAGGAAAACTCGAGTTCTTTTTTCAGCTTGACGTAACATAACTTGTAAAGTAAAATGTGATATATATTATGTGTTGGATTAAATGTACGTGATTCATCAAATTACAAAATTAATTACTGTGTGCTACTACTGTGTGATTTTATGATCTATCTACATGGAACTTTGAGGCATACTGTTATGGTGGCTTCTTTAGTGATTATAGTGAAACAACTTTTTATTTTTTATTTTTTTATTTCTTTTAGAGTTTAAGCTCAAAACTCAACTAATTGTACCTGAAAATAGCTTCAGAATATACCAAATCACAATTTCGTAGATCAATATCCTTAATCAAGGCATACATTTTTTTAGTACCCAACATAATGTCTTCTTTGTAATGAAGAAGACAGATTGGAAATGATTGTGGATGATGAATAAATCTTGGCTAATAACAAAATTGTCCTATCTAAGATCTTGTGTATATTATATTATTATCTTCTAGCTAAACTCGAAGTGAGATTGATGAATAAATCTTGGCTGCAAGGAATTGTGAGGCCGCCCATCGGATGATCAAATCCGAATTCTTCTTCAGCTCGACATAGCAAATCTTGAAACAAAGGCTCATTCAAGTAGGATAGTGGAATAACAAAGCGTTTCTTCTCACTCTCTCCAACATAAACAGCCAAATGCCCTTTTGGAACATCAGTTGAATTTGATCTTTTTCCAGCTGATAAAGACCGTCTTAGAATTTGGTGAATTGCCATTGTTGTAGTATTATAAAAAAATATTTGCTGAAGCAGAAGTTTAGTGAAAAGAGTTAAGTGAAGTGAAAGCTGAGAAAGGCGAGTACTTGTATTTTGTTGCGAGTTTAGAAAATGTGTAGACATGTACATGTATTGTATATATATAGATGAACTTGTCAATGTAATATCCTTCCAAAATCTGCATTGAGTGGTGAAGATACACAACTAATTAATATGTGGTTGTCCGCAAAATTTTTGAAAACAGGAGCACATGGATTTGTTTAATTGTCTTCAAATCTTCATATGATTTTATAGCAACATAACTAATGAATTGTTTATCATCTTTGAAATTCTGTTCCCTACACCTGAAAATATACAAATGTCATGTCACCTGTATATTTATGTATAGATTAACAGCTATTTCTTGGATTCTTTTATTATGAAGAAGCAATTTGGATAGGGACCACATATACAACCAGGCTGAATTATTATCAATATGAGGGATCACATGGATCTGTCTCTTAATCATCAATGATTATTAGTTGCAACAAATTATTACATCATTCAGAATTTCAAGTAAATGGACAAAATTCTATATCATATCATCACTGGATCATGATATCAGAATATAATCAGCTGCGGATTTCCAACATTTGATCACTTTATGTCAAAGGGGGATTAAATTCTGCTGTTTGTTATCAGAATAATTAGTAGTAAAGGAAAACCATGTGATGAAATGTCCCTTTAGTTGCTCTAATATTTTGGCATTTAACTGTAGAAATGGCTAGATTAATGAAAATAAGTTCAAATTAGGACACTTATCATTCTGTAGGAACTTGTTATTTAGTTTGAACTTTTTTGTAATAGCCAGAAATATGATCATGATTGGAACTCGGACGAATCAACCTTCATTTTAAGACCTGTTGAATCGAGCGGAAGATTTTTTTTCTTTCACCACCAATGAGAGGTCTAACAATCCTTTGCAGCAAAGACATGTTCGGTGATCTAGTTTCTTACCATGAAATTAAAAAAAAACAATAGAATAACTATTAGAATGATTTCTTGTGATCAAATGTGTAACAGAAACTCATAAATATGACTTAAATGGCCTATATAAGTTTCTTTATGTGAATTTTTTTGAAGCTGCCAGGCACTTAGTTTGTCAAAATATGTAGGACTGGTAACTGTGACCTACAAAGGTAGTTTTTATGAATAGATATTTAGGCATTTTTTTTTTAGGAGGAGTACTGCTCCAAAATATGTTTGTTTTCACTTTGTTTTTTTCGTTAATAAAGCTTTCTTAGTCGAAAGATAATAGAAAAAGCGACTAACTATTGAAGAACACTGAAAAAGTTGAACCAAAGATTTATACCAACAATTTGAACTAAATAAAGGTTTTGCCTCTGAAAATTCATGTTTCATACTGTTAATTGATTCAGGATACATTGTTTTCCCGAAAAAAATACACTCCATTATTAAATGGAGGAAAAAAGAAATAAAGTTTGTCTACGAAACTATGTAATCACAAAACTGTACAATTCCTATAAAATCTAGTATGCATCAATCATTTTCTGCCCAATAAAGAGATGAGATCCATGAACATATCCTCACTGCATGGAATAGTTAAACCACCCATTGGGTGATCGAATCCAAATTCTTCTTCGGCTTGACATAGCAAATCTTGAAAAGAACTCTGGTTAAGGTATGATACTGGAATAACAAAGCGTCTTTTCTCACTCTCTCCAACATAAACCGCCAACTGCCCCTTTGGCACATCAGTTGATCCTTTTGGAGATGATGATCTTTTACCGGCTGATAAAGATCGTCTAAGCATTTGATGAATGGCCATGTCAAGTAAATTTTGTTGAAGCAGAAGTTGAATAAAGACAAGTATGAAAGTTTTCTCGAGTAAGAGAAAGCTGATAAAGATTGATCAGTTTGTTTTTTGTACCTAGGACTTGTTGCTGTTTGTACTTCCAGAAATACGTACTATATATAAGTGAATGTAAATATTAAGCGGTGGTCGATGAAACTTGAGAAACATTGGCACATGAGAAATCACATGGATTTGTCTTCAATCAACTCTTCATATCTGCACAAAAGATTTAAAGCAATTATGAGTGTTTGGGCCTACCAACTTAATAAACATAGCCCTCAAAGGACCCCTCTGAATTCGACTGATAACAATGCATGATGCCTTGTTTACCATTTTCAAATGCATTAATTTGTATAAATATGATATTACAATGTTATCCCACCAAAATCAGCTAGCGGTGTACTAATCTAACCGGTCTTATTATTTTGGGAACAAGACATTAACTTGGTCCAACATATACGATTGATTAATCTGAGAAGAGGCCATGTATTCTAAATCATTAAAACTGTGGGGAATATTTTCTTTGACTACCAATTATACAGTTAGTTCTTCACTTATAATCCTGTTTGATAATCGAATGACAAAACCATGTAATCCCTAATATATTTATGTGCCACTCTTGTCCATCCATATGAATTCCTGTTCATCTAAGAATCTTTCATTTAAGATTTATGATATATTAATATCTTATATATACTTGGACACGAGCACAAAATTATTCTTCGCAAAACAAACATGAATACTAGCTAAAGAAAGCTCGATAACTCAACTACTTGAGACATTCTAATCACAAAGAACTTAAGCAAAATTCATTATTCATGTACTCATATAATTTCAATTTGTTTCAGGGATACTTGTTTTCCTGAAAATATACTGTCCACGTGTGAATGGAGGAAAACAAGAAAAAAATAAATTTTTACATGAAACTATCTAATCATTAAGGTCCGGCTTCTTCCTTTGGTGAAATCACAGGCTTGATTAGTCCTATAATTTAAACCAAGAAACAACTGCATATGGATTCATTAATAATATGAAGCAAATGTTATTTATGAACATACTATTTATATGGAGAAAAAAAAATACTTTTTAATGAGATAACATTATTTTGCTAAACAATCTGTGATTTGCTACACAGAACCCCACTGTAAGCAGTTGCATAACAATATATGTGATGACTTATTTACACCCTAAATTTGCATATTTCACAATGTACTAGCCATGGCATCCAATTTCATGTTAAAAAAGGATTTAAAATTAAAAGGATTGTGTTTAGTATAGGTTTTCTCACGTGATTTCAAGTATTCATATAAAAATAAGAATAAAAGGATATCCATCTCTTTTATGCTGTTCCAAGAATAAAAATCAATGGGGAGTAAGAATTAAGAATTTCTTGGTTTATTAATGGAGTACTAATTTTAACTAATCATGGTTTGTGGACTTCATAGAAATAATTATTATCCATTAAGAATTGTGAATGAAATTTCCTTAAAAAAATGTGTCTTTCAACTTTATATTCTCTGTAATAGAGCTTAGTTATGGAAAAGTTAACAGCAAAAAGATTAATAACTAAGAACAGAATGACTTGAAGTGCTGAGTTCGTATAGAATTTGTGTTAATAAATAATACTTTTGAATATGATAAATGGCTAAATTTTCACGTATTCACGTTGTAATTTTGTACAAATATACACTGTTCTTGATGGAATATCTTCTGATAGCAAAGCAGAAAAAAGAAAGGAATTTTGTGTCCTTAAAACTAGTCTACAAAATTGCGTTCCTCCAAGGCGTAGATGTATATCATCTTCTGGACAAGCTAGAAGTGAGATCGATGAATTGATCCTCGCTGCAAGGAATAGTAAGTCCACCCATTGGATGGTTGAATCCAAATTCTTCTTCAGCTTGACATAGCAATTCTTGAAATGAAGGCTCGTTCAAGAACGACACTGGAATAACAAAGCGTCTCTTTTCTTCTTCCCCGACATAAACAGCGAAATGTCCCTTTGGAACATCAGTTCCTTTTGAATTCGATCTTTTTCCCGCTGATAGAGAACGCCTAAGAATTTGGTGAATTGCCATTGTTTTAGTAAATTTTGAGAAAGAAAATAGGAAAGTTTTGTGAAGCAAGTGAGTTAAAGCTAAGAAGTTCTTTTAGAATTTGTTGCTGGTTGTAAGCTCAGAATTGTGTTGTATATATAAGTGATCATGGAACCGGTTTATCCTTGAGAAATTTAGATATGTGGTGGCTGATGAACTTTGGAAAACACAAGCACATGATGAATAATCACATGGGTTTGTCTTCCTATTTGCACAACATTGTTCCTTACCAACTATGCCAACTTAGCCCCCAAAGGACCCTTCTCGGCTCTCGAGTTAATTTGATAAACACTATCTATCATATGGATATGTCTTTGAGTGATTAAAAATTATTAGTAGATAGAAGCTATTTTCAATTATATCATACTTTTTATACATCAATTGGGAATTTAAAAATCCTGCTGTTTGTTATCATAATATGTAGGGTCTAAGTTGT
Source organism: Penstemon davidsonii (assembly GCA_034814905.1). Lineage (NCBI taxonomy): Eukaryota > Viridiplantae > Streptophyta > Magnoliopsida > Lamiales > Plantaginaceae > Penstemon > Penstemon davidsonii. The sequence goes on from JAYDYQ010002688.1 coordinate 9,579,485, forward strand.
TGATGATTAGTTCATCATGTGCTAATGTCTCCAACTGAATGACTTTTGTGAGCTGACAATTCGTAATCAGTCAATTTTATACGTACAGGAATGAGCACTTCTGGCCCGTATGAAATACGCAATTGAAGTGGCCTGGAAGTGGTGGGTGAAAGAGTGTTTTTTCGAAGACAAAATCCTTCATTAGTTTTGTTTCTTCAAAGACAAATCCATGTGATCACTCATGTGATTCTGTTTCTCAAAATTTCACAAACCACCACATATCCAAAATTCCATCTTCACCTATATCTATATATACACAACACCACATGAATAAAATTACAACCAGCAACAACTTCTAAAAAACTTATCTTTCTAAGCTTTCTCTTACTTCACAAAACATTCATAAAATTCGAAGATTATACAACAATGGCAATTAACAAAATTTTAAGGCGGTCTTTATCAGCTGGAAAAAGATCAAATTCAACAAGAAGTGATGTTCCAAAGGGTCATTTGGCTGTTTACGTAGGGGAGAGTGAAAAGAAGCGATTTGTTGTTCCAATATCATACTTGAACGAGCCTTCATTTCAAGATTTGTTATGTCAATCTGAGGAAGAATTTGGATTCCATCATCCAATGGGCGGACTCACCATTCCTTGCACTGAGGATTTATTCATCCACCTGACCTCTCGTTTGAGCAGAATATGATATATAACTATTTAATGGAGGAACACAGTTTTGTAGACTAGTTTCTATGTAAATATTTTAGTTTCCCATTTTTTTTTTTTCAGTAGACATCAGATTTTTTCAGGAAAAAATGTTTCCATGGACAAAGTACAATATCAATACATGAGAATTTTTTCAGATGCAAAAGAACTTTATGGTTTTGAGTTGTTAGCACAAATTCAATATGAACTAAACAACTCGATAATTAAGCTTATTCTAAGAACTCAAAACTTATAATAAGCTTAATTAGTCATTTTTCAATATTCTGATCCACATGATGATGCACTTCATAATAGACTTATATTTTCTTCTACTATTGATTCAGAAAATGGGATCTACAAGTATAAGTAATTTGGTTCACTTAAGAGATTGTATCATCTATTAACTTAAACTTGATTCAGTTTCAAGGACTTTACACTTTAGTTTGTTTATACTCTGTGACTTTGTTTCTTGAAATTTGCCGGACTGGTAACTAAACTATGAACCACAAAGGAAGTTTCTTAAAGATGCATGCTCGTTTTTGTTTTTGTTTTTGTTTTTTTGATTATGCATTTCTTAATGGAAAGATAATAGAAAGCATTAATCGAATTATACTTGTAAAGAATCAAAGAATTAAAGCTGACAAAGATAAAAGTGTTTGCCTCTGAAAAGTCATATTCATACTGTAAATTGTTGCAAGAATACATTGTTTTCCCATTAAAATACTCCACTGTTGAATGGAGAAAATAGGAAAAAAAGAAAAGAGAAAGAAAGTATGTCTATGAAACTATCTAATCACAAAATTGTACTAGTACTCTATAATCTAGTCTACATTATAATCTGTCCAAACGAGAGATGAGATCTATAAATACTTCTTCGCTGCATCGAATGGTGAGTCCACCCATTTGATGGCTAAATCCAAATTCTTCTTCAGCTTGACTTAACAAATCATGAAATGAACACTGGTTAAGGTATGATACCGGGATAATAAAACGTCTCTTTTCTCCCTCCCCAACATAAACGGCAAAATGGCCCTTTGGAACATCAGTTGATCCCGTTGGATTTGATCTTTTCCGGCTGATAAAGACCGTCTCAACATTTGATGCATACCCATTGTTGTAAAATATCTATTGATGAAGCAGAGGATTAAATGGAAAGAAAATAGCAAAGTTTTGTCAAGCAAATGAAAGTTGATGAGAAGTATGAGTTTATTGAGGACTGACTTGTTGCTGGTTGTGATCCTATAAATGTGATGTATGTATAGGTGAAGATGGAAAAGCAAGTAAAACTTGAGAAACAAAACCACATGAGTGATCATATGCATTTGTCTTCCAATCGACACAAAACACTAAGCAGATGCGTATAAAATTGGTCGATTACAATATCATATCACAAAAGTTAGTGTATGGTGAGGAGTCATATATTCAGTAGGACACTAGATGGAAACATTAGCAGATGAACGATAATGGTACTGTCTGTTAGCCATCGATAGTACTACTAACTAGTCGATTTCATGACAGGCTGAAAATATAACTTGTCCAGACAAATATAACCTTACTATTTTAGATGTACTAGCCAGGATAGCACAATGTGATGTTAGAAAATGATTTTGTACATGAAGTTTTTCTTTACTAAAACAAGGTCTCATAATTAAGCAGACTTTTCTTGAGTGGTTTCAAGTAATCTTAAGAACATCTGTCCCCCCTTTTCATTTCACTTGCCAAAAGAAAGTATAAAAACACTTACAAATACCTAAGGGGGAATGAAATCAAACATGTGATTGCCTTTACAAAAATCTTCCCCAACATAACACAAAACGGTTGCTTGTATGTATATTTACATCCATCTCTTCTCTCCTGTTCTGATACTAATAAACAATCAATGTATACCTTTTCAATATTGCAAGGTTTTCTATGTCAATAAGAATAAAGATTGTCATTGACCAAGCTTAAAAATTAGGGAAATTTACATAGACACCCCCTGGTTATTACCCTAATTACAGGTTTTTACTCTCCTGTTTCAAATATTACAAAGGCACCCCCCTCGACCAAAACTATATTACAAGGACACCCCCTGCTACCCCCTAAAAAATTACAATTGTCTATTTGCCAAAATTAAGTTGTGGCTTTTGTTCCTCTCATCAAGACGAGTTCATAGACACCAACCTTGTAAAATTTCATCGAGTAATTTGGGAAAAATTACGACCGAGTTTGAAATTTCCGATCTAAGGTTCTTTGCGAACCAAACTTTGAACAACGATTTCTCTCAAATTACTTGATAAAATTTGACAAGGTTGGTATCTTTTTTTTTTCCTCTCATTAAGACGAGTTCATAGATATCAACCTTGTCAAATTTCATTGAGTAATTTGAGAGAAATCGTTGTTCAAAATTAAGGAACTTAAGGATTTTCCTTGACTTTGAACAACGATTTCTTCCAAATTACTCGATGAAATGTCACAAGGTTGGTGTCTGTGAACTCGTCTTGATGAGAGGAAAAAAAAGACACCAACCTTGTCAAATTTTATCGAGTAATTTGAGAGAAATCGTTGTTCAAATTTTAGTTCGCGAAGAACCCTAGATCCGAAATTTCAAACTCGGTCGTCATTTCTCCCAAATTACTCGATGAAGTTTGACAAGGTTGGTGTCTATGAACTCGTCTTGATGAGAGGAACAAAGTCACAACTTAATTTTGGCAAATAGAAAATTGTAATTTTTGAGGGGGTAGCAGGGAGTGTCCTTGTAATATAGTTTTGGACGAGAGGGGTGTCTTTGTAATATTTGAAACATGAGGGTAAAATCTTGTAATTAGGGTCATAGTCAGGGATGTCTATGTAAATTTCCCTAAAAATTAAATTAAGTTCATGTATGGTTGAGTTATATAATCATGGAATTCTGAAAGAAATACTTTGTTTAAAAAATAATCCTCTTATATGTGTGTTTGTACTTTATATTTATGGAAAATTTAACAGTAAAAGGAAAATCACATAACAGAATGACTTGAATAGTTAAATTGTTGAGTTCATATAGAATTTCTATTATCAACACAAACCAGATAATGTTTTTGCATCTGAAATCAATATTATATGTAATGATATTGCAACTTTGTACAAAGATACAATTTTTCCTGACAATATCTGCTGGGTAGGACAACAGAAAAAATAAGATAATTACCAAATGAAAACAAAAAATCAGTGACACTAGTCTACAAAATTGTGTTTCTCCAAAAACTAGATATCTATCGTGTTCTTTCCAAGCGAGAGGTTAGGTCCATGAATAAGTCCTCGTTGCATGGAAGGGTTAGGCCACCCATTGGATGATCGAACCCATATTCTTCTTCAGCTTGACATAGCAAATCTTGAAATAAGGGATGGTTCAAGTATGATACCGGAATAACAAAGCGTTTCTTATCACTCTGCCCAACATAAACAGCAAAATGCCCCTTCGGAACATCCTTTCTTGTTGAAGATGATCTTTTTCCGGCTGATAATGACCGTCTAAGAATTTGGTGAATTGCCATTGTTGTAGTAAAAGCAAATCTTGTTGTAGCAGAAGGTGAAATAGAAAGGAAAATAGGAAAAAAAAAATGTGAAGCAAGTGAAAACTGAGAACTTTAAGTTTGTTAAGTAATTGTTGTTGGTTGTAAGCACATATACAATCTATTGTATATATATATAGGTGTGAACATGGTGGAAATGCAATATCCTTGATCTTTAGATATGTGTGAAAATTGAGAACATGGACTTGTCTTGAAGAAAACTTTGATCTGCCTATTGCGGGCCAGAAACTCTCATTAGATGCGCATGACAATGTTAGCCAGCTGGAAATTTTAGTGTGTAGTGAAGAGTTGTAGTATTTTATTGGACACTCACTCACTCACTCACTAGATTAAACATTTGCACATTAGCTATCATGCTTCTGTCTGCTAACCATCAATATTGTAAACATATTTTTCTTTACTCAAAGAAAAACTGATAAGCAGACTTTTCTAGAGCAGTTTCAAGTAAACATATTTGATACAACTGTATCCATCTCTTCTATGCTGCTTCAAGACTAAGAATCAACATGACTATCTTTTTTCAATGTTTCAAGAAAAGAACTGCATCGAATTCAAAATGCAAAAGCAATTTAATAAAACAACTATTCAGATTGAAGTTACACACGACATTCTTTCATGTCATAAAATTCATCTATGATGGAATCGATATCAAATTTCTGGGCAATTTCCCTCTCAATGTAAGTAATCAAATAATCTCCAATGTATTGATCTTCCATTTGGTTATCAAGCATAATTTCCGCCAACTTCATTGCTGGAAATGATCGTTCTGTTGTCGTGGTAACAGGAAGAGTCAATATCAAGCGAATCAAACGATCAATTAAAGGGTACACCATTGACTTCCTTGTACTCTTCAACCGTAAGCATAACTCAGAAATTGTTGATAACTCTTTGAATTCCAAGTGATTGGTTACATCAAGCTGATAGTGTTGTGCTTGTATTTTCAAATGGAACATCTCTTGCTCAGTAAAATCACTAGGATAAAACTTAGTTGCTAGTTCAAAAACGTGATCAACATTAAACAACTTGTAATTACCACTAGGATCAAATGTTGAGCTTAACCTAAGAAGCTCCATACTCTTGTCATCAAATCTACTATTCAACTCTTGCCATTGAGTATCAATAGTAGCAATGAACAAATTAATCCGATAATAATGCTCCATAGAAATAGACTCCAATTGAAAAGGATTTCGGCCTCTTTCAGGCTTGTAAGGTATAGCCATATCAGGAATATCAATATCATACTCTTCACAAAAAGATTTAACTTTGTCTAAGAGAATTTCCCACCCTGTTTCTCTCAACTTTTGAATCGAAGTTCTGGTAGTAGAAAGTAAGGATAACACATTCAAAAAATCTAGACATTTAGAATGCAAAGCTTGACAAAGGTCATGGGTGATTTCCAAAATGTCCCTCATCATATGCAAGATAAAAATAAACTCAAAAGATATCATTGCATCACAAGATCTATGTGCACTACCTCTTTGAGAGTAATTATTACCTTCCTCCATGATACTTTCAAGAACAGAATATGTAGCATCATACGCTTTTAATAAGCTCAAAATTGAAACTAAATGCGAGTTCCATTGCGTATCACCAGCTCGTTGTGAAGAACCAATTTGGTTGAGTCCACCACTAGTTTCAAGCTCATCGTTTGCAGTCAAATTGACAACATTGAAAGCATGAGCATCCCCTAACTGATCACGCCATTCAGGAGAATCACTAACAAGATTGACAATAAGCGTCAAATTTGTCAAAAAGTTATAGATTGGGAAAACTTCTTTTGCAGCCGTAACTAAGGCCAATTGGAGTGGATGAGCAAAACAATGGATATAATAAGCATAAGGACATTCTTTTAGAAATAAACCTTGTAATTCATTCCACTCACCTCGCATGTTACTTGCTCCATCATATCCTTGACCACGAATATTATAAACATGAAGATTATTGCAAGAAAGAACTGATGTAATCTCATTTTTTAAAGTTAAGGAGGTCATGTCCGTAACGTCAACAAGATCGAAAAACCTTTCCTGAACTCGACCTTCTTCATCTACATATCTCAACACAACTGCCATTTGTTCTCGATAAGAGTCACTCGGAGCATCATCAATAATAATACAATACTTGGCATCATCAATTTCTTCACGGATTATGGCTCGTACTTTCCTTGCAAAAATATGTAAAATGTCTTTTTGAAAAGTAGGAGAGTTATATCCAGCAATATCGAGTGCATTTTCTTGCACCACAGTTTTCACAATTGAATTGAATGATCCAATAAGTTTGATCAACTCAATGTAATTTGATGATTCAACGCTTTCATCATGAACTCCAAAGGCACATCCTTGAAGTGTGAGCCATCGAATAACAACAATCGAAACTTTCAACCGCAAACGATCTTCAAGAATCATTTTGAAAGTTTGTATTTGAAGGTCTCTATCTATGTGTTGAGGTTGATCTATCAATTCATTACATGCTCTAACACAAATATTGTGCGGTGAATTAGGATTTGTGCCAATATGTACCAAAAATGCACAATCTTTTCCATCATTGATTTCCTTCCAATTCCGAAAGCCACCTTCCGAGAATGCATTTGTGTCACTACGAATGCCTGATAAATTACTGAACACATAACAAGGCAAGCAAAATGCAGCATCCTTATCCTTCGAATACTCAAGCCAACTTGAAAATTTATCAAACCAAGACTCTTGAAAACTACATCGGTGATTAGTTGACCCCGAGAGAGGATATTTTGCACGTCTAGGTTGATATGGTCCTGCCATTATATAAGCTTGTCTAATTTTGTCACGTTGTTCAGTGGGATATGTTTCAATCGAACGACGTAATCCTGGATCCCGCTTAATAGAAGAAATATCAATTTCTTCTCTTTCAATTCTTGGCACTTTATGAGTATTATGTTGCACAGAAATAGAAGGTATAGGTGGACTAATGGTTGACCCAAAACTTGATGCTGCAATTTGAGATTCAAGCTTTCCAACATTCTCTCTTTTGAAATAAGCATCAATGGTAGTCGGTTTTCCTATAATTGAATTTTCAATCAATAAATAGTCACCTTTTATATAACAAATAAAATAAAATTTAAAAATTAACAAAGAAACTTGTATGGCTTTATCGTTACACTTGCACTAAATAAAAATAAATATATTACTCAACATCTTTGAAATTAACAAAACAGAAGCTATCCACAATGTGCATAAACAATTTAGAGAAAAGAAGATGCAATTTTCAATTCGGTGTATTAATTATAGAGAAGAGAAAGATGGTTTAGAGGCTTTATTTTGGCTTTCTTTGACTTCTAGTTAGGATATTAAGTCGGATACTGATTTCTCACTTCTAATGAGTTCAAATTTTAAATAGTAGTAGTAATTTTTTTCCCCTCAACTCTAAAGGAAAAAAAGAATCACCTTTTTTCTCATTGTTATCTGAGGATTTAACCATTTTCGTGTGCTGCGATAATGGCGTCGATTCACTTATGTCCAGCTTATCGGCTCCGTTTTACTGAGTCTTTTTACTATTGACTAAAGAAAAGTCACATATTGATAAATGAAATTAGGGCTTCCAATTGTGTATAGGATCCTATGCAAATTGATCCATATTGAAAACTGTGATTGGTGTTAAATTAAAATTTGTCCAAGTAGTATACTGGTGACGTGGAAGTATTTCAAGGTGAGACCTACGTAACTCGCGCTGTAGGAGATAAAGCTTGGTGCTTATTTACTTTTTCTTCCCAGCTTCTTTCACTAAATTGGATTCAAACTTAAAATTTAATTCGGTCTTGACTGAATAAACTTCTTCAAGTATTGAAGATCCTATTTTGAATATTCTTTTACGTACATAACTAAATCAAATGCAATCAAATAATTAAGCGTAATTTATGCTCGGACCCCCTCAAATATACTCTAATTATCAGAAACTCCCAATTGTTCCGAAACTTACAAGACAACCCTTATGATTTAGACTATTTACAAGAACGCCATATATGTATTTAAGGGGTGTTGACGATGTAATGGGTGTTTTGATAAATAGTTTAAACCAGAAAGAGAGTTCTTGTTATTTATGAAACAATAAGAATAATGTAATAATTAAATTCTACCCGAGGAATAGTGAATTTAAATTACACATTATTTTTAATTCGACACATGAGTGATTAGTGCACGTTTGATTAGATTTGAGAACTACCTGTATTTCGTCATACTTGCTGTTCAGGGATATATACATTGTTTTCCCGAAAAAATATACTCCATATTTGAATGGAGGAAAAAAGAAAAGAAAGTTTGTCTATCTAATCAAATAATATACTCATCCTAGCTATAAAATCTAGTCTCTACATCATCTTCTGCCCAAGAAAGAGATGACATCCATGAACAAATCCTCACTGCAAGGAATTGTTAGGCTACCCATTGGGTGATCGAATCCGAACTCTTCTTCAGCTTGATATAGCAAATCCTGGAACGAGGGATGGTTCAAGTATGATACTGGAATGATAAAGCGTTTCTTTTCATTATCCCCAACATAAACAGCAAAATGGCCCTTTGGAACATCAGTTCCTCCTTTTGAAGATGATCTTTTCCCGGCTGATAAAGATCGTTTAAGCATTTGGTGGATGGCCATTGTTTTAGTAAATCTTGACAAAGAAACGAAGGGAAGTTTTGTGAAGCAAGTGAAAGCTTTGAAATAAGAGAGAGATGTTTTAGAAAGAACTTGTTGTTCCTTATAATCACAAAAATGTGTTGTATATATAAGTGGACATGGAAATGCTTTATCCTTCAGAAATGCTATATATATGTGGTGGCTAATCAAACTGATAAACATAAGCACATGAGGAAACACATGGATTTGTCTTCCTATCTGCACAAAACATTTTCAAGAGCAATTTATGAGTGTTTTGGCAATATTGTTCCCTAACAACTCGATAAACATACCCCTCTGAAGAAGCAATTTGGAGTGGGATCATATTATCAAAATGAAGCACTATCACATGGATCTGTCTTTGAATGATCAATAATTATTGATTAGAAGTATAACAACACAAGTAGATATGTATAAACTTCAATTATATCATAATACATAAATGTCTTATAATATACGCAGGCCCTTGTTGTCTGGAAGTGGTAGGGGTATAGTGTTTTCTGAAGACAAATCCATGTGCCACATTATAACATATCCACTAGCTTATTCCACTCGATTTAAATTTCTACAGATATTCAATTTTGATGTTCATCTATATATACAACACATATATGTACTTAGAACCAGCAACAATTCCTAAAAACTTAAAAGTAATAGGCTTCACAAAACTTTCATAATCCATTTCACACTCAGCTTCAGCAAAGATTACTATAAAACAGAAACATGGTTATTAGAAAAATTCTTAGAAGGTCTCTATCAGCGGGAAAAAGATCAAATTCAACATCATCAACTGATGTTCCAAAGGGGCACTTTGCTGTTTATGTTAGAAAAAGTGAAAAGAAACGCTTTATCGTTCCAGTATCATTCTTGAACCACCCCTCGTTTCAAGATTTGTTATGTCAAGCTGAAGAAGAATTTGGATTTGATCATCCAATGGGAGGCCTCACAATTCCTTGCTGTGAAAATTTATTCATTGATCTCATCTCTTCCTTGGGCAGAAGATGATTTATTTGTAGTCTTTGTAGGAAATAGTTTGTAGACTAGTTTTATGGGGAAAAAGAATCTTCCCTTTTTCTGCTTTTCTACACAGCAGATACAAATTTAGTCGGGAAAAGTTGTATCCCTGGACAAAGTTACATATTAATACATGAAAATATAGACATTCTTCAGATGCATGCAAAAGCTTAACTGTTCAATTCATATTTTGTTCTAAGTTGTGTTTTATTTTTGCTGTTAACTTTTCCATATATAAGCTTATTGTTCAGAATATTAAGTACAAGCACACATTTAAGAGGAATGATTTTTCCAGGAAACACATCCTTCATAATTGTTAATGTATATAAACCCACTAGCCATTATTATCTATAATTCACCTATGAGGTATGCTGTTTGTGATCAAATATATAACATAAACTCATAAATATGACTCAAGACCTGGAGACAAGTTTCTATACTTGAGGATCTTGAAACCAATTTAGTTTGTTTATACCGACAAAATTCCATAAAGGGAAGGGAAGGGAAGACATATAGAATTATAGATTAAACTCTGTGATTTTCTTTCGTCACATATGCATGACTGGTAACCTAACTATGAGCTGCAAAATTAGTTACTTAAAGATGTTTAGGCCTTTTTGTAAGGAGAAGTGCTCCTTAATACATCTGTGTTTACTTCTGTTTTCTTCTTCTTTTGTTTTTGGTTAATACTAATTGAGCTTCTTTTAATGGAATGATAATAAAAAAATCAACAAATTAATAAAAGAATACTCGTAAAGTTGCCAACAACTTGAACTAGATAACCTTTTGCCTCTGAAAATTCATGTATCTATACTATAATTTTTTTACATGAATACATTGTTGTCTGGAAAGATATACTCCATGTAATGGAGAAAAAGAGGAAAACCAACAAAAGAAAAAAAAAAGGTATGTCCTTGAAACTATCTAATCAAAAAATGTATGTTATCTGAAATCTAGTCTACATCATGTTCTGTCTTAATGAGAGATGAGATCCATGAATACTTATCCAAATTCTTCTTCAATTTGACTCAACAAATCTTGAAATGAACTCTGGTTAAGGTATGATACTGGAATAATAAAGCGTCTCTTTTCATTTTCCCCAACATAAAAGGGCAAAATGTCCCTTTGGAACATCAGCTGATCTTTTTCCGGCTGATAAAGACCGTCTAAGAATTTGGTGAATGGCCATTTTTTGTATTAAAGTAAAACTTGTCCGAGAAGAAGGTGAAAAGATAACAATGAAAGTTTTGTGAAGCAAGTTAAAGCTAATAAATTTTATTTTAGGAAATGTTGCAGGTTACATCCTCCTATACATTGGTTGTATATATAGGTGAAAATGAAAATGGTGTGTGGTGAAAGTTGAGAAACACAAGCACATGAGAAATCGCATGGGTTTGTCTTCCTATAAGCACATAAAGAATTTAAAGCAGCAACTCAAGCTTGGCAACATTGTTAGCTACCAAATATATCAACAAAAGGACCCATCTAATATCAACTGAATAGCACACTGCAAGATAGGATTAGATATATTTATACAGATTTGTGCATTTTAAAGGTTTAGAAAAGGCATCATGCATTGTCAATTCAGAGGGCTCCTTTATTTAGTTGGTAGGGAACAATATTGCCAAAACACTCATAAATTGCTTTAAATTGTTTTGTGCAGATAGGAAGACAAATCCATGTGATTTCTTTCTCATGTGCTTATGTTTTTCAAGTTTCAACAACCACCACATATCCACATTCTTATTTACCACTCAATCCTTATTTCTAAAGGATAAACCATTTCCATGTTCACTACTTTACTTCTATATATACAATACATTTCTTTGCTTAGAAATAAGCAACAAGTTCTAAAACAAATACTCAATATTTCTCGGCTTTCAATTTTCTACACAAAACGTTCCTCTTTTCATTCCATTTCACCTTCTGCTCCAGCAAGTTATACTAAAAATGGCCATTCACCGAATTCTTAGACGTTCTTTGTCAGCTGGGAAAAGATCATCATCTTCAAAAGGATCAACTGATGTTCCAAAGGGCCATTTTGCTGTTTATGTTGGTGAAAGCGAAAAGAGGCGCCTTATCGTTCCAGTATCGTACTTGAACGAGCCCTCGTTTCAAGATTTGTTATGTCAAGCTGAAGAAGAATTTGGGTTCCATCATCTAATGGGTGGCATCACAATTCCTTGCAGTGAGGATTTATTCATCAATCTCACTTCTAGCTTTGCCCAAAGATGATAGATATCTAGTTTTTAGATGATCAGCAGTACAGTTTTGTAGACTATTTCACTTTTTTTTTTACATGGCAGATATATATTAATTCAGGAAAATTTATCTCCTTGTACAAAGTTACACATGAAAAATTATCCATTTTCAGATGTAAAATCAATTTTCTTGTTGAGTTGTTAGTACAAATTCTATATGAACTCGATCGATCAGCACTTCAAGTCATTATGGTCCTGTTTGGATGTATTTTGGTTTAATTTCACCCACTTTGGATGAAAATTGTTTTGGTTGGGAGTTTTGGAGATTCTTTTTGAAAATTGTGCAAAATAATTGAAAATATACTTGGATGTATTTTGGTTGGAATCTCTTGTATGTAAGATAATATTAATTAAAGGAGTAGTTGAGTTGAAAATTGTGAGTTATGGTTTGGATGTATTTTTGATGTTGGAGTTTGAGGGTATTAATTAGTTGGTAAATGTCATGTCTTATCGAGCCAATTTTGAAATTGGGCAACAATATGGACTAAAATTATTAGTAAAATTGAAGATGTGGGGTTATTTTGACCACCTGAAATGTTGTAGGACAGAATTGTCAGTCAACATAAGTAATGGTATAAATTTTACAATAATACTTAACTGCCACATTATCAGTTAACATCCATTTTAATGGTGGTATCAAAAGTGATTCGATTTATTAAATTATGGTATCAAATGTATCGACTTCGACTTTTAGGGTACCACAAGTGAGAATTGACATATAGTTTGGTACCACGAGTACAATTCTCTCTTTTAACAAGTGGAAGATTATTATTGTTACAATTATGTTGCTAGGTTTTCAAGATTTTTTACGCGTAATTAACATGTCTAGCCTAGAATCCTAACTTCCTTTCATGCAACTAATGATCATTCCCCTTAATTATTCAAGAACACGATTGCTAACCTAAAGTACGTTTATATCCCTAAAGAGATCGAGCAACTAGCGACTTACCAATCTGACCCATTTAGTTACGTGTCCAAGAGAATCATCTTCTTTTTTAGAATCAATTTTAGATTAGTACATTTAGTACCTAGGCTACTTGGATTATATAAAAGGTCAGTAATTTACGATCTGTGAAAATTATAGAAGGGTACTTTAACTCCTTCTGCCATAGAGTGGCCGAAATTGAGAGTGAACATATCAAAAGTGTTTTTCTAACATAGGGGTATAAATTGTCATATTTAGCATAACCCAAGGGGTAAATTGTCACATTTATAATAGTAAGGGGGGCAAACTGCCACATTATCTCATAACACATGACCACTTATATAAATGTCCTTTTATCTTTTTCAAATCACATGGAGTTAAATTGAACATTTTAAATATTATAAGGGGTAAATTGTCATTAACTCATAATTTATGTAGCTAGGTATTTAGTTATCTATAGGAATAGAGTTCTAGCTAGGCTGATTTTTTTAATTGATGCTTCAATATTCTTTTTAAAATCAATATGCCTTTTAGTATTTACTCTGTATTTTGTTGCCTCATCTGTAGAGTGTGTTTTAAAGTGTGACAATAAATTTGAAATCTAAAGCATTCGATGTCGCATAAACTGGTGTATGTATTGGTACAGAAACTTCAATTTCATCTCCAAAGGAAATAAACAAAATATTATGGCTGATAATTGGAAAAATGGAAATACTAATAAATTTAGTGCATAAGTCAATTGTAACATACTCTTTAAGATTAAGAACTTCCCATGAGTTCATCAACAACTCCACATTATTATATATTGTAAGCCTTAATATGTCTGTTTTACTTAGAAGTTTTTGTAAATAGAATAGAGCTTTCTTAAGGGAAAGATGATATAGGATAAAATGAAGAAAGCAACAACTAATGATGAATACTGCTAAGGTTGGGTCCAAAAAAATAAATGCTAACAACTTGGACTTGATATTCATACTGTAAATTTGTTTCAGGGATACATTGTTTTCCCGAAAAAATACACTCCATTATTATATGGAGGAAAAAATAAATAAAGTTTGTCTACGAAACTATGTAATCACAAAACTGTATAAATTATACAGTATAATTAGTCTAAATTATATTCTGTCCAAACGAGAGATGAGATCCGTGAATACTTCTTCACTGCAAGGAATAGTAAGGCCACCCACTGGATAATCGAATCCAAATTCGTCTTCAGCTTGAATTAGCAAATCTTGAAATGAACTCTGGTTAAGGTATGATACTGGAATAACAAAGCGTCTCTTTTCTCCTTCACCAACATAAACGGCAAAATGCCCCTTTGGAACATCAGTTGATCCTTTTGAAGATGATAATATTTTTCCGGCTGATAATGACCGTCTAAGAATTTGGTGAATGGCCATTTTTTTAGCAGAAGTTGAAATGAAGAGAAAAAAAGGAAATTAAGTTCTAAGAAAGCTGAGTCGAAATAGGAGATTTTTGTTTAGTACTTGATGGTGGTTGTAAGTTGAGAAATGTTATGTGTTGTATATATATGCAAAGTAGTGAACAAGGAAATGGTTTATCCTTCACTCTTCAGGTATGTGGTGGTTGATGAAAGCTTGAGAACAAGAGCACATGAGAAATCACATGGATTTGTCTTCATATCTGCACATAAGAATTTAAAGCAATTTATGAGCAATCGACAACAATTCATGATGCTATCATTTTCAAATGCATTAATCTGTATAAATATGATTAATGGCTTGTCTTCGGCAATCCTTGGCTTGTTGAATTTTTGTGGTGAATAAGCAATTTGGATTGGGATCATATTATCAAAATGAAACACTATCACATCACATGGATCTGTCTTTGAATGATCAATAACTACTTGATTATAGTGGATATATATAAGCTTCAATTTTACCATAGTTTTTATATATAAAATGTGTTATCAGAACACGTAGGGCCTTCTGCTCTTCAAAACATATGCAAGACTAAGTTGTTGATTATTATATAGTTGCAAAAGATTGTAATGATCGGCATACATAACAATTATCGTTCATGTGCCAATGTCCAGCAGAATGACTCTTCACCACACACTAACTTTTGTGAGCTAAAAATTTGTAGTCGATCAATTTTATACGCAGTAACGCAGCTAATGAGTTCTTCTGGCCCACAATAGACATATCACTTAATGGAATTTATGCAACTTTAAGGCCTTGTTGCCTGAAAGTGGCAGAGGGAAATAGTGTTTATTAATTTTGTTTATTTAAAAGTATGTCATGAACATTAGAAGACAAATCCATGTGATTACCCAACATATCCACTAGCTTATTCCGCTCTATTCAAATTTCAACAGATATTGAGTTTTCATGTTCATCTATATACAACACATATATACATGTTCTTACAACCAGCAACAAGTCCCGAAAACTTAAAATTCGCAGATTTCAATAGGATTCACAAAAAAATTCCCATTTTTTATTTATATTTCACCTTCTGCTTCATCAAAAGATTACTATAATAACAAAAACATGGTTATTAGCAAAATTCTTAGAAGGTCTCTATCAGCCGGAAAAAGATCAACAGGATCAGCTGATGTTCCAAAGGGTCATTTTGCTGTTTACATAGGGGAGAGAGAAAAGAAACGCTTTGTTATTCCATTATCATACTTGAACGAGCCTTCATTTCAAGATTTGCTATGCCAAGCTGAAGAAGAGTTCGGTTTCCATCATCCAATGGGTGGTTTAACTATTCCTTGCAGTGAGGATTTTTTCATTGATCTCGCATCTCGTTTGAGCAGAACATGATGTAGTTTTTTGTAGGAAATTAGATTTGTAGACTAGCTTTACGGGAAAAAAAGTTCTTCCTTTTTTCTGCTTTTCTACACAGCAGATATAGATTTAGTCAGGAAAATTTGTATCCCATAGACAAAGTCACAGTATTTTTTTTTTTTTTTTTAGAGAAAGACAAAGTCACAGTATTGATACATGAAAAAGTAGACATTTTTCAGATACAAAAGCCTAACTATTCAATTCATATTCTGTTCTAAGTTGTGTTTCCTTTTGCTGTCAACTTTTCCATATCTGAGCTTTATTATGAGAATATCAAGTACAAATACACATTTATGATGAATGTTCTTTTCCGGGAAAATATTTATCCATTACAAGTCTTAATGTAGATAAAATAAATAAATTCTCTAGCCATTGTTAACTGTAATCCAACCATGAGGTATGCTGCTTTTGATCAAATATATAACGGGTTACTGCATAATGTTAAATTTAACCAGAGTGATTTGGAAAAGAAAAAAAAAAATATTTTACCCCATGTGTAATTTTTAAAGGATCAAAATGTAACTCACTTGCCTGAAATTGAATGTGGGGGTGAAAAGTGTTGCGTAAAAAACAAAATTACCCTTCACAACGTAATATAATACAAAGGGTAAAGTTTCACATAAATAAGAACACGGAGGGTAAACTGACACATGTGAAATAATACATGGTGTAAATTGACCCATATAAAATAAAGGGTGATTTACACTCAGACCCCCCGAGGTTTAGTCATATTATAAGGAACCCCCTGTAGTTATAGAAATTACAAGGACACCCCCTGTGGTTTAACAAGTCTTACAAGAACACCCCTACAACTTGTAAAAATATTTACAAAAAACTCCCTGTAAGGGGTGTCCTTGTAATTTTTGAAACTACAGGGATTCCTTGTAATATGACTAAACCTCAGGGGGTGTCCTTTCACATTTTTGAAACTACAGGGGGTTCATTTGTAATATGATTAAACCTCAGGGGGTCTGAGCGTAAATCACCCAAAAATAAAGCATGACAGCCGCTTCATTTTTTTAGGTTAAAAATAAGTCAAAGTATATGGTATGTAAAGGATTTGTCAAATCATATTTTTTTAAGGTTTAAAAATGTCACGGAGATAGTGTTTAGTATATTATTAGATTACATGGAGGTAAAGTTTCTTTTGAATCGCAGGGGGTAAATTGAAAATTATGAATATCACAAGGGATAAATTTCCATCAACTCATAAATATGACTTAAGGCCTAGACAAGTTTCTAGAGTTGAAGTTCTTGAAAGCACTTTGGTTTGTTTATACCGTACAGCATTCTATAAAGGGAAGAGCCAAATAAAGGTTGTACTCTGTGATTTTGTTTCTTGACATATGCATGACTGGACAGACTGGGAACTTAACTATGAGGGTTACAAAGGTAGTTTCTTAAAGATGTTTAGGCCTTTCTGTAAGGAGTAGTGCTCCTTAATATGCAGTTTTTACTTCCTAGGCAATAAACTAATGTCATGAGTAATACTGGAAAAGTTGAACCAAAGATTCATACCAACAACTTGGACTAAATAAAGGTTTTGCCTTCTGAAAGTCATGTATTCATTCATACTGTAAATTGTTTCAGGAATACATTGTTTTCCCGAAAAAATACACTCCATTTGTAAATGGAGGAAAAAAGAAACAAAGTTTGTCTACGAAACTATCTAATCACAAAACTGTACTCGTCCTATAAAGTCTAGTATATATGCATCATCTGCTGCCTAAGAAAGAGATGAGATCAATGAATAAGTCCTCACTGCAAGGAATTGTGAGGCCACCCATTGGATGATGGAATCCGAATTCTTCTTCAGATTGACATAACAAATCCTGAAACGAACTCTCGTTAAGGTACGACACTGGAATAACAAAGCGTCTCTTTTCGCCTTCACCAACATAAACGGCAAAATGCCCCTTTGGAACATCAGCTGATCCTTTTGAAGATGATGATCTTTTTCCGGCTGATAATGACCGTCTAAGAATTTGGTGAATGGCCATTGTTTTAGCAGAAGTTGAAACGAAGAGAAAAATAGGAAATTAAGTTCTGTGAAAGCTGAGAAGTAGGAGATTTTGTTTAGTACTTGATGGTGGTTGTAAGTTGAGATATGTGCTCTATATATAAGCAAAGTAGTGAACAAGGAAATGGTTTATCCTTGAGGTTTGTGGTGGTTGATGAAACTTGAAAAACATAAGCACATGAGAAAGAAATCACATGGATTTGTCTTCATATCTGCACAAGAGAATTTAAAGCAATTTATGAGTACTCGACAACATTGTTTCCTACCAGCTATGTCAACAATAGCCCTCCGAAATAAACTTGATAACAATCTGAATAAATAAATAAATAAATAAATAGATTAATAGCTTGTCTTCAGAAATCCTTGGCTTGAATATTACTTTTGCGGTGAAGAGGCAACTAGGATAGGGACCATTTAACCAAGCTGAAACAATACCACATGGATAATAATTAGATTAATTGGAAGTATAACAACAAGTAAGTACATATAAGTTTCAATAAATCACTCACCATTTCAGAAAATACATTATATCACCAATGCATCATCATCTAATTCTGGTTTTGTTATATATATCTGTAGGGCCTTATTCTGTTTGTATAATTATTAATTCATCATGTGCTAATGTTTCCATCTAGTCTCCATGGAAATACGACTCTTCACCACACACTCACTTTCGTGGGCAATCGATCAATTCTATACACAATTTTAGGGACCTTAATTGTTGCCTGGAAGTTGTGGGGAAAGAGTGTTTTCTTCAAAACAAATATACATATACTACATATTTTCTGAATTTCATAAAAACCTTATAAAGATTGGAAGACAATTCCATGTGATAAGTCATGTGTTGCTTTTGTTTCTCAAGTTTCACCACCCACCACATATCTAAATTTATAAAAAATATTGAATTTTCCATGTTCATCTATATATACAACTCATTTATAGGATTACAATTACCATTATATAAATAAATCCTCACAAAACTCAAAGTTCTCACCGTTCACTAATTTCTTCACAAAACTTTCCTATTATAATACAAAACATGGCTATTAGTAAAATTCTTAGACGGTCTCTATCAGCCGGAAAAAGATCAAATTCAAATGGATCAGCTGGTGTTCCAAAGGGCCATTTGGCGGTTTATGTTGGAGAGAATGAGAAAAGACGCTTTGTTATTCCAGTATCATACTTGAACGAGCCTTTATTTCAATATTTGCTATGTCAGGCGGAAGAAGAATTCGAATTCAATCATCCAATGGGTGGCCTCACCATTCCTTGCAGTGAAGACTTATTCATCGATCTCACTTCGAGTTTGCCCATGAGATGATATATATGTTACTACATGTTTAGTTTTTGTAGGAAAATAGTTTTGTAGCTAGTTTCACGGCCCGCTTTTCTACACAACAGATACAGATTTAGTCAGAAAAATTTGTATCCTTGTACAAAGTTACAAAATGAATATATGAAAAATTAGCTATTTATCAGACACAAAACATTATCTAGTTTGAGTTACTATGAACTAAACTATTCAAGTCACATTCTATTCTTAGAGATGATGTTTACTTTTTGCTGTCCAAATTTATTACTTAATTCAGTAGTTTTAAAATAATAATTTTCACAACGGCATGTAGGTGTTAGTAAGGTCAAAGTTAAAGTGAAGGAAATGTTAGAAATTATTGTAATTTGAGAAGGTATTTTGTAATTTACTTAACCCTCAGGGAATGTGCATATAATTACCCCAAAACATTTGAGCAAATGTTAATTTACCTTCCTGTGAAATGCATAATGTTCAATTTACCCATGTGATTTGAACTTCCGGTGAAATGCATAATGTAAATTTACACCCTGTGATTTGAAAAAGAGCACTTTAACCCCTGTGAAAATTTTAAAGAAGCAATTTGCCTCTTTCAGCCGAAGAGTGTAACTCACTTGCCGAAATTGAGAGTGGGCATGAAAAAGTATTTTTGCAACATAGGGGTGTAAATTGCCACATATAGCATAACACAGGGGTAAATTGCCACATTTATCATTACACAGGGGGTAAACTGCCACATTATCATAACAAAGGGGGTAAAGTGTCACATATAAAAATATCAGGGAGACGGTGTGAAACTTTTATAAGATTACAGGGGGTAAAGTGCTATTTTTCAAATCACGAGGAGGTAAATTGAATATTATAAATATCACGGGGGTAAATTGCAATTAACTCCCAAATATTTACCAAGTACTTTTTTTTTTTAACTTACGGACTAAGAATTCAGATGTTCTTGGGATAATAGTCTCATCATAATTAATCCTGGCTTTTGGACATTACGGAAAATGGTTATTATCAATTAACATATATATTGAAAAAAAAAAAAGTTGTCTTGAAATAATGTTTCTCTTAAATATGTGTTTGTACTTTATTTCAATAAAGATTAGTTACGTATTGTTTAAACATCATAAGAGTAGAATGTAACTTGAATATAGTTCAGCCATATAGAATTTAAGCTAACAACTAAAATCAGATATTGCTTTTGCTTCTGAAAAATATCTAATTTTTTTCATGTATTCTAATTTTGTTCAGGGACATAATTTTTCCTGACAAAATATTTGCTGTCTAAAAGAAGAAAAGAAAAAGAAAATAAGAATTTGAATTTGAATTTTCCTGAAACTAGTCTAAAAATCTATGTTACTCCAAAACATAGTTATGTACGTATAATCATCTTCTCATGCTAGAAACGAGATGGATGAAATGATCCTCACTGCAAGGAATTGTGAGGCCACCCATAGGATGATCGAATCCGAATTCTTCTTCAGCTTGGCACAGCAAATCTTGAAACAAAGGCTCATTCAAGTATGATACTGGTACGATAAAGCGTTTCTTTTCGTACTCCCCAATATAAACAGCTAAAATGCCCCTTTGGAACATCAGCTGATCCTTTTGATGAATTTGATCTTTTTCCGGCTGATAAAGAACGTCTAAGCATTTGACGAATAGCCATTTTTAGTAAACTTTGAGAAATAAAAGAAGGTAAATCTCTTTTGAAGCAAGTGATAAAAGCTGAGAAATATATGAGTTCTTTATAGAATTTGTTGCTGGTTGTAAGCTCAGAAATGCGTTGTATATATAACTGAACGAGGAAATGGTTTATCATTGAGAAAGTTAGATTGAATGGTGAAGTAACATAAGCACATGCATGAGGAATCACATGGATTTGTCTTCTAATCAGCATACAAGATTTTAAAAGCTATTTTATGAGTACTTGACAACATAGCCCTCAAAGGACCCTTCTGACATCAATTGGATAACAATGTGGGATGCCTATTTTACCCCTTAAAAATGAACGAACATGTATAAATATGATTTGTTACAATGTCATCACCCAAAGCAATCAAGTGATCTATTACAATGTCAGGGTGGGTCCTTTACGGGCTAAGTTGACATAGTTGTTAGGGAACATTTATGTAAATCGACCATAATTGCTTTGAAAATCATTTGTGCTAATAGGAAGACAAATCCATGTGATTTATTTCTCATGTGCTTATGTTTCTCAACTTTCACCACCCACCATGTATCCACTTGCTTATTGAATGGATATTGCATTTCCATTTTCACCTATATATACAACCAATGTATAGGAGGATTACAACCAGCAACAATTCCTAAAATTTCTCAGCTTTAATTTGCTTCACAAAACTTTCATTGTTATCTTTCCACCTACTTCTTCAATAAGATTTACTCTGATCCTAAAATGGCCATTCACCAAATGCTTAGACGTTCTCTATCATCCGGGAAAAGATCATCATCTTCAAAAGGATCAGCTGATGTTCCAAAGGGGCATTTTGCCGTTTATGTTGGTGAAGGCGAAAAGAGACGCTTTGTTATTCCAGTGTCCTTCTTGAACGAGCCTTCATTTCAGGATTTGTTATGTCAATCTGAAGAAGAATTCGGATTCCATCATCCAATGGGTGGCCTCACAATTCCTTGCAGTGAGGACTTATTCATTGATCTCATCTCTTTCTTAGGCAGCAGATGATGCATATATACTAGACTTTATAGGACGAGTTTAGTTTTGTGATTAGATAGTTTCGTAGACAAACTTTGTTTCTTTTTTCCTCCATTTACAAATGGAGTGTATTTTTTCGGGAAAACAATGTATTCCTGAAACAATTTACAGTATGAATGAATATATGACTTTCAGAAGGCAAAACCTTTATTTAGTTCAAGTTGTTGGTATGAATCTTTGGTTCAACTTTTCCAGTATTACTCATGACATTAGTTTATTGTCTTTTTCTATAATAGGAAGTAAAAATTGCATATTAAAGAGCACTACTCCTTACAGAAAAGGCCTAAACATCTTTATGAAACTACCTTTGTACCCCTCATAGTTAATTTACCAGTCTGTCCAGTCATGCAGTCAAGAAACAAAATCACAGAGTATAACTATAACCTTTATTTGGCTCTTCCCTTTATAGAATGTTGTACGGTATAAACAAATAAATTGCCTTCAAGATCTTCTAACTATAACACTTGTCTAGGCCTTAAGTCACATTTATGAGTTTCTGTAATATATTGAGTTGATGGAAAATTATCCCCTGTAATATTCATAATGTTCAATTTATCCACGTGATTTAAAAGAAACTTTACATCCCTGTAATCTGATAAAATACTAACACCACCTCCTTGACATTCTTAAACCTTAAAAATATATGATTTGACAAAAATACCCTCCTTTATATACCATATACTTTGACTTATTTTTAACCTGAAAAAATGAAGTGGTTTACCCCTGTGTTATTTTATATGGACCACTTTACACCTAGTATTATTTAATATTGTGACTTTGTCTAGGGATACAAATTTTCCTCTTTCATGTATCAATATTGTGACTTTGTCTAGGGATACAAATTTTCCTAACTAAATCTGTATCTGCTGTGTAGAAAAGTAGAAGGGAAGAATCTTTTTTTTTTTCCCCCGTAAAACTAGTCTACAAAACTATTTTCCTACAAAAACTAGACGTGTATCATATTCTGCTCAAACGAGAGGTGAGATCGATGAATAAGTCCTCACTGCAAGGAATTGTTAGGCCACCCATTGGATGATTGAATCCAAATTCTTCTTCAGATTGACATAGCAAATCTTGAAACAAAGGCTGGTTCAAGTATGATACTGGAACGATAAAGCGCTTCTTATCGCTTTCCCCAACATAAACAGCAAAATGCCCTTTCGGTACATGAGTTGAATTTGATCTTTTCCCAGCTGATAGAGACCTTCTAAGAATTTTGCTAATAGCCATGATTGTATTGGAGTAAATCTTGCTGAAGCACAAGGTGAAATGGAAAGTTTTGTGAATCTTAGTGAAAGCTGAGAAGTTTAAGTCTTTCGGAATTGTTGCTGGTTGTAAGTACAGATATGTGTTGTATATATAGATGAGCAAGAAAATTCAATCTCTGTAGAAATTTACATCGAGCAAGTGGATATGTTGTGGCTGGTGAGACTCGAGAAACAATAGCTAGCACATGAATTTGTCTTCCAAAAACACTATTTCCCTACCACTTTTAGGCTATTAAAAAGGCCTTAAAATTGCATAGATTCATTAGATGAACTGTCTATTGCGCTGGACATCGGCACATGAACGATAATTTTTATTGCCTGCTGATCATTACAATCTTTTGCAAGACTTGCATATCCTTTGAAGAGCTGAAGGCCCTACATATTCTAATAATAAAGAGCAGCATCACATTGATGTTTATAAAAACTATGACATAATTGAAGCTTAAATTATATAAATATATCTACTCTAATCAATAATTACTGGTCATTCAAAGACAGATCCATGTGATAGTGTTTCAATTTGATAATATGATCCCAATCCAAATTGCTTCTTCACCACAAAAATTCAACAAGCCATTAATCATATTTATACAGATTAATGCATTTGAAAAGGATAGCATCATGAAGTGTTAGCAAGTTGATTTCAGAGGGGTCCTTTGAGGGCTAAGTTGACATAGCTGGTAGGGAACAATATTGCCAAACACTCATAACTTGCTTTAAAGTCTTTTGTGCTAAAAGGAAGACAAATCCATGTGATTCCTCATTTGCTTTTTTTCTCAAGCTTCATCAACCACCACATATCCCAAGGATAAACCATTTCCATGCTCACTTGTATATATATACAACACATTTCTCATCAAGTACCACACAAATCTCGTATTTCTCAGCTTTCCGAAACTTAATTTCCTATTTTTCTCTTCATTTCACTTTCTCATTCCACAAGACCTTTAGTACAACAATGGCCATTCACCAAATGCTTAGACGATCTTTGTCAGCCGGAAAAAGATCGTCTTCAAAAGGAAATGATGTTCCAAAGGGCCATTTTGCTGTTTATGTCGGGGAAGGCGAAAAGAGACGCTTTGTTATTCCAGTCTCATTCTTGAACGAGCCTTCTTTTCAGGATTTGCTATGTCAAGCCGAAGAAGAATTTGGATTTGACCATCCAATGGGTGGACTCACAATTCCCTGCAGTGAAGAAGTATTCATAGATCTCACCTCTCGGTTGAGCAGAACATGATGTAGACTTAGATTTTAGAGTAGTACAATTTTTTAATTAGATAGTTTTATCAACATAATATCTTTTTTTTCCTTGTTTTCCTCTTTTCCTCCATTCAAATATGAAGTATATTTTAATGGGAAAAGAGACAAATTTACAGTATGAATACATAACTTTACAGAGGCAAACACTTTTATCTTTGTCAGATAAATTCTTTGATTTAATTTTACTAGTATTCATCATTAGTTTCTTGCTTTCTAGTTATCTTTCTATTAAGAAATCTCTATTCACACACACACAAAAAAAAAAACAAAATGAGCATACATCTTTAAGCAAGTACCTTGGTTACCAGTCCGGCAAATTCCAAGAAACAAATTTGCAGAATGCAAATGATTCATACACAGCATACTAATACTTAACTTGTTCGCTGTTAAACTAAATATTTTGGGGGTATTTGCAACACATACATATTTGTTCTTATCACCCCTTGAATGTGTATCAAGTGTAAGTTGATACATGATACAATCACTTAGAGGAACCAAATTGCTTATACTTGTAAAATGTAAACCATTTTCGAGATCAAAAGTAGATGAACATGTATTTCTCTTTGAAGTGCATCATCATGTGGATCTCTTGGAAGTATTCTCAATTTCTCATTCTTGCAAAAATGTATTTTCATTCACTTTGCATCGATTTAATATATTTTCCTCTGATTCACCCGTTATTTTATCGGTTTAACCTACTTTCATTACATTTCTCATTTTTTGTCGATTTCTTTTTTTTTCCGGTTTAAACTATTTTCTACCAGTTTCACCCATTTTTTGTCGATTTCATTACGTACTTTGATTATAAATAAATTATAAAAATTGATGTAAGGGATAATTTTTAGATTTTAGAAGTTTATGTAGGAAATAAATATACTAAGACTCCATGTTTAATTATACCTCTTCATTTAGTTTTCTTATTTTATTCTGTTTATATTGAAGTGTTCATATTGAAGTAGACTTCTTTTATTTTAATTATCTTTTAAGTAGGGGCATATTAGTTTTCACAAAAAATTCAAGAAATTCTTTTTGATGAACCCGTACTTTTATATGTATATAGATTGGATCCTGAAAGTAATGAAAATTGTAGTATAAGTCCATTACACAGAAGTTTAATCATTGCATTCTCTTCATAACTCTTTATGTACTGAACCTGGGACCAGTTACCAAATTTGAGTATCATTAGTCAGTACTTCAAAATATTCTATATATGCTAGTAATTAGAAAGACAATGACCTATAGACGGTAAGTATTAAGATGTTCTTGAAAATACATTCCTCTTACTTGATATTCTGATCAATATAATAAGCTTACTTATTGCAAAATAAAAAGAAGAAAAAAGAAACAAATCTTAGAATAGAATATGAATCGAATTGTTTAGTTCATATTGAATATTCTGCTAACAAGTCAAAACCTGAAAGTGCTTTTGCAACTGAAAAATGACTAATTTCTCAATTATTAATATGTAACTTTGCCCATGGAAACATTTTTTTCCTGGCAATATATACTGTCTACAACAGTCTGAAAAAAATAAAAATAAAAGGAAACCAAAATATTTACATAGAAACTAGTCTACAAAACTGTGTTCCTCCATTAAATAGTTATATATCATGTTCTGCTCAAACGAGAGGTCAGGTGGATGAATAAATCCTCAGTGCAAGGAATGGTGAGTCCGCCCATTGGATGATGGAATCCAAATTCTTCCTCAGATTGACATAACAAATCTTGAAATGAAGGCTCGTTCAAGTATGATATTGGAACAACAAATCGCTTCTTTTCACTCTCCCCTACGTAAACAGCCAAATGACCCTTTGGAACATCATTTCTTGTTGAATTTGATCTTTTTCCAGCTGATAAAGACCGCCTTAAAATTTTGTTAATTGCCATTGTTGTATAATATCAAATCTTAGAGTTTTATGAAAGTTTTATGAAAGTTTTGTGAAGTAAGAGAAAGCTTAGAAAGATAAGCTTTTTAGAAGTTGTTGCTGGTTGTAATTTTATTCATTTGTTGTTGTGTATATATAGGTGAAGATGGAATTTTGGATATGTGGTGGTTTGTGAAATTTTGAGAAACAGAATCACATGAGTGATCACATGGATTTGTCTTTAAAGAAGCAAAACTAATGAAGTATTTTGTCCTAAAAAAAAACTCTTTCACCCACCACTTCCAGGCCACTTCAATTGCGTATGTCATACGGGCCAGAAGAGCTCATTCCTATACGTATAAAATTGACTGATTACGAATTGTCAGCTCACAAAGGTAATTCAGTTGGAGACATTAGCACATGATGAACTAATCATCAACAACTTAGACCCTACATATTATGATAACAAACAGCAGGATTTTTAAATTCCCAATTGATGTATAAAAACTCTGATATAATTGAAACTAGCTTCTATCTACTAATAATTATTAATCACTCAAAGACATATCCATATGATAGATAGTGTTTATCAAATTAACTCGAGAGGGGTCCTTTGGGGGCTAAGTTGGCATAGTTGGTAAGGAACAATGTTGTGCAAATAGGAAGACAAATCCATGTGATTATTCCTCATGTGCTTGTGTTTTCCAAAGTTCATCAGCCACCACATATCTAAATTTCTCAAGGATAAACCGGTTCCATGATCACTTATATATACAACACAACACAATTCTGAGCTTACAACCAGCAACAAATTCTAAAAGAACTTCTTAGCTTTAACTCACTTGCTTCACAAAACTTTCCTATTTTCTTTCTCAAATTTACTAAAACAATGGCAATTCACCAAATTCTTAGGCGTTCTCTATCAGCGGGAAAAAGATCGAATTCAAAAGGAACTGATGTTCCAAAGGGACATTTCGCTGTTTATGTCGGGGAAGAAGAAAAGAGACGCTTTGTTATTCCAGTGTCGTTCTTGAACGAGCCTTCATTTCAAGAATTGCTATGTCAAGCTGAAGAGAATTTGGATTCAACCATCGAATGGGTGGACTTACTATTCCTTGCAGCGAAGATCAATTCATGGTTCTCACTTCTAGCTTGGCCAGAAGATGATTTACATCTATTTCTTGGAGGAACGCAGTTTTGTAGACTAATTTTAGTGGAAAAAGAGTTTCCTTTTTAGATCTGCTCATCAGCAGATATTTTTTTGAGGAACAATCTATATTTGGACAAATTACAATGTGATATATACATGAAAATTTAGCCATTTACATATTCAAAAGCATTATTTAGTTTGAGTTTTTAACACAAATTCTATACGAGTCATTCTCTTCTTAGTAATTAATCTCTTTGTTGTTAACTTTTCTCCATAACCAAGCTCTATTATTGAGAATACTAAGTAAAGGACACATTTTTCCTAACAAAATTTGATTCACAATTCTTAATGGATAATAATCATTTATACGTATGGCCACACACCATGATTAATTATAATCAATACTAATAAACCAAGAACTTATTAATTCTTACCCTCTGTCAGTCACAATCTTTCTTCTTACTCACAAAAGTAATAATAAAAGAGCTTAGGGGGATCCATTTATTTTTATGCTGCTCTGAGACTAAGAATAAATCTGAGTATATTTTTTTCATTAATTAAAGGTTTTCTATGTATCAAGTACATATGTAATGACATCACACCAGTCCAGCCGGTGGTTTAACCATTATACTGGTCGAACCAGTAACAAGTAAGGAAAATGTTATCAACTAGGAACAGAATTGCAAGGAAAATGTTATCTTGAACAAGTATTCTATGTAAAGGTGTATTTGTACTTTAACAACCTCAATAATAAAGCTTAGTTGAAGAAAAGTTTGCAGCAAAAGGAAACATCACTAAGAACAGAATGACTTGAATTCTTGGGTTCATTTAGATTTTGTCCTAACAACTCAAACAAGGTAATGCTTTTCTGCATCTGAAAATGGATTATTTTTCTTAATAGAATTGTTGAGCTCATAACTTCATTTAGCCTTTTATTCTAACATCTCAAACAAGATGATGATTTTGCATCTGAAATAGATTAATTTTCATGTAAATTCTCTTAATTAGCCCAAGTATACAAACTTTTCTGATTAAATATACATCTGCAGTGTATAAAATCAGGAAAAGAAAAAATGTTCAGCTAAACTAGTCTACAAAGCTGTGTTCCTACAAAAAAACTAGATATGATATTTATACTATCTCCTGCCCAAACTAGAAGTGAGATCGATGAATAAATCCTCACTGCAAGGAATTGTGAGGCCGCCCATTGGATGATCAAATCCAAATTCTTCTTCAGCTCGACATAGCAAATCTTGAAAGGAAGGATGGTTCAAGTATGATAATGGAATAACAAAGCGTCTCTTTTCGTTTACCCCAACATAAACAGCAAAATGCCCCTTTGGAACATCTGTTGATCCTTTTGAAGATGATGATCTTTTTCCGGCTGATAAAGGTCGTCTAAGCATTTGGTGAATGGCCATATTGTTTTAGTAAATCTTGAGAAAGAAAACAAGGAAAGTTTTTTTTAGAACTTGTTGTTGGTTATAATCACAAAAATGTGTTGTATATATAGGTGAAATTGGAAATGCAATATCCTTCAGAAATTTAGATTGAGTCAATAAGCAGGTGGATAGGTAGTGGGTGGTGAAAGCTGAGAAACATAAGCACATGAGAAATCACATGGATTTGTCTTCCTATAAGCACAAAATAATTTAAGGCAATCACGAGTACTTGATAACATTGTTCCTTACCAACTTCATCAACATAGCTCTGAACGGACCCCTTTGAAATCGATTGGTAACAATGTGTGATGCCTTCTTTACACCTTCACTTAGAGAATTAGTGGTGACTGGTGAAGATCGAACCAATTTGTACTGTATGGTTACCACATCTATTTCGGCGAGGTCCTACGTGGCTTTGTTTACTGGAGCTGGTAGGGAACAATTCAAAGATGACAAATTATTCATTGATCATTATGTTAAATCTTATGAAGATTTGAAGACAATTAAACAAATCCATGTGATTCATCATGTGCTCTTGTTTCCAAATCTTCACCAACCACCACATATCAACTTGCCTCTTTACCATTCGATCGAGATTGTGAAGGAGGTATTTCATTTACAAGTTCACCTATTTATACCTACCTACACATTTTCAAACCTCACAGCCAAAAACAGAAAAACTGAGATTTCATTTTCTAATTTCTAAATCTTCTTCCATTTTCAAATTCCGCTCCTCTAAGATTTACTTTTATACAACAATGGCCATTAGCAAAATTCTAAGACGGTCTTTATCAGCCGGGAAAATATCATGTTCAAAAGCAAATGACGTTCCGAAGGGACATTTTGCTGTTTATGTTGGGGAGAGTGATAAGAAACGCTTTGTAATTCCAGTATCATACCTGAACGAGCCTTCATTTCAGGATTTGCTATGCCTAGCTGAAGAAGAGTTCGGATTCGATCATCCAAAGGGCGGCCTCACGATTCCTTGCAGCGAAGATCAATTCATCCATCTCACTTCTAGCTTGGCCAGAAGATGATGTATATACACAAGATCATAGATAGGACAATTTTGTTATTAGCTAGTTCCATCGACAAACATTTTCCTTTTTCCAATTTGTCTTCTTCTATAGATGGAAGATATTCTGTTCGGTACTATAAATGTATTCATGTACAAATTAGAGATATTGATCTATGAAATACATTTGGTATATTCTGAGATAGTTTCAGGTGCAAAGTCATTATCTACTTCTTTTCTTTCCTTTTTTGATAAAAAGTCATTATCTAGTTGATTTCTGAGCTTAAACTTCTAAAAGGAAGAAAAAAAAATGTTCCATTATTATCACTAAACAAGACATCATAATAGTAAATACGGAGATCTTAATTGATGCCGCCTCTCAGTGGACTGGATTATAAGAAGTAAGAACCAACTAAGGCATTTATAAAACGTAGTCTTACAACTCATAATCATGTATATTTACTCGGTAGATTGGGAAAGAAACCATGTGCTTTATCTTGTAAACGCCACTTGCTGATAGATCAAATGGACATGATTCAGGGTGCCGAAGCTATGGTACACCAGATATAACAATTGGACGACAATAATTTTGAGCCTGAAATTTTACTTTGGGAATCGAAGAGTGATTATATGTCGCATTGGTTTAATATGATGTATATTACTAAGTAGTGTGAATGTTAGTGAAGGATTTATTTGCAGCAATCTAAAATTGTTGTGTTTAAGCTTCACTTCTTCCCTAAAAGACAATATTATCTTGTTCAGAAAACACTATTCTATCAGCAACTAAATTTTTTAGTTACTTTGTCATCAAATAATTTAACTAATTACAGTTCAGACACTTCCATCTGTCAAGCGTCATATATTTTGTAACACATTTTTAAATGTGGACCCTTTTTTAAGTTAAACCAAATTTTGATAGACAACTCAATATTATACTGGAGATATATAGAATCATAATATATATTTGACCAGCAGACAACAAGATAAATTAATTTTTGGTGGGTTAGAATTGTTAATTTTATCATGTTTATACGAATGTAAGGCATTTTGCTTGCTTAGGTAGATCAAATCCATTATTAAATAAATAATTTAATGTCCATAGGAGGAGCTGAGCATTATCTTCATTTAATTTCAGAGAGGTCGTTTGAGAGCTAGTCGTTGGCCTGATTGGAAGACAAATCCATGTGTTCATTCATGTGCTATTGTTTCTTAAGTTCCACCAGCCACCACATATTCACTTCACCAATTCGCTTCTTCATCACAAAATCAAGTTCACAACTCGTTTCTAAATTGATTAGACCAACTGACCACTGGCAGGTGGATCTAAGTCGGATGCCATTGCAATAATTAAATCATTCACAAATGGAGGGTGTGTTTTCGGGAAAACAATGTATCCCTGAAACAAATTCACAGTATGAATATCTAGTCCAAGTTGTTAGCATATATAAATTATTTGACTCAAACCTTACCAGTATTTCATCATTAGTTTGTTGCTTGTTTATTGGGTGATTTACACTCAGACCCCCTGAGGTTTATCGTAATTACAGAAAACCCCCTATAGTTTCAAAAATTACAAGGACACCCCTTAGAGGGTGTTTTTGTAAACATTTTTGCAAGTTATAGACGGTGTCTTTGTAAGACTTGTTGAACCACGGGGGGTCTTTTTGTAATTTTTGAAACGTCAGGGGGTTCCTTGTAATATGACTAAACCTCAGGGGGTTTGTTTATTTTCTCTATATTATTTTTCCCTTAAGAAAGCTCTATTAACAAAAACAACGTACGAAATAAAACAGACACATTACAGCTTAGATTATACTAATAACATGGAGTTGTTGATGAACTCATGGGTAAGTTCTTAAAGAGTATGTTACATTTGATTTCTGCACTAAAGTTATTAGTATTTCCATTTTTTTTTTCCAATTATCCTCCATAAATTTGTTTAATTTCCTTTGGAGATGAAAATAAAGTTTCTTCACCAATATACCAGTTTATGAGACCTCAAATGCTTTGGTTACCAAATTTATTGTCACACTTGAAAACACATTCTACAAATGAGGCAACAAAATACGGAGTAAATACTAAAAAGCCGTATGGATTTTATATAGAATATTGAGCATAAATTAATGAATCAGCTTAAAACTTAATTCCGATAGATAACTAACTGCCTAACTACATAAGTTATTGACCTTTTATATATATAATCCAAGTATCTTATATTTATAGGTACTAAATGTACTAATCTAAACTCGATTTTCATGGACACGTAGCTAATTGGGCCAGACCTCTAGATATACAAACGTACGCTAGGCCAGCAATCACGCTCTTGAATAATTAAGTGGGGGAAGCAGATATGATCATTAATTGCATGTAATTGCATGAAAGCAAGTTAAGATTCTAGGCTAGGCATGTTAAATATGCGTAAAAAACTTGATTTAATTACACTAATTTTTGTTTATTGCTTGAACAGGATAGTTTACAATTGTTCTAAAACCTAGGAACAGAATAATGGATGTGTGATTGTAATAATAATTATCTTCCCACTTGTTAAGCTAAAGTTAACAGCATATAAGGAAACATCATCAACACAATGACTTGAAGTGCTGAGTTCATATAGAATTTGTACTGACAACTCAAACAAGAAAGTGATTTTGCATCTGAAATTGGATAATTTTTCATGTAATCATATGTAACTTTGTACAGGGATATAAATTTCTATCTGCCGTGTTTATTTGTAAAACTAAGTGAAACTAGTCTACAAAACTATGTTCATCTAAAAACTAGATATCTATCATCTTCTGGCCAAACTAGAAATGATATCCATGAATAAGTCCTCGTTGCATGGAATTGTTAGGCCACCCATTGGATGATGGAACCCAAATTCTTCTTCAGCTTGACATAGCAAATCCTGAAATGAAGGCTCGTTCAAGTATGATACTGGAACAATAAAGCGTCTCTTTTCGCTTTCCCCAACATAAACAGCAAAATGACCCTTTGGAACATCACTTCTTGTTGAATTTGATCTTTTCCCAGCTGACAAAGAACGTCTAAGAATTTGGTGAATGGCCATTGTTTTAGTAAATCTTGAGAGAGAGAAAACGGGAAGTTTTTGTGTAGAAATTAAAAGCAGAGAAATATTGAGTTTTTATTGTTGCTTATTTGTTATCAAAGAAATGTATTGTATATATAAGCAAAGTAGTTAACTGGAAATGGATTATCCTTGAGAAATTTAAAGTCAATAAGCAAGTGGATATGTGGTGGCTAATGAAACCTGAAAAACATAAGCACATGAGAAATCACATGGATTTGTCTTCCTATTTGCACAAAACATTTTCAATAGCAATTTATGAGTACTCGACAACATTGTTTTCTACCAGCTTCATCAACATAGCCCTCAAAGGACCCTTCTGAAATCAATTGGATAACAATGTGGGATGCCGCCTTCTATATACACCTTCTGTATAAATATATCTAATTAATAGTATCTTGCACAAATTAGTATCTTGTAGTGTGTTATTCTTCAGTCGATTTCAGAGGGGTCCTTCGAGGTCTATGTTGATATATATAGTTGGTAGGGAACATTGTTGTAAATCACTCATATTTGCTTTAATTTCTCATGTGCTTATGTTTATCTGAATGAGATATCATTTCCATGTTCACTTATATATAGCTACAGCACATTTCTTTTATTACAACCAGCAAAAGTTCAAAAATATCAATATTTCTCAGTTTTCATTCCATTTTCAGTTGGATATACTAAACATGGCCATTAGCAAAATTCTAAGATGGTCTCTATCAGCCGGAAAAAGATAAAATTCTGATATGCCAAAGGGGCATTTAACTGTTTATGTTGGAGAGAGTGAGAAGAAACGCTTTATCGTTCCATTATCCTACTTGAACGAGCCTTTATTTCAAGATTTGTTATGTCACGCAGAAGAAGAATATGGATTCAATCAGCCAATGGGTGGCCTCACAATCCCTTGCAGTGAAGATTTATTCATTAATCTCACTTCTAGCTTTGCCCGAAGATGATATATAACAAGTCTTAGATAGAACACTTTTGTTATTAGCTCGGACAAATATTCTTTGTTTTCCTTTTTAACACAATGAAGATACATAGTGCAGTCGGGGTAAAAGAATTTATCCCTTTAGAAATTTATGGTACTTGCGCGTATTAGGTTTACGTACATTCTCACCAATTCTCTGATGCAAAAGCATTATCTAGTAAAAGTTCTTATTTTAAACTCTTAGTGAGCTCAACATAGCAAATGTTTCTAATTAATATTTTATTCTTTTTCATTCCATGAACTTCATTGCCAATTAACACTATACACAGACATAGTTTAGCTAGGATTATTTTTCCTTCCTTCCTATGAATCATATCTCGTAATAATGGTCACAAACCTAATTAAAATTCGGAAACTTATAATGTGCAACCTGGACCAGAGATGCGGACAGTAGGTCCTTTATAATGTTCTAAACCAGTTGTATGAGTTGTGCTAGGTAGAATTGAAGTTCTAGTACATTTGGTCACAAAATCAAACAAACTTTGATCCAAGTGATTAAACATTTAATTAGGCCTTCTATTCTTACAGTTCTAGTATCAGTTGTGCTTGTATTTATGTAATGGGTTTATACAAGGGCAAACGTAATACTAGTTTCTTTTGCAACTGGGATACAATAGATCTTGTATTAGAAATTACTTTTGTCTAAGTTTAATATATCCTTCATTTCATTAGACTAATAACCTATTTTTTTGTTGTGTTCCAGTCAATTTTTACATCCAATCAAACCAATTGAGTCTGTTAGACAATTTGATTTGTCAAGAAACAATATCACATGGACAGCTAATTTTGTAACACCTTCATGCTCATCAGTTTCATGACATATCTAATAATGTGGACCTTTCAGTTTGGTTTTATTGACAAAATAGTCTTTCAATTGACAGCCCAACCAAGAATTGATTGTAATGGAGTTTAGTATATACTAAAACAAATTCAAATCAAACTCCACATGGCCTGTTAGATTACCAGACCACAAAATTTTAATGCAGGTAGATTAAAGCCATCTAAAAGTATTTGTTTGTATTTTACGTCCACAGAAGGCTCGTTAATTATCTCCTTCACTTCAGAGAGGGGTTTGTCCTCTAAGGGCCATGTTGTCGGGAGTGCTCCGATTAGAAGATAAATTCAAATTAATGTTCATTAATCACTCATGTGCTTGTGTTCTCAAATATCAAATTTCTTTTATTAGATGTTCCTTTCTCTCTATATATACACAACACACATCAGTGCTTACAACCATCAACAAATTCTCATAAACCTTTCTCTTCCAAAAGCATTCCTTCTTCTCTTTCATTTAACAAGATTTACTTTAATACAACAATGGCCATTCGCCAAATGATTAGACAATCTTTATCACCCATAAAAAGAGCAACTTCACCAAGAACTGATGTACCAAAGGGTCATTTTGCGGTTTATGTTGGGGAGAATGAGAAGAGACGCTTTGTTATTCCAGTATCATACTTGAATCACCCTTCGTTTCAGGATTTGCTATGTCTGGCTGAAGAAGAGTTCGGATTTGATCATCCAATGGGTGGCCTCACCATTCCTTGTAGTGAAGATTTTTTTATCGATCTCACCTCTCGTTTGAGCAGATCATGATTTAATTGTAGATTAGATTGTAGAGGATACAAAAAAAATGTAAACTAGCTAGTCTCGTTGACAAACAACCTTTTTTCTTCTTCTTCTACCATGAAAAGCTATTTTTTAGGATCAAATGTATCCTTATACAACATTATGACTGTTTTTTTTACATATTGAGCCATTTTTAGTTGCAAAAGCTTATCCTTATAAAATTCTCGGAAACATATGGACCAAAGAAGTTTAATTACTCGTTTAAATTAAAACATTTGAATGCCTTTTTATATTTGGATATTATGTTTAAATCGATTTAATTATGTACGTAGACCGAACACGACACATTTATTAAAATGTATAATAATTTACTATCATTCTTCAATATTTCAAAGTTTATTCAAACAAGATCTAATTTAATCTTAACCTGAAATTTCTTTATCATAAGTTTTTGGGGATCCAATTAAATGAAAGAAAGCTAGGAAGCCTGAGTAATCAAATAAGCACCAAGCTTCATGGACCAAATACAGCTAGTTCCTCTCAGAATTTCAAAATGACCCTAAAAAATGGGCCTCTTAGCACTTTACACCTTTAGAAATAAATAATAACAGTATGCACCCTTGAAATACTAAAAATGACTTAACTTCAATTAGTGGTTAATTAGTATATATAAAATGTGATTATTTACTTCTAACTAAAGTATAATTAAGTTACTAAACAAACCATCTAAAATAAAAAATTAAAAATCAAAGCTTGGGGCTTGGGCGTCCGGCGCTTGGACAGACCAAGCGCCCATCCAAGCGTCGGGAGCCCAAGAACCCAAAACCAAAAAAGTTACAAAAATGCAAACAAATGAAAACTTACTTCTTCCTCTCTTTCTTCGTCGACCTGCTGACTGGTATAGGTTTGTGTGAGAGTGAAAGAGGTGTGGAAGATAGTGTTTTGTTTTTGTTAAGGAAGAGAGATATGTTAATGGATGATTTATGGAGAGAATTCAAATGTGAGAATGGAGGAAACATACGAATATTAATCAAGAGGGTCTAGGAGAAAATGAGGAGTAATTGAGAGGGTTTAGATGAAAATGGGTCCTTTTTCAAAATATAATATTTGGGAAGGTCATTTTGACGAAATATTCTTTCTGAAGGTACAAAATGCTAAGAGATCTATTTCCGAGGGTGCAAGTTGCCAAAAATCTCCAAAAAGTCCCCAACTCTAATATGCCATATACAGTATCCAATTGGAAAAACCCTAATTTCTTCGATCAATTTGTGATTTTCTTTAATTAAATAGTAAAATGACTCAGAAAAGCGGAGCCGATCAGCCGGAAATCAGTGGATCGACTTCAAAATCTCAGCGCATGAAAATTGTTAAATCTTCAGATGACAATGAAAAAAAGGTGATTCTTTTTTTTTTTCTTCCTCAAACAGTTTCAATTATTAGTAATACTTCATTGTAATTGTTTCGTCTTGTACAGGGCTTGGATAAGAAGCTAAAAGATTCAGAAATTATTGTACCGATTGTGTATGGTAACATTGCATTTTGGCTTGGTAAGAAGGCGAGCGAGTAAGAGTCTATATGTTTTTCTTTCTATTTCCTATTTTCTGTACATTAGGTGTTTGATCAATTGCTACTATAAAGTTTCGTACTTTATTGATATCTGATTAGGTATCAGTCTCATAAATGGACAATTTATGTTCGGGGGGCGTCAAATGAGGACCTTGGAGTGGTCATAAAGCGTGCTGTTTTCCAATTGCATTCAAGTTTTAATAACCCCACGAGGGTTGTTGATAGTCCTCCCTTTGAGTTATCAGAGTCTGGATGGGGTGAATTTGAAATTGCCATTACCCTTCATTTTCACAGTGACGTAAGCGATAAGCCATTGCACTTGTGAGTTTTTCGGATTCTGAGTGCATTAATATAAAGTTAAAGAGATCTAGACATTATGAACCTATGTGTGTATCTATGATATGTTAAGATCAAATGCTGATTTAGGACCAGTTGCATGTGTAGTTTTATTGTTAACTTTATCAATGTCAATGCAGCTGCTAATAGTGATGAGTAGTCGTCGTCATTTTATAGAAGTTTTCGTGTGAGATTTTTGTGCGTGAAACTTTTTTATAGGTATCACCATTTGAAGTTATATGCTGAGGATGAGTCTGGTCCCCTGTCCACTAAGAAGCCCGTAGTCATAGAATCATATGATGAAATTGTTCTGTCGGAGCCTTCAGAGACTTTCTTTGCCCGGGTGCAAAATCATCCTGCAGTTATTGTGCCTAGATTGCCTGCGGGATTTAATATGCCTCCTGGTTTGAAATGTTATATTATCCTATTGATTTATTATTAAAAGCTTTACTAATCACTATTCTTCAAGTTGTTTGAGGCTTTGTGATTTCTCTCTCACAGTGCCTATGGAGGATTTCGACAATAGAAAGAGAGGTGACACAAGAGATAATCCCCTGAGCCAGTGGTTTACCAATTTCTCCGAGGCAGATGAGCTATTAAAACTAGCTGCAGCTCGCCAGCAGGTCAATATTAATATGTCTGTTACATAAATTGTTGAGCTAATTCGCTTGTAGAAATGTCGTATAAATAATCTTTTTTTCGTCTCTTAATAAGTGGATACTATTATCTTATGAAACTATAGAACAAATAATAATTCATGAGTAACATCTGAATCTGTAAGTGTTTCTGCTTCACTTCAATCCTCCATCCAATGAGGCTATTGATGAACTTGAATTATGTATAATGTTGTAATGTTCAATATCCCTATCATAAAGTGATTTTTGTTTGACTGAAAGGCAAAGATAATATGTGAAGAACTTTGGATATAGGGAATACACGTATATCATGATATAGAAGTATGATTATTCCAGTTTACGTTATCTCTCTCTAGGTATCTGTGAATCCACTTAATGACTAAGAAAATATTCATGTTAATTTGGCGATTAATTTCCAAGCCTTGTTCTTTATCTGTAATGTGCATCTAGAGACAATGAAGAAAATCAACATCCAGTATTCTACAAAATCCATAGAGGCACTGCTTACATAGATGTGATTTCCTGAATTGAGAACCAGCTAAGATTGTGCTTTTTTTTTTGTGTCAGTTCAGAAGCTTCAACAATTTGAGACTATCATAGCAAATAACAAGTTTTCAATTCATTAGCTTAGATGATATATTCCCAAATTTGATTATAATTGATCAGTTGACACGTAACGTTTCAAAATTGAGTTTGATATATTTTCT
Organism: Penstemon davidsonii; assembly: GCA_034814905.1. Taxonomy (NCBI): domain Eukaryota; kingdom Viridiplantae; phylum Streptophyta; class Magnoliopsida; order Lamiales; family Plantaginaceae; genus Penstemon; species Penstemon davidsonii. Next base: position 9,618,316 of record JAYDYQ010002688.1, read on the forward strand.
AAGCCTGGATGAATAGGTTTCCAACTTGACATGACTATTAGGTTTTAAATTGGGTTAGGTTTTTAATAGTTCAATGCAGAGTTAGCATGTAAATTTCCTACCATCTTTTTTCCCAAGTGGGCAAACATTAGGAAGAGAGAAAAGGGATTCTGGTCTATAATGCCGACGTTCTTCTTTTGTGAGGCATTAACCTATGTTATGCAGTGGGTTCTCTTTTTCTAATTTTAATAGAAGAATGTAAATTGGGTTTATCTAGGCCATAATTAGCATAAATTGAAATCACATACGCCTAGACACTAAGAGAGTGATGAACAACAAGGAAAACAAATGTGGGTGTTGGGTCGAGCTGAAGGGACTAGTACTCCACAATGTGGCAAACCTAGGTTCGGAACCTCGCTGGGAGATGTGCACACTTATGTGCCTGACAGTGACTCAAAGGGATTAAGTCAGGTCTTAGACTTGGATACCCTTGAGAAACATTAAAGCTCTGTTCTTCTTCTCTTTGATAATAGAGATGTAGAAGGAAGATGGAGAATTTTGAAACAAGACATGGGGCTAGAGGAAGTAGTTGGCTTCCAAACTCAAACCCATATATTAACTCGATAGTGTTATTAGTAGAAATATTATTCTGAGTTATACATTAAGATAAATTTGTATGTCCTCACCTTGTTTCGTTATGAAATCCTATAAACTTAGATGGTGTTTGGCATTACGTCTTAAATAGGAAGTCAATTTATCGAATAAACTTCTAGCTTGGGTTTTCTATAATTGCTTTCAAATAATTTCTAGTATATTGGACTTCTCAATGAAGCCCATTTACAATGGATCCCCAAATGTTTCTCTTTTCTGATAAATGGACTTCCAAGTTAAACCATCTGAGAATTGCTTCATAAAGCCCTTTAGTTTCACATGACTAGTTCAGTTAGCTGGTCTACAAGATGCATTATATCATGATAAACTTTGGTTTTATTAGTAACATCTGAAGTTCTGAACCCTTATATTGTAGTTTTCAGATGTCGCATTTGTTTATGGTGCTCATAGTAAAAACTGGCATGAGGAAGTTCGATGTATATTTGATTTATTCTCTATGATTTTGATACAAGTAACGGAAATCTGAAGAATTAGCATTGTTAGTAGCTGCATCTTCTTAATTGTGTGAAATGAGAATTTTGAACATCAAATTTTTTAATTACAATAAGTTCTGCTTTTTGTCAGTTAAAAAAAGAAATAGAAAATGTACTCTTTAACAGTGTGCGTGAATGCATAGGTGCAAGCGCATATTGCAAGACTCAGAAGGCAACTGAGTTTGATGGATGGACAGCACCAAGAACTGAAAGCTGCATCTGACCTGTGAAACACGGTCTTAAATCTTACCATATCTTATGTCGTATTGAGTCCTACTACTCAAGATAAAAATGTACTTATGGTTTGGACTCTTGGTGCTCTTTATCATTTTGTCATAGTGCTCTTTACCAATGTGTTATAATCTACACCAGAAATAGTCTTCTGTGGAGTTTGATGTATGCTTATATTACAATGGCTCTGTGTATAAGACTTCAGTTCTATGAGAAGCTGATGAAATTTTATTACATTTGCAATTGACAAAAATGCATTTTTAGTCCCATAGGACTGGACACTCGGTACTTTTAGTTCCGCGCATGTAGAAATAGCACTTTTGGTCCCAACTTTTTTATCCTTTTTATGCATTTTCGCCTTTCCCCCCTCTCCATCCAATTTAGGATCAAACAAAACAGAGACAGTTCATGGGGACTAAAACGGCAAACCAGAAAGTGTCCTATGGGAACAAAAGTGCAAATATGCAATTCTTAAGAGAACTTGGAATCAAAACTATTTGTACTGAATCTGCTTAGTGACAGCTATTCTCATATTCTGCATCTGGCTTGTGTTCCATTCTGCATCATACCAGGTATGAAATACTTATCCTGAAATTTGAAGACTTCTTTTCTTATAATTGATGTGGGACCTTTGATACAACCCTGGCACATTCTCTTGTTTCTAATATGTTGTGATATATCGATCTCGAGTTATTTTTAATGTTCTAAAATATATTGGTTGGAGATCTGGACTTGTTGTACTCCAGGTCACATTCTGTTGAGCTGTTTTTGGGCCCGACTATTTCTAATTGTTTTTCTCCCTTGTAAAAACAACCCATGTCGGGTCGTTCGAGCTTAATATCACCTGCTTTGATGAGCTAATGCATTTGTTAGAAGTAAATAGTTATATTTTAATGTCTTACCTCTAACACCTTCTTATTTTAGATGAGTTAGACATTCAAAATGGTATCGGAGATAGATCAAAAAGAGGTCATGTGTTTGAATTTATCCTGTGCTCATTTATGAAAAATATTGCCTACACGTTAGTTGGGCATTGAGTCAATGTAGTTATAATCTTGCCCTTGAAGATCTCAAGGCATCGTCTTTTAATAGCGGTCCTCATCCGGTTCAAATAAAATTGAATCGAACTGAAATTTGCTTCACCAAAAATTTAAATTAAAAATAAAAACTCGGACTGAATATTCTTGTTTTTGGATTTAGTGGAAATATTTGTGTATATGCTATCGTTCACTTTCTGATTAATCAAATTTGGCAATTAAACTAGAACAAAATTCAAGTTTCAAGCGTTTATCATCTGAAAATAAATCAAATTGGAGCACAAATGAAAGGTAACTAAAGTTTAATGCTCATGAACTATAGAAAGGTATGTTGTTAACTTAAACTGATTGATTGTATTTGAAGTTATTTTTAGGCCATCTCCAATGGAGGAGGGGGGGGGGCCTCGGGGCTCCTGAGCCCTGGGGCTGCCCCTGCCCCCACCCCGAGGCCTGCCTGGTCGTCTCCAATGGCAGGGCTCCGAAATGGAATTAATTCCATTTTGAAGACTTGCCAACTCTCACCTATAATTCTATTTTTAATTTTATTTTTAATAATAATACTAATAACTATTTTAATAATAATATTTAAATATTAAAATTAAAGAGAGTAAATAACCATAAAATTAAAATTGATACATAATAGGAAATACGCTCCAAAGAAACAAACCGTAGACTTCAGAAAGACTTAGTAGCCCATGTGTATGCAATATACAGTTAATGCGTCATGTAATTGTTAGAATTTATTTATCTTGTTAATTTTAGTATGTATTTAAATATTTTATTATTTAAATATTAGTTTAAATTATTTGTATAAGTGTTTAATTATATTTTTAACTAATTCGATATTTTTAAAATTATATAGCCCCCACCAATATTGTAATTAAATGATGAAATTTTTAATTACAATAAGAGAAACTAAAATAAAATGTTGAATTTAATTATTAATGATTTGTCCATAAATAAATTTAATTACAATTCTAATAAATTATTAATTTAATTTTAAAAAATTTAAATTTTATTATTTTAAATAATTCAATTAAAAATTGTTGACTACTTATATTTATTAAATACTAGTAAATATATAATAAACATACTAACAAATTTTATTAAATAATTAAATTCTACAAATTTAATTTATTTAGGAGGAAATTTTAATTTTATTAAAAATTACTTTAAATAATTAATTTTACATATATAAAAACCCTAAATAACAAAAAAAAAAAGAGGAACCAGTCAGATGCCGCCACTTGGCGGCACCTGACTTAAAATAAGCACGCGCCCCTCTTCTTCCTCAACCTCCCAACGCGACCCCAGGGCTCCGCCGAGCCTTGCGCCCAGCCCGTTCCCGCCCCCGAACCCCAGCCGCTGGAGACGGCTTCCCTCCTCACCCCCGACCCGCCCATCTCCATTGGAGATGGCCTTAGGTAGGGGACAGTTACAAAGTAGCTGGGAGTGATATAACTGTAGGGAGAGTAGAGTAACATGGCCTTCATGTGCAATAAAGAATGCTAATAAGTCACCTTCAACTTGAAAATTGGAAATTCGGTTGACGCACCACAAATTTTTGTGACAAAAAGTTTTAGGGACCACCTTTTTTCCATCTATTAGTAGTAAATTTGTTTGCTTTCACATACTACGTACAATCTTATATATTTTGAGAACATGGATTGGGGTTCACTAGTCAAGTTCCACTACAACTCTGTTTTCAGCTACGTAGCTCCATTTCATTGTCCTTGTGTACGTGTTTGTACTATACATGGGAACTTGGAGAATTAAGATCTAATTAATTTCAATATGTCTACTTTACATCCAAGTATTTTAAAGTTTGGTTCACTACAAAAAAACTAAAGTTTAGTGATAAAATTTTATGTGACAATGTTAAAGTTGTCACTTCTTATATATATTAAGTGACAACAACTCAAATATTGTCACTAAAATGGTTTTCATAAACATACTAGTGACAAGAATTGTAAAAAAGTTGTCACTATTGACATTTAGCGATACCCCAAAAGTGACAACCAAAAAGTTGTCACTAAACCATAGTGACAATATTTATTGTCACTAGGTTATCACTAAAAGGGTGTCGCTAATTGTCAATAGTGACAACTTAAGTCACCATATATTTGTCATTAATAGCTATTAGTGACAACTTAAAAACATATATTGTCACTATTGCACTTGTCACCATTATTTTTATGACAAAATTAATATTTTTATCACTAAATGCATACAAAGAGTGACAACTTCCACATTATCACTTAATTTTTTGTCACTCAAGCTCAATTTTCTTGTAGTGGTTGTGTACATCCAAGTACGGAAGGAAATATTTTTTTTTTTTAGAATAAAAAAATCTACCAATCTGAATAATACAAACCAAAATTACCCACCTATTCTTTGTATTATGTATAACATATTTTTTTGGGAGCTTAAAAATTAACTCGTACGTTGTTCTTTCAGACGTATTTATATATAATCTTCACTAATTTTAATTTATCCTACTTATTAAATCGACTCAGACTTAGACTCAGACTCAAGAAAAATAAAAATAGAATAGGTAAGAGTTGGATCATAAGAAATACACGCACAACGTACACTATATATTCTATGTATGAGTGATACTTGTACATCGATCTATTGAGTTTGGTAACCGTGAGCATGATGAGTAATATTTTATTTTATCTGAAGCGAAGCACAGCACATGCCATTCTATGTCATATGGATAACTAGTTAGTTACAATTTAGTTACAGTCAGAAGAACCATTTTATAAGTTTGAATTGGGAGAACTTATTAGTTCGAGGAATAAAAAGAACTATTCTATTCACTTTGTAAAATAAAATAATGGAGTAGAAGAATAATATGTGAAGTCACATGTTAGGATTCCACCATTTGTACGGTCATTTCTTGGAAACATAATCATTACATGCAATTGTTGACTGACATGTTAAAAGACGGAAAATTCTTACGTCTAGAGCTTAGTGGTAGACCTTGTGATTGTAAATGCACCACATAATACATTTTGATGATTTCATGCTCTCACAATGTATGATGTGGTGCATTTACAATCACGAGGTCTATGAAAAGCTCATAGACCAGGTCTGTGCAAAAATTTTCCTTTAAAGAGAAAGACCACATACTACTTTCTTAACAGTCTACTTTAGATTAAGATGATTTCTTTATTTTTTGGGTAAATACAACTAATGGTCTTTTTTTTTTTTATATATTTATAAATACGTTAAAGATGATTTAAATACTCTATAAATATAACACGCGGCGTATGTTTGTTCTAACTTATCTAGGTCTTATAATTACAACCAATTATTTCTTACACTATAATTGTTCTACAACAGTAGTGAGTTATAATATTGAAAAATTAGTACGGGCATGTTTGTTTGGCATTTTGAAGAATAGTTTGTGAGAGTGGTGAGGGTTTGTGAAATTATATCGATTTGTGTAATGTTGGTTTTATAGATTTTGGAAGAGTGGTTTGAGAAATAAGGTAGGTGTAATTCCTTTTTAGAAGATAAATTGTGTAAGATATAAATTACTTTATGTCAAATCAAAGTAGAGTTTGTGTAGGTTTCTTTTAGAGTTAAGAAAATTGTTGTTTGTTTGGCTTTTGGAAAAGAAGTTTGAGAAAATTGAGAGAGGATAAATTTATTTCAAAAAGTATAAATGGTGTATGTCTCGCTTTTCCCAAACACAAGTTATTTTTTTGGAAATGCCAAACAAACAGGCCCTACAAATCTTACATTGAGACGATATTCATGGTTTTTTTTTTTTATAATGCATTTCATATATTGCTTTTGTTAGTAAAAATTATAGTAACAAATTCATAAAACTATTGAATTAAATATTGTAAGTCGACGGCAAGTTTGCAACGGACTTTAGGTGCATGTCATTTGGAAAAATCTAACCCCGAAACTAGCTCGATTAAACACATATAACCATAAAGTAAGTGTATGTTGCGAATATTTTGTGATTGATCACTCTTTTATGCATAGGTGGAACCATAAACTTAAGGGGTGTGAACAGTTTGGGGTAAGCATCATCTTTCGCGTTTTCCAAAAAATGGCGTTTAAGTTTGTTTGAATCGAATATTGAGTAGTTTGATTTAATTTGATTTTGAATACTACATAAAGGCGGGATATATGCGGCATTTGATCCCATAGATTTAAATGCATAGTTTTTTTAGCCTTAGAACATGCAGATATAGCTTTTTCCTGGGCATGGGGATGGAGCCAGCCAGGGCTAATTTCGAGTGGTGCTTATTAATTCCTAGCTAAAGGGCTCATCGATCCCTTGCATTATATATACGGCTATACCCAATTTGGTGGTGATACTGTATTGATGCCAATGCACATTAACTGTTTTTCTCCAGTACCAGGACCACATGAGATGAGGTAGCCCCAATTCTCAATAATATATCTACCATCAAATTTGCATAGTGATGATGATGATGTCTTCTCACTATTGATTTTTATTTTATCCAATAGTAGGTGCGTATAGAAATAAATCTAGTACAGTTGAACAAACAAGATAGAATATTAATTAAGTTCGTTTTTGCACTTTGATATTATTGAGCCTTAAATTCATGAACTCACCTGTGATGGCGGCCGGAATAACTTAATTTGTTGGGGTAAAAAGTTAATGGTGGAATGTGATGTGTACAAAAGGGTCGTGAAATATTTGAACCTCGATCGGTCCGTCGGTCAAATTTATCCAAATCAACCCATGCCCAGATCTTGGAATGTTTGATGGTTTTAGGGATAGATTGGGGTATATTTATCCGTGTTCGAACATCTTCATTATATTACAAGTGATTCAATGGTCAATGCTCTGCAGCGATCGAGAGGTTCTACTAAAGCTATCTCGAAATCAGGCCAAGTCTTGATCATGAGGCTCTAATCGATCCACGTCAGCATGAATAATCCAAAATCAAACCACGGTTATAATTAAGGTACTTGTTATTACTTATTAGGTTTTGAAAGGAACAATTATTAACTATAAAAGTGCAGAGCACATAATAAGGTGCTATGAAATCCGAAACTAAGACTGTATTAATTAAACTATCTAATTTTGACAAATGTGACGCGCGAATATAGAAACTGTTCGTACATAATTTATTAATGTCTGTTAGGCTGTTTGGTGAATATATATTGTGTACGGAATAAAAAGAGAGAGAGAGAGAGAGGTCGTCAAACCTGAAAATTTTCACATGGATCTCTGTCTAAATTTACTGAGGAAACTATTCTGTTTTTATTCTGACAACCATTTTATATGGGAATCACACTTCCAACAATCAGAAAAAACCAAACTCCCTCAGTCTCTTAATGTTTGTACTGTTCAGTACAGATGCTTTGAGTCCGTGAATGTGATTTACAAGAGTTTTCAACTTCTATGAGAATTATAGGGCCTGTTTGTTTGGCGTTTGGGAAAGTAGTTTGGGAGAGTAGTGGAGGTTTGTGAAATAATCTCGATTTGCGTAATGTTGTTTTGTTTGGGTTTTGAGATAGTGGTTTGAGAAATAAAGTAGGTGTAGGTTTTTCTGGAAGAGTTGGGTTGTAGGTATAAGATGTGTAAGACTTTATGTCAAATCATGTTTGTTATGTGAGATAAATTGTGTAAGAGATAGGTTACTTTATGTCAAATCAAAGTAGAGTTTGTATAGGTTTTGTTTAGAGATAAGAAAATTGTTGTTTGTTTGGCTTTTGAGAGAGTAGTTTGAAAAAATTAATGGATGAAAAATTTATTTCGGAAAATAGAAAACATGTTTGTTTGGCATTTCCCAAACACGAAAAAATTCTGGGAAACGCCAAACAAACAGGCCCATAATCATTATAAGGATTTTTAGTTTACTTAATTAGAAACGCTTATATGAATTTGATCCGACTATTATAAAGACAAAACGCTTATAAGAATTATAATTAGGCCACTCCAACTCATAAGGTTTTTCTCAGTTCAAAGTTGTTGTGAATCTGCACCCTTTTGAGAACCGTCTCCAACCGTTAGGGGGAACAACATTAATTAATTAAAAAAATAAACTTCCCACTCTCACCTATTATAATCTATAATAATAATAATAATCTTAATAATAATGTCAATAATAACAATTATAAAAATAATAATAATTTTGAAAATTAATGATATCGAATGCTCTATATAGAGAAAAAACTAAAATGGAAAATAGTATAACCACTCAAATATTAGATTAGATATTAGCATGTATTCAAGAGTTTGGAATTGAAACAAAATGTTGGAAATTGAACAAGTACGGTGGAAAGTATGATGTTGAAACCTGAAACCGACTCCCAAACAAACAACGAAAGCTAAGTCTGAGGCCACAGTCCATACGACTTCAATTTTTCTGCTTTTTTTTGTCTAAACAGTACAAACGCAACTATTTCACGTTTTCTTTACTAACTAAATATACCTAAACAATTTATATCTCAAGAAAAGACTTATTGCATATGTAATTTTAATTAAGAGTTGAAAATTTTATTCTTATTATTTTGACAATAGTAGTTTTGAGTTGACGGTGTATGTTTTCAAAATTGGATGAGGTAAAATCGATGGTCTTACTGATGGGTGGTTCAATCGATCAGTTCAGTTAAATATATTTAATTTTTAAAATATATATTATGTTCATAACAATTTGAAATGTTATTGTAATAAAATATAAGCAGTTTTGTGACATTTATGTCCTTAATACTTTCTCTTAATTCCAACAATACCCTCATTTTCTATTTTATGTAATTGAGGCTATTTATTTTTACTTTTCACAATTTTATTTATATTCTTGCAGGTAATGACTATAAAAAAAACATGATATTCATTTTTTACAACAAAAAAATTATTTTTGTTTTGTGTCGTCTTCAATTCAGAATATGTTGTTCATGTTTTTTTTTTTAATTTCTAGTTTGGCTTTGTGCATTGTTGTAGCCATTTTTAGTTTTATTTGGGGTTTTATTATTTTTGTTTGTTCGTTAATTATAATTTTTTTTACTGTGGTAACTTGTAATTAGTTAGCCTTTTAGCTCAAATTGTTTGTTTGAATTTTTATTGTTTATTTGTTTTGATTTCACTAATATCTAATTGTTAGTTTGATTTGTTTTTATTTTACCAAAGTATTCATTCTGATTTGACATAAACTTAGTTAATGATTTAAATAACCATGATCTCTTCATTTTTATTTCAAAAACTTAGTTAATATTTAGGTGGTTTTGTTTGATTCATTATAATTAAATATAAACTTATTTAATTATTTAAAATAATCTTGTTTGATCCATTTAATTTGATAAAGTTTAGTCAATGGTTTATATATATAATTATAACCTTGTTTGTTTTGATCTTAGTTGCTAAAAGACATGTGTCTTACAAAAAGATGTTTTCAAAAATTAAACAAAATTAATATATGAATATGCCAAATGGAATTACAAATACCTACATAATTGATTTAAGATGTTTTTTACCTCATTTTGCAAACACCCATTCTTTTTTCTAAAAACACTTTTTAATTACTTTTTGCAATAGCTTCTCCAAATGGAAAAACAGGATTGTGCATTTGTTATAAGGTATTAAGTGAATATATAAAATTTGTAAAAATGGATTAACAAATTTTATATGTTACCATAAAAAATAGGAATATTTTTTTGGTTAATTGGAAATAAATATTAAAACAAATTCCACTACAATATATAAGCATATTGAGAAAAAAAATTAATTTTTAAGTTGTCACTAAACATTATTAGTGATATATTTATAAAAATATTTGTCACTCGTCAATTGTTAATTAGTAACAAATTTCTATGACATAGGTACACAAATAATTTGTCACTTTATATATGCCGATCACTAATTGTCAATAACGACAATTTAACTATAAATTTTATTTATTAATATGTTAAGGAAATTATTATAGTGTCAAAATCTAAACCATAGTAACTCAATTTTCTCACTGAAAACTCTTTTCCTTCCAGTGTTTTTAGATGAATAGAATAAAAGATCGGATTTTTTTTATTAGATTTGGATTAATTATTTGAAAAAACAATGGTCAATCATAGATAAATGGGATAATATTTAATTGACATGTTTGACTTGTCTAGAGTAAAGCAAAACTGAATTACTCATAAATTAGTAAATTACCATACAAATATATACAATCTTCTTCCTTTTGCTATGCATTGTCTTATGTTTGAAGAAGAAATAGTCCATAACAAAATAAGAATAATTTTGAATTACTATAACAAAATAAAATATATAAAGTTACACGTTACCCCTTATTGATTTGGTAAAGGTAAAACCAAATTTGAGAAAGATTTTTCCTATACATGAGTTTAATTAGTACATAATATGGGTACATGTAGGTTTCTCAAAAAAAGAGAAAAAATATGGGTACATGTAGAAAGGGTCCATAATGTCTACTAAGAAGGGCCAACTTAAATGGGCTTGGACCCCACATTGTCCTTTCATACTTCCACACAGCCCAAAACAACCGTAATGTGTCCTTTGCTCCTTACACCCCACATGTACCCACCCCACCCCCACAACCCCAAAAAATTCTCCATAAATACCTTCACCCCTCTCCATCTTTCTCATCACAACCATTGTCCCAAAAAAAAAAAAAAAAAAGAGGAAAGATTCTTCTAAATTTTTTCCCCATATTTTTTTGCCTAAACATCAAATTAAAAAACTCCAAATGGGTATCAAAAAATCAAACAAACTACCACAAACAGCCGTCTTAAAGCAAATCTTGAAAAGATGTTCGAGTTTAGGCAAGAAACAGGGGACGTACGATGATGAAAATGGTCTACCAATTGACGTGCCCAAAGGTCATTTCGCAGTTTACGTGGGTGAAAATCGAAGTAGATATATTGTTCCTATCTCGTTCTTGACTCACCCCGAGTTTCAATGTCTACTCAGACGAGCAGAAGAAGAATTCGGGTTTGAACATGAAATGGGTCTTACGATTCCTTGTGAAGAAGTTGTTTTTCGTGCATTAACTTCAATGATTAGATGAAGAAGAAATGGAATTTTATTTTTTTTTTATTTTTTTAGGGAGAGAGATGGTCAAGATGAAATGCAGCATTAAATTTGTGGGCTGCTTTTTCTATCTTTTTTTAACATCTTTTCTTCAGTAATTTGGGTGGATTTTTTTTTTTTTTTTAATATTTTGTTTGTAGTGACCTCTAACCCAAGACCCGTGAATTAAAATGTTTTCTGGGTTGGATTTGTAAAATGGAGTTTGTAATTTTTCTCGCTGAGGTGTTTCTTTACACCCTGAGAGGATTTTTTTACACTATTAATTAAGTTATGAACAACTTTTAACCATTTTATTTAATTTGTTTTACTGTATTGCATTTTCAATTTTTCATAGTTCCGTTCACTGTAGTTCAATTTATAATATTTAATCATATCTGAAAGAAATATTGCAAGATACAAGTATTATTGTTTTCTAGACTCACATGTAACCACATATAATGATGAGCTTATTTGGAAGCTTTTCGTCGGTTTAGCGGTTTTGTGAAATTTGATCAAATTAATTTCAGACGAAATTTAGATGCAAAACTTTCAAATTATAAATCCTAACTTAACAAACCTTAAACATATAAAAGGCTTTAATTTAAGATATGCCACCTACCTTTTTTATTTTTATTTTTATTTTATAATTGAACAATTCTAATTTTGTACCAAGTCGTCTATACAACACACAAAATGACTTGTTTTCTTTTCCCAGTTTACTAAGAAATCATTTTATCAATTGTTTAGTATGCCCTTTTCAGTGAAGTCGTCAATTTTATATCATTTGGTTTTACTTGACCCTAAGAAAAAAAGTATCATATGATTTAATATTAATAGTCGTGATGTGAATATTTTTTACCGGGTCGGGCTTTGAGTCCAAAAATATTAATATATGATCAACATACTTGATTCATGTTCATGTTGGCTAGAATTTGATACGATCTCAAGGTAAACCGCGTAATTCTTACGAACGTAAGATATATGAGATTAAAATCAATATTGCATAATGAATCTCTAAAGTGTTTTTCCCCGTCCTAATAATCTCAAAACAAGAGTCCTAATAACATAAAAGAAAGAGTCCTACTGCCTACACTACTTTAGTTTAATAAGGAAAATACTGAAACAATTAGATAACTAAATAACTAGATATAATTGCCAACTAATCAAATAGAATTGAGCCTAGCCCATTCTTATCAATCCTGGTAACGTGGGTTTGGCTTTGGATTACGGTTGGACCTCCTAACCGTAACATTCCCCTCCTCTTCAAGACGAACCTTGTCCTCAAGGTTGAGCTCCGGAAACTTCCTCCCCAATGCGCCAACGGACTCCCATGTTGCATCTTCTGTAGGTAAAGATTTCCATTTCACAAGGACCTCTTGCATTTGTCCACCGCTACCAGCCACTGTTCTTGTACCCAAAATGCTCTCTGGTTCCACCACTGGCAGTCCTTCACAATCATAAGGTGGCAAAGTCGGTGATGCCACTCCTTGTTGTCCGATCATACGTCGCAGTAGAGACACGTGAAACACCGGATGAATGCGTGCTGAATCCGGTAAATCCAAACGGTATGCCACTTTCCCAACTCGTTCTTTCACCTGAAACGGTCCATAAAAACGACTTGCCAATTTCTGGTAAACTCGCTTGAAAACCGAGTGTTGTCTATAAGGTTGAAGCTTGAGGTAAACCCAATCGCCTATCTCGAATAATTCCTCACGACGATGTCTATCCGCGACCTGTTTCATTCGATTTCTTGCGGCTGCCAAGTTGTGTTTGAGCTCCTTTAAAATCTCATCACGTGATCGTAGGGCCACGTCAACTTCCTGGACTGCTGCTGTTCTCGGAATGTATTGGACTAGCGTTGGAGGTGGGCGTCCATACACGGCTTCAAATGGCGACATGCCGATCGATTCGTTGAAGGATGTATTATACCAGTATTCAGCCCAAGATAAAAAATCCTCCCAACGTCGTGGCTGAAGGTATACGAAACAGCGAAGATATTGTTCAAGGGATCTATTCACCACCTCCGTTTGCCCGTCTGTTTCTGGATGGTATGCCGAGCTCGTCTTAAGTTCAGTCCCTTGCAGCCGAAATAACTCTCTCCAAAATTTGCTGAGGAATACCCGATCACGATCCGAAACTATAGACCCTGGTATCCCATGCAATTTCACTACTCCTCGAATGAATGTATTAGCTACATCCTTAGCCGAATAGGGATGTGCCAAGGTCAAAAAGTGCGCATACTTCGATAATCGATCCACAACTACCAAAACAGTATCTTTCCCCCTTGACTTGGGCAACCCTTCAACGAAATCCATGCTAATATCTGTCCAGATCACATTCGGTATAGGTAAGGGCTCAAGTAACCCAGCTGGTTTCCGATGATCAGCCTTGTTTCGTTGACACACGTCACACTCCCGTATGAACTGTCGAACATCGCCCTTTAACCCCTTCCAAGTAAACACTCGTGAGATCCTCTTTAAAGTTCGAAGCATGCCTGAATGTCCCGCCGATGGTGAACAATGAAATTCCCGAAGTAAAGTTTCTCGTAGGGGTAGAACTTCCGGTACCAGCGCCCTACCTTTAAACCACACACAACCATACCTCAACGAGTGATCAGCCAACTCTAGTGGATCCTTTTCCAATTTTCGCTTCGTCTCCGACAACTGCGGGTCTCTCGCGGTTGCTTGAGCTATTTCATCCCATATTTCCCAAGTTGGTGACGTGACCGCTGCCAATTGCAAATTTTCAATGCTTGTCTCGACATTTATCTCCCCCTTAGTTAAGCCCCCCTGCTCACGTCGGGATAGGGCGTCAGCCGCGCTATTTTCTCGTCCCGGTTTATACACAATTTCATAATCGAACCCGAGGAGCTTAGCTATCCACTTTTGTTGCTCTGGTGTAGTGATGCGTTGTTCTAGTAAACAACGTAAACTCCGATGATCCGTGCAAATACGAAACTTTCTCCCCAACAAATATGGGCGCCAAGACCGAACGGCTTCTAGAATCGCAAGCATTTCTTTCTCATATGTTGACCATGACCTCTTATTCTCACTGATCCCCTTGCTAAGGAAGGCTATTGGGCGTCCGTTTTGGCTAAGTACTGCTCCAATCCCATCTCCTGAAGCATCCGTTTCGATCACAAATTCTTCCGCAAAGTTTGGCAAGGCGAGCACAGGTGTAGTGGTCATGGCAAGTTTCAGCGCTTCGAAGGCTTGTTGGGCTGCCTCGTCCCACTCAAAGCGTCCCTTTTTTAACAAATTCGTTAACGGTTTAGCGATAGCTCCGTAATCCCTCACAAATTTTCGATAATACCCCGTTAACCCCAGAAAACCGCGTAGAGCTCGAACAGTAGAGGGTTGCGGCCAATCAACCATCGCCTTGACCTTTTGTTGATCGACGCTTACCCCGTCATATGAAATCCAGTGACCCAAATACTCAACTCGACGCTGCCCAAAACTACATTTACTTGGCTTGACATAAAATTTTTCTTTCCGTAATATTTGCAATGTGATGACCAAGTGCTTCAAGTGATCCTCCCACGTTTTACTATAGACCAAAATGTCGTCAAAAAAAACTAGGATAAATCGGCGCAAGTGAGGTCTGAAAATTTCATTCATAGCCGCTTGAAATGTCGACGGTGCATTACAAAGGCCGAAGGGCATCACCAAATACTCGTAGTGGCCGTTGTGGGCTCGAAAAGCCGTTTTGTGAATATCCGCTGGATGAACCCGTATTTGATGATAACCAGCCCTTAAGTCCAATTTGCTAAAGAATGTCGCCCCATGTAACTCGTCCAGCATATCGTCAACCGTGGGTATGGGAAATCTGTCCTTAATAGTTGCTTCGTTCAGCCCCCGGTAATCAGTACAAAAACGCCACGACCCGTCTTTCTTCCTCACCAATAATACGGGCGATGAAAACGGACTTGTACTGTGACGTATCAATCCGGTTTCAAGTAACTCACCCACCTGTTTTTCTATCTCATTTTTCTGGAAATGGGCATATCGATATGGAGCCACATTTACGACCTTTGATTCATCTTGCAAACGGATTCGGTGGTCAAACTTCCGTGGTGGTGGTAACGTTCGCGGTTCTTCCAAGACATCGTGGAATTCCTCCAATACCCGCTGAACCTCGTCATTCACATGTTCCTCAGATTTTTCGCCCTCTTTTGTGTTCGTAACAGCTCCTATACCGAACATTTCTCCGCCTTCTTCCCAATCAGCCAATATCGAATGTAAATCAACACATTCTATTTCTTTTCTGGCCCTTCCTCGAAGGTGATACTCATGACCCCTATCTTTAAACTTCATTGACATGGTACGATAATCAGTTAATATAGGTCCGAGACTTTCCAACCACGGTATTCCTAACACTACGTCCAACCCCACTACAGGTAAAGCAAATAAGGTTGTTTTAAAATCATACCCCTGTACCGAAATCGGAACTAACTCATACTTGTCCCGACACTCCAACTTGTCTCCATTTGCCACTCTCACAGTAAATGGTTTGACCCGTGTGACTGTAAGTCGCATAGTTGGCGCCCCGGTCTCACCCCCTAACGCATTCAATGATATTTGTTGCTCCTCCTCGAGATCGTCTTCTATTTCTGTACACCCACTGTCTATCTCAATTAAAAGAGCTTGAGCCCGTTTGCACTGGTGTCCCCGAACAAATTTCTCATCACAGTAGAAACACAAGTTCTTTTCTCGTCTTTGCTGCATTTCGTCCCACGTCATTCTACGTGTTTCCCCCGCTGCTGAAGTTCCCCGATTATTCAATCCACTCCCCTGGCCTGATGGCGCTGCCCTTACGGCTGATCGATTCGAAACTCCAAATTTCCTACCAGATTGTAGTTGTTCATCTTTTCTTTTCGCTAATTCGATTGCTGTTTGGAGGTCCCTTGGTTTAAACAACCTCACATCACTTGCCACTTCTTCCTTGAGACCAGCCATGAATGCCCCTGTTAACGCCTCTTCTGGCCAATCGGGTAAACAATTCATGAGTCGTTCAAACTCGCTCAGATATTCGCGAAACCCACCTTTCTGTCGTAGCCGACATAAAGTTTCGTTTGGGTCTTCGTAATCCCCATGTCCGAAACGAAGGAGCAATCCTTTTTCAAATCTTGACCATGAAATTTGGTGATCACGATTTGCCCTTTCGAACCATTGCCACCACTGATTCGCCTCTCCCTCCAAATTATATGAAGCTAGTGTAACCTTCCTAGATCCGTGGATATCATTAACCGCAAAGAATTGTTTCGCGCGGTTAAGCCAAACCCTAGGTTCTTCACCCGTGAATTTCGGAAAATCCATTCGAACATGATTTCTCCTTCCCTCACGATCAGCATGCCCCTCTTGTCTCGATGCACGACTTCTAACAGATGCGTTAGAAGCAAAGGGGTTGTTGTCGCTGTCTGATCCAGATGAAGCGACGGACGGTGTCGGGGAGCGGTTGTGCCTCCGCCCCTCGTGGTTTCGGTGATGGTGGCGTCGTTCCTGCTCTCTGTCCATTAGTTGTTGGATGGAAGCCCGTATCTCTTGCACCGAGTTTTCCAATCCTTCCAACCGTTCTTTGTTAGTTGCCATGAGTTTAAGCAAAGCGTTGATATAATCGCAGCCTGGCTCTGGATACCAATTGATACGATCTCAAGGTAAACCGCGTAATTCTTACGAACGTAAGATATATGAGATTAAAATCAATATTGCATAATGAATCTCTAAAGTGTTTTTCCCCGTCCTAATAATCTCAAAACAAGAGTCCTAATAACATAAAAGAAAGAGTCCTACTGCCTACACTACTTTAGTTTAATAAGGAAAATACTGAAACAATTAGATAACTAAATAACTAGATATAATTGCCAACTAATCAAAGCCTAGCCCATTCTTATCAATCCTGGTAACGTGGGTTTGGCTTTGGATTACGGTTGGACCTCCTAACCGTAACAGAATTGTTTGCAAAACAAGGAAGAACTAAGTTGGTATAATTTTCGCGAAGTCACTCTAATCCTCAAGTCAACAATGTATATTTCAAACATAAAATGTACAATTTGCATATTACTCCAATATATTAGAGTAACCTATATTGATGACTTGGGGATCGGATCGAAGAACAGTCAGCAGTCTAAGCCCGATATTTCTTCACAATTCATTTGAGTTGTGTAATTGTTGTTTCATGATTCCGACCTCGTCAAATCGCACCCGAGCGAACTTATATTCCTATATTAAGTTGAAAAGGTTCAAAAAAGGGTAGTATATTTACATTATTAATTATCTTAAAATTAATGGTTAAGAATTAATGTTATTGTTTCGTTAGTTTAAATCATAGTGTAGCTAGTTTATCCTGGTAGCCTTCAAACAAGCAAAAATCGTCACCAAGTAAGACAAGAAATTAAAGAATCTAGCAATTTAAGTGTGTGTAGTGTGTGTGTGAAATCTTTGATTGATGCACGCCAACTTTATTCAATTGGGAGTTGGGACCAGTAACAAAATAAAATTAAAGAAGTAGAGCAATGAAAGGTAGTTGAATATAATTTCCTCTTTTTCTTTCAGCCACAAGGTGTTTTTTTATGACGCTACAACTCTTTTGAAATTTGTCCCTCTCGGCTCATCTGCTTTAGCCCACAATATTAGTATTTATTTATTTATATCTTTCAAGTTTCAGCTACACTTCTGACATATATTAATTGAATTACTGCTAAATAATTTTCATCTCGTTTTTAATTAAATTAGGAGCAATAAATTGGCATAACTGGTTTGTTCTTTAATAAGTCAATATTAATATTGTTACTTTCTGTCAGTGAAATATCTTAATTACAAGAAAATTGTGAATTACTCTAGTTACAGTACAATATATGGAGTGATATTAATCTTAGAACTAAATTAATTATGTCATAATAATTATAACGAGAAATACGTAACATCCAAAGTTGACATCCAATTATTCAATAATAACTCGATTAGCTTCATTTATTGAATAACCCGATCTATCATCAACCTAGACAAGAGATATTATAATTTGAGCTAAAAATACCTATCTTAATTTTGGGCAAAATTGGTTTTATAGTACCATACAATAGGGTGGTTTGCAATTATGGCATCGAGTTATATTAAATTGCATATTTTATACCTTAATTTAACACACGATTGTATATTTCATACAACCGTTAATTATTTGAAAATTGGTAATGTGTGTTGCATGTGACTGTTAACTCGGCATTTTGGAGGAAAAATTCACGTCAACTAGACATTTTTTTGTCTCATATATTGTTAATTCTTTGTATTAGTTTATATTTTCTTGTCCAAACAAAACTCCTTAAAAATTGTGCCATGCGATATAATAAAGCCATCAAGAGGACTATATTGTCAATAATAATAATAATAATAATTTTATTAGATAAACAATAATAATATTCAAAGCCAAATAATAATAAGAAAAACAACAACGACTAAACATAATCAAAGGAAAACAACAACGATTAAAAATAATGCAAGGAAACAACAACTATTATAAGAATTTGGTTGGATAGCAATGACTAAAAACGTATTTGCCTAGATTGGATGAACCTCCAAATAAGGGGTCTTTTCGCCTTTGTTTCTGAGGATTTCATCATTCTTGCCCCTCCAAAATGATTTTGATTGCAGAGTCATATCAGATATATTCATTGAGAATACCTTGTATTATTCATCCCTCTCTTTAGAGATCATTATTTCAGCATGTTTACGCACGGGTTCTTCCTCTAACATTTGGTGGGTTCGTTCAGCAGTTATAATACTTTCTTCAGCACACTCTTTTTATAAATCTAATGTTTAAACTACAATGTAATTAAACTAAATTCTAATTAAGTTGTATTTGTACGAATTTTAGGACTGTAGACAAATTTTAAATTTTAAAATTTAAACTAATCATGATATTAAATCTTACACGAAATTTAAAATACAATGTTATTAAATTTTTCACAATATTTAAAAATAAAGTTTATAATTTTTTTTTACAAATTTTTTACACAATTTTAATTCATATATCTATAATAAAGAAAAAGGAGTTAACATGTGACAGTCACCCATTAACTATACGGGCGGGCGTGTGAAGCCCGCGGACATGCAGGCGGTGGATCACAACCCCCCCTCCCCCGCCAGTTGGAGACGGTGACCATGCTCCTCTCCCCCCTCACCTTCCCTTCCCTTCCCCCTCATCACCCTCTATTGGTGTTGATACTCTTACTTAAAACTCAAAGCTAAAAGTAAAAACGGAAAAAATAATGGGAAGAAGTAGGGATTGTCTCCCACTAGTTCATGGTGAAAAAACCTAGTGGGAGGTATTCATTTGTGTCCACACATTTTTATTACAAAAAAGATGGACCACATATTTTCATTGTTAGTGAACACAATCGATCATTGTTAGCCGGTTGTGTTGTGTTGTAAAATCATTTAGTTACATTGAGTAGTTTTAATTTAATTAAAAAATTACTATAACACCCCTTTAATTTAATTACAAAATTACTATAATACCCCTTGTGTATGTGACGAACTCGCGGGTGCTGTCATTTGAGAAAGAGAGAAATTTTTCGCTGTCGTCGAAAGCTCTGCGATTTTCGCTGTCGCAGCCTCTGAGGGAGAATTGGGGTTGTTGGAAATTGAGTGACTTGGATTGGGCTTGTTAATCCCATGTTTCGCAACCCACCAAAGGAGGTGACACTGATTGTCACTGATGATGAGGTCGATGAATTAGCAGCTGCCATTTTCACCATTTTTTTATTTTATTATTAACTTTTTTTGGAAAAATTCAAATAATTGATGAAATCACAGGTTGAATAGCCAAAAATTGCAGCAGCAAATAGGAATTACAAGAATTCCAAATGCAGAAAATTATATTTACCCTATAAAATACATAAAGATGGAATCTTTACAATCAAATTTCATTTTTTAACTAAACCCAGATACAATATGCATTCAAATCCAAACTCAGATACTATAACGGATTTAAGTTAAGGATTTAAAATCTGCAAATTCACATGGAAATCGATGGAGATGGAGGCGGGTTAAGGATGAAGCTGTAAAGGAAATGGGAAAAGTATTAATGCAAATTCATTTTTGTCAATAATAATATAAATGTATCATAAAGGGTGATTCGGTGTGGGAGAGCAAATTGTTTAACAAGTTTCAGGTCATTTGTAGGATACATGTCTTAATTTGGTGCTGACCTTTTAATAGATCTGACAATGTGAAAGTAATAGGAGAGTTTCCAAATACAAATTCATTTTTGTCAATAATAATATAAATGTATCATAAAGGGTGATTCGGTGTGGGAGAGCAAATTGTTTAACAAGTTTCAGGTCATTTGTAGGACACGTGTCTTAATTTGGTGCTGACCTTTTAATAGATCGGACAATGTGAAAGTAATAGGAGAGTTTCCCGACGAAGTATTCCAAATACACTGTGTTGTTAAACTTAAAAGAATAGATCATCTCAATTTAATATTAGTTAATGGGGGTCCGTAGTGAAATAAGTACAACGGAGAGGGGAGATTCTTCCCCGGACCTGGTCCAGGATTTTTCTCCTTTTCTATTTTTTTTTTTCTTTTCTCTTCTTCTTTTCTTTTTTCCTTTTTTTTTTCCTTTTCTTCATTAATAACTAAAATTCTCTTATACAATTAAAAAAACATTGACATATTTTGTGTTGTAAATTTATAATATGATGTTTGTTTCTATGAAAATTATTATTTGCATTTTCCACAAATTATTTCTTCTTTAAAAATGTTTAATGTTTAAATTAATTCTATAAAAAAATATCTATATTAATTATTTCATAAATTATAGCACAAAATGTCACAAAGAATTTGCAAATTCACATCTTCGAAAATAAATAAAAATATAGCCACAACAACATTGAACGATTACGAAAAATACATAAAATATAAAAAAAACTCACTACAAGAAAAATAAAATTTAGTGACAAAATATTAAGTAACATTGTTGAAATTGTCAGTTTTTGCATATATTTAGTGACAAAAATGTTAATTTTGTCATATATAACAATAGTGACAAGTACAATAGTGACAAAATATATTTTTAAATTGTCACTAATGGCTATTATTGACAAGTGTATGAAACTTAAATTATCATTATTGACAATTAGTGACTCCCTTTTAGAGACAACTTAGTAACAATAAATATTATCACTATAATTTAGTGACAGTTTTTTAGTTGTCATTTTTGGGACGTCACTAAATGTCAATAGTGGCAATATTTTTACATTTCTTGTCAATAATGTATCTATGTACAACATTTTAGTGACAATATTTAAATTTTTGTCACTTTGTCATTTAATATTTTGTTACTAAAATTTAAATTTTTTGTACAATAAATTTTAATAGGAACAATATATTACTATAAGTTTGCAACACAAAGTATATAAATGTGTTTGATTTGTGTAAAAGAATATTAATTATAAGAAAGAAAAAAGAAAGAATGAAAAATAAAATAAAAGAAGAAAAAAATAGAAAAGAAGAAAAATCTGGACCACATGGTCCAGGAGTTAACTCCTGGACCAGGTCCGGGGAAGAATCTCCCAACGGGGAGGGAGAGGGACCAATCAGTAATACAGTCATATCTCTAATTAATTATTACCTCTGCAATTTGTCTCCAAAAGTTCCATCATATTTTCCCTTTTTCATATCAAAATCAAATATTAACCACAAAATTAATTATATAACAGTACAGTACGGAAGTAAACTCCACCAAGGGATTCAGAAAGTATGATCATAGCCATTCAAGCTAGGAAACGGTGGTTAATTATAACTTACTCCCTCCATTTTTCCATTTTGTATTAATTGACACATTTTTCAAAATTTTTTGTTTCAAATTAGTTGTTATGTTTGGATTTTTAAAGTATTTTTTATTTCAATTTTATCCATTTTTTTCATTGGAGTTGAAAAACTCAATAATCATCACTTACTAATAAAAAATTAAAAAGTAGTCATCATTATAAAGGATATTTGAGACAGTTTATTATAAAAAAATATGCATTGATAATATTAATTAATCTGTGTGAAAACAAGAAATGTGTCAATTAATATGAAACTGAGAGAATAATTCTTATAATAGTTAGCTGCTAATTATCAAATGGTTGAGATTCCTTTTTACCGATAGAGTAAATTTGGAAATAAACATTAGAAATGTTGCAAATTAGTTAAATAAATCCGTGTTCTTTTGATTTTTCAATAGTTGGTTGGGTAATGTTATGTGGTTTGCATGTATATTCCGAGTTGGCCATAACATGGAAAATCCATTGGAGGAAGCTTCCTTTTCTTTCAAATGTAACTATACTATAAACGGTGGGACAGAAAGGGATCCGAAATCTTCCTCGGGTCCCCACTAGTACAATATCTGGGGCTTCAGGCACGTGACTAATGGCCCACCATCTACGTCCATTCTTGCACAACATGTGAGTGGCCCTTTCACATTTTTTCATTTCTTCAATCCAAAATATTGAAAATGTTTTTATTTTTAATATTTGAAAATGAAAATTATGGGTATTTTCAAAACACTTTCGGCCTGTTTGTTTGGCGTTTGGAAAAGTAGTTTGGGAGAGTAGTAGAGGTTTGTGAAATAATCTCGATTTGTGTAATGTTGTTTGTTTGAATTTTGAGAGAGTGGTTTGAGAAATAAAGTAGGTGTAGGTTTTTTTGAAAGAGTTTGGTTGTAGGTTTAAGATGTGTAAGACTTTATGTCAAATCATGTTTGTTATGTGAGATAAATTGTGTAAGAGATAGGTTATTTTATGTCAAATCAAAGTAGAGTTTGTATGGGTTTTGTTTAGAGATAAAAAAAATGTTGTTTGTTTGGCTTTTGAGAGAGTAGTTTGAGAAAATTAATGGATGAAAAATTTATTTTGGAAAATAGAAAACATGTTTGTTTGGCATTTTCCAAACACGAAAAAAATCTGGGAAACGCCAAACAAACAGGCCCTTTATTTGCCTTGATTTTTTTTTATCTTAATTTACTATTTTTTTATAATTTTTTCTAATGTTTTCAATTTTTTTAAAAAAACCTCTAATATTTAACTGATTGAAACATACATATGAAACAGACTTTGATCCATGGTCTATATCATTATTGATTCATACTATGAAAAAAATCATTTCCTTAAAAAAAAATACCAAAATCCAATATGAAAGCATGTTTCATTGTTAATTTGGTTTTAATTCAACAAAAAAAAAATTTATTTTGTTTTTTTTAATATGGAACTACATATACAATAATGAAAAATGAAACTATCAATAGTAACTAGTAAAAAAAAAAGTAAGTCACGAATCTTGATTAAATTATCAATAATGAAAAAATCAACTATGATTAAACATTTAAAAAACAAAATGTTGAAAGTTTCAACTTGGAGAGGGCAACAGATAAGTTGTATAAAATGAACATTTTAAATCCAATATAATTCTTATTGTAATTTTTTTTACGATATTATAAAGTAATTTGAATATTTATGTCAAAGTATTTCCACTATAGTTGAATTTGACCTCTCAACTCTTCTATTTTGAATCTGCCCCGAGCTAACTTAGCTCCTCCACGTCACACTTCCGTTTGTGGATAATTACTGGCGCAGGAGGTGAAAAGAAAAGTCACTAACTATTACCTCAAAAACTTCATTAATAAAAAAATTAAAAGAAATTTCGTATGAATACCAAATACATATAAAAGCTTTTTTGTTAGATATTTAGTGTAACAAAATAGAATTTTGCCAAAAAAAATCAACTTTCATTTCATGGTCTATTCTCATGCATCTAAGCAGCTGGCTTAACTACTCACGTCGACCAAATCATGTGAACTATCTTATCAAATGTCATCAAGTTTAATATAATGAGCGACATTCATTTCCATCAATCAATCAAAAACGTCATGAAATTGATGGTTTTTGCAAGGAATATAATTAGAATTTTGTTTAATTAATGTATAATAGAGATGTCAATTATTAAATTGAATGTTTATTGGGACGTTAGTGGGACTAAAACATATGAAGTTCCTATCATTCATAGCTCTATCGGTCATTTAATGGACCCTCATAAAGTTGATCTACTAAAAAGTGGCACTCTTATCCACTTTTGAAGGCCTCTAATTAATTGAAATCTAGTTTAGTTGTCCTTTCTCAGAAAAGTTCATAAACCTCAAGAAAAGCTCAACATGATATATAATAAAGTGATAATATCATGACCTGAAGCTTAGATGTACTTGCTAATTACTATAATAAAATCATATAAATATATTTATTTTGTAATGGATCGTTCTTTGTATATGTGTTGTGTAGTAACAAAACAAATGCACTCTAATTTGAAATAAAATTTCTAGTGATGGGCCATCAACAACAAAAAAATGGGACCAAATTGAATATTGGTGAAATCCAGAAACGCTGGGCTGGTTGGCCTAGAAATTTAAGCGAAGCTGCACATAAGGCCCTATAACATATCTTTTTAGGCTTTCAATTAAAAGTGGCTGGGTTTGGATGGGGTTTTCATTTTGGTATGGGCTGTCATCTCTACAAAATGCTATATACTCCTCTTTCTTAAAAAGGAAGAAGAAAATGCTAAACTCCTTAAAAAATCACAGAAGACCTTTTAATATTACGTGGTATTTAATTTACAAACAATGAACTTAATTCATCAAACAATATTTTACTAGCAATTTACCACTTGATATTGCAATCAAAATTTATTCAAATCGTTTTTCAAATATTTTATTTTATTGAGAACAACCAATTTAGTTTCACGAAACCAAAACTAGGCCAAATCAAGCCTAAACCGATTCATAAGCACTATTTGTTTAGACTTTAGATTGGGATGTTAAAATTTAAAATTTCAAATGCATTATTTAATTAAATCCACAACGAATGGTATACTCGTTCAATGCCCTTCAGTTATGACAACTTTCAAATTTTGTACACATGTTTAATTTTTCTCCAATAACATTTATAAAGGAGTCACGCCATTCTTTTACATTGGTCTTCAACAAAATTCTCAAGAAAAAAAATACTCTAGTCTTCAACAAATAATTAATGCGACATAGCATATTCGACACAGTGAAAGAAGATCATGAATATAAAGGCGGACCCCTTTGGGGACTGGGGGGGGGGGGGGCCATGGTCCCCCCAGAAAAATTAATACTATGTATATTTTTATATGTATATTAAGAAATGATGATGCTGTTGGCCGAGTGGTTGGGGCTTTGCTTAGGACTTTGGAGATACAATGTTCAATTCCTCCTTTGTCCAAATGATTTTTTTTAATTTTTCCTCTATGGATATTCAAATTTATTTTGTAGACTATGTAGTTATATATTTTATGAAATTCAATTTAGTTGGGATATTATATAACCATATTATTTTATAAAAAATTAATTTCTTATGAAAATTATAGTCATATATTTATAAAAAAATCAATAGGTATGTCGTCAGTGGAAGATTTCCTTAATTTAAGAAAAAATGTCACCATCATTTGATTAATGTTAACAAATTGAAATCACTAATGATCGTATGATATGATTATATATATACCGACATAATTCTTGTGATACGCACAATTTTACGGTAGTGTTTTTAATGCATGATAAAATATAATTTTTTCGTTTATACTTATATATCTTTTAAGATAAATATACATTATAAATCATTCTAAAATACCTGAAATATTAAACTTTAGTACTTTTAGTTTTTGTTTTTTTACCAAAACTTCAAAAAATTTATCACTTTGCTATAAAAAAATTTTGGCCACCCCAATAAATATCGTCTAGGTCCGCCCCTGAATATAATCTTTCATAATTGACGCATTGTAGTAAAAACGTGTACAATGATCGTGAAAGTGAACAAAACAACAATTCTGCATAAATTAGCCATTGCCAAAAGACGTTGGTAATACTAACACGCTTTTGCTAAAAATCAAATCCAACTCGGGATGACTTGGCTAAGGTTGCATCTAACAAAATTACAATCCAGCATTGCCATCTCCGCAGCAAACAATAAGAAAAGGGTCGGAAGAAAAAGAACCCACACCCGATTAAAAAAAAGGTTAAAATAATCAAAAGCAATTAGATAAACAAAACTCATCATCAGGCAGTGAATCCATAAAGGAACGGCCAAGATTCGCCGAAAAAATTAGGGTTCTCATTCATGATATCCTCGTGGCAGCATCTCAATAATTCCGAGTCGCCTCGGGAAACAAATTGGAGGATCTCTTCAAACAGCAGCTCGTCACAGGGAATCGCAACCGGCCCCGAGGTATTGGCGAAGCCGTACTCCTCCTCGGCTTCGGTAAGTAGACGCCGGAAAAAGGGGTGGTTCAGGTGCGTCGCGCGCACGATGAACCTCCGGCAGCTGCTTCCCACGCAGATCGCCACGTATCCCGCCGGCACATCGGTCGGCGCCAATGAAGTGGTTGCCTTATTGCGCCATGCACGGAGCATTTGGCGGATTCTGACGATGTGACGGATTTTGTTGCATTTCGCCATTGATTTTTGCGTGGGAGGGAGAGAGAAGATGGTGAGTGAGAGAGCGCTGAAGTATAAGCTAAGTTGGGAATCTTATAAGGCTTATATGCCGAAAGTGGCCCTGGATTTGAATTTATTTACCAAATTATGTCACATTTTCAAACTCGGTGAGAATGCCTTTAAATATTTTATATACGGAGTAGTAAATTGCAATTAAACCACTATCTTTTTAACAAATGAAACGTTTGATATATAACCCTTTATGTATCATTAAAAGAAAAAGATATATATCCCTTAAATGCCAATATACCTATTAACATTAAATAAGTCTCAAGGATAGCATGATTTTATGCTATATTGAACTCATTTTTTTTCTTCAGAATAGATAGAATTATAAGGGTTAATTTCACTTACCTATCCTCTACTCTTAGTTATCCTTCACCTACCATCCTTGTATAATTAAAACCTTTAATTACCCACATGCCGTTAACTTTTTCGTTAGAGGACCTTTAACATTTGTGGAAGTGACAAAAAATTAACTATACTTTCTAATTTTACCCTTAATGGTTAATTGTACTTACATCTCACTCAGGGGCGGACCTAGACGATATTTATTGGGGTGGCCAAATTTTTTTTATAGCAAAGTGATAAAGTTTTTGAAGTTTTGGTAAAACAACAAAAACTAAAAGTACTAAAGTTTAATATTTCAGGTATTTTAGAATGATTTATAATGTATATTTATCTTAAAAGATATATAAGTATAAACGAAAAATTTATATTTTATCATGCATTAAAAACACTACCGTAAAATTGTGCGTATCACAAGAATTATGTCGGTATATATATAATCATATCATACGATCATTAGTGATTTCAATTTGTTAACATTAATCAAATGATGGTGACATTTTTTCTTAAATTAAGGAAATCTTCCACTGACGACATACCTATTGATTTTTTTATAAATATATGACTATAATTTTCATAAGAAATTAATTTTTTATAAAATAATATGGTTATATAATATCCGAACTAAATTGAATTTCATAAAATATATAACTACATAGTCTACAAAATAAATTTGAATATCCATAAAGGAAAAATTAAAAAAAATCATTTGGACAAATAAATTTGAATATCCATAAAGGAAAAATTAAAAAAAATCATTTGGACAAAGGGGGAATTGAACATTGTATCTCCAAAGTCCTAAGCAAAGCCCCAACCACTCGGCCAACAGCATCATCATTTTTTAATATACATATAAAAATATACATAGTATTAATTTTTCTGGGGGGACCATGCCCCCCCCCCCCCCCCAGTCCCCAAAGGGGTCCGCCCCTGATTTCAATTATGTACTCTTATATCTTCACACACTTCTTGCATTATTAAAAGTTGCTCATACCCAGGGGCGGATCCAGAAATTTTAGGCAGGGGGGGCTAAATTATATGAAAAAAAAAATCAATCAAACAGTCAAACTTAAATTTATTCACGATAAAATATATCACGAGATACAAAAAATAGGAGATGAATTTTGGCCAAAATGAACCCTACAAGGTATTTTTGTTATATTATATGATACCTTGTTATGACGAGAAAACCGTATTATAAAGAAAATAAAAAATTATATTCTTTTAAAATTGTTGAGAATTTTTTATTCAACTAAGTACATTGAATAAAGAAAAAATAAAATCGAACAACAAAAACAATGATAGTTCATATTGTTTTTATAATTATTATTAAGGAAAAAATTAAAAAACACATAATATCGAAATATTATTACGAAGAAAAAAATTACTAAAAGAACATAGCACATTGAAATATTATTGAGAAGAATTTTTTTTGTACATAAAATATTGAAAATATTATTGAGGAATTATTTTGAAAGAAAACATAATTTATTTAAAATAATATTGAGAAAGTCAAAAAAATAAAACAAAACAAAATGGTTCATCAAGGGTTTGACTCCAAACCTCAAGAAGACTTTTTAAGAGCACTACCAATTGACCACTACAAGTTTTATGAAACAGTCTAATCAATACTAGTATATATTCCAGAAAATTTGAGGGGGGGCTGCCCCTCTCTAGATCCGCCCTTGCTCATACCTCCTGAGCTTGTAAAAGCTAAAAGTTTTGGTAAAAAAATTATGCCTATATCAAACCCTCAACTTCCCTCCCCCTTGTAATCACACAATTTTGGTAAAAAAAATCATGTTGCTTTTTTCTGTTTAATATATATATATACACGTAAATTCAATTTCCTTTTTCTTTTTTGCACAATTTTGGTCATTTTTTAAAAACCTTTGGCTAGATCCATTGTATAATTTGCAGCTATGTAATTTCTAGCCAAAAAACATTGAAAGAATTAATGAAAAAATAAAAATTGATAAACACTTACCACCCAATTCTTTGCAACAAATAATTTTTCTCCCTCGATTTGTCGATGTCCATGCGATACTAACAAGAGCTTGATTTCCACAACAACACCGTGCTCCCATTGAATTATTATATACTATTTGAAGTACTACGTGCATTATTATAGTGTTGCATGTTAAAATTAGACTCACTAAAAATATTTACTAACTTATAATATTTGTAAATGCTAATAAAATGCAAGTGAATCGAATTGTGGAAAAAAAGACCACAAATGAGTTAATTTACTTAATAAAAAATTGAACAAAATGTTTAGTGAAAAAAATTAGTTGAATTGTGTGGCTATAATTTTTTTAAGGGAAAGTAAAGTTAGTTAAGGATTAATTGAAGACTTTAATAGTGCAGGGTGTAGGTAAAGATATATAAAAGTATAGGATATGTACATGAAATTAACTATTAAGGGTAAAATGGGAAGTAGAGCTAGTTCACCACACTAACAATTAATAACAGTCTTCTAACGAAAAAGTTAACGGCATGTGAAATTAACCCGAATTATAACTTATATATAATAGCATGTCTTACTATTCACAAAACTATATAAGTTCTTTTTGAACAATTTTATTTTGTTTTAATAATAAACTCCGAACTATGCATGCATTCATATAAGAAGTATAATATTATGAAAAAAGTTATACAATATGAAAATATCGTATTCTCTAAAAGTGTTGTGTTTTGAAAAATAATTTTAGTATAGTATAGTATAGCAAAATTTAAATTTAAATAACATAGTAAGCATGTACTACTTAATTACTACTTACCTAAACATAAAATTGATAATTTTGTTCTTTCGTTGACATAATAATTGAGGGAAAAATACTTTTGATATTAAACTTTAGTCCAAAAAATACATTTGATACCAAACTTTTTGGAAAAACACATTTCATACCATGATTCACATCATCTTAACACATTTACTTTTGCAGTCGATTTTCGGACGTAATTCAGCACGTGTCGTCAATTGTGGGTCTTTAAAACCCGTGCATGTTTTCCCTCCCATTGTCAACTTAACGAGCACATGAGCGGCACGTGCTGAATTTCATCCGAAAATTGATGGCAAAACTAAATGTGTCAAGATTGTGTGAATCATGGTATGAAATGTGTTTTTCCAAAAAGCTCGGTACCAAATGTGTTTTTTGGACTAAAGTTTGGTATCAAAAGTGTTTTTCCCTCCATAATAATTTATGCACTTTAAACATGTTTTGTACCAAATAAAATACCAATATATGATATGATTTGACATGAATTGGACTAAATCCACTTACATGGTTTGTGCCTAACTCAACTTCAAAAGTTAGCTCAAGAATTGAGGATTGTCCAAAACATTATAAGATGAACTTAATTTTAATTTGCAATACATGTGGGACATTAGTCTCAATTCATCCCGCCCAACACGTGCTATATTAATATTCAACCTTGCGAATTGTGATATGTTGGTAAAGGTCCATCAAACGAATAAAGACACTCCAAGCCTTGTAAACTGGATGAATAACAACGGTCCGGACCTTTGTTAACTGGACGAATAATAACAACTCAAACCTCTTTTATCTGGGCGAAGTGTGTTGAAAGATAATGAAGTTCGTCATGCTAATAAGGAGGAGCTCATCATAGAAGGAGGTGACACACGTTATTTTGTGAATCTGATACCATATTAAATTTCACCACATGAATTTGGTTAAGTCCAACTCACCTCAAAGTTTAGTTCAAGAGGTGAGGATTGTCCAATATCTTATAGAGTGGACTTAATTTTGATTTTCAATCGTTATAGTACATGTGTCTCGACGTATTGAAAATTAATAATCACCTACAAAGTACAAACGCACTCAAGATTTACTGACAAAAAGATTGCTTGATTAATAATTACCAATATATCATCTACTTTATTTTGACCTTGCAAATTAAATATAAGATGGTATATATTATATACACACTTGTTTGCTACGTTTCACGGAAGGGCAAACTTAGGTTGTCAATAGTAATTTGTGATTATATTTAAAAAAAAGGGTATTTTGTCATTTATATTCAATTTGGAACTATAATGACAAGTTGAGCGCAATATCATATGTTGTAGTATTCTGCGCTATTTGCTTAAGATTCTTGTCTCCCCTGATGCCTTTTTAAGACAGTAATAGTGATTAAATTAGTTAATCTTCCAAAGATTTCGGGAATATATGCTGAGGCATTGTCTCTAAACTTAGTTAAGACTTGAGATTAAAAGACTATACCAATGATTTCATGATTTATTTAAGGGCCTTCACCACATGGTTATGAAGAGGATCCGTACGTAGAGTTCTGGATCCGACCCTCTTGGCCTTGGGTTAACAATTTCTTAATAAGAACAATCTAACATAATATACAAAAAAATGTTTAGTAAGTGGGATTTTCTATTTAAACTTGCTTTCCGCTATTTATACGTCTAATTTACATTTAATGTACATGATATTGTTAATTTTTTTTAAGAATAACTATATAGTAAATTTAATATCTTGTTAGCTGCTATATATGTGATTAATAATTTTGTAAGTTCAATCTTCGTAATATATATTTCCGGTCACTTTCTATTTTGCCCTTAAATAAGTTTTTAGTCATGGTCTATTATGACAGCAACTGAATTTAAAGACCAAAAAACGTTTGCCGTTTCCCCATATTTAAAAGGCAGCAGACATTTTTAGAAGAAAATGCAACGGCTGCCTAGTTAAGTTTAGCTACTACAATTAATTTTTACTTCTTAACCAATTACAGAAAATGGTAATTTTATAATTGCATGCATACATAATTGTCACTTCAAATTCACGCAACCATTTATTTATTTATTTAAGTTTTTGAGTCTCTTATAAAAAGCCTAAATTATAGTCAATTGTCACCATGGGTAACTAGTTATTGTTCTTATCACATGATTGTAAATATATTGCATTAGTCATATAAATTATTATTTTTATTTTGTTGAATTCGTTTTTGCCAAGAATCACCCGTAAGTGTATGTACTAGTAGTGTGAAAATTGATCACGACTCAAGGTATATATGACTCGAATATGTCATGATCCAAACAAAATTTCGAAAATTTAATTGATTAAACTAAATTAGTGAAATTCAATTATCAACTCAACAATCGATCGAATAAACATTTTTTAATTGGACAGCTCAGAGAATATCCAATACATCTCAACCACTAAATGAGACTAGTTCCTTCTCCTTGAGTCATATTTGACCGCACAAATTCGATGAACTTTATTTTTTAATTTTTTAAGAGTTTTCGGGTCATAAACTTGACTTAATCTCATCCTGCTTCAGATATGATATATTATATGAGAACTTCGTCAACGCAAATTAAAAACTGAATTCATCACTTTATAAGAGTTAATCTCTTTCCCTATACCAATCCTCCATTCGACCCACGTCTGATTGACACTCTTTGAAAACAAACATTGGGCCATGAAATCGCCTGCTTTAGATTACAAAGTCATTTTTGGTTTATGTATACTCCATAATCTACATTCAAGATATTGGGCCATGATCTGGCTTATCCTTAGCCCAAGACTAAAATCCGATGTCCCAACATAATATTAGCCCATTTCAGTTCTTCTTCCCGTAGAAACTCATCACATGTGTATTGCCCAAAATACCCTCAAATGGCGAGAAGATATATTCAGAATTTCTGATTAGACTTCCCTCCCATTCTATTCTCTAATCCCACACCCTTCATTTCTTTTACAAAGAAACAATTTCTCTAATGCCGAACCTTATAACCCACCATCCAACAATCACTCCACCATGTTCAGTATCGCGTTTTACGCCGCCGTTTTGCTCTCTCGCCTCCCTTCAACTCCGACGTCCGCCGCCGTTCGGGGTAATTCCCACCACGAGTCATAATAGCTGTAAAATTAGAACAATTATATGCATGGCAAACCCTAGGAGAGTGAAAATGGTGGCGAAACAAATAAGGAGAGAGATATCTGAAATGTTGATTACTGATAAGGTCCTGCAGTATGCGATATTGCCCGAAGCTGCTTTAGGTGCCGACCGATACCTGTCGTCACTTACTACAATCAGTGATGTTGAAGTTTCTGCTGATTTGCAGGTATTTTTCATTTTATAATCTCATTTACCTTGATTAGGAAGCTGGTTTTGTTTCCGAAGCAATTTACTGCTGGGGAGAGGAAGCAGTATTTGTTTTGAGAAATACAAGTTGGGGAAATTCAAATCTACAGCCAAACTCGAATAGATTAGTCATGTTATTGGTTAAACACCAAGAGAGTTTCACATGAGTTGTTATTGACCGTGTTTGATAAAACTAGGTCTGGACTGGAATTTTACTACAGTTTTGTATGAGAGACACAGAGAGGCGGATTGATTAGAGGTCATATAGAGTGTTTGCAATCGAGGAATTAAAGCAATTGAATTGGAATTGGAATTGGAAATGCTTTCATCAATTTGAACACATTTTCATAGATTCTGATTCTGTGCTCTCATTCTGTGGACCGAAACACGGTTTTTACTTTAGTTATTGTAGATTATTTCCCGTTATTTCTGATTAAATTCTAGTATTTCCTGTCTTCTTAGTGCTATTAATGCATATGCTAATAATTTAGTGGACTTTGGTAATTCCTCAAGGTGAAACTTCTAAGAAGCTGAGCCATTTCATTGTAATTATGAAAACGTTGATAGTTAGGATGTGGAAGCAATAAGTGCGTAACTTTTGTTTGTGTATGCTGTTGGATATTCCATGGATATTGCTATTGTTTTGTCAAATCAGCATTATACCCTGATGCAATCTTTTATTCAAGTTTTTTTTCGTCTAGTTGATTTTTTTTTTGTATGTTAAGTGCATACCAGGTTCATAAGATCTTTTCCATGCATAAAGTATAGCATTGTTCCTGTATTTAACATTCTCTTATTGATTGGGTCTTCTTCAGCTTTAACGAGGTTCTTTATTTTGCTAAGTGTTTATGTGAAACTCTAAGTATAGGTAAAAGTTGAATTATGAGTTTGACTAGTTAGACTGATAGGTTTGTGGATTTTTAGTGTCACTGATCTTTATATTTAGTTTTCAGACATATCTTTTTACGTCCGCTGTAGGTTGTCAAAGTTTATGTATCTGTTTTTGGAGATGAAAGAGGAAAGGAAGTTGCACTAGCTGGCTTGAAGTCGAAAGCAAAATATGTTCGCGGTGAGCTGGGCAAGCGTATGAAGTTGCGGCTCACTCCTGAAGTCCGCTTCATAGAAGATGAGTCTATAGAACGGGGAAGCAGGGTAAGAGTTATTGTAATTTTTCTTTCCCACTTACATATTTCTTTCGTAGATTTACTATATTATGCAGGGCTATTTAATTATTCTTGTCTTGCATCTTCTTTTGTAGTCTTTCTTCAGTCCTTTTTTCTTCATTTTTGTTGTCTTTATAATTGATCAACTTCGTCCAATTTTCTGCCTTCCCCGAGCCTGCAGGTTTATAACTAGTCTTTATCTTTTTATCTTAATAAGGAAATTTCATTGCTAATACCCTATGATACAAGATAGAGGGATTTGGAGAACCTTCATCAGAAAATTTCAACTTTAGGAAAATATCAAAAGGAAGATGGCCTATCCAACTATGATCTTGAGCTCATTTAGCAACATTATATTAGCTTCCACATGGATTTTTCTAAGTTTCCAATTATGCATTTTTATCAGCCTTGCACATGTCTAATTTGATTCATCTTGGAAATTTATATGTGGCAGTTGATGGAATTATGCCAAAACCAATACTTATTTACTATATACTCGGCTCTCTGTAGAAGCATTAAAATAATAGTGTTATTTGGGTATTCAAAAATTTGTGCCCTTTCTACTCATTATCTGTTTACGTATATATGTTCAGGTGATAGCTATATTAGATAAATTGAAGGACGAGAATAAGAATAAAACCACGAAATATCAAGATGATGATTCACAAGAGTCAGCTAATGGAAGCAATGATGATGTGGAGT
This sequence comes from Penstemon davidsonii, assembly GCA_034814905.1. Classification (NCBI taxonomy): domain Eukaryota; kingdom Viridiplantae; phylum Streptophyta; class Magnoliopsida; order Lamiales; family Plantaginaceae; genus Penstemon; species Penstemon davidsonii. The sequence continues at coordinate 9,653,598 of JAYDYQ010002688.1, forward strand.
GGGAAGACGATGACCTTGATGATGAAGGCATCATTTATGTCAAGTAGTTTGTCCACCTTGGAATCTCATAGTTTGCAGTATGAGCAGGGAATCACCTCCGTTCTGGTTAGTTCGATCACTAGTACGTTGAAGTAGATATAGTTATGAATTGGCATTTCCAGTACCACTCAGTAGTTGATCTTGAAAATGGCTTTGTAAATGGATCTCCTCTGTTGGGCCTTGCTATTCTTTTCCTTTAGAGTAGCCTTGCTATTCAAATGTATAGTAATATATAATGCTCTAGCTTCTATTTTTCTGCTGGCCATTTCATCAAGATTTTAGTAATTTATCAGTTGCTACTAATTATATTATTTCAGTGCATGTAGGTGAAAAATTATGAGGTTTTTAAGAGATACTCTGACCCTACACCCGTAGTATAGATATGACGAAGAACTTGTATGGAGCATAAGGATAATTTAATGCTCCTAAATGATGTTGAAACACGGTTTATCTTTATTTGGGTATCATGATTTATAACAACTCCTCTAACGCAGGATGTACATTTGCATTTGCTATTCGGAGGGAACCTGACCATTGTGACCTCAACCTCCAGATTTTCCTGGTCTTGTGCAGTGTGCTTCGTATGTTCTTTAATGGACGCAAGCAAGTTGAAACTGAGAAGATTGGGTGGAACTGAAAATTTTATGTAAATCTCTCTCTCTAGCACAAACATTCACGGTTTTCTTTGCAAAATAAATTAGATAAAATTTTGTGTATAGCGATTCTGATGAGCAAATAGAATGTGAGTTATTTATTTATCAGAATCAATTAATTTTTTTCTTAAAATACAGCAGAAGAATTGGAGAAAATTTACATATTAGTTTTACTTTCAAAACCAAACTTAAATACACTTTAAAGGTATCGTATCTTAGGTTTATCAATACAACGTTAAAACATGGATCGTTGTTGGAGAATCCCTTGATGATTGAACGCCATATTTATGGTAAACTACTATCACAATATAGCAAGTGCAGGACAATTACAAAAAATGAGATCAACAGGCACTAAGACTGCATTTGGATATGTTTTGATTCGGATTCGCTTGGTTTTGGTTTTTGAAACACCATTATGATTAAACTTGAATGTTGACTTGTGTGATTTTTTATTCGCGTAGTTTCAGAAAAATCCTTGAAACACCCTTATAATTGAGTTTGAATATTGACTTGTGTGTGATTTTTGAGAAGTCCAAGATATAATTAGGTCTTGACATATAAGTTGAAACCTCTCAAAACCTGTGTTAACACATTATTTGGATTGGTGTTCGACCCAATTCCGCAAGTCCGCAAAATCCAATCAAAATGGAGCCTAAGCTTTTGCCTCCAAGTCAAAAACCTCTGGCTTTAAACTTTTACTACTACTTTGAGATGTCCCAAAATAATATTCCATTTTTATAAATGAAATTATTTTTCTCAAAATACTCTATTACTTTACACCACTAACCCTCGACCATTACTTTCAAGGACACATATATGTAAAAATACCTAAAAAATTTATTGCAAAGCATATGAAAACATATTTAAGGGTTATTTGCACTGGTACCTACCGAGGTTACATATAATCGTTGATATCAAATAATCATCTTTCCTGTAAATAATGGATATATTTTGTTCCTTTTTTATTATGTTTTCTCATCTCCCAAGTCATCAATGTATGGCAAAAGCTGAAACAAGATCAGATAGATTGAACCCAGAACCATACAACTCCTCCATAAACTCAACAGTTGGTTACAAGTAGAAACTGATGGTTCTACACATCAGGCCATAATGAAAAACTATTTTTTTCATCAATTATTTTCATCAGAGAGCAAAAAACACTACGCACATTACTCTAGTGATGTCCTTTGGCTTCGGCTTTCTTATGAGACTTGGCCTTTGCCTGACAAAATAAGAAAAATGTATATGTCAATCTTGTTAACCTTGCATTGGCACATGAAAATAAAGGATAATCAAACAACACGTCAAAGCACAAAACTAGGCTGAGTAACAAAAGACGACGAAAACTTCATACATGCACATATAAAATTTTGAAATATTAGCCATTTTTTCTCATAGAGTACAAGCGCTTTAGCTATTTTACAAAAGCCACTGTGTATTTATTCAAGCCATAACGACTAGCATCCATGAACAAGTCACAAAGACTGAAGAAAATGTTTTTTCTCTATACATCTTCTTGTAAAGAACAGGTAAAGAAAGTTGCTGGCTGACCAAGTCAACGCTACTCAGAATCTTGAACCAATATTTATTTCGAGAAATTGAATACAACGTCGAACCTAATGAGCCAATATCCAATAGCTTGCCCTCAAATAAAGAAAAGTGGACAAATATAGTAGTTGAATAAATGTTGCAATTTTAGGGGAAATAACCAATTAATGGGAATCAAGACAATCCCAAAAGAGCAACAGCTTAAATTGAAAGGGCGCACAGGTGAATGTGTAGTTGAGTTCAGCTTGACTCGTGGGAAGGGCTTAAAACCATATATTTCCTAATCACATAGAATAGCACCAGTCTTGTTTTTCCATATTAAATGGTTGGTATCCAACGTTGAGCTACAAGAATTTGAAGACAACGTATATCCTTATGGAGACAAATAGACTTAAACTTGTCTTCTAATAAAGAAAAAAGTGGACAGATAAGGTAATTGCATAAATGTTGCAGTTTTAGGCAAATAACCGGCTAATGAGAATCAAGCCAATTCTAAAGATCAACAGCCTAAAATCATGTTGATCTGTGAGGTGAGTTCAACTTGACACGTGGGAAAAGGCTTACCCTACTTGTAGGTTAGTCGCTAGAAACTGGGGGGTGTGACACCAATCCTGGCTCAGTCAAAGACTGAGGAAGGTTACCAGTTCATTTGGCAGTTTCAGCACTGCAACTACGAAATAAATAAATTACCACGTCAGACACAAGCTACTCAATCACAGCTGTTACCACAAACGGCTAAACAATCTTGCAACAGATTTCATCCTCATTTCTTCCCTAAGCTATTTCAAAATGAACCCCTTCTGGCACACTCGATGCCACGTAATTTCATTTACTTTTGATCCCCCAGATATGGAGATCTAACTCTAACACTTTGTTACTTATATTCACTAACTTCAACTTAAACAAACGTAAACACAGCTAATCCAAATTCACTCGCAATTAGTCCAAGTATAACCTCAAAGCTCCTTTCTCTATCTTAAATTCTCCCAGCCCTAAGACTGTAGAAAAATTAAACAAACAGCACAATCCATTTTTAATAAGATAATTAATCCTCAAATACCAGATCTAAATCCAGACAACACCAAACCCTAGAACACATACAAACATAAAATTAACAGCTCACAGATTCACTTCAAAACAAAAAATCAGTTTAAAGCTCAAAAGCGTCATAAATTACCTTAAGAACCTTAAGCTTTACGCTGCCATAGACGAGTCCAAATGAAAAGGCCGAAACCCTAGCCACCTGTCATTCATTGAAATTCACATAAATCCTCAAAATATATTTACATGGAAAAAAAAACAGATCGGAGAAAGAGAATAGGAGTTACCAAAGCGAGGGTGCTAGTGCCGGAGTACGGTCCAGGAGGCGGCGCCATTGATAGAGAAGTTGACAACTATTACCACAAGCGTGAGGGTTGTGAAAATGTGAGACGGTTAAAAGTGTATATACTTAGCTGGGTTCCTATTTTTGATTTTATAGGGTGACGAGAGTAATCGAGTGTGTTTGGGTAGCAAGTTAGGTTCTATTTGGATGGGTTTTGGTTCGGTTTCGTAGATCTCAATTTAAAAAAAATAATTTAGGTGGTTTCGATGAAACATTTTAGACCTTATTTGGATGGGTTTTGGCTGTTGGGTTTTGTGGTTTGAATAAGCTGAAATCCCACTTGGATTGGGTTTGGATGTTGGAGTTTAGGGGAAAAAGTAGGTGGTAAGTGTCAAATCAATGTTTTTTTTAGTGAGATTTGGGAGAAAAAGTAGGCGGTAGGTATCAAATCAATGTTTTATAGGTTTGAAGAGTTTGAGTGTGAGTTTATGAATAGATTTTTTATGGTTTTATTAGTTTGACGAAAACCTAACCACATACACCCTTAGAATTAGGGGTCTTCCGTTCGATTTAGTAAAGTTTTGTACTCATCCAAATTCAATAATATTTGCGAGTTTTTAATACTATAGATTAATCCAATTCAAAAAGTTTTGAGATCGCACTTTGCGGGTCATTTGCTTTGGGTCAGGTTTTACGATTTCAACATTTTCAATTTTAATATTTTTTTTTGTTTTTGATAAGTTAAATGTAAATGCATTAGTTAATTACAACTTTAAATTTATTAATTAAATTTTGTAACCTTTCATGAAAATATAATAAAGATAATGCAAAATATCAGCTAATTCAATAAATACATAATTTAATGAAAAAACTAAAAACAATCTCGAACACTATGTTAACAAGTTTTCATTACAAAATAAGCTAGAAAAATTACTTTAATCTTTAGCTATTTTGTTTGTAGAATTTTTTTTAACCTTTTCTATTCTAGTTTTGCCTCATTTTAGGTTTCTTTTTTGGCACTTGGAGTTGGCGGATTACGGTATTCTTTTTAGTATAGTTGGGATTTTGGTTGTGGAATGAGACTAATTTGTTAAAGTATATACTTAAATTATATATCTCATTTTATTAATTTTAGTACTAAATTAAATAATAAAATAAAATACATATAAAAAATCATGATTTATATAAAGTGCGGCCGAACACGGTTAGACAGTCTAAAAAAGTGTAAAATTAAAACCCGATTGCAACTTGCGACATTTTTTTTTAAATTGTCCAAGATCAACCCACCAAACCTTTAACCTGCAAATTACGGTTGGTTTGGGTTGAAACGATCGGTTGGGATGGTTTTGTTGAACACCCCAACTTAGACGGTTAGAGGAATAGAACAAAGCGTAATTTTTTCTTGTTTTAATATTAAGTAAAATAGTAAAGTATTGTGTCATGCTTGTTGTTACTTTTAAGAGTAACTTTAAAAATAAGTTAAGTTTTAGCTAGGCTAGCGATATTGTTAGAATTATACTTTATGTAAATAATTTATTAATATTGTCACATTATCTATATCAATAGTTCTGCCCTTTTTTTTAGAATCAAAGGATTTCATATATTCTCGTAATCCACTCCACTCGTACTTTCGAAGATCCACCAATCGCACCCATCACTTGGCTTGAGTCACCCTTCTAATATTATACGTCTCAATTATGAGCTCGGAAAAATCCATCGCAAACAAGGCGGCTCAGGCTTTTGCTAACAAAGAGTCAAGAAGTTGACTAATGTAAGTCGAGGCCCAACCTAAGCAAACACTGGAACTAGATGTGCAACCACTCCCAATCAATTAACACCATCTCTTGAATTAATTGTTGCGTTAAAGTTTAGCTTAACTATGTTCAGTCTCGGGATCTGCCAGATGTTATTAGAACTGGTTCAACATAAAAAAAATGCGAGTGAGCCTGACAGAAGGGCTCAAATGAAAGATTATGATAATTTTTTTCTATAAAGAAATTTTACATCGACTTTCTAATAATTTATATCGATTGAAAAGAAAAGAAAAAGGGAAAGGGGGAGGGGGAGGGGGGTTATTCTCGATCTTTCCCAATACTATCATTCACTCACACCCTTGTTTGGCCAGAGTCAAAAGCTTAGCTAGTGTAAGATAACGTCACAACCTAATTAACATGTTTATTTATGGTATGAAACAACCCGCACTATGGGTGTAGCTTATTGATACGTTTCATAAAATTCTATTTGAATCCATTCTTTTTTATAAACAAAATTTGTGATTAAATTATTTATGCTTAGATTATTTTGGAGCACGAATAACAATCGAAGTTTTGTCAATACTTGCAGGTTACTTAATTTTCTTTCTTTCACATAAGGGAAATAGAGAATCTCGTTCGTCGGGAATTTGCTTCTTCTACTATGTTTTATTAATAATATTTTCTTTTTGAGGATTTATTAATAATAATTAAATAGCTTAATTTTATTACTAACCATCAGAGACATTAAAATAAACAAGAAACACACAGTATGACAATAAAATCTACAAAAGGCAGCAAACCTAAAATTAGACCAAATTATGTTATATGAAAACAATAACTAAAATTAATTTTGGATTTTTGGTTGATGAAATCGATCTCTTTTAAGTTTAGTTATACATAAAATGAGAACGTTCGCCCTGTTTGGATCAATTCTCGCTGAGTTTCGTCCAAAAATCGGGCACAGCTGAACAGGCCAAATACCACTTGTTTAGCGTTTGGCCCAAAAAATCGAACGAAACATGTGTTTGGGGCCTATGAAACACCCCCAAAAAAGTCTGACTTGAGTCAGACTGCATTACTGCAACAGAAAAGTTGCGGCTGCCCATTACACATTTTTATATTATTATTGTATATCTATCTTTATGTATATTACTCGGCCACTTCCTTTTTTCTTTTCTCTGGTTATTTATTAATATTATATAGTTAAGTTCTCGTATCAAGTATATAAATATAGCATGTGTATATATCAATGTTATTCAAAAATAAAAATATTTTATATAAAAATAAATATCATGCATCTAAAGCATTATCTCTTTGAATGTGTATATTTAAAAATTTTTGTTCTAACTGATCTTATTTTTTCATTTTCGTATAACAGCAAAAATATATCTAAAGATTAATTTAACTATACATTTACCTATTATTAAACATTTAAATCATTAATAATAATATTATTATACTCATTATATATATCAATCATCAAACTATATAATATCATTTAATAACCCCATAAAATCCTTGATTTGACATCTGTCATAAACTTTTCACCCTCAAACACCAACATCCAAAACCATTCCAAACAATATCTCAACTTTTCAAAATCCACTATCTATTATTTTACTAATATTTTACCATCTCATTATTCCAACCAAAATCAATCCAAATCGTGTTTCAAATGTTTCGCCAAAATCACCCAAACATTTTTGAAACATCGAAACATGACGAAACAGAGCCAAAACCGATCCAAACGGGGCCGGTTTTCGAACTTCGTTTGCGACATAGTAATTTCTTAATAAAATTGAGAAAAGTCAATCAAATTTTTGTAGTCGACGAAACGGTGTCACTTTTAGCACGTGAACCTTTAAGATATATACCAACAATTGCTTCCCCCCACCCACCCACCCACCCCACTCTCTATCTCAATCTTCATCACCAAATTATCCTGCGAAAATGTCGTCTAGCCAGAAGGTCAAGGCATCGCACATACTGATAAAGCACGAAGGATCGCGTCGGAAGGCCTCCTGGAAGGACCCCGACGGCAGCCGCATCTCCGCCACCACCAGGGACGCCGCCGCCGCCCAGCTCAAAACCCTTCGCGACGATATACTCGCCGGAAAATCTAGGTTCGACGACGTAGCTTCGCGGATCTCTGACTGCAGTTCAGCCAAGCGCGGCGGAGATCTTGGTATGGACATTCAATTGTTAATTCTCTTACGGGAATATTTTGATTTTTTTTTTCACTTTCTGCTGGATTTTAGCTTGACTTTTGTTGACATATTTTGTGTTTCGTTTCTATTATTGCTTGGTTAACTTGGAAAATTTGGTGGATCTTTTAGTTGAGGGGTATAGTTAGTTATATGAATTACGGAGTATCAATTAGGTTTGGAAAATTTAGAAGAATGTTACTGCTAAATAGGCTACACCTGATTTTGTATAACCCAACTAATCACAAATAATGACCTAGAATTTGGTTTGGCTGACCCAACTAGCAACTGAGTTATGTGTAATAACTATTAAGCCTTTCTTGTGTAATCACATTCACATATCAAGAGAAATCCATTTGAGATGTGATTACAAATGTGTTGTGTTTGACAAGACGAGGTCTGGAATAGAATTTTCCTGTTATGGCAGAGCATTTTATGGAGAGACAATTTAATTACATTGAAGGAGTTATATAATGAATTTAGACTGGAGACTGGCTTGCTATTTTAAAAATCTAAGCATTTTTAATTCAATTTACTATTATTGCTCAAGTTTTTGTTGGCTGCTGAAAATGATAAGCTATGGTACATTTAGGTTATGAACTAATAAGTTTAACTTGAAGTATTGTGTGGATTTGGGAATTTGAAGAACTATATAAGGATTATCAAATTGACTGGGGTCAAGCATTGAGGATTCTTTAGCATACAAATTAGAGGCGTAGGGCTCTTGAAAGCTTATGTTCGAATTATTGGCAATCTGATGGGATAACATCTAGTTGTATGCCTTCTAGATAAATTGGGTGCAATAATGTTAAAAGTTTTGTAATTGGTCACTCTCTAGTAATGTTATCCAATTACAAGGCATGGACTTGCATAAGTTGGGTGATGCTAAACCCAGTCTGGTCTAAAATTACCCACTTATGCTACCCTACGGAAGATACTCTGTTGAAGGATATTGTAGCAGCTCCGGTTTTGGCTCCCCCTAACTTACATAATAATAAGGGATTAATCTCTATGAAATTTTGGAGGACGGAATCAACCTCTTGATTATCAAGCTTCTGCATTTGTTGTGGCATTGCAAAATTCCGTCTGCACAAAGAAACTCTTTGGGATTGACAGTTTAATTTCACTCACCTTTCTTTAGTAGCAATGTGACGTTCTACTGTTCATGAGGCCTTAAATGACTCTGATTTGGTATTTGATTTTTAATTTACTTAATCCAAATTTCCATTTTTCATTTTAATGTTCATTCTTTTATGGTATAGCTAGCATTTTCATCAATATCTCTAACATTCTGTTGGACCAAACTGCCAACATTCTCTTAACCTCAATTGGATTGAGGGATTTGGAGCTATAAATTTCAAATCCATGTAAAATATCCATAACACTTGCTTTGATCACTTTGATTTTGGATGAATTTTGTATCTTTAAGTTTCATTTTGTGCTATGATTTTCAAAGTGATGAATTTGAAATCTACCATTGTTGGAGTCATTTGATATCCTATTCCAGAACCTTCATTAAATCTAAATCCAATCTAAATGCAGCCTTAAATTAATTGGTTTTTACATTAAATTGTTAGTTTAAGTTTCTTATATGTGAGGGTTGTGTAGTGGAATATAAAACCTAGCATCATTGTCAGTAGCTCATTATATCATTTTCTTCTTTTAGGTCCTTTCGGTCGTGGACAAATGCAGAAACCATTTGAAGATGCTACATTTGCTCTGGAAGTTGGTGAAATTAGTGAAATTATCGATACTGACAGCGGTGTTCACATTATAATGAGAACAGGTTGACGATTGCGCACTATAGGCTAGATAGAGGAGGCATTGTTCTTATGTCAAAGTACAACCTGCCAAATCAAGACTCCACACACTCTTAAAACTCAAAAAATTATCCTATATTCATCATTTTAATCGCAGATTGTAAACTTCATCAATTTGGCTGGATGTATGTCATATTTCCTTGTGCGCTATAAGTTCCAATAAGACTGAAGCAAACAACCAAACTCCTATTAAGTTCTCTTTACACGGATTATCTATTTGCATATTTCTATTAACAATATGTCCGCTTTCCTTTATCTTTATCAAGCTTTCACTAGTTTAAAGTTTAAACTACTGCAATTTGGATTTAGTTTATGAATCTATTTCTTTTAATTTTTAATTTGTGGGTCCATGGCACGTTGTTATGATCTATCCAATGCTACCAAACAAAAATTAAAGTTTGACAAAAGACCTAATCTAACCTAATTTTGGGTACCAACGAGCTCCAAGTGTATAGTTGCTTTTGTTTGTGGATTGTGACCAAGATATGAGCTTGGATTGGATTCTAAAGGGTGTGGGACTGGGATATTTCATTTTCTTGGTCCATATGTTTATTAGCCAATTTCCTTGGCTCCTATGAGTTTGGTCCTCACTATCAAACAGGCAAGAAGCAAGTAGTTTGTATTATTTGTCGTGAAATGGGTATTGGATGCTTGCTATCCATCTCTTTATTGACTAGCTGTACTTTTCAAAGTACTGAATAAGTTTTAGCGATTAGCATCCAACTTGTTACTTTTAGTTTTAGATCAATTACCTGTTTTCGTGGCCACAAAGGAAAAGCCCATTTTTCCCATTGTCTTTATCATGGCATTATGCAGTAAAATGCCTATCGTTTAACATAATTAATGTTTCCGTGTAATATGTGTTTGTGGAAATATTTTATGGCCAATTCAGTTCAGGTCATTCCATACAACATTTCTTCCGTTTTGTTCCATGACAAATGTCATATACGGAAATTAATCATGTTTGTTTCCACTTAAAGAAAATAATGGATCAAGCATTAATCCACCTTAATAAAGTTTAATTTATAGTTCAGTTTTTAAACAGATATCATTATCATTAAAAAGAGTGTTAAGCTGACCATTTTCTCTTTTGCAGGGAGAAATGTTTTATTTTAGAGTCAACAATATCAGCTTATTTTCTAAGCTTTTTCCTTGACATCGAGCCACACTAAAAGCTCAGTTGAATTTTATGAAACATTTAAAATGTCCCGCACAGAATCTTCCTCTTTTGTGGACGTAAAAGATCAATTCTTTGACCCTCTGTCCCTTTCCACTTCGTGATCTTACAAATTATTGGTTTGTTTGATGCTGCTACCAGGAGCACCTAGTGCTGCTCTCAGTATTTTTTCAAATTGTAGGCATAATTAATTTGTTTTATTAATTGTCTAATTATATCCATAGAGTGTATTAAAGATTTCTCTGAATTCATTAATTTTGAGTGTTATGAAGTATGATATATCTTCATTGTTTCTTCGTTTCGATTTTCTTTTTAAATGATCTATTTCTCGTGATAAGGTATCTAACATTCTAGACCTATTTTTTGACATAGGCATATATTTGCAATATTGTCTGACAGCTTCTAATATTTCTAAATATAGAAAAGTATCTTGTTCAGTAGTATAAATTTTATATCTACGTTTTTTCTTAGGTGGTTCACTACTTTCTCCTATTTCTAATATGTTTTCTAATGGTTTACTAAAATCTCTAAGAGGACTAGTTATTTCAATATCGGAGAAATCGAAGTCTAGAAGACTTTGATAATTTTCAGTGCAATCTAAGTTGCATATATTTAAATTGTCTATATTTAGGTCGTCTCCTTGCTCTGATACCAGAGCCAACAGAGCGCTTTCTAATGCGTTTTCTGGTGCGGAAGCACAGTCACTATTTGGACTGGTATAATTATATTTATATTCATCGGAGGATAATTCAAATCCTGTCATTTATGCAGCTCGTATTATTCTTAATTGGTTTCGTTTTTTGAGATAGTAATCTCGTGTATTTTCAAAGAATGTCTTTTCATACGTTCCATTTATGAGAGTTTCGCATAATTCTTTATAATAAATATACTGGGAGTCTATCCATTCGTGATATGAATTATTTTTATAAAGAAGTATTTTTCTAGGTGGCATTTATAGAATGATATCTATAATATAGAATGTAATAGTATTCTTTTCTTTCTTTAAAATCTTGTATATGAGGATAATCTTCTGAAAGTTTTTTATAAAATTTATAAGAAGATTCTATGTATGCATAAGTATTCCAATTCTTATAGTTTTTCTTGAACATATTGAGTTAAACTATTTATTTGTTTATTTAGAGTTTTTATGTCTTCTTCTGTTTCTTTAGAATCATTTTTTATTGGTATAAAAGTTGTTGGTCTTTCTATTCTCATGGATGTTCTTTGAGGTTCGATGGGTTGTTTTTTAGGGACAAATTTAATTTGAGCAAAGTCTTTGAATAGAGAATCCATGTTAATTTTATCTTCAGTTTTATAGTCTATACTATGATGACTATTACTAATAGCGTATCCTACAGCATATGTCATAGTGAAAGGGTAATCTCCTTGTTCCATTAAATCTTTTCTAAAGAATTTATATAAAAGAGATATAGATTGACTTAAGTTTTTGGTTACTGGGGGTATTCCGTATTGTATTGAGACATTAAACATAAGTTTTGTTGCCTTTAGATTTCCTTCAATTACTCCTAGGATTTTATCCTGAGTGTCTCTTATCCTATCGTCTATAACCCAGAATTTAACTGGTGATTCTATTGCAAAGGTTGATTTTATCAACACTTGTATAGTTGAAATATGTATGTATCCAAATTCACTTGGTGACTTATTAAGTGAACGTATTTTTTGAAGAATATGATTCTCATTTATTAATGGTAAGGAAAGTTTTCCTTGGGCTTCAGTTATTTCTATTGGGGTTTCCTGTATAAATTTTCAAATATATTAAATTTTTTCGTTGAAACATATTATGAAAAAATGAAGGTTTCCTAATACCTTGTCCATCATTTATATTTAACTCCTTTTGTGTTATTTTACTTATTGTTTTAGGACTTATAACTATATCTTGGGAAAAACTCCCATATGCTTCAGAAACTTCTTTTGATTCTAATTGTTCTATCTCGTTAGAGATGTTTTTTCAATATTTTTTATTTCTAAGGTGTTCATATTTGAGATCTAAGTTGAGATTCAGAAAGTTTTATTCGTGGTATTCTTCGAACTGTATTTTGAAAAGTAATATCTATATGTTCTTGAGTAAGAACGAAGCTTTTTAAAGAATCTAGGAAATCCATTCCTAAAATTATCTCGTATGGGGATTCATTATCTATATAGATTCGTGTACAAAGAGTAAGATTATTTTCTAATGTTATTTCTATCTTTCCTGTTTTTTCTATAGTTATTTCTTTTCCATTATATTTTATGTATGTTTCAGCACTGGTTTTTCTTATATCTGTAGCTAGGTTTTCATGAACATGAGACCATGTTGCTCCTGTATCTATAAGAATGGGTATCAAGTTATTTTTCATTATTCCTATTAAATGATATTGAAGAGATCTAGTGTTGAATGATGTGTTTACTTGTATATGTTGATACTCATGCAAATCATTCATTGTAAACAGATATTTAAAAAACAATGTTCAAGATGTATGATGATATATGAAAATGTATGAAAATATAGTATGTACCTGTCACAGAAGGTTACTCTGCAGAATTAGTTAGGTTCTAGGGTGGAGATGAAGTATACTAACTCTCAATAGTACGATCGACATTCCAGAAGAGCTAAACTTTCATAAGAAAGATAAAGTTGAAAACTTATTTTTTTTACTCTTGTTCTTCAACGATTACATATGATCTCTTTATATAGGCAGAGATTTTTGATTGCAAATGAAGGGAAATACTATTACAAATTTGAAAGTAAAAGTGTCGGGAAAAAGGAGTGGTTCTCCTTCTGCCGACGTCTTTATTCGGTCCTACATCTTTTATTTCACGCGTTTTCTTCTATTATTGGTGATGAGTTGTTACTTTCTTCGTCACTGATTTCGTATGCATCTTTGTATTCTTTTTCGTCACTGCTGGCGGTTTTTCTTTTGCAGTAATTGCAACTATGGACCTCCAAGTTTTTCATTTCTTCATGGAGTATTTTCTTTGTTTTTTCTGCTAGGGTTGCCAGCTGAAATTCATCGATTCTGAGTATCTTCTGATGATGTTCATAAACGTATTCCCAATGTGATTCCCGAAGTGTTTTTTGGGACATTCCATATATAAGATGGTTTTTCCCTTTAAGATTTATCCGGAAGGTTTTTGCTCTATAGAGATCATGTATCAAATTGTGAATTTGTATTAGCTGCCAAGCAACTGCTTCTTCCTGCTGATTTGTATCAATTTTTTCCACTGTTTCGATTGCCGGGTATTCACCATTGCTGGTTACTAGTTTAATTATCCCAAAACTTGGGGTAATTCCTTCTTCAAACGTTGGATATGTAAGATGACATTTTACCACAACTTCTTTCTTACCATTTTTTCCAATATTGACAAAGTATTCTGAAATACTTTTTCGTATATTTCCTGGAAAGTTTTGAAGCATTGTTGTACTCTGAAGATACATTATATCTACCAGGCCGTATATGAAGAATTGGTATGCCAGAACTGGGTCTATTCCTTCGACTAGGACTGCTTTTGGTCCATATCTGTTTACTGGGTAGAAACGTTTTTCTCTATCCTTGGTAGGATCGTATTCCTTCAATTTACTTAATAGTTCTTCGAATTTGTCTTTCTTCAAGGTATTATGTTCTTCTGCTTCTTTTTCTTTCTCTTCTTTTGTTGGAATATGATCAAGAGGATTTTTAGACGAAGGGATTTTCCCAAGGACTACTTTGGATGTGGTGGGTTTATCTGTTTGTAGAAGAGCTTGTTTGTAGTGGCTAAGCTCGTATTGTGCCAAGGCTGTTTTTGCTTCTTCAAGCGTTTTGAAAGACTGGTGTAGACTTCCTTTTGTGATAAATGGTGCGATTTTACTCCATTCATCGTATATTCCTTTCATTGATCCATTGAACATGGTGTACCATTTCTTTTTGTCTGGAACAGGAAGTATTTTTGGCATGGGTGTTTGGTACTGAATTGGTTTATCATTTTTTGTAAGAGGTGGTGGTGATGGTAATTTTGTGTTTTTTGTGTTTGTAGGTAATGGATCCACCACGTTTTGGCTGCTAAACTCTGATGGAAAGGGTATTTTTAGTGTAGTGCAAAGTGTTTGGAGACTAGATTCTAGTTCGTGTATCTTTCGAGCTGCTTCGGCTGCTGTTTCCGAAATGTATTTCTCTTTAGCTGCTGTAAAATTTTGGATTTCCTTTCGAGCAAGTTGTTCTGTTTTCTTTTGCTCATTTTTGATTTCTTGTATCTGTTTACAGAAAATAGATATCATTGTTTCCATTCTCTTGTCAGGGTATCTGCAAGTACGTTGTCTTTTCTTGCGAGGTGTACAATATGAAAATTGTATCGTGTTAGCTCCAATTGCCAACGTATCAGTCTTCCTTGATTTGAACTATCTGCAATTTTTGTTTTACAGAAATATGTTAAATATTTAGAATCTGTGCGGACTTCGAATTCTCGTGGTAGCAATTCGATCTTCCATTTTTTCAAAGCATTGTATAATGCCAGTGTTTCTTTTTCATGAACTGTATAGTTCATCTGACATTGTGTAAAAGTACCTGATACATATTTGCATAGGCGTATATATTTTTGCGCTTTTGTTGAAAGCGTATTTTTATGTCCATTGGACATGTGTGGGAGAGTGTTATACTCTATAGCCGGTATTGCTAGCATAACGGCGGCCCACGTGTCTTTGGATGCATCCGTTTCGAGAATAATAAAATCATTCTCTTGTGGATTGTATAGTTGGGGTAGGTTTTTACACCGTCCCTTAATGGTTTTTACCATTAATGTATCTGCTTCAGACCAAGTCCATTGAACTTTGGTAGAAAGTTTTTTCTGAAGCGTTTTTCTTTGTAAGGCAAGGTCTTTAAGATAGCCTTGATCGGAAATATAGTTTAGGCATCCTAAAAATCTTTGTATTTGTTTTCGATCTTCTAATTGATCTGAAAAAGAGTTTAATTTTTCTAAAACATTTGGTTGGATAACCATGTTTCCTTCTGAATCAAAAGTATTTCCAAGAAAATCAATTTTATTTTTACAAAGCTGAGCTTTTCTTTTTGAAAGGACTAAACCCTTTTCTTTGCATCTTATTAAGACAATTTTTAGTTTTTTCAAATGATCTTCTCTATCTTGATTACTAAAGATGATAATATCATCGATGTAAGCAAGACATATATTTTCTAAACCTTCAAGGTTTTTATCCATGAATCTTTGATAGATTCCTGGTGCTTGTTTAAGGCCAAAAGGCAAAACATTCCATTGAAAATGTTTTTGAGGTGGACATGTAAAAGCAGTTAATGGTTTGGTATTCTCATGTAACCTAATCTGCCAATAGCCAGATTTAGCATCTAGAGTACTAAACCATTTTTGTCCTTTTAATTTTGTTTTTATGAAGTCAATTCTTGGGAGCTTATAGGCATCACCAATGGTTGCTTCATTCATTTTTTTGTAATTTATGACCATTCTTCTTTGGCCACGTTTAATTTCATTGTGATTTTCAACGTAAAAAGCAGGTGCTGCATGTGGTGAATGACTTTCAGAAATAATTCCTTTTTCCAAAAGTTTTGAACATTCTTCTTTAAATTCGTTTATATCCCTTTGAGAATAAGGAATATTATTTTTCACATTTACTTCTTGTGAATGATCCTTTAGTTTTATTTCTACTAACATGGTGTTAGTATTTTTAAAATCTAAGGGATTTTCACTGGAAGTAGATTCAAGTATTTCATCAATTTCTTTATCCAAGTTGGATGTATAAAGAGTAATCTGATAGACTAGTTCTGAAATTTTTTCTATCAGTTTTTTGGTATTTAAATCTTTTTCTATTGGAATAGAAATTTGTTGTTTTTTTTGTTTATACTTACTTCGAAAAGGTACAGTAAGTGATATGGTGGAAATATTTTGCACAAATGGTGCGTATAGCTTTAGGAAATTATTGCCTAAAATAAAAGGTAAGCCTGTTTTGTGTTTATAAATGGTTGGGGCTGTAAAAGCAAAGTTCTGTATAAAAATAGTTTGCATTTTCACTACTTCCCAAATGTAGTAATGAGATGCATTTGCAATCATAACCCGTATGGGCGTTTTTAACCGTTCCCATTTGAAACAGTTTAACTTTGGAGACTTGCTCCAGTATCAATTAAAGCATATATATAAGTATCATTGATACGTATTTTTATGAAGGTAGAATTCTGACTAGGCATTACTATTAGGATATTCTATCTCCTCATCTTCATCAGTCTCTGATATTAATTCATACCAATCTGTATCTGATTCATAATCAGAATCTTCTATTGGTTCTAATTCCTGTGTATAGGCAAACTGTAAAAGTCTAACCTGATGTTCTTTCTTATTTTGTTTCTTTGGGCACTCATTAGCATAGTGACCTTCTTCTTTACATAACCAACATGTACATTTCTTTTTTCCTTCAGGACAGTATTTATTCCTTTTATTATTTTCCTTTTTATAGAATGGTTTTTTCCTAAAAAACCTGTGTCTATTTTCCCTAAAGTAAGGTTTATTTCCTTTTATCCAATGTCTATTTCGTTTTCTCCATATTTTCTTGTTATGCTTTTTCCTACAACCATATTGCTGAGGTAGGTAGTCTTCTGTACAACAGAGTTTGGTTAATGGTTTCATAGCTATAGATCGTTTCTTTTGTATACATTGTTCCGTTGTATATTTTCGAACTATGGTTCTAGCAGCTCCTATAGTTCTATGTGTTTCTGGAACTTCTTCCTTATATTTTTTCTGACATTCTACTCCTATGGGGTAAGGTAATTTAGCAAAGAATATATCCATAAATGGGGATTGTTCCGGTATAGGTATTTTAGTTAGATGTTCAATAAACTCACAGTAATAGTTTTCAAAATAGCACATATTACATATAGCCATATTATGCAAATGTCGTTTTGATTCTTCCGTTTCATGTAATCCCATAAAGGTATTTTCTATTTGTAAATCTCCTATAAAATATGCATATATTGCCTTCGCAATTTTCTTAAGCATGTGTAACTGTGTATCAGCATTGAAATTAGTTTGTACATCTTCATTCGTATAATTTTGTAACATTCTTAAAACATTTCCAGTAGTTTTATGTAAGACGAATGTAAATATATCGAGAACAGAAGAGTTAGAGAACTCATCTGTTGTTTGTATAATCAGACCCATCTGGTTAGTCCAGTAAGTAAGCATTTCTTTTTCATTGTTTACACAATCTAAATTAAGAATATTCTCTTGGTTCATATTTCCATGTATTGGTTGCCATTTTGCTGGAACCTTTTTCCATGGGTTTCTACTACCTGGTCTACTTGGTATATAGCCTTGACTAAAAGGATAAAAATTTGATCCTAAAGCTGGTATATCTCCTGCATCAGCTCTATGTGGTGCAGAATATCCGTATTTATTTCTCTGATTACTAGATTCTGGTTGTTCTTCTGTTTTTGGATTTCTAATATCTTCCATTCCTACGTATTCTTCATCTGTTTCAGATGGTGTATATTCAAAAATAACATCTTCATTCTCTTGATGTCGTATAGGATAAGCTTCTTCCATATCTATGTTTGAAGTAGTTTATTTATTCATTAAGCTTAGCGAGCTTAACATATGTCTAAGTTCTTCTAAAGTTTCTTCTATGGTTTTCGCCATATATATTCTAGTTTGTTAGGCATCTTAAACCCTTTTCTTGAGGATATTTTAAAATATTTTTCTAGATCTTGTTCAGTTAATCCCCGTGTTTGCTCTTTTTGATATATTATCATTTCAAGGTTTTCTATGGTATTTTTCAAATTTTCTAAAGCATTTTCTTTCCTTGGTACTATTTCTAAGTTATTTATTTGTTCTTTCAATTTATTTATTTCAGCATGTTTTTGATTATTAAGCATATCTGATATATTATTTAATTGTGGATGAAAAGTGTGAAATAAATTATTTACTTGTTCTAAAACCTTTTGAAGGTTTCGTATATCATCTGTTAATCTATCGATCTTTTCTTCTAATTTCATAGTTTATCTTGTAATTATTTTAATTAAAGAGGACTGTAGCTTTTTAGTGGTGTGGACACGTGTTGCATGAATAAGACTTGGGAGCACGGTGCTCTCAAGACCAGCATCAAATTTTCCCAAATTATTTTATTTTTCTCTTGACCATTTTCTCTAGTTACTTTTGTTCTTTCATTTTTTGATGGGATGGAGTTAATCAAACAATATTCATGACTTAATTGCATCGATTAAATTATAAGATAAGTATATTAATGACTTAATTGCATTGATTAAATTAGAAGATAAGTATATTATTATATATACAAGTATTATTCGGTTATAAAATAATTGTATTTATATTCGATCAATAGTTTTTGTACGATCAATTGAATACGTACTAAAAGTTTTGTTCTCAAATGAATTTTAAATTTCTGAAGTTTTTATGAAGCATTTTACTTGTCACAATAAATTACAGCAGAACGTCCTTGAATTATTAACCCTAGAACTGACTTAGCAGTTAAGTACATCTGAAATAGAATGAATGAATCAAATTTGATTTGGATCCATTTTCACAAAAATTGATTTGAAATAATAGAAAGGAAAGGATGAATTATATTTTTTTCTCAAGTTCGGTGTACTTCGTCAATTACACTAGTGACAAACTCACAGACCAAATATTTATGGGAAAGAAAAACCCACAGACCAATCAAATTCATCCCTTCACACTCTTTAATTCACCACCATGTAAACCCTAACCTACCCCAAAAAAATCATACTATTTCCATTTTTTATAATTAAAAAATCCCTATTTTTCATCATCATCTCAAACAACATAAAACCACCAAAACCTAGTCCCCCTTCTTTGGCTACTCACAGTCCAAACCCCAAACCAAAAAAATCACCTGACCACTTCCCTTATCTCCTCAAGCTCCCATGGCAGCCGCCGCCGCCGCCTCAACCGCCGCAACACTCACCTACCACCCTTCCTCCACCACCACCCGCCTTTTCCCTCTCCCCCCACCCCCCAAACCCTTATCCTCTCTCCTCCCTAAAACCCCCCTCCACATAACCTTCTCCAAAAACAACCCCATCTCAGATTTCTTCCCCACCCCCCAAAAATCAACAAATCAAGATACCATTTACGATGACGACGAAAACGATAAACCTCGTGAAGAGTGCGGAGTTGTCGGAATCTACGGCGACCCTGAAGCCTCCCGCCTATGCTACCTAGCCCTACACGCTCTCCAACACCGCGGACAAGAGGGCGCAGGAATCGTGGCGGTTCACGATAGCATCCTCCAGTCGGTTACAGGCGTTGGACTCGTCTCCGAGGTTTTCAACGAATCAAAACTGAGTAAATTACCTGGAGAATTAGCTATCGGCCATGTAAGGTACTCTACTGCTGGATCTTCTATGCTTAAAAATGTACAACCCTTTGTAGCTGGTTACAGGTTCGGGTCGGTTGGGGTGGCCCATAACGGAAATTTGGTAAATTACCAATCCTTACGCGCGGAGCTTGAGGAAAATGGGTCGATTTTTAATACGAGTTCGGATACGGAGGCGGTTTTGCATTTAATCGCTATATCAAAAGCAAGGCCGTTCTTTTTGAGAATTGTTGAGGCTTGTGAGAAGTTGGAGGGTGCTTATTCAATGGTTTTTTTGACGGAGGATAAACTTGTGGCCGTTCGCGACCCGTATGGGTTTAGGCCGTTGGTTATGGGTCGAAGGAGGAATGGGGCGGTGGTTTTCGCGTCTGAAACGTGCGCTTTGGATTTGATAGAGGCGACTTACGAGAGAGAGGTTTATCCTGGTGAAGTTCTTGTGGTTGATAAAGAGGGGGTTCGTTCACTTTGCTTGATGCCTCATCCGGAGCCGAAATCTTGTATTTTCGAGCATATTTACTTCTCGTTGCCAAATTCCGTGGTTTTTGGGAGATCGGTGTATGAGTCGAGGCGCGCATTTGGTGAGATCTTGGCCACGGAGGCACCCGTGGATTGTGATGTGGTCATTGCCGTGCCTGATTCAGGTGTCGTGGCCGCCCTCGGTTATGCCGCAAAAGCAGGGGTGGCTTTTCAACAAGGGTTGATTAGGTCGCATTATGTAGGTCGAACGTTTATAGAGCCTTCTCAGAAGATTCGAGACTTTGGTGTGAAGTTGAAATTGTCACCCGTGAAGGCGGTGTTGGAGGGTAAACGAGTGGTGGTGGTGGATGATTCGATTGTGAGAGGAACTACTTCTTCGAAGATTGTTAGGTTGATAAAGGAGGCGGGAGCTAAGGAGGTTCATATGAGAATTGCTAGCCCTCCGATAATAGCATCGTGTTATTATGGAGTAGATACACCTAGTCCGGAGGAGTTGATATCGAATAGGATGAATGTGGAGGAGATTAGGAAGTTCATTGGTTCGGATTCACTTGCATTTTTGCCGATTGATAGTTTGAAGAAGTTGTTGGGTGGTGATTCGAAGAACTTTTGTTACGCTTGTTTTACGGGGAATTATCCGGTAGAACCGACGGGGAAAGTGAAGAGGGTTGGTGATTTTCTTGATGATGGATTGAGTGGAAGTATGGAGAGTATTGATGGAGGCTGGCTTAAAGGGACTGGTGATGGAGATGGTGTGGATGTGGAGAAATTGGAGTGGAAAGAGGAGATTAAGTTTTCTTCATAGTGGTTTACTTTGTTTGTTTTAGTTTTGGGATTAATTCTGCATAACTTGCTTACCTAGTCACCTAAAAGCTTTTCTGATTATGGAAAGAGCAGAACTTTGGATAGTAATTTGATGAACAAACACAATATTATGTGTGATTCGACTGCTGCTTTCATTTCATAACAACAATTTTGTTTATGCTTCATGTGTTGTAATTCTGGCTAAGTTGAATTATCTGAATGATAGACAATGGGTTAAATTTGTTCATGCACTTGTGGTTTCTAATGTTAATGCAAGTTCTTGTGTTTATGGCCTTTTGATTGGTATTTGGATTTTGGTGAAATAATCTAAGAATGCTCAAAGTTACATATAACTCGAGTCCTTTTAGTCAGACTTGTATTTGATTTGATGCAACTCAATTAGTGGTGGGATCGGGACGGGATTTCGGGTAATTCAGGACGGGATTTTGAGATTCGGGTTTTTATTTTTACTACCCGAATTCCGTTTGAATTGACTTGGTCCCAGTATTTCGGTTTCCCGATAAATATCGGGTTTTCTGGTTCGGGTTTCCCTAAAATAATAATTTTAAACTCCTATATGGTAGAAATAACAAACTTTTCTTTATTATGCTCCTTCATAACATTATAGTTTTTTTTATGGTCATGAATTGTTAATTTCAAGACCATGTAGGTGATAGGTGATGGAGCTTGGGTTTGGGAGTAGTGATTGATTAAGGGGTAATTTATTTTTTTATAATAAGGAACAAGGAATTCGGAATTCGATTTTTCTGATCTAGTGTGAAACATTACCTGAATACCGTTTCGATTTAGTTTGTTGGGTTTCCCAAAATCCGAAAAATCACCATATTTTTCGTACCAAACTACAAAATCCCGACTGGGACGGGACGGGTTCTCGAAACCCGATACCCACCCCTAAACTCAATTTACTCATCAATCAAAAACTAATTTAATAACCAAAATTGAACTCGATAACATAACCTTTAAGTTAATAAGAAACGCAACCTTAAATCATTTTTTGTGGAGTTGTTGGCAATTTACCCCATGTGATATTCATAAAATTCATCAATTTTTTTTATTCAATATTCGAACGGGTCCCTAAATACCCTTTAGGTGTAAAACTAATACCCAAAGCTCAACCTGAAAAAATATTTCGGGTACCCGTTACCAGTTTCGAAATGTCAAAAAATTCATTTTTTCGCTCAAACGGAAAATACCCGATCGAGTCGGGACCGGTCACAAATTACTCGACCCAAACGCCCACCTTTAATTGTATTTGAGTTTTAGTCTAAGCATAGAAATATAGTTTTACAATCATGAAGAGTATGACTGTTCAAACAGTTCGATAAATGGACCGAATCGTACCGAAATTGAAGCTAATCACCAAACCTTATTTCTTTTCGATTTTGGTATTAGCGGTCGATTTACGAAAGGAATCCATGATATCGATTTTAGGATCTGGAGGCATACAAGAAAAGATAATTGGGCATGGAGGTGCCAGTATTTAGGATCACCTTAAAAAATATGTTTGATATATAATTTAATTCAATGAATTTAGGTCAAGCTACAAATTTAAAAAAAAAATTTATAGAAAAATTACAAAAAAGACTCAAAACTAAGTTTTTTATTGTTTTGGTCAAGCTATGAATTGTTCGGTTTGACATACTGTACAATTTTCAAACTTACCTAACAGGTCTAGATATCAAAAATTGATACAGTTCGATTCAATTATCTTGACACACACCTAAGATTGAAGAACCTCTTTTGTAACATAGTTATGAGAGCATAATGATAATACTTTTTATATTATACTTATTTATTGTTGACAAGTACAAAATTAACTCTATTAAGGTACATTAATTATATAATTATATCCACAAGTAATGTATTTTTTTTTAAAAAATTAACTGTTATAATTTAAAAGCATACCACGTTTGAATTTTTAAAAAGAATTAAGATGGTTTGTCATTTTATCTATCTATAACAAATATGTTAAAGATAAACCATGTAAATATTTATAAGATACTTTTACAATTTTAAAAATAATAAAATAAACTGTAATAATTTAAAATTTTGCCTAAGGGCCCCTAATATGTCGGGCCGGCCTGACGCAGCTACCACATGTTAGCCATTTTCTGCTCTGTCGTATGCATTAGACTTGTGCTTGGGCGCAAATGTGAATCCGGATGGCACCTTTCCGAGTAACATCTCAGTGATCCTAATCTGCAATGAAATAATCCAGACAGGTTGTAAACCACCAAATACATCATGCTTTGACAGGATTGATGGTTACGTTGTAAAAAGGAAAAGGTTTTTGTACCCAATCAGCAGCAGACTCAGAGGCCATTAGTGTCTCGAGATCATCACGACCAAAATATGAAGGTGGCCGCCAATTTATCCTTTGTGGGATTACTTCCAAAAGACCAACTGGTACATATCTGCATGCATAACTAAGCCATTCTAGCAAGAAGTGTCTGGTTGTCTCAACCCCTGCCAGTAAATGGAAATGATGTTAAGATTCAACTTTATGGATCTATTGATTGACACATAATGTTAAAAAACCAACCCTATCCCCGACCATATAAAGTATGAACAATAAAAAAGGGAGTCAAAGGCAGATACATGGTTTCTTTTGAATTCCATGGCATACAAATCAAGCGCAGCAAATGGGCAGGTAAGTTAAGATCCGAGTCAAAAACCAGGCAGGACCAGGCCTGTTCTTTTTAAAAGGTTTGCTAATGCAATATATTGTGTTAATAAATATAGATAAACATACACCATATTTATATGAAATTACGGTTTACATACGAGCTTTGCACAAGGGATACGTCAAGAGGTTACTAATGTCCAACGATGCACAGACCTTCACACTGTAATAAATATGTTTTTTCTGTTTGTTTTTTTGGGTAATAAGTTAATAACACACACTAGTAAATATGGAGGCATATATTTATGTACCTTTAGAATCAGAACCCCAATGTTCCAAGCCAAAGCGTACATAATCCTTCAAAATATTCAACCGCTCTCCAGAACTGATGTCCCAATGCCTTTGTTCCTTTATTTCAGTAAATATCCAGGGCTGCAAATTTCATAAGGTATTGGTTCAAAATATGACAGACAACTAATAGATGCAACTGAAAATTTTAAGATTGTCGAGAACTGAAGGTAAAGGCTTTAAACACACCTTAACTAATGCCCCTCGAGCAATCATACATGTAGAGAGCTCAGGGCAATCAGACTTGTGAATGTTCCAGTCCAAATAAGAGAACACGTCACCATTTCCAAGGACTTGCAGACTAGGAGAGGCAGCACGAGCACACTGGTATATGTATTCCCAATCAGCAAGTTTGCTATAGCGTTGCTGCCTTGTCCGACCATGTATAGTTACTGCACTGGCTCCCCAGTTTACAATATCTGCTATCAAAGAGTCAATCCGGTTTTTGCCCTCAAAATAACCTGTTCGTACCTGGATATGAAGAAAAGAGTGCATATGTAACTACATGATAACTGGAATCAAACAAATTGATAAATTTTCCCTTTTAGGAGCATAAACTTTTCAACGAAAGATGTAATTATTTGCTCGACAGCTCAAGCCTCAAGATAAAGACTTGAACATACCTTAATAGTCAGTGGTATATCAACTGATCTAGAAGAGGCTTCTACAACACTTTTCATACGCATTGGTTTTGTAAGAAGGGCAGAACCAGCACCTTTGTTACAAACAATATCGATTGGACATCCCATATTGATATCAATAAAATCCACAGTGCAATGCTGCTCGATAAGTTCAACAGTTTTTGCAACTGTATCTGGATATGCCCCACAGATCTGAACGCCAAATAAATCCTCAGATGAGTGGCGTCTTAGCAGTGCCCATTCAGAAGCTTGCCCCTGTAACATTCAGAGAACAGGACAAAATGAGCATTGATGTCGAGATTGTTTCCTCAAGCAGCAAGACTACCCAAATACTTGACTGTTGTAATTACTGCATGGCTGACCAATTCAATATTTTAATCCCAGATAATGGTATGAGACGGAGATGAATAATTCTTAGATTATCAAGGGAAAAAAAGTAAGCAGTTTATATTCACTAGTGATGTGCCAAGCTTGAAGGAACCTCACTTTTGAGTGAGAATTCTACTTCACGTAGATTATGTCGAAGTGGTAAAATATATGGAGGAATCTGAATATTTCTGGAAGTTAATAGAATAATAAAAAAATAGTACACTTAATAAAAACCAAATGACCAATGGCGTCTTCAACCACTATTAATATGAGGATAACAGAAAGAAAAAAGAAAAAAAAAAGTAGAAGGAGACGAGAATAAGCTCTTTTGAAGTAATTAAGTAGTTCTTTGGGGTAATTCAACTTCAGTGTTTAGAGTATATAACTTAAAATGGACTCAATCCTCATAAACTGCAAGACGATTATACTATATTTTAAAATCATCTTAGTTCTGGAACAACCTCTAATGGAATGTTATACTGATTTCCATATCCCATCAACAATTTAGCTAATAAGAGATGTTAAATGTTAATACAGCACTTGCCAACCTGTAACAAATTGGTGCACATTGCCATCTCACCACATGTTATATCAGCACCTAGAACCTTGCAGACCCTGCGATATGGTAAATTTCCTACTGTCGTCAGGGGAGCAAGATAGAGCTTTTCTCTGAAGTCAATGAGTTTCTTTTCCCGTGGGTGTAACTTTAGGCTTTTATCTTCCTGATCATGTTCGACGATAATTTTTAGTTCATCCTCCTGTTCACAGATTTTGTGAAGAATTTGTTCTGCTACAATAGACCAAATAAATTAAAACAGCCTAAGTTGAAAATAAAAATAAAAAATACAATGTTATCTATATAAATCGTAATACAACTAACCGTCACTAATTTGGACTGGACAAGTTTCATCACTTAAGCATTTCGTCTTCTTTGGGGGTCCTTGTTCATCAGCTACATCTAATCCATCTTGTTTATCTTCTTCTACAACTTTGGCTGAGCACACAACTTGGTTGGAAGCCACTTTAGAACAGCCATTTCCATTAACTTCTCCAGAGCCTTTAGAAAGAATTTGGTCATCATTCTCATTGCTACCAAACTTTTTGTTCTTGGCCTGCCCCTGTAATCAAAAGAATCAAATTAAATAAAAAACAAATTGTAATAGATTATAGAGCACTCACTTCACGACTGTACAATTTGATACTACATGCCATTGGAGCCATTAAAGGAGAGTTGCACAAAAGTTAAGAGTTGTCCTTGCCATAAGCCCAAGAAGTTTGAGTGTAGCATCTGCCTTCGGGAACTTCATCTTGTTTTTCCATAGAAGCTTCTGAACGTCCTTCTTCATCACATTGGTTTCCCGCATTTTTCTCTCCATGTTTATTTTTCCATTACCAACATCACCATTGTAATTATGCGAGCTTCCAAATCTACAAGACAAACCATAAGGACATGGCCCCTCATCATCCAAGAACGGACATTTTCCCTCTAAATCCTCTGGTTTCTGCACGATACATAGATTTTCATAAAAACCTTGAACGAATTCTCACCAAAAACCAAAAAAAAAACATGGATTTGTTTGGCTTTAAATTCTACCTGCAGTTTAAACGCTTCCAAATCATGGCTATAACGGCAATTCTCGTTGTATTGACACGAATTAACATTACCGCTTTTTGCTACCGCCGGACATATATGCAGCGCAGATTTTTGTTCCTAATGTGACAGCATAAAAAAAAAATAGTCTGACAAATTAAAACCACAAGGTATCAACTATCAAATCCAATGAAAAACATAAACAACACATTCAAAATACCTCACGGCGCTCGCGTTTGAGCTGGCGTTTGGATTTCTTCTCCTTAATAACTGGAGCAGAAACGCCGTCGTTTTTCGCGGTTGTTTTGACATCGGCATTGCTATTATTGTGGTTGTCGGAAGTCCTGATGGGTGGGGGGCAGCGAAACTCTCTCTTCACGGGAGCTATTGCTTTAGCCACTAGCTCCTCCGCGCTCATATCAGCGTGAGACATAGCCGGAGTAGGTACGACGTCGTTTGGTGGAGCATCTTCCATTGAGTAGGGTTTACTGTTTAGTTAGGGTGTACAGAGAAACAGGCACTTTGACAGTTGAAGTCGAAAATTAAGAGAATGTAACGACGTCGTAATTGCGAATGTTACTTTGGGCTGGTATGCCTGGTTTAGTAGCTGGGCTTAAGACTCGGTTATGAGGGCATTTGGATTTGGACTATTGGTCCATGACTACATATCTTTGTGGCTCAATGGATCCTGAACCTTTTTTCAAAGGAATTTTAAAAAGTCGTTGAAGTCCCATCACTTTAATTCACCAAAAATATTTGTTTAATGTAAATTGGTTAAAAGTAGAAGAATTACACAAAATGTCAGAAGTGGGATTTGAACCCACGCCCTCTCACGAAGACCAGAACTTGAGTCTGGCGCCTTAGACCACTCGGCCATCCTGACAATTGTTGAACATTTAAGTGTCATCTATTTACTTGAATGTCTACAGCATCAAGCATGACAAGTGATTGTATACTGGTTAAGTTTTTAATTTTGTGGAAGGTCATTGAAGTTTTGCAGTAAATATTAATTAGATAGTGGCATACGTCAAGACATACATGTTGAGATGTTTGTGTTAAAAAATAATGAAAAGATCTCTATCAGTCATATTTATTAAAATTTATGATTCTTCTGTTAAAAAATAGTAGATTATGGATACATGTCAAATTATGTTTTTTATGTTTGTAAAAAATATAAAATAGATGGAATACTTCGCTTTATTTTTTTTTAAATTTTAACAAAGTCATCATTTTATTCTTTCTGTTGCCCATAAAGATGGACTGGTGGAGTGCTTCGCTTCTTGCTTTTGGGTAGATCAAAATTGTCACAAATTATTTGTAGGTTTTTTTAATAGAAACATATGATAATATTGAGGACACTATATTAATTTCAGTAACATCCATGTATAATTCAGTTGGTCTGAAATTAATTGACGGATGGATTGTGTTTCGCGTTAGTTTATAAGAAAATTAATTCACTAATCTAAAAGAACTTTTGAAACGGATATTGCAATAGATTTTGTATAAACATTATTCCCAAGTATTATGATGAGACTAAGGACCATTTCAACAATCACTTCATTAATTTAGTGAATCTTGAACACCTGCGCATTAGCAAGAACTAAAAAAATGAATGTCAAATAATCCAACAAAAAGGATTTACTAATTCAGAAAGTATTTCTAGAGCATAAGTTGATGCTTAAAGATAATGTAGCATGTCTAGGAATAACAAACCAAGATGAACTACAGCGATTCGATGAATTAACATCTGGACTCCACAACTATTAATTCGCATTGAAGGTGCAAAACTAGCAAATGTATAAAATTCGCTGAACATTAGTCAACCAATTAAGCAAAATGTATTAGTCTTTGATACTTCCACCACACCACATTCTCAAAATCTATTGATTTTGTCCATTGTTTGTTGGTGTATTGTCATTCGAAGGTTGTTGTTGATCTTGTTGTTGTTGCAATTGATGCATGTTGAGTTGAGATACTTGTTGCTGGTGTAACTGATACATTTGACAGTTGATTGAAATTTGTTGATTCCTTGAGGCAGCCATTGAATATTTCAAACGTTGTATCTCAGCAGTTAATGCTTCATCCAGTGCTGTCATGAGAAATACATAATAACCAAAATGGGCAAAAGAAGTAGATGCCAATTGCAAATATTATTCTTATTGAGGTCAAACCAATTGTTGGTCATGAGTCACAGAGTGAGTTTTGCACCCAGCCACATGAACAAAAGAAAAAATATAGGAGTATAAGTGCAGTACACGTTGTGTGATTAAAAAACAATCCCAAGATATATATATATATATATATAGAAAAAAGTCATCTAAAAAAGGACTAATACTAAGATGCTAAAATGCATAAAGTACTTGTGAAATAGGAACTCTGAGTGTGCACTGATCACGCGTGAGTTTAGAGAGGAGTTGTTAAAAGTACGAATTTAAAGGGTAAGAAAGGAAATATTAGTAAATGCAAACAGATTGTAAAAGTGTATCCAACAAAAGGAATTACTAGGTTAAGCATCTCACTGGTATAGGCACACTTGGATCTACGATCTTTTGGAAGTACACTTGGCATATATGCTTCATTGAGAACCTTTATTCTGGTTTAATGTTAACGTTTGTACGGTTCCATAAATATGAACATGTCCTTAGTATGGCAGCTATTTCAAGGTTAGTCATTAATTCTCACCTTTATATGTGCATGATTCCTTAGTACAAAATTATGAACAGCTATCATATTCGAATTTTCAAATAAAAATGAGTTGCAAACATATGCAGATGTTGAAAAGAAGAAGAAAATCTCAATGTAACACAAAGAAAGGTAAAAAGTTTAAATATGGAATGAACCATACCATTACGGAGTTGAGATTGTTGGTTCATGGCTTGCAAACGATATTTGAGCTTGTTGTTATGGCTAGTAAGTGCAGCAGACTCACTCTGATGCAAATTAATATTAATAACACTGTTAAAAAAATAAAAAATACTACAAACCAAAAAAAAATCTAAGCTAGCTCTTACTTGAAGTTGAGTAAGTTTAACAGATAATGTAGTGGCTTTTGTCTGTAAAGCCTGAACTTTTTGTTCCAATTCCGCTATATATTTCATCTTTCGCTCTTTTGATCGAGCAGCAGCCTCACGATTAGATAACATTCTAAAACAGGAAGATTCCAGTATTTATTAACAAGTATATAGATAGCATATATAATATTACTTAATTCAAGATCAAATTGTATTACCTTTTGGCGCGCTTGGGATCATTAGTTGCTATCTTAGAAAGTCTATCATCTGCCATAATCTTCTTCATTTCAGCTTCACTAATCTCACTAGTAACAAACTCCAAGCTATCAATTGAGTTGGTTGGTGAGGGAAACATTTTGGGAGGCTCGTCATCCGTAAAATTCATTTCCCCCATGAAACTATCCACGGAGACACTTCGGTAGTGTCTAGGAACAACATCTCCCCCAACGACACTATTAATCGTTCCATTATCACTACTACCCCTAGCTCCTCCACTCTCCAAATGATCTTCCCAATTCTCGTTTCCTAGATTTTGATCACCGGTATTGCTGATTTCGTTTATGTTGTCCAAATTCATATAAATACTATGAAAATCATCAACAACTCCCCCTTGATCAGATTTATTCTCCCCCATCATTTCTGATCTGGTTTCCCCTCTTATGATCTTTCTTTGAACCAACTGCACTGGTTGAGAACCATTAGTAATCTTCAATGGTGGTGACGACTGCATAATAGTTGACGGGATATCGCTGTAGGACCTTCTATGAAATTTACGAGAAGAAAGACTTTCTCCAAGTACATGACGATTGACCGGGATCTGCGAGTAAGGAGATATGATGAGAGGAATTCTTGGATGAGAAGGCGGGATGCCAATGCTTCCCATATTAGGCGAAAGTTGCCTATTCTGCAGACCGTGAAACTGAGGTATTTCTAGTTGATTCATAACATGTGGTTGATGATTCTGTTGCTGTTTAGGAAGTACAGATCCAACTGAAGATTCAAGTATTTGCATGGTATTAGTCTCCTCATTATTCCCATCCATTTCTTCAACATTAGCACTATTCAACAACAAATCAAAAACATCGATCATTTCAATCAAAACTGGATATATAATTGAAGCCATGTACTAAACACAATATATAGATAAAAACATGATTGCAATGAATAAAAACTGCAGTTAAAGTTGTAATCCAGGCATTTATTCATTTAAGGGCGAATTGTACTATTGCATGTTACTTCAAGTACTCATATGGTATATATCTCTCTAGAAAGCATTGAAGTATATGTTTCTAGATCTCTATGAATATCAACGACGATGACCTGTACTACTACTGCTTATAGTACTCTCTTTACACGCAAGACGCGGGAAATTTAATATGATTTTCATTTTCATTTGGATCGAATTTATAATATGTGAATTTTAGCTTCATTTCGACCTCGTTTTCCAGCTTATGTATTTGTCAATGTTGATGTTTATGTCCTAAATGGGAGAATTGCTTTAGGATATGATGAATATGATTTTTTTGTAAGTAGTATACTTTAAGGATGGAATTATGAATGTTTTAATTTTAGAAAATGAATCTTTAATTGACATGATGCATGAAAAACATGTGTCTTGTCTATTAAGTCTGTTTGTAGATCAAGCGCCCTCAATGGGTCTTTCCTATTCACTAGGACCACCCTGCTTGGATGCATCATGACATATTACGTGTATATACATGGATGCCTTTAATATTCTAATTTTTTTATTATATTTCTAAATAAAGAAAATGGAAATTTATTTTCCCCTATTAACTCACAAGGTGACAGTTCAAATGTGCAGTACAATCGACCTGATTTAAGTAAAAATAATAAAATCAATAATTTTATATATAACATGTTAACTATAAATAAAATTTAAATGAAGTTATACAATGTTGGGGGAAAGGTGCAGATAAACATGAAAAGTTAATAATCACATAATACATCCTAATGAGTTTTTGAATATCAAATGAATAAGTCCTGACATCTTTTTAATACAAAGTTCCAAGCACGACACTGGAAAATGGTAGTTTTAGAAATTGAAAGATTTTGAACAAACCATAAAATCTCTACCTATATATATAAGCCAAAAAAACATTTACCTCAATGTGAAGATAAATGGAGTAATTTAATCTAACAGGAGATTATGTCAAAAGTCCATTTATGGGAATTATATCAAAATGAAAACCAAATTTATTTCCACTATTTCTCTTTGACATGTTTTGGTAAAAAAATAATTTTTTTTAGTAACATCTTTAGGTAAATACATCGTTATTACTAGATCTATATCATCAACCCAACAATCTCTTACCCAATAATTTATTTTCAAAATATAACATGTTCGTATCAGGAATCATATACATTTCTTTGCAAACAAAGAAAAAAAATTAAAGTGATTATTCTGAGATTGGTTAACTTTTTTTTTCCTTTTTTTTAAACCCAATTTTCCAATTCACAAATTAATCGAGGAGTCTCAAAAGGACTGATTCTATGCTATGAGTTGAACAAAGTGAAATACATTGGAATCATCAAAATTGCAAAATTAATGTTCAAGTAATTAATAAACTCACACTTTGATTTGCTTGAATCTTGAAATTGCAACCTCAACTTAGATGATTTCCCACTAATCTTTTGCACGGATTTTTTTTTTAAATCACATGTGAAAATTTGTTGTGGTGTTTTCTTTTGTTCTCCACTAAGAGATATGACCAGTGAATTTTCCCTTTTATAGGCAGTTGTATATGCAATTATGACCAAAATTAATTACCAAAAAAACAAAATTAGAAAATTTTGAATTTATTGGAATTGGACTCAAAATGAAATTATGACAAAGGGATGAGAACGTAGTTAATGACATAATATTTAGGTAAGCCCATAGCCTAAATTCTAAAACAGTACTAAATTTAATAATTAATTACTTAATTTAATTCACTTGTAGTTGTAGATGAAGGCTGATTTAGATATTATCAAAAAAAAAAAAAAAAAAGAAAGAGGCTGATTAATTATTTTCTCGACTTGCCTTGTATATTAATTAGGTTTAACGGAGTTAGTTTCTACTTACCATATACTTTGTTTTTCTATACAATTGCAGTATCCTTATTTTATTTGTTACCTACAATTTTAACTACTACCAGAGGGGACAACTAAATGTACCTATATATTTATGTGATACATACAATTTCATTTTAGATATGACAATTGATCTTCTTTGGATTGGATCGAAATGATTTTATTATATTTATCATTTGGTCATTTTAAAAAGGGTGAAATACAGTTTCTCCCCTTAAAGTATGGGGTGGTATCAATTACTCCTCTAAGTATCACTTGTAACACTTACCCCTCTCTGTTATAGTTTGTAGTTTTTATTCTAAAAATACACCCGCCCCTTTTACAAATAATAAATTTATTTAATAATTTATCAAAATAAAATTGTCACTTTATTAATTATGAATCCATTCATCCACCAAACAACATTATGTTTCAAATTCTTCATTTATTTTGTTTCCTTCCTTTTATTTTCTTTTTTTTTCATCTCATTTTTTTTCCTAACCAAAGAAAACAAAAGAAATGAAGAAATTGAAACATAATATTGTTCTGTAGATGGATGAATTCATAATTAATAGTCATTTTTTCTAATAAAGAAATGAAGAAATGAAGAAATTGAAAAATAATAGTGTTTGGTATCAAACTTGAATTTTGCGAGAAAGAATTTGAAGGAGAATTACTCAACATTTGGAATAATAATTCGTAACAAAAATAAATGAGATAATTATCACCAAATAAAATCTCAGAAAAATATAAAGAAAAAAATTGAGATAGAAACAAAAAAAAAATTTGAAACATAAAATAAGAAAAAAAATTGAAACATAAATAAAGAAAAAATGAGAATAAAATAAAGGAAAATTTTGAGACCATAAAACCGAAGGCAACAAAATAAATGAAGAAATTGAAACATAATAATGTTTGGTGGATGGATGGATTCATAATTAATAAAGTTTTTTTTTTGTGATAAATTAATAATAAAACAATTTATTTGTTATAAAAGGGTCGGGGTAGTTTTGGAATAAAATGTTCAATACTATAACATGGGGGATAAGAGTTACAATTAATAATTTAGGGGATAACTGATACCACCCCATATTTTAGGGGGGATACTGTATTTCACCCTTTTGAAAATATGCCCCGATCACGATGAATCATATCGGATATAGTTTTGTCACGTTCATGTCGAATTGATCCGTTGTGACATTCTTAACTGTACTTATTATACTTCATCCGATCATACTCAAATTTGATTCATTAATTTAATCTAAAATTACCTAATTTATAATCAAATTCATGGCCGAGTCTGATCAGTTTGAGGTATATCCAAATACCCACGATATGTATTGAATGGTTTCGTGCTCTGGCTTAATCAGTGACGGAGCCACGTGGGGTGCAGATAGAGATACCTGCAACCCTCAGGCTCCAAGGAAGGAATATATATGTTGAAGAGATATATGTAATACTTTGTTTTTATATACAATTGCAGTATCTTTATTTTATTTTTTACGTAACAATTTTAATACCAGAGGGGACAACTAAACGTACCTATATTTTTATGTGATACATACAATTTCATTATTAGATATGACAATGGATTGTGTTTGGACTGGATCTAAATGAATTTATACCGTTTGTTTGATGTTGGGGTGAGATCACCGGTCTCGCCCCCTAATACAAGAATTGACATGTGTCCTTCACGGGATATGTGTCGAAATATGTATTAGAGGGTGAGACCAGTAGCAACAAACAATCCGAATTTATACCTAATAATTTATCATTTGGTCATTTTGAAAATATGTCCGATCACGATGGATCATATCGGATAATGATTTTGGCGTGCTCATGTCGGATTGATCCGTTGTGACGATAGTCTTAACTTAATTGTACTTATTATACTTCATCCGATCATACTTTAATTCATTACCTTATTTTAAACCTAATGGAAATTTTATTTTTTTGGTACCACATGATAGGTCATTTTGTAAATATTGGTAACATTGAATACGAAAATGCAAATTTGATACCACATGATAGGTTTTCATTGCAACTTTCATACCAAACCCAATTTTTTTCACAAGTTAATGGCAATTTACCCCCTGTAAAATGCACAATATTCAATTTACCTCCCTATGATTTGAAAAAGAACACTTTACCCCCCTGTAATTTTATAAAAGTTTCACACCGCATCCCTGACATTTTTTATTTGGCACTTTACTCCTTTGTTATGATAATTAATATGGCGGTTTATCTCCTTGTGTTATGATAAATGTGACGATTTATCCCCCTGTTTTATGATAATATGACAATTTATCCCCCCCCCCCCCCCATGTTACAAAATAATTTTCATGTCCACTCTCGATTTCGGCAAGTGAGTTACACTCTCCGGCTAACAGGGGTAAATTGCTTCTTTAAATTTTTAACAGGGGGTAAATTGCTCTTTTTTCAAATCATAGGAGGGTAAATTGAACATTATGCATTTCATAGGGGGTAAATTGTCATTAACTCCGGAAAAAAATTGACTTTGGTATGAAAGTTACAATGAAAATCTATCACGTGGTATCAAATTTATATTTTCGTGTTCAATGATACAAAAGTTGCAAGATTATCTATCATGTGGTACCAAAAAAATAAATTTCCCTAAACCTATCTAATTTATATATATCCAATTTCATAGTCGAGTCTGATCAGTTCTAGGTATATCCGAATATCCACAATATGTAGTCTAATTACCAATACTAACTACGAGTGTTGAATGGTTTCATGCTCTGGCTTATTGATTTTACATCGAGATGAATTTAATATCCATTCTCATGTCACATTTCGTTTGTCACATATATATATATCGAGATGATTGTACACTTTTCGTTGATTGCATACATGTAATATTAAAGTTTTACATGAGATAAAATTACGTGGTCTTAATTAATATTACTTCCAAGCCTCTGTGATACCTCCTAAAAAAAAAAAAAAGTCTATGTGATACCATTTCTCACAAATTGTATTTTTACCCCTCTATAATTTAAATTTTAACTTTTCTCACTATAACCGGTCAATTTTGTTTATGTTCAATAACTGGATACTATTTAGATTTTACACTTCTCAAATTTGGTGATTATATTAGATTATAATGACTACGGAACCATAAATTTTCATCGAATGACAAATATTTTGTGCACACCCTTACGTTGAACCAAAATATTTTTTGGAACACATGAAAGAGTTAATGATCCTTTTATTTATAACTTTGGATCCATTTTGGATGAGATTACGTGATAGTTTTAACTTTGAATCCATTGTGAAAGTACGTGTTACCTTAATTAAAATTATATTACTTCATCTAATCATACTCAAATTTAACTCATTAACTTTAATCTAAAACTATTTAATTTGAAACCAAATATCATGATCGGTTAGAGGTAAATTTGAGTATCTACAATATGTAGTCTAATTTACCAACACTAACAACGTGTACTGATTGGTTTCATGTTCTGGCTAACGAATTTTACATTGGGGTGAATATTATATTCATTATCATGTCACATTTTCAATTGTCACACATATATGTCCATTTATTAGTATAACAAATTATAATCAATGTATGTGTACTTGTCATTGGATATATATATGTAATTGAGAAAATTGTATTTTCTTCCCTGAATTTACAATGAAGTTGTACTTTATCCGTTGAATTTAAAACTTTTGTGTTGTCACATTAGTGTTCCACTCCCCCCCCCCCCCCCCCAACCAACTCTTTTCCGACCATTTTTTCCGCAAACGTAGGTCACGACAGACACATGCCCATCTGTGGGGTGTTGTTTTGACATTTAGAATCAGAGGAAAAAGTGCAACATTGAAATTCAACGGAAAAAGTACAACTTGAATATAAGAACAAAGGGAAAATACAACTTGATTATAAGTTTAGGAGGTAAAACTTAATTTTGTAATCAAATATGATACACGTGCATAAAACATGGAGATTTCATAATTATGTATAAATGTAATGAAATACATAATACTATAAAGCAAAGACTTTAATACAAAATATACAGTAATATAAAATAGATACAAATATTATAAAGAGGGAAAAACCAGTGTTTTAAAAATTGGACCGGAGCTGCCGGTTCGATCGAT
The DNA here is from genome assembly GCA_034814905.1 of Penstemon davidsonii. Lineage (NCBI taxonomy): Eukaryota > Viridiplantae > Streptophyta > Magnoliopsida > Lamiales > Plantaginaceae > Penstemon > Penstemon davidsonii. The sequence goes on from JAYDYQ010002688.1 coordinate 9,690,542, forward strand.
TTAACCGGTAACTGGTTGTTAATCCGGTCCGGTTAATCTTCCAAAACCAGTTATCTTCCTGTCCAGGTCGAACCGGAAAAAACCCATCAAAAACCGATAAAATCAGTGAACCGATTAAACCACTGGTTCACTTATTAAAAAAAACATAAACAAAAAAACTAGGGATTTTTTATATATTTTTTATTTCCCTATTCCAATTATTTGCATGTTTTTTCATAAAATAATTTAGGTGACAAAATTCATCCAATATTTTCTTTTTTCTATAGCTGATTAGTGATAAAATTATTGTTTTGATATATTGTAGATATCATAGTTTGTATTATTGCTTTGATATTATGTTATCATAGTTGTAATTTTGGATATTTGGTGTTTATTTTTATTTAGGTCTATGTTTTGGATATATGGTTGAATATTGATGTGACAATTCTTGTTTGAACATGTTACGTTGGATTCTAAATTGCATAATTACTTGTGTTTGTTTTGTTTTTAGTTACTTTGATGATTTGTTGTCTACTAGTTGTGATTTGTGAAATAGTATTTAGATTATGAAAATAACTTTATTTTTTTTGGATGAGAAACGATTTTTTAAATGGTTAATTACATACATTAAAACTTAAATTAAATTATTATTTTGTAATGACGTCATACTGGTTGAACCAGCGATTAAAATGATTAAACCGATCCAATCAGTAACCAGTAAGGCTACCGGTTCGATGTCAGGTCCGATTTTTAAAACATTGGAAAAAACATTAGTTTGATAATCTGATATCCTTGATTTTTTAGTTGATAATTGACATATGAAGGAACAAAGAGACAAATCTATTAATTGTAGAAACAAAAAATAATGCTTTAAACCAGAAAATTATGTTTTACCCCCACAGTGTATAGTCGAGTTGCATTTCTTCCTTGAATTTACACAATTATTGCATTTTTCACCTGAACATACATCATTGTTGCATTTTTTCCCATTAATTGTGTCTGTCATGTGACCTACTTTGGCCGAAAAAGAGTTCGAGGGAAAGTGCATCATTAATATAAGTTCACCTTGAATAGCGCAAACATTTTAAGTTTATGGGGGAAATACGACTTAACCATTCATGGAAATGCAATTTTCTCATGTAAGTATTAAAGTCTAACAAGAACATGAGATAAAAATATTGCGTGGTCTTTATAATTATAGTTCCATGTTTTCGTGATACCACTTTTCACAGTTATATATATTTTTATCCCTTTATAAATTACCAATAGGTGATTGGTCTAGTGGAAGGGACTAGTCACTACAAAATAATAGCGGACTCAGGTTCAAATCCCTGTTGAAAAGGTACCCACTTAACGTGTCCAACCCGCATCGAAAGGGATTAAACAATTATGAAAAAAAAAAAGGTTCAAATTTTTTCATGTTCTTTAACTGAATACTGTTTTAGATGTTACACAAGTCAAAGACTTTTATATTTTAGTTATTATGTTTGATTCTAATTAAGTATGACTTGTTTGTTTTGGGTATTTCGGGCAAACATAACCATCAACTTTTCATTGGAGGACAAACATTTTGGAACACTTGGAGCAAGAAAAACGATCTGTCAATTATAACTTCAAACCATTTTTGATAAGATTATGTAATAAATCATTATTGAAGAAAATATTAATATATATAAATATAACATTAGTAATAGAGTATATATTATTTTTCCGGGGAGACCACAACCCCTTCTTTGTTACCAAAATTGGAATATCACAAGATAATACTCATTAATAAAATTATTATAAACATTCTAAAAATAATATCATAAAATAATCGATCATGTGAGAGTAATCTACAAATTATTTTACTAATCGATCCAAACACAAACCCGAACCGTTTAATATGACTAGTGTCATGTTCGAACTTGAACCCAAAAATTCTCGCCAAAGGTTATTCAATCATAACCCCAATCACAATTATTTCCATTGCAAATTTCGACGCGTTTCAATAAGCTATTCATACCATTCTTATACTTAATTTCGTGTAGTATTATTTTGTTTTATTTGTCCAATTTTTATTTTATTTTTTGTATTTAAGATGTTAGATTAATTGCCTTTATGAAATTTGTAGTAAACAAGCGGGTGACATCTGAAATCGGTGTACGGTAGAAAAACGAGCGAATTGGTAAAATAATTGGCAAGTAGTGAGAATTGGTGAAATAATTGGCAAGTAGTGAACCTGGGAAGATCAGTTCTTTCAATTGGGTCGGCCCTATGACTAGACAATTTGGGACCTCACCGACCATAGAAGCTAAGGGGCCTCTATTTTTTTTAGATATGTAAGTATATTAGTTTTCTCAATTTAATAAATGACATATTTTTTGTCCAACATATAAGAAGAAGTATTGTAAAATGAAGTTGTAAGAACTCTTGGACCAAAACAACCTAATTTTTGAAGAAGTAAGAATTTGAATTGTGGAATAAAGTAAGAAGGTTGTAAGAATACTTTAAAATATTTTATTGCTATTAAACTTTGATAATTTACAAATGATGTGTTGCTTATTTATATAACCGCTTTAGAATAGATTGTTATTCAACTTGATCTAATGGCTCAAAATTGTCTATTCATGATGAGTATGGATATGCACAAAATTCGATAAATCGATCAAATCGTATCGAAATCAAACTTTGATTCATATTGAATACCGAATCTAAGTGTCGATTCGATATTCAGTACAAAGCTTAATTACCAAACTTATTCTTTTTTTATTTCAGTATTACCGATCGATTTACGGACCGAACAATTAATACCAAAATTATATATTTTTTTTTAAAAGTCGTGTAAAGACTCTTTGTAATTGTTGACATTTTGATTATATATCCTTACCCAAAAAAAAGAGTTATACTTGTCCTTACCCCCTTTCTCTAATTTCTCTAACCTGCGCTGAATTTTCACAAAGCCGGCCTGTGTCGTCTGTCCTCCTCTTCCGGTTCTACTTCCGTCGGCCGTTCATTTAATCTCTTGGCAGGCAAGAATTCAATTTCCTCCTAATCTCTTTTCTTATTTTCTTTCTCTTCCTGCTTTGTTTGTTTCGAATAGCACTACACATCTATTGAAATTCTCTTTGTGTCAGTCTTGTAAGCTCCGTTTAGCTAATTGATGTTTTAAAAATGATTATTTCGTATTATTGGTGTCAAATGATGAAGAATCTATGCTATTGATAGTATAATTGTATTTACATATTTGATTGTATCTTAGTATTTTGGTAAAAATGTTTATGATACTTGTAACTTGGAAACAATACATCAAATTCATGATTTGGAGACGTTAGGGTTATATGGAGGTGCCAATTTTTTTCTTTTTCTTATTCTATTTAGGATCAACTTAAAATTTAGGGTTGATATTTAACTTGACTCAATGGCTTTGGGTCAAGCTACACATTTCAAAAATTAATATACAAAAAAGACCCAAAACTGCACTTTTCGGTTTTTTGGTACCAAACCAACCGAACCGAATTGTTAGGTTTGGCACACGGTACCAGTTGAAACTACTAAACCGGTCTGGATATTGAAGAATATTGAAAATTGATACGGCTCGGTCGGTTTTAATGAAGAGCGCCTTTTGTGACATAGATGCTAGAACATAAACATTCTACTTTTATTGATATAGACAAGGAAAGTGTTAACTCTATTAACTGACATTAGTTGTATAGTTTATATTTCACATACTTATAGTATTTGCTTTTTTGAAAGAAGGGTTTTAGATTATATGTTATAAAAACATATTACGATTTGAAAAAGAAGTTAAGTTGATTTGTCATTTTATCTATCTATAACAAATATGTTAGAGAAAAACCTTGTAAATACTTAATAAATACTTTTACAATTTTAAAAGTAAGAAAATAAATTTTAATAATAATAATTTTTTTTTGGTAGAATAGGCCCCCGATTTTACATTTTGCCTAGGGCCCCCTAATACGTCGGGCCGGCCCTGTCAAAAAGTATATTTAATTTTTGTATTTAAGATGTTTGATTAATTGCTTTGATGGAATTTGCAGTAAACAAGCCGGTGCCATCTGAATTTATAGACGATGTACGGCAGAAAAGCGAGCGAGTTGGTGAAAGAATTGGCAAGTAGTGAACCTGGGCAGCTCAGTTCTTTCAATGTAAGCTACATCGATTTTCTATTTATGGATATAATCTGTTAAATTTATCCAAATCTATAGAGGTTTGTTATTCGAATTGCGATGGAGAATGCTAATAACTTGAAAAACATGAAAATAACAATAAGAAGTCAAGCTTTAGATGGCATGTAAATAAGATGAATTTTGCTCTATTTACTTCCCTTATTATATGGGTTTAGTATGCTTTGATTTGCTAGTCATATGCATTTTGTTCTATAATGATGTTTTTTCTATTTAATTTTTCAAGTGCTAAAGAAATTTTCCCTATCCAGTTCAAATAATAGATTCATATTGGTTTCAATGCATACACAGAATGACCTATTTGCTCAAGTGCTTGAAGAATGTAATGGGCATCTCCATCACCTCCAGCCCTTAATGAGGTAAACCAACTCTAGTATTTGTCACTAATCATGTGCAGTTAAAGCAAGATCTTCTTTCACAACCGATAAGACATTAGTTTTACTCGATAATTGTCATTTAGTAGATATGACTTTTGTCACCCTCCCTTATTCCTTATTCCTTTTTCCTTCATATGTACATTCTTAAAACTGAACAACTTAGAGTCATGTTGGTCTCCTGTAGTAAACACATCTCATGTTTTTGCTCATGAATGATAATTCTCTATGGATGGCTATAAGATGTGTACTGACCTTTGGTGGAGTTCATGTATAGAATTGTAAGATTATTGATTGAAAGATGCACAATTGGTTTTAATGACTCATTTATGGTGACTTAACTTCACCTTTGCCCTACTATGACTGTCAATCAAAGCTTCTGTATTTATTTATTTTAGAAATTAAGTAGGAAGCAAGTTATAGAAACAAAAGCATTTTTCTTCTCATAATAAAAGAAATTGCACGAATGCATAGAACAACCATGGTTAGTCGAGAATTCAATTTGGCACTTCAACAGGTAGGTCATTGAAGTCAAACAATAGTATTGCATGTGAAAACAAGAATACCTGGTCTCTTATTGCTGTTGCATGGGCTTTAATTTTGCACAAAAATTTAACATTAAATCTATTATCATCTTTCTTTAATGTTCAATGGCTAATATTCATTTACTGTATTCTTTTTGGTTGGACAACTAAGGGGATACTGGGTGTAGTGGTCACCTAACATACATGCTTGAAGGATTGGTCCCATGTTCGAGTCTCACTAGGGTAGGGTTCTCTATCCAAGTATACATTATTTAATGACTTTGTGCCTGACCACATATGCAAGTCTTGAAATTCTAGTTGTCTCAGTACTCAGTAGGGGGTAGGTTGAGTGATGGACAAACAGAGATATATTGGTGAGTTGTTTAATCAGTGGTGGATGATGAAACTTGGGCAGACTATTCAGTACCCCTCATAGATGCTTGAAAATTTGTTATGTAAATATGCCTGGTTTAGATATTTATATACTGGTGTGGGATCAAATCATTAACTTGCAGTTTTGTTCATCTATGTTAGCCTTTTGCTAATTAATCTTGTATCGACACAAGTGCATTAAATTAAATGAATTTACTTTGTTCAACTGTCAGAGCCTGATGTAGGCATTTTTATATGATGTTATGATCTCCCTATATTTGTGTCTATGTATAGAGCTTCTTGATTGCGAGTTCCATTTTCTAGTTATTCAACTTGACTAATGTAACAGAAAAATACAAGAGCATGAGAATAAATTGAAAGATACAAGGAGATCAGAAGATGAAATGGAGAATTCAGAAGATGAAAGAAGGAAATCAGAAAGCTGCCTAAGACAGTGATCCAAGCAGCTATAAAATCTGATCAGTTTGGGGCACTGGTCCACCACCTTTCCCTAGTCCGCAATAAGCGATGTCTCATGGCTTATGTGTGAGTAACCAATCTATTGAAAAAACAGTTTTCATTTGTTTAAAGTGTAAACCATATCCACATTATGGCTAAAATATACTCTGGATTTATAGATATAATCGAGCTGAAGTCATTAGAAGCTTGGGATGGATGTGTGATCGTGTGCTTCCTGCAGAAATTGAAGAGAGACTCAGTAGCACCGAGGAAGAATATTTCAAGAATCATGCTGCAACTTTACAATCATATATGGGAGGACTTGATCTTGATTTGACTGTGGGTAATAATTAATTTCTCTTTTTGCTTGATTTGAATTTCACCGTAGCCAAAAGTTGATTAGTTCTTTTTTTGCTTCCTTGACTTGGTTGAAACTTAATTGTGCTTTTGACATCTAAGGAGGTAAAAATAATTAGACTAAGCAACTTGTGTGTGTTTCAGGATATGGTAACCTCCCAAAGATCCCTACATAAAGGTGAGAGTTGTTGATGACATGGTGTGGTGTTTTGCTTTGGTGATCAGACGGCCAATGTAGCTCGACATGCAATCATGTTCCTGAGACGACATTGATGCAGAGCAGTACATCACTCAGGTGATTTCCCCTGATCTTTTCATAACATTTTTTTTCTGCTATAAAATAATGTTTCAATCGCCTGCCTTCTGATATCCTCATTGATTATCGAACCAGGGTCAAATGGAAGAGCTCACAGGTTAGTTAATTGGAGCTTTCATCATTGAAGATATTTCTCAATTGTATTTGTAGGCCAACAGCACTTGAGAAGGCTCAGTGTACTGTTCAGTTAGACAGATGAGATGAATATCATCATATATCTACAACTTCTATAATTGTATACTTAAACGACTCAAAACTTTTGTCATATAATAATTCTCATTAGTTCATAACAATCATGTGGTGATTTGTATTGTCAGTGTCGTTCAGGGCCAAATTAAGCTAGAGCAGAGAGCCAACTTTAGCTACATAGCGTAATTGATATTATAAATACTAGTCCTAGGCTAGGTGTATCATCCGCGGGAAATTATCCGGGATGTAACCTTGGATTCCACGTCATAATAGGGTACTTGCTTGAATAGGTGTTTCCACTTTGCACTGAGGAATTGGGATCGGGACGGGGATTTCGGGATTTCGGGTAATTCGGGACGGGATTTTTGGGATTCGGGTTTTGATTTTTACTACCCGAATTCCATTTGAATTGACTTGGTCCCGATATCTCGGTTTCCCGATTAAATATCGGGTTTTCGGGATCGGGATTCGGGTTTTCCCGAAAATAATAATTTAAAACTCCTATATGATAGAAATATCACACTTTTCTTTATTTTGCTCCTTCATAGCATTATGATTTTTCTTTATGGTCATGAATTGTTAATTTCAAGACCATGGGGTAGGTGATGGGGCTTGAGTTTGGGAGTAAGAGATTGATTGAAAGGGGTAATTTATTTTGTATGATAAGAAATTCGGGATTCCGGTTTTCCCAATCGGGGTGTGAAATATTTCCCGAATACCGTCCCGATTTAGTTCGTCGGGTTTTCGGGGTTTCCCGAAACCCGAAAATCAATCATACTTCCCGTCCCAAACTACAAAAATCCCGACCGGGACGGGACCGGTTCCCAAAACCCCGATTACCGAATGCCCACCCCTTACTTTGCACCCTAACATCTTAAACCATCTTAGGTCGTGTTTTCAATAGATTAAATGATTGGTTTTTTTTAGAGATTTTTTAAAAAAGTCCATAATCAGCTTATAATTAAAATTGTGTTAGTGTTTTCAACTTTAGAGAATTAAGTGCTTAAAATTAAAATTGGGGGTGTTTGCACATGATGCTTCAACTTCTTTTATATTTGGTTTAAAGACTGAAATGCCCTTAACCAAAATTGTATGTAAATAACTCTATATCAGTGTTAGAATTTATTGCAAACTCCCAATTTCCTCCACCCATCAATTCTCTTCAGCCAATTTTCTTCCACTCTCCCGTCAATCCTCTTCATCTCTATTTGGTTTTAAATTTAAGGGGAGTAATTTCAAACAGTTTAATTTAATCCCACTTTGCACCCTACAAAATAGGAGCATTTTCCACTTTGCACCCTACATAAAAATTTATCCCACTTTGCACCCTACAAACCACTATTTCATTTCAGATTGCACCCTCAACCAGTTTTCAGCCCATTTTAGTTGCCGAGTAAGGGTAAATTCGTCCATTCATATTATTAACCACCCAATTTCCACCCAAAAAAACAATATATGGGCAAAAATTGACATATCTCCATAATAACTTAAAAAAAACTGAAAAATAGAAAACAAGTCTTACGGGGACTCAGGGTTTACTCAATTTCTCATCTTTCTTCTTCAAGTCGATTCCAGTGCCGCCTTTTTCTTTTCACTTTACATATAATTATTGAAACTAACCTAGAGTAATTATGAGGATGTTACATGTAGTTTATTCCTAATTATCCCTAATTACTAATTCTACAAACAAGTATAATAGAGTATTGTTAACGAAAATGAGAATCAAACGTAAATAAGATGAGAAATTGAGAATATGGTAAACACAATTCGATTCTCTTTTCTTTAGCACCCAACACATTTCTCTTCAAACATAAAAAAGAAAAAGACGGCACTGGACTGGATTTGACGAAGAAAGAGGAGAAATTGAGAATAGTGGTACCCATAAAACTTGTTTTCTATTTTTTTAGCCTTTTTTTAAAGTTATTATGGTGATATGTCAATTTTGCCCTATATTGTTTTTGAAGGGAAATTGGGGTGGTTAATAATGTGAGTTGGACGGATTTACCCTTACCCAGGCGACTTAAATGGGCTGAAAATGGTTGAGGGTGCAATCTGAAATGAAAATAGTGGTTTGTAGGGTGTTAAAGTGGGATAAATTTTTTTGTAGGGTGCAAAGTGGAAAATGCTCCTATTTGTAGGGTGCAAAGTGGGATTAAGCCAATTTCAAACCAACTAAGAAATTAAAAGAGTACTCTGTTATAATGAGGAAGGAGAGAATCAAATGAAATTACACTTCGCATAAAAAAAATTAAAGAAGAAAAACCCCCCACCCCCCCCCCCCCCCACCCCCCCCCCCCCCCACCCCCCCCCCCCCCCACCCCCCCCCCCCCCCACCCCCCCCCCCCCCCACCCCCCCCCCCCCCCACCCCCCCCCCCCCCCACCCCCCCCCCCCCCCACCCCCCCCCCCCCCCACCCCCCCCCCCCCCCACCCCCCCCCCCCCCCACCCCCCCCCCCCCCCACCCCCCCCCCCCCCCACCCCCCCCCCCCCCCACCCCCCCCCCCCCCCACCCCCCCCCCCCCCCACCCCCCCCCCCCCCCACCCCCCCCCCCCCCCACCCCCCCCCCCCCCCACCCCCCCCCCCCCCCACCCCCCCCCCCCCCCACCCCCCCCCCCCCCCACCCCCCCCCCCCCCCACCCCCCCCCCCCCCCACCCCCCCCCCCCCCCACCCCCCCCCCCCCCCACCCCCCCCCCCCCCCACCCCCCCCCCCCCCCACCCCCCCCCCCCCCCACCCCCCCCCCCCCCCACCCCCCCCCCCCCAGATTTTTATCGAGCTTGAAATTTTGTGTTTGAGCTTGATTTGATTTTAAATCGAGCCGAGCTCAAACGAGCTTTTATCGAACGAGCTCGAGCCGAGTACCGAGTAGCTTGATATTTTACATGTAATTTTTTAATTTTTAGATTATCGAGTCGAGCTCGAGCCGAGCTTTAAAAGTTATCGAACGAAAAATGATGTTCAAGCTTGTTTGATTAGTGTGACGAACCGAGCTCAAACGAGCTTTAATCGAACGAATTCGAGTCGAGTATCGAGTAGCTTGATTTGATTTTCAGCCCTACAAAAACGGTGTTTGCAGATGCACATTATTTTCTTCAAATAATGTGACCCTTGCTTGTTTTTATATCAAATCCCAACCCCCCCCCCCCCCCCCCAAAAAAAAAAAAAGTTTTAGTTAGAAAAGACCAATAAAGATAAAAAATTTACCCCTTCTGATTAATACTTTCTGGTAATAGTTTCTATACCGCAGCTCCACTATCCCTTTGCTGCACCCACGGCCCGGAAGTCTTCAAATTCGTGACAAATTTATTTGCCGAGTTTGTTGTTAAAGGGAAGGACAGAATGCAAGTCACTGAATTGGACTTGTGGGGACTCGTGAATCCTTTCATGCAACTCAAATGGTATGTGTGGATTGGTGCAGCTATTTTTTCGTGGGGTTGGATTCATCAACGAAGTTGCCATCTCATTCTTGTAAGTTTTATGTCCATATATCTTATACTACTATATTTAGTTTCGTTCTCTATGAAGTGAGAAGTTCTGTATCTAAATGGTAGAATCTGTGAAGGAACTTTTGTTTATTGATCAAAACATATACTAAAGCACTAATAAACTGAAAGACAGTTAAATCTTTTTATGCTGATCATTTACTAGCCTTTTAATTGGAAGAAAATACTAAAATCTACCCTTTTATATCTGCTGCAGAATCATGATTGTGATCTATGCAGTTTGGATTAGAGTTGTGCATCAATAATTATACTTTTTGAAGACCATTTTAACCATCTGTTAACTTTTGAAATTTCGTTTCAGTTAACTTTCATAATTTAAGTATCCTGTTGTCACTAGAGCACTGAAATCCCGTAGACCAATTTACATTTAAAAAATAAAGATCCATTCAGAATTCTCGTTTTGTTAGAAATTCATCAGGGCTTATTATATGAATTACATATTTCTTCTTGTTTCCAAAACTCCAGGGCTCTTTAAGAGAGAATGGTAGACAACGCGATGACTATGCAATTCCTTATGGCGACTGGTTTGAATATGTTTCTTCTCCACATTATCTTGCAGAACTTGTACGTCTTTTGCTATATATTGAAACCTTCTTTGCTTTTCTTGCAAATGATTTTGCATCCAAGTTCTGTCAAGTGCAATCTATTCCTAAGCAAATCTACACGAGTTAATACTAAATATCTCTCTTTTCTTATGGAGGTTATATATGGCGGACTTGTGATTGCAAGCGGATGTTCTGATATTACAATTTGGTTACTATTTGGATTTGTGGTAAATATAAATTTCCTCGGTCATTGAGTAAATAACACATTTGTAAATTTGTCAAGTTATTCATCATATCAATTGCCTTGGATAAAGATTGAGTAAATAACCCATTAGTCCTTCATTTACATATGCTTTCCTTTTGTTGTTGCAGGTGACAAATCTTACCTTAGCAGCCTCAGAAACACAGAAGTGGTACCTTCGTAAATTTGACAACTACCCTAGAAACCGCTTTGCAATTATCCCTTTTATTTATTAATGTATGGTATAATTATATAGTTTTCTTGTATACGTGTACGATTATATTTGTTAAATTATTCATCATATCAATTGCCTTGGATAAAGATTGTTAAAATGCGAACATCCTTAGTATTAGAAAAAAAGAATAATTACTGCATTTTAGGACAACACAACAATTCAATGTTGGATTCTCCACATTCTCAAATTTTATGTGTAGAAGTTCGCAAAGCTGAGGCCCACCCCAAGACCAAGAGATTGTGGCTCGATTCTCATTCGTGTAGGAATTGTTTAAGTTTATTACTAGTGCTTGTATTTAGCCTATATTTGTAATTTGATAATAATAGAAAATATTTTGAAATAATGATTGATGTATGAGCAAATTCATTGTCTAAATAAAAGTTGAATTTGCTTCCCTATGATATGTACAACCTCTGCCCAAGATAAATGTTCGGACTTCATACATATCTTCACACACTCGAGTCTTAAAAAATCTAGGATTCAATAATTCAATTATCCTTCATCATATTTCTTTACATACTCTGGAAATTTTGGACTCAATTATTCTTCAATAACTCTACATCTTAAATTTTCATCTCTCAGGCTCGCCTCTTTGATTTTTGATCTTGTACGTCTGCTATTAAATCGAGAAACACGAAACCTATTTCTTTACTTTTTCCTATGCAAAGATTTTTTTCATTTTGTCCATGTATATTCAAGGTGAAATATCAAATCATCCAAGTTTCACTCGGCACTTAGATTAATACAAAGCACAGTAATATTACCATATAATGAATTTGTTCATCATTCATGTATCATTTAATGAACATAGGTTCCAAACCAATCCTCTCATATTTCTCCCCATAAGATCAACACTTGAATACCTTATGCAGGCAGATTCCACACACAGGAAAAAACTCAAGCATACAAATTTATGCCCCAAAACTTGGCAGGTTGATTGGTCCTGTAACTGCGGTCAATAGTTTTGATAAGATCCATGTCATCTTTTGTGAGCGCAAAGTCAAAAACCTTAAAATTCTCTTCCAACCTCTCGAGTTTTGATGACTTTGGTATAATAACCGTGTTTCGTTGGATACCCCAGCGAAGAACAATTTGAGCTGTAGTCTTATTATACTTCTTGGAAAGACCCTGATGCAATAGAAGCAGAAGCAAAATTTATTTTGCATCAATTACAATATCAAAAGAGTTGATAAAGGCTAAAAATAAGCAAAAGTGAAGATAGAACATACCTTAAGAACGGGATCATCCAAACATGATACTGAACCAAACCATTCGGCGTTAGCCGCAGCACCACCAAGAGGAGTGTGGGCTGTAACACACACACCGTGCTTCTGACAGAATTTAACGAGGGACTCGCGCTGAAAGTAAGGATGAGTTTCGATTTGATTTACAGCTGGTTTCACTTTCGCATAGGCTAAGCAATCTCTAGTTAGAAATATATCATAGTTGCTGCAAATGGATATAGATTAAAAATCAGTAAAATGGATATTCAAAGAATAAAGGTACCCTTAAATCTTCATCTATTTATAGAAGGTGTTAGTATGAAACACACGCCTAAATTTGGATGATGAAATAAATAAATAGAGATTAGTATTTTTCGACAGAACATTTGCTCTGGAATTGAGCAGTAACAACAACAATTCAGTTACAGAGTCACATATGATTTGACACACATGATGTTGCTCTCACATGCTCGATATATGAGATAGCTATCTTTACATTGCTGTTGTAATTCCCAGATCCACCTTTCCTTCTTGATATCCTACTAGTAATTTACAAATGCATCCTGAACCCATAAAATTTACTTTAAACTGATAAAGTGATGCAAATAAATTGACAACTCAAGGATTTGGTTCAACTAATATCGTTCATAATTAATCCCAATCATATTGCACTGTTTCGAGGTTGTACTATATGGCATGGGAAGGGCACGTGGAAGACATGTGACGAGATTTAGAGACGAGTGATACAATCAACATTTACATATCTATTACTCCTTTTCCATGTTACGATGTCCTATTTTCTTCTTTGATGCCCATAAATCATGATCTCTTTATAGCAACAACTTTCCTGATTTTAAAGAACTCGATATGGCTTTAGGCAAAAAAAATCCCATTATTTCAGCTAACATTTATCAGAGAACAATAGAACTCCAAGAAAGTAGATAGCAGTTATTTCAAACTTTAGTGGCAAATTGGCAATTGAAAAGGTGATAGGAAACTTTTAAGTGGTAAATGTTGCAGTTTATCATATGTGACATGAAAAACAGCATAGAATACACTAAAGAGAACTTTTGTGTTACCTGATCCCAATGCTACGCACTAAGCCCATGGAAACTAGATCTTCCATAGCATGCCAAGTGGTCTCCAATGATACTGTGGTGTCTATGTCCAACACACCATCCTCTTCCAAAGCACTTCCTGTTGCACCAACTCCTGCACCAATGCCACATGGTAACAAAAACATTTACAACAGCCAAAATCAAGGAAATTTCATTTTGACTCCGCTTTGACAAATACCACATCAAAGCTTCAAATAGAGGACCAGGTACAAAATTTGCATTGCTCAAGAATACCTGTATGTCTTGTGGCAATAGGGAAGTGAACTAGGTATAAATCTAGATAATCCAGGCGTAGTTTCTTTAGACTGTCTTTGCAGGCCTCAACGACATGGCCATGGTCTGAATTCCATAGCTGCAATTATGGAAAATAAACTTATCAATTTCACAATGTGATTGCTAGTTTATTCCAAGTGCAAGCAGGAACATAAGGATTGGGCAAAAACATTAAAGTTAGTCTAAAACTAGCCTTGGTTGTAATGAAAAGATCCTCCCTCTTGACAAGTCCGGTTTGAAACGCTTCAGCGAGCGCCTCCCCCACTTCAGCTTCATTCTTGTAGTCAGCTGCAAACAAGTCGGAGGCCATCAAACTTATCAAATTAGATCACACTGACAGTTAAAATAAAATTATATCTAAGCAAATGATAAAAAGAAAAAGAAAAAAGAAAGTCCTACCACAGCTAAGGATACAACAATCCATCTATTGTGCGAGATTTTGATTTGAAATTCCTCAATAACATGTTCCAACTTCCAATTCAGAGATATGAATGCTATATATCATGAAAATGACGTGAATATAAAACTAACAATCTACTTATTCAATGTGTAATATCTATAATTACTCAAAATCAATGGAAAATTTTAAAGTAGAAGATAAACCTTTTAAGGAAGTAGGCTATTAAAAATATACCACTTCCTTTACTCAACTGAAAACATGCAGAATCATGAATCCTAATTTCACTTAATATGGTCTAGCAAACCAAAGTTATTCACAGGATTAATTACAAGTTTACAACATGAGAATGATTACCACTAAAATATAATGACCTACTTATCCTAAAATAATGTACTCATATCTCACAATGCTGTCATACTTGATCAAAAGCCAAAAGAAAAATCACAGGTAAACAACAGAATCGCGTTTCTGCTAAGTAAAATAAAGATTACCGGCACAATCAAAGTGACGATAACCAATTTTAATGGCGTTGAATAGAAGATCTTTTATTTCTTTGCCTTCCATTCGCCAAACCCCCAATCCAATTATAGGCATTTCGAAGCCACTGCTAAGTGTAATCGCCATTTTCCGAAACTACTGAGTTTTTATGGAGGAAGGGTTTGTTCTTACTGTACAATCAGTGTCTCGACTCGTGTGTATTTTATAGTACAGTGAGCTACTGTGACTGTGAGTGTAGCTACACCACGTCGTCGTTTGGGTTGACAGTATTTATGGAATATAAAAATAACACCTACAGTCCTACACCATATGAAGATTTCATTCCATTGGGCCTTGTGGCCTATACATTTGGGCTATAACACAACAGTTTTCCACTTCTGATGGGCCAATTTTGTTCAATAGATCATGAATATTTAGTTTATGACATGGTCCTTTTTTTTTTTTCCTTATAAGTTAATAAAATAATTTAATTCGATTAGTGTTTGGGACTTAAAAATGACTTAAGAATATCACCCAAACTAATTGCTAGAGAGGATATTTTTTAATGAAAATAGGGAAACGGATTGCTTGAATTTGAATATATCCATTAATTTAAATGATATACTTTTATTATTTTACCTTGTTTTAGGCATGTTTATTCTAAAAAAATTATCAACATTTTTTTTTCAATCACTACTTCTAAGTTCTAATAATTACTGATAACTAAACGTCAACATACATTGATACGTTAAGTTTGATCAGTACTGGAGTATAAAATATTTTCCATTTCAGAAGGTACTGAAGTAAAGTTTATTAAATTATTGAAAAGAAAATTTTTGACCGGATAATGAACGCATATTCCACAACCTAGACCACAGTAGATGTGATTCAAGAAAACCGACAAAATATTAACCACAGTAGAAACTAAACTAACCCCGGGTTACTTTCCTCCCACTACTTTCCATAATTGCCCCTGCAAAGAATCACACAAAGCGTGTCCAACAAACGGCTAAGATCTCTCCTCCAGCGGATATTTCCCTTCACTCTCCCTATATAAACCCACCCCCTCACTCAAAACCCTAAGTACAATTCCAATTCATTCATTAATTTCATCACTGAAAATATCAAAAATCCGAAAAAATGTCAAACCCTAAGGTTTTCTTCGACATGTCAGTCGGTGGCCAACCCGCCGGACGGATCGTGATGGAACTCTACGCCGACGTCGTTCCTAAGACCGCCGAGAACTTCCATGCTCTCTGCACCGGAGAAAAAGGCGCCGGAAGATCCGGTAAGCCTCTCCACTACAAAGGCTCATCTTTCCACCGTGTGATCCCCGGATTCATGTGCCAGGGAGGTGATTTCACCGCCGGAAACGGCACCGGCGGAGAGTCGATCTACGGCGCAAAATTCGCCGATGAAAACTTCGTCAGGAAACACACTGGTCCTGGAATCCTCTCCATGGCGAATGCTGGACCTGGAACCAACGGATCGCAGTTCTTCATCTGCACTGCTAAGACTGAGTGGCTCGATGGAAAGCACGTGGTGTTCGGACAGGTGGTGGAAGGACTCGACATCGTGAAGGCGATTGAGAAGGTTGGATCTGGTAGTGGAAGGACTTCCAAGCCTGTGGTGATTGCTGACTGTGGTCAACTCTGTTAGATCTATCTCGTGGTGATCTTTTGTGTTATGGATTTCATGATAATGATCTGTGATTTATATTTACTTCTGTTTCAGTTTTTCCGTTTTGCTATCTGTGTTTAGAGTTATTGAGGGGTGGTGGTTCCTTGTGAGTTTTCCATTTTTAATCGTGTTTTAGAATATGAATTACCCTCTTAAATAAGATTAAATTTGCTTGTTGAGCTTCATTTGGTTTAATGCTGCTTTTTCTATCGAGTATATCGGGAATTCATCTTAATTTTGGCTTAGTTCTGTTCTGGCAAATCTATACGAAATATGTATATAATCACGTAATTTGTCGAATTTATTGGATATATTATGAAATTCTTAAATGCAACCAACAATCAACGCACACATTGACTTGTATTTATAGCATCTTGAAGTCTTCTATATTAGCTATTCTGAAACTTTCTATTTGTGATGTGTGTATAGTGACGATGGTTGGTGAGATATTCATCTTGTTTGTCTGGGTCTTATGCCCTATCTTTGTTTGGAATATTTTGAAATAAAGTTAATCATTGTTTTGTTTCTGCTTTTTAGTTGCAATCAACACTAAATCTTATTACGATATGTCAATCAATTTGAATGGACTTTTTCTACATGTTCCTTGTACAGTTCTAGTTATTTTTAGCTTCTTTTTTTAGGTAAAAGCCTGTTGTATTTGCATCCATTACCATGAAATAAGAAATAATGAACGGAGACTGAGTTGCATCGTACCGAGAACTTAGATGTTACATGCCGGGCAATGCACAAGTGCATTATGATAATAATTTGTATTCTTATTGTGAACTAGCATTGATAATTAGATTTTTTTTAAATAAAATTATCGACATATACCATCTATAAGTCCCATTGAAGAAAAATTGTCGTTGGTCGGGCAGATACCATTGATAATGTAACAACAATCACCTTCTAGAATTCTAACCCCTTGATTGCAAAGCCCATATCATAATTCACAGCCTCAACTTGTGCTACCTTGGGTTCAAGAGAGATGAATATGGCAAGATATCCATCCTACACAATGGCCCTCGATATCCCTCGAGGTAACTCCAATTCCCATGTTACTCTTGTCTGGCACACAACTACATCAAAATTCAGTTTGATGATGCTTTTCGTGGGTGGATTGCGTCTTGTTTGTGCTTTTTCCACTAGAGACCACATATGTGTTCTCTGCTTCCGAAAAGGCTTGTACAAGATTGCTTGTCGTGAATCATGATCGAGGAGTAGATTGCTATTATATCAACCAACCCAATTCATAATTCGTTATCAATTCTTTTGATGGTAGTTCTTGTTCAAATTTGATTTGGCCACACTCATCCAATTATAACGTAAGTGTAACACACTTGATTTGTGATTGAAATATAAATCTTCAGTCACAAAACATGTCCTCACTTTTTGTGATTGATTGAATGTTATCAAACCAGGTTCGAACATGAATTTCCTCATTTATGCACCAAATATAGCCAATCATGTACGTTAAAGTCTTCCAAGTTTGTAGTAGACCAGGGGAATACCCAAGAACCCCAAACTTGCCTCGCAAACGTGCAATGATACATGGTTTAAGAAAACATCTTTGAACCCTTACTGACGTAGAGGACATTCGGCCCTTTCAGACCATTTTCTGGCAATCAAATTTGATTTAATCAGTAGCGTTTATTTAGTTAGGGACCATCATTGGCCTTAGCCACCACTAATCACATGCCATAAAGCACATAGAGTGAATAATAAATGGTGAGGCCAGAGCTCGAGGATTGGGCCCATGTAAATTGATTTGGGTTTGTGCTCCGTGGAATCGGATTCTGAATGGGAGATTAAATTTCAGTTTTCATCTTGTTCACCAATGTTGTCGAATAAAGTCTAAAGTGGAACAACTGACTGATTATTTTTATGTATTTTTTTTCTTTTTGTGGAGGAAGATCTTTCTCCTATTTAATATACTATATTTCGCAATGTTCAACCTTGCCTCTTCAGTCAGGACTCGGGACCTATTTTTTTTGTCTCCCTGGTAATGTGTTTTGTGATTGAGATTCCCTTATTTTTAATTTAGTTGTGCTTTTTGTTTAATTTTCACGTGGAATGATTTAATCAGTAAAAGAAAAGAAGAAAAAAAACTATTTTGATGTGGTTTGGGGGCTTTGGGCTGATAATATTAATCATAATCTATTCTCCGGACATGGTCCATATTTTCTAGGGCCGTCCATCGATTGAACTTTGCATAATAATTGAATTTGAAAATTTCGGATAAGGATTTTGATTTCAAATTCAAGGTGGATGGCATTTTCTTTTTTAAGATGGAATTCGAGGTGATGTGAAAAAGGAAAGGTTAGCCTAATAAAAAATAGTTTACAATAATTAATTTTCAGTAGAATTAATTCGTTAGTAATCTATGGAGATTGAAAAAAGAAACATGATTGTCAAAATTAGTACTATATTATTACTTTAAATAAATATCAACTTTTTGCTTCCAAGGATCTCCAGAGTTGTTATTTTGGTGGGTCAATGCCAAAAAAAATTACGGTAAACCACGAACAATGTAAATATCTTGGGAGGTATGTTTGATCACTGAATTTTAATGAATCAAATAATAAGAAATATGACAGAATACTTTATTTTTTGACCTTTTATTAACCCTATTCCAACTAATTCAAATTCCAAACACGGTCTTATGTTGGGGGTTTGACATTTTGCACCCTAGAATTATAGGATTTTGGCACTTTGCACCCTAACTTAGAAGTTTTGGCACTTTGCACCCTGAAAACACAATAATTCTAGGATGTAAAATGCCAAAATCCCTCTTATGTTGTGAAACATAATCAAAATCGCGATAAATATCAAAATAATGGCAAGAGGTTGAACTAATGGTTAAGGAGTTGTTATTGTTCCATCCTTGACTTATTAGAATCATTTGATCATCTATTACAATAATAAATATTATGATCATTAGAATTATAAAAAAAAAATCTGATCATTAGACCTATAGCCTATAGGATATTCGATGTGTCCCCAAAAATTATCAAGATACAAGCTGCCACAAATATCCCTATAGAGCCAGTTTGTTTGACATCTTCAAAAAAAAAAAATTTGTGATTGGGAAAAGCGAGACAAACAACATTTTTATTATCTGAGATAAATTTATCCTTTCGCAATTTTTCCAAACTACTCTCTCAAAAGCCAAACAAACAACAATTTTATTAACTCTGAAAAAACTTATACAAACTCTACTTTGATTTGACGTAAAGTAACTTATCTCTTGCCCAATTTATCTCACGTAAAAAACATAATTTGACATAAAATCTTACACATCTTACATCTTATACCTTCAACATGAACTCTTCAAAAAAAAAACTACACCCACCTTATTTCCCAAAATCCAAATAAACACCATTACGTAAATCGAGATTATTTCACAAACTCCCACCATTCTCACAAACTAGTCTCTTAAATATATCTAAAAGTAATTTTAGGAGTTCAAACTTGCTCTAAAAAAATTATACTATAATTTCATCGAAAATATTACTTGTGAATCCAAAATATTCAAACTTCCTTCTTGAATTACAAGTATCAATGATATCTTTTTTCGAAATTATGATATACTGTAGTATAAAAAAAAAATCAGATATAAATCCTTTGTCTCACCACGAACAGAGTGCGTGGCGTAGGCGTGGAAATAATCAATGCATCATCGTTCGTATACGTATTTCTAGCCATTTAAGAATGAAAACCATCTTTTTCAATAAAGATGAAACGGACAATTGCCTAAAAACCTTCTAGGCAATTTTCAATTTCATCTTAATTTAGAAAGTTTGTCATTTGTATATTTGTCTTCCTTTTTCCATTGTAGTTAAGATGCAGCATATTTTTTATTTTGATCTTGGCCAATGAGTAGTTGGTTTAGGTGAACCTTTCTTAAAAATAATAATTCATGAGCATCACGCGTCTATGCTTATTGCTTGTATTTGTAGAAGTTCGAGCTTTTTACTGGATAAAAATTTGTGCTCTATTTTGAGCTAAGGTTTGTCAAAGAAAGTAAACGAGAAAACAAATGCAATGAGCTTTATTAATATAATAAACGTTACTTTTAAATATGTTTAAACAATAATTTATTTTAAGTCTGCATGACAATTTAACAAACAAATGTGATTCTTGTATTTTTTAGTAATAAAATGTTTAATGTCCAAACCCAACATCATTAATCATTATTTGAGTTTTGTTTACTCTTTATATAATAAGCAAGTTTAGACAAAATTTATGTTTCACAATTCATAAAATTCAATTTGAACTCATGGGCCTACTTGGCTGGATTTTGGTCCGGTCTCGCGAAATTGACACAAAATCTTTCAAATGAAGTTTGAAAAAATTCATGAAACTCATCATAAACATATTCAGGCCCGATCTCGCGAAATTGAGACAGAACTCCTCCAAATGGAGTTTGAAACTCATCACAAACTTATTCATAAATTCATATATCTCCTAACTCTTGAAATCTATAAAATATTTATTTGACATATACCATCTATTTTTTCCCTCCAACTCTATGAAAAAAAAACATTGATTTGACACCTACCACCTGTCATTTTCCCCAAACACCAATCCCAACATCCAAAGTCAATTCATGTGGGATTTCATCTTTTTCAAAACCACAAAACCCTACGTCCAAAACCTAATCAAATGAGATTTCAAAGGTTTCACTGAAACCACTAAAACCATTTTTTTGAAACGAAGACCCGCGAAATCGAGTCAAAACTCTTCCAAATAGGCCCAATATACATATATATATATATATATATATATATGTTGGAAAAAATGAAAATTAAAATTGTAACAACAATTGAAGACTTTAAATTGTGTAACCTCCAATTTAAATTTCAATTGTGTAACGGTAGAAACTGAAATGGCCTTTAATAATTTTCTTTCCGATTTTGCCCTCCTCCGTTCCTATATATAGGAGCTCCCTTCATTCTATTTTTCACACCAAAAACAGTCATCTTCTCTTCTTTGTTTAGAGTTCTAAAGAATTTCAGTTCGATTAGCAAAAGCTTGGTGCAAAGCTTCTTGCTAGTACCGTTGTATCCTGGGAGACAAACGTTCAAGGAGCCTCGAGCACGAACCGGAAGGGTGAGGGAGCGAATTTGTCTTAAGGACACTGTGTTTTCACACAGGCCTCGGTTTGGTTCATTTTGTTAATTGTTGTTTACTTTCTGTCCAGATTATCTTGTATTTAAATTCTAAATTTTTCTTTTTACGTATACATTTTCCTACAATCTTAAGACAAATTCGTCTTTACGTAAAAGGAAAGGGAAAGTTGTTTCATAATTTGTTTCGTAAAACAAGAACACGTTTATAAAACTTGTTTCTTAAACTAATTACTTGATTACGGAACTAATCTGTTTTGGACAGGAAATTTTTCGATCACAAATCAACAAATTTTGAAATCTACAATTTTGTGGAAAAACATTTACAAGTTTGGTGGTGTTCTGCTTGGATAGAAATCTCTTTATAATATATCTAAATTGTTTACGGACCGTGTGGACAGAAACTTTGGTTTCCAATTCCAAAATTACTTCCCAATTTTAATCAAGGTAATTTGGTGCTGTGTTGAAAATTGTTTTGGAAAAACTAATTGTTTACAAACATTGGTAACACTTTTCGAAGGTTTTTCTCTAGTGAAAATAACATTTGATGTTGGTGGTGTATTTAAAATTTGTAACAAAGTCTACTGTTACGTAATTTTATTAAAGAAGGCATTGAAGTAATTGCAAAGTATTAGCAATACTGGTCCTCCAATTTTATAATACTTTCAAAATTGTTACAAAAAGTTTGGAACAGAAAATTGTTTACAAAATTTTGGTACGGTTACATATCTATCTTGGGATAGATAAAATTGTTTGCAGGATTGAAAAAACTTTTCGAACATAACGATTTTCGAATAGGAAATCTTGGAGAAAATTCTTTGTTAGATACTATCTAAAATTTTCTGAATTTCCTTCAAATTTAAATTTTTTTTCTGAAATTCCTTCGAGGAATTTGATAGTTTGTTTTTGGTTTCAGAAATGGCAACTGAATCAAACGTTGATGTGGTGGTTACTGAGAACTCATCGGGAGCTCCAGTACCAAACCAAGCTGTGGCACCTCTGAGCCGAGCTGGAGCTGTGGCACCTCTGAGCCAAGCTGAAAGATGGTGAGCAAGACACTGCTTACCTAATGGCTCTTGATGAATGGAATCAGTCGGACTATCTTTGCCGTCACTATGTCATGAATGGCTTAAGTGATTCGCTATACGATGTGTATACGGATAAAAAGACTGCAAAGGAATTGTGGGAAGCATTGGACCGGAAATACAGAACTGAAGATGCCGGTACCAAGAAATTCGTTGTGGGTCGGTTTTTGGACTACAAGATGGTGGACTCCAAACCACTTATGGCCCAAGTGCAAGAATTTCAGCTGATTCTTCATGAAATTCAGGCTGAAAAGATGGAGCTCGGTAAAACCTTCCACGTGGCTTGTGTCATTGAAAAGTTACCCCCTGCATGGAAGGATTTCAAAAATTACCTGAAGCACAAGCGAAAGGAGATGAGCATGGAGGATCTCGTTGTGAGGCTCCGAATTGAAGAAGACAACAGGAAATCTGAGAAAAGAGGGCTCACTTCTACTGAACCTAAGGCTAATGTCGTGGAACATGGTCAAAGTTCAAAGTTTAAGAAAAATAACAAAGGGTCCAAGATGGGGCCAAAGGACGGTATTTCCAAGAAAACCAAGTTTCAAGGGAAATGCTTCAATTGTGACAAAATGGGTCACAAATCGGCAGATTGCAGGCTACCGAAAAAGAAGAAACCTAATGAAACCAATGTTATTGAAGACAGTGGTGATGTGGACCTCTGTGCTGTTGTTTCTGAGGTGAACTTGGTTGACTCTAATCCGAAAGAGTGGTGGATAGATACAGGGGCTACAAAGCATGTGTGCTCTGACAGGGAAGTGTTTACCACTTTTGAGCCGATCCAGAATGGGGAAAAACTGTTCATGGGAAACTCGGCCACGTCAGCTATAGAAGGCAAAGGGAATGTAATTCTCAAAATGACCTCTGGGAAGGAGCTGACTCTGAAGGATGTCCTTTATGTGCCAGATATCCACAAGAATCTGGTGTCTGGGACGCTACTGAACAAGCATGGTTTCCGCCTTGTTTTTGAGTCTGACAAATTTATTTTAACCAAGAGTGGTATGTTTGTTGGAAAGGGATATGAATGTGGTGGAATGTTTAAGCTAAATGTAATGGCTATTAAGCCAAAGAATATTAATAAAGTTAATAATTATGCTTACTTGCTTGAGTATCCTAATCTATGGCATGGTAGACTAGGACATGTTAACTACGATTCCCTGCGTAGATTAATTAATTTGAAACATATCCCTAAATTTCAAATTGATCAAAAGCACAAGTGTGAAACTTGTATTGAAGCTAAATTAACGAGATCGTCTTTTCAAAAGATTGAAAGGAATACTAAACCACTCGACTTGATACATAGCGACATAAGTGATCTTAAATGTGTGCAATCAAGGGGAGGTTATAGTTATTTTATTACCTTCATTGATGATTGTACTAAATACTGCTATGTATACTTGTTAAGAGCAAAAAATGAAGTGATAGATAAATTTATTCTATTCACAAAAGAAGTCGAGAATCAACTTGA
The DNA here is from genome assembly GCA_034814905.1 of Penstemon davidsonii. Classification (NCBI taxonomy): domain Eukaryota; kingdom Viridiplantae; phylum Streptophyta; class Magnoliopsida; order Lamiales; family Plantaginaceae; genus Penstemon; species Penstemon davidsonii. The sequence continues at coordinate 9,714,673 of JAYDYQ010002688.1, forward strand.
TAAAAAGATCAAAGTACTTCGAAGTGATAGAGATGGTGAATATATGTCACCATTTAGTGAATTCTGTGCTGAACACGGAATCATACACGAGGTAATAGCACCTTATTCACCGCAATCAAACGGAATTGCGGAAAGGAAAAATCGGACATTGAAAGAAATGGTGAATTCAATGCTGATAAGTTCTGGATTACCACAGAACATGTGGGGGGGGTGGGGGAAGCTATCCTATCTAGCAATTATCTTTTAAATAAGATACCCCGGAAAAATCAGGAGAAAACTCCATATGAATTGTGGAAAGGTAGGACTCCTTCCTACAAATACTTGCGAGTGTGGGGGTGTCTTGCCAAAGTGGTAGTACCTACACCCAAGGAAGAAAGGATAGGACCGAATACTGTAATTGATTGCATATTCATCGGATATGCTCAGAACAGTAATGCTTATTGGTTTCTTGTGCATGAATCTAAAAATCCTGAGATTCACAAAAACACGATAATGGAATCCAGAAATGCATCTTTCTTTGAAGATGTATTTCAAGCGAAAACTAGAAAAGAAGTGAGATCATCCAAAAGAACTCATAGTCAAGACAATGAGTCTGAACAGGTAACTGAAGATGAGCCAACTGAGGTTGAGCTAAGAAGAAGTAAAAGAGCAAGAACAAAAAAATCTTTTGGCCCAGATTTTCTGACATATATGCTCGAAACTGAACCTCAAACCTTCAAAGAAGCTGTAACTTCTTCTGAAGGACCTTTGTGGAAAGAGGCAATCAATAGTGAAATTGATTCCATCTTGCAAAATCATACATGGGAGTTAGTTGATCTTCCTCCAGGATGCAAACCACTAGGATATAAGTGGATCTTTAAAAGGAAAATGAAACCAGATGGAACAATTGATAAATATAAGGCCAGATTGGTAATAAAAGGCTATCGGCAACGAGAAGACCTTGATTACTTTGACACGTATTCTCCCGTGACGAGAATAACTTCCATAAGAATGATACTTGCTATCGCAGCATTGCGAAACTTAGAAGTACATCAAATGGATGTAAAAACACCTTTCTTAAATGGAGATTTAGAAGAAGAAATCTACATGGAACAACCTGAGGGTTTTTCTGCTCCAGGGCAAGAAAAGAAAGTCTGTAAACTGGTTAAGTCATTGTATGGCTTAAAACAGGCACCGAAGCAGTGGCATCAAAAATTTGATGATGTCATGCTAGGAAAAGGTTTTAAAACCATTGAATGCGACAAATGCATCTATCAGTGAATGCGACAAAAGATGGCTATGTCATTCTGTGTCTTTATGTTGACGACATGCTTATCGTTGGAAGTAATGATAAGATGATTAAATACACTAAGGATATGTTGAATGCTAGATTTGAAATGAAAGATATGGGTCTAGAAGATGTGATACTGGGAGTTAAAATTACGAGAAATTCAGATGGCATCATTTTGAGTCAATCCAGTTATATTGGGAAAATCCTTGAAAAATTCAATAAGGATGACTCTAATGAGGCTAGAACTCCTATAGATCCTAGTCAACCTTTATCAAAGAATAAAGGTGAGAGCATCTCTCAAGTGGAGTACTCAAGGATTATTGGAAGTCTAATGTACCTGATGAGTTGTACAAGACCGGATATAGCATACGCTGTAGGTAAGCTTAGCAGATATACTAGTAATCCTGGTACTGACCACTGGAAAGCCATAGTGAGATTACTGAGATACTTAAGGTATACTCGTAACTACGGGCTACACTATACAAGATATCCAGCTGTTGTAGAAGGATACAGTGATGCAAATTGGATATCTGATGTAAAAGATTCAAAATCCACCAGTGGATATGTATTCACCTTAGGTGGTGCAGCTGTATTTTGGAAATCCTCAAAACAAACTGTGATAGCCAGATCCACAATGGAGTCTGAGTTTATAGCTCTAGACAAATGTGGTGAAGAGGCTGAGGGGCTACGCCAATTCTTAGAGGGTATTCCACAATGGTCTAAACCTGTGCCAGCAGTATGCATTCACTGTGATAGCCAATCAGCGATTGGAAGAGCACAGAGTAAAATGTACAATGGTAAGTCTAGGCATATACGCCGAAGACATAATACCATTAGACAACTACTCTCAACTGGAGTGATTACTATTGACTATGTAAAGTCAAAGGACAATCTAGCGGATCCGCTAACCAAAGGGTTAACAAGAGAGATAGTTGTTAAGTCATCAAGAGGAATGGGACTAAAGCCCATGGAATAAAAAGCTTTGCGAAGGAAAACCCAACCTAGTTGACTGGAGATCCCAAGATCTAGGTTCAAAGGGACAACCTAACCGCAAAGGTTTAGTTAAGTCACTGTGGGGGTTTTACCCTAAGTCCATTCCTATGATAAAAACAGTGATAACGGTTGAGTAAGGTTAAGCCAAGCTTTTAATGATTCTTGTAAAGAGAGTAACTCAGGGATACTCTAAGGAAATGAATCACCTATGTGAGAGAGAAGAGGGGCCGCTTCAAAGGGAATTGTATAGGGCACAATTCTTAGAAACTCTTGCAGAACCAGGTAGATGTCCATGGCCAAAACGGACATAACCGTAAGAACTGAAACGTTACGAGGTAAGATGCGTGTGAGGAGTATGTCATCGTTTACATAAACAGCAGAACAGTTCAAGGACACTGTGTCTACTGATCAGCCAGTAAAGTAAACATACTTTCTCAAGGGAAGGTTCAAAGGGTTACTCCTACCTATCCTATGCAAGTGTCTACCGCTGAACTCTATCCTCTTAGAACATCCTGTTAGGAATTTATTCAATTTTCATTCATGTGGGGGATTGTTGGAAAAAAATGAAAATTAAGATTGTAACAACAATTGAAGACTTTAAATTGTGTAACCTCCAATTTAAATTTCAATTGTGTAACGGTAGAAACTGAAATGGCCTTTAATAATTTTCTTTCCGATTTTGCCCTCCTCCGTTCCTATATATAGGAGCTCCCTTCATTCTATTTTTCACACCAAAAACAGTCATCTTCTCTTCTTTGTTTAGAGTTCTAAAGAATTTCAGTTCGATTAGCAAAAGCTTGGTGCAAAGCTTCTTGCTAGTACCGTTGTATCCTGGGAGACAAACGTTCAAGGAGCCTCGAGCACGAACCGGAAGGGTGAGGGAGCGAATTTGTCTTAAGGACACTGTGTTTTCACACAGGCCTCGGTTTGGTTCATTTTGTTAATTGTTGTTTACTTTCTGTCCAGATTATCTTGTATTTAAATTCTAAATTTTTCTTTTTACGTATACATTTTCCTACAATATATATATAGAGAGATATTTTGTCTGAACATATTAGACAATTTATAAATACGGATATTCTTTGGGTAATATATCTATTATTTTTTCTTTAAAAAAAAATGTGAAAATGGAAATCAGGGACTCACGGAAGAAGTTGGATTTACAATTAAAATAAAATCAAAATAATTTTTTGCACTAAATTGTGCAACTCAACATGCCCAATGGTCTTTTTGTCTTTTCATTAGTATTTTCTTTTTGGAATTCCAGATCCATAACATGAACGTTGAATATGTTTACTTTTTTCTCACGAGTGCACCAACCATATTAACACGTGAGCCACGCGGCTTAGCCAAAATAAAACCACGCACATATAAAACTGTCGACTCAACTGTAACATTGGTAATATTTAAATCAAAATTCTGTTGGCATTAATCCGAATTTGTTACTGTACCCCCCAAAAATTGAGGATAGATGCTTTGAATTTATAAAAGTTAGACCACTTATGAATTAAATCCCTATTTTTTTGACATAAACAGATTAACTCCCTTATAATTATTCTTTTAGGGTATTAGAAGAAGTTTAAGCTAAAAAAATTATTTGTGTTCCTACAATATATTTTTATTTGTTTTCTTGTCTAATTAATGGTCACTGAAATATACTTAACAGATGTCGTAGAAAGAAATTTGAATCAATGTAAAATCTATTCATGCTATGGATTAAAGTTGAATTCAGTGTTAATTTAATTTTCAGTTATTTTAAACCAATTTGAGAATGAGGTGCATGTTTAAATTTAATTAAAAAATTTAAATGTGATGAAAGTATGTTTGGTCTTCTTGATTAATTTGACTTTGATTTCATTTTGGTTTGAAGTAAACTAAACTAAAGATTAATATAAAGAACTCCATTATATTATAATTAGAAAAATGATATTCGAAAAAGTTACACTAGAAAATTATTTCTATCCATATGTCATATTCTTAATTTTTGTCTTGGCAAATAATATCCATAATATTCTGAAGATGATATAGAAAGATAAAAATATAAAAGATGAACGGAATAAAGCTCACTTGGATTTTCATATAGTTTTAATTCATTTTCAAACCAATCAATTTTTTATGGTTGAAATTTAAGGGATTATCCCCCCCCCACCCCCCCCCCCCCCCACCCCCCCCCCCCCCCACCCCCCCCCCCCCCCACCCCCCCCCCCCCCCACCCCCCCCCCCCCCCACCCCCCCCCCCCCCCACCCCCCCCCCCCCCCACCCCCCCCCCCCCCCACCCCCCCCCCCCCCCACCCCCCCCCCCCCCCACCCCCCCCCCCCCCCACCCCCCCCCCCCCCCACCCCCCCCCCCCCCCACCCCCCCCCCCCCCCACCCCCCCCCCCCCCCACCCCCCCCCCCCCCCACCCCCCCCCCCCCCCACCCCCCCCCCCCCCCACCCCCCCCCCCCCCCACCCCCCCCCCCCCCCACCCCCCCCCCCCCCCACCCCCCCCCCCCCCCACCCCCCCCCCCCCCCACCCCCCCCCCCCCCCACCCCCCCCCCCCCCCACCCCCCCCCCCCCCCACCCCCCCCCCCCCCCACCCCCCCCCCCCCCCACCCCCCCCCCCCCCCACCCCCCCCCCCCCCCACCCCCCCCCAATCCAGCTGTTGTAGAAGGATACAGTGATGCAAATTGGATATCTGATGTAAAAGATTCAAAATCCACCAGTGGATATGTATTCACCTTAGGTGGTGCAGCTGTATTTTGGAAATCCTCAAAACAAACTGTGATAGCCAGATCCACAATGGAGTCTGAGTTTATAGCTCTAGACAAATGTGGTGAAGAGGCTGAGGGGCTACGCCAATTCTTAGAGGGTATTCCACAATGGTCTAAACCTGTGCCAGCAGTATGCATTCACTGTGATAGCCAATCAGCGATTGGAAGAGCACAGAGTAAAATGTACAATGGTAAGTCTAGGCATATACGCCGAAGACATAATACCATTAGACAACTACTCTCAACTGGAGTGATTACTATTGACTATGTAAAGTCAAAGGACAATCTAGCGGATCCGCTAACCAAAGGGTTAACAAGAGAGATAGTTGTTAAGTCATCAAGAGGAATGGGACTAAAGCCCATGGAATAAAAAGCTTTGCGAAGGAAAACCCAACCTAGTTGACTGGAGATCCCAAGATCTAGGTTCAAAGGGACAACCTAACCGCAAAGGTTTAGTTAAGTCACTGTGGGGGTTTTACCCTAAGTCCATTCCTATGATAAAAACAGTGATAACGGTTGAGTAAGGTTAAGCCAAGCTTTTAATGATTCTTGTAAAGAGAGTAACTCAGGGATACTCTAAGGAAATGAATCACCTATGTGAGAGAGAAGAGGGGCCGCTTCAAAGGGAATTGTATAGGGCACAATTCTTAGAAACTCTTGCAGAACCAGGTAGATGTCCATGGCCAAAACGGACATAACCGTAAGAACTGAAACGTTACGAGGTAAGATGCGTGTGAGGAGTATGTCATCGTTTACATAAACAGCAGAACAGTTCAAGGACACTGTGTCTACTGATCAGCCAGTAAAGTAAACATACTTTCTCAAGGGAAGGTTCAAAGGGTTACTCCTACCTATCATATGCAAGTGTCTACCGCTGAACTCTATCCTCTTAGAACATCCTGTTAGGAATTTATTCAATTTTCATTCATGTGGGGGATTGTTGGAAAAAATGAAAATTAAAATTGTAACAACAATTGAAGACTTTAAATTGTGTAACCTCCAATTTAAATTTCAATTGTGTAACGGTAGAAACTGAAATGGCCTTTAATAATTTTCTTTCCGATTTTGCCCTCCTCCGTTCCTATATATAGGAGCTCCCTTCATTCTATTTTTCACACCAAAAACAGTCATATTCTCTTCTTTGTTTAGAGTTCTAAAGAATTTCAGTTCGATTAGCAAAAGCTTGGTGCAAAGCTTCTTGCTAGTACCGTTGTATCCTGGGAGACAAACGTTCAAGGAGCCTCGAGCACGAACCGGAAGGGTGAGGGAGCGAATTTGTCTTAAGGACACTGTGTTTTCACACAGGCCTCGGTTTGGTTCATTTTGTTAATTGTTGTTTACTTTCTGTCCAGATTATCTTGTATTTAAATTCTAAATTTTTCTTTTTACGTATACATTTTCCTACAATATATATATAGAGAGATATTTTGTCTGAACATATTAGACAATTTATAAATACGGATATTCTTTGGGTAATATATCTATTATTTTTTCTTTAAAAAAAATGTGAAAATGGAAATCAGGGACTCACGGAAGAAGTTGGATTTACAATTAAAATAAAATCAAAATAATTTTTTGCACTAAATTGTGCAACTCAACATGCCCAATGGTCTTTTTGTCTTTTCATTAGTATTTTCTTTTTGGAATTCCAGATCCATAACATGAACGTTGAATATGTTTACTTTTTTCTCACGAGTGCACCAACCATATTAACACGTGAGCCACGCGGCTTAGCCAAAATAAAACCACGCACATATAAAACTGTCGACTCAACTGTAACATTGGTAATATTTAAATCAAAATTCTGTTGGCATTAATCCGAATTTGTTACTGTACCCCCCAAAAAATTGAGGATAGATGCTTTGAATTTATAAAAGTTAGACCACTTATGAATTAAATCCCTATTTTTTTGACATAAACAGATTAACTCCCTTATAATTATTCTTTTAGGGTATTAGAAGAAGTTTAAGCTAAAAAAATTATTTGTGTTCCTACAATATATTTTTATTTGTTTTCTTGTCTAATTAATGGTCACTGAAATATACTTAACAGATGTCGTAGAAAGAAATTTGAATCAATGTAAAATCTATTCATGCTATGGATTAAAGTTGAATTCAGTGTTAATTTAATTTTCAGTTATTTTAAACCAATTTGAGAATGAGGTGCATGTTTAAATTTAATTAAAAAATTTAAATGTGATGAAAGTATGTTTGGTCTTCTTGATTAATTTGACTTTGATTTCATTTTGGTTTGAAGTAAACTAAACTAAAGATTAATATAAAGAACTCCATTATATTATAATTAGAAAAATGATATTCGAAAAAGTTACACTAGAAAATTATTTCTATCCATATGTCATATTCTTAATTTTTGTCTTGGCAAATAATATCCATAATATTCTGAAGATGATATAGAAAGATAAAAATATAAAAGATGAACGGAATAAAGCTCACTTGGATTTTCATATAGTTTTAATTCATTTTCAAACCAATCAATTTTTTATGGTTGAAATTTAAGGGATTATATCTCTTAAAATATTACCATTACCCATATTTCCAAAAGAAATCAAATCCCATTTTTACACACATACCAAAGCAATTTTCAATTTTTGGTAAAGAAAAATAGGTTAAATAGACTAACTCATTAACGATTACGACTTCTTATATAAATTTATTTTACAATAATTTTGAGAGAATTTAAAATTATAAACATCTAAAAAGTATTTTATAATTGACCATAAAATATTATTTTTGAGACTATTTTTCTTAATTTAGTCCAAGTACTCAAATATAATTTTACTTGAATTTGACTCAGCCTATTTAATTAATTAATGTCGAGTTTACACTATTATAAGGCAAAATTACAGAAAACGTCCCAAACTGATCAGTGATTTTGAATTTTTGTCCCAAGCAATATCACTTAGTCAATTTCGTCCCGTAATATAGTATAGTTTTTTTAAATTCCCGTGGGTTTTTTAGAAAAAAAATTATATCTCAGTTCATTAGTAAAAATTTGTGAATTTTGTTTTATTAATAAATAATAAATATTTATAATTAGTTTGGAACGAATTTTTTTTCCCATGTCATTTCAATTACGGGACGGAAGTCGGCGTATTGATATAGTTTGGAACGAAAAATCAAAATTTGTAATTAGTTTGTGATGAATTCTGCAATCTTATATAATTGTTTATGCTAAAAATTTGCCACGTCATGATATGTAAGCATCCATGTGGCAAGTGGGACGGTATTCCAAAAGAATATAAAATTACGGGACGAATTTAATTAAGTGATATAGTTTGGGATGAAAATTCAAAATCACTAATTAGTTTAGGAATTTTTTTGCAATTTGGCCCTATTACAATTTGGTTAATGCTTAATAGTGTCAACTAAGGCGAAGTTTCCAGCGAAGCCAAGCCAGCAATGAGCAATGTACGAAAGCAATAATGGTAATTATTAGTATTTTATTTATTAACACTAAACAAATAAATAAATTGGAATACAGCTGGGGAAGACCTGTACAAGAAAAGTTTGAGCCGTTCACAGTCCAATTTATTTTCTCGTAAACTTCCCGACATATATAATCACATACATGTCCAAATAAAATTAATCCCCAGTCGTACACAGATTTAACTTGCCGGAATATTTCTACAACCCGACGGCTTATTTTTGTTTTATCCTATGATATTTTTCTTTTTGTATTTTGAAACAACTTGAAAAAAAATTCCGCCTCGTGATTGGCGGGAAATTGATTTTGTCTGTATCGTAGAATTGTGCTTTTAGTTGCTATCGTACAGCGAATCTGAGTCAAGAAACATTTAGAGTTTTCTTATTTTGATTTTGTTTCCAAATTGTAGCTCAGATCAAGTGCATAGATAGAGAATCTGTAAATATACAGAGCGATGGGGGTTTCGGATAATACGAGGGGTTTAGTATTAGCAATTTTGTCGAGTTTGTTCATCGGAACTAGTTTTATTTTGAAGAAGAAAGGTCTGCTTCGTGCTGCTGCTGCTGGTACTCGAGCAGGTATTAATATATTTTTATTTTTATTTTTATTTTCAATTTTGACTTTTCAGTTTTCATGGATTAACATTCCAGTTTTTTTAAAATATTTTTCAATTTTATTTTAATATAGAGCACTGCACTTGGAAAACCATGGTTGACATTTTTGATAGGCTATTTAATTAATTTGTATAAGATTTGATGTATGATATAGTATTGTGGTGTTGACTGATATTTATTCAATAAATCTACATCAAGTGATTTTTATTGGATTTTGCGTGGATAAATTGCTGAATTGTCATTGATGAAACAATATGGTCTGCTTATTTTAATTTTGGAGTGGAATGGAGTAGTATTATAGGAAATACATTAGGTGTGTTTCTTATGGGGTTTTTGATTTATGGTTACTGCAAAGAAAATGAAAAAAATGGACTGCAAACATAAAATTTAACATACTGTATGTTGATTTATACGAGAGAAAAATAGGGGTAATTCTAGCCAGACCAGGATTGGACGAACCCAAAATATGTACTTGAATACACTTGCGTTGTGGTTGGATGACACTCTCAGGGGAGTGACCAATCACATGACAATTGCAAGACACTTGCATTGTGGTTGGAGAGGTCAACCACTTAAAATTATTGATCGAGGTATTTATATAAGTAATTGCATACTTTTAACTATTTTTGACTATATGCTACTGAAATCCTGTTAATTTCTAGTTTGTTGTTCGGAAGAATTCAATTGTGTTCAACAATTGCAAGTGCAAGTGTAGAACTAGACAAAATTGGACTAGTTCCACTAAATTCAGAAGTAGTATATTCTAGAAGCTATTTTTAATGGTTGGTCTTTAGGTCTCAGCCTTTTTGCTATTAAACTTGTTAAGATCTGAGTTCCTCTCGGGTTTGGATCAGATCTGTAACCCAATTTATGGACACTCACCATTCATGTTATTAGTATTGCAGGCGTTGGGGGCTACACTTACTTACTACAACCTCTTTGGTGGGCGGGCATGATTACAAGTAAGTTGTGGAATCATACTTTGTTCCCGTTTGCTCCCTCAAAGGTTATGTTTGAAACTTGGATTTTAGGGAGGAAAATAAAAACGAAAAATTGTCTTACATTTGTTGCAAGATAAATATATTACCTACTAAAATTCACTGATTCTTTATATCAGTAATTGCTAATTTTTCATTTCATGCAGTGATTGTTGGAGAAGTAGCAAATTTTGTTGCTTATATTTATGCACCAGCTGTTTTAGTAACTCCTCTTGGTGCATTGAGTATTATCATTAGGTACTTTCAAACTTCTTTTCACCTCTATTTGTGACTAAATCAAATTTCCCAAGGACTTTTTGATAAAAGTTTAATCTACTAACCTTTTTTTTACATGAATTTTAAAGTGCTGTTTTGGCACACTTTATGTTGAAGGAACGATTGCGAATGATGGGTGTATTGGGATGTGTAGCTTGCATTGTAGGATCTATAATTATCGTTATTCATGCCCCTCAAGAACATACTCCAAGTTCAGTACAAGAAGTCTGGAGTTTGGCTATACAACCAGGTTACTGTTCTTCTCTCTCTTTCCTTTTTGTTGTAGGAACTATTGCTTATTTATGCTCATTGCTTTGTCTACAGCATTTCTGATTTACGTCACAGCATCATTGTCCATAGTGCTAGTACTGATGCTGCATTTTGAGCCTCTCTATGGGCAGACAAATATACTGGTTTACTTGGGGATTTGCTCCTTAATGGGTGCGCTTACGGTAATTGTTTCCCTTCACATCCTATGGACTAGGGCCGGTGCGACTCTTTGGGGCCTTAGGTGAAATTTAAAATCGGGACCATATGTCATAAACAATATTATAAATTTACATAAAAATTGTTTTATAGATGCAAAAAGGATCCATTGATTGAATCTTCATATTTTAGTTTTTTCTGACATATCATTTTCTATAGATAAAAAGATTGATTCACTTAATTTTTCTTGTTATTAATTTTTAAACACATGTTTAATACATATTGCTCTATGACAAATATGCATCAGTAGAATTTGATTTTTGACTACAAATTAATAATTATAATGTAGAAACTTTTAGTACTCCTATAACTACACTGCGGAAGGGGCTCACAAATATGTAAATTACCATGTCATTATTGGTAAAAGACTCTTTCATATATTAACTATCTATGTCAAAAAATTATGTGTCGTTTATTAAGATTAAAAGACTAAAATACCTTCACATTTATAAAATTTTAGGACCCTTATAGATAAGCAGTCCTAGTGAAGTGCCTAAATTGCATAGTAAATGGCCGGCTTGATTCACAAGTTCTTCCATACGACTTGTACTTTGATCACATTCTTCAATATTCTCCGCTTACTAAGTTACATCATCATGTAGGTTGTGAGCATAAAGGCTATAGGAATTGCAATAAAACTAACATTAGAGGGGATCAATCAATTTGGATATGCTCAGACTTGGTTGTTTCTTTCAGTTGCAGTAATCTTTGTGATCACACAATTGAATTATCTTAACAAGGTAGTCATATTGTATCTTTATCAGTATTGTAATTGTCATGCTTTTACTTTTAGCATAATTTCCCCTTTCTTATGGTGATTGCTAAATATCTCAAGACAATGTTCCTTATTTTCCAATTTGAGGTAATTGTCTCTACGAGTGATATCTACTAACTAGATATTGAACTTTACTCATTCAGGCACTTGACACTTTCAATGCCGCCATTGTTTCTCCAATATATTATGTGATGTTCACAACTCTGACAATTACTGCAAGTGCAATAATGTTCAAGGTAGCTGGCATTTTTCGAGGATTTTTTTCTTCGTTTACAGTTTCACAAAAGCTAGCTAACTACTGGGTGCACTTTGATAATTATAACTAAATTTGCAGGACTGGTCTGGTCAGAATGTGACCAGCATAACATCTGAGATATGTGGATTTGTAACGGTTCTCACAGGAACAATCATACTTCACATGACCAGGGAGGAGGAGCCAGCAACTGCCACAGGTACTGTTAAAGGTGTCGTCCTTTCGAGATATCCATTAGACATTGGAATAAATGAGTCGTTTGTACTACATGACTATCCTCTACCACCATTTAGTGGTTCAATTTCAATAACGACTTGCATGCTTGTATTTAATAGTGGATACACTCTTTACAAATGAACTTTCTCGTTATGATTTTAGAACTTGTCTGGTAAAAATGATTAGAAGATATTAGGTCTTTTTTCGACTTTTACCTCTTGTTTGGTAGTGTTGTGTGTTGATAAATAATACTGCTTGACCCATAAACTAGCGAATCCATTTTTTTTAAGCATTAAACACAAATATAATTATCACAGGTCCAAAGCTATATGATTTTCATGGCTCAGCTACAAATTCAGATGGTGAAGGTTTTTATGTTTTATAAATTGTTGTCAAACAAATCAAAAACTTATATTATATCTTTTTTGTAATGACATGATTAATATTTTCCCACCGTTATTCTATAGCTGCTATGAGATGAGTTTTTAAGTTGATAGTTCATGTTTCTTGCTCTCAAGGTAAGTTTCAGATTAAAGAACAATGTGAATGGGTTGATTTGTGCAGGAACCATAATTTGGTACGATGAAGATCCATCAAAAGGTTTAGAAGAGGCTCATTTCATCACATTGAACAACTCCGACTACTTTCATTAATCATTTCTTTTGGGGAGACAAATGTGGTACATAATTCAATTTTTGTTGCAATGATTATCCCCAAAATTGAATAATCCACCACCTCCTCGACCTCCTCTTCAATGGCCAAGTGCAAACACACTCTTGGATCACCGAGAAACATATACAGGTAGGAGTGTAGCTCCTCATCAATTGGGTTTGTAAATATGTGCTTTTGGTGTTCATTTTTCTGGTTGTAGATTTTGTCGGTTTTGTTTTGTTCATGATGTTTGTTTTGTGGTTGTAGTGCTTATAGCATTTGTTGTTTTAACATAGTTTGATTTGATTACCACATTGGAAATGAGCTCAAAGGAACAACAATATAGAAATTGCGAGTATATAATTTTCCTTTTCCCAGAATTGTTAGCATTCAAGTTGTCCCTTCGGTAAATTCAGCAACGTTTGAGTGTGACATCTAAATCATCCGTCTAGGCAAGCACACAAAGTGTTGCGATTTTTTTTAGTCGAAACCGGCTTAGATGCAACAAGTGTATTTATTTATATTGTGATTGGTCGTTTTCCTAAAAGCGTTCTTCGATTATATAAGTAATTAGTTGTCTTGACTCTTGCATGTGCTTCGTTAAAATTTAAAGTGCTGATTTTGGTTTGAATTTTTTAACATTATTGTGACGGCCCGACTCCGCGGGTCCGTCGGATAACAGTCGAAAAATTATTATTATTTTGAAAAGTGTTAAAATATCGAAACTTTTTTCTTTTTTAAACAGAAGAAGAAACGATAAATTAAAGTTTTAAAGCGGAAGCGGTTTAAAATAAAATAAGAACCATTCAAATTACTAAGGTTTTTTATTTTTTTTTTTTATTTTTGACGAAGAATAAAATCAATCTCCATAGTAGAGGTTTAAAGCGGAAGCATTTAATCTTAACATATCAAAAGTTTTGAACAAAATCAATTGAGAGAGATAAATAAGTAATTTATGAAAATCTTGTATCTTTTACGAAAATATAAATCAACTTTAACGATTCAAATATTCTAAGCAAGGTTTTAAACAAAATCGAGAAAGAACCTAAATCGACAACAAAATATAACTACTCTCACAAATACTAGGGTGGGACCGCAACAACGATGACCTAACCGCAACCCGACTATTATTTTCCAGAACACCTGAAACTGAAAAGAATGAAACATGGAACGCATAAGTTGATCGTCCAACTTAGTGAGGCTGTGTGTGAAATTAGCATGGTAATGCGTGTATGCAACATATTATATAACGTGAACAAGTTATCAAGCAAATTAAGCATATATTCAAGACGGAAGAAACACGGAATTCACATAACCAAGAAATGCTGATGCCGACCTCCACTTACCCTCCATCCTTATTCTGATGTCCATCCAAACACACCGAGTAAGGAGCGACCTTACTATCTGAAGTGCATCGACATGTCTTTGCCAAAGTTTGTCCTTACTCCCCAAGTGTTCCTCCCCACTTGGATTGTAAGGCCAGGCCTACGGGTAACCGTGACAATCCTGTCGGCCCTTGCCGGCCAGGTTGGCATCGGGTCCATATACCAATCAAAAGGGGCCCACACAAAATCGGAAACAAACGGAAACACAAAGTCGGAAACAGACGGAAACATAACATATCAAACATATTTAACATATTATCAACATTTAACAACTTATTAAATGCAAATTTTGAGTATCATGATAATTTAGTAAAATATATTCGCAACTAGTAGATTTGGATGTAGCATGCATTGGATTATCATGTTGATATACTAAGGATTTTATGCGAGTAATGTCGACGTAACAAGTCCAATCTCTTTGTAACAACATGCAATAGAAATTATAATATAACACATGCTTTGATTATTAAGGGCATAAGTAAATGTTTGATCGATCTACTAGCACATCGGACCGACTACAAATTCAACACACAACGCTCACCTTTGTCGCTTAGTATAGCAACTAAAACTCCACAAATGAAGCGTATCCGAAACCTGAGCAAGTACGTATACGACTTAGAATGTATCTAACAACCTTAATGAAAATCCTACACAAGGATTTCCTAAACTAATACATCGCACAAAAGTGCTTAGAACTTACGACATCACTTCAATTAAGAGTAATTATTTTCAAAACTCAAAATACTAATTACATAAAACAGCGCAAAAATAGCAAATTTTTCCCTTCATTTTCCAAATTTACAAAACAGCCCCTAAACTTTTGAAAACATCCATTTTTGCAAAAATTTGGAACAAACTTTAAATCAAATGCTTTTTAACTAAACCCATATCGAAAATCAAATAAAAACAGAGTATTAAGTATCTTGTTACTTCAAAAATCAAAGCTTTAAAAATCCCACAAGTTTAAAATTTTTCAAAAATACCCTTATAGTTTTGAAAACTTAAGAAAATCAACTTTCTTGAAAAATAATTCAAGGTCCAAGCATCTAAGCAATATTTAAAAATAATTAAGCATAATTTCACTATAAAACTGAGATTAAAAATAAATTTTAATAACTTTTCACCAACTAACAATGAGAAAAAAAAGTTCTTTAATCATAATTTTTCTTCGGAAAAATTTACAAATTTTCAATCTTAAAACAAAAGTGAACAAAGCTCTACATCAAATCAACTAATCAAAAGTTTATAAAAGTAACTATAAAAACAGCAACAAAACAGCGGCTTTGCCCCCTTATTTTCGGATTTACAAAAATAACCCTAAAAGTTTCAAAAACTCCCTTTTTGCAAACAAACTCGGAGCAACTTTAAAACAAATGCATTTCAAGTAAAACTAACCAAATATCAAACAAAAACTTATATTTTGAGTCCCTTTTTACTCCCAACAAAAATCGCAACCCTTAACCCTTCAACTTTTAAAACCTTTCAAAAATACCCCCAAAGTGTTGAAAATTAAAAACATTAACTTTCTTACAAAAATAAATCAAGATCCAAACATATAAGCACTATTTCATCAAAACCCAAACAAATCCACATTAAAAATCTAACATTAAATTAAACTTAACAACTTTTAACAAAAACTACAATGGATAAACTAAAGTTCTTCAATATATACTTTGAAGAAAAGAAAGTAAAATCACAAATATTAAAGAACACATGCATAGACGGATTTTTACCCAAAGCAACGAAGGAGATGAAGCTCTCTTCATTTTCAGACCTCCGAAGGTGGTGGTGGCGGCTCCGGTGGTGGTTCATAACAAAAGCCCTCAAATCCTTACTTTTCACCAAGTTCTGACGACTGCTGATTCACTCCGGGACATCCAAACGACGATCCAAACGGTCAATATGTAGCCCCATGTGTGTAGGACCCTCACGAAAAATTTGGGCATGATCCAACGGTGGAAGAAGATTTAATGAGCGAAAAACCGAGGCTGTGCTGTGTATATCCGAGAATTTTATCTTTCTAGAGTGTTATCTCTTTCCCCCTCTCTTCTTAACTATATCTAAGTATTTTTAAGTTGTAAAGAAGATAATGTGGGTTTGAGGGAGATATTTAATGGGCTATGAAATTAGATTTTTAGTGTATAGATACATATACACACAATATGGGGAAGAGGTGATTATAATTACTCACCAATTCCACCAATGCATGTCTTTCTTGGGTGGTGGAGTTTACTCCACCCAAGGGCATGCCTTAGCAGCCTTTAGGCTATCCTAGGAAAGAAAATTATTGCTATTTAGCATCCTACAAGATTCTGGGGCGAATTTACACTTTGCCCCCTAAAGTTTTAAAAACTTACATTTTTGTCCCCAAAAACAAAATTTTGTGCATCCAAGCCCGAAAATTTTCAAAAAGGTCTTAATGTTATTTTAAAGTAACTTTTATGTTTTCAAAGTTAACAAAGTCACAAGATTTAATTAAATTGTATATTTTAGTTCAAATTAATGCTTAACTTTGAAAATAAAAAGTAGCACATAAATTTGGATTAAAAATCCAATCAAAAGGGTTCGAAATTTTTTGGGGCGTTACAATTATGATATCGCATGCCAAGTAAAGTAAGGGGAAATTCTTAACCACACCGGGTTTGGCCGAACTCAAAGTAACTACATGACAAATATAATACACTTGCTTTGGATTGGATGTAACTTCCAGGAGAGTGATCAATCACAAAGTAAGTGTAATATAATTGGTGGTTGGATGGGTTTGGCCAAGCCATACTTGGACAAGAATTTCATGTAAAGTTAGTGCCAAACCAGAATTAGTTTTGTTGACACTGCAATGAGTGGTTAAATAATTTCTACTATTAATTATGAAGTTCATTTTTATTTAAGATTTAAGAATTATAGGAAAATATATAAAGGCATAATTTGAAATAATATTAAACAATTAAGTACAGATTCTTTTTTAATAATTTGTCCAAAAAATTAACGCATGAACTGAATCGTTTAGTCATTCAAATTAGAAATTTGTTGTTTCTTATTGACATACTACTGGAAATTTTATTCTTGACATTGATGTGCAATTAATTGTTGGAATGTAATTGTTTCTTTTTTTTTGTTTCTCAAAGATATTTAGGATTTATATCCGGTTAATTTTTTTTGAAGGCGTGTCTAATATATTATATGTGAATTTTCCCCAATAAAAATTTATCCGAAATTCATCACTTTGTGCGGGTTAATTTCTTTCACTAAATCAATCACCCATCTAAATGTAATTATTGTCATAAGCTTTTACATTTATTTTCCACTCATAAAATTCTGCAATTCCATTTACCAACCCTTTTTGTGTTTTATATAGCATTTATCCCAATTGATATGGTTGATAAAAACAAAGAGCAACATTAGAAAGAACATTAAACATTACAAACACTTGTAAAACTTAACCAACAAATAAAAGTACTTTAGTTTCCTTCTAATTTGGAGTAAATGAGGTTTAGTACTCCCATTAGACGAAGGAATATTTTATGTCCTCCAATTATCTTCAAAATAATATAATTTATATGCGCTTAGTACTTAAAAATAAACTATATTACTAGCAATAATTAAAATATCAAATTATTACTATATGCGAATTTGTATCTATAGATAAAATTGATCATCTAAAAGAATAGAATTTGAAAAATTGGGGTAAAGAAAATAACAAAAAATAAATTGTGAATTGAATAAAATTTACCAAGTTAACATCAAAGAAAGCTCATAATCCAAAAAAGTAATGTCAATTTAGAAAATAAATACTCTATATTAATAACAAAAAATCAATTAATAATTTAATGTTAATATAAAAAAATCCGAAAAAAAATTTACACTACTATTTTTTGTGGTGTTGCCTTTTCGACCTTCCCTAATTCCCACAAAACCAACGGCAACCATTCTCAAACGCCAGCTCATATATCTATAAATATTACTTTCCTTGCCCAAAATATATAAAATCATCCAAAACCCAATCCATCTTATATAAATCAATCTCAGCCGTAAAATCCTATCAGATTCCATTTCCTAGTAAAATTCGAATAATTTTCCAGACAAATCTATACCGTCCGATCATATTCTTAAATCCTTCGTGTCCTTTGTATAACCGATAACCAATAGGCTTATAAAAAACGCAAAATCTTCACAAAACCTATCGTTACACACACTAATTCACCATCAAATACACGCAGAAAGAGAGTTTTTTTGAGAAAAAAAGCAGCAAGCATGGCGGCAATAGCGAGCCCGTGGGCTAAACCAGGCGCGTGGGCTTTGGATTCGGAAGAAAACGAGGAGGAGCTCCTCCAGCAACACAAGGAAGACGCCACCGCCGCTAACGGCCACGCCAACGGCAACGAAAAGGCGGATTTTCCATCACTCGCCACCGCCGCCGCCACGAAGACGAAGAAGAAGAAGCCACAGACCATATCTCTTCATGAATTCACTACGTATGGCGCCGCAAAGGCGGCTAAGGCGGCGGCGCAGCCAAAGGGTTTGACGCCGGAAGAGATGTTGGTTCTTCCTACAGGTCCACGGGAGAGGTCCGCAGATGAACTTGATCGGAATAAGCTCGGCGGAGGATTCAGATCTTATGGGGGAGGCATGAGAGATGAACAGCCGCGGCGTCAAGGGGGTTTTAATCGGGATTCGGATCGTGAATTTACACCGTCTAGGGCTGATGAGACTGATAATTGGGGAGCGGGTAAGAAATCTGTTAGTAGTGGGTTTGAGAGGAGGGAGAGGGGAGAAAGAGGGGGTTTCTTCTCGGATTCGCAATCTCGTGCAGATGAGGTTGATAATTGGGGGTCAAATAAGAGTTTTGTTCCTTCTGAGCCGAGGAGATATGAGAGGAGAGGGAGTTTTGGTTTGGAATCGAGTAACGGTGGTGCGGATTCGGGTAATTGGGGGAAGAGGAAGGAAGATGAAGGTGGAAGGAAAATTGGTGGAGCTTTTGATAGTTTGACGGAGAGGAAAGGAGGTTTTGAATCAGACGGGGCGGACTCTGAGAGTTGGGGGAAGAAAAGAGAGGAGGGGAGTGTTGGGAGTGGTGGCAGTAGGCCAAGATTGAATTTGAAGCCACGAACTCTCCTGATCGTGGAAGAGGAAAAGAGTGAGACTGCAAGCCAAGTGAAGCCTAAGGGTAGTAATCCATTTGGTGAGGCGAGACCGAGGGAGGAGGTGTTGAAGGAGAAGGGTCAAGATTGGAAGGAGATTGAGGAGAAGCTTGAGTCTACAAAGATTAAGGAAGTTGTTAGTGATGGGCCAGCAGTTGCTAAGAGGAGCTTTTGGAGTGGGAATGGGAGAGAGAGGTTGCAGCTGGAAGAGAAGACTGAGAGGGCTTGGAGGAAGCCAGGTTCAGTTGATTCTCGCCCACAGAGGTTTGTGATTTAGTTTTTGGAATTGCATAAGTTCTAAGATATATTAAAGATTCTTTGATTGTTGACATTTTATGAATGTGGCTTGATTGGAACTTTGTTATGCTTTCAAAGTTCCTATATGGTTTGAAAAACTGTATAATATGTCAGGGTTTTTTGTTGCTTCTGTATCTATATGTTAATAGGCTTCGATTAATTTTAAAATTATACTTAATTGTTTTAACCAACTAAGCTTATTATAATAGTACTTGATGATAATGGTTCACTGGTTTGTTGAGGCCATCATTGCTGAGATATTGCTTCGTATATGTGTTTCGCTAGGACATGAAGATTCTGATGTAATCAGACTATACAAATTTCCACAGCAATGTCTATGTTTCTGTTTGAATAGGCGCGCATATGTATAGGTAGATAGACATGCATGTATGTAGATTATTGGCAACATTTGGCCCTTATTTGTATGTACAATCTACCCTGCAAAACAGTACTTGCTAATTAATTTCCATCTTTTTGTTAGCCTAACTTGTTACCAGAGTTTTCTTGAGGTTGTATGTAGTATTTGTTCCTAGATTATGCGGCAGGCTAATAACTCATTACAGGCCTTCATTGAGCCCAAATGAGAGGAATTCTCTAGCCCACAACTGGTGAGTGTGGTTGCTTGCAAGTTTGTATTCCACCACCAGTGAGCGTTGTTAGTTGCTAGTTCTTAGCCCACGAATTGCTACCTTGATTCTGTAGTTCTTTGTGTTGGTCAGTACTTGCTTTATTATTGTTATTACGTGAGAGATCTGCATTGGATTTGTTTATTCTAGCTTGAGGGATAACTTAGTTAGACTTGGTTTTAACTATAAATATTATTACTTGAAGCAATTTGACAATATCTAGAATGTTGCAACTCCTGATTCTTTCTTCTTGAAGTTAGTGTTTGCTGTCATCAACTAACTTTTACTATTTAGTTCTGCTGGATCTGAAAATGGACAACATGGTGTGAACACTGAGAATGGACATGGTGAAAATACTGAAAATGGACATGGTGAAAAAACTGAAAATGGGCTTGCTGAAGAAGCTGAAGAGAGAGCTACTCAAATGTGACTCTGAGCTAGAGATGGTTGAGAGTGAAGGACTGCGTTGAATGTGGCATAAAGAATTGTGGAGCTTGAAATTATTAGATTTGGTTTTTACTTTCTTATTTTTGTGTTTTTATCAACTAATGTTATTTTAAAGCACAATATGGAGCAATTTTGATAGATTTACAGGTAGACTTTTCAATGCCTTTATGGCTTTGTTTGTACTTGGTTTGGAGCCTATTTATGTTTTCCTTTTTCCATATTGTTCTTTTGAATTCATATTCTATTCTTTTGGCCTGATCTGGTAATGATGTTCAGACTAGCAAAATTTAAAGGACTTACCTATTACTTAAATATGTACAATGTCTTAGTTTTATGCTTTGAAACTCAATTCTTGGTTCCTTCTATTATTTGATATAATAATAGTTATGTGATTGAATATACACTGCCTCTGCCATTAAGAATTTTCCTGCAGTTGAGAATTTTTCCTTCAGTAACAGATTTTTTTTTTTTTATTTATTTATTTATTTTTAATATCCAAAGATACAGAGAAGAACATAAGATATAAGTGCAACTAGACAAAAAAATCCTTAATCAATTTGTTGAAAATTTACAAATTATAACCTAAATAACTCCTCCATGGCAATGTTAAGCAGTTTACTAAAGCGAATTCTAATCTGAATTCAGTTTGATTTACAGAGCAAGCGAAGAAAACGCAAGGGTGTGTGTTAACACTCCTGAGACCCGGAGTTTAAAAATATATAGAGCAAACATGTGGATAATATTTTTGTTATATATGGAAAATTACTTAAATTCTCGTCAGTCTAACAATATAGTATAAGTAAATGTTTTTATCTTATGTTCATATTTTAATTGTCAATTAACAACATGAATCAATCATGACATATTACATAATTTGTTCATTGATAACCGACAAAATACGATTTCAAAAAACGAATGGTTAAATAGGTTGGGAAATGAATTTTTCTTTTGTGAAGAACTCGTACTTGAACTCACGAAAAGAGTAGTAGACATTTTGAGGCTGGAAATTTTAGCTAATTCCAATTATTATCTAAAATCCAACCAAAATATGAGTATGAAAGAGTTTTGACCCAGTTTCGCGGATCTGGTGAAATTAGACAAAAACTTTTTCAATGGGATTTGAGAAAATTTAAATGAGACAAATGTCAGACCTCTTGATGCCATGGCCCAAACCACTCGAAACACAAAGCTATAAAATATAATGATTTTAACATATGTCATCTATTTTTTTTTTTCTATAAAATATATTTGGTTTGATTCCTATTAATTACTTTTTCCTTATAAACCCAAATATCCTAATCCAATTTAAATGAGTTTTAATTTTTTTCAAAATCACAAAACTCAACATTCAAACTCAATTTAAATGTAATTTCAAAGATTTAATCGAAATCACCAAAATCAATTTTTTGAAAACAAAACCAAACATTATCGAGTCAAAACACTTTGATATAAGGCCTAGTGGACTCAAATTGTACTTATAGTCTAATACCAAGTAAATAAATTGATCCGGATCTATGCCAATTCAAATCCGACCCGGTGATAGCCATTGTAACTATTACTATAGCTTTTGTTGGCAGGTCAGTAGTCGTAAAATCTACGAGGCCCACGCACATATATAACCTCAACTTAATAGCCACATTCTCTGAAAAAAAAAAATCTTAATACCCACATTATTTTCACAGTACATCTACTTTCTTGATTTGCCTTCAGGCATGACCCTTGTCATCATGCACAATATCTCACTAATTAATGTACTAATTTCTTGTAATAATTTTAGTTATTTTCTGTTTATAATGAATGCATTCATTAACAGCAAGCAAAAGTTGATGGGCCAATTTAATTCCACGTCCTTTTTCTTCACAGAGACGCAGTATAAAACGTAAATGAAATCTTTTTAAGCATAAACAGTGATCCCTAAAACCCCTCATTTATTGTCTTCAGTACGTTCTACTGCCTATTGTCCATCCACTTGTGAGATTTAAAAAGCGCAGTTCTTTTTCAAAAGCAAAATCCCTAATTTCAACAGCTTTAAATGCAGCTCCGTACCCAGATTTCAGTAGGCACTCTTTTAATCCCTCATAAATGGAGACAGTTGAGAGTTAGCACATTACTGACTTTTTTTCTTCTTCTTTAATGTGTTTTATTCATTCACATTCATTCATACCAATTTACAGGCTTTACTTTACTACTTATTTATTGTTCTCTTTTGCAGCTTTTTCATTTGTGCTGTAGAGCTTCACAGAGTTGATGGATTGGTCAAAAAAGCTTTTCTTTACAGCAATTCTAATTGTTGCAGTAGCCATTGATGGGGCTTGTGGGTATGCTATGGTCACTGGAACTGTGTTTTGTGACCAATGTAAAGATGGTCAAATATCCCTTTTCGATTATCCCTTATACGGTACGTACGTTTCTTCATATATATATATAATAATTCTTGGTTTTATTTTGGAATAAGATTTGTGCTGCATTTGATTATAGGGTGGTGTGGTGGGGCTGCTTTCATTAATTCTTTGATTAATTCTTGGAATCAATGAATAATACTCCATTAATAAGCAGATCTCTGATAAATTATGAATTCCTGACTATTTTTTGAGTCTTAATGGGAATTTATTATATACTATATAGTATATTCTTATATTTTTCTCATTGGTTACTAGGTGATGTTAAGTAAAACCTGCACCATACTTTCCTATGTTGCTTTTTTTTTTCTTACATTAATCTCCCATGATTTTGTTTTTTCTTGCACATTTGCTACAATCTCCGTTAGTAGACTTACACCGTTAGTTTGTTTTGTGAATTTCCAATTTTGCTCTTGTACCTAAACTACCCCTAAAGCACAATCCTTTATATATAAGGTGACATGACAACCCAAATGTATTTGATATGCAGGAGCTAAAGTGACTATGGCCTGTCCAGGCAGTGATGGGCAGTTCACAATGTGGAGAGAAGAGACCACAAATTGGGTAGGAACCTATGCTATGAGGTTTGATGGTACACCAAATTTGAGTGGCTGCTACACTCAAGTTTCGGGCAATGGGCAAGGAGGATGCGGGGCAGTGGCGGGTCCAGTCAGGTACCTAAGACTAATGTTCAATATGTTTGACATGGAAATGTACTCCGTGGATCCACTCCTTTCTCAGCCTGCACAACCCATGTCCATTTGCCCGAGTTACACTAAACCGGTTGCCCCGGTGGTCCCCACCAACCCTCCACCGGCGGTTAGGCTGCTGCCACCGACAGCTCAGCTCCCGCCTTTGCCTCCGTTTCCTCAGTTTCCGCCTATGCCTCCGTTTCCTCAGTTTCCGCCTATGCCTCCGGCACCATTCTTGGAAGCTTCAGCTTGTCCACACCGGTAAGTTGTTCTTTTTAAATATAGTAAATTCTTATAGGGAAATGCGTAATGTTGAGCCATGTAAGTACAATATTTCAATCAAAATTTCATTCTTATACTTTAAATCTCACCTAACAAAACAGACTTTGTCACACTATAATATCAGAGTTTCTCATAAATACTCCGAATTAGGTGCTTAAACGCGTAGGACATTGATTTTGATGTTGAAGCTCAATGGATAATAAAGAAAGTTTGACTTCATGAGTTGCGCTACTAGCTTATGTGGTATTAAAAAGCTTAGTGTAGATAAAGATGGTTGTAGAGATTCATTGGATCCAAATTTTCGTCTGGAAGCCGATAGGAGATTAGAGATTTTAAAAATTTCGAGAGGACCAGAGTCCAAATCCAAATCCGATTAAAATAAATGGATCTGAATGGAATAAGATCTATTTACAACACTAGACGTCTAGACCAACATTATACTAGGACAATGCAATAATTTCGTTAGAGTTGTTTCTTTTCCCTCCCATCTTGCTTCTTTTCGCTTGCACGTGTGCCATTATTTTTATATCTAATAATCTAAATGATACTCGTTATTTGTAACAAAAGCAAATGGATTACAGATCTTTTCAGTTGGATCGGATTCTTACGATTCAAATAAAAACCGCTCCACATCTTGCATCGCACACCTCTATTTTATATGACACATGTTAAATGTTATGTAGGACATGGATGATGCCTGAATACAGATGCTACTGGAAAGTGATCGCTCCACACACCAAAGTGGCTGTTGTTTTTGGGCTCATGGCAGGCCGTAGATACGGGACAGACATAACACTATTGCAAGGCATGCAAGGAAGAGGTGACCCTTACAGAACACTTTTAAGAGAAGGAACAACTGCACTTCTCAATTCTTACAACAGTATTCAGTTCCCATATCATCCTTTAGGTGTAGTTGAGCACATGAATTGGGCACTAGCGGGGTCCACTCGACAAGTTCTCCACACTGCCTTGAGCTTCATGAGGGCTAATTCAGGCACAGGCTTTAATGCTACTTGCAGATTCAATTCTTGCAAATGATGTTGTTATATGTATGTTGGTTCTTTATACAGATTTCTTTTTTAAGGGGTCTTGGATTTACATTTATATATATATATATATATATAGGTACTTAATGTTGTTATGCACGATGAATTTGTTTGGATATAATGTAATTTTGTTCTTGGACAAATATAATTAATTAGATACATGGAGGAAATATTTTCTGCTTTTGATCTTCTTTATCATGTGAAGGTGAAAAGGGGACAATTCTCCAACTTTCTCGCTGCATTTCTCTAATGTTTTACTTTCATCGATTGAGTAGATTACTTCGTTAGGAAATTTAATTTTCTACTCTATACCGGGCAATATATTGTTATTGCTATTTAAATTCAATCGGAAATAATTTTTTTTGAATAAGAGCGTGGACTTCTGAAAATAATTAGGGTGATTGTATACATATGAGACAGTGCCATGCTCTCCAATATTTCAAATGTAATATAATTCTCTTTCCCTCATCTTACAAGATGAACTAAAGTCCCGTTTAAGAAATAAGTACACATTTTGTTGAAGAATATTATGTACCCGCTCAATCTCATTTTCGCTCGTTTATTATAGATTAGAAAAGTGCACATATGTCGTACGTGTCTAATTAATTTCATGGATATTTTATATTAAATCAGAATAAAATTAATTTAATTTTATTTTAAATCTCATTTTCATTCGTTTATTATAGATTCATGTACGCGATTCACGTATTATTTGAACCCTCAATGATTTTATATGTCGCTATATAGGTGTTATAGATTCAAATATATGCAGATCAAAATCTCAACAAGAGTTGGAACTAGGAAGGAAGTACAAAAATAAATACCAACTTAAACTTACAAATTACTCCATAATTTCCCCTTATATTAAACAATCTCACTTACATCTACTAATTAACCTGAAATACCCAAACACTAATGGCAACTAAAAATGATTCGCCATCTCTCCTCTCCCTACCACTGATCATTCTTCTACTTCTTCTCTCAGGCCCGCTCTTCAAAATCTACGGCCACGATTTCGAGATAGAAGAAGCCACAATCAAGGACGTGCAACGTGCATTTACCGGAAAAAAGCTCACCTCCCGCCAACTCGTTGACTTCTACTTGACCCGCATCGAGAGCCTCAATCCAGTGCTTCGCGGAGTAATCGAAGTGAATCCGGACGCATTGCATCAAGCTGAAAGGGCTGATGTTGAGAGGGAGAGAAACAATGGCAGCCGTCCATCTCTGCACGGTATTCCGGTGCTCCTGAAGGACAGTATAGCTACCAAGGACAAGCTTAATACGACGGGTGGATCCTACGCGCTGCTGGGGGCGGTGGTTCCACGCGACGCGGGGGTGGTGGAGCGGTTGAGGAATGCGGGAGCGGTAATTTTGGGGAAGGCGAGTATGAGCGAGTGGTATAACTTCCGGTCGTCGAGTATTCCGAGTGGATGGTGTGCCAGAAGTGGCCAGGGTTTGGTTAGTCTACTTTCTTCTTTATTTATTCAAATATTTTCAAATTTTTGAGACCTAACTTTTGCGATTAATCAATAACATCAATGAGTGCTATAAGCTAATAATTTGACTTGTTTTATATGCCTTCCAATTTATATGTTCTGGTACTGTTGAAGAGAATATTTCTCAGTGTAATTATTGGATGTAATGTGGCTTTTAAACTCAACAAATCTATGGCTGATCCAAAGTTGGATGATGGAAAGTGAATCGCGGTGGAACTAGAAGCCTTCTGAAATAGCCAAGTAGAAGATTTTTTTTTGAAATACAAGCAATTAAATTCTTTATAATTAGTCATTGGTATCCATTTAACATAGGAAGATTAGACTGTAGTTGGGTCCGGAGGTTTGGGTATATCTTTGCACTTATTAGTCTTTATGTTTGATACATTGCTCGACTCAAGTATATCCTTGTTTTTTGTGGTGGGAATCGGATGTCCCAGAATCCTTATGTAAAAGAAGGAGATCCATGTGGTTCAAGTAGTGGATCGGCAATATCAGTAGCAGCAAACATGGCCATGGTATCTCTAGGGACTGAGACTGATGGATCCCTCATCTGCCCCGGTGATCATAATTCAGTTGTAGCTATCAAGCCTACTGTTGGGCTCACTAGCCGAGCTGGTGTTATCCCCATGTCACCCAGGCAGGATACTATTGGGTAATCACATTTGCAACATCTTTTCGTTTATGAATCCGTTTGGAGTAGATTACACAAACTATTTCTCAGGTATGGTCAAATTAGAGAGAGACTCCCTAATGTTTGAGAGATTGCACAAACTACCCCCAGTGTATGCAACTCAGTTCGTTCACAACCTAATGATTTAGCTGAAAGTACACAAATACCCTGTTTTTGCTTAAAAAAAATATAAAAAAACATAGACAAAATTCGACCTGTTATTTACATTTAGGCCCCTCTATACTAAGACTCTTTTGCACAAGAACACTTATACTATCAATTACCCCTTAAAGTTTGTGTTCTATTACCTAGGTATTTTGGCACATGAAATCGGGTCAAATTTTGAATATGTTAATTGAGGGTATTTTTGGACGTCATCAATCTTCATTAGGGTTTAACAATGTAGAGTTGTAGATGTAGTTAGTTACATACTTAAGGAGTCCTTTGTGTAATTTCCCAAACATGAGGGAATCTCATTGCGATTTGACCATACCTACGGGTTGTCTGGGTAATTTACCCTAAAGTTTATGACGTATCTTATTTACTCTCAAAATCAGGATAATGGAAAGGATTATGACATATCTGGTACTCTTGGTAATTACTATCATTTGTCAAGTCAAATGAAATTATTATAGCTGCTTCAATTGAAGCTAATTAAGAAGTTGAATTCATTCCAGGCCTATATGCCGAACAGTTTCTGATGCCGCCTATGTGCTGGATTCAATCGTGGGCTTTGATCCAAGAGACTCGGATGCAACAAAGGCTGCAGCAAAGTTCATTCCCACAGGTGGCTACACACAGTTTCTCAAGAAAGATGGGCTCAAAGGAAAGAGACTGGGTGTGGTTAAAAATCCATTCCTACTACCCCTTTCAAACATATCTTCACAGCGTCTAACTTTTGAGACACATCTTCAAGTATTGAGGTATTAAGAACTATATAACATTTTCAGTTCTGTTCGATTCAATTATATATATTGCAAGTAACATATGAGGTGTTTTTTGGATATTCAAGGGAAAAAGGTGCAATCGTATTGGATAATTTAGAGATACAAAACATTGATGTCATCTTGAATCCTTTGCTATGTGGTGAGGCATTAGCTTTGATGGCTGAGTTCAAGATTACACTAAACAAATATCTAAAAGAACTGATCAATTCTCCGGTGAGGTCATTATTCGACATAATACTCTTCAACCAGAATCATCCTGATTTGGTAAGTATATATTAACGTTGTTTCATGTTTGTTGGAGATTGCATTTATATTGAAAGTCCAACTTATCTAAAAGCTTGAGTAATTGGAGAAAAGAGACTTAATATTTGTGGAAAATTACAAAACTACCCTTGAGGTACCATTATGGAGAGACCCTTGATGTTTGAAAAATTAAACAAACTATCCTTGATTCAGACATCCTTATAAAAAATCTGGTTTACACCAACTATCCTTTTCAGATTGTTTTATTTTTTATTTTATGAATGCAGGAAAGAACTGAGGAGTTTGTACAGGACATTCTCATTGCTGCAGACTCAACAAATGGGATCGGAGACGAAGAGAGGGAGGCTATAGAGACGATGGAAGAACTGTCAAAAGATGGGTTTGAAAAGTTGATGTTAGAGAACGAGTTAGATGCAATGGTGACATTGGGTTCGGATGCTTCAACTGTGCTAGCAATTGGAGGATTACCTGCCATTACTATTCCTGCAGGTTACGACTCCAACGGTATGCCGTTCGGTATTTTCTTTGGTGGCCTAAAAGGCACAGAGCCTACATTGATTGAGATTGCTTATGCCTTTGAACAAGCTACCTTGTCCAGAAAGCCCCCTTCATTTAAATCATTTGATGTAGATTGTAAAGCTATCATATGACGTATTTGGAAAATCATATGATCTTGCTAATATTTACATTCTCCAAGGTACTTGAAGATTTTGTTAAAGAGAGGTCACACAATGTACCCATGTTGCCTGATATGCATATGGATTTTCTTTCTTGTAATTCCATACGGACTAAGCTGCTACTACTTATCAAAATAACACACACACACGCAAATGAGAAAACACATTCAACAATTTTAAGTCTCTTCTTAAAATAACTACAGTATTTTTTTTCTTATTCTTCTCCTACAAATCAGATCATTCTTTCTATTCTATTTCTTAGTTTCTCTTTTTCAAATTCGAATTTTTAGTATAATGTTTTTTTCTTTACCTATCATATCATTAAGTGGTTAACAAAATTCAGATTTCAATTTTGTATATTACATTTTCTATCTATAAAATAAGGTATATCATATTGAAGAATTCCAAATTATTCGTTCACAGAAAATAATATAAAAAAGAAACATTTTTCGTCTAGACTTAGAGAGCTGCCACTTAAAGGGAACTCTGTAATAATATAAGAGTTTAGAAATATCAATTCTTACTTGAGAATTTGTCAATAGTTATGGCATCTCTTATATTAAAAAAAGTTATTACCTGCGAATTTGTGAATCTTGTTGACGATCAATTATTTAGAAACCGGAATTTGAGCGAAATACAAAAATACCCCCTGTTATTTGCCTAATTGACAAAAAACCCCTATAATTGATTATGTTGTGTCTGAAAGCAAAGGGTTCACAGGCGCGATTGACACAAAAGTCGATTTAAACACCCGCAAAACCTTTGCTTTCTGACACAACATAAAATAAAAATTGACAAATTAAAATAAAATAAAATAAAGGAACATTGACAAATTAAATCAAAAGTCATTTGCTTGGGTCAATATACAAATTGATGAGTAGTCCTAAAGCTGTCAATGGGCCGGATTCGGACTGGATCAGAGCAGATTTGGATTCGAGTCCGATTTTCATTTCTTCTATCCGGATCCGGATTTGGATCCGAATCTGTTCGGATCTTGAAAAATAGCAACTGGATCCGAATCCGATGGATATCTCGGATCCGGATAAATTATCCGGATCCGTTTAGCATATTCATTTTCCTCATCATGAATTAAAAATGTAATTTTTTACTTATTTCATAAAAACTATTGTAGAAGATGGAATATGGTAGACAAATATAAACGATAAAAATTAGAACAAATGAATAAACAAAAAATTAAATAAAAAAAGATAGAAACTTGGACAAAGAAGAAGAAAACCCAATATTGATAAATGAAAGAGAAAACAAAAATTGAAGGAACAAGTAGAGGGAAGATGACGGATTCTACATAGATGAATGGTTACGGTTTTAATTTTTCTTATTAAATAGCATAAATTAATATGTTGTGGGCCCAATTAGTTACTAGACCAGTCAAACATCACCTCTCATACATTTCTTTTTAAGATTATTTTTTATATAGTAAAAGATTTTAGTGGAACATAGATAGTTTTATTTTTATTTTGGTTTAAATACATAATATATAAATAACATATATTAATATATATCGGATACAAATCTGTAACGGATCGGATCAGTCTAGATCCATATTCGCTCCATATAATTCGGATTACAGATCTTCTTAATCGGATCAGGTCTATCGGATCACTAATCGGACAATTATCCTAATAAATCGGAACGGATTCGGATCGGATCCGGATTGAAATCCACCCCATTGATAGCCCTAATGAGTAAATAGCACTTTTGGTTCTTCTTACGAGCAATTTTTTGCACATTCGTCCCTCTTAAATTTTTTGTAGCAGATTCTTCCCTCTTATTAATATAGTGTAACACATTCGTCGCTCTTAAATTAGAAATATATCTATTTTCGTTCATTTTATGATGTATTTTGGTACCAAATGATGTATTTTGGATTCAAGAGGGACGAATGTGTTACACTACCATTTATAAAGAGGGATGCGTACGAAAAATTTAAGAGGGACGACTGTGTTACACTATATTGATAAAATGGACGAATCTGCTACAAAAAATTTAAGAGGGACAAATGTGCAAAATTTGCCCATAAGAAGGACCAAAAGTACTATTTACTCAAAATTGATTTACATTTAGTTATCTATAAGAGAGATAAAAATAAAAATTTATTTACATAGTTATCTAGATTAAAATTTATTAGATAGCCTAATCCAACAATACCTTATGACTCCTAAGTCCTAATTTAACTATAATCTTTGAATATGTTTTAACTATTTTACCATTTTATACTATATCAAAATATAAATTTCAAAGGGATATTTTAGTCTGCACAAAGATATTAAGAAACACACTATTTACTCATACTTTCTTATAATAGTAATAATAGTATAAACAATTAATTAAGTAAATGGTATTACATCTATAAACTAAATAGTTAGCAGACATGGAAATGGTCGCAATTCTTTAATTGGCCCTTGCTCTTTTATTCAAATTGACTTATTAGTACATTTGGAGTTAATTCTCTGTACTAAAATACAAGTAGAACATTAAAAATAATCATATTCTGTATTAATCATAACAAGACTTATCACATATGTATGATATCCTATGTTTCTAATTGTTTGGTGAAAAGGCCATAGCAATATGGAATCTCAACCCTCAATACCATTACTTAGTTTCATTTTCATCATTTTCGTAGTAGTATTTTCAAATTCATACATCAATACAAGTAATGCCCTTTCAATCAAAGAAGCCACAGTTGAAGAACTACAAACTGCTTTCGAACAAAACCAACTCACTTTGAGGCAACTCACCGAGTTCTACCTCAATGAAATCCAAAGGGTGAACCCCATTCTTAAAGGGGTCATTGAAGTGAACCCGGATGCACTTTATCTAGCCGAAAAGGTCGATCGAGAGAGAAAGGCTAAGACACATGGGTCTTATTCAAGGCTTCATGGAATTCCAATTTTGTTGAAAGATAATATTGGGACCAAAGATAAGCTCAACAATAGTGCTGGGTCATTTGCATTGGTTGGGTCAGTTGTGGCTAAAGATGCAGGTGTGGTGAAGAGGCTGAGGGAAGCTGGTGCTATTGTTATTGGGAAGGCTAGTTTGAGTGAATGGACTAGTTTTCGTTCTTTTAATGCACCGAATGGTTGGAGTGCTAGAGGTGGCCAAGGAAAGGTAAATTTAATTTGTACTGCGCAAAAGATCATCTATCTCATTTTGGTGTCACATATATAAAGTATATGTGAATACAAACAAATTTTAAATCGATACATTTGTCATAAAAAATGGAACAGAAAATCCATTATGAGTTTATACGAACATGTAAATATACAAAAATATATTTTCTAAATCATGCAATGTAGCCATGAACTTAATTTTTTCAATGATGTGCAGAATCCTTAGGTTCTATCTGCTGATCCTTGTGGATCAAGTAGTGGATCGGCAATATCCGTGGCCTCAGATATGGTGGCAATATCACTTGGGAGACTGATGGCTCAATATTATGCCCTTCTTCCTTCAACTCCATAGTGGGTATCAAGCCAACTGTTGGCCTCACGAGTCGAGCTGGAGTAATCCCGATCAGTCCAAGGCAGGACACTATTGGGTACATTTTATTTTTTAACCTCATTAAACTAAGACCCAAATTAATGTTTCTTAAATTTTACACTTGACTAACACTTGGTAAATTCTTAACACATTGATCAAATTTGAGTGTTTATCAAGGGAACTTTCCGAATGTGCAGGCCTATATGCAGGACAGTGTCTCATGCCGTTAATGTTCTTGATGCAATAGTAGGCTTCGATTATAACGATGCTAAAGCGACAAGAAGAGCATCAAATTAAATACATACCTTATGGAGGTTACACTCAATTCTTGAAAGCTAATGGATTACATGGAAAGAGATTAGGCATAGTGAGAAATCCCTTCTTTAATTTTTCTGATAAGCTTGTTGAACAAACTTTTGAGTGACATTTGCAAACATTAAGGTACATAATCTCTCTTTATATATTGTTCTTTACATTATTCAAAATCATGGGCTGTGATCAAAATTTGGTAACTACAGGAAGAAAGGGGCAATCTTGGTAGATAATTTGGAAATAGTCAATGCCAACACAAAAATTTCAAAATTTCACTAAATGGTTACCTTAAAGAGCTAGTGGCTTCACCAGTCAATGGACAACGAAAGTTCCAATTACAAATACTCAATGGACAAACAATCTATCAAACCAATTTATACACCTAATTAAAAACTAAAATTCCACTAAATATTTGATGTAGCTAAAAATTTGTAAGTATAACAACCCGTGATTATAATGTAAAATTAAAGTTATCTGATTTCTTGTCATTATTCCCACTGGAAAACTATATATTGATACACCTTAAAAAATAGACATTATTCCTGCAAACATATATCTATACACTTTGAAAAATGGAACTTTATCCATGCAACTATACCTACAACATAAGAAAATAAAAAAGAAACACCTCAATATAGACCTGCCAACAAATACAAACACTAACCATTTCATTTGTTTGTCCCAAAAGAAGTATCTTCTACGTGGTTTATGCAATTTCCGAAATATGACAATGTCTCACTGTAATTCGACCATACCTCAAGGATAATTTGTGTAATTTACCGTTAAGAATATGATAATTGGTTTCACGGAACAATTTTTGTAGGAAATGATTAGAGAATTTGGGCAATTGATATTATTGGCTTTTGAAGCTACATATGGAATTGGTGATGCAGAAAGGAGAGCAATATGGAACTTAGAAAATTTAACAAAAAATCGATTTGAGAAATTGATGATTGAGAACAATTTGGATGCATTGGTTAGTGCTGGTCCTAGTGTTGCTCCAGTTCTTGCAATTGGTGGATTTCCAGGGATTAGTGTTCCTGCTGGATTTGATACTAAAGGGGTTCCAATTGGGATATGTTTCGGTGGATTGAAAGGTTCAGAACCTAAACTGACTGAAATTGCTTATGGATTTGAACAAGCAACAAAGAGTAGAAAGCCTCCTACATTTTACCATAGAACTTTTACTTCATCTTTAATTATGTGGAGTTTTGTGTTTGATTAAGAATCCAAATGTGAACATCAAATGGCTGGAAATCTTATTAACAGTTTATTAAATGCTAGTTACCAACGTACCCCCCTCGGATTAAGTGAAACTAGAGTAAAAGATTCTAGCTTGAATCCGTTCTACTTAATCCATATTTATTCAAAAATTGGATCTGCAATTTCTTGACTTATCACGAAGTTCAGTCTATTTTCTGAGATGGGAGAAAAGTTGTTAGAGAGACGAGGCATCAAGTTTTAATTTTATCAAGAGATACGACCTTAACAAAATCAACTAAGATTTTTCTGACTTTATGTGACTTCCAAATTGATTGTCGATCTAATTAGATAATGCGTTCTGTTGTTTTTCTTACTGCACTGAATATGTCTTTCTTGAGTTGTTAAATACTCCTACGTTCTGACTTGACAGTAGCTTTGGTTTTAGTCCCACATTGCTTGAGGTAAACAATATAGAGAGCAGGAGTTCTATAAAAACCAAAGCCCAACATTATTAAGACTCATACCTTTCTCGGCCTTTTGGCTAAGATCAAGTGTAGTATCTGTTCTTATCAGTTTAATATCTGATATGTGGGCCATCGGCCCACACGATATTAAATTAATTTTTTGAGGGGGAGAGTCCATTAAGGCAGCTTGCTGTCTGGGCTTTCGCGTGTCGCCCATGCGTTGCACTATTGCACGGGCCTGGCACACCCCACCAACTCTAGTTAAAATTTATTTCACTTTGCATGATAGGTAGAAAAATATTCTATCCTTGATTGAAAGCCTGATTAATTAATCAGGATATATTGGTTTGTATTTTAGTTATAATTAATATTTGTATATAATTAATTGAATAATTAGCTATCTCTTGTGTTTGAGAAAATAAAATATATTAAGATACAAACAATATAGCACTTTGGCTGGTTGTCCAAATTTTAGTAAATAAGATTTTTATGTAAGGCAGAAAAATTATCTATTCTCGATGGAAAGTCGTTTCAAGGAACATGATTATATAAATATTTAATTAGTTTTAACTAAGTTTCGTATGTTAATCAATGAAACAATAATCAAATCTTTGTGTTTGTGTTTTCAAAAGAATTGAAACAAACAAATGTAGAAATTTGGGTGTTGTGCAAATTTCAATCAATTAAATTATGTTATGGTGTTTTTACGCATTTTTATGGTTCGTACTCTTAAAAAATTGTATAGTGATTTTTTAGCAACTCAATTGCAAAGGTTATTTTAATACGTAATGTAGAATAATTTAAAATTATTAATTAAGTATGGTTTAATTGAATCCATATAATAATTTGAAGATGAAAATCCAATAACCCAATAAAAATATTACACCTGACAAGCTCAATTCAAGTTTTTGACAAAATTACTCAATCAAATAAAATGAGCAAAACGAACTCAATATACAATGGATAATTCAAGTGACCAAACTAAAATCGTCGGAACTTGAGCAAAACAAATTATATTCATTATAAAATCTATTGCTTGTAGTCCAACAATAATCTGTAGATGAAAAGTTGGAACATAACAATTACTCAAATGTAAGACTTTTGGCAGCTTGCACCCCCTGAAAATGGGTCATTTGCAGATTGCACCCTCAAAAATAAATTTTGGCAGAGTGCACTCTTTAATTTTTTTGGGATAAAGAGATCCCTGAAAAATTAAAAATCCTGATATTTGCAGGGGTATAGTTGTCCTTTTAACTCATTTCCCTCTAAATATTTTAGCCTAAAGCCTAACATGTGAAACACATGCAAAAAGCAAGGATAAATAGCAAATTAAAGGTCAATTTTATATTTGGCTTTGGATACTATAGCACTAGCAAAAGTTTTCAAATTGCAGCCTTCCAATTCTTCAATTACACTCCACACATATATCCCATGTGACACAAACAACTTTTTACATTGTCGTCTATCATACCCAAAATCAACATAAAAATGATTCCACTCTTTCTTCTTACTTCACTTCTATTATCAGGATTTTTTTCACAAATTGACAAATGTCATGCAGTTTTTCCAATCAAAGAAGCCACAATCAAAGACATACACTCTGCATTTAACCAAAATAAACTTACATCAAAGCAACTTGTGGAGTTTTACCTTGAACAAATAAAATGTCTAAACCCAATCCTGAAAGGAGTAATTGAAGTAAACCCAGATGCAATCCATGAAGCAATCAAGGCTGATGAAGAAAGGAAGGCTAAAAAAGGGTCTGTTTGGATGTCTAAACTGCATGGAATTCCGATTTTGCTTAAAGACAACATTGCAACCAAAGATAAACTTAATACTACTGCTGGATCCTTGGCTTTGTTGAGATCTGTGGTGCCTAGAGATGCAGGGGTGGCTAAGAAGCTACGGGAAGCCGGGGCGATAATCTTGGGAAAGGCTAGCATGACTGAGTGGGCTGCTTTTCGGTCCGAGGGTATACCGAATGGTTGGAATGCTAGAGCCGGACAAGGAAAGGTCCTTTACGAGATTGAGCATTTTAACACTTTTAGTTTGTTTACGAAATGAAACTTTTGGTTTTAATGTGTTACTATATTTTGTTTTATTTTTTGGTCATGTGCCTTCTGAAATTATACTTTAGTCCTAATTTTTCGAAATATTTTGAACTTCTAGTCCTTTGGATTAGTCTTCGCTTGACCTTTATTGTTTCAATTTTGTACTTTTGATCCAAATTGAATGGAAAGAGAATATTTTAAAGACCAGCGTAATTTTATGAAGTGAAAGAATGTCATATTTCGCATATATAGCTAGGGTGTACACGAGTCAAACTTACTTTCACTTTATAAAGCTCGATATTGTGTTGTTTGGTTTTTTGAAACGAAGAAATCTCAAACGAACCTTAATTGAATAAGAGTCGAGCTCCAATAACTTGATATTTGTATTCATTTTGCTATTTTAAATTTTACCGAGTCGAGCTTCAATCGGATTCAAAAGCTATTAGATGATGAATGTTGTATGAGTTTGTTTCATATGTATAACGAAACAAACTCATTCGAACTTTAACCAAGTCAAACTTGTGTAGCTTGATATTCATATTTATATTTTTCAATTTTATCAAGTCGAAATTACGACGAACTTCAAAAGGTATGCATGATATATGTATAACAAGCTGAACTCGTCCATCAAATTAAAGTTGGGTATCCATTTGATTTTGCATAAACTAGCTCCTCAGTACTATATTAATAAGACCTTACACGTGAGCTCTTATTTTGTAAGTTTAGTCAAGTAAGAGATCTCTAATGTCATTTATGCAGAATCCTTACGTTCTATCTGTCGATCCTTGTGGCTCGAGCAGTGGTTCAGCAATATCTGTGGCAGCAAACTTGGCAACTGCAACACTCGGAACCGAGACTGATGGTTCTATTCTTTGTCCATCGAGTTTTAATTCAGTAGTGGGTATCAAACCAACTGTTGGTCTCACGAGTCGAGCTGGAGTAATCCCGATCAGTCCAAGGCAGGACACTGTAGGGTAAATCTCATTATTATCTTAACATGGCCCATTCACAAAAGCTAAAAGCCTTTTTCAACATACATGAAAATAATTTTGGTGTGTAATTTACTTAATTATAGATTGACTAACAAAGTAAAGCTGCTTAAATGTGGCTGGATAATCAGTCCGATATGCAGGACAGTATCAGATGCAGTTTATGTCCTAGACGCAATCGTTGGCTATGATTCCAGAGACACAGAAGCCACCAAAAGGGCTTCAAAGTACATCCCTCACGATGGCTATGCCCAATTCTTGAAATCTGACGGGCTCAAGGGAAAGAGACTCGGTATAGTGAGGAATCCATTCTACAATTTTGACGATGATAAACTTCTTACAAGTGCCTTTGAGCACCACCTCCAAACCTTAAGGTGACTTACATACATACTTTAAAATGATAGCCTAATTGTGAAAAAAAGTTCATTTCGTTATATAAAGTATTATAGCACTAACTATTTTTTGCTTGGATTCGACTCCAGGCAGGCAGGTGCAATCTTGGTGGATAATTTGGAAATATCCCACATTGAGACAATCTTAGATTCTAGTGTAAGTGGAGAAGACACTGCATTGAATACAGAGTTCAAAATGTCTTTGAATGCTTACTTGAAAGAACTAGTGGCTTCCCCAGTTCAATCCTTGGCAGATGTTATAGCATTCAATAAGAAATTTTCTGATGAGGTATGAGAATCATATATTTTCGTGAACTGCACTTTGGCATCATTAGTGATGTGGTCAGAATAATATCATTCTGCATTTTAAATTACTCTGAATTTGTGATTTCTGATGTAGGAAAAGATTAAGGAATTTGGCCAGGATACCTTTTTGGCTGCAGAAGCCACAAATGGGATTGGGAAAGCTGAAAAGAAAGCAGTAAAGAATCTGAGTAAATTATCAAAGAACGGATTTGTGAAGTTGATGAAGAAGAACAAATTACATGCACTGGTTGCTGGTGGACCGGACATTTCCAGAGTTCTTGCTATAGGTGGATTCCCAGGTATTAACGTTCCTGCAGTATATACCAACACTGGGGTGCCAATTGGCATGTCATTTGGTGGCTTAAAGGGTTCTGAGCCTAGTCTTATTGAAATTGCTTATGCATTCGAACAAGCTACAAAAATCAGAAAACCTCCAACATTTCTTTGAGAATTCAAGGGAACAATCTGTTATTCAATGCACAATGTTGGGTAAAGTGTTCCTTGTGAGTTGTGACTGAAAATTAAGATAAATAAATATGAGTATTTTAACCCTTTGAGTATTATGCATTGCAGTAATGTTCTGTTTTCTCTCAACTTATTCTCCATTATCTTTTAATTCTTATAAGAATAGATAGTAAGAGTCATAGTTATTGAGTTGTTTAAAGCGCGTTATCACTTGGAGCACAAATTGAACAAGCTATGCCTCATGCGCTTTTCACTTGAGGCAAGACAGCTTGCTAAATCCCGTTAAATAAATATACCGACATCTTATTGCACATAAAGCACAAGTTCTGCGCCTTACCGCTTTTTTTACAAGGCAAGGCACACGCGAGATCCCGTTATGTAAACCTAATGGTTTTTAATACTTTTAATAGCATACAAAGCATAAATCCTGTGCTTTGTGTGCACTTTCTGATGAAGCGCTCGCCCTACATTTTAGCCTGCGCCTCATCAGACTTCTGCGCTTTAAATATGGATCGGCACAGTTTTGATGGGCTTGAGTTTCATAAACTAAGTTTGAGTATATTCAACGCTACCTTCGGAAACTAATATTATGATTGAGCTTTAATATCGAGATTTGTGAATTTTGAAAATCTAAACTATGGTTTGAAATGAGTTTAAATTTTTAGACCTGAGAGAAAAAAAATGGTATGCGTCAAATCAATGACTTATATAAGTTTTATGGTATTATTAGATCTGGAGAAATGTTACAGAACTGGATTCGGGGTTGGCATATTGTAAGACTAGATACAAGCAAGTACGTTTTGACCCCGTCTCATAGGGCGAGACCTAAGGCAGCCATGATCCACTAGGGTTCTTACTTATTAGTAATTTGCGTTCTTAAACTATGGATAGAGCATAGCAGTATTCAAAAAATTGAAATTGAAATGTTTTGACAATAAATAGTATCCAAATATGGAGGATATAGTATATCTTTGTTATCAATATACAGTCATATCCTTCCTGTGAAAATCAAATCCAATTAAATTAATATTCCTCCTCTTTAAATAGAAATTTTTATAACAAGAATAGAACAAAATCAATAGCCATTAAATATATACTGTTTACAACAGATATGAAACAATTCAACCCAACTATATATTCCAATCTCTTCATCACACACAAAAACAAACAAAAAATAAAGTGTCAAAATCTAAAAAAAAAAAAAAAAAGAAATGGAGAAAATTATGATTTTGGCCTCTATTTTGGTTCTCAACCTATTCACAACATCACTAGTAGAATCTAAATACTACTCGAGAAGCAAACCATACGAGCCAGTGAAATTAAAAAAGACTCACCTCCGTTTCTTCATTCACGATATTCTAAGTGGAAAGAAACCATCAGCAGTTCTGATAGCTGGTCCAAACACGACCAAAAGCGACCAGGGTCCGACGCCGTTTGGCACCGCATTCGCCATTGACGATATCCTGACAGAGGGGCCAGAAGCCACATCGAAAGTAATTGGAAATGCGCGTGGATTGTACGTGTCGTCGAGTCAAGACAAGTTATTGACTTTGGTAATGTATGTGGATTTAGGGTTTACGAGTGGGGAATATAAGGGGAGTTCGCTTAGTGTTTTTTCGAGAAATCCGGTGACGGAGAAACATAGGGAAATGGCCGTGGTTGGAGGAAGAGGGAAATTTAGGTTTGCGCAAGGGTTTATTAAGGTTAAGACTCATTATTTGAATTACAGTAATGGTGATGCTGTTCTTGAGTATGATGTTGAGGTTGTTCATCCATGATTATGTATTTTGAACAACAGGTTGATTGATTCATTCATGAAACTTTGTTATTTAGAATTTACAGTCTTAATCCTTTATGTCTCTTTGAAAAATTGTTAATTAGTGTTGTTTATTCTCTCTCTCTCTTTTTTAAAATAAACAAACAAACATATACGGAATTAAATTAATCTAATCAAACAGATAGAGTCTGTCGCAAAGACAGAAATGGCAATACTACTACATGGAATAATATTATCAATTCACTTCAAACTGAAAGCCCAAAAGTTATGGGCCACAGTTTACATTCCTATCAATATATTCGAAGCCCCAAAAAAGTTTAATTTCCTCAGCAATACCTACCTGCAACTGCAATAGCTAAGTCCACATTTGCATTTGCCTGTAAGAACAACATTCAGCCAATCGCTTTTGCAAATGGACACCTCAAAGAATGCATGGGAGATTTTGTAAAGATAACAGACAACCAGGCTACTCAGTATACATCCACAGAATAATGTTATTTAATCTAGAGAAAAAATAAAAATACCATAGTATTACTTAAAAGAGTAAATGGCACTTTTAGTCCTCCTTATGGACCAACTTTTGCTCACTCATCACTCTTAAATTTTTTGTAGCAGATACGTCCTCTATATTCGTCCCTCTTAAATTTAAAATACATTATATTTTAGTTTTGAAAAATAGAACTCTTATTTATAATGAGTTTGGATATTAGGGTTTAAATGAAAAAAGTAGGTGATTGAATGTTAAATGAAATGTCTTTTTTATAAAGAAAGTAGTGATATGTGTTATATGTTAAGATTTCAAAAGTTTTGGGCTCTGATTTCAAGATGTTTGAGCAAATGTTTGAGCAAGTTTGGCTGAGTCTCACAAATTTTATCCGAATCATATATATTTTTTTTAATCAAATTACAAAACCCTGTAAAATTAAGTCAAAATTCTGCCATATAGACTCCCAAGTGTCACATGGGGAGAAATAGCTCAAAACTGTATACTAGCATTTATCACCAGCCAAGGAAGAATCTTGAAAGACCCACGTAGAAGGATCGAATAATAACATTAATTTTACTTTATTTGCTTCTATGAAAAGATAAAGGGCCTGTTTGTTTGGCATTTCCCAGAATTTTTTCGTGTTTGGGAAATGCCAAACAAACATGTTTTCTATTTTCGGAAATAAATTTTTCATCCATTAATTTTCTCAAACTACTCTCTCAAAAGTCAAACAAACAACAATTTTCTTATCTCTAAACAAAACCTATACAAACTCTACTTTGATTTGACATAAAGTAACCTATCTCTTACACAATTTATCTCACATAAAAAACATGATTTGACATAAAGTCTTACACATCTTACACCTACAACCCACCTCTTCCAAAAAAACCTACACCTACTTTATTTCTCAAACCACTCTCTCAAAACCCAAACAAACAACATTACGCAAATCGAGATTATTTCACAAACCTCCACTACTCTCCCAAATTACTTTGCCAAACGCCAAACAAACAGGCCCAAAAGGTTAGGTACCCAGTTTGACAATCTGCAGACCACAAAAGGATGCAACCCCACTGAATAATTAGGCAAACAACATGTATACCAAATCCACCACCTATTTAAAGTTAGTGAGAAATACCACTTGTTCTTCATTAGTGATACCTGAAAAGTCCCAAAATTCTTCCCACATCAAGAAAATTTGTCCAAAAATAGTTGTTAGCTAACTACTGCTTGTAAACTTGTCAAAATTTATGGGTTAGTTTTTCAAGAACAAAGCTAACACATGTCCCATTTCAATAAGTTTAACAACCCTGGCTAAAACCTCTTCTCATCAATATATATATATACACAACCTCACCACCAGTCTTCATCATTCCACAAAGAACTTGAAATCAAAGCAAAATGGCAAAATTATACTCAAATTTACTTCCAATTTTCATCTTTCTCGTTTCACCCATTTCATGGGCTCCCATCATCAAAGCCCAAAATAGTGACCAACCCACTTGGGCCAGACGAGTTGAAACAAAAACTGAAGTAATAACAACTCTTCAATTCTATTTCCACGACATACTCAGTGGTCAAAAACCAAGTGCTGTGAGGATCGCTCAAGCTACTCAAACCAACAATTCATCAACCATTTTCGGCATGCTAATGATGATCGATGATCCGTTGACTATTGGGCCTGATCCATCATCAAAAGTTGTCGGCTGGGCCAGGGGAATGTATGGGTCGGCGGGCCAAACAGATTTTGGGCTTATCATGGCTCTTAGCTATGGGTTTACAGATGGGATATATGATGGGAGCTCTTTTAGCCTTCTTGGTATTAATAAGGCAACTCAACCCTTTCGGGAGATGCCGATTGTGGGCGGCACCGGCCTTTTCCGGTTCGCTCGTGGCTATGCGGTGGCGCATACGTATCAGTTGGACCTGGCCACCGGTGATGCTGTAGTTGGGTACAACGTTACTATTGCTACGTATATTTAAGAGTTCAATAGAACTATCGGTTAATTAATTTCGTTTTTTTTTTTATCATATGATTTGGTTAATTGAATATTACAAGTTTTTGAAAATTCTTTGGAAATATAATTGGAAAAGTTATCACTACTTTATAGTTTCGTTTCAATTGATCCAAAAATGGAATATTCTCTTTGATTTCGGCGAGAACGTATATAAATTTGATCTGTGGTAGAATATAAGATTGGAAATTTTAAAAATATTCCAAGTTAAAATGGAAAGGATTGAATGAAACTATTGAATAAAAAATGCAGTATATATTAAAAATGAACCAAAAGTACACATTTTATAATTTATTTGTTGTCTAACTTTAGCGTATATTTTCTTCATGGAACTCTATTCCGTTATGTTCTATCTACCAAAGTAGACAATCCTATATATGATCTAATTTTTGGGTAGAAATATCCTTTTTTTTTTATTGCATTCATTATTGACCCAAAGTGCTCCCTTACCGGTGGGGCTGTGCCTATGTAAATGGTGGTGCCTGGGAAGAGAAAGTGGGCTTGATCTCTGTTTTTATGGGCTATAACCCGGACTCCTGACTTTAATTATATTCAGGACAAAAAAAGTTGACAAATATTCGTCCTTTAATTACTTTATTTATATTTCATTTAAGTCAATTCAATAAGTATCAAATTCGAATTCGTATTTGACCCAGTCAAATTTCGTGCAAATTTAATTCTTATAATCAACTAATTGTATAAACAAATGACAAGTACTTATTCAATTTGTTTCATTAAATGAATTATAATAAAATAAACTTTTTAGATCCAATGCAAAATGTGCTCTACATTTCCTAGTTTATATGTATATATATATATATATATATATAAATAATTTTAAAAAGAATTGAAATATACGCTTCAATTTTGCTTCATTTTATAGGCAAGGTAAACAATATTTATCCAAAATACATGTATATACACTTATACAGAAAGTATTTTGTAAGGCATAAACAGAGTTTTTTTTTATTCTTCTAATTAAATATAAACATGCCTTTAGTATGTGGAGTGAAAAAAAAAAATTAGAAACAAAAACTGATTTGCAAATTGCACCCTATAAAAATGGAGGCGGAAGTTTTTTAACTTTCCATTTAATTATCAAACAAATCTCATTTCAAGGTGCATTTTGTTATATTTAATTTTTGAGGGTGGAAACCACCAAAAGGTACTATTTCGATGGTGACAAACCGTAACAAACAGTCCTTTGCTTTTTTTCTAGATTAGATGGCTGCTAAGGAAATTAGATGGCTGCTAAGGAAATGGTTTTTGAACTCTTTTTTTTTTTTTCCTTGTAGAAAGGCAAGGGGTTAATAAAATACTAATGAAGTAATTCATTGTGTAGATCGAATAAGGGAGTCGTGATTATATATTAGGGAATCCAGATTTTTAAATAAAAGTGAGAAGTTAGATTCTAAATTTGATATCATCTTTAGATATATTTCATTGAGGTCAGGTATACGTCTTCTAGCGGCTGCTAGTTGGTACTTGGTAGTTGATAAGTCTTACACTATATGGCATTCATATGGAAATCCAAACCTAGTATACTTTAACACGATGCCTATAGGAATATCTTCTATAATTATTTTAAAATGGCTACATCATGATGAAACAAAAAAATGTTTAAAGTCTCAAAGTCTCTTCATTCAACTTGCATCATATATAAGAAATTACCTTTTTTAACATCAAGTTCCACTACAACTGCTCCATCCCTATATAATCTCATGCTAATCTATTT
Source organism: Penstemon davidsonii (assembly GCA_034814905.1). Lineage (NCBI taxonomy): Eukaryota > Viridiplantae > Streptophyta > Magnoliopsida > Lamiales > Plantaginaceae > Penstemon > Penstemon davidsonii. Next base: position 9,759,453 of record JAYDYQ010002688.1, read on the forward strand.
ACATAAGCATAACCTCTAGAGAGACCAAAAAAAAGAAAAAAAACAAAGAATGGCAAAGCTAATAATCATTCTCGTCACACTTCTTTCCATATTATTCATAGCCATGCCAAATACTCATGCTCGAAATTTAAGCCCTGATGGAGAAAAGAAATGGTTCCAAAACATTTGCAACGGAAAGGAGAGTGTAGCAAAGGTTCACTTTTACGTTCAAGACGTATTGGGTGGTGAAAATATAACCGTATACGAGGTTGCCCGAGCCACGATCACCTCTAATTCTCCCACTACGTTCGGCAAGTTAGAGTCTTGGACGACCTACTCACGGCCGAGCCGGACATCAACTCACAGGAAATCGGCCGAGTTCAAGGGCTTATTACATCGGCGGATTTGAAAACTTCTGGCCTAGCTATGAACCTTAACTTCGTTTTCACAGCGGGTGAGTATAAGGGAAGTACAATCAGTATTTTGGGACGCAATCAAATTGATGATGAGCATCGTGAGTTGCCGGTGGTTGGTGGCACCGGAATATTCCGTATGGCTCGTGGATATGCAATTACAAATACTTATTCTTACGATGCGGTGACAAATTATGGAGTTTTGGAATATACCCTTTATGTTACTTATGTTGAAGATGCAGCAAACATTTTCCTAGCAAATGAATAAGAGATGTTGATCAATTTGTGAAAAAGTTGTTTACTTGTTGATTTCGATTGAAATGTGTGATTACGTGTGGTATTTTTGTTTTTGTTTTTTACTTTTTGTTTGTTTGTGGTGCACTTTTTTTTTTGGTCTTATACTTATTATGTTGAAGGATAAATAATGGTTTCATGTACCTAGCTAATTCATTACCTACTACGTAATTAAACGTGTAATTTTACTATATAAGCAATTGACTATCAATTTGTTCAAGTAAAACATGCATCTGGTCTTTGTTTTTATGATACTTATTGTGTTTGACCTTTTATTTATTTATTTGTTGTTTGTTGACGAAGGTGCACACTTGACTTGTCAATTGTTATGCAAACACGCGGCAAAGAAAGTGTAATTTATTTTACTAGGATGGGTAAGGATAAAATTTGGTCAAACAATTCTGGGCCTATTTCATAGTATAATTTTTTTTTTTTTTTTTAATCTACTAAACTGTGTATTTATAGTTCGGACCGAAAAATGCATTGGATATGACTCTTCAATGTGGTGTTTCTAGTAGGATTCAAACTTGAATTTTACTTCTAGGAGTCGCATCCACTGTCACTTGACCCAACCACCTTTGATTTTCCGCTTGTTATTATAGGAGCGCTTTAAATTTTCGAAATCTAAAATTTCAAATTATGCATTTTCATTTTAGAAAAAAGAAAGAAATACATGACCGTAACCGTATGTAACGCATAACATAGCTTCTAAAATACATGACCCAACTTTTTTCCCGATACCTAGTAACTAATATTGAAAGCATATTAAACAAATTTCCAATTTGCCAAAATTTTAAACAGGCCCATATAATTTCTTAAAATTCGACACTGCTTCTTTTTCATCCAAATCTTTTCAATATATTCCAAACACATGAGTTAAATCAACCATTTTTTAATGATATAATAAACTAAATTAATGTATGCATGATCAATTTTAGAAATCTAGATAAGAATCTATTCTCTCCAATAATATAATTTTGCTTTTCAACAAAGGATTAGCAGCCTTTTTAGTGAGGTAGTTTAAGATTTAATAAAGTTGGTACGTAGGTCCTGTGTTGAATAAATGAACTCTAATGATATTTAGAGACCAAAAAGGTCAGGAAATATCTAAAAATTCTCTTTGAGAATGTCCAGGCTTTCATGTTGGGATTAAGTTTTACTTGAATATAATTTGAAAATGGGGCCAGTCATGAGCCCATATAGCTTTGTTTTTTCCTATTAGTAGGTGGGTAGGGGCCCAAAACCGAAGCTCCTTCAGATAGGCTTGTAACAAATTGCGATTGGGCCCAATATCCAGTCTCCATGGTCAAAGCCATATGAAGCCGGATTGCGATTCGTCTTATTTGGGCTTGAATATTTTGGTTATATAGAAAAGTAAAGTAAACATTTTCGTATAATTAAATTGAAAATTCATCTAATTACAAAATAAATGTATTACATATTATTGTATGATTTAACTCCAATTAAAGTAGTGGTCATGTCAGATATATAGGCATTGCAGAGGTATTTTATACTAATAACGTTTTCATTTTTGACATAAGATCATCAATAATTAATGAGACGACAAGTTGGACCTCCAATCTGAAAAATAACAAAAACATCATAACTAGAATCCATGCAAACAAAATAAAATAAAAATAAATAAGGGTAGCTAGGTCAGGTCACGTTTCTCCTTCATTCATGTGAAAAATAAGAATAGAATTGGTACCCTATATACTTATGGAACAATATACTTTGCTAGTCGATCTACATGACCAACTTGGAAATAATGCGCATACAAATTAGCTGTCTGAAGGCACTTTGTGTATCTTCCACACAATATATAATAAACACTCCACGGACCACATGTGATTGCTTTGTTAATGTTTCAAGAAATGAAAACTTATCCACCCGCCATTTATGCAAGGAAATAATCGAGTTCGTTTCTTTGGTGCGCCCCCCTTTTTATTTTGTCTCTTATTATTTGGGCTTATCTTAACTTTTAAATATTTCAATCAAGCCCAAACACGTATTTTGAATTACAGATATTCTGACTTGAATCATTATCAATTGGATCTGTAATTAGTTCGAATAATTAAAAATCCAATTAAATCAAACTGAGTATTGATTAAAAGCTACTCCATTGACAGCCCTGTTGTATAGATGTTCTTTTTCTTCTAATTTTGGCAATACCATTGACATTTTATTCTTTATATTATCACATTAGCCCCAAACCTTCTATAAATTACACCCCTTTACTAAATTGTTCATCTCATCAACTCCAAAGAAAAAGAAAATATGGCCGGGAAAAAATACTTGTTCATTCTTATACTTGTCTCTGCAGCAATTCTAACTCATGGCCATGACATTACTACAGAGCCAAATTCAATCAAAAATTGGTTCAATAAACTTCACGATGCAAAGGAAAAGATAACTGAACTTCAATTCTACGTTCAGGACATATTATCTGGCCCAAACCCATCAAACGTACAAGTGGCCAGGGCCAGTTCTACGTTCACATCCCCTACATTTTTTGGGCTTGTGGCAGTGCTAGATGATCCAGTACGAACTGGGCCGACCCCAGATTCTGAAATAATTGGTCGGGCCCAAGGATTATTTGCTTTTGCATCTTTAGAAGAAACGAGTTTGCATATGACGTTTGATCTGGTGTTCACTAGTGGAGATTATAATGGAAGTAGTATTAGTATAGTTGGGCACAATCCGTATCTTAATCAGAACCGTGAAATGTCTGTAGTTGGTGGCACTGGCGCTTTCAGGTTCGCACGAGGTGTGGTTGCGGTGAACACGGTGTCGTTTGATAGTTCTACCGGGGATGCTTTCTTTCAGTATAATGTCACGGTGTTACATTATACTACTATTTAGAAGGCACTTTAATTACTTACATGTGCTGTATTTTCTAATATGCATGGTCCTTAATTAATTTCTTCAAGAATTATTACATCTCCAATGTAAAATTGTGTTCTATATACCATGTAATGCAAACCAATTAAATATTAATGTAATCTCGATTTGGCTACATATACTCAATTACAGAGTAAATATATTTATATATGTTGTGCAATTTCTAGGCCTGATTTGGAACTCGCTCAAATTTTGGCCCAAGGAAACTGCGGAAAACGTTTGGATCACGTCCGGCCCAACAAATTAATTAACAGAGCCGAACACGGTGTTCCACTCTTAGAATTTGCATTAATTAACAGAAAAATATTCCTTAATTTCTCTGTTTACATATTATTATATTAACGTACGATTTTTGTATTTTTCACGGAATGAAGGGGAAGAATGAATGACATTGTGGGTGGCCCAAATCCAACCAATATTCCAATTGCAATGGCAAATTTCACGGCCCAATCACCTACATATTTCGGCATGATTGCGGCCATGGATGATCTATCAACAGCTAGGCCCAGACCAAATTCTGAGATTGTGGGCAGAGCCCAAGGACTTTTTGGGGCGACCTCGTTGGAGGAGATAGGTTTGTATATGACGTTTAGTTTTGTGTTTACGAGTGGAAATATAATGGTAGTACTGAAGATAAATTTACTAACTCAAAAGCTAAACAACTAACTATGAAAAGCAGCTAAGTGAGTTAAAATTTTGATGATAACAAGCTAAGTCAGAAATAGACGAGCAAGGAAGTTATCAGCCAAGTGAAGAGCTAAGTGATTGACTTTGTTAAAATTTTCAGACAAAAGAATATTGAGAAGACAAGTATCATATTCAAGGTTTGAAGATGAAGGGTTAATCAATTCTGGTTTTGATTGATTAACAGTTGAAATCTACCAGCTAAGTTCTAATGAAGACAGTCAAGTGAAGACATCATTGGAGATCTTAGTACAAAAAGTTGAATATCAAACAACTGAGTTATTTGATCAGCCAAGTCAAGGACATCTGAGTATTGGATAGCCGAGAAGAGTTTGATCAGCGAAGTTCAAGAGCTGAGTTTCAAACAACCAAGTGACTTTTTCAAACGACTACAAGGAGCACATTAATTGTTATCTCAATTGCTCTGAGGATTGGATGAGTAATGTCCAATGATAAGGAATAAATACAAGTATTCCTAGGACAACAGAGTATCCTCGGACATCAGGGTGCAATTAATGAGATTGACAGAGTTGTACATAGTACATTACTAAAATGGGAGCATCTAGGGTGCGGACAAGGTAACTCGCCCTCACATGCGGGGACGGCCCTGAAATCATGCCATGTGGCGCGCGTAACTAGTATGTAACTCGGCGAGTTGACTCGGTCTGTAAATAGACCATTTTACCCTTTTTGGTTTTAATTTTAAATAAAAGTTGAGTTAATTTTCAATGAGGGAATTGCACTTTTCCTACCAAACTTTTATCACCTTTATACATTTCATACCATACCTTTCAAAAAAACATATTTCATACCAAAATTAATAAACCTTTTTCACATTTAGTTTGACAGTTAACTTTTGGATGGAAAAAATCATTTATCCGTTAAATCACTATTTTCATTTCTTTAGGGGGATATTTGCAATTGGATAAAAAAATACTTAAAAATTAGGAGGGGATAAATGCAATTATTGCCGGCCCAATCCTCCCTCTTTCACCTCCGGCCCACAACCACCGCCTCCACCTCCTCCCTCAAACACCACCACTACAACCCACCAAAACTCATCCCCACCCCACCCCACCCCACCCCATCGTCACCTTCTATTTTCTTTTTCAATTTCTATAAATAACATCTTGCATAAATTAATTATCATTCAAAAAATTCTTCTTCCTTTTTACTGCGACACACCACCATTACAATTCGGCAATCCACCATGGCTCCACCCAAAGTAGCTCTCCCCACTCACTAACAACAAACATAATTACAATTTCCTTTTTTTTTTTTTTTCCAGTTATATATATATTTGCAGTGATATATGAGAGGAGGAAGTAATATTTACACCATAATTATTTGATAAATCAAAGAGTAAAGTCTTGTCTCTCTGAAACGAATCGATTTGAAAAAATAAATAAAAATCAACTATTACTTACAGATTAAACGAAAGATGTTCTTAAATTTGTTTGAGTGTAATTTTAAATTGAATGGTAATAAATCTGAAATAACCTTAAAACTCACCCACCTTCAAAAGACGATTCCGGCCAAACCCCCCCACCTCTGTCAAAATTGATCACGCCTTTCGAAAAACCATGTCACGGGCAACTTATTCCATGGCTTGATTCCAGAATCCAGATTTCACGATTGTCTGAGCTCCGCCCATTTGGGCGGCGCGTTTAGTTCGTAAACCCTAACTTTTACGCTTTTTCAATTTGTTGCGAATTTCTTCAAGTTAACTGTTCATTTGCTGTTTTAGAGATCGATATTCACTTTTGATGGTGTTAATTCAAAGGTTAGTTGTTGATTTTGGTTGGTAGATATTCACCTTCTTCACGAACAAGTTCATGCATGTCAATGGTGATTTTTGGTAAATCGCAAGAGCAGTCCAAAACATCTGAGCAACAAACAAAACCTCCCCAAAACTTTTCGTTGCCAATTGCAAATACCCCCCTAAAGAAATGAAAATAGAGAATCAAAGGACATGTGCCTGGCACGTGACTTTTTCCATCCAAAAGTTAACGGCCAAACTAAATGTGAAAAAAGTTGATCAATTTTGGTATGAAATGTGTTTTTTTTAAAGGTATTGTATGAAATGTATAAGGTGACAAAAGTTTGGTATGAAAAGTGCAATTCCCTCAATCTTCAATTAATAAAAGACAGTTATAACCTTTAAATCAAAAAAATTGGGGGTAAAGCGGTCTTTTTATATGAGAGGCGGTTTTTTTTTTTTTAGAAGCAAAATAAGTGAAAGGGTAAATTAGGTAAATTGGAATTTAATTAAAGTCAATAGTTACAAATTAATCTTGACCAAGTTACCTAATCAACGACCCAGATCAATCTGTGCCAAATGAACGGCATGATGAGGCTTCCCGCATGTGAGGGCGTAACTCACATGCCCGCACCCTAGAAAAATCCTACTAAAATAGTGACAGAGCTACATGCAGACTTTATAGCCGTTTGAATTTGGTAGAAGAAATAGGGGCATTCCTGAAATTAAGGAAACTTTCAACGGACATTAATACCAGAACTCCTATAAATACTCACGGACTTGAAGAAAAAAAAAAGACTTGAACTTTACAGATCAAAATCAAGCACTTCTGAGAGCACACAAAACTACTAAGTTGTTCTAAGAGAAAGTTTAAAGTGTTGAAGAAAAACAGAGAGTTGTAACAAGGTTGCAACTAAGTGCAGTAGATCAACAAGGTTGAAGATCTGTAATAGCTAAGAGCTAAGTGCTAAGAGAGATGAGAGTTTCTGAGAGATTTCTCATGCTTTAACGCATGTAAATATTCCTCGCTTGGTTGTATAAGTTGTAAACATCAAGTACAGTATTAGTCTAAGAGATTAGTACGGTGCCTTCCAACAAGGTTGCGATGAAGAGTGGACTAAAGGAATTTCCTTGAACACTATACAAAAATTTGTGTCATTTAAATTCCGCACTTACTTTCTGCATTTGCAAAGAACAGACTAGTTACATGTTCATCAACTAAATTTAAAAGGACTGAAAAGAATTTTACAAAGAGGAAACTAATTTTGTGTTAACAAAATTCTGTTTGATAAAACTCATGTTTATTTCGCTACCAAATATCTCAAAAGAACTTTGACTATATAAGTTGTCTTACTCAGCTGTATCAAGAACAGCTAAGTATTTTACTAAGCTGACAGCTTACTGCCAACAGCCGAGTGAATTAATCATATGGTTGAAGGATAACCGAGTGAACTGCTTTACTTAAGCACAATTTGAGTGAATAAATAAAAGTTCTAAAAAGGTCTATTCACCCACTCCCCTCTAGACCATTTTGTCCACTTTGGACCCAACAAGTACGATTAGCCTTATTGGACACAACCCTTCTTTAATGAGCACCGTGAGTTGCCGATTGTTGGTTGCTCCGGTGTTTATAGACTCGGTCATGGCTCGGCACTGTTGAATACGGTGTCGTATGATAGTGCATTGGGTGATGATGTCGTGCAATATAATGTTGTTGTATTGCATTATTAGTTGGGCCAGTAGTGGTCCATTTGTTTGCTATTGTCTTCACGTTTGGTTAATTTTTTGTTTTATTTTATGTTTAATTGTGTACTCTAGCTTTTGTCTTTGTCCAACCTTTTAAGTAACTTATGGCATGATTGTTTTTACAAATATATAATTCTTTCGAGGCGACTCATTCTCTACCGACAACTAATTTGTGTAAATGAGCATATTGTTTTGAATTACACTTTGTTCAAATTGATTTATGTAATCTGCTCAAATCTAACTTTAAAAATCATTAAACGAAAAGGTATTGTTCGAGCCTGTTTGTTGTAATGTATAATGAATCGAACTCGAACTAATATTTTTATTTAACAAGTTGTGGTCAAATATCAAGTACTCAAACAAATAGTTCAAAAGAAAAAAAAAATTATATTGTGATTATTTTAAATATGTATCTTAATTCCCTAAAGAAATTATATATTACAATTTGTATTACTAATATAAATTTTTTTTTAATTTTATATTAATTCAACTTTTTTACTTACTTTATTGGATATTATAATTTGCATGCCATTATTTTTTTGAAACATGTAATATGTAAATAGGTCCACACACTGAGGGTATATTGGTAACAAATAGAAATTAGAAACTAACACGAGTTAACCTTTTAACAAATGGTGTGGTATACAATACAAAGAAAAATATAAACAAGACAAGTTTTGCAATAAAATTTTCAAACGTACAAGTTTTCTTGAAACGTTAATGTATTTAATCCAAAGATTAATTTCTCAGAAAAAGTAAAAAAAGAGAACAAGGCAAAAGAATAGAATTGGTACCCCATATACTTATGGAACAATATACTTTGCGTCTGCAACCCATCAAAGTTACATGACTACTTTTGGTTTTATTTGCCTACAAATTAGGTGAAGGCACTTTGTGTATCGTCCACACAATAATGGGGAAAATGCAAGATACTACCCTATGTTATGCGAAATCTGCATCAAACTATTCTGTAAAATTATTTTTGCACCAAACTCCCTAGTACTTTAAAAAATTCTGCATAAAACACTCAATTTCCGTTAGTTACTAACACCGTTAATTTTTAATTGAATTTTCTAAATTAACCCTAGATATATTTAAAAGTACAAGGGAGTTTTACGTAAACAAAATTATTTAAAAATGTTTCAAGAAATGATTACTTATCCACCCTGTATGAGGCGGACTTAATTTGCAAATTTCACAAGGTATCAGCAGCTACACCATACGAGTAGGGATGTCAGATGTGATCGAATTTAAAAGTGAAAATTAAATTAAATTGACCCTAGATATATTTAAAAGTAAGGACTTAACAGTAATCGAATTCATATCACATTAGCCCCAAACCTAAACTAAATTGTTCATCCTCATCAGCTCCAAAGAAAAAGAAAATATGGCCGGAAAAAATTACTTGTTCATTCTTATACTTGTCTCAGCTGTAGCAATTCTAACTCATGGTTGCCATGGCATTAATACAGAGACAAATTCAATCCAAAATTGGTTAAAAAATCTTCACCTTGCAAGGGAAAAGATAACTGAACTTCAATTCTACGTCCAGGACATATTATCGGGACCAAACCCATCAAACATACAAGTGGCCAGGGCCAATTCAACGCTCACATCCCCTACATCTTTTGGGTCTGTGGCAGTGCTAGACGATCCAGTAAGGACTGGTCCGAGCTCAGATTCTGAAATAATTGGTCGGGCCCAAGGATTATTTGCTTTGGCATCTTTAGAAGAAATGAGTTTGCATATGACGTTTGATCTGGTGTTCACTAGTGGAGATTATAATGGAAGTAGTATTAGTATAGTTGGGCACAATCCGTATCTTAATCAGAACCGTGAATTGTCTGTAGTTGGTGGCACTGGCGCTTTCAGGTTCGCACGAGGTGTGGTTGCGGTGAACACGGTGTCGTTAAATTCTTCTACCGGGGATGCTTTCTTTCAGTATAATGTCACGGTATTACATTATATTTAATTATTAGGCACTTTAATTACTTACATGTGCTAGCTGTATTTTCAAATATGCATTTCTTCAAGAATAATTTACATCTCTAATGTAAAATTGTGTTCTTTCTTTGTACCATATGCAAAGCATTAATTAATGTAATCTCGATTTGGCTCAATTATTATATAGAATAAATATATTTATATATGTTGTGTAATTAGCAAGACCCAAGAAGTATTATTATTCATAAAATGCAATTAATGTCTAGGCCTTATCTGAAACTCGCTCAAAATTTGGCCCAAGGAAACTGCCGAAAATGTTTCCATCACGTCCGACCCAACAAATTAATAGAGCAGAACAAAATACTGTTCCACTCTTACAAGATATTTGCATAACATACAAAATTACAGTATTAGTTAATTTCTCTTTTCTTATAGTAGCATATATGTATTAGGAAAAGATGATATTTATTCCTTCCTTCATAAACAATATTCATTAATTTCTCTGTTTATATATTGCTAATTAACAATTTATGTATTCTACTCGTAATGAAGAATGAATTTTTTTGTGTTACGTACAGATGAAATGATCTTATCCTCTTCCCCATGTCGTGTTATATCTTAATTATCAAATTTAATTAGAGTTAGAAGGTGCCAGCCAGCTAACACTTACGTTTTCTTCCAATTGTGGCAAATACATTATCCCTTTTTCTTTCATTATAGGGATATATGATTGTATCTACCTATACACCTTGCGGTCTAGTGACATTACAAATACAGCGCCAGATATTTTAAAAATTACAAACAATCCTAAACATGTTATCGGTATGGGCTGGGCTGAAAAGGGGTGTTTTGTGAATAGTACTATTAAACCTTAGGAAGTATATTTGTTTGTAAACGCAAAATATAAAACCTTTAAATTATTGTTTTTTATGTGAATTGCACTATACTAAAATAAAGTAATATTTTTTAAAAATTTGATAGAAATTTTAATTCTACAATAAATATTATTTCATACTTACATATTGAATAGTTGAACTACAATAAACACAAAATAAAGTCTAGTTTAATTTTTATTCAAAAGTTATGTTTATTTACAGATATAAATAAGTTGACCCTTACGGTTGGAATAAGAGTTAAGAGTTGATTGAGAGAAAATGATAAATTAGTGTCAGTTTATCAAGTAAACACGGGGTGTTATAGCCCATTTCTTCAAAACATATATAAGATGGTTATTGTCAATTTTTCAAGTATACATATTGAAAATAGTCGATCTTATGAATTGAATTTTAATAATCGAATTCGAATTATATGATATTAAATTAAATCTATATTATATTTCAATAACCATATTCGAATTACTGGATTTTAATTCAATGACCATATTCGAATTACTGGATATTAAAAATAACGATTAAACTTAAAATTATTATTTTTGAATATTTGAAAAAAATCTTAAATTTAATACCGAATTTTTATAGTAGTTTATGCGAAAACGGCTTTTAGCATTTGGGGTTTGAGAAAAGTCAAACTCATTCTTTCTGGAAGGACTATTATACATTAGCTTTTAGTGTAATTAAACTTTTTTTTTTAAAACTTATATTTGATTTAGAATTTGACTTGTGAGAGAGATAGCTCTTGGAAGTCGGTTAAAAATCCAAACCTAGTATACGTACTTAGACATATAATATACTCTCTTCTTCCCAAAATTTATATTATATGGTACAGTTAATCAGTTAACTTGATCAAATTTTAAAAAATATAAATAAATAATTTAATTATATATATTTTAATAATGATTTGATAATATTATATAACACCATATATTTTCTAATATTTAAATGGTATAAAACGCTATAAATGTAATAAAATCTACTTGATAAGATACTTAAAATATTGAAAAACTTGACTTTAAAGAGTAGCAAATGGAGTAAAAAAATTAGAATATGAAGTATATATATGGAATATCTTCTAAAGTACTTGTGGTTTAAAAAAAGTCTTATTAAATATAATTTTCATTTCTAGGAATTTAGAGAAAAGGTGATCGTTTTTTGTCAATAATATAATGCTTTTTATTCACACTATATAGGACCCCGAAAAATCGAAATGAAGATATTCTTAGACTGTTAACTGTGATCATAGCAAGAACTTATCATTAGGAGTACGCATTTAATATAATTTATATTCTTTGACGAAATGGCCACTATTAATCTTACCACATTTGAAATTATCAAAAAAAAAAAAAATCTTACCACATTTGATATCATTTTAAATTAGTGGATAATAGCCCCTATAAAAGTTTTTACTTATTGTGCATAGGAAAATTATTTTTCAAGTCTGGTTTGATACCAAGCAAGTATATTGCACTTGTATTGTGATTGGTCACTCTCCTGGGAGTTACATATAATCCCAAAGCAAGTGTATTGCAATTGCCATGTAATAACTTTGGGTTCGGCCAAACCCGGTCTAAGTAAGAATTTCGGGGAAAATGCACGATACTATCATGTGTTATGCAAAACCTGCACAAAACTACCATGTGAATTTTTTTTTGGACCAAACTCCCTTGTACTTCAAAAACCCTGCACAAAACACCCAATCTCCGTTAGTTACTAACTCCGTTAATTTTTAATTGAATTTCCTAAATTACCCCTAGATTTATTTAAAAGTACAAGGGAGTTTTGATCAAACGTTCAAAAGTACAAGGGAGTTTTACGCAAACATTCAAAAATACAAGGGAGTTTTGTGCAAACGTTCAAAAGTACAAGGAAGTTTTGCTCAAATATTCAAAAGTACAAGGGAGTTTTACGCAAACAAAATTATGCGAAAATTAACGGTGTTAGTAACTAACGGAGATTGGATGTTTTATGCAGGATTTTTGAAAGTACAAGAGAGTTTCATGCAAAAAAAAAATTCACAGGATATTTTTGTGTAGATTTCACATAACACAATGTAGTGTCATTAATTTATCCCAAGAATTTCCTTAATTTGGGGTATTCTATACGCAACTCAACATGCATCATCGTTCCCTTTCGCCAGCTAGAGTTTAATTAAATTCTCCTTTCTACAACTGCCCCTATATAAACGGACGGGATTTCCTATCACATATTGGTGTCACACCAATATGTGATTGACAAATATCAATCTGCCTAAATTATGTTTTAATCTATTTTTTTATTTTTTCCATACTTTAATTAATTTCAAGAAAAGAAAAAGGAAAGAGATAATCTCCATTCTAGCTACAGTACTTCAAACCATTTTCATCATCATCTCCAAATCATTAATTTTTAAAATACTTCAAGTTGGTCCCTACAACTTCGCGTGATATATTTTTAAAATTATTTCTTGAAATATGCAGATCCAAAACGACCTATTTTTTACAAATTTGGTGTTTTTTGCAAGGATTTTTAAAGTACAAGGAAGTTTGGCGCAACAAAAATTTCACAGAGTAGTTTCCTGCAGTTTAACATAACACAGGGGAGTATCTTGCATTTTCCCGTATAAGTAAAACTTTTCTTTTTTCCCTCTTTAGTTTAAACTGGTTGTAAATAAATTTTTACATACCCTAAGCCATTTTCACCTATTTAACTTATGATTCATCGGTTTAACCTCTCTTTTACCGATTTTATTCATTTTTATCGGTGTAATATATATTTTTACCAACTCACCCTTTCTTTATAGGTTTAACCTATTATCACTGTTTTCCCCATTTTTGTCGATTTCTTTCATTTTTTTTTGGTTTAACTCGTTTTCTACTGGTTTCACCCCTTTTTATAGGTTTAACCTTCTTTTTTTTTTATCGATTTTTTTTTTTATCGATTTTATCAATTTAACTCATTTTCACTTATTTCACATGTATTTCACCGATTTGACTTATTTTTCCACCAATTTTACATGGAATTTCATTGATTTCATCGACTTCATTATTAATTTATCGATTTGACCTCCCTTTTCCGACGATTTACCCGTATTTCCATCCGTTTTACACCGATTTCGCTCGTTTCACTTTTTTTTTCACCAACTTCGCTAATGATCACCAATTTCATCTGATTTTTTATTGATTTTACATGTTCTTAATGATTTCATGAGTCCATTTTTTTAAGGTTTCACCCATTTTTCACCACTTCACTAGTATTTACCAATTTTAACCAGATTTTCATCGGTTTTCATATTTTGTCTCTATTTCATGTATTTTTTCTTTGTTCCACCAATTTTCACTGTTTAACCCGTTTTTCACCTTAAGGAATTCCATGAAATTAACGCAAAGAGCACCAAGCAAATTTATAACTAGTATTGATTAAAGTTCATTTCCTTTAAGGAGTGTAAGTCTTTTACAAATATGAGTTGATATAACTCTATGCTTATCCTAGTTTATATTATTTTGAATTTGAATCAATTGTAATTAATGTATAAGAAAATATGATCTAATTAGTTACATAAAATTAACGATCCTATGTCCTATGATATGCATTCATATCAAAGTTTTGAATATAAAATTTATGTAAAATTAACACTTATTTCAAGTACTAAAAAGAATTAAGATTATTATAAATGAATCAATTAAGAATAAATATATAAAATAATTATTTTCATTGATTGGAAGAGCACAACCATGGGTTAATAAAGAGAAGACGAGATATATTTGGTGAGCCTGACATTTCAAAAAAGGCATATCATATATGATTGTGAGAAGCAACCGTCTCTAATATGACTATCGGCATATTTTATCGAGCCGTATATCATTTTCCTCTTGTATGGTAACATATCGCGAATCGTATAATGAACGTAAGATACAAATTAATAGTTAATAATAACATAAAATATGGTTTCAACATATATAAACATAAAAAACATGTCATAGCCGCAATTTTAAATTAATAGGGTTCGAAATTTGAGATTTTAGAATAAAAATTTGAAGAAAATCAAGTGAGTGAGGGTTTGATTTGCTTATGACTTAAGGGTGCAAAGAAAGGACATAGCAATTCTGCCAATCGTATCTAATTTGTCGAAAAAAATTGGAGTTTTCTAATTTGACCATGTTAAGAGGTGTGACCTAGTCAAAATTTGTATCGTAAACTAAAAATCGTATCGTATACAATTCATAAAATACGTATCGTTAAAATTCAAGAGGTTGCACAAGACAACTTGTGGTTCGTATCGTTCAGTCTCCGTATCGTATCGTGTCGTATCACATATTTTGTATCGTATCACATGTTTCGTATCGTGAATCGTACGATACTGATAACTATTATTGTCGATGAATGAAAATAACCACTCTTGGGGGGTTGGCAATTGGCAAATGGATCATTTGAATTGAATCTGAATCAGATCCTTGTGCACGGAATCCTAAATGGATTGAATTGTAAATGGACCCAACATTGTGGATGCGTGTGAATCCGATCTGATTCACAAATTTACACAACTAAAATATGATGGATCAAACTCTGGACCTACGACCAATCCACCATGGATCCAGGGAACCTAGGGATACTCTTTCTCTCCGACATGGATCAAAATTTTGTTTCCAATGTATGTTTCGGTCAATCAAATATTAGAAACTTTTCGAGACTTTTCGAAAATATTTAGGAAACACTAAGGAAAATTTGTAAAATAGAATACTAAATTAAGAAAAATAAGAGAGTTCAGACAAATAAATAATTTTTGAAATTATATCTTGTTTTCGTTTCGTTTGATTCAAAAACGAAAACTTTTCGATATTTTTGACGGAAATGATGTACATTTTGATCCATGCTCCCCGACACCCCTTCCCCCGCCAAAACTTACTAGATAAAAGTTTTTGAACAAGAATTAGTACTAAAACCCACCAAATGAACAAAATGCAATTTCAATTTCAAGTGAAAATAAACACACAAATCTCAAAAATAATGATTTCAAGCTTGATCAAGCGGTAATTGAAAGCGATTGTCTTCGTGCCCACCATGTTCATTCACGGTCATCTTCAATCCGACTGGAACGCCCAACCGTTAATTGAGGATATAAAAAGATATTGGCACTACCCAAAATGAAAATTTAAACATATTGCTCGAAATGCTAACATATCAGTCAGTCCACTCCCTTGTAAAGTGGACTTATGAACTTCCATGCTCTAACTTTTGCGACGGTGCTAATTACCCATTAACTGATTGTATTTACTCTTCTTAATTTCTAATGAAGTTTATGATTATCGAAAGAAAAGAAAAAAACATCTCCAATCAATTTCCCAGAATACATTAAAACATAAATATATAATAATAAAATAATGTAATGTTCTCTTCCATGCCTCCAGGTTTTCAATATTCTAGAATATTAATGATACTGGCTAGATGAAATGGAATGTCAACAAGCATCTATCTCTCTACCGGGAATGGGAATGGGATCCCCTTTTTCTTTTTAAGGTATCAAATTTTAATGGAACAGGAAGTGTAACCAACCATGCCTGATTGATGCGCACAAATTTGCAACCCAAGTATCCATAATGAACTCTCAAGGTTGAACTGTCCATGCGAAGATCCGTGGCTATATCGGAGATGTCACTTTGGAAATCATCAGCAAACAGGGAGAGCACCAGGACATAGCCAATAAGTAGTTTTTGTTTTTCGTCTGGAATTCCTTTTTTGTTTCTAGTATCACCAAACATGAAGGTGAATTTCTGGTAGAGAATACTGGGAAATTTGTGACGTTTTGCAGATGATGCACCATCAAAAGAATTTCTATCCTTAAACTTGATGAGATGACTTATGTATGACAATATGCCAGCCATCCTCCTTTTCTTTGACTCATCCTACAATAAAGCAAAGATATAAGCTCAAACCAATGTAAATTTGATTTACAATGCTTATAGTTGGTACAAATAGAAATTAGGCATTCGACCTTAAACGACAGAGATCTTCTTTTTTTTCGGATAAATTATATCCACAAGAACTGTCTGTTGTATGGTTAATTCATTACAAGCTATATTCAAGTAAAAAACATTACAAGTTTGATTTTAGTCTTTATCATCATCTTTTAAGAGAGAAAATCATGCAGGTTCATAAGTTGATTTGTAACATAGTCTTCACTAAAATTCACAGCAAAAGTGAAAACTTAGACAAGTTATCAATCATTCTGAATAGAAGCATCTCAATATAAAGAAATAGACTATCATAAATTCATAGTAAACCAGATTCAATACTTCAGTCCAAAGGTAAATTTCCAGGACACTTCTTATTCCAATTTAAGAGGTATTACTAACGCGTGATTTGTCTAGTGGAAAGGACTAGCACCCCCAAAATGGCCACCCAAGTTCGAATCCTTCTTGGGAGAAGTTCCCATATATATATATGTCCGACGCGCCTCGAAAGTGATGCAACCCTCGGGAAACCGAAAAATAAAATTTAAGAGGTATTGAGGAGGACCTATCCAATTAATAAGATCATTAACATGATGTGATACACAAACTTTTTTACGCCCACGTTATCCAAAAATTGCAAAACTGATGCATGTGTGAGGGCATAGTAAATAACACTAAGCTGGTAAAAAAAAAAAAAGAGAAGCAGCAAAATATACTTACTATTTATCAAATAATCAAAGAACAAAATCATGGATTTGTCTTAAAACACTTCTATAGATTCTTACCTTCACATCTCTCAACTTAATAACTCTGTTGCAAACGAAACTTGGGTAATCATCACGGTTCACTTCCACTCCAGCTTGTACAAGCTCAAAAATATCTAAAAGGTAAACCCATTCCCCTTTCAGAATTATTTTGTCAAGTGCATATACCATGTCCGGAGCCGTGGCATCCAAATTATATGGCGGGATGTTTTGAGGATTAGCAGTAGAAGCACTAGCTTCGAGTGCCTTCATGCTTATCTTTATTTGTTTTAACCGCTGATCAAAACCCTCCAGACTTCCTGGATCTTCTGTTTTGCGCAGGATTTCACGTTTCGCACACTAGCATCAAATAAGACACAAATATTTTCTCACAGAAAGATCAAAATAATAAATGGCTTTAATTGAAGACTATGCTTCGTGGAGGTGGTGCTGCATATCATTTCCTAGTTTTTGGGGAAACAACATTGAATGATAAACCTTTTGCTATAAATTTTATAACATCGCAGAAGAGCAATAAAGCCATGAGATTGTCTAAGGGTTTACTGTTGGGGGGGGGGGAAGGGGGGCATACCTGTCTCATATTCTTTGTTGTTGTATACATATTAGGCAATTTTTTGTGTTTATCCGCCTTCTCCTCCTTGGAGATTTCTTCATGCTGGGGTTCATTTTCAGGCAGACTCGACTCTCCAAGTAATTTCGGATCCAGCCTGAATATCTGCAATTATACATATATGATTTCTTTATTTCCATTCATTAGAAAACATAAAAATTAGACGTAAGAACGATGTCTGGTCCTATAGACATTTTGATTCTCTTTTCGTAAGTCATCTGGGGCAAAAATAATAACATCTCAAAATATCATGACAAGATGTAATTTTTAAAATTTCAATAGATACACACGCACTCTCAAAACCAAGTCAAATCAGATACGAGTTTAATTTCGGTCTAAGAATTATATATACATAATAGCAATTAAAATTGCAGTTGTTCGGATACTGAACTTTTATGGATTTATATCCGATCTAGCACAAAATTCTTAATCCGAACAATTTCTGAAGAAAAAAAAAAGGATTTTTTACCCTATTAGCAGCAATGGGGAAAATATTCAAAATGTGTTTCTTCTTATCAACTACCCCAAAAGCATAATAGCTCTGCGCCGGCGTGGCTGCCTCACCGGAATAATTAGTTCCGACGAAATTCAGCTGCGACCCAATCGCACCAACCACCAACTGCATTCTAGGTTGCGCAGGGTTTGGAGAATCCATGGCCTTGTACAACTTAATGGTGGAATCGGTTGAAACTTTAGAACCAGAGGGTATGTATCCGACTATGGGGTTCGTTTTCGGCAATTGAATTGATTTTCACTTCCAAAATCTCAAACTGTTTCCCCTCTCCAACAACAATACCAGGTCTTTTGTTCCTTTCATCTCGAAAACCCGTTCTCTTCATCTTCTTTTCGTTCCCTTCATCTTCGGCAGCCGCCATTCTATTCTTCTTTTTACCCATGATATGATGATTTTCGTTAGCACTGGTTGAGGGGTTCTTATAAGAGAGAAGCACGCCCCAATTCTAACGCCATCTCCATTTTGTCGGGCAAGCCCTCAGGCC
Source organism: Penstemon davidsonii (assembly GCA_034814905.1). Classification (NCBI taxonomy): domain Eukaryota; kingdom Viridiplantae; phylum Streptophyta; class Magnoliopsida; order Lamiales; family Plantaginaceae; genus Penstemon; species Penstemon davidsonii. The sequence goes on from JAYDYQ010002688.1 coordinate 9,778,368, forward strand.
CCCGAGCGTGCCCCGGGACTCTGAATAGTCATCACCAATCGTGGGCTTCTAAACTTAATTTTTTTCAATTTAATTTATTCCCCACTCTCATCATTATTATAATATTAAATAAACGGCACATATAAAAATAAGTTGAAGATTACAACAAACACGAAGAAAAAAAACAAAGAGGATTAAAATTAATAATAAAAAATTTAAATTAATTCTAACACTAACAAATATACAAACAAATTATTTACAAATTTTAATTACTATTTTTTAAATAAAAGAAACAATTAAAACAATTTTTTAATGTTATTTTTATTAAATCATTAATAATTATAATTAAAATTAATAATATAGAATTTAACTTTATACTAACATTAACAAATTATTTACAAATTTTAATTACTATTTTTTAAATAGAAAAAACAATTAAAACAACTTTTTTAATGTTATTCTTATTTAAATAATTAAAACCATTTTTTTAAAATTAATAATAATAAAATTTAATTTAATTCTAGCATTAACAAATATACTAACAAATTATTTACAAATTTTAATTACTATTTTTTAAATAGAAGAAACAATTAAATTTAAATTTTTACACAATTAAAACAAAACTATTTATTAAATTTACAATATTCACAAATTTAAAACAAAAGAAAAACAAAAACAAAAACGGACGAATCGGGTGGCGCCAATTTAGAAAATATCGTCCTGGTTGATGCAAAATATATTTCGACTCAAATATTTATTTTCATTTGATTTACAGCTCGTGTTCCTTTAACTAATCGTATATTTATGTTTGTACGTTTTATCGGGTTCGGAACACCAAGCATACAATATATGATGAGTCAAATCATATAACCATATTTGAATACTCGGTGTAATAAATTAACATGATTTTAAATAGATCTATATGATATATGTAAGAATTCAATTTTGTTTTCAACAAGCTAGATTAGCAGCCTTTTCAGCGAGCTAGTTAAGGATTTAATTACTGGTCAGTCACATAAGTTTTATGATGAATAATTGAACTGCGATGACATTTAGAGATGGATATTTTCTTTGATAGGTAAGCAATTCATAAATAGTAAATCATAAATATTTGGCCATGTTCGATACCCTCAATATAATGATCTATAAATTAAGGCTTTCATGTTGGGATTAAGTTTTGTCAATGAGATCGTAACTTAGTGATAATTACTTTAAAAAAATAAATATTGGGATTAAGTTTAAATTGTATTATTCCCAAAGTAGGAAGGATATTTATTTGCAAAGATTAAAATATATGAGCAGTTATGAGCCCAAACAGATGTGTCCATTCTTTTTTAGTAAGTTGGCTAGAGACCCGGGTCCCAAAAGGTATACATATTAGGCCCAATATTCAGTATCCGTGACTAAAGCCCATGGATAGACTATTTAAAACATATGAAGCTGACTTTTGCACTTCATTTGTTCGTAATTATTGGGCTAGATCATATGGTAACCATATATCGAAAAGTAAAATAAACATTTAAAATAACTTAAGATTTACACTCAATCAAATACAAGATAATTATATATTTCATTTTTCCATAATTTAACTACTATAGAAGTAGAGGTCATGTCAGACGTAACATCTTTGATTGAAAAATAATTAAATTATTCAATGTCTATTGAGTTCCGTTTGTAAATGGTTTGTAAAAAAAGTGTTATTTACATTTAAAAACATTAGAAGAAATTAAATCAATACGAATATAAGACGACTAATCCAATAAATCGGAGCCAAAAGTCTACCGCTTTTGATTTGACAGAAACCGGAGTTGAAAGCCCACGGCCAATTTCTTTCCCCTTTTTATTTTATAGTTATGAATAATTTATGGGGATCACAATTCACAAACACCTAACACGTGACTCTTCTCAGAAAATAATAAAATTACCTGCACTGGTTTGAATCCCCGATGTTACTTGGTAGACTAAATATGTTGCTTTCATATCACACTTTTCAACAAATGAAATGTTGACAAAACTTGTTCGTTTTATACGATCTGAACAATTAATTAGAAACGTTCAGGTCAAAGAGAGGCTAGAATTCCAAACCTTTTGTTTTCTTTTAATAATTGAGAAGTTAAAACTTCAAACACCTTATTCTATATTTGTTATTGGTAACTCATTAAGTAATGGCATCATAATATTTACTATTTAGAAGATTAAAGATACAAATCAAATAAATAAACATTTAACATATAAGATTCATATAAGCTGTCTTATTATTATATGTGTATGTGAATCATGTGATGACTCCGGTGGTGTTATAATTATAATTTATTGTCATTTATTTAAATATGAGTATTGAAAATCGTTTTACTTATAATTATTATGCATATTGAGTATTCAATGTCATTTCACATATAATAATCCTCCTTAATGTCTTAACTACCATTACAAAAGGAGTTTGAATTTTCAACTATTTAGTGGAGTATTATTTAACAATGTTAAAGAGAAAATTCAAAGATGCTAATGGATTTGGTGTACCCCAACTCATTGAAAAATACCCCTTTGACCAATGAGATGCTAGGAGTTTTGTCATCAATATTAATTTGTTATCATCGTTTATCAATAAAAATAACGATCTTTTTTTTCAATCAAAAAGTATATTCTCCTTTGACCTCAATTCCAACCCAACTTGCCTATCTACCTCAAATTCAAATTATCGAAATTAAAAGTATAATAAAATGCCAAAATATCTAATCAATAATGGTTCAGAAAACTGACTTATTGAAATACATGGAAATTGATTAATTAAGTGGGATGATACCCTTATGAAAATTAAAAAAATACATACAGGGTAATTGAACTCTAGCTACAATTATTGAGGTCAGAGTATTTCTGAATAAATATTCCTCTCCTCCCCAACTACCACACACACACACCCAAACTAAAAAATGGGGAAACAAAAACAATTGTTGTTGTTGAGCTTAATTCTTTCTTATTCAACAATTATTTCACTGCTCTTAGCTTCCTCTGCCGTTGCTCAAAAAGGACCCAAAGAAGTAGAAAAATGGTTCAAAAAGCTCCCTCACACCAAAGAAAAAGTAACAAAACTCCACTTCTACTTCCACGACGTCGTAAGTGGCAATAATCCAACTTCCGTTCCGGTGGGTCGGGCCAACTCCACCTTCACATCGCCGACGTATTTCGGGCTGGTCACGATGATTGATAATCCATTAACAACTGGGCCTGGGCCCAAATCCAAAGTCATGGGTCGAGCCCAAGGGATAACGGGATACGCCTCATCGGAAGAGTTGTGTCTTCTTATGACAGTGAATTTTGTGTTTACGAGTGGAAAGTACAATGGAAGTACGATTAGTGTAGTGGGGTACAATCCGATTAATCATATGTATCGCGAAATGCCGATTGTCGGTGGATCCGGTGTTTTCCGGTTGGCGCGCGGCATCGCTACGGCGGAAACGGCCAAGTTTGATGTGAGATCGGGTAATGCAGTTGTTGAGTACAATGTGATGGTGCTGCATTATTGATATTTTATTCCATTCCTCATTTTCTTGTTGCATTATCCTTTATTTTTTAGACTTTTTATAATGCTTTTAAATAAATTTCTGGCTATTTTCAGATCGGGAAATTGTAATGAGCCTCATTTTGTTGAACTTATGTATGACAAGCTGATTATTAAAATAAAATAAAAAAGTGTATTTAACTCTTCTTGCATAGTGTAATTATTTTTTAATTTGGATACAATCGGAAACGAAAAAAGAAATATTGAGCTAATTTTTGTTTTGTTTTTGTGCATTTTCCTTTCCTTCTTTAAACGCCTTACTTAATGGGCTGGGGCCCAAATACAGCAAGTGAACTCCTTCAAAGATATCGATGGACTATAGGGCTGATAAATTGGGCTCTAGGTCCAAAGTTAAAATGTGAAAAAAGTCGTTAAATGCTATGGAAATAACAGGGCTCTTGAAATCAGATCCAATAGATTATGAATCTATGATTATTAGTCGATTAAGAATATTTGTTTTTTGTATTAAATTGATGCAAATAGTTAATCTGTTAGTAAATAAATAAAAATCATATTCATAATAATTTTATGTATATAGACAACTTTAAAATTATTTTTTCATCAAAATACCATGAATTAATTGGCAGATAACAAGACCAAAAATCCTATTACATTAGCAATATTTTAATATTCACCAACTTACCATTTTCCGTTCAGTTACTAACACATTCTTAATTTGTATATCTAGCTTAGACATGATTTTAATTTTACGTTTATTCCCATCTAATGATATGTTATTATTTTAAATACATCAATAGTACTCCTATCCTCCAACAATATCGAATGAAAATTGAAAATTTGTCATAAATTGATCTTTGTATGTTAGAGCATAGTAAAGTAGAAGGAAGAGTAAACTGTAGAGCTCTTTCTTTTCTTTCTGAAAATGTTCAAACTCTAGAGCTTAGTTGAACTATTGCTGTAAGAAGTTTAAGTGTTGTGAAAAAATAGTGGTGAAGATTTTGTTGAAAGAAATTATTGGGATGCAATTTTTCATTTTAAATGTATTTTTTGATGGACTTGGACAGATCTGGTCTAAAGTCAGACTCGTTGACAGTCCTAAATATAAAAAGAATATGAAATCTCCTGTAATTGATAACATTTCTACTCTAAAGTTTAAATTTCAACGGGAAAAAATGTAAAAGACTAAAACTTGATGTGATGCTACTCAGACAGACTGTGAGCACAGCCCCCTGAAATTTGCAACATTCTAGCATTATGTCAAACTCACAGAAAAAAAATAACTCTCATTCATTCAGTTGTAACATTCATTAAACCGTTAGTTCTCCAAGATATTGCACAAGAAGAAATCTCAAGAGTATTACATTCTCAAACAAGTGCAAACAAAGTAATTCAAAGATAAAGTTCCTAATAGTAAATAATAACATCTCTTCTGGTCTGAATGTGCAAAAGCCTCTTAGAGTACGGCCAATAGAAGAATATATTCCTCCCAAAAATCCTATTTTCCTTCCTTCTATCTACCTACTGGACAAAAGGGAAGCATCTGGGCAAGAAAAAGAAGGATAAAAATGAAGTTAAAAAAAGCAATTATGGGCACGCATGAAGTTGAAAAGCAAGCATAATCAATCCTATTGTGTTCTACACTTCTATAAGAAAAAGTATATTCACATTCCACCAGCTGGAGAACTTCAAATTAAACATAGAGCTCTCACGTACAGTAATGTAAAAGACGAAAAATAATTTCTTAAGAGATTATACTCAATACTCCCCCTATGTTTCAACTTGACTGATACATGTTTGTTATAAGACCTCTTTAGCCAGTAAAAGTCATATATGCGTGCGACAGAATTCAATTTTTCCTAGTAAAATGACTTCTAAATATTCATACTGTACTTCAAATGCACAATAGTCTAATTAAATATGTTCACAGCCCATTTAAGATAAAAAAAAATATTGATCTTTGCAACACTAAAAATTAAACTATAATTTATCTATTCTTCAAAATAAAGTAATAATTTTAACTAATTGTTTTTTCACCACTCGAATCTATGAAATAATACTTTTAATACTTATAAATGAATATTGGATGTTTCATGTCTTAAGAAGTGAAGAACTACATTCCATTACACGAAGTGCTATCTGCCAACAAATATAACATGTGGGTGTATATACCTATTGGAGCATACAAACACTATGAAGTAATTTGCAAATAACCCAATTTCTAAAAAAGAATATTGATCATGCAGTAAAGAGAAGAAGAGTATGATGTAAATAAAACTCACACCTCCATAGACACTCAATACTGTTCAAAAATTGCACAGATGGCTGAACTCGTTATTTTACGAGCTCAGAGAAAGATGATCTCACAAGGTAACTACAATAACTAAAATAAGATATGTTAAACAGTAAATAGAATGAACTGTAATACCTATGCCGGTTCTTGGCCTCACTGCAGCAATTCTGAATATCCAAGAGTCTTTTGCTTCATGGTTTATCCACTGTATGATACTGCACCTTGACCAAGGAGTTTTTTGACCAGAGGAATTAAGCCAACCAATATTATTTGAAGTTGCTCAGAGCTATTAAGACGAACACTGACTTGTCCAGACCCCCGATTATTGATATTAAATCGACCAATCAAATTTGTATGTCGCCCAATAGGGATTTGAGTCTGTGAATTACACCCAATAGCAAGATCTCCATGCCAATCCATGACAGAGACACCCACAGTTGATAAAAAGCGTCCCAAAGGGTGGTCTTTGTCTTTCAGTGTAGCTTCCAGACTACCTCCATATGCTACGTCTCCACGGCCATAAATGGCGCCACCAGAAACGACCAACTGACCACGTTTACCGATCATTAATTTGTCCTCTAATTTTAGTCCACCAGTTAATATATCACCCAAAAGAGTAGCTGAGAAACCAGCTGCTGCCTTGTTTATTCTGTGATTGCTAAATCTAGTCTCACTTCGCAGAGTATAAGCCATATCTTTTCCAACCGACTGCATGTCAAAACCTAAAGAGGTTGATTTGCCTTTGCCGTGCTTTACGGAGCTTGCAACTTCCATTTGTAGGTTGGCGTCTTTTTTGTCCTTCGATACATGACCAGAGAAAGATATGGGTACTTTATTCTTGACCACGAACAATCTTTCGACATTTATTCCATCATATCCGATGTCATGGTCCCAACCATTTGGTTCTAGAACAGCTCTCACAAGCCACGGGTTCGAGGAATCAAGAGATCGATAGCGATGAGTTGGATTATCAGAATCAAAAGATGCAGGTAGAGCTAAATCTGGCATAGGAACTGGTACAGATGCAGCAGCATTGGTCTCTTCTTCAGCATTTTCACCGTAGTCGGGAGACAAATCCTTAGCTGCCTCTTGCAATTTCTTCATCATTTTTCTCCGTTTTTTCTCCTCCTTTAGCTGCTTCTTCATGAAAAGTTTTTCCCTGTATTCTAGCTCGTCGTAGTATGCCTTTCTTTGCACTTTAGTAAGCTTTTCCAGCTGGGATTTTGTCAATGATTTGAAGGGTGGCAATTCATCATATTCTGCATCATCATCCGAGTCTGAGCACTCATCAAGATCATCGTCTATAGTATCATCATCATCATCACCGAATTGCTCTGAAGGAAGTTTAACTTCAGGTCTGGATTGGAGAAGAGATGAGAGTAGGAAAGGTAAAGGAGGGGATCTTGTTCGAGGAGCGAAAGGCCTTCCAGGAGGGCTGTCTTGTAATTTCAGTAGTGTATTCGCTTCCGCCAGAATTTTAGAAGCAAAAGACAGTAGCAGTAAGTGTGGCTTCCAGACCTGACCATTTGGCAATACTCTCTGTCCAGCTCTATTTGTCCTGCATGCTGAATGGTTTTCCACCAAAGAAACCGGATTCATTAGACGCATATCTCCAGCAGCCTGGCGAATAGCTTGCTGAACAACATGAGACCTCTGGGTCACAAACATATCATAACTTGTGGCTGTGCCATTGGGACCTTCAGGTGGGGCAGATGCAGCATGGGTCAGAACAACAATGGCATTGAACCAAATAGATGGTCCAAAGATTTCAGTGACAGTTCGTAACAGAGGCATTTCACCAAAATCTCTACTCTGCATGTCCAACCTATCAAGATACAAAACAATATCTGGAGGTGTGTTCTTAATAAAACTTTTGACAGAACGAAGGATTTTCTCATTCTGGGGCTGGTCGGACCAAGAAGGTAAAAGTCCAGGCGTGTCAATTACACGTACTCTGATTCCCTGCACAGTTCCCACAATATCCTGAACCTTTTTTGTGCCCATCTGAAAAGCATCAGTACTGAACATAACTTCATCAAATATGGAATTTATAGTCGCACTTTTACCAACCCCTGATTTCCCGAGAACCATGATTGTGCAGGTGAAATCCAATGGTTCTTGTCCAGCTGCCTCAAGCTGCTCAGCCATTGCACTAGCACGATCAAAACTAAAAGCAGCAACACGACCACTTCTCCCCCGGAGCTGTTCAGCCAAGCCCAATCTGTACAAGACTTGAGCCACAACAACATTGTGTGGAGTCTGACCAAGTCTATGAGCAAGCCGCAGAAATTTCACCCGAATCATTTGGAGCTTTTCACGGGTCTCATCATACTCCTCAGCCTCCCCATTCATGTTATCTTCAGTGAGCTGGTTATTTGTAGGGGAAATAGCTCCATTTACCCGAGGCTGCTGGGCAACACGAGAGGTGGGTTCCAGTAGCGGTGCAGCGCCCCCCAGGCCAGCAGGACGAGCAGGAGCTGCTGAGGTAATATTGGTAGATGGAACACTGGCAGCCGACCTAGATCCAGTTTCTCTATTTCCAGTGGTCTTCTGAGGAGCAGGCGCCAGCAGAGGAGCAGTATGCCCAAGGCCAGCAGGAGGAGTAGTTTTAGGTTTAGCAGAGGAGGAGACGTCTGCTGCAGGTTTGATTTCTTGTTCTTCTTTGATTGATTTATCCTGAGAAACGGGCTCCTGAACCTCAGCAGCATGTTCAAGGCCTGCAGATGATGAAATAGCAGTGATAGGTCTCACTTCATGTTCTCTATTTCCAGAAATATAATACTCCTTTGTCCCATCTTTCACTCCTACCTTTTCTGGCCCCACAACCTCAGCTTCGCGAACTTCAATACTTGCATCCACAAGTTGTGCCTGGGAAAATGTAAAACTTTCTGCTAACAATTGGGATGAGCTGAAATCAGGCTTCTCAACCTTTGCTATCTCCAAGTTTGATGTGCCATTTTCCACTACATGACTTTCTTTAACATGATCAGTAGTAGAAGTATCTGCAACTGCAATACCCTTGTTCTCTTCCTTGTCAACAATTTCACTATCAACTTTTTGAAATTTGACACTTTCAGAATCTAGTTCCTTCAGTTCAGTGTTCTCTGCCTTTTCAAGATTAGCATCAGAAATAGACGACTTCTCCTCCACTCCAATTTGATCCTCTTTGAGTTCCAGAGGCTGATTAGCCAGCGCGTTTTCAATCTTTTCTTGCTGATGTTCAGAACCCGTAATAGCAACAGCTTCATTTACCATATTATTAAGTTCATCATTGTGTAATACATCCCCATTGGACTCAGACTCTGGCCTGGGACCAGCTTCACTTTTTTGTACCCCATTGGCATCTTCACCATCAAATGATGTCTTCTGAGACTGTTTTTTAAGAGCGTCAGCATATGTAAACTTTGTATTTTCACGATTCAAAGTACCAACAACATTTACATTATCCAAAACACCGTTGTCAGGCTTCTTAGAGCCAATATCACCTCCATTTACCTCATTGGCATCTTGCATTTTGGCCATCTCATGAATATATCCTTCTATCTCAGGCTTATCTGCATAAGTTTCAGCTCCACCCAACTTCTGGAGTTCTAGAGTTTCCGACATCTCAACAATCTGTTCTTCACTGGTGTCTGCATCAAAAATCTTCGTCTCTTCGGGAGTCAAATTTTTGGAAGAGCTTGTATGACTTGACACCCCATTCTCAGGATTCTGAGGGGGGTTAATGAGCTCTTTATTCACCTCATCTCCGTTATCAAGATTATCAGTCTCACCACCAGCAGAAGCTGAATCAAAAATTTCCCCAAAGTCAACTCTCTTGTCATTACATTCATCAAGCAATCCATTTGTTTCATCCCTCAAAGAGTTCTCCACAAAAATTTGCGCCTCATCTCGATGCTCCTCACTGATAGGAAATTCAACCTTGGCACCAGGATCCTTTGAAACCTGAACTGCATCGGTTTCCCCAGTCACCTCACCAAACTTCTCAATTTCACCTTCTAATTTTGAAGTCTCGTCTCCATTCTTCAAGGTCCCAATTAATTCAACATTTCCAACCCTGTTATCTGAATCAATATTTGGGATTTCCAGCTCAACTGCCTCTTCAAATACCTCATCTCCATCCAAACTTAAATCAATATTTTCCTTCCTACTTAGCTCCAATTCTTCATTAGCAACCCCCTGCCTCTCCCCTAACTCAGCATCCTCGCCATTTCCAACCCTATTGTCTGAATCAGTCACTCGGGTTTCCGGCTCAACAGTCTCTTCAAATACCTCAGCCCCATCCAAACTTAAATTTTCTTTTTCACTTAGCACCAATTCTTCACCCTCAACCCCCTGCCTCTCCCTTAACGAATCATCCTTGGCAATTCCAATGCCATTTTCCATCACAAAAACAAAACCCTAGATTCACTAAAAACAGTAGGCGCACTAATAATGAGAAAATACCAAATCTGTAAAACATAGAAGACACATACAAATCAGTTAACACCATTGTATCTACCCCAAACAAATATACAAAAGGTAATCATAATCAATTCAATTGTACTAACACCACCAAAACCCGGAGGACCAGTACTCATACACTACTTAGATTCTAAATGTTTGAGGGGAACAAAAACAATGAAGTATTCGAACATATAACTAAAAGAGCATAATATTCGGATCTTTAAAACGAGTCTGAGTTAGGGTTTGCACCATTTCAAGCAGAAATTAAAATTGAAAATAGTGATAATTTAACTTTAAATGAAGAAAAAGGATAAGTAGATAGAACTCACCAGTCACCAGGGGAAAATCGGTGTTTGTGTTTGCAAGTTGAAAGCTAGGAATTTTTTCTGCAGTGCTAGTCGTTTGATTATATAGCTCTGGAGAAAAAAGAAAAGATTTTAGTAGGTGAAAATGAGGATAAGAGCTGTCAACGGCCAGGATGGGTCAGGTTTAGATCCAACGGTGGAGAAGGGTGGCCTTGGTTTCATCGTGAATTTTGCTGACGTCGACACTTGAAATGATGAAAAAGGTTACGTGTTTTTGGAAATAGGTCACGTGTTTTGAATTACTATTTTTCAGTATAAAATTAAATAGGTTAAATTACTAATACACCGATACAAGGTCTACTTATAAAAATTCTCTTAACGTGGGTATTATAAAAAAAATTCTCAGGTTTGTATCTTTTTTACAATTAACGTTTTACCCCTAAAATGTTCCAATTTTACCTTTGAGAATTATTTGTAATGTTTATAATATCTTATAAATGTTAAAATTCGGATATTAATTGTTATATCTTATAAATTATAAAAGTGATAATTATATATTTACTACCAAATAATTGATAAAATTAATTGACCATAAGTTTTAATAAATATTGCAAAAAAATGGTATTTACATATTTATTAACAATTTAAATTGTATATCAATAAATTAAATAGAATTTTAATAATAATTTTATAAATATGAACAAATAGTTTACACATTTAGTTACATGAATTTATTTCAAAAATTATTAAAAAATTTAATTATTTATTATAGAAATTAAATTAATAATAAATATGTTAAAAAATGCAATATTTATTAAAATTTGTGTGCAATTATAAATTATATCAATTATTTCGATAGTAAATATTTGATTATCATTTTTATAATTTATAAGATATAATAATTAGCACCCAAATTTTAAAATTTATAAAATATTATAAACATTACGAATAACCCCAAGGGCAAAATTGGAACATTTTATGGGGTAAGGGGTTAATTGTAATAATGTGACAAACCTGAGGGGTGTTATTGTATACCAAATACATGTGGGAGATTTTTATAATTAAGCCTTACCTCAGAGTGTATTCATAATTTACCCAATTAAATAATAGTAATAATATTATCAATGTGCTGCACCCAAAACACAAACAATTATGTTGAATAAGTTTTGGTGATGTGAAGTTGTGAAGCATAGAATTGTTTCTAGAAATTAATTTTTTTTATCTACTAGACTGTATGTATAGCTCGGACCGAAAAGTGCAAAGGGTAAATGTCCTCCTCAATGTGGTGTCTCTAGTAGGATTCGAACTTGAGTTTCGCCTTTGAAGGTCGGAAGTCACTACCACTTGATCCAACCACCTTGGGTCTAGAAATTAATTAAATACAACGCAGTAATTATAGTTTATCTCTAATTTAGTGAACTTTTTTTTTTCGAAAATTTTAGTGCCTTCAAAATTCAAATATACTAATATATTATGTAAATAAAAAATTTGACCGAGTCTCGTTCGACAAACACCTACACGTGATGTCGAAACATATATGTATTATTTTGTGGTTTTTGTATTCATGAATCTCTTAAGTTATATTGATTCACTCCGTGAATAATTTTGATTGTAAAAAGTTATTCGTTTATTTTTAAGATTTTATAGAAAAATAACTTATATATATTTTATAGAAAATTCTACATAAAATCCAGACAACCGTTTTTTCCCACCTAACAATATCAATTATATCATGATACAATTTGTTACCCTCTGACTCCGACTCTGTGATAGGAGTTTAAGATCAAAATCATAATTTGTGTACCCTATAAGGTGTACAATTAATCAAGCTTTCTAGGCGAGCAAAAAGAAAATTAAGTTCCACCAAATATAGGGTGGTGTTATGGTATGGAAGTATGAAAACGAGGTGGGATTGCCTATTTGATTTGCCTTTTGCAACATGCAAGGTCCATTTCTTTTTGTTCATTCAATCATTTACTTTACTAGTGAAATGTCAAATGTATGGAAGAAGATTTTTTTTTTTTTTTTTTTTTGATAATTAAATATAATGAAGAAGTTGGTCTGCCATGTTCATGTTTTTTATGTAATTTAATTAAGATCGTAGTTTGATGTAATTTTGTAAGCTGACAATAGAGGTGGGTTAATTAGCAAGTGTTAGAAATCGATATTGTAAAAAAATCAAGTCTAAATAAAGCTGAGTTAATTTAAAAAATATCTAGCTAGAGTAGATCGATTAGATAAGTTGACAGCTTAAATTTTACAAACTCAGTCAGTTTAAATAAAGTTGTTATAATCACAAAAATAAGTATTTGACGGGTTAAAGTAGTCAAAATTGTCCAAAGTTAAAGATAACATGCTTCTGAATATTTACAAGAATGCCACCGCCTAACATCAAATTATAGATTTGCTTGCATGCTTCTACTTGTTTGAACTTTGAAGTTAGTGTTTCTGACCCCAGAAAAAGAAATCTTTGTTCCATAATCCGACTAACATTTAAAATAAGCGTCAGCAAACCTCACCAAAATTATTCAAGCTCAAAATTTATCGATTTTAATTACAACTCAATTGAATTCAACCCAAATAAATATGAAAATATTATAATTGAGTCGGGTCGGATGTGAGTAGGCGCGCTATTTTTGACCCATTCTGCAGACTACAGATCTTATTGGAAGAAATGAAGAAGACAATAAGTTGTTCTGAAGAGAAGCCCAATAGTGCACTTGTCTAGACCCACAGGCGACAACTAGGCATACAATTTGAAGACCTTAATTACACCCAGCCCATTTTGTATAGTTTGTTTACTACTGAAAATGAAAAATAGGGCTTATTTGGATGGGTTGTGGTCTGGTTTCGTGAGTCTTATTTTTTTAAAATGATTTGGGTGGTTTCGACCCCATTTGGTTAAGTTTTGGATGTTGGTTTTGTGGTTCTAAAAAAGTTGAAACCCCACTTGCATTGGTTTTGGATGTTGGGGTGTGGAGAGAAAAATAGGTGGTAGATGTCAAATCAATGTAAGGTGTCAAATCAATGTTTTATAGGTTTCAAGAGTTTGAGTGTAGCTTTGTGAATAGGTTTATCCTGAGTTTCATGGGTCTGATGAAAACTCAGTTGAAACAGATTTGACCGGGTCTCACAAAACCCGCAAGACTAGGCCAAAACCCATCCACATGGAGCCTCAATTCTTCTTTTGTAGGACGACAAGTTTTGGCTCTTCATCTCCGTCTTGTTTTCTTTTGGCTCTTCATCTCCGTCTTGTTTTCCTACAAGTGGAGACAGGTAAATACGGTTGAGTGGATTCAAAATTTTAAATAGTTTTTATAGTTACTATTCCAAATCAAGCTATATTGTATACCGCTCATTTATAAAAGTGAAATTATAGTGCACTTATTTTATTTTTTTTTTGATAATTTATTATAGTTCACTTATGTTTTGTTATTTCGACCAAAAAAGAAAATGCTCAAGAAACGTTATTGAACTAATTTAAATCCCGGGCCTCTTCTAACTTGAGCAATTTCTGTGTCATTGAACTTTAATATTAAACCTAATAGTAACCCTTCTATTGTAGGCCTATTAACGGATATGAGGTTCGGGTGAGGCTGCAATCTTTTTCCAAATCAAGCGATTGGGTTGTGACAAAATTTTCAAAATACCTTCTTCATTATAGTGATTTATTACCAACAAGTGATTGATCTAGTGGAATGAACTAGTCACTACAAAGTAGCGGACTCAGGTTCGAATCCCTGTTGGGAGAGGTTCCCACTTTATGTGTCCGACGCGCCTCGAAAGGGATTAAACCCTTGGGAAACCAAAAAAAAAATTTATAGTGATTTATTCCTAATTTTCGTTAGTTAATAACAGTTCTATAAATGCATATGCAAATATTATATTGTCAGAGGAATTGATTTATCAAATTCCCACTTTGCTCTCATCAAGTATCAATTGCATCACTTTGACATTTTCAGTTTTCGTTCATACTTCCAATTCTCTGAACGTTGATTATATATATATATATATATATATATATATATATATTCATCAAAAGGGAACTTTTTCTTTTTACCCTAATATTTATTAAATGCATTTCAATTTACTTCTTCAAACTATTCTTATAATATGAGGACAAAATGGAAATTTTTGTGCTTGAGACCTTTTGAAGAAATTTAATGAAGGTAAGAGTTTTGCGTAAATGAAATAATTATTACTTTCAATGTAGCTGGAACAAAGTAATGCAACTGAAAGTTGAAAAGTGAAAATAGTTAAAGAGGACAAAATAATTTAACCAAAATAAAATACTCACAAAATCAAATTTTATTTAACATGAGGTGCCACTCGGGTCTCAGAATACTAAACACTTCAATATTTGCTTTTCATAAGATAATTACGTATTCCTAGCCCTTACCCTTTATTATGTCCCCATTTAATCAATTGTTTATGACATATCACCTGCACGTATCTCATTGTTATTGCAAACAACTTATTGACAAATTAATGGGAATTCGATCACTTCACCTACCGGCTACAGCTCATTCTCCATTTTTTTTTTCAAAAAACAAAGGGGGGTGGGGGGAAAAATACAAAGAAGATATTGGAACATTAACTTGGAAGAGATGCTGGAGACAAGAGTTCATTTTGGCCATATTACTAGGAAATGGAATCCTAAAATGGCATCTTATATTTCAGCAAAGCGGTATTCATATTACAAATCTTACTAGAATTGCTCGGCTTTTATCCGAAACATGTGATTTGGTTTTTGATGCAGCAAGTAAGAAAAAAATAAAGAAGTCGAATTGGTACTCTATCCCTTAATTTTATCCTTACGAAATATCAGATGAATATATAATGCTTAGTAAGGAATATAATGAAATTCTTTGCTTGGCTCATTCCACAAAGCAAATGAATTATTCATTTTTTTATTTGACTGATGAGCCCTATATAGAACTTGTGACGCGTCTATTTGTGACAGGGGCCCTTTACTTATAATATTTGTTCGTTGGAATATCCTCTCATTTTTGGGCATTATGATTGAAAAACTTTTGGCACAGTAGTTAATTTAACTTTACCGACGGGTTAAGTGAGGACTTCAAACCTAATGGTCCAATTTTCATTGAAGAATTGGCCACCCTAGAACACCTTGCAATTATCCCAACAACAATACTTCATTAATGTCTTAACATATACTACTAGTACATATTTAATTATATGTCTATATAAAAATAGTGAGGAGTGGTGATAGAGACTAAAAATCAAAATAAAATAATGTAGTTCATCTACAAAAGCTTATTTGAGTTCAACTTGTTATATATAACAAATTAAACTTACACAACATTTATATTTGGTAATATTTGAATTTCGGTATGAATTATTCAATAACAAAAGACATAATATTTTTGGCGTTTTTGGTATTTATGTCAAAAAATAGAAAGAAAAGTGAAGACAAACAAAAATTAAACCTCAATGTCTATCATGTATAAGAGCATCACCAGTGGTGTACCCAACTGGGAGCCCAAATTAGTTTAGGTCCAAAATTTACTAAAAACACCTCACAGTGGGGGACCTAAAGGGAAGTGCAAAATGCACCCAAAACCCATTTACTTCCAATTGAGCCCAAATTTGAGCCCTCAAGATTGTTGAACCCATTTCAGCATCCAATCATAAATTGACACGTATACGATGTGGGAAAGAAAATAAAAATCTTATTGGAAATATCAACATCTAATCATATATTGACACGCATATAAAAATCTTCTCACAATACTTGAAAAAAATAATTAAAATAATAATGAAGACACCATCAATGAATTCATTGTCTATAATTAATAATTATTATAAAATTTATAAATATTTTGAATTTTATTTATTTTTTGTTTAGTCTAAATTACTAGTGATTGCATTTTTAAATAGATTTTAATTTTAAGTTAGTGAAATAATTTTAATTTGAATTGATTTTAAAAAATGGGTTCCCATTTTTTATGTCTATTGCTGCAGAAAAAAACTTTTCTAGAAGATGCAAAACACTGTAGCAGGTTGCAAATGAAGAATTTGGGTCCAGTATTTGGGTACACTACTGGTGATGCTCTAAGCACATTGTTCTTGATATTTTACTTCGTACAATTCAAGAACCAAACATAGCATAAAAGATGCCATGTCTGAAATTCAAACAAAAATAAAAATTACAAATGAAATTGGTATTATAATCCACAACTCGGGGCTTTAACATTTAGGGTGAGTTTGGCCCAGCGGTGGGAGCTCTTAAAAGCACTTCTAGACATCCATTGTGATTTTTGAAGTGTTTGGCCCCAATTATAAAATTTGCTTTTAGTCAATTGTGATTTTAATGGTGTTTGGCCCCTAATATCATAATCACTTTTGGGATCTTCAGAAGCTAGAAATCAACTTATTTCAGAAGCTACTAGAGTGTTACTTTTGCAAAAGCTATTATCCAAAAGCAATTATTTTATAATTGAATTTTATCATAATCAATTATTGCCAAAATCCATTTTAGTAAAATTAATTCTCCTATAATTAATTTTCGAATCGCTAGGCCAAACTCACCCTTAATCAGTTAACAATTTTGGTTTTATGAATAAATTTGTATATACTCTGTCACCACAAATAAAACATGATATCAACTGAAATTTTAAAATTATCCAATTAACGTGTGGACGGCCATACAATACAAGTGGACCAATGAGGAAGATAAATCTTTAATCAAATCCCGCCAATAACTCAATTAAGACCGGCCCACCACACCGAACTCAACATGACATGTCCACCATTGACAACGAAATATAAACCAATAAATAACTAAATACTTTACACAATCAAGAGAGAAAAATAAAGAAGAAGAGGAAGAAAAGAAAAAAAAAATCAATCAATTTCATCTTCTTCTTCTTCTTTCAACACAATGGGTTCTCAGGTTTCCAAACAACTTGAACGAAGAAAAACAATCAAAACAGAGAAGAAAGCCCTGGTCGATCTACACCAAACAGGAGGATCCGAATTCCCAGGATCCGATTACCACCCATCCGACAGAACAAACTGGATGTCAAATTTAAACCCAGATAAAACCAGAATCAACCAAATTGTCTGGCCAGGTACGCACGATTCCGCAACAAACAAAATTGGAACCCCATTCGTAACCCGACCCTTCGCTCGAACCCAATCTCTGTCAATCTACGAGCAGCTGAAATTGGGCGCCCGGGTCCTTGACATCCGGGTCCAAGAAGACCGTCGGGTCTGCCACGGAATTCTCCTCAGTTACAGTGTCGATATTGTGATCAACGACGTTAAGAAATTTCTCCAAGAAACACAGTCCGAGATTATAATACTAGAGATCCGAACAGAGTTCGGACACGACGACCCGCCCGAATTCGATGGGTACTTAAAAGACCAACTCGGTGAGTATTTGATCCATAATGATGACCAAGTGTTCAATAAAACGATATCCGAGTTATTACCGAAGCGGGTCATCTGCATTTGGAAACCGAGGAAAACGCCCCAACCGAAAGCGGGTGACCCGTTATGGAGTTCAGGTTATTTGAAAGATAATTGGATCGATACTGATTTGCCCTCAACTAAGTTCGAGAGTAATATAAAGCATTTAGGGGAGCAGCAACCGGTGGTAAACCGGAAACATTTTTACCGGGTTGAAAATACGGTTACGCCACAAGCTGATAACCCGATTTTGTGCGTGAAGCCAGTTACGGGTCGGATTCACCCATATGCGAGGATGTTTATCGCGCAATGTTTTACGAGAGGGTTGGCTGATAGGTTGCAGATTTTGTCTACGGATTTTATTAATGAAGATTTTGTGGATGCATGTATTGGTTTAACGAGTGCTAGGGTTGAAGGGAAAGCTTGAATTCATTCTCTTGTAGTAAGTCTACGTTGAATTACGCGTGGTAATAGTCCATGATGGGCGGGTCGGGTTGAGATCAGGTTTGAATCGGATATTGTGTCCTAGTCTTCCACTGCCAGTCTAAATGTATTTGTTGGTTTGTTTGGCTTGATGTATATTAATTCATTTGTGTGAATATTTGGAAGTGTTATAATTGGAATAAATAATTTGAAAAATCTTTATTTGAGGTACATATATTTATTTTAATATTTGAATTTAATGAAAAACAAGTTTCATGAAATTGCTATTGGCTAAAAACTAGTATATCTTCTTCTGCAAACAAAGAAAAGAAAAGAAAACACAGTAGTTCTAAGTTATAACAACCTTTGAACAGATTTCAAATGTAACATTTTAACATAACTTGAAGAAGTTGACAAGAGACTGAGGAGCTTTGGTCTTACAAAGTTAGAACCCCACCACAAGAAACCATATTTCAACACGATAGGTATTTTTCACTCTAATTGAAATTTCGTCTTCATGGTATTTTCTTGCATATTTCTCCGTGAAAGTCTTGAGGTTGTTGGATTGTGGCAATATCCAGAGTCAATTCTTTTCTGATTTTGCATCAAATGATTTTGTGCGTTGAAGCAGTTTAGAACTTGCGATCGATCTTCCCTCTCAGCAGCAGACTTTTGAACTTACATAAGGCTAGTAACTGTTAGAACAGCAGATTTATGCATTCTATCTTTTTCACCTGATAATACCCTTTCTTTCAACGAAGTGTTTTTTCTTCAAAAATTGTTCGAGTTGCTGAAATACTAACAAAAATAAACCTGCATCAAGAAAAAAACAGAAGCAAAAATGTGATGGATAGGTAGTTCCATAGTTTGGTGTACTAAATTATAGTATATGATTTTTGTATCAAATGAGTACAAGCTGACCACAAATTTAGCAGTTGGAGCAGTTCTCCGGTGGTGTTTGCAAATTGCAATAGGGAATTTTTTAAAAACCAACTTCAAGCTACCTATTTTAAAAAAATAAAGGTGTTTGCAAAACAATATTCGGAACACTTATTTTGGTAATCAGCTTTTAATTAATTACGAAATCGCTGTTAATCTGAAAACCACTCCAATAGGTGCTTTTTAATAAGCTTTTAGAAATTCATCCCATTGAACATGGTATGACACAACAGAAGTATGTACATAAGATGCAAAAAAATAGATAAAGATGCTTCCGAAATGACACACACAAAATTGGGAAAGGAACAGCAACATTTATATGGATTCAGTACAGAGGGTAAACTTAAGAAAATGATTGTGTCATCCAATGAAAGGAAAGAACATGAAATCATAATGTCATGTTTGAATGAGATTTTAAGAGTAGAGTACATGATTAAGCTTCCAAGAATATAGGTGAAAGGAGACGACATCTATTATGGACCAAAAATAATGCTTAATCAACCAGCTTTTGCAATTGTGATTCAGAAAGGGGAAAATAAAATATCTAAGAATGAAGAGAGAAGGTAAAATACCTGAGATGGAGCTCTCTCTTTCCTTAATTGTTCCCTTTACTAGAAGTGTTCCAGGGATTTGCTGAAATACCTATACATGATGTAGAAATATAACTTATCAGGCTTCATATAAAAAATTTCTTCAAAAAGAGAGTATTATAATAAAATATTAAGGGAATGGACCAACCGAAATGCTAAAGCACAGGACATCTGATTGAATGTCATAGTTATTTGAAGAACTGAATGTCTCCAACTCAGAACACGCATCTTCACTCTTGGTCTTAGTGGCAGTCCCAAGAATTGCATTCAACTGATCCTCTGAAGCAGTGATCTTTAATGTAAAATTTAAAGTCAGTTAAGCATGATGAAGTTATATGTACACGTGTAAATTACCTCCAAAAAGAAAATTACAGAGCTCACATCAATATGGAATGCAGTTGAATTCAATTTACAAGATGCCCCACCATTGGTGAGAAAGGATTCCACTGACTGCAACACATGAAAGGCACTGTACTGTCGTTGGAATCCCTATATAAGCAGTACATTGTGAATTGAAATGCTATGAAACACAAGATTATAGAAAATACTATCTGTGTAGAAAAACTTAGAGCATAAGCTCAGCATGTTGACAAATTTGATATATAATGTAGATGATCATTACAGAAGTCGAGTATAATGGACAGGAAATACCAACATCTAATCATTGCAATATGAAACAATTGAATGTCAACTACAAATTAAAGAACTGAGACAGGTAAAACTCTAATAAACTTCCCCTGCAAAATAATGTAGTGTGTAATAGTTCGAGTACATGTAGCACTACTATAATCATTTATACACTCGCCTTGTTTTGCATAAGCAAGGCCAAATGCAGCATTAACCTAATAAAAAATGTAAATAATCTTACTACACTTCCAACACTTAGGCTTCATATAGATGGAAGAATTAGGAGGTAGTTTTTGTCTTTAAATTCATTGCACTTGTTTGGATCATTTTGATGTTGATTTTCTAAGAATTTCAAATCCTGAAGTAGCCATATTGTAAGTTTGTACTATCCATCCAACCAAAATGACTCATTACTAAAGTCATTTAAAATCCTTTATCCAAATTCTGTCAAAATCAATATCTCAATCAAAATGAAGCCATTTAAATTACTTCTTTTGGGAAGCATAACTTATCATTCATCTTGTCAATAATTTGCCAAAATTGTAATGAGCATACATCTCCTTTCAACTGACAAGATTCGAAAACTCATATCAATAATAAAAGCTTATTTTCCAACTTCCACGAGCCCGATTAAATCTAGATTGTACCTTCTGAGGTACAAATTAAAAATACTCGGTCTAAAGAAATCAGGCACCTAAACCAATCAAAGAATAATGATGAGTTGTACTTAAAAGGGTTCCAAACCTCGAGCATGAAAGATAGATTTTTCTTTTCTGTCACTTGAGATGATATCATCTTCTTTGAAGGAGGCAAGAAAGACCAAGCAAGACCCCATCTTGATGTCTTGCCTTGGACAAATTCTGTTGTCTTAACTATGGTTGCCCCCACATTCCAGAGACGTGACACCAAATTATTCAGATTCAATTTTCTTCCAACCATAGAAGTGTACCACCTATTATAAAGAACAAACTCGTAAATATGAGGCCAATTGAATTACACTTACTAGAACTAAAGATGAAAAAATAAACACAATACCGGAATGTGGCCTTCAATTTGACACTATCTTCAATGATACGAGTTATAAAGGCATGTTCACCACCAGAACATACCATCTCATCCGGAGTCCCTCCACAAGAAGTCTTCGGATTTAATCCTGCTGCATCCATAGTCTCAAAGAATGGAGGGTTGCACATGCAGAAGTCAAAGTTCTCACCATCCTTAACGACACCTAGAAGTATTGGTGGCCCATTATAACTTTTATTTACACTCGAAACTGACTGGAGTACAGAAGATGGTCCATTATCATTTTCTGTGTTATTGCTTGAGCCCATACCTTCACTATTACTTTGCTGCCTATTTTGAAATTCTTGGCTGTCAAGATCATTATCCTCGCAATCAACTCTTCTAATTTCAATCATTTCTGATATTTGAGGGTTGCTCCTGACATTTTGATTAGCCCACTCTATTGCTACATCAGTAACATCTAAAACAAAGCACATATACACCACATATAGCTTTAAGAAACAGTACCCAAAAAAAAACCAAAGCCTTTCTATAAGTATGGAAAATTGCAATTTTTAGTCCCATTGGACAGTCAACACTTTTAGTCCCACGCTTCAAAAGATAAAAAACTTTGGTCCCTATTTTTTGCAAATTTCGTCCTTTTGCACCCTTCGAATCCAATTTCTGCACTTTTGGTCGGTAGAGGATTATCTCTGTTTTACATGTTTGGTCTCACAGAATAGCTCTATTTTGCACTTTTGGCCCCAAATTCGATGGAAAGGAGAGGAAGGACAAATGTGTCAAAAACAAAGTTGGGACCAAGAGTGTTATTTTTTAAAGCGAGAAACCAAAAGTGTCGAGTGCCCAATTTTGTGATTAAAAATTCATATTCTCCCTATAAGTACCTGAACCAACAAACTTCCAACCAAGAAGGGATGCACCAAGAAGAGGATAAATGCAATTAGCCCCGGTTCCAATATCAAAACCTTTTGCCACATCACCGTCTGCCCTGCTGCAGGGGACGACATCTGAAGCCAAAAGATCTTCAATCCAATGTATATAATTTGATCTGTTTGGCACTGTTGGGCAGAGCTGCCCATCAGGAATCCACCTATAACATAATTTTTTCAATGTCAACGGCATTGTCAAAACTCAGAACAAATATAATTTTTGCTTTTATCAAACTCAATCCCACACAGAATGAAACTCCGTGTTTAAAAGCAAGAAATGTGGATAGCTTTTGACTCAGTTCATCCAATTACTTTTATTTTAAAAGAGTTAAATATCAAGTGAGGTAAATTTAAACCACACCAAAGCCACTTAAAGCATACGTGAATTAAAACAAACATATTGCCAACGCAATAGAAAACATGCAAAGATAAGTTAGCTATCAAATTAAACTAAACTAACTTATTTAGCTATGAGAATACATGAAATGTAGCTTTAATCAAACATGATGCTAAAATTAACTTGCTCAACTAACTTTACTTGATGAGTTTGGCCAAGTGGAACTTCTCAGCCTAGATTCAGAATTACTTATGATCTACCTCGATTACTGTGGCTTTCGATAACAAAACATAATCAATTTCTGGTTAATAAATGCATAATAATCAACATTTTTGACTAACTTCTGTTCCATAAAATCAATTTTACGATATCAAAATTTATCAATGTTAATTATACTAGAATTTTTGTAATTCATTGTTTCAACTTGGGCCAAGCTCACCTATTAACTTTCCTCAAGTAACGCAAGGTAAAACTAACGTCACATACAAAAATGGCATACCAGTTGAGGCCATGGTCATGAAGGAGCAAGACGCGTGTTAACTCTCGAGTCGCATTGAAATCCGTCCAATCGATTTTGGGCCTTCTGTCATGTGAATAGAAGACGAAAGGCTCAAAACTCGGGTAAAGAGAAGCCAATAACCCGAAATCTGGCGGGTTATCGGAGTATTTGTTTCGTGGATGGATCCCACGCCGCCGCTCTCCGCCGCTTTTCCTTTTCCTCTTCCCCGCCATCTCCGCCCAATCCCTAAAGGCCACTTATGTTAAGTACACGACTTTGTTTAACTCAAACGCGACTTGTCCTTGTAATGAAGCGCTTTTAGTACTAATAATATTTTGATAATTGTACTAATAATAATTTACATGATGGAAGATGGGCTGAATTGTAGTGGGCCGGATGAAAATTAAATTCAGTTCGACCAATATCAGAGATTATAATCTTCTAGAGATAGCCCAGAAATAAGGGTGGCTGATGGCCTGTATTGTGTTATTATGTGTTCTTTTAAAATTGAATTAAGCTTCACATGAGAATTAAAACACAGGAACCTATATTATTCTAGAAATTCTAACATTATCAATGATGTGGATATTTATTAACGGAACATATGGATTGGGTGATCTAGAATGGGCCTGGTCAAATAACAAACAAACACTTCTTTACTTGAAATACGAGCGACAAATAAACCAGATTGACTGGACTCTTAATACTTAATATTTTTTTGTTTCGATTTTTTAAGGTTTAATTATTTTCGAGTTAATATTTCATAACAGAAATTTGAATATGGATTCGCTACTTCATAATGACTAGTTCATTCCACTAAATTTTTTCTCTATTGTAAGTTAAAAAAGAGGAGAGTTTTCTTAATTTCCTTATGACCTGAAATTGAAGCAATTGAATGAATATCCCCTTTCAACAAGTTATACTCTATTCAACTTTTAATTTTTGCTTCTTTAACTAGTAACTAGGGGGTGGAGTTGTAGATGTAATTTAAACATGTTAAATATATAATTATACAAGAAATGATTCATAATTAGTGGTATTGAAGCTTAGATCGTGTGGAAATGTAATATTTAGAACTTGATTTTAGGAAAGATGATTCATATTGTAATATTTTTTTTTCTTACTGAAACAGTGAAACCCCATGCGAAAAACTAAAATGATGAAAATTAACAGAGGAAAGAGTATTTTTGAAGTAATGTTCTGTTTTTGAAGGGAGTAAATATAGAAGAAATTAAGGAATTGGTAGTAATTATTTTTTTTTTTAAAAAAAAGGTTATTGAGAGAAGACATCCATCATTTCTCCAAAAAAAAAAGAAAAAGGAGACATCCATCACTCTCACACCATTTACCAATGAAGTGCAGAGGTACGTCCCATCCCCATACATGCTTTGACTGTGAAGTCATTCCTTTGACTAC
This sequence comes from Penstemon davidsonii, assembly GCA_034814905.1. NCBI lineage: Eukaryota > Viridiplantae > Streptophyta > Magnoliopsida > Lamiales > Plantaginaceae > Penstemon > Penstemon davidsonii. Next base: position 9,803,125 of record JAYDYQ010002688.1, read on the forward strand.
TTCTTTCACACTCTTTCCTTATAAATTTTTCTTTATTTATCTATAGCCTTTTTTAAAAAAATTTATTTATTTAATACAAACTCTATTTCTTTACATTCTTCGCCAATTCAGTTTATTTTATCCATTTTGCTATGAAAAGATAAACTAACATACGGAGTTTCTAGAAAGCATGGAGTTCTTCGTAAACTAACATATGAAGAGATCTCTTATTGACACATTGCATTTTAAGAATGAGTCGAACGAGCAAGCATGGAGTTCTTCGTAAATGTAATTAACAGGGATGCACGGTATTGAGGTTTTATTAGTTAAATACTTAAATTTGTATCATATTAATTATTGCGGTTTTTTAATTTGTAATATCAAATCAGACTTTTGAATAACATATTAATGCATTCGGTACAATTCGTTTTTTGTACATTACGATACGATTTTACGGTTCTAGACATTTATTTTATGTCATACTATTTTCCTTTATTGTCGATTAATTGTTGAAAAAAGTTAAATAGTTTTTTCTAATGTATGATTTTTCTTTTTCTTTTTACAAAAATAGATGAGTAATATAATAAATCCTATAAATAATTCTTTAACCTTGAATCACATAAAAATATTCTCATTAAAAGAAAAAATCAAATAATGTCGATAATTCATTTGTTTTTTGTTATTTATTTTTATGATAGGATAACTTATTATTTATTTTTGTATGCTTAAATTTTTTTACTTTTTTTGATTTTTTGTAAATGAATAATTTAATTCGAACACGATTGTATGTTTAACTTGAGTATAATTATTTTGAGTTATAAATACTAATAATGAACTATATGTTGTAATTATAGATTGGAATATAAGAAATCTCTAATATAATTGCATAAAGTATATTTTCTCAAACTACGGTACAATACGAATTATTGTGGTATCAAAAATTTAAAACATGTACCATAAAAAAATATAGGTATGGTTTTAGTACATACTTAAACCTAAAAAGAAATTATGTGCACCCCTAGTAATTAGTTGGTCGTATTATCAAATAACGTAATGCTCATTAATGTCAATTAGCTTCTCTTATCATGGATTATTATTATAATTAATTAATTCTTTAAAGTTTAGTTAAATGGAGAATCCAACGATTCAGAACAAACGTAATACACCAATCTATGGCCATTAGATTCCCAAGATAAATCATCCACCGTCGTTTTGATTCCCCAAACATTAAATTTATAGCGGAAAAGAAAAATCCGGACCCCACTTGGATATTAATAATCAGCTAATAAAGAAAATCAAGTCCGCTTACGGGTAACCTAAGCTATATAAACAGCCCTCCATACCAAAAAACTAGAAAACAAATAGAGAGAAAAAAAAACTAGGGTTTTTGTAGCAATGGCCGAGGGTGATTTGAAAAAGGGTACCGTCAAATGGTTTAACGACCAAAAGGGTTTCGGATTCATCACCCCTGAAGACGGAAGCGAAGATCTGTTTGTTCATCAATCGGCTATCAAATCCGACGGTTTCCGCAGCCTCGCCGAAGGCGAAGCTGTGGAGTACGTTTTGGAGCAAGGTAACGACGGCCGCGCTAAGGCTTCCAACGTGACCGGACCTGATGGTGCCTCTGTCCAAGGGAGCACCCGTGGATCCGGAGGCGGCGGTTACAACGGAGGAGGAGGCGGCGGCTACAACGGAGGAGGCCGTGGAGGTGGCCGAGGCTACGGAGGTGGTGGTGGAAGCTACGGAGGTGGTGGTGGAAGCTACGGAGGTGGCAGTGGAGGCTATGGAGGTGGTGGTGGAGGTGGTGGATGTTACAAATGTGGTGAGAATGGCCATATGGCTAGAGATTGCTCCCAGGGCGGTGGAGGCGGTAGTGGAAGATATGGAAGTGGTGGAGGCGGCGGTGGAGGTGGAGGTGGTGGCGGTTGTTATAACTGTGGGGAGGGTGGTCATTTTGCTCGTGAATGCCCTACCTCAAACCGCTGAGCTGTTGATGGGTTGCTGTCTTTTAGCTTGAACTAGTTACCTCTATTTGTTAGTGTTATGGTTAAGGGTACTGATTATGAATTATGATTATGATTATGATGTTTTAGCTTTGGATTATATCTTTTAATTTTGTTTTATTCATAACTGTATACATGTATATGGTTATACATGTTTGGTTTTATCGGCGCTAATGAATGAACTTTCTTACTAGGTTTTTTCTTAATATCATATTTCTCTTAATGTTTGTAATTACTCTTAGATATATCAAACATTAGGGAGTTCAACTAATTTGGATATTAAATTTTAGGTCAATTAAACCTCTAGAGTCTGGACAAAAATTCCATGTTTCTTTTTATTTGGTTCATAAGAGGCCCACTACTCGTGACAAACTAAACTTATTAAATACTTCTGATCAATAATACTAATTTCAAAATAATTATGAAGAGTTCGGGTTTAGAAATAATTATTGATTTATCTATTTAGTTTATCATGTGTTTGGTTGTCACTATTCATTATCATCTGCTCAAGATAAACAAGAAATAAATTTATAAGATAATGTTGAATTATCAAAGTAAATTATATAGGATATGTCATTTTATTTTTTCTGAGTTCAGTTATAAACTTATAATGCTATTGTAAATATTAATTATAACCAAATATGATTCCAGATGATATGTTAGGCTATCAATGCTAAATCACATTAAGATGATTAATCTAGATTTGGCCATATACTTTGTGATTCTTGGGTAATAAAATGCATTTTTCTAATAAAAAAACTTGAATTTACGAACATCAATAACAAAATATTATAATACTCTAATGAGTTTCAAAAGGTATGAATATTGAAATTACATATTAAGCATTTTGCCCATGTAAATCAAGATTTTCACACATTCCATCATAATAGCTACCAAATCTAAACTGAATAACACATTCCTTTGAAAAGTGGCACAAAATTTGGTTTTGCCCATAGTTGGCTCTAGTTCCGTCTCTTTTCACCTCCAATTGAAAGATATGGTGCAATTGATCAGTGGTGGTGGACATTAGGGGGTAGATGAGTGTAGTTGGCCATGGGAGGCGGCAGAGGAGCGGTGGCGTTGGCCAGATGTGGCGGCAGTTGAGGTGCGCATTGGTAGCACTTAGTGAAAAGCCCAAATGTGTCAATTTGGTTAATGAAATTAGTCACGCTGGCCCATCCACCAAACCCAAACCCAACAATTAGAACCCATACAACAACAAATATGTTGATCACATATGCGCCCACCCATCTTCCAAAGAACTTAGGAGGTTGCTCCACTGCATTCTGCACCAAAAAACAAAAGACAATTAATAATCTGTAACTAGGATTTACAGTAGTATTTATTTGTTGGATACAAAAGGGCTTCCATGTAATGGGCAGAGGAGATTTGTACATTACTTGCAAGTTCATAAGAGGGAGGAAGAATTGCATTTTACACTCCACACATTTGATCCCGCACTTTACAAAATTGTTTTTTTAGTCCTACCATTTTGAAATATCATGCCATTTTTGTTCCATTACCTCATTTCTATCTAATTTGTAAAAAAATATGCAAAAAAGACAATATTATAGGACCACAAGTGCAATTTAGTAAAGCCCGCGGTTAAAAATGCAAAGTATTTCAGAAAATTGAGCCCAAAAGTGCCAAGAGTACAATTATAATCACATGGGATTAAAAAATACAACTTTGACAGAAAGGAAATAAGAGCAAGGAACAATTGATAGGATAATTTTGTAGTTATTCAAACAGAGAATATCAAAGAACAGTGAGTGTTATGGGAATCTTGTTCCTATGCACCTTTTGGTTGCATTGCCTCCCAAGTCCCCAATCCACTTCCAAACAAATAAAATTAAATAATGCAAAATTAAAATGAATTTGAAACTCAAATAAAATGTGTTAATAGTTACCTCTCTTGCTGCAGCTGATTTGAAGGTGAACATGTAGGCCAAAGCTGGGATAATGTACACAGTGAAGCTGACTAGAAGTGATCCAACGGTGGAGTTAATGGGGCCGAAAAATGGGAAGACTATGGCCAAGAACCATATCGGCACCACCACTGGCAACCGTGCTGCCGCCCTCTTGCACAAGCTCTTGCATTCGTGCATGCCTATAGCCTTTTCCCAGACAAAATACAATGGCGTACATGCAAACCCAAATGTTATAAACTGCATCAACATATATAACAAGGACGACGTTAGTCAAATGGTAGGACGTCTAACTTATATATAAAAAGTTTTGTTTACATTAAAAATAATTAACATCCTTGATGATGAATTATGATGGATAATAAATTTAAATTTAGCATGCCTGGTGAATGAGCATCAAAATGACAGCCATGTCCTTGAAGGGTGATCTGGGGAGGAGAGAAAATGCATTGGAATGATTGAGAAGCAAATCTCCAAAAGCCCAATAAACAGCTGATGCAGATGGGAGGGTGAGTGTCAATACATAGAGGGTAGCCACCAAGTATATTGCCTTGAACTTTTGTGGTTTCCACATAGCATGCATGATCTCTCTGCCAGCCAGCCCAACCAATAAAAAAATAAAAAATTCACAATTTAGTAATACTACTATAACATTTAATTTAATTTGAGTTGTAAATTTATGAGACCACTATTAAATTTGTCTTAATTGCTTAACAAGCTACAGCAGGGTACATTAACTAATGTGTATTGTTGTACATTAATTGTCTCAGGTTCATCATGATGTAGAGTACATGAGTCTCAATTCTAACATACAACAATCTTTTTGAAGTCTCCCCCTACAAGTCCTATATATCATGACTAATTCTAGACACAGTGAGAATTAATGCAATTAAATTTGGATTTGGTGGATCAAACTTAAATGATCATCCAATGTCTGATCTATACATAAAAAAGGAAACAAAAAAAGCTAGAATAAAAACGTACACGTACGTACTACTTACTAGTATCTTTTGTCTCAATAGCACGCCTAAGAAGAGAAGGGCCCTATTGGAAATCTACTTGTTTAAAACGAGTATCTAAGAAAACGACACTTCATACAACTCTTTAACATTAACAATTGGTAAATAAATAAAAAGATTGGTCATTAGATTCCATGGTCAGGTCATGTCGATTTTGCCAAGGTGAAGTCCCTATCCGAATAAATTTAAACAATTCATAAAACTCATTTAATTTACCCTGGTCGATATTAATAACCTAACCAGACACCTGAGCAAATAATAAAATATTTGAAAATGACTTACACTGTAACGGCATGACCCCCAAATGTATAAAGAATGTTTGTGGCTCCTGTGAAATACAACACCATTTTGGTTGGACCCGAGTGCTTAACACCCTCCACCTGATAATATAGTAGTCAAGAAATTAAAACTAATTAAGTTACTTAATTGGAATAATGAATCATGATTTGACTGGAACATGGAGGGTTTTGAATTCAATTAAACTTATGCACTAAATTGATTGGAGTAATTTAATTAATTAATTCATATCACATGTCCATTTTAAAAGCTTCAAGATTGAGGTCACGTACGTAGTAAGGGTGGGTGATATTTAGAGTTAATATTTAACTTATTTAATTGTAAATCGTAAGATTAATAATGATTAGAATATGTTTTCAATATGGTTTTAAGATTTGTCAATTCAAGCTTTGGACTTATCAAAATATCTGACCAAAACAAAATCAAAAAATTAAATTTAGTACCTGTCCATGGAGCAAGGATGCAATTGTGAGGTACCAAGCCGTGTAAGTGGTCATTAACAATCCAAGAAAAGACCAAATTCTGTAATTGTGGAAAGAAGGAATGAACACTGTAGTTGCACAACATGCCCCAAATATATATGTCCAAGTTCTCTTGTCCAAATTGTCATTTATGTAGTAAATATTGCTGCATCAAAAAAAAAAAAAAAACCCCAATCCAAAGTTAATAGTAATTAAATAGCTACTATTTTAAATGTTTTTTATAAAATAAATAAATGGGTAGATACCTTGCACAGGCTATGAGTTGGATAACGGATCCAAACAGAAGAAAAGTGCAGTTAAATGCCAAACCCACGTTCCTCCAGTGTTTCCCAAGAAGCCCATCAAGCACTTCAAACCACTGATATTTTTTTAAGAAACATATATAAAATTGAATTAATTATGTAAAATTGCACAGAAAAATACAGAAAACCCATGTGAGAATTGGTATCTTTATCCATTATTATATATATCTTAAAAAAATGGAATGTTTAATCATATGAAACTAGAAGATTTTGCAGCACCTCTAGTCCCATGCTTCATAATTTTACACTTATGGTGACGAGGGTCCAATCAAACTAGACTAAAATAAAAACATATATAATTTTGCCATTATATATAAAAGGTAATTAAAATGAAATTGAAGTAATTAACCTGAATGACATGGTTTCTGAAATCAACTTTCTCCCTTTCTTTTCTGGTTCTGTACTCAACATAAAGAATGCTAATAAGGTAAGCAGTCCAACTCCCCATTAAACCATAAAACAGCTGAAATGAAATTCCAGAGAGCATTCCCAGTTGAGAAAATGAGTATGGCAATGTCAAAAGCACTTGAGCCACCTAAACATGTACAAAAACAATGAATTAATTAATACCTTAATTAAAGATAAAAAAAAAACACTATTTAATTTAATTTATCCAAGTAATTAAGAAACCTGGTTTGAAGCACAGCTGAACCAGGCATCATAGGCTGATCCACCATGCCAGAAAAGGTTTGAGATTTTTGACTTGATGTCTCTTGGCTTGCCTTCGGACTCCATTTCTACATAGTTTCCGACAATTACAGTCTCCACCACCTTGTCGGACGACGCCATTTAATTTGCTCTACTTCTAGTATATATATATATATATCAATGTATAAACTTATAAATATTGATGATTCATTGAACTCAAGTTCCTAAGATTTATCAATACTTATATAGGGAGAGCGGTCGGCGGGTCGGATAATATTGGGGATGGAAGATTAAATTACAATTTTAGTCCCATAACTTTGACCCATGGTAAAAATGTTTATTTATACTATTTTGAACCAACACATATTGGGTTCGGTTGAATGAGAAATTAAATTGAGAACACATTTGATATCTTTCTAGCACAACCAAACACATTTTGTTATGACATTTTTTAGTAGAAATTAAAAATTGCATTCGTCATATTCTGAATATTGATCCCTTACACTAGATCAAATTAACCTCAATGATAAGTAACATATTTTATAATTTCCTTGTACCAAAAAAAAATATATTTTTCCCATCACTTTCAACTCCCTATAATTTGATTTAAGAAAAAGTTATTTCTCTGTAAAAGTTATTAGTTGTAATTATATAACCATTTTAACCATTAAATTCTTTGAAATTTGATCCCCTGACTCAAGATATTAAGTTTCAAGTAAATATAAATGACTAAAAGTGTCGGGTAACAAACTAAACCTATCGAACACAAAATAAATGATCAAATATGTTGAGCTGAATAAGAAATTGTGAAATCTGGTAAAATTAGATGCAAATATTTTGAACTCAAGAGATAAATAACTATATTTGTTGCTGGTATAAAAGTATACTATTACCGTAGTCCAAACTTAAAAGGAATTTTTGGGAATAACCATATTTGACGCGTACTGGTTGTTTTATATGTCCCTTGGATTGAAATAAATATATGAAATAAATTTATTACTGTTGGAATTTATGTGTATTAACCCAATTGGATTGAGCCCAATTGGAGTTAAGCCCATAAAAGTAGAAATGAATGAAAGTTAGAGAGAAAAATGTCTTCATCCCACATGGAGGAAATTGGAAGACTTTTTGTCATTTATAATGCAAAAAAATGGATAAGGGTTGGGCCCCTTGGGGGTACCAAGTTTTCTGAGGGGAGAAGACGTGCATGACCATGGTTTCACCACGCGCGCCGCCGCCGTCGTCCGACCGGCCGGCTCGGCTCGGATTTGAGATTGGGATTGGGATTGGGATTTAACAAAATATTATCTTTTTGGACAAAGTTTAATTAATATTTTGGCCCAAAACTTAATAGCCCAATAAATTAATTTAGATCCGCGTGGCTGATCCGGTTAACCCGAACAAGATCCGTGTAGCTGACCCGCCTCTTTAAAAAAAATCCGCGCGCCATTTTTTTAAATTGGTGTGCCGGTTCGGTTTAAATCGAACCGGTTGCACCTGTTCGGACCGAACCAGTGTTTCTGGTTTAATCCGAACAGGCATGTCTTTCCAGCAACATCCTTTCTGCTGCTATAAATAGAGGGAGAATCTGGCCAATTCTCTCATCCCGTTTTCTAGCAATTATAAGCAGAATCCTATTCTATCTCTCTTTATTCTTCTCTAAAATTTTGTTTAAATATTTCTGTTTGGAAAAAGTTCGCTGTGGACTTGTTCTTTGTGCAAAGAAACAAGTATTCGACTGTTGTATCTTGGGAGACTACTGGGACGAACTGTTGCACCTTTGACAGCCCATAAATATTGTCTTAAGGACATTGCATTAGCAAGCCTCAGTCGATTTATTTCCGGTTCAGAATTAATTCAGTAAGTAATTAAATTCTGATTAAAGTAATATTTTAATATTGCTTTCGTTTGTTCTGCGAGAATAAACTATACTAAGATTTATAATTAGAGTTAATTATAAATAATTATTCTGCGAGAATAATTTACTATAGTTTTTTAATTATAGTACTTTGATATATAAAAGTATTTTTATAATATTTTATATACACAGATTGTTTTAAACATTTACAACAATTACTTTATTAGAACCTTAATGTTTTATTAGTTTATTGATGGATAATTTCATAAGCATAAGTGATCTTTCAGCACGAGTGAGTCTCTCTACTCCCAACATGAAAAAACAATTAAACAAAGGGGAAGTTCAAACTTCATATATATTTTAGCCAATATCATGAACTTGAATTGTGTGTTTTATTTCTTCTTTATATAAAAGCACTTCTATTGGGAATTTATCATGCAATGATTAATCATATTTGTATATATAATTCCTTAATGGAATTATCATTAGCAAGACATAGCGAATCTTGGATCACATATTTAAAGTTGTGTCAATATTTAGTTTTTGAAATGTAAAAAATTGATAGTTATACTGATAATGTAACATGTTAATTAGTGTCATATAAATGTGAACCATCTAATTAGAAGATTGTCAATCCAAAATATGTTGGCTTGGTATATACATTTGAAGACTTATATGTTTAGAGTAGATTTATTCAAGTACTAATATTCATTATTATAATTCTTTATTTTAGAATTGCATAGAAATTGGGGGGTTGCATAGAATTTTAGAAGAACGATGCTCTATTGCTCTTAGAAGGGAGACAAAAGCAAATAAATATAAAAGAGAATAGGTATGAATATGTCGAATTATGACAAATTAGTAGACCAAATTATTGCAGCGTAACGGGCGTGGTCGCTTTATAAGAAGAAAAAAAGTTACTTTTAAGCTTTACCACAAGGGGCAAAATTGGGAAGCTCTCACTGTATATGGGCTCAAGAATGAACAAGGCCCAAAACTTTAAAGTTGTCTTCATTCACAGTGGAACTAATTTTAGTATTTGTTTGGATAATTTGACATTTGAAATTTTTACAAACTCATATCATATCATATCATATAACTTTTGGAAAAAATTATCATTTGTAATAACTATAATGACAATAATTATTGTCCCACATAATAAGATTTTAATGCATTTTTGACCCTTCACTTTATAATTTTTAAATGGTGCACTTTTATAATAATTGCATTGTAGGTGCCATAAAATAGTCTATATTTAACATCTTCGATTCTATAGGATTGTTCAGATTTGCTCTACTGGTTCCAAAGGCAGCGGAGAGAACAAAGTGCAAAATAGTTTTTGAAAGTGACTAAAATGCAATTTTGTAAGTTGAGGAACCAAAAAATGTGAGGGTCCAGTCCTATAGAACTAAAAATGCAAAATTTCTGTTTATTTTGCTAACAATAATCGCCCTATTTTCCATACTCCTCTTCTATCGAAACCAAAAAAAAAACTACACGTAAAAAATTAATTTATGCATTGAACTTTTGAAATATAATCCAGGCACTTACTTTTTTATTTACTTAATTACTTTTCTAGTTTAATGAACCCAACATATTATTTCATAACAATTTTCCATTTTCTGCCTCAAATATATATCCCAAACTCTTTCATCAGATGAAGATAAACCTTTATCTGACCCATAGTGATCATTGATTATTCCTTATTTCATGATTAAAAAACATATACTATGATTATTACTTTGTTTTCTAGTACTGATAAATATTATGATTAAAAACTTAGGTAATACTTTTAATAATCAGAATATGGAAGTAAAATTTCAGGCCTAAAAAGGGTTTTCTTGGTGCAGCAAAACTATGATCTGTTCTTGCTTGTTATGCCATGCTTCGGTCCGGTCCAATAATACCTGAAACATTCCCTGAAAATGTTGTCCCCCAATTGACTGATTCTGCTGCAGTAAGGTCCACTGTAAGATATATACATCACTGATTAATTTTTTCTTTTTCTTTTCCCCTTGTTTTGCCCCCTCCCCTCTTTTTATTCTCTTTCAATGTCTCCATCAGTTTATGCAATATGATAAAATAAAACTACATCTATTTAAAAAAATGGGAAATAAAAATTAAGTTATCCCTTAAATACTTTTGTGACAGCTCTTTATTAATTAGGCTTCAATTTTAAGATTTATGTACATATAAAAAGTTTTTCGTCGTGTCATTTTTGTGGCACCGCTAGCCTCCTTTTCTAGCTAGACAAAACATGATTCCAACTTTCATGTCTTGGATGGAGAATTGAAGCACTTCCCATTTTGAATGCTCATTGCTCACCAAGCCGTGAACCTAAGATTAATAAGATTTTTCATTTTCTTGAGATTTTAAAATACTGTTATTAGGAAAAAAGAGAATCTTTAAATTTTGTATGTTTATTAAACGTCTGCAACAAAAAATTTCTCATATTTTTGTCACAATTATGTATAATTGACTTACATTTTAGTTAAAATTTGTGTGAGTCCTTGTGTATAAAGTGTGAAAACCAAAATGTAACACATAAGTAAAGATAAATCTTCCTTCGATCACAACCTCAAAACATATAAAATAATATTTTATAAAATTGTATGCTATAACGTTTTAGCACAACACATCAATTAAATCTTTCATATGGATTGATTACATTTATAGTATGCACTAGAAACGTGTACAATAGCTATTTGACTATCCATAATTCCCTCTCTCTTTTAATTGATTTTTCATAATTTTCTTGCAATTTGGCATATCATATATACACCTAAGGCGGTTTAGTAGACCACATGAGATTAGACATGGATTAAACCCGTCCACATTCAATTAGATCTGGACAACTAATTACTCCATTTTGTGTAGGCAGCCCACTTATTGGGCCACTGGATTTGATTGGTAGTGGAATATTGGGTCGTCCTGATTATTATGTACTGGTCCTGCTGTCTCATTGACCTACCCCCCTATAAACTAAATCCGGCCCAACAATACCTAAATCAATTCACCAAACGGGCCCCTTATTCAATAAACCATCTACTTTAAGCCCATTTAAAACACACTCTAAAATTTACATATGACTAATGTACAAATGTTTGGTCTCGTCGCCTCGACACAATGACAACGTTGAATCAACTGTTTTGTTGTTGTAACTAACAGTCACCATATATTCACCCAAGAAGCCATTAAAGGTAAATGCACCATGGTCGTCGGTCTCACCTTCCACCGCCGCAGTTTGCCATTCTTTTAGCAACGAGTCCACCACATCACCGGCCGGAAGGTTGTTAAAATTGTTATCCGTTAGGCACATTTGGTAGCATCCATAAGGATGTAACGCTGTCCAAAGCATGATCCCATTTACTGAAGGGTGTGAATAAACTTCTCTCAATACTACTTCTAGATATTTGGCCTGCAAAATTTATTATAGTAAAATGAGTTGTATTAGTATTTTATACAAGCTAATTAGAGCTATATATAAAAATAGCACATGTGTTTTGCCTAATTGACAAATAAAAAGAACTTTGCTATTTTTATTGGCAAAAAACCCATTTGAAATTCCTTCATAAGTCCATAAGGAGGTTATTGTCAATTATTTAAGTGAGCAATGCGGTTTTTGTCAAATTCCATAGTTATCAGGGGGGGTTAATGTCAAGTTTTTTGGTGAATAGGGGTGTTTTTGCATTTTATGGTGTGGGTATAATTGTCATTTCCTGCAAAATATATATTCCGATTTGGGAGGTGTTTTTTGGCTAATAAAAAAATAGCATAGGGAAGTTTTTGCTAATAAAAATAACATTGGGAATTTTGACAATTAAGCAAACATAGAGGATATGTTTACATTTCACACAAGCTAATTTGGTAGTGTAAGTAAGTTCTAGGAAAATTTTATTTTTACTTATAAATTACCTGTGTTTCTTGATCAAGATTCTTGCTAATGTCCAGCTCAGTGAGCCAAATAGGCAGATCCAATGTCGCCAATTTATCCAAAATACCCCTAACTAAAGGAGGATTAGGTATTGTAAAATGTCCTTCAAGTCCAATCCCATCCATTACCACACCACCTTGTTCAAGTTCTTGCAACCTTAATACATAAGCATCCACTGTAGAGTTCACATCATCACAAGTTTCCAACACATTATAATCATTCATAAACAATGTCGCCAATGGGTCTAGTTCTTGTGCTATTCGGAAAAACTCTAAACTTGCATTTGGACCAAGCTTTTGTTCATAGAAATCCCAATGAAGCATTTCATTGTCCACATCCCAATGTATGAATTCATTTTTGTATTGATTCATTAGGGATTGTATCCTAGATTTGACTGCAGATTTTAGTTCGGGGCTTGTTAGATTTCGTACCCATGTAGGTGTATATTTTGGATCCTCCCAGAATATGTTATGACCTCGTACTATGATTTGGTTTTGACGAAGAAATTGTAAAATTTGATCTGGGATTGTGTAGTTGACTTCGCCTTGGTTGGGTTCCGTTGAGTACCATTTGAGTTCGTTTTCAAATACTGCTGCATTGAATCTATCGACATACCAATTCTGCAAAATAGTAGTACATGTTTAATTGTTTATCCTGTAGTTCAGAATTCGTAATGTGATGTGTTTACCTGATATTGTGAGTTTCCTAATATGGTATTTGCTATAGCTGATCCCAATGGAAAATCTCGAGAATTTTGCTCGATGACAACTTTAGCTCCTTGTATTCGATTACCATTGGCATCTGTTACGTGTAAAGTGGCAGCTCGTTTTCTTTTCTGTATTGAATCCGATAAAGATTAAAGCATAAGTAGCAGAGTACAAATAGTTATAACAACGTCAACATTACACAATTTTTAATTTTTTCAATATCAAAGAAGAAGTTGTAAATTTAAAAATTAGAAATGAAGGTTATTTGCGTTCATAAGCTACATACATGGCTTCATTAGGCCCAAACTTCAGAAAATGAAAAAGATTGCAAGGTATCAAAAACTTATTAAATCCAAAATTTAGTAGTATTTAGAATTCTAAATAGTATCTAATTTACCGAAGGTAAATCGAGTTTCCTTAGGAAAGTTACTGACATTCTGATAGTTAATAAAAATTCCTATATTGGAATAATATAAATCATTTCAATGCTATGCTCAATTAGCTCTTAATCAATTAGCAACATTCTCATAACTAAATATTATATTTAGTTCAAGATTAATCTAACTGCTCACAATATTTATTATGTTTTGTTGGTTTATTTTCCATTGTTGCTCAGTGAATGGCTGTAGAGAAGCACTGGAAATAGCTATATCCATCTGTCCCACATCTGAATTCTGCAAAACAAGAAGAGTCTAATTTGTATAAAGTAAAATCTACAAATTGCAATCATAGGACTTGTTTGCAAGCTAAAGGTTATTTTGCAAAAAGCTAATAAAACATACCTGAAAATATATGAGACCATATTTTGAAGGCGAATCGAGGACAAATCCCCCTTTAAGAAAAGACCAACATCCATTCTTAGCAATAACATTCCCAATGCAGTTAACAGTTATATTATCAGTTGTTAAGCTTGCTTTAATTACAGCTGAAGCCGCACCTGTTCTTATTTTAACCCAACCTATTAATCAACAAAAAATTATAAGTTACGTAAATAAGAATTGTAATGTAATAAACTTCATTTTAATGTAAAATTAGATAAGTAACGTAACTGGAAAAAGAGTAAATTGTGTTTCCAGTGAGATTGTTTAACACGAAAGCAGATGAATTAATCGAACGGCTGTTATGAATTGTGGGAGCCTGATTCTTGATGATACCACCATTATAGAGTGGATCCTCTGGTGTTGATTTGCACTGACACAGATGATAAAAAAACCAAATTATATAACACTGAAATGGGATCATATTAAAATCATGAATAAAATGATTGGAATTTGAATATTTTTCATTTCGATTTCAGTTACCTCAGTATATGCAGAATAATCATAAACAGGTTCATCTTCATAAATAGATTTTTTATATGAAAATACAACTTGGAGGAAGAGTCCCAAGAACAAAATGACCAAAAGACAATTCATTTTAAGAAAATATTGCACATTTACATTTACAAAAAGGTTTCAAGTTAAATTTTTGTTTTTCTTCTTTGGATACGATACAGCCTGTCGATATGAAAATAGGGTGTTTAGTAACTTAATAAGGCTGAAATTAAAGAAATTTGTATGGTTAATTCATAGTATATTACTTTCATAAGATGATTTTGCAATGTTTTTCTGTTTTTATTGGGAATTTATATTGTCGGTTGTGTTTTGGAGTGTAGAGAGTTTTCTTGACTCAAGCTCCTAACTTAGTTCGATATTGAAGCAATTATTAAATTCACATGTATTGTATGATAGGATATTGTTCTTGTCCTCATTATCAGAATTTGCCGTGCTTTATTTTCTACGTTGGCAAAACAAGAATCCTCTGAAAAGTTTAAGCAATATGTAAGAAAAAGTAGTCTTTTTGAAACTTAAATTGCGGGAATCAACAAAATCATTTTTCCCCCTTGGCTAAGAAGATTAAATTTATTGTTAGTGAAGATATATGGTATTCCAAATTACAAGTCCAAGTGAAGATTATATGGAATTCCAAATTACAAGTCCAATAAGTTGTTTCAGTTATATCTAATATATAGTAATATATATTGAATTGTGTAGTAATTAGTCCTAAGATTAAAAAAATTATGTTATTTTTATTGGTGTACCGCAATACATTGTTATTTGTGCAGAGACGGTATAAAATAATTAAATAAACATCATTTACAAGAGCTGTGCAATTTGCTAGTGTACAATATTAGTAAAAAAATAAGACGGTCTAAATTATTTTCAGTTGAAGTAATGTATTATCTGAGAAATAAAAAAGTTTGATCTAGATTTTAGATAATTGAACTTTGGAATAAACCTAGGTATGTCTAGGGGTGAAAGCCGAACCGAGTAACTCGGTACTCGGCTCGAACTCGGCTCGGGACGGACTCGTTCGAACTCGTTTGATGTCTAACCGAGCCGAGCTTGAACAATATTTCAGGCTCGGATGAATTTTCGAGCCGAGTTCAATCATTCACTTGTTTGACTCGCCGAGCTCGTGAACATGAGGGCAGTGGGGCAGAGACGGGCGATTGCTTTACACGCACCAGAACCATCAAATCTTCCTTCTTTTATAACTTGGGGAGTTTCGATTTTGAAATAAAATCACACAAATCTAAGACTTATTTGATTTTCTCCATAAATTGGCCAAACTTTTAGATACTGTGAAATTTGAAATCTTCATTTCAAACAAATAAATTTTGGGGTAAAAGGAAACCACGGGTTATTGGAGGCAGAGAAGTGATACTAACCATAAATTATTGAAGAAAAATAGTTCAATATATTCTTGAATTGATGAAAAGAGGAAGAAAAATGGAGGAAATTGCAGAAGGATTCTTGAAAAACAAAAAAGATAGGTTTGGAGAAGATAAAGAAGAAAGAGAAGGGAAAGGACGGGTGTTTCCACTTTCTAGTTCTAGTAAAATTAAATAATAATATTATTACTAGACTTTTACTCTTTGCTATAAATTGCATTAATTTATCACTGGTTGTGGGCCTAAGATAGTGTTGTTGGTTGCAGATTATTCGAAAAAAGCTGATTCAAATAGTATTAACCATCACATGTCGAGTACTCGTGAACACATTCGTGAAAACTCGAGCCGAGCTCAAACAAAAAGTTGTTTGTAAGGCTCGAGCTCGAGCCGAGCCCGGACATCTGGGCCTACTTTCGAGCCCAAATCCGGACACATGTTTGTTCAGCTCGTTTGGGCTCGTTTTCAGGCCTAGGTATGTCATGCAAAATTCAACATGATAATGTTAACTAAATACTTTCCTTTTTATAATTAATCATATCATTAAAATTACAAAAAAAATAACCAGTTTACTAGAGGATGTTTATCGTCACAAAAAACATAGTAATACGTAAACAATCCTAGTTAAGACAAAAATTCGAACAACCAAAAAAAGTCCAGACAATAAAATTATGGGCCACACAATTAACCGATCTTGAAACAAATTTGAAGCGCCACTTAAGCAAAAAAGCCTGTAAAATTGTGGATCCAAAACAATCGATGAAATTGCAAAATACTTCAATTCACACTCCTATTTTATTAATTTTGAAACTAAAGAGGTCAATGTATCCCCACCAATATTTGGTTATTGGACTATTGGTTTATTGGGTTGGGCCCATGAGAGATTATTTCAAGAACTGCAATCCATATGTGGCCCTGGTCTAAAACATCTATTTGGATATAAGTTTCGTTATTAACATAGTGAGTTAATCGCATTTTTTGTCCTCCTTATCAACTGAATTTTTTACATTCGTCCCTTAAAAAAATTCATGCAGATGCATCATTCTTATTAATGTAGTGTTTCACCGATTCATTTTTAAGCTATTACACAACATAGATGGGCTCACATGCATTACTTGGAGGCAATTTTCGGCCAATCACCTAATATTAATTTTTTTTGCTTTATACTACACTGTATACTGGTTCACTTTGACCCCTATTAAACATGTATTTCCTCATCAGAAGTAGGGATCGAGCCGAGTAGTGTCGAACGATACACTGTTTTAATTTTGTTTGAATTTTATCGAGCATGAAATTTAGGTGTTTGAGTTTGGTTTGATTGTTAAACGAGCTCGAGTAACTTGATATGTTACATGTATATTATTAATTTTTAGCTTATCGAATTGAGCTTCAAACGTTATCGAACGAAAAATGATGTTCAAACTTGTTTGAGTAATCTGACGAATATAGCTCAAACGAACTTTTATCGAATGAGATCGTGTCGTGTATCCATTAGCTTGATTTGATTTTCAGCTGTTCGCATAAGTCCTTATGAATTTTAAAATTGATATTGCATGTTTGCCTCCAAAAACTATAAATTGGACAATTTAATTAAATTTAAAATTGATAACTATATATTTATCCTAAAAAATCAGATAAAATTGTGTAATTGTCAAAGTTTTAGTAAGTATAAATATAATATAACTATTGGAAGTAATATATTGCTGGGCATATATATTGATTGGTAATAACGGGAATTGAGAAGTTGAGTACCAATACTTGTAAATTGTGATATTAGTTTAGCTTCAATGAGAATGTGAATATAGTTTAATACCGTATTTGTTGTTTTTACTTGATGTCTGATTTACCCTATTACAAACTAGCACTTTTTTCTTTTCTTTTTTTTTTTTGACAAAAAACTTGCACTTTAGTTGATGGTTTGTCATTGTAATTAATTGCTCATTGCAATTCCACTCGAAAAAAAATATGGGAGATTGATTTTTGAAGAGTCACTTAAGTTAATAAATAACGGATATACAATAAAATATAAAAGTATGCTTTATTTACTTTTTTATATATATATAATTACAAAAATATTTCTATTTTATTAACATTTTTCATAATTAAAAAGATGTTTCATCTTCGAATAATACTTGTCTATTATTAAGTTCGATTCAAAGTTTACTTTTAAATACAACCATTATACATTATCAATATAAATAATAACTTCTAAATGATTAAATTTGATAAAATTGACGGGTGGATTAAATTTTTAAGGCAAAAAATTATGAGAAAAAAAAAAGAACAAACATATTCCAAAACCCTACTTATATTTACTCACCTCCACTTTCCCAATCTTCCCACCTTTTATTTTATCTTCATCCACACCACTTCTCTTTCCTCTTTTAAAGTGGAATAAAGTTAAGAAAAATAACCAAAAAAAATAAAGTTTAATAATAATTCTAGAAAAAAACCTGCAGAATCTGTTTCAGTTACCTGCAATTTTCCAAATGAACCGTCTGCTCTTGTCCACCACTCTTCTCTCTCTCCTTTTCTCCATCTCTATCTTATCAGGTAGCTGTTTTTACTTAATTCACCTACTATTAATGGAGTCATTAAATTCTTGAATTAATTAATTAATTTCCTTTCTCTTTGAAATTCAACAGGAGTTGAATCAACGACGTTCAAGATAGTAAACAAGTGCCGGCGCACAATATGGCCCGGAATTCTAACGGGCGCCGACAGACCATTACTCAACCCCACAGGCTTCACTCTCAAAACCGGAAAATCAAGAACCCTCCGTGTACCCAGATCATGGTCGGGTCGGGTCTGGGCCCGCACCCACTGCTCCACCGACTCATCCGGTAAGTTCGTCTGCGCGGCGGCGGATTGCGGGTCGGGTCGGGTAGAATGCTCCGGCAGCGGCGCAATCCCACCCGCTACTTTGGCGGAGTTCACACTCAACGGCGACCAGGGCCTCGACTTCTATGACGTCAGCTTGGTGGATGGGTACAACCTCCCAATGCTGATAATCCCCAAGGGAGGTACAAGTGGGGGATGCAGCCCGACCGGGTGTCTTGTGGACTTGAACGGCGCGTGTCCGAGGGAACTGAGCGTGGCGATTGGGAACGGTAGCCGTGAGAGCGTGGCGTGTAGGAGCGCGTGTGAGGCGTTTGGTGAACCAATGTATTGTTGTAGCGAGGAGTATAGTACGCCGGACACGTGTCGTCCATCGGTGTATTCGGAGTTCTTTAAGCACGCGTGTCCAAGGTCGTATAGCTACGCGTATGATGATAGGACGAGTACGTTCACTTGTGCGGGAGCTGATTATGTTATCATCTTTTGCCCATTGCCTTACACCAGGTGAAATTATGTTTGTTAATTAGTGTAATTTCTGTTTATTTAGTATGATCATGATATGTTGATTGTCGTTATAAGAATCTGAGGCAGTGTGGAGAATGGAAATTGGAAAAAGATACATAAGATGAAGTAGATGAATTAGGATACTATAGGTTTGATTTTGTCTTGAACAAAATCATTCGGTAGAAGCTGATTATTAGTCAAAAATGTATGTTGTGTGGAGTACTTTGATTAAATAGGAATTTATGTCTACTAGCAAGTACTAAGCAAATTAATTTTTATGTCTACTAGCAAGTACTAAGCAAATTAATTTTTATGTCTACTAGCAAGTACTAAGCAAATTAATTTTTATGTCTACTGGCAAGTACTAATCAAATTAATTTCCGCATGTAGATTAGCATTTATTGTGAAGGAATGAACTCTAGAATTAGAATAGAAATACTTCCGATCAAATTTGAACATATTTTTCTTTAGGACCGATTCTACAATTAAATGGAGGTTAGTTGAGGTGACTAACTTGAGGGCCAATGCAAATGTTTATCATCCCACACCTCCCCACCCGGCAACACCCTCCTCTTGAATTATGTTTTTGAGTAGTATTTATGGTAAGTTAAATTGCTCGAATGTTTTCAATTTTGAGAGTAGATGATTCAATGGGAAGTCTATTATCATGACCTTCAACCGAATCTTGTCATAGTAGATGAAACATGGAGAATTGAAGATGGATGCACTATTCCGACTTTTGTTCTGGAATCCGTCAACATTTGTTGCCTTGATATTATTGCATGACAACACTATAATGCATTGTTTAAAGAGATAGCCTTTCTCTCTGATGAACATTAGACTATTTATGATTTGATAATTGAGTAGCTACTTATGATATAGAGTTACAAGCTTTTCGTTTTATATTTAAGTTATTGGTGGAAAATGAAAGTATTGCTATTATATCAAACTGAAGATGAATGTGGGTTTCTTATGTTGTTATTTGTCTTAATATCCACACTAGCAAATCTTTGTGTTGTGGACAATTTGATTGTGTGTGAAATGGGGAGTCGAGTATTTTTTGTTATCCTACTCTTTTCAGCTTTCGTTAATTATATACTGAGGAAATTGCATTTTAGATCCACAGAATGAGAACAGTCAACAATTTGAGGCCCTGACATTCAAATAGCACCTTTGGTACAGACATTATAATTTTTCATTTGCACATTTCGTCCTTCCCCACCTTTTCCATCCAAGTTGGGACCAAAAGTGCAAAACAGACACAATTGAGACCAAAAGTGCAAAACATGAATTGTTAATTTTTAAAACAATTGGGACCAAAAATGCTATTATTGAAAGATCAGACCTAAAAGTGCTGAGCATTCGGTCCTATGGGACAATGTAGTATCTTTCTCATAATACATTTATATATTGTCCGGTTTGGAGACTTGATTCAACAAAATATTGCAGCCAAAAATTCTTGGCGTTACATAAAGATTCAGCAGATTTGCCGCTGGTTAACAAAACTATGATGTACCTCGGAAGGCATCACAGGAGGTTTTCCTCATGAGGTTTGACTTAACTGCACACTTAGGATGTGAAAAATTTGCAATTTCAACTGC
Source organism: Penstemon davidsonii (assembly GCA_034814905.1). NCBI lineage: Eukaryota > Viridiplantae > Streptophyta > Magnoliopsida > Lamiales > Plantaginaceae > Penstemon > Penstemon davidsonii. The sequence goes on from JAYDYQ010002688.1 coordinate 9,823,935, forward strand.
TCGTTTCTTGAAATCTTGTACTTATGTTCGATGGACTATTTCAGGCTGATTACCAATAATCGGGCTGAAGGTTTGGCGTTTTGTAACGAGTCCCAAATGCTGTGCTAGCTGTTGGATTAGACTGGATATGATTGTTGGCTTCTCCCCTTTCATGGATGAGAAATGAAAACAAGCAATTTTGTATATAGTTCACTCTTCACAATTTTCTCTATGTTTCCGTTATTCCAGTTGTGCATTAGAGATGGTTAAATTTGTGTAAACTGTAAAGAATAAACATGTTTTTTTGGAGCCAATTTTTGACAATCTATTGTGGATTAGACTGTTTTTTCTTGTTTTATTGCTAATTGGTGCATTTATCAATCTTTATGAAGGGTTTCTTGAAAATTGAAAATAGGTGAGAGCTAATGCTTGCTATCTTGTTGTAGCTAGACAGAAACTGGAAATTGTATGTTTCTATAGACAGAATTTTGAAATACTAATTACTTGATTCCTACCCATTTGAGGTCCTGTTTGGTCATTTTAAATATCGATAACATTTAGTAAGAAAGTCATCTTGTTAAAGTCGTGTAAGTGATATAAGTCTCGTAAGTCTAAGGGGGAAACACAACTTATCATTTTCATTTGTAATATTTGAGTTGTTTTTATTTGGTTTATGAATCAATTCATAGTTTTGATGTGGATCTTGGTTATTTGTACTTTGGTTCGGCATCATCTAGTTTGGGTTATTTCGGACTCACTTTCTTTCTTCAGTCTCCATTTTGTTTTCATCATGTAATGCAGATCTTGTCGTGTGGTTTTGCAGAGGATGGTTTTAATCATCAGAAGCTATTTCTGTTCAACTGCTGATCAATGATTACCAATTTACTACTACCTTTTTTTAGCTTTATTTGTGCTATTGAAGTTAACCTTTTAAATGGGTCAGTCTGGACTTGGATCCAATCAGTTGAAGCCTAAATGATAATCCGGGGTTTCTTGGGCCTAACAATTAATATATAGAAAGTAGAAACACAACGTTGGATCTTGTCTACTTAACCCCAGAAGTCCATCCTATTTCGAGGCTTTTTGGTTCTGTTCTGGGTTACCATGTATTTAAGGATATTAAAGAGTATTGATTAAAATAAGTAATCTTTTTTCCTTATTATGGTATGGTTTAATTTACTTGAATAATGATCAAATATGTATAGTGGAATGGTAATGATTATGCAATCCGGCCATTCAGGGACTAAAGAGTGATTGTCCCAAATACACTATTTTTCTTACAAAAGATGTTTCAGTGCGCAATTAACTAACAACAATTCTTGGTGCATGTTTTGCTCCTCATTTCATTCTCCAACTTGATTCATTTGAAACTTAGTTAATCCATAATTAGTTTTCATCATAACATTTACTTCATTCTATTTAATATTCACATTTGTGGGTTTAGAAAAACATTCTTTAACGCTTATCTCTTTAATAATTGTTTGAATTTTTTTTTTTTTTTTGATAACCCAGGTGTTCAAGCTTATATCAGACTAATCCTGAACCCTCAGAACCCTTGCCCTAGAACCCTGAAGGATATAAACATTCTTATAAAGCGTAAACATGCCCAAAATTCTAATGACACATATTACTATATTTCTTTTCAATGTGTGCCTATTGTATCATTTTCGTCATAAATCAGAATATCTAGGGTTTCGGGTCAATTTCGATCTCAACAAGTATTAAATAGGTTTTTGTAAATTTCTATATCATGTTGTTTATCTTTAATTCAGGTGATCTACAGTGCAAAAAAGATCAAAATTTCTATAATCATTTATTGACGCTTATACTCTTTGATTGGGATTGAAAAATTTGTGTCAAATTGTAAAGAAAAACGAGGCCACTTTTGTTTTGTTAAATGATCACTCGGATTTTAAATCACTTTTTTCCTTGAAAAAAGGGGACAAAAAAGTTGATTACTTTCTAATTGTAAATGTGGGTGGGTTGGTCTATCTATCTATCTCAGTCGTGTGACGTGGGCCTTCCTCTTATGATGATGGTGAAAATCTTTGACAACATATCTTATCTTTTTAAGACAAGTATCACATGCAAAAAAATTCAAATGGGACAGAAACAGAGTGTAAATGTGAAATCTAATGTTAGGATCTTCCGAACAGTTCTCAATCAAGCTGTGTAAAGTGAAATTTGATGACAATTTGAGGAAAATGAAGAAAGGCACAAGTTCTAGTTGCCCAATTTATTAGACAGAAAACAGTGTGTAGTTAAGAATGCTTGAAGGTGGGCTGTGTTTAAGAGTGGTTAATTGATTGAGTTGAGTTGGGCCCGGCATTTTAAGATGGGTCGGATAAAAGTTATCACTTTAAATGGGTAATAAGGTCCGATTTGAATTTCGAATCTGTTAGGTCGACTCGTTTGCTTAGTTGGAAATGCTTAACCTAATAATATTTATTTTGTTCAATAAAATTATTTAGAAAAATGTATCTCAATTGTGAAAAATACAGTTTTTAATATTCACTTTTAGATAATAAATTTTGTTTAAGTTGAACATCTAAATGTGTGTGTGTTTGATATATCTTTTAATAATAAGATACATTTAACACAATAATATGTTATTATATTTTACACAATCATTTTAAGAAAATCCGAACGTAATTGGGATAGGTTAGGAAAGTATCATGACATACCGTCGAATCGATCCCCTAAAAATTAACCAAACTTAACTTTGGAACGATAATTTTCATCATTATATTAGAATATTGATTGATTACATTAACGTATTAGAATGGATGAAATAATGCACTAATTCGTGATCTTTAGAACCTAGAAATTTCAATTTTATCATTGACACATGGCTTATCAGCGTTAATCTTAATTAATTGGGTGCTTCTATTTATCTGGCTATTTTTACACCACTTGAATCAACTTTAATATTGTTTTTGTAAAAAAAATCTACTTTAAATTTAATTCATATGTAGGAGTAGTGGTAAATTCTAACACAATCTAAATTACCCCAAACATACCGATCAAAAAGAAAAAAGAAAAAAAAAACAAATCACCCAAAACAAAATCCACCCCCCCCCCCCCCCACCCCCCCCCCCCCCCACCCCCCCCCCCCCCCACCCCCCCCCCCCCCCACCCCCCCCCCCCCCCACCCCCCCCCCCCCCCACCCCCCCCCCCCCCCACCCCCCCCCCCCCCCACCCCCCCCCCCCCCCACCCCCCCCCCCCCCCACCCCCCCCCCCCCCCACCCCCCCCCCCCCCCACCCCCCCCCCCCCCCACCCCCCCCCCCCCCCACCCCCCCCCCCCCCCACCCCCCCCCCCCCCCACCCCCCCCCCCCCCCACCCCCCCCCCCCCCCACCCCCCCCCCCCCCCACCCCCCCCCCCCCCCACCCCCCCCCCCCCCCACCCCCCCCCCCCCCCACCCCCCCCCCCCCCCACCCCCCCCCCCCCCCACCCCCCCCCCCCCCCACCCCCCCCCCCCCCCACCCCCCCCCCCCCCCACCCCCCCCCCCCCCCACCCCCCCCCCCCCCCACCCCCCCCCCCCCCCACCCCCCCCCCCCCCCAAATCTTAAAATGATACATGTTGGCACGAGTGTAGGGACAAAAAAATGTTCCCTTTTCACTTACCATCAGAAGCAACCCGTGAGTAACTCAGAAGCCAGAACTCAACATCTTGGTACTATTCCATGATATTGATACCCATAAATTTCCATCAAAAATATATTAAATTAAGGATTTAGATTGTTTTTATTTTATAAACTATGAGAAGTTTGGTCATAAAAAAATTCTTGTTTATTTTCTTGATCTATGAACATATTTTGCATTTTCTGGTACTCACAGCAGAAGATGGATTTATAACTTGTGATAATGATTTCTTCACAAACTCAATAGTAAAGGGATTATATAAAAACCACATTAAAGTAAGAAAGCATTAGAGTGCCAATACGTACATAAATTGCATTTTAATGTACATTTAAAAAATACAATCTTAACCCTACAGTCCGTGAGTCGCCCACAAGTGTTCGACTAAATCTTTTCTTAATTGACCATTGGCATCTTTGTTTCGAATACTGGCACGACGCCTCATGTACTCATCCAAGTTGAAATTCCCTGACCTTGTTGTTTCCATCTCTACAGTTGTAGAAGTTTTTTTCTCCGATTGCTTGTAAATTTTAGCACGAGCTCTACGAGATCTATGAAGATCGGTGTCATCGTCGCCTGAGTCCTCGTCGGCGTATTCGTCTCGTTCGTCCTCCACAATCATATTGTGAAGGACGATGCAAGTCAACATTATGTCTTGCAAATCTTCTATATCCCAACCCCTTCCAGGCTGTTTAATAATTGCGAAACGAGCCTGCAGGATTCCGAAGGCTCGTTCAACATCTTTTCTGTAGGACTCTTGCATTTGAGTGAACAATCTTTGTTTAGGGTTAATAGGATTTCTAATTGCTTGCACTAACGTCACCCATTTGGGATATATACCATCTGCAAGATAGTATCCCATGAAGTATTTGTTGCGATTCACCTCATACTTAACCTTTGGGCAATTTCCAGCCGCGAGGCTATCAAACAAGGGACTTCGGCCAAGGACAGTGATGTCATTTTGGGATCCGGGCACACCAAAGAAGGCATGCCATATCCAAGTGTCGGCATCAGCCACTGCTTCAAGAATTATCGTAGGTTTTCTTGTTCTACCTGAAAAAGCACCTTGCCATCCCGTTGGACAATTCTTCCATTCCCAATGCATACAATCAATTGACCCGAGCATTCCTGGGAACCCACGTCGTTGCGCTCTTTCAAGAAGCCTCTTGATATCATCAACGTTCGGTTGACGAAGGTAGGTCTTTTTGTATAACCGCAAGATCGTCTTGCAAAACTGGCGCAACGTTGCACATGAGGTCGACTCTCCAATATGGTAGGGTTCATCCAGAGAATCAGCGGGGTTTGAGTAAGCTAACATACGCATGGCGACCGTCACCTTCACTAGGGGTGTGAACCCTAGACGTCCCGGCCTATCACGTTTTTGTTGAAAATAGGGATTTTCATGCTCGCAAGCTTCAACCAAACGGAGGAACAATGGTTTTTTTCATGCGAAAACGCCTTCGAAAGTCCTCGTCGTTATAAACAGGCCTTTCGGCGAAGTAGTCGCGCATGAGTGATTCGTGCTTCTCTTCGCGGTTCCTCGGTTTATATTCTCGTCCAGTTTGCGAGCCACCCCACACAGGTGCTACATCTCTCTTACGAAGAGTATATTGCCGATACTTTTCAATTCTTTTTTGGAACTCTTCTTGTTACTCCACTCCTTCATTTTCATTAAACATTGCATAATCATCCAAATTTATCGAACTTTCTCCAAAATTCGGGTAGTAGTTATCCGAACCTTGTTCAAAATTAGGGTGGTAGTTACCCGAATCTTGTTCAAAATTCGGGTGGTAGTTACCCGAATCTTGTTCAAAATTTAGGTGGTAGTTACCCGAACCTTCTCCAAAATTTGGGTAGTAGTTACCCAAATCTTCTCCAAAATTTGGGTAGTAGTTACCCGAACCTTCTCCGGAATCCATTGTATAACGAAAGTGTAAAAATATGAAATATGAAAGTTGATGATTTAAAGAGAGTGAATTATGCGGAAGGTGAAGAAAATAGATGAGTTAACTGAAGAGTTAGGCCTATCTTAAATAGAGAATGTTCAAATGAGTGAAATCTAAAAATCACCCACGTGTCATCGTCTCATTGGTTGGTCACATTTCTTATAGAGATAAGATTATTGTTCATATAATTGGGGTGGACATAACTGGCCCAAAGCAAAATAATTGACCCAAAGTTTCTTTCATCACGTTTCTTCTGCAAAGCTTTTCAATTCAAAGCCAATTAACTGACACCCCACATGGTGTCATAAGTGGGGTGAACCCCATCCACAAAAATACATAATAATATTCACCCTTATCTGATAAAATATACTTCCTCCGTCCCAATTTTCTTTATCCCTTGGTACAGTTGACCAGACAACTTGACTAATAATTTAATTAATATATTTTACTAATAAGTTGATAATATCATATGACACCATATATATTAATATTTAAAATGTTTAATACACCACAAATGTGAATAATTTAATATGATAATTCACTTAAAAGATTGAAAAGTTTGACCGGGTACTGTAGCAAAGGGAGCAAAATAAATGGGACGGAGGGAGTATATGACGTAAGCGCTTACGTCATTCATCGTCGATAAGCTTATCTTCAGAAGAAATTCACACGTCCAATGAGACGGTGACAAGTGTATTATTTCCAGATTTCACTCATCCACAATTCTCTATTTAAGAGAACCTCAAGCCTCTGCATAAATCACCAATTTCTACACCTTCATAATAAATCACTCTTCTCTTTACACTCGCCTCTTTCTGAAACAATGGCTCCCAAGTCAAATTGGTCCATAGCTGAAGATGTAGCTTTAACCAAAGCATTCAATGCAGTCTCATCTGATCCCATATCTGGCACAAGCCAAAAACAAATAACAATGTGGGAAGCAATTGTCGAGGCAATGCAAACATTCCTAATCTCCGAGGGATCATATTACGAGAAAAGATCCCCTGAAGCTTGCTCCAGTCGATGGAAGAAAGGAATAGTCAAATTTTTAGCGAAATGGCACCAAGCACTGAACGAAGCTTATCGTCAATATGCTAGTGGGGATAACCTATTGGGCGAGGTAAATGTTTTCATAATAGTAGTTCAAACTCAATAATGTTATTAAATTTCTCATAATATTTGACAAATAATTATTGATATTTATAGCATCATTTGGCAATGCAAATCTATCAACAAAATGTGAACCAGCCGTTTCATTTGTCTCACGTTTGGACGATTTGTCAAGATTGGCCCGTATATAGAGTTATCCAGCCAAATAACTCACAAACAAGGGTGGATCCACTACATACCCACTCGCAGATGGAGAATGAAGGGTTCAACACCCCACCAGGGTGTTATCGTCCAGAAATTAATTTTCCGATTCCGGAGGACAACATATCAGTGACACCTGAGAGGACTCCCATGGCTGACTCGAGGCCAATTGGTACGAAGAAAGCAAAAAAAGCCAAGGGAAAAGGAAAGGCTTCAACCAGTGTTATGGACGACGAGCGAGAGGAAGAAAATATTAGATCTGCTGAAAGACTCCAACTGACATTAGAGGAAGGACGCCAAAGAAGACATTCTGAAATAATGCGTCTTAAAGAGGCGGAGATACGCGCTAAAGAGGAAGATAGAGTAATGAAAGTATTCTCAATGAATACATCTCAAATGACTCCGCTTTCGAAACAATTTTGGACGGACACGAAGAAGCAAATCCTCCAGGCAAGAAAAGTAAAAGGGTCTTTACAATTTGGAGAAGATTCGTCTGGAGGCGAGACCAATCTAGGCGATGATAATTTCACTTCCCCCCCTGGATACCCATGATCCAACTTCTTGTAATCTTTGTTGTTGTGCTTTAATTATGTGTAGTCGTTGGTGTTTACTATTTGTTGTTTTTCCTTTCTGTTCAAGTGCATTAATAATAAGTGTTGTTGTTCCTTAAATTATGTTTAGTTGTTGTTTATTTTCTTATTATTAAGAATGCCTTAATTTTTATGATTGTGTAACTATTAAAAAAAAAATTATTATTATTATTATTATTATTGTTATTATTATTATTATTATTATTATTATTATTATTATTATTATAAGTTTGAGTGGGGAGAGTGGGGAGAGTGAGAGTGGGGAAAGTTGTGAAATTGAATTAATGGATGTTAATTGCCCTTCGGTTGGAGATGAGTTTTTTAGGTGGGTCGAAAAGGCAATTGGGCAAGGCAATTGGGCAAGGCAATTGGGCAATTGGGCAGGCAATTGGGCAATTGGGCAATTGGGCAATGGCTTCGGTTGGAGATGGCCTTAGTGTTCTGACCCAAGAAAAATAAATCTTTGTTCCATAATCTGACTAACATTTAAAATAAGCGTCAGCAAACCTCACCAAAATTATTCAAGCTCAAAATTTATCGATTTTAATTACAACTCAATTGAATTCAACCCAAATAAATATGAAAATATTATAATTGAGTCGGGTCGGATGTGAGTAGGCGCGCTATTTTTGACCCATTCTGCAGACTACAGATCTTATTGGAAGAAATGAAGAAGACAATAAGTTGTTCCGAAGAGAAGCCCAATAGTGCACTTGTCTAGACCCACAGGCGACAACTAGACATACAATTTGAAGGCCTTAATTACACCCAGCCCATTTTGTATAGTTTGTTTACTACTGAAAATGAAAAATAGGGCTTATTTGGATGGGTTGTGATCTGGTTTTGTGAGTCTTATTTTTTTTAAATGATTTGGGTGGTTTCGACCCCATTTAATTAAGTTTTGGATGTTGGTTTTGTGATTCTAAAAAAGTTGAAATCCCACTTGAATTGATTTTGAATGTTGGGGTGTGGAGAGAAAAATAGGTGGTAGGTGTCAAATCAATGTATTATTTAGAGACTTTAGAGGAAAAAAATAGATGGTAAGTGTCAAATCAATGTTTTATAAATTTCAAGAGTTTGGGTGTAGATTTGTGAATAGGTTTATCCTGAGTTTTATGGGTCTGATGAAAACTCAGTTAAAACAGATTTGACCGGATCTCAACAAACCCGCGAGATTAAACCAAAACCCATTCACATGGAGCCTCAATTCTTCTTTTGTAGGACGACAAGTTTTGGCTCTTCATCTCCGTCTTGTTTTCTTTTGGCTCTTCATCTCCGTCTTGTTTTCCTACAAGTGGAGACAGGCAAATACGGTTGAGTGGATTCAAAATTTTAAATAGTTTTCATAGTTAGTATTCCCAATCAAGCTATATTGTATACCGCTAATTTATAAAAGTGAAATTATAGTGCACTTATTTTTTTTTTTTTTTTGATAATTTATTATAGTTCACTTATGTTTTGTTATTTCGACCAAAAAAGAAAATGCTCAAGAAACGTTATTGAACTAATTTAAATCCCGGCCCTCTTCTAACTTGAGCAATTTCTGTGTCATTGAACTTTAATATTAAACCTAATAGTAACCCTTCTATTGTAGGCCTATTAACGGATATGAGGTTCGGGTGAGGCTGCAATCGTTTTCCAAATCAAGCGATTGGGTTGTGACAAAATACCTTCTTCATTATAGTGATTTATTCCTTATTTTCATTAGTTAATAACAGTATGTACCAAAAAAAATTAGTTAATAACAGTTATATAAATGCATAAGCAAATATTATATTGTCAGAGGAATTGATTTATCAAATTCCTAACTCACTCATGCAATGTGTTCATGGATATTTTGATTATTTGTTTATCCAACTATTCTCAATGTTTACTTTGCTCTCGTCAAGTATCAATTGCATCACTTTGACATTTTCAGTCCTCGTTCATACTTCCAATTCTCTGAACATTCATTTTATATATATATATATATATATATATATATATATATATATATATATATATATATATATATATATTTATCAAAAGAGAACTTTTTCTTTTTACCCTAATATTTATTAAATGCATTTCAATTTACACCTTCCAACTATTCTTACAATATGAGGACAAAATGGAAATTTTTGTGCTTGAGACCTTTTGAAGAAATTTAATGAAGGTAAGAGTTTTGTGTAAATGAAATAATTATTACTTTCAATGTAGCTGGAACAAAGTAATGCAATTGAAAGTTGAAAAGTGAAAATAGTTAAAGAGGACAAAATAATTTAACCAAAATAAAATACTCACAAAATCAAATTTTATTTTACATGAGGTGCCACTCGGGTCTCAGAATACTAAACACTTCAAAATTTCCTTTTCATAAGATAATTATGTTTTCCTACCCCTTACCCTTTATTATGTCCCCAGTTAATCAATTGTTTATGACATTATCACCTGCATGTATCTCATTGTTATTGTAAACAACTTATTGACAAATTAATGGGAATTCGATCACTTCACCTACCGGCTACAGCTCATTCTCCATTTTTTTTTTTCAAAAAACAAAGGGCGGTGGGGGGAGAAATGACAAGAAGATATTGGAACATTAATTTGGAAGAGATGCTGGAGACAGGAGTTCATTTTGGCCATGGTACTAGGAAATGGAATCCTAATATGGCATCTTATATTTCGCCTAAGCAAAAGGGTATTCATATTACAAATCTTACTAGAATTGCTCGATTTTTATCCAAAGCATGTGATTTGGTTTTTGATGCAGCAAGTAAGAAAAAAATAAAGAAATCGAATTGGTACTCTATCCCTTAATTTTATCCTTACAAAATATCAGATGAGTATAGAACGCTTAGTAAGGAATATAATGAAATTCTTTGTTTGGCTCATTCCACAAAGCAAAGGAATTATTCATTTTTTTATTTGACTGATGAGTCCTATATGGAACTTGTGACGCGTCTATTTGTGTCAGGGGCCCTTTACTTATAATATTTGTTCGTTGGAATATCCTTTCATTTTTGGGCATTATGATTGAAAAAGTTTTGGCACAGTAGTTGATTTAACTTTACAGACGGGTTAAATGAGGACTTCAAACCTAATGGTCCAATTTTCATTGAAGAATTGGCCACCCTGGAACACCTTGCAATTATCCCAACAACAATACTTCATTAATGTCTTAACATATACTACTAGTACATATTTATATATCTATATAAAAATAGTGAGGAGTGGTGATAGAGACTAAAAATCATAATAAAATAATGTAGTTCATCTAACAAAAGCTTGTGTTGAGTTCAACTTGTTATATATAACAAATTAAACTTACACAACATTTATATTTGGTAATTTTTGAATTTCGGTATGAATTATTCAATAACAAAATACATAAAAGACATAATATTTTAAGCGTTTTTGGTATTTATGTCAGAAAATAGAAAGAAAAGTGAAGACAAACAAAAATTAAACCTCAATGTCTATCATGTACAAGCACATTGTTCTTGATATTTTACTTCGTACAAATCAAGAACCAAACATAGCATAAAAGATGCCATGTCTGAAATTCAAACAAAAATAAAAATTACAAATGAAATTGGTATTATAATCCACAACTCGGGGCTTTAACATTTAATCAGTTAACAATTTTGTTTTTATGAATAAATTTGTATATACTCTGTCACCACAAATAAAACATGATATCAACTGAAATTTAAAAATATCCAATTAACGTGTGGACGGAAATACAAGTGGACCAATGAGGAAGATAAATCTTTAATCAAATCCCGCCAATAATTCAATTAAGACCGGCCCACCACACCGAACTCAACATGACATGTCCACCATTGACAACGAAATATAAACCAATAAATAACTAAATACTTTACACAATCAAGAGAGAAAAATAAAGAAGAAGAGGAAGAAAAAAAAAAATAATCAATCAATTTCATCTTCTTCTTCTTTCAACACAATGGGTTCTCAGGTTTCCAAACAACTTGAACGAAGAAAAACAATCAAAACAGAGAAGAAAGCCCTGGTCGATCTACACCAAACAGGAGGATCCGAATTCCCAGGATCCGATTACCACCCATCCGACAGAACAAACTGGATGTCAAATTTAAACCCAGATAAAACCAGAATCAACCAAATTGTCTGGCCAGGTACGCACGATTCCGCAACAAACAAAATTGGAACCCCATTCGTAACCCGACCCTTCGCTCGAACCCAATCTCTGTCAATCTACGAGCAGCTGAAATTGGGCGCCCGGGTCCTTGACATCCGGGTCCAAGAAGACCGTCGGGTCTGCCACGGAATTCTCCTCAGTTACAGTGTCGATATTGTGATCAACGACGTTAAGAAATTTCTCCAGGAAACACAGTCCGAGATTATAATACTAGAGATCCGAACAGAGTTCGGACACGACGACCCGCCCGAATTCGATGGGTACTTAAAAGACCAACTTGGTGAGTATTTGATCCATAATGATGACCAAGTGTTCAATAAAACGATATCCGAGTTATTACCGAAGCGGGTCATCTGCATTTGGAAACCGAGGAAAACGCCCCAACCGAAAGCGGGTGACCCGTTATGGAGTTCAGGTTATTTGAAAGATAATTGGATCGATACTGATTTGCCCTCGACTAAGTTCGAGAGTAATATAAAGCATTTAGGGGAGCAGCAACCGGTGGTAAATCGGAAACATTTTTACCGGGTTGAAAATACGGTTACGCCACAAGCTGATAACCCGATTTTGTGCGTGAAGCCAGTTACGGGTCGGATTCACCCATATGCGAGGATGTTTATCGCGCAATGTTGTACGAAAGGGTTGGCTGATAGGTTGCAGATTTTGTCTACGGATTTTATTAATGAAGATTTTGTGGATGCATGTATTGGTTTAACGAGTGCTAGGGTTGAAGGGAAAGCTTGAATTCATTCTCTTGTAGTAAGTCTACGTTGAATTACGCGTGGTAATAGTCCATGATGGGCGGGTCGGGTTGAGATCAGGTTTGAATCTGATATTGTGTCCTAGTCTTCCACTGCCAGTGTAAAAAAAATGTATTTGTTGGTTTGTTTGGCTTGATGTATATTAATTCATTTGTGTGAATAATTTGGAAGTGTTATAATTGGAGTAAATAATTTGAAAAATCTTTATTTGAGGTACATATATTTATTTTAATATTTGAATTTAATGAAAAACAAGTTTCATGAAATTGCTATTGGCTAAAAACTAGTATATCTTCTTCTGCAAACAAAGAAAAGAAAAGAAAACACAGTAGTTCTAACAACCTTGGAACAGATTTCAAATGTAACATTTTTAACATAACTTGAAGAAGTTGACAAGAGACTGAGGAGCTTTGGTCTTACAAAGTTAGAACCCCACCACAAGAAACCATATTTCAACACGATAGGTATTTTTCACTCTAATTGAAATTTCGTCTTCATGGTATTTTCTTGCATATTTCTCCGTGAAAGTCTTGAGGTTGTTGGATTGTGGCAATATCCAGACTCAATTCTTTTCTGATTTTGCATCAAATGATTTTGTGCGTTGAAGCAGTTTAGAACTTGCGGTCGATCTTCCCTCTCAGCAGCAGACTTTTGAACTTACATAAATGCTCCCACAAAGGCTAGTAATTGTTGGAGCAACAGATTTATGCATTCTATTTTTTGTGCTTTGAGGAACATTCACCTGATAATACCCTTTCTTTCAACGCAGAATTTTTTCTTCAAAAATTGTTCGAGTTGCTGAAATACTAACAAAAATAAACCTGCATCAAGAAAAAAACAGAAGCAAAAATGTGATGGATAGGTAGTTCCATAGTTTGGTGTACTAAATTATAGTATATGATTTTTGTATCAAAGAGTACAAGCTGACCACAAATTTAGCAGTTGGAGCAATTCTCCGGTGGTGTTTGCAAATTGCAATAGGGATTTTTTTTTCAAACAAAAAAAACCGACTTTAAGCTACCAATATCCAAAAAATAAAGGTGGTTGCAAAACAATATTCGTAACACTTATTTTGGTAATCAGCTTTTAATTAATTACGAAATACTCCAATAGGTGCTTTTTAATAAGCTTTTAGAAATTCATCCCATTGAACATGGTATGACACAACAGAAGTATGTACATAAGATGCAAAAAAATAGATAAAGATGCTTCCGAAATGACACACACAAAATTGGGAAAGGAACAGCAACATTTATATGGATTCAGTACAGAGGGTAAACTTAAGAAAATGATTGTGTCATCCAATGAAAGGAAAGAACATGAAATCATAATGTCATGTTTGAATGAGATTTTAAGAGTAGAGTACATGATTAAGCTTCCAAGAATATAGGTGAAAGGAGACAACATCTATTATGGACCAAAAATAATGCTTAATCAACCAGCTTTTGCAATTGTGATTCAGAAAGGGGAAAATAAAATATCTAAGAATGAAGAGAGAAGGTAAAATACCTGAGACGGAGCTCTCTCTTTCCTTAATTGTTCCCTTTACTAGAAGTGTTCCAGGGATTTGCTGAAATACCTATACATGATGCAGAAATATAACTTATCAGGCTTCATATAAAAAAATTCTTATAAAAAGAGAGTATTATAATAAAATATTAAGGGAATGGACCAACCGAAATGCTAAAGCACAGGACATCTGATTGAATGTCATAGTTATTTGAAGAACTGAATGTCTCCAACTCAGAACACGCATCTTCACTATTGGTCTTAGTGGCAGTCCCAAGAATTGCATTCAACTGATCCTCTGAAGCAGTGATCTTTAATGTAAAATTTTAAGTCAGTTAAGCATGATGAAGTTATCTGTACACGTGTAAATTACCTCCAAAAAGAAAATTACTGGGCTCACATCAATATGGAATGCAGCTGAATTCAATTTACAAGATGCCCCACCATTGGTGAGAAAGGATTCAACTGACTGCAACACATGAAAGGCACTGTACTGTCGTTGGAGTCCCTATATAAGCAGTACATTGTGAATTGAAATGCAATGAAACACAAGATTATAGAAAATACTATCTGTGTAGAAAAACTTAGAGCATAAGCTCAGCATGTTGACAAATTTGATATATAATGTAGATGATCATTACAGAAGTCGAGTATAATGGACAGGAAATACCAACATCTAATCATTGCAATATGAAACAATTGAATGTCAACTACAAATTAAAGAACTGAGACAGGTAAAACTCTAATAAACTTCCCCTGCAAAATAATGTAGTGTGTAATAGTTCGAGTACATGTAGCACTACTATAATCATTTATACACTCGCCTTGTTTTGCATAAGCAAGGCCAAATGCAGCATTAACCTAATAAAAAATGTAAATAATCTTACTACACTTCCAACACTTAGGCTTCATATAGATGGAAGAATTAGGAGGTAGTTTTTGTCTTTAAATTCATTGCACTTGTTTGGATCATTTTGATGTTGATTTTCTAAGAATTTCAAATCCTGAAGTAGCCATATTGTAAGTTTGTACTATCCATCCAACCAAAATGACTCATTACTAAAGTCATTTAAAATCCTTTATCCAAATTCTGTCAAAATCAATATCTCAATCAAAATGAAGCCATTTAAATTACTTCTTTTGGGAAGCATAACTTATCATTCATCTTGTCAATAATTTGCCAAAATTGTAATGAGCATACATCTCCTTTCAACTGACAAGATTCGAAAACTCATATCAATAATAAAAGCTTATTTTCCAACTTCCACGAGCCCGATTAAATCTAGATTGTACCTTCTGAGGTACAAATTAAAAATACTCGGTCTAAAGAAATCAGGCACCTAAACCAATCAAAGAATAATGATGAGTTGTACTAAAAGGGTTCCAAACCTCGAGCATGAAAGATAGATTTTTCTTTTCTGTCACTTGAGATGATATCATCTTCTTTGAAGGAGGCAAGAAAGACCAAGCAAGACCCCATCTTGATGTCTTGCCTTGGACAAATTCTGTTGTCTTAACTATGGTTGCCCCCACATTCCAGAGACGTGACACCAAATTATTCAGATTCAATTTTCTTCCAACCATAGAAGTGTACCACCTATTATAAAGAACAAACTCGTAAATATGAGGCCAATTGAATTACACTTACTAGAACTAAAGATGAAAAAATAAACACAATACCGGAATGTGGCCTTCAATTTGACACTATCTTCAATGATACGAGTTATAAAGGCATGTTCACCACCAGAACATACCATCTCATCCGGAGTCCCTCCACAAGAAGTCTTCGGATTTAATCCTGCTGCATCCATAGTCTCAAAGAATGGAGGGTTGCACATGCAGAAGTCAAAGTTCTCACCATCCTTAACGACACCTAGAAGTATTGGTGGCCCATTATAACTTTTATTTACACTCGAAACTGACTGGAGTACAGAAGATGGTCCATTATCATTTTCTGTGTTATTGCTTGAGCCCATACCTTCACTATTACTTTGCTGCCTATTTTGAAATTCTTGGCTGTCAAGATCATTATCCTCGCAATCAACTCTTCTAATTTCAATCATTTCTGATATTTGAGGGTTGCTCCTGACATTTTGATTAGCCCACTCTATTGCTACATCAGTAACATCTAAAACAAAGCACATATACACCACATATAGCTTTAAGAAACAGTACCCAAAAAAAAACCAAAGCCTTTCTATAAGTATGGAAAATTGCAATTTTTAGTCCCATTGGACAGTCAACACTTTTAGTCCCACGCTTCAAAAGATAAAAAACTTTGGTCCCTATTTTTTGCAAATTTCGTCCTTTTGCACCCTTCGAATCCAATTTCTGCACTTTTGGTCGGTAGAGGATTATCTCTGTTTTACATGTTTGGTCTCACAGAATAGCTCTATTTTGCACTTTTGGCCCCAAATTCGATGGAAAGGAGAGGAAGGACAAATGTGTCAAAAACAAAGTTGGGACCAAGAGTGTTATTTTTTAAAGCGAGAAACCAAAAGTGTCGAGTGCCCAATTTTGTGATTAAAAATTCATATTCTCCCTATAAGTACCTGAACCAACAAACTTCCAACCAAGAAGGGATGCACCAAGAAGAGGATAAATGCAATTAGCCCCGGTTCCAATATCAAAACCTTTTGCCACATCACCGTCTGCCCTGCTGCAGGGGATGACATCTGAAGCCAAAAGATCTTCAATCCAATGTATATAATTTGATCTGTTTGGCACTGTTGGGCAGAGCTGCCCATCAGGAATCCACCTATAACATAATTTTTTCAATGTCAACGGCATTGTCAAAACTCAGAACAAATATAATTTTTGCTTTTATCAAACTCAATCCCACACAGAATGAAACTCCGTGTTTAAAAGCAAGAAATGTGGATAGCTTTTGACTCAGTTCATCCAATTACTTTTATTTTAAAACAGTTAAATATCAAGTGAGGTAAATTTAAACCACACCAAAGCCACTTAAAGCATACGTGAATTAAAACAAACATATTGCCAACGCAATAGAAAACATGCAAAGATAAGTTAGCTATCAAATTAAACTAAACTAACTTATTTAGCTATGAGAATACATGAAATGTAGCTTTAATCAAACATGATGCTAAAATTAACTTGCTCAACTAACTTTACTTGATGAGTTTGGCCAAGTGGAACTTCTCAGCCTAGATTCAGAATTACTTATGATCTACCTCGATTACTGTGGCTTTCGATAACAAAACATAATCAATTTCTGGTTAATAAATGCATAATAATCAACATTTTTGACTAACTTCTGTTCCATAAAATCAATTTTACTATATCAAAATTTATCAATGTTAATTATACTAGAATTTTTGTAATTCATTGTTTCAACTTGGGCCAAGCTCACCTATTAACTTTCCTCAAGTAACGCAAGGTAAAACTAACGTCACATACAAAAATGGCATACCAGTTGAGGCCATGGTCATGAAGGAGCAAGACGCGTGTTAACTCTCGAGTCGCATTGAAATCCGTCCAATCGATTTTGGGCCTTCTGTCATGTGAATAGAAGACGAAAGGCTCAAAACTCGGGTAAAGAGAAGCCAATAACCCGAAATCTGGCGGGTTATCGGAGTATTTGTTTCGTGGATGGATCCCACGCCGCCGCTCTCCGCCGCTTTTCCTTTTCCTCTTACCCGCCATCTCCGCCCAATCCCTAAAGGCCACTTATGTTAAGTACACGACTTAGTTTAACTCAAACGCGACTTGTCCTTGTAATGAAGCGCTTTTAGTACTAATAATATTTTGATAATTGTACTAATAATAATTTACATGATGGAAGATGGGCTGAATTGTAGTGGGCCGGATGAAAATTAAATTCAGTTCGACCAATATCAGAGATTATAATCTTCTAGAGATAGCCCAGAAATAAGGGTGGCTGATGGCCTGTATTGTGTTATTATGTGTTCTTTTAAAATTGAATTAAGCTTCACATGAGAATTAAAACACAGGAACCTATATTATTCTAGAAATTCTAACATTATCAATGATGTGGATATTTATTAACGGAACATATGGATTGGGTGATCTAGAATGGGCCTGGTCAAATAACAAACAAACACTTCTTTACTTGAAATACGAGCGACAAATAAACCAGATTGACTGGACTCTTAATACTTAATATTTTTTTGTTTCGATTTTTTAAGGTTTAATTATTTTCGAGTTAATATTTCATAACAGAAATTTGAATATGGATTCGCTACTTCATATTGACTAGTTCATTCCACTAAATTTTTTCTCTATTGTAAGTTAAAAAAGAAGAGAGTTTTCTTAATTTCCTTATGACCTGAAATTGAAGCAATTGAATGAATATCCCCTTTCAACAAGTTATACTCTATTCAACTTTTAATTTTTGCTTCTTTAACTAGTAACTAGGGGGTGGAGTTGTAGATGTAATTTAAACATGTTAAATATATAATTATACAAGAAATGATTCATAATTAGTGGTATTGAAGCTTAGATCGTGTGGAAATGTAATATTTAGAACTTGATTTTAGGAAAGATGATTCATATTGTAATATTTTTTTTTCTTACTGAAACAGTGAAACCCCATGCGAAAAACTAAAATGATGAAAATTAACAGAGGAAAGAGTATTTTTGAAGTAATGTTCTGTTTTTGAAGGGAGTAAATATAGAAGAAAGTAAGGAATTGGTAGTAATTATTTTTTTTCTTAAAAAAAAGGTTATTGAGAGAAGACATCCATCATTTCTCCAAAAAAAAAAGAAAAAGGAGACATCCATCACTCTCACACCATTTACCAATGAAGTGCAGAGGTACGTCCCATCCCCATACATGCTTTGACTGTGAAGTCATTCCTTTGACTACTTCTTTCACACTCTTTCCTTATAAATTTTTCTTTATTTATCTATAGCCTTTTTAAAAAGAATTTATTTATTTAATACAAACTCTATTTCTTTACATTCTTCGCCAATTCAGTTTATTTTATCCATTTTGCTATGAAAAGATAAACTAACATACGGAGTTTCTAGAAAGCATGGGGCCTGTTTGTTTGGCGTTTGGGAAAGTAGTTTGGGAGAGTAGTGGAGGTTTGTGAAATAATCTCGATTTGCGTAATGTTGTTTGTTTGGGTTTTGAGAGAGTGGTTTGAGAAATAAAGTAGGTGTAGGTTTTTTTGGAAGAGTTGGGTTGTAGGTGTAAGATGTGTAAGACTTTATGTCAAATCATGTTTGTTATGTGAGATAAATTGTGTAAGAGATAGGTTACTTTATGTCAAATCAAAGTAGAGTTTGTATAGGTTTTGTTTAGAGATAAGAAAATTGTTGTTTGTTTGGCTTTTGAGAGAGTAGTTTGAGAAAATTAATAGATGAAAAATTTATTTTCGAAAATAGAAAACATGTTTGTTTGGCATTTCCCAAACACGAAAAAATTCTGGGAAACGCCAAACAAACAGGCCCATGGAGTTCTTCGTACTAACATATGAAGAGATCTCTTATTGACACATTGCATTTTAAGAATGAGTCGAACGAGCAAGCATGGAGTTCTTCGTAAATGTAATTAACAGGGATGCACGGTATTGAGGTTTTATTAGTTAAATACTTAAATTTGTATCATATTAATTATTGCGGTTTTTTAATTTGTAATATCAAATCAGACTTTTGAATAACATATTAATGCATTCGGTACAATTCGTTTTTTGTACATTACGATACGATTTTACGGTTCTAGACATTTATTTTATGTCATACTATTTTCCTTTATTGTCGATTAATTGTTGAAAAAAGTTAAATAGTTTTTTCTAATGTATGATTTTTCTTTTTCTTTTTACAAAAATAGATGAGTAATATAATAAATCCTATAAATAATTCTTTAACCTTGAATCACATAAAAATATTCTCATTAAAAGAAAAAATCAAATAATGTCGATAATTCATTTGTTTTTTGTTATTTATTTTTATGATAGGATAACTTATTATTTATTTTTTACTTTTTTTGATTTTTTGTAAATGAATAATTTAATTCGAACACGATTGTATGTTTAACTTGAGTATAATTATTTTGAGTTATAAATACTAATAATGAACTATATGTTGTAATTATAGATTGGAATATAAGAAATCTCTAATATAATTGCATAAAGTATATTTTCTCAAACTACGGTACAATACGAATTATTGTGGTATCAAAAATTTAAAACATGTACCATAAAAAAATATAGGTATGGTTTTAGTACATACTTAAACCTAAAAAGAAATCATGTGCACCCCTAGTAATTAGTTGGTCGTATTATCAAATAACGTAATGCTCATTAATGTCAATAAGCTTCTCTTATCATGGATTATTATTATAATTAATTAATTCTTTAACGTCTAGTTAAATCGCGAAACCAAAGATTCAGAACAACCGTAATACACCAGTCTATGGCCATTAGATTCCCAAGATAAATCATCCACCGTCGTTTTGATTCCCCAAACATTAAATTTATAGCGGAAAAGAAAAATCCGGACCCCACTTGGATATTAATAATCAGCTAATAAAGAAAATCAAGTCCGCTTACGGGTAACCTAAGCTATATAAACAGCCCTCCATACCAAAAAACTAGAAAACAAATAGAGAGAAAAAAAAACTAGGGTTTTTGTAGCAATGGCCGAGGGTGATTTGAAAAAGGGTACCGTCAAATGGTTTAACGACCAAAAGGGTTTCGGATTCATCACCCCTGAAGACGGAAGCGAAGATCTGTTTGTTCATCAATCGGCTATCAAATCCGACGGTTTCCGCAGCCTCGCCGAAGGCGAAGCGGTGGAGTACGTTTTGGAGCAAGGTAACGACGGCCGCGCTAAGGCTTCCAACGTGACCGGACCTGATGGTGCCTCTGTCCAAGGGAGCACCCGTGGATCCGGAGGCGGCGGTTACAACGGAGGAGGAGGCGGCGGCTACAACGGAGGAGGCCGTGGAGGTGGCCGAGGCTACGGAGGTGGTGGTGGAAGCTACGGAGGTGGTGGTGGAAGCTACGGAGGTGGCAGTGGAGGCTATGGAGGTGGTGGTGGAGGTGGTGGATGTTACAAATGTGGTGAGAATGGCCATATGGCTAGAGATTGCTCCCAGGGCGGTGGAGGCGGTAGTGGAAGATATGGAAGTGGTGGAGGCGGCGGTGGAGGTGGAGGTGGTGGCGGTTGTTATAACTGTGGGGAGGGTGGTCATTTTGCTCGTGAATGCCCTACATCAAACCGCTGAGCTGTTGATGGGTTGCTGTCTTTTAGCTTGAACTAGTTACCTCTATTTGTTAGTGTTATGGTTAAGGGTACTGATTATGAATTATGATTATGATTTTGATGTTTTAGCTTTGGATTATATCTTTTAATTTTGTTTTATTCATAACTGTATACATGTATATGGTTATACATGTTTGGTTTTATCGGCGCTAATGAATGAACTTTCTTACTAGGTTTTTTCTTAATATCATATTTCTCTTAATGTTTGTAATTACTCTTAGATATATCAAACATTAGGGAGTTCAACTAATTTGGATATTAAATTTTAGGTCAATTAAACCTCTAGAGTCTGGACAAAAATTCCATGTTTCTTTTTATTTGGTTCATAAGAGGCCCACTACTCGTGACAAACTAAACTTATTAAATACTTCTGATCAATAATACTAATTTCAAAATAATTATGAAGAGTTCGGGTTTAGAAATAATTATTGATTTATCTATTTAGTTTATCATGTGTTTGGTTGTCACTATTCATTATCATCTGCTCAAGATAAACAAGAAATAAATTTATAAGATAATGTTGAATTATCAAAGTAAATTATATAGGATATGTCATTTTATTTTTTCTGAGTTCAGTTATAAACTTATAATGCTATTGTAAATATTAATTATAACCAAATATGATTCCAGATGATATGTTAGGCTATCAATGCTAAATCACATTAAGATGATTAATCTAGATTTGGCCATATACTTTGTGATTCTTGGGTAATAAAATGCATTTTTCTAATAAAAAAACTTGAATTTACGAACATCAATAACAAAATATTATAATACTCTAATGAGTTTCAAAAGGTATGAAAATTGAAATTACATATTAAGCATTTTGCCCATGTAAATCAAGATTTTCACACATTCCATCATAATAGCTACCAAATCTAAACTGAATAACACATTCCTTTGAAAAGTGGCACAAAATTTGGTTTTGCCCATAGTTGGCTCTAGTTCCGTCTCTTTTCACCTCCAATTGAAAGATATGGTGCAATTGATCAGTGGTGGTGGACATTAGGGGGTAGATGAGTGTAGTTGGCCATGGGAGGCGGCAGAGGAGCGGTGGCGTTGGCCAGATGTGGCGGCAGTTGAGGTGCGCATTGGTAGCACTTAGTGAAAAGCCCAAATGTGTCAATTTGGTTAATGAAATTAGTCACGCTGGCCCATCCACCAAACCCAAACCCAACAATTAGAACCCATACAACAACAAATATGTTGATCACATATGCGCCCACCCATCTTCCAAAGAACTTAGGAGGTTGCTCCACTGCATTCTGCACCAAAAAACAAAAGACAATTAATAATCTGTAACTAGGATTTACAGTAGTATTTATTTGTTGGATACAAAAGGGCTTCCATGTAATGGGCAGAGGAGATTTGTACATTACTTGCAAGTTCATAAGAGGGAGGAAGAATTGCATTTTACACTCCACACATTTGATCCCGCACTTTACAAAATTGTTTTTTTAGTCCTACCATTTTGAAATATCATGCCATTTTTGTTCCATTACCTCATTTCTATCTAATTTGTAAAAAAATATGCAAAAAAGACAATATTATAGGACCACAAGTGCAATTTAGTAAAGCCCGCGGTTAAAAATGCAAAGTATTTCAGAAAATTGAGCCCAAAAGTGCCAAGAGTACAATTATAATCACATGGGATTAAAAAATACAACTTTGACAGAAAGGAAATAAGAGCAAGGAACAATTGATAGGATAATTTTGTAGTTATTCAAACAGAGAATATCAAAGAACAGTGAGTGTTATGGGAATCTTGTTCCTATGCACCTTTTGGTTGCATTGCCTCCCAAGTCCCCAATCCACTTCCAAACAAATAAAATTAAATAATGCAAAATTAAAATGAATTTGAAACTCAAATAAAATGTGTTAATAGTTACCTCTCTTGCTGCAGCTGATTTGAAGGTGAACATGTAGGCCAAAGCTGGGATAATGTACACAGTGAAGCTGACTAGA
The DNA here is from genome assembly GCA_034814905.1 of Penstemon davidsonii. Lineage (NCBI taxonomy): Eukaryota > Viridiplantae > Streptophyta > Magnoliopsida > Lamiales > Plantaginaceae > Penstemon > Penstemon davidsonii. The sequence goes on from JAYDYQ010002688.1 coordinate 9,847,057, forward strand.
AGTGATCCAACGGTGGAGTTAATGGGGCCGAAAAATGGGAAGACTATGGCCAAGAACCATATCGGCACCACCACTGGCAACCGTGCTGCCGCCCTCTTGCACAAGCTCTTGCATTCGTGCATGCCTATAGCCTTTTCCCAGACAAAATACAATGGCGTACATGCAAACCCAAATGTTATAAACTGCATCAACATATATAACAAGGACGACGTTAGTCAAATCGTAGGACGTCTAACTTATATATAAAAAGTTTTGTTTACATTAAAAATAATTAACATCCTTGATGATGAATTATGATGGATAATAAATTTAAATTTAGCATGCCTGGTGAATGAGCATCAAAATGACAGCCATGTCCTTGAAGGGTGATCTGGGGAGGAGAGAAAATGCATTGGAATGATTGAGAAGCAAATCTCCAAAAGCCCAATAAACAGCTGATGCAGATGGGAGGGTGAGTGTCAATACATAGAGGGTAGCCACCAAGTATATTGCCTTGAACTTTTGTGGTTTCCACATAGCATGCATGATCTCTCTGCCAGCCAGCCCAACCAATAAAAAAATAAAAAATTCACAATTTAGTAATACTACTATAACATTTAATTTAATTTGAGTTGTAAATTTATGAGACCACTATTAAATTTTTCTTAATTGCTTAACAAGCTACAGCAGGGTACATTAACTAATGTGTATTGTTGTACATTAATTGTCTCAGGTTCATCATGATGTAGAGTACATGAGTCTCAATTCTAACATACAACAATCTTTTTGAAGTCTCCCCCTACAAGTCCTATATATCATGACTAATTCTAGACACAGTGAGAATTAATGCAATTAAATTTGGATTTGGTGGATCAAACTTAAATGATCATCCAATGTCTGATCTATACATAAAAAAGGAAACAAAAAAAGCTAGAATAAAAACGTACGTACTACTTACTAGTATCTTTTGTCTCAATAGCACGCCTAAGAAGAGAAGGGCCCTATTGGAAATCTACTTGTTTAAAACGAGTATCTAAGAAAACGACACTTCATACAACTCTTTAACATTAACAATTGGTAAATAAATAAAAAGATTGGTCATTAGATTCCATGGTCAGGTCATGTCGATTTTGCCAAGGTGAAGTCCCTATCCGAATAAATTTAAACAATTCATAAAACTCATTTAATTTACCCTGGTCGATATTAATAACCTAACCAGACACCTGAGCAAATAATAAAATATTTGAAAATGACTTACACTGTAACGGCATGACCCCCAAATGTATAAAGAATGTTTGTGGCTCCTGTGAAATACAACACCATTTTGGTTGGACCCGAGTGCTTAACACCCTCCACCTGATAATATAATAGTCAAGAAATTAAAACTAATTAAGTTACTTAATTGGAATAATGAATCATGATTTGACTGGAACATGGAGGGTTTTGAATTCAATTAAACTTATGCACTAAATTGATTGGAGTAATTTAATTAATTAATTCATATCACATGTCCATTTTAAAAGCTTCAAGATTGAGGTCACGTACGTAGTAAGGGTGGGTGATATTTAAAGTTAATATTTAACTTATTTAATTGTAAATCGTAAGATTAATAATGATTAGAATATGTTTTCAATATGGTTTTAAGATTTGTCAATTCAAGCTTTGGACTTATCAAAATATCTGACCAAAACAAAATCAAAAAATTAAATTTAGTACCTGTCCATGGAGCAAGGATGCAATTGTGAGGTACCAAGCCGTGTAAGTGGTCATTAACAATCCAAGAAAAGACCAAATTCTGTAATTGTGGAAAGAAGGAATGAACACTGTAGTTGCACAACATGCCCCAAATATATATGTCCAAGTTCTCTTGTCCAAATTGTCATTTATGTAGTAAATATTGCTGCATCAAAAAAAAAAAAAAACCCCAATCCAAAGTTAATAGTAATTAAATAGCTACTATTTTAAATGTTTTTTATAAAATAAATAAATGGGTAGATACCTTGCACAGGCTATGAGTTGGATAACGGATCCAAACAGAAGAAAAGTGCAGTTAAATGCCAAACCCACGTTCCTCCAGTGTTTCCCAAGAAGCCCATCAAGCACTTCAAACCACTGATATTTTTTTAAGAAACATATATAAAATTGAATTAATTATGTAAAATTGCACAGAAAAATACAGAAAACCCATGTGAGAATTGGTATCTTTATCCATTATTATATATATCTTAAAAAAATGGAATGTTTAATCATATGAAACTAGAAGATTTTGCAGCACCTCTAGTCCCATGCTTCATAATTTTACACTTATGGTGACGAGGGTCCAATCAAACTAGACTAAAATAAAAACATATATAATTTTGCCATTATATATAAAAGGTAATTAAAATGAAATTGAAGTAATTAACCTGAATGACATGGTTTCTGAAATCAACTTTCTCCCTTTCTTTTCTGGTTCTGTACTCAACATAAAGAATGCTAATAAGGTAAGCAGTCCAACTCCCCATTAAACCATAAAACAGCTGAAATGAAATTCCAGAGAGCATTCCCAGTTGAGAAAATGAGTATGGCAATGTCAAAAGCACTTGAGCCACCTAAACATGTACAAAAACAATGAATTAATTAATACCTTAATTAAAGATAAAAAAAAAAACACTATTTAATTTAATTTATCCAAGTAATTAAGAAACCTGGTTTGAAGCACAGCTGAACCAGGCATCATAGGCTGATCCACCATGCCAGAAAAGGTTTGAGATTTTTGACTTGATGTCTCTTGGCTTGCCTTCGGACTCCATTTCTACATAGTTTCCAACAATTACAGTCTCCACCACCTTGTCGGACGACGCCATTTAATTTGCTCTACTTCTAGTATATATATATATATATCAATGTATAAACTTATAAATATTGATGATTCATTGAACTCAAGTTGCTAAGATTTATCAATACTTATATAGGGAGAGCGGTCGGCGGGTCGGATAATTTTGGGGGTGGAAGATTAAATTACAATTTTAGTCCCATAACTTTGACCCGTGGTAAAAATGTTTATTGATACTATTTTGACCAACACATATTGGGTTTCGGTTGAATTTCAAAATAAAGAAGAATGAGAAATTAAATTGAGAACACAAGAATTATGAGGTTAGATTATTTTGTCATGTCCATCGTATAACTTAATAAGTTATATTATAAGAAAACAAAAATAAATCTCCCCAAAAACTGACATATTCTCATATCTAAATGATTTTTATTTTTTATGTTTCAATAAGTTCTTTTATCTTTTGCTAACACGTTTAGTCTTTTTTCTATCCCTAAGGGTATCAATGTTTTAGACCTTATTTAATTGATATCTTTCTAGTACAACCAAACACATTTTATTATGACATTTTTTAGTAGAAATTTAAAATTGCATTCGTCATATTATGAAGACTGATCCCTTACACTAGATCAAATTAACCTCAATGGTAAGTAACATATTTAATAATTTTCCTTGTACCAAAAAAAAATATTTTTCCCATCACTTTCAAGTCCCTATAATTTGATTTAAGAAAATGTTATTTCTCGGTAAAAGTTATTAGTTGTAATTATATAACCATTTTAACCATTAAATTCTTTGAAATTTGATCCCCTGACTAAAGATATTAAGTTTCAAGTAAATATAAATGACTAAAAGTTTCGGGTAACAAACTAAACGTATCGAACACAAAATAAATGATCAAATATGTTGAGCTGAATAAGAAATTGTGAAATCTGGTAAAATTAGATGCAAATATTTTGAACTCAAGAGATAAATAACTATATATGTTGCTGGTATAAAAGTATAATATTACCGTAGTCCAAACTTAAAAGGAATTTTTGGGAATAACCATATTTGACGCGTACTGGTTGTTTTATATGTCCCTTGGATTGAAATAAATATATGAAATAAATTTATTACTGTTGGAATTTATGTGTATTAACCCAATTGGATTGAGCCCAATTGGAGTTAAGCCCATAAAAGTAGAAATGAATGAAAGTTAGAGAGAAAAATGTCTTCATCCCACATGGAGGAAATTGGAAGATTTTTTGTCATTTATAATGCAAAAAAATGGATAAGGGTTGGGCCCCTTGGGGGTACCAAGTTTTCTGAGGGGAGAAGACGTGCATGACCATGGTTTCACCACGCGCGCCGCCGCCGTCGTCCGACCGGCCGGCTCGGCTCGGATTTGAGATTGGGATTGGGATTTAACAAAATATTATCTTTTTGGACAAAGTTTAATTAATATTTTGGCCCAAAACTTAATAGCCCAATAAATTAATTTAGATCCGCGTGGCTGATCCGGTTAACCCGAACAAGATCCGCGTAGCTGACCCGCCTCTTTAAAAAAAATCCGCGCGCCATTTTTTTAAATTGGTGTGCCGGTTCGGTTTAAATCGAACCGGTTGCACCTGTTCGGACCGAACCAGTGTTTCTGGTTTAATCCGAACAGGCATGTCTTTCCAGCAACATCCTTTCTGCTGCTATAAATAGAGGGAGAATCTGGCCAATTCTCTCATCCCGTTTTCTAGCAATTATAAGCAGAATCCTATTCTATCTCTCTTTATTCTTCTCTAAAATTTTGTTTAAATATTTCTGTTTGGAAAAAGTTCGCTGTGGACTTGTTCTTTGTGCAAAGAAACAAGTATTCGACTGTTGTATCTTGGGAGACTACTGGGACGAACTGTTGCACCTTTGACAGCCCATAAATATTGTCTTAAGGACATTGCATTAGCAAGCCTCAGTCGATTTATTTCCGGTTCAGAATTAATTCAGTAAGTAATTAAATTCTGATTAAAGTAATATTTTAATATTGCTTTCGTTTGTTCTGCGAGAATAAACTATACTAAGATTTATAATTAGAGTTAATTATAAATAATTATTCTGCGAGAATAATTTACTATAGTTTTTTAATTATAGTACTTAGATATATAAAAGTATTTTTATAATATTTTATATACACAGATTGTTTTAAACATTTACAACAATTACTTTATTAGAACCTTAATGTTTTATTAGTTTATTGATGGATAATTTCATAAGCATAAGTGATCTTTCAGCACGAGTGAGTCTCTCTACTCCCAACATGAAAAAACAATTAAACAAAGGGGAAGTTCAAACTTCATATATATTTTAGCCAATATCATGAACTTGAATTGTGTGTTTTATTTCTTCTTTATATAAAAGCACTTCTATTGGGAATTTATCATGCAATGATTAATCATATTTGTATATATAATTCCTTAATGGAATTATCATTAGCAAGACATAGCGAATCTTGGATCACATATTTAAAGTTGTGTCAATATTTAGTTTTTGAAATGTAAAAAATTGATAGTTATACTGATAATGTAACATGTTAATTAGTGTCATATAAATGTGAACCATCTAATTAGAAGATTGTCAATCCAAAATATGTTGGCTTGGTATATACATTTGAAGACTTATATGTTTAGAGTAGATTTTATTCAAGTACTAATATTCATTATTATAATTCTTTATTTTAGAATTGCATAGAATTTTAGAAGAACGATGCTCTATTGCTCTTAGAAGGGAGACAAAAGCAAATAAATATAAAAGAGAATAGGTATGAATATGTCGAATTATGACAAATTAGTAGACCAAATTATTGCAGCGTAACGGGCGTGGTCGCTTTATAAGAAGAAAAAAAGTTACTTTTAAGCTTTACCACAAGGGGCAAAATTGGGAAGCTCTCACTGTATATGGGCTCAAGAATGAACAAGGCCCAAAACTTTAAAGTTGTCTTCATTCACAGTGGAACTAATTTTAGTATTTGTTTGGATAATTTGACATTTGAAATTTTTACAAACTCATATCATATCATATCATATAACTTTTGGAAAAAATTATCATTTGTAATAACTATAATGACAATAATTATTGTCCCACATAATAAGATTTTAATGCATTTTTGACCCTTCACTTTATAATTTTTAAATGGTGCACTTTTATAATAATTGCATTGTAGGTGCCATAAAATAGTCTATATTTAACATCTTCGATTCTATAGGATTGTTCAGATTTGCTCTACTGGTTCCAAAGGCAGCGGAGAGAACAAAGTGCAAAATAGTTTTTGAAAGTGACTAAAATGCAATTTTGTAAGTTGAGGAACCAAAAAATGTGAGGGTCCAGTCCTATAGAACTAAAAATGCAAAATTTCTGTTTATTTTGCTAACAATAATCGCCCTATTTTCCATACTCCTCTTCTATCGAAACCAAAAAAAAAACTACACGTAAAAAATTAATTTATGCATTGAACTTTTGAAATATAATCCAGGCACTTACTTTTTTATTTACTTAATTACTTTTCTAGTTTAATGAACCCAACATATTATTTCATAACAATTTTCCATTTTCTGCCTCAAATATATATCCCAAACTCTTTCATCAGATGAAGATAAACCTTTATCTGACCCATAGTGATCATTGATTATTCCTTATTTCATGATTAAAAAACATATACTATGATTATTACTTTGTTTTCTAGTACTGATAAATATTATGATTAAAAACTTAGGTAATACTTTTAATAATCAGAATATGGAAGTAAAATTTCAGGCCTAAAAAGGGTTTTCTTGGTGCAGCAAAACTATGATCTGTTCTTGCTTGTTATGCCATGCTTCGGTCCGGTCCAATAATACCTGAAACATTCCCTGAAAATGTTGTCCCCCAATTGACTGATTCTGCTGCAGTAAGGTCCACTGTAAGATATATACATCACTGATTAATTTTTTCTTTTTCTTTTCCCCTTGTTTTGCCCCCTCCCCTCTTTTTATTCTCTTTCAATGTCTCCATCAGTTTATGCAATATGATAAAATAAAACTACATCTATTTAAAAAAATGGGAAATAAAAATTAAGTTATCCCTTAAATACTTTTGTGACAGCTCTTTATTAATTAGGCTTCAATTTTAAGATTTATGTACATATAAAAAGTTTTTCGTCGTGTCATTTTTGTGGCACCGCTAGCCTCCTTTTCTAGCTAGACAAAACATGATTCCAACTTTCATGTCTTGGATGGAGAATTGAAGCACTTCCCATTTTGAATGCTCATTGCTCACCAAGCCGTGAACCTAAGATTAATAAGATTTTTCATTTTCTTGAGATTTTAAAATACTGTTATTAGGAAAAAAGAGAATCTTTAAATTTTGTATGTTTATTAAACGTCTGCAACAAAAAATTTCTCATATTTTTGTCACAATTATGTATAATTGACTTACATTTTAGTTAAAATTTGTGTGAGTCCTTGTGTATAAAGTGTGAAAACCAAAATGTAACACATAAGTAAAGATAAATCTTCCTTCGATCACAACCTCAAAACATATAAAAATAATATTTTATAAAATTGTATGCTATAACGTTTTAGCACAACACATCAATTAAATCTTTCATATGGATTGATTACATTTATAGTATGCACTAGAAACGTGTACAATAGCTATTTGACTATCCATAATTCCCTCTCTCTTTTAATTGATTTTTCATAATTTTCTTGCAATTTGGCATATCATATATACACCTAAGGCGGTTTAGTAGACCACATGAGATTAGACATGGATTAAACCCGTCCACATTCAATTAGATCTGGACAACTAATTACTCCATTTTGTGTAGGCAGCCCACTTATTGGGCCACTGGATTTGATTGGTAGTGGAATATTGGGTCGTCCTGATTATTATGTACTGGTCCTGCTGTCTCATTGACCTACCCCCCTATAAACTAAATCCGGCCCAACAATACCTAAATCAATTCACCAAACGGGCCCCTTATTCAATAAACCATCTACTTTAAGCCATTTAAAACACACTCTAAAATTTACATATGACTAATGTACAAATGTTTGGTCTCGTCGCCTCGACACAATGACAACGTTGAATCAACTGTTTTTGTTGTTGTAACTAACAGTCACCATATATTCACCCCAAGAAAGCCATTAAAGGTAAATGCACCATGGTCGTCGGTCTCACCTTCCACCGCCGCAGTTTGCCATTCTTTTAGCAACGAGTCCACCACATCACCGGCCGGAAGGTTGTTAAAATTGTTATCCGTTAGGCACATTTGGTAGCATCCATAAGGATGTAACGCTGTCCAAAGCATGATCCCATTTACTGAAGGGTGTGAATAAACTTCTCTCAATACTACTTCTAGATATTTGGCCTGCAAAATTTATTATAGTAAAATGAGTTGTATTAGTATTTTATACAAGCTAATTAGAGCTATATATAAAAATAGCACATGTGTTTTGCCTAATTGACAAATAAAAAGAACTTTGCTATTTTATTGGCAAAAAACCCATTTGAAATTCCTTCATAAGTCCATAAGGAGGTTATTGTCAATTATTTAAGTGAGCAATGCGGTTTTTGTCAAATTCCATAGTTATCAGGGGGGGTTAATGTCAAGTTTTTTGGTGAATAGGGGTGTTTTTGCATTTTATGGTGTGGGTATAATTGTCATTTCCTGCAAAATATATATTCCGATTTGGGAGGTGTTTTTTGGCTAATAAAAAAATAGCATAGGGAAGTTTTTGCTAATAAAAATAACATCGGGAATTTTGACAATTAAGCAAACATAGAGGATATGTTTACATTTCACACAAGCTAATTTGGTAGTGTAAGTAAGTTCTAGGAAAATTTTATTTTTACTTATAAATTACCTGTGTTTCTTGATCAAGATTCTTGCTAATGTCCAGCTCAGTGAGCCAAATAGGCAGATCCAATGTCGCCAATTTATCCAAAATACCCCTAACTAAAGGAGGATTAGGTATTGTAAAATGTCCTTCAAGTCCAATCCCATCCATTACCACACCACCTTGTTCAAGTTCTTGCAACCTTAATACATAAGCATCCACTGTAGAGTTCACATCATCACAAGTTTCCAACACATTATAATCATTCATAAACAATGTCGCCAATGGGTCTAGTTCTTGTGCTATTCGGAAAAACTCTAAACTTGCATTTGGACCAAGCTTTTGTTCATAGAAATCCCAATGAAGCATTTCATTGTCCACATCCCAATGTATGAATTCATTTTTGTATTGATTCATTAGGGATTGTATCCTAGATTTGACTGCAGATTTTAGTTCGGGGCTTGTTAGATTTCGTACCCATGTAGGTGTATATTTTGGATCCTCCCAGAATATGTTATGACCTCGTACTATGATTTGGTTTTGACGAAGAAATTGTAAAATTTGATCTGGGATTGTGTAGTTGACTTCGCCTTGGTTGGGTTCCGTTGAGTACCATTTGAGTTCGTTTTCAAATACTGCTGCATTGAATCTATCGACATACCAATTCTGCAAAATAGTAGTACATGTTTAATTGTTTATCCTGTAGTTCAGAATTTGTAATGTGATGTGTTTACCTGATATTGTGAGTTTCCTAATATGGTATTTGCTATAGCTGATCCCAACGGAAAATCTCGAGAATTTTGCTCGATGACAACTTTAGCTCCTTGTATTCGATTACCATTGGCATCTGTTACGTGTAAAGTGGCATCTCGTTTTCTTTCCTGTATTGAATCCGATAAAGATTAAAGCATAAGTAGCGGAGAACAGCAGTACGAATTGTTATAACGACGTCAACATTACTCAATTTTTTCAATATCAAAGAAGAACTTGTCAATTTAAAAATTAGAAATGAAGGTTATTTGCGTTTATAAGCTACCCATTAGGCCCATACTTCAGAAAATGGAAAAAATAAAAAATAAAAAAAATAGCAAGGTATCAAAAACGTACTAAATCCAAAATTTTGTAGTATTTTAGAATTCTAAATAAAATACATCGAGTTTTCCTTAGGAAAGTTACTGACATTCTAATAGTAATTATTAAAAATGCTGCTCTTAATCAATTAGCAACATTCACATAACTAAAATATTATATTTGGTTCAAGATTAATCTAGCTGCTCACAGTATTTATTATGTTTTGTTGGTTTATTTTCCATTGTTGCTCAGTGAATGGCTGTAGAGAAGCACTGGAAATAGCTATATCCATCTGTCCCACATCTGAATTCTGCAAAACAAGAAGAGTCTAATTTGTATAAAGTAAAATCTACAATTTGTTTGCAAAAACTTGTAGAAGCTTTTGTAAAAAGCTAATAAAACATACCTGAAAATATATGAGACCATATTTTGAAGGCGAATCGAGGACAAATCCCCCTTTAAGAAAAGACCAACATCCATTCTTAGCAATAACATTCCCAATGCACTTAACAGTTATATTATCAGTTGTTAAGCTTGCTTTAATTACAGCTGAAGCCGCACCTGTTCTTATTTTAACCCAACCTATTAATCAACAAAAAATTATAAGTTATTTAAATAAGAATTTCAATGTAATAAACTTCACTTTAAGTAAAATTAGGTAAGGTAACGTAACTGGAAAAAGAGTAAATTGTGTTTCCAGTGAGATTGTTTAACACGAAAGCAGACGAATTAATCGAACGGCTGTTATGAATTGTGGGAGCCTGATTCTTGATGATACCACCATTATAGAGTGGATCCTCTGGTGTTGATTTGCACTGACACAGATGATAAAAAAAACCAAATTATATAACACTGAAATGGGATCATATTAAAATCATGAATAAAATGATTGGAATTTGAATATTTTTCATTTCGATTTCAATTACCTCAGTATATGCAGAATAATCATAAACAGGTTCATCTTCATAAATAGTTTTTTTATATGAAAATACAGCTTGGAGGAAGAGTCCCAAGAACAAAATGACCAAAAAACAATTCATTCTTAAAAAAATATTGCACATTTACATTTACAAACAGGTTTCAAGTTAAATTTTTGTTTTTTTTCTTTGGATACGATACAGCCTGTCGATATGAAAATAGGGTGTTTAGTAACTTAATAAGGCTGAAATTAAAGAAATTTTTATGGTTAATTCATAGTATATTACTTTCATAAGATGATTTTGCAATGTTTTTCTGTTTTTATTGGGAATTTATATTGTCGATTGTGTTATGGAGTGTAGAGAGTTTTCTTGACTCAAGCTCCTAACTTAGTTCCACGTTGAAGCAATTATTAAATTCACATGTATTGTATGATAGGATATTGTTCTTGTCCTTATTATCAGAATTTGCCGTGCTTTATTTTCTACGTTGGCAAAACAAGAATCCTCTGAAAAATTTAAGCAATATGTAAGAAAAAGTAGTCTTTTTGAAACTTAAATTGGGGGAATCAACAAAATCGTTTTTTCCCCCTTGGCTAAGAAGATTAAATTTATTGTTAGTGAAGATATATGTTATTCCAAATTACAAGTCCAAGTGAAGATATATGGTATTCCAAATTACAAGTCCAATAAGTTGTTTCAGTTATATTTAATATATAGTAATATACATTGAATTTTGTAGTAATTAGTCCTAAGATTAAAAAAATTATGTTATTTTTATTGGTGTACCGAAATACATTTGTTATTTGTGCAGAGACGGTATAAAATAATTAAATAAACATCATTTACAAGAGCTGTGCAATTTGCTAGTGTACAATATTAGTACAAAAATAAGACGGTCTAAATTATTTTCAGTTGAAGTAATGTATTATCTGAGAAATAAAAAAATTTGATCTAGATTTTAGATAATTGAACTTTGGAATAAACCTAGGTATGTCATGCAAAATTCAACATGATAATGTTAGCTAAATACTTTCCTTTTTATAATTAATCATATCATTAAAATTACACAAAAGATAACCAGTTTACAAAAGGATGTTCATTGTCACAAAAAACACAGTAATACGTAAACAATCCTAGTTAAGACAAAAATTCGAACAACGGGAAAAAGTCCAGACGATCAAATTATGGGCCACATAATTAACCGATCTTGAAATAAATTTGAAGCGCCATTTAAGCAAAAAAGCCTGTAAAATTGTGGATTTCCAAAACAATTGAAGAAATTGCAAAATACTTCAATTCACACTCCTATTTTATTAATTTTGAAATTGAAGAGGTCAATATATCCCCACCAATATTTGGTTATTGGACTATTGGTTTATTGGGTTGGGCCCATGAGAGATTATTTCAAGAACAGCAATCCATATGTGGCCTTGGTCTAAAACATCTATTTGGATATAAGTTTCGTTATTAACATAGTGAGTTAATCGCATTTTTCGTCCTCCTTATCAACTGAAATTTTTACATTCGTCCCTTAAAAAATTTCATGCAGATGCATCATTCTTATTAATGTAGTGTTTCATCGATTCATTTTTAAGCTATTACACAACATAGATGGGCTCACATGCATTACTTGGAGGCAATTTTCGCCCATCACCTAATATTAATTTTTTTTGCTTTATATAAAACTGTATACTGGTTCACTTTGACCCCTATTAAACATGTATTTCCTCATCAGAAGTAGGGATCGAGCCGAGTAGCGTCGAACGATACACTGTTTAAATTTTGTTTGAATTTTATCGAGCTTGAAATTTAGATGTTTGAGTTTGGTTTGATTGTTAAACGAGGTCGAGTAACTTGATATGTTACATGTATATTATCAATTTTTAGCTTATCGAATTGAGCTTCAAATGTTATCGAACGAAAAATGATGTTCAAACTTGTTTGAGTAATTTGACGAATAAAGCTCAAACGAGCTTTTATCGAATGAGATCGTGTCGTGTATCAAGTAGCTTGATTTGATTTTCAGCTGTTCGCATAAGTCCCTATGAATTTTAAAATTGATATTGCATGTTTGCCTCCAAAAACTATAAATTGGACAATTTAATTAAATTTAAAATTGATAACTATATTTTATCCTAAAAAATTAGATAAAATTGTGTAATTGTCAAAGTTTTAGTAAGTATAAATATAATATAACTATTGGAAGTAATATATTGCTGGGCATATATATTGATTGGTAATAACGGGAATTGAGAAGTTGAGTACCAATACTTGTAAATTGTGATATTAGTTTAGCTTCAATGAGAATGTGAATATAGTTTAATACCGTATTTGTTGTTTTTACTTGATGTCTGATTTACCCTATTACAAACTAGCACTTTTTTCTTTTCTTTTTTTTTTTTGACAAAAAACTTGCACTTTAGTTGATGGTTTGTCATTGTAATTAATTGCTCATTGCAATTCCACTCGAAAAAAAATATGGGAGATTGATTTTTGAAGAGTCACTTAAGTTAATAAATAACGGATATACAATAAAATATAAAAGTATGCTTTATTTACTTTTTTATATATATATAATTACAAAAATATTTCTATTTTATTAACATTTTTCATAATTAAAAAGATGTTTCATCTTCGAATAATACTTGTCTATTATTAAGTTCGATTCAAAGTTTACTTTTAAATACAACCATTATACATTATCAATATAAATAATAACTTCTAAATGATTAAATTTGATAAAATTGACGGGTGGATTAAATTTTTAAGGCAAAAAATTATGAGAAAAAAAAAAGAACAAACATATTCCAAAACCCTACTTATATTTACTCACCTCCACTTTCCCAATCTTCCCACCTTTTATTTTATCTTCATCCACACCACTTCTCTTTCCTCTTTTAAAGTGGAATAAAGTTAAGAAAAATAACCAAAAAAAATAAAGTTTAATAATAATTCTAGAAAAAAACCTGCAGAATCTGTTTCAGTTACCTGCAATTTTCCAAATGAACCGTCTGCTCTTGTCCACCACTCTTCTCTCTCTCCTTTTCTCCATCTCTATCTTATCAGGTAGCTGTTTTTACTTAATTCACCTACTATTAATGGAGTCATTAAATTCTTGAATTAATTAATTAATTTCCTTTCTCTTTGAAATTCAACAGGAGTTGAATCAACGACGTTCAAGATAGTAAACAAGTGCCGGCGCACAATATGGCCCGGAATTCTAACGGGCGCCGACAGACCATTACTCAACCACACAGGCTTCACTCTCAAAACCGGAAAATCAAGAACCCTCCGTGTACCCAGATCATGGTCGGGTCGGGTCTGGGCCCGCACCCACTGCTCCACCGACTCATCCGGTAAGTTCGTCTGCGCGGCGGCGGATTGCGGGTCGGGTCGGGTAGAATGCTCCGGCAGCGGCGCAATCCCACCCGCTACTTTGGCGGAGTTCACACTCAACGGCGACCAGGGCCTCGACTTCTATGACGTCAGCTTGGTGGATGGGTACAACCTCCCAATGCTGATAATCCCCAAGGGAGGTACAAGTGGGGGATGCAGCCCGACCGGGTGTCTTGTGGACTTGAACGGCGCGTGTCCGAGGGAACTGAGCGTGGCGATTGGGAACGGTAGCCGTGAGAGCGTGGCGTGTAGGAGCGCGTGTGAGGCGTTTGGTGAACCAATGTATTGTTGTAGCGAGGAGTATAGTACGCCGGACACGTGTCGTCCATCGGTGTATTCGGAGTTCTTTAAGCACGCGTGTCCAAGGTCGTACAGCTACGCGTATGATGATAGGACGAGTACGTTCACTTGTGCGGGAGCTGATTATGTTATCATCTTTTGCCCATTGCCTTACACCAGGTGAAATTATGTTTGTTAATTAGTGTAATTTCTGTTTATTTAGTATGATCATGATATGTTGATTGTCGTTATAAGAATCTGAGGCAGTGTGGAGAATGGAAATTGGAAAAAGATACATAAGATGAAGTAGATGAATTAGGATACTATAGGTTTGATTTTGTCTTGAACAAAATCATTCGGTAGAAGCTGATTATTAGTCAAAAATGTATGTTGTGTGGAGTACTTTGATTAAATAGGAATTTATGTCTACTAGCAAGTACTAAGCAAATTAATTTTTATGTCTACTAGCAAGTACTAAGCAAATTAATTTTTATGTCTACTGGCAAGTACTAATCAAATTAATTTCCGCATGTAGATTAGCATTTATTGTGAAGGAATGAACTCTAGAATTAGAATAGAAATACTTCCGATCAAATTTGAACATATTTTTCTTTAGGACCGATTCTGCAATTAAATGGAGGTTAGTTGAGGTGACTAACTTGAGGGCCAATGCAAATGTTTATCATCCCACACCTCCCCACCCGGCAACACCCTCCTCTTGAATTATGTTTTTGAGTAGTATTTATGGTAAGTTAAATTGCTCGAATGTTTTCAATTTTGAGAGTAGATGATTCAATGGGAAGTCTATTATCATGACCTTCAACCGAATCTTGTCATAGTAGATGAAACATGGAGAATTGAAGATGGATGCACTATTCCGACTTTTGTTCTGGAATCCGTCAACATTTGTTGCCTTGATATTATTGCATGACAACACTATAATGCATTGTTTAAAGAGATAGCCTTTCTCTCTGATGAACATTAGACTATTTATGATTTGATAATTGAGTAGCTACATATGATATAGAGTTACAAGCTTTTCGTTTTATATTTAAGTTATTGGTGGAAAATGAAAGTATTGCTATTATATCAAACTGAAGATGAATGTGGGTTTCTTATGTTGTTATTTGTCTTAATATCCACACTAGCAAATCTTTGTGTTGTGGACAATTTGATTGTGTGTGAAATGGGGAGTCGAGTATTTTTTGTTATCCTACTCTTTTCAGCTTTCGTTAATTATATACTGAGGAAATTGCATTTTAGATCCACAGAATGAGAACAGTCAACAATTTGAGGCCCTGACATTCAAATAGCACCTTTGGTCCAGACATTATAATTTTTCATTTGCACATTTCGTCCTTCCCCACCTTTTCCATCCAAGTTGGGACCAAAAGTGCAAAACAGACACAATTGAGACCAAAAGTGCAAAACATGAATTGTTAATTTTTAAAACAATTGGGACCAAAAATGCTATTATTGAAAGATCAGACCTAAAAGTGCTGAGCATTCGGTCCTATGGGACAATGTAGTATCTTTCTCATAATACATTTATATATTGTCCGGTTTGGAGACTTGATTCAACAAAATATTGCAGCCAAAAATTCTTGGCGTTACATAAAGATTCAGCAGATTTGCCGCTGGTTAACAAAACTATGATGTACCTCGGAAGGCATCACAGGAGGTTTTCCTCATGAGGTTTGACTTAACTGCACACTTAGGATGTGAAAAATTTGCAATTTCAACTGCTCGTTTCTTGAAATCTTGTACTTATGTTCGATGGACTATTTCAGGCTGATTACCAATAATCGGGCTGAAGGTTTGGCGTTTTGTAACGAGTCCCAAATGCTGTGCTAGCTGTTGGATTAGACTGGATATGATTGTTGGCTTCTCCCCTTTCATGGATGAGAAATGAAAACAAGCAATTTTGTATATAGTTCACTCTTCACAATTTTCTCTATGTTTCCGTTATTCCAGTTGTGCATTAGAGATGGTTAAATTTGTGTAAACTGTAAAGAATAAACATGTTTTTTTGGAGCCAATTTTTGACAATCTATTGTGGATTAGACTGTTTTTTCTTGTTTTATTGCTAATTGGTGCATTTATCAATCTTTATGAAGGGTTTCTTGAAAATTGAAAATAGGTGAGAGCTAATGCTTGCTATCTTGTTGTAGCTAGACAGAAACTGGAAATTGTATGTTTCTATAGACAGAATTTTGAAATACTAATTACTTGATTCCTACCCATTTGAGGTCCTGTTTGGTCATTTTAAATATCGATAACATTTAGTAAGAAAGTCATCTTGTTAAAGTCGTGTAAGTGATATAAGTCTCGTAAGTCTAAGGGGGAAACACAACTTATCATTTTCATTTGTAATATTTGAGTTGTTTTTATTTGGTTTATGAATCAATTCATAGTTTTGATGTGGATCTTGGTTATTTGTACTTTGGTTCGGCATCATCTAGTTTGGGTTATTTCGGACTCACTTTCTTTCTTCAGTCTCCATTTTGTTTTCATCATGTAATGCAGATCTTGTCGTGTGGTTTTGCAGAGGATGGTTTTAATCATCAGAAGCTATTTCTGTTCAACTGCTGATCAATGATTACCAATTTACTACTACCTTTTTTTAGCTTTATTTGTGCTATTGAAGTTAACCTTTTAAATGGGTCAGTCTGGACTTGGATCCAATCAGTTGAAGCCTAAATGATAATCCGGGGTTTCTTGGGCCTAACAATTAATATATAGAAAGTAGAAACACAACGTTGGATCTTGTCTACTTAACCCCAGAAGTCCATCCTATTTCGAGGCTTTTTGGTTCTGTTCTGGGTTACCATGTATTTAAGGATATTAAAGAGTATTGATTAAAATAAGTAATCTTTTTTCCTTATTATGGTATGGTTTAATTTACTTGAATAATGATCAAATATGTATAGTGGAATGGTAATGATTATGCAATCCGGCCATTCAGGGACTAAAGAGTGATTGTCCCAAATACACTATTTTTCTTACAAAAGATGTTTCAGTGCGCAATTAACTAACAACAATTCTTGGTGCATGTTTTGCTCCTCATTTCATTCTCCAACTTGATTCATTTGAAACTTAGTTAATCCATAATTAGTTTTCATCATAACATTTACTTCATTCTATTTAATATTCACATTTGTGGGTTTAGAAAAACATTCTTTAACGCTTATCTCTTTAATAATTGTTTGAATTTTTTTTTTTTTTTGATAACCCAGGTGTTCAAGCTTATATCAGACTAATCCTGAACCCTCGGAACCCTTGCCCTAGAACCCTGAAGGATATAAACATTCTTATAAAGCGTAAACATGCCCAAAATTCTAATGACACATATTACTATATTTCTTTTCAATGTGTGCCTATTGTATCATTTTCGTCATAAATCAGAATATCTAGGGTTTCGGGTCAATTTCGATCTCAACAAGTATTAAATAGGTTTTTGTAAATTTCTATATCATGTTGTTTATCTTTAATTCAGGTGATCTACAGTGCAAAAAAGATCAAAATTTCTATAATCATTTATTGACGCTTATACTCTTTGATTGGGATTGAAAAATTTGTGTCAAATTGTAAAGAAAAACGAGGCCACTTTTGTTTTGTTAAATGATCACTCGGATTTTAAATCACTTTTTTCCTTGAAAAACTTCTTAGGGGACAAAAAAGTTGATTACTTTCTAATTGTAAATGTGGGTGGGTTGGTCTATCTATCTATCTCAGTCGTGTGACGTGGGCCTTCCTCTTATGATGATGGTGAAAATCTTTGACAACATATCTTATCTTTTTAAGACAAGTATCACATGCAAAAAAATTCAAATGGGACAGAAACAGAGTGTAAATGTGAAATCTAATGTTAGGATCTTCCGAACAGTTCTCAATCAAGCTGTGTAAAGTGAAATTTGATGACAATTTGAGGAAAATGAAGAAAGGCACAAGTTCTAGTTGCCCAATTTATTAGACAGAAAACAGTGTGTAGTTAAGAATGCTTGAAGGTGGGCTGTGTTTAAGAGTGGTTAATTGATTGAGTTGAGTTGGGCCCGGCATTTTAAGATGGGTCGGATAAAAGTTATCACTTTAAATGGGTAATAAGGTCCGATTTGAATTTCGAATCTGTTAGGTCGACTCGTTTGCTTAGTTGGAAATGCTTAACCTAATAATATTTATTTTGTTCAATAAAATTATTTAGAAAAATGTATCTCAATTGTGAAAAATACAGTTTTTAATATTCACTTTTAGATAAAATTTTTTGTTTAAGTTGAACATCTAAATGTGTGTGTGTTTGATATATCTTTTAATAATAAGATACATTTAACACAATAATATGTTATTATATTTTACACAATCATTTTAAGAAAATCCGAACGTAATTGGGATAGGTTAGGAAAGTATCATGACATACCGTCGAATCGATCCCCTAAAAATTAACCAAACTTAACTTTGGAACGATAATTTTCATCATTATATTAGAATATTGATTGATTACATTAACGTATTAGAATGGATGAAATAATGCACTAATTCGTGATCTTTAGAACCTAGAAATTTCAATTTTATCATTGACACATGGCTTATCAGCGTTAATCTTAATTAATTGGGTGCTTCTATTTATCTGGCTATTTTTACACCACTTGAATCAACTTTAATATTGTTTTTGTAAAAAAAATCTACTTTAAATTTAATTCATATGTAGGAGTAGTGGTAAATTCTAACACAATCTAAATTACCCCAAACATACCGATCAAAAAGAAAAAAGAAAAAAAAAACAAATCACCCAAAACAAAAGAAGATTGAAGATTGGGTTATAAATTAATTTGTCTACATAAAACAAAAGTCCACCATTGGTTATTCTTAGGTCAAAGTTTGCTGCATTTACCAGAGCATGAAAAGACGAGCAAAAGGAATCCAAAGCATCCAACGGGTGATTACTGATTATACCCAACTCACAAATTTAAATCCAACCGCGTCACAATTATATTGCACTTATTTTGTAATTGATAATTCTCCTTGAAGTTTTTAGTCGTATGATATTTGTTCACATAAGTTCTGATGAAACCGCAAGAGTCTCCTTTCGTCACATAATAGTTCTATTACACCGTTCCCACTAAGAAGGATAGGTTATGAAGTGAGACGGTCGTGCATCAATTCTCGAAGAAGACGGAGAATGGAGTCTTCAATTGCGGTATACCCTTCGACCTGCAGTTCTGTTTGTCCCCGGTTGCATTTACAAAATTACTCATCTTATTAAAATAAAAGCAAACAAAATAATAAAATATATACTATATACAATATATTTATATCTATTTCTCTTAATTTTTTGTGCGGACTAAAATACCTTTATTTGAATTGTTATTTAATTCAATGGTAAATATATAAAAGTAATTGAAGAGGTATAATTAGACATAAAGTCTTATTATATTTATCTTTTACATAAACTCCTAAAATTTATAAATTCTCTCTTACATCAATTTTTGTTATTTTAATCTTCTCTTATAATAGATAAAAACGAACCATAAAAACACAATATTATTTTAAATAGCCCCTAAATAATAGATAAACATTATTACATTATAGCATCAATATTTATTTAAGCAAGAAAATATTAATTTAAAATTTTAGTACAACATAAGTCATAAATACTCTAAATATAAAAATTTAAAATGAAATTCTCTTAAAAATCTTGATGTTACAAAAAAACGTTAAAATTGAATCGCATCTTACTATGATAGAATAAAAAATACTTATGACTTAGCTAATTACGTAATTTTACTTTGGCTAGAATAGAAAAATATAAAGAATATTCAATAAAATCAAGACATGTATAAACTCGAATTTTCATGGAATTCTTTTCGTGAAAAACGGGTGAAATTGATGGAAAATGGTGAAATCGATAAAAAAAATATATGAAATCATTGAAAATATGTGAAATGGATGAAAGTTCGGGTGAAATTGGTGAACACTGGCAAAGTTGGTGAAAATTTGGGTGAAACCGGTAAAAAAAATGCCCCTGAAATCGATAAGCACATGTGAAATCGATGAAAATTCGGGTCAGATTCGTGAAAAAATGATTAAACCGGTGAAACGACAACATCAATGAAAAGCAGGTGAAATCGGTGAAAAAATGAATAAAGTCGGTGAAAATGTTTCAGATTGATGAAAATTCAGGTTGGTGAAAAAAACATGTGAAATCAGTAAAAAAAAATGTGCAAAATAGGTGAAAGCGGGTTAGTATGATAAAAATGTGTGAAAATTCAGTGAAAAATAAGAGTTTAACTGACAAATAAGGTGAAACCGGTAGAAAAATGGTTTAAAACGCAAAATCATAAAAAGGGTAAAAATAAGTTATAACCGATAAAAAAAATGGTTAAAACATTGAAAAAAAATTAAATTGGTAAAAATGAATAAAATTGGCTAAAAAACAGATTAAACTGGTGAAAAATGTATATATTCGAGGTGAAAACAATTTAATTTGCTCTATTTTATGATATAATCAAATTAATTTTTACTTTAATTTACAAAAGAATACCCATAAAATTAATTAGACACGTACAACGTATGGGCACTTTCCTAATCTCTAAACAAATATATTATATTGTACTAGCTATATATTTACTTTAAGTATGGCGGAACAGGATTTGAAATATAATTTCCCTTTATCCATTACCGTTTACTCTAACTGACTTACACTTCACAAATATAAATGACTCTTATTATGAAGTGATTGGTTATATATAGTACTATTTTTTTTTTTTTTGATAATTTGATTGGTTTAAGTATATGTTAAACATTAAACGGCAAAATTTCATTTTTGGCCCTCTAAAGTGGCTGCATTTCAAAATTGGCCCTTTATTGTGGTACCTCGACAATATACGTCCTTTATTGTATCAACATCATCAATTTTAGTCCTTATCACCGATTTTTTTTAATTATCGCCAAAAAACATCAATTTATGTCATATGTGACCTATCACATGGATTGGTCTTGCACATTATGGAGTCAAAATATGAAATTCTTAATTTTTAAGTGTCACTCGACAAATGAAATTTTTGGCTAAAATTAAATTTTTCGGTCAAATTAGACATAAATTGGTGATTTTTTACCCAAAAAAATTAATTTTCAGGTCAATTAAGACATAAATTTGTGATTTCAGTCGATAATTAAAATTTTCCGGCAATAAGGACTGAAATTGATGATGATGCCACAATAAAGGATGATTATTGTCGAGGTACCACAATAAAGGACCAATTTTGAAATGCAGCCACTTTAGAGGGCCAAAACTGAAATTTTGCCACATTAAACTAAAGAGGCTTTAAAGTTTAAACACAAGAAAGTTGATTACAGGCAAAATGATACAATAGGCAGAATGGGAAAGTGAACACAACGGACCGAAAGAATCTGCAGATTTTTATATTCATCCTTTTCTTGAAGGCAATTAAACAATTTTATATTAGGGACAATTACACTCACCTCCCTTTAGGTTTGATATATTTACAGATTTTCCCTGACTTTAAGTTTCATCTAACGGATAAATTCCTGCAATTCAGTTTTCTAAATTAAATGCTCAAATACCCTTGATGGAGTTTGATTAAATTTGGCCATATCATTTTTATGTTCAACTAATATTAGAGATGGAACAAAAATAAAAATATAATTTACTTATAAGAGGGAGATCTTTGTAGCTATTAAAAACCTTCAGGGAAGTTTCTATAATTTCACCAAACATGAAGGGAGTTTTCTGTAACATTTTATGTTACTACTATTTGATGGTTTAGTAATTTGTACAGCTCTTCCTCTCAGTACATTGTACCCAAAAATGAATCCTCATTTTATTATGTTTCATTTCTTGCTCTGATTTTCCACCACCACCCACACCACTGTCCTCCTGTATTAGCAGGGCCGCACAACATTAGCTCTGCTTATTACAACACTTCTGAAAATACAAACAAAAACCAACAGCCATTGTGTGCTTTTTCTTGTCCTTTTTCTCACATAGCAACAAAGGAAATTACTCCAATTATTTCCTTTCCCCTACATTCACCAAATCACATTTCAGAACAAGAAATTAAGAGAAAGTATTAAAAAATAGGAAGTCACTTGTAGACTTAATTTCATGGATCTCTGTTTTTCCTACCCAACCCTCATTCTCAGCCTCCACATTTCTCTTCTTCTCTTTTCAAGAGGTAAACACCACACCTTCAAGCTGAATGTATTTTGAGATTTTTCCAAAACCTTAATTCTCCCCAAAATTCATTTTTTGTAATTGGGTTTCGATATTTAACTGGGTTTTTGCCATTTTGTTGTCAGTCTTTGGTAGATGTATGACCTTTTAACTGGGATTTTACTATATTGTTGATAAATGTGTGATCTTTGAACTGGGTTTTTACTAATTTGTGAATAAATGTTTGAAATGTGTTTGTGACATTATGTGTGGATAAATGACTGATCTTTGAACTGGACTTTTTGCTAATTCGTTCTATTTTTAAGAAAAATGTCCACTGGGTTTTCCTTTTAACATATTCTCAATTTCATTGCTCGTACAGTTGCTTTCGGAGCCACATTCACATTTGTGAACAAATGCGAGTACACAGTATGGCCCGGCATACTCGCAAACGCCGGTAGTCCTACACTCGGCAGCACTGGATTCGAGCTCCCCCAAGACTCCTCCCGCACATTCATAGCCCCATCCGGCTGGTCCGGCCGGTTCTGGGGTCGAACCAGGTGCATATTCTCCAACTCAGAACCAGGATCTTGCCAAACCGGCGACTGCGGGTCGGGCGAAACCGAATGCAACGGGTCCGGAGCTGCCCCACCCGCCACACTAGCCGAGTTCACCCTCGGAACCAGTGGGTTGGACTTCTACGACGTTAGCCTCGTCGACGGCTACAATTTACCTATGATAGTTGAAGCTACGGGCGGGTCGGGTATGTGTGCTTCGACCGGTTGCGTTACGGATCTGAACCAGGTTTGTCCGACGGAGCTCAAGGTTGGAGGTGGGGACGCGTGTAAGAGCGCGTGTGAGGCGTTTGGGAATCCGGAGTATTGCTGTAGCGGCGCGTTTAACTCACCGGGCGCGTGTAGGCCGTCGGTTTACTCGCAGATGTTTAAGTCGACGTGTCCGAGAGCGTATAGTTATGCTTATGATGACCCTACTAGTACTTTCACTTGCTCCGGTGCTGATTATACGGTGACGTTTTGCCCATCCATGCCAAGGTAAAAGAAAATGTTAAGATTTAATTAATCCTTCTTTTGCTCTTCCATTTATTTTTGTTTATCAATGTTTTTATGTAGATTTGAGCCTTCAAGTCAAGTATATTCGCATTCTTCATAAGATAAAGAATAAAGATTTTGAAAAAAAATCCCCCTAGAGTTTCCAACTTTCGAATTAACAAATTTTCGTATTTCCTCTTGAAATATAATAGTAGGTCAATATCTAATTAGTAATTAGGTTATAAAGGGCATACATGTCATTTTAGGATCTTAGTGTAAAAAGTAGAACTTCTATTAATCTAATCTTAAGGATAAGTGATACACAAATTTCCTCCTAAATTTTCCTAGATAATTCGAAATATTTAGAAAAGTAAAATGTATTAAGGTATTTTGTGGTTTCAGTCTTATTTCACATATAATGTGAGAGTTTGCATATTAATATTTTTAATATGTTCATTTATATAATTACAGAAAATATGCTAAGAACACCCCAAAATTATGTTTTTTCTCCCAACTAAAACCTACATAATGTTGATCATTGGTTAAAGTGCAGCTACTAATACAATTTTAAGGGTTGAGTGCGGTAATAGTATTCTTAGAGAGTTAAGTGTGAAATTTTAAAGGGGCAAAATGTAAAATTGTGGTAATGAAATTAATGAATTTACCATACATAATCAATCTAACTTGATGAAAGCATTCACTTTTTCATCAAAGAATCTTTAGCTAAGATCATTAACTTTTACTGCAGACCTCATTGAATTATTGCTGTGTAATTTGCAGTCAAAAATCCTCAAGAGATCCAACACCAACATTGACAGCACCAGGAGCAACTAATGCTGATGGGTCTCTATCAGGGTCAGACACAACTGGCATGGGTGGGTCCGACTCTGGATCCGGATTTGGGGTCACAGGGGCGGATAGTGGTTCAGTGGAAACGGGTTCGAATTCGGAGTCAGGGTCGCAAACTATGCTTGCGGATGGATCATATTTGGCTGGTTTGGCCATGGGGGCTTCAACTAGGATTTACTGCCCATTAGTCTTCATTGTCTTTTCCCAGTTTTTATCATTGTTATTGCATGTTCTATATCACTAGATTTCAATGATGTTTACTTAATCGAGTCTTATTATGTAATTATTTAATTGGGTATTTAGCTAGCCTCTTATTTTCATCATCAGAAAAATTTTGAGTTGAATTAATAGTAGTAGTATTTCTTTCAAGTGTGAAAATTATGGGCACCATATCATATATCCATTTCTTCTTTCTTCTGAACTTCAATCTCCATGTCTTCTCCATTAAAAGTTAGTTACATCTGAATGTTAAAATGTTTAGTTTCTACACCTCGTGAGAGCGAAAAAGTCGACTCAATTGTGTTGGTGCCATATTTTGTAGTGATCTTGTATTCACCCAAGAACCCGAAGAAGCTGTAAGAACCATGTTCATCCGTTTCCCCTTTCAAATTCTCTGTTTCCCACTCTTTCAATAGCTTGTCAACTGCATCACCTGTCGGAAGATTGTTAAAACCACTGTCTGTAAGGCACATTTGGTAACAACCGCCTTGGCGCAAAGCCGACCAAAGCATTATACCTGTTACAGCAGGATGTGAAAATCCTTCTCTCAATACTTCTTCTAAATAGATGGCCTGTAAATTAAAACTATCATATCATAAGTCTGGATAAATAATAGTGTTAATATCGAATAATGATTCATTATGATTAGCTCTATAAACAAGTTCTTTAAGCAGTAATTTTTAAAACTCTTTCTGTGAAATGATTCTGAAAATGAAGGAAAGATAGCTTTAGTAAAACAAGCAAGGCAATAAGTTCATGTTTGCTCACCTGTGTTTCAGGACTAAATTTGTTACTGATATCAACTTCAGTCAGCCAGATTGGAAGCCCAAGGGTAGCCAATTTGTCCAAAACACCCCTCATCAATGGCAAATTCGGCAGATTAAAATGGCCCTGAAGTCCAATTCCGTCCATAAATACCCCCCCAATCTCCAACTCCCTCATTCTCGACACATACGCATCCACGGTCGAATTCACATCAGAGCAAGTTTCAATCACATTGAATTCATTCATAAACAATGTCGTTAACGGGTCGGCTCTATGAACCGCTTCAAAGATCCGCAATGTGGCATTAGGCCCGAGTCTTTGTTCGTAGAAATCGTAATGTAGCATTTCATTGTTTACATCCCAATGAATGAATTCTTCTTTGTATTTGTTCATAAGGCTTTGGATTCTTGAATCGACAGCTGATTGGAGGTTAGGGTTTGTTAGGTTTCGAACCCATTTGGGGGTTGTGTTAAAGTTTTCCCAGAAAATGTTGTGGCCTCGAGCGGTTATTTGGTTTGATCGGATGAATTCTAGCATTTGGTCCGGTATAGTGTAGTTTGTTTGGCCTTGTTCGGGTTCAGTTGCATCCCATTTGAGCTCGTTTTCGAATACTGCTGTGTTGAATCTCTTGGTGAACCATTTCTGAGAATGTAAGAATCTAAAGTGTCAAAGTAACAATTAAACAATGACTCGTACTAATTTAATTTGGGCCAAGTTGAAGTTGGATTTTGAAATGAGGCTGACTGGTTCTGAAGCAAAATGGGTCAGGAACTACGGTGGATTCTACTAATCCAATATTATTTGGGTCCTAATTCGATGTTCTTTTTTCTAGTTATTGATTATTAGTATGTTAAAATAATCTAGTATTGCAGGTGCCATTTAATTTCTGTAAATTGGAGACTGATTTATTTTACATTAGTATTGCGATATAAAACTCAATCTTTGGGAAAGAAAAAAATTCGTTTTCTAGAATTGGAAGAATATCATGCAAGTCTGAGGTTATATACAGTATTTGATCATTGGGCCCTAAAACGGACTTTAAACGAAGAATAAAAAAAATTCCTTATGGATGATTACTGGGCTCTGAAACGGGCTGTTTTACAAATTTAAGTAATTATTGGAACATTACTGATTTATTTGATGTAAAACACTGATTTGCTTTTTGAAAATGGAAGATTGCTTAGAAGTTAGGACTTTGAATAAAACTATTAGAGTGTGTAGGAAAAAATACTAACTGTTAGGGGTTGAGTCTATATAAACCGTAGAAACTTATGTGAGCTAAAAACTGATTCTTGTTTTACAATAAGGATTTTTCCTCTGGTTTTGAAAAAAAAAATTCCTTAAATATGACATTGATACTCTCATTATCATCATCTAGTCGGGTATATTCTTTTGAGACGAACCTGATATGGTGAATTTCCGATTATGGTATTTGCTATAGCAGATCCAAATGGAAAATCTTTTAAGACTTGCTCTACTTTGATTGATGCCCCTTGCAATTTGATTCCATGCCTATCTGCTACATGAATTGTAACTGCACGTTTCCTTTCCTATTGTATAATTAATTAAGATATAATATTATATCTTGAGTGGTTTAACATAGCTAAAGTGATGGGTTCAATTTTCCATTCATACTTGATTTATTTTTGTATCTTGATTCAATCTCCACTGCTGCTCAGTAAAAGACTGCAAAGATGCACTTGCAATTTCTACTTTGATTTCTCTGTCACTTGAACTCTGTCAAAAATAAATAGAGGGGGGAGGATAGATGGTAGAATTTAAGTGCAATTTTTCCCAATATGAAAATATGTTTACCTGAAGAGATAGTGTAGATAATTTTGATGGTGATGATAACACAAATCCACCCTTGAGAAAAGACCAACATCCACTTTTTGCAATAACAGTCCCTATGCATTCTAAAGTAGTTTCTTCTGTCACAAGGCTAGCCCTTATGAGAGCTGAATCTGCTTCATTTATCTTGATCCAAACTATATTAAATAATTTTGTTATAAATCAAATGATGAAAGTTGACATATTTACGGTTACAAAATGTTTTTTTTTCTTAACTGGAAAAGCAATATTTGGTGCCTTTAGTGAGATTTTGGAGCGAAAATGAAGGCCAGTTAACTCGATCCCCATTGTCCAATTGGAAATTTGGTTGTTGGTTTTTAAGCATCCCTCCATTGTAAAGTGGCTCCTCTGGTTGCAACTTACACTGCTCAACATTTATATAAACAAAATACAGTAACTTCAAATTTGTCAATGTAAAACAGGTTCAATAAATATTCAACCTTTTTCCATTTCTTAGATACAAAATTGTAAGTTTAGACCTATAGGGACTAGTCTTTCAGCCTCAATCTCATAAAATATTATTGCATTTTGGCCCTATCGAATTCTTTTTCCTCAAATTTGGTATTAGAAATACAAAACTGAGTGAGACCAAATGTGCTAAAACTTCAATTAATCATATAGAACAAAAATCGACAGTACCTCGGTATACGCTGATGAGTCGTAGAGTGGCCCATCTGCAATAACAAGTAAAAATTAGTATTAAGTCAATAAATACAATTAGGGAAAGAGAGGATGAAGGAGTGAACCATAAGATGAAGCCTGTGGTGAGCTTATAATGAAGAGGAGAAGAAATAGAGGACTAAAGAGTATGAGGTCTCTCATGCTCTTTTGATTTTCAGTAATTATTAACAAAGACAAATGAAACAAATATATATATATATATATATTTAAAAGAAATTATTTAAAATGGCATCACAAGTGAAACAGTTGGGTTTCTGAGGAGCAACGGTGCCTATTCACATGCAACATATAAGGAAAGCCCACCTTCTTTTCATTCAAGTTCATTATTGATAAATATATATCTGATTTGCAATTTATTTCTAAACTTTTATTTAGACTTGTTGGAATTATGATTTATGTGTATAATTATCCGCTAATACTCAATTTTAGATTAATATAAAAAAGTAACCGTCCAATTTTCTAGCATTACTATGGCGGGTTTTTGACAAGTTAACTCCATGTGATATGTCTAATGGGTAATTTATCTCCATGTGATATAAAAATAAGCTATTTACCTCCCTATGAGATGAAATAATAAGCAAATTATCTCCTTGTGATATGAAATAATGAGCAACTTACCTCCTTGCTAGTGTTGGTGTTGCACACACACTCTATAATACGACTGAGACTTCGTTTTCATGTAAAAAATGACCAATTTAACCTTATCCTACACAACATATTCATCACTTTACCCATGTGATATGCGTAAATAGATAATTTACCTCCATGCGATATACGTAAATGAACACTTTAACTCCTTGTAATATTGCATAATGGGTATTTTACCCCCTTGTAAAAATATAAAAATCAAGAGGGAGACAAAGTGTTTATTTTATTATAGAAACACAGAGAGGTATTTTGCATTTTTACATATCACAGGGAGTTAAACTGTCTATTTAGAATAACACAAGGAGTTAATTTGCTATTGAAGATCGTTCAACTATATGTCCTTTCTTATATTTTCAGTGTTCCTACCTCTAGTCTTGGAGCTCTACAAAACTTGAAACTAAGATATTCAAATTGTACATTTTCTTGTCAACATCATCAAAGAATGAATTAATATTCCGATTGATTAAGAAGAAAAAAGTTACCAAAAGAGCCAAATTATTCAAAACTTGGATCCAGTCATTCCCGTGACAAGAGTAGGAAGGAGCTGAAGATGTGAGTAATTGGCCTGGTGATCATCATTCGTAGATGTCACATGCATGACTATAAAAAAGGCAATTGACTTGGCTCCTATGTATTTGTCCTTGTATGCTTCTACTTATTAATTATAATACTCCTAGGAAACAACTTATGCTGTCATTATTTCTAATTCGAGACCATTAATCTTCATTTATACTAAAATACTCAAACATTAATGCAAGAGGTAGAATAAGTGTGTTTGTTCAAACTGCCAAGAATAGAATGAAAAAAGAGAAAAATCATGAAAATTCTACCCTTAATTGGTGCATTGAGGTTTCAAGAATTTGTAAAAAGAGAGTGGTGCTAGTTCTAGTTAGGCGTGAGAGGAAACAAATCATCACCCAATTTGCATGCCTATGTGAAGGACCATTATAATTTATATGGTACCATTCTATCAGATAATTGCCTTGTAAAATCAACATTAGACTTTGTAAGAGACTCGGTGATTGTATTTAACCAAGATGAAATTTTATTCTAGACCGAGTTTAGTCGAATAATTATGTACTACTTTTTCCTGACAAAGGTCAAAAACTCTATCTTGTTTTGAATAATTCT
Source organism: Penstemon davidsonii (assembly GCA_034814905.1). Taxonomy (NCBI): domain Eukaryota; kingdom Viridiplantae; phylum Streptophyta; class Magnoliopsida; order Lamiales; family Plantaginaceae; genus Penstemon; species Penstemon davidsonii. The sequence continues at coordinate 9,876,723 of JAYDYQ010002688.1, forward strand.
TGAATGAATATTGGTCTTATTAGGGCAACTACAATGTAAATTTTTAAAAGGGGATGGAAATGTCGAGCTTTTTTTTTTTTTTAAATTACTAAATTGTGTATTTACATCTTTAACTAATCGAGAGTTACTAAAAAATGAAATTTTAATTAATACCCACCGTAAGAACATGTCAGTGGCCAATGCGGTGTGAATTGAGTAACATTTAAGTAATTCTTTTGCCATATATGATCATGTAATAGGACCATTATTATAAAGCGAATAAAGTGAAATAATATTTTTAAATATTTGCCTGTGCTGTGCATTGGAACTTGAGATGCAGCATTCTTTATGTAGTAACTGCTCATCTTCTCATAGTCATTGGGCCATGCCCAAAAAGTTTCCTCTTTGGGAAAGAAACGCCTAACATAATTGTATAAATTCTTGGGCTCTTTTGACTGTATAATAAACTATTAGGAATGATATGATATCCAAAGAAATAGAGCTGTATGCATTTTGGGCTTGCCTCCTAAGGGCCCATCAAAGAAATGGAGATTTGGCCCGCTTTCCTCCGTTAATTCTTTGAATTTATGTACATAGTAATTAATATGGAGTATATAAAATATAAGTACATAGTAAGGTTTTTTGCAAAATATACCAATGCATTCGTTTAAATTGACAGATATACTTCTATTTTATATTTATCAGTACATATACTTTGTGTTAATAATTGTATAGCTAAACACTACCAATCACATGTTCAAGTTAAATAAGATATTCAATTATCCATTTATAAGCATTAAATAAATTATTTTACTTCAATCATCATAGAATTTTGTTGGAGAAACAATTAGATAAACTTATGGCTCATTTTATGAAAAACAAGTGCTAATTATGTATTTTTCTGGTGTTATAATTATATGATATACAATTATTTTTGTCCACAAGAAGTCATGTGATCATGACAACACATATTATTATGTATTAGTAGTACAAAATGGACGTTTAAAGGCTTAAAGGTCACTTCAAGAGAAGAAGGAAAAAAAAAGTAGATAACTTGTCGGCTGTCGCAATCAATCACCCTACATGAGATTCACTACATTTATTCGAAAACTACATTTATCTCCCTCTGTTTTTTGAAAACAACTATTTTCTTTTTTTCACCATTAATAACCAAAAAACAAATTATTTGAAAACTAGATGATACTTCTAAATTAACATAATATAAAATTGAGTATTTTGCAAATAACACATAAATTAGGAATCTATGCATTCAACAGCAAATTTAAACATTTCAAAAGCTAGGAAAGATATCGGAAAATTATTGTCCACGCTTGTTTTGACCAAACTCATCAAACCACCAAGCAAATATTTTGCACTTGCTTTGCGATTGGTTACTCACCTGGAGTTACATCAAATTCCAAAGCAAGTATATTACACTTGCTATGTAGTTACTTTGTATTCGGTTAAACCCGATATGGATAAGAATTTCTCAAAGATATCAATGTCATCTTACTATACACTTCCAATATCTACAAATTTTAAAGATCTAATTTACAATTTTACATAGATTCAAGAAACTAAACACAGACAATCTCTCCCTTGTTTATACACATCCCTCATTAATTAAACACTCACTAGAAATTATGCTGCAAATACAAATGTTCTTGAGGAGAAGCTGGCCCAATCTCTTCCACAAGACTCAATCCATCTCCATTATTATTATTATTATTATTATTATTTCTCATCTCCAAATTCTTCCCATCAATATCAGACTCAGAAACACTAGACTTCCTCCTCTGAGAAGAAGCAACACTAGGAAAAGTAATCCAAGAAGGAGCTCTAAACTCCATTCTATGATCCTCTACATCTCCCCCATCGGTCTCCGACGTGGACCTGTTCCCCGATCTTTGAGACGTCTTTTTATGCATCCTACTACTTCCCAAAACGACCTCGGTCGGAAGTATAGGCTGCTCATTACACGGACTTCCCATTAATAGCGCTAGAGCACGCTCCAAAGCCGTAGTCACTTTATCCATAGATGGCCTATCTTTACCTCTCATTCTCACACATTTGCTAGCCACATTCGCGATTCTCTTCAAAGCTTCGATATCGGTTGGCGGTTTCAAATTCGGGTCCAAGATCGCTTCTATGTCACCGGATTTTATAAAAGGGACCGCCCACTCGACTATGTTTCCTTCCTCGTATTGCATGTCGATAGCTTTACGACCGGTTAGAATTTCCAATAGTAAAACGCCGAAGCTATAAACATCGGATTTTGTCGTAAGGTAGTGAAGTCGGTAGTACTCGGGGTCGAGATACCCGAGGGTCCCGGCGGGGAGTTCGGCCAATGGGGAGCTACTATTGGCGGGACCTAGTAAGGATAGGCCAAAATCGGCTACACGAGCATTGTGCTCTTCGTCTATGAGAATGTTGGATGATTTTATATCGCGGTGAATTACGGGAGGACAAGCGTAACCGTGTAAATATTCAATCCCACGAGCAGCTTGGACCGCGATTGTGACTCGTCTTACCCAATCTAGTTGATCTTTTAGCTCCTTGTTTTTACAATGTAGGTGTTGGTGTAATGAACCATTAGACATGAACTCGTATACTAAAAGCCTCTCTTCGCCTTCTTCACAATAACCGAGCAAATTGAGCAAATGGGCATGATTTAATCTCGAAAGCAAGTCGAGCTCTGTGTGAAACTCCTTCGAGTTTTTCTTCATGTCCGGAGACAAAATAGCCCTTTTCACCGCAACTGTAGTGCCATCTTTCAAAACGCCTTTAAAAACACACGAAAAACTACCCTTTCCAACCAATGATTCTTCCTTGAAACAGCAAGTTGCTCGCTCGAGTTCCTCGTAAGCAAACATATGAGCTCTCCTAATCTTCAAGTCATCCAAATCTGGTCGAACTGCACTCTCTTTATCGAAAGATTCCTTTCCGCTATCCTTTCTAGAATTCTCAGAGCATCTACAGTTCCTTAATTTGTACCGTACGTAAAGTACCGAAGTCAAAGATACAGCAGTTACCAAGAACACAGCTATTGAAGCCTCTGCAATAACTAGAGGCAATTGTAGGGACCAAAACTTTTCATTCTGTTTTAGGACTGCATTAGAACAATTGGAGATGCATTCATTAGAGCTACAACTAGAACAATTATACCAACATTTCCTATCCGATTTCAAACTACATTCAACAACCTCATACATTTCATTAGGACAACCTTTGCTACAAGGCAAACAAATGTGAGATCCCAAATTCTTACAAGGCGCACTAGCATTATCAAACTCGTAAAAATCATCCAAACAAGGCGTAGGTCTACAAACACCAGGCGAAACTGCTATTGGCAAAGCCGTAGGAAAACTAGTTCCCCAACAAACAGGCATTAAGGAAGTCTTGGCTATAACTCCACAACTGAAGTAATCACCTGCAGCAATCTCATAAAGCTTGACTCCTTTAGGAGGGAGAGTACTGCTTTCCACTTTTAACCCCCAACAAACGACCCCCCTATCGATACTTCTGATCCCACAAGCATGAAATTTACCCCCAACAATAGCTAGCATTGAATCATTAGGGGATATATCGAAATTTTGTTGCACTGAATTCATAACATAACCTATGGAAAACTCTTCTTCAAGATCCAGACTTCTTCCCCAACATTTAACTCTAGAATTCACACCTTCTAAAATCCCACAAACATGATACCCCCCAGCAGCAATCTTCTTAAACTTCAAATCTTTAGGAAGAAATTCTTTAACCTTACTACTAATCACATCACCCCAACAGAAGACACTTCTGTTTTGAGCAAACAAACCACAGTTAAAAACAGAGCCTCCAGATATAGATTGGATCTGCCCATCAAAACTGTAACTTTGTGTCATGTTATAACCCCAACAATCAACTAAAGAAGTGTTTCTAAACCTACCCATTAAGGGTTTTCTCAATCCACATAAATGGTCATCTCCTGCACTAATTTCTAAATACTCTGTTTTTTTAGCCATTTCTAAAGAAACCCCCATTGGAATGAGCCTTGAACTTCCCCAACAAAAGGGTTTCTTAATTTCCATTTGAAGCCCACATATAAATCCACTACCAGCAGTTAAACCAAGAAAAGGTATATGATTTGGTGTTGCATGAGTTATAGCAGGGTTTGCACCATAACAAGTAGCCAAATGCGAGCCGTCTGATTTTAACCCACAAAAAACAGGACCCTTTTCACCGTACGATATGGCAATTGACGACATTGAACCCAAACTGAAAACTTTACTACATAAATAGGAAAAAAATAGAAAAATAAATAAATTTTGATGAAGATAGAAAATGGGCTTACTCCATGAATACAGCTTCTTCATCTCTTCTCAAGATGAACCGATTTAGAGGGTGCTTTCGTAATTTTACAGGTGGGTTTTTGTTAAAAGTGGCGTAGGAGTGGTGGTCAAGGTGGCTGAAGCGTTTCTTACTGTGTGTTGTGTGTGAAAGAGGGAGGGAGAGAGAGGAAGAGAGGGAAAGAGAGCTGGTGGAAGCATTTAATATTCATCAACGGTCGATGTTTGTCCAGTATCAATCCGACGGTCTGTGTTTGTTTTTTCAATAAAAAATACTGTACAGGTACCGCTTGATGTCACGGTCATATTAAATGCCATTCTTTTTAGATTGAACTACCAAAAAATTTACTAATTTGAAATTTTTAATTACTTAAAATGTTGCAAATTGATGTTGTTTTACATGGATAATTTATGTAAAATAGTTGTATTAGTTAATTGTTATCCATATATATAACCAAAGCTTCAACTATATTTTTTATAGATAGAATATGTACTCCGAAATTTGTTACAAATACATTTATATATACTAGAAAAGTACACGTGCGTTGCACGTGATTAACTAATTTCCTACGTTAGTTGAATCATATAATTATTTTTCATCATACTATGGTCTTAATGACATACCACATTATTTTTTTGACTAAATCACTTTAATTATTACTATATTTTTACCAAGAATTTAAAGTTGTTATCATAAATATCTAAAACCAAAACTTGCAAATAAAATATGAACTATAATTATTAAGTATTTCTAATCTTAAAGTACATGTGTACATGATAACTATTTCCATTTAAACAATTTTCACATGTTTAACAATTTTTTTTTATCGATTTAACCAATTTTGCTGGTTATACATATCTTTTACTGAGATCATCTATTTTCAATTACATGTCTAATCCAATTTTTAACTAATCTAACCGTTTTTACTAATTTTCCTCAATTTTGTCGAGTAAACCTGCGTTTACACTAAGTTTACCATTTTTTTTACTATTTTAACATGTTCTTTCATCGATTTCATTTGCTTTTACATTGAGTTTACCATTTCTTTTTATGTTATTTTAATCCGTTATTTCACCCAATTTTGTGGTTTATCCCATTCGTTAATCAATTCACTCATTCTATCTTATTTAACCCAATTTTCGTCGATTTTACTTATTCTTTTGTTGATTTATCCTATTTTCTCGACTATATCACCTTTTTTTGTGTCAATTTAACTCGTATTTTTGTTCTTGTTCTTTTTCGATTTGACCTTTTTTTGTTATTATGTGTTTAACCAATCTCATTCATTTTTTACCGATTTACCTCGTTGTTTTATCGATTGTACCATTTTTTGTTGTTTTAGCTCTTTTTTATTCGATTTAACCCATTTTTTCATTGTTTTACCCTTTTTTATCATATATTTTTTAATCGAATTTTAACCATTATCAACAGTTTGTTTTGACTTTTTTTAACTTAACCCAATTATAAGTTTCTCAATTAACTAAACAATACTTTGTTTTATTCATATATCACAAATGTGGCTTCTTTTTATTTTTTTTGGGATTAATTGATCATTTATTAAGAATTATCCAAAGAAATATCAATTCCATCTGCTTTAACACTGAGTTTATCATTTTTTTTTGTTATTTTAACCCGTTCTTTGATCGATTTCACCCGTTTTTGTGTTTCATCCCATTCGTTAATCAATTCACCCATTCTCTTCGGTTTAACCCAATTTTAGTCAATTTTACATATTCTTATGTTGATTGCGTAATTCAACCCATTTTCTCACCTATTTCACATTTTTTCCAATTTAACTCATTTTTTATTTTTATTCTTTTATCGATTTGATCCCCCCCCCCCCTTTTTCGTTATCCCATGTTTAATCAATATCATTCGTTTTTTACCAGTTAACCTTTTTTGAAGACTTACCCCGTTGTTTTATCAATTGTACCATTTTTTTTGCATTAACTCGTTTTTCTTCTATATAACCCATTTTCCATTGATTTACCATATTTTATCATATATATTTTTAATCATATTTTTTTTTATTAGTTTAGTCCGTTCTTTCACAGATTTCACCATTTTTGTTTGGTTTGTATCCCCATTTGTTAATCAATCCATTTATTCTCTCTAGTTTAAACCAATTTTAGTCAATTTTCACGTTTGCTAATCAATTCACTCATTCTCTTCGGTTTAACCAAATTTTAGTCTGATTTTACTTATTTTTTTACTTATTTAACCTATTTTCTCACATATTTCACCGTTTTTTTGCCAATTAAGTCATTTTTTTATTCTTGTTCTTTTATGGATTTGTTCCATTTTTTTGTTATCCCGTGTTTAGCCGATCTCATTCATTCTTTTTTACCAATTTTTTTGTTAGTTAACCTTGTTGTTTTATCAATGGCACCATTTCTTTTTTGCTTTTGCTCGCTCTTCTTCCTTTCTATCTAACCCATTTTTCCATTGATTTAATCATTTTCTTTATCATATATTTTTAATCCTAATTTACTTATTTGCCGGTTTTAACAATAGTTTAGCCGATGTCATTTATTCTTTTACCAATTTTACACAATTTTTTGTATGTTAACCTTGTTGTTTTATCAATGACTCCATTTTTTTTGCTTCAACTTGCATTTCTTTCAATCTAACCCATTTTCCATTGATTTTACCAATGGACGACATCAATTATTTTATTTCTTGACCTTGATATTTCCATATAAACCATTTTCACAGATTTAACCCCCTTTTTATTTATCGATTTTACCAGTTTTACCTGATATACATGCCTTTTACTGAGTTTATCCATTTTCAATTACATGCTTAATCTATTTTTTAAACAATTTGACATGTTACCAATTTTCCTCAATTTTGCCGAGTGAACCTATTTTATCGATTTAACCAGCTTTTACACTAAGTTTATATATATATATATATTTTGTTATTTTAACATATTGTTTCATCGATTTCATCTGTTTTTACATTGAGCTTACCATTTTTTTTGTTATACTAAATCGTTCATTCACCGATTTCATCAATTTTTGTAGTTTATCTCATTTTATAATCAATTAACGCATTCTCTCTGATTTAACCAAATTTTAGTCGATTTAACTTATTCTTTTGTCGATTAACCTATTTTCTCGCATATTTCACATTTTCTTGTTCATTCATCGATTTGACCCTTTTTTATCCCGTGTTTAGCCGATATCATTCACTTCTATCGATTTATCAGGCTTTTGTCGGTTTACCATGGTGTTTTATCGATTCCACCATTTTATGTTGCTTTAACTTGTTTTTCTTCTATATAAACCATTTTCCACTGATTTTACTATTTTTTATCATATATTTCTTTTATCGAATTTTACTCGTTTTCAACGATTTTAATCATTTCTATATTTTGATTTTTTATTGGTTCAAGTCCATTTATAAGTTTTTCAGTTAACTAAATAATACTTTTTTTATTCATGTAGCACGAATGTGATATAATTTTATTTTTTGATGAGGTTCTTTAATAAGTGATAATTTTTTAAGAACTTTCCACATAAATATCGATTTCACCCGCTTTTACACTGAATTACCCTTTTTGTGGTTTATCCCATTTGTTAATCAATCCACCAATTATCTCCGGTTTAACCCAAAATTAGTTGGTTTTATCACATTTGTTAATCAATTCCTCCATTCTCTCTGATTTATCCCAATTTAGTCGATTTTGCTTATATTTTTTGCTAATTTAACCTATTCTCTCACCTATTTCACATTTTCATACCAATTTAACTAATTTTTTTTGCTCTTGCTCTTTTATCGATTTGATCCTTTTCTTTCTTATTATCCCGTGTTTAGTTGATATCATTCTTTTTTTTACCTGTTTTACCCGTTTAACACGTTGTTTTATCAATTGCATCATTTTTATTTTGCTTTAACTCATTTATCTTCTATCTAATACATTTTCTGATTTTCCATTTTGTGTATCAATTTTTTTAATCGAATTTCATATGTTTTCACCGATTTTAACCATTTCTATTTTTTGACTTTATTTTTCTTAAGTCAATTATAAGTTTTTCTGTTAACTAAATAGTACTTTTTTTTTATTAATATAGCACGAATGTGGCATTTTTTTAGGTTCTTTAATATTTTTTAAGGTTATTTAATAAGTGATAATTTCGTATGTGTTTTCCAAAGAATTGTCGGTTTCGCCCGCTTTTACACTGAGTTTACCATTTCTTTTTTGTTATTCTAGTTTGTTCTTTCACCGGTTTCAACTATTTTTTATGGTTTATCTCATTTATTAATCATTTTTTTCACTCTCTTCGGTTTAACCCAATTTTAGCTGATTTTTATCTCATTGGCTAATAATCAATTCACCCATTTAACCCAATTTCAGTCGATTTTACCTTTTTTTTGTTGATTTAACCTTTTTTCTCACCTATTTCACTTTTTTTTTTCCAATTTAACTCATCTTTTTGTTCTTATTCTTTTTATCAGTTTGATCCCTTTTTCTTATTATCCCCTTTTTACTTGATTTCAGTTTTTACCAGTTTTAACCGTTCATATTAGTTTCCATAAGCAACTTTCTAAGTTTCTATCTTTTTTTGAACTTTACCTACATTATTAAGTCCACCAATTTTTTGTATTGTCCAATTTTTATTTTATTGTATTTACTATTATTTTGATACAACAATGTTTATACAAAATACTATATTTTGATATAAGAGTGTTGTACTAAAGTAGATTTATTTTTCATGTAAAAGTTATGATTATTTAATTATTTTATTTATCATATAAGTAGAGGTATATTAGTCATCACAAAAAAGGGAAGAAATTCTCTGGATTAACCCGTACTTTTATATGTATATAGATTTTTTGAACTTTACCTACATTATTAAGTCCACTAATTTTTTGTATTGTCCAATTTTTATTTTATTGTATTTACTATTATTTTGATATAACAATGTTTATACTAAATACTATATTTTGATATAACAGTGCTTTTACTAAAGTAGACTTCTTTTTCATGTAAAAGTTATGATTATTTTATTATTTTATTTATCATATAAGTAGGGGTATATTAGTCATCACAAAAAAGGGAAGAAATTCTCTGGACCAACCCGTACTTTTATATGTATATAGATATACTATATATATACCCCGAAAATTTCTATATTTTGTTTATAAATAAGTTAAATGTCTTCAATGTACGATACAAAAATGAGTTTGCTTTTTTTATTTATAGGAAAAATACATTTCCAAATTTGAAAGAAATACTTCAAACAAGTAATTCGTAATAGTAACATTGATGACAAATTTCTAAGAATCTTCGTCTAAGGGCCTAATTTTGAACAATTGTGTTGCAAAAATTATTTAGCACCATGAGTATTTATTAACTAGATGAAGGAATTAAAAAGAATCATCATTTTTGGGAAATAAGAAAAACGATGGTGATTTTCTTTTTTCCTTTTACATCTTTTTAGATAAATTTATTTACTTTTATTCTCCAAAGTTTTTTAGACAACTTAGACTGTTAATTAGGAAATATTTTAGAAAATTAGTAATTAGTTGCACTATTCTCTCTCTCTCTCTCCCAAAAATAGTATTAAATAATTGGAATACTATCTGTCTCCGAAATGCAAGTAATACGGCGTGTTTGTTGCCAAGAATACATGCATGCATGCATTATTAAAAATTTATTCAACGTATATTTTGATAGTTCTATTTCTTGTCTTTTTCTGATTTGTCTGTATAAATTTGTTTGAGGGCTTAGCTTATCGGGATTTTGGGACGACTTTTGTGGTTACATTGTGATTAAATTAAAGGACTAATATACAAAATGTTACGGCTTTTGAGATTTTAAACTCAATCTCCCATGAGTTTAAAAAAAATTAGGATAAAAAACATAATTTAATGAAGGGATGTACGTGGTATTAATTGTCATTGAAGTTATGTTTGTTGGAATTGAATAATGAGCTTGTTCGAAAATCGAAAAAAGTAATTGGAAATATACTCTCAAAAGAACATGCATAAATCTTGCAGTTTGAATTCATTTTCTCGGTCAATCGTTAAATACAACTGTACCAGACAGGATTACATGTTAAAGACTGTAATATCGTACTATAATCGCGTTGGTCTAAACATGTATATGAGTCTAATTTGTTTATGTATTTTCCCTATTGATTGTGTCATATTTTTTAATAGTTGGCATTTGCATTAAAAGGAAATACACAATTTTGACTTCGCACTTTAAAATTATAATTTTAACATTTTACATTCAAGTATGGTATATTTTGCTAAAAAAATATGCAATTAAAAAACGAAAAGTGTGAAATTTCAATTTTAAAGTGTAAAATATCAATATAAGATAAGGGGTATATTTTACTATTTACTTCATGTTTTCTCCAATTCGGGTTTGAACTGAAGTAACTTATACTTTTTGACTAAACATAGGGGCGAGTTTTGACGTAATGCACCCAATAATATATATATATATATATATATAATCACTTAAATTAATCCGACAATATTTTATGAAGTAAACATCATCTATAACTAAATATGTGCTAAAATAAATTAAAATTGTGGACTTTTTCGAAGTTAGTTAAGTAGAAAAGTCAAATTGATAACTGTATACGAGTAATCATATAAAATATTAAACATGAAAAAGGATTGATTGATTAATTATTCTATTATCTTATCTAATGTATTCTCTTATTTATTAATAAGAAAACTAGAAAAAGCGAGTATTCTAGGAGTATGTAATTTGAATTTGATGCCTTGGACTTATTATTTGTTATAAAATATTGGATTTCGATGATATTCAAACTGCCTTTTCTTTTCAATTTCATTAATTCATAGTTTGAGCACTTGTATGATCATGGCCCATTGTTATTATTATTCCAAAATGATGTGGGTAAATCTAAATTAGGCCCAAACCTTTTAACGCAATCGGAGACACTGATGGACACAAAATCAAGTTCTAGTTATCCCCAATTTAGAAAAATCAATTGATAAACGAATTAATATGTATAATTTATAACTGTAATCCCTTTTTTTTAAGTGGTGGCCTCATAGCATGTTGTAACAAATTATCCTAGCAACTCTAACTATAAAATAAGTATAGGTATATATTTAGGTGTGACTGACTTTTACTTATTTAATGGATAGAGCCCGAATTTTAAGTCCGGCCATTTTTTATTATATGTAAAAAAAAAAATTGTTTTTCTGTTGGTAATAATAATTATATGTAAACTTTCACGAATAATCGTACCAAGATTCGTTATAGATGTTTTTTGACAATAATAATTGGGATGGACAAAATTAATCTATATCGACAATATTGTTACTCGAAAATTCGCATGATTTCCATCTACAGTCAATGTTTTTTATTAATTGAAAGGTTTGAAAGATTGTTAAGTAAAAAGTTTTTTTTTTTATCTAAGATCTATTTCTCGATAGTTTATGATAAGTAAACTTAGGTATTTTTTCATGAACACATCCAAAACGAAAATTAGATAGAACAGAGAGCTACCGAGAAACGATAAAAGTTTTCAATTTAAAAAAAAAAAAAAAAAAGGGAAGAGAAATAATAAAACTTGAATACTTTTTCATACAATTTTAGTATTACTCTTACAATATTGGTGATCAAGAAGAACACCTAAACAATGAACATTCTATACTGTACTAATAAACAGCAATAACATCTCAAAAAGCACAACAAATAGAAGCTAAATAATACACACTTCTATATGACAATTACATGCCAATCAAAACCAAAGAATACAAAACAAATAATAACCAATAGTAGGACTGTAGGACATCACTAGGCAACATTTCCCATCAGTCCCTTATACTAATCCTCAAAGTACAAAATTACAAAAAAAAAACCCTCAATGCCCGTTCGACACCGAAGACTTCTTCGATTTTCTACTACCATAAATCTTAGAATAGATACTTTTAGTCCTAATAGATAACAAAACATCAAGACCAAACCCAATAACACATACAATTGCCATAACCACAAAAACGAGCCTATAGCAATGTGCACCGATGCACGTATTGCCTCCCCCAGCCGTGCGTGTGGCCTCTGCATCATATAAGAAGCCCGCTAGCAAGCCGGAGAAGAGAAACGAGCCTAGTGGGAGGTTGAGAATAAGTATGTTGTAAATGAGACCATAATATTTAAGTCCAAAGAGTTCAGAGGCAGTAGGAACTGTGACAGCTAGGCGAACCCCATAGCATATGCCGACTATGATAGAGCCGATGTATAGTGATCCGGGTAGAGCTAAGGCCATTAGAACGTAACCTACAGCCATTAAAATTTGAGAAGCAGCGTTCCATATAGGCCTTGGTGTTCCTGCCCTCCTGTGAATAAGAAAAAAGCAACATCATTACAAATAGAGCTAAAATTCAAGCCAAGCTTTAATAAAGAAAGGTGCTTGGAGTTCAAATTTTGAATTTAAACTTAAGAAAATTAAACGTGGCACTTTCTCCATGGTCTTCCAGATAAAAAATCTTTGATTGTTTGTGAAAGCTCATTTGAGCTGAGATTAAAAATATAATTCTACTGGAGCACAACTCGTTTTCGGCTCAATTAATAACCAAATTAATTACTAGATGGTATAATAAAGAGACTGGTCCATGAAGTATGTGAACCATTCAAGTCCCTTTCCATTACATTGTAATTAATTTTCTATTAAAGGTAATTTAGTAGTATGACTTTTCGATGCAACCAAAAGCCCCACAAACTTTGGTAGTATGGCAAGAGTACCAAATTAAAGAATCAGTAAAGGAGAAAGCTCCAAAAATATCATGACCCACCACGTTTCTATTATACGCATGTGCAAGCATGAAAGGTAACATCAAAGTTTTCTGAAAGTTCAAAGACATTGAGACCTCATAAAACATTCATTCGTATAATTCAACTACTAATTAGTAACAAAATTAAGGACAGAATTATATATAAACACCTCTAAGGATCTCATAATTGTCCTAATAACAACTTCTTAGCTCTAGCTATTAATATAGTATCATATGACCTTTATCTATTTGTTGAAGAATTGAAGTCATTAAAATTGTCGGAGAAAATGATTAATTAATAGGTTTGAAAAATTGCCTGTTATTATATTGGAAAATACTTATGTTCGTACCTAGGACTGGTTTAGAAAAGACCTAAGGATCCACGACATTATTTAATGTGGTGAAGACCAAATTTTCTAAATAAACAAACCTAGGAGTACTATTGAATTCACACTTGGACCAAGTAAAAGTCTGAAACGGAAGCAGGAAGCATGCCTTAACGTTTATTCCAAGGTACACAACTTGAATTCTATTTTAAGATGGATTTCAAGTTTATTTTTCAAAATAAATACTATTTCATGTCCTAGCTCGTCTAAAAGTTTACACGTCAAATTATTTAGAACGTATAAATTCGAACACATGATTTCTTCATAATTTGATACTAATATCATATTGAATATCTAACTCATATTAAATAAGTAATTAGTATACATATAATAATAGTCATGTGATTAATGACTTTCATTTAATCTTTTATGAAGGTGGTTAATCAATCATGCAATAATTATTTTTACTTATTTGGCTAGACCATCTCCAAACTAAAATTTGCCTATGTATAACCAAATTAGTAGTAGTAGACTAGTAGTAAATTAAAATTCAGATTCATAATATTATTTAAATTCACTCACTTGATGAAGTATTCCGAGATCGACCCGGATAAGATCCTTCCAAAGAAGCCCCAAATACTGGTAAGCGAAACGAACATGGATACATCCACATACCCGAGCGCTAAACCCATTTGCCCCATATTATTCATCACCGCAAGACCCGTTCCAACTCCACACAAAAACGAAACAAACAATATCCAAAAATCCACCGTCCTCAACGCCTCCAATACCGTGTGCTCTTCTCCCAACACCGGCCGCAGCCTCCCCTCCTCCGACACCTCCACCACCGTCGTCGTCTCATTCTTCAACAACGGCTCGGTCACAGTTTGTTCAACATCGACCGATTCCGCCCCCAATCGGATAAAATTCTTCACCGAAATATAAATCGGAATTGAAACAGGGGAAACAAGCAAAATTAAAAGAATAGCGACGAAGATCTGTGAGAATAGGCGGCCGTGGGTCCCGCTCACGTCGAATGCTAACAAGTAAAGAGCGATTACGACTGCGAGAACGTTGATTACGCCGAAGTATTTAGTTTCGTCGCTTTCCTCGGCGGCGTTGGACGATGGCGGGATCTCCCGGAGGAAAATAATGGCGGCGAGGCACACGATGAAAGGAATTATTGCCAGCATAATTAAGAATTTGGCTGGATCGGCGGCAAATAGGGCGGAACAGAGGTCAGTGAAAATGGCGGTGCTTAAACCTACATAGCCTTTGAGGATTCCCGAAACTGGCCCTCTGTTTTTTCGGAAATTACGAATGCAGGTTACTAGAATTGCTGTGTTCATCCATGTTGTGCTGTTTCCTCCCATGCATAGAAAAATGCACATCTGCAGTTCATATAAAATTGGTCAATTAGTTAAATAGGAATTCAAATTTCAGAACGTTTTCGAAAATTGGGCAAAATACACGAAACTCCTCTCTCCTGTGTTATAAAAAGCATTTTTCAAGTATGAAGATTCTGATATATACTTACAGCCCAATAAGGCAGGGGTTGGATTCGGCCGCTAACGACGAGCCATTGAACGCCGTAGCCTATGAAGCCTTCAATAGAACCTATGAGTAGTATCACGGGGGTGGATAGGTGGTCGGAAGCAAGTCCGGCGAGGATGCCGAAGGCTTTTCCGACGTCTTTCGCGACGGAAAGACTGTTAAGCTGGAGTTGGGTGAGACCCATTAGGGTTTTGAGGGCATCGGAATAATTGGAGAATGTGTAATTGTTGCCAGAAATTGCTTGTACCCAGACGGCGGTGACAAAGCCCAGCCATTTTCCGGCGGGGGAAGTAGGGGACAATTTAAAACCCATTACTGCAAGTTGAAAAAGAATGATGGTGGGTGAGATTTTGGAGTGTGTTTGTTTTTGGAAAGGTTTATTGGGGGTACTATTTAAAGGGAGAATTTTTGCTTTTTGCTATTTCGAAAATAGGAAAAATTTACAATTTACCTCCAAAGGTTTTCAAGTTTTGCACTTGAGCTCTTAAAAATACAATTTCCACGCTGGAAACCCCTGATATTTAATTAATGGTCACATTTTGCATCCTCGTCAGCCTTTCGTGTGTTTCATTGTGAAAATTGTAATTTTGAAGGGATTTGGATTTCGGAGTATAAAAATATATATGAGTATGTAAACACCCATATTAGAATGACATAGTAGAACTAGACCATCAAAATTGAATAATACATATCATGTGTTTCCTTTTTCTCGTTATTCCAATTTTTTTAAGAACGTTTTTTGCGTTACATTACACCCTGAAGATTTAGATTCTAAAAACTATTGCATTAAGGTCTTCTAATACATTTTTATGCCCTTGAAAATCCACTTAAATTTAGGTAAAGTGTAACTTTTAATTAAATTCAAGGTGATTAGGTGCAAGAGCTGTACTTTTGGAGAGTTAAGTGAGAAAATTATAAACTTTTGAGGGCATAATTGTTCAAGCAAATAAGAATTGGCGCAATTGGGGGACCTAGAAAACGGAAAAAACAACCATGGAAGGACTAATTGTATTATCTTAATGCAACTTGCCTAAGTTGTTATATTCATGTTGGGAAATGCCACATTTTTGGGTTTTCCATATACTTGAGCACGTCATTTATCGCCTAAAAATTAAGCATAGTGATGTAAATCCAGGGTTTTTCACACTTTGCACCTCCAAAACATGGGAAATAGGCATTTTGCACCCTCGAAACTCAGATTTAGCACTTTACACCCTCGAAATATGAAAATCAGCACTTTGCACCTTCTCTTATTTTCAGGCAAAAATGACCACCGGAGTCAAGGGCAAAATATGATAATTTGGTACTTTGCACCCGCAAAACATGATAAATTGACACTTTGCACCCTCGAAACGGAATTAGGACTTAGAACCATCGAATTAAGAACAACTCAACAACTTGCACTCCCAAAACACATAAATGGGCACTTTGCACTCAACACAAAATTAACACTTAACACCCTCAAATTAAGAAAAATTCAAACCCCTCATTTTTCCCTAGGACAACCATGTTGTATGTTCTTCTATAATGCGCTTGCACTTGATTTTTATGGTTGTCCCATGTTTGTCGCCAACATTTCTTCACAATATCTCCATAGTTTTGCATACTGCTCCATCTATGTGCCATTGTTTAGTTTGGCAGTCCCCGTTTTTGTTATTTTGAGGAGATGTTAAGTATTAATTTTATGTTTCAGGGTTCAAAATGCCCATTTATTGTGTTTCGGGGGTGCAAGTTGTTGACTTGTTCTTAATTCGAGGGTGTTAAATGCTAATTATGTTTCGGGGGTACAAAGTGTCAATTTCTCATGTTTTGGGGGTGCAAAGTGCCAAACATCTACAATTAAATTACCTATTTTGCCCTTGACTCCGGTGGTCATTTTTGCCTGAAAATAAAAGAGGGTGCAAAGTGTTGAATTTTTTATATTTCGGGAGTGCAAAGTTTTGAATTAATAAGAGATTTGTCTATTCGGTCCGAAGAGGTATCCTTTGGACCAAAACATTGTGTCCCTTCCAAGAGGCACTTTTGTGTCTATAAATATGAGACGTAATCTGGTCAATTCTGAATCAATTTTTATAGTAACTAAATGGAAAAATAATGCTCTCTTTCTCTTACTTTCGTCAAAATTTAGTCCAAAATTTCTGTTTGTTCTTCAAGTTCGTCGTGGGTTCATTATTTGTGCAAATAATGAACAACAGACTGTTGTATCTTGGGAGACTACCGGAAATCAAACTGTATGCACCGTGGCAGCCTCGGAAATATTGCCTTAAGAAAATTTGTTTCGGCAAGCCTCAGTCTTATTTCCTATTTTATGTGTTGATTAAAGTGTTCTACGAATTAATCCTAACCAAATAAGTATGATTTTTATGTTTTAATAATGCATGAATTTATTTGTTAGAATATTATTTATTATATTCTATGTTTTGTAAAATATATAAGTCTACAGATTATTAGACTCTAACAATATCGAAATTTAATAGAACTGTTGGAGATATTGTTACCCCTATTTACATTTGTCAATTTAGAGAAATTATGATGATCATATCGTGTTACCCAAATATTCCTTTGATCCTGAATATTCGTCGGATTTGAGCAGTGGAGATCTAAGTAGAGGTAATTAATACAATAGCAGACAAAAATAGCCTGTTTGTTTGGCGTTTGGGAAAGTAGTTTGGGAGAGTAGTGGAGGTTTGTGAAATAATCTCGATTTGCGTAATGTTGTTTGTTTGGGTTTTGAGAGAGTGGTTTGAGAAATAAAGTAGGTGTAGGTTTTTTTGGAAGAGTTGGGTTGTAGGTGTAAGATGTGTAAGACTTTATGTCAAATCATGTTTGTTATGTGAGATAAATTGTGTAAGAGATAGATTACTTTATGTCAAATCAAAGTAGAGTTTGTATAGGTTTTGTTTAGAGATAAGAAAATTGTTGTTTGTTTGGCTTTTAAGAGAGTAGTTTTAGACAATTAATGGATGAAAAATTTATTTCGGAAAATAGAAAACATGTTTGTTTGGCATTTCCCAAACACGAAAAAAATCTGGGAAACGCCAAACAAACAGGCCCAGTGTGTTTGAGAGGAAAAGGAAAGTCTTGAAACAGTAAGGGCCTGTTTGTTTGGCGTTTCCCAGAATTTTTTCGTGTTTGGGAAATGCCAAACAAACATGTTTTCTATTTTCCGAAATAAATTTTTCATCGATTAATTTTCTCAAACTACTCTCTCAAAAGCCAAACAAACAACAATTTTCTTATCTCTAAACAAAACCTATACAAACTCTACTTTGATTTGACATAAAGTAACATATCTCTTACACAATTTATCTCACATAACAAACATGATTTGACATAAAGTCTTACATATCTTACACCTACAACCCAACTCTTCCAAAAAAACCTACACCTACTTTATTTCTCAAACCACTCTCTCAAAACCCAAACAAACAACATTACGCAAATCGAAATTATTTCACAAACCTTCATCACTCTCCCAAACTACTTTCCCAAACGCCAAACAAACAGGCCCTAACTTTCACAAAATTACCCCTACAAAATGAAATATGATTCCAATAAAAATTATGTCGTAGATGTGATTGACCTGTGGTTTTGTTTCTTTTGTCCCGTTGTTAATTAGTAATTGATTTGATAGACCTGTGAATTATTAAAAAAAAAAAAAAATTGATAAACTATGTGTGGTACGAATAAGACACTTCTTTTATCGTTTACAGCTATAAGGCATTATGAACAATCGATAAGCAATATATTTACATTTTAACAAAAAAAAAGAGAATTGTGCCAAACGTAAACAACTACGGAAATCATTTGGTCTAGTTGTCTCAAAGCGACAAAATTGATTTTAAATTTCTTCCAAGAAAAAAATTCGGTATTAATCTACCATATTGTTTTTTTTTACAAGGGAACCCGCAGTCAGCCAGTCACAAAAGTACAAAAAGTTCTATCATACTGATGATCATGAATGATGATGCTTAAGTTATTTCACTAGTGTTTTGTTCAACTAAGTTCAACTTTTTTGAGGGCTATGCCATCATAACATATATATACCGTAACATATTGAATAAACGGTGAACATTGGATTCGGATAACTCAAATTCGTTCAATTCCAATTGTTTATAAACTCGAATATAATTTATATTTTGAGTTTGAGTACCCGAATTAAAAAAAAATCGTAAAATTATGGTACGGGTCCCGAATCCCGATACACATATGGGTTGCCTCATAGTTGTCCAAGTATGCCG
Organism: Penstemon davidsonii; assembly: GCA_034814905.1. Taxonomy (NCBI): domain Eukaryota; kingdom Viridiplantae; phylum Streptophyta; class Magnoliopsida; order Lamiales; family Plantaginaceae; genus Penstemon; species Penstemon davidsonii. The sequence goes on from JAYDYQ010002688.1 coordinate 9,895,918, forward strand.
ATCACTCCAATCCAATGCTCAAATTTTTTTTGGTAATTTCTTTTTTTTTTTTTTTTTGGTTTCCCAAGGGTTTAATCCCTTTAGAGGCGGGTTGGGCACATATGTGGGTACCTCTCCCAATATGGATTCGAACCTGAGTCCGCTACTTTGTAGTGACTAGTCCCTTTCACTAGACCAATCACCTGTTGGTACGGTAATTTCTTTTTTGGTTTTCAAGAGTTTAGTCATTTTTTAGGCGTGTCAGACACATAAATTAAAACATAAAAGAAGGAAACTTAACCCTTAAAAATATAAATAACATGTAGAAAACTTCCTAAAGCTTGATATATTGTAGACGCACATTAAAATGCAAAAATGACTCTATTTTGAGGCCAAAAGAAGGCCATGCTGATACTATTTTGTCCCTAATATCTTACTTCTATTTTTTTGAATGTTCCAAAATAATATTCATATTTTATCTCAAGAAAATATAAATTTATTTCAGAGAAAAATAACTTAACACTAATTCTCCACCACTATTTTCTAGATATACAATGTAAAATTATCAAATAATTTTTTTTTATTTTAATTATGATCTAAAACTCAGTGTAAATGAAGAGAGCGAGGAGCAATAAAAAAAAAAAAAATATATAAAACTCAACTACCACCATTACCCCGGCCCAACTTGTACCCCATCCAATTCTATCCCACCCCACTCTACCGTCTATGTTGATTTTTCTCATAACCTAACTGATATTGCATAGTTGCCTAAAAGGGTTTATAGAACGTAAATTTGTGTCCTATGGTCAATTCAGAGATTACGCACATTTACATTAAATTGATATAAATCAGGGATTTGTAATGTCTTTATCATTTAATTTTGTAATATCTATAACGACTTCAAATCTATTACTTGTAACGTCTGTTCTAAAAACACCATTGTACCCCGGCCAGGTACCTATAAATAGATAATTTATTTTCAAATAACATAATTAAATTTATTACTCGTAACGTCTGCTCTAAAATGACCATTGTACCTCGGTCAGAAGCCTATAAATAGAAAAAAGGGAATGAATTTATTTTCAGTTTAAATTAAATGATGTGTATTATAGGAAAAAGGAAATGAATTTGATCACCAATTTTGCCCTTGTCCCTATAACATTTTTACGCTATACCACTAACACACTTTAAATCAATAAAAAAAATAACACCCATTAAAATATTTCGTTTTCCTTTTCTACATCATTCAGTTGATTGTTTCGTGTAAACCATTTTCCTCGATATACTATGTAACCAAAATCAAATTTTTAGGAGGCCCTCAATAGTGTGAGTATTTGTCTAGTTTAATATTAGTATTTGTAGTTAGTTTATTTTTGCGCTTTGATACTAATTAAATATATTTGAATAATTTTCTGATATAATGATCGATGTGTTCAACGTCTAAAAAAAATAGTTAAATTAATAGTAATTTGGAAGAATCTAACCAGAAGCGGAAAAATCTTATCCATATCGGGTTTGGTCGAACCCAAAGTAATTACATGAGAAGTGAAATATTGTCAATACACTTGCTTTGGGATTAGATGTAACTCCTATGAGAATGATCAATCACAAAACAAATATAATATACTTATTTGGTGATAAGATGAGTTTGACCAAACTAGGCTTGGTCAAGAATTTTCCGAAGCGAAATAAAAAAAAGGATATAATGAGTGCTTATCAAAGGAGAGTGATAAGATAATTAGCTGATATCCTAAAGAAAACAGATAATTAGCTGATAAGGACATGTACGGCTGTAAGCGATGGGGCCTAATTTATTTGTACGATCGAACAGGCTGTCAAGATGGATACATGAGCCCACTGGGCTACCTGCAAATTTCACGTCCTGAAACGATTTACAATATTCAGGCCTGTTTGTTTCATTTTTCCATAGTGTATTTTGCTATATTGTGAAAAATCTAACAAACAACTTTTTTCTTTTGAAAAATAAGTTTATTTTATAAATTTATCGTTCTGTTTTAAAAAATAATTCCATCTTTTAAAATTCATATAGTATATAAAAATAAAATCTAAATAAACTCTTTTTTGATTTGATATAAAATAATTTATCTGTCACATTCATTTTCTCACATAATAAATTTGAATTAACATAAAATAATTTATCTATCACAATACTTATCTCACATAACAAATTTGAATTAACATAAAATGATTTATCTTTCACGATACTTATCTCATATAACAAATTATGTTTGACATAGATTATTTATCTCCACACTATTTTCTAATTCCATAGGGTGTATGTGATGGGTTTTGACCAGGTCGCGCGGGTTTCGTGAGACCGAGTTAAAACCATTTCAAATGAGTTTTAGCCAAACCCATAAAACCATCAAAAATCTATTCAAAAACTCACACTCAAACTCTTCAAACCTATAAAACATTAATTTGACACTTACCACCTACTTTTTCACACAAATCTCACTAAAAGAGACATTGATTTGACACCTACCACCTACTTTTCCCCTAAATCCCAACATCTAAACCCAAACCAAGTGGGGTTTCAACTTATTCAAACCACAAAACCCAACAGCCAAAACTCATCCAAATGATGTCTCAAAGGTTTCATCAAAACCACCCAAACCATTTTTTTTGAAACGAGACCCGCGAAACCGAACCAAAACCCATCCAAACAGACCCATAATCCCTGAAATACCTATAACATTCTAAAGAATAAACCTATTCATTCATATCTATTATTTCAAGCAAACAACATCTTTAAAATATACGGAAATAGATAATATTAAAAAGTCTTCCAAATATCTGAAAGTTCAATTTAAAAAGCAAAACAAACTTAGCCTCATGGTCCTTTTTTTGCCTGAATTAATGCATTTTCAGCACACAAAATGAAAATAAGAAAAAGTAGATTAAGCAAATGGAATTTATACATATACTTGTACGTATCAAAATTACTAAAGAAAATCCATATATGCTCCAGTTTTCTCTTTTAAAAAATAAATCTATATACGCTACATTAATAACTAATATATACCAAAATTAGAATATATTCTCAACTTTTGTTATTTAGAGTTATTTCTTTCTTAATCGCACGCGCAAACATAATTTCACATTTTTGAACTCACAAAACATCGATCAACCTCACGTCTTTCAGAAACACCTAGGGCATGGTTGTTTTGCTTTCAAGAAAGCTTTTCAGTGTTCTTTGAAAGCTTTTTTTTTTTTTTTACTTTGAATCTATGTTTCACATTTTAATGTTTATTCTTACTCAAAATGTCTGAAATAGGAAACGCACAATCCAAAATACATTCAACGAGGACAGAGTCATTGTGCATGTGGCTCTACCATGGCCTCAAAACCAAAATATGATGAAATATATAAATATCTTTTAGCTTAAAAAACGTGAAACGAGTGCTTGCAATTATTTGTGGACGTAAGCTGAGGCTCTCGTTTTTATATTGTCCAATCTTATCAAGTAGCATAATGCTCATGTTATATTCATTGAAGTATATCAATTTTGCACATATGAAGGAAAAAAAACAAAACCTAATTCATGAAACATTATTATCTGCCTAACTGCGTTATACGTACGTATGACATTGATAATAATATTTTAATTTTAAAAATAATCAAATTTAATTACTTCACACTACTAGAAAAACTTAAAATTCCAACTGAATAAATGAAGACGTGTGCATGGCAAGTGATGAGGATGGTTCCTAGTTTAATTTTTGTATTCATGGAGTCATTTTTAGGTATTGAAGTATAATAGTAATAAATATATATAGGAAAGAGAAATTAAGTAGTACTACTGTATAAAAAAACGGCTGGATTTTTTGTCAGCATAAAGTTTTAAGACCTGTAACAATAACACTTTTGTTGTTTTTCCAGCTATTGTTGTTTTCATTACAGGAAACAGTCGGCATCAAGTTCATTTCCGTGTTTATATTTGCTAGCTAGCTCAAGTTCTAGCCTAGGCATGCATGAATAATTATTTATTGCCTTATGGGGCCTTCCTTATTTAATAAGTAAAAATGACAGAAATACTAACAACAGAAGGAAACTGGCAAGTCCTCGTCAATGTTTTCATGACTTCTCAATCCTACCCATCTAAGATTATAATTTACAAGAAAGTCTAATCATATATATCTAAATAATTTATTTACCCGACAACTATACATGTTTGACGAGTCGACCATACATCGACATAGTTGAGTCGAGCCTCGTATAGCAACTACCACTTTAATTTATTTAGGATATATATATATATATATATATATATATATATATATATATATATATATATATATATATATAATATTTATCTGGGCTAAATTACACTTATGATCCCCAAAATATAAAGTGTTTTAATTAACACTTATGTCACTTTGCCAAAAACTTTACACTTAAGTTCCTCATATATAAAGTTTGTTTTTCACCTATATCCCTCCTGCTAAATAATTTACACTTAAGTCCCTGTTATATAAAATGTGTTACACTGATAGCACATAAAAGTCTGAAAATACCCTTATTGAAAATACGTGATTTGCAAATACCCTAAAAATAAGGGAATTTTAACTTTATAAAACTCAAGACATGTATATCAGAAAAAATATATATATACAAATAGAAAGTCGAACGTTTTTCTTGTGGGCTAGTTTGAGCTTAGTTTTATCCCATCCACGGGCTGGAGTAACAATCATTATTGGGCTATAACCTCAGCTCAAAGTTGGTTTAGCCCAATCTCTTTCTAGCCTAATTTGTATAATCATAAGGCCCATTAGTTTTGAGTAAATCCAGATCCGGTCATCCCATTTAAACAAATAAAATCACATATTGATTGTGATATCGTACTTAGAGTGACAATTAAGAATAATCACTCTCTGCCATTGTTCGCCTCGAGCAGAGTTAAAAAAACCCATTGTTAATTCAATTATACTCCCCATTACAGCTCATTACGTGCTACTGACATTTTACTATGTATGTTTGAGAAATGATTGAGAAATGGGTCGAGATATGTCAGCGTTGCTTCAACCTAAGAGTTTGTTAATTTTCGGGGCGGCTTTAGTTCTGATCTTTCTCGTTTCTTCCTTCTCTCGACAGGTTTGTTTCATGTTTTTAATTCCTTTATTTTTTTTTAGTGATTTTGTATTATACGTTTGATGGTTACTGAAGTGAATTAGCAGTTGTTGCCTAATTGCATATGATTGCAGATTTGGGTTTTTGATGGGTGGGTGAATTTTCTTGTGAATTTGAAAATCAAAGGTTGGATTAGAATGTAAATTGCAAATCGGTTGTGAATTTTCTCGCGGATTTGAAAATGAAAGGTTTAAGAGATGGATTTTGATTTTTATTGCATCTTTGATATGGGTAAACACCATTTGGGGGGCTATAATTTATGACCAATGGAAAATAGTGAGCTTAGGGTGTTCGCAGATTGATTTAAGATAAATATCAGTCAATAGTGAAATTGAGCTCAACTTTACATATGTATGAACTATGATTGATGAAAGATGAGCTAAGACTAAATATTGTTTATTGAGGTTTCCAGGAAATAAAGACCATTTAACAAATGAGTTTGATTAAAGATTTGATTTGAGTTATTTATGCATATTAGCAATTACAGTGAAACAATTGGAAGCATTGCCAAGTTGAAAAAATTGTGTTAGTAGTTACTAATTATGCCTTCAATTCTTATGGTCATGCATTAATGTGCATTGAATATATCAATTATGTTAGATTTCTTTTATGTTATCGATTCATGAAAAAGAAATTCATAGAAGTCATTAGCAATTAATCACTTTTGGAAGGGTCTCAAATCTTGAACTTATTTTATAGTACTACCTTAAACCCTCTTGGGAAAATGGATGATTCTATAGACTGGGAACTGAGTTTACCTTGAATATCTCAGTTGTGAATTCCGGTCTTCATCACTTTCGTTGGTTTCCTTTTAAATTCCGGTTTTCATCTTGAATTATTTTGCAACAACGCCATTTACATCTTTATTTGCTTACAATTTAGTTCTAATAAGTCGAAGACAGTGATTAAGGGTTCTTGTAGAGATCTGGATTACCAAAAATAAAATAAAATCCTATGAGAGCTGTCGCTTTGCTTTGTTTATGTTCACATTGTTTTCATGTAGAACTTTTTCAACTTTAATTTGATTCTAATGTCATTCTCATACTAGAGCTAGATAAATCTCTTCTTGAGTAAGTTGATTTTGGCCCATATGTTTTCACCCTTATTCTTTTTCTTTTTCATTTCCAGGATGTAGAGAAAGCTGGAGATGTTTATGAAATCACTCATAGGGTATTTTTGGATGTTGACATAGATAAGCAACGTATAGGTATTATGAATTATGAATTTCCTCTAAAATATGAAAATCTGGCTGGCTTAAATCCTCTAGAGGGATTGACTGTTTGTTTTGCATTTCATATTGTTTTAATGTTCTCTGTTTCAAATTATATATCTTGCACCTCAATAATCTACAGGGAGAATCACTATTGCATTATATGGTGAAGTTGTTCCAAAGACTGTTGGTAATGTCTCCATTTTCAGAAAATTGTGTATTCGTTTGTCATGTTGTTCTGATTTTATTTACGCTTTTGTTTTTTCTTTTATTTTTGCAGAGAATTTTAGGGCTCTATGTACAGGTACTTTGAAAAGTTAACATCAATCAAGTTCATCACTTTTTCTTTTCTCCTTCCACTGACTTAGTGTTTATGGAAACAGGGGAAATGGGAAAAGCTCCTAATGGAAAAGTCCTTCACTATAAGGGAACTCCATTTCATCGTGTTATACCTGGATTCATGATACAAGGTGGAGATATTGTCTCTGGAGATGGAAAAGGAAATCAATCTATATATGGTGGAACCTTTCGTGATGAGAATTTAAAGTTGAAGCATTCTCATCCAGGTCTTCTCTCTCTCTCTCTCACACACACACACGAGAGGCACTTCGTAAAGACATCACTCATTTTCTCAATTTGATATCTGCAGGTATTGTGTCTATGGTGAATTCAGGGCCCGATTCCAACGGTTCACAGTTTTTCATTACCACAGTCAAGGCTTATTGGTAAGTTTCTTTGCAACCTACTTTTTTAGTATAATTGTGGGGCTTGAAATTAGGGGTGGCATTTTGGCTTTTGAAAAATCTATATGTTTAAGTTTGAGTTTGTGGTTTAGCTAGAGATTGTTTAGCGAGGATAAAAATAACCTAAAAGCATGAAAAGCTAGAAGCAATCTAACTGTAAGTAAGAGTTGTTTTAGGCTTCTGCTGGCAGCAACAGTAGCGTATGCAAACAAGCTCTCAGTGTCCACATGTATCTTGTTAGTATATGGATCAACCTTAGAGTCACATGTGGAGATCTCCTCGGATCCACATGTGAACGACCTTGTATGAAAGACCCATTTAACAATGAACTGGACCGGTCCACTTTGTACAAGTTCGACCAGTATTTATGACGAATTGGACCATTACAAAAACAAATAGGGCCAACCCGTTTGGTATCAGTCCATTTTTTACTTGGCCTTTTGCTGTGTCGATATATTTTGTGCTGGTCAACTTGTTTGTGTCGGATGGCTTTGTTTTCTTGCCAACCGAACCGTTTTGGGTCCATTTTGAATCTAGTCCACATGGATCCAGTTCTATCCATTTGCCATCCCTAGGCTTGATCGGTATTAATAGCATTTTGGGTATTTGTAAATTTGCACAGGTTGGATGGGGAGCATGTTGTTTTTGGCAAAGTCATAGATGGCATGGATACAGTGTATGCCATTGAAGGAAGTGCAGGAACATATAGTGGGAAGCCGAGAAAGAAAGTGCTCATTGCTGATTCTGGGGAGATACCTAAGACCAAGTGGGAAGAAGATAGTCGAATCTCAATAACATGACAAGATAATATGCTATTGCAGCAACATTTTATTAGAGTTTTAACTTATTTGGTTAGAATATTTTCACGTATATCATTATGTATCTTATTTGTTAATTAATATATATCGTGTTTGCTAATTGATCTATCATTGACTTTAACATATATATATATAGTTCAGCTCTTGCCTCGTTGGAACTCTCTTGTAACATGATTTGGCAACTTCTGCTAAGTTTCTTAAATTGATTTTTTTGGGTTCGACACATCCTATTTCTTAAAGAATTTATGCTATGATTTTATCTATGTTTTACATTAGAGTTAATGATAATTTTTATATGCGACACTTTACCTCCCTGTATTTTGATAATGTGGCAATGTATCCCTCGTGTTATGATAAATATGGCAATTACTTCCTATGTTACAAAACACTTTGCATGTCCACTTTAAATTTCGGCAAGTGAGTTATACTTTTCGGCTCAAGGTGTAAATTGCTTCTCTTTAAGATTTTTACAAGAGGTAAATTGAACATTATGAATATTACAGGAATAAATTGCCATCAACCCTTTCACATTATATACTGTCTACCAAACATAAACATGCAAAAACGTGCTTTCGGTTGGTTAAATTGACTAATGATTACAAGATTCCACTGGGATTTGCACATAACCTTTTTTTGTTCTTTCTATTTCTCGGTTTTGTTTCTATCATATTCTCTACTACAACGAAGATTCACCCAAAATAATTTTATCACATCCCTTGTGGCCTTGTCCCAATATGTTCCTTGAAATTAATGCAAGAGAATATATTCGAATTAAAAATAACTTCTAAATTATTTTTTAAGGAGAATTTATGATTTTTTGTAATTCTCCAAAAGTCCTTTTCGAAGATGCAATCAATCATGTTAGAATATTTTTCAACTGGAATTTAACTTAGGTTCACACTATATCGTGAAAATAGTCTCTTCTAACATATGAAAAAGAAGAATCTATGAACTAATAATGATATTGTCAATTTACTATAGTGTTATTAGTAATGATAAGATATATACTTGTATTAAGATATTAACTTTTTGGTGAATCCCATTTTTATGAGTTTTCAAGATATAGCAAAACTTTTTAACCTTTTCAAGAGAAAAATTGGCACACCAAATCCTAACTATTTCCTTATAATAGTTTATTGGCACTAGGATAATGATCATAATAATTCTGATAAACCGACAATGAAATCATCTTGATATAAAAGTCAAACAAAAAAAGGAAAAAGGCCAAATCCACTATCTTCACCAACCACCGTACCACCACCACGACGTCCGCCGCCAATGGACGGCGCTGAAGACCCCGGCAAGCTCTCCTCCACTCTCCACGACCCCACCACCACCCAACCCCTCCTCTCCAAACCATACCCAACAACCATAGCTTCCACCTCCGGAACTGAACAAGAAGAAGAAGAAGAAGAAGAAGAAGAAGACCAATCTCAATACCTTCAGATCTCTTACAATTTCGGCCCTCGCTCACTCAAAGACTTACCTATTCTCCTTCTTTTCTCACTCCTCGTTCTCTCCACTTTTGGCTTCGGAATCTTCGCCTCTGTTCACAAAAACCCTCACCGCTCTCAAATTTCCTCTTTTATTTACAACACCACCTCTCTTTCCTGCACCCTTCTTAAAAATTTCGAGACACCCACTTCATTAAATCCCCAAAAATCGAATCTTTTCTACAACTTCACTGTTATTCCATCCTTTTCAGAAAATCCCACTTCCTCAAGATCGAGTGTTTTGAAGAGCTTGATATTGACTCTTGTACTGACACTAATTCTAAGTGTCCCCTTTGTGTTATCCGTCCTTTTGCTGCTCAAACACTACACGAAACAGATAGTGTACGCTTCACTTCCCTTCTTTATAATAGTCCCCATTTTCATTAACGTGTATTGGTTTGTAGCTTGCACTTTAAATTCCACCTGTAGCCACTCTTTTCCCTTGGCGTATAGAATCCTTGTCCTCGTTTTTGTGTTCTTGATAATTGGAGTGATTGTGTGGATTTTTGTAGTGAATTGGCATAGAATTGAACTGACAGTGAGCATTGTTGGTGTAGCTTCTAATGCATTGTCTAAAAACTTAGGTCTGTTTGGTGTACTCCCGGCTTTAACTCTAGGTTTATTTGTGTACTATGTGCCTATTGTAGTGTTCATGATATTTGCGAATAGGAATGGTAAAATTGTGCCTAGAGAAGAGAATGGAGAATACTATTGTGTTTGGAAACAGGATAGTTGGGTGCCTGCTTACTATACGTTAGCGATTTTGACAATGCTGTGGTCTGCAACTGCTATGGTGGAAGCTCAAGTATATGTCATCAGTGGAACTATTGCACAGTGGTATTTCTCGAAAGATGATTCTGGGCCAAAGCGTGGAATTAGAAGTTCTTTAAGGTGACTTTTTGCAATTTGGTTGATTGTCTTGCTTTTTTTTTTTTCTTCTTGAAGGTTTGCATTTTATATTTTTAAATGTTGTTTGGTACATTTGATTCTTTGTCATGGTTAATATAGGAAGAGACTGAAAAACGAAGGAGTAATTGAGATTGGTGCCTTGAGAATACCTCTGATAAACTACTAGAGATAGAAGTGGTGTTGAGTAATAATCAAGTGCATAATACTACTTAGGATGATCAACCCCTAACCCTCACAGTCTGCTGGTATATTTTATTCGAGTTGAGATTTCGATCATTGCAAATCTGTAGTACATTGTACCTACTCGATTCTTCGGTAATTTAATGGACATTATACTGATAGTATCTAAATAATTTTTACTTCTTTTTCTGTATAGTTCAGTAGTGGGAAAATTGCATTTTTAATTTCTGAAATTAGAACATTTCAACAATGATCCCGCGAGTTTGTACTCTTAGTCCCAATTTTTAAATTTTTAATATTTTGCGCTCTTGGTCATATTGCCCCCTTTCGGTCCAAATTGGAGCCAAAAGGGCAAAACTTGGATGAAAAAGGATGCAATAGAACCAACGTGCAAAATATTCTAAAAAAGTGCAATTTATAAAGCACGGGACCAAAAATGTTGACGTCCAACCCTGTGGGACTAAAAATGCAACTTTGCCTTTTATAGTGGTTAACCAACTTTAGGACATCTGAGATTGTTTTGATGTATTTGCTCCTAATGGATAAAGTACTTTTAGTATCTGGTTATAAACCTATACTTGGTGATGTATATTCTGCAAATAACTTAGGTTTAATTGCTAGGAATCAAATTGGTTGATAAAAATAGCTTCTTGTCATTTCAAATCTTGAACATGAAATGTCAAGAGGAATCAGTGGCTTCTCTAATGATTGGTGTATGAAAATTAAATTTAAAACAACATCCCGTATTGCCTTAAATGGGTGTTTGCTAGAGTATGATGGTTAGATAACTTATCTTTAAGTTGTCTGCTGTTATATTATAGTATTGTTTTTTGGCAAACTTGCATTTTTAATCCGAGAAAACTGGCTCTATAGCATTTGTGGTCCCGCGCTTTTTAAAAATTGCACTTTTGGTTCCAATTTTAATAAACATTATGCACCTTTAGTCCTATTGCTCCCTTACCACAAATGTGGGACCAAAAGTGCAAACATTAAACAGTTCTATGGGACCAAAAGTGAAAAGTTGAACTCTTTTACTGGGCAAAAAGTCCAAAATGGAAGGAAAAGGAGGCACTAGGACCAAAAGTGCAATTTTTGTGGGACCAAAAGTGCAAATTTCTTGGTCTCAATTTTTTTGCCATCCATATTTGGTCTCATTTCTGACCTTATATAAGCTAACGTTGCAGAAATGCGTTCGGCCCTTCCTCTGGCACAATATGTTTCTCTGGACTACTCATCCTTGTCGTCCGTTTAATTCGATCTATGGTTGACAATGCAAGGCAAGAAGAAGCATCTGGGATTGTTAATCTCATTTTACGTTGCTGTGTCAATAGCCTATTGTCAGCAGTTGATTTTCTGAACAAGTTTACCATAAACTTTGCTGCCATAACTGGTGAAGCATACTGCAGTGCTTCGAGGATGACTTACGAACTACTTAAACGTAACCTTCTATCAGCAGTATTTGTCGAGATTGTCTCCACTCGAATAGTCGCTGGGATTGTCCTCGTATTATCAGCAATTTATGCGATTGTGGTAATTTTAATCTTTTTGCCATTTACTATACTTTCGTATGAATTAATTTAAATCTTTTTATCACTTGCGCGGATGAGAAGAATTTCATCATAATTTGGAAATAATTTGAGCTTTACTTATTTTTCTGATAAGTAATTTAAGCTTCACTTAAATAAGATAGGACCATGGATGCAATCATATCTTGTAATAATTGATTGATTGTTTCCATTTTTGCAGGTGTGTGTTATCTTAAAAGCTCTAATTCATCTGGGAAATGATGCATACTTTGTTGCTCTTATGGCATGGATAGTCCTGATTGTAATATTGGGCTTCTTTGTACACATTTTGGACAATGTTATAGATACAGTGTATGTATGCTATGCCATAGATAGAGATAGGGGCGAGGTTTATAAACAAGACGTTCATCAAGTTTACGTTCATCTTCCTATTAGTAGAAGTCATAGTCATAGTCGTCATAGAGCAGGTTTCGTCGTAATTCCCAGAACTCCGCCTCTTGTTTAATCGTACGATGAATCATGATGTGTTGTATTATGTGTAATTTGTTCTGCTTTGAGTGAGGTATATCTGAGATTTTAATAATGTGTATTGAGCATTGCCGAATAAAAATTCATTTTTTCATTTTTCATTTATTGCATTTGGTTAAATGAGCTAATTGGGAGTGTTCATGCAGAAAAGGTAAAATAACAGAGAAGATACAAGTAAGTTTTACTTAACAATAAATTATCTGCATATCACTAGATCGAATAGTTTTTTTATAATTAAACTATCAAAAAAAGATCCACACAAATTTATAAACCTATAGGGAGCCAAAATTATGCATAATTTTCCATTTATCATCTTCTTCTTTCGCCCTTCTGATCATACCCTTAATTTCCAACTCATCTTCATTTGAATTCTGTTACTAAAAGCATATATACCTGACCTGTACATCCAAGTTAAGCAGGTGAGTGAAATTAGCCAAAATATATAATATTGTTGAAGCAGGAAATATAATCTTTGAATAAATCATCAAAAATTGATAACTCCTCGTCTCATCAGTATTATTCCTTACCTCACAAGTTACTCCTTGTAGAATTAAGAATATTTCAATTCATATCGCTCCGCCGCACACCATTTATTCCATCTATTAAGGATTGCCCCCCAGAAAAATCTATAGATCGGATTGGGCTCTATCCAAATTCAGCTTTGTTTATGTCAGATCGGATTCGGGTTGGTTCGGATCTTGCTTGGAACTGAATTTCTCGAGCCCAACAGGTTTTGACCGAATTTGATCGAATGTTAGATCTTTTTCAAATCCAATAGAATATTCACTTTTAAAATTGCATCCATACTTTTTACTAAACTTGATTTTAAAATTTACATCCATACCTTTTACTAAAACAAGTTTGTTAACTTACAGTTCAATTTAATTTAGCTCAAATGTTCAAATTTTATTAACTAATAACATTCATGTTGAAATGAATATATATATATATATATATATATATATATATATATATATATAAATAAATAAATGAAATTGTGAATGGATTATTATATCTTCATAAGTTGATGGTAAAATATTATTAATGTTACTTATTTTAATAAAATAATATGTATAAATATAATTTTTCATTTATTGTCGAATATAGATATTTAATAGATTGGATCGACTTAGTTCATATTTTAAATTACAGATCTTAATTGAACAAAATCCATGAAATCTCTAATCGGATTAAAGTTCTAATAAATCGTTTTGGATTCAAATCAAATTCGAATTGAAATCCACCCATTAACAGCTTTAAATACAAATGCTGCAACTATGAATTTATATCATTGAAAAGAAAAGGGAGTTTGTATATTCGTAAGGATGAGTTTAGCCTAGAGGTTCGAAAAGCAATTATAGGAGAATTAATTTTGCTAAAATAGATTTTGACAATAATTGATTATAATAAAAATTAATTATAAAATAATTGCTTTTGTATAATAGCTTTTTCAAAAGTAACACTTTAGGAGCTTCTAAAATAAGTTGATTTTTAGCTTTTGGAGATCCTAAAAGTGATTATAGTATTGGGAGCAAAAATAATTTTTATAATTGGGGCAAAACACTTTAAAATTCACAATAGAAATTTATAAGTACTCCCATCGCTGGGCCAAACTCACCCAAAATATTATAGTTCTAAAAAAAAATTCTTAAATATTGTCTCGACCCTCTATTCATAAAACAAAGTGGGCCTTTCACAAGTGCTTAAATTGGACCCTTTGAGATTGTGGTCCATTAACACAGGTTAATAATAAGTCCCCTGACCAAGGCAACAAATTACGTATGTTTAGATACTTATTTATTTTAATATTAAAAGGTGATTGGTTTAGTGAAAAAAACTGATCATTATAATGTAACGAACATAAATCTGAATCTCTGTTGGGAGAGGTTCTCAGTTAATGTGTTCGGCATACGTACATCGAAAGAGATTAAACCGGGAATAAATAAATAAATAAAATACTTACATATTTCATAATTCAATATTTTATATGTTCTATATACGAAGACCAATCATTACCTTTGAAGATCAAGGCTTCAACAAAATACAATGTTTGAAAATTTAAATGAGAGGGTTATTTAGATATTGTACTACATTTAATCTCAAATCAATAAAGTTAATTTGTGTACTTATATTTCTTGTCTTATTAATTTTAGGATATGAAATTTCGTTTTACTTTATACAAGGATTTTTTTTTCCCATATTTGATGGAATTCACATAAAAATATAAGACAGACTATAGCAACTTAGCTATTGTGGGGAAAACAAAAAAGAGAGAGAAAAGAAGGTTATTTATGTTTATTAATAAAATAACAATAAAAATAATATATCAGAAAAAATCACATTATTTTATAATCTATAAATCTATGAAGAGTCAATATTATGTAGAAAGGTGCGATAAGTCTCCAGTGATATTGTTGTAGCACTAAGCTTTGCTAACAAATTACTTTTCTCCTCTTGGCAGCTACGATGCATGCTTTCATCATTAATTTGTGAGAGAATTTGTTGGTATGCTTTCAATTCTGACTTGGTAGCGGCAAGTTCTAACTAGATTCATATTATTTTCTTCCATCAACTTGAAATTGCATTCCTTTACGGATTTACGTGCTAAAAATTCAGGATAAAGTTAAGAATTATATAACAAGTCATCTAATAAGTCATAATCATATGAGGTCTCACTGTCAAGTTCAACAAGATTAATTTGAGATAACATGAATGAGAGTTCAAGTCAGATTAGAAGCACAAGAAAATATTAGAATTCAGCTGAATAGGATAGGATACAAGAAAATCAGCTGAATACGAAATCCAATAAGAGAAAGATAATTTAGTCCAAGTAGAATTTCCATGATATAATGAGAAGCCGTTTGAATTAAAACTGACATGATGAAGAAACGCCATCATATTTAAATACAATGAGTTAACTAGAAGGCAAGCGAATTAAATCTTCATTAAGATGGCAAGAAGACATTCGAATTTAAAACCTTAATAAGAATTGAAAGCGCTCAAGGATATTTCGATTATTGAATAATCAATTCATATGGTTGATCCAAGATGATATAGTAAAGAATGATGTATATAACCAGATTGTGAATTAGAACGAATTAAGTCCAAGAAATAGAACTCAAAAGGTTTGTTTGTTTGTTTGACGTTTCCCAAAATTATTTCATGTTTGGGAAATGCCAAACAAATATGTTTTCTACTTTCTGAAATAAATTTTTCATCTCTCAATTTTTTCAAACCACTCTCTTAAAGGCCAAACAAGCAACAATTTTCTTATTTATAAACAAAATCTATACAAACTCTACTATGATTTGACATAAAATAACTTATATCTTACACAATTTATCTCACATAACAAACCTGATTTGACATAAAGTCTTACACATCTTACATCTTACACCGACAACCTAACTCTTCCAAAAAAACTCACATCTTCTTTATTTCTCAAACCACTCTCTCAAAACTCAAACAAACAACATTGCGCAAATCGAAATTATTTCACAAACCTCCACTGCTCTCCCAAACTACTTTCCCAAACACCAAACAAACAGGCCCAAAGAGTTTCAAGAGTTTTGTCAATATTTCACAATAAAATCTGGAGAAAAGATAAAATATTTCCATTCAAGAGTAATGGATACTACATGAGTAAAAATGGAGAATTCTTGCATAGACCTGGTCTATGAACTTTTTATAGACCTTGTGATTGTAAATGCACAACATCATACATTGTGGGAGTATGACATCATCAAAATGTATTATGTGGTGCATTTACAATCACAAACTAAGCTCTTCGACCTGGTCTATGTAAGAATTTTCCAGTAAAAATGATGAATCTAAAATGAATGTAGAGTAACTCTATAGTTCAAAGTCAGGGCCGGTCCTAGACATTCGGGGGCCCTAGGCGAATTTTAAAATCGGGGCCCTATTTGTTTTAAAAAAAATATACTCAAAATTTTAAAAGAAAATATACATATTAAATATTTACATTTTATTCCAAATACATAATTACATGACAAATCCACTTAATATTTTATAATGATTTACTTGTGAATATATTTTATAATTTTTAATTTTAAAAATATAATTTTAGCGAAAGCTAAATTTATAAGTATATATGAACTGAATGTAATTTCACAGCAAGTGTACGCCATTAAATTTAATTTTTTTGGTTATCAAGATCAATATTAGTTATTGATAACAATGTTACATCAACGATTCACATAATTGTCATAAAGTTAAGTTAAATTATATTATAAAGAACATCAAAGAAAATTGTGTCTTTTTAGGGTTAAATAAGAAGGAAAAATTCAGAAAAACACTTAAAATAATAATAAAAAAAGATTAACATAATAATTACTACGGAAAAAGAAAAAATGAGGAACAATTATTAAGAAATAAAAAGTTAAAAGAACCAATTAACATATACGATAGTGTTGGGTTTTGACCAATCCTCCCATTGTGTAAATTAAAAAAAAATAAAACTAACAATATTTAGTTTTGGGGGGCCAATATTTTTTTGTTGGTTGCACTCAATATTTTTTTTAGTATTTTGATAAAATGAAAATAAAAAAAGTCATAATAAAGTAATATAACTACAAATGATAAAATATAAATATCTAAAAAAAATAGTTTCATTTAAACTGTAATCGACAATGTTTTATAGAGTACAAAGGGTCTATGATCGAATATGTGTTAAAAGGATCAACAATTTCTTTTTAAAAAGTATATAAAAGCTACTAATCTAAACAAGAACTCGTTTAGATTACGTTATTAAATTTATTTTTAGTGAAAATTATAACATAAAATGTATGTTTGTAAAAAATCTTAAAACTAGAAGAAACAATTGTTAAAACAAAAGCAAAAAAGAGGTGTCAAATATATATTATAGTTAATATAACATAATAATATATACTAATCATATGCACCTTGAGAAAGAAAAAAGAAACATAAAACAATAATAGCTTGTTTGGTTGTTAGGAAAGTGAGGGAAAATTGTAGGAAAAGGAAAAGGAAAGGAAAGGAAAGGAAAAGGAAAAGAAAGTCATTTTCCTCTACATGTTTGGTTGCTAAGAAAACTATTTTCTTGCAATTGTTTGGTTGTTAAGAAAGTTTAGGAACATAATATTTTTGATAAATATTTTTGTTTGATTATGAATTACGTTTTCTTTGGTGATAAAATATTGTATGAATAATCACGTTTTCATTATATTAACTTTATTATAAATTAATTTGACGTTATTGTATATTTTATAGTCACCGAATTTATATCAATCTTCAATGTTAACAGGGGTTATTGTCAATTTTTAAAGTTAAAAGGGGGTTATTGATAATTTTTTTAGATAAAAAGGGTGGTTTTGCGTCATTTTGTGGGGGTATAATTATTATATGACTCGAGAGGGTATTTTTTTGCTAATAATAAATAAGTACAAAGGGGCTTTTGATAAGAAAAAATAAAAAATGGGGGATTTTGATATTTAGATAAAGTACAAGGGGTGTTTTGAAATTTACTGTGAAATTTTCCCTGGATTTCCCCATCAAATTGGTAGGGAAATTTTTTCTTCACAAAATTTTCCTGCAGGAAAGTTGAAGGAAAATAATAACTTCCTTTCCTGCTATCCAAACAACAAGTGGGAGAAAAAAAAACTGACTTTCCTTCACTTTCCCTCACTTTCCCGACAACCAAACAATACATAAATATTTGATATGTTTGAATGGAGAATCGAACCCACATCATAGGGTTTAAACAAAAACAATTTTACCAGTTGTGCTAGTTAAGAATTTTGGTAAAATTTAACAATAATTTATTATTAATAATATTTATTTGGGGACGACTATATATATAAAATTTTGGGGCCCCTTTACACCGGGGGCCCTAGGCACCGGCCCAAGTTGCCTAGCACTTGGGCCGGCACTGTTCAAAGTTAAAGGACAATTTGAATAGAACTCAATCCAAAAGAAGTTACTATGATCATGAAGCCGACATGAACGAATAACACATAATCAGAATAAGAATTTCGAAACAATTGCATCAAACAACATGAGTCAAGCACGAGTTGATCATTTTAGCAACAAAAGAATATACACATGATAACAACATTTATATTTAATTTCCTTAAGGCTTCGTGCCAAAAGCGTACCAAAAGAAAGGATAGAACCCTCACCTAGCGGGTAGATATTTAACCAAATGCTTAGAGTTGTAGTCGGGATCTCGATGATCGTCTCGTCACCTAATCACGAGCAATAACATAAATGAGCACTGTATCTACACTTAATTCGTCCTTGTTGTCTCCATCAACTTGTTGAAGCTTCGATCGCCGCCGATATGACGAATCGAAATAAATTCTTCTTCTCCTTAACCCGTCTCTTCTATTGTCGTCCATTCCAAAGTACTCCACCGGTACTGGCCTCTTTATCGCTTTCCGCCTCCCCTTTGACAACATTCATCTGACCCCGTGGAACCCTTGCTCAAGCACCGATCATCCAAAAGTTCTTTTAATTTTGATACCAGTAAATAGCTGAAGTTCCCATTTTTTATTGATTAATTGATACATACATATATATGTTCTGTATGGAGATGTGTGCGTGTAGGAGTGAAGAAGAATGGGTTGACTGTTGAGTTCCTTTTTATAAGTAAAACTTTGCTTAAAGCCCTTGCAGATTTTCAAGTTATGGGACTAAACCTATAATTGAGACCCATAAGATTTTAATCTTTTATCAGTTGACCCTAGAGTATATTTACTCTTCTTAATTATGCCCAAATCTAAACCAAATAACTTATTTTGTAAATATAATAAAATTTACTATTTAGTTATAGATTTCCGAGGTGTTACAATGATGATATATAGTTAATAGAGTTAAGAATGTAACTGGATGAAATAAAGTCAAGCAATGAATTATATTATTTGTAAGAGAATGAAATAGAGTTAAGGATGTACATATACTTGCAAAATTTGCTTCAACTGAAATAATATTTCAAAATAAAGAATTAACGATTGAATCTTTTAAAAATTAAGTGGATTTTTATTTAATTATCTATCTAAAAATAATATGTCAATATTTAATTACTATTTTTGCATTTAAAAAATAAATTAATTTTATCTTTTTTATAACAAAGGGGCCCCAAATTTGTAATTCGTCTACGGCCCCCAAATGTCTAGGGCCGGCCCTAATTACAACCAAACAAAAACTGATCCGAATGATTATCAGGAAAATTGCCATTGCAAAACTAATGAACCAACTAAAATTGACATCATATATTTTCTTCTTAATTTGTTTTTATTTTTTTGTTTTTCTTTGAAACCTTCTTCTTGGCCGATCTCCTTGGCATGGAGTTCTTCATGCCGATGAAGAAGAGTAGTGCACCAAGCAATGCCAAATTCTGGTAAAAGGAATAAACAACATAGAGTAATAAATAATCAATCATTTTCAGTAAAACTAAACATAACCGTTTACTGTTTGAATGAGGGCCTGTGTAAACTTGACTAAAAGTTGAACAAAATCTTTCTTGTCAGCATCATAGTTGTAGAAGTCGTACAAGATTGGTGCAATGTATGTTTGATGTAGAAGATGCGCGTAGAAGAGAAAGGAATAGAACACTTAAAAACGATCAAGTTCACAAATTTAGTAGTTCAACAAGACAATATTAATAGACATACCAGAAGGATAGCTCCTAAATAGCTTTCTAAGAGAAAACAGAAGCTTCCAAGCCATTTCATGACGATTGTGACCAATACCAAGCGCTTTATCTGAAGTGATATACGCTCCACGTTACTAAAAAGTAACACCATATCACGTGTATACACATAATGCCACCGCATAGATTTACAAAATTAATTTGAAGCAACAGTTCCTTACTCCTACACGTGGGAGTTGAAATCCAGTTTGGGTTGTAAAATGCTTCTAGAAAACATTGAACTTTGGTCCTAAAGATTTTATTCCCAGCCCACCACATATCACGCCCCGACACTTTACCCAACCAAGGTGGCCGAGGAGGGAAGACTTATGCCAGAGATCGGAGCTTAAAGGGACATAACGGGACAACCGGCCTGGCGGGTGGCCTAGCCGGGCGCACAACGCATCACCCTGGTCGTGGCCCAAGCAAGACAGAAAATCAACCAGGCCGCGAGACATCATTTGGCCAAGAAGCATCCCGCACGGGAGCCCATGGGCGTCCCAGCCAAGTGTGAAAACCAAACATGGCACTTGAGGTTTCCGGAGAATTCTGGAGGGTTCTGTAAGGGTCCGAGACATTCTAGATAACTCCGAGAGGTTCTACATTATTCCGGATGGGTCCAGAGAAGTCTACACATGTGTGGGGCATTCCAGAAGGTTCTACACTCGAGCAGAAGGTTGCAAAATATTCTAGGCCATCCTAGAATATTGTGGGGAAATGTAGAACACCTTGTAAGATTGAAGACCTTATAGAAGGTTGTAGATACATGTAGAGATCCTTAGTAGATAGTGGAGTACTCTAGAAGGATCCACACAATTGTACATAGTTTCATACTTTGTAGGATATTGTAGAATGGCCTATATGATCATTCCTAGACCCTAGTCATTAATTAGATCAAAATAATCCTGACCATCCATTGTAGGCAGGAGTAATATAAATAGGCATTCCCATTTCATTAATTTGTAACCAATTCCAAAGTTGTAATCTTCTCTCTAGCAAAATAAGAGTGTTTACTTATAAACTTGTCTTCCAACTTTCAATCTCACTTAACAACCTTTCCTTAGGGACGAATGAGGCTGACTTCGCCAATTCTACAAGGGGCAGGAGTGATAACAAGGTTTTTCGGGACTAAGTGCCACACGAAACTATTTGAAAAGTTAAGTCCGTGACAATCAGCTCCAAATTCTTTATACCTAAATGCAAAAACATTCAACTTAGGATTCATATCTGCATATATTGCAGCTGACTATTGCAAAGACTGAACCAGTAGCTCTTGAAAACTCTATTATGTAGTCAAAGAAAGTGCCAACTTACAATTAATCAATTAAAAAGAACATGATGCATATACAAGTTTTGCATAGTCTTACTAAATATCATTCCATCAACTCTAAAACTAACTTTAGGAAATAGTATGACCAAGCCACCAAAGATTAGATCTAAATAGCTTATTTTTTTTATCACATATGCTAGTATAAACTGAATTACATATGACCAAAAAAATTAGAACTGAATAATCCATGTCACGAACCATTGGTGGCTTGGTCAAGGCATTGAAAGTAACATATATTAATTATGTTAAACTAAATTGTTCTCAGAAAACAAATTCCACGGAAAATTAAATAGCTTTACCGTAATCTGTAAGATCTACATAATTAATAACCTATCACTTTAACGGAAAGGAAATGTAGCATTGTTGAAGCACATGGTGCATAATTTTTATATTATACTCTGCTCTAAATCAATCACACCTCATTAATTACTCATAAAATTTTGAAAAACAAATTCAATCAGATCAAGCTAAATTAACAATATTCTTTTAGCACCAAATCAACATCAGGAGCCAACATGATAATAGACCTTTACTGACGTATAGCATTATCGAACTCTGACAAAAAATAGCTTAAAAATTCCACATTCAAACAATAAAAGTAAAAGGAGAATTAATGACAGGTAGCATGAGAGATACACACAGTGAAAGTGAGAATAATCGCAGATCTGAGTGAGAGAAAAAAGTAGCAAGTCTTACTCGTGGATAGCAAAGAGTAAAGACATAGACGAAGAACAATCTTCCTCAGAAAGAAACGAAAGCCATGTCATGTCCAATGGAAGTTTTCAAGTAATTTATGGAAAGAATTGAAGGTTAGCAAAGATGGAACCTTTGGAAATGATTGAGTCTGAAATGAACGAATTGGGAATTGAGTTGAAATTGGATGGAAGTGGCATCGTTCTGGAATCTAGATTAGGTGTTAGATTGTTGGGAGCTGGGGATCAGATGGAAGGCGCAAATGATGAAGTGGACCTAGGTGTACGTGGACTTGCCGCATCCGATTATTCTCCTATTATGTTGCATGTTAAGTGATATATATTAAATGATTCATCTACCCAATAACTTGAGTTTTTAGAAGAGCTGGTCATATGGCATCAGAGCTCAAGCCCAAAGAGGTCCTTAAGCTTTTAGAAGAGTTGGTCATATGGCATCAAAACTCAAGTCCAAAAAGGTCATGTGTTCGAATCCCTCCGCCACCTATTTCTAAATTCCACGGAGATGACAGTGGTGAAGGTGGAATGAATGAACTCACTTCTCAGGCCAAAAGAGGACCACATCTTCATGTTATAAAGAAGAACATTTTTTAAAGACTTAGTTTCCAATTTTTAACAAAAAGATTCAATAAGTATTTAGACTTTAATACATTATTATTAAAATATGTGGGACAACGAGTCAAGTAGTAACAGCAAGGCCGCCGATGCTCGTTGTAGTTTTTTAATGTTTTCATACCAAAGAGGTACGTGGAAGATTCTGAGTTACATATTCTAGATCATTGCCATGCACCTAGTCCATCTCTATTTATTTAGTCTCCAAATTAAGGGGATTTTTATTTTAATAAATGGAAATGGAAAAGCTCAACATGCTGCTAGTCCTTTGCTTATTACTCGTATTATTTGTCGATGCCAAAACTGAAGAAATAAGCTCTCAAATTTCAAATGAAAAGGTAACAAAATTGCGTTTCTACGTTCAAGATTTGGTAGGAGGCGACAACCCAACTGTTTGGAAGGTGGCACAAGTATCCAATTTAACCGATACTCTGCCCTCAGCTTTCGGGCTCTTGAGCGTGTTGGACAATTTGGTTACATCTGGGCCTGAAATCGATTCGGAACAAGTAGGCCGGATTCAGGGGGTTATTGGGCTATCGGATTTTCACGAGAAGGCTTTGGTTATGCTACTTAACCTTGTTTTCATGGAGGGTAAGTACAAGGGAAGTACATTGAATATTTTGGGAAGGAATCCTTTAGATGATGTAATGAGAGAAGTGCCTATTGTGGGAGGTACAGGTGTTTTTAGAATGGCACGTGGGTATGCTATTACCAGTACTTATGATGTTGATGAAGCACATACTCATGGTGTTATTCAGTACGATGTAGTTGTGTTCCATTATGCACATGAACATGATATTCGATTTTTCGACGCCTGAACAAGTTCTAAACTCTTTCTTTAAAAATTATCCAAGCGATTGTGCTTGCTTCTATTACAACTTCACTATCTTTTTTTTTTTTTTAATCATGATGTTTGTGTTACTTAATGTGTAAATGAAGTTATTTACTATTGCTTGAGTTTTTACTTGACGCACTAACTGGAATTAAATAATAAAATGACGATGAAAATTTGAAAGTATGTTTTGTTACGGCTTAAAAAAAATCTAAAATCTGATCAAGTCCAATAAAATCCGACGGATTTAAAAAAAAATAAATTCGGGCATGATGGGCATAAAATGTTGCATATCTATTTTGTATCTAATGGATATAGATAAGCACTCTTACATGTTGTGCTTCAAAACAAGAGAACAATTTATGTTGATGGGCCTTTACCTTTAAAAATTAATTATATATCTATATATCGTGTTAAATCATAAAATGCTAAAGCAACACTAAGCACAAAATCTTCAATAATATAAGCTAATTATTAATTTCATTGATATCAACATACAAAGATAAACTAATTACAAAAACTTCACATTAATGGAAATTAAACTCATGACTACTTGGTCATGGAGTCTCAAATATATTTGGATAAAGCGTGAAGGATTGAAAATCAATCCAATTTATCTCATATACAACTGAAGTTTGATTCAATAGAACTCGTTTGAGTTAGATTTGTTGTATATGCATACATATCAAACAAAACTTGAACGATAGCTTTCAAAACTCAATTTAAATCCAACTCGATCAAAAATACCAAAATGTGTGTTAAAAATTTTAAGCTATGTGCATGCGTGAGACTCAGTTAAAATTTGATTCGTTTAAAAGTTAAAGAAAACCTAACAATTTTTTCAATCTCCACATTTTTTTTCAACTAAATTGTAGATTACAACTAGAGCATATTGGAGATAGACCATCCCCAACGTAATCACTCCAATAAGATTATCTCCATATCTTATTATAAAGGAAAACGTAAAATTGTTTATCCCTACTGGCTTGGCCACTAGATAACAAAATAAATATTAATTGTCCCTACTGACTTTTTGATTTTTGACTTTCTGTTCAGACTGGCAAGACCGATACGTGGAACATTCTGAGCTAGATATATATTCTACTTTATTCTGAGCTAGATATATATTCTTCTCCATCTCTTCAAATTTGAATATATTAGAGAAAGAAAGGCATTTTACGTAAACAAATATATATAAATAAATGGAAAAGCTTAACATACTGCTAATCCTTGGCTTATTACTCGTATTTGTCTATGCCGAAAAGCCCAAAACTGAAAAAATTAGCTCTCAAAGTCAAAATATTCGTACATTTTATGAAGGAATAGGTAACAAAATTGCATTTCTACGTTCAAAATTTGGTAGGAGACGACAACCGCATCGGTTTGGAAGGTGGCCCAGTCCAATTTAGGTGATACGTACTATGTCATTAGCTAAGAGGAATGGAAATCTAACATTTTATCTACGAGGAACAAGAATGTAATAAATTTTAAATCTAAAGGATCATTACTGTCATTTAGCCCGTCATTAAAATCCAAAATAAAAATGACATTTGCGTAACTTCAATAACATTTACAAGCTTATACAAAACTATGAAATCAATTTATTGTAATAATGCATATGAAATCAATTTGTTGTAATAATACACTACTCAATAAAAAAGCTCATACTAGAGTTTTAAGTTTTAACAACAATAGAACTTCACATTTATATTGTCTTAGCATACCGAATACCAGTACTAAATTATACTACTATCATTATATCTAATAGTTAAAAGATCCACACATAATTTCCAAAGCCACAATCAATAAAACCACAAACCTGAACCGTTGATGAAATTAATGACAGTTGGGGGATAATGCAAGATACTCCCCTGTGTATGCTAAATCTACAAAAAAATTACACTGTGAAATTTTATTGCGCCAAACTTTCTTGTGTTTTTAAAAATCCTGCAAAAAACACCCAATTTGTAAAAAATAGGTCGTTTCGGATCGACATATTTCAAGAAATAATTTTAATTATATATCACGTGAAGTTGTAAGGACCAACTTGAAGTATTTTAAAAATGGTTTCTTGAAATACGTCGATCCAAAACGACTTATTTATTATAAAGAGGGTGCTTTTTGCAGGATTTTTGACAATACAAAGAAGTTTGACACAATAAAATTTTTACAGTACAGTTTCTTGCAGGTTTAGCATAACACAGGGGAGTATCTTGCAATTCTCCCATGAAAGTTGTGGTTCGATGAATGCGATTTCTGAAGGGACACGTGTCATGGTGTAAGGGACTGTGGACCATTGGATTGCTAGAATGGAACTGAGCCGTTGATATTATTTCCGTTTTGGGCCTGACATCTCAAATATTTGTTTTAGAGTTTTTTTTAGGGTAATATTTGTCTTAGTTTAACTCAGATGGTTAATTCTAGGGCTGTAAATGGGTCGGATTCTGGTCGGATCAGGCTCGTTCATATCCGACTTTATTTATATCGGATCGAATCATGTCGGATTCGGATCTTGCTCGAATTGTGCTCGGATTTAGAAATTTTGAATACAACGGATCTTGGTCGGATTTGGCCGGATATCGAATCTTTTTCGAATCCAATAAATTTTCATTTAAAAAGTTAAATTAATATTTTTTCCTAAAACAAGTTTATTAACTTTTCAATTTTATTTAATTTTAGCTCACAGGTTCAAAGTTTCTTTACTATATTCATATTTTTAGAATGAAAATATTGGTTTAAATAAATTTATAAACGAGTTATAAATTACTATCTTCTTAAATTGACGGTGAAATATTATTAATGATACTTACTTTTAT
Source organism: Penstemon davidsonii (assembly GCA_034814905.1). Taxonomy (NCBI): domain Eukaryota; kingdom Viridiplantae; phylum Streptophyta; class Magnoliopsida; order Lamiales; family Plantaginaceae; genus Penstemon; species Penstemon davidsonii. The sequence goes on from JAYDYQ010002688.1 coordinate 9,922,424, forward strand.
AAAATATTATGTATATATATCTTTAATTTTATTTATTGTCGGATACGGATCTGTAACGGATCGGATCGACCTAAATCCATATTCACTCCATGAGTTTCGGATTACGGATCTTTATAATCGGATCATGTCCATCGAATCTCTAATCGAACAATTATCCTAATAAATCGGACCATATTAGGACGGATCCGGATTGAAATCCGCCCCATTGACAGCCCTAGTTAATTCTTTTATGGATTTCCTTTTTCCTTTTCTGATAAATCTTCTTTGAACTGTCAAATGTGTTTACTGGTGGTTGTTTCACGAAAAATTATAGTTCAAACCTGGCTTGGTCAAACTCATCTAACTATATGACAAGTGTATTGCATTTGTCATGTTATTACTTTGGGTGTGGCCGAACCTGATTCAGGATAAGAATTTTCCCTTTTTTCAGACACTGAAACAACTAAAAAAATCATACTACGACATAGGGCCTGTTTTTCTTTTTCTTTTTGGAGAGTAGTTTCATAAATTCATAGAATGTTAAAAATAAATGTTGTTTGTATTGAATTTATAGAAATGAAATGAATAGAGTATTTATTTTTTTGAGAGTTGTAAATTTTTAAAGATTATATAAGCAAAAAATATAAAATATATTACTTTATATCAAATTAAAATAGATCTTCTTTAAGTTTGTTTTCATATTCTTAAAAGCGAGATGAAGATGTTCATGGTTTCTTTTGGGGAAAATTCTTGTTCAAGCATGGCTTGACCAAATTCATCCAACTACCAAGCAAGTGTACTGCAATTACCTTATGATTGGTCACTCTTCTAGGAGTTACATCCAATTTTAAAGCAAGTGTATTGCACTTGCCTTGTAATTACTTTGTGTTCGGCCAAACCCGGTGTGGGTAAAAATTTCCCTTCTTTTGGCATCTAGTCAGTTATTTGGTTTGCTACTTTGCTTAGAAAAGGGTGTCCATAAATGGGCTCTAAATGTCTGTAAATGGACTTGGTTGTTAGCCAAGTATGGCCAATGCTAGGGCTGTCAATATGGTGGATTTCAATCCGGATCCGATCCGAATTCGATCCAATTTATTAGGATAATTGTCTGATTAGGGATTCGATGGACCTGATCCGATTAAGAAGATTCGTATTCTGAATTATGAAGTGGATATAAATCTAGGCTGACCCGATCCTTTACAGATCCGTATCCGATATATATTACCATATGTTGTTTATATATTATGTATTTAAACCGAAATAAAAATAAAACTATCTATGTTCCACTAAAATATTTTACTATATTAAAAATAATCTTAAAAAGAAACGCATGAGATGTGATGTTGGACTGACCTGGTAACTAATTGGGCCTATAATATTAATTTATGCTATTTAATAAGAAAAATCAGAACCCTAACCATTCATCCATGTAGTAGCCGTCATCTTCCCTCTACTTTTTTTTTCCATTTTTTTTCTTTTCTTCCATTACTCAATATTGAGTTTTCTTCTCTTTTTCCCAGTTTCTATCTTTTTTTATTCATATTTTTGTTTATTCCTTTGTTCTAATTTAAATCGTTTATATTTGTCCACCATAATCCATTTTTTACAATTTTCAGACAATAGTTTTGATGAAATAAGTAAAATATTATATTTTTAATTCATGGTGGTGGAATCTACAAATGATTTGAAGGAAAATGAAAGAAAAAAAGTTATTGCTAAATATGCTAAACGGATTCGAATTATTTATCCGGATTCCGGATATCCACCGGATTCGGATCCGGTTGCTACTTTTCAAATGCGGGGATTCGGATCCGGATCCGGATAGAAGACATGGAAATCGGACTCAAATCCGGATCTGCCCTGATCCGGTCCGAGTCCGGCCCATTGACAGCCCTAGCCAATGCAAATCATACATTTCAGACATAAGCCCAACAAGAAATTACATTTACACCACAAATTAGCCTGTTACTTTCGGAGAGATTAACCAATTTCCAGAATTATATGCGTAGTTTGCAAGAAATTTGAAGCAATGGCTATAAACGTTTTTTAGGGTTTATTATTTTTAATTGAAGCTTAGTAAATTATGACAAAAGTAATAATGCTAATTAAATCAAATGAAAATATAACATTATCAAACATGTTGTATATACTAATATTCATGATCATTTTGAAAGTGAATTTTGTTGTGGCTGAAGAACAATCTAAAATAAAATCAGAATTAGTTGTCATTCAACTTCCACACGATGTAAATGAAATTGAATCTAGATTAAACCTTATACAACATGCATATGTTATACCTCGACTTTAGCTTTTTGTAACCAGCATGTGATTGGTTCTCGACTTTAGCCTTTTGTAATCAATATGTGATTAGTTTAGTGGTAATGACTAGTCACTACAATATAGCAAATTCAAGTTCGAATCTCTGTTGAGAAATGTTCTCAATTATTATATCAATGCACACCGGGGGAAAAAAAAACCTTTTTGTCATCCACAACTTTTAACTTCTAAAATTTTGGCAAGTGCCTCTCTAACCTTTTTTTGTGTCGGTAATCCGGATGAATCACATTTATGGTCCCTCAAGTATATAGTGTTTTACAGTTATATCCCTCTTGTCAAAGAAGTTGCACTTAAGTCTCTCTTATATAATATGTGTTACACTTATATTTCTCGTGCCAAAAAATTCACTCAAGTCTCTCTTATATAAGAAACTATCTTTATACCAATAGACACTTTTCGACGAAAATGTAACCACATGCAAGTCACGTGACTTTTAATAAGGGTACTTTCGGGTTTTATATGATGATAGTTTCTTTTATATAAAATGTTACACCAATAGACAATTTTTTCGACGAAAATGTAATTACATGCAAGTCACGTGACTTTTATTAAGGGTAGTTTCGGGTTTTATATAAAGATAGTTTCTTAAAAAAATAGGAAAAAATGCATATTTAGTTACACAAGTTTAAACTTCAAACACACAACGGTCACTCAACTTTAAGGAATAGTATATATAGTCACTCAAGTTACAATTAAAAGCACACCATTCATCACTCTGTTAACTGCAGTTAACAGAGTCAACAGAGAGATAACAAAATTGCTTGCGAGCCGCAACATGTCAATCTAATGAAAAAGAACAAAATTGAGAAAAGGTGGACAAATAAAACTTGACATACCTTATGCAATATCAACCTACAATCCTGCAATTAAAAGAAAACTCAAGCAACTCCAAACACTTTCATTTTTCTAGCAGAGACATTAATACTCAAATTAATGTAAACACACATAAGTAAAATCACTAACTTAACCATATTTATATCCTAAAACATTTTTTCTCTCTTTGCAATGAACATGAAAACACAACTCAACTACATCAAATAACAAGTAAAAATTATCTAAAATTGAAGCCCAATTGTTTACAAACTCTCAGATAATAGGGCAATATAAAATAAAAAAATAATTAACAATCACCCAAGATTAATACCTTTTTACAAAGATTTTTTAATACAGTATAGAATTAATAAATCTTAACGTATAGTGGAGCTTTGGATAACCCAATGCACCCTCTATATGCCATTGAACTTTTGAAGTCAAAATTAGTAATGAAATTTGCAGAGATCAATAAGAGTTACTAAATTTGGAGGTGGCAGAAAATAAAATATTTGTTTTGGGTGATTTTCATCGATGAGGAGATCAACCTGGAGAGTTTTTGGCGCGAATAACTTTAATTTCTCCCTCTCAATATTTTGTGGGTTTAATGCTTGTGTCTGTCACTTGATGATACTCTGTTATTTGTCCGTCAGATGCTATAGAGTTGGTGATGATCAATTGTGCTATTAAATGTAACTTAAGTGACTATATATATTATTCCTGAAAGTTGAGTGACTATTGTGTATTTGAACTTAAACTTGGGTGATTAAATATACAAGTTTAAAATTCACTCAGTTATGGGTTTTTTTCACTTTGCACCCCTGAAACATTGGAAATAGGCACTTTGCACCCTTAAAACATAGATTTAGCACTTTGCACCCCCAAAATATGAACAATTAAGCACTTTGCACCCTCTTTTATTTTTCTCAAAAAACCTAGGGACAAAATAGGTAATTCATTTTTTGATCTTTGGCACTTTGCACCCCCGAAAAATGAGAAATGGGCATTTTGCACCTCAAAATAGAATTAGCACTTAGCACCCTCGACATAAGAACATCTCATCAACTTGCACCCCCAAAACACGAGAAATTAACACTTTGAACCTTCTAAACACAAAATTAGCACTTAGCACCTCAAATTAAGAAAAACTCAACAACTAGCACCCCTCATTTTTTGGGCAAAGTTGACCACTGGGGGCAAAAATCCTAGGTGCAAAATAGGTAATTTATTTTATTTTTCATTAAATTTGAAAATACGATTATGAATACTAGAATACTCATTTCTCTCTCCATCTTAAAATTTATTTTTGTGATATGATTCAGTCAATTTTATGTATGAAATTTCTAGAAACTTTTCGAATTCTTTTGGATATTTTGAGGACATTTGAAAAATTGGTAATTAAAGAAATATGTTAAAATAGATTTTGCAGATGAATATTCTAGTATTTATAATCGTATTTTGCAAATTTTAAGAAGAAAAAAATGAATTATCTATTTTGCCCCTAGATTTTTTTTACCCCGGTGTTCAACTTTGCCGAAAAAAATGAGGGGGTACTAGTTGTTGAGTTTTTCTTAATTTGAGGTGTTAAGTGCTAATTTTGTGTTTAGGGGGGTTCAAAGTGTCAAGTTCTCGTGTTTCGGGGGTGCAAGTTGCTGAGTTGTTCTGAATTCGAGGGTGCTAAGTGCTAATTCTATTTCAGGGTGCAAAATGCACATTTCTCATGTTTCGGGGGTGCAAAGTGCCAAATATCCAAAAATGAATTACCTATTTTGTCCCTAGATTTTTTGAGGAAAATGAAAGAGGGTGCAAAGTGCTTATTTGTTCATATTCGGGGGTGCAAAGTGCTAAATTTATGTTTTGAGGGTGCAAAGTATCTATTTCCCATGTTTCGAGGGTGCAAAGTGCAAAAAACCCCTCAGCTATTTAACAGTTTACACAGCCAACACACGGCAGCCACGCGTCTTCGCATTCTCTTGCTTCGTGTCATAACACATTTATCAGACGACTCTTCTTCTTCATACTTTCCTAACTCCTTTAATAACAATAACCGACACGCCATTGATTCCCTTAAACATTAAGCTTATCCCAATATATACAACCCTAAATTCTTTAATCTCCCGAAAAGCAAAGTAAAAAACAATGTCTTCAAACAATCCAAAAAAATCTCTATACCCAGAAGTCATCCAAACAAACCCTGAATCAACTTCTCCTTTCCAATCATCATCTTCTTCCTTATACCCATCTATCGAAATGAAGGAATTAGCAGAAAACCTCTTCCCCGACGAAGATCCCCAAAACGACGCCGTGCAAGTCCAACACGGTCAAAACGCTTCCTTCGAGTCATCCGAAGAAGTACTCATCAGAATCCCAGGTGCAATAGTCCATTTAATCGATAAACAACAGAGTGTCGAACTCGCTACAGGAGATTTCTCCATAGTTCAACTCAAACAAGGGGATAACGTCGTGGCTGCTTTAGCTCGAGTAGGTGAAGAAATTCAATGGCCCTTAGCTAAAGACGAATCCGCAGTGAAACTTGACGAGTCACATTACTTTTTTACCCTCAGGGTTCCTTCTGAAACAGGGGAAATTAATTCCGACAACAATTTGAATTACGGGTTGACGATAGCTGCCAAAGGGCAAGATGGGTTGTTGAGAGAATTGGATTCTCTGTTGGAGAAGTTTAGTATGTTTAAGGTGGAGAAAGCGGCGGCGGTGGTGGAGCAAGTGTGGTGGGGAGCGGTATCGAAGGAGGTTTCACCGGCGGAGATGGAGAGTAAAAAGGATGAGGTGGAGAAGAGTGCTGCGGCTTATTGGACCACGCTTGCACCGAATGTAGAGGATTATAGTGGGAGTGTTTCGAGGATGATTGCTATGAGTTCGGGGCAGGTGATTAGAGGGATATTGTGGTGTGGGGAAGTGACTGTGGATAGGCTTAAATGGGGTAATGAGTTTTTAAAGAAGAGGGTGGGGAAAGGGTCGACTTCGGATATTAGTCCACAAGCTTCGAGGAGGATGAAAAGGTATTATTATCTTTAACTTAAGGGATGTTTAGGTACTATGTACCATACTTATTTGTTTTTGTTATATCAATTGAATTAAGGTTGATATTGTTCTAAATCCAACACAAAAATACAACTTTGAGTTTATGCTTACTGTGTATTTTGCTGCATTGGATACAATTTGATTCAAATTTGAAATGATATGCTTTTGTTCATTCCTTTGCCAGTACCAGAAACATACATTTAGGTGGTAGATGATATGTGATTACGAAATAAATGTGAGGTAAATTGAGTGATAAGATAACTCCTCATACATTTGGTAGTTTATTTATAGTACGTATGCGAGTGCATTCAGTTGGGGCATACGAGGTTGCAAGTCTGATGGGAGTTGTAATTTGTAATTACTGAAACCTCAGGAGTGTATTTGTGATTAATTTTCGGGAAATACACTAAAAATGATCCTAGTATAATTTACCTACAGTGGTAGTTCTTCAGTGGGTTTTGCTCATCTTTCTTAATGGATATTTGAGTTGATTGACCTCTATCTAGCTATTGGAGTTTTCTGCTCGCTAAGCTGAAGTTGTGAAATTGGGAGAGTAATAATTTAGTCCCTCTATGGAGTGCTCGTTGTGAGATCTTTTTAGTTTGTTAAATTTGGGTTTAAAATAGCAGCAGCAATCGCAGCTTTGCCTTTATCTTGTCTTATGAAGTATTAATATTATTCAAAACGATAGTGTTCACTATATATATATTATGTTTGTTCTTAACCATTTTCACATGTTTTTGGTTGTTTAAATCTTATAGAGTCAAGCAGTTGACTAAAATGTCGGAGAATGTTGCCACCGGAATACTTTCTGGGGTTGTGAAGGTGTCTGGATTCTTCACAAATTCAGTTGCAAACTCTAAAGTCGGACAGAAATTCTTCAGCCTTCTTCCTGGAGAAATAGTTCTTGCTTCCTTGGACGGATTTAGTACGTATTTTCCTACCATGTTTCGCAAAGTTGCTAATAAAACTTGTTTACATTTAACTTTTTTTCTTTTCACAAATACAATCAGATTTTGTCGTTTACTTATTTGAGAACTTTGGATTTTGACATATGTGGGTGGGTTGTTTTAACAGACAGGGTTTTTGATGCTGTTGAAGTTGCTGGAAAGAATGTAATGTCGACTACTTCAGTCGTTACTACTGGACTTGTTTCTCAAAGGTAATTATTTTCGACCTATTCAAAATCATTTCGTTTTTCTACCGACACCATCACCACGTGATCAGTGGTTCTTATTAGCTAAATTTGCTTTTATTGTGATAGATATGGAGAACCAGCGGCAGAGGTGACACATGACGGGCTAGGTGCTGCAGGGCATGCTATTGGGACTGCTTGGGCCGTGTTTAAAATACGAAAGGCTTTGAATCCTAAAAGTGTTATCAAACCTACAACCCTAGCAAAGGCTGCCGCGAAAGCAAATTCTGCTAAGTTGAAGGCTAAAAAATGAACAAGTGATTGTGTTTGTCCCATTTTGCGAATTATACTAAACTTCGATCTGCAGATATAAGAGTCATTGTAGTTTGTTGTGTAAATGCTTGGCTTGATTTTAGCAGATTTAAATTCCTATATTTGCTTTGTTGTTCCTCTTCGAGTGTTATGTATCATGTATCGTTTAAGTAAAAAAAGAAAATGATTCAAGAGCGAAACGGTATATTAGTGTATTTTAGTCGCCGTGGGATTTCATAGCATCTGTTATGAATTTTGTAAAACTGTAGTTTCTCCATTCCATCTAATTTGTACACTTACAATTTGATAATATTGCCTATATGTTTGCAAAATATTTTTCATAAATTGGTTGGAAAGTCTCAAATTAGTATATCCTACTTCACGTTGTTGTAAGGTTGCACAAATATGAATTTGTATTCGAGTCTTCTCCTTACTGGAATATAAACGTTCAACACAACTCATAAATTTGAACTTTTTTTAATGCATTAAATTTCTCAAATTCCGACCAAGGATTTTATAATTGAATGAAATTCATTGAATTTCTAATCATAATCAGTAAATATATAAACAAGTTGTACCCCAAAAAAAATTACTGTATTAATATAGTAAGGCCTAATATAACTGGGCTTCATCGTCAGTGACCTAGCTGTGAGTTTCTAGTTGGGCTTTCTTAAAAAATAGCCGTACTTAGGGTGACAACAACCAAGTCCATTCACACTTCATCAGAAAAAATAACCAAGTCCATTTACATATTAGCCCAATAATTTGGACAAACGCTTCTTTAACAAAGATCGGGGTTTGGCCAAATGCGATTTTAGCGAAGAAGACATTAGTTTGAGTCGTCTTGTCTTGTCGTGTCGTCCAAGCCCTCTTCCCTTTACCCTTTACTACTCCCCTCAGCTCCTCTGAAAATCATTTAGAATATCCAAGAACAGATCGGAAACATCAAATCGACGTCGTTTTAGCCAAGCTGAAGATTGAGAAATGGCGCGATACGACAGAGCAATTACGGTTTTCTCACCGGACGGTCACCTCTTCCAGGTGGAGTACGCTCTTGAAGCCGTACGGAAAGGAAACGCCGCCGTAGGCGTTCGCGGCACTGACACCGTTGTACTAGCCGTCGAGAAAAAGTCCACTCCTAAGCTTCAAGATTCGAGGTTACTCTTATCTCTTTCTGTAACACACACACACTCAGATCGCTGGATATAGTTTTACATTTTGTGGTTAATTAATTTGGTTTAGATTGAAGGAACTAATTTTATTAGGGTTTCAATTATCAATTGTGTCTTTTAACTCTTTAAGAGTTTGTGGTTTTATTGATTGTGTAGTTGGAAATGGGTGTGGATTGTTTAATTAGATATAATTACTATAATATAATTCTAGTATTGGTATGCTAAGACACAGTGTCTCACACAATGCATTGGTGAAGTTCTATTGTTGTTAAACCCTAGTTTGAGCTTTTTATTGAGTTATGTATTATTCCCTCTGATTAGACTTTACCTGTGTACTATTACAACATTTTTGATTTCATGCAATTCTTTGGGCTTGTACATGATAATGAAGTTATGCAATGTCTTGGGTTTTGGATTTTAGTGAGTGAAGAAAAACTCTTTAATTTAAAAGCCCTAGGTTGGTTTTGGAAACATGACATGAATGTTTGTTCACACATAATTATGAGAGATTTCACAATTATACAGAGATTTGTCATATTTTCATTTATTTTATCTCTTTTTCTATTATTGTGAACAACTGAACATTCATTCTTGTAGAGTTGGTGAAATGAGTGTTTGCTTTTGTTTTTGTTTTTGTTTTTGTTTTACTTTTCTCGTTTTCCTTCGCCATATTCTATACCCAAAAAGAGCATTTAAAATTTAAATCATGTTTGGGTTATTGGGATCCATAGACAATCTTCAAATACTACTGTAGAGGAGAATCTTAGACGTAAGTGCAACTATTGGTAGATTCTCAATAGTTTCATCTTATATCCAGGAATATTGTTGACGAAGTTTTGTAAATCAGAAGAGAAGACTCAATTTTCTCTTCCTAAGCTGTGCAAAAGCTTCACCCAGTGAAAATTACTCCATATGTACTATTAAAATAGCCTTTTCTTCCATTAATGAACTACTATATTAGTAAAACTTTTAAGTAGTATAAACTTTTGCCTGCATCTTTTGCAATTGTTCTCTTACTGTGCAATCATGAAAGCAATCCATGGACTTTCAGTTGGGCTGGCAGTTATTGAATTGTGCTCTTGATATCTATGCTCCCTTGTATCTTGCAGATCAGTAAGGAAGATTGTTAATTTGGATGATCACATTGCGCTGGCCTGTGCTGGGCTAAAAGCAGATGCACGAGTCTTGATAAACAGGGCACGTATTGAATGCCAGAGTTATAAGCTTACAATTGAAGATCCTGTAACGGTTGAGTATATAACTCGCTATATTGCTGGTCTTCAGCAGAAGTACACACAAAGTGGGGGTGTGAGGCCTTTTGGCCTATCTACCTTGATTGTTGGATTTGATCCACACACGGGTACTCCATCACTCTATCAGACAGACCCATCAGGGACATTTTCTGCGTGGAAAGCAAATGCTACTGGGAGAAACTCAAATTCTATAAGGGAATTCCTGGAGAAGAATTACAAGGAAACATCTGGGCAAGAAACTTTGAAGTTAGCCATTCGTGCTCTGCTTGAGGTAAATTATCTGAGTAGATTCTCTATATGGTTGTCATTAAATGTGGTATTAGGTGAACATGCACAAAGTCATATCCATCTGCCCTAGTAATTATCCTTCACTGATTTGTTTTGGATGGCTTGTAATATCTTTGGTGTATCCTCTCTTTTTTCTTTTGTTTTCTTGCTTAAACAGAGCCCATGAAAATGTGTTGATTAATTAATGGTGTAGTATTTTAAACATGGGATATCGTTCAATCATATCATGCAAAAGGTGCATCTGCCAAAATCAAAACGGAAATTCTTTCTTAATAGTAATCATTTACGACTCTATAGGTTTCAAAAGCACTTCAGCGCCACATATTTTCTTCCATTTAACAAATGCTGCCCGGAAGATGGTTTTTCAATCTACTTTTTTTTCTTTTTGGAATGTAAAACTAAATTTGTCTGGAAATACACTGGCCAATGATATGTAATAAAAATCTACATTTGATACTTGAAGGTTGTGGAGAGTGGCGGCAAGAATATTGAAGTTGCTGTAATGACGAAGGACCAAGGACTGAAGCAGCTTGAAGAAGCTGAAATTGATGCCATAGTTGCTGAGATAGAAGCAGAGAAAGCCGCTGCAGAGGCTGCTAAAAAGGCCCCTTCGACAACCAAGGAAACTTAGATTTGCTTTACTTCATTATTTAAATGCTTGGAACTATTATTTTCGAGACTTATATTTCAGGTTATTGTCTGTTTCAAGTATTTTTACCATGTATGATCGATGCCTTGAGAGGGATTCTGGATGGTGATTCTCCATTATATACATTTTCTGCAATTTGAAAAAAAAAAAAAAAACTTTAAACTGCACCTTTTACTAATTGTTGGGGGTTAGTGTGGCTAAACAGAGGACAAACATTGGTCCGTTTTGACCATGTTAAATTATTACTATATATAGTTGGATTTGACTGGATTAGACTAAGATGGTGGAATTTTAATTTGAGTTGTCAATTGAGCGGTTTTTATTCCGAATTCATATTCCTAATTCCGGTGGACTTTGGAATTTCAGATCCAAATAAGATCTAAACCCGACCCAAACTCAGTTCAATATAATTGAAATTGAATTTGGGTAAGACCCGACTTTGATCTGTTAAGTATGCTTCGCCTAACAGTGCAATGGATGTCCCTTGTGGGAGAGATTATTTGGTATAATCGTTGCATGGATAAAGTGGTGCATCAAACAATTACGATTTGATCAAACTAGTGTTTGCATACCAATGCATGTTGGAGATGAGATTATGTAGCCAACCAACTTTCCATTAAATTTAAGAATTGAATTTAATCTACTTATTTTGTTATACCACATCATCTTTACATGGAATGGAATGTATCAAATAATTGTTTCCCTTCTGGATCCACTCAATTTCAATCAAGACCCGCTCGATTCTTACTTATTTGTGGGGTTTTTCAAGTAGAAGTAATTTTGTAACCTCTTCAGCTTGAAGTTCAAGTTAGCTGGCCCTATAACATCATGAGTTCATTGTTGGTTCCAATAAAGAGTCGAAAGGGCCCAACATTGGGCAATTAAAGGATTTTCGTTTGGAAAAATAATTTCAATTACATTACTTGTCTAGATTTCAAATTTTGCATTTTGCTAAAATAATGTTTTTAATGGTTACCTGATAATTTCAAATTCACAAAAAATTATGATTCAAACAAGTGCTATTAAATTATTATGGCGAAATTGATACTTAGCTCTAAATCCTTTTACTCGAAGAAATCCTTACTCTAGTCACTTTCAGCTATATGTTCTTTCTTTCTCAATCAAAAAAAAGAAGAAGAAGAAGAAGAAGAAGGGCTATGGGCCTGTTTGTTTGGCGTTTCTCAAAATTTTTTCGTGTTTGGGAAATGCCAAACAAACATGTTTTCTATTTTCCGAAATAAATTTTTCATCCATTAATTTTCTCAAACTACTCTCTCAAAAGCCAAACAAACAACAATTTTCTTATCTCTAAACAAAACCTATACAAACTCTACTTTGATTTGACATAAAGTAACCTATCTCTTACACAATTTATCTCACATAACAAACATGATTTGACATAAAGTCTTACACATCTTACACCTACAACCCAACTCTTCCAAAAAAACCTACACCTACTTTATTTCTCAAACCACTCTCTCAAAACCCAAACAAACAACATTACGCAAATCGAGATTATTTCACAAACCTCCACTACTCTCCCAAACTACTTTCCCAAACGCCAAACAAACAGGCCCTATATGTTCTTTCTCAATGTTACGCATTTTTCACTTGGGCTATAAATTATACCTATAGATTTTTTTTTAAGGTGCACAAGCAAAACTCTTTTTTTTTTAGTATTAGATTGACTTTGCTTAGCTTTTGGGCTCCCGTGGGGTCATTTGTGCTAATTCATTTCATTAAATTACCAATTTAATTTTCTTCTGTAGTGTGTGTGGTGGGGAAGTGGGGAAGTCCCATAGACCCAGTGGAACCAATTTGACTGTTGAGCAATAATTGATTTTGTTTTCAAATCATCGTCTTTCTTATCACATCAACTATGTAGGTGTAGGTACTGCTTAGTTTTGGCTAAGATTTGTGTGATTCATAGAGGATATTATTCAAGAAAATTGACCTATTTTATGCTCAAACGGTCAATCCTTTCAAGATTTAAATGTATTGTAGCATGTATGTAAGTGTATGATTAATCTATTGCCAAACCTACTCTACATTATGAGAGACTTTCACAAAAAAGAATATGTCAAATGTATTGTCAAAATTAAAAGCAACGGCCCTGTTTGTTTGTGTTTTTTTCCACAACCTGAAACTCAATCAAATACTTATTTCACTTTCTTGAGATTTGCATCAATTTCAGGCAAGAATTCTAACGAACACATTTTTAGTTCGTTTTTGAAAATGAATCAAATTGCTGCAATCTCTACACAATCACCAAAATTTTAAAACATCTTCACAAAACATGAATAACCAAACTTATTTTCTTTTTTTTAGCTCTTGCACAATCATAAAACCAAACAAGCTTAAATTAAAGCTTAATTTAGTAAATCATCAAACCTTATTGATAAAAATAAAACGAGTTATTATTTTGGAATCAACTAGGAGTTATTGTGTATACAAGTTCTTATCGTAATTTCCATATCGTTTGAGATTTGCACAACAAATGGCTGTGAGGGCCAAATTCCGATTCCGTTGGAGAAATATTGCAAGGTCACTTGTAAGTGTGGTAAATTGAGCGTGTTGGATAAGCAAATCGGAGTCAATAAAACCGTAGTATAGTGGTAATTACTTACTACCAACAGATGATTGGTCTAGTGGAAGGGACTAGTCACTACAAAGTAGCGGACTCAGGTTCGAATCCCTGTTGGGAGGGGTTCCCACTTTATGTGCCCGACGCGCCTCGAAAGGGATTAAACCCTTGGGAAACCAAAAAAAAAAAGTGGTAATTACTTACTAGTGTTTGGTTTTATTTGAAATACTTTGTACATAGACAGTTAGTGTTTGAGGAATGATTTATTATTTACTATTCTTTATACTTGGGTTGTTATTGAAATGATTTATGATGTAATTATTTATGATGAATAAGCAACTCGGATCATATAATAAAATTTGCCGAAGGGCCAAAATTGGGTCTTCTTAACCAAAATGGTCGGGCTCGATCAACCTGTGGAAGCCACGATTTCATATTTTAATTAAGATGAGTTCGGTCTGGCAGTTGAAAACATAAATTTGCAATAACTGGTTTTAGTAAATTTAACTTTTACTACTATATTTTTAGATAAATAATTTTTACTACTTAGTTGATTTTTTTATTTATTTTCCAAGGGTTTAATCCCTTTATAGGCGGGTTGAACACATTAAGTGGGTAACTCTCTCAACAAGGATTTGAACCTGAGTCCGCTATTTTGTGGTAACTAGTCTCTTCCATTTAAAGAATTGTGATTCCCCAAAATCCCACTCAATAACATTTGGTAAATCAAACCAATTTTGATTTAGGTGGTAAAATACTCAAAAAATATCCATATAGGTCAAAATTGATTTCCTAAAACTTGTTTTTAAGTGTATGTATTGTACTTACTTGATTCACCTATCAATCAATCAATGAACATTAAATTTGACAATCACTCAGAAAAGAAATTGAGTTGGGTCGGATCTTTGACATGTTTTAACCCACCCATTTGACCATAAAAAAATGTGGGGGAGGTAGGGGTCCAAGTTAATAAATTCAGGATGGGGAAGGGGAAAAGCAAGTAGATGGATGAGATGAGGTTAGGGAGAAAAGGACACAATATAAAAATCGATTAGGTCATTGGCCGATAAATCAGCGTCACACAATTACAGAAAGAAGTACCAAACTCTGGCTTAGAGCGGTGGGCTGCACTCCACTATTTTTGGGCTTTAACGGTTCCATAAGTTAATAAAAGTTACTTGTACCAATTCTTATCTCTCTTGGACCTGTAGGGCCCAACTTTCCCCTAATCATATCTCACCAAACTTCTTTCACCAGCCATGCTTCTGCTATCTTACGCACCATGTACATCTTTATTTCACTTTTCCGATCCAGATTCAAAATTCACTTCTATTTCTTTTTATATACATGTAAATTTCAAAATAAAGCCATTCTTCTTGCCCCTACTTTTTTTTTTTTTGGTATATATATATATTATTTTTTCATTTGTGCTTTTGTTTACTTGTAATTCTGTTTGATTCTTACGATTTTTCTTATTAAAAAAAAAAGCTAAATTGATATCAACATATAATAATAAAGAATATAAATACGAACAAATTAATCTTTGTAGGCATGAGTTGACCTTCGTTTAATTTGACTAATTTTCTTTCTAAAGACTCCTAATTTGACCCAAACCAACATATATTTAATTAATTATTTATGCAATAATATCCCGTGCTATTTGGAGTTCTTTCAGAGAGCAAACATCAAATATATAGTTTTCAACACTACATCTATCTCACTTTTATCTTTCTTTTAAATTAGCAAAACTTTTAATTATAGTTGAAAATTAAAGTGAAAAAATCACATGCTTATTTGCTATTTTTGAAAATAGTATTCCAGAATTAGTGACATGGACATGAATATTTGCTTAAGAAAAGTTTGCGGTTGATTATTGATCATGTACGTATAATTAGATATTGTGTATTCTAAAAGTAACCAAGAAAAAAGAACAAAAAAACTTAAATACATGTGATGGAGGAAAGAAAAGAACCATCCTGCAGTGGGGCAAATTAGAATATATTCTAACTATTTTATCAATTGGAATATCTATATATGGATTTGCTTTCCAAAGGAAAGAAACTATATTAAATAGTTGTTTGACTTGACCATAATTCTTGACATGCAAATCTAAGCCATTAATCATTAAAAATCCTTATTATATAGTATTGTTATTAAATTGAAAAAGATCGAACCTTTAGTCAACAAAATGCATTATTTTCCATGACACACACACTTATATTGATACTATATAATAATTACATTTTAATTGGAAGTTCAAATATATATTTATCAACGCTTTATTTGAGTGTGGCCAGTGGTTGGTAGCTATCATTATTAATGAAATTAATGTCCATTTGATAATTAGATATATATATTGAACTACTCAAATATGTAATCTGAACCGACTGGCACAAGTACATGGAATGTCATTTATTGTGTGATACAGTAAATTGGAAAGTGTCCACTTGCATTTAGTTATAAGATGGAACACAAAACCAATTAATGAGCAGATTATACGAATTTTAAAAAACTTAAGTCATCAATTTTACACTTTATTTAGAGGTGTGTACGTAAACGAGTTGAGTTGAATCATATTATAACATATTAATTTGATTTCACGATTTCAACATCTTAATTATATTTTATTTCTTAAAGAGTATTTGAGTTGTGGATGAACTTCATTTAATTGTTAAACAAATAGAATGCCAATGAAATTTGATCAAGCTGTAAATAAAGTTCAATTATTTTGTATAATTTTTACATATATGTTATATACTTTGTAATATTTGTACCAAAAAAATATATATATATACTTTGTAATATCTTGTCCAGTCTAAATCGACTTTTAAAAATTGTTAAACAAAGTACGTTAGATATGACTTGTTATGGATGATCATTTGTGCGAAAATGAATTTTAGTCAATCGAACATGAACCAAAAATCGAAATTACCAAAATGTATGAACTAGCAATTTTCAGAAGTTATTTTCTGAAATATAGATGTGGATAGAGGAACCCATGCATCTATATCTACGGCTGTCAGTGGGTTGGATTCGGGTTGAATTTGGCTCGGCCCAAATTCAACTCCATTTATGTAGGATCAGATTCAGGTTGGATCGAGATCTTGCTCGAATTTAAACTTCTTGCCCCCAATGGATCTTGGCCGGATTCGATCGAATATTGAATCTTTCTCGGATCAATAAAATTTTCACTTAAAAAAATTATCCAATATTTTTCGTAAAACAAATGTGTTAACTTTACGATTTTATTTAATTTAGCTCACATATTCAAACTTTATTTACTAATATTCATATATTTAGATGAAATCATAAAAATGAATTTATGTACAAATTATTAACAACTATCTTCTTAAATTGATGGTAAAATATTATTAATGTTACTTATATTTATAAAATATATACATATATATAATTTTTTCTATTTATTGTTGGATACGAATTTTTAACGAATCGGACTGATCTAAATTCATATTCACTCCACGTATTTCGAATTACAAATTTTTATATTCTGATCATATTCGAATCTCTAATCTAATTAAAATTCAAATACAGAATTCGAATTGAACTCGAATTGAAATTCGTCCCATTGAGAATCCTATCTGTATCATTGAATTTGGGTTGGGCCCATGTGGACCCACCAGTGGGCCCACCGCCGCAACGGAGAACATGAGGCCTGCATTGGCGGTTGTGCGGCTGCCAATAAGAGAGGAGTTGGTAGCGTCTGCGACAATGATGTTACTAATTTCTAATTCAGTCCCTTCAATGTCTATAATTTCACAATACTGCCACCAGTTTATTTTTTGCCCTCAATCATTAGGAAAAACTTATAATGATAAAAGAAATATATAATTCATTAAAAGTTGATATAAAGCATAACTCAAATTTAATTAAATTGAAACGCTCTAATTTGGGGTATCCTTTTGAGTTCCTTAGGTACTAACTGATTCAATTAGGTTATAATAAATAGTTTCCTATATTAGCTTTATAAGTATATTTTTTAACTTAAAAAAAAAATTTATGATCGGAAATTGTACTAAAGCATAAAAATTTGTTAATATCGGGAGTATTGATTGATCTGCCGCGTGACTTTCACATGTGCAAGGGCAAAATAGACTTTACAGAGAACATGATTGGAAACTGGAAAGTCTATCAATTTTTTCTTTTAAGGAAAGTCGTTATCAAATTGAAAGAAATTGAATTTTTAAATAATGGAAGTCATTAGGTCCCACACCAGGGTCTCTGCATGTGATGTTGGTTGAAGATGGACTGTTAGCTTTAATAATTACCTCATTGATAGGCACAAGATCAATAATCTAATTTATTAAAAATTACACCTATTTTAATCCGAAATATTTTTAACCACAATGCAAATATATGTAGACACATCTTATGCTATATCATTCTACAAATATATTATAATTATTATGTAAATGTATTAGGTCCGATTGAGCTATCTGAGTAATACTTTTGTTTCCTTTATCTTAGGAGTAAGACGAGGAAAATTGAGACGAAATATCACATGGAAGCTTCTACTCGTGTTTCTACCTAACACAATTGAAAAAGGGGGGAAATAAAATAAATAAATAAAACAGAGAGGAAAGGGTGCAGGGTTGAAAAAGTGAATCCCTCTTCCATTTGCAAAGGGCCAATGTTTTTGGTTTTCTCTTGTCCCTTTGATTTGGGATTGTGCATGCCTTAGATTGCCTCTTTTGTTTGTGGGGTTTGAGTTTTCTTCTCTATTCTTTGTGTATATATATTTTCTTCGTCCCGTTTTTCTTTATTCCTGGTTACAGTTAATCAGTCAACTTGACTAAATTTATAAAAATTATAATAAATAAATAAATTAATATATTTCGTTAATAAGTTGATAGTATCATATGTCATCATATATATTAATATTTAAATTTTTTAATAAACCACAAATGTGAAAAATTTAACATGATAAGTCACTTAAAAGATTGAAAATTTTGACCGGATACTGTACCTAATGGAGTAAAAATAATGGAACAGAGGGAATATTATAGACAATTAAGCAACTAACGGATGATTAGTCTAGTGAAATGAATTAGCCTTCATAAGATATTCTCATAAAACATGTCTGATGCGTCTCAAACAGAATAAGTTAAGTCTAAGTCATGAAATACTTTTTAACAATTATGCAAGAATTTTTGTCGTATATAAATTATAAAATATATGGAAATTAGAAAAAAATATTAGAAATATCTCTCTTTTAATATCATGGGTTTGACTCTTCGTAAAATCCTCTTACCATTGTGAATTTGAATTTTGAGCCTACCTACCAGAACAGATGAAATATGGTATAATCTTTGGCAAATTGGGTATTCAAAAAAATTAGCCCAACACTCAGATATTAAAAGAAATTAAAAGAGGAAGTTAGAAAAATTGATGACTCAAATATGTTTTTATATTTTTCATTAAGACACTTAAGTCTTTCCTTAGGTATTACATTTGATTTTGCTAATGTTAGGGACAATATGTTAATCTATAAATTTGATATAAAATTGTGTCAAAATCAACCTTTTGTGAGTAAAACAAGGTTATCTCTTTTACATTAACATAGATATGGTTACTCACAAAGATCAGAAAGATCCCAAATTATCAGCTGGTTCAAGAAACAAAATGACACAATAAAAGGAGGGGAGGGGGGGGGGGGGAGGCAAATTGTTTTGGTAGATGGACTTTAGACTGAATTTAATTAGATTAGATTGCAAGTCAACAGTCACTAAACATGACGCAAATCTCACTTCAATTAGAGGGATTAGTTAAAACATAGGTAGAGAGGTCAATAATTTCGCCGAATAAGATTGAAGACTTAGGTGAAGAGGGTCATTTTTCAAATATTTGTATCACAACATTAGCTTTTCACCGTTAAAAAAAAATTTGAAAGACTTAGGGGTGGGTTTGACCCAGCGGTGAGAGCATTTCTAGATCTCTGTTTTGATTTTTAAGTGTTCGGCATTAAATATAAAAATTATTTTTGGTCAATCATGATTTTCATGGTGTTTGGCCCCAATATCATAATCACTTTAGGGGTATCTAGAAGTTAAAAATCAACTTATTTTAGAAGCTCATAAGGGGTTACTTTTACAAAAGCTATTATATAAAAGCAATTATTCTATAATTAATTTTTTATAATCAATTATTGTCAAAATCTATTTTAGTAAAATTAATTCTCCTATAATTGATTTTCGAACCTCTAGGCCAAACTCACCCTTAATCGTCTTAATTTGATAGTAAGTGAACACCTTCCTATCATACATGGGATACTAGGTTGAGAGGTTCTTCCATCAATTATTAATTATCAAAATTATTAAATCTATATACCAACTTATTTTTTTTTTTTTAGAAATATATACCAACTTCTTTGTCACATTTATAAAGGACTTATTATTATTGCCCACTTTTGTAGGGTTGGGGAAGAAAGTAATATGGAATGGCCGTTCGACCTATTCTCATAAATGATTCAGGCATGCTGTTTGAATTTAAAATCAAATTTATGTAGTAGAAGTAGGGGAAAGTGCACTTCAATTCACCCCCAAAAAATTACACATTTTACTATCAAGAAGTATAAAATAAGTAATCTATACTTTAACCCTTGAAATATTACATTTAGTTGCACATTTCCCCCCTCAATCGATTGTAAACCAACTTTCTTGTCGAAAAATGCATACATGCGCCCGTATGCATTTTTTAAAGGTAAATTAGTCACAACACCTTTTAACCGTCACATCTAAATAGGACCAATAACTATATTCATTGATTATCTCATCCACAACGTAAGTCGGCGAAATTTCTTTTTATTATTTTTTCTATAATCCGTGAAAAATTACTACATAGTCCATAATTTTTTCAATGGATGTTTGGCAAGTTACAGTCTATTAATGCTTAAAGAGCAATTCACTTTATTGTGATATAAAAATAGGCATATTACCCTGATGTAATATATAATAATGAGTGTATTACCTTCTTCCTCATGGATGTGTTGAACACCCGCTCTATAATGTGATTGAGACTTCATTTTGATGTGGAAAATGAACAATTTAACTAATGTTTGATAACATACTATTTTAACTTTACCCCCTCTATGATATATTTCCTCTGTCTCATTTTTCTTTATCCTGATCTCTTGGTACAGTTGATAATTATGATAAATAATTTAATTAATATATTTCACTAATAAGTTGATAATATCATATGACACCATATGTATTAATATTGAAAATATTTAATACACCACAAATATGAATAATTTAACAACATAAGTCACTTAAAAGATTGAAAAGTTTGATCTGGTACTGTAGGTAATGGAGTAAAAATAATGAAATGGAAGGAGTACATAATAAGCACTTTACCCCTATATAATATTGGTTAATGGGTATTTTACCCATTTGTGACATTGTATAATGAACATTACTTTACTCCCTATAAATATGTTAAAACCAACAAGGTGACAATCCTTTTACAAATTCAGGGGGGGAATTTTGCTTTTTAATTTATCACTATGAAAAATTGCGTTTTAAGGATAACACAGGGGTTAATTTGCTCTTAGGTCATTTTTCAAGTATTGTCGAGTAGGTAGATCACGGTTAAAAAGAAGATGGTCATTAAAGTTGGTTGAGAGATGCTATAATATAAAGGAGATAATGAATTGTGGATAGTTAATTTCATCACACATTTTGTATAGTATATTTGTTAATTAAGGGTGTATGTGGATGGGTTTTGGCCCGGTCTCGCGGGTTTCGCGAGATCGAGCCAAACCCGCGATACCGGGCCAAAACCCTTTCAAATGAGTTTTCGTCAAATCCATAAAACCATCAAAAATCTATTCAGAAATTCACACTCAAACTCTTCAAACCTATAAAACATTGATTTGACACCTACCACCTACTTTTCCCCCCAAATCTCACTAAAAAAGACATTGATTTGACACCTACCAATTATTTTTTCCCTAAACCCCAACATCTAAACTCAATTCAAGTGGGGTTCAACTTATTCAAACCACAAAACCTAACATCTAAAATCTATCCAAATAAGGTCTCAAAGGTTTCATCGAAACCACCCAAACAATTTTTTTTTTAACCGAGACCCGCGAAATCGAGCCAAAACCCATCCAAATAGACCCTAAGAACTCGTTTGACCGCTAACATTATTAATTTGGGATTTTTTTTTTTTTATCGTTTGATACTGCTTATAATAACATAAATGAAATCGATTCATAAATAAGTAATACTTTCTCTGTCCCATTTATTTTGCTCCCTTTGCTACAGTACCCGGTCAAACTTTTCAATTTTTTAAGTGATTTATCATATTAAATTATTCACATTTATGGAGTATTAAACCTTTTAAATATAAATATATATGGTGTCATATGATATTATTAACTTATTAATGAAATTATTTATTATAATTTTTATAGTTGACTGGTCAACTATACAAAAGGATAAAAGTAATTGGGACGAAGGAAGTATATGTTTTATACTTTACTATTAGTCAAGTCTACAAATTATAGTATTATCTTAATCATAATGACATGATTAATATTTGCACTATTACTTAAAAAGTTTAGCCAAACAAGTTCTTAACTGATTTTCATTATCTTTACATGTGGGAAGAGATATATTATAAGGTTCCATCTTCTTTTCGTCTCATCCTCTCACAACTTATCCGTTGTCTCATTCATTCACTCATTCATATCTTTTTCTAAAGATGACCAACCAGAAAAAGGAATCTAAATTTAGAAGAAAAGATAAAGTAATGAACAGAAATTGGTCTTTAAATTCTCCCACATCACATGATTCATCACACGTTCCATATCAATGATACTAAAGATAAGGATCGGAAAAATTAGTTAGATATAAAATATATAAGAAAGTTGGGAACACCGGTGCTCTTTTCTACGAATATTTACAATTGACCATCCACCCAAGGTGGTTGTACCAAGTGGTATTGGTTTGCTATCCTTACAAGGGAAACTCAAGTTCAAATCCCACCAGATACACCATACTAGGAAAGACCTATACCTAATGCACTCTTCGATCCGAGTTGTAAATACACAGTTTAGTAGATAAAAAAAAAAAAAAAACTGATCATCCGAACCTATGGGCAAGGATGGGAAATTTGCCTTTGTTAGTCCACATGATCAAACTTCAACATTTTGATCCCGCAATTTACAAATTACAGTTTTGGATGTTCTAATTATTAGATGATTTGTGTTTGTTGTCCAATTGCCTCGTTTCCATACAACTAGGACCAAAAATTCAAAACCGAGATTGTCATTTAGACCAAGATTGTCAAATATATACTGATCTATTGAACCAAGAAGTAACTATTTAAAAAGTTGGAACCGAGTTGTAATTTCACCAAATCAGACGACTCAATTTTGTAAAGAATACAAGCAAAGGTGCTAGAAATTCAGTCAAGTGGGGGCTAAAAGTGCAATTTTACCGTGAAAGGATTGATTAATTATTTTTAGCTAATCCAGCTTAATCGGAATTACCTATCACGAAGATGCGGAAGGATAGTCTAATTATTTTAGCTAATCTAGCTGGGTCGTGCTTACATATTGCGGGGCAAAGTATATTCACATGCTTTGTGAATAATATAATTAAAATTGCGAGTTAATGCCAATTTACCCCATGTGAAATGCATAATATTCAATTTATCCCCTATAAAAAATTAAAGAAGCAATTTACATCCCTCAGGCGGAGAGTGTAACTCTTGCTATTGGAACTAAATGTCCCATAATGGTTGAAAATCATAGTTAAGTCCATTTTATAAAGTCTTGGGCAACCCTCACCTTACAAGCTAACTTTTGATATTAAGTTAGGCTCAAGTCATGTAATTGGACTTAGCTCAATCTATGTGGTGAATTTTAATACTTGTCGAAACTAAGAGTGGGCATGGAAAGCGTTTCCTAACACAGGGGGGTAAATTGCCACATTTATCATAACACAGAAGGGTAAAGTACCACATATAAAAATGTCAGGGATGCAGTCTGAAACTTTTATAAGATTACATAGGGTAAAATGCTCTTTTTCAAATCATAGGGAGATAAATTGAACATGATGAATATCACACGGGGGTAAATTGCCATTAACTCTTAAAATTGCAGCTGAAAATCAGACCAAAATTTTCAAAATAACTTCTCAAGTTGATTCACAATCTCCTTTAAAATTAGATACCTCGTAACGATAATTTTCGAATCACATAATATATTAATACACAATTTTCTTATAGTGGTTTATTCACGATTCTCTTTCATAAAAAACTTAAATACACGTATTTGTTAAAGCTATTCTTCAAAAGGAAATAAAAGGAATTTTTTTTTTTGGGTAAAAAATTAAATTATGCATTAAACAAAATCAAATCAAAAGTATGCGTTACAACAATTTGGGGTCACCCCGATCGCAAAAAGGATATGAAATATTCAGGACCACAGGCCAGAGTGTGTGTAACTTCATGTGTAACAAACCTTTTAGAAGTTAAATTTTACGTGAAAGTACAAAAGATGATTTTTACACCAACTTTCTGCACAGACAGGAGGGCCTAGAAAAATTGGCAACACAGGAAATCCACATCAAAGAAGAGGACATGAATTTGAAACATTCACCAAATTCTTCAAATTGTGCAATAAATTGTCATAATGTGTACTGTTATGCAATAATGGTACTCAACTGTTACTGGTAAAATGCAAAAATCGCAGTTGCAATCGTACAGGTTAGACTCTCAACACGTTGTTCTGCTCTCTGTGAAATTGCATTATTGATCCAAACTTTAATTATTTCTTGTTCTTTTGGCCTCATCACTCCTACTATTTTATTTGGGACAAAAAAAAACTAAGAACAGTTTTATGGGCCCAGTAGTGCTAAATATTACAAAAATGACCAAAGGTAAAAAAAATTGGGAAATTGGAATCATTATACAAATTATAATTATGGGCCAAAAGTGTTGAAAATCTAATCATATGAAATTTAAAGTGCAATTTCGCCCTTGTACAATCTAAATAAAATTTTCAAAAAAAAAAAAAACTTAACTAATATTACTAATCACATTTCTACTATTTATATGAATTAATCTCTAATTATTGGGTAAATAATGTAAAAAAAAAATTACAGATCAAATTTTGATTTCATCTCCAAGCTCTGTAGTCCAAAACTCCAGCCTTTATTCCAAGAAGACCATGTCCAGAATTACTGCTACTGCCACTGCTAACACCATTACTACAAGTGCAATCCTTACTGTTTTGTATCCCAAGACTACAGACAAAGCACAAGGTACTACTACTACTGCTACTATTACTTCCTCCACTCCTTTTGAATGGTTGTTGATTTTGTTGCTGATAAGGAGGACTAATTCTGAGTTCAAGATTCAAATCTGGGCACCTTTCTTTTAAAGGGCTATTTTCTTCTTTGCTTATAATAATTCCAGCTGAAGTTACATTTTTCTCCTCTTCTTTTGCTTTTGAATTAGCATTGGAAAACGATATCGTTTTAATTTGATCTTGTGAAACAGATGCAGAGTCATTGATTGGCCTGTGAGTCGTGGGATCAATACCCCGGCTCATTAATTTTCTTCTTATGTGTGTATTCCAATAGTTCTTGATCTCGTTGTCTGTTCTTCCCGGTAATCTCCCAGCTATAAGTGACCACCTATGATAACAAAAAGAAATCCCATTACTCTTAGTAATTACTATAAATTTAGCAAAATAAATTGAAAAAAATATTTTGAAATATGTGACAGTTACAAATGCATTAAAATTATTAATTATTTAAAAACCATCAAAATCTCTAAAACACTATCAGAAAAACCAAATAAATGGGCCCTAGCCCTTTTTTCGAATTACCCCCTTTATTATTTTTATTGGGAAAAAAATATAATAATAGTGAAATAAAACATGTTTAATACTTGCAAATAATTAATAAGCACAATATATTGCTAGCATTTTAAGGGGCGGATATTTTTTTGCTAATGAAAATAGGTAGCGTACGTGTGTGTGTGTTTCAATTTTAATTAACAAAGCCGATGATCATCCATCATGATCATATAATCATAGATAATTAGACACTTACTTGTTGCCAAGAAGGCTATGGAGTTTAATAATGAGCTCATCTTCGTCTTCCGTAAAGTTGCCACGTTTGAGGTCCGGTCTCAAATAATTGATCCACCGGAGGCGGCAGCTCTTCCCGCAGCGGAGGAGTCCGGCGGCTTTGGGCAGTGACCGCCAGCAACCCTCGCCGTGTGCTCGAATATAAGCTATGAGACGATCATCTTCTTCTTTAGTCCATGCCCCTTTGTTTGTGTGAGCTTTCTCACAGCAAGGAGATCTTCCCATTAATTAATTAATTATAGTTCTTGAAATTTAACAAGTGAAAATACTCAAACTAGTAGTGTACTAGTGTGCGTGCTATAATATTCTTTTACCCTTTTTTTGGGGATGGAATTTGGTGTACGATTTTGGGAGTGTAGTGTAGCTTTAGTTGGTGCTTGAGCATCAAAGGCCGGCCCTTTAAGGACTTGATGTGGGGTTATATATATATAAGCTTTTCTAACAATAGATAGAGAGAGAGAGAGAGAGAAGAGGGGTAGGGGTGGGGGGACTAATTGCTTCTAGATGTGAGTTGGTGAGACTGGTTTTGAGAGAGAAGTGTCCCCCCCCCCCCACCCCCCCCCCCCCCCACCCCCCCCCCCCCCCACCCCCCCCCCCCCCCACCCCCCCCCCCCCCCACCCCCCCCCCCCCCCACCCCCCCCCCCCCCCACCCCCCCCCCCCCCCACCCCCCCCCCCCCCCACCCCCCCCCCCCCCCACCCCCCCCCCCCCCCACCCCCCCCCCCCCCCACCCCCCCCCCCCCCCACCCCCCCCCCCCCCCACCCCCCCCCCCCCCCACCCCCCCCCCCCCCCACCCCCCCCCCCCCCCACCCCCCCCCCCCCCCACCCCCCCCCCCCCCCACCCCCCCCCCCCCCCACCCCCCCCCCCCCCCACCCCCCCCCCCCCCCACCCCCCCCCCCCCCCACCCCCCCCCCCCCCCACCCCCCCCCCCCCCCACCCCCCCCCCCCCCCACCCCCCCCCCCCCCCACCCCCCCCCCCCCCCACCCCCCCCCCCCCCCACCCCCCCCCCCCCCCACCCCCCCCCCCCCCCACCCCCCACAAATTGGGTATTCAAAAAAATTAGCCCAACACTCAGATATTAAAAGAAATTAAAAGAGAAGTTAGAAAAATTGATGACTCAAATATGTTTTTATATTTTTCATTAAGACACTTAAGTCTTTCCTTAGGTATTACATTTGATTTTGCTAATGTTAGGGACAATATGTTAATCTATAAATTTGATATAAAATTGTGTCAAAATCAACCTTTTGTGAGTAAAAACAAGGTTATCTCTTTTACATTAACATAGATATGGTTACTCACAAAGATCAGAAAGATCCCAAATTATCAGCTGGTTCAAGAAACAAAATGACACAATAAAAGGAGGGGAGGGGGGGGGGGGGGGGGGGGGCAAATTGTTTTGGTAGATGGACTTTAGACTGAATTTAATTAGATTAGATTGCAAGTCAACAGTCACTAAACATGACGCAAATCTCACTTCAATTAGAGGGATTAGTTAAAACATAGGTAGAGAGGTCAATAATTTCGCCGAATAAGATTGAAGACTTAGGTGAAGAGGGTCATTTTTCAAATATTTGTATCACAACATTAGCTTTTCACCGTTAAAAAAAAATTTGAAAGACTTAGGGGTGGGTTTGACCCAGCGGTGAGAGCATTTCTAGATCTCTGTTTTGATTTTTAAGTGTTCGGCATTAATTATAAAAATTATTTTTGGTCAATCATGATTTTCATGGTGTTTGGCCCCAATATCATAATCACTCTAGGGGTATCTAGAAGTTAAAAATCAACTTATTTTAGAAGCTCATAAGGGGTTACTTTTACAAAAGCTATTATATAAAAGCAATTATTCTATAATTAATTTTTTATAATCAATTATTGTCAAAATCTATTTTAGTAAAATTAATTCTCCTATAATTGATTTTCGAACCTCTAGACCAAACTCACCCTTAATCGTCTTAATTTGATAGTAAGTGAACACCTTCCTATCATACATGGGATACTAGGTTGAGAGGTTCTTCCATCAATTATTAATTATCAAAATTATTAAATCTATATACCAACTTATTTTTTTTTTTTAGAAATATATACCAACTTCTTTGTCACATTTATAAAGGACTTATTATTATTGCCCACTTTTGTAGGGTTGGGGAAGAAAGTAATATGGAATGGCCGTTCGACCTATTCTCATAAATGATTCAGGCATGCTGTTTGAATTTAAAATCAAATTTATGTAGTAGAAGTAGGGGAAAGTGCACTTCAATTCACCCCCAAAAAATTACACATTTTACTATCAAGAAGTATAAAATAAGTAATCTATACTTTAACCCTTGAAATATTACATTTAGTTGCACATTTCCCCCCTCAATCGATTGTAAACCAACTTTCTTGTCGAAAAATGCATACATGCGCCCGTATGCATTTTTTAAAGGTAAATTAGTCACAACACCTTTTAACCGTCACATCTAAATAGGACCAATAACTATATTCATTGATTATCTCATCCACAACGTAAGTCGGCGAAATTTCTTTTTATTATTTTTTCTATAATCCGTGAAAAATTACTACATAGTCCATAATTTTTTCAATGGATGTTTGGCAAGTTACAGTCTATTAATGCTTAAAGAGCAATTCACTTTATTGTGATATAAAAATAGGCATATTACCCTGATGTAATATATAATAATGAGTGTATTACCTTCTTCCTCATGGATGTGTTGAACACCCGCTCTATAATGTGATTGAGACTTCATTTTGATGTGGAAAATGAACAATTTAACTAATGTTTGATAACATACTATTTTAACTTTACCCCCTCTATGATATATTTCCTCTGTCTCATTTTTCTTTATCCTGATCTCTTGGTACAGTTGATAATTATGATAAATAATTTAATTAATATATTTCACTAATAAGTTGATAATATCATATGACACCATATGTATTAATATTGAAAATATTTAATACACCACAAATATGAATAATTTAACAACATAAGTCACTTAAAAGATTGAAAAGTTTGATCTGGTACTGTAGGTAATGGAGTAAAAATAATGAAATGGAAGGAGTACATAATAAGCACTTTACCCCTATATAATATTGGTTAATGGGTATTTTACCCATTTGTGACATTGTATAATGAACATTACTTTACTCCCTATAAATATGTTAAAACCAACAAGGTGACAATCCTTTTACAAATTCAGGGGGGGAATTTTGCTTTTTAATTTATCACTATGAAAAATTGCGTTTTAAGGATAACACAGGGGTTAATTTGCTCTTAGGTCATTTTTCAAGTATTGTCGAGTAGGTAGATCACGGTTAAAAAGAAGATGGTCATTAAAGTTGGTTGAGAGATGCTATAATATAAAGGAGATAATGAATTGTGGATAGTTAATTTCATCACACATTTTGTATAGTATATTTGTTAATTAAGGGTGTATGTGGATGGGTTTTGGCCCGGTCTCGCGGGTTTCGCGAGATCGAGCCAAACCCGCGATATCGGGCCAAAACCCTTTCAAATGAGTTTTCGCCAAACCCATAAAACCATCAAAAATCTATTCAGAAATTCACACTCAAACTCTTCAAACCTATAAAACATTGATTTGGCACCTACCACCTACTTTTCCCCCCAAATCTCACTAAAAAAGACATTGATTTGACACCTACCACTTATTTTTTCCCCTAAACCCCAACATCCAAACTCAATCCAAGTGGGGTTTCAACTTATTCAAACCACAAAATCCAACAGCCAAAACCTATCCAAATAAGGTCTCAAAGGTTTCATCGAAACCTCAAACCATTTTTTTTTAACCGAGACCCGCGAAATCGAGCCAAAACCCATCCAAATAGACCCTAAGAACTCGTTTGACCGCTAACATTATTAATTTGGGATTTTTTTTTTTATCGTTTGATACTGCTTATAATAACATAAATGAAATTGATTCATAAATAAGTAATACTTTCTCTGTCCCATTTATTTTGCTCCCTTTGCTACAGTACCCGGTCAAACTTTTCGATTTTTTAAGTGATTTATCATATTAAATTATTCACATTTATGGAGTATTAAACCTTTTAAATATAAATATATATGGTATCATATGATATTATTAACTTATTAATGAAATTATTTATTATAATTTTTATAGTTGACTGGTCAACTATACAAAAGGATAAAAGTAATTGGGACGAAGGAAGTATATGTTTTATACTTTACTATTAGTCAAGTCTACAAATTATAGTATTATCTTAATCATAATGACATGATTAATATTTGCACTATTACTTAAAAAGTTTAGCCAAACAAGTTCTTAACTGATTTTCATTATCTTTACATGTGGGAAGAGATATATTATAAGGTTCCATCTTCTTTTCGTCTCATCCTCTCACAACTTATCCGTTGTCTCATTCATTCACTCATTCATATCTTTTTCTAAAGATGACCAACCAGAAAAAGGAATCTAAATTTAGAAGAAAAGATAAAGTAATGAACAGAAATTGGTCTTTAAATTCTCCCACATCACATGATTCATCACACGTTCCATATCAATGATACTAAAGATAAGGATCGGAAAAATTAGTTAGATATAAAATATATAAGAAAGTTGGGAACACCGGTGCTCTTTTCTACGAATATTTACAATTGACCATCCACCCAAGGTGGTTGTACCAAGTGGTATTAGTTTGCTATCCTTACAAGGGAAACTCAAGTTCAAATCCCACCAGATACACCATACTAGGAAAGACCTATACCTAATGCACTCTTCGATCCGAGTTGTAAATACACAGTTTAGTAGATAAAAAAAAAAAAAACTGATCATCCGAACCTATGGGCAAGGATGGGAAATTTGCCTTTGTTAGTCCACATGATCAAACTTCAACATTTTGATCCCGCAATTTACAAATTACAGTTTTGGATGTTCTAATTATTAGATGATTTGTGTTTGTTGTCCAATTGCCTCGTTTCCATACAACTAGGACCAAAAATTCAAAACCGAGATTGTCATTTAGACCAAGATTGTCAAATATATACTGATCTATTGAACCAAGAAGTAACTATTTAAAAAGTTGGAACCGAGTTGTAATTTCACCAAATCAGACGACTCAATTTTGTAAAGAATACAAGCAAAGGTGCTAGAAATTCAGTCAAGTGGGGGCTAAAAGTGCAATTTTACCGTGGAAGGATTGATTAATTATTTTTAGCTAATCCAGCTTAATCGGAATTACCTATCACGAAGATGCGGAAGGATAGTCTAATTATTTTAGCTAATCTAGCTGGGTCGTGCTTACATATTGCGGGGCAAAGTATATTCACATGCTTTGTGAATAATATAATTAAAATTGCGAGTTAATGCCAATTTACCCCATGTGAAATGCATAATATTCAATTTATCCCCTATAAAAAATTAAAGAAGCAATTTACATCCCTCAGGCGGAGAGTGTAACTCTTGCTATTGGAACTAAATGTCCCATAATGGTTGAAAATCATAGTTAAGTCCATTTTATAAAGTCTTGGGCAACCCTCACCTTACAAGCTAACTTTTGATATTAAGTTAGGCTCAAGTCATGTAATTGGACTTAGCTCAATCTATGTGGTGAATTTTAATACTTGTCGAAACTAAGAGTGGGCATGGAAAGCGTTTCCTAACACAGGGGGGTAAATTGCCACATTTATCATAACACAGAAGGGTAAAGTACCACATATAAAAATGTCAGGGATGCAGTCTGAAACTTTTATAAGATTACATAGGGTAAAATGCTCTTTTTCAAATCATAGGGAGATAAATTGAACATGATGAATATCACACGGGGGTAAATTGCCATTAACTCTTAAAATTGCAGCTGAAAATCAGACCAAAATTTTCAAAATAACTTCTCAAGTTGATTCACAATCTCCTTTAAAATTAGATACCTCGTAACGATAATTTTCGAATCACATAATATATTAATACACAATTTTCTTATAGTGGTTTATTCACGATTCTCTTTCATAAAAAAACTTAAATACACGTATTTGTTAAAGCTATTCTTCAAAAGGAAATAAAAGGAATTTTTTTTTTTTGGGTAAAAAATTAAATTATGCATTAAACAAAATCAAATCAAAAGTATGCGTTACAACAATTTGGGGTCACCCCGATCGCAAAAAGGATATGAAATATTCAGGACCACAGGCCAGAGTGTGTGTAACTTTATGTGTAACAAACCTTTTAGAAGTTAAATTTTACGTGAAAGTACAAAAGATGATTTTTACACCAACTTTCTGCACAGACAGGAGGGCCTAGAAAAATTGGCAACACAGGAAATCCACATCAAAGAAGAGGACATGAATTTGAAACATTCACCAAATTCTTCAAATTGTGCAATAAATTGTCATAATGTGTACTGTTATGCAATAATGGTACTCAACTGTTACTGGTAAAATGCAAAAATCGCAGTTGCAATCGTACAGGTTAGACTCTCAACACGTTGTTCTGCTTTCTGTGAAATTGCATTATTGATCCAAACTTTAATTATTTCTTGTTCTTTTGGCCTCATCACTCCTTCCATTTTATTTGGGACAAAAAAAAACTAAGAACAGTTTTATGGGCCCAGTAGTGCTAAATATTACAAAAATGACCAAAGGTAAAAAAAATTGGGAAATTGGAATCATTATACAAATTATAATTATGGGCCAAAAGTGTTGAAAATCTAATCATATGAAATTTAAAGTGCAATTTCGCCCTTGTACAATCTAAATAAAATTTTCAAAAAAAAAAAAAACTTAACTAATATTACTAATCACATTTCTACTATTTATATGAATTAATCTCTAATTATTGGGTAAATAATGTAAAAAAAAAATTACAGATCAAATTTTGATTTCATCTCCAAGCTCTGTAGTCCAAAACTCCAGCCTTTATTCCAAGAAGACCATGTCCAGAATTACTGCTACTGCCACTGCTAACACCATTACTACAAGTGCAATCCTTACTGTTTTGTATCCCAAGACTACAGACAAAGCACAAGGTACTACTACTACTGCTACTATTACTTCCTCCACTCCTTTTGAATGGTTGTTGATTTTGTTGCTGATAAGGAGGACTAATTCTGAGTTCAAGATTCAAATCTGGGCACCTTTCTTTTAAAGGGCTATTTTCTTCTTTGCTTATAATAATTCCAGCTGAAGTTACATTTTTCTCCTCTTCTTTTGCTTTTGAATTAGCATTGGAAAACGATATCGTTTTAATTTGATCTTGTGAAACAGATGCAGAGTCATTGATTGGCCTGTGAGTCGTGGGATCAATACCCCGGCTCATTAATTTTCTTCTTATGTGTGTATTCCAATAGTTCTTGATCTCGTTGTCTGTTCTTCCCGGTAATCTCCCAGCTATAAGTGACCACCTATGATAACAAAAAGAAATCCCATTACTCTTAGTAATTACTATAAATTTAGCAAAATAAATTGAAAAAAATATTTTGAAATATGTGACAGTTACAAATGCATTAAAATTATTAATTATTTAAAAACCATCAAAATCTCTAAAACACTATCAGAAAAACCAAATAAATGGGCCCTAGCCCTTTTTTCGAATTACCCCCTTTATTATTTTTATTGGGAAAAAAATATAATAATAGTGAAATAAAACATGTTTAATACTTGCAAATAATTAATAAGCACAATATATTGCTAGCATTTTAAGGGGCGGATATTTTTTTGCTAATAAAAATAGGTAGCGTACGTGTGTGTGTGTTTCAATTTTAATTAACAAAGCCGATGATCATCCATCATGATCATATAATCATAGATAATTAGACACTTACTTGTTGCCAAGAAGGCTATGGAGTTTAATAATGAGCTCATCTTCGTCTTCCGTAAAGTTGCCACGTTTGAGGTCCGGTCTCAAATAATTGATCCACCGGAGGCGGCAGCTCTTCCCGCAGCGGAGGAGTCCGGCGGCTTTGGGCAGTGACCGCCAGCAACCCTCGCCGTGTGCTCGAATATAAGCTATGAGACGATCATCTTCTTCTTTAGTCCATGCCCCTTTGTTTGTGTGAGCTTTCTCACAGCAAGGAGATCTTCCCATTAATTAATTAATTATAGTTCTTGAAATTTAACAAGTGAAAATACTCAAACTAGTAGTGTACTAGTGTGCGTGCTATAATATTCTTTTACCCTTTTTTTGGGGATGGAATTTGGTGTACGATTTTGGGAGTGTAGTGTAGCTTTAGTTGGTGCTTGAGCATCAAAGGCCGGCCCTTTAAGGACTTGATGTGGGGTTATATATATATAAGCTTTTCTAACAATAGATAGAGAGAGAGAGAGAGAGAAGAGGGGTAGGGGTGGGGGGACTAATTGCTTCTAGATGTGAGTTGGTGAGACTGGTTTTGAGAGAGAAGTGGATGGTGGCCTCTCTCTTTGATATTATTTACTCAAATAAATTGGTCCCAATTTTTTATATTGTCTATTCAGGAATTAGATCTGACTTAATAATATTTTTGTGATATTGTTAGACATATTAACGTGGGCATCACTTCTATTGAGAATTTGAACTCATATTCGCCACATACTGTGAATTGGTTCATATCACTATACCAATCACTTGTTGCTAAAAGTTATAACTGGACCTAAAATGGGTGTATCCTAATTTTACCTAATGATAATTTTAAAAGAAAAAAAAAAACATATTTTAGGAAATTAAACTAAATCTTGATTAGGGACGTCCTAGAAAGGAAACAAGAGAGAAAAATTTGGGAGGACGGATACATCATCATATAATAATTTAAGGACATGTAGCATTATAAATGATATAGGTAACTTTCAGGTAGGTTTAAAGTAAGGTATTAATTAACTAGTATTAATGTCGAGAAAGACAAGGATTGATATGATCTCCTCCTTCACTTTCTTCCATCCAAACTTTGAACCACCTTCATTTAATAATTTAACTAACAATCCAAAAATCTTCCCAACCGGCAGTTGAAACTGCGTTTTGATCGACTATAAATTTAATCTGGGAACCCCATTTGTGTCATGATGCTGTTGTAACTAATTAATATTGTTTAATTCTTCTGGTGAACTCTGCAGCACCCAAACATCTATATGCTACCTAGAATCCCATCTTTTTTAATATTTAATAAATTCATGTTATATATAGTATTTGCTATTTATACGAGTTAGGTGTTTAATTCAACCTATTCTTCATTTCAGAACCAACTCGTAATGAAATTGCTCTACCTATCATGCATATATATGAATTTGGCAAAGATCCCATCATAGAACATATGCAGTGAAAAAGTTGATTGAATTGTGAAAGAATCAATGGGACCCTCGTGTATATTTTGGCTTAGAGTACTTATTTTATTCAGATCTCGAAATTAATATGGATAGAGCCATATTCCAAAAAAGATTCAAATCTAGAACTTAATCCTTTCGTCTCAACCTAATGAGACTTTGAACCTATAAAAGTTATTGATTTGACCATTTTTAATCTACTATTCTTTTCTTTTCCAGTTAGACTAAACTAAATTTAGAGAGAAAAAAAATAGCTGATGATAATTAATCAAACTAAATTTAGACTATTTTTTTCCCATTTGTAACTTTTCCCTCAATCATGATCATATATATGCACTAGAGATGTTAGTTGTGTACCTTATTCTGCTGGTGTTCCAACATGCACAATATGTTTATATAGTTTAAGATTAAGATTTTGTTATTATATGTATAAGGCTTCTAGAAGGTTGGTGCAAGGCAGTGTGAAGAGCAAAAATGAAATGAGTGTGGTGTATGTGGTTGTAGTTGTATGTGGGCTTTGGTTCACCTTCCACGTACTTTTCTTTCCCCCAAACCTTGTGGTGCAAGTTTAGGCATCAAAAGTAGGGTTAATTAGGATTGAGATAGTTTTCTTCTTATATCCTAGCTAATATAAGTTACCCACACCACCATATAATATAATTGTTTACCGGCCGTTGCCAATGAAATGATGAGTTTTCGTAGGTAGACGATATACATAAAATGTGATGCAGATTTTTTCAATTCTTTATAAATATATATTGATTTAATTGTATTACTTTAATATATATCGTGAATATATTATGATTTTATTATATGTGTTGCACTATTAGCATATACATCGACTATACACAATATTTTCAAAATTGTATACAATAGTTTTTGGAATTCATCACCCCACTCCACCCCAACCGAAAACAACTTGTGCCTATGAATCACGACCCTTAAATAGGCCCAACAAATTGGGAATTGATGTCATGGGACTCAAGAGATAGAGAGATGCCCACTTATGTAATTTCATGTGCTTATTTCACCTACGTTTTCTCCTTTTCCTGACTGTCATGGTCCAAAAATGGCTCCACGTTTGTGATTCTATTTCATGCGAATGTTATCTCCTCTTCAACCCAAAAAATAAGTGTAAAAAGAAAAGAAAAGAAAACAAGATTGAGAGATAGATAGAACACCCCACTATGCATATCCATAACCCAACAACTTTTTCATTCTTGCTTCTCAAAAGTAAAGTATTAAGAGCTATAATCCGAAAAGCACCTCAAATAAATGTCAACTTTGTAATTAATTGAAGGGTGATTTGAGCATTAATTTATACCAAAACAAGATGTGCAGTAATTAGTTTGCAAACACCTCTTCTTTCGTAGAAAATTATTGCCTAGACCCGGTCTTTCATAGATCATACACAATATTTTGCAAATGTGTTTAGTGAATGCACTAATTTTGTTCATGGTCTATGAAATTTTCTTTCTTTCGTTTGGCAGCTAGCCTAAATGTCGAATTATTATGTGTTTGCAAACACCCCTAACTTAATTACAACCTATGCTAAAGTTAAAGCACAAGCAACAACTTCTGATTATATATTGCAAAAATTACCCAAATCAAACTTAAATTTTACCGAAACATGCAACAATCCTGAGTTTACGAGTCACCTAAAAAGAATCCCATTTTTTAGTAGCTAGGATTGGTACTTGTCATACTAATCAGTTAGGTTGATAAAGTTTAAGGGGGGGGGGTGGGAAGTGTACTTGGATGCCTCATAAACACACACACACGTAAAACAAAGTAATCAAGTCCATATGGGGAAGATAATGAAAAGGGTAATATCACTAATAGATTGGCCAAAGTTTTTGATAATACTGAAATTGGTTAAAAAAACTTTGAGGGCATGTTATATAGACACACTAGCTAGGCGATAATAAATCTGGAATTGTGGTAAGGTGACAGCCAACTCATAACCTCGTGGATAACATGTGCTTAGGTATAGAACACGACTCGTGGGTTTGTCCTAAAATACTCTTTACCTACTTATTTTGGTTGTTTTCTCTCCCTTCCCATGTGAGGCCCCTCAACCCTTAGGGCGGTTATGTCAAATTAAATGACCCACATTAGGTGGATAAAACTTAGCTTCATTACATATATAACAAGAATTAGATGTTTTCGTTTAATTTTCGTGATTATATAATCTTGATTTGATTGAGTTGCGGTCCACAAATGTTTCTTAGATTTTTTTTTTTTTTTTAAAAAAAAGTTACTATGTTGATTATAATCATCTATCACACTTGCCTCATACCCACATTGATTTGTTAGATGTTCAATGCAAGCTTTTAACATGAAATGCAATCCCTCACATGCACTAAAGTCTTTGTAACATTTGTACATTAAAACATGTCAAAGAGTTGAGCTGAATTGAATAATTTAATGTACGTTAATTTGATTTTCTTAGATAAAAATTGTGTTTTAGACACTATTCGGATTTTAGACGAATCTAATTTGAATAATTTATATTTAACATATGTTATTTTAGTTTTATTGTTAAAATAGGATTTCAAAAACTATATATTAAGATTATTCAAATTTAGTTTATTACTTAAAATAAACTGAACTTTTCTTGATCGAACTCAACTTGAGTCTCGACTAACTTGATCTAAGTTTCAATCATGTATATTTTCAAAATATTAGAAGGACATTTTGTTAAGTTGTTAGATATAATATTCTATTTGCAAATGAGACTGTAACCTAGTGACAAAGTTGAAGCTCCAAAATCAAAAGTTATTGGGTTAGTGTGATTATAATTCTAGTTTATTCTTGTAATTTGATATTGGAAATATTTTGATATAATGATCTAATGTATGGATGTATTCATCGTCTAAAAAAAATTATACTATCCCATTTTATATTTTTCATTTCTTATACAAGGTAGGTAAAATATACGAACCCAACAAAATATTTACTATATAGTATAATATATAGCAATTTATCATATCCAATGAAGCACAACTGAACTGAACTGATCAGAGAAAATGCTACCACCTAACATCGGCCAAATTTTGTGTGGTTCTAATTCTTAAATCTTACTATATTATTTGCACTATCATTTCACGTTTGTCCTCAACTGGGTATTTTGTTTGGTTCTAAGCACCACAACATTAAAGATAGGGCTCAAATTTAGAAGATATTCGCCTTCCAAGAAACCCAAGAACCTAATTTTGGTTACACTTTTAGTTCATTTCCATTTGCGTTGTCATTTTAGTTATTGAAATTCAAGAACCAAACATAGTCTTAGTTCAATAATAACCATTACATTATGTGAGCTTCTTGAATTTTAATTAGTGAGTAAACAAAAGATTTATAGACATTAAATTACCCACATATATATCTGCAGCAGAGTAAAGAAAAGTTTAGCTGCAAAATCCAGAGGTCAATTATTCGCACGAGGGTAGAGTACTACAAAATAATCTACATAAAACATGCATGGATCTACAATTAAGTAAAGAAAGTTTGTACATGATTCCCATGTTATCCAATCTGGATCAGATCAGTGTTAAGACAATCAAACATACATCTTTTGAACTGGCAGATTTCCTTAAACAAGAATATGTCTAAAGAGTGAGTTATCAATCATAGGCAACCTAACTAGCTAAATTCCTTCCTAGCAAGCAAATATAATACTAATTCCAACATGGGCCAACAAGCTAGTTTATTCGATTTTACAAGCTAGTATTAGCTGCAATTTTCAGAAGCGTACATAGTTTCTCAATTGTATTTTCTGTAAATTCTTCCGCTGCACGCTCCTGGAGAACGATGCTACAACCTTGTTATTGCTCAACAATTCTCTCCTTCAAATATTTCAGGATAGCTTTTGTTCCTCGCTCCAAAATTGTCCTTCGAATGCTGCATTTCAAATCAAATTACCATCCTTTTATTCATAAATGAGCTAAAATGGTATATATCCAAAATTCCGAATGCAAAATTCACACAAGACTAGAGTACCTTCTCAATGCGTTTCCATCCAGTCTTAACACCTGCAGGCTGGGTTCAAGCAAACCCTGCAAACCCCATAGGAAATGTAAGCAATTATGACTACATATTAATAACAAAGGTAGAAAAGGAATTAATTGTATCAAAAAATTATTTTTTTCCAATTCCATTATTTTTCATTTTTTCCAGTTAAAGCAGGGCAAGCCCGAATCGAGGAAGGCAACTGACTTCCAATTTTTTTTTTTTTTTTTCATAAGTGAAGGCAACTGACTTCCATTACCAGATTTGTGAATTATTAGAATATATCAACCGATAAATGTTTAACTTAATTTTAAAGACAAATTTAATTGAATAAACTGTTGCAATTTATGGGGGTAACTCTCATGAATTCCATCCCCTTTTTTTTCCCTTTTAAACAGATTTTAAGGTAAACAAGTATATATATTACACTTTCTCATAACGCAAATTTGTCACCTGATCTCAACATAGCTGGAACTTCAAGCTATTTGTTCTCTTCTCTCTTAGGCCATCTTCAATCAATGATAAACCTCATTATATTTAATGTTTTTTCTTATAAATAATTTCAACTCAAACAAGCATTTCTTTCTTATAAAAGATTTTTAAATAATATAAAAAATCGAATTTTTTTATTTAAATTTAACTTCAAATTGAAAATTTGATTTTCAAATTTTGTGTAAATTTTTAATTTTGATATTTAAAATTTATCTAATAATTTAGACAATGTACAAATTAATCGAATTTTAAATTATTTGTAATCTAATAAATGGGTTTTAATATGATTCGAACTCTTATACTCGAGTTCGAATCGTATTAAAACTCATTTATATGTGATCACGGTTATTTTATTAAATATTATTATTATGATGACGATGATAGAGGTGGTGTAAAAAAACATTAACATGCCTCTTGTTATTTATGTCCCAACAACCGAAGATGATCGTAAAAACTACTTGGAATAAGGTACTGACTTACACTAGCTAAAGTACAGAACTCATGAATTATAAAAAAAAAAAAATGTACAGAACTCATGGTAATGTTTTGAGTATTCAACAAGATTGAATATAAACATATTTTCCAGTTTAAGTATTGTAAATTTGTAACGAATAATAGAAAGACAAAAGAAATATAATGTTGCATCGAAAAATTCAGATCTGCAAATTAGTTGTCTAAAATATTAATATTCGATGAACAAAGTTTCTTCTAGTAATAACTTAACATTGGGCTTTGAGCATAGAAGTATGAAAATGACTGAAGTGTAAAATCTTTGGGCTACCAACCAACCTAATGGCCTAATAACACAAACAATTTTTAAGCTATGGGGTGGCAAAATGGGCCACACCCATGGGTTGGCCCATTTCAAACATGACCCAATACTAATTTCTTTATTTGTTGGGTTGGGTCGAGATGAGTTGAACTAAAGTTTATATTGGTCGGGTCAAATAATAGAAAATATACAATACAGAAAATTAGCGTAACCTTTTTTCTTTTCCAAATTTATGCAATTTCTAATAACGTCCTATATTAAATCTATCAAAATCCCTTTTTTAAATTTTTTAATAAATATTGTTAATTTAATGGAAAAATATAGTCGCATTTTAGTTTTAGTTTGAAAAAAACATATCTATATCATGTGTATATACAATCTAGATCATTATCTGGGGAAAATGCACGATACTACCTTTTGTTATTCGAAACCCACACCAAACTACCCTGTGAATTTTTTTTTGCATCAAACTTCTTTGTACTTTCAAAAACCCTGCATAAAATACCCAATCTTCGTTAGTTACTAACACCATTAATTTTTAGTTAAATTTTCTAAATTACCCCTAGATATATTTAAAAGTACAAGGAAGTTTTGTTCAAACGTTCAAAAGTATAAAGGAGTTTCACGCAAACATTAAAAAAATACAAGGGAGTTTTGTGCAAACGCTCAAAAGTATAAGGGAGTTTTAGGCAAATAAAATTATGCCAAAAATAATGGTGTTAGTTACTAGCGGAGATTGGGTGTTTTATGCAGGATTTTTAAAAGTACAGGGGAGTTTGGTGCAAAAAAATATTTTACATGGTAGTTTTGTGCAGATTTCACATAATACATAGTCTTGCATTTATCCCTCATTATCTTAATTAAACTAACTTTTATGTATATGTGATAATATAAAATCGTATTTTCTTATGTTCGTAATGTATGTTTCCTAATGTCTAATTAACAAAATACATGAAATTAGAAAGTTTTGAAAATCGTTACCCGACCCTACCCGGATTTTTAACCCATATTTGACCCGGACGAAATTTTGACCGGCCCACTTCCCGTTTGCCACCTTTAGTTGAAGGGTTTATGTAGTTAAAAGCCCATGTTATACCTTAGCAAATAGCTCAACATAATGTCGAAACTCGGGATCAGCCAGCAAAGCCACATCAGTTGGGAGTTTAGCAAGCCCTCGTTTTCACCCTTAAGCAGCTCACTAGTTCAAATAAATAAAAATATAAGGCAAATAACAATGAAATAAATAGATTCAACACAAAGAGGTATATTAGGGTCTAAAGACTTGCACAAAGTATGAATTGTCAAATTTCAATGTTTCAGCAGTACAAGGGTCGTCGAAGCCTGATCTTTCAGGGTGTACCCTTCCCTACAACACAAACATTAACCAAGTTCTGTCAGAAGAGAATGGGGGTTTGCAGTGGCGGAGCTAGACAGGTTTTATTGGGGGGGGGTGAATTTTTTTCGAGGGAAGCATTAAATAAAGTAAATAATTAGGAAAATAATATATTCTTTTTACAATTATTAACAAAGATTTTTTTTGAAACAATACACTAAATAAAGAATATTATATAAAGAAAAGTGCACTAAATAAATATAATTATAAGGAGAAGACCTTATACATTATAAAGAAAATAAAAATCTTATTCTTCTTACAATTATTAAGATTTTTTTAGGAATAATGCACTAAATAAAT
This sequence comes from Penstemon davidsonii, assembly GCA_034814905.1. Classification (NCBI taxonomy): domain Eukaryota; kingdom Viridiplantae; phylum Streptophyta; class Magnoliopsida; order Lamiales; family Plantaginaceae; genus Penstemon; species Penstemon davidsonii. The sequence goes on from JAYDYQ010002688.1 coordinate 9,964,345, forward strand.
AAAATTATAAGAAAATGCTTGTATTGTAATAACAATAAAATATCATATTTTACTTATATAATCATTAAGAAGAAAGAAAAATTAAAAGAAAGGCTTAAATATTGAGAAAGAAAGAAAAATTAAAAATAATGGCTTAAGAATTGAAGAGAAAGAAAGAAAAATTTAAAAATGTAAACTAAGAATAAATTGCTCGAAGCAGGACTCGAAGCCATATCACCGACCTAAACTAGCAGTTCGTTAACCATCCGGCCAACACACCCATTAAATCAAACTTTACTACTACTAATATTTAATCCTAATATACCCCCCCCCCCCTCCAGTCTACATATAGCTCCGCCACTGGGGGTTTGGTCGGTTGTGTATATTATGAAGTTAATAGCATATGATGTACAGGAACAATATTGAAGTGGAAATTACTAGGGTGTGGTCTCCTGATAGTACAACAATGTAAGAATTAGAGAGCACAAAGAGAATGAGAAAATATTATTGTATTTATATCAATTAACATGTCTTGTATTATAGGCAGATTACAAAGTAGATAATGACAAAGAGTTTGACTCTATCAACTATTTACAAGATAAAGACTAAGAAACTATATCTATCTAAACTACTGTAAAAGATAATGACTAAGAGTTTAACTCTATCAACAATTAACTAAAGATAAACTTTAACAAACAATGTCTTTATTAGGTAAGCCCATCCGATGAAATACCTCCCTCAGATGTGGCACGCCTAACATCAAAACCCAATATATAACATTACAATTGTTTACACTATCATCTCAAGTTGCTTTCATCATGGGGTCTATTTTCCCTAATATCATAAGTAACTAGATTATATAAAAGCCAACATGCGAGCAAGAGAGGAATATATGTAGGTGAGAGTAGCATATAATCATAAAATATGTCAAACAAAAAGATTCTTTGTTTTCATTCATCTTCAAAAAATAGAGAATATGAAAACATCTAGAATTCTCAGGACTCGAAAAAGAATTTAGACAATCTCACACACATCAGTAAATATAGTGGTCATATAAACATCTAAATGTAAAAAGGGACAAAATCACACTACTTTTTTATAATTGTTTGACTTTCTGGAAGTTGCCCTTCCTTTGGAGAAATATTTGAAAACTGAAAGAAACATGAGATTGCTAACATTAATATTTTTCTTGAAGCCATTGAGACAAATTGTCATTAGACGGGACACTAAGTGCTTAAGAATCAACTTTCAAAGCACAAGTGGGAGATGGATGGACTTATAGCTCAACACAAACAATGTTATACTATTACTATTAGATTGGCAGTACCTTTCTACCGAGAACAAAATTAATTGTGGAGCCGCCAGTGACCTCAAATGCAATAACACCTGCACGGTATAAGCAAAATTGTTTCGTTAGCACAAAACAAGTTGCTCAAAATTTACCCATCCATTGGCTCACTAATTTTCCCAATGTGAACAAAATAAACGTAGCCATGGATCTTGAAATTATGATAGAAATGAAATTGGAGAATCCCTTGCAAAATACATGAAACAATATACTTTACGCAGTCACAACACCCAATAACTCATGACAAAAGTTGATTATGTGGACATTTTAAACATAAACTATCTGAAGTTAGCAGCTTTCAATGACTATTTTTACTTCAGTTGCTGTTCAAACTCGAAAAAAATTGATATCTATGTTCAAACTTTTGAATTCCTGCATTGAAAACAATTTATTGCATTCCTGCCTTGAAAGCAAATTATTACCCTTCACGACAAACCGGTATAAACTGTATGGTACTTTTGCTTCACTCATAATAACCTTGAATGCATTCTCCCCTTACAGGTAATAGCATTGTTAGTAATCTTTCATTGTTTTATATCAAAAATTATTATATAACTGCACTCATCATTCTTTGTAGATTATCCTTCTATGTTCTAATTATGTCCTAGCTTTAATAAAGTGTTCGGACACCACTCTTGCAGTCTATTTGTGCTGAGTTACTCTCTAAAAATAACCAACATGCATGTAGTTGGCAGTTGTATAGTAGGTTCAATAGATGTTTGGATGCATAGAGCATGAAAATCAACATATATAGTGTCGTTCAAAGCTAATGATAACAACAGATTTGCTAAACACTTTCCATTTATCTGGAAAATTCAAGTATTTATTTTCTTTGAGTAAAATTATCTCAACAAGCAACAACATGAAACAAACATCCAAATTTGAGGTCTGAAAAGTTCTGCATTAAAAAATATTCACATAAACCCTAAAAAACATAAAGATCAATTAAAATCTTCAATGCGTAATGTTTACTTTGACCAGGTCATTTAGCAAAGTATAGTTCACAATGATAAAACATATTCATATTTATGTTGCATAACAACGGTCAGTATTTTTCCCGGACACTAGGAATTACTACCTGATAAAGATCTGCTTATGTGATTTTCGGAATTTAGACTTCACTTGTTCTGCAATCAGACATTAAAAACTGTCATAAAGTTTATACAGATATCCAATTTGAAGTAATATACCTTCCTTCATCTACGAAAGCTAATAAAATTGGGCTAATCCTGCCTCCACATTAATACGAATAATGCTCCAATGACGATTAACAATTCAGCATGAGTATGTCTATGTTTTTCTAAGTTAAACAAGGAAAAAGAGAAATTACGCCAATCGAAGTATAATAGGTGCGCAATTCTTCGTGGATATTAGAGCTCGGAGTTCACGGCGAATTTTTTCGATATCCTTTAGGTAATCTCAGTCGACTATTGGCTTCGCCATTGGAGATAGTAGAAAATTGATGAGATGCGATAATTTTGAAAATTGACTGGCGTTTACATATGTGCGGAGAAAAAACTGAATTAGCTTAGCGCAAGGGGCTTTGTAAAGCTGAATGGTCATAAATGTGGGGGAGAATATGGGCCTTGGAGAATGAGCCGCTTGATGAAAGATTATTAGTTATGGGCCGATAAATTTGTATTCGGTCTCCATTGTCCACTTCTACTACCGCAAACTGCAAATAATTAAATTACTTTCCCCGTCTCATTTTTCTTTATCCCTAGGTACCGTTGATCAATCAATTGGACTAAATTTCATGTTTCCACAACGTAATTACCATTTTAGCTACACAACTAGCTAAATCAAAAGGAAACACAAAATTTGAGAAGAAAATATTATTTTAAAATGTGAATATATTTGGAGATATATGAAATAAAACACGATAAAATATTTCACAATCCTACTGCTTGTAGAAAACTTATCGAAGCGTTCAAACTAGCTTTCATACAACTTGACATATTATTCGAGCCACTTGGACACAAACCCAAGAATAAAAAAAATTACGTTGATGATGATAGATGGCTTCAAGAAATCAAAGTCGCAATAAGGAAGGGACAAACTCCTTAACTTAAGCACTAGGTTAACCCCCAGTTGCAACGTACTTTTCAAGTCCAAAAAGAACAATTAAATAACACTAGTAGTTCTTATAAGAGAATGATTTATACTTGGTTATTTCTTTCTAATACGATAACAATACATATAAATATTTTGCAACCACGTACACTAAAGAAAAACAAATGCCCTCGACATGCATGCATGTTTTCAGAGGATAATGTGACTCAACGAATTGTACACAAACAACATACATGTTATTAATGTATGTACACAAGAAATATCATACACAAAGAGACTATTCTATCTCTGGAGAGGGAAAAACACTTGAATTATAATGGTAGATATATACATAGTTGTTCTAGAGCTTTCACTTGAATTACAAATGAGTTTTGCTTCTGAAGGATAGTTAAAGGTCAAGATGTTTGACATTGTGGCTCAATTTGGATTTGACCATTAATCTATTCTTGGTGTCAATGACATTGGTTGATTTCAATATACTCAAATGATAAACAATGAGTAAAACGACCGAGGATGTTTATGCTGAAGGATATATGATCATTTTATGATAAAACATTTTAGTACCTTTTCTTTCACATGCTAAAATCACACTACATTCTTTGCATTTTTGTTTGAGTTGACTAATTATACTGGTTGTTCTAGTGTAAATTTTAAATATGCATTAAAAAATCTATTAATTACGCATGTCCAGTTAATGATTACATTTATAATAGCAATTTCCACCACGAAGTAAATATATTACACTATTAGAGTGTGTTTCATAGTCATCATGATTTCAACTCAAATTGGTCGGTGACTCGGTGTTGATTTTGTTCCAACAAATGAATATAGACAATGAAATATACTCCATATATTATGCTAGAAATTGATTTCAGAAATACTATTTAATCATTTTTCATCATTAATCAGCAAAATCAGATACACAAATCGGGTCAGGCAGGGGCGAACCCATGTCAGAAGCATATTGCGACCCTTAAATGTACCCGCGAATGCATGTTTGTTTCATTAATGCTTATATTACAACTTCACAACTTGGGTTTGACCATAAGAAATATACTCGGTAAGGATATTTATAAACAAAGACATTTTACAAGAATGACGACTCCAATATTGATATTTGAATCTTTTAGTTTCATACGTGATGTTCAACTTTTCTGGATGATAAATTTTTAAAAATATGTTATAAGATAACCATATCCAAACTCTTAGGCTTATTATGGAAGCAATTTGGTTGAGTTCATCTCAGTTTGATTTAAAAATGTTGTTTTAGAGTTTTCGATGAGACTTTGAAATTCGATTTAAATAATGATTTCAATTGAATATTGAGATAGTGAAATATTATTAAATAATAGTAAGTGAATTTTGAAAACTTGAGATGTGATTTTGATTGAAGTTTGGTTGTTAGGGTTCGGAGGAGAAATGTAGGTGGTAGATGTCAAATCAATAACTTTATATGTGCAAAAAATAGAAGAAAAATATCAAATAAACAATTTTATAGGTCTCAAATGGAGTTTTGTAGGTTTCATTTTCGGTTGAAACTAAGTTTGGATTGAGATCTTGTGATAGCCCGACAATTTACCTTTCAATTAAATTTTTTTGTTAAATTAAATATGTCAAAAGTCTTATAAAAATTGATTTTTAAAACTGAATTTCGATTTGGACATGAATGTACACTTTTAAAAGTTTTGGGGTCAAATATATAAATTTCAAAAATTGAGGGACCTTTGTGAAAAAATCTGAAAACATCAGTCACTCTTTCAACATTAAGTTGACAACAAAGCATGACACTTATCATGTTTAGGTGTTAATGGCCAAGTTATGGGGCATGCAAGCCCCCACATTTATCTTTATTTGGAGCAAAATATTTGGTCGAACACTTCTATAAATAGCCTTATACATGCATGCAAAAATGGGTGATAAAATCTGAAAATCTCCCATAGAAAACGTGAGAGAGAGGGTTGAATTTGAGAGAGTGGGAATTGTGAGAAAGAAAGAGAAAGGAAATTGCAAGAAAAATGAAAATGAGAAGAAAGTAGGCAAAATATTTAGGAAAGGAAATTTTCGGATTTCAACACAGCAGCCTCGGATTTTCATTGTTTCCGACTTAACTTACCGTTGGATCATATCCAAATTTTAACTGGAGGTTCTACACAACTGGTTCTACAATTTGACCGTACGGATTATTGTTTTGATTAAAGAAGGTGAAACATAAGCCACTAGAAGTTGTTGAAAAATGTGGTTGGGTGGTGTAATCTAAAATTCCCGGTAAGGTTCGGGCGACATAACTTCTTTCGGTAATCTGTAGGTTCCGAGATTTAACATATCAAAGGTGAAAGTCATATCATACAAGTGATATTTCATTTTATTTATTTTGTTTATTACATGAGTTCTTGTTATTTATGTGCTTAATTAGTTCAGTAGAGCATTAAAATTGTGCGTTTGTGATGTTCGCAGTAATTGATCGCACTTTATGGATTTAAATTGGTTATATTTAGTTTTAAGCACGTTAGCACAATTTGTTATAATAGACCGTGCATGATTGATGGAAATTGCGGAACATAACCTTTACGATTGCATATATATATATATATATATATATATATATATATATATATATATATATATATATATATATATATATATATATTCACGTAATTTGTCGGTTTGCTAAATATTATCGGGGTGTAGTACTTTATCTCACCCTACATGTTTACTTTTGTGTTTGTACTTGTGTGTGTTTGGGTGCGGAAATGATTTTCGTGTGATGGTGGGCGGTTTGGGTAAAACCTAATCTACCATTATCTTGATCTTTATCAAGGGGATTATGCTCTTGGTATATAAGATATTTCGTGGCAGCGACCGGTCAATGCATTTCGTGGTTCGTGAGTGACAAGTTCGTGTAGTGCAGCATCAACAAATTTTGGGTCCCGTATCATTTCTACGTGATTATAAATCTTTCAAGTGTTAATTCATGAGAACATTATGTGATTTATGAATGAATGTCAAAGGTGCATTACTGAAAATATTAATACATGAATAGAGTCCCAATATAGGTTTTGAATATTGTTATTTATTTTATGTCACATATGTTCAATACATTATATAACTTTCAGTTGCACTCACTATATTTATCAACTTATGCTTGTTTGTTGCTATTTTTAGCATTTCAGGCATTATGATCAGTTTGGAGTAAGTTCGGTCTAGATATATATTTTGTGTTTTAGTTAGGAACCGTTCGTGATAATTACAGTAACTTTTGATGTTAGATGATCATGCCCATTTGTGTATGTACATATGTACATGTTATATATGGGCACTTTTAATCGTGACTTTTAAATAGTTGGGGTTGTTAGTGTTATTTCGGTTATATGTAGTAATCTTTGTAAAAACTTATCTGGGGACATTTTTATATTTAGAGTCATTCATTGTACTGCTTGTTTTTATTGAATTTAGATTAGAGGGCATATCCCGATGGGGTCTCCTGTTAGTGCCACCTCGGGTTAGGCCGTTACAGATCTCTTCAAACTCTTTACCCATGGGATTTGTCTCGGTTTGAGTGAGACCAAACCAATGCAAACTACTTCCACATGGAGCCATATTTTGTGGTTTTGATTCGATAAAATAATTATAAATAACGTTTCACCTAGCAAAAATAGAAACATTTGGACCATAATACATCCAACATGGCCAATAATTCTTTGAGTTCTATATTCATTTTATTTATTTCATTTTTTAGCATAGCAAACACATATCGAAAGTGATACCGATGTTTCACCTAAAGATCTTCATATTTAATTTTGGCAAAAAAGATAGAACGGAGTCGTAGTTGGACCTATCTAGGCAAGAGAGATCAAGTACCCGACATGAGTTCGAGATCTCAAGCGGTTAGTGACCAAATTTGAAAGAAAACTATCATGAAATTAGGGAATTAATCTGAAATATTTAACCGTAAATCAAGGTTGAAGCATTTCTAGAGCCTAGGCCCATTAACTTTTAATATACCCCAACAAAGTACAAATAGTTTAACCTAATCCATACTTATTTTATTTTATTTTACTAATTTTATGCTTCCACAGTAATATAACATGACTTCAACCCAACAACTTTATGGCCCGTTCGACCGATTAAATCAGGGAAATTAGATCCGGTCCCAATTATTTTGTTACCCGTTCGATTGGTCCGACTGGGTTGTAATTACATTTTTATCCCCAATGAATTGTTGATCTAACCTCCATGTTCTATTTTTTCATAACAAAAAACTCATCAATGTGCTATTTTTTATTTGCAAAAAATCCCCTCTTCTTAACTTCCAAATAACAATTACACCCTACCATAAAATGCAAAAATACCCCTCTTCACCTAAAATTTGACAACAATCCCATGTTAACTTTGAGAATTTTCAATAACCAATTCTTAACTTTGAAAATCTTCTTAATGATTCCACAACAACACTATATTATTTGTAAAAGATGTCATATTTACTTCCAATTATTTGTTTTGTTCACAAAAACATATCTCGTTTGTAATTCTGCAAACATACCGAATAATATGGGAGTTTTTTTTGCAATTTTGCTTAAAATTATATAAAGTTTTAAAAAAATTTGAACTTAAGGACCTTTTCAGCAATTTTGCCCCAAAGTATTTTGCCATTTTGCATCTCAAAACTGATCACAGAACGATGGTTACTCCCCCACCCACAATTTCGCATCTCTAAATTCCCCCATTTTTAACTTTCCCTTTCTGAACTTAATTCCCGTTTTTACTCCCCCATAAACATTATTTTTTCTCTCACAGAACTTCCCCATTTTTTGCCTTTTTTTAATTGCTGCTATACGGTCTCACTCTTTCAAAATGCCCCATCTAACCCAAAAGTTGGAGTACCTGAAACCATTGATCCCTTGTCATTTCATTCCCATGTATTTCTGTTGCTAGTTACGAGAAAAAAATTTAGAGAGCTTGGGGAAAAAACTCAGTGTACGGCCAAGGGGATATTATATTGCTTCTCCTTCTCCAGCTATTGCTATCACAAAAAACACTTTGTTAGTGTCAATTATGGAAGCTTTTATGAAAATCAAAGAAAAAAACTAAGGTTGAGCTTTACCTTTTGTTGAAGACTATGGAGGAAGTGAAGTAAAATTGGGGGAAATGAATTATTATGTCGTAAATGAGAGTAGCATTTTTTTTTGTAAATTTGCTACATTGTCAAGGTCATTTTTGGGAGAAAAAAATATTAATTGGGCCAGATTATACACTTTCAGGGTCTGGGACCGAATTGATATCGGGCCGATTAAGGGGCTGGCCACCTGTGCTCAGGATTGCAGCGGGCTGCCCGAAATTTTTTGGTCCCTTATCGGCTCATTCGAACACTATGTTTGGCCCAGATTAGAAGCCCTGATTAGGGCAATTTGGTCCTAATCAGGGCAAACGAACATAGCCTAAGAAAAGACGAATTATCCACGGATTAACCTGAGTCGTGTCAATAACTCGGAATCGATAAAAATATCCACGTCAAAATGCATTATAAATTAAAATAAATCACATATTAATGAGATTGTAGCCAATGTTGTGACTCTATAATCAAAAGAGGTGGCATTCGAAGTTTTCGAGTTTTCACTATAAAAAAAAAATTAATTACTTATTAACTAAACCACTAATTCCAATACATCGCAAAATTAACCAACAAGTGATTGGTCTAGTAGAAGGGACTAATCATTACAAAGTAGCGAACTCATATTCGAATTCTTGTTGGGAGATGTACCCATTAATGTGTCAAACCGGCCTCAAAATGATTAAACTAAAAAAAATACCTCACAAAATTAAACCCGGTGTCCAATTTGATTTAGTTATGCCTTAAGCACCGACTTACAGAAATTACAAGAAGGCAATGTTGTAGGAAAAGAACGAAATGAAAACCATACAATTAGGGTTCTCTTTTTCTATTTATTTCTCCCTTTTTATTTATTTTTTAAATCATCATTTTCCCGATATTCTCAGTTCTCATAACTCCTAGCTTCCGCAATAATCCCCGTTTTCTCACAAAACTCGATTCAATTAATATTAATTTCACAGGGTTTTGCATCGCACTACGGTTTCCAATTATATTTTTTCTCAGCTGAATTCAATAGGAAAAAAATCTGGGTTTCTTTTAATAGCACAAGGTTTTCTGATTCAGCTGAATCGATAAAGATTGGATTTTGATTCATTGATTCGAGGAATTAGGGTTCTCAGTTGATTGCGAGATCGATGGTACAGATGTGGGGATCGATAGAGAATTTAATCGCCGATTAATCGGCGAGTTGATTAACCGATTTTGTAGAGCTCTTGTATGGAAACTCGGAGCCGGAAGCGTGCGGAGGCATCCACCTCAGCAGCATCCTCTGGCCCCACCACACGCGCCACCAAACGTGCTCGACTCTCCGCTACTTCCTCGAGTACCCCTTCCATCTCCACTCGCTCTCGTCGCACTCTCCCTCGATCCACTTCCATGGACCCCACCGCAGAACCCTCCACCGCCTCTGCTTCCACCACCCGCAGCCGCCGCGGTAAAAACCCCAGCAATAACCAAAATGGTGATAACAGTAACAACAAAGACAACACTAATTCGGATAAAGGTAAAGAGAAAGAGCCTGAAACCAGGCTTAGAGAAATGGAGAGGGGCTTAGGCCTGAACATTGATGGTGATGAAGATGATAATGATAGTGAGGGTGGTGTTGGAATTTTGCACCAAAATTTGACTTCTGCCAGCAGTGCTCTTCAGGGTTTGTTAAGAAAGTTGGGTGCTGGATTGGATGATTTGCTCCCAAGCTCGGCTGTGGGGCCGGCTTCGTCTTCTCATCAAAACGGTAGGCTGAAGAAGATTCTGTCCGGTTTGAGGGCTGATGGTGAGGAAGGGAAGCAAATAGAAGCCTTAACGCAGCTATGTGATATGCTTTCGATGATTGGGACGGAGGAGTCTTTGAGTACATTTTCTGTGGATTCTTTCGTTCCAGTGCTGGTGGGGTTGCTTAATCATGAGAGTAATCCTGATATCATGCTTTTTGCGGCTAGGGCTCTTACTCACTTGGTTGACGTGTTGCCCTCCTCTTGTGCTGCTGTGGTGCATTATGGTGCTGTATCTTGCTTTGTTGCTAGGCTGCTGACTATTGAGTACATGGACTTAGCTGAACAGGTGAATTGTTTTTGAAGGGATTAATATGCTGTTCTTTTTTATTGCTTTTATTTTTGACAATGTTATCAATACCTCCACACCTAGCTCTAGGGAAATTCCATTTTTTTTTCTTGTTGTTCAAATGGAGTTTTGATTGTAATTTGTATGGAACAGTCTCTGCAAGCCCTGAAAAAGATATCACAGGAACACCCAACTGCTTGCTTGCGTGCTGGTGCGCTAATGGCCGTGCTTTCGTATCTCGACTTCTTCTCCACAGGAGTTCAGGTGTGTGAAATTTGATATTTGTGTAGTAGTATCCATTTTGAAATTGTTGGACCAGTTAGTAATTGTATTCTATCCAATGTCTTTGTACTTGAGAATATAATTTCCTTTAATGCTCTTTCAGAGAGTGGCTTTATCAACTGCTGCAAATATGTGCAAGAAACTGCCTTCAGATGCTGCTGATTTTGTAATGGAAGCTGTTCCATTGTTGACTAATCTACTACAGTACCATGATGCAAAGGTGAGCTATAGTGTTGCAGCTTAATTATAACAATGGATTAAGGCAGATTTATTAATACTTAAGGGCCTATTTGGAAGGGTTTTGGCTCGGTTTAGCGGGTTTCAGTTTCAAAAAAAATGGTTTGGGTGGTTTCGGTGAAACCTTTGAAACCCCGGTTAGGTTTTAGATGTTGGATTTTGTGGTTTTGAAAAGCTGAAACTCCACTTGGATTGGGTTTGGATGTTGGGATTTGGGGAAAAAAATAGGTGGTAGGTATCAAATCAATGTTTTTTAATAAATAGTTTGGGAAGGGAAAATGGGTGGTAGGTGTCAAATCAAAGTTTTATAGGTTTCAAGAGTTTGGGTGTAGGTTTATGAATATGTTCGTGATGAGTTTCATGGGTCTGACGAGAACTCATTTGGAAGAGTTTTGGCCTGGTCTTGCGAAACCTGCGAGAATGGGCCAAAACCCATCCACATGTACCCTAATAGATTCTAATTAATCCCACATTCACTACTTAACAGCATTGTGCGTCATTTGTAGGTTCTGGAACAAGCGTCTATTTGCTTAACGCGGATTGCCGAGGCATTTGCTTCGTCACCAGAAAAACTTGATGAACTCTGCAATCATGGTCTTGTCACGCAAGCTGCTTCCCTGATCTCATCCAGCAATTCTGGCGGTGGTCAAGCTTCCCTTAGCACTTCTACATACACGGTAAGGTCAATGATTTGTTTTAATTTTATTATTTCACATGAAGGGCCACTAAGTATGATTTTACCCCTGTGCAGGGATTGATCCGACTTCTTTCCACATGCGCAAATGGTTCCCCTTTAGGAGCAAAGTCCCTGCTTCTCCTTGGAATCAGTGGCATTCTGAAAGATATCTTGTCTGGGTCTGGCCTTGTGTCGAGCGTGTCTGTTTCACCTGCTTTAAGTAGACCACCAGAGCAGGTATGCAGTTTCTGGCTTTGATTCATAATTAAGGATCAAATAATTGTCATTGTTGTAACCATTAGAGGGGAAACTGCCTTCATTTGATAAGTTTCCTTATTTATTAGGAAGTGAAGTTCGGTTTTCTATCCGCCCTTACTAGTTTCATTAGTTGTTTAAATGAAGTTCATAGAGTTTTTTTCTTATTTGATTTATGTTACTTGCCTACGGCAAAATTTGAATCCATTTGTATGCTTCTTTCCGTACCATCAGATTTTTGAGATTGTGAACCTGGCAAATGAGCTTCTGCCACAGCTTCCTCAAGGAACAATCTCTCTTCCAGCCAGCAGTAGTTTGTTTATCAAAGGTTCGGTTCCTAAGAAGGGTCATGCAAACAGCTCTAGTATACAGGAAGATTCAAATGGGAATATGCAAGAGATTTCAACGCATCAAAAACTATTGAATGATCAGCCTGAACTTCTGCAGCAATTCGGAATGGATCTTCTTCCTGTTCTGATCCAGGTTAGTTGTCAGAGTATAGTGCTATAGCTCACATACCTTTTTAATGTTAAATGATAGTGCTAAACAAATTTCTATGGTTCAGATATATGGTTCCAGTGTTAATGGTCCGGTTCGCCACAAGTGTCTTTCAGTTATTGGAAAACTCATGTACTTCAGCACTGTAGAAATGATACAATCTTTGATGAACGTTACAAACATATCAAGGTACTATAGTTTAATTACAGTTTTATTTGCTGGATATTTTCCTGACCATTCAGTCAGTAGAGACATGCTTATTTGTTTTTTGTTTCTTAGTTTCTTAGCTGGGGTTTTGGCTTGGAAAGATCCTCAAGTTTTGGTGCCCGCCCTTCAAATAGCAGAAATTTTGATGGAAAAGCTTCCTGGCACTTTCTCTAAGATGTTTGTAAGGGAAGGTGTTGTTCATGCCGTGGAAACATTGATACTGTCTGAATCCACTTCTACTTCACAACCCACCCCCCCCCCCCCCCCCCCCCCCCCCTCCGCCCCCCCCCCGCCCCCCCCCCGCCTCCCCCCCCCCCTCCCCCCCCACCACCCCCCACCCCCCCCCCACCGCCCCCCCCCCCCCCCCCCGCCTCCCCCCACCCCCCCCCCCCCCCACCCCCCCCCCCCCCCACCCCCCCCCCCCCCCACCCCCCCCCCCCCCCACCCCCCCCCCCCCCCACCCCCCCCCCCCCCCACCCCCCCCCCCCCCCACCCCCCCCCCCCCCCACCCCCCCCCCCCCCCACCCCCCCCCCCCCCCACCCCCCCCCCCCCCCACCCCCCCCCCCCCCCACCCCCCCCCCCCCCCACCCCCCCCCCCCCCCACCCCCCCCCCCCCCCACCCCCCCCCCCCCCCACCCCCCCCCCCCCCCACCCCCCCCCCCCCCCACCCCCCCCCCCCCCCACCCCCCCCCCCCCCCACCCCCCCCCCCCCCCACCCCCCCCCCCCCCCACCCCCCCCCCCCCCCACCATGAAGCCATTGGATGGGGACACCAGTTCTGAGGTATGCTTTTTAATGCACCAGGGACTGCCTTCCAAAGCTTGGTGGTTTTAGATTTAATCGAACACTCTACATGCATAGTTATGTGCTAATATTTTGATAATTTTCTTAGAAAAAAGATATGAACTATTAGATTATACTTGTGAAGAAGTTGCTTTGCTAAGTTTGTATTTATCTTTTGGTAATGAGGTGGTTGATGAAACTATCAATAAGCCAAACATATAACTGGCTTCTAGTGCTTACTTTTCTTTTCTAATAGCGCATTAGATTAGTTCATAGTCTACTCTTAATACAACATTCATTTAGCTCTGGATAATTTAGCGTTTTCATCAGGCAGTGTTTTTATGATTATGTGTGCAAGTTTAGCATTCGTATAATAATCTTGTTTTGTAGCATTTGAATTCGGCTGTTTAGCCGTAACCCATATGAATTCTGGATATAAGTATCGTTGTGGCCAACTTTTCCAGCTCTCTCACATTATATAAAAATTCAAGAATTGAATAATTTTCTCCATATTCCATCCTTTCATTTTTATTTGAAACTTTTTTGTGAAGTTTACATAACATTATGTTTTAATTTTCATGTTTTGGGTTTTTTCTTCGTCTTTTGGACATCTGTTGATTACATATAGGTAGTTTCCTAAACCAGGCAAACTTTCAACATGTCAAGCATGAGATGATATACAGTATTTTTTTGCGTTTGCATGTTTTAGAACAAAACATTTTAACTACTACTACTTATAATACTCCCTTCGTCCCACATTTCTTACTCTTATTTCCTTTTTGGTGTGGACCAATTCAATACTCCATTACCTAAAATATAACTATTTTTCTCACAAGTACCATCCTACTTAAAATAATGATTTGACACCACTTCTCTACACCACTACTTTTGAGGGCAAAAGTGTAAAAATATGTAAAACTCACTTTTTTAACTTTTACCTAAAACTTCGTGCAAAAAGTGGAGAGTAAGAATAATGGGACGGAGGGAGTAATTTTTTTCTTGCTGGTTATCTTACTGGTTTCTATGCCTTTTCGGACTCTTGACACGTTCAGTTTTATTTTTGTTGCACGTTTCAGGATGATGAATTGGGTATTTCACCTGTAGAACTTGATGAAGCTTTGGTGATTGAAGATGATGATATATCAGACGACGAAGATGACGAAAATGATGATGTATGTAACTGACGTCCATTTAATAAATATACTGATCCTTTTTAAATTTTTCGTGGGGGAAACAATTTTGTTTAGACTTGATATCCTTTTGTCAAATGTATTTTTTAAGGCAACATTACATTGCATTTTTTGTTATTATATGCTGTTACTACAAATTAATCACACATAATTCATGTTGTATAAGTAATGGAGAAGTATGGTGGCTATGTCAAAGTATAGGATTCAAAATCAGGTTTTTTTATTGTTCATCAGCTAACTGGTTGAACTAAAAACCAACTGATAAGATAGTGTTTATCGAGCATTCTGCTGCATTAAAGTAATACTCCTATGGAATTCCAAATTAATAGTAAAAGATATATTCCTTAATTAGCTGGTACCTGAAGTAGGTTTTTCTGTTACCAGTTGCCCATAGTTAAATATATGAGAGAGTTTAGGATCAGCAACATATAACATGTTTCATCAACTATTATTTTGATCGCATCGGGGGGCTATTGCTGCTTGAATTACACATAATAGTTTTCCTATTTCATCTTTTACCCCGTCCTATAAATTTTCCCTTTTTCCTAACGATAACTTCGTTTCTGACAGCTACTTGGAGATGATACTCTTCCACTTTGCATGCCAGACAAAGTGCACGACGTTAAATTGGGTGACTCTGTGGAAGACAGTCCTGTCCCTGCACCAAGTGATGGCCAGAACAATGCGACATGTAGTTCTAGCAGCAGAGGTACTTCAGGGAGAGGATCTGATTCTGCTGAGCTAAGGAGTGGTAGTTCATTTGGTTCAAGGGGTGCAATGTCCTTTGCCGCTGCCGCTATGGCTGGTCTTGCATCTGGTAATAATAGAGGTGTGAGGGGAGGCAGAGATAGACAAGGACACCCATTATCTGGCTCTAACGATCTGCCAAGACTGATATTCACTGCAGGGGGGAGGCAGCTTAATAAAAACTTAACTATTTATCAGGCAATCCAACGGCAACTTGTTTTGGACGAGGACAATGATGACAGATTTCCTGGAAGTGATCTTGTATCAAGTGATGGGAGCAGACTTTGGGGCGATATTTACACTATAATGTATGAAAAAGCTGATAATCAAGCTACCTCAACAGCTCCAACCAAGTCTGCAAAAGGTAGTTCTAGTAATTCTGGCTTAGATGCATCCACTAATGTGTCACTTTTAGATAGCATTTTGCAAGGGAAACTTCCTTGTGATCTGGAACGAAGCAATCCCACATATAATATATTGGCTCTATTACGAGTACTAGAGGGGTTGAATCAGCTTGCTCCTCGTTTGCGGGTCCAGGCAATGGTTGACAATTTTTCGAAGGGAAAAATTTCAACACTAGATGAGCTCAGCACTTCTGGATTAAAAGTTTCTCCACAGGATTTTGTCAATAGCAAGCTCACCCCAAAATTAGCCCGACAAATTCAAGATGCACTGGCACTTTGTAGTGGTTCTCTTCCATCATGGTGCTACCAGCTGACTAAAGCTTGCCCATTTTTATTTCCTTTTGAAACCCGGCGTCAATACTTCAATTCAACTGCTTTTGGGTTGTCTCGTGCATTGAATCGGCTACAGCAGCAGCAAGGTGCTGATGGCCATGGGTCCATGAGTGAGAGAGAGGTAAGAGTCGGGAGATTACAGCGCCAGAAAGTTCGCATCTCCAGGAATCGAATATTAGATTCTGCTGCAAAAGTCATGGAGATGTATTCTAGTCAAAAAGCTGTTCTTGAAGTTGAATATTTCGGTGAGGTTGGCACAGGATTGGGTCCTACACTCGAGTTTTACACTCTTTTAAGTCATGACCTACAAAAAGTTGGATTAGGAATGTGGAGGTCAAGTTCATCCTTTGGTAAGCCCTCAATGGAAATTGATGTAAAACCTAATGAGATGGCTGGGATTTCTGCTGCTGCGGGTGATAGAGATATTATTCATGTACCTCTTGGGTTGTTCCCTCAGCCTTGGCCCGCCACTGCTACATCTATTGGTAACCAATTTTCTAAAGTTATAGAGTATTTTAAATTACTTGGGAGAGTTATGGCCAAAGCTCTTCAAGACGGGAGGCTTTTGGATTTGCCACTGTCTGCTGCCTTTTATAAGCTTGTACTTGGCCAAGTAAGTCTAATTTATTGTTTGTTGGATGATTGAAATATTCTCGTTTTGAAATATTTTTGACCAACTTTGTCTGTAGTTTGACCAGTAAGTGTGTCATGATTTGTTGACTCTCCAGGAGTTGGATTTGCACGATATCATTTCTTTTGATGCGGAACTTGGAACTACTTTGCAAGAACTGCAAGCCCTTGTATGCCGAAAACAATATCTGGAATCCACGGGAAACTATAATACAGAAGACTTGCGTTTTCATGGAGTTACAATCGAGGATCTTTGTTTAGATTTCTCTCTTCCAGGCTACCCAGAATATGTTTTGAGACCAGGCGATGAAAATGTATGTCATGAACCTCTCTTTGTTTCCTGTCATAGCATCCTTCCGACCTCACTCTTACCCACCCAGGCCCCATTTGACTTTGTTTCATTGTTTTTTAACGATTTCTATTCTTCTGAAATTCTTAGGTGGATTTAAGTAATTTGGGAGACTATGTCACCCTTGTGGTTGACGCTACTGTGGGGAGTGGGATCATGCGGCAGATTGAAGCATTTAGATCTGGCTTTAATCAGGTTTACTGTTTTATTTGATTTCATCAAAGTTTGATACCATGTTTCGATTTTTCTCATAAGTTTGTCCTTTTTAATCCAATGTGAAGGGGCGACTTCAGTAAATGAATGGCTTATAAATTATGTTGTAAGATATGGATAATAATTCAAATTGCTGAAATATTATGGTAGATCCATATTCATTATGTCCAGATATGCATGTTTTCTTAGAATATAAAAGAACATATTTCTGTGGACTCATTATTTTCAGGTCTTTGACATATCATCTCTACAAATATTTACTCCAAATGAGTTGGACTATCTGCTCTGTGGCCGCAGAGAGATGTGGACGGTAATATTTCCTCTCTAATGACCCAAACAGAACTTATAAATTCCACTTGCCTGGTTTAAACATGTTTCATACCTATGCAGGCTGAGTCGCTTGCAGATCACATTAAATTTGATCATGGATACACTTCTAAGAGTCCAGCTATTGTCAATGTACGTAAGCTTTGAATATCAAAAACACGCACAATATTTTATTTTATTTTGAAATTTTAGACAAAAAAGCGGATGATAATTTAAATCCTTAGCCTAGTTTCTGGAGATATTTTTACATAATACTTCTCCGGGATTTTGTATTTTCATTTTAAAGCCTTTATACCATGTTATCAGCTTCTCGAGATTATGGGAGAATTCACCCCGGATCAGCAACGAGCCTTCTGTCAGTTTGTCACTGGTGCTCCTCGGCTTCCACCAGGTGGTCTGGCTGTTCTGAATCCTAAGTTAACAATTGTCAGAAAGGTATAAAGCTACTCTCTTGATCTAATATCTATGTATTTATATATGATTTTTTTTTCTTATTAATCTGCTACTAAGAGTTTGTTAATGAGAACTCTCTTAACAATTGTAACAGCATTCTTCGAACACGAGCAACCCGGCACATAATGGTTCTGGTCCATCAGAATCTGCTGATGATGACTTACCGAGCGTGATGACATGTGCCAATTACTTGAAGCTTCCACCGTATTCCACCAAGGTATGTGTTCGGTGACGTTACATTAAATTTTGGCAAAATTGTATTTTTTTGTCTTACACAATTGGATCCTTAATACTTTTGGTCCCATGCAAAATATTTTAAGAAATTAGGAGCAAAAGTGCAATTTTATAAACACGTGACTAAAAGAGTTGAGAGTCCAGTTTAATGGGGAATAATGCGAGACCAGAAGGGTTGAGGGTCTTACTGTTTGGGACTAAAAATGCAATTTCGCCCATAAATTTTTTTCTTCCTTTTTTCGCTTCTTTCGAGTATTGATTCGATTTACTCAATTTAGGAAATCATGTACAAGAAACTACTCTATGCCATCAACGAAGGACAAGGATCTTTTGATTTGTCATGAGTTGTCTTCACTTTTGAAGAAGATTTACTGAATTTGAATATAATTGTGTTTGGAGGTGACAATTTGATGTTTAATAAAACCTTTCACATAGTTAATTTCCTGCTATTTATGTAATAGTTGAAGTTAGTACAACAATTAATACTTAATGGGCTATTCTTTTTGTGTTTTGAAGAAAAATGTTTTTTTTACCATGTATTTCATAAGTGATTTATTTCCCTGTATATATAAAGTTTAATAACAGTTATTATTGTTTATTTATTTATTTAGTTATTGTCCTCGTTAAACTTAGCGGGAAGACTTCGTGATAGAAGATAATTTCAACATCTTTTTCTTCCCATTGAAAACTCATCTTAAGACTGCTGTCATGGTTAAATTTCATTCAGAAAAATACTGCTTTCTCTGAATAATAACGTAATTATTTTTATCATATTTGATCTTGATCTTGATCTTATGAAATTTTGTAAAAGGAATAATATATTTAAAACATATAAATGAAGAATTGTATATTTGATTTTTAACATGTCCTAGGCGTATGTTTCTACCTTTTTGTGAAAAGAGTATTTGATAATAAAAAAAATACCTAATATAATCGTTTATTAAGACTAACATAGGTGTACAATTTGCATATGAACATAGAAATTATATTTCTGTTGTGTACAACCATCTAAAACTAAATTTTCCGATTTATAAGAATGTAAAAGTCTCTTTTTAGATGTCTACAGCCTACAGGAAAGGATTTCCCCAACCTAATTATTTACCATCTCAAAGTTAATCTGTGTTTATGCTTAATGAGTTTCTTAACCATATGGTATATATGGATGGAAAATTCGTTTCTAACATATGCTTTGGTCAGATAATTTATTTAGAAAGGTTTTGGAAACTCTAGATCAAAGTTACAATTTTTTTTTTCGTTAATTAGAAGAAAAAAAATCAAGGTTTTCGACGAAAACGGTACAATGTTTAATCCACGATGATATTTGTGCAAGAGACGCATAGGGCCTGTTTGTTTGGCGTTTCCCAGAATTTTTTCGTGTTTGGGAAATGCCAAACAAACATGTTTTCTCAAACCACTCTCTCAATACCCAAACAAACAACATTACGCAAATCGAGATTATTTCACAAATCTCCACTACTCTCCCAAACTACTTTCCCAAACGTCAAACAAACAAGCCCATAATATTTTCTATCAAAATTTCTTCTCATAAAATACTTCATGTCCTCAGTTCAGGATCAATTTTGGCTTAAATCTTATCCAAACCAAAATCTTGTTTCCCTAATAGGTGGTTGAGATCGTTCCAATCTATAGCTAAGATGAACTGTTCAAAATGTTTATACCAACTAAAATGTTTTGCACACATTCTTCAACATTCCCTAACTATGTACAATCAGTGGCTGAGTCAGAAAACAAATTCATTGGGGTCATATGAAACTGCATACTACTTTAGATTCTGATTATATATTAACGTAACAAAAATCACTAGAATATTAATTAGCTAGCTAAATGGAGACTTACAAGTCTATTTCAGAAAAAAAAAAATGACATATCGGTTTGTCAGTTAATTGATTGAGTCATTTAACTATTCTTTTTTAGCAGATTTCTTCTATGAGAATAGGGGTGAAAATAGGGGAGGATGAAATTAGAGTGATTTTCATATGGAAAGAAAAAGTCCACTCCAAAATTTATGATTTATCTATTAAAATAATTTTAGGAGAAATAATATGTTGGAATTCGAGGCTCACTTTATAGCATTTGGTTGTGTTAATTTTCTTATATATGCATTAAAACGAATGGACTTTGTCCAATTCTAGCCTAATTAATTACTAAAAAATAATATCATAAAAATATTATATTAATAATTTATTAAGGTAGTAGAAGATAAATTATTTCAATTAAACATGGACCCTTTACAATGTAATTATGAAGTTTATTTAATTAGTGGATCCCATTAATAGCCATTAAAAAAAAAATATTAGAGATATTATATTTTAATGCAAAAATTGGTAATTCAGGAGGCTCATTCCCCCCCCCCCCCTCACATGACAATGTAGCTACGCCTATGTACACAATATTCTACTTTATTCCAAGGATTGTTCAAGAGCACATCTAGAATGTTCCACTAGGGTTTTTACACTTGTTTAGAATCTTCTTGAATCTCCCAGTAAACTTCTAAACCTTGGTTGAAACTTTGGCTTCACCATGCCTTTTGTATGGCTTGTCCATGGCCCGTATGAAGTGCTTGGAAATCTCAGTCATTGGTTTAGTTGTTGTGTCGGTTAGTTGGACCATTCGTCGGTTTCTTATAAGGTGTTAAGTTTAAAGAATATAGAGAGAAATGAGACATTTGCAAAAGGTGAAAAAGTGTATTCATTTTTCTATATCACAGATACAAAGTGTAGTCCTATTTATGTACAGCAAAAAGGAATATTTTATGTTGCCCTAGCTACAAAGACACAGGATCATTACACGTGTATACTACACTATCATTTATCATCTTTGATATTCCTAACACGCCCCCGCGAATCAAACGGGGGAGGAAGGACCGTTAGATTCGATCGCAACAAGGAAAACCGTATGCTGGATAAAGGCTTGGTAAGGACATCTGCTAGCTGGTCCTTACTCGAGAGAAAGGAAACTTGTAAGGCCTTTGCTTGAACACGCTCTCTTACGAAGTGAAAGTCGATGTCGACATGCTTGGTACGGGAGTGCATTATCGGGTTTTTGGTGAGGTATGTAGCACCCAAATTATCACAATAAAGAGTTGGTGGTTTAAAAATCGAAATTCCCAATTCTTTTAAGAGTGACTGCACCCAAAGAAGTTCACAAGTAGCAAGAGCTTTATATTCGGCTTCCGTGCTGGATCGTGCTATAGTGGATTGCTTTTTAGAACTCCAAGATATGAGATTTTTGCCAAAGAAGATGCAAAAACCGCCCGTAGATCTTCTATCATCAAGAGAGCCCGCCCAATCGGCATCGGTGAATGCAGCCAACGATGAGGCTCTAAAGGTAAGACCAAAATCAGTGGTGTGTCGTAAGTAACGTAAGATTCGTTTAACTGCTTGCCAATGCAAAACGGTGGGAGAGTGCATGAATTGACACACCCGATTCACCGAAAAAGCAAGATCCGGTCGGGTGAATAAAAGGTATTGAAGACTCCCTACGACACTCCGGTATAAAGTTGGATCTTCAAATGAGGGGGAATCACGAGCTGAGAGTCGTGTTGAGGTAGCCATAGGGCTGTGAACAGATTTACAGTTGCTCATGTTTGTGCGGCTAAGAAGATCAATTACATACTTTCGTTGAGAGAGAAACAATCCGGATGTAGTACGGGAACATTCCAAACCCAAAAAATAATGCAGGCCACCAAGATTTTTAACTGGGAAGTCTTTGTTCAGCAGAGAGATTAACGTATCAATAGCTTTTGGACAAGAGCCTGTGAGTACAATATCATCCACATATACTAGAAAATACAAAACCACTGAATCATGCCGATAAATAAATAATGACGTATCAGACTTAGAGACAATAAAACCCAATTCAATAAGACGAGAGCTTAGTCGAGCATACCAGGCCCGGGGAGCTTGCTTAAGACCATATAAAGCACGATTCAACTTACAAACATAAGTAGGAAAATCAGGATGCACGAAGCCGGGGGGCTGAGACATGTACACCGTTTCTTCAAGTGAACCATGTAAAAAGGCATTTTGTATGTCTAATTGAGTAATATTCCAATTCAAAGAAGTAGCAATAGAGAGTACCAGACGAATGGATGTGGGTTTCACAACCGGGCTGAAAGTCTCTGTGTAATCTAGACCAACCAATTGATTGTATCCTTTTGCCACCAATCGCGCCTTACGTCGTTCAATTGAACCATTCGAGAGAAACTTAGTTTTGAAGACCCATTTGCAACCAACCAAGTTCTGTGCAGGGGAGGGAGGGACTAGAGTCCAAGTTTGAGTGGAAAGCAGAGCATCGAACTCCAATTGCATTGCACTCCTCCATTCTGGATGTTTTGTTGCTTCGGTGATGCACGTGGGTTCGTCGGGAACGGGTAAGGTTGTAATGTGAGCTTTAGGTGGTGGCCAAGGAATAGTGCCATCAGATCGGTGTTTGGGTCTGATGTTGTTTGATTTTAAACGAGTGGTCATCGGATGAGTTGTGGTTGATGGAGGAGGAGTAATGGAACGAGTTGGTGGAGATGGGTTAGGCGACTGCTGTTCTGGGGAAGAAGAGATATTATTTTGGCTGAGAGGTGGTGGGTTAATGTTTGTAGGAGAATTGGGTCGAATAGGAGTGGGTGACCTAGGTGGAGATGGATAGGAATGTTGAATAGGTGTTGGGTTGATGGGCCCATCAGCTGGAGGTGTAGTAATTTGTTGGGCAGATTGTGTATTTATTTGTGGATTAGTTGATAAGGGCCTTTGAATGGACTGATTAGGTGGGTCAGGGATAAGTGGAGGGTTAATGGGCCAAGCATTATGGGAAAGATGAACAGGGGACTGTGTTTGGTATATGGATTGGGAATTATTTAAACTGGAATCAGTTTGGGAGAATGGAAAATAATTCTCATCAAATAGAACATCGCGTGAAATATACATCCGACCCGTATTAACATGGAAGCAAAGATAACCAAGATGAGACGGGCTATATCCGAGAAAAATGCAAGGAGTAGATCGAAAATTTATCTTGTTTTTGTTGTAAGGCCGAAGATTTGGCCAACACTGACAACCAAATGTTTTTAAGAAGTGATAATCCGGTTTCTTGTGGAATAAAATTTCGTAAGGTGATATATTTTGTAAAGTTTGTGAGGGTAATCTATTTATGAGATATACGGCTGTAACAAAGGCGTCCGCCCAAAATTTTGTGGGAAGTGACGAGTGGGAGAGAAGGGCAAGACCCGTTTCAACAATATGCCTATGCTTTCGTTCTACCATTCCATTTTGTGGATGTGCGTATGGACAAGAAACCCGATGGGAAATACCAAAAGAACGTAGAACACGTTGTAGGGAACGGAATTCCCCACCCCAATCGGATTGTAATGCAATAATTTTTGAATTAAAAAGATTCTCAACATTTCTTTTAAATATAATAAACATGTCCACAACTTCACCCTTACATTTTAAAGGAAAAATCCAACAAAAGCGACTGAATTCATCAACTATGGAAAGATAGTAACGAAAACCCCCACGGGCGACAACTGGAGAAGGGCCCCACACGTCGGCAAGGAGAAGTTGGAGGGGTGCGGTGGAGTGATGGGCAGCAGTGGAATAAGGCAGTTGGTGATGTTTTGAGTGACAACTTCGCCACCCATTTCTAAATTCCACGTGTTAGGCTTGAGTAAATGAATACCGCCTACACGTGAGGGGGCGTGTTAAGTGATATATATTAAATGATTCCTCTCTCTAACAGCTTAAGCTTTTAGATGAGTTGGTCATTCAATATGGTATCAGAGCTCAGGCCCAAAGAGGTCATGTGTTCGAATCCCTTCGCCACCCATTTCTAAATTCCACGTGTTAGGCTTGAGTAAATGAATACCGCCTACACGTGAGGGGGCGTGTTAAGTGATATATATTAAATGATTTCTCTCTCTAATAGCTTAAGCTTTTAGATGAGTTGGTCATTCAATATAAGGGCGCCTTAAATACTCTTATAGTCAACAAAATTGAATCTAATTTGAAATTACATACTTAATATTTACCTTATTACAGGACGTCGGAAGTAAAATTAATAAAATAAGAAAAATAAATATAGATTATTCAAATTTCCGTTTACCACCAGGTGAGAGACCAATTTTGTGAAAATTTCACCTTCTCATACTACAGATTTTTATACCCATAATGCTATAAAATAAAAGAACAATTATTTCTTGGATAAAAACCGCAAAAATGTTTATCTATATATGCTACAAATAAAACAAAACTCAGAGCTGTTGAATCATCTCCTCCTCAACTTGCTAACACATCTCATGTGCACGTAACATAATAAATAAAAATTTAATCAATGCTCAATTTTGAATGTCCACACTTGACTTGAATAGCCAACGTTTTTGCAATATCCGGACAAGAATCCTTGCCATCATCAAGAAGATCTTCTCTATCAAATTTAATCGTGCACGTGTTCTTTCCCAAGCATTCCTGTTAAATTGAACAAAAGATACACAAATTGTTAATCGTTGAAGAAGGGCAGTTTAGTCTTTTCTTTTCTAATAGAGTAATATTCTCAACTATATATACCTGTTCAACAACTTTGTGTGCTTTGGTGGAATCACATTTTCCAGGTACGAACGCTCCACAAGCGCCATCAGCCTCTCCAAAACTTACGAATTCTACCTTTTCAACGACTTTAACGTCCGGGCAAGTGAGATATGCTGCTTTCACAGGATCCACAACCGCACGAAATTGATCGTCTTTTCTCTCCCATGTCATTATGTCGGGTGGATGGAACTCCGTTATGACACTGCAAATTGTGTCTCTATTTACTGTCAAGATCTCAATCTTTTCTGGATTTCCTCCGGTTTCCTCAAAAACTACCAATAGATTGTCTTTTGGCTTCAAGAATGCTCTCGGGACATGGTACCTTTGAAGATAAATTTAAATTTAGCATAAAGTACCTTTTTTTGTTTTTATGCATTACAAGTACTTACTCTTCTTGAGTAGGCTTTGAAAGTGCGGAAAGGTAAGATACCCAATATCGCCCTATGCTTATTCCATTGACCCAAACCATACCCTTTGCCATACTAATCATTCTAAGGGCAACAGGGTCATTGCCTTCTGGGGCATCAAAATATGTCTGGAACAAAAAAACAGAAAACAATTAAATTATAGGTAGCAAAAATAATGTTTACTTTCTCTCATTCAATTCCCATTTTTTTTTTATCTCTGTCTTAATTCTTAATAATGACAAATTACTAAATCTTTTATTTAGTTTTTTTTTTTGTAGTGATTATTACCTTGTACCAGGTGACAGGTCCAGGAGTTCCATTATAGGGTACCCATTTAACTTTCTTTAATCCTTCTTCCGTGTATATTTGCATGTTTTCTCCGGATACACCAACCTGCACATTTTAATCACAAAATTGAGGGGAAATTGAAGTCAAAGTTTATTTTGATAGTAGCATAACTCTAATTTACTTTTGGACAATAATATAATTATCAATAAAATATCTGAAGCTTTTGTCAAATTACTACGAAAATCCCTTAGGTTTTGGAAATTACAAAAATATCTTTCTCAGTTAATAGTTGTTATGTAACATGTCGTACATTTTTCTAATGGTGACAAATGTGACATGAAATGGGTGCCGGGATATGTAGTTTTGACTTTTGAGTGAGCAGAGGTGGAAATTCAATTCTATTGTAAAGGGAAATCAACGTATAGCGTACAAAGTAATGAAACGTTAGTGATTAAACTCAGAACAAAGATTCTTTTTCTTTTTCTTCATGTTTGATTGCTTTCCATGGAAATTGACCATTTTATCTCTCCATAAAAGACATTCAAGAGCCTTTTTCTAAGGAAATAGGATGCAACATGCCAAACAAATTATATTTCTAGGGTATAAAGTGAAAAAAAAAATTATATCGGGGCCAAAAGTGACAAGATTTTAAATTTTCAAGCTGCAAATTAAAATGTCAATATTCTATATATTCAGGGTACAATGTGTCAAATCTATATTTTCAAATGAATTGTATTTTGACAATGTAAAGTGCCAAAAAAAATCAATAATACACCTAATATTTCTCGGCATAAATTTTTTATAAGATAAGAACACAACCCTAATTTAAAAATAGTACTAGGATTTAGTAATTTGTATTACCTGTTGGCCCCAATGATTATTAGTGATATCTAGAGTTCCAGCCATCAAACCCTGAATTGTGACTACTCTGGGTCCTGCAAATCTCTTCTCCATGAATGCTCCACTATTCTAAACATACGAAAATTAATGTTTCAATAATTATTCATTTTGGGAAATAAAAATTAGTATTTTGTTTGAGAAAAGATAGTTTAATTTACAGGTAAACCAACTGTCATGGCCAACAAGGCGACATGGTTTTCCCCAGGCTTCAAATTGATAGACTTGGTGAAAACATGACTCTTTTCAATGTTGCTTCCGTGCCCAAAACCTGAAAATATTAACAAATTAATTAGCTACATAATTTTATTAATTAAACTATTTTTTTTTAATATAATAATTACCTACGAATTCGTCATTAACAAAGGCAAGTAAAGCATGGCCAAGACTTGCTACTTGAAGGACTGGAAGAATATCGGAACGCATTGGCAAGTCTCTCCTATCAAAGTTAATGCTGCAAAATAATAAATTTTATAAAGATTATTTTATTTTTTTCATAAAAAGGATGAAATTTGCAAACCACAACACCGTATTTATTTAATTAGTAAATATACGACATGTCACATATGGTAGGAGTATTAATTAGCACATACCCCCTTCCCCTTGTATTCATAGAAATATAGCAGTTAAAAGTCATGTGAACCGATTGTTCAATTTTTATTTACTTTTGTGTTTAATGATCTTATATTGCATTCTCAATACATAATAATCTATTTGTGTATACTGATATGTCTTTCTAATAACAATTTTCAGATTTTGCTATCTTAACACAGATTTTGTTTTGCTATCTTAACACTAAATCCAATACAAATTATGATTTTTATGTTCATATTAGAGCCATAATTTGATTTAAAGGTTTTTCCCAACTTAATTTCATAAATACTGAATGAAATAATGTATTTAATGCTTATAATAGAAATTTTGCATATTTAATTTAATTTTACATGTATTCGGGTATATTAAATTTAGCTATATTTCAAGTTTTCAACTAACACGGGGTGATATTTGCAACTAAATAGGAGTTAATGGCAATTTACCTCCTATGATATTCATAATGTTTCAATCTATCTCCCTATGATTTGAAAAATAGCACTTTACCCCCCTATAATTTTATAAAAGTTTTACACCACCTCCTTGACATTTTTATATGTGGCACTTTACCCTCATGTGTTATGATAATGTGACAATTTATCTCCCTGTGAAATGATAAATGTAACACTTTACCCCTGTGTTATGATAAATGTGGCAATTTACCCCCCCCCCCCTTATGTTACAAAACACTCTTCATACTCACTCTCAATTTTAGCAAGTGAGTTACACTCTCCTGCTGAAGAGGGTAAATTGCTTCTTTAATTTTTTTTACAGGGGTAAATTGCTCTTTTTCAAATTATATGGGGTAAATTAAACATTATAAATATTACATGGTGTAAATTGCCATTAAGGCACATTTTGCAAATAACTCAATATTAAAGAATTTTAGTTCCCATTACCTGGTACTATACCAAGCATAATCTGAGGTATCTTTTGTGAAGCTATACAACTCTTTAGGTGACTTGCTCTTTTCATGCAAATCAGTTTTGGTGGGAATCTTTTCTTTGAACATTTCCCATTTTTTGGCCTTTGCTTTCTCTGAGACAACGAAATTTCTTGAACTGTGTTGTGCAACAACCTATTGGCAAAATAATGTGAGACAGAAAATGCAATTTTGTCCTTTTATGAAGCCCAAACGTGGGGAAAAAAAATTACCGCTTGAGTGTTGTAAACGACTGTTTTGCAATCAGGTAAAATGCTGACGGATTTAGCAGGCAGGTAATAATCGACACCCCTGAAGTTAATTGATGAAGCTATCCTTGAGTTGTTGTTGGTCAAGAATGCTGCACAAATTTTACCCTCATCTTTCTCATATGTTGTGATCTGTAAAAAAAAGCATAAATAAGTGAACTAACATGGAAAAATTGTTGTCAGTACCTGTACTTTAGTAGAAAAGATGAGATCATATGAGAATTAAATTTAAATATGATAGAAACTAAGATATTAGATGATATTAGATCTTTAATCAATTGAATATTATGCATTATAACCGTGGGGTAAAATTGACATTAACCATAACTAAATTGAATCAACTCATAAATACATTATAACCCGTCACTTTTAGACACTAACACAAATAAAATCTGAGATGCAATCACATAATAGTATACTCTTGAATTCCTAATACCAAGAGGTGATTGGTGTAGTCCCCCAAAGTGGCGAGTCCAAGTTCAAATTCCTATTGGGTTGGTTCTCATATAATATATCTGACGCACCTCGAATGGAATTAAACCCTTGAAGAAAAAAAAAAGGTATAATCTTAATTGTCCAAACGACAAACTTAGTTTGTGAAATTTGCCGTATTTACTAAGTTGACACAAATCTATGCTAGCATAAATTTGACAATATATATATATATAGTTAATATTTTCATTGTTATTCTATATTACTTCAGCTCATTTGTACGTAGCATATGGGAGAAATACGTTATCGTACTTGTTTGTGACTACCAAATTCAGTCCAAGTTGATTTATAGTATAATTTACATATGAACATTGATATATATGGATTACCTCCAAGTCCTTGGAAACTTTTTGGACATGTTGTTTGCCCCAGAGCAAAGGCTTCTTGCACAATTTTAAAGCCCTGTGCATATCTCTTAAGTGGCCGAATTTAGGTTCCCTCTTCAAACCTGAAACAAGAAAAAAAGAAATATGAAATTGATCAAATACATTCTTGAAACAACATGTTCCTTTTCAAGTTCCCTTACCGAATTCATCGAGGGGAGCTTCATCGTAGTAACGAGTTGTCACGAAAGATGAACTCGTTCTGCCAAAGTTGGTTCCACCATAGTACTACAAAAAAAAGTTCACGAATTTCACCATCTCTATTAGACATAATAAACGAAACTCAAAATTGAAACCATATGTCATGAAAAAAAATATGTAAACTTTTCTTGCTATCGTAGATGCAAAAACATTAATTAAATTTTCATATGATATTCCTCTTTCTAACATATCTTTTTATGTAAATAAAATGGGCAATTCACTTATGTATTCTATATTTACCATGTAGTAATTGTTGAGGGTACCATTCCTTGCAAAAAATCGAGTAACAGCAAAAGCTATATCTTCAGCAGCCCTCATAGATGGAGAGTCACCAAACACTCTGTATCTGTACGTAACAGAACATTCCGATTTTGTAAGCATGGACCAAATTCTCATGACTTTTCACCCAAAACTTCAAAAATAATTATGTTTTTGGGTCAATGTTTTTCTTTGATTTACAATTTTTTCCAAGGTCTTTTATAGAAGTTATATAAAAATTGCAATAAAATGCTAATTAATGTGACATATTAACTCACTGAGCAGTCCAGTTTTCAGTCCAGAGAGAAGGCTTGCCAGGGCCATTTGGACCGGGGAAAGTGTCTCCGCATTGCCTTCCATTGCATGTACTAATCTGGAAAGACAGTTAATCATATAAAGTAAGATTTGTCATATGGGCTACAAATACAAATTGGTTTGGATCTACATGAATTTCATTAGTTTTGTGGATTTAAGGTTCGATATTAAAAACTTACTACTGTCGGAGGAGCATCCCTTTGCTTACACATAACCCAAGGAACACCACTGTATAATCCAACAGCCATATCTGCTGCCCATTTTACATACTTTGTACCACTTTCCCTATATGCAAGTTGTACATTATTGTACTCGTTTTCAATCTGCAGTTAAATAATAAAATGGAAAAATTAAGAATAAATTCAATTTGTTTTTCTTTGATCATAAGAAATAAAAACATACTTGTGCCATGATAATAGGACCTCCTTGGTCTGCAAACAGTTTCTCCTTTTTCACCATGTTAAGGATCATCTCAACGTACTGTTTCATGTGTTGCTGCATATTAATTGGGAATGTTATTAATTTTAATCATTTCATCAAACTGAAATATTTTTTTAATATTGGTCTTCTTGTATTGGATTTATTTACCATGAAAGGTTCATTATAGGAACGGAATATAATGTTTGGAACCTCTTTTAGCCAGTATGGAAATCCTCTGCTCAAATTGGATCATATCATAAAACTCATTAGTACAAAATAGAAAAATAATAAATAAATTAAAATGAGAATTATTTTTTCTATGTTGAATTACCCTAGATTCCATTCAGCCTCAACATATGGTCCAACTCTGAGTGTCACCCACAAGCCATTTTCCCCAATCATTTTGATGAACTTTATAAAGTCATAGTTCCCCTCAAAATTGAACTGCAATAGAAGAAAAGTATATATTATATAGTCTACAAGAGAATTAAGACAAATTAAATGTGAAAATATTTGATCCCAAAAAATATTTTCTAACTTAACCGGAAAGGCCAGGTTACACATTTAGTACGTACTCTGACTTTCAACTCGTGACAAAATAGTCCTTTAATTTTTTCTTTCAAACTGACTCATTTATCCTAATGTTCATAGATATAGTCTTTAATCTGCTTCGATTCGTTCTAGGGTGATTCTTGTCTAGACCGGGTTTGGCCGTTTTTAAAACACTAACATGGTAAGTGCAAAAACTTACCTTGTGATGGTTAAATAATATTTCTAGGAGACTAATAATTTCCATAACAAGTGACACTTGATTTATGGTTGCATGTGTGGCCATATCTAAAATATAATTTTTCCTCAACAAATTAAGTACCCTTATCCTTTGAACTAACACATCCAGTTACTATATGTTAGTTTTATGAAAAAATACGTGATCTTAGTTGCATAAAAAGTCATTTGAAGCCAAAAATTCAATAAAATCTGCAATAGTTTACTAATTTTGTTAAGTTTCATATCAAGTTTGTTTGATTTACCAGATAAAAGACCAAAACTACTGGCTCGAGATGTATTTGATTGAGAAAAGAAATGACACAAATATTAAGCCTAAAAGATAAACAACCAAATGAATTCTGAAAAATTAGTACCAAATGTGTTGGGATCAAATGATAATTAAACTATTAAAGGATTGTTTTTGTTAAGAAAAAAAATTAAAAATACTCAATTAATAAGCAATTTAGCCAACCAAAAATCATGCAAATTAAAAATGGTCATATATATTTACCTGGCCTTGAACTGGCTCATGAATGTTCCAAAATATATAAGTCTGTATAAGGTTCAGGCCACCTTCTTTAGCTTTTCTAATAATATCAGGCCACATCTGGGAAAAAAAAATGTTCAGAAAATTCAAAGTTTTAAATAATAATTCAAGATTAGATACCTCAGGAGGGCTACGTGGATAATGTACTGAACCAGAGAAAAGCAGTTCTCTACTTCCATTAATTATCATGGAGCGTTCATCGTATGTAACAACCGGCTCGTCTTTCTTTTCCTTGCCATATGCGCTGGCCACGAGTAATGAAAAGAGTAGTAACGATAAAATTCTACTAATTTCAGCCATTTTTAGTTATTTCTTTGGTTATGATTCTTGAAGCTTAATTTCACTACTTTTTTTTTCTTTGTTGAAGATGAGGCGCCAATTAGGAGCTAATTTGAAGTTTCCATGTAAAATATTACTAATTTCTTAAAGAGAATGGGACTGTATATATAGTACATTCGAGTTTTTGTAGGATCAAATGCGTTACATGTATGGTTGGATTTAAATTTTGGACCTTTTGTAATGGTGTCTTTTTTTAGAAATTGTTTTATTTCTGTGGCGGTAATAGACATATATATATTGTCTTGTCATGGCGAGCAAGTCATGCGCTAACTACTTTAATGGCGAATAAATATCAAATCATAAACTTAAATATCCCCCCCCCCCCCCCCCCCCCTCTTAAAAAAACGTTGAATTGATGGGGTTGATAGGGGAAATTGTACTTTGGGAAAGTAAGCATTTCATTATATCTTTGTAAGTTTATCAATTTGTACATGTATAGGCAAAATAAAATTCAAATTGTTATCACAGGGAGGTATGATGTGCTTATTTATAATGTACGTTCGTGAACATTACAAAGTTTTTTTCTTTGGTCTTTGATGATAATTACCTTCAGTTCCTCACAGGTCAGATTAAAATAAAGAGGCCTCCCATGAGATCTCAATAATTACAAATATTTCTCCTACTTTTAGATTCTACCTCACAGATAGACCCACATCATGTTTTTAATTAATCACCAAAATATTTATGAAATTATAATTTTCCCATTAATTATTGGGTTTGACCAACTTATATGACAAAGAAACAGACTTATAAAATAATCGAAATAAACTCGATAGTAAAAAATGTACTTGAATTAAATAATAAATAAACTCCATTTTTAATTGCTGTTTAAAATCAAGAATGTCATTAATTTTATGTTATAGTTCAATTTTGCAAAGAAATATTTTTTGAATTATTTGACATTTTATAATTATGAGATACCCATTTTTATTTGGGTTGATCCATTTTTAGACTATATGTATTATTATTTGTATTTTAACTATTTTTCCTTTCTAAGAAAAAAAATTAGTACTTAATGATGAATGGAGGGCAAGATAGACTTTGTACACAATATGTTTATTCATTTAACAAATCTGACAGTAGATTAGGTGTTTGTAATTATTGAAAAGGGGAATTTGCTTCTTTTTTTTTTTACGGATAGGTCAACTTGCAACTTTGGTACTATTGAATACGAAAATGTAAATTTAGTACCGCATGATAGGTTTTCATTGCAACTTTGGTACCAAACCCAATTTTTCTCCAAAATTAATTATAATTTACCCCCTATAAAATGCATAATGTTCAATTTACTCCTTTGTGATATAAAAAAGAGCAATTTACCCCTATAATTTAATAAAAGTTTCACACCGCCTCCTAGATATTTTTATAGGTGGCACTTTATCCCATTTTATTATGATAATGTAGCATTTTACACCCCCCCCCCCCTGTTTTAGGATAAATGTGGTAATTTACCCCCCTATGTTATAAAATATTTTGTATGCCTACTCTCAATTTCGGCAAGTGAGTCTGAAAGGAGTAAATTGCTTCTTAATTTTTTTACAGGGGGTAAATTGATTTTTTTAAATCATAGGGGGGTAAATTGAACATTATGTATTTCATAGGGGGTAAATTTTCATTAACTTTTGAGAAAATTGAATTTGGTACCAAAGTTACAATAAAAACTTATCATGTGATACCAAATTTACATTTTCGTATTCAATGGTACCAAATTTACAAGTTGATCTATACTGGGGTACCAAAAAAGAATTTTCCCTTATTGAAATTATGGAAGGTTCCTATAGTTTAACATAACCTAAAGAGAACCCAAGGTGGTTGGGCCAAGTGGTAGTGACTTGCGACCCCCAGAGGCGAGACTCAAGTTCGAGTCACACTGGGGAGGACCTATACCCTTTGCACTCTTCGGTCCGAGCTGTAAATACACAGTTTAGTAGATAAAAAAAAAACATAACCTAAAGAGAGGTAAATGGAATTATACCTTAACCAAATGACATAATTTTTTTTTTTAATTTCCCCCAATGATTTTTTTTATCCCTTTCAAAGCTCGTCATATATATTAAGTGAGAACTTCGCTACTTTGTAATGAATTGTTAGTCTATTCCACTAGACCATTCTAATTATACACACATATTAATTTTTTTTATTAAAAAAATATAAATACAATCAACCGTGCAACACAAGGATAATTTTCTAAAGATCGGAACAATAATCTTGCAAGGTCTGTAATTTTCTTTGACCTTTTTAAATCTATTAATGATATTGATATAAATATTTTGTTATATCAAAGTTTTTCTCCAAAAAAAAAAAATTGTTCGATTAAAGTTAATTTCTTTTCCCATAATTTTCAAGTGTATTTCTTATTTTGCATATCTCCATAATAAATACAATTTATAGAAATCAAAAGAGTACTTTATTCAATTATTATTTTCTTAAAAAAGAAATCAGTAATTTTTTTTTTTTTGATGAATTCAGAAATCAGTAACTTTAAGTATTAAAAAGAAAATCAATTGGACAAAAGTCCTCTCCCACTTCTTTCCCTCCCAAAAATTCAATTCTCCCCCCAAAAACACCACACAAACCCTAGTCCTATTTCGCTTCCCACATTTCCTCTCTAAACAGACAACGATCGAAGAACATTAGCTTAGTAATCAGCCCAAAACGATGTCGGAATTGGATCACCAAGAAGATCTCGACCTTCTCCTCTCCCTTCAGGATCGCGTTATTGAAACCCCGCCTGCTTCTCCTTCAGGTACACCACCAACACACAAATTGTGTGTGTGTGTATATATATATATATAACTTTTCAATTAACATTTTACATATAATTAAGCTGGTTCATTAAGTGTGATTCTGAATTGTGTTTGAATTTAAGGGTACTTATTAGACGATGAAATGCCCAAGGAAATGAGGGGACCAGTGGACATGTCTGTTTTTCGAGACGCAGTAAAAGATTGCCTCGATTATGATTCCAAAAATGTTAATAAGTCTCTGAAATCGAAGCAGGGGAAGAGCTCTAATGACATTGTGGTCGAAAAGTTTTCTGGGATTCGGATACAGTAAGTATACCCATTTCTTTTGTTCTTCCATTAATGATTGTTACTTCTCCAATTGAATGAATTCGTAGTTTCTGTATTCAAGTATGTACTCTGTAGCTTTGGAATTACTTTTAGTGGAGGTTTGACAGTGAAGTTATGATGATTAGACTTATGACTTATTGTATTGTTGCCATGTGAAGCATGTTAGTAATGGTGTTGAGAGAATGTATGTTGAGGTCAATGGTCTTTCATGGAAACTTGAATGACCTTGATATGAAAATTGAAGGATTGACATTATTGCATATGAGGTTTTATTTTGTGTGGATAGGTCCTGTCTATCTGTATCTGATATGTCAAGATTACAAAAATTGATGTATTGACATCTTGGTTAAGTACTGAAAAATTGTTTAGTTGATCTGTAAGATTATCTAAATGTTTGATAATTGTAATTGATGTTTGGTTTTTCTTGTTCAGGAACCCAATGGTATCACCCGTTGAGTTGAGCAACCATTTATCGGATATTAGATTTGTTCGGTTACCCGCAATCAAGTATGCCAATTTGAATAAGATTGATGCTTTTTGTGTATATATGCAACTGCAAAGAGCCATTAATGATGGTATTTTCTGGATTTTAGGTATTTGCTGATTATTGTTTTATCTTCTTAATTTTAGGACTTTGCTGTCAGGAGATACCCTTTCTGGGTGTTGGGCTACTGTTGGAATTTTAACTGATAAGGGGTTTCCAAGAACTAGTTCTATAGGGAAGACTTTTGCAATTTGGAAGATTGGATGCTTAGATGACAATACTATTTCCCTTTTCTTGTTTGGTGATGCTTATGAGAAGAACCGTGATGAGAAGATAGGGACTACATTTGCTCTGTTCAATTGCAGTGTTCGCAAAGACAATGCAGTATGAGTTTTGATGTTCAGTTGTGGTCATTTTTGTTGAATTCTTCAAAATTTCCAACTTTTTTGTGTTACTTTATTATAGGGAAAAGGGTTTTCCTTGAGTGTATTTGCTTCTAAGCACGTTTTAAAGCTGGGTACTTCAGCGGATATTGGAGTTTGTCAGGGAGGAACGGGTGGAATGCCTTGCACAGCAGCCATCGATAAGTAAGTTGGACCATCTTCTTTACATCTCCAATTTTACCAATTACTAAATGAAGTAGCCCATCTCGCATTCTTAATATAATAAAAAAGATACTGGAGTTGGAAAAAAATGGGCATCCTCATATAATGTATTTCATAACTTCCAAAACAAAAATTGAGACCATATATTTAGCTATTGTAACTTAGATTAAAGAAATAATTCCATTATTGATGTTCCTTTTTTTCTGATGTCTTCATTGTCATTATTGACTATCAAACTAAGTTACTATTTGTTATTTGCTTAAGACAGTAAGACAGTCAACTTTGTTCATTTGTTTGTCATATTATTCAAATATATGGCATATTACTGCTTTTTTCAATCAACCTTGTATAATTATAATCACAATAGCATGTAAAATGGTTTGCTTAACTTAGAAATTCATATACTGTTCATGATTCTATCACAACTAGCTACTTAAACTCGTGCTATTGAAATTGTGGTCTGGCAGTCTTCTGGGAATATTTCAACACATTTTAAAAGACTACTGCATAAATTTATATCTCTGGTTTGAAGATTAAGTTCCAAGAGTCATACTTTTACAAGCCACTTAAATTTTGGCTGACATTCTTTGTTGCGTGTGTATTTTAATTTTTGATATTAATTATATAGTTTCTTTTATTGGATTGCTCACTTATATTACCAATGCATGTTTTTACCTTTTGCAGGCGTCGTAGAAAATATTGCAGCTACCATAAAAAGGTACAGCTCATACGTGACCCTCGACTGTGATTTAATCATATCTGAGCACACACTCATTCTTAATTTTTTATTTTTCTTGAAGGATGGATCAAAGAGATATACATCTACAAGGACAGAACTCAAAGGAGGGTCAGTGTTTTATAGTCATTCTGTGTGACACAATAATGTTCTTGTCAATTAGCTTTTCTAATAAATTGACTATTGAATTTCATCTTGCAGAAATTTGACAGGCTTCAGAGATTATCTCAACTCCGAAGGCGTTTACATGGTTAAGCCTATGGGTGACAAAACAAACTTATCAAAACCCAAGCCTCAGAAAATATTGTCTGTCGATGGATTGAAAAAGGCATTAAGGTACACAAACCATTCACTGTCATAAGATATAAGATGTCCCATTACACTTTTATCTGGTGAATTATCATTTATTTAGTTATATAAGTTATATGATTCACATTTTACTTGCTAACTCTCAAGGTATATTTTGTACAGCACTGCAGACAAAGTGACAACAAATGCATATTCACAAGGAATACGATTTTTGAACCACCTTACAGGTAGGCTAAGGTTGCATATGTCCTATACTAATTATGATTATGATCTTCTATATTTCTTTTAATGGGTATATGTATTTCAGTTACAGCAAAAATGGGTCCTAAAGCAACACATGAAGCAGCTACTCTTCCTCGCCAACAAAAGAGTAGGCCAGACAACAGGTTTCTTTCTCTTTTCGTTTCATGTTTTCGATTTGGACCGAAAAATCACCATTTTTGTTCATTTAACAATACTAACTTAATAGTGGCTCCACATGTTTTTTGAAATACAAACATTCAAAACTAATTCAGACATATGTTCAAATTTCAAATTCACTAACACATTGACAAATTATATTATATGAATTAAATATGTTGTTTTATAGTAATATAAAAAAATGAAACAAATATAAGCTTTTCTCGCATGCAACTCAGTAAAATCTTTTACACTTCCAAACCTAACCAAAACCCTTGAAATGAAACCAATAGTAATCCGAACGAGCCCTTCATTATTTTGAACTTTTCATGTGCTTTCCCTGCTTATGATTTTTTCTTTATCATGTTTCAGCTTTCCCAGATTCAGACCCAATCAAGAACCAAATGCCAAAAAAAT
Organism: Penstemon davidsonii; assembly: GCA_034814905.1. Taxonomy (NCBI): domain Eukaryota; kingdom Viridiplantae; phylum Streptophyta; class Magnoliopsida; order Lamiales; family Plantaginaceae; genus Penstemon; species Penstemon davidsonii. The sequence goes on from JAYDYQ010002688.1 coordinate 10,002,448, forward strand.
GAAAATGGATGAGAGACAACAGGCCCCGGGACAAGTAACTGAGAAGGTTGGTGTAAAGATGATTGAGTTAGATTTCGCTAGTTCAGATGACGAACTTTGAGTTTCGTGATTGACCCAGTTCGGTCTAACTAACCTGAATTAGGTAAATGCAACACATGTAATTTGTAGGATCATGATAAATCACTAATACATTCATGTTCTGATCTCGTGTGAGTTTGACCAAGTTATCTTTGTTGTCTTTTCTCCATAATGAGAATTAATTTGTAAGAACTGAGTCCACTGCTAAAATTATTGGTCGAACACGAATAGATTGGCTTAATCTTTGCTTACTAGACTAAGAATTCTTTGTTCGTCAATTATGATAATCCAAATTCTACTACTGTGTTGTAAGGGGGAAAAAGAAAAAAAATATATACGAGTATTTTTTATTAAACATGTTCATTTTGACTTCATTAGTAAATTTCCTTTAATTTCAACTCAACATTTCTGAATGTCAATTTCTATATGCTATTGGAGTATTTAAATATAGAAAAGTTGGTTGCCTATGTTTCCACAAGTAGCTAGAGGGTAGTTAGTTGGTCAACTCTGCAGATAAACTTCGTTTTCCATTTTTTTCAATAATTTGTTGTTAGTTTGTTAGTTACTTCATGAATTGACCTTGATGACAATTATGAGCATCTAATATTGTAGTTTAATTACATTAAACAGATAATAACTGTGAAACAATATGACTCGTTGAATATAATGAAAAACAAATGGGAAGGTTATGGATATTGATTAGGTTTTACTTTAAGTTGATTAACATGAAAGCAACTTCCAAAGTCAGTGTCCATTACAACAACCGAATAACTAAGAGTGACCAATGGTCTTTTGTACAATTTCAAATTCAGTGATGTCATAAAATCAAAATAATGTAATAATACAATTATGGCGTTAATATTTGAATATCTAATAGGCACTTGCATTTGGCATCTTATCAAATCCTTTTTCTAGTCAAATTCACATCAACAATTTTGTGGGGAAATTAAAATGATGTTTTACAGCATCGTTATGCCGTTGGAGCCATAACAACTAATAATTCCAACAGTTAAACTTGGATTGGACGTCAATTTTAAACTGGCATTGGATTGTGATGATGCACTCTTCGATAATAAGAAACAAAATTTATTTAAATTTTCTAATATATTTGGACTAAAGATTAAATGATCGATTCTTGTTGTAAAGTGATGGAGCTGGTCATTTTGCCCTTTAATCAGCTTCAAACTTTTGAAATATTATTGAATAGGTAATTTGTATTTAATTTTTCAATTATACACTCATATATGGTTGTTTTCTCAATCATTATAAATGTTGGACAATATAAGAATTATTGAACGCTAATCCAAATGCTTGTTTTATCATAATCACAATAGAACATTCCCTTAGAGCATCTCCAGCAAACGGCATAAAAAATCATAATCAAATCAACTTTTTAATGCGTGTTACAATGTTTTGATACATGCATAAAAGTTCTCTACTCCAGAAATTGGCATAAAAAAGGAACATCATTAATTTAAATTAAGTTTTATTCAAATTAAATTAAAGCATACTTAAAAGTAAAGAAAATAAATTAAAAATAATTAAATTGAAAAATATTAAATATTCGTATCCCTTGTTAGGTTATCCAGTTAAGATTTATGACATATTTTTATCTACATATATCAATGTGTGATTCAATGTGGAGATATTTGATAAGGATTTATATGCATAAATTAAAAATGATTTTTATCTGATAAGGTTTTTTTTTGAAGATATGAACAAAATTCTCCCGTCGACGAAGATATTGGCAGGGAAGAAAATTATATTTCTCTGATTTTTTATTTTGCTAGTGATTCTTAAACTTGTGTATTTTAATTGAAATTGTAGCCCATTTATAATTAAATTCTTTTGTACCGTTACAAAATTTGAAAATATATTTGTTGGGGAGAAATGGGAAGGACAAAGTTGCAAATTTTCCTTCCAAATTTTAGTTCCATTTGCCGGGATATAACTTCTGATGCTAAAAAATTTGGAGCAGAAATTTGGCATCGTTTTGATAGTTTGAATATCATATTTGGCTTTGATGCCCTTTGTTGGAATTGCTCTTATAGTATCTTCCACCCAACATACCATTTTTTCACTAAATCCTATACCTGGTGTTGAAAAAATGGATTGATCTTCAACCCTTAGCACATCATTTCATCATTTTTGGTGAAAAATAGTGCTCTTGATCTCCTAACTCTTCACCAAATTTTACACTAAATTATAAAATATTTCATCATTTTCAGAGAATGAAATATAGTTTGGTCTCCTGTGATATTTTACTAAATGTGTGATCAAATTATAAATTTTATGTTTACCATTTTAATTTTCAACATAATATTATTAATTTTAAAGTGCTTATATGCAATTACAAATTATTTTCAATTATTAATTTTTTTAATTATATTATTTGAATTTTATGTTAAGAATTATAAAAAATCATTGAAACATAAAATACAATTAACTCAAAATATTATAAGTATGATCTCGCTATGACATAGAATGAAGTTAATGAAATTGAATGTTGTATTAAATTCCCACTGATAATTTAGTTCCATTCCCATCCCTCACATTTTACAAAACGTGTTATTCATAAATTCTAAAAATTTAAAAATTATCCGAACTTGGAAAACAAATATTGAGAAAAATCTACAGTTCATCTTCCTAAAAAGAAAAATGAGTACCTAGTACAATAAAGAAAGAAAATTACATGGCATTAACTGATAGGTTGCAGTGGCATCTAAAAATCAAATAACACTATCCCATAGCTGGCTACTAGCTGGCTCACCCACTATTACTATTTAAAATAAATTCACTCACTACTGAAATTGTACTGTGCAGTTTACACTTTTTCTCCAGCACAGACAGACGGACGAATAATCAATGCGGCTGTTGAGTTCGGTGTGTATGATTATTTACGCATACGCATTTTTTTATCCTAATTTAGGGTTTAATCTTTAAATTAGGGTTTTGTTTCCGTAGTTTTGAAGCTTTCTTAACTTTTCTTTTTCCCCTTTCAACTAATCTCTGCAGTGTTGAGTTAGGAACTATATAGAGGGCGATTTTATTTGAAAGCTAACAGATAATTCGTTCGCCGTCGAAAATGAGTGCGTCCAGGTTTATTAAGTGCGTCACTGTTGGTGATGGAGCCGTGGGTAAAACTTGCTTGCTCATTTCCTACACCAGTAACACCTTCCCCACTGTAAGTTTTTATTTTCTTTTCATTTTTTTTGTACTGTTTTATATTGTCTTTGAAGTAAGATGGAAAGGTAAAATTGGGGGTTTTGTTTGGGTGTCTTATTGTTGGTATTCTGCAATGGTTGTATCAAAGATGTGAAGCTTTGAAATTGAAATTTAGTTTTACATTTTATTTTCAAATTTAATCAGATTTATCATGGCTTCAATTATAGGATCCAATCTATGATTTTTAGAGAAATGAGGGTATTCAAAAGGAGTACTTGTGAATATGTGGTGGTGATTATAAAGATGGATAAGTTTCTCTGCCTCAATGAAATTCCTGCAATTTTTCTTTCTTAAGTATGTGCCATTATTATGTTTTGGTAATGGGGCTATGAGTGGAGAAGTTTGCAAATATGAAGGAACTAGCAGTCTTGTTACAACCTAGGAGTTGATGTGATGTTTATCTTTCAAGTGTTAAAATGTTTATTTTGTCTCTCACTGAAGATTTTGTGTTTTTGATCTGTTGTTCTGTTTCATAAATAGGATTATGTCCCTACTGTGTTCGACAATTTTAGTGCCAATGTCGTTGTGGATGGGAACACTGTTAATCTAGGATTATGGGATACTGCAGGTAAGTAGTTGTTCTGAGTTTGATATCTTCTTTATTTACCTTAAGGTAATTACTGAACAGGCTTGTTATCTATGCTCTCTTGATCAGGCCAGGAGGATTACAACAGATTAAGACCACTAAGCTACCGTGGTGCTGATGTCTTTATACTTACATTTTCTCTTATTAGCAAGGCTAGTTATGAGAATGTCTCCAAGAAGGTGAGGCATCCTTTGCTGGATTGATACTCCTCTTTCTGCTCTTGCATTCTTCAATCTTCCCTCTTCAATGTTTTCCATTACTTTCTAATTCATTTAAGAAAATCCGAAAAGAAAATGAAGGAAAAGATGAATGATTTGATTAAATTTACTATATATAACTCGATCAAGAATGTATTTGGCGCTAAAAGGGCTTATGTGGATTTCAAAGTTCATAATGCCTTATTCCATTTGCATCCACACACCCACCATCATTCAAGGGGAAAAGGTGAAAATTTTAGAATTGCATGGTGCTGATAGTACTTTGTATCTTTTCTTTGGTGTTCAGTGGATTCCTGAATTGAGGCATTATGCTCCTGGAGTTCCAATAATTCTTGTTGGAACAAAGCTTGGTCAGAATCTCTTTCTTTCTTAATATTGTAATACTGATGTCTTATTATGTCATTTTGTTTGTGATGTTGGTATTGCAATTACTTACTGTTATTCAACCTTCCTGCATGACTATGTTAAGTCAATACCCTTCTGATACATAAATGCAATTGCCCAGAGGAAAATGTTCACACAAAGACAGTTTTTCATCCTTTCTCCTCCGTCAAAGTGAAGTTTGGAAAGTTGGAAGGATTCTTTTTAGTGGAACCTAATGATGGTCTGCATACTACTTATATTCTGTTACTAGGAAATATGCACAATAAAAGTGGCTATCTGGCTTCAACTCCTTGAAATTATTAACACGTGTATTTGCTGCATACGTTAAGTGTCTTACATTTTGGCATATAAATTCATATTCTTGTAATCATGTATGTTACTTCTCTAGTGTAACTTTTTGACACGGAGAAGTGCTTATTCAATATACATAACTGTGTTAGTTTATTTTGTACGTTCAGTCACCATGAAGATAAGAAGTATCAATATTACAGCTTAGCTGAACATATATTTTTTGTACACATAAAATAAAATAGATAATTTACAGTCCCACCCAGTCCATATTCATGGTTTTTTCATTGTTGTTCAGCTGGAATTAATACATCTTATTCTCTTTAGATCTCCGAGAGGATAAACAATTCTTTGCAGACCATCCTGGAGCAGTACCCATCTCGACTCTGCAGGTATTTAGTTTTTGTTCAAATCCTTTTTTTTTTTTTTTCGAGAACAGTTCAAATCTTTTTATGGGTAGTCTAAATTATTACTGAGACCAAAGTTATCCTCTACCCTCCATTTTGAGAATTGTTTTGTTGTCCTAAATAAAACTTGATTTACCATTTTCTTTTGAAGGGAGAGGAGCTCAAGAAGTTGATTGGAGCAGCTGCCTACATTGAATGCAGCGCAAAGACGCAACAGGTGATAAATTATACTGAATTACCCATTAAAATCCTTTGTCTCTATCAGGAGAACTTTTTCACTTCCAATATTGCTCCTGAAACAATCTTCATATGTTCTTCGAAATCTTGCAGAATATAAAGGCCGTCTTTGATGCAGCAATTAAGGTTGTTCTGCAGCCACCAAAACAAAAGAAGAAAAAGAAGAGAAAGGGTCAAAAGGCCTGCAGTATATTGTAACTGCATAAAAATATGCCAATGTGAGGAGAGATAATCTCACTTTCCCACCTGAGGATGCAATAACCTTTAAGGTATATTGTCTTGACGGATTGTACTTAAGATCCCTTTTGAAGCACCAAATAGTTAGTTTTTCATTCTCAGTTATAGTTTGAGATTGGGGTGTATCATGTATGGTAATATGATAAAATTCTCAATTCTATAACATATATTGTATGATTTGTGATTGTTGTAACATTTGTGTATACCTAAAGTTGTCTATTATATCTTTGTTAAACACCATATTTTGATATTATTTATTTTGAGTTAGGTTTATCCTAAATTGAAGTACAGTACTATAGTACTAGATATACTCCCTCGTCTTTTTTATATTTTTTCCTATTTTCTTTTTGGGATGTCCCAAAACAACACTCGTTTTCATAAAATAAAATTATTTTTCTCAAAAATACTATCTCACATAAAGTAATGATTTGTTACATCAATGTGAACCTTGATATATTTTGATCAGTTTAACTAGAAAGATTTTTAAATGAAGATATATGTAGTAGGAACTATGCTATGTTTATAATTGGATAAAGTGATATTTTAAATACATTTGTGATTGATGTGTAGCCAACTTGGATTTGGAATGGAGTATAATTTTTCAGGCCAGGCTTTGGCAGTCTGAAAATCTACCTTGCTTGAACCACATGGTCCACATCATATTTGTGAATCTATCTTAAAATGTTGTTAATTTATATTGGATCCAAATCATAAACTTGAGATTAGCAATTTAACATAAAAGTCAAAATAGCCTAAATTGAATCTAAACTAAATTTAGTGATATACGTGTTGGCCCATACCATTTTCATTATAGTCAACTTAGGTTCAAGTAATGAATAAAATTAATCTTCAAAATTTGTTTGAAATGATCAAAGACTAACGTTGATTAGAAATTCTCTTGAATATTCTTTGAAAAAAGAATAGTTCTTCGCGGTTGTTACAATTTTTAACTACCCAACCTTAGAGGTCGAGATTGATAGCGAAGATGAGACCTCAAGATCTCTTGTTTGAGTTCCACTAAAAGTTTTTTTCTAGTTTAATGCTAGTCTTGTTAATGAATATTATTTATAATTAATGATAGTGGATATTCTTTGTATTTGTTGGTTAGACATGCTTTGTAACATATTTAATCAAATTATGATGTATTTACCGTCTCACTATCGAGTAACTATTGTCATAATTAGGTCAATAATCTCACTTCTAGCAATTGCTTCTATGAGGGTAATTGTCTTCATACCTAGGGCTAAGCCATCAATCTCAAATCTATACTACTCAGGAGTCTACGTTTCGACTGTGCATGCCACACCTTGAGTATTTCACCACAAGAGCAGATCTTAGAAAAATACTTATTGATAGGGTGTTGGCGACATCGATCAATCCCATTTTGGAGGCTAAATATCCAAAGTCTTCATTATAGCATCGTCATGTTGAAGAAGGAAAAATCATTTTAGAACGTCCCTTTTTATGTTTTCGGAACACAAGTCCCCATTTTGGATGCACTTTTACAATCTCCAACAAGCTCTTAGGGATCCGAAATTTGAATTCATTGAGTACTTAATCAACACACAATTGGATCCTTATAGAGGTAGGATTGGACCCATCAACATATCCCTATGATTTTCATTTATCTTTGTGGCCGGGCTTGGATGTTGTTAGGGCTGTCGATGAATCAAATTCATATTTGCATTTTTTTTAATTCAGATCTTATCGCATTTTCTAAATATCCAACCATGTTTGTTTTTGTTTGTTGAATTTGCGGATATCCGATGAATTTTTTTATCTCAAGCTCTCCACAACTATCTTCATCTTGAACAAGTTCACATAATCCTATAACTCAGATGACGAGCTCGCATTCCACTGGAGCTATAACAACACATTCATAATGTTATTAAAATTAATTATATTGTTGGACGAGGGTCAAAACATTAATTAAATAAAAATATTTACTTATAACATTTTAAGCTAACTACAAATTTCTTAAAACTAATATTGATAATATAAATAAATTATTATAAATATAATTATTTATTTCATATATTTAACGAATCAGATTAGCATAATGCATGTTCATATCTTATATTTCAGATGATTGGATCAAACTCGTCAAATATTTAATCGATAAAAGTTCTTATCAGTTCAATTTGAATTGGAATTAAAATTTGGCTCCATTAGTATTATGTGTAGGCAAAAAAAGGGTCGTTTTCTTTTCCAAGTAGCCCAATTTGGAACTGTAATATTGGGCCTGAAATTATTTGTCTATTTGATAAGAAATAAAACTTTCACTAGCTGTCCAGGAGAGGAGAGACGCTATCCGTAGAGGGCAAGTGGAAGCATAATTTATATAAAACTAACTGTAGATCCAACAAAATTTACTTCATCTGATGTGATAGTCACGGCATTTATTTATTATATAATAATAATAAGCACTACCATTTCATTACACTTTTTTTTTTCTTTAGTAATTCTTGCTATTCTATTGTGTACTTTAAATTGGATCTATAATTAAAGGGAAAATTGCTTTTTTGGTACCATAGGATAGGGTAACTTGCACTTTTGGTACCATTGGATACAAAAATGCAAATTTGGTACCATAGGATAGGTTTTCATTGCAATTTTGGTACCAAACCCAATTTTTCTACAAAATTAATGGCAATTTACCCCCTATGAAATGCATAATGTTCAATTTACCCCTCTATAATTTGGAAAAAAATCAATTTACCCCCTGTAAAAAATTTAATGAAGCAATTTACCCCCTTCAGCCGGAGAGTGTAACTCACTTGCCGAAATTGAGAGTAGGCATGCAAACTATTTTATAACATAGGGGGATAAATTGCCATTTTTATCATAACACAGGAGGTAAAATGTAACATTATCATAATAAAAGTGGATAAAGTGCCGCCTATAAAAATATTAGGGAGGCAATGTGAAACTTTTACAAAATTTCAGGGGGTAAAATGCTTTTTTTAAACCATGAGGAGGTAAATTTAATATTATGCATTTCATAGGGGTTAAATTATCATTAACTTTTGGGAAAATTTGGATTTGGTACCAAAGTTGCAATGAAAACCTATCCTATGGTACCAAATTTGCATTTTCGTATCCAATGGTACCAAAATTGCAAGTAGGCCTATCCTATGGTACCAAAAAAGCAATTTTCCCTATAATTAAATATCACACATTCCACATAATTTAGTAAATTACACAGACATAAACAGGAGTAACTAAAAGACAACAATGGTACATAAATAACAGAGAATCCTCCTTTATTCTCTCCATCAATGATTTATAATGTCAATTAGCACGTAGAGGGAATAATAATAATAGTTCAACTTAGCCAAAAAAATAAATTTAATAATGAAAATTCAACTTATCATAGTCTTTCAAAAAAAAAAATTTCAACTTACCAATCATAATAACATAATTAAAAAAAAAGTTATTTCGAGATCAAGTCATCACATCAGTTGATAAAAAAAGAAAAAAAAAAAAAAAAAAAGATCAAGTCATCAGCCCTCAATTATTGTTTTTTTATGTATATATAATCAGAAAATGAAAATTGAAGCTTACTTTGATAAAGGATACCTTTTCTCTTCTCTTAGAATCTTGAATCAATGGCCCCCGTGCTTCGCCTCATAGTATTCCGCCTTTAGTTTATTTCTAGGTCCTTCATTCATAGGGTTTTCTTTTTCCACCATTACTTATTATCAATTCGCACCACCATTTTTTACAAATTTCCTTCCATCGCTTGATTTGGCTGTTTCAAGTCTTCGAATTAATCACTTGATTGTAAGTCGTTTTCTTCTCAATTTTCCGTTTCTTCTACTTCATGCGTATTTTGTAAATTAATTAACTCGGTATGTATATCGGCATGTTGAGTAATTAAGTTCAGGCTTTCAATTGGTAATTTTTTCGTTTCATTATCTTGTTTGATGAGCTTTTTTGAGGTGTAAAGTGTTTCTTAATTTCAGATGCTTTAGGCTAGTTTCTTTAGTTTAGTAGCTGAAAGTTTTCTTTTTTACTTTTCTCTAATCATGATTTATAAATTTGGAATGATTTTGTCTGGTTTCTAGGATTTTGCTATTTTATAGTTAAAAAGATAAATTTATGGCTTATGGTTGAGTTGTGATGCAGATCATTACTTGGTTACTATTTTCGCTACAAACTGTGTTGATATTATTAGTCTTACTTTTTTTTTTTTTTTTTTTTTTGCAATAAGGATTGTGCACTAATGAGACAACATTGTGCAAATAAGTGAAGGAAGCTTGGTTTTAGCTAATCGGTTTTATTCAAACTCAATATCTATTGAAATGGACAATAATAATGAGCTGGGTTTCCCGAGTGACCAAATGTTATCCTGCTTGGACATACCTAATGCTCAAAGCAGTTGCTCGTTTGACATAGAAGAGTTTCTTGGTCGAACACAATCCTGCAATGATGCTCTTGGTAGAACGGAGGCTTGCTCTGATGTTCATGGTCGAACCCAAGCCTGCACTCATGCCCATGCTTGCAACCCTTCTGGCCCCGATAAATCCCACACACATACTTGTATTCATGTCCACACCCAAATTATGCCCACCACTAGTACCGAAGACCAGGACCCCAGTGACGACACTGCTGAGTCAATCGAGAAGAAATCTAAAAAACGCCCACTAGGAAATCGAGAAGCTGTACGTAAGTACCGTGAAAAGAAGAAAGCTAGAGCTGCGTCATTGGAGGATGAAGTTGCTCGACTGAGGGCTTTGAATCAGCATCTAATGAAGAGACTCCAAGGTCAGGCTTTGCTCGAGGCTGAGATTGCTAGGCTGAAGTGTTTGCTTGTGGATATTAGAGGGAGGATTGAAGGAGAAATTGGCTCATTTCCTTACCAAAAGCCCGTAAAAAGTGGAGATGTTTATCAAAACACGGCCAATTCTAACTTTCCTGGAACTTATGTGATGAATCCCTGTAATATGCAACGTAATGAACAGCTTTATTGCCTTCACCCTGGAGCAGAAACTGCGTTAAATGGGCAAGGACTTGGTGATTGTGGATTTGACAATGTTCAGTGTTTGGGGGACCATAATTTGGGTCAGAAAGAGCTTTTTGATACTGGAGTTGATAATGTTAAGGGTATGTCAACTGGAAATATATCCAGCGGCAGTAAGCGAAAAGGTGAATTTGTTTATAATTCTTTTTAGTTTTTAGTTTACTTTCTTTAGGAGCATGCTAGTAAGGGCTTGTTTGCAAATGCGTCTACTTTTCTCGAAAGTTTTTTATTCTAGCAGAAGCCAGCAGCGCCCTTAACTTGTTTCTAGTTTTTGGGTGCTTTTAGTTTATTTTTTCTGATATCAGAAGCTAAAGTAAGCTAAAATACAAAATTTTAACACTGATATATAGTTTTAGTATAAAAAAAGAGATATAGTTGTTCAAAAGTTAAAAATGACTTCTTATAAGCTTTTACAAACAAGCCCTAAACCTCTATAGTGAAAGATATTACTGCGTTATTGCATTCTTCATTAATTTCGGATCAATTGGTTAAGCTGTTTTTGTTTGCATGTCTATAAGAATGGCCGAGAGCTAGAAATTATTTATTCTTTTCCACATACAACTATTTGTGTAATCAGATTTTGGTGTATCTAGATAATTAGAGATGACCTTTTGAGTAGACATACGTTAGTCCGATGATTAGACAATGAACAATGTTGGCAAAAGTGCATTTTTAGTTACATTTAGCACTTCTAGTCTTGCTCCTTAAAAAATAGCTTTGTTTTCCCAATCTGTTGAACCGCTTTTTTTTTTTGTGTTTACATTTCACCCTCCCCTTTCCCTCCAATTTGGGTCCTATTATGGGACCAAAAAATGCAAAATAGAGACTGTCTTATGGGACCAAAAGTGCAAAATTGAATGGAAATAATGAAATGTGAAATATTAGGACCAAGGGATAAAAAATGTTGAGTGTCTAATGTCTGTGTGACTAAGAATGCAATTTTTCTGAGGATGTTTATGAAGTTCGTTTGAATTTCTAACGTACCAAACATCATAATTTGCAATATTGTTATCCTTTGTAATTTGATATTGTTTCATATGCTTGGCAGCAGGGGCACATGCTGCAATGGCTAGTTAAACAGATAGGCAAATGGAGGCGCATCTAAATAAGGAGAACGGTTATTGCTTAATTTCCTTCCTCCACTTATGAGGTTTAGACCTAGATTCTCTAATTTACTATTAAGCAACTTTTTGTTATGTTAAGAGCTCTTTAGTTGAGGTCTGGTTGATTGATTGCCTATTGGTTTCTTCGTTTACGATGCATTGTAAATTGAGACATTATGAGAAGAGCTAGCAGAACTTGAGGAAAAGGAAGCCAAAGATTTTGGCTCAGAGAATAGCAAGCAGACGTGGGGAAGACGAATGAGACTAAAGCTCTATTAGATATATTTTGTGAAACTTTTTTGGTATGTTACTGAGAATAATTTATTTATTTATCTATCGTTTGGATATGACCTTTATGATTTTTGTCCCGTCGATCTCGATTGTTGTTTATTTTCTTATTTTAGTGCCATATTCTTTTCTTCTTCATCCTCATCCTCGTCCTCGTCCTCGTCCTCCCTAGTGTTGTGTAAGTAGTTGAAGTAATGTCTATTAAATGTTTCATTGATTACATTATTTTGAGAAGATATTTTGGATATTTAATTTTCAACATTTTTATGTTTTTGTTTGTGGATGGGAGCTCCAAGCTATTTGCAAAACTATCAAAATTTCTTCAGAAATATTTAATTTGTCAACATTTTTAAGTATTTCATGTTTTTGGGTTGTTTGGATAGGACTTAGGAGCTCCAAGTTATTTGCAAAATTTCTTCAGAAATGTAATTTAGCTTAGAACCAGTATGTAGTTAAAGAGATTGGTCCCCACAACTTATTAAACTCAGATTTGGATACAGTTGAAATAAAATAATTAATTAAGACCTGAATAATTTTTGCGGAACCAAAAAAAGTAATTTAACTAGAAAAAGTAGAGAAATTAGGGTAATATTTTTTAAGTTAAATTCTTCATGCGAAACTGATTATTTCAATGTAATGAGATAATTTATCATCTTCATATCTATCTATCATGAAATATGTTGATAAGGTCAAGAAATTTGTATGGTTTATAACTCAAGTCTACAAACAAGACTAAAAAGATTGATTGATTTGCATAAGTTAATTCCAATTAAATCAACAGCCTAAAAAGTTGACTTTACCCGGCTTTTACTCCTTACCCTTTAATGTCGTCGATCGAGATGTAATGTAACATCCCATCCCACTTAAAAAATTAGAGGCTATAAGCTTGTCCACTTTTCCAGAAGCAATAAATTTACTCCCTCCCTTTTAGATGAGAGTCCAAAAAAAAAAAGTTTAGATATATCTAATTATATATATCTCTCAAATATAGACTTCTGCTACTGTAATATAAAATCATTTGTGAAATTCAAGAGAAGAAATTTTATTTGATATTAGTTGAAAAATATTCAGTCATTTGCCAAACTTATAAAGTATTGTCTTCCGCTACATTAAAAATGATGATCCCTTAGCTTGTACAACACACCAATGGAAAATCTCTGAATATGTGTGTAGACATAAATTTTTTATGAAAGATGATACATTATATTATTCGATCAATTTAAAACTTTAATATATGAATTTAGACTTTTACCTAATTTAATTCCAAAAGAATGATGCTTTAATTGATTTTTAACATTTTGTCAACGGAATTTTTTTAAGTAAAAGCACAATATTTTATGGGTTAGAAACTTAGAATATTTGCGAAGGATTGGGCTGTGTGGGCTGAAAAGAGCAGCAGACTGTGTAAATGGGTTGGGCTAACCAATCAATTAATTAATTTTATTTACTTTGGTATAGTTTTTTCTATTACTTAGATATTTCTTAGGTAACAGAGATCTCATAATGTATGTACGGATAGGTATTTTCTTAAATTTTGTAACAACATTTTTTGTTTAAAGAGAAATTACTTTTCATGATATATTGATCCCATAAGTTGCATATTTCAATTGGAAATTTAAATAACAAATTATCAAGAAATAAAACCACAATTAAGAAATAAATTATTCTTTCTTTCTTTCTTTCGTCCCAAATGAAGTAATAATATAATTATATGATAAATTTTGACAGAAATCTTCTCCAAGGCCATGTTGAGTTATTCCCACATTTGTTTCTTTAAATTATTATTGACATGTCATGTCACTCTCCTATTATTTATCAAATTTGATTCTCTCATTTGTTGCTACATGTGAGATTGGATTATGTAGTTCTATGCCTACTTTTGTTATCTAATAAATCAAATTGATGTACTGCCACATAGATTTAGCCCACTTATTTTTCCAAAACCATATATACACATTTGAACATAATTTGACTTTTGTTATTGACTCGTTTGTTAGTTTATTTATTGTATGTATATCTAATTATTCTTTTTCTCTGTTTTTGGGATGAATCTCCAACAGCCATCTTCAATTGACTAAACAAAATTCCAATTCGGAGAGCTTAATACTTCGACCTTGTACCTATATAAAGAACAAGTTCTTAAAGTTCCATTATAATAATATACTACTTTAATTAAGAGAGAGAAAGATGGAGTTAGTATTTTCAATGGAACAATATATTGTTGGTGGATTCGTTGCTTTTGTTTTTGCTTTAACATATAGATATAGTGTATACAAATTGTGTCAAAAGAGTGATAATAAAAGTGATGTGAATAAAGAAAATGTTATTGTGGGCCGAAAGGATGGGCCACCTGATGTGGTCATAGTCGGTGCGGGCGTGGCCGGGTCAGCCCTGGCTTACTCTTTGGCCAAAGGTGGCCGCGTAGTGCAAGTAATTGAGCGGGATCTAACCCAACCCGACCGAATTGTGGGCGAGCTTCTGCAGCCTGGAGGTTATATCAAATTACGCGAGTTGGGAATGGAGGGTAAGCTAGATATTTGTGTATTTAGTTGTTTATAAAATACTAATTAAGACAGACATAATTGTATGATTGCAGAGTGTGTAAGTGGGATTGATTCTCAAAAGGTATACGGATATACACTTTACAAGGAGGGAAGATATGCAAAATTAACCTACCCCTTGAAGGAATATTCTTCAGATGTTTCGGGTAGAAGTTTCCACCATGGCCGATTCATCCAAAGCTTGCGCCAAAAGGCAGCATCACTTCCCAAGTATATATGTTTCCTCCTAATTTTCTTATCTTAATCCTTATCTCTTTTTAGGATTAACTAAACCATCCAAAACAAATTGCTTTTTTTCTTAGTGTGAGAATGGAACAAGGAACTGTTACATCTTTGATTGAAGAGAAAGGGACTGTTAAAGGAGTCAAGTACAAGAACAAAGATGGTGAAGATGTTAAGACATATGCTCCTCTTACAATTGTATGTGATGGATGCTTTTCTAATTTGAGAAAAAATCTTTGCATACCCCAGGTATTTAACATCTATTTAACAACAACAACATGTACAACAACTTATTTTCTTGATCCAATTCTCCCTAAACTTCTTTTTTTGTATGTTTAGGTCAAAATAGTCTCACATTTTGTCGGAATGCTCCTAAACCTCGAAAACGGCAATCTCCCACACCCAAACCACGGCCACGTAATCTTAGCTAATCCTTCACCTGTCCTATTCTACCCTGTCAGCAGCACAGAAGTTCGTTGCTTAGTCGATGTCCCCGGCCAAAAAATGCCTTCAATTTCCAACGGCGACATGGCCAAATACTTGACAACAAAAGTTGCTCCTCAGCTCCCAACCCAGCTTCGTGATGCTTTCATCGAACAAATTGAAAAAGGAGACATAAGATCAATGCCAAACAGGAGTATGCCAGCTTCACCACTTCCAACTCCTGGTGCCGTACTTTTAGGAGATGCATTCAATATGCGCCACCCTTTGACAGGTGGAGGCATGATGGTTGCTTTGGCTGATGTGGTGGTGCTCCGAGATTTACTTAGAGGCGTGCTTGATTTTAATGATGCCAAGGGTCTTACTAAACATCTTGAATCCTTTTACACTTTACGCAAGGTGAGATGAGAAGCCAAGTTAAATTATTTGAATCAAATAGTATTTGACTAGTTTTTTTGTGATTGATTGTAGCCGGTGGCTTCGACAATAAACACTTTAGCAGGGGCCCTGTACAAAGTATTCTGTCCTGAACCAGATCAAGCAAGTAGGGAAATGAGAGAAGCGTGTTTCGATTATTTGAGCCTCGGTGGAATGTGTTCACAAGGGCCAATAGCACTATTGTCTGGCTTGAATCCGAAGCCAATGAGCTTAGTTGCTCATTTCTTTGCCGTGGCAATTTATGGCGTTGGTCGCTTGCTGCTGCCTTTTCCTTCGCCCAAGCGACTGTTGCTCGGAGTTCAATTGCTCTCGGTACTCTTTTTCTTCTTGATATTTAATTAAAAGGATATTTTTTAGAATCAAAACAACATGATACTTTTGCTTGATTTTACATGTGCAGAGTGCATATGGGATTATATTTCCAATTGTGAAGTCTGAAGGAGTGAGACAAATGTTCTTCCCTATTACAATTCCAGCATACAATAGAGGTGCTTCAGTTGTGATGAAGAGTGCAATGTTTGACATGATAACATAATAAACCTAGTAGATTTTGCAAGAGAATTGTCATTATTTGAATTGCTACAGTACATAAAGAGAAGGAGAAAAAGAACAACAACAACAAAAAAGTAAAGCATGTTAATTAATTTTAGGCAATACATGAAAGAAATGATTCTTTATTTTATATTGTATACTTTTTGCCCCCTGCAGATTAAATACCCTTTTTTTTTAAAAATAAATACCTTCCTATTTTACTAGGTGTCCCCAGTTCCTTCAAGTAATTAAAATGTTAAAAAAAGTCTCATGCGCCATATTCCCGCACATAATATACACAAAAAAAGAAGTCATAATAGACCTACGTTATTCAATCACAAAATAAGTGTTACAATAACTTATGATGAATTATTGTCCTAGAAGTGCAATCTAATCATGACAAACGTGTTGCAACTAAGTTCTGAAAAATTTAGGTATAAATATAATTGAACTAGATTTCAATTAACATTTCCCACACGACACAAATGCATCATTTTCTTAGTCACACAAATAGGTGTGAACGCAGTCGGGTTTGGACGGGTGCAACGGGTTTATGAACACCCTTTACAAACAAACATGAATACATGTGTGCCAACCAAGATTTCCACTCAATTTAACCTTTAGTCTTGAAAAGAAATGATATTTATCATTTATCATTATAACCAACACAAAATTTCTTTCCTTCTTATTTTATACTTTTTTCCATTCTATCATTCAATACCTCCATTTTACTTGGTACATCTTCAAGTAAGAAGTTAAAAATTGTATTATGTTACTCTCCCAACACAATATTAAAAGAAATATGACTAGATTTTGATGCGTTTATAATTGTATTTTCACATGCCTTACACTTGGTTATTCTTTTAGAAATTAGAAATTAGAAATTAGAAATTAGAAATGTTGGTGCAACTAATTACACCAATATTCTAAATAATTCAAATACAACCGAACCCGATATGGGCTAGAATTACTCCACAACAAGCTACAATAGTCTTAGTCACACAAACATTAATACATGCTTACCCACCAAAAAACTTCCATTCATTTTGTACTAGTAGATAAGAAAGAAATGGTATTTAACCAACACCAAAAAGTATCACATAATAAAAACAATACACAAGTCATTTCATTACCCTACATGATCATTTCAAATCTTTAACTTTAAAAAAAAATCATAAAGCAATATCATTTGACATACACAAAATTTTCATTACATGATCATATCCCAAACACAAATAAGCCCACTTCAACAACCTTCCCAACTATTGTTTCTAAAATGAACCATATAGAACAATTGAACATATAACATAACTTCAAACTTGGATACAATTACCAACCATACAACAAATCCATACATAAGTATCATATAGTACTAAAGATCACATGACAACACAAGCTGCTGGATTTTCGTCACTGAAAGCAGTAGTGTACCGAACTTCAGTCGAGCTAGCTCGTGCAAGTTGTGACATTCGAGGGTCTTGTACATTTCGAACATAACCAGCAGGGGCTTTTTTGTCATATACACCTTGTGCATAGGGGTGATCAACTACATCGTATGGGACATAAGGCCAGAGCTCAGCTTTCTTACCCGTACGATGTGCCACGCGGGATACGACCTTCTCAGGTTCAACGTACCCGATTACTGTAAGTTTGCTTTGCTTTGGTGAGATATCCACAGAGGTCACCCCTTTCATTCCTTCGACTGATCTTCGTACTTTTCTTTCACATCCTTCACAGTCAATTTTGATCTTTATCTCTACTGTCTGGTTAAGAGACAAGGAGTTTTTTTTCAAGAATGTCAATAAAGATCATTGGTTAATAGTAGAAGATGTTATTAACAATAATCTAAATTATGTTAAATATGTAGTTAATACTATAATTCAAGGAAGCAACTAATGTTTGAATCTACACAAGTTAAAAAACAAAAGTAGTGATAATTTTAAGAGTAAATTACAAGCAGCTACTCCTAAGGTAAGGTTAAATTACAAGGACTCGTGTTTGGGAAATTACACAAACCACACCAGGATCTAGTGTTCGTCAAAATACGGTTTAGCTTAGAGTCCAAGGTATAATTAACCCTAATTTTATCAAGTTTCAAATGAAAATAAGAGAGAAACAATAACATAAAACGTGATAGAAACAACTCTCTTATCATTAATTCTTGACTGGTACATAATTTATTAACTTTCTACAATTCAAGCAAACAGAGAATAGAATATTCAAATATTTGGGTATCAATTCTTTGAGTATATACTTACAGCATATATAGTGAAGTCAAGTGACCTATACATTATTTATTTTATAGATAAAAAAAAAAAGGACTAGTGACCACAACATTTGGTGGTGACTTGTGAGGTAGCAGTTGAAATTAAATATCTTTAGCGGTTGACAAAATTAATAATTTACTTCCAAACTAAACCTAAAATTTTCGATTTACAGCAGATCTAGAAACCCAGATCTTCTTCTTCTTTACACACCTTATTCCATAAACAACATTAGATCACAAAATTAAAAACAAAGAAATGCATATTATAGCACGTGCTATATGTAATAAACACAACAAGTGTGTTCGAAAACAGACCTGAAGTTGTCTGCGTTTGTTGAGCTTGGTATGGCCACCGGAGCAATCGAAAATGTTGGAGAGATGATCTAAAGCACCCATTTTGTGAATTAAAAATATTTTCTAATCTTCAGTAAAGTAAAATTTATGGTAATTTTTTTATAAAGAAATATCTAAGTTGAGTAGGGGATTTGTGTTATCTTTGGCCAAACGTTAAGACAAGTGGAAGGAAGACTGTTGTTTGTTTCTCGCTTAAATTTGGAGATAGTTGGGGTGTTTATATAAGCAAAAGATCCTAATAAATACTATAATTATAATTAAATACTCACTATATAAGCAAAATATCTTCTTTCTTTAAAAACGGCCGTAGGATGTTGAGGCCTGGCTTAAGGATGTAGGACACGTGGCGTTCTGGTCAATGGAAATCCGACCCGGATTATTTAACCCGTCAACGAAGCTTCCTTTTGACAGCGTTTGGATCCACATTTTTTAGGCCCACCTGAAATTAACTTCCTAACCGACTTGAAGATGGATGGATATATTTCCAATCAAGATATAAATTTATTTCTTATTAGATTAATGATGAAATATTACTATTAAGTGTTTACATATAAAATAGCAAAGGTAAAATACTACGTTATAGTATAAAGCGGTTATTTATATATCATTCCAATAGGATCTTCTATACTATTAATTATTATATTGGGTTCATATACTTGGAATCATGAATCTTTCCAATCGGATTCCCTAGAATAAAATCGAATCAGGTTGGAAGTGAATACAATTCAACATGCAACCGCGATGAAAAAACTAACATGTTGGGTTTGATTGGAAAGTGGATATATTTAGGCCCATTATGTCTTAATAAATTTTGAGCGTCTTTAATTGAAACGGGAAATTTAAGTCCAAAACTGGTAATGGAACTTAATATTTTCAAAGCCTACAAAATTGAGCCCATATAAATAATCAAGTACAAGGGAAGGGCCGATGTGCACCTTGGTCCAATGGAAGTTGCGCCACAGAGTGTAGTGTTTTCTCATACCTTTATTAAATGGGCCCGGCCCGCCATCCAATAGTCTAAAATTAAATATGACCTAAATATAGGACCCAAAAAACTTATTGATACATCATACATCACGACCTTGTGTAAAAAATAATGGAGTATTATTTTTGTATATCTACTTATTTTAGAACTTTATTGTACATTTACTAACATCAAGTAATAATACATGAATTTAAAACAGAAATTACAATAGGTTCATGGGAAATTCCAAGCATAAGAGAAATAATTATGCGATGATCAATTGCAATTCAATGTATTTTCAAAGTCTGTTTCAAAGTTTAAATCATTAAAAATCCGAATCCAACAATAAATTCCAACTAAAATATATGACAGATAATTATTCTTATAACAGAGATAAAGTATAAGTATAATGGAGATATTTTTACCTTTTATACCCTTAATAGTAGTGGTTGAGAATTAGTGGTGTTAAATCATAAATTATTTTACGTGATAGGGTATTTTTGAGAAAAAATAATTCAATTCATAGAAAGAGAGCCTTAATTTGGGATATCCCAAAAAGGAAATATGAGTAAAAATTTAGGAACAGAAAAAGTATCTTACTTTAACAAATAACAATTGGCACCGTCGCTAGCTGTTGGAATTAAAAAAGCAATTAATGTCACCTTCGACAGAAAAAAAAATTGTATTTATTGAACTAGCCAATGCAGAAATCAGTAATTGGGACAATCAAAATTGGGTAATTTAATATTGCTTTGCAAAAATAAAATTATTGGTACAGTAGAGGATGCAGGTATCACGTGCTATTCATGGCGTTCATGCATCCATGCCAGTTCTCTAAATCACATTAATAACATATATATATATATATATATGGTGCTCCTCAATTCACATCCAAATCCCGTGAAATATTAATTCACCATTAAATTATAAAACTATTTGGTGTCTTATAAGTACGTACTATATAAGTCTATAAATGCATAATAGTATTTATTATGATTTTCAAATCATGTGGGACATTTAGTCTGAATATTATTTCTAAATATGAGTCAAAATAATTGCATGAAATTAATTTTGTGAATTGATTCATACATTGATCATGCACATGCATGAATTGCTAGGCCGTCGGCCAAGCAGAGTAAGACTCATCGAACATGAGTAGGTGGGCAGCACATGGACCACCCCATGCTTAAATTCCTGATTTTTAATTTTCTGTAGATAATTAATTAAATTATTATTATTATACTATATAATCATGTACGTACATACTTCAATATATATATACCACTAATCACTGCATGCTTTCTTCCAACTTCTTCTCACTAGCTTCCACGTACTGCAAAATCTTTGAATTTATTTCTTCATTTGTTTCCTCTTCGAGAAAATGGATCGATGACGTATTTCAGTACGTTCAATTTTGCACAACACTATGGTTGTTACTTTGTTATAATATATTTGAAGTATGACAAGATTCATGATAAATAGCATTATTATTTCAGTATATTGGACTAAGATAAGATACATAAATGAATTGGTCTGATTCACTTTGAAAACTAATTCAAGAAATAAGATTGTTCAAAATTACGATAAAATCATTGGTCTGACTTATCGTGCATCTAAGAATTTTTCCTTCGGAGTAAATTAATAATACAATTTTAGGGCTTTGCTCTTGACGTGGGCACGTTTTCATAGACTATATATCATTAATAATCTAGCTAGGTTTGACAAGAGTGAAGAAGAATTGGAAAATGTAACGAGACTTCTATATAATAATTTATTTATTTTGTACCCACTATATATATATCATGAATTATGTGGACCATCTTTAAATGTGCAAATATAATGGACATAGCTTTTCGTGTCCATTTTACTGTCGAGTCGACGACATTTTATTTTATGGGGCCGGCCATGCATATATGACTCTGTGAATCATCATGGCTATAATACGTTTGCCTTGGCCTGGGCCCAACACGTACATGTGCCGTGTCAAAAGCGCGGACACCAACTTAAACCATAAATCGATAACTAGGAGAAATCTTTTTATATCTAGTTGTTAAGAAACTATGTAATAATGTCATAATGTAAAGCACATTAATTAATTGTATAACAAGAACTACTACTAGATTGTGCGCCTTGGTCGGTTTGACTCACGACCGATAAAAAACTTAGACCCAATTTGACTTAATAATTTACCTAAAACATAATTTTACGATCGACGAGTATTAGTTTTAGTAAACTTCTAATTTTACAATAATTTAGTATGATAAACTTGATTTTGTATAATTGCGATTTTCAAAAGCCACATTTTTATAGGTTTTTCAAAATAATGAATTTTTGTGTTAACTAATTAATATATTGAGGGTCAAAATCAGTTGACTAAAAATAATTTTACGAGTATGTTTAAAATTACGATAAAAGTCTAAATATGTATTTTTAATCTCTCGCAGTTACAAACTGTTTTGTTTGAAGTATTTATAAGAGAAGTTGTTTTATTCTATAATTATTTTTTCATACTTTTAAAATAGAAAATAATCATATGACAAATTTATATAATTTCACTTTATATATAGTTTACTTAGGCCAAGCCCAATTCGACTTTAAAATTTTTTGTTTAATTAAGCAATTATTCGTATAAAAGCCATAATCACATTTACTTTCGCATGATACCAGACACTCTATGCAAATAACTTTGGTCTTGTTCTCAAAAAGAAATTAAAAAAAATGACTTTGGTCTAGTCGTACATAGACTTGAACTTCCAACAGCTTTTGTAAATTAGCCTAACAAACTCAAGATATTTAATTTAGTCCTGTAATTATAATATTTCAAATTTGCAATTTGGTCTTATTGACCAGATCTGAATTTTGGACGTTAATAAACCAATTAAAATTTCGGCCCAAAATCTAAGTAACTGATTTAATTTAGTACATGAAGGTTAGGCACCATTTAGGGGAAATATTTATAAGCGAAAGCCCAAGAGATATGGGAATAAAGATAATTTGTTCAATTATTTCCTATTTTAAGAGACTAAAATTTATATAGCGTACTTCGATATAGATAAAATTACAGAAAATGTCCCAAACTAATCAGTGATTTTGAATTTTCGTCCCAAGTTATATCATTTAGTCAAATTCGTCCCGTAATTTTATATTTTTTTGGAATATCGTCCCACTTGTCACATGGCTGCTTACGTGTCACGACGTGGCAA
The DNA here is from genome assembly GCA_034814905.1 of Penstemon davidsonii. Taxonomy (NCBI): domain Eukaryota; kingdom Viridiplantae; phylum Streptophyta; class Magnoliopsida; order Lamiales; family Plantaginaceae; genus Penstemon; species Penstemon davidsonii. The sequence continues at coordinate 10,025,502 of JAYDYQ010002688.1, forward strand.
TTTTAGCATAAACAATTATACAAGGTTGTATAATTCGTCCCAAACTAATTACAAATTTTGGTTTTTCGTCACAAACTATATTAACTCGTCGAATTTCGTAAGCAGCCATGTGGCAAGTGGGACGATATTCCAAAAGAATATAAAATTATGGGATGAATTTGGCTAAGTGATATAGCTTGGGAGGAAAATCCAAAATCACTAATTAATTTGGGACTTTTTTGTAATTTTGCTTTGTTCAATTATTTCCTATTTTAAGAGACTAAAATCTATATAGCGTACTTCTATATATTACAGGACTTACTTTTCAACTATGAGACTAAATCTTAACGAAATTTAAATGTAGGCACAACCCTCGTTTGAATGTATTTTGGATCAGTAGTTCAAAATCTCAATTAATTAAAAAATCTCAATATCTTACTAATATGTGGTCACATTTGAAACTAAGTTAAGTGTCTAGAAATTATAGCAATGCCTTTGCAACTTGAGAAATTAAGTTACGAGAATGAAGTTGTTGAATTTCTCATTTAGCTCCTTATCCGAATTTCTTAATCTACCAATAGCTTCGAGCAATCTATCAAGTAGCTTGAGGGACATGGTCAAACGAGCTAACCTATTAAATCATCAGAATTAGTTAAGGTCGAATTATAGCATTTTTTTTAATTTGAGATGTTGAATACATTATTACATTAGAAATTCTATTCGAATATATTTAAATAACTATTGCAGTACAAAAATTAGTTAAATACAAATACTAGCAATAAACTAGAAAAATACTCATATTAGTGGGAGTTGAACCCCTGACCTCCTGGTCATATTAATATATATTCATAGTTTGTTGGCCAACTATATATCTTAAGTGCTCAAAATTGCATTTAGCTAGCTTACATTCTAGCGCATCCGAGAGTTCGATCATATGTTGGCATCATATCCTGGCAACATCCTTATCCTTGGAATGTTGCTCGCACGTACAAATCATAGTCCAATATGAGTATATGACCTATCTAAAGGAACATGGACAATATTGAATTGTCTTTTGCGCATATTTAGCATACCTTGTGTTTACACATTAGGATTTGTCAATGTATGATACCGATGTCCATTTTTTTTAAGCTTGTTATTCACTTTGAACTAAATTACACATCTGAGGATTATCATCAAAATCCCATCTGACCTAGTCTGACGCTTTCATCTTCAGTTGGACTTAGTTTAGTCGAGTTACCAGTTCGTTTATTTTTCGATTTAATTTGGTCCCTCTCCGTGCACTCAATACTTACACGCATCCAAATTTTAATGTAAAAATAGGTCTCATTTAAATGTATTTTGAATAGGTTGCTCCCCATTTTACATTTTCAATCACCAAAGTTTAACTATTCTCCATCCAAATAACTACAATATTTTTACTTATTTTAAAAGGTCAAAACTCCAAATCTCAAATAGATGAACTAATATTCATCCAAATGGGACCTTCCTACCTTATTCAAGTGAGAAAGAGTTGAAGGCAAGTCGGCTTGATAAGATTATAAGACCATCTAATTCTCATATGAATATAATTTATGCCATCCACTATATATAATGTAATTACCAATAAAAGTACTAGTTCCATCTAGCTACTATGAGTATGACAGAAAACAACTCTCGGAAATGACAAATACTACTTATAGATTTAATTTATATTACATATATCCAGCCAAAATGTCATTATTACATAATTAGGGGTGGTCGAATCGAAGTACACTACAAGAAAGAGAAGTTTCCTTTATCATAGGTAAAAAAAATCAGTACATTTTTTCATGAAAAGTTAGGAAAATGTGCTTTTCAATCGATAATTCAGCCTGCTGCCTTCATTAATTACTTTATTTGATTAGGTCCCGGCATTTAAATTTGATAGGAATGAGGAAAATGAGTTCAAGTCTATAATTTTGCCATTATTTAACAATTTGATGGATTACGACTTCTTTATTTTAATTTATCTTTTTGCAAATTAAATAGACTAATTAAATAGTGTCTAGTACTTCCATCTCTAGTACGTACTACATAATGGTAATTAGCTTATAGAAGCAATAATTTGTGTTTGTTGTGTAGTTAAATTATGTAATGCCAGAAATAATTCAAATCTTGAGATGCATGAATGTGAAGTAACCATTAAGTTATACGTCATGGTAACATTATAAGAAGAAAAAGCAAAGTTAGTACTTTTAGATTTTATATTGTATTATTACTTAATTACGTACAATCGAGTCAGTATATTATCGATCAATATTTAACGCTACCTTTGAAAAGAAAGCTAGCTAGCTTCAGCTTCATAATGGACAAATGAAGAAAAATATAATTTCAAATACGTACTTGTTCCATGTATAGATTTAACGCGTGACACGTAATATTTCACGCGGGTGAATATTTTTCCTAGTAATCTACATTACAATACAAATAATTATGCCCTGTCATTGACGACATTGGATTGTTATTTTATTTTATGTACATATATATCTTAATAATAATGACGGATTAGTAAGCTCCAACAACTAATGGCCACCAAAAAAGAAGAGAAAAAGAGACCACCCGCACCCACTGCAAGCCCACCAATATTTGGAAAATTATTCTACAATGTCGTGATCAATTTAAGTCTTCTTGTTTGGCTAAGAATCATCATCATCATCATATATATATATATACAATGATTCACACTTATCAGATAAGCTTTGATTAATTATAGTATTAATTGATCCTGTCAAGAAAGCTTCAAAAGAAGCCAATTATTATGAGTATATTAGTGCCATAAACAGGATTACAAAATTATGGTAAATTACAATGAAGTTTCCTAGCGAAATGTTGCTTAGGTAAGTTTTAAGCTTCCGGCCATTATTAATTCCAAGTTTGGATCCAATGCGGGAAAAGGAAAAGATGTTGGAGAACTAGAATAAAGTAACCATAACCAATTATATTATTGCTTTTTCTTTTTTTTTTTCTTAAAGAAATAGTGATATTTGATACACGTATAACACGGGAAAAATGGAAGATACTCTCTTGTGTTATGTTAAACCTGCAAAAACTACCCTGTGAAATTTTTATTGTGTCAAACTTCTTTTTGTTTTTAAAAACCCTGCAAAAAACACCTAATTTGTAAAAAAAATAAGTCGTTTTGGATCGACATATTTCAATAAATAATTTTAACAATATATCACGTGAAAGTTATAGGGACCAGAAGTATTTTAAAAATGGTTTCTTGAAATATGTCGATCCAAAACGACCTATTTTTTTACAAATTGAGTGTTTTTTGCAGGGTTTTTTAAAACACAAGGAAGTTTAGCGCAATTAAAATTTCACAGGATAATTTCTTGCAGGTTTAGCATAACACAGAGAAGTATTTAGCATTTACCCCCGTATAACACTGAACGGGTGATGCCTAGCTGAAATGCTAAAAGTTACGGTTTATAAAAATGAATTGACAAAAATATCTCGCATTATTGTAAAGATCTGCATCATGGACTCTTCCGACCACAAGGACAATTATTGTCATTACGAGGTCAACAATCCCCTTCTTAGCAAACTTGTCCTACTAAGAGTAAGGTCAACAATCCTCTCTCGAACGCAATTATGACTATGATCAATTCATATTAGAACTAGAATGAGAGAGGAAAATATAATCTCAAATCATGATTGATCGAACCCAAATTAACTATATAACAAGTACAATATATTTATTTTATGGCTAAATGAATTCGAACACACCAGGTTTGGACAAGAATATCTTTCTTTTGGTTTCAATCTTCTCTAATTCTTCTAAGCAATTGAGTTGAACTTTAAATTTAAACCATATATTTGCTTTCTTAATGGCATGGTTTATGCTGCCGTCCCTCTTATTACTATGCACAATTGTTGACCCCACGATGTTGAAAATTCCTATTCTTGAAATTTGAACATACATGTCGATCGTGATTAATTTTGGCCTTACATTTTGTTGAATAAAAATAATTCATCAGCTCTTTAAACAATATAGAAAACATAACCAAGATCGTGACCCGTGGAGATGCATTAATTTTGTTGAGCCAAAGAATTCTCATTCTTTTTTTTACTGAAGTTTTATTTTATTCAATGATCGATATTCAATGGTTTAAAATATCATCGTTTCCTGGAAAAAGATATATCAATTTTCATTGGCTAGCCCAGATCAGTGATAATCCCCACAAGATCATAAATTGCATGATAAAAAGGTTAATCTCTTGGTATTGAAGTGATGAGATATGTCAATGAGACCGTAACTCGTTTGTAAGATACTTGAGGCTTCAGGACTAATAGATCATGAGTTCAATTTTCAATATAGTGTACCTTCTTCTAGTTTAATAGTTAGTTGATAGTTATTTTTCTTTGTAATTTTGATGATATTAATGTAATATGATGTAATTTGTATCTCTCATAAAAAGAAAAAAACATTGATGAGATATGATAGTCATAGACTCAGAAACAACTTTAGTTTTGATAACATTTTTTCAAAATATCTTAATTTGATGAGTGTAATTTTGTAAATGTAATTTGGTTTTATCAATATTTCCTCCTAAAACCTAGCTATCAAGTTATATCTATAAAAATATGATTTACTTTTATTGTAACATTATGATACCTTCCCTATACTAGATTTATCTAACAATATTCACTTATAGTATTTTTCACGCATTTAAAGAAAAATTATTATCAGAATTAATACAAATTATGTGAGATTTGTAGCAATTTTATTAAAGTAATATGTATATTGTATATATTTACTATTTTCTTATAATAAGATCACAAAGACATATAATTATATTGTTATATCACATAAGCAGATTAAGTTTAAGATTAACAGAATCCACAATCACAAATACATGTGTCTGGAAAACATAAAACATGTAAAATTTGTAGAAATAATAATTTAAGTAACATGCATATTTATATAGATTCATTTGGTATTATTATTATTTGCAATAAAATCCTAAAGAATTTTAAATATTAATCACGTATGCAGATAGAGTTTACAATCACATAAATCACGTACGATTACAAATACCTAAACTTTATTTTCTTGAAAAAAGACAGGATTATTTTCTTATTTAACATTGATTGAACTCTTTAATGATGGAAATTATGTTGTGAAATTGCCCACTAGTAACCCTAAATCTAAGGACTTGAAAAAGTAAATTCATAGTGAGTATATCATGGCAACCGCATGTCTAGATCTAGAACACGAAAAGGTGAAGGAAAAAATCAATGGGAATTAATGGCAATAAAATTTAGCATTACGAGAGTAGTTGGGAATCCTATTCTCTAGCCTTTACAAATGACCAAAACTGACAAATCCTTAATTCCCTCTCTTTTCCTTTTCTCATCCGATCCCCACAAATATTTATTTATTTGTCAATTAGAATAAACGTAGATGACTCTTTTGCAAATAAGTCATTTTTCATTCACCACCACCACCCTGAAATCTCTGACCCGATAGTTTAGTCACAAAATCTGCAACATCCCTCTTTAATGCAATCACAAGAATAGAGAGTAAGTAAGAGGGAAAAAAATTGGAAAAAAGGAAAAGAAAATCAAGAATCCTAGGCCCCCACCTCTTCTTTTTCACTTTTCCAATTTTCAAATAGGAAAATTGAAGGAAGAAGATTACTCCATTATCTAAATTATTATACATACTTTATACAAAACTCCAATATAAATACACAAAATACCCCCCACCCCACCCAACCAAGCATTAGCTAACATCAGACCAAATTTTTTAAATTTACTACTCCATTAAATTTTATTTATTTATTTCTCTCCATCACTCAACAAGAACAAATCAAGTTTCTTGTTTTCCAACCGAACCCCCACTTTGCTTGGTTTTCATCCTTTTCGCTCGAATTTGTGTTGGGCGCTGTTTGGTTGTTAACATTATTTATAGCTACCAAAAATTCAATGGCAATTCAAGCACAATTGTGGAATTCTGAAAATCTTGGTTTTGCTTTGGACAATGCTTGTGGGTTCAATAATTTTAGTTTTGTACATCAACAACAACAACAACGATTGATGCAGTTTGATCAGTTTCAGAATTCACCTGTTCATAAAAAACAGAGATTTTTGCAAGATAATAATAGCTTGTATGAACAACCATCATCAATGGCGTTTTATCAGAGTATTTCAGACCAGATTGAGAAACAGACAATGGAAATTGATCGGTTCATCACTTTACAGGTAATTCGAGAAAATAGCATTTTTCTCGTAATATTTTTAAATGATTTATTATTCATATATGATCACTGTTTTTATTCATCTGGGATTCTTGATATACCCCTGAATCTCAAAGGGTGTTAAAGTTTATTCCTTTAGGATATTTTTCATGATCAAAGAGTCTTTTTATACATATAAAAAAAAAAACATTTTTTTCCATAATCACTCTGTTTATTCATCTGGGATTCATAAACTTACCCTGAATTATATTCTGTTTAAAACTATAGATTTTTTTCATGATTAATATGTGAAGTATAAGAAAAGATAAGCCTTTTTATACATGTATTTCAGGTAAGAATCCTAATTTTTTTTGAATGATCAATGTTTTTTCATCTGGGATTCTGCCCTGGCTTTATATTGGGTTATAAGTTTTGATCTTTTTGTTTTAGATTTTTTCATGATCAATGAGTTATGAGCTGCAGGTTAAAAAATGTCTTTTATGGGTAAAATGCAACAACACCCTTATGTTCATTGTTGATCACTGGTGAATGAACCAATTTTTTAAGTAAAAAAGGAGCTTACGACCAATTTTTGAAATATAAAGGGTTTCTTTTGCAATAATAAAAATAATAAGGATTTTACTGCAATTTTATTTATAATACAGGAAGTGTGACATTGGAGTTAAAAATATAATTAATTGTCACTTCACTCGTGAAAAATTGTAAACAATACTTTGACCTTTTTTTTTTTTTCAATAATTAACACAGTTTAATTTGCATTGGAATTTAATTTGAACACATTTTAATATACATAATATAAAATCCTATATTTTTTCACATTATCATGTATTAAATTTTACTCTTTTTTTACTTGAAACAGAACGAGAGATTGAGACTGGCATTAGAAGAACAAAGAAAGCAACAAACAACACTATTTCTCAACAAATACGAAGCAAAGACTCAATTTCTACTCAAACAAAAAGAAGACGAAATCACAAAGGCAACAAACAGAAAACAAGAACTCGAACAATATTTAAAGAGAATTGAATCCGAAATTCAAAAATGGCAAAGAGTAGCAAAAGAAAACGAATCAATGGTTGAATCATTGAACAGCAAGATCGAACGGCTGAAAGAAACTGCTTTATTATCAGGAAATGGAGCTGATGATGCAGAGTCGTGTTGTGAAAACAAAGAAGAAAGGATTGAAAATTATATCATGAGACAAAGTACGAGGAAGAATAATAATATGATCTGTAAGTGCTGTAATGTAAGAGGTAGTTGTGTAATTATGTTGCCATGTAGGCATATGTCTTCGTGTAAAGATTGCGAAGCTTTTCTTGATTATTGCCCTGTTTGTAGAATGGTAAAGAAAGGTAGCATAGAGGCATTGATTTAATTTTTCTTCTTTTTTTGGTTATTAAACGTGAAGAATCTATAATAAATTTATTATTTTATTTTATTTTGAAATTTTATCATATGCTTTCTTCATTGTAATTTCTTTAACTCTTTACATTTTCTCTTTTGTTGGTGTCTATTTCTTTGACCAATTAATGTTTTCGTAAAGGTAGTAAACACAAAAGTTTTAATTTATTGTTTCAATTCGGTTATGAAGTTCAATAAATGTAATCAAATATTCAAACTTAAACTAATGCAGTTTTTGAAATAGAGTTAATGACAATTTATTTTCCTTGACTTGAAAAGAGCAATTTACCCATGTTATTCCCAAATTACAAGCCACATGGCAAGCAAGTGAGTTAATTTGAGCCAATTTTGAAATTGAGCCTCAATGGGGACCAAAATTGCAATCAAAATTAAAATTGTGGCACCAAATGTGTCACTCTGATAAGATGTGGGGTAGAAACGCCATCCAGCTTAAGTTATGGCACCAAAATCTCCAAATGACAAGTCACATGGCCCGCACATGGGTTAATTCGGGTCGATTCTGAAATACACCAAAATTAAAATTATGACACCAAATATATCAGTCCGATAAAATTTGAGGTAGAACCATCAACAAAGTTAAGTTGTGACACAAAAAATTCAATAATCCTATTCTCTTGACGACAACTGAACATGAAGTTAGAGATTCAAAATAAAATCATCCTTTTTTACCTTTTCTGGAATTACTGCTTTGTTACCTACCTCACTAGGAATTACTTTTCCAGTTGTGTAGATTTTATTTGATTATTCGTATGCCAGTGTGTTTCATAGGTTTTGTACCATTAATTGCTAGTAAAAGTAAATTACCAGTTCAAAGCAGTCTGCTGTTGTATTGTTGAGACGTGTCATTAAGTAGGCTTAGGATTTGGCATATTAATTGGCTTTTCCTTTTTGAAACATGAAACTGCAATATTATTGAGTAAAATGAATATTTATATTAAAGAAAATATAACACTTTTATTTAAAGGAAATTTACTCAATTAAAACGTGTATTCACTTTTATTTATAAATTAAAACGTGTATTTAGTTTTACTCAATTAGGACATACTCAACCTTGTTTCTCACTAATTTTAGTCCTACTTGATTTAATTCAATAACTTTAGAAAAGAAAACATTATTCGATTTTAATGGAGTCAGATCCAAATCAACTGGCATGTCTTACTCTGTTGGTACTAAACTAAGCGAAGCTGCCTAGAAGAACCAAAAGTCGTGTTCACCAATAGTAATAAAAGTAAACATTGAAAGTAGTGTTTAAACATAGATTAAATTAAAAGATTAATTTCCTGTCATTTTTTTAGGTAAAAATTGCTTGTCTGTGTATTGTTTGGGGTGGGGATAATTAGGGCTACCAAACCTAGGTCTAGAAGTAGCCAATTTTGGAACAGCATATTTTTTGGGATTAAAGGTTCGGCTTGCAGGCTCAATAGAAAAGGGCTCAAATTGGGTTCAATTACAGCCTGTAATTACTGGGCTGTCGGTTCTCCTAATATTATGCTTATCTTATGACCCCTTTAATTTAATTCTATTATTATTATTATTATTAAACTTAGCCTTTTTGCTTTGTATTGGACGAAATAAATTGATTACAATACAAGGTGCTGCTGCATTGTTGGTCATAATTATCTCAATATGCCGTTCGAAAAATGTCATCTTTCTTTTTCCTTTTGTCCTCATAACTGAAAGTGGCAACAAATTATATACAGTATGTTTGATAAATAAGGAAAAAGAATTATATGATTTTATTAAATCAAATCCATATGAACCCACGAATATTTTCTCCAAAAGCATAGTTGACTATGAAAAGGGTTATAGATTTAAAGAAAAAAAGGTTCTTGCTTCCTCGATTCCTACTTGTGGTCCTACGCGGGCTGGATAATTGACAAATTGACTTTAGGGTAAAAGCAGAATAAATGCAGCGTATGAAATGGGCTCTGATTCTGAGCCCAATCATGTGGGCCATTTTGTCACTTTTCTTTCTTGCGAATAAAGTTAATAATTCCGGGCCTACTAGAGTTTCCTGGTGACTGCATTTTACACGTAAAGGACGGGAGTCTCTCTTTCTTAGTATTTCATTATTAATGTTACCTATCTAAATAAAATATCATGAATATATATGAAAACTTATTTATTACCCGGATACAACTTTTAGCTCTACATATTTTAAATTACGGACCTTCGTAATCAGATCAAATCTCTAATCAAATAAAATTTCTAATCAATTAGGTCAGATTTGGAGCGGGTTCGCATTGATATCCGCCCCAATTGACCGCCCTAAATTATTGCTACTCAATAAATAGTAGTGGGTTTTCGTTGGAGCCCAAATGCCCATACTATTCAGTCTTAAAGATACTCAGTGGGCTTTAGTGAGTGCCCACTGTAGAGTCTTACTTCAGTCAGTAGAATGAGAACGGAGCGCTGGTCTTTAATTCTGAGCCCAAGAGTTTGGGTCATTTTTTTTTTTTTTTAATGTTTAATATATCGTTACATCAAACATTATATCGAATTGAATTAATTACATTTGTATTAAAGTAAACTAATTACAAATGTTAATATTAAACTAGAGAAAATTTGCACACTAGTGGAAGTTGAACTCATGACTTCTTGGTCATGGTGCCTTATCCTTAACCAATTGGATCGTATTTTCATATGCCATAGAATAGACTTTTAAGATCTAATTTCTTTTGTTTCTTGAGTCGTAAAATTTTGACCTTTTTTTTTTAATGATAGACTTATGTATTAAAAATCGAACCAAAAGAGTTTGTTAAACAAGTGAGAGGATTACCACTACCACATATAACATCTACGGGGAGGAAAGATAAAGCTAAATGATCATTCCAATTAACAGATTTCCCCCACTTTTGAAATAAATAACAGACAGTGAGAGCGTCGGCATGAGAAGACCAATCAAAAGGAGTTGGGCACGTGATCATCTTAACCACAACAAGAGAGTCACTCTCAGAAATGGCTTTATGGATACGGGCGGCATCCATAATAGAAGGCGAGCTTGAGCCAATCTTGAGGTCCCGAACATCAACCGAAAGGGAGGCAGATCCTTCGGAGAAAGCGGTGTCCACATTAACTTTGAGCCAATCTTGACTTAAAGGAGGGGAATTTGCTTTGAACATATTCGGTAATTGGGCTTTTGCATGATCACTAGCTTGATGGGCAGCCAAAGAAGCAATCTGGAGAGCATCTAAAACATTAGCATTTCTAGCTTGCCAAACTAAGTTCAGCTGTTCAGGGCAATAACACAAAAACTTAGAAATTCGGTGGCATCATCAACATTAGGAAATAAACTTGGGTCAAGAGAGATGATAGCCAAGATCCACTTTGACAGGGGCCAAGAAGCAAAAGGGTGCAAACGAAAATTCCATTTTGAGATGACGAAAATGCGTTCGATGAAAGGGCGTTGGAGGAAAAAGGTGGATGGTGGTTTCAAGAGGGCAAAAAGGGTAGGAATGGGAAAAATTGAGGAGAGCCGATAACGATGGGAATCATATTTTTAAAAAACTTTCCAAATGAGAAATTTTAAATGATCATGGATGCAGGCTTTTCAAAGAGAGAGCCACGGGCTCGGCATAATAGAAGCGGGTGTGGAAAAGCGGGCTAATTTGGTTTGTGACCAAGTGTTGTTTGAGCGCACGGACCTACCTACACTTAAAATTCTTTCTTAATTGCCATAAGAAAATGTCTTTACAAAATTTGAACTCAACTCAAGTTCTCTTTTATTACTAGGTCAATTTTTTTGTATTCATCATTTGCCACTTAAGTTCCACTTTATTTTTATTTTTTTTCGTTTATGGAAACTGAATTAGTTACTTGAAAGCTAACTAAGCGTATTGATTATCCAGAAAAAATTAACAAGTGATTAAGAAGATTTATAAATAACTTGATGAAAGTAATCTGTTAAAATCACTCCAGTGATCGAACCCACATCATAATATGCCCAACACTTGAAAAAGAAAAAAAAAACAATTAGAGAAATTTAATTAAACTCATAAACTTTTAGGTTTTGAATTACCAATTCATGCAACTCATTTTTATTATTTTATTTTATTTTATTTTAAAAGTATATGTATCATTATTAATAATTTATATTACCAAAAAAAAATTATTTCATCTGTTATTATGAAACGTTATTTGCATGTAAGATAATAGATAATATACATTACTAAAGTTATATACTGTATATAAAATTAATTTCTCTAGTCAATAATCAAAGTTTTGAAGTTTGAATAACATTTGATACCTTCCCCAAAAACCCAACACTTGCAAGTTGCAAAAAATTAGAAAATTCCCCCATTATTATTCTGCATATGCGCTGTAAACACACCAAGAGTTCTGTCAAATAGCAGCTGATTCAATTGCAATCCATTTCAATAAGCTTCCTTCCATGGCGGATAAACCGAGACCTAGTACTCTTTCTGTCTACCTTTACGTTCCGAATATAATCGGTAAGTATTGATTAAATTTTTTATTGACATTAATTTTATGCGATTTACCTCGTATTCGATCTATTGATGTTCGCTTTTTGGCAGGGTATGTTAGAATTCTAATGAATTGCTTTGCTTTTGCGATATGCTTCAAGGACAAGTATCTTTTCTCCGTTCTCTATTTTGTTAGGTGAGGAATGAGGATCCTGTTATCATTTCTATTTTGTAATTGTATTTTTGGATTATCCTAATCTGAATGTTCGAATATGAGATTCTGTTTTACAGCTTTGTATGTGATGCATTGGATGGTTGGTTTGCGCGTAAGCTCAATCAAGGTTAGGGTTTATAATTTATGCTTTCTCTTTTCAATTTAAGAAATGTTATCTTGCAAATGTGTAATAATTCTAGGTACTGAGTAGCTTGCTGTTTTATTAATGAATGTTGTTCTTTTGCCTAATGAATGGAAGGACTTTCATCATTAAATCATGGTGTTAGTTTTTCTCACTCCAATCAATGCATGACAATGGTTTGTTGTTTCCTTACCCGTCTTACTGGGCATATGTTTTACGTTAAACTTAATTAACGTAAGAATTGTATACTGAGATGCGGATGTATGGTTGGAATACATATGTGACACTGTATTTTCATATATTTTTGAAGAAAATCTTAAATCGTACATGGATTTTTTCGTTCATAGTGTTGTTATCTGGTGGATGAAATAGGATTTATTCAGCCTATAATCTTGCAAAGCTTACTTTGTGTATTTCAGTTTCAACATTTGGAGCTGTTCTGGATATGGTTACTGATAGGTATCCTTCACTCAGATGCCTCGTTTGTTCTCTACATATGATAATTTTGCCTTTTGAACAAACATATCATTTATTCTCTTACCATTCTCTGACAAATTGATTTTCTAGGATAAGCACGGCTTGTCTCTTGGTAATTCTATCACAAGTTTATAGGTGATTTGTTTTCACTATATTGTACTATCATAAAATGCTATAATCCTCTGCAATACTAGTTCTCACCCCCTATTTATTTCAGACCTGGGTTGGTTTTCTTGTCATTGCTTGCTCTAGATATTGCCAGCCATTGGTTGCAAATGTACAGGTATTGACTTTGTTACATCACTATCCGTATTTAATTTTAAATTTTAAATTTAGAAAGTATAGGGGTTTTGTCTTTCTCGTAAATTATTTTCTATGTGATCAGAGTTTTGGTTATTTCCACTTACTCTTTTGTCTTGCAGTTCCTTCTTGGTAGGCAAAAGTAGTCACAAGGATGTCAAAGATAGCACCAGTTGGCTTTTCAGGCTTTATTATGGGAATCGCAAATTTATGTGCTACTGTTGTGTGTCCTGTGAGGTGAATTTCTTTTGAGTATTTGTACCAGGAATAATTTTTTTTTTTTTATCATTTTTCTGGGCTTACTTGTTTAATTTGTTTGGTTCGCAGGTTCTTTACATTCTTTTGTTTCTTCTAGCAAAGAAAGAGACTGAGAACTTAACTGATGTAAGTTTTTGGTTCTTGATTGACTCAGTCATTTGGACACAACACAAGTAGATCTTTGCTGGTCCTATTTCCTCCTGAATTTTTCCTCTCAGGTCTTAGTGAATGCTGCCACGCAGAGCTTGCTGTATTTGATGTTGCTTGCTTTGATTGTTGTCGGATTTGTAATCAAGCAACTAATTAATGTTATACAGGCAAGTAAATTTGCACCTTAATGAGCATCTCTTGAACTTAAAGTAGCCACTCAACACGAATTTGTAAATCCCGCCCTTTTGATCATCATATGTGTTGAATTTTAATTCTTAATGCCGATTATTTTTGTGATTACAATCCTTGATCATATACACGGAGATCTTTAACCAATATATATATATACACGGAGATCGTGCACGTGTATAATAATTTCACTACGTGAATTTGGTGTTTATGGTTAGTTACTCGAGCAATATAAATGTTGCTCTAACAAATACCTCTGCAAGACAATGTGATTATTTTAGGCTTGTTTGCATTTTAGGAAAGAATGAAAATTGGTTTTAGTAGTTATTTTAAATTTCTAAGGTATTAGTCGCCTTCCCATATAACTTAGTTCATGAACATCTTACTGCATCTCAATATTATGGAAAGCAAATTCAGAAAATTCTTTAAAAAGTTAAGAGTGACGTCATTGGTGCTTATTTCAAGAGTTTTAGTAGAATTTAGCAGGAATATTGTACCGAATTCAAATCTGTGTATTGCTACATATACTGCAACTAATTTGTCATCTCTAGTAGAATTTGTTACTATATGCTCTTCAGTGGACTTTGCAACTATTTGGGATATTAAAATTTTGGTGTTGAATCCTAAACAATAATAGACTTTGGAATTGGTGTACTTGAAACCCATGCTGAATTCAAACCACTTTGTCACACCACAGGGTATGGCTAGATGCTGACTGTCAAAATGCTTATGTTGCAACATGTAAATTATTAAAAGACATAAATAAAATTGGTTATATTCATGTAATATTTTTCATTTACACTGGAAAGAGTTTGACATATCCATTTCTACAACAAAAGTTCAAAAATAATTTGTTACTGACTCCTTCATTTTGTGGTGGCAGATGAAGACTGCAGCAGATGCATGCATACTTTACGACATTGGCAAAAAGCAGTAAAAAAACATTACTCCAGGAATAATTGGTCATTTTGAGTGTCGCATTAGTTAATCGTGAAGCGTTTTGTGGACTAGCATTGAAGATTAAGTTCCTTACCAGCAGCCATCTGATCTTGTGCATATCTATTACTATGAGAAAAAAGGTCAAAACTGGAGCTGGGCACACATACTTTGAAAGTGGATCATGAATGTTTCCGTCTTACATGGTTATGAATTTTTGGAAAATTAACCTATTGATTCTCCCATTGCTTAACATAAGATCAATAACTTACCATCAATGCAGAAAAAAATTTAAAATATTCATAATCTTAGGAAGTTTGGATCAATGTAGTTTTAGATGCACTCGGTTTTAAATGTTGTTTATAGTGGTGGTAATTGTTTTTTTGGGGTGTACTTCAGTATGTGGTATGATTATGCAGTTTCTCTAACAGAATTTGTAGCGTGCCAAATAGTGCGGTTTCAGAATGTTTATTTATTGTTGCCAGTTTAGCTAGCGAAAAAGTTACAATATTTTATGCATTAGAATTATAAGTTCGCAAATAAAAGGTCCTTTAGCGTGGTGTCTTTAGAGTAGAATTCGAAGTTGAGTTTCGCATACGAGGGTCGCAAGCTGCTACCACTTGTCCCAATAACTTTAAGTGCAAATAAAAGGTCATAAACTTGAATTATATAGCTCATTCATAAGCATCTCTTTACAGTATAATATTGGGTAAACATCACTTTTGGTCCATCTTATCATTATTTTTTTACAGAGTGGTCCCTCTTATATTTTTTTGTCTCATTTTAGTTCCTACTATGAATTATTTGTTTCACTTTAGTCATTTTCAGGCGGTCCAAGACAGTTTCGATAACATGTGATATGCACGTGAGGGCAATTTCATCATTTAAAGTAAACTAGCTGGAATATTTTCGTCTTTATAAAAATTTTAAAAAAACCTTAACTCTAATCTCTTCTAAACTAGGTTTTCATTCCAATCCAACTTAATAGTCCATTCCGTTCCAAATAAGTTTTTTCCCAAAATCTTTTTCGAACACCAAAATTATTCATCAATTTAACGATATCTCACAGTCTCAATAGTGAATGGACGAAAATGCCCTAAAAAATATTCATGTGCATGTCACGTATTATCGGAACCACCTGATAAGGATTAAAGTAAAACACATAATTCATAATAGGGACTAAAGTAAAACAAATAATTCATAGTAGGGACTAAAGAGGGGGAAAATAACATAAGAGGAACCACTCTATAAAAAATTAAAGATAAGAGGGACCAAAAGTGGTATTACCCGTATAATAATATTTTATGGTATGAGAATTTTATGAGTATGAACTGAACACTATTACAATTTCGAGTACAAATTTGTCTATTCCAATTTTTTTGGGGGAGAAATCTAAAATTTGGTATGATATTGCGGTCTGGAATATCATGTGCAGATTTAATTGTTATTGCTTTGTAAGAATGGGCATTGATCTCGTGTTTGCAGGATCCAATCCAACCGGGTCCAGAAAGGAGTTTGGGAACCAAATCTGTCAAAAGAATTACTTAGTTTACTCGGACAAAAATTGGTACGATAGACTAACATCTAAAATAATAAACTCCATGGACAAATAAAGCTAGAAGGATGAACTTCAGCCGTTAATTCAATACATTCATGCTCTAGAAATCTTCCACTACAACTAGAAACAATAAAAAAACTCATCACCAAATCAATACAAACTAAATCCAAAAAATTGACTAACAAGAATGGAAACTCCTAAACCAATTGCTATAAGCGAAGACGCCCAAGTAAGCTTCTCAGTTATTCTAGGCACTCTATCCTTAAGCGCCTCACTACACGACCCTATAAACACTGTATAACTTCCCATAGCAATGACAGTCCCAACCAAAAATGTAAACAAAAACGCAGCACCAGCCAAACGAGAAGGCAAAGCAAGAGCAGGCAATATCATCATTAAAGCATCAGGCTGCAAACCATGCACAATCCCAGTAGCAAAAGTAGCAAACCCGATTTTCTTTTTCCCAGTTGGTGTCGTAAGAGCTTCATATTCACTAACGTCACATTCACCGTTTTCTAAAGCTACACAAGGGGCAGGCACTTCTGAAGCTTCTTTAATTCCCATGGCACCAATTATTAGTAGAGTAAACCCTACGACTACTGACCCCCAAGTTCTAATGACTTCAATGTGAAGGCGGTCTTTTAAGAGTAAAAAAAGTAAGCCAAATATTAGTTGGCCTGCGTCATGGCCACAGCCCCATAGGGCCCCGACAGCCGCACTTTCCATTTTTGTTCGACCTATGGAGAGTGGAGCTAAGGCAGCGAGATGGTCAGGGCCTGAGAGTGTGTGTAAGCAACCTGCAAATAAGCCAGTCCATGCACTGCTTAGTAACTCGTTACGAATGATTGAAGTACCTCCTGCTTTGGCTGCACTTGGAAAACTAGCTAAAGCTGGTGACACGAGAGCTGGGTGGAGTAGTGTTAAAAAGATTGTTGATAGTAATATCGCTGTCCCAGCATTAATCACCTGAAATGTATGCAGAAAATTTGTCAAATGAATATGGGATATAGACTAACCCGATTCCTCTGGTTACTCATTCTTTAATATTGTTTAGGTTTATACTGAGCCCTGTTCGAACTAGAAATTAGAAATTCATCGCAAGGTGGATCATGCAATTTCAATTGAATGTACCTTCTCCTAAACTTCCATGCAATGTTTTGTAGTGTGTTTTACAAGATAACTGATATCTAATGCAACATTTATGAAGATTATTACAGGGTCCTGCAAATACATACAACTCGACTTCCAATTACTTAGGCCTACATTGATGATTATATCCTCTATGGCTCTATGTTATATTTACTCAAGTCTTCTACACTAAAGAAGAAACTGTTTCAGAGATTGGCAAAAGACATTAGAAAATCATATGACGTATATCATCTTGGAAAACAACCTTAATAGATATACTTCAAATTATACTATCACACAACAGAAATCAAACAAAAAGAAGCTGCCTATCTAACCAACTAGACACCTTAAAGTTCAAGACCTAACTTCCTCACAACCATAAGACATCTTATTATAGCTAGAGAAATCACGTCTAGAGAAGTATCTGTGACTCTCTGTACCGCGTTAGCTGAGGAAGAAAAAATAGACACAAATAATAAAGCCTCGGAATCCTTCTACTTTTCAAGATAAGTGTAAACATGCGAAGAAGAATCCTCCCATTTGATTAGCCGAACTCTCTACATAGACATCTCTTATGGTCATGAATATACAGTCATCTCCTTCATATGCTGACCATAACTTAGAAATTTGTATGACCGAGAAAGGAAGTTTCTCAATCTCTAAATTGGCATTTCATCACACTCTTTAAGCACCTCAAAGAATACTTAGAACTACACACCATGTTTGAAGTACTTAGAGCTACTTGAACTGTAACTAAACAAACTCATTTATACATTTGTCTCGTTTAACCCCATTCGACACACAATTACAAGAAAAGCAAATCCAGCATATTACAATGAACTGTGGCCGTAATTCCACAGTATTTAATTGAGGCATTAGATGTTAAAACATATAAATTGAACACCACGACCGAAATATGCAACATCTTTGCAAGTTTTAAGTACAATTCAACAAAAAAATATACGTTATCAATACCTTTTGCTGCTGAGATAATCTCTGAGCTATCCGTTTGAGAAAATTGGGTTTAGGATCCGACGCATTCTCTGAATCCAATGCAAAGGACAATCTTTTGCTCGAGCCATCGTCAATTAGGTTGGTGGAAGCAGACGAGTGATGGAGATTGCAATTGAGCGGACTGATTCTGCGCGTCAAGGAAGAAGAAGAAGAATTTGAGGGAGCGATATTTCGGAGTGAGTCGACTCGGGCGAGTCGGGGAAGAAATGGCGAATTGCGGTGAAGTTTAGAAGGGATTGGATTCGAATAGATTAGCCTCTCCATTTTTTGGCAAAAAATTTGTAGCCCTGAGCCCCAAACTATTTTACTAGAGAATCTGAGATTTAGGGGAAAAGGTATTTTGCAGGCGAAGAAAACGAAGAGGATTTGAAAGGATAAAGTACCTACCTGTACTATTTGTACCAACTTTTGTTGGCAGTTGATCTTCAAAACTTTTTGTTACTGGATTTTTTTATTTTAATTTTTAACTTAATTTTTATCTCCTTCAACTATTTTGTCTCCACATTTTTTGAGAAAAATAAAAGAAGGTGCAGAGTGTTGAATTGTTCATATTTCGGGATGCAAAATGCTAAATTTATGTTTCGAAGATATAAAATGCTTATTTCCCATATTTTGGAGTACAAAGCGCAAAAATCATCATTTATATCTATTTATCTCCTTTAACTATAATTACTACAATTTGCTCATTTGCAGTATATTGTCCTTTACTTTTAATTTTAATTATTCTCTTCTTATTCGAATGAGGGAAAATATCTTTGATATTGATAATGAAATAACGTGTTGGTTACAAATCAAGGACTTGAATGCTGAATATTTCATGTACAATTATGTGGCTTTTGTCAATGAGTTTTGACATATATAACTACCTACCCACAACTAACATAGTTGGCAATGTCTCTATTTCATTTTGTGCACTATGTCGAAACATCACAAATTATACCATATTTCCTACTCTATAATTTTTATTTATTTTTGTTAAGCACTCTATAGTTTGAGAAGTTCATGAATAGTCATTTTTTATTTCTAAAACTTCATTGTTATAGTTGAAGGAGACAGAATTCAAGCAATATTTGAAAGACATTGCATACCTTCATAATAGTAAAGTAAAGGGGACAAAATGAATTTTATCATGTTTTATCAGTGCTTATTTCTTATAGAGTATTTGAAAAGTCATTGTTGTAGTGCTAATGCAGAACCTTTTGTCTCAATCATCTGCAATTTAATTGGAAATGGTACCAACAATTGCTAACTCAAATTCAATTTTGCCATTCATTTATGATTTCTGTTAAAAGTATTAATCATATAACTAGTAGTATATTGTATTTGTTCTTGACTTGAGTTGACCCTCTGCCAAAGACCTGGAAAATTGGTGATCTTCACATCTTTATCCATTAAAAATAAAAATATAGTTTTTGCTATCCACCTTATATTTTGGCAAGCATAATCATAATAACATGATGAAAGTTCGTCACAAAGATGATGATGATGATGATGATGATGTTAACAATACGTATTAATAAGGAGGATGGGTATTGACTTGTTGCCATGTCTTTACTTTTGATAATAGACGGGGTCTTCAACGAAATCGGTAATCGTCTTGTTTGCTATAAATTTTGCCTTGCTTGCCTCGATGTGCAATTGGCTCGATGCAATTGACTCGATGTAAAATAAAGTGAGTGCGGGCGTGCCAATGTTTGTGCGTGCAAACATAACGATTTAAAATGGACATGTTCTGATAAATATTAAGTATAGACCAATGTCCTGATAAGGCTGACTTCTAATCAATTGATTGCGGCGGAGTAGGCAAACACTACCCCTGATTCTTTTCCATGTCTGCCTGGCCGCAGGACTTAACAATTTATGATAACCTTTTGAAATGCCACAAACTTTTATAGCCAAATCAGTGGCTCGCTCGATATATCAAGGGATTTGCAGAAACATTCAATATCGAGCTGAATATCAAGTAATCTAAAACATGTCAACCTAATTTAAAACCTTGATGAAAACATTCTCGTGATGAAAACATTCTCGTGAGCGAAATCAAGAGATTAAGGCCAAATACTCCAATATATTAAATAAACGTAGTGTTGATGAAAATACATGAAGTCTAGCCTAAACATGTTTCCTCGATTTACAAGAATGAAAGAGTACGTGATGTTGTAATTAAACTCCTTTGTTGGCATCAGAGTGCCAATCGAGTTGGTGAATCTTTTTAGCTCTTGATGAATTACTCCTTAATTGGCAGGAAGACTGCCATATGAGCTCATATGTTTATTGTGCACCTTCGTTGACGTAAAGGTAACATTGACAGCAGGTGACTGCCATCAATGGATCGCCCAACCTTGGCAGATGGCTACCAATCGGGCTCCTAACCAGCGGGTGGCCACTGGAAAGGGCATCTATTGAGCAGATGGCTACTCAACAGATAGCTATCAGACAGATGGCTGCCTGATAACGAGCCCATCAAGTTATGTCTACTTGATGAGTTTACCATGTAACTACGTGGGCACTTACATGATGGGTGCAGCGTCCTACTTGCTGGAAAACTAACGGTTGTCCTGAGGAACGGCATTGCTGACGGCGGAAGCAGCTTTGCGGCGTACTTTGAGAGGCGGCGGTGCTGGACTTCAGGCTGTCATGTCCTGCGGTTGCTGAGAACTAACGGTTGATTTCAAGAAGTTGGTATATGCTGACTAACTTACAGAAGCAGCGTTGCTGGACTTCCGATGGGCATGATGCCGAATTCAGTGAAGACTGAAGAGTTGTTTGATTGATTGAGTGTGTGTTGAATGTGCCAGCTTCCTGATATTTATAGGCCTCCTGACGGTTTTTCCTCCTGATGAATGTCCACTTCTTCCACTTCCCCCTTTTTTAGGCATAATCTCCACTACTTTTTAACTCCCTTGACCCATATCTATGGGGTTGTTATTTCCAGCACATGTGTAACCTCCTTTGAGATATTTTAGGAGTTGGTTATGATTAACTCCTATATACTTTCCCTCCAAAATTAATTGGTACGTGGCCACTTTCTTAAACTGATTTGGCCTTAATTAAATTAATATCTCTATTAATTTAATTAATATCTCTATTAATTTAATTAATTAAACATGTTGTGTTTGAGCCAATTTTGGGCCTCATTAATTAAATAGGCCATTAATTAATTACTTAATTGTGACTTTAATCATGTTGATTTTAGTGGGCCTGTTTATTATCAAGGCCTTGTTGTCAATCGGTATGGCTGACCGTCGGCCCAATCACCTCTTGTTGGGCCATTATTGGCCTGACAAACCTAAAAATTATTTTGGGTACAAACACGTCCCAACCGATTGACCCATCCCAAATCGATCGTAATTTTTTGGTTGATGGGTTGATCTTAGACATCTTAAAAAAAAATCGCAAGTTATAATCGAGTTTGATTTTATATTTTTTTATACTGTATAATTGCATTCGATCGCACTATATATTAATTATGATTTTCATATATATTTTATTTTATTATTTATTTTAGTCCTAAAATTAAGAAATTAGAAATATAGTATAAGTATATACTTGAATAAATTAATCGCGTTCCACAACCTCTTTTTCTCTCTCTCTATATATATAAAAAAGCCAAAACTGAAATAAAAAAGGTTAAAAAACAAAAAGTAAAGCAATATGGGGAGGGGGGAGGGGAGGTTATTTCAAGTAAAATTTCATTGGGGCGTTAACCACCAATATAAAATAAATTCAGTTATGAAGATAAATTTTTTTTTTATTATTGTTTGGAAAATTCTTTTTCAATTTCATATTTGTGTAACAAAATTTGTTAACTTAGTGTTCGAGATTGTTTTTAGCATTCATTAGATTATAGATTAATTGAAGATCCTATTTGTTAGTTAATATTTTGCATTATCTTCACTATATTTTCTATGAAATTTTCGAAATTTATAATTCACAAAAATAAAAAGTTATAATTAATTACTTTATTTACATTTAACTTATCAAATACCAAAAATACATTAATGTTGAGACTGCAAAACCCGCCCCAACCCGAATGGACAACAAAATGCAATCTCAAAACTTGTTGGGTTGATCTTGAATTAGATTATTATGTTCTAAAATGTTTAAAACAATATGTGTAATAAGTTTATTCTCGTAGAACAAACAAAAACAATATTAAAATATTACTTTAATAAGAATTTAATTACTTACTAAATTAATTCTGAGCAGGAAATAAATCGACTGAGGCTTGCAAAAGCAATGTCATTAAGACAATATTTCTGGGTTGTCGAAGGTGCAACCGTTCGTCCCAGTAGTCTCCCAAGATACAACAGTCGGATACTTGTTTCTTTACACAAAGAACAAGTCCACATCAACTTTAACAAATATGAATATTTAAACAATTTTTAAGATGAAGAATAGAGAGAGAGAGAGAATAGGATTCTGCTTTAGATTGGTAGAAAACGGGATGAGAGAATTGGCCAAATTTAACCAGTAGCACTAGTTCGGTCCGAACAGGTGCAACCGGTTTGATTCAAACCGAACTGGCACACCAATTCAAAAAATGGCGCGCGCGCGGATTTACGAAACGGGTCAGCTACGCGGGTCTTGTTCGGGTCAATTGGATCTGCTACGCGGATATAATTTGTATGGATTAATTTATTGGGCTCTTAAGTTTTTGGCCAAAACATTAGTTAAATTTTGTCCAAAAAGATAATATTTTGTTGAAGCCCAAGCCCAAACCCGATCCCGAGACCGGACCGTGCCGAGCCGGTCGGTCGGCGGCGCATGTCTTCTCCCCTCACAAAACTTGATAACCCAAGGGGCCCCAACCCTTAGTCCAAATTTTTGCATTATAAATAGCAAAAAATTATTCATTCTTCTCCATGTGGGATGAAAACATTTTTCTCTCTTCTATCATTTATTTATATTCTATGGGCTTAACTCCAATTGAACTCAAAACAATTGGGTTAATACCCATAAAATCCAACATATTAAATACCCGCAAAATATCGGGTTGAGTTGGGTGAATACAAAACCATACTAGATCGCACTGCGACCTCCTCTAATAATACGTATGCATACTTATTCTGATGTAAGTACTATAGATAAATCTAAACTAGTCTAGAAGAAATGGAAAAAGGTTAAATCAACGAGAATATTTCCATCTTCTTTTATTTTGAGAAGTCTCTATAAAATCAATATCATGTATATTTCAAGATTCGAATGTCGTCGATAGTTCTAAATGTCATTTATAGTTCTTTGATTCTTTCTAAGGTTGCCGATAGATTGAATTTAATTCATAGCAGTTTGGAATGGAATTCATATCAAATTTTATATCGGATTTGAATCTGAATATTTTGGAATTTAAATCAATCGATACTCATTTGATGGAATTTCAAACAGAAATCCAAATTCTGGAAAATACCACATTCAAATTTTATACTTGATAACATGTTTCTTAATGCAATATATTCATCGGACTCAATTCACGAACTCAAACTTAATTTATTAACTTTAAATTTAAATTTAAATATAGTGATTGATGCAGTGATGTATACACCGTCACATAATAAAATAATGAAAGATCATTCGCCGACCTATTTAAAGATACCTATTTCAAGATGTATGACTTTGTATGAAAGCAGTGGCATTGATAATATACCAAATTGATTAACTAAGAAATGATGATGTTTGCAAATAACCAAAGTCTTATTAATGTTATTTATATATATAAAATAAACTATTATATAAATTTATTTATTAATCATGAAGTTAAAAATTTTAACGATTTGAATTCTTCTTATATGATTTTTTATTTTGGAATATATGCCTTTTTAGTAGTCAAATCAACTTCATCACTACCGGTTACAAATCTTAATACTACATCCATTATTAAATATATGTCATTTAAGATTATTGCACAAGTATTAAGGAACTACTAGTATTAATTATCTAAATTTTAGAAGAATAAAAGTCTTATAATACAAAATTACCTTTGAAAATGAATCAAAGAATGTGCAAGTTCTCATATCCATCCCTCTCTTTCATTAACGAGAAATGATAAAATTGTCAAAAAAAAATTTAAGTCTTCCTTCAATTTTTAAAAGGACATGTATTTAGAAATAATAGAGTAAATTAAACCAATTTCTAAACTTTTCCTCTTCTCGCTCAGCAAATTCAAATTTGATCCAGTTTAAAATCCAATCCATTGATGGTAAGACCAACCTGCAATTTGCACAAGGCTGATTAAACTATTCTAGGCCCATTTTTAGTTTATTTCAATTTCAAATGGGCTCGGGTTGCACATAAATTGAGTGACAGAATCCTTGAAATTATATGATTGTATCACATTGAGCTAGGCTGTCAATGAAATATATTTAATTCCAACCCGATTCGAATCTAACTTATTTATTTGTATTCTTATTTGATTGGAGATTTGATGGTTATGAATCGATTACAAATACTCATAATTTAAAATATATAGAGCGAATATGAATTTAGGTCAATATGATCCATTAAAGATTTGTATTCGACAATAAATTAAAAAATCTATATAGATACATATCTTTTTAGTAAAAAATAAGTAACATTCATGATATTTTACCATCCGCTTAAGAACATAGTAGTTAATAATTCATTCATAGTTAATTTTACTCATATTTTCATCTAAAACATGAATATTAGTTAAAAATATTTAAAACATGTGAGATAAATTAAATAAAACCGTAAAGTTAACAAACTTGTTTTAGTAAAAAATACTTGTGTAAATTTTGAAAGTTGAGATTTTATTGAATCCAAATATATTTTAATCCGACCGAATTCAATTAAGACCCGTTGGAGTTGAAAAAATTAGATCCGAATTATATCGAGTTCTATTCAAATTCGAACTGAAGTAAATGAAACTCAATATGAGTCGAGTCTAATCCGGCCCGAATCAACCCATTGACAACCATCGTTAGAGTCAAAGCTTTGACAAAGCCTTTCTTTACTTGGGCCCGTTTCAAATTTTCCAGTCATTGGGTTTCATACCGAAAACTTGTAATTCAAATCAATTTAGCACCATCCATTCCAATAGAGTGATATGCATGTATATTTGTTAGATAATTTTATTAATACTTTTATCCATCTACGTATTAAATATATCACACTTTCTTAATAAGTAGTAGTCTTATTAATAAGTTATTATTTGTACGTTTGCTAGTAA
Source organism: Penstemon davidsonii (assembly GCA_034814905.1). Lineage (NCBI taxonomy): Eukaryota > Viridiplantae > Streptophyta > Magnoliopsida > Lamiales > Plantaginaceae > Penstemon > Penstemon davidsonii. Next base: position 10,051,103 of record JAYDYQ010002688.1, read on the forward strand.
TCAAGTGATTATTTTAATATAATAATGTATTTTTCTTTTGAGTAAGATGGCGGCTATAATATTATATTAATCACTAATCACAATATATATTCTATTACTATCAATTTTAATATTAAACTAGATAAATATTTATACTGGTGGGATTCGAGTCCTGATATAATGATTTATTCATCGTTTCATTAAAAATTATTAATAAATACAATTTACTTATTACCTCAAAACTATTTTTTCCATGAATCAATAATAATACCTTTATGTTTAATTTTCATTCTTCTTTACGAACATTTATCATAAAATAAGTGGCTCAAAATTATTCATACTTGTCATTTAGCTAAAAAAACAGATAGCTCAATTCTAACGTGTCACCAGAACACATACTTCATTATCCGATTCCAAAACGAGAGGTCCATAAAACCCTCCAAAAATCAAAAATCTTAGCCGTTGGTTCCTCAATTTACTTGATCAAACTCCTGCATAACAAACATTCGCAATGGTCCACGCCACAGCAGATCATTAATTATTTTGAAAAACCCATACAAACTGGAGAGTGCAGAGTAAAGTGTTAGTATTGTTTTCCATGGCGCCATTGCAAGTTGAGGTCTATAATCCAAATGGAAAGTACAGAGTTATTAGTACTAAACCTATGCCCGGAACCCGATGGATTAATCTATTGATTGAACAAGATTGTCGTCTCGAAGTAATTCTAATTCTTTAATTAAATTGTTGATCATTTCAGCTTGCTTCTGTTTCTATTTCGTTGATTGTGTTGTATTTATATTTCTTGTTTCAGATATGCACACAGAAGAAAACCATATTGTCTGTTGAGGATATTATTTCTTTGATTGGTGATAAGTGTGATGGAGTCATTGGCCAGGTAATTAAAATACACACAAACGGTTTTTGTTTTGCTATTTGTAAATGATTTTCATGTTTTTTTTTCTGTTTTCCAGATTGAATTGAATGTTTATTGAGATTAGTTTGTGGAATAAGTGTTTGATTTGGTTTTTATTTTCTATTTTGTATGTATTTTAGTTGACTGAAGATTGGGGGGAGACATTGTTTTCTGCTTTGAGTAGAGCTGGAGGTAAAGCATTCAGCAATATGGCTGTTGGGTATAACAATGTTGATGTTAATGCTGCTAACAAGTATGGTGTTGCTGTTGGAAATACTCCTGTGAGTTTATTTAGTTTTCCTTCTTTTTCTTTAGTTATTTATTAGTAATTTATACATGCGCTATCCTAAGTTTAATATCGTCTATCGTTGAGTAAAATAACTGCAGCTAGGGGTATATAAATGTCGGAGTTTAGTAGAGCAACATATTTTTCAAGTTTGGTTTATCAAGAATGAGATTGACTGAGCTCGAATGAGCTTTACTCTGAGCTAAACACAAATAGAGCTCGATTTCCGTTATATTAATTAGTACTTATAATTTGTCACTGTAGCTTATTGACTTGAGTTTGAACCGAGTTCAGAAAATTATTAGACGATGATCGTTGTTCAAGCTTGTTTGATGTGTATAATGCTTGTGAAGTTACAATACCATGGTTGTGTTTTCAATGAGTACAAATATTAGTGTCTGAGCAACACAGAATTTAAATCTTCAAAGAAGAACATAAAGACGACGTACATTTAATTCCTTAAACCAAAACTAAACCAACAAGTAATATCATATGATTTATGATTCATCTATGACTTGGTTGCATATTTTGTGGATTCTATCATATGATTCATGGTTGTTTAGCCAAAAAACATGTGCATAACTTCACCTTCTTGGTCCAAATTATACTCATCTACATGTAATATTCTTATGAGTAATTTAGTAATATGTAGTAATATTTTGATCAGGGAGTACTCACAGAGACTACAGCTGAGTTAGCAGCTTCACTTTCTTTAGCTGCAGCTAGAAGAATTGTTGAAGCAGATGAGTTCATGAGGGCTGGCTTATATGATGGATGGCTTCCTCATCTGTATAATTCTCCTTCATTTGTTCCACTCATTTCATCTCTTGTTCATATTTATAAGAATGGATATTTCTTGATCGATTAATCTGATTTCACTTGCAGATTTGTGGGAAATTTACTTAAAGGACAAACTGTTGGTGTTATTGGAGCTGGTCGAATTGGATCTGCTTACGCTAGAATGATGGTACACTACGTGTGAAAATATCCACTATTTCCTCTCTTTTTGTTGGCTTTTATGAACAAAATATAATTGCAATATTGATGACCAAATGGTGTTTTTGAAATAGGTTGAAGGTTTCAAAATGAACTTAATTTACTATGATCTCTACCAATCCACTCGTCTAGAAAAGTTTGTCACAGGCATGTATCAAGATCTATTAGTTAAATCATTTCCTAACTTTAATCAAATACTTATATATTATAAAATCGCAGCTTATGGCCAGTTCTTGAAAGCCAATGGTGAACAACCCGTCACATGGAAAAGGGCATCCTCAATGGATGAAGTTCTACGAGAAGCTGATGTGGTAAGCTTTCGTTTCGTAATTTGTTCGGATCCAAGATTCATGTTTTCATATTTTCATTGTTATTTTTTATTTGTACAAATCCTTTGGACTTAAAGGTTTAGTGCTACATTGTAGATAAGCCTTCATCCGGTGCTGGATAAAACAACTTATCATCTTGTCAATAAAGAAAGGCTTGCAATGATGAAGAAGGTAATATGATGACAAATAATTACTCATTAACTGTAGGGGTGGCAAATGGATTGGATCCGTATGCATGTGGTCCTGATCTGAATTGAGAAACCGTGGATCGGAAAAGATCATCCAAATGGACCATTTACTTTTTCAATCACTTCATATGATTCATACTTAGATCCAAAGCTCAATCTAAATAATATTACCAAAAAAAAAATGGGATCCGTTTATGTCTGTTCTTCTAGTTTTATGTCGTGTGGCCCATTATGTGCCTTGTCGACCCATATATTGGTTCAACCCATGACTGACCCATTTTTTTGTGCCAGCCGATCAGTTTTGTTCTGTTGGTTCTTTTGTGTTGGGTCCATCAAAATATGACTTTTATAAATTGATACTTCTGCGGATTATTATGCAGGAAGCCATCCTAGTAAACTGCAGCAGGGGACCTGTTGTAGACGAGGTAGCTCTGGTCGAACATTTGAAAGCTAATCCTATGTTTCGAGTTGGTCTAGATGTCTTCGAGGTAATCAAACATGAACACTGTTTCTTCTTCTTGTAACATATGTTTGTGATAAATCACATATAAATGATGAGTTTTCTTTAATTCAATTAGGATGAGCCATACATGAAACCCGGTCTTGGGGAAATGAAGAATGCTATTGTCGTGCCTCACATTGCTTCGGCTTCAAAGGTAACTATTTCTGTTCTTCCACAATATACTTTATACAGGAACTCATTTTCTAACAGCTATGGAATAATAAAATATTAATCATGTCATTACACTTAAGATGATACAAGGTATAATTTTTGGTAGCAGAGTTTAAAGCATAAATTGATGATAAATTAGCAACTAAGACAAAATTTACCACATATTGGACCATGGAGATTATATTTCATAGGGTTGAACTTGTGGTTGTTTTATTTGTGTTAGTGCCTAAAAGTGGTTGGTTATCACTTGTTTTAGGGTCAATCTGTTTTTTTGTTTTACATCAAAGGTTAAATAAAAGACCTAATCTCCTATAATCTTTGCAACCCAACGACCTTTTAAATTTCTTTCCATGCTGAATACACAGTGGACTCGTGAAGGAATGGCAACACTAGCTGCATTGAATGTTCTGGTACGAATTTCTGTGTTTTTTTTTCTTTCTGTGAAACGAGTAAGGAAAAAATTTCAAATCCTTGAGAATATAATCTTTAACAGGGAAAAATTAAAGGATACCCCGTTTGGGCCGATCCAAACAACGTGGAGCCCTTCTTGAATGAGAGCTCTAGACCCCCTGCTGCATCCCCGAGCATAGTAAACTCAAAAGCTTTAGGTAGTTCACTTACAATTCATTCTTACTTATTATTAATGTTTTATTTAAGAGTGTCCTAAATTTGACTTTGTTAACTTGTATAGGCTTGCCTGTTTCAAAGCTTTGAAGATTTGGATAACTGATATGAACATGTCTCTGAACGAAGTATGCAAATCGTATGAGTTGGAAAGTGTCTATATATTGAAACTGATAATAGTTTGTATCTTCTCATTTGATGAATCAATTCAGGACATTGTAAATCTATTAAATGACTTACAGAAATTGGTTTCTGTTTCTGTTCTATGGTTTCAAACTTGTTCATAATCCTCTATTTTCACGAAGATTTCTGTTTATTTAAAGTTTAAACTCTTAATTATGAAGTATGATATGAAATCTACTCGTTTGTCTTTAGGTAAATGTCTTGTTTGTTTTCTTTTAAATCTATTTTTTGATGTACCAGTAAATCAATTCAAGATTTCCATGCGTTTATAATTTATGACTAAAAAAAACGCATGATTTCATTTCCAATTGAATTAAAGAATATTGAAAAAATATTTACTCAAAAAACGCAATGATACGCCTCGTGTAATTGCTTTGATATATGAACGGCTGAGAATTTCAAGTTTTCTAAACCAATTTTTTCTTCTTTTTTGGTTTTTACACTTTTTAGTAAAAGTATTGTTAGTTTTTAATGGGTATTAGGCTATTAGGTGACATGGATGAACCCTAAGTTACTACTTGAAAACAAATTAAATTACTTTTTCGAAAAGCTAATTGACTACAACTCCTTTTTATGTTGAAATGTATACACGAATATATTTTGAAGTTTGAGGACTTAACTATTTTTTTTTGGTAATTATGGACTTAACTAAAATTAGTCTAATATTGGTAATTATGGACTTAACTAAAATTAGTCTAATAAGTAAAGCACCAGTAGAGCAAATTACTCACATTAATAAAAGAACACGCTTTCTGAGACTTCAAACAAAGAAAATCGTAATTACAAACGCGTCGATTAACCTCTATATAAATACAGAATCACGCCCTCAATCGTTTCATATTCATCGACTCTCTTTTCCAGTACTAATCTAATCTATCTCTCTCCAATCTCTTCTTTTATTTCTCTCTTTTAGGGTTAGGGTTTTCTGAAAAATCAAAGAAAAGATGTCGTCCACCACCGACACCACTGCACTGAAGACAATCGTATTGAAGAGCTCCGATGGGGAATCGTTCGAGGTGGAGGAATCGGTGGCCAACGAATCGCAGACCATAAAGAACATCATAGAGGACGGCTGTGCTGACACAAGCATCCCTTTGCCTAACGTCACGTCGAAGATTCTGGCTAAGGTGATTGAATACTGTAAGCGTCACGCTGACGCCGCCGCAAGGCTCGCTGCCGATGGTGGAAATCCCACCGACAAGGTAGCTGATGATGATTTGAAGGCCTTCGATGTTGAGTTTGTGAAGGTGGATCAGGGAACACTGTTTGACCTAATTTTGGTATATCCAGTCTCTCTAGAGTATTTTAGTTTGACTTATTTGTCCTTAGGGTTTGTTGTTTTTTGCGATATTGCCATTGTTCTTGTTTGGTTACCTTGTATTGGTGTCTCCTGGTTTGTTATAAGTATGATTGTGTATAGTTTGTGCTTGCCCTTATTGTTTATTACTTGTTCCAATTTTAGGCGTTTGCTCATTTGGTCCATATGCTATTATTGTCTATCTTGATGCTTGTGTTGTTTTTTGCAATAGAAAATATGATGTTGAAAAGTAAAAATAATCATTCTTTTTTGTCCGTTCACATCAAGTCTATGTCTTTTGATATGGTTTTTGTTTCAGCAGTTTTATTTACTTGCTATACTTGTATGCACATATATGTAGAAATTTTAATTTAAGAGTTCACATTATTTTTTATATACCATGTACATATTACTTTAAGTTATTCTCTTTATGACTTTCTTTTTCGCATGTAATTTTTATTCTGTTTAAACAATTTCAAGCCATGGAATATTATCTTCTAAAAGTAGGCATGAATTGGATGTCCTCTGATGTTGTTTTTGTTTGAATCAAATCTACTTGTTTACACTTTATGTAGAAAAGTGTTGTTCAACATATATGCTTGTTCAGTTTATGTGATATACTATGTAAACATTAGTTCAGCTTTTCTCTCTTGGCCACTTCCTTTTACATGTGGTGAGAGTTACTGCAGGGCAAAGCAAGATTTTTAAAGTTTTTACTCTTATCTGATGGTTTTATCCCCTTTTTAGGCTGCAAACTACCTTAACATCAAAAGCTTGCTTGACCTCACTTGCCAAACTGTGGCGGACATGATAAAGGGAAAGACACCTGAGGAGATCCGTAAGACTTTCAACATAAAGAATGACTTCACTCCTGAGGAAGAAGAAGAGGTTCGCAGGGAGAATGCATGGGCATTCGAGTGATTCAGTACTGATGTTTATATAGTTCTTCAATATCTAGTTGTTTATCTGGACAGAGTCTTAGTGTTAGTAAATATTTGGTATTGGTTTTTGCTAAAGACATATTGCTTATCTTGCTACCTCTGATCGAACAAATTCGAACCTTATTTTGCTGTCCTGATATATTATTTATGTTTGGCAAGGTTCATATGGTGGGTATGGATATCTTAATGGTTAAATTTGCTATTAGCTTGTTCTTGAATTATTTTTGTGTTTATGATCAATGCTGTTTTTCCTTGTGTTCTGCTGAAAGGATATTCCCTTCATAGTAATGAACTGACATGCTGTTAAGAATAGTCAGATTTTGCTTAAAGCTTTATGAAGTTTTTAGTTGTACTTAATTAAAATAGGTTTCAGCAACTATTCTGTTGATGATTTTGAGCAATTTCATTGTGGTCTGGTAGGATAGCAACGATAGTGTTGTTTCAAGTCCCCGGATTCGAGTATGGTAACCTTTAAATTGGGTTATGGTTTTGAACCCAACCTAGCAAAATTTAATGAACTACTTGAAAATGGTTTTTTGGGTTCTAGGTTTCGATAGGATAGTATCTTTTTCAGTTTTGACCCTTTTTCCCGGTCCGGTAGATCTAATTCAGAAACCTGAATATGAAGCATATGCCTAGTTAATCCAGTGTATCAAGTTGTGAGCCAATCTTGGAATGGCAGCTTGTTGGCCTTTATGGTTTATAGAAAGTAGCCCTGGGTTGCTCAGCTAATGAATTCTTCAAACTGATGGTTAACCTACAAATCAGTTAACCGTTTCAAACCTATTCGTTTATAGAATCGGAAAATATTATGTAGACAATATGGTAGAGGTTCCCAATCTTTGCTTTTTGGGATGATGATGAATCAATTCCGTTGCGCACTCATTCTTCAGATTCTCCCCTTTATAACGTTGTGCCAGTTTCCAAGAAGTTACTCCTCTAATAAATACTCTAGAAGAGATGCGTTCTATGTAAATTTTGGGGTAATCTACAACCATGAGGGTTGATCAAAATACAAAATTTACCAAAAATCTCCAAGGATTGAAAATTATAAAACTCTGGAAGATAAGAGTGTGTATAAAAACCTCAGCATTTTTGACAGGAAGGATCATTTATGTAATCAGACTGAACTGTAGGGATATTTTTGTATTTTTTATCCATTTAGGCACATCTTATTGATTGTTACATTACTACATAGTATAAATTACGTGAGAAATGAAGGAACCAAATTCTTAATTGCGATGTCTACATGTCTTTCATATAGATATTCAAAGAAAATAAGGTGATGAGTTTGTATTATTGTGGTATATGCTGTTCAAAAGTTGTGGACATCTTGTATTGTGGTTACCTTGAGGAGTTTTCAATATGTTGTATGTTTAAAGCAAGACGAAATGCTCTAGTTAATGTTTAGGCTTAATCCCACTTTGCACCTTCCAAATAGGCTCCTTTCCCACTTTGCACACACTTTTAACTTTTTTTATCTCACGTTGAACCCTTTAATCCACTTTCTCACTTCAGTTTGCACCTTGGGTGTGTTTCCGGCCATTTAACTCGTCGGAATTAGGGTATTTGTGTCCAGTCACTTTATTTAAATGGCCGGAGTCCAAAAGGGTCATTTAACATTCTGTCCATACAATGGACAAATATGTTGCAGTCCATCACATGATCTTCAATTCGAGAGGCGTTTTCAAACCATGAACATATCAGATTATAATTGTGCTTTCGATGGCATTTTTTCCCACTTAAAATGCAAACACCACTGTTCCTAAAAGATTTTTCCTCTTAAAATGCAAACACTACCCACTTTATATTTTTTACTATTTTTATGAAAATTCAAGAATTTCTAGTCCAAATAAAAATTTAAACATTCGAAAACACCACCTTGGAGAGTGATAGGAATGGCTTTTCATCCGGAATTTGAAAAGAATGGACTATTCTTTACATCGTTTAATTGCGATAAAGAGATGTCTCTTGGATGTCGGGGAAGATAAGCGTGTAATTCATATGTGGATTGTAATACCCTTATTCCGGCGAGTTAAATTGCCGGAAGCACACCCAAGGTGCAAACTGAAGCGATAAAATGGTTTTAAGGGTGTAAAGTGAGATAAAAAAAAATTGGAGGGTACAAAGTAAAAAAGAGCCTATTTGTAGGATGCAAACTGTTTTTTTTTTTTAATAATTTGATGCAAACTGAGATTAAGTCTTATTGTTCAATAGCTAATATATAAAAGAATGTTTATTCAAACTCGTACAATTCATCTGTTAGAATAGAATAATCACAGCGAAGAGATTATGTGATTTGTATAGTATTAGAGAATTCTGCCAAAATATTTCACGTGTTTGGAAATTAATATATATGTTGATATATATATACAATTGCAATTTGAAATAGATATATACTAATAGGAACTGCTAGATGAAACCTTCAAAATCAAGAAAAGGGCTTATAAATAACAAATTCAAAAAATGTGAACCCCACAACTAGTAATATTTCAGAAAACTCTGTTAGTTACAATTTTAATCTCTTTAATTAGAAACGTAACATCACATCCTTATTTTATTAACTTATTGAAGACATAACATTAACACCTAAGTCCAAGGGTATTTTCTTCAATTAAATCTATAATGGTTGACTAAGGGTAAATAAAAATTTGCTAATATCATCAACAATAATTTAATTTAATGCTGTAACGGGTAAATTGTAATTTACTAACAAAATCAAGATGGTGTTCTTGCAATTTTATCAAATTTTAGAGGTGCGTAAATCATTCTATGTGCCCTAAGTCCGTTATATGTTTGGTTGCAGCTGAACATCTTATCTTATATATATATATATATAGGAGAATGGTCTTTTGACCAAAATCTTACAACTTTGACTCAATTCTTTTTTCTTAGAATTTAGAATTTTTTTTATTGTCAAGGAAATAAATTATTGGTTAATTACATGTTTATAATTAAGTTTGAAATCTTTGAAAATTTAAAATGAATTTAATATACAAGCAAACTAATTTATTGACCTACTATACTCATGCCCCAAAAATAGCTAGAAATTAAAACTTAAACCCGTCAAAATGAATTTAGTTTACAAGAATATGTACTAATTAATTGATTGACCTACTAAAATCATGCCCCAAAAATAGCTACTCACAATTAGGGAACTAGAATTGGAATACATATATAAACCCATCACTCCCTAAACGTGTGTATGTAAAAATTTCTTTCATGCATCTTGCTATTGTTTGATTTTGCTATGGTTTGATTTTCTTTCATTACTTTCTTGATTATGTCAATGGTACTTTTGATTTCCTTATACTATTTATTGGTTATGTCTATATTTCTCATAATCCTATTCATCTTAGACTATATATGTACATAGAGAAAAAAAAAATCTCAATCATCCTTACTGATTTTGTATTTTCCATGAATATCTTCATTTAAAATTAAGCATATTTTTTCCAGTATGAACTACAACTTATCACTTGCATTCTTATTGTGTACGCATCGGTAAGTTATCAATATTTACTAACTTTTCTATTAATCTAATTTCAGGAAAGACCTATCATCAAATACTCGACCAAATTCCTCTCAAATTAGCATCTTATTTGTGATTGAAGGTGAAAGTTCCATCTTTATAACTGAGATTTGTTAAAGGGGAAAAAGTTTGTGGTTATGATTCATTTTGTGTATTCTATATGTTTCGCCTTTCACAATTTCTTTTCCTTTGAACCATCACAAGTTGGAAGTTTTATCGCAACAAATGGTGTTAAAGAAGGGCCTAGAAAGGTCATTATATGAAGTACTAGGTTGAAGTTTTGTCGCAACAAAGGTTAATAATGATGGGCCTATAGTTCATTATTTGGAATGTAATTATGTATAACTTTTCACTCTCCGTAAATTTTGATTTGAATTTTATTCCATAGTTTTGCATCAATTTTAGTCATATTTTGTAAAAATATTAGGATTGTAATTTGTAAACGAGATAATTTGAGTCTAACAATGCATTGTTGAAATTATCTATTATACATTAATTTTGTTTGATAATTATGCTAGATGAGTTTGGAAACTATTCCAAACTACTAATTCAACCAAAATTGATATTGTACCTTTGTTTATATATATAATTCTCATCAACCAAGAATAATCGATCTCTTTTTTATACATGTTGTACCAAAAAAAAAATTAAGATATATGATTCAATTAGTTGACACTATAATTAGTGAGTTTTATTTTTTTTTTATAAATTCTACCTTAATGTTTAGATACTGATGTATGCTCATTATAGATTTTAATACAATCATTTATCAATACTCAATGGTTGTTATAAAATATAAATGTCTTATAGTTATTGTTAGCTTAATGAAGCACAGGATATTTAATCTATGTTTTTCTTTTCTTTTCTATTGTGCGAATTTAAGCAAATCGAGGAAGAAGGGTGTTTTGATAAATAAGCAAAATTTTGAAAATTTATAAAGTCGAGTCAATAGATTAACTAAAAAATACATAGAAGAAATTTAAAACTTTATTTATGCATTTTACAAATTGAAATATAAAATAAAGAGAAATAATCGTATAGAATTAAAACAAGTAGATTTCTCCCAAAAAAAAAAAAACAAGTAGATAATTGATTGGAGCTTATTAATCAATTTGGATGGGTTAGAGTATTATCCTTTTAAAGTCGACAATGTCGGTAAGAGAGAAAATGAATAAGAGAATTGTATTTTTGGTACCGCGCTTTAGGTCAATTCATATTTTTGGTATACCGTTTTAACAAATTGTGACATATTTGGTACTGTCGCTAAAATCACCGTTAAGTAGTGATGTGACAGTTAAGTTTTATTGCAAAGTTGATGTCATTACTTATATTGACTGACATTTTTACCACATAACATTTCAGGCTACCAAAATAGCCCCACATCTCCAAATTTAGTGATGATTTTAGTCCACGTAGTTGTCAAATTTCAAAATTTACTCTAATAAGACCATGCCCGCACCAATTTTGAAAACACAGTTTTTTTCAAATCTAAGATTTATATAATAGTATTAATATATTTAATATTTATTAAAATAATAAATTATATATTTAAAAATTATTGATATTTATTAAAATAATAAATAATATGATTAAAAGTTATTTAATATTTATTAAAATAAATATTTATAATTTAAAAAAACTAAACCCCCTTCCCCAAATTAGTTAAATATTAAATAATTTTTAATTATATAATCTATTATTTTAATAAAATATTAAATAGATTAATACTATTATATATATATATATTAGCTTCGAAAATAATATTATTTTTAGTAATACTATTATATTAATCTTAGATTTGAAAAGTTTTTTTTTCTAGATTTATATTAATTTATAAATATTATTTATAAAATTAAATTAATTATGTAAATATTAGAAGTAAAATCTCAAAATTGGTCCGGACGTTGTCTTATTCGAGTCAATTTTGAAATTTGACAACAATGTGAACTAAAGTCATCACTAAATTTGGAGATGTGGGGCTATTTTGGTAGCCTGAAATATTTAGGGGTAAAAATATCAATCAATATAAGTAATGCGATCAACTTTGCAATAAAACTTAACTATCACGTCACCACTTAACGGTGATTTTTAACGGCAGTACCAAACGTGTCACAATTTGTTAAAACGGTGTAGCAAATGTGTTTGCCACAAAAATCGAAGTACCAAAAATTAGAATTGACCTAAAGCGCGGGTACCAAAAGTGCAATTCTCTCGAAAATGAATACTTGATTATATGAAAATTGAGAGTTTTATAATTTTGGAAACGACAAGTAAAAGTTTGAGGCAAAGAAATATTGCACACTCTATAGTTGGTAGGAGGTAAATATAATATATTTTTTTATAGAAATTTTGATTGCCAAGAAAAATTTAACTATTTATTTTCAAGAATGTCAATTGGGTGGTATTGATAAATCCCGCTTGATTATATTCGATATCAAAAGCTTAAAAGTAAGAATCATACTTTGATACATTAATTTCTCCATCAACTAATTTTATTATTTAATTTGCTTCTTAATTTTTAATTTACACAAGCATTGAATTTGTGATTAATCATGTTTACGTTGAATATTATAGGAAAAAAACCATTCATTAATTTATTGTATGCCGAATAAAGAAATTTTGTATATTTATCACCATTCATTTATTTCAATTTAAATCTATAATTTTTGTGCCTTCAAAAATAAAGGTCGCAAGTGTATTTGTAGTTAATCTAATATCTTTGGGTCATGGTAGTTTGGGTAATTTATCAGAGTTGAAGGTTGATCGTGTAATTTGACTAAATCTTAGCGGTGATTTGAGAATTTAAAATAGTTTAATATATAAGGGATATTACTACCTACTTTTTCTTTTTTTAGATGACATAAACATGTGCCGCCGGAAATTAACGTCGTAAGAGAATGAGAGAATGAATGCAACCAATACCTACGGGGTAGTTTGAGTAGTTTTCAAACTTAAAGGGTGTCAGTTATACATACTAAATCTGAGGGATAGTGTGAACAGTACTCTCTTGATATTATTGAGATAACATGATGCATTGTTAATCAACCATATTTCATATCCCATAAATAAAAAGATATATGAAACATTTATTTTAATTAAATAAAGATAGCACTAAAAAAAAATATTCAAGTTGTATATCACATACATGAAAAATACAGTAATGAAAATACGATGTAATTATTTTTATATAAACTTAAATAAATTATTAAGGTTTGTGCATAGCACGGGAATAAGCTAGTATTTTAGATGGGCCTAAGTTGGTTGCTTGTTTGGGCTTTTAACAATCAGTAGCCCAAGCTCTGAAATTTTGCTCTATTTTAGTTATTTTATGAGGAAAATAATACTCCTCCATAAGTATTAACATTGGGTTTTGCGTTTTGGATCTTTTTAGTTTCTATTTAATTTTAACTATGAGAAAATTTAAAAATACTGTTCTTTAAAGAAGAATGACAAGAAGTGAATGTGAATGTGACAAGAAGCTGTGTCTATATATGATAGTACTGTAGATAATATCCCAAAAGATTTGTTTGTCATTTCTTCAATTATTGTTATTCTTGCAGCTCACACCACATGTGGTGATACATTGTCAAGCTATTTCCAGTATTCATTCATAAACATACAATTTCGTAGTATATCAATGTGACAACGAAATTGCACGCAATTATAAATCTCAATTGCCAGCATTATTAATATTAATATTATTTATACGGCCATATGCCATGTGTGGGTCTGAAAATTATATGCATAATCTTCTCTTCTACTAAAAGATAATTACAATTGAGCCCTTACTAATGTCTAAGGTTGAGAGTATCCAAACGGACCTTGGTTGGTTTCTTCTAAACTATGGTGTGAAATACACATATTACTTCTTACAAAGAGGTCATAAAATCGAAATATTTACTATGGACGTTTGTAAACTAGGTAGCGATGTACTAGAGGGGTACTCCCAATCTGACTAGCATCTTGATGAAACTGTGATGAAGACCTTATTTTAGTTATAACTCAAATCGAACATTCCATAACAATGTAGTATCGCATGGTTACTCCAAGAGATAATTGCTAACACTAAGCTTTTCTCCATAAGGAAATAATAAATGTGCCCTATATTCCACACATCAGTCCAAAAGCAAGTATAGTTCACTGAGTGTGCAGATCTATACTCGAAAAGAATAACGGTAGAATATGTATTAACTTTGTGACATGTGTGCATCAAAATTCTAATTCTTTTTTAATCAAAAAAATTGAACTAATTTCTGATTATTTTATTTTTTAATAAGTGTTGAAATTGGTGTTTCTCCAACGGAACTTCTATTCCAATCAGCTTTTCACATTGTAATACGAGTTTATAATTTTTCAAATGAGGAGAAGTTTATATTTCAAGCTAGAAAAAGAGGGGCATAGAGTAGAAGAAACCGTAGGAGGTCAATATCGTCATTTGACAATACATGTTTCAGGCCATTGGAAGGGTCACTTTCTTGGGGTAGCTTCACTAACGGCCACAACTTGAAACGAACGGAAAATTAAATAAAAATATGACCGTTACGTTTATTGAAATCTCAAAAACCGAAAAAGAGAAAATTACTCATTTGTCCAACAGTTGAGCAGAACTCTCCAGAAACGCCGAGACTCTTTACCCAAGGAAAAAAGGAAACTTCAACACGTGTCTGATTTTCTATGGATCAATCTGGCACGTAAAATATTGTAATTTAAGGAAAATCCAGAAAAGTAAGGTCATCTTCTTTTTGTCCAGACTCCAGAGTGTATAATGAAGTTTCCAGATATTGGAGTGGTTTAAGTAGTTTCCTGAAAATTATGAATAAATTAATTATAAACAAAAAAAATTGTGAATAAATTAATACATATTACTAGCTTATATGAAAATCTAGAGAAGTAGGTCATTCATTGTATTAATCGCTTGTGAGTATTGATAAAGATAAATTAAACAGTAATAGCCTATTACTAGCTTATTATAAAAAATAAATACGAATGTAACTTAAACTATGATCAATTAATACAAACTAAAAAAACTTTAAATTTATATTGTAACTGATTTTTCTTATAGAAAATAATTCTCCTTGTCTTGAAGATACTCGATAGCTTTTCGCATTGAGCTGCCACTGATTTAGTGAGGATCATACTTCACAGAGAATAGACACATGCGATGTTCACGTAAGTTGTCTCGTAAATAATATTTGCTAAGTCACAAATGTGGCTTAGAGTTTTTTTCATATTAAAGACTAACTTGGGTAAAAAGAAAATTTAAAATAAATTCTTCATATTTAATAAATCATACATAGTAAATAATTACGTGAATATATATATATACAGGCGATAGCTCTATTGAAGATGGAAATAATTATAAAATATATATAGTGTTCCATTTATTTGAAACTTTTAGACAAATATAAGTACTACATGTATCTTTAGTCATGTTCTTGAAGTACTTATAGCTCAAGTGGACAAAATACAAATTATAAGTTAAAACTACAAGAAGCAAACTAGATATATATTTCATAAAAAAAAAATTAAAAAAAAAAACTAGAAATATATAAAAAGCCAATAAAACATTAATTCATGCATGATGCGGCCTCATAGGTTTTTCCATTTTTGATATTATTTGTGCAATATTTTAGTTTAAAATGAAAGAACAATAGTGGTCCTAGAGAAGTTTATTTATTTCATAATCAAACATGACAATGCCAGCTGTTTGCCACATGATGGTTTTTATTAGTCCCAAATTAATCATTTTCAGCAATAAAAATTGAAACTAATACAGTATAAAAAAAGGATAAATTCAGATGAATAGGAATTAATGTGACCTAAACACGACCATTATTAGAAAGGATACATTATTATTTTGTTTAGATAATATACAGTGTCACGTTATTTTGTAAACTTAGGATGCAAATACCCGTAGACGACCCATTTCCTTTTTATAGTTTCCATTAGTAAAATTTATGTATAAGTTAGATTATTATACTTATATTATGTTTGTTTACACAAATTTTCCTAATTGTTAACCGAAATAAACACATATCATTAGCTTTTTTTTTTTTTGGAAAAAGATATATTAATGACTTAATCCAACCCAAAGTCAACTCATTTTCCGGCCAAACACAACTTAATCCATGCAACCCATTACCCATCCATTAATCCATATGATATTTTATTGTGGAATTCGACGACATAATTAGGGCTAAGAATCGAATCAAATCAAATTACTCAATATTCGACTAGAGCTTATTCGATAAAAGTTTGTTTGAACTCGATTTATCATACTTATCGAACAAGCATGAACATGAAATTTTTCGTTTGATAATTTTTGAAGCTCGGTTCAAGCTCGGCTCGATAAACTAATTAAAATCGATAAAATACATGTAAAAATATCGAGCTACTCGATGCTCAACTGAAGCTCAGTTCGTTAAATAATCAAACCAAACTCAAAACAAAATCCAAATCAAGTTTGAAGAAGCTGTCGTTCAACACTACCCGGATTCTTTATACCTCTAAACATGATCTATAATTTTACCGAGAGTTAATTATATATACATTAATGTATTGTGCTAAATGGGGTATTTTTTTTCTAATTAAACAAAAATAATAAGAATTACAACCTTGGAAGCATATACATGATTAATCAAAGTACAACGGTCACATTAAAAATTAATGGGTGGCAACCATATGGGATTTAGTGTGCTTTTATAAGCATTAATTAATCACTTAAAATGGAGAATTTAATAGATAAGGATAATGACAAGTGATAGAGGACAGCATCATTGACGATGATTATATTCTACCCAACATCAATTAATAATACGTTAGTGGTTACTGATCATCAGCTTCGAAATTAATTTCTACCTCAATTCCTAAATACATATAGTTAAGGTTGTTGCATAAGGATTAAAAACTACTCACTTCATTTCATTTTAATTGTCGCTTTAGAGATTTTTTCATATTCCAAATTAATTATCGCTTTAGGATTTCAATGCAACATTAATTAAATATCTTCCAATTTTACTCATATTTATTCTTTTTTTTTTTCTCTCTCTCTTCTACTTTAAGAGTATGTAGAGAAGAGGGGTATTTTAGCTATAACTCTGATTTTTTCCTAAAATTTAGGCTAATTATTAGCTTCCTTAATACTTGTGCAAAAGCCTAAAACGACAATTAAAATGGAATGTAGGGAGTATTAATTACCTAAATTTTAGGAGAATAAAAGTCTTATGGTACAAAATTACTCTTTAAAATAAATAAAAAAATCTCCAATTTCCTATATTCATTAATAAGAAAGGGTAAACTTGTCAAAAAAGAATTTATATCTCTTTTGGATTTCTAAAACGACATGTATTTAGATGGAAGTATAATAATATAATGTTGGCCCAGTTCTATGGAAAATTCTTGTACAAACTGGGCTTATCCGCAATCCAACCACAAATCAAGTGAAAAACATATGTTTTTTGATTGATTGAGTGTTATCCAATCTCAAAGAAAATGTATTGCACTTGCGATGTGAATGCTGTGGATTCAACCAGACCCGATTTGAGCAAAGAACTATAGGCATTTTTAACAGAGACATAACAAATATATGCCATTTTTTACTCATTCAATGTAACTTGTACTAAATGTATATCCCATATCTTTATCTTCAAATTTCAGAAATTTACCTTTATTTTGAAACCAAGCATGAAAAAAATGTTTTCCTTTTCACTTAGCTAAAAAGTATTCCTTTTCTCATGACTTAAATTATAATCTAAGTTTCATATGAGTGTAATTTGAACAACTATTGTGTCATTAACAATTCAAATGTTGTGTGATTAGGATCTTTGACTTTAGTAACAATAAAAAATGTGTAAGGCCATCTCCAATGGAGATGGGCGGGGTCGGGGCTGGGTGGAGAAGCCGTCTCCAGCGGTGGGGGCTCGGGGGCGGGGTGGGGAACGGGGCGGGAACGGGCTGGGCGCAGGGCTCGGCGGAGCCCTGCGCCCAGCCCGTTCCCGCGTGGGGCTTTGTGAGGAAGAAGAGGGGCGCGTGTAATCACGCGCCCCTCTTTAAGTCAGGTGCCACCAAGTGGCGGCACCTGACTGGTTCCTCTTTTTTTTTTATTTCTTTTTTTTTTTGTTATTTAGGATATTTATATATGCAAAATTAATTATTTAAAGTAATTTTTAATAAAATTAAAATTTCCTCCTAAATAAATTAAATTTGTAGAATTGAATTATTTAATAAAATATTTTAGTATATTTATTGTATATTTACTAGTATTTAATAAATATATGTAGTCACCAATTTTTAACTGAATTATTTAATATAATAAAATTTGTTTTTTTAAATTAAAATTATTAATAATTTATTAGAATTGTAATTAAATTTATTTATGGACAAATCATTAATAATTAAATTCAACATTTTATTTTAATTTCTTTTATTACAATTAAAAAATTACTCATTTAATTACAATATTGGTGGTGGCTATATATTTTAAAAAATATTGAATTAGTTACAAATATAATTAAACACTTATGATTATTTACTTTATTTAATTTTAATATTTAAATATTATCAATAATTTAATTATATTAATAAAATAATTATTAGTATTATTAATATTAATATTAAAAACAAAATTAAAACTAGAATTATAGGTGAGAGTGGGCAAAGGAAGAAAATGGAATTAATTCCATTCCGGAGCCCTGCCATTGGAGACGACCAGGCAGGGCTCGGGGTGGGGGCAGGGGCAGCCCCGGGGCTCCGGAGCCCCGCGCCCCCCCCCCCCCCCCCCCCACCACCATTGGAGATGCCCTAACATTCTTCTAGTTCATTTCATCTTTCAAGTGATCGTTTAACACATTTTTCTGTGTTACTTCCTCAATTCCACATTACATGACGTTTAAGGTTTTTTCACTAGGATTAAGGAAATAATTAATACCCTATATTTTAGTAAAATAAAAGTGTAGTTGGACAAAATTATCCTTAAGAAGCAATTAATTTTTTTGTAACTCCCCATAATTCATCTCTTTCTTTTCCATACATCTTTCTTCTCTCTCTTTTTAATGAAGAAGGGTAAAAATGTCAAAATAGCATTTAAGTTTATCTTGAATTCCTAAAGTGACATGTATTGTGGAAAAAAAATCTCTCTAAAAAAACATGTGTTGTGGAATGGAGGGAGTATATTGCATTTATTAATGGCTCTTTAGCCCCCACAAAACTTTGTAAAGTATTAATGAAATTTGACCACAAAAATATTTATTAGTGATATTACCAAATATAAAGTTTATTGTCTTCAAGAAAATAAGAGGGAGGAAATGTTTTGTCATACAATATTAGGGACAAATTCTAGCACATACTAGTACCTAGTCATATTCAAATTATTATTTTACCTCACAAATTTGAGTGGTATTTCAATAGAAGAATATACATAAACACACGTCTCGTTTTGGTTAATACATGCAAATAACTAAGCCAAGACATTAATTTTACAATTTTAGTTTTTGTTACTTAGCGTAATTAAGACAATTTTTGTTCTTACTATGACATAAAATTGTTATGTCGTGGTATTCAAACGTACTATACGAACATGGAAGGACAAATAATACATTTTGTAGATTGTACAATTCGGAAAATTCAAGTCGGTTCATTTAACAAAGTCATCAGCAAATGCCAAAAACAGTGCCCTGTTTGTTTTTAGGTAAATGTCATTTCCCCGGATTTCAGCTCGAACCAGTAAAATTTACCAATTACTTCAATCTGACACCCCATTCAACCACATAGTACAAAGAAAAAAGGCAAAAAAATCAAAAAAAAAGGGGGGAGGGTAAAAATCAACGTAGGAAGCGGCCCGAATTTCTCCATGGACAGGGAACTAGGACATGAATGATTAGAGTAAAATAATGTATTATACAGTATCAATATCATATAAGTTTAATTACTTCCTCCGTCCATTTTTTTTATCTCGTGCTATAGTCGACCAATCAACTGATCAACTTAATTAAATTTACAAAATTTATATTAAATAATTTAATTAATATATTTCATTAATATGTTGATAATATCATATGATACTTTATATATTAATATTTAAAAGATTTAATACACCACAAATATAAATAATTTAGCATGATAAGTCACTTAAAAGATTGGAAAGTTTAACCGAGTACTGTAGCTAATGGAATAAAAATAATGGGACGAAGGAGTTGTAGGGGATGTCTTTATAAGACTTGTTAAACCACAGGAGAATGTCCTTGCTACAGCGATTCCTTGTAATTTGACTAAACCTCAGGGAGTCTGAGTGTAAATCACAAAAAAAAAAACGAAAAAATACATCATTAGTCACTCAAAGGCACAAACTAATCAGTTATCAAGCGATTTTGCAAATCATTTAAACAAAACTCTATGTACATAAATCGTAAAAGTTGCATCCATTAACTATTGAGAATTGCAAATTATCATGTAAAATGCAAAAAGTACATTTTTGCACTCTAAAAAAATAAAATTTGGCTAACAATGTGTAAAAAATGATATTTTGAATCGTAAGTCTATTTTCAACCGAAAATGTAATATTCTTCTTGTTGAGAAAGCAAGGAAACAATTGATTATCAAACTAAAACCTGACATTTTCAAGCTTTTTGGGTTTGAGGGTGTTCTTGTTAGCAAAATTGTATTTCACGAATTCTCAAACTATAAAAGTTGTTTCTATTGATGAAATATGCAACAAATTGATATAAAACGATATTCATTAATAAACATAAGAAATACCAAAAAAATTATTGCAGATTATTTTGATTTCTGAAAGTTAAAAGAAAAAAGACATGTATCCGTTGGGGATTGGGCAATGAGCTGTGGTGTTGTGATGGGCCCTACAAATGTAAAGCCCACAGCGCAGCAGCACACAAAGCAGCTGATTAGCACTCACGTGGTCTTGCTGTCTGTTTGGCACCTACCTTCCCATTTCAAGAAAACTGTTGTATATATCTCATCTATCAAATTTTTATAGGCTTATGATACTGTATATTTATAATCACAGTGTCTTTAAAAAATCAGATTCATGCAAGAATTTCACTTTTTTTTTTCTCTTTAGAATATATTCATTATTAATTATTACATCATAAATTATTTAAATAATTGTCTACAATAATAAACAACTAACAAATATTAGTAATAAATACCCGCATTAGTGAGAACAAAAAGTTAAATCCATGATATACTTCAAAGTTATTAGTGATTACCACTCACGATCGACCCCACTTTAAATGTCTTAATCACTTGAAATACATTTTCAAGTTACTTAGGGCCTGTTTGTTTGGCGTTTGGGAAAGTAGTTTGGGAGAGTAGTGGAGGTTTGTGAAATAATCTCGATTTGTGTAAGACTTTATGTCAGATCATTTTTGTTATGTGAGATAAATTGTGTAAGAGATAGATTATTTTATGTCAAATCAAAGTAGAGTTTATATAGGTTTTGTTTAGAGATAATAAAATTGTTGTTTGTTTGGCTTTTGAGAAAGTAGTTTTAGAAAATTAATGGAAGAAAAATTTATTTCGAAAAATAGAAAACATGTTTGTTTGGCATTTTCCAAACACGAAAAAAACCTGGGAAATACCAAACAAACAGGCCCTTACTTTTTTGAATTATTAAATAGAATACCTTTATGTAATTGCAAACTTAGATGGGGCCAATTAATTTATTTCGGACATGCATGTGTATTTAAATAAATCACGAGTCTTAAAGGTTCCAACATAAATTCTTATAAGCAATTAAAGCAAAATCTATTCAAATTTAAATTTTGTACTACTCCATATTTTAGCAAAAGCATGCATGCAATTGTGCAAAATGTTCCTACTTTTTTATTCAAATGGAATTTTAAGTAAAATTGATTTAATTGTGTATTAATTCAATTATAACTTAAGTGTATCTTTAAGAAAACTGATTAATGATTTAAGATCAACGTTAAAAAAAAAATGTATTAAATAATTTACTAATTTATTCAACTAGTATCATATTAGTAATTTCAAAAGCACACTTCTGAAATAAATCTACTTTATTTATTATATACTGTATATCATTTTGTATAGTCATGTTAAGACAAAAGGACCACAATTAAGGTCCCCCCAAAACAAAATGTTGAGCCTGGAATTAATTCCAGAAAAATGGAGTATAAAATAAAGATAAAATCGTATTCCCAAATTACCCTTACCTTATCCATAAAATCTCCCATTCCCCAGTTTCATTTATTTATACTATAAATAAACTCATCTCCCCCTCAGCTCAACTCGCATCAGTTTCTGCAACAAGCCAACAAACAAAAGAAAAAGGTAAAAAAATAAAAGTAATGACGAAGGAATTGAGTGAAGAGGCGCAGGTGCACAGCAGTGGAAAGGACTACGTAGACCCGCCGCCGGCTCCTCTGTTGGGCGTCGGTGAGCTGAAGCTTTGGTCGTTTTACAGAGCTCTAATCGCCGAGTTCATAGCCACTCTCCTCTTCCTTTACGTCACCGTAGCCACCGTCATCGGTCACAAGAAGCTCAACGCCGCCGACCAATGCGATGGCGTCGGGATCCTCGGAATCGCCTGGGCTTTCGGTGGCATGATCTTCATCCTTGTCTACTGCACCGCCGGCATCTCAGGTACTCATTACCATAATTAATTACTCTATAAGATTTTCAAAAAATTAAATGTCTAAAAAACAAATTGATTTCTCCTCCTCAGGTGGACACATAAACCCGGCTGTGACATTCGGATTGTTTCTGGCGAGGAAGGTGTCTCTAATTAGGGCGGTGTCGTACATGGTAGCACAGAGTTTGGGTGCTATCTGTGGCGTGGGTCTAGTGAAAGCCTTCATGAAGAGCTTCTACAACTCGCTCGGCGGTGGAGCTAACTCGGTAAGCCCAGGGTACAACAAGGGCACTGCACTCGGCGCTGAAATCATTGGTACCTTTGTGCTTGTCTACACCGTCTTCTCCGCCACTGACCCAAAGAGGAGCGCGCGTGACTCCCACGTCCCTGTAAGTACTACTCTACCCCCAATCCCTAGCTAAGACTACTTTTTGTTAGTTTTAAATGAAGAAATTAATTAATAGAGTAATTGAGATCTTATTAATTAATTATATATTTGTGTTTGTGTTTGTGTAGGTTTTGGCTCCACTTCCAATTGGATTTGCAGTGTTCATGGTTCACTTAGCCACCATCCCCATCACCGGAACCGGTATCAACCCGGCTAGAAGCTTCGGAGCTGCTGTAATTTACAACAACGAAAAAGTTTGGGATGACCACGTATGAATTTTAATCCACGTTGAAATTGGATCTGTCGTTTTAATTTACTAGTATAATATGAGTAACTGAAATATTTATGGTTTTGTTTTGTGGCAGTGGATTTTCTGGGTGGGACCACTCGTCGGAGCTCTGTTGGCGGCGGCGTACCACCAGTATATATTGAGAGCCGGCGCCATTAAGGCGTTGGGTTCGTTCAGAAGCAATCCGACAAATTAAGAATATGAGGAAACATATCAATGATATATCATATCTCTCTGACTCTGCTGTTGATCTGTACTGTTAAGGGGTAGATTAAATTAAACTGTTATCTTTCAGATTGTTAGTTATTTATTAATTAATCTATTTGTTTGTTTGTCTTTTGTGTGTTGTGATGAAAGAAATTTGAGTTCATGTTTCCTCTTCTTTCTTTTTCATCTCTTAGGCCATCTCCAATGGAGAGGGCTAGCCCCGGGGCTCCGGAGCCCCGAGCCAGCCCTGCCCCCCCCCCCGAGCCCTGCCTGGTCGTCTCCAATGGCAGGGCTCCGGAATGGAATTAATTCCATTTTTTTCCTTAGTCCACTCTCATAATATATTATAGTTTTAATTTTATTTTTAATATTAATATTAATAATACTAATAATTATTTGCATCTTGTAATTAAATTATTAATTATATTAAAATATTAAAATTAAAGAGAGTTCGGGTGAATGAGAAATTAATTCTATTTTTCCTTGCCCACTCTCATCTATAATTAAAATAAATTTGATAAATATAAAATTCATTCGGGTTTTTCTGGAATTAGATTCTACTCCGTGAGTAGATTAAAACGGTATATCGTGTGTCCAAATCGGAGTTCGGGTGAATGAGAAATTGACACTAAAAAATCACCTCTTGAAATGGAAGAAAAGAAATGCAATTGGCATTTATCCCACATTGGAAGTGGAGTGAAAAAACTTGAGGTTTATATATGATTTGTCAATGTAGTTGTGTAACTACTTAGCTACAAGAAGTCTCTTCCCTCGCGCGCAGGGGGGGTGCAAATCATGGATTGAAATTCACTTCGTATCTTCAAGACTTGTGCGAGCTCGCGACCTGCGGACACGAATGCAGTCCAATTCTCTAGCTTTCGGACAAGCCCAATTTTTATTATTTAGAACTTATTAAATGCAAAAAATTTATCTATACTAACAAATTTATTATATTAAATAATTCAATTCAAATTTGGTGACTACATATATTTATTAAATGATAGTAAATATACTAAATAAATTTTATTAAATATTTCAATTCTACATATTTTATTTAATTTAATAGGGAAAATTAATTTTATTAATTATTTAATTTTATATATATTTTTTTCTAGTTTTATTTATTAAAAAACCTATTAAATAAACAATTTTTTAAAAAAAAACAAAAAAAAAACGGAACCAGTCAGGGGACGCCACCCCTGACTTAATTAGGGGCGCGTGCAAACACGCGCCCCTATTTCCCGTCTTCTTCCCCACGCGAGCCCAGGGCTGGGCGCAGGGCTCCGCCGAGCCCTGCGCCCAGCCCGTTCCGCCCCGCCAGCCACCCCGCCCCGCCCCCAGCCCCCACTGGAGACGACTCCTTTCCCGCAGCCCCCCCCAGCCCGGCCATCTCCATTGGAGATGGCCTTACTTGTTGGAGTATTTCTTATTTTATCTTTTGTTTTCAGCGGCAGAGTATCAAATTTCGTGGCCTATGTAAATAAACTGGACAAGATTTATTTAAAATTACTATTAAATTAAGCTAAAAAAATCTCAAAAAAAGAGAAAAAAAAAAAAGCTAAAAATCCAGTTTACCCCCTTGGGTTAAGGTTAGTTAAGGTTATGTCCGCTTGTTAAAGCTTTGATTATGATTCTTGATATGCTAAAGTAATTGTCCAATCACAAATATTTATTACGGAAACTGAACTAACAAAAGTTTTTATTCCACGTCCATACAATTTGTTTTGTATATGATTGGAATTTATTTTTTCATTTAATTTATGAATAACGTAGTATGATATACGAAATAGAGTTGTTATGTAATTCAATTTTTGCATTCAGTGTAGTGAGAATAATCTTTTAAGTTAACTGATCCTCAAATTAGGATCTCAACATAATCTCCACCATGTTTTGCACCATATCACCCATGCAATGAGTGCTTAAAATAATTTTTCAAAAAAAAATATCTTATCCAAAGTAGAATTATTACTTATTGGAACTATCTTTTAACATAAAACAATAATTTGATGTGAGCTAATCCTTTGTAGAAAAATTACAAACAACATCTAAAATAAATTTAATTTTTATTTTAAACTCCGTTATAAACTTAAAGAATGCCAAAAGAAAAGTGAGTATTATTTAGTCCCCAAATAAATTAAATATACTTATTTTATATTATAAAATGAATTGAACACAAATTGTGGTTTTAAACGTTTAAATTACATATAGGATGTATATTTCTTTTTTTACTATGCTGAAGACTTCATTTTGACTGTGGGGGGGGAGGTCTTCCAAAAAAGTGAAAAAAAACTGGTTCTCACCTTTTCTTGGTAAATGGAAAATCCAGTAAAACAAAGCCACGCGTCAAATGAAATCAAGAAAAGATGCTCTGTCTAGAGGAGTATAATTTAATATATCATGGGCCCAAACTTTTTCCATGAATCCAAAATCAAATTTTCTTTCTGTGGGTACCCAGTGACAATTGCTTGATGGGCCCACCTTTAGAGTTTTAGAAAAATCGGTACGACTATTTTTGTAAAAAAAATAAAAAAATCTACACAAATAGTTGAATTTACAACATCACGTATGCAATTGCTAGTTTGTAAATGACCAACTACATCACAAGAGTAATAGCTACGTTTATTTTATATTATATCGTAAATTTGGTAAATCGATTTTTGAATTAAAAATTTGTAGATATAATATTCAAATTATTGATCAGATACGGAGTATAATTTTATTTGTCTTGTGATAAAGTAATATAACTAAGTAAACTAAATTCAATAGAAAACATAGAGTGTTGTGTGACCACATGAAAAGCATGACATAGGAGAGGTGATTTTTTATTTTTATGTGGTAGGTCCGAATCATATGCTCAAAAAACATTTTGCATGTCCATCTCTGAACACTAAATAACTCATGTCTAACTCGAGTATTCTTTAATAATGTATCGAGTAATTTGATTAATTCTTTAACAACAAAAAAAATTGGATATAAATCATATTTGATAATTTGAATTACTACAGAGTAAAATTATTGATTTATAATGTTATTAAAAAAATTAAAAAGTTTCAAATCACGTTAATGCCACCAAATAAAACAATAATTTGAGATGAGATGAATTCATAACAAAACAAGGTGCGATTTTGTCCCATACAGCAATGATATGTGCCGCCGTAGCCTACTTTCCCTTCCCGACCACAAGCATGGGAAGTGACATGTTATCCGACTCACTTATTTATCAGATACAGCCCACACCAATCAGCTCTTTCTTTTTTTATTTTTTTTATTTATAATTCCCACACCAATGAACTTACGAATGAAAGAACGTGATGAGAAAAAAAATATTATTGATTTTATTAAGGCAATTAATTTTAAAATTAACTTAATTCTTATCGAGACGAATCAGATACATTTATGATATTTTTTCTCATCGAGGATTCAAACTTTAATTCATCATATTACTTGAAATAATTTATTTTATTTAATCAATCATCAAATATAATTTATTTTACTTAATCAATCATCCGTTTGTATAACAAAGTGCTAATTTTTATTCTGGTCAAATGATGCATATTGGATGTGCATCATCAAAATTAAAGTTTCATTAAAAATAATATTTTTATTTCACAAGCAAAATTACACAAATATATACTGAGTGGAAGAAATAGAACCCAGAAGATATTCCAGCACTCTCTTTTTCTGTCTTTCTTCTCATATAAGAGTATACTTGAAAATCAAATTAAATGATCCGATATTCAGTTCGACTATACATATAAACTTTAACAACCTTTTTCTTTTGATGACTTTTGAAAGTCTAAATTCAAAGTTCAACTCTATAAGCTAAAAGTTTGAAGAAATATATGTGAATATTAAATTTATCGAACTCAAATCGTGTTCGACGTGATGAAAGTTCATCAAGCAGGATTCATTGAAAAACAAGACCAACCCCAATTTTCAAGCTTCAAGCTCGATCAAAAATCTGTTTCAACTCAGACTCATTTACACCCCTGGATGCAAATCTACATCATACCAAGAATTATACAATCAACTATCACTATTTAAGTATCAGTTACAAGACGAATAGGGTGTAAACAAAACTGCATTTATTTCTAGTCCACCAATTTTTCAAATGTGTTAAAGAACAATCTGAGTAAGTAAATATTGGCTGCACAAATTAAGAGGCAGCACACAAAAACTCAAGTGGCAAAAATCAAAAGAAATAAGAAAAAAAAAAAAAAAAAAAAAAGGGAAAAAAAGCCCTTCCAAACTAATTATCACAATTCCCCCACAATAAACTTTACATATTTTATCTCAGTTCAAAAAAATATTACAATTGAACAAATATAATCCCTGGAATGTCACTCCAGTTATCCAATTGGGACATTTCTTTCTCCAAAAATTGTCCCAAATTAACCCTTTTTTAAGCTTGCAATCTGCCTTGGGGCTATTTAAAATATCAACTAACTTAGTGTTACCAAAATTCTGCTTTCTTTGATTAGGATCACTGTTATGACTGTATAAATTGCTTAAAATCCTCGCAGTCGGCTCCGACTCCATTCAAAGCAGAGATAAGTTTGGGTACAACTTTACTAAGCATTAGCTTGAAACCGACTGAATTTGAGTTACCATTACTATCACTGCTAATACAAGCATCCTTCATGAGTGAACCGATCAAATGGCCTTTCATATAAGCATCACAAGCCTTAAGAATATAGTACCCGCGTTTCCTAAAATGCTCGATCACAAGCTCTTCAAAATCCTGCAAATTTAGTAACATTTTAATCCATTTCGAATAAAAGTTTTCAAATGCATTAGAGTACTGTATGAGCTAAATACTGATTTAATGGGAAATTGTATTTTTAGTCCTACAAGACTGGAATCTCATTACTTTTGATATGAAATTGCACTTTTGCTCTAATTTTTTAAAATTGTTCTGCACTTTTGATCCCATTGCCTCCATTCCATCCAATTTGACAAAAGTAGAAACCAAAGACAGTCCTATTGGACATAAATTGCTAAATAGACACAATTCAATGGGCAGTTTTGCAAAGTGTGAGATCAAAAGTGCAATTTTATAAAGCCGGAACCAAAAGTGATGAGGGTCAATTCCAGTGATACTAAAAATCCAATTTTGTCATTGATTTAATTACCTTTGGGGGCTTTCGGATCAGATACATTATTGTCTTGCAATTCAATAAAAATGTGTTTTCGTTGTAAGACAATGAATTTTTCTCCCCTTCAGCTGTTCCAATTTGTTTATCATATCCTGCTTCATTGAAATATGGCCTGGAATTGAGCACTAGCCCCTGAAGTGAAACTAGTACTTGAAGAATGCTTGAGGTTGAAGGATCCCAGACCTCATTTCCTCTACCTGTCCAGGTATTTAAAAGACTGAGACAAACTTTTCCTTCCTCGTATAAATTTGGATTTATTCGCCACCCTCCAGAACGATAATATGCTGACTGCAAATAGGAAATAAGGTCATTTAAATGTGTCATTACACACACACAAAAAAAAAAAGGAAATGTGGAGGCTTCTTACAGGTGGAACATCTGGATATTCGGGCGGAAGGTGAAAATCGAAGAAGAAAAGGCCATCTTGGTAAGGTGTACCATAAGCTCCAACTATGACAGCCCTCAAAAGATCCATTCTATCTTCATAGACACGTACATATATCCCCTCTGTTTAATAGTAATCTTTTTAACCACAGATTTCATAACAACATGACAAGAAGAATTTAAGGCTATGTTTGGTTCTCGTGAGGGAAATGAATAATAAATAAAGCACAATGATTTATAATTTCATGCAAGTCTCAAGTGATTCACTAAAATCCAAGAACCGATGATAGCCTAAGTGTGAGAGAATTAGGAACTAGCAGGAACGCTGAAATTGCATACAGACCCTCAGCACTTGGTCCTGTATTTTACAAAATTGCACTTTTGGTTCTATCGCCTCCTTCCATCAAATTTGGGACCAAATGTGCAAAATTGAGACAGTCTTAAGAGACAAATAGTGCCAAAAGTGCAAAACGAAGACTATTATATAAGACCAAAAAACTGAATGAGAAGGGGGCGATATGACCGAAACTGAAAACATTTTATAAACATTAAACAAAAAGTTCAAAACAAGACTATTATTATAAGACCAAAAAACTGAATGAGAAGGGCTTGATATGACCAAAACTGAGAACATTTTATAAACATTAAACCAAAAGTGCAATTTTGTAATGTACGGGACAAAAAGTGTCGAGGGTTCAATCCTATAGGACTAAAACTGCAATTTTGCCGGAAGGAGCATACCAGGTAGGTTATTTTGAAGAATGTTCCAATCTTGTTGAACTTTCTTGAGCCACTTCCTGGCAGCATTATTCTGTAAATTTGGTAAAAGGGCTCCGTGAGAAACAAAACCTCAGAGATATGTAAGGTGAAAATTTACTCATGGAAAAACAGACTAGAAGTTAAGGAAGCAACAGCTAAATCAATACATGTATCTATGATACTGGACTTACCTATATTGAATGTTCAACTCATCTAAAAGCTTAAGTTGTTAAAGGAGAGAGACATTTAATATTTTTTATTTAACCCCTCATGTGTAGGCGGTATAGGTTTTTTCACGTGAAATTTAGACATAGGTGGAGGTAGATTTGAACACAAAAACTTTTTGGCTGGGCTATGTTATCCTTTGAATATCCAATTCATCTAAAAGCTTCTCTAACAACTTAATAAATGGGGCTTCAAATGAGTCGGATATTCAACATTTATTAACAATCTATATGAAGAGTAGTGCTCAGGTTCATAAAGAAACTAAATGAGAATACTAACCTGTCCCTGTGAACCAAGAAAGTAATGGTCAGAGGGATCTCTGACTATATCAAAACCTTTGAATGTTGTAATGAACTCATCACGTGGAGGTGGAGCATCTGATTCTGGAAGTTTTAGATTAGACAGAGTTTCCGCTATTTCTACCAAATTAGAATCAGCAGGCTTTTGAGAGCTGGATTCTCCCTCAGGATCACTATTCAAATTTAATTCATCAGATTGAAGATCATCTTCGCTTTTGGTATCTGAGTTCGATGAATCTGAGTTCTTTCTTCCTCTTGAAAATATTCCGGAGGCTAGTCTGGTCATAAAACCAAATGCAGCAAAGGGAATTGAGAGAGCACCATTCATTCCAGAATTTTCTTCAACCATGTTACTGTCTTCAATCTCAGGCCTGATGTCATTAGCACTGTCGGTCCTATTCTCCTAAATTCAAAATACGCATATCCAATGTATTAAAGATTTTGAGAGAAAAAAATTGTGCTTTTACATGCAATTCACTTGCTTATTGTCTTTGGGATTATTGATATCAACATTTTTGGGAGAACATGCAATTTTAGTCTCACAAACCTGGACACTCAACACTTTTAGTCCCACTCTTTACAAAATTGCACGTTTAGTCCAAGTTTTTGAAAATATATTCTACTTTTGGCCTACTATCCAGTTTTTGCGCTTTTTTTTAAAGGAAATTCTTGCACTTTTAATCTCATAGAATAGTCTCAGTTCGCATTTTTGGTCCCAAATTGGATGAGAAGCGGGTGATAGGATCAAAAGTGCAAAACATCTTACACTAGGACCAAACATACAATCTTGTAAAATGTGGGGCCAAAACTGTCCAGGGTCCAGTCCAGTTGGCCAAAAAGTGCAATTTTGCCAATATTTTTAACTAAAGGTGACAAATTGACAATATTATCAACAAGATATAGATTGAATCGCCAAAAAATGCGATCTATTTAGACAGATAAGCTGGTAGTTCACATTATAACATTTTTAAAAGAAGCTCTAAACAAAGGTTTCATAAACATCATATGATGAAATGGTGAAGAAAAACAAAGAAAATAAATGGCATCAAGTACACTGTTCTAGCAGCAATTTACCTCAATGGCATTGTCAACTGTATCAATGTTGTCATCTTCAACAGTTTCCCAGCTAGCTGCATCATCACTTGCATCACTTCCAGCAATGGACTCATCATCATCGCGACCAACAACATATATTGCTTGAGGACCAACCTAGTAACATCAGATAATTTTAACTGAAAATCGTAGTCATAGAATAGAAGCAGACTTATTATAAGAGTAAGAAAACAGAAGTTAATAATAATAGGTATATAACCAGTTCTCCAATGTAATACTACCTATGGATGGACAAGAAAAAACAATATAATTGGGACCTAACAAGTCGCTGATATCGTTAAGGCCCAAATCAATATTTGTTAATGTTATCTACACATACGTATTGAAGAAGAACTAAAAAGTTGAGCCAGAAAAGTTATGTCATTTACCAGCCACTTAAACTTTGAAATTCCATGAGAGAAGATGAAACAAACGGATCTGGAAAAGAAGAGTTATGTGTTCCTGAATGACGATATTGCTTGCAATCAAATAATAGAATCATCTAAAATCTTAATCTGATAGAGGAGAGGCATTTAAAATTTCTTCCCCCTCACGTGCAAGTCGTTGATTTTTTTTAAGCCCAGGACATGGAACTTCTTTTATAAGGTGGCTGCGAGATCCGACTCGAAACCTCAACCTCTTTAAAAAAACTTAAGCCAGTAGAGATGAGAGATATTAATATTATATTCTCTAACAACAAACTTACAGTAGGGAAGACAATCATACCATATTTCCAAGTAAAACAGAATAAAGATATTTAATAAGGCCAGCAGAAAAATTACCGTGGATACCATCCCATCAGCCCATGTGACTTCTATGTCACCATCTTTAAGCCCAGTGATGTTCCCAACCCAAGAGAGATCTGAAAATTCACTAGACATGTCATCAGTAGATGCAGTTTCCATATCCTTACTTCCATGATGCGTTCCCGTATTATAAGTGGGCTCATCTGGACCATTAAGTGTCGTATCTTTAATAGTTTGCATAGAAGAATCCATTTCGCCTGGCAAGGAAACAGGTGACAGCCGAACAACTACATCTCCATAGCAATAATCATAATCAGGATGCCCCTCTAGCTCATATACACTAACCAATACCTCTTTCTCAAATTCTTTGGGGTCCTCTACCCGTGCAATGGGCCTCAACCACTTGACGCAAGCTGTACGGTCTTTTGCATCAACACTTTTTACAACCCCAACACGTCTGATCTCAACACCATCATTACTATCATCAGCAGCCTTCTCCACTACATACTGTTCAGCAACAAATTCATGATCCCCAGGACTATCGATGGGAATCAAAGATGTGGAATCCAGGCACCGTTTTATTGTTCCATCCTGCCATGCAACGTCAACTTTTGTCTTTGTATTGATAATTAAAAGTGCTCTGTCAAAATTTTCTACTTTCTTCCGGGGTTTCTTGTCCTTTCTAACAACAACTTTACGGATCTTTTTGCGATGGATGGGCCAAGTCTCATGTACAGATTCCTTTGCAGCTGATATTGAACTACTGCATAAACTAGATTCTGCGGGAGCACTATTCTCTGATTTTTCACAATTCTTATTTAAGGAAGCTTCTGAAGTATTTCTCAATAATTTATTACTCCCAGTTGATTCCTGATCGGTGCTGACTTCCATATCAGACTCATCACCCGTTTCAGTAGAATCAGGTTCGTCCTTGGCTTCTACATGAGATTCTGATTTTAGTCCCTTGTCCAAGGACGATGACTCTGGGGGTGATGGAATGAGACACCAATCACCCAGTTGCCAATTTGTATGCGCAAAGCAAGACAACAATTTTAAATTCTTCGGACTCTGCTCTTCAGCTGGAGTAGTAGCTGAGTCAGGCCCATACCCAGCAGAAGCAATCCAGTAAATGAACACTGATCCTACTGTAACTTTGGTCACTGTACCCTCCAGACGGTTAGCTTTCCATAATCCAGATAGCCATCTAGAGTTCTTAAAAACTGATGAAGAGCTAGCTTTTACACGTTGGCCCGGATAATATGGGAAATGTCCATCTTCAAGGATGTTCTTTCCAACTGGTTTGAGACGCAATGGGTCAGCTTTCATGACTTTGCAGACAGAACCATCATCAAGCAGAACAGTTACATTATCTAAAACTTCTTCAATTCTACCTAACCATGGGCCAAGGACGACATGGTCACCAACAGTGAAATCTCTAATCCGCTTCAAGTCTCTAGATGGTTTATCTTTTAAAATAGATCCATCATGTGTTAATAAATCGACAGTAATGTTGGCATCAACCACAATACCTATTTGACCTGTTGGATCAGAAGCAGCAGCAACATAATCCCCATGTAAAAAACCTCTATCGACCACTGTCACATCATTCTTACTTTCTGTAGTTTCAGAGTCATCCATCCAAAGCACCCTAACTTGGTCAGCTGCAAGGGGACCGTGCTTGTAGTCATTATCATCAATATCCCCGACATCATTCTCGTCAAGTTTTCTATTGTCTTCCTCATTAACTTCCTCATTAGGACCTGCCTCATCATCTTGTTCATCCTCGTCATCGTCTTCATCATCGCTTATGCTGCTGTCAGAATCTGAATCACCGGCAACTTCAGTGACGATTCCAATCCTAGTGTTAGTTTTGCTTCTCACAACATCTTGTCTATATATGTATGATACATTCTGTACGTTCCGGAGAATCTCGCCTGGTTTATTTTCATCGCTTGAGTTTGGATCTACATTAGGATTATTCGATGAACTATCACCTTGTGTTGAGGTGCCTTTCCCATTTGTAGTTGTACGTTCGTTAGCATCATTAGGCTGCCCAGATTCCATCTGGTAAACACAGAGGAACGCAATAAGAAATTCATAACTTAGTTAAAAACTCCACATCTATCATTTTAATTACCCTATATTTAATGAGATTGGTAAAATAGTATCCTAGTCCATTACACTTTACAGAGCCTTTTGTTTTCCGTTCTAATGGCTCTTCAAAGGCTACATCTAATACAAAGGCAATCTTACAAGTCAAGCATCTTATAATTCAAGAGTCTGCAGCTAAAATCAGCAAAAGTTTAGATATTTCAATCATACCACAAAATCACCTACTTTTGAAAGTCATCCAAAAAAGTTATAATAGTGCATAGAGCATAACAAAAGAAAATTGTACAATCTCCAGAACCTTTCATACTGAAGTCTTCTGCGTCAACAGAGTTACTTCACCCAATTACATAGTCATCGTATCAAATCCCATTTTTCATTGTTTCATTTCTATTGGAGTTCCCTCGAAACATAGCGTTATCGCCATCAATAATAAATACTTTAAGGCAAAACACAACAGCTGTTTAAAACTTATAAACACAATCAGATCAAAATAAAAACAAAAATATAATAAAATCCCTAACAGCTGACGAGGAGCTAACAGGAAGAAAATGTGCCAAAACTAGATCAAAAAGATTGTTAGTCACATCAATTCATTCACCTTGACGAGTCATATGAAACGGAAATTAATAAATTAATCGAAAAATTTCAAGAGAATCGGAGATGGACAAATAAATTAGTTGCATGCCATTTTGAGAAATAATGAGAAGAATGATATTCGTTACCTTTGAAATCGGAGGGCGGAAATAGAGAGAAAAATAAAATGTTTATAATTTGAAAAATGGGAAAATTTGGCTTTAAGGGTGATCACCATAGAGAAATGAAACTCTTATGCGGTGAGGTTAGGGGTGTTTTTGTAATTACAAGAAATGACCACATTTCTTTTTAACGTTTTGGTATTGGTGAAAAAGTATATTCTTCATTTTCTCCTTACCCTTTGAGGCAGACACGTTTTGTGAAACTTTAATATTAAGCATCATTATTTATATATAATTGCAAACGCACTTACCAAATGTTTAGTGTGAACATTTTAAGAATCGTGATTAATTAAATACTATGTACGTATTTATATATGTACCTATTGAAGAAAACATTATCAGTTTTCAAAATATTAACTAACACTATTAATATTGATATATACAAATTTAAAAACTTAAAGAATATAAATTTATATGCATGATTAATTAGTTTAACAGTATTGCAACAATGGAGAGGAAATTTTAAGACGAGGTAACAAATATATTTGGTAAATGATTGCTCGTCTTAATATTATTTGGCATCGATGTTGAAAACTTAACATGGATGAGTAGATAAGTAAATATTTTTTGATGTAGGTTTATTTAGTCTCTCGTGTTGAAGATTTGATACCAATCGAAGCTTTATAATTACTCATAAAATCACAATACTTCAAAAGTTATAGTGTTATACTAACTTTTTCTACAATGCAATTTGGCTGTTTTTAGATTTCTTTTCCCATTGGACTTCCACATGATATAACATTATTATTAACAAAAACCATCTCAATTATTATAATTCTTCGTAATAAATACTTATTGATTTAAATTTAGAATAGCTAGAAGTCTAGAACTCACAACTAAACAAAGTAAAATGCTTTCTTAAGACAATTGGAAAGGTAAAGGGATAACTTCAAATGAAGATCACACATAAACTATGGATCACTTTGAAGCTTGTTTTTACATAGTAGTATACTAATAATGTTTTTCCTCTTATAGAAACTAAGTACATCTTTCTTTTTATTTATATTTTTTAATTCAACTTCGTAAACTGCATACAAATTTCCCTAGTAAACAAATAATTATTCTACTAGTTAGTAATATTATAATTAATTCCTAAAAAATAAAACTTACTACTACTATAATTTGTTAAACCATTATTACCCCTATTTCGTGATTTTCTCTCATCTACTGAACTGAACTTATACCAATTCCAAGTGCAGAGAGGATGATCGTCTGCCTCGCAGTCGTCGGCCACCAGGTGCTCCGCCGTCTCCGTACCATAACGTTTCTCTATTTAGTCAAATCATTTTTTTTTCACAATTACTATTGCAAATGAATTCGAAAACTATAGCTGGATTAATTTTTAGTTCGAATTTTGTTGTGATTGGCAGAACAACCCGCTGTACATACAGAGTTTCACTGAAGCAGATGATGCACTCAAGCTTCATCATATTGTTCATTGTTCTCTCGATGTCGTTGATGAAAGAGGTGAATTTATGTACTTATTTTTTTTCATTTTTTTATTAGTCGAAGACATTAAGCAATTGAATTTATATCCCGATCCCAGCTGTGGTGTTGTGTAGGATATTAGTTCCGATCCAAGGACAAGTAGTTCAATTTGAAATGCCTTTGCAACCCTAAATCATTAACACATCTGAATGAAGACAATACAATAATACTTATATGGTTCAAGGATGGATTTTTTGATTAAAAATATGGCATTTACTAAAGTTGAACTTGTATTTCTGAGTTAGTAGCAACTGGAATTTTAGAATGCTTGATAAGCTCGTATTCCAGACCAAAGTTTAGGAATCCAAGTCTTAAACCATGAGTAGCTGAGAGCCTGAGACAAGAATGCTAAGATTGATATGAGGTAAATGATGAGGATACAGTATTTTAATACGTAAGTGCACTAATTATGGAAATTGACAGAACTCATAACATTAAAATATAAAGGGAGATTGGGCTACCTGAAATCATATAGTATGAGGTTATTGAAAAGGATGTGACCTTTGGCCGTTTCACTTTGGTGGTGACCCTTGATAGTGTTCTGTGGAAGAAAATTCAGTATGAGAATGAGATTTTGTATCTTGTTAAATGATTGTTATCAATGATCAGTTTCTTCATTTGTGTGCTTAACTAATTATAGTCATCTTGCGCTTTACCATGACCTTTTCACAATTTTTGCTGTGCCCTAAATGAATTTTCTCTTTGGCAACTTTTTGTGTATTTTCATCAGTGAACAACCCGAAGAAGTCTGGCCCAACACTAAATGAGACGTTTCTTGGTTTGCTATACCCAACTGAAAACTACAAAGTGTAAGTATGAAGATTATTCTTTCTTGTTTGGGTGGAAACATGATGTGTTTATATTATCTTGCTTTGAAGTAGTTCATGATGTGATTATTTTAGGTATGGTTACTTGACGAATACGAAGGTTAAGTTCATATTGGTGACAACAGATCTTGATGTCCGAGATACAGATGTGAGAAATGTAAGTTTCAACTTCCCGGTTCCAGTGTTTGCACATTGACATATGATATTGTGTTCAATTCTTGTTTGGCAACTTTATAAGGTGGCTATTTAGAGGAACTACACAACTTTCTTGCTCTCCAGAAAAGCCAGTGGCTTTCGCTGGTGGTCATTGCATTTGAGTTTCTTCACAATGTTAGCACCGATTTGAGAATTTTATTCTAGAAAATATCAACATTGGAAGTCAGTTTAACTTGAGAAAAATATGTCGTATATAGTGTTTAATATGTTCTTATTTTGTTGATTTCAGATTCCTTATGTCCATGTATGATTAGCCATTATAGGTTTCAGCTTTTTGGCATGAATGTTATTCAGGATCCATTAACTTCCTTTTCCTGTTTTGCTAAAATTTACTACAGTTTTACAAGCGGTTTCATGCTGCCTACGTTGATGCAGTTTCAAATCCATTTCATGTTCCGGGTAAAAAGATAACTTCCAAATCTTTTGCTGAAAGAGTCAGCACAATCGTCAAGTCCTTCGGGTTGAGTTCATCTAGCTGATTGCCGGACTTTGTTACTCCTCTATTTTCATCATGAAGCTTTCAGTTTTCTTTGCTCTCTATTTTCTCCAACGCTTGTACCTTAAATTACTTCACAACTTTGGGCAGATGTAGCTTAATGCTCTAATATTGAGATAATCACAATATGTACTGTAAGCAGAATTGTAATCAAAAGCCTTTTGTGTATTTTTCTGATTTCTTCGTAAAATATACTTATATATTGGATACTTAACTAGGATTTGATTTGCATATAAAGTCTCCAATATGTTGTAAGTATATCAATTTGTTTATTACATTGTGCAAAGTCAAAGGCAAAGGGCCTGTTTGTTTGGCGTTTCCCAGAATTTTTTCGTGTTTGGGAAATGCCAAACAAACATGTTTTCTATTTTCCGAAATAAATTTTTCATCCATTAATTTTCCCAAACTACTCTCTCAAAAGCCAAACAAACAACAATTTTCTTATCTCTAAACAAAACCTATACAAACTCTACTTTGATTTGACATAAAGTAACCTATCTCTTACACAATTTATCTCACACAACAAACATGATTTGACATAAAGTCTTACACATCTTACACCTACAACCCAACTCTTCCAAAAAAACCTACACCTACTTTATTTCTCAAACCACTCTCTTAAAACTCAAACAAACAACATTACGCAAATCGATATCATTTCACAAACCTTTACTACTCTTCCAAACTACTTTCCCAAACGCCAAACAAACAGGCCCAAAATAGTACTAAATATAATCCGGTGATTGTTTATTCACGGTAATTATCATTTGGACTCACTGAAGAGGTGAATGTGAGTCTTAGGTTCTAGTCCCACAAAAAATGTGAGTTTTTTCAAGTTTAATAGTAGCCTCGTTACTAGATATTTTTTATATTTATTAATTAGACATTCCTTGTATTTAATTTGTGAACAAATAGATTTGTCAACGTAATAATGTCACTCAAAAAAAAATTATCATTTGGACTTAACTCATTTTTTAGACTTGCTCATTTTTCTTTTGTTCATTCATATTTTCAGTCTCATCTTCTGGTTATATAATTTTTTTTGTTGAAATCAAAAGTTAGAAAAGTTACAATAATGACTCCAAATTAAATGTGCCTGATCAACAAGACAAATAACACAATGTCTAAACCTGGAAGGTAGAAAATAAAATTGTTAAACAGCGGATCAATAAATTGAAATAAAAAATGGTATGACTAATTTTGTTTATGAATAGAAAACCAAAAGTTGGAGACTAGATGCACAATAAGACCCAATTTGTAAGAACTGGTAATATTTTTTTGATGTAATCAAAGAAAGACCTGCACCATCAGAGAAGGTAATGAAAATTTAATCTTACATACATTTGTCCAAGAAAAAATTGACGCATATAATGAAATTCTTTCTAGTTGATTGAATATAGGACAAAAATCTGCAGCATTAGTTAAAAGCAAATCGTGTACCAACAAATTATTGATCTAGTTAAAGGGACTAGTTTGTAGTTACTCCTAAATAGCGAACCCAACTTCGAATCCCTGGGGAGAGGTTCCCACCGCCTCAAAAGAAATTAAAACTCTTGGAAAAAGAAAAAAAAAACGTGTAGAGAGCAAAAAGCTACAAAAATTTGGTCCACAGGTATAGGAAAATGATTACATAATTGCAATAAAAATTTCACAAATACAGTGCAAATTTCATCAAAATTCATCATCATCCTCCTCAGCTATATGTTTAGCTAGCTCTTGCTCCTGCTGTTGTCTCTCTCTTCTCTTCTCTGCACTTTCCTTTTCCTTATCTGAATTTGGTGGAAATCGGAGGGCACGAACTGCTTCATTATGCATATTTAAACAGAAAGCAATTCTTGAATTAAAAGCAATTTGAGGCTCGTTTGTAGAGTAAATATCCCCTGTTTCCTTTGATAACATCCATCCATTAGCATGATCCAATGTGGCATCAATTGCACCATCACGAATTGCTTTGGACACAATACTTTCAGCGTCAGCCACGGGATTTGGGGAATCCAATCTCAATTTCTTGGCAACATCGGTAAGTGAGATCTTGGAGTAAGAGATACTAATGTTGCGTAAACCAGTCCTAATAACATTGTGGCGTAGTCTAACAATTAAATTGTTCGTTCCATCAGAACTGAAGGTGCTGGCAAATTTCTCAGCAACTTTTTTAAATAGCTCCAAATCTCCAATTCTAACTGCCTGAAACCAACAAAATTTATTTTATAAAATATCAAATGTTTAGGGTATACTAAATTGCTCCTCTAAGAATTTGCTCTTAAAGATTAGAATTGTTGTAAATATTAGATACTAGTGGTATTCCTATTGTTACTTTAATAGTTCAGAGACTTAATTGTAATATATCCGTGATGGGCTTCAATCTTGTATATGGGCTTTGTACCCTCCTTGTAACTTAGTTGAATATAAATAAAAGTTCCCCCCTCCCCAAGAATACAACCCTAATTTACTCTACGCATTATCTATGTCTCTCAGTGTTCTTATTTCTTTCTCTTTCTTATTGTTATTACAATGTTCATCAATCTCTTTACCTCAATCACTAATCCAAATAGCTAACATAATTAATTATTTACAACAAAAATAAAAAAATTAACTCCAGAGAAGAATGAGTGTCGTCATTATATTACAACTTCAGTACATCACCAATCCAAACAAACCTAAGTATCCTTAGAAATCCTTTGGTAGCAAAGATTAGGTGAGGTTAGGTCTTTATAAACCTTTATTTCTTGTTTGCCAGAATTGATACCTGTCACTTTTAGGTACTAACACAAATGAAATCATTTTACTAATTTGCCACTAATCTATATTTCACAATATGCTACCAAACAAATCCAATAATTATACAATCTTATTCATTAACGTTTTCACCATTAACAATTAGCTAAACTACCAAATGAGTTCTTAGGTTTCATAAATGTGAGATTATTGTAAGATGGTAAGTGGGCCATATGAAATTTAAGTAGTCTCATACTCACATTTGTAAGCTCAAAGTATGGCCTGAGAGCTTTCTCCATCCCTTTCTGCATAAAAACGGTTCTTTCGGGAATCTCTCCGAGCAATAAACGCACAATCACAGCCCATTTGTTGCACTGAACTCGGAAACCAAGAGCAGAAGCAGGTGCTTTCCTGGCAGCTTGGAGAAGGGACTCCTTGGCATCAGTGTACTCTAACTGAATTGTCCTAATTTTTCCCAGGTAAAAGAGGTACCGACAGAACTGCAGAGGGCAATAGGCAAGGGTCAGAACAATCAAACCTCTAGACTTCAATAAACAATAGTTAGATTATGTCAGGTAATTTAAAATAACAAAAACAAAACAAATAAAAGAATGCTTGCAGAAAACCTGAGAGATGAAGTGCATTAATACTTATTTCCATTTCTTTCATCATGAACAATGAACCTTGACTTTAATAGAGTATCGCAGACGAAATACTACAACGACTGCAGTATCATAATATCATTTTGATATTTGAAAAGCTTATAGTTGCATATATAACACTTGGTAGCTCAATATCTTAAAGTTTTGATACTTAACACTCGAGGATATATTTAAGACACTGCCATTTGCAGGATAAATTTTCCATGTTCATCTCTTTTAATGCCCATTGTTCTTGAGATCAAGTGTCCTAGGAGTACCAAGTCATTTTAAAGAAAACAATTCACATTACTCTATTTTCCTATTTCTATAAATATCACATAAATAACATCTGAATCGATAATTAGGTCCAACTTATTATTTCACTGAATGAAAAATAAAACAATCTCATATCAACTAAAAAAGAGAACATCCCAAACCCATGTTGAAGAAATAAGACCACTTAAGTGCTAAATTTGCCTGTTGATTTGAGTGAGCTTCAAAACGAGGAGCCTTTGATCTCAGTTTTTCTGCTTGATCATACAAGTTGTAGTGGAGGTAATTCCTCAGCAACAGATTCAAAAGAGTTTCCTGCATTATGCCATTATGTCATCATTAACAAAAAAAAAAAGAGTACCAAAATAACAAACTAATAACTTAAAGCAATAACAAACAAACCTGCCCCAACTCATCATGGCGCAAAGTTGCAGTCCGGTGCAAAGCAAGTAAATTACTGTTAATAAATGTTACTATGTTAGATGTGATGCCGCCAGGTAACAACAAAACAGTGTAAGCAGATAATTTGAGAAAATTAAGTTGCGTCAGCAACTCAGCATCCATATATTATCCAATAATTAAGGCAAAACTAGCAGATTTAAAGCATACCCTCGAATTTCAGCAAGATCACCAGTAAGTTCATAGCTTAGAGAGTAGTAATAGTGTAGCCTGGATGCTAGGACATCAACAGTTCGCCTGTTGAGATTCTTTAGACGTGCAATGCTAGCTGAAGAACAAGCTTTAGCCTGAAAATCAACAAAGAATTGTTAGTGTCAGTGTCAGTGTCTTTAAAGACATTCAGACATCATTACCAAAACAATACTTTGTGGTAGCTCAATCATAAAGCCATACCTCATTGTATCTTTTCTGATCAATCAAAAATATTAGCACAAGCAAATAGCAGTAGATCTCAAGCTCCGGCAAGGAGTGCTTTGCAGTTGCTTGAGTAACAGATGTTGCGGTGTCAACATCCATATCATGACCGTCCTCCTACAATCATCCATAAAATCTCATAAAACAATGAATAATCGTAACACACAATACCTTTGAACACCATCACCTTATCTCTTTGACGAAACATGATAATCACAACTGCGAAAGAATAAAATATACTTTCCAGAAAAGAATGACCTTGTTCTTGTCAGAAACCACAATTGACACAAAAAAGTAAAGCCCTAGAACCATAGTTATCGAATCGTGATTCGTATCGTGTATCGGAGACCCGTTGTATCGATATGAATCGTGTATCGAGTATCGAATCGTAAGATACATTCGACAGTAAAAAAAATGCATAAATTATATTTTTCACATAATTAAAAAAATTCATAAACATATCAAAGTCTCAAAACTAACCAATTAAAGCCAAAAACATCATTAAATCAAGTTCCAAGTTTGAACTTTCAAATTTCAAGTTACAAATACTAAATTAATATCAAAATATCAATCCAAAACGATAATTTTCTAGACTTTTAACAACATCAAAATCAATGTGATCAATGATCATCATCTTCAATATCATAGTCACTTTCACTTAAGTCAATTTCACTATCACTGAAGGAGGAGTGGGAGGCGGCTGGAGCAGCTGAAAAATTATTAGGTTTTTTAAAAAAAAATCGGATTTTAAGTTTAAAATGAACCGGGTCGCGAAAATCCGACCCGGTCCGACCCGATTTTGACCCGCGACCCGGACAGTCAAAAAATCGGACGTATCGCGAATGTATCGTGATACGCACGATTCCGTATCGAATCGCAACCGAATCGTGCGATTTTTTGGTCCAGCGATATATTCACACGAGTTGACTCGTGTAGGGGTTGACTCGTAACGAATCGTACGATTCGAATCGTGAATCGTACGATTCTTACTACTATGCCTAGAACACCTCATCTCCATATTGAAACCTTACTACATTCTTACATTGTTAAATTGGCAAAGTGAATAAAGTGCTTTAAATTGCGGTCATCAGAAAATGGAAGTAACTCATATGCTACGACTTTCAGCCAAGCTTTCTTCCGCTTAATCAACACAAAACTTCTCTAACCCACAAATTAAGGAAAACTAACTGAGAATGATCATGCAGCAAATTATCATACATTGAGTAGACACACATAAAGCAATCATTCACTCAAATCAATTTAATCGCTAAACTTTCAAAATAAGTCCATTAATTCAGCATAAGTTTTTCCTACTCAGCCTACCTTAGGAACATATGCTGACAAGCGAGAATGCACCTCAGATCCAGGCAAAAGTGCAAAATTGAGAAAAGCAGAAAGAACAGAAGCCTTTAGCTTCTTCCTCAACTGAATTGTCAACCGAATAGCCCTCACAATCCTCCGAACCTCCCGAGAATAAGCTGCCGTCTCAATCAATGCAGCAATGTCTTTCAAAGCTGATTCCACCCAAAAAAACATAATTAAAACACCTAAGTCAATCTTTCTAATTGGATTCAGGACTTTTCTTCTCTATAATATAAGCATAAATATACTATTGCATAGTCTAGTCACGTTGTGAAAAGAATGCACAATTCACAAAGCCCAAACACACCGGAATTCAAGAAAACCAATCCAAAAACTAAACCCATAATTTTATTATGTATATAAATATAATAACACAAAAATACTTACTTTGCAGGGTGGTTGGAGAAGTAGATGAGATAGAATCGGAAGGGACGGACTGCTCCTCCTTCATTTCAACGTCTTGAGTCATTTCTGCCAAAACTTTAGAAATAAATATAAATATAATTGACAAATAAAATAGAGAAATTAAAACTAGAAATTCCATCTTTTCCCGTTTTCTTTGTTGTTCCGTTAGATTTACCAACACTGTTCAAATTCTATTATTACCTGAAATCGAACAAAAAAAGTGAGTCTTGAGATAAGATTTAATCTGTAACGCTGGAAAAGCTAGGGTTTGGATTACTTTCTTCGGCTGCAAGTCAGAAGACAAAATTAAAGAGAAAAAGAATAATGTATGTGTAGAAGCGAAAGGGGCAAATGAATCTGAACCTGAGATTCGATGATTTGAAGAGAAGAACCCTAAAATAGTTTGCTTTTGGGGTCGTTTTCCCTTT
This sequence comes from Penstemon davidsonii, assembly GCA_034814905.1. Lineage (NCBI taxonomy): Eukaryota > Viridiplantae > Streptophyta > Magnoliopsida > Lamiales > Plantaginaceae > Penstemon > Penstemon davidsonii. The sequence continues at coordinate 10,095,787 of JAYDYQ010002688.1, forward strand.
CCTCCAACTAAGAATTTTTTTCCAATATAGCCTTTTAGATAAAAGTATTTCTCAAAATGACTCAAACTGAAAAGTATTTCCCTAAATGTACCTCTTGCGAAAAATCGCAGTTGCGAACTGCGATTCTTCAGAAAAATCGCAGTTGGCAACTGCGATTCTTCGGTTTTTACGAAATTGTGAAAAAAATTAATCAAAAATCGCAGTTAGCAACTGCGATTTTTGATAAATTTTTTTTTTTTTTGGTTTTTTTTATGATAAAATGTTTGTCTTCCAATTCAGGATAAATACGACCTTGTGTAATCTCTTATATTTATGAACAATGAATCAAGTTTCTACTGCATTCTTGCAGGGAACATATAGCACTCAAATATTCTCATTGACTATCCTCTTATCAAGCATGTTTATATACAATCAGGTAAAATATATTTGTGCCCAAGGCATTCATGTATTGTTCAAGTATTGCTATTGGAGTATATTTACGTTGCTAGAGTGTGACCCATTTTTTTCTGTGCTAATAATGTTATATTTGAGATACTTTATGGCACTATGTTTGTAACGATCCATGCAAATGTAAATGGTTAACTTATTCTGTTATCTTTTTACTATGTAGATGGGTGGTATTGATGAGGCTGCACTCGATCGCCTGTCTTTTGTGACTGAGATGACAAAGCATATTCATGTCAGAGCTTCCCGGGGGAGGAGTACTGCTTCGGAGCTTGCGCAATTCTCCCCAATCTTTGTCTGGCTTCTAAGGGTAATGAATAGAACATAGATCCCTGAACTGCTGAGGCTAAATTTGAACATCTGGTTACATTTTTCTTTCTTCAAGGGTTCAACAACATCAACTACCTTTAATACGTTCCATTGATATATATTTCATCTTCACGGAGCATGTTTTATTTTCAAATCCGAACATACACTTGATTTATTATTCATAAATATAAGAGATTACACAAGGTCATATTTATACTGAAATGGAAGATAAACATTTCATTTAAAGTACTATTACTAATATAAATATCAAATACTTAGAAAACTCAAGCAAAAAATTTATCAAAAATCGCAGTTGCTAACTGCGATTTTTTATAAAAATTTTTTTTCCACAATTTCGTAAAAACGAAGAATCACAGTTGTCAATTGCGATTTTATTGAAGAATCGCAGTTGGCAACTGCGATTTTTCACAAGAGGTATATTTAGGGAAATATTTTTCAGTTTGAGTCATATTGGGAAATACTTTTATCTAAAAGGTCATATTGGAAAAAAATTCTCCAACTAACCAGTAAGAAAAATAGAATAGTCTGACTGAATTGCCCAATAGTTCTCACTCCCGGGATGAAATAGCGATGAAGGGTAATTTCGTCATTTCAATATGATTATTTAAGTATTCACTTCTTTTTTTTTTTCCAAAGAATATCAGGATACCTACGTCACAATTTAATTTCTTTTGAGACACAATTGAACACAATACATTTCCTAACAAGGATCCAAGCATGCATTCATCCCACATCGTGATGCAATACTCCATTCTTTAATACTACTCCCTCCGTTTAAAATTAATTTGCACATTTACAAAAAAAATTGTTTCGAATTACTTGTCACATTTGGTTTTTCAATGCATCTTTTTTCAGTTTTACATTTTCTTACTTCTAAATTTGCACAATAAAGTAGAATGCAAAAAAATCAATTACATTAATTAAAAATTTCATTAAAAGGGTATTTTTGACATTTTATCTTAAAAAAGTTACTACTTATTGAGTTTCATAATCTGTATGAAAACATCAAGTTTGCCAATTAATTTGAAATGGAGTACTAAGTAATAAAGTGATAGGTATGATAACAACATTGAATTGCTAAACCAACATGAATTAGGTATAGTGAAAGATATAGATTCTCACAATTTGACAAACTCATTATTAAATCTTCGTTGCTAAAGATGTTCACTTACGTGTCCGACAATGCATCGAAAGAGATTGATTAAAGTTTAGATTTCCTTGAAAAAGCCGATGATTACAAGTTTGTTTTGTTAATTTGCAACATCGGCTTCAATAGAGAAAACGATTATACTCTTAATTTACAAGGTTGCGACTGATATTCACAAAAATATTAATCTTAAAGCCAAAATGCATTATGTGGTTGTGTATTTAAAGAAAAAAATTGTTTGATTGAGTTTTGAGAGAGAAAATGAGTAGTAAGTTTAATTTTTAAAAAAATGGTGTGTTTTCTCATAACTTGTAGAAATAAGTGTAGTAGAATATTATACTCCCAAAGACGGATCCAGGATTGGTAAGTTGGGGGGGGGGTGGGGGCGAGTTTAATGACATGTATATTCGTGGACAAAATATTGAAACGATTTTATTTACGTAAGTCTACAAAAACAACAATACTTTACTAATGCAAAAATAATTTAATAAAAGATATTATAAAGTTTGTTCAAATAATAAAATTCATATTAGTGTCAAGTTTTTCAAAAATTTCTTGTTAAATAATCAAATATTGCACAAGGTATTAATTCATCATTCAATATATATATGCTTATCTTCTTGGTTAAAAATATAAATGATTCACAATTAAAAAAAAATATTTAGAGATAAGAAGATGGAATTTTACATAATAATTAATTATTAATTACAATATAATACTACATAAAAATCCCAAAATCTTGGGGACCTAGGATTGGTAAGTTGGGGGGGACCAATTTTAATGACATGTATATTCGTGGACAAAATATTGAAACTATTTTATTTACGTAAGTCTACAAATACAACAAAACTTTACTAATGCAAAAATAATTTAATAAAAGATATTAAAATTACACATAAAATTTGTTCAAATAATAAAATTCATATCAGTGTCAAGTTTTTCAAAAATTTCTTGTTAAATAATCAAATATTGCACAAAGTATTAATTCATCATTCAATATATATATGCCTATCTTCTTGGTTAAAAATATAAATGATTCACAATAAAAAAAAAAAATTTGAGATAAGAAGATGGAATTTTACATAATAATTAATTATTAATTACAATATAATACTACATAAAAATCCCAAAATCTTGGGGATCTAGGATTGGTAAGTTGGGTGGGGGGGGGGGGGGGGGCGAGTTTAATGACATGTATATTCGTGGACAAAATATTGAAACTATTTTATTTACGTAAGTCTACAAAAATAATAATACTTTACTAATGCAAAAATAATTTAATAAAAGATATTAAAATTACACATAAAGTTTGTTCAAATAATAAAATTCATATCAGTGTCAAGTTTTTCAAAAATTTCTTGTTAAATAATCAAATATTGCACAAGGTATTAATTCATCATTCAATATATATATGCCTATCTTCTTGGTTAAAAATATAAATGATTCACAATAAAAAAAAAATTAGAGATAAGAAGATGGAATTTTACATAATAATTAATTATTAATTACAATATAATACTACATAAAAATCCCAAAATCTTGGGGGGGCCAGCTCTCCCCCCCCCCCTAAATCCGTCCCTGTATACTCCTATGTTAAACCGAAGTTGTTATTAGAGTCAAATCATCTATGTTAAATCATAGTAGAATATGTTTAAGTTTTTTAAAAAATAAGAGAGAATTTGTTAAAAGGAAATTATTTTTGAAAATTGAGAAAAAATGGTATGAAAAAAACTCTAAATAAAAAGGAAAAAAATGTTTGTTTAACTTTTCAAATATTACTGCAATATTATCTGAAAAGCTTTCTTTGACTTTGTCACATTTTTTATGTACTATTAAATTGTGGAAAATAGAGTTTTGACCCCAACATCATGATCACTTTTGATATATTTCGAAAATAATTGCCCCCAAGCAATTACCGATATTAAGACTTGTTGCAAACATCCTGATTGAGTTACTCGTGGCTTGACTGAAGAAATCCGAAGATTATGGGCTTGTCGGCTAAAATGAAGATTTTGTTCCCTGAGGCTCCAACTTTGCTGCTCATAATATTGCCTATTGCCTCATGGGCCATGCACTTAAATTGGTTGGATCCTTTTTGTTTATTCCGCTTTACAGTTTACACTCTCCCTATTTGTGTTTTTTGTGATGAGAGTTTTCCAATTTTAATTTTGTTGTATCATTATTGTAAAGGTTTAATGGAATGAATTTGTTTGATGATAAAAAATAATATTAAAAAAATAATATCTTCTCAAAATTTCAGAATCTAATATTCAAATTTATTTTTTTAATTAATTGTAAACACTTATTTTACTCGAAAATTACATTTTCAAGCCAAACTCAACAAATTTTCAAAATATATATATATATATATATATTTTTTTTTTTTTCTCTTCAAAAAACTGTGTATTCACATCTCGGACCGAATAGTGTATTAGGTATAGGTCCTCCCCCATGTGGTGTCTTCAGTAGGATTCGAACTTGAGTTTCGCCTTTGAAAAACACAAGCCAATACCACTTGGCCCAACCACATTGGGTTCAAATTTTCAATAATTGATGGAGCATATGCTACACAAAAACATTAAAAATTATCAAAATAAAAGGTTACATCACAGCATTGCATTTCCTATTAATTAACATTAAGCTTACCACAATCGAAAATAGACTTCTTCAAACCTATACCACCCAAGAATTTAGCCAACATTCCATCTCTCAAATACTTCATAACCACGCCATCAGTTTGCCTTAAGAAACCAACCATATATGATGTTAAAATTAACAAGATAAAAACTTCTCCATCTCCCTCTCTCTTGCAAACTTCTCTCAAGCCCATTTCCAATTCTCCGGTGCTTGTCGTTTCTAGTCTCACACCACTCGATTTTTCCATCGAAACATCTCCCAAAACTATAGCCAAAACAACACTGTCTTCTAGTTATGAACACGCCCCTTGGCCAATATCCGAACTCAACAAAGCCCCTAATCGTTGATCGGCCCACGAAACATGGCTTGCTAAATCCTAGATATTTTGCCACCACATAGTTCACTCCATCACATCCGATCAAAACCTGATGAATGAACAATCAAAGACTCAACACTCTATGAAAGTTCTTTTTCCATTGTTCCCATTAGCACCTTTCTATTCACATAACGAAATTCGTGATCACTCCTGCATGCATATTGCACAATATGAGCATGCTCTTATAAGTAAAAGACTTCCCAGTCTAACACAACAAACAAATAATTGAAATTTTTGTTGAGAAAGAATCAATATTTCACAAAGAACAACAACAAAGTCTTTCTCCTTTGATTGAACCAAGATGGAAATGCGACAAATTAATCAACAAAGCAACCAACCAATATGCAACGGAAAAGTAAATAGCAATCACACAATCAACACAAAGATTTACGTGGAAAACCTCTCCAAATCGAAGAGGGAAAAGCCACGGGAGCCCCAAAGTATTCCACTATCACCAATCACAAGTACAAGTGTTCAATACAGCCCCAAATAGGTACAAAACCTTCACCCAACACTTACACAAAAGATAACAATACAAGGAACAAAATAGAGATAAAGCTCACACTTTTACACCAACTTCTAATGGCTGCCGTTTCACCTTCAGGCACCAAAATGACGATCCGAACGGTCAAAAGATAGAACTAGATGTGTAGAACTTTCAGTTACAATTTGACAATGATCCAACAGTGGATAAAGTCGGAATGGCCAAAAAACCGAAGCAGCAGTGAGTGTAGCTGAAAAGTTCTCTCTTTTTCTCTCTTGCTTTTTGTTGTTGAAATGTGCTGAAAAGTTACTTGCCAATAACCCTAACATAACCTTATATATGTGGGCCAAACAATGGGCTAAATGAATACAAATGGGCTACCAAAAAATTGGGCATTTATCCACATAGGAAGGGACCCAAAACCCAACAATTTTGGGGGTGTTTCTGTAATTTATTATTCTGTAACAATAAAGGGTCCCTACCTGTGAGATGTTGCAAGCCCAGAACCAACAATCACCACGTTTTCCATAACTTCCATTGAAGATTTATTAAGAGATTGTTTTCACCTTCAACTAATTCAAGTATTGCTTTTATAGGAGAAATTAAGTTTTTTACATCTGTCTTAGAGATTTAAGTTTTTTACTAGTTTATATTGAATAATAATAAAAATAATAATTATGTTATCTTGTGGAGATATTAATGAGTGTGACTTTCCATCTAGCATTGCTTTAACAGGGTAGTCTGGATGTTGAAGAATGACTTGATTTTATCTGATTTATATATTTTGGTGACGTAGAAAAATATATACAATAGAGTAAATCGCATTTTTCTTCCTCCTTTTGGATTAACTTTTGCACATTCGTCCCTCTTAATTTTTTCGTAGCAGATTCGTCTCTCTTATCAATGCAGTGTAACACATTCGTCCCTTTTAAATCCAAAATACATCCTAAAATTGACGAAAATTGATGTATTTTGGATTTAAAAGAGACGAATGTATTACAATACATTGATGAAAGAGACTCATATGCTATGAATAATTTAAGAGAGACGAATGGTTTACATTACATTGATAAGAGGGAAGAATTTGCTACGAAAAATTTAAGAGGGACGAATATGAAAAAGTTGGTCCAAATGGAGGACGAAAAGTGAGATTCACTCTAATATAAATATTATATAATAGACAATTTTTTTAAGTTATCACATAATATTTTATAGCTAAAATTAATTTTATTGCTGTTATATAATTATTAGATCATTTTGCCTGAAATTGAACCAATTTGGTGAGGTAAGAGTTTATCTCTAATGGTAGGACTGATTACTTTCATTGGCTGCAAAGACAAAATTGAATCTCTCTCTACAAATATGAAGATGAAGAAGAAAAAGAGGGATTTTGTGGGTCGTTTTTTTAATTCGATAAATTAACCTGAAATTGAAGCAGTTTAGAACACGGTTCGAGCCCCATAAAGTGATAATTTTACATATACTATTTTATTTCATCTTAGCTATTATCAACACATTTCCCTTTTATATTAATTAAATATAAACGATAATTACATATATTTCCCCCCTTTTTAGTTTATTAATTCTTTTACCTCTTTTTAGCTTATCAACTCTTTCATCCCTTTTTAGATAAAATGGTTCGAGCTCAGCCAAATGAGTCGAACACAATAGTTTAAATTTTCACATATATTTTATCACTTTTCAGTTTATCTAACTCACCTAATCGAACTTTGAAAATTATAAAACAAAAAATTATTTTCAAGCTTGTTTAAAATGTATAATAATTAACCTAAAAAGAATATTTACTAGCAAGCTTAAATCGAATAAAGAGGAGTTTACTAAATTTGGCTGGTTAAGCAAGAACTCCGTCCAAGAAAAGATCACATCACATGAAAAACAATTAAAATTAGTGCATCACTTCAATCTATATAAATCTTCAACAAGCTACTATATCACATAGCAACCATTTTCCACATACAACATACTACAAACAAAAACTTCAAAATATAGAGTGCGTAATTTATTTTATTTCAATTAAAAAAAAACTGTTTACATTCTCCACTCAAGAACCATTAAGCTTTCCACAATCAAAACTAGCCTTTTTCAACAATAATCCACCCAAAAACTTAGCCAATTTATTCCTTAAAAAGTTGAGCACAATCCCGTTGCTCTGCTGTAGAAAACCTACAACATATGCTGTACTAATGAGTTCAAACCCTCTCCATCTCCTCTCCTTTGCAAACTTTTCCACCCCTTCACAAATTCTTCGATGCTCGTTTTCTTCACTTGATTTTTCCTTCAAAGCTTCCGCCAACACACGAGCTAAAACGATGCTGTCTTCTAGTGCCGAACAACCACCTTGGCCCAAGTCGGGTGTCATGGGATGTAATGCATCACCGGCTACACAAATATTGTCTTGGCTTATGTTTCTCCATAAAAGTTCCCAAGGATATCTGAATTTTAATTGTGATAATACCATGTTGTTGAATTGTGTGTTTTCGACTACTTCCTTGATTTTATCGGAAACTTTTCCAAGCTTGCTCAGTATAAATTGCTTCATCTTGGTTGGATCTTCCTCCATCTCTTTTGCTGCACCAAAATTTATATCAAATATTTTTAGAGTGAAAAGGAAAAGTACCCCCAATGCTTTGTCTAATTAGCAAAACCCCCCGTCTAATTTTATTACCAAAACCCCACCTTGTGCTATTATTTATTAGCAGAAAAACCCTCCCAAGCTGGAGTACATATTTTGTAGGAAAAATAACCTACCAAAAAATGCAAAAACACCCATTATAACATAAAAATGACAATAATCCCCCTGTGTTGGCAGTGATCCCTCTGTTCACTTTAAAAATTGGCAATAACCTCCCTTAATTTGTGAAGGAATTTCAAATGAGGTTTTCTGATAATAAAAAAAAACACCGCTGGTGGTTGCTGATAAAAATAACATAAGAGTGCCAATTAGGCAAACCACAGGGGGTATATTTGCAATTAGCTCAAATTTTTTATGCTGAAACGTTAATGAGCAAAAACTACTCATTTCCAACTCGAACACTATTTCCACACCGGAGCCCAATCCTACCCGCCTAATGGCCACTAACTCTTTTAACTCAAATTTCAGTATAAAGCACCAAAAGAGTACCTTGATCAGCTGAAGGACTAAAGGTGAAAAACCAGTAAAGGGTTTGATCATCACATGGAATGATACCATATCTAACCCCATTTCCAAAGAACTGCATGAGCTTTGGCTCAAAGCCATGGCCATCTTCATAATGTACCACGCCCCTGACGGCTGATCGACCGGCCAAAGCCGGCTTACTGAAGCCAAGAAATTTCGCCACCACTGAGTTCACTCCATCGCATCCAATCAAAATCTATTTACATACAAGAGTAAGGAGCTCATTTTTGCAAAACAACAGGGTTATTTGCAAAATAGACCATTGTGTTAGTTCAAATACACATGTATGTTACTTATGTAAACAAATATCCCCTTGTGTGTCGCAGTAAGGCACTTCCATGCACTAAAGTCATGTACGTGTGATTAATCGTGATCTATGATTCATTTTTCTTGTAAAATAATTTTTAACTGCCTATATTAGATGTCATGCATAATATCTAGTCTGGATATGATCACATGTATTTTCAAGAACAAGAATAAAACCATATATTATTTTAATACGAATAAACAGATTATTATTTTTTTCTTCAGAATAAAGTCATTGGAATGAAATAATATATTTGATATTCATTTAATATTAACATGTAATAGGGGCGGATATTTACTAATAAAAATAACATATGAGTGATTTGCAAATTAGAACTAGTACAGATGTGTAATTTGTAAATGACTTCATATGTCTTTAACAAGCTAAAGTGGGATGAAATAAATAACATCAATTTCCATCTTACCTTAGTTTTAAGAATTGTTCCATCTGCAAGATGAACAAAGTTGAAGTAACCGGCTTTCTCAATGTGAACAACCTTGGAAGAGTACCTAACGGTACCCTTTGGTAGCTCGCTTTCGAGTGTTTCCAGCAGCAACCGTCGATTCATACACCGGATATCATGATCACCCCTGCATATTTCATAATCACATCTTATTACCATATTTTCACATACAGAGACATTATAACAAACACTTTGTAAGCAATTCTCACTGTGAGTCTAAAGCTGAAAAAGGCAATTCTGCGGTGGTAATTCCAGAATCTACTGATGTAGTCACAATGCTGCACAATCAAATAAGAATAAAATGTTTAAAAATCCTAAATAAAATCAATGCTAATAAAATTTGTAGTATAGCAATCAATTACCCGGTAAGTTGATTGTGTTTTGAACGAAGAATTTCTCCAAGGCCAAGAGCATCTATTGCTCTCCAAGCATTAGTCCACATTACAAGAGCAAATCCTGTTGTTCGCAAACTGTCTGCTGATTCCAATATCAAACTCTGTATTCCCAATCTATCGAATTGAAAAAAAGTAGGACAATTTTTTAAAAAGGTGATCGCCAGAACTTAGAATTCAAAAAGAAAAAGTTATCTCCATAGTTATAAGTTCTAAATTCTAATAATAATATCATTGATATTGTTCATGAGCAAACATCATAATTAAGTTTGCACTTCGCTTATAATGCTATTTATAATTTGATATACTAAATGATAAATTTTAGATTTATGGTATATGTATTTCGAATTCATCAGAAAAGGAGAAGTACTAAAAATGACACAAAAATTTGAAGGATTATTTGCAACTTATCTCCTGTACTTGTTCTAATCAGTAAATATATTATGAGTTATATTTATGAAAACAATGAAGTCCCCGTATCAAATAGTTTTGTACATGTTAAAACTAAATAAAATATACAATCATCATATTTAAGTATAAAAAAATATATTTCATTTAGTAGAACTAAACAGAATGTACGATCATGTTTGTTTGGCGTTTCCCAATTTTTTTTCATGTTTGAGAAATGTCCAACAAACATGTTTTCTACTTTTTGAAATAAATTTTTCATCTCTTAATTTTCTCAAACTACTATCTCAAAAGCCAAACAAACAACAATTTTTTTACCGCTAAACAAAACTTATACAAACTCTGCAATGATTTGACATAAAGTAACATGGGGCTGTCTACGGTTCCTCGAGATCATTCTTTGAGGAATCGTTTCATCCAATAAAATTCTGACACATGCTCACATGTACAACACCCCAAATTTATAATAATTAATTTAAAAAGACTTTCTTACCCTTTTTAATAGTTTTAGTTTAAGAAATTAAATATTAATTCCTTCAGCTATTCAAAAAAATTCCCAAAAACTCTTCCCATCTTCATCGATGCAGCTTGATACAATTACATCAACCTGAAGACTTATAGTTCAATTAACGTTAATGGTTACTGATATCCGATTATCCGTGAAACAAAAAAGAAAGAAAAAATTATTAGCTAAGCTAGACAGCAAATTGACACTTATGTGAACTTATGGGTGCTGAATGTAACTCGTATATCCGAGCTTTGATAGCTTATAGGCTTCACATAATACACCATTATTCAATTCATTTAGATTAGATGCTTACTAATGGAGCTTCAAACGAGTCATTCATATCAAGAAATCAATAAAAAAAATGCGTCTAACATTGCGCACGGGAGAAACCCTAGAATTTGGAGAGAGGGGATCGAAGAAGGATGTAAATCTTTCACATTGAAGGTACCGGAGACGGTGTCGTTGGCTGATCTTACGGCGGATTCGATGTCAAACACATCGGTAAGTGCGCCGCTACCGCTGCTACTCTCTTCGGTAGTGACGGCGTATGAATTCCAATCTGACAACATAGACGAAGACGACGACGCTGTTTGCTGGATAGAATTTTCATTCTCGCTGTCACCAAAACTCGCTGAAAACCACTTCTGCATTGTATACGAATTGGGATTTGCTACTGATGAAGATAGATTGAATGGAGATGAGTGAAGGCAAACCAGAGGCAAGTTAAGCAAGACAATTTAATAACCAGACCTTATTTTGGTTGTCGGACTGAATATAATCTGGAGAGAAGGAAAACATCGGGAGAGATGGGTATGAAATGAGAAGGGTTTAATTGTAATTTGATATTTTCAAATTAATTAATGCAGGGGTGTATTGGTAATTTTGTTAGTGTACAATGTCTATTATAGAAAGTATGATATCAACCCTAATGTTATACACTATAATTTTTAATAACTGACTATGATACACTCATGTACATCATTTAATGGTTTGGATTGAAGATTTTAAATTTTTAATGGTTCTGATCTTACATGAAATGATTCCTCAAGTACACCCTCGAGGAACCGTAGACAACCCCAAGAAAAATTAAATTTTAATCTTTTGAGCTTTATTTTCTATTGATTTATATTTTTATGATTATTTTATTCATTGAAATTTGATAATTAAATAATATTTTATTGTCATTGTCACATGTATAATGTATAATGTATCATACTCGTTGAAATTCAGGAATCTAATATAACCCTATAGTATCATGTCACGTGTATCTCAAGAATATGTGGTTTGTTAATTTTTTTTCTCTCTTGTTTTTTGTTATCATTTCCCTCTTTAAAAAGAGTTTGGCTTCGTTTGGATTGTTTTTCGGAATACCCAAGCAATGATAGGATTTTGATTTCGTTACAACAATAATCTCGAATAAGGGAATGATTGATTTGGGGGTTGTTTTTCGTGACAACGTGTGGAGTTTTGGCACGCAAGACACGATTTTATTATTGATTTTCTAATGTGACATCATTTTTAAATGGAATATTTGATTTGATATCTTTTCAATATGCATTCATTATATTTTTAGATGTCCCTTAATTTGATCGAAAAGTTCCGATTATGCACAATAATTTGTGATATTTTGGGGGGAAAATAATTTCAATTCTGGTCCTATTTATTGGAAATAATTTTAATTTTAGTCCACTAAGGTGGTTGAATGTGTCATTTTGTACAATCTTTCTGTATTTTAGAATAGATGCAATAATATTATGTGCATATACTAATTTTAGTTTAAAGAATAATACAACGTCCTATTTTAAATTAATTCGTTAGGACAATTTAAGATCTAAATTTATGTGCAATTATTAAAATAATTTTCTTTAAATTTGATAAATCGAAGGATCAGTTGGTTTAGACTTTTATAGACCAATTTTGAACTTTTATAATTCACGATATACCGAATATCAATGATTTTTATAATCAATCATGAGCCAGGAATTGAGTTGAGTTGGCCAAAAATTTAAAAATACTAAATACCTATATTTTTCATGTAACATATCTACAATTTACTCATGTTTCATGAATCAAATCCATTTGACCAGAAATCTAAAACCAACTGACTTTTATTACATATTTATCGAATTTACAAAATGCAGTTGCTACATATGAAATACTCCTATTGATTCATGACTCAAATAAGACCTTTGTGATTGCAGTCGATATTAAAATTTACAAGTTACAGGAACTCAAAAAACTCACTGGGCCTGTTTGTTTGGCGTTTCCCAGAATTTTTTTGTGTTTGGGAAATGCCAAACAAACATGTTTTCTATTTTCCGAAATAAAGTTTTCATCCATTAATTTTCTCAAACTACTCTCTCAAAAGCCAAACAAACAACAATTTTCTTATCTCTAAACAAAACATATACAAACTCTACTTTGATTTGACATAAACTAACCTATCTCTTACACAATGTATCTCACATAACAAACATGATTTGACATAAAGTCTTACATATCTTACACCTACAACCCAACTCTTTCAAAAAAACCTACACCTACTTTATTTCTCAAACCACTCTCTCAAAATCCAAACAAACAACATTACGCAAATCGAGATTATTTCACAAACATCCACTACTCTCCCAAACTACTTTCCCAAACGCCAAACAAACAGGTCCACTGAATTTTACCCTTTTGTCATTAATATATTAATTGGTGGAAGTTATATTTATTGCGTTTACACGTATAAATAGGAAATAATAGTAGGGCACTTAATTGGTTGATTCTTACAAATCTTCCATAAGTAGCCTTACTATCTATAAAATAATTGCCCCTTACTCGTCTTAAGAGATTTGTATAAGATCTTCCATATCTTATACAAATCTCCATGAAATAAATTAGCACATGCTTTATGACAAAATAGCGTTACTGTAAATAGTAAATTATTTGATTATTATTGTCTCCCAAACGTCAAACAAACAGGCCTCAAGATTTCCTACTAGAAAATTTCGCCTGATAATAGCACTGGATCAAAATCCTAAAAATATAATAAAAAAAAATTAAAGTTGTGTATATTTAAGATAACATACTTAAAAAAAAAAAAAACAAATAAATAATTACTAGGCGACCGTACTTTTTGTTTTGAAAATTTGTATTTATTAGTTTAAAAAATATATATTGCAACTTATGTGTTTACTCGCTTGAATCCAAACCAGCATCCCAGAAATAAGGACTCGTATCCATTTAGTGTTTACACATACTTAATTGACATGGAATAAACATTCGGGGAATCAAATTTGCTCCTGAAAAGCTAACACCGACACTAAAACTAAAATAGAAGAGGGGAGGGGGTGTTCAAGACTTGAAGTGATAATTTACTAAGTTTACTGTAACAATTAAAAAATTGTTGTAATGTAAATACCATATATAAAGTTTAACAATCAGTGGAGGAATAACACTACTTTAAAACCTATGAATCATAGAATATTATTTTATGTCTTGCTAGAAGGATAGTCTTTCCACGTAGATTTATGATAAAACATTCCATGCATATAGTTAGATTTGGATGAATAATCTTCAATTCTGAAATATTCTCCTTGATATATAGAAGATTAATAGAATAATCTCCGTGCTAGTAGCACTAGACTAAATTTCTAAAATGTAATCTTTTTTTTCAAATTTATGTAAATTTCTATTTCCCTAAAAAAAAAACGATAACATATTAATTTAAGTGTATATGAAACTGCATAATCTTCTTATTTTAGTAAAATGATGACTACACCATTATATCTGAAATCTCAAAATTTACTTATTAACACGGTAAAATATGTTAGAGGGAACCATAGTGAAAACTGTAAAGGACACACAAAATTAATTTTCTTTTTGTGCACTTCTAAACTTTGTAAAGTCACATAACATAAAATATCTCATTTCCTCAATGATGATGTAATTTGTCTAACAAACCAAAATAAGCAGTAAAAGAACCGCTTCTACAAAGCTTTGACTGCAATGACAAACATCCACAACCCATATTTGAGTTCATGTTGGGAGAGGTTCTAACTTGAAAGAGGTTTTAACTTAATGTGTTCGACACGCCTCGAAAGGGATTAAAATCCTTTGGGAAAAAAAAAAGCATATAGTACAAGCAAAAATTAAAACAAGTAGAACTATAGACAAAACTATTGGTCAAATTAGAAAATGCTCTAGCATATGAGCACAAGAGTTGTCAATGATTCTAAGTTAATAACTACAATTATATTTACTAATCATAACTTCCCATAAAATCACACGTTTAGCAAATTCTTGTAGATCTGTGCCCCCTTCTCTATACCTATCCCTAAATCCCTCAAAGAAATCGCATTTTCACCTAGTTCATCCGCCAATTTCTTTGCCTCTATCAGCATTTGATCGAGCAAATGTGCATTCAGCATGCTGCGCAGATTCTCGGGTGTCACCTGGGCAATTATTTGAGCTATATTTTCAGCGCTGCACAAAGCATCTAACTCAAGCCCACATAACAAATTATCTTCCACTTTGTTCGCCTTCCTATGCATAATCATTGCAAGGTCTTCACAAGTCAAGTCGTCAAATTGGAATCGAGCAGAAAATCTTTTGTATAATTCATTATTAAACTTCATATATTGATTCAATGCCTTGTGATTCCCAGCAAATATGACTGATGTGCTGCCCTCGTCCATTGCAGCTATGATCTCTTCCGACGTCTTTGAGTTAATGGGATCTTCTTCGTCTATGTTCACTAGCAATACACCTCCTTCTGCATTTTTCATCTAATAAACACACACACAAAAAAAAAAAAAAAAAAAAAAAATAGTTATATAACATGCTATGTAAATTTCGATACATAATACAACAATTGTTAACCTTTTGATTCCCCTGCATTTCTGTCACAGTGTAAGAAGTTAAAGCTCCGGCCAAATAAAATAGTTTGCCAAGAATTTGTGCTACTATGGACTTGCCTGTAAAAAAACCAAGTTATTAACAATAAAGAGTAGAAATAGTGGACAAATCTTAAATTTATAAACACATACAAGGAACAGTACCGAATCTGTAATCATACATATATAGTATTTCCCCTCTTTTTTTAAGCTTATAAACTAGCAACAACATTGGTTCACTTTTTGTTCTCTATGCTCTTTGTAGCATATCAGTTCTGAGAAAACTTCAATAGTGTTTTCTTCAATTTTTTCACTGGTGGATCATTAAATCAATCTACTAAAAGAATGAAAGCTAACAAATTTAAATTTTAGAGAAATAACAACACAAACCAAGAGGTATGGTAATTAAAATCATAAGGAGACTGATTCTATTAGTTATGAATATTGTAAACTTTCTGAATATAATCCACCAAGCCAAAAAAAAAAATCACTTATTTCTGTTCTATTCTTTTCCAAACCGGTTCTACATGTAATCTAATAAATCAAAATCAATTAACAGTAAAATAGGAATAGTAGAATTAATACAAAAATAAATTAGTAATTTACAACAGGGAAAGCATATGGAATTAGTCGTACCTGTTCCATTATTTCCTACGAAAACCATGTGGAAGGGTTTTGGGGGTACAACCGTAAATCCACCACTTTCATATTCAGATGCGTCAATTATTTTCTCGACAATCGTCTCCAATTGGGTCTTGATTTCTGGCAATCCAACGAGATTACATATTTCTTGTTTTACTTCTTCCAACTGTAGAGGAATTGGAAACATCAAATCAATAAAATAGAAGTTCAAACAGAAGCAGAAGAGACTCAGAGAATAGACAATAGTACTTACAGTTGGATCAACTTCGTAGTAAGATTCACAGAAAACAAGCGACATTGTTATCTAATTTGAATTTGTTAAAGAATTATAGGGTGAATTAATGAGGAACAGAAAAATCTTGCGGAATTGAAGAAGTCTTAAATGTAATTCTAAATTAGAACTTTTCTGCAGGCCGATGGGCTACATACTTCGACTTATTTAGAGAGTATTTTATTGGCTTTCCACAACGACCATCCATGAGGCCCAGCCCAAATTCCAATATTTATATATTTTAGTCCGGATTTTTAATCGAATTGAGTCACATCGTTAGGTTGATACTTGACTTTGAACTTTATGCACCTTGTGGAACAAAATACTCCATTGAACAATTTAATAATTTGTCATATAAAAATAGACATGAATGAACAATCTAACATTTGCTTGAAATATCATTCCTTCATTTTATCCTCTTTTACTCCTAAATCAGTACAATCTTTCTATAGTATACACTACATAAAAGAGGTTTTTTTGTCCCAATCATAATTTTTGTGTGTTCAAGTTAACACATGAAGTACTTTGATATTACTCCAATCGATGGCTCTAAATTTGTATTGCTTGCAATTATTTAGGTTAAACTTAAATTTTTATTGCAAGGAATTCTCTTGCTTTTTATCAAATATTGTACATTTTCCCTTTTAATGATAAATTATTAACAACATTAATAAAATTTGATATTCTTATTTTAACTTTCATAAACATACTTGATATCCCATTGTAATTTCCTTTTTTTCCTAACTTTAAATAAACCCGATTATTTGACAACCTTACCCATTATATTAATTTTCAGAAAGAACTTATATGTTTACCTGTAACATTCAAAAACTGCAAAAAGACATCGGCACTTCGACGAAAGTCGGAGCCAGCATTAGCGGCGACCGTATCCGGTATTTAAATCGTATTTCTCTTTTTATCTGTAGATAAATATGTTTTCCATTCTATTTTTTTTATTAGGCACCTAAATTGATCTCAAATATCAAGCGGGCGGTGGGTCGGTAAGAAAAGAGGGGAATTGACGATTCGATTTCTATACAGATGAATTCTCAACAAATGCCATTTTCCTTTTATTTTCTTACTCAATGGGGGAGTGTTCAAATTTCTGTAGATTCATATGCATTTTGTTAATTAGTTGCCAAATCTTTTTGACTAATGCTTATAATTAAAGTTATTTACCAATTTACATTTGTGATCCTCTGACTAATTATATTTGCAGCATTAGTTTGTTTATCGGGCTTTCATGTATTCAATAAATTATTTTTCAGAAAATCTTCTCCAAGATGGATTCTGTAGAAGAAGAAATGTTTCATGTTAGGAAATTAGAGATCTCGGACAGAAACAAAGGTTTCATCGAGTTACTGCAACAGCTTACAGTTTGTGATTTTGTCTCTGAAGAGGCATTCCAAGAACGATTTCAGGAGATCGCCAAATATGGCGATGATCATCTCATATGCGTAATGCAAGACAATAAACATAATTCCGGAAAGATTGTTGCTACTGGAAGTGTGTTTATAGAAAAGAAATTCATAAGGAATTGTGGGAAAGTTGGTCATATTGAAGATGTAGTGGTAGATTCAAGTGTTCGAGGTAAGCAATTAGGGAAGAAAATTATCGATTTCCTCTCTGATCATGCTCGAGCAATGGGTTGTTATAAGGTGATTCTTGATTGCAGCCTTGAAAACATACCATTTTATGAGAAATGTGGTTTCAAGCAAAAGGAAGTTCAAATGGTAAAATATTTCATTTGATAAAAGCCCTTTACTTTCTTACAGATATCGAAGCATTGGGTATTACTATGTTCTTCATGAATCAAGTTTATTGGAAAATTGTATTGACATTTAATTTCATGCCTTGATATTATTTTCTGGTTTAGACCAATTTTTCTTAGTGATCCCAATTCCCATGATTCTTTGATGTTTAGCTAACCTACTGTTGATTGTACATTGAAAGGAGGATAAAAGATGAGAGCTTGAATAAGGACTTATCAACACTTATTTGGAGGAAATACACAGAGGTGACAGGACCATGTACTTGTTTTTAGTAAAAGTTTTTAGTAAAAGGTCGCAAACTAGAGACACTTATTTATACATCTTCCTAAATCGAACCAGCTAGTTTTTACAGAAAGATTCCTCGGATTTCACCCAGTGCTGAGCTAGGTGTAAATAGTTACTAAAATATACAGTATATGATATTTTATGTTTGAGTGAGCTGGTGAGTTATAAAAGTGCTGTTGATGAGGATATTTATATGGATGTTTAGCATCTTTAGCATCAGAAGATGCAGTGTCATTCCGGTAGTTTGGAAATCCTGTAAACGTTTTACCGACTAATGTCTCGGGAAGATGCCTGACTACGTTCCCGACATGCTTATATGTTGCTGCCTCCTGCTAAGGCTGTGCTTTTATACACTTTCTCTTAGCTTCATAGGAATTACAGTTTGTTCTCCTTCTCAATTTATTCAAGTATTTAACCCTTAGCAATATTTATGGTCATAGTTCCCTATGGCAACTTGCTTTCTTGTATGAATAAATAAATTAAAATTACTAAGGTTACTTATAAAATTGTTAACATACTTCCATGTGGTTTTTAAATGCACGACAGAGTCCAAACAAGCTTGCTTGATGACAACATATTTTCTAGCTGAATCATAACTTGTAAATTACTGTTACACTGAATGCACAGTGGTATGTATGATTGTGTTCTTAGGCAGTTGGGGCAATGAAAAATACAAGTTTGGTTAAATCAATTTAGATTTCAAAAATATGATTTTCTTTATAATCGAGTTTCTTAGGATAGTGGTCTTCTTAAGAACACAGCTTTGCATAAACATAAAGGCATACTGAAGAGAAGTTGGTACTCGTGTACAATGTACATGGTTCAGAAAAAATGATTTGGGATTCTTTTCTAAAGAAGTGTAATGTAAGTACATGGTTCAGAAAAAATGATTTGGGATTCTTTTCTAAAGAAGTGTAATGTAAGTGCATCATCGTCAATAAACAACTTTCTTGGAGATATGGGAAAATTAGAGCAATTTTCATGGCAATAAGCTGCTGATGATTTTAGTGAAGTTGAAGCAGAATAAGATTTTCAGAACAAATAAAAAGCACATTAACAGATGCATTATCTCAAGGGGTAACATACCACAACCATAGAAAGCAGGGCACTACCACCTTCTCAATAGGCATATTGGGGAATCTAAGGGAGGATCAAATTGCATAAATATTTAGGTGGTAAAAGCTGGCATTGTCTGAATGCATAGACAGGTTAATAACTCAGAGAGTGTAAACCTCAATCTCACATACACCCACAATGGGAAAAAAAGAAAATATAGAAGTTGAAAAAAGGATAAGAAAAAGGAACATATGGTGACTTAAGACTAAAAGACGGTAACTTTAAACACATAGTATGAAGGGCTCTTTAATTTCTCCAATGCTACCAAAACCCTAAACCTATCTCTATCACCATATATATTATTATTTGTTCCATAGCATTGCAAGACACCAATAATTCAGTTGGTGTCAAGATATTTCTGAATTAATACCGACAACTAAATACTTGCTTTAAATTTCAGCTTTTCTCGACATATAACAAAATTGATAACTCAAAGCTGCTTAACAATGAAAGATTAAAGGGCATGGAGAACAACCAAATTATTCATTAAATCAATGGCCTAGCAGAAGTAAAATTTAAACCCAAAATAATAATATCGGATTCAATAGTTGCAATTAAGCACAATAACCATACTACTAATCAAGGAAGAATTTGAACACGGAATAATAAATGAACAATAAAGATGATAATGGTCTTTCAAAATCTCTATTAAAATGCCAATAGAAGTTAAACAAAATTAACATCAAAATGTCTAAGTATCCATCACGCAAAAGTGCCCTTACAAACAATTCCTCAAATTTAGATTCTTAAGCAGTAGCAGCTGCAATCTTCTTCCTAGGTGCAGCTTGGGTACCTTCTCTAAAGTTTGTCTTGAATCTGCGGGGCACATTGCGCAGATACCTCATACGTCCGGTTCCGGTAGTCTTTCTACGGATAGCCTTCACACTCCAGTTATCTAACCAGAACATTTCATAAGAAAAAAAAATCACTTAACTTACTAATCATACTATAACAAATAAATGTATCCACCATAACATTTCAAGAACAACATTTCCTCGTAAAATAATCATATCTCGATCAATCATACAAAATAATTAAAAAAGAAAAGAAAAGGAGATGATTTGATTACAAGTCCTCTTGCGGGCGGCAGGGTAAGCACAGGCAGAGCAACGGCTCTTCTGGAGGTGAAAACTACGGCGGCCGCACCTCACACACAGTGTGTGTGTCTTGTTTCTCCTCTTACCAAAACTTCCAGTTCCCTTCCCCTACAAAATGTAATTGATAGACACATTATTATAAGAAATTGAAACGGATCGGAATTGTCGTACAGATAGAGAGAGAGCAATCTAATTTACCATTACTGCGAAGCTGCAGAAACCCTAGACGTCCTTGGGTGAGTTCCTAGGTTAACGATGAGAGCGGCTATGTATGAGCTGGGAGCCCTTTTATATTACAGAAAGAAAGGAAGAGGGTTTATGATTGGGTTTTCTGCGGTCTTGGGCTCTAATTGGGCCTTTACAAAGCTGGTTAATTATGAAGCCCCATTGGGTCCAAATAAATTATAGTTAGAAAACTTAAGATCTGTTAAATCATAGTATTTGTGAAATCTTCAGATTAAAATTCTAGAAAAATTTGAAACTGGAATTAATTTTTATTTTTAAAATGGAAATTAAAGGAACTAGATATTCATTGTTGGCGAAAACTACTTTTTTAAGGTTTTTTAGCTTTAGAGAGATTTCTAAAGAGTCCTTTGTAAATGTTCGGATGTATCAAAATTTCGATATATTTATGTTGGAAACACCTAAAAGTCCATTTTTGAGTTTGCATAAATGGAAAGATGGTGTAGTTTTTGTTTCAACATATTTCTTTACTTTTACAATTTTTTCAAATGTTTTCTGAAATTTTTTTTGGATTTTTAAATAAATGAAACATACCACGAAAGCGAAACTTTAATCCATGATTTTAATAACAAATTTGTATATACTTTTAAAATTAGGTTTGATGACTTTAATTATTTAATCTATTCTGTTTATATACCGACATTGTTAATATTTTTTTCTTATCATTTTTTAGCCACTTTTTTTTATAACTATTTAAAAAGTAATAGAACTTTGCTTTATTTTAACATCTACTTTAAAAATTCAGCACTTTTACTTGAAAGATTGATGAAGAGGTGTTAGATATAATTTCAATCTTAAGTCATTGAATAAGAGAATTAATTTATTTGTAATTGAAGAAAATAAGTTGTTGCATTATATACTAAACTATTTAAATTCGTTGGTAAAAAAAGTAGATAAATTTCATTGGTAAGAAAAGTAATTAAGATTAAGACAAATGGCCGAAAAAGTAGAAAAGCGCATCTTCTCTTTAGCGCGGGAAAATTATACCTGAAATGATGGCCGCATATTTTTCAGTGTGAGAAGAAAAGGAAGTAACGAGGAACTGGAAAAGACGACTGAAATGGAATTCCCCGCATTCCCCTACAAACCCTATTCAATTCAGCTCAATTTCATGAAATTCTTGTACCAATCTCTCGACAAAGGCGGCGTTTCCATGCTAGAGAGCCCCACAGGTATGATGCTTTACTTGATTTATTTCTGATTTGCATCTTAAATTTTGAATATACTCCCCTTTTTATTTTTTAGGTTATTTTGATTTTTCAATTGGATTGTAACAGGAACTGGAAAAACCCTTAGTATGATATGTAGTGCATTGCAGTGGCTCGTGGATAAAAAGAATCTGGAAAATTTTAAAACTAATAATGAGGATGGAAAATCAGGCGATGATGACGATGAACCGGATTGGATGAAAAATTATGTACCAAATAAAGAACCTGATTTGGCATCTGTGCCAAAGAAAAAAATTGGGTTTAGGTCAGGTAAAAGGGAAAAGGAAGAAACTGTTAGGCATTTATCTAGTCTTAGCAGAGAAGGAGTTGAAGTGGGAAATGCTATTGGCAAGGTGGTGAGAAATGCAAAGGTTGATGATGAGGTGGATGATAAGGAGTTTTTATTGGAAGAGTATGATAGTGAAGGAGAATTTGGTGGAAAATCTAAAAGAAAGAATTGCGGAGTTGATGATCTTTCATCGAGTGATGAAGAAGAGGAGGTAGATGGGTTTGGGGAGGACGAAGAGGAACCAAAAATAAAGGTTTACTTCTGTAGTCGGACGCATTCACAGCTTTCTCAGTTTGTGAAAGAGTTGAGGAAGACTAAATTTGCTAGTGAATTGAAGGTGGTTTGCTTGGGGTCTAGGAAGAGTTTGTGCATCAATGAAGGTATGATAACGAACTATCTCACAAGATAATATGGTACAGAGTATTTAATATTATTATGCTGTGTTTGATTTCTTACAGAGGTGCTGAAGCTAGGGAGTTCCACTCAGATAAACGAAAGGTGTTTGGAACTTCAGAAGAATAAGAAAAATGAAGCTTCCAAAATTAAGGTTAGAATAGCTTTATTTAGACCCTTTATTAAATTTATGGAGCTGTTTTGCTGTCATGTGCTTGTGTGCACCTTCTCTGTTTACAGTTTAAGTAAGAAAAATGCCTCATTCTTTTGACAAATCAAAATTTTGTGGGTTATAACTTATACCTCACATCTTACTTTGTGTTCTTTCTAGGAAGTCATGCTCATATAACAGGGAACATACATCATTATCTTGGCAAGTAGACTTTTGTTACCCATGCTGGTATACTATTAGATATCATTTACATTATAGTTTACTATCTACATAGTTAGGCAAAACTGCATATGTTTTGTTTTTTCCATCATGCACATAATTACATATATATTGACAAGAACCAACATGTGATTGGTCTAGTGGAAGGGACTAGTCACTACAAAGTAGCGGACTCAGGTTCGAATCCCTGTTGGGAGAGGTACCCACTTAGTGTGCCCAACCCGCCTCGAAAGGGATTAAACCCTTGGGAAACCAAAAAAAAAAAAAATTATTGACAAGAAAAAGAATATTTGTGCTGTCACATTGCAATGATTTGTTCTACTGAAGTTGTTTCTATTAGCAGAAATTGGGATCTGGAAAAAAAGTGCGCTGTACTGGATGTCCGATGCTTAGAAATCGCAAAATAGAGGAGTTCAGGAACGAGATTATTCAGCTGGAAGCTCTGGATATTGAAGATCTTGTGCGCATTGGACGCAACTTGGGAACTTGCCCGTATTATGGTTCACGAAGAATGATGCCTACAGCTGATCTTGTGGTTCTTCCTTATCAGTCTCTTCTTTCAAAAGCATCACGTGAATCACTAGGTTTAAATTTGAAAGATAGTGTCATTATCATAGACGAAGCTCATAATCTGGCTGATACTCTTACCAGCATGTATGACGCAAAAATTACAGCGCCACAGGTAAATAAGCATTTCTGTGATTGTTGTCATTGATAATGTTTATTTGGTTTTCCAGTTTACCGTTATGATATCGGATTCAATAACAGGCATTATAGGATCTGTGATGCATACTCATTTCTCTTTGAACAGCTATATGTGTGTTGTAAGTTTCAGATCAAGGTACAGGTCTGATAGTTATTTCCTCTCCTGTTTCAGTTAAACCATTTGGAGGCTCACTTAAATGGATATTTCCAGCGGTTTCGCAATCTTTTGGGACCAGGAAACAGGAGATATATTCAGACTTTGATGGTTCTCACACGGGCTTTTTTGAAAGTTTTACGTGATGATCACACTGACCCACCATATGATGGTGAGGAGATTAAAAGTGCCTCAGATTCTTCTTCAATGTCCATCAATGAATTTTTATTTGCTCTAAACATTGACAACATAAACCTCGTCAGACTGTTGCAATACATGAAAGAAAGCAACATTGTTTACAAGGTAAACGATTATTCCTTGTGAATATTTGGTGTGTATAGTCCCTTCTTAGAGTACCTGAAACTTGAAGTTTTACTTTAGGTAAGTGGTTATGGAGATAAGGTAGCCATCTCTCAGAAAGTTGAAGACAGTGAAGCAGTTGTTGAGGAGGAAAGTGCAATATCTGGATTTAGGGCATTAGCTGATATGCTTTTCTCTTTGACGAATAAAGATTGTGATGGAAAAATAATAATTTCTATGCCGAAGCAAACATGCAATGGTCAAGAAAGAGGATATATAAAGTTTGTTATGCTTACTGGGGAGAAGATCTTTTCTCAGGTTGGCAGTTTTTTTGGAAATGTTATATTCTATAAGTTGTGATATTAATCATATTATCTTAGCGTTTCATTTTTGTATAGGTTCTTGATCAAGCTCATGCTGTCATCTTGGCTGGAGGAACCTTACAACCTATAGAAGAAACAAAGGAAAGACTCTTCCCATCACTACAGCTAGATCAGTTGCCTTTCTTTTCATGTGGTCACATAATTCCTCCTGAAAATATTTTGCCAATTGCTGTTAAACACGGGCCTTCCGGGCAATCTTTCGATTTTAGCTACAAAGGGCGAGGCTCATCAACCATGGTGAGAAAGCTGAGTGTTGGGATAACATATTAAACCAATCAATTCAATATTTCGTTTGTTAAATTCCTTCTGGCTATATTTGGAACTTGATTCTCGTGAGTAAAATGCTAGGGAAAATGAAAATGAGAAGAAAAAAAATCCAATTTGTCCCATCATTTGATGCTAAATGATTGAAAGAAAAACATTTTTTCTATAGTGTTTTACTCACTAAAATCCAAGAACGAATCATACCCTCGGTAATTTTAAGGACTGACTGTTTCATGTTGGACTAAATAACAGATTGGGGAGTTAGGTCTTCTGCTATCTAATCTATCGAATGTTGTTCCACAAGGAGTCGTTGTATTTTTCTCGTCATTTGATTATGAAGCCAAGGTCTACAACTCTTGGAAAGCATCGGGAATACTTTCAAGGATTATGAAGAAGAAGCGCATTTTTAGAGAGCCCAGAAAAAGTACAGAGATTGAAGCTGTCTTGACCGAGTACAAAGAAACAGTTGATTCGTTATCCACAAATAATCCCACATCTTGCAATGGTGCTATTCTCCTTGCAGTTGTTGGAGGCAAGATATCTGAAGGAATCAACTTTAGTGATGGGAGTGGTCGATGCATAGTAATGGTTGGATTGCCTTATCCCAGCCCATCAGACATTGAGTTAATAGAGAGGGTGAAGCATATTGAGGGCCTGGAAAACACAACTATGATTAGAAACCTTAAATCTTCTAACCACGATGAATGTCAGAATCGGGATCTTGAGACTGGGTTTCAAATACTTAGAAGTTGTAAAGGAAGAGGAAAAGAATACTACGAAAATCTTTGCATGAAAGCTGTAAATCAATCCATTGGTAAGTGCTAGTAGCAAATAACAACATAGATATTACATTGTTTTCAAATTAAGTTTCATATTTTTTGACTGCATGAATGATTCTTATTTTGCAGGAAGAGCAATTAGGCATATAGATGATTATGCTGCAATCTTGTTGGTTGATGCGCGTTATGCTTCTGATCCCACGAAAAGAAGCTTTTCCCACTCGACTGATAAGCTGCCACAATGGATTAAAAGCTGTCTTGTTGCTACAACCCACAATTATGGAGAAGTCCACCGATTGCTGCATCAGTTCTTCAAGTTTCACAATAACAAAGAAAAGCAGTAGTGAATAGAGCAAAATGTTGATGTTATTTAGCATAAATAAAGAATTTCTTAGTCATATTATATAACTTAGAGATAGGTGAATCAAAATTATGTAATACTTTTGTACTTGAAAACATGGCTACTGCAAATTGCTGGTCATTCAATGTTATGGTGCTAGCTGATTCTGTGTTCTGTTAAGGACACATTATTTCTTACAGATCACTTGGAATAGGTTGACATTGCACCAAATAGGGGAATGAAACGGTTGTAATTGGGTTGGTCGGACCTAAACGAGATGAGTTGGTCACCCCCCCCCCCCCCCACCCCCCCCCCCCCCCACCCCCCCCCCCCCCCACCCCCCCCCCCCCCCACCCCCCCCCCCCCCCACCCCCCCCCCCCCCCACCCCCCCCCCCCCCCACCCCCCCCCCCCCCCACCCCCCCCCCCCCCCACCCCCCCCCCCCCCCACCCCCCCCCCCCCCCACCCCCCCCCCCCCCCACCCCCCCCCCCCCCCACCCCCCCCCCCCCCCACCCCCCCCCCCCCCCACCCCCCCCCCCCCCCACCCCCCCCCCCCCCCACCCCCCCCCCCCCCCACCCCCCCCCCCCCCCACCCCCCCCCCCCCCCACCCCCCCCCCCCCCCACCCCCCCCCCCCCCCACCCCCCCCCCCGCCCGCCCCCCCGGCCCCCCGCCCCCCCCCCCCCCCCCACCCCCCCACCCCCCCCTCCGCCCCGCCCCCCCCCCCCCCCCCCCCCCCCCCCCCCCCCCCACCCCCCGCCCCCCCCCCCCCCACCCCCCCCCCCCCCCACACACACGAGCTAAAACGATGCTGTCTTCTAGTGCCGAACAACCACCTTGGCCCAAGTCGGGTGTCATGGGATGTAATGCATCACCGGCTACACAAATATTGTCTTGGCTTATGTTTCTCCATAAAAGTTCCCAAGGATATCTGAATTTTAATTGTGATAATACCATGTTGTTGAATTGTGTGTTTTCGACTACTTCCTTGATTTTATCGGAAACTTTTCCAAGCTTGCTCAGTATAAATTGCTTCATCTTGGTTGGATCTTCCTCCATCTCTTTTGCTGCACCAAAATTTATATCAAATATTTTTAGAGTGAAAAGGAAAAGTACCCCCAATGCTTTGTCTAATTAGCAAAACCCCCCGTCTAATTTTATTACCAAAACCCCACCTTGTGCTATTATTTATTAGCAGAAAAACCCTCCCAAGCTGGAGTACATATTTTGTAGGAAAAATAACCTACCAAAAAATGCAAAAACACCCATTATAACATAAAAATGACAATAATCCCCCTGTGTTGGCAGTGATCCCTCTGTTCACTTTAAAAATTGGCAATAACCTCCCTTAATTTGTGAAGGAATTTCAAATGAGGTTTTCTGATAATAAAAAAAAACACCGCTGGTGGTTGCTGATAAAAATAACATAAGAGTGCCAATTAGGCAAACCACAGGGGGTATATTTGCATTTAGCTCAAATTTTTTATGCTGAAACGTTAATGAGCAAAAACTACTCATTTCCAACTCGAACACTATTTCCACACCGGAGCCCAATCCTACCCGCCTAATGGCCACTAACTCTTTTAACTCAAATTTCAGTATAAAGCACCAAAAGAGTACCTTGATCAGCTGAAGGACTAAAGGTGAAAAACCAGTAAAGGGTTTGATCATCACATGGAATGATACCATATCTAACCCCATTTCCAAAGAACTGCATGAGCTTTGGCTCAAAGCCATGGCCATCTTCATAATGTACCACGCCCCTGACGGCTGATCGACCGGCCAAAGCCGGCTTACTGAAGCCAAGAAATTTCGCCACCACTGAGTTCACTCCATCGCATCCAATCAAAATCTATTTACATACAAGAGTAAGGAGCTCATTTTTGCAAAACAACAGGGTTATTTGCAAAATAGACCATTGTGTTAGTTCAAATACACATGTATGTTACTTATGTAAACAAATATCCCCTTGTGTGTCGCAGTAAGGCACTTCCATGCACTAAAGTCATGTACGTGTGATTAATCGTGATCTATGATTCATTTTTCTTGTAAAATAATTTTTAACTGCCTATATTAGATGTCATGCATAATATCTAGTCTGGATATGATCACATGTATTTTCAAGAACAAGAATAAAACCATATATTATTTTAATACGAATAAACAGATTATTATTTTTTTCTTCAGAATAAAGTCATTGGAATGAAATAATATATTTGATATTCATTTAATATTAACATGTAATAGGGGCGGATATTTACTAATAAAAATAACATATGAGTGATTTGCAAATTAGAACTAGTACAGATGTGTAATTTGTAAATGACTTCATATGTCTTTAACAAGCTAAAGTGGGATGAAATAAATAACATCAATTTCCATATTACCTTAGTTTTAAGAATTGTTCCATCTGCAAGATGAACAAAGTTGAAGTAACCGGCTTTCTCAATGTGAACAACCTTGGAAGAGTACCTAACGGTACCATTTGGTAGCTCGCTTTCGAGTGTTTCCAGCAGCAACCGTCGATTCATACACCGGATATCATGATCACCCCTGCATATTTCATAATCACATCTTATTACCATATTTTCACATACAGAGACATTATAACAAACACTTTGTAAGCAATTCTCACTGTGAGTCTAAAGCTGAAAAAGGCAATTCTGCGGTGGTAATTCCAGAATCTACTGATGTAGTCACAATGCTGCACAATCAAATAAGAATAAAATGTTTAAAAATCCTAAATAAAATCAATGCTAATAAAATTTGTAGTATAGCAATCAATTACCCGGTAAGTTGATTGTGTTTTGAACGAAGAATTTCTCCAAGGCCAAGAGCATCTATTGCTCTCCAAGCATTAGTCCACATTACAAGAGCAAATCCTGTTGTTCGCAGACTGTCTGCTGATTCCAATACCAAACTCTGTATTCCCAATCTATCGAATTGAAAAAAAGTAGGACAATATTTTAAAAAGGTGATCGACAGAACTTAGAATTCAAAAAGAAAAAATTATCTCCATAATTATAAGTTCTAAATTCTAATAATAATATCATTGATATTGTTCATGAGCAAACATCATAATTAAGTTTGCACTTCGCTTATAATGCTATTTATAATTTGATATACTAAATGATAAATTTTAGATTTATGGTATATGTATTTCGAATTCATCAGAAAAGGAGAAGTACTAAAAATGACACAAACATTTGAAGGATTATTTGCAACTTATACTCCTGTAGTTGTTCTAATCAGTAAATATATTATGAGTTATATTTATGAAAACAATGAAGTCCCCGTATCAAATAGTTGTACATGTTAAAACTAAATAAAATATACAATCATCATATATAAGTATAAAAAAATATATTTCATTTAGTAGAACTAAACAGAATGTACGATCATGTTTGTTCGGCGTTTCTCAATTTTTTTTCATATTTGAGAAATGTCCAACAAACATATTTTCTACTTTTTGAAATAAATTTTTCATCTCTTAATTTTCTCAAATTACTATCTCAAAAGTCAAACAAACAACAATTTTTTTACCGCTAAACAAAACTTATATAAACTCTGCAATGATTTGACATAAAGTAACATATCTATTACACAATTTATCTCACATAACAAACATGATTTGACATAAAATCTTACACATCTTACACCTACAACCTAGACCTACCTTACTTCCCAAACCACTCTCTCAAAATCTAAACAAACAACATTACACAAATCGAGATTATTTCACAAACCTCCAATACTTTCCCAAACTATTTTCCCAAACATCAAACAAACATGCCCTACAATTTTGAGAAAACAAATTTCCTTATCTACTGAAATCCAAGAACCAACCATGGACTAGACTATATAATAACTTCCAAGGGTTTACGGTTTGAAAAAAATATCTATTCGGGTTAAGCAAATATTATAATTTTGAAAATTCTCTTTTGATTTGGTATATATTATTCGGTAAACCACCAATTTTTTTTTTTTTTTTTTTATTGTATATGAATATGATGATACCTGTGAAGTCCCAAAGAAGTTGCAAGGCCAGCAATTCCAGCACCAACAATTACTATATCTTGCTCGGATGCCATTTGAATATTTCTCAGCTTTTTTTCAATTATATGAGTGAATTATTAATATTATATGTGTAAATGATACCATTAAGAAATTCACTTCATTGATGAGCTATAAATACTATTATATTACAAGATGACGAGGATGAGACGAATGACGAAAGCCAATACGCGTATAAATACAAATTCACATGTAAGCGAGCCCAATTTCAGTGAGATATTTTTCATAAAAAAAATAAAAAATTCAATGAGATATAATGTTATTAAAATACAAGATTTGAGAAATTTGACATTTTGGAGTTCTGGATAGTCATGAGTATCCCATAGTTATGAAGATAGCGGTTTTTTAAGCTTAAATTTTGTTATTTGTTTTTCTTTTTCACTTTATGTCCGAGACGCTATTTTGGCATATTTTTGTTTTGTGACTCTAATTTTGACACATTTTGGCACATTTTTGTTGTTTTGAGCTGCAACTCTATATCGACACTTTATTGTGTACTTTGCTTATCTAAGACATTTTCCAATTCTCTTACTTTTATTTTTGAGGATTAACACCACCTCTTATATATATATAAAAAAAATCCCGAAGATAGATACTTCATCTGTGATGTTCTAATTTTCATTTTGTTACATGACAAATTTAACTATCTGATTTTCTTCCCCAAAGGTCCATGGCACAAAAATCTTAAATCATAAGAGTAAGTAACATTCATAAGATATCGTGCAAATTCCCAACTATACAGATCAATTCTCATATCACAAAAATCAAATTCAAATGTGACTATTGTCAATTAGAAATATGATTGAAAAGTATTATAAGAGCGAGCATCTCCCATGGTGCACCAATTTTCACCTAATTTAGATGTTTTTAGCCTCCCATCCTAAATCACTAAATCACCATAACACCAAAAAATATAGAGATTTTTTTTAGCCTCCCATGGTGGTCAACCACCATTTCACCATTTCACCAAATCCTATTTTTACACCAAATTTTTTGGTGAAGGAATTTGTATCTCCCACCATTCCACCATTTCGTCATTTTTTTACACCAAATCCTATATTTATCACCAAATATAGGAAAAGAAATAGGATTTGGTGTAATTGTCCCTATTTAATTAATTACCATCTAATTGCGTGATTAGCAACTTATTGACATGTTTATTATTATTTATATGTATTTAACTATATTTTAAATAATTTATCGGCTTTTATTAAATAAATAGACTAATTATTATTAATAAAAAAATTACTGTTAATCAAAGTAAATAGTTTTTACACTATTGTTAATTAATTGTATATTTTTAGGTATAATAATCAATTAATTTATTGATTTTTATCAAATAAATACACTAATTATCATTAATAATTAAAATGAAATAAACGACAACAAATCCTTTAATGAAATACATTGTTAATAAAACGACAATAAGCTACATTTATATTATTAAATCTAAATAATACATGAAAATAAAATACATGACGACAAACTCCTTAATGAAACACATAGTTAATTAAACAACATCAAACAATATTAAACAACATAGTTAAAATTATGCAAATGTTTATGAAAATGTTGTTTATCGGTTTGTAATGATGTTTAATTAAGCAAGTGTTTATGAAAATATTGTTTATGTTATGATTTTATTATATGTATAACATTTTGAGTTAACGGTGTTACATGTTTTAATGATTTTTCATAACTTATAGCATAAAATTTAATTAACATAGTTATAAAAATTTAATAATTTTAATAATGATTTGTAATTGTAAATAGCACTTTAAAATTGATAATGCGGTGTTGAAAATTTGATGAAATAAAATTATGATAAACATCAAATTTATTATTTGGTGACACATTTGGTGAAATACCATGGGAGATCAAACCAAATCATATTCTCTAAAAATGGTGATATGGTGAAATATTATTATTTTATAATTTGTTGTAAATTTTGATGAAAACCATTTAAGGCCAAAAACACCATTCTTTCACAAAAAATGGTGAAATGATGAAATGGTGTACTAATCATGGAAGATCAACTCATCTCCATTAAATCAAATATAAAATTTGGTAAAAAAAATGATAATAACTATGAGATATGCTCTAAGTTGTTTATATGTATGTACACATTTTCATACTTTGTATATTGCAGTCAAAGTTGGTACATAATTTTGTCGGACTACAAGTCAAAAGTTGGATAAGTAGTCAGTCAAAGTTGCTACATAATTTTGTCGGACTACAAGTCAAAAGTTGGATAAGTAGTGCGCACTATAAGAAATTACTCTCCCTGTCCCAAATTATCTGATGTTTTATTGAAAAAAATTTATCCCAAATTATTTATCACTTTAAAATTTTAATACAATAACGTATAAATAGTTAATGGTGAGTAAATAAAGAATAAAAATATTTTAGGTATATAATTTATTTTTTTCCTAAAATTGAGACTATTTAATAGGTACTTTAATATGTGTGAAAACATGTAAAACGACAAATAATTTGGAACAGAAGGAGTATTATTCCAACATGTTAAAATGTTCAGAAAATCAAAATAATAAATATTGTTGCTTTGACCAAGAAAGAAGGAGCCTGTGAATCACGCTTCTTGCATCCATTATGGCTAAGAGTGTTGGAATAAATCTCGAAATTTTAATGCATTGATAGCCAATCTAATCAACCATAAATAACTGGTTTTCAAATATATCAACCCAAAAAATATATTAAAAATCTTAAAAAGTACAATTACTGAATTTCTTTGATTTGAACACACACTCAATGTCTACTACACAAGCAGATCAAAACATAATAAATCTTTTTTGGGGTAACAGTTACATAACAACGAGACTCGAATTCAAACCAATCCTTTCAAAAGGCTAGCATTTTTTCCCATCAATCTGCCAATATCTAGGAGCTATTTTGAAATTTAGCTTCGTAATCATGGGGAAGCTGCAAGTAAATAAATAGTATTCAAACTCCAAAAAAGGAAAAATGAGGAAATAATTAAATGATTTTTAAGAGGAAAAGAATGATTTTGTACCATGAATGATGCAGTGATCATTTTTCCAGCAAACCAACGACCATGGAGAGCTTGTTGAGCAGCTATTGCAGATTGAGTATTTTCAAACCGCAAGTAAACGAACCCAGCAGTATTCCTACTTGTCAATTGCAGTGTCAGCTAAATTTACTATTTTACATATACGCATAGGAAAATACGCTATAAAATTTCTAAAACTGAGGAAGCTTAATTTTTTTGTTCATATCCAAGAAGAAACATAAATCAAAATGACTTACAGCAACATCAATGATGGAAATATATTGCAAACGATATAAAAGCCAACCAACAATAAAATGTGGTTCATTGAGGCTATATTTGGTTCTTTCAGAGAGTACATAACATTAGGTAGACTATTTATATTGTCATTTTTATTTTCCTTATCATTTTCCTCACTAAAATTCAAGAACCAAACACAATGTAAAGGAAATTGGTAAAATTTGGTGCATTTATCTTAGAAAATATGAACAGGTAAAAAAAAAAAAAATCCAACATGCCCAATAGTCAGGACTACAATGTTTCCTTTCAGTTCATTTCCCAAAGATTTGAATGTCAAATCGTATCCCTCAAAGGACAATGTCAACATTAATCATCACCACAAAAAAAAGAGAGCAATAATTATCCTCGACAGAAAGCTTGTTTTGTTCTAAGCTGGAAAAAATGAAAACAAGATCGCACGCGACGAGAAAATAAAGGGCATGATTTTCACCATAAACGAGGTGTTTCCAAAAGTAGAGGGATATGAAATTACTAATAAGGACATGAAATTCAAGAGGAGGCTATATAGGATGTGAACTTACTTGTCTACATAAATATGCTTTAATTTTCCATACTTTGAACATTCATCCCCGACATCTTCATTTATATCGAGATCAAAATCTGGTTCAGCCTACAATGGAAGTGCATATTAAATCAACCAGCACTAAGAAAAATAACTGAGAACACAAATTTGTTGTGCAAACCTCTGAGTTTGGATCAAACATGTTCTTCAACAACAAACATTCGCTGGGAACACCAATGGGATCTATAGCAGAAACTGCTGTTGATGGCAAGGAGAAGCCATGGCTATCACCAACTGAGGTCGTGAATGAACCATTGATGCTGCATGAAGGTCAATGAAAATGTAAGATCAAAGTATCTGCACCAAACTCAAAAAGGATTCACAAAAAAAGAGGATTCACAAACAGAATCGTATCAAACCTTGAAGCAGCCCCTGTACGATCCAATTTCTGCATCAAAAGTGCTCGAGAGTTGGCATTCAATGACTGCCATTAGTGAGATCAAAGATGAGGAATTTGAGCGAATTACAAAAGAAAAAAACATATGGCCGAGAATGAAAAAGGTTAATTCAGAAGAAAGTGATTACAAAATCAAGAAACAACAGAGAATATATATAGAAGGGACAGCATATGAGAATGCTTCCCCGCGAAAAAAAAAAAACTGCTCCAGAACATAGAATGCTGAAAAAGACTTACCAGCCCATTGCCATCATCGTCATCTAAATCAGCAATATTTGCACCAGCATCTTGCAGGCCCACTTGATCCGTGACGGCACACACCTAGAAATGAGACAGCACACAACATTAAAAAACCTCAACTATAAGCATTTCTGGTACAATCAGCTGGCCGACTCTTCATTAGACTCCGTGAACATCCCGTTATGATAGAAGAAATGTAACTAAGAGTTAATAAATGAAAACTGAATTTGAAGCTACATAATATTATTAAACAAGACTTGCCAGTATGTAAGAATGTTCAAACTTGGGATATCGATTTCGTTACTACAAGAATCCACAAATTTAGCAATGAGATTGGATGGTTTGTCTAAGTTATCTTAAGAAACACAAAATCCATACAAACAAAATGACACTGTTTTGCAGGAGCTGAATCAAACAAAATATATTAATAAATCAATCACTGAATTATCAAAGAATATGCCTGTAGAATTAGCATAACAAGGCCAATCCTGAAGTACAAAAATAAAATAGAAACTATTAATCAACACGTTCCCCGCAATACGAAAGTTTTAATTTCTATTGCTGGCTCCAGTTATTTGTTGACATAGTATGCTATAAAAACTTATTAACCATATAGCAGATATCAACTTGAATTCAACTTCATGTAGCTTTTACATATAAACTAATTTAGCAGAGAAACTACCAAGTGAACCTTTTCACAATGGTATAAAAGGTCTGTTCTTTACACAGTAAAGCATCATAGATAGAAAATTAATATAACCCATCACATTACTATGACCAAATTTAGTGTTTTTCCAATTTCCACAGAACATTACTATGACAAAAATTAGAGAGTTTCCAATTTCCACAGAAC
This sequence comes from Penstemon davidsonii, assembly GCA_034814905.1. Taxonomy (NCBI): domain Eukaryota; kingdom Viridiplantae; phylum Streptophyta; class Magnoliopsida; order Lamiales; family Plantaginaceae; genus Penstemon; species Penstemon davidsonii. Next base: position 10,131,424 of record JAYDYQ010002688.1, read on the forward strand.
ATTATACCCATTAAAAGGGGGGAAAGCTACCAAAAGTCATAATTATATAATATAAACCATCTTTCTAACAAATAAGCAGATGCAAATGGATCTCTGAAACAGAATAAATAAGCCAGAGTTTCATATTCTGACTGGAGGTTTGTAGAGAAAGTTTTAGCCGATCATTCCTTTCAATACAAGAAAACGACCTCAGTAGCATCAACTGATAAACCATGCCTAACGCAGTAACCAGATCACATGCGACGAGAAAATAAATTTCTCATGATGACAAGAAATCATCTATGCCAATAAAAAAATAAAAATAATTCGTATGTCACTTTTCTCTAAATATAGAAGATAACAGCCAATGCATCTCCCAGTGCAAATGGTAGTCTAGAAAATGTCATAATAGTTGATGAGAGGGAAGAACAATATTATACAAAGTCACACTACCTTGATTACTTGACCTGCAATCTCCAATTGTCCATTCAAATTTTGAGCTAACTTCGCATCTTCAAGTCGTGCAAACTGTAAGCATTTACAACTCAAAAGTCACAAGTGTCCGTCAATAATATAAACACATTCTTGTTCTTATGGAGTATAATATTTTTCTTTCCTACATGACTTTTTCTTGCATCTGGAATCACAAACTATATGCAAGTAAAAACTATCCTCCAGCTTTCATATATAAAGTCATCATAGAAGATTCAAACCTGTACAAAAGCAAAACCTTTGCAATTCCCAGTCCCCGGGTCAATCGGCATCTGCACTTGCTCAACAGTGCCAAAAGGTTCAAATACCTAGACATTATGCACAACACAAGATACTCTTCCTAGTCAGAACACATAAAACATTTTTAAAAGAAGTGACAACCATTTATAACATAACAAAAACATATTAGATTAGCATATTTTTTTCCCAAGTCGTATAAATATGATAAAATCCAACACAAGCATAGGGAGTCCCCACCTGTCGGAGCTGATCTTCTTTAATAGTGTATGGTAAATTGCCGACATACAGCTTTCTTGCTCCTCCTGAGTATTGGCCAAGAAGCCCACCGGCACCAGAGCCAGCAGGTGTAGGCTGAACAAGGTTCTTTTCAGCTTCTGATGGCTTAACCATCATTGGCTGACCAAGAAGAGGCTGACCAGAGAGAGCTATTGCCATAGGCACTGACATTGAATCGAAAAATTCTATGTATCTGCAAAACAAAAAACATAGTATACAATGACCAAGCACATTTCATGAATATTGCAAATACACTTAGGTGCCAATGCTGATTATTATGTACACTTAGAGAATTACCACAAATGGAAAATTGCTCAACTCCAAACACAAAAAGTTAATTTGATTCTTTATACAATATTCCAATCAATTGGAAAGACAAAATGAAATGCAGTTCTCTCACAGAATTTGAGCAGTCAAATCTCAAGTCCATGGAGACAAGGAACCATCTTTCATGATAAAACCCACAAGAGACCAAAAGTTATATCCCCTGTTTAACTTCCATGCCAACCTTACTACCTCAAGAGTTTTTAAAAAGTATGGTCATAGACCAAGCAAAATTCATGAACACAAAATTTCACACTCGTCAGCAGTAAAAGCTAAAACTGGAAAAGTTATTGCTTGACTAGAACTTTGACAAGATGAGAAATGACAAAAACCACAATAGCAATACATCAATAAAAGATAATGTACTAGTATCTCACACAAATAAACATGAAATAAAGGATAGCTTTGTTCAGCTTCACTTATATAGTATTTACCCAAATCCTTTGGAGCGTCCGCTATTGCGATCCGTTATGATGCGTACATCTCTGACCTAAATTTAGCACATGAAGCATCATTAACCTCCAGGAAACTATTAATCTTAAATAATATAAAAGCAATGCAACATTTCATGCTAAATATCACAGGGAAAAGAAAAGGTGCAGCACCCATAACAGTTTGAAGGTTTGGTTTAGCTTTCTCAAAATTGGAAAAAAAAAAAAAAAAAAAAAAAAGTTACTCGAGAAGCCAATGCCAACATTTATCCAAGATTAATTTTTACTTCAAATATATCGCTTTCCAGTCTAATCACCAAATTCATTGCTGGATCAATGGCAGCCTATGTCGTGAACATGTATAAGAAATCCAGTGTCCGAGTGGTACCAAAAACATTCACTCTCATCCAAGCCTCAACACCAATATTAATTCTAAGGTTTGGTTTAACATTCTCATAATTGAAAAAATTACTTAAGATACCAATGCCATCATTTCATTCATTCAGTGTACAATTAACAATATCCAAGTTCAACTTTTCCTTCAATATACTGCTTTTTACTCTAATCCAAGAATCAACACATTATAGAAATATGAAAACATAACTACAAGGATGCAACTTGAGAAACATCAGAGATGAACAATGCTTAAAATTAAAACTAGATCAGAAGTGGCAAGGATAAAGTATGATGTGCATAATGTTAAAAAAAAATTAAAATCAACTCCAGCATATATACTTATTTCCTTAGATTATTTTTTTCATTTTCTTTTTTGTCACCTCAAACGAGGAGAGGAAATATATCGTGAAGAAATCCATGGATACTAGATGGATTTTTCAAAAGACATAATAAGGTAGCAACATGCCATGTACAATTTTGAAAGACCACTAGAACTTCCAAAATTTGACATATCAGAAAGAAAACACATCATCTCTTATCAAAGTGGGAGGGTTAACCTTGCCAGCGGTAGAGAAGAATGCGTAGACATCTTTTTCAGCCGCCTTCAAAGAAATCTATGATATTGCAGCAGAGAAAGTGTCAAGAGACCTCCAGGTATAAGCAATTAATATAGCAAGAAATTATAAATTTTAGTGCAAGTACCTGATAAGCAAAAACTGTCCTCTGATCTCGATCAGGATCAGCTGGTGGCTCCTCAGCTCCTTCCTTTTTCTCCTTGTATCTTCTGCAGAAAAGGAAAAAATAAAAGCTATAATAATACTCTACCTCAACAATAAATATAATGATCATGTTAATTAAACCATGATTAGTAGCCCCAACCATCTCCATTGTAAATTATGAGTAGTATGCTTTGCTCATTGAAAATTAATCAATTGTGTGAAAAGTTCAACATTTACTAAGCAGAATATTTCCAAGAGGATGTTAAGTTTTCTCCAGTAAGCTTAAAAGTGCCAAACCCATGATCACAATCCTGCAGGCAGTTCCATAGAGTCAATATGATATACTAATGTACATTTGGCCAAAACATGAAACATCTTGATGTTAAAGTAATGAAACCAACCTGGAAAAAAAGTGGCAATTAAGAGAAATGTGAACACTGAAATACTTCAGGCATTGAACTAACAACAGGCTGGTCCCTCTACAGCAAACCTAATTTTACATTTTGCACCACCATATTAAAGAACAACTTTATTATTATAAAAGGACAATTGCATCACTGTTACTAAACAACTCAGATTAAACAGCAGAACTAGTCTGTCCAACACTACCAAACACTCACCCAAACATAAAAAATACAGATTCGAGGAATGAAACTATTAATGATGTCCAACATCATTTCTAAAATGGCTATTTTCAAACAAAAATTAAAATACGAACTATGCTTCACATACTTCTTACAAGTTAAGAACATTATTGGAAGGCACACATACACGTGTGAGGGAAAAGAAATAGAACTAGAAATCTAATGTATTTTAGTAAGACAGCACCAAATACAATTTTGCCTTTCAATTTTTTAAAGTAAAAACCTAATGTGCAGAACAAAAGAGTAACTTCATGATTATTACTTTATTTAGCTAAAGCAACATTGAGGGGATATGCTAAGCTAATAAAGAGACCAGGACTACGTCACTGCAATAGCATGTGATACACGTGAATTCGAATCTGAGTGATACCTTAATATACCACAATAAACCAAATCTTAGACTTCATGAAAATTAAAATGAGTCCTTTTTTTGCTGTGTGTGAAGGAAGTACATAAAGAATTCAACAAATGGAGAAGCAATAAAATATCCAGAAAACAAAATTAACAAAACAAGAGTTTCCTGAAAATGTGGGACTCATAACGTGTAGAAGGACGGGAACAGTGAACTTTCTTAATTCCGCAACCTTTCGGCAAGTAAAAGAAAGGTGCAATGATAATCAGATTCCTAAACAGAAAGGATGGCAATCATTTAAGCATAAACTAAAGTGATTTCCCACAAAAATAGCTATCGAAGCCCGCAACCCCTACACCATTAGGACTGACAAATAAGTTATTAGTGTAATTGAGTCTATCAAACCTATCACAAGTCAATCTATACTGCAACATAACTCTAACCAGAAACTTGAGAATGCAAGACTGCGGATATATATTTGAGTCTAGGATGAGAGGATTAAAAGGATGACGTTAATGTGCCCAACCCAGAGGTCAGATTGGCTGCATGTTAACATAGAACCTCAAAGAATAATTGTGCAAGTAATAATATAAACTCAAGTTTAAGGGACCAACATAGGGACCAGCAGCAGAAAAAGGTTAGCATCAATTAATCTGGAGAGAATTACACAAATACATAAATCATATTTTTTAACAGACAGTAATCGGTTAACACAAGAGTATGCAAAGAGCCAAATATAAGTAAAACACCAAAAGTATTTGCAAGGTCCAGAGAGCACTACTAACACAGGTAATTAAATACTTGATTCCACTGCCATTATCATACACACAATATATTGAAAATTCTTACAGTGCGACTAATGCAAAAAATAACAATATAAAGCAAGTTTCATCTCAATATCATAAACATAGACAACAGGCACTCTATCTGAAAATAAAATACAAATATATTGCAAAATGGAATAGTTACCAAGTTATCTAGGAAATTTCAAATTTTGAAGTTCATGTATTCAGAACACAATATTTTAAGTCACTGCTCTTGGACAATGATACTGGTTTTTAAGCATGATGATTCTATCATCTAAATACATTCTTGCCAAATTTCTTTGGAAAAGATCACGGCGCCACTTCAACTAAGACTAGAGTACAGCATGATTTCAAATCTTTCTACTGGCATTTTATAGATGACAAAAAATTTCCATGTTTGATGAACTTATCAAATTCAATAATCACATATGTACTTATAAAATAAGTGCATAATTTTACCTGCTTTCTTGGTTCCGATCCCTAAACTCCCTCTCCCGTCGTCGTTCTTTGAAATCATTATCTGTACTCTCCATGTCTCTACTTCTTTCTCTTTCCCGTGTTACATGATGCCTCTCCGAGTTACTTCTGCTGTGTTTCGACCTCTCTAGCTCTCCTTCCAAGTCTTTATCTCTTTCATGTTCACGCTCTCTCCTGTCCTTGTTACCATCCCTTTTCTTGTCATTGTCCCTATCCCTGTCCTTTTCTCTATCACTAACACGGTCTCTGTCCCTATCTTTATCCTTCCCACCGCCTTCTTCCTTGTCCCTGTTTCGGTGCTCTCGGCTACTCTTGTATTTGTCTTTCTCATCTCTGTCCCTATCTCTTGAAGATGCACCATGATGCAACCTCCTGTCCTTCTCGCGATCACGAGACTCTTTCACTGACCTCAAACCCTTGGACGAGCGATCAGAATATTCACGATCATCACCACTTCTATGCTTTGAATAACTACTCCTGTCTTTGTCTTCAGACTCATCTATTCCATCACCCTTTCTTGTCTTATCCTCCAACTTTTTAAGTTCTGGATTTTCAACCGTATTTTCTAAATATTCATACTCATCAAAATCCATTCTCCTAATACTTTAACTCACTGAAAATATCTGCACCTTGAAGAAAACAATAGAAACTACAAAATTAATCATAGTTTTGCACCAGGACCTGATTGGAGTAGCTGTATTTTTATAAATCATTAATCACAACTTAACCTACACTTTTTCTTCTCACACTTTTTACAATGATGATAATTCACACCAAATAAAAAAAATCACAATATATAATTGATTTTGCATATGAAAAGCATCATACAATGAGCAAATTATCATACTATTTCAAAAAACCCAGATTTGCTCTAACGATTTAAGAAAAGAAAAAAGATATAAGTTACTTAACAAATTAAAACAAAGATGGAAAGTGTCTAAAAGTTCAAGAATACACTTAAAGCTGATACCAAAATAGCAAGACAGAATTGACTCCACACATGAAAACGCATTATTCAACGAGCAAGTAAACATACTATTTACAACCACTAAGTTCTGTTTACAACTAAAGAATCAAAAACTTATTAAATTGAAAATATATGGGACAATAGGGTCCTAGAGAAACAAGTTGTGCTCTTACTATTAAGCAAAAAAAGCCCAGTCGCTTAATAAATATAAAAAAGGGAAAATAGGGTTCAATTCTATATAGAATGCATTCTGCAACAAACAGAAAGGATATCAGTTACACGGTAAATTGAAAACAAAAAAGGAAAGTAGGTTCCATAAATTCAATGATATACTTTCAAAACATCATAATACAGATTGAATCCCGCGTATGAAAAGCATCATTCAGTGAACAAAAATCATATTATTTCAAAAACAGTACAAGCTCTTACGATTAATCAGTTTTATAAATCCTAAAAAAGGAGGGAAATTAGGGTTCAAGTAGCTCAAGAGTACACTTACCGCTAGTATAGAAGAGAAAGAGAAAATCGAAAAGTCAGTTGCTTATCGTAGAAATAACAACGATGCGACTTTAGTACGTTGAAGAAAATGGAAAGATCGTAAATGGGCTTAAATATTAGTGTTGGGCCGAAAGGTCCCGGACTCCCGGTATAATGGGCCTTTTCATATTTCATCGGACTTTTTTATGATGCAGTTCATTCTGTTCGCACAAACATTTTTATATTAATTTATTAGTCATAAAAATTAATGAAAATTGATGAAACGAGTTTAATCCGTAAAAAATTGTTTAAATCAATGAAATTAGTGGAAAACATTTCTACTTAAGTCCTTGAGAAAAAAAAAAACTAAACAAAAAAAAGGCGTTTGCACCGAGTTTTGATTGTGGGAGATTCAAGGAGAAAATAAGGTGGTGTGTGTCAAACAATACTCTTATAGGTGTTTGGTATATGATAATATATTGGTTGTCGGAATTCGAGAGAGAAAATAGGTGGAAGGGTATAATATCAATAGTTTTATATGATTTGAAATTTAATACTATATAATGATTGAGATGCTAATTATAATTATATTGCTATGATTTTGGAAATGATTTAAATTAATAAATAGTCTAATATATTGAGATGCGGCTGGGCCAGTCCATGCTCAAACACCTATTCTATATATGTATAGGGGCCGTTTGGTATGGTGTATGAGATTAAGGTAGATTAGATTAGAGCCAGATTGAATGTCATATTAAAAATACGTTTGGTAGATTTGATTGAGTCATATTACATTAAAGCAATAAATTGTAATATGTTTGGAGGAATTATGAGTTTAAGCATATTTTAATATATTTTTACTACTTAATTGAACATATTATGTTAGTTAAGATATTTCAATTCATCGAAGCCATTTGTATAATTCGTATAAGAGTAAGAGTTGATTTTTAGTTTGAATGCCTCCATGTTAATTGTAAATTGATATAGATTTTAGTTTATGATTTATTTATGTAGAATGTGTTTCCATTTTCAGAGATTTAAGAAGAATTTATGATATTTAATGATATGTTAAAAATAGGTAATATGTAAATTTGAGGTTATAAATGACATTTCATCGAATCCATATTCACCGGATTAACTAATCCACCCATGTCATGGTGGATTATAATCTAGCCTTAATACCGGGTTATAAGGATTTAATCCATTTGACCCGGTATTAGAGCACTGCCACAAAACGTTGCATTATCTCATATCGACACATATAATATGACATAATACGCCATATTAGGTCCTACCAAACGGCCCCATAATACATTAGCAAATTACAATTAATAATGTAACTTATATTTGAATCACTTTTAAGACCTGCGATTATGCGAGATGTCATAAACAATATACCATATTATTTGTCATATTTATAGTATGCAAACTAAAAGATTTAATGATAATTTACTTTCTTATGATATTAATAGTATTTAATTTATCCCTGTGTAATTTAAGAAAAATGTAATTTATCTCCATATATATTTATAAAATACTCACTTTACCTCCCTGACATTTTTTAAACCTTAAAAGAACATGACCTGCCAAAATAACCTCATTTTATAACTATATAGTACTTAGTACGTACTTAGACTTATTTGAACATGCAAAAAAACGAAGCAACTTATCCCCTGTTTTATTCTATATGAATCGGTTTACCCAATGTATTATTTTACATGTATCAGTTTACTTCATGTGTTATTATATATGTGACAATTTCCCAAATGTATTATTTTAAGTGGAAAATAGTAATTTTATCTATTGAACATAAAAAAAAATTATATTTTTAAGTAACACTTTTCACCCTCACATTGAATTTCGAACGAGTGTATTACACTCTCTAAGAGAAGGAAGTAAATTGATCCTTAAAAAGTGCTATTTTGTAAATGATATACGGATGCACATCATGAAGGTAAATGGGCATGAACCCCGATCTACACTACTTGAAATTACTTAGGATCGGATATGCCCCTTATGAAGATGTTGACCTTCTTCAAGTCAAGAATTAGACGAAAATAAACATAGCGGCCAAGAATTATGTTTGAAAATAGCACAATAGAAAAGGAGTCATCAAAATTCATATCTAAGTGTAGTTGTCAATAATGATAATAACAAACATTAAAATTATGCAAAATTATAAAAACTAGTTTTTCTCTCATTTTCTTCCACGAGGAGAATGCAAATTCTTGGTTCAACCAAAAACCTAAAGAAGAAGATTATAATTTACAAGATGCTTAGAACAGCAATGACAACCTACTGATTTATCCAAGGACCCACATTTAGATTCATCGTTGATTTTTATGCCAATATTCATTATTGTTATTTAATTTTGTCGTCCCTTTTGTACAAGAGATTCGATGGAATATGCATTTTAATTTAGAAGTTTGACAATTCCTTGCATTTTCTTGCACAATCATGCATGCCCTACAAAATTAAGTACTTCTAAAATTTACAAAGTTTTTGTGATGGCTTGCATGACCAGTGCCGGCCCAAGTGCTAGGCAACTTGGGCCGGTGCCTAGGCCCCCCGATTTGAAGGGGCCCCAAAATTTTATATATATACAGTGGCCCCCAAATAAATATTATTAATAATAATTTTTTGTTAAATTATACCAAAATTCTTAACTAGCACAACTGGTAAAGTTGTTTATGTTTAAACCCTATGATATGGGTTCAATTCTCCATTCAAACATGTCAAATATTTATTATTTTATGTTTCTTTTTTGTTTCTCAAGGTGCACATGATTAATACATATTATTATATTACATTTAACTATTAATATATGTATTTGACACCTCTTTTTTGTTTTTGTTTTAACAATTGTTTCTTCTAGTTTTAAGATTTTTACAAACATACATTTTATGTTATAATTTTCACTAAAAATAAATTTAATAACGTAATCGAAAATGAGTTCTTGTAAGATTAGAAGCTTTTATGTACTTTTTAAAAAGAAATTGTTGATCCTTTTAACACATACTCGATCATAGACCCTTTGTACTCAACAAATCATTTTCGATTACAGTTTAAATGAAACTTTTTTCTTTAAATATTTATATTTTATCATTTGTAGTTATATTACTTTATTATGACTTTTTTATTTTATTTTATCAAGATACTAAAAAAATATTGAGTGCAACCAACAAAAAAATGTTGGCCCCCCAAAACTAAATATTGTTAGTTTTATTTTGTTTTAATTTACACAATGGGAGGATTGGTCGAAACCCAACACGATCGTATATGTTAATTGTTTCTTTTAACTTTTTATTTCTTAATAATTGTTCCTCATTTTTTCTTCTTCCATATAATTATTATGTTAATCTTTTTTTTATAATTATTTCTAAGTGTTTTTCTGAATTTTTCCTTCTTATTAACCCTAAAAAGAACACAATTTTCTTTAATGTTCTTTATAATATAATTTTAACTAAACTTTAAGACAATTATGTGAAACTTTGATGTAACATTGTTATCAATAACTAATATTGATCTTGATAACAAAAAAAATTAAATTTAATGGCGTACACTTGCAGTGAAATTACATTCAGTTCATATATACTTATAATTTAGCTTTCGCTAAAATTATATTTTTAAAATTAAAAATTATAAAAATATATTCACAAGTAAATCAATATAAAATATTAAGTGGATTTGTCATGTAATTATGTATTTGGAATAAAATATCAATATTTAATATGCATATTTTCTTTTAAAATTTTGAATATATATATATTTTTTAAAAATAGGGCCCCGATTTTAGAATTCGCCTAGGGCCCCGGAATGTCTAGGACCGGCCCTGTGCATGACAAAAGACATACTATATGCATGTGTTGAAGTTGAACTTTAGGACACTCGATCATATGGCAAGGGTACATCGAGCTAGATTAGTTAACTTGAACTTGCCTAGCTAGACTCGTTTGAACTAGAACAAAATTAATCATCATCTATATTGTAGCTTCCGTGATTTAGTTCGTATTTGATCCCACCAACTAAGAAATAACAGAATTCATGTTAAACATCAACTATGTCAGCTCCGCTTGCAATGTATGTGCAAGAGGCTTTCTAATTTCAATGTAACCGTTACCCAACAGTTCAGCACTTAGTGAAGGTGTGATGATGGTATGTTGCATAAATGATGTGGTGCATTACATCATGTATTCTTTAAATTTAAGTAGTAGTGTATATTCTTAGTTTCAATCTCTATCATGTACTAACTATAAATAAGATAACAAATTCGGTGCACCACATCATGATATCGATCCTAGTTTTGAGCGAAATAATTTCCGAGTGTGATTAACTCGCTATTTTGGCAAAAACTATCACTTAATTATTTGAAAATCTACCACATTCACAGAGGGTTGCCAATAGTCGTTGAACGTTTCTAGTGTAAGTTGCACCTACATATTATATATAACTCAATTAAGACTCGCTAAAACCTAAATTATTTCAAATTTCAAACACAATTTCCGATTCATACAAAAAATATCAAGTTTAAGTAAATAAAATATTATATAATCCACATATTTATATACTAGTCATCTTCAGCATGCACTCGTGCGTGCATAAACTCTTTTAAGCAATTTATTTTTGAATTGATCTCAAGAAAAAAGTGAAAAGTAAATTTTATTAATAAATGTAATGGGAGAAATGGAAGAGTTAAAAAACTACATAATCAAATAAGTTTAAATGTTTAGGGTAAAATTGGTGTAGCATGACATGACTTTTTAATTTTTTTTTAATAGTATAGATATAGATGTATCTTTATTGATTTCATTATATTTGTGTGAGTGTTTGAATTAGTCTGGTAAAGAGTAGGTTTCAACTGCTGATGACATGATCAGTTGCAAAGGGGTATTGGAGATTAATTTTATTCAATTATTATTAGTGGTCAAAATGATGTAATGGGTGAAAGAGAATATATATAACAGTATAACACCAAACGTTGGAATTGGGAAACAAATAAGAAGTCCACATATATATTCTTTGTTTTCTAAAAGTGACTTTATTACTAAGGATTGCAAAATGAACTGAATCATGCAAACCCTTCTTGGGAAGGCTTTAACCAATATTAATGCTGTTTAGTTTTCTCATTCTTCGTCTAACTTAATACCCGGTTTATATTTAATTAATTAACTTTCAATAAAATATTCTCCAAGCTGTTGTGTTAGTCTGTTAGATTTGACATTTACCTAAATATGACTAAATTTTAGTCTTTTAGTCCGTCGTGAATCATGATAACGATAAAAAGAAAGTACTTGTTGTTCTTTTTAAATAATTCTACACTTTTATATATACTGTCTAAAAAGATTTTTAAGGGGAATTATTCAAACTAGAATTGAACCTCATGATTGGAAAATCCCTTTAAATTCCTAGGTTTTTCCATAGGGTTTTTATTGTTGAAAAATATATTAGAAACCTTCGATATTAAACACTCCATAGTTCTATTTTAATATTATAAATATGTTATAGTATATATTATATTTCTATTTTCTTATTTTCATAGCTAGCTTTAGTAGTTAACTTTCTTGAATTATTTCATTTTGTAGACTTAGGTCTGTAATTATTTCATTTGAGTAATGCATTTTAGACCATGCAAAGTCTTATTTCATCATCAGATCGTGGAAAAACATATTTTTGACAATTTAATTATAAACTTGTTGAGGATTTCACTACAAAAAATGAAAGTTTATTAAGTTATTTAAAGTCTCAAATTATCTTATAAATTACTTATCATTAATTTTAATCAATTATATACCCTTATAATTAAGTTTGACATGCATTATTATTTATATTTAGATATGCATTATGTATTGAGTAATTATATATTTATGAAGGGTCCGCGCATTAAATGCAGTGTAGTAAATGAGACTAAATACATTGTTGAGGTAGAAGGACATTATCTGGTGTGAATCGATTTTTCTAGCTGGTGGTGGTTAAGATAAGGCAACCCAAACATGATCGGTCGTGCGTTTTGTTTAGTTTTTGTCAAATCATTAGTATATCATTTTCATGTTTACTATTATAATATTCCAATGTACTAAGGTCCCATATACTTGGACTCTTTTTTTCCACAATGCATGTACGATGACCCTTTCTAATTCATTATATGCCAAAAACCATCGTTTTGTAATATACTCTTTCAAATGAAATAATTGTAATATTACAATTTTTTCGAGCAATCTTATTCTTGAAACTTGCCTAAAACTCTTAGTCTCTTTCCAACCTCACATGAGAGATTATTACACTTCTCACATGTGAAGTGATAATTCACATTATCAATGTTCTCACAATTGTTAAAATATTTTTTTTAAATCTCATATTTTTAGAATACATGAGTGATGTGAATTCTCACTCCACGTGTGAGGAGTGTGTTAGTGGGCTGCGCCACATATAATTGATGAAGTGATGCAACAGTTGTACTAAATAATCTCTTCTGAAAATGAGTCTTATTGGATGATCTTATTTAATTTTATAGTGAAGTTTCAATATGATTATGATTTGATTGTTTTGTCTTGTTTGACTTATGGTAGATATAGATGCACGTAACTAATTAACGTTGGAGGGAAGAAATTATATATAGCTAAATCATAAATTTATCAAATTACAAAGAATATCAATCACCAAACTTGACTAGTTTATTGAATTAAATAAAAATTCACATTAGTGAAAGTTGAACATAGGACATTTTGATTCTGGAAGTTCGGCCTTATCAACGAATTATGGCCACATTGACTATATAGTTAACGACTGAATCTTTTATATTAGAATGCCATTATAAATAAGGAATAATACATTCAACTAATTCTTGAAAGTGGACTTCTTGAAATGGATATATAATGACAATTATTCTGAGTAATACATTTTTAGTATGTATAACAGTGATTTATTAATTATTATATGATTTAAAAGGTAAATTAATATATTAATTAATTTCAATTTAAGTGCATGTGGGTCTAAAAAATATTACATGCACCCGCAAATAGCCTGTTCAGTTTTAGTTAGTTGAAATAAAGTAATTAATAAATAAATAAGTTTATAAAAACAAAACAGTCTGATCAGCAAATTACTCAATTGAACAAGTTTATAAAAACAAAAGAGTAACTATATATATATATATACTTAAGCAGAATTTGAACAAGTCTAATTTGAATATTGGGACACTGTCATTTATTGCACTGCTGAAATACACTTGTTAGGTAAGTGTACATATCTTCTTTTGCTTTATCACCTTTCTCACCCAATTGTGGATATATGTAATCAAATAGCTTTCTCCTTTCCTCCATATATACACCCCTTTGTTTGGATACGTGGTTTTAAATATAAAATAAATTATATACAACACACTTTTATGCATTTCTACTATTTGTACAGAGTAACGTTTGAAAATTATTGGAATCACATTAATTATTACATTAGTACTTTAGATGATAGTTTTGAGAAGAAAAAAAATCAATTTTTAAAAAAAGTGTGGATTATTTGGGTGTATGTGGATGGGTTTTGGCTCGGTCTCGCGAAACAAATGAGTTTTCGTCAAACCCATAAAACTATAAAAAAATATATTCAGAAACTCACACTCAAACTTTTCAAACCTATAAAACATTGATTTGACACCTACTATGCACCTATTTTTTTCCCTCAAATCTCACTAAAAAAGACATTGATTTAATACATACCATCTACTTTTTCCCCTAAACCCAACATCCAAACTCAATCCAAGTGGGGTTTCAACTTATTCAAACCACAAAACCCAACAACCAAAACTCATCCAAATGAGGTCTCAAATGTTTCATCGAAACCACCAAAACCATTTTTTTTACCTGAGACCCGCGAAACAGGGTCAAAACCCATCCAAATAGACCCTTGGTGTCGTATCAAGAAAAAAGTATAAAAGTATTTGTATTGATAGAGGTGTCCAAACAATGTGATCAACAAAAATAGTAAGACAAGTCTAAGACATAAATATTTTTGGGAAAAAAAATAAAATATTGATAGATGAGTGGGTGATGGATCAATTGATATCTAATTCGCAATATATTTTTGCTGGATGTGATAATTATGTCCTTTATTTATTAATGTTCTATATGTAGATTAATAAAGTTGTAACCATAATAACAAATAATCAATAACATTTAATATTTAATAATGGGATGGATTAAAGAGTGGTCATATCATGTTTGGATCAACCGGATCGTGTGTGTTTGCCTACCTTACCTTCGTGCATGTATTTTATTAATTTTTATGTTAAACTTTTGAACTTTATCTTGACACTTAATAATTTAAGACAATTCAATAAAATTCGAAGATCGAATAATATATAATATCTACAAATGAATCCGAACCACAACTTGTATCCTATTTTACCAGCAATGGCTAGCTAACTGCCTCAAATTTATTACATCATATATTGTTGGACTTCGGAAAAAAGTGCTACAATTTTACTCGAAACATTCAAACCATTACAAAGTTATTTTTACTAAATTTTTGCCGGACCCTCAACACATGTAATAAATTTTGTAGCAATACTGTCACATATCCTCTTTTTACAGTGGCAATGTAACAAGCGGAAAGTCAAAACAACCAATGTTAGGAAAAGGAAATCACATATTGAATTATTTATTCAAACATCTTCAATTATTATAGGGTTTATTTTCGTGAAAAAGTGCACATGTGATCAACATTTTTGTTATGTCTGTCAGGGAAATTATTACTTACATTTCATGCTTTTCTCATGGGTCTGTCTAAAATGAGATTTTGAGGGATGAGGAACACATGAGATAGCATTTATCTTGGTGACATGTGTCCTCTTAAAATTTAAGTTAAAATAATTTATTTTTTTAAAGACAAATTTGCCCTTTTTTAATGAGTGAAATTCAACAACACCCCTTGTGTTTTGCCTAACTAAAAAAATATGTGTTATTTTTATTAGCAATAAAACTCTGTACTTTTTTTTTTTATTAGCAAAAATATCCATCTCAAGTCGAAATGACAATTTTACCCTATCGAAGGATGAAAAAACATCCCCTTAACTTAAAAGATTACCAATAGCCCCTGGTAACTTTAAAATTTTGCAATAACTCCCCTGTTTTTTTTTTTTTTTTTAAATTGACAAAAAGCTTACCCCCCCCCCCCCCCCCCCAACCCCAACCCCAAAAGTTACATATTGTGGCACTTTACCACCCATATGTACAAAAAAAGCACTTTACCACCTCAAATAATTTTACTTATTTTTTGTTCGACGGAAAATATACATGTGCCTCTCACAAGAATTTTCAAAGTTAGTCACAACCTTCTTACAAGTCCAAATACTTCGCTTATGTAAAAGAACCAAAAATCCGAAGTGAAGTAGAAAAATATTTTATTTGTAAAGAGAGGGAAAAATGCACATCATGTTTTGACTAATTAATTTACCTTTAAAATACACATATGAGTCACATATATGAGTTTTCCAAGAATATGTATATTTTCCATAAAAATTGAGGGGCACATGTATAT
This sequence comes from Penstemon davidsonii, assembly GCA_034814905.1. Classification (NCBI taxonomy): domain Eukaryota; kingdom Viridiplantae; phylum Streptophyta; class Magnoliopsida; order Lamiales; family Plantaginaceae; genus Penstemon; species Penstemon davidsonii. The sequence goes on from JAYDYQ010002688.1 coordinate 10,147,532, forward strand.
TTTCCAAGAATATACATGTGCCCCTCAATGTATAAAGTCGGCAAAAGTTTGGTATGAAAGTGCAATTCCCTCAAATTTTTTTTGTTTTTTTTTTGGGAAAGAGATATGAAATTAATTAGAGATTAGAGAGATTTTTTTAAACATATTAATTAAAGGGTTAGTATGTAATTTAATATATGTTTATTTTTTATAAATGTCCGATGCCACGTCATCATTGAACATTTTGACCAAAAATTGTGGTTCAGATTTGTTGTTGACTTTTTTTAGTGGTTCAGATGGGGTATCTCATATACACTTATGTTCCATAAAATCTTATTTTAGAAAGACCCTTTTCTCATTCCAAAGACTATTACGTACGTACATTTTTTTACTTTTAATTAATAAGAGTGTACTGCAATTTACTTTTTTCTGTAAAATTTACTTGTTTGAGGATATAACTAAGTAGAATTGAATCGAGAACATTAGTCTTTTAATATTTTTATAATTGATTTTGGACATGGCATGGCCGGTTTAATATTTGGACGAACCAACATACGAGCTAATATCATTTCATTTGCTTTTCTATATGTATTTAATTTAACATTTTTATCTTATCAAGTTGAGTATAAATTTAATTTCACAAAATATCGAATAATAAATATTATTTTTATTTTAACCTTTTGATATACTATAATTCGTTCTAAATAAAACTATATTTTATTTTTAAGAACTTAGTAGCAAAAAAAAATGTCAATGGGCAATATCTTCATTATCGTGAATCATTAATAATCAACTGCGACAAAATAAAAAAATTCATCACTAATATATTCGTGTAAAGATTTACTGCGACCAAATTTAACATTTTATCATTAAAATTCTATTTCTTATATATCCTTCAAATGCAAGATATAATACTTAATAGTTTAACTTAACTATCAGTCAAAATATTCAATATTTGTCAAATGTCATGTTTTTTTTTAGATGGTGAGTAAATCGTTACATCAAACACAATATCGGATCGAATCTATTACATTGATATGCAAGTAGATTAATTAGAAATGCTAGTATTAAACTAGATAAAATATCCACTTAAATCATTTAAGTTAAATTATGAGAGTTGAACTACGGCGCAATATATGATAAGGAAAAAAAAATCTATAAAGAAATCGTGAAATGACAGTGTACGAAATTTGATTATTTGAGCAATTATTCAGGAATTATGGAAGAGATGTACCCTACATATATCAGTGTCCTCTCAATTTGATGAATGAATTCAATAATACTTATTAATTTGACATGGACAGATTACCGTCGAGAGATCTTCACATTTTCTGTTTCTAAATACAAAAAAAGATAGAAAATTCTGAAATTAAATTTGCATACCGTACAATTAAATTAATAAGACATGCATATGATTGCATTAGTTTTCCTTTAAGACGTTCTTAATTAAGATCTATCATTTGGTTTCAAAATACTAATTTGAAGTGACGTTTACGTTATTATTATTACTTTTTCTGCTGAAAAATGAATAAATACTTTAATCGTGAGAAAAACAGAAATATAGTTCAGACTTAACCTAATTTATTATTACTAAATTTAGCAAGACTAGACAGATTACTTATAAAGTTACGTTGTACAGTTGTGCTTCGAACATTGATTTCTTAGGTAATTAATTAATTTCGCTTAAAACTATTCTTTCTATGTTTGAATCACATATGCTATAAGAGTTTTGGTTGAAAATTAAAATATGGACCTAACTCCCTAAGCATTTATTTAAACTCAAATAACAAATTAATTGCACTTATGTAGTTATGTAAACATCATTTGTTTATTTTAATTTCTAGTTTAAGGTGGTCATCCGTTACTTATTTTTTTTTAATGAAAAACATCAATTACTATTTAGATAGAACATTATATATATTTTCATATATATGATGATGAATTGATGATCATCACACTTCAGATAGTATTTTGAATATATAATTTTTTCTTATGGACGAAAAAGATAAAGTAACATATCAACGCTATCAATATTACATATTTACATCACCCAATTAGCATTTTTTTTTCCAAGAAAAAAAGGTGTGGTCATGCATTCATTAAAATGAATAAAAAATGGTTTTAGTAATGTTTTTTCCTTAAAAAATTTGATGTAACAATGTATTCACAATGCAAATTAATGACTGTACTAAACTATTGATAATGAAACATGTTATCAAATCCAAAGTCTGGCTATATTATTATACAATAAACAACAGCTCAAAGGACAAGTTTCTTGATTGCATTTTGCATCAATGTACGTCTCAATTAAATTCCACGACCTCAATTTCATCCTCATTATGTAGATAATATGTTATCATTTGAAAAGAGAGACATTTGAAATTGACTAAACATTTGTGAACAACATATTCATGATTTACGTCAAATCTGTCTATCCGAAGAATAAAAGTTAATTGTTTTAGCAGTTTTTAATGTGCCGTTTCACAACGGTAGTGTGTAAATTATATTAAGGTATAATGACAAGTGCCATGACATTGGTGCCGCTACAACTAAATTCACACTCACATCTATTTATATATATATATATATATATATATATATATATATATATATATATATAACTATTATATGGTTAATAGAAATGACGCGTGTTTGAATTATCGCCGATTGAAATTCTCGTATAATATGTATGACGCATTAAATCAGATTAAATATCTTTGAAAAACAAAAAATATATGTATATAACTAATAGAAATCTAAATTAGAAAATATATGTTTGCACCAAAATGATGTTCGAAAAAATAGTTAGATGTCATAATCGGGTTATAAAGCCTTACGATTATTAGAGTGTTCAGTGAGAAAGTTGTAATTTACATGACCAATGGTGGAATTACATGTAAACTATCAAATTCAAAGTTTATGATGAAAATTTTCGTTTGTGGGGCTATATTTTGATATTCTATTATAATCATGGCAATTTTAAGCTTCTCGGGGTTCCTAATGTCGTAAATAAATTATATTTAATGTAAAATTGAATAAATTAAATGATTAAAATGTCAATGGCAGCGAAAACTAAGACCAGAACTCTAAAAAAGTATTAATATTAAAAATTCTTAAATGAGAAGACCTGACTTAGAATTTAAGCAATATATTATCTAAAATTGCAGTGTATTGAAGGAAGAAGAGAGTGTTGTGCTCTTACACACACACACACACACAGAGAGAGAGAGAGAGAGAGAATAGAAATAGAACCAAAAGGAAGTTAATTATTGGAGAAAAAAATGTAGACGTCAAAGTTGTTAAAGAATTTTATTTATTTGTAATTATAAAATTGGTGATTCAAAAGACTATATAGCTAGCTATGTTAATTTTAGTTTTAGGTTTGGAAAACATTGAATCAATAAGAAAACAAATACTATGTAATTTTACCTGTACATGAATAATAGTACCATGACCAAAACGAATAAAAAAATTCATTCCAAAATATTATACTATATATATATATTTTTATATACTAAATCATATATTTATAACTTGAATTGAATAGCGCATTGGATATAAGTTGTTCCTAGTGTGGTGACTCCATAAAAATATAATACATATATTGATAAGATTGTGATATATTTATACTGTTAACACTTTATTTTATTTTAGCATAAGAAAAAACAAGTGAAAAATGGGAATAAAATTAACAAGACAGTGAATTGATGAAAGTGGAAACGTCCAAAAGTAATTAAAGAGTCGGCTGAGTTCAAAATTGTCCAAACACAAAAAGGTCACTATGAGCTGGTGGGGCATACCGTTCATGTTTAGGCCCTTGTTTTAGGACCTTTATTAAAAAAGCCACCCCCCATATCGAGAAAAAAATATTTTATTTTAAAACACAAAAAGGAAAATGAAAGAAATTTGGAACCCCACGACTTTTTAGGAATTGAAATTATGAAGTATATAACTTATTCATCATACATAAACAATATCATTATTTATTGAAAATTATGTTGTCTTAAATGAAGTACGAAATAGAAGAGGTTTGATGATTATGGGTAATAAGGTAGCTAATTTGTTGACATTATTTTCTAAGTGAATTATATGAGAAATTTTAGAATGGTGACAAATCACAAAATAAGAGCATTACAGTTATTTTATGATTGGATAAGTTTAGTCAAATCAAATCTAAACAAGAATTTTCCAAACAATATCATGTTCCATTTCCCAAGTCAAATACGTCTTAAATTTTACAGTGCAAAAAAATGTCCTAACAATTAAGATTAAATTAAATTGCTTGAGACGTACCTTGAGATCACATGTGCGGTTGTGTTGTACATTGCCACATGCAACATGAAGTGAACTAGATAGAGCATTGTGATACGTGTTGTATGAAAAAGTGGATAAGATGGAAATTAAATCGCATTTCTAAAACTTTTTAGAGTATTTTATTACATATTCCACTCAAAATCCCCAAGCCTTATTATTCGCAATACATGTTAGAATTATGAACTTTATTAATGTGATAGAGAAAAAACTTTCGAATTTACTTCAAATGCAAGAGTTTGTGCCTTTTTTTGTGTGTGTACGTATGTTCATTTTTCCTATGTTCTCATTAAATATCAAGTTTTAAAATAATATTATGCATATCAAAACATAAATGATTTGTGACACCATGCTATCTAGTTCTTTTGTTTTAATATTTAATTTGATTCAACAAAATAAAATTCACTATCTAAAAAAAAAGTCATGCAAATTGCAAAGTGGTTTAAGTCATACTTAGAATTTTAATCAAGAATAAAGTTTTTAAAATGATTGCGAAAACCAAATTAAAAAACTCGATATTCAAATCATACTCGTTTAATAAGAACTCGTATGAACTCGGTCCATGATACAACAAACAAACTTAAATGCTATATTTCACTAGTTAATTTTTTAAATTCGACACGATAAATTAAAACCTGACAAATATATGTAAAAACATCAAATTACTGTAAGTGCACTAGTGTTCAACAAGATTATAGCTCGTTCGAGCTTAATACACCACTAAGCATTTAAAGCAAGCTCGATAAAATTTTCAAAAATCAGCCTTAAACATTGTGTTATCCAACATTACTACTCGACTCGTTTTGGTCCCTATTTGCACGAAGGTCAACTAATAAATCATTTTATAGACACGTGTCACCATAAGGGCTGGTTGTGTCATGGAGAACCCATGAATATGCAAAACACTCTATCTAAATCCAACTTCATTGACTCTTATGCGTGTTTCCATCTCATTTTAAATGGACTAATTAATACAGTACAAGTATTATATAGTAGTAGTACAAAATTTCATTTCATTTCTTCTATTTTTATTTTGTTGGGTAAAATGGGTAATTAAAGTTTCTCTCTCTAGATTTTTCTCTATCTGGAAGTGAGTTGTGGACCCCAAAACTGGTCCTCTGCTTTGCTGGCTTGAAGCTCTCCATTGTTGGTTTTTAATGGGGATTGTCTTGTGAGAGAGACTAGAGTTTCAGAGTTGCCCCAATCAAACACTCCACAACAGTAACAATAATAATAATAATAATAATAATACTTATATATATCTCTCTCTCATCGTTAATTATTTTTCACCCTGCTTTCTCTCTCTATATTGTGTTTCTTTTTCTTTTCTCCATCACTTCATCATCATCAGCAGCAGCAGACCATCTTGCTTCTTCTCCTTATTGCCCTCAGAAAATATAGAAGAGGACTAAATACTTAAAAAAACTCAATTCAGTTTTTTTAATTTTATTTATGAAAAGTCTCACTTTGATTTGATGGATCCACAGATCTAAACCGTATTTCACTATCAGATCTTCCTTCCTCTAAATCAACTATAAAGGTAGAGGTAGCATCTTTGTCATATTCCCATGCCACAGTATCTTTTCAATATATAGTGTAAAATTGTGTAGTGTTGAATTGCTAATATTGCTGTAGGGCTTTGTGAATTTTGAGAAATTGGGGGTTTTTAGGTTCATTGTTCAATAAATTGTTAAATTAGGTTTTTTTTTTTTTTTTGTTCGATAGTTGGACCTTCTGGAATTCGAACTGTTTGACCAAACAGTCGTCTATAGAAAAAGTGAATTTTTGACCACTAGTTTTCAAACCCGTCTTTTTTCCTTGGTGTTGAATTTTCATTGCGGCTGTTGTGCTCATGGGCTATCTGTTTCTTGGTCAGAGATCTATTTAACATTGGCAGTCCTTGTTTTTTGGGTGATTTTATAGCACTTTTATGCTGAATTAAACATAAACTTGCATAATAATGTGTACTTTTCTGCAAATCATTTTCTTGTTCAAACTCTAATTTCTTTGTTTTTTTAGGTTGTTTTTTCCAGAATCCTATTGCGAATAGAGAAATACAATCATACAATTGAGTTTTATTTGGAGCAGAGCTACTTTTAGTGCTCATTAGATGATAATTTGGAGGGTTGTTTGGATGAGATGAGGGATGTTATCTGGGTTAATGAACTTTTTGCGGGCCTGTTTTCGGCCAAGGTCAGATCGATGTGTTCACACAGGCTCGGATGCTAGTGGTCGCCAAGATGGACTGTTATGGTATAAGGACTCGGGGCAACATTTTAATGGAGAATTTTCAATGGCTGTAGTTCAAGCAAATAATTTACTAGAGGATCAGAGTCAACTTGAATCTGGTTCTTTGAGCTTAAATGATTCAGGACCATATGGTACTTTCGTGGGGATTTATGATGGACATGGTGGCCCTGAGACCTCTCGGTTTATCAACGAACACCTCTTCCAACATCTAAAGAGTAAGTCCCACAAAAGTTTTATTGGAATTTGAACTATCAGAACTTTAGTTAGTTTATATTTTTTATTTTTCTTAAGAAAAAAGAATTGTTAAGATGCTGGGATGCCAAATCCAATCTTTCCCATATGAATGATTGCAGTTGTAAGCAAATAGTGCACTGCTTTCAAGTTTTGAGTTCTTATTTTGTCAATGTTCCTTGTACCATTTAATTGGAAATATGAAGGCTAAGTGAAGGAATTAAAAATTTTAAAAATCAAATTAGAAACTTTTGTGCCCAACAATTAAAGAGAACAGTTCTCTTGGACTTGGACTTCTTAGGTGTGATGCTGTTAACTAGAATATTATTGGAGTTCAGATTTCCTTAAAAATATTTATAGTGGATCACTTGGCTTTTTATGGTTATTCTTATTAGAACCAAAGTCTTGATCGATTGTGTATTTCCTGATTTTTGATGCAGGGTTCACTGCAGAGCATCAATCTATGTCAGTGGAGGTTATTAAGAAGGCATTTCAGGCAACAGAAGATGGTTTTTTCTCAGTTGTAAGTAGGCAATGGCCCGTGAAACCACAGATTGCAGCAGTTGGCTCTTGCTGCCTTGTTGGAATCATCTGTAGTGGATCTCTCTACATAGCAAATCTTGGTGATTCCCGTGCTGTTTTGGGGAGACTTGTCAAAGCTACTGGGGAAGTACTTGCTATTCAACTCTCAGCAGAGCATAATGCGAGTATTGAGTCTGTGAGACAAGAGCTGCAGTCGATGCACCCCGATGACTCACATATTGTCGTTCTAAAGCATAATGTATGGAGAGTGAAGGGTCTTATTCAGGTTGGTTTATGTTCTTAAAAGTATAAAGTATTCTTCTAAAATTTCTGCTAAAAACTATGTTTTCTTAGACGAAGAATTCGTTCCAACAGGGTGATCATTTTCATTTTCCTTTCTGGCAATATTTTTGTTGGTTCTATTCCCAAGTTAGGTTTACACTTCAAAGGTTTAAATAGATTAATTTATCTAAAAGCTATCTTTGTCAATGTAGATTGTTTGTTTAAGATGGATGGAGCTTCATGTCTATACAGTTTGAGGGGGGCTATATAGGCTCCTGAACCGAATTAAGGCTAATTCACGTCAATATTTTCAAAATATTGCTAAACCTGGTCCTAACTTTTTATATAAAAATTGCACATTTTGTCATTTTCTCCACTCCATCCATTTTTTGCACTCTTGGTCCATTGGACAATTGCTGTTTTGTACTTTTAATCCCGAAGGACTGTCCTTGTCCAAATAGGATAGAAAGGGGACGAAAGGACGAAATGTGCAAAAAAATTGAAAAATAGAGAACGTGCTATTTTTTAAAGTGTGGGACTATTAGTGTTGAGTGTCCATTGTGGGACGAATGTACTTTTTGTCTACTACTTCTTGTAATGCCAAAAAAGGTAAAAGAAATGATAACTATTACTCGTGAGTATATTCTTTTGCATATGTCAAAGCTTTTACTTAATAATGGCTCTTTGTATGTTGTTTTACAGATCTCTAGATCAATTGGAGATGTGTATTTGAAAAAGCCTGAATACAACAGGGAACCTTTATATCAAAAATTTCGACTTCGCGAGCCTTTCAAAAGACCAATTTTGAGCGCAGAACCTGCAATTACGGAGCACCAGTTGCTGCCTCATGACCAGTTCATTATATTTGCATCAGATGGCCTTTGGGAGCACTTTACCAATCAAGAAGCAGTTGATCTTGTCCAAAATCATCCACGCTGCGTAAGATTTTTGATGCTTAAAACATTAGCACATTTCTATGTTCAACCATATTCCTTAGTTTTTCTTGCCCTTTTAACGACTAGATGTAATTTCAACTTAGTTTTCTTGAATTTGATTCTTCTTCCAACAATCCAAGAATTTACTCATTTAAGAAAGGTGAGAGTATTAATTATATGATTACAAATGAGATAATATAATACTATGACTTGTTTGCTAGAACTTATTAAAATATAGATTGTGTTAAAATCTCATCTTTGACACCTATTTGGTGGGAAAATTAGTAGAATGAAGCAACTATTATAAGGATACTAAAGTTTCACCACTTCATTTTGTTGTAGAGCTATGATGGTTATATTATCACGAAGTAGGACATGTAATATTTACATTTGTGATCTCATCTTTGAGGCCTACTTGGTGGGCAAATTAGTAAAATGAAGCAACACTTACAGGGATAGTTGAGAATTTTACCCCCTAGTTATGTTGTTGAACCATGAAAACTATATTATTACAGGTAGTGCCTAAAAATGATGGGTTATCATCTGTTTGCTGGTCAATCCATTCTATTTATCAGCACGACCAAACAAGAAAATAAGGAAAATAAAGATAGATAAAAAGGCTTAATCTCACCCAATGTTTGCTTCCATACGAGTTCTAAAAACTCGTAACTCGTCTTGTAGAAGTTATAGAATATTGGTGAAAATATTAATTACTGTCATTACAAATATTTTCAACTTGTTTGGTAGCTGAGTTTAAATGAGTTAAAATTCACCGCCTAAACCTGCTATTGCCCAATAGAGTTTAAATGAGTTAAAATTCACTACCTGTATTTATCAACGTTGCCAAACAAGAAAATAAAGGTACATAAAATGCTTAATCTATTTTGCAGGGGAGTGCTAGGAGATTAGTAAAAGTGGCATTACAAGAAGCAGCAAAGAAGAGGGAAATGAGATACTCGGACTTAAAGAAAATCGACCGGGGAGTTCGCCGCCATTTCCATGATGACATCACCGTAGTCGTGTTGTTTCTCGACTCACATCTTGTGAGCAGGGCTAGTTCTGTACGGACTCCTAATATATCCGTAAAAGGAGGTGGTTTTACTCTACCTCCCAATTCCCGTGCACCCTGCCCCACCCCCACAGTACCTGTTGCTACTTGAAAAGATTTGAATTCTTTAATGTACACTTGTAACTTTTAACTGAAGACTATTGACATAGTTCCAATGTTCAAGAGGAAAGGGAAATTGGAAAAATCGAGAAACTTGAAGGTGACGATGATCGTTTATAGTTTATGTTTTCTGGGCAGAATATTTCTACCCTTTGTTGTTTTAAAAATCTCATTTTACCTTTGTAAATCTTGTGACTTTTTAAGGATATATGACCTGATCGATTCTCATTTTGAGATTCAACTTGCAGCTGAAAGTGGATAAATGAAGAAATGTGTTTTTTCAAATTTTCTTTACTTATTTGCACTGATTGATCATGGTGGAAATCTTACCGCTATAATTTTGTAAATGTGTTGCATATTAACATTGTAGGGCTATAACGGGTCGGATTCTATCATATTCATACTGTTGAGCTTAGGGTCAGACCCGCATCCATTTATTTTAATTGGGTTCAGATTTTGATTTTGTTGGATCTTGAATATCTCTCAATACGTTCCAAGTTCATCAGAGTTCCAATAGAAATTCAGATCCAGTCAGGGACAAGTTGGAGAAGATCAATGATAAACACACTTAGCCACATTATTTGAAGATATTATAATTCGTCCAGACATGGAAGTGTTAATAATGTTATAATATTAATTTATGCTGGTGTAAAGAATCACTTAACATGATATTGAAATTATTGAAATAATTTAAGCTGGTGTAAAGAATTAAAATATTAACACATTTTATTAGTCCAATAATAATATACTAAATCATCTATTATTGAAATAGAATATTTTAGTCAATAAGGCCATAGTCTAGTGGCAAAAACTGAGCCTCCAAGATCAAGAGGGTAAAAGATCTAGGGTTTTACTCTCACTAATAGGGGGGTATATCTCTAGTTTGTAGTCTATTTCTAAATATATTTAATATTTTACAGATCTAATTAATTTAAATTCATATCCAACATGTATTTTGTAATCGGACTTAGATACAGGTGGACCAATGATATATAATTTAAACTTATAATCGGAGTCTGGTGCAATGTTAATGCGAAATAGAAACCTAGTTAGCTTTAGAAAGCAAGCATCAAAATTAACTGCTTTTTTTCCCCCACTAATTAAGTGTTTGATCCCAATTATAGAAATTATTTTTAGTCAATCGTGATTTTAATGGTGTTTGGTCTCTAATATCATAATCACTTTTGGAACCTTCAGAAGCTAAAAATCAACTTATTTTAGAAGCTACTAAAGTGTTACTTTTGCAAAAGCTATTATTCAAAAGCAATTATTTTATAACTGAATTTTATCAGAATCAATTATTGTCAAAATCCATTTTAATCCTATAGTTGATTTTTGAATCTCTAGGCCAAACTAACCCTAAAATATGGATCATAATTTCATAGACTGCATTGAGTATATCATAAATGTTCACCTCAATATAATGACATCACTAGAATTCGAATTTGGGGTTTGCTTCTAAAAGCCCAAAGTCCGTATCACTTGGCTTAAATTTATTACCATAAATTAATTAAGTAAGAGCCTCTCCAAAAAAAAAAAAAAAAAAAAGCTAGAGAAAAAAAATTATTGAATAAATATGAAAAAGGAAAATTTCAAGTTTGGTTGTCTTCTCGACATGGGTCCCACACAGCCGAGCAATTAATACGTGTCCCACTTGTGCAGATAATTTAGATTTGAGATTGCGAGACCAATACACTGCTTACTGCTCATCACATTTCAGCTCCAAAAGTAGCAACTGTTCTAGAAGTTCTCAAAAAAGAAAAAGAAAAAAAAAACTGATTCTAGAAGAACTAAAATGTTGTGTTTCAATAACTAAAAATTGATTCTTAATTTTTTAAGTTTATGTTTATATGATCGATCATGGGGTAATTAACTTAATTTCAAATGAATTAAGTCGTTATTATTTTAATATACAGTTAATTAGTTGAATTTTAAAAATACTGATTTAAGTACTTTTTTTTTTGAAAAATGAGACATTATACATATGGTACATTCATACCTAACAAAAAAGAAAAAAGAAAAAACTCTAGGACATTCACCTAAGTTAACAATGAATACATATTACTGATAAACAAATTTGTTTGTCCAAATAAAAACATACAACGGAAATTTAATTTAGTTTCGTAAAAAACACACAACTTCAAATTTTCTTATTTTTCGGATAATCATAATACCATATTTTGTATATACTGAAAGATACCCTGTCACATAAAACATTATCGTGAATTCTATTAAATAAAATATAAAATGTGTCTCATAAGAACTTCCCACTAAGTCTAACGAGAATAAAAATATTATGATGATGAGGGTCTGTCCAATAAACAAAAAATAAAGGTAAAAGTGATAAAATCATAAATATCAACTTATTTTTTTGATTCTTTGAATATAAATAGGCGTGTAAACGTATATTTGAGCAAAAAATCAGATAACATATCCTATGTATAATTTTTTTAAATAAGTCAAATAGAGTTGAATATTAATTTTGAAAGTTTTACTATTACCATGTTAAATGGATTGTATAAGATATTTCACTTTCAGTGCTTTAATTGCGCTGGTAATTATGGTAACTACACACAAAGATATTTTAAGTCTTCACATGATAGATGCACCATATGCCACAGTTAAATATATAATTGAAAACACAATAATTGAATTATTATATATCCCAAACATCAGATCTCAGTCTCGTTTTTGCCCTGTACATTGCAATATCGCATCTCTCTCCGTCTCCTCTTCCGATTGAAAACTAAAAAGGGAAAAAGAGGTACGTGTATCTTCCGGATCGAATTTTAGAATCTCAATTTCAGTTTCTGGGTATATTATGATATGGATGTTTATTGCATATGCTGAATTTCGCGGGTCGACGTAGTTTTACGATATTAATTAACTAAGTTGCTTTGATTGGTGAAGTGTGTTTGTTCGTGTGATTGTTAGTTTAGTACTTGAATCTGAAATTCACTGCTCAACTGACTTATGATTGGTTGAAGTAGTATTTCTTTTACCGTGTTTGTAATTTCTGTGCTTTTTTTGATAGGTTAATTATGGGCGGGGCACAGAATGGTGAGTTGGAGGAGGGAACCTTGGAGATTGGAATGGGTATGTTTTTTTTTGGAATTGTTTTTGGTTGAGTATGCGTTAAGTTTTTAAATATCCACTAATGCTGATTAGCCTTATGCATACGGATCAGAGCAGATGATAATAATCACAGATAAAAAACAACATTAAGAAGTTTCAGAAGTCCTTTTAATATTGATAATGAGATTTTTATTTTTATTTTTAGTAAATAGCCTACCTTATATGTACAATCGTAGCAGCGAATGTTCTAAAGCTCTTAAATTTTGCAGAATATAGAACTGTTTCTGGGGTTGCTGGACCTCTAGTAATCCTTGACAAAGTCAAGGTAAATGATGTGCTCCCTTTTGATTTATTTCTGCTTTATTATTTTAGTATTTACGTTTTACACATTGTTGTCTAATTTTTATTACGCGTATAGCTCTTGGGAAGAGGTCCTTAATATGTTTATATGAAACTATTTCAGGGACCCAAGTACCAGGAAATTGTTAACATTCGCCTAGGAGATGGAACTACCCGGCGTGGGCAAGTCTTGGAAGTGGATGGAGAGAAGGCTGTTGTTCAGGTAGCCACCATATGTATATGTGTATATTTTATATTTTGGGTTCCTTTCTATTTCCCTGTCATGTAGTGAGAGTGAGATATGTTTTCACTTTGCCATCTCCAAAATGTGTCTCCTTGTTACATGTTTCAAGATTATAATATCATTATCCTATATGACACGAAGAATGATTTGTTAGTTGCTTCTTTAGCTCCTTTAGGGTATTAGTGGTAATCCTTTCGAGATTTCTTCTTTACGAGATCCTTTCCCTTGAATTGTTTGAGTTACATATTATTGAATGTTACTTTTTCTTAGGTAACTTCAACACATTTAGTCTGCTAACTGAACTCTGAAGTATGAAGAGTACCTTTACTCATAACTATTCCTGAATTCCCTTGTTTTTCCATCCAGGTTTTTGAAGGAACATCTGGAATTGACAACAAATATACGACTGTCCAGTTTACAGGGGAGGTACAGTTGTTCGTCTCTTTCCACATATTTCTCTCTTAGAATCAGACTGTTGTGGATTTCAATTACTTAAGTAATGTGAACTCACTGTTGTGTGATTAATATTTTTTCATTATATGCTCGAGTTTCCTCTCCCCAAACTCCCATTCATAGCGGAAATAAAACATTTCATCTCCCCAAACTTCCTGACATGCATTACTTAACAGGAAATCTTTCATCAAATCAGTTTATGATATCCCCACCCCCCCCCCCCCCCACCCCCCCCCCCCCCCACCCCCCCCCCCCCCCACCCCCCCCCCCCCCCACCCCCCCCCCCCCCCACCCCCCCCCCCCCCCACCCCCCCCCCCCCCCACCCCCCCCCCCCCCCACCCCCCCCCCCCCCCACCCCCCCCCCCCCCCACCCCCCCCCCCCCCCACCCCCCCCCCCCCCCACCCCCCCCCCCCCCCACCCCCCCCCCCCCCCACCCCCCCCCCCCCCCACCCCCCCCCCCCCCCACCCCCCCCCCCCCCCACCCCCCCCCCCCCCCACCCCCCCCCCCCCCCACCCCCCCCCCCCCCCACCCCCCCCCCCCCCCACCCCCCCCCCCCCCCACCCCCCCCCCCCCCCACCCCCCCCCCCCCCCACCCCCCCCCCCCCCCACCCCCCCCCCCCCCCACCCCCCCCCCCCCCCACCCCCCCCCCCCCCCACCCCCCCCCCCCCCCACCCCCCCCCCCCCCCACCCCCCCCCCCCCCATCAAACCCCGTCTTTTTTCCTTGGTGTTGAATTTTCATTGCGGCTGTTGTGCTCATGGGCTATCTGTTTCTTGGTCAGAGATACTATTTAACATTGGCAGTCCTTGTTTTTTGGGTGATTTTATAGCACTTTTATGCTGAATTAAACATAAACTTGCATAATAATGTGTACTTTTCTGCAAATCATTTTCTTGTTCAAACTCTAATTTCTTTGTTTTTTTAGGTTGTTTTTTCCAGAATCCTATTGCGAATAGAGAAATACAATCATACAATTGAGTTTTATTTGGAGCAGAGCTACTTTTAGTGCTCATTAGATGATAATTTGGAGGGTTGTTTGGATGAGATGAGGGATGTTATCTGGGTTAATGAACTTTTTGCGGGCCTGTTTTTCGGCCAAGGTCAGATCGATGTGTTCAACACAGGCTCGGATGCTAGTGGTCGCCAAGATGGACTGTTATGGTATAAGGACTCGGGGCAACATTTTAATGGAGAATTTTCAATGGCTGTAGTTCAAGCAAATAATTTACTAGAGGATCAGAGTCAACTTGAATCTGGTTCTTTGAGCTTAAATGATTTCAGGACCATATGGTACTTTCGTGGGGATTTATGATGGACATGGTGGCCCTGAGACCTCTCGGTTTATCAACGAACACCTCTTCCAATCATCTAAAGAGTAAGTCCCACAAAAGTTTTTATTGGAATTTGAACTATCAGAACTTTAGTTAGTTTATAATTTTTTATTTTTCTTAAGAAAAAAGAATTGTTAAGATGCTGGGATGCCAAATCCAATCTTTCCCATATGAATGATTGCAGTTGTAAGCAAATAGTGCACTGCTTTCAAGTTTTGAGTTCTTATTTTGTCAATGTTCCTTGTACCATTTAATTGGAAATATGAAGGCTAAGTGAAGGAATTAAAAATTTTAAAAATCAAATTAGAAACTTTTGTGCCCAACAATTAAAGAGAACAGTTCTCTTGGACTTGGACTTCTTAGGTGTGATGCTGTTAACTAGAATATTATTGGAGTTCAGATTTCCTTAAAAATATTTATAGTGGATCACTTGGCTTTTTATGGTTATTCTTATTAGAACCAAAGTCTTGATCGATTGTGTATTTCCTGATTTTGATGCAGGGTTCACTGCAGAGCATCAATCTATGTCAGTGGAGGTTATTAAGAAGGCATTTCAGGCAACAGAAGATGGTTTTTTCTCAGTTGTAAGTAGGCAATGGCCCGTGAAACCACAGATTGCAGCAGTTGGCTCTTGCTGCCTTGTTGGAATCATCTGTAGTGGATCCCTCTACGTAGCAAATCTTGGCGATTCCCGTGCTGTTTTGGGGAGACTTGTCAAAGCTACTGGGGAAGTACTTGCTATTCAACTCTCAGCAGAGCATAATGCGAGTATTGAGTCTGTGAGACAAGAGCTGCAGTCGATGCACCCCGATGACTCACATATTGTCGTTCTAAAGCATAATGTATGGAGAGTGAAGGGTCTTATTCAGGTTGGTTTATGTTTTTAAAAGTATAACGTATTCTTCTAAAATTTCTACTAAAAACTATGTTTTCTTAGACGAAGAATTCGTTCCAACAGGGTGATCATTTTCATTTTCCTTTCTGGCAATATTTTTGTTGGTTCTTTTCCCAAGTTAGGTTTACACTTCAAAGGTTTAAATATATTAATTTATCTAAAAGCTATCTTTGTCAATGTAGATTGTTTGTTTAAGATGGATGGAGCTTCATGTCTATAGAGTTTGAGGGGGCCTATATAGGCTCCTGAACCGAATTAAGGCTAATTCACGTCAATATTTTCAAAATATTGCTAAACCTGGTCCTAACTTTTTATATAAAAATTGCACAATTTGTCATTTTCTCCACTCCATCCATTTTTTGCACTCTTGGTCCATTGGACAATTGCTGTTTTGTACTTTTAATCCCGAAGGACTGTCCTTGTCCAAATAGGATAGAAAGGGGACGAAAGGACGAAATGTGCAAAAAAATTGAAAAATAGAGAACGTGCTATTTTTTAAAGTGTGGGACTATTAGTGTTGAGTGTCCATCGTGGGACGAATGTACTTTTTGTCTACTACTTCTTGTAATGCCAAAAAAGGTAAAAGAAATGATAACTATTACTCGTGAGTATATTCTTTTGCATATGTCAAAGCTTTTACTTAATAATGGCTCTTTGTATGTTGTTTTACAGATCTCTAGATCAATTGGAGATGTGTATTTGAAAAAGCCTGAATACAACAGGGAACCTTTATATCAAAAATTTCGACTTCGCGAGCCTTTCAAAAGACCAATTTTGAGCGCAGAACCTGCAATTACGGAGCACCAGTTGCTGCCTCATGACCAGTTCATTATATTTGCATCAGATGGCCTTTGGGAGCACTTTACCAATCAAGAAGCAGTTGATCTTGTCCAAAATCATCCACGCTGCGTAAGATTTTTGATGCTTAAAAACATTAGCACATTTCTATGTTCAACCATATTCCTTAGTTTTTCTTCCCCTTTTAACGACTAGATGTAATTTCAACTTAGTTTTCTTGAATTTGATTCTTCTTCCAACAATCCAAGAATTTACTCATTTAAGAAAGGTGAGAGTATTAATTATATGATTACGAATGAGATAATATAATACTATGACTTGTTTGCTAGAACTTATTAAAATATAGATTGTGTTAAAATCTCATCTTTGACACCTATTTGGTGGGAAAATTAGTAGAATGAAGCAACTATTATAAGGATACTAAAGTTTCACCACTTCATTTTGTTGTAGAGCTATGATGGTTATATTATCACGAAGTAGGACATGTAATATTTACATTTGTGATCTCATCTTTGAGGCCTACTTGGTGGGCAAATTAGTAAAATGAAGCAACACTTACAGGGATAGTTGAGAATTTTACCCCCTAGTTATGTTGTTGAACCATGAAAACTATATTATTACAGGTAGTGCCTAAAAATGATGGGTTATAATCTGTTTGCTGGTCAATCCATTCTATTTATCAGCACGACCAAACAAGAAAATAAGGAAAATAAAGATAGATAAAAAGGCTTAATCTCACCCAATGTTTGCTTCCATACGAGTTCTAAAAACTCGAAACTCGTCTTGTAGCAGTTATAGAATATTGGTGAAAATATTAATTACTGTCATTACAAATATTTTCAACTTGTTTGGTAGCAGAGTTTAAATGAGTTAAAATTCACCGCCTAAACCTACTATTGCCCAATAGAGTTTAAATGAGTTAAAATTCACTACCTGTATTTATCAAGGTTGCCAAACAAGAAAATAAAGGTACATAAAATGCTTAATCTATTTTGCAGGGGAGTGCTAGGAGATTAGTGAAAGTGGCATTACAAGAAGCAGCAAAGAAGAGGGAAATGAGATACTCGGACTTAAAGAAAATCGACCGGGGAGTTCGCCGCCATTTCCATGATGACATCACCGTAGTCGTGTTGTTTCTCGACTCACATCTTGTGAGCAGGGCTAGTTCTGTACGGACTCCTAATATATCCGTAAAAGGAGGTGGTTTTACTCTACCTCCCAATTCCCGTGCACCCTGCCCCACCCCCACAGTACCTGTTGCTACTTGAAAAGATTTGAATTCTTTAATGTACACTTGTAACTTTTAACTGAAGACTATTGACATAGTTCCAATGTTCAAGAGGAAAGAGAGATTGGAAAAATCGAGAAACTTGAAGGTGACGATGATCGTTTATAGTTTATGTTTTCTGGGCAGAATATTTCTACCCTTTGTTGTTTTAAAAATCTCATTTTACCTTTGTAAATCTTGTGACTTTTTAAGGATATATGACCTGATCGATTCTCATTTTGAGATTCAACTTGCAGCTGAAAGTGGATAAATGAAGTAATGTGTTTTTTCAAATTTTCTTTACTTATTTGCACTGATTGATCATAGTGGAAATCTTACCGCTATAATTTGGTAAATATGTTGCATATTAACATTGTATGGGTATAACGGGTCGGATTCTATCATATTCATACTGTTGAACTTAGGGTCAGACCCGCATCCATTTATTTTAATTGGGTTCAGATTTTGATTTTGTTGGATCTTCAATATCTCTCAATACGTTCCAAGTTCATCAGATTTCAGATCCAGTCAGGGACAAGTTGGAGAAGATCAATGATAAACACACTTAGCCACATTATTTGAAGTAATTATTATAATTCGTCCAGACATGGAAGTGTTAATAATGTTATAATATTAATTTATGCTGGTGTAAAGAATCACTTAACATGATATTGAAATTATTAAATTAATTTAAGCTGGTGTAAAGAATGAAAATATTAACACATTTTATTAGTCCAATAATAATATACTAAATCATCTATTATTGAAATCGAATATTTTAGTCAATAAGGCCATAGTCTAATGGCAAAAACTGAGCCTTCCAAGATTAAGAGGGTAAAAGATCTAGGGTTTCACTCTCACTAATAGGGGTATTTATCTAGTTTGTAGTCTGTTTCTAAAAAATATTAAATATTTTACAGATCTAATTAATTTAAATTCATATCCAACATGTATTTTGTAATCGGACTTAGATACAGGTGGACCAATGATATATAATTTAGACTTATAATCCGAGTCTGGTGCAATGTTAATGCGCAATAGAAACCTAGTTAGCTTCAGAAAGCAAGCATCAAAATTAACTGCTTTTTTTTCCCACTAATTAAGTGTTTGACCCCAATTATAGAAATTGTTTTTAATCAATCGTGATTTTAATGGTGTTTGGCCTCCAATATCATAATCACTTTTGGAATTTCCAGAAGCTAAAAATCATCTTATTTTAGAAACTACTAAAGTGTTACTTTTGCAAAAGCTATTATTCAAAAACAATTATTTTATAATTGAATTTTATCAGAATCAATTATTGTCAAAATCCATTTTAATCCTATAGTTGATTTTTGAATCGCTAGGCCAAACTAACCCTAAAATATGGATTATAATTTCAGAGACTGCATTGAGTATATCATAAATGTTCACCTCAATATAATGACTCCACTGGGATTCGAATTTGGGGTTTGCTTCTAAAAGCCCTAAGTCTGTATCACTTGGCTTAAATTTATTACCATAAATATATTAAGTAAGAGCCTTCAAAAAAAAAAAAATCAAGAGAAAAATAAATATTGGTTAAATATATAAAAGGAAATTTTCATGTTTAGTTGTCTTCTCGACATGGGTCCCACACAGCCGAGCAATAAATACGTGTCCCACTTGTGCAGATAATTTAGATTTGAGATTGCGAGACCAATACACTGCTTACTGCTCATCACATTTCAGCTCCAAAAGTAGCAACTGATTCTAGAAGTTCTCAAAAAAAAAAAAAAAAAACTGATTCTAGAAGAACTAAAATGTTGTGTTTCAATAACTAAAAATTGATTCTTAATTTTTTAAGTTTATGTTTATATGATCGATCATGGGGTAATTAACTTAATTTCAAATGAATTAAGTCGTTATTATTTTAATATACAGTTAATTAGTTTGATTTTAAAAATACTGATTTAAGTATTTTTTTTTTGAAAAATGAGACATTATACATCTGGTACATTCATACCTAACAAAAAAAAAAAAAAAAAAAACTCTAGGACATTCACCTAAAGTTAACAATGAATACATATTACTGATAAACAAATTTGTTTGTCCAAATAAAAACATACAACAGAAATTTAATTTAGTTTCGTAAAAAACACACAACTTCAAATTTTCTTATTTCTCGGATAATTATAAGACCATATTTTGTATATATTGAAAGATACCCTGTCACATAAAACATTATCGTGAATTCTCTTAAATAAAATATAAAATGTGTCTCATAAGAACTTCCCACTAAGTCTAATGAGAATAAAAATATTATGATGATGAGGGTCTGTCCAATAAACAAAAAAAAAAGGTAAAAGTGATAAAATCATAAATATCAACTTATTTTTTTGATTCTTTGAATATAAATAGGCGTGTAAACGTATATTTGAGCAAAATATCAGATAACATATCCTATGTATAATTTTTTTAAATAAGTCAAATAGAGTTGAATATTAATTTTGAAAGTTTTACTATTACCATGTTAAATGGATTGTACAAGATATTTCACTTTCAGTGCTTTAATTGCGCTGGTAATTATGGTAACTACACACAAAGATATTTTAAGTCTTCACATGATAGATGCACCATATGCCACAGTTAAATATATAATTGAAAACACAATAATTGAATTATTATATATCCCAAACATCAGATCTCAGTCTCGTTTTTGCCCTGTACATTGCAATATCGCATCTCTCTCCGTCTCCTCTTCCGATTGAAAACTAAAAAGGGAAAAAGAGGTACGTGTATCTTCCGGATCGAATTTTAGAATCTCAATTTCAGTTTCTGGGTATATTATGATATGGATGTTTATTGCATATGCTGAATTTCGCGGGTCGACGTAGTTTTACGATATTAATTAACTAAGTTGCTTTGATTGGTGAAGTGTGTTTGTTCGTGTGATTGTTAGTTTAGTACTTGAATCTGAAATTCACTGCTCAACTGACTTATGATTGGTTGAAGTAGTATTTCTTTTACCGTGTTTGTAATTTCTGTGCTTTTTTTGATAGGTTAATTATGGGCGGGGCACAGAATGGTGAGTTGGAGGAGGGAACCTTGGAGATTGGAATGGGTATGTTTTTTTTTGGAATTGTTTTTGGTTGAGTATGCGTTAAGTTTTTAAATATCCACTAATGCTGATTAGCCTTATGCATACGGATCAGAGCAGATGATAATAATCACAGATAAAAAACAACATTAAGAAGTTTCAGAAGTCCTTTTAATATTGATAATGAGATTTTTATTTTTATTTTTAGTAAATAGCCTACCTTATATGTACAATCGTAGCAGCGAATGTTCTAAAGCTCTTAAATTTTGCAGAATATAGAACTGTTTCTGGGGTTGCTGGACCTCTAGTAATCCTTGACAAAGTCAAGGTAAATGATGTGCTCCCTTTTGATTTATTTCTGCTTTATTATTTTAGTATTTACGTTTTACACATTGTTGTCTAATTTTTATTACGCGTATAGCTCTTGGGAAGAGGTCCTTAATATGTTTATATGAAACTATTTCAGGGACCCAAGTACCAGGAAATTGTTAACATTCGCCTAGGAGATGGAACTACCCGGCGTGGGCAAGTCTTGGAAGTGGATGGAGAGAAGGCTGTTGTTCAGGTAGCCACCATATGTATATGTGTATATTTTATATTTTGGGTTCCTTTCTATTTCCCTGTCATGTAGTGAGAGTGAGATATGTTTTCACTTTGCCATCTCCAAAATGTGTCTCCTTGTTACATGTTTCAAGATTATAATATCATTATCCTATATGACACGAAGAATGATTTGTTAGTTGCTTCTTTAGCTCCTTTAGGGTATTAGTGGTAATCCTTTCGAGATTTCTTCTTTACGAGATCCTTTCCCTTGAATTGTTTGAGTTACATATTATTGAATGTTACTTTTTCTTAGGTAACTTCAACACATTTAGTCTGCTAACTGAACTCTGAAGTATGAAGAGTACCTTTACTCATAACTATTCCTGAATTCCCTTGTTTTTCCATCCAGGTTTTTGAAGGAACATCTGGAATTGACAACAAATATACGACTGTCCAGTTTACAGGGGAGGTACAGTTGTTCGTCTCTTTCCACATATTTCTCTCTTAGAATCAGACTGTTGTGGATTTCAATTACTTAAGTAATGTGAACTCACTGTTGTGTGATTAATATTTTTTCATTATATGCTCGAGTTTCCTCTCCCCAAACTCCCATTCATAGCGGAAATAAAACATTTCATCTCCCCAAACTTCCTGACATGCATTACTTAACAGGAAATCTTTCATCAAATCAGCTTATGATATATGAAAAGAGCTTTAAAATTATATTTCAGCTAAGCCAATAATCAGGTCTAAATTGCAGCCCCAACTTATACCTCATATACAGTTTTTTCCTTCTCATCTGTTCACCAATAACCATCATTTGTCAAGTTTTATGTCATTCATGAAAGCATATTGTTGTTTGTCTTCTCTTTCTGCGCCTTCCTGCTGAAATTAAGTTTCAGTTAGACTACTTTTTTGTGTAGTATGATCAATCACTGAGGATGAGAACATCTTTATGATTATTCGAGACTAATTATATTCTCCAAGATCGACCCTTTGACTTTTGTTTGGGGGGGAAAAAGTGTTATTTTGAGCTGGCTAGGTTAGTGTTTGTTGTCTATAAGCTCTTCAAGATGTTTAAGTTTATAAAGAGCATTCATCATTGGTTTCATCTTATTGACTGCTTGAGGAGTTTATAATTGATTTATGCAATTTATTCTTCTTAAAATCCATTTTTATGGTTATTTTTGTGAAAGGAGATTGATTCCTGATGTTTTTTCACTCATTAAGTCCTTATGTTATGCTTCTATGTAGTATTTAACACTTAGTACATATGTGCTACACCATGTTTACAGGTTTTGAAAACTCCTGTCTCGTTGGACATGCTTGGTCGTATTTTTAATGGTTCTGGGAAGCCCATTGACAATGGCCCTCCTATTCTTCCTGAGGCTTACTTGGATATTTCTGGCAAGTATCTATGAAGTAAGAGTTGTCTTTTTGTGTGTGCATCACTTGACCTAATTTGATGTACTTGCTTCAGGGAGTTCCATTAACCCTAGTGAGAGAACCTATCCCGAAGAAATGATACAGACAGGAATTTCAACTATTGATGTCATGAACTCAATTGCCCGTGGACAGAAAATTCCTCTTTTCTCTGCTGCTGGTCTTCCCCACAATGAAATAGCTGCCCAGATCTGTCGACAAGCTGGTTTGGTGAAACGGTTGGAAAAATCTGATAACCTTCTCGAGGTATACTTTCACATTTTCATTGTTCTTGTATAAAATGAACTTTTAGATTCCTACGCGTGGTTCCATGCAGGAAGGTTTTTCCTTTATGCTTCATATCCATAGCAGTTTTTGCATTATCTCCCTATGCTGTAGTCCCGTCCTTGATATAGCAGAACCATACTCATGGCTTCTTGAGTTTAGTCTTATCACTTGTGGAAGCCCTTGTGTGCTAGCACATACATGAAAATGTAACAATAGGGTGGGAGACCAAGTTATCCTTTCTTTCTTGCTGGGGGAGAACCTTCATTCGGGTCTAGGGATGTGGCTTAACTTCAGTAGACAACTGTTTTTTTCAACTGCATGTTCATGGCTTGTTGTTTCATAGTTTTCTTACCTTTGATGTAATTTGAGAAGATTGTTTTTGTATTAACATGGTTTTCTGCAACCTTTTCTATGCTACAGGATGGTGCAGAGGACAATTTTGCCATTGTGTTTGCAGCTATGGGAGTCAACATGGAGACAGCACAATTTTTTAAACGTGATTTTGAGGAAAATGGATCCATGGAGAGAGTGACCCTTTTCCTGAACTTGGTAATTATGCTAATCTCGTCGTTTGTCGCTGTAAAATTTTCATATAAATCTTAGTGAAATATGATTGCTGCTTCATTTTTTTCTTTTCTTGATACCAGTTTCTTTCTGCAGGCCAATGACCCAACAATAGAACGTATTATTACTCCTCGTATTGCTCTGACAACTGCAGAATACTTGGCATATGAATGTGGGAAGCATGTTCTGGTCATATTGACAGATATGAGTTCTTATGCAGATGCTCTTCGTGAGGTAACTTCTGCATCCATATCATTCCTTCTTGTCTATATCATCTGAGATTATCTATTGTTTTGATAGTTTTAGAAGGATACCTCTTTCTCTTATTTTTACAGCTTTTATATGTATAAAGTACCTCTATCGTGCGGTTTTTCAAGTACAATCTTACAATGACTCTTATGGAAAATGTCTTTCAACTTTTGGTTATTCTTTCTTCACGTATTTCTAAAAACAATGGGAGCAATGTTTATAGGTGTCTGCTGCTCGAGAGGAAGTGCCTGGAAGGCGTGGATACCCTGGTTACATGTACACGGATCTGGCTACTATCTATGAACGAGCTGGACGTATTGAAGGACGAAAAGGATCTATCACACAGATTCCTATTCTAACTATGCCTAATGATGGTACATCATTGAAATACAACACTAGCAATCTGGCGATTTATTACATTTTCTTGGGTGTTTAATCAAATCAGCTTGATTATGTTTTATATTTTCAATGCGCAGATATTACACATCCAACTCCAGATCTTACGGGCTATATTACCGAAGGGCAGATATATATTGACAGACAACTTCACAATAGGCAGGTAAATGAAAACTGATCCGTACACTTGCTCGATCAATAGTTAGCATGACACATCATTCATCATTGAATGCTATTTCATCTTCATATTAATGCATTTGTGTTTGTGTTTGCGTTTCAAAGTTTACCTGAACAAAAATATCTTCCTATATTGACAGATTTACCCTCCAATTAACGTGCTTCCATCTTTGTCTCGTCTAATGAAGGTAAGTTAATTCAACTTTCGATTTTGTATGATTTGAGTTCTAATTATAGAGGATAATGTGGACTCAATTGTGAATATAACTCCTACTACGTTTACAGAGTGCCATTGGTGAAGGCATGACTCGTAGGGATCACTCTGATGTATCCAACCAGGTATATTATCAAATTTAATTGCATGAAACCGACTCTAATTTCCTACGCTTGGCCCATTTAATTTCTTATTTTTTTTCGTTATTTTAAGTTGAACTAATTCATTTTCCCCAGCTATATGCAAACTATGCAATTGGTAAGGATGTCCAGGCAATGAAAGCTGTTGTTGGAGAAGAAGCACTTTCCTCCGAAGATCTTGTATGTTATTAGCACATAACTACTATTCTCTCTTTTTATCCTTCGATTCAGTCAACCAGTCAACTTAAATAATCTTCAAATTATTATAGTAATAAATAACTTAGTTAACTAATTGTGATACTAATTTCATAATACTAAAGAACAATAATTTCAAAAATTCAACCTAATAAGCTGTTTACAAATTTAGTTAGTTTTACTTTGTTCTGTAGCAAATGGAGTGAAAATCCTGGGACAGAATATTTGTTATATTTTTGGTGAAAAAATAACTGAAACTAGTACTAATTGAACATTCCATATACGTGCAGCTATATCTTGAGTTCCTTGACAAATTTGAGAGGAAGTTTGTGGCACAAGGGGCCTATGACACCCGAAACATCTTCCAGTCACTCGACTTGGCATGGACACTGCTCCGTATCTTCCCTAGAGAACTTCTTCATCGTATCCCAGCTAAGACACTCGATCAATTTTACAGCAGAGATGCATCTAACTAATGATGAGAGGCAAGTTCTTGTATGCGATTGTGATGTGTTATTTAATGTGTATTTGTTTGTGTATCTATGTCCTCTATCTGGTTTAGAATAAGAGTCGAGATCTTCGATGAGCCACACGGAAAAGACATTGATATTCTTTTGAAAGAGAACCAGTTAGATCTTGTAATTCTTTTATATTATTGTGTCACTCTTGATAATTGTTGCATTTGGCTTCTTATTTTTAAGTTCAGAAACCTTTTCGTGGCATATTTATATATTTCTATTATTTATTGTGTTTTCAACTTTATTTGTGGTTGTTTGGAAGTGTCGTTAGGGAGCCCCGAAATTTAGAATAGGGGCCTCGTTTACTTCCTAAAAGAAAGTAGGGCAGAAAGTAGGGCATGTCTAGCAATAGTTCATGCTGATGAGAACTATTGCTAGTTCATGCTTTATAACCACTCATTTAATATATTTAATTTTTTCACTACCTAGATAACCAGTGACATTAGCCGGTGACATTTTTAGTTTGATTAGCATAAATTACTTTAATGCCCTTTTGCCATAATAAAAAAGAAAACAATTATTAGGCTGTCTTCTTCCCCAAACAACTTTTCTGCAGTACTTAAAATGAAAAAAATACTCTTTGAATCTGGAAAAAGTAGTCCAATATAGAAAATGAAAAAAATTGTTGTTTTTTAGTACAAGAAATTGGGGAAGAACAAGTACCGCACATATGGAGATGGGCTTTGATTTTGACAAATGGGGAGAGGGTAAATTGATTATACATATGTGTTTGCCGCATCCGTTTTGGTCGGGGTGAAGGTTCCTTCACTGGTGAAGAAAGCTTCACCGGACCGGTGGGCGAGGTTGGGTCCAGCTGGGTCGTTTCCGACTCGTTTCTCTGTAATTCGGGTCAGAGCGACCCGGATACATAATCCTGCATTATTTCGCATTATTTCGCATTATTTCTTCATTTTCGGTCGGGTGAAAGACAGCATTCATGGAAAATTTTGATTTAGAATAAGATTTCATGCTTAATTTCTGGTTTCATCAATATTTTCGAAGTTTTAATCAAGATTTTCGAATTGATTAATAACCCTAAAATTCTATTCCAACATCCAATTAAACATTATACAATCCAATTGAACATCCAATATTATGTCATCTTCATCTCTTTCATTTCTTGTAGAGGCATAACTTCTTTTTTCATTTTTTGAAGCAACTTGCAGAGACATAGCTGCGATGTTGATGGTGATAAATCAATAAAGTTAACAAGGGTAAAAATGGTGATAAATGGTGTAAGGAAATTGTGTAAGGCAGAGAAAAAGTCTGTCGAGTGTAAAAATGATTTAAGGGGTAATTAGGACAATTTGCACAGGGATAGAAGGAATTGTCTTTGCCGGTTTCAGGTCCCTTCACTGCCACTTGGCAAGATTTGAGTGGAGAACTATCAGTAGTTCTGTCAATGTTGAACTGCCCGTAGAAAAGGGGAAGAAAGTATATATTATAGTATTTTATTTTATTACTTTTATATATAGAATATAAAAGTATATATTGAATTTTACATGTTTTTTTTTGGATACATTAAATTCAAAAATGACTTATCAACTTTTAATTTATATTTTTTAAACTCAATCGTAATATATTTTTATAACATTTAATAGAGAATTCTGCAATAGTAATCTCATGCTACTATTAGATGCCAAACATTCCGCAAATACAATCCATAAGTTTTAGGTTATAATACTACAACAAGTTCATTATCTCCTCCACCCTGACAGGACAAAAACATAATTTATTTCTATAGGCAGCTTTCCAGAAACAAAGAACAAAGCTTCAGCCAGCCATATCTTCAAAATAAGTCTTTACTTAGCTTTTGGTTGTGGAGTAGTAGCAAACCTCCATGAAAACTTATGAATCTCGTCATGGTGGGAAGTTCCCGCCACTTCCTCCATTGGAACAGCATCGCAAAGCTCTTTCAACTCATCGCTCGTGAGCTTGATCTTCAAAGAACCAATGTTCTGGTGTAGATTTTTTATCTTAGTAGTTCCTGTAAATATCAAAAGATGGAAATCAAATTCTAATTTGGACTCCAATTAGAACATTTTAGAAATTATTATTTTCATTTTCGAGGATTTCTCTCTTTAAATCCATTTTCTACATTGTCTCAAACTCTATATTTCTTTTCTTTTCAAATAACAATATAATTTTTTGGAACAAACTTATAACATACAACAAAGCATTATCACTACATTTACATATTCTCACTTCTGTAACTCTCTCCGTCTCTCCCTTCTTCCAACATATATCACCACACCTCTTCTTTTTATACTCTTTTATCAAACAAACTTTTCATTTTCATTTCTGAAAAACACAAAACAACCGCTTTTTCTAAAATTCATGAAATTATACCTATTTTTTAAATTGACCTCATTTCTAAAATCACTCTAAAAAATAGCAACCACATAGAGGTATAAGTAATTAAACCTATTTGGTCTCTGATGATTTGGTTATTACACGGAAATCACTTACTTACCTGGAATAGCTGTAACATCATCTCCTTGATGATTGACCCAAGCAAGTGCGAGTTGAGCAGGAGTGCATCCGTGCTTTTTAGACAATGCATCTATGCGGAAATAGAAGGCCTTGTTCTTCTCCCAGTTCTCTCCTGTAAACCTCGGGTGCTTACTCTAATGGAAAAATATTAGGCAGAAATGTAAGATAAATTTACGCCACCAAATAAGGAAATATAAATGAACACTAGGCGACCATATATATATGCATACCAAGTAACTATCTTTGGACACACTTTCCAAGATTTTTTTCCCGCCAAACAGACCACGACCTATTGGACTGTATGCTACTATCCCGATTCCAAGTTCCCTGATGCACATTTCAAGGGGCAATAACATATGCATTAATTCTTCAATTAAGTTTGAGAGATATGCAAGGCAAAATTGTAGTTTAGTCTACTTTTTGTCACAGATTTGTAAAATATAGTGCACTTTGGTCCTATCTCCCCCTTCCCATCCAATTTGGCACCAAAAGTTGGATAAAAAGAAGGCGCAATAG
Organism: Penstemon davidsonii; assembly: GCA_034814905.1. Lineage (NCBI taxonomy): Eukaryota > Viridiplantae > Streptophyta > Magnoliopsida > Lamiales > Plantaginaceae > Penstemon > Penstemon davidsonii. The sequence goes on from JAYDYQ010002688.1 coordinate 10,176,388, forward strand.
GACTAACGTGCAATTTTGTAAAGTGCCGAGGATCCAAGTAATCCTGTAGGACTAAAAATGCGAAGAACAATCTGAAATAGTTATATCGGATGAGAATAAAAGACCACCTGCAGACGGGAATGATTTCTTCTTCAACGTCACGCGACCAAAGTGAATATTCCATTTGATATGCACTTATGGGATGAACAGCATGTGCCCTCCTTACAGTATCTACACTAGCTTCAGATAAACCAATGTACTTAATTTTACCTTGTTCAACCAATTTTTTCAGTTCTCCAACCTGCAATTATTAATTCATGATAGATAAACTGATCAGGAAAAAGAAAATGGAAAAAAAAGGAATGATTTTATAGTTAATACTTACAGTTTCTTCAATAGGCACGGTTGTGTCGATTCTGTGTATGTAGTAGAGATCAATGTAGTCCACTTGAAGACGCTTGAGGCTAGCCTCACAGCAAGAACGAGCATACTCGGGAGAACCCTTGACTGTGAAAGGGTTATATTTGACTACACCAAACTTTGTTGCTAGTTGAACATTTTCGCGGGGTAGCTGCTTCAGCGCCTGTAATATATATAATGATTCAACATATCATATTATATTAAAAAAAAGAAATGTATTGGTTTGGTAATTGGTATTTAAATTCATTCTATATAGATACCTTTCCTACTAAGAATTCATTAGCATGGTCTTTTCCGTAAAGATCGGAGGTGTCAAAATGAGTAATGCCTTTAGAAAATGCTTCTTTGATTATTGCAATTCCATCTTCTTCAGGAACCGGATCATTGTATGCTCCAGTGAGCCCCATGCACCCATACCCGAGCTTTGAAACCTGCCACAACACACATTTTATACAATTAACTATTGATAAATTAAAATTAGGTCAACAAATTAAAATGATTCGAGCTTTAGTTATGTTATTAAAACCTTATAATATAATATAGAAAACATCAGACAAGTAATTAAACTACTGATACAGAAACGGAAACACAACACCATATACATATATAATTTCATGTTCATATATTCTCACCTCAAGCCCTTGGCTACCCAATTTTACTCTTGCCATCGATTCTTGCCCGGCCATTTAATTACAACTAAAATTCAAAGTGAATTTATTAACTTAATAAAGCAGCTGGGTTTTCAGTTTCTGTAGTTTGTTCCAAGTGCTTAAATAAGAGCCTCTGATATGATTCCTTCACCGACTCTCCAGATTTCTCCTAAGGAGAGGGCAAAAAACGTGAACAATTTGATCACCTCATCCATAAAAAGATATTTTGAGGATTGCTCTTTCACTTTCACGGCAGTAATTTTTAAAAAAAAAAGAGTTTGAATTCGAGAAAAACCCCTAGGTATTATATAAGATATTACAAATTCAAGGTTCACAAACCTATTTCACCCGTTTCTCCATCAATTCTTCACCATTTTTTTAATTTATTAATTTTACTCGTTTTCCCACTAACTTAATGCAACTTCATAAATTACGGGGTATTTGTAAAGAATCTCATACCTTAGGAATAGTTTGTGTAATTTCTCATAAGTAATAATGTAATTATATTAAACTAAGGTGTAATTTGAGTAGTTGTCTCCAAATATATTCCAACTTTCTTTCTCCCAATAATGTGATCAGTCTCAGAATTTCTTTTTTTTTTTTTTGTTAAAATGACTTGTTCGGTGTGTTTTTCTAATATTTTTAGAAATGAGAAGATTTTCAGAATATTCTAGGGTAGATTTTTGTTTTTTGATAATTACTCTATACTGCTCAAAGAGATAAGGGAAAATCTAGTGTGAACATTGACAGATGGCCTGACGTAAGTGGTCACGTCATCACAAGCCCATATCGAAACAAACCAGGCCAACCCATATTACGATTTGGATCCAATAAATTCAGTAAATGGCAATTCAAGTCCATATACCTTACCTTTTTTTTTTGGGTACAAATTAGACATCATTTCAAAACAAATCTCTAAACACACATAAGATTTCAAAAAATTGAAACTGAATTGTCAAATCATACAAATGCTACTCTATATGTCATTCAACCTGCTTTTGAAGTTCTAGCTACAGATGGTAATACAACCGAATCAAGATTCCCAGGATAAGGAGTCCACAAACCTAATCCTCCTTTACTCTCTTTCAACTCGGGATGTTTCTTGAACTCCTCCAATGTTTTCGCCCATTCTACTTTGGACGAATGTTCCCGATTGTGCGGGTGCAATATAAAGATCGAATTGTATTCACAATTAGGAAACATAAAAAGCTGAAACAAACCTCCTAATCTATAAACGACATAACCAAAGCTTAACTGGTCTCTCGGTGTAAAGAGATTAACCTCATTGAACCATAAGCAACTAAATAGATTATTTAGCGCAGTATGTTCGCGTATGATTATGGCTCCTTCAGGCACATCTGCTTTTTAAAAATGAAAATCAATGAGTAAAGGAAATCACATTTGGATTGAGGGATATGGAGCTAAGTATTTCAAATTCATAATGAAATCAACATGTTCCAAACAATGACTATGAATTAGATATAATGAACTTGAAATACAGCTCCAAATTCATGGTGTAGCCTAAGTAATAAGGATAGTGACAGGTTTTAAAACCCTTTTATCTTACCACTTAAGGTGCTTTTATGCTGATCCCAAGGGTCCAATCCTTCATAACGATATATTTTCATTTGAAGATCGATTAGAGGGCGAGCATATCTTTTTCTCCTTTTATTTGAATCGGCCTCTTCATAGATACTACGATGATGTTTGTGCTGAGCAATGGCAAAGGTATGCTTCCCACGCCATAAATATCTGCAAGTGAAACAGTAAACCATTTATTTAGTTCCCACATAGAAGATAACAAGTAAAGACATCATGGAAAAATGCCTAAATGTCGAAAATTATCATGCTTTTTCATATTCCAAATTATATTCCACGTGTCCTAGAAATTAACATGCTTTATATTCTTCATACTAGAAAAGTAATGGATCATATATCCAACTACCTCTATAGTTTGAAAATTTCATTTGCAGTTTCCACTCAATTACAAATTTTACAGGGGACACAAACAATGTATAAGAGTTTACATAAACCCGCAAATAAAAGGGAAAATCGCACTTTATGCTAAACTATTTAATCCCTAACCGTTTTGCATTTTTCACTCCCCCCCTCAGATTTTCAAATTGTTGCACTTTGGTTGTACGGCGGTGGCCATTAGGGAGTTAAGTGTGAAATGGTAAAAAAGTAGGTAGTAGAGTGCAATGAAGTCGAATGGATAGGGGTAAAGTTCAATTTTTCGTACATGATTGTTTAGTATCCAAGTATCACTGATAGGTCAAAATTTTAAAAGTCGAGGGGGCAAGTGCAAGTGCAAATGCAAATGCAAGAAGAAGTGCAAAACGGCCAAAGAGTAAGGGAGCAAGCACTTTTCCCCAAATAAAAACAAAAGCGTTTGTATCGTAATTTCGTGAAAGAGCAGTACCATACCTCTCCAATAGTAGCAATGGGTCGACTATAAGCTCCATTTTACCATCAATCCATATACTGTACTGTGCTTGAGGAAACAACCTATGTGTTAATATCTTTGGCACTTTCCCGTTTCTTCTAGGTTCGTCATATGGCTGATGCTTGAGCAAGATCAAACGCCAAATGCCCACCCATTGCCCTCCTTCATTATCCTCTCTGATAGTAACGTTACTTTTTATGAACTTAAGTGACATTTCATCAACCACCATTAGAAAACAAAATAGACTCTCTGAACGTTTACTAATATTGGATGGCTGGTGAGGTGTATCATAAGCATCAAAGATACCAGTTGCTACTACAAATCGACATTTTTTCACATACTCGATGTCGTTAGGAGCCATTTCTTCACCACTACCTTGAATAAAACCACAATGCACCTGAAGAGTTAATCAGATGCTACATATTAAGAAGGTATTTGGTAGTTATGATAAGGTGAGATGAACACATTTATCTTACGTTTGGTGTGTAGGGTGATAAGAGACACGATAATAGATGGCCCAAAAATTAAAGATAGCCTGACAATATGCACACAAATTGTGAGATTATAATCTCACCTCTATATATCATACTACTAGGTAAATTACAAAATTATCCCCATCAAACTTGCATCTTTGCATCCCATTTCCTCCAGCAACAGCAACTCAAATCTAAATTTATGATATATCATCTCATCTCTTCCCACTAAACGAATTCTAAGGGGCGCAGTTAGTAGAAATACATCAATCTATAATGTCTATCCATGAAAATTGATAAAATCATAAGCATTCTTGACGATCAACAGTCGAGAAAGTTAAATGCTTATAATCAGAGATTTTTTTTTAAAGAGTAGCTTAGTAATTACCTTCATGGTCGGTTTGACTTTGAAGCTTTCCTCTCTTTGCTTCCAGTTCTGATGCCCGCCAAAGAGAGGAGACGATTGGGATCCATTGGTTGAGACTGAGATATTGTCTTCCGTAATGTAGGAGAGTCTTTGAATAAATTTTTCGGGTGTTCTTTTCTTTGGGATAGCTATCTTATTTGGGTCATCAACGACAGGGATAGGACAACCTAATTGAGAATGCATGTAAGAAACAGTTTCAACAGAGTGTACCTTAAACATAAGAGAAAACAATATAGCCTTACGATGTCCTGGTGTCACAAGCCCCATATTGTTTAACATCCCAAATACTTTGCTATCTTTGTTACAAAGAGCTGCATATCAAACAAATTGAAGCCTTTATTGAGAAGTAAAGCTAGTAAGAATACTGGAGCAAATGACACCATAATGGCTTATGATATATTCACACAAAGAACACAATATCTATATTTTTTTGATGACTTTAATTAAAAAAAGGTAGATAATTGTTTTCTTTGATAATTTCTTATTACCTGCAAAAAATGATACAGAAGATTGGCAAGACCAAATATGAAACAACAAAACGGTGAGAATCAAAAGCATCCAAATAATCCCAGCCGTAAGAATCAATCGAAAGAAACCCTTTTTCCATATAATCTTCAATGCATAATCTTGCGATTTCCCACCGTATAGAAACCCTCCCTCACTATCTGCATTTCCAAAAAAATTCATTATTCAATGAACATATAAATTTGCTATCTGAAATGTAAGTAGAAACGTCGTACGTACCTTTTATATGAGGGTGTTGATTTCTTCGTGCAGCCCGCAAAGAAACGGATCTCTGAATATCATTATCCATTTAGTGGATAGAATTAAGGTTTATTATTTTATTTTTGTATAAATTATGAGCTAGTGATTGAACTCTGTGTGTATTAACGGCATAAGAAGACCTAATCTAATCTCAGTTTACAGTTGTTCTTGAAGAAATCAAGTATATTTTTTTGATTAATTAAGAAATCAAGTATATTACAGTGCACCAAGATCTGCTAAAAATGTGAAGGAATAAAAACGTGTAGAAAGAAATCAAGTATATTACAGTAAATTTTGCTTGGACATGTAAGTGTGTGAACTGTGAAGAAGAAGAACCTGTAATTGTTGGGTCTGGGTTAAACTGATATTTTGATCCTCGGACTCAAGACCCAATTGATGCTTTAATCTTCGTTCGTATATAGTTTCGGGTCGGGTCAATACCCATTACTCATCTGGAAGACCCGATAGCTTATCTTTTTTCTTTTTTGATTAGGAGAACCAATAGCTTATTTATTACTGATTTTTAACTAATCCATTTGAACTCGAACGAATTCAAAAATGATTAGATGAATGTTCAAACTTGCTTTATAAACAATTTATTAAATAATTAAAATTGAATATCAAGTAGCTAGATTTGATTTGATTTTGGGTTTTAATCCGTATTCCATTTTAAAATTCAGTTGCCGCTAATTTATCTACAACCTCCACCCTACCAAATCTAACTCCCGCACCGCTGAACCAAGTCATCGCCTTATTGTGCGCCGCCACCGCCCATCCTTCGCCAGTGCGCGAACATTGTCGTCATTGACAGGTAAATTATGTTATGTTAACCTGGATCAATCTTCTGTTATTATTGTCAACATTGGGTTCACCATATTTTGAGGAAAAAATCTATTTTACAGGATCAATGTCCATTTATTTCTTAATTAATCAAATAAATAAATCAAATATTCTTGATTTCTTCAAGTATATTAAACAAGCTGCTAGAATATAGTTGACAGCTTAGCTTGTCTGTTAGTTTCAAATAGTATCCTCCTATGTATGTAAGTTCCAATAGCTCTGCAAATGGACCTTATATATCTCCGGACAGGGATACCCGTAATTCATGAAGATTTGTCCATGTTCTCTCTAGATGAATAGTAAACCACATCCCATGAGGAAATGCATAATAAATGCAAACACAAGGTTGAATTTATATTGGCTTTCAAATAAAGTTTCACATTCATACCAGTGGGAGCAGGGGCGGACCTAGCCGATATTTGTAGGGGGGGCCGAGATTTTTTTTAATAGGAAACTCGATACATTTTTGATTTTTTCATACAATGGCAAAAGTTAACTTAAGATAAAATAATTTTATTATTTTTATTTAAGTTTTTTGGTAACAAACTTGACATTTTTATTTTTGATAAAATGTCAAAACTAATTTAAGTAATAGCATAATTGTATTCAATAAAGGGTAAAAAAATACACCAACAATTTTCTTTAAAAGTATGAATTTTTAAACACTCAATACATATATTTAAGATGCAATCAAGTTGAACAGAAACAAACAAAAAATGCAATAAATGAAAGGACAAATGTGTCACTGATATGTCTAATATCAAGTAAAACTATGTTTTTGACATATGTAATTATAGTACAATGTTGGTCTCATAATTCAACACAAAATCACATTTATCATGGTTAATGAACTTGAAGCTTGATTAAATGCAAAGTTCATGAAAAATTCCGATTAACGAATTAAAAGAAAAATAAAGCTAGATGAATTTGAGGATAAAACGGAGAAAAAAATGTTAACAAAAGAGTTGATATAAATTAAATTTTCAGAAAAAAGATAATTTTGTTTATCATGAATCTAGACTAAATTGTAGAAAAAACTTGAATCATTATTTTAAAAAAATACCATAAAAGGATAAAAAGAAAACTTGGGTCATTTGGGAATTGAAATGAACTAAAATAAGGCATTATTGAGTCCACATTATTGAAAAATAATACTAAAAACAAAAGAGAGGACTTGGGCCACCCTGGAATCGAACTCAGGAAACAAAAGAAAAAATGGAATTGGGCCGCCTCTGAGAATCAAACTTGAGCACTCAAGTTTCACTTGAGGTAAGATACCACTACACCAAACAATAATTTATGTATATTAATATATACATTTTAACTTATATCATTTTCTGGGGAGACCATGGCCCCCCCAGTCCCCAAAGAGATCCGCCCCTGAGTGGGAGTCAAATCCACCAACCCATAAAGTGACACCAACTTCAAAAGCGGCAAGCGAAATTGAAAAAAGATTATCCAGTAAACAATAGCTTAACAAAAATCGACCATTTGTCTCTGATGGAGTGGAATAGGCTAATTTCCTTTTCTCCACATCTTTATTTCTTTGATTGGTATGTTGTTTTCTCGAGAGTTATATAAAGTAACTATATAGATTGTCGCGTGTGATTTTGAATCTATAAAACGAATATTAAGTTGTTATGTTGTCAGTTGTAAGTTGTAACTATATAGACTGCAGTTATTCATTTGAAGCAGGGGCGGATCTACATATATAGTTGGGGGGGCCTTGGCCCCCCCAAGATTTTGATTTTTTCTTAATCTACAAATTTGATTTATTATTTGTATTGATTCTTTTTTAAGCTAATAAAATTTATCATACAAATAATATATTTATCAAATGGGTGTCTTCTTGATATGGTGTTATTTTGCAAGCAACTTACTAGATTTAAATAATTAAAAACTTGACACAATCATATAAAATAAAACAAAAATGACTCAACATACCGTTCATTTCTTCAAGATTAACGTTGATTTGTTTTCCAATTTTTTTTGTCAAATATAAGTTGCATTTGCCTCTCAATTATATACGACCCCTGCATGACTTTATTGTCTCTAATCTCTTAACATAATTAATTATATTTATAATTCCTTTAGTTAAATACTTTTATACTGAATATGTGTTAGTTTACTAGATGTATTTTTTTGCAGTTTATTGTTCTCAACTATATAAAATTTTATTTTAGTATCGGAGTTATGTGAATAAAATAGAACAAGTGTTATTGTAAAAGAAATATTGCTAATAAAGTTTGGCCCCCTCGACTCCTGGATCCTGGATCCGCCCCTGATTTGAAGGCTAGTGTTATTAAATATATGACTAATTTACCCCTATCATGTGTTAATCGTTGCATGAGTTTCATAAATGCCAAAGTCAGTTTATTATTTGTTTTATAAATAAACTCAGGTCACCTTTTATCCGTCTCATGCATTATTGTGATAATATTGAAATACATTTTTTACTTAGGTATATAAATTTGAGTCTTCATATATTAGGAGAAAAGATAACAATTTACTTTTTTTTACAGCTTTCGAATTCTGATAACTTCAATAGTAAATGTTTTAATGAAATACAATGAAGACCTCATAAAAAAATACACCAAAATGAATTACCTAATATAAAAAATCCAAGTAAATATTAGAAATGATCAATTGGAAATGTAAAATCAATATTTTTAGAAAAACACCTAAATCTCCTACTTAGGCTAGTTTATTATCATTTCTCTATTTATTAATTTCATTTGGTTACCAAAATTTCAATCATATTCGTAGTATTATATAGAACCCTCCAATAGCTATGATTAAACAAGCTATTAAACTGTAGTTGCTAATTTATCTAGAAAAGAACAGTTTAATTATGTTGATCTTCCATTTTATATTCTTAATATTGTAACATCTGATTCGATTCATCAATGGAATTCACGTGGTTTCTCAAAAAAAAAATGAGCAAAAACGTTAGAGAACCTAAGTATAAATCAGTTGATTTAAAAGGAGTTTTTTCCACCTATTTATAATAACAACATGGTCAAGTGAACAATAGAGATTTACTAAATCCTATAGTAAATATTGATCATCCATATCATTGCAAGAATATTTTGAGACATTTCTAGACACTTGCTATATTTTGGGGCCCATATGAATCAGTGGTTTACTTTCCTAATGAAATGGACTTGACTTCAAATTCCTCCATTAGTATTCTTTTGATAAATAATTCCTTAAATAGCATTCACGACTCAAAGATTTGATTGTTTTAATACCAAATACTCCCTCGGTCCTCAAAATTTTACTCTTATTTTTTTTTTTGGGATGTTGCAAAATAAAATTTTATTTTCTAAAATAAAATTATTTTTCTCAAAATTATCCTCTCGTATAGAGTAATGATTTGACACCACTAATTTTCAAATACTACTTTTAGAGGCATAAATGTAAAGTTATCCAAAATTTCACTTTTCTAACTCTTACATAAAATTTCATGCCAAAAGTGAAAGGAGCAAAAAATTTAAGAACGAGGAATATTTCATTTGGGTCGGATGCATCTGAATCATTTATATATGTCGTCTATGTAATATACTTCTCAAATAACTTTTTTTTTTTTTGTGAGAATGGACAATTATGAAATTTATTAACACCTTATTTACTAAAAAAAATGAAATACACCTTTTTTATAATTAAATTGAATTAACACTTTTCAGATATTAATCAATTATAAGTATAAGTTAAATTTTCTTGGTATTAAAATGAACATTTGATGAAGTTGTAACAACACATAGTTACACATAAAAGTTCTTACTAATTCACGTCTAATAATACATACAATTCTTTGTTATCGGCAAAAGATATTTTTGTCTATCACATTTTGCAGTCACATGATATATCTTATGTGTGGTCTAATAATTTTTTTTCTATAATTTAAACATTTGTCAATAGATCAATATGTGTGACATAAAAATATAATTATGGATTAAAATTTTATTTTCGTGATATATTTCAGTCAATTAAGTACCAAAAACTTTTCGGAAAGTTTTCGATTTTTTTTTTAAATTTTGGAGAAACATTTCAAAAATTTGATAATCAAAGAAATATGTTGAGATAGAAATTACTTTATATTTTCGTTTCGATTGACTCAAAAATAGAAAACTTTGATATTTTTGATGGAAACATATCAAAATTTTGATCCACAAGTATAATACAAAGATGGAATAGAAGATACATCCCATTTATTACCTTCAAAGAGATTTGATTGATTGTTTAACTACAAGAAAGAAGTTTGTATATATTGAATGTACAACTCATTTAAAAAGATTTTAATACATGATCTTCTTTTACCATGATCTTAAGTCACATCGACCTTAAAGGTGGAGTTATTGTTGATTTACAATCCAATCCAAGTGATACATTTTATATCAGCAATATATAATTCAATAAAAACACAAGAAAGTTGATTACAGGCAAAATGATCAGAGAAGAAAAGAGTAGCTTGTTACTTCATGATCGGTTTTGATCACTTTGAAGCATTCCGCTCTTTGCTTCAGGTAAATTATGTTACTATTTCTAAGAATTAAAAGTTAATCAATATTCAAATGCTAACCTAGCTAGATTAATCGACTATTATTAATGCAGGAAAATTGTTTTGTGATATCTCAGTTTCGGTTTGTTTTACATATGCAAGGGTGGTAATTGAGACTAATGGAAGAACCCTTAAAGAAATTGTCAAAGGAATTAGTCAGATCTTGATTAGCAGATTTTATGCTTTAATTAGCAGTTACATATTTGATTAGCAGATTTTACGCTTTACAGATTTGATTAGATATTAAATCTTTTATTCTTTCATTTAATTAGGATATATTAGTTGTAGGATAATTCTGTACATAGCTTTTTTAGAGGCTGAATATCAGCATGTATTTTATGTATAAATAGTGGTTACTCTCCTCCTAGAGAGAACACATTTTTCTAAATAAAATCTCTCTAAATTAACATGGTATCAGAGCCAAGGTTCTATACCCTCACGTTTCTCTCGTTTCTAAGTTCTAGTGCAGTCCCTAGTTCTTGTTGAGTCTCTTGTTCTTGTGTATTTTTTTTTCTCGGCATCATGTCTACAGACAAGTATGATTCCATCTTGATCCGTTTTAATGGCAAAAACTACTCGGCTTGGGCATTCCACTTCAAGATATTTGTCAAAGGCAAGGATTTATGGAGCCATGTTGATGGCAGCAAACCTGCTCCCAACAAAGACAAAGAGAAGGATGAGCACGCCAAGTGGGAGGTCAAGGATGCTCAAATCATGGCATGGATTCTCGGATCTGTTGAATCGAGCATCATTTTAAACCTTCAGCCCTTCAAAACTGCAGCTGAAATGTGGAATTATCTGAAGAAACTCTACAACCAACAAAATACTGCTCGTAGATTTCAGCTTGAACATGAATTAGCCACTCTCCAACAGGGCAGTCTCTCTATTTCTGATTTTTATTCTAGTTTCATGAATCTTTGGGCTGAATATTCTGATATAGTCTATGCTAGCTTACCTCCTGAAGGTCTTGCTTCTGTTCAAGCTGTACATGAAATTACTAAAAGGGATCAATTTCTTATGAAACTTAGATCTGAATTTGAAGCCACCAGGTCTAATCTTATGAATCGAGAACCTGTCCCCTCCTTGGATACATGCCTCAATGCTTTGTTTCGTGAGGAGCAGCGCCTTCTCACTCAAGCCACCATGGAGCAGCAAAAATCTACCTACATTCCTGTAGCTTATGCAACTCCAAAAGGTAGGGATATGACCACTATTCAGTGCTTTTGCTGCAAGGGATTTGGGCATTATGCTTCAAACTGTCCAAAAAAATTCTGCAATTACTGTAAAAAGGATGGCCACATCATCAAGGAATGTCCTACCCGACCCCCTAAGAAATCTAAAACAGCATATACTGCCTCCGTTGGTTCTTCAAGTTCTCCCACTACTACTAATGTTCAACCTGTAACCTCTGAAATGATTCAACAAATGATCGTTTCAGCATTATCTGCTTTAGGAGTTTCAGGTAAACCACTTTCTACATCATCTCCTTGGTACTTTGATTCGGGAGCTTCCCATCATATGACAAACAATGTTGATCTTCTTACTAATGTAAAGAAGTATTCTGGAAATCTTAAGATTTATACAGCTGATGGGAACCCATTACCTATCACGGCGACCGGTGATATTTCTCCTTCTCTAACAAATGTTTTTGTCTCCCCTGGTCTTGCCACAAATCTTGTTTCTATCGGTCAGTTGGTTGATAAAGATTGTAAAATTGAATTTTCTAAATCTGGTTGTATTGTGCAGGATCAACAATCAGGGAAGATGATTGCAAGGGGGCCTAAAGTAGGACGTCTCTTTCCACTCCAATTTCCTTTGTCTTCACGTTTTTCTTTGCCATTTATCACATGTAATTCTGCTCATGTTGATTACCGAGCGTGGCATAAACGACTCGGACATCCAAACTCTACTGTATTACATGCTTTGTTAAATTTTGGTTTACTTGGGAATAAAGAATCACCATCTCTTAGTGTTGTTCAATTTGATTGCAATTCTTGTAGGCTTGGCAAAAGTAAAACTCTACCATTTCCTACTCATACACCAAATGTAGTCCAACCTTTTGATATAATACATAGTGATGTGTGGGGTATGGCACCTATTACTTCTCATGCTAATTACAAGTATTTTGTAACCTTTATAGATGACTACAGTCGTTTCACATGGATTTATTTCTTGCATTCTAAAGCTGAAGTATTTTCTGTGTTTAAGCTTTTCCATGCACATATTCAGACCCAATTTTCTGCAAATATCAAGATCCTTCGCTCTGACAATGGGGGTGAGTACATGTCTAAATTATTTCAGGACTTCCTACAAACTAATGGGATAGAGTCTCAACGGTCTTGTCCTTCAACCCCACAACAAAATGGTGTGGCTGAGAGAAAGAATCGTCATCTCCTTGATGTTGTTCGCACCCTTCTTCTAGAGTCATTTGTACCCTCTCGGTTTTGGTGTGAAGCTTTGTCTACTGCTGTCCACCTCATCAACAGATTGCCGTCTCCCTCATTGAACCATGTCTCTCCTTTCACTCGGTTATTTGGTCGTACTCCAAATTATTCTAACCTACGTACCTTTGGTTGTGTCTGTTTTGTACACCTTCCCGCACACGAACGCATAAAACTAACAGCTCAATCAGTTCAATGTGCATTTCTAGGATATTATGTACATCAAAAAGGTTTTCTTTGTTATGATCCCAATTTGCGTCGTATTCGGGTTTCTAGAAATGTGATTTTTTTTGAAAACCAATATTTTTTTGCCAAACACCATGATCCTATTTCTCCATCATATTCTGTTTTGCCATTGTTTACTAACTCTTCTGCAGAACATGTATCTTCTAAGCCTCTCTTGGTGTATCAGCGACGCACTTCCAAAGAGACTTCCGAACCTCTCGGGCCCCCCCCCCCCTCCAACTCATTCCTTGACTCCTGATCATGTTCCAACAGCTGAACCTGCTCCCCTTAGACGCAGTAATCGGGCTCATAAACCACCAGATAAGTACGGTTTCACCCCTCCTTTATCTTTGACAGCCACTTTATCCTCTATTTCTATTCCCTCATCATATAAACAGGCAATGGAGCATGAGTGTTGGCGGCAAGCTATTGAAACAGAATTTCTTGCCCTAGAACAAAATCAAACATGGGATGTTGTTCCATGTCCACCATCTGTGAAACCCCTTGGAAGTAAGTTGGTGTTTTCCATTAAACTTCATTCAGACGGGTCTATAGATCGTTACAAAGCTCGATTGGTGGTTCTTGGCAACAAGCAGGAGTATGGCCTAGACTATGACGAGACCTTTGCACCTGTAGCCAAAATGACAACCGTACGAATCATACTCGCCCTTGCTGCATCTCAGTCATGGTATTTACATCAAATGGATGTTAAGAACGCGTTCTTACATGGTGACCTCAAGGAGGACATTTACATGAAACTTCCCCATGGTATGCCTACTTCCTCAACTAATGCAGTTTGTAAACTAAAACGTTCTCTATATGGCTTGAAACAGGCACCGCGAGTATGGTTTGAAAAGTTTCGATCTACTCTCCTTGGTTTTTCATTCACTCAAAGTCAGTATGACTCATCCCTTTTCCTTCAAAGAACATCTAAGGGCTTAGTTGTGCTACTTGTTTATGTGGACGACATCGTTATCACTGGTTCTGATATGGAGGCCATCTCTAAAATTCAAAACTTGTTGGATTCTACTTTCCACATGAAAAATCTTGGGCAACTCAACTACTTCTTGGGGTTAGAGGTGCATCATCGGCCTCAAGGTATTTTTTAAAATCAACAAAAATACATTCATGATTTGGTTCAATTAGCTGGCCTAACGGACACTGCATCTGTTGACACCCCTATGGAAATTAATGTGAAATATAGACGTGATGAAGGGGAACTTCTTGAGGATCCTACTCTATATAGAAAGTTGGTTGGTAGCCTCATATATTTGACAATCACACGACCAGACATCTCATATGCTGTCCACACAGTCAGCAAGTTCATGCAAACTCCTCGACATCTCCATCTTTCCGCTGTACGACGCATCATTAGATACATCCTAGGCACACCCACTCGTGGCTTATTCTTCCCTAATGGTTCTTCGCTTCAGCTACAAGCATATACTGATGCTGATTGGGCAGGCTGCCCAGACACTAGGAAATCTACTACGGGAGGGTGTATGTTTCTCGGAGATGCTCTTATCTCTTGGAAATGCAAGAAACAAGACTCCGTCTCTAAGTCATCCACTGAGGCAAAATACCGGGCGATGTCTGTTGCATGCTCCGGGATGATTTGGTTGCGTGGTCTTCTTACAGAGCTTGGTATCTCACAAGTTCAGTCTACTCTGCTATATGCTGACAACACTAGTGCGATTCAAATTGCTGCCAACCCTGTCTACCACGAACGCATGAAGCACATTGAGGTTGATTGTCACTTCATCCGAGATGCCTATGATCACCAGATTATCACGCTCCCACATTTATCTACCACTCTACAGATTGCAGATATCTTCACCAAATCCATGACACGCCAGCGACATAATTTCCTAGTCAGCAAATTGATGCTTGTAGATTTACCAGCATCAATTTGAGGGGGGATGTCAAAGGAATTAGTCAGATTTGGTTAGTAGATTTTATGCTTTAATTAGCAGTTACATATTTGATTAGCAGATTTTACGCTTTACAGATTTGATTAGATATTAAATCTTTTATTCTTTCATTTAATTAGGATATATTAGTTGTAGGATAATTCTGTACATAGCTTTTTTAGAGGCTGAATATCAGCATGTATTTTATGTATAAATAGTGGTTACTCTCCTCCTAGAGAGAACACATTTTTCTGAATAAAATCTCTCTAAATTAACAGAAATATGCAAAAGTGTGTTTGTTTATTAATCAATTCAATTCAGTTTTGTTTTCCTAATACTAGAATTTATGTTGGCAGGGCAGATTGCTACGACCATCCACTTGTTCCTTTGTTAAAATTCACCCCATGGATTGGGCTAAGTTCACTTACATGGTTTGTGTCTAACTCAACCTCAAAAGCTAGTGTCTAACTCAACCTCAAAAGCTATCTTTTGAGGTTGAGTTAGACACAAACCATGTAAGTGGACTTAGCCCATTTCATTTGTTGAATTCTAACATGGTATCATAGTCCCAGGTTAATGTGGGTCACCTCCTTCCGTAATGGGCTCCTCCGAGCTCGCATGATGCGATTTGTTCTTCACCCACCGCCACACGGTCTATAAAATCCGCATGTTGGGCTTTACCCACAAGTCGCAAATTCGCATGGTTGAACTTTTTATAATGTCACGTGATAGACTTGCTTCACCCACACATTTAGCCCGCCTATACGTGAATGAGGAGTGTTAAAACAAAATGTCCCACATTAATTCAAAAACATATATTATTTTTTTATTTAGATAAACGAAGTAGTGTAATTCAGGGTGTCAGTTAGCAAGTCAATTCGATAATGTGTATGTTTTTCCATTTTAAAGCCTTTTCCTCTGTTGGCTTTACTGTAAGACCAGATGTTAATGCAGGATCCTTGCTTACGTGTTGAATTATCTTATCATTTCTTTCCGTCCAAAATATATTAAAGCTTGTGTAACTTTTTCTTTTCCAATACAATATATATATATGGCCAATTATTTTGAAAATCGATTTTGTGACCTAAAGTGCATCATCCTCCAATTCTCATTTTTACTGCAGTTGTACCTATTAAACCTTAGTTTACTTAATTGGAATGTCATTGTAACTGACAAAACACCACAATTTTGTTTACACTCACATCTATTTAATGCATTTTGTCATTTTTAGTTATCCTTAAAATTTTATTAAAGCTATAATGGTTTAGTGTCATTGAAACATACAATATAGTTGGAGGAGGTAAAATCATGTAATTGGTGGTTGAGGGGGACAAAGTGAACATAAAAAACAATGGGAGGGGCAAAATACAATTATCCTAACTATACACTATATGTGAGATTTAAGATATTGCTAAACATAATTGTCGCTTGAGAATGATATTTTTTATTATTAAATTTACCTTTCAGCAATTTCCACCTTCTTTCAATTATAAAATAAAATAAAATCCACCTTCTCTTTTGTGACTTTTCTCTCTCTCTCTCCCGAGTTTATTTACCTTTATCTTAAATATCAGATTAAGTTTCATCTATATATACGATGATAATATTATAGATTAAATTAACATAAAAGGTCGTGAGTTCAACTCGCACTAATACATCATGTGGATTTTTAGCTTAATACTAGTATTTAGTAGTTGTTTATTCTTTGTAATTTATTGTATTTGGACAGTTATTGAAATAAATTCTGATATAATGATTGATGATGAATGTATTCTTTAAAAAAACGCGACTTCTTGTTTACGCACTTCAATGCGTGACTCAACAACAATGAATAAGTACATAAATAAAAGAGTGAAATGGAAAAAACATATTTGAGCTTTTTTTAGATGATAAATTCATTAATACATCATCATTATATCATAATTTATCAAATAATATATCATCATTATATCAAATCCTAATTTAAAAGAAAACTAACAATAGTGAGAATTGAACTCATAACCTCAGAATCATGGGATCTCAGCTTTGTCGTTACTGCATCATTTGTTATATGTGCTTTGTTTAATTGATAGAAAATTCTATTAGTATTAACAAAAACAAACTGCTGTGTTAGTATTTTATTAGTTTATATCTAATAGATTTTAGTTATGCCAATATTTTTTAAGGATGTATTAGATAAGACCTGATAATTTATCGCGCTCATTATGCCAATAATTGTCAATTTTCACAAGGGTTATTGAGAATCGTTTAATTTAGTACGTAAGTTCAGAATTATAACCCGACACTAAGACATGATTTTGAACTTACCAACTTTTTAACATTTTCACTAAACAACAGATTAAATTTCAAGTATCAAAAAGTTCATTGATTCCGTCGAAAATATCAAAAGATTTCTTTTGAATTAATGAAAACGAGAAAACGAAAAATAAAGTGTAATCCCGCAGCTATTTGTTTGTTTTGAGATTCTCTTATTTTAGTTAAAAAAAATTATAATTTTTCCTAATATTTACAAAATGTTTCCGAAAAGTTTTTATTATTTAGTTGCCTGAATCACACTACCCATGTTAAATTATTCCCGAATCTGTCCATTTTTGTAAAAGTGATTAATTTTAGGGAAGAAAAAGAAAAGCAAATTGAAAATTTGAACTAGTAGCATCTTTTTTTTTTTTTTTTTTTGATAATTAGTACTGGTAGTATTTATTTGAAGGAATGTTGGTAAGAATATGTTCATTTGATTGACTCCTTAAAAAGATTTTGATAGTGACATTCAACAATTATCATATACACGTAAGACAAGTTCAACCAACATAAAACAAAAGTACACGCGCACAGCAACAACACGTGTCCTGCGCGTGGATCCCACCTCCCCTCCCACACTCATCACCTAAACCACCACTGCTAAAGCTAATCTCTTCCCCTCTCCCTCCACAAAAAACACAAACGAAATTCCCCCGTCTTTAGAACTCTTTTACAACAAGAAGTATGAAGCTTATTAATTAGGAAACGCCATTAAATTAACCCAAATCTAATCCAAATCCAAACCACAATCTATTATGGAAAACCCCTTAATTAACCCCTTCGATTTCTGCTTGACGCCTAATTCTTCGCCATTACCAAACGGCATTAGCAATCAAATCAACGACGAGGACGAGGACGAAGACGACGATATAGAAATGATTGATTTGGAGAGCAAAAATTATACGAGTTTGAAGGACCTGATGCCGCCGTCTCCGCCGTCGACGGCGTCGCCGACGAGTAGCAGCTGGAAAGAGATTCAGATTAAGGATCCTCTAGTGCAACACGCGGCGTGGGCGTACCTGCAACCGATGGCGGCGATGCCTGATGAGAATGGACGGTGGTGGATGGGGTTAAAGGACAAGTGCTGTGGGATGTTTGGTTGCTTTAGCGACGTCGTGTTGGTGGTGTTCAAGGATTGGTTTACCGAGCAAAGGAGTGATGATTGTGGGGAAGATAAAGTTGACTCAGAAGTGTAAGGAATTTGTGGACAGATTATATTAATTATCAAAAGAAAAATAAATTTTGGTGGACATTTTTTAATTTCTAGAGATGTAGAATACTTTTTCTCTTTTTCTTTTACATTTTGTAAATAAAAATATATCTTCCACAAAGTTTTTTGGTAACTTTCTTTATTTCGAGATTTTATAGAGACATTAATTTTTCTTTTCTTAAATGATTTTTTTTTCTTTTCCTGATCACATTCAACATGAAAATGTAATTTACAAGATACCATTTTCATAAATTTATTTGAGACTATACATACGGTTGTCAATAGGTTGGATTTGGGTCGGATCAGACTCGATTTAGACCCGACTTTATTTATGTCGGATCGGATTCAATTTCTCGTCGAGACTTAGTCGAACTCGGTCGAATATCGAATTTTTTTAAGATCCAATAAAATTTTCATTTTCAAAATTTACACCAGTATTTTTCCTAAAATAAGTTTGATAACTTGACGATTTTATTTAATTTAACTCACATGTTCAAATTTTCTTAACTATTATTCATGTTTTTGGATGAAAATATGCATAAAAATGTAATTATGAATGAATTATTAATTATTATCATCTTTAACTAATGATAACATATTATTAATATTACTTATTTTAATAAAATATTATGTATATATATAATTTTTATATATATTGTCGGATACGGTTCTCTAAAAGATTGTATCGATCTAAATTCATATTCGCTCCACGTATTTCGGACTACAGATCATTATAATCGGATCAGATCCGTCAAATCTCTAATCCGATTAAAATCCTAATATATTGGGCCGGATTCGGATTGAAATCCGCCCCATTGACAACCTTAACGTATGTGTATGTCAAGCGGAATTTGAGTTTTACATAGAGTTTTTGTTTTCTTATTTTAAGTATTTTTTGGCATTCTTTGATTTAATATAAAGTTTTATGTAAGATTAAAAAAGTAAAAAATAATGAGCTAGCCACAAAATCTACGACTAAAAAAAAAAATAGAAGCAAACAAATGAAATCGAATTGGCCTAGCCTAACGGTGCTATAGCCTCTACCTCTCCTCTTCTTTTTGAACAAATCTAGAACCTCAAATGATCCACGAGAAGCTCCATAAACTCTTAATATTACATAAATTAATTTGAGAAAAGTTGAAGGAAAAATTTAAGTAAGTGAGGCAACTTTAGCTCTCTGACAAGCTAAAGACAAAACAAAAGTGGAAACTGTTGAACTTCCCAAAAAAAAAAAATATGGGACATAATATAATATTTTAAATAAAATGAAAAGGGCTGATGCCAAATTTCCTTTTCTTTGAACTTAAAATAATATTTGGTGCCACCCTTTCTTTTAGTCATTATCAAGTATGAACACACCCTATTTTAATAGAACATCAACACAAATTTTTCTCAACATTTGCTTTAATTAAGTTGGACAAGTCATCTAATTTCTTAATTTGTGTTTAAACTTGATGGAAGAATTCTATACTGTACACGTCGTTCCTGAAATCTTGTTCTTGTCGGCAATTAATTAGTTTAAGATAATCAAAGACCATTGGAAATCATGACAAATAATATTAGACCCGTCAAATATTACTATTTTGCAGTTTGATGTTTCTCACTGCACGAAATAAAAGTGGTTATAGTTCATAAAATTTGATCGTCTTAATTCTCATGTTGTCGAGAGTACTGATAAAATGTAAAGAAAATAAATATTTTTTTTTTTTGCATAATTAAGAAACACTATTTATACATTACTTGCAAGCATACTTTTGTTCATCATCGGAAAATGAGGGATTTGGCCATTTCTTTCAAAAAAAACGTTCAACGGCTTGGGATTTTAGGAGAAAAAGGCAAAATTGGTTTCAAATTTTTTTTTTTTGATAAATTTATATATCAGCATTGTCCAAAGTCCAAACTCTGAACTTTCAGATTTTTGAGTATTTTGATCTTGAAAAAAGTTATTATAATTGGAAATAAAATCCTTGGTAATTACAATAATCATAATTTTGAAATAAGTTCGGAATCTGTATAAATATCAAATATGTCCTTTTATTTCCATAAATGTCATTTTTAATTCACCATTTCTTTATAAATTTCTCCCCAAATTTAGCTATTTTACATTTTTACTATAGAAAGTTGTAAGAGTTTGCTTATCATTTTTAAATTATCCCATTCAAGTGAATCAAGATGTTTCCATAACCTTCAATGTCATAAATATTTTATATTTGATTATTATCATGTTGTGGAAAAAATTTCATTAATGTTCGTTCTGGCTTCCTGTTAGACTTTGTTATTTTAATTTTCGTCATATCATTAGTTTCATTTCTTTCATTGTTTTTCTTCTATTTTATTTATTTTTTTAATCTTAGGATTAGTATATTTATCAATATATTAATCGATGAATTTACCTCTTATTTATACTTTCTATGATTTCACCAGAATTTTGACTAGTATATATTTTTGCTATTTCAAAGTCATTGTTATTCTTTGATCTTCTTCTAGTACTTTACTTCTTTATTTAATCTGATATTAATTATACTAGCTTGTTCCCGTGCTATGCACAAAATTAAATTCAAATATAGCTAAATGACACTAATGGTCCCCCAGATTTAAATTTGATTACGCTTTCGTCCCTCATATATAAAGTGTTATATTTTTGTCATTCTTATAGATAATATATGTTACATTTACGTCCCTCTAGATAAAGTGTTACTCTTTCGTCTCTCTTAGATAATATGAGTTACACTTTAGTCCCTCTTAGATAACATGTATTATACTTACGTCCCTCATGTTACACTATTGTACATACACCCTTTTATACAAAATATTAAGGACGAAAACGAAATAAAATATTTATATGAGGGACGTAATTGTAACACATATTATCTAAGAGGGACTTATGTGTAACACTTGAAAATGAAATAAAATATTAACATGAGGGACGTAATTGTAACACATAATATATAAGAGGGACGAAAATGTACTACATATTATGTAAAAGGGACGAAAGTATAACACTTTATCTATGAGGGGACGAAAGTGTAACCAACTTTAAACTTGAGGGACCATTAGTGTCATTTGGCCTTCAAATATTTAAAAGAATTTTATTATGATGATTATTTTTATGAGTTATCCAAAACTCGTTTATAAAGAATAGATGAAAAATATGAATAATAACAATGTAATTAAATTGATGAAAACGAAAGTAAAGTGAATAATAATAGTGTAATTAAAATTGATGAAAAGGAAAGTAATTCAACGATAAATATAAAAATAGTTCACCTAATCAATATAAAAATCATGAGGTTATTCTATCCAAATTTTATTAAGTTCATTTTATACGTCGTTGGGAGTTAGTGAAAAATACATGTGTGAGTTTCTTCTTGTCATCTTCTTGCCCTCTATGATATGTACTTTCAGTCCTCATGAGATAAAATGGTAGAAATTTGAATAAAATAGAATACAACCTAACAAATCCATTTTACAAAGGCCAGAATTTTTTCTCTCAAGAATAATGGAAAAGATGGAAGAAAATTTCCTACATACTCCCAACAATTTATGTTTGAGTCGATCGCTGTAAAATCTATCTCTTGAAGTCCATTCACATTCACAAAAAATGTTATAAAAATACGAATCTTCTCATTGTATAAGAACACAAAACATAATAACTAATTCATGTTCAATTGAGTAAAAAACGCTAAATAAGATGTATCTTCGAGGAAGAACATTCTACTTATGTAATTCCGCTAAAACCCGAAACCCCTCGATATCTATATTGTTAGGAGCTCCAATATCTTTCATGGCAATCGGAATTTCATCTCTTAATTCAAGCTTTGGGGCATCTGAATTCCATTTCTTGATTAAAGTTTCGGATGAAAACTTCCAAAAATTCATGTTTCGGCTTTTCTAATAGGTAAAACACAATTAAAACTCTAATAGAATTTTACAAATATAAATTCTAAGACCCATAAGTATTAAAGACAAAATAATTATTTTTTTAGCAATACAATTCATTCAATATTACAAACATCACTTCGCTTCAATATTTTCTGCAGCAAAAACTTCAAATTTTTCCATACCTATATATAAAATTAAGAAATATTTATCAATTTCATAGAAATCAAACTTCATAAAAACATAAAAGTAAAATATCGTCAAATATGAATAAAAGAATAAAACAGAAAATCAATCACAAACCTATTACTGTTTTAGATCAGATGAAGCCCTCACTTGATAATTCTCGATCTTAAAATATGCACATCATTAAAAAGTTAAAACAAATTAAATCCAAAAAAATAAAAATAAAAATGCATGTGATCAAATTAATAACAATATAGAATGAAATTGACATATGGATACAAAATACTATCGAATGAGTGGAGAAAATGAGATCAAAGCTTTGGAGCAATGTGTTTATACTGAAGTCATTTTTAAGTACATATAGATGAAAGATTTCTTTTTACAAATTATCTAGAGTTATTGCAATGAATTAATTAGCCTTAACCACAGCTAAAATTTGGGCATGAATAAAGAATTTAAATAATTGCCAACTCAAATTTTCCAAATTAGCTACAGGTGTCCTTAAATAACTTAATGATCTTATACAAATAAAAATTACTATTCACTGTATGAATGACTATCGGAATTTTGAGTAAATGACCATATGTATTTATGTGATAATTAATGGCACATTTTGACCAAAATTCAAATTAGAATTGTAATTAAATGAATTTTTGAAATGGAAGGAGACTTCCTTTTGTTGTATGATGACAATTAATAAGATTATTTTAAATATAAAATAATTAATATTTTGTGTTGACCAATCAAAATTTTTTAAGAAAATAAAAATAAATCAAAATCACCAGAAATTAGTATTGAGTCCAAATTGCAAGATTTTGGTCAAAAGACCATTCTCCTATATATAAATATATAAGATTACAGAAATATTATGTTATGAATTTACCTTTCACTTGGATATGACTAATACTGCGTATAAACTTTCCTATTTTCCTATTGATTTATTTAATCTACATTTTGAATTTTATTTGTTCATTGCGCATATATAATAACTCTTGATGCTTTGAAAATTTAAATTTGACACTAAACTATAGGCTACACATACACATTTTTTTAGAGTTACAAATTACATCATATTACATCAAAATCATTAAATTAGAATGATACAATTAAGTTACAAAGAAAAATAGCTATCAAACAACTAGTATTAGAACTAAAAGAAAATTCATATTAGTGAAAATTAAACACACTACCTCTTAGCATTAGTCCTAGGACCTGAACCTTAGTGCTCTATCAACATGCTACAAACTCATTCGCGGGTACACGTACACATAAACTTACTCTTTTCCACACTTATTTAAACCTTAATATCAAATCAAAAAGTAAAAGCCTTATACGAGGGCCCAACTTGTTTCTTTAAATCATTATTAGGATGAGTATGACCCAGCGATGTGTGTACTTCTAGATTTCTATTATGATTTTTAAAGTATTTGACCTCAATTATAAAAAATTATTTTTCGTCTATCGTGAATTTCACGGTGTTTGCCTCCAATGCTATAATCATTTTTTGGATCTCCAGAAGCTAAATTACAACTTATTTTAGAAGCTCCTAAAGTATTATTTTTGTAAAAATAATTACTCTTTAATTTAATCTTTATTATAATTAATTATTGTCAAAATCCATTTTAGTAAAATTATTTTTTCTATAATTACTTTTTGAACCTCTAGTCTAGACCAAACTCGCCCTTAAATGTAAATACACCCAATTTCTAATTACCTTTTTTATTCAGCTGAAAAGGGCTCTCAAACGACTTAGTGCTATGGTTGGGGTCGGGACGGGGTGGGAACCGGGGCGGGCTCGAGGCTACCGCGAGCCCTGTCCGCATGACTTTAGGGAAGAAGATGAGGATCGCGTGGACTGGACGCGCCCCTCTTTTAGTTCTTTTTTTTATTATTTCTTTAATTAAATTAATTTTTAATTTAAAATTAATTATTTAAAGATATATTTAATAAAATTAAAATTTTCTCCTAAATTAAATTAAATTTGTAGAATTGAATTATTTAATATAATAAAATTTAATTTTTTTAAAATTAAAATCATTAATAATTAATTAAAATAATTAATTTCATAAATTAATTAGAATTGTAATTAAATTTTTTATGGACATATCATTAAAATGTTATAATTCATGTGTGTGCCGTTTATTTAATCTTCTTTGTTGTATTTCATTCTTGTTTGTTGTATTTCCTCTCTTGAATCAATTTTAATTTTATTATTATCTACTCTTTTTAAATTTTAAATTTTATTATTATTATAATTTAATTCTATTATTAAAATAATTATTAGTATTATTAATATTAATATTAAAAAATTAAATTAAAACTACTATTATAATAGTGAGAGTGGGGAAGGAAAAAAATAAAATTAAATGGAACTCGAAACCCTACCATTGGAGACGACCAAACAAGGCTAGGGACAGGGACAACCCTTCCAGAGTCCTAGCCTTTTCCCTACCATTGAAGATGGCCTTCCTAATTAAAGAGGTCCAATAATCTAGGTTGGCCCATCGTCCGAAGCCAAGAATATCATCCCAACACGGACGGGTATCATACATGGTAGACCCTTAAACACCAGGCCCACATTATTGGGTGTTTAATGATATCATAGGAGTTACCAAATTGTGAATAATATCTCTAACCAATTTTAAATATTTGTATT
Organism: Penstemon davidsonii; assembly: GCA_034814905.1. Taxonomy (NCBI): domain Eukaryota; kingdom Viridiplantae; phylum Streptophyta; class Magnoliopsida; order Lamiales; family Plantaginaceae; genus Penstemon; species Penstemon davidsonii. The sequence continues at coordinate 10,201,754 of JAYDYQ010002688.1, forward strand.
TAAATAATTTAAATCACCAAACATTAGTATTTGGTGGTCAATTGGGATCAAAACACACTATATTATATATATATATATATATATATATATATATATATATATATATATGTGTATATGTATTGATTGATAAATGATATATGTAGGGCTCTCCAATGGAGCGGATTTCAATATGAATTCGATCCAAATCTGGCTCAATTTTATTTGATTAGAGTTTTATGGATCTGACTCGATTATAAAAATTTAAACGTGGAGCGAATATAAATTTAGGCTAATCTGATACGTTAAAGATTTATATCCGATAATTAATAAAAAAATTATATATTATTAAAATAAGTAACATTAAAAAAAATTACCATAAGCTTAAGCAAATATTAGTTAATATTTCATTTTATGCTTATTTTCATCTAAAATATGAATATTGGTTAAGAAATTTTGAACTAAATTAAATTGTAACGTTATCAAACTTATTTTGTAAGAATTTTGAAAGTCGATATACTATTGAATTCAAAGAAGATCCGATATCTGACTAAATTCCGAAAGTACTCGGAGTCGTGAAGACTTGGGCAATGAGGGCGAGGAGACGTGAGAGGACTTAAAAAATTCTTCTTGGGAGATTGGGATCTAGGCCTGACAAAATGGGTCAGTATCAATGGTCTCCGTCTCTCCGATGACTCGCATAGTTCCGCCCAAGCCCATATATTTCCACTATTTATTGAATTGGGTTGAGCTGAGTTGAATTTTAAACTAAATGAGTCAATATTGAGTTTAAATGGATAAGTAATTGGCCACGAGCTAAGACTTGTGCTCGCTTAATTGACCTCTTCATAGACGCCTGCTCCTTTACCCCTAATGGGCTGGATAAGCAAATGATGGCTACAGTTTTTGTCCAGATTTAGGGACAATTTTAATTTTGATAATTATATTCATTTTCCAACTGATCCCTCACAATCATCCTTCAATTATGGGCACCAAAAAATAATTCCCAAAGTGCAAACTTTCATCTTCTCTTTTAATACTAATAATATTCTTTTATTTTTATTTTCTTACATTGTTTTTCTTCTACATTTACCCTCGGGGTTACAATTATATATGTATTTATGTTTAAGACTGAAAATCAATTCAAGTCAATCTTTGAATTCAATACTGATAAAAGTTAATTTGAGCTTGACTCATTAATTATAACAAATAACTTACAAGCTTGAACAATATATTTCGCTTGACAACTTTGAATTAGGAAATAGATTTTATCTCAATATTATGAAGGGAAATTTGTGTTTTTTTACCACATGATAAACCATCTTGCAACTTTGACACGAAAATATAAATTTGCTATAACAGTTTAAGTTTTCATTGCAACGTTCATACCAAATCTATACAACACCCCAAACGGTCTATCTAGAATGAGCCATGAACATGCCTTGTGTCATGTAAGTAAAACTCACATTTGGCTTACTCAACTAGGTGTGTTTCCAACTTGTAATTATATTTAAGCTTAATTTGATTTTTAAATGAATCGAGCTCAAACAAGTTTTATCGAAATCGTGTAGTTATTGATATTTTCACATTTTCTTCGTCACTTTTTAGTTTATCAAACAATCAATAAAAATTGCTCAACTATCTTTGATGTGCATGAACAACAATTTTGCATGAACATTTATAATTAAATCGATCATCAAGTAACATGATTTCATTTTCCATCATAAATTCAATACTACAATTAAACACAAAGAATTATTCATTTTAAAAATTGTTGGTTAACTTAAAACAAAATACCTTATTAAAAGTAAATAAAAAGAATCATAATTTCATGTGAGTACTAATTAAATTAGATTTCTTCTGGTATGCTTTGGAGTACAGGCCTCCACAAACCCTGACATTTACCCTTCACTTGGCTCGCGGCTCGCAAAATCTGCCTTCTGCGCATCAAATTGAGCCGCTGCTCCAATGATAAAGCTGCCGGCAAAGCCGAAGCGCGCCGAGCCGAGCTACGGCCATCTCTAATCGCCTCTAGCACTTGCTTTAGATCTTCTCTCTTCACCAAAATCTTCATCTGACTAGATCGCCGCCCGTCCTCCGCCGATTCGCCGCCGCTAAACTGTGCAATCGCCTCCAAAATGTTGCTCGTGACTGCCTTCTGATTTCTTCCGACTCTCGAGAATCTCGATTCTCTTCTCGGCGAAAATTTTTCGTCTGACATTTTCAATTTCACGTTATTTTGCTCTCTGCACTGCGATTTCAATTTTATTCTGTACGGTTTTATGCTTTTCGATCTATGGAATTTGTGAGGTTTTTATAGTGATTTGAATGCTTATGAATAATTTATTAGATACGCCAGTTCGGTTTACTACTTTATTTGAGAATTAAGTATGAGTTAATTTGAATATAAGTATTAATATAGTCCTTGACTTTTTAGAGTAGTAAGTGTCCTTTATGTTTGTTCACCTTCCTCTTCCATAACACGGGAACTTTTTTTCTTTTTTTGAAAGCTAGTTTGATTAAAAGTTCAAAACTAATTATCATTGTGAGAATCGACCAACTATTATAATTATAGTCCCAATTTTCGAAATGATGTCGTAGCTCTAACCGAAAAAAGTTCAAGTACCACTAATGTGATGCGAGAATTTTTCAAAACGGGCTGGCTTTTATTTCCATTATCTCCACTAATATTTTTTGTGATTCATTTTAGTTGAGCTTTCGTGTACAAATTAACATTTTCAGTTCTCTTAATGCTTATTAAAAAAATTTATATTGATAGTCGATTTATTTTTATAATTTGATAGTAAAAAAATATTTTCTATTATATTAAATTATTAATTTTGTAGTAGTGTAATTACCATTTTTATTCTTTTTTTCTTTTGACAAAGTCGTGACATTAAGATGGAGGAGTAATTGTGAATAAATGAATAGCTAATTCTAATATATTCTAATCTAGATTATAAATTTTGTAGCCAACTAACTAAGGCTATAATATAATTATAAATATATGATAGGATATTAATCTTACAAAGTCACCGACGTTTAACATGCTAATCCAAAATTTGCGGCGCGGATTAAATGAAACAAGGACAACGCGTCTAACCACCTACTGTATTAATTAGTTGAAGACTTGGAGTTGATAAAGAATGAGAAAGAAAATAAAATAAAATAGGTGGCAAACCGTCAGGCATTCTTTGAGTGTTGGTTGAACCAAACAACATTTGTTAAAATGGTTTAGGATATATGCTTACAGCCTGTGCCAACCATCAATTTACTAACAACTCAATTGAATCATGATTCCATTTTTTCTTTTCTTAAATATATATAGAGATTAGCCCAAGTGTTTATGTAATACTCCTACTATATATATAGTTTGTCTTTCTCATTGGCCTAGGTTGTATATCATTCAATTTGGAGTCCAATTCCCAACTCAGATCGTACCCTTTTTGGAGAAAGAAACTCTAATTTATTTAGAACCTTAAAGATGAGTTGTCAAACACAAGAAGATAGTTGGGCCTACCGTATCCATTTACAACATAGAAGTCTTCTTCTTCATGGGCTTGTATTATAACCTCTAAAATATTGGCCTAAATTGTATTAGAGCCCAAATAATTATTTTTTTCAGTTTTTGTGGTTCTAGTTGAGGTCTCTCTGTGTTTAGCGTGTGACATGGGCCAGCTCCTCAAAACTCAAAAGTAAAGGATAGAAAGCAAAAATGTACAAGGGCACCACTCTTGGAAACAGGTTCTATTGCAGATTGCACCCTTGAAATTAAATTTTGGCAAAGTACATCCTTGAAATACATAAATTTTGACAGAGTGCATCTTTTATTTTTTTTTTCGCCAAAGAGATCACCAAAAAATCGAAAATCCTGATATTAATAGGGGCATAATTGTCATTTTAACTTATTTTCCTCATTTGAAGTCAAATGAATTACTAATAATGAACCACTATCAAACACCAGTATTAAACTAGAGAAAAACTCATATTAATGAAAGTTGAAAATGATCTCTTAGGCCATCTCCAATGGAGATGGCCGGGGTCGGGGGCGGCGGGAGAAGTCATCTCCAACGGAGAAGGGGTCGGGGTGGGGTGGGCAACGGGGCAGGAATGGGCCGGGGCCGGGGCTCCGCGGAGCCCTGGCCGCGTGGGAAATCTGGAGAAGAAAGAGGGGCGCGTGAGTTCACGCGCCCCTCTTTAAGTCAGGGGACGCCACTTGGCGTCCCCTGATTGGCTCCGGTTTTTTTTTTAAATTTTAATGGTTTTTAATGTTTTTAAATAAAATAAGAAAAATTAATTATATTAAATAAATATATAATTAAATTAAATTTAACAACTAAATTAAATTAAATTTGTAGAATTTAATTATTTAATATAATTTGTTAGCATATTTATTGTATATTTACTAGTATTTAATAAATATAAGTAGCCACCAATTTTTAATTGAATTATTTAATATAATAAAATTTAATTTTTTTTAAATTAAAATCATTAATAATTTATTAGAATTGTAATTAAATTTACTTATGGACAAATCATTAATAATTAAATTCAACATTTTATTTTAATTTCTTTTATTGTAATTAAAAATTTAATCATTTAATTACAATATTGGTGGTGGCTATATAATTTTAAAAATATCGAATTACTTAAAAATATAATTAAACACTTATACAAACAATTTAAATTAATACTTAAAAAATAATATATTTAATGCATACTAAAATTAACAAGATAAGTAAATTCAAACAATTACATTCATTATTAACCGTATTTTGCATAAACATGGGCTATTAAGTCTTTTTGAAGTCTACGGTTGGTTTTTTTGGAGCGAATTGCTTCATGACGCATCATATAGTTATCAAACGTTTGTTTTCTTGGTACTGGATTTTCCAAAGTTACTCCCTTACATGGATAAATTTTAACGCGTGCTCTACGAGACGTGCTAATGTCAGTAACATTTTATCCAACGTTTTAATTTTATGATTATTTACTCTCTTAAATTTTAATATTTAAATATAATTAATAATTTAATTATATTAATAAAATAATTATTAGTATTATTAATATTAATATTAAAAACAAAATTAAAACTAGAATTATAGGTGAGAGTGGGCAAAGGAAGAAAATTGAATTAATTCCATTCCGGAGCCCTGCCATTGGAGACGACTAGGCAGGGCTCGGGGTGGGGGCAGGGGCAGCCCCTGGGCTCCGGAGCCCCGAGCCCCCTCCATTGGAGATGGCCTTACTCTTATTAATTACATATTATACAGTATATATTACCTACACTAATTAATAATAACACAAAAATCACCGTAGACATGCATATTTGTTCAATTTTTTTTAAACAGAAAAAATAACCATAACCCAATAGAATCCTTCAAACCTCATACCCAACTGAAACCTTTGAACAAAATCAAAATTAAACCAAACTGACCCCAACCTTTCCCACTCAATAAAAATAAGTTCTATTCCATAATAATCTATCATATCCAAAAATAAGATCAACTTACCATGCTTCTACATAAAAATTCTTGTTCAGACTTAACTTGATCAAACTCATCCAATTACATGGCAAGTATAGTGCACTTGTTTTGTGATTGGTCACTCTCCTAGGAGTTTCATCCAATCCCTCATTTATTTACTTTGAGTTCGACCGAACCCGATTTATGTAAAAAATTTCCCTGCTTCTACATGCCAGTTTGATTTTCTAGAAATTTCACTATCTTCACGAAAAGCAGACTCGGAGTTGACCCAACATACCTCCCCTGCAATGCCTCATTTTTAATAAACAAAAAAGTGGGCACTTTTACAACATCAAAATCTCTCAAAATCTGCATGAAATAATCACTTTCATCACAAAAAATCCTTCCAAACACAACCTTGCCAACCATCTGGCTTGAAATTTTGAGCACACTAGGGTATATTTTCACACAAGGATTACAATTCCTCATGCCTACAAAAAGCACAATCAGCTTCTCAACTTTTATTAGCTTCTCCAAATGTTCCACACAGTGCAACTGAACTATATGAGAAAAATGATTATTTCCATAGTACAATATGTTAGCTTCAAGCTTTTCCGGTCGAAAACCAGCTTCTTCATGAACTCTCTCTCCATTTTTGTAGAAAACAAAATATGGGTACTTTTCGATTTGTTCTTTCCTGCATAATTGAATGGTTTTCTCTGATTCATTAGACATGACAAGAAGAAACTTGACCTCATTTGATTCTTTGCATTTTTTCTCCATGAATTTTAAAATTTTAGTATTGTACATTGAATGAATAGATGAAAAGTGAGAAATCATTAGTTTTTCATTGGAAAATTGAAGAACCTTGTAGTACTCTTCCATGCAATGAATTTCTTGAATCTTTTCCCTACTTTCTGTTTTTAATTTGTGATCAAGATAGGCCCTTTCTCTCATTGAGTAATTTGCTTGGGATTTAAGAGATGAAAGTCTAGTTTTACTAATGAGAAGGAGATCAAATGTACAAGAAGGTGAACTAACGGAGTACTCTTTCTTCAAGAAAATGGATGCATAAGAATAAGATGAGCACAAAGATGCCATGATTTTTTTTTTTTTTTTTAATCTTTTGAAGAAGAAGAAGGGGAGGAGAATTATGGAGTTAGAAAAATGTGTGAATATATATACACTACAAAAAAATTAAATTTTAGTGATAAAATTTTATGTGACAATGTTAAAGTTGTCACTTCTTATATATATTAAGTGACAAGAACTCAAATATTGTCACTAAAATGGTTTTCATTAACATACTAGTGACAAGAATTGTAAAAAAGTTGTGACTGTTGACCTTTAGCGATACCCCAAAAGTGACAACTAAAACGTTGTCATTAAACCATAGTGCCAATATTTATTGTCACTAGACTGTCACTAAAAGGGTGTCGCTAATTGTCAATAGTGACAACTTAAGCCACCATATATTTGTCATTAATAGCTATTAGTGACAACTTAAAAACATATTTTGTCATTATTGCACTTGTCACCATTGCACTTGTCACCATTATTATTATGACAAAATTAATATTTTTATCACTAAATGCATATAAAGAGTGACAACTTTTACATTATCACTTAATTTTTTGTCACTTAAGCTTAATTTTCTTGTAGTGATATGAGGAGAGGAAGTTTGGGGATGAAGTGTATTTCCCTTTTGAATTATTGGAAAATGCTTTGAACTGGGTAGGAAAGATTGACTTTCCATTTCATTTTTTAGGTAAATTGTTGCATTCAAGTATATACAACAACTAATGTATATAGCAATGACCAATGAGCAAACATTCATTCCTTTATTAATTATGACATGGGCATCCTCTCCTTAGGACAAATTAACCAAGTGTTAGGATAAAGCCATAGGAGATGATCCATTTAAATATAAGAATTTAATCATTAAATGTGAAAGATAAGGAAGAATTTTACCATTAATGGCTTCTTTCCTATAATAATCTTGATGATTAATTATTGTTTCCCTTTTCTTTCATCATTATCCTTCAGTCTTTATTTTTCTTTAATTCTTTTACCCCTTTTCTTGGCATAATGATATACACTATGTAACATGAAGAAGTACATGTGATGATGTGAATAAGAATGAATAGTAAAATTGCTCAATTATGGGTGGTGGCATAGATAATATTCAAACACTCCCTAACATTCGGGTTTGGCAAATAATTTTGCTCGAATTTGCACATAGATTAGTAGCCAACTCAATGATTTCAGTCATATTGGGCTAGAATAATAGGAAGTGCCAAACAAACAAGGCTTTAATTTTTGTTTAATTACTGAGTTTGCCTAACTTAGGTTTATAAAATGAAAACATTTAAGTATAATGACCTAGGTCCAACAAATGTAATCATGCTGGGAATTGATACTACTGAATTACGACCATACTTTTATTATATATAGAATTTATATACTTTTTTAATATTATAAATAATTATGATAGTAGCTGAAAAGTCTGAAACATAAATTGGGCACATTTTTTATTTTTTGAAATTAATAAATTTATCTCTCTCAATTTTTTCAAATTATTTTCTCAAAAGCCAAACAAACAACAATTTTCTTATCTATAAAATAAAACTTACACAAACTCTACTTGAATATGACATAAAGTAATTTATCTCGTACACAACTTATCTCACATTTCAGACATGAGCTGAGTAGGGCGTAATCGAGTTGAGTTTAAATTTTATCGAGCTTGAAGTTTTTTGTTTAAGCTTGGTTTGATTGTTCAACGAGCCGAGCTCAAACGAGCAATTTTGGAACGACATCAGTCGATTATCGAGTAGCTTGATATTTTACGTATATATTATCAATTTTTACCTTATCGAGTAGAGCTTCAATCTTGTTTGATAAGTGTGACAAACTAAGCTCAAAGAACATTTATCGAACGAGCTCAAGTCGAGTGTCAAGTACTCCCTCTGTCCCAAATTATTTGTCGTTTTACATGTTTTCACACATATTAAGGTACTTACTAAATAGCCTCAACTTTAGGGGAAAAAAAAAAAGATATACCTAAAATACTCTTATTCTTTATTTATCTCAACACTAGCTATTTACACGTTATTCAAGTTTTACACTCTCTCACTTATTTTTTCTCTTACATACCTAAAATATGTAATTAATAGTGTATTGAAATCCTAAAGTGACAAATAATTTGGGACAATTTTTTTTCTTTAAAACGACAGATAATTTGGGACAGAGGGAGTAACTTTATTTGGTTTTCAGCCCTAAATTTGACATAAAATCTTACACATACAACCTAAACTCTCACAAAAAAATATACACCTACCTTATTTCACAAATCACTAACATTCAAACAAACTATATTACGCAAATCGAGATTATTTTACAAAACTCTATTACTCTCTCAAACACCAAACATACAAACATAATATAATCTCTCACAGATACCGTAACAACCCAAGGGTAATTATGGCAGAAAGTTGTTAAGTAAAGGGCAAACCAGTATCACTTAAAGAAACACACATGGGTCAGTGAACTCACTGAACTGATGAAATTAATTTAAATAGGCAACAAAGCTTCACTCATTTTCTGCAATGGAAATTGTTAAAAGAAGTTTCATCTAAATTCTTCGTTTCACATTATCATTTACATTTAATTCATCAACCTTCCATCCCCTTTCTTAATAAATCAATATTTCATTGCTTCAAAATAACACGACGTTATATTAAAAGTTCAACGGGATCAAACATGAAAAACCACCATCACGAAAAACCCTACAAAGAATAAGATCTGAATGAATCCTCGCCAACTAACTTGACTAATTCGAAGAAAAGACCCAAGCGGCCTCCCGGGGCACAGCTCAGTTGGTAAAGGAGGTGAACTCCGGGGCTCACTCCCCCAGGGTGGGGAGTTCGAATCCTGGGAGGAGCAGCCAAGTGTTGTAAAATCTTTAAGGGAGGATGGAGCAGCTTGGTGTTGTAAGTTCCATGGTAGTAGGCTCCCTTGGGGGCCAGGAGTATAAAGAGTTAACAAACCCTGACCAACTCAGGCACATCCCGCGATTTACTTCCGCACATTGCTGAGAGGCCAGTGATGGGTGGTCCAGGACTTAACCTGAGTCAACAAAAAAAAAAAAAAAAAAGACCCAAGCGACAATTTTACGAGCCCCAATCAACTTTGCTTTCCAATATGCTTTTATCAATAATTTCAACTTAAAATATTATAGTGCTTCTCTTTTATCATAAATATCTACTCTAGGGCTGTCAATAGGACGGATTTCAATCTGGACCCGATCTGAATTTGGTCCGATTTATTAGGATCATTATCCGATTAGAGATTCGATGGATTTGACTCAATTATAAAGATTCGTATTCCGAAACACATAGATCAAATATGAATTTAGGTCGATCCAAGCCGTTAAAGATATGTATCCAACAATAAATAAAAAGAATGATATATATACATAATGTTTTATAAAAGTAAGGAACATTAATAATATTTTACTGTCAATTTAAGAAGATAATAATTTATAACTTAAAAATTTATTTAAACGAATATTTTCATCTAAAAATATGAATTTTAGTAAAGAAAGTTTAAACATGTGAGCCAAAATTAGATGAATTTGTAAAGTTAATAAACTTATTTTAGGAAAAAATATTAAATAAAAATTTTATTGGATCATATCTGGCCAAATACGATCAAGATCCATTGAATTCAAAAAGTCTAATTCCGAGTAAGATCCTAGTTCGACATGATCCGATCCGATATAAATGAAACCGGATCGACCAGTATCCAACCCATTGACAGCCCTAATCTACTCTATCAAAGCCCAAAGGTTGCAAGTACAGTATACGGCTATATTTTATTTATATATTATAAATCGAACTCTAAAAAATGATTTATGAATTACCTTATTGAATTGTTTAGACTAAAACACTTTTGTGAAACACTACTAGTCTTATATAAATGTTCAATAATGTCAAAATTGGAGGTACTGTTTTTATATCATTGTTGAGTTGAGCATGCAGTATTGGTGGGAGATCCAAAATAAAGGAGTAATAAAAAGACATTAATATTTTATGAGAAAGCAAACGGAGAAAACAAGAGCAAATAACACATGCCCAGACAATAAACAAAAATTCATGACAGTTCATTCTCTTCCCACGAGGCATGTGTCTCATCATCTTTCCACAAGCTTAAACCCTTGCACTCTCTTTCAATCCAGATACATCTATCTACCAGATCCAAATCACTTGTCCAGATGCCTCAGCCCTCAAGTTTAATATCCCAGTCCCTAAATTGATTTACAGGACCAAAGTGCTACATTTTAAAAATTACACTTTTGTTCCTAAATTTTCAAAATATATACACTTTTAGACCTATCGTCCTTGAACAGCCATGACTGCAAAAAATTAATCTCAAAGAAGGCATAGGACTGAGTGGAAAAATAATCAAAAATTTGAAACCAAAGTGTTGTTTGTATTGTAAAGAGCGAGACCAAAAGTGTTGAAGATCTAATAATTTAGGACTCAATTGCTTGGCATATCATATCAAAAAGGATCCCGGGAGCTCTTAATTTAAATTAATTTTAAAAAAAAAAAAAAGGATGGAACACACAAATAGTACAAAAGAGACAATTGTGCAAGATCTGAAGCTGATTAAACATAAACTATATTCTGAAAACACCAGCATGAAATCTGGTATAAGCTGTCACATATGTAGAGAGAGAGGAGCTCAAGAAGAATAACAGCTCTTTCACACACATGCCAGCTGAATAATTTATTTACAATACTGAAATCCAGCTAACCACTATGTATATTTGCAACACTAATTTATACCAGTATTTAAATATTCACAGGGGATCTTTTCCGTCATGACAAGTCATTAACTTAATATGAAGAAAGGAAAGAAAAGAAAAGAAAAGATCTTTCATGCTGGTAAAGATAATTAGATAAGTAGAAATGATATAAGAAGTATGATAAGCACTGTCCTAGAGTTTAGAAAGAGTTTCTCTTTCAATTCTGAAAAACAATCTTCTCATAAAATAATTAAACAGACTCTACTTTGATTTTATTTTTGACATGGAATGACATATCTTTTACCCTACTTAAATCTCTTATTTCCATAATCTCTAAACAACCTACCCAATTTCCTAAAAACTAAACCTACTATACAATTCATGTTTCATCTCATAAAGTTCAAACAAACATTTTCTATCAAATACACTAAATCGAAGACATCTTAAAAAGTCCTTCAAATCTCTAAAAACACTCTCAGAAAATCATAACAATCAGAAGGCCACTGAATTTAAACATAAAATAAAATAAAAAAAGGTCATGTGAATCATATGGATCTACTGCACCTTTACAACAAAGAAAAGCATAGAGATCTGTTAAAATGTAAATAATTCAACCATCCAAATGCATAGCACATGTCCCTGATTCCATGAAAAATATAATCAATTTAAACAAAGGAAGAGAATCTATGCACTCAAAGCATTAAATTTCAATTCAGTTTGTTGCCTACAATGGTCACAAAGTACAACACCTAGTGCCGTAATAGACTCACATTTCACATTTTCGCCAACTAAAAAAGATGAAACTTTTCCTAAATCATGCACTAAAATATTGACTTTCACATCTTTTAGCCTCAAAATTCATATTACTTTATGCCTTTCCAAGAACAATTCCCACTCCCTTAACAATTAATGGCACAAGATATACAAGAGAAAGAAGATTTGCTTTTTGCAAGCGTATAAAGGCTGTTTCTATAACTCACGAGAACAAAGGACCACAATTGGATGACTCATCTACTTGTAACATACTATGCCATACAGCTAACTACATCACGTGCCATGTCCACTCAATAACTTATCAAGGAAAAAAGACAGTTTACAGAAATACTACCATTACATGCCAGCATTATTAAAATTAGTGGTCCAACATAAAATTCTAAAATTAAGACCAACTTAACATAAAATCACAAGGAAGATGGTAACACATACAAAAAACTAAAATAAAGAAAGGAACTTTAGGACATTATTATCTACTAAGCAATCAGTGCTGCATCAGACTACATTTTCAGCAAAAATGACAAGATAATATTGAGAAACTTTACTACTAGATAGAGTCATATTAAATTTCTAAGAAAATTCCTCATATATAAGACAATTAAGGCGGTCAAATTCAATCTATTATTCTACTTCCAAGCCTCCAACATTAACAACAAATAAATTAGATTAAAAAAACACAATTCCAATTGTATTCTACAAAACCAACAAAATTATTATCACTCTAACAAAAGCATAGGAAAAAAAGTTAATAAAATTAACCCAATAATAAGCAACAAAATAGAAAACATCAATAAACAAGAAATAAACCAAACACCAAGAAATTAAATCCACCTCCACGGATGACAACAAACTATCTTCTAATCAGATGACTTACTCTCAGGCTTTCTGCAAAGGATCATATGCATCGGACTAAAAATACCAGTCTCTCCACCTTTAGTCAGATAATCAGCGGTCACAAAAAGCATCTCGTGAACATCCACGGTACCCTTCGGCGCAATCCCCAACCACGAGAGCACCACAACCACAATGTGGTTCCTCCAGTAGGCGATCCGACCCATTTTCAACCGGGTCCACCACGGGTTAGATGGTGGTTTAGCCAAATCCTTTTCCTGAACAACTTCAAACCCTACCTTCTTCGCCACTTCAGATATGTCGCTATAGCTACGTAGCCCCGGCAAAGCATCTCCCCTCTCGATCCCCTGTATAACCTCCACGTGCTCCGGGTCTTCCCCACGGTACAATTCAGTGGTAACCCACTCGTAAGACACGTACAGAGATCCGGGCTTTAGAACCCTGTAGATCTCGCTATATACCTCCTCGAGCTTGGGCGCGTGACATGTGGCCTCGATGGAGTAAGCCCCATCGAAAGTGTTGCTCTCGAACGGCATCTCTAGAAAATTACCGCATACGACTTCGCACAGTTTATCGAGCCCGGCCTTTTTGTTGTGCATACGGGCCCGTTGCACCTGGTACTCGTTGATTGTAATTCCGACTACATTTGCACCGGAATGGGCCGCGATCGCACGCATCGGGCCCCCGACACCACATCCCGCGTCTAGGATTTTAGCTCCCGGCTTCACATTCAACAGATCTACGGCCATTTCTTCGTGGATGCGAGTGGCGTCTTTGTGTGATTTTCCGGGAATCGAAGGGGAGAAATGGAAGGATTGACCCCAACCCCACTCGTAAATGTCAGTGACGAGATTGTAGAAGGTGTCTACGAAAGCGGGAACTTTTTCTGTGGTTTCGATTTCTTTGGGGCGGAGGAAAAAGGACCAGTACTGTTTGTAGTTGTCCTGTACGTTTTCTTTGGCGATTGAACCGCCGGAGAGGTGGACGGCATGTTTGCCCTTTCGTTCGGCGGAGCCGAGGACGCAGACGAACCAGTATAGGCCGCCGGCTAAAAGGGAGGCGGTGCAGAAGAGGGTTAGAGAATCCATTGATGATTAATGTGGAAAGAGGAGGAGAGTGTGGGGAGTGAGAAATGTGAAGTGAAACTGTGAGAGCTATATTGTGTAGAAAGGGGGGCCGGGTGTTTATTGTGTGGATATTCGGTGTACTGAGTGAGTTGAGTAGTGTCAATCACGTTGTGACACGTCAGTTTCATAGTGAGATTTAAGATCTGTGATTATCATATTATTTTTATGTATATCTTCATCTTAACACTATGTCAAACACAAAAAATGTTGATAATATAAATAAAATAAGGTTTATTTGTGTTCAAAAAGTATTTTAATTTAAGGTTCGCAAGATATTCTAGCAAAATTTTGAGTGAATAATTGAATTTTTTTTACTTATATGGTATATGTATAAATTTTTTTCTTTCTCTAATATAAATAAATGTATTTGATTTGCATTTTAATAGAGAGAGTATATTAAAATTAGTTCTTGAAGTTCCCATATAAATACGGGAATAAGATTTCGAAATACAATAGTGATAATGTTTGCTTCTAGAAGTATTTCAAAATATGATAATCATAATTTGCTTCTAGAAATATTTGGAAAAAAATTAATGCGTGCTTGTTTGATCATTAAAAAACTTAATATAATTTCTAATCATCTAATCAACTCAGCTTCGGACTTTTATTTTCCTTCTAACAAAATAATCCCCCTCATTATACTAATTACTACTAACAACTAATGATCTTTTGGTAATAAAATGCTAATAAAATTGTAATTGAAGTAATTTAGTAGCAAATATTTCCTATTCTACTTTTCTCACAACAGAAGATATATAAGTTCATGGCTCAAAACAAATGGGTCTGTCTAAAATGAGATTTTGAGGGATGGGGAGCACATGAGATATCATTTATCTTGGTGACACATGTCCCCCTAGAATTTAACTTTAAATAATTTATTTTGTTAAAGACAAATTTATCATTTTTAATGAGTGAATTCAAAAACACCCATTGTGTTTTCTCTAACTATAAAAAAAACCTATGTTATTTTATTATTAGCAACAAAAGCTTGTACTTTTTTTTATTAACAAAAAAAACCCCTCTCAAGTCGAAATGACAATTTTACCCCACCAAACAATGCAAAAGCATCTTTATTACCTAAAAGGTTACCAATAACCCCTGGTAACTTTAAAAATTAGGAATACACCCCCTCCTCCCCATTTTTTTTTTTTTTGAAAAAATTGACAAAATTCTCCATATGATTTATGAATCCCATATAAAAAAGTTGACAAAAATCTTATCCCCCACAGTTACATGTTTTGGCACTTTACCACCCATATGTACAAAATAAACACTTAATCCTTTGAAAAATAAAATTAGTTGCACTTTACCCCCTCAAATGATTTTATGCAATTTTTGTTTGATGGAAAATGTACATGTGCCCCTCACATGAATTTTCAAAGGGTAAATTAGTCACATCACTTCTTGCTTGTCCAAATACTTGACTCATGTCTTGTGAACCAAAAATCTAAAGTTAAGTAGAAAAAAAATTATTTGTAAAGAGAGGAGGAAAATGCGCTTCAGTGAAATATTTGGGCGAAAAATCGATGTTGAAACTAATTTACCCTTAAAATACACAAGTGAGACGCATATCTATGTTTTTTGGTGAACATAATTGACTTAAAATCATTTGAGGGAAAAAGTGCAGCTGATTTTATACGTGCTTATTTAATTTATACTTTTGGGTGGTAAAGTTCAAAATATGTAAATTTGAGAGGGGGTGTAAAGTGCATTTATCCCTAAAAATATTTTAAATGATCTTATATTGATGGTCTTAATTGTCAATTCGTATAAAAATTTGATTACTTGAGAGATATTTTGCGTATAAAATTTTGATTACTTGAGATTTTTTTTTTTTGGGGAAAGAGATGAAATTAATTAGAGATAAGGGAAGAAATTTTAAACATATTAATTAAAGGGTTAGTATGTAATTTAACATATGTTTATTTTTTCTAAATGTCCAATGCCACGTCATCATTGGACATTTTGACCGAAACTTGTGGTTCAGATTTGTTGTTGACTTTTTTTAGTGGTTGAGATGAGGCATCTCATGTACACCTATGTTCCATAAAATCTTATTTTAGAAAGACCCAAAACAAATAATCTACAATATTTATTTTCTTTTTCGTGATTTTACTTTTTTTATCTTTATTTATGAAGTATTATGAAAATCGACCAAACTCTTCTAGAAGAGTTAGGCCATCTCCAATGGAGCGGGTCGGGGTCGGGAGAAGGAGCCGTCTCCAGTGGAGGAGGGCTCCGGGGCGGGGCGGCAATCGGGCGGAAACGGGCTGGGCGCAGGGCTCGGCGGAGCCTTGCGCCCAGCCCATTCCCGCGTGAGGAAGGGCTGGGAAGAAAGGGGACGCGTGTTGGCACGCGCCCCCTTTAAGTCAGGGGACGCCACTTGGCGTCCCCTGACTGGATAGTCGTTTTCTTTTTCTTTTTTTAAAAAAAATTGTTTCTTTAATAAATAAACATAGGAAAATTAATATATATACTTAAATAATTAATTAAATTAAATTTCCCTACTAAATTAAATTATATATGTAGAATTGAATTATTTAATAAAATTTATTTAGTATATTTATTGTATATTTACTAGTATTTAATAAATATATGTAGTCACCAATTTTTAATTTGATTATTTAATATAATAAAATTAATTTTTTTAAAATTAAAATCATTAATAATTTATTAGAATTGTAATTAAATTTATTTATGGACAAATCATTAATAAATAAATAGCCCATTTTATTTTAATATCTTTTATTGTAATTAAAAATTAAATCATTTAACTACAATATGGTGTGTTTGTCGTTTATTTAATGTTATATTTTGGTGTGTTTGTCGTTTATTTAATCCGATTTCTTGTATTTCCTTTCTTGTTTGTTGTATTTCGTATTATGTATTAATTTTAATTTACTTAATTATTTACTCTCTTTAATTTAAATATTTTAATATAATTAATAATTTAATTACAAGTACTAATAATTATTACTATTATTAATATTAATATTAAAAACAAAATTAAAACTAAAAGTATAGATGAGAGTGGGCAAGTCTTCGAAATGGAATTAATTCCATTTCGGAGCCTTGCCATTGGAGACGACCAGGCAGGGCTCGGGGGGGGAGGGCTGGCTCGGGGCTCCGGAGCCGGGGCTGACCCTCTCCATTGGAGATGGCCTTACCCCTTGGTATCACTACCTCCGTAGGCTGATGAATTGTGAACTTAAATAAGATTTACACATGGAATAAAATTTTCATCGAAAACATCGATTTTTTTTCTCTTTTAATAAATGAAAATAAATATAAGACGTAATTTTAAAACTCTTTATTGGCCTTGATAGTCTCTCATATTTCTTATAATTCTTTCACAATTTCTCTTGATGTGTCCGAAAAATTCTCTGTATTTTATTGACTGAAACATGCACCATAAATAAAATTTTGATCAGGATTTACTTCTGAAGGTCCAAATAAACAAATTCAAAAGTTTAATAAACCGAACGCAGCCATTTCTTCCCCATAATTTATCCATTATTATTAGGGGAGGAAAATATTATTTACTTGCGGTTGCCGGACTTGGCGGTCTATAACTATTTCCATGGTTATGACTTTATAGTACTTGTCTGGTAATTAATGGATATTTTCCTTTTTCAATAAATTGGGTTGGAATCTTTGTTTGACACGTTTGTTCTTTTGTGAGGAAAAGAATAAACGTAAATTAAATGGCGTTGACGGGTGATGGGCCATACCCACGGGCTGATCCGATTCAGTCGATTGCTCTTCTTTTTCTTCCTTTCTTTTTAAGTTTCAGTTTCAATTTCAATTTAACTCAGTTTGAAGAATATTTCTTAATGAAATGATAAATACATCTAAAATATTTATTTTATTATTAATATTTATTTATTAAAGTACGAAGACAAATTAATTGAATTTGAATCCAATATATCTTGATCTTTGAGCCTTAATTTCAACTTTTACCCATGGACTACAATCTCATCAATTCATGAATATAGTTACATAATAATATTTAAATGAGAGATTCATGACCAAAAAAATGTGTTATTATAAAAAAATAAAAATAATCATCTCATTTGTTTTTTGGTTTTCCATGGGTTTAATTCATTTTAAGGCGCGTCGGACACATCAAGTTGAACATCTTTCAATTTGTAGTAATTAATCTCTTCCACAAAACCAATAACATGTTGATATTAATCATCTCATTAAATATGGACTTTAGTGCATAACAAGTTAGGCTCAACCTAAGCCATTAAATTTTAAAAAGAGAGAAAAAAGAAACTTTTGGAACTATTTCTATAATTGAATTAAATGAAATAAGTTGTTGAACTTTTCCAGATGCTCATTTTAAAATTGAGAGTTTTTTTTCCTGCAATTTAAGGTCATTTTCGTATATAAAATTGTGAATGCCAGGTTGGTGCCAGTCTATGAAATATTTGGCTAAATACCCCAGATCTCTTAATAAAGAGAAATCATTTAGTTGAAAGGAAAGTTGTTAAGTACTGAACAAATTTCCAGTAGTTCTGTAAAAGAAAAACAAATTTCCACTAATCAGCTCAGCTGCAATTGTAATTGTAATCCTTTTATGTGATAATATGGCCCGTTTAAACTTTAAGGACATGTTGGTTTGATGCTTTCCAAAATTATTTCGTGTATGGAAAATGTCAAACAAACATGTTTTCTAATTTTTGAAATAAATTTTTCACCTCTCAATTTTGTAAACTACTTTCTCAAAAGTCAAACAAACAATAATTTTTTATCTTTAAATAAAGCCTATACAAACCCGACTCTTATATGACATAAAGTAACATATCTCTTACACAATTTATTTCACATAACAAACATGATTTGTCATAAAGTCTTACACATCATACACCTACAACCTAACTTTTCCAAAAAAACTTACATCTACTTTATTTCTCAAATCACTCTTTCAAACCCAAACAAACAACATTTTACAAATTGAGATAATTTCACAAACCTCCAATACTCTCCCAAACTACTTTCTACCATAAATTTTCTTCATGAGGAATAATAGGCTAATTTAAGTAAGGCATCCCTATCTTGTGGTTGGGTTGGGCTTACATGAAATTGGGCCGCACGACAATAAATTAGGCTTGTTAATTCTTCATAATGATGGCCTGCATATCATTCAATTTCATCGGAGGCAGATTAGTACAATACTGACCAAGACTAAAGCCACATAATGTTGACATGTATTTCAAAATCTTATCAATTACAATAACATAATTAGGGCCACAACCGTTAGGATTTTACCTAATTAGAGATTTGATGAACCTAGTCGACTATAGAAATTTGTAAATCAAAAGACATAGAACAAATATAGATTTTGGTTTTGTCCCGATATTTTGGCTCTATATATTTTAGTTAGAGCGGAGCTTAATATATGAATAGGTTAACAAAGAAAAAAAAAAGTTTAAAAAAGTGAAACGTTGAACATTTTTACATTTGTACCCTGAAAAGTTGTTAAAAATTTGTGGTGTTGAATTGTGAGCTCTTCTTAGCTTTGTGCAAGGAGCAAATTGTTTTGGGTCGTTTTTTTCTTCTGTTTAAAGAAGTTCAGCTATTAGTCAAAATGTCAAATAGGCCTGTTAGTTTTAATGGGCTTGATATCATTCTTAGGAGTCGTGGAGATTAGTCCAATAATGCCGCAGACAATTATATTTCATTAACTTACCAAAAATCTCTCCAAAATATAATGGGATGTTTGATTCGCATCTCCCAAAAAAATTCCGTATCTGGAAAAAGCGAGACAAAGATCATTTTTATTTTTCGAAATAAATTTATCCCTTCTTAATTTTCCCAAATTACTCTCCCAAAAGCCAAACAAACAACAATTTTCTTATCTCTGAAAAAAACCTATATAAACTCTACATTGATTTGACATAAATAAATTTAAATCTTACACAACTTATCTCACATAATAAATATTATTTGACATAAAGTCTTACATATCTTATATCTTACACCTACAACATAAACTCTTCAAAAAAAAAAACTACATTCACCTTATTTCTCAAATCACTCTCCCAAAATTGAAATAAAAAACATTACGCAAATCGAGATTCTTTCACAAAACTCCACCACTTAACAAACTACTCTCCCAAATGCGAAACAAACAGACCCTAACTATTTTCAAGTCTACAAACCTTTGGAATTTTATTACTGTTATTTTTCATCTATAGCCTGTAATGCTTATAAATCTTGTAAATTATAAAAGACAAATGGCACTAACAAAATGAAACAATTGAATTCAAGTTGAGATATAAGATAAAAAGGAAAAAGAGGATAGTAATATACCCCGTCCTAAAATATGAGATTACTATGTGAAATGTTTAATGTATATAATTTCCATATATTATTAAATACTCCCCCTATTTTATTTTAATTGTTATTTTAGGCTTTTGGACATGTATTAAGGAAGTTAATAATTAGCGTAAATTTTAGAAAAAAGCTAGAGTTATACCTAAAATACCCCTCTTCTTTAATTGGTAATTGGTTAAAGTAGACGAGAGAGAGAGAGAAAAAAACAAGGAGTAAATAAGGGTAAAATTGAAAGATATGTAATTAATGTTGTATTGAAATCCTAAAGCGACAATTAATTTGAAACGGGAAAAAATCTATAAAACGACAATTAAACTGGAATGGATGGAGTATTCAATACGAATCCCTCATGACATGAGATATTATTTAGTGCAACACACCAATAATAATTATACATGTGGATATGATTCCACATCCATCATGTTTTAATCAATGTTTGAAGACAATAGTTTTTGAAAATCTCCCATGACAACCTATTTCACAAGGAAATTTTATACATAATATTCAATTGTACATGATGATTTTTTGTATTAAACATTTCGTAAAATAGTTTCGTTCATGTTTCAATATAAACGATTATGTTGCATTTTCCAGTAAAAGAAAAGGATTATGTGAGCAGTAATAAATAAGAAGGGTTGGTGGCTATGGGACTATGGGAGTTAGGTGGGTATATGTGGGAGAGTAAAGGCACGTGAATCCATGGAAGCGACGTAAACATTTGTTTTACGTGGAAATAAATATTACTAATTCATAATTACGTATAAAATAAGAGGGTAAACACCACTTTTGGTCCCTCTTATCATTAATTTTTTACAAAGTGGTCCCTTTTATGTTTTTTTTCCCACTTTAGTCCCTACTATGAATTATTTGTCTCAGTTTAGTCCCTTTCAAGTGATCCAAGGCGGTTCCGGTAACATGTGATATGCACATGAGGGCAATTTCATCATTTCAAGTAAACTAACAGGGATATTTTCGTCTTTCTAATTTTAAAAAAAAAATTAATCTCTTCCAAACTAGGCTTTCATTCCAATCCAACTTAATCGTCCATTTCGTTCCAAACTAAAGTTTTCTCCCAAAATCTTCTTCAAACACCAAAATTGCTCACCAATTAAACAATATCTCAAATAGTCTCAATAGTGAACGGACGAAAATGCCCTAAAAAATATTCATATACATGTCACGTGTTATCGGAACCACCTGATAAGGACTAAAGTGAAATACATAATTCATAGTAGGGACTAAAGTGAAACACATAATTCATAGTAGGGACTAAAGCGGGAAAAAAAACATAAGAGGGACCACTCTGTAAAAAGTTAATGATAAGAGGGACTAAAAGTGATATTTACCCAAAATAAGATTCAATAGATTCAACATATACACATGGAGAATTTTTTAAATCTTTTGTAGTAGGTAAAAAGTCAATTTAAGTGGACCTTGGGACTGATGATTATTGAAAAAAAAGATAATATGTAGCATTTGTAAACTAAAAGCAAAATAATGTATGAAAGATAATTTTTTAGTGTTTGTGAACTACACAATTACAAGTTAGATCAAATGACAAAAAAAAAAAACATGTATGACATGCTTGCTT
Source organism: Penstemon davidsonii (assembly GCA_034814905.1). Classification (NCBI taxonomy): domain Eukaryota; kingdom Viridiplantae; phylum Streptophyta; class Magnoliopsida; order Lamiales; family Plantaginaceae; genus Penstemon; species Penstemon davidsonii. The sequence goes on from JAYDYQ010002688.1 coordinate 10,223,693, forward strand.
TGTATTTGTGAAATAATATCAATTTGCGTAAAGTTGTTTATTTGAGTTTTGAGAGAGTTAGGTTGTAGTTGTAAGGCCATCTCCAACCCAAAGGAGGGTGGGTGGAGATGGCCCAAATGCACAGCCCTGGGTGGTCTCCAACCCACCATGGCTGTGCATTTACACAGACCGCTTAAATTTTCTTCAAGGGACGCGCTAACAGCGCGTCCCGTCCAAACAGTGCACCAGGTGGTGCCACTTGGCGCCACCTGGTGCATTTACTTTATTTATTTTTTATTTTTTTATTCCAGCATTTAATTGAGTTAATGGAGCATTTAATTCCACCATCTGCCCTTCTAAATTCCAGCATTTAATTAGCGAATAGTGCATTTAATTCCACCTGCTCTCGATAGAGCATTTAATTAATTTTGATTCTCCCTTTTTTTTCCCATCTCCCTTTTGATTATTAATAAAAAATATTAAAGATTGAAAAAATTAACTACGAATTTAACAATACCTTGTTTAATTTAATTAACTAGAAATGGAAGATACATTTAATTATAAAAGTTGTGTAAAGTTTAATAACAATTTATTTTAAATTAAAGATGTAACATTATTAGTTTTAATTTTGAATATTTAAATTTGCCTATAAAAGTAAAATTTAACAACATTAAGTGTGATATTATTATGCTTAATTTTATTATTATTGTCTCTAAATTATTATTATTATTATTATTATTATTATTATTATTATTATTATTATTAATCTTATTATTATCATTATTATTATTAACCGTATTATTATTATTATTATAAATAATATAGGTGAGAGTAGGGAAGTTTTTTTTTTAATTAATTGGAGGAGATAGCCCTGTGGGTTGGAGACGGTGCTCAGGGGGGTGCAGATTCACCTGGGTGGAGATTGACACCCATGGGCTGTGAAAAGCCCTCCGGGTTGGAGATGGCCTAAGATGTGTAAGATTTTATGTCAAATTATTATTATGTAAGATAAATTGTGTAAGAGATATGTTACTTTATGTCAAATCAGAGTAGAGTTTGTATAAGTTTTGTTTACAGATAAAAACATTGTTCTTTATTTGGCTTTTATGAGAGTACTTTGAGAAAATTGAGAGGTGGAATATTTATTTCAGAAAGTAGAAAAAATATTTGTTTGTCATTTCCCAAACACGAAATAATTTTGAGAAACACCAAACAACTCGTAAAATTTCCACAAGCAAGTTTAAGTCTGACTATAATTTTTCTTCTTCTTTATTTTGGAAGCAAAATCAAATATTTAGCTTCAAAATATTAGATAAGTCATAATCACTTCTTCTCTCTCCTCCTTTTTTTCTTTTTCTTCTAAGAATGATTTTATTAGTACATAATCGGTCTTATATCTAAGAAATTATTAATTTAAAATTTAATAAATGCTATTATCTTATTACTAGTATATAGTACTGTAAATGTGTGATTAATTTTTTCAAAAAAAAAGAAGTATAAATATAATTAATATCTTGAAGGAGTTGAGGCGAAAGAGAGAGAGAGTGAACTAACTAACATCTCACTCTCAATACTCAATTTCTCATACTGCAAAACACACACAGTAGACGCACTGGCAGAGAGAAAAGAGAAAAGTAATGGAGAACTGGGGTAGAGTGAGCCACCTGTTTGTGACGGTGTTTCTGTCAAACTTCGCCGAGTTAATGATTATACCCGCGATTCCTGACATCACATTGGCGGCGGTATGTCCCGGAAAATACGAATGCTCTGCTGCTATTTATCTCGCCGGCATTCAACAAGCGGTAGCTACTACATCTTTGCTTTGTATTTATTTAATTTGACCTAGCTGAAATGCATATGTTCTATAGTACTTCATTGCAGAGTAATGCTTTAATTTATTTGGGAACAATAATATAGCCGGGTAAATGCAAATTGGAAGATTAAATGTAGGATATTTCTATTATGTTAGCTGACATCATTATGTTTTTTTTTTTATAATTAATCATAATTTCCATTACTAAACAAAACACATTACAAATGCATCATAGTAACCACAATGACTAAAAAGAAAATGAAAAATGAAGATCAAACCAAATTTTGGGAAAACAATACAAAAAAAATAGACAAGAAAAAAATGAAGAAAATGAGTAATTGCACATCTCTGTGCAACAGAATGATTTCCAGACTGAGTGAAAATTGGTGTCATATCTTCGAACTGATCCCAAGAGGAAGTACAATGTCAATCCTTTGCTATCTTGCGTAGTTTTTTGGCTCAACTTTTAGTTGATTCTTCAGAATGTAAATTTCTGTTATATTTATATGCTATATACCGGTTGCTTTTGCACAATTCACGAATGCATATTAACACAAACTTAAATCTGTGCTCTTGTTCAATGAGAGAATTTACTTTAAGGTTATGGTACCATAACTTTAAAAACATATATATATATTCGGTATTACATGTTAACTGTCCTCGACACATTTGGTACTTCCGTCAAATTTTGGACGAAAAATTCAATTTCGAAAGGAAAGTTGATGGAAAATTTGCATAATTAGTCCTATAGTTATAGATTGCTGCCAAAGTTTGTCCCACATGTTTTCTGGCCGGTAGATTTACCCCAAAGTACACAAGTTTTAAATTTTTTATATATTGTTATTATTAAATTTTTTATACACAAGTTTTTAAATTTTATATATATATATATATATATAATATACAAACTAAATACTATTTTATATAAAATATAAATCAAATTTATTAGAATTTTTTAATATCAAAAAATAATCTTTTAAACTAATTAGATTTTGTATATAATATATAAAAAAATAAATAATATTTTATATAAATCTGAAAAATAAATATACTTATTAAATTTTTAAATTTAAAAAAATCTTTTAAACTAATTTTTTATTTTTTAATATAATAAATTTAAAATAGAATTATTATTATTTATATAATTTTAAAAAGATTTTTTCAGGTTTTATAATAAATATTATTTAATTTGTATATATTATTATCTAATTAGTTTAAAAGATCTTTTTTTCAATTTAAAATTTTTGATAAGTTTAATTGATATTTATTTTTCAAATTTTATATAAAATATTTAATTTATGTGTGTTATATGTGAAATATAATTAGTTTAAAAAGATTTTTTTTAAATTTAAAAATCCTATAAATTTAATTGATATTTTTTTTTTGGATTTTATAAAAAATATTATTCAGTTTATATATATTATATATAAAATCTAATTAGTGTAAGAGATTTAATAATTATAATATATATAATTTATAAATAGGATTTATAATTAATTATATTTGCAATTGGGACTGAAATGCTTCAAACTTGTGAATTGTGGAGTAAATTTGTCGGCCATCAAATATGTGGGGCAAAGTTTGGCAGCAATCTATAACTATATGACCAATTCTGTAAATTTTCCATCAAATTTCCTTCTAAATTGAATTTTCCGTATAAAAATTGACGGAAATATCAAAAGTGTCAAGTACAGTTAAATGTGATATAAATGTGTATGTTTTTAAAGTTATGATACCGTATGATTACTTATGGTACCAAAAGTGAAATTCTCTCGTTGTTCAATAAATCAAGGCTCAAGCAAAACTCAAACGAGACACATTTCTCGTAATTGGTAGGAGAAACTGACATCTAGAGGAAGTCTATGCCTGCTGGTGACATCGCTTAATGTTCATTTCTATTATGTATTATTCATGAATCAGCTATTGGAGTTCAATCTGAATTCTGAACACAATTATGAAGCCATTTTTTTATATTAGAAAAGTGCACGTACGTTGTACGTGTTTAGTTAATTTCATAAATAAATTTTATAAATTATAGTAAAATTAACTTTATCATGTCACAAAATTGTACAAATTAATGATTAATATTCAAATTAGTTAAAAAAATTATGAATTTTAATTATTGTAATCAAATATAAATTGACGATTGATTTGTTCATAAGATCCTGTAGGTTTTTTCTAAAATAAGATTATATCAAAATTATTTAGTTCATTCCATTATAGTAGCTTTCCATTTAAAAAGCACTATTTATTTGTTTTAATTTGAAATAATACCATGTCATTTAAAGTACATTTGTTTACATACCTAAATAGTTTTTCACCTATTTAATTAATTAGTTTAATCAATTTTTTCACGGGTTTATCCCGTCTTTTTACCGATGTCATTTACTTTGCATCGATTTAATATATTTTTTCTCCGATTTACCCGTTCTTTTATCAGTTTAACCTACTTTCATTATTTCCCCATTTTTCATCGATTTCTTTTGTATTTTCCGGTTTAAAATGTTTTCTACCGGTTTCCCCTGTTTTTGTCGATTTAACTATTTTTTTCTTTTTACAGTTTACACTTGTTTTACCACTGATTTACATTGTTATTCACCAATTTCACCTCATATTTAATTGATTTCGCATGTTTTCACCGACTTCACATTTGTTCTCGGATTCACTTATTCCATCCATTTTTAATGATTTCATCCGTTTTCACGAATTTCCTCCAAAGTTATTCGATTCCATATGTATTTTTCGATTTTATAGGCGCATTTTTATCGGTTTCACTTGTTTTTCACCAACTTTACCCGTGTCCAACAATTTTACCTTTTTTTTTTATTTATCATTTTCACATGTTTTAACAGACTTTTATCGATTTTACCAGTTTTTATTAATCGATTTCACCCATTTCCATGAAAAGAACTCCATGAATATCGAGTATCACCGATTTTAATAGTTTTTCATGAATTTCACCTGTATTTACCGAATTAACGATTTTTTTTTTTACCGGTTTCATAAGTTTTTCCACCAACTTTACCAGTATTTATATTCGAGGTTATTCATATCTAGAATATTTTAGGTTATGCATGTCTTAATATTCTTGGATTTTGTTTGTATTTTGCTTCTCTAGCCAAAGAAAAATTACATACTTAGCTAAGTCATAAGCATTTTTGTTCTTTGATAGATAAAATGCGATTTTTTTTTAACTACTATTTTTTTTGTAACAGAATGATGTTTAAGAGAATTTGATTTTAATTTTTTATTCTTAGAGGACTTTTATGACTTATATATTTTCCAATGATACAAACAATATCTTTTACTTAAAAGTATATTGTTGCTAAATTAATAATTTTACATATATATTTTAGGAGCTATTTAAAATATAAGTGTTTCTTTATTACTCTATATGGTTCATTTTTATGTGTTAAATGAGAAGAAAAATGAAATTATAAAATTTGATGTAAAATATAATTTATAATAAGTCTCCATGTTTAATTATACATCATCATTTAGTTTTCTTATTTTAATTCTATTTATATTGAAGTGTTCATATTGAAGTAGACTTCTTTTTTCTATTCTATTTTTTTTCTTATTTTAATTATCTTTTAAGTAGGGGTATATTAGTCTTCAAAAAAAATTCAAGAAATTCTTTTTTATGAACTATTACTTTTATATGTAAAATATAATATATATAGAGGGAATTGCATTTTTCATACCAAACTTTTGCCTATTTTATACATTTCATACCATAACTTTCAAAAAGACACATTTCATACCAAAATTGGCCAACATTTTTCACATTTGATTTGGCCGTTAATTTTTGGACGGAAAGTCCGTTAAGTCACATTTTCAAATCTTCGGGTTTTTTTTTGCAATTGGTTATAGGGGTATTTGCAATTATCTTTCAACATATCCATTCTCCACCACCTCACCACCAACTTCTCCACCTGCACCACCTCCAGCACCACCGCTCCTCCACCAGCACCATCTCCAACGCCACCACCTCCACCTACTCCCCTGCCATCCTCCAAGTCCACCACCTCCAAAGCCGCCTCCACCACCTTTGCAATGGGGAAGATGATGAATAGTAACATAAATCTTAAAAATTGGGGGTTTCTTCAATACTTAATTAAAATGGATGAGGTTGGTGGCAAAAGAACCGCCACACCAAGGGAATGAACGGAACTAACTATTAGAAGGTGGGTCGACCTCCTCCGCCGGCGGCGGAGCAAAAACAGAAAACACTCAAATTCGTAGATTTGAAATACAAGTGACGGGATGGATATGAAACAACGATATGTTGTATGATCTTTGTAGAGGAGGTCAATACGAAGCTATAGCCACTAAGGGGAGGTTTAATGGTGGCCGGAGTCGCCGGGAAATTGACAATTTTGGGAAGGTGGTGGAGATGGTGGAGAAGTTGAAAGTATATTGCAAATACCCCCTCTGACCAATTGCAAAAAAAAATCCTGAATAGTTGAAAATGTTACTTAACGGACACGTGCTTGGCACATGTCATTTTCCGTCCAAAAATTAACGGCCAAACCACATGTGAAAAAGGTTGGCCAATTTGGGTATGAAATGTGTCTTTTTGAAAGGTATAGTATGAAATGTATAAAGTAGACAAAAATTTGGTATGAAAAGTGCAATTCCCCCATATATATATATATATATATATAGATAGTGTCTTCAATCATTTCATTGAAAATTCAGGTTGGAGGAGTAGGATCTGTGATGATGATGCCATTAATTGGGAATCTGTCTGATGCTTATGGTAGAAAACTTTTGCTGACATTACCCTTGGTTTTATCCATTATTCCATATGGTATGTGAAGCAACAAAGTTTAGCTTTCTATAAATATTTATTGCTTAATTTCGATTACGGTATATTTTCACGCTAATATGGCCACATGCATGCAGTGATATTGTCTTGGAAGAGGACAGCAAACTTCGTCTATGCGTACTTCGTCATCAAAACTTTAACTTCCATGGTTCAAGGTGGAGTTGTGGCCATTGCTCTTGCTTATTTGGTATTTCCAACCTAAAGCATTCTGTAGTTTGAATGCCTTTGTATCCTTTTCTCTTCAAAATAATTAATAACCAGCTAGTAAATCATTCAATGTTAAATTTAATTTTGTAGGCAGACAATGTATCTCAAGGGAAACGAGTCTCGGCATTTGGGGTCCTGTCTGGTGTAATATACGCTGCCTATGTTAGTGGTACTTTAGCTGCTCGCCTAATCTCCACCAGTCACATATTTCAGGTCTTTGTTCATGTTCCTGTTTTTGTTTTTCCAAGAGAAAAAGTTAAAAATTACTCGTGTTCCTTATAAGTTATAACCTTACAGCTAAAAAAAATTAAGCAACCAGTTTGATGTATATTATTCAGGTAGCGGCAGCTGTATCCATAGTTGCAACAACGTACATGGGACTTTTTCTGAAGGATACAACTCGACATGACAGCGCTTTGGGGCAGCCAATCTTGAAGGTAACAGAAAGTGATGAAGATGGTTGTAAAACACCTGAGACAATTGTACTCATTAAAAAAATTCCATCTCCAAAGGATATATATCGTATGCTAAAGAGTAGGTATGGTGATTACTTCTTGTTGAACTTCTAATAGTTAGTCATATGTTTATTAGTTCCATTCTTTCTTCTTCCTTGTATTGGTAAAACATGTTCAATAATATTGATAATGATACCACATCCATGCCAAGAAGATGTTCCATCTGTTATTATATACATCCTTTTGAATTAAAGAACATTATTCATTTTTCTAATCCAATTATGTAATGCAGCGCAAAATTTTCATTAGCAGCATTTGTTGCTTTCTTTAATGGTCTTGCAGAGGCTGGGCTTCAAGCTTGCTTACTGGTATCCTCTTTTTCTTTGTCCACATGACTTTTCTTCTTATATCAAACATATTTCTCAGAAATTTACATTGCTAGTGATGATACATTGATCTTCTGCAGTATTTCTTGAAGGCTCGTTTCCAATTCAAGAAAGACCAATTAGCAGATGTATTACTCATTGCATATATTGGAGCAACCCTATCGAATGTATCTTCCAATGGCATATTTCTCATACTAATTTCCAATATTGTCTATACTTTATAGATTCATTTCTTCATTTAGTGTTATTGAGGCCTATATTGGATATTTTGGTTCGACATTTAGAATTGAAACAACTTTGCAGATGCTCTTTGTGCCTACATTGGGTCCTCTTATTGGGGAGGAGACATTGCTATCTCTAGGACTCTTTGCTGGATTCTTAAATGTATGTACTTGCTTCACTTTGAACTATGTTGGCCAATATTGCGATCCCATAAGATTTTACCGTTCACACTTTTGTTCTCGCGCCTTAAAAAGTTGCACTTTTTGTCCCGAATTTTGAAAATATTTGGCACTTTTGGTTCTATCGCCTCATTTCCAATTTGGAACCAAAGTGCAAAGCTGTGACATTTCTATAGGACCTAAAGTTCAAAACAGGGAATATTCTATAAGAACCAAAGTGCAAAATATTTTAAATAATTGGGATCAAAAGTGCATTTTGTAAACCATGGGACCAAACGACCAAAAGTGTTGAGGGTCCCTGTCTTAAGAATGCAATTTTGGCCATCTTGTATTAATATTTCTGTTCATAAGGAGAATGATAATTCATTGGTTGTCTTGTCGCAGATGTTCTTTGACAGCATAGCATGGGCATCTTGGGTATGCTCTTTCATATCCCATGAATGACTTGTACTCTCATTATGCTATCCGATCCTGTTACCTTAAAAATTAGTAATATTGCACAAACACGTTCTCTTTAGCTGATTGGTGAAAGTATATTTTGGTGCGCAAATGGACTCGAGAATGTTGTTACTAATATATTGTTCAGTAAATGATGTGAGTTATTTGATCTGTAGGTACCTTATGCTTCTGCTTCAACGGGTGTTTTTGTTTTCTTATCATCCCCAGCTGTGAGTTAAACGTAGTCAACATGAGCTTATAATTCTTCTTAGCTCTTTTCATTATAATTTTCCTCACTCGTTGAATATTGTTTCTGAATTCAGTTAAGAAGCATTGTATCAAAACAAGTTGGACCCAATGAACAGGCAAGTTAATTAATTCCCTTGATTTTCTTCTCACAAGTACTATATAGATTTTCTTCAATCATTTGATGGGATTAATGATTCTTATTTTTACTTGTCATTTAGTAGGGACTTGCACAAGGATGCATTTTGGGTGTAACAGCATTTGCAAATGCCATCTCTCTTTTAATTTACAGTCCTCTTTCAGGTGATATAATATTACATTCTCATGCATATATATATATATATAGGAAAAATCTGGGGATTATTGCATTTTTTGTGCCACAACTATAGCCCACTGGCATTTTTACCCCGTAACTCTTTGGGCTGGCACATTTGGTGCCACAACTTCAACATCAGTGGCAATTTTGATGCCAATTGAGGCCCAATTTTAAAATTGGCCCGAAATTCCCCCATGTACGGGCCATGTGACATGAAAATTGGGGATTTTAACCATTCAACACCTTTTTCATGAAAAAAAAAATTTCACCGACCAAGAACTAGGCTACTTGGATGTTTTTTATTTGGGGAAGAATAAGAAAGCGGGTAACAATTTAATTAAGGGAATATTTAGTGAATTTTATAGAAAAAGTTAGGATTTTAAATTTTGGTATTTTTTTTATTGAAAAAGACGTTGAATGGTCAATTTTGATATATTACTAAATCACATGGCCCGCATATGGGGGAATTTCGGGCCAATTTTGAAATTGGGCCGAAATTCCCCCATATGCCACTGATTTTGAAGTTGTGGCACCAAATGTGCCAGCCCGAAAAGTTACGGGGTAGAAACGCCAGTGAGCTATAGTTGTGGCACCAAAAATGCATTAATCCCAAAAATCTGGATAGTGAATTTTAAACATATATATATTGTGCTTCTTTCAGCTTTGTTTTTGTCTGGAAACCCTCCATTTCATTTTCAAGGTTTCAGTATCCTATGTGTTGGATTTGCTTATGTAAGAACTTCTCTACTCAATGGCCTGTCTCAATTGACATTTTAACGATCAAGTCCTGCTAATTATGTATGATTTGTGCATGCAGCTGGCCGGCTTTTTCCTGAGTATTTTTATAAAGGGTCTTCCCATCTTGTCAAGATATCAAGACAACAGGAGGAATCGAGTTGACGCTCAACTATGTTTATGTTAGTACTAGATAGAATAGGATAAAAAATGAATAAAATGACCCAGTTGGGAAGTTATATATTTTAAAACTCCCAATCAGAGTTGATACATACATACTATTGAATTCGATCTCTGGAGAAATCCATTGTACGAGGGTTGCCTTCATTATATAACTACATATGTATCTCTACTATGGTCTGAACCACTAGGAGAAATTGTGAACTTGTTAGATTCATTATATTCTATTGTTGGATTGGATAGTAACATTAAACTAGCTAGGTTGTACATGCAAATATTGGTAATTTCTGTATAGATAAAAGTTTTTACTGCTTTTACGGATTTGGTGATGGTACTTTCAAACTTCATTTCTGTCATTCCACTAATGTAGTTGATGTATTGAGCAGGTGATATTTCATTTAGCAAAGATGTTCTCATTTGCGAGACTTCATTTTTTCTGTTTTAGAAACTTCAGGTATTTTTCTGATAATTTCTCTATAGCTATATATAAATAGGCTGCTTTACGTAATGATCAAAATTCTAGCTTAGACCCAATTTGACTATATATACTCATGAGTCGTCAATCACATATCAGCAAGTGTTTTGTGATCAATGGCTCACTTTCGGTTCACATCTCGTTGGAGGAACTCTGCTTCGAGTTCGATCGCATCGATGTATTTTTCAATTTTCTATTACATTGGATACATTGTATTTGATTTATTAAACATTTTTTTAGCAAAAATCATCATGTGCTATATTTTTATTACTTCGTTGCGTTTTATTTGAATATTTTTGTTGGCCGTGTATAAATTAACCAAGTGCCCTTTATTTTATCGAGTTTAACCCCAAATATTGATAAAATAAATGAAATAAAAAAACAAATAGCACTTATCTTAAAATGGAGCAAATACCACATTATATTTTTATTTTTTATTTTTTCTTAGAGGAAATACCACATTATATTAATAATGTTTAAAAGCATATAGTCGCTTTATGTTTTGTACTTAGTAGTTAGCAAACAAATTATTTAATTTTTTGTTTAAATTTTGAATATATATTCAGACCCTTGAGATCTTAGTCAATTGATTAAGGATGAGCCTCTATGATCAAGATGTCATGAGTTCAACTCTAATGAGTATTTTCTCTACTTCAATACTAGCATTTATAATTAGTTTACTTTGATACTAATATAATTCAATATAGTGCTAATTTGATGTAACGATGTATTCACAATTTAAAATAAGGAGACATTTGATAACTCGTTAGAGATTAAAGCAAGATTAAGTTCAATCCAGATTTAAATTCATATTGACAATATAATTGATGGCAAATAATGGACTAATTAGAGCAAGAATTATTTTTCAACAAGAAGCTCACGATCAAAGTGGACCTTGACAAGTTAGACAAACTGCCATAAAAGTGGCGAATTGAAATCTTGAATCATTATCAGGTTAGCATGATTGTGTTGGATTACTCAATATTGAATCCAACTAACTAAACAAAATACTGAATCACATTCATTGATTTATCAATCTGACCCGATTGCCTCTATTAAAGGATATCAAACGCCTCCAAAGAGAAAAAAGGAAAAATGAAAAATAGATAATAATTAATGTACCAAAAAGAAAGATTAGTGGCTCTAAGGCCATCTCCAATGGTGGGGCTGTCCCTGCCCCTGCCCCTGCCCCCGAGCTCTGCTTAGTCGTCTCCAATGGCAGGGCTCCGAAATGGAATTAATTCTATTTTGAAGACTTGCACACTCTCACCTATAATTCTAGTTTTAATTTTGCTTTTAATATTAATATTAATAATACTAATAATTATTTATTTTATTAATAAAATTACATTATTAATAATATAAAATATTAAAATTAAAGACAGTAAATAATCATAAAATTAAAATTGATACATAATAGGAAATACAACAAACAAGAAAGGAAATACAAGAAAGATGATTAAATAAACGGCACACACACGGAAATAAAACATTTTACTGATGTCCCCCCTGATACCAATCGGTTCCTTCATTCGATGAAGCTCCAAATAAGTCATGTAATTGTTTGAATTTACTTATCTTGTTAATTTTAGTATGTATTTAAATATTTTATATTTAAGTAATAATTTAAATTGTATGTATAAGTGTTTAATTATATTTTTAACTAATTCGATATTTTTAAAAATATATAGCCACCACCAATATTGTAATTAAATGATTAATTTTTTAATTGCAATAAAAGAAATTAAAATAAAATGTTGAATTTAATTATTAATGATTTGTCCATAAATAAATTTAATTACAATTCTAATAAATTATTAATAATTTTAATTTAAAACAAATCAAATTTTATTATATTAAATAATTCAATTAAAAATTGGTGACTACATATATTTATTAAATACTAGCAAATATACAATAAATATACTAAAATATTTTATTAAATAATTTAATTCTACAAATTTAATTTATTTAGGAGGAAATTTTAATTTTATTAAAAATCACTTTAAATAATTAATTTTACAAATATAAAAACCCTAAATAACAAAAAAAAAAAAGAGGAACCAGTCAGGTACCGCCACTTGGCGGCACCTGACTTAAAGAGGGGCGCGTGCTCTTCTTCCTCAATTCTCCCATGCGACCCCAGGGCTCCGCCTCCAAGCCCTGCGCCCAGCCCGTTCCCGCCCCGGTGCCCAGCCCGCCCCCGACCCCCAGTCGCTGGAGATGACTTCCCTCCCCACCCCCGATCCCGCCTCGACCCGACTACGGCGCCTAAGAGTTGAGCCAGTCAATATGTAGAAGGCCAGAAATGTGTTTACGGCAGATGAATAATTACTACTGCAAAAAACAAGATTCAATAAAGATTCTTTTGTTTAGTATTTTGTCGTGGGCAATATTGGACCATGGTGCTCGTGATGAGGTTGTAAATTGACATGTGTTTGTTTTATTAATGAGCAAATTGTAGTCTAAGGAAAACGATCAAAGAATGTATAATTGAGAGGTAGAGTGGTAGGTGGACACGAGATTTTGGGAACTCTAGGCGGCTGGTGGACAAATTCCATTCGTTTTTATGCGTATATAAGAAAATTAACATTGTCAAATGCTATAAAGTGAGTCTCGAATTCTAACTTATTATTTTCTCCCAAAAGTCATTTTAATAGATAATCATAAATTTTGGAGTTGTTAGACATTTTTTTTTCCATACCCAAAATCACTCTAATTTCATCCACCCCTTTTCACCCCTATTCTCGTAAAAAAAATCCACTAAAGAAGAATAGTTAAATGATTCAATAAATCATTGACAAACTGATATGTCATTTTTTTTTTTTCTGAAATAGACTTGTAAATCTCCATTTAGCTAGCTAATTAATGTTTTAGTAATTTTTGTTACATTAATAAACAAGGAGATTCCTTGTAAGTGTTTGTAAAATACAAGGGGGTTCCATGCAAAAAAAAAAAAATAACACAGGGGGGTTTTGTGCAGGTTTTCCAAAATACAGGTGGGTTTTGTGCATTTTTCCCTATAAAATCTTTCAATTTGAATTAATAAAACCGCAAGTTTGATAGACTCTCCGTCACTTTTGACGAAAAATGAATTTTGTACAATTTTTTATAAAACACAATATGGTGGGTTCTATGCAAAAAGAATAACACGGGAGGATTTTGGTGCATTTTTCCCTATAATTAATAAAAGTTAAAAAAATTATTTAATGAGTTCAAGTCGAATGTGTAATAGTTCTATGTATCTCTATATCTATCCGAAAAGCGAAGGAAAAACTAGAGCCCGTGAGATCTTGCAAGAACTTCTTGTAATTTTGAAACATTTAGCTTAGATGCAATACATTTCATCGTTGGATTACAACGATCAAATTGGCTTGTACAAATATTAGTAATTTCAATACAGGATTATCATTCATTGAAGTTCTTACTAATCAATCATACTTTTTTTGTGCTTATAACTTCAATGTAAGCCCTACTAATGCATTGAGCAGTGATATTTTGAGCTCTTCTTAGCTTTGTGCAAGGAGCAAATTAGTCAAATAGGCCTATTAGTTTTAATGGGCTTGATATCATTCTTAGGAGCCATGGAGATTAGTCCAATAGTATAGATTTTCGGTTCTACAAACCTTTAGAATTTTATTACTATTATTATTCAGCTATAGCCTATAATGTTTATAAATCTTGTAAATCATAAAAGACAAATGGCACTAAGAAAATGAAACAATTGAAGGACTCAAGTTGAGATAAGATAAAAGGGAAAAAGAGGATAGTAAGATACTCCCTTAGTGAAATACTTCCTCCGTTTTTTTTTATTTGTCGCTTTGGATACTCCCTTAGTGAAATACTTCCTCCGTTTTTTTTTATTTGTCGCTTTGGCAAAATTTTCTTGTTTACTTTTATTTGTCGCTTTAGGATTTCAATATAAAATTAATGTTCTTTTACCAATTTTACCCTTCTAACTAATACTTGTCATTAATGTTAATTAATGCTAAGATTATTTGATTAAAAGGGTATTTTGGAATTTTTGCTTCAAAAAGTGACTATTTATGACATTCCTTATTTCGTGTGTAATCCTCCAAAGCGACAAATAAAAAAACGGAGGGAGTATGAAATATGTATGAAATTACTATGTGAAATGTTTAATGCATAGAATCTCCATATATATATACTATTAAATATTCCTTATTAATCCCCCATGATAGGAGATATTATTTAGTGCGATCGATGCACCACGTTATCAATGACACATGGTGCAATATACCAATAATAGTTATACATGGGAATATGATTCCACATCATACATGTTCTAGCCCATATTTGAAGACAGTTTTCAAAATCTACCATGACTGTCTATTTCGTACGGATTTATACAGAATATTTAATAGTATATATGAATATTTTGCGATAAACATTTCATAAAATAGTTTTGTTCATGTTTCAATACAAATGATTATGTTGCATTTTTCCCGAAAAAAGAAAAGGGTTAGGTGAGCAGTACTAAATAAGAACGTAGAAAGTCGAGAGGGTTGGTGGCTATGGGACTATGGGAGTTAGGTGGGTATATGTAGGAGAGTTAAGGCCATCTCCAGTGGGTATGGACTCCCCTTCCCCTTCCCCTTCAGACTCCTCTTTTTATAGTCATCTTCAGTGATTCAATCTTCCCATTCTATTTAATTCTAATTCTCATACTTCCCCACTCTCACTTAATCTTCTCACTCTTTTTATATTGCTCATAATTGGTTTCATGGTAATAATAATAATAATAATAAAATAATAATAATAATAATTAATAATTAAGTCAATAGTAAATTAAACATTGGCATTAATAATAAGTAAACATTGCCATTAATAATCACTAATTTAGCATTGACATTAATAATAAAAAACATTTAATAATAACATTACAATCACAATACAATAACAACATTACAATAATTAATAATTCATATATGGAAATTGAACGTCGTTGCCATAGGGTTATGTCGTTCCTAATTTAATTTATCGTATTTAAATTATGTAACCAGTATTCTATTTTTAATCCACTAGTCGTATTTAATTTCAATGTATTTAATTTCCATAAAAAAAATTCTTTAACAATGTGATTAATTTTCAAACGAAAAAATAAATTAATGTTGGGTTTATTACATAAAAGTTATGATATTACAAGTAATAAAATATCTTTATTAATGTTAACTTTATTACCATTTATTCCACAAAATTCTAATTCTCATATTTTTCCATTCTCACTTAATAAAATTAATAATAATAGAGCTAAATAATAATAACAATTAATAAACATTGTACATATAATTACAATATTACAACAAAATGCACAAGTAATAAAAGTGAGAGTGAAAAAATAATTAATGTTACTATTTAAATAAAAAAAAAAAAAGACTTGGGGCTGGGCAACGTGCCCAGCCCATTAAAATAAGAAAAAAAAAAAAAAAAGAAGATATGGGGCTGGGCAACGTGCCCAGCCCATTTAAATTAAAAAAAGAACAAAAACAAAAAAAAGAGAAGAATAGGGGCTGGGCGCGTTGCCCAGCCCCAAATTGTGGTGTGTGGGGCGGTGGGTTCACCCACCGCCCCACACACCTGGGCGGTGGGTCACCCCCCGCCCACCACCCACCCCCCCTCCATTTTCATCCCCTCCCCATAAAAGTCCACTTCTTCACCCCCCTCCCCCACCTCAATGAAGATGGCCTAAGGCACGTGGATCTATGGAAGCCATGTAAACACATGTTTTACGGGGAAATAAATATTATCCCCTCACTATGTTGCACAAACATTGACTCGGCGACTCGTTGTTTAAAAAATCTTCAAGATACGATACGGCATGGATACGTATATTAAAAAACAAAAAAACTATATAGTTTATATAAAAATAAAATAAATTAGCATCATAGTCAATAAATTAACATTCATTCTAATATTTCAAACACAAAATCAAAAGAAAATATCACAAAAGATATCTAAATTCACTCTAAGCACATCGTAAATGATTCAAAACAAGTCTCATATGCAAAAAAATATCAAAACAAGTCTCATAAGAAAAATAATCACTCCAAGTACATAACAATTAGTCAATTACACTAAAAAATTGATCGAAATCTTTAAATAAAATTAGTTTTTTTTTATTACAAGATAGAAATACCACCTTTTTTTTTTCTTTTGCTTCATATTTTTTTTTATAGCAATTACCTAGAGGTTAAAAGATAGTACATTTATTGCCACACAGAGAGAAAGAGTATGGTTTAGGTGCAATGAAGTTTAACAATGTGGCACTGACACTGAATAGAAACACCAGATAAAAGAACTCCGAATAACTCTAATTTTATGCCATAATGTCAATAATTTTTGTAAAGGAAGTACACATTGTTGATGGAAAAGAAGAAAAAATAAAAACCCAACTCAAATTTCAAGAAAATAAAACATAATTGCACAAAAATGAGGTAGAGAGGAAGAGAAGTACCTGTAAATTTGAATAAATTGGAAGAGAATTCTTGAACTGAGGTTTAAGAAATGAATGAAATTGAGGAGTTCAGGAATTGTTTTAATTTGTGTTTGGAATGAAGAGGAAGAGTACTCTGTAGAAGTTTAATCAACTAGTTCACAAAAGTATTTTCTGATTTCTTTTAATTAAGTTTCAAATTTTCAATTTTAACCCACAATTTTGATAAAAATTGTAGAAAGACCCCGCCGTGTCCAAGACCGAGTTCGAGTCCTTGACCGTATCCTCGCCGAGTACAATACCGTATTTTCTCGGACTCGCCACGTGGCGAGTCTGACGCGTGTCCGAGCCGAGTCGCATGCGTGTCCGAGTCCGTAGAGAGTCCGACTCTGCACAGTGGAATTTTTTGAAGTATCCGTGCTTCATAACCCCCTCCATTCCAAAATAATTGTCGCTTTAGAGATTTTTTCATGTTCCAAATTAATTGTCGCTTTATGATTTCAATACATTATTAATAACATACCTTTCAATTTTACCCATATTTACTCTTTGTTTTTCTCTCTCTCTTCTACTTTAACCAATTGATCTCTCTCTTCTAACCAAATAAATAGGGATATTTTAGATATGACTCTAACTTTTTCCTAAATTCAAGGCTAATTATTAGCTTCTTTAATACCTGTGCAAATCTCTAAAACGGCAATTATTTTGGAATGAAGGGAGTAATTCGTAAGTATAAAACAAGATTCAATAGATGTAGTTCATAAAAAAAATTAGAGGGAGAATTTTTTAAATCTTTTGGGTATAATATTAATTTAAATGGACCATGGGACTGGTGATGTGTAATTGCAATTGCATCTAAATTGTTTGTGTATTTGTTTAATTAGAAAAGAAGTTAAAATAGTAGAGAATGATAATATGTAGCATTTAATTATTAAAAAAAGAAGATAATATGTAGCATTTGTAAAGTAAGCAAAATAATGTCTGAAAGATAATATTTTAGTGTTTGTGAACTACACAAGTACAAGTTAGATCAAATGACAAAAAGAAGCATATAAAGTTTCCACAAGCAAGTTTAAGTCTGATTATAATTTGTTAATTTCTTTATTTTTGAATCAAAATCTCGAGCTTCCAAATACTACATAAACATGTTTGTTTGGTGTTTGAGAAAGTAGTTTGAGAGAGTAATGAAGGTTTGTGAAATAATATCTATTTGCGTAATATTGTTTGTTTGAGTTTTGACATAGTGGTTTGGGAAATAAAGTAGGTGTATGTTTTTTTTGAAAGAGTTAGATTGTAGGTGTAAGATGTGTAAGACTGTATGTCAAATCATGTTTGTTATATGAGATAAGTTGTGTATAAAATGAGTTACTTTATGTCAAATCAGAGTAGACAAAGTATAATTATTTTTAGAGATAAGAAAATTGTTGTTTGTTTGACTTTTGAGAGATTAGTTTGAGAAAATTGAGAGATAAAAAAATTATTTCAAAAAATAGAAAACATGTCTCTTTTCTCAAACACAAAATAATCCTCAGAAAGGTGAAACAAACATACCCTCTCTCTCATTTTTTTTTTTCCTTTTTCTTCCAATTAGTAAAGAAATGTTTAAATTTAGTAAAATCTATTATTTTATTACTAGTATATAGTACTCTATTAAATGTATGTAGTAGTTGAATAAAATATTTCTTTCTTTATCATGGGTATGGCAACTTGGCAAGGGAACAATTTCCCCTATCTTATTAATTTGGCGCGTGGTTTTATGTGTTTTTATTTTATTTTTATATTTATATATTTTTACTCTTTTATTGTGAATAACAATTTTAGAGAAATCATTTGAAACAAGTCTTTTTATTTCGTATAAGCAAAAGACTAAAAAGTATGCCGTGGAGGCTAAAGCTTGGAGGGCTCGGAGCAAATGAAGATTAATAAAAAGTGACTGTTAAAACAAAAATAGAAAGCATCATGCATTAATTATAAAGAGTCCAATTTTATTTAGTAAGTATAAATATAATTAATTAATATCGTCAAGGAGTTGAGGCGAAAGAGAAGAGAGAGTGAACTAACATCTCACTCTCAATACTCAATTTCTCATACTGCAAAACACACACAGTACACGCACTGGCAGAGAGAAAAGAGAAAAGTAATGGAGAACTGGGGTAGAGTGAGCCACCTGTTTGTGACGGTGTTTTTGTCAAACTTCGCCGAGTTAATGATTAATCCGGCGATTCCTGACATCACATTGGCGGCGGTTTGTCCCGGAAAAGACGAATGCTCTGCTGCTATTTATCTCACCGGCATTCAACAAGCGGTAGCTACTACATCTTTGCCTTGTATTTATTTAATTTGACCTAGCTTATGATTGCAGAGTAATGCTTTAATTTGTTTGGGAACAATATTATAGCCGGGTAAATGCAAATTGGAAGATTAAATGTAGGATATTTCTATTATGTTAGCTGACATCATTATGTTAGGCTTTTCAATTTGTATGTTGTCCTATTGAATGTGTCAATTTACAGAGGAAGCACAATGTCAATCCTTTGCTATCTTGCGTAGTTTTTTCACTCAAATTTTAGTTGATTCTTCAGAATGTAAATTTCAGTTATATTTATCTGCTATATACTGGTTGCTTTTGCACAATTCATGAATGCATATTAACACAAACTTCAATCTGCGCTCTTGTTCAATAAATCAAGGCTCAAGCAAAACTCAAATGAGCCCCCTAAACTCGGTTGAGTTTGGTTAAATAACATTACATATTTCTCGTAATTGGTAGGAGAAACTGACATCTAGAGGAAGTATATGCCTGCTGGTGACATTGCTGAATGTTCATTTCAATAATCTCGGTTCATTTCTATTATAGTATTTTATTCATAAATCAGCTATTGAGTTCAATATGAACACAAGTATAAAGCTAGTTTTCCTGTATAGTATCTTCAATTATTTCATTGAAAATTCAGGTTGCAGGAGTAGGATCTGTGATCATGATGCCATTAATTGGGAATCTGTCTGATGCTTATGGTAGAAAACTTTTGCTGACATTACCCTTGGTTTTATCCATTATTCCGTATGGTATGTGAAGCAACAAAGTTTAGCTTTCTATAAATATTTATTGCTTAATTTCGATTATGGTATCTATCATTATTTTCACGCTAATATGGCCACATACATGCAGTGATATTGTCTTGGAAGAGGACAGCAAACTTCGTCTATGCGTACTACGTCATCAAAACTTTAACTTCCATGGTTACTCAAGGTGGAGTTGTGGCCATTGCTCTTGCTTATTTGGTATTTCCAACCTAAATCATTCTGTAGTTTGAATGCATTTTTATCCTTTTCCCTTCAAAATAATAACCAGCTAGTAAATCATTCAATTTAAATTTAATTTTGTAGGCAGACAATGTATCGCAAGGGAAACGTGTCTCGGCATTTGGGGTCCTGTCAGGTGTAATATCCGCTGCCTATGTTAGTGGTACTTTAGCTGCTCGCCTACTCTCCACCAGTCAGATATTTCAGGTCTTTCTTCTTCCATCAGTTCATGTTCCTTTTTTTGTTTTTCCAAGAAAAAAAGTTAAAAATCACTCATGTTACTTATAACCTTACAGCTAAAAAAATCAACCAGTTTGATGTATATTATTCAGGTAGCCGCAGCTGTATCCATAGTTGCAGCAACGTACATGGGACTTTTTCTGAAGGATACAACTCGACATGACAATGCTTTGGAGCAGCCAATCTTGAAGGTGACAGAAAGTGATGAAGATGGTTGTAAAGCACCCGAGAAGATTGTTCTCATTAAGAAAATTCCATCTCCAAAGGATATATATCGTATGCTAAAGAGTAGGTATGGTGATTACTTATTGTTGAACTTCTAATAGTTAGTCATATGTTTATTAGTTCCATTCTTTCTTCTTCCTCGGATTGGTAAAACATGTTCATAATATTGATTAATGATACCACATCCATGCCAAGAAGATGTTCCATTTGTTATTATAGTACATCCTTTCGAATTAAAGAACATTATTCATTTTTCTAATCCAATTATGTAATGCAGCGTAAAATTTTCATTAGCAGCATTTGTTGCCTTCTTTAATAGTCTTGCAGAGGCTGGGCTTCAAGCTTGCTTACTGGTATCCTCTTTTTCTTTGTCCACATGACTTTTCTTCTTATATCAAACATATTTCTCAGAAATTTACGTTTCTAGTGATGATACATTGATCTTCTGCAGTATTTCTTGAAGGCTCGTTTCCAATTCAAGAAAGACCAATTAGCAGATGTATTACTCATTGCATATATTGGAGCAACCCTATCTAATGTATCTTCCAATGGCCTATTTCTCATATTAATTTCCAATACGGTCTATACTTTATAGATTCATTTCTTCATTTAGTGTTATTGAGGCCTATATTGGATATTTTGGTTCGACATTTAGAATTGAAACAACTTTGCAGATGCTCTTTGTGCCTACATTGGGTCCTCTTATTGGGGAGGAGACATTGCTATCTCTAGGACTCTTTGCTGGATTCTTAAATGTATGTAATTGCTTCACTTTGAACTATGTTGGCCAATATATATTGCAATCCCATAAGATTTTACCGTTCGCACTTTTGTTCTCGCGCCTTAAAAAGTTGCACTTTTTGTCCCGAATTTTGAAAATATTTGGCACTTTTGGTTCTATCCCCTCATTTCCAATTTGGAACCTAAGTGCAAAACTGTGACATATCTATAGGACCTAAAGTTCAAAACAGGGAATATTCTATAAGAACCAAAGTGCAAAAATTGGAAAAAAAGGGAAGGACCATAAGTGCAAAATATTTTAAATATTTGGGATCAAAAGTGCATTTTGTAAAACATGGGACCAACCGACCAAATGTGTTGAGGGTCCCAGTCTTAAGAATGCAATTTTGCCATCTTGTATTAATATTTCTGTTCATAAGGAGAATGATAATTCATTGGTTGTCTCATTTGTCGCAGATGTTCTTTGACAGCATAGCATGGGCATCTTGGGTATGCTCTTTCATATCCCATGAATGACTTGTACTCTCATTATGCTATCCTGTTACCTTAAAAAGTAGTAATATTGCACAAACACTCTTTAGCTGATTGGTGAAAGTATATTTTGGTGCGCAAAAGGACTCTAGAATGTTGTTACTAATATGTTGAATATATATTATATACCATTTTAGTAAGGTTATATTCAGTAAATGATGTCAGTTATTTGATCTGTAGGTACCGTATGCTTCTGCTTCAACGGGTGTTTTTCTTTTCTTATCATCCCCAGCTGTGAGTTAAAAGTAGTCAACATGAGCTTATAATTCTTCTTAGCTCTTTTCATTACAATTTTCTCATTTGTTGAATATTGTTTCTGAATTCAGTTAAGAAGCATTGTATCAAAACAAGTTGGACCCAATGAACAGGCAAGTTAATTCCCTTGATTTTCTTCTCACAAGTACTATAAAGATTTTCTTCAATCATTTGATGGGATTGATGATCCCTTTTTTACTTGTCATTTAGTAGGGACTTGCACAAGGATGCATTTTGGGTGTAACAGCATTCGCAAATGTCATCTCTCCGTTAATTTACAGTCCTCTTTCAGGTGATATAATCCTTCATTCTCATGCATATATAGGAAAGTCTGGACAGCGTATTTTAAACTTAATCCTTAAACATTGTGCTCTTTCAGCTTTGTTTTTGTCGGAAAACCCTCCATTTCATTTCCAAGGTTTCAGCATCCTATGTGTTGGATTTGCTTGGGTAAGAACTTCTCTACTCAATGGCTTGTCCCATTTGACATGTAAACGATTGAGTCCTTGCTAATTATGTATGATTTGTGCAGCTGGCTGGCTTTTTCCTGAGTATTTTTATAAAGGGTATTCCCATCTTGTCAAGATACCAAGACAAGAACAAGAATCGAGTTGACGCCTAACTATGTTTTATGTAAGAAGGATATAGTACTAGATAGAATGGGATAAAAAATGAATAAAATGACCCAGTTGGGAAGTTTTATATTTAAAAACTCCCAATCAGAATTGATACAAACTATTGAATTCAATCTCAGGAAAAATCCACTGCACGGGGTTGCCTTCATTATATAACTACATATGTATCTCTATTATTGTCTGAACAACTAAGGAGATATTGTGAACTTGTTAGATTCATTATATTCTATTGTTGGATAGTAACATTAAACTAGGTTGTACAAATATTGGTAATTTCTCTATAGATAAATGTTTTTTCTGCTCTTACGGATTTGGTGACGGTGATCTTTACATTCTTTTTGCTTACTTCTAAACTTCATTTCTGTCATTCCACTAATGTTGTTGATGTATTGAGCAGATGATATATTTCTGATATTTCATTTTGCAAAGATGTTCTCATTTATGTTTTGTACTTAGTAGTTAGCAAAAAAATTATTTAATTTTTTGTTTACAATTTGAATATATATTCAGGCCCATGATATCTTAGTCAATTTATTAAGGATGAAGCTCTATGACTAAGAGGTCATGAGTTCAACTCTAAATAAGTATTTTTTTTTAGTTTAATATTAATATTTATAATTAATTTACTTTGATACTAATATAATTCGATATAGTGCTAATTTGATGTAATGATGTATTCACAATCTAACATAAGGAGGCATTTGATAGCTCGTTAAAGATTAAAGCAAGATTAAGTTCAACCAGATTTAAGTTCATATTGACAATATAATTGATGGCAAAGATTGGGCTAATTAGAGCAAGAATTATTTTTCAACAAGAAGCTCACGATCAAAGTGGACCTTGACAATTAGACAAGCTGCCAAAAAAGTGGCGAATTGAAATCTTGAATCAATATCAGGTTAGCATGATTGTGTTGGATTACCCAATATTGAATCCAACTAACTAAACAAAATAATCAATCACATTCATTGATTTATCAATCTGACCCGATTGCCTCTATTAAAGGATATCAAACGCCTCCAAAGAGAAAAGGAAAAAAGAAAAATAGATAATAAGATGTCCATGATCAATGTACCAAAAAGGTTGGTGGCTCTAAGAGTTGAGCGAGTCAATATGTAGAAGGCCAGAAATGTGTTTACGGCAGATGAATAATTACTACTGCAAAAAACAAGATTCAATAAAGATTCTTTTGTTTAGTATTTTGTCATGGGCAATATTGGACCATGATGCTCGTGATGAGGTTGTAAATTGACATGTGTTTGTTTTATTAATGAGCAAATTGTAGTCTACGAAAAACGATCATTGATAGGTAGATTGGTAGGTGGACACGAGATTATGGGAACTCTAGGCGGCTGGTGGACAAATTCCATTTGTTTTTATGCATATATAAGAAAATTAACATAGCCAAATGCTATAAAGTGAGTCTCGAATTCTAACATATAATATTATTTTCTCCCAAAAATCATTTTAATAGATAAGTCATAAATTTTGGAGTTGTTAGACACTTTTTTTTTCCATATGAAAAAATCACTCTAATTTCATCCACCCCTTATTTTCACCCCTATTCTCGTAAAAGAAATCTGCGAAAAAAAATAGTTAAATGACTCAATAAATCATTGACAAATCGATATGTCATTTTTTTTTTCCTGAAATAGACTTGTAAGTCTCCATTTAGCTAGCTAATTAATGTTTTAGTAATTTTTGTTACGTTAATAAACAAGGAGATTCCTTGCAAGTGTTTGTAAAATACAAGGGGGTTCCATGCAAAAAAAAATAACACAGGGAGATTTTGTGCAGGTTTTTCAAAATACAGGTGGTTTTTGTGCATTTTTTCCCTATAAAATCTTTCAATTTGAATTAATAAAAATTGAGTTTCAGTCTCATTAACCGCAAGTTTGATAGACTCTCCGTCACTTTTGACGAAAAATGAATTTTGTACAATTTTTTATAAAACACAATATGGTGGGTTCTATGCAAAAAGAATAACACGGGAGGATTTTGGTGCATTTTTCCCTATAATTAATAAAAGTTAAAAAAATTATGTAATGAGTTCAAGTCGAATGTGTAATAGTTCGATTTGATTCAGCATTAAGTAGTCTTATAAGTGATTGAAAAAAATACTGGGGTGTTTTTGGGAGTTTAATAAAACATAAGGGATGTTTTTTTTTTTTTTTTTTTTCTTTTGCTCTTACTAATATCTACAAGCACACACATATATATATAACGTGTACCAACAGCTGATTGGTCTAGTGGAAGGAACTAGTCACTACAAAGTAGCGGACTCAGGTTCGAATCCCTGTTGGGAGAGGTTCCCACTTTATGTGTCCGACGCGCCTCGAAAGGGATTAAACCCTTGGGAAACCAAAAAAATATATATATATAACGTGTATCCGTGCGTCAACTGTCAATTCATAAACGAAATGTGATTGAGCACCTCAATTTTTATACACACAAACACACAGTACACGTACTTAAAGAGTGAAAGAAAATGGAGAACTGGGGTAGTTTGACCCACCTGTTTATGACGGTGTTTCTGTCAAACTTCGCCGAGTTAATGATTAGTCCGGCGATTCCTGATGTCACTTTGGCGGCGGTGTGTCCAGGAAAAGACGAATGCTCCGCTGCCATTTACCTCACCGGCATCCAACAGGCGGTAATTAACTTTCTATGCTTCTATTTAATCTTAAAATTGGGCATAAATTAGTTGAGTTAGCTTAAATGCATTTCCGCGGTCATTAGTTATGTACTTGTATATATTTTTTTTCTTGGGTTGTATTTGATTTTTAGCAGAAATTTGCTTTGATAACCAATAGCATGAAGATTGAAGTGGATTTGATAGAGCAGGTTTGAGAGGAAAAAAAAAAAAAAAAAGGAAGAACAAAGAAAGAAGAAAAATAGTGCCGTATTCTTAAAATTAGGCTATTTATTTCCAAATTGAGAGAAAAAAAAGTTGCATTAACAGGTAATTAAATATAGATTTTGAAGATTCATTAAGGGATATTTTGAAGACTCATAGTTTTGTGACATAAATAGAAAGGGGAAACAATGGATAATGTATAACATTTTCCTTGCACCAATTATCTTTCTTTCAAATTCTTCTTGTGTGGTCTGGACCATTGTGTCAATCCTAAAAGGGAACTCCGAAGATGGACATTCATGGATCAAATTTTATATCGTTTCCGTCAAAAACACCGAGAAGTTTCTATTTTGAATCAATGGAAACAAAAGTAAGGCGTATTTTCTAAACTTCTTATTTGCTATGAGATAATTATCCAAAAAAAAATTGTTTTGAGACTCGTATATTTTACTTAATTTAGTAATTTTTTCACAAATTTTTCCTGGTGTTTCTGAAACGTTTTAGAAAACTTTCCAATATTTACCTGACTGAAACCTACACTGAAACCAAAATTTGGATCCATGCATAGAAGACGCAATGTCGATTGCAGTGCTAATATTTGATTTCTATAATCTATGTTTATTTATGTTGGTTGAGCTTAAACAGATCTACCATAAGTCAAAATTTGTGTTTTTAGCACTTTGCACCACCAAAACATGGAAAATAGGCACTTTGCACCCCCAAAACTCAAATTTAGCACTTTGCACCCTCGAAATATGTCAAATTCAGCAATTTGCACCCTCTCTTATTTTCAGGCAAAAATGACCACCGGAGTCAAGGGCAAAATAGGTAATTCAATTGTAGATTTGTGGCACTTTGCACCCCCAAAACATGAGAAATTGACACTTTATCAAAACAATGAAGATGCATCATATTTTGAGTTTGACGATGGCTTGTGTTTTAAAAAAGTTGATGATAAAAAAAAAAAAAAAAAAGAATTATCTATTTTGCCCTAGATTTTTTTGACCCCGGTGGTCAACTTTGCCGAAAAAACGAGGGGGATTTTGGGGTGCAAAGTGTCAAAGATCTACAATTAAGTTACCTATTTTGCCCTTGACTCCGGTGGTCATTTTCGCCTAAAGATAAGAGAGGGTGCAAAGAGATGAACTTTTCATATTTCGGGGGTGCAAAGTGCAAAAAACCCTCAAAATTCTATTATAATTTAGCTTGAGTAAGATTATTTAGTTCAGTCTGTACACAAAAATAAAATTTATTATAATTTCGTTAATGATGCAGGTTGCTGGAGTAGGATCTGTGATCATGATGCCACTGATTGGGAATCTCTCTGATGTTTATGGTAGGAAACTTTTGCTGACAATCCCCTTATTTTTAGCCATTATTCCATCAGGTACGTTGACAATCCTCTTATATTGATTTATTTTTTCCTAATTTCCTAAATTATGGATAAATATTTATGCAAGCTTGTTTTGAAATGTTTATTAAATGTATACTCTTCAAAAATATTTATATCCAACAAGTGTCATATGTGTTTGTTACCGTCAAATTGAAATTCCAGCTTATAAAATCATATCCCATTGTTAACTTGACATGTATTTGCATCAATGTTGTAAATTCCCTAGTAGCTCGATCAGAATCTTAGTTGAAAGCTAGAACCCTTAAGAAGAGTTATGCCGATATAGTATTTATTACTTGATTTTTATTTTTATTTTTTTTGTGGTCTATGTTTCACACACATATTTGGTCTCATACATGCAGTGTTATTATCTTGGAAGCGGACGACAAACTTTGTGTATGCATTCTATGTCATCAGGACTTTAACTTCCTGTACTCAAGGTGGAGTTGTGGCCATTGCTCTTGGTTATTTGGTAATTCCAATCTCATCCCCTAATCATTCTGTTGTCAGGCATTAATAATTCTATCACATAATTTCATCCTTTTCCTAGCCAAAAACCAAAAAAGCTAGAGAAATTAATTGGTCGCGAAATTTAATTTTGTAGGCGGACAATGTTTCACAGGGGAAACGTGTCTCCGCATTTGGAGTTCTGACAGGTGTAATGTCCGCTGCATTTGTTGGTGGTACTTTAACTGCTCGTCTACTCTCTACCAGTCAAATATTTCAGGTCTCTCCTCTTCAGTTTCTGTTTATTCATGTTCCTGTTTTCTTTTCAGATTTTTTTTTCTTCGGGTTACTTATAACTTTTCAGCTAAAGAAAATTCAACTAATTAGATGCTTTTATGCAGGTTGCAGCAAGTATATCTATAGTTGCAGCAATCTACATGACAGTTTTTCTGAAGGACACAACTAGAAATGTCAAAGCTTTGGAGCAGCCATTCTTGGAGGTGGCAGAAACCGATGAAGGCATTTGTAAAGAACCGGAGAAGACTGGCCTCATTAAGAATATTCCATCTCCAAAAGATATATTTCGTTTGCTGAAGAGTAGGTAAGTTGATACCCATTTCACCGAGTTTATAGACTTCCAAAAAAAATCTCTTCTTTCATCTTATCAAAGTTATAAATATTAAACAACAGTGTCTTATAATTATTTCAGGATTTAGAGCACAAGCATTCATAATAACCATGACATATAAATTATATAAGTGGAACTTTTATGATCTTTTCTCTAAGGGAGCGGATAAAGTAACCCTCTTTATTTTTTGTTATCATACATATTGTTATAAAAGGTAGAAAAGACGACTTCTCTTTTATCTACATGCCAACAAAATAACAAGGAATAGGCACTTTGTGTTATGTATCTAATTCTTCCTCAATTCCTCCATGCTAGGAGAGATTGAATACAAAGTTGATATTTTTTTCATTTTTCCATTTGAATTGAAGATGGTTCAACTTTTTTAATCCTCATCTACATTGCAGCATTACGTTTTCATTAGTAGCATTTGTTGCTTTCTTCAATAGCCTTGCAGAGGCTGGGCTTCAAGCTTGCTTAATGGTATCCTCGTCTTTCTTCAAACATTGACTTTTCTGCATTTAGCAAACAAGTTTCTCAGTAAATTTCAGTGGTAAAACATTTGTCTTCTGCAGTATTTTCTGAAAGCGCGCTTCCACTTCAAGAAAGACCAATTAGCAGATGTATTATTCATTGCATATATTGGAGCAACCATATCGAATGTATGTATTTCCAGTACTGTCTACAGATTCATTTCCTTGTTTCATTTATTGGAAATTTTGGTTTGACATTTTTTACTTACAAACTTAAACAACTCCGCAGATGCTAATCATGCCTATATTTGGTCCTCTTATTGGGGAGGAGACAATGCTATCTTTAGGACTCTTTGCTGGGTTCTTAAATGTATGTAACTTGCTTAACTTTGATTAGTCTTTTGTATTTATGTTTTAATTCATTGTAAGTGGAATAATAATTCATTGTTAAGATTGGTTTTCTGATTTCTCGCAGATGTTCTTTGACGGTATAGCATGGGCAGCTTGGGTATGCTCTTTCAAATTCCATGACTAACTTTCACTCTCACGTTAAGTTATATGTTAAATTACAAGTTTTAATATTGTAAGAAGGCTTGTCTAGGAATGAACTTTGACATAATCAGTTGCTTGAGAAAGTTTAAGGATATCGTTTCTTGAAGTTGCCCCCCCCCCCCCCCTCGCAATTAGAACTCTAGTTTTGATTAGCGCATGAAGTATAATTTGGTGTGCAAAAATCCGAAATGTTTATATATATCCTACTAGTTAAGTTTTATATATTAAATGTTGTTGGTTCATTTGAAATGTAGGTACCATATGCTTCTGCTATAATGGGTGGTTTTCTTTTCCTATCATTTCCAGCTGTGAGTTAAAAATAGTCAATATGAAATTATATTATTCTTAAACACAAACTTATTTTCTTCTCAGCTCTTTTAATCACTTATTGTCTACGAAATACAGTTAAGAAGTATTGTATCAAAACAAGTTGGACCCAATGAACAGGTAACATATCTTTTTGTCAATAATTGAAATTACCCTGCGATGATTAGAGTATTTTACGTATTGAATGTCCATTTAACCTAAAAGCTGAAGCTGTTAGAGAGGAGATACATTTAATACTATATATTACTTCTACCATTCTTTAGTCAAGCCTAACACATACACATTTTCATAAATGGGTGGTGGAGAGATTCAACAAAATACCTCTTTTTGGGCTGACTCTGAAAACATGTTGGATGTGCAACTCATCTACCTTTAGAGAAGCGATAGATTTAATATTTATCACTTCTAATGGTAATTTTCATTTTACATATGTATATTTTCAACCATTTGATGCGATTAATGATCTCTTTTTTGGCTTGTCACTTAATAGGGACTTGCACAAGGATGCATTTTGGGTGTAACCGCATTTGCGAATATCATATCTCCATTAATCTTTAGTCCTCTTTCAGGTGATATAATATTTCAATCTCATGCATAGCAAAGTTTGGACACTGTATTTTAATAAATTCTTAAACATTGTGCTTCATTTCTTTCAGCTTTGTTCTTGTCTGAAAACCCACCATTTCATTTCAAAGGTTTCAGTATCCTATGCGTTGGATTCGCTTGGGTAAGAACATCTTTCCTCTGTGGCTTCTATGCCGATTTCTTGCCTCAGTTCTAATGTTATCCAAACTTCTCATGATTTTGTGCAGCTAGTAGGTTTCTGTTTGAGTATAATGATAAAGGTTATTCCCGTTGTCGCAAGATACCGCGATAGGAACAAGAACCGTGTGGAAGCCTAAGGTTTTGTTTGGCACTTGAATTTTAGTAAGATCAGAAAAATGAACAGAGCTTAAAGCTCAATGTCATATCAGTTTACTTGCTAAAATTAATCAACCCAGCATAGCCTATATAACTTTTATATGAGATGGCCCTGGATATAGTTACAACATAAGACAAAAAATGGTCACGGGAAACTATGTACTTAAATACTCCAAATCAGACTTGAAATCGACTACTGAACTCGGAAAACTCCAGTACTGGAGAGGTTACCTCTCGTATATCTACTTCTATGTAACTCTATATCTATCCGAAAAGCGAAGGAAAAACTAGAGCCCGTGAGATCTTGCAAGAACTTCTTGTAATTTTGAAACATTTAGCTTAGATGCAATACATTTCATCGTTGGATTACAACGATCAAATTGGCTTGTACAAATATTAGTAATTTCAATACAGGATTATCATTCATTGAAGTTCTTACTAATCAATCATACTTTTTTTGTGCTTATAACTTCAATGTAAGGCCTACTAATGCATTGAGCAGTGATATTTTGAGCTCTTCTTAGCTTTGTGCAAGGAGCAAATTAGTCAAATAGGCCTATTAGTTTTAATGGGCTTGATATCATTCTTAGGAGCCATGGAGATTAGTCCACTAGTATAGCTATTTTCGGTTCTACAAACCTTTAGAATTTTATTACTATTATTATTCAACTATAGCCTATAATGTTTATAAATCTTGTAGATCATAGAAGACAAATGGCACTAAGAAAATGAAACAATTGAAGGACTCAAGTTGAGATAAGATAAAAGGGAAAAAGTGGATAGTAAGATACTCCCTTGTAAAATATGAAATCTCCATGAAATTACTATGTAAAATGTTTAGTGTATAAAAATTTCATATACTAGTAAGGCCATCTCCAGCCGAAGCAGGCAATAACCTCCTTTTGCCTGCTTGTATGCTTTGCCTAGTATGTCATCTCCAGCCGAACCAACAATCCAATACATTTAATTCAATTTCAAATTTTCCTCACTCTCACTTAACAATAACAATAACAATAATAATAATTAAAAAAAAATAAGGCAATCATAAAAATAAGAAAATAAAAAACGACTAAATATAATTAATTTTAAACAATTGAAAACATAATATATGATGCATCGTGGCAACATTCGAAATAAAGAAGTCAATAGGCAATTGAAAAAAAATTTAGTCGAACACTTGTGGGCAACACACATACCATTTTTGAATTATGTGTTTCTTTGTAATAGTATTTGCTAAGTTGTTTAATTGATTTTTAAATTGTATTTTTAAATTAAGTTGCAATAATAATAAATTTAATTAAGTCATTTTTTTATATTCATACTATATATTTAATTCTCAATTTCTCATACTGCGAAACACACAAATGATAATTAGGCCAGTCGTCCAGGCTGTTCTTGGGCGACTGGTTCAGTTGCCCATGAACATTTTCAGGCGCCAAAAATTCAAAAATTTCAGTTTCAAAATCTGAAATTACAATTGTAATGATAATTAATTGTAGTTTAATCAAAATTGGTTAATTATATTTTAAACTAATTAATTATCATATTAATTAATTAAGTGGAGGTCATTTTAAAGGTCAATTTTAAAATTCACTAGCAGATGATATTTGAGTTCTGATATTTCACTTAGCAAAGATGCTCCCATTTGTGAGAATTTGGGTCTATTTGGATGGTTTTTGCTCGGTTTCGCGGGTCTCGGTTTAAAAATAATGGTTTGGGTGGTTTCAATGAAACCTTTGAGACCTCATTTGGATGAGTTTAGGCTGTTGGGTTTTGTGGTTTGAATAAGTTGAAACCCCACTTAGATTGGGTTTGGATGTTGGGGTTTAGGGGAAAAGTATGTGGTAGGTGTCAAATCAATGTCTTTTTTAGTGAGATTTTGGTGAAAAAATAGGTGGTAGGTGTAAAATCAATATTTTTTGAAGAGTTTGAGTGTGAGTTTCTGAATAGGTTTTTGATGGTTTTATGGGTTTGCCGAAAATTCATTTGAAAGGGTTTTGGCTCGATCTCGTGACACCCACGAGATTAAGCCAAAACTCATCCACATACACCCTTCATTTTTCTGTTTTTATTATAAACTTCAGCTATTACTCTGCAATGACTTGTTGAAGAATAGGGATGTTAATTGTTACCCAAGTGGCTGAAACTTAATCTCAACGGACTGCTCTAATGATCAAAATATCTTTATCGAGAGCTCAACCCCTAATAATGATCGTGTTTAAAATGACCACAATACCCCTTATTCTATCAAGCTCATCCCCTTATATTGATGAACAAAAAAGAAAAAAATTACCCCTTGTATAAAATAGTTTAGATTTAGAAGTAAGTGCACCAAAAGGGTGCCGTCACACCTTTAACCTTTCCCACATATGTATTTACTAGTAAAATTTGTAAATAAGTTTCATAATTAGAGACTTTACTGTCGACTAATCGATATATTTGCATTTTTTATCCCAATTATCAACTCTCAGATCAATGTCTTCATTCTAAAAAAAAAAAAGAAAAAAAGATCAATGTCGAATCCATATTAAAGGAAGACAAACATTTTATATGAAGTACATGTACATCACGATCCAAAGGTGGCAAACGCTTTAAGTGCAAGTTTTGTCCGAAATTTGGTCACTCGTGACACCTGGCAGTCGCTAGATAATTCTAGGAAGGTATAGGTCAATATCACTGTCGTTTTATGGTTTTTGACTTTTTAGTCTTTATTAATTATAAAGCATTTCTATATGTCTTAATTTCTTTTTGTATATTGTTGACCGGAGAAAGTAATGAATAACTTAATTTTCTCTTAAATTCTAGAATTGGAAGGGCTTTTGGCACTTTGCACCCTGGAATTATAGGGTTTTGGCACTTTGCACCCTAACTTAAAAATTTTGGCACTTTGCACCCTGAAAATACAATTTAGTTGGCACTTTGCACCCTAGTGTGTGTTTTGAAGAAAAAATTCATTGATTGAAGGGCATACTAGTTATTTTTGACACTTTGCACCCTAAAAATATAGTTTTTGACACTTTGCACTCTGAAATATAGAATATTGACACTTTGCACCCAGAAAATATAATTTCTGACATTTTCAACCCCGACTTAATATGATAATCTAAATAATGTAAATAACATGCAATATAATAATATGTTAGATATGTAAACGTGTATTTTAGATATAAAGTAAATAATTTAGAGGATACTTGAAATAAAAAGAAGACAATGTCTTTTTTTTAATCTAAATTTTACTGAGAGAAAATGTTAAAATAAGTTATTATAAAGTAAAATAAATTTAGAATAACAAGTTTATGATTATTGTGCATAGAAATGACTATTTTATCTCTACATCGCCGACATTCACGAGTTTGTTTCTTTTAAGAAAAAATACATTAGGGTGCAAAATGTCATACAAATTATATTTTTAGGGTGCAGAGTACCAATAAATTTAAATCGGGGTGAAAATGCTAATATTTTATATTTTTAGGGTGAAAAATGCCAACATTCTAGATTTTAAGGGTGCAAAATCTATATTGCCAAGGTGCAAAGTGAAAAAAAAAATTGAAAATAACTATTCTACCCTTCTACCAATGAATTTTCTCACTAAAACACACACTAGGGTGCAAAGTGCCAAATAAATTATATTTCCAGGGTGCAAAGTGCCAAAATTTTTAAGTCAGGGTGCAAAGTGCCAAAACCCTATAATTCCAGGGTGCAAAATGCCAAAAACCCATTGGAAACAAAAATTAAATGATAGTATTTCACTTGCTTTGAATTTGTCAAAGCTCTTTGCACGTTTAATATTCTAAATGAACCGTCTTTATGGAGAAAATTGATCGAGTTCATATCCAATATTTGTTATGAGATCAAGAGGGTTTTTATGTGTGTTGTGTGAAATTTGCACAAGACTCTCATGTAAAAAAATTATTGCACCGAATTGTTTTGTAATTTCAGTTTACCTGCACATAATTCCATGTGTGTCCACTTTCATCAGTTTTTTGACAAGAGTGTGTTTCAAGCGCCTTTGGTGCATTTTTTCATATATTTTGTCTAATTTCTTCACCCTAAATGACACTATTAACTTTATTCATTACCCAACCTTATTATTTCATTTGGCATGATATTCCCATGCACATTTTAAACTTAACATGGAATGCCATTGTAATTAACTTAACACATAAACCTTCTTTTATTTTATAAACGTGGAACATAATATCCTTATATTTTTTAAATTTAGCACATAATATCTTTACATCTAGGGGTAATTTAGGTATAT
This sequence comes from Penstemon davidsonii, assembly GCA_034814905.1. Lineage (NCBI taxonomy): Eukaryota > Viridiplantae > Streptophyta > Magnoliopsida > Lamiales > Plantaginaceae > Penstemon > Penstemon davidsonii. The sequence goes on from JAYDYQ010002688.1 coordinate 10,258,395, forward strand.
CAATTAAAAATTAACAATGTTAGACAACTCATGGAGTTAGGGGATGACGTGCAGAGAATTTGAAAGTACAAGAAAATTTTATGCAATAAAAATTTCATGGAAAAATTTTGTGCAAATTTTTCATAACACGTGGTATCAATATCGTGCATTTATCCAGGTTTTATGTCTAGTATGACTTATGACCCTTAAAATGTCATTTTCTTATGTGCAAATATTTGAATAAAACATTCTTCGAGTTGATTTATTATTTCCATAAACGATAAAACAGAATTGCAGTTCTACATTATCCCATTTTTACAACAATTAAAAAAAATGTTGTTTAAAATATATTCCATGTATGAGAATGAACTAAACCAAAATAAGTATACTTTTTCTCTCAAGAGGTTTTGCTAGTAAATTTGGTTGTTAATTTTGTTGTCAAAATTATGTTTGTAATTTCACCTAAAAGGCTAAAATTAAACCGTGTGAAAGTTGACCTTACTTTTTCTTCAATAAGTAAACTCCATAATAATTTACAAAGTAAAAAAAAAAGGACTCAAGTCACAACAAACACTAACAGAAATTAAATGAAAAGGGATACAAGAACACGAATCCGACCAACGGGATGCGATAGCCAGGCAACAAGGTTATGGGTGAAGATTGCCACTATGTTTGTTTGCTTGAGCCAACAACCAATGCAATCTAAAGTATTCGGTTCGTTTTATTTTATTTGTCACAATTTGTCGCTTCGGTTTGACAAAAAAAAATCATATTATTTGTCGTTTTAGAAATTTAATGTAAAATTAATTTTATTTTTTCAGATTTTCCATTTCCTATTGATTGTTTTAATTAAGAGAGGAGAGAAAAAAAACGATTCATACTCCAATGAGGGTATTTTATTATTTTTCTCTTCAAATGGTTGCTATTTAATAGTATGTTTCTTCATTCATGTGTCACTACCGAAAGCGATAAATAAAATGAAACAGAGATAGTAATAAGCCAAATGTTTCAAACATTAAATGCAAATTACAATATTATCTAATTACATGAATAATTTGGAAGTAGTCGTTAATATTCATTATTACCAAGAAAAGATCCATGACCAACTAATACCTTCAAAAAAAACAAACGGAAAACTCCCTTGCAACTAATTCTTTTGACATGGTCTGTTCTTTAATTATAAAGTCCAAAAAGAATTTGTGACGCCTACAATAATTGATATATTTTGTCAATGAATTTAAATATTGAAGCATCAACGAATCTAATCATGCCTGATTACTTAAGAAATAAGTGGTGTCTACACTATGTAATTACTGATGGTCATGACATATTAATTAGATTAATGAAATCTCTAATGTTGACAAATAACAAAAAAAAAATTGGTAGATATACGACTCTGATATGATTCACATCATCCCAAATATTATTGCTTCCGTGCACCCAATTCAATTACTCTTTATTTAGTTTAAAATGCCTAACTTTATTTTTTTAAATTAAATTTTACACGTATACTACTTATCATCATCATATCTTGATTTACATATAGCTGGTGACTGTTAAAACGTGACATATATTTTTTTGTCAAAATACATACAATAAGATATGAAAGTCATTTTAAAACTATGAGTACAAATTGAAATGAGAAAAATGGGTTTCGAATTATTAGCTAGCTTAAATTAGTCGCTCGCGACATTGCTTTTTGCTGATTAATTGAAACGGTGATAGAAAAATTACACTGGAAAATAAATGTCTCATATATAATGCTATTAACCTTTTCTATTTTCTTCAATACAAAATGAACAACTGCTAATTTGCTTTATGTTTTTCAAAAGTAAAAATTGACATAAAAAAGAAACTTTAAATGTGTTATTAGTTTAAATCCCAAAATGTAACACACATTTTTATCCTCTAATCTGTGAAGATTTAAGAATAATATTTAATTCGTGTCTTGTACTCCTTAAATAAATGAAGTGGGTAACAAAAGTAAAACTGGATTCAATGCATATATTATAATTTTGACCATTTGCGTCGGTTGCCTAAGATTCGACCCCGACTAATTAATTAGGCAATAATTCTCTATTGAATTAAGAGAAGTCCAATTCTAAGCCGTTTCTGTTAAGAGTATAATTCTCTATTGAATTAAGAGAAGTCCCATTCCAAGCCATTTCTGTTAAGAGTATGATTTACTCCCTCCATTTTTAAATACATGTAGTCTAAGGTTATTGTACAAAGATAAATAAATTATTAATTACTTAAATTTTAGAAGAATAAAATCTTATGGTACAATTGTCAAGACATTTAATATATATAGGAGTTCATTAATAAAAACAGATAAAATTGTCAGAAAAGAAGTTAAGTCTTTTATTTAAGAATATTTTATTTTCACAAAAACGACATATATTTAAGAATGAATTGGATATTATTTTTTTATAGAAAAACTTTTTATGAAAATCAACTAGCAAATAAAGTTGACTAATAATACATGATGATTAATGTGAAGATTATTTCAAAAATAATTTCCAAGTGAATATCAATATCGTGAAAGTGATTGACTTCAACTCAGAATACATTTTTTATATATTAATAGATTCTTCGGCAATACTCAGTTATATCTTGAACCTTTCTTCGTGTTGACTATTTGCTTTATCTAAATAAAATGATAGTAAGTTAGTAACTTATAAAGTAGAGCAAGCCAAGGTCCGAGAAATAATTTTTTTCTTAATCAAGAACTTTAACCAGCTTATAAAAGTAAAGTACTATCTTATCATTCTAGTTAAATAATCGCTTCATGTCAATTAATTATAAAATAAGTATGAATTTTTTTATTATCTAATTATATTTTATATAAATTCTATAAGACTAACCCTCAAGGATTTACATTACCATAATAAGTTAACAAATGAATTAAGATTATGATTTTTTCTATTTGGTAGAATGATGATTAATTAGGCAATCAGTCACTGTTCTTACTAATTAATCTGGTCAAACAAAGCTGTAGTATAGGCCCTATAGGGTTCATTGACTCCTACTGGTGAAACAAAGTGTATAAAAGAATAATTAAAAATATCAAATCAAATAACGGAGAATAAAGTCCACGTTTACTTGGGCTTCCTAAACGGGCCGGTCTTAATCAAACCCAAACCCGATGTTTTGAATTGGACAATACACGGTTCAAAGTTTTGTTAGGACTTTGAAATCAATCTTACTCTTATCTTAAAATAAACGAAATTGATAGGGCCTGTTTGTTTAGTGTACAAGAATACTTTGGGAGATTAGTGGATGTTTTTTAAATAGTCTCGATTTGTGTAATGTTGTTTGTTTGACTTTTGAGAGAGTGGTTTGAGAAATAAAGCAAGTGTATGATTTTTTGGAAGAATTAGGTTATAGGTGTAGATGTGTAAGACTTTATATTAAATTATGATGTTTGTTATGTGAGATAAGTTGGGCAAGAGGTGGTTACTTTATGTCACGTCAAAGTAGATTTTGTAAAAAAAAAAATTAAGAGATAAGAAAATTGTTGTTTGTTTGGCTTTTGAGAGAGTAATTTGAAGAAATTGAGAGATGATAAATTTATTTTAGAAATTAAGTAGAAAACATATTTGTTTTGCTTTTCAAGACACCGAAATTATTTTCGAAAATGCCAAACAAACAAACCCTATGTAATTATTTTGGATTCGTTCAAACTCGACTAGATTATAATTTTTCTTCATAGTAGTGACAAAAATATAAATTAGTGGCAAAGTAGTATATGAGACAAAGTTTACCACCTATGCTATGGAGGTTATATCATCTTAATTAGGTTCGACATTGTAATAATTTGTTTTAGATTAGTACCTAAAATTAATTGGTTGTTTATCACTTATTTATCAATTGATCGATTTTTTTCATCAACATTCCCAAACAAGAGATAAAGGTTTGTCAAAGACCTTACCGGACCTAGGTAATATCTGTCACTAAACGAGTTCTTAAAAGTATTATCACTAATTATGATTTTTTCTTTGGTTTTTTCAGTTAAATGCAAGTATCCATTAGAAAGAGTCACGGTAGTTGATTTAGTCCACTGACAATGAATTTTTTTTTTATATTTTAGAGAACTGCATTTGGTTTAACTTTCTATAATCCCTTAATCTCACCTTTCACCTTTATAATTTCACCTTTCATTTAGTTTAGATGTTTTGAATATTGTAAACTCTCAAGTTCCTAGTTGAATGAAAGCTTTCTTTGTCTCTCAAAAAAAAAGAAAACATTTACATGTTAGAAAACTAAAAAATGAATAATAATTAATATACAAGAAAATTAAATTAAATACTATTTAAAAATAACATTTAATCATATAACTAATCTATTTGAATTTTATTTAATCATATCTAATATTATTTAATAAACAACTTAAATTTTATTTTTTATTAATGTAGATAAAATTATTTATTTAATAATGGAATAGTATTTTGGAGGTTGATGAATAGTGTTTTGAAGTTTTTGGGTGGGAGATGAAATGTGGGAAAGCACCTCCAAATTTGGAGAAGATTCCAATTTGAAATTTTGGGTAGGAGATGCTCTAAAGGAGTTTAGGGTGTAGTAGCAGGTACCGAAAAACATCTAAGTCTAAGAACTAGTATCATGGTTATTGTGGTTATTAACCTAGATTTGAATTTGACCACCCTAAACATTTATAATTGCATATCCTTTTTTTTTTAAGAACATTTTATCATTGCATATCTAGTTTTTACAAAAGAAGTAGAATTTATCTCAAAATAAACTAAAAATGGTTGCATAGATATTTGAAAATGAAAACTCTCAAAAAAATTGTGACACACTTTCCACCTATGGGTCCAAGATGTACTACTGCCCGCAGAAGATAAGAGTTATAGATGTGCTTAGCTGCGGTGGGTATACACGGGCCACAACTTAGATTACTTCTAAAACGGCACCGTTTAAAAGAGCTGAGTTTTTTAAAAGTTTGACCAACTACTGTTGTTAACACAAGAATGTTTTTCCCTCGTTTTTTAAAAGTTTGACCAGCTGCTGTTGTTGACATGCACAAAAATGTTTTTCCCTCGTTTTTTAAAAGTTTGACCAGCTGCTGCTGTTGACACAAGAAAACTGCAAGGAGACCATGGGTCCCACACAGTTTAGGCAGACCGAAATTCACTGCCCAAAATTAGATGGAAAATAAAATTGATCATGAAGGGACCGTTCATAAAATAACGTGAAACGGCGTCGTTTTACTGTTATTTGGAGGAAAAAAGAAAGAAAAGTAAAACTTAACACTATATATATGTTTGACCTATAAATTCAAGAACTAGTTAATTCCATGATTTCAAATCATCCACAGTACTTATATTGATATAAAAAAAACTGAACTCGTACCGATACACCAATCTTCCAAGTTGCAGTGTATATATCCTCCCTAACTCCCGCCATTGAAGCCACTTGATTCTGTAAAATATTTTACAAGTTCAAATAAGTCTTTTGAGCTATATATATATATATATATTAATTCAGAGTACAAAATAAACTGTTAAAATATGTATATCGATCGTTGTTAAAATATACAGTGTCATTACTATATGTGTTACTCGGTCAACTTGTGTATGAGCATGATAAAAAAGAAAAAGAAAAAGACTTTAATTTCCTGTTCCCAGAACAACATATATTCATGAACTAAAACTAAGTCGACAACACCGATGAAAACCGTGTGGTTCTTTTTTTTAGTTGGCTAATTCTTGTCAAACTTGGTGTTACCTAATTGGACTGGAATTTTATTTATTTTTTAAATCGATTTTGTCAAGCATATATCTGTCTTGATGTGTTTGTTTACCCGAACGAGTTTATCCGAATTAGATTACATTGGATTATATTTGAGAACGAATTTTGCCTTCACTCACAATTGGTTAATAACTCATTGTTGACATGGTCTCTTTAAAGCTTAATTGACAAGTTCAAGAGAGAGCATTAACTTACTTTCCTTTTTTTGTTTCACCCCCTACCTTTCTCATAACTTGTATTTACCCAATTATGCATGGTTAACACTATATCTCCAAAAAAATAAAAAATAAAAATTACAAAAGGTTATGGTTAACTCTCTACATCGTCCTTTTAATAATTAATGGACATGCTAATTTGGTGTCAACTTAACTATTTTGTATATATTATCTTAAATTAACCTAAAGTATTGATCATATAACATAAATTACGTCCACTACTATGATCGATTTAATCAATTCTTGATATATAACCAATTACAATAAATATTAATTGAAAAATAGACCGTTAAGTATATATCTTATAGCTCGTTTACATGCAACAAGGTGCTTCATATTTAGCTCGCATATATATAGTTGAGCTTAATTACTGAAAACCCATGCAGTTGACACATATATACTAATTAATTAGAGCTAGCTTGCGTACCCCTTATTGAGCGTATTTGGAGTCTTGAAATTTGGCAATGTACCAATATTCTTGGTAACCGCTAGCCATATGTACACAAAGTATTGTCCTGCACCCCGATCTTATATAATTATGGGAATTGAGACCTAGCACAGCACACATTAATTTATTATGTTAAATTTATGAATATTGTGCTTTAATTCCAACTAAATCAAAACCTAGCTAATGCAATATGAGAGTATATATAGCAATAATCCTCACATAGGTATATGCCTACTAGAAAATGACATTTTTTTTCGTTTAAAAATCAAAGAGAGAATTTCACTTTCGATACCATAATTTAACCTACTTTAAGGATTTTGTACCACAATTATTTCATTCGACACATTTGGTACCATTATTTGACAGGGCTTTACACATTTCATACTTCCGTCAAATTAATGACGGAATTGATGAAAACATTGTAGAATTGGTCCTATAATTAAAGATTGTTGACAAAGTTTGCCCCACATATTTTCTGGTCGACAAATTTACCCCATAATTCACAAATTTGAAGCATTTCAGTCACAATTGCAAAAATAGTTAAATTATTAATCATATTTAATAAATTTTATATATAATTAATAAATTTATATAAAATAATTATAATTTATATAAAATCTGTAGAAAAAAAACTTTTAAAATTATATAAATAGTATTAATCATATTTAATAAATTTTATATATTATTATTATATATCTTAAGCTAATTAGATTATATATATATATATAATTAAATAAAAATTGATAATTAAAAAACAAAGTTGAACCCCATTGCCCCACCACCTCCCCTTTTCCCTCTTCTTGTACCCCAATATTCTGCGCCCGTCCCCGTCGCATCCACAATCACCAGTGAAAATAGTTTTCAATCCATGAGTTGGAAAACTCTTCCATGGGCGAGTTCAACAGTACAATCAATTTGAAGATTGGAGCTGAGTAGACAAAGAAATCAGAGATCGAAGGTGCCGGCGAAAGTTTTGGATCTGGTTTTGAGGAGTGAGGAACCTTGAAATCTAACACGAATTGAGAGATATTGAACCCATGGAAGGACTCCTTAGGACCAATCGGCGAGATGCCGATGCACGGAGGGTGGGGAGAGGGAGATCCGAAAGAGGTGGTGGCAGCAGTGATTGAGAAAGTTGGGGAAGAAGTTGACTTTTTTATTTTTTTTTTATTTTTCTTATGTGTAAATATTATTTAATAACAGGATTAATATTATTTTTTTATGTAAATATTATTTAATTTTTTTAGTTATAATAATGATAAGTAAAATTTATTAAATAGGATTAATAATATTTATATAATTTTAAAAAGATTTTTTTTTTTGGATTTTATATAAAATATTATTTAATTTATATATTATTAAATAAAATCTAATTAGTTTAAGATATTTAATAATATATATATATATATATAATCTACTTATTTTAAGAGATTTAATAATAATATATAATTTAATTTTCAAATTTGTGAAGTGTGGGGTAAATTTGTCGACCAGAAAATATGTGGGGCAAGCTTTGCCAGCAATATTTAATTATAGGACCAATTCTACAATTTTTTCCATCAATTCCGAAAAAATTAATTCCGTCATTAATTTGACGAAAGTATGAAATGTGTAACGTCCCGTCGAATAATGGTACCAAATGTATCGGATGAAATAATCGTGGTACCAAATCCTGAAAGTAAGGTAAATTGTGGTACCAAAAGTGAAATTCTCTCAATATCAAATGAAGTGCATAACAAGTGATATTCCAACATAAATATTAGTAGCATATAACAACAAAATATAAGTTGAACGGAAATTAAAGCGAGTCATACAAAGCTAGTTGTTTCCGTACCAATTAAAATTTCCATGTGAATATATTATATATTGATCAAAGGAATTAAGCATAAATGCATTAATTCAAAAGGTGGGCCGGGAAAGTAGTATATTGCAAACACTTAATTATAATCATGAAACAAGTATTTGCATTAATTCTTCTAGTTTGTCAAATTTATTTAAAGTGTTATCCATATAAAAATAATATTAAGACAATCACGCGCGTTATACTGTATTATATAGTTAACATGCATACCACTCCACTAGTAATTAACAAACGAAAATTCGAGCTTTGGTTTCAAGTTAAAACAATTAATTACCTCAAATTACTCATGAGTTTGAAAAAAGAAATTCAAATTAATTAAGGTATATATTACTGACTAATCACTCCCGGCCAATAGATTAATTAAAAAATAACAAAACCACTATTGTACCAACAACAAGTTGACAAATAAAAAGTCGTACATTCCACAAAAGTTCGCCGAAGGCCAACAATTAATTTCAGCTCACCAACCACAAGAATTCGTTCAATTAATCTGAAGCCACTTTCTCTTAATGAAAACCAAACACTGCTTACATGTCAGCCATTGTACCCAGTTCTTTGCAAAGACTTGGCATATTTTTCATTATTTTATTTTTATTTCTTTTTATTATTTAATGTAACTATAGGGTACGTGGGGCAAGAAATTAAATGCTGATTCTTTCAGCGCGCACTAGCTTGGTACATATATATATATATATATGATCCCCCTTTCTATAAATTTCTTCATATAATTCATTCATTGTTATCCACTACTTAATTCTATCATTAGTACTACTGCTAAAATATATATATTTATATTTATTTCTCTCTTACTCTCTATTTATAGGTAATTAAAAAGGGTTAGTATATATATATATATATAATTATCCGAAGAAAGAAAGAAAGAAAGAAGAATGGATAATTGGAAGGATTTGATACACCTATTCGTGACGGTGTTTTTATCGTATTTTGCGTCGTTAATGGTTAATCCGGCTATAGCTGACGTCACCATGGAGGCTATCTGTCCCGGAAAAGATGAATGCTCCCTAGCCATTTACCTTACCGGTTTCCAGCAGGCGGTATGTACATATATATATATATTGTTTGTGTGTGTGTTTTATGTGTTTGTGACTGTGTGTCTGTGTATAATTCAACAGTTATATATATTGATCATTAAGTCATATTTAAGACATGAATCATTTCGTAAAACTCAAAGAAAAATATACAACATACTTAATTTGCTAGAAAGTATGATCACAACTACACCACCAACCTCCAACCTTTGCCGCCGAGCGGCATAGTGATGATGCATTTTCGGGATCATATGTAAATATGTAACTATTTTGTGATTATATTTAGAAAAAACATCTACAAAAACACAAATTAATTTTCATGAAGCTTAGTTTTGCTTAGCTTCTTGGTTTGTTTGCCGGTGCAAAAAATAAGAATCTCAAATTTGACGATGAAATCTATAGGTCAAGTTGGAGTTGTCAATCATTGCAAAAAAAAAATATTTTTTATATATCTTATTTAATTAGTTTTAGTATAATATGATTGTCTATAAATGATGGACCGAAGTGTAGAATTTGTTTAGAGTTATGTTTGAATAAGTTTGCACTGGACAAATTTTACGCATTCAAAGGTTATATATATATTTTAGCTAGTAGTGGAGTGGTTTTCATTTGTTTGACTTGAATATAGGCGACAAAGTCCACTGATATGTTAAGATAGTTCAAATATACAAGTATTAATTTAAGGCCCTAGGCTTGTTTTGGTTCAATAGTTTTCAGTTTAGGATTTTGAAAAAGAATGAATTGCAAAAATACCCCTTGTGCTTTGTCTAGCTAACAAAAAATTCCCCTGTGTTATTTTTTTATTAGCTAAAAAACTCTTTTCAAGTCGAAATGACAATTATACCCCCACCAAATGATACAAAAATACCCCTCTTAATCTAAAAAAATATCAATAACTCCCTATTAAATTTGAAAATTGACCATAAACCCCCGTGCACTTAAATAATTAACAAAAACCTCCCTATGATTAATGAAAAAATTTCAAATGAATTTTTTTGCTAATAAAAAAAACACGTGGGAGTTTTTATTAGTTAAAATAACACAGGGTGTTTTTTGTTAATTAGATAAAGCACGAGGAATGTTTTTGGATTTAGCTTTTTTGGAAAATGGTCTATGTTGAAGAAATATAGGAATTACATAACATGCAAGTTCAATTGCGATTCAATCATTTGTGCAAGTCTTTTTGGTGCTGATATTTTGGGAATTATGTGGGTTCTTTATTCAAAAAATAGTATTCTATAAATAAAATAAAAAATATTTGAACTTAAATCAAAGAAAGTGAATTTACATAAATTAAAGGAAATCAATTTATATGATTGGTAGGGGACTCGCGACTCATTCCCTTCCACCGCGTGAGTTTTTACTGTAAATGATTTGTGCATGCCTCGTTTGTCAAATACTTTTGAGTCTAGTCAATTTCATACTACTACAGACTAGAAATCAATGTCACCTGTTAATTTGAGTAGTAATAAATTAATAATTTAAATTATACTGTGTTACCTACCCACAAGTGGATAATCTCTAACTGCACTTTTTGTTTCTTTATTATTGATGTTGATAATTTCTGGGACTAAGCCTAATCATCATATAATAAGTTGGTTGTTGAGCTTGAATTGAAAATTCGGGTTTAAAATTAGGTAAGATAAAACTTTAAATTTGATGATGTCAATCGGATATGTGTGTTTGATCTGATAATTGCTAACTTTGTACTACAATTATATAACATATAATAATTTATTTATTTAGGTTTATAATTTAATATAGATAATAGCCGACAACTGAATAATTTAATGGTCTTCATTATGCTTAGCACGTTTTCTTAATCTTGGCAACAATATCTTTAGGCTTCATTTGATTTGGACATTTAGGTAAATTTATTAAATTATGGGACTTATTTATTAAAAGACCCAACTAACAATTACAGGCCAACTTGTAAGTTGTAGGCCAACCCTGACTAATCTCCTTCATATTAACACAAATAAAAAAATAAAGGAAAGGGGGAAAATAAAAAAAAAATTAGTATATTATCTTTCAAAGTTAAGTGCCTAATTATATTATCTTTCAAAAAGTTCAGTGTATTATTTAGCAATTTTTGTAAGAATAACAAGATTATTACTTCTCGATTCTATATATATATATATATATATATATAGATTTTAATAAATTTCTCAAACGTATTCAGATTTTACACCTGACGTAAACCCTTTCGAGGGTAAATTATTTAAATAACTTAAAATTAAATTGATTCAATTTTCCAAATTAATAATGTTAAATCATAATTAAGGAACGAATATATTTTAGAAAAGATTCTTATTTCAAAACATCCTCACGAACAAAATATGAATTAAAGTTTTTACCAATACACCCATCAACAATTTTGGGTGTGAATTGCGTTCACCCCCTTAAATTTTGAATTATTTACATTCACATCTCCTGGCTTTAATAAAATTTTCAAAAGCTAGAGGAGGTAAACTATGGGGCAAAAAAGTTCATATTTAAGATGAGGTCTATATAAGTTACCGTTAATTTGATTTACCAAACAGCTCCTAATTCTTTAGGAAAGATTTTTTGTGCAGACAAATAATTTTTTTTTTTGAATGAAGTGTGACTTGAACTGTACTAAAGTGAAGACAAATTAAAAAAAAATTGATTTAATTTTAAGTTACTAATGTTTTATGTAAAAATTTGCAGATTGCAGGACTAGGATCTGTGATTATGATGCCATTGATCGGTAATTTATCTGATGCTTATGGTCGAAAAGTTATGCTCACAATCCCATTGACACTCTCCATTATCCCATTAGGTATGTAACTCATTTTTGTTTTACAAGTTCAAATAATTAATGTGTGCATGCATTGGTAATCAAATGTTATTTAAGGTACGTACATTGTTTTAAGAATTGTGATTATTTATGTGCAGTGATAATAGCAATGAGGAAGTCGACAGAATTCTTTTACGCGTACTATGTTTTGAAGACTATTACTTCCATGGTCAGCGAAGGAGGCGTTTTGTGCCTCTCTTTGAGTTATTTGGTAATTAATTCCTTAAAATATTAGTAATTTTTCTATTAAGCCTTTTGATGAAGTAATATATATAGCTTGAAATATGTATGTATGCATGTTTACTTATCATTAATTTACTTATTTTTGTGAAGGCTGATAATGTGTCGGAGGGGAAGCGCGTGTCTGCAATTGGACTATTGTGTGGAGTAGTATCGGCTGCAACTGTTTGCGGTACATTAGCTGCTCGTTTACTTCCCACTGCTCAGATATTTCAGGTCTGTTTTTCTTTTTCTTTTTTTGTTACCGAATTAATTAATCTCTCTTGTGTCTGTATGCTGATAAGCTTGATAGTTTGTTGATTCAGGTGGCGGCTGTTGTATCTATTATTGCAGCAGTTTACATGAGAAGTTTTCTTAAGGAAACATGTAGCCCCCTTGATGCATTGGAACAACCAATCTTGAAATTAGGAAGTGATAATACTAATGAAGTTGGTGAACCTTTGAAGAAATCAGATGTTTTCAAGAAAATCCCCTTACCAAAGGATATCATTCGCTTGCTTCAGAGCAGGTAAGATAAATGCAAACATGCCTTCGACTTTTCTTTGAAAATGACTAAATATTAGTATTTCGAAAGATATATATATATAATAATGCACCGTCGACTTTCAATTTGCAGCCCTACGGTGTCATTAGCATCGTTTATTGCTTTCTTCAATAGCCTTGGAGATGCAGGAATTCAAGCTTTCTTAATGGTATGCTTATCAGTTAATTATACATATAAGGTCTTCATATGTGATATCATGATATTTGTAATATTAGAAAAGATTATAATTGTAATGTTGGTACCTTTGTTTAATGCAGTATTATTTGAAAGCACGCTTCCATTTCCAGAAAGACGAATATGCTGAAATATGTCTAATTACCTACATTGGAGCAACCCTATCAAGTGTATGCATGCTCCTCATCTCATTTTCTTGTGCTCGTTTGGATTTCATTTTTCTGACAAATTTAATTTAACGAAAATGTGCAGATGGTGTTAATGCCTACACTAGGTCCACTTTTGGGAGAGGAGACATTGCTTTGTATAGGACTTTTTGCTGGATTCTTGAATGTATGCAACTTGCCAAACTTCTTTATAATTCATTGTTTTTATACAGTACGTAATAAATAAGTTATTATGCGATAATCATCATTTCTTTCTGGTTTTTTTGTGCAGATGCTACTTGACAGCATAGCTTGGGCAACTTGGGTAAGCTCTTTGATCATTCTCAATACCAAATTCACTTAAGAGTAGTAACAATATTTAAGAACTTTTCTCTTCGTTCGATTACAAAATGCTAATTTTACCTATATAACTTCAGGTACCTTACGCTTCTGCTTTGCTCGGGATCCTTCTTGCTCTATCAAGTCCTAGTGTATGTTTCATATAGTAAATATTGAACATATATACTTTTCCCTAGCTGTTTCAACTTCTATGATCATTTAAATGTTGACAAACAAATGTTTTCGATACTTACAGATAAGATGCATTGTGTCAAAACAAGTTGGGCCATATGAACAGGTAAACATTGTTTCAAAGTTATGTTAGTTTCTAATTTTTTTCTTCATGGAAGCATACCAAATTCGATCATTCTTGAAATTTTATAGGGAATAGCTCAAGGATGTCTCATGGGCATATCCTCGTTAGCCAACGTAGCTTCTCCGTTAATTTATAGTCCTCTTTCAGGTGATCTATAGTTTATTTAATTATATGCTTATGTACCGTAAAAAAGTTGTAATATATGTTTCGACTTTTAAACCTTACCACCTTTTTGCTATTACATCTTGCAGCTTTGTTTTTGTCCGCGGATGCTCCGTTCAATTTCGCTGGTTTCAGTATTTTGTGCGTTGGCCTAGCTTATGTAAGAATCTGGCCTTTAATAGGCAACATTTTAACTTGGAATGCAATTGTTCATTGAACTAATGACAGTTTTTTTGTGCAGCTTGTGGGATTCGTTCTAAGTACAATGTTAAAGATTTTCCCTCATTTCTCGAGAAATAGAGTCCGTAGTGAACCATGCTTGTTGGCTTAACTTCAACGCTGAAGTGTATAGAAAACAGGACCAAAGCTTTCATCGACTCATTGTCTGAAGTTTCATTTTTCTGATAAGTTTCAGAAAATTATATTGGCAGCATTTGTGAAGGTGTTCTTGAAACACAATGGATTATTTGTTATTTATTTAAAGCATGATCATTTTGAAATTGTAAATATCACAATGTAGTCTCATTGACAATTATTGTTTTCAAGAAAATTTGATTCATTATAATTGGAATTATCGGAGATGAGTTCTGAAAGTATCTCCGCATTTGATTAGTAATTTCCTTGCTTATTAATTGTCCTTGAAGATTTGCAATTTAAACTCAAATGAACTAAGGATTTAATTTTTTTTTAAAAAAAAGTAATGTAAGAGTTCTATTTGAACGGTGATGGACTGAGTTGGGAGTAGGGTCGGATTGAATCTAGCATTTAAATTTCACGAACCTTATGCTTGTCAATGCTACTTTTTGTTGACAAACAAACACTTCATGTACTCAAAATTGGACTTATCGAAGGGTTATGTTTTTAGAATTTTGTTAAGTATATAATGTTTGGTTAAAATTAGATTAAGGTGGATGGATTGAGCTTACTTGTTAAACTACCTCAGTGTATTGAATTAATTTTTGAATTCATTTCATCATCTCAAAAAACAAGAACTATATTGGCCTTGGCCCATGACCCATAGATTACAACCCATTTGACAGTTTCAAGTCAATCATGAATCAACCATAAACAAGAGGTTGTTTATGTTCTCTCATTTCTGAAGAAATGCAAACAAGCTATGCCCAAAAATATACAAGTCACATGGATCTGTAAAGACTGCAGATAGGTAATTAATAAACAAAATATATGGAACTCCATAAAATAAAATAAAGTACAAACAAGAAGAAAACTACATTAACTTATTCACTTCTATATACAATTTTTCCACTTCTGCCCATCCCAAAAGTTTGTCCCCAAAAACAACTCAAATGTTACAGTCCTCAGTAGCAGTGGTGTTATCTTCAGCATCATCTGATGAACCATCATCATCATCATCATCATCATCACTATTGGCATCAAACGTAAGAAGAAGCTGCAGCAAGTCTCTTCCAACATCGGAATGCTCTCCACTGCTCTCAGGACTCGTTCTCCCCCGCCTTTGCGGTGAAAACAACTGTAACATTAGATCCTCTGGTGAAACCATACGGTGCATCCAAACCCTTTGTCTGGGCCTCCGCTGGAAAAACAAAGTGCAAAAATCATCAGCAAAAAGTCAATACAAAATCCTGATTGTTGTATGACTCATTCTCATTGTTGAAATAATCCATCATTATCACCACCCTCAAAATCACTATGATCATCAATATCACATATATCAACAAATGAGTCATCATCTGAATTGGCATTGTTAATATCATCATTGTTCTCTTCAAATACATCACCATCATTGTTCTCTTCAAATACATAATCATCATTGTTCTCTTCAAATACATCATCATCTTCATCCTCATCATCGAAGAAATCATCATCATCATCATCATTGCCATCTGAATCTCCAATAAATGTAAATTCAGTACCATCATCTTCCTCAGGCAGCCGGTCTTCATTCAATACATCATCTCCACTACAATCATCATCACTACCAGTAACATGATCATCATCCTCATCATCCCCATCATCCCCATCATCATCGTCATCCCCATCATCATCATCATCGTCTTCATCCTCATCATCATCATTGTCATCGTTGTCAGTAAAGACTAAGTCATCATCCTCATCAGTGTCGTCATAAAAAATACCAAAGGGAAAGAAAGCATTTCGATGTGACATCAAGTTCGGTGCCCTACCCTAATAAGTAATGCAGATAAGTTAGAACTTCCTATGCAGAGAAGTCTTATTATGTTACCTGAACTTCATTTTCAAATGCAGGATATTAAGGAATTTGGGAAACATAGGAGCCTCAAATAAAATATGACTGAAGGTCTAATATATGTTAAGAATTAGATTTTATGGACAATAATTTACTATCGCTGGTTAGGCATCAGTGAACAAAAATATCCCTTAACTTATTTCTGTGATGATTTAGTTAACAACTCCATAATGATTATTCACATAACGGTTATTGTTCCAATCCATCTTTATAACAACACTTAATGAAATTGTTATAAATGGCAAGAGTGCAATTTCATAAAATATAGGGAAACCCATATAAAATAATCAGCAACACAAGTTAACATATATACTTGAGGTGAAACCAGCTGTAAGTTGATTTTCACCATGTAACCATTATTTGAACTTATTTTAGTTCCACAAATGCAAAACACAAGTTGCAGGAAGATATCTACATATTAGAGCAAAATGACGTAAGGCCGTAATATACTAATATAACCACAAACTCTCAAACAAAAGCTAGAACACAGCTTACACAAAGCCGGCGACGGAAATTCGAGTTAGAGCCACTTATTGAGAATGCCGAATTTACTAGCTTATAACTCCTTACACTCGACTATGGTGTCCGCGTTGGCTTTGTACAAAAGATCAAGACCATATGACATGATCTGGGAATAATCCAGCAAAAGTACAGAGGTATCTCCTCAATATATGAAAGTCATGCAAAACTATACAGGAGTTTCTTCACTAAGTGACTTAGATTCTATTATTCACTATCCATCAGGCAATAAATAAAAGCTGGTTCATATACAAACCAACCACGTACCTTTTCAATGTTAGTGGGTAGAATCGCTTTATCAATAGCTTTTGGAGTCCATATTTTTATGTCATGCTCTATTCCGCTGCTTGCTAGTACCGTAGCATGAGGATGAGATTCAATGCAATTTACCACATGCTTATCTGCTTCCATAACACGGATGAGATCCCCACCTTTTTTCTTCCAAATGAAAATTCGACCACAATCTGAACCACTCACAACGTACTCGCATTTCGGCCCAAAGAAATTCACGCCTTTCACGGTCTCACAGTTCCTATGCCCTTTGTAGGCCTGGGGAGCAGCTTCAGTATTGGCATCAACATTCAAGAGAGATGAACCTGAATGATTATCAGAAATCTTATCACCTGCATCACTGCCATCAGATTCTTGAGTAGGAAAAGTTGGCTCAGGACCCAGTCCAATATCCTTTGTGAAAAGGTAGATAAACTCGTCACTATAAGAGACAAGAAGCTCGCTCTGATCAGAGAATGACAACCCTGTTATTCCCACATGCTCATCGTCAATTAAGTGTGGGGGACAAAAGAAGTTAACAGGCCGATCAAATTCGGAAGATCCATCCCACTTATATTTACGGATGTCATATAGTCGAGCAAACTGATCTGATCCACCAATAGCAAATAAATTAGGATTTCGTGGATCTATTGTAATTGCATTTAGATGGACGCTGGACAGATAACTATCATTCTGAACAGGTTTGCACGTAAAAAGGCTCGTAGCTGATTCAGTTCTCAGATCAATCTGTGCAATAGATAATTGTGTCACATAATCAGGCTTATATAGATCATAAAATCAAAGGTGGGAGCTCCGGTTTAACACACAAAAAACTAACAAACAGATATGGAAAAGGTCACCAGATTATAAAATATACAACTACAGTGGCAGATGGTTGTGAAAGTGTTGTTTTTAATCAGAGAATCTGCTATATGTTAGTTATATATTGTCTGGTGGTATACATATTTCTCAATAGCCATTATCTAATTGTCCTCTTAAGAGATTTTTTTACAAAAAGTACCTCGGATAACTACAGTGTTGTGCTCTGTGTTAATCTATAACAATATAGGGCCCCCCAGGTTCAATAACAACTCAAACTTACTAACAAAAATGGGACACCCAGAACAGTAACTTCCCATGAGAGGAATCAACTTTTACCATGAGTCAAAAGATCTAGAATTACCAAAACTTAAACTGTTGTTCAATTGAAAGAATCAACCAAAAAAGAAAAAACTTTACTTACGTGTTGCACCATTCCATCTTCACCACAAGTATAAAAGATATGTGGGCTTCCAGGTTCCACAGCCAATTTGTGTGCTCTACCATGATGTTTAGCTAGTAATTTTGTATCCACTTTTCCACACTCAAGAATCTGAGCATGTCTCACCTAAATTGAAGTCACAATCGCGAAAGAATACATATTCACAAACTTTCAATAGCTAATAACAAAGGAATTACTTCAATAGATAAAGAATTGGACCCTTTCCCTAAATTCCCTGTACCTTTCTCTTATGCTGTCTACCTTTCAGGTCAATTCATTAAGATAATAAGTGTCCATAATCCGACCCCATAACCAAGAAACAGGGCTACCAATCAACATGTGTTTTAGGTAAACATTTCCACTAGAAAAAGTTCATTTGTAATCTTTTCAAATATATAAAACAGAGCAAACAGAATTACCTGCCCATCAGCAGCACAGGTAACAATGCTTCGATCCTCAGAGTAAGGCATGAATTTTGCTTGAAACACATTATTGAGGTGACCTGAATGGAATGAAAGTTTAACGCGGCCAGTTTCCCAATCCCAGAGTATGACCCTCCTGTCATCAGAACCTGATACAAGAATATCACCAGTCGCATTGAAGCTAATAGCATTGACACATCCTCGGTGTTTATCTAGCTTCCGTAAGATATCAAGACGAAGCACAAGATCCTGATGCCAGAAGAATCATGGAAATGTCAGAATATGGCATTCATGTTTTCAAAAAATTCGAAGAGCTTTATAGCTTGCAATAAAAGACACAATCAGGTTTGTAAAAACTTCTACTGTTCCAATCGAATATAATCAAGATTGACTGAGTGAGAATCAGGTTTGAGCTAAATGTCAAACATATTTTTATAGTTCTCCAATTAGACAGCAAAAAGGAAAATTGCATGTCTGACTACACTTAAGTGACAGAAAGTATTAAGAATTAAGAATAATCATTCTATGAAAAACCTCTAATGAGATAGAGCAAGTTCACTAAATGATCCCCAAAAAGAAAATATAGATTTTCAGTATTCAATCTGGGACAGGCAGATCGAAGGTGACACACTCACATTTATAATTCAACATTACGACTACCGAATTCAAAGAAGACCACCTAATGAAACCACATGGAAAAATGCTCGCTCATAACTTGTCAAACACATAAACTCATACTATCATCTTCATATGAACTAAAAGATAATTAACTCTACAACAAACACATCTAATCTAATAACTGGCATCTAGAACAGATTCAGCAACAACAATCCATAGAGATTTAAATGAGATTGAGTTAAACACGTGTCGATCAAATAAATAATAAACCTCGGAAGCGGCAAGGCGGTGAGCGAAGTTTCGAGTAGAAAGCTGGCCGAGTTCACGTTTCCAAACATCCACAACCGCCGTATCAATACTCGTTCTCGCTCTCTTCCTCATCATCATATCCCTAACCCTAACAACAATTCTTCCGAAATACAGAAATAATAAAAATTATGTATTAAAAAAAATGGTTTCAACTCTAACGATTTATCATTTCGATAAGAATAATCTGCTTTTTGCAGGTACAGAAAAGAGAGAGAAAGAGAGATGATGGAGGGGGGTTTTATCTTTTCGCATTTGGGATATTGCAATTGGAAATTGGAGAAGTCGCCTGATGCCTAGTGTAAACAAACCAGATACTTCTACTACTGCATTATACAGCGTATATTTATTTCTTTGTCCTTTAATTGCATAAAAAAGTTATAGCAGTAAATAATAGAGTGAATCACACGTTTGGTCCCTCTTTTAGTCTGACTTTATCACTTTCGCCCCTTTTAAATTTTTCGTAGTAGATGCGTCCCTCTTATCAATATAGAGACATTTGTCCCTCTTAAATTTTTCGTAGCAGATTTCGTCCCTCTTATCAATGTAATGTAACATATTGGTCCCTCTTAAATCCAAAATACATCCTAAAATTGAGGTAAAATTTTATTTTTGGCCCTCTAAAGTGTATGCGTTTCAAAATTGGTCATTTATTGTGTTACCTCGACAATATACGTCATTTATTGTGTCATCATCATCCATTTCAGTCCTTATCACTGAAATCATCAATTTATGTCCAATCTGACCAAAAAATTTAATTTAGCCAAAATATCATTTGTCGAGTGACAATTATAAATTAAGGATTTTATATTCTGATTCCAAAATTTGCAAGTCCAAGTCATGTGATATGTCTATAACTTCGATTTTTTATGAAAAACGGTTAAAGTTCGTTTCTCAATAAATCAAAGATACCTATTTTTTATAAGAAATAAATGAATAGGTTAAATTCACCTCACATTTGCGTCAAGTTTATACAAATTTCATTGTACAATTCTAATTTAAAATAAAAATTAAAGTTATAGACCTATCACATATTTGGACTTGCAAATTTTGGTGTCAAAATATGAAATTCTTAATTTTTAAGTGTAACTCGACAAATGACTTTTGGCTAAAATTAAAAATTTCGGTCAAATTGGATATAAATTGATGATTTTTGCAAAAAAAAAATTATTTTTTTGGTCGAATATGACATAAATTGATGATTTCCGGCGATAATTAAAATTTCCTGGTGAAAAGGATTGAAATTGATGATGACGGTACAATAAATGACGTATATTGTAGATGTACCACAATAAAAGAGCCAATTTTGAAACGCAACCACTTTAGAGGGCCAAAAATAAAATTTTGCCTAAAATGGACGAAAATTAATGTATGAATTTGTTACACTACATTGATAAGATGGACAAATGTGTTACACTACACTGACAAGAGGGACGAATCTGCTATGAAAAATTTAAGAGGGATGAATGTGTTACACTACATTGATAAGAGGGACTAATGTGATACACTACATTAATAAGAGGGACGTATCTGCTACGAAAAATTTAAAAGGGATGAAACTGATAAAGTCAAACTATAAGAGGTACCAAAAGTGTGAACCACTCTAATAGATTTGATAAGAGGAACGAATGTGTTACACTACATTGACAAGAGGGACGAATCTGCTATGAAAAGTTTAAAAGGGACGAATGTGTTACACTATATTGATAAGAGGGACTAATGTGATATATTATATTAATAAGAAGGACGCTTCTCCAACGAAAAATTTAAAAGAGATGAAACTGATAAAGTCAAACTATAAGAGGGATCAAAAGTGCGATTCACTCTAATAGATAATAGTAGTAGTATTACTATGCACTTCTATCATGCTTCGTGTCAAAAGAGGGTGGTAATTGCATAGATGAAGCTATATAGTCATACTAAAGGGCATAGTGAAAGATGGCTTTCTATATTTTATTTTCGTGATCGACTCAGAAGAAAATAATATTTAATTCTTTTAGTTTCGTGATTTTATAATCTGAATTTATATCTATTATCTCATAAATCCAACACAAAGCTGAGCACAAAAAAAAAAAAAAAAAAAAAAAAAAGGCATTAAGCCTTTTTATTATATAAAAGTAATACAGAATTAACAGCTTATAAGAAAATTAGCTAGAGACAAATTAAAAATTATAAACAAACTTGGTTTTTAGACGTGGAAAAATAAAATAAAAGTAAAAAAAATCTAGAACATGAAAACTCTATATGAAAGAGTTTTGACTCGTAGTCTCTTGATTTGATTTTGAGAAAATGGTTTGAGTTTGAATATTGAATTTTGTAATTTTAGAAAATTAGAATCTTATTTGGGATGGATTTAGATAAACAAAATTGCAGAAAACGTCCCAAATTAATCAATGATTTTGGATTTTCATCCCAAGTTATATCACTTGGCCAAATTCGTCCCGTAATTTTATATTTTTTTGGAATATCGTCCCGCTTGCCACATGGCTGCTTACGTGTCATGACGTGGCAAATTTTACCATAAACAGTTATACAAGATTGCAAAATTCATCCCAAACTAATACAAATTTTGATTTTTCATCCCAAACTATTAACTCGCCGAGTTTCGTCTCACAATTTGTCACTTTGCATGAATTTAGTCCATTATTAAATTTCTAATTTAATGGATATGACGATTCATCTTTTACCTTTTTAAGGAATTAATGACAATTTACCCCCTGTATATTAATAATATTCAATTTACCCCCTGTAATTTAAAAAAGAGCAATTTACCACTCTGTGAAAATTTAAGAAAAAGTATTTTATCCTCTTGAAACGGAGAGTGCAACTCAATTGCATAAATTGATGGTGGGCATGCAAAGTGTTTTATAACAGGGGTGTAAATTGCTACATTTATTATAGTACATGAGGTAAATTGGCACATTTATCACAACAAAAGAGGGGTAAGCTGTCACATTATCATAACACAGGGAGGTAAATTGAACATAATTAATATCACATGTAAATAAATTGCCATTAATTTTTTTCAAGAGAAAAATAATATGGATTTTCGAAATTCCCGTGCGCTTTTGAGAAAAAAAAATCCTAACTCAGTTCATTAGAAAAAAATTGTGCATTTTTTTATATTAATAAATAATATATATTCATAATTAGTTGGAACGAATTCTTTTTTCCCATGTCATTTCAATTATGGGATGGAAATCGGCGTGTGTTGATATAGTTTGGGACGAAAAATTAAAATTTGTAATTAGTTTGGGACGGATTCTGCAATCTTATATAATTGTTTATGCTAAAATTTGCCACGTAAGCAGCCATGTGGCAAGTGGAACGATATTCCAAAAGAATATAAAATTACGGGACGAATTCAACTAAGTGATATAGCTTGGGATGAAAATCTAAAATCACTAATTAATTTAGGACCTTTTTTGCAATTTTGCCATTTAGATATTGAAATTTAGAGGGGGAAAACATAAATAGTAAGCAAATCAATGTTTTTATGAGGAAAAAAAATAATAAATTTCAAATCAAGGTCTTTTATATATAAAAAGTTCAAGAGGTTTAATTTAACTTTCAATTAAGTTTTGCTCAAATTCCATTTTGAATAGTTTCAGTCCAATTTCACGAGACTCTTAAAATCGGATCAAAATCTTTTGTATAAAACCGTAGTAAATAAAATAAATGCTAATGACACCCTAAAAAATAACTGTTTTTCCCTTTTCAGAATATTTGACCAAAAAGGCCTTTTCCTTTTATTTTAATTAATGAGGACTTCTAGTAAGAATAATCAATACAATTAATAAATGTATAATTTCTATAACTGAGTTAAGTCAACCTAATCAAATTAAAATTAAAGTAATCTTGATTATGAAATTAGATTAATTGATCTAATTTTCAATACAAACGAACGCCCATTTAATTTTTACACAACTGCAAAGTGCAAATTTCCCTGCAACGTTATCTTTCCATTTTGTAAATGATCGGAGGTTGCGGAGCTCAGCTGTCGGCGACACCAACTTCCGCCGGATTCCGCCACTACCCGCCGTTCATATGCACGCTGACAAAACAAGGCCACCGCTTTCTTTCCTCTCTCGCCACCAAGGAAGAGCCTTTAGCCGCCAATGGTTTACTCCGCAAATTCATAGCCTCGTCTTCCAAACACGTGGCCCTCACCACACTTACCCATCTCCTCTCCCCCTCCACCTCCCATCCACGTCTTTCCTCTGTAGCATTTCCGGTAAGTACATACCTGCATTGCTTTTCAGTTAAAAATCGCTACTTCAAATCATCGATTAAATATTTCGTTTCATTAGTATGTTTTGACGGGTCAAATATTAGAAATTATTCCAGAACTTTTCGAAAATTTTCAAGAAATATTTGGAATAAATGTAAATCAAAGCAATATACTAAAGCAGAAATTAATCTATAGTTTCGTGTCTACTGAATTTTTGGTGAAACTAATGGAAGATTTAATCCATGGTCCAAATGAATTAAAAATAATTTAATAAGAAGAAATGCTATTGGTTTATGTGGTTGCAGCTGTATACGATAATGAAACAAGAATCATGGTTCAGCTGGAATGCTAAGCTAGTTGCAGATTTGATTGCTTTGTTATATAAACAAGAAAGGTTTGATGAAGCGGAAAATCTGTTCACTGAAACGGTTTCGAAACTGGGGATGAAAGAGAGGGATTTGTGTATGTTTTATTGTAATTTAGTAGATTCTAATGCCAAGCACAAGTCAGAAAAATGGGTTTTGGATTCTTGTACGACATTGAGACAGATGATTTTGAAGTCATCTTCTGTTTATGTGAAACAGAAAGGGTATGAATCAATGATTGGTTCATTTTGTGAAATGGGATTGCCTGAAAAAGCAGAGGAATTGATTGATGAAATGAGGGAAATGGGATTGAAACCATCTGCTTTTGAATTCAAATCTCTTGTATATGGCTATGGACAAATGGGATTTCTTCAAGATATGAAGAGAAGTGTTGAAAGAATGGAAAAGGAAGGGTTTGAATTGGATACAGTTTGTTGTAATATGGTTCTTTCATCATTTGAAGCTGGAACTGAAATTTCAGATATGCTTTTATGGTTGAAAAAAATGAATATTTCAGGCATTCCTTTCTCGATTAGAACGTATAATTCTGTCCTAAATTCATGTCCAACCATTATTTTGTTGATCAAAGATTTGAAGGATTTACCTCTATCTATTGATGAGTTGCTGGCTAATTTGAATACAGAAGAGGCTGATGTGGTTCAAGAATTGTTGAAATCAACGGTTCTTGATGAGGCAATGGAGTGGAATTCTTCAGAGTTGAAGCTGGATTTGCATGGAATGCATTTGGGCACTGCATATGTAATTCTTCTACAATGGTTTGATGAATTGAAACTGAGATTTGTTGATGAAAATCGAGCTACTCCTGCTGAAATTGTGGTGGTTTGTGGAAGTGGAAAGCATAGCTCTACCAGAGGTGAGTCGCCTGTGAAAGATTTGGGGAAACAAGTGATGATTCGAATGAAATGCCCATTGAAGATTGATAGGAAGAACATTGGATGTTTCACTTCTAAAGGAAAAAAATTTAAAGACTGGTTATTTCATATAGATGCCAAGAAAATCCCTTCAGAAGATATTGTAATAATATAACTTTGGCAAGGTTACACCTTTGCGCAGCATGTATTGAACTAGAAAGCTAGCCTTTAAGTCGAGTTAATATAATTTGTAAGATAAGAAGCAAACTAGAAAGAGTGCACTGATCCAACCAACAACTCTCTGAATTGAGATGTCAGATAAAAGAATGCAACACCAGCTTCAGCATCTTATAACTAATTACAACAAGCAATGTTGCGTAACTAATATCCACTGGTAATTTTCAACTTATATGCTCTTATGAATAAATGGAGTTACCTTCACTGCAAGCCAGTATGTCCAAAGCAACTTCGTGTAATCCAAGATATGCAATCATAGATGAATGAAATGTTCATATTTGAATATGAGTTTGCCTTTTGCATGAGCTTTACCTGGAAGTTTATTAGACATGTAAACTTCAATAAACAAAGATGAAACTACATATACGTGAAAGTATAAAATCCATAGACAGATTACCAGAAGTTTCTTACCTGGGAAAATGTGGAAAACACTTCAACTAATTTTTTGTATACAGAGCAGTTTAAAACGTGATATCGAGGTTTGTCTATGCAGCAACTGCAGTTCATCATTAAAATATGCAGACTACAGTTCAGAAGAACAAATGAGACAAGGGGTACTTCTGACTTTTAGATTCTGCCAGTTTGGTAAGGATACCACTGTTTCGAGGCAATCCTCCCTGCCACCCACAAAAACATGTCCTTGAGCAGACTCACATGCATAAAATACTGCAAAGAAGGGAAAAACATAAAAGTGATGCTAAGAGACTATCTAAACCAAAATTAGATTCATGTTACATTGAAAAAGCTATTCTTACCCTCACATTGGTGAGACGAAACAGTTATTTGTGAGAGGATTCAATATAATTCCAATTGAACATATCATTTGGCAACAGTATCTCACGATTGTATTCAAAATTTTCACTTACAACTTATAATTTCCTGTATCTCATAAATGAAATAACCAGAACACATCACCTCAGTCATGTCTAAGTTCTTACACACAATCATAATTACCATATCTTGAAAAAGTTTATAAGATTATTTACATTCCATCTATGAATAACATCAATATACGTTCATTGCAACTCTTCTATGCATCTAAACATACAATGGATACATTTATGGGATATTCTATGAATTAAAGTATTACTTAAAGTCCAGAGAAATCAATTCTTAAGGGAAACAAATATTACTGCAAATTTACGAAGAACACCAAAAAATTGGAGACCACAATCACAAAAAAAAAATTCTGACAGTATGAAAAGAATCAATATAATATGTACCTCTCCAGGCAACTCCTAGAACCACGGCATCCACCATATATACATCTTTCCAAGGTTTTTATGTGACACTGCTTCTGCTATCAGACGGCGAGCTTGTCCTTCTACAGCAAGAGGTAATGATGGTGCTGCTCCGACACCGACGACAACTCCTCGCAGACGTGCTTCAATATTGTTGATGGCTCGCTGCAAGTTCAACCAAAAGAATGTTAGTTATCATTTAACTTTTGTCAGAGTATAACTCAATTAGGCCCAATCCAACCTAGATTAGTATTGTTAAGGAAAATCACCAAGGCTATGTTTGGTTCTTGGATTTTAGTGAGTCAAACACCAAGGAAAATATTTTTCTAGCATCAAATGATTGCACAATATGCTTTTTTTTGTTCATTTTCATTTTTCTTATCGTTTTACTCATTGAGATCTAAGAACCCAACAAAGCCTAAAAGAGCTTGTAAAAGGAGAAAAAAGAGACTCAAACCTGTGCATGAGGATTTTGTACTTCTACTCCACTGGACTTGTGAGACTTAGTCCATTCCACAAGAGGGTCATGGATAAACGTTTCCAAAACACTCATGAGTGTCTCCTTGTGTGCCCTTAGTATTGAAAGTGTTATCTCGCTAACCCTCAGGTAAGTGCCTTCATATCCAGTGATACCTAGCCCATCAATCATGTTCTGACAAGTAGAGTAAATGAAAGAAAATGATATTAAACATTTGAAGATAGATATCTTTTCAATGAACAAGGTTGTAGCAATCCTACTGATACACATTCTATAATCAGATTCACATACTTAACAGAAAAATTAACTTTTTTGAGGCAAGTGTATTACTTGACTGAACAGCAGAATCTAAAGTGACAATTTCTTAAAATATAAGTGAAATTCATGAAATTCAAAAAAAAAAAATGCATGAACATGACAATAAAACTCGTAGTCCTGAATATACAAAACCTTATGGTCTAACAACTCTTTATTTTTCTGTCTTACCTGTGTCAATCTGAAGGGCACCAACTCCGGTTTCTCCAACTGCAGGCCTTTGTCAAATAAGCAACTGAAATCGACATGGACACAATCGCCTGTGGTAGAGTCAAAAAGAATGTTTTCACCATGGCGATCCCCAAGACCAACAATGTGCCCAACCATTGACCAAACTGCAGTAGTGTGTGCATAAGCAATCCGAGCCCTAAACCATGTGGCTGGTTCTGAAAATGTATTAAGGAACCATTTGTGGAAAGATGGAGGGAACATTGGTAAGATTTTGGTCTTTAGCATCTCATCTTCAGGCAATTTACCTTGGGATTGGTCATAAATACGCTTAATTTGAGGATTTGTTTTCTGTTTATCAAACTTTCCACAGCTTATATAGATATCTTGGAGAATATGTCGGAGCCCACGAGTGTGAGGGACCCATTCAACCATACCACAATCTTCTTTTAAAGGAATCACGGCAAATGTACGGATATAAAGTTTTCTCCGACGACTTTCAGGAGATTTAGACAGTAAACGGTTTATCATTGCATTGAATTCCATCATACGTGCATCTTTTCTAAGGTCATCCTTCGGTTTGCATAAAAATGGATATTCTTTTTTATCACTTCCAATGAGAATGATCTGCATATAACATATGAGATACCATGAGCAAATAATTTATGTTACTATCCCACACCTATCATTTTGCAAATTTTAGAAAGCGTGTTCATAATAATTCATGAAACCAGTCAAAGAAACAGTTACACTTGAACATCCAACTTAAAAATGTGAGTCAGCTATAGTTTAAATTGAGGAAACTAATCAAAACAAATGGACTAAGACATAATGTCAACAGTCACTGCCTCTCTCTGTATGTGGAAGAAAGAACATTAATGAAATATCATAGTTTGGAACAAAATTCGGAAAATCCAATTTCAAACATTCTTTATATTGCAATGATTTTGCAATATAAACAGTGAACTAGAGAAGAAAAAATGAAATATAGATATATATATATAGAAAGAGAGAGAGAGAGAGAGAGAGAGAGCATGTCTTACTTTCTTTGGACTCTGAAGGGAGGAGAGGATCTCAGCGTCATCCGATATTCCTGATATAGTCGGCAGATCCGAATATGAGAAGATATTGGACGTGCCAGAATCAGTTAGGTTCATATCATATGTAGGTAAATTAACGGTAAGAGATTCCTGCGTCGGCATTATAATTTCCACAGGCATCATCCTCTTCAAGGCACTGAACTCAGTTAAAATATTGATTGTCCTTGCCTTTGATTGGCCTGCCTTTGAATGGCCTGGATGGAAGCATAACCTGATTAAGTGATCTACTAGCGTGGCAAACTGCATAAACATAGAGTTAAAACCTCCCTGACTAGATCCTTTCCTAGCAGCTTGTATAATCTCCGCTGCAGCGTCCCTTCTTGAAGAGACAGTAGATTTTGTGACAGCTGCCATAGTCCAAAGGGCTTGCTGTGGATACTGCCTAAGAACATCAGTAATAATGAGCTTCACCAAGCGAACAGTTTCTTCATTTTGGTGGCAAATTCTCGAAACCAATTGAGGCAAGACAGTTAACCATTGGTAAGTTGGCAAATCCTTCAAACACCCTCTCATGATGCTCATGATCTAACAAAAGGAAAGAAAAATTAACAAAACTGAACTTAATTTTGAGAATATAAACAAAGTTTAATCAGTATAATTACTACCTTCCCATGAACATTTTTAATCTCTTTATTGGATTGTAAGTTACTTCTGTAATATATGCTCCCAAAGTCAAACCACAGTGTCAACAACCTCGGCAGGGCTTGGAAGAGATTCTTGTGACCCCTGTGAAGCCCTTTTGCATAAAACAACAGTACATCTGGAAGGTAAGTCCACCACCTTCGCTCGGTATTAACATTTGTAGATGCAACAAGAGCTAAATTAGATGGCATCACTCTCAGAGATGGTTCAGTACTTTCTTCCTGCCGCTTTCTAGCATCAACAAGCACTTCATCAATGTATTTTGCCATGTAGAAGTATCCCTTCTCCCACTTGGGCTGCAATTCCTTCACCCTAGAATACAGATTTATCACATCTTCCTTTTGCTTTTGCCCAGTGTAGTGGATCCACCTTGAGTACAAAAGGAGGGTCTTTGCTACATCTTTATTCTCATTCATAGACTGAGTATCAGAGAGTAGAGGTGGAGGATTCATAGGAACCACAGAGAGGCTTGTAATTGATGAAATAGCAGCAGAGCCAACAACCTCTATGGGCATGTTGAGAAGGGTTTGTTGTAGCTCTGCAATGGCACCATCAGTTCGTCTGGTGCTCCACAAAAGCTTAGCCTTCTCAATGTGAACATTACATGCCTCTGCAGCCTTGGCTTCCACAATTGCTCGATTTGCAGTCTCATAATGACCAGCTGAACGACAAAGCTTTGCATATTGTATCCAGCAATTCCCAACTTGAGAACCAAGACCACTAGCACCAAAAACAAGTCTTCTGAATGCTAATAGTGGTTCCCTAGCCCACAAAGATGGTTGAGTAAGTTTGAGCCGGCTTTCCCAGTTTTCCAATGTCCTTGAAAATTCTGATTCGTTATGAAATTTTCTCCCCAAAAAAGACTCGCCATCGAGAAGAGAATTAAAATCCTCAAGCTCCCGAAGCAAGTGAAGCTTGACAACAAATGGGTATGCTCGTGCATAAGAGTCCATCCCAGCAGCAGCAAGAGGAGCTATCAGAGCTTGTTTGGACAACGCTATTTTCTCAGCAACAGAAAAATTATCCATTTTCATCATTGCTTGAAGAATCTTTGCAACATCCTTGTCAAAAGAAGCATTACTTTCAGAGCTGCTACAAAGTAAGCCTTCTTCATCAGCCCCAGTCAAATACTCATCCATCAAGTCCCACCTTCCAAGCCTCCAGGCAGCCTGAACCCCTTGTGTGCACCATGTTTTCCTATACCGAGGAATCCTTGAAATTAAGCCATCCACATGAGTTACCATGGCTTGCAAATGGCACATGTTCAACAAGCAGTTAAGAACATCAGAGTGCCTCTGAACAGAATTGGGTTCCATCTGCAGAGCCTGCTCACAAGAAGTCAAAACTTCAGCCCAGTTTCCTGCCTTTTTATTGATCATGAGATGGTCCTGTAAGCTTTTTGTTTTTCGTAAAGATGCCAAACCAAATAGACCATCTGGCTCATCTAGCCCACTATATATTTCCATTAAAAATGATATATCTTCATCCTCAAAGACACCGCTCCTTTCAGATGCAGGGTTAAACGCTCCCGACTTGTCCCGCACATAAGACTCAAAGTATAATAAAGACCTAGCGTAAGCCTGACACCTGAATGAGGCCTTAGCAAGGGTAACCTTAGGAATTGCATCCAGGAGTCCTGACACGTGTTTACATTGTATAAGCACTAGGTTTGAATCCTTTGTTAGAGTCAGATTTTGGTCCTTTAACTTGACAGCTTGTTGCTTGGAGTTAGATGATTGAAGAGGCTGGGACAGGGCAAGTTCTTGTTCAACATCATCCACCCATTGGCCAAGATTATCAAGAAGAGTAAACACAGCTTGGATGCACACCTCACTTTGCCCAGAATTATTACCATGAACTGAAACAGTGCTACTGTCGGAGACTGCGGCATCAAGAACTGCTAAAATCTCCTCAGCAATGCCACTTCGTGCGTCTTCAGTACCATCACATACATCATTTAGAACTAAGTAGGGCAGAAGATACATGGCTATCTGCATATCATGACGCACTATGCCCCGACAAGCATTAAAAATCATAGATCGAGAGCCCGTGGCATGCACAGTTAGTTTTTTTATCCAATAATATATCCATCTTCTGAATGACATCGAAGGGTGGTAAATAGGACCAGAAACCGCTGAATCTGACACATTAGGGAGCTGAAATCTCGAGGTTAAGCAAGGGGCTATTATCTCTTTAATATAATTAGAGAACCGGTCCCACAATCTTTGCCCCCTCCCATAAATTTCAGTGCAGTCATCCAAACCCCTGGAAGAAGTTTTGCCCACCTTCACATAATTCCTGTCTTTAGGCCGTTCAAAAACATTATTGTCAAGAGATGCTTCACAACCTGCAATCTTTAGCAGCTCTTGAATAGCCAATGCAGCTGAATCTTGGACGATGGTATCAGGTGCAGCTCTGAAAGCCCTCGCTAGATGTTTATGGATCAACTCAAAAATCAAATCATCATCAGAACATGCAATCTTAAATCGTGCGCTGGAAAATCCCTTCACTTTGGCAGGATCGATAGCACCAAGTGCTCCGAGGCAATCTGCACATATCAGCTTCAATCGTTGTCCAACTGAAGTCCTTGATTCCTCTGCACACCCTTTAAGCAAAGATGTTATCAAAGAGCTCATTACATCAACTACCACATCTCCTTCCTTTGTGAGCAAAGCCACAAACTCCTCCCTTTTCAGGTCCAGCAATTTGCTAAGTTCAGATGCTACCATGTATCTAACATTCAAATTTTCATTATTTAATCCTTCCACGACATCATGTAGTCGATCCTTCAGGGTCATTGACCCACGTGCTTCTTGAATTACTTTGTTTACTTCTGCCAGGATAGGAACATTAGGTACAGGGGGAAACTCGAGGATATGTTGCTTTAAAATTTCCCTATTCTGGACCACGAGCTCTTCCAATATCTCCACAATTTTATTCATATTAGAAGATGATCTTCCTGTCTCTCTTTCCAAGAAAGGGACAAGCGCAGCAAAGACTTGAGAAATCACATGTTTAGTGCTAGAAGGTGACACAATTGCTAATTGCTTTAAGAAGAAATGCAATACAGAAAGACCCTCACCCTGAAGCCATTCCTTATTGATGGCATGCATGAGTAGAACCATAAATTTTGGTACATACGTGCTTAGGTGGGTACCCATCAATTTAATAAGCATCTCAATCCGTTGGAGGGCTTGTTTTTGCAATGATTTATCCTCTACATGAAGCATTTTTCTATCAATGCAGTTCAAAAAACCAACAACATGGTTCCTCAAAAGTCCTGGAAGATCTTCATTACCAGTCAGAATTCTTGCAACTTCTTTTATCATACGAGGTACCCTAGCTAACCTGTAAGAAAGGTTTATCAAAGTCATATTTTTCATCCTTTATGATATGCAGAATATAAGCTAAATAACTGCAGAAATAATTGATAAATCGTCAAAAGAAAAGAGGGAGCTGTGATGAGGGGGCTCCACAAGAAATAGAACCCTCAGGCAGAGCATTCAATGCATGATTCTTTAGATAATTTATTAGTTAAACTTATTACCTAACCATCATTTTACATGAAGCATCTATATCCACATTATACATTTTATATAAATGGCTTCTATCAAGTACCTCTTACTTATCTCATCTGTATCATTTACATCGGTAAAGCATATAAGTTCTTCTAGAAGTTCCCGTACAGCAGCTGCAAAGATTTCTCGGCTGTCAGAACCTGTGTGTTGATGGTAGAACTGCAAAGTAAAATTTAACTCCTGTCCATCAGCTCGATGGAGAGCGAATGCAAGTACTTTGGGCAGCCAATGAATAATTAATTGCACCATATCTGTGTTCAAACACTTGGCCAGCTCATATAAAATGTCTAGTGATTGATGATTATCGTGCTGGAGGACCACTAGCCTTGGAAGAATAACAGGAATCATCCTCTTGACAAGTTCTTCAGTTTCAACCCCAAGAACAGCTGCTGAAAATTCGTCAACCATTTTTGGTTGATTGACAAGCTTCATACACAGATAATCATACAGTTCAATTCTAGTAGGAAGAACTTTAGAAAGTATCGCTTCGAGTCCCCCAGTATGATGGAAGTAGCAGGATCTATTTATCAACTTTGATGCAAGCAGCCTCACTGTTGTACATGGATTGTCAAGCTGACTAATTAACAAAATCAGGGAGAACAAGAACAGTTGACTAGAAATATCAACAGCTTGCATAACTGTAGCTGTAGTTTCTAGAAGGGTTTCAAAAACCAGAGGATCTTCAGCAGCTGCCAATGCATGTTTTATTTTGTCCATGAACCTCTGTTCTTTAGATTTGTTAGCAGCATCTTTACAAGAAAAAAAATGATCCAAAATTGGCTCCTGGAGGAAGAAACTAATCTGTGAGCAGAATGCTTGTCTCACAGTTTTACTCCTGTGGAGAATTAAATAATCAACACCTTGTACCCACTGAGATCTTGTTTTAAGCAAAACATCTTCAGTTGCATGCAAAAGGATCCTCTGAATCATTCTAACACTGGCAACTTGGACTTCTTCTGATGATTCATCATAAAGGAGCTCAAAAAAGAGAGACTGCAAATCGGTATAATCACAAATAGAAAGATAATCTGATTTCTGCTTGTTACGTAGACAAACTTTTAAACATGCGCCAGGATTCACTGCAGTGCTGCTGTCACACTTGGAACAATAAAATCCTTGCAAGAGATGTTTCGTCGTTAAGTCTTCTTTCTCCTTGCATTTCCTCAAGTATAATTTGCATTCAACTTTTGGATGTGCAGCAATACCCTTGCAACATCCATAAAGGCATGCCAGATAACCTAGAGAGAGGGTAATCATTTTCTTCACTTGCTCACTTTTCTCTTTCTTTAGGATCCTGCAAGAGAATAAAGGCACTATAATCACATCATTTCATTTTTAAGAAGCACGTAATCATTTAATTACAAACTTAGTGTACCAGGTTAATAAATAATTAATACATTCCGTTATAATTCGACACACTGCCTAATTTAGATTGCGATATACCATCAATGAATAGCTCACCACAATCAAGCCTCAAGAAGAAGACAATTACATGAATTCTACTGATTCATAAATTAGAGCCCCATCTTAAACTACTAGTGGAGCTTATAAAAAAGAAAAGTGAACTTGTATACAAGATTGACAACACCTAATTTTAATCTTTAGAGCTTCAGAGAGAACTCTTAACCGACATGGAAACAAGAGCATAAAAAAGGGAACGAAAAGATAAACACAAAAAAGTAGATTTATTCAGGTAGCAAGATGAGTAATCAGAGGCAAATACAGCTACAGCATGAAATGATAAACTAAGAAGAAACTACTTCTACAAAAAGTGTACCCATGTGAGCAGAAGCATTAATTTTAGCTTCATTACAACAATTCGGTAAGTACTTAAATACTATGAGATGCTTGCCTTTACATAATTATGCTTGGAAAAGCATCCTATCAGACAAAAACTGTGATTTATGGTCTAATATAGATATTGTACATACACTTGTGCATCCTCAGTCAATTAAAAGAATTTTCTTAACTTACTCCAGCCTGTTGAACATATGTGTTAGAAAACCAAAACCAGAAGATAGGAGAATCACTGGCATAGAGATGACAGCTTCAATTCTAACTTCCTCTTCTTTGTCATGAAGCCCCGAATCCAATATATCAAGATCCACTCCATTCTGTGATATCCAGCCGACCCTAGAGAGGATGCGGATTGAGAGACATTTTGCGTTCCAGGGAGGATGAGATCTTATTGTCGAAGGAGTACAGTTCCATGGAAGCTTAAGCAGTGGTCGCAAAAGATCACCACTGTCACCACTACTTTCAAAGATCATAAGTTTATTCTCTTCATGGGAGGAACCTAATCAAATTCAACAGGTTAGAATTAGGTAATGAAAAACATGATAGATCTCAAAGAAAATCAAGTCTTAAGTAGAAAACCAATAATCTCATGTTCAATGCAGTTTGAATGAACAAGCTTTAACTATGATGCAGCATTCAACGAACTAGTCATATGATTCTAGTCTTTTGGGAACGGAGCTCTAGTCTTAGAGAGAGAAAGAGAGAGAGAGAAGAAAAGAAAAAACTCTCATATAAAATGTTACGCAGTTACACAAGAACATTAAGCTTGTGACAGTAGTTCCATTACCTTGCAAAAGCAATAGACCGTCAACTGCTTCTAGAAAGATGGATAGATCAAGAGGGAATGGAAGTTCTTGTTTTACCTGCTAAAGTTATTCAACATTATAAAAGTAACATAGTCCAGATACGAGGAAAAACAAACCAAAAAAACAAACACACCTGGTCAGAAATCCAAGAAATCCACTTGCACATTTGCCGAAATATGCAATGCGAAAGTTCTGTATGAGGGTATTCAGAAAAAACAATACAGAGTGAGCTAATAGCTGTCAGAGCAATTTCTGTCCTCAATGAATTTGACAGATCCTCGGGAGGTTTTAGAAATTTCACTAAAAGATTTAACGAGGTACACATATAATCAGCATATTCTTTTTCTCTAACTTCAGTAAAACAACTGACAGACGTGCATACATCCTGACTTGTGGCGCCAGAATCTTTATGCATATTATGTATCTTTTGTCGCTTTCTTTCCGAAGTTTCTATTTCTTGAACGGGTCTTTTGCCTCCAACTTTTGAACTGTCATGTTCATTATCTCTTGATACAAATGTACTTGTACGATTATCATCAAGCATTAACCTTCCTACAAGATTAGGACCAAGCCTGGAAACAGCAACTTTCAAGCAATCTATTACATGCAAAAGGGGCTTGGAGGAAGAAAGCATGGAAATGAGACAATCTGGCTTCCAGAAATGAGGTGGGCACATTTTTGCAATTCGTATATATGTACTACACAGGCCATCCTGAAATTTAGAGAATGTGGAACAGTAAATTGCAGCCATACTTGACAAGTTTAATTACAGCATCCATACATGATACATCTCTAGACACAAAAGCAAATATCCATATAAAGTATTAGCTAATAGAGGAATGTGATTCCCTTTAAAGATAATTTCGGCCACAACAGTATTTGTTTCAAATTATTTCAGGCTTTTTTCTGTGATTACTGATTAGGCTGGAAATTCCCTCCCTTTCGAAGTATTTATTCTATTGTAGGTAAGAGTTTTGTGAGGGCTTCCTAGTAAGGCCTATTCCTAGTTAAGGTAGTAAATTACTTGAGGCTTACAAATAAGGTTGTCTTCTTCAAAATTTCATTAGAAAAATCAATTTAGTTTCAGGCATATTGTCAGAGCACTTTTAAGCTTTGTGTGATCGTGCAATGCAATCCAACTTTAGGTGAGAAGCTTAAAGGGTTTTAGGACCGGTTGCTACATTTTCTACGCCTAAGGTTTTCATGTTCTTTATTTTTCTTTCTCCTAATTTCCGTGAGAATACTATTTCCGCAGCCCTGTTCCTATATGTACTAGATTTAATACGAAATGCTCATGCACAAGTAGTAACTTATATAACAAAATTTACCTTGAGCTCCAAGCTACTAGTCTTCAGCATTGACTCGGGAAAGATGCGAACTATATCAGCTGCTGTCGACCTCACAACGTCATCAGGACAACCAGAATGCAAAGACTGAAGACATTCTCCAAGAGAAGAATCATAAACTGCATTTCTGTAACCAAATGTTATATATTTGTGAGAAAAATCCAGACGAGATAGGTTCAACGGACCTAGTTGTCTATGAAGAGGACAACAAGACACGTCTTGGAAGAGTGTGCATTAGTTACAGGATAAAGTTAACCATCTAAAAAGTATCAGACTATATAACCGGAATAATTTCAATAGGGTGTCAAGATTTTGAACCCACCATAGGTTTTCAACCCAGCCACAGAGTTAGAGTTGATGAAGCACCATGAATAATTAAAAAAGAACCAAAGTTTGGCTAACCATAAGCTTAGACTCCAGTATGAAAAAAATAGAGAGAACATTGTGGATAATATTGTCTTTAAGCCCCTCACAATTTTAAAGTGAGAAAGGTGTCATGATTACTAACTGTTGAAAAAAAGTAATAGCTGGGGTTACTTTAAAAGAAACATGGCAAATCGTGTTTCGCATGCTTATAGATAGATATGCTTGACCTAGACAGCTTGCAATGCATATGGAGTGTGACAAGTATCACCAAAGGGTGAACAGGAGGTAACAATAGGGCAGTCTTTCCATTTACAAGGGACAAGGTGATAATAGAGTCAGCTGGCTAATCCCAAAATCACTTAAACATAGGCGCTAATTGAATGAACATTAATCAGGCAAAATTATATCAAGCAAAAGTAAATTTAAGGGACATGCCTGAATACTGAAACTCCCTCAACATCTTCACTTAGTATGATCGCCATTGATTGTATTAGCTTTTCTGTAGGAACAATCTCGTAGTTTTTCCCTGCTCTAGTGAGGCGTACAAAGTCGAAACATGCCTTCACAAAATTGGAGAAGTTAGACAGCTTATTTTAAAGAGGAAAAAGCATATGATACCTTAAATGTGATTTTGAAGAAACATTGGCAATTTGGAGTAAAATCTACCCACCATGTGCAGATCATCATCTCCATAGCACAAAAGTTTGCAGACTGCCAAAACACATGAGGTGTCCAAAAGTCGTTCGACATATACAGTTCCGTCGGTTAAGCATTTACATAGAAGCTTAATGGCTGAGGTGGCAAAGGGCAGCAACCTTTCTTTGCCCGTGAGATCAATTAATATTCCATCTCCATTGACAGGCTTGATGCATAATGGAAGCTCACAGAGAATGGCAACATCATTGCTCATCCCGGAAAAAGACTCACAAAAAGACTTCAACAACAATTTTTTCGGTTCCATAGAGCTTGTCTCGTCACAAATTGAGGCAATGTACACAAGATCTATTACGAAAAACATTTGATCATCAGAACATAGTTTTGAAATTAGCTCAAGTTTGTTCAGATGATAATAGTAATAATAAAGTCCATACCTTTACTAGGAGGTTGGAAATAACATACCACACTCAACCAAAGCAAATCACATAGTTTTTCACAAGATAAAAAAGCTTAGCATAATGTATTGACAACAACCATCATAGCACGTGACATCAAACAACTGGCGGATTGGTGAATGCAATTAATGGAAAAAAATGTAAACTGTTCAGGTCGTGTACCTTCAGTTAACGACATAGTATCCATGAAAAACTGACGGTACGCATCTCGATCACCTGTCCGGAGTAAGGATAATAGAGATACAATAGTCTCAAAAATAACTCCATGTCTAGATCTGAAATTTAATAAAACAAATAAAGGTACTCGAGTCATTTAATCTTCCCAAAAAAAATTTACTAACCAACAGCTAAATGCACCAGGAAAATATTACTTAGAAAAACAACCAATAAAATGAGAAAGTATCACACAACAGCTACATACAACTACTTGCTCGGGATCAAAAACAATTACTTCACATTCAAATAATAAATTAGGTCTGGAATTACCTAAATACGGGTTCAGCGAAGAAGGGTAAAATCCGGCCAATAATAGGAACCACGGCACTGGCTTTTCCGTGATAGAAAACTCCGGGAAAATTCTTAGCTGTGTTGGCTAATAGCTTCAGTATTGCAATCACTTCTCTCTCTTTTGCTACCAAAAAAAAAGTTAATTTATTTTCGTGATTTCATGGAATTAAATATTCTACGTAAAGATATCTATTTATTTTAAGTATTTATTTATTTCATTGTAAATACAGACCAGAGGAGGAGGGAACGACATAGGCGTTGAGGAGATTCGGGAGGACGGCACGGAATCGAGACTGCACAGCGGCGTCGTATTGCTCGTTTGGAGGAGTTGATGATGATGCAGCTATGCGTTCTCGGAGTTCGTGCACCAGGCTTGTTAGGTGCGCCATGCTTACAACGGTATCGTCTACAAGGAAAACACAGTGTGCGGTGTGAGTGTGTGAGAGAGAGAGAGGGAGTAAGTTAGAGAGTGAGGAATTTTCTTAATTTTCCCTCCTATTTCGAATACAATTTCATGTTTTTCCGGAAATGAGCGTAAACGGGCGGATTCGGCGACCCGGATCCGTTTACCCAATTCATGGAATCATTGAATATTTTCTTTGCATATTTAAATCATAATATTGATATACTTTATCAAAAAGAAAAAATCATATTGGTATACAAACCGAAATTTGTGTTCTGTCTTATCTATTAATCTATATTATGCTACGAATTCGTTCAGATTTTTGGTATTTTATTAGTATTATTTTATTTATAATGACACAATTAATATTTTACTATAATTCGATAACTATATATTACCAAATGAGTTCCAAGACTTTTATTATCAACAAAAAAACTATTGTCCTATACTATAACCTCAAAGTTCAAACAACAACACAACTAATTTCTTATTAATGAACACTTCAGAAATTAACAAAACAAAGTTAAAAATTACACTCCATTTGTCTCATATTTCTTACTGTCATTTTTTTTTTGGGATGTCACAATTCAAGTTTCCATTTCTCAAAATATAATTATTATTTCACATAAAAATGGTGATTTGACATCTTTATACTCTCTTTTCTTTATAAATGAATCATTTATGCTCAATGTCTACTTTTAATGGCATAAAATGTAAATATATTTAAATTTTACATAATTAAATATTACCAATAACTACATGCCACAAATAATGGGAATAAAAAAAATGTGTGAATGGAGAAGTATCTTAGTTATAATAATGAAAATTTCACCATTATTCAACAAACGCTGCCAAACGATTTCTACGACTACCATTGGGAAGATACACAAAAGAAGAACTCAAAACAAAATTCATTTCATCCATCTATTGAAATGAAATCAACAACTTCATAGCAAAGGAGAGCAAAGGCAAAAACTCTTCACTAAGCCATTCTAAATTCCCTCTTTCTATAAGAAAAGTTCATTGAACTTCATTCAGTTGCCCGGAGGTGGAGTCCAAGCTGGAGGAATCCTGGTGGAGTTCAAAGGAGGCATTGAACGAATATTGATGTCGAGTGGGTATAATCGGTACTCTATGTCAAGTTCTTTGAAAATCTTAATCATTTCATCAACCAAAATGGCTCTTCTTTTCCACTTCTCTCCCATGTCTTGGTGGTTCATACGGTGTCGTACCCAAACCGAGAGTTTCAGTTTGTGTAAATCTTCGAAATTCATCAGCACTACTGATGGTGAAGGGTACCAGTGCTCACTCTTTGCGTCAATGAAACTGCAACGGCAAGAATTGCACTTTTTTAATTTATGTATGTCATAGAAGGAAATATTTCCCACACGGAACAAATGAAAAGAAGTTCAAAAGCAAAAATGAATGGCAATTATCATATGTGATTAGATTTTTACGTACCTTGTTATTTTCTCCTTGATGATGCCAATCTTCTCTGCTGGTGTAGCAATATGGACAGCAAATTCAACTGAATCTCCCATATCAGGGCTGCGATAAAAGTTACCAATTGCTTTTGTGGCAAGAGTCACATTTGGATATAATATCTTCTGATTGTCAAATCTCAAAAAGACAGTAGTCAAGATGTTCATCTCCTCCACAACCATCTGAAAATTACATAGAACATAATTACTATAAATTCAAAAGGAAAAATTGCATTTTTAGTAAAATATTTCCCATCACCTCCTTTCCGTCTAAGTTGGACCAAAAATATACAATTGAGACATTCTTTCGGATCAAAAGTGCTAAATAAAAACTAACTATTCCATGAGACCAAAAGTGCAAATTTATAAAGAGCATGACCAATTAAGAAAATTTGGACAAAAAGTGCAATTTCATAAGTACATGATCAAAAGTGATGAAAAACTCAATCCTAAAGGACTACAAATACTGCTTTTCCTATTATAAAGCATAGATAATTGAAAAGAAAGTTTATTCATGAGTACCTGGACCCCATCAACTTCGCATCTATCTCCCACATCAAAAGGATGCATAACAAATACAAATATGACAGCTTCAAATATTGTCTTGCATGTATTTCCAAATATGAATGCCACAACTACAATCTGAGAACTGATGAAGAGTAGAAACTTGCTCGTTGCAATTTCAAGAATCACTAGGAAAATGACCAGTATAATGATACCAACTATAACGTTAACCATTTGATGAAGCTTTTTAACTGCTGTTTTTGTATCGTTTAATGTCAGGGCCAAAGCTCTTCTTTCTCTGAAGGCATTGACCTACACAAGTATAGCACAAAAATAACTTTTCTAAATATGTATGATACTATAGAACTGTGATTTTATTTGAGAAAAGCATTATAAATTAGTAGCAAATGTGTCTTTGATCTATTGATTAATCCATACCACCCAGTTTTTGAGAGATGCTTTGCTGATTCTTTCGCTTTCAGTCGACCCTTCCACAGCATTTAAGGTTTTCAAAGCTTCTTCTTCTTTCAAGAAACGCATCAGATCCTCGAGGTAGATGAACCTGTTAATCAGTCAAGAAGCATCAACAGTTTTCTCATGGTACACAATCAAAATTGTAAAATTTTATGTGTGAAGGGTAGTTCAGTCTTTTTCCTTTTATTAGTGTTTAGATTAGACTACTTTATATCTTTCATTTGCATTGCAGTCAACTTTTGTATTCTTTTGAGAAACTCTAGACTCTGTTTCATGATATTCATGTAATGGCATTCAATTCATCACAATAAATTTGATTTGTCATAAATATCATAATAATACACAGCAAAAATGTATTTTTAGTCCAATAGACGAGACACTCTTAATCATGCACCTAAAAAGTAACACTTCTCGAAAGTGCAAAACAGAATATGGGACCAAAAGTGCAAAAAAGAGACCGTTCTATGGAACCAAAAATGCTATTTTCACAAGCGCATGACTAAACATGTTGATTGTCCAGTCCTCCGGGACTAAAAATGTAATGTTACCACACATATGGCTCATTGTAATGATAGTTATGCATGAAATTCAAAGTTCATAGGAACAAGTAATACAAAGAATCAACAGTCTAATCAATTGGCAATAGGACAACTATTTTGATTTGGAAACACTTACTTTGCTCTAGGCTTAGCCACATTACGAAAAATCTTCCTTGCCGCACCAATCGCCTCATATTCACTCCTAATCTCAGTCGCAGCCTCATCGCCTTTTGAACTATCTAACACTTGTTCGTCCAAAGTAGAAATAACACCATTCTTCACAACATTAATCAATCTCTTCATATTCCAAGCAGATACATTATTGTGATTCAATTTATGCAACTGATCAATCGATATTCCCTGCTCTGGACCATCTTCATTTTTATTCAGCTGGCCCGAAAACTTAAAGCTTACACCTCTTGGTGGCCTCGGGGGCAAGCCTCCGCCTCCATTGCCTATAATTCTCCCACTCTTTGCGGCCTGAAAAGCCGGTGGCTTAAGATCGGAAGGCAGAGTGGCCCCTGCATTTTGAAGCCTCCAAAGCTCAGTCATTGTCCTATCCTCTTCTTCTTGATTATTTTGCATCTCAATTAATGGAGGCCCGGATAGAGTTTCAATCACATATTGATTAAAAAGTGATTCTTGAATTCGATCAAAGAAAGTACTAACGTGAAATGAAGAAGCAAGAACTTTAACCATAAGTGTCTTAACTAACCAA
The DNA here is from genome assembly GCA_034814905.1 of Penstemon davidsonii. Classification (NCBI taxonomy): domain Eukaryota; kingdom Viridiplantae; phylum Streptophyta; class Magnoliopsida; order Lamiales; family Plantaginaceae; genus Penstemon; species Penstemon davidsonii. The sequence continues at coordinate 10,301,382 of JAYDYQ010002688.1, forward strand.
AACAATGTTCCCATAAGCATTCCCAACATCAACTTGTTCACATACCATAGAAACTTGTTGTTTCCTTCAACCTTTTTATCAAACATCAAATGCCAAGCAAGTAGAACCAAACCTAACCAAATGCAATTCTGAACTGCTTTTCTCACTCCATAAACAAAATACAACACCCTTTTCCTCATAAAAAAGTTCCTCTCAATGAAGAAAACAACTATTCGAATTGCCCAACCGGAAACCAATCTCCCACAAATCAAAACAAGAACCAAAACTTCCCATTTCCATAAACTCAATCCTCGAAGCCTTTTCATCTTCCATTTTCTAATCGAAAGAGTACAAGCCAAAGCTGACACAATTAAAACAAGACTTATCCATTGTGCAATAGTTAATGCATCAAATTTAGCTTTCTTATACTCATCTGGTAAATCCTCAGCGAATAAAGGATCATCCTCGTCTTCCTCCATCTGTTTTCCTAACATCCCTGATCGTAATTGGTTCGACTTAAGCACCCCAGACCTTCTATCTGGAATTTCAGGAGGAGGGTCAATTAATCTAGACTTAGTCTTTAATCTACCTAAAACACTAACCCTCCTCTGTATCGAGGTACACTTTAGCACCTGAGCCTCATCACCATTACCACCATTGTTATGCAAATCCAAATGATTCATCACAGTCGAAGATCGTCTTCGATTATGAACTACCCTTTGATTCTTATCCTCATCAGAGGAGGAAGAGGACCCGTTATTTCTCACACTTTTGTTCTGTTCATCTGGACCTATATCAACCACATTAGTACTACTATAATTTGGGGCTTGGAAAGAAACTCTTACCTCCTTCGACGTTGGTATATCATAATTATTATTCTTACTTTTATCATCGTAATAGTTTTTCACGGGTGAGAAATTGCTATTAGGGTTCCTATTTTTTATTTGCTCGTGGCGCAATTCGTCCATTTCCAAATCCATGTCGAGTGACATTTCTACCCCTTCAGCTTTCTGTTTGTTCAGAAAGTCCCCAATCAGCTTGGAAGGAGGATCATTCGGCGAATCGTTTTTCCAGAATTCTAGACTCGATTCCCGCCAAATTTTTGATGATGTGGCGGCAGAGGGTTGTTGATCGTTGCCTTTGTCGATTTTGACGATGATTTCGGGTGTTCCGAGGCGGTTCATGGCGGCGGCGGAAGAGGTGGATTCGCGGCGGTGATCTGATAGAATGGGTTGTTGTTCGTGGGGTTCGTCTTCTTCTGCGACGTTGGTTATGGATGTTCTTCTTTTATGCTTGTATGAGTTATTGGATTTGAACGATTTTTTTAATGAAGAGGAAAAGTCCATTACTGATTTGATTAATGAAAGGTTAATATATATATATATAATCAAGTAGTAATGGGGAAAGGGAAGATTTTGTTCCCTTTTTGGATCACGTGCAACATTGAAGAGGAGAAGAGCTCTTCGGTTATGGGAAAATTTTCATGGTGTGAAAGGAAATAGATATTGTTACTAGTACTACTTACTATATAATTAAATTAACATGCATTGAGTGAGACAATAATAGATGATTAATTTTTTATTCTTTTAATTGTTTATTATAATTAATTAGTGAGAAACCTACAATTTTGGAAGAGAGAACGAGTTTTTAGGCGTGGCGTTCCAACGGAAGTAGCATGGATGACGTGTGAATTTGTAAGATTTTGATTGAAACCCAAGGAACCAAGTGTATTTTTTATATATAAATGTGCTTGATTATTTTTGTGAAAATATTATTTAATTAGAATGAAAATATGTTGCAATCATTGCATGGCAATTGTGTTGTGAACAATTCGAATGTGATTAATTGATTAGTCATATTTAAGATACTATAATCTTTCTGAGTTTAGCTAAGGTGGGAAATTGGAATTTAAATGTACGGTTTGTTTTAATTTGTCATTAATATGTATAAGAATCACTAGGCAAAGATTTAAATAAACAGCCAAGTTCATGCATTTTGGATAAGAACATGTGAATTATCATTCTAATATTATAAATAATAATTAATATACGCAACAAACATATTCTCGATGTGTTTAATTTTAGTTATGAAGTGTGAACATATCTTCGCGATTTTTTTTTTGGGGGTTTCTCAAAGAGTATACATCCTTTAAAGGATTATCGGGCATTGCCGGTCCTAGGAATTTGAGAGCCCTAGTTGTGACATATTTTTTAGTAAAAAGATTAAATTTAAATGAATGGTAAAGAGCTATATATAGTATTATTACATGTTTTTGTAGGAATAAAAAATTTACTAAAGGGGGCCTAAAAAAGGATATGAATTGTTGTTATAATAAATCAAGAATAGAGTGCGTCAAGGAAAGTGAACATGTTATAAGAGATGCAAAAGTTAGATTATTATAAATTATAATAAATTAAAAACAGAGAAGAAACTGAAGTTGAAAATTGGAATGAATATATATAATGTTCTTTACTAGGTCTTCAATTCATATTTTCTCAGAAAACGGTCGCCTAATAACTTTTTACTATCCCACGTAGGGTTGTTATTGGACGGAGATCAATTTGAAGTTGATCTGTTGTTTGATTAGAAATACGATTGAGCTGATTCGACTATAAAGATCTATAATTTGAATTACGTGGTGCAAATATAGATCTAGATTGATTCGATCAGTTTTGTATTGGACAATATATATATAGAGCAAAAGACAAAAACACCCATATGCTTTGTCTAATTTTTCCCCTGCATTATTTTAACTCCCAAAACCCCCCCTGTGATCTCAAATAAGTACCAAATACACCCTAAAAAAAAAGAGAGTGTTTCAAACGCCAAAATTGCAAGTATTTGTTCACATTTTGCTCTTGCTATGACAATTTTACCCCTGACATCGAAAGACAAAAACACCCCATATGCTTTGTCTAACTCCCAAAAAACCCCTCATGTGTCATTTTAAATCCCCAAAACCCCCATGTGTTTGATTTTAAATACCACACTCGACTCAAGTAGTATATACTTAATTTTTCAAAAAGAATTAAATAAATTTTAAAAAAAAACAAACACATAGGGTAATCTTGTCATTCCACCAAAAGTCAAAAACAAAATTATAAGTATATACTACTTGGGTCGAGTGTGGTATTTAAAACCAAACACTAGGGGGGGTTTTGGGAGTTAAAATAACACAGGGGAGTTTTTGGGAGTTTGATAAAGCATAGGGGGTGTTTTTATCTTTTGCTCTATATATATATATATATATATAGAGAGAGAGAGAGAGATAAGTGATATTAGTAATATTTACCATCTGTCTGGAAAAATATCAGTTAAAAATTCATTCATAATTTTTATTTTATGCCTATTTTCATCTCAAAGTATGAATAATAAGTTTAAAAAAATTGAACACGTGAGATAAATTAAATGAAATTGTAATGTCAATAAACTTAGTTTAGAAAAAAATAATGGTCTGGATTTTGAAAGTTGACATTTTATTGGATTAAAAAAGATTCATTATTCGATTGAATTCCAATAAAATCCAATGGTATTAGATTTGAGCAAGATTTGAACCCAACTTTAATTCGATCTGACATAATGGAGTCGGATCTGTATCAAACCTAATCTGACCCGAATCCTACTTATTGACAACTCTAAATTCTCTAAGAGCATCACTAGTGGTGTACCCAAATGGAGGCCCAAATTAGTTTAGGTCCAAAATTTACAAATAACACCTCACAATGGATGACTTAAAGGGAAGTGCAAAATGCACCCAAAATCCATTTACTTCCAATTGAGCCCAAATTTGAGCCCTCAAGATTGTTGAACCCATTCCAGCATCCAATCATAAATTGACACGTATACGATGTGGGAAAAAAATAAAAATCTTATTGGAAATCTCAGCATCTAATCATAAACTGACACGCATATAAATATCTTATCACAAAATTTGAAAAAAATTATGAAGACACCATCAATGAGTTCATTATCTATAATTAATAGTTATTATAAAATTTACAAATATTTTGAATTTTATTTATTTTTTATTTAGTCTAAAATTACTGGTGATTATATTTTTAAATAGACTTTAATTTTAAGTTAGTGAAATAAATTTAATTTAAATTAATTTTAAAAATGGGTTCCCATTATTTATGTCTATTGTTGCAGAAAAAAAAGTTGTTCAAGGAGTGCAAAATACTTTAGCAGAGTGCAAATGAATAATTTGGATCCAATATTTAGATACACAACTAATAATGCTCTAATCCCATATGTAGTGGGTTGGTTATATAGGATTGGGCTAGGGCTTGGGCTATGTTGCACGGATATGGATACGGCGATACGAATACGACACGATACGGATACGGCGACATGGATTTTTAAAAATTTACTGGATACGATACGACTTGAATACGGATCTAAAAAATATATATTATATATTATATGTTTATGCATATTGAAAAAAGTATAATAATATATTTATATGTTTTTACATATTGAAATAGATCAAGTTAAGTTTCATAAGTACTAAATTGCATAACTTTTAGAAGAAAAAAAATTGCTTAGTAATTTAATACTATTAATTATACATCATGTTCAATGTTTTATTATGTTATATAAAACATGTTCCGTTATAGCCAAAATATCTTGTATTGCAGTTGTATATAATAAAAATTGTGGTTTGACGTCTTACATTGTTCTTGCCAAATTGTGGTGACTTAGCAAAATTTAGAATATGAAATATGTTGGATACTTTTAAATAAGTATCCGATACGTGTGTCAATTTTCTCTTTTTAATTATATTTACCGACACACCACGTGAAGTGTCGAATACGTATCCCACGAGTATCCGAGGAGTATCGTATCCGAGAAATATCCAACATGACATTTTATAATTCTTTGAAGTATACGTGCATCATAGGGCTTGGGCAACCATCTGAGTTTCCTTGAGCTTAGACTGACCCTACGGGCACATCACGGATATCTCTCCAAAGTGGAGATAACTTCATAAAAGTGATGCACAATGTCCAAAATCAATAATGTCACGTGTAGCAAAATTGAGGTACAAAGATTCTAAGGGCATGTTTGTTTGGCCTTTTTCAAAATTATTTTGTTTTTGAAAAATGTCAAACAAACATGTTTTCTACTTTCTGAAATAAAATTTTCACCTCTCAATTTTCTCAAACCACTCTCTCAAATTTCAAACAAACAACATTTTTCTTATCTCCAAACAAAACATATACAAACTCTACTCTGATTTGGCATAAAATAACATATCTCTTACATAGTTTATCTCATATAACAAACATGATTTGACATAAAGTCTTACACGTCTTACACCTACAACCTAACTCTTCCAGAAAAACCTACACCTACTTTATTTCTCAAACCACTCTCTCAAAACTCAAACAAACAACATTACGCAAATCAAAATTATTTCACAAACCTCCACTACTCTCCCAAACTACTTTCCCAAACACCAAACAAACATACCCTAAAAGTCTTTGATCTGAATGAGAATTTTGTCCAGATGAAACTGCTAAATCCCCAAATTATTTTCCCAACCAAACTACTCTCCCAAACACCAAACAAACATGCCCTAAAAGTCTTCGATCTGAATGAGACTTTTATCCAGATGAAACTGCTAAATCCCCAAGTTTATAAAAAATCTGGGTGGCACGTGAAGTTTGAATTTTTGTTTTTTAACTTAATACTAGTGTTATTGTCTTTAATTGATATGATACTATAAAGATTGTTACTTGCTCATTCATTGTGATTTGCTAGCATCTGATAAATAGTCTAGTAAATATTATATTTTGGTGTATAATGCCGCTAAATATTTATTTAAATACCTTCATAAACATGCATAAAATATAAATTCTTAGGCAAAGACATTTCAAGCTATCGTCTAAAATAGATTTGTGTTAACACGATTCATACACTCACACAGATACCACGAGCAAGTTATTAACGAAGGATAATTCAGAACAATCAGTACCACAAAGATAAGCCAGAACTAACAAAGAATTGATAGACGAAAAAGTAGTAATTGAATTAGTGAACCTTTCCTCTGAAGAAATAAAATATTTTACCACATTGATGAAAGGGTTACTGTACAAGGCAAATGATATTTAAGAGAGAAAATTAAAAAAAAAAAAATTAAGGGGTAAATGACCCAAAATTAGAGGCAAGTGAGTACACAAGTTAATGAACATTTTTTTCTCTTTTTTCGTGTCCACGACGCAGTGCAGAAAAAAATCCTCCAGACTTCTCCTTTCGTCTATCTTCTCCATCATCTCCAACCTATTGCATATCATTGGATGATTGAATATTACGAGTCACAAGGGGATAAAAACCATTCTAATTTATTTCCAGAGTCCTCGAGGAACCCTTAAATTTAGAATCCATATGTCACATTTATTACCAGAAGATCACTTCATGTTTAGGAAGTCATACAAACTACCCCTAGGTATGCAATTACTATATTTACAATCCCGAGGCTTTAACTCCTAATGAAATTAGATGAGATCATAAAAAAAAAAAAAATTGTTCATGAATACCGTCGGTCAATGTCGTTGACGGAAGCATCCCTGTTAACATAACACAAACCATAGGGGGTAAATGATAGTATATATTTACTCATGCAAGGGTTTCTAAAGTAATGTGTTGTTGAAGAGGTGTCATAAGTAACAAAAGGCCGAATTTTCATAAATAAGAAAGAGGGCATTATGTTCCTTAAGCAAAACCCTTAGATATTTTAAAACCGATGTTGGATGGTTTCCGTAACCTCCCAAACATGAGGGATCTCCCTGTAATTTGACACTCCTCAGGGGTAGTTTGTGTAATTTAGTTAATATAAATTAGTTTAAACTCAGGAACATATAGAACAAGTGAATAAATATAAATATATCTTTAATAGTGTCTCTGAAGTATTCATATACCTCCTTAGAGATTTGCTTTAAGATTTCCATTACTTCAGAAAAGTCGGGTCTCAAAGTTGGATCTTGCTGCCAGCATTTGTCAAGTAGCTCAGCAAGCTTTGGATGAGTGTTCTTTGGTGTAGTTGGCCGGAGACCCTATAGAAATAGTCATTGAAGTGCATTTAGCACAGTATGACAGCGGAAACAGTGTTTCTTGTGGATGAGAACCTAAGTATTTTACCTTTTGGACCACTCCTACTGCTGCTTGTAAAGGGGTCAAATACTCGTACGGAAGCTGATAAAAGAAAAATAAAGATTTTTAACGTACAAAAATACAGAAGAGACTGCGGATTCAAACATATCACGGAAAAAAAAATACCTTTCCTGTCAGCAATTCCCATAAAACCACTCCAAAACTAAAGATGTCTGCCTTATGATCATAGGGCTTATGTTCAATAACCTTTCAAAGAGAACAAATATATGTAAAACATTGTCAAAGCCACAATATAAGAATGTCAGATATGGTAAGCAATGACACACTTCTCAGAATTGCAATTTTGATCCCAACTTTCAAAAATGTTTTGCACCTTTAAGCCCCGCACTTTACAAAATTGCACTATCCTAGAGACTAGGAATAGTCTTTGTTTGGCGCCCTTTGTACCATGGGACTATCTTGCACTTCTGGTGAGGTGATAAGGACCAAAAGTGCATTATATTTTAGGAAATTGGAACCAAAAGTGCAATTTTGTAAAGTGCAGGACTGCAAGTGTTGAGGGTCTAGTCTAGTGGGACCAAAAGTGCAATTTTCCCGGTAAACAATAACATGAAACATAAAGAAGAAGGTAATGCAGAATCAGAAGATTCAAAATTTATTTTGCAGCAACCAGAAGATCAGTCCGTTAGAAGTATCATAGCAAACTTCAATTTTTTTTTAAAAAAATGCTGCAATTTTCCCAAGTTCAAATTTAATATATACCTCAGGGGCCATCCACCGGTACGTCCCAGTTTCAGCTGTCATCACGCCTGTTTGGGCTTTCACCCTGGCCACCCCAAAATCACCCACCTTTACAACCTGAAAATAAAGGTCCTTTTGAGATCTCTTCCAAACACTTTAGAGCTACTACATAAGGTTTTGTCAAAATTAATATAGAAAATATTGAATGAGTAAATGGTTGAAAACTGACAAATAGAATCGCCTGCCAGGCTAAAAACAAGATAAAATTAGAATTCCTTTTAGATATATAAAATGACTATATCTTCACAATCATCCACGGGGTAGGTGTCGAACTCAATTGATTTCATTCTTCGGAATTAAGAAATCATCATAAAGACACAAGTTGAAATCCATATCCTAATGAAACGAAGTTCAATCTTTTATATGGATGATTATGCAGTGTGAAATATCAGAATCAGAAAACCTCACACAGTTGAAGAACTTAATGCTTACTTCATTTTCGTCCATTAAAAGATTTGCAGCCTTCAAGTCTCTGTGAATTATATTATTCTGATGCAAATAGTTCATTCCCTTCGATATATCAATTGCTACTTTGAGTAAAGTTGGAAGCTTAAAAGTTCCCCTTTGCTTGTGTAAATAGTCATATACACTTCCTCCAGACATGAATTCTGCAAATTAAGAAAACAGGTTTATTTAAAACCAATATATTTGCTGAAACAACACAATCGTGTGGATCTCGTGTCAGTTACAATTTTCAGTTTTCAATAACTGAACGTGATTGTTTTGCTTTTGGAATAAGAATTTCAATTTTCACTGCTTTCTCAAATTCCAGAAACATGATTTGACACCATTGGTGCAAACATGTTTCTTAAATTTTAGAACTGAATAATTATCGCACATTTTCAGACTTTGGAACCTCTAATGGTCCAACATATTTCCCAAAAATTCGACCACTCCACACATTTTCTCAAGTCCATTAAATTTTTTCAAAATTCATGCCTTTAAAATGAATCTGAAACGGATTCAACCACACGTTAAGTTTCTATTAAAGTAACCTAACTGAGCATTTCCCAAGAAAACATACCTGTCACTATGCACAAGTGTGGAGGCCTGGTGCATGCCCCAATGAATTGCACAACATTTTTGTGCCGAACTTTTCTGTAAGTAACATAATAATGAATTAAAAGGACGGAAACCAAGATAAATGAATAAAAATTGAGAATCTTAACATGGCAATAGTCTAAATCAAAAAATGTGCGTACATTGAGTTTATTACGAGATTATATTTTGCAAAACTGGTGGAACCAAACCCAGTAAGCTCAAGTGATGGTAGGGGAAGGTATGTGAATAGTATGCATGTGCAAGTTCTTAAGAACCATTTCAGATCATAAAACTAAGAAAAAGGTCTCAAATCAAATATTAACATTGGGCATTTTGAAAAATTGTCCATGGAAAGGCTAGTCAATACACTGGGACGAACCAACAGGTGATTGGTCTAGTGGAAGGGACTAGAACCCCCAAAGTGGCGACCCAAGTTCGAATCCTATGCCCGACGCGCCTCGAAAGGGATTAAACCCTTGGAAACCATAAAAATATACTGGGACGAACCTCATTATATAAACTTCTTGGGCAAACTCCGCCTGCAGTTCTGTATTCAAGCGCTCTGCCTTCAGAATTTTGATTGCTACTTCCTGACTACGGTAAGTGCCTTTATATCTGGAAAAATAAAAGCTTTTTAGAGTGATCCAACACTCAAGTACAAGCTTGAGCTTCAAAAGTAACATCTTATACTTACAGATCGCCATACGATCCTGATGCTACTTTGGATTCAAATTTCAAATACTGAGGATCAATTTCCCAGACATCAGTGCCATCATTGGGTATTTTCAGATGATCAGATTCACATTTGATCTCTACTTTCTCATTTTCATCGAGAGAAGGCAGAAAATGTGGATTTGGCCAGGATTTTTTCTGCATAATAACAAAATATTCATAAATCTTTGCACTGACAGTCGAACAAATAATGTGGATATCATAATTCAAAGAATGAGAGTAATTGGAAAAAAACTACATGAATGGACTTCCTACGCAGAAGTAAACGTACAGATTTTGCAGAGTCATTTCGGCGTCATATTGCAACATATACATAACAAAGTCAGTTCTTCCACATAAATAAAACCAACAATTATAGAGCATAAATGAGTGCTGTCATTTAAGCAGTAGTCACATGATAATATAAGCCAAGGCCGGGAATCCTAATCACAATTCCCTAGTTTATCACACAAGAATAGGAGAGAAGTACCTCAATCTTCAAAACTTCTTTCTCTATTGCAGTCCGAAGTTGATCAACCTCCTGAAAAAGTGGAAACATCAAGGGTCGGTCAAAATTCTCTCCTTGAAGCAAGAGAGCTAAATGAGTATAAGATGCTGCCAAAATGCCTTTTCATCTCTGGAATGCATAATGAAGTATGAATTGTGGCTTTACAAGAAACCTTCTGGCCATATCATCAACTACTAAATTTAGATACATGCCACTCAAACTTAAAAGATGCAATCATATAAGAAGTAAGAACAGAAGAATGCATAGATGAACAAACAGTAATATGATTTGAAAACTGGCAACAAAATTATATTGAAGCAAATATAGGTGCCCACAATATTTTGGTACAACGAACATTTGCTGCTCGTTAATTTTTTCTCTCTACAAGTGCTCTAAAATATTTGTTGCTTTGCTACTATGAAAGTTCTTAACTTTCCGTAAACCAAAAAGGGGGGAAATAAAAAATTATATGTAAAAAAACTAGAGTTATGTAACAGAAGTAAAATATGTCAAACTGATTATGCAAGTCATTCTTAATATGCAAAGGAAACCATCAGATCCACGTTTGGTGGCCAAAAAGAACCAAGCACGCTCTATACAAGACAAAAAATAATGAAAAGAATATGAGATACCTCAAATGGCCACCCATCGACAACAAAGACATCTAGAGAATAGCCATCCACAGTGGAAAATGCATGTGCTTCCTGGATGTTCAGACCAACTTCAGCTAATAACGAAGTCAACTGCAGGGTTCATCATTGAATAGTTCAGCCTACGGCTACAATATGCTTTCTTTAATGGGATGGTAACAGGAAGAAAGTGCAACTACAGAACACTCACAAGAAAACTCGCTGCAAATCCTTCCACCCCCACTTGAAAAAGTATTTAAGGCCAAAAAGTATCACATATTTCCAAAGAGCGGAAAAACTTGCAATGATTAAATGGTAGTTTGAAGGTTCTTTACAATCATGAGTTACATCCATGATTTGTAACAATATTGGGGTTAAAATAAAATGCAGCTATTATTGTTCTCATCTAGGAAAACACAAGGGTAGGTTCCATTCCCGAAAAAAACTGAATGATCAAATGACTACTTTAGACCATATAATGCCTTTCTTTGGTAATAAAAATCTACATATTTGTTGAGTATCAAGTTCAGTGTTTTCTTTAGTGATTCCCCAGCTAAATCGAACTCAATACAATGTAAGATATCTGCTTAAGTTTAAACACTTCTACATCAACACCTGATCTGACTTCATTGAATGATTGCCTTCAGTGTTCATGTAAAAATACAGACTAGTTTGGAATCAAGCGAACTATAACTTGAAAGTTTTGAGTTTACCGAGAGATCCTATCTTTTCTCAATAAAATAGCATAAGTGTGGAATCAATCATAATGTAAGTATGCATTCATAACAAGCAGAAATATTCTTCATTCACTAAAATCATCAACTAAGATATAAAAGAACTTACATATCATTTTATATATGCGTCCTAAATACACCCAAAATGTAAGATTTAACATTTTCATTCTCCATGCCAGCTAAATACCCATGAAATTGATGATCTGAACCACAATCAGCTAACTCCAATATACTAAAAATTTCCTCCACCAAAAGGGTTTTTTCTTTTTTATGATTCATCCAAAAAGGTTTACAAAGATAGCAAGCAATATATATTGCTATCTACTACACGAAGAGAAATTCAGGCATCAGTTTGTGTAAGAAAATATCCATTCAGCAATTATTTATACTGGAGAATTAGAATAAGCAAGCACTTCATTTACCTGACTGAGGAGCTTTGGCTTATCATCTGTTGAGAAAGTAATTTCATGCATAGGCCTGCATTGTTCATTACGAGAATAGGTAAACTGATACATACTTCAAACAAGACTGGATACTTAAATGAATTGACAGGTTGAAGGACATCTCAAAAATTTCAACCTAAATACCATACAAGGCAATACATATTCGATGGCATGTACTTTTATAAACTATCAGTTACGTATCAAAATGGATCTCAAAAAAAAAAAATTACGTATCAAAATAATGAGGTAGGAATCATTGTCAAGGCAAAGCACAAACACTATTGTTACAGAACTTAGTTAATGGACAAAAATTAATACAATAGACAGAATTTACAGTTGTGACAATGAGGAGTCCAAATATTTAATGCTTTACGGAGAAGTTCAACGGATGAGCACTGCCATATAACAGTAAGACAAAGAATATAACATCTCAATGAAGAATACCTGGAAATGTTGGCACCTTCATTTACAGCTCTGTCGACATCTTGATCTTCTGACCTGTTTACTTCGAGTGCAAGTGCTTCCAGATTAGGAGAAGAACCAAAGGCAGGTGGTGGATGGATGCTGAACAAAAAAAAGTGGTGAAGATTTCAGAATATCCAACAAAACATAAAAACAGCAGATTAACTGAACCCAAATAGAGCAGTGTATATCAATGAAGAGCCATGATGATAAACGTAAACATCGGAGATTGGCAACAATGTAATTAATTATCTTTTGCAAAGAAGTGTGTTACCTTCCCAATTTTGGTGGACGTGAATGCACTGATTCTCCTGAATTCACGTCAGAGACAGGTACAACCTATACAAGGAAAAGTGTCATCTAGCATACAATGACATACACTTTACAAATATTATATGAAGAGTGATAGAAAATATGAGGACATAAGCATTTGACATGTATCACTATTTATTCATATGAAGATGAAACAAAACTAAGGTTCGTAAAAAAACAAAGTGAACAAAATTTTCTAGAACTAGGCCATCTCAACTGTTATCAGAGGCTATTCAAATAAACAATGCAGCCAAATATGATGTTATAAACTCTAAATATGCTCAAGTACTAACTCAATGGACCAAATATTTGCCCTGGAATGTGGGATTTTCACCTCGGGAAAAGCTACTTATTCATGTCTGCCATCTTTCTCCTTTCAAACCTCACAATACGCACTCATCACATGATAATGACAACAATCTCTACTTCTAGGGGCTTTTTTTAATCCCCTTGAACTCGCTGATAATGTGAGGATAATGGCGTCCTGAATTAATGAATATCATTTGCTTTTATTGTACTCAAGTTTATGATCTCATTAAAGCTGCCAATAAAATCAATACAATATCACAACCATAACTTTCCAATTATTGATTCAGAGATTGCAAAGCCCCACAGAGAAAATCCATAATTAACACATGACAAATAAAATGTTGGTCTAACGACTAACATACAACCAAATTGAGGTTAGAGGTCCCGTAATAACAAGTCACCTGAACAATCCGGACTTCAAAAACCGGTCTATTAGCAGGATCACACGCCAGCTGCAACAACCGCCTATGCGTGAGAACATCTTCAGCTCTCTCCACATTCACATCCATCGCATACCTTCAATGCAAACAAATCAATCACAAAGTAATCACAAAACAAAAGCCTAGACATGCAACAAAGCCTCTAAAATGCACTGATTACGAGAAAGATAAAGTATAGGTACCTAGCAGGAAGGCGATTAAAATGAGCCCAAAGCTGATCATCAAAAGCCGGCTCCTGAGCCTCCGGATGTTCAGCTTCTTTGAGCCTCCGCAGAACCTCATTGTAAACCTCCGCCTTCTTCCTTTGGTGTCTGCTCTTCGCCGCAGACGATTCCACCACCCGACTTCCACAACTCTCGTTATCTTCCATCACCATTTGAAATTATGAAAATCACAATAAAGAACAATTTCACGAGTCGTTTGATTAATTCGATCCAATTGGTTTCGTCGAGGATGTGGATGCTAAATAGGTTTGATGGGTGTTGGTTTGAGGAGGACTGGGCTTTGAATTTGATTCATTCTTTCGTCCATATCCTCTTCTCTTTAACCACTCTCTAAAACCAAAAGGTGTCTCTCTCTCTCTTGCTAAAAGGGATTATTTATAGGGTTAATATTTATACAAATCGTCAAAAGCCACTCCACGCCTCTTTCTTATTTTTTTAATATTCTATAAACTACATTTAAAATTCTTGATTTCGAAATAATTACACTAAATAAATATATTAGACTATTGACCTGTTTAATTAGACTGAAACGGCATATAATTTTGTAATTTGATTGTTGTAATCGAATTTTTTTATGTTTGGATTGATTTGTCAAATCTTGAAAAAATAAGATAATCTTATCCAAAATTTAAAAAAATTGCATTCAAAGTCTTTGATACCAAATTCATTTGTGGTACTATGATTATTTTTTACCAAAAACTCTAAAATTGAAGGTTTGATAAAAAATTTATTTTTGTAGAGGGTGAATACATCATTAAATCAATAGCTACATTAGAAAATTTATATATATTTATTATTATCAAAATATAAAAATAAATTAATTAAAAAAATTAGTATTAAATTAGAGAAATACTAACTGGTGAGAGTAGACTGTAACATAACTATTCATATTCATTTAAAGAGCATTTTTAATTTTATGAGTTTTGGTCAAACTTGTTTAATTATGTTTTTGATATATTATCAATGCCAATCATTTTAAAACGATATTGCTTTAATTTATTTCCTTACCCATATCTGAAATACTGTAATACTACTGCACAAATCATTTTTCTTGTAGTAATAATTACAATAATCAATCCCGGGTTATAATTGGGGAAAAGTGTTGTTTGAAGGAGATTCAAGCATAGTGATAGATGCAATTGAGGGCGTCTCCAGAAGTAGTGCAGTGCTTGGTACTATAATTGAAGATATCAATTTGCGAAGGAAGCAATCAAATTGTTTTTCGCCCAACACATTTGGAAGGAAGGAAACCAAGTTGCACAGGAAGTAGCGATTTTATTTAACCGAGATTCTTTTATTTCAAATGTTCTCCCTATTTATATTATAAATTTTGTAATCTCTAAACAAGTTTCTAATAAAATCTTGACGTATTTTTCAAACAAAAAAAAAAGAAAAGAAAAATGTAGTTTGCAACTCTAGGCATTCTCATGAATATTTGAAGTCGGTAAACTTTACTCAACCCGAAAAGATCATTGGACAAAGATGATACTTCCTTCGTCCTTTTTCTTTTACTCATTTGAGTTTTGGCGCGGAGTTTAATTAAGAGTTAAAAATGAACTTTTTAGTCATCTTTATATTTATGCCCTTAAAAGTAGTGATAGAGAATTAATTATGAAAAAAATAATTACTTTATGTGAAAATTTATTTTTGAGAAAAATAAATTCATTTTAAAAAATAGGTGTCATTTTGGGACATCCAAAAGAAAAAATAAAAAGACGAATGAAGTATGAAAAAGTTATATCTTAGTAGTAGTAGTTATTTTAGAACTTACTCCAATTTACTAAAATAATAATTTATAGTTAAGTGTGGGAGTCTTTGTAACCGCATGGAAAAGAAAATGATTTCAATAATAGTATATTTCAATGGATTGATGAAGAGATTGTTTAATTGAATTATTGAGGTGGAGGTGGTGGATATCCTTTTTAATGTAATTAATTATAATAATTACAATTAAAATAATGATGAGGATTGGGGTGGAACCCAGTGAGGGAGTTGCGGTGGAAAAGCCGAAGTTTATTTCACGTGGAGAACACTCTTATCACCGTGGCAATGTATCGGCTGCACGTGATAATTTTGCTTGTTTCTTACTGCTTGTTTCGGGATAAATGCAAAATACTCCCTTGTGTTATGCTAAACCTGCAAGAAACTACCCTGTAAAACTTTTATTGCGTCAAACTTCCTTTTGTTTTCAAAAACCCTGCAAAAAACACCCAATTTGTAAAAAATAGGTCGTTTTGGATCGACATATTTCAAGAAACCATTTTTAAAATACTTCAAGTTGATCCCTATAACTTCACGTGGTATATTTTTAAAATTATTTCTTGAAATATGTCGATCCAAAACGACCTATTTTTTACAAATTGGGTGTTTTTTGCAATGTTTTTGAAAACACAAGGAAGTTTGGTGCAATAAAAATTTCATAGGGTAGTTTCTTGCAAGTTTAGCATAACACGGGGGAGTATCTTGCATTTTCCCCGCTTGTTTCAGTAAATAAATAATGACATGAGTTGTTTGGAAAATTTAAGCTATTTTGTAAAATAGTTTGCCCAGTTTAGGTGATCTCTTGTTCAAGCCCTATTTGAAAATGTTCAGATATCATGTTTTGAGTTTTAGAAATACTGTATAAAATTATTGATTTGATATTTACTATTTAATTTTATTACCTACCATTGACATATATATTATTACTATTACTTTTTATTTTAAATCTCAATTTAAATCATATTTAAAGTTTTCAAATTCAATCTTATTATTTTATTAATATTCTATCATCTTAATTTTTCATTGAAACTGTTGTTCAATGCAAATTATAGGGCCTGTTTGTTTGGCGTTTCCCAGATTTTTTTCGTGTTTGGGAAATGCCAAACAAACATGTTTTCTATTTTCCGAAATAAATTTTTCATCCATTAATTTTCTCAAACTATTCTCTCAAAAGCCAAACAAACAACAATTTTCTTATCTATAAACAAAACATGTACAAACTCTACTCTGATTTGACATAAAATAATCTATCTCTTACACAATTTATCTCACATAACAAACATGATTTGACATAAAGTCTTACACATCTTACACCTACAACCCAACTCTTCCAAAAAAACATACACCTACTTTATTTCTCAAACCACTCTCTCAAAACCCAAACAAACAACATTACGTAAATCGAGATTATTTCACAAACCTCCACTACTCTCCCAAACTACTTTCCCAAACGCCAAACAAACATGCCCATAAATTTTCGTTGAAAACTATCAGACCAATTTTTTAGACTATTCTGAAGCATTAACTCGATCAAACTTTTTCATAATACCCCAAATATTTTCCGAAAATCCGAACAAGCAAAGCCTAATACTTTATCACCATAGAGAAAGACTGAAAATTTTGAATTTCTAAATTCATATGAGATGCAATGTTATTAAAACCGGACCGGACCGGCCGGTTCGACCGCGAACCGGAGGACGGTCCGGTCCGGTTCGGTTAACCCCCTAAAACTACTTGATTCAAAAACCTGACTGAACCGGGTTGAACCGGTCCAAAACAGGTGAACCGGCGAACCGGTTTGGGCCGGTTCAACCCGATTCTGAATTTCATTTTTTTTTTCGATTTTTTAAATTTTATTAATGTTAAAATAAATTAAAAATTCTAGTAGAAGATGGGATTTGAACACCTAACCTCTTATATAAAACATAACTTCCTTACCATTTGAGCTACATCATTTTTGTTGAAATTCTAATACAATTTTTTTTATAAATTACAGAAAACTTGTAGCCAAATTTGTTTATAAATTAGATTATGATAACTCAAATTAACAATTTACACATTATCAATGAAAATTAATACTCAAATAATAATTTTTTATTAAAATTTGTTCTATAAGATATTTCTTTCCAATATTATTTTTAGGATAAAGAGTGTCAAATTTTGAAAATCAAATCGATATATTATGCAAGTTTGATTTTGAATATTAGACTTTTATACATAATCATATTTTAAAGTTATTAATCTCTTAGTTTGTTGTATTTTTAACTTACACTTTTACATTTTTATAAAGAAATATAGTCATATTATATTTATATGAGCTTACAAATTAGTATCATATTACAATTGTGATATAAGTTATATAAATATTATGTGATTTAATTTAAATATATTATAAGATTTTATATACTTTTAATCAATTGTAGGATGATGTTTAAATTTTATGCATGTTATATATAATTTAAAATTAAATATATTTATTATATCATTATGACGTTCGACCAGTAAAACCAGTGGCCAGTTGGCTCATCGGTTCACTGTCCGGTCCGGTTCTGAAAACATTGATGAGATGTATACGTAAGGACTACGTACTACGGGCAGTACTACGCTGATCTTCAGTTCATGGATTTATAAAGGAAATACAGAGTAATTGGGTTTGGTGCTCTAACGAATTAATTTATTTTCCACACGTTTTAATAATTATCAAGACATTTATTCTATTAAATAATTAACTCAATTTGGTAGGAGATTGCAATAGAGTTCATGAATAACACGTGAATTGGTGATTACTCTCTATATTCCTAAATATATGTCATTTTAATAAATAAAAAATATGCATAGATATATGCACGTTGATTTAGAGTGTTCAAGAAGTGATGATCAATATAATGTTGAGTGTTCAAGTAGCGATGATCTTATGAGTGTTCTGAGGTGCTTTTACTCTAAGAAATGATATACTTTATCTATCAAAAATTCCAGAATGGATAAATATGGGGATTATTGCATTTTTGGTGCCATAACTTTAGCCCACTGGCATATTTACCCCGTAACTTTTCGGGCTGCACATTTGGTGCCACAACTTCAAGATCAGTGGCAATTTTTGTGCCAATTGAGGCCCAATTTTAAAATTGGCCCGAAATTCCTCCATGTACGGGCCATGTGACATGAAAATTGGGGATTTTGACCATTCAACACATTTTTCATGAAAAAAAGAATTCCACCCACCAAGAACTAGGCTACTTGGATTTTTTTATTTGGGGAAGAATAAGAAAGCGGGTAACAATTTAATTAAGGGAATGTTTGGTGAATTCATAGGAAAAGTTAGAATTTTAAATTTTGGTACTTTTTTTTTTATTGAATTGAAAAAGACGTTAAATGGTCAATTTTGATATATTACTAAATCACATGGCCCGCATATGGGGGAATTTCGGGCCAATTTTGAAATTGGGCCTCAATTGGCACCAAAATTGCCACGGATATTGAAGTTGTGGCACCAAATGTGCCGGCCCGAAAAGTTACGGGGTAGAAACGCCAGTGGGCTATAGTTGTGGCACCAAAAATGCATTAATCCCTATAAATATGTGACTATTGGTTGTGACCGAGGAGGAAATTATCGAGATCGAATCAACATCCCACTTGAACATCGCCAAAGAAACTTATATAATTTTTTATTTTTTATTTATTGAGTCGAGTTGCGCTTTAAAAGTTATGAAACTATGTTCTTAGGCTTAATTCGATAAGAATAATAAATTGAGCTCAAATAAAATTTTAATTAACGATATTTAGTGGAACTGTGAATAATTAAATTCATATTTCAACAACATAAATCTTTAATTGATATAGCTATTATTCATTTGAAATCACCCATTAGTATTTATAACTCACGTGCAGATAATTACCTCTATGGAACAATATTAGACTTTAATCTGAATTTTCATTTTGTAAATTTAATCTGATTATTTTGAACAATATAATTACCTCACGTGCAAGTGAAAGAAAAAAGTGGTTAGTCGAATGATTTTGGATTCTACGTGGAAAATATTCAGATTAAATAAACAAAATGGAAATTCAACTTTAATTGTTTTCATGTTTTAAAATTTTTTTGGGAAAAGAAAAAGTAGTTAATGATGTTTTAATAGGAGAGAGAAGAGTGAGTTGTTATTTATTAATAATGGGTATTTTGGAAATTGAAAAGTATGGGTTTTTATGACTTTTAATTTGACTAGAAGGGACAAATTAGGAAATGGAAAAAAATTGTTCTGACACCAACAATCTTTGCTCTGGCTATATCGTTATCCACTTTATTTGGTTACCCATTATTATATTGGAGATAATATAGAAAAAAATATTAATTTAATAGTCATGACGGTTTAATATAAAATAAGTCACATTTATTTTCATCATTCCATCTTTTTCCTAGGTTTTTTTGGTTTGGGGGTTTTCGGAATATTAAATAAAATGAAAATGATAAAAATAAACTTAACACGGTCCTTATAGAGGTCCTGCATTTCTTGGGAAGCAAGGTAAATTGGGATTTGATTTTAAAAGAATGATATATCCTTTGGTGATGGCGGATGGCTAATTATTTAAATTAAATGTTTAAAAAAAAAAAGTTTTGAAGTATTATTGTATTTATGGAGGTAAACTGCAAGTTTCAACATGTTAACATGTTTAATCAATTACTCTGTGGTCTGTACTCGTTCCTGATTGTGACATACCCAAATTTTGGATGTTTAAATTATTGCGTTGCCATTGATTCGTCAACAATGCTAATCCAATAGCGTGACAATGTCGCTCAAATTATAATGAAAAATAGTAATTAATTACTCATTTCGTGAATTAAACATGAAATGCATGCTTCTTCTTTTTTATTACACGAAATTCAAGTGTATGCACGGTCCCTTAATTTTAATAAGATATGCAATTATTGAAATCAAAGATTTCTTTCTTTTTTTTATTACACGAAATTCAAGTGTATGCACTATGCACGGTCCCTTAATTTTAATAAGATATGCAATTGTTGAAAAATAGTAATTAATTAATCATTTCGTGAATTAAACATGAAATGCATGCTTCTTCTTTTTTATTACACGAAATTCAAGTGTATGCACGGTCCCTTAATTTTAATAAGATATGCAATTGTTGAAATCAAAGATTTCTTTCTTTTTTTTATTACACGAAATTCAAGTGTATGCATATGCACGGTCCCTTAATTTTAATAAGATATGCAATTGTTGAAATCAAAGATTTCTTTGTCATTAAAGGTGTAATCGAGCCGAGTAGTGTCGAACGATACACTGTTCAAGTTTGGCTTGAATTTTATCGAACTTCATATTTTGTGATTGAGCTTGGTTTGATTGTTAAACGAGACTAACTCAAACGAGCTTTTATCGAACGAGTTCAAGTCGAGTATCGAGTAGCTTGATAATTTACATATATTTTATCAATTTTTAGCTTATAGAGTCGAGCTTTAAAAGTTATAGAACTGAAAACGATGTTCAAACTTATTTGATTAATGTGACGAACCGAGCTCAAACGAGCTTAAGCAGAGTAACGAGTAATTTAATTTGATTTTCAGTCATATTTGGCACCGCGATACAATTCCATATTGGAAAGGAGTAATCATAATGTCATATCACATCACACGTAATATTTCTTACATTTGTAGATGGTGTTCTATTACTCGTAAAAAAAAAAGAGGGGTAAGTAGTAAAGATTCGATTCAATTCGGATTAGTAAAAGTTTATTAGCCCACATTATTATACATGTTATCAAATGAGCTATTTCTCCTCACCGCAGGTCCGCAACTCTACAAAACCTGTGTAATCTCATTTATGCATGCTCATACAGTCATACACTTAATTTCATTAAGTTAATTTTTTTTTCTCTTGTTTGATTTCTCGTACTCTTAAACTCATGTCACTTCAAAATGAAAAAAAAAAATTTAAATTAGTTAATTCTGATAAATTGCCTTTTTATATATATATCTTTATTGTTTTGTGATAGTTTAGAATATTGTTTGTTAATAGTTTTATCGTGTAAATAAGATTAATCTAGTAAATCATCTGATCTATATATTCAGAAATCAATTATAATATAAGAATTTTAAAAAAACAATTATACCAAAATTAATACTCCATCACATCACTAAACAATTTTTACCATTGTTAAGTCAAATTCACCCCATTTTCGTTCACTCAACCAAGACACCTTGTGAAATTCATTGGATCTGGACAGTACAAATGTGAGTGTCACGTATTAAAACTAAAAGTAGGTATAGTATAAGATTGCATTTGCATCTCACGTGTTTGGCATAAAATAAATATTAGCAAAAGAACTCAACTTGGAAGTTACAGCAGATCAGCCAGGATAACGATAATCATGAGGCGAGGCGACTAGATAGGTAGTCAAATGCTTACATGGCAAAAATTGCCTTTTGAGGTTCTTCAGGAGCCAGTTTGATTTTGATCCAGGTAATATATATTTATTTATCATGTTGCTGATTTAAATATATATATTATTAAAGGGTGAGTTTGGCCCAGCGGTGGGAGCTCTTAAAAGCACTTCTAGATCTCCATTGTGATTTTTGAAGTGTTTGGCCCCAATTATAGAAATTGCTTTTAGTCAATCGTGATTTTAATGGTGTTTGGCCCCTAATATCATAATCGCTTTTGAGATCTCCAGAAGTTAAAAATCAATTTATTTCAGAAGCTACTAAAGTGTTAGTTTTGCAAAAGCTATTATCCAAAATCAATTATTTTATAATTGAATTTTATCATAATCACTTATTACCAAAATCCATTTTAGTAAAATTAATTCTCGTATAATTGATTTTCGAATCGCTAGGCCAAACTCACCCTAAAGACATTTTTTAAAATTTAACAGGTGAAGTCTTATAGAACATGGGGAATAATCACTGGCAGCACGAGCGGCGACTTGATACCATGCACTCAAAAACAGACTACTAGGCGGCTAACGATGTGGTTGAATCCGAATTTATCTAAGGACAAACCTAATGGAGGAGGGGTTGGGTAGTAGAGTTTAATGCGGGGGGGGAGGGGGGGTATTTAGTGGGAAGGGTGGAGCTCCCCAGCTACCCTGCCAGGCCCAGGCACCATGATTTAAATATTTTTTTTATGTTTTTAATTTGTATTATTAATTAATACTGTAGTATATTTATATGTTTTGTGATATAGTTTTTTATTCAAATTTTTTTATTTAACTTTTGTTGTTCACTTTTTTTTTTATATTTTAATTTATTAAATTAAAAAATTTATTTCGTTTTAAAAAATAACAATTAAAACTAAATCATTTAATCAGAATCTAGGTGATTATATATTTGAACAATATGAGTTTTCAATTTAACTGAAAATATAATTTAAACACTTAGACAAAAAAATTCAAATTCATATTTTATTATATTATTTTTGTTAATATATTTATCACATTAAATCACCAACATGAATTTTAATAAATTGCAATGAAAACTAACTGGAACAATACGATTTTTATTTTTATTATTATTCTTAATTTAAAGATTTTAATATTAGTATTAATTCAATTATATTATTATTATATAATTATTATAATGGAGTAGGAAAGATTTAAATTGAGTAAAGAGTCACATAATTGGATTCAGATAGGCAGGGGTTGGGGTTGGGGCAGGGGCAGTTGTGGAGCTTTGCCTCTGCCCCCCAGCATTGGGTTTGCCCTAATTAGAGACTTGAAGGATCGGTCTGATAATATAAAGATTCAAAATACGTGAAATGAATATGAATTAAGTAATTTTGATCCGTTAAAGATATGTATCCGACAATAAATAAATAATATATATATATATATATATATATATATATATATATATTTATTGAAACAAATATCATTAATAATATTTTAACATCAGTATAAGAAGATAGTAGTAGTTAATAATTCATATATAATTTTTTTATGCATATTTTCATCTAAAACATGAATATTAGTAAAAAAATGCTTGAAGATGTGAGCTACATTAATTATAATTAAAAATGGTAAACAAGCGTGTAGATTTTGAAAGCAAAAATTTAGCCATGAGCAAGGTTCGGATCCGATTAGACATAAATGAAGTTGGACCTTGGTCGAGCATGATCCGACCCGAATTCGACTCATTGACAATCCTATGAATATTGGATCATATCGTGTTTGTCTCGCATTTATGATAGTATTTTAAGAAATCAATTGAGATTTTTGAAAATGTCTCGACTTTTGTGCCTTTTTTTGTTTTTTGTTTTGGTGAAAATGGTTTCAGAAATAAAATTTTATAGGTTATTCTTAGGCCCTATTTGGAAGAGTTTTAGCTCAGTTTAAAAAAAAAAGTTTTGGTGGTTTTGTTGGAACATTTGAAACCCCATTTGATTAGATTTTATGATTCTGAAAATGATGAAACTCCACTTGGATTGGGTTTGAATGTTGGGTTGGGAAAAAAAATAGGTGGTAGGTGTTAAATCAATGTCTTTTTTATAGAGTTTTGTGGAAAAAAGTAGGTGGTAGGTGTCAAATTAAAAGTTTATAGGTTTCAAGATTTTGTGGGTGGGTTTGTGAATAAGTTTTGTGCTGAGTTTTATGAGTTTTCCCAAACTCCATTTGAAAGAATTATGGCTCAGTTGTAAGGGTGTCAAATCAGAGTTTTGAGGGAAAAAATAGGTGGTAGATGTCAAATCAAAATTATATAGGTGTCAAGAATTTGGTGGTGGGTTTGTGAATAAGTTTGTGCTGACTTATATGGGTTTTTGTCAAACTTCATTTGGAAGAGTTTTGGCTTAGTTTCGCGAGACCCGCGAAATCGAGCCAAAACTTATCCAAATAGGCTTTAGATATTATGAAAAAATAATGTAAGAGATAAAATATTTTGTATCAAATCATGTTTGTTATGACTTATGTGAGATAAATTGTGTAGGAGATATATTACTTTATGTCATAAAAAGTAGAGTTTGTTTACGTATTTTTTAGAGATAATATATTTATTTAAGATTAGGTTTGTTTGTGAAAATTGAGAGACATAAATTATTTCTGAAAGCAAAAAATGTTTTGGCTTTTCAAATAGCACTGAAATGCTCTATGAAAAGCGAGACAAACAAGTCCTTTAAATTCCGTGTTTATAAAATATATTCCGATATATTTATGTTACATTTTTACTTTTGGTCTCATCATCTCATTTCCATTCAACGAGTGCCAAAAGCACAAGAATGACACAATTATATGAGAATAATGAGATCAAACATCTAATGATATAATATTATATGAGATCAAAAGTGTAAAATATGATTTGACACAAAATATTTTATCTCGCTGGAGGGGTGACTTTTATGGGTTTTGTCAAACTTCATTTGAAAGAGTTCTGACTCAGTTTTACGAGACCCGTGAAATCGGGCCAAACTTATCCAAATAGGCCTTTAGATATTATGAAAAAAATAATGTAAGAGATAAAACATTTTGTATCAAATCATATTTGTTATGACTTGAGATAAATTGTGTAAGAGATATATTATATGCGACCAAAAGTGTAAAACATGATTTGACACAAAACATGTTTGTTATGACTTATGTTAGATAAATTATGTAAGAGGTGACGGGGTGGAGAGGGATCGCTGGAGATGACCTAAGATAAAAAAAATATGAGGATCAAATCTCGTCAGACTTAAATGTATTTTTGGCAATAAGTATGTATACATTGTTGTGAATTGTTCAATCAATTAAACATTTGGTGAAATTTTACGAAAAAAATTTAAAAACGTCTGAAATAATTATAAATGAAATATGATGAAGCATAATTCTTTTTTTTTTAAATGATCCACAAGGACCACAAACAGAAATATTTATCCAAGGTGGTTGGGCCAAGTGGTAGTGACTTGCGACCCCCAGAGGCGAGACTCAAGTTCGAATCCTACTAGAGACATCACATTGGGGAGGACTTATACCATTTGCACTCTTCGGTCCGAACTGTAAATACACAGTTTAGTAGATTAAAAAAAAATATATTTAGATGGGAACTTAATATAATATTGATATATTGCGCAATTACATTGCTACAAGTATGTAACTTTTTTCTTTTTAGTAGATATGACATATAGATTGTTAGATAAGTTGAAATACGGGCAAGAAAAGTGTGACTTGCTAATGAAAGTAGTAGAGGTTCACATGATTCATCTCTTACAAAACCCTTTTTGAGTTCATTATGATGAGAAGAAAATTGTATCTATTTAGCTCCAACATGTGGGGAGCAACGGCATTTGCCGCATTCGCCCCTTTAGAATTTTTCCTTTTCTTTTTTCTTTGGCAATAGACAATAACAGAAATGCAGATGAACTTATTTAAAATTTCATTTTAATTTGGTTGGGCGTACCGCGTACGTCCCACACACTACAAAAAAATTAAATTTTAGTGATAAAATTTTATGTGACAATGTTAAAATTGTCACTTCTTATTATATATATTAAGTGACAAGAACTCAAATATTGTCACTAAAATGGTTTTCATAAACATACTAGTGACAAAAATTTTATAAAAGTTGTCACTATTGACATTTAGCGATACCCCAAAAGTGACAACAAAAAAGTTGTCACTAAACCATAGTGACAATATTTATTGTCACTGGGTTGTCACTAAAAAGGTGTCGCTAATTTTCAATAGTGACAACTTAAGTCACCATATATTTGTCATTAATAGCTATTAGTGACAACTTAAAAATATATTTTGTCACTATTGCACTTGTCACCATTATTATTATGACAAAATTAATATTTTTATCACTAAATGCATACAAAGAGTGACAACTTCCATATTATCACTTAATTTTTTGTCATTTAAGCTCAATTTTCTTGTAGTGACATCATTGATAATTTGTCAACTGGTGCTAAAATTAATTCAAGCACAATTTGATAAAATTATAAAAATTAGTTATTTTTTTTGGTAAAAAAAAAAAGAAAAAAAAATAGTTAAATCTTCATTAAACTCGATATATTTATATCTATGAACTATAAGAAATAATCCAGTTTAACTTAATAATATTAAGGGAGATGAACAATGAGATTAAAAGTTAAAACAAAGGAGAAATCTAATAATTGAATTCACTTCACTGTTTAGTCTATGTTTTGGTTTCATAGATTCATCTCATTTGTTTGAAATTTGAATCTCAACTCTCACGGTCATCGAAACTAAGAGCATATTCAACAAGAATATATAAATTTCACTATGTATATCAAATTATACATAGTGAATAATGTTTTACATATCCACTTTTAACTACCCACTCCAATAATTATTATTCAAATTTTAGATATTATCTTTTATTCTCCTACAAATTTTAAAATTATAAAAGATGTTATCGATAATATTTTATTACTCCGTATAGGCGTATACGTCCAAATATAAATAATAAATAAATATTTTTTTATATGTGAAATAAACCATTTTATATATAGCTGTTATGTGGATTAAAGTTCTTGTATTTTTTTTATACATAAACAATATTAATAATATTTTCACATGTGAAATAATTTTTTGATAGATAATTTGAATATGTGTCTGCTTTGTATAGTTTTACATGACCATGTAAATCTACATTGTCAAAATGAGTTATACATGGTCACTGAGAATTTTTATAACATTGTTTGAAGCCAATTTTTTCACTTTGGTTATGTAAATCTCAATTTTTTGCTCTCCAATAAGCAAATAAAAAAAATTATTGTTGGAGATTCTATAATAAGTACATGTTTTTTCTCTAATTAAACTGACAAATACTTTTAATATTATAAAAAAAAATAGTGAGCATCATGATTGTCTAAAATGTCTTCTTCTTTTAGAAAAAGAAATCATAATAAGAGAATTGTCGAGTTGGGCCTATTCTCCATGCAAGAACGGGCTAAGAAATATATCATGTTCCAAAAACAATTACAATTTACAGCCCGACCTTATTTTTTCAATTGTTGGATTTAGTTATCTGAATCACCGGCTAAAAGGCCTCGGTATACGGTAGTAGGCCAGTGGCACATTTCACCAAACTTCTTTTATTGGAAGAATCAAGTTTCAAGAGAGTATATATTATGTTTGATATACAGGAATTTTAGTACACAAATTACAAATATAAGAGAAATAAAGAAGAAAAGGAGCCACAACAGAATTATAATTTCTCAAATTGTTATATAGCTAATACCCGTGGATTAGAATTTCACTTAATCACTTTGTTTGCAAATGATTTAAGAAAAAAATATTAAACTTAACATTATTTAATCCTTCTATTCTAAATTAACTCATTCTGTGATTTGCCAAACGTATATTAGAGCATTGAAACATCACAACCAAAAAAATTTAACTAAATAGTTGGGCTTTCCCATAGCAGGAAAGACCCTCCAAAAAAAGGAGTATGCTGCTTGTAGTGCAGCGAGCACACGGTATTCTTTAGTAAAAGGCGAAAGAATAGTTCGCTTTGTGCTCACTGCGCAGCTGCTTGAGTTAAGTTTGTGGAAACAATTTGCTTTAAATAACCAGGCCATCTCTCTCAACGTAACAGCCTTCCATGTGGGATAGGTGGTATGTTGGCAGTTTGGCTGTACCACTGGATTCCTGCTAACACTTTGGATATTGTTTATCAACTCCTTCTAGAAAGTCTTTTAGGATTTTGTTTATCAAAATAGTACGACATCACACTTTTTCGTTCTTTGCTTTCATTAAATCTTTGCTCCATAGAAAGTCTTTTAAGGATAATTTCTATTTTGAAAGGAAGCCTTTAAAAATAAACGACTTTTACTAGACAGGATAAAAACCAATTATAGTGAAGTTCTTTTCTCCTGATATCCTAGAGAAGTTTCTTTTATAAACAAAAACTGTAACATTAAGATTATTTCAAAATTTGTTTCTTGAGGAGCCCATACACGCTAATGAGAGTTCTAACACACAAATTCTGAAGATTCAGCTTAGACCATCTCCAACAGTCCTCTTAAATTCTGACCTCTTATCTTAAAATTTAAGGAGTGAACAGTATTATACATGTCCACTTTTTACTCTGCACTCCAACAACTAGTTTATATTTTAAGATTCTATTTTATACAACACCACCACTTCACTCCAACATCTAATTTATATTTAATAAACTATTCTTAATAATAATTTATATATAAATATTAGTGATATATATAATATTTATTTATTTATTTAATAAAATAATATTAATAAAATTTACTTTTTTAAAATATCATAATTTCGAGAAAATAATATGAATTTAAATTAAATAATGGTGTTCTATGAATTTAAATTAAATGATTCGTGAAAGTAATATGAAATTAAAATATAGGAGTATTATTTTGAAAAAATAATATGAATTACTATTTAAAATAGGGAAAGTACAACTTTACATGCAAAATGAGTTTTTAAAAATTAACTTTGGCCTCTTATATTTAAGAGGCCAAACTTATAATTTTTGCTGGGTCTTATAATATAAGAGCTCTCTTGGAGCTCATTTTTTTGCCAAAACTTATAATTTTTCTTATATTTTGAGTTATAAATGGCTTGTTGGAGATGGTCTTAGTATTTAATTGAGCTGGCTAAATACATTCAGTTGTTTCTCATCCTCAGTCATGTCCAAACCAAATTTTCAATTTCGTTTTTTACTTGCACTATGTATTGTTTATAGTGCTACGAAACCAAATTTCAAGACAACCATTCTTACCAAGTCTTTACTTCAAGGTATAAATAATCTAGTTATTTATCATAAGAACTGGAATTAAATAAGGAGCATCTCAAGAGGCTTCAGAATTACAGATTGGGCCTAATAAGACTTGGACTAGTATTGGGCAGGGGCCGCGCGAACGCAGGCCCCCTCTACCACAAATTATGACGTAGGCTCGACCACTTGGGCCGACCTTAGGCGGGCGCCCCTCCAGAGTGCAATGGAGGTCGCCAACCTAGGCCATGGGCCTTGATGATGGCCCATTGACCCCGTCCAGGTAAGTATGTATTCCATTAAAATTTCTTCTCTTTATGTTACAGCTCTGTCTATCATAACAAGATCAGTAAGGCGATGTGGGATAATGCAACAAGAATGATACCTTCTATTTTGCTTTATTTTATGCCTGAAAAATCAGTCCCTACAGGCCCTATATTTTATCGGAAATTTGTGATAAAGAGAGAAGTATGGTGAGACTTCTTCATAAATTAAATTGTTGTGTAACCAAGTTCTCTGCTAAACTTTTTTTTATACTTTAAACTTGATTAATTAATGAAAGGTCCCAACCACAGTTAATGGGATAAACTATCAAATTACTAAATTAAAACTTGATTTAATCAATTGTTGTGATTTTTTTTAGCCCAAGATGCCCGATAAATTCATACTTTTAAAGATAGTGAATGCATCGTTATCAAAGTACAAAAATAAACTAATTACAAAGACTAATATTAAACTAAACAAATAATGGGAATTGAGCTCATGTTCTCTTTGTCACTGAACTTCAATCTTAACCAACTTGTTAAGGCCTCATCGGCCAATCAAATTATTAATGAAAGATAACAAACTAGATAACATGAGATTTAGGTTAATTGTGAAATATAGCATGAGCATTAATGTTGTCAATAGTCTTTGAAATTCTACTTTAGCTGCCTTGATACTTTTATTATATAAGATATAAATAAAATAGATGTTTGATTTCGATTTGTATTTGCTTAATTAAGATAGAACAAGGATGACAAAAATTGAATGGACGTTACATACAGCCCTTGCCGGTAAAAAAAATGAACAAGTAATTAAGAAAGCTAGTTTGTTTAATCTTGAATGAAAGCTCACATAAGAGCAGACGCAGTTATTAGTAGTGATGACTTTCATCATCACATGTTTTTTTGTGTGAAATAGATAATAAAGTTGGAAAATTTAGATATTACCATAATTTTTCTAGCCCAATCTAAAATTATTGAAGTATTTATATAATGAAATCATTTCCGAGTAAATAATTTAACCAAAGCTAATTATTCAATGGATTGTCATAAATGAAAAAAAAAATGTAGGCAAATCTAGTTTGAATCTACGGCCCCCTTTGGAAGGGTTTTGGTTCGATTTCGCGGGTCTCGATTTCAAAAAGATGGTTTGGATGATTTCGGTGAAACCTTTTAAATCCCATCTGATTAGGTTTTGGTTGCGTTTTGTTGTTTTAAAAAACTTAAACGTCATTTTGATTGAGTTTGAATGTTGGGGTTTGGGGAAAAAAATAGATTGTATGTTTCAAATCAATGTAATTTTTTAGAGTTTATGTGTGTGGTGGGTGGGTGGGGGGATAGGGGGTAGGTAAGGCCATCTCCAGTGGTGACTCCGGTGGCCGGGTCGGGGTCGGGGGTGGGTGAAATAGCCGTCTCCAGCGGCTGGGGGTCGGGGCGGGGTGGGCTTCGGGGTGGGAACGGGGCGGGGCGAGGGCTCAAGAGTTTGAGTTACACTATCTTATTTTCTAAAAAAAAAAGATACACAAACTCTACTTTGATTTGACATAAAATAATTTATCTCTTACAAAATTTACTACACGTAATATACATGATTTGTCATACAATAATCTATCTTTACACAACTTATCATACGTAACATACATTTAATATAAAGTAATCCATCCGTTACATTATTCCTATTTTCTTACCATTATCTCTAAAAAAAACTTACCAAAAATTATTTCTCAAATCAGTTTCACAAAATCTAAATACACAGTATTAAAAAAATAGAGATATTTTCAAAAAAAATCTGAAACTACTCTGGAAAATGAAAGAAATGCAAGACAAACAGGACGGACCATCACATCTCCACTTTCCAGAGGCCCACCCATGACCACCGCCATATTTTTTCAAAGAATATGGGCCAAAATCGACTAGGTTGGTGTTTGGCCCATTTAGGCGAAACTCTAGGCCCAAAACCAAATCCCAGTCCAAATGAGCCCGCGTATTTCTTTTCTAAACCCCCCCTGTAGTAGTCAAAAACAAAAGAAGAAGAGTTTGACGGAAGAAGAAATACTTTGGCTTCTCCCCATTGATAAACTTCTTCAGTTCTCTCTCACTCGAACGCACAACTCACAGTATTGTGTTTCAATTATTCAGATTAGGTCATTTCTTCCGTAATCTTTGACAATGAAGAAAGTGAGTAGCGGTGGAAACAAAAACCCAAAACCACCCAAAACTAAACCTTTAGGAGCAACCCTACTCGGAATGAATGAAAACGACGCCGCTGGACTCATCGGTGGCATAGTAGAAAAAGGCTTCTCAGAAACCATGCTTCCGTCAGCACCTCAACCTTCTGTCTTGCCTTTCCCGGTGGCCCGCCACCGCTCTCACGCTCCAGTACGCATACTTCTAACTTTATTAGCTTTATGTTTTGGGAAATTAACTGGTTCTTGAAACTTGGGTTCTATTTTTATGCTGTCTGAGCTTGCATTGTGGAATTAAGGTGTAGGAACTTAGCTTTTGGTTTTCTTATTGTTTATAGAGTGGCTTGTTTCTTTTTATGTTCAGTTAAATGAAAATTTGGACGCTTTTTATGATGTAGTGATTGGTTTGTTAATTTTGTTTAACAGCATTGGGCGCCGAAAGTTAAAAACTTTAATGTAAATAACTATGGTGATGGTGACGATGTGGATGGGGAAGGTGATAGGGAAGATTTTGATGGGATGGATTTGGCCGCTAATGTTGCAAACCCAGTTCCGAGAAAAGAAAAGAAGGGTTTAGATTTTGGCAAGTGGCAGGAGAAGATGAAAATTAATGGGAATTCTGGACTTTCCGAAAAGAAAAATGAAACCGAAAGAACTTCACATGGTGGTCATGCGAAAGAACAATCTATGACTGTAAACAACAAGGTGTCTGCAGTCTCTGAAGAGATAAAGGAGCAAAGTAGAGGCTCGTTATACAATATTGGATCACGTAAAGAAATACACACAGTTTCAGAAATTGAACGTAAGCCAATTTCCCACATGGATTCTAGCTTTGCTGCACGTAAGTTGGTAGGGGAAGAAGATGGCGGCATTGAGAGCCAGATTGATTCTGAGAACCGTGCTCGATTGTTACAAATGTCTGCTGATGAGATTGCTGAAGCACAAGCTGAAATAATGGCAAAGCTAAATCCAGAATTGATAAATGCTCTAAAGAAACGGGCTCAAGCCAAAGTGAAGAGACAGAAATTTTCAGACAGTGAGCAAAGTGAGAAAAATCTGTCAACAGTAACTGCAGACTCTGATAGAACTAGCTCTCATGATTCAGTGAAAAATGTTGCTGGAGAAGCACAGACTGAAGAAGGTAATAAAGCTTCCGTAAATACAGGTAAAGAAAACTGTAGCTTGTGGGATGCTTGGAGCAAAAGAGTTGAGAGTGTTAGAGGTCTGAGATTTTCCTTGGATGGGAGCGTTATCAACAGTGATTTTGCTCATGTATCAGATTCTGGTAAGGCGTATTAAAGTAAAGTTATTTTCACCATTTTTGTTATAGGGTGAAATATTTGATAATTTAGTTGCTGTGTTAGATGTTACATTGAATTTATGAACCCTTACTAATTATTCATTCGGTTATTTATTTCCTGATGCTAGATGTTGCATTGAATATAAGTATTGTACTATTTCTTTTTACTCATAAATTTAGTGTCAATAAAACAGTGTCTTAGATGGTTGCATTTTCAAAAATGTACTTTCTTAACCCTCAAATGAAACTAGTTCTTTGGTAAAAAGTTAATTCATTAATCAGCAATATGATCTGGCAATTGTTGGATATTAGGGGTTTGGAAGTTAGGACATTATTACATGGACCCAATCTGTGAAAAATGTTGCTAGTCTTATTATCTTTTATTTTTAATTTCTCTTAAGTACTTGTACCTATTTTAATTTTAAATGAATCTCTCTTAGTAAAAAGTTGATGGTTTTCCGCATGTGTCGCTGTAGGAAGTGCATCATCTCAAAGTGGATATAGTGAAGATAATGTCTCTAAACGAGATTTTCTTAGAACAGAGGGTGATCCTGGTGCTTCTGGTTATACCATAAAAGAAGCAATTGCTCTAACTCGTAGTGTGGTCAGTGAGAATAATTTTTGGTACCTCAGTTTACCAAATATGATTATATATTTTTGTTTTGATTTTGATTTTCTTTTTATTGATGCTTTTGGAATACATATTTCAGGTTCCTGGGCAACGCACTCTTGCATTACATTTACTTGCATCTGTTCTTGATAGGGCAATTGTCAGCATCTGCCGGAATCAAGTTGAGCCTGAAGGATCTGTTGACTGGGAGGCTATTTGGGCTTTTACTCTTGGACCAGAACCAGAGCTTGTTTTTTCACTAAGGTATATTATAAAGCCTGTGATTGGCTTGTTATTCCTCATCTCATTTATGCATCAGCAAATATTAGACAATTTATTGTTGTGATTTGGTGTCATTTCGAATGATTCACTGCTTGAAGTATAGGGTTTACCTCTTATTCTTTTCTTGTAGTTGCTAAAACCTTAACGCACAATTATTAATTTATACAACCTATTCTCTGTTTATTGGATCAAGTACCAAGCTGTCTGGCTTTAACTCAATTATAAGTTTTGCATAATCTCTTGATGATATTTCTAATGCTTGCATTACCCAGAAAGTTGTCTGGCAATTTGGTTGGCCTCTTCATACTTTTGTGATTGCGATGATTTTTGTTGATTTGAGATGAATATGCCAAGGGCCAGTACTTTTAATTCTTAACAAAAAACTTTTTCAATATGATAACATGAATTGACTAAGAACATCACAACTTGTATTTATATGCTGAAAATCGAAAGTCATAATTAATAGACGGTGTGATGCACTCGTGTCTTTGTATTTTCCTAATGCTATGCTGGGAGTAGAACTTGGATTTTAGTATGAAAAAGAAAGTTTTAGGTGAGCAAAAATCAAAGCTCAATGTTGAATGTTCGCTTAGTTTTTTACTTACTAAAATTCAAGAACCAAATATAACTTAAATGTATTTTTACTCTTGTTTCAAGATTATTTGTTTTCAGTGAAAAGCTCCTTGGCATGTGAGCTTGAAACTTCATCATAATTGTGTTTTTTTAACATATTTGTCTCTTTGTAGAATGTGCCTTGACGATAATCACAACTCTGTAGTCCACGCTTGTGCCAAAGCAATTCAGTGTGTGCTAAGCTGTGAAATGAACGAATATATATTTGACATCTCAGAGGTAAATTTGCAGTTGAAAAAGTGTTATCTTATTTGCTTTCATGGATTGTAAGTAGTTTATCTAATAAATATATATTCATTTTACAGAAAACACCAACTTATTTGGGGGATGTTTGCACTGCTCCTGTTTTTAGAAGTAAGCCAGATATTAATGCTGGTTTCCTTCGAGGTGGCTTTTGGAAGTATAATACCAAACCTTCTAATATTGTTGTTTCCGATGAGAGTGACAAACCTGAAGGTGAAGGTGAACGGACTATTAAGGATGATATAGTTGTGGCTGGGCAGGATACTGCTTCAGGTCTTGTTAGAATGGAAATTCTTCCAAGGATTTGCCATCTCCTCGAGGTAAGCATTTTGATGCAATGAAAATATCAATATTTATTGTTACGAAAATGAATAGTATTTGTTATGGATTAAAATTTCAATGAAATGAATGGTTTTTTCTTTTTAAAATTATGGAAACTGAATTAATGGTATTTTAAACTGTTCCCCTGGAACTTTCCTTTTTGTCCTAATTTTTCTACAATCAGTTTCTTTTGCTACCATCGTTTTTTGTTCGACCTTCCGATTAAATTTTTGGTCGTTTCATGATTATAGAAATAAGGGTTCGTTTAGTTGTATGCTAATATTTATTGAATTAGGTTTTTTATAAGCTAGTTTTACTGTTTTTAAATATGTTAGCATCCATTTTATTAAAGATCCATAGACCGATAAATAATTGACTATGATTTAGAAGTAAGAAATAATCAATCTCAAATAAACTCATAACGACATTATGTATTGTTTTTATAAAACTGAATACTTATTAGTTGATTGGAATATAAAG
The DNA here is from genome assembly GCA_034814905.1 of Penstemon davidsonii. Classification (NCBI taxonomy): domain Eukaryota; kingdom Viridiplantae; phylum Streptophyta; class Magnoliopsida; order Lamiales; family Plantaginaceae; genus Penstemon; species Penstemon davidsonii. The sequence continues at coordinate 10,336,857 of JAYDYQ010002688.1, forward strand.
AATCTATTACTTCTATATTATAGCATACACATGCTCAATTTTTTTTTTTATTGAGAACAACACATGCTCAAATTTAACAGTCCATTTTCTTTTTCTCTTTTTCTGAATGTTTATTCAATTTTTCGATTTTCTTGATGTTTCTAAGAAATTTTAAATATTTAGTATCTCGATACACACCTTAGTAACAAAAATTTCATTCCATGCACTCTAGTTCGCTAATGAACTTGTGAATTCCTGTGGTACCAGACAGATCCTGCTGCTTCATTAGAAGAATCCTTAATATCTATATTAATAGCTTTAGCAAGGCATTCCCCAGAGTGTGCTGCTGCAATTGTAAACTGCGAAAGGCTTGTTCAGACAATTGCCAACAGATTCACTTTGAAACAACAAACAGAAATCAATCCTTGCAAGATAAAATCCGTTACACTCTTAAAGGTGAGCAAATCTTTTTCTTGCTCACTTGCCAAATAAGTTTTTCTACAGTGCTCAATTTGTGTGTTTTCCTTTTGGTGTTTTGAAGGTGTTGGCTAGGGTTGATAAAAAGAGTTGCTTAAAATTCATAAAGAATGGACTTTTCCAGAAGGTGACTTGGCACTTATACCGATATCCATTCTCTCTTGACCAATGGTTAAAATCTGGAAAAGAGGCCTGTAAGCTTACATCTGCTTTACTTATCGAACAATTACGCCTGTGGAAAGTCTGCCTCCAATATGGATATTGTCTTTCTGAATTTTCCGACATATTTACAACATTATGTGTTTGGTTGAGTGTGCCTACAATTGACAAACTAATCAACAACAATGTAATGAATGAATATTGTGCCATCACAAAGGAATCATACCTTCTTCTGGATGTTTTAGCTGGTAAACTTCCAAATTTCTACTCAAAGGGTACTCCTCAAGATTCAAATGCTTGTTCTTGGAGTCATTTTGGAACTACGATCGATCTTGCCCTTGAGTGGATGAATGTGAAAGGCATTCACAGTTTGCAGGATTCTGAACTAAATTCCTTGTTATGGGTAATCTCTTCCGTTTTTAATATGCTTTCGAGTATGCTCAAGGCTGTGATCCCGGAAAATAATAGTAGCTTGCAATGGTTGCCAGATTTTGTTCCAAAGATCGGACTTCAAATTATAAAAAATGGATATTTGAGATTTTCAGGATTCAGTGAAAATGGTTCATTGGTCGAGTATTTATGTAATTTGAGACTTAAAAACGAGCAAGAATTAGCAATATCTTCGACATGCTGCCTTCAAGGATTGGTCCAAGTAGTTGCTTCTGTTGATAAGTTGATCAATCTTGCTAATCTCGAGCCATCTAAATATCAAAGTCTTTCAAGTGAAGATAAAATTCTTGCTAACGGGATACTTAAATACTCTGTAGTTGAAGTACGAGATATGCTTACAAGTTTTATGAGGTTAATCACCAATGAATGGCAATGCATGCAGCCTATCGAGATTTTCAGCAGAGGTGGTCTTGCTCCAGGAGTTGGTGTAGGGTGGGGTGCACCCGGTGGAGGATATTGGTCCTTAAAAACTCTGCTGGCTCAGCAAGATACCATATTGCTTAATCACTTGCTTCAGATTTCCGAAATCCCTTCTGCCATAGATGCATTAGAAGCTGAAGAAGTGGGCTATACAATGCAAAGGATAAATTGTGTCCTTGCTGCTTGTATAATTGTGGGCCCCGGTAATAGTTCGGTTATCGATCGACTACTGAGTTTCATATTCCAAGCTCCCGTTTTGAAGTATCTTGATATGGGTATTAGACAGTTCCTTAATCTTAGAAAAGGGTCCAAATTTTTCCTGTGGAATTACGAAAAAGATGAATTCTTTTCCTTTTCTAATGTGTTGGCTACTCATTTCAAAAACAGATGGCTCAATATAAAGAAGAAACAAAAACCCGCGAGCCAAAACAATTCAAAGAGAGGTCGTAATTCACTTGAGACTATTCACGAGGATACGGAAGAGTCAACTTCTTTAATACATGAGTGGGCTCACCAAAGGTTGCATCTTCCTGCACATTGGTTTCTTAGTGCAATCTCCACCGTTCATTTCAAAGAAACCGATATGGAGGAACCTTTAGACTTTCTAGAAGTTTCCAAGGGTGGACTCTTCTTTCTCCTAGGTATTGAAGCAATTCCTACTTTCCTTACCTCTGAGTGTTCCTCTCCTGTTCAATGGGTTCCAGTTGTTTGGAAACTGCATGCACTGTCGGTAGTATTACTTTCTGGAATGGGTGTTCTTGAAGATGAGAAGAGTCGAGATGTCTATGAAACTTTACAGAACGTCTATGGTGAAATTCTTGATGAGAAAAAGTTGTCTACTGTGAAGTCCCTGCAGTTTGAGTCGGATATACACCAGAATTACTCTACATTTATTGAAGCTCTAGTCGACCAATTTGCAGCTGAATCTTATGGTGATGAGGTATTTGGCCGGCAAATTGCAATATATTTATACGGATCTGTTGAAGCTTCTGTAAGGCTTGCCGCATGGAATGCACTGTCTAATGCTCGTGTTCTTGAACTTTTACCTCCTCTGACTAAGTGCTTCACAAAGGCTGAGGGCTATCTTGAACCTATTGAGGTACTACTCTTAAACTTTGTTTTTCTCTTAGCTAAAAAAAAATGGGAATTTGCTGATGGTAAAAAAGTAGGAGAATAGGTGTTCCAGAATATTTGATCATAAGCAATACTATACTTTCGTTGAGGGTATTTATTCAAGAAAATATAAAAAAGAGTACTTAAATTACCCTCACCTAAATTTATATTAAAGTTATGACTAGTAGCAAAATGGACATTTTACGTGCGCGTCTATTTTTTTTCAACTGTAACTAACGACATAGGAGGTTTTGATAGTTATTGAAACCTCATGGGGGTGTTTCTGTAATTTAACGTATACCTAGATTAAAATCACCAGTTGATTCGGATGCAGGACGACGAGAAAATATTGGAAGCTTATGTAAAATCATGGGTGTCCGGTGCCCTAGAGAAAGCAGCCAATCGAGGTTCAATGACATTATCACTGGTTCTGCACCATCTATCATCTTTTATATTTGGTAATGTTGCTGGTGAAAAGCTATCACTGCGCAATAAGCTTACAAAATCTTTGTTGCGTGACTATTCTCGGAAACAGCAGCATAAGGTAAGATGAAATCATACAATTTCTCAGAGAATTTAGATTTTTTTCCCTTATGGTACAGTTATCATTGTCTCATTTATTTTACTAAATGCTGTTATTATTAGATATGCATATATCTGTGGGAAAAAAATGCATTTCTAGTCCCACAGGACTGTACACTCGCCACTTTTGATCCTACATTTGGTCTTTCCCCCCATGACATCCAATTTTTTGCACTTTTGGTCCCATAGAACAGTTTCAGTTTTGCACTTTTGGTCCTGTAGGACCATAGCTGATTTAACACTATTGGTCCCAAATTGGATGAGGAAGGGGGGGAGAGGGCGAAATGTTCAAAATATATTGAAAGCGTGGTCTAAAAGTGCTATTATTTAAAAGTCCTTTGTATCCAGTCACGATATGAAAAGAAAAGATGATGGAAGGTCCTAACTCCTAGGCATTTCTTTATTGGGTTTTTCCGACCACTTGGGCTATATACTTATATAATTTTGCAATATGTTGACAGGGCATGATGGTAAAATTAATATGCTATAAGAAACATGACACCATTATGAAGCAGCCACTAACTGAGGTAGAAAAAAGATTGCAGCTTTTGAAAGAAATATGTGAAGGAAATTCATCACTTGTGACTGCTGTGGAAGATCTCGAAACCTTCGTCAGAAAAGACTTAAATTAGAGTATGTCTTAAAGTTGAATTCGTGCCACACTTGTATAGTGGTTAAATGTGATTTAATTTTTTTTTTAAATAAAGGCCTTAATTCAAAAATAGTTTAATTGTCTGTTTTGGAGAAAATCTGAGTGAACATGGTATTAGCAGTGTGATTAACGTGTTTTGGTTGGTGAGGTGAGTATTGGATCTAGGTAACTAAAATGCGGAACGGGAGCGGGAGAGCAGGAGCGCGAGAGTGTGAAGTTTTAGAAATCTAGATAATGGGAGCTTCTCTAGAATGTCTCTAAAATAATATTATAATAATAAAAATCTTATATGACAACTAAAAAAATTATATTAAATCTATAACTCATTGTTTCTTAAGATAAGAATGTAAGAATTTAATAAATTAACTTTTTTAAGTTTTATTCAATATTCACACCGAACCAAACAGTAGAGAAAATGTTACAACAGTGAAAATAGGAGAGATAATATAACAAAATATAATACTATAACTTGAAATAATAATACTCATTATAATATTAAAAAGCTGACCAAATGTCATTATGGTACTGTTAAAAGAATTCTCATTTCCAGAGACATGGATCCCACTACCACTATTCATACAATACATACAAGACAGTTCTGCCAGCCCACGGCATTTGAGTTAACGCGAATTTGTATGTAACGGAGCGCGAATTATTTCTCATTATGGCACGAATTTAGTGCCGAATTGTCAATTTGCGCTTGGAGCGCGAATTCGGAGCAAATGTCATAGGCTGAAGCGCGAATTTAGTTACCTGGTATTGGATACTAATAATTGCAGGGCTGGAGACTTGAAATCCAGTTGTACAGTCATATTAATTTTAAACATTCCATGTTATAGAGTCGTCGTCATCATCAACGTATTCTTCAATAAGCGCTGGAGTATAATTAGCAAATTTTTTTATTTATTCATTCCTTCTTGTTGGGGCAATTACTGGAAAGGGGTTAGCAAAATACCCCACTAGATTTAAAGCTATGAGAAAAATAAAAAATACAATTGCCTGATGACACTCGAACTAAGATCGAGCCAGAAGAAACAAATGTTTACTGACGGGGGCAATCTAGTAATATATTTTCCAAAGAGCTACTTGTACCTTAGCAAAGTAATTTCAAGTGAATTTTATTTCCAAAGTAGTTGTACCTCTGTAAAGTATTTTCCAAGAAATATTAACTAATTAGCTACTTTTAGTGAAGTAATTTCCATATAACTACTACTCCAAAAGTGGTTTACTCCTCTTCATTCACAAGCTACTATTGCCCCCAGTAGGCTACTCTTCTTGTATTCCAAAAGAAAAAAGAAGAAGATGGAAGTGAAATCAATTACAAAAATACAAGTAAAAGAAGAAGAAACACAAGCCAACGTGGATATATGGAAGTACGTGTTTGGTTTCACTCCAATGGCGATAGTAAAATGTGCCATCGAACTCCAAATAGCGGATGTCATTGAAAGCCACGGCGGAGCCATGACACTCACCGACCTCTCCACCGCCCTCGACTGCTCTCAATCATCCCTCCACCGCATCATGAGATACTTAACACATCGTGGTTTCTTTAAACAAATACCCACAAGCCAAGACTCATCGTCATTTCACTACATCCAAACACCCCTTTCTCGTCTGCTCATACAAAACGAAGCTAACAGCATGGCTGCTTTTGTTTTACTGGAGAGCAGCCCAGTGATGCTTGCCCCTTGGCAGAGGTGTTGAATTTATATATTTTGAGATTGCAATTATATTCTTCATTCATATATTTTGCGTCAATTGACTAGCCACTTCGGTGGTCCTGCTCTATTTTATGGAGCTTTTGACCCAAGGAACCTATATTTATACTAATACTACATAACTCTACTAATTCTAGTTCAATTGTTTCAATCTATATTCATGCATAATCCCATTTGAAATTCCTTTATATATCAAGAGGGAGGTTTCCATTTTTTAAGTAAACAGGGGGGTTATTGCCAATTTATAAAGTTAACAGGGGGTTTTTGTCAATTTTTAGGTAAATAGGGGTGTTATTGCATCTTTTGGTGGGGATATAATTGTCAGTTCTCCTGCAAAATATGTTTTCCGGCTTGGGGGGATTTTCTTTGCTAATAAAAAATAACACAAGGGAGTTTTCGCTAATTAAGCAAAGCATATGGTTTTTTTTGCATTTCACTCTCATGAATATTTAAGTTATTTCCAACAACAGGCTGAGCGTGCAGGCTAAAACAAATGGGCCATCGGCATTTGAGACTGTACATGGTGAGGATGTATGGATTTTCGCGGCTAAGAATCCGGCACATAGCAAGTTGATTGATGATGCAATGGCAAGCCATGCTAGGGGGATTATGGCTGCAATTGTGGATCAGTATTCGGAAGTGTTTAAGGGGGTGGGTTCGTTGGTTGATGTTGGTGGTGGTGATGGGACGAGTCTCCGCACTTTGGTTAAGGCCTGTCCCTGTATTTGTGGGATTAATTTCGATCTACCTCATGTGGTTTCTGTTGCTCCAATTTGTGATGGTGTTGAGCATGTTGGTGGCGACATGTTTCAAAGTGTTCCAAAGGCTGATGCTGCTTTTATCATGGTATGTACATGTTGGCTTAGTTCGATTATTATCATATAGTTTCTAATTTCCAACGACTATAACTTTTGGAAATTTATGAATGACCTGCATTTCTTGTGTTCTATTACAAATTTATTATGACATTATATGGCCCTCTTATTATAGTTTCTATAATATGATTTATGAGCCTATATCCTTGAAATTTACTGCATGATTTTTTGGGCCATTTTCTTACCATGACCGTATTTTATTATTATAGGATTTTCGAAAAGTGACTGTAAATTGGTTCCTAGCTAGTCCCCTTAAGTTTGAGCTAATGAAACAATACTCTCCTTTTTTATGATGTAGTGGGTATTGCACGACTGGAGTGATGAAGAGTGCATCCAAATATTGAGAAATTGTTTAAAAGCTATTCCAAAGGAGAAAGGGAAAGTGATCATAGCAGAGGCGGTGATTGAAGAAGGGGAAGAAGATAAGTACAGCGATGTTCGTTTGGCATTAGACATGGTGATGTTGGCTCACACGGAGAAAGGAAAAGAGAGGACTCTTAAAGAATGGGAACATGTGGTGTATGCAGCTGGTTTCACTAGGTGCACTGTGAAGCATATTGAAGCTATTACTGCTGTGATTGAGGCCTATCCATGAAGAAACCTTATAAATTTGATAAAAATAAATTATAGTAGTAGTATTTAATTTAATGTTGTGTCTATTGTGTGTTGAATTCCTATGTTTGTCGTAACATGTTCAATAATATTAAATGAAAGAGCATTTGCTGGTGCAATTATCCATCCATATCAGGTTTCTTTCTCTCAATTTGGACGTTTGATTTTAATATGACACCATTATGCATGTTTTGAAAAGTTAGCGCCATTGTCAAATTATTGAACACTTGTGGGACAGATCGGTATATTATATGAAGTTCATCCACGTGTAATTTGACGATCGAACACTTGTGGGACAGATCAGTATATTATATGAAGTTAAATAATGATTTTTTTGTGGGGATCAACTATTTATTTATTTATTCCTGAAAAAAGGAAAAATAAAAGAAGGTAATATAAAAAAGAGAAAACATTTACAACAGTCCCTATTCAGTATCTTATTCAATAAAGCAGCTATACCAAGTTCAGTAATGATTTGCCAAGATCAACAGGAAAAATAAGAGTGGAAGCCAGATTTGCAAAATCTACAAAGTGATTAATCATATCATCCTTTTTAATTTTTTATCATTTCTTATGCTTTCAAATCTTTAATTAGAAAAGATTATAAGTATCAGTTTATCAGAGACGAAGCAATAAAGCTGAGAATTTTATTCCTTGTGATAGTTGAAATATAGTAGGAGTATAAATTTAATTTAATTTAATTCTTTTCAGGTACAAGCTATCCCACATTGATGGTCTCCATATGGAAGGGTAGGAGGTAGAGTTAGATAAAGAGAAGAAATTTTATCATAATACATACTTACCTGGACGGGGTCAATGGGCGATCAATAAGGTCCATGGCCTAGGTTGGTGACCTCCATTGCACTCTGGAGGGGCGCCCGCCTAAGGTCGGCCCAAGAGGTCGAGCCTACGTCATAATTTGTGGTAGAGGGGGCCTGCGTTCGCGCGGCCCCTGCCCAATTATAGTCCAAGTGTTTTAGGGCCCATGGTAATATATCGGAAGGCTTCTGAGTACTCAACGTTTTTGCCTGGACTTAGTTTATTTTGTTCCATTAAGATAATGTAAGTACACTCGTAACCATTAATTTAACAGTTTTGCTGGCAAGGATTTAAATTAATTTGAATTTTAAGTAACGTGGTGAGAAAGCCTGTCCTGAAACTAAACCTTAATAAGGAGATTGAAGTAAAACCATTATAATCAAAATAATATATAATAAAAAAAGAAATTGAATATTTGATGTGGACATGACTGAGGATGAGAAACAACTGAATGTATATTGCCAGCTCAACCATAACTAAACTATGATAAAAGAAAGATAAGAAATTGTGTAAAAAATAATCCTTTCCGTGGAAAAACAAATTTTGAAATAGTTTCTTTTTTATAAAGAAAAGAATTCAATTGATTAACATGAAAGGTCTCAAAAATTATTCATCCATAACCAAATCTGCGCAAAAGGCTTATTAGTTTCTTACCAACTAGTGAAAGGTATATATATTGAATTCTAGGATTGGTTTTTAATCTGTCTATTAAGAATCGTTTATTCTTAAAGACTTCTTTGTTAGATAACTTATTCTTGAAAGATAAATATTTTAGAGCAAAAAACCAGAAAGAGTTGATATACAAATACAAAAGTGTTAGCAAGAATACTGCTCACTGTCAAACTGCCAACACACTATCCCACATGGAATGAAGATACATTGAGATAGATGCAGCTGCCGTATAAATCAACCGATTAACACAATTGTAAACCACGCAGCTGCGCAGTGAGTACAAAGCGAACTATTCTTTCGCCTTTTACTAAAGAATACCGTGTGCTCGCTGCACTTGAGCAGCATACGCCATTTTTTGGAGGGCTTTTTCTGTTTGAAAAACCCCAACAATTTAGTTCAAATTTTCAATCTTTGACTGGGTTATAGGGTATAAATTACTCCTGTGACCTCAGCACGCATTGCCTTTAAGAACTACCATACTTTATATTTTGTAGTAAAATGGAAAGAGAAACTAAGTATTTGGAAATGCCCCAGGTGTAGTTAATTAAATTTCCGGATCGATTTTGAAGGGTTTTTTGCTATAATCAACAAAGAATCTTCAAATCCATGTTTTGACATTTTTGAAGCTAACATGCTTTATTAACAAAGTTCCAGCATAAGTTGATGAGATCCAACAATTTATATACTGTGTTTTTAAGAGATTTGCAGATGAAATCGTGTGAATTCTAAGAGAATATATATATCAAATTCTTTTACAATAATGAGGCAGCCGTAGCTATCACATTGTCTAATGTCTGATTCATTTGTATAAAGTGAACGTCTATAATAAACCTTTGCAGCCAATATCAGAGATAGAAAAAAGGTTGCTGCTGTTGAAAGAAATTTATGGAAGAATTCCTCACCCGAGAGAATTGTCTTAAAGTTGAATTTGTGCTATACTTGTATAAAATGAATGTTAACCTAGTACTGTGAAAGTGTAATCTACATAACATAAAGTAAGTTGTTCTTCTTTTCAGTCATATCTCTCTTAATCCTATAGTGAATTTGTGCTACGCTTGTACATAGTGAATGTTAGTCTTGTACCGTGATTCTGTTATTTTCTAAAGTGTTATCTGCATAAAATGATTAAAGTAAGTAAAGTGGTTTGTCTTGATGAGGATGCATCTTATCTGGCACCGCAGTTGTTAACCCGTGTTTGGAACTTGAATTCGTTAGAAAAATAAACAAGAAGAAAAAAAGAAACCATAAACCTGGAATTTTAGCAAAGTGATTAACTTGCTTTGGCTGGTGAGTTTTGTAATTGGCACTAAGTATGTGCATGAAACAAACTTGAAGCAGTTACTTTGTAAGGCTGTTGTTGCCGATGGAGACATGAAATAAAGATATGCAGTCATATTTATATGAATATGATTCCTTTAAAAAAACAAAATGTTAAGAGTCTTCACTTTCATTCTTTTCTTCAATAAAATTGAAAAGCAAAGCATATCTCAATTTGTTTTGTAACCACGGGAGTCATATATTGCACATAAGTAAAAGTCGAATATGTGCTTAGAGCAACAGTACATATTGAGCACAGTTGAGCGCTCTTCCAAAGAAAAAGAAAGAAAAATGGAATTGAATTCAATTATAAAAACAGAATTAAAAGAAGAGGCACAAGCACAACTAGATATATGAAGTAAGTGTTTGGTTTCGCTCCAATAAGTGTGCCATTGAACCCCAAACAGCGGATGTCATAGAAAGCCACGGTGGAGCCATGAAACTTTCCGACCTCTCCGCCGCCCCCGACTGCTCCCAATCATCCCTTCACCGCCTCATGAGATACTTGGTGCACCTTGGTATCTTTAACCAAAAGCCGAAAAGCCAATAATTAGCATCAATTCTCTGCATCCAAACACCTCTTTCTCGTCTTATCATGAAAAATGAAGATAACAGCATGGCTTCTTCCGTTCTGATGGAGAGCAGCCCAGTGATGCTTGCCCCTTGGCACTGTCTAAGTCCAAGCACTATGACGAATGGCACTTCCGCATTTGAGGCTAAGTGGTCCTGTCTATTGTAAGTTGAACGTGCACGTGTGTGTGTGTTTGTAATGGTTGTGATGAAAATTTGGAAATTAAATAATTGATTCTGATGCACTTGATGCTTAATTAGAGTTAATAGCAATTTACCCCTGTTATTTGAAAAAGAGCGATTTACCCCCTGTGAAAATTTTAAAAAAACAATTTACCCCCTTCAGCCGGAGAGTGTAACCCACTCGCCAAAATTGAGACTGGGCATGAAAAGTGTTTTGTAACATAGGGGGGTAAAGTGCCGCATTTATCATAACGCAGGGGGGTAAAGTGCCACATTATCATAACACAAGGGGATAAAGTGCCACATATAAATATGTCAGGGTGGTTGTGTAAAACTTTTATAAAATCACAGGGTAAAGTATTATTTTTCAAATCACATGGAAGTAAATTGAACATTATGAATACCACATGGAGGTAAATTGCCATTAGCTCTGCTTAATTATAAAGATGATGTTACGATAGTGTATCTACGTTAATATTAAATGAATGACAATATTTTTTGGTGCAAACATTTGAATGACTCCATCATCTGCTATTTGACAATGTCGTGCAAGCTTTGCAAAACAATGAAATACAACCAATACTTTTCTTTTAATTCCTACTTATTTTCTTGGCAGCAACAAGAAGTTTTTGGTGTACACATTTTACCAAATAGGAAAGAACTAAATTGCATTTTCACAGGTACAAATTGTCCCATATTGATAGTCTCCATATGAAACTGTAGGAGTCACTCATAAAGAAAAGAAATTTGGAATGGGCTACATACTTACCTGGACGGGGTCAATGGTCGATCAAGAAGGCCCATGGCCTAGGTTGGTGACCTCCATTGCACTTAGGAGGGGTGCCCACATAAGGTCGGCCCAGGAGGTCGAGTCTACGTCATAATTTGTGGTAGAGTGGGCCTGCATTCGCGTGACCCTTGCCCAATACTAGTCCAATTTATATAATAGGGCCCATATACTGTTGGATTATCCTCGTCTAGTTGACAATTCTTTTGATGAACTGTTACTAAGCTGAATTTTGTCTGTCACTTTTGTTCATATGCAGGTTGGGGACTTGGGATGTATCTGCTAACTAAGTATTTAACGTATTTATAGCCAACCAAGTGGATGAACTAAAATGCATAATATGCCCATTGTGAGTGTGTGGCTTTTACTGAAAATATAATATACTGATTCAATATCTATCTTGAAGAAATTATTTTCTTGAAAATATATCCGAAGGAGCTTGCTACAATCCACCTTAAACTTAACTAGTAACACATATATACAGTGAATGCTTCTCATCACTAGAGGGGCAAATGTTAGCATCCATCCATCACAATGCATATGGAAACAATTACAGAACTAAGTAAATAATCCTAATATATATTTCAATTGCTAAACACCATTGTCAAAACTTCTCAATTAGAAAATACCTATACTAAAAGCAAATATACATGATATATTAAATGACCTTTCCTCTGTTTCACCCAAATCAATCGCGCTCTGGAGCCTCACCCGGAACTCTTCTAGAACCTAAATTACCAGCATATGTCCACAGTTTATCCAAGTCAGCAGGCATCACTTTGTCGAACTTTTGGTTTGGTACTACTCCAGTTCGGCCACTCTTGTTTAATGGAGAAATGGACCTTCTTGGGCTACTGGACAAAGGCGGAGATGAACAAAATGGAGTAGCAAAAGGAGATGTGTAGGGAGATGGTTGGATTGAGAAGGGACTAGGCGACATCTTCTTTTGAATTGGAAGGCCCTTGAAACCTCCAGACCTATTGAAAATCGACATATTCTCAGCTGCAACACAACGCTTGATAGCATCATCTACGAATAAAACATCATCAATTCTTGCGATTATGTTGAATGCTAAGCTCTCCATTACCCTTGAATAGCTTTCTAGAATTGAATGCCCAACATCCTGCAAGAGACATGAGAAACATTGATAAGAACTTGAATGTGAAAGGAAAATTGACGAGAAAAGAAGAAAGATATTGGAGTAATGACCTTGTTGTACTGAATTTTGCTCATATCTAGTGCAGTTTGTGGTAGACCAGGAAAACGAAGTCTAAGACTGTGCAACAAGGTTTCTGCGCGTTGTGCCATAAATTGATTCTTTTCGCCATCAGCAACAAGGCCCTTCATCTTACCACTCCATGACCTTCGATTAGATTTCTGATGATTTGGGTGTTTCATTTTTTCTTTTAGCTTCCACGCATGCATGGCTGCCTCAATTCTGTTTGCCACATCTAGTGTATGATGCTCTGAGGATAAGTCAAGGCAATCAAGGAGGCATTCTGGTGAGAATTGATCAGCAGTTATGTAGCGGTAGATGATATCACCTAAACAATCTTTTCCATTCTGCAAGAAAATTTTATAGTAAACAGAAAATCAAGTTGTTGATAGTAATCTAGTCAATTACAATGCAGTCAGTCGACGTGACGTTCATTTAAAGTTCGATAGTTAAAAGATTGTGATTGTGTCAAAGATTACAATTCAACTTTTGCATATCTAAACATATTGGATTTTTTTTTTTAGAAAATATTGGAAAAATTATTGAATAGTGTATTTTAATCATGAAGATGACGTACCTTAATCATTTTTCCACTGAAAAGAAGGAGCAATGCAAGTAATCTACAACATACTTACAATTTTACCGCATACTATTCTAAAAGTATTAGAGAACAAGTGGTAAAATCACCTTTGGTAAGGTTTTTAAATAGGCAGTTGGAATCTCCATCTCAGCAAGCACATTGCCATTTATGGCCAAGGCAGCCTTCAGTATCTGATTTGTGCAGTCCCTGCACTGCTGCAACCTCTTCCTCGAATCATCTGACAACCCCTTTGCAGGAACTTTAGGGCATGGAAGCCACCACTTCTCTTCCTGCCTAACCGAAGGCCTTCCACACATCCCACCTGATGAATACCTATCACAATCATCCATAACTATCCCACGATCATCATACCAAAACTCCGTATCCCGAAACCCATCGAGAATGCTAATCAACATAGCATCGAGTTTCTTTAGTGCTGGTAAATTAATATACAAATCTGAGCGTGGCCGTGCCGCCATCACCTCATATGTGCCCCCAGCAGGAGATTGCTGTATTGAGGGCACAAGTTCAACTATGGAATCACTCACAGATAAGAGCCATTCCATCTCTCTGCACCACATTGCCTTCTTTTGCAAAGCCATTGGCTCCAGCCTCCACAGTTCCCCAAATACAGTTGCTACAATTTCACAAGGAAATTCTGATAGAAAACAATCTAACTACAGGCATTCTAAATTAAATACCTACATATATATATGTAGAGCTAAGTTAATAAATGTAAGGAAATTACCAGATAGATTGGTAATAGCATTTGAAATGGCTAGGGCCGTACAAACTCCTTTACCCCCACCGGACATGTCTTCACCGAGAAGAAGCTTAGCAAATCTTTCTTTCATCATATCAATTTCTAAATAATATGCACCAAAATAACACAAATTATAGTCAACAACCTAAATGCTAACTGAATCTACTGATTATAAACTAAACTTTATATCTAACTGACGTAAATCTAAGTATGAAACTAATTTATGTACGAACCAGACAAATCAGTTCCGCGTTTCTGAGGCTTCTCGTCGTCCCAAAGCAGCACATCCTTGCCGCCGATCACCGGAAAACTGAACTTCGGCGTCAACGGCGCCGAACTTCCGGCGGCGAACGGAGAAAAGGCAGTGGAACTCGATGCACGGCCTCTGACGTACTCCTCCGCATCGTAACTCGAGCTCTCCGACTCGCTGACGTCAGCACTCAGGCTGTAGCTCCCGCACCTCTCCTCGCTCCCCTCCTCTGACGTCACACTCCCCATGGCTTCAACAAAATGCTTAAATGAAAGTGAAAATGTAGAGATCTTAGATGTACATTTTCGTCAGTTTGGCGGTGTACAGAAGCAAAGCGTGGTTGTTGTGCCGTAAACTGAATTTTTGTGGAGATGAGAGTAGTGATGAAGGTGGGGAGTGCGAAAAGTAAAAGCAGAGAGACAGACAGACAATTATAAAAGCAAAGTTATTCTTCTCTCTCATCACTCACTCACTGTACTCTACTCCTTTCACCTTCCTCTCTCTCTCTATATGTATCGGTGTATGTAATTGTGAATTGACGGCGTTAACAGGGGGAGGGGTTCGTTTTCTACGGACTTAACGACAAAGGTGTTACACTGTACGTTACTAAACGGCTTTAGCAGTGCCGTTAAATTGGGGTTTCTTGTATGTGGCATGGATTGAAGTTTCGTTTTGTTGATATGTTTTGACCCGTTAAATATAATAAACTTTTAATTTTAGCTAACTTTTTTAATTTTATAAATTAAATAAATATGTTATTGAAATATAAACTATACTACATTACGCTTTGATGGACTCAAATTATAATTTTTTTGATATTTTAGATGAAAACTTATTGAAATTGTCTATGACTTAAATATGACATAGAAGCCAATAAAATGGCAGTCTAGCGATATAATTAAAATCTCATAATTAAGAGGTATTAATTTGATTTTCACTAGCATGAATTTTCTTCTAATTTGATAATTCTTTCGTTTCATTTTAATTGTTATATTTGTAAAAAAATTAGTTATCACATTGATTCTCCATACATTTTTTTCTTACAATCTATCCTTTATTACTTGTGGCTTACATAGTAAATTAGAGTACACAAATATTAATGACATTAATTAATGTAATCATTTTTGACATTTTATCTTAGAAAGGTGATCAATTAAATAGTTTTTTAATATTTGTGAAAATGTCAAATGTGACGATAAAATGGAATGGAGGAATACTTTTTTTTGTTTTTTTGGAGATATCTTCTAATTTGATACTAATTGTTTGGTGGTGGCCTTGTAATCGAATAAATTTTACTTCTATGATTTAATGATATTTTATGTAATGATATGATTATGTTTCACTGAAAAAAAGTAAAACGAAATAGGTCAGTGTTTGGGGTTCCATGCCTCGTCGCCACGTAGGCAGGTCGTTTTGGTAACTTCATTAACCATTAGCAGGCTTTTTGTAATAAGATATTCCACTAAACATGCAAAACAACAAAAGCAGCAAGTGAAATAATTCAGTTGTTTATTGTAAACAAAAAAGAAATAATTTAGTTGTTTAGTTAACTACAAAACCAAACGACTTAATGGAAAATTATTGTTTAGATCTGGTTTGGCCAAACTCATACAATCACATAATAAGTGTATTATTATTTTCATGTAATTAATCACCCTCCTAGGAGTTTCATTTAATTCCAAAGCAAGTGTATTGCACTTATAATGTAATTACTTTTGATTCGACCAAACTCAATTTGAATAAGAAATTTTCATGAATTTATAGCGTCTCAACAAGAATAGACCAGAAATGAAAACCAATCATCTCTCCAGAATAAATATGATTTTCCACTTTCGATCGGGGTAAATTTGGTCTAGTTGTATAAAATCAATTGGGGCAAAATTACTTGTTAGAGTCTTTGGCCTATTTGATTAAGTTTTGGCTCCATCTTGCGGTTACACGAAATTGAGTCAACACAATTCCAAATGAAGGTTTATTATTATAGATTTTGTGAAACATCGAAATTCAGGTTTTAACTTATAATTCAAATATAATAAATCTTAAATCTATAAATTACATAGATTTGACACATATAACTAATTTTTTTTCTAGAAAAAGATATTGAATTAACATCTATTATATTGTATTTTTTTTCACCCCATCATTCAAAGCCAATTCAAATGAGATTTCAATTTTTTCAAAACCTAAAATCCAGACAATATTTGAAGATTTTACCGAAACTATTTAAATCAATTTTTCGTAACGAAAACTAAGTAAAATTGAACCAAAACCTAACCAAAACTCTCTCAAATCTCTTAATATGTTAGATCATCTCCAACAAGTCATTTATTACTCAAAATATAAGAAAATTTATAAGTTTTGACAAAAAAATGAGCTCTAACAAAGTTCTTATATTATAAGACCCAGAAAAAATTATAAGTTTGGCCTCTTAAATATAAGAGGCCAAAGTTAATTTTTAAAAACTCATTTTGCATGGAAAGTTGTACTTTCCCTATTTTAAATTGTAATTCATATTATTTTTTCAAAATAATACTTTTAGGCGTAGTGTAAAATACAGACTAAGAAAAGAAAAACATTTATACTAGAAAATTACGGTGTAGAATCAACTTCAACCAAATAAATAAGACTCCTAAATATAAAACCAAGTTTGGGAAGGATTTATTAGAATTTGCTAAAATTTGATTAACAAAATAAATTTACATAATATATACAGTATATCATATAAAATGTTTACAACTTTCGTTTGAGCTCATTTTTAATCAATAAACACATTATTTTATAATTTGACCGGAACGTAACAAGGTTCTACAACTATATAGAAGTTATAGAACCACCAAAAGAAAGAAAATATTGCAATGATTGAAATTTTACATGAAACGTGTCTTAAATTTCTGACTCTAGCTCGATTTAATGAATTAAAAAATTATTAATTAAAAATTAAAAAATATATACAGTATATAATTAAATTCAATTCGCGTTCTTCTCAATTGAAGCTTGTTTATATTTGACTTCCTTAATTAAAGAGAAAAGTTAGAGTCATGTTTAAATTAAATCTCAAATTAACAAGAGAATCAATGTTTGATCGTACGTTGAATATCTCAAAAAAATGAGTTAACGATAATTTTTTCTTTGTGATTCGCATAATATTTAATTCATCTGCGTGTGATTTGAAAAAGAGCAGTTTAATCCCTGTAATTTTATAAAAGTTTAACATCGTCTTACTGATATTTTTAAACTGCATAATAATACAAATTGACAAACTACCCCTCTTATATGTGACACTTTAACTCATGTGATATGAATGTGATACTTTATCCCACGTAGTATGATAAATATGACAATTTACCCCCTGTATTAGATAAATGTTGCACTTTACCTCCTAGTTATAAAAACACTTTTCATACCCACTTTTAATTTTGACGAGTAAATTAGAATGAAGGAAATAAATTTTTTTTTTTTTTAAATCAATAAGGACAAATTAAACATTATTCATTTCATATAAAAATAAATTGACACTAGCTTTTTTTTTTAGAGACACTAGCTCTCAATCGAAGGAATATGTGGGGGCGTTGCGTGTGGACTGGGATAGATGAAACGGCGGGTTCTTCTACCTATAAAATTAAAAAAGGTAAGAGAATCACAAGCGGGCGTTTCCATGATAGGAAAGATGAGCTCCCTTTCCCAGGCGTTGGATCGGAGAATCCGTTGGAATGTGGGTTGACTGACTTTTCTTAACACTTTTCCCTACATCTCCAACTTCTCAAAAAAAAAAAGAACTTCTCAGCTCTGCAATTAATTGACATAAATACAATTTTCTGTTTTTTTCTATTCTTTTGTTTCAACTACTGAAATTCAATTATTTCTTTCAAAGCATTTACTTTACCAGTAAAAACGGACATTATTATTAATCTTCATAATTATCTGAACTTATTGCTGATTGTTTTTATGAATAAGTCAATTAAATGGTGCTGAAAATAAGAATGCAAGTTGTATTTCTGCTATTTATCGTGTGAATTTTGAATTTTGGAAAAAACAAACCAAGGGGTGAATTTGAATTTTTGAAAAATGTAATGGACAAACAACAAAATGATTTGCACAGTGTACCTGAGTTTCTAATTCGGGCATAGATGATGAAATGAACCTATGTATGTTTGCATACAGCCAGTGATAGAGTTGATTTTTTTGATTCAAATCGAATCTGGTTTGGTAGCCGTGCCTAGATTTATTTCGTGTTTGATTTTGTTCGCATCAGAAAATCAATTCAATGTTGACTCATCCACCACGTCTAACTTTTCTTGGCTCATCATTCATCAATTGTATTGTTCTTTTATTTTTTTATTTTCTATTCAAATTTTCAAATCCCTAAATATATTCGTATATCGAATTTTGGGTTCTAAATTCGTATACAACGAAGTTCTCAGTACTACCACTATATTTGTCTAATATGACTAACATAATCATTCAAGTCATTTTATGAATCTAAAATTTATTCATTGTCTACTGAAGTCCAACATAAGAAAGACCGATCCTCGACATTTTCCACCACTCTCTTCGAAATGTTATCAGACTCCACCGGCAAATAACGATATTGGTAAGGTATCAAAACTATTTAATGTTGTTAGATGATAACTGAGAGATAAAATAATGATTACGAATGAAAATAATAATTTATATCTTATTAAACTCGCGATAAAACAATGCTACTTTTATTGTACATAGTGTATTTGTATAAGCATATGATTGTATGTCACATACAATATTGAGTCGGTCTCAGACTGAATTCACATCAAAATACGCTTTACCCATAGTTTACAAGATAATTGATCAACTTTTGGAGTTGTAAATCATGAGCATTGTCAAGTGAATCTATAAATATTCAACTTTGGTTATCATACTTACACTACGAGAAAAACTGGATATTTCCACCGATTTTTTGCAACCGAATGATATCCATGGGAAATTTCGATCGCAGTATTTGGGTATATTTGGATTTTGAACCCAATTTGTGACCGTACCCAATTCAGTCGCAAATTGGTCCAAATCTAATTACGGCCGAATAGGAACCCAAATTGCGACCGATATGATTCGGTTACCAAAACAGAAAAACTGGCAAGGCAGCCCCAATTTTCTTTTTAACACATTTTTTTCTTAAGACATTCTTCCACCACAATTTTCAAGCCATTCTCTTTAACTATTTGATATATTGAGATCTACTACTTTATATATATAACTCGTATACAAATCACAATTAAGCGGGTTGAACACTTTCTATATTACTACATAGAAGATCAAAGTTAAATGAGCTTTTACAAATATTGAATAATATATTTTAATTTTGAACTCTACCAAATAGTTAGATTCAATTGGTAGTGCTTCACAATCCCATTGGTGCCAATTTCCAATGGAAGAACTGAAAAAAAATATTATCAATTAATGCATGATATTAAGTCTATATACGTTGCGTTGATTCACATGAAAGATGCAACCCAAATTTAAATGTCTTATTGAGGAATGACTGATGACGTTCAAGTTTCAACATTCAAATCAATTGCCTAAATATCAGTGGCGGTATTCGGGCCTACATTTACTACAATGAAGTCTGAAGTTAATAAATATCAATAAAAATTGATTTTAGTTCAGACAGGATATTATGGGCTATTTTGGCCACTGGTTTTACACAGTTTGGGCTCATCCAAGTTATTATTTGTTTGGACAATTCTCGGCCCAAATCTTCTGGTTCAGCCCAGGTCAAGACATGTCCAAATCTATTTGAGGTTATAAGATTATGGACTCGATATACGTTATTTATAGAATTATTGTTTTGATTCTTATTATTTTTTGCTTTTCTCAACCAAACCATATTTAAACTCCAATCCAAATCTCATTTCAAAAATTTTAAACTCTCTGATTATTGCCTTATCAGCATTTTACTATCCTAATATTCTGTTGAAATGATTGTTCAAATCAAATTTCAAAAGTCTCTTTGAAATTTTTTTAAACAAGTTTTTAAGTTCAAACCAAAACTAGGGTTGTCAATGAATCAGATTAGGGCTGAATCAGACTCGATCCAGACGTATCTCCATTTATATGGGGTCGGATCCACATTTGCTCGGGTCTGGCTTTCTTGACTCCAATGGATTTAAGTCGGATATTAGATCTTTTCGGATCCATTGAAATCTTCACTTTTAAAAATTACATCAATATTTTTTTTCATAAAATAAGTTTGTTAACTTTATCGTTTTATTTAATTTATCTCACTAGCTCAAACTTTCTTTATTAATATATAAATTTTTAGATGAAAATTAAATATGCATAAAAATAAATTTATTAACGAGTTATCAACTATTATCTTATTAAGTTGATTATAAATATTATTAATGTTACTTATTTTAATAAAACATTATGTGTATGTATAATTTATTTATTTATTGTCGGATACATATATTTAATAGATCGGATTGACCAAAATTCATATTCTCTCCACATATTCAAATTACTAATCTTTATAATCAGACCAAATCCATCAAATCTCTAATTAAAATAAAATTCAAATAAATAGAGTCGAATTCGGATCGGATTCGAATTGTAATCCGCCCCATTGATCATTATAGGTCCAAAACAATACCCAACTAAAACCTGTTCGTCATGGGCTATATAGCCCACAATATTGGCCCACTTAAGAAATTTTATTTTATACACTGCGGAGCTGAGTTAGTTTTCGAATTCTAGCATAGAGATTCAGTTCAATTTCTTACCCTTGAATAACACAAATTTACATCTCTCCAAATTTGATGAAGGTGAAGCAGAGTCATTTTTCTTTTTCCAGTTAGAAGGAAATAAATATTCGTGAAAAATGCCGAAGAAGATGGGAATAAACAGCAAAGCCGAAGAGGCTAGGGCTCGTAAAAACGCCACCGTTTCTGATCGCAAAGAGCGGGAAGCCAAAGAGAAGGATGACCAGTACTGGCGCGAAGCCGAGGGAGCCAAGTCTCGAGCCGCCAAGAAACGTGAAGAGGAAGCTGAGAAGCGAGCCGAATCCGCAGCTAAGAAAGCCGAGGCGCGCCGATTAGCCGAGCTAGAAGAGAAGGAACTCGAGAAAAGCATGAAGAAGGTGGATAAGAAAGCGGTTAGGGTTTCGGTTCCAGTACCGAAGGTGACTGAGGCGGAGCTGCAGCGGCGCAGGGAGGAGGAGCAGGCTGATCTGAAACGGCGCGCTGTGGAGGAGAAAAAGAAGCAGGCGCGCACGGCAGATGAGGATGAGTATGAGAGGATGGTTAGCGTGGAGAATACGAATCGTGATAGTTCAGTTATTGAGGCGAGGACAGTGGAGGATGCGATTGTGAAGATGACTTTGGCGGATAATTTGCCAGTGGATAAGCATCCGGAGAAGAGGCTGAAGGCCTCATTTAAGGTACACTATTACATCAGAAAATTTTGATTGATTGCATTAGTAAATTTCAATGAAAGCAAATTAAATTAAATAATAAACAACTAATAAGACTACTATAAAACTAGAACAATACTATCATTTCTTGTGTGATTAGACCTTTGAGCTTGTAATAATTGCTTTTGCCACTAGATTATGGCCTCACCGGTAGAACTGGCATGGTTTTCTTGAATTATTTGGTTATTTGGGATTATCTTGTACACTGATGCATGGCTTTTTTGCTGCTTTGCTTCTGTAGGCTTTTGAAGAAGCTGAGCTTCCCAGGTTGAAAGAAGAGAAACCTGGTCTAACACACAATCAATATAAAGATATGGTATGGAAACTGTGGAAGAAATCTCCAGACAACCCACTTAACCAGGTATAAAGTCGTTTTTGAATTTAATTAATTTTTTTTACACTGTTCTGATGATATTAAGATGCAGAAATTTGAGCTGGATAAGTACGTTGATGAAATATTTTTATGTTATCAGTCTTTTAACATCTTAGTCGCAAAGCATGTCGTGATACTGAGATAAATTCTTTGTGGAGCGATTAGTTTTTTCGAAGTAGTTAAGATTCATTTTGTTGGCTGTCGAATTGCTTTTTATCCTTTTTAGACTGATATTGTGATATGCAAAGTAGACGAATTACGATAGAACTGGGGCATGCCTCTGTAGGACATGTGCCGAAAGTAATTGGAGTGAAGGCCTTTCATGAACTAATTCTGCTGCAGCATCTGCTATCCATGAACCACTCACGATTCACCCTGGATAAATTATTGTTGTTGTTTACATACGGCTGAAATTAAAACGTAATGACTTGAAGACGAATATGAGTAACCATATAAAAGATATAAGTTAATTATACGTCTCATAGGCTTGAGAAGATGATACCATAATTTCATTGATCAGTGGTAGCCTGTTGCAAGTAAATAGGAAAGCAATTTGGTAATACATTTAAGTCTCAATCTTTGAGTCCACTTCTTTCATAAACAATTGGGTAGTATTGGTGAATTTACTAGTCTTTAATCCTAATATGGCCTGTGATCAAAACACCAACCCTCTCCAAACTTCGGAGTACTCTACTCATGCCTTTATCTGAAATGCCCATCACAAAGAAAAGAAGCCTCCTATACTTATTGTCTGGTCTGCCCCGAGGACATGCCTTCTTTTTGTGTGATCTCTTGGTATGAATACTTCAGGCTGATTCCTTTCGTTTCTGTCATAGATTGTTTTAAAATTAGTAGAAGTGCATGTTTATCCCATAATGAAAATTGTTTAATTGTTATTATAATAGCATATGTTTCTGAGGTTGGAAGTTGTTTGTTAATTAATGCTCAAACAATTTCCGGATTTGGTTGCTATAAGCCTCTCTCATTTTTTAACACAATTCTATCTCCATCTGATAGTACCTAATTTGAACAGGTTGCTGACAAGTGAAAAGAGAAGACTGGTAATTTTCCATTGAGACTAATGGGAGGTGATTGCATTCTCATGTCTATGTGAGTATATAACTGATAATTTGCAAGGTATAGCTTTCACCTCATGCTTCACATCTCAGTGTGCTGGGATAATAAAACATGCATGCTTACTTTGCAAACCAGTATTCATGAATAGGAATGCAACTTCTTTTAGGACATAGATTAGTTTTCTGGCAGCCTTGCAATCAGATTTAGAAGATTCATTCAGACTTGTACAATATATGGTGGTTGAATGCTATTGTTGTTCCTTTTAAACACTCTGTGACTGTAAATGAGTTGAGAGTTGAGACTTAAGTACATTGAGATGAAACACCCAATTGAGGAATATTCTGAGTAGAATGAATAAGAATGAATAAATCAAACCTTATTGGCCTTTTGTTTTCTTTTGATCCTTTTATTTGCCATAGATACAAAAAAGAAATAATCTAAGTTGGAGTTTGTCCCTATGTGCCATTCTTGAGATTGTACAGATGTTTCTATTATAAGATACTATCATGTACTTCTGCCCCTGGCTCTTCCACAAAGCAGAGCATTCTTTGGAATGGGATACTCATCCCTGACAGACTGAATTGGTGTATATACACGTAAATAAAACTGTTGTCCGAGGTACTGCCTTGCCCAAAATTCTGTCCTCAAGTTCCACATTCCCGCATTGTCTAGTGCTATATATATTGCAGTCCATGACTTGGGGTAAACCTGTAATATGTAACATAAGTATTGTTAAAATATAGTGAGGATACTTTATGATATTGTTACTATTTTCTGATATGTGTGAATATATTAAAACTATGGCTATTTAAAGGCCGACCCTATTTTGTATTTCCTATATCCCATCTGAACATTCTCAACACGAATTAATAAACTACAATAATGTAATCATATTGTAATGTATAGTTAGTTGTTATAAATCTTGATATACCTGTGTGGTGGAACGCGAAATGGCGTCTACAAGATTATACTGTTTTCGACTAGTAGGTGTCCACGAACCTCGATCCATCCTGCAACCAAATGAATGCCTTGAGTTGATATTCTTTTCTTCATAAATCATTGGAGAATGAATATACAGAGCAAATATGTGCTTACCCTACAACAAAGAAAGAATATCCATCAAGATGCCAGCTCTGTACAATGCTTTCACGGTTTTGAAACACAATCTCCACAAATGCTCTGTAGTCTGCTTCCATGACTGATGTGTCAAGTCGAATTCCTCGGCCACTTGGAGGGTAGTCGGGAATGCTTCCGACACGAAACACCCCTCCGATATTGAAGTAGTCCGCGAGCTTGAGTGGCGTGTCAGCAGGAACAAACGAGGCACCGTTCACTGCATAGCGCTGCTTGCCATTGACTATGCCAGCTAAATTAGCTACTCTGATGGTTCTGCTTACATTGATTTGGCCATAGTGGTATGAGCCTTGAGGGTTTGGCCTTGGTCCACTAGCTGTGAGATTAGTCCTAAAATAGGAAACAAGTTGTCATCAATGTATGAACTGTAGAGGGTGATGTATTTTTATTCTACAAGGCAGGATCTTTAACACTTTTAGTCTCGCACTTTGGTCTTTTCTTCCTATCGGACCATTTTGCATCCATTTTTACACTTTTGGTATAAATAGTCTTTGTTTGCACATTTGGTCCATAGTTGTCTAAGTTTTGCACTTTTTGTCCCAAATTGAATAGAACGAGAGGCGAGAGAACTAAAAGTGCAAAATATTTTAAAACTGGGATCATGAATGCGATTTTTTTATAGCTTGGGTCTAAAAGTGACGAGGGTCAGTTCAGTGAACCGAAAATGCGATCTAAGGTTCAGTTCACGGATATAATATAAGAAGTTTACCTAATGGAACGAGCCTGGTTTAGTGATGACTGAATGTCGGTGGATGGCCCCGAGGGCACTGGGCCAGATACGGGTTTTCTTGAGTTGCTGTAATGAAGAATGGCTGTTGTGGTGAGGACCTTGGTGGTGAAACGGGTAGATACTGCTATATAGTAATCCTGAGTAGGAGGCTGGTTTGCCGTGACTAGCACGGAGTAGGACTGGCCGGCATGCACATCAAGGGAGGATATGGTGGTTTGTACTGTGTGTGTGCCTTCCACTTCAACTAGCTTCATCACGTGTCCTTGAATTCGAAAATTCAGTGAATTATGAAGACCAACGTTTGATATCCTCAGCCTGTAAGTTTTCCCTGAAAACACAAGTACAAAACTCCTTTAAACGTCATCTTTTGCAATCGTGCCAGGTTTAATTATTTTCTAGACATTATTGAATGGATATTTCTCCCGGCAAGTTTTAGCCAATATTAGGATCCGGCCGTCTCTAAAGGGGCGTGTTTTATTTACCTTGATCGTAATATTTCAATGGTAATAAATTACTAAACCCAATAAAAAAATTATTTATCTGAAAGCTAGTCCCTTGCATTTTTATTTTGTTATTATTGCGTAAATATCGCTTAATTTTGAATTTTAGTACTGTGATATATCGATTTTCTAGATGAAAAGGTAAAATGATCGATTTACCTAATTTGTTATATACATTTTGATTGATTTTAAGTTCGACAAACTTCTTTAGGAGAAAACATAGCGTTATACTTGTAGAAAAAAAGATTAAACTATCCAAACATTCATTAAGGTCCAAGATTAGTACTTAAGTTGCTCCTACTGGTCTTGTTTAGAAACAATACCTTGTTCAACTGTGAATGAGGCACCATTTCCACGCCCATTGATTAGGATGCCATCTGGG
Organism: Penstemon davidsonii; assembly: GCA_034814905.1. Taxonomy (NCBI): domain Eukaryota; kingdom Viridiplantae; phylum Streptophyta; class Magnoliopsida; order Lamiales; family Plantaginaceae; genus Penstemon; species Penstemon davidsonii. Next base: position 10,362,691 of record JAYDYQ010002688.1, read on the forward strand.
AATTTAAGCATCTTTCCTTTGTCCAAAACGGCCTTCAAAATCTGCAATTTCCACAACAGGATTCAGAGTTGTTTCTGGTCCATTAGAACATTGGTTTGTAAACTAAATTTAGATTTAAGACAAAGTTTACTTTTTGAAAATTAGATAGTTACCCTGTGGTCAGTTTTGTACCAATCTCCAATGAGTACAGTAAAATCTCCATCGGGTTCGGGGAACGGAACGGGGATTCTGGGCCTGCTGAGAATTCGAATTCCACCAAATCCCCCTGCTGCTTTGTGGAACGAGAGGGAGGGGAAATAGTAAAAGCTTCCAATTTGATCTTTCATTTGAAATATGTAAGTGAAGTTTTTGCCCGGTGGAATTGGACATGTGGTGCCATACACTCCGTCTTCAAATGAATTTTTTCTTTGTTGAACTCCATTCCTATATATATATTTTTACAATAATAACATTAGCATCAACAAATTACTAATCATATAGTTTGCATTCTTTTGCTTAGGGCATTCGGGTTTAATTTTAGTAATGAGATACAGATAAAGGAAAAATTTGATTTTTGACGGACAATGTGAAGTCAATGATTGAGGTTTTCCAACTTCTTTGCATTTTCTTTAAGACAGTCTAAATTTTAAAATAAAAGTCATGTTTGGATGTACTGTGTTCCATAATTTCTTGGGTTTTTGTTGAGAGTAAACCTGAAGGCCCAAAGAATTTGGCGTGCATCACAGGGGAAAATAAAGCAGTTAGCAACTAAACACTCTCATTATCAAAATGGAAATGCTTAACTGTGATGGTGGGCGATTATTTAATTGCCGCCTAACTTTAAGGTGATGATGGTCAATCAATTCAATTTTTTTTTTTTTTAATTCAATAATGATTAGGATCTCATAAATAGTGAGAGATATTGAAAAAACAGAAAAAAAGAAAAGAGGTGTCTAATTATTGTGCATATTCAAATTTTATTTAAAAATATACTTCAAATGTTGGAGATTGGGCGAGGATAACGCAATATCATAACACGTTTATTTTACAACATAAATAAACAAAATTAACTCCAGCTTTTAATATAAATACATAGACTGCATTCAAATTAAAATATTCATACATGTAGACGGAGTTTTGTAGTCAGATTTCAGATGACTTGAATGTTGGTTAATATAGAATACATTTAAAATAAGATTTCAAAATAATACCCAAAAAAAAAATGAAATTCATATAAATCTAGTTTGTTATCATGTTATTTTAATTTTAGCTCCAAATCCTTAAATCAAAATAAAGTTAGACGTAAAATGTGGTCTCAAAACATTCTTAAATTAGCAAGATGATAACTAGAGCTATACTTGATTGTGAAATGCAGAAGTTAGTTACAAATTTGTAATGACAACCCTTGCACGTAAACCCGCCTAATAAAACATCCATTTTCCTGAAGTTCCTACGAAGCATGTTATGATAATTTTCTTTTTAGTTATTATTGTTAATATATGTTCTGTTTTTGCAATCCAAAAAAAAAAGTATACGCACCATAAATAAATTAATCATCTATGAATTAGTGTATAAGTTTTAAAAGAAGCAGATAGATCACTAATTACCATGAGATAAGAAATGGTTCTGGCAAATTATTGTACACGTTGATTATGATATTATCATTCGTAACTGAATATATATCAGGTCCAGGAAACTGTCCATTTATCAAAATCCCCTGTAATAAAAATATAATCACAAAGAAAATTATAATTAATTAAGATTCAGTTTATCAAAACATATAATTATACATTTGCAATTGAATTTTTATGTAAATAAATTAATACAAACCTGTTGGCGAACACCCAACGGATAAATGTCACCATAAGTGACATTCCATGTGAAAAATCTATAAGGATCTTCAGCACTCATAATGGGCATAAACCAAAGTATTGGAACAATAATTTGCCACATTTTTTGTAATTTTTTCAATAATTCTACAATATAAAAAAGTGGCCTATAGCTTTTATTTCTTGAAAGAAGTTTTATGTACTCTGAATACAGAATAGATTGTTATGAAAAGAATTCATTTAAATAGAGATAGAAAAGGAAAAAAGAATTAAAACAATGAACTGGAAACAGAATGACATGCAGACTTCATGAATATGAACGGAGAAGTCGTCAGAAATACAACAAATTTGCGTAATGTGTAGGTCAGATATCAAATTAGTTTTATAGTACCCCTCCTCTTGGAAGGCACTACTTGTTTTGCGTAGGGTGCAACAGTTGTATGAGTTGAAAGTCAAGTTAAGTACTAAAATGCCCTTGCTAGGTGATGGAAATTATATGCTTTAATTTGGAAAATTCACAAACGCGTTTCTTTATATGATTTGGTTAAATGGTCTTTCTTTTAGGGGTTGTCTTCTGGCTGGAAATTCTGGACTGTCCGTGAGCAACACACGGAATTTTCATGTGTATTATTAATTTGGTCTTTGTGCTTTTTATTTATTTTTGTTTTATGTAGTAATATAATAGACATAATACATTGTTATAAAAAATAGTAGATATTAGGTTTTTTTTTTAAACAATGATTGAAGGTAATTATGAATTAATTTGTGATCGTGATATTTATTACTTACATATTATAGGTTATAATGCAATTAATCATGACCAGACTTTCTAGATATTTGTACATATTATAGATTATGCAATTAATTATGACTAGATTTTACGAACGGTTAATGAGGATGGCTTTACATAAGAAAACAAATAAAGAATCGTCCTGTAATAAGTGGGATGATTGTGAATGCAGATACGCGGTTTATATATTTTGTACGTACATTTAATAGATGAGATGGATTTTATGTCAATTTGACATTTAATATATAGTGCTATGATTTGTGGTTTGACTACTAGCTAGCTAGATAATATTTTCAATCAATCTATAGTTGTCTCCCCTCACAAAATTTTCATTTGTTATAGTACAAATTTTATAAATAGCCTACTATTTAAACTGAATTTTAATTATATTTTCTGATTTTTTATCCTAATATCTATAGTGTTATTTGATATCTTGAAAATGTTATTGAAATAAATTACTAAATTATTTATTATAAAAATTTAAAAATGATTCAAGTTCACTATTTGACCGTAATAAAGAATGGAACAATGTGGGCGTAAGTCTAAATTAAAACTTTAGGAATGATTTTCGCTGGGTTTGGACCAACAAAATTACCCAGCGAAACACGTCAAAAAGGACTTGGATCGCATTTGGCCCAAAAAGTTGGGCGAGACCTATGTCTCGAAGCGGCAACATACACTCCAAACATTTCCTGCACCCACTGACACATTGACCAGGCACCTCAGGTGCTACTTGCTAGACTGCGGCAGTAGGAGAAAGCCCCCACACACTACATTAAACATTTTTTTTTCTGTTGCACACTACATTAAACATAAATAAATAAATAAATACTACTACTAGTTTATTTTATAGCACTTCATATTTTAAAGCAATACCCCACGTTGTATATAGTATATCTTTATATTATATTATATTTTATATCCCATACGTGTTAAGATATGTTGAAAAAGATAACATATCTATATATACATATATATAAATATATAAAAATTGTTTATGTTAAAAAAATTATATGTAATAAAAATAAAAATAAACTATTAATTACTAACATAATACAATTATTATTATTACAATCATAATAAAATTACTAAAATCACCATCTCAATTATTTAATAATATAATATCTTATTTAAAAACTAATAAAATTATTGATTTGACTTGTCATCAACTTTTCTTCCCTTATCCCCAACATCTAAAATTTATTTAAATCACATCTCAACTTTTCAACTCTCATTATCTATTATTTAATAATATCTTATCATCTCAATATTTCAACCAAAACCAATCCAAGTCATGTTTCAAATGTTTCATCGAAAACACCCAAACCAATATCGAAACAGGGCGAAACAGAGCCAAAATCGATCCAAACGGGGCCTTAATCTTCGCCACAAGTCAAACTGGAGCTAGATGGTAATGGATAAAACCTTTTAACAAAGTAAATCGAACCTATCTACACTTGAATTCATCTGAATATGTTTATGGGCCTGCGTGTGAGAAAGTACGTGGCATGTCAATTTATTGCCAATTGGACATTCAAAGTATTCAACAAAATCCATATGTTATTCATGGACCTAAATAAATGAAATGAAGGCCCAATCACACCAAGGAAAGACAAAGTCAAGTGTAGGTTAAATTGGCATATCACAATATAATCAAATCAATAATTCTCCTATCCTCCGCTTTTCGGCTGAAGATAAGGGCAAACATGGAACATCTATTTTCCGAAAGTTTTATGAAAAAATATATTTAACTCAATTAAGAAGCAATGTAGGTTAAATTCAACTTGAAGTTATTTTTAAATTTTTTTTTTTATTAAAAGTATTTTTCTCTCGTTTCATTTATGTTTAGATCTCTTATACGTAAAAGAACTTGTCAAAATGCATGTAATTACATAAAATACTTTGTACGAATTATTATCTGGGTTTTTTATTCTTCTAACTAAATATAAATATGCCTTGGTATGTGGGAGAAAAAATGGAAAAAAAAAAGTAATTTACAAATTGCACCCTACAGAATTGGAGGACAATGTTTCAGTCTTCCATAATCACCATCATCTCCAACCAAAATGTAGACAGAATTTTCACGATGGTGTGGTGCAATCTCATTCATATTTTGCACCATATCATCCGTGAAGCGGTTGAACAGAACAATTTTTCATCATTTAAACTAGGATGCAAGTTAGGGGGAAAACTTAGATTTTTTGGGATTTTAATCCACATTTTGATCTCTATATTTCAATTTTTTGAAATGGTGATATCCCCTTGTTGAACATTGTAGCTGTAATGTTAAATTTGTGATTAGTCGACATAACAACTAATTGAATAATATATCTAAAAACAAATCAAAATAAATAAACCCTAATCGAGTCAAATGCCGTTAATAGTTAATGGTCAAATACATTAATCTCCTTGTTTTATCTTCTTGTTCCCCTAAATTCCCAGAGTCCAACCATAAGCAACACATACTAATACCACACGCACTACAAGGGTGCTTCTCCCATGCTTTACCCATGACTAAGGCATTGTTTGATATGAAGAAAAACTAAGTGAGTCCAAAGAAAACTGCAGTTCAAACACGAATATAAACAGACTTAAAATACAATTTTATTGAGTAGATAGTAGTAGATTAGTTTGTCAAAGAAAGTTACTCAATACTCGATTTAAACCAATGTTATTAAAATCGGACCGGACCGGCCGGTCCGACCGGTTCGACCGCGAACCGGTTCGACCGCGAACCGGAGGATGGTCCGATCCGGTTTACCCCCTAAAACCACTTGACTTAAAAACCAGAGTGAACCGGGTTGAATCGGTCCAAAACCGGTGAACCGGTTTGGGCCGGTTCAACCCGATCATGAATTTCCTTTTTTTTTTTCGATTTTTAAAATTTTATTAATGTTAAAAATAAACTAAAAATTCTTGTAGAAGGTGGGATTTTAACACCTAATCTCTTGCATGAAACATAACTTCCTTACCATTTGAGCTACATTATTTTTGTTGAATTTCTAGTACAATTTTTTTTATAAATTATAAAAAATTGTAGCCAAATTTGTTTATAAATTAGATTATGATAACTCAAATTAACATTTTACACATTATCAATGAAAATTAATACTCAAATAATAATTTTTTATTAAAATTTGTTCTATAAGATATTTCTTTCCAATATTATTTTTAGGATAAAGAGTGTCAAATTTTGAAAATCAAATCGATATATTATGCAAGTTTGATTTTGAATATTAGACTTTTATACATAATCATATTTTAAAATTAGTAATCTCCTAGTTTGTTGTATTTTTAACTTACACTTTTAAATTTTTATAAAGAAATATAGTCATATCATATTTATATGAGCTTACAAATTAGTATCATATTACAATTATGATATAAGTTATATAAATATTATGTGATTTAATTTAAATATATTCTAAGATTTTATATATTTTTAATCAATTGTAGGATAATGTTTAAATTTTATGCATATTATATATACTTTAAAATTAAATATATTTATTATATCATTATGACGTCATCCGGTCCGACCAGCGGTTCGATTGGTTCGACCAGTAAAACCAGTTGACTCACCGGTTCACTGTCCGGTCCGGTTCTGAAAACATTGATTTAAACTCGTTCGGTCAAATCTCGCTAGATTGTTACGCATATCAAACAAGTTTGAACAATCTTGTTGTTTGATAATTTTTTGAAGTTCGATTGAAGCTCGACTCAATAAGTTATAAAAAAAAGTAACGATGTATATGTGAAAACATCTAGCTGTACGAGTTGGACATGTTGTTTGACTTGATTAAAGTTAACTCAATTGATTAGAATATCGAATCAAGTTTAAATACAATTTCAAATTCAATAAAATAATTAAATCAATCTTATATATTATTTTATACAAGGGTTTATTGCATTTTTGGTGCCACAACTATAGCCCGCTGACGTTTCTACCCCGTAACTTTTTGGGTTGACACGTTTGGTGTCACAACTTCAACATCAGTGGCAATTTTGGTGCCAATTGAGGCCCAATTTCAAAATTGACCCGAAATTCCCCCATGTGCGGGTCATGTGACATGAACAATGGAAATTTTTACCATTCAACGTCTTTTTCATTAAAAAAAAAATCAAAATTCAAATTTTCCTATAAAATTCACCAAACATTCCCTTGTAAATTGTAACTCGCCTTTCTTCTTCTTACCCAAATAAAAATATCCAAGTAGCGTAGTTCTTGGTGGATGAAAATAAATTTTTTTTAATGAAAAAGGAGTTGAATGGTCAAAATCCCCAATTTTCATGTCACATAGCCCACACATAGGGGAATTTCCGGCTAATTTTGAAATTGGGCCTTAATTGACACCAAGATTGCCACTGATGTTAAAGTTGTGACACCAAATGTGTCAGTGCGAAAAGTTACGTGTAGAAATGCCAGTGGACTATAACTATGGCACATAAAATGCAATAATCCCTTTTGTTAAGTATTACTTCATTTGTCCCTAAATTTTTACTACTATTTCATTTTTGGAATGTCCCTAAATAATATTCCCTTTCTATAAATGAAATTATTTTTCCCAACAATACTCTCTCATATTCAATAATAATTTGACATCACTACTTTTTAAGACATAGGAGTATATATTAAAAAATACCTTAAAGTTTCATATTTAATTAAAAAGTGAAAAAATAAAAAAAATAGGGAACGGGGGAAGTAGTTGACTAGAGTTTGTACTCGAGCCAAACAGAGCTCAGACAATTTATTGGGCCGCCCGTGATTACTGACACAGTAGGCCCATTTCCAAAAATGAAAAATAAGGTTAATGCCGCATTAACTTCGAAATCCACAAAAATAAAATAATCAGACAAACAAACCCATCAAAAATCCAAAACATAAAATCATTACCGCGTACCTCCTCCCTTTTCAAAACCTTCCGCAATATAAACACCCAAATATCCTCATTTACATTTTCTCTCTCTTTCAAAAAATGGGGGTGGCAATGCATGCGAAATCCGATTCGGAGGTGACGAGCATCGAAGCCTCAACGCCGCCGCGTTCACCACGGCCGCCGTTGTACTACGTCCAAAGCCCATCACATTCACAACACGATCTCGAAAAGATGTCATACGGGTCGAGTCCATTCGGGTCCCCTACCCATCATTTCCACTACCATTGTTCGCCCATTCACCACTCACGTGAGTCCTCCACTTCGAGATTCTCGAAAAACCCAAATGGGTGGCGGCGGATGCCGAGGAAGTACGACGAAGTCGAAGATGAAGTGGCGGCGGAAGATGAAGACTGTGACGGTGAAGATGAAAAGGGGGAAGATGGGCAAGTGAGATTTTATGTGGTGTGCTTTGTGTTGTCGTTTGTGGTGCTTTTTACTGCGTTTTCGTTGATTCTTTGGGGTTCGAGTTTGGGTTATAAACCCAGGATAATCGTCAAGGTCAGTCCAATAATTATTTTTTATAAAGTTTCGATTTTTTCCTTCTTGTGTTATGCTATATGGACCTCACGAGTTAACTCAGTGTCTAAAGTCAAGAAAAATCGTTTCAAAAACTCATTTAATCGTAAATGTAAATGAATTCATTGCTGATTGGTCAGAGCGTAATTTTTTTTTTCCCATCATAAATGCATGGTGTAATATCCATCAGTTATAGACCTCTGTTACCAAAAAAATAAAGTCATAGACCTCTGTAGAAAAAAGGAAATAAAGAGTCCAACTTTTAGTTGGGATTGAAAAAATAGGATTATTACATTTAATGAGTTGTCTTAAATGGGAATTTTGTGCATTAGAAATGATGGTCTTTTCAAATTTGAACACAATTTGATCCTTTAATGGCTTTCATTTTTCTACCTTATCTATTTTCTACATAGTGCAGTATTTACTTTTGTAAAAGGCAATGTAACAGTTCTATTTTCAAGAATATGAGTGAAATAGGTAAATTTCTCAAATGGGTACAACATGTTGGCTCGTTCTTTTCATCACGTGATACTGTCAGTTGTTTACCAGCACAAATAATTACTAGTCATAATTAGATTAACTCCTTTTGCCAAGAAAAATTGCACCAAAACAAATAAAGGCATAATTTGATTAAAGTCTTTTTGCCAAGAAATAAAAGAAAAAGATTTAATTTGGCCTATTTTGGAATGTGCAATCAGTATTGAAAAATAAAGGCACAGAGTGGGGGATAAGATAAAAAAAATTCCTTTCGTTGTGCCGCTTTCACAATAAATTAGAATTGCAGTGGTCTAGCTTTTTGTCAGTCTGCTGTTTATTTATTGTTATTAGTACAAAAAAGAAAGAAATTCAGAAGATGATGAGTACACTTTGATATAATGTGTGCACTGCAGAGCATTGTATTTGAGAATTTCAATGTACAAGCGGGAATGGATTCCACTGGTGTGCCAACGGATATGTTGACATTGAATTCAACGGTCAAGATCTTTTATAGGAATCCAGCTACTTTCTTTGGTGTCCACGTCACTTCCTCTCCTCTTCAGCTTCACTATTTTGACCTCAAAGTTGCTTCTGGTCAAGTAAGTAGTAGTAGTCTTATCTCTTACAAATATTTTGTTGATTTTCATTTTACATTTGTTGGAAATAAATTTTGTGACTTTATTTTTTGGTAGTTAGACACTTCTATTTGCTGGTGCAATGTTGGTGAATTCTGAAACATAGGAGTACAAAATGGTAGCTTTTGTGGCACCTGATATGTTGTGATTGAATATTGCAATATATGCGTGGAGTTGTAGAAATAGAATAATTTATGTGTGGCAAAATTAAGTTTGGATTATAATATTTTCGTGCATCTGAGATTGTAAACTCATTTAGGCATTATTTGGAATGAGATATGTAATATTCATTTTGATTTTGTATGAATTCCAAATTCATCACATTGTTTGGATCATTTTAATTTTGTATGAATGTCAAATGTATAAGTGATTCTTAACCAAATCCAATATTGGACTCATTTTACAATCCTTTATTTAAATCATTCTTTGAATCCAAATCCCTATATCTGGATGAATACTGAAATTAAATTTTGAGGTAGATAGATACAGAAACATATTTTTTCTCCAGTATAGATTCCCTGTCGAGCTTAGGGAATTTGCAGAGAGGTGGTTATCTTCTTGGTTAGTGTGATTTTGAAGAATGAAAGACTGGTATTGTCTTGCCTTTGAACATCTAATAAGTTGTTCTTGTCCTTTAAGATTTAGATTTATTATTGTGGTAAGTGTCGGTTTAATATGTTATGTGTCAGATCTATTAGTTTTGTGTTACGTAGACCCATTTTGTATCAGATCGATCTCTCTTGTGTCCGTCAATGCATTTTATGCTAGTCGACCCATTTTTTGACAAATGTATCAGATGATATCCATAGTTGACCAGGTCCAAAATGCCCGGAATCGAATTGACCTATTTTTTTGTCAGGTCAACCCGTTCTATGTCCAATCCTAGATGTGGCAAATGGAGTTGATCCAAATGGTCTGGATTACATTGGATCCATGAAGAATGGATATTCTCCGGTCCATATGGAGAGTATAATCTGTTAGCACTAAATATCAGTGTATAGGAGATTTTTGAGCAAATAGTTATAATATAGTGTGAAAGTATGTTAGAATATTTTGTGAATATATTCTCTGATAAATTCAGTATGATATTATTATTATTATTATTATTCTAATTCTATATTCTTCGTAGATGAAAAAATTCTACCAATCTCGAAAGAGCCAGAGAATAGTGATGGCAATGATGCAGGGGCACCAAGTGCCACTTTACGGTGGAATTCCAGTGCTAAATGGTGCTAAAGGAGGTCATATTGAGAGCATGTCCGTGCCACTAAATATGACATTCGTAATAAGATCTAGGGCTTACATTTTGGGGAGGCTTGTCAAACCAAAGTTCTATACAAGAATCTTATGTGAAGTTACTTTGAGAGGTAATCATTTGGGCCAGTCTCTTAATTTAACAAAATCTGAATCTTGTGTTTATCGCTAAGCGTTAGCATCGCATATTTTTAGAAATGTGGAAGGGTACACTTCAACTATGATCTCATTGCTTTTTGTAATTAGAATTTGCACCAAATTGTACATTTATTATGTAACAATACTCGATTATTTAATTTTGTTATTCATAGCTTTTATAAGATTAAATTACACAAACTGCTTTTGATGTACGGTTAGATCACATCACATCGAGACCCTTTTATGTTTGAAAAATTACACAAACTAACTCATTGCATTTGTAACATTACGTCGATAAATTCTAATAGTGATTGATGACGTTGTAAAGAAATTCTTAGAATTTTAAAAAAATATCCCTGGTCAGAATTTTTTGATTTTATCTTGTGTATAGAAATACTTATGTACATAACACAAATCTCTGGGAGTAATTGTTATAAATTTTCTTGTACAAGGGTGTTTGGTAAATAAGGTATAGTTGGAAATAATAAACAGGTAGGTTATCAATGAGGATATATATGTACGTTCAGCTTTTAAGTAGTAATCAGTTACATGCCTTAGGGGTGGTTTGTGTAACTTTTCAATTATGAATGGACCTCGTGGTTATTTGATCATATTCCAAGGATAGTTTGTGTAATTTCTCATGTATAAAGTTTTCCCTTTTGTGATTTCTTGCTAATGTTTCCAGGCTTATCTAAATGGATGAACTTTATGATAGCCCTGTACCATAATCTTCACTATTTTAAATCTCAACGAAGACCATTTAAAGAGTCGATACCAATGCATACATATTTCAAGACGAAAACTGTGGAAACATTACAATAAAATTTGAAACCACAGGTTAAGAAGTAAATTACAGGCATAAATTAGGAAAAAACTCATACTAAGACCCAATGTGATAAGGTGCAACAAACATGAAATTACGAAGGGTATCAGACAATTAATCAATCTTCCTTCAATTCATTTCCATTGCTTTTATGTTGTCCAGGCAACTTCTCCGTAATCTTGTCTATTATTCCTTTCTTCTCCTTGTTATCATTTCCTGGGGAATGATCACATGCAGGTGGAGCATGTACATCCTCTTCACCCTTCTTGTGCTGGCCTGGAAATTTCTCTTTGATCTTCTCTATGAAGCCTTTCTTTTCATTTGTCTCAATTTTTTCAGCATTTTCTTCTTCATTGCATTTCTCCATGGGGACAAAAATGTCTGTTTGCTCAGTTTCTTCCCCCTTTTTCTTCTTCTTTTTCCTTTCTCCTCCCTCTTCTACTTCTTCCTCACTAGACTGAAAACATAAAGCAATGTATAGATACTTTTGTATTGAAAATCAAATTGATAGAATTAATGCTCGACTCCAGAAGCAACTCTTATCTTACTTCTAACTTTTGGGTGATTTTATGTAATTTTGCTCTTACACCGAAAGTAAAGGCCTTTCCTCCAAACAAAAAATGTTTACCTTTTCAGAATCTAAAAGTTAAAAAGTTACTTGTCAAATGCTTTTGCAAAAAGCGATAAGTGCTTATTTGCAAGTGCTTATGAAAATAAGCTTTTGCAAACTTGCCGAAAATAGGGTTTATTTTTACTTGTGATGACAACAACAACACGTTTCTAGAAAGCACCAAGTTATTTCAAACAAGTCCTAATTATTAAGTTGTAAAACTTACGGAACTTGAGTGGCTATGAGTGCGTTGAAGCTGAGTGTCGTTCTCCTCTTCTTTGCTCTCTTTTGCTGCATTTTGATCTGTCATTACAAGATCCTCTTGAGGTAATTTCTCTTCCTTTTTACGCATGAAATCAAAACATCCCGGCTCCTTAGTAGTAGTCTCCACAGGAGGAGCAATGGAAGTGTTGTTTGCATTGCCTTGTGGGTATTGCTCTGCCATTTTTGGTTATGTAGTAGATGGATAAAATTTGGAACTCAAGTGCTTAAATTGTTTCAAAGCTTGTAATATTTCAAGTTTTGAGTGAGCTTAAATGTGATTGGAGTATCCGTTTTTATAGGCCTAATCAACTACAGAAATCGATGGTAATTTATTGCTAAATGTCCTCCTGCACAAGTTTTTAAACAGTGATTCTTAATACTCTATATTGGTGGATTAATTAATTTATTTGTTTTGAAGAAATGTACATGGAAATACAACATTGGAGATTGGAAAACATGCGACCAATGGTGGCCATTGAACAGAGAAAATTACGAAATGTCGGTTTGGACGGCTTACAGAAGTACCCCTTGTTTTTAATTTGGCTTAGTTATAATCAAAATGTGGATAATGTAAGTTGTATTTAAGTGCAGGAAGCTTTAATTGAACTGGAATCTTTAGACCGACCAAATTTCAGTCAAACAAGAAACATTGGGAGTTTGCCAATTTAATTAGCGTGTAATGTACTGGTATTGATTTCAACCCAAAAAAAAGTGTAGTTGTATTGATAGTTGAAATGGCATCTCTTTCCAAGAATTATGTCTGGTTTTCATTTTCCCAAGCTTAAATGCTTTGTTTTATATACTACTATCTTGTATACTAGCTAGCATAATCAACTAACAAGAGTGAAGATAAAACATTATGGCTCTTTATTTATTTTTTTGAGGAAGAAACCCCATAATCCGTAACATCAAGCGTCTGATCTTGTGTTAAAAGTTATAGCTTATAGCAATGTTACAATTCAAATCTTTAAACTACACGTAAGTTTAAGTGCCATGTTTCAGCTGGGCAGGTCACACCATTTAGAATGAGCTCACGACTAATTATCGCGAAAAAGCCTATTAGCCCTAGCACTGATATTGCAACAGCTTTAGAAGTTGAAAACTGCAACAAGATGTTTAATGTTTTCTCAATGTACATTTAACTTGGGAATTGTTACTTGAATTTACTTCACGAAAAACTGGCTACATTAAGTAATGATGGTCAAATTTTACAAAATTTGTTACATAGTCTCAACAGCATATTTTGGCATATTTCTTGCTGAAGTAAATAGTAAGATGATGATGAACATCTACAAGCTTCAAGCAAAGATTTCTCTACGTCTTTATCTACCTTCTTTTGCATCAAAGAAGTCACATATACCATAAACTCCGAATCACAAAGCAACGTAATAGGTCCATCGTTTGGTAGACCAAACTCTTCTTCAGACATTCTTAACAGCTCCCTGAAAATTAAACTATTGAGATAAGCTATAGGGAAGGAGAATCGCCTTTTGTCGGTTGTGTAAATAATGAAATGGCCTTTCTCAGCCAATTCTAATGAATGCTCATCACTTGCACTGACATCCTCTCGTTTCGTTGAGAACGATATTCGTTTTCTTCCTAGAGCTGCCATCCTTTGCCATTTTGATGAGTTACCTTGGACTAATAAACAAGTTTTGGAATGAGAGATATATAACTTTTTTTTGGGGTATATTTGAGAATTATTGAAATGATTTGTGTTTGTGTTGAGATGATAAAAATGGTGAAGGGATTTGGAGTCTATTGTAAGGCCATGGATATACAATAAATGTAGCTCTTTTGTTGTAGGGGTTGTTGAGGAATGCAAGCCATGTGAAATTTAGGAAGAGAGGAGGATTTGGAATGAGACATTAATAATGTTGGTTTTTTCTCCCTAATTTGCTATGCAATTTGGGTTATTTTGCAAATTTCTTGTGTTTAAGTGGTTAGATGACATATTGGTCAAGCTGCTAAAAAGGATCAAACTATTTAGTCCCTGAGAGCCACAAAAGCAAAATGCTAGCTGGATAAATTAATTTCTAATATTGTAGCTAATGTAACATTATGGGACTTTTAGTTCTGAAACTTTCGAGCCGTGACAAAGTGATGTTGTATCTTTAGAACCATCACTTTTGGTCCTAATTTAACAAATTTAATGCTTATAATCTTTGGATTTAACATATTTAGTCATTAATTAATTAAGCTAGCACATTTGGTCATCTAGATCAATATTTTTAGTCTCCTATCTTTTATTTTCTAAAAAAAGACCTACTTAAATATAAAAATTATTAATAGTAATTGCATAAAAAATCATCTAGTACCGATAAAGTCATTGAATTTTGGTCTATCAGATTAAGTCAGTGGATAAATGAACAAATATGTTGAGCTTAAAAGATAAACGAGTAAATCTAGAAAAATAAATAGGACCAAATGCGTTGAGCTCATGAGACAAAGGGCTATCTTGTCGCAGCTTGATAGTTGTCAGACTAAAAGTGTAATTTTACCCTTTAGCTAATACTATATCCATATGATTAATGTTGGTTTTGGATTGAATGAATGAGGCATGTCGGACCCAACACGCAGGTAGAGGAGCTACCAAGCAAGGCAGGATTTGTGGCTTACAGAAGCAATGTTTAATAGAGCAGCAAAAGACAGCAACTATTGTAACCACATAGTAATAGTACATGTGCAGAGGATTAAGTACATGTGAAAATATCTCATTAGTTGTAATTAGTTACAAGTATTATCAAACCTTAAATAAAGTGAACCAGATAAGGATGTATCATTTCAGTAATGCTATTTGGTATATAACATAAGGGGACCTATTTGTTGGCTGTCCAGCTCAGGTACAAAATTATGACATTAAGGACAAATCTAAAGTGGGAAGTATACCAAGAATCTGAAAAAAATTTAACCTAAAGTTCCTGGCAAGTTGAATGCTTTACAAAAAAATATGTTTGTCCTGTTTTTGTCTTCTAAGAAATTCAAGATTAAAATGTTTTATTTAAATGGTTACTCTTTCACATAAATTATCCCTCTGAATTACCAACAACCAATAAATTAATGGATGAGGGTGGAATGATTTCTACTCATTATGTTAACGGTTATGATTTGATATCATCACATTCTAAAGCGAAAGAGGCTAATGATCAAAATCCTTGGCTATGAACAATGATGAATTTCGATAATTTGACACAATTTGAACTCTTTGGAGAGTGTTTTTGTCAATTTTCGTAACTATTAAAACGATAATAATACTCAGTGGTGTAATTCAATTTATATTTTCTAAACTGTGGATTGTTTAGGATTGTAAATATATACTACTAAAATTTGATTTTCAGGTGATTACTATTTTTGATACTTTTTCATATTATAAGGTTTGGAGCTAGGTAGATTGTGTAAGCCTAAGCGCGAACACATATATTTCCTTCTTATTTCCAATATAACTTTGACCTTTGTTTGCTCTTTGTATTTTTATTTTGTGTCAATTTGTTAGATTTTTAAGAAGATCAGCTAATATAAATATTAAATTTAGAAGAGCATAGCAAAATAAGAAGGTAACAAGAAATAACAAACTTGTATTCAATAAATCCAATACAATTAAAAATTCAAAGCCAGGGCCCAGGGGTTAATTAGTTTGCTAAACCACTCATGGACTTTTGCCTTTTGGTTATGTTTAATTTCTGGCTAAAGTATGCATTTTTGCTACATATCAATATACAAGAAACTGATGTTTCATCTGCCCTTCACATGTACAACATGATGAATAACGGGTACAAGCAACTGATTCAATCAAAGCTTTGGGCAAATCTGCAGTTCTACCTTGACTGATCAAACGAATGACATAGTCCATGAAGATTGAATCACATGGTAACACGATAGGCCCATCACTAGGCAATCCGTACTCTTCTTCAGACATCCTCAAAAGCTCCCTTATCAGCGAATCGTTAAGGTAAGCTAATGGTACGATGAATCGCATGTGGTCAGCAGTGTAGACTACAAAATGCCCTTTCTCAAATTCTCTTGGAGACGAAAGGATTGAATCGAACTTTTGCCATTTTTTGGCCATTTTGATGAGTTTCTTTGCACCGATCATTTTGGCTAAAGTAGTAAAGGTTGGAGAAATTTTTGTTACTTATTTGTGAGATGGATATCAAAATTCGATGTGGGATTTTATATGAATGAAGATGGAGACATAATTTCCTTTGTACTTGAAGTTTGTTTCAAATTAAGGGATGCAAAACCATGTGAAAGTATGTTGCAATGGGACCTTTGTATGACAAATATGGCTAATGAACAATGTATTTAGGTAATTTATTTGGAAACCATACCTTCCACTTTGTTATTTGGTATGAAAACATGTTGTTCCTATTGCTTTAGCCCTGTACTCATCATGTAACCACATAATTATAAAGTCGAACTAAGTGGACTAATAAATTGGGATTAGGAGAGAAAAGAGAAGATATTTCTTGTCGGATTTGGGTTCTCTCCTTCTGGCAAGTGTTGTTTGCATAGTGTATCTTCGTCACTGTGTAGTTCTTTTTATTTTCCTATATAATGATGATTATACCAAACTAGAGAACCAAAATTGTGATTTTAAATGCTTTGCTTACATTTATATCGGGAAACCTGCTTATGCACCCAAAATTTTCACATAAGTGCAATCAAATGCAACCAAACCATTGAAGAGTGGTCTAGTGACAAACATTAGGATTTTCATATGAACTTATTTTATGCAACGACTCATGTTTATCTCGTGTTCTTTGGGCTTTATTTTAATTTCATCAATTACTAAATTATATCGAAGCTTTACACCGTTAGTCAAGGATATAAATATTTACCAAAAAAACATTATATGGGTCTTTGAGTCATTATCAATATTCCTCAATATTTTCAAGAATTAATAATCCATAGTTAAAATTTTCACCATGACAGTGGCAAAATGTGTTAATTAGAAAAACCAATAATAAAAATCATACTATTACGTTAGACAATTTTTGAGGTTCTCTATGTACTGGCTAACGAGTTGTTTTTAATTGCAGCATAAACACCTTAAGAATTGGGTGATGAATCTGTTCTCATATTTTGATCATGCTGAATTCAGTACCGTCCATAACTTCCTTAAACATAATATTTGTATGCTTTAATACTGTAAATGGTGCAGCAAGAAGGCCAAACAAATTTGATTCCTATTTGCAGGAAAAGCATAAAGTAAAACTCCCACATCGGGAGAACATGAGAAAATACAAGAGTTAATAAGATGCATACAGTTCATTATGTTCGCTGAGCTCAGTAGCGAGGGCTTGTAACTCAAGTGAGGGCATTAAGGTGATTGGACGTTGGGCTTGCCTCATCAACTGGGCCACTGGTTGCTAATTGCTGGCCTGCCCATTCCAAGCGGGGAGTTGGGCCATGTGTTCCAAGCTAAGGCATGGGATTTGTGGTCCTTAGAGTGGCGGGCACTGCGCAAGGCTGGCTTAACAGAGCAGCGAAAACTGCCCGCTCTTTGCAGTGGAAGGATTACGGGCCGGTTGCTTCCTTGGTCCGTCAAAGTTAGATGGGCTAGTCCTAATTGGACAATCACCTTTTTTTATTTTTTATTTTTATCTTTTTTGGGCTTTTATCACAAGAAGCCGAACAGACCCTTAAAACCTGTTTGTTAAAATCATGCGGATATCCGTGAAACCTTATCCCCTCTCTCTGTCTTCGTTTCCAACTTACATAACGGTCAATTGAAACATCCTACGAGAACATGTACTACTCACACATAGTCAGAGAGTGAGCGAGGGAGAGATGGGAAGTTTGAAGGCGCCATTCTCACTGCAAAGCAGAGTACATGCCGCCAAATTCTTTCTCCCTTTCCCAACTTCAATATTCCACGCTTCTAATTTCACCTTAGGTATTTCAAATCTCTTCTTTTTCATTTTATTCATTTCATGTTTTTTATTTTACTCGTCTACTTGCTTTAATTTAAATTTGCTTCATAAGGCTCGATGGAAATGTTAGTTTCCTAATTGCTTTAGCATTTACTTAATTGCTTAGTTTTCTTCTTCTTGTGTGATGAATTAAATTTTAAATTTTGAGTAATTAGATTTGTATCTGCCTTTATTTATTAAATTTCAATAGGATTTCAAGTCTGCAATGAAAATTTCCTGCAACCTTATCAGCTCTCAACCTTATATTATTTCATTAATTACCTTTTGTTCCATCAAGAATTGAGGTTTTGAAAAAAATTGATCACTAGTTAATAATTTGAGAATCTTGCAGCATTGCATCTATCTATAGTGGTGCCCAATGTAACTTTTGTGATTGTTTGACTATACAAATTAAATACAGGTTGTAGAGACTATAGAGGCTTTATTATACAAACTCTACCTTTAGTGGATCCTTGCAGCTTGAGCTATAGGAATTCTCATGTCAAAGGATCTTTTTTCACTACAAGAGGTAAAAGAAAAACATCTCTATATATACGATTAAGACTAGTGAATGTGATTATAATTTTTTGTTTCAGCTTCAGCACAACCCTTGACCGAGGAGCTTGTGGAAGATAAAGGCTTGAATCTTTCTACAAGTGGTGACTCTATACGTAAAAGATTCCTCGACTTTTATGCTGCAAGAGGTCACAAAGTACTTCCAAGCTCTTCTCTCGTACCCGAGGATCCAACAGTTCTGTTAACAATAGCTGGAATGCTTCAGTTCAAGCCTATATTCCTAGGAAAGGTTACATACATATTAAGTATTCACGCAAATAACTTAGAAGTTGTATATGAAGGGTAAAAGAGTCCTTTCATGCATCTCTTCCACGTCTAAATATATGTTCATTCCTTATCATGACCAAACATTTGAATATGAATTTGTTTTATTTCTTTGCTCATATTATTCGAATATCATTTAAACAGATTCCTAGATATCGAATTCCTCAAAATCTTATTCCATTTGTGTTAAACAAACGGGGCATTAATGTCTTTATGGCTCACTTTCGTCAGGTGCCAAGAGAAGTGCCTCGTGCTGCAACATCTCAGAAATGTATACGCACTAATGATATAGAGAATGTAGGTAGAACATCTAGACATCAGACTTTTTTCGAGATGCTTGGAAATTTTAGTTTTGGAGATTACTTCAAACAAGATGCTATTAAATGGGCCTGGGAGCTCGCGACTCTAGAGTACGTCTGATTGAGATTAAGACTCTTTTTTTTTCTTATATCCTAGGATTTGGTCAAATACTTTCTTGGACTTTCCAAATATTCGTTTAATATCTTGCTTTCGTCATTGTGATTGCATATAGGTTTGGATTGCCAGCTGAGAGACTATGGATTAGTGTATATGAAGATGATGATGAAACTTTTGCAATATGGCATGATCAGGTAATAAAAATTTACATCTCATGACTATTAATTTTTATTTTTATTTAAACCTAAATATGAGATATAATTAGTCAAGAATATCTTACCTCAGTTAGGTGTTCCTGCAAACCGTATAAAGAGACTAGGTGAAGAGGACAACTTCTGGACCAGTGGAGTTACCGGTCCCTGTGGTCCTTGCTCCGAAATTTATTA
This sequence comes from Penstemon davidsonii, assembly GCA_034814905.1. Classification (NCBI taxonomy): domain Eukaryota; kingdom Viridiplantae; phylum Streptophyta; class Magnoliopsida; order Lamiales; family Plantaginaceae; genus Penstemon; species Penstemon davidsonii. The sequence continues at coordinate 10,382,498 of JAYDYQ010002688.1, forward strand.
CGATTTTCATCCTGAAAAGGGTCACTCAGATGTTGTAAGCATTTGGCTAATTAGGAGAAATTGTAATTTCATGTTTTTTTCCAAACACACGCACACACACACACTCATAGACATTTACTTGTTTATATTTGATGGATAACAGGACCTTGGAGATGATGCTAGGTTTATAGAGTTCTACAATCTCGTATTTATGCAATACAATAAGAAAGATGATGGTTCCCTTGAGCCCTTAAAACAAAAGAACATAGATACGGGACTAGGCTTAGAGCGTATGGCTCGGATTCTTCAACAGGTAATTCACATCATTTAAGGATCATAATTTTTTTATTTATAATAATTTTTTTTATTTGTCTAAATACCATTTAATTGCAGGTTCCGAACAATTACGAAACTGATTTAATATTTCCGATAATTGAGAAGGCCTCAAATCTGGCAAACGTATCGTATACACTTGCAGATGAGTCTACAAAAACAAACCTCAAAGTAAGTTATAGTTGGAGTTGTAATATATTTTTTCTTTCATTTTTGAATAATTTTTTATCTACATTAATTTGAATTATTTCAGATAATTGGAGACCACATGCGCGCAATAGTTTATCTTATATCAGACGGAGTTTTCCCATCAAATATCGGAAGAGGCTACGTTGTTAGACGTCTCATAAGAAGGGCTGTTAGAATCGGAAGGCTACTCGGTATAAAGGGAGATAACATTGAAGGGACATTTTTGCCGATACTTGCAGAAGAAGTTATCAAACTAAGCACCAATATAGATCCAGAAGTTAAAACAAGAACTTCACGCATCATAGACGAGTTAAAAAGAGAGGAGCTTCGCTTTGTTTCAACACTCGAAAGAGGAGAAAAACTCTTGGAACAAATGTTAACAGATGCACTGAATAAAAAAGTACCGTATTTATCTGGAAAAGATGCATTTCTTCTATACGATACTTACGGATTTCCAGTTGAGATTACAAAGGAAGTTGCGGATGAGCGTGGTGTAAGTATAGATATGGATAGTTTCGATATAGAAATGGAGAATCAAAGACGACAATCTCAAGCTGCACATAATACTGTCAAACTTTCGGTTGAAAATGGAGCAGAGATAACTGAAAATATTCGAGATACTGAGTTTCTTGGTTATAGTACCCTTTCAAGTAAAGCAGTGGTTGAGGGTATATTAGTAAATGGTAAGCCTGTAGGGCACGTTTCAGAAGGAAACGAGGTTGAAGTTTTACTTGACCGGACCCCTTTTTACGCTGAATCCGGAGGGCAAATTGGGGACAATGGCTTTTTGTATGTTAATGGACAACATAAGGAAGGTGTCGTAATGATAAAAGATGTCCAAAAATCCTTAGGTAACATATTTGTTCACAAAGGGATTGTTACTGAAGGTGTTTTGGATGTGGGACGAGAAGTTGAAGCTGCAGTAGATGTGAACCTGAGGCAACGAGCTAAGGTATTATGATGTTCATGTCTTTGTTATGCACGTATTTACGTAATACTAAAGAATTTTGTTTGTTATGTTTCTTTTTTAAGGTCCATCATACTGCAACGCATTTGCTCCAAGCAGCACTTAAGAAAGTGATAGGTCAAGAAACATCTCAAGCTGGTTCTTTAGTGGCTTTTGATCGCCTCAGGTTCGACTTCAATTTCAATCGATCTCTTAGTGAGAATGAGCTCATAGAAATCGAACAACTGGTTAATCAATGGGTTGGAAATGCAACACTTCTTGAAACGAGAGTTATGCCATTGACTGATGCAAAGAAAGCTGGAGCCATTGCAATGTTTGGCGAAAAATATGGAGAGCAGGTAATTTTTTTCCTTCTATCAACTTAAACATGTCTATCAGAGTCCTACTCTTTTGAGGGGCCTTTACATGAAATTTAAAACCGAACTCCTATGTCATAAGAAAAAATTGTTTTCTTATATAAGGTTTGAGCTAAATGCAAAAATACCCCTTCCCTGTGCTTTACCAAATTTGCAAAAACCTCCATGTGTTATTTTATTAGCAAAACCTCCCGTGTTCTTTCTTTATTAGCAAAAAAATCCCATTTAAAATTTCTTCATAAATCAATAGGGATGTTACTGCCAATTTTTTAAGTGAACAGAGGGGTTATTGCCAATTTTCAAAGTTAATAAGCGGGGGTATTGTCATTTTTAGGTGAATAGGGGGTGTTTTTGCCTTTTTTTAATGGGGGTATAATTGTCTTTTTCCCTGCAAAATATGTCCTCCGACTTGGGAGAGGGTTTTTCGCTAATAAAAAATAGCACACGGGGGTTTTGGTAATAAAAATAACATTTTTTTTTGCTAATTAGGCAAAGCATAGGGGGTGTTTTTGCATTTCACTCTATAAGATTTACCCAAAAATAAGACATACATCGACTGTAACTTTTGGCAGATAAATGAACAGGTTGCTTAAAACTTTTAGTACTCTTAAATAAAGATACCACAAAATTGTCATAACTGAAAAACGACTAAGCTATGTATCATTACGCATTTAGTAAGAGAAAAGTACTAAAATAACCTTGCATATACTTTCTACTTCTCGACCCCAAAGGTACGTGTTGTCGAGGTTCCAGGTGTATCCATGGAACTGTGTGGTGGCACACATGTGAGCAATACTTCGGAGATACGTGGATTTAAAATAATATCTGAACAAGGAATTGCATCTGGGATCAGACGAATTGAAGCAGTTGCTGGAGATGCTTTTATTGAGTATGTTAGCACCAGAGATTACTACATGAAGCAGCTATGCTCCACACTCAAAGTATTTGATTTGGTTTAATTTGATTTGTAATTATCATTTGATTACGGTTCCATTTTGAAGTAGTATAGTAATGATGATAATTTCATTTGTGAAGGTGAATGCTGAAGATGTTACAAGTAGAGTGAACAATCTTTTGAAAGATTTAAGAGAGGCGAGGAATGAAGTTTCAGCCGCACGTGCAAAAGCAGCGATTTATAAAGCATCAACTGTAGTTAGTAAGGCGTTTACTGTTGGATCTTCATCGAAGATCAGGTAAATGTGTCGATTTTCCACTTGAGATTTTCCAATTATAAGTGCGAAATTCTATTTTGAATCATAATCTGTAATCGCATAGCAAGACGAGTTATCCGTAATTTTAACTTTCATTACTTCTTCTATTCGATCAGGGTGCTTGTAGAGAACATGGATGATATAGATGCAGATGCACTAAAAAGTGCTGCTGAGTATTTAGTAGATACTTTACAAGATCCAGCAGCTGTGGTTTTGGGGTCATGCCCTGATGGAAAAAGAGTGAGTTTAATTGCTGCATTTACTCCAGGAGTAGTTGGTCTTGGACTTCAAGCAGGAAAGTTTATTGGGCCTATAGCCCAATTCTGTGGTGGAAGAGGTGGGGGCCGGCCCAATTTTGCACAGGCAGGTGGAAGTCAGCCTGAGAATTTGTTGGCTGCACTTGAAAAGGCCCAAAATGAACTAGTCTCAATTATGTCTGATAAAACAGGATGATTGTGCAATTTGATTGTTGATATAAGTTGTAGATAATGGAATTTGCATAATTTATTAGTGACTGATGTCCTACAAAAATTAAATATTAAATTATTTTCTTTGATTCGACATGGTAGGAGAAGATATCTTAAAGTATAATAATAAGTAATGGTTGAGGTAGTTCAGTAAAATAATGGTTAATGATTAATGGTGGATCCTTAAAATCAGGTGTATAATTATATAAATAATAATAAGCATAATATAATATATATTTAGTTGCAGAAATTGTCCAAAACAAGAGGGGCCATGGTTTTATAAATAATTCTCTTAGCCTAATATGGGATCTTCATTAAATTTTGAGTATAATAATATATATTTGGTTTTGGTGACTGAAATTGTAAAGGTGGAATAACAGCATTTTCTCCCAGTTCATCGCCTGTAAGAAATACATTATAAGGAAAAAGGAAAAAAGAAAAAGAACAAAGAACCAATGAACACTAGCCCAATTTAAAATTTGTCAAATTATTCAACTAAAGTTAATTTAAGTATTTTATAATATTTTTCCCAAGGAAAAGGATATCTTAGCTCATATCAGCACTCAAGGTGTTAGAAACAATGGAATACCTTTATGTGTACCAGTTAAGAAGAAATGAATAATCGTAAAACCAAAGTCCCCTTCCTTCTGGTATATGAAAGTAATAAAAACTTCACTAAATGTTATATTTTTTCACATCCTCATCAATGAAGTACTTGATCACACCAATTTAATTTAATCAACTTATTTTAATTTGAACTTGAGTTTATATACTTAATCGACATACTATATGATTAGCAACAATGAATGTTAAGCGAATTATATTAATCTATTCTACATTGACTTCATTTATTCAACTCGATCGGTCGATAAACAAGTACATTATATACTATAGTCGGAATATTAGCAACTTGGGTCCTTATTTTGTATTAGTAAATACGATTTACTAGTATTTTTCTAGCTAGGTAGTCTAATCTAAAAATAAATGCAGAGACAACAAAAGTCTGATGTTTCCACACACACAGATACTGAGGAAAGTCGGTGTGTCCACTCCACACACACACACACACACTTGTGTGCGTTAATATCCATTTTTGCAATGCCGCGTTTTTACGCAATTGCCTGTCTCTTTCCCTTTCCGACCTCCTCACAACATTTAACAGATTATATATCCCCTGTTTTAAAATTCCACAGCTGTACTTGTCCTTTTCTCCACTCATCACACTATATATATACCTATATAACATATACAACACCCACTTCATATATATAATCACACAAACAAAATGACAACGAATATTGTTTTTCTTTCCTTACTAGCAATAGCGACTCTTCTTTTTGCCTCCTCAGCAACTGCTTGTGATCGTTGCGTGCACAAATCTAAAGTCGCATTTTTCTCCAAAGCTCAAGCCCTTCAATGTGAGAATCTCAATTTTTTATTTTCCTTGGTTTAATATTACTAAATTAATTAATTAATTTGAGAAATGATCTAATACAGCGGGAGCATGTGGGTATGGTACTCTGGCCACCGGATTCAATAACGGTCATCTTGCTGCTGCTGCCCCATCCATTTACAAAGATGGAGCTGGATGTGGTGCTTGTTTTCAGGTACTATTTACAATATTGATTTTTTTTATTTTTTTTTTACATTATATTATATGGGTAATGTAATATTAATCATTGTATACATAATTGCAGATAAGATGTAAGAATGAAGGAATTTGTAGTAAAGAAGGGAGTGTTGTATTGGTGAGTGATTTGAATGATGATAATAATAGGACTGATTTTGTGTTGAGCAGCAGAGCTTTCATGGGCATGGCCAAAAAAGGCATGGGTCAGGACCTTTTGAAACTTGGCATTGCAGATGTTGAATACAAAAGGTTAGTTAGTTTCATATATTAATTAATTATTACTATGATATATACTATAATCTCATGAACTTATTTTAATACTAGTAGTTTCATAATATTAAATAACATTATAAGATATGTAGAAAGTTTAATTGTATAAAATTCAACGTAATAAATTACTTATAAAATTAATTAGCTTCTACGTACTGTAATAAATGGAATTGAATTTTTGAAAAAAAAGAATATAATTATTGAAACACATGTATTTTTTTTTTTTTTTTTTTTTTTGACATGTATAGTGGATTTGTTACACCCACCAAATGAAAACGACTAGTAGTTGCCTAACAATAAATAATATGGCCCATCCCACGTCCACTTGACAATTTAGCCACTAGACAATAGAGGGTCCAATGCATGATTACAAAGATATAATGAACCTTAAAAGTATTATCTGATCATATATTAAGTTATTTATTGAGATAATGGAGCAATGATTTACAAGTCAAATTTTCCATCCATTTAGACAAAAGGGTCCAATTAACAAGATTATGGACGACACAATTTGAGAAAGAAAAATGAAATTCTGATGGTTTATTTATAATGGACAGGGTACCATGTGAATACAAGAGCAAGAATTTGGCCATTAGAGTGGAAGAATCGAGCCAGAAGCCCAATTACTTGGCCATTAAGATCTTATATCAAGGAGGCCAAACTGAAATTGTTGCAGTAGATGTGGCCCAGGTAAATTAAATGTCACAATTTTAATTTGGAAAAAAAAATTAATTAGTATGAAAGCAACTGAGATTTTTTTTTGATTTTGACAGGTTGGATCATCAAATTGGAACTTTATGAGTAGGAACTATGGGGCTGTTTGGGATACGAGTAGGGTTCCAAATGGGGCATTGCAGTTCAGATTTGTGGTGACTTCTGGGTTTGATGGGAAATGGTATTGGGCCGAAAGTGTAATGCCTGCTGATTGGAAAGAAAGTGTAATTTATGATTCGGGTCTACAAATTACTGATATTGCGCAAGAGGGTTGTTCTCAATGTGATGATGGGAGCTGGAAACAATAAAAGTTGGTTGACTTTTTATGGAGAAATTAGTCATAGGATATAACTTGCTAGGATAAATAATAAATATCAACTTTTTATATGGTTAAAGAAAATGTAAGTGCTTTCTTTCTTCACAATAGTATATATGAAGTTACGTTGTTGCATAAAAATCTTAATAATTCATATTTATGATTTTGAGACGCACGGGGGTTCATACATAGTATTATAAAATAAAAATGTGTAAATGTTACACTTTCCTATAACATGTACAACTCTCGTATTAAATCTTATCTAAGACCTAAATATTCTTTGAAAACCGAACAAATAAAAATTGATGAAATATCGAATTGACTAAAACGATGGACAATTTATCATATATCAAACCTTATGTATTCCATTGGTTCATCAGTATAGGTAATTCAGCAGATCACTGTTGAAAATTGTATTATAAATGCCAAGGCAAAATAATGAATTTTTATTAATACAAGAACGTGTGTTATGTGATACATTTTCATTTAACACCTCACAGAACATTTTAATTTCTTATGAACCCCTTCCATTTTTATGCCTCTTTTCTAGGCCAGAAGCCTCTTTCAACATATCAGCAGCATCTTGGTGCATGTCAAGTTTAGCTAGAGCAACCGACTGCATGTAGAAAGCCGTAGGCCAATCAGGATGCACGATTTGTGCTTGCATTGCATCTCTAAGTGCAACATCAGGTTGGTCACACATTAAATAACATAAGCTTCTCCGCGCATAAACAGTTGGAGATACCATAGTTCCCACATCAATAAACTGCATACACAAATGAAAAATCATTTATTTTTATGAATTTCATAAGATAATTTTGTGAAATTCATTATTCTTTTTTAATTCCCACCTGAGAATAAGATTCTATGGCAGCTTTGAAGTTCTTGTCGCGAAATGCATAATCTCCGTGTTTCCTAGCATCCAACATATCTCTCATTTGTTGTGTCCATTCTTGAAATGATAACTAGAGGCGCAAAAGAAGAATAGGGATTTAAAGATTAGAACTTAAAGTCAACAAATGAATTAATGGAAGGAATGAACCCTCGGCAGTTACACATTTGCACTTTTGGTCCCAATTTTTTAATTTGATCTCGGCGTGCACCTTTCCGTCCAATTTGGGCCCAAAAGTGTCAAACATAGAATATTATGTGGCCCAAAAGCGCAATTTCATGAAGTACAAGACCAAAAGTGTTGAGGGTCAAGTCCGATGGAACTAAAAGTTCAATTTTGCAATCAAAATTACCTCATTGGTTCCTTCATCATCTCTGTAGTGTGTGGTGACTAGAATTTGGTGTATTGCCGTAAGGTCCATTCGGGAACAAGCTTCGCCCATTGGTGAGAGTGGACGCTGTGGTGTTGGGGGAGCTTCTTCGTGCTTAGAAATTCCAAGCATTACATAAGAGGGCACCTGAAATCAAGAATCATGATAATTACTTGGATTCATTTTGTGCCAGAAAGTACTGAAATTTGTGTGTTTTGACTAATTTAGAAGCATCTGACTTAGATTTGGCAGTTTAAAATCGATTTCTGGGGGGTATCAACTTACGAAAAGAAGGGCTTATGTCAAATATATACAGAAGTAGTAACTTCTGATTTTGCATAAGCTATTGCAAACCCCACCTTATATAACATCTACTAGAAAACGAACGTTTTTGCGTAATAAATGGAAGTATAGTTTGAGATACTTACATCTGATTTTGGCTGGAATGGAGAAAGAGTAGAGATAAGATCCTTTACATTAGGCCTCTCCCTAGGTTCATATTGCAAACACTGAGAGGCGAGGCCAACAACTACAGTTGCTTCTTCTGTAGAGAATTTTCCCTCTAAATGTGAATCCATTAGAAGAATAATGTTCTTGCCTTGTATCATATCAAGGGCCTGCACACAAGCAACAAAAGAACAAGAAAATATAAATGTTCGATAAATCTAGCAAATATCCAGCACATATTAAAAAAAAAAAAAAAAAGACACCAGTACAAATAACTCACATGACTTGGAGGGATGTGCTTTCCACTTAGCAGATCCAAGAGGACAGTGCCAAAGCTGTATATGACACTTTCGGAGGTGACCCTTCCTACAATATGCATATCACAGAAAATAAAGTGGAATTAATTTGACATTCATCATAAATGACTTAACTATTCTAATAACAATCTCATATTTCACAAATCAGACTATATGCTCAGCAATAATAATATGCTAAAACAAAGTATTTCCTTAAATACATGAGAAACAAAAATGTCAATGTAACTTGGATCACCATTTTTTAAATATTCAGGGGGAGTGTAGGCAAGATTTGTGCTATAACTTTTCCCATCCCGACTATTTTTCACCAAGCCGAAACACGAAAGCCGAGGATCACCATCCTGATAAGAAATATAAAAACGAAAAAAAGGCAAAGCTCAATGCTCGATCATTTATGCAAGAAAAACATTTTGTCTTCGTGTTTTACTGACTATAATCCAAAAACCAAACATATATAGCCTTAAAGGAAAACGGATTCACAACATTACCTCATCGAAAAGAACTCTGTAAGCATTGAGGTCGTGATACAAGGGATGGCCTTCACTACTACAATAATCTAAGGCTTCGGCTATATAAAGTGCGACTCTCAACCGCATTGCCCATTCAATTGTCTGACTTTCCCCTATCAAATTAAATAGCTTATATCAATAAATATGTATCAAGATTGACAACTAAGATTACATTCTTCAAACTTCACTACTAGTTTTCCAATCCCAAAAAGCTACATTCAAAGACAACCATATTCAATTATCAAATCCGCAAAGTGTTCGACTCAACTCAAGTTAATCCAACATCAAGAACAATACTGTATTAAATTATAGTAATACTTAGGAAAAAGAAATACATACAATGAAATAAATGTTTAGCAAGAGTATCATTTGGCATGTATTCTGCAACCAATAATCTTTCATCGCCATCACAGCAATAACCTATTAAATTTGCAAGCTTTCCATGCCTCAATTTCCCTACTCCCCAAGCTTCCTCCTAAAATTTTCAACAATAAATAAATATCACATAAATGAAGATAAAATAAAAAACAAAAACATCCCAGTATTATAAAATACCGCAAACTGTTTCGGGTCGGGCCAAGCTAACTTGGGAAATTTCTTGACGGCGATTAAACGGCGGTTTTGAAGGCGTCCTTTGTAAACAATATTAGGGGCTCTTTCACCACTTTCCGAGACTATAAAATCTGGACTGAAGTTATTTGTAGCGGCTTTGAGGTCTGAAAAGGAGAACTCAGAGAAAGATGGAACCCCAACCCCCGCGGCGGCGGCGGGTGCAGACGTCGGCGGCCCACTTGAAAGTGGAGCTGGTTTCCGGGTTTGGTCCTTCTTCTCTTCTGGGTGAGTTTCGATTGGTGGAAATTTTGATGCACAGCAGCCCATAGCTCTGTGTTTAGTTTCTCTACTCTGTTTCTTTCTTCTTTATTTGTTATCAAGATTCAATCTTTATATTATAACATGCACAAGCTTGTAAGAGAGAATGATTTAAGGATTCTCAATTATGTAATTTAGTGATAAAATTGGGAAAATGAAAAAGGGAATCTTGTATTGTTTTTGTTATTATTATGAAGCTCTTATCGCAATCGGGGACGTGGCAAGATTTGGAAAGATGTTAAAGAAGAAAACTTGAGAATACTTTTGCATGTTGTGTTTTTCGGACCAATTTCTAATTATTTGACTTCTAAATTGGGTTATTACACACAGGATATAATTAATTTACATGTTCTACACCAGAAAAGTCAAGTGTAAATCTATTTTATTTGGAAGAAGACTTGTTAGGACTTCAAATTGGAAAATAATACCTACCGTCTTATTTGTTTGTGTTGCGACGAGGATAGAGTGTAGAATATTAATGCTGTTATTATTTTGATTATAATAATGGGAGTTGATTGGAGGCATATATTCGAAAGAAATGGCTTTTTTTAATCACTTTTCTAGCACTAATAATTATGATGCTTCGTCGCAAAGTCACTCACAGCACAGAGGCTTTCACGACCCAGAAATTTGAAAACCTATAAATTAAAATTTTATTCAAGATTTTTTGTGAATTTTTAATCCTACATTTGTTTTAATTGACAAACACACCCCTATATTTATTTTTATTGGCAAGTATTCACAAAAAATATAGAAATTCCGAACAAAACAAGATAAAATTAAATGAAATATGCAATTATATATATGTAAATATTTTTTCTTTGTTAAAGAAATTCATCTATAAGAGTGAGTATATTCTTTCATAATATTATTTCATAAAATTTAGTACCAAAAATAATTTTAAAAAATCACTAGGTCATTTTGAAGAAAAGAAGATTATAATATATGTTTTGGTATTAAAATAAAATAAAAAACTATAAGGGCCTGTTTGTTTGGCGTTTGGGAAAGTAGTTTGGGAGAGTAGTGGAGGTTTGTGAAATAATCTCGATTTGCGTAATGTTGTTTGTTTGGGTTTTGAGAGAGTGATTTGAGAAATAAAGTAGGTGTAGGTTTTTTTGGAAGAGATGGGTTGCAGGTGTAAGATGTGTAAGACTTTATGTCAAATTATGTTTGTTATGTGAGATAAATTGTGTAAGAGATAGGTTACTTTATGTCAAATCAAAGTAGAGTTTGTATAGGTTTTGTTTAGAGATAAGAAAATTGTTGTTTGTTTGGCTTTTGAGAGAGTAGTTTGAGAAAATTAATGGATGAAAAACTTATTTCGGAAAATAAAAAACATGTTTGTTTGGCATTTCCCAAACACGAAAAAATTCTGGGAAATGCCAAACAAACAGGCCCTAATCTATTCGTAAACAGACATGTAATCATATCCAAGTATTTTATTAAGCATTAACAACGACAACGAAACATTGAGATTTACGGATTAATTTGCGAACACATACATGACTTTAAGTACATAAATGTTTTGATTGCACATTCTTGCAAGAGATATCTTCTATCTATTAGAACATAAATTCTATCTGCAAATAAGAATTATCACAGGGATGTATTTTGCAAATAACCCTTAAAGTAACCACTTTCGTTTTTAGCTCAACAAGATTCACTTTTTTCTAGACCGGAGAAGAAAATTGAGCAGCCAAAATCCAAAAAATAGCCAGCCACATACCCACAGGCCAGACTGGCTCAAAATGGCCCACACGGCGTCGTACCATTTCTCAATCCACAACCACCACCACCACCAACAAACAAATACTAATAATACTATTATTAGCTTTTGAAACTACTCGCTTCCTATAATTCATTCCCATAACTTGACAAAGAACAGAATAAATTTGAGTCTAAATAATTAGGTTACAGCCAAAGAATTCCTGTACAAAAATTTCAATAAACTAACTAATAATTTAAGAAATCCCTACTTGTATACATAACCTAATTTTACATATCTTACATAGTAAGAATGGTAGGGACACAACATTAGTACTGTTCCCTGCTCAGTTTCGATCATCAAACTCTAGCTCATACCCGAGCTGCTTCTCTAATGTCCAGCACAAGCAGGTCTTTCACCCATTTCATGCCAAAACCGGCCCAAGAATGTTAAAAAACGATCCCTAATTTGATTCGTCTATAGAACCACCGGATTTTTATTGGCCAAAAATGACAGTTTTAACCTCAGTCGACACTAAGAAACTTTGTCATTCTCTCGGGCAAGATGGTCCTCTTCAATGCGTTGTAATAAGTCCTCGTAAACTTTCAACGAGTTGGCAGTAAACTTCTCCATGGCTTCAAGAACATGTTGCAGACTTGCCTGTAGACTTCCTCCTTTAACGGTCTCACTTTGATACACAGCATGCCCAGTTAATAACATACCATTTTCATCTGCAGAATTTAGTACAATCTTCTTGTCTAATGTCTGAATTTCCCTTTGTATTTTCAAATCTTCTTTGTCCAAACTCTTAATTTTCCTCTCGTCTTTGTTTGCCAGCATCCTTTGACGCATTTCTGTTTTATCACGGTCCCATAATTGAAGTACATTTGAGGCAAATTCACGCATAGAATCAACCACTTCTTTTTCGGATATTATATCCAACGATTGCCACCATTGATTACAAACGATGAATATAGGGGGAGCACCTATTCTACCAGGAGAGAAAGGGACTATGCCATCTGGCGTTTCTTCGGGAACGTATAGGAGACATTTCATAAGCCAGTTATTCAATGCTCGGACATAACCCTTTTGTGCACTGACCCAATAGGAGAACCTTAGAGTCCAATTAATGAGGTCGTGCTCAAGCTGTCGAGTGGCTTCAAAATGAGCATCACTGAAATGTTTGCTGAATGCAATGGCATCCAATCGTTTGGCTTCTACAATTGCTTGACATTGATTATGATGGCACTCTAACATGGACTTCCACATTCGAGCTAACCTAGAACAAAAGAAATAGTATAGAATATATTCAATTAAAATAACAATAAAATTCTAATTTTCAAATATAATAAAAAAGTAATCCAAATGTCTCTTTGACAGGCTAAGGTTTTAGATGAGTTTGTGATTTAATAGTTCAAGTAGGATAAGGGCACCCTTAGTTCTTCGTATCAGATATGGTGGGATAGATTATATTTCCAACAAAATTACAAATAACTTATCTTTATTGTATTTTGTGTTTATTTAAGATAAAACTGACTATTATAAAATTACAGAATCTTGTTCGAAATTATGTACTTTGTGATTTAGTTAAAAGAAGAAAAAAAAACCCTTTTACAGGTTAATTCCACCTTCCTGTGGATGAAATTAGGGCGCTGATCTTTTGGTTAATCATACAAAAGAGTGGTTAAATGGAAACTATAATGTCCAAAAATGAAATAACTAATCTGGGGTCCAACCGTGATTGGGGTAGAATAGTGAAAATTGACGGGCCGTGTCTTATTGTGGGCCTTATAAAAGGCCTCATAAACTCAGATTATTTTGAGTTTATTGGGGCAACCAAACGTGTTCTAAGCAAACAAAAATTAAGGTCAAACTTTGGAGCAAAATGATCAAGAATAAGCATCAGTATGCAAAAAACTCATTCACTTACCCTTGAATGAATTCATTTAGCTGTGGCCACAATTCATCGTCTCTCAAGCTATTTATCTTCACTGAGATCTTATCAACTACTTGAATTGCAATCCTAATTTTTGTAGACAGGCTCCTGACCAAAGTTCTGGTCACATCGATTTTGGTAGCTTCTGCACCCCTTTCATCCAAACGTTGCAGTTTTCTAGACTTTTGTTCATGGAGAACTCTCATTTTCTCCTCAACCTACAAAAGCCAGGAGCATATAGAAGAATTAGGAGTTGCAAAACTCATTTAGTTAAAGTTTAGTCTTCATTAAAATGATCAATAAGTGATTAGTCTAACTAAACTTATAATGAATGAAGAGAAGATTGGGACGTAAAAACAAGTGTAATTACTCCACATAAGCATCGCATATTCACCTACGAAATTTGATGATTTATAAGTCCTAATATTCAGTCACACAATCTGGAGATCCATGAACACCACAATTGGATCAAGAACAACAAACACATCAAAAGCCAAAACCAGAAAATACATTTTAAGGAACTGTGTTTATTTCCCTAAAATCTTTACATCACAACTGCAGCTCCAAAATTCCACTAATCTGCAACAATATTATCGGAAAACTTAAAGATCAAGCCCCAAGTAAAATAAGTGATATGAAATTTACAACATATACACTTTTATGAGGCAGTCGATACAACCTGCAATGAACACTCAAAAAGCATCTTATATACACCAAGGGTCATAAACTCGCATGGTCTATCCAGAAATATGGATGAGGAATTAAATGGTAAGTGACACTAGGTTGGATAAAAGAACCATCACATTGAATCCTTGAATGCCTTTTTAGAAAACAGTGCCAAATGGGGGACCACTTAACATACAGCCAGACACATACATAATGGGGCAAATACAATTCTAAAAAGGGATTAAAAGCAAAGAATATTGTAGATGGTAAAAAACCTCAGGAGTAAATGAAAGGAACAAGCAGTATACCTTAACTTCTTCATAGAGTTTCTTCTCCCACAGGTATAGCTTATGTAAAGTAGAAGAAAGTTTTTTTGACCTCAGCTCCACATCATGATCAACGTCTAATTCAGCATTGTCAGAGCTTTTCGACGTTGAAGGCTGGGATGACACTACTGGTAAATGCAATATCTTGGAAGAAACTGCCACACAAATACCCAAAAAATCAAACATCCAATAGAAGTCAAAATTATATTAAATTTCATCAAGATCAGTCATATCTTAACTTAATATTCCGTCCAAAATGAACAATTAATTAGAACTCACTCCTTCAAAAGAGTGGAACAAATGATAGTAAAATCATGAATTCTTTAAATGTCATCAAGGCCTACACACTAGACGGTACAAAATGAAATCTTGAAACCAATTACACATTTAAATCAAATATTTACCATGATGGCCGTGTTTTCGTTTATATGGAACCTTCCCAACCTCGAGAAACTTAGCAAGCTCGTTTCCAGACTCTGAAGCATTGTCAAACTGAACTTGAATCTCCTTCACAACTTCTGCATCGCCTTTGAACCCACCACGTGGCTTAAATCCAGCAGCATTGCTTTGATTTTTCGACCTCTCCTCAGGATCAACCACTTTCTTATCCACCACATGCACTTCATACTCCACAGGATCACCCTCAGTCCCTACACTTGCCCTCGATGCCCTGTACTGCAACTCAGCCTCATTAGTAGCCACTCGAGCATCCTCTTCAGGAACCCCTTGCTTCGAGTAACTGCTTCTTCCGCTATCCACAAACTTCTGATCTCCATGAACTTCCTTCACAACCTCATCTTCTTCATCCTCCAAATCCGGTATCCCTTCTTCTTCCCTCAACTCCCTTGAATCGCGACTTGGTGTGTAAGAAGGATAATACTTCTCAAAGCTCTCAAATGGGTTCAGAAAATCCCACGGTGAGCTTCTTGGAGGTGAGGGCGGCGGTGGAGGCGCTTTCGAAGTTGAAGCCACCGCAGGCACAGACATATACCCACCACCTCCAGCTCCGTAATTTGGATAATCATTATAATTACTACCACTAACATTAAAATTAGAGTAATTGGTATAAGGAGGGTTGGGGTTGGGGTTGATGTTATTACTGTAAGCATAATTAGGAGGGTTGTAAGGATTGTATGAAGAAGATTCACCCACATGCATAGTTTGTGTACTCATAGGCCGTTGTGTGTGCACCACAGACGGCGTCGTTTGCTTTTTCATGTAATTTACATTCATAAACCCACCTCCGCCGCCGGGTAGATTTAGATTGAAATTCTCGTAACCCGGAAAATAGCCGCCGTACTGGTGCTGGACCGCCGGTCCGACGTCATCATGATGATGATGATGCAGGGAATCCGAACCGGAGCCTTCTTCTTCTTCTTCCGAGTCATCATCATCATCCGAGTGGAAGTGAAGATGCGAACCGGAGTCGGAGTCCGACCCGGAGTGGAGGTGATGCTGAATTTTCTCCGGGGGCGAACCGGACGGCTCAGGTGGGTTCGGGTCCCCTTTCCTCTGAACAGGGAGGTTGAGAACCGGGGAGTGAGGGTCGTGAATGGAACCGTCGAGATCTTGATTGAAAAACCGGTCTAATGAAAGGCCAACGGACTTGAGGGAGTGAAGATAGGCAACATGAGCTTCGGCGAAGACAAAACGCTGTCGTATTGCTTCGTCGAGAAAAGCGCAACGCTCCCGGCATAAAGCCACCGCCGGTAAGTCGTCGAGCTTCGAGGTAGCGCAACCCATCAAAATTTATTAATAAAAAACAACCTGCAGGTGAAATAACAGAGGGTATTTGATTAAAGCATGGTATAGAGAGAAAAGAATTTTAGGGTTTGAGGAAAAGGGAAAAGAGGATGAAGGAGAAGAGGGAATCTTCCTTTTTAATCTTTTTTTATTTTTTTGTAATTTTGGGGATTTTTGCTAGCAGAGAGAGTGTCGTCGGATAGTAGCAGAAAGAAAAGAAGAGAGAGAAAGAGTGGAGGACTGTGTGAAGAGGGGGAATCAAAGAATGAACGTCGGTGTAATTTACTTATTTTATTTTATTTTAATTTAATTATGTTATGGACTTATGGGATTTAATATTACTACTAATTAATTTAATTAGAGTGTGTACTTCTGGTTTTTCTTTTTTTATTTACTATTAAAAAATGGTTGGTTAGTCCTGCTTGGAAGATGGAAAGTATGGTGCGTTTGGGATTTTACTTTAATTGTAGAATTTGTGTGCGTTTATTTGGACCTTTCCTTTTTGGACTTTGGACTAGAAGAAACGTAGACGACTCTCGTGTAGGCCGTCACGCAACTTCAACTTTGGGGGATGTTTGTTTTTCCAATATTACCCTTCTCCTCTTTCTATTTTGCTTTGGATTACAAATGAATTTTGGTTTTTCATCTTAAGAGATATATGTGAATTACAATTCAACTTAATTTTTATTTGAGGGTGGAAAGATTATCATTCCCTTAAATTTGGTTTATCAAAATTTGCTCAAACAAATCTAGGGCAATAAGGTCTTTTTAGGGCCACGAGATTCTACATTCAAAAATCAAACAAGATAAATATAAGTAGCATATATTGTGTCATAATTGTATGAATTATTGTTATTATTGCAGAAATAATATACGTTCGTTCTTACAATACTTTCAATAAATGGTCATTTAATAATATCATCTCAAGGGTATTGAAAGTTATATTTTTATAATTTGTCACATTCAAAATATTGTGAATCTTATATAATTTAAAATTGAAAACTTATTATTGATATTTCCTTTTAATGTTAGTTTTTCCCTGATCTTATCAGTTACTACATCAATTTACCTATTCATACAATTCATTTCAATTATAATTTTTTACTTTTTATCGCGCTAACACTATAATATCTCTATCACCAAGAAAACTTTATCAAATAATTATGTCTTCCTTTGAATCTTGATAAATAATCATTTCATGCAATAATTGAAGTTAAAATATAAATGGCCTGTTTGTTTGGCGTTTGGGAAAGTAGTTTGGGAGAGTAGTGGAGGTTTGTGAAATAATCTCGATTTGCGTAATGTTGTTTGTTTGGGTTTTGAGAGAGTGGTTTGAGAAATAAAATAGGTGTAGGTTTTTTTGGAAGAGTTGGGTTGTAGGTGTAAGATGTGTAAGACTTTATGTCAAATCATGTTTGTTATGTGAGATAAATTGTGTAAGAGATAGGTTACTTTATGTCAAATCAAAGTAGAGTTTGTATAGGTTTTGTTTAGAGATAAGAAAATTGTTGTTTGTTTGGCTTTTGAGAGAGTAGTTTGAGAAAATTAATGAATGAAAAATTTATTTCGGAAAATAAAAAACATGTTTGTTTGACATTTCCCAAACACGAAAAAATTCTGGGAAACGCCAAACAAACAGGCCCCAAATCTTGTCATTCATTAGTCCTAACACATCCAATCAATGCACGATAAGTGTATTTCTCCTTTTTGGTGAAAATTTTGTACCCTAAATGACCCCACTATGATCCATCAACTGATAAAAACTACTAGTACAATTTCGTCATTTTGTATCATCATAACATAAACAAACATGAAATCTGAAATAAATCTATTTTCATAATAATAATTTTAGCGGATAATTGATTTTATTTTAGGATATTGGAGTGGAAAAATGAGTACCGAGTTTATTCTTGTAATAATGGATTTCGTGATAACGGTAAGTAATAAAAAATATGGAAGGATCATAAGGACAAATCACCCTTAAAATAATAATCATAAATGGAGTCAATGTACCAGGAATAGTAGTCAAACCACAACCACTCACGTGTGTAGAAATTAAGACAATTCTTTCAATAAATGAGCTAGAATTCCATAAATTATTTCCTAAAATAAATAAGATTTTGCTTAGCCAAAAAAAAATGAATTTTTTTCCCAATGAAAACTAATTTGATGACAAATTCATAAGATCACATTCCAATGAACCAAAAACTATAAATTGTAATTCTGTTAGTTGGAAATGATATTTAAATTGTATATTGTCGAATTGAACATAACTGGTATATATTTAAAATGTTAAATGCAAAGATAAGAGAAAAACATATAAAAATGTATTAAAATGCCGAATATTTGGTCTTTTGACACATAGATGAAATAAAAATATCATATCAAATATTTTATGTATACAAATACATCTATTATCTATATTTATGTAAGAGCTCGTTAGAAGAAAAAAAAATGATTTTTTATGTATGGACTAATAAATCCTTATTTGAACCGTAAAGTGATATCTAATTTAATGACAACATGTAAAAGTACTTCAAGAGGTATAATATGACATAAAGATTATATTTGTCTCCTACATGAATTTTAAAATTTAGAAATTATTTCTTCCATCAACTATTGTAATTTAACTCTTCTTCTCCTATAACTCATAAAAATGAACCTTAAAAAATAAGAAAAATAGTATTATTTCAAATAGCTCATAATATATAAATATACATGTAAAATTATTAGTATAATTTAACATCAATATGTTTTTAAGTAAAAAGAAAATTTTATTTGTATCATTTAAAGATTTAGTACAATATAAGTCATTAACATTCATATTGTAAAAAAAAAATTAAATTCAAATTCTGTTAAATATCATTCTGCTACACAAAAAATTTACTATAGAATCGCATCTTACTTATGAAGAGTAAAAACTGCTTATGGCAGAGCTAAGTACATAACTTTTATTTGGCTAGATATACAAGAATATCAAGACATGTATAACCTCAAATTTTCGTGGAATTCTTTTCGTGGAACACGGGTGAAATCAGTAAAAAAAAATATGATGACATTGATGAAAGATGGTTAAACTGTTAAAAGTTGGTGAAAACGATAAAAAATCGGGTTGAAATTCATGAAAATTTGATGAAACCGGTGAAATCAGTGAAAAAACGAATAAAATTTTGTTCAAAAAGGTAAAGTTGGTGAAAACTTGTGAAATCAATGAAAATTCTGATGATGTTGATGAAAAACTTGTGAAATCAATGAAATTATGATGATGTTTATGAAAAACACGTGAAACCAATGAAAAACGTGAGAAATAGGTGAAAACGGATTAAAGTGGTATAAATGAATGAAATCAGTAAAAACGAGTATAACCGACAAAAAAGTGTTAAACCGGTAGAAAATTAGTTTAAACCAGAAAAAATTAAAGAAACGAAAAAGGGGAAACACAATGAAAATATGTTATAACAAATAAAAAAAAAAGAGTAAAAAAAGAAAAAAAATATACTATATATACTAAACATGTAAAAAGTGAATGAAAGCGACAAAGAGACGAGTCTGGTTAAACCAGTGAAGCAGAAACAATGCAAAAGATTTGAGCTAGAGATACCCATCCAAATTGGCGCTTAGTATATACATCAATATAATTGTCTTTATTGTATCATATTTTGTGTCACATTCACATGCATTACATATTTGTGATGATACAAACCTTTTGTATTTGACAAATACAAAGACAAATGATATTAATTCTTGTATTTTATTGTTATGAAAAATAATTAATACTTTATTATAATTATATATTGGTTAAATATAAATTTAAAGACATGCAATGATGTGTATCCCTTTAAACAAATAAATATAGCTCTTAAAATGAAAAATGCTTTAAAGAATGAACTAAATAATATTTTAATGATTTTATTTTAGAAAAAAATTACAAGACCTCATGACTAAATTATCATCCTTTTATATTTGATTACAATAACTTAAGGCCATCATTTTTATATTATAACAATTTTAATAAAAAATAAATTTCTTAAAATATAAATTGAATATCAATCACAAATATGTGCTATTTAATGACACAATAAAATTAATTTTACTCTAATTTATAAAATTATTCATGAAATTACTAAACATGTATAATGTATATGCACTTTTCTAATCACATAAAATAACTGTTGTACGTGCACTTTTCTAGTCACATAAAATGACCAAATATAGCCGATATTTATACTACTACTTGATTGAGTTTAGTAATTTAGGTGCACCTTAGGTGAATAATCTGCATACCTACGGTAAATAAATTTATTTGGATAATGATAATAAAGTGCCCTTACACAAAATAATCGTACCAAAGTTATCAAACATTGACAAAAATTTACCAGGAGAAACCGTGTAAGTAAAAGTTATTGTGTGTGCAATTATACAGTTGGGGACAATATACTTTTAGCTACTATATACAATTGGCTTAATTTCATGTTACCAAGTTGTCATTTTAGGTGTCTCCATCTTTCAAAGCCAGACAAACGTAGAAAATTTAAAAGTATTTCTAAAGGGGCTTCAAAAATTGAAAAATGGTACAGTACTACAGTTTTTAAGAGCTTTGACCATACTTATCAAATTCAAAACTGTATCGAGTTTGACTTTGAACAGACAGAGGATGGTATCAAACATTTTTTAGAATTATCAAGTACCAATAATGTTATAAAATAGTTGGCACGGTTAAGGACATTAACTAATTACATTTTATTGTGTAGTAAACAACTTGTGCTCATCAGATCTACTAAAAGACATTTTTTTTCATTAATGTCGTAAACTTTTGAGGCGTGTCAAATACATACGGTTAAAATGTTTTCCAGATAAAATTCAAATTTAAGTTTGTTACGTTGTGGAGACTAGTTGATAATTTCAACTAGACTAGTCACCCATTGACAAATAACATTTTTTGTTGTAAAAATCTAATCATCACTATTTTAGTATTGATTTCTAGTTTTGAACATTTAACTAAGCTAGTTATAACTTCACAACCTTTTTATCTTTGTATAACCAAGCAAGCATTATAGGGGCAACAAGTGAGGGTTTTGGTTATAATATACAATTTAAATATATTTTTTCCAATTGAAAATGTAGTTTGGTCGTATCCAATTTATATACTTGTAAAATGTAATTATCCTGGGAACTGATTAAATTAAGTTTGAGTTAAAATTTTATTATTGTTATAACTTATAAGTAAAAGGATTGAGTTAATTAAGCTAATACTAATTTTGAAAAATATTATTTACAATAAAGTGAAAACAAAAATTTGTTGTCCTCACATTGATTGGAATCTAAAAAGGAATTATATTTAATTCCCGAAATTGCTTTAGTTTGGAATATCCTAATTCCATCCCATGTATGCACGTGGGAAAAAGGGTCTAATAAGTGGTAAAGGTATATTAATAATCACGTGCTTTGCACTGCTATACATTCAAATTCTTTCGTCTGAAATTGTAAATTAATTCCAAGTTTTCTTTAGTAAAATGAATAGTTACATTATTATAAAAAAAAAATTAATATGATGGCGAATTTCTTCATTATAGTAGAATATGAAAAGCTTGCATCAATAATTCTTTTCTTATGGACAATACAAATACATAATTAGATAATTTTTTTTAGGAAATTAAGGTTGCTGGCATTAACAATTAATCCTTTGTCCTATAAAAATGATAACTAGAAAAACTAAGGTTTAGAATTAGTAGTTCTCTTAATTAAGAAAAGGTTTAGATTTTAAGTCTTAAGACATTCTTTAGTGGTTAGCATAAAGTGGATATTAGATGCAGAATGCATGACAAGATTCATGTGCCATTAGAATATTGGAAGGTAGGTTGTCTGCAAAGACCTGATCAAGCATAGGTTATAGATAGTTTCTAGTTTTTTTAATTTTCAAGTCTTTTTGCCCCAATCCGAAAACTAATTAATTTGATGGGAGAAACCACAAAAATATTAATGAAGCATATTTTATATAATTGTGTTGATAAGGAATGTAATGATTTTATCTCCAATTGAAAAATAAATTTTTTTTTTTTCAAAAAAAAAAACTTGTATATTCCAGAATTACTTAAAGTAAAGTTATTGCACTTGTAATGAAGAATGTTTGAGTTTGCGAACATATTTAAATAATTAGATTACATTGAAAAATTTTATAATTGAAGATTGTGGTAGAGATATTGAGGGCGAAATTTCAGCCGATCTAAGCTTTTATGCAATATTCAATCAAACCGAGCATCCGACAAACTAATTAGATTGATAATGGGATTTGAGTTTAAGCTTGAAATATATGGATGTATGTTCGAATTTAAGCTGATAAAAATTTAAATAAGACCTATTAACATACCTAACTACATGACTAAGGCCAACCGCGGACCTACGTTGACGGGTGGGGGCTATAAACCTCACTCAATTTTAGTTTTTTATAATTAATCTTTTGATATTTTAGGATATTACAGTTTAAACTCCAAAATATTTTTAAAATTATAAATGAGCCCCCACATATATAAATATTACAGACATCAAAGACAAGCATTCTTGACAAAACACTTTAAGCCAAACTCGTTCTTTTAAACGTAGAATAAAAAATAGAGAGCTTTCTTTTGTTGTTTATTTTAGTTGATTTTTTTTGTATTCCGGTTATTAAATTTATCATACAAATTTAGCCTCATAGATTAAAGTTTTGTTTTCGCAGTATGTTTTTGTCAGTAATACTAGCTAGGAATTGTTCGGGAACTTCTCGAAATTTTTCGGAGATGTTTGAGAAACATTCGAAAAAATTGTAAATCAAATAAATGTGTTGAACAGAACCATGGATCAAAGTTCGTTTCTTGTGCATAAAGTCAACTAAATATTGAAAAAAAATCGAGAATTTTTTGGAAATATTAGGAAAAATTGCAATTTTCTTTTACAGAATTAAGTAAAATAAGAGAGTCTCAAAGCAAACAAATAATTTTCGCATTACACTTCTTTTAGTTTTCATTGATTCAAAAACGAAAAAAATTCGATGTTTTCGACGAAAACGATGAATTTTCCTATTCGTGTTTAGAACAACTCTATATTTTCATTTCGATGAACTAAAAAACAAAAGAAATCGATATTTTGGACGGAAACGTATCGAAATGTTAATCCATGTTTAGCCCCACTGCACCAAAATCCTAAATCCCGCCCTGACTAATTAAGGCGCGCGGCATGCAAATTCAAGTGTTATAAGGAATTTCCTAGTTTCATTTTATTATTATTGAGTTTTCTATTGTTCCGCTACCAAAAATTCAAGAAAACCCCACTTGTCTGATCCTTCAGCAGTTTTAATTTATTCTTTAATTAATATCTTTTTAGTTTTGGTACGTGACATGGCTTCCAGTAGGTTTATTTAACTAATCGATAAATTAGCAGCTTAGTGGTTCATTGGAAGAGTTAAATCACATGCATGAAGGGCAACTTCTAAACTGACAGGAACCTAATTTGTATATTGATGGAATGGTGATCGGATCCCAATGCGATGGATCGGACCCATTAATATATTGTCAAAGAGATGTGACACTTGGACATATTTAAGAAAAAATTAATAGGAATATTGAAGATTAATTGCAAGTTCGAATCATATTTTCATGCACCATTTGTGTTCGCGTTCTCAAAGGAGAAATGAGGTTGGTCGTGGCACGTGGTGTAAGAATTGGATCGGAAAAATATAAAGAATTCAGCCGATTCTGGTGTATGATAAAGAATTTGCTTTTTATTTTTTTATTTTTATTTTTATTGATGATGTTGATTTACATATCAATTGCAAGAAGTACATTATTGGGCTGCACCACATGTATTTGATATCGTGGTGCATCGGTTGCACTAAATAATTCATCCCAAATGTGATAGTTGAAAAATTGGTAGTCAAAAAGCAACACCCCTGCACCCCGTTGCCCTGCTCAACATACTTGGCTATCTACGCAAGAAAACCCTCTAATATATTTACATGCAAACTTTTTAAGATTATTCAAAATTCAAATTATTATCATTTCATATATTATTTAATATAAACAACGATAAACTTAAACTTAGCACTGTAAACTATATAACATGTTGCAACTAATTTAGACAACTCTTTTCCTTGTGCAAAATGATGATGATAACTAAGAGCTAAGAAGCGTCAATACCTATGACCAAAAAAGAGAAATTAAAATGACGGAGAAAACAGTGTTAATAGGGGTAAATGCAAAATAGAGCAAAAGACAAAAACACCCCCTATGCTTTGTCTAACTCCCAAAAATTCCCCTGTGTTATTTTAATTCTCAAAAATCCCCCTGTATTTGGTTTTAAATACCACACTTGACCCAAGTAGTATATACTTATAATTTTATTTTTGACTTTTGGTGGAATGATAAGATTACCCCTATGTGTTTGTTTTTTTTTTTAAATTTATTTATTCTTTTTGAAAAATTAAGTATATACTACTTGGGTCGAGTTTGGTATTTAAAATCAAACACAGGGGGGTTTTGGAGATTTAAAATGAGACATGGGGGGTTTTTTGGGATTTAGAAAAAACATAGGGGGTGTTTTTGTCTTTCGATGTTCAGGGGTAAAATTGTCATATAAAAAGCAAAATATGAACAAATACTTGCAAATTTGGCGTTTGAAACACACTCTCTTTTTTGGGGGTGTATTTGGCACTTATTTGAGATCATAGGGTTTTTTTTTGGAGTTAAAATAATACAGAGGGATTTTTGGGAGTTAAACAAAGTATAGGAGGTGTTTTTATCTTTTGCTCATGCAAAATACTTCCTTGTGTCATGATAAATCTGCACGAAATTATTATGTGAAATTTTATTGCGTAGGACCCCTTGTACTTTTAAAAATTAAGAACGAAACCCCCAATTTATAAAAGATAAGTTGTTTTGGATTGAGATATTTCAAGAAATTATTTTTAAAATGAGCAAAAGACAAAAACATCCCCTATATTTTGTCTAACCCCCAAAAAAACTCCTTGTGTTATTTTAACTCCCCAAAAACCCTCATATGTTTTGTTTTAGATACCACACTCGATCCAAGTAAAATTTGATTTTTTACTTTTGGCTGAATAACAAGATGTGTGTATTAGTTTTTTTTTTTTCATTTATTCTTTTTGAAACCCAAGTATATACTACATGGGTTGAGTATGGTAAACTAAAACCAAACACATGAGGGGTTTCTGGGATTTAAAATAACACAGAGGTTTTTTTTTGGAGTTAGACAAAGCATGTGGGGTGTTTTTGTCTTTCGCTCGTACAACTAAGTGTCAGGGGTAAAATTGTTATATCAAAAGAAAAATGTAAACAAATATTCGCAATTTTCGCGTTTGAATCACACTCTCTTTTATGTATTTGGAGCTGACTTGAGATCACATGGGGGTTTTTGGGAGTTAAAATAACAAAAAGGTTTTTTTGGGAATTAGATAAATTATAGGGGGTGTTTTTGTCTTTCGCTCTTTTAAAATACTTCATGTTGGTCAATACAACTTCAAGTGAAATATTTTAAAATTAGTTCGTTGAAATAAGTCGAAGAAAAGACTTATTTTGAACATGTTGAGTGTTTCATGCTGAGTTTTTAAAAGTACAAAGAGTTCTATGCAATAAAAATTTCACGGGGTAGTTCCGTGTAGGTTTCGCATAACACACTGTGGTGAGTGAATAGCAAATTAACTACCTGTGTTATTCTAAATAGGCAGTTTAACTCATTGTGATAAATAAAAGGGCAAAATACCTCCCTGTGATATTCTAAATAGGCAATTTAACTCTCTGTGATAAGAAAAATGGCAAGATACCTCCCTGTGTTTTTATAAAAGAAGCACATTGCCTCCCTCTAAATTGCTCATTAATTTATATCATAGGGAGTTAAATTGCTCATTATTCCATTTCATAGGGAGGTAAATTGCCTATTTTTATATCACAAGGAGGTAAATTGTTCATTATTTCATTTCACATGGAGTTTAATTGCCTATTTTTGTTTCACAGGAAGGTAAATTGCCCATTGGACATATCACAGGGAGTTAACTTGCAAAAAACCTCCCCGTGATAATAACAAAATCATTTCAAATATACATACTACTAATGAAAATCCAGAGAACAAACATGACTGTACGTAGGTAATCTTTCGCATTCAGTTTAGTTCCATCATTTCCAAAATTAGCAAGTTTGGAATTTCCTTTCACAAACTTTAATGCATACAATCAAAATCCAGGAAAGAAAATATCAATGGCTACTGAAGCATGTTAATTAAAAAAAATTATTTTTTTGAAAAAAATCAGTACTATATATATATACTCTTGACTCCAGCTATGAAAAATTTAATGCATATAGTATGTACAATTTTGTTTATGGGTCCTCCAATCTGCTTTGATTGACTGTGGCCATGTGATTCAAGTACCAAAAAAGATGAATCCAAATTAATTTGATAGTAAGTTATGAATTCTTTTTGAGTTGTAAAAAGCAAAGGCGTGTATGCAAATGAGATTGGAGTTTGGGTTTGAGTTTGACATCACTTTCCCCTTTTGTACCCCTGCACCATTTCTTATCCATGCCGCCGCGCCTCGGGAACTAATCGCCATTTTAGCTTTGCTATTTGCTTGTAATTATGTTATTTTGTTAAAAGAAAAGGAGTGCATGTATATATAAAACTCCCTATCTATAATCTATCTACATATATTGATTGTTAATTGTTTGGGGATTCAATGTGATCAAGTGATAAATTAGAAATTTTGAGCATTGCCAATGACAAAAATTTGTAATGGAAATATCATTTGGCGTTGCGTGCGGAACATCAACCATCACTATTTTTGCGGCGAACGTGGTGGTTCTTGTATCGAATATGATGTTTTCATAATAACAACTAATAAGCCATGAAGAATGTTCTAAACCACAACTTTCCAACAATTGTGGAGCAAACCATATGCTTATATTCATACAGTAGAATAAATTTTACAATAGCTTAATTAGAATCGAGGTGGATGTTCCACGATTACTTGCGCTACAACTTTTTGAGCGCTTGTGGATTATACGTTGTTGAGGGGTATCCAAGTTTAAATTGTGATTAATCCATTAATTTCGCATCACTTATTACTCTTTTAGTTATAGCAAAAACTTTGTTGCATTAGGTTTTTTAAAGTGCATTTAATATATGATAATTTTTTTATGAAATAATAGAAAGTAATAAATCGGTGATGTATATTTAACCTTACATGTGACCTTGTAAGTAAAATATTTTTAACGACTAAATCATTGCTTATGGCTTTCATATTGATTCCGAGTGTATGAAACAGAAGATTTCAAAGCTATAATACTTTACAATTTGAGTAGATATGATTGCACTAATCACATGATAGTGAATTTTCCTTGCAGTTAAAACATGCGAATTTAATCCACACACATGGTTTTTCAAGCCAAAATGAATTCAAGGAAAGTGTGACAATAACTTATTTTAGAATTGTGATCATACCTAATTTGTTATTTGTAATGATCACATCAAACTGCAAAGTAAGATAGGTTATTCACATTTCACATGTAAGATATTGGACAGATGATTGTCCGTGGCCAAAATTATTTGAATACAAACATTTACCGCCAACAGAATTGCATCCGTAACAAATACTCCATAAACGTCCCAAAAAGTTGTAGCAGTGACACTCAGTCATATTTCACGAATTATAATAATATAAACTTTTAGACTATGGTGAACTAAATGTATTTTCCGTACTCATTTAAAGAATAAAAATAATACTTTAACTGCCAAAAATCGTGAAACTAATTTCATGGTCATATACTTAAGAAACAATGCATGTGTTGCAGTAAGTGTTTTCTTGGCGTTTTTCATGAAATATCAAAATTCTAAGATACTATTATTATAAGTACTATATTATTTTATATAGTGAATGCATGTGAGGTACCAGTATTTAATTAGTAATAATGTTACTAGTTTTATAACTGTAACATGGTCCTGAATAATTGTACGGATTCAAAGCTAGATGTATTTCAACTTTTGATTGCTAAACAGAATTTTATAGGGAAGAGCATGCAGTCAATTGTCTGAAGACCATTTGCACAACTAATTCATGGATATTAAATTTTTGGGTAAATTTCAATTTGCCCGATTAAAGTATTATTCTTGCACCATTTGTCTTATGTCACTCTCTTCACAAATAGCCATCTCCCATTATATTAATCTAGTTATCTCCAATTATGAGGAGACGATCTTCTACGTTACTGATGAAATTAATAAATTAATCTACTAATGATTAAATTGAGGTCTTATATGGTCAATGTTAATTACAATAATCTGGTATTAAGATTACAATACTAATAACAGTCTAAAAGTTTTATGGCATTTCTTATAATATGACATGCATTGATGCCATCTCCAAGGGACCATTTATAAATTATAACTCAAAGTATAAGAAAAATTATAAATTTTGTCAAAAAACAGAGGTTAACAGAGCTCTTATAATTTATAAACCATTTAAATGTTTAAATTTGGACTCTCAAATATGAGAGTCCAAAGCCAAGTGCAATAATTGTTATCTTTAGGAAAGTACAAAATATAAAGTGAGAATCTTAAAATATAAACTAGATGTTGGAGTGTAGATCGAGTAAAAAGTGGGAATGTATAATAATGTTCATCCCTTAAATTTTAAGATAATAAACCAAAGTTTAAGAGGGTTGTTGAAGATGCCCAGCAACTTTAATTCTTATACTAGTATATAATATATCTTAATACATCAGAACTCAATTTGCAAAAAATCATGAACAAATATAGCTTATTTGCATTTAGTCATTATATTAGCATATGAGCTATTTGTGCAAAAGTAAAACTGATAATCAAGTAGAGGAGAGTGATGCAATAGATAGTTGGATGGTCAAAACGTACTGATAATAATATAATATCATGTCCATATCTGATTTGATCTCATTCAATCAATCACAAGACAAATACAATACACTTGTTTTGTTATTATATTACTCTCTAATTATAATGCATATATAATACACTTGTCTTCTGATTGGTTGGATGTGATCAAACTATATTTGAGCAAAAGTTTTGGGGTACAATATACTGGACTGGTTGGGTGTAACCAAATTAAATTTGAGCTAAAGTTTCCCAAAACGAAATTTACCCTAAAAGAAATAGATGTGTGCTTCCTTTTTGTTTTATTTTCCCAGGCCCCTAGCTACCCTGTCAAGTTTTAAAAAGGGCTCCCAATTTTTTCGTCAATCTTCTTAGACCATAAATGTTGCTTTATTTTAATGTTGTGTACTGATCATAACAATAATGATAATAGTGAAATGTTGCTGGTTTTGGTTTTAAAATATACCCTACAATCATAAATTATACTTGAATCATAATACTGCATTTGCAGGACATATTAAGAAACTCATCATGCCATATCTTATTATAATGTTAGACTTTAGAGATCAAATTAAGATATAATTCTCCAATAAAGAATTGCACCATAGCTTTCCAGTAGCTAACAATATATTAATTGTGACCACCTCATTTAACTTTAAAATATCCTAATTAATTTAGTTCCATATAGGAAATGGCAAGGAAACATTTTGGTTGGTCAGAACTTAATTAGAACTTGAATTGAATCCAAGATTTGCAGCTTTTGGGAAATATGAACTCTTTTTGGCTCTTTGGATGGAGTTTGAGTCATTGCCATTAGCAATTTAAACTAAAATAAAATTTGATTTTCATAGAATTGGTGGGTTTTGGTTGATTAATCAAATTAACTACGGATTATTATTTTTCTGGTCTATAATGACATTAGGTGGTTGGCCATCCACTCTGCACGCGCCAACACAATGAAATTATAATTCTCCTAAAATACATTTATTACTAAATC
Source organism: Penstemon davidsonii (assembly GCA_034814905.1). Lineage (NCBI taxonomy): Eukaryota > Viridiplantae > Streptophyta > Magnoliopsida > Lamiales > Plantaginaceae > Penstemon > Penstemon davidsonii. Next base: position 10,412,596 of record JAYDYQ010002688.1, read on the forward strand.
ATGGATATAAAAGCAGGAAAAACAAGGTAATTTGACCCAATAAAAGAAAATGATAAACTGAGAAAAGTAATAGTTGAAGTCAAATAAAGGGATCAATTAGAATATCCCTGTAACATGATACAGTCTTACCACGATCTCGAATCGCATTAAAGTGTGTATATATATATTGGTGAAACTTTTGAGCAAGATTTCATTTCCTGATGATGGATCTTCTTTAGTACTAGCTTTAATCCCCACCATCCATCACATTCTCATAATTTTAATCATAATGCTCCTTATAGGAATATGGGAAAGTTGTTTCAATAATAAAGACCTATTTATTTATTTATTACTCAATCCATCTCATTTATTTTGTTTCATTGGTACGGTCAACTGATCAATTTGACTAAATTTATAAAAATTATAATAAATAATTTAATTAATATATTTCACTAATAAGTTGATAATATCATATGACACCATATATATTTATATTTACAAGGTTTAATACACTATTTAAAAGATTAAAAAGTTTGATCGAGTACTGAAGTAAATGGAGTAAAATAAATGGGACGGAGAAAGTAAAATATAAATATAGACCGGTTGTGGTGGAATTGTGATGAGATAATAATGAATTTGAAGAGGGGAATGAGTGAAATGGGTAAAAATATAAAGGGCCATCCCATATTGATAATTGATAGTGTCCGTTTGAGTAGGCCCACTCAGTAGTGGGAGTCCAGATCCAGATTTTTAACTCGGCCGGGTTGGCAGCGTACTGCTGTAGATTCTTGTGGTACAACTTGATTTGCCACTCCCACTTGTCTTAGTCCTATCTTTCATCATTACGCAGAGGCAGAGTCTTGTTCTTTGTAGCTAGAATGAAACAAAATTCATAGTACTATTATCTAAGGTTTCTGTCATCTGATGTCAATGTGATCATTCATGTCTTTTGTGCCATATTTAATATAAAAAAGACTTGGATTTCTAACTTAATTTCATGTTTCAAGCTCTCCATTTTTAAATTTATTATAACCAAAAAAAATGTATTTCATTTTGTAACTATTTTTCTTCTTTCTTTTAAGTTCTCGATCAGTGCCCACTCTGACCTCAATTAATGTGAAATTATTTTTCAAAGTACCACATCAATTATGCACCAGTTGCACAAAATATTTTTCATAATAAAGTTATACCACGTCATTTATGAACTGGCTGCACAAAATAATTGTTCTCCTTTTGGAGATTGTCGTACTATTTTTTTTACATCATTTTGATAGGAGAGAGATTGAGTCATGCTAAATAAGGAAAATTCTTACATAGATCAGGTCTAAAAGTTTAGTGGTAGGCCTTGTGATTGTAAATGCATCACATAATACATTTTGATGATGTCATGCTCTCATAATGTATGATGTGGTGCATTTACAATCACAAGGTCTATGAAAAGCTCATAGACTAGGTCTATGCAAGAATTTTCCCTAAATAATAGCAATGGCGCATATGTTACGGTTTTACGATTTTTTTAACAAAATTTGTACTATATCAATTAAAACCCAAAATGGATAATTGAAAACTATACCAATAAACTCGGTTTGGTGTAGTTTTGGTACGATATGGTACGATTCTGCGATTTTTTTTAACAATTTTTTGATATTTTTTTATTATATAATAGATTACTTAGTTGACAAAAATGATATAATTTCCTAATGAAACAAGTTGATAATATTTGTTATTTCTTCTCTTATAGATTTTCTTTTTATAAAAAGTCAGTCATAATATCTTACAAATTAATTTTACTTTGAATAATTCACTGGAAAAAAAAACGTATTCACAGATTTAATGGCATAATGCGACCTAGTTGAATAAAATTAATTTGTTTATTATGTGAACTTTTTTTTATTTTATTTTCTGGAGTAATTTACTGTTTGTTATTTGTTGGCTAGAACTTTTACATATTAAATTTTATGAAGATAACAAATTAAATTTATGTTAAGCTCGTGCACATTATTTTTTAATAGAACGCGTGTTCAAAAATGTTAGAATTAAGAATTGATATATAAATAGTCATAAAGTTTAGTAGTATAAATCAAATTAAAAACTCAAGTTTAAATCAAATTGGAGACAACATACCGGGGAGGGCCTATATCAAATGCACTCTTCGGTCCAAGCTGTAAATACATTGTTTAGTAGATTTTAAAAAAAAGTATAATTCAAAAGATAAATAAATTATTCATGTTTTTTTTCAATTTCGTACGGTATGGTTTTTCTCGTTATGAGAAGTCTAAAATCAAAATCTTCGATACGATTTTCGTCCATGCCAAAACCTATAGTTTTGAGAAAGAAACCGAAAATTCGATACGATTTGATACAATATGAAACTGTCCCGATACTGTTTTGAAAATCATTTGCACCCTAATCTCAATCTTAATGGGAAAATCTTTGGCATTTATAGAACAATGAAGTATTATGGGCTCAAATCTCAAAGAGTAGTCCTTTTCTTTTGTAAAGTTTAGCTACAAAGGTGGCCGAAGATAACGAGATCCATTGTCAAATGAACAGGCCCAATATTAGGCAAACCATTAAAGTAGTACTGTGGTTAAATGTTAATTAATTAAATAATTATTATTACCCAGATGTTGGCCAGTATTTTTCTGATAGAATTACAGAAGTTTAACATCATATGATAATTTCAATTATGACATTGAGAAAGATTGATGAACATAGCACTTAGGTAATAAGTCAGTTATTGCTTGTAACATGTATATTTTCCACAATTATCATACCATATTTATCATGTGAATACAAATAGATACAAATATTCAACAAATCTACAACTTGTGCAAGAAAAGAAAACCTTATCTCATGCACAAAGACAGAGAAGTTACCGTGTCAAAAGTAAATGTCACTTTGCTTAGACTGTGCCTTGAGGTCTTTTAACTTCTTCAAAATGTTTGTGAAATAATCCTGCAGATATTTCTCTAGACTACTAACATCTTTTGCATCGACTCCAAGTAGAGTGTATGTTTCACTCATTGGGACAGAGAAAACAGTATCACTACTCAGAACCTACATGGGGAATTACAATTAGAGATGGTTTGGTAGCAAAAATTACGTAAGATGACTATATCTTTTATCAACTATTATATTTTGTTTGGTAGCATTAATAATTAAGTGGTTCAACCCATTAACAAGTTAACCCACCACCTTTAGGCACTGACACAAATAAACTTAATCTTACATCCAACCCTATCATAATAAAATCTTTGTGGTCGAACAACAAATTTAAGTGGCGAAGTTTGTCTCACTTTTACTTATTTGTCACTACTAATATATGTTTATACATTACTACCGAACAAGGCCATAAATTATATTATTATCCTATTCGTAATAACATGACTAACAGCTGATGTGAAAGGATTTCTTAGTTCACAACCGGCACAATACCTAGAGACATTACATTGGCAAAATTCTAAATAAGATAATGTTATAAGCTGAAATTGCGGTAAATTGTAATTGGCGATGTCTGGTGTAACAAGTTACTAGGCAAGTGTCGAGTCAAGTTATGAAGAGTACTTTTAAGTGTAAGTGTTTACTTCATGTGGAATGGTGATATTAAGCACTGATATTGAAAAAGAAGAAAAACCATTACCTCGGAAAATGCCAATCTATCAGCAACATCACTGGTCCACTCAAATAAACGAGTCAGCTGACGTGTAAATCTCAAAATGGAGACAGGAACTGTGGTTACGTTTGCATCTTGACCAGCAAGTCTTTCACATAAGGTTATCACCTGAAATCAAGATATATAAATAATATCAAATCATAATGCTGATTTTAGATTTAAGGCGAAGCTACTGGCTGACACAAAAATGATGCAGCTTAGGAATGAAACAAGAAACTTAAAATAAGTAATCTAGATTCCGGATAACGTTTGAGAACCTAAAAGCAATAAACTTCATATTTGAAACAGGATAGATTCAGGAAATATACATTACCTCTTGAGTTGTCCAAGCACGAGGACCAGCAAAAGTAAGAAGTTTGCCATTTATATTCTCATTGCGTAGAGCTATAAAGGTGAGCCGAGCAATATCCTGGTTGACAAGGGGACAACTGTTTGAATTTTCCATTATTTTATAGACAAGTAAGCAGGGATTAAGCTACAACATTTACCTGAGTGTCCATGTATGCTATTCTCGTAGGAGCATCAGTGCCCCAAACAGATTTCTCTTCCAATATGGGTACTGCATATTGTCCAATCAATCCCTGACAGATTGGGAAACACAATTCACACCATAAATGAATGATAATATAACGATCTCATGTAAAGTATCGCAATAAAGAGACAATAATTTTTTAGGAAAGATTTTATGCAAGGAACAAAGAGTATTATTATATACCAAAAATTTCTCTTTTAAGCGTCTCTGCAAGTGTCTTAGTGTTCATGTCATAAAGAATTTATTCACCCTTCCTATACTCCACCATTTCAATCTTTATTCTTCTGGAATGCACTTGGATTGAGTAATAAACTTATGACAAACAAAAGAAAAATTGCAGTGGTAACTGAAGACACATTTAATTATGTTAAAAAAAAAAAACCATTTTCTTTTACTTAATCAAGCCAATGTATCTAGCAACTGTAAAACCTCACTAAAGTAAGCAGCAAAGACTATCAAATTAAGAATAAAGAATATCGATGACAAGAAAAACCAAAGATTTCACCTGCATGAAACCACAAAGTCGGATAGTGACGTGATTCAGGCCTGAATCACGTAGAAACTTCTCAGTGCAGTATTTGATCTCCATAAGTGGAACTTCCGGATGCTTGTCACAGTTGTGTATGGAAAAGAAGACATATTTCTGGATACCCATGGCCTTTGCACATTGTATAAGAGCAACTTTTCCTTCCCAATCTACCTAAAGTGAAAAGTCAACTGATTACAACAGATCTAAGTAAATGGAAATTGTGGCAGTATACCTAACAAACCAACAGACATCATACGTATAATTGACATGTATCCTCACAGTTTTTATAGGCTCCTCTGGACGTCCTGTTGCACAGTCGATAACTGTATGAATGCCAACCAATGTTGCTGGTATGGTCTCCGGTTTGCTCAAGTCTGCCTGCTCAAAATCACACCCAATCAACAAACCATCATCAGTATCTAATACCAACAAGATACATAATTGAATTTCAAATCACGAAGAGCAGATCATAATACCACTAAGTTATCAATAGTAATGGCATCTATTGTAGGTATTGCATGCCAAGTAATCAAGGTAACGTTTGGTTTCCTAGATAAAACTACTTACACGAGTTTCTTAGATGTTTGATTCCTACAATAGCATTTAAGATAGGGTCCAAGATAAATAAAGGTCCCGGATATATATAATTTTGGGTTGGACCCTGTGATATCTAATTGTAATTATAACTAGTACCTTCTAAACCCCGTGTGACCAAAATTTATGACTCATTTGTCCTCATTTTTGGATAAGGAAAATAGGTATTTTGAGTATTACCGCACAATCACAAATATAATGTAGACTACCAAACATAATTATATAAGTTCTCATGTTTATCAGCAACTTTATTAAGACTACCATTAATCATACTTTATTTTATTTAGAAAACCAAACGTGACCTAAGAACACAAATTAAGCAAAAAGGAAAAAATACAAGCAAAATCATTTTTAGTGGCTAGTGAGTTTACATTGACAACAGTTGCGCCCCAATCACGTAGAAAATCAGCAGGGGCAGGTCTTGGCCTGACTAGGCACCTGACATCATACCCCTCATCCAACGCCCTCCTCACAACCTGTCTGCCCAATGTGCCCGTAGCACCAACCACAAGTATACTTGTAGGCCTGACCGGAGTGCCCGGCGCCAAATTCACCGCCGCTGGCGCCGCCTGTGCATTGCACGTCAAAATTGCCGCATTACCCCGCCCTAATCAGTAACAAAATTCGTTTCAATTAACATAATAAGTGTTAGGGTTTGAAATTGAATTGATATCTGCAAATCAAATTACCTTGAGTAGTTGAACAGGTAGAGGCAATTGCGTCGGCGATTAAAGCGCGTCTCCAGCAGAGTGAAGTTTGGGAGTGAAGGTTAGGTTTGAAAGGAGCGGATAATCGAGCATGGAATTTGCAGGCCATTAAACCCTCTACTTTTCTCTTTCAATTGTGTGTGACTGTGTGTATACATTTTGCGTATGTAAAATCCATAGACGGAGAAATGGAACAACAGATGTGAAAGATGCCACGTCGGCAAGTTTGGATTACGGTTGAGCTACTATCCAGCTCAGCTGCCCTTCGATAAACTTTTCAGTTTTCATGCACTCCGGTCACGTGCTTAATCACGTGACTTTGCAATGTCCATCTCTATCTAGGCTATTGGGTTCTATTTTTGCTGGGACCCGAAGATAATAGACGAGCTATATTCTGTGAAGCCAGTTCTGCAGTTTAGCTATATTTTTTTTTTTTTTGATAATTCAGTTTAGCTATATTTTCTTTCGGGTTATTTACAAACTACATGTTTTAATTGGCAAATACACATTTAAGTTTAATTATTAGCAACATCTGATAGTATTTATTAAATTTATATAAATCTACCTGAAGCACATGTTAAAATAAAATAAAATACGCAATTATCCATAAAGAAGTATTAAATATATGGATTACTTTTTAATGTTTAAGAAAATTTTGTCAGGACAAACGGTTTTTGATAAGTTAACTCCATGTTTCATGTGATATGTTTAATGAATAATTTATCTCTTTGGAATATGAAAATAGGCAATTTATCTCTCTGTGAAAAAAAATAATGAGCAATTTATCTTCTTCTCAGTGGAGGTGTAGCACACACTCTATAATACGACTGAGACTTCATTTTCATGTAAAAAATAACCAATTTAACTTTACCATTGACAACATATTCACCTCACTTTACCCCCCTCCTCTCTGGTGATATGCATAAATAGACAATTTACCTCCATGTGATATGCGTAAATGAGCACTTTAACTTTATGTGATATTGCATAATAGGCATTTTAACCCCTTTGTAAGTTGTAAAAATATAAAAATCAAGAATGAGACAGTGTGCTTATTTTATAAAAACACACGGAGGTATTTTGTCATTTTATTTATCACACGGAGTTAAACTGCCTATTAAAATAACATAGAGAATTAATTTGATGTTCACTCATGTAACAAATTATGCATTATCAAGAATAAACAAATTATAATAATTTTTTCTCAAGGTTCAAATAATAAATATATAATTTTTTTGATCCTAATAAGATATGATCATACTCGAATCGATTTGTATGATTAACTATAAAAAAGAACATTTAAATAGAGTAATAAATCATTCAATCGACATACCTGATTAGAGCTCTTGTTGCTATATATCTATGAACATAACGAGTTATAATCTAATAGAGTAATAAATCATTCAATCGACATACCTGATTAGAACTATCACATGAGTAACCCTTTTCTCTCTAATTTTCTCTAATTTTCATGCAAACTAGTTGGGTGTATATTTAGTGAAAAAAAGATAATCATGAAAATGTATAACAGTTTCTCCTTAAAATCTAGTCAAAACATTAGGGATGATATTTAACTTGATCCAATGAGTTCAAGTCAATCTACAAAATCTCAAAATTAATTTACAGTAAGAAGATACAAAACTACCCTTCTCAGATTTTTTAGCTCCAAACTGAACCAAATTGTATTGATTGACATATTGTGAAAATTTTAAAATTATCCAATCAATCTAGGTACCAAAAATTGGTACAACTCAATTCATTTTTACTAAGATTGAAGAGCCTTTTTTGTAACAGAGTTACAAAAACATAAAAAAACCTACTTTTATATTATATCATTTGTTATTTTAATAAGTATAAAAAAACTAACCCAACTAACGTAGAATATTAAGATAATTATTTTCACAATACTTATAGTATCTATCTCTTCTGAAAAGGGATTTTAAAATTAAATGTTATGATTGTAAACATATTACAATTAAATTTAAAAAAATAATGTTAATTTGTCATTTTATCTATTTATAACAAATATGTAAGAAAAAAACCATGTACATAATTAATAAAAATTTTTACAATTTTAAAAGTAAGAAATAAATTTTTATAATAATATTTTTTTTGTAGAATAGGGCCCCAATTAAAATTTCACCTAGGACCCCTTAATATGTTTGGCCAACCCTTATTTACCTGCCATCCATGTTCAAGGCAAAACTGCAGGTACGAATGTGCAATAATAATAGCAAAAAATTAAAATTAATTCATCCAAGTGACCGAACAATAAGAAGGCCTCAAAATTTCCTCAGCTAAGATTAGAGAACAGAATCCTCCTCAAAAATGATTAAATGAGGGCCTTGACACCAAGTTGCTGCATTTCTCTAAGCTTCCAGATTGAGTAAGGGGCACCCTCTCCAAGTTCATCTGGCTCTAGCTGCTGCATAGCCCAAGCGTAATATACCGTGTGGATAGTATCCTAAATCACCAACAAATTCCAATGATGTCAGAGAAATTCCATACATGTATTCACTTCTATATCAAACATTTCACCTTTGTGTCCTACGGTCTCGTGAAAAAGGACACCCAAAGGATTCAAAGTTTAATAAATCCAGAAGTGAAAACAGCAACCTCAAGAAACAAACTGAAGAATGATTTTTAAAAAACTGCTGCAATATAAGAATGTTTTGATGCTCTTACCTGACCACCTTCTGTTATTGCGCCAAGTCTATCGCGTATGCAGTAGACTTGCTGCGTCTGGAACTGAAACAATTTCCAAACGAAAAGGTAATCAGAATCACTTGGTGAGTATGTCTGTGTGAGGGAGAGCTTATGAATGCAGTGTTAAGTATGCTAGGGAACATGATCTTATCGGAACCCAAAATATTAAGAAGGGCAGTAAATATATTTTCAAAGGGTCTTAAAACACAATTGCTATTCGAGTATGGAAGGTCAGCTCCAGAATGAAATGAGAGCATGAAAGTGAGTTCTTACTGCCACAATGATTATGGGGGTGTCTCCCATCATTTTGGTTTCTCGAACTTCGACTTCTGATATATGTAGAATCTGCATGCAGGTACAAATTATTTCGTTAATGAATGCGAAATTGCTTCAACCTAGTACACCTAATGAAGAAGATCCCCAATCTCTTGGCATGAAAGAAAAGCAACAAACTCTGTATTCTCACCTTGTTATCGAAAAAGATTCCCTGGCTTTCATAAGCCTTATGCTCTGCTTTACACCGCTCAATTACATGTGAGCTACAATACCTTTCTAAAACTTCAGAATTTCCCTGAAGACAGCAAGACACATACAAAAATCATGGTAGAGAAAGAAGATAATATTCCGCTTCAGCATATTGCCCTCACAGAAAGACTACGAAAGATTAAATGCGACTTACACTTAAAAATCAAAAATTCTTAAATTTCATTTCTAACAGGTGTCTGTGCATGTGAGAGCACGCAAACGAATGCAAGGGAACCATAACAGGAATGACAAAATGAGACACAGTATGCATAAAGTTCACTAAACTTGAAACCTTACTTTGAAATAAGCATTGAGGACTGGTTTAACCACTTCTTGAACCTCCGCCACAAACTCTGGTAAAGAGAAAGTCCTAGTGCAAGCCAAATTTTAGAATAAGCGAACTATATAAGGCCTTCTGGAAATCATGATTGATTTATAAAGATAAAATGAGGACATGAAATCTTACGGATCTCTACGACGTATCTCTTTAAATGACATGGCAGTATCTGATTCTCCAAGAACAGTTTCGCTAATACTGAAATACAATGAAGAAGATTTTTAGTTCACTAATTGCTTTCTCAGTCCTCAATTATCACTAGTATAAAATCAATCAGGATGACAACATACTCTTGGATTTTATGAACAACTGGATGATCACTAGTCTCCCATCTCTCCCTCATATCTTCAGCAATCTGCAAACCAGGCGATGAGAAATTCAGTCAGTAATGTTTTTCTCTGGACTACAATGTTATTAAAAGACAACGGTCAGGATCCTATTAACATAGCCAGCTTTGTGAAATGTGTCCCAACTACATACGGACAAGTCTAACGAAGAGAAATATTGCCAAACTATTAAGAGAGAGAGGGAGAGAGATAAAGTAGGAAGATAGAAGTTCTTATCCGATTTCAACTATTAGATTCTAACATTCTTATGCCTTTGAAATCTAAAGTAATTGTCAAGAAGCCATGTAATTGGAAAGAAGAAAAAACAGTTTGGCAAATGAATATAAAAATCACCGCAACATGCTAATAAACTCAATGATTGAGGCAGTGACAGCTTACTAACAAGGAGAAAATGCCATGAATAACTGACAACAGACAATCTGATTGTGCAAGACATAAACATCAACATATACCCATCTAATTTTTGGTGTTTCATATAAAACCTAACTGAAAAAACAATGAGGCATCTACACTAGGATTTTGAGAAAATTAGCAATTTGAAGTGTGTTCGAAGAAAGCATAGTAACATGACTAATAAGAAGCTGCAAAGTAGAAAACTATAACATGGCATTTCAAGTTGCAAAATACCTCCTGGCTCTTTTCAAGTACAGGCTCGCTATACCCACTAACATGCTTGAATACGGGATGGCCTCGCATCTGAGACATGAGAAAATAGTATCAGGTCAACAGGTGTGGGCAAATAACCATTAGTGACCCATGGTAGGTAGGAGCAAATGAGCAGGGATATCACCTTATTCTTCAAGGCCTCCCATTTCTTACTCCACGGAGACTGCTTTGAAGGTAACACAACAATTTCAGTTCGAGTACTTCTTTCAATGTTTGGTGTGGGAGCAGCAGAAGAAGCATCATACTCAAGGCGCTTTCTCCTATTTGGATTACCTTTCAATTCATCCTTCAGAATGTCATATCCCTTCTTCACCATGTCAATGGGTTTTGCTTCCTTTAGCTTGTTGAATGCTAATGAAACTTTGGGGGAGACTGAAGAAAAACCAAACTTGACCTTGCCAAATAGTGTGTCGGCATTATCACTAGACTCAGATTGTTGATTCTGCCCATGTTGCTTTTCTTCACCAAAAGACTTGCTTCCATCCTTGTCGGTTGTGCTTGATTTTTCATTGCTTCCCGCGGACTCTTGCTTTCCAATACCAAAACCATCTTTGACCTAAATCAACAGTTGGAGATTTCTTATTAATTATCCCCCTTATCACATTAAATTTGTTGCACAAGTGATGGAGACCACGTATCTATATCCAGGAAAATAATTTCACAAACCTCCTCTTTGGCAGCCGAAATCTTCTCTTCCACATCAGCATAAACCTCCAAGATAAGATGGGACCCAAAGACATAATCAGTAAAACATGCAAATAAAATCAGCACCAATCTGATTTATCATGCAATCAGTTGCTTATCAAGCTTATATACAAATCACCATCACCTCTACTACTCACCCATCACCAAGAACAGTTGTTATAGCAAGATTCTTTTAAATTACAATGCAATATAACAATTTGCATAACATAAATAACTCAGGGTGCTTTGGAAAATTTGCTAGATCATTGGGATAATAGTTGTCTTATTATGTCACACCTGCTGACTAGCGACCTAATTATGTCAAATAAACAAGGCAACAATGAGTGGAACTTCATTACAAAGACCAAAAGTTATATAAAAATCAGTTTTAGAAAACAATATAACAAATCTTCAATAGACCCCCGTAATTTTACTATACAAGTCATATGCTAGATTACAAAGTTGATTATTTGTTGAGCATCCCCCAACACGACGTGCGGACATGGAAAATTGGATAGTTCATTGACTGTTCCCTGTCAGTTGTTTCAATCAGAACAAAGTGTACGGATGTCCTCGCAATGCAGTATGTACAACGGAATTAAAAACAAACAACTGCACAATAGTGTGACTAGCAATAATCTAATGTGTTTCCCTTCCCAACAAGGTTAGGGAGAAATAAAAAGCAGTATTTCCCCCAGATATAGTTCTATTCAAATAAGTCACTATACATGTTTCTTGATTAAACCATTGGGAAGCTCTGCAGAAACAGAAGAGAAAGATTTTTACCTGTTTTGCTTTTGCTTCAGCTTCCGTCCATACACCATCTACATGCTTGTACAGCTGCTCAGTAGTCTGCTTCGTTCTGCATTTCGCCATTTCACCATCTCAGAGCCCCCAATGGAAGAGTCTGCCAGCCTTGACATACAACGGTATGTCTCAGCCTCTACTCGTTAAACACAACAACCACACAAGAATGTAAAAATTATGGTGGCATTACCTAGTTTTCAGATCCTCCTTCACCCCTTTCAATCCCTCTGCTTTTTCCTTGATTTCCTTAGCTTTTTCCTTGATTTCCTTAATGGATTCCTGAAGTTCTGGGTTGCTACAGACATCTAGACGGGTTATATATATAAAAAAAGGCATATCCAAGTGTTGAAGACATTGCAGCCTTATCAATTACTATAGAAAAAGGTATACACTGAAAACTCAAAACATAGCATAAAAACATAAAATAAACAAAAATTAACAGGAAGACCACAAGATAAAAACCAGGTTTGAAACTTGTAAGTTTATCCCAATGAACATTAGTTTCACGTTTCTACTTATAAGAACACTTAACCAACCATGTCAATCTCCTAAAAAATGAAAAAGAAACGTCCTCCCGTTTCAGAAAAGCTTTCAACATAACTGAACATGAGAGAGTATTAAGAATAGATTACCTCTCAAATTCCCCTTTAATTTTCTTGGAGAACTCATTAAACACGCTGAACTCACGTCTGACCAAATGCCCATTTGGCGGAACCAATTGTAGCCTCGACCGTCTAGACGAGACCTACAAAGCATATAAATCTCATAAAAATTGAACCGAAAAGATACAGAGAAAAGCGATGCAAATACACACCTGCCGAGGAGCTACTAATTGCTGACGAAGAAGAAGGTGTTTGGAGAAAAATAAATCTCTGGCGAGCTTCCGGCTGGCCATGAGAATGTACAAAGATTGTATCTTTTTGGTTTAATTTTAAAAATATATGAGAAAAAGAATCAAGAAATTTAGTTAGGGTTTTATAGTGTGTAGACTGTAGAGCTGTTCTAAACCTTCTTGATGTGCAGAAGGAAAAACAAAAGTGCGACGGAAATAGGAAACTTGAGAAAGGGGACTCTTTCTCTTGCCCTAAATGCGATTTTAAGATATTTTAGGCTCTGTTTGGGTCCGGTTTTTCGCACACCGCCTTGCTTCTTTCCATAAAAATGGACAAGGACTGATTTGGAACTTTGTCGGACCGAGTCTAGTCTAGTTTCACATTGTGTGGTAGTATTGTGAATTTTTTTTATTTTTATGAATAGGTAGTATTGTGATTTAGTTAAATGAAATAAACTGAAAAATTATATTCCATGGATTACGTTAAACCATAAATTAGATGAACTATAATTTCACAACAATGGGACAAAATCACCACATCAATTATGTTACTTTAAATTTGTTCAGAATGCCTAAGTTAGTTGATTAATCAAATTGAATTGGTAAGTAATATACTATTAAATTTGTCGCTCACTAATGATATTCTTTGAGTTGGTACTAATAACTATAACTGATAATTTTATTCAGTAAAGGACATGTTTATGATAACAACCTAATTACCATAAAATTTGTAAGAATGATTTAGTTACGATTTTGTTCAATGTATTAACTATCACTGTTGACAACTTGAAAACAAATATTGTTATTATTATGTTTGTAATTATCATTATTTTGACAAAATTCAAATTGTTGTTACTTAATATATATAAATAGTTACAAAAGTTTAATATTATATTGCTTAACATATTGTCACTAAATGAGTTCTCCTTTCATTTGTTTGGACTCGGTTATTTCTATAATAAAAACCTAAACACTAAAAAAATTATATAGTATATAGTTGAGGAATATTCAAACTACTCAAGAATGTTTGTCATTTACTTGAAGAATTTGAACATGAACAACTCTACAAAATTCAAACTTAAAGCAAAGACTGTAAGGAACTATGGAAAGAGATTATTACATTCTTACACTAGGAGATTTCTCCTACTACTATACACAATTATGAAAAGAATGAACTGTGCAGCCCATCATTTTTCCTCAGAGCTGCAACTTGAATCCCAAATCAAAGAATCAATTCAATTTACCATACCAAGACCATATATACAAAATTACAAAATTGCTTCTGCCCTTTTTACTCAATGATTGAATAAGAAGACCAAATATTATGACACTTTTTTTAGAAACCCATAATCATACTCGGTATATTCCATTAATTCTGACAAATCTTGCTCGTCTTCTAACAGAACTTCATCGGTCACTTCACCATTATATCTCCCTCTACTTCTATCTTCGTCTTCTTTACTAATTTTGCTAGCTCCCATATCCATTGCTTCCGAGTTTTCACATATGCAAGAATATGGATTTTCATGGAAAACGCCACTACCCGGCTTTACTTCATTTGGCTCTCCCATAAAACCAATTTGGGACATTCCAACACGTGAGGCAAACTCTTCCCATGTCATGTTATTTTGATTAATGAACAACCGACAAAGCTTTTTAATGTTTGGTCGAATTGTTGGTTTATGGCCGAAGTATCTCCTACATATAGAAACAAAAGGGTTATCCTAAAAGGTCATATATACTATTTTAACTTTAAATCAAAGTAAAGAGTGCCATACCTTCTTCCAGCGAGTATCTTTGCCATGTTTCCGTTATTATTGGTGACAAAAACATCGCTTTCGTCACAAACAATGAAGTCTAATGCAGCCATACGAGCAGAGTAAGATGAAAATTCTTCAATCTCTTCCTTGCTGGCTAGAGTTTCTTTAGTATGGAAATTTGGGAAAAGAGCTTTTAGAGGTGCTAATGTTTCTTCACCTCCATATATTTCACCAGATGCAACATAAAAGTGCACGTCGTTCCCAAAACCTAACGCTCTTAACATTAGGCCAACTTCCTCTGGACTTAATGGGCATTTTCCATTTCTCCGTTCCTTGTCAGGACCTTTTGTCTGCAGATCATGCCATATAGTAACTGATAAATAAGAGATGAATTGTATGTAGCAAGAAGTAACATAAATAGATAGTTTACACAAGTGAATGAGAAAAGACTAAACGACCCTTGTTCATAAAATTTATTACTCCTCCATTCATTTTGTAGGATCGGGCATCTATCATTGTGCTAAAAGCTATAGCTGATAGAAATGGTGCAATCAATACCATTAAACTAAAGAGCAACCCAAGTGCCACATTTCAACTTGAGGACCCACACCCAGAGACCCTCCGCCACAAAGGAAAATGTTGTCATACTTAAGCCAATAGATACCGCTAGCTAAAATTTTATGGTATGAGAGGTTGGACTTACATGTAAACTCTTCCACCTCTTTCGTATTTCACTTAGTTCTTTAAGTTCCCTTTCACCTCCACCGTAATAGCATCCGGAGAATGCTAGCATGTCAGGCTCAAATCTGTCCCAAGTGAAGGAATTTATGAGCAATGGAGTAGCAAATTAAGAAGGTTAATTAATAATCTATATATATATACCTTAAATGCAATGCAACAAAATGCTTGGTTTTCATTCTCATTCTTTGAACCAATTTCTGACCCATTTCAAGAATCGGATCAGTAAACCTTAAAGCATGATAGTTAACTCTACATCTCAATTTTTGCAAATCAATGTCTAGCCGATTTGATAGCCTGTAATCGAACTTCGTAAGCTCAACAGCCTGCACCTGATCAAAGTCAACATTTCTAGCTTCAGTTTTTAAACTTTAGCAAAAATATTAGTATGATTTACGAATACTTACATTTCTCTTGTTAAATATGGGCAAAATGCGAGTTTTATAGCATTTTTCGTCGCATTTTCTTGGAACACGAGTAGTTATGACTTTCCCTACATTTTCTGGCAGCTGTTTTATAATTTTGACATCTTTGGACAGAGATGTCGCGAACCATTCAACATCGAATATATCGGAGAAGTTGCTGCAGAGAAACCGTAATGAGTTAATGATGGTAATATATGTAACATAGTTAAAATTTTATAATTTGTCAGATATGAAATGATCAACACACATATATATATACCTGGTATCCTTCCAGAATGAGTATTGGTCCAACTTAGGAATAACCAAAGTAGCATTCAAGATATAAGCTGCAACAACAGCATCTATTATCTGCAAGCATAAGCAAATTAAATGCAAGTTCAAATAAATTTACAATTTAGTTAATTTGATTTCAAATAAAGTAACATTTCAACATTCTTATTGAATCTTGATAAATGAACATGCAATGTGTAGTAACAGACTCTCACCCCTGTTCTTTGTTGATTTAAACCTCCACTAGTTGCAATCAATAAGTACCGATTAGGTTCCGTGTTCATACCCGCAGCTGAAATATTGCATAGACAAATCAGAATAAGGCATAAATATTGACTGAGATTCTCCAAATTAAAATCACAAAATTTATGGAACCAGTTATAAGACCTAAACTGGAAAGTGATCGTCATGCTACAAAATCCAACCATAACTGGATCTGAATTGACATAAAAATTACGAACCATGCTTATTTCAAATACTTACATATTTATTTATTGACTCTATGAATGCATAAGTACAGGTTTATAACAAGGAGCAGAGCTTACTTAAAAATCCATGGCTGGCGTTACTGCAACCATAGAAGAAATTGGACTGGTTTGAATTCCATAAATCATGGCCTAATCTTCCTCCGCCCATCTACATGTTCATCAAATAATTGTTTGCCAAAATTCAAACATAATCTTCAGTACTGGTGCAAAAGGTTTCTCATGTTGTTTATTTAACAATTAAAAGAAGGCCCGACAAAAAAATAATTAAAAGAACCTTCAACTATCTCTATTGTCTCTTCACCCCCTCAATTACTATTTGCATTAATTTGTTACCCTCCAACTATCTTTAATGCCTCAATTGCATGGAGTGTCGAAACAATTGGTTTCTATATAATTCGTAAGCAAAACACCTCAAATTTTCTTGTTGCCCCCATATTTGAAAGATAGTTGGAAGGAACAAATTGTGGTAAACAATATTATGAGTCAAAAATTAAAGTTTGAGACGTTTTAATAGTTTTTTAACGTAAATATGATCAAACAAACTGTATATCTAGGTGCAATTGAAGCATGAAGAATAGTTAGGGGGTAAAGTGATGCAACTAATAGTTAAGGGGCTAAATGAATACTGAAAAAAGTTGGAAGGGATAAAGTGAAAATTATCCCTGAAAAAGAAGAAGAACGTCACAGAAGCACTCACCGGAACGCGAAAAACATGTTCTTTATTCACATTCATGTGAACGTTGATCCCATGTTCTTTATTGACGTTCATGTTAAACTTCACAAATACAAAAAGTGAAGAGAAAGTAAGATAAAAGAAAAGGGAAAAGTAAAATAAATTAATGGACATCAAAATGCTGGTTTACCAGAGTGTTAAGGTGGCGGCTGGGATTGGCTATTGCCGGAGAGAGAAACGAAATAACTGCAAATAGAAGAAGTAAACATCCGGAGACGGCGGAGAGCATAGGGAGGAGGCGGTGGATGCGGCGGCGCCGTTGGTGGTGGCGGCATATTATTAGACCCTGTAAAATCTGGAATCCTATCAATTCATCCCTGTTTTTTTTCTTCTTCATTATGCTCATGATGATAGGGAGAGAGAGAGAAATCAAGTGGTGGTAATATAGGATTCTAAATCTAATGTATATATACGTGTTTGTGTTGTGACAGCACAACTTCTTCACAATACAACTCTCTGTTCAACTTGATGTTTGTTAAGACTTGATTACAATGAAAGTGTTTTTTTTTTTTTTTTTTTCCAGAATTTTCATATTGTTTAGTGTTTACCCAGCATTTTTTTCGTGATTTGGCCCCACATTAATTACATTAAAATTTCCAAGAATATCTCATGCTATTGGCTTTGAATGTATGTATCTCTAGTAAAACTAATTAGTTAGGATTCTCCTTGATCTATGAGGTCTCCAACAATAAGTAAATTCTTATAAATATTCATCATAAACATTTACACTCCAAGTAAAAGATATATACTCCGATCCATTAAGTTTTTAGTATATCAAGATAGTGAATAGATGTTGAATAGTTATAAAAATTCTTACCAAGACCTGTTCTCGGAAATTGTCTTAGATCTTGTGGTTAAGAATGTATCACATCATATATTTTGGAGCATGACTTCATCACAATGTATATGTATGATGTGGTGGATTTCAAGCCACAAGGTCTAGGAAAGAAACATCTCTCCTGATCTAGTTTAGATTCAATTTGACTGCACTGTAAAATCACGACTTAAGTGTATTTATGTGATGGATAATTTTGTAAGTGCGTGCTAAATTGATTTCTTAAAAAAAATAGAAAAAATCATAGTATATCGATTACGTTGCCTTTATTTTAGAAATAAATTACATGTGATTGAACTGCGTTTGGGTTAAATTCTTCTTTCTATCATCTACTCCCTTTGTTTTTTTTATTTGCCATTTTGGAGGATTGCACACAAATTAAGAAATATCATAAATAATCACTTTTTTGAAGCAAAAATTCCAAAATACCCTTTTAATCAAATAATTTTAGCATTAATTAGCGTTAATTACAAGTATTAGTAAGAAGGGTAAAATTGGTAAAAGAACATTAATTCTTCATTGAAATTCTAAAACGACAAATAAAAGTAAAAAAAAAAAAATTCAAAGCGACAAATAAAAAACACGGAGGGCGTAATATTTTTTGGCAAAGGACTATTGATTTGACCTTATATCTAAACTCTAATTTAACTGAAATACAAAAATCTTATCTTATATTCAAGGCTCCAAAGCATTACTAATTTCTCAACATTACTTAACATAAGTAATCTTTACACTTTATTTTTAAAGAATTGTGAATGTGTGATGATTATGAATTATAAAAGACGTACTGCAATGCTTTCGTTTTCTTTTTGGTCCAATGCTTTAAAAATAGTTAAAATTTTGAATACCTCTAGGTGGAGACTTTTAGATCAAGGCCTTCCCAAAATACATGGCTCTTGCTTAATTATTTTTTTTGTTGACTTTCTATGTTTGATAGGCTGTCAAGTTTCAGAGCTGCGGTTACATGGATTAGATTAGTTTGTTGAGCAAATGGAAATATTATAAATTAGTCACTAAGATAATATTAGGAGGTTGAGCTACTTGCAGAAAATGTGACTTATTTGCAAGATACACCTCAATGTTAATTTAAATTGACAATTACACCCTCGTGTTATTTTGTCAGCAAATGTCAAATTAAATACATCCGCGGCAGGAAATACCCAATTATTTGCATATCAAACATTAATATTGTCTTAATGGCAAGACTGAAGCATCGCGAATTTAAAGATTTTGAGTTTGAATTCCCTCAAAAGTGCCTTGGTATTTAATAATGTAATCCGTCGTTTTATTTAAAAAAAAAAACATTACTAATGAAACATTATTGCTGTTGGTTTGCTTCTTCATAAATTAAATATGTGAATTGGATTATTTCCGTTTGGATAGAAGTACGTAAAAAGACGTGGAGGCCAATAAGTTCATGTACCTATTCTTTCCCCTTGCTCTATCAAAATAATTCGGAGTTAAAAACTTCATATGGAACGAGTTGACTATAAAGTATAAACTTTTGTACCCAAAAAAAAAAGGGTATAAACTTAACATGTACTTCACCGAATCTATTTCAAATGGGGAAAAGGTAAATTAGATATAAAATAATATTTAATTAACTAGAATTTTGATTATTTTTATGTCCAAAATCATGAAAGTGTCGTGCTTGCACACACAACAGACAGCCTTATCGATCCAAAAATTTATTTATTAATTCGAATCGACTAATGGAGATTCATTAGTTTATTATTCTTTTGGGCAAATCGACTTAAACCCTCATCAAATGGTCACGTGAATATGAATTAGTGGTATAGATTATAAACTTAAGGTCAGAATGTATATAACAAAAAAAAAGAAGCAACATTTTTTGGTAAAAGTAAGAGCCCCTATTTGTGGAATTGTAGGTACTTAATACACAGATCTCTCATTTTTGCACTTTCCTTCTGATAATAATAGTTTCACTTTTTCTTTTTTATTTTTTTTCCAAAAAAAGGGGGTGGATTTGACAGTAACGAGTGACAAACCATGAAATGAACTTCTCTCCTATTATGATCAAGTGCGTGCGTTCGATTCTTTGAAGTTACTTCTGTGATTTTCCAGTTTAGGTGAATATAATTACCAAAAATAATGTTTATTAGTATAAGAAAAAGAAAGAATGGTCAGAGGAATAAAATGTCGAGCTATACAGTTCGGAAGCGGTTGAAAAGGATTTTTTTTTTTTCTCGTGTTTATAACTAAAGATCCTTTTTTAATTCAAGAGTCTGTAAATTAGTTCAACACGGTTTGACTAGGCCATCAAGATTTTTATAAGGAGTGAAAAACAATTTAACCTATTATAAAAGTTTAATTGAGCATTTTACCTCTTGTCTTAAAATAATGGCAAAAAGATTCAATTTTTAAAATAAAGAAGTTCACTGCCTCTTTCTTTTAAATGTTTTAAACATGGATTAAAGTATTGTTTTCGTGATTTGCTTTGGTTAGTAAAAAATCATAAATTTTCCGGATGTTTTCGAAACTTTTCGAGATTTTTCGAAAAACATTTGAAATGTAAACTATGAAATACATCGAAACAAAAACTACACCATATTTTCATTTCGGTATGATTAAAAAACAGAAACTTGTCAGTGTTTTCGATGGAAACGTATCGAAATTTGATCCATATATGGTGTTAAATAATATGTTATATATGGGGAAACACCCTTGAATATCAAGTGAATTGACTATATTTAAGATCGATTAAATATAAATATTATTAAATTGAAAAGACATGTTTATTAAAGAACAACCCTAACTTCCCATTCTTATACCCCACCCAGGTCGTTGACAGACGGTGACTAGAAAAATGACCAAGGTCGACGTGACGGTAGTTCGGGCTTGTGAAATGTCCCGGACCGACTGCCTCAGAAAAAAATCAAGCCACCGCAATAGGACGGAGGAGGAGGTGTGGGAATCGAGTGGGGTGAGGTGACGGGTTACGGGGGTCCAAGATAAAGATTATGATCTTTTTTTATTTAAATGATATGATTGAAAAATCGTTGGGGTTAATTCGATCTTTCGAGTGGATAACATTATATGTTGTAGCCAACTAAAAGCCCGTTTGCAATTGTTTAATTAACTGCAACAATTGTTAGTACTTTATATTTGTAGCCCTCTTAAATATATATAACCCTCTTCTAGTTATAGACTTATAGCAATATTGAAAATGGAGGTTATCTTAAATAAGGAACCTAAGAGAAAATATAAATGGGGATTAATTAGATTTTTAATCACAGAAGAAACATGAGTATGTGAATTCTTATGAAGAATGAGAGTAGAATACTCAATTTGATACTCAAATATCCATCTTAATAGAAGTTGATGTAGACGGTTGTACAATTAATATTGTTAAAGGATGTGAAATTAATATCATTGCGAAAAATTGAAAGTTGGCTTGAAATCCTGATTTGGAGATTCTGAAAAGATTAGATTTATAATGCACTTAATCCATACCAATTTCAACTCCAAAAAAAAAAAAATCCATACAAATTTAATTGTTAGTATAAATATAAAAGCATAGGGAAATTAGATGCTATGTTGGAGATAGGCTTGACACTGAGAGCCATTTAATTTTATTGTAAAATTCGTATATACAATAATCAAGAGGAACAAAATGTTGGTCATCAGCATCTAATACTATCCAAATATTCCATACTCGGAAAAAAAAAATCCATATTTCGTACCCAACCAGCAAAGAGTCTCTCTCAAGTCTGAAGAAGGCAGATTTAGCTAAAGTCGCGCCAAATCAACAGCGACTTTTATTTAATCGGAGCTTTGAGTTGCGTGCGTGTAATTAATAGAAAATTGTTTATAGCTGCAGTCATCCACCCACAAGGCCACAACGCGCACACACTCAGAAAACATTCATTCATGTATGGTTATTGTCGTGCGATAGTAAATTAAAAGGAAGAAAATGAGCAAGCTAAACACATCTAGCCCCGAATTGGATTTGGATCACCCGAATATCGAAGACTACCTCCCATCCGGATCCATTCAAGAGCCTATCGGCAAACTCCGCCTGTAATTTTCATCTTGCTTTCTCCGCTTTGTAATATCTCTATCTATCTGCATGTGAACGTATGTGCGTGCACCTTTTCTATTTTTACCTGATAATGTGTTGTGCTGTTGGTATTTAGGCGGGATTTGCTTGATATTTCGCCAACTCTAACCGAGGCAGCTGGTGCAATTGTTGATGTAAGTGTTCATATTTTGGAAAATGTTAAATTAGGGCAGATTTTTTCATTAATGGCTAATTGACCAAATTTATAGACTTCTATATAGGATAGTAATATGCATTTATTTACTTATTTGTTCTGTTTGTTTGGAGCTGATCTGTTACACGATTAGAGTTGAAAACTTGAAGCCTTAAATTGAATGACCAACAACTTAAGCTGTTAAAGAGAGGAATGATTTAATATATATCATTTAACACGCCCCCTCACGTGTAGGCTGTATTCATTTACTCAAGACGTTACAAGAAATTTAGAAATGGGTGGCGGAGGGATTTGAACACATGACCTTCTTTTGGCCTGAGCTCTGATACCATATTGAATGACCAACTCATCTAAAAGCTTCAACTGTTAGAGAGATAAATCATTTAATATATATCATTTAACACCTTACGATTCCAAGTTGATGATAATTAATAATTTACTTAATCATGAAAATGTGTGCTCTGTTACTGGAAACGTTATATTCTATGCAATTTTGATAGCATTTTGTATCCCTTAATATGTTTCATATTGTATCAGTATCAATAGTATACTATTCCATTTTCCACGTTCATTTCGCTACTGCAGAAACTGGAATTTGCCAATAGATATCCAATTTAAATGTGGTTTGCTTTAGCTACATTTTCCTAAATTTCCACTTCTTTTATTATTTACATTTCTTGTATTTCCAATCACACTAATTTTGAACAACATGCTAATTCAATTGTTATGTTGGCTATGGTTTTGCATCTATTGAATTTATATTATATTATTGAATGACAAACTTCTTGAACGACCTCCTTTGAACTTTTTATGTTGGTTGTGTTGATTATTTGGCATGATGCAAAAATGATCTACTTTTATTGTTCTTATTTTTCTTATCCCTGCTGTTTATGGCCTGCCATAATGTTGTGTCCCTTGAAAAAATATTATATACTTTTGTTCTACTTATTCTTGTTGCAATAGGATTCTTTCACGAGATGCTTCAAGTCAAATCCTCCAGAACCGTGGAACTGGAACATATATTTGTTTCCTTTGTGGTGTTTGGGAGTTGTATTCAGATATGGAATTCTTTTCCCCTTAAGGTAAGTTTTCTTTGCATGTAAATAGTTATTGTTGAATTCAAGGATGAAATGTAGTGAGCCGTAATTCTTTCCAGTACT
This sequence comes from Penstemon davidsonii, assembly GCA_034814905.1. Lineage (NCBI taxonomy): Eukaryota > Viridiplantae > Streptophyta > Magnoliopsida > Lamiales > Plantaginaceae > Penstemon > Penstemon davidsonii. The sequence goes on from JAYDYQ010002688.1 coordinate 10,436,161, forward strand.
AATGACCTCTATTCCTTTTCAAGTTGTCCAGAAATCTGATTCCTGTTATTTACACCCCTGCCTTTCCCAAATTGAATGTCCTGTTTGGTACAATGTGAGGCAACCTTTGTGGTTGAGGAATTGATTGAATATGATACGAATAAAGCATAAAATTAACTCCTGATAGCTCTTCATTTTTATTGTATAATGTGCTTTATCTTGGGCTAACATTGATCCTGTACTTCTTTCAAACTGAAAGATCACCAACTCGTGTCTACTTAATTGGGTTAGTGGCATAATGTTCTTTGTCTGCAGTGTTTTCTTCTTATTATTGCTGGAAGCACATAGTAGCATATATCCTGTGTTTTGGTCCAGATGATTAGGCTCTACTAGTTGATATAAGTTTACTGATGAGTTGCAGATGATGCCTTTCATGCAAAATCTTGAAGCATTTTGTATTCAAATTAATGCAGGGTAATAGTGTTGACAATAGGATGGATTATATTTCTCTTATGCTATTTCCCCGTGCATTTCTTGTTGAAAGGACATGACAAACTGAGAAAAAAGTTAGAGGTACAACAACTTTATTTTCTTTTTTCTGAACCAGTTCTGCTTTCAATTTTTTTTTTTAAAAATTAACTCCACATATAGAGTCTACATATTTATACTCTTTTTCTGAAAGTGAGCCTTATATTTATATCAACCTTTTCTCTAGCAATTATGACCTAGTTAGATATGACACAGGGAAAAAGTTTTCTTCATATTCCAATTTGGATCTCAGTGAATGATGAATTATGCAAAAGGTAACACTAGGTAACAAGGTTAGAACTTCACCTTTCAGGGGAAAAAAAGAGAGAATGAAATTGAAACTTAGAGACTAGTCCCATGAAAAACATCAGATTGTTAAAATTTTAGGTCTATTCAATATATGGTCGCTTTATGTAGAAGATAAGCTGTAACCTTTACAGATTGTCCTTGAGGAAACTGTCAAATCTTCCTTATTTTCTCTACAGAGAGGTCTGGTGGAAGTCCTTTGCAGCTTTTTTGTTGCATCATGGACTGGGGTAGTCAAGTACCATGGTCCAAGGCCTAGCATGCGGCCTAAGCAGGTGAGACTGTGTGTAATGGTTCAAATCAACTAAAATTAGGTATGGTTCTTTGAGATTAGCTAGTATCTAGTGCATTTAAGTTTCTTTAAACTGTCGTGCAGGTTTTTGTGGCAAATCACACGTCCATGATTGATTTCATTGTTCTGGAACAAATGACTGCATTTGCAGTCATTATGCAGAAGCATCCTGGGTGGGTTGGTAAGTTTCTCTTAGTCTTACGAGGAACCTAGTGACTCTTGAAGCATTTTTAAATGCACAACTTATAGATTGTTTGTCATTCAGAAGTTCTGACAGTTTTCAAAACTCATTTTAGAGCACCCTATATGCGCGGCAGCGCAGTTATACTAACTTTTATTATCTCAAAGCTGACCAATGTATGGCCCTTGTCAAATATGCAGCCTGGATTTTGAGATAATTGGTAGAAGAACCCTTGGATAAGTAATTAAATATCTCCATGTGTGTTAATTTGTTTGTGAAGTTAGATTGTTTCTTAGCATTGTTATGATGGGGATTAGCATTATGGATATTCAAAATGAGAAGTGATTTTGAAACGAATCTATTTGTTTTTTCATGAACTAATTAATATTGGATTTGAGAAACAAATTTATTTGTTTGTTGGTTGAATTAGAAATTGTAGTGGATGTAAGATGCTTGTTTCCTTGTGATTTACTTAACCAGTTTTATCATGTGTTTGTTCCTGTATAGGATTACTCCAGAGCACTATTTTAGAAAGTCTAGGATGTATCTGGTTCAACCGCTCAGAGGCTAAGGATCGTGAAATTGTTGCAAGAAAGTATGTCATTTCTTGAAAGATTAATATATTTCAAATTGTATCATTTTCTTTATTTTTGGTTTCTTTCTTTCAGGTTAAGAGAACATGTCAATGGCCCAGATAATAATCCTCTTCTTATATTCCCTGAAGGAACTTGTGTGAATAACAACTATACAGTGATGTTTAAGAAGGTGGTCTTACTGAATGTTTCTGTATACTTTATTAAATAACTATAGAGATTTATTTTCAATTAATTTATCTTCTTTTCGTTTGGTATTTAGGGTTCATTTGAACTTGGGTGCACTGTGTGTCCAATTGCAATCAAGTATAACAAGATTTTTGTAGATGCCTTCTGGAACAGCCGAAAGTAAGTTCTGATGGTGCTTGATCAGTTAACTATGAATTCATTTGGCACCAAAAATTATGTGACATTAAATCTTTCAGCAACATTTATCTCATGTTTGGTAGCATTGATAAATAAACAGGTCGACTCATAAACAAATGATAACCCACTACTTTTTTAGGGTATAACACGTTCAACCCTATGATGAGATAATATCCATGACCATAACAACAAATTTACTAATTTTTTCAGTAACCTATGTTTTAGACATATCTTATTGTTAATGATATGACATGATTGATTTTTAACCATTATTCTATAACTGCCACCAAAAGAGTTATGTATCTTCTGAAAGCTATGCTTTGATTGTCATTTGCAGGCAATCCTTCACAACACACTTGTTGCAGCTAATGACATCATGGGCTGTTGTTTGTGATGTGTGGTATCTGGAGCCTCAAAATCTGAAACCTGGGGAAACACCAATTGAATTTGCTGAGAGGTATGTATTGTTTTATCAATTCATCAAATAAGGCTAGTGGACATGTAATTTCATACACATTCCCTAATGTTAAACTACAAGAACACTCCTTGAGGTTTCGGTAATTATTATAACCCTTCTGCCGTTGGTTGCCGTTATAAAATACGTGAATCACTGTGAAAGATTTCATCTTTCTATATGTGATTTCTGGTTGTAAAAATTAAAAGAAGACAATTATCGGTATTTGTGTATTTCACCTATACCTCACAAATGCTGTTCACTCACAGTAAAAGATTTGATTGTTCTAAATGTGGTTTTTTTAGGGTGAGGGACATTATTTCAGTTCGGGCAGGTGTTAAGAAGGTCCCATGGGATGGATATATGAAATACTCTCGCCCCAGCCCCAAGCATCGTGAAGGGAAGTAAGTTTTGCATTTGCCTGATATAGTCTTTCATTTTGTCTCTATAACTCCTCCATTTAGCTGCATAAGGACTGACTATTCTTAGAGAATCGAAAAAGGAATAATCAAAATTTTCATATATCTCTATATTTTACTTACTTTTGCAGGCAACAGAGCTTCGCGGATTGGGTGTTGCGTCGTTTAGAAGAAAGATAGGTTAGATTTAAATTCTTATTTAAGTCTTCCATTTGTTGGATATTGGTTGTTGTAGCGTGAATTAGAATTTTGTTTGTAGATCTATTTCTAGCTACCAAGTATTTGAAAGATTTCATAAACATCATAAAATTATAAATTAAAGAAAAATACAGAAAAAAAAACTTAATAAGATAAAAATGTTAGATTTAAATATGTTCATATCGTATATTTGATTTGTTTTTATACAATCAAACTAGTAATTTTAGACATTATACAACACCATTTTGCATGATAGATAATCTATTAGAGCTAGTTGAAATCTTACTCTAAAATGTCATTTTTTTTGTGGTGTCATGGAGCAAGAAAGACTTGGGGATCAATAATTACCTATATAATTAGTATACAATATGATTAATAACATCAGAATCTTTTGGTAAGATTTATTCCAGGAAATTCCAATCCCTTTACATTACTATTTCAATAAGTGGGGTATTGTTTTTCTCTAACTTGAAAAAGAAATTCTAGGATTTCTATAAATGTAGTTCTTTCTAGAATGGCTTCTCAGATAAACTGATATGAAGCCCATTTTTGAAGTGCAGGACTGGATTCTGAATAATATCCCTTCCCTTAACTACAGCCCACTTGTATTTGGTGACCAAAACATGAAGAAAGATGCACATTGTTTCCCTTGAGAAATTAGCAACTGCACACTGCTTTATGCCTCCACCAAAAGGTGTCAAATTCTTGCATATAAATTCTGAGGTTACGTCTTATTTTGCAAATGAAAAAACACAAAAAAAATCAATAGAGCGAATTTTAATCTTAGTATAACTTGATATGCATTAGTTTCATGTTTATGACATTATGGTTTAAGTACCTTCCAACGCCAAGGATCAAATTTGAGAGGATCTTTGTATGTGTTTGGGTTTAAATGCAAAACTGATTGGCATACCATAATGAATAATCCCCCAGCCTGCTGGAATTGTGTAACCTGTACATGTAAACCAAATAGTAGTGTATTTTTTAATTTGGGGTGGCAATTGGGTGGTTCGGGCTGGTTAGGCTAATTATGTAATGTTTATGCGTGTGTCCTGACCCAAAAAAAATGTTTGTGTGTGTGTGTATATGTTATATAGAGAGTAAACATATAGATAAATTTATTTAGTTAAAGCTTAATGATTTAATATTTATATACAGAAATATAAAGGCAAATTTTATTTTTGATTTCATAGATCTAGACCTTAAGCACTTACGGTCCCGTACTTTACAATAATATATTTTGCTCTTGTACTTCACAAAATTGCATTAACGGTTTCTATTTTGAAAATGTTGCACTTTTGGTCTCATAGAATAACTTCAGTTGCACTTTTAGTCCCATAATCTTGTCTCAAATTTGTACTTATGGTCCCAAAATTGAATGGAAATGAGGTGATAGGACCAAAAGTACAAAACATTTTAAAAAGTTAGGACCAAAAAGTGTAATTCTGTAAATTACAAGACCAAAAATATTGAAGTCAAGTCTGGTGAAATTAAAAATGCAATATCTCCAAATATAAATAAACAAATATTTGTCTTTTTTGGCATGTGTTTAGATTTAGATAGATTTTTTTTTGTTTTGGTTTATCAAGGATATTCAAGTCTTACACATGATTTGATCATTTTTTAGACACGTCAGACATATTATATGAGAACATCTCTTAGCGGGGATTCGAAGCATCCGATAAAATAAAGTAAAAAGGCACATTTAAACCTAGTCACAAATATTGAAAAATGTAGTAGTATTCGGGTTGGTTCAATAGGTTAAATGTTGAATTTTTAGAGTAGCTTATCCTTTACTTGTACATCCTTAACAGGTTTTCGTAAAATAATGTTTGCCAATCTCAGAGTTTCGTTGATAAACTATCCATGTACAAGTTAGCTTATGGAATAATGAGCTTACAAAAGAGTATAAAAAGTGACATGGGAATCCAAAGTATATCTTGTCTCGAGTATTTGTTCGTGTTCAGCCTGATATATATATTGATGAAAGTTGAGGTTAGAAAAGAAGCCAAGTACCTAAAAGAAATGGAAAACTTGAGAGAGAAGAGTCAAATTATATAAATTTTGGATTACTCACTGTTAATTCCTGTAGAACATTGGGATTTTCTGATATAAATACAATACTGATTGATGGTACTGACTGAAATGAGACAAATAAGAAACCAAATAACAGCTGAGTAACAAATTCTTCTGTGAGGAACTTGTTGGTTTCATGTCATTTTACCAACCAAGTCAATCCTCTTCTTTACAATGTCCCTTATAATTTTTACAACTATCACCTCGTCCTTATTATTTCAGTAAAAGAGGTAGCGAGAATATTATTTTTCTCGTTCTAATTTGGGTTTTCAGATAAATTGATATGAAGCCCATTTTTGAAGTGCAGGACTGGACTCTGAACAATATCCCCTCCTTTAACTATACTCCACTTGTACTTGGTGACCAAAACATGAAGAAAAACACACATTGTTGCCCTTGAGAAATCAGCACCTGCACACTGCTTTATGCCTCCACCAAAAGGTCTCAAATTCTTGGATATAAATTCTGAGTTTACGTCCTATTTTTCAAAGATAAAAAATTTAATGTTTATGACATAATTAAAAGGTTTACTTAAGTAATTAATTACCTTCCAACGCCAAGGATTAAATTTAAGAGGATCTTTGTATGTGTTTGGATCTAAATGCACAACTGATTGGCAAACCATAATCCCCCAGCCTGCTGGAATTGTATAACCTGCAAACCAAACACTACTTTCTATCTGTATTTGGTCATCATCATCATCATCATCATACATACCATAAAGGCTATTACTAAACTAATTGATTAGGCTGTCAACGGATCAGATTAAGATCAGATCAGATCAGATCAGATCTTCCTAATAGACAATTAACTTGACCGAAAGCAATCAAAAAAAAAAAAAACTATACACATACCGTTTACTTGTATGTCCTTGACAGCTTTTCGCAAAAAACCAGGAATAATATTTGCCAGTCTCAAAGTTTCATTAACAACCTATATATATCAAGTTTCCCATGAACAAGTTAATTAGCTTATAATGAGAGCAAATTAAATACTGTAATTAACTAATATGCTGTGAAAAGATTGCGAAAGAGTAGTAAAAACTGACTTGAAGAGTAAAAGTCATGGATTTATAGTCCTCCCAAGTGAATGAGGAATCCAAAGTCTTTCTTCTCTTGAGGATTTCTTCGTTTTCGGCCTGCAGTTATATGTATATATATATATTTTAAAATTAAGTTGAGGTTCGAAAGAGAAAGAATCATAAATATCAATTCGGGAGATGGATTACTCACTGTTAGTTCATGTAGAACATTGGGATTTTCTGATATAAATTTCAGAGCAAATAACAGTACTGATGGTACCGACTCAAATGAGACGAATAAGAAACCAAATAACAGCTGAGTAATAAGTTCTTCTGTGAGGAAGTTGTAGTTTTTCATGTCTTTTATCATTCTACCCAGCAAGTCATCTTTGATAGTATTGTTCTTCTCTTTCCTCTCCTTTACAATGTCCCTTATAATGTTTACAACTTTCTCCTTGTCCTAAAACTGTTGGGAAAATCAGACCAATTTAATTCTTCTACAAGAATATATACTAGTATATTTTGTTACCTTGAGACATTTATGATACCAAGTACCAGGAATATTCAACGGTAAGGACATTAGACCGTTGGAGAAACTGATAAAATTATCTGTCAATAAATGTTTTGAGTTTGCAAGATCATAACCGAACAACTGCTTTGCACCAAACTCCCCAAACATCTGTAGAAGCAAAATATCAAAGACATTATCAATACATAGGGATAATTTTGCTTTGCATTTCACTCCAAAAAGAAAATAGGAGCAAAAAGGAAGATGTTATTTAAGGTTGGAAAGAAATTAAAATTAGTTAGTTAATTTACAGCTACAGAAGCAGATTTCACTTCAATGGAGGAGTGTTGGATGGACCAGGACTTGAGGGTTGTTTGGACTAGTTGTTCAAACTGAGGTAGAAGCTTTTGTTTAAGGCAATCGACACCAAAATGACTAAGTATTAAGTTCCTCATGTACTTGTGAATAGATTGACCATGGTCAGGGCTCGACTGGCCCTTTTTAAAGAGCTGTTCAAACAAGTCTGTGTACCATTGAACAACCAATTTCTCTTCTTGCCTGAAAATGAAATGGTTGAATTCTTGATCCGCTGATACCACCATATTATGACCTGCTAAATTTGTACGAAACAGCAATCCGTGTCTGAAAACAGAATTTGATTAGATTTTGGTTTGATGAATTTAGTTTTGTAATAATGAAGAATTGGATTATTTTTGTTTACCTTTGAAGTCTCTTTTGAAGGAAAGGGTTAATATCAAAGGTGTAGTTTGGAATGATCAATTCAAGAGTTTCTCCTATAAGAGGAATGCCCGAGGAACCTGGAGGAAGTTTGCCATTAGTGCATTTGGGATTCCTCCATTTATATATATAGTACTGTACATGTGAGGAATATAATGATCAAGGGAACAAGGAAAAGTTCAAAAGAAGAAAACATTTGCATTTGCATTTGCAATCCTTGATACAAATCAAAGAAGAAGTATGTGCAAATAAAGTTTGATGTGGGCGTTCTGAGTTTCAGCTTTGCTTCTTAAATAGATCAAAATTTGTTGTTTGCATTGACCAATACGTTATTAGATGCATTGATCAGTAGCTCTAATTAATTTACACCAACATTTTCTCGCGTACGTGTATCTTTGCTCTCTTGTAGTATTTGTAACACATGCACAAAAATGGAACCTATCTATCATGTCCTTTGATGGGCTTCCAACCACAAGTGATGGACCTAAAAAACCCAACAATTCTCCCCTCTAGCTCATGTGGATGTGGGGCTCAGCCAAATATGTTATGCAACTGCAAGTTTTAATATTTTTCGTTGACATTGCCTTGTGAACTCTCTGTTTTTATCTTTTCCCCCCCATAAAAAAGCATCACCTTGCTTATCAAGTACATCTCCCCCCATTAGGTAACATATTAATTAACATTAAGTTATAGAAATATCAAGAACCATTAGTCAACAAGATTTGGTATTCTTTAAAGCCCCATGGAGAGTGGTAGTGCCACCTAATTTCTTTTTGATAAATGTAGTGCCACCTAATTTGAAGCATAAAAATCATGTGTTCAGTATAATTTTTTATCACTTTTCATTATCACAAAACTAAAAGAATACTCTAGGCTGAAGTTATTTCAATCCAAATTTAGTATAACTATTTGCGCTGAAATCTTCGTCCCCCGAACGAGCTAGGCTGGTTTAAAGTGAACTTAGACGCTGTGTTTCAAGATGTTACAGCGGTGTTGATCCATAATTCTTGTGGCTCCATCCTCCATGCTTCTTTGTTCTCAAACTCTTGCTCTAGCTCGACCGTGGCAGAAGGGGATCAAAGAAGCTTGTGCCATTTTGTACCAACATAAATCACCCTCAAATGTGATTTTTAAAGTGATTGCTCTCAAGTTGTGTGTGATATTAATAACTTCTCCCAATATCCGGATTTAGAGTCGCATGGCCTCATTCAGGAAATCCACGGGTACTGGACATGTTGGACTAAGTGGAAGTTTTGTTTCTCTCCGAGAGGCTCCAACTTCGCAGCTACAATTTCACCACATGGGCTTTTGCTTGGAATCGGCCCGCTCGTATCTCTTCTGATTTAATTCCATTTAATATTTTTTGCGATGGGAGTTTTCCCATATTTAATGTTGTTGAACCTTTTACTTGATTTTGATCATATGAATGACCGATTTATCCAAAAAAAAAAAAAAAAATTAGTACTAAGCAACTTCAATCGACTACCGACACAGCCTATTACATATAGGGTGGTGCCACCTAATTTCAAGCATAATAGAGAAGCATGTGCATTCTAGGGCAACACCAAATTTAGTAATGTGAAGTCAAGACTCAGGAACAAATTATAATATGAATGTATAAATTTCAATAAGTAAGGTGAACACTTAAAACCTAAAGAGAGAAAATTCTCTTCCATTTGAAGCATAGGTATTAGGTAATCATCGAATTTTTTTCCAATATAACCTTCTAGACAAAAGTATTTCTCAATATGACTCAAACTGAAAAGTATTTCCCTAAATGTACCTTTTGTGATAAATCGCAGTTGGCAACTGCGATTTATTAGTTTTTACAAAAAAAAAAAAAAAAAAAAATTACTGATAAATCGCAGTTACTAACTGCGATTTATCAGTAATTTTTTTTTTTTTTTTTTTTACTGCTAATTTACAATACTATGTGCAATTGTTTGAAACTAAATATTTTTGACATTGGAATTGAGAAAATGTTTATATATATATATATATTTTAGAATTTATTGTATTTTGACTGCTAATTACACTTTCATTCTATCTTTTTGCAGATGTCTTTGACATCCAAACCAAATTAAGGAATCTTTATATATATGATAAACTACATATGCATGAGTGGAGTAGGTAAATTATCATAATTTTTTTTTATTCATCACCAACAACGTTTTGCCTCTCAGACAACCATTTGTAATCAATCAAGTGCCTTTGTAAATTTATGTACTTATCTCACTATTTGATCCGTTCTGATTTCCAACACAATCTTAATATATGTTTAAGGAATCAAATAAGTTATTGTGGAGGCGAGAACATGTAAACTAGTATACTGCAATGAACTTATGAGAATAGTTTATATGTAACATGACTCAGTTGACATTAATTATGAAAAGTATAGTTACAATGACTTAACCTACAACATTTCTCTCCTATTTAATATGGTATTTTGCAATATACTTGTGATGTCTCATAGTATAAAATATATATATATATATATATATATATATATATATATAAACATTTTCTCGATTCCAATGTCAAAAATATTTAGTTTCAAACAATTGCACATATTATTGTAAATTAGCAGTCAAAATACAATAAATTTAAAAAAAAAAAAAAATTACTGATAAATCGCAGTTAGTAACTGCGATTTATCAATAATTTTTTTTTTTTTTTTTTTTTTAAAAACTGATAAATCGCAGTTGGCAACTGCGATGCTTTTTAAAAAATCGCAGTTGCCAACTGCGATTTATCACAAAAGGTACATTTAGGAAAATACTTTTCAGTTTGAGTCATATTGGGAAATACTTTTGTGTAAAAGCCTATATAGGAAAAAAATTCGGTAATCATCAATTGAATGTCAAATCAGCCAACTGAGTCGGAATTTATAGCCCAAGAAAAATAAATACCAACTATAATTCGATCGACTCCTAATAAAATATAATAACTAAAAGAAAAAGTTTTTTTTTAGAGAAGAAAAAGATTTATTGGATTCCTAAGAAAACATGATAACTAAAAGTTCGAAACTAATCTATGAAATCTCATCTGCGATATTCTAGTCCATAATCCAACAGCATCAAGTAATTTATGAAAAATAAAGTAAAGTATTTTACGCAACGGCAGCACATAAAATAGAATATTCAATTCGATTTTTGCTAGCAATATTATATATATGATGAAACTGGAATTTTGAAGTACCAATTCTTAAAATTAAAAAAATAATACGTATATTCTTATTAGTGTGATGCACCAGATCCCTCATTATACATATGCACAAAATAATATTTTTCTGTAAAATGTTACTAAACAAATTTGGCTATTGTTCTTACATTAGACAATGTAATTCTTGAATTGTAGTGTGTAAAATAAAAATAAAAATGAACAATAAATAAAACTTTTGTCATTTAATGCTAGAACAATTTACACACTACTTGGCCAAACCCATCCAACCACCAAGCAAGTGTATTGCTCTTGCTTTGTAATTGATCACTCTCCAAGGAGTTACATCCAATCCCAAAGCAAGTGTATTACACTTGCCAAGTAGTTACTTTGGGTTCGGCCAAACCCGGTCTGGGTAAGAATTTCCCTTTTGTTAATCAGGAAACCGCAATGAGAAACCATCAGCACTTCGAGTGAACCAGTTTCTACTTGCAAAAATGGCAGCAGTGTAATGTAAATTTGGGGAAGAACCAATGAACAAGATGACAAAGTTAACAAAACCATCAGCAACAATGTCCTATCTATTTGCACTTTAACATTTCAGAAATTTTCAGGCAACATAAACAAAATAAATTTGAGATCCGAATAAAATTCAATGATTTGGACACCGAACAATATGATCATCTCTCTCGAAAACTGTAATTTATGGACTAATTATTTTTGTGTGTTCCAACTAAGAAGGTTCAAATAATTATTTGACTGGGAATAGTAAATTCTCTGAGGAACTCAACAATTGAATACGTGAAACAAAAACCATTATAAGGATGATTGATAGAAAAAATTCTGACAAAACCTTAAGATTCAGTCAAGATTTGCAATGACAGCATCCACAACTTCTTGGGTGGTACAGTCTCCACCAAGATCTTTTGTCCGATATTTACCTTCTGATATTACACGCTTCACTGAAGTTTCCAGTCGATCAGCGAATGAAGGGAACTGCAGGTGTCTCAGCATCATAGCTGATGAAAGAAGCAAAGCCACTGGATTCGCCTTCTTTTGCTCTAGTACTTTCTCGTTTCCTACATTTCCTGCTGAAGCACCTTGCTCAAAAATGGCGTGATCGGCTCCCACGTTTCCTGAAAGTCATCAAAGCTAGATCCATTACTTGTATAATCCACAAAATTTTTAACATCTACGAACAATCAATGACATTGACTGCAGACATAATTATGGTAGGGTAACATACTTGATTAGAAATGGAAAAAATGTCCTCAGATGGACTCGAGATACATACCTCCAGGCATGACACCAGTACCCCCTGCTATACCAGCAGCTGTATTTGCAACTAGATTTCCATAGAGATTAGGAGTTACCTGCAAAATGTGGATATACAGATTGATAGGGTTTAGGTGAAAAGACATGCATACAAGGACAATGGAGAAAATAACTAATAGAACACAAAATCAAGGGGAGAAATGCAGCAAAACACTTTATGAAGCAATATTTCACATTTGTATGGTTGTTTTATAGTGAGGAGTTGCATTTCACTTTTGACTTCGCAAATGAGTCGGGACATAACAAGAGAAGGATAAAACAATGATAATGGAAATCTAACAAAGGTTATGATGTATTAAACTAGGCCTTCGATGTGATGATAAGCAGAGAGCATCATATTGGATGAATTAAAAAATTGGCTATCACATGATTTTGCACTCAATAGATTGCAACTATATGCACTATCCCATAAGAATTCACGTTTTCCACTCCTCGGAAGAAGGATTGGAGAAGTGCTAATATTTCCAAACTTATTTATCAATTAAGTATTGTTATCAGAATAGTGTTGCTTAGAATCCACACAATTAACTAGAAATATAAAAGAAAAAGAGAAAAGAGTAAGTGTTATGGCAATTAACAACCAGTAAAAGTAACATCAGAAGGGAGAAAACAGGACAGTCCCCAAAAACTGAATAGGCAGATAGCTCTAGTCCCTTACCATAACATCAAATTGCTCTGGCTTGGAAACAAGTTGCATGGAGCAGTTATCCACAATCATCTCATTGTACTGGATACCGGGGTACTTGCTAGCTATTTCTCGACAGGACTCTAAAAATAGGCCATCAGCAAGTTTCATAATATTTGCTTTGTGCACAGCAGTCACTTTCTTCCTATTGTTGAGGTAGGCATACTCAAAGGCGTATTTCGCAATTCTTTCTGAACAGAACTTTGTTATCACCTAGCAATTGGGTTAAATGAGAAATAGAAATACTATAGAGTATAGAGGACTCTCAGATATTCTGAGGAACATAATACGTAAAAGCATACATATAATAAGAAAAAATGCACAATCTACACCAAGATCGCCTAACAGTAAGTAAGCAGAGGTACAGAAAGCTTCCCAAACTCGAAAGAGGGAGCAGAATTCCCAGTCCGCAACTGACACATTTTACACTTGGGCAGACATTAGAGAGGATAGAAGAGAAGATAAGCCAAAATATTTCCATAACTATAGCATTTCTTACATAAGACATAGAAAGGGTTAAAGTACATTAAAGCAATTAAGAAAGGAATTAAAAAGGAAAAAGAAACTCTCGAGGATCCGAGTGATTTCATGAATAGCAGGTATCAAGAGCCAAATTACATCTTGCACACTTGATTAAGACATAATCCCTTAATTCTAGCCCCTTAGTTTCCATGTGTACTCAAATAGCACCAAGTCAGGTTTTTGTATCTCAGGTTAAATGTTATTCTTCCTCCTCACACATTACATGATATCAAGCATGGTGTGCAGCCATCAGTCAGTCTTCAATAAGTTTATACCGTATCAGTCAACTTCAAAATAAATACTATAGTAGTGATTTGCAAACCCCCTCATTTATCAACAACTGAAAAAAACAAAATACTAACATACACACAAGCTAAATTTAAATTTAGCACAGAGCCAAAAATCAATTTCATTACCTTAAGGCTTTCAACGACTCCAGGAACAACCTCATGCTCGAGACCCGAGTACTCACCCTCGGTATTCTCACGAATCACAACAATATCCACGTTGTCGTGCCTAGTAGGAAGACCCTCCAGATTAAAACAGTGCACCAACGAAGCATATAGATCCAGCTCCTTCCTCAATAAAACGTTGAGCGAGCTCACACCTCCGCCAACAGGAGTTTTCAGCCCACCTTTCAAACAAACCTTGTTCTTCTTAATCGACTCAATCACCTCCACAGGCACGGTCTTCATGTCACCATGGATATCGTACTTCTCGAAATACACAGGCGCGTGCATCGCCTCCATCACTTGTTCCACCGCTCCGGTGACTAGTGGACCCACGCCATCTCCGGGAATTAGAGTCACGGCGCGTGGGGTGCCGTCTCCGGGTCGGGGCATGTAGGTTACAGATCGGGTCGAGGTTGTGGATCGGCTGGAGAGGATATGCTTGAAGATCGGGAGGGCTCGTCTAGACATTTTTGCAGTTTGGGAACTTGATTGTGGAATTAGGGTTTCGAAAGCTATGCGATTATGATGGCGGTGGAGTGAAGGTTCATGGAAGCGGAAAGGAAAGAAGCGGGTAAAAGGGTGAGAATGTAATAAAACGGGAATTTTGCGGGGAATATTTATTCCTTTTTGCAGTTGTGCCTTTGTACTTTCCGTTATTCTATTTTTGACCCAATACTTTACTTTGGTCTTCTGGTTTTAAAAGAAACGATTTACCCTACTCATTTTTACTTAATCAGGACTCGGAGCCTCATTAATTCAATTGAACCTGCTTCACCACCAAGTTGGTTGGTGATTGGTCTAATGAGACTGGTCCCTTACCGGATTTCATGAGTTCGAACTGATTTGCGGGTGGTCATGAGTTCAACCTTGTTTGTGGTAGCAGTATGTAAATTAATCATATATGTGTAATGGAAGAAGGGTTTCAGTTTGACTACCATTTTCATGTATTGTGATGATGGACTCTTCTTCATGAACAATAGTTTTATGACTCAAATCGGACATTCTACAGCGATGAAAGACTTTTATGATCACGTTAGGGAGGTCACTAACATTGATCATACCTCCCCAATCTTGAACTGATTTATTAAAAACAAGCAGCTGCCTCTATCAGCTCCAAAGAGTTTTCATACTTAATAAGCAATTCTGCAATTGCATGCTCCAATGGATAGAAGAACATAAGATTATAACTTTCCAAACGAATAATTTCAACTAAATTTACCAACTTCTTATCTTACTATGTTCAATTCTATGTATTCCTCTATCCAAGAATAAGAATGAATGGGAAGAAAGTTTCTGCAGTTTTAAAGATTTAATAACAATCTTTGGAACTCCATAATTGTTTTCTTGATGATTCACTCTCCATGATTTTAGAGGTTTACTCACCATCAAAGATATTATTCTATCACACAATTGCCCTTTAACATCTAGCTTGTATGCTGCCTACATATTTTGCATGTGGGAGTGAGACAATAGATTTAACACTTAAAGAGACCACCTTTAGTATGTTGCAACTTGCAAGTCTTTTTGACATGTAACTATTTGTTCACATACTTATATAACTAGATGCAATGCACTAATTTGGTAGGGAAGTAGGAAATAACAGATTCTATAAACTCAACTTTCAGCCAGACATAACAGGAAAAGAATTCAGTCTTGATGTATCAGAAATTCAGAATACAACCAAAAAATAGGAAGTAGCTAAGCAGATTTATCTAAGAAAACAAAATACACCCATGAATAGCATAAGAATAACAACTACATTGCATACTGTGAATATGAAACATATGTTCAAAACGACATTCCATAGATTCCTTAGTCAGGCCAAGCTAAAATCATTTGTCTATCTTAATGAACTGGAGCAATATTGCTACTTCCTAAGCCCATTTTCTTCCCCAACAGGGCAAGCTGTTCCCCAAACTCATCTCCAGTGAGAATCTCAGTGGTTCCGTAAATGACATGCTTGACAGGTTGCTGGCCATGAGCAAGCTCTTGCAAGCTCCCATACTCCACATAATTTCCACCGCCTATCATGAACACGATAGCTTCTTTAAAAGGTCCTTTCAGGTGGCTGCTGCTCGACCCTGAGGTTGACTTTGGTGCCCGTGGGTCGAAAACAAGATAAGATTCAATTTCAGGATTTGGTTTCCCTTCCATTAGAGCATCAACTGTTCTTGTCAAAGCCAACTGATGATCACTGGACAACAAATTTTTCACACCAGCAGTTACTGCACTAATCGACTGCCCATAGAGTTTTTCAGCCCAATCAACAATATTGCTTCTGCTGGCAGAATTAGCCGATGCTAATGAAACATTCAATGCCTTAATCTTCTTTACGTACTGAAATGCACTGGTATCAACGTCAGATTCCCTCAAAGCTGCTTCCACTACTTCAATTTCTGATGTAGGGATGGTTTCTGTTGAAATGAGATACATGATAGCAAAACGCAATTTGTCCATCTTACTCCCTTTGCCCTTGAGCACACCAAGAAGTTCATTACGATCAATCGTACCTCTGACCATCATGTCACTCTCTTTTTTAGCATAAGAATCAAGAGACCTCTCCTTGATTTCGCCCAACAATGCAGTGGCTATATTAGTGTGCTTATCTATCACTTGCTTCCTCTCAGTCAATTCAGGAAGAGAGTTCACTGCATTCATCAGATGCTTTGTGTTGCCAACCAAATCTGTCCCATCAAACTCAGCCCCAGCATCACCACCAGTCCGCCTATTAACCTCCTCAACATCTCTCTTATACTTGCTCAATTGTGTCTCGATTTCCACAGCTACCTCCGGAAACTCTAACGACCCGTTTGCCGACCAAAATGGGTCCAACCGATCTAGTTCATATGATTTCATCACACCTTTCTCCCCTTTCACATTAAGTCTATTCAGCCTCAAACCAAGCACGTCATGAACAAGAGGCTTATACCGAAAGTCATGTTGTATAGCCACCGATAGCTCAAAATTTCTATCAAATAAACACAAGACTGGCCTCTGAAACGAACTGGTGAAGTTGCCACCCTCAGTGAACAAATTGTTCTTGGCCAACAAATGATCCCGCAATCTCTGATCCAGCAAGGATGCCACCATCTCAGCAGGCCCACCACGTGGACATCTAATAATAGGCACAACCGCAAGCGTTGCCAAAACACAAAACAACCCACCCACTATTTTTTCAATTATTGCCTCAATCTCTTTATCACCAGCAGAAGGATCGTTTAACTCTACATAACAATTCTTATAGGCAAGTGAAAATAAATTATCCTCAAGAGTCACAAATTCCAGATACTGGTCGTGCACCTTGGAAATCCTCTGAATTGAATCCGCAGTAATGGTTCCTGAAGCACAATTAATTAATAACCAAACATCCAAAATAAAATTATAGTTCAACTCATGGATCAAAATTTCAATGCTATACCACCTAAATTACCTAGAAGTTTCTGCTATGTAGGCAATCGAAATGAAAATATAAGTGATTTGCAATTTTTCCAAATGTTTCCAAAAAAAAATTCTAAAAATTTCAAGTAGTTCTCTAAAAGTTTTCAATATGTAACTCACGAAAACTAAATTTTATTCCATGGTTCAGCTCCAATTACTCAAAATTGAACAATTAAATTAACAAAAACCAGAGAATCTGACAAACTCATACCAGTGGCAAGGTCCTCGAGGAGGGGCCTGGGAATTGAAGAAGAGAAATTAAGGTGGAATGAATCGTACAGTGCTCTGGAGGCGTCTGAAATAACTCGCTGCACGTTGGAAGGGGTCGGCCGAAGGAAGTACACGGCGGGGACGTCGTGCACGGGGTTGCGATCCTTATCAAGGAGAAAATACAAAGTGACGCCATGCTTACGCAAGTCCTTGACGTGGATCAATGGCGAAAGTATGTCCTGACAGAATCTATCGTAGATCAGGATCTTGTACACCTCCTCATTTGCCGTTCCAGCGGCGCTGTTCACCGCTTGATTCAGATTCAGCATCCGAATTATGCATTCTGCAAATTCAAAAATCACCAAAATCTCAGTTGATGCAAATCTGAATTTGAGTATGAGATGAAGAGGAAGATTTACCTGTTTGCTTTAGACGGAGATTTAGCGCCATCAGTTAAATTTTTCAGTGAAAGAGATCTGAACTTGTGTTTGTGATTTGTGACTGTTTGGAGCTTGTACGTCTTGCCAAGGAAATTGTACACAAAAAAGAGGGGGTTTTTATTTTATTTTTTTCAGTGAGAAAGAGGGGTTTGTATTGGGAAAAAAAGCGTCTATGTTTTTTCTAACGACGCCGTTTTAGTAATCCTACTAAATTGACTTTAAGTTGTTAATAACATTTCTTATCTAAAGCGCTATTGGACTCCTCATTCCCAACCTTGTCGGAGTATTTACAGACGTAAGATTCAACAAATGCATTTGGTGAGAGCTGAGAATGTGGTTTAGTTGAGAATGGCGACTGTGAACTCTTCGTCCTTTTTGAAGAACAAATATTGGATTCTAAGACACGGAAAAAGCATTCCAAATGAGAGGGGTCTAATCGTATCGTCTCTGGTATTTTAATTGAATTAAAAATTACAATAAATCATTTTTTTCTTTTTCCTTTTCTTTGAATGTAAATACCAATATATGTAATCGATTGTCAGGAAAAAGGGATACTCGAAGAATATCAGCTGGCTCCTGATGGGGTTCATCAGGCTCGTTTAGCTGGAGAATCATTCCTCAAGGCAAGTCTCTTATTTGCTTGAATATTAGTAATTTTTATTTATTTTTCCATATTGGCACTATCTTTGTAGGGTGAAAAATAAATAGCAATTCCTGGTTTCTATTTTGATGTTGGACAAATGTTGAGATGTCTTGATTACATTTTCAATTGTGAGAGCTATATTTAGATGTAAATCCATTATTGAGAACATGAAATTTGATTTTTTTTACCCTAAACCTGAATTGTGTATGCAGGAACTAAATGAAAAGGGAATTGGGCTAGAGAAAGTCCGAATCTGCTATTCGCCTTTTTCAAGGACCACGCATACAGCTAAAGTGGTTGCTTCTGTTTTAAATATACCAATTAAAGGCTCACAATGCAAAGTAAGTTCATGTACCCTACTGATCGTCAACTGTTGAAAGTATATCAAGGCTAGCTTTGTTGTGGATACTCTGATGCTTTGCCCAAGTTGTGATTGCATAACACCACTATTCCAGTTTACATGATATATGTACCCAATTATTAGTTGAGCTGCTTGATTTTTATTTACTTTTGAAGCTCTAACTCACCATAGTTATGGTTTAGAGCACCAATATGGCATGGAGAGGGGAAATTTACGTAGAATTGTTTAGTGAGCTTCTGTGTTTTTCAGAGGTTTAACAAAATTACATGTAAGGCTTTGAACATTTCAAAAGAATGTGCAGCTACATAGTTTTTCAAAGAATATGCAGATATAATGAAATCTCAAATTTTGGATTTATCTTGAAAGCATTGCCTTCTGGATATGAGAAATCTGATAAATGCTCTGAGTTTTACTTGTTTTATCTGTGAAATGTTTGCTGAACAGGTAATACCGGATATTCGGGAGCGATACTTTGGTCCTTCGTTTGAGCTAATGTCTCATGATAAAGTAAGTAATCTAATCTGCAAGGAAAATGCCAGTTCAGAGCTGATTTGCCTGCCCAAGTGTTCCTTTTCACTTTTGTGTGGTTACTATGGAGCTAATGAGTTAAATTTAACACCGATAGCAGTTCATTGTTGGTCCTATTTTTTAAAAAGATGGGCTTTTTTGTACCAATCTCTAGAATATTTTGCATATTTGGTCCTATCGCCCCTTTCATCCAATTTAGGGCCAAAAGTGAAAATCTGAGATAGTCTCATGGGATCAAAAGTGCAAAATATAGACGGAAAATTGGGCGAGATTACCAAGTTCAAAACATAATAAAAGTATCAATGGTTTAATTTTGTAGAGTACCAGACCAGAAGTGCTTAGAGTCCGATCCTGTTGGATTGCAAAAGCAATTTTACTGTAGTTAATGTTCAATAATCTCATGGTTTTTCTATCTTTCTACAGTACCATGAGATTTGGGCCTTGGACGAGAAAGATCCCTTCAGGCAGCCGGAAGGAGGAGAAAGTGTGGCTGATGTTGTCACCCGGCTCACAAGGGCTTTCACTGTGATGGAAACAGAGTTTGAAGAGTAATGATTGAAACTCTTCATTTACAACCCTTTTATTTTCAATTTCTATGGCCAACTTTGGTTATGAATTTGAATCCATTCAGTAATAATTTTTTGTGTTTTAGCTGCTCTGTGTTGGTTGTTAGCCATGGCGATCCCCTGCAGATTTTGCAGACAATCTTCAATGCAGTAAAGGAACATTTGGAAACAGTTGAAAATGGTTTGGAGTCGAGAATACAGGCAATCAAAGTCCCCTCTGTTCTATCACAGCATAGAAAGTTTGCTCTAAATACTGCAGAACTTCGTCAGTTAGTATAGAATATGGTCTCCATCTAGCAATAAAAGCATGATTTTTCTTATTGTTACTGCAGTCTCAGTTTTATATAGGTTGAGATTCTTGATCTCAACTAGTCCAATTCTTCATTCCACTCTTGACAAGATGCGGTGGAGATTGAGTATTGCTTTTCTAGGAAACACGACTATTTCAGTCGATTGCACAAAATATTTTTTGAGATACAAGTACTTTATTGCCAGTTGACAACTGAAATCAACTTGTTTCGTTGAATTTTGTTACGCTTCTATGTTAGTTAAAATAAATGTCCAGTGACTAACCATAATAATCCAAGTTTAAAACATGAAGATATTAAGTAGCCATAACAAGTACTACAAATGATAATTTTCATAACGGTTTCTACCCTTGTCCACCTTCCCTTCATCTTCTTTGTTTTTCTTTTGTTCTCTTTCTTAGTTACTTTTCTTCTTTCTTTCCCCTCCTGAGCTCTTTCTTTTTACAGAAAGTCTCATGACTTATTAGTGATGTTATGCACGTCTTGGCGCATGGCTTCGGGGATCTCATGCCTGAGGCCAAGAATGGCAGTCTTGATGCCCGCCCTTAGGTTCCCTAATATCCGAGGCAGAAAATGGGCACCTGAGCGCTGACCCAGACTTGGGGTGGGGGGTGGGGGGGTGATGAAAAATTGGTTGCTGGAGAGTTTGCTTTTGTTATTCTCGACTGATACTTGGCTATAATAACTCTTTGAACTGATCTTGGTCTGAAGCCTTTATTTATTTGAACTGATGGTTGGAGGCTGATTATGTAGGTAGCAGTCTTTGGACTATTGGTGGATGACTTTTTGATCTTAAGTTTTATTGTGCTTGGCTGCAAATTTCTTTCTCACCTCCTCGTACAAATCTTTGTATTCATTTACCTTGCAGTATACCTTCTTCGATGTTAGTTTGGCTCACCTTCCCTTCTGGTCGGTCGGTCCCGTCATGTTTGAACTCCTCTCTTGGTTCTCAAACTCTTTGTCGAGGTTGACTTTCACCATCTCCTTTACTGGGGGATGTAAATGAGGCAATGTCTACAATACCTGGATTTAATCAGATACAATTTGAAGGATTTTGTGTATTAAAAAGGGAAAAAAATTAGCAGATGGTGCTGCTACGGTTGGTGGCGAACTTTCCTTGGGGAAAAAAGTATTTGTAGCTTATATGTCGTGGGAAAGTTATAATTCTGAAGATGCAGTACTCATTAATGAGAGTTTGGTATTTGAAGATATTTATACTTCTTTTTAAATATGGAAATATGAGATACTCATGTGACAAGCCAAGGCCCTGGAAAGATCACTAACGAAATACTACATTTAGATGTCCATTTACTTCGCAATTTAGACAAAAATGGAATTGTAATGTTGGGATCCTGGGTAGAGACGGGTGATATTTTGGTCGGTAAATTAACGCTTCAATTGGTGAAAGAATAGTCGTATGCTCCCCAAGATAGATTGTTACGGGCTATACATGGCATTCAGGTTCTGCTTCAAAAGAAACTTGTTAGAGTATGTTGTTACTTGTTGGAGTTCGTCTTCCACGTTCCATGAACTTTACTGTAAATAGTTGTTAGATTCTTGGACAATATATTTTTCTTTTATCCAAGTTTCTTTTGTCCCTTGTTATATACTAACATTTTCTTTTCAAGGGATACTTTGTACTTGTACCCCGAAACACGATAAAAAGTCACTTTACATCCTCGAAACACAAAATTAATATTTAGCACCCTCAAATTAAGAAAAACTCAATAACTAACACATTTAGTTTTTTCCGGCAGATTTGACCACTGGGGTCAAAAAAATCTAGGGGCAAAATAGGTAGTTCATTTTTTTCCCTTCAAATTTACAAAATACGATTATGAATATTATAATACTAATTTTTCTCTCCATCTTTCTTTTCATCAATATGCATATCCATATTGTAAACTTGGATTAAAATTTTATTTTTGTGATATGATTCAGTAAATTTTATGTTTAAATTTTTTTTAGAAACTTTTCGAATTCTTTTGGATTTTTTTTTTTAGAACATTTGAAAAATTGGTAATTAAAGAAAAATTGTTAAAGATCCAAAAATGAATTATCTATTTTGGCCCTAGAATTTTTTTACCCCGGTAGTCAATTTTGCCGAAAAAAATGAAGGGGTGCTAGTTACTGAGTTTTTCTTAATTTGAGGGTGCTAAGTGTTAATTTTGTGTTTCGGGGTTGCAAAGTGCCCATTTATCGTGTTTTGGGGGTGCAAGTTGATGAGTTGTTCTTAATTCGAGGGTGCTAAGTGCTAATTCTATTTCAGGGGTGCAAAGTATCAATTTCTCGTGTTTCGAGGATGTAAAGTGCCAAAAATAAATTACCTATTTTGCCCCTAAATTTTTTGACTTACGTGGTCAACTTTGCCGGAGAATAAGAGAGAATGCAAAGTGTTGAATTGTTCCTATTTCGGGGGTACAAATTGCTAAATTTGTGTTTCGAGGGTGCAAAGGCTTATTTCCCATGTTTTGGGGTACAAAGTGCAAAAAAACCCAATTCAAGCTTGTTTTATGTTCCTTAATAGTCATTAGCTTAAAATCGGCAAGGGGTTAATATTTTCTCTCATATTTATTAAATGGATCTTCTCTTTCTTTCAAAAACTATTAAATGGATTTTATCTCTCTTTTTGTACCAAAAAAAAATGGATTCTCTCTCTTTAAAAAAACTAAAAATTCTTTATTGAGAAGTCTGAAAATATTTAGTTCGGCAAAATTGATAGATATAAGTCATATAACCAAGCAAAGGAAAATTCTTATCCACACCTGATTTGACCAATCCCAAAGTAACTATATGGCAAGAGCAATACACTTATTTTGAGATTGGATGTGACTCCCAGGAAAGTGACCAATCACAAAGCAAGTGCAATACACTTGCTTTGTGGTTGATGGCCTTCTTATTCACACCGAATTTGACCAATCCCAAAGTAACTATATGGCAAGGGCAATACACTTGCTTTGAGATTGGATGTGACTCCCAGGAAAGTGACCAATCATAAAGCAAGTGCAATACACTTGTTTTGTGGTTGATGGGTTTGGCCAAGTCAGACTTGGACAAGAATTTTCCCCAAACAAAATGGACTAAAAAAAATGCTAACTGTGAAATAAGAATGCATAAGCTATTAATTTGGTATTTTATTAGTCCAATGCTTAATTAAAGCAAGAGAAACTAAAATAATTTTTAATTTTTAACCTTTCTACGAAGATATTCATCACCATGGTTTTAATTAATTGGACAATAGTTACTAATAAATCTAACATAAAATTTAATTTGTGTTTTTTTTATTAATTGCCTTCAATTTGTATATTTTTTTTATTACTTGCCTTTTGTTAGAGTTATCGGATTAAGCGATGGAAAATTAGATTCGAAGTGGAGCTAGGAGATGTTGCATTAAAAAAACTAATGTATTTTTTGTCAAATTGAAAAAATATTTTGGTTTATGTTGCTTGAAATATAAAACAAATAGAGAAAATCATAGTTTCGTAATAAATTAGAGAGATAAGATTTACTTACTTTTTCCCATCAAGTTTGTAGATATTAAGCTTATGATAATTAAGGAATAAAATATATGCTGTATTTTGCTCATTGACTTCAAAAGGATAAAAACAGATAAAATATTAAAATTGCTCAGGCATTATCGAATTTGCTCTGGCTATATCAACAGCGGGTAATTTATGTTAATTAGTGGGTTTTTTGCACATTGAACTTCCGAAATATGAGAAATAGGTATTTTGCCCTCAAAATTATAGAATTAACACTTTATGCCCTCAAAATACAGAATTAACACTTTGCACCCACTCCCATTTTTCGACATAGTTGACCACCGAAGTCAAAAAACCTAAGGGCATAGGTAACTCATTTTTTTTTTTATCTTTGGCACTTTGCATCCCAGAAACATGAAAAATTAGCACTTTGCATCTCAAAAACATATTTAACACTTAACACCCTCGAATTAAGAACAACTCATCAACTTGCACCCCCGAAACACGAGAAATGGGCATTTTGCATCCCCGAAATACAAAATTAGCATTTAATACCTCAAATTAAAATAAAAAACTCAACAAATAGCACCCCTCATTTTTTCTAGCAAAGTTGAAGCCGTAATCCTTTTACTATCCCTTAAACACCTCCTCATTTTCTTCATAACCAAATTTAGAAAGTTTCAATACATAAAATTGACCGAATCATATCACAAAAATAAAATTTTAATCTAACTCTACAACATGGATATGTATATTGATGAAAAGAAACAGGGGTTGGGGAAATGAGTATTCTAGTATTCATAATCGTATTTTGCAAATTTCAAGGAAGAAAAAAATGAACTACCTATTTTGCCCCTAGGTTTTTTGAATTGGCTGGTCAACTCTGCCAAAAAAAAAGAGTGTTGCTAGTTGTTGAGTTTTTCTTAATTTGAGGGTGCTAAATGCTAATTTTGTGTTTCGGGATTGCAAAATGCTCATTTATCGTGTTTTGGGGGTGCAAGTGGTTGAGTTGTTCTTAATTCGAGGGTGTTAAGTGCTAATTTTATTTCAGGGGTGTAAAGTGCCAATTTTTCGTGTTTCAGGGGTCCATTGTTCCAAATATCCCAAAATAAATTACCTATTTTGCCCCTAAGTTAAATCTGCCGAAAAATGAAAAGGGGTGTAAAGTGCTAATTCTGTGTTTTGGAGGTATAAAGTGCTAATTCTGTGTTTTGAGGGTATAAAGTGTTAATTATGTATTTAGGGGGTTCAAAATGTATATTTTTCATGTTTCAAGGGTGTAAAGTGCAAAAAAAACTTAATTAGTGATAACTTTACTTCCTAAATCTAAAGAGAAACAAAAAACAAAAAACTCAAGAGTTACACAGTAGCTGAATCGAGACTGGGAATGGAAAACCGGGCGATTTTGAAAGAGTGGTTTGACCGAGTTGACTCGGAGAGAACTGGAAATATCACTGCAACTCAGCTCAAGGTTCAATTTTCTTTGTTTAGCAATGAATTCAAACGCACAATTTTGAGAAATTTTCAGTTGTGTAATGCTACGGATTTGTCTTGACTTTTCTCTAATGATCAGAGTGCTTTCGCTGTCGGAAACCTTCAATTCCCGGTCTCCGTTGTTCAGCAAATGATCAGGTGTGGTGTGAATACTTATATACTGCGTCGCAACGTATATGAAATTGTTATTTAATTATCTTAACTGGAAATTTGGAATGTTAATCAGGATGTACGATTTTGACAGAAATGGAACCATGAGTTTTGAAGGTATAATTAATGGTGTACGGATGAGTGATGTTTCCTTGTTTTAGTTTTCCTTGCTTGAGCATAGGCAACTGCTTAACTTTTCTATTGCTTTTTATGACGCAGAATTTGTTGAACTTAACAAGTTTCTTCTAAAGGTCAGTGAGTTACTGAGTTATATTAACCGAAATGAGTTGATACAATCATTCCCCGCATTCCCTTGCGTTGCCTATTTGCCTTTTATATCTTCTAGCATAATTGATGAGCTCTTGTTTGTTTTTGCCTTCCTGGAATTGTGATTGTGTATATAATTTTCATGAAATATCATGCTTATCTTGAGCTTTTATTAATTTCATAATTTAGTGATAATTGATTTCCTTGCAGGTTCAACAGGAATTTTCAGTCTTGGAGAGGTGATTTATTGTTAAGATTTGATATGCAAATTATATTTAGTGTGTCCGACATGAGTTCTTTTTGGTTTTGCTATATTGGTTCCTTGATGAGAGTTACATTGTGGCCATACTTGCGAACACAAACAACCTTTAGGCTTCTGATATTCACTGCCAATACAAACTACCAATAGGCAATAGTTCCTTTTCAGAGTAGCACTTTGAAATAAGTGAACTAGGTAGCACATGTTTGTATGTAAGGAGAATTATTTGGAATATTGATCCTTTTTTGGAAGCATAATTGGGTGACTGCCTGGTATTCAAGTGATAGTTGTTGATTCAGAATGTAAAAAAATTGATCTTCATCGGCCTGTAATTGCTAACTATTGATATTGTTGCAGTAGCTAGAGCTCTTATCTGATATCCTTTCTGTTGTGTAAGGTAACTCTAGCACATGCTTATGTTTCATCTGGCAATTTCCTTTTACTAATGTATGAGAAGCAATTCTTCTGAACAATTCATTGTGTTTCATCTCAATATTGAGAATACATCTTTAATTATAGAAGATATTAGTATCTGGTGCTCACATTACATTGGTTGTTTGAATATGGTGCTGCTATAAGAAGTAAAGACAATAGTAATTATTGTATTTTCCTCCATGTTGGAGTAGGGGACGTGGATTTCTTGTTCCAGATGAAGTATATAAGGTATATAAGCTTCAAATTTCATTGATGGCACTTTTTTCATATTGTTCTTTGTTTTTTACTTTCGACAATGTAAGAACTTGAAAATGGTAGCAATTGAAAGATACTTCTTTTTTCTCACATCAGGACTTCGACAATGCATTTTATTCTATTTTTCATTGATACCTTTCTCCCTTGATCTTTTTGGCTTCATTTAATGGTTGTAGGCATTGGTGAAAATTGGATTTTCTCTGGACTCTCCGGCTTTTTATACTGTTTGTGAGGTAAAATAAATGAGATAATCCCCTTGATATTGATAAAAATATACGGATCTATGGACATATATAGAACAAGATGATCAAAACTGACTCTGTCTCCTCTCTTGATTATTATGCAGAGTTTTGATCAAACAAAGAGTGGAAAACTCAGACTTGATGACTTCATATCTCTTTGTATATTTGTACAGTCATCAAGGTTTGCAAACCAGTTAACTTAGTGTCCATTTCTCTTTTCCATTTTTAAGTTGAAAAGAATGAGGATGTATTATATGAAATTTGAACGCTGGACATGAACAGATTGTTTATTTGATTTGTCTTGGTTGACTGAATGGTTACCAGGCATCGCACACATGTGCACGAATATTAAACAACGAAGCAAGATCATGAGAACCATCCTTAGTGAACTTATACATAATTTGTCTTTTTTAATTTAATTGCTTCTCGATTTTATCCTATAACCATCCCACTTCATTAACTTGTCTTGGATTTGTTCTAAATTGAAAGCAGAAAGAATTTCTTTTATGAAACTTACCGTCATTGTTGTTTATGCGCTCTATATCTGTTGTAGCGTAGTTTTCAAATTGCAAATGTGATACATATCTTAAATTTGCAATGGTGCATGAATTCTCATATTATGTTTTGGTGCCACTATTTCATGATTGATTTAATTACTATATATCTCACATCTTGTTTAGGAACCTGTTCAATTCATTTGATACAAGCAAGCAAGGCAGGGTGACTCTAGATTTCAATCAATTCATTTACTGCAGTGAGTAAAAGAATTTGGATTTTCATCTTATAATATTTTCTTTGGCCATTTTTAACTTCCTAGAATAAGTATAGAGTGCATACTGATCAATCATTTTTGTGCTTCTGAACTTCTCTGAGAAGAACTTTGAATTGCAGATTGGAATATCTTTCTCATCTTAAATCTTTTTTTTTTTTGTAGCTTCTAATTGCAGAATATGATGCCAATCGACAGCCATCAAACTTTGTTGAGCTTATGATCATCTGATGTAAAGGTGACGTTGCCAACCATAGTTGTCTGCAGGTGCCTGTTGCAGTCATGTTATAACTATTTATTAGTAGATTTTCTTTTTCTTTTTAGGAAATAAATGTGATAATCTTTAGTTTTCCTTAAGATTTATGCTTCCCAGTTATGATTGTAACATCTTGTCTTAGGTTTGAGAAAAGGAAACCAGCTGTTACTTTATGTTGAGTTACACGATTCAAACTTTAAAGACTTTTTTGGTGAAAAAAAAGTAGAATTATTGGAGGCCAAATAAGAAAAACTGCTCCATTAAGCAGTGGACTTTAAAACTAGTGTCAAGGAATTGTAGTGTGTAATTTCATTGAAAACAAACAACTTATGAGATCAACATATTTTCTATACAGTAATACAAGGAGAAAAGTACCCTTACATCACGGGCAATTCTTACAGTAATGGGGTCTGATCGAACTTGTAGAAAATACATTACATGTACAATATATTTGTTTTGGATTTACAATCAATACAAAAGCAAAAATATTTCCCTTGTATTGTGATTGATAGTGCTAAACAATTTTCTTACATCGTTAGCAGGATCAAGAGTGGGGCCGCCAGCCAATAGTGATCTACCTTCTGTCCAAAGTCCAAACTAGAAACAGTGGAAGTGTTAATTATAACGCCCAAGGGCCAAGGGGGATGCATCTAGCAGCCATTGGCATGGATGACTGATACTAATGCAGAAGATATTTTTTATTATTTTTTGACCAGATATTTGATTATTGACCACGAATTAAGATGGGCCACTTTCTACTTACTTCATTATCCAAATCATTCCACATAAATCCATCATTAATTTAATTTGGATTAAAAGCTAGTATAAAAAAGAGAGGCTAAGGGCCTACCTACAGATTTTCTTGTCCAAGAAAGAAAAAAAAAATGAATTTATTTTAAGAGAAGATTAGGGTATAGCGGGCCAAGACACTAACGAGAGATGAAGGAAGAGCATGTGAATACGCGTCACATTTGTTCATGGTCTGAAAACGCGTGGCCCATATGCTTTCAATTCCAACCATCACCCAATTTTATCAAATTTGTCTCAATCTTCATAAAACTATATCATAAAAAACCCGCCAAAAAAGAAAAGAAAAGAAAAGAAACAAATCCCACCGTTAAATCATATCCTTAATTTCCGCTAACAGAGAAAAGAAAAAACCTTTCAATACCCGACCATTTTGCCAAATTAAAGTAAAAGAACCTCACTATTATGTTATCATAGCATAGCATAGACCAAAATTTTCATTCACCCATTCTAACTTTTTCAATGGATTGTGAAGGGAGCAGAATTGAAGCAAAGGAAAAGAAGCGTGTGTTGTTGAGTTCTTCATTAATGGAAGTGTGTAATGGAAATGGAGATGAATTTGTGAAGGAGATGATGGAATTGATTGAGAAAGTGAGTTCTTATTCAGGGTTTAGAAAAACTCAAAGGAAAGAGTGTTTGAACTTAGTTAGAAGGTTGAAGCTTTTAGTGCCTCTTTTGGAAGAGATTAAGGAGCTTAATCCCTCCACTAATGATCATTGGGTATTTAATTCTTTGCTTAATTTGAAGAAAGCATTATTGGCTGCCAAGAAATTGCTCAAGACTTGCAACTCTGGAAGCAAGATTTTTCTTGTAAGAATCTTATGTTTAGTAATAAGTAACTCTAATTGTGTTATGTTTAGTATTTTTTTTTTTTTTTTTTTTTTTTCTGATAAATATTTGTAATGACTGATTGATATATGTGTAGGCCTTAGAGAGTGAAGCAATGATGAGCAGATTTCATGCCGTTTGCGATAAGCTGAACTTGGCACTAAGTGAAATGCCTTATGAGAAGTTTGGGATCTCAGAAGAAGTTAAAGAACAAGTAATTATGTTATTTTTTAATCCCTTTTTTTTTCACCTTGTTTTTGCTGCACCTTAGTTTTTGTCACTTCTTATAGCAGATTATACATTTAAATATCTGATTAATATAATTTTGGATACATTTACGTTCGTGTGAATCTTTCTTTTTTTTTACTTTAAAATGTTATCTCGTCTCTACGCAATTCAATTATGATGTTTTCATTATATGAAAAAAAATATGTTTTTATGCTATTTTTAGCAATTGAACATGAATCTATTCACGATATGTCTCGATTCTCGATTCGTAACTTAGGCCTTAAGATTCACGATTTGATAACTTTGTTAAAAATTATTTTGTGGGCTTACTCAGGTTGAGCTAATGCATATGCAACTAAACCGAGCTAAAAGGAGGACAGAATCACAAGATATGGAACTTGCAATGGATATGATGGTCGTTTTTTCAAAAGAAGATGACCGAAATGCAGATGGTGCAATAATTGAAAGACTTGCTAAGAAATTAGAATTACACACTATGGCCGACCTCAAAACCGAAACTGTGGCTGTAAGAAAACTAGTTAAAGCCAAGAATGCACATAATAAAGACATCATCCAGCAAGTTGTGGAACTTTTAACAAAATTTAAGCAAATGTCTGGGACTGATGAAAACCATGTTCTCGATGGAGCTGCTTCATTGAGATGTTTGGAGAAAAGCAAATCTTTATCAATCCCAAATGAATTCCTATGTCCGATTAGTCTCGAGATAATGACAGATCCTGTTATCATTGCAACTGGACAGGTAATTTATACTGTTCATTTTAATATATTGGGTGATTTACGCCAGGACTCCTTCGGGTGAACCCTAATTACAAAAAGACCTTGTAGTTCCAGAAATTACAAGAACACCCTTATAGGGGTGTGTTTGCCATTTTTTTCCAGAAGTTGTAAGGGTGTTCTTGTAACGATTGTTGAAGTTGTAAGGGGTGTTTCGGTATGTAGTCTAAACAAGAATGGAGGATCTTGTAATTTCCAAAACAGCAGGGGTAGCCCGTGTTGTGTAGTATTCCAGGGGGTCCGATTGTAAATCACCCTAATTTATTTTTTCTTAAATTGTGTGCTTATTTTATTAGTTTTTCTTTCTCAGACTTACGAACGAGAGAGCATACAAAAATGGTTAAACTCGGGTCATAGAACGTGTCCAAAGACAGGTCAAAAGTTGAATTACTTGACACTAGCTCCAAACTTTGCCCTCCGGAATCTCATTCAACAATGGTGCGAAAAGAACAATTATGAACTACCAAAGAAAGAAATTTCTGATGATTTCGACATTGCATCTTCTCCACTAGCCGAGGAAATTTCTTCTTTAATCCTGAATTTATATTCATCCCATTTAAATGTGCAAAGAGACGCTATTATCAGGTTACGTATGCTTTCCAAAGAGTCTCCCGATAGTCGAGTTTTGATTGCAAACAGTGGAGGAATTCCCCCTTTGGTTTGTCTTTTGTCTTACACAGATTCCGAAATTCAAGAACACATTGTCACTTCCCTTTTGAACTTATCATTAGATGAGTCGAACAAAAGACTTATAGCTAGAGAAGGTGCAATTCCCGCAATTATTCAAGTCTTGAGGAACGGAACCGAAGAGGCTAAAGAAAACTCTGCTGCAGCTTTGTTCAGTTTGTCGATTCTTGATGAGAATAAAGTTTCAATCGGATGCTCAAATGGGATTCGGCCACTTGTCGATCTCTTACGATGTGGGACAACTCGAGGGAAAAAGGATGCGGGGACTGCCCTATTTAGCTTGGTACTTAACCATGCAAATAGATCAAGAGCAATCAAAGAAGGTATAATACCACCATTACTTGATATTCTAGAAGATAAGACTTTAGATATGGTTGATGAAGCTTTATCGATATTATTACTCATTGCATCACATCATGAAGGGAGATATGAAATTGGACGACTATCGTTTATAGAAACTCTGGTTGAAATAGTGAGAGATGGGACTCCGAAAAACAAGGAATGTGCTATTGCTGTCATACTTGAGTTGGGGTCGAATAATTCTTCTTGTTTGTTGGCTGCTTTGCAGTATGGTGTTTATGATCATTTGATAGAGATTACTCGATGTGGGACAAATAGAGCAAAAAGAAAAGCTAACTCATTGCTGCATCTCATGAGTAAGAATGAGCACATTCCCTTTGATCCTCGGCGATGATGATTTCAATTGAAATATGTATCCCACTGCCTTTAAAGTTTTTGCCTAAAGGTAGTCATGTGAAAGCTTTAGTGTATATGGAATTATTGCTACTATGACAGTGTTTGTGTGCGTAATTATGGTTGATTTGGTACCAGGCCTAAATTGGACATGATTTACTCTTCTCTTTCTTCTTTTGATA
The DNA here is from genome assembly GCA_034814905.1 of Penstemon davidsonii. Lineage (NCBI taxonomy): Eukaryota > Viridiplantae > Streptophyta > Magnoliopsida > Lamiales > Plantaginaceae > Penstemon > Penstemon davidsonii. The sequence goes on from JAYDYQ010002688.1 coordinate 10,468,296, forward strand.
ATTTAAAGTTCAAGGTGAATCACCATTGTCTTTATGGACTTCTTGTTGTTGGAGTAATATATTTGAGGTTGGGAAAAATGATTATTTATCTTATTTTCTTCGTGTGGTGTCATTTTTTTTTTTATCCACTAGACTGTTTATATACAGCTCGGATCGAAGAGTGCAAATGGTATAGGTCCTCCCCAGTGTGGTGTCTCCAGTAGAATTCGAACTTGAGTCTCGCCTCTGGGGGTCGCAAGTCACTACCACTTGACCCAATCACCTTGGGTCGTGTGGTGTCATTTTATGCATGCAATTAACATATGTATATATGGATCAACATAAGTTTTAAATTGTGACATTGTTTAATCTATATACAGGTGTGACTCTAATATCTGACATAAGAATAAGAAAATAAGATCCATTCCAGACAATTTACTTGCATTCTCTTTTATGGCCATTGGCAAAATTTATATTCCCCTCTTTGGTTATTTCTACAGAATTGATAGCAAATTACCCCGTTATTTTTTACCATTTATGATAAATCAAATGACAATATACTCGTCTCTATTTTTGTAAAAAAATCTCACTGCCCTTCCTTCTATAATATGACAAAAACCCATCATTAATATTATAGGGGGAAAAGTGTTCATTATGAGTATCACATGAGATTCCCCTACCTCCTTGAACCTATACCTTACTTTTATGGGGTTCACTCAATTCCTACTATCTTCCTCATCTTCACGGAGAATTCAATTTCACCGGGTCCATGTCGGAGACAGCGGGGCAGTCGTTACACCATTCGTGCAGGTCGCTACTTATGCGACAAGGAATTTCGCTACCTTAGGACAGTTAGAGTTACTGCCGCCGTTTACCGGGGTTTCCATTCAAAGCAACTAACACTTCTCCTTCCACTACTTTGATTCAAAAGATAACCGACAGTTCTCTACTTTCCACAATCGTAACCATTTGTCAATTCCAATTATTTCATCCAAAAACATTTTTATAAAGGAAGGTCAAGTTCTTCTTTTTTTCTAACCCGAGAGCTCCTCTACTTTGTTTTCATAATTGCTGAAATTGGTGGAAATGGATTCTATCTATTTAGCGTGGTTCTTCTCTAAAGGAACCCTCGGGCGAAAAAAGTCATTATTCTTCTTCTATCTTTTTTTCTCTCCTCGGTTCTTGGTTGTTGAGTAGTAAGAAGTTGATTTAATGTTATGAAAAACCGAATTCAAATAGTACAATTTAACCAACATGATGTATGTTGCATAAGAATCATTAATAGTAAAACTATAGCCTTTTTTTTTCTTTCTGAAATCTGAATTACAATTTCACAAATTCACGAGGAAAATATATTCTTAAAACTAGATTGCATCAACTCCATAAGTATATTTTTCTTAACTACTACATATCATGCATAATCAAATTTACCAACCAATTGTACACACTTACTTTTCAAGAAAACATGCGTCTCTGAACGGAATGGTTGAATACTTATACACCAACATATATAATCATTAATCGATTAATGATTATTCACACAAGTAGAACATAATGGTTAGGACTAAATATTGTATGGAGCATTATTACCATAATGAGTAGTAAACAATACACAAAAATGAAATCAAATTATTAAAATTTTTGCACGCCTCATTTACGTCACAATACAATCTATTTAGTTTTTATATAGAACATGGTATTAGATTTATACTGTTCTATACTACAATTTTTTGTTTGATGAAGTTATAAAAAATACTTCAATTTTTTTTTTTAAATCGTGTGCAATGAAAAAAATTTCCAACACAATTCTAATTTGACCAAATATATTAATAAAACACACACCACCACCGTACCCCAATTTTGTACCCTTCACATATACACATGGTATAACCAGATTTCGTGCACAACAATCCGGTCTTATATATATTCTCATTCTCATCTTTTTTTTCCTGCGAATTTATTATTTATACCCGATTTCAATATTCTTACCTGTCCAATTCATTGAGTCCTACATAACTTCTCCCTCCTATTAGATATATAATAATATCGGCATCTATAAATTGAATTATTACAAGACAGCTCGAGCCTGTGAATTTTATACTAGGGTTTGAATTTACCGAGAAGAAATCAATGGGTGTGGAGGCTGAGTCGAGCGTGGGTGCGGGCGCCGAGGTGAATGTAAACATTCGTAGCTCAAACGGTACTAAATTTTCGGTGAAAACGAGTCTCGAATTGACGGTTGGGGAATTCAAGGGCTTGTTGGCTCGGAATTGCGACGTGCCACCTGAACAACAGCGTTTGATTTACAAAGGTCGGATCTTGAAGGACGACCAAACCCTAGTCAGCTATGGTATACTATTCCCCAATTTAATTTTTGTCCCTAATTTTTTTTGCTGGGTTATTAAGTTTGATTTTTTTTTTTGGTTTTGTTTTGTTATATGGGATTGTTGCTTTTTGCTGTAGTAGGTGAATTTCTGGATTTCTGAATTGTGATTTGTTTTGTGAACTTGATTGTTTCTGCGTATATGCTTACATTTTTTTGGGGTGCTGATAGGGTTGTGGATCTGGTTATATGGCTCTTGGTTTTCTGGATTGTTTAAAGAAGCAAACTTTGGAACTAAAATGCAGTTTAGTTTTTACAGTTGTAGTTCCTGGAGTCTAGAAATATTAGGTTTCAGCAAGCTGTTATCTTGCTTAAAAAACTGAGTTTGCATATGAGGAATTAACTATAATGTTTTAAGTTGAAACAGAATTTAGTGTACTGATATTGAGCTTAAAGAAAAAACTATAGTAATTGCATACATGGATCAAAATTTCCATCTTTTCCATCGAAAACATTGAAAAGTTTCCGTTTTTGAATTAAACGAAACGAAAACAAGATGTAATTCCGAAACTACCCAAAACGAAATTTTGATCCATGATTGCATACGACCATTGGGATAAAGAAAAGGGACCCAATAAATTATGTCGTGATAAGTACACTTGGTAGTATAAAAATGGAATGATATTTATTTTCAGCCCTCCGCGAAGTTCGGTAACATTTAATATTCCATATTTTCTGTCCTGATTCCCTTTAAAGCTCAACTTTAAGAGTATTATTAGTTATCCACTAAAGCAAAATTTGTCGGCTCTTAGAGAATGGTACGGAAAGCCCAAATCTTCTTTACCTTGGAGTCTAAAGACAAGTTCATGCTGCCACTTGGCTTAATGCAAATATGTTGCTCAATGTTTAGGCATTGGCATTCTCATTTAGGTCCTGTCTGGACATCTGTGAAAATCATAATCTCTTTGGACCAGCATCCGACGTCTTTGAGGTAAAAAAATTAAACTTAACTTGACTTATATGACAGGTCTACAACACTCAAAACATGCTAAGGAATAAATGTGGATACATTTTGATAAAATAACACTTATCTAATTATGATTTATAAATCAAAGGGAAAACTTGCATATATTTTTAATATGTACTTTATATCAAATATGTTCATTGTTAAGTCATGTCATCGTGTAGTTTTCCCTCATCCACATGCATCTGTCTTTTATTAATGTGAATGCGACATGGACGAATGAAAAGGGGTCATCACCTCATAAATGTTTTGGAGTCATGAAGTAAATGATCTACGCTCACCATAGTCAAGTACCATATACCTTATTCAGGATTCTGTAACTGCATTCTGATTGGTTGGCAAATTGCCAATGATGCAACAATTTCTATGATTTATGTAAGGTTTCAGCCGTTTATTATCTCTGAGGATCAATGTTGTTTCTGTGAAATTGTACTAGCATACTCTGTGATCTTCTTGTCATTATTGATTTTCCAGTGCTTTCCCATGCTATACTTAGTTGTAAATGCTCTTAAATATTTCGTCATTTTTCTCCCTCTCTTACCCTCTTCTTGCTTTTCCATTGATGATTGTTGGTCTGTTCCTGGTCTTAAATAGGTTTGCAGGCAGATCACACAGTTCATATGGTTCGTGGTTCTGCACCAGCTGCATCTGCTCCCTCTGCAGTTCCTACCAACACTGAGAACATAAACAGTACTCCCGCTGTCGCACAGGGTGGTGGGCCCAATACAGGGGGCACCGGGGTGGCTGGTGCAGGTGCAGGTGCGTCCCTTTTTCCAGGGATGGGTTTAGGTGCCCTTGGTGGCACTGGGGCATCTGGATTATTTGGAGCTGGACTTCCTGAGTTTGAGCAGGTGCAGCAACAACTAACTCAGAACCCTAACATGATGAGAGAGATAATGAACACCCCTGCCATTCAAAGCCTAATGAACAACCCTGAGATTATGCGCAGCTTAATCATGAGTAACCCTCAAATGCGTGATATAATTGAACGGAACCCTGAACTTGGTCACATTCTCAATGATCCTAGCATCCTTCGGCAAACATTAGAAGCTGCAAGGAATCCTGAGCTAATGCGCGAGATGATGCGGAATACTGACAGGGCAATGAGTAACATTGAATCTTCTCCTGAGGGATTTAACATGCTCAGGCGCATGTATGAAAATGTTCAAGAACCTTTCTTGAATGCAACAACAATGGGTGGCGGCGCAGCTACTGATGCGGGATCAAATCCATTTGCTGCTCTCTTGGGGAATCAGGGTAGTGCCCAAACCAGAGATGGATCTAATCCTTCCACTGCTGGACCTGAAGTAACCTCAGGGACCGCTGCTGCTAATACCAATCCACTTCCCAATCCTTGGAGTAATACTGGTATGGTTTAAAAAATTTATGTGTCAAAAGTTGATGACTATCTTTTTCATTGAAAAAGTTACGCGACTTTATAATTTTTTTGGTTAGTTTTACATAATAAGTAATTATAGTTAAAACAGCTTCTGGTTCCAAATTTGTACAACTTTCCCGTATAAAACTGCCTTAATTTTTTTTTCCTAATGTCTTGGTTATTTATTTTCCCTTTTCTTCCCTTTTGCTAGGCCTGGGGCCTGGAATTGTGCTATATAAATGGTTGTCCATATTGTTTTTCCTCCACTTTATTTATTTAATGCCTACTGCTTTCCCTTTCTCTTTTAGTTCTTCATTTTCAATATGAACAAGAGTTGGCCGATTCTCCTAGTCCATTGGAGAGGCATTTATCTCATAGCTGCTTGTCTTACGTATATAATTTATCCATGTACCTGACTGAATATTTTTACTTTCTGCATACTCATTTTTTGTTTAAATGCAACAGGGCAGGCTTTTGCTACTTCCTTTCTTGATTAAATTAGAAATATTGAAGTCATATTCTGTTTTATCTTCTTTGGTGCCAACACATTATCCCCTCTGTAAAAAAAAATCTTGAGTTTCTTTCATTTGTGAAGACACTCTGACCTCTTGAATGTGATAGTAGGAGGTCCTCAAACAAATAATGCTGCAAGAACTAATCCAACAGGCGATGCAAGACTACCTCCAATTGCTGGATTAGGAGGGCTTGGTCTTCCAGGAATGGAAAATATGGGCATGCCAGATCCTGCTGCGTTCAGTCAGTTGATGCAAAATCCAGCAATGGCACAGATGATGCAAAGCTTGCTTTCTAACCCTCAATACATGGATCAAGTACTACTCCAATTTCAGGGAAATTGATATTTTTTTTTTTAAATTGGCTTCACATTATACTGAATTGAAATCACAACTTGATTGCAGATTGTAGGCCTAAATCCTCAACTTCGAAGTATGTTTGATATGAACCCTCAATTAAGAGAAATGATGCAAAACCCAGAAGTTCTTCGAGGGTTGACATCACCCGAGACGATGCAGGTATAACAACCTCTTTTTTTCAATTGCAAATCTCGATACTATATTTTTTATTCTGTTTACTTGGTGAATGTGTTGCTTTCGGAGAGGAAGGGGAGGCATGAGTTATATAGCATCATGGAATACTCACATCTTACCAATATTTGTGCTGATATGTCTAGCATGATTAGTAAAACTGAATTGCTGTAAGTTAGATGATAAGACCTACTCCAAATTTGTGCCAAAATTTTATTTCAATCTATCTTTAATGTCCTCAAATTACAAAATGTACCCTAGGGGTGTGGTTGTGTATTCTTACATACAAAACATGTATGTAGATACTTATATATGTTTTGTAGTAGATGGTGATAGTAAAATTTTACCACAACACTATCAGTGAATATATGACTATTGATAATGACAAAGCAATTATCCTGCCTGATTAAATTTCCTTATTAGCCGAATTTTCCCTTCTGGTCAAGGCAAATATTTAGACACCCTCCTCCGGAGATACAAATGGCTGACAAACATTAAATCCTCCTTGAATCCCCCACCATGATGATCATACTTAGACAACCCATGATCGATTTCCTTTCTATCTTGATTCACGTAAGGACATAGTCAACAAATTATTGTTGCTGCCCGCACTTAGTTCAAGCTGATCCCAAGGACAGAGATTTTTTGTGAAGCTTGTCGAGTCAAAGTTATAATGTGGTTTAATATGCACTTCTTGGCACATTTCCGGCTGCTGGATTACTCCAGTGCCGTAGATTGCAATGGAAACATATTCAGTGATTCTGAAGCTTTTTGAATAGTTTGGGACAAGGATCGAACACTCGCTTTATTTGATTCTTTTCAATACTGATTCTCTCAAGGATTTCAACCTCAGCATATTTTTTTTAAAAAAATTCAGATTCAGTTTATTCTTTGATTCATCTCAAACTTTATCATTTCAGGGAACCCAAGCAGGTTTTTCAAGTACTCATATCATATAATTTATGCACCAGTAGAATCAACACAAAATGCCTTTTGGATAAGATTTGTGCTATAAATATTATGAGTTTTATCTGTTGAGTAATGCTTACTTTTCAAAAACCATTTATAAGATTTTATGATGAAAGATTCTTTTCCTCACCACTTGTTGAAATGTACTGTTCAGCAAATGATGGCTTTGCAGCAACAACTCTCTCAACTCAATCGGCAGCAATCAAACCCGTGAGTGTGAAACAACTGTTTTAATTAGTATTGTGTATTCCTCTCCATCAAGTTTATGAGTTTATTATGCATTACGCTGGTTTCTTGCTGTTCTATTCGGAATTACTATAACGAATACATTTCGTGTTCTTAAATCTATGAAGAAAGTTGATTTAAGCAGCTGTTTAAAATTATCTGAAAATTCTCTGAAGCTCTATTCATGTTAAATTTGATGCACATAGGTTTTAATAAACTTAGTGAATCTTCTATCAAGTATGTTCTTAGTTCTTTCGGCTACCATTTTAAGAACTAGGTACTCTCAGTTAAATGCAATTCTATCAGAATTAGTCTTTTAAATACTCGTATGCATGTTGGTACTTGAAACTACTTCACTTATATTTATTAGTTGTCATAGACATATCACCATTTTCAAGGATCATCTTGTCACTGGCCCCCCCCCCCCCCCCCCTCTCTTTCCTGATGTAGGATCTCTCTCTCACACACACACACATAGAGGCACTCATTTTTGGCATAGATTGTTTTATGTGACTGGTCTTTATTTGTTGACAACCATCACACATTTCTCATCACCCTTTCCAATGCAGGGAAGGAGCTCAGACTGGGCAGGGTGGAGGTACATAACAACCTAATTGGGATAAAAAAGAATTGGTTGACATCAACAGATGTTGATTTCTTGTATTATTATAGGTAATATGTAAATAATTATGCCCAATACGTGGTTTGTTCTTTTGGTGTTTGTGGATTGCAGGAACACAAAATAACATGGGTTTGGACATGCTGATGAACATGTTTGGCGGTCTTGGAGCTGGCAGTTTGAATGTTCCAAATACTTCTAATGGTTTTAACTCTCAACTTTCTCGACCGATTTACTTTATTAGTCGCATCTTTCTTTTTGAAAATCTCAATCTTGGTTGTTCTTCCTGTAGTGCCCCCTGAAGAACTCTATGCAACTCAGCTATCACAACTACAAGAGATGGGTTTCTTTGACACTCAAGAGAATATTAGAGCACTCCGTGCCACATCAGGAAATGTTCATGCAGCTGTTGAACGACTCCTGGGAGGTCAATAGTACTTATGTAATTTTCTTTTGAACATTATGGGGAATGTAAAACTAGTTGTCAAAAAACGAGATTCCTTTTTACAGAAATTTTACATGAACTGCTTCTGCATTTGAGGCGAGCGAATAAAGAAGACCGTGCTTAAATTTTAATTATATTAGGGGTTGAAAACTTGCATTGAAGGTGTGTTTCTTCACTATGAGAATGTGGCAGCACACTTCAATTGCCTTGTGCCTCTGTACGTGTCTTAATGTATTTGTGTTGAATTGTTATGTGCTCTAGTAGGCATAAAAACCAAACATATTACGAATTATATAATACTATATAATTACGATGGCACTCAACCAAATATTATGAAAAAGGATTACAGAAATTTGCCCGTTGCATTTTATAGCTAGATGAAAATTTTGACCATCCTTGTCCTAGACTCTGCTGCTACTCTTGCCCTGACTCGATAGATCTTCATTATGAACTATGACAAAATTACTCTTGTTTTGCAAGTGGCTAGTGCATATAATTCTTCTTTGCCAATTGTTCTTGTTGCATCACACAACATGTTGCATCACTTGGTAAATAGATCAATGGGCTGCGGATTTTGATCCGAATTAGATATATTTTATTAGGATAATTAATCGAATCAAGATCAAGTAGATCTTGTTAATCTTCTCCGATTAACAAGATTTGTAATTCAAAATTAGTAAAGGGAATATGATAGTGATTTGATCGTTAAAGATGCAAATCGGATTGTTATTAATATATATTTATAAATCAGTTAAATATTTCATTTTTTTTGAAACAATTCGGAAAATTATGAATAAATTACTAAACTAAAAATATGGGAGTCTCAAAGCAAATAAAGATTTTAAAAAATTATACTTATTAATTCAAAAAAAAAAATGTCATGTTTGACGGAAATGATATAAACTTTGATCCTTGTTTGCATTTAATTCAAACAAAAAACAACAAATTATTTGTCACATTAAACTTTAACTCCGTAAAATGAAATTGTATTAGAATCTAGCGATGTAAATGAACTAGCCCATTAGCTTAAATTTGCTATATTCTTTTTCTTTGGTAATTAGCTTAGTGGGCTATATGCAACAGTTAAACGATAACATAAATATTTTCTTCCATTTTCTACTTTTGTTTTCTCCATCTTTTGATTTTTCTCTGGATACCGACCTCGCATTGATCTTTCCATCTATGCCTCTCCTTCGCCTCTCTGTCTTAAAATTAGACTTATATTCTTTTACTTATTGGAATTACCAAGAAATTACTAGCTATACATGTAGAGACGATTGTTGGAGTTTTTATGTTAAATCCAATTGGTTTGAGCCCATTTGGATTGAGCCCATAAAAACATAATATGAATGAAATTGATGGAATAAGACTCTATCCCACATTGAGTTGGAGAGGAAAATTTTAGCTAGTTAAATAGCTAAAAAAAGGTATAAGGGTTGGGCCCCTTTGGGGTACCAAAGATTTTAAAAGGGGTGAGGACCTAGGTGATCAAAGGTTCCCCGCGCGCGCGCCGCCGCCGACAGACCGGCCGGCTCGGTCCGGGCTCGGGTTTGGATTGGGCTTGGGCTTGGGCTTGGGCAAACTATTATCTTTTTGGACAAAATTTAATTAACTTTTTCAACCCAAATACTAAAAAGCCCAATTCACTGAAAGTCCAAAATCCGCAAGTGACCCAACCGAATAGGATCCGCGGACGACCCGTTTCGGCAAAGAAGATCCGCGCGCCCTTTTTTAAATGAAATGGTGTGTCGGTTCGGTTCAAACCGAACCGGTTGCACCTATTCGGATTAAATTGTTATATCCGAATAGACACACCCTTCCATAAAAAGCTTTTCAATTGTTATAAATAGGAGATGAATCTGGCCAATTCATTACTCCGAAAATTTGATAAGCATACTAGAAAAATACTCTCTCTTTCTCTCTTCTTTTCTTCTCTTTAAATATTTGTCAAAGTTCTATTTGTTAAAAGTTCGCCGTGGGTTCTTTGTTCGTGCAAACAAGGAACATCAGACTGTTGTATCTTGGGAGACTACCGGGAATCGACTGTGTGCACCGTAGGCAGCCCGGAAATATTGTCTTAAGGAGATTGCATCCGCAACCTCAGTCTTTTTCATCTCATTTCCTTTTTTCCATTATTAGTTAGTGAGTTAATTTAACTATCATTTTCTAAGTTCAAATAATTTATCTACGTCTCTTGCTTTTAAGTCTTTTATAAAATCAGTTTTCATTTTGAAAAATATTTCATACTGTTTCCGTAATCAAATTTTTTTTTTTTTTACTTCGGTTCATACATACATATAAGTGATATAATTACTTAAGGAACTTTGATTAGTTTATTCAATTATATTCATTTCAATTACTTAGAAAATTTTCAAACAAAGTTACGGTTTGTTTTTAAATTTAAATTGATACATTATTTTATTTTAATAAGTTTCTACTCCACTACTTTGTTTATTAAAAATTACCGAATATAGTAATATATATATACTAAATTAGTTCGGTAAACTATACTTAATTACTTTTATAGTTTATACTTAATTACTGATATAGTAATTATAAGAAATATAATTGAGTATATTTCTATTACACAGATTGTTAAACGCAACCAACAATCTTAAGACAATATATAACTGTTTAATACATCTGTGTAGATGGCATCAACAAACAGTGTAGTGGTTGAAACACCAAAGGTTGCTGCTCCGCCGGCAGTACCACCATTTAAGTTCAAAGGAACAGATTTTGCAACGTGGCAAGATAAGATGTATTTCTACATCACTTCCTTGAGCATGGCTAGGTTTCTCACTGAGGAGGTACCTAAACCAAAGGAGGGAGCGACTCCTGAGGAACTCGAGGAAATGGCCATCGTGCTCAAAGCTTGGAATCATTCGGATTTTATGTGCCGTAATTACATTCTTAGTTTTTTGGATGAATCTTTGTACAAGATTTACAGTCCCTTCAAGACTAGTAAACTCTTGTGGGAAAGTTTAGCCAAAAAGTTTAAGACTGAAGATGCAGGCTACAGAAAATTTGTGGTGGATAAGTTCCAATTTTACCGAATGGTCGACAGCAAGACTGTGAATGAGCAAGTGGAAGAACTCCAGAGAATGATTCACGATATCTTGGCCGAAGGGCATGAACTTAGCGAGTCCTACTTGGTTGCTTGTATTATTGGCAAGCTTCCTCCTGGTTGGACGGGGTTCAAGCATCACTTGAGGCACAAGAAATCTGTTGCAAAGTGGAATCTGCAAGATCTCACAGAATATCTGAAAACCGAAGAAAATAATCGGTATACTGACAAGGGCGGCAGTAACTATGTGGCTATGCCTCAGGCCGGAGGGGCCAAGGTTCATGTAGTAGAGGGCTCTAATAAAAGCAAGAAGCGTAAAGCCAATACCTCCAACAAAGGACAAAAGGGTAACAAGAAGCGAAAGTTCAATGGAGCTTGCTTCACATGTGGAAAGAATGGACACCTTGCGAAGGATTGTCGTAGTCGTGCTCAGCCGAAGGATGAAGCAAATGTTAGCATTAACCTAGCTCCATCTGACATCGATAATATGCATTTATCTGCAGTTGCTGAAGCATTCCTGACAAGTGAAACCAAAGGCTGGTGGGTGGATACTGGAGCTACCCGTCACATTTGCTATGACATAAACATGTTCACTTCATACAAGAAGTTTGAACATGAAGAGAAGTTGTACATGGGAAATGATGCTCACTCCGTGGTGGAGGGACAAGGCAAAGTGGTTCTCAAATTTACCTCAGGAAAAGATGTTACTCTCAATGAAGTTCTTCATGTTCCGGACATTAGGAAGAATTTAATTTCTGGTTCTGTCCTTACTAAGAAAGGTTTTAAACTAGCCTTTGAGTCAGATAAATTTGTGCTGACCAAAGGGGGAATGTATGTAGGCAAAGGATATATGTGTGATGGCCTATTTAAGGCTAATGTAGCCGTTATTGGCAAAAACGACAAGTTTATTAATAATAATAATTCTTCTGCTTACTTGCTTGAGTCTACTTTACTTTGGCATGATAGATTAGGTCACATTAATTTTAGAAAAATGAAAAAATTATCAAACTTAGGATTAATTCCTAAATTTGATATTGATAAATCTTATAAGTGTGAAATTTGCGTTGAGGCAAAGTTTGCGAAACAACCTTTCCCTTCAGTGGAAAGGAGCTCACAACCATTAGAGCTAATTCACACAGACTTGTGTAATCTCAAGTCAACTCCAACTCGAGGAGGGAAAAAGTACTTCATCACATTTATTGATGATTGTACACGTTATTGCTACGTTTACTTATTGAGTAAGAAAAAGGAAGCAATAAATGCTTTTGTAAGATACAAAGCTGAAGTGGAAAATCAGTTAAATAAGAAGATAAAAATTCTTAGATCTGATAGAGGTGGTGAGTACGAATATCCCTTTGCACAGTTGTGTGCCGACTCAGGGATAATTCACCAAACAACGGCACCATACTCACCTCAATCAAATGGAGTAGCCGAAAGGAAAAACCGAACCTTAAGAGACATGATCAATGTATTACTTTTGAATTCGGGTTTACCTAAGAACTTGTGGGGGGAAGCTCTATTTATGGCTAACCATATATTAAATAGAGTTCCGCACAAGAAAAATGATACCATTCCGTATGAGTTATGGAAAGGTAGACAACCAAGCTATAAATACCTCAAAGTGTGGGGGTGCTTGGCAAAGGTAGCTGTACCAAGACCTAAGAAAGAAAAGGTTGGACCAAAAATTGGACCAAAAACCGTGGACTGCTACTATATAGGTCATGCGGAAAATAGTAGTGCTTACAGATTTCTAGTATTCAAATCTGAAGTAAGCAACATACACGCGAATACTATAATTGAATCACGTGATGCTACATTCTACGAGAATGTATTTCCACATAAGAAGAACTCGAACGTTACTTCTCATAAGAGACCATATGAATTAATTTCTAAGGAAGATAATTCTCAAATCAGCAACGAGGTTGTTGATCATTGGTCATATGAATCAATCTCTAAGGAAAACGATTCTCAAATCAGTAATGAGGTTACTGAAGAGCCTAGAAGGAGCAAACGAGCTAAAATAGCTAAATCCTTCGGCCCAGATTTTTTAACCTATATGATTGAGGATGACCCTCAAACATATAAAGAAGCAATGACTGTTCCCGATGCAGCGCATTGGAAAGAGGCGGTAGACAGTGAGTTACAATCTATTCTAAGTAATAATACTTGGGAATTGGTTGATCTTCCTAGGGGAAGTAAACCAATTGGATGTAAATGGATCTTTAAAAAGAAATTAAAACCTGACGGGTCTATCGATAAATATAAAGCTAGATTAGTAGCTAAGGGGTATCGACAAAAGGAAGGAATAGACTTCTTTGATACCTATTCACCAGTAACTAGGATAACATCCATAAGATTATTAATAGCTCTAGCAGCTATACATAATCTTGAAATTCATCAAATGGATGTTAAAACGGCTTTCCTTAATGGTGAATTAAATGAGGAAATTTATATGGAGCAACCAGAGGGTTTTATTGTTAAAGGAAAAGAGAACAAAGTTTGTAAACTTGTTCGATCTCTTTATGGCCTTAAACAAGCTCCTAAACAATGGCACGAGAAATTTGATAGTGTCATGATTAAAAATGGCTTTCGCATCAACGAATGCGACAAGTGTGTATACATAAAACAATACGGACAAGCAACTGTCATAGTTTGTCTTTATGTAGACGATATGTTAATATTTGGGACTAACATGGAGGTTATTAAGTCCACAAAGAAAATATTAACAAATAATTTCGATATGAAGGATCTCGGCGAGGCCGATGTTATTTTAGGAGTTAAAATAACAAGATCATCGAGTGGTATTAAATTATCTCAGTCACACTATGTGGAAAAGGTACTTGAGAAATTTAAGAAGCATGGATATAGAGGAACTAACAATCCTTTTCTTCCATCGGCGGTGTTACACAAAAATAAAGGAGAAAGTGTATCACAAAATGAGTATGCTCGTATAATTGGAAGTCTCATGTATATCATGAATTGCACGAGGCCAGACATTGCTTACTCAATCAATAGATTGAGTAGATATACGAGTAATCCAAGCAAGCTTCACTGGGAAGCACTAATGAGAGTGCTTGGATACCTAAAGAATACATCAGAGTATGCATTACACTATGGAAAATATCCAGCTGTCCTCGAGGGATATAGTGATGCAAACTGGATCTCTGATTCGGAAGAATCAAAGTCCACAAGTGGGTATGTATTCACAATAGGAGGAGGCGCAATCTCCTGGAAATCTTCTAAACAGACGTGTATAGCTCGATCCACAATGGAGTCGGAGTTTATAGCTTTGGATAAAGCTGGTGAAGAAGCTGAGTGGCTTCATAACTTCCTAGAAGATATTCCACTATGGCCGAAACCGGTATCAGCCATATGTATACATTGCGATAATCAAGCAGCTTTACATAGAGCTCACAACTTTATGTATAATGGTAAGTCACGACATATCCGTCGTCGACATAATACCGTGAGACATTTACTCTCAAATGGAATAATTTCCATTGACTTTGTGAAGTCAAAAGATAACCTCGCGGATCCGTTTACTAAAGGTTTATCTGGCGAGAGAGTAGAATGTGCGTCGAGGGGAATGGGCTTAAAAGCCTAAAATATAACTAAGTTACCTTGTACGGAAACCTAACTTGGCGACTGGAGATCCCACGGACCAAGTTCAATAGGACAACCAGTCTTGGTTAACTTAAACAAAGTGGAGCACTTTAGAGTTCAACTCTAGCTCATTCCTATGATGCAAAAAGTGCAACCTACAGCGTTTAATTAGGTTAAGCTTATGCTTTTAATGACGTCTATATCTTGTTAAAAAAACAAGTGGAGTATAGTAGGATACTCTTGATAGATGCGGTCACCTATGTAAGTGTGAGCTGGGTCGGCTCGTTGAGAATTCTTAGAAGGCTGGAATCCTCTAAAGCACTCGCAGAACCCAAGAACGTTCAGGGCCGAAATGAACACAACCGAGAGCTTGTAACAAATCGGTATAATACTATGTTAAGTTTATTGTCTTGGTTTACACAAACAGTCGACGGTTCAAGATGAAATATTTCACCGATTGACTAAGTAAATCCGATAAGCTTCAACTAGGGAAGGTTCAAGATGAAATATTTCACCTATCCTGATGTAGTATTATTCCTAAAGATTACTTTGACATGATATGTTCTGTGAGACGGGACACGAAGAACAATTTCATTCATGTGGGGGATTGTTGGAGTTTTTATGTTAAATCCAATTGGTTTGAGCCCATTTGGATTGAGCCCATAAAAACATAATATGAATGAAATTGATGGAATAAGACTCTATCCCACATTGAGTTGGAGAGGAAAATTTTAGCTAGTTAAATAGCTAAAAAATGGTATAAGGGTTGGGCCCCTTTGGGGTACCAAAGATTTTAAAAGGGGTGAGGACCTAGGTGATCAAAGGTTCCCCACGCGCGCGCGCCGCCGCCGCCGTCCGTCCGACCGACCGGCCGGCTCGGCACGGCACGGTCCGGTCCGGGCTCGGGTTTGGATTTGGATTGGGATTGGGCTTCAACAAACTATTATCTTTTTGGACAAAATTTAATTAACTTTTTCAACCCAAATACTAAAAAGCCCAATTCACTGAAAGTCCAAAATCCGCAAGTGACCCAACCGAATAGGATCCGCGGACGACCCGTTTCGGCAAAGAAGATCCACGCGCCCTTTTTTAAATGAAATGGTGTGTCGGTTCGGTTCAAACCGAACCGGTTGCACCTATTCGGATTAAATTGTTATATCCGAATAGACACACCCTTCCATAAAAAGCTTTTCAATTGTTATAAATAGGAGATGAATCTGGCCAATTCATTACTCCGAAAATTTGATAAGCATACTAGAAAAATACTCTCTCTTTCTCTCTTCTTTTCTTCTCTTTAAATATTTGTCAAAGTTCTATTTGTTAAAAGTTCGCCGTGGGTTCTTTGTTCGTGCAAACAAGGAACATCAGACTGTTGTATCTTGGGAGACTACCGGGAATCGACTGTGTGCACCGTAGGCAGCCCGGAAATATTGTCTTAAGGAGATTGCATCCGCAACCTCAGTCTTTTTCATCTCATTTCCTTTTTTCCATTATTAGTTAGTGAGTTAATTTAACTATCATTTTCTAAGTTCAAATAATTTATCTACGTCTCTTGCTTTTAAGTCTTTTATAAAATCAGTTTTCATTTTGAAAAATATTTCATACTGTTTCCGTAATCAAATTTTTTTTACTTCGGTTCATACATACATATAAGTGATATAATTACTTAAGGAACTTTGATTAGTTTATTCAATTATATTCATTTCAATTACTTAGAAAATTTTCAAACAAAGTTACGGTTTGTTTTTAAATTTAAATTGATACATTATTTTATTTTAATAAGTTTCTACTCCACTACTTTGTTTATTAAAAATTACCGAATATAGTAATATATATATACTAAATTAGTTCGGTAAACTATACTTAATTACTTTTATAGTTTATACTTAATTACTGATATAGTAATTATAAGAAATATAATTGAGTATATTTCTATTACACAGATTGTTAAACGCAACCAACAACGATGTGATAAAAGTTCTCTTTTTTTTTTTTTGGCCTATTAAGCGTTATTTTAATCACATGTAATCATTTTATTTTTGCGCGTCTTGTTTTCCTTTTGTGTTTGATGTGTATTTAGCTATAATTTGCAATTACAATATGTGTTTTATCTACTAGTAACTTGTTGGAGCAAGGGCCGGCTCTATAGCTACGCAATTTGGGCCCTCACCTAGGGCCCCGACTATAGAGGGGTCTCAAAAATTATTCTGTAAATGTATCTCAGTTTTTTTTCTATTTAATAATTTTTTTGTCAAATAAGATGTAAGAATGCAACAAACTAATAATTTTCAAATAAGGTATTCCCTATTTATATAACCACATTCTTGAACAGACGGTGAAAATCAACTTGATCTAGTGGCTAAAACTAGGGATGAACACGGTCGGGTTTTGGCGGGTGACAATGAAAAAATCAACCCGACCCGACATATGCGGGTTGCCAAAATTTCAAACCGCACCCGCATTTTTAAGTTCATAAACCGTACGATTCGGGTGAGGCGGGTGCGGATGGTTTGGCAAGCGGGTTGACGGGTTGAGCCATTGAATTTATTTAATGCTTAAGTGTTTTTGTTATATAGTATATTCAACTAACTACATAAATTCAATCTGACTATAAAGAATAAAAATAAAATAAGATTGGACAAGCTCATTGTTAATGGCCCATTTTGCCAAACACAACTATAATTCCAACCTAGGAAATTCTTTAATCCGGTTTGGTAAACAAAATTAATCACGGGTAGAGTGATCTTTATGGGTAGGATCAATTCCTGCGATTTTTATAAGAAGAAACTACGTACATATAGTGCAAAAAATAACAAAAATTATTAATTAATTGATGCATAAGTTACAGTACTCATTTTATTTATAGAAATAAAAAAAATAATTTAAATATTTTAAACTCAAATGTTCTCCAAACTCTTTTTGGGTACTGCAAATGAAAGGGAACTACAGAGCACAGAAAATAAGGTACGTGTTGCAAGATCTTTTACGGAATTTGGTAATTGGTTAATAACTATGAATAACTCAAACTTTGAAACCTTTGATGTTCCTCTTTCCTCTTGATCGCTCAAATTTCCTACCATTGGCTCACACGTATGGCTTGGTGTGACTTATGAGTGATGAAAATTGAGAATTGATTTTGAATCTTGATTTTTGAGGAGAGACGCGATGGAGAAGAGAACTGGAGAGTGGAGCAGGCGTGAAGCTTAGAGATAGAAAGCACTAATTCTTTTTCAATGTTTTGTTTGGTAAGTGGTGTTGGGTAGAGAAAACATGTAATGTTTGGATGGGTCGGGTTAGGGGCGGTTTTTAACCACTAAAACCGCAACCCGACCCATAACTTTCAGGTGGTCACAATTTTAACCCGTTGCTAGTTTTATAAGAACAAAAACCGTCGGGTTCGGATTGGGTCGAGTCGGGTTGAGCGGGTCGGGCGGGTCCATCGGGTTAATGAACATCCCTAGCTAAAACTGATGCTCTGGAAACTTTTCATATATACTTATCTATAATGTTTTACTCCATAATCTAGAGTCATGCATATGCAAAAAAAATGTCAAAGATATCTTTATGCATAATATACTGGATCATACTTAATTGATCAATTAATATTGAGGCAAATATTAACATTAATGCGTCATGAATTGATTCGGATGTATTGGACAATGATCGGAGCGCGACATTAAAATAGATTTAACCTATTAAATTAACTTTTCAATTAACAATACAAATTCTATTGAAATTCTCCGTGTGTTTGTTATGTAAGCTATGTTGAGCTGATTTATGTAAAAGTGGTTATTTCATATTATATTATTGGTGTCAAATGATAAAGATTCCTCCCTCCGTTTTTTTTATTTGTCGTTTTAGGATTTCAATGTAGAATTAATTTTTTTCTACCAATTTTAACTTCTTATTAATGTTATGATTATTTGATTAAAATGGTGTTTTGGGACTTCTTCTTAAAAAAATTGGTTATTTATTACATTTCTTATCCGTGTGCAATTCTCAAGCGAATAAAAAAAGGTAGGGAGTATATGCTAATTGATAGTACAAATATTTATGTGTTATTGTATCTTAGTATTTTGGAGACAAAAAATATTATGACACCGTTGTTTTGCATTAATAAATTAAATTTAGCATTTAATGTAACTTAAATTCAATGAGTTTGAGTCAATTTATAGTTTTTAATATTAATTTATTACAAAGAAGACTCAAACTACATACACGTCTCGATTTTTGATAGCGGACTGAACCGTTTGATAATCAAACCAAATAGTCCGATTTGACATACTCTACAAATTTTAAAACTACCGAGACTAAATACAAAAAATTTATGCAATTTAATTATATTGAATACACACCTCTAATATTAGGATTGTTCACTATCCAATAATCCGTATGGAAACCGAAGTTTCGATTTCGATACGTACCGTACTTGAATTACCGAACAACCCCGAACCGGTATGCCCATTTTTTTAATAATACCAATTCCCAAGTACTAAAGTCAGCGTTCCAAATTTCCAATCCAAGCTTCACTTCACTCTTCTCACTTCTTCTACGGACTGCCCTGGAGCAAAACTCAAATCTTCTTCTTCTTCAATTCAAAATCCCACCGCGCCGCCGCACTACCCACCCCCATCGCGCCTCCACCATCTCTCTCTCGGCCCAGATTTATAATTTACAGAGGTACAGTCCAAATTCTAAATGCCCATTTTGTTCTTTTTCTGATTTTCTCTTAATAAATTGGGTTCTAATTGTATTTAAAACCCAAAACTTGAATGATGCTAAAGTAATTTTTGGAGAGGGGACTGAGGCTAGGGGGTCTCTGATGTATTCTTTATAATTTCTATTCAACTTCATTGGATGGTTAGAGTGGTAGGAAGCATAATATTATTTACATATGTATTCAAGACAAATTATTTTTGATGCAATAATTTTTCGGAATTTTTGTACTGAATCAAATCGAACCGCACCGAATCGGTAATTTACCGAACCAAACCGAAATTTTTGGTTTGGCAAACGGTAAGATTTCAGAATACCGAACCAGCTGGTATAACGAAATTTGGTACGGTTCGGTTCGGTTTACCGTTTGCACAGCCCTACACAGCTGATAGTAGCGTGAGCATAAATATTCTACTTTCATATTTTATCTTTTTACTGATTTTGACAAGTAAAAAATTATATTTGTTAACTTACATTTGTTATATAAATATATTCACGATACTTGAATTTTCAATATATATATATATATATACACACGATACTTGTAGTATTTGTTTTTGTTAAGAGAAAGTTTAAGGATGAAATGTTTATTACGATTGAATCTGAAAAATATCAGCTAATTTGTAAAAGAGGGCCCCAATTTTAAACATCGCCTAGGGACCCGTAATATGTCAGGCCGGCCCTGGTTGGAACATACTATACCCGACTCGTTTCCCTTTTGGGTTTTTCTCTTTAGTTTTTAGCTTGGTGGAAACTTGAAGTTCAATGATGACTAACTTAATTCGACTGTTTTTTTAACTTCTGATTTTTCTTGGGACGGAGATGAATTTAGTGGACTTTTGATTACCTATTACTGTATTTCCTCAATGGATTTAGCTATTGATGCAATGCAATCAGAATTGGTAATGGTGTTCGTTAAGTGTTGGGACTTTATCCTGATGTTAAAATGATTGGTAAATGATGATCTGACATATATCCGAAAAGGAAAAAGTATTAAGCTGTTACTGGAATAATAAAAGTGGAGTTTAGTCCTGTACTTACTATAATTGATTTTGCCGAAGAAATCGACTAATTATTTCACAATTAATGTGTTACCAAACTAGGCTCTGCTTCTTTTCATATTCCCAGAAGAATATTGTAATGTTCAAACATTAGCTTTTGACTTTTTGTATGTTGAAATCTCTCTTACAAAACACTCTGTCCCAGCTCTAGTTATTTGTGTTCTGTGCTATGTATGATACCTAGAAAACTGGGCGACTTAAGAGGACATAGAAAAGCAAATATGAATGGTTCAAATTCTACACCCCTTAAAATATAGGTGATCATAAGGGAAAGCCTAGTTCTCATTTTTCAAAACAACTTGTTGCAATTATATAACCGTCATGAGATTAAAAGGGATGGTGAAATTTACATTTAGAAGTTAGTTTCCCCTTGATTACAAGTCAACATGCCCTCTTTGTTGTTTATGAACGCATTTTGAACTTTAGATCTCTCTGGAGGTTACAGTGGATGTTGCATTTGAACTGACCTCAGATAAGAAGTTGAATAGCTTACCAATGTACATATTTTCTTTCTTTTTGTATTTTAGTAACAGTTAAGATGTATTGGTAATCTTTTTTAGTACTTTGTATTTGGTAAATGCACTCATTATTCTTGTTTTTACTAAATTCATCTTCAGATTGTGTGCTGCACTGCTCTTTCACAAAAGCTAGTTGCTGTGCTGTTGGAATTCTGGTGGTGTGCAGTCTATTGGTGCTAACTCTCCCGTGCTTATATACTATAAATGGAGTCCCATTTGAGTAATGACACATCTAAAACCAATCATAAATGGAGAAAAGTTGCATATGGAGGGATGCAACCTGGGTTCGATGATAATCACACTGATGAATCCTTCCTAGAAGACATGATTATGAATGCAAATGTCGTTAAAAGAGACTTGGTTAAGGTGATGCTGGACTCAATTTCTATCTCACAGTATTTATGCATTGTTGCTCTTGTGGTGTTGGTCTGGACTTATACCCTTAGATCTACCTTTAGTGAAAGCTCACTCGTTTTACTTGATGTTATCCTTCTTGGAGCAGGTTTCTTCATCGTCCTTTTAACTTCAGAAACGCTATCATTAAATCTACTGCTCAATTACGTTCTCAAAATCTCCTATTTCATAACTGGTTTATATGTTTTATCTCCTATCTATCACACACTGACTAGATCTATAAGCTCGGACTCCATTTGGGCATTGACAGCTTCTCTAATCGTACTCCATCTTTTTCTACATAGCTACTCCTTTTCCCCCATTAAAGCTCCTGGGACTCTTGAAAGTTCAACTTTTACGAGTAACATTTCTCTTAATGCTTCTATAGTTGCTTCACTTCTAATTGCTTCTCGATTACCATCTAGACTTCATGTTTTTGCTATTATGTTATTCTCTTTGCAAGTTTTCTTGTTTGCTCCATTGGTTAGCTACTGTATGAGGAAATACTCCTTCCGGTTGCACGTGTGTTTCTCCTTGGTTTTAATGTCTGTAACCTTGTTTTTTGTCTATAGGCTGCACCAGTTATTGTTTATTTTGTTGTCGAGTATATTGATTTTTGTTAATTTGGTGTGCCCTTACTGGCTTATCAGGATTCAAGAGTACAAATTCGAGATTAATGGCCCCTGGGACGAGGCTAAGCTCTGTTTTAATATAACCGAATGATTTTTTGATTTTTGATTTTTAATTTTTGAACATTTTGAAGGTTGAAGCAATGAAATGTTTACCACCCCTTCCTCTGAGTTCAAGTTCATGTTTGATTTACATTGTGAATGGGGGCTAGTGTTCATAATATATCTCTATTCTTATTGAGGGTTTGTGTTGTTTAACTTTAAATTTATCTGAAGTTGAAATGGTGAAGTTCTAAAACATACAAAGACGACCCAAATGGTTTGAGCCTATATCCAAAAAGGAAAAATTCTTTGCACATTCAAGTATATATAAAAAGTAATTATTTACCAATAGGTGATTGATTGGTCTACTGGAAAGGACTAATATCTTCAAAGTGACGATTCAAGTTCGAATTTCTATTGGAAAAAGTTCCCATATAATATACTCGACGCGCCTCGAAAGGGATTAAACCTTTGAAAAACAAAAAAGATATAGTAGTTATTTTTTGGGTCAAGACTATGCTAGGTTAGGTTAGGTTGAGTCAAGTGCAGTAGTATTCGAGTTTTGTCTATTTAATACTTCATTTAGTTTATTTTATTGAATTGATCTTATTCTTTTTGTTAAGAATAAAAGATGCTATTGACAGTCAATTACATTGATCAAGAGTGAGATTAAACTTTGCAACATTGATTAAATGAATACAAATAAAAAAATATTAGTGCTTCACAACACAATATGATCAATTTATAACTAACCCAACCATTACAATTGATTACACAATGAAGAAGTACATGTGAAGATCCTCCAAACTTTGAGCCATTGGAAACTTATCATGAGAATGTGCAGCTTTGTTTAATTTATTCCCCAACCACATGATCATTAATGAGTATTAACCTGTTCGACAAGAGCATCATTCTCTTAATATAAATATATCATCAACGTCCGATAATGAGAGATCCTTCTTAGCATTTGTCCAAGACTTAATATCCCTAGTGATCTGAAAAGTTTTTGTTTGACGTTTTTCAAAATTATATTTCTGTGTTTGGGAAAGACCAAAACAAACATGTTTTCTACTTTCTGAAATAAATTTTTCACCTTTCAATTTTCTCAAACTACTCTAAAAAACCAAACAAACAAGAATTTCTTATCTCTAAACAAAACATATACAAACTCTAGTTTGATTTGACATAAAGTAATATATCTCTTACACAATTTATCTCGCATAACAAACATGATTTGACATAAAGTCTGTCACATGCTCTTACACCTACAATATAACTCTTCCAAAAAAACCTACACCTACTTTATTTCTCAAACTACTCTCTCAAAACACAAACAAAATTACGCAAATCGAGATTATTTCACAAACTTCCACTACTCTTTCAAACAAACATGCATTTTAACTTCAATTATAATCTGGTTGGACTAACTAGGGTTAGTGAAATATATAGTATGACAGGACACGTGTCAACGTATTATGAAGTAAGAAAAGAAAATTCCGAAG
Organism: Penstemon davidsonii; assembly: GCA_034814905.1. Taxonomy (NCBI): domain Eukaryota; kingdom Viridiplantae; phylum Streptophyta; class Magnoliopsida; order Lamiales; family Plantaginaceae; genus Penstemon; species Penstemon davidsonii. The sequence continues at coordinate 10,491,832 of JAYDYQ010002688.1, forward strand.
TAAGTAATTTTAAGGAGAACAGAACACACGTGAGCATCAAGTAAAACCAAACATAACCACCTTGTGTGTCTGTGTGTAAAGAAATAATAACCGCCCACCCACACGTCCATTTGAAATAGAACCTCCCCCCATATTCTTACACTTTTTTTTTTTTCACCCACAATTAATTAATCATGGACAACCCACTAATGTTGTTGCCTACGACTTATACAGGTGAAAGCAGCAGTAGCAGTTTCCAAACAACAACCGCCGTCAAAAACCCTAGAAAGAAACGGACGCCGATCAACGTCGTCAGCGGCGTTTCGAAACCTAAACCCGCAAGAAAGCCCGACCCGTTCGCTCCGAAAATCACAAGACCGTGCACCGAATGCGGCAGAAAATTCTGGTCATGGAAAGCCCTCTTCGGCCACATGCGCTGCCACCCGGAGCGTGAGTGGAGGGGTATAAACCCCCCACCCGACATCCGCCGTCGTGCGACGACATCCACGGAAGAAGACTACGAGGTGGCTAATTGTCTGTTGTTGCTTGCTAATGGCCCCACATCGTCGGATTCAATCACAACCGTTAATCAGGAGAATAATATGGTGGTGGAATATGGAGGAGCGGGTTTGATGGGTTGCCGGTTCGAGTGTTCTAGTTGCAAGAAAGTGTTTGGTTCGCATCAGGCCTTGGGGGGGCATAGGGCAAGTCATAAGAACGTCAAGGGGTGTTATGCAATTAATAAGGATGATGGGGAATTAGGAATTAAGGATGATCAGGACGTGGATGAAGAAGACGGTTTCTGCATAGGATTAGGATTAGGATTAGGAGGAGGAGGATGTAATGAAAATAATAATTGTGAGATTGGTACGTCGACATCGTTTGGGGGGCATCATGAATGCAGTATATGTTTGAGGGTATTTTCGAGTGGTCAAGCTTTGGGAGGGCATAAGAGGTGTCACTGGGAGTCCAAGGCGGAAGAGGAAGAGGAAGAGCCACGTCCTAGTGGTGGTTTTGATTTGAATTTTCCGGTGGAGGCAGCACCAATATTCAAGGATGAAATTGATGGTGGTGGTGGTGGTTCTGCAGGAGTACTGGCTTTAGATTTGAGGTTAGGACTTTAACTAGCTAGTAGTACTGGCCGGAGGTTTGTCTTAATTCCATTTTCTGGCCTTAATTTCTACTAGATAGTGTCCCTGCATGCATGTATTAGGTAGCTAGCTAGATATATATAAATAAATAAATAGTAGTGTTGTTTGTTATATGCATGTGTGTAATTCATGTTGTACAAATTAATAGCTATATATAGTAAGTGTGACCTTTTGTAAATTTGATTGATGATGGTGCATGCTCCCATGAACACACATACGTACGTATACATTGGGGATTTATATTTTTCATGTACTACTTACATGATCGATTTGATGTGTTATTGAATGTACCCCTAGCTAGATATATATATATTTCAGTACGTAGTTTTTACATTTTCATATAGATTCATTAATAAGAAAAATGAGTGCTGAAAGTGATTATGTTAATTTGTGTATCATCTCAAGGATTGGTCTTTTTTGGTTTAAATTGGATGGACCCATCTATTCAATTACTCCCTTCGGTTCATATTAATTGACACATTTGCCAAATTTTTATGTTTCATATTAATTGAATTGTTCGGAGCTACCTTATAGGTAGTGCCTTCTTAAGTCAATGAGCAACTTGTGTCAGGTGGGGGATCGGCAATATTCAATATATTAATTCAGAACTAATTAGAGATCAACACATGTTGCTCACTAAGTCCAGAAGGCACCACCTAGAAGGTAGCTCCGAACAATTCATATTAATTGGCACATTTGGGTTTTCAATGCAATTTTTTCCAATTTTGAGCTTCTCTTACATCTAGGTTGGAAAGCTCAAGAGTCACTAATAAAAAATTGAAAAAAGTAGAAAGAACATGTATGGACTAGTTTATGACAAAAAAAGATTGTGGATTGGTGGAAAGAGAAAATGTAGATTGTGGATTGGGGGGAGAGATAGACCACGAATTGTGGGAGTGAGGAGGAGAGAGAAAGCAAAAGAGTGAGTATTTGGGAATAATTGCATGCAACATTTATTAGGGTGCAGATACCAGTAATTGATAGCAATCATTAGGAAGGGTAGTTTTTATATTTTACCATGTAAAAGTGATTAATCATGAGATTTATTAATTTGTGTAAAAAATAACAATGTGCCAATTAATATGAACCGGAGGGAGCATATGTGATGCAGCTATTGAGCAAGCCTACCTGTTCCAGAATAAATAGATGCATCATTGCTGGGTTGGCCCTAATTTAGGTGAGCTGAAAGCAACAGCCAGGGCCCATATATCCATTTAACACACACACTCTTCCTATTTCATAATTTGATTTTTGGGCCTGTTGTAAGAGAGTACGAGTTTGAGCTGAAACAAAATTTTGTTACCTTATTTTTTCATTATATTACTGGTTGGCTTGAATATGTATACAAATTAGATCTAGAAAACCATGTATCATTGTATTGTAGTGTGTTTGGATCGGTTTTCGAAAAAGTTGACTAGTAATAGGCTACAGGACAATGATGATATTTTTCAAAATAATTGTGTTTTGTAGTACTTGTTTTTTTAGAGCTAGTTTACTGAAAAATGATCGCTATGTGTCCAATCAATAAGGTGTAAAGTCTGAAAATAAAATAAGAATTTCGGAAAAAAATAATGCCTATTTTTTCAATCTCCCGAAAAACCTTGAAAATGTTTAAACAAACAATACCTAACAGGTTAATGTCGGTATTATTTGCTGTTCGGGCCATCTATTCTATTCTATTCTATTCTATAGAAAATCAGTAACGAGTATATTAATTTATGCAGATATATATTTTGAACTTCTACATAAAATTATAGGTTCCAACTTCCAACTAGCTAGCAAGAGAATAATCGGGAAATAATCGTGTACTCATATTTTATTTTATTTTCCCTTTTGTATACAATTGTCAGGCGTAGGCTCATTCTACAGTTTTGCATTTGCCTAGTTTTACATTAATATCATTAAATTATAATTGTTGTTTATTAATTATCTTAATTGTTGTTTATTGGATGGATGATTTCTTTTTCATACTTGTACCCACATCATCGGATACACTACTTGTTAAAACATATCATAATTGACTCTGAATTTCCTACATTATAAGTAGTCTGTAACTTGGTGCATATGATAATATATATATATATATATATATATATATATATATATATATAATTATATATAAACTGTACAATTAGTTCATAAAAATGATTAAAGAATCTTCATTGTGTACATACCAAAACCAAAGTTATAATCCAAATATTATTCATAATGGATCCTTTTGCCTTTGGTATCTATCTATTCATGACTCGTGCAATCCACGGCATATATGAAATTTTCAATTGATAAGCCATCAAAATAATTGAGAATTGACTTGTTATTTTATTTTTTAATGAATTAATTAAGGATTGACTTTGTTGACAGATACATAATATATAACATTTGATATCCCAAAAGTAGTTCTCCCCTGTGACAGCGTCACTAAAAAAATTGGTAATTTAATGTCATGAATCATTTTCAAATTGTTGGTCTTAAACCTTCACTGTATGCTATAATTAGTTTTTTTAAGAACAAATGGAGGAATGATTTCATACTAATAATTAACAAGTACTTTATTACTTAAATTTCTTTATATGGATTGAATTACATTCACTAAATTGGTTATTCAATCTTGTGAATTGCGATATGTGGGATCTACACACGAATAATGACTTGCGATATGTGGGATCTACACACGAATAATGACAGTTCATGTATTTGTTAATTGGATGAATAATGAAGACTCATACCTTATTATTTAGGTAAAAAGTGTGGGTGAAGGCCTTATAAGATAAACATAGTATTGTTAACCAATCCACGTGAGGCATTTTAGTCTCAAGAGTTTTAGTTTTAAGTTTTATTTAAATATTGCATCAAGCAAAGAACAAAAATTATGAGATGGGAAAATAGTAGTATGTTGAGATGTTCTGTGAATGACAATAATGCGCAAACTTTGCAGCTTCGGATAGAATTTCTTCTTCTTTTTATTTTTATTTTTATTTTTTATGGTGATATATCCCTTTTTCTAGATTGTATAAAACATTTTTTCTTATTAAGATAATGATTGTAGTATTTCCAAATCACCAAGCATTATAAGTTATTACACTTGTGTACACCTCACAAAACAAGAACCCATTTAAGAATTGATTCCAGACACTCCCTAAATTGTCAAACTATTTAATTAATTCCATAATTTGTCAAACTATCTAATTAATTAGTTGACAAATTATATGTTTTTAAAATTCACACTTGGGTGAGCTTGAGATCAGTAAGAGTATATCAAATGGGGATGGGAACAAGTGTGGATTAGATTAAAAAACAAAAATTATTATCCAAGTACTTATATGTATAAGGCACGCCACACACTATATATATATATATATACAATTAATTGTTATATTTAACTGCATGCTAAAATTTTTGTTCTGTGTATCAAGGTACATAATGAGTCTACGTCATAATCAAAGGTTAGCAAGTAAACTTAGATTAGCAAAAAACAGAGAAGAAAAATGGATTAGAGGCCCTGGAGGCTTAAGCATGGGTTATGTTGACCAACCCATATACCCGAGATGTTATTGGGTCCAAAATATCTATATTCATTGTTTGAAACTACGAGGTCCATAACCCATCACCCTTTAACACTTCTGTTTTTTTAATATTACTGTGACTTTCTAATTTCTCCAGTTCTCTAGATCTCAATTTATTTATTAATAAAATTTAGTTTCTTAAAATCCACCTAAAATATATAAGAATTTGATGATTGATTTTCTTTATAATTTGATTGTAATTCAAAATTATAATTTAATGATATTAATGTAACGATTGATTCTCTTAAAAAAATGATGACATCACAAGTGAATACATTGGCTAAATACATTGACTAACAATGAAACTAATATCTCTATCCATAATTCGTAAAATAATAAAACTTTATTCAAAAAAATTATTAATTAATAGGATATACTAATTTGGCTTTAATTAACGCTTAGGTTTAAGGTGGAATGCACGACATCGATCTACTAACCGCAAACCATAACTTAATTTACTAATATTCCGCTTTTATTACAGACATTGAATCTGACATGAGCTCATATAAAGGAGGGACAACTAACCATAATTGGCACTTCAAACGTCATTATTTTAAACTAATCTATTTTTTCAAAGTCATAGCATAAGGTTTGCAATTTTTAATGATTTGCATCATTATCAATGACTAATCCAAGTAATTAAAATAATAGCTAGTTTCCAATAGCATAAACTTACTTTATTTTCTTCTACTTTCCAAGACAAAGTGATGATGACCTTTATCTCATACTCCCTCCGTTTTTTTTTATTTGTCGTTTTGGAGAATTGCACACGAATTAAGAAATGTAATAAATAACCACTTTTTTGAAATAAAAATTCCAAAACACCCTTTCAAATCACAACATTAATACAAACATTAAAAGAAAGGGTAAATTTGGTAGAAAAAAATTAATTTTGCATTGAACTCCTAAAACGACAAATAAAAGTAAACAAATTTTTTTTTTTTTGCCAAAGCGACGAATAAAAAAAATGGAGGGAGTAATTATTTAATCACGATTTACTAAAATACTCCCTCCATTTCAAATTTAATTGGAACATTTGACATTTTCACACATATTATGAAACTCAATACTTAATCACTTTTCTAAAATAAAATTTCAAAAACACCCTTTTATTGATTGTTTTAATTAATGACATTGATCTATGTGCAATCTATTTTATTGTGTAAATCTAGAAGTAAAAAAAGGGTAGAATTGAAAGAAAAAAAATGCATTGGAAAATCAAATGTGACAAATAATTTGAAACATGGAAATTTTTCAAATGTGTCAATTAATTTGAAACTGATGGAGTACTATATGAATTCATCATTATTCATGAATGATGTCATGAGATAATAGTTATTACTACTAGAAAAAAAAAAAAATAGCCCCACATAAGTTGATCATTATTACTTTTGATTTAAATTTTCTACAAATATTGTACGCTTTTAGTCCTATCATTTTCTTCCCATTCAATTTAGATCAAAAGTTAAAAAAAAGACAGTCATGTGAGATCAAAAGTGACGTACAAATACGTACTATTTTATATATGGGACCAAAATGCAAATTATTTTATAAAAAAATGTACAATCAAAGGCGTAAAATATATGAAAAGATTGGGACCAAGAATGTAATTTTCTTAATTACGGGACCATAAGTGCTTGAGATCTAGTCACACGGAAGTAGGTAAATGCAACTTTACCACTATTATTAATGATCATTAACTAAAATATGATAATATTATTGTGATAGATCTTGTGCAGTAATCTTATTCTTTGCTAAGTACAATTAAACTATATATTAAATGTAAGTGGGTTAGTACTTAGGTCTTAATTAACTTTAGCGTTATAGTATTAATCAAACATTAATGCTGACAATCTGATAAAGATTAATTGCCTTAGCTCATTAATCAAAAGTTTTCAGATTAGTTAAATAGTATGCTTTGGTGTTTCCCAATAAGAAACAAACGTGGGCCTGCTGGCTATGTTGAAGCAAAAGTAATTGGACGGACAGGATTAACTATGCAAAACCCTCTTTGCTATTTTATTTTTATATTTTGGAATCATTAGTCATGGGTTATGACTCACTAGGATTCCACTAATTACAAGAAAAATAAGTGATTAATTAGTTATAATAATAATTATTTTAGGTGAGAGGGCAGCTTAAAACAGAGATGCGGCGAATTGGAGCAGAGATTACTAGAAATCATCATCATGGCCCTCCATGATTCTTAGAGACACATTTGATTTACTGATTTGAAGAGTTAGTTAGCATTTTCACATAATAAATGAACAAGAGATTAAATCATATATGCAAGAATTAATGCTTGAAAAAAACCCGGTCATAAACGTTGTGTGAATCTCAAATTTCAATTAGAACAACATTAATTAATTAATACGTAAAATCCTTTAGTTAATTTGATCTCAAGGAAAACACGATGACAATGTTTGCGTTACTCAAATAACGAGATACATTTATGATTTAAATTTCTTGGTTTGTACGTTTCCATAATATACAAATTATATCTATCTAAATAATATAGTATCCAATATTCATATTTATCTACCTTATTGAAAGATAAGGATGAACATGTCAAATTTTGGTTTTTTCTGTTTTTTCATTTTCCTCCACTTGTATAATTCATAAAAAAAGTGAATATATTTTATTACGGGTGATCGATTAACCAAGAGAAAAGTTTAAATCTTTTTTATAATAAAAATTTATAAGAAGTGGATAGTAAAGTTTAAACATGGGATTGAAGGAGTTAAATTAAACTAGCTTACAGAATGAATTAAGTAGCCTCAGCTCCAGGAGCAATAGAAGACAATCAAATATTCTTCAATGATAGATTAGATTAGATTAGATTATGTTCAATCATGAAGTTGAGGAGGTACGATGGTAGCTAGGATACGATTTGCTAACTGGTGTGCAACCAACACACTAACACTATCTCTAACTTGCTAGATTATTTTTCAAACAAATTAGCTGGTTACTTTTTAATTTAATGAAAATAAATACACATTTTATTTAGATAGATGAGAGTAAAAGGGAAGCAAGATAACATAAACAACAAAATAAATTATTAATAGTATTTGTAGATTTGAAACACAGTAGTGATCGAGTTATATGTATATTAGTAACATGTTGAACAAGTAAAAATCTCAAAAAAATTGTTGAGATGAAACTTACAAGTGGATATATACGAACGTGGACATATATAGAGAAGTACGTATTTGTTTCTGAACCAACTCCAGCTTATCTTTGTGTCGTGTCCACCATCCATCCATCATACAAAAGTTTGGTTCATTCAACTGCTGGCTCTTGTGGCAGTTGTACTGTAGCGGAAGAAGAAAATAAAACAGTCTCTATCTCACTAGGCTACTGAAAAAATAATTTTAAAGAGTTGTAGTGTAGTAAAAAGTAAAGTTTGTGTTACTCATTTGAGGAAAGGAAATGGTCTCATTCTCATTTTCGGTATGGGTCCCACTTCATAGCCTTTTCCTTAAATTCTCAAAGGAAAGGAAAGATTCTTAAATTCTGCCCCCACACTAGCCACTCTCCCATTGCAAGTTGCCATCATTCCACCCCCCCCTCCCTTTTTCCTCTTTCTTGTTCTTGTTCTTGTCCATGGAGTTCTTAGAGTCAAAAGAAGAAGCAACAAACTGACACAATAATTAATCCTCATATTACTAACCTTTTTGCTGTTGCTGGAAAAAAATACAGAACCATGGACGCTTAAGAATCTCTGCAAAGTGAGTAGTTTCAATTCTTTCACCCTTCTCTGTTGTTCAATTTTTATTTGAATTGATGACGTGTTTGTTGCTTTGGAGAGTATGTATTGATATTCTGAATCAAAGAAACTTTTCTAATAAGATAATTAATGAATACTGGGTTGGTTTCTGGGCTCTGAAATGCATTTGTGATTGCAGCAGTTGCAAAGAAACTTTTAATTGAACCATGTTTGTGGAACTCGGGCTTTGGAAGACGTGGGAAAGGAGTCCTTCTTGGAAGAAGTCCCTCTTATTGTTTTTTATATACAAGCTGCTTCTCTGTTTTGGGTCGTGATCATTTACTACTTTTCCATTTTCATTTCGATCCAGCAGCTCTAGCTAGCTTCTATGGAGGAATGGACGGATGACAAATATTGATCAATCATGGATTTCACTTTCATGGATGATCTCTTGTATGATGGATTCTGGTTAGAGACTACTGCCGATGGATCCAACTTCTCGTTTCCTTCTTCAGACATAACCACCAATATTACCAGCAGTTTTAATTCCTTTCCAACAAACTTCTCTTTTGGCGACAACCCCTCTCTTAGTAGTATTATTCAAGACATGGATGATTTTTCTGGAAATCAACAACAAAATCAAGAACCTCCTGCGAGTTTTCTGGTTGAAGATACCGAGGCAAACAAAAGGTTGTGGGTTGCACCAATAAAAAACCCAATCCGTACTATCTCAGTAAAGAAGAAATTAGTGAACGCAATCAACCACCTCAGAGACTCGATAAGAGACAAAGATGTTCTTATTCAAATCTGGGTTCCTGTAAAGAAAGGAGGCAAGCAAGTCCTCACAACAAACAACCAACCATTTTCACTTAATCCAAAATGCAAGAATCTTGCAGAGTACAGAGACGTTTCCCGGAATTATCAGTTTGCAGCAGACGAGGATTCTAAAGAGTTTGCTGGGTTACCTGGTCGTGTTTTCTTGAACAAGTTACCCGAATGGACTCCAGATGTTCGTTTTTTTAAAAGAGAGGAGTATCCAAGAGTTACTCAGGCTCAGCAGTTGGATGTTAGAGGATCGCTTGCACTTCCAGTCTTCGAACAGGGCAGTGGTAATTGCTTGGGGGTGGTTGAGATTATTACAACTAGTCAGAAAGTCAATTATCGCCCTGAACTTGAAAACGTTTGCAAAGCTCTTGAGGTCTGGTCTTGTTCTTTCACTCTAGTTTATGTTTCTTATGATTCTTCTCTTTTTCTGAGCAAAAATTTCTCTTGCAGGCTGTTGATTTGAAGAGTTCTGATGTTCTCAGTCCTCCAAATGTAGAGGTAACAGATTCCCTTTTTACTAACTAACAATTCAAATTCATCTGACATATGGAGTTTGTTGTTCCTAACACAACAGAGATGTGATTGTATACCAGGATAGCAACGAATCTTACCAGGCTGCTCTGAGGGAGATCAGAAATGTCTTGAAATGTGTATGTGAAACGCATAAACTACCTTTGGCACAGACGTGGGCTCCATGTATACAAGAGGGTAAAGGAGGTTGCAGGCACTCTGATGAGAATTATACACGTTGCGTTTCAACAATGGACACTGCATGCTATGTGGCTGATCCACAAGTTTCTGGCTTTCACGAGGCATGCTCTGAGCACCACTTGCTCAAAGGTGAAGGTATTGCTGGGAAAGCATTCTTGACAAACCAACCCTGTTTTGCCCAAGACATAACTGCTTTTAGTAAAACGGAATATCCTCTGGCTCATCATGCTAGAGTTTTTAACCTTTGTGCTGCTGTAGCTATACGCCTCAGAAGTACATACACTGGAGCATCTGATTTTGTTCTTGAGTTCTTCTTGCCACTAAACTGCAAAGATGCTGACAGTCAGACAATGATGCTCGCGTCATTATCATTAGTTATTCAACAAACTTGCCAGAGTTTACGTGTAGTTACTGATGAGGAGTTGGCTCGAGAAATTTCAGCCAGAGAAACAGGCAAAACTCCTTTAAAAGAACCCACTGGCGATTCTTTGTCCTGGATTGAGGACATTAAGGATCCCCAACAAAAGGGTAAAGGATTTGCTGTTTCTTTGAGGAGGCACAAGGAGGAACCGGAAGAATTCAATGTGACAGCCCAATGGGTCAACAACTCTGGGCTGGACTTGCTCCAGCCAGATTATGGACCCGAAGGAAGCGGCAAGGATACTGGAAACTTTTCCTTCTCTAGTGGGAATCTTATCTTAGGTACTAAAACAAGCAGCGGAAGGAGACGTGCAAAGACAGAGAAGACTATTAGCTTGCAAGTTCTAAGACAATATTTTGCTGGGAGTCTAAAAGATGCAGCCAAGAGCATTGGAGTGTGTCCAACTACCTTGAAAAGAATATGCAGACAGCATGGGATCAGTCGGTGGCCTTCTCGTAAGATCAAGAAAGTTGGTCACTCATTAAAGAAACTTCAACTAGTGATCGATTCAGTCCAGGGTGCCGAGGGTTCTATACAACTCAGTTCTTTCTATAACAACTTTCCAGAGCTTGTTTCTTCTCCAAATGTACCACTCAGCAGTCACTTAACAACATCAAAGATGAGCGGTCATTTGCAAGATGTGAAAGCTATGGATGAAGAAGGCACATTTTTAAGTCCTACAACTACAACCACTGCTTCAAAATCACAGTCTTCCTCTGGTAGTCACAGCTCCAGTTCAAGTTATTGTTGTTCTACTGGAGTGAAGCAATCATCTCTCCCTGTCAATGGCACCAGCAGTGGAGAGACTGAAGGAATGCTAACGAGAGCAAGGAGTGATGCAGAATTGCATGAAATGGGCCAAGAGGAAACAAATCTTCTGGTCCGATCATACAGCCATAAGATTTTCAGTGACCAAGCTTCTACTGAGACTCCACCAGTGCCAAAGGATAGCAGTAAGGTTTGTGATGCAAGAAATTTTAGAATAAAAGCCACTTTTGGTGAAGAAAATATCCGGCTGAGTCTGCTGCCAAGCTGGGGTTTTAAAGATTTACAACAAGAGATCTTGAGGCGTTTTAACATAGACAATGGCAGTAAAATTGACTTGAAATACTTGGATGATGATGAAGAGTGGGTGCTTTTGACTTGTGATGCTGATCTTGAAGAATGTATAGATATACACAGATCATCCAAGAGCCGAACTATTAAACTATCTCTTAATCAGGCCTATCATCCAAGTATTGGCAGTTCTTTTGGTAGTAATTACGGCTCGTTCTAAAGTGGATTTTAACAGAGTGTTTGTTGATCTTGAAGACTACTTTGACGAGATAAAAAGTTAATACTCGCTAGTGCAGAGTGGAAAGGATTGTGTCTTTCAGTTTTCTTGATTTAGTTTTTGCCTTTGTAAGGTGCAAATGACAACTTCTAGTGTACCATACTTTGTAAAAAAAGTTCCACAAGGTTATTATGCACATATTATATTTCAGTTTCTTCTCACATTTGCATGGGAAAATTATTAACACATCTTTTATAGAACAAGAAAATAGACCATAGCGTTCAATAAACCTGGAATTAAAGGTGCAAAATTTGAACTTACAAGCTACTCTTGGATCACATAGAACGGAAACTATATGGCCAATACTTCCAATTTTCTCAAACACCTTTCCACCTTTGGCCAATACTCATCAACATTTCCTTACACGTTTCTTGACTGGACCTAAAAAAAAGAAGAAAAAACTACAGTAAAGATGATGAGATATGAGGCTGATCCAAGAGATGACATGAAATTAAAGATGACAAACCATGAAATTCTTAGCTGGTTGCAGAGAGCATAATCCACAATATAATTTTATGGAACACTTTCAAGTTCTTGCATCATGCACACCAGTCCTGAAGAGATCACATTATTAGGGCCATGGATAAAATTTCCACTGTTTCCATCGAAAACATCAAAAAGTTTCCGTTTTTGAATCAATGGAAACAAAAAGAAGGTGTAATTCCGAAACTATTTGTTTGTCTTGAAACTCTCTTATCTTACTTAATTTAGTAAGAAGATTACAATTTTTCCTAGTGTTTCCGAAAATTTCTTAAATACAATATTTACCTGGCCGAAACATACACAAGAAACGAAACTTTGATCCACGATTAGGGCCAAACTAAATCAAAGAAATAAAGAAAACACAGAGATTTTTGAAGACATAAAACACTTATGCATGGATATATGAAAATGTGGACTATCTATATAGAAAGCTAGATAGATGTCGTTAAAATGTAGCATAAAAAGGAAGCCAGCTTATATAAAAAAGAAAGAAAGAAGAGAAAGAAAGGGCCTCACCTCAGTACTAAAATCGATATCTGGCTCTATACTGTCTTCTTTGACCTTACCTGAAGAGAGCTAAAGTTCAGAGGCTTGTTAAAGACATTGGAAGAGGTGTATTCAAGAACATACCTCTTGCAATCATCTCAGAGTTTGATAGTTAGCATGTTCAATTGACTCTTCACCTTATATAAGAATGTATCTCAAATAGTAGAGAAACTTAGCCAGCAGCATCCCAACCATCAAGATAGTCATTTTTGTGGACTTGAAATTGTGATAAATTTCCCTGACCCCAACCTTTCTGCACTCGCTTCAGAGTTTTCATGGCTACTGCACTCCCATCATCTCTGTGAAAATAGAATAAAGGAACTGATATCAAGATGTCAAAAAGAATATGTTTAAAAAAGCTACTGAAAATAATTAGTGAAAAAGGTCATGTTATGTCCACGAAGGACAGAGAATCTTAATATATAGAGATTGGAATCGGCTAAAGTACCAGAAATTACCAAAAAGTGAGACCTAGAAAGACAATTAACTAGCTACATAGGAATGTTATAGCCATGTTGACATTCATACCTGTGCAAAATGGTTTCCCAATCACTTCGACCATCTTTATATTTTCTGCCATTATTTAACTGCTTGTCATTTCTGTGAACCTTATTTGCCATATCACCTTCTAGACCCATCGCCAGCATTTCCTCCGTCAGATCATTGACCTCGTGTTTATTTCCCTTTTTACCCAAATAATCAATCACAGGCATAAATGATGCAGGGTCAAATCTATATCCTCCCTGCACCATTTTCTTAAGAATACCATGAGCACATTCTAAATTCTCATCTAGACACAATTTATCTATGAGATCTTTGTAACAAAAATTGCTCAAATCTAAATGTTTATCAACTGCAGCTTCAAGTAATTGCTTAGCTTCCAATAATTCTCCTCCAGTAAGCAACTCATTAAACATCAAACTATAAATTGCTTCCTTGTGACCACATACAGTGAGGGCGATCTCAAACGCCTCCTGTGCTGGTCTGAATTCCCCAGTTCTGCAGAAGGTTTTTATTAACAACTTGAAGGAATATATATTGGGTGTTATCCCTTTTTGCATCATCTCATCTAAAACAGAAGCTGCTTCTTCACTCCTTTCCAGCTCACATAAAGAAGTAAGAACACTGTTGTAAGTGTAAACATTAGGAGAAATACCTTTTTCTCTCATCTCATCAATCAGGCCAAACATTTCAAAGATTTGATTTTTATTACCTAACCCAAGTATCAAGGAATTATAAGTTTGTAAGGTTTTGTTGCAACCTTTTTTCTCCATGTCTTTAAGAACCTGAAATGCAGATGATATCTTCCCCCTCTTACACAAGCTATATAGAAAAATATCATATACAATTGAATCAGGATACAAGTTTCTACCCAACATTTCAACAAACTTCTTTTTAGCTTCCTCAAGACGTTCATCCCTACATAATCCATTTATAACTGTCGAATATGTAATCAAGTCAGGTAAGCATCTCTTCCCATTGTCATCCACTAGACCAATATACGAATTTCCCAAGTTTCCAAGAGCAGCACTACCATGGGTCCACATTTCACTAGCAATTTCAACTGCTTTATCAACCTTTCCATTTCTACATAACCCATTAATCACAATATTGCAGCTCACAGTATCCAATCCATCACCTTTTTCATTCATCTTTTGAAGTAACCTCTCTGCTTCTGCTATGTTTCCTTCTCTCCACAGGCTGTGCAGAAGTATATTGCAAGTGTAAGTATTTGGAAAACACCCACCACTAATCATCTCATATAGAACATTGTTTGCCTCAACTGTCTTCCCTTTTCTACAATAACCTTGGAGCAGCGTGCTATAAGTAGCCGTGTCTGGGGAAACACCACTAGTTATCATCAGTCCAATAACAGCTCTCGCATCCATAAGCATGTCATTTTTGCACAACCCATGAATTAAAATGTTATATGAGTATACGTTTGGCTCCACTCCATCATCCACCATCTCTTTCAGAACTGTTTGAGCCTCCAAGAGCTTCCCATTCCTCACCAATCCCAACAGCCATATGTTATAGCTCTCCACATTTGAAAAAGTACCCTCTCTTTTCATAGACTCAACCAAACTTTTTGCTTCCTCCAACATCCCCTCCCTGCAAAAACCTCCCAACATCAAATTATGTGTCACGACATTAGGCCTTGGCAACCCCAACACCTCATCTATTTGCATATCCCTAAAAATCCTAGAGGCTTCCAAAATCTTCCCAGCATCACAAAGAGCGGAAATCCTAGTGTTAAACGTAACTACATTGGGAGCAAGGCCATCTTCCTTCATCCTCTCTACCAATCTCTCGGCCTCATCATTGTTACCCTCCTTACAAAAACTCGCTATCAATGTATTATACATAACTAAATTAGGAACCACCCCCATCCGCTTCATCAAATCCAAAAGCTCCAAACCTCTACAACCAAGCCCATGTTTACAGTACCCCTTCGCCAAAATCCCAAAACTGTACTCATTAGGTTCACAACCTTTGTTAGACATTTTATCAAACAACTCGCGGGCATCATCCAACCGTCCCGAATCACACAACCCAGCAATCAAAAGGTTGATAGTATATGTCTGAGGCTCCACCTTGGACATTACCAAGTCTTGATACATCAAAGGGACGAAATTCGGACAATTGAATTTAAGAGAATTATCAATAAGCAAATTGTATAAGGTTATAGAAGGGGGGTTGTCTTGGAAATGGGTTCTAAGAGATTGGAATTGAGATACGGCCTTGTCAATATGACCCGACTCGGCTAATATCTTGACGGATGAATACAAGACGTTACGAGTTGGGGGTGGGTCGAAAAGGAGGAGATGACGGTGGAGAATGTCGATTTCGATGAACATTTGGGCGCGGATAAGAATGGGGGTGATTAGAGGAAGGGAATGTTGCAATTCATTCAGTGATCTGTTGTTGTTGTTATTAGTGAGAGTGCGTTTGAAGAGTAGCCATGCTAGTTTGGGATTGTTGGAGTTTTTTTCAAGAGCTTTCACCAACAATTTTGCCTTCTCCATTTCCTGAAATCAAACAATGGCGCGCGGAAATTTTACATGTCAACATTAGTGGGCCCATATATATGGTGTAACTATACTAACCCGGAGGGTCTGGGTTAGAAAGTAAAATAACATCATACAAAAAAGTATTTTAATGTTAGTTGGGCAAATGAGATTCAATTTTATGTTTAGTAATTTTAATTGGGCAGCCCACAACTTGGCTAAATGGGCCGTCTGGTCATTTTGTAGATGTTCCCGTCGTATTCAAATTGGATCTTACCTGATCCAAGATCCAACTTCATTTGTTTCGGGTTGAATTTGGGTCTTGTCCATGTCTAAATTTTTTTGACTTCATCGGAACTTGCTCTAATTAGACCAAATAATCAAACAATAGAATCTTTATTTTTGAAATTCACTATCAATATTTATTTTTTCTAAAATAAGTCGTTCAACCTAACAATTTCATAATATAGCTCATGTCATGTGCCAAAATTTCTTCATAATTCACCGAGTTTGAACATAGAAAATACCAATTTCCTTGTGTTCCCTTATGTTCTAACAGCTATAGGACTCCTTGTCAATTTACTTCACTTTATGCTCGTCTGTCAAATTAGATCACAATGGGCTTCTGTTTAGACACAGAACCATTTCCTAGATTCAACAGTTGTTCAAATAACAATTCATTTGTCGCTAATTATCAAGATTTCAACTTCAGTTATTTCTAACAAACATGTTTAATCAATTATTATCATTATTTGATTAAACACATCAGTCTCTATTTTATCACTTCTAAAAAAAAAAAAAAAAAAAAAAAAAATCTGTAATATTATCATTATTTGATTAATATCTGAAGTCAAAATCAATAGATTAGGACATCTAACATGTAAAATCAAAACCAATAAGCAATTGTGATTTATCAGTTCGAGTTCTCTCCATAATTTACAAAACATCAAACCCAATTCACACAATAACAGATGCAGTTTCATGTGGCAATTCCCTACAATTAAACTCTACTAACTATTACAAGAAGCTAATGATTTATGCGCGTTGTGGGAGTGGATAGGCAGCTCGATGCACGTCTTCTTGCCTTAGATGAAGCGGAGAACGATTCTGCATAGGTTGCTGCCCACGTCTATTAACTGCCCGATAACTAGAATGTACTCTAGGCTGTCTAGGCTTCTCATTAACAGAATCGATTCTTTCCAGTGTCTCAACAATTTCTTTCATTGATGGTCTATTTTTCTGTTCTTTTTCAAGACAAGTTAGAGCAAGTCGAGATATTTGTAATGCAGACCTCGAAGGATATCTTCCCTCCAAACGTAAATCCATGATGTTCTTTAATTTCCGCCTGTCATATAGATGTGGCTTGATCCATTCAACAAGATTATGTTGTCCAGATGGACGGTTTGGGTCCAGTGCTCGTAATCCTGTCAGAATTTCTACTAAGACTACACCAAAACCATATACATCGCTCTTCACATACAAATGTCCTGGTATAGAAATTTGAATGCTATTAGAACACAAATCAAATTTTATTAGCTTCATTATATTTGATTTCGTTTTGAAGAATTTGCATTATTTAATTACCTGTGGCGACGTACTCGGGAGCAGCATAACCATATGTCCCCATAACCTGTGTCGTGACGTGGGACCTACTAGCGGTCGGACCCATTTTTGCTAAGCCAAAATCAGATAACTTAGCATGGTATGACTGTGAGATAAAACTGAGCAATGTCAAATAATATGAATTATCCTTCTAGCTAACATGGGAGGGAAAAAAAAAAAAAAAAGAGTTAAAATGCAAAAATACCCTCTATGCTTTGCCTAATTGGCAAAAGCCCCTGTGTTATTATAATTAGCAGAACCCCCTGTGTTCTTTTTTTATTACCGAAAATCCCCATTTGAAATTCCTTCATGAATCAATGGGGAGGATATTGCCAAGTTAACAGGGGGATTATTGTCAATTTTTAGGTGAATTTTTTGGTGGGGGTGTAATTGTCATTTTTCCTACAAAATATGTACTCCGGCTTGGGAGTTTTTTTTTTTTTTTTTGTGCTAATTAGGCAGAGCAAAGGGGGGTATTTTTGCATTTCACTGGTGAAAAAAATGATAAGCCAAAGTTCTGATTATTGATTATGAACATTAAATACTAGTTCGTATATCATATGTGTGAGTCTTACCCCATCGAGCAATATGTTTGAGGCCTTGAAGTCTCTATAGATAACCTTTCTGTCTGATTCGTGCAAGAATGCAAGACCACGAGCTGCTCCGATTATAATCTTGATCCTAGTTTCCCACGGAAGCGGTTGAACCGAAGAACCTCCTGAACAAAAGCAAACTCAAGAAAGTTCATATTTCTAGCTCATTTCAAATGTGATAGTGATAAAACTATTTGAAATCTGCACTTACTTCCAAAAAGATGGTTCTCTAAGCTGCCCTTTTGCATGAACTCGTAGACGAGCAGTAGCTCCGTATCCTCCCAACAGTACCCCAACAGCTTAACAAGATTAGGATGAGAGAGTCTTCCAAGGAAATTTACCTCCGACTGCATACACAAATGAAGTTGATTGACAGATTTAGTAATCAGACAGACATTTGACACAGCATTCCATTCAAAACCAAAAACCATGAAATCAATTTGCTAAGCTCTTCACAATAATAATAATACCCTAGTAAGTTGAATTAATTTACCTGCCACTCTTGAAAGCCCTGCAAGCTTTCAGAGTTCAATTTCTTAACAGCAACAACAGATCCGCTTCCGTTTCGGGCGGTGTTGGATTTCTCATCTAACCAACCCTTGTAAACTTTCCCAAATCCACCTTCTCCGAGAACTGTATCACTTCGGAAATTTCTGGTGGCAGCCTTGAGTTCAGAAAAGCTGAAAATCCTCAAATTGGGGTGGGGCAACATCTGCCCTGCTGCAACTGTACTAGGGCTATCGCTTCCACTTGCAGCAGAAAATCTACTGTTACCAGAAACAGTGCTACCGCTTGACAACGTCGTATTGCTTGTAGTCTGGGATACCCCCACTGCGGATACATATATATAAATATTAAGAAAATCCCAATTCATGATTCAATCTTTCATATGAAAAATTCACATACACTGATACACATGACATGATATCAAATTGATTAGGGATCAGAGAAAGAAGATGAAACCTGAACTGAATTGGCCAGTGGTAGGTGGGCTTTGATTAACAGAGGCAGAACTCCAACAAATTCCCATAATTGGCAAATAACTTTCCTCTGAGATTTCTTTCTACCTTTTAGGCAACTGTAACAAAATTTATTTAATGAAAACAAAAAGGAATTTGATGTAGCGCTAATACTAGTAGTGCAGCTTCCTCTTCTTCAACTCATTCCCTTCCCTTATTTTTATATTTCAATGATAACTTTGTTGACCAAATTAAATATATAATTTTTAAAAAAAAATCTAAGAATTTGACTTTTTATTTCTTTCTTTATTAATGAATAATGATGATTAACTTGTGGTGTGGGTGATATTTTAATCAACGGAATGAATTATTGAGAAGGTGCAAAGCAGAGCTGAGCTGCAAGCAATCCAAATAGTAGTAGAAGAAAGATGAGGCAGAAATGAACTCAAGTGCGAAACAAAAGTCAAGTCAACACACCGTGTACGCGTTTCGGTCAAACTGAATTGTCAATACTCCATTTTTTTAACAACAAAATATCCTTCATTCTTAAATTTGTTCAAAACTATATTGACGTTGATATCTAGAATTTTGGATCTACTTTGGAATAATATTATGAATGATCTAGTTATGTAACATATTCTCTCCGTTTTAAAATATCTGTCTTTTCACATGTATGCACACAAATTAAGAAAATCATTGAATATAGTTGAATTCTAAGAAGGAAAAAAAATGAAAAAGACTAAGATACCCTTTTAATTAATTATCCTCCACTAATGTTTAAGAAAATTTATGAGCATGAAGGGCAAAAATGGAAAAAGAGTAATTAATGCTTTATTGAAAATCTAAAGTGACAGATAATATGGCACAAGAAAAACTTTTCAAAGCGACAGATATTATGAAACGGAGAGAGTAGAAAATTATTAAGCTACACTGGAAATAATTTTGAGAAACACCTCTTTGATTTTGATGTATGCACTAATTTGAAAATATGACTAAACATTGAATAGAGTACAATTTCAAAGAATGACTTACAATGTTGAATATATCCCAATAATCTCATAAATTTTTTGTAGGCCAATATGAGGATTTGATGACAATTATTCTGGTCTCGAGATGTATGTTCAAATTGTGAGCTAATCTTTTTTTTCTTTATGATAATTCATGTGAGCTAATTCCTTGTGTGTCATGTCTTCAAGTCATTGTATTTATCTAAGTTTATGTTTGGTGTTGTACTAATTGGATTCAAGAGCCGATTTCTTAAGTCATTCTAAGACAACCAAAATATTTGATTCTCACAATGGCTCCATATTGAAGTTCCAATGTTGACTAGGTAGTCTTTGGTGCTCAAGCTATTTTGCAAGGTCACATTTCATCTAGCTTGGCTTAGACGAGCTATTGGATTCTCCGTCATGAATAGACACAATTAGTCAGCTCCCTATGCGAGTTCCTGTATGTGGGCAAATTCGGGGATGCTCATATGGCTCATTTAGAAGCATCCGATCCAAAGGTGAATTTAATTTTCTATCAAATACAATATAAAGTATATTGTATTGTATATTGAAAACGAAAATATTTGAACTCTTTTTCGTACTAGAAAAGTGCACGTACGTTGTACGTGTCTAGTTAATTTCTTAGTATTTGTTGTAAATAAGAGTAAAACTAACTTCATTATGTCATAAAATAACACATATTAATGATTCATATTCAATTTATTTTCTATAATTGTTTTTTTTAAATTATTATTTTATATTAAAAAATAATGGCTTTCAAATTATAATCAAATATAAAATGATAAATGATTTAGTCACGAAATCTTGTAAAATTTGTTCTAAAATAATATCATAAGAAAATTATTTAGCTCTTCCATATTCCGTTTTAAGGAATATACATCAATGAACGTCTTTAGTTTTTTTTTATTTTACCAATATAAAATTAATATCATTTTTCTTTGTATCATCACAAATTATAATGTGAATATGACATCAAGTATGATACAATAAAAATAATTATGTTGATAAATATATTAAGAACCCATTCAAATTTTTTGCACTGTTTGACAACAAAAATTGTGAAATCCTGTTTTTTGATCAAATGAATTTTAGTCCATTTTTAAGTAGATTTCGATTATTTTTCTTGCCCTATCATTTGAAATGCATCTCTTTACTTTTTTTTTTGGTACAACATCTCTTCACTAACCTAGGTCATTTTCACTTATTCAATTCATTAGTTTAATTCATTTTTCATTGATTTAATCCATTTTTTGCCGATTTCATTCATTTTTAGTGAAAAAAATTCTCTTTTTAAGTGTTTTTTTATCGATTACAACCTATTTTTATTGTTTTCCACATTTTAATCGATTTCTTTAGTTTTTTTCGATTTAAGCCATTTTTTAATTGTTTGATCTTGTTTTTGTTGGTTGAATTTTTCTCATTTTATTGATTTCACTCGTTTTTACCAGTTTAACGAATTTTCACACACGATCTTCACTAATTTCACATGTTTTTTCACCAATTTCACGTGAACTTTGATTGATTTCACATGTTTTCACTGACTTTAGTCTTTTTCACCGATTTTACCTATTTCATCATTTATTCTTTGATTTCACTGTTTCACCGATGCCATCCATTTTTTTCACGAATTCACCTTAATTTTGATCGATTTCACATGAATTTACCGAATTTTCAACTAAAATAATTATACAACTTCAATTACTTTTAATTAGATATCAAATTATTTATCTTACACTGTCATTTGAAAGACATTTCTTAATCGACCTAAGCTATTTTCACTTTTTATATTTATTAGTTTAATTTGGTTTCATTGATTTTTATTGGTTTAATATTTTTTTTACTGATTTACTCATTTCTTAATTAGTTATAACCAATTTTTCATTGTTTTTCATCGATTTCTTTTATTTTCTCCCTGTCAAACAAAAAAAAAAATCAACCGATTTCACACTGTTTTTTTATCTGATTTTACCAATTAAAATTTTTTTTTTCACTGATTTCACATATTTTTTTGACCAATTTCACCTCAATTTTCATTCCTTTCACTTGTCTTCACAAACTTTAGATTTTTTTCACCGATTTAACCCATTTTTCATTTATTTCACCCGTTTTTCACCGATTTTTTCATGAATGTCACCCTGATTTTCTCGATTTCACATGTATTTATTGATTTTACTGGCACTTTTTAGTACCGATTTTATCCATTTTTTCACCAACTTCACCAGTGTTCATAAGTTTCACCCGCATTGATTTTACATGTTTTCATCAATTACATGAAATTTACTTTATTGATTTCACCCATTTTTTTCATTTTTTTCACACGTTTTTTGCGAAAATATTTCCATGAAAATTTAAGGTAATGCATATTCTTGAATACTCTTTATATTTTATTTCTCAAGCCAAAGAAAAATTACTTAGTTGTCTAAGTCGTAAATATTTTTTGTTCCGTCATAGGTAAGATGCAATTATACTTCAACCATTTTTTGTGTAGCAGTTATGATATTTAGGAGAATTTGATTTTTTATGAGTGTTATATTGTACTAAATCTTTAAATGAAACAAATAATATTTTTTACTTAAAACATATTGATGATACATTATAATAACATTACATATATATAATAGCAACTATTAAAAATAATAGTGTTTTTTTTTTTTTTTTGTGTTATAAGAGAAGAAGAATGAAATTGTAAAAGTGATGTAGAGTTAATTTCTAAACTTTTGGAGTTAATGGAGGAAATAACTATAATATGATTTCATGTCTAATTATACCTATTATGACGTTTTGAATATATAATTTTGTTCTTCTTCCATATCCAATTTTTGGAAAGTTAATTTTTATTTTCCCGTATGGTGTTTGATTAAGGAAAGGAAGTTACAAATTTTTTTAAAATATTTTTCTTATCAATTTTTTGGTAAGAAAATTTAAGGAAAATTCGCATCTAATTTTTTTTATCAATATTACTTTACAACTTAAATAAGGGGTATTTTTGTCTTCACAAAAAAAGAAAAAAACTTAAATTATTCACACACGTTTGGTAGTAGTATAGATATGAAATACGTATGAAGTTGTACATCTAATTCAATTATTGCACTATCTCATTTATACAACAAAACATGAATATATAATAGTGAAATTGCACCACATCATTTGTATTGTACGATAGAATGTGAGTGTAAAATAATGACACTGGTTCGATTATTGCATTACTTTATTTGGACATCAAGACGTAAATATATAACAATGACACTATATCACATCATCCGTCATGACTTAAACATGGTTGATTATATTTCATTTTTTCTTCTCATGAATAGTCTAAACTTGACTGGGGAAATTACTTGAAAGTCAACTCTTGAAAATGGTAACGTATCCCTTTACGTCAGTTTGTCAAAAACAAAGGGATCAAGAAAATATTGGAAATGCAATGAGAAGAAAATGAGGGTAGGATTTAATGATAAAAAGTGCTGTAAGCCTGTAATTCAAGTTTCTTTGATGTGTACATCTCAATTGCCTATTGTGTTTTTTATCATTTTAGTAACGAAATAAGAAGTGTCCCACTATACATAAACATCAACACAAAACTTTCCGTGTCTATGTGACTATGTCTAACAGAATTGAAACAGAATTAAGTTTCCATTAGAAATAGTGAATTTATATTTGTCGGTCGAGCGTGCAATTGATTTTAATTTAGGATCTGTGTCTCCACATTCAATTTAGCTGGTTCGACTAATAAAAGTTGGTTAGACTAATGTGACACACTTCCATTTTCTTTGGGGGTGCAAATTTGTCATATATATTCTTCATATATACATACTTTGATATCAAAATATATGTCTTCTTTTAAAATTAAAGGTGTATTATTCTATATTGTAAGGGGAATATGCAAGATACTCCCCTGTGTTACCTGCAAGAAGCTACCCTGTGAAATTTTTATTGCACCAAACTTCCTTGTGTTTTCAAAAACCCTGTAAAAAACACCCAATTTATAAAAAATAGGTCATTTTTTATCGACATATTTCAAGAAATTATTTTTAAAATATATCACGTGAAGTTGTAGGGACCAACTTGAAGTATTTTAAAAATGATTTCTTGAAATATGTCGATCCAAAACAACCTATTTTTTACAAATTGGGTGTTTTTTTACAGGGTTTTTGAAAACACAAGGAAGTTTGGCGCAATAAAAATTTCACATGGTAGTTTCTTGCAGGTTTAGCATAACACATGGGAGTATTTTGTATTTACCCCATATTGTAAACATACTCATTGAATTTGGAATTGGGCGCCATATATAATTGAACTTCCTCTCTGGCCGGCACCCTTCAAATTGTGCTTAAAGCCTTAATTAAATACTTTGATTGTGATTGAAAGGGTATGGGCAATTAAATCCAATTTGGTAAGAATTTTGATTGAAATAAAAACAACGAAAGGAAAAGAATATATATAAGACATGCATAAATGTAATAAACAGCTGGCTTTATTTAATTAAAATATGACATAGTAGTTGTAGTAGTTCTAAACCAGCTCATGAGAGCAAGCAGGCAACAATTAAAGCATTAGATTAGGTACTAATATTATTGATGAAGAACATCTCTACTTCTCATCCTCGTAGATCTAGTTGACAAACAAATTAAAGGCTTTTTATTTTAGTGTGATTAAATAGTAGTTTCATATATCAAGCTGCAGTGCAAGTAGGACAGGCACATCCAGCACCACACTTGCAAAAGGCCTTCCCAGTCCCCCCCATCGCTTCCGTCTTGGAACACTCACAGGGATTGCATCCACAGTGTTCCCCGCACGAGCACTGCTTGTGCTCCACCGTTGTCGCATCTCCTCCTCCTCCTCCGCCAGATGTGCACCTACATACATGTATATATACACGCATCAATCCATTAATTATTTAGTTTTATGTATATATGATCAATTACGTACGTCTACCTACCTACAGGCGATGCCACCAGGGCAGGGCGCTGGACAGCCGCACCTGTCGTCGCACGAACCACTTCTAGATCCTCTCATATCCGCCATCAATCGATCTTTAACTAAATACTCGATCAATTTCTGTTTTGTGTAGTAATTAATCTATAATATTTTCGTGGGTTTTGTATATATATTTATAGACGAATCGAGAAGATAGAATTTGCAGGCATGGCTAGAACGTGTCAAACAAATATACACTTAGTCACATATGTTTGATGCGCATTATACTCAATTTTCACCACGTACAAGTACTACTCTGTCAATTCTTCATTGTTCCGATCGATCTCATCCCCATCCCTATCCCGTGCATAACTACTGGATTAAGAAACTTTCATGTAACGCTGACTTTGCAATATTTGTCTGTATGTATTACATGTAGTAGTAGTATCTGGATAATTATGAAGGAATACTGGTTTGGTTTTTATCTATTATTATTATATGCGTTCCTGTACATTCATCCATAAAATCCAATCCTAGATAATTGGGCCTTTATATGGTCCAAATGTTTGAACTAGAACCAGGCCCAACACTGATTGATAAAAAAATGAACTACTGAGTCATATACTATTAACTCATAAAGTATTATATAGAGAACAATGAACACACTTTAAATATTGTTGCAGTTATATACTTTAGGCAATTTACTTGCATCATTGATAAACAAAGGAGAAAAACAAATATATAGATGCACCTGAATATATATAATGGAGAATACAATACAATACAATACTAGTCAATTTCATTTAATGATTGCACGTGGGAGTGGGGAGCAGGGAACAGGACCACTTCTTCTTCTTCAGGCCCAACCCCTATGCCCCTATACCCCATACCCAGACACACAAATCACAATACTTGTTGTTTTCTTTACAATACTTGTTGTTTTCTTGACTTATTGGCTTTTCCATTGGCTGGCAAACATGATGATCATCGATGTAGTAGTAGTCATAGTGCGTTTTTAATCAATTTTACCTCCTGTTGTAGTTGGGTTTTCTGAGGTGAGAATTGAAACCCGCATGCATTTACTTTACTTTTTCTTTTAACTTTACCACCGCCCAGTCCAATTGAGGACTACAGGACAAGAAATTAATATACTATTACTCAATTTGAATTCATTGGAGGGGTCCCTAGCTCACTCCCGCCATCAAAACGTCTTTAATTTCTTCTACCAACCCAATAATCAATCTCTCACTCTCACCTTCACCTAAAAATATCAGCTAGCTGGCTGTTTACATTAGATATTCATTTCTTACTTTGGAAGAAGCGGAATGCTATTAGTTCTACTTCTAGTTTAATTCTAATGCAAATTAATTAATCTTTTGTTTGTGGACAGCTTTTCGGTTAAGTTAATTTAAAACTCACTAATTGACATTTTGGGCCCTAAAAATATATCACTATTATGAAATTTGTCCTGAAAATGAAAATTTGATATTTTGCAACCTCGACGTGCATATTATTTGACAAAACAATGAGTATTTTGCATCTAAGTAGCATGTATTTTGCTAAAAAATATGAAATTCGAAAATTCAAAGTGTTAAAAACTTCAATTTCATAATACAAATGGTGTATCTTTGGGGGTAGAATATCAATCACTCACATAACATAGCATAACTTTCACTAATTAAATCTAATGATATTCCTAATCAATTCATGACAAGACAACAAGTGCATGTATAATCTAGTTATGAAATTAAAACAATAACCAACATGTGACTGAAACTAAATCTTCTTTATAATCACATCTATAACTGTCCTACAACAAATTTATTTAAAAAAAAAAAAAAAACAAAGATCTCAATATAGAGACTCAAAAAAGAACAACATATTACAATATCTCTGCCACCGGCGACCACTACCCTTCATTGTCTTCATAGTGGAATAAGCAACAAGCAAGTTTCGTATACAACATAACAACAATATTTTTTTATTTTTCTGCTTATATATAATTTTTATATAAGAAAAATTACCTTAATCTAAAGCATTGGGACCAGCACATGCTTTAAGCACAGGACTCCATATCCACTGCACCAAAAACCTCCTCCCCCTCCTCCCTTTCAAATTGTACGTCCTTCCATTTCTATCCTTCATCACCTGCCCTATGTACCCCCCACCACCCCCTGTCCCGTACAACCCTTCACACAAATCCCCAATCTCCGTCGGCGACGTCGGGTCCTCCCCGGCGTACCACGCATTCACCAACGGATTCGACGAAACCTCCGCCAACTCATGCGCTATCACACTTATCATTCCATCAACCCCAACGT
Organism: Penstemon davidsonii; assembly: GCA_034814905.1. Classification (NCBI taxonomy): domain Eukaryota; kingdom Viridiplantae; phylum Streptophyta; class Magnoliopsida; order Lamiales; family Plantaginaceae; genus Penstemon; species Penstemon davidsonii. Next base: position 10,518,960 of record JAYDYQ010002688.1, read on the forward strand.
CGTCGTTTGGAGGCCTCAGCGGCCCGATTCCACTTCCTTTTCCCATGTACGCTGGCACAGCGAACGGGTACGCGCACACTTCAGGGCACTGCTTCCCTGAGTTACCCACCCACGCGTACGGGAGCGTGTACCCCACCATGGATGGGAACGTGAAGTAGTGGAAGCCGCATACGGCGCGGCAGAAGTCCTGCATCGTGACGTCGGTGGCGGTGAGGACTAGATAAATGCCTTTTTTGTGGTCGACGGCAAATGGTTTGGATCTGACGGCGGTGGCGATGACGTCTTGGATTGTGAGGCGCGTGAGGTGCTTTCCGTGGGAGTAGAGGTGGTCGTGGTACTCGCCGGAGATGAGGATGGATTGGGAGATGTTGCCGCCGGTTTGGTCGGTGTAGAGGGAGACGGTGCGCCACCACTCGGAGACGGAAGGGGAAGGGGCGGCGCGGTGGTTGAAGGTGGAGATTGAGAGGATAAAATCCTTGATGAGGAGCTGCTGAGCCGGGGCCCAATTGCCGTACCATATTAAGTATATGTTGATTGGAGAAGAGAGGACCGGGCCCATGTGGTACCGGAGGTTTACTAAATCCGACGAGCCTTCGAATTTTTTGGAGGCGGAGAGGGAATTAGGGGGCAAGTGAGGATTAAATATGTAATTATCATTGTCGCCATTCGAGGAATGCACATTGAGACTAGTAGCCTGTGGTGATAATGCAGAAGAAGATTGAGCTAAATAGAAGAGGAATAAAAGATGAATCAACATATTGGGAAAGAGGAATTGAAAATTGGAAGAGATTAATGATTTATCCTGAGTTCATGGTATGGTATGGTATGGACTGTTAATATAAAGGAGAAGTGAGAGAATATGTAATCAGTGTGGGGTTGTGTGAAATTTATTTGAATTGGGGACAGCTGCATTGTTATTGGGATTCTTCAATTTCCTTGATTTTTGGGAATTAGGAATACTGTATGTAGGAGTATATACTATCTGTGCTAATGGCACAATTGATTGATGACTTCTGTTTCAAATATTTCACCATTTACCAACCAGGTAAAGCATGTATTACTGCATGTATTACATAAATTACTATAAGATCTTGTATTAAAATGGAAAATTTGGACATATTTATGAATGAATAATCATTTAAAATGATGTAACACAAGAATATAAAGGAGGAGACCCCTCTTATATTTTACATGTCTAAGAGCATCCAGTTTTTTTTTCTCTTCCAAGAACTAAAATTGAGATTATACATAATCAAACTAAAAAATCTTGTTCTAACAGTGGCTTGTATTTATACAAGTTTATGCATAATGAAAGATTAAACTTGTGTATATGGATGTCCATGTATAGATATACAGGACATTCACACAAGCAAATTTATGTCTCAACCACCTCTCATGCCAAAATCTCAACGGCCATCTTCATTGAAAATATAACAGTTAATAAAGAAAATTAAAATTATCCGTTTGAGTTAAATGTTTATTTGAATTAAATTTATTAAATCGTTATTTAAAGTCATTTATTTAAAAAAATTAATTTATTATATTTAAATAAAAAATATTAAAACATGTATTTATTATTTATATTTTACGTAAAAATGTAATCAAACATTATTTATAACGTTATCTATAATTTAATATTAAAAGAAGAAAAAAATATAATGATCATGAAATTTTAGATGATGATTGCTGAAGTGAATAATTAAAACTGAGTAGTTAAAATACTGTAAATCATATATAATTTAATATAAATGATACTGTTAGACATGCTCTAAGCCGTCAATCAGTAGTTGGTATGGAAGTATGGGCCTGTAAAGTTGATTCTCAAGCCCATGACAAAATATCTAAGTTGAGAAGCGTTCGAATTTAGGCCCCACAGGCCACATGCACATTACTATATTCCTAACTTGACTGAAATATATTATTTATGGTGAAATGATTAGAAGATAATTGAATGGATATAAAATAATAATTATGTAGTATATATATATATATATATATATATATATATATATATATATATATATATATATATATATATATATATATATATGTGTGTGTGTATGTGTATATATATACACACAATATTTTGAGAATTGGGCCCAATGTTTGGGCTGCTGAAAATTTGCAAGTGGATGTAATTATTGTGCAAGTGGGGGGGGGGGGGGGGGGGGGGTTAATTGTTTTGTCAGATATTGTTTTTGAGAGTTGGGCCGAGAAATCAAAGTTACGGCTGTTTCATGGTTTTGAAGCAATGAAAATGGTTCCAAACAAAGTTTGGGCCAATGAAAAATCGAAAGAGATGGGCCAAAAAGGTTCCAAACAAGGCCAAAATTTTTATTTTTTCCATCGAAAAGTTATCATTTTTGAATAAAGCGAAATGAAAATAAAATGTCATTTCAAAATTATTTATTTGACTGGGACTCTTATTTTTCTTAATTTAATAATTATTCCTAAACCTCTTATTTCACTCGAAACGAAATTTTGATCCATGATCTTAGACAACCCTATAAACGATCACACGATTATTTATTTCGTAACAATAACACAAGCTAGTTTTGTATTTATCCTCTTACCTTGATATTAGATAGTATCAGATTCTTATATATATATTGCATCCAAAGAACAAAAGCTCCAGTACTGTGCTATTAAACTATGGACCCGTTTTTCATCACAAATACTATTTTTCTTTTTAACTTTTGTACAATAATACAGTAATAGTATAAGCATATTATAAGCCTTTACTTAATTCGAGCTTTTTTTGCAGGAGAGGGAGACACCAAATTATCTTTATCTTGTAGGGTACCATATTCCTTATCATCTTAGCTGTGAAATTTGTTGCAATGTGGGGGGTCCGGCCCCCGTTCAGCTAACCTTAATGTTTGAACTAAATGCACCTATCATGGGTGATATTTGGTATTGGGTAGTCCAAATTGCATGACTGAGTGGGGCTAGGTATAAAGAACTACGATCCACGCAATTGAATCGATTTCAAAAAATGTTGCCATCACGGAACACACACTTGCTATCGATTTAACCGTAATGCTACTAATGGGTGAGTTTGGCAAGCCAACTTTATGGGCAAATTAGAATTGGGTTAGGCCAAAGTCACAAATGCCCACCTTAACTGGCCTCAAGTGGTCCAAATATGCTTTTAAACAGAAAAAGTTTTCACATAAAACACCAAAACAACAACCATCGTTATGTATATGAAACATCAATGCACATGTTAAATGATTCACAGGGTGCTTGTGTGATGGAAACATAAAACTGCTAGCAATTCAACTTGAGTAGTAGTACAATGCACGGTTGTTTAGATTGCATCAAGTGACATAGTTCAATCTGACACAACTCTCCGCATATATAACAAGCCGAATAAGATGAGAATACTTCGAATTATAAGATAAAATCAACATGAGATGTTCCAATATGAATCTGGACATAGCTCATCGAGAAGCAGCATCCTAAGTAAATATACTCTATTACAAGCCACTTGACATGGTTTTTCATATTATAATCACATAGGAGTTCAGATATTTTAAATTTACCCCAATATATTTTGAAATGGATCATCAAAAGGGGTTATATCATATATGGGTCCAAAGAACAAAATCATAAACCTAAGCCTCAACTATAACTAAAATAATGGGGCATTAAACACCAACAGTTATTCCAGATTTATTTTAGTAGAATGCTCACTGTAACACTGAAGTACATTAACAACTGCAATAGAATATGAGAAATTTAAACACGTAGTGAGTTGATTTACGAGCCATGAACTTCACTACTCATCAAGACAACATAAATTTTGAATAAGATATATGTTTACGCCGTGTTTTTTAAATAAAAAAACAGGAGAAAGGATTCTCCTTTACAGTTGATTTTATTCAAGAATTCCCCAAATGAAACTAAATTCATTAATAAAAAAAATAAGAAATTGCATTAACTTAGATCAATCAAATCTTTAAAATTCAAAGTGGATGTTCCTGCACGAATCTCAGCAATCACTTGTTCTGATTCTACATATTGATCGTTTTGAACTAAAAGAAAACTTTGGGGTGGAATCTTTACAGAGTAACGGGTATAGGTAGGATTCCATTAAACAGTCTTGCAGATATCAAGCATTTAAGCATTCATAATGTTCAAGATCCTACATTTTCATACCTTCACAGAGAAAATCTCCATAAGGGAGTACCAAGTTCCCGAAACCCCTAGAAAAACACCCAAGACAACTATGCCCAAATCCGCACTTGCTTGTCTCCATGTCATCTCATCTTTGAACGTGAGATAATGGAACAGTGCAGGCAAGACAAAACCGAGTGCACAGCAAATGCTACTCCCAACCAAAGACAAGAAATCAGTGAAATTTGGGACAAACAACGCAACCAAACTCACAGCAACTACAAGAATCCATCTCATCCACAAACAGTACAAACCATCCCAAAACCTCCTCTCAAACACTTCATAAACGGGGTTCATCATCAACGGGAACGTAAAGAACAAATTAACGCACAATCCCAACTGCACAATAGTGCTCAACAATCCTTTACCCATGTTGGATGTGATGATATCTTTCGTGTTATCACCAAACGCGAAATAACCCATTAGACCAAAGGCCGCATACATAGCAGCAATGAACAACATAGTCAAGCCCAATATTTTCCCAAATTTCGGCTTCTCTTTCATTTCCGATTCCAATGGCAAAGCCATACCAATCCCCTCGAACGAATAAACAGCAACACCCAATCCGTAAAAGAAGGTCGAGAAACTACCAAAGGCCTCGACCACTGGCATTTGCTTAGCAAATATCATTACATCCTGCACCATCACCACACCCATGGCACCTAAATCCACAATATCAGCAAAAATGCTGAGGGGAGCCAGAAGTGTAAGTGACGGAATCGAATTCAATCCCAGTTGAAATGGAAAACAACTCCAAATGTAAAGGCTCTTAGCAGAAAGCCCCCAAATTTTAGGGGCCGAAACAGGAAACGTGAGCGAAGAATTAAATAGATTGGCGAGAGTGTTACCGATGAAAATTAAATACCCAACGCAAAATCCAGCTTGTGATAGAACAATCATCGAATCAACGGCGAATCTGCCGATAGACCCGCAAACGGCGAAACCTAAATCGCCGAATGATGAGATCTTAGGGTAACCGCAAAGTGGGGATTCCTCAAATCTTCTTCGGGTGTGGATTAGGAGCATCATACAGTGGTAGGTAAGAGCGGCGACGAAGAAAACCATGAGAAGGCTGGTTAGCCATCCGGTGCGCATGAAGGTGTAGGGGAGGCCGAGAACGCCGGCGCCGACGACGGAGATGAAGACGTTGGCGAAGGTTTTGGGTTGGGAAGAAAGGGGATGGACATGGATTTTGCCGGATAAAAGAGGGGTGTCTTCTCTGGATAATGAGCGGGGCGAATTGGAGGATGACGACCCGGCCTTTTTCTTGTTTTCTTTCTCAAACCCCATTCTTTTTACTAGTACGGAATGATTTGATGATGGTTTATAGAAAGAACTGGGATTTGTTTATTTGTATTGTACCCGAGAGAGAGAAGACGAGCAATATTGAGGAGGGACTGAAATGTGTTTGTTTTTCTGTATGTAAAATTGTAAATGGAGAGGAGGAGGAGGATGGTCGGTCCACAATAAACGTCAGCTCAAGGCCGTGTACTATGATAATTATAATGGCCCGTTTTCGGAAGCATCCTCATATTTTCTATAAATATAACCATTTTTTGTTCTATTATAGGCCAATAATAGTATATACAACCAAACACGGTTAAAAGATATTTTCTCAAGCTTTTAAAGGAATGCAATTGCCATGATCTTTTTTATATATATATATATATACATATTAAAAAGAAAAAATTATGCCATGATTGGTAATTAGACACTGTTTCACACTATGTAAAAAGTTATGTTTTTTTTTTAATAGTATTCCTTCTAGAAATTTTCGTCACCTCACGTTTATAATATTTCAGATAATTCCCAAAAACATTCTCATAAAACCTAATCAAACAAAAGTTACACAACCGAATAACAAAAACTAATACTACCATTTATGTTTAACTAAACATAAGTGTTGTCTTATAATAGAAGATTATTCGAAAGCATGAAAAAATTTCTTATTCAAAATAAGTAGCGAAGAAAATATGATACTTTATGTCAAATCAAGTTAGAGTTTTTTTATATTTTTTAGCGATAATATTTTTTTAAGGTGGAGATTATGTTTGAAAATTAAGAGATGATAAGTTTATTTTTAAAAGTAAAAATAATTGTATGTTTGATTTTTGAAAAAGTACCAAAATGTTCTCTAAATATTGAGACAAACATACCCTTCAACTTTACAATTCACTGTTAACCGTGAAGAGGTTTATTAGACTAAAAATCGAAAAATTCTTAACTAGACCAGGTCTCCTCTTCTGGACCTTGTGGTTGAAAATGCACTATATCATTAATTGTGATGATGTGGTATATTTTTCAACCACAAGGCCTAGGAAAATCTCCTAGACCTGGTCTAGTCAAGAATGTCCCTAAAAATCTCTCGCCACAATAACTTGAGAATTTTGTAAAGAATTAAAGATTTTTTCAATTAAATGTGAGATATGATATATGGCTTAAAATTTTTTTGTAATTTGACATGTTAAGATCCATTATTTTGGGTGAAAGAAGGTTATTTATTTGCTTAAGGGAAACATAAGTGCAATTATTGGTTGATGAAAATAAGAACTACCCCAATTTTAATTAGAGTTGAAGGTTTTGTATTTAAAGACAACTCAATGCAATGCAAGTAAGCAAATGGAGATGCAAAGCTCTAACTTCCAATTTGCATACATTTTTTTGTACTTTTTCCACTCCAATGGGGATAAGGAAAAGGAGATTTATTTTATATTTTCAACTTTGGGATCCTATATTTACAAATTTTGGAGGAGAGAGAAATGGGGATGAAAAAGTTGGAGGGAATAAATAGTGAGCAAATAACTACCAACTTGCGAGTAAGATTGTAATATTATTATTTATAGTCATTTCAAGTAAGATTGTAATATTATTATTTATAGTCATTTCGTATTGTATCAAATTTGATTTAAATTAGATTATTTTTATTTGGGTTTTCAAATGAATTTAAATAATTTGATTTTTTTAGTCTATTTGAAGTTTCAAAATTTGAGACTTGAAAGTTCCCGCATATACATAAAGTTCAAACCTTGAAATTTCAAAAGTTATTATATTTTGAAATTTAAGATTTTCAAGTTTTCAAGATTTGAATTTGCCGCTTAATTTATAAATTTTAAAATTTGAATTTTTCAACTTACTTTTTTTTTATATTTATTAAAGATCTCGGAAAAAATGAATTAAAAAATATAATGGATTATATAATAAAAAAAAAGTTGAAAATAAAATGCATACTCATTTTGCATACCCATGTGAAAGACATTTTTTGAATATGCAAAACACCATTTGAGTTTCTATAATCATTTTGCTTAGAGCATCTCCAGCAGTATGTTTTTTAGCTCTTCCAAGAGCTAAAATTGAGATTATACATAACCAAATTAAAAAATCTTGTTCCAGCAGTGACTTGTATTTATACAAGCCTATGCATAATGGAAGATTGAACTTGCATATATAGATGTCCATGTATAAATATACAGGACATCCACATAAGCAAATTTATGTTTATTTAAATTAAATGCATATAACCATGAATAAAAAAAATTAAAATTAACGGTTTGAAATAAATATTTATTTGTATTAAATAATTTATTAAATAGTTATTTAAAGTCATTTATTTCAAATTTTTTTATTAATTTATTATATTTAAATAAAAAACATTAAAACATGTAATTATTATTAATATTTTATGTGAAAATATAATAAAATATTATTTATAATGTCATTTATAATTTAATATTGAAAGAAGAATAAAATATAATGAAATTTTAGATGATGACTGCTGGAGCGAATAGCTAAAATACTGTTCACCATGTATAATTTGATATAGATGACCATTTATACATGATTCTGTTGGAGATGCTCTTACTCAATTTTACATTCTTTTGCTGAAATTTTAAAGAAATGTACTTATTTGCAATTTCAGGAACACACGGCCAAACATGATTTTAATTTTTAAATAATAAATTAATAAATAGAAATTTGAAGGGAAAAAGGAACAGGAGAAAAATCGTCATAGCAGCCGAAGCAAAGATCTGTTATATATGATGCAGCAGCAGTAGTGCTAGCTCCTTTTTTCTTTCTATTTTTGTCGATGGGGAGATGCTGCTGCGACTACCGCTACCTCCTCCTCCTCCTCGCCGCCGTGCCATTCATCTACATCCAGGTCTATTTCTTTCCCCTTTCTATATAAAGTCGTTTATTCTGAATGAATAATCAATTGATCTGATTAAGAAAGAGTGGGTATACTCAATTCGATCATATCACCCTTCATTTTATGGGAAACAAAATGTCATCTGCTGCCAGGAAGCTGTATTTATGCCCTATGGTCAATTATATTCCTTAAGCTTGATTACATTGAGTGGACTTTCCAGTATTGGGAATGTTCTATTTACTTGATGATACAAAATTAACTCCTTTCCTTGCTCCGCAGTTGCGCCTTTTTGCTGCTCAATCACAATATGCTGATCGACTAGCTAATGCTGTAAGTACGGTTTGTTTGGATGTTGTTTGGATATAACCTTCTGATGCTGTACTATACTTTGTTATGAGTTATGAATTTAACCTTATGATTTAGATAAAACATTACTGAATGCTAGCTTTACGTCAAGAAACAATCTCTGCTTACCAGCTGTTTGAGCTTGTGGAACAGTGGCGATACTTGAAACCTAACCTTAGTATTTTTTTATCACTCCCATGTCCCAACTGAGAATGTTTGACTCTTATGTTAAGCTTTCTAGAAATTACCAACTGTGTATTGGCTTCCACTTTTTGTGGTAAGGCCACCTACATCAGAGGAAATACTGCTGAACCTAACTTATACTCTATTTGATCACAGATTGAGGAAGAGAATAATTGCTTGAGACAGACACGATTGTTAATTGATCAAATTAGCATTCAACAAGGACGTATTATTGCTCTTGAAGGTGCGTCGCAATATTTCTCCCAATTTTATAGTTTATGTTAAATGTCATCTAGCTTTTCGTAGGAATGTTTCTGAATAGTATTTTATACTGGATTGTGTAAAGGATGACAAGGAAGCTCATCTCTTTATGATAAATCGTTTTCTTTTGTTTTTCATTCTTCTTTTCCTGTTTTGTTTTATAGTATATGGTAAATATAAGTGAACTTACAATTTTAGTAGTAGATGATGTATCTTTCTGTTAGTGAAGAATATAGTAATTGTTTTGTGGCCAGTTATTAAGACACTCCTGCAATTTCAGAAGAAAAGAAGCGTCAAGACCAGGAATGTGGACAATTGAGAGCACTTGTTCAAGATCTTGAAAGTATGTGTACATATCTCTTCCCCCCCCCCCCCCCCAGGCAATTATTGACAAGTTTATTTCATATTTTTCTATATTCACGATTAGTCTTAACTGGGAGAGGTGTACAGTAGTATAATCACTTTAGAAGAATAAAGCAGCGACAGAGAGGAGAGGGATGACTAAGAGCTTGGCTTTTTCATTGTCAAATAGAAAGAAGTGCATTACATGCTTAGATTTCCGCCTTTTGGAGTCTAATACAGATTAAAGATGCATTCTATTTCATTTTATTTCAATTTGGTGTGTGTGTGTTGGGGGGGGCAGGACTTCCTTTATATTGTAGCATATTTTTTTCAAGAACATGTTACTTTCAGTGAATCAGTAGCAATGGTTATATGAACTTTCTCCAAAATAGTCTACGAAATAGAGTTCTTAACACTATTCAGGCCCTTTCTTGGTGTGTCCCAGTTAAGAAAACCACCAGTAACTCTATGTCGGACCTAATTTCTGGATGATGTAGCCCCTAGTTAAGGACAGTACCAACTGGATAAGTTTTAGGATCATGTATTCTGTGTTGGATAACATTAGAGGTTGATTTATGGAACATATCAGTTACAGTCTCGTATAGTACAAGAAGAAATTACATATGGGAATATTTCTCAACATGAAAGTCAGAATTGCTTATGGAAACAGAATTTCTTTGAGGAAATTGGACTGTTCAACTTCAACCACCCTGATAGAAGAAAATAACGCCTTGCTAGTTAGACAGACTTCTTGCTTTGTTCCAAGTTCCTAGAATTATAGATATCAGAGTTCCTATATATCAATTCCAAAAACTACCTTTTACATTCCATTTATTTTCTCAGAGTTCTAGACTAGTTGCCCCCAGTGTTATACATCCATGTATGTATCATTGTATCCTCAGCAAATCTTTTTCACTTCTGATCCTGCTTGAAAGATTTTCAAACTTTTCTTGATGATGGATGCTTGCCTGTTAAAAGTTACCTTTCTGTGACATTTCCTCTGTACACTTTCATACTTGGGTAAATTGATCAGGACTATATTGTAAAATATGTTTTCACTACATTGATTTAGTTGGCTTGATTTATAGGTTTTACACATTTTTCACTTCTCCTCTCTTTTTTATGTATTGGCTCTTCAATTCATGCTGTTGCTCATGATCAATGGCTGCATATGACATGCATGCCTCTCTTTCATTGCAGGGAAGGGTCTCGAGAAATTAGTCGGTAATGTACAGGTTAGGATGAACTGAAAGATTTAACATTAGTGTACTCTACTTACTATTATTCATCGAACATTTAATGAACGATCAGGTGCCAGTAGCAGCAGTTGTGGTTATGGCTTGCAATCGTGCCGATTACCTCGAAAGAACTATTAAATCTATTCTAAAGTATGGAATGTTTTGATACAATTTTTAGATCTTTTGAGTTGCTACTTCACTGCTTCACAGTTCTAGCTGTCTACTGACAAATTTATATGCTTACTTAGGTATCAAAGTCCGCTGGCATCAAGATTTCCTCTCTTTATATCACAGGTACCTAATAAAGTGACTTGAGTTCGGCTTTTGCCTCCTACAGCCAGTGCACATCTGAAAGCTGGGAGAAAGATTTACATATAAATTGTTCTTGCGTTCATTTTGGGCAGGATGGATCAGATCCTCATGTTAAAAGCAAAGCATTGAGTTATGATCAGCTAACCTACTTGCAGGTGCTTTCATATCGTTCCATGTTTTGACAATGCATCTTCATACAGTACTTGATCAGTAATCATGTTAAGGGGAATTTTTAAAAATGCCATATTTGAAAGTTTAATTTACAAAAAGGCCATTAAAATCTTAAAAATTTCAAAAAAGCCATTATTTAAAAAAAGAAAAGATTTATTGACTGATTTTGACATTTGGCATTTGGCAAATGTCAAATGTCAATTTGACATTTGGCGTTTGACATTTGCCAAATGCCAAATGTCAAAATCAATTGACATTTGGCGTTTGACATTTGCCAAATGCCATGAAGGTGTTCATGGCATTTGGCGTTTGGGAACCCCAAACGCCAAATGCCATGAAGATGTTCATGGCATTTGGCATTTGGGAACCCCAAACGCCAAATGCCAAAAACGCGTAAAAATACAGAAATCAAATCGGAGAAGAAAAGAAGCGGCGAAACTTACACCAAACGAATGATCATTCTCCTTCGTTCCTCCTATCCCCCATCATCTCTGATTGCATGTGCCATCTCTAATTTGTGAAATTCTTGGGAAAAATTTGGAATGGATAAGTTGAGAGAGATGAGAGAGTTTGAATTTGAATTTAGGAATTGTGTAAGTGAGAGTTTTAGAGTTGGATTTTGGTTATTTCTTTATTTTTTATATTAAAAATAAAGAGAAAAGAAAGGCTTTGGCCTTTTTGTAATTTCTATTTCTCATTTTGGCCTTTCTGAAATTGGCTCATCATGTTAACAAATTTCTATTTCATACATATTCAAAGGCAAATTTTATGGTAATTATTGCTATAACACCAGTTAGCCGATGGTTTGACAGACTTATTTTAGGTCTTATAAACTTATTCCTTGTTCTTGATGAACCATAAGAGCTCTCATGTAATGCTTGTATATGCCCCAGCATTTGGATTATGAACCTGTGCATACAGAAAGACCTGGGGAGTTAATTGCATACTACAAGATTGCACGTAAAGTTTTCAGTTCATGGTTTCCTATTCTTACTCATCTCTTCAGTTGAAGGATAATTCCCCTTTCCCGTATAATTCAACTGCTTTCCTCTCAGGCCATTATAAATGGGCACTGGATCAATTGTTTTATAAACATAAATTTAGCCGAGTAATCATCCTTGAAGGTGTGTAATTTTCCTTCCTTTTATTCTTCCACCATTTCCATTAAATGTTTGTTGGTTCCTCTAAAAAAAATCAATGTGCAGATGATATGGAAATTGCCCCTGATTTCTTTGGCTATTTTGAGGCTGGAGCTGCTCTCCTTGATCATGACAAGTGAGTTTTTTATTACCCTAGTTGTCTATATTTTCATTGATATTTGGCAACAAGTTCTCAATTAGTTCTTATGTTTTGTTTAAATTCATTCATCGTAGATCAATTATGGCAATTTCTTCATGGAATGATAACGGACAAAGACAGTTTGTACATGATCCTTGTAAGTTCCTTGGTTCCTTAAAATGGATGTACTAAACTGCTATAAATTTTGCATGGGGATAAAGCTAGTAATAGTCTAGCTATAAATGCCTTCTCATTAATATATCGTTCTCTTGCAGATGTTTTATATCGCTCAGATTTTTTCCCTGGTCTTGGATGGATGCTTTCGAGATCCACGTGGGATGAATTGTCTCCTAAATGGCCCAAAGCATATCCTTCTAGATTAAAGTCTTATTCAACTTCATCTGGGTGCATGAAATATACTATATATATTTATTTACCCTCTGATGCAATTATAAGAATTTCCTTGACCACTCAATTACTTACTGGGATGACTGGTTGCGACTGAAAGAAAACCACAAAGGACGACAGTTCATTCGCCCAGAAGTGTGCAGAACGTATAATTTTGGGGAGCATGTGAGTATTTCTTTTTATCGATCTTCAAATTGCTTTTTAATACCCGAAAGATGGGTTCATACCTACTTCTCTCACAGGGATCCAGTATGGGGCAATTCTACCAGCAATATCTCGAACCTATCAAACTGAATGACGTCCAGGTATGTAATATTTACCAAATTATCCCTATGCTTGCCTTTTATCTAATAACATACTCTAATGATCTGTCTTAAAGGTTGATTGGAAGTCAATGGATCTCAGCTACCTGGAGGAGGTAATGTGTTGCATTTAGAAGCACACTTACGTTATATAATGATCAATTAATAACATCTTTATTGCTTCCTCTGCATGTTTATATAGGATAAGTATATGAAGCACTTTGCCGACTTGCTTACAAAGGCGACGCCTGTGCATGGAATTGATGCTGTTCTAAAAGCATATAACATAGATGGTGATGTACGTATCTCTTACAGAGACCAGTCAGATTTTGAACGAATTACAAGTCAGTTTGGGATTTTTCAAGAATGGAAGGTAAAAAGCTTATTACTTTTGGTTTGTGGAAATGCAGAGATTTCGTCAAATGATTGCCAAGGTTATTTTATTTGTATGTTTTTTCCAGGATGGTGTCCCAAGAACAGCATATAAAGGAGTAGTTGTTTTTCGGTATCAAACACAAAGGCGTGTGTTCCTTGTTGGTCCAGATTCTCTACAAGAACTTGGAATCAGATAGACACTTCAGAAAAAAGAGATTTCTAAGTAATTTAACACAAATCCGGATTAACTAGATTTGACATGAATTGAGATAGTGAGAGGAATGGAGCCATGTTTGATTAACAATTATGAGAGTTTGATTTATTAAACCTAATATTTTGGTGTTGGCTTCTTTGAAACATATAATCACCAAACTATAAATTGTGCATGTCTTGATTTATTTAGTTGGATTGCCAACTTTACTTTTTTTAACTAATCAGTTAATCTTGTTCGAGATACATTTTCGTTCTACAAAGTGATGAATCCAGATTTGAATACCTATTGTGAGAGATTCTCATATAGCATATCTGACACGTATCGAAACTGATTAAATTGGGTCTTAAACTGAATATCCTTGTGGAAGAAAAAAAAAGGTCATATTTTATTCTATAGCATTTCTATTGTATCCAAATACAACGGTAGGTTCTGTATTACCACATAGCATGAAGCTTTAGGTGGACGATAGTCCCGCCTAATAAGATCATCTGGCTCCTTTTGTGCAACCCACTTGACTAGATTATGATTTGGTCTATTACAAATCCCTAATCCTCTGTCGATTCATAAGCAAATAAATCTTAGTTGACGAGACTTTGTACTAGTAGCAAAGTTGAAGCTTGTTCATTACTTGTACTAGTAACATTTTAAAGACCTTGGGCCTGTTTGTTTGGCGTTTGGGAAAGTAGTTTGAGAGAGTAGTGGATTTTGTGAAATAATCTCGATTTGCGTAATGTTGTTTGTTTGGGTTTTGAGAGAGTGGTTTGAGAAATAAAGTAGGTGTAGGTTTTTTTGGAAGAGTTGGGTTGTAGGTGTAAGATGTGTAAGACTTTATGTCAAATCATGTTTGTTATGTGAGATAAATTGTGTAAGAGATAGGTTACTTTATGTCAAATCAAAGTAGAGTTTGTATAGGTTTTGTTTAGAGATAAGAAAATAGTTGTTTGTTTGACTTTTGAGAGAGTAGTTTGAGAAAATTAATGGATGAAAAATTTATTTCGGAAAATAGAAAACATGTTTGTTTGGCATTTCCCAAACACGAAAAAAATCTGGGAAACGCCAAACAAACAGGCCCCTTGTGTCGAGGTTCACAAAAACTATGAATATTTATCTAATTTTGTACAACTTTATTACTTGTTCATTATTTATTAGCTTTAATTTGTTAGTAGAATAATTCGATATTATATTACATTTTTTTTTTCACTGTTTCACGAAATAAACCTTAATTGAAGAGAGGGACGAAGAGTAAGAAAGACAGATCTGCCATTGGAAACTTTGACCATAGGTGAAGATAAATAATTGAATAATTGATTGCATATTTTACAAGTATTTTTCTGGCAAAAAGAAAAAAAAAAAAGAGTAAAAAAGTAAAGTAGGGACTTTTTTTAATTTGTCTTTTGGTTGGTCCATACGGCCCATTTACGTTGGATTGGGTTAGATCTGTTATTAAGCTGAATAGTGGAATATAATGAGTTCTTTTTGGAGTGGCCCAGTCTTTTCACATTTACTCCACAAGCAAAGAAATTGCGGTCTAGGGATGCAAACGTGGATGAATTCGACGACAACAAAAAAGTTTGAAAAAAACTGATTCTCCAACATTTTTGGAACTAAACCAGCCAAACAATACCTAAATAACCAACGAAATTGAAATCGTGCTAGAAGGGATCAGTTCATTCTAAAATTGAAATTTTTAGTTGTGGGCGAGGATCTTCGATGAAGAATAGCTCACAGCGGAGGGTGGAGGAGTTTACGGCTGGTTACTACGGTTTGTGCGCCGGTGGAGGAATGCTCAGCGCCGGAACCACTCATCTCGCCATCACTCCTCTCGACGTCTTAAAAGTTAACATGCAGGTAACTCTGCGCCGCCTTCAGTCTTATTTTGATTTTACTTTAAATGTTTTTGTATTCTGATTCTGGACTTAATCTGTGGCATTCATGATTTTTTTCAATTTCTAATATTTTTACTATATTCCCGCTCAATACGCATCATTGCTGCTACTTTGTTCCCATGACTAGAAATTGTGAAATATCATTAAACTCCAAGTACATATTTCTGTAATCAAACACCAGCCTCTGCTTGCTCTGTTCTTGAGC
The DNA here is from genome assembly GCA_034814905.1 of Penstemon davidsonii. Lineage (NCBI taxonomy): Eukaryota > Viridiplantae > Streptophyta > Magnoliopsida > Lamiales > Plantaginaceae > Penstemon > Penstemon davidsonii. Next base: position 10,534,803 of record JAYDYQ010002688.1, read on the forward strand.
AAATGTACAAGGGCTTTACTCTAGGGCCCACTTATTGTTTTGCTCTTGGTATGTTTTAGCTTTCCCTGAATATTAATGTTTACATATTTAGTTAATTTCAGATGAATTTTATTGTTTTCATATAACTTCAGGCTAGTTTCCTCTGTGCTGCCCCTGTATGGGGATTAACACACCTACAACCCCCGGTATTTTGGTTACGTTTTCTTAATAATCAATATCTCTGCTACTTTGTGTACATTTCAGGTGAATCCAATGAAATATAATGGAATCCTATCAGGGTTTAGTACTCTGTGTAGAGAAGAAGGTGCATCTGCTCTTTGGAGAGGCTGGTCTGGCAAATTTTTCGGATATGGTGTCCAAGGTGGATGCAAATTCGGTCTTTACGAATATTTCAAGACACTTTACGGTGGTATATTGGTAGATCAGAGAAAGGGTGTCATATTCTTCCTCAGCGGTGCATCAGCTCAAGTATTTGCTGATGTTGCTCTTTGCCCATTTGAAGCTGTCAAAGTTCGTGTACAAGCCCAATCGAGTTTTGCCAAGGGCTTAGCTGATGGATTTCCAAAACTTTATGCTACTGAAGGGCTTTATGGGTAATTGCAAGCACGGGAAACAACATTAAGCTTAATTTTTTATTTGGAGGTCTCACTAATGACACTGCTGATCCTATCGTGCATTTAACATGGTTGCAGATTCTACAAGGGTCTTCTTCCACTCTGGGGTCGTAACTTGCCATGTAACTTTCTAACTTCACCAAGCTTCTTTTTCACTATTTGTAGCTTATATTATGTTCTAGTGGTTGGATTGTAAAGAACTTATCTAATGCGGGTTTCTTGAACAAACATGTCAACTTTAGGCTTTTACCTTTTCTATTGGGTTTATTTTTCCTTTAAACATACTCTTACCACTTTTGCTACTTCATCTATTAATATTCAAATGTTCTTATCCCCTTTTAGGGATGTTCACTTTATATGATCTCTTTCCCATACTTTAGTACATGAAGCCACTGCAGAGATTAACGTAGAGGGAAGGTAAAAATGAAAAATTATGCCCAATACTCACCTTCAGCTCTGACCTAGAACGCAACTCTAGACATTTAGCCGTAAATGCAGTGTTTATTCATTTTCTATATGGTGAATTGTGCACGGAATCTGGCATTACATTTCTTTGTTAGTATGGAATTTTTGCGTCTCACATTCTTTACTTAAAACTCTTATCTGATTGCAAATGTTCCATAGTTTTTAACTTACACAATTTTGGTTAATGTTTTCTTGGTGCAAGTAAGAGAGAACTGTTTCATCTTGCAGTGCTTGTCTAGCTAACTTTTGTATTTTTAGAGCATTCTGTGGGGTCTGAATTGTGCCTCACTCACTGTGTATATACTTTAATCTGTAGACTGTTTACATCTATTTGCAGTTTCTATGATTATGTTTACAACATTTGAGCATTCTGTGGAACTGATGTATCACAAAATCATACAAAAAAGGAGGGAAGATTGCTCAAAAGCCCAACAATTAGCCGTGACATGTTCAGCTGGCTATGCAGCTGGAGCTATTGGTACAGTAATCTCGAATCCAGCTGACAATATAGTTTCATCTCTTTACAACAAAAAGGCTGCAACTATAATGCAGGTATTGTAACGGTATCAAGTCCTTTTACAATTTACATATACTTGTTCACAAGGAGTATAAGTTATGGAGCATCACATGGTTTTTCAGGCTGTAAAGAACATCGGGTTTGCAAATTTGTTCACCAGAAGTCTTCCTATCCGAATTGCAATCGTGGGTCCTGCTGTAACTCTACAATGGTTCTTATATGACAGCATCAAAGTGTTTAGTGGATTGTAAGTTTCTGAAATTTAGAATGCCATGTAATATTGTTCAATCTTTTGTTTCTGAATATTGTTTTTGGACTATGATATGTACAGGCCTACAAGTGGAGGGCTGAGAAGGCACTTGAAAGATAATGAGCTATTAAGCTACGAGGCAGTACCTTAGTCAAGCCAAATATTATGTGTATTCGGAGAACCTAACCTATGCTGTGAGCCTGTGAGTGAATCAATAATCCATTTTTGTTATTAACACTAAGGTTACTTTGGTGGCAGCACGAGGACATGGTGATGACGATGATGGCGGTGTTTGTAGGTTTCATTTAATATATATATTTGTAGCCATAAATTTGAAATTTAATAAGGTTACATTGTCACACTTGAATCTTGATCATGTGAGGTTGCATCAAATGTAGCTATTTGTTTTGTATATAAGATATCTAAAGTTTGGGGAGGTAATTGCTGAAGAGATTCTCTATTGCTGATAATCGTATCTAATTCTAATATGATTTTTTTTTTCTTTGATAATTAATTCTAATTTGATTGCAGTACAAAACAGTGCAGTGGTAAATAGTTTTGTTGATTGGATTGTGTGTGATTGGGCCACCAAAAGATTTTTCTTATTATTATTATTATACATACACAGGGAAACAAATTTTAGTATTTTTATTGTCTGTCAGATTTCGTTGACCTGGTCAACTTTGATAAGGTTGGTCTTTGGATTCCTTTTTACTTGTTTCTTTGTGGCTGCTCCAGTTGAAATTTGACAAATCTTCATATTTATAAACTATAACCATTCTATTATTATCACAGAAATAATTAGTGAAGATACATATTTTCCATGGTTTTAGGATGTTTCATCATGGAACCTCACTTAGCGCCAATTAATTATCGTTTTTGTATTTGTTACTATATCTAATTTGCTATTTACTTTGAAAATTTAATACGTATTCATTAATGATTTATTTATTTATTTAAGAATATAATAATCAAACCATACCTAATAGTAGTACTATAGCCTATATATATAATTAAGATAGGAAGAAATCTTAGGAAAGCAGATGGAAAGAGGAAGGAGACCTAGGCTGGTCAGCATACACACACTCTCTCTCCTACATTTATTAACTATTTATTTAATGAGTACACTTTTAATTTTTAACTAAGATATGAGAAAAATTAAGTTAGGGCCAAGACCTATACAGTGACATGAAAGGGAAAATAAGTAAAAGCGTGCAATTACTAATAATTTAAGGCCATTATAAAAATCTCTTCCCTAGCTTACAATTGGAGTATAAGATGTTGATTTATTGATTGAATATTAGTAAATTAGATACTTAAAAAAAGAAAAAAGACATATACTAAATTTTTTACAATTTAATAATGACATATAATATACTATTAATAGAGAAGAAGAAGAGAAATGGGGGAGCCTGAGAGGTGGTGCTGGAAAGTCTATCCTACATCCGAATAATCCGATCGTCGTCGTTGTCATCGATCGTCTTCCTCAACCAACATACGCTGATACGCACGCAATCACTGCCTTCATATTTAGATATACCTGTACGAATAAGCTTTGACTTTGTACTATTTCAACTATATGTGTAATCTCAAGATCCTGTTTTAATTCCTTTTTCTTTTTAATCTACATATGCATATTTGATCTGTCCGTGCAATTTCCTTTTTCCATTTTTAGCTGGTTTTATGACTTTCATTTCAATGAATATTGTGATTTTAATTAGCTGCTGTTAAATTATTTCTTCGCTCCGATCTGATTTGAAGATATTTTTTCCAGCTGTCTCGTTATTTGTCTGTCTTTGTCAATTTCGTTAATATTCTCATAGCTTGTTTTGCATCTTTGGCTCTGGGCTTGGGAGCTGGAATTTCAATTAAAATGTTCATATTATCTGGTTCTGTTTGATTTTTGAAATTTTGTTATAATTTATGTTGCAAATCTTTATTTTTTTTTTGTCTCTCATTTCAGAATTATAGCATAGTCTTGTTTAATTGATGTGATGTGTAAAGTTCTTCCAAGAAATTGAGGTGGGGGGAACTTGGGTTGTTTCATGGGCAATACATGCCGGGGATCATTTGGAGCCAAAGCTTTTCAGGGCTACAGCGAGCCCGAAGAACAGTCCAACTCCAAGCCCAAACCATCATCCAACCACTCCACCAATTCTTCTGACAATTACTCTCCAACCTCCCAAAATCAAGAACTCTCCAACGACACCCACCAAAACCACAAAAATCTACCACCTCTTATCAGTCCCAAGAAAGATAGCCTCATGAACCGCGGTGCAACTAACCAAGCTTACTTTGTGTTGGGTCACAAGACTGCTAATATTAGAGACCTTTACACGCTCGGCCGTAAATTAGGACAAGGTCAATTTGGCACTACTTATTTGGCCACTGAGATCTCCACTAACATTGAATATGCTTGTAAATCTATTTCAAAGAGGAAACTGATTTCCAAAGAAGATGTTGAGGATGTCCGGAGGGAGATTCAGATAATGCACCATTTGGCTGGTCACAAGAATATAGTCACTATTAAGGGAGCTTATGAGGACCCTCTGTATGTTCACATTGTGATGGAACTTTGTGGTGGAGGTGAATTATTTGATCGTATAATACAAAGAGGGCATTACAGTGAGAGAAAGGCAGCTGAGCTGACTAAGATCATTGTGGGAGTTGTTGAGGCATGCCATTCACTTGGCGTAATGCATAGAGATCTTAAACCGGAGAATTTTTTGTTGGTTAACAAGGATGATGATTTCTCTCTCAAAGCTATTGATTTTGGACTCTCTGTTTTCTTCAAGCCAGGTATAGTTAAAAGAACCGCTTTTGTAGCTTCTTCAGATTTGATGTAACTTTAATAATTTAGATACAATTATATATCAATATAAGTTTTGTATTTGTATTGAAGCCTCCTACGTAAATTCATAAAATTATTTAGATTTGACGACTTGTTTTGCAGACATTACCAGTGAATTACAATGGTAATGTTGGGAAAGTCTTGAAATATGCTGACCTACAAGTGATCTGTCCCAAGTCAAGGCAATGATAAAGCATAGGCTCAGTTTAGGCGAACCCATTTTTTTTAATTTTGTTATTAGACACGCTATCAAAAAATTCTTGCAAGGGCTTGTAACACCTATAAAATAGAGCGAAAATGACTGACTTTGGAATTATTCTTGTGATGTTGATTAGTATGTGAGCGAACATTGGGAGGGCACAATATTCTTATATGGAGATTTGTCTAACCATACATGGTGTGATTCTTCAGGTCAGATTTTCAGTGATGTGGTCGGAAGTCCATATTATGTGGCTCCTGAGGTTCTTTTGAAGCAGTATGGCCCAGAAGCAGATGTGTGGACAGCCGGAGTCATACTTTATATATTGCTGAGTGGTGTCCCTCCCTTTTGGGCTGGTAAGTTCGTGTAAATTTATAAAAATTAATATCCAGGTTCAATAGACTGATGCTTTTTAGTTATTGTTCAGAAACTCAGCAGGGTATATTTGATGCGGTATTAAAGGGACAAATTGATTTCGATTCCGATCCCTGGCCGCTGATATCAGAAAGTGCTAAGGATCTTATCCGGAAGATGTTATGCATGCGACCTTCAGAACGAGTAACAGCTCATCAAGTATTATGTACGTTATCTTTCGTAAAGCTGTTACTCTAGATTCTTGAGATCTCTTTATTTGTTTATACATTTTGAAATGATTGTAATCTTAAGAAAATCTCTATGTCGAAATTATTTAGGTCATCCTTGGATATGTGAAAATGGTGTTGCACCTGACAGAGCCCTGGATACAGCTGTACTTTCTCGTCTTAAACAGTTCTCTGTTATGAATAAGTTGAAGAAAATGGCTTTGCGGGTATGTAATATTCACAAATATGAACTTTACTCTTGAGCTTCAAATGGTTTTAAGGCCATGAATACTGATTCTAAGTTAACTTTCTCTCCTACTCTTTCTCCAGGTGATAGCTGAAAGCTTGTCAGAAGAGGAAATTGCCGGTTTAAAAGAGATGTTTAAGGCTATGGATACTGATAATAGCGGTGCTATTACATTTGATGAACTCAAAGCTGGTTTAAGAAAATACGGATCCACTTTAAAGGATACAGAAATACGTGATCTTATGGATGCAGTAAGTACACATGTCTTTAGGTTCTTTTATTGGTGTGCTTCATTTAATTTTATTTTCATCCATTCATTGCACATGCAATCGAGGAGAATAAAAACTCTAATTACGAGTATTCATTTCATTGAGATTATGGCTGAATATGAGTGATTAGAAAGACATAAAGAGATACTCCTGGCTCTTGTGTTAGTGATCTTTCTACTTAAGTTGATAGGCTGTAAAAAATGCTCTTTTGTTCTCCAATTATCTATAAATTCTTTTGTTCGACCTTCTTTGATCAATGTCTACCAATAATCAAATGGGATTCCCATGGAGTTTACTATGTTTTTGGTCTTTTATATTTATAGGCCTTTTTGAGTTGCTAAATGATTGCTATGTTGCAGGCTGATGTAGACAACAGCGGAACCATTGACTATGGAGAATTTATTGCGGCAACAATTCACCTTAATAAACTAGAACGTGAAGAACATCTTTTGGCAGCATTCCAATATTTTGACAAGGATGGAAGTGGTTATATCACGGTTGATGAACTTCAACAAGCTTGTGTAGAACAAAGCATGGCCGATGTTTTCCTTGAAGAAGTTATCAAAGAAGTTGATCAAGATAATGTAAGTTGTCATATAACATATTTATATGTGTTGAATAAATTAACATTATACTTCTAATAATATATTGCTAGTTGGCTAATGTAATAACATGTTCTTTTAGGATGGAAGGATTGATTACGGTGAGTTTGTGGCTATGATGACAAAAGGAAATGCCGGCATTGGAAGGCGAACTATGCGAAATAGCTTGAATATGAGCATGAGAGATGCTCCAGGAGCTTTATAAATCCATTTTCAATTCAACATGTCATTTGCAGGTAATTAATTGCCTTCTTATCTAATTCTCTTGTAATTATGATACTATTTTCATGTCTTTTCGGGATATCCTGTATAATCATGCAGACATTTAACAATAAATATAATATCTGAATGATAGATTAATGTGATAATGTTCTATCTTTTCATTAGCTTTATTAATTAAATTGAAATTGGTATAATCAGGTGTATCTGGAACATTGGACACAGCCTTGAGGACCTTCATCCATTAATTCATTATCAAGCTTCGAAAGAAAGTTTGACCTGTTTAGTTGACTTTTGTATTGTAAAGAAAAGATGGTAAGCGAGGTTCAGCAATTAGTAACATGTGTGAAATGTTCAGATGAGATGCTCCCTAAATTTGACATTTGTTCCCATTTATCAAATATTTGGGTAGAGAAGAACAATTGTGTTATTTGAGTGTCGTTTGCTGTTTGCTGTGTTACGATAGAATTTGCTGTAATAAACTTCTTCATTTGTGGTTATGTAATGTTGGTAAATTGTTTTGCTTTAATGCTTGTTTTTTCGTATATTTCCAGGCACTGACGAAAATACTGGTCATTGTATCTTCTTCCGTGATCAGTTTTTGTTTGGTTTTTCTTTGATCTCCAATCTTCCAGTATCGTTTCATTAAAGATGATCTCCAGTAAAGATAACGTATGCTTATTTTGGTGTATAATATGCTCTTTTTATGTTGAATTTGCAAAGCGTAGTTTTTCTTTTAATTAATTTAAAGCATGTTCAATTTGCCCACATTCACTAGGACTCTAGGCCTCGGCTTGATGATCACATGTTCAACTCATTATTTTATTATTTCGTTCAGTTCACATGGTGCATGGTTTTTTAGAGTTTATATCGGATTAGTTCATGTTTAAATTTTCCTTCAAAAATACTCATATAAGAGTATGTTAATAATATGTAAGTTCCATACCTCTACCTTTTTTTTTTTTTTTTTTTTTTTTTTTGGGGGTGGTAAATGTAAGTTCCATAGTAATAGTCTATAATTGGGGAAATTATATAAAACTTTAATATAATTACTCATAATTTATCTGTCGAGAAGCTCAAATTCTACTTATAATTTCATTGGGTTTAATATAAGTGTTCAAACTTTACAGACTTAATGAGTCACTGGGTCTCGGGTAAACCCTGCTCAACTAACAATCTATAAATTCGGGATAAAGTTAGTATAAGGTTAAAGCTTATGCCTCTGTCAAATATTGATAACATAATGTTTTGAATTGAAAGGATGCAAAACCAAACCTTGTGGATTGAATATCATTACCAACTATGAGTTTGAGAGGAAAAATGGAATGGACGGAATCAGTTAATTTTCTACACGGTCACTGTTAGCTGTCCATATTCTTCAGTTTTAAATAGTCAAAATAATTATGCCAAACATGCATGTGCTAGCCATTCATGATATATTGTTGTATTTATTTAATTTAATTGTTCTAATAGTTAATTTATATTTCCATCTGTAAAGTGAAGTAAATTCTATTATAAAAAATAAAAATAAAAAACTTTAAAGGCCAGACGAAACAATTAATTCCTGCACCGACGGCAACTTTCAGAGGCATGGATGTTAATCGTTGTAACATTGTATATATGAAAGACTTTAATTTGACCAAAATAAATAAATTGAAAGACTTTAATTATTAACAGTTCTGTAGCTTTCTAAAGATCAACAGATGTTTCTTGTAGACGTTCGTTAATTAGGTTCTTTAATATTGTTTTCAATTAATAAAAAGGTTCTACAAGCTCAATTATCTATTTACCTTACACGTTGTTTGGCAAAATAATAAAATTAATGGTGAATTAGTCTTTTTGTCTTTGTGCTCAGCATTAATTTGCTGTATTAATTGTGCGTATCACCCTTTTTTCTGTCTGTTTTAGTGTTTTAGTTTAAGTGCCATTTTCTTATCACATTTTGGGGTAAATTTTACATATTCATCTGCAGTCTGTCCCAATATTATAAACATGGGTAAAATTGTATATTTCGTCCTTCAATTTTTACTACGTGGTGGCTTTGGAAAAAAAAAATCCCACAAGAAAATTTGGTCCTTCAATTTATTATTGCAATTTCAGAACAATTTGACTATAATTTTGATTAATTGCTCACGGAATTCAAAGTTTCACTCCCAAATTAAAAAAGATTTCATTGGAAATACTTGTCGATGTTGTCATGTGAGCATCAAATGATAAAAAAATTAGGGATTTTGCATAGTTAATATTCTCGCACTAATGACAAACTCCAACAAATTTTTTTGAATTCCGGGATAAATGAACTGAAACTGTTGCAAATATCCTAAAATTGCAAAAGATGAAAAGTTGAAGAACCGAAGCTGATTGCCGAAGAAAAAATTGTCCCAAAATCACCACTTATTAAAAACTAAAGGACTAAAAATGCATTTTCCCCTCAATACATGTATGTTTTACAAAAGGTGCTTTCACGATTCCGGAGCAAATCAAAATAACAAATACAATCACGAAATTAATTCTTACGTACTCAGACAATATAATGCAACAAATGAATTAATTACAAATGTAATAACGAAAACAAAAAAATGAAACAATAATAATCCTCTACTAAAAATTTACATACTATCAATTCACGAGCGAGAAGGAGATGACTTTGATGCCGATCGATTGTACACTGTCGGCGGGTTGGCAAATTCATAACGAATTGAATAAGAAATTACGGATGATAGATCTGATCATATATATCGATCAGGTACCGAACGAGGCTGCCCTGCCGCCACGGTTTCTTCATCGTTCATCTCCAGATCTAGGGCGTAGGTGGGGTTTCGGTAGAGGATCCAGTCCCACCACTTCCTCATGGAATCGCCGACGGAGGCGACGGCGGGGGAGGAAGATATTGCCGAGATGTTGAAAGAGAGAGAAGAGAGCCTCCGTCTGATTTCGCCGCCGGCCTGCGTTTCCGAGTGTGATACAGGAAGCGATTGCTTGTCCTGGTAGCTGAACATGGATGACCTCATTCTCTATAATGTAGAATTGTAGATTGGTCTAAATTAGGTCAATTATAATTAATTAGATATGAAGTTGAAGGAATGAAAGAGGAATAAATTGGAACAGAGCAAAGAAATTAGATGATTTTGATGTAGACTGTTCAGTGTTCACAGCTATGTCACAGCTAACCTGATTTTAACTTTTCTACTAGCCAAGCCGCCTAAGTAATCATTGATTCATTGCTTAATGTTATTTTAAGAAAACGTATAATCATGTATAGGATTCCTTCTGAATTATCAAAACAAAAAAAAAAATGTATAGGATTCCTTTCTCTTACTACCACGTCAAAAGTAATGATATTGATAGTCATATCAACGTCAAAATTATAATTTGTCACTCGATTTAAATAAATTTTTGCACCTCTCTATACCTTTTGAAATGAAAGGTCTATATGCTTCACATGGGCTGTCTACCCCAAACTGTCATTTAGTCTCATAATTTGTAACACAATTTTAAAATTCTAACTCATGTAGAATGATATCTGACAAATGGCTCAGGAGGGGCCTTTCACTGCCTTCAAATTAATTTGTGCATAATAGGTCCAAATCTTTCATTCAGATGCACGTAGCTAAGGGCCTATTTAGAAGGGTCTTAGATCGGTTTCGCGTGTCTCGATTTAAAAAAAATGGTTTTGATGGTTTCGGTGAAATCTTTGAAATCCCATTTGGTTAGGTTTTGAATGTTAGATTTTGTGATTTTAAAAAAGTTGAAACTTCACTTGAATTGAGTTTGGATGTTGGGGTTTGGGAAAAAAAATTAGGTGGTAGGTATCAAATCAATGCTTTTTTTATTGAGTTTGAGGGAAAACATAGGTAATATGTGTGAAAAGTAAAAGAAAAAGGAAGGAACAAAAAGAAGAATTGAAGGCTGGCAAAACGTATGATGCTCTCTACTGCTGAAGCAACCTGACTTCTACTGTTGAACACCACCTTCATACTCTGCTTTGTCACCACATGAATCACCATCAACCGCCCACACCTTTGGAAGAAAGGAGTACCAAAAAATTTAGGACCCGCGAAACAACACAGGAACATGTGCCTATGGAAAGCGAACTTAGACAGGGAGATATGAAGGAAGGTACTCCGATTCCGGAGAGGCCTTCCTTCCGACAGAAACTACTGGGAGAAAGAATCCAGAGAGAGGCAGTAAGGTTTGAAGAGAAAACCATGTTTGAACTTGAAAAAATTAAGGTGGTAACGGCGACCGAGGAATGTCCTTATCCGAGAATCATCATTGAAGAGGACTTGCTGGAAAGCATTAGAAGGCCCTGGCAAGAAACACTCATTCTGAAAATGATGGGAAAATCTTGGAACCTCAATTGGCTATCCACCAAGTTGGACTCTATGTGGAAACTCAGTGGAGACTTTGAATTGCTGGACTTGGGACACAACTGTTATATACTTAAATTACATGACCAAGTGAAAAGAGAATATATTCTAACAGAAGGACCATGGATGATTGCGGGTCACTTTCTTGTGGTGCGACAATGGAGGCCTAATTTTCAAGCTTCCACCGATAGGATATCCACGGCCATTACATGGGTACGTATTCCGGAGCTGGGGTCTGAATATTATAAGGATGCCATTGTATACTCTATTGCTAAAGGTATCGGAAAACCTATCAAAATTGACCATGATACATATTGGGCCACGAGGGGAAAGTTTGCCCGGATGTGTATCGAAGTTGACGTCGACAAGCCATTGGAGAGGGCGGTTGAAGTAGGGGGGAAACTTTACCCGATATTGTATGAGAATTTCCCGGTTCTTTGCTATGGATGTGGTCGGGTAGGGCACAGGAAAACAGAATGCTCTAGTTTGCTGCATAAACCAGAAAATGCTATGGAGGAAGATGAGTTGACTCGGAGCGAGTAAAAAATGAGTGAAGTTGGTGGACCGAGTCAACTGGAAGTCAGAGTCTGTACGGAAGGCTTTGGGGAATGGATGCAAGTTCAGAGACGTGACAAAAAAAAAGGGACACGGTTCCAAGGAAAACCAAGTAAGGAAAGTACCTCAGTGTATCAAAAAAACAAATTTCAACATCTTGCACCAACTGATGATGAAACGGCTACTGATGGTTTGGAGGAGACAGAGACAAACAGCACAAAAGTTACAGAAAGTCAACCTGAAAATGTGTCTAAAATTAGGCACGTGAAACAAAGTAATGGACAGAGAAACGCCCGTAACATGAATAAAGGGGGCAACCTTATTGTACCGAACTTAAAAGCGAAAAATAAATTGGGCTCTGCTCAAGTGGGCTTGGGAGCATCAGGAGGTATCACGCCCGTACATAATGGGCCTGTTTCGGGGACTAAGGCAGATTCTAATATAGTGGGCCAGCAAGAATTTGATGGGGCTTGTAAGAGTAACTTTATTAAAAATAATGAAGGCCCAAGTATTTGTTCAAATGGAGTAAAAACAAGCAACATAAGTTCAGAAATGTAGAGCTCATCTTCCATTCTCACGAACAATGAACTCTTCCAATTCACTAGCTCAAATGGATCCCAGGTTTACTTACCCCAAATATCAACACCATTTTTAACAAGAGAGAATGACTCGAAGGTAACTCCTCTCGCAGTTCGATTTGTACTTCCAAATGTTACGGGAAATTACAATATCACCCCTAATTTGGCAAGTGAGAACTTCAGTGGAATTAATACATCAACGGGGAATGGTGCGGAGTGTAGTCATGGACCTCCAACCGAGTCTTGTGGAGGGTTTGCACCATGTAATGTTGGCGGGGAGGATCGCACATCAGATCTTGGAGCTTTGGGCAGAGAGAGCAATTAGCGGGCCCATACTGCCTTCACCATCCTACATTGTCATCAATGAAGATTCTTACATGGAATTGTAAAGGTGCAGGGAATGAGAAGTTCTTCACGAATTTCCGGGAATTGGTTAAGGTACATAATCCTGATGTGATTTATTTACTTGAGACTAAAGTGTCGGAGAATCGGGCCATTCACATTTCGAATAACCTTGGTTTTTCCGGCGTTTGTCGTGCCCCTATTGTGGGAAGAGGAGGTGGTATTTGGATGTTATGGCAACAAGAGAATATCCGGGTTGAAGTTTTAGATGCTAACCCACAGGCCATTCATGCTATTATTGGACAAGAATACCAAAATGAATGGCTTTGTTCGGGGATTTATGCTAATCCCAATCCTTTGCTTCGAGAAGGGCTTTGGCGTAATTTGGAGGATATGAGTTCGGCGGTTAACTTACCGTGGCTTTTGACAGGGGATTTCAATGAGGTGTTTATGTCAAATGAGAAACGTGGTGGTAACGCCCCTTCTTTGGGACGTTGTCTCCGTTTCAAAGATATGATTGATCAGTGTGGCTTGATGGATTTGGGATACAGGGGGCCTAAATTTACGTGGTCGAACTCTAGAGGGGGACTTGCACGTATTAGAGAAAGAATTGATAGATCTCTCGCCAATATGGAGTGGCACAACTTGTTTCCGGACGGCATGGTTCTACATCTACCAAGGACACATTCTGATCACCACCCTTTACTTACGCTTTGCAATGGTTTGGAACATACGCCAGCCAACAAGCCATTTCGTTTTGAATCAGCTTGGACCACGAACTCCCAGTGCGAAGAACTTGTGCACAATACTTGGCAAAATTCGGACTCGATTGTGGATGCTATTAGTAAGCTTCCTGATGTCCTTAGAGAATGGAACCGTTTATCTTTCGGAAACATCTTTACACGAAAACGCATCCTCCTCGCTAGGATCAATGGCATCCAAAAATCCCTTAGTGTAAGGGAAAATTCTAATCTTAGTGAGCTGGAAACAGCCCTTATAGAGGAATATAACAAAGTTTTGAAACAAGAAGAATTGCTTTGGTACCAAAAATCGAGAGTGAAGTGGCTGGAATTTGGGGATCGGAATACGCGGTTTTACCACATGACTACACTTTGTCGACGTAGAAAAAATAAGGTGCTTGCCCTTAAAATCGATGGAGAATGGCAAACAGATGGGGTCTTATTAAAACAACATGTGTTTAACTTCTTCTCCAGAATGTTACGGCAAGAAGAATGTGTGGTGAACACAAACCTACGAATCAGCACGTTTCAAAAACGTATAAATCCAAGGGAATTGGAGAAACTTTCAGAACCTATTACGAAGTTGGAGGTGAAATCGGTGGTGCTTAGCCTTGGTCCTCACAAAGCCCCGAGCCCCCATGGGTTACAAGCTTTCTTTTACCAAAAGTACTGGAATTCGGTTGGAGATTCAGTTTTTGAATTCGTCAAAGATGCCTTCATACAGGGACGGTTCCATGAGACTTTGGGAGAATCATACTTATGCCTCGTACCTAAGGAAGACAGCCCCGAGTCAATTGCAAAATTTAGACCTATTGCACTTTGTAATGTGCTCTACAAAGTTGTTACGAAGACTATTGCCCAACGGTTGAAACCTCTCATGTCCGAAATTGTTAGCCCGCTTCAGAGTAGCTTTATACCGGGGCGCGGAACACATGATAATATCTTGATGGTCCAAGAACTACTACACAGCCTTAGAAAGAGGAAGAAAAACAAGATCGGGAGTATGGTGATTAAATTGGATTTAGAGAAAGCGTATGATCGGGTTAGTTGGTCTTTCTTGGAGCAAACTTTGAATTTCTTTGGCTTGCCAGCGGATTTGGTCAAAATTATCCTATTTTGCGTTAAGTGCTCTAAACCTCGCATTCTTTGGAATGGGGAACCATGGGATGCAATTGAACCATCGTGTGGCCTAAGGCAAGGAGACCCTTTGTCACCATACCTTTTTGTGTTGTGTATGGAGCGGCTTTCGTATATGATTAGCGAAGAGGTGAACCGAAAGAAATGGAAAACACTTAGCCCGTGTAGAGGGGGGCCAAACATTTCCCACTTGTTCTTTGCGGATGACCTCCTACTTATGGCAAAAGCTACAAGTAAAAATGCTCGTTGCATTAGAAGGGTTTTGAATGTTTTTTGTGATTCCTCGGGCTTGAAAATTAGCTTTCCGAAATCGAAAGTCTTCTTTGCGAGTGGAGGAGGGGGAATAATCAAAAGAGAAATCACATCGATTCTTAATATTGGTCGCACAAACAATCTTGGCAAATACTTGGGGGTCCCCATTATACATGGGAGAGTTTCCACACGGACCCTTCGAGATATGATTGACCGTGTGGTTGGCCGTTTATCGGCATGGAAGGCCAAGCTTCTTTCTATTGCGGGGCGTGCTACACTCATCCAAGCGGTTACGTCGGCTATCCCTAATCATGTGATGCAAACTAATTGGCTTCCAAGCTCCACTTGTAATCAACTTGATAAATTGAACCGTAACTTTCTTTGGTCTTCCGACATCTCCCAAAGAAAACTTCACCTTGTGGGTTGGCATAAAGTTACGAGACCAAAGAATGAAGGTGGTTTGGGTATTCGGCAAGCTAGAAAAGCCAACATCGCGCTCCTTGCCAAGGTGGGATGGAGGACTTTGAATGGTGAGAATAGATTGTGGGGGGATACTTTTCGAAGCAAATACCTTAAAAATGAGGACATTCTTGCTTATAAGATTAAAGGCGGAGACTCATTCACTTGGAAGGGAGTAGTACGGAGCTTGAAGGAAGTTGAGAGGTGCATCCGATGGCGTATTGGGGATGGTAGTACTATTTCCGTTTGGCGTGACCTTTGGGTAGGGAAAGAGCCACTTGCTAAGGCGTTAGAGGGGGAAATACACGAAGAGGACTTAAACCTCAACGTGGCACAAATTATTAATGAGCATGGCCTTTGGGATAGAAGAAATTTGAGAACTGTTGTACCAGATTCTACTTGGGATATGATAAGAGACATGCCACTTCCATTGGAGTTAAACCGTGTTGATAAGAGGATTTGGAGTGGAACTTCGAATGGAGGTTTTTCTTGCAAATCTGCTTATGGCTGCCTCAACCGAACTGAAACAAACTCGATGGAGAGCTGGGATTGGCTGTGGAGAATTAAATGCCCAGAAAGAATTAGGTTCTTCTTGTGGATTTGCCTCCACAATAGCCTTGCCACGAACAAACTCCGGTATGAACGTAAAATTGCTGATTCTAATACTTGTTCTAGATGCAACCATGATGCGGAATCTGTTATTCATGCACTTCAGGACTGTGTTTTTGCGAAAGGAATCTGGGAATTCGTTATTGCTCCGACTCAGTTTCTTGAATTTTGTCAAGTAAGCCCTCTAACGTGGATCAAAGTGAACACGACGAAAGCTAAATTTGATAATATCTTACTCCCGGAAGCTCCGTGGAATGTGATATTTGTCGCAGTTATTTGGTCGATTTGGAAAGCTAGAAACAAAGAAATCTTCCAAGGAGTTCGAGATCCGATAAGAGTGGTCACATTTTCAGCTAAAAAACTGGTGGGCGAAATTGCACAAATTAGACCCATGAGGGGTCCTAAAACTGAAAAAATGAAGAGGGTGGGGAAATGGGTGAAACCGAACAAGGGATGGTTTAAAATTAATACGGATGGCAGTGTTTACTTGGATAAAAATAGTGCAGCAGCAGGAGGATTAATCCGTAATGAGAGTGGCGATTGGATAATTGGTTTTGCTCGCAACCTTGGGGATATTTCGATAACGATTGCGGAATTGACTGCAGCGAGAGAAGGTCTTAAGCTAGCATGGGAAAGGCGACTACAACGAGTGATTCTTGAAGTTGACTCGGAAGTGGTGGTTAATTTGATACGTGAGGCTGATACCGAAACTCACCCCTTAGGACATATCATTGAGGATTGCAGAGCACTTTTACACAGGCCCTGGGAAAGCAAACTGATCCATACTAAGCGTGAAGGAAATCGATGTGCAGACGCATTGGCGAAAATGGGACATCACACTCATGGGATTTGGGAGGAAGCCCCTACTAGCTTGGTACCCCTTATGGGGTTTGATCTGATTTAGTTCTGTTTCATTTCGGATGTATCAAAAAAAAAATAGGTAATATGTGTCAAATCAATATTTTATAGGTTTCAAAAGTTTCGATATGTGTTTCTGAATATGCTTGTGATGAGTTTCATGAGTTTTGTCAAACTCCATTTGAAAGAGTTCTGACTCAATTTCGCAAAACCGGACCAAAACCCAGCCAAATAGGCCATAAATCTTCACATTCATATTTACTTGGTTGAGCCTCTCTTTGAGGAGTGTTCAAATCCTTACATCTTTTGCGTATATCGAAACTTACCCAATAAGAAATCTTATCACCTTAGGATCAGTAGAGTTTTATTGTCAGTGTCACTAGGATTTCGGTTGTCGACTCTACCGACATAAAAACCTCACCAACTTCATTAACCATTTGACACTGGATGCGTCAACCCCTTTACAACGTTCAACGAAAAATAAGAAGGTTTTTTCTTTTTTTTTGTACTTTGAGGCTCACATGATTTAAAAAGTTCCAAATCCTAAAATACAGAAATTTTACAACAATAGCAAAAACATGTTTCAACTTAGTACTCTTATTATAATTTATAATTAAAACCTCCCTGTATACCGAGTTTTCATACAGAAAGTTATAAACTTCAAAGTATGATTATCAAGTCAAATCTGACCCATTTTACTTAAAATGGATCGACCTTAAGTTTTAAATCAAATGTAGCATAAACTAGTAGAAATTATTCCAAAACTTTATCCCTTGTGAATTAATATATAAAAAATATCCCAACTAAATTTAACAGTAAATGAATACCACTGAATATGTCTAAGTTCATATTTTAACTTATGGTGAAGAAGTCCCGGTAGTACAATGTAAGAATATATTTTATTAAATAAATACAAATTTGTGCTGCTAAAATGAAATTACACCTTAATACAAGAAAAACCCATAGTTGGGCCAGAAATTCATTATACCGTACTTGCTTCGAAACAGTTGATGGGCCTCCAACAGAATGGTTTGGCCTTTTCTAGCACTTGGCCCAATACTAGAAGATTTTAGTAGATCACGGCGGAGAAGAAACCTCTTACCGGAGATTATACGAAAACAAATACCACTCTAACATGTTCACTCAATTCTGAATAAGAGTTGCTACATTGCTTCAATGGAGTACAGAAGAATTAAGGATCAGGTCGCTAAGTGAATTGTCTTGCTTATTCTTCTTAATTACTTGTATGCTGTGTGCGTAATTGTGTATATGCATATCGGTGATTGCACCTTTGTTTTTGCAATTTTGTGTGCTCACACCGTAATAGTGACATCATAATTCCTGCTCACTCCACTGATAAATTCATTGTCAAACATTTAGGATAAAGATGGGGATATTGTTCATGATGATGTTGAGAGCTTAAGAGTTAAACCTCATTCAGGTGCCAAATGCTAGTCGCTACTTATCTTTTACACTAGCATTACACGTGCTGAATCTATTGTTTTTCGTTTTCGTTTTTCCTTGGGGGCAGCGTATGTTGATCCTCACATCACATTTGATGTTGATTTACAGGCTCTCAGAGTAACCTGGTTGCGTTGGGAAGCAGATCTGGTGACCGTTCGAAGTGGAAACTCAAGTATGAATCTGTTTCATTTCCTTAGCTTTTCTAACAGTATACTAACTGCACAGGGAAATAAGTTTTTCCTCATCATTCTATTGGTTTTTATCAATGAAAAATTAGGTCAGTCGTTACACTTGCGTTGACGATTCTTACAAGTTCACAATCAATTCTCATTTTCTGGTCAAAGAGGGCTGGCAATTATGAGTACAGTGTTACTACTGCAAATTTTCTGGTGAGCGGATGATATTTCTTGCAAGGCTATTATTATTATTTAATGCTTGATCTACATGTAGTCTACTTTTGTTTTCTGTTACTCTCTGGTAAGTGTAAGTGTCTGGATCTCTAAAGGAATGTTCTGATTTTGATCTTGAATTGGCTTTCTACTTAGGTAGAGGCTTTGAAATGTGCCCTATCACTTGCAGCCTTGGCAAGAATATGGAGGAATGAAGGTGTTACTGACGATAACAGGTCTTCCCCCTTCCCTTATTCATTTCTCCATTATTTGATAGACCTAGAGACATTGTGGATCTCTGGCTTATATGTTCATCATCTTTCCCTTTGGAAAGTTTCAGGGAATAACTTTTCTTGATAGTATCCAATAATTCACAACTAATCAGCTAATGTGAGTCTTGATAAAAGATTTTGTTCCTTTACCCGTTTGTGGTGATTTTAAAAATTTAGTAGTATTCTTCATGTGATAATTCTTCTGACAAAACTTGAAGACTTCTGAGAAATGATTCCTTGCAGTGGCTTCTTCTGTCACAACAAAATACTACCCTTTAAAAACATGGACCTGTGTAATTGACTCAAATTCCTTTTCTAAATCCCTCTTTTATATTAAGTTAACCGTATTATTCTGTTCTCTCTCTTCCTGTCTCTATAGATTGAGTACAACATTGGATGAAGTAAGTGTATATCCCATTCCTGCAGCTCTATACCTCTTCAAGAATTTACTTCAAGTATGATATCATTCTTGCCTCTCAAAAGTTTCCTCTAAATTTGTAGTCTCTGTTGTGGCATGCTGTTTCACAATTGTTTCTCTTATGACAGTATTACATCTTTGCATATGTGGATGCTCCAGGATACCAAATATTGAAGAACTTAAACATCATCAGCACTGGCATATTATATCGTATCATTCTTAAGAAAAAGTAAGCCGTTCTGAATTTACAGAAATGGATTTATATGTTTCGAATGTGGAAAGTCTCAATATCACTCCATTTTCATTGAGAGAGATTTTAATATAAGGAATTTCACTGCATTTTGGTTGCCCCTGCTCAGGATAACAACATTTAAGCATATCTTTATTTTTTTTATGGATGATAAGGTGGTAGGGGAATGCAGATAGGCTTTTGACAACCAACATCTATTTGATAAGGAACATTTTCTTTCAGGTTGAGTGAAATTCAGTGGGCAGCTTTTGTTTTATTGTGTGCAGGGTGCACTACGGCACAACTTAAATCCAAGTAAGGATGCAATAAATATATCTCTATGTAATTGTCCTTGAGGTTAGTTTTAGAGTGTTCACCATACTCCTAACCTCTGCATGCACTAAATTCTTGTCTACGCCTTGTGGAATGACTTTTGTCTGTGCAGTTCAGATAATCAAGTACTGCAAACTCCTTTTCAAGGTTGGCTGATGGCAATTGTAAGTTGCTAAACTGAAATCTTATAGCATAACAAAGTTGTGCATTATCACTCCTCAGATGGAAAAGAATTTATCCTTTTTAGTTGAGATTTTTAAGTTAAAACTATATTACTTGAATTCTCCTCATGGATATAAGCTTTAGTATAGGAAAGTGAAAAGAAAAAATAGAATCGTTGAGAATCAGTTTTTGTGATCGATGTCCAAACAATATGTAAGTAACTCTATGTGAATCTATTTCAGATAATGGCCCTTCTTAGTGGTTTTGCTGGAGTCTACACTGAGGTAAATCTGTAGCACATCTTTCATCTTTTGCACATTAATTTTCATCAAAAGAAGCTGGATAGTAGTTTCTCAATTTTGCAGCCTGTAATGTCATGCTGAAATTCTTTTGTTTGTAGCTGATAAACACAATTATCATAATGATATTCCTTTGCAATCCTGTTGACGCTATTCCGTATCTTTTTCTGTAAAAAAGTTGTGCTTAGCCTTATTTAAACTTATTTGACCTTGTTTTGAATTTTTCTTCTGCAGGCTATAATTAAAAAACGACCTTCAAGGAACATTAATGTACAGAACTTTTGGTTGTATATATTTGGGATGGCTTTCAATGCTATTGCTATTCTGGTTCAAGATTTTGATGCTGTCATGAACAAGTAAATTGAGACTACTTACACTTGCGTCTTTCTCCAATTTATGTCAATGATGTAGATGACTCCATGGGCAAAAATATACTCTACCCTTGTGTCAGATCACCACTGCTGAGGTCAAAACTAATGAAATTATTCTGGGAGGATAGTTGGAAACTTGGAACCTACTGATGATTTTCTCTCTTGAACAATTTAGTTCACAATGAAATATAAAATTTACATGTTAGCAAAGTTCTTGCCTTTGAATAATTTGCAAGATTTGCTGAAGTATGAAGCAGTATACTAATTTTATCTTTTTAAGCTGCTTTTTAATTGGCCAGACATTCTGCAGTCTCCCCAATTCATGTGTAATTTATATTTTTTTTCTACAGGGGCTTCTTTCATGGATATTCACTAATTACAGTTCTCATGATTTTAAACCATGCTCTGAGGTACTCTTCCCTTTCACTGACTTAACTAGTAGAACATTCAGTTTTTAGTCAACTATGGGGGCCACCATATTCTCTTTTAACAAGTCTAAAAGGCGTAACCAAACTACCAAAGAAGTTAAAGGAAAAAAGAAAAACAATTATATGGCCTTATTTTGCCCAATTTGGCTAGTATTTAAATGAAAAGTGGTGGGGAACCACTGATTTATTTAACCCCAATTAGATGTGCTCCCTGTACAAAAGTTTTGAAATCTACTGTAATTCTAAGTACGACTTTACAAACCTATTTAGCTAGTATTGATAATATCTTTGTGATCAGACAAAAACTCTTAATAAAAATATTGCAGATTCTTTCACTCAGTTGTGATTTATGATATTAGGACTTAATTTTTTTCTAAATAAAAAAAATGACTTTTTTTAAGTCTCATAAATGATGGACTACCTTTAACGTTTTTTTTTTTTTAAATCTGGAGTTCTAACAAGCTGCATATACAAATGATGTCTTTTATTTATCACTTGAAACACTAGTTACCATTGATTTCGTGCCAAATCTCAATTTGTTTATCCATGAACATCAAGGGCCTCTATTTAGCATTAAATGACTAAATCATGTGGTACACTGTAGATATACCATACTTGAAAATATTTTATACAAATCTTTCGGTGTTCAGAAATAAAAAATAATGTATTTAGATGTGTATGTCCTAATATAGTTTTTTTAATGCAGTGGTATTGCTGTATCAATGGTCATGAAATACGCTGACAACATAGTGAAGGTAAGGACTGATTTTCACATTTATTTTATTTGGAGCTCAAATCACTTTTGAGATTATACGTAGGCATTTATTTGGTCCATAAGTTTCAGTTTTTAGAAGTCTAAAGAACGCTCACCTTTCTCCTCCCCAGGCAGCAAACATGAGTGGAGATGCTAACATCTTTTAAATATTTTACAGGTGTATTCTACATCAGTTGCAATGCTGTTGACAGCGTTTGTGTCTGTTTTCCTATTTAGATTTCATCTTTCCCTTGCCTTCTTTCTTGGTTCAACGTGAGTGTTCTTTCTCTAACTTTTTATCAATTATACAACTGATTCTGAACATGATTAATACAGTACAGTTACTTGATGTAAATACCAAAGCATGAACTTCAAGAAACTGAACAAAATTATTCCTTTTGCAGTGTCGTTTCAGTCTCAGTATATTTACACTCCATCGGGAAGCTTCAGAGATAGTAATTTCCTTGTCAGAGTGGTCAGTGTAAAGGCTATATGAATTTTCTCTTATGGTTCATTTGGATTGAAGGATTTCAATGACTCTAATTTTGGGTAGATAACAAATACCTAGGTATTTAAAACCAATACAAAATCAAAATGTCATTTGTTATTATGGATTTGAATACACAGGTCCAAATGAAATCACGCGACCTTCATTGTTTATCAGTTTATTAGATCAAAATTTAATTGAGAGCATCCAATCAGATTGTTCTATGCATGTGAATTCTTAGATGTCTTTTCTTTGTAGTTCAAAGTTCAACCATCACCACGGAAAAATTAAATTGAAAGAGATGATTCTGAAATTACAGTGGTTTCTTGAAGGCAATGTTTTTATCTTTTAGACATCGTCGGTGTTCAATCCGTTTCTTCTAACCCATGCTCAAATATCTAATCCTGCAGGCTCAAAAACACAAAACGAGTATGCAATGAAGATGACAGCGGCTGCCTTGAGTTAATATGCATGTCTGAAGAAGATAACAGTCTGGTCAATGAATCTGTGAAGTGCACCCGAACATCCTTGTTCAAACATCTCACCGGTGTTAGAACTAGTGCCTTCCAAAAGCCGGCCTTTAAGGATGCTAGTTATAAACTTTCAAGAGAAAACGTCAATTACTTGAAAATTGAAGCAGCAGCATAGAGCTGTATGAGTTCCTGTAATTTGGGTATCTCTGATTCTCAATTTGGCTAAACCACAATCTTCAGAAGAATATGGCAGCATGTTCCCTTCATAGATATGTATTCAGTGTTGTGTTCATTTTGTTCCCTTCATAGATATGTATTATCCTTAGAACTGAAATTCCATTTAATTCTTGATTCTTTAAATCATGGATGTAGAGACATGATAATATTGATGACAGCACGGAAGAAAGGTTTGGGTGTCTTAGTGTCAAACCCATTTTTTTTAAAACTTAAAGAAAATGATAATAGGAATAATGAAATTTTGATTCAAAGAAATAAAGCTAATGAGTTTGAAGAGGAATTAATATAAGTTAATTTGAATGTCCTAAAATGAACTTGAACTATTCAATTGAGCTTTTATATTACTAGAAGCTATCTCAAAAATTTAAAACCTCATTTATTGCAAGTTGAGGAACTTATAAAAAGATAAAATAATGAGATGAAATTCACATTTCTCAT
Source organism: Penstemon davidsonii (assembly GCA_034814905.1). Classification (NCBI taxonomy): domain Eukaryota; kingdom Viridiplantae; phylum Streptophyta; class Magnoliopsida; order Lamiales; family Plantaginaceae; genus Penstemon; species Penstemon davidsonii. The sequence goes on from JAYDYQ010002688.1 coordinate 10,558,271, forward strand.
TTCCAAGAAATTTCCTTTGATTTATATTAAACACTTGTACACTTCATAATTACTACACGTAATTTCCCAAACCCACTCACCTATATCATTGATCTCAAATTTTCAACTCACTCAAATTGCCCAACACTCAATCACTAACACACTCACCGCAACACACACACTAATACACGCACTAACACACGGTTTATATACATGTATTAATTTCTTCATACATTTGTCAATCCTTAACCGATTTTGATGAAGAAAAGGGCTAAATCCCTATATGTAATAAGGGCTATCCTTTGGAGTAAATAATTTACTGAATTCATGATCATATATTGGAATTTATAAGAAAAAAATGGTGGGCAATATGGTGCATGTTAGTTTTCTGGTGAGATTTAGAGTGGCTGTTGATGGGGGCAGAGGTGGTCGGTTTACAAGGCTGTGGCAGGGGTGAAATGTGGACAGAGGTTGTGGGTTAGGATGGAGTAAATTGTGCAAAGAAAAAGAAAGAAAATAGATGGAGATATGAATGAAAAGGACACCCGGTGGAGGTGCTGTGACAAAGGCTAGCTATGTTCATGCAATGCAATTGGGTAAGTTTTGATTTAAGGTTTTATTAATGTTAATGCATGTCATAATTAAATGCACTATAACAGCTGAAATTCTCCATTATTACAATTGACAAATTTTCTAGTGATAATGGAAATTGGGTTTATCTGAAATTGAGATTTAGTTAGACTGATACTATGAGGTGTGGGTTTGACATGCAATGGATAATTATGTTTAGATTTCCCAAAAGAATTAGTTTATTGTGAGTTTTGGGTGGTTAATTAACTCTATTAATGTAATCGGGTTGTTTATAATTAATTCGATAGATTTGAGTATAAATTAGTGGACATAAATAGATTGTGGATTTATGTTTTGAATTACTTTAACTAAAGATTTGTAATACATATTACTGGGTTAGATAAATAAATTTCAAGGTAAAAGTAGTAATATACTAATGAAGCAAAGTCAAATACTTTAGATCGATTCGAGCGAGCTGGTGCCAATAATACTAGAAGTCATAAGATATAGTAAACAATGGATATGATTCTTATATGTACTGTTGGTCCTGATTAGGCATCGAGATAATCACCGAGGTTACGGATGCAGATTCCAGCATCTTGTAGAATATCCATCCGACTTCGATCAAGGTGAGGGTTCTATCCGTTTCTTCTTACACTTTTGGCACCACGCCCTGAGGAAATTGAATATATTTGTTGTTATCCAATATATCTGCTTTTGTTGCAAACTCATGATTGACTCCTATTGTTTGGTTATTACTTGAATGCAATTGTATCGAAATTCGTTAATGTCGGCTTCATGATCATAGTAACTTCTTTTGGATTAAGTTTTATTTCTTAGCTTAGTTCGTTCTAATTCACAATTTGGTTATATACACCATTCCTTACCATATCCTCTTGGACCCGTCCTTTTAATTGATTGTTCGATAATCGAAATATCCTTGATCGATTTCAATTCCTATTAAGGTTTTAAATTCGAATGTCTTCTTGTTATATTAATAAAGCCTTAATTCGGTTGCCTTTTAGTTAACTCGTTTGATTTAAATCTGATGGCTTTTCCATATCAAGTCGGTGTTTAATTCGAATGGCTTTTCATTGTATCATGAAAATTCTGTTTGGGCTCAATTCTCATCCTCTTATTGGATTTCGTATTCGGTTGATTTTCTCGTATCCTATTGAGTTTCCGATTCAGCTGAATTATAACATTTTATTGTGCTTTCAATCTGACTTGAACTCTTATACATGTTACCTCAAAACTTGTTGAATTTTGACAGTTAAAGTTTATATCCTGGCTTTTATTTGGACTATGAATTCTTATCTTATACATTGAGCACGTAAATCAGTACAAGTTTCAAGTTAAAAGTTTCAAGTTACAAGTTACAAGCTTAAAAGTTAGAAGCTTGAAAGTTACAAGTTATAACTTGAAAGTTACAAGTCAAGTTCCGAGGTCGCTCCTCGATGAATATATATATATATACAAGGTGATATTTTATATGGTATACGTGCTCATATCTGACAACTTTGTTCATTCACATAACTATACTTGAAAGTCACACTAATCCTTAAAGTTACATGTGAACTGATTCAATTACCATCTATCTCTATTATGCTCGTAATTCGGTTCATTTGTATCCTATGTTTATCTTAAATTCATTATATTCCATTGACCATTTCCTTTGACTATTATTGTGCTCATACCCTCACTGAGTCATTCAGGACTCACCCTCTATATTTTCTTCTATGTTATGTTTTCTCAGGATGAGTTATATTGTTTGGCGTATGATGTGATTTATTAAATAATGACGTTTAGTAAGGGCTACTAAAGAAGCTTGATCTGACCACCGTTCCAGGCAACCTTGATTGAATAAGGTACTTAAGAATTAGTACATGGCTTTGTTCGTTTATTTTATTTAGGTCGTTCCTGCGACTTCCTGTTGGTAAGATAACAAGTCGCAGGCGGGTGACACCTCATCTGAAAGCAGGATGCTTCCAGGTGGGGTGTCACACTTAGCCTTTGGAATATTTGAATCCCATCATAGTGGAAATTTGTAGTATGTTAATGATAAACAAAAAAACGGCATATGTATTATGCAAATGTGTGCGCGCGTGTGTGTGTGTGCTTGCACCCGATGCATTGATCTATCAATTATTTTATGGGTGTGTTCTGTAAGATGATTATCACGTCCTGTACATTTATTCATCTAATATTTCCTAAAAAGATTGCATATTATTTATACGCAAATACAATCCCAAGTCAGTACAAATTGTACACAAAATAGAATTTGCTGAATCAGTTTCGTAAGTTCTGCTGATTCCATATGACAATAAACTTGCTATTTGCAGTGCGAGTGAGAAGCCAGGATCTGCATTCTTATAACTCCGCTCTGGAAGCTTCATCTTTTGTAGGTTCTTCATAAGATGCATAGGCTTTGATTATTGACTCATAAATCCCAATCCCTCTCAAATACTCATCCTTGTTCAGAAACTGCAGTGCAAAGCAACATGTAAGAATGCATGATTTCAAACTTTCAGTTGCAAAAAGTCAAGAACATGCTTGAGCGAAAATGAATAATCGGAAAGGTATTCACGTAAAAACCGAATGAGAGCTAGGATATCGATGGTATTATATCTTTTTGTTGCATTCACATATTGAAAAGATTTAAACCAACCTTCTATTTCCATGCAAATACATTGCCGTTATATTTTACTTTTTCCAAACAAGCAAAAAAATGGTTCACCTCATTATGGTCATGCAGTAGAATGGGAGTGTTTGCCATAGGAGAAAAGCCAATAGCTGGCAAGCCGCGTCCCCTGAAATACCGCGCATCGGTAGAAGCAGGAAATATCTCTGGTTTTCCAAGTTTTCCCTTGGCACTTTTTATTGCCTCTTCTAATAGTGCCCACCAAGGGTTTGAACTGTCAATAGCTGTAACAACTGGCTTCCCAAACTTGTCATTCACAGATACCCTTTGCTTGAACTGTCCAAGCTAAAATATTAATTTCTTATAATAGCACACACAAAAATGTGACACACAAACAGGTAAGCCAAACTAATGTCCAAGACTTCATTTCGATCGAGGGGATTTGGAGAGAGGATTTCATATAACTCCAATAATGGGTGGATTACAAATTCACCATTTGGATGAAATAGCACAAAATGGTTAACTAAGGATTTGAAATATTACAAAATCCAACTGATCTAAACAAGTATTATAAATATGAAATACTTGGCTTAAGTCTCTCAATTCAAAGTTCAAACCTACAGTTTTACATAACAATTCCATAATCCACTTTAATGTTCTGCTATTCCAAAATTTGGTTGTTTTGCTAAGTTGCCTCAATAATGGAGAGAACTAAACATAAGTAATCAACATGGTCATTTATGCAAAGGATAAACCTAAATACTTAAAATTTAAGTATGAGGTCTTCATACTTCAGGAATTAGCTACAAATATTTGTAACTTTACATTAATCTATTTTGTCTATTCAAAGATAGTATTTATTGAGAGGGGGAACATCAAGCATTAAAGTGGTGAACTGAAACTTCTAGGACTATAATTTTAAAATAAAGGCATAATAGCTCAACCAAGGCATTGGCACCTAAGATATTTGAAACTAGAAGTTTTCACCTATACTTGACCACCAAAACGGCAAAAAGCAAGATATATGCACCTTAAATCTTTAACATTTTAAAGAGATCCCTCAACTGACTTTTCTTCCCCGCATTAAGCAATATAATGATCATCATATTTTCTCACCTCGAAGGTCATGTTCCGTGTAGCAGGTGCCCATTCCTCTGCAATTCGCCTCTCCAAGGAGGCTTCATCTGCAGTTGGTGGGACTCGGATATCAAAACCTGCTTGAGCTTCAGATGGTTGCAAATTCATGACAAAACCCTGCAATAAAGCAAACAATTACACATAATAAGATAAAAATGATGGGTGATTAATACACTTTTGTTGTTTTATTTCTCTTATATTAACAAAACAGCATAGTAATTATTTCCAAAAGAATGTGAAGAAACAGAGGAATGGTGTGACATAAAGTAACAAGGGTAGGGGCAAGGAATCTATTTATTCCAATTAGTATCAAGAAAAAAACTTGCACTAACAAAATAGTAAAAGGGGGATTAGGGGGTAGACTGACAGTGGGAGATGGTGTGCCGGCTTTCAAGAACACCATGTTAACAGAAATGACTTCTCCTTCAGCCTTCAACCCGGCTTTCACCAAATCAAACTGCGAGGCTCTAAACCTCCTAACACTCTCAACACTCTTAATCAAATTCTCCATAGCAGTATTATCATAAAGCTTAGCTCCATGACCAGGCGCCCCAGTAGCTTTAATCACCAGCCACCAGGGACTCCTCTCCCCGTAAAACACCCTATAGTTTTCGTTCGGAGACGCCAGTCCCTCATCCAGCACAATCCCCACATTCATCTTCCTGAACACATCCGAGTCAGCAAACATCTCGGCACCATCATGGCCTCCGATTTCCTCGTCAGGGACGAAGGAGAGGTGAACGGTGCGGAGGGGACGGAAGCCAGAGGCCTGGAGCTTCCGGATGGCTTCGAGGTATTGAAGGCCGACGCACTTCATGTCCTGTGAGCCACGGGCGTAGATGTGGCCGGAGGAGGGGCGGACGAGAGCGTCGAAGGGGGGGTGATTCCACTTGTGAGTCTCGGCGGGGACTACGTCGGTGTGAGAATTGAGGAGGATTGAGGGGAGGGAGGGGTCTCTGCCGGCCCATTTGAGGAGGACGAGGGGTTTTCCTTTGACGAACTCGAGGATTTGGGTATCGAGAGAGAGGGAGTTGGCTTCGGCGGCGATGAATTGGGCGGCTTCATTGTAATTGGGGTTGGGGTGGGCGGTGTTGATTCGGAGGTAATTTTGGAATCTGGAAATGATTGCGTCCTCCTCAACCTCACAACTGGTTACCGCCGCAGATGACAATAAGAATAATATTGCTACTGCTAACATGGCTGCCTGGCGGTGGTGGTGGCGGTCGTTCTTTCTCAGGTCTCAATCTACTTGCAAGAACTGCTTCCGAGTGAGAGTCCCACCTTTCACATATTCAGTTCTTTTTTAATCTACTTGTTTGGGCCTGAGTTTCTCAATTAGAAACTAATCCAAGATTGTGAAACGGCCCAAATGATGCTCATTTCATGAATTTTAAATACTAGAGTTTAAACATTTCATAATTTTCCTTTTTGAACGTTTGAAATAAATTTATCTAAATCATTCTTCAAGGTTATCCTTAAATTATGTATTCTTTTGGTTTCATTTCATCTTAATTTTATTTTCTAGGGAATCAGTTTTTCATCGGGATACATACAAAATACGATTAAGCCCGACAATTTGGCAAACGAAGCGGAATTATATTAATTAATTTAGGTTTCATTGAAGGTTCTAATCTTTCCCCTTTATTTCTTTTCCATGTCCAATAGAAAGTTGGTCTAAGGCTGATGTCAACATCAAGGGGTATTTCCAAGAGCTTCAATTTTTACTAAAATTAGGGATTTTGAGAAATTTAAGAGAAATGCAAGTAAAAGCTACAAGTGAGCCATTTGCCGCTTCTAATTTCCTGTTCTTGCTTATTTCAAATAATGATTGAAAAAACTAACTTTTGACCTCCAACCCAAAAACAAACTTAAAAGTTACTGCCTTGAAGAATAGATTAGATTAGAATAGGTGTCAGTAAGTAAAAGGAGTCTGTAAATGATGACATTGAAGTGTATGGTACCCACCCTCTGTAATTGGAACGGGAAAAATGGGAAAAGGCAGAAAATGTTGTAGCTTTTGCCCTCTAATAATCCTCCCATCAACTAAAATCAAAGCGGAAAGTAAAAGTGTCGTTCACTTTTTAGCCATAGAAAATACACCGACTTAAGAAACACAAAAGGCGGGAAATAAAAGAGAAATGCAAAATGGAGAAAGAATGAGACTGTACAAAATTAACTGAGATTAGGGTTCAAACTTCAAACCAATATCTCCTCCATAATGGCTCTCCACCTTCTTCAAGGCGCAATCATCTGCTACTTGCTTTCAGTACTTCATATATCTGCCCAAAATGAGGAATGGAAATCTGCCACTGCAACTTACTCCAATGACACACATGGCTCCATTGTCACTGGTAATCTATCCTCTTCTTCTTGCTTCTACTAAGTTATTACTCCTTTTTTTTTTTTTTTTTTTTTGTCTTAGATAAAAATTCTAAAATTGAAACTGTTATAGTATAATTTTACATTAATGCCAATTGTTGAGAAATAATGGTGCCAAATTATTATCTATGTGAGAAGTAGTTTTGAGAAATATAATATGATTGTAGAAAAGGTAGTAGTATTGTTTTGGGACATTCCTGAAAGTAAATAGGAGTAAAAAAGATATTAGGACAGAGGGAATATTGTCTTACATATGATTGTTACAAAAATGAATAAAAAGAATTAAACTTCTATCTATTGTAGAGGGGGCCTGTGGTTTTGGAGACATTCAGAAAACTAGCTATGGCGGCAAGTACAGTGCAGGATTAAGTGGAATTTTGTTCAATAGAGGAAGTACCTGTGGTGCTTGCTTTGAGGTGAGATGTGTAGACCACATACTATGGTGCCTCCAGGGAAGCCCTTCCATTGTTCTCACTGCTACGGACTTTTGTCCCCCTAATTACGGGCTCCCGGCAGATTACGGTGGCTGGTGCAACTTCCCCAGAGCCCACTTCCAAATTTCAAAGGCTGCGTTTTCTGATATTGCCCACGAAAAAGCTGATTTAGTTCCAATCCAGTATAGAAGGTTAGTGACAAATCAACTTACTAATACTAGCGTGGTACATAATCAACAATTACGACAGCATAAGTTTTCATCCTTTTTATAGGGTGAAATGTGAGAGAAAAGGGGGGATTCGATTCACGATGACTGGCAGTGTTTACTTCTTGCAAGTCTTGATCACCAATGTCGGGTTAGATGGAGAAGTTGTTGGAGTAAAAGTGAAGGGAACAAGAACCGCATGGATTCCTATGGGAAGGAACTGGGGACAAAACTGGCAATGCAACGTTAATCTTGTCGGACAGCTTCTATCCTTCGAGGTGACCACAATTAGTAGGAGGACATTAACATCTTACGGAGTTGCACCACAAACTTGGAAATTTGGTCAGACATTTGAAGGCAAGCAATTCTAGAGCTCAAGTTCACACTTCGAAAAACATTAGGAACTTATGGTTAAAGTAGGCAGATTTCATGAAAAATGGGACGAAGAGTACAGAGGAAAATCTGTAAGTTCAAAGAGTAAAGTCTAATGAAATAATATCAGCACAATATGCTTCAATGGAAGTTTCATTGTTGTGAAAGTGAAATCAAAACTCTCTCATGCATCAAGCTTTCTGGGTGAAAATTTCAACTTTTGCTTCATGTCGCAGCTTTAAGAATCATAAATAAGCATGAATTACCACAACCTACTTTATCAAATAACTTGGGTAATGAAGTCTCAAATTGTTAGGTACTTATATGTTAGCCTCTTCCTTCGATCTCTAAGACATCTAGAATATTGCCTGATTGTTGTTAGCTTCACAATGTAAGGCCACTAAGAGATTCATCTCTGCATTTGATTTTATACCATTTATGAAAATCTTAAACTCATCAAGTAAAAGCACTCCACCACTTATCAAGTGAGATATCAAGTGAGATTCAAATTCATGAAGCTATCCAGCAAATGCATTAAAGCCCTCAAGATCTGGATTCAGAATACTTTCTGCTTTAAGTTCCAGGATAAGCAGTTCAAACCTTTCTAACAAATCCAGTTCAGCATACAATGACAAATGAAGCCTATACCAGTCCTCTCCCCTCACTTCCTTAAAAACCTATATCAGACAAACTTACTTATTAGATATATCAACAGACACGATAAACATGCAGAAACAGCTTGGAGCTGATAAAAATTGAGAGACTGGGAGAGCTTAAAGAATTCTTAGGATGGCAAATACTTTGTATACCATCACCGTCATAAGAAGGCGCATTAGCTTTTACTAACTTAGTTACTACATTGTTCGTGAATCTGACACCTGAAAAATACATGCAAATTTCATCCTGTATTATCATGTTCTGTTCAATAGAAAAAATGTCAGGACCTTTCTGATATATGCAAACTCAGAGGTAGAAATTCCTTGATCCAATAAGTCATTTTAGCAGAAACGTTGTCACAGTATTTTGGAATAAATTTACATAATAAGACAGAATTTCCTCCAAGTACCAACCTCTGAGGAAAAAAAAAAAGAAAATAACAGTTCCAACTGAAGCAGTAGTTCCAATTTAAAACAATTGGCATCCACAGAACACAGTAAATCAAGCTCACGAACCTTAAGGGCTAAAAGACATTGGTTCTGCTCTGGCGAAGGCGTTGATGAAGAAGAGCAATCACCTCAAACTTCAATAACCGCCTAATTTTTTTTATCAATTTCTCAAACTTTGAAGAATTGAGCCATGAATAGGCGCTTGTAAAACAGTTCTTCCAGGCAAGCTCTTTGAATTCTTCCGAGCAGAAATGGGCGGGCGGGTCAGATTTCATTCAGCGCATCCCGATTCAAATTGTTTATGAGAAATTACATAAATACCCCCTAGGATATGAATTATATACAATAAACCCCCTGTTATTCGAAAAAAAATACATAAACACCTCATATTTGATTTAAGGATAATTTAGTTCTGGCTGCAGTGACCCAAATTCAACAGGTTTTTGGTTCGATTATCACTAGAGTAGGTATTTTTTCTAATTTATTACTTTTTCTTTCGGTAATATTTATTATTAGTAATTGTACTTTGATTTTCCTTATATCGAGACTAACTGAAATTATTTTGATATAATGATGGATGTATTCATCATTTGAAAAAAAATATTAAATAACTTCTAAGTTTTTTAGGAAAAGTTGTAGCAACTCCAAGGTTTCCTTAGTGAAATAAATAAAAATGCGTTTTGTCTAGTATTGTTGCCAAATTGATGATGTTGTGATAAGAACAACAATATAACCAGAGTTGTATTTATTAAAAAAAAAAAAAAAAAACCATAGTTGTTTCGTACCTATTATAAAGAAAATAAGGCAGATTTAATCTTATTATGCTTGATAGCATCTTATAAATACTACAGTGCAATGATAAAATTTTTTGAGAAAATGATTTAATGAATATACTTGAAGTATGTTTCTCCAGAAAAAAAAAGCGTTTTTTGCACTTTGCACCCCCGAAACATGGGAAATAGGCACTTTGCATCCCCAAAACTTAGATTTAGCACTTTGCACCCACAAAATATGAAAAATGCAGCACTTTGCACCCTCTTTTATTTTCAGGCAAAAATTCATAGGTAAAATCGGTAATTCAATTATAAATCTTTGGCACTTTGCACCTCGAAATAAAATTAGCACTTAACACCCTCAAATTATGAATAAATCAGCAACTTGCACCCTCGAAACACAATAAATGGACACTTAGCACCCCGAAACAAAAAATTAACACTTAACACCCTCAAATAAAAAAAAACCTGAAACCCCTCGTTTTATCCGGCAAAGTTGACCATCGGGGTGAAAAAAATCTAAGGCAAAATAGATAATTTATTAATTAAATTTTATAAAATACAATTATAAATACTAGAATGCTCATTTCTCTCTCCATCTTTCTTTTCATCAATATACATATCCATAAATAACTAAATAAAGTACAAGTATTCTATGTTCAACATGTGGCAACATGGTCTCCAAAATCTATGTTCAACATTATTGGTGAATGCAGTTCATGAAGTAGACAATGTATTTTGTTATCTATTTATTTTGAACTTCTAGGTGTGTATTTTGAACATCAAGTTCGTATATGATATTTTGAAGTAGACAATGGGTCTTTGAGAAGTTTATTTGTACTTTATTTAGTTATTTATGGATATGTATTCTAGTATTTATAATTGTATTTTACAAAATTGAAGGAAAAAAAATGAATTTCCTATTTTGCCTTAGTTTTTTTTCACCCCAATGGTCAACTTTGCCGGATAAAACGAGGGGTTTGAGTTTTTTTTTATATTTGAGGGTGTTAAGTGCTAATTTTGTGTTTCGAGGTGCAAAGTGCCATTTATTGAGTTTCGGGGGTGCAAGTTGTTGATTTGTTCTTAATTCTAGAGTGTTAAGTGCTAATTTTATTTTAGGGGTGCAAATCGCCAATTTCTCAAGTTTTGGGGGTGCAAAGTGCCAAATATTTATAACTAAATTACCAATTTTGCCCATGAGTTTTTGCCTAAAAATAAAAGAGGATGCAAAGTGCTGCATTTTTCATATTTCGACGGTGCAAAGTGCTAAATCTAAGTTTCGGGAGTGCAAAGTGCCTATTTCCCATGTTTTGGGGGTGTAAAGTGCAAAAAAACCGAAAAATAATAATAAGAAGAAGTTAGTCTAGAGCTTTTAAAATGGTAGGGCTTCTTATGACGGTGATGGTATACAAAGTGAAAAATCTATTATAGTGACATAATTAGCATTGACATCTATTATAGTGACTTTTCTATTATAACGAAAATCACATGTTAAAGGGAAAAAAGTAATGACATGATAAAAATATTATTCATTTGGTTTAAGTGTCTGCATCCAAGAAATAAATGGGCGCTAGCCAGTTGAGACTTGGAGTTGTAATTGAAAATGCCTGTACTTAAAGTAGCTAAATATTTACCTTTTTTTTTTAATACTTCTTGCTTCCTCGATGTTGCAACTTGCATGTAAAATAAAAATAAAAAAGAAAGAAAATCATGCTTTACCCTCTTAACTTATAGTCAAGTTGTACTTTTCCCCCTAGACTTAAGTTTTTGCACTATTCACCCTGAACTTACATTAGTGTTACACTTTTCCTTCCTTATCTCTTTTTTTAACACTTTCTCGACCAAATAGTTCAGGGGGAAGGTGCAATATCAATGTAAGTTTAGGGTGGAAAGTGCTACAAGGATGACAGTTTAGGAGGAAACTGCAACTTTGATGGAAGTTTAGAGGGAAAAACTCAATTCGTCTATAAGTTCAAAAGGGAGAGCGCAATCTTCTGATTTGAAGTATTATTTTGCTTCTTTAATTAACAAGTTTATTTATTTATTCTTCGAATCTCAATTATCAAATAGAAAACATACCGTTTCATATTGCCAAACTATTTTTTCTTTTATAGATTTTAACTACGTGAAGCTTTATTTGAAGAATATAATTCAAAACTTGCAAGATGAACCTAAACATGAAGTAAAGAACTTAGAATTGTAGTGTATGCTCGATTTTATACACATCTCCCACTGTGTAATGTCGAACTAATATATTTATTTTATATTATTTGTTAGTTTTGTACTAAATTTTTTGCCTTTTCTGTATCTTATTACAATTACACATAATTTATAAAATACCATATTTTTTGCACTTTTGAGTTATAAATGGTTGCAAGGAAATGAGTTTTGCCTCTAAACTTACATCAAAATTGTACTTTCTACCCTAAATGTACACTTTTGTTATACTTTCTACCCTGAACTTTTTTGTTGCACTTTCCCCTTGAACTCTTTGGCCGGAAAAGTGCTTCGAAAAGGAGGGGGGGTGCAAGATTAATGTAAGTTCAGGGTGGGCAATGCAGAAAATTTAAGATCAGGGGGAAAGTGCAATCTAATTGTAAGCTTAGGGGGGGGGAGTGCGATTTTCTCAAATAAAAACGCCACTTGTGTATTAATTTCAAAATTTCTGCTAGGACCCAAGACTTAGAAAAGCATGCACCAAGTAAAATTATTTACTAGTAATAGCTAGCCAAAGTTACGTTAGTTGAACATATTGGACTATGAAATAAATTATCAAAAGAATAGTGGATAATTAATTAAGTAGTCCAGTTTTTCCAGGCAATCGTTGTCATTTTCCACGTTGAAAATTGCATTAGCAGCAGAATTCCATTAACAACTACTGTTAAATCAAATTAAAGCCTTCAATTTCCGTGTTTCATAGGGCATGACCAAATTGAAGAGTTGCGCATTATTCAATAATTTAACTGTGGACAAAGAAAAATTAAAAGTAAATCAAATACTCAGGGCCTGTTTGTTTGGCGTTTCCCATAATTTTTTCGTGTTTGGGAAATGCCAAACAAACATGGTTTCTATTTTCCGAAATAAATTTTTCATCCACTAATTTTCTCAAACTACTCTCTCAAAAGCCAAACAAACAACAATTTTCTTATCTCTAAATAAAACCTATAAAAACTCTACTTTGATTTGACATAAAGTAACTTATCTCTTACACAATTTATCTCACATAACAAACATGATTTGACATAAAGTCTTACTCATCTTACACCTACAATCCAACTCTTCCAAAAAAACCTACACCTACTTTATTTATCAAACCACTCTCTCAAAACCCAAACAAACAACATTACGCAAATCGAGATTATTTCATAAACCTCCACTACTCTCCCAAACTACTTTCCCAAACGCCAAACAAACAAGCCCTCATAGTTTTATTCTTTTACTACTTTCTATTTCTCTATAATTTTTTCCTTTATTTTTTTTTTCTTGGATTAAAAATAGTTTCACTAGATTGAAAATAAAGTAAAATATATAAAACAAAATCCTATAATTAACTTGGATTGAGGATATATGTATCAGTTGTTCTGATGATGAGACATTTTATTTTTCAGTTTATTAAATAAGAAATTATTTTAATCATGAATAATTCAGAAGTATTCAAATTAAGCATGCATGCCGCTTAATTTGGATTTCTAATGCTAGCTCTCATTACAAAAGTCTTGCGAGTGGCTATAAAGTCTGAAATGGTGGATGTTGGATCCGCGTTAGATGAGAACTAGAATCTGAATCAAAAACTTCAAACTACGGCCAAGAAACGAGTCATGATTTTGAGAAATAAAATATTGGACATATTGCGTATCTATATATATATTTCTTAAACAGACTTTCAATGAAGTTGGTAAAATAACATATTTGCCGAGTTTTAAATATCTATATATTAGTGATCTTAAAAGGACTTTTAATGAAGCAGCTGGTAATATAACATTTTTGACTTTGACTTATAAGTGATGGATACACCGCACGGAGATTGAAATATTCCGTATGGAAATTGGCAGGTGCAGACAAAAACCAGAACTTCGTACAAACGACTTGTGCGTTTGTTTGGCACATATCTACATTTCACATCTTTATACAATGGGAAAACGCCCACCAGTTAAGCTTTTTTCTAATTTAGTACGCCTAGTATATTTCTTCTGCCATATTTTTCCCCTTTACTTTTCACATTTGACGTGGAATTTTGAAATATCCTTAGGGTGAGTTTGACCTAGCGATTCGAAAATCAATTATAGGAGAATTAATTTTACTAAAATGGATTTTGGCAATAATTGATTATGATAAAATTCAATTATAAAATAATTGCTTTTGGATAATAGCTTTTGCAAAAGTAACACTTTAGTAGCTTCTGAAATAAGTTGATTTTTAGTTTTTGGAGATCCCAAAAGTGATTATGATATTAGGGGCCAAACACCATTAAAATTACGATTGACTAAAAGCAATTTCTATAATTGGGGCCAAACACTTCAAAAATCACAATGGAGGTCTAAAAGTGCTTTTAAGAGCTCCCACCGCTAGGCCAAACTCACCATAATCTTTACATCTATGTTTTTAAAATTAATAATTTAGAAATTCATCCTTGTCCTCATTTTTATCATTTTCCTTCTGCTGGGTACACCAGACTCAAAAATTATTATAAATAACAGAAGCCCTTCCATTTCAAATTCATCCATTAATTCCCCAAATTTCCAATTTAAGCAAAACCTACTAGATATTGAATTTCAATTCATCCTCTCTCCGTGTCTATCTCTTTCCCCCTATTTGAAGGGTGAAAAGGTAGTGTATCGATTTCTGATCAATCCAATCGCGTAATTGACACAAGAGAATCATAAATTGATTAAGATGGAAGCTCGCCGGCGGTCGACGAAAGGTGGAATTAACCAGCAGAAGATTCAACCCAAACCCTCTGCCTCCGGCGATTCTGGTTCCAAGTCGGCCAAAGCCTCCGACGCCCTCCCACTCCCCCTCTACCTCACCAACGCCATATTCTTCACTCTCTTCTTCTCCGTCGTCTATTACCTTCTCCTCCGATGGCGTGAAAAGATCCGTAACTCCACCCCTCTCCACGTCGTCACCCTATCGGAGTTAGCCGCCGTTTTCACATTCGTCGCCTCATTTATCTACCTCCTCGGCTTCTTCGGAATCGGCTTCGTCCAGTCCCTCGTTATTCCCCGCGAAGGCGACCTTCTCGATTTGGATGAAGAAGAATTCATGAGAGATAATGACGTTGATGTGGATCAACTTATGTCCAAGGGGGACTCACCTATCACCCCCTGCGCCGCATCCCCTGCCCCCCAACCGAATAATATTGCTGTTGCTGCTGATGTTGATCTTTCCGAGGACGATGAGCAGCTGGTGAGGGCGGTGGTCGAGGGCAAAACCCCTTCCTACGCCCTCGAATCCAAACTAGGCGATTCCAAACGCGCTGTGTCCATCCGCCGCGAGGCTTTGCAGCGCACCACTGGCAAGTCCTTGTCAGGGCTACCACTCGAGGGCTTCGACTACGATTCCATATTGGGACAGTGTTGTGAGATGCCCGTGGGGTACGTGCAGATACCCGTGGGAATCGCGGGCCCACTCCTGTTGGACGGCAGGGAATATTCCGTTCCAATGGCCACCACGGAGGGTGTTTTGGTTGCCAGCACGAACAGAGGATGCAAGGCCATCTATGCCTGCGGAGGGGCCACAAGCGTCCTCCTCAGGGATGCTATGACCAGGGCTCCTGTCGTTAGGTTCGCCACCGCCAAACGAGCTGCTGAGTTAAAATTCTTCCTCGAGGATCCCCTCAATTTCGAGGCATTATCCCTTGTGTTCAACAGTTCTAGCCGATTTGGCAGACTACAGAGCATCAAGTGTGCTATAGCTGGAAAGAACCTCTACATAAGATTCTCCTGCAGCACGGGAGATGCTATGGGGATGAACATGGTGTCGAAGGGGGTGCAGAACGTCATCGACTTCCTTAACAACGAGTTCCCTGACATGGATGTGATTGGTATTTCTGGGAACTACTGTGCCGACAAAAAACCAGCTGCGGTGAACTGGATTGAAGGAAGGGGGAAATCAGTTGTGTGTGAGGCTATCATTAAACAAGAGGTGGTTACTAAGGTACTCAAGACTAATGTTGCTTCTTTGGTGGAGCTCAACATGCTCAAGAATCTCACTGGCTCTGCCATTGCTGGAGCTCTGGGTGGCTTCAATGCTCATGCTAGCAATATTGTCTCCGCTATCTACATCGCCACGGGTCAAGACCCTGCACAAAATATCGAGAGCTCTCATTGCATTACAATGATGGAAGCTGTTAATGATGGAAAAGACCTTCATGTGTCTGTCACAATGCCTTCCATTGAGGTGGGTACGGTTGGAGGTGGGACGCAATTGGCCTCTCAATCTGCGTGTTTGAACCTGCTTGGAGTAAAGGGAGCGAGTAAGGAGGCTCCAGGGTCGAACGCCAGGCTGTTAGCCACCATTGTTGCTGGATCAGTTCTTGCCGGAGAGCTCTCTCTTATGTCAGCTATTGCCGCTGGCCAACTTGTGAATAGCCATATGAAGTATAATAGGTCTCATAAAGATGTTTCCAAGGTTTCATCTGTCTAAATGGAGAGCAATATATACTCGGGGAGAGGAGATTATCTTTAGTTCTTTTATGTTTTTATTGTTTATAATCTTTTGCTTAATCTCTGCTTATATTTTTTTCTTTTAGAGAAAACTCTGCTTGTATTTAATTACACGAACTTCTAAATTATCTGAGAATAACTTAAATAAGTAATTATTTTATATTTATATTACTCGGATAAACTTTTTTGTTTCCAGCTATTGAGTTGCGCACAGATTTTTATGAGCTTGATATATCATTCTTGTGAATTTTACACTCTTAACAGAACAGCTTCTTCTGAACCAATAAATAAATAAACAGCTTCTATTTTCTTAAGAAAAAATGCTGCCACCCAACCGAAGCAGGCAGTGGCGGAGCCTGGGGTGATATTTTTTTTTACGACAAACTCGATTTTTTATTTATTTTGATACTATGATTTTATTCAACAAAAATTAAAAAATATACTGCCAAAATATTTTTAATAGTACGAACTCTTAAACACACAATTTAAAATGTTCAAACTTATGCATGACATGAAAACTCCGAATGTGCCATTGTAGTATAAAGATAAGATTATATTTCATATTTATCTAAGTTTAGTATAATTTTGATCTCATAACTCAATACAAAATTAAATTACCATAGGTTTCGGTACTTGAAACTTGCATAAATGAAAATTTATACATTTAATTTTTTTAGTTTACATTACATTTAAAACAGTGTAGTAAAGATGTGCTAACACAACTTATGCTAGTATTATATATACATAATGCAAATTAGATTCATTATTAAATAATTAGTACTATATTATATTAATAATAGTTTGAATCCGTCGATCATAATATTTCCGCCTATATCATGTATTTATATAACGTTCTAAAAAATTAAATTCTATAAAAACCCTAAATTAATATTGAAGCACATTTTGGAATTTGAAATCAAGTCCTCACATACCCTCTCGGTAGGAAGAGCCATACCACTAAGTCAAAGCCTCTCACGTGTAACAAGGAAAGTGAGTTAATAAGAAACCTTTTTTTTTTTTTAATATTTAAGTTAATAAGAAACTGAATTCAGTTAAGATGTTAAAGAAAAAAATTCCTAGTGCAGTACAAGAGTCGTAGGGACCTCTCACTACTAAAAGAAGAGCAATGCCACTGGGCCAAATGATTATATTTTGTATGTGTATATATCCTTTACACTCCGTCAGCCCCCATTACACTCCGTCACTGATTTAATCCTATCCTTTCAAGTTCTTATCCTATAACTTGAGATGATGTTACTGTTTTGATTCTATTCTGAGAGAAGCAAAATCAACATCAAATGTGGTTGAAATTAGTAGTGGATTTTAAATTTTGCAGTGTGATCAACTTATACGACTGATAATAAATTAAGGGCATCTCCTATGAGGCAAGGGGAGGAGGAAATTGGATTTAGAGAGGAAAAAATATGAAATAAAATGGTTAAAGTGATCTTCAACTTATTTTCCCATTGAGGGGAAATTTATCACCTTGGGCCCTGGCCGACACTTGTCGGCCACCTGCTATATTCACTTTTTTTTTTTTTAATTTTGTTTTTCTAAAATTGTATTAAATATAAAACCCTTTATTTTTAAAAAAAAATTCCTTTAAAATATCTTATTCAATGAAATGTAACTCTTATTTAAATTTAGTTTTAGTTAATTTGTGTATTATTTTTAAAAAGTTAATTTTAGCTTAAAAAATATAACTCTTATTTAATAAACTCAGTTTTAATATATTAGAACGCTTAATTTAATAAAAAAATCTTTTTGAGTAATTAATTGTTGTATTATTGTGTACTTTTAAAAAAATTATTAGTTGTCAAGTATTTAATTGTTGTATTATTGTGTACCAATTTTATTTCTTATTATTAATGTCAATCTTAAATTATTTTTATTATTCCCAAATCGATTTGCGTATTATTATCCATTATTAATATTGTTATTTATTATTTATTTATTTATTATTGTTTAATTTTTATTATTATTGCTATTATTATTATTATTAAGTGAGAGTGAGGAAAATGAGAATTGGAATTAAATGGAATTGATAGATTGAGTCATTTGAGATGACTTATAAAAAGGAAAGGGGAAGCTGGATTTGGAATCTAAGGGGAAGCTGGACTGAGCTGAGGGGAAGCTAAACTTAGACTGAGGAGTCACTGGAGATAGCCTAATAGGTTGATTAATTTATACATATAGCTTGATCATCGACCGTAGAACTACACAAGTAAACAATATGTTTCAGAAAAGTACTGTAGCATTTGTTCTTCAAGTGTAATGGGGCAAGATTTTAAAAATAGTCATGTAACTTGAGTCTCTTTCAAAAATAGTTATCTAATTATGCTGAACATATATTTTGTTATTTAACTTGGACGCAATTTCAATTTTAGTATTATACATAACAAATTTCATCCTCTAACTTTTAATAAGTTTAAATTTTCGTCCTACAGTGCAAAATATCAAATATAGTCATATAATAACTTTAGGGCTATCAATGGGTCGGATTCTGGTCGGATCAGGCTCATCGAGATCCAGCTCCATTTATATCGGATAGGATCCTGTCGGATTTGGATCTTGTTCGGATTGCGCTCGAATCTAATTTTTTTGAATCCAATGGATCTTGGTCGGATTTGGCCGGACATTTTAAAAATTAAATTAATATTTTTTCCTAAAATAAGTCTATTAACTTTTCAATTTAATTTAATTTTAGCTCACGTGTTCAAACTTTCTTTACTAATATTCATATTTGTAGATGAAAATATTAGTGTAAATAAATTTATAAACAAGCTATAAATTACCATCTTCTTAAATTGACGGTAAAATATTATAAATGGTATTTACTTTTATTAAACATTATGTATATATATATCATTCTTTTTATTTAGTGTCGGATACGGACCTTTAACGGATCGGATCGACCTAAATTCATATTCGCTTCATGTGTTTCAGATTACGGATCTTTATAATCGGATCGAGTCCATCGAATCTCTAATCGGACAATTATTCTAATAAATTGGACCAAATTCGAAAGGATCCGGATTGAAATCCGCACCATTGACAGCCCTAAATAACTTTGGGATTCTTTTAAAAAATTGTCTTGTAACTATACCGAATACATATTTAGTCCTCTAACTTTCACCTAATTTCAATTTTAATCCTATGCATAACAAAAAAAATTCCTCTACTTTTCGATAAGTTTCAATTTCCTTCTTGTAGTTTCAAATTTTTTCCTCCAACTTTTAATAAGTTTCAATTTTGTTCTTCAATTATAAACGTTTTTTTCGCTAATAGGACAAAATTTGTAATTGCAAGATGAGAATTAAAACCTCTTGAAAGTTAGAGGACGATATTTACTATGCATAGGACTAAATTGAAATTGGATGAAAGTTAAAGGATAAATTTTATTATGCATAAAATTGAAATTAAAATTGAACGAAAGTTAAAGAACTAAATGTGTATTATATAGGACTATATTTTTAAAACAAATTCAAGGTACATGACCATTTTTAAAATTTGGCCCGATTTAAATCTATTCCATCAATTACAATTACCCTAGATTGACGGATACAAAAACCAAGCCCAAGCCCAATCCAATCTAAAGACTGTGTCTAGAAAGGAGCCCGGCCTGCCGGCCCAATTAACTTGTGGTTTACCAACATTACCAATAAAATTCAATAGATATTTTAGACTACGTTCAGACTCATTCTATCCTAACAATTTTTATTTGATTTGCTACGGTATTAAGTTAAATTAATTAATTTTATAAATATATTTTTTTTTATAAATTTCATAAATAATTTATTAACATGAAGTTCACCTTGATTAAAATTTTCTATATCAATCATTGGGACCCAGGAACTATTTTTCTTCTTGATGAAAGAGACATAAATTCATCAACATAAAAATAGAAAAAGAATACAGACATATTTGACAAACCGGGAGATCTTATTCTGAAATTTATTGAAATTCTGATCATCATCACCTGTTTTTTCTGAATCATAACCAACCGTGAGGTGAATAATTATTAACTTTGTATAGCTACTTATTTGAATCGATTCGATTGTCACATTTTTCTGTTTCTAATAATGAACATTTTCGATTTGATCTTTTGATTTGATGAACAACTAAATATGGATTTCCTTGTATTTTTTAGCACCAAGTTCCATAATTTTGTCTCCGCATTTCATTTTGCTTCATCTCGTCGTTGATTTGTGTATTATTCATTGCCATATGCGATCATGTCTCCTTTTTCAACTCACTAATATCAATCTCTTTACGCCACTAAGATTTGCTGATCATTTTAATTGCAATTTCAAATTTTACTTTACTGGTGGATGCCCTTTTTCAATTTTTTTTTTTCATTTCCTATACTCTTTCAAGCAAAAAGATCAACAACTCTCATTTCCAACCAATGAGAAATGGAGCAATTGCCTATGATGGTTGTTCAAGTTTAGCTTCGACGAGTAGTACTCAACAGGACGTGGATGATGATAAGATGATTGCTGTTGTACTGTCTGAAGAATATGCTAAATTAGACGGTGCCGTTGGTCGAAGGCTATCCAATCTTGCACCTGTTGCTGTAAGATGCTTTTCGATATTTTACATCAAATAATGATGATGTTCAATGTATATCCCTATGATATCTGTATGGAACCGTTATTTCTCGTGTGTTGCATCCCTTGCTTGTACATGAATACATGGATGAGCCACCACTAAACTAAGGAAGGACTATCTTGCTTATGACTCTGTTCACTGTCCATTCTGATTTACCATTTCTTTTTACATATTTTTCAGCATGTTCCGAGGATAAATTCATACTTTCCTACCTTAAGTGACTCAAGTTTGGACTACCAACGGCTCCTCCAGAGGTATGTTGTTAAATATAGTTTGTGTGCTAGATGATTTACCTAGTGTAAGATGATTTATTGAATTACTTCCTCTTTTTGTTTCAAAATGTGACCTGGACTAAAACTTCACAATAGTTGCAACAACGAATTAGTCAGTTTTACAATCTTTTGTTGGATGATAACTTGCGTCTTTGACAGCAAAAATGTAAGGACTAAGCTTCTTTGTGTAGAAGAGTGAAAAGTGACTTTTATTTAAGAACACTTAGCTCTTGCTATTGAGAAAATTCGGTATTGGATGTTGGTTGGCTTGCTTTTGTCTGTTAAATGTCATTGCTCGTATATGACCAAAAACAACCACCCGGATAATAATTACCAAATCTGTTACTCGTTTGGGAATATACTTATTAGAGAACTTGATCTGTTATTTTCTTAACAATTTATCTTTTATTCTTAAAGAAGTGAAGTTGCTTCAGATTTTTGTTGCTGAATACTATAAAATTTCTAATTAATTCAAATTGAACAAAAATGAAAATTTATGTGGAATGTGGATTGTGGATTGTGGATTGAGGGCGAAAAATGTGAAAATGTGTTTTGTAAGATAACTCCCTAGATTATATCATATGAAGTCAATTCACAAGTCTGTCGGTTCGGGACTTACAATCCATTCTGAGTGGCTTTCTAACCAGAAAAAAAGGATCAAGCGGAGGCAGGAACCATGGTTAGGTGTATGCTTGAGATTGACGAGCTTTTTGCTTGAAATCATGAGGGATGGACTGAATAGGGAATGCTTGACCCTTTTTCCAAGTTTTAAAGACGTCTCTTATGGATAAGTCACAGGATTTATTCTAGAACTTAGAGTCTTCAAGATAAATATCTGGATTATTTGGACTGTTTCATTCTCTCTTTTGCTGATGTACCTCATTTCTGTAATGCACTCTTAAGTTCAATATGTAATAGGAAACATATTCATACTTGAACAATTGGAGTAATTTCTGTTTTATGTTATTTCAGGCTAAATGTTTATGGTCTGTATGAAGTGAAGGTGTCTGGAGATGGAAATTGTCAGGTTCGTGCAACTTCTTAGCTTGCTGAGATTTCTTCTGTTAATTATTGACCATTTTCCCTTGTAGTTTCGTGCACTTTCAGATCAGATTTATAGATCACCCGAGTACCACAAGCATGTGCGTAAAGAAGTTGTAAAACAGGTTGGTACAAAATCGGGTACCTTGGAAGTTTGAAATATAAACTTTGCATTTCAGACCATTTATTTTGGGTTTAGTATGTATGCCTGTCTTTATTCAAGACTTGTTTGCTTCTTCTGATTTGAACTAGTTTACCATCATCAGTTTTATAAACCACTAAGATCCTTTGCAACGAGCTACCATACTCATTTTACTCTATAATGTAACAGAGGGAAAACAACTCTGAAACAGAATTTGAAAGATATTATAAAAACTAAGCAAAACACCAAAACAAAGTCTATGGTCCTGCAACAACTCACAACGGATATAGATGTTTGTGTTTGTAAGCAAAAAATTTAATCAGTTCATTTACACCATCTGAGCTTTGAACTAATCTAGTTTCGACCGAGACCACTATCTCCTTGAACATCATAGCTATCTTTCCCTTGTTGCCCTCGAGGTTTTCAGCATCTTTAATGTTGTCACTTTTTTTTTTTCATTTGACGAACCTCGTTTAACCACACTAATTTTTAATCCCTTTGACAGCCTAGCATAATGCTGCTATCCCCAATTTTTGCAATCCTTATCCCCTCCAGAGTCCAGAACAGTTTATTTCCGAAGTACTTGTCAGTTTCAAAAAGCCTTTAGCAAAATCCAAACAAGTACACATAATGCTCAAGCTTTTATCATTATTTCAAAAAAGCTGAATAATCATTTTCGTAAACCTTCATTGTTCGGTCATATTGTTTCATGTGTTTCTTTTTCAGCTTAAAGACAACCGTGCTTTATATGAAAGTTATGTCCCGATGAAGTTCAAAAAATATCACAAGAAAATGGCTAAGTTGGGAACTCTTTGGTACTTTAATTCCTGTATATTTCTAATCATTGCATTTTCTTCTAAAGTTTTCTTCCACAATATGACATTCCAGGTTTGGTGAATGGGGAGACCATGTTACGCTACAAGCAGCAGCTGATAAAGTAGGTTACTCTTTATGGCACTATTTCTTTTTCTCATGCTGATTTCTAGAATTTACCCTTTCTTGAAAATGATATTGTTTCATCAAATGTCTAAGTTAAGTTAATTTGACCTCAAATAATATTGTTATCAGCTGATGTTCACTTGTACCTTGAGTTTAAGTAGCGAGTGGAGAAATACGAATCATGTCTATGATATAGATCTCACTATATTTGTACATGAATCATCTGGCTTTTTCGTTGACTCATGTTGACACAATGAAGATGAGTATCATGATTTCATCTATTTTCTTCACATATTAATAGTTCCTTCATCTAGAAATTTTATTCCAGCTTACTGTGTCTAAGGACTGCAGAGTTGTTGCACATGAAAGACATATAGCTTCAGCACCTAGAATGCTGGAAGGATTAACAGTTTTACATTAGATGTAACGATATTCAGTACATTGATATCATGAGACCTAAACATTGCTGAATTTGAGGTTGACTTTTATATATTTTTAGAGGAACAAAAGGTTGTGATGGTTCTAATACTATTAAGTTCTATTCTTATTTGTACTTTCTTCAATATATTGTATGTAGCTTGCCTCTCTTGTTTTGTTTAGAAATATGTTTTGAAATCAGCTATGATGCTTGTTGTACTGCAGTTTGCAGCAAAGATCTGTCTATTGACATCATTTAGAGATACTTGTTTTATTGAAATAGTTCCTCAGCATCAGGCCCCTGCACGAGGTATAATTTCTTGCAATAATGAAACATAGTGAGATCCAATACCTTCTAATGCCCGCTTACTGCTTGTAATATAATACTTATGTTGCAGAAATTTGGCTAAGCTTTTGGTCTGAGGTGCATTACAATTCTCTTTATGAAATACAAGGTTAGTACCAACCATTAGCTAGCTAGAATATAATTTTGGTAACTTTTTTAGTGAGTATAAAGGAAACCTTGAGAAATGAAGAAAAGCTTGTGAGATTAGAATTAAGAAACAAAATAGTTTAATTTTTATTCTAAGATTGTTCTTTGTTGTGCAGACGCCCCCTTGCAGCACCGGCCAAGGAAGAAGCATTGGTTGTTCTAAATACAAGATTATATTTCATTTTTCCATGTGATATCATTATTGATTGTCATGATTCATTCCTGGTTCCTTGTATACTTAAAATTACCCTATCTGCTTGTATAATAGATGTTATAGCTGACAAGACATTGACTTACACTACATGAACTTGATCCTTGAATTGTTATATTCTTTGTTCTGTTTCCTTTTATACTAGGACAAATTGGTGTACAATAGATTCCATGTTTTTCATGTACCTAAAAGAAATAGGCAATTGTAAATTGTAATATGCAGTTGAGGCATTATCCGTGTGGCGAAACTGAGGTACTAAAACCTTAAAAGTTGGTTCCAGTCTCAACAAAAGTGTGGATTTGTCTATTTTTTTTTTACTAATTATCATTAGTTGTTGGTTATTTATTCATTGTAATTTGCTAGTATAATCAGTCATATTACGATGTACAGATGTAAATTGTCATTTCATCAAAAAGTTGTAAATTTCGAAATATGGTCTAGAAGAAAAACTGTTGTGTACATTTGGTGCCTGCAGCGTCCCAAATTTATGTTCCCTTGTGTCCGTGAAAACAAGAAGAAAAATAATAATGGATCTTATTATAACGGAAGAGTTAACCAAAGAACACGAAAAATTAGGAGCTGAGAAACACTTGTGTGGCATAGCCAATCTGTGAATTGGACTTTCCATATGAACCCAATTCTTAGAAGCTATGAAACCTCTTCTCGGACCACATTGTTCCGCTCTGTCCCAAAGCTATTTTTTTTCTGACACACGGGCTTAAAGTCTAGGTCGACATTCAGTCGATGCACAATGACCTCAGAGCTTATTCGGTGAGAACGAATGGTTCTCACGTATGTAGCAAAATGATCGGCTATTTTCTATGTGAATCAAGTTATGGTTCGAGTTGGATAGACCCATCTCATGTTTGTCTCTTGTGGTAGGTATATGAACTACAAAATGATTTATAGGGGTGAACTAGGTTGGACCGCGGAACAATCCCGACGAAGCTTCTCCAATGCTTAATCCATATATTGAAAATTTAAGAGCATAAACTGAGAATGTAGACTTTGAATAATGAATAGTTTAGATTAAAATTGTGGTACATTTCTTGGGTATTTCCCAAAAGACTAATGAGCCTATTCTAGAAAAATGGCTAATCATGAATTTTTCCAATTTCGTGTAGATCAATCTGTATTTTATTACAATTGTTTTTAATGTAGGATTTGTAACCAACTGTGACCTCGACCCTTAGACTTAATTGGGTTGAACTGTGACTTGTAGGTCGCTTTGTTACACCTTGTCCATATTGCTCACAAACCCAAAGTTGTATTCCCATATCAAATCGTAGAGATCATTTGTAGGAGCTTGGAGGAGACGGGTCCAATGGCTAGTCGACGAAACGAAACTCTATTCTTTAATTGTCCGGTTAGGGAAGTCTATCTTCCGACATTTTAGAGTTAGAAGATCGGCTAATGCAATAGGCTATGTAGATTGTATTTTTTTCACTTAATTTTTCCAAAAAAAAAGGGGGGATAAAAAAACAAATCAATCCATCAATATTTTTCTTTTGTTGCTATTTACACGCACAAAAAGAAAGCAAAAATATTATAAAAACGAAAAACAGAAAAACAACAATTGGGATGTTAACACTTGGGATTGGGTTAACCATCAGATCATCGTATCATCAACACTCCGAAAGAGGCCCCGGGGGTGGGCAGTAGCGTCCAGGCGTCGCTGCGTGGTGGTTGGTTGAAGATTTTTAACTTTTTTTCTTTAATTGGAACAGAATCTGTATGGATGGAGGAGCTCCATATAAAGGTAGCACAAGCCGTCCACGTCCTAAATCACGATATTGAATCCTGTAACCGCGTCGCTGCTAATCAATGGCTCGTTCAATTCCAACAAGCCTCCGCCGCTTGGGAAGTCGCCACCTCCATTCTCACCTCCGAACATCTTCATAATCAATCATTCCATTTCCACTCCGGTTATGAGGTCGAGTTCTTCGCCGCTCAAATTCTCAAGCGAAAGGTAAGCACGATTCTCTTCTACTTCTTCTAAGTATTGTTGAATTGAATTCAATTCGGCTACTAACTTATAGGAGTATTGATTTTTGAAGTTATTGTTATTAAAACCTAACATAACACTAGAGTAAAATGCACTATTGTTCTCTTCTCTCTATCTAATGTTGGAGTATAAATTAAACGCTGTTATGTTATGCTTGGGGATAAAAATATACATCAGTCTATTGATTGTTTTATTTTTGAAAATTATCTCCTTGCAGATCCAAACTGAAGGATACAATTTGCATTTAGGAGCAAAGGATGCTCTGCTTAATGCTCTTCTTGTAGCTGCTAAAAGATTTAGTTCAGGCCCTCCTCAGGTGACAAGATATGCTGGGGGCATAAAATTGACATTTTACTGTTTAAGTTGATGGCGAATTTTCTGAACTCTTGCTTTTATTTTCAAAGCAGCTCTTAACCCAAATATGTCTTGCACTATCCACACTTGTACTTCATGCTGTAGAGCATGGAAAGCCCGTCGAGAAGCTCTTCTACAGTCTGCAGAACTTACAGACCCAAGAAAATGGAAACACTGCTGTTTTAGAGTTGCTGACAGTCCTGCCAGAAATTATTGAGGATCAAAATAGTGAATGCAGTGTAACTTCTACACGACGTTACGAGTATGAGCAAGAGGTTTACTCTGTCCCACTTATCATACTCTCATTGCTTTGGTTACTTGCTCATATCTAATGTGCTCTGCGCAGCTTCTTGCACATACTCCTATGGTACTTGAGTTTCTGATGCAGCAAACGAAGGAGGGTTTCGGAAGCCCTGCTCTAAATCATGATAGAAACAGAAAGATATTACGGTGCTTGTTAAGTTGGGTAAGAATAGAGTTAATTTTTATTTGTTTTGCTGTCTAATCTAAGAAATCATGTTGTAGTTGGCAAAATCAGGTTTCAGATCCCGAAAGAGGGAAAATTAGTTGTGGTTTAAGTCTTTGAACAAGTATAGAACAACTGACTTTGTAGTCTCACAAAATCATAGATATGGAACTCAAGTTAAAAATTCAACTTCTAGGTACAATATCTATTCTTAGTAATTCATGCATGGAGCTATCTGTGATAGATCTTTGATGTGTTAATGATATCTAAAACCAGACTTTACCTTGTTGTTCTATTCCATACAGTTTGCCAGTAAACATATCTTCTTTTTCATTTTGAGTTTCCTTCCATGTAAATAGGTTCGAGCTGGGTGCTTTTCAGAAATTCCTCCAAGCTCATTGCCAGCCCACCCACTTTTCAACTTTGTTTTCAGTTCTTTGCAGGTATTGATTTTTCTACTTTAGATGATGTTCTAAGGCCTCCACAGCATGATATGGATAAAACTGTTTTATGCCTTCTTTACTTGCCAATAATAGGTTGCTTCGTCATTTGATCTGGCTATTGAAGTTCTTGTCGACCTTGTGAGTCGTCACGAGGTATAATCATATATGCTAATCTTAGTTTTTCTTTCTTTCTTAAGAATTCTTGATCTTAGCAGTATTACATATTATTTATTAGTGTAAATGTGTAATTCTTGTAAATAAATAGCCTAACTTGATTAAGAATAACTACATTATGCCGACCGTTGGTTTATTGACTCCTGTATTCTAGTTACCACATCATTAAGCATATCAATAACCAAGAGATTTTTCTGAGGAACAGGCGCCTTCTGATTCTTATGATAACATCCTTTTTAGCATGAACCCCATCTAGGACGTTTTGGAATCTTATTAATTAAGTGCTTTAGATTTGTTTGGCTATTCTGCTACTCAATTCTGATTCAGTATTCAGTGGTATTCTGAGATTGATCTATCTTTATCAGATAGTAATAAGCTGTAGTTGGATTTAGTAATGTAGGAAGGAGCCTTTTCAGGCTAGATGTAATATATTGTTGGGAATACTTTTTTTTTTTGGCTGTTTGTTAGTTATGAAACAGAGTCGCAATGGGTCAGAATGTACTAGGGGAGGATAAAGAAGAGCTCTTGAGTCTCAAAAGGTTAGGGAATCCATACACCATAATACCAAATGTCATTAAGATCAACTTCAGCATAGATTTAAAAGATACATATTAGCTGCGAGATATTACCAGAAAATGAAAAAAGAGTAAACAATATAGCGACTTTCTGACCCAGGCTCTCCTGTACTTCTAGGGACTCCTATCTGCATTAGGTGTCTGACCAGTGGGTATTACTCTCTAACTATTGAGGTAATGATTCGGTATATAACAAAATTCGATGTTTTAAGTCTCTAGTGCTTGATCACATAAAAAAAAAAGCACAAAATTTATCTAATTTCATAAATATGTCTTCAAGCTTTGAGTAATAGGAGATCTGAACAACCAACTGGTGATTGGTCTAGTGGAATGGACTAGTCACTACAAGGTAGCGAACCCAAGTTCAAATCCCTGTTGGGAGAGGTTCCCACTTTATTTATGCACCCGACGCGCCTCGAAAGAGAATAAACCCTTGGGAAACCAAAAAAAAAAAAAGGGGAAATTTGAACAATGATATGAGAGATTAAAACTATCAAGACTGGATATTTTGTGTATCCTTGTTGGAACTATAAATGAACAATTGGATAAATATAGTCGGATTGGCATTCATCTGTCATTTAGATAAACAAGAATTTCAGCTTTATAATCACCCAAAAGCGTCTTCCTCTCTGCTATCTTGTCCTGTTCACTTCATGTGCTCTCTGTCCATCATGTAAAACTGGAGTGTGGAGCTTTGATGTAATGCTCTTCTCTTTTTCCCCTTGTATTTGTTATTTTCCTCAACAAGCACAGTCCTTTCTTCTCATCATTCACCTTCCAAAATGAACCTTTTAAAAGAGGAAAGCTTTATATTTGGTCTGCTTAAATGAAGAGCTTATTTCTAAGACAGTATCTATTGACCAGAATTAACTTTATTTTGGTTTTGCTTGCAGGGGCTACCGCAAGTTTTATTATGCCGAATTGGATTTCTCAAGGAGGCCCTTCTTCTTCCCGCTCTTAAGAGTGGAGATGAGAAGGTGATAGGAGGACTTGCATGCTTGATGTCAGAAATTGGTCAAGCTGTGAGTATCGAAATTTATGTGCATCTATTATTTTCCTGTTAGCCTACTACTCTATTCAACATTTTTGGCAATACTAATCACGATGGAAACCATTCAATTGTCTGTTGTGGGTCTGCTTCTGCTTGACTGTTGTACTTCGAATAAACTGTGGTTTTGTGCTAGGCACCCTTTCTAGTTGTGGAAGCCAGCACTGAAGCACTTGCACTGGCAGATGCCCTCTTGAGGTTAGATCTCATGGATTTGGCACTTTTATCATTGAAATGCACTTTGCAAAAGTTTAACCTCATGAAGATACCTTTCTTAAGAATAGTAGAATATTACTGTGCAGTTCATATAACATGTTTTATATGTTGGCAGTTGTGTGACATTTCCAAGTGATGACTGGGAGATCGCTGACTCAACTCTGCAGTTTTGGTACTTTATATGAGTGCTCTCGATACACATGGAATTCTTCATGTCAAAACTTGCTTTCTGTTGATGCCTTATAACTTGGACCTTTTTGTTCTCTTCATTTCAGGTGTAGCCTTGCAGGATACATTCTTGGGCTTGAGGTGGATGGTGCACAAAATAGGAAGAAGTTAGAAGTATGTTATGTTCCTGTGTTCTCAGCATTGGTGGATGCTCTTTTGTTGCGTGCTCAGGTATGTTTAATGGTTAGAAAATCTTGTTCGTGCTGATGAATTAAATTGCATTTGTGGAAGTACTTTGAACACTGAATGTTATTCTATCTTATAGATTTCTATATCTTTTTGTAATAGTAATGGATGTGGTTGGTTTATTTCAGTAATGAATTCTTATATTTCTTAGTTTGTTCTCTATATAATAACTCTCTACTATGATTATTATATTAAGTTTATTTTCAATTATGTTCCTTCTTACCAATCACTTTATGGGAGAACCAACGGACCAACACAAAGATTCCTTGGAGCACAGGGGTATATCTTTTTCTGTGTTGTGTTAATAGTTTCTTTGATGTTACTGTCTATTGGATGTTATAGATTTCGCAGGCTGAAAATCATGAAAGTAATGTGATTATGGTTGATCGATGGTTTGCATTCTTTGTTTATTATGAGAGTTAAGTTTGTGTGTACAAAGTCTTTTCTCTTCATTACTGTAACCCAAGCTATTTAGGCTTCTATTAATTATAGCTGCTAGTCCACTCTTTTTAGTTCTTGTCCATATGATCTTAAGCCTATTTTGACAGAGGTTCTCTACTAAACCTCATTGTTAAAAGGGATGACATCTGGACTACCATACTACATATGCCAGAAATCATTGAAGATCTATTTAAATTCCAACATATGGAATGTCCCAACCTTTATTTCTTGGACAGCTTCTCAATTAAGTGTGTCCTAAACTTTTTTTTTTTTTTTGGTACAAAGTCCTAAACTTTTCAGCCTCAGAAACAAGGTCCATTGTGGTTGAGACATGCTTCTAATAAAATTTTGGATGTGAACTAATCGACAGGCTTGATGGAAACCAGATTGGGTTTGGGAATTGGATGAGCTGAGTTTTTTGGCTTTAAAAAATGTCGGGAAATCAGACCTTAAAAGTACTTGGACATTATTAACCAAATAAAGTACCGTTTTAGGCTTTGCTAATTGCACTAGGTTAGTTTGTGGATGTGATAATCTTGTGTCTACCTAATTACGTCTTTCTTTTCTCTCTCTTAAAGTTGAATCATGTTTTATCCAGGTTGATGATTCCACATATGGTGACAATGGAAGGACCCTTGACCTGCCCCATGGCCTTGAACAATTTAGGATGAACTTGATGGAACTTTTGGTGGATATCTGTCAGCTTTTAGGTTCTTCTTTATTTATTCAGAAGGTGATGGTTCGATTATTCATTCTACAATTTTATCCATCGGAGTAATTTCTTCTTGTGTTGTCTATGAAAATTTGAGCTTGTTAGCAAATTAGAAAATAAGCATGGTTAACTTATGGTGGCTACCACATTATCCACTTGTATAAAGAATGTGTCTTTACATAGCTGATAGCTTAATTGCGTGAGGTCTCACTTAGTGCGCGGCTAGTGTGGACGAACTGAGAACTGCTTGGTTTGAATTCTAATGTGGGCTATGTAACCTCTTTTTGCCCACAAATACTATATCCTAAGCCTTCAACTTATTGCACATCTCTAGTCCCTCCGGAGATTGTTGATAAACCTTAGTCAGCTTTGTACCCTTCTAACATGTTCACTTTCTTTTTGCTATTTGTTTGATAATTTCAAATTCTGTCAGCCATCTAATTTAGATAATTATTTATTTGATAAACAATTAAACTCAGAAAAATCCGAAGTTTTACTGAATCTAATTTTCTTATTACATGTTTTTGTTTTTGTTCTCTTGTTAAGTAAGAGCAGCATGTTTTCTTGTTAATCTAATTCTCTTATTACATTTAATTTGGTTGGTTACTTGGTCACACTTGAACATATAAGGAAGTATGAGTTTCAAGCTGAAACCAAGTTTGAATTCGGGAATGACAAGACCCATTTACTATTAATTTGGTTTTGCTTCAGTTTAGCTTTGGGTTTCAGTCCAAGGACTATTTTGGAATAGATGATTGTTGGAAAACAAACCAGTTAGACTCCTTGACAAGTAGTCTAATAGATTTATTTGTAAAGTTAAGAGTAGAAAGGTGTAAATTGTTTTTAGTACCTACTTTTTGTGCAAACTATCTTCTATAAGAAGAGAATCATGTAACATTTTATTAGAGAGAATACATATTATTCTTTTTGTTCTTATTTGGTATCAGATCCCCAGGTTAATGTGGGCCACCTCCTTCCGTGATGGGCTCCTTCTCCTTATTCAGATGTTGGGTTTCATTGTCTACCCACACATTTCGCCCATATAACAAAGACTGGGTTTTTCACTATTCGTCCAGTTAACAAAGCTTGCATTGTCATCATTTGTCTGTTGGGCCTTTACCCACATGTGCAATTCGCAAGGTTGGGTATTAATAGATCAAGTGTTGGGCTTGCTTCACCACACGTGAAGGGGGAGTGTTGAGACTAAATGTCCCACATGGATTGAAAATCAAGACTAACTTCACCTTATAAGGTCTTGGGCAATCCTTACCTATTGAGCTAGCTTTTGAGGTGAGTTAGGACCAAGCTATTTAATGTGGACTTAGCCCAATCCATGATGTACTATGCTTTGTAAAATAAAACTAACAATTTGTGCTGCAATTAATTATTAGAGCTGTCGGTGTAAAGACAATAATGTCACAAGGATTTCACATGCCGCAAATCCTCGTGAAATTGTAGGATGTTAGAGTAATGATATTCCCATGAGCGATAAGAAATTGATCTGAGTAATTGTTCCTTCATCCAAGAAAAAAGGTATTTATAGATTAAATGGTCTAATGATTAATCCTTCCAATTTTTAGATATAGATTTGAGACCTATAACTAGTGATGTTCCTGAAACATAATAAAAAAAAAGTATTTTTTTGTCAGCAAATTCTGACCAATCGGTAACATATTGATCAATATGACATTGTGTGGAAAAAGAATTTCAACAATCGTCACATAAGAAGCCAATAAATAAAAAAGCTCAGACATTCTCTCAACAATGGAGATCATGTAATTGTAATAATAAGCAGTAGTGGATCATATTCATGTGGCCGTCATAGTGTATGCAATTTTTTATTTTTCTTTCCTTATAATTTTTTAAGCAATGTGTACTATTAAGGTTGTAGTTCTAATTCTCATCACTAGTGGCTCTGACTTCTTTTTGTACCTTAACTTTTTCCTCTAAAAATCATATCAGATCTTCCTTGGAAGTTCAATATCTTCCAGCATGCATGTTTCTTGGAAAGAGGTGGAAGCCAAGTTATTCATCCTTAATGCGGTGAGTACTTAGTATAGGAGTTCCTGCATTGTTTTACAGTTTCCTTTACCTTTTTGTGACCTACATTATTTTGTACCTGCAATCTTTGTTTCTATTGGATCTTCCATGTGGTGCTTATTTTTTTTTTTTTTAAATATGAGCTTCTTGCAGGTTACTGAAGTTGTTCTTAAGGAGGGCCAGCATTTTGATACCTCCATTGTTATGCAAGTGGTTACAATTTTGTCCAGCAAGACATCTGCTGACCTCAGGGGATTTATATTGCTTGTAGACCTTCTATTTCTTATTTAGCTCTAATTTATTTTGATATTCTTATGTATATGAGCTTCAAAATCTAGCAAAGACTCTTCTTAAACTATGTCTTAAGGAAATTTAACAGCAGGGAGTAACCTTATCACTACTGTTTCCATTGACTGCTTTCTTCCTAGGTATACAAGTCGCTTGCAGATGTAATTGGTTCCTATGCCAAGTGGATGTCGGCCTCACCCACCAACATTAGACCATTGATGTAAATGCCTCCTTACTTGCTATCGTGCAGAAAATCATATTTTGCTTTAGCCTGATTTCGTATGTGACATTGTCTAGTATGTACTCCACTGCGCATGTTGTTGTATGATACTAAGAATTTTTTTAAACTTTACTATTAATTCTTTTAACCTTATCTGTTTTGGTATTATAAAACTTTAGATTCATAATGTTTGTTATTTGTTTAATATTATTAAAATATTTTTCAATGAATAAGCCAAATGTTTGGTATTAAAGTAAATTGATAGACAAGTTAACTGGTTAGGGGGAGTATGTACTTTTACTATGGTTGAATGTAAGAAACTTATATGATTTTAATACTTTATTATGCTTGTTATCACAGTGTTTGTCTGAACTGCTATTTTCAGATTATTTCTTGCTACAGGGATTCCACAACCTTTTTGTTCTTGCGCTTGTTCTTTTGCATTTCGCAAATTCTGTGAAGAAGCTGCTGCAATGATGCATGATCTTCCGTATTTGGAAATATTAATTTGGATTGCAGAGGTTAGTTCTTATTTGTACTATAAGAAATTAAATTGATGCTTCTAATATAATAAGGGGGTGTTATTAAGTACCTTGTCATATGGGTTCAGTTGTAACTTTGTTATAATTAATATTTGCTATTTAATCTTAGAAGAGGTAATTTCGACAGATACCTAAACACCAAGCTGAAGCATCCAAATTACTGAGGTCTAAATTTCTCAAAAGTGTATGTAGTCTTACGCACCACATGGCAGTGAAGATTATTATTAGTCAGTCTGTTATAAATTTTGAAGCACCTTGCTAGGTTATGCACGGCAAAGCCTTAGGAAAATGGGTTCTTGATTTGCTAACTGTTCATGACAAATTCAAATTTCTGGAATGTAACAAGAAGTTTGAATTTTGTAGGAATAAGTGATAGTGTACACCTATACCATCCTCAAAAAATACCCTCAGCAATTTAAGTAACAATGAGGGATATTTTGGTATAATTTTTTGTAATTCATTTAGTGTCAAACACTCTCCAATGTGGCTTTTGTAGTTGTAGATAGTGACATCTTCTCAACCGCCAGTCCCTACTCCACATAGCGCGCGAGCGCATTTTGTCTATATATTCCTTGTATACTAAATATCGACAGAATAACATTGACCATTAGGGATTGGAAGAGAAGCAATTATCACTGGAGGATGAGGATGAAGTAGTCAGTGCCATCACTCTGATATTTTGCTCTGTCCCTGACAAAAAGCTGATGAATAACTTGTTGGCTAGATTGCTTTCTCCTTCTTATGGAACTATTGGAAAACTTGTAAGTTATTTATTCTTTTTGTTGGGTTAGCATAGTTTTGTTTTTCGGCCATCAACGAAGAACTCCTTGAAGTGCAATTTGCTTTTAGATTAATGACTTTATTGTTTGTACTCCCCATGCTTACGGAGGAGCAATTGCACTTGAACCCTATGTGTTGGCTATCAGTTTAAATCTGTTTCTTTCAGTTTTTCTTTCAATTTCTACCACATTGTGTTTCCAAATTATGGGCAAGCTGTAAGCAAATAGTTGCTCTGAAATCAAAATCAACCAAATTTACTAGCGTATAGCAAAATCCACCATGAACACAAGGTGAATAATGAATATATTTTCTGTTGAGGGGAATCAGATCCCTTAAACTGGAAGTATGTTTTTTTTAGGCTGAACCGATTTGTTCGATTCTTAGCACCATTGACTTTTCTAAGCTGTTTTTCCTCTTCACAGTGAAATTTCCTTAAATCAGTGAATGAATGATTTCAATATTTATGTCTTGTTCTTCAGTTCTTGAGAATCTAGAGTTACTAAAAAAATTATCCACATTGGTTCAGATTGATGAAGATCATGTGCATACTTTGAGGCAAAATCCATCTACTTACACCGAATTAATCAACTCCTCCAGAAGAGGGCTACACCGGTTTAATCTTGCTCTCTTGATGCTATTTTTCTGGATATATATTTTAACTTTTTCATGTGTTTGAAGTTCACCCATTCATTTATTTACCTTCTGTATTTTATAAAGCGGTTATGGGAGACTTGTTTGAGTAGCTTATTAGAATGTGTTTCTCCTTCGCTTTCAATGTATAATACATGTTTTCCATGTGTTAGAGGTGCTGGTCTGTTGAGAAAATAAAAGTTCCAAAACCTTCATTCTCGCCTAAATTTTTGGAGAATGTCGCAAGTTCAATTATATGGAAACATGCATATTGATCTCACATGCTTGAATATTTTCCTTTGGTGTGAATTGTGAAAGCTATGTCTTGTATGAGTTTGTATTACGACTTTAACAGTGTATGAGTGTAATTATTAATATTGGTTTTGTAAGTTCAGGGTATGGATATGTGCATACAAAAGAAAAAAGCTTGGTTTCGTGGGCGTGTTAAAGGAGTAAGAATCCAAATAAAATAAGTTCATGGGTTGTGATTCTGATCTATTACATCATTAAACTAATGAGAAATTAGAATCAAATATTTGGATTAGATTTGAATGTAAGTTTTAGAGAAAGAGAGGTAGCATAGAGTCAGCACGATCATCTTTCATATTAAGTGCAGGAAAGGGAAAGAAGTAGGAGAGTCTTAAAGGCAAAGATATGCCAAAGGGTTATAAGCTGAATGCAGATTCTCTATAGACATATGAGAAGTTTCCCTGTCATTGCTTTTTAATGGGATTGACCCTGGTACCAGACAAAGGAATTTCTAACAATGTTTGTGGCTGCAAAAATAGAATCAAAGCCTCTTTAGCAAATCTGAGATACAAAATTATTCTCAGGACTTAGATTTCTTAAGACAATGACAGTAACTCTGGCAGCCCTTAGAATGTCGAGGAATCTAATTAACTCTATAAATCACCAAATCATTCTCTGTTGTGGTGCTGCTTGGTTATCATGGCTTCACTTCTTCAATGCATGTATTTGAATGCTATGGTAATAATTTGGACAAAATTACAGGTTTAGGTGTCAGAAGGTGCAGATACCCGTTGCTTTTTGTTTAGTGTGCTGCATTTTTCATGTTTGAAAAGCATTTTTTTGATTTGATATACCATGTTTTATCCTTGAGAGATTGCTGCATGTACTATTGTCTTCTTAGCTTTGATCACTGGTTGATATATTGCAGGATTGGGACTGTATTCAATTATATTGCGACACATTTACCTACTGGTTTGGGTCAAGAAGAATCTATACATGCTTTACTCGAGGTATTCTGGCCGATGCTTGAGAAATTCTTTCTGTCAGAACACATTGAAAATGCAAATTTGTCCACAGCTGCTTGCCGGGCTCTTGCGTTAGCAATTAAGGCATCAGGTTTTACTTCCATTTTATTTATAGCACTCATGAGATGAACCTTTTACTAGATTAAACACCTGTCAAGATGCTCCATTACTATGAACCTGGATGCTTTTTTTTTTTCATGTTCGAGATAGAGTGTATATGAAAGAAGAAGTTAAAACCAAGGTGGTAGCATAACAAACTTCAGAAAATCATAGGCAAAAACTAAGGGTTTTTTTTTTTCAATTTTTTTAAAAGTTCTTATTATAGTTGAGATGAAATGTGGGCTCGTATTTATGGTAATATATCTGTTAGTCTTGAGTAGATAGTGGCTCCTGTTTCTAGGAGATCCAGGCAACTGATTTATGTATGGATGTGTGTTCATATTCTTATGCTTTTCTATGCTATCTGAAATATATGCTAAAGACATGGTTCATTTGCAGGTCATCACTTTCTCACAATGTTGCCGAAGGTGCTTGATTGTATGTCAACAAATTTTTTGTCATTTCAAACTCATGAGTGCTACTTAAGAACAGGTGAAAGATTTATGCATCGTAGTCTGGCTATTTCTGTGTGCAAATATGGATAACGATACAGACTTATTACATGTAGTTATTATTTGTTATATTTTGCATATCGCTGATTTCTGCATCACAAAGTACCATTTGTATGTACTTGCTTGGATCTGATTTTCACGCTCAAATTTGGAAAGTATCAGCAAGGAAGACAATATATATGACCACATTATTTGGTTGCTTTGATATTCTTCATCAAGTGTGCAATATTTGATTGAAACAAGAAAAACTTTGTTTTTGAAGTTATGAATATTGAGCGAGCCTTAAACCTTTTTGTGGCACTTCTAGCGACTCTTACTTTTTGTTGGACTTATGTTATGCTTTCCTTCTCTATCACGTTGTTGCTCTTAAGAAAATTAATTTCGCTGATGACCATTAAACTAGTTCTAAATCCCACCGCAACGAGTTGTGTGCAACTTGATATTCTTGTATAATTAAATGTCATTTTTATGTATTTGTCCCTGTTTATAGTTTAGTAAAAAACAGTCAAATGTTTTGGTATAAGTATCCCAAGGTTTATTCTCTTATTTAACTTTTTCCTCATTGTCCATCACTGTTTGGACAGTGACGGGTAAACCACGTGTGCCCTTAAGATGATTTCATCACCTTCTTTTATCATCTCTCTCTCTCTCTCTCTGCCCCCTTTTAGGTCTCATTATGGATATTGTTTTCCAGCTTCTGTTGTTGTTGAAGAATTTGGAAGTAAGGAGGAATATGGACTTTTATTCATCAGTACTTTTGAAAGATTTACTGGTTCAACATCAGTAATGGCTCTTACTTCTTCTTACATATGTGATCAAGAGCCAGATCTGGTTGAGGCTTACATGAATTTTGCATCTTTATATGTCCGCAGATGTCCAAAGGTGTTGTGTCATCATGTTCACTATATCTTCTGAATTATTAATGAACTAAAATGTCAAAGAAATGATTTATTAAATTGTCAACCAAATCTAATCTACATTTCAGGATGTATTAGCTGCCTCTGGTACTCTTTTTGAAGTCTCCTTACAGAAGGCAGGAATATGTTGTACAGCTATGCACCGTGGTGCAGCACTATCAGCAATGTCATATATGATCTGTAAGCATAGAATTATAATCTACGTGTCTATTTTCCCCCTCCCATGACCATCAATTCATCAACGGTGGTAACCTTTTACTCTTAGGGTGCAATTATTTCAAATATTCTGAACTTATTTTAAGAAAAAAAGGTGGTGATTGATGTAGCTCATTTTATCTTTTAGGACAAGCTATGGTATGATTGTATGATTATTATTGTGGTAATTAGTAGTTCATGGTCTGCCTACTACCAAACTGGCCATTTCATCCGTCTTTCCTTTGAATGGATATGTTGGGTTTTAAACATTGAATGGATCTTACTTGATTGATAAGTGATTGTTTGTGACCTTTTCAGGTTTCTTGGAGGTTGGCATTGCTTTTTTACTGGACCCTGTGGGTTCTACATCTGAAAGATCCATGCAGGATACAGTGATAAGGGTCATATCTCTCAGTGGTGAGGGTCTTGTGTCGAATCTGGTTTATGCTCTTCTTGGTGTCTCCGCAATGTCAAGGGTAAACAAACATTCTTAAACCAAGTTTATTTATCATGTAGATTTCTTGTTTCCGAAGTCCAATCACATCGAACCGTAAATTACATCCCCTCTCGTTTGTTTTGGGCAATGTCACTAGGATGTGTGATTTGCTTATTTGATAGATAGCTTGAACTAAAAAACTATTTAAACCTACTATGAATAGATTAAAATTTTGCTGCCCTTTTTCAGGTTCACAAATCCGCGACAATCCTCCAACTATTGGCTGCAATATGCTGTTTGAGTGAAAAAAACAAGTGTGAAGCTGTTCTTTGCTGGGAATTTTTGCATAGATGGCTATACTCCGCCGTTAGTCTCTCTCTTTCTCTCTCTCTCTCTCTCTCTCTCTCTCGAACACACACACACACATACAAGCACACTGACGTTTGTTGTTGCTTGAGAAATTTAAGGTTTAATATTTCAGTTGCAGATGCTGCCTGCTGAATATTTAAAACAGGGTGAAGTTGAATGTTTAGTGCCAATGTGGGCGAAGGCCCTTTCAGCAGCAGCAGCAGATTATATTGAGAGCAGACAATGTGGAGATATGAACAATAATAGTGGGCTTATGCAAGGGAAAGGGGGAAGGCTTTTAAAGCGTTTAATTAGGGAATTTGCTGATAACCATAGAAATGTTCCAAATTTGACTTGATATTTATATATTTTTACTTATTGAACACTAATTTATTGTAAAGTATCAGCCTAGTTTTGTTCTAATTTGATTTTATTCTGTAAAGTCAGCCATTGATAATTAAATCAACCTGAAAGGGTTTTTTTGTGCATTAAACCAAGTTACCACAACAAATTTTGATGCTTGAACTTGCGTATATGAAGTTGAAGATCAAATCAAATTATTTTGACAAAATTCAATTAGTAAAATCTTGTTATATTTATTTAGAAAACATTCATCATATTAATCTGATAAGTTAAAAAGTTTATTATTATATAAAAATATTAGCTTATTCAAGTTGGTTCGATTAAAATTTGTGTAATACATCAAACGAGAACAACAATTGCTTGTAAACTACAACCCTACATGGCCGAATGTATGGAGTCAGAAAAGAAACTATAACAAAGTAATTGAAGTAAAAATTTGTTGAATGCAGATGATAGGGACACATGGGAATTGATTCCTTGAAATAAAATTTCATTATGATTATTACGCGGCAGGTGAAGCAAAGTTGACTCCATATTACTTGTCAAAAAAAAAAAAAAAGGAAAGCCGACTCCATAATTGTAATATCTTTGGAGTTTGGAGTATTTTATTTTGTCTAATGCCTATGTTCGAAGTGCCAAATACAATTCGAATCAGTCTTTACTGATCCTTTACCCAATTATTTTCATCGAATTTAGATCCAAATGTTTTCAGATTTTCAACACATTTAACCCATCAGACAGACATAATGGTATTTTGGTTTAGAAGTGT
Organism: Penstemon davidsonii; assembly: GCA_034814905.1. Classification (NCBI taxonomy): domain Eukaryota; kingdom Viridiplantae; phylum Streptophyta; class Magnoliopsida; order Lamiales; family Plantaginaceae; genus Penstemon; species Penstemon davidsonii. Next base: position 10,598,920 of record JAYDYQ010002688.1, read on the forward strand.
ATTCAAAGAAATCTCCATCACAATAATAATCAGACAGTTGATTATCCTAATCAATCAAATCAAATCATAATGTGTGATTGGGCTGGACTGCGCCCAAAGTTGTAGGGCCTGTTTGTTTGGCGTTTCCCAGAATTTTTTCGTGTTTGGGAAATGCCAAACAAACATGTTTTCTATTTTCCGAAATAAATTTTTCATCCATTAATTTTCTCAAACTACTCTCTCAAAAGCCAAACAAACAACAATTTTCTTATCTCTAAACAAAACCTATACAAACTCTACTTTGATTTGACATAAAGTAACATATCTCTTACACAATTTATCTCACATAACAAACATGATTTGACATAAAGTCTTACACATCTTACACATCTTACACATACAACCCAACTCTTCCAAAAAAACCTACACCTACTTTATTTCTCAAACCACTCTCTCAAAACCCAAACAAACAACATTACGTAAATCGAGATTATTTCACAAACCTTCACTACTCTCCCAAACTACTTTCCCAAACGCCAAACAAACAGGCCGGTAAGGTTTTTGTTTTTAAATAATAATAATATTTTCTATTCAGCTAACAATTTTATATTAAGAATAATACGGGTTAATTATGATGAGTGAGTGATGACAAATTGACGTCGGTGGTACCCAGCTCATTCTAGTACAGATACATAAAGCAGAAATTATAACGGCAAACTTACATAACTAGTCCTCTAATTTTTCCAAGTATGACGATACTGGTGTTATCATAAAAATCATCACATTTGATACTATATTTAACAGGTTTAGGGCCTGTTTGTTTGGCGTTTTCCAGAATTTTTTTGTGTTTGGAAAATGCCAAACAAACATGTTTTCTATTTTCCGAAATAAATTTTTCATTCATTAATTTTCTCAAACTACTCTCTCAAAAGCCAAACAAACAACAATTTTCTTATCTCTAAACAAAACATATACAAACTCTACTTTGATTTGACATAAAGTAACCTATCTCTTACACAATTTATCTCACATAACAAACATGATTTGACATAAAGTCTTACACATCTTACACCTATAACCCAACTTTTCCAAAAAAACCTACACCTACTTTATTTCTCAAACCACTCTCTCAAAACCCAAACAAACAACATTACGTAAATCGAGATTATTTCACAAACCTCCACTACTCTCTCAAACTACTTTTCCAAACGCCGAACAAACAGGCCTTAACTTCTTTCTTTATTCAACTCAAAACGCTTATTCAATAATAATATTTTCAGCCAGGCCCAGCATACTTAATCCTCTCTACTCATCAATATAAGTAAAGCTACGAATTCACAACAAACAAACAAATTTTTTTGTCAGAAATGTGTTAAGCTCCGGAATAAAATATTGGGGTTAAATGTCCTACACACATGGGCATTCATTCACCGGGATAGGCACAAATTTTTCGAAAAATAAAATCAAATAGTATTATTTGCAAATTATATCCCTATATTAGTTATATTTGATAGATACACTCACACTATTTTATTAGCAAAATCACATTATGCTCATACAATGTAGCAATTGACTATGTTAAAATTAAACGAAATATGCAATTATCTATCCATAAGTATTACAAAATATAATTTCATTTTACTATTTCTAAAAAGTGAGTTGTGTGAAAATATTTAGATAAAATACTCCTATAATTTTATTTTGAAAAAAACATGATGTTTAAGATAAAGGAATACATTAATCCTTTTCTATTTTTAAAAATCATATTCGAGCATGCTATTATGTACTGACAATATAATATTGACATGTAATAATAATTTACGAATGAATCAATCGATATTACTCAGACGTGCAAATACGTAAAATCTGCATGAACACAATGGGTTTTAACTCTAAACTCGGAAATTAATAATACAATAAAGTATATTATTAGTATGATTTTATTATTATTAGTAAAAAATGTAACGGGGAGGGAAAAGGGAGAAGAGTAAATTAAAAAGATACGTTCAAGTTGCAGTATGAGACAACAACATTCTACTACTTTACAACCCACACATATATACATACATACCAACACAGTCAGCTCAGCTCAGCTCAGCTGCTATTCTATTCATCAATTACTTGCATTTTACTCATAAATTATTTATTTCTCTTGCCCTTTTAAACTTTCCGGTTGTAATTCATTTTCAAAAAACTCGAGAAATAATTTTTTTTATTTTTTATTTTTGGGGGTAGAGGGTGAGTGGAATCTGTTGTCGGCGGCAGGGTCCCTTTCTGTCTGGCATTATCCAACGGTGATGTTGATGATTATGTCTATGCTTATGCTTATGATAATAGTTCCCTTTTTCAAACTCTAATTTATTCATTCCCATTCAAATAATTGTATTCTTAAATCTTCCAACTTGTCCTTTTAAGTTTGGTTAATTCATCAATCATTCAATCAATTGGCTTATTCAATGTTGGAATGCGGCTGAATGTCCCTCATATGAATTCTGTGTAAAACCAGGTTTACACTTATGATTCATTATTGCTACTACTTATAATCTCTAATAAATTTTGGTGCGAATTTGAATTAATATGCTATATTACTAATTTACTTAACATTGAGCTACTGAGGAATTGGTTAGTTGGTGTTTTCTTTGATTTTTCAAGTACCACACACGATTTGCACAATTCTGTATAATATGTAGGAATACAGGCTTCTCATTCGTTTACTTATGGAAAAGCTTTTTGTTGTTGTTGTATAAAATATATACTCCCTCGGTCCAATATTTTTTGCTCTAGAAAAATAATTTCATTTAAGGAAAGAGAGTATTGTTTTGGGACATCCAAAAAGGAAATAGAAGTAAACAAATTGGGACAGAGGGAGTATATGATTAGTCGTCTGCCTTCATTACTGTTCTGCAACTGCCATCTCCAGATTTAAATTCAATTTTTTAATCTGCTTTTGCATTAACTGAATTTCAGGTTCCATGTATGATAACCTATCATTTCAAAACTACCAAACGCCGTAGTTGAAGTGGTTCCCAGACCAAATGTCGACGACTCTTGCAGCAATTTTAGGAGGTGCTGCAGGAGCCGTGGCATTGGTGGGGATACTGATAATAATTATATGGTATTGCTTTCATCATGGTAGGAGCACTTCAAGAACTTCTGAGACCGGCTCTTCGGATCCATCTGTTCCAGGTAACCATTTCTCTGTCCAACAAAGCAAATTACTGCATCCATAATAAAGTATCAGATTGTGAAATCATTTAAATATATGCAGTCGGTGGAACTGTTGGGATCGAATTTAGTACGCGAGATGCTAAGAGATTTGAGATGGAGGAACTGTCATTGGCAACAGGAAGTTTTAGTGACAAAAGTTTGATTGGACAAGGAAAATTTGGGGAGGTGTACAAAGGCTTACTTCATGATGGGATGCTTGTAGCAATAAAACGACGACCTGGACCCCCAAGTCAGGAGTTCATTAACGAGGTAACTTAATTTTTTTTTTATAAAATCAATGTGGATTCACTCATAGCTATGTTATTTTATGGGCGTGTTTCTAAGATAAAATCTAGAAACATGAAATATCAAAATTAAAAGTATTTATCATTATATTACTCCCTAACCACCTGGTCTATAATTTTATGATGCCAAACTCTCTTGCACATATTCGAGTTTTTGTTATTCTTTTCAGTTTCATCCTTGTGGTTCAATGAACCATTAAGAATTCATATGGGATATTTTGACATTATTCTCATTCTTTTCATCTTTCTTATTCCTGTTTCTGCAATTCTCAGTCATTTTTTAGTGCGAATACTTATTACAATTGAAAAACTGGAAAGGTTTTAAAGTTTTAAAATTTGGCTGATTAAACATCCCCGTTACACATCTGGTGCGACTTACATATTGCTTATGGATTTACAATGACATCAAGTTCACTAGTTCACAATATTTTTTTCTGAGTTTCAGTTATCATAGAAGAACTTTGAGATTGATTTCTTTATCAGGTCCGATATATCTCATCTATTCAACACCGGAATCTGGTCATTCTTTTAGGTTATTGCCAGGAAAATAATCAACAGATTCTGGTCTATGAGTACATACCAAATGGAAGTGTATCTGTTCACTTGTATGGTAATAATTTTCTTTCTCCTTGCTTTTCTCTCTCTCTCTCTGTGTGTGTGGTTTGACTGCAAGTTAATTTAACCAACTCAAATATGTCATTTTAATTTCTTCTGAGCTGTTTTTTTTGTACAAATTATATTATGTCTGATGAACCATGGAATAATGTCTCCGTGGTTTTTGTATATATTTACCATTTTCTTTTCAGCAGTCTTGTTCTTCTGATAGCTCTGATGCTTTCCAACCATTCATTTTTCCTTGCGTAGTTTCCTCAACACCCACCTGTGTGTGTGTGTGTGTCTCTGTCTGTGTCTGTGTGCGCGCGTGTGTATCTGCTCACAGTCGCATGCATGCAAGTAAATTTAAGCAACTAGTTTAAGTTTGCCAACTTAATTTTTTCTGAGCCGTTCCTTGAAAACAAAGTTCAAGTTTTATCTGACAAACATGAAGTAATGGTATCCAGTTTTTCTTAATATACTACCACTTTCGCTTCAACAATCGAATTCTTCTGATAGCTTTGAATTGTATACTCTTGCTTTTCCCCTGCTGCCACTGCTATTCTATTCTGCCTGAATACATATTATAATTCCACATCTTAATCTCAGGTGCTGGACAGGTTTCACGGGAGAAGCTTGAATTTAAGCACAGGCTAGCAATAGCTCTTGGGGCAGCTAAAGGTGATCCTCTGCAAAATCAGTGAGCATTTTTGGCTTTCCTGGTATTAGTTCATCTTATTTTATGCTGAAAAAGAATATCATCTTGTGAATGATGAGAATCAAATACATGTTTAAGATTCTGTAAAGCTTCGAATTGGTCACTACTAGTTTTATATACGAGCACTGTGAGGAAATTGTTTTATGCATGCGCTCTCATCCATACTTCAATTGTGTGCAGGTTTAGCACACCTTCACTCCATCAGTCCTAGATTGATACATAAGGATTTCAAAACAGCAAATGTCCTAGTAGATGAGAATTTCATAGCTAAAATAGCAGATGCTGGGTTACGCAACTTTCTTGGAAGATTTGATTATGCAGAATCATCTTCTGCGGCAGAAACCGATCAGATTTTCCTTGCTCCAGAGTAATACACATGCTATTTGGTGATTTACTACACAATTCATTTGTAGTTATTTATTGTACTTCCATTTACTTGTTCAGGGTCAGAGAGTTCAGGCGATTTTCTGATAAAAGTGATGTTTATAGTTTTGGAGTGTTTCTTCTGGAGTTATTAAGTGGGCAGGAAGCAAGAGAATTGCTATTTCCAGATGTCAATCAGAACATCGTTGAATGGGTATGTATGCTTTTTGCACGCATCATCCAATCTATCCATATTGTGGACATTTCTTTGATGTCATGCATACTGAAACTTAGGCTTTGAAATCCATACAAGAAATAACCAAGTGTCATGGATTTCTTAATGTGGAATTGAAATACTTAATAAATCCCTCAATGAAGCATTAAATCATGGAAATATTGCTATGTTAAGTCATGAATCAAGTTACATATATTAGTTCTACTGATGGCAAAAGCAGGCTTATTATGTAAGAGAATATGTTTATGTTTCTCAGCTGCAAAATCTTCAAGATTCTGGCAGCATATCTTCCATGATTGATCAGAGATTGGGTAATAGCTTTACTACTGAAGGTATGGAAGAGTTCATACAGTTGATATTGCACTGTGTGAACCCTTCAAGCGAAAGGCGCCCTGCCATGAGCTATGTAGAAACGGAATTAGATCGGATTCTTGAGAAAGAAATGAGCTTAACTACAATGATGGGGGAAGGAACCCCAGTCGTGACCCTTGGAAGCCAGCTCTTTAGGGCTTTAAAATAAGAAAGACTTGAGAATTTAGCTTGTTTGTGTCACGTGTTCTGAGTGTGTTTTTCTTTGTGGAATATATACTTCATAATACACCAAAGTAAAGAGTTCTCCAACTGCTTGATAATTGTATAAACAACAGTTGGATTGCTTTTTTTTCTTTCCCTTCATAAGTGTATTAATGTTCTTGTAAACAAAATATCAGTTTGTTGATATATAGTAAAGTTTGAGTTTGTGTATTAATCTTCTCCCTGCATATAATACACACATAAGGCTATATATGCTTAGTTGAATTGTTGAGTAGGATGTTCATTTGGCACTGGTCCTCTGCGTTTCTGACATGCAGATAGTTCCTACTGCCAGTAATAAGGACTTGGGAGTAGTACCATGTACACATACACTAGCTAGTTTTATAAGTACCCTCTTTTACTCAACTAGTTTAATTCATGCATTATTTTACGGTTTGATTCATAATACTTCTATATAGACAAAGGGTTTTTCAATTTGGGAGCAAAAACGGTGGAGAAATTGATATTATTTACAATGATGCTTTACTTGATTGGCAGATGATGAGTCCTCAAAGTAGTGGTGAACTAAAGAAATACATACAATATGGTAATTTAGTACAAAAGGATACTAAGAGTAAAATGAAAAGATTCAGTTGTATAACAATAGCCACATCTACTGCCTTAATAGAAAGAAAGAAAGTAAAAAAGTATAAAATTCCCAATGCCATTATCTCACACACACTGCACCTGTTTCAAGCAGCACCAGAACCCTGTTTAGCTTTGAGGACATGTTCTTCGGTTGTCGTGCCTATAATCTCATTAGCACGCTTAAGGCCAACAGAGTAATACCTTCCAATAGTATCCTAATATCATATCCACAAACAAATCAGTTCAATTTGAAATAGTACAATCACTCAACTTTTCATGAAAAAGCCATCTGAGTGAACAGATATTATCTGATAAATGAAACTTTTGTTTTCTCACCCGACAAACTATGCTTAGTTGCTCCAGTTTGTGGACAGCGTCATCAACATCAAAATTGCAATGTTCACCAAATTCATCTTGCATTAATTCTTCACATTGCTTGTCAAGATCCTATTTTACATCACGAAAATGTCAAAATACATACATATCAGTAGAACTAAAATCGAGCAGTCAGTCCAGTTCTCTATCCGTACCTCAAGAGTAGCTTTCCCATGTTCCATCAATACAAAACATGAAATTATGACCTCCTTTACCTGCACATTGACAAAAATGATTAATTTGTCTATGTAGGTTGCTGATTTACAATGATATATCTTACGACTTACTTCTTGCTGAATTACATCATCACACAAGTGAAGAAGAGTGCCCTTTCCACTATCCAATTGTTTGTCATACATTGATTGCGTGGTTAGATTCTGATACGCAGCCTTATTTTGTTGAAACCTGCAGGCAAATCAAATAAATTATCTCACCAAGATTTCATTAAAAGCATAATGCATAGTGCAAGGGACGAAAAGAAACACTTAACGTGAAGTATATCTTAGCACAATAACCAAAAACTGTGGAAAGAATAGCAATTATGACCCAGAGGTCAGCTTTAGGCATTTCAACTGAACCTACAACAGCTACCTGAACAGTCCACAAAACATATACCCCATGAGCAAAAAATAGATTTTCTATCAACAAAATTAACAACAGATTACTAACCAGTCCAACTACTACAGATATAAGAAATTTAACCCAGTCCATTGGAGTTAAACTTGGATTTTTCTTCTCTGGCTATTACAAGAAAATGACATGTTAAGATTATAGTTCATTCCTCGAAATATACAAGCTTAAATTGGAAATGAATAAGGTAGAGGATGACGAAAACTCACAAGGACAATTTCCATATCGGCCATAGGGATGTTTCTGAAATGCTTCACGTATATGCCTCGTTCTGCTTTAATTCTAGAACTTGCTCGCCTGCGCAGCAAATTACCATTTTAACCTCCAATCAGGAAAAGAGAGTTTTGACGGCCAATTTGAAATAGATGTGAAAGAAGCCAAGGATACTCCTTCATTTCATCTTATGGTTTAACCACAAGCTTTAATGATGTAAAAAAAAAATGTTATACTAATAAAGTAAAGAGAACAATTGAAGCAGACATGTAACTGTCATACGATACCTGTAAACAACAATGATTCTTTCGAAGGTTGGTTCTTGAATCGTAATCTTGCTCAGTAGATTACGGAAACTGGAAAGACAAAAGAAAAGCGATGAACCAGATAACAATGATCAACGTTCAGACTATAATATCTATAGAGCATATATATAGACTTTAATTAATATGCTGAATTTTAGTATCACATTTATACTCAATACATCCCGGGAAAAAACTTAGACACCAAAGAAACATGATAAAAAAGAATTTCCAATCCATCCCACAAATCCATATAGAGTTTGGTAGTGCATATCAAGAACTCAAGTAGTCAATGGGGCAGGGAATTTATCACATTGGGTTGAATGCTATGGGTAAGAACAAAGGACAAAAACATGAGAATGGTGATACTAAAACAATTAAGAACCTGAATTCCATATTCTCAAGACGTATTCGTTCTACATGCAACCCATCATCTTCTGCTCCATATGTAGTTTCATCGTCTTTTTTGGGATCCTTTTTACTCTGTGAAATTGGTTTCCTCGACAAAAAATTATCTAACCTGTAAGTAGTAAAACACTGTTTGCTATAATCATAATTCAGATATTTATCATCGTGCTATATAATAATGTCATCTCACCTGGTCTTTCTCAAAATCCATGCCCAGAGACGAGCAACGATAGCATCCAATTTCTCCATGATAAAATAATCAGTCGTCTTATCAAGGCCAATCCCACGCCGGAAGATTATATACTAAAATGAATTAGTAAGATAAGTAGCATATATATTTGAATTCGAGTTTAGGCTTTTAATATGTACAACAAAAACAAACTAGCACTTCAAGCACAAAACTCATGTGTGTGTGTGTGTGTGTGTGTGAGAGAGAGAGAGAGAGAGAGAGAGAAGAATACTTTATCCGCAAAATAGGGGAGGTTTTCATGAGGATGCGCTTCAAAAAAACTCTTCAAAAGCTTCTTATCAAGCTGCATTTTTAGCAAAAATAGTAACTTGAACAAAACATTTATAACATAAGCACATAAACGAATAAATTTATTTCTTATATCAGAACAACATGCTTAATATCTGATCAAATACATATTTGTAATAATAGTGCACCTTGGATTTGTCGACTTTAATAGGAAGATTGAGAAGATATTGCCCTGAAAGTGCAACTTCAATCTCATCATTAGTGGCTATCTTAAAATTGCTTTTTCCCATAACCTACATGATAAGATGAGATGAATTTTGTTTAACAAAATAAAAGAACATAAACTTAGTTGTAAGTAACAATCATGGTACCTCAAATAAGTATTTCAAGAAATTTTGTTCAAGAATGTCAATTTCATCTGAAGATAGGCTCTGCTGGTCCAACTTCAGAGCGCCTTGAATTGGGTCGAAGAGAGAGTAGAGTTGCTGCAACCACATCACATGAGTTATTAATTAAGTTTGAGAAAGAAAGAAAAACATAGATTTGAACAGAAGAAGAAGAAGAAGAAGGAAATTAATTAATTACCATGAGGTCCTCAAACTGTAAGAGGTACCATGCTCGTATTGTGTACTCAATTCTCTTGCATAGTTTCAAAAATTCAGCACGATCAGAACTATTTTCTGTTGGATGTACATAACAAGTTGGCAAAAATCAATATTTTTCGTGTTTTTCAAGAATTAAAAAATTCTGATAGAAAACAGAGATTTCATATGATTAACAAGATTATATAGTATTGGTAATGTAATGAAGAAGAGAGAAAACTAGCAAAGGTAGTGAGTATGTATTGTACCGATGAGGTTGGCCAAGTGGACTATGAGGTTGGGCTTAAGGATTGGAATTACGGATTCTCGCTCCAATCTTATAACCTCTTTCTTCTTCTTGTTATCGTTCTCCATTGATTAAGAAATAATAATAATTATAGTAAATAATAATGGGAAAATTATATCTGATGATCTATATATGCAGAAAAAGATAGCTGTGTCTGTGTGTGTATTTCACATAATACAACAAAACATGGAGAAAGAGAGAGCATTCTATTCTTCGTTATGAAGATAAGAACAAGAATCTAATCCTTCCTTCCAGCACTTACATTTTTATGATTTCGCTTTTCATTGTAATCCAATAATACATTTCTAACAAAACAAAACAGGCTACACGTACGTACGTTATCATAAATATCTAGTTAGATTAGATTATTATTGATTAAAAATTTAATGTATAAACTATTCCTTTTCTGATAAGATATACTAATAAGTTAAAAGATATCTATGGAGGTAAATGCTAAACTTTTTAATTTCCATAATACTCATCATTACTAAGTTGGCAAGTTGTTAATTTTTGCAACTATATTTCTCCCTGATGAATAAACTATTATCTTTCTCAAATTAAAAGTTAAAAGGACTAAAGATGATCTTTTTGCAAGGCAAAAATAATTTCCTTTGTTTTTCTAATGGTCGAGTCCAGAGTGAAATACAAAAATAGATGTTTTATTGACCAAGATTTTTACCTAATTTATTCTCAAACCAACCTCTTCCAAAACAGAAATGAAATATTCTAACATTGGTAAAAGCCAAAAAAAAAAAAAAAAATTCGCCCAATGTGCTTCAGAATCAGGTACCCTTCTATCTGCAACTTAAGCCACCACCCTTCTTCCCTACTAGCTAGCTGCTATATACAGGCATGCGAGATCGGGTCTATTTATGTACAAAGTGCCATATTCTAGCTCTAACTAAACTAACTTCAATGCAAAAACAAAGTTTGTTACAAAAATCAAGGTCAAATTTACTGAAGGCCGGGATAGCAGCTCAACATTTATCTTCTACAGTTCCAATCTTCTTCATCCCTCCTGAGGTTTATTGGTTTTGTCATTGATTCCATGACCTTGAGAACGGTTTAATCATTGACTCTTGTACTCCAGAATTATTCTGCTGAGAAAGACCAATACACCCAAGGTTATTTATCTTAAGACCACCACCACCACCAGCAGCAGGATCATGGCCACTCAAGTAGCTAAGTGGATTAGGTGCATTGCTGCTTGACCCACCAATGCCATTGTAGTTTCCTGTTGTCTGAATAAATCTTCTGGTGGAGCCCATTGGATCGTAATTAACGGGTCGTAATTCATTACATTCATTAAGAACACTGAATAGAGTTTGATCTGAGCTACTTCTACTGTTATGGTTCACACCCTCAAAGGGAGGCCATACATCCCGGGCCCCATTCTCACACGTATACCAGTTCTGACTCAACCCTTGAGGTTGGATAGGGGCAAAATTATGGATATTGACCGGCAAGTGGTGGTCATGCCTAGTAGACATGGTAGCAAAGCGACCTCCATCGGAATAAATGTTTTCCTGAATGTTGTGCTGCTGCATATAAAGATCATTTAGTCTCTTCTGCCTAATATCCAGCGGAAGTGATTGATGAGCATCTATGAGCAGGTGGTCATTCCTTGGCTGAAAATGTAAACCCGCATGTCTTTGCTCATGATGGTATGGTAAGCTACTACTCGGGACCCTCATTAAGGATTGGAGCAATTCATTCTGGTCTTGGTTAGAGTTGGAATTGAAGAAAGACAACTCTCTCTCAGAATCCTTATCCTGCCTGTGGTCAAGCATTTGCACTGGTTGTTCGGGTGGTATAAACTGTGGATGCTCAAGTGATAATTCTTGAGTAGAAGCATATCCACTATTTGCAGCACTAGATTGGTAATAAGAACCATGAAGCGGAATATCCACATGGTTCAGATTTCCCGAGAACCCTGAATCAATTGCACTTGAAGTATTGACATCCGTGGAATTTATCTGAGGATTAGTATTAAGTGGAGTAATTGGGTGTTGACGTGGATCCGGAAGAAAATCAGGGTCGGATAATTCTATCATAGAGCTAACTCTAGGGGTATTACAAAGCTGTTGATGATTATCCTGAATGAAAACATGGTTGGGCACATCAGCATCATTATCATCTTCTTCTTCAGTCATGTCTGCTTCATTATGTGTTTGCTCCTCATATATGTAATCAGTCTTTTTTTCCTTTTCATCCTGATCATTTTAAAGCACTGCATCCTTAGAAATTTATCGTAACAAAATCCAAATGATTCGCATTTATTTTCATTGACTCAAAAAAGTTGATTTTGAAACCAGATACCAGCACACAAAAACAGGAAGAAAAAAGAACATCAAGATTAACCTCCAATTCTGTTGGCATTTCATGAACTGCCTCTTCATTATCCACCTGGCCCTGAATCAAGTAATCAGAGTCATCTTTCTCCATACCCTGACATAAAAAAGTGGAATTTGAGGAGTTAATAACATAATAACTGTATTTTTAAGAAAGAAAAAAGTTGAGAAAGGTAAGTTAAAAAAATGGTCTTCTAAATAAGGTCTAAAATCATATTCAATCATACTGCATAGAAAGATGGCAAATGGTAAACCTCTATCTTGCTTGTAGGTGGGATTTCTTCATCACTCTCATCTGAGAGCTCCATTAGATTAACCTGAGAAACCACTTTCTCCTCATCCTGAGCAGCCTACACAAAAGTAGCAAGTCAAAGATATGAGATCTTACACCATCGGAAAATGCCAAATCTGAAATAAATTTACATTGGGCGGGCTTCATTTACCGACAGTAATAAACCTTTTAAGGAAGATGAAAAATACAACAAACCTTCACTAGTTCCACTTTTTGTTTTATATCTTCACCCAGGGACCGTGTTACTTGCAGCCTCTGGAATTGTCTCTTTTCCCATGCAACTAAACATTCTGGGATATCTTTATTTGCCAAGTTTACCCTGCGATGTTAACATTTATTATATAAAGGCATGATCTCATGAGCTCCATAATTTTAACCCAAAATAAAAGGAAATAACTAACCAGTAATCATGCAGCTTCTTTCTCTCTTCTTCCTCAAATCTTTCAAATGGTTGTACATTTAGGGCCTCAATGCTACCCAAAACATTACTCAGAGACCTTGGCTGAATACTATTACTAGCATGCTTCATGCTACTTCTAACTCGTTCATGCTGCCCTTTGCTGACCTGAGAACCAGATGCAGTAAACCTCCGTTAGAAAAAAAATGTGAAAACAACCTCTCAGATTAGATGTAATATTATACCGTAATCGTGAAACCCTAGTAAAGAAACAAGATCAAAATCAATCAGTAAAACAGAAGATGTCCAGACAAGATGGCCGACTGATAAGAGACACTAGCAATGGTCCTCTCTTGAAGTCGGTAAGGTTTTCAACAAGTATGACAAAGATTCAAGTGAACAGACAATAAAGTAGCAAAAAGAAAAAAAATATGCCACTAAACAACCTTGATATAGGACATATATTTGGCTCCGTCTCCATACTGGAAATTGCGTTTCTGCAGCTTTTCTCCTTTTCTAGGTATTGCAACCACCTTTAGCTCGCCTGATGAGGTATCAGGTGCTTTGTTTAAGAAGCCTTTTCTGCATATAAGTACATGAAACAAATTTAACACCTTTTTTCATGGATTTAACCTGCAGGTAATGAAGGGCGCCTAGTCGAGTTTTTGGAAATCAGTTTGTTCAAGTCGGGTACCCGAGCAACCGAGTAGCAGCTTATGCTACACAGAATCAGTCAGGATTTCGGGTATGGATATTATTTGTAAACGCACAGCCACACACGCATAACACACATCTCATGCATGAACACAAAGAGGAGAGGTGAAGGCAGCAGCAGTGATGGAAGGAGAATAGCAGGGGCCATGGCAGAGGAGAAGATTGCAGCTTCATTTTATTATACATTGTTTGTATTCAGACCCTAGTATGAATGAGACCAATGCAACACCAGGTCACCAGCTGAAGGGGAAAGGAATTATGTCTCCTCCTTCAGATATGAGAGAGGAGTTTTCTCAAGTTGTGATTAATTTTTTTTTCTCTTTTTGAATTCTAAAAGAGAAAAGAGGGTTCTGCAACTTGATTTTTCTCTCTTTGTTAAACCTACAAGACACTGGGACTTCTGTTCTCTCTTTCTCTTGATTTCTCTTCTTATCTTTTTTAATGGGCGGGGGTTTTCGAGACAGGTGTGACCCTATCCCGGATTCCGAATCGAACTGCAGTAAGAGGTTTGTGTTTTATGGATAAGTTTCCCACGTCCAATTTTCCCAACGCGGTTGGAATTTCACCCGCTCGAAGTGAGACCGACGAAACCCAAATCTGATACTCACCCCTAATTCCATATAGTTGGGGTAAAAGAAAATTGCAGTAAGAGCTGAAGTACCTTCTTTGAGATTCTCCATGCACCATTCCCACATTCTGGTTATCGCTGCTATAAGCTTTTTCAGAATTAGCCCAAGAACAAGACTCAGGGGTGGCAACAAGATTCTCTTCAGTATCATAGAATCTAATCTCTGAAGGAAGCAAACTTTTCTCAGTATGCATCCTGGACCTGCTCACAAGTAATATTTCAAATCAAAAGGTTAACTGTTAAATAAGGAAAGACCAGCGCTCTAGCTTGACGAGATGCAGAACTTATAAACTCACAAGCAAGCCAGGCAATTTTCATTTATTTCAAACAATAGAGCAGCATGTGTAAAATAACATACATCATAAAATTCCCTCCTACACTCAAAGTCCTAGACAACCAATTCAGGAACATAGAATTCATTTGCCTAAAAAATATTCATTGAACAATCTGACCATTATAAACACATAAACTGAATGCACGGGAGGATATCCACAAAATATAAACTATGTTTCCCTACAATTATAACAAATAAACGTTTAGAAAATTAAGCATCAAGGAGAACCTACAATAACATAAATTTATTACAGGAATCCAAAAAAGAAGGGATTTGATGACAACTATTTTATTCTCATGTCGCTAAAATAAGTTTAGATTAATAGAAAATATGGCTACTTTAACCAAAGTTTCTTAATATTCAACATCTTCTTTTAAATGAGACAAGAGAGTAGTAGAAGAGAAGACAGACTCTTTCTTTGTGGTGAACCCAAACGAACGAATTAAGAAATAATGAACCGAGCAAAGACATGCAAAGTCATGATACTTAGGTAACTCCACACAAAAAAACAACTCAGAAGACAACCTCGAGATATTCTGCAGGATGTCCACTTCAGGATCCTTGCAACTTGCCCATTTCTCTTTCCATGTATGCAAATTATCAATCATGCTGTCAAAAGAAGCACAACAGCTTGATGACATAACAACTTAAGGCAAAAACTCAATTGACATAGATCTAACAAGACTGCATACTTATTATGATATTTTTCCAAATCTGAGTAGTATGACTTCTTGCAGACTTTGAGAGACTGCTCCTCATGAACAACATTATCAGGATGGAGCTTCCCAAGACATAGAGAAGAACCCCTGTAGCAACAAAATGCAAAGATTATTGAACAACAAAGCAATTATACCCAGCGACATTGGATGTATCAGTCCTTCATGTATTCATTAAGAAAACATTGAGCAGATGAGAGAAATATTCATATAAATCAATGGGGCAACAATGGGAAGTGGCCAAAGGGGTACGTACATAAACAGATCTCAGTGTCAATAGAGGTCAGTCTCAATAGAGCCTGAGTAACATAATCATATCAAATTATATTTAGCAGTCTGATAATCAGGTCAGAGCGAGGACCAAGAAATCAGAACTTCATTATGATCTAGTACTACAACAATTTCTTTATCTTGGACTTAGATTGGATCCAAAGTTTAGAGTGCAAAGTACGAGATAAAACTGATGATAGCTAATGGAGAAATAATCACCCAAAGTAAATAAAGTTTCAAATAAGCAGAGTAATCAGCCTATGAAACATTACACTAGTAACTCGTTGATAGCCCAGAAGAACAGAATGTGTAGTAAGACTTGCCATTTTCTTAAAGGATTTCCAAAATCGAAGTTATTCCCTGCGAGCAATTGTTGAACAATTGTATCTGGATCGGCTTCTTTAGGTAGAAATTTTGAAAGAAAGCTTCTTTCTTTCTCAGACAAATGACTCATCCAGACCTATGAAGATTCATAGACAATACATAAATGTCAAAAGAAATTGCTTTACAAAATAAAAGTCACTATTTGAATAAATAATTGACTGTTACCTCATATGAGAGAACCTCGGATAGATTTTTCAATTCAAATATCTCCTGGGGAACAGTAAAAACATCAGCCAATGCATTGTTTCCGTGAGGATTAGTCTCAATAAACGGATTCAAGTGTCTCCGTGGTATACCAATCTGCTCCTTCTTGGAAACAACACTTTTTTTCTTGTTATCCCACTCGAGAGAGATGTTAGGTCTCATGTTCAGTTCATGCTGCGGTAGTTCCAATCTTTTCCTCTTTACTCTATATTGGTCACGAGATGTGCAGCCAACCAAACTGGCAGTATTTGCCCTTTTTTTTCGCTGATCAGCTGCCATTTGCCCAAAATAGAAGTATATCACAAGTGTCCACAGCAGAGCATTTGCTAGTTTGACTTAAGCAAACAAATGTCTTCCTTCAACGTTCTAAACAAGAACACCCTGAAAGAATTATGTCTTTAGTTAAACACACAGTCCCACTATTCCCACCAAATTACAAAAAGCAAAGACTCAAATCATGAAAAAAAAAAAATGAAATATATATCCGTTGTACTCGAGACCAATAGTAAATGCACCAACGAAACAAAATTAGATTGACTCATAATAAAGGTACCATCTTTGTCATACAAATGGATTCCCTAATCAATGAATACAACAACTAGATTACTAGTAATTGTGCAAGATGTAACCAGCGTAAAAAGTATGACGAGAAGGAACGAGAGCTATTGGCCGTCCATTGGACATCTAAGTCAATGTTAAAGCCCAAATTTCCAAGTTCCAACTGGATTTAAAATTAAGGGAGAAACAGCAACAGGTAAATTTACAAATCACGGAAAGCCCACAATTCAATAGCCAAGGAAAAAAACACGCAATTACAAGTGAAAATCTCAAATGAAGGAAAGCAAATCAAAAACAGAAAAACAGTAAAGCTATAAAGGCATTACCCACTAATCGCAACTACAATTAACAATTGAAGTCTGAAGAATTAACAAAGGAAAGATTAAAAAAAAACTTGACAGGAAGAAAGCCCTAGAAGCTGAAGAACGAACTGGTTACCAGTGAATGCGCAAGAGCTCAAACCGTCCAATATAATGAATTAAATAAATCTTATATTATATATTAATATATATATAAATTAAAAAAAAAAATTAAGGCCTTGCAAAAAAGGTTGAGAAAAGAGGAAGAAGGTTGTACGTTATCCGAATGGGTAACGAATAGAGAGAGAGAATCAGCGAAGGAGGTAAGCAGAGAGCGCATAGATACAACCTTCAAGGAAATTTATATTTATATTTATATTTATATTTATTGGGAGAGAATCAAAGAAAAAAAGAGGAAAATCCAAATTGCATTTTTGTGCGCGCCTGGGGACTGGGCTCAATTCAGGCCCATCCGATTATGGGTTCTTCGGTCTGTCTTTTTTAAAAATACTAAGGGCCCGTTTGTTTGGCGTTTCCCAGAATTTTTTCGTGTTTGGGAAATACCAAACAAACATGTTTTTTATTTTTCGAAATAAATTTTTCATCCATTATTTTCTCAAACTACTCTCTCAAAATTCAAACAAACAACAATTTTCTTATCTCTAAACAAAACATATACAAACTCTACTTTGATTTCACATAAAGTAACCTATCTCTTACACAATTTATCTCACATAACAAACATGATTTGACATAAAGTCTTACACATCTTACACCTACAACCCAACTCTTCCAAAAAAAACTTACACCTACTTTATTTCTCAAACCACTCTCTCAAAATCCAAACAAACAAATTATTTCACAAACCTCCACTACTCTCCCAAACTACTTTTTCAAATGCCAAACAAACAGACCCTAATTGTTTCGTTTTGATTATTTGGAGAGTCTTCAAAAATGCCCCCATGGAATGTTAAATAAGAAAGTAAAATAAAAAAAATAGTTGAACCATTTGTTGAATATGGATCGTGCAATTCACCTATCTTTGCGAAAATCATAAAATATTGGGCCTGTTGACTAATAAAGATTCAAGAAGATTGTGTGGCTCATAATTTTGTCATATGGGCTTTTCCCCTTAAATAAAGTGATTGTCTTCATTCAAATTATTTGCCTAATTTAATTCTTTGTGATGGATTAATGAACTTGTCATTTTCAAGAATAATATTTAGGGCGATTATACTTAGATCCCTTCAAATTTATGTATATTAGAAGAAACTCTCTGTTGTTTTAAAAATTATAGGAACATCCCCTTGACCTAATAGACGTCAGTCAATTTTAACAGGAGTGATTAAAAATCTAATATACTCCCACCTAAAAAAATGGTACTTTAAACTCAGACCCTCTTAGGTTTTGACATATTACAAGAAATCCCCCCCCCCCCCCCCGTCCCTCCCCCGTCGTTGTTTCAAAAATTACAGGGACGCCTCGTTGACCTAATGGACGTTAGTCAACGTTCACGAGAGTGATGAAAAGTCTAATATACCCCTGCCTAAAAAAATGGTGTTTTAGACTCAGATCCCCTTATGTTTGGACATATTACAAGAAACCTTCCGTTGTTTAAAAAATTATAGGGACATCCCCTTGATCTAACAAACGTTAGTCAACTTTAATTGGAGTGATGAAAAGTCTAATATACCCCCGCTTAAAAAAACAAAATTTGTCAAGTATCTGCGATGCCGAAAAGACTAAAATACCCATCGATCCCAATTATCCCCCACCATCCCAGTTCTCTCTCTCTCTCTCTCTCTCTCTCAACTTCCCCCACTAAATCTTCAAGTAAAATATGATTGTTGGCTACATGTAACCCCTTGAAGTTATTGTACTATTTTAAATACACCCCATGTGGTATAATATTATTACACAGACACCCCCTGGGGGTAGTCAACCTTTAAAAAAGTTGACGTAAATGTGGAAAATCAATAATTATCAAATTCCGTCAATTTTTGACGCCGTAAGGAATTTTTTGTAAACATAACATACCAGAGGAGGTGTCCCTATAATTTTTAAAACAAATGGGAGTTTCTTATTATACGCCAAAACCTGAGGGGATTTGAGTGTAAATCACCCTAACATTTATTAAAAAAGTATTAACATACCTTTTGTCTTTATGAGAAAATTTATTTTATCTTTTGATGTGGATTTTAAAATAATTATTGAGATTTTTTTTTTAAATATGTTTACATTTATGTCTTTCAAAGTAATTTTTGTAAAATGGCGGTGGCAAATCATTATCTTATTATCTTAGGTAAGAGTCAATTTTTAGGGGAAAAAATTTAAATGAAGAAAGTTTTGTTTTAAAACATCCTAAAGATGAAAAATATAGATTAAAATTGAGGCAAAGAGACTAAAAGTAAATATTATTTGTTGGTTTTATATGTTATGTACGAATGTCATCAAATTATCGACGTTTCTTAAATTTCAGCGATGAGGAAGAATTTAGGTGATTCTAAATTGGAGGAGTCGGAATGGATTTTTTCAAATGAATCCTCTCGAATTACATATTTGACACCAATGTCAACATTATAACTCTAACAAATAGTATAAATATTTACACATATTAGTGTTTATTAATCTTTCCATTTACACATATTAGTGTTTATTAATCTTTCCAACAATTATCACACAATCAATGTGGAATTTGGCATGTTAGTTTCATTGTGGTTCGGACTCCACGTAGATCACTGAGAATCTATGGCGTCACATTTCGCTTCTTGTACACGAAGGACGATCTCATAAATACATATATACTATAAAAAAAAAATACTAATTTGGCATGTTAGAGCACTTGTAGTACTTTAAAATGAACTACCAAAGTCGTGAAGAGAGCAGCCAAACGTTTTCCTATGAATCGAGCGATTTTACTTGGGCCTAATAGTAGATTTGTGGCAGCAGGCCGGCCCAATATATCTGATTGGTATAAGCTAGTATACTACACTACTCTGAGTCTGATATCCGCAACGCCGACGGCGGAATGGAGGGGGAAGAAAAGGCGGAGTTCTCGGCGTCGGAGATAGAATACGTGAGCTACGGCGGAGAGCTTCACCTTCCGCTCATCATGAATTTGGTAGATCAGGAGCTCAGCGAACCCTACTCCATCTTCACCTACCGTTACTTCGTTTATCTCTGGCCCAACCTCTGTTTCCTCGTAAGTACTTACTACTACTACTACTACTACTAGTATGTTAATGTTGATTTCCAATCTCTAATATTGAACAACAGGCATTCCACAAAGGAAAATGCGTGGGGACGGTGGTGTGTAAGATGGGGGATCATCGCCATACTTTCAGAGGTTACATTGCCATGCTTGTTGTTCTCAACTCGTACAGAGGCAAAGGCATAGGTCATTTACTTGATCAATCACGCACTAGTGCAGATAACTCTACTCTTATAATCATATTGACTGTCTCGATTTTGCAGCAACTGAACTCGTTACTAGGTCAATTAAAGTGATGATGGAATCAGGTTGTGAGGAGGTGTGTCAAGATTGACTCTTTAGAACTATTGAATTACTATATTCTTATTCATGCTTAGTTGCTTACATCCAATTAGACATGTATACTCAAAAGACTTTGTAAATGAGTGAAAAGCAAAAATACCCCATATTTTTATTAGCAAAAAACCTCCTATATTATGATTTAATTAGTCACTGCACCCAGGTAATTAGGTAAATATTAAGAGTTTAGTATTGCCAATTTTTAACTAGCAAGTAGGGGCGTATTATCAAATTTTCATGTAAATCCCCAAAGGGGATACTTTTGTATTTTACTCCATTTTTGTAAATCCCCAAAGGGGAGCCAAACACTCCATTTTCGTTATATTATATATAGTATGTCTAGAAAGCCTCTGTAAAGATACTGTGAATAGAATCCAAGAATGCAGTTTAGCTACCATACCATATTCACTGGTTATTGCTTTGATTTGAAGCCCAGTTTGTGTTGTTAGACATGTAGAAACAGTAATAGGTATTGATATTTTGCTTTCTTTGACTTTGGAAGGTGACATTGGAAGCAGAAGTGACAAATAAAGGAGCACTTGCACTATATGGTCGTCTAGGATTTATTAGAGCCAAGAGGCTGTTCAGATATTACTTGAATGGAGTTGATGCTTTCCGGCTTAAGCTACTGTTTCCTCGTCCAGAACTGAACTCTACTGCGAGTCCAGGATGGCACTAGGGGATGAAATTTTTGTGCCATAATCAATATTCTATTGAAGATGTTTACTGGCTCGAAAATATGAGGGAGTTATCTGAGTTGAATGTTTACTACATTGATACTTAATTTGTTTTCAGGATAACTTATTTCTTTGTTGAATGAATGTGTTCTATTTTAGATGAACGCCGTCTTTCTAATATCAGCTGAAAAGACCAAGAAATGAAGTAAATTATTTGTTGTGTTCAATACCGAGGACCGGGGGTTCTTTCTTAGAAACAACAGGCCAAGTAAGTAGGAACTTACTAGAGATGTAAATGATTTGTATAAAGGTGGTCAGATGCCTTACTGCAAATATAAAGCTATGACTACGAGTCCCTTCTCTTTGAAATAGGACTTTGTTCTTCTGTATTGAAGAAAACACTTTTTGGACGTTTCATATGTTCATATTTAATTAAACCAGTTCAATTCAGTGAATACTATGAAACTACCTTTATTTTCAATGACATCTTTCCATGTATTTTCTACGAATTCAACAGTATGAGTTTAGTTATGCAGCTATGAACTTATGCAGATGCCAACTTCAATGTCAGTTGTAATTTCATTTCCCATTTCCCAAATTCGTGAAACTGTATGATAGATTTCTAATTTGCAGAGAGTATATTTAGATTGAAAAGTTAAACAAGAAAAAGAAAAGGGTTATGTCCATTTATCATAATATGCATAATATTCATTTTATCCTCATATTATTTTAAAAAGAGCATTTTAGCCTCCTATGAAAATTTTAAATGATCAATTTACTTCATTTCATCGAAGAGTGACACAGTGATATTACCTCGCTCGAAATTGTTTATGAGAACGAAAAATGTTGCTTGAACAAATTGTTTCGTTTTTTTCTCGGTTTAAAAATAAGTTTACGTATATTGTAGTATATGTTGAAGGGAACTTTTGTCAATTTTTTTTAAGACTTAAAAATAACAGGCATACAGTATGAATCTTTAGAATATAGGGAGGTAAGGTATATATTCTAAATTTACAGGAAAATATATTCAAAATTATGAATATCAGGAAGATAAACTGCCATTAACTCAAAAGAAAATATATAATTAAACTTTTGATTAGTATGTTTATTCATTATCTTTGCTTGGTTGCGAAAGTTTTCTTAAAAATGATTTTTAGATTTTAGATCTAACGTCTCAAGTTGGAAATTAATATTTTTAGGTACCCAAAATATCTTATCTCGTTCGGGTTTTCAAATTGAAGGGATAAGTGTGAATTACTCGAACTCAATATCCATCCCTACTTAAAACTTGTGTGTCAAATTATGCGTCAAAAGTAAAATAACAAAAAATAATGAGACGAGGGATTAGGTCTTAATTACATAATCTCAACCAAATTTAAAATGCATGTAATTATTAAATGATAATTGGGTTGGATGCACTTAATAATAGTAGTAGTAATATTTAAGAAACTGGATAAGGTAGGAGTATTATATTATGTTTACTTAATTGCAGACGTTTAGTAGTGTTTCTTTTTTATCGTCTTTATCCAAATCCAACAATAATAAATTAGAAAGAGATTTACTCTTCCTTTTTCTTTCGTAAAGGACAAAAGCGGTGCTTATATCGACTCGGACGCCACTGCCACGACCTACCTTAGAACCAAAAGAGAGTGACACCTAGTGAACCGCGCTCTTCAAAAATCACGTGAAACTTCCACTGATCACACTATTAGTATCAGTATCAATTAAGAGGGGAAGAGAAATGAAGACGAAAGGTAAAGCGGAAATGGAGTTTTGTCTTAGCTTGGTTTTGATTTTGGTGTTCGGCGCCGTAATTGGATTTGTAGAGTGCAAATACATGGTTTACAACACTTCTCAAGGTATAGTCCCCGATAAGCTCAATGTTCATCTTGTTCCGCACACTCACGACGACGTTGGCTGGTTGAAGACCGTTGACCAGTACTACGTCGGTTCCAACAATTCAATCCAGGGCGCGTGCGTCCAAAACGTGTTGGATTCTCTGATTCCTGCTCTGTTGGCTGATAAGAATCGCAAATTTATTTATGTGGAGCAGGTCTGATTGTTTAGAATTAAATTTAGAAATATGGTTTGGTTACTAATTAGTAGATTTCATGCTGTATGTTTTAATTTAATCTGTATGATTTAGATACTTCGATTTGGAATGCAGGCATTTTTCCAGCGGTGGTGGAAGGACCAGAGTGAAGCAGTTAAGCTCACTGTCCGGGAGCTTGTCGGATCGGGTCAACTGGAGTTCATGTAGAGTTTACAACTCCATTTATACTTTGTTATTCTTCAGTGCTTTTGCTAAATCTGCATTTTAGAAACAATCTTTTAATTAAACCTTTTATCGATTCTCACTTTTGCTAAATGTGCATTGTAGCAACAATGATTTAATTTCCTTTTCAAAAAGTTTAGATAATAATACTATTATGTATTGTATTCTTTTTTTTAAGAAATGGAGGAATGTGTATGCATGATGAGGCAACAACACATTACATTGACATGATTGATCAGACAACCTTAGGACATCGTTTCATTAAAGAGGAGTTCGGTGTGACACCAAGAATTGGTTGGCAAATTGACCCATTTGGACATTCTGCTGTACAGGCTTACTTGTTAGGAGCAGAAGTAAGCCTCTCTTTTTTGATTAAGCTTAAATTAGAGTCTAGTTTATTCTCCTGAAGAAAGCAACGCCATAATCATTTGATCCTCAAATTTTTAACACTAAGTAGGATTGATTCAGCAAATTAGAATTCCAAGCAGGCAATTGATGAGTTTCCCTAAATTCTTGACGGACTGCAGATTGGATTTGACTCACTTTTCTTTGGACGAATTGACTATCAAGATAGGGTGAAGCGTAAAAATGAGAAGAGTCTTGAAGTCATTTGGCAAGGCTCAAAGAGCTTTGGTTCTTCTTCTCAGGTCCACTAGCATAGGCTACTTTAATCTGTTCTGTTGAAATGTTTCTTTTGGAAGCTTTAAATAGCGTGGATATAATGCTTATCTCTAGTTGTAATTTTCAGATTTTTGCTGGTGCTTTACCGAAGAACTATGAACCTCCTTCAGGTTTCTATTTTGAAGTTAATGACGCTTCACCTATTGTTCAAGTAAACCCCTAGAGAAACCATAACACCATCCTTAACTATCTTGAATCTTTTAGTTTATCTGTGTTGTATTTAATTTTCTTTTCCTGACCTGCTCGCAAATATGAAGGACGATGTTACTTTGTTTGATTACAATGTTCAAGAGCGTGTTGAAGACTTTGTAGCTGCTGCATTGTCTCAGGTATATTGGTTATTTACCATAATGAATAACATGTATATTTGTCCAAGGCACCTGTGGCCATGAAATGGAAACTTCTTATCAATTTCATATTTTCTTGTTATTGCTAAGCACTTCTTATTTGGCAGGCAAATATAACTCGGACAAATCACATCATGTGGACCATGGGAACTGACTTTAAATACCAATATGCACACACATGGTTCCGGCAGATGGACAAGCTCATTCATTATGTTAATTTAGTGAGCACATTAATTTTTTTTATAGATTCCCCAGATTTGTATAATTCTGTTGCCGAATATGATCAACCATGATATCAGTGGCTTCTATGTCCAGGGAATTTTACCATAAAGTAATGAGGATAATATTGATGGATGGATTACGTATATAGTTGGATTTACTTACAATTCTCTCTTTTTTTGGTTTCAAAGAAGAACTCTTTGTTTGTCCCAAGTTTATTCAACAAAAGGTCTTTGGTTTAATTCCAGATGAATGGTTTTGTGTTGCTTTGAGGATTATACGGAGAAGTTGTGCAGTAAAATCTATATTCTTTAAATTCTTGTTCAAATATTTTTGCCACTATATTTGAGATTGACTTTATTCATTTTTAATTTGTAAATTTCCTTTGGTGTAAACTAATTGTAGAAGGTACTTGGTTTTTATCAGAAACTTTTATTTACCACTTCTTGTTCATCTATGTGCTATGATGCGCTTTCATAATGCCAGATATTCCCATTTGTGATTTCAGATTTTAATAATATCAATATCCTTGTGTCTGGATCTTCTGAATATTGATTTTTTTCTGAAAGTTCAAAGTTATATATAGTTTCAAATTCTTAGTCATATAGTATTACTTCTGTGAAGCTGCAGGCTATCAGTTGACTGATCTATCAATAATTGACTGCATCTTATTGTCTCCAGGATGGACGTGTGAATGCACTATACTCTACACCATCTATATACACCGATGCTAAACATGCAACTGGAAGGAATTGGCCTATAAAGACTGATGACTACTTTCCGTGGGTCATTTATTTGGCACAAATGCATTTCTAATTGCTTACCACTTGTTAGTTCTCATCTTGATTTTGAAAAACAATGAACACTGCTGCTCAGATATGCGGATCGTGTAAATGGTTACTGGACCGGGTACTTCACAAGTAGACCAGCTATCAAGCGCTATGTCAGAATTATGAGTGGCTATTATTTGGTATCAAATGATTAAATATTTTATTTAGATGAAAACCCATGGTGTAATGCATTTATCAATGCTGCCCTTGAGCCCCTAGGGCTTCTTAACGCGATACGTTGAGCAAATGCATCAAAATGGAAAGAAAATGGAGCGCCACGTGTCGCGCTACAAAGTCCTAAGGCTGGTGACCTTAAGGGCGGCTTAAAAAACTGTACTTATGAGTCTTAGGTAATTTGTCTCTAATCAGGCTGCAAGGCAACTCGAGTTCTTCAAAGGAAGAAATAGGTCTGGGCCAAACACAGACTTACTAGGTGATGCTTTAGCAACCGCGCAGCATCATGATGCAGTTACTGGAACAGAACAACAACATGTGGCTAATGATTATGCAAAAAGACTGGCCATGGGATACGTGGAGGTATGAATTATAATGGCGATTGACCTTTTTACTTGTTTGTTTAATTGTACTCTCTCTAATTCTGCCTGATTTTGTGACATTCATTACATCTCCAGGCCGAGAATTTGGCAGCTTCATCACTGGCATGCTTGGTTGAACCTATGACATATTCTGGATGTGAATATGCTACAAAATTTCAACAGGTAAAAGTATCCACAGCTTCAAATTTTCTAGTCAATTTGATTTCATAGACAATCAGATCTGATACTTGCATAAAGTTTCTTAAAAAATCCATTTATCTGTTTAACTTTTTGAAAGATACTTACTATTTTATATTTTTGTAGAAACTAAAACTTTGATGTGTCAAACCTAAATGATATTAACAACCATCCCATGTGATCTTTCATATTAAGATGCTTATTTCCTATCTGAGCTTCTGAAGTTTCTATGAAATGTCTTCTTTTTGTAAACTACTAGCCTTGTTTGTACGTGTAAGGTTGATTTTGTGTATGCATACGCTAAACATTATTGTACGATGGACAAAAAATATTCAATAATCTATTAATAGCATAAAAGTAATGAGTGTCAAATAAACGAATAAGCTCACAAAAATAGAATAAAATCAAAACATAACCCTTGTAATGATTTAATAAACTCTTGAGTTATCAAGTTAAAACATTTATTGCAACTTAACTAACGAATGGATGAACTAATAATTGTTCCACATTTTTTTTCACCACTTAGTTCTTTTCTGGTGACTTGTTGGTCTTTTGTTATATATCTTGTAACATTCAATAGTTTTGTTGATCATACAATGATTTTAAAAATTTCACAAATGAAATTTACAAGACACATGTACATGAACCTTTCTATTATATGGTATAGGATAGAATTGTTTCTGGAAAGATTTATCGTTGTTTGCTGGTATTACCATGTTTGAAGAGTGAAATTGAATATCAGACTATTGTTCTAATGCCTGCAATTTGTTCTCCCAGTGTCCGCTTCTGAATATAAGTTACTGTCCTCCATCGGAAATCAGTTTATCTAACGGGAAAGACCTGGTAGGTGTTTAAATACCTCTCTTTTTGCCACTTTAACAACAAATACATTAACTTCTGAGATAAGTTCGACAACTGAAAGTTCTTGCTCACTTTGTAGGTTGTTGTTGTCTACAATGCTCTTGGATGGAAACGAGAAGATATAATTCGCATACCTGTTGGTATCCCTGTTCTGATCTTGGTTCTTTATTTGTTTTTATTTTCAAAAAAAAAAAAAAATTGAAGATACACATTTAGAAGTTTTAATATCTAATTGTTATTTTCCATCAGTTCACATGTAACGAGTATGCCTTGTTAGAGAATCTATGATTTATTTCCGATGTTACCATTAAATGAGAAAACCAACTTTTGAAGACCAAGTATAGATTGCATTCTTAGGAATTAACCATGTATTTCGGCACATGTCATCCGTCAAAATATCGATGAGTAGGAACTCTGACAATTCAGTTTAGAAACTTGATGTCCTAAGCAAAAGAAGGTGTGAGTTCTATAATCATGTTTATCTGATAATACATTTTGCAGAGTCCTGAACTCCTGATGAACCATAAGTGGTTTAGACACACTAAATTTTAAATGTCTTTCTTCTCCAACAACATAGGTTATGATTGGTTCTTATATAAACTCTAAGTAACAAGTTTTCAGTCATCAAATAATAAAAAAATATTGGGCTTTATTTCTTATTTGTTTTCATTTGCACACTAAAATTCAAGTTCCAAATACAACCTTAAGCTTCTTGAAGAGGTGAGGTAATCCACTCAATTTGGTAGGAAATTTTCTGCTGTCAAACTTTCTGTGCAGCAATAAAGGAAAACCTAGGAAGTTTAATGCATTTGGGAGGAAAAAAATGACTTGCGTCTATTCAAATTTAATCTTGTCTGTACTTGAGACTCAGGAAAAGATATTAATGGCGCTCAAGTTCTCCACAGGTCATGTATGAAGATATCACCGTTCGTGATTCAGCCGGAAGAATACTTGAATCGCAGCTACTTCCTTTGTCTGATACTCATGTAAGCCTGAGAAACTACCATGTTAAGGCATACCTTGGTCAAACACCAAGTAAGACACCAAAGTATTGGCTCGCATTTACTGCGTCAGCACCGCCTCTTGGATTTAGTACATATACTATTTCTAGCACTAAAACGAGAGGTGCAGTTCATTTATTGTTTGAGCTAATTTGTTTCCATGAAGAAAATTTAAGTTTTCTGAATATGAGCTTTCATTTACACGTTGTCTTCAAATTAGATGGTGGTTCAACAAGATCATCTGTACAATTGTTTCGAAGGCAGGAGAAGTCTACCTTTGAAGTGGGTCATGAACATCTAAAGCTTACCTTTTCTGCTGAAGAAGGGAAACTTACTCATTATGTTAATCACCGCAGCTCGGTAAGCTATGTGCTTGATTCCAGTGATGATTTATTAATGCTTGCTTTGTTTGTGTGTTAAGAAGAATATAGTATATTGTTACTTTTTATCTTCATATTGTTTCGATAGGAGCTCTCAATTTAGTCACACACATGCACCAGTGTGCATTTACATACTAAATCCGATGTTTTCTTATTTTTGCATGACTGATACCTGCAACTTTTTAAGGTCAATGAAAGTGTTCAGCAGTCTTTTAGCTTCTATTCTGGATACAATGGAAGCGATGAAGATCCTCAGGTTATCATTTACCCTACATTATTTGGCTTCATACCTTTTTTTAAGTATTTTAATTTCCTCATAATTCATAACTCATTAAATCTTTTCATGGTTGTTGCTCTATCTTATATCATTGATGCTGAAGTCATCTGGAGCATATGTCTTCCGACCCAATAGTACATATACTATACATCCACAAAAGCAGGTATAGAGCTTTGAGGCTGAACCCAGTGCTGCAAGAAGTTCTCTATTGAATGATCAACTTTAATATTGTTATTCTTTCGCAGGATGTCCTGACTGTTATCCGCGGACCCATAATTGATGAAGTTCACCAGCAGATTAATCCATGGATTTATCAGGTGCATTTCTAGACAGGTTACTGATTCCCTTTTTTTTTTTCCCAATTGATGATGAATATATTTTGGTAGTCATTATACAAATGGCAATAGATGTTCCATTATTTACTTCTTCCACTTGTTGGTGCTCTTATTGCTGATGCAGATCAATCGTCTTCACAAGGGAAAAGAACATGTTGAAGTTGAATTCACTGTAGGCACATCTTATTCCGTTGGATCATTTTTGTTATGTTTGTTTATATGAGAGTAACAATTTTTATAAATCAGGTTGGCCCTATTCCCATCAATGATGGGATTGGAAAAGAAGTTGCAACTCAAATCATGACTAACCTAGAGAGCAATAAGACATTCTATACGGACTCTAATGGTCGCGATTTTATTAGAAGGGTATGTTGTAAGCACCCCCTCCTTTCTAGATTTCTTTTGGATGTGCCACAATAATCAAGTCTGAATTATGAAAAAAGTCTAGTCATATTTCAACACGGAAATGTTAATCTGATTTTAATACTAACAAATTTTCCAGATCGATTATGACAAAAAGTTATCTGCTATTCCAGGTTCGTGATTATAGGACTGATTGGGACCTGAAAGTGAACGAACCTGCTGCTGGGAATTATTACCCCGTATGCTCTTTTCAACAGGATCAAGTTCATTTATAACCTTTTAAAAGGACTTACATTTTGCATAAAGAAGGCAATTTGAATTTCTGTTTGCCAAAATGATTCCCTCCATTGTTGAAATTTACGAATTATTAATGCAGATAAATCTTGGAATTTACATTAAAGATGATAAGAAAGAACTCTCACTTCTGGTGGATCGAGCTGTGGGAGGATCAAGTTTAGTAGATGGCCAGATTGAGCTTATGCTTCACAGGTTTATTATTACTCCATAAGTCTTTCATTATCAATCGATTGCACCAGTTGCCATAACTTTCGATCTTACATCATATAGGAGACTACTACGTGATGATGGCAAAGGAGTCGGAGAGGCTTTAAATGAAACTGTTTGTGTTGACAATCAGTGCCAGGGACTTACAGTTAGCTGATTCCCACCTGTAGAATTTGCCTTTAGGTTTCCCCATTTGATAATACCTTATGACTATTATATTTTTGTAGATCCAAGGAAAATATTATTTTAAGATAGATCCAGTTGGAGAAGGTGCTAAGTGGCGTCGTTCGGCTGGCCAGGAGATATATTCTCCATTTCTATTAGCCTTCACCGAACAGGTATATTATTTATTGAATTTCCTTTACCTTTTGATTCTTAAATTCACTGGCTAAAACTAAATTTCTTGGTCTAGGATGAAGGTAATTGGATAAGTTCTCATGTTTCCAGTTTCTCAGCAATCGACTCCTCCTATAGGTTACCTGATAATGTGGCTATTTTAACTTTACAGGTGACTAGAGCTTGCCTTTGTGAAATGTCATTTATATATTATACTAACTTTGAACGAGAAAATCTTGAGAAACAGTGAAATTTCTATGATAAATTCAGGAACAAAGAACCAAATCATGTTTCTTGATTCCATTGCTTCTTATTTAATTTATCAGTATAGAGCTTAGTGTAACTTTCTACCTAAACTATGCAGGAGCTAGAAAGCAACAAAGAGGTTCTTCTCCGCTTAGCACATTTGTATGAGGTTGTAAATCTCCCTTACATTACTTTAGAGTTTAGAGATTGACATAGATTATATTTCGAGATTTCATTTCATAAAATCATCATAAAGCAGTACATTTTAAGTACGGAAATGCTCTACTGACGCATTGTTCCCCCATATGAAGTAATAAAAGAATGCTTTGAGGTAGCGGCAGAAATAGCATTCACAGTAGACCTATTTTGTGTTATCAGTTGAACTTTTCTCAGTACTAGTACTAAATATGTACTACTAGGTAAAAATATTATATTCTAAAATTTATTTGACCTCTGTGACTGTATAGATTTGGGAGGATAAGGATCTTTCTGTGATGGAAAAAGTCGAACTACAAAAGCTTTTCCCAGGAAAGCAGGTAGAATTACAGTTCTTCCCGTTTCATCCGTGACTGTGAACGCTCATTTGTGCTATTAACATTTTCAATTTGATTTTGGCAGATTGTTAAGGTAGTGGAGACGAGCTTATCAGCCAACCAAGAAAGGTCGGAAATGGAGAAGAAGAGACTGATTTGGAAAGTACAAGGTTCCGCCTCCAATGGAGCCAAATTGAGCAGAGGAGAAACTGTTGATCCTTCAAAACTGATTGTGGAACTTGCTCCAATGGAAATACGTACCTTTGTAATTCATTTCGATAAAACATTGACGGGAAATGTTTTCTATGCTTAAGACATGAAAGCTTGAAGTTGTGTCTTAACTGTCGGAATGAGTGGTAAGACATACAAGAATTTGGTGCCGTTCTGTACTATTTGTAAGAGGCATGTTTGGAACATGCAGTATTATATTCTTAATTTCCAGTCTTTCAGAGCCATTCCTCCCCACTCTAAGTGCTAACACAAAGAGAAAAATACTTTCGCGTGACTCAGACAAATGGTCCAACTCTTATAATTCCAATGACTAGATTTTTAACCATTATGGTTTCTAGTCTTTGGATACGATATTTATATACTACAAAGGACGATTTCCAATTGAGAAAAGATATTTACTAATTGTTTTTAATGACATGGACCTTATGTTCGAAAAATATATTCAACTAAATCCCATTAATATTTTTTGGATAACAATGATGTTGAAGTTTTAATTTCTCAATATGACCTTGTGTTTTATTGAAGAGAAAGAAACAAATTGATTACTAATTACTGAGTTACGGAATAATTAATAAAGTAAGATAAAAAAAATACTATAGTAGTCAATTAAATGACTTACAATGGGTTGAAAGGAGATTGCGTTTTGTTTTTTCGAGGAACGGAGATTGCAATCAATTACAACATGTTTTACTATTTAAAACGGGTATATGATGTAGGTGATTTTATCTCAACAAGTTTAGTTATTGCTTTATTTTCTTTTATTGATATTAAAATTAAAAATAAAGACTAATAAACCGAGAAAATAGGATACGGTCAGAGGAATACGGATTCCGGACAGACGGTGAACGTAATCGCTGTGGATACGGATATATATTAATCGATGTGTAGAATTACATAAACTAAGGCAGAAAACCGCGAAGAAACCCTAAACTATCAAATTACGAATTAAGAAAGGAAGAAAAATTTCATGTCCATCTCGCCCTCCCATAATCAAGGTTCAAATTCGTCGTGTTCATCAGCTCCCTCTCAAGCTTCTCCCCCAAATCATGGCTTCCTCATCTCTTCTCCTCAAAAAACTCTCCCACTCTCTGATTCCACCTCGCCTCAAAATGTCCCAGGTCAGTTTTCTCTTACATCTATTTCCTATTCTCTTGTTGAGTTTGAAATTGTGTGTGATCTTGATTTTTGATTTTGTTTAAAGTTAGATTATTTGAAGAGCTAACCTCTAACGAGCGTTCGAGCTCAATAAATACAAAAGTAAGGTTGATCCCACGAATTAATGAGTTAGGAAGTGATGTTCTAGTCTGGTTTGATAAATAAAAAAAATTGATTTGGTGCGTCACATTTTGGAGAAATGGCTTGTTTTCAGCTGTAGGAGGTTGATGTGATTAAGTCAAGTTTTTGTTAGGGTGTAAACTAGATGAGCTTTAAGTCTCTTGGTTTTGATGTTATCTGAGCTTTACTGTGTGATTTACTTTGATTTTTAAACTAAACAAGCTCGAACAAGCATTGATAGAGCCGAATACTAGTCATGCTCAAGTAGCTTGATCTGTTTACATATATTTTTTCATCGAATCCAACTTCAAAAGTTATGAAACTGTAAATTTGGTTCAATCTTGGTTTATATTATGTATAAAGAATCAAGCTCAAATAAGTTACCGATTAAACTCAAGGTGTTGTTTGATATCAGCCCTAAATTCGTTTGAGACTCCGTTGTCCTATTCTGGGCATTTTTAATCGCAGTTGAAAGTGCTTACCTTTTTAGGCTTTCCTGTTTCAGGACAAGTGGCTTCTGGTGCAGGCAGTTCAGATGGATCTTCCAAAGAGGTAATTGTAGTGGTCGGCTCATTTTCTTGAAACAATTTTTGAAGTAAGAAGGTTAATTTCTTCTGATCTATATGTGTATGTTTTAAATTTCAATCAGGTAAATGTGAGGGGAAGAAGAAACCATGGCAAAACTCCATTACACCATAATGGCGGTAAAACCTTGCAGCCTGAGGCTCTGGCAGCAGTTGGATCCTCAGAGTGGCAAGGGAAATCATCTTCAACCTTTGTTCCCTCGAGCAGTCATCAGAGTTCTCCATCTGCCAGTTCCCAGAGGAGCAATGGGCCTCCAACTGGTAAAAGATCCCAGATGGTTAGTGGGAACCACTTGTTAAATTTTCATTATGATCCTATTCCTGTTTCTCGTGCACAACCTAGAGCACCTCCTCCGCGAAGACAACAGAAGAGAATCCCATACAATAAGGATTTGTTTTTTCAAGCTAATTACAAATTTGTGGTGCTAGATACGGGGAACTATGCGCCCGAGTCCATGGATCCAGACAAAATGTTAAATTGGGACGATATCATTTGCTTGAAGTACTCCTCTCCCTTCTCTGTACAGTGTCCCATATGTTTGGATGATCCATTATGTCCGCAGATAACCTCATGTGGTCATATCTTCTGTTTCCCATGTATCTTGCAATATTTCTCTATGGGTGAAGATGATATTAAGGGTGAGTGCTGGAAAAAGTGCCCTTTGTGCTTCGCAATGATTTCTTCTAAAGATTTGTACACCATCCAAATCGAGAATGTCAAGCAGTACCAAGTTGGAGATGAAATAGAATTCGTGTTATTAACCCGTCAAAAAGATTCGTTCAGTTCTTCTTTTAAGAACAATGAAAGGACTAGTATAGATGAAGAGATTTTGGATTCCTTCTCAAAGTTCACATTGACTTCAGATGTGGAACTGTCTGTTAGAGAAGCAATGTCAGATCTAGATAGTTGGATAGCTAGAGCCGATTCCGGTCTAGTTGATGACATTGAAAAACTTCCATATGTTTGTGCTGCAATGGAACAATTGGAGCGAAGGAAGAAATATTGGAATGAGCATCGCATCTCTAATTGCAACAAGGCTAATGTAAGCATGGACCTTCACCAACTATAAATTATGTTGATGCTTATTATGGTGCATGTGAATTTGTTTGAGGAACAATATCTACTACTAAGATTGATAAGTCAAATTGGTTTGAAAAGTCTACTGCAGATAAAACGGTTCGAGACTTCGGTTCGCCTCAAGTTGAAGATTTCAACAAACTGTTGGAAGACCACGAGAGATCTCCATCTTCTCACAATGATAATAATAGTCAGACGCATCTTAATGGTGCCAAGGACAGCAAAAGCAGTGATTCTTACAATTTCTATCAGGTCAGTGATACTTTATTTATTTCTACGTCTTTACCTGAAAATGGCAAATCTGAATATACTTAGTAGCATCTAAGTGACGTCTGATCATATAGCTGAGTAATCTATCATTCTGTTTGAAAATTTTAGGCTATTGATGGTCAGCACCTTATTATCCATCCATTAAACATGAAGTGCCTTCTACACCATTACGGCAGTTATGAAAGACTTCCAAACAGGTATGCGGTGAACTTTTGCTTTCCCTGTATGTTTATTTTGCCTTTTTTCTTTGTCTCTATATAGAAGCAAGTCAACTAGAATCTCAAATCTACTCAATGGATATTTGCCTGCTTACATTTCTTAACTGTAATAATTTAATGCGTCACAGTTTCATGTCTCTTTTCATTAGGTAGTAATACTGTATAGAAGATTTCATTTTGGGGATTACTCAAAGATATAATATATTTACTACTCTTTCAGTCTTTCTTGAATTAAATTCTGTTGTTTACTACCATAAACACAGAGTTCTTAAGACATTTGTAATTTACTGTATGTGCTACTTACATGAGAGATAAGTGAACTTAATACAGAAGGAAACATGTTATTTTAGTTCATTATAAGTAATACGTCAAAGTGTTAACGGCTTATGTGAACTCATATTAAAATGTTCATTGTCTTAAACCTCTCAAAGAAGAATGCATCCTTATCGTCATTTTTACAAGAATTAAATTCCAGAATCACTGGAAAGCTCTTGCAGTTGGAGACAGTGACTCAGTCAGACGCCATGAGGAAGCGTTATCGCTTCTTAAGCCATTTTTCCTTGACAACTACTTTTCAGGTGATTACCAATTTTATGCATTTTTACTGTCACACAGGTGCATTGGATAGGTCCGTATTTTCTTTTGTGATTGTTCTTGGTTATCCATCACATGTTTTGCTGCTTGCTTTAGCTAGTAGTTTCAGTGACTCGTGTGTTTTTACAGCTTTGTGAAATCGATCTGAATGATATATTGCCTACGGAGTCCCTCTCTCCTTTTATGGACGAAATCAAGAGTAGAGAAAAGCAAAGACAGCGGCTTGCTAGGAAGGTATAGCTCTCACACTTACATCTATTGTCAGTATGTGTGAAGATGTACTTGGTAATGCATGGTACAAATGCATTCTTTTCATTTTAATACGATGGTAAATGTATCCTCTTAGTTGGTTTCAAAGGGCAAGAGTGTATTTGGAATGCAAAAGAGAGGTAGGTGAGATATATACCTTCATGAGGAAGATACCTCATATATGAACTTGGAGACAAGTTTTAGGGTTAGACCTCCCTCTTGGTGCTTGGTCCCAAGGCATCAGTCTCCCCAATTGTCTGCTGACTCTGACCCTGTCAGCCGGCGTCACTATTCATGTTTCCCCAAGTGGGGTTACGATGTTGCTCTAAGTACAAAATGATGGTACTGTCCTGATTCGCTGTCCTAGTTGTGCCATAACCTGAGATAACTACGTTTGAATGACTCTCCACCTTGTCCGCATTACTGGTGAGGCTCTTTCCTGGGTCATGTCCGACATGGTTTGATTTCCGATCTGTGTTCTTCGTGCTGCCTCGTGCGGGGTACTTAAGCTCAGGGATTATATGACTGTTTGACTTAAATGTGTCTTCCTCCACTCGCTTATTCTTTTCGAGGTCGCATCAGCCTTCATGGTCCGAGCAGTCTTAGCGGGTCGGAGTCAAACCTAGATGAGATATTTTCCATCATCAGTCCTCCGCAATTCTAAACTTGAGTAGCAATTTGGTGACCTATAATTTAGGTCGTCGGCTGGCAGCCACTTGTAGTTTTCATGCATTCACATAGGATGTACCTGACACGTGGCTATTGATGGGCACAGCTATTGGCTGAAACTATTCGTGTTCCCAGAAATGTCTCGCTGCCCTAAGCAATTTCAAATGAGTTGGCCGTTAAATAGTGTTTCCCTGTGAATCTCAAAGGTTTTCGGTTTCCAATTGATAACCACACTTCACTAGTTGCGGAAATGTACATAACTTGTTCCTTCCTTAGTAGAATCATATCAAGTAGTGACTCAAGTTTTATGCACTAAGTTGAAATCGTGTCTGAATTTTATTTTCTGTTGATTGTAACCTGTTGGTTTTGCATATAGGAACACAAAGACAAAATTAAGGCAGAAATTGCTGGCTCTCAGTTTGTGCCTGTGCCATATTACTCGTATGATGGCTCCCCTAGCTTTTCCATGGATGACTTTGAAGGTAAATGTTGTTCACTTGTATGAAAATATGATCACATAACTTCAAAGTTATGATTAATGCAGTACTATAATCATGTCTGTTCCTATTCCAAAAATATTGCCCCTACATAATTTTTAATATTTTTGGTGCTCTAATCTCGGTTGAATTAGGATGATGGCTACTAATGCGCATCATTTGAGTTGTTTCCTTTCCTATTATTCCATACCTACGTTTGTAGCTCTTGACCTCCTGTGCATCTTTAAAATATTATGTTTATATCTTTGAACTCCCATGTTTGATCCCCAATCCCCATGATTGTGATTTGTGAACTCATCGTTTATCCTTTGCCTGCACTAAGCTTTGGGAAGTAGTGGTGCAACATCATCAAGCCCTCCAACTGTTGGGGAAAGGCAATCATTCTCAAGTGTTGCAAGGCTCGGTTTTGCAGCTGCTCATGATTCCCCTTCTTTGAAAACAGACGAAATCCCGACTCCCTCAAAGATTGACCTACCACATGACTCTTCTTCTAGCAGTACTGGTATATACACACACACACACACACACACACACACACACACATATCTATTTGGAGTTTTCTATTAAACTTGAAGTGTGACTTTTGTATGGCATTAAAATTCTTTGTTTTAATTCCAAACCTGTCTTTGTTTCTCAAGGGTTGAGAAATGCTGGCTCACTATCATTTGCCAATGTAACATCACGAGCAAAACCTGTGGAAGGGCCAAAGGTGAATGAAGTGGGGAAGAAGGGTAAGAAACCAAGCCGTGTTCTCTTGTCCACGGCTGGTGGACGGCGCTATTGAAGAAGCTTTGTTTGTAGTGTGGCAAAGATGTTTTATTTATCTTGACCCAGTAGTGGTTAGGAATGATATGTTTTTGATTTAATGAGACTACTGGTGGATGTTGAAATAAAATAATAATTTCACCAGTGTGCATTAAGTATTTATTGGAAGAATGTAAAAGAAAATAGAACACACGGGAAGTAATGAAGGAACTTGTAAATCACTAATTTATGCAAGCAGAGAGGTTGCATGCATATTAAAATTCGGTGCCGTGTACAAATACAAAATCCATATCTAAATTTGCGGGTGAAGTATTGTTTAAATGTTGGCCTGCTTGATCAGGTTTACATTTAGACGTTCATCTTTATTTTGGCAGTATTGTTAACAGGAAGGTTTGATGTCGGCTTTTTGCTAAATGGGGTTATAGCGTGTTTCAAGGGTAGGGGTGGGTTCACTTAGGACTGTATTATGTATGTGAGTTTGGTTCATAATATTGTGAGCCATATTCGGCCATTTATCTTAAAAAAACTGGCAGCTGCTTCATAGCCTCCAGAATTATTACTCAACCACTGGACCATAAAAAATGCCTGCAGAGTATTAATGATTTAACATATTAAGGTCGGAATAGAATCTTCTGAGTAAATGCTAATGTATGTAAGATAATTACTTGTCATGTAATTCGACTGAATTTGCAGGCTCTGTATCCATCAAAATTTGGCATCATTCTTCAATAACTTTAATAGTAACCTGAATTGAATGTTTCTCGGTGTAATGAAAAACTATAACATATAACCAAGTTCATAATGAAGATTCAAGTAAGACTATGTGTGAGGTTTGAATTTCAGTGAATAAAATGATTGAAAAAATATATAGTCTATGGAAATGAACAAACAAATTAACTCAAATATCGACTCCGCTACGTACCAGGCTAGGCTCGGCGGGCGTTGGAAAGAGAGCTTCAGTACAATTATCGCTGCTTAGCGACCATCAGCAAAAGAACATACCCCTATTTACCTTTCTACTCGTTGAAATTGAATAACCGAATAAACATGAGTGGAGGTTGATTTGGTACGTCAGAATGCAACAAATAACATTTTTCTTTTTTCTAATTACAGGTAACATTTTATGAAAGTTAAGAAGAGCAATTGCTAAATCAAAAGAGAAAAAAGCAATTGCAATTATAATATTAGTATAATTCATTTTTTATGAAATATGATTGACTATTAAAAGAGAATATAAGAATTAGTTCATTAAGATCCGTGGCGCATTTTTCTGTTACAGCAAGATGCGAGGTCTGAGAAAAGCTTCAGGCAGAAGTCCTTCTCTTCTCCATCTTCTCTGCGCCGCGGCCATTTTCTCTCTCCTCGTTTTCGCCATTCAATCATCTTTCTTTGCCGGTGCGTCACATTTTATGCCAAAAAATTACTCTTACTTGCTGATAACGCCGCATCTGACTTCTTCTGATTCTTCCAGGCAAACGAATCACGAAAATTGACACAGTCGATATTCAGATTTTATCCGATTTTCAGTCTAGTGTTCAGCAATGCGTGGTTAGTTAGTTTCCATGCTCTGTTTTCTGCTCACCTTAGATCTCTAGTCGTTAATTATGCTAGTTTTTCAATTTTCACTCTTTCTTAATCTAATTTAAAATTGCTTTTGTTTATTTTAGGACTTCCGGAAAGTTTACTTACCTCTTACTATGTGTGTTAACCAATTTTAGACCAAATTTTATGAGTTCTCACTAAGCCACAGTGCGTTGTTTGTGTGCTTACTTTTGAATTTGGAAATTCTGCTTGTGTAGTTGAGAATGGTTTTAATGAAATTTTCTTTAATTTTTCAAAGATCTGTCTTACCATTAGCTTAATTTTTTTATTGCAGGCAAACAGAGGTCTTGGGCTCACTGCTCACATAATAGATCATTGTAATTTGATTCTCAAGTTCCCTGAAGGGACTAATAGCACTTGGGTTTGTCTGTTACTCTCTTGCTAGTCACATTTTTTTTTAAATCTTGTATACGATTCATAGCTATACGTATCAATTTTGCAGTACAATGAGCAGTTTAAAATCTTTGAGCCCTTGGAGTACAAGTATGATGTTTGTGAAGCCATACTATTGTGGGAACAGGTATTTTTTCATTGTTGTCTCCATTTGAATTTCCAAGCTATGCCTCTACATATGTTTAGTAAGCATATATTATCTGAAATGCAGTATCGTAATATGACTACAGTGTTGACAAGAGAGTATTTAGATGCACGGCCAGATGGGTGGCTAGAGTATGCTCCAAAGAGAATAGCACAGTTGTACGTTGATAGCCTCCTTTGACTACTTGCTGTAATTTCATATTCTATATTCCAAAGTAAGTTGAATGCGAGATATCTATCTTTCTGATATTGATTTTTCTTTTCCATGTTCTATTGTGCTTATCATAGAGGAGCAGACAAGTGCTACAATAGAACGCTTTGTGAGGAACATCTTAATGTGATTTTACCAGCAAAGCCGCCCTTCCATCCTCGTCAGTTTCGAAATTGTGCCGTTGTTGGAAATTCGGGAGATCTCCTAAAGACAGAATTTGGGAAAGAAATTGATAGTCATGATGCAGTTATAAGAGATAATGAGGCCCCTGTTAATGAGGTAAATGAAGTATATTGACTTTGGTTTTCTGTCATAGCCTCCTGGAAATTCTGTGCCCATATTCCTTTCCTTGTTTGGTTGTTTTTTCTGTACGTATGTACGGATCTCTATTTCTCTATGCTCTTGTTCACGTGGATGTGTTTGGGGGTTAAAGGACGTATGTTCATGATTTGTTATGTCAAAACCATTTTCATCATCATTATGCATGGTTAGCCTTGTGACTGGAAAGTCAATATAAATTTTCTTTTCCCTGTTATCTTTGGGGATAGGCTAGATCAATCTTTTGGACTGGAACAGTCTTACCGTCATCATGACTTCTAGCTATTAAAGATTTGGTTTTAATTTTATAGTCTCAATTTCAAAATTTGGATTCAATGATTTATCAGCAAGCTGTTTTTCCGTCATTCTATACAGAATTATGCCAAATATGTTGGTCTAAAGAGGGACTTTCGCCTCGTAGTAAGGGGTGCTGCGCGTAAAATGATTCCCATTCTTAATGGGTCAGGTACATGATATTATATTTGTTTCAACTTATAAACTGTATCATATCCATAGATCCTTTTGTTCATCTATTTTCCTCTTCATGTTCTCGTCCACTCTGCTCTTGCTATTTGTCTCGGTAATGTTTGGCAAAAAGCAGAGTACTAGGGCAATAGATATCAGAGAATTAAGACGCAATGAACTTGCCTGTTGAGCCTCATTGCATATATTAGCGGAAACACTCTAGACATCTTTGATTATAACATTTTAAATTATAAAAAGTTGGCTAATCTTATTATAGAGACGAAACAAAGATCCTCTAACCACAAAACTAGAAGAGCCACAAGGCAAAGGAATCCAGTTTCATTAGTGTAATTTCATGTAGTAATTATCTATACATAATTCTCATAGTTATTTCCTTTCAGATGATGAAGTGCTTATTGTCAAAAGTCTCACTCATAGAGATTTCAACACAATGATAAAGGTAATATTGTGTTGATGATTAGTTTGGTAGTATTTATGTGGACTATATATGATGGGGACATTATTCATCATTCCTTTTTTTCCTTTTTTAAAGATGATAGATGATAAGAATGAAAGCAATTACAAGACATTTATGATTTAAAAAAGGAAACAAGATTAGCAGGTACCTCTTGAGAACTGGAACAATAATAAGATATTTCCTAATAACCAATTGACCGAAAAAGGTATGCAATCGATATTAGCTTCTGAAAATACTACAACAAACCTAGATGTGGTTGGGCCTTAACAATTCAATATGTCTTTGCCATTTCATGGAATTTTGGATTAGGACTATAGCGTTGATTTATGTTAGTAGCTCACCACATTTATTTGTATACGAGATTTTAATAGAAATCCATTCTGCTTGTTTATCTGTTGAAGTTCCTAAAACTGGGCAAATTTCTAATTCTGAACATGTAAATAATAAGAAAGTGGATTATTGTGGTCTTGTTAAATTCTGAATAAAAACGAGTTTTAAAGCTGACGATGAGTATTTCTAATTGGTAGGTTCGTTATATAATCTCTTCAAAGGAAATTTATTCTTCTCACCCAAATGATGCAGAGGATCCCAAATCCAGTATATCTCTTCCAAGGTATTGTACTTCGTAGAGGTGCCAAAGGAACTGGAATGAAATCAATAGAATTGGCACTTTCAATGTGTGACATTGTTGACATTTATGGTTTCACTGTCGATCCTGGATATACTGAATGGTAAGTTCAGTTTTTCTCTTTTGGTTTACTTGTCTTGTCTTAATTGAAGACTCACTCCTTGTAACTTTAAATTTCTGAACGGTCTAGGACTCGATACTTCTCAACCCCAAGGAAAGGACACAATCCGCTTCAAGGAAGAGCATACTACCAGCTTCTAGAATGCCTTGGTGTTAGTACCTTTTTATTTTATTTTATATGAATCTAGATACTCAATGAAAAATCAATGAGCTTATAGTGATGAACAAACCTACCAGGTTATTCGAATCCATTCTCCCGTGAGAGCTGAAAGGAAGCAAGACTGGTCAGATGTACCAAGTCGAGAAACAATAAGCAGAGCTCACTCTGCTGCCGTACGCTTGAAAAAGAATCAAGCTAGCCAAGAGGGTGATTTGGAACAATTTCGAAATTGTAAAGTGTGGGGTTCTTACAATACTGGGCCTTTGTCTGGATCGTCGGATATGAGTGATGTTAGGAGGAATTCAAATTACAGCAAATGGGAGGCCATGCCTTTTGATAAATTAAGACAATCAGCACAGGATCATTTCACTCAAATGGAGGGTGTATCATTATATAAAATGGATGGCAATAAATTGGATGATCTAGTTTGTGTAAGGCACCCATTGAAATCTGAAGAGTAGTCGTATTGTGATGCACTTGGAGTAATTGATAGCATATTTTCCAAATACAAATACAAATCTCAGAGTTTGTGAAAGTTGGCATTGTTCAAACAGATGGCTTTGCTGGTTGAGTACCAACAAAGTTTGACATATTTGGGCTTAATTGACATGCACCATCAGAGGTTCAGGCGGTGCTTGGTGGTTCTCTTCGACTCACGTTGGATTTTGAAGGACGGGCTTTACTTCTGACAGTACCGTAGATGTTTTGTTGATATATCATCTTTTCTATTTAAAATATGCATGTACAATTGTAATTGCTTGGGCGAATCAGCACAATTTCAGACCTCACAGAAGTTCATTTAAAAGAGGTCAAAGAAGTGAGTATGAATGACTAGTCGATTTTTCTCTCTACACATTTTAAAGAGGTTGCACGGTGCACCCCATTAGATAATGTCTTATCGAACTCAGTGGCGGAAAATTCTTGTCCTAGCCCGGTTTGGCAAACCCATCCAACCACAAGCAAGTGTATTGCACTTGTTTTTTGATTGGCCATGTGATTACTTTGAGTTTGACCAAACCCGGTATGAATAAGAATTTTCCCTCAGTGGCAATCTTGGTGTAATCTTGGTGTGTATTTGGGAAACAACAGTGAATACTACGTTAATATTCAATGTTCAAATTCTGTTTGTCCCCTCCAATAATTGGCCATGTCCATTTCGTCTTAAAATGGTTTCCTCAATGTATCACCCGTGTGTCGTCAATTACCTCATACTGTTAAATTCAACCAACTTCTGCAAGTTGACACTGTTTTTACACCGACTTGCATCAATTATTTTTCCTCAGGGGCATTTTTCTCCACCGTTTAAAGGGGGTGTGTGCAAATGCTTTTGAAAACTCAAAAGCAGTTGTTTAAAGTAAAAGTAAAAGATAAGTATTTTTATAGTAGGAGGTGTTTGCAAATATGTAAAAAAACAACTTTAATTATTACAAAAATGCCACTTAGAAGAAGCACCTCCTTAAATGCTTATTGTCAACTTGCTTTTACCTGCTTTTCAGTTGAAGAAACAATAACAAGAGCACCTACTTGCAAACACTATCAAAGTATTTTAAGCATAAAAAATGCAAAAAAATATTTTATAAAAACATTTGCAAACACCCCTTTCTACCAAGGACCATCGTTTTCTAAAAAGTATAAGTGAAAACTGGTTTCAAGCAAGTTCTATGAGCATAACTCCCGTGACATTTTTATACGTGGCACTATACCTCCCTGTAGACGATAAATGTGACAATTTAACCCCCTTGTGCTATGATAAATGTGGCAATTTACCCCTTATGTTACAAAACACTTTTAATGCCCACTCTAAATTTCGGCAACCTTGTGTTATGATAAATATGATAATTTTCCTCCTTGTGTTATGATAAATGTGACAATTTACCCCCTATGTTACAAAACACTTTTCATGTCCACTCTAAATTTCAACAAGTGGTCACACTCCCCAACTGAAGGGAATAAATTGCTTCTTTAGTAGATCGACTCTGAATGGGTTGTAAGATAGAGAGCAAAGAGTTTAGCCTTCACTCAACTTCGAACTTAAAATTCCTATGGTTATATGAACAACTTCATGATCTTGCTATCATGGAACCATGTGAAAGCATTCTGTTTGATTGAAACGCTTAAAATCATCTTGAAACATAATTCTGAGGTTGAATTCTTTTCTGGGGCATAATTTTGCATAACAATGTGTTATTATTATATTTTCTAAATATGGAAAACCATGTAAAAGTGTTATGAAAATAATTAGAATTAGAATACGATAAGGGAAGATAATTTTCTTACAGGAAAAAGAGAGAAGATTAAGTGTAATCATGTGAATTGTGAAGGGGTCATTCTCAGCACAGAAATGTCCAAGATAAATGGACACCTATCCATAGCAAGTATTTTGCCCAGCAAAGGGTTCTTATCCACATCCCAAATTACAGAAAAAATATCCCACATCCCAAATATCTTTCCCATTCTCAGCAGCCCACCTTAGGCTATAAATTGGAAAACCTTCTTCCCCGTTATTCAACACCAATCCACAACAAAATACCCATCAAAATGCAGGCATCTTTAACCTTATTCCCTGGGGTCTCACCCTTTGCACCACTTAGAAGCACCACAAGCTTTTTGCCAAAGCT
Source organism: Penstemon davidsonii (assembly GCA_034814905.1). NCBI lineage: Eukaryota > Viridiplantae > Streptophyta > Magnoliopsida > Lamiales > Plantaginaceae > Penstemon > Penstemon davidsonii. The sequence continues at coordinate 10,643,639 of JAYDYQ010002688.1, forward strand.
TTCAGCAGGCTCGACTTCTACACGGTTTGCCTCAATCAGAACATATGCACAGGCAGATGACTACAATTCCACAATCTCGTGAGTCAGAACAATGCAAGATACACATGGCTATTTTATATATTTCTTGTTATTCCTTCCATATCCAACTATTTATGTACCTTCTTCCATTTGTAGCGTCTTTCCGGCGGAAGCTTGTGAAACAATAGGTGGAGACACCTGTCATGCCGGCATATATCCAGAATTGAAGCTCAAACCAGAAGCCAGGGAGCCAAAGATTGCTTTGGAGCCAGTTGATAGAGAGTATCTTGATTATGCTGATCCCAAAACGTAAGTAATCCGAAGTCGATATAGCTAAAAATTGTCATTTTATTGATCAAAATATCCAATTCTTTGCTTTGACATGTTAATTCTCGATCCATGCAGTGTGCTGCTGGATGAGGCTTGTGATGTTCTTGGGGGTGAGTTCTGTGAGACGCCGTAGCAGATGGGGAATTGATAGAAGCCTATACAATGGGATAATATGTTTTCTGTAAATGCTATGTCAGTACTTATAACTTGGAACTGGGTATTTGAAAATGTAGTTGATTATACTCTATGTTAATAAACTATTGCTTCCATGGCAACCAAGTGTGACCAATCTCACAAATACTAAGTAATTATTCACAAGGAAAGCAAAGTAGGTTTAACCCACAAAAAAATGTATAACCAACTGTAAAATATCTTGAGTATATAATGCTAAAATTTGAATTACTACAACCACGTCATCATCAACCTGCATATCTGAGAAAACATATAATATTATGGCTACCAAAGACATGGACTCGTATTACTGACTGAACTCAGAACACCCTACATGAGGTGAAGTTTAGATTCCTTTTGAGCAGATTTCAGGTTGGATGTACCTACACTTGAATCAAAGAACTTTTTTTTTTGGCGGATTTCTCATGTTTGGTTTAAGTAACTCTATCAAAATTACAATATTCAATAACTTCCAAGAAATAAAATTAAAAAAAAAAAAAAAAAGGAACTCATACCTGTTAACTACTACTTGATCCGAGATTAGACAAAAGGCGTTACAACGAAAACAAAATACTCCACTTAATACGATTTAATTAATTCTGGCCGATCTTCTTCTTGTTGAGAACATCATCAGGAACGACCTTGAGAAGCTTGCGTTGCTTGGATTTAGCAATCTTCTTAAGCGTTTTAGGATTGGTAATCTTCTGAAGCTTAGTTCCTGATCTCAATGTATTTTCCTGCTTCTTCTTCTCCCTCTCCTCACGTTGTTTCCGCTTCTCCTGCTTGTTCTTCCGTATCTCCTCCTTCAGCTCCTCCTTCCGCTCCCTATATGCCTTCTTTATCTCCTTCTCCTTCATACGCTGCTCCACCGTCGTTCCCTTCTTGACCTGCACAGTCGAAGCTCGCCGCGTACGGACATCCTTCCACTTCCTCCCGGACACTTTCCCGGCGATCACTCCGTCGTAAGTAGGTTTGCCAAACGACGGTTTGTCGGGGTTAGAATTGGATGGAACTGCTTGGCGTTTCGAAGGAGGCGGATTGACAGCGTCGACGTCCATTGATTCATCGGAGGGTGGATTCAGGATCTGTAGCTTCTCTGCTTCTTGTTCGGATCTCTTGCGCTTGTAGGTTTTGCCACCAAGACCTTCGTCTAGACACCGGAAATCTATCGTGCAAGCCATTGATGGTATTTTAACAATGTAGAGAGCTGCGCTTCTCAAAACCTTGATTCTAATCTGCTTTGTAGCTAGGGTATTTGTAATTTTTTCTGTGGAGCCTTGGTCTGGGCTGGCTAATACTCTCGTGGCCCAATACTTGTTATGGGCCTATATCTGTAATAAATGTGTACTGGGATCAATTTGAATCACTAGCCCAATTACATAATAAATGTATCTAATTTGTTGGGTAAGTATTATTATGTGAGATTGTCTAGGACGGGCATCTCGAAAAGGATTAATAAGTTTTATGACTTAAATATCCTTGTAAAATTGAAAAAGAAAAAAAACTCGAGAAATAAATGTCTTAATTTAACACTCTGTCCTATTACTTTTGACACAAAGTTTTAGATGAGGATTTAAAAAAATGAAACTTTAAGATTATCTTACATTTTTTCCCTCAAAAGTAATGATTGACAATTAGTGGTGAGGTGACAAATCATTATTTTTATGTGTGAGGGTATCTTTGAGAATAATATCTCCATTTAAAAAAATAGATTTTTATTTTGGGGGCATCCCAATAAGAAAATAATAAAAAAAAAATATGGAAAAATGAGAATAGTAGTTTATTCACAAAATTATTATATAATATAATATCGAATGTTTCATTCATTTATGCATCATGATTTGAGACAATATATTTTTTCCTCTTAAAACTTCAACTTTCAATATAAATTCAAACAATTACCTATGTTTTTTAAACTCCACTCATCATTAGTTAACAACTTAACATTATCTTACATCATAAGTTTTACTAACCAAAATACATTTAATTCATGTTTCACAAAGTTTTAAAAAATATTCAATATCCAAAGTACATTTAATTCACGTTTCAAAAAAATAACAAAGTTTTAAGAAAATTTTCAAACACGCTGACAAAAAAAGTTTACACCCAGGTCAAAAGAAATCAAGGTCCAAAACACATCCAAACAAGAGGAGTAGATTTAGCCACTCCTTCAATGAGTATCTACTACAATTTTGCTTCCATGGTTTCGAAGGAGGACCTCAGTAAATTCAACTGCAGGAGACGTTTAACTATTTGTTAGTCAAAATTTCACTATTATCACTTATATTAATTTTAAAAATTACTACTCTTTGTCAAAATAAAAACCTCATCATATAATTGAAAAACGCCTCAAACAATGTATTTCCAATAATGAAGTAACTTCCAATTAGAGTAGAAATGCATTTGCAACCACCATCTATAGAACAAAATTGAAAATTTAACAACAATAGAATAATTTTAACACTCACCCAAAATTTCAAGCATTCAATTCTAGTTGGAGGAAATGCTAGCTTATCAATAAAAAAAATATTGCCAAAAAAAAAACTACTACTACTTTTGCTCCTTGATTTTGCTATAGCTTTAAAACTTGCCGATTTGCTAATTAAAATTCTCTAGTAAATGGGGAAAACTCAAGACATTTTAAACTGTCATATGAATGGCGATTTCGACTAAATGAACATATCTCTAATTTGCTTCAAAACGAACCATTTCCAGATTTAGCTCCTCCTCCAGGTACTACTTGAGAAAGATCAGTCTCAAAGAAAGCGGAGTGAAGCGCCCTAACGCATTGTTCTGCTTCACTGTCATTTACTATCAAAGAAATGTTCACTTTTGAAGCACCTTGAGATATCATTTGAACATTTATTCCATTAGCCCAAAGCACTTGGAAAGCCTTTTCTAATATCAGTGAAGATCTCTGAACATTTCCTATGAGCGAGATTATCGATCTATTCTGAAGAAGATTTACTACTGCTATTTTTTCAAGTTCTTCTACCATGTGATCCAGTTCCTGCTCAAGAAACCACAAGCAACGCAAAAATAATATAAAACAAATTATAGGGGATTAATTTATAAGCTTATATTTTCAGATGCTTAAATATAGAAAATAATACGCTTGCCTGCTGGATAAGTTCTCTGCTCCATAGCTTGGAAGGGTCCAACGTCAAAGATATACTCACTTCACTAGTCGCAACAACATCCACAGATATGCCTAAATCCTCAAAGGTGGAGAAAACCTTAGCAAGAAAGCCAACTTGGCCAAGCATCCGAGTGCTAGCGATATCCAACATTGTAACATTTTGTTTCAAGACAATGCTAGTAAGTACAGACTGGAAAGGCGAAAGATCATTAAAAAATCAAAAAATAAAAACTACAAATTTTTATGGATACTTTCAGTTTTTAGTAAAACAATGCAACTAACCTTGCTCATGTCTCTTGTTCGAGTAATAAGGGTTCCTGGAGCTTTAGAGTTATAAGAGTTCTTCACTCGTACAGGAATGTCACCTTCTCTGGCTGGTCTCATCGACTGTGGATGGAGGACCTTCCGACCCAAAGAAACAGATAAATTTTGGTAAGTTAAACACGTAAAACACGAAATGGAGTGCTTGGAAAATGACCCATTTATAAAATCTCATTTCTTCAACCAATAAACTAGCAAGTAACAAGTCCTGCTCATTGCAATTCATTAAATATTTCTTTAGTTAATTGAAAGCACAAGCATTATTAGAAAAAGAATATGTGAATTTTTTCTAATACCATGACATCCTTCCAAGCCACCAAACATCAAATTTAATTTCATCAAAGAGGCATGAGAATAGTTAAAAGTGTAACTCGTCCATTAAATCTATAGCCAGGCTGCAGAAACCATAATAAAATAACAGAAAATGTTTTCCCTTTTCACTTTCAAGTTATGCAACACACGAAAGCCAATATGGCAATATATAATGCCAACAGTAAAGATGTGTTTAAAGGACAATTATAAATGATACCTGAGCACCGAAGTAAGCAAGTTCAGCTGCCTCATCAAAAGTTAGATAAGGAACTGGTTCTGCGCGAGGGTATATATTAGGATCACAGGTCAAAACACCATCTACATCTTTCCAAACCTATAAAGATTAAAAGAGTTAACATCAGTAAAACCTTACAATCATAGCTGACAAAAATGGATATAAAGGGATTCACAGAGTAAAAATATAAAGAGTTGACGGCAACCTGAATTTCCCTCAACCCCAATGCTTTGCCAATTGTAGTGGCGGTCAAATCACTACCTCCCCTCCCTAATGTAGTCACAGCACAACTTCTCCAACCCTAACATGTAATACCATTAGACCAAGATATCATCATATTTATGTGATTTTGGTTCAACGGAACGGAAACCCATGAATAAAGAACATGTGCATGGGAAACATAAAGGTAACCTTCCCAAGGAAGCCGGTCACAACTGGAATTGCAGGATTACTGATCCAATCTCCATGCAGTCTTTTGGAAACTGCTGGATAAGTTGCTTCCAGAATATCCGCATTTGTAAAATCGTCGGTAGTTATGAAACCCATCTCAAATGCATCGTACTACGAAACAGAAGCAAAATGTGTTACAGTTTATAACTAATAGTAAACCATGAAAGGAAATAACTTGGTCCAATTTCAAGTGTATTAAATGCTAAGATTATGGTTTGACTGTCTACAGTAAGTGATAGCCATATACAACAAGAGAGTTAACAGAGTCAATTTATTTTGATTGTATGAAGGCAAACAATTGAAAGGTAAAAAGATTTAACAACCACACAAGGTATTTTTATTCCATTTTTAACAGATAATCCTATTTAACTGGTCCTTAGAAAGGAGAATATGCTAAGTGGACCAAAGATTAAAGGGTGGGACAAGAAATTACATACCTGACGAGCTTTAACACCAATTTTATTTAAATAAGCGGCAAAAATCCTTGTGGACATGCACTCCCCAAAAGAGACTAGGTAGTCCTTTGTCCTAGGAGTCATCTCTTTCATTATAGCAATTCCATTCAGAAGCTGTTCCAACTCAAGGAGGTGTTCTGCAAAATGCCCAATAAGTAAATGAACAACCGTGAATAGAAAAGCAGGATGATGATACTATTACCACACTCTGATACAAAAACTGTAGAATGTGATCTCTTATGAATTCATTGTACGGTATAAGAACACTCACTTCCAATCATAAATCTTTCTACTTCAAGCTCGTCTGCAGTCCTGAGTATATAACAAGACATAACTCATTCAGAAGCACACCCTTATAAAAAAATTCATAGAAAAATGCATACATAAAACGCAGTTACCTCAAATGCAAATTTTTAATAAAGGTCAATTCTTCAAGATCAGATACATTTGAAACACCACAGCTGACGGCCTTTTCTCCAGCCTGTTACACAAGTAAAAGGTTCCATCTCAACATCTTCTCAGAAAAGTTGCGTCACAGAAAAAGAGGAAACTAGTAAATGAAATAAGAAAGCAAATCACAATAAGTACCAGTAGCAACTTGTTGGTTGTCTTCCCCATAGCAGAAAGAACAATGACAGGCCTCTCTTCTGGAAAGCTGAGAATAAGCTCGGCTACTTCTCTCATTCTCTCTGCGTTGGCAACAGATGAACCACCAAATTTCATCACACATGTCAACTCGTTAGCAACTTGTTCAGATTCTCGGTTTTCCGTATCATTCTTTTCAAGTACATCGACATTTCCAGCCTTGCAATTGAGACAAAAGGCTAGCGTTCCACAAGAGCAATTCCGTAATGTGGATGGATCATAAACGAAAGGTGTGGAAACATTAAAATGGAGACGCTGCTGCCTCCAAATAGGTTGAAATCTTGAAGCTCTCCTTGAAAAAGACAAATATGGAGTTTTGACTCCATATGAGTTCAATGTGATTGCCATTGTCAATATTCCAAAGAAATTGGTGGTCCAATATAGGGATAAATGAATCTCGAGATTTTTTTATGAAAAAGTTTAAAGTAGAGAGAGAGCTGATTGTACAACTCTCTCCCTGTAAAGGTACAAAACCTGCAAATTCCGTGGAAATTATATGAGATTTATAACACGAGATCGTACTTAACTACTGCATGAAAAGTGAGATAACCTCGGCGTAGAACTTAAAACTTCCAACAGACATTCATTTCAAACGAAACAATAAAAATCATAGAAAAAATTTTCAATTTGAAATTTCTTCTGGACATGATAATAAACATTCATTTACAGGTGAGGCGAAATGAAAATCAAAAAGGCAAAATAGTAAATTGAACAGAAACTACGAAACCACAAATGAAAAGGATCAAAATGTACTTGAAAGACGAACCCGAGGAACTGGGGAAAATGTAATACCTTCCTCCAGATGCAGTTATGGCGTTTTATGACGGCGGCGCAAAAGAATTGCAATTTAACACGATCTCGGCGGCGGCTATGTCCAAAATCGCCTCGTTTTATATATACCGCAAATGGGACGAGGAAAGACGTAATTTTACCCTTTTTTTTTGTCATTTCATTTACTCATTTTACGTGCACCGTTGATGGTTAGAATTTGACGGTGTGGATTGATTCGATAGTGGGACTTCTATTTAATTTAATTTGTTTTGTTGTTTGACGCTTCAGATTTTGTTGATGGCTTGACGACACAACGCGTATCTGACTGTTTTGGTATGGTAGGAAAATTATGTGAATTGTAGATATGTTTGTAACAAAATTTTAATTGATAAATAATGAATTAATACATAGCAAAATTAATATTCGAGTTTAGAGAAACCAATAAATATAAAATTATGGTAATATCCATCTCTCCTTTTATAAGTCAATTTTGTGGGAACATTACGTAAGGCATAGGTCTCATTTAGAACCGCAGAATTTTGTGAAGCATAGTCAGTTTGAGTGCCAAAATTTTTGGTCTACATTGATTAATATCGGTAAATTCTAACCAAGAACAAGTACTAAGAAAGATATAGGCCCTGAATGTTTAGGTTTTTAAGAAGTACTACAAAAGGGACGGCTTGGGTTTTGTAACCTGAACCAAATAAACCACCCCTATTACTATATATGTACGAATGAGCATCAAAACAAATTATTTGATGTTTGAATCAAGCTTATTCAATTTATATTCGGTCCAATTAAAGGTCATTGGAGCCCGAAATCAAACTAATCTCAAACATAATTTCAAGCTCGATAAAAAGTTCAAATCAAGTATGAACATTGTATACTTAAGGACTACTCAACTCATTTACACCCCTACTTCAGACGTTGACTAACCACATATAAATTGTAAATTGTCTTTTAGTTGACAAAGTAAGTAAAATTTTATCTATCCACAAATAAATATGGGTTTCTTTTTTTCCCTTTTCTTTTTCATCTTTAAAAAAAGAACTAAATTTAGAAGAATTATACTCATTTTTTTTTGTTTTTAACGCGGATCGGTGTGATTCTACCAAAAAAAAAAAAATTGTTGTGTAACATGATATTTATCAAGAAATTTATTTTCGTTCTTAGTTCTAGGAGTTAACTTTCGCGAGAATGAATTTTTTTTTTAATCTTTTTTTAATAACTCACAGTAACAAGATTCTATATTTTCCTAATTTTCGAACATTATTTTTTCGAAGATTTAGAAAGAATACACAAACTCCAATCACATTGTTGTAAACATTTTAGAAGTCTTGTTCTTCCCTTTAGATAATTTTTTTTGGGGTCCTATACTTATACTACTACTCTTACCTTTATTAGTTTCACATATATTAGTATAATTAAGAATAAAGATTTCGGATTTATTTTATTGAATTTTTTTTTTCTTTGTTATATGAAGCTTAATTAAATAACTAACTAAACTGTTCTTGAAATTTATTAATACTTATTTAAGTATATTAGTATAAGTAGTACTAATGAAGAGATAAACGGGTTCGAATATTCAAGGGTGGAAATATCAATTCCAAACCCGTTTTGTATCTGTAGTAAAAAAAACAGTATTTTTCAATTCGAGTACCCAAATTCAAAATACCCGGCCTGTTCGTGTTTTAAAAAAATGGGACGGGCCGGGTTTGAATTAGCCGAACCCAACGCACACCTCTAAGTTTGGCCAAACAAGATTTGGGTAAGAATTTTCCATATATATTACTTGTATTCAAAAATAATAATTTGACATTGGCACAAATTATAATAAGGCGGAAGATTAAAGAAAAAGACGAATGAAGAATAAATTCCGGGGGTTTAAGGTATCTAACAGGCAACAACTATTTTGATACTTGAAAAAGCTAGAATAGAATCACCAAGACCTAATCAAAATATAACAACATTGATTGAAGAATAAATTTGACGACAAACTAGACTCAAATCTAGAGAACACCATGAGAACCAGCAGAATCCAGAAGCACAGCTTTAATCTGCTCTGGCAAGAACTCTTGAATTTCCCTGCATTGCTGTTGAGCCACAAACACAAGTTATAATCTCCTTATTACACTTCTTAATATCCAAGAAAAAAACACTAAGGTTCAGTTCAGATTATTAAGTACCTCTGCGCGGAACACATCCAAAGCAAAGCCATTGAAACAGCTGATGACAGCTTGTTGAATGTCCAGTCCAAGGTTGTCCAGAGCCCTCATAGTGGAGAGCAAGAGACCCGGCCTACGAGCACAGAACATGTGTATGTTCACACCCCTTCCTTCACTTAATCTCACCTCGACCTAACCACAAAACACGAATACATCTGAAAAACTAAACCACATAACTAAGCAAGATGATAAAGATTCCGAGCATGAAGAATTGTAGAGTATGATTCTAGTTTAGTCATGTAAGAAACCACCATTAGGCCTTAAAGCAAGTTCACTTAATTCAAGTATCTAAAGTTTTTCCTACAATTTAGCCAAACATAAACAACAACCAAGGTTATCTCTCTGAAACTACAAATTACATTAACAAGTTTCTTTCATGTCTAGGCTCCACAACTTGTGTTGGCACCCTTTGGAAATCCCACTCATTCATGGATAGCAAAATGTAGGTAGCAACAATGCATTATCCGAATAATAAAAAACAAATCCATTGAGAAATACAAATTTCTAGTATAACAAATAAAGCAACAACCAATACCAAAGTAGAATTACGGAAACCGTAAATCAATCATTCAACATATTTACATAAGAAATCTACCTTAGCAGGTTGGTTTTTGGGGCTCGGCATAGAGCTAGCACATAATTCCTCCTTGACCCTACAAGGGATAGTAGGGGTCGGGGTTGGTGTCAATGGATGGAAGCTTGCTGATTGAGGCATGAGGGTTCCCTGCGGAGTAGCTTCGAGTTCAGTGTGGAGATCATTTATACGTTGCAAAAGCTCTTTCAAATAATCAATAGCATCTCCAAGAATTGAAGCTCTGTCCATCTGAACCAAATCACAAAAGATTAGCTAGTGTATGTGTGGATGTTAAAAGGATGAATAAATTAACCTTATCCAAAAAACATGAAAGAAACAATTACTTTTATCAAAAAAATTAGAAAATTAATATTATACCTTGCTGATTTTGGGTACAACAGATCTAAGCATGTAAAGCCTATCATTAAGCTTCTTCCTCCTACGCCTCTCCGCCATTAAATTTTTTGCGGGCATACCGTTCTTCTTCTTCCCTTTCTGATCTCCAACAGTAATGCTACTATTCGCATTAGAATTCCCCTCCCCTAATTTCTCAGTTTGTTCGTCCGAATCATAGTTCATAGCAGACATATCTATATCTATATCATCAAATTCATCTTCATAGTCCCTCTTCTTCCTCTTCTTCCCTAATTCAGTTTCCACCGTATCATCCAAACTCGTCAAACCCTCATCGCTTTTCGAGCTCGGAATCCCCAAATTCTGCCGCAGTGCCGCTCTCTTCTGAAACAGAGTCGGCTGATTTCCAACATTCGGCATAACTTCAAGTGGTCTCAAAGCTTTAGACCCGTCAAAAAACCCTCCGATTCCGTCGGAAATTTCTGGAATCTCTGAAGGAAGCTGAAATTGCTGATTGAATCCGTTGAAACTCGTCATTGTTGGGGGCATGACGGTGGCGTTTTGGGGTGGGAACAAATTGTTAGGGTCGTAACCCAACAAATCGAAGCCATTGTCGAAATTGTTGCTAAATAGCGACGAGAGATTGAAAGCCGTCATTGAAGGAGAACAAGAGGAGGAGGAATCTAATGGATTATTGAATGAAAGAGTACTGAAATCATGCTGGTAAAGAGGAGGGGGAGGATTATTAGTTGTGTTGATGAAACAGTCGGGAGTTTCGAGCAAGGATTTGAAGGAGGAAAGAGAGGCGTTCATTTCTTCATCTCTCGTGAGCTCGGACTCATTATTGTTGCTTTGAGGCGGCCATGAAAGTGCTCCTTCTTCTTCAGTTCCCATCCAAACGACGCCGTTGGACCTGGGCAACATTGTATTTGTGGGTGAGTGGCTGCCTTTTTTATCTGCAGAATGCAGAGATGTAGGCTGAAAAGGGAAGCAGCTTTTTCTCTAATGATAAAGAGTGAAGGAGAGGGTTTGAATAGAGATTTGAATAAGAATAAATAAATAAATAGCATTTGCACTCAATATATACACTCCAAGGTCTCACCTTACCATAGGTTTCAAATTAGTTTATAGTAAGAACAATTATATACAAATTTGAGATTCACATTTTTTGTAAATTAGTTTTTGTACATAGCAAAACTAATTTGTTAAAAGTTTAATTTTGTGTTGGACTGTATTTTAACTAATTTTGTACGTATTATAATACGTCACGAACGTTTCGTGTTGCAATATTATTGATGGGTCTACAGAGCGTTGTTCTTGTCGTTTTGTATATGATGTGTTATTGAATATTGTTCTTATCGTATTATAATGTGGAACGGATTAGACCCCACAATGTAATGCGTATGTCGTGTCTCTATTGGATTAAGTCGAATTTAAAAATTGAATGCCCTTGGAAAAACAAAAAATATTAATTCTTATACAAGTGTAATATGTCATGAATTTGATTTGTATGGACATGGATTTGTTTGCTTTGAATTTTAGAGTTTGGATGATATTCGATTTATTATTATTATTATTTACATAATGAGAAGGGTAGAGTAATTTTAATTTACACAAGCAATATGTATCTATTAAATATTCTCTCAGAAAAATAAAATGTATCTATTAAATGAGATTTCCTCAAATGTTATTCATTGCCGTTTCTAACGATTTTATTAACCTTTTGGTACAGGGTACACCTCAAATATAGCAATGGAACCTTTGCTATTTATTCTATCGGCAACATCTTTTTTTTTCTTCTTATGATAATTGGCAACAACTATTATTTTTAAAATAGTGCACAATATATATCAATCCTCATCCTCCTTAGGCATTTAATTGTTTTTACACAATTTTAATTTAATCAAGCCATATCCTCCTTAGCTATGCATTTAATTGTTTAAATCAGTTATAATTCATAATTTTGGCTTTTAAAAACTGCATTTACCATATACACATGTTAGAATTTTGGGTTTGTTTTGCATTATCTAAAGACTCTGGGGAGTAATTTTTTTACAACTATGTAAATATGAAGTTACATCAGACCAACACTAGTGCTATTTATTTCAGAGTAAATTTTAGGTGTAACCTAATTTGGGCAGCTCAAAGTAAACTAAAAAATAAGTCATATCATATCATTTTTTTTTTTTGGTTTTCCAAGGGTTTAATCCCTTTCGAGGCGGGTTGGACACATTAAGTGGGTACCTCTCCCAACAGGGATTCGAACCTGAGTCCGCTACTTTTGTAGTGACTAGTCCCTTCCACTAGACCAATCACCTGTTGGTAGTCATATCATATCATATGTTCTCTCTCCCTCTCTCTTTTCATGAGAAGGACAAAATAATACCAATATAATAATTTTATTAAATTGAGTTATGTAGTGTTGCAATGGCCACAACTAGTTGAACAGCTTGTGTAGCTTTTTCTTCTTCTTTTTCAGGAAGGCGCCACTGATTGATTGTTTATTAAGAGTTTGCTACTCCTACTTTACAAATTTGACAACTAATAATGATTGCGGATTGCTGTGTCTCCTTCAATTTGTACATTTTAATATCTTATTATTTAATATAATGTGAGATCATCCCAATTATAATATTACATTAGATCGATGTCAATAATACATATGTAGAAGATATTTTATGTCGTTCTTATAGTTACTTTCATTAATTAAGAGTAGGTGTATTTAACACGAATAAGTTAATAAAAGTTAATTGTACTTTAGTAATAGCTATGAATTACTTTGTACTACTTCCTAATAGTTATTTAATCTGAACACGACCTATGCTATTATTATATTATCTAATCTAATTGAATATAGAACACACAAATTAATTTCCTTGGTTGATAACTTCTAACGAGAGTACCAAACAAGCCCTCGGGTTTCTGGGATAGCAGAGCACTTCAATTATTACTTGGAAATTGGAACATCTGATCTTTTTGCAAGGCACTTCCTCCGAAACAATCACGCAATGATTCGTTTTTATGAATTTCAAAATTATAATTTACTGGATAAAGGATTTGGCTTTTTTTCTTCTTTTTTTTTTAAAAAATAAGGATAAAGGCTTTCATTAGGGCAAAATATTTTCAATTTCTATTGATGAGCTATTTTAGTTTCGAGCATATTTATTCACCCGACAAGTGAGTAGGTTCATATGATCATATGACTTTGAAAATAAGATATTTGGGCGTTACAACAACATATGATACTATATAGAAAACAAATCCACTATTTTTTATTTTTTTATTCTTATTACTACTACTATAAAGTAATTTCAAATGAGATTTTGCACACAAATTTCTTGAAATAAACAAAAGTAATTTTAGTGGAAATTAATAACCCATAGAATAAGAGGATGAATTAGTACAATAGAAAATCCTCAACTACTAATTACTTGATAACGGATTAAATAAAAAATCTTCCGAAACATGTAGAAACACTCCCCCTATGTTGTTGAGAACCCATCCCTCCTTCCAAATCCCGGCCTTCATATCGACTTTTTTTGTCGTCGAATCTAGACTTCCTTCATAGCCTGAATTTTTGCGGAACCCATGTCGTTGTAGTAGCCTGGGTTTGCATGAGCAACAACCCAGGCCACAACGACGACATGGATTTGGGAGGTCGGGGGGTGGGGAAGAGGTATTTTTATTTTATATATGTAATGCAATATTAATTTATTAAATTATATTTTTATGTTATTATATTATTTTAATAATTCTTATGTAAATATGATTAGAAGTTGAAGGTAAAATGATAATTGATCTAAAAACTAACATATAAACATACGAATCAGAGGGTGTACAAAGTGATGATTGTCGACTATATTAAATACTAATATAAACATACGAATCAGAGAGTGTACAAAATAAAGATTGTTGGCTATACTAAATAATATTTGATAATTTTATGCAATAAACATAATAAAAAAAATCTTTCAAATTCTATTGAGACTAAATGTCTCACATGGGTTGAAAATCATATTTAAGTCTACTTTATAAGGTCTTGGGCAATCCTCACTTCATAAGCTAGCTTTTGAAGTTGAGTTAGACTCAAATCAAGTAAGTGGATTTAGCCCAATTCATTTGACGAATTCTAATAAATTCCGTATAAGACGTATAACGCGGGGGTTTCGTACATTTAAGCCACTTGATTGATAACAACAGTGCACATTGGAATACTAGTGTGGAATAAATTTGGTTGAATAGGAAAAGAATACCCAAGATCCTCGTGACTCCTTTCTTTCTAATTTCTATCCACCGCACCTAACCCACATCCGCCTCCCATATTCCCTCGAAAATCAAACGTATCATGAAATTCAATTTATATAAGTTGCAGGACGTGTACAAATTACAATAAACTTGTGCTATACATTGGAATGGCCCCCCCCCCACCCCCCCCCCCCCCCACCCCCCCCCCCCCCCACCCCCCCCCCCCCCCACCCCCCCCCCCCCCCACCCCCCCCCCCCCCCACCCCCCCCCCCCCCCACCCCCCCCCCCCCCCACCCCCCCCCCCCCCCACCCCCCCCCCCCCCCACCCCCCCCCCCCCCCACCCCCCCCCCCCCCCACCCCCCCCCCCCCCCACCCCCCCCCCCCCCCACCCCCCCCCCCCCCCACCCCCCCCCCCCCCCACCCCCCCCCCCCCCCACCCCCCCCCCCCCCCACCCCCCCCCCCCCCCACCCCCCCCCCCCCCCACCCCCCCCCCCCCCCACCCCCCCCCCCCCCCACCCCCCCCCCCCCCCACCCCCCCCCCCCCCCACCCCCCCCCCCCCCCACCCCCCCCCCCCCCCACCCCCCCCCCCCCCCACCCCCCCCCCCCCCCACCCCCCCCCCCCCCCACCCCCCCCCCCCCCCACCCCCCCCCCCCCCCACCCCCCCCCAAAGAATCTGAAGGTTAACATTAGGTATAACATGAAGAATAAGTTGGTTTCGGAAGGTTATAATCCGAGTTATGGAGCAAGGCCACTTAAGAGGGCAATTACATTATTGCTTGAAGATAATTTGGCGGAGAAAATTTTGAATGGAAGTGTTAAGGAAGGTGATACAGTTATTATGGATGTTGATTCTGATGGTGAGGTGATGATTTACTCTTAATTTCCATCAATATCGAGCCCTATAGTTATAAGAATAGTTCTGATTATCCAAAATTCTTCATGAACATTTTATGTAACAACAAATTGGACATATAATGTAGTTGAATCTGGATTATGAACCTATAATAAAAGCTTAAGTCCTTGTTTGTCTTTTTATTTTATTATGTGCTACAGTCTTTTGGTAATTCAGGTTTTTCATTTTCATCTACTCTGTAAAATGTTACTACTAACAAGAGAAACAAATCAAAACACACGAAGATGGAGAGAATTAAAGATTACGAGCTAATTTACATCTTAGATGGGATGGTCTATTGTGACTCTCACTTCATAGAGAGTCACCAACAACCTTATTCTTGGCCAATTAAATTTGGACATGTGTCCACATTACAACCCCAATAAATTCATTTACAACCCAGCTAACCTTTGAAATACCCATTATACCCTTATTCTTTATTTTACAAAATTCCCAACTTACCCTTTATCTATTTCATATATAATATACTTCCTCAATAGTTTCGCTGTAACGGAACTTTATCCGCCCCAGCGGAGCTCGGGAGTTTTTTTGGTCTTTTTTTGTGTGTTTGAGGAAGATTAGAAAATGAAAAACAGAGAATGAAAATGAGGAAGCTTCACTGGTGAATCAATTGACCAAAACCGAGAATGAAAATGAGGCCCTGGCACGAGTAGCTTTGCAAGTAGTTCCGGAGAATCGATTGATGGATGAAACTCAGAAGTGAGATAAACATTTTGTGGAAGAACAGATACAAACAGTTTGGTTGAATGGATTAGCAAGCTTCTTGGTTAGATCCAGCAAACACAAAGTGCCGCCTTTTTGGTCTTGAAAAAAAAAAGAAGCTTTGCGACCAGAACGGCGGTGGCGAAGTGCCGCCGTTCTGGTATGATTAAGGAGCAGAGAGGGAGATGGAGGGTGGTGGTGGTGGTGGTGGTAGTGGTGGGTTAGGGTTTGGAAAGGGGTTGGGGTTGGGAGAGAAATTGGGGGAGAAGAAATGGGAGGGATATTCTAGTAAAAATGAGTATTTTTGTTGTTTTTATTTGAGGGTAGTAACGTAAATCTACTATTTACAATGTATTAATTATTAAATTTTTTGATGTAATATATAAAATGTGGGGTTGTATACATTTATACACAATCAATGAATAAGATACATCTTTTTTTTTTTCAAGAGTCGAGATTGGTTTGTTGTGGTGACTCAACTCTTATCCAAGAGTCACTATAGAATCCCCCATCTTAGATTATGAACATCCAGATGGACGTTCATGCAATTACAATACAATGTTGGCCCACAATGCAATTTAGATATAATTAAATGGCAACTGCGATTCCAATTGAAATTGGACAGAATAGGATGACATCTAACTTTAGAGGGTTCAAGACTCGGATCTAAAGATATCTACACGTCCTGTTGTATTGGGTTTCAGTGTGAATCTCCTTGTCCTGGTTTTGGTCTAAACTTTAGTAGGTGTGGATTCCCCCAAAAACAATACGACTACTGTTAGAAAAACATATATTTGCTCCACTCCCAGATCTAAATTGTCCCATAGATCTTAAAAAATAAAAAAATAAAAACATTTAACTACTTACCAAGAAATTCTTGAATTTCTACGGAACGTACTAGTAAATTTGTTTGATACATTAACCTCAAATATTGCATTTTTCAGCCTCTAAATGGGCGCTTCACAGTCTGCTCAAGTCCCCTCAGAAGACGAACAACAAGAGGAAGATGACGAAGACGAAGAAGAGGAAGAGGAAGACGACGTCGTCAGACATATAATCCCCAACAACAGAAGAGACGACTCCGTTGTGAAGAAAATCCTCGAACAGGAGCCGGAAAGGCTGCCGTGCCACGCGTCCGCCTCCCCATTATCCCCGCAGCTCTCCACTTACGGGACCCCACGTACTGGATCGTCCATTAAGGTGTGGGACCCTTACAATGTCCTTGCCCCACCTCAGCCCCATTTCCACCGCACATTCTCAGATTCATCCGCCGCTGACGATGATCGGGCCCTCACGGAGGTTTACTTGATTAGCCATGGTGAGTGCCATATGAATTTGAGGCCCGATTTGATCGCTGGAAGATGCCCTGATGCTGCGCTCACGCCCAGTGGGAAACGCCAGGCTCGGGCCCTTGCGGTGTTTTTGAAGTCTCAAGGTGTGAGGTTTAATGCCGTTTACACCTCGCCTTTAGATAGGGCTCGGGCCACTGCTCTCTCCATTTGTCAGGTTTGTACTGACACTACTCTTCTAGTTATTCCTTTTAAAATGAAATTTACGATAAATATTTGCTTAGATCCATTAGGAAATGATGCACACTTTAGTTGGTACCTCATTCAATGTAACAAATGATTATTACTTGTTAGTTATTAAGATGTAGTTATGTTTTAGTTAATTGAATCCTTAGACAATTGCAATGATTTATTTCCTTCATTGTGATTAATTGGCCGGTTTCGATACATAAATACTCCCTCCTTTCCATATTTCTTGCTCCGGTTTAGCACGAAGTTTTAGTGAATAATTGCGAAAAAGTGAAACTTTTAAAAAGTTATGCCCTTAAAATTAGTGGTGTCAAATCATTACTTTATGCGGGATGGTAGTTTGGATTATCATTCTAGGAAATAGAAGTGTTATGACTTGAGACATCCCAAAACGAAAACAGGAGTAAGAATGTTGGGACAGATGGAATATGGCTTAAGTTGTGATGTACTTAGATAGGCATCGACTCGTTGAGTTGAGACAAAGCTTAGCCAATATTAGATCCATTAGGAAAGGCCCACTCATTCAGTTGGTACCTCATTCAAACTAACAGAGTTAACAAGCTATTTATTGAGATGTAGTCATGTTTTAGAGAAATTGGATATTAATTATGTTAGCATATAAAAGTAGTAATAGTAGACTTGACCATCAAATTGTGTGCACAATTAGATCCTTGGATAATCGCAGTGATATATTTCCTTCTTTCTTCTCTGAGAACGAATTATTCGGTTTTGATACATGAATATGATCGCAAGCTACGACTTCTTCTTCTGTTATACTTACATAGGCATGGGCATCTCACATCCGCTTACGGACATATATATATATATATATATATATACACACTTGTTTGAGCTAAAAGTATTTATAAAATATTAAGCTACTCCACTGACCCTTTGTAATCCCCACACATCATTTCCGAGCCTTGCACGTATGAGTGTTATTGGGAATATTTATTTTATCTTCCCACATTATACTTAATTATTAGTTTGTGTTTTGCTCGAGTATATTCAGTTAAGTGCGCCATAGAATGTGACATGCATGTTCAAGGAAGATGTTTGAGTTCTGAGGAAGTAGCAATAAAAGTTTTCTCGTTGTTCTCCTCTTTAGTTGCATTCTCTTCTCTTCAGTAACTTAAAGCTATAAAGTCCCATGCTTATCTTAGAGCTAGTTTACTAGAAAAGTGGTCTTTCAAGCAAATAATGGTTTGGGTTGAACTTTTCTTTTACCTGTCAAGCTATTCTTTGAAGCCCCAATCATTTTTTTTTCTGAAACTGAGATCTCATGGGATTCGCTTTGGCTTTATTCATTAGCCATTTCATTGTTTATGTGTATTTAGTAATGTTTATGAGATTTCTTTGTTTTTGCTCTAAAGCTAAAGGTAGTCTTCTTCTGTCAAATCCATGTATATTTTATCAATTTTTTTCTTGAATCTACTCAATATAGTCTCTCATTGAAATTAATAATTTGTAAAAATCGCACTAAATTTAAGCTTCTAATGAATGATGCAGGAGTTAAATTTCTCCGAAGATCAGATACAATCTTCAGATGCCCTTCTGGAAATGAGTCAAGGGCACTGGGAAGGATGCCACAGGTCAGACATCTTCACACCTGAAACACTAACCCTGATGGAAAAATCCCAGCCCGATTTTTCAGCACCATCTGGAGAATCACTAAGGCAAGTAGAATTTCGGATGGCTCAGTTCCTAAACAGTACAATCTCAGCATTCCCCAGCAAATTTAGATCCGATTTCTCCCCACCAGATCACAGTGACAACAACTCAGGTTTCTCGATTCACGATCGAGGTGGTCCATCCCTCGCACCACCCAACTGGGATTCACTGCACCGTCACCGGAGGAAAAAGTCCGGTAAGAGCAGGCTTCAAATAGTGACTAGAACTGGAGATCACGAAGCTGACGACGAGATGTCCCCTCGAGAACCCGTTAACCAATTAGGTTTAGTTCGTGAGATAAATGTCCGGAATACCCCTTCTCATGTGTCTTCTTGTGTTGGGGTTTTCGGTCATTCTCTCCCGATTAAATGTCTTTTGACTGGCCTACTTGGATGCAGTCCTGTAATGTCACAGAAGATTTGCGTGGATGACTCTTCGATCACTGTGATTCAACATTCGTGGAAACAAGGTTGGCAAATAAAGAGATTGAATGATACTTCGCATCTTAGGCTTCTTTAAGGTGGTAATAAATAATGGATTTAATGCCACACGCTATTCGATTTTCTCTGTATTCTACAATTTATGATTTACATATTTTTTGGGTTCTTCAAACCTCAGTGTATTTATTTGAATGGCTGATGGTTTCAGTTCCAGTGAGAGAAAAGCTGATACTGGAGTTGGGATGATAGTCATGAATGATTCTTTCTGTTTGTAGCATTATAAAATTTAAAACTATTGTTGTTGTTAATGGTAGAGTGAGACGTGTGTCTTTAGTTTTTGGAGGATAATAAGCCGTTGTGAAATCCAGTTTTGCCTTTTACTAATTACTATTACTTGGTGTTATTCTTGTTTGTTCTTAACTTTGTTCCTCTGCATGATTGGTATCAATGATATTTGATGATGGGTTTTTTTGATATTGTCCGTAGTTGGTACTAGTTCACCAACAAATTATTCCTCCATGATTCCTGTTACATAGCTTGTACTTATCTCAGTGTATACGTGGCTGTACCTTTGGGCTTTTTGTGCCTATCTCACCAATCAATCGCTTGGCAAATCTTTAATGAGAATTTTTATCCAATATAACCTTCTAGACAAAAGTATTTCCCAATATGACTCAAATTGATAAGTATTTTCCTAAATGTACCTTTTGTGATAAATCGCAGTTGGCAACTGCGATTCTTTTTGAAGAATCGCAGTTGCCAACTGCGATTTATCAGTTTTTACAAAAAAAAAAAAAAAAAATTACTGATAATCGCAGTTAGCAACTGCGATTTATCAGTAATTTTTTTTTTTTTTTTGTATTTTGACTGCTAATTTACAATACTATGTGCAATTGTTTGAAACTAAATATTTTTGACATTGGAATCGAGAAAATGTTTAACTTAATTGATCATCGGATATCATTACAACATCTCTTAATTAAAGATCGTAGTGCTTTTATTTTAGATAGGAATAATTACACTTTCATTCTATCTTTTTGCAGATGTCTTTGACATCCAAACCAAATTAAGGAATCTTTATATATATGATAAACTACAGATGCATGAGTGGTGTAGGTAAATTAGCATAATTTTTTTTTATTCATCACCAACAACGTTTTGCCTCTCAAACAACCATTTGTAATAAATCAAGTGCCTTTGTAAATTTATGTACTTATCTCACTATTTGATCCGTTCTGATTTCCAACACAATCTTAATATATGTTTAAGGAATCAAATAAGTTATTGTGAAGACGAAATCATGTAAATTAGTATACTGCAATGAACTTATGAGAATAGTTTATATGTAACCTGACTCAGTTGACATTAATTATGAAAAAGTATAGTTACAAATGACTTAACCTACAACATTTCTCTCCTATTTTAACATGGTATTTTGCAATATACTTGTGATGTCTCATAATATAAAAAAATATATATATATATATAAACATTTTCTCGATTCCAATGTCAAAAATATTTAGTTTCAAACAATTGCACATAGTATTGTAAATTAGCAGTCAAAATACAAAAAAAAATAAAAAAATAAAAAAAATACTGATAAATCGCAGTTGCTAACTGCGATTTATCAGTAATTTTTTTTTTTTTGTAAAAACTGATAAATCGCAGTTGGCAATTGCGATTCTTTTTGAAGAATCGCAGTTGGCAACTGCGATTTATCACAAAAGGTACATTTAGGGAAATACTTTTCAGTTTGAGTCATATTGGGAAATACTTTTGTCTAGAAGGCTATATTGGAAAAAAATTCTCTTTAATGAGGATGTGATTCCTATGTTTGTCTTATAGAAGGATCTTATTTAGATCTGACAGTCGTTCTGAAGTAGGGAATCCTTTTTAAAAAGATATTAATATTTACTTGTTGGCCTTCGGCTAATGACTTCTAATCTTGAACATGGACTCTGGTGCTGAATCTTAACCTTCTCCTTCTCGAGGTCAATCTCGAGCAATAATCGGACGTGTAAATCTTCGGGTTGGATGGGACGACCCATCCATTTTGGCAATGTATGTCATAATGACATATTAAAAGATCATATGAAGAAGCAAAATGAAATCCATAATGAGACGATTGAAGATGTAAATAACATATTTAGGGGCGGACCCAGGATTTTATGGTGAAGGGAGCGAGATTGAAGGGCAAGAACAAATCGGAAATCTTTTTTTTTTTTTTGTTGTGAAAAATGAACTTTTTATATTTAAATATATATTATAATATCATCTATAACTTTTACAATAACTAACATAAATCAAATAATTGTCTAGTAAAATAATCATAATGTTATCACGAAATATATGAATTGGATATTCAACATTGGACAAAAGAAAACCATGAACTAACTTTAAACCAATTGAAGTACAAGTAATTTTGAATATATATATCTATAATTTAAACTTTACTAATTTTTGAACTAATTTTGAAGTACAAGTAATTTTTTTTTTTAAAAAAAAGCTGGCCACACCCACATGCACCGAGCGTGCCTTCGCCCCTGAACATATCTAAATAACAGTGAAATAATATTAAAACATAGATGCGATCAAAATATACAAATATCAGGTTGCAAAATAACTACATACAGTGATGCAAAACATTATATTTTCATTTTTCAAATATCTCTTTTTTTTGTTGATCATTTCCTTTTGATAGGTAATAGGACTACTTCATTTTTCAAATATTTCAAAAACTAAAATAGGTAGACAGAATGCTTGTGAGCTTGTGACTAAAAAAAATGGAAAATGAAGTTGGCATTGTAGGGATGTCCATTATCGTAAATTCAGTAATTAGCAAGGAACATTATTATAGAAAGTGTAGTAGTATAATTCTCGCACTGGTCGTCTCCGTATAAATAACGCATTCCTTTCCCCAATAACATCTCTCCATTTCGCTTTCTGCCATTGCAAAGAAGAGCTAGAGAAAAAAACTCGAGGAGGAGCCTGCCTTACTGCTTGATTCCTCCTCTGCGTATACTCAAGTCATCATGGCTCTCTCCTCTGACCGCCAATCTCTCATCCCAAGCTTCCTTTACTCCACCTCTTTAACATCCAAAACCCTTGCCGCCGGAAATTCCAACCCTAGATTCACCTCATCACCATCGGCGGCGGCTCCCAACAAGAGCAACTTCATGATTCCGGCTCCGAGCGAACCAGGAAAGATCGAGATGTACTCTCCTCAGTTCTATGCCGCCTGTACGGTTGGTGGAATTCTCAGCTGCGGTCTCACTCACATGACTGTCACTCCTCTTGATCTCGTCAAGTGCAATATGCAGGTCCAGATCTGTTCATTTCTGTGTCGTTTTCTTTCGTTGCTATCATCTGTTCGTCAATTCCGCTTGATTTTTTTACTTTTATTGACTTTTGGTGAATAGATGATTATATGCTTCTGATTTGGTGAACTGAATTCGTCTGTTGATTAGATCCGCGATTGATTCCTTTTCCTATGCTCTGAAATTTAGCTTAGACTATTTAAATAGACATTATCAATACTGTGTGATATTCCTCGCTTGAAATGAATGGTTTATGTAATTTTTTCATGTGTTAGAATCTGGTTTGTTCTGGTTTGAGGTACTTTATTCAATTGCATTTTTTTCTTCTAGATTCATTATCTTTTTTTTTTTGGAATTAGAAGAGATTTTCCAAGTCTATTAAAAAAAAACTCTGCAAATGTACTTACCAATTCAGTTGTGATGAATTTAAAACGTCTTTGAGAAGTTTCATTACATTGAGTGAGGCGTTTCTCTAGATAATAAAATATTGAATATAAACATCTCGAACTGAGTCTTATTGTCTGCTTTTGCCAGATTGATCCTTCAAAATACAAGAGCATCTCATCAGGTTTTGGAGTATTATTCAAGGAGCAGGGAGTCAAAGGTTTCTTCAGGGGATGGGTACCAACCCTACTAGGTTACAGTGCTCAGGGTGCCTGCAAGTTTGGATTCTATGAATTCTTCAAGAAGTACTACTCTGACCTTGCCGGACCAGAAAATGCGGCTAAATACAAGACTGTGATCTATCTTGCCGGATCTGCATCTGCTGAGGTTATTGCTGACATAGCTCTTTGCCCCTTTGAAGCTGTCAAGGTTCGTGTGCAGACTCAGCCTGGTTTTGCCAGAGGATTGTCTGATGGACTTCCTAAGTTTGTGAGATCGGAAGGTGCTCTTGGGTATGTCAACTAAGTTCTATCTACTTTGACCTTGTTATGGCAACTTAGTAAAGTTTGTGGGAGTCATATTTTGTCTATGTTTGCAGGTTGTACAAGGGCCTGGTACCTCTTTGGGGTCGTCAAATTCCATGTAAGTTAAAGCATAAAGTTTTAATCACCCTTCTTCTTTTCTTATAACGCGATCACCACAATACCATGTCAAAATAACACATGCTTTTTCAAAGAGTGTGCTGTATGGTTGTGGGACACTGTCTATTGGGCTTTCCTACTAAGGATTAATTAATATCGTTCCAAAAGTAGCATTGATACCGTTCTTCTTCATGAGAATAAAGGCTACTTGTGTGAGAATACTGGATGCTTATAATTTTTCATACTCGTGAAGTCTAATATTTTGGGCAGACTTTAAACAGTTTGATCTGTCAAGGATTGCTAAATTTTTTGGGCTTGCGGTGTCTGATTCTTTAAATTCTAGAATTTCTTCGAATCTATTTTGATCTATGTATTCTAGCTGACTCTGCTTTCTCATGTATTCTATTTATGTCTTCCTCCACAGTGGTAGGGAACTAACCTACTGATTTGGCTTTTCCCAACTCAAGTATTTTAGAGCACTCCACTGTTTCTTGAGATGGATGATAGATATTGATTCCTTCTATTTAGTGTCCGTGTGATTTTAGTTTATGCCCAAATTCTTATAGCCAATATAGAAGCGACTAAGGTGCTGGTGGTTTTATTTGCAGATACAATGATGAAGTTTGCATCTTTTGAGACTATTGTGGAGCTCATCTACAAGCATGCCATCCCCACACCAAAAAGTGAATGCAGCAAGCCCCTGCAGCTTGGTGTCAGTTTTGCTGGTGGATATGTAGCTGGTGTTTTGTGCGCTATTGTATCACATCCAGCTGACAATCTTGTCTCTTTCCTCAACAACGCCAAGGGTGCTACTGTTGGTGATGTGAGTCTTATGTTTGTAGTTTGTTTTTGTGACATACTTTTTAATTTCTCTCCTACACATATGCTGCCCTTCAAGAAAATTTTATTTGTTCTCTTACTGTGTTGCTCCTGTTTTTATCACCATAGGCTGTAAAAAAGATTGGACTGGTGGGTCTATTTACTCGTGGTCTTCCTCTTCGTATTGTCATGATTGGAACTCTGACAGGAGCACAATGGGGTCTCTATGATGCTTTCAAAGTTTCTGTTGGCTTGTAAGTTTTCTTTCACTGATTTCTTACCCCTAATATGATTTTGCATCCCTTTATTATCTAAAATATGTCTTTGCTTGAAGCTGACATGTTAACACTTATATTTGTAATTCCAGGCCAACAACTGGTGGTGTTGCTCCAGCAGCGGTTGCCCCTGAACTTGCAAAGGCATAGAGCTGGGTTATAATTTCTTGCAGAATACAGAGTTTGATGGTTACCTTCTATGGAGAAAAATAATTATAGTCTAGCTGTTTTCTTGCTAGCATCCTAGCAGCAGATGGAGAATATATTCTTTTCCGTTATTAAAAACAGTAACAATTTTTTTTGCTCTGAGTAATTTGATATTGTGGAGGTCTGAATTCTCCATATCTGAAACCATTGTTAATTTTTTTGTTAGCATAGACAGTTTGTTCTGGTGTTATTAGGATTGTGAAATTGCCTCCAGACAGAAAAAATAATGGGCATAGATTTGGAGGCGAAACTTTGATGTCCTGTTAATTTTCATTGAGCATAGACCACTTTGTTTCTCTAATTGTCTATTTTCTCCGCAATCCTTTCTTTCAAGCTACGCTTTTGTGGCCTTCATTAAGTTTTGTAGTTTTCAATCATATTCTCGATAATGGATACAAAAATGGATTCCGGTATGAATATTTCTACTTCAAGAACAAAATAGTAATTGATAATTTCACTTTGAGTCCTGGAAATAGGCTCATTTCATTTTTTCATTTTGCATCTTCCAAAAAATATTAATAGTAGATTTGGAATCATGTTATTGTTTCACTTTGCAGGCTGTCAATGGGGCGGATTTCAATTCTGATCCGATCCGATTTATTAGGATAATTGTTCGATTAGTGATCCGATGGACCTGATCCGATTAATAAGATCCGTAATCCGAATTATATGGAGCGAATATGGATCTAGGCTGATCCGACCGTTACATATCCTTATCCGATATATATAACTATATGTTATTTATATATTATGTAATTAAACCAAAATAAAAATAAAACTATCTAAGTTCCACTAAAATCTTTTACTATATTAAAAATAATCTTAAAAAGAAATGTATGTGAGATGTTGATGGACTGACCTGATAACTAATTGAGCCTACAACATATTAATTCATGCTATTTAATAAGAAAATCAAACACTAACCATTCATCCTTCAATTTTTGTCTTCTCTTCCATTTCTCAATATTGAGTTTTCTTCTTCTTTGTCCCAGTTTATATCTTTTTTACTTATATTTTTTTTATTCCTTTGTTCTAATTTTTATCATTTATATTTGCCCACCATATTCCATTTTCTATAATTTTCAGGCAATAGTTTGATGAAATAAGTAAAATTTTATAATTTTAATTCATGATAGTGGAATCTACAAGTGATTTGGAGGAAAACAGAAAGAAAAAAAAATTGTGCTAATCGGATCCGAATAATTTATCCAGATCCGGGATATCTACCAGATTCGGATCCGCTATCTAATATTCCAGATCTGAGCGGATCCGGATCCGGGTAGAAGCAAAGGAAATCGGACTAGGATCCGGATTGGCCCTGATCCAGTCCGAGTCCGGCCCATTGACAGCCCTAACAACAACACGTGACTGAGACGTACAACTAATTAAGGGTGAAATTGACAAATTATTCAAAAAAATAACCATGAAAACCAACAATTGTTTTTAAAATCTCCCAAATATATAAGATAGAGTTTATGGGATTTCATTTTCCAGTCGACGAACTTCATCGCTATAGTTTTGGCTAAAAATGTGAAATTGAAGTTAAAAAGTCATTAAACTATGACTTTTTAAAGAAAAACAGAGGGTAGAGAAGCAATGCAAGTGGGTTCATCTTGATTTTGGTGTGAAACTTTGGAAAAAAATAATTTATTTTACTATTGAGGAAAGATCGAGAAAAGTAAGAGGGTGACATTTGACTGAGATGGACTAAAATGTCTTCCCAACGGCGAGTCAAATGGCAGAAGATCAGAGTGCAAAGTGAAGCAGAAACATGATTTCCAGGTACAATCTGCTATTAATTATTTTCGAGTGTACAAAGTGAAAAATGAGCCTATTTCTAGGGTGCAAAAACTAATTGTGTTGCACCCACTGTGGGTGCAAAGTGAAGTTAAAACATGATTTTTAGGTGCAATCTGCTATTTTTTTTTCTCGAGAGTGCAAAGTGAAAATGAGCCTATTTTCAGAGTGTTAAGTGGAATTAAGCCGAAAATTGTTATTAAAATAACTAATTGTGCTGCGCCCACCATGGGTGCAAAGTGAAGTAAAAACATAGTTTCCAGGTACAATCTAGTATTGATTTCTTTTGAGGGTGCAAAGTGAAATTAACGAAAATTCTTATAAAAAAAACTAATTGTGCTACGCCCACCGTGGGGCTCGAACCCACGACCACAAGGTTAAGAGCCTTGCGCTCTACCAACTGAGCTAGACGGGCCTATGGGTACTATTCTAAATATTAATATTTTATTTCTTGTATATTATCTCTACCGTCAGAGCTAATAAACTAATAAAGTGAAGAAGTTTGAATTGGAGATTATTTATTGCATTACATAAGGAAGTTTTTATCCACATCGGGTTTCGTCGAACCCAAAGTAATTACACATAGCAAGTGCAATACACTAGCTTTGGGATTA
Organism: Penstemon davidsonii; assembly: GCA_034814905.1. NCBI lineage: Eukaryota > Viridiplantae > Streptophyta > Magnoliopsida > Lamiales > Plantaginaceae > Penstemon > Penstemon davidsonii. The sequence continues at coordinate 10,671,207 of JAYDYQ010002688.1, forward strand.
GCTATAACTCCAAAGATAATGATCAATCAAAAGGTATGTGCAATACACTTGGATGGTGGTTGGCCAAATCAGGTTACATAATTATGCAAAATACAATACAAAACATTAAATGAAGTTTCTAATATCTACAAAATTAAGGCTGTGGCATAATAGAACAATAATCCATAGAATGATCAATTAACTCCTCCAACTTTTGTTAGGGCTATACACTGCATTTTTACTGATCAATAACATTTCAAGGGCTGTTCTCCTTCAAATTCTAGCTATCTTCATTAAGACTTCTTGAGAAAATTAAAATTATTTATCTGTACCGTACGACAAATGGTTGAACCTAGCTAATGTAGTCTTAGTATGTTATAGATCAAATCACATTAATAAAATCAACAATAACATGTCATTCATCGATCCGTATAAATTAAATGTTGTTCATAAAATTTGACATATAGCCTCTATCACACGCATCAAACCAAGACAATATTTTTATCAATAAGCAATTTGATATACACTCTTATTTCTATTTGTTTTGTTGGTTGTAAAACTCAGGAGTCACAAGAGTAACTCTCTTTAATCTCCATAGTGATTTTTTCTTATCACACGTCTTCTTTTCTTATCACACGTCTTCATATAGTAGAGATAATAGTTCCTATATCAATATTAATTATTATAGAACTCCCGTTCACCAAAAAGAATTGCAAGAATCTACAATGACGTTATTGATTTCACATGTGAGGAGAAAAAATAATGTGAAGATCAATTACATTATCAAAGTTAGTTTATGAGGCAGGAATAACACGTTGATAAATCCATAACGAATGACCAAACTTCTTAGTTACTCATTATTTATTTATCAGGAAAAAAAGTCATGAAAAATCATATTGGGCTTGTTACCCCTTTATCCGTCAACAATGGGATGGGACGAGTCTACGTCCAAACAGACCCACCAATAAGTAAGGCCCACCAATTGAATAAAAGTACAATGGGCTCTATAAAAATTAGTATTTTCCTGGCAAAACCCTAATCCCCAAATTCCACAATTCTTGTCCCAGTCCCCCTCAATGGCAGACGTGAAAACGAGGGAAGAGGGAAGTGCATTGCCTGAAAAACGTAAGTCCGATGAAGCAATTCCCCTCAGCAAAACCCTAGAAGAGAACAAGGAAGAGGAGGATAACAAGAAGCGAAAGCTCGAAATCCACTCCGAAGAAAACCAGAAAAATGGCAAATTGGAGAACATCAGCGCTGCTGACCAACAGGAAGAAGATGAAGATGACGATGAAGAAGACTACGTAGCTGCAGAAGAGCACTCCAATGGGGAAACAGAAATTTTCGATAGAAAGGGCAAAGGAATTATGGCAGATGAAAAAGGTAAGGGGAAGATGATTGATGATGATTCAGACGATGAAGATGAAGATGATGATGATGATTCGAGTGATGATTCTGATAGCGATTTCTCTGATGGACTCGATGATAGTGATGTAGATGATCCACTTGCTGAAGTTGATTTGGACAACATTTTGCCATCCAGGACTCGAAGGCGTGGAGCACAGCCTGGACTGCGAATCTACAGTGATGGTGATAAAGGTCCTGATGCTTGAATGTGAAATATTTCGAGGTTAGGTGCAATATGAAGGGAAATCTCATAGCTTTAGGTCGAGAGTGCTATTAAATGGCTTTTGTTGAGGTTGGACAAGGAAATCCTATTTAGTAGTGTTGTATCAAAGTTGAGACGTTCTTTTTGATAAATTAATGCGGGTTTCCCTTTGGATGTGGACAAATTTTACTTAAATCATTCTTTTATAGTTCGATCTTGGCTTTGTGGTTTTTTTTTCGCCAATTTACTGTGAGATGATACGTTTCAATTTAGCATAAGATGTTTGAAAAAGCTTAGACACAAATTATGTTTACTAATGATCAACGGCTGTCCACTATGAATATAACATAACTGAAGGTGAGTTGAAATCTTTTACAGTGCAGCGGTGTTTCCTCGAAATTAGGTAAGTCTCTCTGTATGTTTTTTTAATAATCTGGAAAGATTAATGTGTCAGATTTCTGCTTATGCATGATATGTCATTAATGTCTGCTTTCTCTATGCATCGATCTAATATTTGGATTTCATCTAAACTTTTTTGGTGCTGAAGTTTGAGACTTACTTGAGCTTATGTGTTGTCTCCACTTAATGAAGCTGCGAACTTTCAATTTATATCTAAATACGTTGTAAGCTGTTTTCCCTTTGTGTGGTCAAGATGCAGTTACGCTTAAACCAATCTCCGTCTTGTCAGGCATGCTTAAATTGGAAGGTTCTTTATTTACATATCTGGCCTTTTCAATTTATTACGTTGGATTTTGCTTGTATACTTGGAATTGCAACTCATCATGCATGTTTGATCTTGTTAGTAATAGTAATAGTTGTCGTCGTAAGCCTTTCTTTTTTACTTTGCTGGTTTTCTGTATCTACAGGGATGACGTGCGCTTGGCTGAATTTTGTCAATCATTTTGATAGATATTTCTATAATGTATTACCTAAATTTCTGTTTAATGGTTCCCTATATGCGATAATTATATGCTCCATCGTAATATTTGATGATGACAGCCTAAACATAAATTAACTTGTTAAGAATGGCTCAAGTGCCAGTTGAAATCAAACTACTTGAGATGATTTGATTTAACTAAGATGTGAGAAGGAATCTGAGATAAGTGTGTTGTCTGTGCTGTGAAAGAGATCTACCTAAAAGCACATGTATTGTGGTCATGGAAGAAAAAATATACCTTTGTGATTTGACATTGTTGATGTCTCATGTTATGGCAGAGTTAAGTAAGAAAGTATGTGGGTCCCAAATAATTAGTATGAGATAAAACTTTGATGAGTTTAGTTATGTCATATTGTAAATGTGGAATACAATATGCCATGCTAAATGGAGTGCCTTTCCCTTGAGGCTAAGAAAATGTGCCTATTATTTTGATGTTTTTGAGGTTGCAAAGACAGGATTGTGTATATATATATATATATTCACATTATGATTATTTAACTAAAGTACATTTTGCACCCACTGAAATTTGATTTTACTCCACGATTGGACATGAGCAGAACCGTGGATGTCCATTTTTCGTTTCTTGTTTCTCCAACTAGGACAATGGCGATCAAGTTTCATATCCATCCATTTATGTCTTTCTTTTGATAAACATATTGATTTGTATTCATTTGTGCCCATACGTGATTTATTGGCTGTTTACACTCCTGCTCCGTGATTTACTATTCATGCTCCAATAGTCTTTTATCCCAAATCAATTGGAAAAGTCCCCCTTGTCATCATTTCCAACATCTTCACCCCACATTCTCTCTCTCTCTCTCCTTCTTCATCTAATGCCAATCCATTATATTGTCAATACCACTAATTTGTTATTCGTTTTCTGGAAAAAATGTTATTTCTATGACAATTGCATAAACTTCCTCTAATTTTTCTAGCCCCCCCCCCCCCCCCCACGCGATAAAAATCAATTTCATGTTCTTGTCCTCTTGCCTTCCCCAAGCACATTGATCCAGATCTCATCCCTTCACCTTCTCCTCACTGTCAAAGCATTTGGTATGGAAATTTCTTTAGCGACAACTCATATTACACCCTTGGCAGTTTATGATATGACTGTATGCTTGTGGTGAATGGTGTAAGGTTTTTGAGCCTCTTCTTTTTCAACCGACACAAGCATGATTGCTAGGCTCAATGTCATGTTTGGTAGAACAATTATCTTTTTTATCATTAATTCTTTCCTTTTTGTCTGTAGGTTGATGAACTTTCCGAAAAAGGTATTATGGTGATGGTTTATTTCATGAGAATTTGCTATGGATGGTTTTTTACTTTAGGTGAGGCCCGCAACCGAGGGCTGATGGACACAATCTGTGGAAGATGTAAACGGATGGACTATTACGTCAATTTTTGTGTATAAAAGTTAAATTGGACCACCGGTAGCAGTTCGTGAAGCATGAATCATTGCCCTGATTTTTACTGGTTTCTTGTATTTAATGCATTTTAAGGTAATTGTGTTATTTGGAAGTAATAGAGAACATAATTATTTTCCTTCAAAGTTAAAATCATTATGAGTTCAGATGAAAATTTCATCTCACAAGAGCTTTTGGGAGCTGATTGGAGGACCAAGCCTGTTGCGCTGGAAATATCGAGTGAATGCACCGATGCAATGGTTGACAAAGTGGCTTTGAGTCAGAACCTATGATTGTTTATAAGCCAAGGACAAATGTGGTAAGATTTTTTAATCCCATCTTCATATATATCAGTATATTCTTTCCTTACAGTGCTTCCATTTTAATTGGTTCTTTGCTTGAGCTTATGTCACCTCTCTTGGTTTCATTGGCCTTGTTGTCGCAGTCTGTCATCTTTGAATCTGTTTGGTCATCCTTTTGCAGCTTGTATTGGTTATATGAAAGATAATGCTTTTAAAGGATCGACTTAATTTGATGCATTAGTATAGTATCAATAAACAAAAATTGGAAGATACTAGGATCTACTAACTCGACGAATCTGGTTAGTAATTGACATAATGCCAGATATTTTCGTAAATATTGTGTGGCTCTCATGGTTTATTGAATTGTTAATTAAAACATTTGGAGGAAAATATATTCCAATTATGCGCAGATAACAATTTTAGTAAACATTCCTTTACAATCCAGTCCTGCTTTTATTGCTCAACTATTTTGACAAACCCGCCCAAGTAGAAAATGGGTAAGTCAGCCGATCGAAATTTTATACAACAGGCCCATTGCATAATTAAAGGCCTTGTAGCTTCTCTATTAATACCCTTTTATGAGTCCGAGTTGTTTCAAAACCCTAGTCACAACCTAAAATATTCAACATCCATGGCGGACGGAAAACCAGTTGAGGAGGCAAATGCATTTCTGGAAAAGCGTAAGCTTGATCTGCTGGATTCCAATGAGAAAACCCTAAAAAATAAGAATGAAGGTGAAGAAGAGGAAAAGTCTGATTCCAATAAGCAGAAACTTGAAATCCCACCAATGAAAATGGAAATTCCTCCTCTTATTGCTGTACCTTGGATGATCCCGGTGTCAGAAGAATCCAAGGTCATTTGCTCTGCCGCAGAAGGGGAAGGAAAAGTAGACCTTAAAGTTGATCAAGGCAAAGATGAGATTGGGCATTCAATGGTCGAAGGCCATGTCACAGAGCGCTTTACTCGCCATGAAAAAAAGAAATGGGTAATGACTGATACCTCCAGTGATGATTATAGCTCTGAAAGTGAGGATGATAGTGATTATTCTGACTCTGACTCTGATCTTTGCAAGGGAGTGGACAACAATCCAAGTGGTGATGATAATTAAATCATTCATGAGTTTCAGTTAAAAGTAGTTTGTGTTACTTGAGTGCTACATGCTTTTACTAAGATTGGATTATAAAACAGGATTTGCTAGTTTTGAAACATAATTAAATGTTTTTTTTATGTATTAATTGGGGTTTCCTTTTATTGCGGCTCTTTTATATTGCCTTCTGTTTTTTTACAATTTGAATTTGTCGATCTCTCTCTCTCTTGCAGGTGGTATATGTTATTACATATATATTTAGATGTGAATTACATGTTTGTAGCTGTAGATATTATTGCAGTAGATCTAATCAAAATTAGCTATATATTTTTATGATTATGATTGAAGTTTAGAGGAAAAAAATTAGAAGTGCAATGGCGTGCCTGAGGAACTGAGGATAGAAGTAGAAGTTCAAATGGAAACCAGATGTCATTTATCGTCTTTCCTTTATTTAACTAGAAGAATCAAAGTGATCAGGTTTCAGGTTTGTATAATCTCTATTATAGACTGTGGTGTAAGGATATCTAGTACTCTACTTAATTCTGTGGTGATTTTGCGTATCTTTCTAGATATAGAGCGGCGTCTGTGTTTACCTCATTTCTCATGAACCAGCCCTCCTTTCAAGCTTTTTAAAGTTTGGTCTGTTTTTTCTTTGAAATTTGCTAAGATGGTGTGTACTAGCTTAGAGTCTGCATCTTAAATTTAAAGGATCTTTAGGATTATGTGAATTGCCGAGGTCATAATACACATGACTAGAGTTTGTTTTTTTGGGAATTGCTTCATCATCTTGCAGCAACCCATCAATATGATTTCTCTCTCAAAATGTAATTTTTATCAATTTACCATTAGGTTGTTGGGATTGGATTTGAATAGCTATAGGACTGATAGGAGTATAACTTTTAATCATTTATCTTTGTATGAAGGGTAGACAAACTTGTATTATATTATGTTAGGCTCTATGAAATATTTGCAGCTATTTAGTTCATTTGGATTGAGCAAAAAGTAAGTTGTTTAGTACTGTAGTCTAATCTTAGGAGGAAAGAGCACTTTCCATCCATGCTGATGAATATATATGTTTTAACTTGTAGTATGTGGAGAGAATTATTTAGAATTTGGGAGGACATATTCTGAAGAGTTGGATTGAGTAGACTTTACTTTTTCTTGGTGTCCAGGATGTTGATTTGTATTAGAGAGTAGTCCACCATTGGCAAAACTCTGTGGATCTATATGGCTCGGTTTTGACTTGGCCCCATTGAGTTTGGTTTCAGAATGTTGGTTTTGCTGAAACCTCTGAAACACGATTTGAATTGGGTTTGAATGTTGGGTCTTGCAGGTTTGTGATTTGGATTAAGTTTGGGGTTCGGGGGCGAACAATTAGGTGTAGATGTCAAATTATGGTTCACTTGCACACTTTCTTCAGAATTTTCCAATTTATTTTTCGTGCAGATGTCAAATTATGGTTCACTTGCACACTTTCTTCACAATTTTCCAATTTATTTTTCTTTGCTTTCTGCAATATGATACATTTGGATATTCATTGCTAGAGAAGCATCTATATTTACAATTGTTTTCCGCTGGATACAACCAGAAATCTCACTCAAGACTCCAATACTGTGTAACTTTGGGTAAGCATTATGGTATTATACTTGTTGGATTTCCATTTGTGCCTGGATTTATTTATATAAGTTTGAAATAGTAAATTTGAGATACATTGCTTAAAAATGTACACAAATCAATTGAGGTAGTGAAAATATTTCAGTTGATATGGGATTAGTTGGAACATAAGATACTTCACATGGCTGCAAATGATGGGAAGAGGCATAACTAAGAAGGATGGCCTCCAATCCATCATTAGTTCTTTTTGAGATGGATGCCTTTCTTTCTCTCTCAATAATTATTAATCTTCTTCTTATTCTAGATACTTGTAATCATATGCATTTCATATTAATCTTGATCCAATTAGCTTCTCTTCTTTGCAATTTAGTACTAGTATATATTATATGGTTTATTTTCATGCCAGACAAGTTTTGCCAGCCTACACAACCTCCCACTTATACTCTACCTCCCTTATTTTAATATCAAAAGTCATTGTCTTATGATATTCTTCTTACTTTTGTTTAGGTTTTGCCGTATTGGCTCGGTATCATTCAGGTTTCATGAAATAAATTTGACACATACCGTCTACTTTCTCTCTTTAAAAATATTGATTTAACACCTATCACTTATCTTTTTCCTTCAAACCTCAACATTCAAACCAATAGAAATGGAGTTTCAATTTTTTCAAAATTTAAAATTCAACATCCATACTCAAGCGAAACTATACTTGAACCTAACCAAATAGACATTAAGGGTGTATGTGGATGGATATGGGGTCGGTCTGGCTGGTTTTGCGAGACCGAGCCAAAACCCTTTCAAATGAGTTGAACCTGCCCATAAAACTATCAAAAACCTATTCAGAAACTAACAATTAGACTCTTCAAACCTATAAAACATGGGTCTGTCTAAAATGAGATTTTGAGGGATGGGGAGCACATGAGATATCATTTATCTTAGTGACACATGTCCCCTTAGAATTTAACTTTAAATAATTTATTTTTTTAAAGACAAATTTATCCTTTTTAATGAGTGAATTCAAAAACACCCCTTGTGTTTTGTTAACTATAAAAAAAAAATCTATGTTATTTTTATTAGCAACAAAACCTTGTACTTTTTTTTATTAACAAAGAAAACCCCTCTCAAGTCGAAATGACAATTTTACCCCACCAAACAATGCAAAAACATCCCTATTACCTAAAAGGTTACCAATAACTCCTGGTAACTTTAAAAATTGGGAATACACCCTCTCCTCCCCATTTTTTTTTTTGAAAAAATTGATAAAATTCTCCATATGATTTATGAATCCTATATCAAAAAGTTGACAAAAATCTTATCCCCCACAGTTACATGTTTTGACACTTTACCACCCATATGTACAAAATAAACACTATACCCCCTGAAAAATAAAATTAGTTGCACTTTTACCCCCTCAAATGATTTTATGCAATTTTTGTTTGACGGAAAATGTACATGTGCCCCTCACATGAATTTTCAAAGGGTAAATTAGTCACATCACTTCTTACTTGTCCAAATACTTGACTCATGTCTTGTGAACCAAAAATCTAAAGTTTAGTAGAAAAAAAATTATTTGTAAAGAGAGAGGAAAAAATGCGCGTCAGTGAAATATTTGGGCGAAAAATCGATGTTGGAACTAATTTACATCTATGTTTTTTGGTGAATGGAATTGGCTTAAAATCATTTGAGGGAAAAAGTGCAACTGATTTTATACGTGCTTATTTAATTTATACTTTTGGGTGGTAAAGATCAAAATATGTAACTTTGAGAGGGGGTGTAAAGTGCATTTTTCCCTAAAATTATTTTAAATGATCTTATACTGATGGTCTTAATTTTTCAATTCGTATAGAAAATTGATTACTTGAGAGATTTTTTTCGCATAAAATTTTGATTACTTGAGATTTTTTTTTGGGAAAGAGATGAAATTAATTAGAGATAAGGGAGAAATTTTTAAACATATTAATTAAAGGGTTAGTATGTAATTTAACATATGTTTATTTTTTATAATGTCCGATGCCACGTCATCGTTGGACATTTTGACCAAAACTTGTGGTTCAGATTTGTTGTTGACTTTTTTTAGTGGTTGAGATGGGATATCTCATGTACACCTATGTTTCATAAAATCTTATTTTAGAAAGACCCATAAAACATTGATTTGACACCTATCATCTACTTTTTTCCTCAAATCTCACTAAAAAAGACATTGATTTGACACCTACAATTAATTTTTTCCCCTAAAACCCCAATATCCAAACTCACTCCAATTGGAGTTTCAACTTATTCAAACCACAAAACCCAATAGTCAAAACTCATCCAAATGAGGTCTCAAAGGTTTCATCGAAACCATCAAATCAATTTTTTTAAACCGAGACCTGCGAAATCGAGCTAAAATCCATCCAAATAGACCCTCAATTTACAAAATCAATCGAGTTGACAAAGCTTGACATGTAGATGTAGTTAGCAATTAAAATTAAAATATCAATTGATTTAGTTCATATGTAGAAACTTTTGCATTTAAGAGTTGGAGCATACGAAAAAATGTTGTCTAGATGGATTGAATTCATAGTGGAACAGTCTAGAGCTATCGGAGTCTTGACTTTTGGTTAGATTTTGAATAGAAATTTTGATTTGTTGGTGAAATGTTGTTTATTTGGATTCTAAGAGAGTGGTCTGAGAAATAAGGTGGGTGTAGTTTTTCGAAAGAGTTTAGGTTGTAGGTGTAAGATGTGCAAAATTTTATGTCAAATTATGTTTGTTACGTGAGATAAGTTGTGTAAGATATTGATTACTTTATGTCAAATCAAAGTAGACTTTGTGTAGATTTTTTTTAAGATAATAATTTTTTTGTTTGTTTAGCTTTTGAAAGAATAATTTGGGAAAATTGAGAAAATATAAATTTATTTCGGAAAGTAGAAATATTGTTTGTCTCATTTTTTCCAAACGCGAATTTTTTTTAGAAGATGCCCTAAACCATTAGATATAATCTATTTTTTACAAAATGTTAAAAAAAATAAGTTTGACAAAGTAATATATTACGAGCTCAAACTTTCTTCGTCGCATTGAATATCAATATAAAAATGACAGCTACCAGCCTTATTAGACGTCCGCTTTGGAATATCTATCTTAATAAATCAACATTAAATAATTTTTGTCATTTGAAATCAACACTAAAGTTTTTGAAATAAGTTTTCTTTAAATGACATTTCATATAAAATTCTAACTTGATACCACTAATCTTATACCGCTAATGAATACATGTAAAAATACTTAAAAATTTTAATTATTTTTTCGATGGACTCGACAAAACTAAATTGAGCAAATACATGGAGTATTATTTATTTATTATTATGAGATTCAATCTTTAGCCGTTCTGATGAGTTTGAACCCACATTTCTACCTATATTTTCATTTATAAATCTTTTTAATAAATTCAATTCCAATAAATTTCTAATCAAATTATTTCTAAATAAATATGATGAATCCAAGTTAATGTCCAGTCAATTCACAGATCAAATTTTAAGACGTGTTTAAAAACTTAGTAAATAAATTAAAGTTAATATTGTGAGTAAATGTCAATATAAGTAATTAAAGAGAAACTTACAATTTATGAGCTTAAAAATAACCTATTTTAAGGTCATCTCCAGCCGAAGGGGAGAGGCGGGCATAAGAGGGGTTGTCGACTGGAGATGGAATTTTTTTTGGAGGACAAGCGGGCATGAGGGCAACCGAGGGGGCATCTAGGCAGGCAGGCAATGGTTGCCTGCCTTCCTGCCTCCGGGCAAGCAAAAGCTCCAAGCCAATGAGTGGCCGCCAATGGCGGCCACCCTATATTTATATATATATTTTTTAATTTTTCATTTAAAAAAATAATTTAAAATGTGTTTAAAAAAATTAAATTAATATATATATGTGTGTGTATAAAAAATTAATTGGTCACTTTTTTTAAAATAAAATAAAACATGTATATGTGTGTAAAAATCTTTAAAAGTTTGTGTAAAAATTCTTACAAAATAGTCAATTTTATGTAATTGGTCACTTTTTTTTTCTTAAATAAATTAAAATATCTATGTGAGTTTGTAAAAAAATTGGGTGTATTTTGATAAACTACGACTTAGTTTAAAAAAAATATAGTTATTGTTATATAAATATGCCTTAACAAAACTTATTATTATTGCAACTTAATTTAAAAATACAATTACAAGATCAAGTAAACATCTTAACAAATATGATTACAATTCGAAAATGGCCCGTGTGTTGCCCATAAGTGTTCAACTAAATCTTTTTTCAATTGCCTATTGACTTCTTTATTATTATTATTATTATTGCCGATAATAATAATAATAATAATATTATTGTTATTGTTATTGTTATTGTTATTGTTATTGTTAAGTGAGAGTGAGAAAAGTTTGAAATTGAATTAAATGTTTTTGATTGTTTGTTCGGTTGGAGATGACAGACTAGGCAGGGCAGGCAAACAGACAGGCAGACAAGCAGGCATGAGGAGGCTATTACCTGCCTCGGCTGGAGATGGCCTAAGATAAGATAAGATAAAATGAAGTTGAAGTTATTTTTTCAAACTCTAATCATTGTTTTCAAGGTGAGAAAAAACTCTTAATCTATTTACAATTTCAAACTCTAATAGTTGCGTTGAAGGTGAGAAAAACTCGTAACAAATGAGTTTGCAACAACTTATAAGTAAAGTGAACCAGAAGCACATATAAAGGTGTTTATTTAAAGAAAAATGGAATCTAAACCACCTAATGTAAACACTCCAAAACAACTTTAGAAGAAAAATAAACTCATAAAATATTTTGAAAAGCTATTGCAAACCGTACACAAGTGATCCACAATTTTGTCAAAGCCATAGTTGAAAGTGGAAGCACTGCTCATGAAATTTCCTAATCATTTAAAAGCCATCATCACAATTATATATAAGAAAAGCTGTGAACACCAATTTTCCACAGAAAATTCAAACCCCCAAGAAATCACTGACACACAAAATAATTATCTTGAAAATCGAAAAAAGCAAAAAGAAAAAAGGAAAGACCACAGTTCCTCTAAAATTACCACACTCGCCCTAAGTGAAGCGTCATTTGATTGAAATAGACCCCCACATGGGCATGTTTTCCTTACAAACCGCGAGTACACGTCATCCACGCGAGTGAGCCAACAACCTTATCAAAAACATGGCATTTCCGTAAATCCGCGGAAAAAGAATGTCAATTCAGTTTTTGGCACAGGTGATTGATTGTGCATCGGAACCAGAGATAACGACACATGCATGTTACGCCCTTCAACGGTCAAGATTCCCCAATAATACGACGCTCACCGTCAGATCTCGTTAACCGAGGTTCAGGAATTATGAAAGCAGCCCCTTAGTTTGAAAATGGTAACCCTGGTCAAATATCAACTATGCCTAGTTAGTTGTACAGTGAGTCTCATTCTCTCTTTTCTTTTCTTTTCTGACGATGAGGCGAGAGAGTACTGTGCTTCAGCTTTAGCTTTAACATGAGTGATGACCGAGAGAGTACATACATACATACACATCGATATAGAGAGAGAAAATAAACACAACTCTGATGAGAGAGGTACGAATTCCTTCTCTTATCATATCATATCATATCATATCATGTCATGTCATGTATTCAATTCAATTCAACCAAATTAATTCTTTGTTTTGGAGTTGCCAATAAATGAAAATTTACTTCAGATCTGTGAATTCCAAATGGATCTGTTGTTGTAGATATTTAACTTGCAATCATCATATTTTGATTTTTGGATGATGATGATGACTATTTCTACTTATGCTATGTTTTTTCAGATCTAATCTGAAAATCAAAGAGTAATAGTATTTTAAGCTTGTTTTCCACTGTTAATTCTCCAGATCTGTTTATCTAAACAACAAAATAACTATTTTAATCCAGAACGTTGAGTTAGAATGCCTGAGACAACAAATGGAGTTGATATTTTCTTAATTATTATTAACATTTAATAGAATTAGGTTTATTTTGATTAGGAAAGGATGTGTTTGTTTCAGTGTATAATGAATTACTTCCCGGAGGAAGTATTAGAGCACGTTTTCGATTTCCTGACATCGCTTAGGGACCGAAATGCGGTGTCTTTGGTATGCAAGTCGTGGTATAACGTGGAGAGGTGTAGCCGGAAGAAGGTTTTCATTGGCAATTGCTATGCCGTGAACCCGGAGCTAGTAATTGCTAGGTTTCCAAGGTTTCAGTCTTTGACTCTCAAAGGGAAGCCCCATTTTGCTGACTTCAATTTGGTGCCCCATGATTGGGGCGGATATGTGCAACCTTGGATCGAGGCATTAGCCAAGAATGGAATAAGTCTGGAGGAGCTGAGGTTGAAGAGGATGGTGGTGTCTGATGAAAGCCTTGAGCTGCTTTCAAAGTCTTTTCCCAATTTCAAGTCTTTAACTTTGGTCAGCTGTGAAGGCTTCTCTACCGATGGCCTTGCTGCCATTGCATCAAATTGCAGGTATTCTATCTTTCTCTGTGTTATATTCTTTGTTTTGCAACCTTCTCGTTTGTGGTGTTACTTGTTTTATGATTTCTCCAATTACTGTCTTGTGAATTTGGAAATAGCTGTACTGTATATTCCTTACTGGGTCCTGAACTGTATCGGTAGCTAATTATGTGTTGGCAACTGGCTTGCTAAATTGTAGACTAGTTCAGTGCAACATTCAATACTAGTATATATTCTATTGTTGAAACTTAAGCACCTATTGTCAATTGTATTGTCCATCTCAGAATTGTGTCTTTCATCCATAGGAGCAGTCAGCTCGTTGATTAGTTGTGGATTATTTCTTACGAGTAAAATGTATTCCCAGACAATTATTTGTACAATCCTTCACCACCAAATACATTGTTTCCGATAGTTTTCATGCCTGATTGACGGAATTTTGCTGATTTATGTGTGTTCTTCTCTCTTGTCTGCTGGTAGTGGATTAAGTAAAAGGAGTGACATGGCTGCTTATGTTTGATGCTATGTTAGCTCTTTTAAACTTGTTTAATGTTTTTGACCATTGACCTTTTTGAACAGATATCTTAGGGAGCTGGACTTGCAGGAAAATGAAGTTGATGATCATAAGGGTCACTGGCTCAGCTGTTTTCCTGATTCCTGCACGTCTCTTGTCTCTTTAAATTTTGCATGTTTGAAAGGAGAAGTTAATGCTGCAGCTCTTGAGAGACTTATTGCAAGGTGTCGTAACCTTAAAAGTCTGAGATTGAATCATGCAGTGCCTCTAGAAACTCTTCAGAAGATATTGGTGCAAGCACCTCAATTAAATGATCTTGGGATTGGGTCTTTTGTCAGCGATCCATATACAGAGTCTTACTTCAAATTGAAAGCTGTTTTGCAGAAATGTAAATCAGTTAAAAGCTTGTCAGGTTTCCTGGATGTCAATCCGCGCTGTCTGCCTTCAATCTACCCTATTTGCACGAATTTAACCTCTTTAAACTTGAGCTATGCACCAGGAATCCAAAGTAACGACCTTATAAAGCTAATCATTCGATGCAAGAAACTAGAGCGTCTATGGGTTCGATTCTTATTATTTATTTCTTCAATTATTTTTTGCATTTCTTGTAGTAACTTAGATTAAAATTGGATTTTGCAGATATTAGATACAATCGGAGATAAAGGGCTTGAAGTTGTAGCCGCCACATGTAAAGAGCTACAAGAATTAAGAGTCTTCCCATCAGATCTACATGGTGTGGGCAATGCAGCTGTAACCGAAGAAGGGCTAGTTGCTATATCAGCTGGATGCCCAAAGCTCAATTCAATCCTCTATTTTTGTCAGCAAATGACCAATGCTGCCCTAATAACCGTGGCAAAAAATTGTCCCAATTTTATTCGTTTCCGTCTATGCACCCTGAACCCAGTTATACCAGATGCAGTGACCAATCAACCACTTGATGATGGTTTTGGTGCAATTGTCCAATCATGCAAGGGTCTGAAACGGCTATCAGTCTCTGGCCTTCTAACCGATCAAGTTTTCCTTTATATAGGAATGTATGCTGAGCAGCTTGAAATGCTTTCAATTGGCTTTGCTGGGGATAGTGACAAAGGAATGCTTTATGTGCTAAACGGGTGCAAGAAATTGAAGAAACTTGAAATTAGAGATAGCCCTTTCGGTAATATGGCACTTCTATCGGACGTAGGGAAGTATGAAACAATGCGATCCCTTTGGATGTCGTCCTGTGAAGTGACCTATGGAGCATGCAAGACTCTTGCAGAGAAGATGCCGAGGCTTAATGTGGAGATTATTAATGAAAATGAGGAGATGGAGGGTAGGCCGAAGGATAAGCATCGAGTTGAAAAGATGTATCTTTATAGGACACTGGTTGGGGCACGGAAAGATGCACCACCTTTTGTTTGGACATTGTAGAGAGTGCATTTATGATAATCCTGCTTATTTTATTTGTATGAAGTAGATGAAGTACTTAGATTAGTTGAACTATTTATGGATTTCTAGTTTATTGGTGGTTATTGTTATGTTAAGGTTGTTTTTCATGTACTATGTCTTTATTAATAATGACGATTTTACCATGCTCATTGGTTGCAGGACATCTTTGGTTTGGTACAGGAACAACTTGTTTATGTTTTGAGTTTTGACGTGTAAATATATCAGCGTTTGAAACTTTTTGTGCATGTGTTTCTTTCGTCATTACATTCTGGGTTTTTTTCTTCCTACTCATTTCATTCATTATCTAGAAAACTATTTTCGAACATAGGCAGAAGAAGCAAGTGTTGTAAGGTGAGAGTCCTGCTGATTTGCACAGTGAGGGTGGTGCTTATAGTAATCTACTAAATACATACTCCACAGATGAATTTACTTCCAAGGAGAGAAACTGACTCGAATATGTACAAAATGGTTGGATGTCTGTTGTTGATGGTGTTATCGATAACTTTGATAACTGACACTCGTGATGCAAATCGTATTAGAAGCTTGATGGGGGCATGAACTGCAATCCGGCAAAATAAGATAAAATAATCTTCTTATCTTTTACTTATCTACTTTTGTATTGACCTTGCTCTCTCTTAAGTTCGATAATCACTTTTAGGTTTGATAATAGGAAAATCAATAGTTTTCTTAAGAAATCGTTTATTTTGAATAGAAGTTTGTAATTTGCAACAAACAATGTGCTCTACTATGATTGGATTTGAGTTTACTATACAAACTCGTTTGAGTTCAACATGTTACTGATATCATGCTACTCGAACATCTTACATATATCATGCTACTCGAACTGGACTCATTTTCAGCTCAACTAAAGTTCATTTGGACTCAATTTTTTCAAATATCAAATTAACATCAGACACAATTTGGAGTTGAATAAATAAATAAACCAAACTTAACATTTGTATACTGCTCGACTCGTCTACTTTCTTTCATTTTAAATCAATCTTTTTAGACTTTAAGAGAAAGCTTCTTTCAGCAAAATTACTTATTGTACGTTGCAGCATGAACATATTTAACATCACACTTTCATTGAAGCAGTCAACAAGAAGCAATATATTCCAAAATTTTCACAAACATATTCACGACAAACCTTTCTTTTTATCCGGCATGCACATAATTCTGCCCACAAGTTATTATATGAAGATGGTTCAAAATCGATAAAATTGCAATATCAGAAAAAGTATAAACCACAGTTTTTATGGATACGAGACAACAAACTTCAATGAAAAGTATCCTAAATTTAAAAGAGACCGACCGACTGTCAAACTATCTCATATCTCTAAGGTCTATTGTTCAGCTCTTTGCACCGTATAAAATTATACTTTTAAATCAAGGACCTATAAGCCGCACGAGGGTTATCAGTTCAGTTGAATGTACTGATTAACGCTTCCTCTTGTTTCTTACACCACTGGATTTTGGAGTTGCAACCAGGTACACAAACAAAACAACCATCATCACCACCGAAACAAAAGATCCATATTTTGCCAAGAGTTTCTGCAAAAAAAAAAAAAAAAAGAAAAAAGAAAAAAAAAGAAAGAAAAAAAGAACAAGTTTCAAACACATGAATGGACAACCTAATAGAACATTGATAAAAAGATTCACTACAGTCTTAGAATCAAAGATTATAATCAAAGAGTGAACCATACCTTAGCCTGAATGATATTAGGTGTCACCAAGAAAAGATTCCATTCCCAAGAAGGACAAAAAGAAGGAAGCTGTTAGTTATTCATCAAGTAACAAGTTGGAAGATAACAACGTACATAATTTACGAAACTTACGAAGTCAAACTTCTTCACAGGAGGCCTATCAGCTAGAATATCCAGGGGGAAGATTGGCGTAGAGTATGCCTCCTGAAATAACCAATCAATAAACCATATAATACACAAATTTGCAAAGAAGTGAAGCTAAATGGATCAAAATTAATATAAAATTCCTACCTGTAACGAAGATTTTGTAGGGATACGGAATGTAATAATTGCTGGTGCACCATGAAAAAGAGTTCTAGTCTTTGCCTCCAACTCGAAGGTATGTGATAGAAGAGCCCCACTGCAACCATTCAAATTCAGCAGCATAAAAGAAATTAGATGGATTAAGGCCAACTGCACGCACGGGTAACTCTAGTTTAGACCAAGATTTACATGGCAAGTGCAATCTTGTGAATTGATGTCACTCCGATAAGAGCAACCAATCACAAGGTATGTTTACAAACACATAAGCCTTGTGGTTGGATAAGTCTGGCCAACCCAGGTCTAGATTATGCAATTATAGATTAATCCAAGGAAGACAGCCATCTATGTTGAGTAAAAGAAACAATTATTTGAGTAATTACTTACGCATCAAGCCTTTCCCATGATACTGAAGTGTTACCACTCACAACTTCAAATAGACCTTGAGTCCAGCTATCATCATTAAGTGCTACATCGTATGCAGTCCTAAAGTGCAGAAGCATAACACATCACAACACAGTTCTACGAACAATATCAGAACATAACAATATAGTTCAATAAACATGAAGAATTCATAGTTTGTCTGAAAATCAAACCTCAAGCAGTACACTAAATTAAAATCCTAAGCTATTCTGCGGTAAATGTACAAACTTTATGGTAAATGACTTCCAAATTGCTTATAACAATTAAATTCAAAATCAGTTGGCCAACACACTACAGATGGAATAGATCTCGAGTTAAATAATATTCGAAAACAGATTTCAAATAAACCAATTGCATCCCTAATTTGCAATATACAAATTCCACATTGACTCTTTTGCCACACGCTGTGTGTTTGTGAGTTTGCATATCTGTGTACTCATCTATTTACAATAAATTCCTTAGAAGCTTCTATATCTATCTCCCCCAAAAAATAGCACTTCAGGTATGAGCACGATATATAATAATTCTAAAAACATGTGGAATGCTACTTTCCATATCTTGATCTAAATTCAGCACTTATTTTTTAAGATAAGTGTAACAACAAAATCCATTCCTTTATTGCTTTTAATTAAGGACCATAATTAAAGCTCATTTACTCACAAAGAAAAGGAAAGATTATAAATTATAGTAACAGTCCAATTATGAAAACGCAGGAAAGGAAGATCTGAATACTAAAAAGGAAAATTCAAAGGGGAGTTGAAGTATTTATATAAAGCATCATACGCGGATCCTTGATTGTAGACATCAATGGAGACGGATACACGTTCGGAACCGGACTTGAGCCTGGTCAATGAGGCCTTCTTCTGAGCCACTATGAACGGTCCTTCGGAGCTTGCTGGGGCAAAAAATAGAGCTGCCATAATACAGATCGCGAAACCGATAATCAATTTCGTCATTGCTGATTGAATCCAAGCTCAGTTTTCTCTTCGATTCAGATTCAGATTCAGACCGTGAAAAAAATTGGGAGATTAGGGTTCTTTTTATCGTAATTCCGAGCAAAAACGTGTCAACTTTAACTTGCCCCGTTTGATAAATGGTCTAGGGCTCTGGTCCCGGTACAATATTTTTTCTTTTTCTTTTATATTTATAATGGATATAATATTTGAGCAAATTAAGTCTATTAGTTCAAGTTTTATTTGTTTTTTCTTTCAGATTTAGAGCGACAAGTATATATATTATATATAATTGTTGAAATTATTTTTATTTATAGAGTCAAGATGCAATTGACATATTTTCTCTAAGGTTATTCGATTCATAAATTTTGGTGTCAAATTTGAGTTGTTTACCATTTTTGTTTATCATCATGCAATGTTTTCTGCTTTAAAAAGATCTATGTTTAAATAAAGATCATCAATAAATTGCTAGGACGATATATGTGTCATCAGAATATAAAACATTTGATTGTAATTGTAATCTAGTTAGCTTGATAAACAAAGAACACACAAGCTATAACTCTCAAAGTTATAACGTATAGAGGTGCACCGAGAAGAAGCACCACCTATGCATGCCTTTGAACGTTCATCATGTATATTATATGGTTTTGATCATGAGATAGTTAAATAATTAGGCATTGCATGTATTCCATTTCCACCCATTGATAAAACAGTTGGTAAAACATTGAATGAAGAAGATTGGAACCTGGCATGAAGGAGAAGAGCACGTCCGACTAGCCAAGGAGACTGCCCACAAGAGAAGAAGGGACCAATTAAGGCCAACCCCTTTTTTCTGCATTAATTGTTGCAGGCAAGTCATCCTTGGCTATCAAACACTAGTACTCTATTCTTCATGCAAGAACCCCTCTTCTTATATGTTATGTTGTTTGTTGAGTCGATCGATTTTTAATTTGTTGTTGAATGAACCAGACGCGATCATTCTATTTATAATTCCAAATATCTTATTCTTTAATTAATTTACAACATCAATAATTAATGCTGTCTGGCATTTTTCTTGACCCACCCCAACCCCCTTTATTATCCTCCTAGCTATTTTTGACATCTCTCCTCTCCCAGCCCAACCCATAAAGGAATATATTCTGGCCTCTTTATTTTATTGCATTTGCTAATTATGGCCTATGCTTCATCTCCTGTTTTTTCAGAATAATAACTAGCTAGTACAAATTTAGTAAGAAATCTATATTAAATTCTTCGGACATGATCGATCGAACCTAAATTATTCATATCATAATGCTTTCACTAATTTTATTGTAGTTGGACATATATATTTGGACAAGAATTTTCCACTATTTGCTTATTTTATTCATAATCCACATTAATTAATACTTGAAATTTTCTCACTTGATGAGGGATTAATTACGAGCCTTAACCATTGCTGCATGTCCTAAGCAGATGATTAACTTGGACAATGAAAATGTAATTCTCAAGGCATCTATATATATTCTTAGCTACTGCCGCATGCATTTGCCAACCCAATTTGTGCCCACATCAATCCTTTGGCCTTTGACCTTCTCCAAAGGATACAGTTTCTTTAATTTATGACATACACATACATGATTTATTAATTAACAAAATCATTATTTCAATTTATATATGTTGCACTGACCTCATAAATTCATATGATTAATTTGACATCTTTTTATATTTTCCTCTCAATCCTGTGAATGTGCTCCTCAACATGCAGATAGATGTGGGTTGACATTAATTTGTACGAAAGAAGATCAATGTATATATATGGAATAGGGAATAAAATCTATGATTTCGAATTTGACCATAACAGTACTGATACATTTAATTTTGTATCAATCGTGAATACCAAATAAATGGATGATGAATGCTTACACTTTTGACCTTCATGATGCTTCCAGTATCTTTTTTTGATGCCCCACTCGAGCTGAAACCAGTGCTCTTGCCACTTAATAATGAAGCCAATTGGATTATTCTTTAATTATTTAATATTTAATTTTCAATTTATTTGGGTACCCTTTTTCTTTTTTTCTTCAGTGCATTCCCACTTAAAAGAATTTAACTTTGATTTTCCCTGAGTGGACAAATTATAGCATTTGCTCATTTCTTCACACCAAGCATTATTACAGAAAAAAATTAAGTAGCCATTTCTGCATCAGTTATATTATAAGAGAGAACAATTTTATTCATTATTATCCCAAAATTTTAAATCTGTCACCTGATACAAAGTCATCATAGCCCTCATGAACAAAATCCTATATTTAACATGTTACAAAATATAACAACAAAAATGACACCAAGTCATGTTCTTGCTACATTTGAATAATGATTCTTAAGAGACAGATAAGCATGAAATTGTCCTACAGTATAACACAATGTTACAAAGCAAACAAGAGACAAAAATCTTCTTGGTTTCTCAACAATGCTTCAGGAACTTCATGTTCGCATTAATCAAAATTAGATTTATGGTTTTTTAAGTGCAACTCCATAAACATCGATTATCAGCAATGAGAATTGTGAGGAAAAGAAAAAAATCTAACCTGTTTCCAGAGTAGCTTTGCTGCTAAGATTATTATACGACTTTTTACGTAACAAGCTTCTGAACATGGCAATAACTGCAACTAAAGCTACTTCCATGTGCTCAGAGCTATTTATCTTTACAGATACCTGACCCATTCTTCGGCTATTCATATTGGCATTTACTGACATTGTTGTACCCCGGCTCAATTTAAAGTCCGACTGTACATTTCCACCCAAAACTGTCTCTTTATTGCAAGAGATGACTGTCATTGACACACCAACTTTTTCATCTCTCACAGGGTAGTCTTTCCCTCTCAAAATGGCTTCAAGACTTCCACCATAGGCTCCTTGCCCAGCACCTCTTATCTGACCAGCATTCACTTTAACCTTCATTCTTCTTTTGATCGAAAAGCTATCTTCAATCTTGGCACCAAAATAACATTTGTCCTGAAAAGACGTCACAGAAACACCACATTCAGTCACATTGTTTTTGAAATTCTTCAGCTTTGTGTTACCGCGAACTGAGCAGATCAATTCTTTGGAAGCTGATTGGACATCAAGGCCTACACTATAAGTGGGCCCTCTTGTATCTAAAAAAGCTGCCGTTAATTCAGATTGAATATTGAAGTCTTGTTTGTCCTTGCTCATTTGTCCTGTGACAAAGGTATTGACGTTCTTCATTACTTCTGCAGCTATCTCAAGGTTAATTCCGTCAAATCCCACATCATGATCCCATCCATGGGGATCTAGAACAGGTCTAGCAAGCCACTGGTCACTAGTAATAAGACATCGAAACCTATGCACAGGAGAATCAGAATCAAAACTAGGAGGGACAGCCATGTCTGGAAGCACAATTGCTTCCTGAGGTCCTTCTTCATTATCGAGATTATCATCAGTGGCCACACCAGCATTTTCTTTCATCTCTCTGCTCATGAATTCTTGCTTCAGCTGTTTTTTCAAATAAAGGGTCTCCCTGTAATCCAACTCATCAAGATAATCCTTTTTCTGAGATGAGGTCAATTTCTGGAACTGGGCTTTGGTCAGGATACGTATAGGAGGTAATTGATCATATTCATCTTCTTCCTCCGTGTCAGAGAGAGAGAGTTCATCGACTTCATTATCTGCTCCGCCCGGTCTCAATTGGACACGGTGTTTAAGGAAGGATGAGAGCAAATGAGGCAAAGAAGGAAGTCGCATACCACTCAAAGGTCCTAAATGCATACTGTCCTTAAATCCCAAAAGAGCATTAACATCACCAAGAATTTTCGTACATATGCATATTAACATGAATTGCGAATTCCATGCTTGTCCATTGGGAAGAATCTTCCTCCCGCTGTTATCCCTTTTGCAGCAGGGATGATTCTCCGCCAAAATTACAGGGTTTTCAAGTTTTGTATCAGATATTGCCTGGTGAATATGGCGTTGCACTACCTCTGTGCAGTAACTGACATAAGAATCGTAGCTAACCGGAAAACCATTTGGACCTTCAGGAAGGGCTGCGGAAGAATGAGTCATAACGATGTTGGTGCTGAACCAAATTGCAGGGCCAAGAATGTCGGTAATAAGCTTCAATAACGGAAAATCAAAATAACCAGTGTTAATCAAATCGAGGCGTTCGAAATACAAGACTACGTCGGGCCTCGATTTTCGAATAAATCGCTTCACAGAATGCAAAATTTTCCTATTTTTACTCACTGAGTTTGTTGAGGATGGCAACAGACCAGGAGTGTCAATGAAAGATATTCTGACACCATTCACGATTCCCACAATCTCTTGAACTTGATCAGTTGAAGGCCGAAATGCATTGGTAGTTACCTTTGATTCACCAAGGATGGAATTTATTGTGGAACTCTTGCCAACACCAGTTTTGCCCAAAACAAGTATCTTAAGAGAGAAGTCCAGTTCGGGGACACCAACATCTTCTTGCTCAGCAGCTATCGATCGAGCTTGATCACTTTTGAAGTTAGCTCTTTTTAGATCTGATTCCCCTGCTCGTATTAAAGTAGCCAGGTGAATCCGATATAAGACCTTTGCCACCATAAGATCATTTTGTGACAGGCCAAAACGTTGAAGAACACGCAAAAAATTGATTTGTAGAGATTCAACCTTTGTTAAAGGATCTAGATTTTTCTTCTCAATGCTAAGATTAGACCTACAAGAATCTTCCAATTGAGGGGACAAAGGATTCTGAGCTGTCTGAATATTGGAAGACGAGCAAGATGTTTCAGCAGAAACAGGCCGTGAAATCAAATCGGAATTGGTTTGAACTGAACCTGACGCATGAAATAACAATCAGCTTCTGTCAGAATCTATACTTGGTTGACTGTTAGAAGATTAATTTAATATCAATAAATATGTCAATTTCCAATTTCAGTAATCTTATGACCTGATTTTCCTACATACCCAATTGTTAGTCAACAACCTTCTTTGAGTATAGAATATGCAAGTATAATAAACTAAAATCTCAATAGGATGTTGATAAAGTTAACCAAAATGAAACTGGTGTGCTCTTTGGCCAATGTCAGAAAGAAAAACCATTTTTTCGTTTAAATTGACTATAACTTCTAAATGCAGAAACATATATCTTCGACAGTTGCCATATGCTCTCCATCATTTTTTTTCTCAATTGAAAGATAACATAGATTCTCAATCACATGTCAATGTCAAAGACTCAAAAACGGATCCTCTGCCACACATTAGATATGATTTTTCAAAATGCTAATCCCAATTAGGGGTACTTTTGAAATGGTTATCTACTCGAGGGGTCACAAACAATAACTACAAAATGGCAATATAAGATAAAAAGATACAGTCCACTCAAGGAAAATCAGATAAGAGTTGATTTTCAAAGTCAATTTATTGAAAAAAGTCAACAATTTAGTTATGGGACCACACTGAGCCTTCACGAATCTATACTGTAGTTGAAGCTAAACTCAAGTCCTATAGTTTTTGAAGACATGTTCTCTGCACCATCATCATGTCTAATACATGAAACTCTAATGTTCAAGGTAAATGAAACACCTCCAAGAAAATAAAACAAATTGTAAATCAAAGAAACATGCTGAAGTAGAAACTACTCTACATTTTCAGTTCGATAGACACAAAACAGAAACTTTCGGTATTTTCAGTGGAAATGTATGGAAATTTTGATCCAAGCTAAGGTTTCCATTTCCCATACCACTACCAAAAGAGAAAGTTATACCTCGGTTTCCAAGCTCTTCATTCATAGATTCATCTGACAAGTAGCTTTCTGATGCTGACAATGGCCTCGCTGAACCTATTGTATTAGACACCACTTGAGATAATACCCAATCCTTAATGCTTGTCATGCTAACTGCCTATAGATAATGAAATTAATTCTTTAAGTGAACTTCAGAGGCCGTAAGTTAGTGAATGACATATTGCCAGGTTTTGTTAAAGGCTTGAGCCCAACCATAAACAAATCTGCCAAATATTATATATCATGCAAATGGCTAGGTCAATTACAATGTAAGTAAGCCAACCAAGTGAATCAACAATTTAGTGAAAAGAAAAAAAGTCAAACATATAGATTACAGATTTTATTTAGGAACATTTGTGTAGCGGAAGTTTAATCAAACACAATTTAATCAGTCAAAAGTTGTGTATCCATCCAGTTAATCTGAGAACACTGTCATTGTCACTTTTGCGTGCTTTGTCTATCAATAAGTATAGCAAAATATGAGATTCAACAAAGTACAACCTTTTAATTTCAGCCTAAGACGTCTAGAACATAAAATAACATGAGTTTATGGAGTAGTGGTCTTGTGGCAGAGTGAATTGAAAGGGTAAGACTTCGCAGTTAAAACCTTTGGATGGCCTTAACATTTCATATATCAAATGTATGGGCCCAAAATTACGTTTACTCAGTTGACCTCTCCAAAAGACCAGCATGAATTAAGGAAAAAACGATCAAATTATCTCTGTTATATAAATTGTACTTCAACTACAAAGAAGGAAACTCAAATATTTAATGGCACACTCAGAAAATAGAAGATCACATGAAACGAAGTTTTGGAGAAAATAAAACATCAAAGTCAAAGATTACATAAGACAACACACCTGAAGCATCTGTGCAGAAATTTTAACTCCCCTTAAAAATTGATTTTGGAGAACAACGCTTCTTTCTGCTTTTCACCTTTACTTCTTCAGCAATAACTTCTGGAACATTGAGCGATTATACCTCGGTCGGATTACGACTTCAGCAGCTTCAATCTTTCTAGTTACTCAAATAATTTAAAATCCAGAGAAACAAAACTGCTCAACTATGGAATAAACTAGCAAAATCAAGTCACAAACTAAAGCAGCACAAAGCCACTAAGAGAATAAGAGAGCTTTAGTGCAACAATTTGTATATAGCATACAATAATTTGCTAATGATCTACTACCCTACATAACAGTGGATGCACTTAACAAAAATGAGGCTCTTACAAACTATATACATTCAAATGATCAAGCATAAAAAGGAAGAGGCCATATAAACTGACAATTTTCTTTAAATTAGACATGATATAACTGATGGCATGATAAACTTATGAGTAAACATAACACCTTAAAAATCATTCCAAGTTAAAATACCTGAACGAATAACAAATTGTTGTGCAGGAATTAAAGAAGAAACTTGGAAGAACCCTAGACGGGTAAAAACTAAAATAATAGCTATTGAATTGTACCTTGATAAAATTCGGGATGACAGTTTTGAGGGCGAATTCAACAATGCCTCAAAAAGAACAAGAAAAAGCTTTAAAAGGCTCGTGAAAATCAAACTACGAGAATGGCCACAATTTGAGATAAGATTTCCCCAAATTATTTTTGTGGAAAAAGGATAAAAGAAGGCGCGTTTTTACGGGTTTTAAGATTTTGAGCACGACTCTTTGTCACCTAGATACTCGTCAATCTCGAATAGTCGCACAACATAAGCTCTGTATTGAGATAACCCAACAACCAAAAATAAAGAGAAGTCCAACTACGAAATGGAATGACCTTGAAATGGGCCAGATTACATGTCCAATTTTAATTTTTGTGATACTTTGATTTTAGGGGGAGTTTTATTCCAAATTGATCTGTATTTTCTTATTAAAAGATTCGTATTTTTTTTTTTCAAGTGTTTAATTTCTTTCGAGGTGCATCGGATATATAAAGTAAAAATATCTCTCAATAGGGATTCGAACTTGAATTCGCTACTTTATAATGACTATTCTCTTTCACTAGATCAATTACCTGTTAATTTGAAAGTTATATATCAAAGAGATTCGAAAGTTGTGATTTTATTAAATTATTTACACATCCAAAATAAAAAGTAAGACTATTTTTTTTTTTTGAGAAAACAATAAGACTATTAATTTGATGTATTAAAGATTGGAAACTGATAATAGACAATATATATATATATATAGAAGCTATTTGTAGTCCTACTTTGGCACATCTTGAAATAAAATCTGCATCAATCCCCAGAGCAAATAGAAAATCCTAAGGAAGAACCAAAATGAGTAAGTTTAAAGATTGCAATCTTGGGATAAAAAGATACAGTAGTAGTAGTAGATTACAAGTTGTATATTAAATTAAATTTGTAGAATTAAGTTACAAGAAGAAAATGGAATTATTTCGGGGTGAGATGGCCTTAAAGATTGCAATATTGGGATAAAAAGATACAGTAGTAGTAGTAGTAGTAGATTACAAGGATGAGTCTGTGAGATTGCATTTTTCTAGGAAAGTGTGCAGCCACTTATATATATATGTAGATCATAATAATCTACCAAAAATGTTTAATAATAATGTGTATGCAAGTATCTATACAACGATACATCGTATCTCACCACGGAAGAAAGTCAAATCATGATTTATTTTATTTTATTATATCTAGCTATAGAAGAAATGTTTAGACCTTGTAATTAGAAATTTACTGCGTCATCAATTTTGAAAACATGATTTATAATGTATTGAATCAACAAGTGTAGACCTGATTTAGGTACAAAATTCCCATTTCTTTCAGTGTTACTTACTACATATATTAATCTCATTTGACAGTTCAAATGAAGAGTTAATTTCTCTTCCTCCGCACCCGCCATGTGATAAATTTCTAGATCCCTGAGCTTCCCACCCCCACGGATTCCTCATTCACACTACTAGAAGAAGCATTATAATTTTTGTCTTATTATTATTATTATTATGTAAAAAAACCATTAAATTTTTATCTACAGTCCAGCACATTTAAGAAGCTTCACTACCCTTTCTCTCTCTCTTCCTGTCATAAATCAGTATGTCTTCCCTAACTACATTGTTGAATTTGAATGTCTTTTATAATTATCTTATGCTTCTCTGAGTGTATTGTGATCGATGTGGGATGTTATGTATTGAAACATCAAGAACAACAACAATGGGGTGCACATCTTCTGTATATGCAATTGGTAAAAAGAAGAAGCAAAATATCAAAGAAGTCTCCGTCTTTGTACCCTCTTTACGCATTCCGGCGGCTCATTCGGATATTCATAGATCACTCAAAGGCTTAATCCCCAAAGATCTTGCTCATAGAATTAGCTCACTCAGAAATCAAATTGTTTTAGTAGCAGAGGACACTGGTCTGACTTTTTTAACTCAATTCTTTTTGGATCTTCAAACCATTTTTAATTAATTACTACATTATCAGATCTTTTTTAATTTTAGATTTGATTTAATCTTTTTCAGGAGGGTCAGCTACCAATGAATTACAAAATGCTTTGGACGTATATTTATCTCTTCTTCTTGGCCTTACTAAGAAAGGTTTGTATTAATTCTCTGGGATAAATGCAAGAAACTCGTCTGTCTGTGTTATTACTCAGTAAAATGTTTATTGCATATTTTTTCTCCATGTACTTTTAAATATTCGGCACGAAACCTCTTTCATTG
This sequence comes from Penstemon davidsonii, assembly GCA_034814905.1. Taxonomy (NCBI): domain Eukaryota; kingdom Viridiplantae; phylum Streptophyta; class Magnoliopsida; order Lamiales; family Plantaginaceae; genus Penstemon; species Penstemon davidsonii. The sequence goes on from JAYDYQ010002688.1 coordinate 10,699,386, forward strand.
AAATATATATTACATTGATACACCCTGTACTATTAATTATTTTGCACAAAATCTCTTATCCGTACAAATATTGGCAGCTTATTTTGTATGTATGAAGATTTCATGCCGAATACTATTAGTACATGGGTTTCACAGTGTAATTCCGTCATGCAGAATTCACGTAACACTTGAGAGTAACTTGCATTTTCCCCAATTATCTGCATTAATTTCTTCAAATTCAAGATAGTGTTAAAGAAATTGACTTTTTTTTAAATAGAGCACGGGCTTCAAGAACTCGTGGAGTTCAAATGGAAAGAATTAGAATATGAAAGAAAGGTAAGAATGTGACAAGAAATTGTAACTTAATTGAGCTTTTTGATTTTCTTAAATGTCTGGGAATGAATTTGTAATTTGTTTCTTAGCAGGAAACTTGTGCTGCAAATTCCTGGTTTGAACTACTACATGTTTTGCATATGATGTCTGTGTTAACCTTGATGGAGGCAGATTTAAAGCTAATACCAAAAAATAGTAGTCTTTCTGAGAGACTACTATCTCCAGGTTTCTTTCTACGTACATTTCTGAATTAAATTTAAGATTTATTACCATGATTAATTGGAGAGTGGTTGTTTACAATTTTCTATATTTTTTTCTTTAATAAAATTCAGATTGTATGAGGGAAGCCATTGATCTATTACTTAAAGCAGCGGGGTATTTGAATTTCTGTGTCCGAGATGTTATTCTTCGATTACCACCTGAAATAAGGTATGTGTAATTCAAATTCAAAACAAAAATTCATGAATCTTTTTTTTTGTAAGTACGTAGCATTGTTGTTATTTCGTTATGGACAGGAACATGATGCCTTTAGATATGCACGCGAGTGTCCTAGAGGCAATTTCTAATCAAGCTCTAGCACAGGTAATTCTAGTTCAAACGTGGTCTGTACGGACCTAAAATCGTCTCATATCCTAGTTTTTATAGGTGTATTGTGAATATGGTTGTATTTCAAAAGCTAAAATTTCACGGAAGAAAAACTGTTACATCTAGTATAAAAATAATGAAGTTACCTAACTTAGCGCGAATAAGATGTAAGATATTCACAATTTATTGAATGAATGGATATATTAGGGAACAGAGCTTCAGCTTGGATTAGCTGTCCAAAGCCAAAATGCAACTTTATCAGTGAAGAGGAGGCTAGCTTGTGAACAACTGGGCTTTTTGGCACAAGTAAAATTCTTTCATTTCCATTGTTGTGTTTGTGTTTGTGTATACACATTAAATTAAACTAAATCATATATAATCTCCTCTACACTTTAGGCTCATTGTTCCTTATCTGAAGTTAACAGCAATGGTGCTTCTGGAAAGAAGCAACTTTTATTCATCAAGTGGAAATTCCTAGAAGCAAAGGTGGGAATGGCTTAAAAATTCTAATTTGTTAGTACATCATTAATTATTTTTATTTTTGTTTAAATTAGCTTAATTAACAAATTTAAGATTTAAATAATAAATAGGCTGCAGCTTATTACTATCATGGTCTCATTCTTGACAAGGGGACTGAGCCATCTTCCCATGTTAGTGCTGTGTGCTGTTTCTTTGCTGCAGAAGAATTGTTAGCTGAGAGTAAAAAGGCTTGCCTAACATTTTGCCTATCAGATCCAATTACTAGGTTAATTGGAAAAATAATAATTTATTATACTGGTATTTTTATTTATCAAATCAACTTATTAATTTTTTGTTTCTATTTGTTTATGGTAAAAAAAGGGCTACTCCACCTTGGGGTGCAATGAAGCATTTACATAAGAAAATTCCAGAAACTGCATCCAAGAAATCTCAGATGTATGGCTACCTTTTGGAACAAGAGAAGTAAGTCTATTTGTTTAATTGTTATACAACTGACAAAATTGTGTTTTTTTTTTAGTCTAAAAGGACAGAGCTCTTGCACTTAGGTCCCCTGTTGTACAAAATACTATAATTTTTTGTTCTCAACTTTTCAAATTATTAGCATCTTTTTTCCAATCGATCCCTTTAGACTGAGTTTTTTGTTAATAAAAGCGCAAATTACTACCCTGTGATATCGGAAACCTGCAAAAAACTACCCTGTGAAATTTTTTTTGCACCAGACTTCCCTGTGTTTTCATAAACCCTGCAAATTACACCCATTCCGTCCCCCTCCGTCAAATTTTTGACGCGCGTGTATTCTACGCGCCAAAAATGCGAATTGTTTTGTTTCTGACGTAATTTTTTAATTCAAAATGACAAAAATACCCTTGTACCTTTGAATCCTTGACCTTCCTTATGTTTTTTAAAGTTTGCATAAAAGTTCCTTGTGTTTTCCACCGTTTGCAGAAAACTTCCTTGTGTTTTTAAAAGTTTGCATAAAAGTTCCTTGTGTTTTCCACCGTTTTCATAAAACTTCCTTGTACTTTTGGAAGACTGCGCCAAACTTCCTTATACTTTCTAAATGTTTGCAAAAAACTTCCATATTTTTGTAATTGTAATAATATAATTTTTTATTAAATATAAGGGTAATTTAGGCAATTCAATTAAAAATTAACGGTGTCAATTATTAACGGAGAATGGGTATTATTTGCAGGGTTTATGAAAACACAGGGAAGTCTGGTGCAAAAAAAATTTCACAGGGTAGTTTTTTGCAGGTTTCCGATATCACAGGGTAGTAATATGCATTTTCCCCATTTTATGGGACCTAAAGTGTGATATTAAATGGATAACGGGGCTACAGGATCAAATTAAAGTGTGCAAAAAATTTATAAAATTTGATTTTACAAAGCGTGGAACAAAAATTGTTTTTTTATCGTCACAACTATATATTTAGTTTCACTAATATTTATTAAATAGTTATTGGCGGGACCAAAAGTATTGAAAGTTCAACATGTAAAATTAAGAATACAATTTTTTTGACTGGTAGTTAAGTTTTAATTGGTACTTAAACAACCAGGTTTTGCCTAGATAAATATTGTTTTTAATCTTCAAAAGTTTTCAAATTTGAAATAAGAACTCTACTTTTGTTTATACATCCACTGACAAAATTAACTAACGTTGGATGCAGAGGTCTGCAAATTTTGCCTGATCTTCCAGAATTCCAGTTGTCATTGAAGCCCGATGACTACGAATTACCCGAACTCGACCCGGCTTGGGATTGTGAAAAGTGGGAAATTCCTGGACAAACACTCAAACAACACCTCAATGACCAAGAAGAAGGTGAACCACAAACTTGAATATAAATATATATTAGAAGATTTGAATTTTAAGACACTTTTGCATTAATGTTGAAGTTGTAAAATTACCTTAATAAACATCCCATATCAAATATAACTGCTACTTAAACAATTTCAGTTGACTGGAAATACATAAACAACTAATTACTTGAACAAGCTCGGTTGATTGGAAATACATAAACAAATAGGACTTAAACAAATTGGGTTGATTGGAAATGCATAAACTTCAATTTCTTCTATTATATACGCGCAGACTTGAGTTTATATGCAGACAGTACCACGAGCAAATGTAAGCAGACGACAGCAATGAAGGTTGATACGATCCCCACTGTAGTCTTGAGACAATATTGTTGAACGCGAAAGCATATTGGAATCCAACCCCTTTTTTGTTGTCCAAATAGAGCCACAAACCCAATTGCCAAACCCGATGAGCATCCAGATACTAATAGAAGCAGACTCACCTGTCAAAAATAATACAAATCACGGATTAAAATTCCGTTTGCTTGATATAACTTTTCAGAATTTTTTTGAAAAATATATGGAAAAATTGCTAACAATGAAATGTATGGAAGTTTTGATTATCTATAGGACAAAAGATATTACTAATAAAAAGTATTACCAAATCATGCAAGAACAAATAAAAGTAATTCTTGGGATTTGATTTAGGACTATTCAGTGCATTAAGAATAACCACTGATAATACAGAGAGGCCACACACTACAGAATCTGCCACAACTTTGAACCTGTAAATAAAACCAAGAAATATATCTTTTTTTGTTATAAAAAATGGTAAATAACTAATTGTTAAATTAGTCTGCAAGAATATTGACTAATTAAATACCTGAAAGCAGTTGAGTAGGTGTATTTAGCATCCATTACAATTCCAAAAACATTAACGGACTCATAGGCAGTAGCCGTAATAATCGCCCCTGCTAGTGTAAATGCAATTACGAAAACTCTGAGGATGTATTGTGCAATTATGAAAAGAAACCCATTTGCACTTTGGTTGGGTGCAGTAAAGGTAGCATTCTGTTTTTGCTTCTCAGAATTCATTTTTTTGTTTTCTTTCTGAAACAAACAAAGTGTATTAATTCTTGTGTGAGAAGATTAAATGAGAAATTAAGGATTAGTGATGAATGTGAAGCCATGGAGTTCACTATTTATAAGTTTATTTATTATTAGTTATTAAAATTTAAATCTGTCACATTGACTGAAATTTGTCAAATTAAGAAGGAGGAGTTGTTAACTTCATAATCATGTTACAGAAATTTGGAAAGCATTAAACAGCCTAATCATCTTTTTTAGGTTTGTTAAATTCTTTACAAGGAAATAAACAAATCCATTGGTGGTATTGGGTGAACTTGGACCAATGCAGAAGAATAGCAGTAATATAATTAATGCTTTTGCATTAATAAGAATTCTCTAACGTTCTTTTCCTTTTAATTTTCGATTAAACTTTTGAATTTTACTACTATATTTGACATGGCTATGGGTCATTTATATCGGGTTGGATCTGGATCTCATTCGGGTCTAGATTTCCCACGTCCATCGAATCTTGATCGAATTCGATCGAATATTGGATATTTTTCGAATTCAATAAAATTTTCATTTTCAAAATTTACATCAGTATTTTTTCTTAAAACAAGTTTGATAACATGACGGTTTTATTTAATTTAGCTCATATGTTCAAACTTTCTTAACTGTTATTCATATTTTGGGATGAAAATATGCATAAAATATAATTATGAATGAATTATTAACTATTATTATCTTAACCTAATGGTAAAATATTATTAATGTTACTTATTTATATATATATATAATTCTTTTATTTATTGTCGAATATGAATCTCTAACGGATCGGATCGACCTAAATCCATATTCGTTCCACATATTTCAAATTTCGAATCTTTATAATCAGATCACATCCATCAAATTTCTAATCGAATCAAAATCCTAATAAATAAGATCGGACTTTAATCGGATTCGAATTGGAATACACCCCATTGATAGCCTTACATGTGGTAAAAGTGAACTGAATGGGTATTTGCGATGGGTGAATGACAGTGTTCAGGCCCAATTTAAAGTCCAACTAAATTGAATAAAAAATAAAGAAATGCCTGCTTAGCATTTGCTCAGATCCAATTTCTAGTTTGGAAAAATAATCTACTATATTATGGAATTATATACGGATTAGTATTTTTTAAATTCATAAACTTATTAATTTTCTTTTTCTTTTTTTGTTGTAAAAGAGCTACTCCACCTTGGGGTGCAATGAAGCATTTACACAAAAAAATTCCAGAAACTGTATCCAAGAATTCTCAAATGTATGGCTACGTTTTGAACCAAGTGAAGGGCAACTTCATCCGAGCCGACAAGAGGGGGAGGCAGGGGAGACGGCAGCGCTCTCCAATCGGACAGGCAGATAGGCGGGGAGGGGGGGGGGGGGGGGACAAGGGGGGCGGGGGGTTGACGGGCAAGCAGGCGGTGGATGCTTGCCCGCAGGGCAACTCGCCCTTGGACTCCACCTGTTGCCTCTTTTTCTTTAATTTTATTTTTTATTTTTTGTATGTTATATATGTTTTAAAATGTTGAAAACTTTTTGTCAAAATTATGTAAAAGTTTTGCACAAATTGTGTAAAAAAAATGGTAAAGTTTCTTTTTAAATATTGTGAAAGATTTAATAACATGTATCTTAAATTTTGTGTAAGATTTAATAACTTGATTAGTTTAAAATTTAAAATTTATCTACACTTATTTAATTCGTACAAATACAAGTTAATTAGAATTTAGTTTAATAACATTGTAGTTTTAATTTTTAAATCTCAAATTTGTCTACTTTTGTACAATTTAGACAAATTTTAAAAATACGAAATATCTAAGAAGAATATAAAAAATATGTCTTAATTAGATTTTGAAAGGCCATAACTTTGCGTAGAGTCATCCGAAGACGGTTTGGGCCACAAAATCTTCGAAAAAACGATGTTTTCTTACTTTGATTTGATTTTTAAGTGAAATTCTCACGGTTTCAAAATTTACAAACCTCTGAATTTCATCGATAAAAAAATAATAATCACGAAATGTTGTTTGGACAACAATGCTCTATGCTTTAATTTCATAATGTGATTGAGCTGTTTCGAATATATTAACATCGATTATCAATTATAGGTTTTCCTTTAATTATGATTAATCGTAGTTATTTTTCTTGTAATCGTTGTTGTTTTTCGTGCGTTAATATTAATCGTTGTTGTTTTTCGTGCGTTAATATTAATCGTTGTTGTTTTCCGTTAATTATGTTTAGTCATTCCCCATTTTCTTATTATTAGTAACCTCTTAAATATTTTTATTGTGTACCTAATAATTTTTTTTTTATTATTATAATAATTATTTTTAAGTGAATGTGGGGAAGGTTGTGAAATGAAATTAAATGAAAATGATTGCCCTTCGGTTGAAGATGAGAGGCAAGGGAGGGCATGAGGGGGTTGAAGAAGGCAATTCGGTTGGAGATGGCCTAAGTGATTTAGTTCTTTATAATCTCTCTGTTTAGTCGGGTTGTTTAATTGTTAGGCTCACGCACAACTAGAAAAATTGCGTTTTCTTAAAAGACCGTGCTCTTGCACTTTCGGTCCCACATTTTATATAATTTTATGTTTGGTTTTAATTTTCCAAAATAATTTGTATTTTTTGTTGTCCCCTTTACAATCAATATAGTATTAAAAGCTCTAATATCTTATGGGAGTAAAAAAAAAAATGCAAAACATAGATTATTGTGTGGGACAAAGGGTCAAAATAGGATAAAATTTTACGGGGTATAGAACCTAAAATGCAAAACATTTATTAAATAAGGACCTATATTGGATTATATTTTGCAATACGTGGGATTAAAGTGGTAAAAGGTACAATTCCATGGGACTAAAATTGAAACAAGCACAACTAATAGCTTTGCTAATTTTTATTTGACTAACCAAATACCAAATGTACTGAAGGTCCAACGCAGTGAAATTAAAAATGCATTTTAGCAATTAAGTTTTAATTTGTATATAAACAACCATGTCTCTTAATAAATTCAAATTTGAAATAAATTTTTTCTTGTGTTATTATTTTCACTAACAAAAAAAGCTATGTTCAATGCAAAGGTCTGCAAATTTTGTATGATCTTTCAGAATTCCAGTCATCATTGAAACCAGATGACTACGATTTACCCAAACTCGGTCCGACTTGGGTTTGTGAAAAGCTGGAAATTCGTGGACAAACACAAAGAACGCCTCAATAATGAAGAATGTGAACAACAAACTTGAAAATATTATAAGATTTGAATTTTAAGAAACTTTTGCATTAAAGTTGAAGTTGTAAAATTACTTCAAAAAACATCTCACATTAAATTTAACTACTTAAACATTATAAACCTAAACAAGTTGGATTGATTGAAATACATAAACTCAAATTTCTTCGAATTCAAATCCCTCGATCTATATACGCGCAGACTTGAGCTTGTATGCAGATAGTATTGTGAGCAAGAGTAAGCAAATGACAGCAATGAAGGTTGATACAATCGCCACCATAGTTTTGTGACAATATTGTGAAACCCGATCGCATATCGTAATCCAACCCATTTTTTGCTCTCCGAATTGAGCCACGTACCCAATTGCCAATGCCGATGAGCAGCCTGATAGTAATAGAAGCAGACTCCCCTGCCAAATATTAATACAAATTACGGTTTAAAATTTTATTTTTCTGATATGTTTGTTCAGTTAAAAATTATTAACATTTCATAAAATGTTCAAAAAATATATGGAAAAATTGTAAATCAAATAAACGAATGAAATTTTAATTTTGTGAATTACTAAATTCCTCAATAGTTTAAAAGATGGTACTAATAAAAAAAATTACCAAATCATGCAAGAACAAATAAAAGTAATTCATGGGATTTGATTTAGGATGATTCAGTGCAGTAAGAATAAGCACTGATAATACAGAGAGGCCACACACTACAGAATCTGCCACAACTTTGAACCTGTAAATAAAACCACGAAATAATTTTTTTTGTTATAATAAATGGTAAATAACTAATTATTAAATTAATCTGCAAGAATAATGACTAATTAATCACCTGAAAGCAGCTGAGTAGGTGTATTTAGCATCCATAACAATTCCAAAAACAGTAACGGACTCATAGGCAGTGGCCGTAATAATCGCCCCTGCTAGTGTAAATGCAATTACGAAAACTCTGAGGATGTATTGTGCAATTATAAAAATAAACCCGTTTGCGCTTTGGTTGGGTGCAGTAAAGGTAGCATTCTGTTTTTGCTTCTCAGAATTCATTTTTTTGTTTTCTTTCTGAAACAAACAAAGTGTATTAATTCTTGTGTGAGAAGATTAAATGAGAAATTAAGGATTAGTGATGAATGTGAAGCCATGGAGTTCACTATTTATAAGTTTATTTATTATATTATTAGTTATTAAGATTTAAAACAGTGGGTCCTGTCACATTGACTGAAATTCGTCAAATTAAGTAGGATGAGTTGTTAATTTTATAATCATGTATCCCATGTTAATGAAATTTGGAAACCATTAAACAGACTAATCATCTTTTTTAGGTTTGTTAAATTATTTACAAGGAAATAAACAAAAGCCATTGGTGGTATTGGGTGAACTTGGACCAATGCAGAAGATCGAATAGCAGTAATTAATGGTTTTGCATTAATAGTAATTCTCTAACGTTCTTTTCCTTTTAATATTTTAGTGAACTTTTGAATTTTACTACTACTATATTTGACATGGCTATGGATCCATTTATATCGGGTCGGATCCGGATCTCACTCGGACGTCCATCTAATCTTGATCGAATTCAGTCGGATATCGAATTTTTTTCGGATTCAATCATTTCCAAAATTACACAATTATTTTTTCCTAAAACAAGTTTGATAACTTGACGGTTTTATTTAATTTAGCTCATATGTTCAAATTTTCTAAACTATTATTCATATTTTTGGATGAAAATATGCAAAAAAACATAATTATGAATAAATTATTAACTATTATTATCTTAACCTAATGGTAAAATATTATTTATGTTATATATATATATATAATTCTTTTATTTATTGTCGGATACGAATCTCCAACGGATCGAATCGACCAAATTTCATATTCGTTCCACGTATTTCGAATTTTAAATCTTAATAATCGGATTAGATCCATCGAATCTCTAATCGGATCAAAATTCTAACAAATCAGGTCGAACTCAGATCGAATTCGGATTGAAATCCGCTCCATTGATAGCCTACCTGTAGCAAAGTGAATTGAAAGTGTATTTGCGATGGGTGAATGATAGTGTTTGTTTATACACTAAATAGGCACGCCCCGCACTTGTTTTTTTTCACATCGAGTCAATTGCATCGAGCCAATTGCACATCGAGACAAGCCAGACATAATTTAGAGCAAACAGTGTTTAGGCCCAATTTGAAGTCCAACTAAATTGAATACAAATAAAGAATGGCCTGCTTAACATTTGGCTCAGATCCAATTTCTAGTTTGGAAAAATAATATACTATATTATGGAATTATATACGGAGTAGTATTTTTTTTTTCTTTTATTTGTTGTAGAATAGCTACTCCCCCTTGGGGTGCAATGAAGCATTTACACAAAAAATTCCAGAAACTGTATCCAAGAATTCTCAAATGTATGGCTACGTTTCGGACCAAGTGAAGTAAGGGCAACTTCATCCGAGCCAACAAAAGGGGGAGGCGGGGGAGACGGCGGCACTCTCCAATCGGACGGGCATGTAGGTGGTGGGTGGATAGGGCGGGCAGGGTTTTGACAGGCAAGCAGGCGATGGATGCTTGCCCGCTGGGCAACTCGCCCTTGGACGCCACATGTTGGCTCTTTTTCTTTAATTTTATTTTTTATTTTTTGTATGTTATACATGTTTTAAAATTTTCAAAAAATTGTGTCAAAATTATGTAAAATTTTTCTACTAATTATGTAAAAAAAATGGTAAAATTTATTTATAAATATTGTGAAAGATTTAATAACATTGTATCATAAATTTTTTGTCACATTTTATAATGTGATTAGTTTAAATTTTAAAATTTAAAATGTGTCTGCACTTCTAAAATTTCGTACAAATACAACTTAATTAGAATATAGTTTAATAACATTGTAGTTTTAATTTTTAAATCTTAAATTTGTTTACGTTTATACAATTTAGACAAATTTCAGAAATACGATGAGAATATAAAAATTACGACTTAATTAGACTTTGAAAGGTAATAACATTGCGTAAAGTGGTCCGAAGGCGGTTTGGCCCACGAAATCTTCGAAAAAACGTTGTTTTCTTACTTTAATTTGATTTTTAAGTGAAATACACACGGTTTCAAAATCTTCTACCTTCTGAATTTCCTCGATAAAAAATGATATTCACGAAATATTTTTTGGACAACCATGCTCTAAGCTTTAATTTCATTATGTGATTGAGTGGTTTCAAATATATTAACATCGATTATCAGTTATAGGTTTTCTTTTAATTATGATTAATCGTTGTTGTTTTCCGTGCATTAATATTAATCGCTGTTGTTTTTCATTAATTATGTTTAGTCGTTGCCGATTTTCTTATTAATATTAACCTCTTAAATATTTTTATTGTGTACCTAATAAAAAATATTATTATTATTATTATTATTTTTATTATTATTACAATTATTATTTTTAAGTGAGAGTTGGGAAAATTGTGAAATGGAATTAAATAGAAATGATTGTCCTTCGGTTGGAGATAAGAGGCAAATGAGGACATGAGGTGGATGAAGAAGGCAAGGACATAAGGGCTTGATGTGGTGAAGAAGGCATTCAGTTGGAGATGGCCTAAATGATTTAGTTCTTCCTAAACTCTCAGTTTAGTATGTTTGCTTAAGTGTTAGGCTCACGCACAACTGTCGAAATTGTGTTTTTAGTCTTAAAGGACCGTGCTCTTGCACTTTCGATCCCACATTCTATATAATATTATGTTTGGTTTTAATTTTCCAAAATATTTTGTTTTTTTTTTCCCCTTTACAATCAATTTGGTTATAAAAGCTCTAATATCTTATGGGATAAATAAAATGCAAAACATAGATTATTGTATGGGACAAATGGTCAAAATATGATGAAATTTTACGGGGTATAGAACCTAAAATGGGCAAAACTTTTCTAAAGTAAGGACCTATATTGGATTATATTTTGCAATACGTGGGATTAAAGTGATAAAAGGTCCAATTTTATGGGACTAATTTTGAAATTCTGCTGGCACAACTAATAGTATTACTAATTTTTATTTGACTAATCATGTTGGTGGGACCAAGGGTACTGAAGGTCCAACTCAGTGAAATTAAAATGTATTTTATTAATTAAGTTTTAATTTGTATATAAACAACCATGTCTCTAAAATAAATTCAAATTTGAAATAAATTTTTTTCTTGTGTTATTATTTTCACTAACAAAAAACTAACTATGTTCAATGTAGAGGTCTGTAAATTTTGTATGATCTTTCCGAATTACAGTCATCATTTGTTGGGCACCCTAGCTGAGTGTGCGGATGGAGTGACTATCGAATATCGTGGACGCTTGTGTGAATGCACTATAAGGTAAAGGTATGCGTCTTTCCTAACACCAATTGATTTTGGAGCAGTTGGTAGCGTCTGAGGTCCTACGAGTGGTATCGGAGCCAATGTCACGTGTTCGATTCCCAGCAGGTTCAATTGCTGAGAGGGAGATTGTTGGGCACCCTAACTGAGTGTACGAGTGACAACAATTATCCCGTGGCACCCAAACTGAGTGTGTGGGTGGAGTAACAATCGAATATCGTGGACGCTTGTGTGAATGTACTATAAGGGAAGAGTATGCGCCTTTCCTAACACCAATCGATTTTGAGACAACTGATAGCGTCTGAGATCCTACATCATTGAAACCAGATGACTACGATTTACCCGTACTCAACCCGACTTGAGTTTGTGAAAAGCGGGAAACTCCTGAACAAACACTCAAAGAACTCCTCAATAATGAAGAATTTGAACAACAAACTTGAACACATTATAAAATTTGAATTTTAAGAAACATTTGCATTAAAGTTGAAATTGTAAAATTACTTAGAAAAACATTTCATATTATATTTAACTACTTAAACATTATAAGCTTAAACAAGTTCGGTTGACTGGAAATACATAAACTCAAAGTTCTTCGAATTCAAATCCCTCGATCTATATACGCGTAGACTTGAGCTTGTATGCAGATAGTATTGTGAGCAAAAGTAAGCAAATGACAGCAATGAAGGTTGACACAATCGCCGCCGTAGTTTTGTGACAATATTGTGAAACTCGGTCGCATATTGTAATCCAACCCATTTTTTGCTCTCCGAATTGAGCCACATACCCAATTGCCAATGCCGATGAGCATCCTGATAGTAATAGAAGCAGACTTCCCTGACGAAAATTAATACAAATAATAGATTAAAATTTCGTTTTTTCATATGTTTGTTCAATTAAAAATTATTAAGATTTCATAAAATCTTCGACAAATACATGGAAAAATTTTAAATCAAAGAAAGAATGAAAATTTTAATTTTGTGAACTACTAAATTCCTCTATAGGTTAAAAGATAGTAATAAAACTTATCCAAAAAAAAAAAAAAAAAAAAGATAGTAATAAAAAGTATTACCAAATCATTCAAGAACAAGTAGAAATAATTGTTGGGATTTGATTTAGGACGATTCAGTGCAATAAGAATAACAACTGATAATACAGAGACGCCGCACACTACAGAATCTGCCACAACTTTGTACCTGAGAAAGAAAAAAATCACGATATATTTTTTTATTTTTGAAAAAGATGTAAATAACTAATTATTAGATTAATCTGCAATAATAATGACTAATTAATCACCTGAAAGCAGCTGAGTAGGTGTACTTAGCATCCATAACAATTCCAAAAACAGTAACGGACTCATAGGCGGTGGCCGTAATAATCGCCCCTGCTAGTGTAAATGCAATTACGAAAACTCTGAGGATGTATTGTGCAATTATGAAAAGAAACCCGTTTGCACTTTGGGTGGGTGTAGTAAAGGTAGCATTCTGTTTTTGCTTCTCATAATCCATATTTTTTTTTTCTAAAACAAATAGTATTCTTGTGTTATAAGATTGAATGAGAAATTAAGGATTAGTGATGAATGTGAAGCCCTGGAGTTCACTATTTATAAGTTTATCTATCATTAGTTATTAAAATTTAAAACAGTGGGTCCTGTCACATTGACTGAAATTTGTTAAATTAAGTAAGGTTGAATTGTTAACTTCATTATCACATATCCCATTTTACATAAATATGGAAAGCACAACAGCTATAATCATCTTTTTTAGGTTTTGATGATTTATTAATAGGAGTGAGATACAGAATTTTGGGCTTATTTGTTAAATTCTTTAGAAGGAAATAAACAAAAGACATTGGTGGTATGGAGTGAATTTTCCAACGTTTCCTTTTAAGTTTTAATTTTCGAGTAAACTTTTGAATTTTACTACTATATTTTGACCTGGCTATGGATAATTTTTCTTTTAATGTCTTGGGTAATGTTTATGTTAATGGCATAGAAATTATTAATGAATTATTAACTAATATTTCCTTAAAGTGATGATGAATTATTAATAATGCTACTTATTTTAGTAATATTATAAGTTTATATTTATTTATTTATTGTCAATTACAAACTTTAACGATCGAGTCGATCAAGATTCCATATCCACTTTATATAATTCGAATTAAAGACGTTCATAATTGAATTAAATTTATAGGATCTCTAACGAACAAATGCTCTAATAAATTGGATTGGATACATATTACATTCAGATTAATGACAGCCCCAGCCAAAATTATTGGACCAGATGGGTTGGGTCAGCCCTTTTCATTTAACCCCTGGACTACTTGCAGCATAGCCCAATCCAACAAAGGATTTGCCCCTTTTACGCTTTCCATTATTTAGCAAACAATTTATGTTGGTCATAATGGGCCGTGCATGGGCCAAACGTAATAGCGGTGAAATATTTTCAATACTAGGAATTAATCGAGAAACCTATAATAAAGTATACTGGAAGACAATAACAAATTTAATTAGCAGGTAAAAAATTGCTTTGAACACTCATTAGATAGAAATTAAGCTACCCATCAGTAAAATGTTCAACTTTTCTACTTTGTGCTAAGAAGTTGTACACATAAAAATAAGAAGAATTATTAAAATAGAAAAAGAGAGAGAAAATGATAAGAAAATAAGAAGAATTGCTGCTATATATATATCGGTCCTTCCTTTTTCTAAACCCAAAGAATCATCAAAAGACTGCAGATATGCAAAATAATTAATGAAGTCATGATATTCCAGCATCTAAATTTTACATATATAAGATCAACGTCACTTTTGAAATCAGATAAACGGACTCATTAAATCATTAATTAATCTCAATTCTCAAATGAAAGAAAGCCTGCATAATATAGATCATATAAGCAGTCTATATACTCCTTTCCTATATATATTATCCTAATACTAATAAACCCCAACATGCATAATCAATTCCCCCAGTTAAAAAACCTAATTAGTAGTGTAAACTAAGCATCACAGACGAAGCGTGAGATCGATATTCAAATTATCAGCCGTATCCTGCTGATGAATAAACGGCTCATCAACCGTTCGTCGCCCTCCACCACCCCCAGCCGGCGGCTGGAGCCAGAATGCGTAAGACGGAGGGGTATCGGCGGCGGCCGGAGGCTGGTTGTGGAGGCGCGTGGTGAGTGTTCTCCGAGTGGCCGCTCTCTCCCGCTTGTGTGCGTTCTGGTGTCCCCCCAAAGCCTGAGATGTACAGAATTTGCGGTTGCAGTAGAGGCATGAAAACATGCGGGAGCTAGAACTGGAGGAAGAATGATTTGTTGATGGATCGGTAGTGTTTAGCTTGAAGAAATCGAACATGCTAGGGTCTGCCATTTTTGTTTTATTTTGTGAGCTCTGATCAGTAATGCAGAGAAACAGACGGAGTAGTGAGCAAGTAAATGTATATATATATATATAATGCAATGTGTATATATGTAGTGTTAGTGTTACGAGGAGTACAAGTAGTGGAGAGGGAGTGAAGCACTGAAACTAATTAAGGGCGCAGGTGCTACATATATATTATAAAGTTTGTTTCTTTATTTTGTCCTTTTCTACTACAAATATGTATATATGCATTATATATAGTTCTCTTTTAGTTATATATTTCATACTGTATTAAATGTCTTTCTAGGCATAATTTGTCTTCTATATCCCACTTAATTAATTCGTGTTCTATATTCATATGTATTGATTGTAATATTGCATTTTTAGTTCGAAATATCCATATTTATAAAATTGCTCTTGTGATCAAAACATTCTAGCTAGCTCGTGGAATCGATCAAAGTGCGAACAAAACCTATTATACGGGGTCGAAAGTTCAAAAATTGAAAAGAAAAGGGGGACAATATTTAGTTCAAGATTATTGAATGAAAATAAATATGTTCTCTGTATGTGGTAGTGATTGTGTTTGAGACAAAGACATTCTGTTTGGAACTAGGCCATATTTCTCTAGTATGACTGGCACCAAACATGAAAAACTTGGCACAGCTTATCCTATTTTTTTTTTTTTGTTTGCTCTATTTGTTACAATTATTTAAATAGCCCCTATATATACGCAACAACTTAAACAAAGAAATAGTTACTCTGCACAAAGAGATTTTCAGGGATTTTAGCTATAAATTTATAATGAGTACCATTATATTCACGTGCCTTGCAGATCGATTGTTTCTCTAAAATTAGGAATTGTGAATGTTGTACTTTTTGGAGTTGCTTCACCTTTTGAACTCACTTTAAAGAAACACTTGATACGTCCAAATTGAATCATTTACAAGTTTATTATGATAAAAAATTGCTTTAGGGCATCTAAGTCGGAATTATCGGAGTAAAATATTTATTTTTTGGATTGGAAACGAACTAAAACTTGGAATCCGACGGAAAAAAAAAAACTTCAAATTCTGATTCGGCAACCCGAATCCAGATCTAAGCTAAAGCAAACGGATTCAGAATTGAATTTGAACCGATCTAATTCGTATTTGACCTATTGCCATAGGAACAAATTAATTAATTGATTAAGAATTTGATGATGTACATACTTTAAAATAATTGAAGATCTAGAAATAACTATATTAAAATAGATCAACCAAACCCTCACCCCCTCCTGCTCCTGCTCCCCCTCCATATATATATATAAAGATAATGGGACGTGCGTGCAAAGAATTAATACAAGTATTTTTTTAATTTTTAATTTTGTACATGGATAGTACATTTTGAAATCTTGTTCAGAATAAAACACTATTCTTTTCTGAATTTGACAAGACTTTGAGAGTATGGGGTTCAAATCCATAGATTGACAAAAATGATGTGAGGAGACGTGTACTATGAGAATTTTGATACACAAAGGAAAGGCCTATCATGTATCATATATTCAAATTCAATCACTAGTTGGAAAATATATTTTTAATTGCACCAAATTCAGAAGTTTGTTTTTTTAATCAAAAAAAGTAACCATACACGTACACTCCCCACTATATGTTATAAATTAATTATAGTAAAATATACTCTGAGGTATTAGGTGAATTATTTCCCATAACATATCTAAAATCCTTCAATAATAACAAATAAAAAGTGGTAAATTATGTGTTCTTTTTATGAATACTTGCAATTGACAGCAAATGGTACTGTTTGCTCCTTCATTTTTGTTGCAGTGGTTGTTTTGTCAGAAAGAGAGAGAGAGCCAAACTAACAAACACACAACACATAAACTAACTCTCTCTCTCTCTCTCACACACAATTACTTACATGAGTGTGTGTATTTATATATATATATATACAAGAGAGGGAGAGATTTATTATTTATAGTGTAGTATAATTAAATTCTCTAAAAATAAAAAAAGATAAAAGTAATGATAAAAGGGGGATGGGTTACTAAAAGTGCTACATATTCCATTTGAGATGTCAAAGAATGAAGAGGTGAAATTAGATCACCAAAATGGCAAATTCATAAAAAGACACATTAGAGACAGAGAACATGCATGTGATGACTTAGCTCTCTAGCCTATAATTGAACTAGGCAAATTACACATTCATGTTAAAATGTGAACTGGCATGAAGGATACAGAATATTGGAGGTACCTAGGTAAATCAATTTTTTATTTTTAATTAATTTTAAGGTTGATTTATATATTTCCACAAATGGGATGTACTAAGAAGAGAGAGGGTTTCTTTTGAACTGGCGGAACGTACTAACTTGGCTAGCTCCCTCTATATGATAGTAATTAATTATGACATCCATGTCTTCTTGTGATCAATGCAAGGGGCCTTTTGGCATTGGTTCTTTTGGTGGTGAGGTGCAATTGAAATCGTGTCATAATTTCTAACTAGTTTTTGCCGAAATCGAATTCGATAACACTCGTTCAACCACAAGTCAGTGCGCTTTGATCGGTATGATCAAGCCCGGTTTGTCATATTTGAATCCCTTAACCTAAGTATAACAAATGTACACATAAATATATTCTTTAAAATTCAAAAAAATATTGGTATATGCTTTCTTGTTCTTGATTACAAACATGAGTTTAGAGTTCTGAAAATCTAGAAACCAATACAAAATGAGGTCCAATTGAAGTCTCGTCAAGTAACTTGTGAATATAAATACAGTTAACACTGGGAGTAGCATAAATTTATAGTTGAACTATATATACTCTACATGCATCTTTAACTTTGAGGAAGCCAACAAAGTGGTAATAGGTACTTTAGCATCTCTTATTATATACCTTAAATAATTCCCAGTATATATATTCTACAATTAATTCCAGACTTTCCAGTATTTAATTTTCTTACATTCTTTAGATGTTGCAATTAGAGCCACCAAGAAGAAGTAGCTTAGATAAGTTACAAATGTACACAAGGCTGTGCAACATATGTACTCTTGTCGAAAGGATATTAATTCAGCTGCTGATATCAAAGTATTTTGGATCTTCAGGAAAGTCATATTCCACCTTCAACTGCAACAAGAAAGAACAACCTCTGTCATCCATAAAAGTTTGCAAATCATTAAGTTTGAGATACCAAAAAAGAAAAGAAAACATCATACAAAAGGTCAAGATTAGCTAATATAAAATTTCATTATTTGAGAGAAAGATAATACGGCAATATTATTATCTTTTGTGCACATTTCGTCCTTTTCTCCATTTCTCATCCAATGTTTGCTTATTTATGTCTCGTATGACAGTCTCAAGTGTGTAATGTTGGTCTCATAGGAATGTTCGCAATTTTGCTCCCAAATTGGATAGAAATGGTGTAAGGAACAAAATTTGCAAGAAAAAAAATTACAAGTTAGGATTGAAAGAGCTATTTATCAAAGCGCGAGACTTAATGTGTATCCAGTCCTGTGGGACTCAAAATGCAATTTTGCCCATCCACTAGTTAGTAGCTACGATATTGAAGATTATAATTATGGATGCTTAAGAAAACTGAGTTATTATTACGAAATCTACTCACATACGACATGAGGGTACATTTGACAGTTTATGAGACATACCTTTCCCTCATCAGCATCTGAATGGCGTTGAGGGAACACAACTTTCATATCACCGTTCAAATAAAATCTCCGTTCCTCTATATTGCCCGTTCTTTTTTCTGAAGACAATAAAGGATCTGATCTATTGACTAACCTCGAATCTTTTTTAGAGAAAGGACAAACAAAACGCAGGTGAAGAGCATAACGAAGAGGACGACAAATGGCAGTGTCCTCATCTTTCATCTTCAAATTCATATGTTCCTCTTTTTCAGATGTGACATTTAAGCCCGAGGACATAAGAAAGACCTTCTGACGCAAGAATGTCTGTTTTTGAAACAACAGAAAAATATTTTAACTAACTGAACTCAGCTGCATAAATCGAAATATTGGTCTTTCTATTAGGAAACAATATACTTGAACTAAATGAGATAGGGTCACAATATATATATGTATGTATATTATCTCCTCTGTGTTCATATGATAGGTTCAAGGATAGTGCAAATCAAGGATGACACACACGCATATATGATTAACATTAATCAACTCATAAATTAGATATATATCGTCTATGTAGCTTGAAGGTAAGTTGAAGATCTCACCTTAGTACCAGCTGGCATGTCACTTAAGTCATAATTACAGAAGTAGGTGTGTATAGGAGTCTTCTCAGGGTTGCTCAGGACCTGTAATTCATGCTTTCATGTAAGCAATTGATTTTTCTTTTTAAATAAATTGAAAGGATAAGATGTAAAATACCAATTGGATGCGCCCTTTCATAGGTATACGAAAACGGTTCTTTCCACTTTGTTGATCGTCATTGCCAATGATTTTTCTCGGATTACCACTCCAGCACTTGTTTGATCTTGAATTCCCAGCAAGATCTATACATGCATAATATAATAAATAGCTGTCTCCATCAACACTGGTCACTGCAAATGGAAGTTTCTGCGACTTTGGAGAAAAATTTCCTCCTGTTATGCTTAGTACCGCAAGAAAACCATCTATCTTCTGTACAGTTCAAAGCAAAGAAGATACTTTTATTATTACATCAATATGATGGGGACAAAACTAAAACAGAAGATATTAACCGAGTTTAAGTAACAAATTAGATAACCTGACTACTTTTTCCAAGTGAAAGCCGACCAGAAATCAGAGATTCCTCAAACGACCCCACCAATGACCTCCTAACAGGGAATCCTCTCAAATTTCTTCCAATTTTCTTGTAATTGAGTCCATTACCTGAATTGTGGCGAAGACGCCATTTTATTCCAGTTTTATTCTCTAAGGATGAAGATTGAGCATCCTTCTGAAGAATATCTATATCATCACTACCTATTCTGAATTCATCATCTTCAGTGGAAAAGATCACTCCTGAAGTGCTCTCATCAAGAGAACGTGCAGCATTTCTTAGTATCTCATCTTTCTTGAAAAATCTTCCCCTGCCTGCAGATTTTACTCTTTCATAAAATTTAGGCCCAAGAGGAGACATAGAGAGTGGCGAAGAGATTTTATCTTTTGTGGGTATTGATGTAGCTCCTGAATGAAATACTACCTCACTCGATTCAAAAAAAGGATCGAATCCAGGTGAAGGTAAATGTGAAAATGGGAGCAGTCCCTTGTCTTCTATTATAGGGCCATCTGTGAAAAATACTGAGGATGTTTCACGGCATTTATACAAATTATCATTTCGATCTGAACAATTAGTCCAGGACCAAATTGGTATACTTAGATGATTTTTGCTGCCAATATTTGCCTTTTTATTATCTTGAACTGAAGTATTACCACATATATTTTCTCTGGAATGAGAATTAAGGAAAAGATTTCTGCTGCTAATATCTAAAGAATCACCACTGAATTTTTCAGGTAAAAGCATTTTATTTAATGGAGACAACATCCGCTTTCTCACTTGGGATCCACTAGGATCAGCTTCTTTCACAGAGACGATGGCGGAAGCAGGATTATGACCATTTAAACAATCAGATTGAACATCTTTATTTTCATACTTGAAACCAACAATCCTCGAAACTGGAGGCTGAACATTCTTTGCCACATGAAAATTAGGTGTAGTGTCCAAGAACCTTCTTTCAAATCCATCAGGAGAGTTTGAGAGGTACGGGGATGTTTTCCGCTGAAATTCTCCCAGGTTATTACATACTGAATCCCCACATGTTCGGCTCACGGCTCCCACACGCATCCCATCTAAATCAATTGTGCGTACACCACCAATTTGTGGCACACTATAAACGTATGTGCTTAGAGGTCTATTTTCCCCCACAGAAGTTTCATTCGATGAAACTTGAGGCAATCCCATCTCTCTCCTCCAAAACTCTAAAAGAAGTTCTAAATTCTAATCAATCATGAAACTACTTATTCTTACTTTTGAACATCAGTTGAATTTCTCAATTAGCACTAGCCATCCAACAATCATTGTGCCACAAAATCACAAAGAATCCGACCAAAAGTGAAGTCCAATAGATCAAACTCTGAATCTAGATAAAAATCTCAAAACATAAAATTCCTAAAATATAAAATTCCATTAAATCTTAATTACCCACTTCGACTAAAACTGCCCCCAGAGCACCACAGTGCTGAGAAACCAAATAGAGTAGTTGAATAGCATGATTCGCCCTTTCCAATACAGATTATCACAAGTACCTGAAATAAAACACAGCTGATTTCAGGAAATAATTAAGAAACACAAAAATTGCTGCTCGCATTTCCAATCCATTAAAAGATGGAAACCAATCCTTGAGTTCAAATATTTTGCTAAACGTATGATTTTACTTCTATTCCTACATACATATAATAGAAGGTAAAAGTGGTATAAAGACGAAGAAAAGGTAAAAAAAAAATTCAGAAACAATAGAGTTAATCAAGTCACCGATCTTTTGCATCAAAACTATGCAATTTTAATACGCATTTCATGGTAAAAAGGATCAACTAACAAGTAACGCAGATAACTTCAGCGAACAAATAAAGTGTTTACTTGTACGGCACACATTCACCTTCAATAATACATAAACCGAAATATAAAATCATTATTGCTTTTTTATTTATTGGTCGATTTCAGAACCGAAACGGAGACGGAGATTAAAAGTTGAATCAGTTTGAGTTTGTAAAGGGATGAGCGACGCACCGATTAAAAATGCGATCAATAATTCTTTTGAATTGAAATTGATAATCTGATAGCATTTGAATGAAAAGTGGAAATGAGGAAAGGGGTTTTATAACAAATTTATTTTGTTATCCTTTTTCGTCTTTTAGGAATGAGAAATGGTAATGGTGCTTGTGCAATTTTGCGAATGAGCCCATGCTCTTGTTTTTCTCACCCCCCTTGCTTTTTCTATGTTACTATATCGTTATCTGTGTTTTATTCTATTTTACTATCTGTTTATTTATTTAACTTAAAAACTAAAACTGCCATGTCTGTAGCTCTTCACCTAGAGAAATAATTCCAAATAAGAGAAATTATTTAGATGTTTTTAGATGTTAGTGTGTTATAAATTAGGAAAATTAAAAATAAAAGAAAAATAATTATAATTCAGACTCGAGTCCATTACACATCAAATCTTTCGTACCATCATTTAGAAGTTTTTTTAGCTAGTAAAGATTAAAATGAAAAAAGATCGAACAACTTTGAATATCTTTTGTTATTTCCCTTCAATAACAAAATCATCTTGGTTGGTTGTTCCCCAAAAAATATCTTGATTTAACTAATAATTTAAATAATGGTTTTGACATTTATTTTTAGATAAATCTCAAACTCTCTAGATTGTATTTAGGCAAAATTGCAGAAAACGTCCTAAACTAATCAGTGATTTTGGATTTTCGTCCCAAGCTATATAGCTTAGCCAAATTCGTCCCGTAATTTTATATTTTTTTGGAATATCTTCCCACTTGCCACATGGCTGCTTACGTGTTACGGCGTGGCAAATTTTAGCATGAACAATTATACAAGATTGCAGAATTCGTCCCAAACTAATTACAAATTTTGATTTTTGGTCCCAAACTATATTAACTCACCGAATTTCATCTCACAATTTGTTATTTTGCATGAATTTAGTAAATTTATAATTTAATGGAAATGAAGATTCATCTTTTACTTTTTTAAGGGACTAATGGTAATTTACCCCCTATAATATTAATAATATTCAATTTACCCCCTGTAATTTGAAAAAGAGCAGTTTACCCCCTGAGAAAATTTTAAAAAAGTATTTCATCCCCTTGAACCGGAGAGTAACTCAATTACATAAATTGAGAGTGGGCATGCCAAGTGTTTTATAACAAGGGGATAAATTTCTACATTTATTATAATACAGAAGGTAAATTGCCACATTTATCACAACACATGGGGGTAAACTGTCACATTATCATAACACAGGGATGTAAATTGAATATTATGAATATTACATGAAAATAAATTGCCATTAAATTATTTTTTTAAAGAAAAATAGTATGAATTTTCGAAATTCCTATGCGTTTTTGTGAAAAAAAATCCTATCTCAGTTCATTAGGAAAAATTTGTGCATTTTTTTTATTAATAAATCATAAATATTCATAATTAGTTTGCAAATAATTCTTTTTACCCATGTCAATTCAATTACGGGACGAAAGTCAGGGTGTTGATATAGTTTGAGACGAAAAATCAAAATTTGTTATTAGTTTGGGATGAATTATGCAATCTTATATAATTGTTTATGCTTAAATTTGTCACGTCATGACACGTAAGCAGCCATGTGGCAAATGGGACGAAATTCCAAAATATTTAAAATAACGGGACGGATTTGGCTAAATGATATAACTTGGGACGAAAATCCAAAATCATTAATTAGTTTGAGACATTTTTTACAATTTTGCCTTGTATTTATACGATAGAACTATTATCATTCTAATAAACATTGTTGTTGTAGTGAGTGTTGAAAATGTTAAAAAGAAAATTACTCCCTCGGCTTTTTTTTGTTTTATTACTTTGTACAGTTGACCAATCAATTTGACTAAATTTATAAAAAATAAAATTAATAATTTAATTAATATATTTCACTAATAAGTTGATAATATTATATGACACCATATATATTAATATTTAAAAGGTTTAATACATCATAAATTTGAATAATTTAACATGACAAATCACTTAAAAGATTGAAAAATTTGACCGGAAACAAAAGAAAAGGAAGGAAATGAGTATATAACTCTTCATTTGGACGACAATATTCCTTGATCACTAATCTAGTCTTGTATTATTATTTTGTCATCAACTTTTAAATTATATTATTTATATCTGTCGGTTTACTTGTCAAAGGGAAGACTTTAACTTCAATTCCAATTCTCGAATATTACTTCAGATAGGTTGTAAATAATGTATCTTTTGTAATTGATCTCATTGTCAATGGAAAAAGAGGTATTGTTAAGTAGTGTTGAACCCAATTTGAGGTGTAATTTAAACATTTGATTACATTCTATACTTTTAGTCAACCGTGTCATTACCAACACATAAACACGTTAGATAAAAGGCAGACCTCTGTATATATATTAAGAAAATTTAATTAATAAGAGCACATTATTAGCACAAAATCAAATGCTGCAAGAAAAAATAAACAATAGGAGGAGGGCAATGATGTAGAATTCATGCATTTCTATGAAATTGACACGATTACAAAAATATAACAACTCATGCACCAGAATGTGGCACTCGAAAAAAGACAATTAATATAATGGTGAAATAAGGGGTTATTGATAAACTGGCCTAATTCTCGACAAACTTTAGTCTTTAGGTTTAACGGCTACGGCCCACAAAACATGTGCACATGGGCCAAATTTAATCGGAACCAATTAAACTCGCGTTTGAACCTGGTTTAAGTGAGATATATCGCAAATCAAAGAGTTAAATGCAAAAAAATCCATTATGCTTAAACGCATGTATTATTTTAAATAACAAAAAACCACTATATTTTTTTTATTAGCAAAAAAATTCATTTGAAATTTTTTCATAAATTACAGGCAAGGTTTTGTCAATTTTTTTAAGTGAACAAGGGGTTATGCCAATTTACAAAAATAAGGGGTTATTGATAATTTTTTAGGTTAAGAGGGGTATTTTTTCATCCTTTGAGGGGGTATAATTATCATTTCGGTTTGAGAGATTTCTTTTACTAATAAAAACTAAGTCCTAAGGAATTTTTGCTAATAAAAATGACATGGGGGATTTTTTTATAAGCACAAGGGGTGTTTTTGCATTTCACTCTAAAATCAATGAAAGATAATTAAAATATATTATCTCAAATTCTATAAAAGTCTTTGACACGTTCCATTTACTTTTTTCTTTCCGAATTTTATAAAAGACATTGATTTGACATTATTCATTTATTTTTTCTTTTAAACTCCAACATGTAAACTCAATTCATATTAAATTTCAAAATATGTAAAATCCCAAAATCCGAATTGTGTTTCAATAATTTCATTGAAATTACCGAAAACAATATTCTAAAATCAAAACTCAATGAAAAGAGTCATAGTTTCACGTCAATGTCAAACTTGCAAACATCTTTTGTATATAATCTCAGATAATCTTTGTCAATAATGTCATATGAATATTAGTTTAATTTCTAAAAAAATTCCAAGAAGCAGTCGACAATTTGCACCCCAAAAGTATATATTTTGAAATTCTGTACTATATAATTGAAATCATGACACTTAATTTGCATCTTAGAATTACATATTATTTGGTAAATAACACCCTATTGGGATGCGCAATGTCAATCATATTGTCAAATAATTGTAATTTTATTGTGCAAAATATGAAAATTTCAATTTCATGGTGCAAAATTTCAAAGACTCGATATTTTCTAACAATTGCTCAATAATTAATTAGATATACGCAAATAATTAGGAATCTTTGCAACATAAATCAGAGAAAAATATTATATTAAGAAGAAAAATAAAATTATAACAGATCAAAAGTACTGCCAGTGGTGTAAACAATAATTCATATTTACAAATCAATTAAATAAATTTACTACATGTAACTATATATAAAACTTTCAATTACAAGCAGTCTGTCTTTTTTTCCTGGTGGCATTTGGTTGAGAGTGAACATTATTTATTAGGTGCAGGGCGCCTGTGAATAATTGGGAAAACTTTTTTCAGCCTTCTTCTTCTATCTCCTTTCTTTCTCCCTGATCCCTATATCAATACAAACTAGCTAAATTATAAAAAAATGCATATATATATATATATTTATTTCAACAAACTTTAGGGAACAAATAAAAAGGTAATTAAACATAAGATAATTAATGAAGTGGATCATGCAAAATTGCCTACCTCATGATTAGACATCATCATAATTTTGTCCTCTCTCTGCATCTTAAATTCCCTCTCTTGATCATCAATATTATTTTTGTTGCCTGCAATTTAAATCCCTCTCATAAATCATAATCAGATTTAATTTCTAGTCTCACAAAATTAAAACTCTATCCTTAACAATTTTGGTCTCAAACATTATCCTACGCTATATTTTTATTTTTTGACCCCGTAGAATAATTTATCTATTAATCAGCACTCTTGGTCCATATGATTAATTCTCTCAAGCAAATTGAGTGTAATATATGATTATGTAATTCACTTGGCATGTTATATATGTAACCATAAAATGCAATTTTACTTTTAATAAAATTTGATCGACCGAAACTTACCACTGTGAGAATATTTATTGAAGAGATCATCATCATCATCAAAATCGTGGGAGTCGTGTCGAACAACACAATACTCCCTAAAGCTTGGTGAGCCAATCAACATTGAACTTGCTTCAATATCATCCAAATTAGAAATTCTCTTATCATCATCTTCTTCCTTGTCGTTTCCAAGATCTCTTTTAATAGAAATGCTCAATTTTGGCTCTGCATGATTTCTATTATTTACATTATTTCCTTTAACTGTAGATATTTGAATGTACATGGAAGGATCATGTCGGATTGAGGTTAACGTAGACGGCGAGATTATTTGTGGCTGCGGTTGTTTATGTTTGACGAGATAAATATTTGGGTCCGAGGTGCATGAATTGGACCCGTTAACGATTTGTTGGCCTTGTTTAGTATTAGTATTGGTGTTGAATAGGAGGGGATTTCTAGCATTGTCTTTGGCAGGATTATTCACAACGATGGCAGGATGATTGTGGTTTGGGGGGAGAGGGCGATGGGCATCATCGTCTTCGTGTAGGTGATCGTATCTCGAAATTCCACAACCCATTGGAGGTGGTGGAACATCATTTATTTGACGATGGATATTGTAAGAAAATAAGAGGAGATCTAGACTTGGTCAAATGCAAGATTGGGAAATAGCTAGGGGAGTGCGTTTTGGATGGATGGATACAATTCATCCATGTGGGATATATATACATGTATATATATATATATATATATTTTTTTTTTCTTCATCAAATTAATTAATTAAAGGGCAAATTCAATAATTAATATGCTTTATAAATATAGTTAGATTTCATGATCATATGATCAGTTAATCATAGAGGAATAAATAATGTGATTTGCATTGCATTGCATTGACATTCAAAATCAAGTATATTACTCAATGTTCTATTGAATTGAACGGTGGCATGGTTGTTGTATCTTCAAAAATCAAAGATGATACAATAATAATAAAATATGTGTGCTTAACCTGTGAATGAGATTAATCCACAAAATACTCACTTTGTTAAGTAAAATATATATAATACTACTTCATTTTTTAATGTAGAGACACCATTATATATAATTTAGTTATCCCATAAAATATTCACTCAACAATCTCTCTGTCTTTTGCATGTTTTCTTAATTTGATTATACAACGAACAATAATTAATGAAGATATCTTGATTCTACGAATATTTACATGCAGGTGCTTTGCATTCATTAAAAAAACTGAATCATATATATTCACTTTATATGTTTTAAATAAATTAATACATTGCATGAATTAATTAATGTTATTTATTGACATGAACAAATTAGTCCAATTACATAGAATTTGAACGCCAAGAGGCAAAATATATGAACATATCTCCATAATTTGGGGTCTATAAATATCGAATCCAATGCCACACCATATTCTGTAGAGTGAAAAAGAATTCGAATCATCCAATTTATAAAATAACATTATCAATTGTTGTTGTTGAAAGCAATTAAATATGGAAAGGAAATGCAGCAGCAGCTGTTGTTCCAGAAGGAAATATGTGTCCACTCCACAACCACAACCACAACAAGTCACTCCAAAGAAAGAAGAAGCCACCGCCGATTTGAAGAAGCCACAGACCAACACTATCTGCAGTAATGCAGATGAGAAGAAAGAGCCTGTGGTTGTGGTAAAAAAGGAACCTGTTAAGGTTCTCAACTAATGTACTTAAGTCCTCTGTCAGAATATATAAAGCACTAAGCTGCTTATCAATGAATAAATTATCTCTCCAAATAAAATCAATGCTTCAATATTCTAAATAAAATCTACCTTCCATATGATATGGCTTTTAGAATTTATTCTTACATTTATTGTGTATTCTAATTGTTTATAAGATTGCTAATATTTAAATTATCTCGATCATTATGTTGGAGAGTGCAACTCAATTGCTCGAAATTGAATGTGGGGGTGAAAAGTGTGGTATAAATTGATTAAATTATTCTTCTCCATATAAAATAATACAAAGGTAAAATGCTTGCTACATAATTAATAACGCATGGGTAAATTGTTTCATTTTCTTTATCGTTTGAAATAAGTCTATGGTTTAAAAATGTCAAGGGACACTGTGAGTTTTCTATAAGAATATAAGAAAATGACTGCATTTTTTTATACAAAGAGGTAAATTAAACATTATGAATATAACAAAAGGAGATAATTGTTATGAACTCTATTATATACATTATATTTATGTTTCCTATTTCTACATTTTCAAAACTTATTTATTATCTATTGTTTTACTAATATTTTACCATTTAAATATTTCGACCAAGATCATTATAAACCGTGTTTCAAATATTTCATAAATAACACTTGAAACCAATTTTGTAACACTGAAATATGGCGAAACATAACCAAAATCGATCCAAAGGGGGTCTTCAAGATAATTCTTCTTCTAAATGAAGAAGAAAAACAGGAACCGCTAGACGTAGTTACGCCAGCAAGTTGTTTATGACCTGGTTATGGCTGATTCGTAGTAGCTTGCTAGTCTCATGGTATAATAGAGTAGTTTGGAGACTCCGGGACCATAATGCTTAGGTGTTAAACCTATTTGATCAGTTGGTGCGGTCCGATTTTAGAAACAAATGCTCCAGATCTCTATATTATGACAAGCTTCTTAAATCCAAACTATTTTTCAAATCTTATCGAAAAGCATCGTTATGCAAATTAAATCATTGTGTTATGGTTAGTATCGGAAATTAAGATTATTGCAAACATATGAACTTGTGTCTAGCTATAGAACTTATGTAAACAAGAAAACTAATTTTAGTTAGGTTGAGATTTTCAATGAACTAGATCAACACGTGTTCTTATTGATTCTATACATCTAGTACGATGGATATATTCAATCGGATCTATCTAATTTTAAATCATTTAAAAATTATAAGCAATTTTATAGCGTTGGATTCAGATCCGTATAAAAATCCGATTAATTGACAGTTCTCAATACAATGGTATACCACAATAGACAAACATGCTTATATTGGTAGACATATGACCCCAATATTGATCTAGACGTCTTAAGAAATGTACACCAGAATTTCAGACCTAATTTATGTTAAATACAATATTGATTTACCCTAAATAGAATTATAGACAGAACCAAGCGCGGGAGTTATTATTAATGATAAATTCACAGTACAGGTCAAATAAGGAAAGTATATAAATAAATAAATAAAATAGGAATTCGAATCCTAATAGGAGTAGGAATACTGGAATAAAAATCGGACGTGGACGTTTTCGCCTCTATATAAACAAACAAATTCCATCATAATTTCTCACAACAACTAACTGATAAATTGCTAACCTTTGTTGTTTAATTCAATTTTCTATTTCTATTTTTTACAAAAAAGAAAAACGATGGTGGAGAGGAGACTAACTCTAGATGTAAATGGAAGAATTCATGTCCCCGCGGGCTACAGATTTACCCCAACTGATAATGAACTATTAGTATATTACTTGAAGGGGAAGGTCTACAATTTGCCCTTGCCTACCAATTTAATTCTTGAACACGACGCCGTTTTCGATTCCAGTCCCTCGGATTTACCTGGTTAGTTTAATGCTTCCTATTTCTTTGTTAGAATTGGGTCTCATCTTCAATTTTGTTAGAGCATTGTTTTGATTTGAGAAATTGGCTTGTATGGAATGATTTTGCTTCTTCATTCGTGTGCGTTTTTATCGGAGCTTTGTGCTTTTTCTTGTTCAATTATAGGGGCAAAGTTGTCAAGTTTGACTAGCAAATATACCATTGTACAATTATTTTCATTAGTAAATAGCCCCAAATGTTCATTAAATTATGGCAATTAGATCCTCTACACTCTAAAAGTCATGTATATAAACTGATTAATTCATGTGATTGCACCCCCGCCCTATGTATATACTATATGTTTGTATACATGTACATTCATATACATTTATATAAATAAATGTTTATGTATGTATATATGTTTACTAATTTGAGTAATATTTTCTTATTTTAGCCAAAATTAGCTTAACTGGTACTGGAATTTAGTTATTTTCTAAAATTAAGGGGAATGTGCTGATCTTGTGGAGATATGTTGAAACAATGCTGTAATTTCAAGAAAGTTGTTAAAAGTCGTTGATATTTTGGGGAGAGTGTTGAACTGGTGGAATTTGCTAGAGAGATTTTAAGTATTTTCTTATTTATGGTTTATTTGTTAATTTTTAATCTTATGTTAACTTTGGTTGGTTAAATTGAAAAGAAAATTGTTCAGAAATTTTATAGTGAAATGACATGTGCAGCTTCGACAATTTTTTTATTGAAATATTTTTGCATTTAGAATTTGCTAACTAGAGGTACATTGCTACATTTTTATGAACATAGTGGTATATTTGCTAATAGAATTAACATAAGTGTGTATTTGCCAATAAGAACTCACATAGGGGTGATAAACCTTCAATTATCAGCTTAGAAATTTAATACCTTAATAATTTTTGAAGTCTTTGGTTGGCAGAACCTATTTGTTTAACTTATTTTCTGTTGGTTTATGCTTTTCATTTAATTTAGGTGATCCGAAGGAGAAGAGATACTTCTTCACGCAAAGAAAGATTAACAATACTACCAAAATCAGGAGATTAAGTTCCGGTTATGGGTACTGGAAAGCCACGGGAAAGGACAAGCAAATTTTAGTTTCTGGAACTGACCTAGTAGTCGGAATAAAAAAAACATTAGTGTTCTATGATGGTCGTGGATCGAAAACTGAATGGATTATGGATGAACTGAGCCTTGTGGGCTCAATTACTGCACCATACTTACCGAAGGTATGAACCTACCTATCTGGATAACTTTTACGATTGGTATCAGGGTCAAGTCATGGATACACTCCTAGTAGAGCCATTGCTGGACAGCTGGAGAGGGCAATTGTTTTTTTTTTTTTGAGATAGAAGGTATGACTACAATTGCCCTCAACGCATAGTGTGGGTCTGGAGAGTTGAAACTAGTGGTGGCAATATGGGTCTCATGGGTTGGCTTGTGACCTGCCCGACTTAACCCAACCCAACCCATATTTTCATGGGTTGGCTTGGGTTTACTTAACATTTTCATAGGCCAAAAATGGGTTTCTAAATGGGTCAGAAACGGGTCAAGTGAAGAAAACACACAAAAATATAATTTTTATCTGACCTCATGACAATTATAGTTAAGCCCAGCTCCTGTACGGGCACATACCCCCATTACCACCTCGCTTTTTCACCGATTTCACTCAATCCTACATTGAGTTTCTTTCCCCAATTTTACTCGTTTTTTTTGGATTTCACCTGCTTTTCACGGACTCCACCCATTAAAACTGTGTAGACTTAAGATATTTGTTGTTCTTCTTTGTTGTAGGAACAAATGGTGCAAGTAGGAGATTGGGTTGTTTGCCGGCTATACCAAAGTTGTCGAGAAAATAGTGATGAGATGGAATTTGCATATGCACAAGATGCACTGTCGTCACCGAGGTCGAGTGGGAGCACTGAGGTTTCTTCTGTTAATCCCTTTGATGATGAGGTAGCAAGCAACGTCATATTAGATGATGGTAATGATAAGGTAGCAAGCAACGTATAAGTTTTAGATTAGGGATCTGTGTTAAATGATGCTCTATGTATGCATTGGGCATCTGGAGTTGTTAGTAGTACCTAGATATGTTTAGGAATTTCTTCTTCTGTTATCAAAGTATGGTATGGGCAATAAAAGCTTTTTTTCACAATCAAGACCGGGCAACATATATATAAGCAAACTTACCAATTTTTAAACTGACACAGTTTTCTTATGCTCGCAAATTATGTTCCTCATAACGATATTGAATTTTCGGATCTCTATGGGCCTTTGGCATAAAACCATCCAATAGCATTTCCAAAATAAAATGTCGATCTGTAAAGATAAAATGTCTATGGCCCATCTGTTTATTAAATCTAGGAAACTCAACGGGTTTCAATGAATATTGATTCGGGTCACACTCAGATTTAGTTTCATTTATATTGAGAATCTTACCAAATTTTGGAATATCTCTTTTCTGATCCAATAAACTTTTTATTTTTGAAATATCCATCCATATTTTTATTTCAAAACAAACTTACAAATTAACCACTTGGATTAAATTTTGATTGAAAACACCAAAAAAATCATATTTTAAAATTAATTGAAACAGAAAAATATGTAATTACTACATATTTCTTTGATTTACAATTCTGAAATGATTCAGTTTCAAATATTATTATATTACGAAAGCTTAACCTAAAAAACAAATTTTTAATCCATGATTCTTAAGGTTGTAGTTCCAAGTTTTCAATTTAATATTTAAATTACATAAATATAACCAAAAAAATAAAAATAAAAATGAATTCTCAGTTTATAACTAAAATTGTAGTTGAAACTTTTCTCATATCAACGTAGCAGTTGGTACAACCATACATCCAAATGTTTACATGAATGGGTCAAAAACCTCGAAATCCAAATAGTAGTACAAGTGGAAGTCTAATCCACACATGATTCTAATCCTAGAGACCTCCAAACTTAAACCTAAAAGATAACGAAGCAAAAAAAAACCCAAAAAAGTAAAAAAAAAAGAAAAAGAAATTGGAAGTATCAATCAATGTAAATAAATCATTGTTGTATCAATTCAGGAATCAACTTCAACAAGAACGCCAATTCCCTTTGTGAAAATTGAGGCCTGTTCTGTACTTGCATTTGTTCCTCTTCACTTTCTTCCTCAGATGTCTTCACCATTTTTGCAACAGCTTCTGTAATTTCTTGAACCAAATCCACAATCACTCCATCAATGCCCATTAAATGTTGCATATACACTGCTTCAGCCACATTACTAGAAAAAATAAAACCAATTAATCAGCAAAGCTTCATATTAAGTCAATTTTAATTAAACAAACCATAAAAGCTATTATGTATATACAAAAGCTCACTTCAATTTTCCATAGGTCATGAGAGACAGCTTCAATTCTTTGATTTTGTTCACTGCACTTGGATTTCTAAACACGCCTCGAACTTCCGAAACAATCCCGTCCAAACCACCCTCTAAGCATAGTTTTATGGCTTCATCCAAAGAATTCCTTCTTACATCTTTGTACAACTCATTTCCTCCATTTGTTAGGAAAAACACCTAGTTGCAATAAATTTTCAAAGCATTAGAACAATTAAATCTCTCACTAAACTAAATATAATTAAAAATAGAAAAAGTATTTTTTTTGTACAACTGGGATCATCCTGTAGTTAACAAAATTACACTTTTTTGTCCCAATTTTCCTAAAACTGGATAAACTTTGTTTAGCACTTATGGTCCCATAAAACTGCAGTGTTCTGCACTTCTGGTTCCAAATTGGATGGAAAGGAGGTCATGGGACCAAAAGTGCAAAACTCATTGAATTAATAGGCCCAAAAGTGTTAAGGATCCAGTTCTGCGAAACTAAAAATAAAATTTTCTAACAAAAATATCGAAAAAATTTATTCGGTAAGCTTACAGGGTATGTGCTCTGAAGTTTTTTGACAAGAAGAGCAGCATCTGGTTGAAAAGATGAAAATATAACAGGCCTTCCTTTAGCATGATCAAAAACAACTTGTAGTGTAGCTTGAAGAACTTGAATCAAATATTCTTCTTTATAAACAACACAATCATCAAATTTCAGCTCAATGTTGAACCCAAGAGCAGGGTTCACTTCCAGAAACGCTTCTTGTAGAGTACAAAATGAATCATCTGATTCAACACCCCAATTTAAAATTTTGCCATCCTTTGTTTTCCTTAACAAAGTTTTCCCCTGTACACCAGATTCTTTCTGAGGACCATAGGCAAGAAATTCTGATAGAGATAATTCTGTGACTCTCTTTTCAGATATTGTATTCTGAAAATTCACAGTTTTAAAGACCCATATTAGCAAATCTACTAAAAAGAAATAAAATTGATTCTTTCATTAAAGCTTAGAACAAAGAACTCACGTTGTCTTCTTCGGAGAAGATGAAGTTGTCGTGAAAAATGATGGGGCAGCCATCCTTTGTCACCTACAAAAATTACAGTCGTTTTTTTTTTTACTTTGCTGTCAAAGTCTCTTGTCTCAATTTGTTCAAGAGCAAGACTTGAATTAAAAGAAGAAACGCAAAAAAGAAACATATCAGTATTTTTTATTACCAATTCAGCTTAAAAATGAATTATTTGGAATTCTCAAATTAGGGCAACCATTAATTTTGTTTCTATATCAGTAAAATTTTGAGATTTAACTGTTGTGGACCAACAAAATTTGTCTTTTGCAAAATAGGTTTCTTTGTTTTTTCTAATTTGTAAAAACAACGACGTGATTTACGCGGCGAAAAAACACCGTTTTGTTAAAAAAAAAAAGAAGGTAAAATTAAGGGAAAAAATTTATACCTGAACATCAAACTCAACGAAATCAACGGGGTAATTTCCGGCAGTATTGAAGGAAAGAATCGTATTTTCTTTAATTGCCTTCATCTTTGAATCTGATGACTGCAACATATTCATCCCATTGCCTCTATGCCCAATCACCAAAAATTTCGGAGCTTTAAACGACGCCGTCCTCCCGACTTCAACGCCTTAACGAATTTACAGAAATACCCAATACAACATTACAATACAACTCAAAACTCTTCGAAAATAAAAATCAAAAGGTAAATAATTTTAACAATACCTTTGGATAAACGTGAAGAGTAGAGAGAGAGGGATGCATTTTCCTGGACTTGATCGAGATTTGGAACGTCGGAAACGTGAACTGCTTTAAGAGCCATTGCGGAAATAATAAAAAGAAAAAAATAGTGCAAGAGAGATTTTCAGAGAGAGGATATAATGGGAATTAATGAATTTTTTTGAGGAATGGGGTTTGGGGAGAAGGGTATTTAAGGACCCCCACCCTATGATGGTGGAAGAAGAACTATACGGAACGGGATCTCCGCGCTGGAATATTCCAGCTCAAACTGGTTTTATGCTTTTGGATATTCTTTATCCTTTAATTTTAATTTTATTTTATTTTATTTGTGAGAATAAATGCCCAAGTTATTTAAAACTCATTGTGCAATTTTGGTTTTATATATATGTTTTCCTTAGTTGACCCAATGAGAAAATTACGACAACAAGTACAAGACTCATATTCATATTATGTGTGTACGTAATAGTTGAGACCTTGTCTTTTTTGGTGGATTTGAATTAGAGTTTTTTTTCTTTAATGAACCAACATGGCGCCACCATGAAAATTCGAATCTAGAAAAAATCACGCGTCGTGAATTAAAAGGTAGGTAGCTAGCTAGGTTTATTCTAGAAATTTTATGGAATATGCCGTGGAATATTTATATGTAGAAGAACAAACTTGAGGATGAATAACTCATTGCTTACATCACTTGCCATCAATTAATCCGTGTCTAGACACCTCTATAATCTAGTAGTGGATTGAATAAGACTAACTAATAATCAATTCCACAGAAAGAAAAATTAATTATGTTATTAACAATCAGAATATTAATATCATTGTTGTTTTTAGTATTGATGAATTAAATTATCCAAGAATGAACCAGATTATTTTTTAAGTGAAATGGTTATATTTTACATCACCACAAAATTAAATTAGTTGGATTACTAGCAAATACAAAAAATGTGCAACCAATAAATACAAAAAATATTTACTAACAATATTAAAATTATTAATCTATAAAATAACTCATATTCTAGTAAGATTCATCCCCATGCCGGGGTAATTTAGATGTTGACAACCTCGGGTAACTATAAATGCTTTTCACCGTAAAAAAAACATTTTAGTTTAAAGAAAAATTATCTTTCTACAAGATTAATCTCTTAAATACAATAGTCAGTCCGAAATTGGTTCATGCATGGATAATTAATTCCGCAAGCTAATTCAAAACCCGCGCCTCCTAATTATGAAGATAATACAGTAGCCAGACTTAATTAGTTAATAATTTAATATTGGTGGTCCTTGTATATTAATTATGTTTAACAAACATAATTTTGGATTTGTTGTACAATTTTGGACTAGTCAATACGTACAAGAAAAGCCACATACGTACATATAGGAAGAAAGAAAATGATATATATATATATATATATATATAATATAGGACATATATTTATGTAGAAAAGAAAAGAATTAATGAAGGAAAAATAATTGAAGGGAATTAGAATGTATAGAGAAGAGATAAGACTGGTTGACGCTGACACGATGATACATGTGTAGTGTGTACCATGAAAGAAAGAAGCCTGTCTAGATTGGATTCCTTTGACCCATTCCAATTCCATCTGCTAAAAACAGCTCAGCCGTTGGTTTGTATTTATGTTTCACAGTTTCAGTAAAGTGGTTGTCTAGTGGAGTTATTTTTCTAGCTTTTATTTATTTTATAATTCTTGAATCTTATTATTAATTTCCCGAATGTCTCAAAATATCATCTCACGTGATTAATAATTAATTTCACATAAATAAATATCAACCACTGTTTTTAATAATTATAAAAATATTTAAAATTTTTATTTATAACTATGCATCAAAACTAAAAGGAGTAGTACTAATTTAAAATCAAATCAAGTTATTCGATAATCGAATGAAGTTCGTTAAATAAAAACTTGTTTTAGCTCGGTTCGTTGCACAAATCAAATAAGCTTGAATATTATTTTTTATTTGATAACTTTTAAATTTCAGTTCGAGCTCGACAAGATAAGCTAAAAATTGACAAAGGACATGCAAATATATCAAACTATTCGATACTCGGTCCGAAATCGTTCGAAGCTAGATTATGCCTCGATTCATTTACAATCAAACCAAATTCAAATACAATTTCAAGTTCGATACAATATTCAAATCGAAATTGAAGCCAAGATAGAGTATTATTATGTATCCAGACAAATTTTATTATCTGTGATGTGGATCCACGTTTTTAGCCATGTTATAAGTGGGATTCTGGCAGGCATTATTAGTCATTAATTGGACCTGCAGGAATCACTACCAAATAATATAATTAAAATATATTTTTGTGATTAAATTAGCATATCCGGTACTCTGATCTCATGCAGTAACCTAACCACTGTATTTAATTTGAATCTACCAACAACAAATACATGCAACTTTTGCCGCGTAGCCCAGCACCGCCACCTTTTCTTTTTTCTTTTTACTATGAAAATTTCAAAATTCTGTCACAAATCCAGTTTGAAGAATTTATTTAATTACATATTAAGTATATTTTTATATTTTGTGAACGTACGATTGTTCTATTAAACGTATTTTAATAGTGAATTTGGGTTCAATCAAATCGAATTTAGATACAACTTTTATTTTATCAAGAAACTAATTGAGTAGATGCCATGGTCGAAGATATAAACAAGCCGGCCATGAGTTGGTGTTAAACTCATCTTAATTAGAAACTAAGTAAAAGTTTTCAAACTTCTATTCTCTAAATTGTTTTGATGCAACATTAAGAAAATTAAATATACCTGCAAAAGTTATAAGAAGTTGTAATTAATTACAAGATACATATTTGTATATTATATAGACAATGATTTGGTAAGTCTAGTTTTGTCAACTTAATTCGTGAGGCGAATACTGAGTGTCGTGTTGTGAGAAGATTGTAGGAGTCTTGTGGGAAGGCCGTGGAAATGTCGTGTTGCTCTCACGCGAAGAGATGGTAATAAATGTGTCGAGGTATTAGCACGTATGGGTCATGGTCCAGGGAGTTTGGATGAAACGCCTGGGAATGTTTTGAGCCTTTTGAAAAAGGACGTAATATGGTATTGTTTGTTTGCTTGTTGTAACAAAGAAAAAAAAAAGCACAAATATTATGAGAGTACTTGATGATTATTGGCTCAATCTTGACTTATAATCTTTGGTTATGCTCCGCTAAATTTTGGGACACCCTAGGCCATCTCCAGCCGAATCGAGGAGGCAAGCAACAGCCCCCTCATCGGTTGGAGACGGATCTCCCCCCGGAGGGCAAGCAGGCATCCGGGGGGAGTTGCCTGCCTTCGGGCAGGCAGGCAAGCCGCT
Source organism: Penstemon davidsonii (assembly GCA_034814905.1). Lineage (NCBI taxonomy): Eukaryota > Viridiplantae > Streptophyta > Magnoliopsida > Lamiales > Plantaginaceae > Penstemon > Penstemon davidsonii. Next base: position 10,737,922 of record JAYDYQ010002688.1, read on the forward strand.
CCTGGACGCACGCGTGCAAAGTTTTTTTTTTAATTTTTTTTTTAAAGTTAATTAATTTAAATATGTAAAAAATATATAAAAACTTTTTAACACTTGTTAATTATAATTTAATGTTTTCTTCAAAAAAAAACTTAATCATAATTTTGAAAGATAAAATATTTTCTCCTTCATATTTATACTACTAGAAGACCACTCATACACTAGTTTCAAATCAATGTGGAATAAAAACTTAACTCTCCTTATCCCACATTGGTTTGAAGATAGTATTGAGTGACCTTCAAGTAGTATAAATATGAAGGAGAAAACATTATATCTTTCAAAATTATGGTTAAGTTTTTTTTTTTTTTGATGAAGAAAACATTAAATCATAATTAACAAGTGTTAAAAAGTTTTTATATATTTTTTACATATTTAAATTAATAACTTAAAAAAAAAAAAACCTTGGACAAAAATATTTATGGTTATATAGTAATCGATGTCAATTTTTCTTAATTTATATATGTCTTAGTTTAAAAAAATATAGTATGAATATAAAAATATGACTTAATTATATTTATTATTATTGCAACTTAATTTAAAAATACAATTTGAAGATCAATTAAACAACTTAACATATACGATTACTAAGAAACACCTAATTCGAAATGGCCCGTGTGTTTCCCACAAGTGTTCGACTAAATCTTTTTTCAATTGGCTATTGACTTCTTTATTTCGAACGTTTCCACGACGCATCATATATGATTCCAAGTCGATGTCGCCTGATCTTGTGGATAATTATACGACTGTAGTAGTTCTCTTTTTCGATTGATCATAAAATTTTGCACGAGCCCTACGAGATCTACGAGGATCGGTCTCATCATTATGTTGCTTTAATTATGTTTAATTGTTGGTGTTTCCCTTGAAAATTATATTTTGTTTTAGTGTGTAATAGTTGTTGTTTTTCTTTTCACTCCAAGTGCATTAGTAATAATTGTTGTTGTTTTCCATTAATTATGTTTACTTGTTTTTTATTTTTATGAATGCCTTATTATTATTATTATTATTATTGTTGTTGTTGTTGTTGTTAAGTGAGAGTGGGGAAAGTTTGAAATTGAAATAAATGTTTTGGATTGTTGGTTCGGTTGGAGATGACGGACTAGGCAAGGCAGGCAGGCAAGCAGGCAGGCAGGCATGAGGGGGCTATTGTCTGCTTCGGCTGGAGATGGCCTAATTAACTCATACTAGATTCTAAATTATGTATTACATACTAAGACGCATATAAAGATAATATTACTCCTACACAACACATATATGATCTCATACAATGATACAAGTAGTATTTGTATTAAATATTATCATTTTAAATCAACATCTATTAATAAAGAAAATGCTTTAAATACTGATTACTAGTATAAAATTAAAAAAATTAAAAAAATTAAAAAAATTAAAAAAATTAAAAAAAATAAAAAATTCCTCCACGATTTCAATAAGCTTTCAAATTATAGACATTCGATTGATTAAAAATATGAGATTATTTGAATATTTTTGGACTTTATTCGACTTGAGATTCATTAAACTTGAATTTGATTTATAAATTTATCTGATCTAAAACAATATATACTTAAATTAATTGAACCTGATTCGCTTCTAATTATATTTTCAATCGAGAATCCAGATGAGTCATTGAGGGTGTGAGGGCATCTCCTATGATGAGGGGGGAGGGGGAGGGGGAGGTTGGATTGAAGGGGGTGAAAGAGATGAACTTTTATGAAAAGAGGGGTGAAAAATGCAAAATCCCCTTGATGGCTGCACCCATCGCTCAATGCGTGAGGCAATGGGATTTCCCCTTGCCTCACGCCTTGAGTGTTCTCACTTGCCTGCCCAGCAAGCACTTGTCGGCATCTTCCTTTTTTTTTTTTTTTACTTCATAAAATATCTTTAAAAAAAAATCCTTTAATTTGTGTAATATTTTTAAAAAGATAATTTTAGTTTTAAAACTCTTATTTAATAAACTCAAATTTAATTTTATTTTATTTAATAAAAAACTTTTTTTTTTTAAATCCTTAAATTTGGGTATTATTTTGAAAAAGTTAATTTTAGTTTTAATTATTAGAAACTCAAATTTAATTTAATTAATAAAAATAAAACTTTAAAAGAACTTAATGAAGCTTAAATACGTTTCGTTAAATTAAAAACGATATAAACCTAACAATTTATTGTGTACCAATTTTATTTCTTATTATTAATGTCAATCTTATTATTGTGTATTTTTCAAAAAATTATTGGTTGTCAACTAATTAATTGTTGTATTATTGTGTACCAATTTTATTTCTTATTATTAATGTCAATCTTAAATTATTTTTTATTATTCCCAAATCATGTCAATCTTAAATATATTTTTTATTATTCCCAAATCGGTTTGCGTATTGTTATCCGTTATTATTATTATTTATTATTATAATTATCCATTATTAATATTGTTATTTATTATTTATTTATTTATTATTGTTTAATTTTTATTATTATTGCTATTATTATTATTATTATTATTATTATTATTAAGTGAGAGTGGGGAAAATGAGAATTGGAATTAAATGGAATTGATAGATTGAGTCATTTGAGATGACTTATAAAAAGGAAAGGGAAAGTTGGACTTGGAATCTGAGGGGAAGCTGGACTGAGCTGAGGGGAAGCTGGACTTAGGCGGATGAGTCACTGGAGATGGCCTGAACCTTACTCAAGTGGCAGCCCTAAGGAACTTCGACTAGAAGACAAGATGTTAAAGTCTTACGTTTGATTATGAACACTATAATAATTAATAATATTACATTCAATCTTTTACACAACATTAATCAAAGCAATTTTATTTATATTTTGTGACTAATATAAGAGAAATTCTTGCTCAATTTGGATTTACCAAAGTAACTAAATAGCAAGTGCATTACACTTTGTTTGGGATTAGATAAAACTCTTAGGAGAGTGACCAATTACAAAGTAAGTACAATGTACTTACTTGATGATTGGATAAGTTTGATCAAGCCAGAGTTGAACAAGAATAACGGGACAAAAGAGGGGAAAACAGATGACAAGGAAAAGGCTTTGGAGGCCCACATGCTCTTGATTTATAATGGGTATATTATATAGTCCCACTCCAAAGATTGAGAAATGTTTCATTGGGCTTTCGTGCATTTCCATAGACACGCGTTGGAAGTAGTGGGAGACGAACAGTGGAGTGGACCATACAATGAGTTTCACGTGTAATAATTTAATTAGGGTTGTCGCCATGTCGTACTCGGGGCCAATTATGCTTGATTAGTTCGGTTTTGCTTATACTCAAATTCGAGTTAGGTTCGGATTCTATCAAGTATAAAATGTTCGAGTTCATTCGATCTCGTCTAGATTCGGATAAATTTTAGATCCAATAAAATTTTCATTCTCAAAATTCTTATCAATACTTTTTATATAACACATTAACGTTACATTTTTATGCAACTTAATTCATGTGTGCAAACATTTTGTATGATCCACTATACTTCATTTGATCCCATCTAGATTCGGCTGGAGTTAGAATTAACTCATCTAGCTTCATATGATCCTCTTTCGAAATACTCAACTGTTTTTATATGCTAATAGATTTGTTATCTGTACATTTTATTTCAACTTAGTTCACGTATTCAAACATTTTTTATGATTCACTAGACTCTGAAATTGAAAAAAATTAACTTTTGACACATTAAACCAGTTAATTAGAATGATGTAAAAAGATCAAACTGAAAATAAGTGGTATTGATATTAGTGTATTATAATTAATTCATGTTGATATATGAAAATATGCATAAAATAAGACATTAATGAGATATGAGCTCATGCATGGTTAAATTTATGGTAAAATATTATTTATGTCTTATAAAAATAATTAAAATATTATATATACATATATAATAGTTATTATTATTATAGGATTCAAATATTTAACAGATCGGAATATCGACATACAATCAGATCTCTAGTCGGATAAAAATTCTAATAAATCGAACCAAATTCTAATTAAAGTCTCCATCGACGGACCTGACCTAAATTTATCTATGAAATGTTCTTTCTTTACCTTTTTTTTGTGACGGATCCTGACTCGGTCACTTGAAAAAGAAAAAGAAAAAGGAAATTCTCTAACCAAAAAAATGACATGATCATGAACTTTCACAAAAGTAAATTAATCAAATCTCCTTTTTTATCACACATTTATTTTTGTACAAACTGTCTGTCCTCCACTTTGTTTTTATTTTTAAAGAATATATTGATCAACTTTACTTATTTAATTACTTTAGTTGATGCTTTGAAGTTTGCAGCCATTTATGGAGATTACGTTAGCAAGCTTGAGATCTATCGTTAGAACGAATGAGGAACCAGATAGTATCAGCATCAAGGTTTAATGGGATTTCTTTTTTGGTAAATACACTTAATAAATTATTGGAGAGCATGAGGAAGACAGCAAATGAAATATAGATACTAAACGCAAGAACATATATATGTTATAATCTCAAACAAAAAGAAGCCAAATTGGTGCCAGTTGTTTTGTTAGTTTATTTGGAAGAAATAGATCACAATTGGAAGGGTGTAACTATATTTTTTTTGATCCACAAGACTGTTTATATACAGCTCGGACCGAAGAGTGCAAAGGGTATAGGTCCTCCCCAGTGTGGTGTCTCCAGTAGGATTCGAACTTGAGTCTCGCCTCTGGGGGTCGCAAGTCACTACCACTTGGCCCAACCACCTTAGGTAAAGAGTGTAACTATATATACTATGTTTTAGTTATAAATTTCTGTCATTAATTCTTTTTTTACATATAATTAAAAAATAAATAAATTGTACCACAAAGTCAAAGATAGAATATATCTCATCACGAAGATGAAGCAATTAAACAAAACGAAATACAACAAAAAGGATCCACCCAGTTAAGATTGACGATCTATGTAGCTAAATTGTGAGCGACAAAATTGAATTCACGAGGGATGAGACGAAATTTTCAGTTTAACGGGCATCCCCAAACAAATTTCTTCAATTAATTCACAATCTAATAAACTATACACTTTCATAAGCATATTTTCTAATTAAGCGGACATGAAAGTACTTATACTTGACGAAAAATTATAGTCAAAATGCTAAATCTAATATGAACATGTATATTGTATTTATCATGTGATTAGGGGTACTTTATTGTAAATAGTATCATATAAACAGAAAATTATTGTGTGCATCCGCTGCATAAATGATGTGGTGCAATAAATGGATAAAATTGTATTTGAACCCATCTACTTAAGAAGGAGTTATATTTAAGATCCCATTCACACCGTATATAGATATACAAAATAAATTTTAATCATTTGTTACGCCATGTCATTCATACAACGATTGTATCTAAAAAAATCTCTCGAAATCAAATGAGAGTTATAGTGTTGCACTTGCAATATAAATGATTTGAATTTGGACACACTCGGAGTAAGATAAAATTTACCTATGTGTCACCTAGTTATGATTGTGCTTTGGGTCCTGCCATAAAGGAAAATTGTTTCGTCACTTTTAACTTTCGTGAGTTAAATAAATAAATAATAATGTCTTGGGATATATTTTTCTTTGTTTACAAGTTTCAAACACACCTTTCATCAAAAAAAGGTTTCAAACATCTGCAGCTCAGTCCAAACTTAGAGCCAGAGGCCCATTTAATTGTATTATGATAGCTTCCAGGCCCAGGCTCATTTTAAAGACATGTTTGGGCACTGTTCGATCCATGGGCTGTGATAACTGTTAAAAAAAATGGTGATTTACACTTGAACCATGAAATTTATCGTAATTACAGAAAATTCATGATTTTAAAAATTACAAATACACTTGGAGATTTTCGTATACATTTTTTAGAAGTTGTTAGGGTATCTCTGTAAGGACTTTTGAAGCTATTAGAGGTGTTTTAGAACATATTCTAAACCAAAGGGAATTTCTTTCTAATTTCTAAAATGCCATAGAATTTCTTGTAATACTACTAAACCTCAAGAATTCCGACCGTAAATCAACCTAAAAAAACTGAAGAGTTTTTCTTCATCCTTTTTTTGTTTACCAAGGTATTTAGGCATACTTGACTTAACTTTCTCGTTGACGTGTCTAACATGTTAAGTGAAAACCACTTTTTAGGATATAATAGAGTGAGAGAGGAAGCAAGAGAGAATGAACACTTGACTAAATCAACAAATACAACACATCATTAGGGATAATAATAATAACAAAGCAACCCTCACACATCACAAACATTCCTTAAATCTAATCCCAATTCCCAAAGCAACAATTTTGAACACCCGATCATCAAAGCAAAGTCCACTATAATTCACAACATATCAAATAAGTTTAATCCCACAATTTAAACTTTCACAACTTACCAAAATCAACAAATGGGTTTCTCTTTTTTTCCCCAAATCTGAAAATGGTCAGTCATAACTTGGGTTCCACACCTCTGTTAGTGGTGCTGCTACTCCCACCCATTCGATTCGATTCTCCCATTCTAGATGCCAAAGCAAGAACCTCAGGTGACATTTCCCAGTTACTTTCTCTTCCCCAACTCGAACGCCTAGGATGTATTCCTGCACGATCACCCTCATTTACTGTAGTCCTTATCTCAGGGGACATTTCAGTCATTCCACTATCCTTTGCGTTAAACCCATCATTATCGCTCAACTGGCCTTCATTATCTCCCCATACTGCCTTTCTTCCCAACTCAATGTCATCCACGGCTTTACCCATGTTAGGACTAACAAAACCACCAGCTACACATCTAGCTGGTAAAGAAGATTCCCTAGGTACCATAGCCCTGAAATTGTTCTTCGATGGAGGGGTAGAACCGTAAAATATCTCTTTGAAGTTCTCAACTACTCCTTTGTTATAGGGATTGGCACGTAGATCGTATCTATATCTAAAATTCTCGTATGTAGTCTGCAAACAGCATGTAAAACTATTCAATGTTACTTGAAATGAAAGTATAAAGACAAGGTTAAAACTAAACTCTAAGATAAAATGTTGGCATATTTAGTCCTCTCACTTTCAACATGTGACAGATACAGTCCTTAATCTTTTGTGTTTGACTCATTCCTTCCTAAATTTTTCAGATTTAATCAGCATTTCTTTCATCTTTTCAGCCAAACACATCTACTCATCCAATCGACAATATAGGTCCTCTTACCTTTTAAGTCGAACACTAGATATATTTAGGGTTTTTTGCACTTTGCACCCCCGAAACATGATAAATAGGCACTTTGCACCCCCAAAACACAAATTTAGCACTTTACCCCCCAAAATAGGAACAATTTAGCACTTTTCACCCTCTCTTATTTTCCGACAAAGTTGACCACCAGAGTCAAAAAATCTAGGGGCAAAATAGGTAATTCATTTTCTTTTTCCCTTTAAATTTGCAAAATACGATTATGAATACTAGAATATTAATTTATCTCTCCATCTTTCTTTTCATCAATATAAATATCCATATTGTAAACTTGGATTAAACTTTTATTTTTGTGATATGACTCGGTAAATTTTATGTATTAAAACATTTTAAAAACTTCTTGAATTCTTTTGAATTTTTTTGGGACATTTGAAAAATTGGTAATTAAAAATTTTTTCCAAATATCCTAAAATGAATTACCTATTTTGCCCCTAGATTTTTTTTATCCCGGTGGTCAACTCTGCCGGAAAAAACGAGGGGGGTGCTAATTACTGAGTTTTTCTTAATTTGAGGGTGCTAAGTGTTAATTTTGTGTTTTGGGGGTGCAAAGTGCCCATTTATCGTGTTTCGGGGGTGCAAGTTGGAGTTGTTCTTAATTCGAGGGTGCTAAGTGTTAATTCTGTTTCGGGGTACAAAGTGCCCATTTCTCGTGTTTCGGGGGTGCAAAGTGCCAAATATCAAAAAATGAATTACCTATTTTGCCCCTAGGTTTTCTTACTCCGGGGGTCAACTTTGCCGGAAAATAAGAGAGGGTGCAAAGTGCTAAATTGTACCTATTTCGGGAGTGCAAAGTGCTAAATCTGTGTTTCGGGGTGCAAAGTGCAAAAAACCCACATATTTACATTGACACTAGACATATTTAGTGCGATAGAGCTAATTTCAGTGAGCATATGGATTAAATGACTTCCTATGCGACTAGCATTAATGAATTTTTTTTACCCAGGAGATTTTTAATAAAAACAGATTATCAAAAGATAGAAGACCAAAACTAAATGTGTCAGTTCGAAAGATAAATGATCAAATGTTGAGCCTCAGACTTAATGCATTTGTTTGAGTGAGAAAAGACTATTTTTTTCATGGTTTCAATGTCCGAGGATTAAACATGTGATTTTGCCTAAAACTTCAGATAGCTATATGTTATTATGAGAAATAATAGCTCTGACCTGATTTGTACTGATGAGATACAAATGGAATGCGGTAAGGCCACCAACAAACCACACGGCTATAAAGGTGTAGACAATTAGAACAATGGAAGCAGGGGTCTTGATCATGGCTCTGCATATTGATATGTGTTCGGTAACCATGATCCTTTTGATATAAACCCAGCAGAAACTGAAAACATATATACATAGTAGAGTCGTGGAGAACACAAACATGAAGAAGAACCGGTAGTTTCTCTGCAAACAAACACAGTCAAAATCCAAAAAGAAAAAAGAAAGAAAAAAAAATGATTATGTGCATCCATCTACCACGACATAAACCAAAGTGTAGAGATTTTCAGATAAGTGCATATCTTACCAGTCCTATGCACTGCCCTACCCATGGGCAGTGATGGTCAAATCGTTCAACACAGTTATTGCATATTGAACAGTGAGAGCACCTAGGAGGTCTATAAAGCATGCAGGTGTCACAGTACTTAATCTTGACTGTAATGCCGTTTACTTCAACTTCTTTAATGCGAGGTAAGCGTAACTGAGGGGTTTGAGCCCCTTCAACATTCCCATCATAGCCTTCAGGTTCTGGTGGGTGTGCATTTCGAGGAATTATACCGGGATCTCTTCCAGAGGTTAGCAGGAGAAGAATTAAATCCTGCAAATTAAACAAAGAAAGTAGTTGACAATTCGACATAAACACATCCAAAAATCTTGACAAACAAAAATAAAGAATCAAATGGCAAGAGTTTCATGTTGGAGTTACAGAAGATGCACCATATTTCACAAAACTCGACCTCAACATGAAGACTTCATCAGATCTCTTAAATTAGAACAATCAATTTGAGTTAGGACTATGCATGAAGCCTTGAGGATGAAAATAACCTTATGTTAGAAGGCAAGGCATGATAGAACATGACAAAGTGACAGTAAAAGGTATCATAAATAACATATCCAAATTTCTCATAAACACAAATTTCCTCCAAACCAAACACAAAATATCTCATTATGCCAATAAAGAATGCCAACAGAATAAAGATAAGTGAAAGCTGATAACAACAATCATCCACTTAGCAAAGAGTTGATGATAAGGATTCTGTAAAATCACTTCATAGCCACACCTCTCACCTTAGCCACAATATTTATCTTTGAACAATTCTTTTTATCAAAATGAAAACCTAAGCTTCCTAAACATGTTGCAACAAGTGTGTGAGCAACGAACACACACACAGAGACACAAAGAGAGAGAGAGAGAGAGAGAGAGAGAGAGAGCTTACATAAAATGTGAAAACAACGGCAATAACCATAATTGATATCCCCCAGTGATCGGAAAAATCATCCATTAGCTTTTTAGCAACAAAGACACAAAAAACAGTGATGGGAGCCACGATCAGGAGTATAGTGAGAGCCAATGACCTTACATCTGGTCCAAAGATAAATCTTCCTTGAAGAAAAAATTTCTGCCAGAACAAAAACAAGCAACAGTCAAAATGTTAAGAGAATGTGAAGCACTACAATAATGACTTGTGGTTTTAGCAATTCAAATAAAATTTTGAGCTACTTCTACATTCTACTTAGCCGCCTACAGCACGTTACGGTAAAAAGGATATTGTTCGCACTTTTAAATGAGCTCGAGGAACATAGCAAAGAATCCCATCTCAACTCTATGAAATCAATGCTCTTTAAGAAATGATTCATAGAGCAAAAAGTTTCCGACTTTCCAACAGAGTGTGTGCATTGACAAATCAAGCCACGTTTACAATTTTAACAAACTGCATTCGGCAAATGAAACAGTACATTAAATTATCTACGAGCTCATATAGATTAACACCTTAAAGTACACACTCCCCTGATTATCTCATTTTCACATTTCTAAAGTTAAACACAATTCTTCAAGAAACCTGCACCCAGCACCAACAAAAAGTCATTGTTTGCTTCTTCATAACCCTATCCTTAGAAAAGCTAAATCAGCTCACAAAAGCACTATCATAAAATGGTCTAGCTGACAAAATCTATAAACAATTTTACCTAAGTCACAAGGAGATAAAAAAGAAATTGTCTTTCAAAAATTTTAAAATTTGAGCAATCATAAACCAGAAATACTTAAGATAGAAATAAAACTCACATTGCTGCCTTTCCAAGTTTGGTAAATCCTGAGCTCATCCGACCCATCAGTGGATCCGGATAACGGATCCGACTTTGGAGGTGGAACCACGTACATTTTGGTTTTCTTTTCAAGTTTTCCCCAACTTAAGTTTAAATCTTTAATACAAACTTCACTTCAAACAATAATTACAAACATTCAATGATTTTCACACAAAGAATCGTTGTGCTCATATGTTGTTTGGAAATTTGAACTGTCCGGCTACATAATTACCCGAAGAATATAGGAGTATAATAATATTCCGGCGGACAAGCCAGGAGGAGGGTTAAAGCCTAAAGGCGTGTTTGGGGAGAAGGGACTTTTTCTTGAATCTATTGTTCTCTTTTTCTGTGAGGAGTACAGCGAGATTCTATGTGAGGGTTCACGCTTTACAGGATGTTAAACAAACGTGGCCGATTTTAATTGACTGTTTACTTGAGGTGGGGCCCAGTGAGAGTTTGGTGATGGAAGTTGGTTACTTCCATTTTAACTTCTACTTTAAGTATAACAAAAGGTTAATTTCAATTCTATGTCATATGAGGTTCTATGGTGTAGTGGTTAGCACTCTGGACTTTGAATCCAGCGACCTGGGTTCGACTCCCGGTAGGACCTTTTTTTAAAATCACCCATTATTAATTTTTCCTTTTATTTACTTTACGTGGATAATCAAAATACTAAATTAGGACATTTATTTATTACAAAAGGAAAACAAAGAAATAATTGCAATGTAATTCTAATTTCTAATCTACTCATCAAATTGACACGATCATAGGAGTGGAAACAAGTCGCATAGTTTTGAACAATACATTGTTCAAGTTTCGTTTTAATTTTGTATTGAGCTTGAAATCGTGTTTGAGTTATGTTTGATAGTTAAACGAACCAATCTCGAATGAGCTCAAGTCAAGTATTAAATAGTTTGATATTCCTACAAATATATTTTCAAATTTTAGCTTAATGATTCAAACTCAAACCAAGCTTTAAAAGTTATCAAACAAAAATAAATAAAAACTCAAGCTTGTTTAATAAGTATGAAGAACCAAACTCGGACGAATTCTCATCAAAACGAGCTCATCGTATATCGAATAATTTAGTTTGATTTTCAGTCCTACATGATCATATTAGTTTTGATCCTTAGGTTTGGATTTCTTCAATTGCTCTCTTGTTGATCAAAAAAAAAAAAGTTTTCATGTATTCTTCAGATTACCATAGTTTTCTTCCCCCTGCAGCTAATTATGAACCACCCAATTGTCTTCTTTTCGGAATAAATACATATAATTCCATGATATAATAAAGTGTGCATGAAAGCAAATATTCCAAGTTCTTTTGAAGTAAAGTCTTTTATACTCCATATAAAGGATAAATAATTTACAAAATCATCATCTATTCACTTCATCAGTATCACTTTGTGTACGGTGTTGCCTTTTATCTCTCCAAAGCTCTCCCCACATCTTAGCCTCTGCAACAGCTCTAGCTCGATCCACATTTTTGTCCAACAGCTTCGTCTCTTGTAAAATATCCTTGGACTCGAAAAAACTTTCCATGTCATGATTTATTTGTCCTTCTCCCTCAGGCGACCTTTTGTCATTGGAGTCGTACTGCTGAGATACGAAATATTCAAGGGCATTCACCACGTCAGCCATGCCAGGTCGCAATTGAGGATCTTCTCTTAGACACATTAATGCCACTTCCATGGCTCTTCGTAGTATAGGCTCCGAGAACTGGCCTTTAAGACGTGGATCTGCTAGTTTAACAAAGTTTTTACGGTCTCTTAACATTGGACGTGCCTATAAAATCAAACAATGGTTACTTCACTAACATATGAAAATTTCAAGAAATGCCAAACAGTGGGAATTAGAAAATCTTAACAAATGTGTTTTTTTTTATCAAACGACAGGACAATGAGCTCTCATTTTCTTCATTTTCATCTTCCTTATCATTTTCCTCACTAAAATAAAGAATTAGACTTAGGCTGAAAATGCCTGACATTGGTCCCTTGTCAATATGAAGCGAAACTCGTTAAGGCTATGTTTGATTCTTGAATTTTAGTGAGTTATGTTCATTTTTATTTTATTTGCCATTTTTCTTGCTAAAATCCAAGAATCAAACATTGCCTAAAAGTGCCCGACATCAGTGCCTTATCTACTGTAGGTGTTGACTCACTTCACTGGCATAGGGTGTGTGCAAGAAAATATAATGGTTTATTTTTTTTGGGAACTTAAGGTCAGCATATGACTGGTCAAAGTGTTTTCGGCCATCTAATGTTCAGATAGAGGATTACTTATATAGACATTTTGCACAAGCAAGCAACACAGATATCCTAGTAGAATCGTATGAAGTTATATAGGCAATAGAATTTACCCAGTCGACAAGGATATGCTTTCCATTCCCATGAGTCATGTCCAAAGCTCTACGCCCGGTGATTAACTCTAACAAGACTACACCAAAACTGTATATATCTGACTTCATTGTAAGTTTTCCAGTTCCAGCATATTCAGGTGCACAGTATCCCTGAGTACCCATGACCCTAGTTGAAACATGCGACTGATCCTTACCTGGGCCAAATTTTGCTAGGCCAAAATCAGAGAGTCTAGGATGGTACCCTTCACCCAACAATATATTAGCTGATTTGAGGTCTCTGTAGATAACTGGAGGGTCAGCGTGGTTGTGCAAGAAATCCAATCCTTTGGCTGCTCCAGCTGCTATTATCATTCTTGTATTCCAATCCAATGGCTCCATATCAGGTGTAAGGTCTGCATCACAACGAATCAAGAATAGCAAGAATAACTAATTAATAATTCAAGAATTAAACTATCATAAGATAACCCTCATTGAGGATTCAACAATCTAAATAACTGCATTATAACATTTGGGAAATTTTTAAAGTGGAATAAAAGGTCTAGTGTCCAAAAGAATGGTCATACTGAAATGCTACAGAGTGAAGGAAAGCATCCTTTATGAAGAGAAAATTGTGGCAAAGTCTTTCCATCAATTGTGATTGGAAACAATACTTACTACCTCATTGGGACACCATCATGAAATTGCAATGGGATAAAAGTAAAGACTACATTTCATATCATTACAGTTATGCTATGCAGGTTCTAGAATTTTAATTAGGAAAATGACAATAAACAAAATTTAAAGCCTAAAGTTGTACCATTTGATGCAAGAAAAATACTTTACCTAGTGTTTTACTCACTAAATCCAAGAACCAAACTTAATCTTAGTCTGATTTCTTACCATGAAGGTGATATTCTAAAGAACCCAAAGGCATGAACTCGTATACAAGAAGGCGCTGCTCCCCCTCAGCACAGTAACCAATCAAATGGACAAGGTTAGGGTGGCGTAAAAGAGAAAGCATGAGAACCTCCACTAGAAACTCCTTGTCACCTTGTAAACCAGAATGATTTAGCTGTTTAACTGCAACCATCTGCGCCCAAACACGCCAAATTATGTCTGGACTTAGGAAATGTAAACAAACAGAGAAAGGGTAAAAAAATGGTTTTAAAACTTCAGTATGTGATAGAGAATTTTTTGGAAACGGAATATTACCTGCCCTGTTCTTTCTAATTTCCCCTTGTATACAGCCCCAAAACCGCCTTCCCCAATAAGGGACTCTTGCCTAAAATTGTTAGTTGCAGTTGCGAGTTCACGGTAAGAGAATAACATGGCATTCCTTTCAGCATTACCATTATCATTTGGAACTTGAACTGGAATATTAGATGATGGCTCTAAGTTCGGATTCATTTTAACTGCATTCATAATCACAATGGTTTATTCAGTCAAAATCTTATAGACAAGATCACATTGTGCAATATTATAGATAGGCTGAAAGAGACTTTCTCATTGCGAATAAAAAAAGAACTATTCAAATATATACAATTCGTTTCATTTAATTCAAAAATAAGATTTTTTTGTAAGAGACAATTGTAAATTGCAGAATTATGATTTGTGATGATGATAACAAAATCACTGAAATAAAAACTCTACCAAACTCAAACACCGCTCTAATTCAATCAACCAATTACACCAACAAAACTAAATTGTACATGCATCGGAATGAACCAATAAAAAAATAACCCGACCCATAAAACATGGTATCTCAACTGTGGAATCAGATCATAAAATCAATATATAATTTAAAATATTGAACTTTTAACCTGAGCAGTTATCAGAACTTCTGTCATCAGCGGTTTGCTTAAGATCTTTGGTTTCTTCGTTTCTAAATCGAATCACCTTTTTTTCTCTCCTGCCAAAACATGGACAGTGCCCCATTTGCTACAAAGCTAACTATTCAATCCTATTGAAATGTATGAATAGATATAAAAAATGATTTATATAAGCATTGTTTTCATTTTTCCCCCTATTTTAATCTATTTAATTAGGGCGTAGCAGTACAAATTCAGAAGAAAATAAGTTTATTGAATTGCTTTTATTCACACACGTGCGTGAAAATGCGCACGTTTAATTGGTGGCCCAATCACGCTTTTAGTACATTTCTTCTGATTAATTTGGCTATGTATTGGTCTTCTTGATTCATGTTCTAAATAATATTATATACTCTACATTTTCGATTTTCTAAATTCATAGGTAATATCTGGAAAGGAAAATCATTCTGTTAAAAAAAAAAAAAAAAAACGAAAATCATTCTGTTTAGTATTTTATTTATGATAGATAGAGGAAATTTAGGTAACAATTTTGTCGAACAATTGGTTACTGTCCATATATATAAAATATTACCTTTTTTTTTATGAAAGGTGGTGGATATGTAAAATATTACTTTTATGTTGGAAATATAGCAAGGACTAAGGAAAGAGTCCAAAGACACGATTGCCTTTCTAAAAAAAAAAAAAAAAAGACGACACTATTGCCATAAGTTTGAAGCCCAACGGCAAGGCCCCATAATATTTGGATTTTAGTAAAGCTAACTTTTTTTTACTTATTACGTTCATTAAGACTTGAGTTGTCAATGACTCGGATGTGGGTTCGGATTGGGGTTGACTTTGATTCAAATTTATTTATGTCGGATGAAATTCGGGTCAGATTCAAATCTTGCTTGGATCTAAGTTTTTTGAATCAAGGGGACCCTTCTCTATATTAGATAGATATATTGAATCTTTTTCAGGTCTAATAGAACCTCAGCACCACTACAATTTTTCTAAAACTTGTTAGAGAAAATGATATTGCTAAGAATTTAAGACCCGAAAACTCAAAATTCAAAAGAATTTGGCAAGACTTGGTGAGCTCGATATTTTAGAACTTGACAAAGGATCCGCATTTGGACCAATATGCCCCGAATCCGACTTATTAATAGTCCACGTTCGATTAAATTTGAGTCCAAGGATGCTGAAAGAGAATCCTTGCTTGAGACATCGAGGAAAGTGAAATCAAATAAGGGATCCAAGATTGTTGAGCTCCTTTATGAATCAATAAATGATCATGCATCATAGATACCAAAGGATGATTGGTCTAGAGGAAGAGATTAGCCCACACAAAGTGGCGAACATAAGTTCGAATCCCCGGTGGGAGTGATTCTCATTCATTATGTCAGACACACATCAAAATTATTAAGTCAAGTCTAATACATGAATACCCTCAGGAAATAAAAAAAATCTTGTTAAATTATAATATTTAGCAATTATGTATGACGCTTTCTTTTGGTTAAGTGAAATGAAATTTATCCAAAACTATTCTCTATATGCTATATGTTTCAATAGATTTAATTCATCTTGGGTTCTTCCAATAGTGGTTCACATTGATAAAGATCCAATATTTTTTGAAACCACATATTCTCGCGTTTCTTAGATGTGATAGATGCACGAGGTTAAAGTCGATCCAACCTTCCATCATGTGCTATTGAACCCCACTTAATTCAGGTGAGCTTCCTTTACTCAACTTAATACTTATGTTTTAATTTTTATGTTTCACATGATTTTCCACTCTTTTTTCCATTTCAGCTGCTGGAGTATGGTTTATTTCATGCTGGAAATTTTTTTATTGTCGAAGTCGAAAACTCATACACGATGAGTCGAGATTACACAAACCCGCCAGTGTCACCACTAATACAACAGTTTATGTTATTTACTATTCTGTCCCATTTTTTTGCATTTATTTCTTTCAAAATGTTTCAAAACAAGATTTCAATTCCTTAAGGGTCCATTTAGATGGGAGGATTTAAAATGAAGAGGAATTTCAAATTAATGGATTTGAAATTCCAATGATTTGAAATACATTCATTTGAAATCTCTTGTTTGGAATTTTTTTTTTTTTTACAAATGATTTCAAATCCATTCATTTGAAATCCGTTGTTTTGTAAATATCATTTGTGGTATTTGAAATTCCCAATCATACCTTATAATTTGTTCTATGAGTAATTCTTGCTCGTTATTTGTTGTTGATATCTGGATAAAATCGTACAAATCGATTTGGGGAAAAATTATAATTTTTTAAAATTGAGGGACCAAAAATGCTAATTCCAATTTCAGAAAATCTGGGGTCGAATTGAAAATCTTAATTTTCTGAAAATTCTAGACTGAATTGCAACTCTTGTTTTTTTAAAATATGGGGTCAAATTGCAATTCTGAAAATTAAGGTATCAAAAGTGCAAATTTGGATTTCTGAAAATCAGGGTCCGAATTCAAAATTTTAATCTTTCTAAAATTATGGACTGAATTGCAACTCTGGGTTTTTCGAAAATTTGGGGTCAAATTGCAATTTCTGAAAATTAAGGGACCAAAAGTGCAAATTTAGATTTCTGAAAATCAGGAGCCGAATTGAAAATTTCAATCTTCCGAAAATTATGGACTGAATTGCAATTCTGGGTTTTTAAAAAATCTGGGGTCAAATTTCAATTTCTAAAAATTGAGGGAATAAAAGATTAAATTCTGATTTCTGAAAATCTGGGGCCGAATTGAAATTTTTAATTTTCTGAGAATTCTGAACTGAATTGCAATTCTGGATTTTTCAAAAATATGGGGTCAAATTGCAATATCCAAAAATTGAGGGACCAAATGTGCAAATTCAATTTCTGAAAATTAGGGTCTGAATTGAGATTTATGAAAATTTTGGACTGAATTGCAATTCTGGGTTCTTCGAAAATCTAGGGCTAAAATTTAATTTCCAAAATTTGAGGGACCAAAAGTGCAACTCAAATTTCTGAAAATAGGGGATGAATTGCAAGTTTTAATTTTTTGGAAATTCTGGACTGAATTACAATTCTAGGTTTTTCAAAAATCTGGGATCAAATTACAATTTCCGAAAATATACAATGTGGATTTTCTTTTAAGTGAATTTTAAATAATTGGGCTTTAGGAATAATTTTAAATCCATTTAAAATTGGGTTGAAATCCATTGGACTAAAATATAGGATTTCAAATGACTGAATTGCAATTCTAGGTTTTTCAAAAATCTGGGATCAAATTACAATTTTCGAAAATATACAATGTGGACTTTCTTTTAAGTGAATTTTAAATGACTAGGTTTTAGGAATAATTTTAAATCTACTTAAAATTGGGCTGAAATCCATTGGACTAAAATATATGATTTCAAATGATTGAATTTAAATTTTGAATCCAAATAGTCCGATGGATTTGACAAGGAATTTCAAATCCACCAAGTCCAAATCCATCCATCCAAATGGACCTAAATGAAAATTCTTGTCAATAATATACTCTAATATAAAATAATTATTTGACACCGTATTCTTAACCACGACTTTTGATGACAAAAAAATTGAAGGTATTATAAAGATTCTCCTTTTACCTTTTATCTGAAAGTTCTTGCTAAAATAGCAAAAGTAATGGAACTGAGGGAGCAGTTGGTTGGGCTAAACCAAATTGGTTTGAATTACAATTTTGATTTATAATGGATATAATTTTGATTTATACAAAAAATTGGAAAAGTCTTTCTCTAATTTATATTCCCTCCGTCCCATTTATTTTGCTCCCTTGGTATGGTCAACTGGTCAACTTGACTAAATTTATAAAAATTATAATAAATAATTTAATTAATGTATCTCACTAATAAGTTGATAATACATATGACATCATATATATTAATATTTAAAAGATTTAATACACCACAAATATGAATAATTTAATATAATAAATCACTTAAAAGATTGAAAAGTTTGATCAGGTACTGCAGCAAAATAGGAAAATAAATGGGGAGGAGGGAGTATTAAAATGATTAACATTAATAATATAATGTTTTTTCCCCAAGAAAAGAGTATTGTATCCTTAATTGGTGAGCATTGAGCAACAAAAAGGAATGCATGATATTTAACTTTTTACCAGTACTATAAACATTACGTTGAAGGAGAAGGTTGTTTTTTGGTTTTACATTTCAAGGTTCACTTTCTCAGTTGAATTCTTAAAGTTTCCGTACTATTTATCATGTGCAGACCACGACCAATGATGCAAACAAAGACTTGAACATAACTTAATCCTAAATACAGTATATTTTCACCAAATGATTTGGATATGACCAGATCTATTCTCATTTGGAATTTTTCTAGGATATACATACTGCATACATCATTTATTTTAAAATTAAAATTCCTCCAATCCATTGGCAACATAAACATCAGAACACAAAATTTTCTTTTGTACATGATCAAGTCCACTACTTTAAGAATCAAAACACAGTATCTATACACCTGCATACACATACATAAAACACATTAATCCTCACTGTTAATTGCATTTTCAAGAATGAGACATGAAATTAATCAGTCTAACCACCCAGACACAATTAAATGAAGAAAAAAAACTTGCATTCTTTTAATAAAAAAAATCAAGTTGATCAGCTACAGATTAACTGATACACACGGAAAAAAAATACATCACATAGTATCTTACACTAAATAGAGGTCTTGTCCAAAAAGAAAATAAAAATTGTGTGGAATGGAAAAGAAAAATACATTCAACCTTTTTATAGTTTCCTTCTTCCCATGGGAGTAGCATTCCCATCAAAAAGCTCATCAATATTCGTTTCAATATCATCCGCCTGATACTTAACATATTTCTCCGTTTGCCTCCCCGGAGTAAACACCTGACTAAACCTCCCCAAAAAGGACCGATAAGCCGGGATAACCATATTCGAAATCGAAACCCGAAGCTCCGATTGAAGCTGCTCATCTCCCACAACCCAAGTGCTCTGCGTCTTATGTATCTCATTAAACATCGCATTAAAACTCGTAAACCTCTCCTTTAACACCGGCTTCACTACTTTCCCATTTACCAATAGCCCCTCAGGGTTCAAACAATTTAACAATTTCCCCCATGTTTCCCTCTGATACGTCTTGTGATATTGCCGAAGCTCCGATGATCTTTTCCGACACCACGGACTACCCATTAAGCTGTTTAGCTCATTAGACCCTTTGATTTTTTGCAAAATGTACCTTCCGTTGTTCATCAGGAAAATTGAGCTCAACGCGTGGTCTTTGTAGAGCTTCGATTTTCCCTCGAGATACGAGTCTAGTAAATCCATCACTTTTGTGATTTGGGATTGGAATGGAGATTGTTTTACCATCTCGTTGTTTTGATTTTGAGCTTGTGATGAACTGTAATCGTATTCTGATCCGGTTGCGGAATCGGCTCTTTCGATCTTCTGATGTTCTTTAAAGACTTGCTCTAGTGTTTCTCTGTACTCACAAGCGTACGTTAGGTAATTCATTATGTATTTAGTCAAAGGATGAACGGCCCCACCTGGAACCGGGGTCTTACCAGAGTCGTTCTTGATCGCATTTTCCAACTCGACTACGATTGAAATCATTGCTTCTCCTAAACGGGTTTTTAGCATCGACGTCTCCGTTCTAAGCTCGTTCACCCATTCCTCGGGAAACAAATTCTCGATCTGTGGTAATATGTCTCTTAAGGCTTCGTAGATATCGAGAAACTTGAAGAGTTTCTCCGGGGCGCGTTTTGTTAACGCGACAGCTTCGGAGAAATTGAGGAGTTGTACTATTACGCCGTGCGAAAGGGTACCGAAGAGGTTTTTGGAAACCGAAGGGTTGTCTGAGAAAACTGAGTCGGAGAGTTTGCGCTCGTTCGAGAACAAAATGGTGGCGCATTGTTTGAATGTTTTGATCCACGCTTCGATTTCTCTCTCCAGTGATTCCCACTGCATTTTCTGTACATCGTCGATGCTGTATTTTTCGAATCCGAGTTTGTGTAGCTTCTCTTCCAACACGTTTCTTCTCGCCACGAAATAAACCTGACAACACTCTGTTTCGTACTCTGCCGCGAACATTGATTTCGACAATTTGATCAAATTTGTCAAAATTTCGTCGGAATGTAATGAAAGATTGTTCTTTTCTTCTTTATGAGATGGTTCCGGAGGCGGGTTTTGATCCGATTCTTGAACCAAATCCGATTCGTGGATCTTGTAATCGTCTAGAAGGAACTTGAACTCTTCTTCTAAATACGACATTGCACGTTGTTTAACACCTCCGATTCGATTGATTGAGTAAGCGTACTTGTATTCTGATG
The DNA here is from genome assembly GCA_034814905.1 of Penstemon davidsonii. Taxonomy (NCBI): domain Eukaryota; kingdom Viridiplantae; phylum Streptophyta; class Magnoliopsida; order Lamiales; family Plantaginaceae; genus Penstemon; species Penstemon davidsonii. The sequence goes on from JAYDYQ010002688.1 coordinate 10,758,943, forward strand.
AGAATTGTGAGAGCGCTTTTGATAAGGAAGAAACCCGATTCACGGTTTCTAGAAATGAAGATGAGTCTTCTTCCTTGAGTTGACTTAATTTCACCTTGGAATCATATTCTTCAATCATGGCTTCGACCAAAACCGTGAATTGTTCCACGAAAATCGGGACATCGGGCGGTGGTGTGGATTCATCTCTTTCTAAAGAAGATAGTGTGGAAATGAATTGATCAATCTCTTCAGAAACTTTGTTTAGATCAGGTGGCAAAGGAGATTCAGCTTGTTCTTCTCGATCTTCTTCCTCTTTGGTTTCCAAATCGGCATTTTCGGGTTTGGACTCAGTTGCATCATCCAAGGGGGGCGGCTCATGAGGGGAATCTTGATCCGGGTCGGGTATTTTTGAATCATTTTCGGTGGTGTTGTTGTTGGTGATTTCTTCTTCTTGGCTGTCTGTTTTGGTATTGTCTCTGGAGACAAAGCTCGAGGATTTTTCAGGAAGGGGCTTCTCTTTCTCTGCATCCATTGCAGTTTCTTTTAATGGATTTCAAGGTTTATTTTTTTCCTAGTGAAAATATTACATGGAAGAAAGTTTAGAGAGAGAGAGAGACAGGGAGAAGGTGAGATGGAAGAGAGAGAAAGAGGAATTTTTGGGAATAGAGAAAACATGGCAAACCCGAAAGTGAAGGAGAATTATCCAATTAAAGTATTTTTATTTTATATTCTTCTTTTTTTAACATGTTGTATTTTTTTTTGGGGGAAATTGAAATGGTCGTTACTGGTTGTTAGTTTTTGGGAGATGGACACAAAATGTGGAAGTTTTCTTGGGTTAGAGGAGAGTGCGTGGATTCGTTATTATATGTTTTGGGTTGTAGAATGAGTATTTGACCAACTATTCGTGCTTTGCCACTCCTATGCATGATCTTTCAATTGATACCCAAACGGATCTTAGTTGTCATATTTTAATTTTTCAACTAAGAAATGATATGTCATATTTTTATCTGTCTATGTCTATATATTATTATTTATATAAAAGTGTCAATAATTTAAATTTTTTATGTAGATTAACATATCTTTAGTTAAATTTTAAAATATTTTTTTTATGTAGACTAATATACCTTTATTTAATTTCTAAAATAATGTTTAATCTTATGGCAAAAATGTACGTGTAATTGAAGAGGTATATAATTAGACATGGAGTCTTACTATAATAATCTCCTACATTAACTCCTAATATTTAGAAATAATTTCTTAAATCCGAATATTTGCATAAAAGAATTTGTGCAAAATTGCAGAAAATGTCCCAAACTAATAAGTGATTTTAGATTTTCGTCTCAAGCTATATTACTTAGCAAAATTCGTCCCGTAATTTTGGAATATCGTCCCACTTGCCACATGGCTGCTTACGTGTCACGACGTGGCAAATTTTAGCATAAACAATTATACAAGATTGCAGAATTCGTCACAAATTAATTACAAATTTTGATTTTTCGTCCCAAACTATATTACCTCGCGGAATTTCGTCTCACAATTTGTCATTTTGCATAAATTTAGTCCATTATTAAATTTCTAATTTAATGGAAATGGCGATTCATCTTTTACTTTTTTAAGGGACTAATGGTAATTTATCCCCTATAATATTAATAATATTCAATTTACCCCCTGTATTTTGAAAAAGAGCAATTTTCCCCTGTGAAAATTTTAAAAAAGTATTTTATCCCCTTGAACCGGAGAGTATAACTCAATTGCATAATTGAGAGTGGGCATGCAAAGTGTTTTATATCAAGGGGGTAAATTGCTACATTTATTATAATACCGGAGATGAATTGCCACATTTATCACAACACAGGGGGGGTAAACTATCACATTATCATAACACATAGAGGTAAATTAAACAATTATGAATATCACATGGAAGTAAATTGCCATTAACTTTTTTTTAAGAGAAAAATAGTATGGATTTTCGAAATTCCCGTGCGCTTTTGAGAAAAAAAATCCTATCTCAGTTCATTAGAAAAAATTTGTGCATTTTTTTTGTATTAATAAATAATAAATATTCATAATTAGTTTGAAACAAATTCTTTTTTCCCATGTCATTTCAATTACGGGACGAAAGTCTGTGAGTTAATATAGTTTGGGACAAAAAACCAAAATTTATAATTAGTTTGGGACGAATTCTGCAATTTTGTGTAATTGTTTATGCTAAAATTTGCCACGTCGTGACACGTAAGCAACCATGTGACAAGTGGGACGATATTCCAGAAAAATATAAAATTACGGGACGAATTTGACTAAGTAATATAACTTGGGTCGAAAATCCAAAATTACTGATTAATTTGGGATGCTTTCTACAATTTTGCCAAGAATTTGCTTCTATCTCGTCCCACGCTCCATTTACAGATTCAAACTCACACAATCTAGCAACATTTTTGTAAAATTCTGACTATTTTAGTTAAAATTGATATCATAAACTATGACAGATTTAATTTAATGGTCAAAATGAAAAAAAAAATAGTTGGGTATAATAAAATGTAATAGAGTAGAACAACTAGATACAAATGAAACAACCAATTGATAAAGAGAAGCTGAAAAAAATATGCAAGTGATCATGGAAAAGAACAAACAAAAAATTAAATTAGAGAAAATGGAGAGAGATAGAAGAGGGAAAGAAGAGAGCGACTGCAACTGCTCAAACAGAGAAGTTAGGGTTTCTTGAATTTTCTTTTTGAATGAAATCAGATATAAGTTTGAATTATATAATCGAATTTTTTTCCTATATAGGCTTTTACACAAAAATATTTCTCAATATGACTCAAACTGAAAACTATTTCCCTAAATGTACCTCTTATGTAAAATCGTTGTTGGCAATATCGATTCTACTGAAAACTCGCAAGTTCCAACATCAATTTATCCATCATCTTCGTAATTAAAAAAAATTAAATATAATAAAAATCGATGTTGCTAACATCGATTCTTATTAATTATAATAATTAGCAACTAATTAATCAGGGAAAGAATCGATATTGGTAACATCGATTCTTCAGAAGAATCGCTGATTCTTCTGAAGAATCGATGTTACCAATATCGATTCTTACATGTCCTTTATATTTGTGTTCCTTGAGGAAATGAAGTAATGGCTCCAAACATTCTTTGTTTCGAAACAGGATTGAAGAAAGATGACGATTGAGAAATTGGACCCCATTTCCAATAGATGATGATCTGGTTGGGCGGGGAAATGTTGCATTGAATGGCTCAAAATCGAGTTCAAGAACATAGGGGTCATCATTCCTAGAAAACATTATAAAGGATTATAAAATTAGTGATACTAAGTCTAGGAATATAAAAACAAAAATGGTGAAATAAGAAGGAGAGAGATCACTTACTGCCCATCCACGAGTTCTTCTTTGAAACGTAAATTTTCAGATACTGTCAACTGCTCGACACTGAGTTCATACACATTCACGCGCACATATTCCCAAACACCGGGCCTTGGTGGGATTGCTAAAGCAACGAAAGGTGGTAAAACTATTGCTTCCTGCAATTAACATATGTAAAGCAATTCCAAGAAACTAAATTAAAAAAATTCAAGAGTGTGTTAATGATTAAACAAATGTCAAAAGTATATATGCCTACAGAATGTAAACACGAAAATGGATATTTTCGGAGGTGAGTTATTGAATGTGAATGGACTGAATTTCCCGTATATAAACTTAGGACACATAATCGATATTGGTAACATCGATTCTTCTGAAGAATCGCTATTGCCAACAGCGATTCTTCTGAAGAATCGATATTGGTAACCGTATATAAACTTAGGACACAGAATCGATATTGGTAACATCGATTCTTCTGAAGAATCGCTATTGCCAACAGCGATTCTTCTGAAGAATCGATTTTACCAATATCGATTCATTCCCTGATTAATTAGTTGCTAATTACTATAATTAATAAGAATCGATGTTAGCAACATCGATTTTTATTATATTTAATTTTTTTTTAATTATCGAATAGGATTGATAAATCGAAACTGGTAGTTGCGATTTTTCAGAAAATCGCTGTTGCCAACTGCGATTTTACATAAAAGGTACATTTAGGGAAATAATTTTCAGTTTGAGTCATATTGGGAAATATTTTTTTGTAAAAGGCTATATAGGAAAAAAATTCTTATATAATCAGATATGGGCCAATTCATTTTACATATCAAAATTTACCTTATTTTATCTTTTCTTTTCATGTAGTTAAATTTTTATATTGATTTGATTTAATAAAAAAATATATATCTATAATACTATATTACATATTTAATAATTTAATATATAATAATTGGATACGAATATTTAACGGATCAGATTAGACTAAATACATATTCGCTATATATTTCGGATTATGGGTCTTTTTAATCGGATCAGATCCATGAATCTCTAATCGGATAAATATCCTAATAAATCGGATTGGATTTGGATTAAAATCCACCCCATTGACAACCCTAGATTTAATACACCAAGAGTCATAAACACTCTTCTAAACAAAAAAATTAAGAGTCAATTTCTTTTATATATCATTATGTTACACAAATAAAAAAATAGAATCGCATATTACCTATAAATGAACAAAAAATACTTATGACTGTGCTACGTACGCAAATTTACTTTGGCTAGAGAAGCAAAACATAAAGAATATCCAATAATATCAAGACATGCATAACCTCGAATTTTAATGGAGCTCTTTGATAAAAACAGGTGAAATAGGTGGAAAATTGATGAAACCGATGAAAATGTGTGGAATCGACAAAAAAATTCATAAAATCATTGAAAACATGTGAATCAATGAATAAATCGGGTGAAATTGGTGAACATTTGTGAAGTTGGTAAAAATAATGAGTGAAATCGGTAGAAAAGTGACCGTAAAATCAGTAAATATATGTGAATCGATGAAATTTGGGTGAGATTCGTGAAAGACGAATGAAATCGGTGAAACGACGAAATTAGTGGAGACTATATGAAATCGGTGAAAATGAGTAAAGTCGGTGAAAACATGTGAAATCAATGAAATTTCAGGTGAAATAACATGTGAAATTAGTGAAAAAATGTGTGAAATAGGTGAAAATGGGTTAAACCGTTAAAAACGTAAATCAGTAATGAGTTTAATCTACAAAAAGGGTGAAATCGGTAGAAAAATGATTTAAACCCCAAAAAAAATCGACGAAAATGGGAAATTAATCAAAATATGTTATAACCGTTAAAAAAAAGTTGGGAAAAACAGTATAAAAAAATACTAAACCGGTAAAAATGAATGAAACAAACAAAAAGACGGGTCAAACCAATTAAAAATAGATTAAACTAATAAATTAAATATGTAAAAATGGCTAAGGTATGTAAAAAAATGCATTTCAAATGACAAGGTAAGAGAACGAATTTGAAATCTACTTAAAATGGACTCAAATCAATTTGATCAAAAACTATATATGATGTCGTTATTTTTTGTTGTCAAACAATACAAAAGATTTGAGGTAGAGATTTCAAATCTACCCATCCAAATGGACCCTTAATATTATATCAACATAATTGTCTTTATTATATCGTATTTGGTGTCAAATTCATATTACAAATTCATGATGATAAAAACTTTTCGTATTTAACAAATACGAAGGCAAATGATATTGATCATTGTATTTTATAGTAATGAAAGATATTTAATGCTTAATTGAATAATTTTATATTGATTAAATAAGAAATTCAAAGACGTTCTATGATGTGTAGCCCTTGAAACAAATAAATATAGCTCTTAACATGAAAACTACTATTATGGAATGAACTAAATAATTTTCTTGTAATCTTAATTTAAAATAAATTTTACAAGATCTCACTAAGTCCACCATTGTATAAATTTGATTACAATAATTAAATCCATCACTTTTTTATAAAATAATAATTGGATTAATAAATATATTGAATAGCATTCATTAATTTACTCTATTTATAGCATAATAAAGTTAATTTTACTTTAATTTATGTAAATTGTCAACCTAGGCCGTTTGGTAGGATGTATGGGATTAAAGTGGATTAGATCGGAGTTGGATTGAAGGCCATATTAAAAATACGTTTGGTAGATTTGATTGAGTCATATTACATTAAAGCAATAAAATGTAATATGTTTGGGGGAATTATGAGTTTAAGCATATATTAATATATTTTCACTACTTAATTGAACATATTATGTTAGTTAAGATATATCAATTCATCGAAGCCGTTTGTATAATTCGTATAAGAGTAAGAGTTGATTTTTAGTTCGAATGCCTCCATGTTAATTGTAAATTGATATAGATTTTAGTTTGTGATTTATTTATGTAGAATGTGTTTCCATTTTCAGAGATTTAAGAAGAATTTATGATATTTAATAATATGTTAAAATAGGTAATATGTAAATTTGAGGTTATAAGTGACATTTCATCGAATCCATATTCACCCGGATTAACTAATCCTGATAAGGATTTAATCCATTTGACCCGGTATTAGAGCAATGCCACCAAACGTTGTATTATCCCATATTAATACATATACTATGACATAATACCCCCTATTAAATCCTACCAAATGGCCCCTAATTTACTACACATTACAAAATCATTAATGTTTACGGATGTCTTTCACGGACCAAAATCTTATTTCATGATATATTTATGCTAAATAATCTTGTTTGTTTACGCGCTTATAGAAAAAAAAAATTTACCTGTCAATTTCAAGGAATAGAATGAGTACGTGGTGAGATTTGTTAATCTATTAAAAATATTGGTTTAATTTGAACAAATTTCCTTTTTTCACTATGATTTGTATCAACTCATATCATTTGAATTAAATTTCGAATTTATTACTTCTCTTTCTTTAGATTACGAGCGTGTATTGGTGACTAGTTTTCATTCACAGATCTCATAGTGCAAAATATACCATTTATAGTTGAATTAATTAATGATACAAACCAATGATTCATTTTATTTTCAGACTTTTATTCTTACATTTGTTAAAAGATTTATATTTTCATTGTGCGAGTGGATTGGTACGAACAAGTAGCTAAAAATAGAAAAGCCCAAAACTCACTTAAAAAGAATAAAAAACATAACGTTAGAAAGCTCAAGTATTTCATCAGCCTTTTATTTATTAATAAATTAACAATTGCTCTATCATCTCGTCAACCAATTATCAGCTCACAAGTTTTTTGGTTTGAGTTTACGAGTTTGTTAGTAAGCAACTAGAAATAGATTCTTTAACCAAAAAGAATTCGATTCAGATGTAGGATACTTTCAGAAGTTTTCGCAACTCAATCATAGATGATGGAATCATCAAAGATTTGACATTTTCGAACTATATATGTAACTCACTAAAGGCCCGGGAAACAAAGAGAAAATGTGTACGAACAAGATATCCAACAACAAGAAGAAGGAAAATGATTGAATAGAGGAACTCCCGAACATTTGGCGATCTCAGATGTGTCGATATCAATGGTGACTCATTATTTCGATAAATCATTTCTTTGGACAAAAGAAGATTATGTAAACACTTACTTAGTATGGGGTCTATTTCATTCCATAATCTCGATTGCACTTTATTTGCTATGTGTCTCTGGTATAAGAATTTTAAATTATTTTGATATCGTCAGTTCGTCTAGATATTATAAAATAAAAGCTCATTTTTTAAATATATTTGGAAATGAAAAAAACTGTTTGAAACTCACCTATAAGGCACTCACAAGTAGTATATGTTTGAACGTCATTAATAAACTCCTTCGCAATCTCGAGACGTTCTAATTCTAATAGAAATAGACTAGACATATCTCAATATGCCGCTTATTTTTTATATTGAACCCATTATATTGTCTCTGAAACCTACGTAACAACGAATAAATACTAATTGGTTATTGAAGTACGTAAGTAAATACTGAAATGTCAGGTTGAAAAGATCCATGACCATGCACAACTTATTTAATTAAGTTTCATGATTCAACGAGACGATGAGTTTCCTATTATCCATCTTCATAAATATATAAATAGCTTTAAACATGGAAAAACCTAAAATTACTAAGCCCATGATATGAGAGCAACCAAGTCCCTATATCATTGCCTTAGGCAGGGCCTTGCCCATGAATCATTATCGATTATTAAGACACATTTATAATATATAGCATCCATAATAAATAAAATAAATAAATAGATAAATACACCATTGTACTGCCACCGTTCTTACATCAGTTGATGGCGTCATCATTCTTGCCAAAAAACGAAAATATGCAGAAGAACTGAAGGGTAGTTCTGGAAATTCAGCTGACCATTTAGTCCTCAGCGCGCGTATGACACCTGGTCTTAAAACACTTCTGTAGTTTACAGTACACTCCCAATTTCTTCAGCACCTATAAATACCAATCTTCGGCGCAATTTGAAAAAAAACCCTAATTTCCCTTTTACTCTCCATTTTCTCGCAATAAATCAACTCTCGAACGACTTATTGACATTATAGAGAGTAGAAAAATAATAATTTATCTCTAATTTAATCCGAGTAGAATTGGGGTCCTTCATTCATGAAAAAATCCGACCTTTGTCGCTAAACGGCACTGGGTTGAAAGGTTTGTTCAAGCTATCATGTAGTTATATACTCATATCTTGGTACTTGTTATTTAAAATTAGGGTTTAATTTTCCGTTTTTGTTTTGGTAGATTTTTTTTCCTACTCCTATCTGAATTGTTGAAAACTTTATAATTCTTTTTTTCTGCTGCATTTTATATACTGAGACTTGTTGTGTTGGTTCAGAGAGAGTGATTGAGTTTCTTCGTACTTCTTTATGTAACATGAGTTGTTGTCTTTGATGATTTGCAGCCATTGGTTCTTAGAGTAGTTGAGAAAGGAGTATTTGATGACCAATTCACCTTTTTCTGTCATTTTAATAAAAAAATTATGATGTCTACAGATGTAGATGATTTTTTTTTATTGTTAATCTGATCTTGTTTGTGGAAGATTTTTTCTTGCGATGACTTATATTATAACTGGACTGTTTTTTTTTTTTTTTAAATGCATGGTAAACATTTGATGGGACTGTTGTATTTTACTGTGATGGGAACGCGGGAAGGGTCGTGTTTAAAAACTTCGAACGCGGGAAAGTTTTTAAATTTGCATCTCTTGGTTTTGTAACTGGATTTGTCTGTGTAGTCCACGTGTGCTTATATGATTTGTTTGCGGAGGCTAAGCTATTCTACGATCATTTATAACCAACGTACAATCCGTTGAATTAATTACAATGTAGGAATTCTAACCGAATTTGTTAGTGTATCTCTCAAAATCCATAAGTGAAGTAGATTTTTTCTTGAAATCTTGAAGACCATGCATTAATTATATATTTAAAGATCAAATTGGTAAGTATGCAATATATGCGGAACTCGCTGACATTTGTCAATGAGGAAATTAAGGGTTCGGATCCCATTAGGAAGTCAAATTCGCGACATTCACTATTTTGGTAGAGATTGTTTTATTCTCGTATATCAACTTTCGACTTTGTTGCCCGTATCGAAACGAACCTGAGATGATGGAGAATTGTTTGATTAAAAATATAGTTGTTATGCAGTTCAAAGTCTAATTCAATTTATGTGTATGTTTGTCTAAGGCAGTTACATATCTCACTTGTTTTTCCTTTTCCTGCAGAACCGTTCTCTTTTTCTGTTGACCATTTATTGGGTCTGCCTTGGAACTCACTGGCCAGGCAGACTTTTTGGCATGGGAAGCCATTTCAATACACATATTTTGGTTGACAAGCTGACGAAGCTCAACAGCTCACAGCAGAGCATAGAGAGTATCCTGCTAGTTTAAAAACTGCCCAACAAATTATATCATGTAATAGCTTTCTATTGGCATTTAAGTTGCTGCTTACATTTATCTATGCTTATATGTTGTGCTCGGGTAATTGGTATTTCATTTGAGAAAGTGATGCTCATTGAAACAATCACTCACTGTCCAGTTGCTAAAAGCTATTGTCCAAGTAGGATATTCATTGCATACAAAGATGATGGAATAAGTGTTCCTTATGCTTCATAATTTTGTTCCTAGCGCATTTCGTTTTCTCATATACTATATCAAATACCAAATATCTGTTCGGTGCATCTATTTTTGGCGTTATTTACCATGTAGAGTAAAGCTAATTATGTAGCTTTTCCATTAATTTTTTCTTGACATTATAAAGCGCTATCGCACTGGTGCATTTTTCATATGAACAACGCGAAACAAGTTGTTGAAACATGGGATAGGCAATTTCATTGCTCCCCTCGTGAGCAGCGATTAGCTTTTCTGTATCTTGCAAATGATATTCTCCAGAATAGTAGGCGTAAGGGTGCGGAGTTTGTTGCGGAGTTCTGGAAGGTCCTGCCAGATTCTCTTCGTGATGTAATTAAAAACGGAGACGGTCCTGAAAAAAATGCAGCTTTGCGCTTGGTATGTTAGTCTTTCTCTATGTTTTTCTTTTTAAGAATTTACTTTATCTTTTTCACTCATATGTTTGAATAGATGAGAAAGGTCTATGCATGCAAAAGGTTGCATTGATCACATGAAATAAAATGATATTTTAAGTTCTTTATGAAGTTAATTTTGTTTTTATTTTTTGAAAAAAAATTGATTATGTTCTTTTGCGCTACTAGATTGTGAAACTCATTAAATGATTTCTTTCTACGACCCTTTTTTCCATATTGCTCCTCTTTGAAACAACTTAAAGGGGAAACGAGCTACTTACCAACGTAAGCTAAGCCCCACATTCAGAACTTCTCGTGCCCCCTCTTATTCATGTAGGCCCATCGAGGAAGGTTCATATAGGATTCACTCTCACTGGTTCAGTGCGATTCGACATTGATTAGAAGGCCGTAAAGAGCCCAATTTAAGACTAATATAGTCTTAAATTGGGCCTTTTATGGCCTCTTTGTCTTTGTTAAATTGCACTGCAAACCACATTCTAACTTCCTCTCTGTAAACCCTAGCTGTCATGATGCCACAAACCCCTTCATCCCGCTGAAACCCACTAAACAAATTGCAACGACATACATAGCATTTCTCTTGTGACCATGGAATTGACTGACGAAGAAACAATCGTATGCATTTGAAATTTCGTAATTTATACCATCAGAAATACCTCATGTTATTTGGGGATCTCAATTATATATCTCTTTATTTCCTTTTTTTAATTTCATTTGTTTATTGAGGATTAGAGTGATGCTTAGATCCACAAAGCCATTGAATTGCTGAATTTTTAACCTTCTTTTTATTTTTTCGGGGGTCGGGAGGTGGAGTGGGTCAATTTGTGTTTACTCATTTCCCCTATCTTTTTTAAAGATTTAACATTTATGTGAAGGTAGTATTTGAATCTCTTATGGTGCTCTATTTTTAATTTATTTATTTTGTTGGTAGGAGGGAGCAGAGAAATCTGGTATGAGGGGGTATGATAACAATGTGAAATTTCTTCTTCAATATTCTCACCCTTGTTAAAATACAAGTTTCCGAACCACAGAAATTCCCTCTGTCCCACCTCCCACCCCAATTTTCTTCACTGTTGCTTGATTCTCCAATTTAGGTCGGAGATTTAAAAGCAAGAGCAGAACTAAATGAAAAATATGAAGATGCTCCAAAGTCTTCACCTTACCCTAAGAGAGTTGAAATTGAGAATTTAATGTGAAGAAACTCCAGAGTCTTCACCTTACCATAGAGAAATAAAGACACTCACATGAATAATTATTTGTTGGATCACATTGTATCAATCAAAACTTCTTGTTGAAACAATTCCCAAATATGAATAGTTGAAGTTACAAGCATGAATGATTTTTGTGAAAGTATGAGATGTCTCATCTACTTTGTATTAGAACCATTTTCGTATTGTTCCCAATAGCGTAATTTTTTTTTTTTTTAAATACTTTAAAATACAGATCAACATCTGGGAGGAGAGAAAAGTATTTGGCTCAAGGGGCCAACTTCTGATGGTAGAATTTATGAAAAGGCAATTAGACGATGGCAATAAAAACTTGAAGCCTGATGGTTTCAAACTGGTAACTTCATTCATTTGATGAATGTTTTCTTGTGCATGAATTATGAATGTAAATCTTAGACTGTTGTTTCTACTCCTTTGCGAACAGAGGCCTCCTGGTGGAAAGACACTGGACAAATTAGTTTCAGGTTATCAAGCAGTCTATGGCAGTCAACTGGATGAAGGTGCGATCTATGACAAATGTAGACATGCGATCAGCTTTATTGAGAAAGTTGATAAAGACATTGAAGGTGATTACAGTCTTGTCATATATATTTGTCGTAATTGGTTCTCACATTCCTGCAGATTCTATGTAGTGGAAAAATGTGATCTGTGTTTTAACTATTGTGAACTCATTTTTGTTTATAATTTTTCATGCATGATTTGTTGAGTTCTGAAGCTGTATATACATTTAATTTGCCGTTTACTCACATTTGTCTGGGCCTAAATGCACCTTGGCGAGGCTGTTGGCAAGATACTTTTAGCTCGGTTTAAATTGACTGTTCAAAGTGCTGGAACTTTTCTTACAGTAATTTGTAGCTCTTTTTAAACTAATTTTATTTGCAAATCCTGAATGTTTCTGTTAAATTTGGAGTTTTGAAATTATGAAAATGACATTGGACTTTGATAGATGTAGAAGTAATGCAAACATTATTTGAGAAGACTCCGAGATTGACTATTAGTATATTCTGTTTCCCGAGTGAATAAACTTGATTTATTCAATTTAGCTCCATCTTCATACACTTGAGTGTCAAGATAGCACCTCTGATGTCGTCACATTTTCTATGGCCTTCTCCGTGAAGACCAACATCTGGTTATGATTATGATTATGATCATATATGCACAGCAGTGACGTCAAAAAGAACTCTGAATGAATTGTTAAAAACTTGGGGCCAAACGGAACCATGTTTGTGAAATCTATCTGGCTTGTAGGTCTGCCATCATTCATATATATTCTAATATAATATGCCCATACTCATTTATTTGTTTGTTATACATTCTCCTTTTTGTTTCCTTAAAGAAAGAAAGATGAAGTATATTGATGACTGATATTCCCCTTTCTCCTTTCTTTGGACTGTTTTCTATTGGAAATATCAAGGTGGCCAGGTCAATGGTAGCATCACTGAGGAACTGAAGGGACAGCATGCAATATTGAGGGACTCCATCGAACAGCTAACAGCTGTTGAATCTTCTAGAGCAAACCTTGTAACTCTTTTGCGTGAGGCAATGCAGGAGCAAGTAATTTATTTTTTGAGCTTATGTTAACAGTTTATTTAAAAGTTATATCTTTGTTCTGCTTTTGTTTAGTCAAGCTTCTATTCTCTAATAATGTATATTATAAATAGGTGTTCAAGCTTGATCAAGTCCGCAATCAACTTCAGGTAACTCATTCGTTCTCTTTTTTTTCAATTAAACTTTGTCCATGGCCAATGTAGATCCATGTGATGTTATAGTATCGTTGTACAGTCTCACAGAAGAGTCGGAACCTGGTTAAACTTTTCAAAAGGGTCAAATCGATGAATGAACAAGATAAAAAAAATGAATTAAATAGACAACAAAAAAGGCGAAATAGGTGAGAAAATAGGTTAATCGGCAAAAGAATAAGTAAAATAAAATAAAATTTCGTTAAATCGGAGAGAATGCGTTACTTGATTATCAAATGAGATAAACCACAAAAATGGGTGAAATCGGTGAATGAACGATTTAGTATAACAAAAAAAATGGTAAGCTCAATGTAAAAACGGATGAAATTGGTGAAAAAATATGTTAAAATGACAACAAAAAATATAAACTCAGTGTAAAAGCGGGTTAAATCGATAAAATAGGTTCACTTGGCAAAATTGAGGAAAATTGGTAACAACATGTCAAATTGTTTAAAAAATGGATTAAGCATGTAATTGAAAATGGATGAACTCAATAAAAGACATGTATAACACGTACATGGAAACTTTTATTCCATGTTTGGTTTATTCTTAAAGGAGCAATTCAATAAATTGAAGCAAGAAAGGGAAAAAAAAAACACAATGATATTTACTGCAAAGCAATCCAAAACAGTCTTATTTGCCTGCTGTTTTATGTTTTACGAGTCAATGTTGATTATGCTTTCAATGTTAGACTCTTTACTCTTTACTCTTTACCTTGCTTGTTTTAAAGGAACATGCATATAATGATGAGTTGCTATAGAGAATTTCCATTAACTGCAATATTTCTACACGACAAGCTTACTATGAATGATTCTTGATATGATTCAGTTAAGTTAGAGTGGTTAACACTAGGACATTTATTTTTTCTGAAAAAAATAATTATAATCCTGATTAAATTTCTAAACTGAAACTCATGTAATTGGTACTGAATATAGATAGCTTTCCACATTTTATAATTTTCAGGTAGCAAGGACGCACTCAGAACAGGCAGGCACTGGTAATGGAAAAATACTTACTAGGCGTAATGTAAACGGAAATACCGCCTCTCCCTTGCCACAGAGTTTTACACCCGGAGCTAGAGAGCAGTCAACCTCAGTGATTTACACACGCAAATCTGGCCCCACTGAAGAACAACAAGATCCTAAATCTGCAGCAGCACAAGTGGCAGCAAAACTCACGGCATCTTCATCTTCAGCCGAGATGCTCACTTTCGTCCTCTCTTCTATTGCATCAGAAGGAGTTCGTAAAGAATCATCAGTTGATTATCCCTCTGAAAAGAGAGCAAGGATTGAGAATAACCACCCGGAGTCGAATCCCTGTGAACCTCCTCCTCCTCCTCTGCCGCCACTTCCACCATCTCCGCCTCCAGAGCCACCACTGCCGCCACCCATGAAGCCATATCAGGTGCCCCAATATATACAAGCTCCCGTGTCAATAACATCTCCGCCTCCAGAGTCGCCACTGCCGCCACCCCCGAGGCCATATCAGATGCCCCAATTTACACCAGCTCCCGTGTCAATACCGAGTGGGACATATGTCTATAACATGAACCAACCACCACCTCCTGGCTATTGTATGGTTCAGCCTCCAACCAATGGTGTCTCTTTGTTTGCTCCTATGTATTATCCAACAGATGGTGGTTTATATGGCCAGCCAACGCCCCCTATGGGCCGTCAATAGAATTAGTGACCTGTTGTGTTTTATAGGTGTATTATGTGGAGAGTGCATAATTTTCAAACAAAAGTAGAGTCTGGATTTTTTTAATCTTTTTTTTTTTTTTTTTTCTTTTCAGAAAATTGGATGAGATACATAATTAGTTTCATGCATAATTTTAGTTAGTCAGATGTTTGTAACTTATAAAGTTTCTTGTTTTAGTTAATTACATGGAGGTGCAATTGTTTACTATCGTTTTTCTTTTGTCACCATTTCCAGAAATGCCTACAATATTAAGAAAAATTATTGCCTGCTTCACATCACCCACTGTTGCAACATTACTTCACCAAAATAAATGACATGGTGTATTTTTTTTAACTAAATGAAGTCTAGGTAATTTTTTCCAAAATAAATAATGTGGTTTATTTTTTTTAACTAGATGAAGTCTAGGTAATTTTTTCCAAATGTAAGTGTCATAATGTATAAGGATCATTTGATTTAGTGGGACCCACAGCATTTTAGTTTTAAAGTTTCTGGCATATTGTCGGCATAAAATACAAATTTTCCCTTATTCTACCATCATTCCCTTGGTATAAGCCCAAATTCAACATGGAATGCAATGCAGTATGCCTAATCCAATTAAAAAACTTAGCCCACTTACTAAAAAAGGATTCATTTGATTTTATATTGTTTTGTTTACATCATTATATAGAAATCAGATAATCTACTCGATTATAAAATAATTACAAAAATTATTAATTATCGAACATTAATATTAAACTAGAAGAAAAACGCACCCTAGTAAGAGTTGAATTCATAATAATCTAATGGATAATCTAATAGAATGGATTCATTTGAATTCTTGTGAAGTAACAATAGAAACTAAATAAATACTAGTATGATTTAAAGATTAGAGCTTTCGGTCCATAATTTCTTGATTTTTTTTTATCATGTTTCTTTTTACAAAAAAAAAAAAAAACAGTTCAATGTATTATTTATTTATTTAAGAGAAAGTAAACTTTACTAAATATTTATTCTTACCCAAGTAGTATTAAGTTAAAGTGTTTACCAGAAATACAAATTTTAAGCCAATTAAATTAAAATTCACTTTTTTTTTTTGTAAGTTACATATATATTATCCAAAAAAGGTTCCAACTGTGAAACATGGTATTGCTCGCTAAAAGGGTAACTGACAGCTTCATTGTGATTGATTCTTCTGACAATATTCTAACTCCTAATCAAATCTTATCTGCCGAAAAGTGAAAATTGAAAAGGAAAAAAATAAAAAGTGAAAATTGAAAATAGAAACGCACAAAGTGCACAGCACTCAGACTCAGACTCCGACGCTTAATAAATATTCAATCATCGAGATCTATTCTAGGGTTCCCCACTTCAAATTGTAAAACCCCTTCGAACAAATTACGTCAATATTTTTAATTCGAACAAATTTTGGTTAGGTTGGAATTGAATTCGAACAAATTTGGGGGAGAAAACAAATGCCGGAGGAGGATTTTGTGGAGTTAAAGTTCAGATTATACGATGGATCAGATATCGGTCCTTTTCGATACTCGCCGGCGTCAACTGTTGCTGTGCTCAAGGAGAGAATTGTTGCTGAATGGCCTAAAGGTGAGTTTGCTTACTTTAATTCTTCCTAGTTGGCGTTCAATCGTGATTCTATTTTAACAAGGGTGAAATTTTGAAAATACAGCATGTTTGCATAAACCTCATTTATTTTTATTGTCATTTCATTTCATTTCGGAATTTGAATTACTTTCCTGTTTTAAATGGTTCTTAGACTGCTTATATTCAGCTGCCCCTGTGCATATCTATCCTCTGTTTCTGTAGATAAGAAAATTGCACCAAAAGCAGCGAATGATGTGAAATTAATAAGTGCTGGGAAAATTTTGGAAAATAGCAAGACTGTTGCACAGTGCAAAATGCCATTTGGGGAGCTACCAAAAGGAGTTATTACAATGCATGCTGTTGTACAGACATCTTTAGCAAAAGTAAAAACAGGTAATTCTTTCACTTATCAGAGGTCATCTATGCTGAACTTGCTCAATTTATAAAGAGGAAAAGATATAGATAAAAATGAAATAATTTTACCCAATTCAAATTCTTATGGTTTAGGTATATTATTATATCCTGAAAGGGTACATTACATATCTGAAGGTTCTCACGAAGTCCATAGCCGTTTTTGGGATAAGATATTACAGAGTATGTTGAGTTTTGAGATTATAAGGATGAGGACCATGCACTTGGTTTGGTATCGAGATTTTTATATTTGTACTTCCTAAGAATGTTGAAGAAGATGAGGAATCTATTCTTAGTATATAATAAGCAGAGATTTTATTGTGAGAGCTAATTAGGAAGGTGTGAATTAAGTTGGGGAAAAAATACAGAAAAGTAGAGATGAGAGTTGAATGGTGCAAAGAACTTAAACAGTCCCTTTAATTTGTGCACTAATGTTTTTGTCTTCTTAATGAGATCAGATCACGTTACTTGTTTTTTGTTGTATGATATACTATGTTTTTTGCTCATTTAGTCTACATGTACAAATCTCATCCCATGACTTAGATAATCTGTTTCCTCCTTTCCCTCTCATACTTTGCCTTTTTCAATCTGTCTCATCATCTCTGTTCAATAGTATTGGCTTAGTTATTAGACATCTGGTCGTTCCTCTGTGTAATCCGCAACTTTCTAGTTTAGGCCAACTATCAGGCTCTATCTATTATTAGTATGATGCTGCTTTGTCACTAGTTTGCTGTTAGAAATAACATCTGCATGTGTTTGATGTTTGTTTGATTACTTAAGAAGTCTTACTTCCCATTTAGTGAGGGAATGGGAAAAAAATGCATTTGGTACTCACAAGTTCCTGAACTTGTGTTTTATAAATTTATATA
Source organism: Penstemon davidsonii (assembly GCA_034814905.1). NCBI lineage: Eukaryota > Viridiplantae > Streptophyta > Magnoliopsida > Lamiales > Plantaginaceae > Penstemon > Penstemon davidsonii. Next base: position 10,776,946 of record JAYDYQ010002688.1, read on the forward strand.
GAAATACTCATTCCTACAAAAATCCCCATACCAAAATATGATATTGGCCATTCTTATCATTGCTGTCGTAAATTATTGCTTAGCGAACATGGGATATACCATCTTTATTTCATTCCTAGAATAATTTCTTTACCAAATTTCATATTTCATATTTATGTAAAATTCTTCATATTAGTATTTGTCACTATATATTTGGGCTGCAACATTAGTTGAGTTATTACCACTAAGGAAACCTTTATTAACAGCAGCAGTGCACAGTGTTACCCTACTAAATATCAATAGTCCAACAAATTAACTATTGGTGTTTGTAATAACCTTACACTTAGTATTCCCTCTTTAAAATGAAGAGCTTCATAACAAATGATATTTCATTTAAGTCCTATGTTTTCTGTTGTTCCATCTAGTTGCATAGTTATTGAAAGTTACTATTCTTTGTTCACAGAGAAGAAGATTGACGAGATTCCCAAGAAAAACATCTGTTTTTGTTCCATTTTGTGATCTTGTGGACTTCTTGGGGTTATCTGCTGTAAACATATTCAGAAGCTGGAAGAGACAATAACTTGTAAACAGAACGATACTCGCTGTTCAGTGTGTTGTCTGTTATGTTACCATGTATCTGCATTTCTATAAATATGTTACTTCGTGTAAATTTGTATGTTTATATACGTACTGAGAATACAAGAACTTTTGGCTCTATATACCCTCAAAAGGGTCTTACATTTGCTGGCTTTTTGTAGAGCTATGCATGTATCCTTCTTACTGAGTTTTTCGTCTATTTTATTTTATTTTATTTTTGTTCTCGAGCTCACTTCAATTTTGGATTTTGTTCTACTGATGTTCCTTCCGCACAAAATAATATACTTATGCAAGAAAATTGGGGGAATAATTAAAAACAATTATATTGAGAATTTTACCTCTGAGCATATTCCAATTCTCAACAATCTTGTTTATCGTAATTTAACTGTTTATTCACATTAAAAGAGTTCTTGTTTAGTAAGATAGATTTATTGATTTAGGAAGTAATTCGACCTGCATTTTTAGTCCCCATATGGTTAAACTCTTAGCCTTTTGGTAAATATTGCCTCCATTCAGTCCATTTTGCAATTTGGTCACATAGACCAGTCTGTGTTGTGTACTTTTGGTTATATTCAAATATATTAATACAACACTTTTGGTCCCAAATAGGATGGATATGGGGTTATAGGATGACCAAAGTGGAAGAGATTTAAAAATTGTTAAACAAAAAATATAATATTATAATATGAAAAGTTCAGTCTTTAGGACTAAAAATGCAATTTTTCCCTCTCTGATATAATTGAAGGATACCCAGTAAATAAACAAATGATAAAGATATTAATATTAAGCCAATCATCCATAAACTAATGTAAATTTGACCTAACCCAAAGGTCATTTTCTAGATATACAAAAGAAAGATTTAATAACTCTTTTTCCTCTTTTGTTCTGGGCTTTAACTTTATATGGGTGCTTGGATCACATTAAAACAATTACAAATAATACAAATATAATTAAATATTGCAAAGGGACAAATAAAACACGTACATACACGCATTGGCATGCATGAGATTAATTGATTAGCATCGCCATGCAGAAGCAGCAAGAATAGCTCTATCTTGCCACCCCAATAGCAAACAACCCTTATCTTCTGTCAACCTATACCCATCACAAGAATACAAACCCAACAATATTTTCGATTGAGTCACTGCATTTTCACTTAATCTCACCCCTTGAAATCCCTTCCCTTCCATAATTTTCCTCCATTTTTCGAGTCTTTCGTGCCTCATTACCCTTTCCGGCCCCTCACGCGCCACGATGTTCCTTATCTCCGGCGCAAAAATATGTTGCTCAACCTTCGCCCTTTGCAAGGAATCCGGTGGAAACGTAGCATCCAACGAGTCGAAAATGGCCGAATAGTAGTGTAATGCTTCTAAGAATCGGCCCAAGAAGTATGGTCCATTGTGACTTGCTTCTTGTTCAACTATAGTTACTATATTCGGTGCTTGATCTCTGATCATGGTTAACAAATTCCCAAGACAATTACCAGGAACTCGATGAAGCCGGTTAACCGAGTTAACCGCGAGCGCCTCACCAACTCTTCGGTTAAACATATGGGGCTTTAGGTTTTCGAGTTCTTCACCAACTGGGTGAAACTCAAATGGGACGTGTAGAGAGTGAGCCAACTCAGTCAAACAACGTCCCGTCTCCATCACCGACTCGGGTGAGGGCCCAACTCCAGTAATTCGAAGAAATGGGGCCCCACCTTGCCTTGCGGCCAAAGCCTGCATAAAAGCAGGCCACTGGTACCCTTGCAAGATATCCAGATCTATGACATGAACACGCTCTTCGGCCTCGAATGCTTCGAAAATTGCTTGATTAGCGGTGAAATGAGCAAATTTGATGTAAGGGCAAGCTTGATATAAGATTTGATAAATCTTGAGGATTTCTAGATTGTCAGGAGGAAAGGGATTGAAAGGCTTTGAGTTAGAGGTGCTGGGTTTATTGGTGAGGGTGGAAGCGAGTCTCGCACTCAGTGCTTCGGTGAAGCAAGCGGCAACTCGTTGCATGGAATCGCCTATGGGCGAGACGACTCGGCTCAGGTGGTGGAGGTACCTTCTTGCTAACATGTAGTCTTCTTTGGATACTGCTTCAGCACAAGCAAGGAGAAGGTGAACTAGTTGTAGTCCACTATCTGGTTCCTGTATGATTGTGCAATACATATAAGAAAGGATTAGTCTTTCTCTTTTGTGTTGAAGTTTAATTTAAAAAATTGTCTGTTAATTTTTTCTATCAATTAATTAACTTGGGAATGTGTGTCTTGATCCATGTTCGACCGACCAAACCCTTACCTCTTTTTGTTGGATTGGATTGAATTAAAATTTATAGGTGTGACCGACCAAAACTAGCTTATCACACAATGATATATCACCTCTACCTAGGTACGTATATATTGTCTGACTTTATTCAGTCCGAACTTGATCTAACTCAATTCAGTTTAGATTTTAATAAATCCTGAATTTATATGTACGTAAATATCGATCTTTATGCTAGTTGAATCTTTAATTTAGTTATCTATACGTGGATATTTGAATATGTATTTAACCGGAAAATAGTATATCGTATTCGCAAACTAAGAATTATAGACCAAACCACAAACCAACTCGATTTTGAGTTCAGTTTTACCCTCTATGCATGAGTTGGCCCCAACATGCACCCAACCATGGGCATCCTCGATTATCAATTCGATTTTACCATGAATCCTTGCACATGGATCCATTGCATGAGCATGGATGGGGCACAACATAACTAAATGGTTTTTTTTTTTTTTTTAATTTTTTTATAACCCAAATAGTAAAATAATCCATTTTAACTCGTCCAACCCGACCCACCGCACCAAGATTTGCACTCTTACCTGCTCAGGTTCAATAACTGGCACCATAAAAGTGTTGTGCATATTTGGTATCTGGTTTTGCTGATGAAGTTGCTGCTGCTGTACTCTTGGTAAAACCGGCGTTGGTGCTTGCTGGTGGTGCCGCCTCTCACGGTGGCGTTGCATCTGTTCATGTACCTCTTCCTGTTGCCTTTCTTGTTCCAATTGCTGTGACAACGGCGTAGCTACAACATGTCCCACCTGATCATATATACCACTGATCATCTCTTGACCCGAGCTCTGTTCACCTACAACCGGTCCACAAAACCTGGTCGTATTAGGCATCGTCAAGCAATCCAAAAGCTCCGGCACCATATTCATAGCGTCAAAACAATCTTCCATGGATCCCAATTCGTCTTTATTATAATTATTATTATTATTATTATTATAATTATAATTGTCATCGAGTAGGCTCTCGAGTGCAGGCAATGAAAGGCTGTCGACTTGCTCCATCTGCATAAATTGATTGCTGGGTGAGTTGAAAACTTTGTGAATCGGGCTCATCGGGCTCATACCTTTCCCCTTGTACGGCCCGAGCGGCGATGGGAATCGCGGCGGAGAGTTGTAATTGAAATTAGGGTTTCGCACAGGAGAGCAAATCATGAAATCGGTCTCCAATTGATGTTCGGATAAGATGGATTCCCATAGCGAATAGTCAGGTGATTGAGTTGTTTCTATTTCGACGTTTTCTTCGAATTTGAGATGCGGAATGTTGAGATTTGAGGGCGATAAATTATTATTATGATGAGCTTCGAAATCAGAAAATGAAGGATTTTTCCTTACTTCGGAAGAATGATCATTTGTCGATGTGGGATCATTTTCAGTTTTTAGACTCTCCGTTCTGATTCTCAAGTTACCCATTTCAGTTTTTATGCTCCCCATTTCTTCAAACGAGTTCATAAAGTGATAAAAGAAAGTGGTATTGGCATTATAGGCAAGAAAAGGTGCTAAAACCCATGCTTTTCATTTTGGGTTGGTTTAAGAATATTAAAGCGGAGAATTGATTCAGAATTCTGATTTCATCTCTTTTTATGCTCTAAAGTGTTTGTATTCTTGTGTGAAAGGGAAACGGGATGTGGGGACAAATAGAATTTCTAATCCATTATGATTGGAGGTTAGTGAAATAAGCATATTTATTGTTAACATCTCCAAAGATTTGCTAATGCCTAGATGTATAATTTGTCATCTTCAATTATTGTTTTTAATTTTAGTTGATTTTCTGTAATGTGGTTAACAAGAACTTTTGCGTAGTGAAGCATCCGTACTCTAACACTGGACGAGAGTTTGGGAGATGGGCCCCATTGTTCTTGGGCCGGCCCACTTGTAACAAGAGAGGAGAATGAGAATCATCATGGAATATTTATGGCCTTTTTTTGCACTTTGCACCCCCAAAATATGGAAAAAGGCACTTTGAATCCCAAAAACATAGATTTAGCACTTTACACTCTCAAAATAGAAACAATTCAGCACTTTACTTCTTATTTTCGGACAAAGTTAACCTTCGGAGTCAAACAAATCTAGGGACAAAATAGGTAATTCATTTTTGGATCTTTGACACTTTGCACCTCGAAACACGAGAAATTGGCACTTTCCACCCCCGAAATTTAATTAACACTTAGTATACTCGAATTAAGAACAACTCAACAACCTGCACCCCCGAAACACGATAAATGGACTTTGCACCCCCAAAACATAATAAATGGGCACTTTGCACCCCCGAAACACAAAATTAACACTTAACACCCTCTTATTTTTTTCGGCAGAGTTGACCACCGGAGTTAAAAAGATCTAGGGGAAAAATAGGCAATTCATTTTCTTTTTTCCTTAAAATTTGCAAAATACGATTATGAATATTAGAATACTAATCTCTCTCTCCATCTTTCTTTTCATCAATATACATATCCATAGGTATTTCGGAGGTGCAAAGTGTCTTTTTTCCATGTTACGGTGGTGCAAAATGAAAAAAAACCCATAATTTCAACATTTTGATTCAGGAATGAGCTTGAAATGTCTTCAAATTGAGGAAAAGATTTGATTGTTAAAATAATAGTTCCAAAGGGGGAAAAATGGTTTATAAATGCAACATGTTGTATATAGTTTATTTGCTTTAAAATATACTCGTACAATTGAATATTTGTAATTTTCTTAAAGGGACAGACTTTAGGCTAAGGATTTTGGAATTTTCGCAAAAATTAAATGATTTATACTCCATGACAAATTCCAATTAGTGGTTGAAAATATAGTTCAAATGGTGACAAAATCTTTGGCATTGAAGGAACCGTAGCATGTGACATGGGCGACGCCGCCTAATCCTTGTATTTCTCATGGTATTGAAGCTCTTGTCTCATACTTACAGTCGGCTTGTCTGATTTTCTCTTTCTCCTTCTCTAAAAGTTACCCTTGAATCACACACATTTTTTTTGCTTAATTAATCATTTAAATGCATTTTTTCAAATTATATAATTTGTCTTCGTAGTGAATAAGCAATTAACTTTCTTTTTTCACCGAGGGATTTAAACATAACTTGGATTAATTTAGACTTGATTGCTCGTGAACATAAAATAAATTTATTTTATGCAACGACTGCATATGATATGATACAATCAATTACTTTTACATAAAATTTATGACAAGGGTGAATTTTTGAAGCTACATTACTCACGAAATTCAAGAAATATGATAATGTAGTCTATGTGTTGCACAACATCATATTTAAACCACTTTGATAGGTTGTCCTATATATTGAAAGAAAATGGATAAATCAAATCTATTATTTATGTTTTTGTTTAACTTGATATAGTGCGAAATGATGTGTACTAATAAGGAATTTTAGGATCTAAAATTCATTCTATATATATTGTCAAGAATTTCATTATAATGCATGTGACAAGGTTAGCTTAAATATTAAGTGTGGATTGTTGGATTTGAATCTCACTAAATACAGGAGTACAGGACACTCGAGTTATATACTCCTTATTAATCTAATCGTTTTCTACTATCATGTAAATTTTGTCATTTGATAATTTTAATGTAAGAATTTTTTGCTAATCATTTTAATGTAAGAATTTATTGCTAATAATTTTAATGTAATTATTGATCTATTGATATAATTCCTCATGTCATAAAAAAAAGAAAAAGAAAAAGAAAGAGGGCATCTGACATTTTGTCTCGTCCTTTTGATTGGAATTTAACAGCTTGGCTTAGTTCTCCAACACAATATCTTGTGAAATGCTAAATTTCCATTATTTCTTTCCAAATAAACTATATAAACAGGTGCCAAGTCAAAGGACTGAAATTAACAATTTTATTTTTGTTTTGATTATTGAGATATTTAAAACTTATTAGTTTGATGGTGGAGGCAGCATCAAATAAATCTAGTTTGTGTGACGATTAATAACATCACGTTTAGAGTTTATGTCGATTTATTAGGGTTTCACTCAATTAGACATCTAATAGATTTGATCGGATTAGAAAGATACTTAATCTAAATCATCAGATAATAAACATATAATTAATACATATTCATGGTCCTCAAAAAAAGAAAAAAGAAACTCATATACTCATAATATTTTATTGATAAAAGTAATATTATGAGAATTTATAGCTAGTCTAACAATTTATACTTTATTGACTGGAAATTACAAAATCATAATTAATAAATATGATAATTTCCATGCTTATTTGTTGCTCTATCGACTGGAAATTACAAATTGAAAGTACCCTATGTTGATGGAGTTCGATGTGCAAGAGATAAAGATATTGGGAACTCTTGTAGAGAAAGCTTAGTTTAGAGCTCATCTTCTTTGTGTAGTAACCCGGCCGGTTTCCGAACTACATCGGACTGAGATTTCGATCAAACAGAAACAAGCCAATATGTGTATTTATAGTTCGTAGGAATTGAGTTATAGGCCATTCAAAAGAAACACTGACTTGTGGAAAATAAAGAAGAAATTGTTCCTGAATTTTTAAACGGTGTGGTTTTCTGACAACACTCAGCTAGTACATTGTCTTGACCTCAACTCTTAAACAAAGAGATGGTTCTTCAATCTTGAAGGTCCATGCAATCTATTTTCAGTGTCTTGCTTGTTCTACTTAAGGGGATCGGAAGAAGATTTATACAGTATTTGCTTAATATTTGAAATGAGAATACAACATTTCCTTTCATTTTATTGGAAACAAATACAGCACAAGTCGTTTTACAGAGGCCACCAGCCCAGAACTATCAACAAGAAGCTTGATTTCTAGCTAAAATAAATGGATCCTTCATCTTCCAATTTGAAATTATATTCTGAACATTAATCGAATAACATAATCGCAGAAACAAATCCTCATGCTTGACCGCACTTACTTAAACAAGCAACTCCCTCTTCCAAATAATCTTGCCTGCTAATCCAAAACTCAGGTGCGTCCTACAATGTCAGTATACATTTGGAAACCTTAATATCATCTTTTATTGAATGTTCGAAATTTGAGGAGAAATTGAAGCGCTTAGAAAGATCTAAGTATCTAACAAATTGCTAAAGAAGGAAAACCATACTAATTATAGACATTCATCCAATGAGTATACATTGGTAGGCAAGTTCACCTATTTTTAATCACCAAGTGGGATATTACCAAACAACCTATTATGGCTGACCTTGATTTATTAAACAGTGTTTTGCATATTATATTGACATGTGTGTGTGTGTGTGAGAGAGATTGCACCTTCATAATGCCAGCAAGAACTGCACCTCCTAGATACACCATATGTTTTCTTCGCGGTGGATCCTCTATCCGCAGCCTTAGTTTCTGTATAGATATAAGAATGATAATAAAATAACGAAAGAACAATAGGGTAGCAATGACTGTTAACGTTAGTCATTCTCATAAATGTCAGAAAATTCCATCAATTAAGAATGTCGGATAATCTTTCCAGTCACCAATGACATGCCAGACATACAGAAATAAGCATCAAGGTTTACTTTTTGCAAGTTGTGTTGCATATTTGAATGGTAAAATTACACTAGCTGAATAGAAATTCATGTCCATTTTAAGATCAGTATGCTAAGGGTTAAAAACGGCACATAAATGCCTCAACCACCTACTTTTACTACAAAAAGAGGGAAATCCTCAAATGCAACAAAAAGCTAAATATCATTGCAAAGTGAAAGAAATTTACTTAGAGGTAGGAAAATACCATAATCACAGGAATGGTCTTAAAGCAGGACCTAATCATCAATTGGAGATTTGAGCTAGCTAAGTGATATGGGCTACTCTCAAGAAGCTCACAAATTATTTATCTAAAGATAGTTCTCATGGAAGATTAAAATGTGAAGTAAATTAAGCCAGTTTTACAATATCATAGGTTGCATCATACAAATTCTGTTGGAAGGTGCCTTAATATAATTGTATTACAGTTAAATCCAGGAATTGGAGCAAAACCAGATTTGTCTCATGAAAGATGTAATAATATTGCACAACAGCTGTTTTACAGGCAACAATGCTAGTAGAGTTTACCTTTAATCCATCCTTATTTCCCTTCAAAACAACTTCAAGATAACGGTCCAATATTTCCTTCTCCAAGCTGGGGAAAAGAAGATAAAGTTAATCAAGCTAAAGAAAGTTTCAGAGAGAGAGAGACACATAAGCCTTGATGTGTCCTCAAAGAGACTGGCTTCAAAATATTTTCAAAAACATATTCATAACACAAATAATCAATCTAAAAGTTTAAAACAAACATGGCATGGCAGCCCTTAATATATATAACTTCAACACAAAGTCATATTCTGTATAAAATTATCGTGATAAAAGTGTCCCACATGTTAATATGTTTTTTTATGAGAGGTCATTTAAGGGTGGGGTCCTCATGAATAGCCTTCGAACTAGTGCCTTTGCTAGCTATGACCTCATTAGTCGATGATATCACTTTTGTGCTTCATCCAAGAAAACAAGGAAGCCTTAGCAATATTTCTAAACAGTACCAGTTTTTTTCCTCTCTAACTTTGGAGAGACAAAATAAACAGAATGAACCCACATTAACTAGAAGTCCTCAGATACCAAAAAAAAAAAAAACTAGAAGTCCTCCTCACAATAAACAGGATACAAACTTTCTTCAATAATAATACATTACTAAGAAACAAAATCTTGATTCCACAAAATTGCGAAGGGACTTTATGTATTACCGACTAGGTAATCCAGGATACATTGTACTCCCTCCACTGAGGACAATATGTTGGTAGAGCTGCAAAATGAACAATTCTAATTCAATGACCAACTACAAGATATCGCACAAAAAATATCTTGACATTAAGGGAACAATTAGTACCATCATCCTATTGTCAATATCCATCTCCTGAATGCAACGAAATACCATGTCAGCCATACCATCTCCTTCAACGTCTATGAGTTCCTGCATGAATTACCCCAGCAGCATGAACCAGTACTTGTAGATAGATGAAAAATAAAGAATACTTACAAGACAAAAAAAAATACGGCACAACTTTCTAATCAAAGATATATCTAGACATATGAGAAGAATACTTCATAAACATATCTTTCATAAAATTATTCAAGTAGTAGTTCGTAACAAATAAGCTTCAATTATTTAGTTGAAGCGACACTTGCTTGCAATGCCTAATTCAGTATGCATGCTTCAAATGATAGGTGGAGACTTACCGGAGTGAAAAGAGCCTCGGGTGCTTGAAATCGCTCAGTGCCAACTTTGATGACTCTTCCATCTGGCAGCTATTTATTCAAGCTATCTCAACAATTATATTTCATTTTAGTTGTCTGGCAATAGATAAGAACTAATAGTTTTAAAACTCACAGTATAATTCTTCACAAGGATAGTAGTCTCAAGTCCCAATTGATACTCCCTTTTGTAATCATAACTGCAGCAAACCCAACAAATGTTAAAACATATACGTAAGTCACAAGCCATCGAAAATGAAGTCTAGTTCACCTAATGTAGCAGAGCTTCTCTTTGATATTCCTGACGGTCTCAAAGTCAGCAGTTCTATTCATAGCATACCTTCAGAGACAAAGGCATAACTGTTAACGCAGAAGTACCTCACAATCAACATAACCAACATAATGCATCAACTAGTTCCTATTTCTAACAACACTGAACACTCACCCTCTTCTCTGAAGCAAATCAACAAGATATGATGTTATGTGGCGTCCAGCTACATTCATTCTCTTGGTAAGATGAGGGAATGAATATCCATCAACCACTGGAACCTGGGAAAACACATTTCATACATCATAATCATCAAGCATCATTCTTAAAGTAGGACCAGCAGCCATGAGTCACTTTAACCATTTAAATGCACAGCAATCCAGATGAATCAATATTGAAACATAGTCCAGGCTTCATTTATGCTATACCCATAGCGATCCAAAAGAAACATCCATAAATCTCAGACCAGGTTAAATTCACTAAACATGAGAGATACCTCATTATACAACCTTTTCAAAAAGGTAGATGACATAGATTAAGTATAAAAGAATATTTTGACAAATTCTTATATGTTCAAGTTTTATGAGCAGTCAGATGTTCCTCGATGCAGAACATTAGAGATTAGATAAGCATTCACTATTAAGGCCATAAGCTAACAAACTAGTCCCAGGCCGCTTAAAGCACAAATCAGACCAGAGTGAAAAAGTTTCCACACATGTGCAGGACCTAGGGGTGCTTATATTTTTAATGTCTTGGTTAGCTTCATAATGTTACATTCTTTTCCCCCTCTCTTACAGAATTCCATTTTCGCTCATTATGCAAATAGACACAACCATATATGTAATCAGACAATAAACGAGCAATTACTTCAGTATTGTAACTACCCCTGAAAGCAAATCAAAGTTATAGCCTAATAGAAACCATACCACATGAGTGACTCCATCGCCAGAGTCAATGACTAATCCCGTCAGCAAACCTGAGACATTTCAAGGTAACAATGAAGAACATATTACTAATTTGTTCATCATAAATACTAAGTGGAATGTGAGCACATTATATTAAAATGAATAAGCTTCAATTCTTCATAATTCTACTGCCATTACAATCTTGAACTATTCATATTAGCCAAGTTTGTCATATTTCACTCTAATTAAACATTATAAGCACCTTGTGCGTACAACGTCAAAACAGCTTGGATTTGGATGAACACCGCAGCAAAGTTGTATTTCTCAAACATAATTTCAACCTGAAATACATTTAAATTCAAAGGTGCATCATCTGATGTTTCAGTAATGAAGTCCAACTCGACAATTTCTAAAATATATAATTCTAGGAGTCAGCTCACCATCTTTTCACGGTTTTTAGATGGATTCAAAGGCGGGTCTGTGAGCAAAATTTTACATTCTGTAGGATCTACCTTCAGTCAGGATTAAAACGAAGCAAAAAGTTAAAGTAAATCTTCAAAATATATATAGATAACTGAGAACAAACAGACTGGAGGTAAAACGAAAAACCTTAAGTTCACTAAAAAATGCATGGTCCCACACATGCCCCATATCATCCCAATTTTGCACAATACCATTGTTGACAGGATAAGATATATCCAACTGATGCCGCCACTTTAAACATGCATCCCCAACAAGAGTATCCTACAACAAAAACAAAATCTTTCAACATTTTTAAACTGGTGCACGACAACTCTAACCTGCTTCACTGAACCAAGCTCAATAATGTTTTCCCTTTAATATTATAAGTTTCAAGTGATAAAATTATCTTATAGAGTGTTCGGATCCATAGCATCGAGCTCACGGATTTGGATTTATGAAAAGTTTGTTTATTTTGAATTAAAGGAATTCTAGTACTAATTCTAAAGCCTTACTTCGATGTGATTAAGCATCATTTAAAAAGAACTGAAATAAAAATATAACTTAAAAAATCTCTATTAACTAGATTTCTAGCAAAATTTGCTTAGTGTTTTCCTTCAATTAAAGAAGGAAATGCTCTTATGTTAGTCTCCTTCATATAATGTTCTGTGAAATACCATTACTTAAACTGCCAAAATGTTGTTTTCCTTAGTAAAAGCTTCACTTATAAAGCAGCATAACAAGCATGATTTCAAATATATACAGAAATAAATATCTAGAAATAAATGAATGCTTATTCAATGAGTAATAAGCTGACCGTGAGCTCTTGTTCCATTAAAGATTCTTCATACCGAAGCATTGGCCTTCCAACTACACAAGGGAACACCGATGTGGGGAAATTCTCACCCGCAAAACCACACTTCACATACTGCATTCATCACAATCAATAACTCAAAAATGTTGCACTTATTGACCTGAACATGTAGAATCAGTTCACTAAACAAAATAATTCGGAATTTTACAAACTGAATTAATTAAAGTAAACATGTATTTAGCAATAGAATGTTGAAATGCGAAAATTAGACAGCTGATCGATCCATAAATTGAAAAATGCAGGAACTAATTACACCGGTGCCATTATCGCAGACGACGACGTTCCGGTTGTCCATCAAACGAAGCTTTGGTGCAACGGGAGATCTTTCATATGCAGTAGTGAATCGCTCACCAGCGTTTCTTTGAATCGGAGCAATGTCAAGTGAAAAACCTCCTTTTCAGTTGGAGCTACGAGTTATGACTTATGACTAGTGACCTGCATCAAAATACGACGTCGTAACTGCAAGTCATTGTTTACCTTCATTATTTTTTGTAATTATGTTTTTCTATATAATAATAATTATTTCCTAAGGAATAATTATATTTAGTCAATTTAACTCAAATTCAAATGAATTATTATTTCTCTACGAAGAATAATAATGAGCAACATTCATTTTGAAGAAGATAGTGAACAATCTAACTCTCACTTAATAACATACTCTTTGAAATATATTTAATTGTTATTTTACCATTAGATATTTTTAATGGATTATTATTATTTAGCCTTTGTAGTAATTGTGTTAGAATTATAGGGCCTGTTTGTTTGGCGTTTCGGAAAGTAGTTTGGGAAAGTAGTGGAGGTTTGTGAAATAATCTCGATTTGCGTAATGTTGTTTGTTTGGGTTTTGAGAGAGTGATTTGAGAAATAAAGTAGGTGTAGGTTTTTTTGGAAGAGTTGGGTTGTAGGTGTAAGATGTATAAGACTTTATGTCAAATCATGTTTGTTATGTGAGATAAATTGTGTAAAAGATAGGTTACTTTATGTCAAATCAAAGTAGAGTTTGTATAGGTTTTGTTTAGAGATAAGAAAATTGTTGTTTGTTTGGCTTTTGAGAGAGTAGTTTGAGAAAATTAATGGATGAAAAATTTATTTCGGAAAATAGAAAACATGTTTGTTTGGCATTTCCCAAACACGAAAAAATTCTGGGAAAAGCCAAACAAACAGGCCCATATTTTTTGAAGACATAAGAATACGAGGAGATCAGTGCTATTACATGTAACAATTATATCATATCTATTACTTTTGTTTTGAGAATCTTGAAATAGAAAATGAAATTGGGCCATAGGAGAGTCGGCCCAAAAATAAACTTTTATTTAAGTATCAGAAAGGCCCATTGAAAAGTCGAGGGTTTAAGCCCAGATGGGGTTATGTATGTAACCCTAGTTCTGTGATTACTTCACTCTCTGCATAATATTTAGGTATTTCCGGCCGTTCTCAGAACCAACCTCGAAACACATTCTTCACAGCAAAAGAGAAATGGTTTGTACTCTTCTCCTTTCTACGTTCATGAATGAATGGTATTCTTTATTTGAGTCTAATTCTTTTACTTTCAGGCTCCAAAGAAGGGCGCGAAACTGCCGGCGGCCGCCAAGAAGAAGACGGACAAAGTTGTGAATCCTTTGTTCGAGAAAAGGCCGAAGCAATTTGGAATCGGAGGTGCTCTTCCGCCGAAGAAGGATCTTCACCGTTTTGTAAAATGGCCACAAGTTGTGAGAATCCAAAGAAAGAAGATGATTCTCAAGCAGCGATTGAAGGTGCCACCACCAATTCACCAGTTTTCTAAAACCCTAGATAAGAATTTGGGTACGTATCTCTACATTGTCTGGTTTAATATTATTATTGAGATATGTTTTCCGGATTAGTAGGAGGTGATTGAAAATGTAGGATGTTATTTTGTTTCTAGCTCACGTCTGCTATACTAGTTATAGGCTTAACTTGGTGATAATATGACAATGTTTTATATCATTAATTTTTTTAGTGTGATGGTGCTTACATGTTAACTTTATTTTGTTGTTGATCCATGTAAAATCACATGTTACTCCCAATTGATAAGGAACTTGCATTTTACCTTATTGCTATTATTAATGTTTAAAAGTGTGAATGGATTCTTATTCGGATTAATGGACATCATAATAGTTACCTATATTATGAAATTGCAATATGATTATGCTAATTTTATCAGTTGGTTTTATTATCTTAGCTTTTTATTTTTGACTGCACAATAAAAAAACAGTGATGCATTCATCTTTTGAACCAAGTACGAGCTGCCTAGCTATTATGAAAAGCGAACTGATGCCTTTATTTTGTATATCATATAACATTATTTTGTGTCATATACTGTAATGGAAGTGTCGTTTTGTTTTCATTGATGATATCTATAAACAGATGCTATTCTCTATGATTTGAAGTACTGTTTACTTAACTTTTTTTCTTGAATACATGCAGCAACCAGCCTTTTCAAGATGCTTCTCAAATACAGGCCTGAGGACAAAGCTCAAAAGAAGGAGCGTCTTTTGAAAAGAGCTCAAGCCGAGGCTGAAGGAAAAACTCCTGAGTTCAAGAAGCCTATTGTAGTGAAATATGGCCTCAATCATGTGACCTATCTCATTGAGCAGGTTTTGGATTTTGTACATATGTACATTATTAGTTCATACTGGATAGTATGAATGATGATCAAAATACAATAACTGCAATAAAAACTTCATTTGCAGAACAAGGCTCAGTTAGTGGTCATAGCTCATGATGTCGATCCTATTGAGCTGGTTGTGTGGCTCCCTGCACTGTGCAGGAAAATGGAAATCCCGTACTGTATCGTGAAGGGGAAGGCTAGGCTGGGAACAGTAAGTGTTCTTCATCACTTGTCTTAGGTTTCTATCATTATAGTGTGATGTTATTTATGTGCATATGCCATTTTGTAGATTGTCCACAAGAAAACTGCTTCCGTTCTTTGTCTTACCTCTGTGAAGAATGAAGACAAGTTGGACTTCAGCAAGATCCTTGAGGCTATTAAGGTATAGTTTTAAATAAAAGCTTTATACTTGTACAGGTTGAATCATTTTTGTTGCTTGATTATTCAACTAGTAATCTTGACAAGTGTATCTAATATTATGTTTTTCTGCTGTTATTATAGGCCAATTTCAATGACAAGTACGATGAGACCAGGAAGAAGTGGGGAGGTGGTGTCATGGGCTCTAAATCTCAGGCCAAGACAAAGGCGAAAGAGAGAGTATTGGCCAAGGAAGCTGCCCAGAGAATGAATTAATCCTTTTGAAATTTGCAACTAGTGATAGTATTATGAGAGGATTTATAATTTGCACTTGTTCTGCCGAGATATTCAGATTAGACATATTTTTGTTTTCATCTGATAATTGGTTTTTTACCTCTACTTTGAAGAGAAGACATTTATTTGAATCTTTTGCTGGATTTGTCTTTAGTGAATCTTATGTTTTACTCCCCATTTGCTTTCTGCTTTTCCAATTAACTAACATCTGAAAATTCATATTTCCCATACAAACCTAGTTAATTGGAAAAAATGTTATGAGTTAATGTATTTTTTTTCAATTTGGGAGTTGATTTATTATATATGCTATTCATTTCTTGGAGATTTGTAGGCATTACTGCTGGCCCTTTGTTTCATGAAAATTCATTTGATTTTTGTTTAATATGTGAGATTTTATCCTGTAAGGGCTTTAACCCCTCTCCAGTCCAATTTTCCCCCTTAGCTACGAAGATATCTAATAAATTATAACAATGAATTGATAAATGCTTACGTTTGCGCCTCAAGCGAAAATGGTCTTTTTGTTTTGGATTGGATTTGGAATTTTAGTTTTACTCTTAGTTAAAATATTATGTTAATATTATTCATTTATTTTTTGGGTTGAATTAGTGTAGATTTATATTTGTTCCATTATTTGGAATTATAAATAGCAGTGGACTCTAATTGACCAAATATCTTAACATATATGTCTGCATTAGTTTTAAAATCCGTTCATTAATATCCCTAGTATAGATGCATTTAGGCAATCCTTATATTTAGGATGCTTCATTACCTTTCATTCATCTCTCTTTTTCTCTCTGCAGAGAGAGAGAGAGAGAGCTTGCAGAAACCCTTATCTGCACCAATTTCTTTCTTCTGCTTCCCTCCATCCTCGTAGAGATTCCTTATGATCACCCAGTGATATTTGAGAGAGAAGAAGACCAAGAATTTGGGTGGTTTTTTCTGAAAATAAAATGGGTTCCATCGTAATGGAACCCGATGATTTGATTTCATATGCACAAATCTATCTCCATGGAGAAAATATAACATCATTTTGCGTGTCAGCTGAAAATATTCAATCAAGAGGCTTATATTACAACGACAATCTTTTCAACTATTCGATTCCTCTCCTCTTGGCCCAGCTCTCTCTCGCTTGTATCGTCATTCTTATCATTACATGTCTCCTCAAACCCCTCGGACAACCCAGCATGGTCATACAAATACTTGTAAGCTTCCTTACCTTCCAATTTGGTATAATAAATGCAAGACATAGACACCCTCTAAATTATGCGAAATATGCATGCACATGAAATGTTTATTGCATAAAATGCTTAATATTTAAG
The DNA here is from genome assembly GCA_034814905.1 of Penstemon davidsonii. Taxonomy (NCBI): domain Eukaryota; kingdom Viridiplantae; phylum Streptophyta; class Magnoliopsida; order Lamiales; family Plantaginaceae; genus Penstemon; species Penstemon davidsonii. The sequence goes on from JAYDYQ010002688.1 coordinate 10,794,165, forward strand.
ATTCTTTATAATAAACATTTAACAGGGTGGTTTTGCAAGTTTCGCATGGCACAGGGAATTATTCTCCCTTCCAATTTTGATTCCCTTTATTTATATGAATTTTTTGTTTCTAATTAATTTAACATAATTGTTGTATAAACCAGGGTGGCATATTAATAGGTCCATCTTTTCTGGGAAGGATTTCTGGGTTTACTGCACTATTATTCCCCTACAAAAGCCTAATTGTGCTGGACACAATATCAGTGCTTGGGTACATGCTCTACTTCTTTTTAATTGGAGTACAAATGGATCCATGGATATTGAAAAGAGTTCAGAAAAGAGACCTCATTGTTGGTGTTTCAACTGTTTCCTTTGCTATGTTTGTAACAATATTGGGTGGGCTTATTCTAGAAAAAAGTAACCCAGATCTTGATCCAAATATAGTTAGCTCAATTCCGGGTGTAGCCACAGCTTCTTCAATGCTCGGTTTCCCAATAGTAGCACATTACATAACGGAACTTAAAATGGTGAATTCCGAATTTGGGAGAATGGCACTTTCTTCATCCTTAGCTAGTCACTCGTTCGGGTTGTGTGTTATATTTGTTCTCGTCCTTTCGGGGCAGCATTCGGTAGCTAAGTGGCAGATTGTGCAGTCAGGGGTTTCAGGACTTGGATTGACACTAGTGATAATTTTCGTATTTCGACCTATCATTTTATGGGTAATCCATAGAACTCCGGAGGGGGAGCCGTTGAACCAAAGCTTCGTTTTAATGGTGATTGTTGGTGTTTTATTGACTGGGTGTTGTTGTAAAGCTTTGGGGCTTCATGTGTTTTTTGGCCCTTTGGTTTACGGTATGGCTATACCAGCTGGGCCGCCTTTGGGATCGGCTTTGATGGAGAAGCTTGATATAGTTACACATTGGCTTTTTATGCCTTTGTACTTTGCCAAGAGTGGGTTGGTAATTGATGTGTTTTCTGTAAAATTGAGGAATTATTTGTTGACACAGTCTATTATAGTTCTTGGTTGGATTGGGAAGTTTTTTGGAGCTTTGATTGCTTCGATTTATAACGGAGTTCCATTGAGGGAAGCGATTCAACTTGGTTTGGTGATGAACGTCCAAGGCGTTCTTGAGCTGTGTATTTTCAAGATGTTGAAGCAAGGTAAGGTATGTTATCGATATCAATTTGGCCATGCAATTACGGGTGATAATGGGGTTCTTGATCATGAGTTGGTTGGTCTAGCCCATGTCAGTCCAATTAACTCTTATTATATTAGAGTCTTGTGTTTTTGTGAGTACAACATTAAAATAAAAAAAATAAAAAATAAATATGTTTTATAGCACTAAATGACATAACATTGTTTTTTATTTCTAGTTCATTTTTATTTTTATCATCATTTTACTTGCTGAAATTCGAGAACCAAATATAGCCATTATTTTTTCATTTTATTTGGTAGGTTTGAGGTAAAAATTATCCACGAAGTTGGCTTGGTCCACTCCGGTCCAATCCAATTCTTAGTTTTTATTTTCTTCGGTTCAGGTTTGAGGTAAAATGATCCGTGAGTAGGCTTTGTCCAATCCGGTCAAATTCGATCCAACATAACTCTTAGTTTTTTGTTTTCTTGGGTTGGGTCAAGGTAAGATTTTTGTAGCTTTAGAGGTAAGAATTGGTCTGATCTGATCCAATTCAATCTAATCCCACTTCTAATATCATGTACAAGCCCAACTTGACTCTACTCACCCATTTGCCACTCTTACCTGCACCCTCGTCTATTTTTGTTATCTTTCATAAAATATTATATTATTATATTATGTATGTTTGTCCTCTCTGCAGGCGTTACACGATGAACCATTTGTTATCATGTGCGTATCAACGTTGATAGTGACTTCTTTCGTAACACCTGTACTAAACTACTTATATGATCCATTAAGGAGACACATGATTTGCAAGAAGAGGTCAATTATGGACTTAAAACCCAACTCAGAACTCCGAATGGTCGTATGCGTACACGACCAAGAAAACGTCCCAACAATCATAAACTTCATTGAGGCTCTCAATCCAACCAAACACACCCCAATCTACATTTGTTTAGTCCATTTCGTCGAGCTAGTGGGTCGGGCCTACTCAATCCTTATACCTCACAAACTCAACAAAGTCAAATCGGGGCGGGCCTCGACTTCAAAAAGCATAGTCAATGCTTTCAAACACTTCCAACTAAGCTCATACGATGCCATAACGGTGCACCCCTTTACCGCAATATCTCCTTACGAATCCATGCACGATGAAGTGTGTGAAATGGCTATTGATAGAAGAGCTTCCTTAATCATCATCCCTTTTCACAGACGATTAGCTACGACCGGGAGGGTAGAATCATCAAATGCGGGTATAAAGACTATGAATGATCAAATTCTTGAAATGGCACCTTGTACTACTGCAATTATTGTTGACAGAGGATCAAATACGACTCCTAGGCCCGACTCTGAAGTTAGTCCTTTGTATAATGTGGCAGTTTTCTTCGTTGGTGGGCCCGATGATCGTGAAGCACTTGCTATAGGGGCAAGAATGGTAGGACAGCCGAACGTCAATCTCACCATTGTTCGAATCGTACATAACAACTTTGGTAGGGAGATTTCGGAGGAAACAATATTGGATAATGAAGTGATTCTAGAAATGAAGAGCCAAATGTCAGAAAATCTAAGGGTTGTGTTTGTCGAAGAGAAAGTAAAAGATGGGACAGGGACAGTTGTTGTGATAAGATCCATTGAGAAAATGTTTGAACTTATAATCGTAGGAAGAAACCATGACAAGAGATCACCGATTATATTTGGTCTTTCGGACTGGACAGAAGATTCAGAGTTGGGAACCGTGGGAGATATGTTTACTTTGGATGATTCAGATAGTACTTCGACTATACTAGTGGTGCATCAACATACGAGATTGGGTGCATGGAGCCAAAATGTGGACGAATATGAAGCTAATGTGTTGAGGAGTGGTTTTGAAGGGTCGGTCGCTCCTATGCGAAGAAGTTTCGCGGTAGAATGAAAGGTTTGAATATGGATTGTTAGTGAAATGGTTGCAGTTTGTATTTGAATTTGGTTCGATTTGAGTGAATTTTGAGTGTAGATTCAAGGAAAAAATTTAGTCTGAAAATCTTTGGATTTTTGTAACAAGTGCATATGATAATATCATTCGATTTGCTGAACATTTAAGCTGACATACACATTTAATTTTTCATTCCATGTGACTTTATGTACATTCTTTGATGAAACTAGGAATTGGGTGAAATTAAATGAAAAAGGAAAGTCACGTGAGGGTCAAATGGGATGAAACAAAAATATGAAGTTGGTAGATGAATAAAAATGTACTTTCAGAAAAACTAGTTTGAAGTCCTAAACAATAGCCGAAAATCCAGGTGAATTTTTTTTATCCCCGACCTATTTTGCTACAAAATAGGTCTGGTAACATGAAGCCAGAATAATTTTTCAAACTTAAGATTTTTGGTGATGGGCATACCATAAAATTTCGTCATGTAAATATAGCTTTAACCAGCACCACATATTTCATCTTCCTTGGAGATAATAATGCCATTGCATTTATTGATGAAACTATCTAAGAGGATAATGAGTCATTATAACAGATCACAACTATTTCTTGACAGCAATATTGGAATCTTTCTCCTGAAAATCTGTAGCATTCACATTAAATAGACATTTGATTTCAGAATAAGACAGGATCCCATGTGTTCATTACAGAATTGTCCACATATGACAAACATATCCAAGTATTTTGTTGTTCAAATATTTCCCTTTTTATCGGCTTCTATCTAATTGACTTAAATTTTGCAGTTTTACGTTTTGAATATTTCTCCAATTAACTTCCACTTGGGGCATGTGTGAGTATAATAGCCGATAATATTCAAATATGTAGGTAGACATTAATGCTCTTAGTTGTGTTACTTTGAGTTTGTCACTCTAGGTTTCCTTCATTTAATATCTATTCTACTAAAGCTAAACACCTTATTTTTTATTTTTCTTAAAATAGAGAAAAACTCGTAGACTGAAAAATAAGACGAAAAAGTATGTGCGACCTTATGCTTACACGGCTTAAAGTTACTAACATTCCAACAATTATCAAAAAAATGTCGTATATCATATACATGGATTGAATACCTGAAAACCTATAAAAGATATCGTTCAAGCTTCCCACCCCCATTACATTTAGACCAGATCTCTTAACAGTGAAAATTGCATATAGATAAACGCATGTTTTGTGGTGATGATTTAAGGAAGAAACAAGAAATCCAAATTGCACAAAAATGGCTAAAAAAATCTTTTGTTCCTATTTTACCACAATAGATTAGTTGATTGACTATGGATCCACACCTATATATGACCAAATCAAAACTTGCCTGATCCACACACACTTCATATCCAAACTAACATATCTCCGCCTTAAAATTTCAGAACATAAGCAATTCTATAATAGTAACAACACCTAATTAAATCCTCTGTAATTTACACAACAAAAAGCTTGTATAAAAGGGCATCTGTGTATAATTTAAAAGGGTATCTGAAGAATTGGATGTGAGTTCTTGCACAAATCTGTCTTTTACCATTATACATCACAAAACCAATCATCTACACAATCCAACCAAGAAAAGCAATACCTTATTGCCCTGATTCTTGAGAATTCTCCTTTGAAGATTGCTGCTGCTGATGTTGTTGTTGTTGTTGTTGCTGATGCATTGCTCTACCCTGGCCCATCTGCTGATAAAACTGGCCCAGTACCTGTGGGCTTAAAGCCCCAATATGCCCATCTTGTGATAGCCCAAGTTCCAATCCAGGATTAGCTCCCAACATTGAACTAAAACTCATATTCCCTGATGATTGCAAATCAAACCCAGGAAACCCAATCTTTTGCATATAACTTGAAGAAGAATTATCATTCCCCATTGATACACCACTGGGCCATAATCCTGTACTTGAACCCACATGGGATCTCCCAAAATTCCCACCAAGCAGAGGCCAAGGGGGGTTCCTACCCCCACCCATATGAGCACCCAAATCATCAATCTTTTGATGAATCCCTGATGAAATAGAGCTTCCGTGTTGAGACATAGAAGCACCTGATGTAGTTAAAGCAGAGACTGGTATAGTTCCAGTTCCAGTGGCTGCAATTATTGATGGTTCAGCTTGTTGAAGCAACCATTGAATAGTTTCTCCATCAGATTTATGGCCTAATTCTCTAGTTAATTGAAATATCCTTGCAGCACATAAAGCAGGCATCCTTATTCTTCTTCCTCTTCCTTCAACCTTTGTGTGTCTGTCTTTGTTCGATGTCCTTTTGGGAGCTAAAGATTGTTTCTTGGATTCTTCTTTTTCCGCAGCTCCAGCCTGAAAATCTTTGATTTCTGATGTCCTGTTTTCAGGATTTGGGGGAGATGATGATTGGGGGAGGTGGTTTAAGAAGGTGGGTGTTTCCTGATGAGGGTGTTTTGAGTTCTTGGGATCCATCTTTTTATTGAAATATTACAGTAAGGAAAGATCAATCAAAATAGGAAGCTTTTTGATTTTTTTTTGTGTGTGTGTGTGGAAAGATTGTCTAAAGAATGAAGAAAAGGGGAGAGGAGAAAAGGAAATGTTCCAGTGCTGTGGTGATGCTATTGGTTAAATTTTTTGCTCTGTTTTTGGTAAAAGAGAAAGGAATGTGAAAGACAAAAAAGTAAATATTGAATAGTAGTAGTAGGATCTTTGTCAAGGAAATGGATCTGTGCCCTGTTCAATTCTGTGTTTTGACTTTTGACTAGTTCCCTTCTTTCGTTGTAGACAACATTTCTACTTAGTTTGTTTTCACTGCCTCTGCCTCTGCCTCTGCCTCTCCACTCCAAAGATGAGTTTAACTAAATACTCTCAGGATTTGCAAAAATTTAACAAAAAAGTGAGTGAGATTTGTTTTCTTAAATCCATGAACTAGAACTAGTAGTCAATTTCAATTTCTGTATAGTTTATATCAATCACTATTATGCATGCCATTATTGAAACAGACAACCATATACGATACCATTTCTTGCAATAGACTCAAAACAAAAAATAAGTGGAAAGAATAAAGCAGGACACCTGGTAGGCAGTAAATGAATGGGGTTGTAGGGTTACTTAAAATCTACTCTAGACACATGATAAATTAATGAGAAATAGAAAGATAAATCAATCAGATAAGCTTAACTTAATTAGTTTAAATAATCTAATTTTAAGTATAAATAATTGAAGCAGACCATGAAGCTGGCAAGATGGTTTCATGTAAACTGGAACTTGGAAAAGTATCTTTACATCCGATCTGAACTGATATTTTTCCATGACTTCACACTTTCACATTTCATTTTCATTAATTTGTGGAACGAGGTTTATACAAAAGGGTTTCAGAAAAAATAAATCTCTTACTTTACTGGTTTTGAAATAGTATTGCTTAATGCATTTGTTAAAAAAAAAAAAAAAAAAAAAGAAAGGTCGTGTTGTGCATACATCAACTCTTTATAAAGTATATTGCAAATTACATAATTAAAATACTATAAAGTTGACGAGGTCCAATGATCGACCACCCACCCCCCAAATAAATTAAAGAATTTTAGACGACAAAATTTCCTAGAGTGAAGCAACCCCATTTGACAAATACATCCTTCATTTCAACTTTTCCACGAGTAACAACAATATGATAGAAATCATAAAACTGATTTAGTTTGTTTCGATATTTATGTAATTTAACTGAATATTAGAAAAATCAATCACAAAATAATTAAATATGCATATGAGTACTCTTATAAAAAAATCGAGTTATACAACCTCAATTCACGCCAACAATCATGTCTAATAAAGAAAGCTAAAAGGGATAAGAAAAATTATTGAAGCATAAACAGATTATTCTTAAATCTAGTCGTCTGCTTTTCTGTCGTCGTAAATGAGAGTACAATTATCACTCTTCAAGTAACTTAATAATTTTTCGATTGAAAAAGAATATATTTACTTCTGAAGGTCCCTTACTTTAAAAAAATGTCACGAATATGGGCTTAAAGAGCTAAGACTTTTACATGGAAAAATTAACAAATCAAAGGCCTAAAATCGTTGTAAGGCTTACAGATATTCCCAAATGACATAGGCCCATAGCATACCCCTTTCTCCAGCAAAATCAGATAATTTCCGCTACTAGGCCTTGCTCGCACTGACATTAACAACAAACCCTTAATATTTAAATTATTAGAGATTAAATACTAGAAATTCGTAATTCAAAATACATGGAGCGATAATTTAAATCAAAATAAAACATATTCATTGAGTCCGAAAATAGAAAAAAATAATTTTAATAACATTCTACCATCAATTTAACAATACATGGGCGGCGAGCATTTCATCTGTGATCTAATTTTAAGCACTTTTCACCTAATACCATGGATTAATTTGATACTTCAATATCAATACCATTATTTTCCAACGTTTAAGTGATTTAAATGCATTGGGATCTCTATGTTGAACTTTTGCGAATTACGAAGAAAATTAAAACACGAAAGCTAAGTTGAACGAAAATCCAGCATTAACACACCTATTGCATAGAAAAATATTGGTGAGAATTTTGAAAGTAAAAATTCTATTGCAACCGAAAATGATCTGAACCCAAATGAAATTCGAACAAGAGCCGATGAACTTAAAAATATTAGATCCAAGAACGATCTAGACTTGACCAAGCTCGACTCGATTTAAGTAGAGATGGATTTAGATTAGGCCTGACCCAACCAAATCAGACTCAGTGGCAGCCTTATTTTATTCAATTTCAATTTCTTCTCATTAATTTACAAGAAAACATTGAATTGGATTCAAAATTAACACCGAGTTTCTACAAATTCAGTCAAATTGAACAAGAAAAGGAACTGCAGAATAAACAATATTGTTCAAGACAAACTACTGAAAAGTATAGTTTATTTTTATTCATGTCTTTGAAAGTAGTGATTGAGAATTAATGGTATCAAATCATTACTATATGTGAAAGAGTAATTTTGACCAAAATAATTCTATTTTAAGAAAGAGGGTTTTGGATTGGAACATCCCAAAAAGAAAATAAGAGTAAGATTTATGGGACATAAGGAGTAAAAGAGAAGGGTATTGAGCTGGGCTACGTAAAGAATAAAAGATGAGATCAGATGTTTTTGCATTCTCTTCCTTAGTTGAGGTATCCTATAAATTTTCCAACTAAAGGTGTATAACTTAATAATTGGAAGAAAAACAAACATAAGCTAATATGTATAATACATTTGCTTAACTATCCCGAACTTTAAAATAGCATGAAATATCAACTACCATATAGGTCACATAATTCCACACAAATTCTAATTAACATCTTGATAACCAAGATTTCATGTCGGTACACACACAACTTAAATATTCTAAAAAAACCCATAACTAGCACCACGACATGGGAACCAATCCATAATTATCTCTATAATAATATTGCTGAATGACTCCTAATCTACAGCTATTTGATCAACTTGTGTTTTTATTAATTTGTAGCTTTCTCATACGTACACTTTTAGTCATGTATCAAGAAGAAAGGGCGCTTTATTGTTTTTTACCCCTTTGTTGGCTAGCTCAAAATTAGGATTCCTCAACAGCTTTAAGGACCCATACCCTGTGAATTTTAACAAATCTTATAATCTTTTGTCTCACCAATTCCACAACTTCAATAATAGAATATGCCACACGTTCGCTTACATGATATGATAAGCAGCAAATCAATAAGACTATGTAAAAAAAATTTACTTACAGACTATCATCAATGTTGAAGTTCTCGATTGGCAGCTTCCGGATAGACATTCTACGATATTCTTGATCAGCCAATCAAGGATTTCATGGGACGTATAATAGCAGCAGAGATTGCAACGCGGGTCAGAAAGGTGTCTGAAAGCCAACCCTACAATCTGTATTTTGGGTGAGAAAGTTATATTGCAATAGGGAAAAATAAGTGCCTCTTTTCTCTGGAAAGTCTAGTCAATTATCAAATCATTTATGACACGTCTTTAGCTACAATGACATGCAAGATATGACTAAACAACCTCCTAATAGCAATTACCATTTGTAAGGAAGCATTAAAATTATAAGCTGCAATTATGGTTAAGCATAAACATCCAAAAGCATTTGCATACATTGATGGGATGAAAAGTCGAGATTAGCATTCACTAGAAGATTTAGTGATTGCCATCTAGAGTGGTGTATCATTGATAATTAGAGTACTTTGTAGCAGTAGGAATAAATCATTTTGTTTTTCAACAAAAAATACCAAATTTGCCACCACTACAACGAGCAATCTACAACCAGTGTCACTCCAACGAAAAAAATAATGACATGGAAATCAATAAAATATCACACAAATATAAACAACGAGCCAAAAACAACAAATAAGAACACTACCTTTATCGGTTGAAATGGAGCATGGGTGCTGCTGGTATGATGTCAATTGCAAAAGTAGTTTTTGGTGGGATACAATTTTACATTTAAATACCCCTACAGGATAACAAACTCCCATGCACAGCTCTCCTTAATGGTATGCCGGCTTGACTTTAAATAAATTGGCACAGACAATGTGGTCAAAATTTCTGATTGTATGTTTCTGTTGTGCTCTCCGGCACAAGAAATATTTCATAGCTATACAAGCAACTACATTATGATTCATAAACATTTGTCCCCTGCGATAGAATTCTTTGTTCCACTTGGGTATATAAAACTTATAGTACTTCTAATTTGTTAAGTGAGATGCTATTCAGATTTTTCAAAATGCAATCCAGGAGCCTTGTCTAATAATATGTGTCACACATAAAATACAAGGCAGTAATTCCTAAAACATACACAAATCACAAGGTTCGGATCATATGATGGTTAAACAAAGACTCGATGGAGTATAAGGTTGCGTATGTATGGAAAACACAGAATTTCCTCTGGTGCCATCACATATTATCTTGGTGTTTTGAACTTCCCAGCCAAAGACGAGGAAAGCATTCACAATAGTTAGCAAATAACCACTTCATGCACTCATAGACCCATCTAAAAGGAAAACTCTACATATACAAACTAGAATTAGTAGCTCATTAGAGATCATAGAGGTCATATCAGATCCACAGCAAGAAGCGTGAACCCTGTGTGGCCCTAATGTATAAATATTTGTCACAATATCTTTTCATCTGCATATCCCATCATAAATGTGTCCACATATCCATCTCACACGTCATATACATCCTTGGTGCGCACAATAAATGCACATGATATTTATCCAGTCATCAGTTCCAAGATCAACATGATAAACAAAAATGCATATAGATGTGATGAGTATTAGTTATGTACATAGTATAAAAAAGGCCACCAACTCCAAGAAAGCAAATCAGTTGATGGCAAATGTAGCATTACCCACATGTGGGTCTCATGCCAATCCTCTAACTATTACAATGATGACAGAGGTTGTCCAACCATAGTCTTGTAACTTTCTCTGTGTATTTCTCTGTTCGACTCCATCTTAGACCCTTCCTGAAACACCAGGATCTTCATGTATGAAAAGGATGATGAAAAGGTACTTCAATTCATCCCTTTATTAGAAGTCTATAAGTTTCCCCGTTTCAACATTTATTACTCATTCAATAGCCACCTATAATCTTTGGAGATTGAACCATCACCCTGATCCACCTTTTGGAACAAGATGAAGGTCAGTCCAATATCTTCTAATGTGGGGATGACAGAAAACAATGTGAAGCAATATTCTGACTTTTTTCTTTCATGCAGTTACTAGACTGGATGCATCGTAAGTTAGTGCAGAACAGCACAGAGCCAATTAAGAATTCCATAATAGGTAACTGTCCGAAGGAACACATCAAATTCTATATTATAGGGACTTCAATTCCTTTTTCCCCATGTCCTCTTTCTCCCTTCCCCTCTTTGAACTAACATGCGAATAAGATTATAAGAAAAAATAATTCAAGGAAAAATGCATCATCCTGCGCCATTTATGAGGTAATCCATTAGATGTGTCAAAAAAATGTGTACTTAAGTTGCATATGCACAATGTTATATTAAGAGTTGACTCTCTAGATTTGACTTGAAAGATGAGTACAGAGTAGCTTGGCCTCTAAACAAAATATGCCATCCACGCAAGAGAATGCATAGTAAAATTAAGGTAACTGTTTCTAACAAGACTATTATTTCTTTGTGATCTCAGGAAACGCTTCCACTTGTTTTTCAGTGCAGACATTGTTTGATGAGAAATATTACAATGTAGAGCCCACCAAAAGCTTTTCCCATTCAAACACCAATTATCAAAACACTCCGAATAGATCTATAGCCAACAGTGTGGAAGTGTTGTTCCAAGATGAATTATTTGAGTCTTTTGACTTTCTTGCAATTGGCACTCTCGGTCTGGACTTACCCAATACAGACCCACCAACACCAACACTTCCCATGCCCTCTGAAGAATTGATTAATCAACACACAGAGATAACAGAAAGTGATCTTATGCTAATAAATTATGACCTAGAGAAGTTTCTTGAAGCTGAAAAGAAAGAGACTCCCAACGACACATCCGAAAGAAGTAGTCATGCAAGCACTATAACCCTCAACAGCAGGCCGTGTGATGGAGCAGATTCTGAAGGATACACATGCATGAGGGCTTGTCCTCTCCAAAATTATCTCTTTGCCAATGCAATTGAACTGAAGGAGACAGATAAAGAGGTAAAGAAAGAAAGAACATCCCTTGCAGAGCTCTTCAAGAGGAACAGCATAACGCATGATGATGCTACAAATAGATTTGAAGGAGTAAAACAACAAACTAAGAAACGACATGTAGCTCATTTCATGAAGAAGGTGGTGAAGAAGATCCATTCCTCAACAAGCAGCTGCACAGTTCCTCCTAAAGATGATGGCGCTGTATCCATTTCAATTAAGAAGAAACTCTCCAAGGTGCGTTTACGATTTCTGTGACAGTTGAGAACGACCTAAAAAACACCATTCTTGCATTTTTCTTTTCCGGTGAACATCGGATCAGTTGCCAAACACCATGAACTACTTATTTACTAAAAGTCAGCAGAAGAAAGTGCACTAATTATTAAACTACAATTTCTCAAATTCCAAAGTTTTAGCATAAAATATTGATCATATTTCATGTCAAATACCTAAAAGGAAAAACCAAAGCTTATTTTGTTAATTGTATTTCTATTTTTTATTTTTATGTTGAATCAAAGAGAAGTATAATATCTAAGTTGTTTAGCATTTAAATCAAGACATTTCTGGCATATTACTCTCAAAGTTAAATTGTTCATTTAAAGGGCTTGTAATAATATTCTTCTCAGACTAAGCTGAGTTTCTTATTGTTTGTGAAACACACTATAATTAACTTCAATAAGCAATTCACAAACACTAAGGATGCTTTCTTCAAATGAAATAGTTTAGACACTGCTTCTGTTTGAACTTTTTAGCTGATCAACTTGTAAACACTGTTATCAATTGTCATTAATCATTTAAAACAATTCAAGTTGAGAATGGGGGGAAACTGAGAGAGAAAAGAAGCATTCAAATGCAAAATAATGATTATGTTGTTCAAATTTTTGCGAAAATTTATTGATGAAAGAAAACACTGCTGAAATGTATTAGCAGTTCTCTTACACTAGAATCAAATTATTGTCATTCTGTCAACGCGTTACTTTTAACCTTATGCATTCAAATATTTAGGTTGTAAATAATAAAGTCCTTTGTCTCTCTTTAAGATAGCTTGCAAAAGTTTACTTGCATGTAATGATTTTCCTAGTTTCTAAACTAGGCCTGAATTGGTATTAACAGATTTTATAGCTATAGTTTAAACTTAGTGTCAACACCTTGTACTTTCTTGGTGTAAACCTACATCGGAACAGAGATTTAGAAATGAATTAAACAGATAATTGAATATTCAGAAATAGGTAACATTTATAAAATTTCAAGCTGCCACATTCTGATGTCGTGGATGCAGGCCCTAAAAGTGTTTCACAAAAAAGTTTACCCTGAAGAGATGACCGAGTGTATTACGCTACAAAGGGGAAAGAAGAAAAAGATTTCCTGTGAGGATGGCTATCAGATAGACGGGGACAATGAAAATAACAAGTTTCCTCAAGCAGCCAGCAAGAAGTGTAGCATGAAACTCTCTTCAAATGGCATCTGCAAATGTACTTCAACAGTTAATGGTGAGCAATGGATTCGAACGGATTCAGAATGTAAGTTGAAATGTGTTATATATTATATATTCATTCGGTCATGGTAAAGTACACTTGACTAACGTGTTTTTATTTTCTTGTTCTCTTTATTTGGGATCTGTATAATAGACTTGGTCTTGGAGCTGTAGGGGCAAAAACACTGGAAGTAAAGGCAAGCAGTCCGCATCCCTTTTGAGTGGTAAAGTAAAGTTTGCAAGTATTTGTATGTCAATGGCTTTATATAAAAGTGTAGTGTGAATTAAGATATTCGGAGAAAATAAACATAGGAGTCTCTCCTATCTTTAGTTTTCCACTGAAGTACTGAGAGTAGTGGATGGTAATGCTGCACTTGAATATTGGGCTGTTCTGTATAAGTAAATTTTAGCTGCTAAATAATTCAGATACAGTGTGAAGAACTAAAACTATTTTGGTTGAATGTATTAAGGGCTTGTGTGGCTATTACATCGTATCTAAACCATAGAACATATTATCTTTGAGGCCTTGCATATAAATAGTTCTCAACTTCAGTCCTGAATAATGAAATGTTGAAATCAAAATGTTCATTTTTGGAGGCTCCAAATGGCTTTCCACTACATAAGATACAATCATCAACCAATATCAATACATGAAGCTATATTTCTACCATGCAATCTTTCTATTGTGTGTTCTTACTTTATGTGATTCTAATGAATTAGCCGTACCTCAATCGCAGCGTCATTTGTTGATTATATATCGAGTAGGATGAAGTGAAATTCAAATATGCAAGTACTCACTCCTCAATACTCCACCCATTTCCATCCTCCATGACTGGTCTACGAGAGGTGCCAACTCTCTGAAGATACATACATAGATCTCATCATTGACGGATAAACAAACTTTGCATAAAAGGATAAAGATAGCCATTATTGCTTTGCCTGGACATGGACAATTCACCAGCAGGCAATTTAAAATTTACAGTGATGTTTTAAAAAATTACTACAGAACATGAAAACCAACAAATTAACAGGATATTTTGCATGATTACTGTACTCATTGTAGGTCTAGAACATCAATACTACTTCAGAACATCAAAATCAAACAAAAGAGTTGGTAGTAAAGGACGTTTCCTGAGTTTAGTAGGCTAACAAACTTTTATTAAGGAGAGAAAATTCTTAATACCAGCAAATGAAATTTACTACTGAGAAGTCTTGGAGGCTCTACTGTCTCAGTAAAGTGTTAAATCATTATATAGGACCAATAATTCTGCATGACAACACACCCAAAACAAATCTGATGAAGATCAAGTTTATATACTATTTAAATCCCCGGTATTTTCCAGAAGTTGCTGGTCACCCCATAGGTAACTAAGTCATAGAGCTGGAGAGTGGTCATCATATTCGGGGAGAGGGGGAAAGGGGGGGGGGGGGGGTTAATAAACTTGAAAGCGTCTTTGAAACATAATACATTCAAACTTCAATATTTAAATATAGATAGGATTTAAGCACTTCAACAATTCTAGCTTTCTTAATTTCCAAAAAAAGGTTTTCCAACACTTTTTCAATATCTGAATTACATAAATTCTTGTAAGGAGTAAATAATAGTAATAGATAAGTACAGAATATTCCTTCTTTAAAAAGGGGCTCTTTTTATAGTTCTTGCCAATATGATAAAGAAAGGCATGTTGGGTCATACACATGACACTGTCCCCTCAGATAGTCAAAAATCAGGTATTCCACTTTCTGTCATATTTCCAGGTACAATGACAACAGTGAGAAGCACACATAAGTATTCTGCAGGAGACACATAAGTATTTTGCAGGAGAAATAAGCACATGTTGCGACACCAGTTGCTGAAAGCCACAATGCACTGTAAAGAAGTAATTTTTTTCCCAAATGATTCGCGAATTAGCTAGCAACTTCATTACTGAAAATGAGAACTCATTTTCTCTCAGACATTGCACATATTCCTGCCAGCATCAAATACTACCTAACTCGTAGTTCACCCATCAAACTTGATAAAGAACGATGGAAGAACCTAAAAGGCATGAATGACAAAGGTTTGGAATAATAATTCATATCAATTACTGTAATAGAGCACGAGACCCAATAAGTTTAAGTTAATAAAGGGAGATGACTGTTATTTACCGATATAAGGCAGTAAACAAAAACATATGGATGTGAACTTACTTAAGGTCATGGCTGACAACAAGTAACGACAGCTCTTTCTTCAGATCTTTCAACAACTTAACCACATCCGCGCGGGCCTTCCAATCTAACAGAGACGCAAAAATTTCTGTTCATTAGAAATAGGAATACAATATACCAATAAGGAATCAGTGACAAGAAGAATGTCATAGATACTGGTTTCTAGTAAAGTGCTCGAATTCCCTTACAAGAAGAAATGCAAAAGGAGAAAGCAACTACGAACAATGACAAGAAGTCTGCAAATATGGCACACACAAGTGATGCATAACTTCAATGAACAGAAAGATGACATCTAACTGTAGTGCTATTAAACGATAACACCTCATCTAAAAGATTAGACCCTTAAAAATTGAAGAATTCCAAAAAATTTAGCCTCATTAAGAAAACGGAGCGCCCAAAAAAGCATTGGACGGATGAGAGACTTCAACTGTTGCGAGAAATGGAAGAAGGACAAAAACATAAGATTTAGGAGAATGTGTTAGTCACTCAAAATGACTAACATAAGATTTAGGAAAATGTGTTAGTCACTTAAAATGACTAACTAGCTTATATTTATACTAGAAGCAATGCTATTATGATGACAATAATATCCTAACTCTTAATACTCTTAACATCAACCAACATCAACGGAATAAAGTGAAGCTTCAAAAGTGGAGATAAGAGAGAAGATCCCCAGCATTTTCTCGCTACTGATGTTATAAATAATTCCCTAGCTCCTATAAGTGGGTCTAATTCAAGAATAATATGAAGATATGATTCAAGTTCATATAAAACATTGTCATACCTAAACCAGCAAGAGGCTCATCCAATATCAGCAGGTCTGGAGTTTGCACCTGAGAAATAGAGTGAACCTTAAATGCAAATCATTACCCAACACTTCGATATCGTAACAAGAATTATAAGGACATGACTCAGCACAACAATAGGCTAATTCTTTGTGACCTAAAGACCGCATTTAGGAGAAGCTGCTAAAACGGAATTTTTGTAAGCGGGGGTAAGGCGCATACATAAAACTCTTCTTATTATTCAGAATAGATGGAAGAATACACGGGATATTCCCATCTTTGTTATTACACCTACATTAGGGCAGTGAAAGCAGAAGACATATAAATGCACAAATCCAACTCTTTTTTCTCTAATAGCATAAGCACATATTGAGCAACATCAAGAAAAGTAAGAATCTCACTAACTGAATTGCTAGGGCAAGCCGGCGTTTGTATCCACCACTCAGAGATTGTGGGTCTTTTTCCAAAGAGATTCCAGTTAGACCAACCTATAAGTTTACATGCAGGAAAAGATTGGTCAGGGTTATGTGTACTACTAATAAAACAGTACCAGACAACAAGAAAATTAATTTAATTAAGAGGAAGAAAAGAAAGAACTAAAATTTAATCACCCTTATACCAATCTTCATCAAAACATAGGTTTGTTAAATTTTTTTTTCCCAACCCTCAGTACTCATATTTTAGGTCCTCAAGCCTTTCGTGCAGACATTTGTATATACAAAAGGCAAAAGAAAAACGCATTTTCTCTCTCTTCACATGGGTTTTCCTTTTTCTGATATTCAAAGGCCTTATTTCGACTGTTTAAGTCTTAAAGTTGGTATCGAATTTTGCGCCAAATTGTTCAAACACATATTAACCTTGAAAAATGCAAGCATTGGAAGAAATGTTTGAGTATGAGTCTCATACTTTGGTTTAGCCTCCAGGATCGGAGATGGTCTAATATGTGAATATCATAGTAAAACAACAAAAGTAATTCCAGCAAGAAAGAAGAAGATGATGGTGTTGGACTGGTGGACGGTGGTGCATTAATGAATTTCAAACAGAAGTGCTTTTCACTCTTTGTTTAAACTGATACCAATGTCATAGCTTTATTTTGAGTATGAGTCTCATATTTTGGTTTAGCCTCCAGGATTGGAGATAGTCTAATATGTGAATATCATAGTAAAACAACAAAAGTAATTCCAGCAAGAAAGAAGAAGATGATGGTGTTGGACTGGTGGACGGTGGTGCATTAATGAATTTCATACAGAAGTGCTTTTCACTTTTTGTTTAAACTGATACCGATGTCATAGCTTTATGGAGTCTTGAAGCAAGCAGCTCTCTCAATTGCAGGCCACCTCTTTGTCTTGGCCACCCAAATACTATTTCATCGAGAACATTGTCTGCAACAAAATACCTAGCACAATTCAATTATTTTAGATACATTATCGGAAATAAAAATGTTTAAATATGGATAAGAAGAAAACAATGATACAAGGTGAAAATCTAAGGATATGAAAACAATTAGTTACTATGACAGATATGACCAGATATCACAAAAAGTTCATTGCTAGACACAACTAAAATTCATTTTTCAGACGAAGTCAAATTATAGAGTATAGGGAATTACTTTACAACTGGAAAAATCAGGAAAAGCCATGCATTAGATAAAAGAAAGCAAGAGGAGAGCTTGGAAACAATGTTACACTTACACATAAAGGGGATAAAAAAAGAATGGAACACCTTCTATATCTAAGCACACAAAATTAAATGTAAATGGTGGAAGGTTTCAAGAAGCAGAACATTTATTTAGACTTCACCACAATACAAGAGTTCAATATGAAAAACAGAAGTTAATAAGTCAGCGCAAAGTCTCTCCTAAAGCAGCAAAAAATCAAAATGCTGCGATAACAAACTGGAAGTATTTTAAGTAAAAGCAAAAGATAAATAGTATGTGATGTAAGTACCTTTCAGGAAACTGGAAAACAATACCAACTTTTCCCGGGTTCAACAATTCCGGAGAATTATATGGACGACCATCATCATTATATTTTTGTATATAGATGGAACCTGAAGTTGGTTTGCTTAACCCTGCAATCAACTGTTTGGAAAAAATCGTAGTGGGCAGAATTTATGACAACATCACAATCAATAAATATAGAATACTGGCACAGCATATGTTTTGAATTAAAGAGACGAACCTGCAAAAGAGTAGTTTTTCCGCTTCCACTTCGACCAAAAATCAGCCCAAAACTACATTTATGCATGAAATGATATGATTATCAAGTTGTAGATCTTTGCCTTCCCACTAAAATCACAATAAGGAGGGGGGGAAAAAAGCTACATATTTGCACAATTGCAGTTGGATACAATTTCTTAAAAAGAAAAATTAACTATATAACCTTTACAGAAGTCCAACCAGCAAATATCTCATAAGCGTGAATTCCAAGTCAGATTAGGTAATTATTATTTCATACAATATAAAATATAATATTAAGCCTCTTATTTGTATTAAAGTTGGTTATAATTAAATGCTTCTGGTTTGTCTCGCATTCCCCGCTTGCATGACTATTGTAGAGCAAAGCAAACTAGTATATTATTTCCAATACTATAGGATTTGTAACTTGTTTAAATAATGAAGAATACCTTCTCTCTGGAAGGGAGAAACTAACTCTGTTCAAAAGATCAATCTTGGTCCCTGGAGGTCGATAACTTACATCCTTTATCTGAGAGAGAGAAGAATTATAATATTTCAACAACAGAAATGTCGTTAATATATCCATAAACAAGCTACTAATATAAGCGGATGATACAAAAATCTAAACGAACAAGTTCTAGAAACAAAATCGCAGAACCAATAAAAGACTTTGACAGCGGGCATGTGCTTTGAGGTGATTTTTGGATCAGAAGAGAAAATAACTTGAATTGTGAGTATTAATCATTATGAATAGTGATAAGTAATCCCAACATCTCAACAAGATGACAAATTATTGCGACAATGAAATTACTCAGCAGATGAAAAGGAATATAATCAAGTTTAATGATATCAAAGTCACAACAAACAAACATTTGCATTACAAGCTTCATGAATTGCAGCCTTCTCATTATATTAATCACTGGCGAAAAATCAACAGAAGGCTTCAAGATGCAAACACACGGTCCTTAATTAAGCTCAAACTTAAGAATAAATGCAAATAAAAAGTGGCTGATCTGAAACGAGTAATAGATAAAAGTTCCAGATAAAGAAGAGGTTTACAACTGGGAAAAAAGAACTATGTGAAGACTGAAAGTGGACTCCAAACTTACTTCAACGCAGGAATAATCACAGGCGATTCGGCGCACTCTTAGGTTTTTCGAGTTTAAACTGCCATTAGAAGGAGTTGAAACAAGTGAGCATTCAAAAAATTGATGAATGTAAAATAAAAAGGAAAATAAAGCATAAATGATAAACCTGAAGTGAGATGGAGACGATAAGGCAATTGAGGATGTCTTAGTCGTTGAATTCGAAACAAGTACAGATGATGATAAAGGTATCCAGAAACTAGTCATTAGAGGTGCGTGAAAGAAGAACTGCGTATATATGATGAATTTAATTTAAAGGAGAGTGAGTAGACGTCACTTGTTTAATTTGGGTATGGATTTCTTTTCTTCCTCTCTTTTAGATTATTTGTATTGTACTCTTTTACACTCTTCATCTTCCGGCAAAATTTCATTTTTGACCCTCTAAATTAATTGTATTTTAAAATTGACTATTTATTATGATACATTGACAATATACGTCATTATTGTTGTCACAATCATCAATTTCAGTTCATATCGCCCAGATTTTTTAATTATCGCTATAAATCTTATGTGTTATTTGACCGGAAAGTTTATCTTTTAAAAATCATCAATTTATGTCTTATCTAACCTATTTTCGCCAAAAATATCATGTGTCGAGTGACACTTAACAATAGGGGATTTCAAATTCTTACCCTAAAATTTACAAGTCCAAGTCATGTGATGGGTCTATAACTTCAATTTTATATGGAAAACGGTTAAAGTTCCCCTAGAAATCGAAGATACTTATTTTTATATATTATAAGAAATAAACAGGTCAAATTCACAATCACATTTGGTTCAGCTTTTATATATACATCCAAAAATATCATCCTCTTCTATGAAATATACTATTCTACAGGCCCAATTCGAGTTCCATCTTGTAATGGTATTTTTAAGTAATATATTAGTTTAAAGTAACATTACATGGTGTAATTCAAATTGGGCGTATAGAATAGTATTTATGTAGAAGATGATGACATTTTTGCATGCATTGTGGCAAGTACATACACATAATCTCACGTAAGGATTTCCTTTCTAAATTATTTCTTTCAAATAGAAATTTTAAATAAACAGAGATGAAGTTATAGTTAAAGCCACTAGTAGAAAACCAAATTAACTAGTTATATTGGGTTAAATGAAATATGGTATTTTTATACATATATTTCTAAATCATTTACCTAAGTTTCCATTTTTTTAAAATAGGATAATTTGAGCAAAGTGTGATTGTGAATTTGACCTATTTATTTTTTTATAAATAAAATTAGGTATCTTCGATTTCTAGGGGAACTTAAACAATTTTCATAAAAAGTTGAAGTTATAGACCCATCACGTTACTTGAATTTGCAAATTTTGGAGTCAAAATTTGAAATCTTCAATTAAGTGTCACTCGACACATGATATTTTGTGTGAAAGATTAAATTTTCAGGTAAGATAGGACATAAATTGATAATTTTCGGCAAAAAAATAAATATTTCGGTCAAATAAGACATACATAGATGATTTTCGGCAAAAATTAAATTTTTCGACGACAAGGACTAGAATTGATGATTGTAACACAATAAATAACGCATATTGTCAATGTACCACAATAAATGGGCAATTTTGAAACACATCCACTTTAAAGGGTCAAAATGAAATATCGCCTCCCAGAATGAAAGGGATTTATATAGTAAGAGGTCATTAATTCAACTCCATCTAATGTGAGTATTTATTTTAATTTATTACTAATATTTGGTAGTTATCTATTATTTGTAATTTTTTGTACTTGGACAATTGTTGAAATTGTGAAATGATTTATGATGTAATGATGAATGTTTATGTAAAAAATTTACTTGTTAAGTCAATTAAAAAAATAAAAAGTTTTAACTTTACACTATAGCTAATGAAGTAATAAAATTGGGACAAATGGAACATTAATTTGATTCACATGCATGTATATGGAGTATTTATTAGAGTTATGAACCAAAAAAAATTGAGTAAATTCAAAGACATTATTCAAGCTGGTTAATTTGGTTTTCTTATGATCAAGTTGAGATTATCTTGAAACTCGGTACTTAATGTGACCATTCTTAAACATTGTTTTATGGAATATAAGTCAAATCTTAAATAATTTGACATATATATATATATATATATATATATATCAATAATGAATTAATTACATGAAGCTCGAATTGGTATCAAAATCTTAAAACGATATATCTTATTTAAACTTAGTTATAAATGTACTTCCTTCGATTTTTTTATTTGTTGTTTTAGAGGATTGCACACAGATTAAGAAATGTAATATATAGTCACCCTTTTTAAGCAAAAATTCCAAAACTCCCTTTTAAATAATTACATAATTAAATAGCATTAATTACAAGCATTAACAAGAAAAACAAAATTGATAGAAAATAATTAATTTTATATTAAACTCCTACTATAACAAATAAAAGTAAATAAATTTATTTTGCCAAAACAACAAATAAAAAAAAAGAGGGAGAATTATGTATAATTTAGCAAAGTTAGACAAACTTTTATTGCTTAAATTAAAGCATATTGTCGAGTAGCTTAGGCTATGGTTTTGGCCTATTCTTGCGGATTTTGTGTGGTCGGGTCAAAATCCTTCCAAATGAGTTTTCGTCAGACCTATGAAACTCTACACAAACATATTCACAGATCTACATCAAAACTCTTGAAACCTATAAAACATTAATTTGACACCTACCATCTATTTTTTTTAACCATAAACTCTCTAAAAAAATCATTGATTTGACACTCATCTACTTTTTTCCCCACACCTCAACATCCAAAATCAACCCAAGTAAGGTTTCAACTTTTTCAGACCACAAAATCCAACATCCAAAGCCTAACCAAATATAATTTTAAAGATTTCACCGAAACCACAAAAACCATTTTTTTAAAGGCGAGACCCGCAAAATCGGGCCAAAACCCTACCAAATAGGGTCTTAGTTGATTAAAATCATCCTTTTCCATTTTCCATGCACGGGTTGTGTGTGTCAGAGAAATACCACCTCCGTTTCATATTAATTGACACATTCTTACTTTTCACATAGATTAAGAAACCTCATAATTACATACCTTTTTATGGTAAAATGTCTCAAATACCCCTTATAATGGTGACTACTTTTTAATTTTTTATTAGTAAGTGGTGACCATTGACATTGAGTTTCCCAACTCCAATGAAAGAAAGGGGCAGAATTGGAAAAAAATGTTTTGAAAACCCAAACATGCTAATTAATTTGAAACAAAAAAAATTTGACAAATGTGCCAATTAATATTAAACGGAGGGAGTGATATTTTATTTAGTTGTTGAACAAATTTGCAGAAGAACCTTAAATTATAAAAGTAATATTCATAAAATGTTTTTTATAGTCTACTATAATTAAAATTAAAATAGATTAATATTTGTACCAGGATATTTATTTTACGAGTGAAAAATGTACATATAGGATGTGTCACTGCGTCTGCTTTGGCTGAATTCTTACTTTTGTCATGTGCTAATAAAATTGGTAGAAGTTAATTTATTTTTATTAATGCCATAGTTTCTCCGTATAATTGATTCGTGAGAATGTTGTTAGTTTTTTCATATGGCGATATTGAAATCAAGACCTCCAATAGTCGCTATCAAAGTATAAAAATAAATAAACTATACAGATCTAATAGTATTAAATTAGATAAATACACATATTAGTGAAAATCGAACCAAAAATGTTTTGCCGTATTAATTTTGGAACCTCGACTTTTTGCCACCAAGCTTTAACTGTTATAAATTATAGCATGGTGCAACTCCTAGGACAATTAATAGATTGAGTTAGCCGCCGACCCCTAATAAATTAAGTTAGCAATGGAAAATTCTTACTCATATCGGGTTTGATCGAATCCAAAGTAATTACATGGCAAGTGCAATACACTTGCTTTGATATTGGATGCAACTTCCAAAAGAGTGACCAATCACAAAACAAGTGCAATATACTTGTTTGGTGATTGAATGAATTTGACCCAGTTTTGAACAAAAAATTTCCGTTAGCAATATACTCCGTATAATTCTTGTAAATTGGTTTAGTTAAATGAAATTGCTCCCTTGTTTGGTAGGGTAGGGATACATACACAAATAATATAATCAATTAAATTAGGCCAACCTAGTGACCTACCATAAGGTCCATATAATCAATTAAATTAGGCCAACCTACCATAAGGTCCATAATGATGATCAACTTTTAGCCAATTAAGCTGCCAACTTTCTTTCTGTTACTTCCTTAATTTGTACATTCTTTAATTTGTTGATGAAAGAATTAGGTGTGAATGGCATAACATATACGACAATTAAAAGAGAATTTATTATTTGGTAATCGACCCAAATTTATTTGTTAAAACGATTATTTTGAACTTGATTTATTACACAATATTGAACGATAATTTGTGATATAAAAAAATTAAAATTTCATCCAAATTTTAAATATAAGTAAAAAGTAATAACATATGCCGATTATCGATTCATATTCAAATCTAATAAAAAAAAATATATATATATAAGCTTGATTTATTAACAATTCGCTCAAATTAAAATAAGGAGGTTTTAGCTTGTCCTAAATAATAGTTATCGACATATGCGTCAGAGTGTTGAGGAGGCTAATCTTGATGGTGAAGTTGAAGCCCCATATGAATAACCCATGGGTTCAAATCCCACTAATATAAGAATTTCTCTAATTCAATACTAATTTTGTTAGTTAAGTTAGCTATCTTTCATAATTATTGAAATATTCGAATAGAGTTTCGGAATGTGAAAAAAAAGACATATGCACCAGAGTTGAAGGTCGTACACTATTTGCTCTATTACAATTTTAATTTGACAATCTTGGTTTCTTTTATCAACATGCTCAACTTTTAATTTGCGTGTATTTTTTTCCATGTTTATTCAGTAATTAGCAAAGTAAGTTAAAAAAAATACATAACGGACTAACAAGTACACAATGAATAGAGATAAGAGTCATTTGCAAAAATGGCCTTTTGACATTTTTAATTTATTAAAATAGCTTTATGAATGTTGAATTTGCAAAACTAGCCTCCACTTAGTTAGCATATTAGTTAGTGTTATAATCAAATGAAAAATTGCAAAAAGAAACCCAATATAATTGATAAAATTAAAATCAAACCCCATCCCATTAAATTTTAAAATTCAAAATTAAACCCCACAAAATTTAGAAATTACAAAATCAAGCCCCACTAATTATACCCAAATAAATTCGAAAATATAAAATAAACCCCCACTAATCAAACTCCATTATATTCAAAAACTCAAAATATACACCAATAAATTCAAAAACATAAAATAAAACCCCAATCAATTCAAAAACATAAAATAATACCCCACTAATCAAACCCCACTAAATTTAAAAACTCAAAATCAAACGCCAATAAATTCAAAAATATAAAATAAAACCCACTAATCAAAACCTACTAAATACTAAAACTCAAAAATAAAAACCTACTATATACCAAATCTCAAAATCAAAACCCACCCTTTCATTCTAAAAAAAATCTAGAGGAAGAATATCAACATTTATGGTTAGTATTCGATCTTCTATTGCATTTTGATTGAAAAAAAGGGACAAAAAATTGAGTTTTAGACTATTTTAAAATTTTTTTTTTTTACTGGTTTGGTCTCCTAACTCCCGGAGACACCAAGAGACTAGGAGACCAATTAGTCTCCTGGAATTGTTTGTTGGGTTATTGGTAACGTCAGAACGTCAAAAGCAGCGGAATTTAAAATTTTAAAATAACCCAAGCAGAATCTTTATTCATCTAGTCATACGAAAAGGATTTATACATAAATCGAAACATCCATAGGGTGTTTAGCGATTTTACCTTACCACGGGAACGGTGGTGATTTTTCTCCGGTCTTCTTTCAGATCTGCAGGATTTGGTTCGGAGAAGCACCCCATGTGTTGTGCCTCTAGCGGTATCCACACCAACTGGATTGAAGCAACTCTCTTGAATCCTCAGGCTCAGAACTAGGATGGAAGAGATACCATGCAAGGAAGAAAGAAGACAGAAACTGCGTGAACCCTGTGCAATTGCACAGGATTCGGCCGAACCCTTCTCTGTAAGAGAGGGGGCGGCGCAAATCAGATCTAGGGAGAAGGGGGGGCGGCTACTACTTAGTCTAGGGCTTAATTTTCAGCTCCTTGTTTCAAGTGTTAAGTGTGTGGAAGAGTTGTGAGGAGATATCTATTTATAAGAGAAGAAACCTTCTCTTTGTAGATATCTCTTCAAGATCTTTTCCTTATCTTATAAGGAAATAAGATATACACATATATCTTCTTAGATCCTCCTTGTTTCACATGGAAACAAACTCTCCCTTCTTATCCTTAGCCAAAAAATCGCCCCACCCTTATCATGCAAGACTTCTTCTGGGCTTTTAATTAAAGGCCCATGTCTTGCAACTTAATT
Source organism: Penstemon davidsonii (assembly GCA_034814905.1). Taxonomy (NCBI): domain Eukaryota; kingdom Viridiplantae; phylum Streptophyta; class Magnoliopsida; order Lamiales; family Plantaginaceae; genus Penstemon; species Penstemon davidsonii. The sequence goes on from JAYDYQ010002688.1 coordinate 10,820,108, forward strand.
TAATTAACCATTAATTAAATCAGCCCAATTAATCCAATTAATTATTATCTCTCTCAATTAATTAACACTTTAATTAATATTTTCTTCTTTAAGAATTAACACTTTAATTCTTCAGTTTTGATTTAACTCGTTAAATCAAACTTTCCTTATATGATTTGTTGCAGTCCAATTGTATTGTGTGTGACCCTCTAGGTTCACCATCAATTGGCCGCGGGCCCACGACTTTCGTGATTTAATTTGTGAGCTTATGAATTGCTCCGATTAATTGAACACCTTCAATTAACCACTCAAGAATTAATCTCCTTATTAATTCACGAGTACCCACACCTCATGGTCGATGTCTAGCCACAAGCCCATGAGGCCCAACTTCAGGTGAATTGATCTCAGTGAACCTCACCTCTTATAAGTACCATGTACATACGGTCCTTCTATCGACTTAATTTCCCGATCGAGACCTAGGGTGTGTGAATTGATCGGCACCTCTAATTATCTCGATAACTATACTTTCTAATTCCGGATAATGATTTCAGTGTGACTGCTAAATTTGGAAACCCCTTTCCAAATCCGTCACCAACCATGGCCATGGGTTTCTCGAAATCTATTATCTAAGAACGTATAGGAAATTCTCTCAACACACCACGTTGAGTCGGTAGATCCCATATTGATGCTAACCATTCGCGTACACGACTATACGCACCCAACTTAGGCACACTATGATCAGGCTACGTGATCGGCACCTAAATCTAAGTACGCACACCCATGCACCGAATTCGCCCTAGCATCTCAAGTCTAAGGACTAAATCGTACACTATTATAAGTTTGATAAACATCCCATCGCCGATGTGCGTCATGCGCTTCCACAATGGGTTTCTCTGTTCGGGTCGTTCGATGCGTTCGATCCCCTATCGAACCACCTACTCATATGCACTAGCATCAAATGCCTTGCTCATGAAACGCTACAAATTCACTCCAAGTGAATCATGCATACTTGTACAAGTCTTTGCGATTCCTTCGATACCCCGTCTCGTTCGGAATCTATGACTTGGAACGTTTTAAGATCACGACCTTAGAAACTGTTTCATGATTGCACTCATACTGAAGTGAATCGTTCCATAGTCTATTGTGATCTAAGGATTTCATCCAATCGCTTAAGTGATTTGCGAGAGATGAAGTTGGCCATTGTTTGATTTACATACTATAAACAAACGAGCGTATTAATTCATTTATACTAGAGAAAGATTACGATAGTCCTAATACAAGCTAAATATATTGGCTTGCAGGGCACTATCCTATCATTGTTTCAATTCCAGGAGACGGAGACCGATTGGTCACCTAGTCTCCTAGTGTCTCCGGGCTCCCGGGGACCAAAACAGTAAAAAAAAAAAAAAAAAAAATAGTAGCTACTTTGTGTGTTAATTTGACTTGTTTATTCATAGATATTAGGATGGTAAAATTGTTGTATATGTTCGGTACAATGGTGTGGAAGTCGATACACGACAACGATACCATACTTGCATACAGTGAAGTCATCATACCTGTTCCATCCAAGGATCAATGGAGGAGTTAGTGGTCTTATACGTGTTAGTGGTCCGTTTGGATCATAAATTGACCAAATTTCAACATAATTACCCTAATTTTGATTTACGGAGGAGTTAGTGGTCCTATACATGTTAGTATTCCGTTTGGATCCTAAATTGACCAAATTTCAACAAATTTCCCTCAATTTTGATTCACGGAGGAGTTAGTGGTCCTATATGTCTTAGTCTTCCGTTTGGATCCTAAATTGATCAAATTTCAACAAATTTTCCCCAATTTTGATTTACGGAGGAGTTAGAGGTCCTATACGTCTACGTCTTAGTCTTCCGTTTGGATTCTAAATTGACCAAATTTCCCCCAATTTTGATTTACGGAGGAGTTAGTGGTCCTATACATCTTAGTCTTCCGTTTGGATTCTAAATTGACCAAATTTCAATAAATTTCCCCCAATTTTGATTTACGGAGAAGTTAGTGGTCCTATACGTCTTAGTCTTCCGTTTGGATCCTAAATTGACCAATTTTCAACATAATTCCCCTATTTTTTGATTTACGGAGAAGTTAGTGGTCCTATACGTGTTAGTCTTCCGTTTGGATCCTAAGTTGACCAAATTTCCCCAAATTTTGATTTGCGGAGGAGTTAATGGTCCTATACGTATTAGTCTTCCGTTTGGATCCTAAATTGATCAAATTTCAACATAGTCCCCCTAATTTTGATTTACGAAGGAGTTAGTGGTCATTTACGTGTTAGTCTTCCGTTAGGATCCTATATTGACCAAATTTCAACATAATTTCCCTAATTTTGATTTACGGAGGAGTTAGTGGTCCTATACATGTTAGTCTTCCGTTTGGATCCTAAATTGACCAAATTTCAACAAATTTCCCCCAATTTTGATTTACGGAGGAGTTAACGATCCTATACGCGTTAGCATTTTTTCACCGGTTTATCCATTTTTTCACCGCTTTAAATATTTTTCACCGGTTTTGATTCATTTTAAGCCAATTTTTTTACCTACTTAACCATTTTTCACTGGTTTTCATCGATTTTGAGTAATTTTTCCATCGGTTTAACCATTCTTTCACCAGATTAACCATTTTCACCGACTTTGATCGATTTTGAGCTATTTTTTCCCTATTTAACCATTTTCAACGGTTTAATCATTTTTCACCGATTTTGATAAATTTTGAGTTATTTTTCACCGGTTTAACCATTTTCACCTGTTTAAATCGATTTTGAGCTATTTTTGCCATATTTAACCATTTTTCACCTATTTTAATAGAAACAAATATAATAACACAATTGAAACTTGAATAAGATACGAATAATAATTTTACAAAACTAATAGTCTGGATGCTACAAATTTTACAAAATAAATAATCCTTATTTTACAAAACCAACACTACACATATAAATCAAGGTAAAATGTGGCTCGTGGCGCGCTTAGGCCCCCTCTTGCATCCTCAGGCAATTCATATGTGTACTTTGTTATATAATGAACATCCTACAAAATTGCCATAAAAAGATATTAAATTACAAATTATTTTTTACTGGAATTGTCCCCGGAGACGGTCGGAGACTCGGCCGTGACACAACACCCTGTCATGGTGCCCAGTCTCCTGGTCCCCTGGACCCGGAGACCGTGCCAGGGTGTCCTGGCGCGGGCGAGTCGTCGGCTGTCTCCGGGCCACAGAGACCCGGCGACCCGGTCTTGACAGGGCATCTTGATACGGTTTCCGTGGTCCAGGGGACCGGGAGATGGGCACCTTGGCAAGGACATGGCCGAGCCAATGCGCCTAGTCTCCCGGGCCCCTGGACCACGGAGACCGTGCCAGGGTGCCCTGGCATGGCCGAGTCGCCGGGTCTCCGACCGTCTCCGGGGATCCGGCGATAATTGCAATCTCTTTTACAGGAAAAATCGTATGAAATTCCTTCGTCCCCGCGTCTCCGGGATCCCGGAGACTATTTCGTCCCCTCGTCTCCGGGATCCCGGAGACGCGGGGACGATATTGTCCCCGGGTCTCCGGTAACCGGAGACACGGGGACAAAATAGTCTCTGGGTCTCCGGGATCCCGGAGACAAGGGGACGACATAGTCTCCCTGTCTCCGGGATCCCGGAAACGCGGGGACGAAGGAATTTCATACGAAAAAAATTGAAAAAAATTGAAAAAACTCACCACTTCGGCATTTTCTCTTCCGTTTGATGCTTCCGGCACGTCATTGATTATGTCCAAAGAAAGATTTTCATTTTCCATTGCTTGATTTTGTTGTGAAATTGGGAGATGAGTTTTAGGAATTTGAATGTTTGAGAGAAAATATTTTAGAGATAAAATTTGTAAGTGAATGGGAGTGAAAATGAATTTGTAAAAGTTTGGGGGTGCGAATTTTTTTTTGTTATTTTCAATTCATTAATTAATTTATTTTAAGTATATTTAATTAGTATTAAGTATGTTTAATTAATTTTAATTGAGTTTAACATAAAAAAAAGGAAAAAAGAAAATGTGAAGGCCATTTTTGCAAAGAGCCTTTTGTGTAAGGCTACTGAGGCAAATTTCTAGATAATTGTATTTTTGGTATAGAGTTTTATGACAATTTCAACTTTTGGTGCCAAACAAATCGAGGTCGACACATTTGGTACTATAATTTAACAAATCGTTCCACATTTGGTATTGCTGTTAAAAATTACTATTAAATTGGTGACGTGACCGTTAAGTCAGTTGAGATTATTGCAAAATAACTCCACATCTTCAAATCTATTGACAATTTTAGTCCACATAAAAAAATTCTCTCTCTCGACCAAACACACCCTTTTCATTCCTCACTACCGACCACTGTTTTTCGTTGGCTTTTCGCCGGAATTTAGTTAGGGCTTTTGGTCCTCTCACTTTCACTAGTTCATACATATAAACTTCTACAAATTACATCGAGTATTTTGACCGTAATCGTTGTTCTAAGTTTAAATCACGAAACCCTAGATCCGGTATTTCTAATCGCGATTTCTCTCTCGGTACTTCACCAATCGCCGATATTTTTGCAGCATACTCCTCTGGTTGTGGGCTACATTCCCCATGGAATGATTTCAGACAGCGCCACCGTCTGAGCTCCGCTTGTAGAATGGGGGGGGGGGGTGCGTTTGGTTTGGGGTGTTTGGGGTTCCTTTTATTAAATAGAATTAATAAAGTATAGATTTTAGCTAATTTAAGATTTTTTATATATTTTTCATATTTTATATTAAAACATTATTTAATTTATTAAAATTGTATATAAAATCAAATTAATTAAATAGACATGTAAATATAATAAGTAAAATGTCCAACTTGATCCGCACGTGGTCTTATTCGAGTTAATTTTAAAATTGGGCAGCAATATGAACTAAGATTGCTAGCAAGTTTGAAAATATGGGGTTATTTTGCAACCCAAAATGTTATGGGGTAGAATTTTCAGCAAGCATAAGTTATGGGATCAATTTCACAATAATTTCAATTGGCTTAACGGTCACGTCACTAATTTAACGGTGATTTTTAACGGCAGTACCAAATGTGGAACGATTTGTTAAATTATGGTAGTAAATATGTTGACCTTTGATACCAAAAGTTGAAATTGACAGAAAGCTCCATACCAAAACTAAAAGAAATACATAGCAAGATTATTGGCCAAATTGCACAAATATCTTTTAACTTTTATAAGTCAGCAATTTTGGGACACTTTATACTCCGACGAGCAATTTAAATCATTTAACTATTAATATTCATAATTTTGGGACACTTTATACTCCGACGAGCAATTTAAATCATTTAACTTTTAATGAACTGTGATATTAGGACATTTTATGCTCCAACAAGCAATTTACGTCATTTTATCTTTTGATTATAAGCAAATTTAGGACACTTTTCCGCAATTTTAGTCCATTGTATCCTGAAACTTTTTTAAATAAAAATAATTCTAACACTACAACATTTGCCACATCATCCATTTTTGAAAGGAATATAGTATAATTTTATGAATTTAAATTCAACGAAAAAATAAACAATATTCACCATAAAAAGAAAAAAAAAGCTCACTCTGTCACCAAAAAATATTTGCTTATTGACTTGGATCTCTTTGCAGAAAGATATAAAAGATTTGTTTATAGAAGAAGGAAACATTTCTCTATTTTTTTTTATCCAATATATAATGTTAAATCTCATTTTTTATTTATTTATAATATTGTGAACTAAAATTATGAAAAACTGTCCTAAAATTGCTCAGTATTAGTAAAAGATTAAGGACGCAAATTATTTGTTGGAGTATTAAGTGTCCTAAAATGGGACGCATTTAATAGTAAAAAATTTGCGTCCTTAATCTTTTTGTTCACGTGGACTCCATATGATCGACGGCTGTAATGAAAAATAATTTGCGTCCTTAATCTTGTTTTTTGTCGGAGTATTAAGTGTCCTAATATTTTTCACGTGGACCCCATATGATCGACGGCTGTAGTGAAAAAGTCGTGATCGATCATCTGGGGTCCACGTGAACGTAACGTAGTATTCGCAGTACATATTGGCCGATTAGCATTTCTTCAGTTTCTCCCTTCCGTATACAAACACAAAAGTGTTTGGATTGATATATTTGCACTAATTTCTTTCCAAGTGCTTCGCGTAGCTTGTAATTGTAAAGAGAGGTTTTGAATTTTATTGAATGAGCATGGAAAATCCAGGAAAGAAAGTTTTGCTCACCTCCAATGGCGACGAAATTTCATTGAACATCGCCCACCATTTAGCTCAGCGCGGTTGCCGGTAACTTCCTGATGCAATTCATCCATTATTTAAACCATATACCAGTTCAATTTGTATCGTTATTTATTATGAACAGGTTGGTTTTGATGGGGAATGAGGTTCAATTGAGGAGCGCGGCGGAGAAAATTAGGGGGTCTTTAAACGGCGTCGTTACGGTGGGGTTGGATATGGAAGAAGAGAGAGAATCGGCCTTTGATGAGGCGGTGGACAAGGCAAAGAGAATTTTGGGGACTTTTGATGCTTTCGTCAACTGTTATTCCTATGAAGGTAGGTAGATTCACTGTTTACCCGGTAAAAATGCACAATTTTTACTTTTCTGCATCGAATCCCCCTCCGTCAACAAAGGCCCTTGTACTTTTCAAACTTAGCACGAAACCCCCTTGTAATTTTTAATCTTAGAACAAAATTCCCTCCAACTTTTTTATACTTAACACGTAATATCCTTGTATCTAGGGGTTATTTAGGTATATCCACTAAAATTGAACTCCTTTAGGCAACTAAATGAGTAAAGGGAGAATCGCCTTGAATCTGAAAGTACAAGGGGATTTGATGCAATATAAAAATTTCACAGGGGGTTTTGTGCAGGTTTTTCATAATACATGGAAGTATCGTACATTTTCCCCGTTTAGCCCTTTTCTATTTCTTTTTTATGTATTTTTGTTGTTTTTTTTTTTTTTTTTTTGGTGATAAAGATGAAACAAACAATTACATCAAATCCTCTCTCAAAAGAGGTAACATAAATTCTGGGGCAGTCTCCCAAATCACAAAATCTTCTAAACTATGGCCATTCTTCGCAAGAGCATCCGCACACGTGTTCCCACTTCTTCTCATATGGACAAGTCGACATTCCCATGGCATTCGAATAAGATTCCGGCAGTCCATGATGATGTTACCCAGAGGATGGATGTCAACATTTGCATCTTTAATCAAATTCACCACCACTTCCGAGTCCGACTCGATTTCCAGCTTTGGAATCCTTCTTTCCCAAGCCAAATGTAATCCTTCTCTTACTGCAAGAATTTCAGCGACGGTGATAGTAGTGTCGCCCAGTTTGCGGGAAAATCCCACAACCCAATTTCCCATATCATCCCGAAGCAGGCCTCCAGAAGTTGCTGTTTTCTTTGAGTTTGAAACGCTTCCGTCCGTGTTCAGTTTGTGCCAGCCGGTCCGAGGCAAACTCCATGAGACCTGGTCTTGTGGTTTTGGTATCTTCACCCCTTTTCTTTTGCTAGTTCTCTTCATGTCTTCAACTATACCTTTAGCGGCCGAAATAACTAATTTGACCGGCTCACGAGTGTTTTGAAAAATGAACTTGTTCCTAGACTTCCAAATAGACCAAACAAGTGCAATAAACATCGTACACCAGGGGATGTTAGGAAGAATAATATTGTCAAACCTTTCTTTAGTGATGTTCACCTTTATCCAAGAATCGGCATCAATCTGGGTGAACTTGAGGAATTGAGTGGGAACAATCACGGATTCCCACACCTTTTTAGCCCAAACGCAGTCCCTAAGGGCGTGCACAATGGATTCGGCATGAAAGTTGCATCTTGGACATGTTGCGGAAGTCGTAAGTTTCCTCTCAAACCGCATTAGATTTGTAGCAAGGCTTTTATGGGTGCTAGTCCAAATGAAGAACCTCATCCTCTCCGAGCAATTAATCTTCCAAATCCAATCCCAAGTACCAGTAGCATTACCATTTTGTACCTCAGACTTTAGTATTAAGTGGTGGTACGCCGATTTGCAAGAAAATTTACCGTTAGGCGTTCCTCCCCACACCCTCTTATCCTCTTGATCCCGATCCATTGGAACTGGGAGACTCACGATTTCGTTCCATATGTTATCCGGGATCTCAGTGTGTATTTTACTTCTATCCCACGTACCATTAGCATCAAATAACTCCGAAACAGTCCACTCTTTTTCCTCATTTAGGATATCACCCTCCAAGCGTGTACTTATAGGCACATTACCCACCCAAACATCGTTCCAAATCGAGATATGGTTACCCCTTCCCAAACGCCAATGTGCGCAATTACGTACTTCCTCCATGCTTCGAGCTATTCCCTTCCAAGTGGAAGAGTCTCCCCCCTTAATCTTATAGCCGATCAAGTCGAAGTCTTTAAGATATTTGTTTCGAAATGTATCTCCCCATAGTTTATTCTCTCCAACCAAAGTTTTCCATCCCACTTTAGCAAGTAAGGCCACATTCATTTTTCTAGCTTGCTTGATGCCAAGCCCACCATTTTTCTTGCTTTTCGTTACCTTATTCCATCCAACGAGATGAAGTCTTTTTTGAGTAACGTCCGAGGACCACAGAAAATTCCGATTGAGCTTATCAAGATGGTTACACGTGGAGGTGGGCAGCCAAACAGTTTGCATTGTATGATTAGGAATCGCCGAGGTCACCGATTTGATAAGAGTGGCCCTCCCTGCCAGTGATAACAACTTCGCTTTCCAAGCCGAAAGTCTGTTTGCCACCCTATCAACAACCTCACGGAATAGACTAGAGGAAGCACGCCCATGGATAAGAGGTACGCCTAGATATTTCCCGAGATTTCCCGTTCGACTAATGTTCAAAAGGTTTGTGATTTCCCTTTTTGTCCTTCCATCACCACCTCTAGCAAAAAACACCTTCGACTTAGGATAGCTTATTTTCAACCCGGAGGATTCACAAAACTCATCAAGCACTTTTCGAATAGTACGTGCATTTTTCTTGGTAGCTTTGGCCATTAACATGAGATCGTCCGCAAAGAATAAGTGAGATATCTTTGGACCTCCTCGACACGGGCTAAGCGGTTGCCATTTCTTCTTTGCAACATTTTCTCCAATTAGGTATGAGAGGCGCTCCATACAAAGAACAAAGAGGTAAGGTGATAATGGGTCACCTTGCCGTAATCCGCATGTAGGTTCAATAGCTTCCAAAGCTCCTCCATTCCACAGTATACTAGGTTTTGCACACTTAACACAATGTAGAATGAGTTTAGTGAGGGACTCTGGCAAGTCAAAAAATTGGAGGGTTTGTTCGAGAAACCTCCAACTGACTTTGTCGTAGGCCTTTTCCAAGTCAAGTTTGATCACCATGCTACTCACTTTATTTTTCCTTCTCTTCCTTAGACTATGTAGAAGTTCTTGAACCATAAGGATATTGTCATGGGTACCTCGTCCCGGAATGAAGCTACTTTGGAGGGGACTCACAAGGGAGTTCATAAGAGGCTTGAGGCGTTGAACAATAGTCTTCGTGATAATCTTGTACAAAACATTACACAAAGCAATTGGACGAAATTTGGTTATAGACTCTGGGCTTGTTTCTTTGGGTATAAGACATAAATAGGACTCACCAAGAGTATCTGGAAACTGTCCGTACGAAAAAGCTTCATTAACCAAATGGTAGACTGAATCTCCCACCGTCTCCCAATAAGTTTGGTAAAAGAAAGCTTGGAGGCCGTCCGGCCCCGGCGCTTTGTACGGACTAAGACTATGGACCACTCTTTTAATTTCCTCTTTAGTTACGGGTCTCGAAAGGCCCCTATTTTCCTCTTCCGAAATATGTTTCTGGAGGCTGCTCCTAGGAAGCAATAAGTTACTGGAATCATCACCATGCTTAAAAAGAGTAGAGAAGTAGTCGAAAACATGTTGTTGCAAATGGTCCCCATCCATCTCCCAAACCCCATCAATTTTGAGGGCCGTCACTTTATTTTTGCGTCTACGGCATAAAGTTGTCATGTGATAAAATCTCGTATTTCGATCCCCGAATTCAAGCCACTGAACCCTGGATTTTTGGAACCAAAGGAGTTCCTCTTGAGCAAGAACTTCATTATATTCCGCAATTAAATCATTCTCCAAGTTACTCAAAAATTCATTATCCCGTAAACATAGACTCTTTTGTATTCCATTAATTCGGGCAAGTAAAATACGTTTCTTTTCAAAGATATTACCAAAGAAATTTCGGTTCCAATTCCTCAACACCGAAGGTAACAACCCAACTGCTTCGTAAATAGAACAAGCATTTTTCCAAGTATCATCAATAATAGCACCACACTGAGGATCTAAAGTCCAAGCAAGTTCAAATCGGAAAGGTTTACCTGTTCTCGGTTGCGTCAAACCCTCGCAAAGTGTTAGGACCGGGTGGTGGTCCGAATGAGTTCTAGGTAAGTGAACTACAGTGCATTCAGGAAACAGATTTTGCCAAGCCGAGTTCGCCATCGAGCGATCGATCCTTTCCCTAATCCGAGCTAGCCCCTCTCTCCGGTTAGTCCATGTGAACTTAGGACCCCGAAAGCCAAGATCAATAAGACCACAACTATCTATCATATCTTTGAACCGAGAACATCTCCCAAGTGAAGGCGCTTGTCCCCCCCTTTTCTCGTTGCTAGAAGTAACATCATTGAAATCCCCGGTTAACATCCACGGTAGAGAGACCATCGTACTTAGTTCTTCAAGTTTTCCCCAAAGATCATTTCTGTCTTGCATGTTCGGTCTCGCATAAATGCCCGAGCACAGCCATTCAATATTGAATTTGGACCCAATAATGGCGTGTATGGCCTGCTGATCGACACCCAAAATTTGCACTTTAATACTTTCCTTATGCCAAAGCATCCAAATTCCCCCTGTTCTACCGTCCGTCGGAGCCCTACAAACTCCGGAGAACCCCAAACTAGTGGAAATCGAAGCCGCCCTAGATTCCGAAACTTTCGTTTCAAGAAGATAGACCATATCAGGTTGATGAGTTTTAATTATCTCTCTGAAATTTGTACGAAATTTCTCGTTCCCCGCTCCTCGACAGTTCCAAGTAAGTATCTTCATTGGACACAATTTAAGTTGGTTGGTTAAAATGGAAATCCTAAATTCCCTCTCTTCCCAGTCGTCCATAATTTGATGAATCAGACATCCTCCCATCATCCATTGTCTCTCTTCTTCCTCTAAGCTCATCTGCATCGACAATTCGAAGCTCTTGGTCACTCCCACCATTCGAAAAATTATGCTGAAATGGAAGAGATGTCTTCTCCGCATTTTCTCCTGTAGTAGAATAAATCCCTCCCTGGGAAAGTAAATTCTTGGATCCATTTTCTTCTTCACTAGTATTTGTTTGTGTTGACTGGAATGATGGAGAGGGATTTATCATAACTCCTGCTTTAAGCAAAGAATATGTGTCTCCACAATGGTTCTTTGGATCGGCACGTAATGGTGTTGATTGACCCATAATAGTTGATTGGCCCATAATAGTATCTTTATTAAATTCATCCAAATTGGTCATCTCCACTTGATTTAGTCCAGGTCCACTAATTAAACTTGATGGGCTCCCACCTTTTGAGCTATTATCCACGTTAAAATGGGCCTTTCCACTCAAAAAATAATCCGGCCCACAATTCGGTCCACTTATTACAACAGAGTTAGAGGCGCGTTTTTTTCCACTAGTAGCTGACACGTGCCGACCAGTCCTGTTCCCACCGCTTTGACTTGCAGCCGCCTGTTCCTTCTGCTTAGCAACAGTCTGTCCCTCTGTACCGCTTACACCTGCTCCAATTTCAGTTTCACTTTTTTGTGCTAAAAATTGGAAACGGTTCTTTTGATTCCCCAATGTTGTTTCCTTGATTGATCTCACTTGCTGACGTGTAGTTTTGTTTTTTCTTTTCTGAACTTGCATCCATTCACCGTAGTTTTCTGTATTGATTTTTTGCCCGGTCTGACTCGCTGAGTCAACTCTACTCGGTGCCGAGTCAAGATTTGACTCACCTTCAACCTCCATTTTACCTTCGGCAGTTTTTTCCTTACTTGGGCAACTGCTATTTCTATGGCCAACTCGTCCACATTCGTAGCACAATACCGGGAAGTTTTCATATATAATGGGGTACAATTCACCATTCACCCTTATCCCTTTCTTCAGTGGTTTCACAATGTCTACTTCAATGCACATACGAGCAAACTTACCTCTAGTGGCCCAATAGGTGTCATGATCGATCTTAATCGGATTCCCGACCCTTCGAGCAATGGAGTAGAGGAGACCTTCTTTGTAGTATTCAACTGGTAATTCGTCAATCCGAATCCAAGTTATGGCGGTTGTTATCCGATCCGTGGAGGCTCGAAAGTGCGGCCTCCATTTCCTCACCACCATGAAGTTCCCGGCAATCATCCATGGTCCCTCAGTGAGGATATAGTCTCTTTTCACCTTATCATTAACCTTCAAAATGTAGCAATTAGAACCTACATCCATGAGGTCAAAGTCCCCACTAAGCTTCCACATAGTGTCAATCTTGTTAGTCAACCAATTGTAGTTCCATGACTTCCCTACCAGTTTAAGGACGAGTGCATCTTGCCAAGGTTGTCTTATAGTAGAGAGTAGCTCTTCTTCAATAATAATGGATGGGTACGGGCAGTCCTCTGTTTCTTCCACCACTCTTATTTTGTCAAGGTCAAACATGGAGTTATCTTCAAAGCGCACAGCCTCTTTGAACTGCCTTTCTCCAGTGAGTTTCGTACGGTACGAAGTGTTCATCTTCATGGGAACATCGTCTAAAGGTTTTTTAACTGTCGCATCTTTATCCATAGCCATGGGTTCAGGTAGAGGTTCCAAAGTCCTCACTTTCTTGATGTTTCTTTCGTCAGGTGTTAATGGAGGAGCTGCTCGATTCATAGGAGATTTTATTTTCAAAGTTTCAAGAATTTAGATAGTCTGAATGTTAGAGAGAATCATTTCTTTGTGAATTCACTTGACTCTTTTTTCTTCATTTCCTATATATATAATAGGTGATTCTTTCGAGCAATGAGACTATTGTATTTTTGTTGTTACTTTCTGATTTTTGGGTGGAAAGTGATAGAATAACTTGTGTTTACTACCTGCTAGAGCTGAAAATCAAAATAAACTACTCAATATCGATTGAACTTGGTTAGTCATACATAATAAACAAGATCTAACAATATTTTCCGTTTTGATAATTCTTGAAGCTCGATACGAGCTCGACTCAATAAGCCAAAATTGACAAAGTCTTTGTAAAATTATCAAGCTACTTGGCCTCGGCTCGTGTTTGGCTTGATTAGAGCTTGTTCGAGTTCAGTTCGTTAAGAAATCGAAACACGATTTCAAGCTCGATAAAAAAATCCAAACCAAGCTTAACTAATGTGTTATTTGACACTACTCGGCTTGTTTCCACGCCTACTAACTACAATTATCATTCACTTTCACCATTGTCCCATCATCTTCATAGTTCCTAATAAGATTGTAAAGATTTGTCTTATGGCTATCCAATTTCATAGTCTGTTTGGTTGCTGTGTAGATTTCGTGCTCCTTAGTTATGTATGTACATACTTAGAAATTGACATGTAATTATCTGGAACAGGAAAGATGCAAGACCCACTGGCATTACCCGAAAATGAATTCAAAAAGATTGTGAAAAGTAATTTCATGGCTCCATGGTATCTTTTAAAAGCTGTGGGTAAAGCAATGAGAGATCAGAAATCTGGGGGATCAATTGTGTTCTTGACATCAATAATTGGAGCCGAACGAGGGCTATATCAAGGAGCTGCAGCCTATGGTTCTTGTTTGGCTGCAGTGCAGCAGCTAGTGAGGGTAAGTATAACAAAATTTTCAACTTATAAATGAATTATTTGTGTGAATATCGATTTGGAGTGTGAATTAAACGTTGATATTTTGAAGATGGCACTAAATGAAACTCAGTATTTGTGGTCATGATATTTTAGAGTTGTTACATCTATGCCAAACTAATCTTATCCAGCTAATCATAACTAATTTGTTTCTCATTTGGTCCCCCTGTTTGGCAAACCGAGCTGTAATGATATTTATGATTCAGGAATAAGTAGCTCATGTGACGAATCGGAAGTTGAAAATGGTTGAATGTCTTGTCTCTTCTAAGCACCCCACACCTTTCAAAAGAAATGGAGAAAAATGGTTTTAGGAGTGTAGAAAGTACATCTATCTATATTTTCTTATAGTGTGTTTAGTTGTCACTTGTCAGGAAAATTATAGGAAAATCGAGATTACTTAACCATATATGTATTTCAGGAAAATTACTAACCGATTTTCCTTCTCTTTTATTCAGGGAAAATTTTCATAAGAAACTAAACTTACCACACAAATTTGATAGGAAAATTACAGGAAAATCTCATAATATTGGAACCTACCCTTGTGTATTTTCCACTATTACTTGATAGATTTTTTCAACATAATAGAGATTGAGCTTTCTTGTCAAATGTTTGTTACAATTAATAAGAAGATCACATACTTTCATTTTCATTTTCATTTTTATATTTCATAGTCTTACACTTGCTTTTCTCCTACTATCCAAACAAGCTATTAGAAAAATTGGTCATGAAATTTCCTCTAGTATCATTATACTACATACTTTGAATTGAAATATATTGGCTCTCTCTGTATCATATTCATACCTAAAAGCATTCATATTTTGTGTGTGAACTATTGACAGCTATCAGCATTGGAGATTGGGAAGTATCAAATAAGAGTTAATGCAATTGCTCGCGGCTTGCATATTGAAGACGAGTTCCCAGTGTCAGTGGGGAAAGAGAGGGCACAGAAATTGGTTAATGAAGCCACGCCTTTGAACCGATGGCTAGATGTGAAAAACGATTTGGCTTCAACTGTGATTTATTTGATCAGTGATGGCTCGCGGTACATGACTGGGACAACCATATTTGTTGACGGTGCCCAGTCTTTGGTGAGGCCTCGTATGCGATCTTACATGTGACAAGATTAATTCAATAATGTAATCTCATTATTATTGATCAGGTTAAAAATAAACGAACTCGATTAATGAAAAACTCAAGAGTGGCCTTTGCAACTAATTAGTTAATCGATATGATGCCATTAAATCATCTTTATGAATAAATTCAAGATTGGCCTTTTTTTATATAGTGCTTTTTTGAATTGATTGTTGGCTTGGCCGTAATTTGTGAATTAAGCTGGAATTGAACTATTTTAGGAGTCTGTCATAATCAATTGTTTTGAAATCAATGGGCCTGTTTGTTTGGTGTTTGGGAAAGTAGTGGAGGTTTGTGAAATAATTTCGATTTGTTTAATGTTGTTTGGTGTTTGGGAAAGTAGAAAACATGTTTGTTTGGTATTTCTCAAGCACAAAATAATTTTGGGAAACGCCAAACAAACAAACCCAATATAATATGCTTTGACGGATCAATATCGGAAGATCTTTATTACGTTTTTCCTCAAATTCACCAATAACGCGCAAAACTTTTAAACCTTCACCACCTGCACATTAGTTCTATCACAAATTTGATGTAATTGTATTTATTCAGTCACAATGCAAATATATTAATATATTATGAAATTTAGTTTATCTTATGGTCAAAGAATAATTAGATAAATAGACATTTGGGTTAAAAAGGTAATTCGGTTCAATTCAAGATATTTCTGTGGCGGCGGACATGCAAGAGTCTTGTACCTACACGGCCAAAACTAGTGAGGAGGAAAGTATGTGCGTGGATAGGTTTTGGCCCGGTCTCCCGAGTTTCGCAAGACCGAGCCAAAACCCTTTCAAACGAGTTTTCGTCAAACCTATAAAATCATAAAAAATATATTTAGAAACTCACAATCAAACTCTTTAAACCTATAAAACATTGATTTGATACTTACCACCTACTTTTTTCCCCAAATCTCACTAAAAAAGACATTGATTTGACACCTACCACCTACTTTTTTCCCTACACCCCAACATCCAAACTCAATCCAAGTGGGGTTTCAATTATTCAAACCACAAAACCTAACAATCAAAATCCATCCAAATGAGGTCTTAAAGGTTTTATCGAAACCTCCAAAACTATTTTTTTTTAAATCGAAACTCGCGAAACTGAGTCAAAACCCATCCAAATAGACCCTAAATGTTGATAGATGATTGATGTGCTTTCGGGCTGGAGTGCGATGAATATATCTTCCATTGCATATTTTCGAGGCAGGTTTGATGATAACATATTTACGACAAACTATATAAAAAAATTAAGTGTATTTGACATTTTATCTATATAAAATAAGATAGTTGAGAAAAACTAAAACGTATATTAATCAATACTTTTGCATTTTAAAAAATATAAAATAAAATATTTTTTACACAATTTTCTTACAAAAAATATACGACCCGAAATTTTAGTTTTGCATAGGGCCCCAAAATGTCTAGCTAGGGCCGGCCTGTTGAAAATAGGAGACTCAATTTGATTCCCATACTGTTGATCTATGAATGTTGGGCAATTTGGCATCACGTAAAAAGCTGATGTTTTGAGGCAGAGTACGTAACAAGCTGCTTTGGATGTTGTCACATTCTCAAAGAAATTAAACGTTTCCTATTCGGTCGTTCGATCATCTTTCAAGATATTACCTTTGATTTTTCAGATATGTAACATTTGTCAATCTTGAATACCAAAATCTGACCAATGTGACCTCATACGTTACTAGTAGATAGAAATCTGAGCACCTTAGAAGTTTCTGACATCAAATGTTCATGATAACGCGTGTGAATAATAAACTAATAATTAAAAGGGAGATCATTATTCGGATTTTTACTACGTACAGTAATTTTGGAAACGCAGACAAGAATTCAAGAAAGGCAGCTGTTTTGTTTCGTCATTGAATTAGTTGGTTTTAAATTCCTAATCAATGAAATATGGTAGAATTAATTCTGAAACTAAGTAGATGGTTCATTCATGATTTATGATAGAGATGGTTTATATAATATTTTACCAAATTTTGCCGGATTAATTTAAATGAATTTATATCATAAAGTTTAAAAGATTTTAAGTTAGTTCAGCAATCTTTTAGCATTTGAATCCTAAAGTAGGAATAGGAATTAATGCTTAATATCAACCAACAATCCTCGATTTACATATGAAAAATGAAAGTTTTATGGGGCTTGAGTATCTAAATTCAAGAAACGTGTTTTTTGTTTTGAATTGTACGTTGTTCCTTTGTCAAATTTGTAATAGTTATTTGCTGCGGACTTGGAATACTCCATTAATTTCAATCTTCTAATGCACGAGCACAAATAAATTTTAATGGAAATAAACATGGATACTCGATCTATTAATTTCAATCTTCTAATACACAAGCTTATATAAGAAAATACTGTTGGAGGTATATACGAGCTACCTCAGTTCTAGTAACTTGATACTTTATTGTGAGAATTAATTATCATTAATTTTTACTCAAGTAGTATTAGTTATGATCTAGTTTGAGTAAACAAACATTAAGGTTTAAAAGTATAGGAAAATATGGGTGAGATACAATCTCCCCCCTTAAAGTATAGGGGTAGTTACCCCCTAAAATATCAATTGTAACACTTACCCCCTCTGTTATAGTATTGAATATTTTATTCCAAAACTATATGTCCCCTTTTATAACAAATAAATTGTTTCTTTATTAATTTATCAAAAAACAATTCTTTATCAATTATGAATTCATCCATCCACCAAACAATATTATGTTTCAATTTCTTTATTTCTTTTGTTTCCTATGGTTTTAGGGTCTCAAATTTTTCTTTATTTTCATCTCATTTTCTTTTATTTCTGTTTCAATTTGTTTTCTTTATTTTATGTTTCAATTTTTTTTTAATTTCTATCTCCAAGTTTTTTCTTTATATTTTCGAGTTTTTATTTGGTGATAATTATCTCATTTATTTTAGTTACGAATTATTATTCAAAATGTTGGGTAATTATCTTTCAAATTCTTTATAGCAAAATTCAAGTTTGACACCAAACAACATTATGTTTCAATTTCTTCATTTCTAAAAAAAATCTTTATTAATTTTTATTATGTTTCAATTTCTAAATTTCTTTTGTTTTCTTCGGTTAGAAAAAAATGAGGTGAAAATAAAGAAAAAATTTGAGATAAAAAAAGAAAGGAAATAAAAAAATGAAAAAATTGAAACATAATGAATGGATTCATAATTAATAAACAAACATTTTTTTTGATAAATTAATAAAAAAAAATATTATTTATGAAAGGGGAAAGATATTTTTGGAATAAAACTACAAAACTATAACATGGGTAAGTGTTACAAGTGATACTTTAGAGGGGTAATTGATACAACTCTCATAATTTAAGAGGGATAACTGTATTTTACCCGAAAAATATTACTTAGAACAATTAATTTGCTAGCACATATATAGGTTTAGAACTGCCTAATTGAATTCATACTATACTATAATACACATTAAAGGCCTAGATACAAGGAAATGGTCAATACCTATTAGCTTTATTCGGGTTGGTTTCTATAATTATAATCGGATATGAAAATCAGAATGTTGACATGAAGGTGAGATAAATAAACATTGCAAGTGCTAGCCATTACATGTCAACAAAAAATAACATTCTTGAACCATGTTGAATTCTTGATTTTGGAATTGCAATGAGACCAAAAATTCTAGATTCCAAGGAATATAAAAACACCAAAAATACGTACTTATCAGCTTCCAGACCATAGTTTTCCATTTCAAGATTGATTTTAGTTTTGTAAACATTAAATGGAATTCTATATCTTAATTATGTAGCCGCCACCCTTAATATCTTCCAAAGTAATAAAGTCCTCTGTTCTCATGTATCTGGACAAACACATTAACAATTCAATATATGTAACTTTTTCTTACCTTAAAATTGTCACATTTGAAGTTTTGTTTACTTTTATCTGCCTATAAATACACCCCCTTTCAAATTATTCTGCTCGTCTTATGTTCTTGAACGTCTAGATTCTAATTCATTCTTTCAAATAATGGATCAGAATATTCATCCCTCACTATTTCCCAATTCATTGGCAGCTTCATCCTTTGGACCAAACATGATGAAGAATAGTTCAATAACTAACTTGAACCCAGATGCATTTACGGGTTTTAACAGAGGAATTGATCACTTCCATGCGTCTTATCAAAATATTTATAAGACTGATCAAAGATCACTTGTGATTGTGGAAAGTGATCAAATGAAAGGGAAGAAGAAGGGTGAAAAGAAAATTAGGAAACCAAGATTTGCTTTCCAAACAAGAACCCAAGTTGATATACTTGATGATGGTTATCGATGGAGAAAGTACGGCCAGAAAGCAGTCAAAAACAACAAATTTGCAAGGTATGTATAAATCTATGTTCATTAGACATTATGGTCTGATTGTCAGGCTCCAATTAGTTACATATATTTGAGTGAGCTTCATCTGGAAATATGATCATTCTCATACCCAGTTTTGTTCTTCATATGTTTTTTTTTTTTTAAATAAGCTGATGGATTCTAATTATAGATGTGTTTGGTATGCAGAAGCTACTATAAATGTACTCATCAAGGGTGCAACGTAAAGAAGCAAGTGCAACGATTATCAAGAGATGAAGGCATTGTGGTTACTACTTATGAAGGAACTCACTCTCATCCTGTGGAAAAACCCAGTGATAATTTCGAACAAATTCTCAATCAGATGCAGATTTATCCTTCTTTTTGAACTTTTGTAGTTTTTTTTTTATTTTTTTTTGAGAGTTGAACTTTTGTAATTAAGGAGTAATAATTGTGTCAAATTAACCGAGGAATTTGTTATACAAGGATTCTACTAAGTAAATGACGAGTTAAGAAGCATATTTCTGATAATTATTAATGAGGGCCTTTTATTTTCAGAGCAGGCTTGATTCTAAGATAAATCATGATTAATAAGGAGGAAAAAAAAACATTATTTGAACTTATCACATTTAAGTTTTTATAATTTTTTTTTCATATGGTCCAAGATAAAAACTTTATTTTTCAGAGCAGGCTTGATTCTAAGATAAATCATGATTAATAAGGAGGAAAAAAAAAACATTATTTGAACTTATCACATTTAAGTTTTTATAATTTTTTTTTTCATATGGTCCAAGATAAAAACTTTATTTTGCTAATCTTACACATTCTGTAAGATTAGTAATTACAGATTTTAATAATATGAGTAGAATGAAATAGAAATCAGTTCTATTATATCACAAATACAAGGTTCAGTGAAAGCATTTCCCCTCACATGGTTGGATATAAATTATAGTATGTTACACTTTTAACAAATTTTTTTTTTTAATGAAATACACAAACGGATACAAATAACTTGAACTTTTTTGTGTCTCATACAACAAAATCAATATGAATTTATTTAATTTGCGGCACCAAACAAGTTATAAAGGCATTTCAGCATAACTCTGATTATACACGCAAGATTCCTCATAACCATAGAATTTCATTGATCGCATTTGAAATTACTACTGTCATCAATATAATCATTAATAATCTCAATTAATCATAATTAATATGGAGCTCTCAACAAGCAAAACTTAATCAATCTAATATATTTATGGTGCCTCATAAGCGCATTCATCACAAGTACAAGTTTTTAATATCATACTGCAGGATGTTAAGAAAAAGAAAGCTTGACCCGAAAAAAAAAAAAAAAAATTGCAAAAAAATCTATACGCACTGCATATAATTCCAATTAGAGATATTTAACCATGGGAAGTTCTTAGACATGAATCAACACTAGTGCTTGTCCCCCTTGGGAATATCTTTACCGGGTATCTCCTTTGGTTTCGTCTTCTCCATTTCCCTACAATACATACATTATATTTTCAGTTGACACAATAAATAATAGGAGAAGCTGATTTTAAACAATGTGTTGGTAGGCTTAATACTAACACTAAATTCACAACCAATAATTGAATCGCGAGGACCACTCAGAATAGAATATCATCCATAAGGAATGTAAATACTCAATAACTATTCTTAAGAGAAAAGAACGAGAACACTACAATGCTATTAGAAGTACTACTCAATGCTAAATATCACTCATCAGAGCTAGTAAACTTGAGTTTTACGGCTAGGACTGAAAACCAAACAAAGATAATTGATATTGGTCACTACCTCGTTCGACAAAAACTCATTTGAGCTCGGTTGGTAATACATACCAAACAAGCCTAAACAACATCTTTCATTTGATAATTGTTGAAGCTCGATTCAAGTAAGACTCCTAAGGTAAAAATTGACAATATACCTACTCGATAATAGACTCGAGCTCGTTATACAAAAGCTCATTTGAGCTAGGTTTGTTTAACAATCAAATCTAGCTGAAACACAATTTCAAGCTCCATATGAAATTTAAACCAAACTTTTAAATGAGTTGTTCCAGAATACTCGTTTACAGTGTAGAATCATTACGAAATCCACATTAAATCAGAAGTCAAACTTCACATCCTATTATGAAGTGATGAAACACAGAAAGAAAAAATTATAAGGTATTAAAAATGCGTACTTAGAGACGGTTTTGGACTCTTCCTCGAGCCAATTACGGATATGGCGGACGTTACGGCGGAAGATGGAGGCTGATTGCTTTACGTCACTCCTCAACAGCAACACGACGGCACCAACTCCAGCAACCGTCAGTATAAAATTTGTCAGCGCCATTCTACAGTATTAATCTAATATCCCCCACAATAAAAATTGTAAAATAAGCGAATTTCTTTCTAGGGCTCTTGGACGGGAAGAATTGGGGAAAGATCACCACAGTAGCAATCTCACAATAATTAGTTTCATATGTTGGGCTAGGCCCATTATAACTAGTCCGAAAAATGTGCAGGGCCCTAAGGCCCATTTCTGTATTACTTTTATTTTTTATTTTGAAAAAAAAACGATAATATATTATTGATAGCTCAAAGCAGTAGTACTGTAGTAGTAGTTGTTCCCTTTTTTGGTTGGCCTGTTGATTTATATACACTTATACAGAGTTGAAATGTCGAATTTTCAGCAGTTTAGGCATTTTTTAAGTCTGAATACAGTGATTATGAATCAATTAAGTTACAACATTAAATATTATGTGTGAAAGGATAATTTTAAATGAAAATATATTTAAAAAACTTATATAATTAGGATATTGTTGTTTCTAAAGAACATGCGGAAAATTGAACTATAAGTCATTTTTTTTACATTATCTTTTATTTGATGATTTTGTTGGGTAATAATAGAATAACCAACATGTTATCAAATTTAAATTGTTAGCTACTTGAGTATATAAAGTGTAAATATGCACAAGCATTATATAAATGTACATTTATTATATATAAAATATATGGTTGGTGTGTCATATTTAATTTATAGATATCACATATTGGAGTTTTTGTAGGACCTCAGGCGCTACCAGTTGCCCCAAAACCAATTGGTGTTAGGAAATGCGCATACCCTTCCCATATAGTGCATTCACGCAAGCGCCCACGATATTCGATTGTGACTCCACCCGCACACTCAGTTTGGGTGCCACAGGACAATTGATGTCACCCGCACACACAGTTTGGGTGCCCAACAATTTTAAAAACTAAAGAGTACAATAGAAACAAGAAAAAGTACCACCTGAAGTAAAGTATCTTAGATATTTGAGTATGGTCGAATATGAATCTTCATATTCTCTTTTTGTGAGTTTTTCTTTTGTGATATCAATGGCCATCTTTGAGGAAACTTAACAAAAGATAATTGGGCTATAATATTCTATTTTATTGATTTTTTGGGAACCATTATGCCAAAATGTTGAGACAACTTGATTTGATTCTTCCTTTTTGTATTCTGTCTTTTCTTTTTATTTCAGTTTTGTTTTTATTGAGCAAGTCTAATATAAAATTACTAAAGCATATCTAAAAAGAATAAAATCTTTAACAAAGAAAAAGTAATTCTTTACTAGAATACTATAAACAAAGCTGATGTCCAAGATCAAGAGGTCATGTGTTCAACTCTCATAAATGTGGATATTTGCTCACGCTAATGTGAGTATTTATTCTAGTTTATTATTAGCATTTGATAGTTGTGTTGTTATGTATTTATGAGGCAATTATTGAAATGATAAATGTATTTAAAAAAAAAAAAAAGAATACTATTCACAAGATAGAAAAAAAAAAGGTGTTCTTTACTAGTATGTACCAAAAGAACTCAATACGTGAACTTAACCTTTGGTCTTGAATTTAAGAAGAAAGAAATATATAAATGAAAGGGAATATAGGAATTATGCA
Source organism: Penstemon davidsonii (assembly GCA_034814905.1). Lineage (NCBI taxonomy): Eukaryota > Viridiplantae > Streptophyta > Magnoliopsida > Lamiales > Plantaginaceae > Penstemon > Penstemon davidsonii. The sequence goes on from JAYDYQ010002688.1 coordinate 10,843,424, forward strand.
AGAGTTACGTATGATCATATATATAGAATCCGAAAAATGGATAATTGACGCAGAATCTTGAAGAGTAAAAGAAAGAAACTTGAATTATGAGTTTTAATAAATATAATAAAAATCTTATCCTCAAAGGTGCACCATAACTTTAACAATGTCTAGTATATGTCCGACTAAAGCAAATCGCAACCCTCTTGCCTATTACTCTACTATCCTTAACCCCATCTTCTTGAATAATAGTTCAAACTTCAAAATAAATATTCCAAGCATGGATCAAATTGTTGGCCTATGTGTAACACAATCTATGTATGTCTAAATATATTTTTTAAATATTATAATGACATAATTAAATTATAGTCACAACTATTATCCCAATGGATAGTGATGTGAACTTAATTTCTGATTTCACTTATTATATTTGGCTGATAAAGCGAATTTGTGAGCGAAGGTTTTTATTGATTCAAATTCAAATATCGCATCAGACTTTATGATCACTGACTAGTCACTACATTTGAGTTTCATATCATATATCTCAAACTTGCCTCATATATTTATTCAAATTTCTAGCTTATATTTGACTTACAACGAGCTAACTTTGAATAGGCCCGACTCATTGATAATCCTAGATGCATGCTATACTATTTTTCTCTTGGACATTAGTGAACATTAAACGAAAAAAAAAACTAGTTCTCTATTTCTTGAGGCAAAAATAATTTGATAAAGTTTTACTTGGTAAAATTAAATAAAAAAGTAGTCTAAGAAAGCAAAATCCTCCCCATTTTCGTGGAAAAAAACTAACCTTTTATTGTTTGTGTTTATCTTACTTACTTTCTAGAATGTCGAGATTTTTCCATCTGTGAAAACGATGCTCTTCTTATCCATCCACCTGAGACAATTCCTCGTATCGATATCAGCATTACTTTTATGGGGGCTTCTAAAAGCAGTTCACCTTGTGGAAAACTGCGACAGTTTTCCACAAAAATGAACTGCTTTATTTTTTTAATAATAAAAATGTCACCTGCTGACCCGGTTGAATATAGCAGGTCACAATTGTTGAACTTACACATTTGCCCCTCCTTGTTAATAATATATATTAATAACATAAAATCTTTAACAATTAAGTGAATTTTGATTAAATGATCCATTTTATATATTATTAACAATTAAAATCCATTTTATAATAACAACCTGCTGCTATATTCTTCCGAAAGTGAAATTAAAAGAATATAAAATTGTCTCTACGAAATTGCAATTAAAAATCATATAAAATCTTTTGACAATTAAAATTCTTCACATAGAGACAATTGCTGCTCGTTTACTCTTCTCTAGGGCCTGGGTAGAGTGTTTCCGAAGTTAATTTCGCATTACATACACTAATTGAGCTGGAATTTAATTCGGGCCGTGAAGAACTTGAACGGGCCGTGAGATTTCTGTTCGATTTTGATTGGAAAACACTCCTGGAGTGTTTAATTGCTGTTTGCCGTGTTCATTTAAGTGATTCAGAGGTTCGGGCCCTCAAGAACTTAAACGGGCCGTGAATTCCATTCAAAATTGGTTCGGATTTCTTGAGGAATCTTCTTCTTTTTGTTCGGAGGTTTGATTACAGCCTATTTCCTACGCAATTAACAGCAGCTCTTGTTGAATTTTGCAAATTGGGCTTCAAATCAGATTTCGGGTTCTTCGAATCTAGCGGTTTTTTGAGTGTTTTTGTTCTTGATTCTTGTTCTACATTGCTTGTTTTGGTTCGTAGTGTTTAATTTCAGGTGTTTTTTGCTTAAATTTGAAGATTGATTAATTGGCAGACTCCTCTGTTTTAAGAAGAAGGGAAGAAGAAGAAGAAGAGGGTATTGAAGTAATTTCGCATTTGGTGTAGTATAAATATATATCCGGTTATAGGTAAGTTGTTTGCCACATGGCAAACAATGTATGGTGAACTATGGGTAGTTTAGCCAAGGCTGAACTACAATTAGCCAACCCGTACTTTTATCAGATCCACAACTAGTTTAATTTTCGATTTTTTTTAAACATATATATATGTGCTTAATTAATTAGCTTAGTATATATGTTGATAAATATTCCATTTGCTAATAAAGTACTTTCATATATATATACAAATACACTAGTGAATCAACTGTTTGCTTTACAACTTATTCTAATTCGGTGTAATCTACTAATTAATTAAACTGTTTGTTGATGATTGATGCTATTAGCCTATCATATATATTAATTAAACTGTTTGTTGATGATTGATGCTATTAGCCTATCATATATAGAAAGCGTTCAAAGTTGAAAAGAATCCGAACAAATAATTGGAAATTAAGAATCATACCCGTAATTTTTTAAACAAGATCATGAATTAGGCCGAACATTCAAATAATTTGATTCAAGGATTTGAAATCATGGTTAAGCTTATAATTAGATTATCTAACTCTAACTAAAGTAACATTTATAACATATTTAGAATGAGGCCTCATTAAATAATCAATACTCCTAATATAATTTGATGCTAACAAACTTATAATAAGTAATATTTTAGATTTAATGCAATAAGTATACTTTACTTATCTAAAATTTTGTTTTCTTGAGACGTCGTGACAAAGTTCACTTTTAATTTTGGATTTTTTCTTTAAAAACATCTGAGACGGTGATGATGTGATATCATAGTTTTGGACAAAAACATATGTAAATAAATATATTTTTTTTCTTAAATTGTAATATCAAACTCAAAGAGAATAAAAATATTGAAATCATAACCAAAAGCCAATTATTGTTACAACATATAAATCATCTTCTATTGAATGTTCTCTCTGTCCTAAACTATATGTTACGGGATATTAAAAAAAAAAAAAAAAAAAAAAAAAAAAAAATTTTGAAACTAGTATTTTCAAACTATCAATCTTATTGAAGGTATTAACGCAACATTACAAATATATACACAATTACTATTTTTACGATAAAAAAAATGTAAAGATACCTAAGCTTGAGTCTAACTTTTAAAGTATTACTTATATATTATTTAAAACTTCCAATAATAAAGATATCTAAAGTTCAATCTAGGTGAAAGTACAACTTGTTCATGCAGTGTTGTGCATATATATATAGAGGTGCATATGATATATCACTCAAATGAGTACTCACAAATCATTTGCTTTCTATATATTCTACTGAATATTATATATATCAATGGAGTCCACACGCACCAAACGCAAAAGCTTCACCAAATCAAAGCTAATTATGTCTCTTTACAGAGCCACAAAGCCTTCAAACGATGTCGTACAGCCGTCGTATAGCTGCAAAACTAAACCGAACCCTTCAAATAATTCACCCTCTGCAGCTGGCTTCATAATCGTGAACCAGGACCAAGCTTTTACCCAGCAGAAGCCAAAAGTCGCGTTTGTGGTGCCTGAAAGGAACCGCGATTCTTATGGGAAGTTGGAGAATTTCTACGGTGGCGCAGCTGAAGATGAAGCCGTTGATGCAAAAGCTACGAGATATATCTCTAGCGTTCAAGAGAGGTTTCGGCTTGAACGTGTTAGTCCCGACCGCAGCAAATTGGATAATATGCAACTGTAGAGAAATATACTACTACTAGTATTTAATTATATTTATGTAGCTTTAATTAACTATGTCTATTAATTCACCCGATCAATTCCATGCTTATATATTATCACTTATTATTTTTTTTGGTTTTCCAATGGTTTATTCTTTTTCGAGGTGTGTCCGACACATAAAGGGAGAACCTCTCCCAACAGGGATTCAAATATGAGTCTGCTACTTTGTAGTGACTAGTCCTTTCAACTAGACCAATCACCTGTTGGTATATTGTTGTCACTTGTGTGACATTTGAAATTAACGTGACAAATGGATATGTTCTCGAAAAAAAAACTTCACAAATGATTAAATCTAATTTAAAAGTGCTTGTTTCAATTAAATTTGTCAGTATTAATTGTACAATTGCAAATTTAATTGATTAGCATCATACTACTAGCCATTTTGGCTTTTAATATACTTCCTTAATCCAATTTATTTTGCTCATGTTCCAACAATATTTGGTCAAACTTTTCAATCTTTTAAGTGATTTATCATATTAAATTATTCACATTTTTTGTTTATTAAACCTTTTATATATTAATATATATGGTGTCATATGGTATTATCAGCTTATTAGTGAAATATATTAATTAAATTATTTATTATAAATTTTGTAAATTTAGTCAAGCTGACTGGTCAACTGTATCAATTGAGCAAAATAAATGGGACGGAGGAAGTATAAGACTAGTATATTCTCAACACGCGTCTCTGCGTGCTTTAATTTCTTCAGCACGCGTTCCCACATTCATTAAGGGTTTTAATCACAAAAAATAAGGAATTTTTTATTGGGGAAGTAAAATTAAGTTTTATTTAAAGGATGTAATAGTATAAGTGAAGAAGTCAAAATGTTATATAAATAAAATTAAGGGCAAAACAGAAATATCAAAAAATTCGTACATCATGATTCATGACATAACTTCTCTTTTTAATAGTACTCAACTTGAAAATGATTGCACTCAACTTGTAAATGATTTATTATAATCAAACTAAATTTAAATTAGATTTTTTCTCACATGATCACTATGTCCCGATAAACTCAACAAACAAACAAATTCAAATTAATACAACCCAAGTGACCGAACACGGAATTAACTTCGGGTCTATTTGGCTGGTTCTGGCCCAGTCTCGCCGATCTCGCAAAACTGAGTCAGAAGTCTTTCAAATGAAGTTTGACAAAACTCATTAAACTCATCACAAACCTATTCAGAAACTCATATACAAACTCTTGTAACCTATGAAACATTTGACACATACCACCTATTTTTCTCCTCAAACTTTATATAAAAGACATTGATTTGACACCTACTACCTATCTTTTTCCCTAAACCCCAACATTCAAATCCAATCCAAGTGGGGTTTCAGCTTTTTCAAAACCACAAAACCCAACATCCAAAATCTAACCAAATGAGGTTTCAAAGATTTTATCGAAACCACCGAACTATTTTTTGAAATCGAAACCTGCGAAACCGACCCAAAACCCTTCCAAATAGGCCCTTTCGTCCTAGTACCAGAAGTAATTGTAGTGGTTTGGGCCGGGGGAGGATTACATTAATTAGGTTATCAGTCTAAATCACATTTAATTAGGCATGCAATTAACATTAATTAGTAATAATTTAGGCGAAATATATTTTCTTATTGCTAATGTTAAATGTAATAAATATGTTCATACCGTTGTATTACGTTAATGTCTAACATTAGAAAGTGGACTACGAAAAGGAATTTTATTTATTTATTTAGGCACGATATGATTTTGAGAGGTTTAACATCTATATATGAATTTGACCTTGCACCATCACCCAATCATATTCCATTTTGAATATTTTTTAATTAATAAGCCCCAGCAATTAACAAAAATGAACTTTTCAAAGAACAAAAAGATGGTAACCATTTCGAACACTCTCAAATTTATAAAAAGAATGTTATTACGAATAAGATAACACAATTTTTAAATTTGGTCAGTATTAGTTTTTAAAACTTTATCGATAAGGTAAAAACCATGCATAAAGATTTATTTTTATACATACATGTATCTGTATTAATATCTAATATAATGATGAATTATCACTTGCTTATAATTTGGACCAGTGTTATTTATTTTTAGCTAAAACTTTACCATATATATATATCAATAATAAGAGTAATCTCCATTAACAATGTTCGAACTATCAATTTCATGGTCGACTAGGCTAGCAAATACGTGACCAGTTCTGTTTATTAGGGCTACCAAATAAGAGGTAAGTGTCGATAATTATTACTTCATTTGTCCCATTTTTCATTATCATTTGATACAGTTGATCAGTCAATTTGATTAAATTTATAAAAATTATAATAAATAATTTAACTAATATATTTTACTACTAAGTTGATATTATCAGATGGCACCATATATATTAATATTTAAAAGGTTTAACACACCACAAATGTTAATAATTTAACATGATCAGTCACTTGAAAGATTAAAAAGTTTGACAGGGTACTGTAACTAGTGAAGTAAAAATAATGGGACGGGGGAGTACATAGTATTAATGTTACACCCTAATCTCACATTGATTGTAGGATAATTCTGTTGGTTGCGTTTAACAATCTGTGTAATAGAAATATACTCAATTATATTTCTTATAATTACTATATCAGTAATTAAGTATAAACTATAAAAGTAATTAAGTATAGTTTACCGAACTAATTTAGTATATATATATTACTATATTCGGTAATTTTTAATAAACAAAGTAGTGGAGTAGTAACTTATTAAAATAAAATAATGTATCAATTTAAATTTAAAAAAACAAACCGTAACTTTGTTTGAAAATTTTCTAAGTAATTGAAATGAATATAATTGAATAAACTAATCAAAGTTCCTTAAGTAATTATATCACTTATATGTATGTATGAACCGAAGTAAAAAAAAAAAAATTGATTACGGAAACAGTATGAAATATTTTTCAAAATGAAAACTGATTTTATAAAAGACTTAAAAGCAAGATACGTAGATAAATTATTTGAACTTAGAAAATGATAGTTAAATTAACTCACTAACTAATAATGGAAAAAAGGAAATGAGATGAAAAAGACTGAGGTTGCGGATGCAATCTCCTTAAGACAATATTTCCGGGCTGCCTACGGTGCACACAGTCGATTCCCGGTAGTCTCCCAAGATACAACAGTCTGATGTTCCTTGTTTGCACGAACAAAGAACCCACGGCGAACTTTTAACAAATAGAACTTTGACAAATATTTAAAGAGAAGAAAAGAAGAGAGAAAGAGAGAGTATTTTTCTAGTATGCTTATCAAATTTTCGGAGTAATGAATTGGCCAGATTCATCTCCTATTTATAACAATTGAAAAGCTTTTTATGAAAGGGTGTGTCTATTCGGATATAACAATTTAATCCGAATAGGTGCAACCGGTTCGGTTTGAACCGAACCGACACACCATTTCATTTAAAAAAGGGCGCGCGGATCTTCTTTGCCGAAATGGGTCGTCCGCGGATCCTATTCGGTTGGGTCACTTGCGGATTTTGGACTTTCAGTGAATTGGGCTTTTTAGTATTTGGGTTGAAAAAGTTAATTAAATTTTGTCCAAAAAGATAATAGTTTGTTGAAGCCCAATCCCAATCCAAATCCAAATCCAAACCCGAGCCCGGCCCGTGCCGAGCCAGCCGGTCGGTCGGACGGACGGCGGCGGCGGCGCGCGCGCGTGGGGAACCTTTGATCACCTAGGTCCTCACCCCTTTTAAAATCTTTGGTACCCCAAAGGGGCCCAACCCTTATACCATTTTTTAGCTATTTAACTAGCTAAAATTTTCCTCTCCAACTCAATGTGGGATAGAGTCTTATTCCATCAATTTCATTCATATTATGTTTTTATGGGCTCAATCCAAATGGGCTCAAACCAATTGGATTTAACATAAAAACTCCAACAATCCCCCACATGAATGAAATTGTTCTTCGTGTCCCGTCTCACAGAACATATCATGTCAAAGTAATCTTTAGGAATAATACTACATCAGGATAGGTGAAATATTTCATCTTGAACCTTCCCTAGTTGAAGCTTATCGGATTTACTTAGTCAATCGGTGAAATATTTCATCTTGAACCGTCGACTGTTTGTGTAAACCAAGACAATAAACTTAACATAGTATTATACCGATTTGTTACAAGCTCTCGGTTGTGTTCATTTCGGCCCTGAACGTTCTTGGGATCTGCGAGTGCTTTAGAGGATTCCAGCCTTATAAGAATTCTCAACGAGCCGACCCAGCTCACACTTACATAGGTGACCGCATCTATCAAGAGTATCCTACTATACTCCACTTGTTTTTTTAACAAGATATAGACGTCATTAAAAGCATAAGCTTAACCTAATTAAACGCTGTAGGTTGCACTTTTTGCATCATAGGAATGAGCTAGAGTTGAACTCTAAAGTGCTCCACTTTGTTTAAGTTAACCAAGACTGGTTGTCCTATTGAACTTGGTCCGTGGGATCTCCAGTCGCCAAGTTAGGTTTCCGTACAAGGTAACTTAGTTATATTTTAGGCTTTTAAGCCCATTCCCCTCGACGCACATTCTACTCTCTCACCAGATAAACCTTTAGTAAACGGATCCGCGAGGTTATCTTTTGACTTCACAAAGTCAATGGAAATTATTCCATTTGAGAGTAAATGTCTCACGGTATTATGTCGACGACGGATATGTCGTGACTTACCATTATACATAAAGTTGTGAGCTCTATGTAAAGCTGCTTGATTATCGCAATGTATACATATGGCTGATACCGGTTTCGGCCATAGTGGAATATCTTCTAGGAAGTTATGAAGCCACTCAGCTTCTTCACCAGCTTTATCCAAAGCTATAAACTCCGACTCCATTGTGGATCGAGCTATACATGTCTGTTTAGAAGATTTCCAGGAGATTGCGCCTCCTCCTATTGTGAATACATACCCACTTGTGGACTTTGATTCTTCCGAATCAGAGATCCAATTTGCATCACTATATCCCTCGAGGACAGCTGGATATTTTCCATAGTGTAATGCATACTCTGATGTATTCTTTAGGTATCCAAGTACTCTCATTAGTGCTTCCCAGTGAAGCTTACTTGGATTACTCGTATATCTACTCAATCTATTGATTGAGTAAGCAATGTCTGGCCTCGTGCAATTCATGATATACATGAGACTTCCAATTATACGAGCATACTCATTTTGTGATACACTTTCTCCTTTATTTTTGTGTAGCACCGCCGATGGAAGAAAAGGATTGTTAGTTCCTCTGTATCCATGCTTCTTAAATTTCTCGAGTACCTTTTCCACATAGTGTGACTGAGATAATTTAATACCACTCGATGATCTTGTTATTTTAACTCCTAAAATAACATCGGCCTCGCCGAGATCCTTCATATCGAAATTATTTGTTAATATTTTCTTTGTGGACTTAATAACCTCCATGTTAGTCCCAAATATTAACATATCGTCTACATAAAGACAAACTATGATAGTTGCTTGTCCGTATTGTTTTATGTATACACACTTGTCGCATTCGTTGATTCGAAAGCCATTTTTAATCATGACACTATCAAATTTCTCGTGCCATTGTTTAGGAGCTTGTTTAAGGCCATAAAGAGATCGAACAAGTTTACAAACTTTGTTCTCTTTTCCTTTAACAATAAAACCCTCTGGTTGCTCCATATAAATTTCCTCATTTAATTCACCATTAAGGAAAGCCGTTTTAACATCCATTTGATGAATTTCAAGATTATGTATAGCTGCTAGAGCTATTAATAATCTTATGGATGTTATCCTAGTCACTGGTGAATAGGTATCAAAGAAGTCTATTCCTTCCTTTTGTCGATACCCCTTAGCTACTAATCTAGCTTTATATTTATCGATAGACCCGTCAGGTTTTAATTTCTTTTTAAAGATCCATTTACATCCAATTGGTTTACTTCCCCTAGGAAGATCAACCAATTCCCAAGTATTATTACTTAGAATAGATTGTAACTCACTGTCTACCGCCTCTTTCCAATGCGCTGCATCGGGAACAGTCATTGCTTCTTTATATGTTTGAGGGTCATCCTCAATCATATAGGTTAAGAAATCTGGGCCGAAGGATTTAGCTATTTTAGCTCGTTTGCTCCTTCTAGGCTCTTCAGTAACCTCATTACTGATTTGAGAATCATTTTCCTTAGAGATTGATTCATATGACCAATGATCAACAACCTCGTTGCTGATTTGAGGATTATCTTCCTTAGAAATTAATTCATATGGTCTCTTATGAGAAGTAACGTTCGAGTTCTTCTTATGTGGAAATACATTCTCGTAGAATGTAGCATCACGTGATTCAATTATAGTATTCGCGTGTATGTTGCTTACTTCAGATTTGAATACTAGAAATCTGTAAGCACTACTATTTTCCGCATGACCTATATAGTAGCAGTCCACGGTTTTTGGTCCAATTTTTGGTCCAACCTTTTCTTTCTTAGGTCTTGGTACAGCTACCTTTGCCAAGCACCCCCACACTTTGAGGTATTTATAGCTTGGTTGTCTACCTTTCCATAACTCATACGGAATGGTATCATTTTTCTTGTGCGGAACTCTATTTAATATATGGTTAGCCATAAATAGAGCTTCCCCCCCACAAGTTCTTAGGTAAACCCGAATTCAAAAGTAATACATTGATCATGTCTCTTAAGGTTCGGTTTTTCCTTTCGGCTACTCCATTTGATTGAGGTGAGTATGGTGCCGTTGTTTGGTGAATTATCCCTGAGTCGGCACACAACTGTGCAAAGGGATATTCGTACTCACCACCTCTATCAGATCTAAGAATTTGTATCTTCTTATTTAACTGATTTTCCACTTCAGCTTTGTATCTTACAAAGGCATTTATTGCTTCCTTTTTCTTACTCAATAAGTAAACGTAGCAATAACGTGTACAATCATCAATAAATGTGATGAAGTACTTTTTCCCTCCTCGAGTTGGAGTTGACTTGAGATTACACAAGTCTGTGTGAATTAGCTCTAATGGTTGTGAGCTCCTTTCCACTGAAGGGAAAGGTTGTTTCGCAAACTTTGCCTCAACGCAAATTTCACACTTATAAGATTTATCAATATCAAATTTAGGAATTAATCCTAAGTTTGATAATTTTTTCATTTTTCTAAAATTAATGTGACCTAATCTATCATGCCAAAGTAAAGTAGACTCAAGCAAGTAAGCAGAAGAATTATTATTATTAATAAACTTGTCGTTTTTGCCAATAACGGCTACATTAGCCTTAAATAGGCCATCACACATATATCCTTTGCCTACATACATTCCCCCTTTGGTCAGCACAAATTTATCTGACTCAAAGGCTAGTTTAAAACCTTTCTTAGTAAGGACAGAACCAGAAATTAAATTCTTCCTAATGTCCGGAACATGAAGAACTTCATTGAGAGTAACATCTTTTCCTGAGGTAAATTTGAGAACCACTTTGCCTTGTCCCTCCACCACGGAGTGAGCATCATTTCCCATGTACAACTTCTCTTCATGTTCAAACTTCTTGTATGAAGTGAACATGTTTATGTCATAGCAAATGTGACGGGTAGCTCCAGTATCCACCCACCAGCCTTTGGTTTCACTTGTCAGGAATGCTTCAGCAACTGCAGATAAATGCATATTATCGATGTCAGATGGAGCTAGGTTAATGCTAATATTTGCTTCATCCTTCGGCTGAGCACGACTACGACAATCCTTCGCAAGGTGTCCATTCTTTCCACATGTGAAGCAAGCTCCATTGAACTTTCGCTTCTTGTTACCCTTTTGTCCTTTGTTGGAGGTATTGGCTTTACGCTTCTTGCTTTTATTAGAGCCCTCTACTACATGAACCTTGGCCCCTCCGGCCTGAGGCATAGCCACATAGTTACTGCCGCCCTTGTCAATATACCGATTATTTTCTTCGGTTTTCAGATATTCTGTGAGATCTTGCAGATTCCACTTTGCAACAGATTTCTTGTGCCTCAAGTGATGCTTGAACCCCGTCCAACCAGGAGGAAGCTTGCCAATAATACAAGCAACCAAGTAGGACTCGCTAAGTTCATGCCCTTCGGCCAAGATATCGTGAATCATTCTCTGGAGTTCTTCCACTTGCTCATTCACAGTCTTGCTGTCGACCATTCGGTAAAATTGGAACTTATCCACCACAAATTTTCTGTAGCCTGCATCTTCAGTCTTAAACTTTTTGGCTAAACTTTCCCACAAGAGTTTACTAGTCTTGAAGGGACTGTAAATCTTGTACAAAGATTCATCCAAAAAACTAAGAATGTAATTACGGCACATAAAATCCGAATGATTCCAAGCTTTGAGCACGATGGCCATTTCCTCGAGTTCCTCAGGAGTCGCTCCCTCCTTTGGTTTAGGTACCTCCTCAGTGAGAAACCTAGCCATGCTCAAGGAAGTGATGTAGAAATACATCTTATCTTGCCACGTTGCAAAATCTGTTCCTTTGAACTTAAATGGTGGTACTGCCGGCGGAGCAGCAACCTTTGGTGTTTCAACCACTACACTGTTTGTTGATGCCATCTACACAGATGTATTAAACAGTTAGATATTGTCTTAAGATTGTTGGTTGCGTTTAACAATCTGTGTAATAGAAATATACTCAATTATATTTCTTATAATTACTATATCAGTAATTAAGTATAAACTATAAAAGTAATTAAGTATAGTTTACCGAACTAATTTAGTATATATATATTACTATATTCGGTAATTTTTAATAAACAAAGTAGTGGAGTAGTAACTTATTAAAATAAAATAATGTATCAATTTAAATTTAAAAAAACAAACCGTAACTTTGTTTGAAAATTTTCTAAGTAATTGAAATGAATATAATTGAATAAACTAATCAAAGTTCCTTAAGTAATTATATCACTTATATGTATGTATGAACCGAAGTAAAAAAAAAAAATTGATTACGGAAACAGTATGAAATATTTTTCAAAATGAAAACTGATTTTATAAAAGACTTAAAAGCAAGATACGTAGATAAATTATTTGAACTTAGAAAATGATAGTTAAATTAACTCACTAACTAATAATGGAAAAAAGGAAATGAGATGAAAAAGACTGAGGTTGCGGATGCAATCTCCTTAAGACAATATTTCCGGGCTGCCTACGGTGCACACAGTCGATTCCCGGTAGTCTCCCAAGATACAACAGTCTGATGTTCCTTGTTTGCACGAACAAAGAACCCACGGCGAACTTTTAACAAATAGAACTTTGACAAATATTTAAAGAGAAGAAAAGAAGAGAGAAAGAGAGAGTATTTTTCTAGTATGCTTATCAAATTTTCGGAGTAATGAATTGGCCAGATTCATCTCCTATTTATAACAATTGAAAAGCTTTTTATGGAAGGGTGTGTCTATTCGGATATAACAATTTAATCCGAATAGGTGCAACCGGTTCGGTTTGAACCGAACCGACACACCATTTCATTTAAAAAAGGGCGCGCGGATCTTCTTTGCCGAAACGGGTCGTCCGCGGATCCTATTCGGTTGGGTCACTTGCGGATTTTTAGTATTTGGGTTGAAAAAGTTAATTAAATTTTGTCCAAAAAGATAATAGTTTGTTGAAGCCCAATCCCAATCCAAACCCGAGCCGAGCCGGCCGGACGGACGGCGGCGGCTGCGCGCGTGGGGAACCTTTGATCACCTAGGTCCTCACCCCTTTTAAAATCTTTGGTACCCCAAAGGGGCCCAACCCTTATACCATTTTTTAGCTATTTAACTAGCTAAAATTTTCCTCTCCAACTCAATGTGGGATAGAGTCTTATTCCATCAATTTCATTCATATTATGTTTTTATGGGCTCAATCCAAATGGGCTCAAACCAATTGGATTTAACATAAAAACTCCAACAAATTCTTTGAATTGTCAATAACAATTTGATTCACTCTACTAGTCAACACGAGCTTAAATAATATTTTGACTAGTTGATTAAAGTCGAACAATTTTGAATGAGCCATAAAAAGTGTACTTAATTAACCAAACAAGCTAAGTTCTTAATTAATTAAAACCGAGTATAAATGATCGATGCTTCTCCCATTGTAAAACGCACCACATGCATCTTCATTCATGCTTTAATTTAATTTCTTCAATAATAATAATAATACAATTGATTATTAATTAATCTTAGAGTCGTACCCAAATCGATCGAAATGGGTTCAAATGGGCCTATTATAGCATGCTTTTCTGGTTTAGCTTCTCTTCTAAAGCTCCGTTTGGCAGCTACCTCAAATGCAGATGGAGGCAAATATCCAGGAGGCCTAAAACGAGAACTGATGCCCAAACATGTCGCTATAATCATGGATGGGAACAGAAGGTGGGCGAAGAATAGAGGTTTGCCTGTACAACTTGGTCATAAAGCTGGTGAAGAAGTCATGAAAAGAATTGCTATAAAATGTTCTCAACTTGGAGTTAAAGTTCTCACAGTATTTGCATTTTCAACTGAAAATTGGCTTCGGCCTCAAGTAATTAATTCAGTACTAGCTGTTCTGTCATTACTTAATAATTAATTAAATTATATATATGGTGATGAGAGATTAATTTGTACAGGAAGAAGTTGGATTTTTGATGAAATTGTTTGAACAAGTGATACAAACAGATTTCAATGAGTTAACCCGGTAATTAATTAATTAATTAATTAATTGCTCCATATTAGAGTATATATATACTATTTTCTAGATCTCTTATATACATGCAGTAGTTTGTAACAGCCATGATATGCAAATATCAATAATTGGAGATAAATCGAGGCTCCCAAAGTCTCTACAATCTCTAATAACCACAGCGGAAGAATCGTCCAAATCAAACAAAGGGATGCGCCTTTTCGTAGCACTCAACTACAGCGGTCGATACGACATAACACAAGCAACAAAGAAAATTGCAAGTAAAGTAAGAGATGGAATTTTAAGTGCACAAGACATAGACGAAGGCTCATTCGATCAACATCTGGAAACTAGTCAAATCGATTTTCCCAATCCTGATTTGCTTATAAGAACAAGTGGTGAACTTAGACTAAGCAATTTCATGTTGTGGCAATTAGCTTATACTGAATTGTTGTTTGTCCAAAAGTTGTTCCCGGAGTTTAATGAAGGAGATCTTCTCGAGGCTTTCAGATCATTCCAACAAAGGCAAAGACGATACGGGGGAGTTTAATTTAATGATCATATATTATATGCCTTTTTTGTTTCTTAATTATCCTCTGTTTTAATTTCTATTTCATGACTCTGGTGTGCATTTGAAATGCATGTATTTCAATTTGATGATGTTATAGTGTTTTTACGCATTTTTATGGTTGGTACTCTTAAAAAATTGTATAGTGATTTTTAGCAACTCAATTGCACAGGTTATTTTAATACGTAATGTAGAATAATTTTAAATTATTAATTAAGTATGGTTTAATTGAATCTATATAATAATTTGAAGATGAAAACCCAATAAAAATATTACACCTGACAAGCTCAATTCAAGTTTTTGATAAAATTACTCAATCAAATAAAATGAGCAAAACGAACTCAATATACAATGGATAATTCAAGTGAGCAAACTAAAAATCGTCCGAATTTGAGCAAAACAAATTATATTCATTTAAAAATCTATTACTTGTAGTCCAACAATAATCTGTAGATGAAAAGTTGGAACATAACAATTACTCAAATGTAAGACTTTTGGCAGCTTGCACCCCCTGAAAATGGGTCATTTGCAGATTGCACCCTCAAAACTAAATTTTGGCAGAGTGCACTCTTTAATTTTTTGGGCCAAAGAGATCCCTGAAAAATTAAAAATCCTGATATTTGCAGGGGTATAGTTGTCCTTTTAACTCATTTCCCTCTAAATATTTTAGCCTAAAGCCTAACATGTGAAACACATGCAAAAAGCAAGGATAAATAGCAAATTAAAGGTCAATTTCATATTTGGCTTTGGATACTATAGCACTAGCAAAAGTTTTCAAATTGCAGCCTTCCAATTCTTCAATTACACTCCACACATATATCCCATGTGACACAAACAACTTTTTACATTGTCGTCTATCATACCCAAAATCAACATTAAAATGATTCCACTCTTTCTTCTTACTTCACTTCTATTATCAGGATTTTTTTCACAAATTGACAAATGTCATGCAGTTTTTCCAATCAAAGACATACACTCTGCATTTAACCAAAATCAACTTACATCAAAGCAACTTGTGGAGTTTTACCTTGAACAAATAAAATGTCTAAACCCAATCCTGAAAGGAGTAATTGAAGTAAACCCAGATGCAATCCATGAAGCAATCAAGGCTGATGAAGAAAGGAAGGCTAAAAAAGGGTCTGTTTGGATGTCTAAACTGCATGGAATTCCGATTTTGCTTAAAGACAACATTGCAACCAAAGATAAACTTAATACTACAGCTGGATCCTTGGCTTTGTTGAGATCTGTGGTGCCTAGAGATGCAGGGGTGGCTAAGAAGCTACGGGAAGCCGGGGCGATAATCTTGGGAAAGGCTAGCATGACTGAGTGGGCTGCTTTTCGGTCCGAGGGTACACCGAATGGTTGGAATGCTAGAGCCGGACAAGGAAAGGTCCTTCCGAGATTGAGCATTTTAACACTTTTAGTTTGTTTACGAAATGAAACTTTTGGTTTTAATGTGTTACCATATTTTGTTTTATTTTTTGGTCATGTGCCTTCTGAAATTATACTTTAGTCCTAATTTTTCGAAATATTTTGAACTTCTAGTCCTCTGGATTAGTCTTCGCTTGACCTTTATTGTCTCAATTTTGTACTTTTGATCCAAATTGAATGGAAAGAGAATATTTTAAAGATCAGCGTAATTTTATGAAGTACGAAAGAATGTCATATTTCTCATATATAGCTAGGGTGTACACGAGTCAAACTTACTTTCACTTTATAAAGCTCGATATTGTGTTTAACTTTGTTTGGTTTTTTGAAACGAAGAAATCTCAAACGAACCTTAATTGAATAAGAGTCGAGCTCCAATAACTTGATATTTGTATTCATTTTGCTATTTTAGATTTTACCGAGTCGAGCTTCAATCGGATTCAAAAGCTATTAGATGATGAATGTTGTTTGAGTTTGTTTCATATGTATAACGAAACAAACTCATTCGAACTTTAACCGAGTCAAACTTGTGTAGCTTGATATTCATACTTATATTTTTCAATTTTATCAAGTCGAAATTACGACGAACTTCAAAAGGTATGCATGATATATGTATAACAAGCTGAACTCGTCCATCAAATTAAAGTTGGGTATCCATTTGATTTTGCATATAACTAGCTCCTCAGTACTATATTAATAATCTTGAATAAGACCTTACACGTGAGCTCTTATTTTGTAAGTTTAGTCAAGTAAGAGATCTCTAATGTCATTTATGCAGAATCCTTACGTTCTATCTGTCGATCCTTGTGGCTTGAGCAGTGGTTCAGCAATATCTGTGGCAGCAAACTTGGCAACTGCAACACTCGGAACTGATGGTTCTATTCTTTGTCCATCGAGTTTTAATTCAGTAGTGGGTATCAAGCCAACTGTTGGTCTCACGAGTCGAGCTGGAGTAATCCCGATCAGTCCAAGGCAGGACACCGTAGGGTAAATCTCATTATTATCTTAACATGCCCAATTCTTGAAATCTGACGGGCTCAAGGGGAAGAGACTCGGTATAGTGAGGAATCCATTCTACAATTTTGACGATGATAAACTTCTTACAAGTGCCTTTGAGCACCACCTCCAAACCGTAAGGTGACTTACATACATACTTTAAAATGATAGCCTAATTGTGAAAAAAAGTTCATTTCGTTATATAAAGTATTATAGCACTAACTATTTTTTGCTTGGATTCGACTCCAGGCGGGCAGGTGCAATCTTGGTGGATAATTTGGAAATATCCCACATTGAGACAATCTTAGATTCTAGTGTAAGTGGAGAAGACACTGCGTTGAATGCAGAGTTCAAAATGTCTTTGAATGCTTACTTGAAAGAACTAGTGGCTTCCCCAGTTCAATCCTTGGCAGATGTTATAGCATTCAATAAGAAATTATCTGATGAGGTATGAGAATCATATATGTTCATGAACTGCACTTTGGCATCATTAGTGATGTGGTCAGAATAATATCATTCTGCATTTTAAATGACTCTGAATTTGTGATTTCTGATGTAGGAAAAGATTAAGGAATTTGGCCAGGATACCCTTTTGGCTGCAGAAGCCACAAATGGGATTGGGAAAGCTGAAAAGAAAGCAGTAAAGAATCTGAGTAAATTATCAAAGAACGGATTTGTGAAGTTGATGAAGAAGAACAAATTACATGCACTGGTTGCTGGTGGACCGGACATATCCACAGTTCTTGCTATAGGCGGATTCCCAGGTATTAACGTTCCTGCAGTGTATACCAACACTGGGGTGCCAATTGGCATGTCATTTGGTGGCTTAAAGGGTTCTGAGCCTAGTCTTATTGAAATTGCTTATGCATTTGAACAAGCAACAAAAATCAGAAAACCTCCAACATTTCTTTGAGAATTCGAGGGAACAATCTGTTATTCAATGCACAATGTTGGGTAAAATTCTCACTTGTACTTTGTGTAAGTGTTGCTTGTGAGTTGTGACTGAAAATTAAGATAAATAAATATGAGTATTTTAACCCTTTGAGTATTATGCATTGCAGTAATGTTCTGTTTTCTCTCAACTTATTCTCCATTATCTTTTAATTCTTACAAAAGAAATAGATAGTAAGAGTCATAGTTATTGAGTTGTTTAAAGCGCGTTCTCACTTGGAGCACAAATTGAACAAGCTATGCCTCATGCGCTTTTCACTTGTGGCAAGACAGCTTGCTTCCCATTAAATAAATATAACGACATCTTATTGCACATAAAGCACAAGTTCTGTGCCTTACCGCTTTTTTTACAAGGCAAGGCACACGCGAGATCCCATTATGTAATCCTAATGGTTTTTAATACTTTTAATAGCATACAAAGCACAAATCCTGTGCTTTGTGTGCACTTTCTGATGAAGCGCTCGCCCTACATTTTAGCCTGCGCCTCATCAGACTTCAGCGCTTTAAATATGGATCGGCACAGTTTTGATGGGCTTGAGTTTCATAAACTAAGTTTGAGTATATTCAACGCTACCTTCGGAAACTAATATTATGATTGAGTTTTAATATCGAGATTTGTGAATTTTGAAAATCTAAACTATGGTTTGAAATGAGTTTAAATTTTGAGACCTGAGAGAAAAAAAATGGTATGCGTCAAATCAACGACTTATATAAGTTTTATGGTATTATTAGATCTGGAGAAATGTTACAGAACTGGATTCGGGTTTGGCATATTGTAAGACTAGATACAAGCAAGTACGTTTTGACCCCGTCTCATAGGGCGAGACCTAAGGCAGCCATGATCCACTAGGGTTCTTACTTATTAGTAACTTTGCGTTCTTAAACTATGGATAGAGCATAGCAGTATTCTTTTTGAAATTCAAATTGAAATGTTTTGACAATAAATAGTATCCAAATATGGAGGATATAGAATATCTTTGTTATCAATATACAGTCATATCCTTTCTGTGACAATCAAATCCAATTAAATTAATATTCCTCCTCTTTAAATAGAAATTTGTATAACAAGAATAGAACAAAATCAATAGCCATTTAAATATATACTGTTTACAACAGATATGAAACAATTCAACCCAACTATATATTCCAATCTCTTCATCACACACAAAAACAAACAAAAAATAAAGTGTCAAAATCTTAAAACCAAAAAAAAAAAAATGGAGAAAATTATGATTTTGGCCTCTATTTTGGTTCTCAACCTATTCACAACATCACTAGTAGAATCTAAATACTACTCGAGAAGCAAACCATACGAGCCAGTGAAATTAAAAAAGACTCACCTCCATTTCTTCATGCACGATATTCTAAGTGGAAAGAAACCATCAGCAGTTCTGATAGCTGGTCCAAACACGACCAAAAGCGACCAGGATCCGACGCCGTTTGGCACCGCATTCGCCATTGACGATATCCTGACAGAGGGGCCAGAAGCCACATCGAAAGTAATTGGAAATGCGCGTGGATTGTACGTGTCGTCGAGTCAAGACAAGTTATTGACTTTGGTAATGTATGTGGATTTAGGGTTTACGAGTGGGGAATATAAGGGGAGTTCGCTTAGTGTTTTTTCGAGAAATCCGGTGACGGAGAAACATAGGGAAATGGCCGTGGTTGGAGGAAGAGGGAAATTTAGGTTTGCGCAAGGGTTTATTAAGGTGAAGACTCATTATTTGAATTACAGTAATGGTGATGCTGTTCTTGAGTATGATGTTGAGGTTGTTCATCCATGATTATGTATTTTGAACAACAATTTCTTTCAGGTTGATTGATTGATAGAATTTACAGTCTTAATCCTTTATGTCTCTTTGAAAAATTGTTAATTAGTGTTGTTTATTGTCTCTCTCTCTCTCTCTTTTTTAAATAAACAAACATATACTTAAATTAATGGGATAATTTCATGGACCTCCCCTGAGGTTTGGGGTAATTATTGCCCAATCCCCTCGTAATTTTATAATTACATCCACCTCCTCCGACATTTCGAAAACCTTACATTTTGATGACGTCATCGCCTAATTTTTATTGAACTTCCTATTTTACCCTTGAGATTACTGTAACTATTTTATTGGACAATTATACCCTTGTTATGTTTGGTACATAGGATGGGTTTCTTTGGAATGTTTATGTATAAGTATGAGTTCAAATGTTATAAATTTACATGAAACTTATAATTAGTTTATTAGTGTATATGTATTCTTAAAATAAAATATAATAACACATCAACGTTTTTTTTCAATTTTTTTATAATGTTTTTACAATTAAAGAACAAGGAAAAATAAATAAATTATGGCTAATTATAAGAAAAAAAACATTGCAGAACATAAATAAAAATGTAAACACATTCAACTTCACATTTAACCAAAAATTTTAATAATTTCAATTTTTTTTCCTAATTAAAGTAAAAGAATAAATGAATGAATTAGGTTTAAAAGAATAATGAATTTTAATAGTAGTGTATATGTATTCTTAAAATAAAAATATAATAACAAATCAATGGGCTTTCCCAAAAAAAAATTCATAATGCTTTTACAATTAAAGTAAAAGGAAAAGTAAATAAATTATGGTTAATTATAAAAAAAATATTGTAGAACATAAATAAAAAATGTAAATACATTCCACTTTAACATTTAACTAGTAATTTTAATAATTTCAATTTTGTTCATAATTAAAGTACAAGGATATAAATGAATGAATTACGTTTAAATAAGAAGAAAAAAAACTTGAACAATAATTATTAAACATTATAAAAATGCTCACATGTTTACTAAAACTTTTCTTAAACTTTTAACTAAAATAGTTATTATAAATCAATAATTATTTTACAAAAATTAAAAATACTCGATTTAATAACAAAGTTATTATAAAATCACAAATATTTTTTTAATATTTCTTACTTAAATACAATGATTTTAAAATCATATCTTATTTATATAAAAATACTATTATTAATAAATTAATAAATTATTTTAATATAAATTATTGTTTTTTTTTTAAAAATCCTCACCATCCCTAACCCCCCCAACCCCTCACCCGCCGGTCCCCAACCCTTCACCCATCGTCCCCAACCCAGTAAATCTCCTCCCAAGCCGCGCCGCTGGCCTGAAAGGCCTAGGGTTCGAACCAGGCCGACAACACTGTCTGGGAGGATATTTGCGGGGTTAGGACGGTGGAGGTGGGGTGGGGGATTAGGGTTAGAGTTAGAGTTTTTTTTTATGTATAAAATTAATTTTTGCAAGGGTAGTATTGTAATTTTGTGTATCATTGCAAGGGTAATATTGTAATTTTGTGTATCATTTCACATCATTTTGTAAGATTTTTGAAATATGGGGGAGGTGGATGTAATTATGAAATTGCGAGGGGATTGGACAATAATTAGCCCAAATCTCAGGGGAGGTCGATGTAATTATCCCTTGCAAGGGTAAATAGGACATTTTGCTAATCTGATTTTTTTTAATTAAAATTGACGAGGACAATATGGTCATTTTACATTATTTTGTAAGGTTTTTCAAACGTGAGGGGAGATGGATGTAATTATGAAATTGCGAGGGGATTGGACAATAATTAGCCCAAA
This sequence comes from Penstemon davidsonii, assembly GCA_034814905.1. NCBI lineage: Eukaryota > Viridiplantae > Streptophyta > Magnoliopsida > Lamiales > Plantaginaceae > Penstemon > Penstemon davidsonii. Next base: position 10,865,205 of record JAYDYQ010002688.1, read on the forward strand.
CCTCAGGGGAGGTTGATGTAATTATCCCTATAATTAAATTTGCACAGATCTACAAGTACATTTGTCACTCAATGCATAAGTTTAATCACAAATAATGTAATATTAAAACTTGGAAAAAGATTGAAGATCAATTGTTCTAGCCAACATAGATGTTAACTCCAATGGCAATGAGAAGAATAGTGATGATTGCAGTGAAGATGATTGTGTGTACAAATATGGAAAGGCCACTCGTCTGCATATTGGTGAACTCTATGGCCCTACTCTTTCCAGGAAGCTGGAACAAAAGCCCTGGACAAAGAATCACAAACAATATTACTGCTATTAGCACTGGTGCTAAATCTGCCATTTTTAATCTAATCTCAAAAATGTAATTTCAGAATTTGATTTATTATTAGTATTTGTAAATGATGTTTTAAACATTGGATTTGTCGAATTATTAATTTATGATAACAAGTCAAAACGCCGGCCCGCTAGTATATTGCTTTTGGCCGGCGGATACCCTTTTTATTACTACTAAGTTTCTATTATGGGCCGCCACTTCATGGACTGCTAACATAAATACATTTAGCCCAAATTCTTTTTGCTAGCCCCACATAGTCAAGCTAGATATTAATGTCAAAATTTAATCATTATATATATTATATTTTGAACTTAGGGTGAATCCAAACAAACCTTTTCAAATGTAGAGAAATCGAGGAAATCTCTATAAATTCATCAAAGCTCTAAAATATCTCTTAAAATATCCAAACAATGAAACAAACATCCCTTAATTAAGTAAACTTATCAAAACTATAATATCTCTCTCAGAAAACCCATCCAAACGGGTCCAAAGCAAGTAAATTAGTACTTCAAACTCCTCAAATACTCCACCAACTTTTTCCCATGCCCAATACACTTTTGATAACAAAAAATATATATTTTATTATAACTAAACTCCCACCTTCATAATTTTCAAGAAAAGCAATGCAAGAAAAGGGCCATTCATATATGAACTAATTGGAAGCTTATGCACCAAAAGTTGTATATGTCCACCTCCGAAAAAAGCAATCCCATTACTACCATGCATAATATACTTTCCCTCCCTTTTAATCCCAACTTCTTCTTTTTCGCCTCAAGTTTAGCATCACTCTACACCTTCTTCATTAAGCAAAATTTCAATAATTCATTTACCTACCTACTTATAAACACATCCCCCCAGCCCTACTCTTTTTTAATTCAAGAACCAAATTCAAAATAAACACACACACACACAAACAAACAGTGAATTGGCCGGTGGGATAATGGTAAATGTTGATTGGGGTCCCGTGGTGGTGGCGGTGGTGATGTTCATCCTCCTGTCGCCGGGGCTGCTCTTCCAAGTTCCGGCGAGGACAAGGGTGGTTGAGTTTGGTAACATGTACACTAGTGGGATTTCCATTCTAGTCCATTCTATTTTGTACTTTTGTATTTATACTATTTTGACTGTTGCTATTGGAGTTCATATACATGCTGGCTAGCTAGAACATGTAAACCATTTTCAAATATAATATATATAGCACATGTTGTTCAAAGTTATTTTTCCTTTTTTTATATATATATATTCTTCTTCGTAGCTATTTGTCAAATTAACATATATAGTTTATTTTTTTCCTTTGTAATGTCGAATTTTGTTGCTCTTCACATGTCATGAAAATCGTGGTTTCTTGAGAGCGAAGATGGAACAAGTGATCTGGAGTTGTTAATTTCATTTCTTATATATGGAGCTTCTACTTGAAATTTAAGTTACTTACTTTGATCTTTAAATAAATTGAGTTCTAAACTAACTTTAATTGAGTTAAGAAAATTGATGTCGATCGAGTATTTTATCTACTTTTAGCTATAATCAATCCAAAATTCAAAGCTATATATCAGATAATAAATATTGTTGACGTTTAATTATTATAGCATATGTCTAGCTCTAGCAAAAACCAACATATGAAAATTTTAATTTAGTTTTGGAAACCAACTAACTTCTGCATCAAATTAATTAATTACTTCATTTATAATCTAACCATAACAAATTAGCAAACAAAAGTTGATCAATAAGGACACATTAAATCAAGAATAAGTTTACTGTCACGGTGTCACCCATTTATTAATTACATGGATATAATCTTGCTCCGTTGAAAAAGAATGGATCAGCCGGCCGTATAGATGTGAAGATGAACGGCCAGGATTAAAATAGCATACCAACCAAAGAAGATGAGAGTGTGGACCGCAATCGCTTTGCCGTTGGTCTTCATACTGCCAAACTCCAGCTGTCGGTTGTTTCCCGGTAGCTGAAAAAAGTAATCCCGGTTGAAGTAATATGTGCCAATCCGCCATTGTGATTTTTATCTCCGGTTTGGGAAAACGTGAAAAGGGTATATATTGCTTTCTGGAGAACGCTAGAAAAAGGGGTGGATTTTGAGATGGAAAAAGAGTCCAAGTGATTAAAAAGCTGCAAACTTTAATTTACTTTTTTACGTGGGTACGAATAAATGAAATTATATTCATGACTCCATTATTTATACAACATGTATATCTTTTTATGATTACTACACAAATATTGGCATGTTTGTTTGACATTTGGGATAGTGGTTAGTGAGAGTGACGAGAGTTTATGAAATAATTTCGATTTGCGTAAATCGTAATGTTCTTTGTTTGAGTTTTGGGAGACTGGTTTGAGAAATAAGGTGGGTGTAAATTTTTTAGGGAATTTAGGCTTTAGATATAAGATGTATAAGATTTTATGTCAAATCATGTTTGTTATTTGAAATAAGTTATCAAATTACACCCCTTTCATGATATTTTTGTAAAATTGTAATTTTTTTTTATCATTTTAAAATTAAAAAAAAAGGAAAACATAAATTTGGGAATCACCCAACCTCCACCCCACCTCAAACTCCTCCCCGCGATTGAGTGGTAGCGATCAAAATTAGTCGCGCTTGTTCAATTATCGTCGAAATTGACCACGTCGTTCATGTCACGACATGGTTGTGGCTTGAACGACATAAAAGTTTTTGGCTGTGACAACTCAGATCGCGACCAATTTATATTGATATGTTGTTTTATATGAGAATGTTTCTCTTTCGTGATTTGTCCAATATTGAACTTTCTTTCATTTGAAACAAAATTTTAAACCATGGGTAGAACTTGGTAAATTTAAGGGAAAAATTTATTTTTCATACCATAGAATAGGGCAATTTCCATTTTTCATACCAAACGCACCAAAATTATACCACAATCTGACGGACGATTTAAAAATCATACATCTGTCATTATTTTAACGGAACTGCCACGCGGTCCTCTAAGTCACCTTGAGCGGGAAATAAACTCACGTGTGGTTGACCTATACCTGTTTGGTATGAAAAATGAAAATTTCTCAGTTTTATAGTGTGAAAATGAATTTCTTTTATTAACCACTCAAATATTTGTTGTCTAGTCTCACCAAATAAAATTATTTGATTGAGAAAGATTTTTCTACCTTTTATTTTTTTGTAGAAAAGTAAAGGATAATTTGACTTGGATTACAAAACCGACCCAATTTGAAATATGGTATTTCACCTTCTATAATGGTATCGATTATGCATTTCAAATTACTCAACTACTCATGTGTTATACTTTTAATATGATCCAACTTAAACATATAATGGTCTTTATTATGATCAACTTCGACGAGCCCTAATAATTTGTTTCCCGTACACCCATTTGCTAGCTAGGGATGTTGATTGATTTCATTTATCAATTCTTCATTCTAATGTGAGACCTACACGTAAAATTTCATTGTTGATTATCTACTTCCACGAAGTAATTCATCATCAATGTTGGACATAGACCCTAGTTAGTAACTATGAGCACAACCTATATAGTTATACTCAAATATAATTAAATACACTAAAAAGAGTAAAGTTGTGCAAGTCTTTTATGACCTCGAACATATAACTATGCAACATTATTTTAGTAGAAAATTGCCCAGATTTAGTTGAAGGTAGTGGAAAAGTAGTCGTGTTTTTTAGCTAGTGTGTGAAATATTTCATTTTGATATTTGCTTAAACTTGTTGAAGTATAATAAGAAGTTTGAAAAACTGAATAAAAATATTGTTAATATTCGATTTATCAACTTGCTTATGTCAAATGAATTATTTTTTGTGTTTTTTTAATCATTTGCAAATACAATTATTTTTATAAACAAAATAATGTATTTGTCATTTTTTATTTAAGTTAAGCATTCCAATAAATTTCGCCTAATTCTATTTGTTACAAAACCTTGGATGACAAGCTTAGAAGCATGCAGTCTGCATCATGGAGCCGTTCCGAATTAAAAGTTGTTGGTCCCTATTCTTACCGGACTATTTTGATACTAAAAGTAAAATTTAATGCCTACTAAAGGTAATATATCCCTTTAGTTAATATACATTGCAATATTTGTTTAGATGAAAATGTACGGTCAAGAGTACATCAAATCAACCGGGACGACATATTTGTTTCTTCTTGATATATGATTCATAATATTCACATAAATGATATTGAATATATATAATTTGACTTACACAACGAATTTTTATTGTGCTTTTGTGATATTAATCATGAATAACTAAGTATAATTTGTACTCAAAATGAGCTAACAAAAATAACTATATATGAGATAAAATATTTAGTTATATTGTCTTTATGTGTTTGGTTTATGCAATAATCATACATAATGTGATACCCCATTCCACATTGGACTTGAGAGGAAACTATACTTAATTTTATGGGAAGTTAGTTTGTTCATATTTGGGAAAAAAATCATTTTTCATATCATAGAATAGAAAAACTTTCATTTTTCAAATCAAACAGGCAGAGGTCAAGCACACGTGCCCTGCACGTGAGTTTTTCTCCCCACTCAAGGTGACTTAACGGATCATATGGCTATTTCATTAAAAAAACTTACGGGAGTATGATTTTTGAAACGTCCATCAGATTGTGGTATGAATTTGATGCGTTTGGTATGAAAAATAAAATTATCATATTCTATGGTATGAAAATCGAATTTTTGTCGTGTTTAAAGCCGAAAGAAAAAGCTTTAGGTTTAATTATTACTTTCTACATATCACTCATATAGAGTGAGAAGTGTTTTGAGATTCTTGGCTTTTTCTTTGAAGCTAAGAATAATTTTTGATTTTGTAGTTCTTTAGAACGTATAGGTGTTTTTTTATTAAGTATATGTATGTAAGTTTATATTTTGATGGAGCTCGAGCCATGTCAATAATAGATTTTTTGGTGGGATTCGACTAGGTGTATAAGACTCGAATGGGTTTTTCTTGAATGCGCTCGAGGCGAATATTTTATTACTTAATTAATATTTTTACATGTATTTTGTCAATTTTTATCTTATCAAGTCGAGCTTTTATACAATCCTTACCAATGCTTTCAAAACAAATAGTAGGAATGCAGAACAACAATTATCTCTCACTCAAAATTCTACCATGTTTGTTATTTTAACAATATATGAAAATAAGGAAAAAATCATTAATAGGAAAAAATTATGGCAAAATTCTTTCCACAATGCGATAAAACATGACAAGAACATTAAATAGAGAGTGCATGGAAATTTAGTTAATATTCACTTAACTTAATTTATCGATGAATATTTTCTTGGCTATCCATATTTGTTGTCTAAATAACTTATATATAGATTGGAATATGTTTGCTTGTTTTTATTTTTGGCTATAAAAAATATTTGGGGTATAAACAAAATCAAATTAAGATTCTGTTTAGATCTTTAATTCTATGAAAGAAAATAATTAAAAGAAGTACCAATATATCATACCATATATGTTAATTCTCACCTTTGTAATATATATGTATATATATATATATGCTCCTAGTATAAATAATACTTACATTTTTATGTGCACCGGACCACTGCTTTCCCGACATTGCTAGCTATTCTTTTCTTGTTAAAAAAAAGGGTAATTGCATGCCCAAAACCATGGTTCAGCAATCAACTTTTCTAGTTTATTTAGCAATAATAATATTCATATTTCATGTGTCAACGTGCATTGCAAGTAAAACCAACAACACTAGTACTAACGGTTTTACTGTTGATTTGATTCACCGCGACTCCCCTCAATCGCCTTTCTACGACTCTTCCCTGACGCCATCACAACGTTTGATGAATTCATTGCAACGATCATTTGATCGAATTCATCATGATTTCAATGTTACCAATATTAATATTTCTTCGAAAATACCCGTGACGGATGTCACTAGTTCAAGGGCACAATATCTGATGAAGTACGCCATAGGCACACCGCCAGTTCTTTCCTATGGCATTTTTGACACCGGCAGTAATACCATATGGACACAATGTCAACCTTGTGTCACATGTTTTAACCAAAAGTTACCTATCTTTGACCCCAAAGGTTCATCCACGTATAGCATGGTTCCTTGCAGGTCTGTCACGTGTCAGAGTTTTGGGAATACTAATTGTAGCGCGGACGGATTAAATTGCTTATATACACAACAATACTCGGGTGGATCGGTCACGTCGGGTTATCTCTCAATAGATGACATAACGCTACCTACTTCTGATGGCAAAAATGAGACGTTTCAATTTATCACCTTCGGGTGTGGAGTTAATAATGTAGGTACTTTTAATCGAGACGAAACTGGCATTATTGGTTTTGGAGGTGGACAAAATTCATTTGTTAGACAACTATACTATGTGTTTGGAGGGAAATTTTCTTATTGTTTTGTGTCACATTTTCTCACAACCGGTGTAACGACAAGTAAGATGAATTTCGGGACCAACGCTGTTGTTTCAGGAGAAGGGACGGTCTCTACCCCTTTAGCCAGGTATCGATCAAGTGGCTATTTCTTGACACTGGAAGGAGTTAGTGTTGGTAGTCATAGGATTGAATTTTATGACCCGGATGATGATGATTCAAAAGCTATTGATGTAGGAAACATTATTCTGGACACGGGAATTGTACTTACACACCTTCCTTTGGAATTTTATTTGAAGATCAAGTTTGCAGTGAAAAACTTGATTTTACTTAAGCAGGTTCCACATCCACAATTTGACTTGTGTTTTTCTTCGCAACATGACGTGTTTCTATTCCCTTTTGTCGTTTTTCACTTTAAAGGGGCCGATGTGCCGTTGAAATCTGAAAACGTATTTGTTAGGATAGATGATACAATCTTCTGCTTGGCAATGCTGCCGTCAAAGAATGGGCTGTCCTTTTTTGGTAACATTGCACAAATGGATTTCTTGGTGGGATTTGACTTGAAGACAAGGATGGTGTCCTTTAAACCTACATCTTGCGGGTCTTGATTTTTTTTTAGTTGATTTCATTATATTCATTATGTACGAGAAAAGTACCCGAAGATCATGGCATGGGAAACTATTACAATTTCTAGCATTTTAATTATTTTATCACAATATATATATAGCAGGAGTACCTTGATGATTGGAGTTTTTGTTCGTTTTGTTATAGTGCCAAGTCAAATTATTCAATTTTTCCTTCTTATTTTTTGACATTGTAGAATTTCAAGTATTTATAGTAATTTATTGCAGTATTATTAGCTAATAAAATGTTTTAATGTATAATCCTGAAAATTAAAGTTGCCAAATCTAGTTTGGATGTTTGAGAAATTCTCTTAACTTTTGTTCTACAAAAATTCACATTAGTGAAAATTAAAACCAGAATCTAGATGCCTCAACCTTACAAATAGGCTAATAATAATAATAATAATGAATAATTGATGGACAGAATGATCAAATGTGCCTTAAAAGTTAGGAGTAACACAACAATAACATTAAATGCACATGCTTAATTTGGTAGAATTATGTAGATGAAATGAATATTTTATTAGTGATCAAATAAATTTATTAATATAATGACGTAGTTATCATTTCATTAAAAAAAGAATTATAACCTCATATTAGATGAATGTCATAATATCAAGTAAAGAAGGAGGAGGATTTCTATAGCAATGTGGCGTTCAAATTAAGACTATGTCGCGTATTTATGTGGTGGAACTATTGGACTAGTACTGTATAGTAACAAACAATCTAGGTCAAATTTATAACTCGTTGGTTTTTCTCTATTCAGCATGCTCCAGACTTCCTACAAGAGTAAATAATTCAATATGACCCCTTATCTTTAAGCCGGTTTTCACTTTACCCCCTAATGATTTTGGATTTGCACTTGCCCCATCAAATTATTGCAGTTTGCAACATTTTCTCATTCGGCTATTGTGAAGATAATTGAACTTGAAATCCAACTTTACCCCTAACCTGAAATCCACCATAACTTTTCCAACATTTTGCACCTAGCTCCCTCACAGCTACCGCCAAAACAGTTAAAGCTCAAGGGGCAAGTGTAAAATGCTAAACAGTAAGGGGTAAGGCAAAACTAGGCACATATTAGATAAGTAACTTATTGTTCCATTCCTGAATAACAAATCGAGTTTACACTGAATGTAATTCCATATAATGCAGGAAGATGTACTATGCTAGTACCGGATGGCTTGCTTTAGCCCTTATCCCAACACCAATTGCATGTATCCTACTTGTATTATCAGGCAGTAAGACAACACTAACTGCAGCCACAGCAATGATTGGACTAAGTTCAGGTGCAGTGTCGATTACATCAGAGCTTTTTGGCCCAAATAGAGACGGAGTCAATCACAATATTCTCATTACAAACATCCCAATTGGATCACTACTATACAGTCTTCTTGCAGCCCTAGTATATGAAGCCAACATGGGAAATTCAAGTGATGCGGTTTTGTGAGATGGATCAATTGGGTGGAATTGATAAGGATGAAAAGTATATTCCGAATAAATAAAACTGAAAGAGCTCAATTAAAGTGACACCTCAAAACTGTGATGGAAATCATGCACATAAATGCTCCTCAATGATTATATGCATCAAAACTGAAATATGTTGTCCTTAAAATGGACAAATATTCAAACAATGTACCAATGAGATCAAGCAAATGTAATAGATAAAGTAAATAAAAGCAAATTGAAAAGGTTTATTTAAATTGAAGTATTGTTGGGAATAGAAAATAAAATAGATTCCAATGATAAAAGGGGACAAAAAATCACACAGGGTCATAACAGTGAACAAATCCCCCAAAGAGTTTAAACCATATATTTCCCCTTTTAAGATAAGTATCAGAAAATAAAAGAAACAGGATGAAGTATCATAACAAACTTTAAATAAATAACATGCAGAAAATGAAGCAATACCAGCCACGTTAATCGTCATCCAATGTGTCAACTTCTAATAATGTATATTCTGCTTGGGGTGAACATAACAGTGAACGTGCCTTTCTCTTCTCAATCAGTTCTTGTAACTTGGGGTGAATATAGGATCTCAGAATATGCACTTTAAATTCAATCTTTGTATCATCAGCTGCTGTGTGCTCAAATACGAGAGCATCTCCAATTTTTAGATTATTATCATCCACAAATTTGCTCCAAGTAGCAACAGTGAAGCCTCTAATCTTCGTTTCTCCACGATATTTTACATTCCAGGTATTGCCATTGCAGCTGATGATTGCTGGAAGGTTTTCTGAAGGCAGCCGATGATAAAATCGGGTTGGAAAGTGCTGGAAACATAAATAAGTTAGTAATTAAATAAAAGCATTCTAATCAAGTTCAAACTTTTTAAATCAAGAAACTTCGGTTGAGTAGCCGATGATTTTATATCAAAGGAAATTAATAGAACGCAACAAATATGTTTAAATAGGCCAAGTTGCATATGTAGTCCGCTAATTTTCGCTTCATAAGAAAGTACTTCCTTCATCTTTTGGTTCGACACATTTGGTCCTAACTATTCAGATTTAGTCGTTCATCTTTCAAACCCGAAACGTAACATATTTAGTGTGAATGTGCAATAGGGCTAACTTCAGTGCATTTGTAGCCTCAAAATGACTTTTTATGCAATTAACATAAATGGATGTTTATACCAATTAATATTTTTTATAAAATCAAAAGATAGAGGACTAGAAGTGATGACTAGAGGACTAAATGTGTCAACTCAAAGGTAAATGACTAAATATGCTGAGCCTATAAGATAAAGGATCAAATCTGCTAAAAGAGACCAAATATATATATAAGAATTCGAAGAAGAACCAAAATCCTCGGGTGAACTAATTGATTACCAGATAATAGGTAGGCTTCACATGTGATTTCATAAGAATCACGTCATGGAAAGGTTCCTTGGAAAGGAACGCAAATTCAGGCTCATCCTCAACATCGTTATGTAGTACGTTATCAAGCTTTTCCGGAAGTGCACTTTCTGAGGCATCATTCTGAAACAATAAGTCATTGTAATAGTTTTCGTATAAGTAGCAAACAAATAGTTTGGACATGCTAGGCAAGTAAGAAACCAAAAAACTGCTGCAAATCCAATGCAAATAAGCTTACATTTGATATAATCTTTAAAGAGCTCAAAATCACTTATAAATTAAACCTCTATCATGATTTTGAAAGCGATTGCCTGCTAAATCAAGACATTTTTTGGTCCATTGTGACTTTTGTGGTGTCTGACAACATAGTATTGTGATCACTCTTGGGACCTTCAAATGGAAAAAATCTACATATTTCGGAATAAATCATTTTTCATTTTTTCTCCAAAAAATCAATTTCTATTATAATCAATTATTGCAGATAAGGTTTTACTATAATAAATTCTTGTAGAATTACTTCTTTGCCAATTGCACCCTTTTCCATAAAGCATCCAACATATTATTAGCAAATGAAGTAAAGCTAACCCGCCGAAGAAAATAAGTAAACAAATGAAATATCAGATTTAATATTTAATCATTTCTTCTAAAACATTGAACTGCAACATACCTTCGATGTTCCTTGGAACACCTGGTGAAGGAAATCCCAAGCTTCTTTGGCAGTTTTTGCATTCTTAATACTCGGAAGCAATTTGTCGGAAAGACCTTCTCGGATCAGAAGAAGAGCTAGTGAATCTCTCTTCAACTGCTTCTGGTTTTCTTCAACCAGTGGCATCCTTGAATTTGGTGCTTCATACCCTTCCTCAACAATTTTCCATAGGTTTTTAGATTTTAAAAAAGTCCTTGTGTCAATTGACCAATCATCGAAGTTCTCACCAGAGAAGATGGGACCGCCAAAATAATTTATTGAAGCAGAAAAAGAGAGGTCTGGACAATCATTCCTTTGCAAGGACATGTTTATAAGATTTGCTTCGATAAGGGCCCTACATGTAGACAATATCAGTCATAGACTGAAAATTAAATATCTTTTTTCCATAATGTAGAAGACAGAATTAATATTTAAATTTAGTAGGTTGTTAGAGGTATATAAAATCCTCTTTCCATTTAAATCAAAAATATCAGTATGCATGTTCTTGATTTAGAAGTACCATCATACGGTTGTTAAAATTCCAAATCTGAATCAAAATAAAGCAAGTAATATATCATCATGAAACAAAACCCCCAAATAATCAAGGAACATCAAAACCTTTAAAAGAAGTAATAGTTCAGAAAGTTAAAGAGATACATATAATGAGAAACATAGATCAGCCAAATTAAGCAAGAATTGAGTAACCGCTAATTATATGAGTAACATTCCTTAATTAAGGGGGGAGATAACCACCTAAAAGAACAAGTTAAAACATGTTTGAAAATTTCACATTAACATGAATTGAATCTTAATGAGAAAAGAAAAATGCTTGATTGAAGTGGAATGCTTGTTGAAGATTTCAAACATATGAAACCTTAACCCAATCCCCACTCGATCTTCATCTACATTATTTTAAATTGACATTCCACATGAAATTAAATCAAAAATCACATAAATCAAGCAAATCAAAGGCCAAATCCATAAGCATCAAATCAAAATAAATGGGTAACTCAGCTTATGTTTAAACACCAAAGTCGTTTAAGGAAGAAAAATTAATAAAAAATCGCACATCACCAGAGTCGAAGAAGCGCGGGGTTCTTTTTGGCAGGTCACTGATAGCTCATAACTAGACACAAAGTATCGCTCCTAGATTTAGGGTTTTGCTTGCTCTGTGTTGGGAGGGATTCAAACTGACATTTTGTGCATAAATAGACGTATTTATTTTGTGTTTTCTTGTTTTAGAAAAAGCAATGGGAAAAATGAGGCAAAGCCTCGTATGACTGTATGACAAATGTTTTTCCCTCACCGCCTTTTGTATATAATACAAAAAAATATATGGGGCCACAAAATAGGACTGTGTTTTATATTACTAGCAATTATACAGCTATAGTATATTGCCATTATTGATCAGGTCATAGAACAAAGAACCAAGTGAGCATAGAACAAATAGTACTATATAAAACTATGGCTAGCGATATTGCCAGAGCGTAAAATGTTGCTGCCAGAGCAATTTTTATGATAAGACAAAATTGCCCTTAGTCTATTCTCTGTCATCAAGTATAATCAAACCTCCTCAACTTCTGCCAAAAATATTTGATATTAATCTATCTTAAAACTTCTTCAACAAAATCAAAAATAATATTAACCACCCACAATGTAAAAAAACCACGACACACACTCAAAACACATAGTGAGGGTGAAAAAAAATATCAAAAAAAAAAATCATATTCCATCCCAATGTTGATTGATGCATCATACAACATACCATCAGCTTCATAAGTCTCAGGCATCCACGCTCAATTGTATAATTCGAAAAAAGTGTTTTGCAACTATAACAATTTTCTCTCCATAGAATGAAAACATCCAGAAGCAAGTGAATGAATTTTTTAAAATATGCAGAGTCTCTACCTAATTGAGTTCCAATTAACAGAAATGATTGTTGGGTCACTTTTCAAATTCAAGGGTTTGAAAGACACCCACAACTCCAATAATTTTTAAGATCTGATTTCAAAATAGAGTAATATTGAAAGCAAATGGAAATTTGATCTTTGAGGAGAAAAATCGAAGAGAGATATGCAAACGAAAAAAAAAAAGAAAAATGCAAGTCCAACCACCGACACTGAGTAAAAGGTGGAAAGGAAGAAGACAAGATTAAGATTAATTATCCAATTACCAAAATCTTTTTAGGGATTTAAGTATGACAAAGAAGGGCAGCTTAGTCATATTTTAAAAATTGCTCTGGCAGCAACATTTTGTGCTCTGGCAATATCACTAGCCGATAAAAGTAGTATACAATCAGCAAAATGTGTTGAAATTTCCGACTAGTGAAGTAAAATTTCCATTGAGGCTATGTTTGGTTTTTGGATTTTAGAGAGTAAAACGCTAAGGAAAATGTTTTCCTTGCACCAAATGATAGAACATTGAGCTTTGATTCTTGTTCATTTTCATTTTCTTTATCATTTTACTTACTTAAATCCAATAACTAAAAGTAACCTGAAGTATTACACAAATCCATTTATAAACCAGGTAAGTGGATTACCATAATTGGACAACTTATCACTCATACATACCAGAAAAGTAAAATGCATTACAAAATATATGACTACATAACAACTAATAAATAATGAAAACACTACCATAAGGTTCTTAAAAAGATAGGTGATGTTAATATCACAAGAAAACAAAGAGAAGGAGAGTCTCAATAGCACATAAAAGTAGTATATTGAAAGGAACAAGAAAAATTGGTCAAGAAAAATTGGTCAAGAAATTGAGCAGCATTTGTACGAATTAATACGAAAACATAGTTTCTAAGCCTTTTATACTGACAAATAAGTAAGAGTGCTCTCCCTTGCTGAATTTTCTTTTATTCTTTTATTCTAATGTTTGACATAAGTTTTTATTACTTAATTAGGCTATTTCTCTTTCTGTGATACCTCCAGATGAATTTTCAAGCAATCACGACATCTATGATAATTGGAAAACTCCATGCTCTCACTTTATTTCCAAGAACTTAATTCAAGAATCTTCAACAATAAACGCACCAAATTTAGTAATATTTGTAACTAATTGCTCTGTACTATTTTCGAAATATTCCTTTTTCCAGCCTCAATAATTGTATATAAAAGACATAAAAGAAGTATCCATTATATCCTCACTGCAAACAAAAAAACCCATTAAATCCACTTCCTTTTCTTTTGTTTTCCAAGGGTATTCATGTATAAACTTAATCCCTCGAGGCGCTTTCCCAGCGGGGATTCGATTCGATACTGAGTTCGTCACATTGTGGGGACTGAACCCTTCCACTAGACCAATCACCAGTTGATATCTATTAAATTCACTTAATTGCATTTTTATGTTAAAAAATCACAAAAGTTATTAAATGACCCAAGTTCGTCTTAACAAAACTCAAGGATGCACACTCTTTATAAATAACTACAGCCCACAAGCTAAACTGCTTAAATTTCACAATCCTAGATAAACAAATATATAACCTAAAACAGTAGTTAATTTGAAATAATTAGCAATATCAAAATAATAAGCATTGTAACTATGTCAAGATTCAATCTTTACCCCTTCAATTATGTCAGAAAGTAGACAACGAAGCTCTAAATTCATTGATACTGGAAGTGAATATAGAAATCGAAATAACTGAAGAAAATTGGCTCTCACCTTTTTCAATAATAAGCAAGTGCTGAGAGATAGATTTTCCTCCATTCTTTATCGGGAAGAGGCCTTCAATAGATTCGAAAATGGCGTATTTGGAATGCTGAAAACTATTGTAGCAAAGCCGCAAAGAGAAAATAAAAGGATAATTTTTTCTATTAAAAAGATAAAGGAAAGGAGTATAAAAGGACATAACCTTTTTTAACAAAAAAGATGAAAAGAGAAAGAACTGTGGTCTGGATCAGAAATTGTTTTGGTCAAGCTTAATGGGTCGTAGTAGTTTATTGGAGCTAATCAAGTTAGTAAGTTACAATTCATAAAAAATATGAAAAATATATAACATAAACCCAATTCATTTTAAAAGGTAACATTATATTATTGGACCATCTACCAAAATATATATATATATATATATATATATATATATATATATATATATATATATTATTGGACTAAATACTTAAACATCCATATTCTTGAATTGAATTGTATTTGTCGAATACATGAATCTAAATGACCTAAATGTTGTCTATGCCCAATTGCCCATATTCTCTAATACAAGAATTTGATTTATCAAAGTGTTATCTACACCCATATTCTCAAATACATGAATTTGATTAGTTTGGCCCAGCGGTAGGAGCTCTTAAAAGCACTTCTAGACCTTCATTGTGATTTTTGAAGTGTTTGGCCCCAATTATAGAAATTGCTTTTAATCAATCGTGATTCTAATGGTGTTTGGCCCCTAATATCATAATCACTTTTGAGATCTCCAGAAACTAAAAAACAGTTTATTTCAAAAACTACTAAAGTGTTACTTTTGCAAAAGCTATTATCCAAAAGTAATTATTTTATAATTGAATTTTATCATAATCAATTATTGCCAAAATCTATTTTAGTAAAATTAATTCTCCTATAATTGATTTTCGAATCGCTAAGCCAAACTCACCATTACCAAAGATGCAAAACATACCTTCCCCAAAAAAAAAAAAAAAAAAAGTTACACCCAAGGATACACCCCTACCAATAAGAGGTGTGTCCAAGTGGAGGATGTTGAATATTACATTTGTAAACTTCAATTTGAATTTTCTTTATCGAACATAAATTGCATTCGATTTAATTAGGTCTTAAAATCAAGACCGAGCAATTTTAATAATTTTTAATGCAACCAAATTTAAACCTAACTTCAAAATGTTAACAAACCATTTTTTTTCTTTTGGGTACGATATCAAACAATTTATGTTATTCATGTTTAGTTGTTATTCATATAAAAAATAAAAAATAAAAATAAAAAATAAAAAAAACTCAAATGAACTTTTATCAACAAAGTCCAATACTTTGGTTTAATATCAAGGCCTACACCTAAAAAGAGCCAACTTTATTTTTATTGAAATCCTACTTTAGTGCTATTTTTTTCTAATATCATGTACTTTTGATATTTATCAATATTTTCACCAAAAGTGCAAATAACTCCATTTGATTTGGAACCAAAAGTGCTACACAGAAACAATCTTATGAAACCAAGAGTACAAAACACAACTACTCACCAAAAGTGCAAACATTGGATGCAAATGAGACAACAAACCAAAAGTGTAAAAAATTGAAATAAATAAATAAAAATAAGATCAAAGTGAATAAAAATGAGTTGTCCAATTACATGAGACGACTCAAATGCAATACAAAATACCACCTTCCTGAATCTTGAATTAATCTTCATCAAACTAAAACCATCTTTGTTATCTCGTAACAAATTAAAATAACAAACATTATCAAACTTAAAATAAATTATCTCGTAATACAATTAATTTTAATTGTTGATGAGAATGAAACCTTGACTCTAGAAAATAATGTTTATTGCGGGAAGTGTTGCACCCCATCATTGTGATCACACCCGTGATGAGCATAACGTATACAAGATAATTTTTCAATTCGTATGTGCAATTGATTATTTTGAAATGTTGACAAGTCTTTCGGCCCCTTTTAGAACGACTTTGGCCCAATTTTATAATTTCAATAGTTAGTTTGAAATAGGTTTTACGAAACTAAGATTTTAGCTTATATATTCAAACTTAATTAACATCAAACATATTACAATATATACTTTTAGCTTATATTTTAAAATTTGATTAACATCAAACTTATTACAACAAATACTAATTTGACACTTACTATCCACATTTTTTTATATAAATACATTGAATCATTTACATTTATAATTCATCTAGTCAAAAAGGCCTAAGTCAAGTGGGTTTTCTCGTTATGCCTACTAATTAATAAATGGTAGCGGTATTGCCAGAGCATTAATTGTTGCTACCATAGCATTTTTTCAAATTTCCAAATCTACCCTTCAAATTTGATTGTAAAAGACATTATATACTACCCATTAAATATTTCCTATATTTTGCTATTGTATGAAGGGGAGGACCTATACCCTTTGTACTCTTCGGTCCAAGCTGTAAATACACAGTCTAGTAGATCAAAAAAAAAAAAAAAAAAGAAATTTGTTGTGTATTTCCTATATTAAGGGAAAATCATTACCATTAATATAATTCAAAAAACTGAAAATACGTGTGTTTGGGCTTCTTTTTCTATAGGGAATTTTTTTTTTTTTTTTTTTTATCTTAGATCTTGATTTTTTTTTTTTTTTCATTTAGAGTATTACAACACCATTACCGCATTAATGATGAGAACTGTAGTAGCAGCAAAGCAAAAAAGACAATGTTGATTTCTCCTCATTTATTTGTTTTTATTATTCTTTCTTTTGTGCTTTCTATTTCATCATAAAAATTTGAAGTTCTTCCTTTACAAGTAAGAAAAACAAAATCAAAATCTCTACTCTGGTGTTTCACTGTTGCTTATTTTCTTGTCCAATTACAATTGTTATCGATGTTTGATGTTCCCCTCTTCTTAATTTCAACCATACCCAAGTTGGTTGGACCAAGTGATTGTGACTTGCGACCTTCAGAGGCGAGACTCAAGTTCGAATCCTACTGAAGACATCACACTGGGGAGGACTTAAACCCTTTGCACTCTTTGGTCCGAGTTGTAAATACAGTCGAGTAGATTAAAAAAAAAAAAAAAAAAAAACTATGATTAAATTCTGAATTTTGCTGAATAAAATTATAGATAAAATATTCTCTTTCATCAAATGATAAAACTTTAATCGTATCTTTTTATTCCTTATATGTTAATTTTTCTCATTAAAATGCAAAAACCAAACCAAATATTAATGTCTTTAGAATTGTTAAATAAATTATTTTCTCAAAAAACAAAAAATTGTTAAATAAATATTTGAGATTGGAAAAAACATAATATTTCGTGGAGCAGTGTCGCCACTAAAAGATGAGAATTAATTTTACTAAAATGGATTTTGGCAATAAGTAATTATGATAAAATTCAATTATAAAATAATTGCTTTTGGATAATAGCTTTTGCAAAAGTAACACTTTAGTAGCTTCTGAAATAAGTTGATTTTTAGCTTCTGGAGATCTCAAAAGCGATTATGACATTAGGGGCCAAACACCATTAAAATCACGATTGACTAAAAACAATTTCTATAATTGGGGCCAAACACTTCAAAAATAACAATGGAGGTCTAGAAGTGCTTTTAAGAGCTCCCACCGCTGGGCCAAACTCACCCTAAATTCCATAATAAACTGAAATTAAATCTATCATTAAGAGCTTCAATTTCAAGGCAAGGGCAGATGAGAAAATTTAAAAAAATTGCTTTGGTAGCAACAATTCTTACTCTTGCAGTCAGTGTTTTAAAAGCCGGACCGGATCGACCGGTTTAATCGGTTGCTAATCCGGTCCGATTAACCCTCTAAAACCAATTACCTTCCTGCCCAGTTCGAACCCAAAAAAATCGGTCAAAAACCGGTAAAACCAGTGAACCGATTGAACCACTAGTTCACTTATTACAGAAAAAAAGAAAAAAACTAGGAATTTTTTATACATTTCTTCTTTTCCAATTTCAAGTATTTGCATGTTTTTTCATAAAATAACTTTGGTGACAAAATTCATCCATTATTTTCTCTTTTCTATAGGTGATTAGTGATAAAATTATTGTTTTGATATGTTGTAGATATCATAATTTGTATTATTGCTTTAATATTATGTTATCATAGTTGTAATTTTGGATATTTGATGTTTATTTTGATTTAGGTCTTTCTTTTGGATATATGGTTGAATATTCATGTGATAATTCTTGTTTGAACATGTTATGTTGAATTTTAAATTGCATAATTACTTGTGTTTGTTTTGTTTTTAGTTAATATGATGATTTGTTGTTTACTAGTTGTAATTTGTGAGAGTATTTAGATTATGTAAATGACTTAAATTTTTTTGGATGAGAAACGATTTCTTAAATAATTGATTACATACATTAAAAACTTAAATTCAATTATTATTTCGTAATGATGTTACATATGTTGAACCAGTGGTTAAAACGGTTAAACCGATTCAACCAGTAACCAGTAAGGCTACCTGTTCGATGTCCGATCCAATTTTTAAAACATTGCTTGCAGTGCATATCATTAGCCATAAAATAAAGGCCTTGTACTTCTAAGTCAATGCAAATAATAAAATTATGAATTAAAGGCTTAAAACAATCTTTTATTTACCCAAAATACAACCATTAACTTGGACATTTTACAAGGGCAAGGATGACTTGACCATAAACTCTGTTATATAAACATGAGAATGCCCATTTCCAATATATATTACTAAATGAAAAATACATCACAATTCATGACAGTCCATTCAATCAAATTCACCCATCTCAACAATGAACCAATTTGAAATCTTCATAGTAACCAACAAAGGAATAAGAGAACAGTCAAGCAGATGAATCTAAAACAATATTTTTCGACCTCTAAAGGCATATTAACTTTGATGAAATACACAGTCCAGAGGGATAACACATTCCATTACACCCCCCAGTCGAGCTTCAATATCCTCCTCTGCCAATCATGCATAATTCAAGCGGAAAATATCATTTAGCACATAAAAGCTTCCTTGTGGTGTTGGCATCAAGTGGAACATCTGTGAACCAAAACAGTAGCAACAGAGTGATGTGAGATGATAAAGAGTAATCAAATATTCAGATTCCGAACTTTTTTTTTCTATTTTCTCCTCCTAATACTTATTTTTTCTAGACAAAAAACAAAAGAACTAATCTATTTAAGTAATTTATTTGCTTGTCTTACTTGTTTCATATGCATCAACAAAAATAGAAAAATTAATTGTATTGTGGGGAATTCAGTGCTTATGTTCTAGTGTATACCATAAAGTATTGACGTACGCATCATTACTAGAGATGATAAAATAGCAACTGCAAGATATGCAATTCCAAAACTAGGAATTATCCTATATTGGCCACTTTTCTAAAGCAGCAGGTATATCATCTGAAATAAATATAAATAAAATACAAACAAACAAGCAAACTTAGGGGACCAGCACATGACCCTACACAGTTCGGTATCAGCAACGTAGATTCAGAAGCTTCCTTGCCAACAATATGAAGCATAAATCTTGTCGTTTCAGCTGCTTTATATGTTCTCTACATTTTTACCATCCAACACAAAAACGTCGTAACTACAACATTTCTAGCCGCGATACATATAGTGGGATGCTTAGAAAACATCATTATCATTGGAAAAATATAAATCATGCAGTTAATTATCCTTGCCTTCTAGATTTCTTTGCCCAATAGATACAGATAAGTTCCTCAAGAAGGTCAAACAGAATTGCATCACTAGCTTTACGGACAAAGATGACAACGACAAAGCAAGGAAAATCTATTTTTTTGGGTTTCCAAAAGGTAATCTGGTCTTAGACTTGATTTAATTCCGTTCAAGGCGCCTTGGGCACATTACGTGTGAATATATTCCAACGAGGATTCAAACATGGGTTCACCACATTGTGGGGACTAGTCCCTTCCACTAGACCTAACAACCGTTGGTAGGGCAATCTATATTTACTTCAATAAAAGTGCATGTGAAAAATGAGTTCATGCATAAATTATATTTTCCATAAATAACATCCTCAATCCCACTTTATATTTGCTAAAACAAATGAAAGAATTCTAAGATGCAAAATAAGGCTAGAGAGCCAATGACAATATAACACCAAAGCTTTTGTAGTATTCTCCCCAGAAGAACATACTTCACTGGGAAAGGAATATTGAACCCAATAATCTCAATAGTACATTCAACTCATACTTTTCTGAACTTAATCACCAATTACATGGCAAATGAAATTCATAAGACATAAAAAATTCTTAGATCCTTCTGGAAAATTACTAATATATATAATGCAGGGCAAGTTACAAAATTGACATATATCAATCCTATTTTGCATGAGCTATGATTGATAATAAAAGACCTTAGCATCAAGTGACGTAGCTTATGGAATTGAGAAATAGCTGCATTTTCTACACCTCAAACTCCGTAAGATAAAAATGTAAAGGTTAGCATATTAATTGAGGATGTTTCCTTTAACACAACCACACTCAATAAGAACCACCTCTGTTTGGGAATGCCCATTAATCAACATAAATTAACTAATCTACTTGTATAGGCAACATAGATATAACATAAGAGCATCAAGTAGTTCAATTATGTCATATCCACCCTTAATTAACAAATCAACAGTAAACATGCAGAATTCAAATCAAATAAAGCATCAGAGCGTAATTAATCAAACAAATCACAAATTCACATTCACAAGCTACGCAACACCATGTATTCGACGAAATACCTGACTGAACTTCAGTGCGTGCTGCTCTCCAGCGAGCTGGAGATTACCAGAAACAAAAACAAGCATTCCTCCTGCGGGGCCCGACGGTTGGCAATCAACAGTGGTGATCTGATGCTGGCACTGCTGAAACGGCAGGCTCGTTAATTTCGCCACTATGTTCGGAGATCCCATGATTTTCTGCCCCTCGAAAGTCAACATCGATCCTTCTTGATAAAGGTTCGCAAGCCCGGCCCGATTGGCGTCGAAAGTCGAGTAGTAGTGCTCCACGAATGCCTTCGCTACTGCGTCTGGATCCATTTCGAACGGGTATGGATTTGGTTTTCCGGCGGATTTTTCAGTGTGTTTTGGTTTTCCTCTTGTTACACAAGTCAATAAAGAATGGCACGATCACAACTTTTCTTTGTATCGATTATTATTATTATGGATATGGAGTGTAATGTCTGCTGGAAAATTACGCAAATCGTCGATGTGGGCTCCACTACACAAAATGTTCTGGAAGTATCCATGGATAATGGAGTTAATTCTTTTTTTTATTTTTTACTATTTTTTTCTTTTACAGTGAACAATAACAATAAAGAGTCGTGCAGAACCTCAGCCCTAAAAGCAATACAATAAAGCAATACAATAAATTGGGCTGTAACAGGAAATATTATTACTCGTATTGGGCCGTATGAATTCAAAATATGGATAAGCTGGACCTCTACTTGGATCAAAGCGTTTGCCTGGTGAGGTGAATTTTGTAAGATATGGGAGAGGCAAGTGGGTTTGAATTATTGATTAAAATTTTCATATGATTTTATCGAGAAGTTTTTATCTTTTGGTCAACTGAAACTAAATGTCTAAATTCAATCCTTTTTTTGATGTAAAATTCTTTTTACAAATGTTCCGGCAAAATTATCGAAAGTTTTTTAATATTTTATTGAGCGTAACAAATCAAGAAAATAAAATTTTAATTATAGTGAGAACCCGTTTTAATATTTATTTTGGGAAAGTCAAAGACTATTATCATACGTATTTTCAAATTTTCTCTATATTAAGTTTGTCCTCTTTTCTTGATTGATTTAAGCATTGAGTGTTATACTGAAATCTCACCAAATTAGTCTAAACTCTGAAGTCGCTTGTGATTGCAGGTGTATATATGATTAAAAATTCGGCTAGCCTGCTAATCAAATTCCTTTGTCAACTTGAAAAATATTCATATAAAACATGTTTTTACGATCAAAATTATGTGTGTTGGTCCTTGACGTACTAGAGCAGTAGAGCTTGATAATATGTAGCCAACCGAATAGGTATTAGGTATCTCATTAAGCCACATTAAATACCTCGATATTCTTGAAAAATACAAAAATCATGTTTAAACACGCAAATATGTTATAGTATTGTTTGTAGTTGTTTGTACCCAAAATATTTTTTAGATTTATCAGGCCAATAATGACCCAATAAGGAGAGGTTGGGTTGACAATCAGCCACTTCGATGGACAAACAAGGCCATGATGATAAACAGGCCCAAGATAAATCAACCCAATTAAAGGCCTAATCGAGTAATTAATTAATAGTTAATTAATGGCTCATTTAGTTAATGAGGCCCATTATGGTCAGCCCAGACACGAACAGAACAAATCAATAAGAATGTTGATTTTATTAAAAGGCGGTTTAAAATAATAAGCCACATGATTTAGAATTTAACTAACTCCTAAAATCTCTCAAAAGTGGTTACAATACGCTGAGTTGGAAAGAGCGGCAGAATTTGGCCAATTAACTGCCAAAAGAACACGAGGAATAAGCATGGCAGATAACTGCCCAAGTAGTGGAGATCATGCATAAAAAAGGGGGAAGTGGAAGAAGTGGACATTCATTAGGAGAACTGTCCGTCAGGAGGCCTATAAATATCAAGAAGCTGGCACATTCAAAGGGCACACAATCAATCAATCAATCAACTCTTCAGTCTTCACTGAATCCGGCATCATGTCCATCGGAAGTCCAGCAACGCTGCTTTTGTAAGTTAGTCAGCAATACCAACGCCTCGAAATCAACCGTTAGTTCTCAGCAAACCGCAGGACATGACCGCCTGAAGTGAAAGCCAATCCGCTGCTTCCGCCGTCAGCGAAGCCGTTCCTCAGAACCAGCCGCTAGTTTTCAGCAAGTAGTACGCTGCAAACCATCATGTGAGTGCTCACGTATTTACATGATTCGTTCATCAAGTAGCCACCTGCTTGATGGATTTGTTATTAGGTAGCCACCTGCCTGATAGCTATCTGCCGAGTGGCCACCTGCTCGACAGATGCCCTTTCCAGTGGCCACCCGCTGGTTAGGAGCCCGATTGGTAGCCACCTGCCAAGGTTGGGCGATCTATCGATGGTAGTCACCTGCCATCAATGTTACTTTCCTGTCAACAAGGTGCAAATTTCCTTATCAACTCGTATGGCAGTCTTCCTACCAACTAAGGAGTAATTCATCAAGAGCTAAGGGATTCATCAACTCGTTTGGCAACCAGATGCCAACATAGGAGTTTTATTACAATTTTACATACTCTTCCATGTTTGTAAATCAGGAAAACGTTTTAGGCTAGATTCCATGTATTTCATTTATCAACTCTACGCTTATTTAATATATTGAAGTTTTGCCTTCACCTCCTGATTTCATTTACGATTATGTTTTTATCAAGTGATTTTAAGATGTCTTCGCTGCTGTATTGATAATCTGTTAACTCAGGTTTAACATTAAGTTGGCATGTTTTAGATCACTTAACTCGATAACTGACGTTTTTGCAAATTCCTTGATATATCGAGTAAGCCATTGATTGGCTATAAAGTTTTGGCATTTCAAAAAGGTTATCATAAATTATTAAGTCATGCGGCCAGGCGGGCATGGAAAAGAATAAGGGGTAGAGTTTGCCTACTCCGCCGCAATCAAATGATTAGAAGTCAGCTTTGTCAGGACATTAATTTATATTTCAATTTTTATTATAATATGTCCATTTTAAACCGTTATATTTGCACGCACAAACATTGGCACGCCCGCACTCACTTTATTTTTACATCGAATCAATTGCATCGAGCCAATTGCACATCGAGGCAAGCTAAGCAAAATTTATAGCAAACAGTAGTATTGATGAATTTATGAAAAAATCTAAAACCACACGACTTTCTGAAGAAGAAGAAATGAGAGTTATGAGTCTTTGGAACTCCAATATTTTTAAAGTCCAAACGTAAAATGAACCAAACAAGCCAACTTTTGACTTTAAATTGAAGATCTTATGAATTCAGTGCACATGCACGGTCTTAGATTTTTCAATTTTTGTAGAGAGATTGACAGCAAATTATTGCACATCAGATTGACAAAATTGTCATTAAGGAGTGACCCACAAGTTGATGAACTTTTTACTCCATGATTTTTAAAATTGTCAACTCCATTTGTTACGTCTGAGGAATTTTCAACTAGTGACGGTGTTAAAAAGCGACAAAAATGACAAGACAAGCTCAACCATAAATGAACTGGAATCTAATCGAACAGTATGGGATCAAACCAGGTGCTTATAATACGTACGTGTATTGATAGGCAAAATTTCATTTTATTTCCTCAATTTGAAATTCGTCATCGAATATGTTACCACTCTATTTTATAATTTTTTTGTTTATATCATTGTCAATTTTAGTTTTTTTTGTTGGAATTCTTTAATTTCGCCGAAAAATGTCACGTGCTCATTATGTGACAAATAAAATTGGAAATTTTCATATTTTAGAGGCAAATTTAGCATGTGCGATGTATGTTAACAAAGTTGGTGGTCGTATTTTTTGGGAAAAAACATAAGAATTTCTCTCCAAAACTAATTTACCTCCAAAACTTGTCATCTATATAAAGTTTTTCACATTATGATTAAAAAAAAATGTTTATTTTAATTATGTACACATGTTTGATTATTTTAATTAAATTTTATTTCGCAAATTCACATCTTGAAATTTTCTAATGATTCCAATAAAAACCCCAAAATACTCAATTGTTGCACTGGAAAAACGTCAAAACCCGTAAAATTTCTCCCCCATTTTCCCGAACCTCTCCGAGAGAGGCGGAACAAATAGACGGACCCAAAGTGTTTGGCAAGAAAATTTTGGTACTTATTTTCTCATTGGTAAAGGAAGTTTATATATATAATTCGCTGACAATGTAATATACATTATATGTATATATGGAGTAGTTACTTTCCTAATCCTTGACGGAAATAATGTGTCTATCCCGGTGGATTCAATCCACTGGAATGTTGGATGAGTAACAAGTGTGTATGAGAGGACAATTTTTTATCATTGTATACATATGTGTTTATCATCTAACCCCACCGGTGTAGGATCGAATCTTACAAGTATATAGTATTAATTACTTTTCCTAACAACTTGGATTCGATTTGGGTTGATGTGCGTAATCATTGAGCAGACATTTAACACTTTTTCCCAAACCAACCAATACAACAAATAATACTTGTACTAAAACAATTATTAACTGTAAAACAAATTAATTAAAGCAATATTAAACCAAAAATAAATTAAAAAAAGTAAACAAATCAATGTATCTCTTATAGAAGTATAAAATTTGCTCACACAATCATACGTTGAGAATTTTGCTTTCTACTCGATCAAAAAGATATAATAGCACCATAAAATAATTAAAAAATGACACGTTATGCCTTTTGTGATTATCAATTTGCCACCCAAGATGAAGACAAAACAACACATGATGTTTTATGCCTTGAGAGAAGATCTACAAGTTTATTAACAAAAAAGAGGGTGGCGATTTTCTTTTTCTCTTTTTAATTATAAATAATTGGGTGGCGGCGATTCAATTATTCATAGATTCAGATGAATTGTCAATGTGTTATTTTTGCTGACTCATTATTTAATGAAAAACAATTATCTCACGAAAGTATATAATGAATATAAAAATATTTTATTTTGTTTATTCAGGTGGGCATATGATATGTTGTATTAAAAAAAAATCATTCCAAAAGTGAAGTACCAATAGAAACAGGACGACACCCTCCATTCTTTCTTTCTTTCTTTATATTACTACATCCATCGTTGTCGCTCCACCCCAAACACAAAGCTCAATCAAAACCAAACCCAAATCATTATTGGCCTTAATTTTCTTTTAACAAGGAGAAAAAAATATCCAAATACCCCAGACCCATTTGCAGAAAAAAATCAAGAAGTAAACAGTTATTGAAGAAATTGAAAGATGGGTTTTCTAAACGAAAAACTATCTTCATTCTTCAATAACAGATGGCTTGTTTTTGTTGCTGCAATGTGGATACAATCATGTGCGGGGATTGGGTATTTATTTGGTAGTATTTCGCCAACGATTAAAAAGTCTTTAAATTATAATCAAAGACAAGTTGCGAGATTGGGTGTTGCTAAAGATTTAGGTGATAGTGTTGGATTTTTGGCGGGTACTTTTTCTGAGATTTTGCCTTTATGGGGTGCTGTTTTAATTGGAGCTATTCAGAATTTTGTTGGGTATGGTTGGGTTTGGCTGGTTGTTACGGGTAGAGCCCCTGTTTTGCCGTTATGGGCTGTGAGTATTTCATTTTGTTAAATTGCTTTTTATTTATTTTTGGGTTTTTGATTCATACCTTTTGGTAGTTTTTATCAAGATTTGATTTATTTTTTCGGTGGGGATTGATTGTTATTTTGAAGTAATTTTTTACTGTTTGATTTGATATGAACAGGGATAATCTATATTTCATCTGTTATAGATTTTGATTTGATGAGTTTGATCAGCTGAAAATATACGTAAAGATCTTATCTTTTACACCAGATGAATAGGAATTAGGACCTTTGAAATTTTTGTTCTTGAATTGGTTGTAGGTTAGGGGCGGACCCTCTTGGGGACTGGGGGGGGCCATGGTCCCCCCAGAAATATACTATGTATATTTTTATAGGTACATATAATCTGACTAATGCTGATGGTAAACTGGTTGGGCAATTGCATGGGGCATGGGAGGTTCCATGTTCAATCCCCCCAGCCTCCAAATGATTTTTCTTTTTATTTTTTTCTTCTACGTAGACTATATGTAGTCACATATTTTTATGGAAATTATATAATAATATTATTTTATACAAGATTAATATCTTTTAAGATTATAGTAACATTTTTATAGAAATTCAATTTCTTTTTAATATTGTTATAAGAAAATTCTTTTTGATATTATAATCAAATTATGATTCAAGTGAGCGAATTGTTGTTAGATGACGAAGAAGATTTTTTTAATTTAAGAAAAAGTGTCACCATTCATTTGATTAATGTTGACAAATTAAAATCGCTATAAGCGTATATTTGTTAAGTGATAATTAGTTTGATATGCATTATATATATACTTGCATAATTGTTGTGATACGCACAACTTTAAGATAGTGTTTTTCATGCATGATAAAGTACAACTTTATCAAAATGTGATTGATCTAATGGAAGGGAATATTCACTACAAAGTAGCGAACTTATGTTCGAATCCCTGTTGGGAGAGATTCCCACTTAATGTGTCAAACATGTCTCGAAAGGGATTTAACCCTTGGTAAAAAAAAAAAGATAAAGTACATCTTTTTCATCTATACTTATATATATTTTAAGATAAATATACATTATAAATCATTCTAGAACACCTACATTTAATTTTTTTCGCTTTACCAAAACCTCAAAAAAATATCGATTTTGCTCTGAAAAAATCTTGGCCCCCCCAATAAATACCGTCTAGGTCCGCCCCTGGTTATGTTTGCAATAGCTTATGCACAGCTATTTTGTGGTGTTTTCAAATACAGCTGTTGCTGTTGTTTCTCTAGAAATAAGCTGTTAAAAGTTATAGCTTTCCCAAATTAATGGCAATTTTGTAATAGATTGAAAGCTGATTTGGACAATTATATCAGAAAAACTATGCCAAATATTGTCTTTAAACACCTTTTTTTGGATTTTGACAGCTTAAAGTCGAATTTTTTTGTGTGTTTGCAAGCATTTCCAACTTATGGAGAAAAAACATTTATGTCAAACTTAAAGCAAAAGCTCTGGTGCTCTTGTGTATTATACTGAAACTTTCTTACTTTTGTTTTCCCTTGTTCTTGGCTAAACTTTTTATATTGATCTCAGTCCTGTCAAGTTAAACTCTTTCGATTTTTTTATTAACTAGCATAAGTATTCTTGTGTTGAAAATTTCTATCTTGTTCTAATATCTTAGAATCAGTATGACAACATTTTATGGATTTTGAAAGGGATTTTAGATCCATGTGTAATTTTAATCTTTCGAAGTTATAATTTTTTTTTTGCAAAAGCTCATGACAGTAAGATGAAATATGAAACTGAAGATGTGTAGATTTTCGTTTTTCTCCAATCTCGTTCCTTAAGAATTAGGATTAAACTTATGTTTCCTATTCTCCTTAGCACCCACAATTTAGTTTCTTTATTATCTGCAAGAAAACCATTCCTTAGACCGTGTAAATTCAGCAATAAATGCTTCCTATTTTTCTTGTAACTTCCTAATTGACATGCTAATCTATTTACTCACTCGATTTTAACTTACTTCATCCTTTTCATAAACAGATGTGCGTTCTTATCTTCATTGGAACAAATGGCGAGACTTACTTCAACACCGTAGCATTAGTCTCTTGTGTGCGAAATTTCCCGAAAAGTCGAGGACCAGTTGTGGGAATACTCAAAGGTTTTGCAGGGTTAGGTGGTGCAATTTTGACACAAGTATACGCAATGGTGCATTCTCCCGACCACGCTTCGCTTATATTTATGGTTGCAGTGGGGCCCACACTGGTCGTCATTGCTCTAATGTTCATAGTCAGACCAGTAGGAGGTCACAAACAAATACGCTCATCCGATAATTTCAGTTTCTCGATCATCTACAGCATATGTCTCCTTTTAGCTTCTTATTTAATGGGAGTCATGCTCGTAGAAGATTTAATCGATTTAAGCCCTACTATAATCACAGCCTTCACATTGATTTTATTCGTTTTATTATTGATTCCAATTGTCATCCCTATCATATTGACTTTTTCTCAAGAACCGAGGTCATCAGTGGAAGAAGCTCTTCTACCCGAGCCACAAAAACAAGAGGGTATAAAATCCGAAGAGGAAAGTCAAGAAGTTATATTTAGTGAACTGGAAGATGAAAAGCCAAAAGAAGTGGATTTGCTTTCGGAGGGAGAGAGGCGAAAGAGGATGGCTCGATTACAGTCGAAAATAGCACAAGCGGCTGCGGAAGGAGCAGTGAGACTCAACAAACGGAGGCCACATAGAGGGGAGGACTTCACTTTGACGGAAGCACTGATAAAGGCGGATTTTTGGCTTATATTTTTCTCACTTTTGTTGGGCTCGGGTTCGGGTTTGACCGTGATTGATAACTTGGGTCAAATGAGTCAATCTTTGGGTTATGATAATACTCATGTCTTTGTTTCCATGATAAGCATTTGGAACTTTTTGGGTCGTGTTGGTGGTGGTTACTTCTCCGAGATGATTGTCAGGTATAAATTTGAGCTACTTTTTTTCTCTGCAATATACTTTTTAATGTGCATCATATTTATCTAGCTGCATTTTAGAGTCCTCTGAAATATGTTGGTGGCGTATAACCCTCTGTTATAACTAACAAAGCGCTTAACCCCCTTGTGCTTTTAAAAACATAGTTCGCTGTCCTCAAGTGTAATATGCCGACCAAGCTTTGTTTTTAAAATCACAAGGGGGTTATATGCCACAAAAGTATTTCTTAGGGGTCAAAATGCAATTTGGAAATTTATCATTTTCCTTACAATATTTACTATACTGCCAAACAGGGATTATGCATATCCAAGGCCCGTAGCTATGGCCGCAGCCCAAGTCATAATGGCAATAGGACATTTCATCTTTGCTATGGGCTGGCCTGGAGCTATGTACATAGGAACTCTTCTGGTGGGGCTTGGCTATGGGGCCCACTGGGCCATCGTCCCTGCTGCTGCCTCCGAGTTATTTGGGCTAAAAAAGTTCGGAGCTTTATACAATTTTCTCACCCTAGCTAACCCTGCAGGTTCTCTAGTATTCTCGGGTCTCATTGCTAGTAGCATATACGATAGAGAAGCAGAAAAACAAGCTCAAACCCGCCATCATGGGCAACGTAGTTTATTATCTTCTTTTTCAAGCTTCGTTTATTTAGAAGATCCTCTAAAGTGTGAAGGTGCAGTTTGCTTCTACTTAACTTCCTTAATCATGTCTGGACTTTGCATTATTGCAGTTGTTTTAAGCATGATTCTTGTCTATCGGACAAAATCTGTGTATAATAACCTTTACGGAAGATCTCGGAGGTGAGTTGTGAAATGATGAACCGGTTTGGTTTTAGGTTCATGGTTAGACCAAAGGCTGGTGTCGTCTGCATTTGCGACTTGGTGGTTGTATGAGATGTACACTAGTATGTGATTTGGGTCGAGTGCGACATATGGTCTGTTTGAATCTTTGATGCTGTGTGTATATATTTTTTATTCTTTGAACATATTGTTAAATTAAAGTTAGTTTTGGGTTTGTGTTTTCCTCTCAACGCTCTTCTTTCCAATGGTTATTGGTTGTTTTTTTTGTTAAATTATATGAGTTATATTCTTTTACCCAGCTAAAGGAACACGTTAAAATTTGAGACATTGTATGAAAATGATCACCACAAGTGATAAATACATAGTAGAGTCAATGCAATGTTGAAAGAACTTACAACAACTTTATGTTTTAAGTCACTATCTCAAAACTCAAACAAATAATATTACGCAAATCGATATTATTTCACAAATTTATACTATACTCCCAAACACCAAATAATCATGCCCATTTTGTTAAATTAAATTTATGAAATACTTTACAATTTACATGAATTAAATATTGAATCAAAAGGAACTTCTATTTTTAATGGACTGAAGTATCAGCCCAGCCCAAAAGCAAATTTTATAAAGTTGGCTGTTCGGCCCAGAAGCAACCGAACTGTCAGAATATAAAGAAAAGTGCAGGACCGAAACTGCTCTTCAGAGGGAGAGAGTGAATAATTTGAAATTCAACAGAGAAATGGCTATGGAAATAGAAGAGAGCGGAATTGGACTGCTATTTCC
The DNA here is from genome assembly GCA_034814905.1 of Penstemon davidsonii. Classification (NCBI taxonomy): domain Eukaryota; kingdom Viridiplantae; phylum Streptophyta; class Magnoliopsida; order Lamiales; family Plantaginaceae; genus Penstemon; species Penstemon davidsonii. The sequence goes on from JAYDYQ010002688.1 coordinate 10,896,594, forward strand.
TCAGTGGAAGCCAGTACGCCGACGTTTTGATCCCGATGCCCCCTTCTTTGCTTCTGGAAACATAGAAAGAGAGCTCCTCGCCAAACAGGTACAATCCAACACGATTGTGAAAATATTATACAGTATAATTAAAATTGATTTTGTAGCGACACAATTTATCGTCGGCAGTGTAACCTACTGATTTCAGTGAGTGATTTAGTTAAAAAGTTATTTTGCTTTCGCATTTGTGCCTTTTTTCTAATTTATGGAAGCAGTTAATTTGATGGGATTAGGGTTTGAAGACTGGTAATACTTTTTTAGACTTTAGCTCATGAGTTATGCTATCATTATATTTTCTCCTAGTGAAGCTTTAATTTATCTTTGACATGAATTTTACAGAAGCTTGGTGATTCCTCGGATGAGTAATGCATATAAAACAGTAGATGTTTCTTGAGCCTGATGTTGCACTGTCAATGGATCATAAAATTTGTTATTTCTTTTGTGATATTCAGTGGCATTCAACTAATGAATTGCCAATTAGTACCTATCGTTTTCACTATTTTTGTGTGCTGACTAAGTGGCAAGACAATTTCAATCATCACCAAACTATTTCGTCTGCAGGTTGCTTTGGATTTAACTGAAGAAGAAAAGCAGCAGCTACGAGATACGGAAGGTGGGGGAAGCAGGTATTATGAGATTATATATTTTGTAAAAGATTGGTGTATAGATAGGGACCTAAGTATAAAAGTGATGTTTTGTTTCAAAAAAAAAAAGTGTATGGATAGAGACCTATGTATAGGCTGTGTTGTGATCTAGGATGTGTTTTAAGTTCATGGTTTTAGTATTTCTTTATTGGGGAATATTATTTGAATGCAGGTATGAATATAGTCATTTGCAAGTAATTTTTGGCTTGTTTTAATTAAGTAGGTAGCAGCCATATATAAAGTGCAATATAATCGAGATGTGCAATTTTATTTATCATTTTGATACTTAATCTTCATGCAAGTGAAGTTCAAAGTCAAATTGGATATAACCTTTATACTTCCTCCTCTTTGGTTCTTTTCTCAAAATTGTCTTATCTAATGCTTTTCAAAACCTTTTAATCAGTGAGGTGTTTTGCCCGGTTGTTGGTTGTCGAGGGCTTCTGAAATCCTTGGAAGACTTCGAAGATCACTACAATGCACGACACATGGCATCTTGCTCAATATGCTCAAGAGTTTATCCAACATCACGTCTACTCAGTATACATGTATCTGAATCTCACGATTCCTTCTTTCAAGCAAAAGTTGCACGTGGATATGCCATGGTAATTTCTTGAAATCACTTGTGTTAACCATCATTTTAGATACCTGGCATTCAAAAAATTCTCATATAAATAACTATGTTTTATAGTATGAATGCCTTGTTGAAGGCTGTGGTGTGAAGCTGAAGAACTACAAGAACCGGCAGCAACATCTTGTTGACAAGCATAAATTTCCTACTGCATTTGAGTTCTTCAAGAAGGCCAAAGCGTCCAAGAAACACAGGCAGAAAGTCCAAAAGAAGCAAGGATTGCACAAGACAGATGATTCCTCAACTGCGATGCAAGTGGAGGAAGAAAGCATAGACAATCTTGTTTCAGCAGTCTCAAAACTAAGCACTTCTGATTCTCCTTCAGCTATCAGTTTTGGTCGACGCCACACTCGTGGCCTTAATTTCGTTCCTAGAGCCATTCAGAAAGAGAGAAGACCCGACATTTCTTCTTGACAATGAAAAGATAAGGATATAATCTCGTATTGTCTATGCAGGCTTGAGTTTGAATCATATTAAGCATAGTACTATATGGGTGGATTGAGTGGTCTTTGTGCTTATAAAGCTTTATATTGCCTGAGATTATGACTAGTTGTCGACCCTAATCATGGTCTACAATGTTTTTGTACAGAATATAGGCACTTTCCAACACCAAAGTTTAATTCTACCAATTGGAGTGAAGAAGGAGAACAACACATGTATTCTTACACTTTTTGAGCTCGATTAGTTTTTGTTTTTTATTGTTGTTTATTTAAATTGAGTTTCAATAGCCTTAAAGTTAGCAAATGTTCAAAATGGTGCCTTGTGTATAGTTCAAACTACTGCTAGTTGCCATAATTTGATTGTCACTGAACTTTTTTTTATAATTTAGGACAATTTGAAATTTATGAATTGTGCACAAACTAACTTTCCGAAAAAACAACAGAGTAATGCAAATTACAATTTTTCTTAGTGATTTTGTTTCTTTTTTTTCATTATATCGGCAGTTTAATTTGATCACCGGTAAAAAGTAATAAAGAATGTTTTAATTAACATTTTAAACGACTCACAGTTTTTGAACTCATGACTGCTCCCTCCGTTTTTTTTATTTGTTGCTTTGATAAAAAAAATTTGTTTATTTTTATTTGTCGTTTTAGGATTTCAATGTAAAATTAATGTTTTTTTACCAATTTTATCCTTCTTACTAATACTTGTCATTAATGTTAATTAATGTTAAAATTATTTGATTAAAAGGGTATTTTGGAATTTTTGCGTAAAAAAAGTGACTAGTTATGACATTCCTTAATTCGTGTGCGATCCTCCAAAGCGACAAATAAGAAAAAAACGGAGGGAGTATTCCTTTTTACAAAAATCTATTGGATTACTAACAAGTAATTGGTCTAATAGAAATGATTAGTCATTACTAACCCAACATCGAATCTCTGTTGAGAGAGGTTCGCATTTAATGTGTTTGATGCGCCGATTAAGTCTTGGAAAACCAAAAATGAAAAAAAAGAAAAAAAGACCTATAGGACCCGTACATGAATAAAAGACTGTGCGTTGGCCAAGGGCAAATCGGTCAGCAACAATATACTGCTACTATTAAGGGATGTTTGCAAATGCTTTTGGAAGCCCAAAAACAGTTACTTAAAGCAAAAGTGAAAAATAAATACTTTTATTAAAAAACAGTAGGTGTTTGTAAATATGTAAAAAAACAGATTTAATTATTACAAAAATGCCACCTAAAACAAACAATGGAAGAAGCACCTCCTTAGCTGTTTCTTGCCAACATGTTTTTATCTGCTTTTCAGTTAAAGAAACAATAATAAAAACACCTACTTGCAAATACTGTCAAATTGCTTTAAGCAAAAAAAAAAAAAAGTACTTTTTAAAAGCATTTGCAAACCGCCCATAATTAATATTTAGGTAGGAAGCTGTTAAGAGCAGCAGCAAACCTTTGTTAAAGCTACTAGCCCAATTTCTTTTCCGATCGCAACTGAAAAAGAAAGAATCAATTAAAAAAAGGGAAATAAATTCGACAATGGATGCGTTAGATTCAGTATTCGATCCACTGAGAGAGTTCTCAAAGGATAGCATCCGTCTCGTCAAAAGATGCCACAAACCCGATCGCAAAGGTGAACAAACTTATGTTTTTTGTATGAGATTGATTTGTTTTTTGGATTAATTGTTGATCCCATAAGGATTTATGAGTTTATGAATTTTTGTGTAGAATTCACGAAGGTGGCGACGCGTACAGCGATAGGATTTGTGGTGATGGGATTTGTAGGATTTTTTGTTAAGCTAATTTTTATTCCAATCAACAACATCATCGTCGGATCTGGTTGAGATTTCGAGAGATACATGTAATTGTGTATGTTTTTATTTAATCCATTGTGTTTCGCTCAAGTAATTGCATTAATTATTTCTATGTTTGCTTAATTTTTTATGCCGCTAGAAATCACTCTGCATAACTAAATACAACACAGACATATATTCATATCTCTAACATATGGGTGGAAAATCAATGAAAACCAATAAAAACTAATAACAATGGCATCAAATAAAACAACTTATACTTTAGTCAATGAGTATCATGACAAAACTTGAATTATTCAAAACTAATAATTTGCTCTTGTCATTGAAATGATACAAACTCTTCTGTTGTCTCTTTGTTTAAACAAATGTAGGTAACTATTTCTTAGAAACATCTTCACTCATATTCAAGATCAAGTAGAGTTTTGGTAAACTATTTTGGATCGAGTCATTGTTTACTTGAAATACTTTCTGCTCCAGTTCCCATGGCAAGTTGTTGCAAGCAGCATGTAATTTGTCTTCCTATGTTGGTGGGGGTTCATCTGCATTACTGTTTTTCGGCTATGTTATTTATGATTATATTTCTTTACACCCTGTGTATTGATGATTAATTTCATGTCTTTTGATTATGTTCTTAATCTGGAACTCGTGAATCAATGATATCCACATAATATATCTGTTTCATAGGGTTCTTTTCTGCAATGTTCTTAAGTTGGTTAACTAGTGAAACCTCTTCTGGAACTTATACTATGCTAACAGAGACATAGATACTTGTCTTGGATCTTTTACCTGTTTCATTATTGAATTTAGGGTCATAATAGCATTTTAAATATTTTGTTGGCCAGACTAGATTCATGTTAAATAATAGAACATAGGCAGGTTTTCTACCTATAATGTATTTATGACTAATGTTCCTCAGACCTGAAAACTGCATATTGGATTGGAGCAAATGAATGTATATTATATACATGTTGGATCAATCCAATATTTGTGGGCTCACCCATGTGAATTAGATGTGTAGTGTTATCCCAAAATATAGTACATTTGAGTATAATCTAATAATGTTAATAATTGGATTATTAGGTATCCAATTGTCATTTAATTAATGTGTAAAGACCACTAAGTTATTTCTAACTTGATGGGGGACAAGTTAGAACAATGGAAAATAGTTGTAACAAAATAGTATACACTTCTAGGGTTTTGGTCCCTATATGTATGGTCTCGTGGGTTCTTTCTATCCCAATGGTGAAATCACTCACCAAGATTAAATATGCTTTGTTAGATCAAACCCATCCCATTCCATCCTATCATCATCAAAACTCACTACTTCTTGTTGATTCTTTGAGAATTTTGGAATGTGATGATGATGGGTTGAGTTTGATCTTCCAAAACAGATGTTCTTTTGGTGAGTTTAGGTGATTGTTTCAACACAATGACAGAAAGAACACCACATATCCATATCTATGAGGCCCATAACCCTATAAGTAGTATCATATTTGGTTACTACTAAATTTAGTTTTATCTGGCCCCTCAATAAATTAGAATTAACTAAATGGTAACGATTAAAGACCTAAGCGTCTAACTATTAACCTTATTAGATCACACCCAGAATGGAGCATTACAAGTTCAGTTCACATATGTGAACCCACAAATGTTGGATTTATCCAACAATACACACAGAATGATATTTTATAAATTCACACTTTAGCTGTTATTGAAATGAAATTTTATCAGTCATTAGGAATGAACCTTATTTCTTACTTTACTTTATTGATCTACAGTTAGAAGCCGCTCAAATTCAATCACTGGAGTTGGAGAGGAGGAGAACCCGAAGTAGAAGATTTTAGTCTTTAGGGTCTTCTCACTACTAGAAAACAGAGAAATTTCGACGGAAATTTCGACGGATTTTTCATAAAATCCGTCGAAATTTACATATTTCGACCGAAATTTCGACCGACCGTCGAAAAAAGTGTTGTCGAAACCAAATTTTCGACGGAAAATTTTTCGACAGAAATTTCGACGGAAAAATTTGTGAGATTTCGTCGAAATTTGTGAGATTTCGACGGAAATATTTTCCGTCGAAATCTAACAAATTTCGACGGAAAATGTTTTCCGTTGAAATTTTCAAATTTTTTTTTTTTTTTGCACCGGTTAATTATACGACATTCGACTAACAATAATATAACATTTTAATAAATATGATTCAATATTCAAAACATACATTGATCAAACATGTCATCCAACTACGAAATTCCAAATCGAAATACAATCACAAATTCAAGTAATTAATAACTCCAATTACTATAAATCCAAGTAATTAATAAATGTTTGATGCAAACAACTCACTATTTCATTGCAAGAGATAATTTCCGTCTATACAATGAATCAAAAGTTGATCACAAACTCATTAAAGAATAGCAATCCTTCAACAAAAAAAGACCGGGATATAAAACCAATCTAAAAACAAAAGACAGATCTAGAAAAGAAAAATGGTTTGGGTACTTTACTAATAGTATGCTTCGTCTTGAGTGATGCTAACTTGGTTTTGTCCGAGATAGTTCTACTACTTCATTTCCACATAAAGTTTGCTTCTTGTTGAAATGTTTGAATACAATATAACTTGCAATGAGTAACAAAAATCACCTCCACGCTAGCAATGCCCTCGAGAACTTGTACTTTAAGATCCGCAATGCCTTCTACTTCCTACAAAAATACGAATGGATAAGTCAAGAACGATCACAATGCACGTACCAAAATATTTATCCACAATTTAGAACATCTACAAATAACTAAATGAGAGAGAGCGAGAACCTCTAAAGCCTTAGTAACTGCAGGAATAGCTAAATCAGTCATAGTTCCTTCAGCCTACACATTTCAACTCATATAGACATTTCATCAAACACTTGACACACAATTTATTAATGAAGCAATAAAGAAACACGAAACAACTACCTAAAAAAACATGGTGAGAAATTCAAGCAATTGAGTAATTTTATACTAATTTTACTTGATTTATGTGATTCATATAAGTACATAATTTATTGCTAGTGCTACATACTTGAAGTCTTGAACAATTAATTTTCTTAATAATACTACAAAACTCATATCAATTTCAAAATTTACGTGTGAAATTTAAGACATCATTGAAATTAAACAACAAACCAAATAACATAGATTCAAAGCAGCCTACAAATTTTTTACAAAAACATTCATACAAGAACTCAAACAATCACACACAATAACTCAAATATAAATAATCACATAAACTCTAAGTTACAAATATAAACAATCACATAAACAATTGAAATTATAAAATTTCCACAACTCACTAATTCAAACCCTAAATTTTACAATACCACATTAGCAATTAAAAAGGCAAAATTGAGGAATTAAAGTGAAATTATATGTTTGAAGAAGTGTACTTGTTGTGGTGGTGGTGGTGGTGGTGTAGGGCCGTGGCGGATCCACGTACGGAAAAGAGAGACGGAGACGGCGGCGGAGGTGGAGCTGCTGCTGGATTTCTGGATCTGGAGCCGGAGGCACGTAGGGCCGGAGTCGGAGCAGGAGCAGGAGCTGGAGGCTTGAAGGAATCTGGAGCCGGAGGCGTTCACGGAGCTGGAGCTGGAGCTGGAGCAGCGCGCGGCGGAGGTGGATCTTCACGGATCTGGAATCAGGGGCCGGCGGCGTAGGAGAGGGATAGGCGGTGGAGCTAGGTGGTGGATCGGAGCTAGGAGAGGGAGAAGAATGGCTTTCTTTCAAAGTAATGAGACTGGATATATGCTCCCGCAAGTGATAGCTGCTCTCAATTTAAATTGCAACAGTTTTTGACGGAAATGAGTTTCCGTCGAAATTTAAAATTTCGACGGAAAAAATTCCGTCGAAATTAAGTAAATTTTCGACGGAAAATATTTTCCGTCGAAAATTTTAATTTCGACGGACAAAATTCCGTCGAAATTTTTTTATTTTTTTTTTCTTTATGTTGTTATATTTCGACGGAATGAAATTTCCGTCGAAATTTTTTTCCCCTTTTATTTTTGCTTCTCGCAAAAATGTTGAATTTCGACGGAAACTATATCTGTCGAAAATTTTGAAAATTTCGACGGATTTTATTCCGTCGAAATATAACAACATAAAGGAAAAAAATAAATAAATAAAAAATTTCGACGGAATTTTGTCCGTCGAAATTAAAATTTTCGACGGAAAATATTTTCCGTCGAAATTTTTTTTTCTTTTCGTTTTTTATAACTTAATTTTGACAGATTTTTTTCGGTCGAAATATTTCGACGGAAAAATTTTCCGTCGAAAATTTAATTAAAATTTCAACGGATTTTTTTCCGTCGAAATTTCTCGGTTTTCTTGTAGTGTCTTTTGTTGTTCACAAAAGAATGTTCACATTTCTTTAAGCCATATTAATGTTTCAACAGATTTTTGTTTTATTCATATTGTTTTCCATGTTTAGTTGGTTTGTTCTACTTGTAACGTGGTCATGATGGCTGATGGTACATATTAACTTCCAAATTGCGAAGAATAGCTTCTAATTTTTCTAGTTCAATCTTTTGATCATTTATCTTTTGGGTTGGATATACATTTATTTACTCATCTATCAATTAGTCATCTACCTTTTGGTGAAATAAATGTACTTTCAATCATTTTTAGTTGGTTTGTTCTACTTGTAACATGGTCGAATTGCCTGATGGTACATATTAACTTCCAAATTGCGATAAATAGTTTATATCTTCTCTAGTTCATTGTTTGATCATTTATCTTCTGGGTTGGATACAGGTCTCATCTCATCTATCAGTTAGTCATCCATCTTTCGGTGAAATGAATGTACTTTCAATTAGTCATCTGTCTTTTGGTCAAACAAATATACTTTCAAATCTAAATTATATTGAGTCCTAGAGTTGGATTTCTGTGAATTTGTTTGATAAAGAGTATTTTTTATGCAATTAACTTTTTTTTTTTAATAAACTAGTTCTTTTATGACCAAAGTGTTGCTTTGAAGATTAATTTCGTCCACAGTTCAAAAGTTTGTAGACAAAAAAAAAAATGCTGCTGCAAATTGTGTACCTGGAATATTACCAACTCGAAAATTGTTAAGACAGATTTCTTAATAAGAATCAACAACGCAATGACTACATCAGCCAAAAAGGGACAAGTAAACTTAATTACATTCTTTGTTCGTGATTCATATGTCTAATACAATGAAAATGGACACTTTTAGTTGGTCAACCTCAACAAGCTGGACTATCTTCAGTGGCTTCAGGAACAGAAGCAAGTAGCAGCTGTGGTTCAGCCACAATGCCTTCTCTTCGTGCTTTTCTCCTCTCGCGTTGTAATCTGAAGGACTCTCTCTTTTGTGCTCTATAACTATTGGGATTCTCAGGTTGCACTTCGCGTGGATAAACACTCACCTGCACAAATTTAGTAACTTGCAAGCCATTAGTGGTTTCCTCCATTGCTGGGAGTTCCGAAATCACCTGTTAATGAAAAGATGAGAAATACCTTTTTCTTATGATCAGGTCCAAACTTTTCAAATTTGACTAGTCCATCAATCAATGAGAAGAGAGTATGATCCCTTCCAAGCCCTACATTCTTGCCTGGATGAAACTGCATAAAATGATCCCAAGAAGCCATTTGTAATCATGTGCCTATTTTGACTGTGTCTTAACTTAAATTATACCAGTAGAAAGCATAAAAAAGATCAACACGAAAGTTAGAAAAACAAAGATTGAGACAAGCAATGGAAACTTGCAGCTACAGATACAACACTCATATATGGATCTTCTTTATATTATCTGCTTATCTCTGTATTCAAACAATGACTAATATTCAAGGGAGAAAGGGAAGCCAAAAGGACATAGTTCCTTGCTAAATTCACTTAGGTTATATTTGGTTCTTGGATTCAAGTGAGTGAAACATTGAGGAAAATGTTTCTCTTGCGTTGAATAATAGAACATTGAGCTTCACTTGTTTATTTTCATTTTCCTTATCATTTTACTCTGCTGAAATCCAAAAAAAAGCATAGCCTTAGTACGGAGTTTAATGAGATTTCCGTTAAGAATACAGAGAAATGCACCATTTCATAGACATTTAAGCTCAATGCAGATTTCAGCTGTAAGAAAAACTAGTGACAATAGGAAACTGCAGGAATTCAGTAGCTATAAAAATCACTTTCTCCTAAATACTTAGTAAATCAAGTCCATTCACCCAATACAAACACAACAACTAAAAACCCTAAACAATTAATTTTAATGCAAACATTATAGAAATCCAAAAAAAAAAAAAAAAGGAATTAGACAGACATCGACATAATTAAGAAATCAAACCTTGGTGCCGCGTTGGCGAACAATAATGGAGCCAGCTTTGGCGGCTTGGTCGCCATAGATTTTGACACCGAGCCTCTGCCCTGGAGAATCACGGCCATTCTTCGTGCTTCCAGCTCCTTTCTTGTGCGCCGACTCAATCGTCAACGGCGATTTCAAAGGGAACGAAACTGAAACACTTTGCCCTACATTAATCGAACCGAAGTCGCCTTTGAAAAACGAAGACGCTGAGCTAGAACCAATGGATAGTCCGTTGAATGCCCCTATCAGATTGAAACTCAAACTCATGGCCGCCATTTTTATTTTGCATACGAAAATTGAAAAATTAAGAAGATGCTATTCGAATTATTTCCACACTACTTGAAGATGCGGATGTGGTGTTGGGTTTTATCTGTGGAGTGGAGAGGAAAAATAAACCTTATCGATAGCTATATCCTCTTTGAAATAAATTTTGAGCTCGTCGCAGCTGATTCTAACTTTCAAATGCATGACGTGGCACCACCGCAGTATTACCTAAACTTTTTTTTGGAAAAGAATCAAAAGAAAAAAACTTAAAAAGGATATGTCGAGAGTGGGATTTGAACCCACGCCCTTTCGGACCAGAACCTTAATCTGGCGCCTTAGACCAACTCGGCCATCTCGACTTTTGCTACTTTCGAGCCAACATTATTTATAGAATAAATATAAATAATACTATAAGATATGTTTCCTGTGATCGGGACTTATTCTTATTCCATCTTTGAACAATCGTAGAAGCTTAATTTAATTTTGGTATAAAAAGGACTTAAATAAGTAAAGAAATTAATAAACAACAAACCTTTTCTATTTAAAGGAATAAATAATTTAGAATTAATTTATGGGATTATTACATAAACAAGATACTAATGCATATTTTCGGCGTTTCACTCCTATGCAATATTTCCAATAATGAATATTTTTACTAAGTAGTTTTAGGGATTCAACGAATCGCCATATTTTTTGGATTAATCATGAAAGAACGTTCGAACAATTAAATGGATAGAATTCTTAAACGTATAACTAAAATACACGGAATTGATTGAGAGGTAACGAGTTTAAAAATGAGTTCTAGCATAGGGGAATGTGTATTAGTAAATTACTTGAAAGTTTATATGCAAAATTTAATAATAACATATTACCCTCCAAATTGACTCAATTACTAACATAACTATTACTTTCAGACATAAATGATTGAAGATTTTCAGTAGAAATTATAGCATAAATAGTACATGTTTTTGTGTTACAAATGAAAGTACATTTAATCTTGAAATTAATATGCATTTTACATGAATAATTTTTAGAACCAAGTTTCAAATAATTAATGAGCTTTGTATAATTTGATGAACCGTTGTTGGTGAGCATCCAACATCAGAGAACAAATGTGCCCACAAAAATTACAACCAATGGCACCGTAAAGTTGTCATCAAATCGAGTGCTTAAGTGATGGGACTCGACTAGTGCCGACACAAATGAAATTAAGAATAAACTTGAGATCTTGTTTGAACAATCTTGAATGTACCCAAACCACGAGAAATAGTACATGTACCTATTTTGACAAAAAAAAAGATATATTAATTAATTATCAGCATTTCCTAGCTATTACAAGTAGAAATTTTTGCAAGTTATTCGTAAGTAGTAAAGTGTAATTAAATTTACCATATTGAAGCCAAGAAGCCAGCAATTGTCATGGCAATGGTACCCGCGAATGATTTATTTTTGTTGTATGGGAGTTTCCAGGTACTAAACCTCCTGCCTACAATATCAGCTACACCTGGGGAATAAAAATATTACTAAATGTTTAAATTAAAGTACGATTATATATACACTTACATAATTAATTTACAATACAAAAATATGATAATGTTTAAAAATTACATATTCTACATATATACCATCTCCAGTACAAAGATTGCAGATTGCAGCAATTGCTATAGGACTAGTTCTCCAGTAAAATGTAGTGGCCAAGAATATGGTGGAACCATAGCCCACTGTCGCTTTCAGCAGATCCCTAATACAAAAATGATATATAAGTATATTAAAAAGAATATTAAGAGAAATAATACTATATAGTATAACTTTATAATGCATGTGACAAATTCAATTGCAAGTTTCAAGATTTTTTATTTTATTTTTTTAATGTTATTATTCTTGATTTATTATAGACACTTTTGCACCAGAATTTGTAAAAGAATCAGTCGGGTCAAAATTACATGGCCGGTCCATCTTCCTTAGGCCCCAATTCTGGGGAGGCCTCAAGTTTTTAAAAGTCTAACTTTTACAAATTTAAAATTATTTATGGTTTTATATCTGAATTTATAAGATCGAGACATATTTTCTTTTGTACACGTAAACACATATTTATTAATCCATTATGACGAATTTGTGAGCCCATTTTATAGCATATTTGAATGATTATTAAAAGTTCATTCATACCATTGTTATAATTAAATTAAGTTGCGCCCGAAGCCACATTAGGCCGATGGCACTTCTGCCTGGACGTCATGCATCGCGTATAAGATTGTTATAATTAAATTCAAAATTATTTTCTAGCTCAGGGCAGGAATGAAGGAAATAGAACTATGCAACAACACTAGCTAGTTCATCATTAATTAGATTATTTAATTTGAACCTGTAATTTTTGAATCTGCTCCTTAACATCTTGATAATTTTCTCATCATTTCGTGATATAATAAGCTGGTGGACAAAAAACACAACAGGAACAAGGCCTGCTAAAACTGCTCCAACACGTCCAGAACTGATCAGTAGACACAAAATCAAAATATATTTTGAGGATGGTATTTTTAGGCGGAAATATATATATATATATATATATATATATATATATATATATATATATATATGGAAATAAAAATTAACCTGAACATTGGCCAGAAAAGCATGAGAACTGATCCAATGCCAATGTGGATAAGCTTCCTTCCCATGTGCTTCAACAATTAATCACAACAAATAGAAAACATAATCAGAAAACAAACAAGAATTATGAAAAAAAAAGGGTAATTAACAAATGGGGAAAATAATGAAGAACGAGAAATTGTTGACACCACGTCCAGGAGCCCTGCAATGTGTTTTTGGTACACGAGTGAAACTATTGATCCACAAATTGTAAAGGAAAAGGCAGCGGCAAATATGTCACGAAAGATCATGTTATGATTTGATGAAAACATGTTCATTTCTGTAATATTAAACAACGAATATATATATATATACATATATATATGTGCTTTTGGTTTCAATTCAAGTATCAAAGATCAGAGGGTTTTTGAAGTTCTTGAGTTATGTTAGGTCCATTAATTATATAAGAATTATCATTTTTGTTAAGTTGATAAATTCATCACGTTTTATTAATCATTGTCTATAAATGTTCTCCATGAGAGAGACAACACGAAAACTTTTGTTGAAATTAATCCATTTTTTTTTTTTGCTTACAATTTATTGGTTTTTAGATAAATTAAGAATACGTGTGAAATAATGTTTCCTTATGCATTTTGAGGTTTCTATCTTTGATACAACATGCATCGTGCATGTATGGTTTGTTTTTGTTAAGTTGGCAAAGTTTAATATAACTCTAATTAACTCTCTTTCTAATATTTTGGTTATTTACAACATACAAATAATTGTTTGTTTTGATTGTCAAACATAACTATATGTGTCATATATTAATTAGCAAAATGCCTCCTTGTGTTAGTTGAGACATAGCTAATTGCTACCTAGTACACAATAAAAATAAATTAAATATGCAATTATACATAACAAGTATGATGTATGTTATTTCAATTCAATATTGGTATAATATTTCTCAATCCATGTTGAATTGTCGTTTTTCAAGACATTGTTGGTTTTATGTAGTATGAGATGGTCAACCATTTCACAAGCTTTTATGAGTCCAGAAAACGGGTTCATTCAATTCATGAAAAGATTAGAATTTATTTTTGATAATGTACGTGGTGGACAATTTGGTATAATAGAAATCAATTCTTTTTGGAGAAAAAACATAGAACCGTGAAATATACTACCCTTGACAAAAGCTTTTACAGATTGTGAAGTATGACATTCAGGTATCTACTATTACAAGCAAGGGCGGACGGACACGGGGACAAGGGGGGCTATAGCCCCCTGATTTTTTTTTTTTTTAATATAGTAGCGGTGTATTTTCTTTTTTTTGAAAAAAAATTCAATAAATTAGCCCAATATGAAATTTCCAGCCCAAATATAATCTTAGTCCAATTAATATCACAACTCACTCTAATAATAACTCACTCTACCCAATTTCTAAGCCCAATTTTTTTCTATATATATTTATGATATAATGTATATGTTTGTGCAATTGTGCTTATGTAATAAACTAATAGTGTTATATATTCATTATTGATGTTTATATTCACTTCCCAAAATCAATTTTTAGATTCAAGTTTCATTTGTGTGCTTAAAGTTATATACTTGTTAAGATTTTCATAAGTATTAGATTAAGATATGAGGATAACTATTATATTAAGATAATATGATGATTAAATCAAGATGCAATAGAGTTAATAGTATCCATTTACATATCAAACACTAATCTTAGATGGTTAATATTTTTTTTATTGAAATGTCAAATATATTCTTAATAGGCTTTTATTAGCATTTATTGGCCTATTGGGATTCAACCTCTCTTGTAAAAATCAAATGGAATGTAAAATAAGTCTTGTCATTATTATGTCTCTATTATATTTAACTTCTTCTTCTTGAGTATGTCATTATTCTTGAGATAGTTATGTTTTTTACATTTTATGGTGTTAGAAATATGGAGAGATATTTTAAGGCTACACCTACACCTCACGAGGAGTCTTCAAGTAAAGTTCACATTCAAAGTGACCCGCATGAGCTTCCAAACTTTCATATTGAAACGAACTTGCCCGTGCTTCCGAGTGATCCCGGTCTACGACCTCATATAACTTTATATGATTCTAACATTCGAGAGAGAGTTCGTAGAGCATACTTGCTCAAAGGTCCATGTCAACCATGCAATCTTGATTTTTTTGGCAAACGTTAATTGGAGGTCAATGGCTAAATGATAGTTTAGTTGTCTTTATAGAGAGAGAGACATATTTAGTAGTATTTCAAACGATGCTATCATGGACTGATTTCAAAAGATGAAAAACCATCGTGGTCAATTATTAAAATAAATATGAAGATATTTTGGGTTCTTTTGGGACTATAACGGAGTATTATATGTAATTAAAATATCTCGTGGGGTTTATTTTTGTTAAACTCCCTAGTTTTGTATTGCGTCATATATTTTCTCGTGAATAATATAAACTTTAAGTCTAACTGTTTGATAGATTTTTTTTTTTTTTTTTTTTTTTTAAGTTTAGCCCCCCTGACCAAAAATCCTGGATCCGCCCCTGATTACAAGTTCAGGAAAAATGTTGAATGGTTGAATTCCTCTAAATGGAGAGACCATTGAGGTCAATATTGGTGTAATGTCATTAAGGAAAAATTAATTGAAAGTTAGTATTGAAATTATTGTGTGAGGGTGAGACAATGGAGAATATGTAGTATGTTGTGCTAAGTATTACAATTATTTTTGAAGTGTTATACACGACGCGATTATAAAAGAAAAAACTTCTTTAACTAATAAATGTTGAAATGAAAGGATATTGTGTTATATGATTTTCAATAGATGTAACAAAAGGTAGATATCATTCTACGGTTAAACTTTCACATATTGTAATCAATGTACAAAAATTTAAGAAGAAAAGACTCTAATGTAGCTCATATTTTAGCATGTTTTTGTTTAAAAAAATCTGCATTGTTTGACTAAAAAGTACTAACAATAATAATTTAGATTAAGAAAAAGCAATTCAATTTCTTCCATGATGCCAAATGATTCAAATAGTTTTTTATAAAATCTTTTTCTTAATGTACTTGGATCATATTTCAGTCCTCCACCTTGTGGAATTAATTTCTAAGGATATAAATAAAACTATAAGTTACTTCTTTTTTTTAAAAAAATCAACTTCACAGTCATTAACTAGTAAAATAAAACTCAAAAAGAAAAGTGAACCTAGTAAACTACTCAATAATCTTGAACCCGAATTTTATGTTGGTTTGCAACTTGGAGGGTCTGCTTGTTTGATGTTTGGGAAAGTAGTTTGGGAGAGTAGTGGATGTTTGTAAAATAATCTCGATTTGCGTAATGTTGTTTGTTTGGGTTTTGAGAGAGTGGTTTGAGAAATAAAGTAGGTGTAGGTTTTTTTGGAAGAGTTGGGTTGTAGGTGTAAGATGTGTAAGACTTTATGTCAAATTATGTTTGTTATGTGAGATAAATTGTGTAAGAGATATGTTACTTTATGTCAAATCAAAGTAGAGTTTGTATAGGTTTTGTGTAGAGATAAGAAAATTGTTGTTTGTTTGACTTTTAAGAGAGTAGTTTGAGAAAATTAATTGATGAAAATTTTATTTCTGAAAGTAGAAAACATGTTTGTTTGGCATTTTCCAAACACGAAAAAAATCTGAAAAACGCCAAACAAACAGGCCCGGAATATTCCATACTCCTCACATTCTAAGATTAAAATAAACAAAGAATAGAAGGATAAAGGGTAAAAAAGGTTTCCCGCAAAATTAAAAGAATGGCGGTGGAAGTGAGACGTTTCGGCGGAGCAGCCGCAGCGCCGCTCTCATTCCGGCGCTCACTGAATCCTTGCCGTTTCAGTGTGTCCTTTCAGCCTCCTCCTAACATATCTCGTCAATTCATTGCACTCGCAGTTGTTAAGAGGAGCCCTAAACGCCTCAAGTACTCCGCTCCTCGCTTTACAAAGGTATAATTGATGATTTACCCCACCTTGATGCGTATGCACTTAATTGGTGAACCATTACGTGATTTACTGGCTTTATTTATTAATTATTTTTGTTTGTTTTTAGGGGGATGGCTTGTTGTATGTTGAAGTTGATCCTTCCGGGTCAGACTCTTGGAAATTGGACCCGATTGTTGAGCTATTGAAAAATGGAGCTGTTGGAGTTATTCCTACTGACACCGTGTATGTTATGTGTGTGTGCGCTAAATATGATATTGTGTTTACTTATTGAGTTACAATCAATTGTCAACTTATATCATGTCTTTTGTCATGGTAAAATTGGGAAACAGATTACATTAGCATTCTTAGTTGTGTTTTGACGTGTGCTTGTGAAATTGAGTTAAACTTATGATATTTGAACCAAGAGAAGCCTGACAAAAACTGATTCTTTTTTTTTTGGCTAATAGGTATGCAATGACTTGTGATCTGAGAAACAGCTCAGCTATTGAACGTTTGCGTAGGTAAGTTATGTTCATGTTTTCTTTCTTCGTATAGCTTATATGTTCACGGTTTTCATGTTTTGTGCTTTTGTTCTCCTTACATTTTTAGAAATTGTGTGTTTGTTTTTTATTTGCAGAATAAAAGATATAGAACCATCAAAGGCAAGATGCATCTTACACTCTTATTGTTATACTTGACATCAATATGATACTTACAAATCACCTAGTGATGTACCTGATTTGACTTCCTTTTTTGCCATTCGGGTCAGGCAGTTGCAGTCCATGCATTTAAGTCTACTTTCCCTTACGTTTTGGGACATTTACTTAACTCTGATGTCCTTTTGTCATTTTTACAGCCTCTTAGTATTCTATGCCGCACCTTTGAAGACATCGATACATACACTACAGGTTTTCCTCGTGGCAATGGCGAAGGTCTTGCAAGCATTTTTCGAGTGGTGAAGCATTGCATACCTGGTCCTGTAAGCTACCTTACTAGTTCATTGTTTTATTTCTGGTGAAATCTAAGTCTGAGTTAATGAGTATATATCTCCAGTTATCTATCCTGTGAAGAAAAGTTTGATCCTTTTATTTGCTTGTATTTGGCCAGATCATTTTATCGTCACCATGCAGTATTGTGTTTGTTGTTTTTTATGCTGATTATTACTATTTCTAGACAGCCTTTAGCTGCGAGGGAAAGTCTTTGGCTGTCTCAAATCTAAAACATTGTCTGTTATATGTACTGTTTATATGTGATGTTTTTTTTGTGTTCTATACTGAAAGTTTAATAATAGTTATATGTTCTGTATTGTAACAGTATACTTTCATTTTAACTGCAAGCAAAGCACTGCCCAAACAATGTATAAGATATGGGACTACACCCTCCAAGTATGTATCAAGAAAAAATGTAGGTGTTCGCATGCCCGATGATGCTGTCTGTCAGGCAATATTGGAGAAGCTAGATACACCTTTAATATCCACAAGGTAGGCTAGAAAGCTAGTTTCACGCCATCGAAAGAATCCCTTTCATCTTCCTTTCTTTCTTATTATTTATCTGTTTTGATTTCTTCTATTTGTCTCCTTTTTATTTTTCTATTCTTTGGTGGTGTCATAAATGAGAAGTTCGGTGGACAAGTTTTTTTTTACTTTTTTAGTTTTTAAGTTGGTGTTTTATTTCTAAAAATCACAGTTAGGATAATTATATGTGGAATATGATTGTTCTCTTCTGTCTCAGTGTCAAGTCACCAAAGGAGAATCAATGGATATTAGATCCCGTCATGATAGCTGATATATATGGACCAGAGGTATTAAAATTTCTCGTAAACTTGATCATTTTCTGCTGAGTTATTTCTTTGCAGGATTTTATCTATTTTTCTTCTATTGTAGTCTCTATCGTCTTTCTAATTGTATCTTTTTATTGGATTTATTACATCACACCAAAAAACTATGTTAAAACTCTTGTAGTATGATTTAAATAATTACACTAATTTAATAAAAGAAATTCATAACTATATTCAAATTAAACTGATATTGAGTTTATTGTCAATTAGGAAATATTATATGCTCCTGGGCAAAGTGACTAGTCATAGTTTCGTGTTTTGTTTATTTGTGCAGTTGATCTGTTCTATTCCAAATTCTAGACATGCCTTTATTTGTTTCAATACGTTATAGCTTGTGATTTGCTGTGTTTTAATGATCTAGGGTCTTGATTTTGTTGTTGCTGCTGGTACTAGAATTGCTGATCCATCTACTGTAGTAGACATGACTAAGCTCCCACCTCGAATTGTACGGCAGGGAAAGGTAATTTTGCATTTTCTTCAAATATTTGTAACTCATGTAGCAGTTTTCTCCTCTACGAGCATGAGAGCCTCTTCAAGATAAAAAAGAAATTGGTTTCAGGCTTTCATGAAAATTTTGAATTCAACACTTTCTGGTCAAATTGTGTTAAAATGACCTTCTTACCCTTTGCTCGTCGATTAGACATAGATAAGATTTTATGTTAATCTGAAGCGTGCAGTATCCAAGTTGTGAGGTCGTAATCTGGTAAAATTTGTTTGCTACCATGAATTTTGTTAGAGGAGATAATGTACCATTTCACATTAGATAGTTTCCTTTGTTGACTTTTTCTCTTCAACTGTATTGTTCAATTCGTTTTTTTAACAGGGTCCTAAACAACCGTGGATGGTTGCAGAAGAGGAAGATCTCCTGTAAATGAAGATATCTAAAGTCCCCTCGATTAGTATAAAAGCTAATTACTCTATTAATATGATCACATGATGCATTGTACATTTACAGTACAAAAGAAGGGTGAATCATGGATCTCTTGTGAATTTGTAATCTTTTTGCTAGCACTTATGATTGCATACTGATACTAGTAATGAGACCCTCAACTTAATCGAGCCGAATGCTGTCACCTTTTTAGCTTTGAGCTTGAATCGAGTTTTAAAAGATATCAAACGAAAAATGTTGTTCAAGCTTGTTTCATATGTATAAAGATTTGAGCGCACACAAGATTTTATAATAATGAGTAGTTAACTTATTTGTAAACGTCTTTAGGAAGTGCTTTTTGTAACCATCTAGAAAAATAAGATTGATTTCAATACTTGTATTAAATCTCAAGAAAAAAAGAACAACCTTTAAAGAAGCATGTGAGAACTCCTCTTTATTTTATTTTTTAAAATGGTGACATTTTTAAAATTAAATGACTGAGTAGTGTGGTTCAGTCCTATTTGTAAATGATTATATGAAGTACTTTGTACTTCGTAGTAGTATTTTGTACTCCTTCCATTTCAAAATAATTGTCGCTTTAGAGATTTACATAAGTATTAAGGAAATTACTTCTTCTGTCCCAAATTATCCGTCGCTTTAGAGAAAAAAATTTGTCCCAAATTATTTGTCACTTTAGGATTTCAATACACTATTAATTACATATTTTAGGTATGTAAGAGAAAATGTAAGAGAGAGAGTGTAAAACTTGAATAACGTGTTAATAGCTAATAGTGAGATAAATAAAGAATAAGGTTATTTTAGGTATATAATTTATGTTTTCCTTAAAACTGAGGTTATTTAGTAGATACCTTAATATGTGTGAAAACACGTAAACGACAAATAATTTGGGACAGTGGGAGTAATAATTAGCCTTGAATTTAGAAAATAGTTAGAGTCATACTTAAAATACTCCTATTTATTTGGTTAGAAGAGAGAGAACATTTGGTTAAAGTAAAAGAGAGAGTGAGAGAGAAAAACAATGAGTAAATAAAGGTAAAATTTGAAGATATGTTATTAATGATGTATTGAAATTCTAAAACGACAATTAATTTGGAACAAGAAAAAATTTCTAAAGCGACAATTATTTTAGAATGAAAGGAATAGTGTTCAATGAATTATCTCTGGGATTGGACGCTTGGAGAGTGATGTGTGCAAATTTTGTACCCGAGGGCAATTAAGAGATTACACAGCGCTACAATAAGTTGACATAAATAAGAGATTTGTAACGTCTTTATCATTTAAGTCTTGTAACGTCTGTAACGTCTTTGTATTTATTACTTGTAACGTCTTTCCTAGAAAGACTATTATACCCTGTGTGTACCTATAAATAGGTCGCTCTATTTCCAAACAAAAGACAACTCAATTCACTATTACAAATACAATACAATTTTTCTCTCGATATCTGTGTGCAGATCTTATTTTATTGTTGTGATGTTGTTATAGAATGAAGGGCTTATTCCATCTTTGCCCTGGACATTTTTATACAACATCATAATTGGCGCCGTCTGTGGGAAAGGATTGATCTGTACATTTAAAGAGAGAAACTTTATAAAAAAAAGTACGTCTCAGAGCCACCGATCACGAAACTCTATGCAATATAAACTAAATTTATCCTTGAGCCTTCGTGTAGATTCTTTTTCCTCAGCAAAAGTCTCAATTCTAATCCAAATAAACTTGATTTGGAAATCATATTACGAAGGGTGCTCCCCAAACAATGCGTATCGAAGCCAATGCGTCAATATTGCCAGTCTCCCAAAAGTGGACAAAATTGCACACTTGACCCAGAGGATGACAGAAATTGCAGAATGACCTCCAGAAATTAGTGAGAATTACAAGGTTGTCCCTGAATTATCTCAAAATTGAAGAACAAATGGACTTGGTAAAATTTACATTTTATGTCTTTAAGTTAAAATTTTAATATATTATTTATTTACGGGGCATGAAGCCAATATTAAATGAATCTCTAAAACTACAAACGGTAAACCGATGGTCTCTTCGCAATCAAAAATAGTAAATTGATAAAACAATCATTGCTCAACGATCAAAAAAGGGTAAATCGGTCATCCCTCAACGATCGAGGGTAAATCGGTCATCTCTAGCGATCAAAGGGTGAATCGATCATCCCTCCGCAAAATGCTAGGGGGTAAATCGGTCATCCTTCAGCGATCAAAAGGGGTAGTCCGGTCGTCTCTCGGCACCAAAAAAAAAAAAAATGAAGACAACACAACGACGATAGAATACTATCAGAGTCAAAATGTGAATCAAGTTACACTTGTGGCTGAAATCTAAATTTATTTTTACTACGTTTACTTTTAAGTGATAATATTTGACCACACAAATTTGTATTTTACATGCAACTGTGGCGCTTTGGGAGGCAACGTTTGACAAACATATATCTCAAAAGAAGAATATTTACACCATATAAGAAAGAGCAGCTAAAGAAGGAGCATCCCTACTTTTCACCAAATTTACAAGTGAGGCTCAAACTCTTCAAAAATACTGTAATACATCAGCATGTGGGTCTTGTGTTAGCATCAGGGGGAGCATGTCATGAATAAATATCTAAACACTGTACTCTTTTTCCTTCGTCCAAGTTTTTGTCCCAAAGGGTTTTTCTTGGCAAGGTTTTAACGAGGCAGTGTTTCACGCTTATTAGTCCCATATGGAGGTATGATGTAGGTAGCTACAATGCTCAGATACTTGGTTAAATTTTCGACAATAAACGCTCGCGTTATTATTCCCGAAACTGGGGGGCAATATGATGTGTGCAAATTTTGTACCCGAGGGCAATTAAGAGATTACACAGCGCTACAATAAGTTGACATAAATAAGAGATTTGTAACGTCTTTATCATTTAAGTCTTGTAACGTCTGTAACGTCTTTGTATTTATTACTTGTAACGTCTTTCCTAGAAAGACTATTATACCCTGTGTGTACCTATAAATAGGTCGCTCTATTTCCAAACAAAAGACAACTCAATTCACTATTACAAATACAATACAATTTTTCTCTCGATATCTGTGTGCAGATCTTATTTTATTGTTGTGATGTTGTTATAGAATGAAGGGCTTATTCCATCTTTGCCCTGGACATTTTTATACAACATCAGAGAGCATACAGAGCCTTCTCGCATTGAGTGCCCGTCAGTTACACGAGAGTGCATATTACCAGTTTATAGCATTGCTCTTACCAATTTGTTTATCTTCCCCATAAGATTAAATGCAATACAGTCCCAAAATCCAATGTCACAACACCAGAGCTATGGTGTTGTATAATTACAAGTAAATTGAATACTTTCTCCTAGAACCCCTAAAAAAATCGTGCCAATTTCAGTAAAAATATATGATGAGTGACTGATAAAAATCGAGAGAAAAACGCAATTGTAAGGCCATCTCCAGCCGATCCGGGGAGGCAAGCAACAGCCCCCGGATCGGCTGGAGATGGATCTCCCCCCGGAGGGCAAGCAGGCATCCGGGGGTAGATGCCTTCCTGCGGGCAGGCAGGCAGGCATTGGTTGCCTGCCTGCTCAATGACGACCTGCCCTCTATTTTTTTTTTTTTTTTTTTTTTTTTGCAATTTGGCAGCTGCTAGGAAGAAGGAGAAGAAGGAATCTGCAATTTTAAACAAACATAACATACGAGAGGAAGAAGGAGAAGAAGGAAAAGGAAAAGGAAAAGGAAAAGGAAAAGCATGAAATATTTCTAGAACATAAATGTATTTAATATTTGACAATTTAAATAATGCTTTAATTATTTGAAAAAAAAAAACTCCTATGAAATGCAAATTTGGTACTATCGGATAGGTTTTCAATACATTAAAATGTCGATATAAATTTGGTCATGTTTAATATATAAAAACTTTTTAACACTTATTAATTATGGTTTAATATATAAAAACTTTTTAACACTTATATAAAAACTTTTTAACACTTTTTAACACTTATTAAAAAAAAAAAAACTTAACCATAATTTTGAAAGATACAATGTTTTAAAATCAATGTAGGATAAAAGTTTAACTATTAGAGTACAACAATAAAATTGATCTCAACTATTTAGAGTACAACAATTAAATTGATCTCAATTAAATGGCCCGTGTGTTGCCCACAAGTGTTCGACTAAATCTTTTTTCAATTGGCTATTGAGTTCTTTATTTCGAACGTTGCCACGACGCATCATATATGATTCAATGTCGATCTCGCCTGATCTTGTGGATAATTCTACATTTGTAGTAGTTCTCTCCATAGGCCCATGATCCAACTTGTTGTAGTGTTTGTTGTGTTTCTTTAATTATGTTTAGTTGTTGGTGTTTCTCTTAAAAATTATGTTTTGTTTTAGTGTGTAATAGTTGTTTTTCTTTTCACTCCAAGTGCATTAATAATAATTTTTGATGTTTTTCTTTAATTATGTTTACTCGTTTTTATTTTTATGAATGCCTTGTTATTATTATTGTTGTTGTTGTTGTTGTTAAGTGAGAGTGGGGAAAGTTTGAGATTGAAATAAATGTTTTGAATTGTTGGTTCGGTTGGAGATGACTGATTTGGCAAGGCAGGCAGGCAGGCAGGCAAGCAGGCAGGCAGGCAGGCATGAGGGGGCTATTGCCCGGATCGGCTGGAGATGGCCTAAGAATCCAAACTTGATTGAACAACTAGCTATAGCTCGTAGAGCAAGGGGGTGTTTACAATAGATTGATCATTGGTTTTTTTAGAGATTTTCAAAAAGTTAGAAGAAGTATAACGACAAGAAAACAATTCTACTTTTTGTACTGTTATTGAGTTATTTTAAGAGAATTTTAAGCATTTGTGATTTAGAAAACAATTCCTTTTAACTTAAAAAAAAAACCCAGAAAATCACTTCTTATTTGAAAACACCACCCAAGGCGATTTATTCAATACTATTCAAACTAAGTTATTTAATTTGATTTAGTTGCAATCAACTAAAATTTGAACTAAGTCTATAGGACATGATATAATAAAATTGATTAACATAATACATATATGACTATAATTAACTAGAAACCTGAAACATGTTTGGTGCAACTAGTGCTCAATAGAAGTTAAATATTACTAATTCTAACTTTAACTAGGAGGTTACACTATAAATTTTATCACATTTATTTCTCTGTTTGAATTTGAACTAAAGACGTGGCGCCTAACAAACAACAAGGTGCATTCATCTCTAACCACGTGACCCCTAACTAAATATCTCCATAAAGCTTCCCTCGCAATTTTGTTTTCAAACTAAACGATAACATCTTAATTTCTGGAATTCAAAAATTCAAAATGTTTCCTCATCTTCCTTTCTCTGTACGCTTCAAAATTCACGCCCGATTTCACCAAAAAAAAAAAATGTATTGACAAAAATCTTCTAGGGCAACATCATAAATTAAAAGGGGACCATATGGCAACATCATAATTTATCAAAAATAAATACTTTACCATAAATCAAAAAGGGGGGACCATATATTAATTTCTTAATAATAATACTATCAACAATTGGTGGCACCTCTCTAAAACTGAATTCATTCTCGCGGAAGCTTTCCCCCAAAAAATTTCAATTCCCGCCCTCAAAAACCCTTATTTAAACTCACAACCCCGTCATCAAAATTCTCAACCCCCAGTTATCTTCTTCTTCTTCTCCAAATTAAACCCTAATTACAACATTTTCACTAAAATTACCAAAAATGCCATCCATCCCCGAAGAGCCCCTCCTCGCCCCAAACCCCGATCGATTCTGTATGTTCCCAATTCAATACCCTCAAATTTGGGAAATGTACAAAAAAGCCGAAGCCTCTTTCTGGACCGCCGAAGAAGTTGACCTTTCACAAGACCTCCGCCAGTGGGAGTCCCTAACCTCCGACGAACAACACTTCATCAAACACGTACTCGCCTTCTTCGCCGCCTCAGACGGCATCGTCTTGGAGAATCTCGCCGGCCGATTCATGAAGGAGGTACAAGTTTCCGAGGCGCGTGCGTTTTACGGCTTCCAAATTGCAATCGAGAACATTCACTCCGAGATGTACAGTCTCTTAATCGAAACTTACATCAAAGATTCATCCGAGAAGAATATGCTATTTCACGCTATTGATACTATCCCCTGTATTCAGAAGAAGGCGGAGTGGGCCCTGCGTTGGATCGACGGATCTGAATCATTCGCTGAGAGAATAATTGCTTTTGCATGTGTGGAAGGGATATTTTTCTCTGGAAGCTTCTGTTCGATATTTTGGTTGAAGAAGCGTGGGTTGATGCCTGGTCTAACTTTCTCAAACGAGTTGATCTCGCGAGATGAGGGTCTGCACCGAGATTTTGCGTGCTTGCTGTACGGGTTATTGAAGATGAAGCTGAGTGAGGAGAAAGTGAAGGCGTTGGTATCGGAAGCAGTGGAGATAGAGAGGGAGTTTGTGTGTGACGCGCTTCCGTGTGCTTTGGTGGGTATGAATTGTGAGTTGATGAGTGAGTACATTGAATTCGTAGCGGATAATTTGTTGGTTGCTTTGGGGTATGGGAAATTGTATAATGTGCATAACCCATTTGATTGGATGGAGTTGATTAGTTTACAGGGGAAGACTAATTTCTTTGAGAAGAGAGTTGGGGAGTATCAGAAAGCTTCGGTTATGAATAGTTTGAATGGAAATGGAGGGGCGGCTTTTGAGTTCAATTTGGATGCTGATTTCTGATTTTTGTACTTAATTGTGATGTTATACTCTAATTTATGGGTTTAAGTTGTAAGTTCTGGGTTACATGTTTGTTTATCCCTTCTTCTTTGAGGAATGGAAAAAGTATAAAAGTGTTTCAATATGACCTGTTTTTCTAGTTTTCTTGGTTTTCTTTTCTTTTCAATATTGCTAAGAAATAAAGTTTATTTTCAACGTAGGGTTAGCAATAAAATCTCTGTATTTCACTTGTTACATAAATGTTTCAACGAAACTCAATTTGGACAAGGATTACCGAGACAAGTTATATTCAACACAAATCTACAATATATAAATATATACCTGCTAGTACGAAAATACTGAAAGAAATTGATGCCATATTTATGTTAAGTATGCTTTAATAGATGTCTGAACTTATTGCATTAACACGCAATACTCTTTAATTACAGGAAACTACGGTTTTCTGATTAAAGGCCACTCCAGTTACAATCAATGATATCAACTATTGCGTATATAGCAGCAATGTTTTCAGTATAAATAATGGAATCGATAATCTCACTTGTTACTGATTTTATTGGTTTGATTGGGCAAACCAAATGATATAACATAATAATTTATTTTTCAATATTTAGTTATAAATTTTTTTATATAAATAATTATTAGTACTTGACAAATCACAACTACTCCATTCCTTTCTATCTCGTGTTTGTCTAAATTTCAAATAGCTTTGTTTTTGGTTTGAAATGATATAATTTAAATTAAGAATGAAATATAACAATAGAGTAAATTGAATAGTGAATAGTTTAATATTTAGAAGAACTGAATTAAAACTAATCAAAGTTGAAAATGAATGATGCAAGTACACATATATACTTCCATACTCTTTTGACACGCACCCACACTCTTAACACACTTCTTTCATTCACATGCACACACTTTGACCACATATAATACATACATTTTTCACATCAACACACACGCAGTACAGATACAGTACAAGTGTACAACTATTACACTTTCCATCCTTCACTGCTCACAGACTTTCTCCACAAACACACACGCACACTAAACACCAAGCGGTGGTCAGGGCAGTGGAGGGAGCCATGCGCCAATGTCTTATTTTTCTTTACAGGGACTATTCCGTTCTACCAATTCTCCAATTTTACCCGTTACCAATATTTACCCGTCCCCGGATTTAAAGGTTAGTGCGGACAGAATTGACTTCTGGTTAACGGTTGAACCGTTTCAATCGGTCAGTCCAATCCAGTTTTTAAAACACTGGTGTATAGGGGTACAAGTATACAAAACGATTATGCACCCCTAGGCCCTAGTATATGTAAAAAAATTAAATCTAGCCAAAAATAGAAAATTGAGAGCCTCAAGGCAAACCAATTTTACTATGCAATTAAATGTAAAAAAAATTCACAGGATAAAAGATGAATAACATCTCGTATAACCAATCAAAACGCCCAATTAAGGTGTAATTTAATTCTACAAATTCCAGTTATCTCCAAATTCTGCTAAGAGCTTTCAATTATAGCAAAAAACTTTCAACAAATTAGAAGACACAAGCCGAAAAAAGGCCTCAAGAGAGACAATACAAAGATTTTTTATTGATAGGTTACATTAATAAAAGGGATGTCAAAATCAACTTAGTATAAAAACTACGTTTTCTCAAATATCCTATCCAACTAAGGAAATTCCTTTGGCTTCATAATAAGTTAACGCCTTGGCTTATCTAGCAGTTGGAGGTGGTGGCATATTGGATTTTGCAAATCCCACCCATGCAACAATCCCAACGGCGAGGATCACCCATCCAAATATGTCGTATTTTAGATCATTGCTTTTGCCCTTATTAGTACTCTGCTGTTGTAGAAAAAGGAAATATTCAGTATTAAACAAGGTGATAATATATCAAGCACAAACTGGTCCAGCAAACACCCGTCGCAACCAACCGCCGCACTGTGAACCAAAAATTATTAATAGATAATCATAAAACTCTACTTGAAAAAATATAATTTAAATCAGATCATCTTTGTTCTTCAAGGAGAGGAGGGTATTAGGGATGGTAATAAAATTTGGCCGAAGTAATAGATTGAGAAAAGAATAATACTTAACTCATTAATCATGGAAGTAGAAGAGAAACAAGATGAAAATATATACAAAGGGATAACTCTGTTATTATAACTTAACGCAGCATGGTAAAGATTTACAACTCAACACAACTAATTCATCTTGTTACCAATACTTACCAATTCTAGTAATTTACAACTAAAGACAATAATAAAGAGAGGGTTTGAAAATGTGTCAAAAATGGGAACGCATTATAAAGAGAGGGTTTGAAAATGCATCTCACTAATCCAAAATCATTTTCATTTCCATACAAGACCCAGTAAACTTTCTATATTCACTTTTCTCTCCAACACGGACAATAAAAAATGGAAATAAAACCAAACAAGCCGTTAATTCACCTAAATGATCATTCAATTCCCAGCTATTCCACAAACAAAATACCGCCTCGATAATGCTTTTAATCATTCAATAGAAGCATTTTTCACAAAAAATTCAAGCGAAGTGCAAGAAACATCAAATTGAACTGAAATTGCACATAAGATTCTCCGACCTTTGTGCTAGTAGATGCTGAAGGGCCTGATCCCATAGCCTGTTGCGCCAAACCATGCTTGTGGATCTCAAGGTGTAATTCAGGAGCCTATATACCACAGATAAAAACATAAAAACAGACATGTAAGACAATGGGAAATGACTATTCAGAAGATTAGAGATACTTCTAAAATCACATTAAGGATTCAATATTTGATTGTACACAGAATGAGCAAGAATCCAAATTTTGATCTTATCATCTTGCTAGCACATAGGATGTGTAATATGTTGAAGATGTTAAAAATTGCATTGAAACAACAAGAAAAAACAAATATTCCATGGAATACATCATCTAACGAGGTAGAGGCTTGTGATGAAACTCAACGACCTCAGAGGGTTACCAACATATACTAGTAAACAAATGAAAAGAGAAAGCCATTCATCTCCGCAAAAGACAATTCATCTGCACATAGGGCTAACCATTAACTACGATAGAGAAAAGCTATGAGAATGGCAAAATCCATATTTAAATAAGGCATCAACATATAGAATAAATAAAATGGCTAACACGGGTATGGCTAATTGTAAAATCATGAGTTGGAGCAGTGATAGGAAACTTAGGAAATCATCAAAATTAATACACTCAGGAACCTGAAATCTTCCTTTTCCAACTGAAGACCATGTTTCTAGGAGTTCCCCGCACCAATTCTACCCATAACATAGCAGTCAACTCACAATGACAACCAAGTGCAGCTTCATTCATTGACTTACAATTATGAACTAAATAGTGTGTCCATGATTACACGCTTTAATTTCATGTACAATGAAAAGATAAAATACACATCCCACCCTCACACACACACACCAAAAAGGTGGCGTACCTTGGCGGCCACTTCTAAGGATTTCTTATAAAGTTCATTTTGTGGTTCCTGCAGAAAAAATAATGATGATGAGAAGAAATTAGCAGGGAGCTGAACGCAAAACCAGCTAGTCCTTATTTAACTGGACATACCACTTCATATGCTTGCTCAAAGTATATGGTAGCCTTATCAAAGTATATCCTAGCCTCATCAAGATCAGGAATCTGAAAAGCGCTAGATGTATATGCATTCCCAAGGCACCAGAGTGCGTCATGCTTTCTAGGGTTAACAACTAGTGCCTCCTCCAGCTTTTCAATAGCATCTACAAAAAAGATACGCACTCCAGATTGGTCATTGAAACCTAAGTTTCCTCTCTCCTTTACCCTCAAATTGAAACTAGAAACATTCATCCATCTTTATATTCAACAAAGAGTATCATCTATCTGTACCAGTGTTATAAACTCGTAACCGGATTTCCAACACCACTATCATAAATAATATCTACAAAGAGATTCATCAAAATGCACCCAATAAAACTTAATTCAAAATAAACGGAAAAAAGAAGTATCAAAAGAAAAGGCTAAAGCAGCATAAATTTGAAGTTATGACAGTAGTGGCACTAGCAACATCATATATAGAAGTCATAACAGAGTAGCAGCAGCATCTACAAAAGTTAAGCAACTCAAGTATGGTAATTGAAAGCTAAATTTCAATCTTTTTTCTACCCCGGAAACAACCATTCAACCAATTCATCCATTATACCAGACAACTTAATATATTAACATTTAGCACTACTCCAAACTCAAAAAATGGGATATTCAATGGCATTTCGATAACTTTTCTCGATTCAGTTACCTGCAAAAATAAATATTTTGCAGGTCTGATCAAAGTTTTTGTAATTGCATGGACATCAGCTCACAAACTAAAAGCACCACTATAGAATGTACAGCACAGTAGTTATACCTACTAAAAAGATTACAAACACAATAATCATTCAAGAGGAACATAAATAGAATGCAGGTACAGCAGCATAGTAATTCTACCTTGAACCATCTGCTTCGACTCCGGACCGTTCATAAACTGCGATAACTCCAGCAACACTCCTCCCCATCTAGTTAAATTCTGCAACAATCAAACGAAGAATAAATAATATTTCAAAAACGAAGAATAATAAGAAAAAACAATCATATTTGTGTCTACGAACGTCGGCATCGAGAGGGTTTTTTGCATAAGTTGCTTCGGCGGTTCTGCGAGCGTGCTCGAAGAACAGTAGCCGATCGAAATCACTGGACATCTCCATTTTTTCGTCGAATTATTAGTTGATTTATTAGGGTTCTTTTTTAATTTTTAGAATAACAGGAGGGGTTTTGCTTCTTCCCCTCTTTGATTAAGGATTTTCCTTGGAGTAGGGGGCAGGCTTTTGGGCTTTGAAGCGGTTGTGAGAGGTGTGGGCCTTAGGCCCAATTTTGGTCCACTAATCAGGATCCATCTATATTTAGATTTTTTATTTTTAATTATCTATATTGGGATTTGAAGGGTTTGAATTTAAGTAAATATTTAAATGCTTAATCCCACTTTGCACCCAAGAAATATATTAATTTGGCACTTTGCACCCTCGAAAAAAATTAATCCCACTTTGCACCCTCAAAACATATATTGCATTTTACTTTGCACCCTAGATGATTTTCAAGCCAAAAAGCAAGGGTATTTTCGTCACTTCCTTCAAAAATCAACATATATTCCCTCCAAAATATAATAAGGTGAGATTTATATACAATTTAGAGTATAAATGAAAATTTACCCATTAAATAACTTTGGAAAAAATTCATTTTGAAGGGCAGTTAAATAAGTACTTTACTTATTCTTAACTCGACCTAATATAAAATATTATTCTAAAAAAAATATGTATATAACTTGAAATAAGAAAATATAATATCATAAATAAAGAAAAAATAGTTTTGTTTTTACAGTCTAGTGGAGGAGTATAGTAAAGTGGAATAACTGTCGAAAATACTTATCAATCGAAAATTCATCAAAAAAAAAATCGACACGATGTTTTTCGACGAAATGTTTCGGTCCCAATTTTTGCCGCGACAAATGTGACGAAAAATCCATCGAAGTGTATTGAGCTAAAAAATTAACGTAGTTGGTTTAGATTGTGTTTCATACGAAATATAATATATGAAGGTCTATGTAACAATATATATATATATATAGCTTTGTGCATTCAAATATATAAGAATCCTTAAACTCCAACATGGGAAAAAATAATATGATATCGGTCTTTTCAAATTTTTATTTACAACATGTGATGTCTCATTTTTTTTTATGTTTTTTCGGAGTTATTTTAATGGGTAATTGTCAATTTTACTCTTAATTGCACATAAATTAAAAAACTAAAACCCCAAATTCAAATTTATATTTACATCATGTGACGTCTCATTTTTTTCCGGAGTTATTTTAATGGGTAATTGTCAATTTTACTCTTAATTGCACATGAATCTCACATTAATACATTTTGGAGGGAATATATGTTGACTTTTGAAGGGAGTGACAAAAATACCCTTGCTTTTTGGCCTAAAATTCACCTAGGGTACAAAGTGAAAGACAATATGTGTTTTGAGGGTGCAAAGTGGGATTAATTTTTTTTGAGGGTGCAAAGTGCCAAACTGATACATTTCTAGGGTGCAAAGTGGGATTAAGCCAATATTTAAATGACTATGATATTTGGAAATTTTCAAACCTTATCATTTTTATTATAACAATAGTATAAAATAGTTTCATATATTCAAAACCAAATTGATCCAAATAAATGTTATGAATTTATTATTGTGGATTGGAAATTTATTACTCCAACTTTATCAATATACATGTCCGATGAATACTCAATACTATTCTCATGAGACATTTCATTAAACAGATATAATTATGACCTACTAGATTAACTTGATAGATCAAATTATTGAATAGATTATACTAAAGTGTTTGATAGAATATTTATTTTTGTCATGATTGATTATGTAATTGGTATGATTTACTATTATATTCTTTTGCAAAATTCTCTATTTTTAATTAGCTCTTAATATTTTATATGATAATAAAAATCCGATTTTATCACACATTCTTTTGAAATAATAATTAATTACGTTGATAAATGAAATCCATATTGTATAAAATCGGATTAAATGGATTAAATCGGAGTATATACTACGAGTATTTTTAATAATTATTATTAAATGGATTTCATTTATCAACGTAATTAATTATTATTTCAAAAGAATGTGTGATAAAATCGGATTTTTATTATCATATAAAATATTAAGAGCTAATTAAAAATAGAGAATTTTGCAAAAACAATATAATAGTAAATCATACCAATCACATAATCAATCATGACAAAAATAAATATTCTATCAAACACTTTAGTATAATCTATTCAATAATTTGATCTATCAAGTTAATCTATTCAATATTTTGTCTATTATTATTAAAAATACTCGTAGTATATACTCCGTAACAATTAAAAGCAACTATAAATTATTAATTTTGGTTTGTGAATAAGATTACACCTCTGCCAGTCAATGTCGGCCAAGACCCCTCAGCTGCTTAATCACGCAAAATAAACTATTATAAATATTTATAGTTAATAGACAACAAGAGTGGTTGAGACTTGAGAGGTAAAATTGTAAATAAGTATGCGTCGAATTAAATATGACAATAATTAGTGAAGTGATTGATAATTTGGCAACATCATAATTTATGGACAGATTTGGCTCATTTCGACCAATAAAAAAATTATATGTACATAACAAATAAAGTTCGAATACTAATTATCGTTTTGTATTTTTTAAAACTATAAATTGAGCTTGATTTGATTAATAGAAAAATTAATAAAATATATATAAAGATATGTTACACGATTTTGACTCGCGTAAAACTCGATTTAATCTCATTCAGTTCATCTTACTCATTGATAAAATAAAATAAAATTATCATTTCAAACTCAATTAAAAACAAACAAAATTCAACCATATATTTGCTTAGTTCAAGGCAATCCGTACATTAATTTATCATATAAACTAATCTGTCTAACACGTGCACTACATATAGTACATAATTTGAAAGTAAAAATTGAGCTAGTATTATTTTAGAGAGATTATTCAATGCAACTGATGCAAATAATGTGATGTAATTAAATCTAATTTGTGCATAAATTTTTTTCCATACATTACACCAGTCACTCTACTCACTCATTGGACATATCATAAAAATAATAATTTTACTCTTATTTTGGGCACGGGGTTGCTTCCTACTAGTTCCGACCCTACATTTATATGTTCATCATATTCCACGGCTCACAATTGCTTACCGACATAACATTACTCATAAATATTGACCATCCTTCGCTTTGTATTTGTCCTCAAGGCTCAAACGTAACACTCACAAGTCACAATTGTTATGCATATTCCAATTTATTTAATTAATAAATGGTTTAGACAACAAATAAAATCTAATTTCAATAGAGTCAGTTATTGCAGTAGTTAGATCCAACACAATCTATCTTGAAATAATTGATTTATAAAATATGATTGGTCAATAAATATATATAATTACTTTTGAAAATGTTAACTTCTATATTTTGACAGATCAGAAGTATATGTTAAATGTCACAAATATTACATAAAATCTTATTCTGCAATTTTACCTGATTTTAGAAAGTATGTAGGTAATTACTCAATTATATACTAGTAAAAACCATATCAAATACTGTAGTAATTTCAATTATAATACGAGTATTTGTTAAAGAAGATTGTAATTTAATGGAGGGAGATTTTATGACACATCACGAATCACGACAAGGCGGGCGCGTGTGGGGCGCACAACTATGTCGTTTTCCTCACTGAAAATTTAAATATCTGCCACAATTATTAAGTAATAAAGCTAAACGCCAAGGGTATTTCCGCTGAATTTCTCGATATAAATAACGCTAAATGTACCTAGTTTCTCTGGCGCATATTCCGGCAACTCATAGCTGAGGACAAAGGTGCGTGCTTTCTCTCTCTAGCTTTTTATCTTTGAGCTTTGGATCCCCAAATCTAGGGCTTCTTTTTAGCTGCTTGTCATTTCAGTCAAACCCGTTAGTATTTGCTGCTCAATTTAGGTGTTAGCTTTTTTACTTGAAATCGTTTTACATGTGGTGAGTCCAAATGCGAAAAGTTTTAGATTTTCGGTTGTGCATTTGCAGTTTTTGGTTTGATCTGATATTAATTGCATTTGCATTGTATGAATTTGACGGCATGGGTTTAATTAGGGTTCGATTTACTTCCTTGTTGGTTGATTATGAATGAATTCATTCTCTAACTGGTATATATGGGAGAATAGTTAAAAAAAATTATTTATTTTAGTTTTAATGCTTCTGAAGGTCAAAGAAAATATGAAGTTTTTAGGAAGCTTGTTGATGTTCTCTCATTTATTTATTTTCTTAATTTCTTTTATGAGTATATGCTATTTTTGCATAGGCAAAAATAGTAATTGATTTAGTACTATATTTGTCAGTTTGCATTTCAGTTTAATTTAGTTAGTACTTATTTTGAGGGATACTTAATTTTTTGGTGCTGAAATTATGAATTTATTTCCCTTTTTCTTTTGACAGAAATGAAGTTCTTTTTATCTTCCATTTCTTCACTAGATAACTAAGTTCATATTTACAGCCTCATCCGCATTCCATGAAAATTCTTATTGCACACTTTCCCACTTGTGCCTATAGCTGAATATTTAATTGTTAATCTCATAAGTTTACTTTGTTTTATGTCTCTGGTGCGCTTTATCATAACTTAGGCTTTTGATTTAGGACATCATCATATGATGATTGGCTGAGTTATTGTCTCTTTGACTGAGCTATCTAAAAATATTCTTTTAGGCATTGATATCTAGGTTTTGCAGCATGGAGAATATTCAAAGCTTTTGGCAGTTGGGTGATGAGCTTCGAGGACAGTCAAGAGTCTCAGAGGATCACCAGTGGTCGGTGACCGCTTCAAAATTGGCTGAACAGACAAGGTTAAAGACCGAGCGAAGAATCAACCTAGATCTTTCCAAAGGTTCTGCTGAAGTGAGGCCCATGGATAATTTTGGATTTGACGAAAATAACAAGTTCCAAAATTTTGATTTCAACTTTTTAAATTTGGGTTCCAAGTTCAATGAGAATGTGACAAAAAGTTCGCTTAGGAAGGGTATTTACAATATGAATGATGTTTATCAGAACCCCAATGTGACCTTCATGGGGAACATCTCTGACAATTTTAATCTTATCAAAGAGCCTAGTTACAACAACAATAGCAATATTAACATTGCTAGTAACAAGGAGGACAACTCAAATGCAAGCAATGCAGTTGACAAAAGGTTTAAGACATTGCCTGCGGCAGAGACTCTTCCTAGGGATGAGGTTTTGGGTGGATATATCTTTGTCTGTAACAATGATACAATGCAAGAAGATTTGAAAAGACAACTCTTCGGTAATTACTTCATGATTTTCTCTCTTACAATTTAGCATGTGGATTGAACTAAGATATTTAGCATGAGACAGTTGAGCAGTGTTGTACTATATGTGGCTAGAGGTCCCTGAAAAAGTGTTTTTCTTGTTAATTTGTGCTGATTCTGATTGATCTAAATTTAAATTCCTTTGTCACTATTAATGCTCATAATGGTGCATTTTTTTTTAGGTTTGCCACCAAGATATAGAGACTCGGTGAGGGCAATAACACCTGGCTTACCTCTATTCCTCTACAATTACACCACTCATCAGTTGCATGGTATTTTTGAGGTATGATGCAATCCTTTGTTAACTTTGTTGGAATCACTTATGTGTATTGGGTTGTGCACGGTTTGGTTAACCGACCGAACCGGAACAGAAAATTTCTGCGCAAATTGACCGAACAGAAGAAATCCGGTTTGATTTTTAGTTTTTAGGTTTCCCAAATTTTGTTTTCGGTTTGCTTTTTGGCTGGTTAACCAGACCAACTGAAAACCTAATCTTCAATTATT
Organism: Penstemon davidsonii; assembly: GCA_034814905.1. Classification (NCBI taxonomy): domain Eukaryota; kingdom Viridiplantae; phylum Streptophyta; class Magnoliopsida; order Lamiales; family Plantaginaceae; genus Penstemon; species Penstemon davidsonii. Next base: position 10,933,211 of record JAYDYQ010002688.1, read on the forward strand.
TTTCTTTGTTATCATTCTTTTGTCATTTCACATTTAAAGTATCGTAGCCTAAATAATATCATTGTGGTTTTTCTTTTATTCTTGAATGTTTGTGTTAGGTACTTGAAATGTTACATGGTAAATGCTTAAAATTTGGGTTTTAAAAAAATAAATTAATTTGGTGGCTAAACTCAGATAAACCAAAGCCTAACAAAAATATTTCAGTTTAAACCAAAAGCCTAACCAAAATATTTGGTCCAGTTTTTGGTTTGGAAAAATGGAATTTAATGAAGGCCCCTCCTTTATGGCACCCAAGTCACCATGGAAAATGCAGCATAGTTGTGGCAAGGTATTTGTTTGACAAACAGACAACAATGAGTTTTATGAACTTACTAATAACAAATCAGGGGACTGGAAATTATACTACTGAATAATAAGCATGTAAATTTTATTTTCATAGCTTTACATAAGGGATCTTCTTAAATCATGGAAATTAGGTACGCTTAGTGTAATTTTCCAATTTGTTCTTAAATCCTGTGAGTTTCTGCCTTTAAGAACTCTTCTTAAATTGTTTTCCAAACTCTCTTGCTTGCATAGGCATCAAGTTTTGGGGGTTCAAACATTGATCCTACTGCATGGGAAGATAAAAAGTGCAAAGGAGAATCGAGGTTCCCTGCTCAGGTTAAAGTCATTATTATACTCTTTGTTTAATGTTATGTAGTATTAAATTTCTGTTTTCCCACCTCGAGTGTCTGACTTGGGGCTATCTCTTATTTTAAACTAGGTAAGAATTCGTGTTAGGAAAATCTGCAATCCTCTGGAAGAAGATGCTTTTAGGCCCGTCTTGTATCATTATGATGGTCCTAAATTTCGTCTTGAGCTCTCTGTACCCGAGGTTGGTTTTACCTCAACATTTTTTAACAGTGAAATCTGTATGATGTTATTTTGTTTGACTCGGAAACTGAGGTCATAAATTTTTTCTTGTATTGCAGACTTTGAACGTGCTAGATCTCTGCGAAGAAGCTGGAGTGTAGCTTGTTACTGTAGTGATTTATCTGTATGCTGTAGTTTTTGTGTGCTTTCAGTAGAGTTTCCATGGAGCGCAAGCTTAGGATGCGGGATATGGAGATATTGAGAGCTGTACTCCGCAGGCCAAATAAATTTAATGTTGTTTTGTGAAGATGCAAGAAGCTTCACTATATTTACTGTTGTAAACAACTTGTATGAAAGACGGATTTGGTCATTGTCTTGATGTGACCAAATGTATTTGTATGATATGCAAAGGTTGGGTTCAATATAGGGCTTACTTGTTTAGTTTATATCGGAAAAAGGCCAATTGAAGGTAAAAGGTTGTGTTTCTCTCTTCTTTCTGAACTTAAATTTATTTACTGAAATCGACATAAATTTTCAGCAAAATCTGGGCAAGCCTCAGTTATTCAAGTCCTTTTGTGTGTTATATAAATGATGCGTGCTTGTACCTAAACTAGGTATGGAACACTATAAAAAGAGAAGGCTAATACATGGAACCCAAACACACCAAATTTTCTTCGGAATATCAACTTCTAACTTTTAAAGAACAAATCATCCGTCAAAACACAAATTCCTTACTTTGAATATCTCAGCGAAATGCTTCAACAAAGAAAAAAAAAGAAAAATCTCACTTAGTCCTTATTCGTATTATATGTACTGGTCACTATAATCTCACTGATCAGATCTCATTGTCTCGGTGATTGAAGCCGCTCACATGAGACATGACGATGGTTTCCTGATTTTCATTTTCATTTTAATGTGATTTTCAACCGTTAACAACATAAAACTCACAAGACAATAATTATTCATCCAAACACTTTTTTTTTCTTCACAAAAGTTTAGAAACAAACACAATATGTGTTATTCATTTGAAAGGTAATCAACACAATACAATTACCAGGCTAACATTAAAGAAATAGATCTATTACCAGTAAATCATTTGTCACGATTCATAAATCCTTTATTTATCACATTCCTATTACAATTGCCTGATTCTTTTGGTGTACATTTGTTTGTTCATAAACATACTTAACTTAAATCAGTGGAACCCACGAATATTCTCTATTTTTCGTGAATCCACGAATGAATAATCTTTCCAACATTTCAGTACGTATGTATTTCAAAGCCAACCACTACCGAATTCATTTTGTTTGTGGAATCTACGAGATAAGGCTACCGTCACGCTTAGGTGATATTTATTTCTCTCACAACCGTATATCATATCAGATCACCCCAAAAGCGGGACCCAACATTCTCCACAAACTGCACCACAAACGCAACAATCAGCTGTCGTTTAAGTAAAGCCTTTTGAATTTAACTTCCTCAAGCTCTTCCGCAACGCTCACCTCACATACATACACATAGAATTCAGAGGAAAAAAAAGAAAAAAAAATGCCTGGACTTACAGCACCTTCGGATTATAATCAAGATCCTCGTCGCCACCCAGAACTCCTTGTTAATTCAAAGGTTTGTCGCACAATGATTATGTTATTATGATATTTCATAATATGATATATTGTTCGTTGTCGTACATATTTCATTCAATTCTCAAACATGGATCCTTAATTTATTGATTTTCATTATTTGGAACGTTTGATGTTAATATACATTTTATGCGTATGACAAACGGCTGCATTCTGAACTCAATTTTTAAGATTTTGTGTTACGTTTATGACAAAAATTGGAAACTTTTTTTTTTTAGGAGAATAAAAATTGAAACTTTTTGAAATAAGTGAATTAAAACTATTCTGAAAGCCTGCATTTTGGCTAAATTGTGTTGAATTATCAACTTCGTACGGATAAAGTTCAATGATTTTATTTTATTTTTTGGTTCAGGAACCTTTCAATGCAGAGCCACACCGTTCAGCTTTAGTTTCGTCTTACATTACACCAGTTGAATTCTTTTATAAGAGGAATCATGGACCAGTTCCAATAGTCGATGATATCAACAAGTTTGATGCCTTTACTTTTATATAATATATTCTCTTTATCTTATTAGTATGAAATAGCAAGTCATTTTAGCTGACAAATTATTTATTTGGTTGAGCTACAGATATAATGTTTTTATCTCTGGTTTAATAGAAAATCCAAAAGGATTGTACATGAAAGATATCCGGTGAGTGAATCATGTGTGTACCTTATGATGATTACTTGATTCAGGATCTTATATTGTCTTGTGATTAACAGGAAGCTTCCAAAATATAGTGTGACCGCAACTTTACAGGTATATATCCCTTTTAGAGTATAAGGATCTTTGTTTTATATGCTTCAATGGTAATGGAATGTTAACCAGGGCTTCGAGGACTATTTATTGATATCATTTTGCTCTTCTATACATGTAAAAAAAAATCACTTATAGAATAATTGTACTAAGTTGAAATAGATAGTAAGTTAATGAAGAATTTGCTTCGTCATTTAATTAAAAGAAAATGAATATTATGAGTTGCTGGTTTGAAGCACACAGGGTAACTATGGCTACTAAAAGAAAGGTTATATATATAAATGAAATGATTAGAGTACAATCTGCCTATTATGAGCTACTATGAATTAGTATATACTAGTTATTAATAATATATGACGCAATCTGTGTGTTATTCACAGTGTGCTGGCAATAGGAGGACTGCTATGAGCAAAACAAAAATGGTGAAAGGAGTTGGATGGGACATTTCTGCTATAGGAAATGGTTAGTCCATTCTGAGATGAATCCCGGACGGACTGTATTATCCTCTGCCAAAATTGTATTTTTAGTACCACATGACTGGACCCTCAGCTCTTTTTGTCCCGTGTTTCACAATTAGTACTTTGATCCCAATTTGTAGAATGTTTTGCACTTTTGGTCCCACATCACTTTTGCACTTTTGGTCGCAAATTAGATGGAAAGGGGGTGATATGTAAAACGGAGGGTGAATGTGCCTTCAAATAGAGAGAGCTCCTAATTATAGCATTATAGCAAATTAGAAAGTGATTACCAATATTATTCCTAAAGATTGAGGTTCGGAAATATACTGTTCTTTAGACACCATGTTCAAGAAATGATTAAGATGCAATGACTGGATGTGAATAGATTTGATCTAAATAGGAAGATAGCATATTTCCCGTCAATCTAGGACTAAGATTGATCTATTTCTGGTGGGGCTTTTGTGTTTTACTAAAGATATTTGAGAAAAGCTACTTTTTTAGTGAGTTCTGTTTTTTCATGTCATTATTTTTGTGTATATCGATGTAGCTGTTTGGGCTGGGGCCAGATTAGCAGATGCTCTTGAACTTGTTGGTATTCCTAAATGCTCACATGTAACGCCATCCGGAGGAAAACATGTAGAATTCGTAAGCATCGACAAGTGTAAGGTAACTCCATTTCCTTTGGCTCTTCATCATCTTTTTTCTCAGTCGAGTCGAGTCAGGATGTCGCCTAAGATCAGCAATTAGTTGTTTTGAACAGGAAGAGAATGGAGGCCCTTATAAAGCTTCAATTCCATTATGTCAGGCCACAAACCCTGAGGCTGATGTTTTACTAGCTTATGAGATGAATGGAGAGGTATTCTATTAGGAGAAATTGCATTTTTAGTCCAACCCACGAGATTTAACTTTCAGCCCTTTTGTTCCCATACTTCACAAAATTGCATTTTTTTAAGCACGGGACTAAAAGTGCTATGGGTCCAAAAAATGCAATGTTCCCTCTCAAGTGCCTTATTGCCCCTAATCTGATATCTCTATACAATATACTGTTTTGTATGCAAAAGACTCTTGAAAGGGATCATGGATATCCATTACGTGTGATTGTACCTGGTGTTATTGGTGCTCGTTCTGTGAAATGGCTTGATTCCATCAACATTATTGCAAAAGAATGCCAGGTAAAAAACTCAAATTTAGTTGTGCTTGCAAACAATCACATTACTTTTATGTATTTCTTTTCTGTAGGGATTCTTTATGCAAAAGGATTATAAAATGTTCCCACCTTCAGTCAATTGGGATAATATCGACTGGTCTACGAGGCGACCACAAATGGATTTTCCTATTCAGGTATCAACTCAAATGCAGCTTTTATTGATAATGGGAAACTGTATTTTACTTCTTGTGATCTTTTGCAATGTTATTCTTGCTACAGAATAGAGCTTCGCAAATATTTTTCCTCTTGTTACTGTGACCACATTTTTTAGAATAAAATTGTTTTATTAGCGAAGAAAATGGATTTTTTCCCTCGGTTTCGCAAGGGTTTAATCTCTTTCGAGGCGCGTCGGGCATATTATATGGGAACCTCTTCCAACAAGGATTTGAACTTGAATTCGCCACTTTGGGGGACTACTCCCTTCCACTAAACCAATCACTTTGTTGGGATTTATGCTCCCACAAGACTGAACGCTCAACATTTCTAGTCCAATACTTTCAAAAATAGCACTTAGGTCCCATATTTTTTTGCACATTTAATCATTTCCCGCCTTTCCATCCATTGTGGGACCGAAAGTACAGAACAGAGTTATATGGGACTACAAGTGACTATCGGACAAAAGATGCTAACAATGGATGGAGAAGGTGGAAAATACGAAATGTGCAGAATAAATTAAGAAGTCAGACCAAAATTGCTAGTTTTTAAAGTGCAGGACTAAATGTGCTGAGTGTCCAGGCCTATGCGACTAAAATTGCATATTTCTATAGACAAACATCAACATAAATTTTAGGAAACTGCTACGTATATATGATTCTCAACTGATGCTTGAAATGTATGCTGTTCGTAGTGTGCAATCGGCTCTCTTGAAGACGTAAACAAAGTTGAACCTGGAAAGGTAACTATAAAGGGTTACGCCGTATCAGGAGGTGGCCGAGGGATAGAGAGAGTAGATGTATCTATAGATGGCGGAAAGACATGGTTTGAAGCCTCCAAATCTCAGAAAGCTACTAATACATACATTTCTGATGGCGAAAATAGTGATAAATGGGCATGGGTGCTTTTTGAGGCCGAGGCTGACATTTCACGTAGCACTGAGATAGTGGCCAAAGCAGTAAGTTATATGAATTCTCATTTCAATGCTTTTAGAATGTTAATTAGGATATAGTTTTGTATGTCCAAATGATGATCCAAGAATAGAAAGACGGAATATAACGCGACTTGACTTGTTTGTTGTTTTGTCTGTTGTAATACTTGCAGGTGGATATAGCCGGAAATGTCCAGCCTGAAAACGTGGAAGTTATTTGGAACTTGAGAGGTATACTTAATACATCGTGGCATCGGGTTCATATTGAGATTGATAGGTGACTCAAATATGTAGGTAAAATACCAGACAATCCCTCATTAATTGTGATAAAAAAATCAGTTTTCTCAACTGTATTCATGTTGTTGTAGATTTGGAAAAACAAGATTTAGTGTTGTTATTTTGATATTGATTCTTTATAGACAAAGTTTGTGACAATATATAGTATAAGGGCACCTTAGTAATTCCAAAAGGACCAAAACGAATATGTATTACGATGTATTTTATTGAAATCTAATGTGTAATTTCAGAAGATGTGTTGGTATTTTTGATGTTTTTTGTTAACACGAATGTATTGCACAGGAAGTTTGAAGATACCACGGGAAAGTGAAGTACAATATACAACGAAATTAAAATAAGAGCGAGCGAGCGAGCGAGCAAGCAAGCACTACTCTAATCCAGAGCCAAATAAACAAAACCATCAGAATCTAATCCTACCACTGCAGACAATCTTGTCATCAATTGATGTCCTTGATTCTTTAAGAATTGCTCCCTCAAGCCACCATAACAGAGCAATTCAAAATAAAATGGCTCAATCGACTCCGCCCGCTATCAATACGCCTCCACTGCAGTTCACTTGACCCATCATCACCCGGACAACAAGTATATATAGCCATACAATTACCCGCACACAAACCAGCCGCAGCTCCTATAACCAAAAGCTCGTCGCCCAAAGACTTAAACGCAACTCCCCAACCTCTATTACAATCGGCTCTAACCGGAACTACCCCCAAAGCTTTCCAAGTATTGCTCTTCTTCAAATACACCTTCAACTTATTCGTAGAAGATTCAATCGAATAAAGCTCGTTTTTCACAACCGCAAGTAAAGGCGGAGAATGGGAAGTTTGCACTGGGTCATCTTTCAACATATCGGGTATTAGTACCCAAATATTTCTAGATTCGTCTAAGTATTCACCGCACGTCAATTCCCCATCCTCGTTTCTTCCTCCAATCACGTAAAATTTACCGTCCATATAAATTCCCGCGCAAAGCTTTCTCTTTTGTTTCATTCTCGGGAGTGGTTCCCAAATTTGACTATCAGGATTGTATTTCTCGGCCGAGTTGAAAACTTCATTTCTAACCGTGGCCCCCATTCCACCCGCCACGTAAGCAAAGGTACCGCAAGTTGCGGATGCGAATAAGCATCTAGGACTAATCATCGATGGACCTTTGAACCATTTGTTCATGGCTAGTTCGTATCTATAGATGACCAAACCCTCGATTTCTCTACCAGAAACGAGTAAATTAGTGCCTGCGCATATCGATTCCTTGTCTCCTGCAGAAAAACAAGGATCGGATGGGAGAATCGGGAGTTTTATACGGGAGTTGAATTTTCGATCAAATGCACACCAAGTACTTTCTCCACTAGCAAACATGAAAATGGTTGGTTCTTGGAAATTTATCTCTTTTCGGATTTTGTAAAGCTCTCCGGATTTTAGAAGGGTTAGAGATCGTTTGTGCACGAAGCATAGTTTCCAATGCTCCGATCTTGGAAACTTTGCAAAGATTAGAGACTCTAATTCGTCGCTTAGAGAGGAAACAAGTGAATAATCTGCATCCTGAGGTTTGTTTTCAGACAAAACATGAGCACTACTATCACCATTTACGGACGTTCTAATCCTTTTGTGGATAGAAATACCAAGATTGTTGTTCCATTCATTGTAACTAAAGTTTAAATCAAATGTCCCATGATGCTGTCCTAGAAAGGGGGCATTTTCGTCTAGACACTCCTCTTGTTCTCCGGCTATATTGCGTTGTTTAGGCATTGAGGTAACAATTGCAAAACTAAAATCCTCCAAATTTTCATCTGGTTAAAATAAAAGGAACTAGATATGGATTATGTACAAGAATAGAAGACTTATATAACAGAGATATCAACATCAGAATTAAGTCATTTGTTATGAACAACACAATAGAAACAAAAGGAATCAAGAAAATAAGGCAAAATTGGAAATTTGTCCCATAGGTTTTGAACATTTAGCATTTTTTATCCCAAGCTATTCAAAATTGTACTTCTAGTCCTAGTTTCTAAAATGGTTAGTCCTTTTGGTTTCCATCCAATATAGATCTAAAGTGCAAAACAAAGACTTGCATGAAACAGAATAGCAAAAAAGATGGAAGGGAGGGGTTAGCTGTGAGCCTGTGAGGATCGAAAGTGCAAATAAATCTTAAAAATACTGGACCAAAAGTGCAATTTTATAAAACAATTAACTAAAAGTTTTGAAAGTTATTACAAAAACTTCAGTTTTGGCTGAAAATAAATTCTGTAAGTTAACAAATGTCCTGTAATCTAATACATAAAACACATATTTATGATCAAGTATAGTCTGTTTATTACAACAAAAAGTACTAATAACTATCTGAAAAATTGGTGGAGAGTAAATTGAAAAAATGGAAACTTTACCACACTATTTATTGTTCCCCCTATACATATATCATTTCATATAGACCACCCACTTATATATACTTAAACATGAACAGAGAGCATAAATCCAGAGTACACACTTAATTAAACACACATATACACATTTTCACACACTCACAGACATAGTTAATAAGGAGTATATATATATATATATATATATATATATATATATATGTAGTCAAATGCAACAAAAGCTAGAAGCTTACCAGGGAGAAACAAAGCATGAAGCATTCATACTGCATAAAAACAGGAACTCACAAATGAGAAACCAAAGCACAAGTGATTGCACAAAACCCTATAAGTAGAAGACTGAAAAAAGAATTCTTTATACTATATGTCTATATGTTTGTGTATATAATATTTATATACTCAGATACACATAGAAAAAGTGAATGTAAATTGTATATAGAGATTATGGACATATTGAAAAAAGAAAAGGAGGTGCGAGCATTGAGGCAAAGAATAATTAATGGGACCTTCCCATTTGCCGAAGGGTATATAGGGTAAATGCATGATAATTCTCAGTGTTATGATAAACTTAGACGAAACTCAATTAATTTTTTATTGCGCAGAATCTCTTTGTACTTCTTAAAACTTAGTATGAAATACTTAATTTGTAAAAAATAAGTTATTTTGAATCGGCTTATTTCGATAAACAATTTTTAAAATAGTTCATATTGATCCTTACAACTTCACGTGAAATATTTTAAAATTATTATTTATGAAATAAGCCGATCTAAATCGATTTTTTTAAACATGTTGGGGGTTTCGTATTGAGATTTTAAAAGTACAAGGGAGTTCTATGCAATAAAAATTTCACGATGTAGTTTCTTATAGGTTTCACATAATAAAGGAAAGTATCTTGTATTTTCCCGAGTTTATAATATTTTCAAAATTAATTAAATTAAATATGAAGGGCCGGTGTTTAATTCTGTATGGATAAGTAATCTTTTCAAGAATTCATCATGGAATTTTAAATTGTGAAAGTGGGAGAATATTAAAATGAATAATTGTAAAGTTACTTTTTCTTGAATTCTTACCACCAAATAAACTGACACGCGCCAAGCCAAATTGGATTGACACTAAATTTCAAGAGATTAATTTTCTATTTTTTCACTTGATCTTTTAAAGTAATTCTTAATTTACAAGGATAAGAGGCCAGATAGAAAATTACAATCTGGTCAACCTTACTTCAATTCAATTCAATCACGCATTTTATTTGTAAGTCTCAATAAAAAAATAAATTAATTGAATATGCTGTGAAGAGTGGACGGCTACCAACCCAGAAATAGCATTCTACACGGAAAATATATACAATTTGGTCCATTGACATCTGATCTATTCAGCTCATCAACTCCAAAAAATGGAAAGAAAAAGCAATAGCCCAAAACACATCGGTGAATTAAACAATTCGTTCAATTGTTCTTTGTTTAATTCATAATTGTTTTAGATTTATCAAAGATATTAGTCCTCACAATGTGACGAATTTATATTCATAATTGTGCTCGAGAAGATTTTCACTTGATATATCTAACATATCTCAAAAAGAATTTAGTCAGATCTAAAATGTAAATATCCTTGAAAAAATAAAAAAGAAGTTTATGAATTTTAGAAGTTAGATTAGTGAATTTATATAGAAAGAGCAATTACAATGTTTTTTCCGTACACTTGATCAAAAATAAAAATGTCACATATCTTACTAATAAAATCCAATGACAATAGCCTTAACGACACTATAAAATGGATCCAAAAATCAAAGAATATCGTTGAGTGAATTCCTAGTAAATTCCTGGTGCAACATTTTCAATTATATAGGGAAGACATTTTTATTTTATTTTTTTATCTTGTAAATTATGTAATTATTGAAAACAGATAGTGATAGTCTTATTTTATATGAAAAGATAGATACGATAAAAATAATGTTTAAGAAAATAGACTCGCCTTTAATTGTCACTAAATGTATGAATTAATGCATAATGTATTTACAATCATAAAATCAAAGAAAATCTCATAAATCAGATCTATGCGAGAATTTTTCCTCGATTTCTCGCATTTATAAAACCTATTTTATCTAGTTTAATAATCTGGATCAATTGCAGAGAAAATGACACGCCGCAACCCTAGAAAGTGGAAATCCATTGGATATTTTTTCTTTATGACTAGTATAACATTTTTTATATTTGAATTCCCAAAAGTTATGGCACTGTCTCTCCACTGATTAGTTGGTGGGATTTGCCTTTGATTTTGGTTCTCCTTTTCACATAATATTTAATTTATAAACTCATGTTTCACTATCACAATCGTGTAGGCATAGCATTTGCAAAATATAATTAAATAAATTGTTTGTCCTAAATCATCAAAGTATTGAAATCTATACCATGGATTGGGCCAACTTGTCAGCTTTAAGCCCGCAGATTTGTAAGATTATACCAATGAAACTAAACCTTAAATCTCTAACCTTAAACAATGAGCACCCCCACTAATTTGCCATCTCATTGGCTTATATTTTGTGCCACTACATCTTAATTGGTGAAGAACATATATAGTTTAATTCTTCAGTCTTTCACTAATTCCACCTGGACATTGTAATATTATAAAATTGAACTTTTTTTCGTGCTTATCTTACATTGAAACTCGAGATTGTATGAGTACCGTCTTCAAAGTTCAAAGCCTATCAATATCTCAAAATTAAATAATTATTTTTTCCGGTTTTCTAAGAGTACTATTGTATTGCTAAGGTCACATAACATGCAAAGAATGGACTTTTTCTAGACGTTGTCACTGGACTAGTTCTTAACATGTCTATCAATTGCAATTGCATTGAATATCTCACTCAGAAATATAAATCACATTCTGACCAAGGATTTTTGTTGTTTCGGATGTTCAAAATTATTACAATCATCCAATAAGAGAAGGATTTCTACATTTTCACATTTAAATTCTTTACAAACATGAACAACTACATCTCCTTAACTACTACATATTTATCTCGGGGCATATTAGGTCCACTTCTTTTAACACAGTAACAATAACTATTTTGGTTTTTACACTCTGAACAGATAAGAAAAAGGGAGCTACCAACTTAGAAAAGTTAATCCAATTCCCAATTAAAATTAAGTCCAAACTGAGCCCAAAGAAATAAAGTAACAAGGCCCAAAATCCAAAATTCAATAAGCCCAATTACATGACCCGGTCTCTATCTCAATCAATTTGTAATTCTATTTTATCCAAAACTGCATGAACACAAATCTCCCAAACAAATCCTTCAATGGCTGCTACTGCTACCTCATTCATAGCCAACCTCTTCTCTTTCTTCACCTCTTCCAAACCACCACAATCTATTTATCCGACGAAAGCTCCGCCTTCTCAAATCTCCCTTTCCTCCGCCGATACGTCATCCAAAGACAGATGGACCCCACTGACCTCATCGAACGAACCACAGCCGTCGATTTCCTCCTCATCCGACGTCATATCGGTGGTCTGCCCCTCGCTCGCGTATGCGAACACACTTTTTTTTCGATCTGCGTATAACGTTCAGGTGATTGTCGACGATAATGAACCGGAGGAGAGGCTTATTGGTCGGTTCAGGAGGGAAGTGATGCGAGCTGGAATTATTCAGGAATGTAAACGACGTCGTTACTTTGAGAATAAGCAGGAGGAGAAGAAACGCAGAGTACGTGATGCTGCTAAGCGCAATCGTCGCAGGTTGGTTATTTTTCTTTCCATCTATGCGTCATCGCTTCAATTGATGGACCTTTGTGCTCTATCTTCTGTACCTATATGATTTTTTATCATTTTTTTTATATTGGTAGTGCAATTTCTATATAAGTTCAATGGACTAAATTGCAAATAGATTGTTGACAGTGATAGTCATGTTTCTGTAGTAATTTTATTGAGATGATTTGAACAGACGGTTTCAACCAAGAACTGGTCCACAAGACAAGGAAGAGGTATCTTCTAACAAGAAGAAGGGTGATGATGTTGAAGATAATTGGGAACTCCCTGAAGGACTTTAGATATGTCCCTATTTTCTCTCTTCCTTCTTTCCTTCCTTTTGGGTTAAAAAAAAAAAAGTTCTAATTAGGAGATGTTTATTTATTGATTAAAATACATTTTTTGTGATGAAGATATGATATCAGTTCAGTGCTTTTAACATTTATATATATATAATTGTTGGTTCTCTAACCTATGTATTCATATGAAACGATGAACATTTTGCCCCCATTATCGTACCTAGGTAAATTTTATATAGATGCTGCAAAAAGCACAAGTGTCAATGTCATTGCTGGTGAACACAAGTCATTCAGACTACTTTGAGAAGATCACAGACCTTGTGATTAGATAGATGAGATCAAATTGGGTATGGTCAGAATTTCCCAAAGATATACTCCCATTTTGTTTTGATGGGGAAAGGAGGCCAGCTCAACCTATTAGGCAGCCCCAATACCTACGCTCGAGTTGGCCTCGAGCTAACTAAGAGCTCGCTAGCAGACCTAAAAAGGGATAATTTGCACACAATCAAGCGTTGCCTTGCATAAGGTTGACCATAACATTGCACCCCTTGATTAAGGAAATTGGATTGATTCGAGGGTTATTACTGGAACCTCAACGGTCTTTTCTAGCAATTGCTCATTTTTGAGGTGAAGTAGCATCGCATTCGCATGGATACATGTAAAGTCCACCTGAAATCCCTATAGGAAGTATCAATAAATAATTTATTGCATTTGTTTAGCGATCCAACAATTTTATGTGCGATATTGCATTTGTAACCATGCACAAAATCCACTCCCCCTTCGGGTGAAGGGATAATGATGGTAGTATAATTTCAAGAATTAATTAAATGGATGTTCAAGATTAGCAAATTTTAATTCATGGTATAACGAATAAACTATTTTTTTTTCCAAATCACATTGCTATATTGAGTATAACAAAAGAGGTGACGTAACAAGGATTCAAATAATTACAAGGAAAAAAACACATAAATTGATTATTCAGGATAGATTTAATCATATTGATTGCTTAATCATTGCTTAATTTGGATAGTGACTTGTCAACAATACGACAGGTCATTTATTTTGCACCGCTAGATCAACACAGTTCTCCAACTTGATGCTTATTACACTACTCAGAAGAGATGGAGCTTATCTGTTGCTGTAGATCCAATACCAAGTTGCATTCATATGCTGGATCGAAATTTCAACTTAAATTTTAATCCAAATTCAGAAATTGAATCTAAGCCAATCAATCACATGTGAAATTCATAAATTGAATCTACAATGCAACTGATTCAATAATGAATCTTGACCAAATATTAAATCATTTTAGTTATGGTTGATGGGTATAAATCTCATTTGGCAAGGGTAATTGATTAGTAGCATTAACTTCAATTAATTCTTCAAGTGCTATTGGATGATAGGTCATAGTCAAAGCCAACTACTCCATACGAGAGAAAATTAATAATTTGTATATTTAAAACTATTATTTGTTCCTTTCAACTTAAGAGATTATTTTGCTCCCGTTAGGTACTATTATATTACATGGTTATCTACATTGTTCTATTCTGATATCATTCAGGGCATCTTCAATTTTTTATACTCCTAATTAGAATATAAACAATAAAGATACTTAATGATTCCAAACCCAATTATCAACCCCAAAGTCCAAACCCCACCACCAAGTTGGTTCACTTCGTGGGACCGGCTCATACTTTCTGATACTAATTACTTCATTTATGATTTTCATAGTAATAAAAATACAAGTCCTAAAAGGGGCAATTATTTCACACATGAAGATCACATGTCCTAAAAGTAAATAGCGACGAGGCTGATGAGTTAGTTATCGGACAAACTAGTATTCTTATGAATTCTTGTGAAGGCATCAACTTTGTTAGACGATTCATGACAAAGGGTGTATATGTAAGGTGAATTTCTAATTAATATTTGTCATATGAAACTTAAAAGTACGAGAAATACGAGTAATTATTGAAACCAAGGGTATTTCTGTAATTTTACCTAACCTCAGGTTGTCCTTTTTTAATTATTGCTACTTAGTATATTCACTCCTCCTTAAAATATTTTGTAATTTAACCTCTTCCACTAGTGATATAAAAAAAACATTTCCAACAAAGCATCGTCCCTAAGTTTTGGAACATATATAAAAACTCCAAACTCTGCTAGTATTATTAGCTACAAGAAGACAAACAAAGTTCCGCATAACACTAAATTCAACATGTGAAATCTTCTTAGTGTAGATAACAAACTCACCTTCTATTGCAACTGGAAACTGATAAGCTGACTTACACAAGCTCCTCTCCATCTCTGCTTCAGCCACTCACCTAATGGAAGACTTTAACAAGTTAGCAGAAACAGAAGCAGCAAATATAGAAACATTGACTAAACATGAAGAACGTGATCCGGAAAGCAACATGATCAATCAACCTCTACTCAAAAGAGCCCCAGTACTTCCTGTGAATCCAGTTGCTATTGTTGGAGCCAAGGTTACTCACATAGAGAGCTTGGACTACGAGTAAGAGCAACATTCAAATATATTTCTCCATTTGATCATTATAACTTCCCTTTTCTTTGTAAAGGTTCCTTACTTTGAACCGTAGAAAAAATGTTTTTTTAATCCCATAAAACAGGATCATTTGCGCTTTTGGTCCCGTACATCACAAAACTGCACTTTTAGTTTCAGTTTTTAAAATGCTTTGCACTTTTCATCCTATCACCTTCAATATAATTTGGGACCAAAAGTGCAAAACTAAGATCTATGAGACAAAAGTGTTGATCAGAAACTATTCTAAAGAACCAAAAGCGCAAAATATTTTGAAAACTGAGAAGAAAAGTGCAATTTGTAAGATGTAGGACTAGAAGTACAAAATATTTTAGAGAACTGGGATCAAAAGCACAATTTTTTTAAGTACGGGACAAAAGTGCCGAGTGTATAATCCTGTGACTAAAAATGCTAGTTTGCCTTTGAACTGATTTAGGATTAATGAGAATGATCTGTTCAAGCAAGACTGGAGAAGCAGATCAGATGTCGAAGTGTTGCAGTATATATTGTCTAAATGGTTGCTAGCATTCCTTGTTGGGCTTTTAACAGGAATTACAGCAACTCTCATCAATTTTGCAGTAGAAAATATTGCAGGATACAAACTTCTTGTTGTGGTCAAGTACATCGAGCAGAAAAGGTACCATCATTGATACTTTTATTGCCTTGCTCACATAGATAAGTAAAATTTTAACTTCCCATTGGCATCGGATTTTATGGAAGCAGGTACCTAATGGGATTCATATATATGACTGGAGCAAATTTTCTTTTAACAATGGTAGCTGCTGTTCTCTGCGTTTGTTTTGCACCTACAGCAGCTGGTCCAGGAATTCCTGAAATTAAAGCTTATTTGAATGGAGTTGATACTCCCAACATGTTTGGCGCAACTGAATTGATTGTTAAGGTACACTGTAATAAACCACATACAGTTTATCATGATTATTATGCAATCCTTTATAAACTCTCATCAGTTTAAAGGAAAACATTTTTTAATTAAAGCACCGACAACTTTCTTTAGCTACTTCGATTGAATATTCAAACATAGAAATGGTTTCAGGAGGATCATGAGAGTGCCAAGTTTATGTGACATTCATGAAGTTATAACTCATAATGGTGTAAACATTAACTATGTTATTACACATAAGATAGTACAATTTTTGAAGTTGTTTGGTATTAATGTCTAAAGCATAAATTAGTGGCAAATTAGTAACACGAGGCAAAATTTACCAACTAAATTTGGTGTTATGCCACAGACATTATACTATCATATGGGTTGGAAGTGAGATAATTTTACTTGTGTAAGTGCCCAAATATGGCTGGTTTTCACTTGTTTACAAATCGAAATGCTTTGTTAATCAAAACCAAAGTAACCAAACAAGATAAAAATTGCTACAAGACATAATCTCACCTAATCTTGGCTGCCAAACAAGTTCTAAAAGTTATGATACATACCAGCTTGTAGCTGAGATGCCATACTTTGTCATTATCACAGATTATAGGAAGCATTGGAGCTGTTTCTGCTGGATTGGATCTAGGAAAAGAAGGGCCTCTGGTGCACATTGGGAGCTGCATTGCTTCACTATTAGGTCAAGGTGGGACAGACAATTACCGAATTAAATGGCGCTGGCTAAGATACTTCAACAATGACAGGGACAGACGAGATTTGATCACCTGTGGTTCCTCATCCGGAGTCTGTGCTGCTTTCCGAGCCCCTGTTGGAGGTGTACTCTTTGCTCTTGAAGAGGTGGCTACATGGTGGAGAAGTGCTCTTCTCTGGAGAACTTTTTTCAGTACAGCAGTTGTAGTTGTTGTGCTTAGGGCCTTCATGGAGTACTGCAAATCTGGGAAGTGTGGATTATTTGGGAAAGGAGGCCTAATCATGTTCGATGTGAGTGGTGTTTCTGTGAGGTACCAAGTGGTGGACATAATCCCTGTGACTGTAATAGGAGTGATTGGTGGCATTTTAGGAAGCTTGTACAACTACCTTCTCCACAAGGTCCTTCAGGTCTATAATGTCATAAACAAGTAAGCGTCAATATTGCATTTTTAGTCTCAATCGGCTTGACACTCAGCACTTGTAGTCCCTCGCTTTCAAAAATAACAATTTTGGTCTCAACTATTTGAACTGTTTTGCACATTTTGACTTGGCACTCTATCCATTATTTGTATTTTTGGTATCGTAGGTCGGTCTCTTTAGGCACTTTAGGTACCATATTGGATGGAAGGGTGGAAAGAATGAAATGTGAAAAAACAAAACATTGTTGGGACCAAAAATGTTTTTTTTTTAAAGTACGAGACCAAAAGTGTTGAGTGTTCAGTCATGCGGGACTGAAAATGCATTTCTTCCCTTTTGATCTGTAGCCGAAGCTAAGTTGTAATTCTTCACAAGTTCACGTTGCTTATGTATCATTTCATGGCTATTTTGCAGCAAGGGTAAATTGCAAAAACTTCTTCTCAGTCTAAGTGTCTCCATTTTCACATCTGCATGCCTTTACGGACTTCCTTTCCTTGCAAAGTGCCGACCTTGTGATCCATCCACACTGAATTCTTCTTGTCCTACAACCGGAAGGGGGGGAAAGTTCAAGCAATTCAACTGCCCAAAAGGCTACTACAACGATTTAGCCACTCTTTTACTTACCACAAACGATGATGCTGTTCGGAACCTTTTCTCCATCAACGCTTCAACAGAATTCACTACTTTTTCCCTCATGATCTTCTTTGTACTGTACTACATATTAGGACTTATCACTTTCGGCATAGCCGTCCCATCTGGTCTCTTTCTCCCTGTTATTCTCATGGGTTCAGCTTATGGTCGTATGCTTGGTATTCTCATGGGACCATACACAAGAATTGATCAAGGCCTCTATGCCGTTCTTGGGGCAGCCTCACTCATGGCTGGCTCAATGAGAATGACTGTCTCCCTATGCGTTATATTTCTTGAACTCACAAACAACCTTCTATTGCTACCCATTACAATGTTGGTTCTTCTTATAGCTAAAACTGTAGGAGACTGCTTCAACCCGAGCATATATGACATAATTCTTGAACTAAAGGGATTGCCTTTTTTGGATGCAAATCCTGAACCATGGATGAGAAATATCAAAGTTAGTGAGCTAGTTGAAGTAAAGCCCGCGATTGTTACCCTTGCTGGAATTGAGAGGGTGGGTCGTATAGTTGAAGTCCTGAAAAATACTACACATAGTGGTTTCCCAGTTGTGGATGAAGAAAATGGGGCAACAGAACTGCATGGTCTGGTACTTAGAGCTCATCTAATTTTAGTGCTGAAGAAGAAGTGGTTTCTGCAAGAAAAACGAAGATCAGAAGAATGGGAAGTGAGAGAGAAATTTACCGCCATTGATTTGGCAGAAAGAGGGGGTAAGATTGAAGAGGAAATATTGACAAATGATGAAATGGAAATGTATGCTGATTTACATCCTTTAACCAATACAACCCCATACACTGTTGTTGAAAGCATGTCAGTGGCCAAGGCAATGGTGCTATTTAGGCAAGTGGGGCTCCGCCATATGCTCATTCTACCTAAACATCAAGCAGCCAGGGTAAGCATATGATACTTGGTTAGACTAAATTTCAACATCACGGAAGAACTTTTAACTTACTTTTTGCTAAATAAAACTGACGGAGAATGTATGAAAAATGGTAAAATTACATACAGTTTTTAGAATCGGACCCTCAGCACTTTGGCCCCGCGCTTTACAAATTTGTACTGGTCCCTATTCTTTTTAATGTTTAGCAATTTTGGTCTCATCGGCCCCCTTTTCATCCAACTTGGGACCAAAAGTCCAAAACTGATTGAGTCTTTAAGACCAAAAGTGCAAACATGGAGGAAAAGG
Organism: Penstemon davidsonii; assembly: GCA_034814905.1. Classification (NCBI taxonomy): domain Eukaryota; kingdom Viridiplantae; phylum Streptophyta; class Magnoliopsida; order Lamiales; family Plantaginaceae; genus Penstemon; species Penstemon davidsonii. Next base: position 10,952,290 of record JAYDYQ010002688.1, read on the forward strand.
GTGCAATAGGACCGGATTTGCAGAACATTCTAGAAATTTGGGACCAAAATTTCAATTTTGTAAAGTGAAGGACCAAAAGTGCTGATCCAGTCCTATAACACTACTAATGTAATTTTGCCAAAATAAATGGTAGTGAAGATGCAGTATGTCTGACCTGTTGTTTTGACCATCTGATAGGTGTCTCCTGTGGTGGGAGTTTTGACAAGGCAGGACCTGAGGGCTCACAACATTTTGAGTGCCTTTCCTCATCTGAAAAATTCCCAAGTAAAAAGAGGCATTGATCCAGAAGTATCGTGTTTTTGAGATTTTTTATTTTTTTTTACTTTTGATTTATTCTCCAGATTCATGTGTATATGATAACCAAAGGAGTGTAGAAAATTTGTCATGATAAAATGTTGTCTTATGGATACACCAGTTCATAATACATCTCATTTCTTGAATCATTTAGTTACAAAACTGAAATTCCCTTCAATCTTAGTTAACAAAAAATTCAAGAACTTAGTCAAACATTTGTAACTGCCTATGGATGTTCAAATGCTCTCAAGTTTAGGCCTTTTTCTTTTTTCCAGATTTCTTTCTCTTTATGTTTGCTCCTGAGCCTCTTTTGAACACAGCAAGTACCTCAATACTGCATCAGAAAGGACTGTAAGATTGACATGTTAATGAACCACAATAAAATAACTCAGCTATGAAAGCATCAGCCAACAGCTAATGCAGCACAAAAATACACCTAGGTTATCAGTGTATGAGATTAAATATATCAATTGGGAAGAATGAACACATAAGAACGAAGGCAAAATGATTTGGAAGGAAGAAATGTTTTGGTGTGTAGAGAGAGAGATAGAAGCAGGACCTCTGAGTTCCTGGAAAAAAATTAAAGCCATGGGCTTTCTCTAAACGCCATGACTTGTTAGAGAGCAACATCTTGCAATCCTGTAAGCAAAATGCAGCATTATACTCATAAGATAGAAGGGACAATATGACGTTTTAAACTAAATTGTGTGGAAAAAGGGGAAATATAAAACTAATTTCAAGACTTCACTTGTTTTAATTAAATGGTAACTCTTTGCAACCATTTGATATTTTGAATACATATAAAGGCTATATGTACCTCTTTGAAACTACCCCATCCGCAGCTTATATAGATAAGAGTTTCAGGTAGCGAGTTACTTTCTTCTTGTGCTCTCTGGCTACTATTACTCTGCACTGAACTTTCTCTTTCTCGTAAAATCCAAGGTCTTTTTTCAGTGACCTCTTTTTGGGCACTGAAAGAAAGGGAAAAAAAAAGGGGGTAACTGAATGCAAATATACAAGATTTCCAATCTCACATTTCCAATCTCACAAGTCACTAAGATTTCGCGTAATTCAGAATGCTAAATAACGACTCCACCTTTCAGGTGATTTATCTTTGAGCTTCAAGGATGACAAAGAATGTAATGCACTGATCAGAGATCGGTCTAGCCCCTTCCGCGGAGGATCAACCACCACAACATCAGATCCAATGATCCAAGAAAGTGGATCCTGAAAGTGAGTTCACAGTGAAGCTATAGTAAAAATAGCAGTTCTACTATGCTTCAGGGCCTTTTTTGTGAATATTTATCCATGTTTAATTTCCCAAATTGATTTCAGCCAATTTTCATGGGAGTGCATATATTTTCTACAATATTTATTTAGACAGTAATGAAATTGAAGTGCTAACTTTTGAAGTGTCAGCATGATGCCAGCTGATGTTGCTGTCCATACTGGTTGGCAATCGGGAAGCTGTCTTTTCAAAAGAAAGCTTAGATTCTTTGTTAACCTCCACACATTTTACGGACCTGCAATACGAAGATGTACTCAAGAAATTTAACAATATTCCTATCTAGCACCTGACAGGAATAATTAAATTAAAATCTAACCCACCTGCATTTCCTTGTGGCAGCCAAGGATAAACCAATGACCCCAGCCCCAGCATAGAGATCAACTACTGATGCACCATACGGGACACATTTATGTAATTTACTGAGCAGAGAATCAAAAGCCTGCCAAAAATATGAATTCCAAACAGTGGTTAGTATGCAAGGCGCTGTAGGTTATTTTCTGCTGCCATATATTTAAAAGAAAAATTGGCAGTAATTAATTCTTAAAATATAGAAATAACTGAAGCTTTAACAACAAATACCAACCCGTGTATTTGCTTGCCCAAAGCTTGAAGGAACCATTGAAACATCAATTCCTCCTACATGCTCCCAGAAGTTTCTGTCACCTAAAAGATGTCTCCATCTGTTCCCAAAAATGATCTGCGATATTAGGCGATGGAGAGTAAGGCAGTGCACCAGAGAACTTGGATATTAACTCAATTGTCCATGACTCATTGTGAAAAAGTTCTCGGCATAGTATTCATTTATCTGCTATCAAGCTCATAGATTAGAACCAAAGTATTATTGGAAATCAATACAGCTCCAATATCTACTGCCACTGAACATGTAACGCTTATGCAACAACACAAAAAACAGATGGTGTAAGAATAGCCATTTAACTAAACCATTGATTTGTAAACCTTCGTGTAGTTAACAAGGTTCACAAAATGCACAATTGAACAAGTGCGTGCAAGAACCAAACGAGACTAACTCACATTATTTGTTGATGTCTGAAAGTTAGCCCATACAGAATGGATCAAATGCACTTTCCTCTTTGGTCCCCCGTTCATCCACATATACTAAAGTTTGAACTAGATCAGCATTTGCACATTGAAGGTTTATGAGATTAAAGAAAGTCAGTAGAACAACCAAGCTGATCTTACATTGGCCAAAGCATTTAATTTTCCAAAACTAGGCGAGCTCTCACTTCTCGAATTCCAAACCAAAGAAACCTGCACCTTGCCTGAAATCATCCATGAAACATATCAGTTCAACAGTCAACTATTTTACAATGCATCATTAAGTTTCCACCAACCATTTCTGTATCTTTCAGAAGCGGGAAGAGATGTGTTGTATGTAGTCACAGCCATCTACAAGTGCAAATTAGTGACACAAAATGAAAGTATAAGTTACTATTCATCACAAATTTCTCTAAATTTTCTTCTTTTTGTCGAAGGTCCGGGTGTGGAAATAGCAATTCCATAACTGCCATTTATCACTCACCTGAACATATCTTAAGTCACCCGTTCCTTGGTCTTCATCATATGGCTCAATGTTCAATTCAGCCATTCCTATAAAGGAAAATATACAAAAGAGCATCACTAGCAGCACAATTTCTCGATCATACATAGGAAATGCACCTAATTACAATAGATTTGTATCATAAGACAAAATTTAGAGAAAACCTTTTTTCAGTAACTCCACAGCAGCATTAATGCTCGGATGATGAGCTACAGAACAAGAAAAATCATGACCGTAAGCAACATACATACTTATAATGTATATATACACACACTGATACACATTACACACGGTCAAAATATTGGAAATCAGATAAGTGATTTTAGGACCTTGGCATTCAGGAATATCAACTATATTATGAGTGCCCTCTTCATAAAGCCCAACTAATGGCTTCTCCGAAGAACCACGAACAGCAAGCTTCGCGCGACACCTCCATCCCCTCTACCAATTTTAAAAATACTTTTTTTCTAAATAATTATATAAAAAAAGTTGAAATTAACTAATGAAACGAATAAACCCAAGTAGTTAGTGTAATTACGAGTCTACAAGTATCGAAGGTGAAATTAGAAACACCCATTCTCTTAAAGAAGTTAGTCGCCTCATCGAGAATTGGCGGCTGGTGGAGGTTGTACTCGTGAGTACAACCCGAACAGCTGCAAAATTGAAAAAAAATAAGAAAGAGAACATTAAATCATTAATTAAATACGACATGAAATGGATAAATTCAGTTCGGGCGGGAGACATACGATTGAAAGTGAGGGCAGTGAAGAGCGCATGAAGAGGAGGGGTTAGAGTTAGAGTTAGGCTTAAGGTCTCGAGTGAGAGATATAACCTGCGGCGGCGAAAGTGTGGTTGTTGTGGAGTGGCACGTGATGAGAGAGAATGAAGATTTTTTATCACGTGGTGTGGCACGTGAAGGAAGTGGAATGAGACGGAGGCTCGTGGCGGCGGACATGAGTTTTGAGCTGTGGCTGTGCTTCCACTGGAGGTGGTGGTGGCGGGAAGGTTACTTGGGATAGATAAATATACTGCTGTTTTGAAGGGAGTTATCTTCTTGAGGTAAGAGTCGTGGTACACTTTACAGTTGCGAGTGTAGAGATATTTCGAAGACGATTTTAGTTCAAAGGTTTCATTCACAAATTTTTAGTTCCCAGCCAATCTGGTAAGGCTGAGTCCATATTCGATTACGGCTCATTAGGTGAAAAATCATTTAAGATAAATTTGTTTTTTATACTAAACAATTTTGAATTATATTTTTTAGTTGGTAATCTTTTAAGTTTGATTCGAGCTCGTTTTGGTAACTTTAAAGTTGATAAGAAAATGTAAAATTTTTAAGTTATTCGACACTTGAACCAAACTCATTCATTAAATTTGTTCGATTTTTTTATTATCATTTAACAAGGGAATTCTTTCGGATGGTGTTGGGATTGATTTGGCAAGTGATTTCCCTGACGTGTCGGAGGGTGCTCAAGCGGAATAATAGCTTGTTTGAAAAATTAATGAAAAGGAAAGGAAAAGAAAGTAATTTACATGTACATATTTGGGTGTTAGGAAAACTATACATTGCAAATGCTTGGTTGTGGAGAAAGTTTGGGAAAATAATATTTTTGATAAATATCTTTGTTTGATTATTAATATTTTCAAAATTGTAAAATATATTAAAAATGATTGCAAAATAAAAATTATCAAAATTAATCCCTAGAAAATATAAAGTATAAATTGAGTTATGGAAATCAATTAAAAACTAATATTAATGAAGAAGTAAATTTTAAAAATCACGTTTTTTTTGGTAAAATTTTTAAAAGGTAATCACATTTTTTCATTATATTAACTTTATTATAAATTAATTTGAAGCTATTGTATATTTTTTTAATCACCGAATTTATATCAACTTAGAAAATTGAAGACATTTTTTAGTTCATATGTATTACTAAATTAGACATGCTAAAAAAAAAAACAATATAGACGAGATAAATATGATTAAGTAAAAAAAAAAAAAAACTATCAACCACACCCCCTCCCGCACCCTCCCGTGTTATTTTTATTAGTAAGAATATCTCTGTATTCTTTTTTTTTTATTAGCAAAAATAACTCATTTGAAATTCCTTCATAAATTATAAGGAGATTTTTGTCAATTTTTTAAGTAAACAAGGGGGTTATTGCCAATTTCAAAGTCAACAGACGAGTTATTGATATTTTTAAGGTAAAAAGAGGTGTTTTTGCATCCATTGTTGGGGTATAATTGTCATTATGGCTTGAGATGATTTTGTTTGCTAATAATAAATAAGTACATGAGTGCCTGTTTGTTTGGCGTTTGGGAAAGTAGTCTGGGAGAGTAGTGGAGGTTTGTGAAATAATCTCGATTTGCGTAATGTTGTTTGTTTGGGTTTTGAGAGAGTGGTTTGAGAAATAAAGTAGGTATAGGCTTTTTTGGAAGAGTTGGATTATAGGTGTAAGATATGTAAGACTTTATGTCAAATCATGTTTATTATGTGAGATAAATTGTGTAAGAGATAGGTTATTTTATGTCAAATCAAAGTAGAGTTTGTATAGGTTTTGTTTAGAAATTAGAAAATTGTTGTTTGTTTGGCTTTTGAGAAAGTAGTTTTAGAAAATTAATGGATGAAAAATTTATTTCGGAAAATAGAAATATGTTTGTTTGGCATTTCCCAAACACGAAAAAAATCTGGGAAACGCCAAACAAACAGGCCCTCAGAGTGTTTTTGGTAATATATAACACAAAGGATATTTTTGCATTTCACTCTAAAATTATCTTAGGATTTTGCATTCAAATTGGTAGGGTAAACTTTTCTACATAAATTTTTTTTGTAGGAAAGTTGATAGGAAAATAATAACTTCATTTTCTCCTATTCAAACAAAAACAAAATAAAAATTGTATTTCCCTCACTTCTCACTTTCCTGACAATCAAACAAGCTATTAATTATTGATTTGACAGTTACCACATACATTTTTTTCTTCCCCAAAATCTATTAAAAAACATCAATTTAATAACATTCACTTACTTTTTTCTCCAAACTCAATCCAAATAGGATTTTAGCTTTTTAAAAACCACAAAATTGAACATCAAAACACAATTCAAATGAGATTTCAAAGATTTCACTGAAATAATTCAAACCATTTTATTGAGACAAAAACTGCGAAACCTAATCAAAACTCATCCAAATAGAACCTAAGATTTTTGTATTCATTCACCTCATTTCGCTAAATTTTTCGCAGAGAACAAGTTCACAAATGAGGTGATGTTAAGAATTTGTTTTGTCTTTTTAAGTTTAGTGATCATCAATATTGAGCTCTATTCATATTCATTGTAATTTTTCGTCAAAATCCAAGAACCGAGCATTGCCTAAATCTCACGAGGAAATAATAATCCAGAATATGCATGAAGTAAATCAAGACATTAGTAATCATTCATAGTACTTCATAGTTTGAAGTAGTTCTTTATTTATGAAGTTTTTACATTACCTTGAAAGTTGAAACTATCACACATTGCGATTCCTGGAGACAATGATTAGGACCTTGACTATCACCCTCTCCACAAAGTGAAAATATGCATCTCTCCACCTTTTCTCGACTATCAAAGAGCCACAAACTCCCCAAAACCCTGTGATAAAACCCAATCCCAAAAAACTGAAAAACAACACCTTTTCAAGTTCATCTTCATCATCTGTATTCCCCGATTTTTCACGAGGAAATGGAGGAGTCTCATGGCTATTACATTCAGCTGACAATGGAACCCCACAGAGATAACTGTTTCCTTTATAAATTGATGGATCATTCAGTGTTTGGAACTGATTGCTAGTGGGAATCTGTCCCGACAGGTTATTGTACGACAAGTTCAAATGGTTCAAGAATGTTAGAGAAGCCATCCCTTGTGGAATAGGCCCTGACAATCGATTCATTGAAAGATCCAGTGTTTCTATCGGTTCTAATCTATCGATATTTTGTGGGATATTTCCTGTCAGGTGATTCATGGATAAGTTCAGGGTTCCCAATCTGAATAGGTTTGTGATTTCTGATGGGATTTCTCCATACAAATTGTTTCTTGACAGGTCTATGCTGTTCACTAGGTACAGAGTGGACTTGTACTGCAGTATTCTTCCTTTTGCTACCACCTGTAAGCTACCCTGATATTGTCCCGTATCCTCCGATGTGTCTGTTTTAAATCCATCGAGATTGCCAAAACAGGTCGGAATTGACCCTGATAGGTGGTTATTCGATACGTCTAATATATGAAGAACAGAGAGATTGCATACTTGTGAAGGAATTTCTCCGGTGAAGAAATTGTTTCTCAAACGTAAGATCAACAGTGATGTCATTTTCCAAGACGGGATTTTTCCGGACAACCTATTATCACCCAGATCAAGACTAGCTAGTTCAGTGCAGTTCCTCAAGCTAGTCGGCAAGTTTCCGGAAAGATTATTATTGGAAAGTACTAAAAACTTGAGAGTGCTTAGAAATCCTATGGATTCTGGGATTGTGTTAAAGAGATTGTTGTTTGACATATCAACAATGTAAAGCATCGGCATATTTTCCCAGAAGCCAGGAATTTCCCCATGTAGATAATTGCTTGAAATAACTAAAGTTAATAATTCGGTCATATTACTGATGGAAAGGGGAATTTTACCAGTTAGATTGTTTATTGAAATATCCAAGTCTGTCAAAAGAGGAAGTGATGTTCCAATGTTCTCTGGAATTGGTCCAGAGAATTTGTTGTCCCTCAGATACAACGTAGTTATATTAGAAGACCAGAGCGGTAGAGGTCCTTCGAATTCGTTTGAACTAAGATCAACATTGGAACCAAGGCTGAATTTGAGGGATGTTGGTACTTTACCACTCAACTGATTGTACGCAAGATCCAGTTCGTTGAGTTGCAAATCCATCTCCAAGAACCAATCAGGTATAACATCAGAAATCTGAGCAAAATTAATCACCAAAAACTTAAGATCACTTTGATTTCTCAGCCATGATGGAAACTTAGGACCCAATTGGCAGCCTTGAATTTTGACATACCTCAGGTTGAAAGGGGGTATCCACTCATAACTGATGTTGAATATGAGGGAAATATTTGAGGAAAATCTTCCAATTGATATTTCTTTTAAGCTCGATAGATTCTCCAAATGGGCTTCTGTTATTACACCTTCCCACAAGTTCTGATACAAGTCCATCGCAGCCAAAGATTTGAGCTGCCCAAAGCTCTTAGGTATTCTTCCACTCATTTGATTGTCTGATAGGTAAAGCTGCTCTAATGATGTCAAGTTTCCTATTGTTTCTGGAATCGAACCTGTAAACGAGTTGTTCGAGAAAACTACGTACCGCAAGTTCTTGAGGTGGCCTAATGAACTAGGAAGAATCCCATTTAGTTCATTGTATCCCAAATCCAGGCTCTCTAAACTGCTATTCGTGCATTTGGATAATCCATCGATGAGATCAGATATATTCCCTTTTAGGTGGTTGTAAGAAAGAGAGAGTGTCTGCAGATTACAAAGAACTCCCATTCCACTTGGTATAGTCCCTTCAATGCCGAAATTTGAAGAAAGATCAAGATTTTCAAGGGAAGTTAGTACCGAAATTTCATCTGGTAGCACCCCATGAAGATTATTAGAACTTAGATCAAGGCTTTTCAGGTTCTTGAGACTGAAAATCCACTTTGGTATTGTGGAGTTGAATCCATTATTGGAGAGATCAAGTACCGTAAGGGACGTGAAATTAATAAATGGGAGAGATATTGGAAGGTCCATAAGCTGGCACTTTGGCATATGCAGCTCCAAAAGAGAAGGTAAAGTATTGATTATTTGAAGCCAATAAGATGAAGTCTTGTATAGATCCACCCCTTCCAAATTTAAGTACTTCACTGAAGAAAGGCTCGATAGCCACTGAATATTATTTTCAACAGTTTCTTGTGTATAAAAACTGAGATCCAAATACTCTAACTCTAAAAGATTCCCAAGATTTGAAGGTATTTTGCCACCAAAAAATGCATTAGAAAAATTGAGATATCTCAGTTTTGTAAATGACCCCAAGAAAACCGGAATTTGAGCCCCTCCGAAATTGTTCATGCTCAAGTCTAAATGGCTTAAGTACTTTAGTTCAAGTAAAGAGGGATTAATCTCACCACTTGGCTCGTACAGAAACGTGTTTTGGAGGTTAAGCTCGATTACATGTCCAGTTGTGTTGCTGCAGCTGACACCACTCCATTTGCAGCAATCTTCTCCATTCCAAGAAGAGAGCCCATTTGAAGGGTCATCTAGAGCTTCTTTGAATGTAAGCAGCGCTTTCTTTTCATTCTCCTTGCAATTGATGGTGAGCTTTTGTAGACAGGAAACAAAGTGAAAGGATTGAAACAAGAACAATAGTAATATAAGCCTATGAAATGTTCCCTTACTCATTTTTTTTTTTACTGAAATGTTAAAATGTTTCAGTTTGATTCAACCTAATCTATTTCTATGTATCTTATGACTTTCCAAAATTGTAAACAAAGACTTGAGATGTGCAAGTCAAGCTCTTGATCAGGTGTGAATATAAAGGGTTGATTCAAAAGTTCTTTGGTCAAGGAAAAGTAAGGTCCTCTCTTGGAATTTATTTTCTTCAAATGTTTCTGATGTAGACATTATGAACGTTTTTCTGGGGTAAATGCAAAATACTCCCCCCTGTGTTATGCTAAACCTGCAAGACTGTAAAATTTTTATTGCGCTAAATTTCCTTGAGTTTTCAAAAACCCTGCAAAAAACACCCAATTTGTAAAAAAATAGGTCGTTTTCAAGTTGGTCCCTACAACTTCACGTGATATATTTTTAAAATTATTTATTTATTATATTCTATTTATTTTATTCAGGGTATATATTCTATTGATCTTAATTATTTTTGTCTGAATAAAATGTTGTTGAAATTATAGAATGGAGTTGTGGTATTTCAAATGGAGATGCTAAATCACGGATAGTTTTGTATACAGGGGCGGATCCAGGATCCGAGAGTTGGGGGGGCCAAATTTAAATAGTGAAATTCATTAAAAATAATATTCGAATTATTTTATTTGGATAAACTCATAACAATAATAACACATAATAGATTGTCAATAAATAATACATTAAATTTTAAATACAAATAAAATTTAACAAATTGAATTTGGTCATAATTTTTATTTATGCTCTTAGTAACAAAAGTAGTACTCCCACAACACAATAAAATAAAAGATTTTATTTTCTTGTATCTGCAAAAAAATGGAAATAAATGATGATTTTCTATCATGCTTATATATCTCAAATGAAACTAAAATATCCTTAATTTTAAATATATGTTACATTAATCAATTAGTTAATATCAAAGAAAAAGTTATCAATCAATTAGTTTATTGCTGGAATTTAATTTGGGCTTTAGTTTATGGGCCCAATTCCAATCTCATTTGAAAAGAAACTGAGTCATTATAGAAGATACCTAATTAATTTCATATTTAGGGAGTAAATAATAATTATATATACATAAATATAATTACCTATATAGTTGTATACAAAGAAATTTCAAAAATCTTGGGGGGGCCAAGACTATGCACAGATCCGCCCCTGTTTGTATATCAAAAATCATAAATTTGAACAAAATTTCTGAATTTATGTAACGATATATTTGTTGTTTCACTAAAAATACTAACAATTGTATATAACATGACGTGATAATTTTTTCCTTGACAACAATTGTACATAACATGGCGTGATAATTTTTTATAATACTTAAGTCTCACCAAAATAATGTATAAGTAAGAAATTCTGAGAAAAAAATTAGAAAGAAAACTTAAGTACCAAAAAATTACGAACATATAACAACTATAATTCCAAATAACATGCGCACACACAAAAAAAAAATAAAAAAATCCTACTATCATAGAATCAACACAACAAAATTACACAAAATCGCCTTATAATAACACAATAACTATTATCTACCACACATTAAATTGCACTAGAGCCAGCACCAATGAGCCAATTAAGGTGAAGAAACTGAGGAATTGAACTTTGCTAGAAGACTCAGAAGCAGTGGCGGTGGTGGCTGAGGATGCATCTGCCGGAGATGACGGTGAAGTAGTGGAGGAGGAGGAGGAGGAGGAGGCATCTGCCCCCACAGCAGTGATCTTAACCTTCATCCCCTGTTGGCAGTGGCCTGAAGTCCCACAAGCAAAATAACGCGTTCCGGCCTTGTCTAACTTGACTGTATTGCTACCACCATTTAAAGAGTCCAATGGACTGCCAATATTGCAACTTTTATATGCACTCTCGCTCGCAAGTTCCACCACACTATGCAGCCCCGAGGTATACTTGAACTCTGTCCAAAAAAATTCGAGAAACATATGAAAAAATTGTAAATTAAATGAACATGTCGAACTAGAAACTATTTCTGTATTTTCGATGGGATTGATTGAAAATTTTAATTAATGGACATAATAACATACCTATTTGATCTCCAACTTTGAATGTCTGAGAAGATGACCAAGTATCGAAATCAGTGGATTCATCCCAACCATTACTTCCTCCGACCACATGTTTCGTTGCTAAGGCTTCTTTATGGATGGACGCTAGAAGAATTAATACCACCAGATGGAAAAATCTGCAATAAGCCACCATGTTTTTATTTCAAAGCTTGTATTCTACTAACTTGATTTTTTTTCTACTTATGTTGAGGGAGGGTATTCTGTATATTTATAAGTGAACAAATGATGTACAAGTCATTTCTTGAATCCAAAGTATAGGCCGAATTAAGTCACTTCCTTTTTTCTTTTCGATCTTTTCATTTATAATATATAATAATATAATTGAACAGTCATGAAATATGATCTAACAGTGTGTAAATCCAAGCTTTAGATCATGTTAGATGCATCCTTGATTGACTTGATTAAATCTCACTTCAATTTGTTTGCCTGTTAAGCAAATTCTGTTTGTTACACATCCGAATCCCAACCTTGGCTTTGAAACTAAGATAACTATATGTATGTATTTTTATTTTTATGACATATTTGAGGCTCAAGGCCCCCCCCCCCCCCCCCCCCCCCCCCCCCCCCCCCCCCCCCCCCCCCCCCCCCCCCCCCCCCCACCCCCCCCACCCCCCACCCCGCCACCCCCCCACACCCCCCCCCCCCCCCCCCACCCCCCCCCCCCCCCACCCCCCCCCCCCCCCACCCCCCCCCCCCCCCACCCCCCCCCCCCCCCACCCCCCCCCCCCCCCACCCCCCCCCCCCCCCACCCCCCCCCCCCCCCACCCCCCCCCCCCCCCACCCCCCCCCCCCCCCACCCCCCCCCCCCCCCACCCCCCCCCCCCCCCACCCCCCCCCCCCCCCACCCCCCCCCCCCCCCACCCCCCCCCCCCCCCACCCCCCCCCCCCCCCACCCCCCCCCCCCCCCACCCCCCCCCCCCCCCACCCCCCCCCCCCCCCACCCCCCCCCCCCCCCACCCCCCCGCCCCCCCACCCCCCCCCCCACACCACCCCCCCCCCCCCCCCGACCACCGCCCCCCCCCCCCACCCCGCGCCCCCCCCCCCCCCCCACCCACGTCGGGACGGCCTGGGATCGCCGATTCCGGGACGGCGACGACCTGGGGAGAAGTTCCCAGGCCGTCGCCGGCCTGGAAGTAAAGCTTGAGGCCTGCGACGGCCTCAAGTCGGAGGCCATCGCAGGCCTCGGAAGTTTAACTCCAGGCCGGCGACGGCCTGGGAACTTCTCCCCAGGTCGTCGCCGGCCTGGATCCGGTGAACCCAGGCTAAGAAGATGGGGATGGGGATGGGGATGGTGGGGTGGGCGGCGGGGTGGTGTGGGCGGCGGGGTGGGGTGGGGTGGATGGGGGTAGGGTTTTTCTAAAAAAAAAAATTATTTAATTAAAAACAAAATAAATATTTATATTTAATTTTAAAAAATAAAATGTTATTATGTATATTTTTTAAAAAAAAATTGTTATGTTAAATTTATAAATAATATAAAAAATGTTCCAACAAATAAGTTCTTTAATTATTTTTTACATCATACCAATAAAACTTGAGTTGATATATTTGTAATATTTTTTCTAAAACATTATTGACTTTTATAAAATTTTATAAACATGTGCAAGGCTTGTAGAAAAATATTTAAATTTAGGAATGTGTATTTCAAGAGATGAGTGAATGATCAAGAGATGAGTGATCAAGAGATGAATTTTTTTTTTAAAATTATCTCTTGAATGTTTATGTATATAAATTAAAATAAATAGAATATGTTATTGATTTTCTATCATGTAAAATATAAAAACATTAAAATAATAAAAATAAATTTGAATGTTTATGTTTATTTGAATTTATGAACATAAACATTCAAGAGATGAGTGATCAAGAGATGAGTGAATGATCAAGAGATGAGTGATCAAGAGAAGAATTTTTTTTTTTAAATTATCTCTTGAATGTTTATGTATATAAATTCAAATAAATTGAATATGTCATTGTATTTTCTATCAAGTAAAATATAAAAACATTAAAAATAATAAAAAAATTGAATTTTTATGTTTACTTTTTTTTATAAAAACATTAAAAATATTAAAAACATTAAAAATTAAAAATAATAAAATCATTAAAAATAATAAAAACAAGTAAAATATAAAAACATTCAAATTATTATTTTACTTGATAAAAAATATAATGACATATTCAATTTATTTGAATTTATAAACATAAACATTCAAGAGATGAGTGATCAAGAGATAAGTGAATGATCAAGAGATGAGTTATTAAAAAATGGATTTTTTTTATAATTGATCAAGAGATTAGTGAATGATCAAGAGATGAGTGATTAAGAGATGGATTTTTTTTCAAATTATCTCTTGAATGTTTATGTATATAAATTCAAATAAATTGAATATGTCATTATATTTTCTATCAAGTAAAATATAAAAACATAAAAAATAATAAAAACAAATTTGAATTTTTATGTTTACTTTTTTTTATAAAAACATTAAAAATATTTAAAACATTAAAAATTAAAAATAATAAAAACATTAAAAATAATAAAAACAAGTAAAATATAAAAACATTCAAATTATTATTTTACTTGATAAAAAATATAATGACATATTCAATTTATTTGAATTTATAAACATAAACATTCAAGAGATGAGTGATCAAGAGATTAGTGAATGGTTAAGAGATGAGTGATCAAGAGATGAATTTTTTTTTAAAATTATCTCTTGAATGTTTATGTATATAAATTCAAATAAATTGAATATGTCATTATATTTTCTATCAAGTAAAATATAAAATCATTAAAAATAATAAAAACAAATTTGAATGTTTATGTTTACTTGTTTTTATAAAAACATTAAAAATATTAAAAATATTAAAAATTAAAAATAATAAAACATTAAAAATAATAAAAACAAGTAAAATATAAAAACATTCAAATTTGTTTTTATTATTTTACTTGATAGAAAATATAATGACATATTCATTTTATTTGAATTTATAAACATAAACATTCAAGAGATGAGTGAATGATCAAGAGATGAGTGATCAATAGATGGAATTTTTTTTTAAATTATCTCTTGAATGTTTATGTATATAAATTAAAATAAATTGACTATGTCATTATATTTTCTATCAAGTAAAATATAAAATCATTAAAAATAATAAAAACAAATTTGAATGTTTATGTTTACTTGTTTTTATAAAAACATTAAAAATATTAAAAACATTAAAAATTAAAAATAATAAAAACATTAAAAATAATAAAAACAAGTAAAATATAAAAACATTCAAATTTGTTTTTATTATTTTACTTGATAGAAAATATAATGACATATTCATTTTATTTGAATTTATAAACATAAACATTCAAGAGATGAGTGATCAAGAGATGAGTGATTAAGAGATGAATTTTTTTTTAAATTATCTCTTGAATGTTTATGTATATAAATTCAAATAAATTGATAAAAACAAATTTGAATGTTTATGTTTACTTGTTTTTATAAAAACATTAAAAATATTAAAAACATTAAAAATTAAAAATAATAAAAACATTAAAAATAATAAAAACAAGTAAAATATAAAAACATTCAAATTTGTTTTTATTATTTTACTTGATAGAAAATATAATGACATAGTCATTTTATTTGAATTTATAAACATAAACATTCAAGAGATTAGTGATCAAGAGATGAGTGAATGATCAAGAGATGAGTGATTAAGAGATGATTTTTTTTTTTAAATTATCTCTTGAATGTTTATGTATATAAATTCAAATAAATTGAATATGTCATTATATTTTTTATCAAGTAAAATATAAAAACATAAAAAATAATAAAAACAAATTTGAATTTTTATGTTTACTTTTTTTTTTATAAAAACATTAAAAATATTAAAAACATTAAAAATTAAAAATAATAAAAACATTAAAAATAATAAAAACAAGTAAAATATAAAAACATTCAAATTATTATTTTACTTGATAAAAAATATAATGACATATTCAATTTATTTGAATTTATAAACATAAACATTCAAGAGATGAGTGATCAAGAGATGAGTGAATGGTCAAGAGATGAGTGATCAAGAGATGAATTATTTTTTAAAATTATCTCTTGAATGTTTATGTATATAAATTCAAATAAATTGAATATGTCATTATATTTTCTTATCAAGTAAAATATAAAATCATTAAAAATAATAAAAACAAATTTGAATGTTTATGTTTACTTGTTTTCATAAAAACATTAAAAATTAAAAATTAAAAATAATAAAAACATTAAAAATAATAAAAACAAGTAAAATATAAAAACATTCAAATTTGATTTTATTATTTTACTTGATAGAAAATATAATGACATATTCAATTTATTTGAATTTATAAACATAAACATTCAAAAGATGAGTGATCAAGAGATGAGTGAATGGTTAAGAGATGAGTGATCAATAGATGAATTTTTTTTTAAAATTATCTCTTGAATGTTTATGTATATAAATTCAAATAAATTGAATATGTCATTATATTTTCTATCAAGTAAATTATAAAACATTAAAAATAATATAAACAAATTGAATGTTTATGTATATAAATTGAATATGTTTAACTTAAAAAGATACACTTTCATCAATTTTTAAAAAAACTATCGATATATTTTAAAATTTTGGAGGACTTGGTGTTACATAACCTAATAGACAATTTGATCGAAATAATGACGGAATCAATGATTTTTTTTAAAATTATCGATATAATTTAAAATTACGGAGGACTTAGTATTACATACACATCTAATAGACAATTTGATCGTAATAATGGCTGAATCATCAAAATTTTTTTAAAATTATCTATATATTTTCAAATTACGGGGGACATAGTGTAACATAACCATCTAGACAATTTGATCGAAATAATGACCGAATCATCAATTTTTTTTAAAATTACCGATATATTTTCAAATTTATGATCTCATGAAGCAACGAAAAGCTGAGTGCAAATCAGCTAACATCTGAGTGCACTCAGCTGTTATCTTCGTTGCTGAGTGCAAATCAGATAAGAGCTGAGTGCACTCAGCTGTTAGCTGATTTGCACTCAGCTTTTCGTTGCTGCACTCAGCTGTTAGCTGATTTGCACTCAGCTTTTCGTTGCTTCATGAGATCATAAATTTGAAATATACCGATAATTTTTTTAAAAAATTGTTGATTTGATCATTATTTTGATCAAATTGTCTATTAGATGATTATGTAACATTAAGTCCTCCGTAATTTGAAAATATATGGATAATTTTTGAAAAAATTGATGATTCGGTCATTATTTCGTTCAAATTGTCTATTAGATGGTTATGTAACACTAACTCCTCCGTAATTTAAAAATATATCGATAATTTTTTAAAAAATTGATGATTCGGTCATTATTTCGATCAAATTGTCTTTTAGATGGTTATGTAACACCAAGTCTTCCGTATATTGAAAATATATTGATAATTTTTAAAAAAATGATGATTTCGAATTTTAAAATATATCGATAATTTAAAAAATTGATGATTCGGTCATTATTTCGATCAAATTCACTCATCTCTTGATAACTCATCTCTTGAATGTTTATGTATATAAATTCAAATAAACATAAACATTCAAATTTGTTTTTATTATTTTTAATGTTTTTATATTTTACTTGATAGAAAATATAATGACATATTTCGATAATTTTAAAAAATTGATGATACAGTCATTATTTCGATCAAATCAATTTTTTCAAAAATTATCGATATATTTTCAAATATTTGATGTTACAATTTTTGACATATATTTTTACAATATCAACTCAAGTAATTGTAAAGTAGTTGAAACGAACTTGATTACAATTTGTAAGTGTCTTTTATAAAAAAATATTGTAAATATGTCAACTCAAGTTTTATTGGTGTGATGTAAAAATAATTACAAAACTTCTTTGTTGGAACATTTTTTTTTAAAAATTATTCATTAATTTACAAATTATAAATATTTATTAACATTTTAATTTTTATAATTAAATTTAAATATAAAAACATTTATTTGTTTTTTATTAAAAAAAAAAAAAAAAAAAACCCTAAAATCCAACCCACCCCACCCCGCCGCCGCCGCCACTCCCTCAATCCCAGGCCGTCGGAACGGCAGCTCCTAGGCCGGCAACGGCCTGGGATCAACGATTCCAGGCCGGCGACGGCATGGGGAGTAGTCCCCAGGCCGTCGCCGGCCTGGATGTAAATTCCCGAGGCCTGCGACGGCTGGCCGTCGCAGGCCTCCTCTTGATCGTTCCAGGCCGGCGACGGCCTGGGAACTTCTCCCCAGGTAGTCGCCGGCCTGGATCCGGCGTTCCCAGGGAAGATGGAGGGAGGCGGGGTAGGGGGGTGGTGGCGGGTCGGGTGGGGTTGGTTGAGGAAGATGATAGATTTTTTTTTTTTTTTTTAATTGTATGGGTATTTTGGGTATTTTATGCTTGAGTAGGGTATGTACATTGTGACAAATGGCACAATATAATTGAAGTCGTTCATGACTCTCAACAGCCGAGAGTCATGATAGACAATCCCTTTCTTAATATACACACACTGATACACATTACAGACGGTCAAAATATTGGAAATCAAATAAGTAATTTTAGGACCTTGGCATTCAGGAATATCAACTATATCATGAGTGCCCTCTTCATAAAGCCCAACTAATGGCTTCTCCGAAGAACCACGAACAGCAAGCTTCGCGCGACACCTCCATCCCCACTACCAATTTTAAAATATACTTTTTTCTAAATAATTATATAAAAAAGTTGAAATTAACTAATGAAACGAATAAACCCAAGTGGTTAGTGTAATTACGAGTCTACAAGTATCGAAGGTGAAATTAGAAACACACATTCTCTTAAAGAAGTTAGTCGCCTCATAGAGAATTGGCGGCTGGTGGAGGTTGTACTCGTGAGTACAACCCGAACAGCTGTAAAATTGAAAAAAATAAGAAAGAGAACATTAAATCATTGATTAAATATGATGTGAAATGGATAAATTCAGTTCGGGCGGGAGACATACGATTGAAAGTGAGGGCAGTGAAGAGCGCATGAAGAGGAGGGGTTAGAGTTAGAGTTAGGCTTAAGGTCTCCAGTGATGCCCTCAGCCCAAGTCTAGCTTCCCCTCACTCAGTCCAGCTTCCCCTCAGATTTCAAGTCCAGCTTCCCCTTTCCTTTTTATAAGTCATCTCAAATGATTCAATCTATCAATTCCATTTAATTCCAATTCTCATTTCCCCCACTCTCACTTAATAATAATAATAATAATAATAATAATAGCAATAATAATAAAAATTAAACAATAATAAATAACAATAAGATATAATTTAATATTTACATTAATAATAAGAAATGAAATTGGTACACGGTCCAAATGACGATCATATGTAATCGTATTTATTTTAGATGTCTAACTATTCACCCAAGTGTTTCACTATATAATTGTTAGGGTTATATCGTTTTTAATTTACCGAATCATATGTAAGCTTCATTAAGTTCTTTTAAAGTTTCATTTTTATTAATTAAATTAAATTTGAGTTTCTAATAAATAAGAGTTACATTTTTAGTACACAAATTAAATAAAACTAAGATTAAATAAGAGTTACATTTTATTTAATAAGGTATTTTAAAGAATTTTTTTTTTTTAAAATAAAAGGGTTTTTATTAAATAAAATAAATAAAAACAAAAATTAAAAAAAAAAAAAAAGAAAATGGATCAACAGGTGGCCGACAAGTGTCGGCCACCTGCTGCTGGGCGGGCGAGTGCAACGCACTCGCCTGCCCAGCGAGTGATCCACCGAGATGGGTGAGGCAAGGCATTATTGCCTTGCCTCACCGATTCAAGCATTGCTTCAACAGATCAAGGCATAATTGCCTTGTCAACCCCTTTATTCATTTAACTTGACCAATTTTCCCCTTTAAATCCAAATCCAGCTTCCCACTCCAACATAGGAGATGCCCGTTAGAGTTAAGCTTAAGGTCTTGAGTGAGAGATATAACCTGCGGCGGCGAAAGTGTGGTTGTTGTGGAGTGGCACGTGATGAGAGAGAATGAAGATTTTTTATCACGTGGTGTGGCACGTGAAGGAAGTGGAATGAGACGGAGGCTCGTGGCGGCGGACATGAGTTTTGAGCTGTGGCTGTGCTTCCACTGGTGGTGGTGGTGGCGGGAAGGTTACTTGGGATAGATAAATATACTGCTGTTTTGAAGGGAGTTATCTTCTCGAGGTAGGAGTCGTGTTTACACTTTACAGTTGCGAGTGTAGAAATATTTCGAAGACGATTTTAGTTCAAAGGTTACATTCACAATTTTTTTTTAGTTCCCAACGTTCAAAGTCATATTACTTGCCAATCTGGTAAGGCTGAGTCGATATTCGATTACGGCTCATTCGGTGAAAAATCATTTAAGATAAATTTGTTTTATACTAAACAATTTTCAATTATATTTTTTAGATGGTAATCCTTTAAGTTTGATTCGAGCTCGTTTCGATAACTTTAAAGTTGACAAGAAAATGTAAAATTCTTAAGTTATTCGACACTTGAATCAAACTCGTTCATTAAATTTGTTCGATTTTTTTTATCATTTAACAAATAAATCAAGCTCAAACGTGATTTTAACTCAATTAAATTTGAATAATATGATGTGTGATACTATTTCGACTCATTTACGACTCCCACTAAGACAGAACTCTTTCAAGTAGAGTTTGGTAAAACCTATGAAATTCAACCCAAACTTATTAATAAACTAATACCCAAGCTCTAGTAACTCTATAATAGCTTGTGTGAAAAATGAAGGAAAAGGAAAGGAAAAGAAAAGGAAAAGGAAAGGAAAAGAAAAGTAATTTACATGTACATGTTTGGTTGTCAGAAAACTATACATTACAAATGTTTGGTTGTGGAGAAAGTTTGGGAAAATAATATTTTTGATCAGTATCTTTGTTTGATTATGAATATTTTCAAAATTGTAAAATATATTAAAAGTGATTGCAAAATAAAAATTATCAAAATTAATCCCTAGAAAATATAAAGTATAAAATGAGTTATGGAAATCAATTAAAAACTAATAATAATGAAGAAGTAAATTTTAAAAATCACGTTTTTTTAAAAAAATTGAAGACATTTTTTTAGTTCATATGTATCACTAAATTAGACATACTTAAAAAAAAACAATATAGACGAGATAAATATGATTTAAGTAAAATAAAAAAAAAAAAAAAACTATCAACCACACCCCCTCCTCCTCCCACCCTTCCGTGTTATTTTTATTAGTAAAAATATCCCTGGGTTCTTTTTTTATTAGCAAAAATAACTCATTTAAAATTCCTTCATAAATTATAGGGAGATTTTTGTCAAATATTTAAGTAAACAAGAGGGCTATTGCCAATTTTCAAAGTCAACAGACGGGTTATTGATATTTTTAAGATAAAAAGAGGTGTTTTTGCATCCATTGTTGGGGTATAATTGTCCTTATGGCTTGAGATGATTTTGTTTGCTAATAATAAATAAGTACATGAGAGTTTTTGGTAATAAATATAGCACACGGAGGTTTTGATAGGCATTTCACTCTAAAATTATCCTAGGATTCTCCATTCAAATTGGTGAGGTAAACTTTTCTACATAAAATTTTATTGTAGGAAAGTTGAAAGGAAAATAATAACTTCATTTTCTGCTATCCAAACAACACCAACAAATAAAAACAGTATTTCTCTCACTTTCCTGACAATCAAATAAGCTATTAAACATTGATTTGACAGCTACCACATACTTTTTTTTTCTTCCCCCAAACTCAATCCAAATAGGATTTTAGCTTTTTTAAAACCACAAAATTGAACATCAAAACACAATCCAAATAAGATTTCACAGAAATAATTCAAACCATTTTATCGAGACAAAAACTGCGAAACCTAGTCAAAACTCTTCCAAATAGAACCTAAGATTTATGTATTCATTCACCTCATTTCGCTAAATTTTTCGCAGAGAACAAGTTCACAAATGAGGTGATGTTAAGAATTTGTTTGTCTTTTTAAGTTTAGTGATCATCAACATTGAGCTCTATTCATATTCATTGTAATTTTTCGTCAAAATCCAAGAACCGAGCATTGCCTAAATCTCACGAGGAAATAATAATCCAGAATTTGATTGAAGTAAATCAAGACATCAGTAATCATTCATAGTACTTCATAGTTTGAAGTAGTTCTTTATTTATGAAGTTTTTACATTACCTTGAAAGTTGAAACTATCACACATTGCGATTCCTGGAGACAATGATTAGGACCTTGACTATCAGCCACTCCACAAAGTGAAAATATGCATCTCTCCACCTTTTCTTGACTATCAAAGAGCCGCAAACTCCCCAAAACCCTGTGAAAAAACCCAATCCCACAAAACTGAAAAACAACACCTTCTCAAGTTCATCTTCATCATCTGTATTCCCCGATTTTTCACGAGGAAATGGAGGAGGCTCATGGCTATTACATTCAGCTGACAATGGAACCCCACAGAGATAACTGTTTCCTTCGTAAATTGATGGATCAATCAGTGTTTGGAACTGATTGCTAGTGGGAATCTGTCCCGACAGGTTATTGTACGACAAGTTCAAATGATTCAAGAATGTTAGAGAAGTCATCCCTGGTGGAATAGGCCCTGACAATCGATTCATTGAAAGATCCAGTGTTTCTATCGGTTCTACTCTATCGATATTTTGTGGGATATTTCCTGTCAGGTGATTCATGGATAAGTTCAGGGTTCCCAATCTGAATAGGTTTGTGATTTCTGATGGGATTTCTCCAGATAAATTGTTTCTTGACAGGTCTATGCTGTTCACTAGGTACAGAGTGGACTTGTACTGCAGTATTCTTCCTTTTGCTACCACCTGTAAGCTCCCCTGATATTGTTCCGTATCCTCGGATGTGAAGTCTGTTTTAAATCCATTGAGATTGCCAAAACAGGACGGAATTGACCCTGATAGGTGGTTATTCGATACGTCTAATATATGAAGAACAGAGAGACTGCATACTTGTGAAGGAATTTCTCCGGTGAAGAAATTGTTTCTCAAACGTAAGATTAACAGTGATTTCATTATCCAAGATGGGATTTTTCCAGACAAGTTATTGTCACCTAGATCAAGACTAGCTAGTTCTGTGTGACAGAGAATCACTCTTGGAATGATTCTAGGAGCTAATTACATTGTAATTGTAGGAGCTAATTACACATTTGTAATTAATATACTATAGTTAGGCAGTAACTTATGCTTTCCTGTTCAAGTGAAGATTATATGTATATATAGTCATTCTTTGTATTCAAATCAATATATCAATAAATCATTCTTCTTATATATATCTTTCATGGTACCAGAGCCCAAGAGGCTATAACTTAGCAAAATACGATCCTTCATCTTAAATCATGTCTGAAAACTCTTCCCCCTCTGAATCCCCAATAGTCATCTCTTCCGGCAATAATTTGCTTTCTCAAAATTCCAATCTTATTGCTATCAACACCTCCACTCAAATTCCACAAAAGTTGTCAAAAGGTGGAAATTATGCTGCGTGGAGTTCTCAATTCACAAACCTTCTCTTTGGCTATGATCTATTAGGATATTTAGATGGAACACTTCCATGTCCAGATGAAACTATTACTGCTCCAAACTCAAAAACACTTGTTGCAAATCCAGATTACAAATTGTGGCAGCGACAAGATCGTCTAATATTACATGCTATCCAAACCTCTGTTACCATTCCCGTCTCCCCGCTAATCTCTAGATGCAAAACCTCTTCCGAAGCTTGGTCGAAATTAGAAACCGCATATGCGAACAAGTCCAACTCACGTATGGTTGGTCTTCTCAATTCCATCACCAAAATCAGTAAGGATGGAAAACCAGTGGCTGATTTCATGCAAGAAATAAAAAGTATCATTGATGATCTTTCAATGATTGGGCATCCTTTAAGTGATGGACAAATCATGGTTCATGTGCTTAATGGTCTTGGTGATGAATACAAAGAACTAGCTGCAGCTATCCGAACTCGTGACTCCCCGATATCTTTTGAGGAGTTGTACGAAAAATTAATTGATCAAGAGTCCTTTCTAAAACGTGAGGAGACAAAGAAAGGTCTCTCACCCATCACAGCACAGTTTAACCAAAAGAACTCCTTCAAGAAAGGACGAGGTGGAAACAACTACAATAACTCGGGTCCAAACTCCAACTTCAACCCAATGATTGAGACCCGAGGCTATCCACAGAATTTTGCTAATCCAAATGGTAATCGCAGCAGTTCATACAATCGTGGGCTTCCCAACCTGAATAACTTCAATTCACAACATCAATTTGGGCGTTCTCAGTATAACAGTGGAAATCAGAGAATTGTTTGTCAACTTTGTGACAAAGTCGGCCATAGTGCAAAGCTTTGCCGATCTCGCGCAGCACCATCACATATGCAAAACTGGCCTCAAGCTAATTATATGGCTAATGAGCAGAACACTAATCATAATA
This sequence comes from Penstemon davidsonii, assembly GCA_034814905.1. NCBI lineage: Eukaryota > Viridiplantae > Streptophyta > Magnoliopsida > Lamiales > Plantaginaceae > Penstemon > Penstemon davidsonii. Next base: position 10,976,427 of record JAYDYQ010002688.1, read on the forward strand.
ATTGGGTGGTAGACTCCGGTGCATCCCATCACATAACTTCAGATCTGCAGAATCTCTCAATTCATTCTAACTACAGTGGTAATGAGGATATCATGGTGGGCGATGGTAAAAGTATTCCTATTACTCATATTGGCTCTACTTCTCTTGATTCTTCCACTAACACATTTCAGCTTAACAATGTTTTGTGTGCACCACAAATTAAAAAGAATCTTATATCTGTGTCTCAATTTTGCTCTCACAATAATACATCAATTGAATTTTTTCCTGATTTTTTTCTTGTGAAGGACTTGAGCACGGGGGCATCCTTGGTCCGAGGCCGGAGTAATGGAAATATCTATGAATGGCCTACACAGTTATCTAGATCAACCAGTCATCCCACCGCGCTATATTCTACCGCAATTCCTCTCAACTCATGGCATTGTCGTCTTGGACACCCTTCAGCGAAAATTTTAAATAAAATTGTCTCTTCCAAGTCTCTTCCTTTTTCTAAGTCTGTAGCACCTCAATCTCACTGTAATGCTTGTCTTTGTAATAAAAGTCATAAACTTCCATTTGGTGTCTCTTCACTTACATGTACTAAACCACTTGAAGTGTTGTTCATGGATGTTTGGGGTCCCGCTCCGTTTCCTTCCTTCGATCACTTCCGTTACTACGTCATATTTGTAGATTACTACACCAAATATACATGGTTCTACCCTCTCAAACGCAAATCTGATGTTCCAATTGTTTTTGAACGATTCAAGAAACTTGTCGAAAACTTTTTCCAAACAACAATTAAAACAATGTATACGGACTGTAGCGGTGAAGCCACTAGTCTAGGCTATCGACTATCAAACTATGGCATTCAACATCTCAAATCACCACCTCATACACCCGAATTAGTTGGTACAGCTGAACGTAAACACCAACACCTTGTTGAAACAGCTCTCAGCCTATTACACCATGCATTTATGCCTCTAAAGTTTTGGTCTTTAGCCTTCCAAACAGCAGTTTATCTAATAAATCGCATGCCTTCACCCATTCTGAAATTTCAATCGCCTTATGAAATAATTTTCAGTAAAGAGCCTAATTATCATAAACTTCGTATCTTTGGTTGCTTGTGCTACCCTTGGCTTCGTCCATACTCGTCTCATAAACTTGATCCTCGCTCTCGACCTTGTGTATTCGTTGGCTACTCTAATGAGCATCGTGCATATCTTTGTCTTGATCCCAAAACCAATCGTGTCTTTGTCTCTAGACATGTCAAATTTGTCGAGTTAGTCTTTCCATTCAAAAACTCATCTTCTAATCCTACTACACCATCTAATCTTACCAAATCCTATTAGTTTGATTCTACCGCCTCTAACCTTGATTCAGCCAACCTCTCACAACCTCATACGCCTGTATATGAATCTGAAACTTCACATTTTCATGTCCCTCAAACTGCACCATCAAAAACCCACGTTACTAACCATGCACCAATTCCACCAAGCTCTACCTTCTCCCCTGAACGTAATATTCTCCTTACTAACCAGCCAAACAACAAGGAAAATTCACTTGATGACCAACACTGTGATGTGGCCACTAGCAGCTCTATAAATGATTCATCTACAACTTCACCTCGACCACAGGATGCTCAAGTGCTTGATAATTCCAAGGTAAATCCTCACTCACTTATTTATGCTCCTACTCATGATCATCACATCATTACTCGGTCTAAACATAATATTTTCAAACCAAAAAAGATTTTTGACCTTCATACTACAACTAATTCATCCCTAGACCATACTGAACCTCGAACACTAGCTCAAGCACAAAAAAATTCTGAGTGGCGTAAGGCAATGAGTGCTGAATATGATGCATTACTCAATAACTCTACTTGGTCACTTGTTCCCAAACACCCCACACAAAATATTGTAGGCTGCAAATGGGTTTATAGAATCAAGAGAAATCCCGATGGTTCAATTGCCCGATATAAAGCCCGTTTGGTCGCTAAAGGCTTTCACCAACGACCTGGCATTGATTTCACCGACACGTTTAGCCCTGTTGTCAAACCCACTACCATTCGATTAATTTTAAGTGTTGCTGTTACTAAAGGTTGGCCCTTGCGCCAACTTGATGTCAATATTGCTTTCTTGCAGGGAACTCTTACAGATACGGTATACATGCAACAACCACCTGGTTTCGTTGATCAATTATATCCCAATCATGTTTGCAAGCTGAATAAGGCGATCTATGGCCTAAGGCAGGCACCTAGAGCGTGGTACAATGAACTACGGTCATTTCTTCTTTCTCTTGGCTTCACCAACTCAAAATCGGACAGTTCTCTTTTCATCTTCAAAGAGAGTGACAATGTTATTTATATTCTTGTGTATGTCGATGATCTTATAATCACAGGCTCTATCAATTCTCAAGTGGTCCAGTTCATTGCCATTCTTGGAAAACGATTTTCTCTTAAAGATCTGGGTAACTTACATTATTTCCTTGGTGTTGAAGCTAAAGCTACTTCTCATGGACTACTTTTGTCCCAAAGTAAGTATATTCAGGATCTTCTTGTGAAAACAAACATGACTGAAGCCAAAGAAGTGTCGACACCTATGTCGTCAACTGAATCTGTACGACTTGATGATGGTTCCCCCTCTACTGATGCTACTACTTATCGCCAAGTTCTTGGCTCTTTGCAATATCTATCTCTCACTCGGCCAGATATCTCGTTTGCTGTTAACAAATTATCTCAATTCATGCATCGTCCAACTGCTCTTCACTGGTCAGCTGTCAAACGTATCCTTCGATATCTTAAAGGTACAATTTCTCATGGATTATTTTTGCAGCGAAGATCTCCTTTCACTCTACATGCCTTTGCCGATGCCGACTGGGCTGGAAATTCAGATGATTGCACTTCAACATCAGCTTATGTTGTTTTTCTTGGAGCTAACCCCATCAGTTGGAGTTCTAAAAAGCAAAAAACGGTTGCTCGTTCTTCAACTGAGGCGGAATATCGAGCAATCGCATCCACAACTGCTGAAGTCAATTGGCTCACCAATCTAATCTCTGAACTTGGTATGCCTTTCCCTTCACCGCCCACCATCTATTGCGATAACATTGGTGCTACTTACCTATGTGCAAATCCTGTTTTTCACTCTCGAATGAAGCATGTTGCTATTGACTTTCACTTTGTTCGTGATCAAGTTGCTCGAAATATCCTTCGTGTTTCACATGTTCATACAGATGACCAACTAGCAGATTCTCTCACAAAACCATTGCCTCGCCAACAATTTCTTCTCCATCGTTCCAAGATCGGTGTTCTTGATGGAAAACCGATCTTGCGGGGGCATGACAGAGAATCACTCTTGGAATGATTCTAGGAGCTAATTACATTGTAATTGTAGGAGCTAATTACACATTTGTAATTAATATACTATAGTTAGGCAGTAACTTATGCTTTCCTGTTCAAGTGAAGATTATATGTATATATAGTCATTCTTTGTATTCAAATCAATATATCAATAAATCATTCTTCTTATATATATCTTTCACTGTGCAGTTCCTCAAGGAAGATGGCAAGTTTCCGGAAAGATTATTATTGGAAAGTACTAAAAACTTGAGAGTGCTTAGAAATCCTATGGATTCTGGGATTGTGTTAAACAGGTTGTTGTTTGACATATCGACAATGTAAAGAATCGGCATGTTTTCCCAGAAATCAGGGATTTCTCCATGTAGATGGTTACTTGATATAACTAAAGTGGTTAATTCGGTCAAATTACTGATGGAAAGAGGAATATTACAAGTTAGATTGTTTCTTGAAATATCCAAGTCTGTCAAAAGAGGAAGTGCTGTTCCAATGTTCTCTGGAATTGGTCCAGAGAAATTGTTGTCCCTCAGATACAATGAACTTATATTTGAAGACAAGAGTGGAAGAGGTCCTTCAAATTTGTTTGAACTAAGACCAACATTGGAACCGAGGCTGAATTTGAGGGAATTTGGTACTTTACCACTCAATTGATTGTAAGCAAGATTCAGATCGTCGAACTGCAAATCCATCTTCAAGAACCAATCAGGTATAACACCAGATATCCTTGCAAAATTAATCACCAAAATCTTAAGATCACTTTGATTTCTCAGCCATGATGGAAACTTAGGACCCAATTGGCAGCCTTGAATCTTGACATACCTCAGATTGAAAGGGGGTGTCCACTCAGAACTGATGTTGAAGACGAGGGAAATATTTGAAGAAAATATTCCAATTGATATCTCTTTTAAGCTCGATAGATTCTCCAAATGGGCTTCTGTTATTACACCTTCCCACGAGTTCTGAAACAAGTCCATCGCAGTCAAAGATTTGAGCTTCCCAAAGCTCTTAGGTATTCTTCCACTCATTTGATTGTCTGAGAGGTAAAGCTGCTCTAATGATGTCAAGTTTCCTATTGTTTCTGGAATCGAACCCGTAAACGAGTTGTTCGAGAAAAGTACGTACCGCAAGTTCTTGAGGTGGCCTAATGAACTAGGAAGAATCCCATTTAGTTCATTGTATCCCAAATCCAGGCTCCCTAAACTGCTATTCGTGCATTTGGATAATCCATCGATAAGATCAGATATATTCCCTTTTAGGTGGTTGTAGGAAAGAGAGAGTGTCTGCAGATTACAAAGAACTCCCATTCCACTTGGTATAGTCCCTTCAATGCCGAAATTTGAAGAAAGATCAAGATTTTCAAGGGAAGTTAGTACCGAAATTTCATCTGGTAGCACCCCATGAAGATTATTAGAACTCAGATCAAGGCTTTTCAGGTTCTTGAGACTGAAAATCCACTTTGCTTAAGTACTTCAGTTCAAGTAAAGAGGGATTAATCTCACCACTTGGCTCGTACAGAAACGTGTTTTGGAGGTTAAGCTCGATTACATGTCCAGTTGTGTTGCTGCAGCTGACACCACTCCATTTGCAGCAATCTTCTCCATTCCAAGAAGAGAGCCCATTTGAAGGGTCATCTAGATCTTCTTTGAATGTAAGCAGCGCTTTCTTTTCATTCTCCTTGCAATTGATGGTGAGCTTTTTTAGACAGGAAACAAAGTGAAAGGATTGAAACAAGAACAATAGTAATATAAGCCTATGAAATGTTCCCTTACTCATTTTTTTATTACTGAAATGTGAGAATGTTTCAGTTTGATTCAACCTAATCTATTTCTATGTATCTTATGACTTTCCAAAATTGTAAACAAGACTTGAGATGTGCAAGTCAAGCTCTTGATCAGGTGTGAATATAAAGGGTTAACTCAAAAGTTCTTTGGTCAAGAAAAAGTAAGGTCCTCTCTTGGAATTTATTTTCTTCAACTGTTTCTGATGTAGACATTATGAACGTTTTTTTGGGGTAAATGCAAAATACTCCTATGTGTTATACTAAACCTGCAAGAAACTACTCTGTGAAATTTTTATTGCGCTAAATTTTCTTGAGTTTTCAAAAATCCTGCAAAAAACACCAAATTTGTAAAAAAATATGTCGTTTTCAAGTTGGTCCCTACAACTTCACGTGATATATTTTAAAATTTATTTATTTTTATATTCTATTTTTTTATTCAGGGTATATATTCTATTGATCTTAATTATTTTTGTCTGAATTAAATGTTGTTGAAATTATAGAATGGAGTTGTGGCATTTCAAATGGAGATGCTATATCACGGATAGTTTTGTATATCAAAAATCATAAATTTGAACAAAATTTCTGAATTTATGTAAAGATATATTTGTTGTTTCTCTAAAACTACTAACAATTGTATATAACATCACGTGATAACTTTTTCCTTGACAACAATTGTACATAACATGACGTGATAATTTTTTATAACCAAAATCAAGTATAAGTAAAAAATTCTGAGAAAAAAATTAGAAAGAAAACTTAAGTACCAAAAAATTACGAACATATAACAACTATAATTCCAAATAACATGCGCACACACAAAAAAAATAAAAAAATCCTACTATCATAGAATCAACACAACAAAATTACACAAAATCGCCTTATAATAACACAAATAACTATTTTCTACCACACATTAAATTGCACTAGAGCCAGCACCAATGAGCCAATTAAGGTGAAGAAACTGAGGAATTGAACTTTGCTAGAAGACTCAGAAGCAGTGGCGGTGGTGGCTGAGGATGCATCTGCCGGAGATGACGGTGAAGTAGTGGAGGAGGAGGAGGCATCTGCCCCCACAGTAGTGATCTTAACCTTCATCCCCTGTTCGCAGTGGCCTGAAGTCCCACAAGCAAAATAACGCGTTCCGGCCTTGTCTAACTTGACTGTATTGCTACCACCATTTAAAGAGTCCAATGGACTGCCAATATTGCAACTTTTATATGCACTCTCGCTTGCAAGTTCCACCACACTATGCAGCCCCGAGGTATACTTGAACTCTGTACAAAAAAATTCGAGAAACATATGAAAAAATTGTAAATTAAATGAACATGTCGAACTAGAAACTATTTCTGTATTTTCGATGGGATTGATTGAAAATTTTAATTAATGGACATAATAACATACCTATTTGATCTCCAACTTTGAATGTCTGAGAAGATGACCAAGTATCGAAATCAGTGGATTCATCCCAACCATTACTTCCTCCGACCACATGTTTCGTTGCTAAGGCTTCTTTATGGATGGACACTAGAAGAATTAATACCACCAGATGGAAAAATCTGCAATAAGCCACCATTTTTTTATTTCAAAGCTTGTATTCTACTAACTTGATTTTTTATCTAAATATGTTGATTTTTTTTATACTTATGTTGAGGGAGGGTATTCTGTATATTTATAAGTGAACAAATGATGTACAAGTCATTTCTTGAATCCAAAGTATAGGCCGAATTAAGTCACTTCCTTTTTTCTTTTCGATCTTTTCATTTATAATAATATAATTGAACAGTCATGAAATATGATTTAACAGTGTGAAAATCCAAGCTTTAGATCATGCTAGATGCATCCATGATTGACTTGATTAAATCTCACTTCAATTTGTTTGCCTGTTAAGCAAATTCTGTTTGTTACACATCAGACTCCCAACCTTGGCTTTGAAACTAAGATAACTATATGTATGTATTTTTATTTTTATGACATATTTGAGGCTCAAGGTATTTGATACTTTATCTTATTTGGTCACACGTGCAATCCTCTATATCAATATTTTTTTCCACCAATTTTTTGTCCGATAAGGTGGATTTTAGAGTTTGTGAATTACAAATAATTTTTAGAATAATTAATATAATAATTTTCTACAACCAAATAATCTCTCTTGTAAAAGAGATACGTATGTAAGGATTTTACATACAAGCAAGAAATAAATTAAATGATATAATTAATGTGTTATGGTTAAATAGTTAAAACAAGATAAATCATGTATGAGACTAAATTAAATATGTAATTTTGCCATTCAATAATTTAATTAATCAATACGATCAATAGTAGTAAATAAACTGCTCCTGCAAGCTCTTTATACTTAACTGTAGTAACCTATCTTTTCCAAGTGGCGAAACTACTACAAGCTAAAAATCTTCTTACATAACATAAACATCTAATTAATTATGGCTTCTGAAAAATTGTATAACTTGATTGTAGACAATGTCCTTAGCATTAACTCCAATTATGAAGTCCATATGAGCATACTCTTCAATATACTGAACCTGCAACTTGTCTTTGTCATGAAACTTAAGTTTATCGAGCAATGTAATAACATCCCGAGGAACCGAGAGCTTATCTTGTCCGCCATAGCTTAAAAATAGAGGAAAATCTGTGGGAATTTTTGTCAAGTCGTAGATAGGAGGCTGGAGTTGACCATAGTGAAATATATTAAAACCCCCGAAATCGTATTTCGTTAGAACGTCAGCAGATGTAGTCACTGCAATCAATTAAATAAATTATTATTCCAATAAAAAAAAAAGATTTCATAATTTAATACTACCGTTTAGAATTTGATTAAGGTAGAAACTTACTTTGGCCGAAGTGATCTAAGTTTCTAGTTGATGTAGATTGAGGTTCATTATCGAGGTAAGTCTCAATGATTGATTTATCGAGACAACAATTTTTTCCTGCAATCATTTGTAATTAAATAAATCAAAATTCAATATGTATATATACGTACTTAATTACATTTTTATTATCCCAAGCCATATATGCTAATCTATATAGTATTATATATAGTATGCATGGAGGCATATATGTCAAATTAAAACTGACACACACTTTAATACTAAAAATATAGAGTAGTAATTAAAATACCAGTAAATGCAGTCAAGAAGTCAAAACAATTTAACGCTGGATTGGCGCACACAATTTTGAGATAGTTGGTTTCTTCTACCCTGTAAAATTTCACAACCAATATCACGTATTATATTATTATTATACTAGATAAAAAATACTGAAAGTATGTAAATATATTCATAATTCGAATATCTAAATAATATATGATGTACCCTGAGGGATTGAATTCTATGGAGGTGATCACCGGTGCACCCTTCTGTTAACAATCCATGTACAATAATTTAGAAATTGGGGAAAAATAAAAAAAATAAAAAAAAAATAGAATATAGGTTTTCAAATTCTTACTACACCACTAAATGGAACGGTAACATGACGTAAATATGCAATTGGGCTTAACAATGCAGCAGATTTAATTTTCTCAATTTGTAGTCCTTCTGATAATGAAGCTAAAGCGATCAAAGTTCCCTGTTAATGAATCAAATTTTGATCGTAATTAGTGTATGATAACTGCGCGCATTACTTAGTAAATGATTAAAGATTTATCAAAAAATTACCATGGAATGGCCAACGTAGTGAATCTTTTGCCCCGTCTGACTATATACGTACTCGATCACAGATTGTAAATCGTGGGTTACCAATTTGTCCCATGTCCAGTCCCAAAATTGCTATAATCAATTTTAGTTAGGGTAAGTAAAATTAATTATACATAGGTAATTATTTTCATTACAAAAAAAAAAAAAAAAAGATAAAATTCGAACCGGGTCTAAAGGATGAAGGAAGACATGTCGCCGGCTGTGCCGAGTTCCTCTGAGATTAGAAATCCACACATCAAACCCGTTATCAGCCAATATCATAGCCAAAGACTGTTGAGGAGAATTCATCAGCCATGTCATCCCATCCTACATAGTACATACATATAATTAATCAACAACCTATTATTAAAAGAAAAAGAAAGAGAAAATATATAAATATAAGAAGAATTAATTAATCACGTATATTAATTGCACGTGTTTTATTGCATTCCTACACAAGTTCTAAAAATTCTTAGACTATGTCTAGACAACAAGTTTCCGGAAACTTTGCATTGATTATTGCATGCTTTATTAAGAGGACATAGTCATAAATTAAACTGATTTCTTAATTAAAATAAAAATGGAAAATGAATAATAAAATCATTACCACAAAAAGCCCATGTTGCAGCACAACCGGCGGCCGGTTCAGGCCACCGCCTCCAGCCTGTCCCTCCGGGATTCTTTGCACGCTCAGTATGTAGCCGTCATCAGTGGTTACCTTCATCAAATTAATTAATTAGCATTTAATTAAATATTAAAAGGAACAAATTTCTTAATTAGACCGGGCCGGGTTTTTAATAAATTACATCATATTCTTGGCACGTGTAACCATGTACAGTAACGGCTGAGGCGCATATGCCATACATACGGGTAACCGGCTCGCCGGAAGCTTTGTTTGGAAGAAAATGACTGCGGCTCGAGCCAAAGACTAGATGAGGTACAAGTGAAACAAAGAAGATAAACATTACAATTAAATCAAAGTAGCTCTTAGAAGCCATTTTACTTGGCTGTTCTTGGAATTGAATCGTTTATTTATAGTAGAGGCCAGGATTATAGAGTACAGAAAAAAGTGGACGGATTGTGAAATTGAACTTGGAATTCAATTTTTGGGAAAGTTGACGAATGAGATTTTATGGGATTTCGGTCCACTTATATATAACTAGGAAAGTACACGTGCGTTGCACGTGATTAACTAATTTTCTATGTTAGTTGATTCATATATTATTTTTTATCAATTTAATTATTTCTATACTGTTACCAAGAATTTAAAGTTGTTATTATAAATACCTAAATCCAAAACTTTAAAATAAAAATAAACTATAATTACTAAGTATTTCTAATCTAAAACTGCATGTCTATATAATTATTATTCTAAAACAACCATTTGAACGAATGAACAATATCAAATTTTTTCTTCCTTGACATTGACATTTCCATCTAAACAATATTTTTTTCCATCTAAACCAGTTTTTACAGGTTTAAACCATTTTATTTTTTTTAACTATTTAACCAGTCTTGTTGGTTATACCTATCTTTTATTGAGTTCATCTATTTTCAATTACATGCCTAATCCATTTTTTAACTAATCTAATTCGATTTTACCAATTTTCCTCAGTTTTGTCGAGTAAACCTGCTTTTACACTAAGTTTACCATTTTTTTGTTATTTTAACATGTTCTTTCATCGATTTCATTCGCTTTTACGTTGCGTTTAACATTTGTTTTTTTTAATCCCTTTTTTCACTGATTACACCCACTTTTATGGTTTATCCCATTTGTTAATCAATTCACTCATTCTCTCTGCTTTAACCAAATTTTAGTTGATTTTACCTATTCTTATGCTAATTAAACCCATTTTCTCACCGATTTCACTTTTTTTTGCCAATTTAACTCATTTTTTGTTTTGTTCTTTCATCGATTTAATCCTCCCCCCCCCCCCCCCCCTCCTTTTTTTTGTTATCTCATGTTTAGCCAACATCATCATTTTATACCAGTTATCCATTTTTGCCGGTTTACCCTGTTTTTTTTTTAAATTGCACCATTTTTTTGCTTTAACTCGTTTTTCTTCTATGTAACCCATTTTTTATCATACATATTTTTAATAGAATTTTACCAGTTTTCATCAATTTTAACCCTTCTATGTTTTTCCTTACTTTGGCTTAAGCCAATTATAAGTTTTTCAGTTAAGTAAATAATACTTTTTTTTCAATTCATATAGCTCAAATGTGGCCTTTTGTTTTTAGATTCTTTAATAAACGATAATTTCTTAAGAACATTCAATAGAAATATCGATTTTACATGCTTTTACACTAAGTTAATCATTTTTTTTTTGTTATTTTAGCCTGTTCTTTCATAGATTTCACCCTTTTTTGTGTAGTTTACCCCATTTGTTAATTAATCCATCCATTCTCTCTAGTTTAACCCAATTTTAGTCGATTTTCACATTTGTTAATAAACTCACTCATTCTCTTCGGTTTAACCAAATTTTAGTCTGATTGTACTTATTCTTTTGCTTATTTAACCTATTTTCTCACATATTTCACCTTTTTTTTTGCCAATTAACTCATTTTTTTGTTCTTGTTCTTTTATCGATTTGTTCCATTTTTTTATCCCATGTTTAGCCGGTGTCGGTCATTCTTTTTACCGGTTTTAACCATTTTTTTGTTGGTTAACCTTGTTATTTTTTATCAATGGCACTTTTTGTTTTGCTTTAGCTCGGTTTTCTTTCTATCTAACCCATTTTTCAATTGATTTTACCATTTTTATCATATATTTTTAATCAAAATTTACATGTTTTTGCCTGTTTTAACAATTGTTTAGCCGATGTCATTCATTTTTTTTACCGGTTTTACCCTTTTTTGTCGATTAACCTTGTTGTTTTATCAATGACACCATTTTTTTTTTGCTTCAACTCGTTTTTCTTTCAATCTAACCCATTTTTTCATTGATTTTACCAATGGACAACATCAATTCTTTTCTTTCTTGACCTTGATATTTCCATCTAAACCATTTTCACAGGTTTAACCCCATTTTTATTTATCGATTTCACCAGTTTTACCTGTTATACATGTCTTTTTTACCGATTTCATCAATTTTTTATTTCATGCTTAATCCATTTTTTAAACAATTTGACATGTTGTTAACAATTTTCCTCAATTTTGCCGAGTGAACCTATTTTATCGATTTAAACCGCTTTACACTGAGCTTATATTTTTTTTGTTATCTTAACATATTCTTTCACCGATTTCATCCATTTTTACATTGAACTTACTATTTTTTTTGTTATACTAAATCGTTCATCCACCGATTTCACCCATTTTTGTGGTTTATCTCATTTGATAGTCAATTAACGCATTCTCTCCGATTTAACCAAATTTTAGTTTATTTTACTTATTCTTTTGCCGATTAACCTATTTTCTTATCTATTTCACCTTTTTTGTGGTCTATTTAATTCATTTTTTTGATTTTGTTCACTCATCGATTTGACCCCTTTATTTATTACGTGTTTAACCGATATCATTCACTTCTATCGATTTATCCATTTTTTGTCAGTTTACCATGTTGTTTTATCGAGTGCACCATTTTTTGTTGCTTTAATTTTTTTTTCTTCGATCTAAACCATTTTCATCATATATTTTTTAATCAAATTTTACCCGTTTTCAAAGGTTTTACGAAGATGACTTAATTTTTTTTTTTTTTTTGATGAGGTTCTTTAATAACTGATAATTTTTTAAGAACTTTTCAAAGAAATATCGATTTCACCCGCTTTTACACTGAGTTTACCTTTTCATATTTTTTTATATTAACCCGTTCTTTCACCGATTTTATCCTTTTGTGGTTTACACCATTTTTTAATCAATTCACCCATTTCCCCCGGTTCAACACAAAATTTAGTTGATTTTATTACATTTGTTAATCAATTCCTCCATTCTCTCTGGTTTATCCCAATTTTAGTCGATTTTGCTTATTTTTTTTACTGATTTAACCTATTTTCTCACCTATTTCACATTTTCATGCCAATTTAACTCTTTTTTTTGCTCTTTTTCCTTTATTGATTTGATCCCCTTTTTTTTCTTACTATCCCGTGTTATTTGATATCATTCTTCTTTTTTTTTTTTTTATCGATTTTACCCGTTTAACGCGTTGTTTTATCAATTGCACCATTTTTATTTTGCTTTAACTCATTTGTCTTCTATATAACATATTTTTCCATTGATTTTACCATTTTGTGTATCATATATTTTAAATCGAATTTCATCTTTTTTCACCGATTTTAACCATTTCTATGTTCTGACTTTATTTTTCTTAAGCCAATTATAAGTGTTTCTGTTAACTAAATAGTACCTTTTTTTTTAATTAAAATGGCACGAAGGTGGCATTTTTTTAGGTTATTTAATAAGTGATAATTTCGTAAGTGCTTTCCAAAGAACTATTGATTTCACCCGCTTTTACACTGAGTTTACCATTTCTTTCTTATTATTCTAACTCGTTCTTTCACCGGTTTCACCTATTTTTTGTGGTTTATCCCATTTATTAATCATTTTTTCCACTCTCTTCGGTTTAACCCAATTTTAGTTGATTTTATCTCATTCGTTAATCAGTTCACACATTCTCTCATGTTTAACCCAATTTTTCTTAAGCCAATTATAAGTGTTTTTGTTAACTAAATAGTACATTTTTTAGAATTAATATGGCACGAAGGTGGCATTTTTTTAGGTTATTTAATAAGTAATTATTTCGTAAGTGCTTTCCAAAGAACTATCGATTTCACCCGCATTTACTCTGATTTTACCATTTCTTTTTTATTATTCTAACTCGTTCTTTCACCGGTTTCACCTATCATTTGTGGTTTATCCCATTTATTAATCATTTTTTCCATTCTATTTTGTTTAACTAAATTTTAGTTTATTTTATCTCATTCGTTAATCAGTTCACACATTCTCTCATGTTTAACCCAATTTTAGTCGATTTTACTTATTTTTTTTGTGGATTTAACCTTTTTTCTCACCTATTTCCCTTTTTTTTGGCCAAATTAACTCATCTTTTTGTTCTTGTTCTTTTATCAATTTGATTTGTTTTTCTTATTATCCCGTGTTTACTTGATTTCAGTTTTTACCCGTTTGCGGAATATTTAATTGTTAGGAATTTAGCTAGATAGAAATCAATCTTTTTATTCAAACATTTAATAATAGCAAAAATTTATATATTAAATATATATATATAAATGATAATAAAATTTGTTAGTCCTCGTATTAGTTTCCGTAAGCAACTTTCTAAGTTTCTATCCTTTTTTTAACTTCACCTACATTATTAAGTCCACCAATTTTATGTATTGTCCAATTTTTATTTTCTTGTATTTATTATTATTTTAATACAACAGTGTTTATATTAAAGTAGACTTCTTTTTCATGTAAAAATATATGATTATTCAATTATTTTATTTATCATTTAAGTAGGGGTATATTAGTCATCACAAAAAAGGGAAGAAATTCTCTTTGCCAACCCATACTTTTATATGTATATAGATTACTGAATGTATATATAAAACCATCAGGACTTAATTCAATAAACTAATTTTGAATTATAAATTATATCTTGGGATTTTCTTGTAATTATATACTATGATACTTCACATATTCTAAAAATAGTTTTATGGGACCAAAAGCATAAAATAGGATATGTCTACAAGGACCAAGAGTGCGAAAAAGGGAATGTAATTAAAATGGGGATGTAGGGGGGTGGATATGCAAAATATATTAAAAATGTTGTGACCAAAATTGTTAATTTTGAAAGCGCAAAATTAACTGTGTATAAGACTAAATTTATTATTGTCCATTTTCATTCCGTGTATCTATAGAAATTCTCCCAAGATGAATTAATTTGTTAGATTTGACGTACTGGAGATACAAATAAGTGAAATGAAATAAATAATTTCTAAATAAGGTCAAAACAGAATAGAAAATACAGTTCAGATTTTGGTAAAGTTTGGATAAAGCTTTTCCTTTTTCGTTTTCTTTTTTAGATGGATTGACTTTGGCTAAAGGTGGAATCTTAAATTTCACATTACATTTGTCATAATAGGTTAAAAGTTGTAACAAACGTATTTATACTATTCTCCCTTATTTTAATGTAAAATTAATTTTGAGTAATAAATGTTTAAATATTTTCTTAAATTACCATTGGTCCTTCTGAACAAACGCAATAACGGCACTCCAGCCGAGTCCTCAACCCCCCCCCCCCCCTCTTCACCTCTCGCCTTGCATCTCCAACTCCAACTGAAGGACAATCCCTCTTCTTTTGATTCTATTTCACAATTTTCCCCTCTCACCTAATAATAATAATATTAAATCATAAATTTTAAAATTTTAACTAATCATGTTTTTAAATCTTACACAAAATTTAAAATATAATATTATTAAATCTTACATAAAATTTAAAATTCAATATTGTTAAATCTTTCACAATATTTAAAAATAAACTTTACCATATTTTTTGTTAAGTTTTTTTTTACACAATTTTAATACATATATGTATAATACAAAAAATTTAAAAAAAAAAAAAAAAAAACCAACATGTGGCCACCAACCATTGACTGGACAGGCGCGTCTTGCCCGCGGGCAAGAAGCCACCGCCTGCTTGCCTGGTTTTCCCCCTCCCGCCCTCCATCCCTCCCCCGTCGGCTGGAGATGACAACGTCTCGCCTCGCCTCTCCCTCATGCCTGGATCGACTGGAGTTGGCATAACAATCCTAGGAAAATAATATTTGCTTTTTATAAATAGAATTTGGCTTTTATAACATAAAATACAATTGCAGTGGCGTAGCTACATCTTGTTCAGTGGGGTGCAATGACCCTCTCGACTTTTGCATTTTGTATGGAAATTTTATGTATAATACTTGTAAAAATTAATTAGATCTTATAATTGCTTTAAATGGACCTCACTCAATAAAAGAGAGAATTTCACTTTTGATACCATAATTTATCCTACTTTAAGGGTATGGTATCATAAATTTTTCATCCGACACATTTCATACCATTATTTAACAATCAATAACACATTTGGTACTGCCGTCCAATAATTGACGGAAGTCCCAAATTTGGACGGAAAATTCGCAAAATCGGTCCCATAATTAAAGCTCACTGGCAAAGTTTGCCCCATATATTTTTTAACTGACAAATTTACCCCACAATTTACATGTTTGAAGCATTTTAGTCCCAATTTCAAAAATAGTTAAATTATTAATCATTATTTAATAAATTTTATATATTATTATTAAATATTTTAAACTAACTAGATTTTATATATAATATATATAAATTTAATAATATTTTATAAAATCTGGATTTTTTTTTGTAAAAATTTATATAAATTTGAATTTTTTATTAAAAAAAACTTCTTCCTCACGAATGGCAGCGGGTCTCCGTCGATTTTTTATTGAAATTGATTGAGGGCTTTTGTTCCTCGTATCATGGCGCGCTCGTACGTATCGTGATTTCTTCAAACCGTTGAGTAATCAATTCGAATTTCGAGTTGCAATTTCTGAATCACGTAGGGTTTGATTTTTGAAATTTCAAACTTCGATTTCTCCCTCGATTCTCAACTAAACTTCGTGATTCTTGTTGCTATTGCTTCCCCTCACCGTGGGCAACATTTCTCCTGGGTTAATTGCGGCGGTCGTGGACGGTGGAGCTCTGTCCATGGGGCGGCTCGATTCGGGGATAAACCCTAAATTTTTGTTTTTCGATTGATGCTGATTTACGTGGATTAGTTGCTTGATTTCATTTGTTTGGTTCTTTATTTCGTTTGCTGCTGATTTATGCAGATTTATGTAAATAAATTTTCAGAATTTATATAAAATATGATTTAATTTATATATATTATATGTAAAATCTAATAAATTCAAAAGATTTTTTTTTAATTTAAAAATTTTAATAAGTGTAATAGATATTCATTTTTTCAGGATTTATATAGAAGAACATTTAATTTACATATATTATATATATAATTTAAATATAAAGTATAATTAGCTTAAAAGATTTAATAATAATAAATTTATTAAATAAGATTAATAATTTAACTATTTTTGTAATTGAGACTGAAATGCTTCAAACTTGTAAATTGTGGGGTAAATTTGTCGGCCTAAAAATATGTTGGGCAAACTTTGCCATCATCCTTTAACTATGGGACCAATTTTTGCTAATTTTCCATCCGTTTTCGGTCCAAAATTGGAAATTCCGTCAATTATTGGAGAAAAGTACCAAATGTGTAACTGAACGTTAAGTAATGATATGAAATGTGTCGGATGAGAAACTTATGGTACCATACCCTTAAAGTATGGTAATTTATGGTACCAAAAGTGAAATTCTCTCCTCAATAAAACTAAAATTTATAAGATATTGGGGACATATTTTAATGAAAATATATATTAATCTTCCACTGATAATTTTCTATGAATTAATATGTTACTAGTAAAAGACAAATCCCAATTTATGGGGTTGTGATATATTTTTTCCATATAAAAAACCATATCAACTTCACAACAACTCTTTCATTTTCATCTTTATTTCTAATATTCTATCCCCACAAATAAACTCACTTAAAAAGAAAAGTACAATAAAATAATGTATAATTCAAGAAAATATATTGGTTTTGGTTTTTCATATTTAAAGAACAAAAATTGATTGTCGAATGTAGATGCAAGGCATGAAGCATTTATATATACAAGTGAATAATTTGATATTTGTTAGTTGCGATATACTTAATTTATTGAAATTTTTAATATAGAAAGTTTTATCTTCGAGAAGTTTAATTATATCAAACTTTTAACTCAAGAATTTGGTCCAAGGTTTGAATAATTAACTTTGTTTAAATTTTTATTTTGCTTAAATTATTTCTCAAGTAATCTTTATTGGACTTGAGACTTTAATATAATATTATCGTTAAATATATATACTATTATCATTAAAAAAAATCTCTTACACTATAATAACTCCAACATGGATCAAAATTTTCATCGAAAACACCAATTTTTTTTTGTTTTTGAGTCAACCGGAAAAAAAATAGTTAGTTTCTATTTAACATATTTTTTTGATTTATAATTTTTCCAAAAGTTTCTCAAAAAAAATCGAAAACATTTGAAAACTTCTCGAAAAATTTTTAATATTTGATTGATCGAAACATACCACGAAAATGATACTTAAATATATGAACCCAATAAAATTATATACTGGTTACGCCGTTGAATACAAGTACGCTTTATTATAAGTGCTGACAAATGTGTGTAATACTCCAAGAGAATTAGAGAAAGGAAATTACTTATCTCCGGTAAACGAATTTGTATCTTTTACTGTGCATCACCCTTGGTCATGCTATAATTTTAAAAATAATATCAATTTCAAGAAGAAAGAATTAAAATAAAAATATTTAGAAAAGAAGCCAGAATTGAATTAATTCAAACTATTTCAGTCCGACATGTATAATTTCTATATTTCTTTTAGTGGTGGAACAAATTATGGGCTTTACTGGCTTTTCACAAAATATAAACGCCCATGCTCTTTGGAACTTGCAGATTGTGTACCTTACTGGACATCACTTCTTACTAGGAGAATAAACTCATGGTGCAGTCTTATATTCATACTGTTTGTCTAACTAATACTCCTATTAAACACACACATTAATTATTAATACGTGTCTAACAGATATATATTAATTTAATATTTATTTATGAGATTTCATCTTATTCGAATAAGATCCGATAAACTCAAAATTTCAAATTCTAACTAAATATGGACCCAACCCAAATTCTACTCGTTGACAACCTAGTATAATTATATCAAATCCATTAATGTATTACGTGGGCATTTATAAAATTCATGTGTTATCAAATATTATCAAGAAATCATGCTTTTAGCAATCAAATTTTCTATACCGATTTCATTCCGCCAGGGCTAAGTGATTAAAAAAGGTAGTTTTTCAAAAAATAATGGAAACATTGGGCTTCTATTCACAAATAAGGCTTGAAAGTTTAGAAGGCCTTGAACAATTATATTCATCATATATCCAGACAAGTTTTTGTACCAAATTTCGCTATAAATCTAAAGATGTAAAACTAGGGCTGTTGGTGGAGGGTTTAAACTCAAATCCGGTATTGAGACTAAATGTCCCACATTGGTTGAAAATCATAGTTAAGTCCACTTTATAAGGTCTTGGGCAATCCTCACCTTACAAGCTAGCTTTTGAGGTTGAGTTAGGCCCAAACCAGGTAAGTGGACTTAGCCCAATCCATGTGGTAAATTCTAATATGGTATCAGAGCCCCGGGTTGAAGTGGGCCACCTCCTTCCGTGATGGGCTCCTCCTTGTACGCATGATGGGCTTCAATATCTACCCACACACTTCACCCAGATAACAAAGGCCTGGGTTGTCATTATTCCTCCAGTTATTCAAGGCTTGGAGATTCATCATTCCTCCGGTTAACAAAGGCCCGGAGTGTCTTTATTCGTGTGTTGGGTCTTCACCCACATGTCGCAAATTCACAAGGTTGGGCTTTCATATATCACGTGTTGGGCTTGTTTCTCCCACACATTCAGCCCGCCCACACGTGAAGGGGGAGTATTGAGACTAAATGTCCCACATTGGTCGAAAATCATAGTTAAGTCCACTTTATAAGGTCTTGGGCAATCCTCACCTTACAAGCTAGCTTTTGAGTTTGAGTTAGGCCCAAACCATGTAAGTGGACTTAGCCCAATCCATGTGGTAAATTATAATATCCGGCATAATTTTATTAAATCTTTATATAATTAGAAGTTCAATATATATGATTCAGTTGAGAAAAATCTATATTATATGGAGACAATATAAATTTAGACTAATGTAAGATCCGAATATGATTTAGCCTACATAATATTTTATTTACATAAGTAACATCAGTAGTGTTTTATTGCAAGTTTAGAATTTTTTTTTTTTCCCAAGGGTTTAATCCCTTTCGAGGCGGGTTGGGCACATTAAGTGGGTACCTCTCCCAACAGGGATTCGAACCTGAATCCGCTACTTTGTAGTGACTAGTCCCTTCCACTAGACCAATCACATGTTGGTTTTGCAAGTTTAGAATAACACAAGCTTTATTATCTAATCTTCATAGCCAATCTTCTTCAACTAAAAATATGAATCAATTTTAATACATTATCAAAATTATTATTTCCCAACGAGATCTAACAAATATTTCAAAGCAAATGGTTAAATAGGTTGGTGGTTTGATCTTTTCTGTTTTAAAATCAGTGCAATGAAAAAAAGATATGGGAACAGAGTTGAATGATTATATTGCATTAAAAACTTGTTACACATTGGGATAAAATAATGAATATATTGAAGGTGAAGATTTCAGCGGATCCAAATTCTAATTTGAAATCCGAGCACGCAATGGACTCAAATCCAATCCCGACAAGATATGGACACAAAACTGGTTAAAATATTTGGGCACAATATATTATGATTCTGATCAAGCTGACTCGATTAGAATCCTACTCATCAACAAGAATCCTACTCATTTTCTACCAAAAAAAAAAAAGAATCCTACTCAACAACAACTTCGTATATAACAAAATCATCACAGATGAATAAAAAACTTTCAATCATCCTATTAATAAAAAGTTCAACCTCCAAAATAATGTCCATTGGCCAACAATATAGATAGAAAACACAAGTAATCTGAAATTTATAACGATTCACATGCTCAATATCATTCTCTACACAAGATTTATTTTTTTGCCAAGTGCTTAGCATTGTTCATCAAATTTTGCTATAATTGAACTTCAAGAACTTAGCTCACCATATACATTCTCCCAACATCTTCACACGATAACGCTGCATTCAGGGGTCATCCTCTTTTTCCTTTCACTAAAGCTACAACTTGAAATCAACCTCGGTAGGCAACATTGTGCTGATTTTACTGGTTTGCCCTCAGTTCTCAACAATCCATTTGGAGTTCTTTCACTACTAACTGTAGAGAGGTAAGGGGTCGACTCAGCTTCCACCATTGTAGGAGCCATGCTAAGAGGCTCATCGAGCTGTAAGCTCTCTCTGAACAGTTCAGACAGCCTTTTTTTCTTGTCTGGAGGAGGAGATGGTTCGGGTACAGAACTAGTAGTTGCTTCCATTATAAGTGCCTTGTTCATTTGTTGGTTTCCTATAGAGAAGTTGTGATGGACTGGAGTGCTTCCACGAGATGGGGTAAAATCTGGGCATAAGTCAAATAAAATGAATAATACTTCTAGTCGTATTTGAACCAAGAATTTGTTTAAGAGAACAAATAATCTGACTAGTTGGCACACACAAGTACACTTATTCAGACCAACGTTGAAGCTATAAAAAATAAGAACCGAAGTTATTTTGTTTGCCCTTAGTTATATATACACAAATCCTAAAATACTACTAAATTTACCAGAAAACAGGCTCAAATCTTAGAATGATGAAAACTAAAGAAGCAAAAATGTCAAAATTAATAAAATCCTAGAAGTATCGGAATCCTAAAAAAATAACGGAAAACAGACACAACTTCAAATCACAACTCCAACATAGCCCCGACTAGTTGAAATTATTACAAAACTAGAGGAAAAAGGGTAATTAAAATTATATGTATCTTACCACCGTTAACACTTAAGAAGTCATCTTCACAATCTGAGTCTAACCAAGGTTGGGAATCAAAGAAGTCTTCGTTTTTGCTACCTGCAAAAACATTGAGAAATATATCTCGTGACAGCGTTACATATACAACGAACCTTAAGTCCTTAACAAACGTGTAAAAAAATGATATATATTAAATGATTCATCTCTCTAACAGCTTAAGCTTTTAGATGAGTTGGTCATTCAATATGGTATCAGAGCTTAGGCCAAAAGAAGGTCATGTGTTTGAATCCCTCTGCCATTAGGCTTGAGTAAATGAATACCGCCTACACGTGAGGGGCGTGTTAAATGATATATATATATATTAAATGATTCCTCTCTCTAACAGCTTAAGCTTTTAGATGAGTTGGTCATTCAATAAAACGACACACAAATAGCCACAGACAGTGTATTTTGATTCTGAACTATATCTAATAAACTACAACAATTTTACTATTTGAAAAAGTAAATAAGTAAACCAGCTTGTCATACACAATCCTAATCACATTATTCTTACCAACCATGATTAATTCCAAAGCTACACTATTGTTATAGGAGAATATATCAATATCATAGAGCTAAACATACTTAAATATCATATTAATTAATAGTAATAACTTAGAATTGGAAGTAATTCAACCATATTCATTGGAAAAAAAAAAACATAAGCACAAACAGAAATGAAGACCAAAGTATCGCCCTACCAAAATGAGCGGTTGATCCTTGTGCTGGTTTGACTGCCATGTCATCAACTGTACAATCCTCACCATTGACTGTATCCGACTTCTGTTTGACCGGCGACGGGATCAAAAGTTTCTCAATTTTAGACCCGAATGACAAACGGAGCTTCATAGCGGAGTCCGGGTGTTTGTGAACCGAAACAGAGGAACCCATCTCTCCAGAATCACTGCAAGACACCTTTTTTCCCTAATGATACTATCATATGTTCACCACAACGGGGAAGAAGAGGGGAATGCGTGATGGCGTTACGCTTACTACATATATAATTAAATTAGAGGGTAAAATTAATCGGAGTAAATGATGAAAGTTATGACATTGAAAATGAAAACTTATTAATAACAGAGAAGAAGGAATTTGAAAGGGGTTTGGAGAGTGGAACTTCATAATCGTGAATCCGTGATTGTGTAGTGGTGCGTGAATGAAAAGAACGTGGGTGTAGGTCCTAAGTCCTAACGAAAAAGGTGTAATCATTTTCTATTTTTTTTGGAACAACATAAAAAGGTGTAATCATTGGGTTTATTAGAGTAATTGTGAAGAATGACCTTTCCAAAAACCAAAATTGTAAAAATGACCTTGTGCAATATTCCCAAATAAACCCTATTTGCATAAGAAGCCCCCTGACAGTCTAAAAAGAAAAATAGATACAAGTTTATATAGGAAATAAACTATGAAATTAGAAGAAAAGATCGATAAATTAACAGATGATATACGAAATCTTCAAAAGGTTTTAGAACAAGTAAATAATTTATTTCACACTTTTCATCCGCAATTAAATAATAATAAAAAACATGCTAATAATTATGAAATAAATAAATTGAAAGAACAAATAAACAACTTAGAATTAGTACCAAAGGAAGAAAATGCTTTAGAAAATCTGAAAAAGACCATAGAAAACCTTGAAATGATAATATATCAAAAAGAGCAAACACGGGGATTAACTGAACAAGATCTAGAAAAATATTTTAGAATATCCTCAAGAAAAAGGTTTAAGATGCCTAACAAACTAGAATATATATGGCGAAAACCATAGAAGAAACTTTAGAAGAACTTAGACATATGTTAAGTTCGCTAAGCTTAATGAATAAAGAAACTACTTCAAACATAGATATAGAAGAAGCTTATCCTATACAACATCAAGAGAATGAAGATGTTATCTTTGAATATACACCATCTGAAACAGATGAAGAATACGTAGGAATGGAAGATATTAGAAATCCAAAAACAGAAGATCAACCAGAATCTAGTAATCAGAGAAATAGATACGGATATTCTGCACCACATAGAGCTGATGCAGGAGATATACCAGCTTTAGGATCAAATTTTTATCCTTTTAGTTAAGGCTATATACCAAGTAGACCAGGAAGTAGAAACCCATGGAAAAGGGTTCCTGCAAAATGGCAACCAATACATGGAAATATAAACCAAGAGAACATTCTTAATTTAGATTGTGTAGATAATGAAAAAGAAATGCTTACTTACTGGACTAACCAGATAGGTCTGATTATACAAACAACAGATGAGTTCTCTAACTCTTCTGTTCTCGATATATTTACATTCGTTTTACATAAAACTACTGGAAATGTTTTAAGAATGTTGCAAAACTATACGAATGAAGATGTACAAACTAATTTCAATGCTGATACACAGTTACACATGTTCAAGAAAATTGCAAAGGCAATATATGCATATTTTATAGGAGATTTACAAATAGAAAATACCTTTATGGGATTACATGAAACGGAAGAATCAAAACGACATTTGCATAACATGGCTATATGTAATATGTGCTATTTTGAAAACTATTACTGTGAGTTTATTGAACATCTAACTAAAATACCTATACCGGAACAATCCCCATTTATAGATATATTCTTTGCTAAATTACCTTACCCCATAGGAGTAGAATGTCAGAAAAAATATAAGGAAGAAGTTCCAGAAACACATAGAACTATAGGAGCTGCTAGAACCATAGTTCGAAAATATACAACGGAACAATGTATACAAAAGAAACGATCTATAGCTATGAAACCATTAACCAAACTCTGTTGTACAGAAGACTACCTTCCTCAGCAATATGGTTGTAGAAAGGAATATAGGAAAAAGCATAACAAGAAAATATGGAGAAAACGAAATAGACATTGGATAAAAAGAAATAAACCTTACTTTAGGGAAAATAGACACAGGTTTTTTAGGAAAAAACCATTCTATAAAAAAGAGAATAATAAAAGAAACAAATACTGCCCTGAAGGAAAAAAGAAATGTACATGTTGGTTATGTAAAGAAGAAGGTCATTATGCTAATGAGTGCCCAAAGAAACAAAATAAGAAAGAACATCAGGTTAGACTTTTACAGTTTGCCTATACACAAGAATTAGAACCAATAGAAGATTCTGATTATGAATCAGATACAGATTGGTATGAATTAATATCAGAAACTGATGAAGATGAGGAGATAGAATATCCTAATAGTAATGCCTAGTCAGAATTCTACCTTCATAAAAATACGTATCAATGATACTTATATATATGCTTTAATTGATACTGGAGCAAGTCTCTGCCTTGCTTCGCCAAAGTTAAACTGTTTCAAATGGGAACGATTAAAAACGCCCATACGGGTTATGATTGCAAATGCATCTCATTACTACATTTGGGAAGTAGTGAAAATGCAAACTATTTTTATACAGAACTTTGCTTTTACAGCCCCAACCATTTATAAACACAAAACAGGTTTACCTTTTATTTTAGGCAATAATTTCCTAAAGCTATACGCACCATTTGTGCAAAATATTTCCACCATATCACTTACTGTACCTTTTCGAAGTAAGTATAAACAAAGAAAACAACAAATTTCTATTCCAATAGAAAAAGATTTGAATACCAAAAAACTGATAGAAAAAATTTCAGAACTAGTCTATCAGATTACTCTTTACACATCCAATTTAGATAAAGAAATTGATGAAATACTTGAATCTACTTCCAGTGAAAATCCCTTAGATTTTAAAAATACTAACACCATGTTAGTAGAAATAAAACTAAAGGATCTTTCGCAAGAAGTAAATGTGAAAAATAATATTCCTTATTCTCAAAAGGATATAAACGAATTTAAAGAAGAATGTTCAAAACTTCTGGAAAAAGGAATTATTTCTGAAAGTCATTCACCACATGCAGCACCTGCTTTTTACGTTGAAAATCACAATGAAATTAAACGTGGCCAGAGAAGAATGGTCATAAATTACAAGAAAATGAATGAAGCAACCATTGGTGATGCCTATAAGCTCCCAAGAATTGACTTCATAAAAACAAAATTAAAAGGACAGAAATGGTTTAGTACTCTAGATGCTAAATCTGGCTATTGGCAGATTAGGTTACATGAGAATACCAAACCATTAACTGCTTTTACATGTCCACCTCAAAAACATTTTCAATGGAATGTTTTGCCTTTTGGCCTTAAACAAGCACCAGGAATCTATCAAAGATTCATGGATAAAAACCTTGAAGGTTTAGAAAATATATGTCTTGCTTACATCGATGATATTATCATCTTTAGTAATCAAGATAGAGGAGATCATTTGAAAAAACTAAAAATTGTCTTAATAAGATGCAAAGAAAAAGGTTTAGTCCTTTCAAAAAGAAAAGCTCAGCTTTGTAAAAATAAAATTGATTTTCTTGGAAATACTTTTGATTCAGAAGGAAACATGGTTATTCAACCAAATGTTTTAGAAAAATTAAATACTTTTCCAGATCAACTAGAAGATCGAAAACAAATACAAAGATTTTTAGGATGCCTAAACTATATTTCTGATCAAGGCTATCTTAAAGATCTTGCTTTACAAAGAAAAACGCTTCAGAAAAAACTTTCTACCAAAGTTCAATGGACTTGGACTGAAGCAGATACACTAATGGTGAAAACTATTAAGGGACGGTGTCAAAACCTACCCCAACTATACAATCCGCAAGAGAATGATTTTATTATTCTTGAAACGGATGCATCAAAAGATACGTGGGCTGCCGTTATGCTAGCAATACCGGCTATAGAGTACAATACTCTCCCACATATGTCCAATGGACATAAAAATACGCTTTCAACAAAAGCACAAAAATATATACGCCTATGCAAATATGTATCAGGCACCTTTACACAATGTCAAATGAACTATACAGTTCATGAAAAAGAAACACTAGCATTATACAATGCTTTGAAAAAATGGAAGATCGAATTGCTACCACGAGAATTCGAAGTCCGCACAGATTCTAAATATTTAACATATTTCTGTAAAACAAAAATTGCAGATAGTTCAAATCAAGGAAGACTGATACGTTGGCAATTGGAGCTAACAAGATACAATTTTCATATCGTACACCTCGCAGGAAAAGACAACGTACTTGCAGATACCCTGACAAGAGAATGGAAGCAATGATATCTATTTTCTGTAAACAGATACAAGACATCAAAAATGAGCAAAAGAAAACAGAACAACTTGCTCGAAAAGAAATCCAAAACTTCACAGCAGCTAAAGAAAAATACATTTCGGAAACAGCAGCCGCATCAGCTAGAAAGGTACACGAACTAGAATCTAGCCTCCAAACACTTTGCACTACACTAAAAATACCCTTTCCATCAGAGTTTAGCAGCCAAAACGTGGTGGATCCATTACCCACAAACACAAAAACAACAAATCTTCCATCACCACCACCTCTTACGAAAAATGATAAACCAATTCAGTACCAAACACCAATGCCAAAAATACCTCCTGAGAAAAAACAAGTTGAAACTGCAAACAAAAAGAAATGGTACACCATGTTCAATGGACCAATGAAAGGAATATACGATGAATGGAGTAAAATGGCCCCATTTATTACAAAAGGAAGCATACATCAATCCTTCAAAACACTCGAAGAAGCAAAGGCTGCCTTAACACAATACGAACTTAGTCACTATAAACAAGCCCTTATGCATACTGACAAACCAACAACATCCAAAGTTGTCTTAGGAAAAATTCCATCAACAAAAAACCCTCTTGATAACATCCCTACAAAGGAAGAAAAGGATAAAGAATATGAAGAGCAGAATACACTGAAAAAGGAAAAGTTCGAAGAACTCTTGAAAAAATTAGAAGAGTACAACCCAGCCACAGACAGAGAAAAAAGGTTCTATCCAGTAAATAGATACGGCCCAAAAGCCATTCTAGTTGAAGGAATAGACCCTATATTGGCATACCAGTTTTTCTTATATGGGCTAGTAGACATCATGTATCTACAAAATACAACAATGCTTCAGAAATTTCCAGGAAATATCAGAAAAAGCATCTCAGAATACTTTACAAATGTTGGCAAAAACGGACAAAAAGAAGTGGTAGTTAAGTGCCATCTCACATACCCAACGTTTGAAGAAGGAATTACTCCAAGTTTTGGAATAATTAAACTTGTTACAAGTAATGGAGAATACCCAGCAATAGAAGTAGTAGAAAAAATGAATACTGACCAGCAAGAAGAAGCAGTGGCCTGGCAACTTATACAGATCCATAATATTATCCATGATTTATATCAAGTAAAATCCTTTAGAATAAATCTCAAAGGAAAAAATCATCTGATATATGGAATGTCTCAGAGACCACTCCGGGAAACCCATTGGGAATACATCTACGAACATCATGAGAAAATACTCAAGGTGGAAGATTTTCAGCTCTCTACCCTGGCAGAAAAAACAAAAAGGGTTCTACATGAAGAAATGAAAAACTTGGAGGTACACAATTGCAAATACTGCAAGAAAAAAGACGTCAGCAGTGACGATAAAGAATACAAGGACGCTTACGAAATAAGTGATGAAGAAAGCAACAGCTCATCACCAATAATAGAGGAAAACACGTCAGAAAAGATGTAGGTCCTACGAGAAAAACGTCGGCAAAAGGAGAACCACTCCTTTCTTCCCGACACTTTTATGTAATAGTATTTCTCTCCATTTTCAATTAAAGATCTCTGCCTATATAAAGAGATCATATGTAAACATTAGAGTAAGAGTGAATAAAATAAGTTTTCAACTTTATCTTTCTTATGAAAGTTTTGCTCTTCCGGAATGTTGATCGTGCTATTGAGAGTTAGCATACCTCATCTCCACCTTAGAACCTAACCAGTTCTGCAGAGTAACCTTCTGTAACAGGTACATACTTATATACTTTCATACATTTTCATATATCATCATACATCTTAAACATTTTTAAATATCTATTTACAATGAATGATTTTCATGAATATCAACATATACAAGTAAACACATCATTCAACACTAGATCTCTTCAATATCATTTAATAGGAATAATGAAAAATAACTTGATACCCATTCTTATAGATACAGGAGCAACATGGTCTCACGTTCATGAAAACCTAGCTACAGATATAAGAAAAACCAGTGCTGAAACATATGTAAAATATAATGGAAAAGAAATAACTATAGAAAAAACAGGAAAGATAGAAATAACATTAGAAAATAATCTTACTCTTTGTACACGAATCTATATAGATAATGAATCCCCATATGAGATAATTTTAGGAATGGATTTCCTAGATTCTTTAAAAAGCTTCGTTCTTACTCAAGAACATATAGATATTACTTTTCAAAATACAGTTCGAAGAATACCACGAATAAAACTTTCTGAATCTCAACTTAGATCTCAAATATGAACAGCTTAGAAATAAAAAATATTGAAAACGTCTCTAACGAGATAGAACAATTAGAATCAAAAGAAGTTTCTGAAGCATATGGGAGTTTTTCCCAAGATATAGTTATAAGTCCTAAAACAATAAGTAAAATAAGACAAAAGGAGTTAAATATAAATGATGGACAAGGTATTAGGAAACCTTCATTCTTTCATAATATGTTTCAACGAAAAAATTTAATATATTTTGGAAAATTTATACAGGAAACCCCAATAGAAATAACTGAAGCCCAAGGAAAACTTTCCTTACCATTAATAAATGAGAATCATATTCTTCAAAAAATACGTTCACTTAATAAGTCACCAAGTGAATTTGGATACATACATATTTCAACTATACAAGTGTTGATAAAATCAACCTTTGCCGAAGGAATAGAATCACCAGTTAAATTCTGGGTTATAGACGATAGGATAAGAGACACTCAGGATAAAATCCTAGGAGTAATTGAAGGAAATCTAAAAGCAACAAAACTTATGTTTAATGTTTCGATACAATACGGGATACCCCTAGTAACCAAAAACTTAAGCCAATCTATATCTCTTTTATATAAATTTTCTAGAAAAGATTTAATGGAACAAGGAGATTACCCTTTCTCTATGACATATGCTGTAGGATACGCTATTAGTAATAGTCATCATAGTATAGACTATAAAACTGAAGATAAAATTAACATGGATTCTCTATTCAAAGACTTTGCTCAAATTAAATTTGTCCCTAAAAAACAACCCATCGAACCTCAAAGAACATCCATGAGAATAGAAAGACCAACAGCTTTTATACCAATAAAAAATGATTCTAAAGAAACAGAAGAAGGCATAAAAACTCTAAATAAACAAATAAATAGTTTAACTCAATATGTTCAAGAAAAACTATAAGAATTGGAATACTTATGCATACATAGAATCTTCTTATAAATTTTATAAAAAACTTTCAGAAGATTATCCTCATATACAAGATTTTAAAGAAAGAAAAGAATACTATTACATTCTATATTATAGATATCATTCTATAAATGCCACCTAGAAAAATACTTCTTTATAAAAATAATTCATATTACGAATGGATAGACTCCCAGTATATTTTTTATAAAGAATTATGCGAAACTCTTATAAATGGAACGTATGAAAAGACATTCTTTGAAAATACACGAGATTACTATCTCAAAAAACGAAATCAATTAAGAATAATACGAGCTGCATAAATGACAGGATTTGAATTATCCTCCGATGAATATAAATATAATTATACCAGTCCAAATAATGACTGTGCTTCCGCACCAGAAAACGCACCAGAAAACGCACCAGAAAGCGCTCTGTTGGCTCTGTTGGCTCTGGTATCAGAGCACGGTGACGACTTAAATATAGACGATTTAAATATATGCAACTTAGTTTGCACTGAAAACTATCAAAGTCTTTTAGACTTCGATTTCTCCGATATCGAAATAACTAGTCCTTTTAAGGATTTTAGTAAACAACTAGAAAATATATTAGAAATAGGAGAAAACAGTGAACCACCTAAGAAAAAACGTAGGTATAAAACTTATACTACTGAACAAGATACTTTCCTATATTTAGAAATATTAGAAGCTGTTAGACAATACTGCAAATATATGCCTATGTCAAAAAATAGGTCCAGAATGTTAGATACCTTATCACGAGAAATAGATCATCTAAAAAGAAAGTCGAAACGAAGAAATAGTGACGACATATCATACTTCATAACACTCAAAATTAACGAATTCAGAGAAATCTTTAATACACTCTATGGGTACAATTAGACAAATAAGAAAAATTATGCCTGCAATTGGAAAAATCATTGATATCAAAACTCAGGGTACTAAAAAGAAAAATAAAGAAATAGAAGGAACTATTGCAGATATCACTTCTACAGTAAAAAGCCCCTCAAAGGCCATTTTTGCAAATTAAACTTTACAAAAGGCCAATTTTAAAAATCACTCGGTTTATTAATTGTGGCTGTTGTCTCTAGAGATAGAAAAAAACAAGAGAAGAAAAAGAGAGATACGTATTTTAGCTCAAACAATAATTACGGAAAAAAATCATGTCACTTATCCAAAATCTGTACCATATTATCCTATGAATTTCTTTTTACTTGAAATTTTCTTGTACTTTTAATAACCCTATATAAAACAATCAATATGTCTTCTTCCGTCATTTTTCAAGGCGTGTGTGTGCTACGTGAGCAATGTGTGATTTTTCTTTTTTTTTATATATATATTTTCAGCACAAAACTCCATTCAACTTTGAACATTTGCGCAAAACTCCATTTTGCTTTAATTATATGTAGGAGTAATTTAGGCAATTCAATTATAATTATAAATTAACGGTGTTAATAACTAACAAAGATTGACTGTTTTTGTAGGGCTTTTCAAAGTATAAGGGAGTTTGATGGAAAAAAATCACATAGTAATTTTGTGCATGTTTCGCATAACACGTGATAGTATCGTGCATTTACCCCAAATTTACATTTGAAATCACAAAATCTCCGGATTGGGCTACAACGATGCACATAATTTAGGTAAGTCATCTTCAACAAAGATTGGGCAACACAAATTATAATTAATCAAAAATAATTTTAATTTAGAAAATTAAACACCTTCAAAATTATGGTAGTCTAAAAGTGGTTTTGAGAATTTTTGCTGGCCAAACTTACCATAAAACAAGTTTTTGAAACAATAATTCGGTAAATAGATGTTATTCACACTTGACTAATTAGATACTCCCATCATTCCACTTTTTTCTTCATTAGTTTGGTATGAGTTAGACAATTGTTGAAAAGTAAAACAAATATAGAGATATTTGTATGAATATTCTGAAAAGTATTTCTTAAGATTTAACAGTGTAAAATTATTATTTATGTGAAATAATAATTTTAAAAATTATATCCTAAAATTCGAAATCTGGTTTTGGAGGTCTCAAAAGAGAAAGTGAAAGGTTAAGACAAACAATTAATTCAAATGAATTTTATATATCGAACTCAGTTCAATTTTGGAATTCTACCCGTTTGAGTTGCATTCGAAGTATGCCATAGGCCCATAGCTATAGAACTAATTACAAAAATACCCTGTATGTATTTAATCTAATTAAAAAAAAATTATTGTGTTATTTTTATTACTAAAACAATTCATGTGTTAATTTTTATTAGCAAAAAACTCATTTGAATTTTTTTCATAAATCAATAGGAAGGTTATTGTCAGTTTTTGGAGTGAACATGATGGTTATTGCTAATTTCATAGTTAACAGGGGAATTATTGTCAATTTATTTGGTGAATGGGAGTGTTTTTGCATCTTATGATGGGAATATAATTATCATTTTTCTTTCAAATTTTGAACTTCTGCTTGTAAGAGAGTTTTTTGCTAATAAAATAAAAGATAAGCACATGAAATTTTTTGATAATAAAAATAATACATAATTTTTCCTACTAATTGGAAAATATAGACGAGCCGAAAAGTTGCAAAGTATTATTTTCACACTTATGCTTTTATGAGCCCAGCCCACGACCTTAATTATGTTGATTTCAGTTAATGCATAGAAAAAGACAAATAACGAATACGTTTTCTTTTTAGGTGGAATTGGAAATTGACATCATTAACTACTCCCAAACTAACTTTCCAATCTAGGGCCAACTTGGTAGCTGTTCTTATAACTAATTTATTTATAGTTTAACCTAATTAGACTTTGGTCACCTAACTATGTGAACATGATAATGTGACCAGTATTGTTTTGGACAATGAATAGGGATATTTCATCTTAACCCTGTAATTAGTACTTTCATCATAGTCCATAGATCATGATATATAGATGTGCATAAGCGTCCAATAGAGCCTAATGACAGTGTGTACATTTTTCATTTTTGTTAAAGGTTGTGATTGTTTCAAAACTATTTGATAAGCTTTAATTAAGTAAAAATGAGTCCTATTCCAATGTGGTGCCTTTTAGTTATTTTTTAATAATTTTCTTATATCTTGTAAATTCGAACTTCAGAAAAATATTGAATAATAATAGTTGTTTAAATTTGACGCTCATTATATAATGATCGAATTTGAATGAGCTTTATATATATATTGAACTTAAAATAAATAATGAATAGTTTGCGTTAAATTTAAGATCCTACAAATAGACATTTACCGAATGGTTGATCGTGAAGTGTACAATTGGATAAACTTAAATCTAATCTAGATAACCAGATTCAAATAAAAAATCGAATTAAATGTACCATTAGATCATCGCTAGAAATTTGGGCTAAGAAAACTGGGGCCCAATATTTGTCGGAAATATTTCGTAAAGCCCCAGTCCAAACTTTTTCTTGGAAAAAATTAAAGCCCAACCAAAACTTGTATTGCCAAAAAATATAAAGTTGTCTACCAGAGACCACCACATAAATAAAAGAGATGATCATAGTGTGTTTCATTATGGAATAAAAGAGATGATCATAGTGTGTTTCATTATGGATGTATTTTCTAGCAATTCAAATTCCATAATGAAACACACTATGATCATCTCTTTTATTTATGTGGGTAGTGAAAATTTTGAAACAAATCCAATTTAATTAATAGGTCTGTTTAACTTAACAGAATCTAATCACTCAAGAGTTAGGACTAAGATATTATGTTGTAAATATGGCTGGCTGCTTATGATAATATAAAAATTACTTGGTGTATCTTTGAGCATTTCTAATCTTTTTTTTTTTTTTAATCTCTATAAGAATTGGGGACATGCGGATTTATTTTTTAACATGTATAGCAAGCAGAGCATAAAAATGAGAGTCAATATTTATAAGGCTTGCTTCTTCCCACCCACAATTCCTGAATTTGCACATAGTAATGGTTGTCCATTGTCTACTTGTTATTATCGCTCTTTCTCTCTCTATATATAATCATACATTTCTATTATCAACTGTTATTCTTAGCTTTCGTCCAGTCTCACAGTAAGAAACAGCTTGCCTTATTCTTGTGCATCCATTAGAAACAGCTTGCGTTTTTTGGTTCCTTGCAGGATGGGTAGGTTGGTTATGCAGTTGCGCATTACTCTTTGATTTTGCAGATGGTGATCAGATTCTAAACCCGAAGAATATTAAAGATTTTGATTATGTATTCCCCTTGCAATTCAAAAAGAATTATTAGTGTTTTTGTAAGTATTTTGTGCCGGCCTTACTATTGGTGCTCCAGTTATTGAGAGTAAGATCAAGCACAGAGTAAACCTTTCATCCCTTACATACAAACTCAAGTCATAATATCATAATATCTAGCTTTTATGATGCTATTATTTAAATAACAAATATGCATGTTGATTTGTTGCAGAGCTTATTTAGATTGCCACTTAATGGTCACAAATCCTCTAGATTATGTAAAACCATTAGAAAAATCTGGAAGCCTCTAAAGGTTGAGTTTTTTACTCTCTTGAACTAGTCCTCTTTTTCATTTCAATATTTAACTACGTTTACATCTTTATGTGTGTTAAATTTTAAGTTAAAATGTGAAAAGGATCACTGATAACTGAAATTGTGGATAAATCGCATTTACTTATAATATTTGGGACTATCAGTCATTCTGATTTGATTCTTCCTGGAGCAAGAATAATGATGAAATGTAATACATACAGATAATTGGCGAGAACTCGTGCAACAGATCAAGTCAAAGGGCATGAGGCCCGGTGTTTCCTTAAATCCGGGAACCCCTATAGAAGAAGTGTATCCACTGGTATGCTATTCTTGATTCCTATATCATCTTAAAGGGTATATTCTAATGGATGCACAAGACTATATTTTTCTTTTTAATTTAAAATATTCTTTCAGCCTTTATTTTCCATTTTGGTTTTTCATGCTCGCCTGCTTGAAGCAGAAGATCCTGTGGAAATGGTTCTTGTTATGACTGTGGAACCTGGATTTGGTGGGCAATAGTTTATGCTAGAAATGATGGATTAGGTGCACTCTTCTCTTCCCTTCAACATTTCTCTAATAGTAAATTTTTATTCATTTTGCTTGAATTTATGGTTTTCGATTGCTTTCAGGTACGTACTTTGCGGAAGACGTATCCATGACTTGATATAGAGGTGAGTTCCAAACTCCCAATAATCATTTCAAGTTAACGTGTAGGTCTTTATCTGTTCTTAAAATTTGTACAGTAACAATCTTAAAATTAATGAATCCATATCACTGTTTGGATATTTTTAATCTGTTTGGATTTCAAATCCTTAGGTAGCTGATTTGTACTATCCTTTTAACAAAAATCATGAATTTGATCACTGGGTCATTTGAAACCCCTATATATTTTAGTCTTTTCATCAAATTCAAATCCATCAATCCAAATGAAGCCTAAGTTATATTGATGTTGTAAATGCAACTTAACGACAACTATATTTCTTTTTTCATGTCTCAACTATCAAACGAGAGCACTTGCTTGTTAGCAGGTAGACGGTGGTTTAGGCCCTTCCACTGTTGATGTAGCCGCTTCAGCTGGAGCAAACTGTATTGTAGCTGGAAATTCGGTGTTTGGAGCTTCAGATCCTGCTCAAGTTATATCACTATTACGCAAGAGTGTGGCAGATGCATGCCCGGACGATTAATTGACACAACTACAGGCTAGTAGTCCTTGAGTAACTCATTGTAGAGTTGCATGGTGATTTAGAATCATAAAGCTTAATAAAATTTACACTACCATTGTTGGCATATTTGTATCACTGTTGTATGCATTTCCTATGTAAGTTCCGGGTCGAAATTCAAAATATTAACACTCCAGTTGTTGATGCATTTATGGAATCTAACTTTTCTGCTCCATGTTCACAATCATATATATATTATATATTTTTGGTAAGAACAATTATAATTTTGTATCAAAAGAGTTGGTGACTGGTAGAGGGATGATAATATATATTTTGCGAGGCATAACTACAATGTGTATCCTCTTTTAATGGCAAATCTGACTTTCAAGTTAAAGAACCAATTTGGGTTTGAGCTTATTTGTATCCCACCTAATGGTATAGGTTCTTGGGATAATTTTGAACCATCTGGAAAAATTACTAATTAATTAAGTAGTGACTAATTTTTGCTCAAGTATCCAAACTTGGTCATATAGGTTTAAGGCCAAGGGTGATTTTCTTTTCTTTTTCAGAAAAAAAAAAAAAAAAATCATATAACATAACGAGAATGTTGTTATAAAGACAACGGATTTGTCTATGCCTAGTCCGTAACTTTTGATAGATTACTTGATCCATAATTTGTAAAGCAACACCTAACTATGTATGTTTAAGAAATAAATTAATCAAGTTTGAATGATGTAATAAAAAACACGATAGGCCGCTTCTTTAGAATGAGATTTAACCATCTGCATCTATGTTTTTTTTTTCCAATTCAAATATGATATTTCCTTCCGGAGTTCATCAATGACGGAAGCTAGATACTAAACACATTTGGCGCCAAGGGTGTTTTAATCCAACCCATCGGGTAATAAAGAGGTTATTCCGTGCATCTGATGCAGCCTGCTTGCAGAATATTTGTCGTAAAAAATAAATGAGATATATTAAGTGTAACTTTTACATATCATTATGCAGTCTAAGTTTTTGAAGTTAACTAACAGCTAAATTTTGGAATTAACACGATTTTCTCCGTATATCGCACCATGTTATATGTACAGTTGATGAATCAAATCATTTTTCCATATTTAGTATATAGGCAATTTTAAAAAAAAGACTTAATTATGACTTGAAGACTTAAAATTCGAATTCACTACCTTATATTTTCAGGGTCAATCACACATAAATTGTGCAGGGAGGGACCATCCAAATTAACTTCAGCTGCCGGTGCGTGGTGATTGGGTCTGGAAGTTTCTAAAACATTAATTCTAGAGTTATTAGTTATTACATGACGTAACAAGTAACAAGCAACGAAGAGATTCCTTCTCCTCCGCTCTCATTCTTCCATTTGACTTCTCTTTGGCTTATATTTATTGAATTTTCCTATTAAAAAAATACTATATAATGAATTAATATATGGCTACATGTTTATTTCCCCTTTCTTGGTAATTATACACGTACGTAGTGTAAAACCTAATAGTCGTTTGTTTTCCACACGTATACCATGAGGAATTCATACATACTTATATATAGAGTTTTTCATTGACATTAAGTTTGTTATGTGCCAACTGCCAACAAATGAACTCCACCAATTATCAAAAAAAGAAAAAAACATATGAACTCCACAGCCGCCAAACACCGCCACGTTTTCCATTCCAACGCACACGCACCGGCCAATTACAATAGATATTTTAGATCAATACATTATATATGGGATTATTGCATTTTTGGTGCCACAGCTATAGCCCACTGGCATTTCTACCCCATAACTTTTCGGGCTGGCATATTTGGTGCCACAACTTTAACATCAGTGGCAATTTTGGTGCCAATTGAGGCCCAATTTCAAAATTAGCCCGAATTTCCCCCATGCGCGGGCCATGTGACATGAAAAATTGGGATTTTTACCATTCAACATCTTTTTCATTAAAAAAAAATACCAAAATTCAAAATATTTAAATTTTCCTATAATATTCACCAAACATTCCCTTAATTAAATTGTTACCTCCCTTTTTCTTCTTCCCCAAATAAAAACATCCAAGTAGCCTAGTTCTTGGTGGATGAAAATAATTTTTTATTTATTTTTTAATGAAAAATGCGTTGAATGGTTAAAATTCCCAATTTTCATGTCACATGGCCCGCACATGGGGAAATTTTGGGCCAATTTTGAAATTGGGCTTCAATTGGCACCAAAATTGCCACTGATGTTGAAGTTGTGGCACCAAATGTGCCAGCCCGAAAAGTTATGGGGTAGAAACGCCAGTGGACTATAGTTGTGGCACCAAAAATGCAATAATCCCCATTATATATGGTCAACTTAATTTGCACACA
Organism: Penstemon davidsonii; assembly: GCA_034814905.1. NCBI lineage: Eukaryota > Viridiplantae > Streptophyta > Magnoliopsida > Lamiales > Plantaginaceae > Penstemon > Penstemon davidsonii. The sequence continues at coordinate 11,014,250 of JAYDYQ010002688.1, forward strand.
TAACACACTGCAATACATGGGGAGTTTAATTAAATTGGTTGGTCACTTATTTGTTTAGTTTAATAACAAGGTTTCAACAATAGTTAAAATATTAATGTCACTTTTGGGTCTTTCTTCTGGATCTTTAGATTTAATAAATTGTGGTTTATCGCACCACCTTTTATATATATTAGAAAATTGTACATGTACATGTCTAATTAATTTCATAAATATTTTTTTGTAAATCAAATTAAATTAACTTTATCGTATCATATAAAAAAACAAATTAATGACTGATATTCAATTTAATTTTTGATAAAATTACTATTTATAAAAAAAAATGATGGCTTTAAATTACTATAATCAATTATAAAATAATGACCCGATTTTAGTTATGTGATCTTGTAAAAATTGTTTTAAACTATGATCATAAAAAAATTATTTAGTTCATACTATAATAGTAGTTTTCCTTTTAAGAACTCTATTTATTTGTTTTGAGGGATACAATGCTACACACTATTGAACGTCTTTGAATTTCTTATTTTTCAATATATAAGGTATATTGGTAATTTGAATGTGCCACCATATATGATACAATAAAGACAATTATGTTGATGTAAATATTAAGAGTCCATTTGGTCTTCATGAATTTGAAATCTCTAGCTCAAATATTTTGCATTTTGACAACAAAATAATAAAATCAGTCTTTATCAGATGGATTTTGGTCCACTTTTAATTAGATTTCAAATTATGTCTCTTACTTTGTCATTTGAAATACATTATTTTTCCTTTCTATTCCATTTTTCACATATTCAATTCATTAGTTTAATCCATTTTCACATGTTTAAGTTTTAACCAATCATTTTGCAAGTTTAATCATGTTTACCGGTTTAATAATTTTTTATCGTTTTATCAAATTTTTTTATCGGTTATAACCTAGTTACATTGTTTTCAGCGTTTTTCATTGATTTTTTTTATTTTTTTTGGTTGAAACCATTTTTCTATCGGTTTTACCTTATTTTAATTTGTCGGATAAATTTATCTTTTCACTCGTTATACCAGTATAACCTATTTTTATTTTTTTCACTGATTTCACGTTCATCCATTTTTTACCGAAATCACTGTTCCACCGATTGATCCATTTTTCACGAATTTTCATCGATTTACATGTATTGACCGTTTCCACGGTCATTTTTTTTTTCTTTCGGTTTTGCCTGTTTTTTCACCCAACTTAACCGGTGTTCATCCATTTCAATTGAATTAGCATCAATTTCACAATTATTAAACAATTTCATGGAATTTTTTTCGGTTTCACAAATTTTCATCAATTTCACTCATTTTTCATGAAAAATATTTCATAAAAATTCAAGGTTATGCATGTCTTGATATATTGGATATTCTTTATATTTGGATCTCTAGCCAAAGTAAAATTACGAACTCAGCTAAGTCATAAGTATTTTTTTTGTTCATTCATATATAGGTAAGATGTGATCCTATTTTAATTTTTTATTTATTTGTGTAACAGAGAGAGATGTAAGAAATTTTTTTTTTATTTTTTTATTTTTAGAGGATAATTTATGACTCATGGCGTACTAAACATTTAAATAATACAAATAATATTTATTTCCTTCTATATATATTGCTTGTGACTCCTAATTTAACTAAAGAGTGTGATTTAAATTAATTAGATAACCTAATCAAACTATATCTTATGTCTCCTCATTTAACTGTAATTCTTGATTATATTTTGACTATTTTACCATTTTATACGAGGCCATAATCGATTTAAAATTTGTGAGGATAATAGTTTCGCGATTTAGATTTTCAAATGCAAAAATTGAATGATTCACTCAACATAACATGAAATTTATTACATGTATACGTATGTGTTCGCGGTGAATAGACGAAAAAAACAACTCTCCAATTTTCGGCGAACAACTATTAGAGGACGGTGGTCGTGCATGAGGAAAGAGATAGGGGTCAAGTCGTCAAAGTTTAATCATTTTTATTAATCTTAATATTATAAAAAATATAAATAATTTAATTTTTACTGCCATGTGGCAATTCCATAAATAAAACTAACGAAAATATCACTTTGTAATGTTATCAGGGAATTTGTACGTTTTTTGCGAGTTTGGTATGAAAAATGAAATCTGCTCAGTTCTATAGTATGAAAAATGAATTATAGCCGACAAATTTATTAAAGAATATTGCAATACATAGCACATAATACAATTAAAAAAATAAAGAATCAAATTAAATGATGATGAACTAACACAGAATATTGTCATCATAATCATATGATCAAGAAGACATCATAACCTTAAACTCATCGAAGTTAAGAACCCCGTCTCCATTAAGATCAAAATAAGCAATCATACTCTTGCATTCATCAACGGTCCTCCGCTCTCCCAATCTACTCAACATTCTCTTCAAGCTTTTCGGTGTAATGCACCCGCTCCCCTCCATTTCATACTTTTTAAACGCCTCCTTCAAATCACTCGCCTTCTCCTCTTCACCAGCGCCTTCAACTATCCTCACGAAATCTTCCAAACACAACAACCCATCCCCGTCGGAATCTACCAGCACCACCGCCGCCTCAGCCTCCTCCGCCGTCATTTCACCGCCTATTAATCCAAAACAATGTTTTAGCTCCGTGGGGCTTATGTTTCCGTCTCTGTTTGTGTCCAACTGGTTGAAAACTCGGACGTATTGCTCGTATTTCTCCATTAACAATTAAATAGCTAGTATCAAATAATTAATTAAGTAATTATTATATATATGTATAGGGCTTAATTGTACTACCTACTTTTCTTTCCTGAAATGAGTAAAATTAATTGTTTCAAGAATTTCAGCTGTGTAAGTATGTATATATAGTTTAATTTCCAGCTGCATGCGGTGATGAGTATTAATTAAGAAACGCGGAATTTGGTTGACCAAAAATAACTACTATTTAATATTGATGTAACGTGTACAACGGGATATTGAATTATTGATTCTTTTTCTGGCCTTTTTTCACTTTTCGTGCCTGTGGAGACCCGCTTGTTTATTCTTTAATTGCTATGAGCCGTGTTCCAGAATAATGGGAAGTAACTGGGAAATCCATTCTCAAAACAAAAGAAAAATCTGGGAAATCCGTTTTTTTATTCCAAACTACTCTCTCCGGTTCATATTAATTGGCATATTGTTACTTTTTACACAGATTAAGAAACATCATTACTAATCACTTTGACATGGTAAAATGTCAAAAATACCCTTCCTAATGACTCTTGAGCTTCCCAACCTAGATGTAAGAGAAGGGCAAAATTAAAAAAAATTGCATTGGAAACCCAAATGTGCCAATTAATATGAAACATAAGAATTTGGCAAATGTGCCAACTAATATGAACGGGAGGGAGTATATACTATGGCTAGCGATATTGCCAGAGCAACATTTGTTGCCGCCAGAGCAATATTTCTATAATTCCAACTATGCCCTTTGTTGACAAAATACATTATATTACAGACAACCTTCTTGTTCGATACAACTCTTTCATTTTTATACTCCATTTTCCATTAACATCTCCGCATAAATAAAGAAACAAACATCTTTGTATTTTTCATTATCTTTACCTCTTTACTCCATTTTTCCTGAAACTCTGTTTACCTCAAGAACAACTTCACGAGGCCTTGAATTAATTTTCACGTAGTTAGTTGATGATAACATGATGGTTTAAATAATCCTGTTGGTTTGCTTAAACTCCATTTGTTCTCTGATTATTATTTTTAATTAAAAATTCTCGAAGAAACCTCCATGATAGAGGCAAAAGGGTGCAACAGAGCACATAATTAAAATTTTCAAGGATAGTTTATTAAAAAAAAATCATGTTTATGAATTTTCATTCAAACAAACCCAGACTGATGTTTTTCCCTAAATTTTATTATCAGAGCCAGACTTTTTTTTATTGAATCCAAAGTACTCCTGTTAAGAAAAATTAGAAAATAGATTAGCCCCCGACCCCACCTCCATCTGACCAAAGGAAAAAGAAGGGGAAAATGAAACCACACTTTTTCAGTTCCATTTATCTTTGTTATTTTCTCGTAAAAATGGTTATATTATATTTCACCTTAAGTAATTCATTTGATTGCCGTCACTGGTTTGTGGATCTTCGAAAATCAAGGAGGATATCATATGAATTGTTTCCTTCTCGAGAAGAATTGGAATAGAAAATTAAATACAGTTTTTGAACCTTTGACTTTAAAGGGCATTTTAGGAAGTTTAAATTTTTTGCTCTCACAATATCGCTAGCCATATAATATTGCGAGGCTGCGATTAAGGATTTGATACGGACAAGGAAAGTGACGAAATTGCCAAGAACCCGACCAACTGTAATAACCGCTGGAATTATTTAATATTTTATTACAAAACTATAAGTATATGTGTGGCGTTGCGTATAGAATGTGTGCGTCATCATTTTGGTACTACTGTTGAATTTGCTTAAAGTTTTTTCATTAGTCCTTGGTATATATATATTTCCTAAGTAAAATAATGAATTTATTTTATTAATTCCTAGAAAATTATCAAAGTTTATATACATTAAGATAGAATCGAAATTTTGTTAATTTTCTAGAGATTATCTATTGTGTTTCATGAACTGAAACTTTTACGGTTAGAAATATCTCGTCAAGGACTTTCCAGCCATATAAAGAACACGAAATTTGGCCTTGTAACGAATGGGTTATGCCAAAATTAAGATTAGGTCTAAATATTCCATGTCCGAGCACATCACGTGCAAAAATCTTTCATTTTTGGTGACTTAACGGCCACGTGGTCATTCCCGTCCAAATAATTGATGGTCAAAGCAAATGTGTCAAACGACCTGCAATTTTGGTATTAAATGTGTCTTTTTCAAAGGTTTGGTACCAAAAGTGTAAAGTAGGTAAAAGTTTGGTATCAAAAATAAAATTTTACCCCTTGCACGTGCAAAATTCGTGGCACTTAACGGTCAAGTGTCGCGCACATGATGAATTCTGTTAAAAATTTGACAGCCAAATGAAATGTGTCAAGATTGTCTAAATTATGGTATTAAATATTTTTTCAAAAAACTTGGTATCAAATATGTAATCTGGACAAAAATTTGGTATTAAAAGTATTTTTCCCTCTTAATTTTTCTATAGATGTTTTGAAAATAATTATAAATTAGAAAAAAACTATGTACGTACGTGGTTTCGTTTCAATTGACAAGGAAACATAAATTTTTGATATTTTGGATAAAAATATATAAAAAAAAAAATTGACCTATGAATATAACCAAACACGAGATACATATGAATCTATACACTAGCTAATCTGGAGAGAGGGAAAAAAGTGATTTTTCATTTTAAATATCAAATTGGAATAGGTGGAGAGACCATTTTAAGAGGTATGGGCCACATATGCATACAGCCCAAAACACCAATTCAAGTTACTATTAAATATTAATATTTAATATTTATCAGTTGTATTTTGTAAAGTTAAAACTGGGCCTTGGTTGACGGACCAGATTAGGGACTCTGACATACATGGAATTCTATCGGCCTAAAGTTTAATGGATTGGTTTAGATCCAAAGAGACCGTATTGGACTTTAGTTGGATGTACTCAAAGTTTATTCGATCCATATTACAAATGGGTCGTAATATGGACTGGGCTGTACTATTTTGATCTGAGTCTGAGCATTTGATGACGTAATCACTTATGGCATAGCTATGTAGACTTAGTCATTCTCTTGTCACTGTCACAAAGATAACTTTAGACCATATGGAAATTAATAGATAAGGCTCAGCCTCAACCATCGGACAAAGTCATCGAATCCAATAATGTTCAAAGCAAAATGAAACTTTTCATCCATGATTGAAAAAAAAAAATATTATATATCCAAATTTAATTTTTTATTCCAAGTTTCACACTTTGTTTGGCTTCGAATTTGATTTTATCACTAACAAATTCTAGGAATATGAATCGTATTTGTATAGAGTATACTTATCAGATATGGATCAACACAGCTACATTCGAATCATTTGTGTAACATAAAATTCTAAAAATATGTAAGTAAGAAAAATATGTATTCTAATTTCTTAAATAAATTTTCATTCTCAATTTTCACAAACTACTCTTTCAAAAGTCAAACAAACAACAATTTCTTATTTCTAAACAAAACTTATATAAATTTTACTATGATTTGACATAAAACAACATATACTCCATTCATTTCAAATTAATTGGCACATTACTTGTTTTCACACATATCAAGAAACCTCATAATGAATCATTTTATCATGAACTACTTCATACATTTTTTTTCTACCTTTTTCATTATTTTATTGGTGACCTTGAGCTTCCCAAAAAAGTGCAAAATTGAAAAAAATTGCATTGGAAAATCAATTATGCCAATTAATTTAAAACATAAAAAATTGACAAATGTGCCAATTAATTTGAAACGGAGTGAGTTTCTTACACAATTTATTTTATATAACAAATCTTACACATCTTATACCTACAACATAATTCTTCAAAAAAAAAAAAAAAATACAACTCCTTTATTTCTCAAACTTTAATTTCTCAAATCACTTTTTCAAAATATAAACAAACAACATTACACAAATCGAAATTATTTCACATATTTCCTCTACTATCCCAAACTACTTTAACAAACATACCCTATATTATTTTGAAGTCGAAAATACAAAACTAATAAATAAGGATCAAAGCCTCTTATTTAAGCAGAACACACAGCTCAAAAGTCAAAACTTGAATTATTCATCAACTGACCTGATTCTGCCACAAAATTATTGTATTTCGAGGAAAATTTCCGAACAAGAATCCATGGAAAGAGTGAAATTGGGAAGGCAAGGGCTCGAGGTGAGGATGTATTACTTTCTAGTTTCTATTATTAATATGTGAACAAGATATTGATGCGTTCCTTTTCGTGTTGAATGCTTATTTTTTCCTTATTAATCAGTGTGAAAAGGGAAATTGACCAAAAGGAGTAATAATTTAGAGGGTAAAAAAGAAAATAAATTGGGGTACAGTGTAAAAAATTCATGTATTCATTGCTCTGCAGTATTACAGTACTAACGACTAGGTGTTATGTTCTAGTAATTTCTTACACTGATCATGAAATTCCTTGACTTAAGAAAATAGATTAGTAAACTAGGAAAGTTTGTTTTGGAAGAAACGACTACTTTTTCTAGCAATACGCTGATCTAATTAGTTAGTAGGAAAGATTGTTCACTCAAAATTAGTAAATCTGAAAGGATTTTGTTAACGGTTGAATTATCGTTTGTTAGTGATCAATAATATTATCCTCATTTGTGTCCATATATACAATTAATAAGTTCATGTTTCCGACCTCCGAAGGACCATTAGGCCCCCGGGAGCACATGTCGTAGGCCAAGCCTTGGGGACAGACAAGCCATGTGCCCATGTTGGCCATCTTCAAGTTCAATTCTCACTGAGCGGTGGGTAGAATTATTTGTAAACGAGTTAATCATGTATCGGGGTTTTGTAAGCGGTAGAGTAGCCTTATTGCAGTGATTCCCTAAGATTCATCCATTTGTCGTTTTGATTTGTATATAATTGAATATTAGATTAGAGTTTAAGTTAACTAACTTTTTTATCGAAAGAGCTTAAAATGTGTGATGCATATTTGTTTTTAACATTGTCGACATGGTTATAAGGTTTTTATTAACTTGACATGAATATGTGGTAAATTGATGAGTTCTACCTCATTCGTTCTCCAATTTCTAGATTCCATTGGTTCTGATATCAATATTTTCCATGAAAGAACAATCATACAAACTAGCAAATTAGCTAATAATTCTGAAAATGGGGTTATATTAATATGGTGGCCTTGCCCATATTTTTTTGTGATAGAAATGCGTATTGCCACCTTAAATCCTTGGTTGAATATGGTCGGGCAAGAATCGATTTCCTTACTTCCACAATTCCTTTCCATAATGACTCTTGAAAGGTCTAAATAGTAAATACTAGTCCTTCTCATGTAATGTATTTTTTCACATAGGTGTCGAAGCTCGGGTATGGCTGCATGGGGATCACCGGAGTATACAATGACCCCATTCCTGAAGAGGATGGAATTGCGATAATCATGGAGGCATTTTCCAAAGGCATTACTCATTTTGACACCTCAGATATCTATGGAGAAGACCACGCTAATGAATACTTGGTGGGAAAGGTAAGCTTCTCAGATACTATATATTTCATTGGCAAAATTGCATTTCTAATCATACTAGACTGGACCCTTTAGTACTTTTGGTCCTCCACTTTACAAAATTACACTCTTGGGCCAAAAGTTTTTAATGTTTAACATCAAAGTGCAAAATATTGCAATAAATTGGGACCAAGAGTACAATTTTATAAAACATGGGATCAGTAGTGCTGAAGCACTGTGGAACTAAAAATGTGATTTTACCTTATTTTCATTATAAGATACACTAACACATTTAAAATACTCCTACAGTATTATACTATATATATAAATACATTTTTTAATCAAAATGAACTCAAGGAAAGTGAATATTACAGGCGCTGAAGCAGTTGCCTCGTGAAAAAGTTGAATTAGCGACAAAGTTTGGTATACATAAAGTCTCTCCTCCCACAGCCAAAGGTTCTGCCGAGTATACTCGTTCTTGCTGTGAGGCTAGCCTGAAGCGTCTTCAAGTGGACTACATTGATCTCTACTACATACACAGAATCGACAAAACTGTGCCTATTGAGGAAACAGTAAGTATTAATGTTGTGTTTTCAAATCCCTTCCTTTTTTTTTCTTCTGAGTTTATCATTTTCTTGATTGAAGGTTGGAGAACTGAAAAAACTGGTTGAAGAAGGTAAAATAAAGTACATTGGTTTATCGGAAGCTAGTGTAGATACTGTAAGAAGGGCACATGCTGTTCATCCCATAAGTGCATATCAAATGGAATATTCACTCTGGTCACGTGATGTTGAAGAAGAAATAATTCCTGTCTGCAGGTTTTTTTTTTTCTCATCCAATATTTCAGGATCATTTAAATGTTGAATTCACTCACATATGGTTTAAGTATTTCATATTGTTCTTATATTGGGATTGTTGGCAAATGTTTGCATTTTTAGTACTAGAAGATTGGACCCTATGCACTTTAGGTTCCGCACCTTACAAAATCGCACTTTTTGTCCTGTTGCTCCCCTTTTCATCCAATATTTGCACTTTTGTTTTCTTAGAATAGTCAAACACTTTTGGTCCTCAATTTAGCATTTTTGGTAATAAATTGGAAAGGGGGCAATGGGACCAAAAATGTAAAAAAAAAAATTGGGACCAAAAGTGCAATTTTGTAAACTGCGTCAGACTAAAATTGCAATTTTACCTTGCATTTCTCTTGAGCTTGATAGAGAACTCAATGTGTTTTTTTGCCTGTTGAAATGGATGTTAGGGAACTTGGAATTGGGATCGTAGCATACAGTCCAATTGGTCGTGGTTTGTTTGGTGGAAAGAAAATTTTGGAAAGTTTATCCAAAGATAGTTACTTGGTATGTAACTATGTATATATGTTCTTCTAGTGTTCATATATATTTCCTTATATGGTCTCGTAAATGTAGCTTACATTTCTGCCTAATCTTTTGCCATCAGAATATGCACCCGAGGTTTACAGGAGAGAATTGGGAGAAGAACAAGGCCTTCTATTTCCGCATAGATGCATTGTCTAAAAAGCACGGATGCACTCCTGCTCAACTCGCACTTGCTTGGGTTAATCATCAAGGCGATGATGTCACAGCCATTCCCGGTTAGTTATTCTTACCAAGATTTTGCTTTCAATTCGTGGGTAGTAAACTACGAGTGCTCTTATGGTCCAAACCGGTTCAAACAGAAATTTCAGTTCATTATTTTACCAAACCTGACTTAGCGAAAAGTGGCCACTGTTTTGAGATAATTTCTACTGGTCGGGGTTAAATTGGAGTTTCAAATTGAGAGCCCGTTTGGTAATTATTAGGATGTTCATAACTTTCTATACTACTGTTGTTTTTTTTCTTACCCCAAAAACCAGAAATCTAACTTTTCTGCAGAAAGTTATTAACAACTGCAATATATCCTGACTAGTAGAATTGTAGAAATTATCTCAAAGATTGCCCATTTAAATGTGAAATGAAAATGAAATGATAACAATTAAATATATGATTTTAAGTTCAGTTAAATTAACTGGCCAAAAAACAAAATCGAACTGAATCATTTTGAAAACTTAAAATCCAGAAACCAAACTGAATTCATGGATTTTTTTTGTTTTGGATCCAGTTAACCGGACTATGCACACCTCTACGTCCAAGCTCATTTTTTGGCTTTTTATCCAGTTTACTCGTTTAACCGAACCAAGATCTCTATGATGAATAATTCATTATTGGGTTAAAATATATACTTCACAATGTAGTAAAATATATAAGTCACGGCATACCAAGTACATTATAAATCTTTAATCTTCTCTTTGGATTGAAATTATAATTTGATTTATTTCTTTTGATATATTCAGGAACTACCAAGATAAAGAATCTACACTCGAATATCGATTCTTTAAAGATAAAGCTAACGAGTGATGAGTTGAAAGAGCTATCTGATGCTGTTCCAATCGAGGAAGTGGCGGGAAATACCCATGATGACGAGTTTCATAAGCTCTCATGGAGGTTTGCTACTACTCCACTTCCAAAAGCTAAGTAAATTAAGACTTATATCGAAGATGGAGATTAAGGTTCTTAATTGTCTGAAGATGTGGAGATTGTTATATAATATATATGCCACTTTGTTCTGTGTTTCTGCAAAGCTATATGATTATGAGTGGAGATAATAGATTTGTTGATGTATTATTGTATGTTACTGAACCTAAACATTTGGATTGTAAGTATCTTCACAGACTGTTCGGCTCATCTTATTGTCATAACCTTGGGCAGAGGTTGCTAGCTATTGAATGGGAGAACCATAGCTATATATATGAACCTTCGAATATACACTGTGTGTTTTTGTGTGTGTTGGTAATTGATATTATTTGAATTTGTTGGTTGGGTATTCTTTAGAGTGTACTAGTAATCCTATAGATTTGATCATATTTTTTGATGTTTTACAGCTTCACCTTAAGAAAAATAGAACCAACTTATTAAGTATGTAGGACACGATGTTAATATTTTCAACTAGGATGATAACATTACAAAACGCTTGATTAAATAAAAATATAAATAAATAAATAAATTGGTGTGTTCCTCTTCATTATATTTATCAAACAAGTTAGAATAATATATTTTGTTCAATAATTTTTAAGTTCGACTCGATAAAATAAAAAATGATAAATATATTTTAAATATAAAATATACGATACTCGGTTCGAGTTTGGTTTGTATCACTCAATTCGTCATTAAACTTAGACACAAATTTAAGTTCGATACAAAATTTAAATCAAACTCCAATAAAATAACATTTAATATTACTCGTCAATGATTTGAAGCACTTATTTTTACACTATTTCGAAAACCCAAGGACTCAATAGCGTGGATATGTAAAATAGAATTTCCAATTTATACCCTCTAAAACAAACTGTGGGCCACAATTGCGTACATCCCGGAACATAAATCCATTGTTAATAGAATTTTATAACTGGGCCTTGCTTCATGGACCAAATTTGTGACTCTATGGACTGCACCAGCCCTCTTTTGTTCTGAACAGGCCCAGATCAGAGTAATGTATATCATGGATCAAAATTTCGTTTCGAGTGTATGTTTCGGTCAGCCAAATATTGAAAACTTTTCGAGACTTTTAGGAAATATTTTGGAAACACTAAGGAAAAATTGTAAAAAAAATTACTAAATTTAAAAAAGTGACAGAGTTTAAGGTAAACAAATAGTTTCGGAATTACATCTTGTTTTCGTTTCGCTTGATTCAAAAACGAAAACTTTTCGATGTTTTCGACGAAAAATATGAAAATTTTGGTCCATGATGTATATCAATATCATATATGGACCTGAGATGACGTGTACGCTTACGTCAGGCAAACATGTGTCGGTATTCAATCTCGGAAAATTCTAGGGTGCCGCTACGTTAGGTGCCGCTAGTTATAACCAATAGGAATAAGACATGTCATTAATTAGTAACCTGTTAAACAAGTTGCCAACAGGTCATAATAATATTACCACAATAAGTGGTACTATACCACAACAAATGATACTATATTATATATTTAGTCACATCAAAGAGTAAATTTTTATGGAAATAAATAAATGAATATTACAATAATATTTTAAAATAAATAGTATGTAATATTTTTGTTGAATAATTATTATTAAGTTTTAAAAAATTGAATAATACCACCTAATTTGGAATAAATACTATATGATGTGGAATCATACTAAACATATGGGGTTAATACTATGTAATGTGAGCCCGTATTGTCACATGTGAGATATACCATAAAATGTGATACAAATTGAGTGGTTATACCACCTAATGTGGAATAAATACGATATGATATGGGGTTATACTAAATATATGGGGTTAATATTATGTAATGTGAGTTATACCATAGAATGTGATACACATTACGTGGTAATACCACCTAATGTAGAATAAATACTACATGATGTGGGGTTATACTAGATATATGGGGTTAATACTATGTAATGTGAGCCCGTACTATCACATGTGAGTCATAGAATGTGATACAAATTGCGTAGTAATACCACCTAATGTGGAATAAAAACTGCATTATGTGGGGTCATACTAGATATATGGGGTTAATACTGTGTAATGTGAGTCCGTACTGTCACATGTGAGTTATACGATAGAATGTGATACGCATTGCGTGGTAATACCGCCTAATGTGGAATAAATAATACATGATGTGGGGTCATACTAAACATATGGGCTTAATACTATGCAATGTGAGTCCGTACTGTCACATGTGAGTTATACCATAGAATGTGATACACATTGCGTGGTAATACCACCTAATGTGGAATAAATACTACATGATGTGGGGTCATACTAAATATATGGGGTTAATACTATGTAATGTGAGCAATGTGATACACATTGCGTGGTAATATCACGTAATGTGGAATAAATACTACATGAAGTGGGGTCATACTAAATATATGGGGTTAATACTCATGTGAGTCATACCATAGAATGTGATACACATTGCGTGGTAATATCACCTAATGTGGAATAAATATTACATGATGTGGGGTCATACTAAATATATGGGGTTAATACTATGTAATGTGAGCTTGTACTATCACATGTGAGTTATACCATAAAATGTGATACACATTGCGTGGTAATACCACTAGGGGTGCACATGGTACGGTTTTGCGGTTTTTTTGACAAAATTTGTACCGTACCAATTAGTGCGGTTTTAAAAAAATCAAAACCAAACTAAAGTTGTATGAACCATACCAACAAACTCGGTTTTGGGTGGTTCCGGTATGGTACGGTAAGGTTTTGCGATTTTTTCAAACAAACTTTTTTCATAAAAATTTTCTTACATAGTCGATTACATTTGACAATTATATAGAAATGTATGTTATAATATCTTACAAACTATTTTTTTTACATTAAATAAAGCATTGGAAAAGAAAATGTTCACAAATTTGACGCTATAATTCGACCTAATTGAATAGATTAATTGGTTAATTATTTGATCGTTGTTTTTATTATGTGAAGAAAATTACAATTTGGTATTTGTTGTCTAGAATTTTTGAATTTTAAGTTTTCAACATATAACAAGTTTAATTTATACTAAATTCGAACATATTTTTTTTAATTGAACGCGAACAATGTAGTAACAATAAAATATGATAGACTATAATATAAATTATAAATAATATAGTGTTCGATAATATTTGAATTATAAATTGAAAAGTAAAAATTTATAAAATTTAGATGTAAATATCAAAAAACGAATAGTTAATTCATGTTTCTTCTCAATTCCGGTACGGTACGGTTTTTTACGGTATGAGAAGTCTAAAACCGTAACCATACCAAAATACTCGGTACGGTTTTCATCCATACCAAGACCTTCAGTTTTGAGAAAAAAAACCTAACATTCGGTATGGTTCGGTACGGTACGGGAGGGTCCGGTACGGTTTTAAAAACCATGTGCACCCCTAAATACCACCTAATGTGGAATAAATACTGCATTATGTGGGGTCATACTAGATATATGGGGTTAATACTGTGTAATGTGAGTCCGTACTGTCACATGTGAGTTATACCATAGAATGTGATACACATTGCGTGGTAATACCACCTAATGTGGAATAAATATTACATGATGTAGGGTCATACTAAATATAATATGGGGTTAATACTATGTAATGTGAGTCCGTACTGTCACATGTGAGTTATACCATAGAATATGATACACATTGCGTGGTAATACCACCTAATGTGGAATAAATATTACATGATGTGGGACCATACTAAATATATGGGGTTAATACTATGTAATGTGAGCCTGTACTGTCACATGTGAGTTATACCATATAATGTGATACACATTGCGTGGTAATACCACCTAATGTGGAATAAATACTACATGATGTGGGGTCATACTAAATATATGGGGTTAATGCTATGTAATGTGAGCCTGTACTGTCACATGTGAGTTATACCATAGAATGTGATACACATTGCGTGGTAATACCACCTAATGTGGAATAAATACTACATGATGTGGGGTCATACTAAATATATGGGGTTAATACTATGTAATGTGAGCAATGTGATACACATTGCGTGGTAATATCACGTAATGTGGAATAAATACTACATGGTGTGGGGTTAATACTACGTAATGTGAGCCCGTACTGTCACATGTGAGTTATACCATAGATTGTGATATACATTGCGTGGTAATACCACCTAATGTGGAATAAATACTACATGATATGGGATCATACTAAATAAATGGGGTTAATACTATGTAATGTGAGCCTGTACACATGTGAGTTATACCATAGAATGTGCTACACATTCGTGGTATTAACGGTAATATCACCTAATGCGGAATAACCTCGACAATGTTGATTTTGGTTAATTAGTCGAGCATATTATCGATTTTTGAAGTACGATTAACCTAATCATACATTACTTTAAGGTCAATAATGTTGACTTCGATCAATTAGTCGAGTCGATTATCGATTTGAATTATGATTAACCTAATTATACATTACCTTAAAGTCAAATGTTGATTTCGATCAATTAGTCGAGTTGATTATCGATTTTGATTACGACTAACCTAATTATACATTATCCTAAGGTTAACAATTTTGACTTTAGTCAATTAGTCGAGCAAATTATTGATTTGAATAACAATTAACATAATTATACATTACTTTAAGGTTAATAATGTTGACTTTGGTCAATTAGTTGAACCACTTATCGATTTGAATTACGATTAACTTAATTATACATTAACCTAAGGTCAATAATGTTGACTTCAGTAAATTAGTCGAGCCAATTATCGATTTGAATTACGATTAATCTAAGTATACATTACCTTAAGCCAATTAACGATTCGATTATGATTAACTTAATTATACATTACTTTTATCAATTGCCTATATTAATATCACACCGATCCTTTTGCAATTCTTCCAAGTTTATGAAATTTAATCAATAATCCCTTAACCTAATTTACCAAATAATACTAAGCCAATTAACGATTCGATTATGATTAATTTAATTATACATTACTTTTATCAATTGCCTATATTAATATCACACCGATCCTTTTGCAATTCTTCCAAGTTTATGAAATTTAATCAATAATCCCTTAACCTAATTTACCAAACAAGTATTATTAAATTTTGATTTTTGGATATTTCCACCCCAAAATAGGCAAAATAAGCAATTTTAACCCTCAAAACTAAAGAATAACACCTAGCACTTAGCACCCTTGAATTTAAAAAAATCCAAGAATTTGCACCCTCCTAGTTTTTTTCAACAAAACAATCAAATCATAATTGCCAAATTTCACCAAAATCTTCAAGATTCTCAATCAGTTTTTTTAGCAATCCAAATGAAATTGAAAGAGAGACGAAGGGCTTTCAATTGAAATCGAGAGACCCCTTACTTCTTCTCCATTCCTCTTGTAGTTACTCATACAATTCAATTGAATTTTGGTTTATTGCGAGATTTTGCAATTTGTAAGCATTCTTCATCTAACTGATGCAAATATAGCAAAGACCCCCCCTATATATATACATAACTACCAGGGGTAAAAAAGTAAAAATACATACAGAAATTAATAAACCTATACACGCTGCTATAACAGAAACGCAATAACAACTTTAATAATTTAGATAATTAGAAAACCTAACGGCTAAATCAATTTTGCAGGTTTCTCTTCTCCTTCATCAACTCCGCCTTTGTTCGCTGCTCCATTGATTGATGAGGTAAATATAGTTCCTGTTAATATTTGTTTCTACTATAATTACGATCAGAGAAGTTTAGGGAGAAATTTGCTGGTTTTGTTTCTACACAACAAAACAGAAAAGTTGCCTAATCAATTTGAAATTTGAATATGTGCTAGTTGTAGAGAAATGCGATTCTACGTGTATGATCCTGCCATTGCTATTATTTAATTTGAAATCTGAATATGTGCTAGAATTTTGGTAGAGAAAGGCGAGAAGACATTTTGATCCTGCCATTGCTATTATTTTATTAGCACTTACCATCATATAAGCAATTTCTAGATTCAAATTGATAACAATTGTTCGATAAAATGCCGTATAGGAAGACCATCATATTCATTTGTTCATATTCATAACACTCCTCTATTAATCAGACCAAATTTCGTTGTATATTACACTTGCATGATTATTTATTTTTCATCTATTAGCTTTTAGATGGAGGGGCCTAACATAAACAATCGTGGAAAGAGAAAGTTGGGCGTAGATTTGAATGCAAATCCGACATCAGAACGTTCTAAAGATTCTAGCTATGATGAAGATTGGCCGGAAAAAGATGGTGAAGAAACTTTGGATGAAAATAATTTTAGTTTTAATGAATTTGGGCCGTGTACTGATGATATGGATACAAATGAAGTCATGCAGATGACATTTGATAGTGTAGAAGATGCGGAAAATTTTTACAATGCATATGCTAAATGTATTGGTTTCAGCATTCGAAAAAGAGACATGAAAAAAACAAAAGATATAATCACTTCAAGGGAATGGGTGTGTAGCAAGAATGGGTTCCGAAACAAAAAGTCATTTACAAGAGAAGAACGAAAGAGAGAGTCCAAGGCCTTAACAAGATGTGGATGCAAAGCACACTTTCGAGTTCTATATGAGAGGAAAAGACAATCTTACGTTGTGACTAACTTTGTGAAAGATCACAACCATGAATTAATGAACGAAGATTCTGTTATTTTTCTTTACTCGCACAGAAATTTGAGAGATGGTGATATTGCAGAGACATGTGCAATGAGCAGGGTGGGAATTAGAACAAGCCAAATCATGTCGTATTTCGCGAATAAAGCCGGTGGCTATCGAGATGTGGGGTTTACTATAAAGGACCTCTACAATCACATGAATAAAAAACAAAGATGTGATATTGTTGATGGAGATGCTGAAGCTGCATTAGCTTATCTGCATGCCAAGGTAGACACTGATCCGATGTTTGCTGTTGAATATGATGTAGACGATGAAAAGAGATTGCGTAGATTATTATGGTCTGATTCAAAATCAAGATACGACTATGAGCTCTTTGGTGATGTATTAGTGTTGGATTCGACTTACCGAACTAACGCTTATCATAAGCCTTTGGTTGTTTTAGCAGGTGTGAATAATCATTTTATGACAACAATATTTGCATGTGCTTTATTGTCTGATGAATCTATAGACACATATACCTGGGTGTTTAGGACCTTTTTAAGCCTGATGAAGAACAAAAAGCCGATCTCAGTGGTTACCGACGGTGACAAGGCTATTTGTAAAGCTATAAAAGATGTGATTCCAGAAGCACGTCACAGGTTGTGTAGTTGGCACCTACAACGCAATGTTGTTAAAAATGTTCATATTGCCGGAGTTACTCAAAACTTTGTTAAGTGTACAAGGAAAGAGTGTACTGAAGATGAATTTGATGAGAGTTGGAGAAATTTTGTTGCAAAGTTTGATCTTGAGAGTAGTGACTGGATTAATGATACATATTCAATCCGAGATAAATGGGCTACCGCATATCTGAGAGGACATTTCTTCGCTGGAATGAGTAGTACACAACGTTGCGAAGGAATGAATTCATTTTTGAAAAAGCATGTTGATCAAGCAATCAAATTGTATGAGTTTGTCAGGTCATTTGAATTGGCTATGGGTTGGCTTCGACATAAGGAGGCTGAACAAGATACTATTTGTAAGAATACAATGCCAGCCATGATCACTCAATTAAAGTATCTAGAGGCTCATGCTGCAAACATTTTCACTCGTAAGGTGTTCTTCAAAGTTAGAGAAGAAATTGAAAAAGTTGCAGTTTTATCGTATACTCATATCGAGAGACATGAATTCAGTTGTACATACTCGATGTCCGAGTATGAAAAATCTTCAAGTTGGAAGGTAACAATCAATCTCAATAATCAGGAGATGCAATGCTCATGTTTGCAACTTGAAACTGTGGGGTGGCCTTGTTCGCATTTGTTTAATGTAATGAAATCTGAAAATATGAGGGAAATTCCATCAAGTTGCATAAACAAAAGGTGGACTGTAGAGGTCAAGGCTGAAGCAAGCCAACCGTATCATGACTCGATCCCTGCTGATGTAAGGGAAGTTGCATGTTATGGATCTTTGTTCCAAAAGTGCAAAGAAATGTGTTTCTATGCATCTCAAGTTGATGAAGGTCCTCAAGAATTAAGTTCTTTCATAGCCACACAGACAAAGAGAATGAAGTTGCTATACATGAAAAATCAATCTACACGAGGAAGAAAGAAAGTCGGAATCTATTTATCAGATATTTTATGTACGATTAAAACACGTGTTCATTTTATGAGTCTTTATCTCTTTTGTGGACACCGCTCAATGCTCAGAGCCTCTTATTTAAGCACTTAGAACAAACTGCTGAAACAGGAAACGCACTAGCTGCTTTAAAGTTGAATAATTCATCAATCAATTCACTTAGAATTTTAATTGTAATTTCGAGGAAATTAAATGGCCGGGCAAGAATCGATGGCAAGAGTGAAATTGGGTAGCCAAGGGCTTGAGGTGAGTTGTAACAGGAAATTATATATGGCCTGTTTCCTCATTTTCTGTATCAATTTACTTGTTTCATTTTTGTCTAAGGTTAATCATAAATGCTCAATGTTTTACTTTTTGCTTTATTAATCTTACTACATAGTGTTCAATTTGAATTCTCTATCAAGCTTGATACTGTGTTCAGGGGCGGACCTAGACGGTTTTGGTTGGGGGGCGAGATTTTTTTTAATAGCAAACTCGATATTTTTCAGTTATTGTGATAAAATGACAACTAAATGAAAATAAGTATTTTATATTTATCTAATAAAAGATGAAGAAATATATTAGTAATTTTTTTTAAAGAATCTCATTCAACAAATGGTTCAAAATATTGAGTAATCTTAACACACATAAATATTTTTACAACATTAATTCAATTCTGTAAAAAAAATGCTATAAAAAGTACCAAGATTAATATTAAAACAGGAAACGCACTAGAATTTTGATAGTTAAACGGAATGAGCTCCAACTAGCTTTTATCGAACGAGCTTGACTGATGTATTACATATATTTTGTCGATTTTTAGTTTAACCAAGCTTCAAATGTTATTATACGAAGAATGTTGGACAAGCTTGTATAATATGTATGACAAATCGAGTTCAATCGAGTAGGTTAGTTTGATCCATTTTTATGAGGGGCAGAGTAGAGAGAAGTGAGATATAAGTTATGCTCTAGTCTTTTTTCTTTCCACTGATCATATAATTTCTTCAGACTAGTAAACTTGGAAGAAACAATTAGGGCTTTGGCAACATCGTTTGTTATTGGTCGAATTCTAGTTTGTGTACGATCAATAGCTTCACATCATTTTTGTGTCCATATTTGAAATAATAAGTACTCCATAATCGAAATTAAGTTACAGAAGAAAAGGTATAATTGAATAAATTTACTAACTTAATTGTACAAGTCCTTCATCTGAAGAAAGTAATGTATTTAATTTGTCTGGCAGGTATCGAAGCTCGGGTATGGGTGCATGGGGCTCACTGGAGCATACAATGATCCCGTTCCTGACGAAGATGGAATTGCAATAATCAAAGAAGCATTTTCTAAAGGCATTACTCATTTTGACACCTCATGTGTTTACGGAAAGGACCATGCTAATGAATTACTAGTGGGAAAGGTAAGGTCCTGAGATCGATATTTATTTCATTAGAATATAGGAGTAGTATTCATCATAGAAGTATAGATGCTCTAAATGCATTTTTCGTTATATGAATAAACTTTTAAGCAGACCAAATATTACAGGGGCTGAAGCAGCTACCCCGCGAAAAAGTTCAATTAGCAACAAAGTTTGGTGTAATCACATATAACCCTTTTACAGTCAAAGGTACTCCCGAGTATGCTCGTTCTTGCTGTGAGGCTAGCCTCAAGCGTCTTCAAGTGGACTACATTGATCTCTTCTACATACACAGAATTGACACAACCGTGCCTATTGAGGAAACAGTAAGTATTAATGTTGTGTTTTCAAATCCCTTCCTTTTCTTTCGTTTTTTTTTTTAAGTTGTCATTTTCTCGATTGCAGATGGGAGAACTGAAAAAATTGGTTGAAGAAGGTAAAATAAAGTACATTGGTTTATCTGAAGCTAGTGTAGATACTGTAAGGAGGGCACATGCTGTTCATCCCATAAGTGCATATCAAATGGAATATTCACTTTGGTCACGTGATGTTGAAGAAGAAATAATTCCCGTCTGCAGGTGGTCTTTTATTCTCATCCACTATTTCACGAGCATTAGAATGTTGAATTCAATCACATATGTCATTTAACTTTTACAAAGTGTTCTTATATTGGGAAGTTGTTGGAAATGTTTGCATTTTTAGTCCTACAGGATTGGACCCTCAAAGTTTCTTGCTTAATAAAATATTATTTTATCCATTTTTGCACTGTGGTACCATAGTCTATTATTTGCACTTTTGGTTCAATAGGATTGTCTCAATTTTGTATTTTTGGTCCCAAATTGGATCAAAAGGAGACAATATGACCAAAGTGCACTATATTTTAAAAAAATGTGACCAGAAGTGCAATTTTGTGAAATGCGAGATCAAAAGTGAGAGGGTCCAGTCAGGGTAGAAACACAATTTTACCTAGCATTTCTCATGAACTTATTGCATTTTTTTGGCCCTTGACTTGGACAACAGGGAACTTGGAATCGGGATAGTAGCATACAGTCCAATCGCTCGTGGTCTGTTTGGCGGAAAGAAAATCTTCGAAAGTGTGTCCAAAGATAGTTACTTGGTATGTATATATGTTTGTCTAGAGTTCATTTATATTTCTTCCTTATCTTGTCGCGTAAATGTAGCTTACTTTTCTCTATATTGCCACCAGAATAGGCACCCGAGGTTTACAGGAGAGAACTGGGAGAAGAACAAGGCCTTCTATTTCCGCATCGATGAATTGTCTAAAAAGTATGGATGTACTCCTGCTCAACTCGCGCTTGCCTGGGTTAATAATCAAGGAGATGACGTTACAGCTATTCCCGGTGAGTGAATTCCGTGTAATAGTCAAATCATAAGAGACCAAATAGGTTTACGTATACCTCTAAACTCTAGGGCCTATTATGGTTGCCATTTCTGAGAGTGGTATTTTAGAACTGATGTTAGTTGCAGAAATAGCTATATTTTCGTGCATTTTAAAGAGAATGAGTTTAGTTAGAGAGAAAAACCTCGTAAATGAACATATATAATGTCGTTAAAGAGAGAAATAGTAACCACACAAGGCCTAAATAAATTTCACCATGTTTAGTTTTATATTGCTACTAAAAGGATCCATGTCTGATGTCTTCAATCCTTCTCATTGGTTTCAAATTATGATATGATTTCCATGTTATAATATTTATTTACAGGAACTACAAAGATACAGAATCTACACTCGAATATCGATTCTTTAAAGATAAAGCTGACGAAGGATGAGTTGAAAGAGCTTTCTGATGCTGTTCCAATGGAGGAAGTGGCGGGAACTTCCCACAGTGACGATATTCATAAGTTCTCATGGAAGGTTGCTACTACTCCACTTCCAAAAGCTAAATAAATTTTGAAGATATGAAGATTGTTGTGCAATCACCTGATTCTCTGTTTCTGCAATACTATAGAATAGCAGATTATTATGTTTTTGTTTGTGTGGAGATTAATAAATTTGTTCTAGTATTTTGTAATAGTTATCATAAACATCTAAGAGTAGCATGATATCAATATGCGATTAGTATTCACTGGTTTTTAATATGGTGTAAACATCATTGAAGCTCAACAACACTTGATATTATATTATAATTTATACACATACAATTATAACTCTTATAACACATTCAAATTCAATGTGATTTTCAATTGTGGAGCGTTTTGGTTGCACTTGCCGTAAATTCATTGTGTCATTTGAATGCCAATTGGCTGAAATGCCCGTACATTACCATGCTATGAATACATTTTTTATTATATGAATAAACTTAAGAAAACCGAATTTTACAGGCGCTGAAGCAGCTAACCCCGCAAAAAAGTTCAGTTAGCAACAAAGTTTGGTGTCATCACATATGACCCTTTTACAGTCAAAGGTACTGCCGAGTATGCTCGTTCTTGCTGTGAGGCTAGCCTGAAGTGTCTCCAAGTAGACTGACTACATTGATCTCTACTACATACACACAATTGGAAATAATGTGCCTACCCCGGTGGATTCAATCCACTGGGGTGCTGGATGAGCGACAAGTGTGTATGAGAGGACAATTTTTTGTCCTCTCATGCACATGTGTTTATCATCCAACCCTTATGTATATAATCCACCGGTGTAGGATGAATGTAACCCACACAATTGACAACACTGTGCCTATTGAAAAAACAGTCAGTATTAGTGTTGTGTTTTCAAGTCCCTTCCTTTTTCTTTTCATTTTTTTTTCTAAGTTTATCATTTCCTCGATTGCAGGTTGGAGAACTTATAAAAATTGGTTGAAGAAGGTTGTTATAAGAGAAAAGATGTAAAGATGTTATTAATAATGAACCCAAGAAGGGGTATTTATACAAAGAGATAAGACTCCATAAATGCCAAAATATCCAACCTAAACATAATACTCCTAACACGCTATAACTAACTCATGCTATAACTCTAACTCTAACACTTCCCCTCAAGCTAGAGCTAGTAGCTCTAAGCTTGTTACAAATACGATAATCACTCGATAACAACTAAACATAAAACACCATAAATAAGAATAACTAAGTGAAGGTTGTAGCAATAGTTGACAATCTAGATTGCACGGATACGGATACGGCGATACGATATAATACGATACGTATACGGCGATACGGATTTTTAAAATTTATAGGATTCGATACGGCAAAGATACGCATATAAAATAAAATAATTTTATATTATACATAACAACATAACTAATTAGATCCTTCTATTATACCACAAAAGCAATACATCATATTCAAAGTATATATTGTCTACGAGTTTAATTTCGGGTAAAAAGTTATACACTAAAATTATCCTAGTCCATTCAAAATACACAAAAGTTATATATCAAAAGTTGGGAAAGTTAGACAAAACCCGAATTGATTTGAAATTTTCAACTAAACATCACGAGTATTGATACCCGTATCCAAGACCATTTAAATTATACTTTTTTTTAACTTTTAATTTATTAATTTTTAACCCATAACTTTGAAAAACTAACAAAAACACCCAGTGCGTATCCAAAACGTGTCCAAAACCTGCAGGATACTCCAAAAAAACGTACTGTACCCGTATCCGAATTATTTTTTATTTAATTTAATTAGGATACTCCAGATGGCGTACTGTACGCGTATCCCACGCGTATCGGACGCGTATCCGTATCCCCGGAGTACTGGATACTGCACGGGGCCATTTTTCGGAGTATCCGTGCAACCTAGTTGACAATTGATGATGAACTTGATAACGAAGTGCATTGAATTGGAGAATTCTTGGTAACCAATTTTAACGTCGAAACTAACACCTGCGAACATCGCGGTGACAACGATTGGCAAACCACCAATCAAAACATAACAAATGGATCACTTGATCCACTCAACCGACAACCTTGGGGATCAATGCCGACGCCGGGGATAACTTCCGCTAACACTCTATAGCTTCCTCGACCGTAATTTGATTCCAACCAAATGTCGAACAAATAGTGCGCGACGACCGCACTACCGAAAATTACCAAGCAACAATTCAATTGCAACAACATCCATCAACAACAACGAAAAATACCTAGAAAGCAAAAAATAACTACTACTCACTACTGCCCCTGAGCAACTAACCATAGAGTTGCTCAACACATCAATCCAAAAATATAACCACCAGAAGTCCAGAACAACTACTCATCTTTGCACCACTCCCCCGAATTGGGCTAGGGTTGAAACAATCTGAAACTGTAGCACCCTAAACGATTGCAAAAGAAAGATGACAAAGACAAACGAGCAAATCTATCGAGGCAGATTCTGGAGTAGCGGTTGTGGCTGTGGAAACAGAGTGTGGATGGGGCTGGTTGTGACTTGAACTAGGGCTTGAGACACCCCTTTCTTTTCTTTAAATCTGATGTGGTGGGTGGGTAAAAAAATGGATTTTTCGAAGAAGATGGTAGATTTTTTTTTCTTTTAATGGCGGTGGAACAATAACGAAAAGACAGCGGCTCTTTAACTTTGAATGGCCAGCCGCCGCGGCAAAGAGATGGTCACCGCGGCGGCGGCTAGGGTTTTACTCTATCTTGTGTACTCCTTTTTATTATTTTTTATCAAAACCCTAGGTAAAAGACCTAAGCTCTTGATACCATGTAAAGAAAGACAAAGTTGGGGGGTGACTGAATTCTCATTAATAATCAATGTGTTGTGTACTCCTTTTTATTATTTTTTATCGAAGCCCTAGATAAAAAACCTAAGCTCTGATACCATGTTATAAGAGAAAAGATGTAAAGATGTTATTAATAAGGTAAAATTAATTACATTGGTTTATCAGAAGCTAGTGTGGATACTGTAAGGAGGGCACATGGTGTTCATCCCATAAGTGCATATCAAATGGAATATTCACTTCAGTCACGTGAAGTTGAAGAAGAAATAATTCCCGTCTGCAGGTATTTTTTTCTCATCCAATATTTCACGAGCATCATTACATTTGTCATTTAACTATTACAAATTGTTCTTATATTGGGAACTTGTTGGCAATTGTTTGCATTTTTAGTCCTACGGGATTGGACCCTCAACAATTTTAGTCCCGCTCTTTACAAAATTGCACGTTGGTCCCCATTTTTTAATATTTTGCACTTTATAGTCTCTGTTTGCACTTGGTTCCATAGGACTGTCTTTGCATCTTTGGTCTCAAATTGGACGGGAAGGGGGCGATTGGACCAAAGTGCACTGTATTGCATAAATTGTGACCAAAAGTGCAATTTTATAAAATGCAATACCAAAAGTGACTGAGGGTCCAGTCAGACTAAAAACAAAATTTCACCTTGCATTTCTCTCGAACTTTATTGAAGAACTTAATGCATTTTTTTTTTCTTGCATCAGAGAACTTGGTATCGGGATAGTAGCAGACAGTCCAATAGGTCGTGGTCTTTTTGGCGGAAAGAAAATCTTCGAAAGTGTGTCCAAAGATAGTTACTTGGTATGCATACTTGTTCGTCTTGTATTCATTTATATTTCCTTATATGGTCGCGTAAATGTAACTTACATTTCTGCCAAAAAATTTGGCCATCAGAGTATGCACCCGAGGTTTACAGGAGAGAACTGGGAGAAGAACAAGGTCTTCTATTTCCGCATAGATGCATTTTCTAAAAAGCACGGATGCACTCCTGTTAAACTCGCACTTGCTTGGGTTATACGTGAAGGAGATGATGTGACACCTATTCCAGGTCAGTCAGGATTTCCCTGTAATAATCGCATCATCAGAGACCAAATAGGTTTACTTATACCTCTAAACTCTGGGACCTATTTGGTTGCTATATTTTCGTGCATTTTAGAAGAAGCACTGTTTTGTGATTTTAGTGATGAAAATGAATAGTTACTTCAGAAAATGAAAAAATTGATTGATAGTGTAACCAAACAAGGCCTGTAATTTGCTACTGAAAAATCCATCTCAATAATCTTTCTCACTGGATTTAAATTACTATAACTTGATTCCCATATTTTGATACTTCCAGGAACTACTAAGATTAAGAATCTACACCAGAACATTGATTCTTTGTATGAGAAAGCTCACGAGCGATGAGTTGAAAGAGCTTTCTGATGCTGTTCCAATGGAGGAAGCGGCGGGAAGTTGATTTTCATAAGTTCACATGGAGGTTTGCTACTGCAGCACTTCCACTTCCAAAAGATAATTAAAGACTTATTTTGAAGATATGGCTTAAGGTTCGATCTAGAGATTGTTATACTGCCACTTTGTTCTTTCTTTCTGGGAAGCTATATATAGAATACTAGATTATGCTTGTTTGAGTGGAGATTATGAATTTATTAAAGTATTTTGTGTTAATTAACCTAATATTTTGTATTGTATCTGCAGAATGTTTGGCTCAATAGTAGCATGAGATTATTACATTGGTTTTTAATATGGTGTAAATTCATTGAAGCTCAACAACACTTAAAATCAAGGTTAAGACACATAAAACTAATATTTTTGGAATCAATGTAATTACATTCAAGTTCAATGTGAACGACTTTCAAAAGTTAACAATCCATAAATGTTTTAAATTATAAGTTTAAATTGATGTGCTAACTCAAAATAGTTTTTTATTAAATAGACCCAATTTTAAGATAATTTGGTTTGATTTCCACCTCTAAGTTAAATATGGATATGTACGTGTATATATATTATAAATTACCAATTTTACTTTTCCATTAACAGCTATATGAGGGTATTACTTATTTTGTTTATGAAAATACTAAAAATAGTTCACGAGTTTTAGTATTATGCATCCCACCAATAAAGAACGACTTTGGTTATAAATTGGAGGAGTCTCGTTAGTCCATTAAGCGACTTTGGTTCAAACTAGAAGAGGATATTTAATAGACGGCCAAAATACATATATACTCCCCAAAACCCCTTTTGATTTTTCTCACTGGAACGCTTATTTGCGTTTTCAGTTTATACTCTTCCAGTAATAAAGATAAAACTAAAAATGCAAGCTGCCGTTGATTTTAGGTCTTTACGACTTCCATTTTTTTCTAGAACAACCTTTCTCCAATCAAGGTACAATCCTTATATATATATGTTCTCTTCGTTAAAGGTGTGTGATTACGATTACAGTTCATGGAAAAAGGAAAATTATCAGATTGTTTCAGGTTATGTTCGGTTTTGATTGGGACGAGTTTGATTTTGTGGATGAACTGATTAATAGCTCTTCTGTTTCCGATGCATTTTGCTTCATGGAACGTTTATTGGTCATTGTCGAATATTCTCATTTTTATTTTTGAATTTGATCTTAGTAATTTCACTTTCGTTTGTGGATTATGTCTTAAATTCATGAATGCCTCATTTGAATGCCAATTGGCTGAAATAATGAAAGGTGAGCTATTAATATTAGATGTTGGTTTTTTTTTTTTCTAAAAAACTATTGTACAAGGGATTTGCAATATTGCATTAATATTGCCTTTTCTGATTTTAATTTTTCTTAGTAAATGACTTTTAACCAGACTTGAATTTGCTTCCAGTCTTCCAGATACAGAACTAAAGTGGTTGCACACCATTGCTTTGAAATGGTTATTCAACTAGAAATAAATAATCCAACTTCCGAAGATATCTCTTTTTCATCAAATTATATTGAATGGACTATGCCGATAACTTTGTGTAAATACCTATCCCAAAATCTAATCATTCTCGGATTATTCTAGTTGTGAACCTATAAGCCATAACAGTTGAATCATTGGTTATTATTGTCATGTTTCGTCCTTTTTTCGATCTTACAATTTATTAGATTCATGGCATTGATTGTTTTCCATTTTAATCATCTACAGGACTAAACTCGCTCTTCCGCAGAAGGTGTTCTTTGCCCGAGCTAAGATTGGTAAGATATTTTCATTGTGAATGCAGATAATAATAGATTTATTTTGCATGGATACCCTAGATATTCATCCAGCTTTACCACTTTTCTTGAACTAACATTGTTAAAGTCCTTTGATCGAAAGCTGAATCTGGGATAGATGGATCGTTTAGCTTACGGTTAGTGCCTCCAACCTTGTTAGCAGCAGAAAAGGAAGAAGCCAAGGCTGTCTTAACTTTATTCTTGAAGAAGCAAGGTTTAAACAATGCAGCAGCAGCAAGAACTATTAACAAATCTGATGCTTTGGTTGATCATCTTGTGTCACGACTTCACTCAGTTCACAAGTCTCGGTACTTAGTAGGTTTGATTTCTCATTCTGTAGATCCCCTAAACTTGTTGTGAATAAGCTTTAAGATTTTCTCGATTTGTCATTATTTCAAACCTTTAACATGGCCTCATTTAAGCATATTTAATCATCTTCATTGTTATATGACCATTGGGTATTTACCGCATCGCTTTCTAATTTCCTAAAGCTCTTATGCAGTATAATTTTATTTTTTTGTGTATTATAATTCACTTAATATTTTATGATGAAATTATTTATATTACTTTGAAATCGTTTAAACACAAATCACACGATATCCACAACAAAACAAACTTGGAAACATATTACCCTTATTTGAATTCCATTGTTAAGATCACGTAATTCTTTGTTGTTTCAGGTCGAGAACTCACGACACTTGAGATCAGAGACGCTCTTATTCCGTACCTTGAAACACTCCTTGAGGAGTACGGAGCCATTTTAGTAGACGTTGTCGAGAACTTTCCAAACCCACCCGCTAAGGAAAAAACAGAAGAAAATGTTCCGGAAGTCGAGAATTCAATTGCACCCGTTTCTGCAATTATCGCTACACTCGATCCCAAGAAGCTAAAAGCTCTATCACGCGTTAGTGACACTAGCCCAAATGGGAAACTTCCTCCTCACATCATCTACCTTATAGAGCTCGGCATGGAGATTAAAGCAATAAGAGAAGTGATTCGTAAATTCCCAGCTTTTGCATACTATAGTTTAGAAGGAAAAATCAAGCCAATCGTTGAATTTCTACTCGATTTAGGCGTGCCAAAAGAAGACATACCCACAATCCTAACCAAAAGGCCTCAACTTTGTGGAATTAGTCTCACTGAAAATCTAATCCCCACTATGGCATTTCTTGAGGACTTGGGGGTGGATAAAAAGCAATGGGCCAAAGTTATATATCGTTTTCCACCTCTTCTCACATACAGCAGACATAAGCTCAAATCAACAGTCGATTTCCTCTATGAGACGGGTCTTTCAGAGGAGAATGTGGGTAAGCTTCTAACTCGTTATCCGAACATTATAAGTTATAGTGTTGAGGATAATTTGAGACCAACTGCTGAGTATTTTCGATCTTTGGAAGTTGATGTGGCTCATCTTCTTCATCGATCTCCACAAACGTTTGGCCTGAGCATTGAGGCTAATTTGAAACCGGTTACTAGCTTTTTCCTCGAAAGAGGGTACAGTTTAGGGGATGTAGCTACAATGGTCTCAAGGTATGGAGCTTTGTATACATTCAGTTTGCTTGAAAACTTGATACCGAAATGGGAATTTTTTCTAACCATGGTTTACCCTAAATCGGAACTGGTTAAATTTCCGCAGTATTTTGGTTATAGTTTAGAAGATAGGATTAAACCTAGGTATGAGATTATGAGGAGATGTGAAGTTAAGTTTATTCTTAATCAGATGTTATCTCTATCTGAACTTGACTTTCATAAACTTGTGAAAATTAGAATGCAGAAAAAGATTAGTGAGTAGCCAGAGTGTAATTAGTGGTTACTAATAGATATGTAAGATTAAAATTCATTTCAAATGTGATTACTGTTTCTGAGATGTTTTTATGCTTGGATTGAGGACTTTTTCTGTACTTTTGAGTTTTTTTGAATGAGCTTTTGTTGCAATGTGTCAAAGCTGGTATGATATTTTTGGCTAAATTTTGTTTTGCCCTCCAAATATCTTTAGTGTTCACTTACCTCCTCAATTATCAATTGCATCACTTTGCTCCTCCAACTATCCTATGTGGTCCAATTGCACCAAACAGGGCCGGTCCGACATATTAGGGGGTTCTAGGCGAAATTTAAAATAGGGGTTCATCTTTTTACAAAAAGGAAACATGTATTATTAAAATTTATTTTCTTAGTGTAAAAATATGTATATTAAGTATTTACATGTTTTTTTCCCTTAATATTTATTATAGATAGATAAAATCACAAATCAACTTAATTTTTTTTGAAAATTCAACATTTAAAATTATTGATTCGATTGTATTCTATTCAAATCAAAACAATGGGAATGTTATTTCCGTAATTGTACCTGATTGCAATGATCATTATATACTGATTTGGATGGAATCAACTGACGGCTTCTATCCATGTTTGGGTCTTGATTCAAATCAAACCTAATAACCCCTAAACTTGCAAAAACTATTCTTTTTTATAAAAATAATTGATTTGATATTTGTCACATTTATTTATCTTCAAATTCAATTCACTTCGTGTTTGATAGGTTTAACCGAAATAATTCGAATCGTTTTTTTCGAAATCAAAATCAAGAGAAATCAAGTTAACATCCATCCTTGTGAACTCATAAAATTAATCGTCGACGAATTAATATTTGGGAGGATAATTTTGTCCTATGTTGATTTGAAGTTTTAACTCCTAATATTTCCAAAATTACTTATATGTAACTGTTGGATTCCTTTTCATTGTTACCCTTTTTTTTAAATCTACAATTTTTCTCGAGTTTTAAACATACTTCTTGAAAGTTAGACTGATAGTATTTCTTCAAAAACAATTAATACTTCATTTGTCCTTTCCTTTTTCTCCTATTTCTTCGAGGATGTTCGAAAAACAATTCTCAATTTTCTAAAATAAAATTATTTTTCTAAAAAATACATTATTACATAATGTAATAATTTGACACCAATTATTCCTCTATCACTACTTTCAAAAATACAATGTAAAAATGATCAAATATTTCATATTTTTCAACTTTTACCTAAAATTCTGCTACATATGTCAAGGGAGCAGAAAAATGGGGTGGAGGAATTGATTGACTTTACAGAGATTTATACAATAACTATAAAGTATTAATAGAATATAAAGAGAGCGATATCATATGTATGTTAGTATTTTATAATTTATTTCCCTTTTATCGTACTTATGAAGCATCTATGATGCACGGATACTTCAAAAAATTATAAAATGCCGAGTCGGATACTTCTCGGATACGATACTCCTCGGATACTCGTGGAATACGTATTCGACACTCCACGTGGCTTGTCGGTAAATAAAATTAAAAAGAAAAATTGGACACTCATATCGGATACTTATTTAGACGTATCCAACACATTTCATATTCTGAATTTTGTTAAAGTCACCACAATTGGTAAGAACAATGTAAGACGTCAAACCACTCTTTGTATTATATACAACTGAAATACAAGATAAAATGTCCATAACGGGACATGTTTTATATAGCATAATAAAACAATGAACATGATGTACAATTAATAGTATTAAATTACTAAACATATGCAATTTAGTACTTATGACTACTTATGAAACTTACCTTGATCTATTTCAATATGTATGAATATATAAATATATTATTTTACTTATTTCAATATGCATAAATATATAAATATATATCTTTTAGATTCGTATCCATGTCGTATCGTATCCAGTAAATTTTTAAAAATCCGTGTCGCCGTATCCATATCACGTCGTATTCGTATCGCCGTATCTGTATCCGTGCAACATAGTGAAGCATAAATTGATATAATTAATTTTATCAATTATTTAAATTGATGTAACTAAATCCAATACACAAAATATATTACTAACTGATCATGGAAGTATAATAATAGTCTCGTAATATAGTAAATCTAGATTTCTATCGTGAGAGGTTCACACGTAATGCGTATGAGCTCGTTGCCTCGTTCAATAAAAGATGATTCGAACTCAATTCATTTAAAATCAGATCAAACTTAAATAAAATTTAAAGTTCGATATAAATTTTAAATCAAACATTATCAATTTTAAACCAAACTTGATATTGTCTACTCAACTCGTTAATAACCTCTTTTAATAACCATTCCCTAATTTTCAACTATTAAATTAACATCTACATTTGTCTGACTTCTGAGTACAGAATAATCCATGGGCTGGACTAGAAAGTGATGAAGGCCCAGTAAACCAAATATAGGCCCATAGAAGCCCAATTGACTGTCTCTTAAGAATTTAAAGAGCCCAAAAGTTCTGCAACCGAAATTAGCTACCCCACCCCGACCTTGATTTTCCTCACAATTTCCTCGTCGAGTAATCTGAAAAAAACTTACGGAAGAATATGTCGGCTGCTGCTCAGACTTTCAGTGGTAATCTGAAGGCAGGTGATCTTTCCTTTGTGAATGTGTTTAAGTTTTCTGGGAATGCATGATTTGAATTTTTATGTATTCATGCCAGGTGTTTGTGAAATGCACTGAAAGACCAGTTGTATTTTTGAATTAGGGTTTTCTGGCATATCTTTTTCCATTTGGAGTTTATTATTTTGCATTACTTCTATTATTTCTCCAACTGGAATGTATGAGATTTGTTACAGTTTTAGTTGCAATCTTTTGAGTTGAAAGCACTAGAAAAGTTTTGAGGAAATATGTAGAGTGATCGTGATTCGTCAATATGTCACTCAGTTGTTTCTGATTAGAATATGATTAATAACTTGCAGAAAGCGCTAGCTGGAATTAGACGCATTAATTTGGATGGTCTGAGATGGAGAGTTTTTGATGCAAAAGGACAGGTTTGGATAGACATTTCATTGAGACCTGTACATATTCACCTAGTTATGAAATGTTAATGGTATTTTGGTTTTTTGATGTAGGTCCTTGGGAGGCTAGCTTCACAAATATCGACTGTCGTTCAAGGAAAGGACAAACCTACGTACACGCCCTACAAGGAGGAAGGCGATATGTGCATTATTATCAATGCAAAAGATGTATGTGTCACTGGGCGGAAAATGACTGATAAGTTTTATCGTTGGCATACAGGGTAAGTACCACTTCTGTGCATTTTATGTACTCCTTCATATGTGCCGATATGCTATCTCATTCTAGTCCAATATAAATCCGCTAAAAAAGGTTGCTGTGGTGTTTCTATGAAAATTTTATTTTTCTTGAATGGGATATGCCACGTGCTGATTATTTTGCAACTTCTGTAAACTATAGGTATATAGGCCACCTCAAGGAAAGGAGTTTGAAGGACCAGATGGCCAAGGATCCCACAGAAGTTATTCGCAAAGCTGTTCTACGCATGCTTCCTAGAAACAAATTACGTGATGTGAGTCTATGATATTCTCTTTTTTTTTTTTTGGTACATTGAGTCTATGATATTCACTCCTTTTTTTCTCCTTTGAAAATGAAATCTATGCATCCAAGAAATTTTCATCGGCAGCATTTTCTTAGTTTGTGTGTTTGCTAATTATGTCAGTCCAGTTTTCGCCTCATACCAATAGGAGGATACCTTGATGCTGGGGTAAGAGTACTGATCTGGCCACCCCAGCATCCACATGTGCCCTCTCCAACGAATATTTTTAACATTTAAATTTTCTTACTTCCGTTCAATTACACTTCACATTTCAAAGTCTCTAATTTTTTTTCCCTTGTTATCGTATCTCCTTATCATGGTATCTGGTTAAATTTTCGAAAACTAGATCAATTTCTTAAGTCTATGATCTCACAATCTCTGAGTACCTTAGAGGGCACATATTAAATGCCCTGGGTTAGTAAGACTAGGGGACATTCTTCCCCGGACCTGGTCCAGGAGTTAACTCCTGGACCATGTGGTCCAGGTTTTTTCTCTTTATTTTCTTTTTTCTTTTTTCTTTTCTCTTCTTCTTTTCTTTTTCCTTTTCTTCATTAATAACTAAAATTCTCTTATTCAATTAAAATTTTTTGACATATTTTGTGTTGTAAATTTACAATATGATGTTTGTTTCTATCAAAATTATTATTTTCATTTTTCACGCATTATTTCTTCTTTAAAAATGTTTCATGTTTAAATTAATTCTATAAAAAAATATCTATCTTAATTCTTTAATAAATTATAGTACAAGATGACACAATGAATTTGCGAATTCACATCTTCAAAAATAAATAAATATATAACCACAACAACACTGAACGCTTACAAAAAATACATAATACATAAAAAAAACCACCACTACAAGAAAAATGAAATTTATTGACAAAATATTAAATGACATTGTTGAAATTGTCATTTTTTTCATATATTTAGTGCCAAGTGCAATAGTGACAAAATATATTTTTAAATTGTCACTAATGGCTATTAGTGACAAGTGTATGGGACTTAAGTTGTTATTATTGACAAATAGTGACAACATTTTAGAGACAACCTAGTGACAATAAATATTGTCACTACAATTTAGTGACAACTTTTTAGTTGTCACTTTTGGGGTGTCACTAAATGTCAATAGTGTCAACTTTTTTACATTTCTTGCCACTAATGTGTCTATGTACATCATTTTTAGTGATAATATTTAAATTTTTATCACTTTGTCATTTAGTATTTTGTTACTAAAATTTAAGTTTTTTGTAGTGTACAATAAAATTTTGATAGGAACAATATATTATAAGTTTGCAACACAAAGTATATAAATGTGTTTGAATTGTGTAAAAGAATATTAGTTATAAGGAAGAAAAAAGAAAGAATGAAAAAGAAAATAAAAGAAGAAAAAGGAAAGAGAAAAAATGTAGACCACATGGTCCAGGAGTTAAGAATCTCCCGAAAGACTAGTGTTCTTGCCCCAACATCAAGAGAACCCCAACCCCAATTGGCATTATATAGTATTCTGAAAGTAATTCAATCACCAGGTAAATGGTTGGACTACACATTGAATACCATATAAAGAACTTATCTGGAAGGTGGAAATTCCTAAGTCCCGTGTGTTCGAATATTATGGGATCTTGTTTCTACCTCACTTGTACACTGGAAAGTGAAAAAGATTAAAAATTGCAATGGGAAGTGAGAAAAAGAAAAAAAACACTTTTGCACTGGAAAGTAGAAACAACACGTGTTGCTCACTTTCAAGTGAAACATCTAAACCTCGTGTAGTTCAATAATTTGATATTGTGTCTATACAACTCGCATGGATTAGTAATCGAGATATACTGTAACCTTAAATGCTCTTCTTACATGTGCTAGTTTTTTTCATCATATATGAGTTTTGAATTTATTTTTTATACTATGTGTTTATCCAGTTAGATCATGATCTGTTAACAAGCATGCATAATTCCTAGAATTGATCAAGATATGTATGACTTTAATGTGAGTCGCCTTAGTTCTTTTTACTGTGCTGGAGTACAACATCACAGTTGTTGACTGCCAAAAGAGTCTCAACACCCTATTGTAAAATTGTTTCTGGCTCTTGATTTGAAAGTTAACCTTGTTGTCCTTGTTATTATGCAGGATAGGGACAGAAAACTGAGGATATTTGCTGACAGTGAACACCCTTTTGGTGATAAGGCTCTTGAACCTTATGTAATGCCAGAAAGACAAGTGCGTGATATGCGACCCCGTGCTAGACGAGCTATGATTCGAGCTCAAAAGAAAGCTGAACAGCAAGAACAGGGTACCACAAATACAAGAAAAGGCAAAAAGAGGGATGAGGTCGAAGCAGAAATTACTGCATGAGGGAGGGTAATTTGTTTATCAAATGGCTAGAACTTTGATTTTCTACTGATAATTTCCATGGATCTGGAGTTGTGGCATGTATTGTTTAGGAATTTGATTGCATGATTTCATAAATGGATAAGGAAAACCAGAAATTTACGGAGTACAATGAAAGTCTCAGGCTTTGTTTGGCTTCTTGTAGATTTTCAAGTTTTGGGAAAGAGACAACAAATATGCACCATTTTTTTTTGTAATTATGTCTTTATTGGCAATGCATCGTTATTCTATTTTAAATTTTAGATTTGATATCTAGCAACTCGGAAAATCATCATTGCACCATATCTTATTAGTTAAACTATTAAACAACCAATTCAAATCTATACAGACGTATCAAGAACATCTTGAAAATATTCACATATCTCAATTTTTTGAAATACTTTCATAGTAATTGAACAAGCCCTTCTAATTTGATCACACTGATACTGAGATAATGTGGAATTCTAGAGTAATCTTATGAGTTCGGATTGAGAATTTATACTAAAACTTTTAACAATTATAAATACACTTATTTTTCACCATAAAATCTCAAAACAAACATGAGTTGATACACTTAATTTTCCTCCCAAAATCCCAAAATTCAAATTTCATCTCACATTGTCAAACTTACAAATATGCTTTCTAACATTATTTTACATTATGTAAAATAAAACTAAAATACATTAAAATCAATTCACACAAATATCTAGAAAACCTCTAAAATACCAAATCTGAACTAAAATACATCCAAATCTGCAGTAAATTTGTCATAGGCGACATCAATCACTTGAAGATCCATCATCATCATCCTCGTGCTCTCTTACGACCCTCTCAACGAACTTTTTCCTTACTCCAACAAGAACAGCTTCTCTGGATTGATCTCCACCATGGCCGTCATTGAGCACAGGATCTGATTGACAAAGAACTAGGGCAACACCTAAAAGTTCAAACAAGCCCTTAAGTTGCATTTGATTGAATCCAAATCAACTGGAAGAAATTTAAAAGCAATGGAGTTACTAATCAAAGTTTACAAAACTCAGTTTGCCATCATACAACAAACAAGAACAGAAATATCAGGTCTTCACATTGGCATTTCAGACATTTGCTTGATTAAAGAATTTTGTCAATATAGGTTTGTTGAGCCTATTTGTTATATTTGGGCAGGTGTATCTATAACCAATAAATTAGTCTTGGATACATTATGGAATCTCGGGAAAGAGATCATATCGTGCATCCGTTGCACGGATGATGTATTGCAACACAAAGAGGAGATTTATCCAATTCAATTCTTACATATAGTATTGTGGGGATGAGATCTTGGAGTTAACTAGTCCTTAAATTTAGGGACTAAATATAAATTCCACTGTATGGGTATGTAGCACCATGTTTGTGCAGCGGATGCACAAAATAATTTTTCTTTACATTTGTTGAGTCCCCCCCCCCCCCCTCAATCCATTTCTTTACTATTTACTATTTAGTGAGCTAAAGTTTGAATTTACTAAACTAATTCAACTCTAAGAAACAAAATCAAACTCAACATCTCAGAAGCACAGTTAGAAAGATACATACTTTCAGTGGAGCATCTCCTTCCAAAACTGTGTATGCCGACATGAGTCGCCTTAACAGCACTGTTATTGTATACCAGCACAGTGGGAAGATTTTGATCTGGGTAGTTGGGAATGCACTCTGTAGATATAATTTTAACGAATTTTGTTGCAGGGTATCTCTTAGCCAATTCTTCTAAACATCGCAAAAGCAGAGTGCATTCTGGGTATCTATCAAAAAAAGCAAAACAAACATGAATAAAATGATCTGCAGATCTGGTGATGCTACTGATAATCTATTAAAAAAATATTGGACTTATGAAAGATATTTTCTGTGATTGACAAGGATTATTTACCCATCTTTGTACAGAATCACAACAACCCACAAATCTTGAGGAGCTTGTGAAACTTCACGAACAAAATCAGATCCTGAAATTGGAAGCACTGATCCAAACTTTGCAATCTTTACTGCTTCTCTCATTTCAGCCAACCTCTTCTTCCTGTAACATCAATACTTTAAAACCTGAAATCAATAGTATTGCTTTTTCTTTTTAAAATCTTAAAAGATGGCAGCAATTTTGATATACTTCAACTTTCAGAAACTATGTGGGTGAATTTGGGGGTGTAATCGACTCGTGTAATGTCAAACAACTCATTGTTCAAGTTTGATTTGAATTTTGTATCGAGTTAGGTTTGATTGTTAAACAAACTGAGCTCAAACGAGCTTTCATCTAACGAGCTCAAGTCGGGAATTGAGTAGCTTGATATCTTTACTTGTATTTTGTTAATCTTTAGCTCGAACTCGAACCGAGCTTCAAAAGTTATCAAACGAAAAATGTTAGTTCAAACCTATTTAATATGTATGATGAAGCAAGCTCGAGTTTTCCAGTCTTAGGTGGATCATGGATTCAATAGTTATGGTTCAATAGGGAACGGTGAACGCATCAAAGCAACCGAAAGACAATGTTGACTTAATGACAAGGTAATTTTGTATATCATCCTGATGAAGTTCAAACCATTTCATACTCCTTCAGCAATTTATCACTTTATGATAGCAAATCGCAGTTCATGAAACATTTCTTTCACTGTAGAGCCAATTCTCATAAATAAACTCGACGATCCTATTTCAGCAAGTGAACGCTAGAACTATGCACTAATCAACATAAATTTTCAAATCCATCGAGTAAATTAAAATGATATATGAATAAATACCTGTAATCTTCGAGGAATCGGTCATCGTCGAGATCATCTTCGAGATCTTCAAGCTCTTCCTCGGTTTTCTCGTCGATCCAGGTCTTGTCTTTCGGCTTCGAATCCTCGTCCTGAGCTGGCGCGAAAGGCGGCGGCTTGAACGCGGGAGGTTTCTCAGGCAAATTTCCAAGCTTCCTCTGAATGTCGTCCCACTGTGTCGAGGCTCCTTCCAAATCCTTGTACACGTAATGGTAATCCGCCATTGTTGCGATTCCCCGGTCTCTGAAATGAAGGTTTGTTTATTTTTTTTCCTTGAAAAAGAATTTTTATGTTATTGATGTTATTATGTTTTAGGATAGAACTTTTCGGGTAATTAATTAGGCCCAATTGAAATAGATCCATTAAAGCTCTATTCTGGAATTGGGGCCGTATACGAGTTTCTTATTTGGGTCGAACTTGAGGTTGTGGGTCTATGCTCGCATTTAAAGCTAAATTTGAGTTCAGTGTGCAACTTGAATTCAAGAAATAAAAACATTTTGAATTTAAATTTGATTTAATTTCAGAATAATAGATTGAATTTAATTAATTAATTGATTAGAGTAGTTGAAAATAAAATAATATGATTATATTGAAATTTTTTTTTTATATGGAAAACAAGCAAACACAACTACATTACATCATCTTTCAAAAGACTCAAAAACATTCGAACCTCGTCCCAAACTTCTTGGACATCATGACTCATACGTGCTAATCCATCAGCACACTTATTACCATATCTTCGCGTGTGAGCAATACAACTTTCCCACGGATTTAATTGAATTTTAATTCTTTTTATTTGAGGAGAGTTTTTTTTTTTTATATATATATATATTTTTTTTTTTTTTCAAAGAACAATGATAGATAATTTCATAATCACCTTTAACCACCCCCCACCCCCCCCCCCCCCCCCCCCCCCCCCCACCCCCCCCCCCCCCCCCCCCCCCCCCCCCCCCCCCCCCCCCCCAACCCTTCCCCCCACACCCCCCCCCCTCCCCCCAACCCCCCCCCGTCTCACTCACTTACCCCCCCCCCCCCCCCAAC
The DNA here is from genome assembly GCA_034814905.1 of Penstemon davidsonii. Taxonomy (NCBI): domain Eukaryota; kingdom Viridiplantae; phylum Streptophyta; class Magnoliopsida; order Lamiales; family Plantaginaceae; genus Penstemon; species Penstemon davidsonii. The sequence continues at coordinate 11,054,085 of JAYDYQ010002688.1, forward strand.
CCAACCCCCCCCCCCTTAACCCCCACCCCCCCCCCCCCCCACCCCCCCCCCCCCCCACCCCCCCCCCCCCCCACCCCCCCCCCCCCCCACCCCCCCCCCCCCCCACCCCCCCCCCCCCCCACCCCCCCCCCCCCCCACCCCCCCCCCCCCCCACCCCCCCCCCCCCCCACCCCCCCCCCCCCCCACCCCCCCCCCCCCCCACCCCCCCCCCCCCCCACCCCCCCCCCCCCCCACCCCCCCCCCCCCCCACCCCCCCCCCCCCCCACCCCCCCCCCCCCCCACCCCCCCCCCCCCCCACCCCCCCCCCCCCCCACCCCCCCCCCCCCCCACCCCCCCCCCCCCCCACCCCCCCCCCCCCAAGATGGACTTTGTGAAATGGGATGGGTGGCTCAGTTGATTTATGAGATTTTTTTTTAATTCAAAATTTTAATTTTAACTTTCTTATTAATTAATATGTTGTACATTATTAAAACTTCAAAAGATAATTAATTTCACATAGAGTGTAAGTTATGTTGAATAATTATGTAATATACTTAAAATACATCAAAATTTATAATTTATTTAATTTATGTATATTTTATAGTAAATTACATATATATACATATATATATATATATATATAAATGTGTGTGTGATTGAGTATATATGGAAAATATTATTTTTTTAATTTTTACTATGAATTCCACAGGGAATAGAATTAGAATACCGTAGAAAACTTGGGTTTCAGATTCCTAGTTTATAAAGGCAAGATTTCTAGTTTTAAGAAATTTAATTCCTTTCCAAAAATCCAATAAATCAACCCAAACATTATTATGTGATGCCTGGTGATACCAAACTACATGCCATTCCCAGGTAAACAAACGGGTCGTAAGCGTTTTAAATTAGTCAATACAACTATACAAGTTTAATTATTACAGCAAGTACAATTATGATTTAGCAAAATAATTATAATAAATAACAATACAACTTCACAAATTCTGAATAACCGACATCCATTCACTTTCTTTTCACTCAATATTCGAATCGCCTGTCATTTTTCCAAATTTCATAAACTCCTTTTTAATTTGGTTTTGAATTATAATAATTTAGATCAATTAATTAATTATAACGTAGACAAGTTTTTTTTTTTTTTCAAAAAAAACGTAGACAAGTTTAAATATTGCGTCACACAATAATTACCCTTATTTTATAATATATATATATATATATATATATATATATATATATATATATATATATATATATATATTTTTTTTTTTTTTTTAATTCATAAATAATGTTGAATAGCTCTTAAAAGTTAAAACAGCACAAAACTCGGTCTTAGTGGTCCTAATTCAATCTCGAGCATGCCGGCCCATGCTTTTAGATCGTAACGCCCTCACCATTTTCTGCGTTTTCTGTCTTCAACTATAAAAACAATCACGTGGTACAGTCCACTGATATACCATAGGGCAAATTCTCTCTATTTCCATTACAGTTATTTCTTTTAATTCTATCTAGATCTCTCATTCATCATGGGCAAAATCAAGATCGGAATCAACGGTAATTGTTCATTTCAACTTATCTAATCATCTTATGATTTTCAATTAGATTTTAGACATTCTGATGCTTTGAATTGTTTAGGATTTGGAAGGATCGGACGTTTGGTTGCTCGAGTTGCTCTGCAGAGTGATGATATTGAACTCGTTGCTGTTAATGATCCGTTTATTACCACCGATTACATGGTATTCTTCTCTTCCAGCCGATTACTTGATCATGCTTAAATTTTGTATGAGCTGATTTTTAGAATAAATAGATCTTTGTTTTTTTATTAGTTGATTAAATTGATCACGCGGTGATTTATTTATTACGATTTTTTTTTGTGTGATTATTGTGTTTTTAAAAGTTTGCTCTACTCGCTTAATTATGTAAAGTTCATGTTCATTTTTATTTTCAACTTTATTAGTTAAGATTTAAAGTAAAATCATATGGAACTGGGAGAACTATATAACATGGAAGCAGTTGTTAGATTTCTTCTTACATTGAAAACAATCAGCACAGAAAATTATGCATCTGTGAGGAAAATCTAGGATGTGGCTTTTATTTTGGTCATCAATTGTGTTGATACTTGATATAGCCAAATTTAATCTCAATTGTGATTTTCTTATCCTGCCTTGTACAGACCTACATGTTTAAATACGACACTGTTCATGGTCAATGGAAGCACAATGAGCTTAACGTTAAGGATGAGAAGACCCTTCTCTTTGGAGAGAGGCCAGTGGCTGTCTTTGGCATGAGGTTCTTATTTCCCATGATAAGATTGTGGAGTTTTGGTCGTATCTATTTATTTACATTGTAATATTCCTTATGACTAATAGGAACCCAGAGGAGATCCCATGGGGTGAGGCCGGGGCTGAATATGTTGTGGAGTCCACTGGAGTTTTTACCGACAAGGACAAGGCTGCTGCCCACTTGAAGGTTTATATTCAACTATTTCTTTACTCTTAAAAGTTATTGGCAATCCACATTAGGGTACATATATTTGCTAATATATTGAAGAAGTGTCTGATGTTTCATATTCATTTTTGACACTCTTTTATTGCTATGTAAATTTAGGATTGTTGAATGATAGGTGATTTTGGCTGTTTTATTTGATTCTCAGGGTGGTGCAAAGAAGGTTGTAATTTCAGCGCCAAGCAATAACGCCCCCATGTTTGTTGTTGGTGTCAACGAGAAGGAATACAAGAAAGACATTAATATTGTTTCTAATGCTAGTTGCACTACCAACTGTCTTGCCCCATTAGCTAAGGTCCGTTCTGTAATGAATTCATCATACCTCATTTAACAAAATAACTTCAGAACAATATTCTAATGCTTTGTTATATTACAGGTTCTTAATGACAAATTCGGTATTGTTGAGGGACTGATGACAACTGTCCATGCCATGACTGGTAAGTTTACCTCACTTATTAATATTCTCAATCATGAACTTGAAATGGTGGTTGATGTTTCTTTTTATGTCCTTCAGCTACTCAGAAGACTGTTGATGGTCCATCATCGAAGGACTGGAGAGGTGGACGAGCTGCTTCATTCAACATCATTCCCAGCAGCACTGGAGCTGCTAAGGTACTGTGATTACAATCTTCAATCATGTATAATTTTCATATTTACCTTTCATTTAGAACTACATCATTATTATAAAATGTATTTCTTTGATCTAAGCCATAGAATAAATCGGCACCTTTCTTGTATATTCGACCTATATGTACTGAATATTATATTTATATTGTTGAGCAGTAAGTAATGAAATGATAATTTACAGGCTGTTGGAAAAGTACTTCCTGCTCTAAATGGAAAGCTTACTGGGATGGCTTTCCGTGTACCCACTGTTGATGTTTCAGTGGTTGATCTAACTGTGAGACTTGAGAAGGCAGCCACCTACGATGAAATTAAAGCTGCTATCAAGTAATTTCTTTATCAACTGTTCTTTTCTCTAATCAAGGCAGCTTCATTTTGCTAATGTCCAAAATAATTCTCGTCTTGTTACTGTTTTGCAGGAAGGAGTCTGAGACTAACTTGAAGGGTATCCTAGGATACACAGAAGATGATGTAGTGTCAACTGACTTTGTAGGCGACTGCAGGTGAGGATTTTATGAATGTTTACCAAACTTCTTTTATGTATATATTCAATAAAATAATCCACGGTCTTATTCGTTATAATCTGACAGGTCTAGCATATTTGATGCCAAGGCTGGAATTGCACTTAATGGCAACTTTGTGAAGGTTGTCTCTTGGTATGACAATGAATGGGGTTACAGGTAAGACTTAGTCTTATGGATAATGATTCTTTTTGGGGGCTCATTGTTGCTAATAAGTTTTAATTAAATTGTATTATAATGTCGTTGTATTGCAGTAACCGTGTCATTGACTTGATTCGACATATGGCAACTGTTGCTTAAGGGGCTTGAAAGGATTCAATTGTTGTCCATTTTGGATGAGATCTTGGTTAGGCTGATCTGAAATAATTGGGCTGTTGATTTTTTTTGAAAAACCTGACTGTAGTACTTCCGGCAAAAAGTTGTTCGATAATGTAGAACAAAACCTGGTTAGCTCTGAGTTAAAGATTTTTTTTATGCTATAAGCGTTTTTATTCTCTCTTTTTCATCTCATTTGGTTATGTGCTTTCTCCCAGAATAATCTAGCACTCGTACAAGATGATCCAAATTTAGTTGTCATGATGCTACCAACCCCAATCCCAAACACCCCCCCCCCCCCCCCCCGATTTACACTTTACACCGCTGACTCGCTGAGCTATTAAACATAAGTATAACATACATACTACTACTGTATTAAAAATAATATCAACTCCAAATATAAAGTTTTAAATAGCAAGGGATTGGCAATTTGCACCCAAAAATTACATATTTTTTTTACACCTTGTATCAAAGGCCCATATTGCCAAAAAATTACATTTTGAGGGTATAAAGTGTACATTTCAATTTCATAGTGTAAAGTGCAAAAATATCAATTTCAGAATGTTAAGTATCAAAATAATGTATTTATGGGATGAAAATGTCAAATCTCTAAAAAAAGCAAATATTTAGTTTTCTTTATTAAAATGTAGTATGAGGGTCTTCCCTACATAAAAATGAGGTGGCAGATCAGAGCAAATATCAAGGAAACAGAATAGATTCATGTTTCGTTATTAGATAAAATTTCCCAAAAAAAATCTATCTCTGAATATGGAATAATATGTTGCCAGTGCCACCAAAAACACAGCATAATTTTCTACTTTAGACCTATCAAGATGAAACTACAAATTGATATTTTCCTTTGATTTATAAACTTTTCGGAGTATTATCGAAAAATACCTAACATTTAACTAATCGAACATATCAAAGAAATTAAATTTTAATCATGTCTAGGAGGGAAGAAATTTTCTATTTTTGGTTTAGTTCAAGTTTTAATATTTAAAATGTCTTATATGATCCAAAAGCATAAGTTTACCACAGGTATTTTTCATCGATCTCAAAGTAAAATTTTATGCACGCTCAAAACTGGTTTAGCTTCATATACGTTTTTGCTAGGATTCTAACTTATTTTTAAAATAATTCTGGTAACAATTTAGTAAATGCTTTTATCAGCCTTCATACAAATATTATCATTATTTGGAAGTCAGAGAGACAATAACTTCAAACTTTTTTGTATTAATGTGACTACAAAAATATATACTTTTAAGTTATTTATTAAGAGCACATCTTCAAATTGATTAATGCTTTCTTTTTCTTTTAATTTTCAGAGAACAAATCAAAGGAAACTACTAAAAATACACAAATAAATTAACTCGTCACTTTTCCATTGGATGACATTCAGACATAAAGCATAAACAATTCACAACGCATGAATATTATGCCCGGTAAACATAAAACATAAACATGTTCTGTTAGGTGCATCACAAGTAATGTGCATTGTGTACCACAAATTACTTTCTGTCTCAATCAAACAAAAGAACGATCAAATGTTCACCCATTTAATTTCACCCAATATAGTGTAGTTAACATGTACTACTAAAAGGGAATATAAAAATAAGATGCAAACAAAAGAAATTCAATGCCACCATATATAGATGATAATTCAGTTGCAATGTAAATTTACGACGTAGCTGGGTATAAAGAGAGTGCTCTCTCCAGCAGAATCCACTGGAGAGAAGAGAATAGGAATCATTGACCAACCAAACAGAATCAAAAGCCCCCCCATCATCCATTTCCTGCTTAATATTCTTACAGCTTATGAAATTTCCTAGCTAGAGGATAAAAGTTTAACTACATTTGGAACATATGATAAAATAAGGTATTCCAGGGACACCCAAAAAAAAACCACCAGCAGTCAGTCGGGTTACTCTCAACACCCTGAAACAATAGAAACAATAAAAGAATCAGACAATAATTTGTTTAAATATGAAAGAGCTACTGACAAATAAAATGAAAAATCCCAATCATGTCGTAGAGACAGTAGTAGTGCCAAACTACTATGTCGACTGCCTTGAGGGCTAAAACAAGACAGTCAGTTGTTTTGTTCCATGCGATATTGGGGAAAAGACTTCTAAACAATTGCAATTCTAGCAACATACAGCTGAGTACTAGAACAGCAGATTGGGGATGAAAATCATTTTAACTGTAATATAAACCAAAACAACAGCAGCAGCAACAAACATATAAACTACTTATAACTGCCAAGCAGATGGAGAAATGAAGTAAAATGCTAACTCAGTATAGACAATCCCGACAGTTGCATAACACAGTCATGGCAATATGAAATCTCAACACAAAAGCAACTTATGGCATATGATGTCACGTGGTTAACAAAATTTTTATATTGTGACACATAGTCAGCATTCGATTCAAGGATACAAACTAAAAGTGTAGAATTACAACAAGACACCAATGACAACTGCAAGCATGAGAGCAACTAGTGAATTAACAGCCACACAACCAATGCAAGTTAACTTGTCTTAACAATATTAAGAATTCATAAAACACATCAGTTACCAACTTATCATACAAATCAAGAAACTAGAAACCAAGCAATAGTAAGGCTAACTCTACAACTACAACTACAACTACAACTATATCAAAATCAATGATTAGGATTTATACTGAGAAACGTATCATTATTGTTTTCAGATTCGGTCGCATTTTTGCATTCCCACAGGAATTAAGTATATCTTAACAGATTCCAATATACATGGCCCAAAAACAACACACAACTAGAAGCATGAAGAAAATAATTCAATATCCTCAAGCAAAAGCAATACAAAACAATAAACCATTCAGGAAACCTTTAATAACCAAACCTTAAGCAATGGAAATCAACAAAGAAATACACCAGTCCGTAGAACCAAAAGAAATTATACCTCACAATCAACGTGCATGCCCAGGAAGACCAAGAAGCATATTGTTGTTGCTGGGAAGATAGACCACATCCCCTTTTCTGCACATGGAAGTCACGTTCTCCTTCGCAGCCTCAATCTTCCTCAGCTCAATCAAACCCATCCCTGCAGCTGCAGTTGCTTCAGAAATCAGCTTTGCAGACTCACTCTCTCCTTCAGCTCTAATAATCGCAGCCCTCCTCTCCTGCTCTGCCTTCATCACCACAAATTTCGACCGCTCCGCCTCCTGCTGAGCCACCTGCTTCTGCTCCACAGCCCTTGAAAACTCAGCACCATATGACAAATGAGTGATTGCCACGTCATCCAGCACGATGTTAAAGTCCTTGGCCCTACGGATCAAACTCTCACGCACAAGGGCAGAAACATGGGGACGTTCAGTAAGCAATTGGTCAGCATTGAATTGTGCAACAACAGACTTCAGGACCTCATTGCCAATTGATGGGAGGACTTTCTCGTCATACTCAATACCCAGGGTTTTGAAAATGTCAGGAAGGCGATTGACCTCAGGGCGTGACAGCACACGCAGAGTGAGATTCACCATCTGGAGATCCTTAGTTCCTAAGAATAATTAAAATAAATCATGTTTATACTGTGCATAAATAGAAAGCAGAACATACATAATTTAAGGTCATATTCACAAGTAAGATTCTGAAAATAAATCATCTAATAGGAATAAAAAATTAAATCACAACTTATGGAAATGTAACAATAGATTAATCTATGACATATTTATCACATAAGAGAACTAAAAAGAAAAATAGTGGAGAATTAATGTTAGTATACCAGAGACAGAGGAGAATGTGTGAGGGCGAGTGCGAATGTCGAAGATGTAGGGTTTCTGGAGCCATGGGATCAGAAAGTGTGTCCCTTCGCCGACAGTGTCTTCAATGACTCCACGGAAACGATCGAAGAGGACGGCGCGTTGGCCACCGTCGACGGTGTAAAGGGAAGAGTTGACGACGGTGGCCCCAAGGCCAAGACCGAAGGCGGCGCGTGCTATGTTGGACAGAATTGATGCGGCAGCAGGGTTAGCCATTTTGGAGATTGGTTCTGAATTTCCTTTGGATAGAGGGGGTTTTGGAAAGAAATAGTTAGGGTTTATGATCGAGTGGGAGAAATAGGGGTTTTGGATTGTTGTTCAAGAAAGAAGAGAGAGAGAGAGAGAGAAAATTCGGGTGTGTGCGCGCGTGTAATGGACCAAGGTTTAACTTGTTGGGCTTCAGATGAAAAGTATAAAAACAAATAGTTAGGTTTGATTAAGTTTGGCCCAGTTTGATACTATTCAAAGTTGAAACCCAAGAAGCACAGAGTTTCAAATTCTTAAGTTCAGATCCGGTCCAAACCAAAACTATTTAATAACTAAATCTGCCACAAATTGGTAGAATGTTATTCTTTTTTTTCCATTTTCTTTTTCTTTTTCTCTTTTTTTCTTATTTTTTTTTCTAAGCAACGTGATATATAGGTTAATGCCTTGATGGTTAAGAAAATTCTGCAAGTTTACAATAGGGCTTTAACTAAAAGGTTAGTTTTCAATATCTTTAAACTTAGCCATAAATTAAATTGGTATTATTGCTCATTTCAAAGGAAAACTTGTTAAAAGATCAAACGAATCCCTTAATCTCCTCATATCTCCTTGTAAATGATAATTATTGGTGATCATACGTTGTTAGTTGATATTGTATGATCGGTGATATTTCGTATGTGAATCTACTAAAATTATTTATTAATCAAATATAATAACCAATTGTGAAGTGATAAACACTTTCTGCATTTAAAATAACGAATACTAAAAAAAAAGACTAGACTGAATTATAAGACCTCAAAGTCGTCCTGACTACTAACCCGTCTTTGTTAATTTGAACATTAAAGTATAGTCTTGAATTTGTAGAATAAGGTTCGTGCTAAATAAACAAAAGAGTATTTATTACGAAATATGGCTATTTGTTACGGTTTACCTAACGTAGCAAACCATATTTTCTCTAGTAGTGAAAGCTCGCAAATATGGAGTCGGGTCAAAAATTATGCATCAGTATGACTATATTAATTGAAACCTCGCACGCTCCTATAGTCTAAATTAATGAGACCAAATCAATTTTTTACCGAGATTATTTTTATAATTTAAATACTATTTTCAGGTGACAAAGTCAAATTAATTGTGGAGGTGTCAATAGAGGTGTAAACAAGTTGTGAAGTACTTGACGATGTATTGTTAAAGTTCCATTTGAATATTGTATCGAGTTTAAAATAAATTTGAGCTTGATTTGATTGTTAATCGATTTCCAACGAGCTTTTGTGGATGAGACAACTAAATTATTTACCGACTTGATATTTACATACATAGTTTATCGAATTGAGTTCGAATCGAATTTCAAAAGCTATAAAACAAAAATAATGTTAAAATTTATTGAGCGAGTTCAAGTCAAATTCCAAGTAGCGTTCGGTTAGTTGGGTGTCAACCAGCTCTCATTCATTTTTACTTCCCGGGGCGGGCCAATAATTGGTGGGGGCGATTAATTGGAAAGATTATGATCTTTTAAGGTATACAGATAGATAATACATTGATGTCTGATAGCTTTTGTATCTTTTTATCCATGTACCTTTTTACTTGGCGGGTCAACATCTATTTATAGCTGAGATACATGGAACTTTTTTTTTTGGGTAACTATATGCTATATGAAACTTAACTCCGGCTTCACTGTGGAAATTCGCTCTAAATCACGATCTAGTTAATTTAAACTTTTATGTATATTTTTAATTTATCGAGTTACATGCGATCTTCAAATTTATCAAAATATAAATAATACTGTACTTATTAAAAATGAACTTAATATTTTTGTGTGTATTGAATTGGAAGTGGGCTAGCTAGCTAGACAATGGGTTGAGACTTTTAGGATCACATGCATGATTATTACATTACAGTATAGTACATTGATAAGAGCTGCAGGCAGAATGGCATGCATCCCATCCTTTTTAGCATCGCTTTATTTCAGTTCTTTAAAAGTAATAAAGCTGCTTTTGTCACATGCATTTCTCTTTCAAAACACGTTAAAATGTGGGGATTTTTTTGGAGAAACCAAAAGCAGTGGGAGGACTTTGTCAAAATCCCAGGACAAGATTTTGGTGCTAACGATGGCATGGGGACCAGCCACGAATCTCCTTAATTTCTAATTGCATACACCAATGTAGTTCCCATTTTTTTTTTTGGGGGGAAATTGAATAGGAAACTGATTGGTTGTAATAAAGAGCTTGGATTGATTATCATACTACGTTTTATTTATATGTGATTGGTTGTTATAAATAAATTGGATTAGTTATCAAACTATACGTGAATTAGTTTTTATAATAAGATTGTAATGGGTCTAAAAGGTCCAAAGGTAATCCCTTTAATTGCTTGTGCTTTAGCCAAAATGAAAAAGTAACTAAAAATATTTCTCCTCTTATGGAGTTATCTAGCTTCATTCAAAATTTTGTAATATACAATATTGATCATGAATAAATTTACTTTTATGATGTTTTAAAAAAACAAAGTTTATATGGTGTAACGGCTTGTTAGTTGAATACATATTTGTTATTCGGTTGACTTAATTTCTTTACAAATTATGGGATGTTGGGACAGGTGTAATTGTTTGATTATCATTGTAAAGTTGCACTTAATTCTCTTTGGCTTTTTGTTTCAATCTTCGTGAACTACGACAACGGCCTTATAAATAATATATTTATGACAATTATCATTTTGATTCACTTAACGATGTGGGAGTATCTTATTTAGACCGGAGACGGCCTACTACCTGGTCAAGTTTAGCTCACAAACCCTTTCGAGCTAGAGGACCTCCCGGGATCTTGAAATATTTTAACAAGATCGTACGTAAAATCTCATCAACTGAGATATAATTGCGGAACTAGTTGAGACACGTCCTTCTTCATGACTGTAAATGGGAAAAACTCCGGTTGCCCATCCTTGCCATGGAATGTTTATAAGCCTATGACCCATTAATGACCATTGTGGGAAGGGACGTTGAAGGTGTGATAAAAGGTGTTTTTTTTTACAGATACAAATTACATCATTACATCAATATCATTTGATTTCAAATCACAAATCTATTTGAATATAATCAAATTACAAAAAAATAGCTATCAACCAACTAGTATTAAACTAAAAGAAAATTCAAATTAGTGGGACTGAACTCATGACATTAGCCTTACCAACGGGCTAGGCCTCATTGGCGTGTGTTAAAAAGTTCAATCACATTATTCTGGGACATACATTATGAGAAGAAAATCTCAAGTACAACTAGGGGTGAGCTAACGATCTGAACCGGACCGAACTGAACCGAAGTTCGGTTCCTGGATTTCCGTGGACCGTTTACTGGACCGAAAATTTCGGTTCGGTTCGGTTCAGTCCAAAAAACACGATTTTTTTTTATAAAAACCAAAAAATCAATTTAACACAAAATAGATATAAAAAAAAATCTTACAACATACAATAAAAAACCCCTCTTCTATTTATTGAACAATATTCAATTTATCACCAAAAGTCATAAATGGAAAACAAAAATAAAAAAAAATAATAATTCGGTCCAACCGGTTCGGTTCGGTAAACCGACCGGTTGTACCGAGAACCAATATTTTGGAAATTCGGTTCTCGGACAAGAACCGTTTACCGAACCTAAATTTCGGTTCGATAAATGATCCGGACCGAACCCTCAGTTCCGGTTCGGTTCGGTCGGTCCGACGAACCGTGCTCACCCCTAAGTACAACTGTCTAAATTAAACATTGGAGTGGTTTCACAGGTGTTGCATCAACCTACTTATCTTGCAAAATTTCCTTGCTCGGATTCTATCAAGGATTATTTTGATGATTAGTGGACGCAAGCCTACGGATCGACGTACCAATCCATAAAAAAAAAATCTTCACTGATAGAATAGTGTCCTGCAAGCCAACTACTTTGGCTGAATTTAAATTAAAAGGACCATTCAAATGGATTAATAAATGCATTTATTTATATGGTCATCTTCATCTTATGTAATAATTATCTACGCATAAGGATAGAAGTCCTTAGATCACAGGGCTATGGGACAACCCGTGGACTGATCTCCAAGGCCGTGATCTAGAACATATTCAAGAGTCGTAGAATCCAATTGAGATAGGACATCGTTGGATTCGGTTAGATTCTCACTAATGTGTATACTCCGATGAACTGGAGAACGCTGGGGTCCACTAGTGTGACTGAGATAGTCGATACACATAAGTGGGTGACTTGCTGGGATGGCAAGTGCACTGAATACCCCAATTAGGAAATAACTCACCATGGAAGCGGTAGTCGCATATTGGAGTTGAAGTTATTCCAATTTACAACAGTATACGAGGAATGATCCCTAAATACTTGAGGTGATAGGGTTTATCTGGTGCGAGAACGTCTATACTTAGATGTGAGTTCCGACCGACTGGAGATTACCAGAAAGTCTCTGTGGATTCACGTTGGGTATAGAGGGACTCGTATGCAGGTTCATATCATCAACAAAGGATCCATTGACCCGACTTGATAGGTTGGAAAATTCTCCTATGGATTTCTGTGAGAAATTAATTCTGGTAAAATCCTTGGCCAAGGTATCTGACGGCTTTATGAAAGTAGCTCATAAAGATTAAGTCAAAGAGAATTATTTCAAGATCAGAATGCATAAGGTCAAAACGAATTAAAAGGGAACCGATGAAAAATCCATGCTCTTAAGTTTTGACTGGGAGATCGATCGATGGAGAGATCATAGCGTATATGGAAATTGTAAATGATTAAAAGGTTCACTGAATTAATTCACCAGTGATTGGGCTCCATGGGCTTGTGGCCAGACATCGACCGTGGAGTGTGGGAGAATTCCCAAATTGGCAGGGGTGCTAATTTTGGAATGATCAGTCGACAGAGTGTTCGATTGATTTAGAGTATTTAATACTCGAGTAATTAAATAAATATTTAATTATAACCCACGGCCAATTATGTGGTGAACCTACGGGGGCATACACAATACACATGAAGCGAAAGCGAGGAAATGGAGAACAACTGAGTCAACTAGATCGACTGGGTCGACTGGGTCGACCCAATTGGAGCAAAGATGATCCGATTGGAATTGGATCAAGACTGTAAATTAAATTAGAATTTAATTTGTGAGTTAATTAATTAAATTAGATTTAATTAATCATGGGAATATTTAATTAAATAGACTTAGAGTCTAATTTAATTAAATGAGAAAGAAATGAATTAATTGGGCCATTTAATTGAGAAATTAAATAAAGACCCAATTAATTAAATCAAGAATGGGCCATGAATTAATTAGAAGACTTGGTCTTCCAATTAAAAGGGCCATGGCCCATGTAGGAGAGTTAGAAGACTTAGGAGTCCTAATCCTAGGAGGATTAGGATTATGAGATTCCTATAAATAGGAGACTTGATGTCATATCTCATACACACAACTCAAGAGCCAAAATCTAAGTCAAGAAAACTCTCTCCCTCTCTCTCTCTCTCCCTACTCGGCCGAACCCTCTTCCTCTTTGGAAGAGTTTTCGTTTTTTTCGATTCTTGCTCCAACTTGTTCTCTAGTTTTAGATATTAATATATCTTATGTTCTAGCCGATTAGGATATATTAATTTTCGTGATATTGTGGTGTATCAACCCGTAGAGGCGCAACACGTGGGGCGCTACTAGAAGCTTGGGATCGAGCCAGTCAAGGGAGAATCACAACGACTTTTCTGACAATTTTGGATTTGCAAGGAGACAGGTATAATTTAGATCTGAATTATTCCAGTCGTTTTTATTATTCATATATATACAACCAGTTTAGTATCCTGGCAAGATTCCGTAAGAGGTCCTAAAATTTTAATTTCCGCTGCGTTAAGGGCTGTTTATCTTACCGAATCCCAACAGTGGTATCAGAGCCAACTCTGGCTTTGTGTATATATGAATTTGCAAATTCTGTGTTTTAAATCATATGTTTGATTTTTAGATGTTGATTAGATTAACATGCATGTTAGATCTGTAGATTAGATCTGTTGGATAGATCTTTAGTTTTTAACTGGATTGTTAAAACTGTAATTTTAGATTCGTTATTGTTATCATGTTTTTAATTTTGGATTCAATTAATTAAAACTGTTGATTTTAATTAATTAAGGAATCAAGAAATTGTTATATAAAAACGTATTGGAAACCAAAATCTGAAAATCGCACAGCAGCTGCACGGCAGTCGCACGGCGGCTGCACAGCGGCTGCACAGTGGCTGCACGGCAATCGCACGGCGGCTGCACAACGGCTGCACAGTGGCTGCACGGCAGTCGCACGGCGGCTGCACAGTGGCTGAACGGCAGTCGCACGGCGGCTGCACAGTGGCTGCAAAGTAACTGCACGACAGCTGCACGGTGACTGCACGGTAATCGCACGGCGGTTGCTCGGCAGATGCACGGCGGTTGCACGGCGATTGCACAACGGCTGCACGGCAGTTGCACGTAAACTGCACGCGCGCGATAGTGGAAAATTAGGGTTTCGGGAATTTTCGTTTTTGGATAATCTTGAACAAAATCTTGGAGATTTGGTTGTTATGGAATCTTCACTACAAGAAAATTAGCTTTTTATTACCAAAGTAAAACCGTAATAAAAAGCCAATTTTCGTAACAAAAACCCTTTTGTTACGGGTTTGTTACGAATTTTCTGCCGTAATCTATACTGGCGTAGCAAATGCTTTGTTACGGTTTTAATAGCGTAACAAAAGGTATTTATTACGAATTTTGCACAATTTATTACGGTTGGATTTTCGTAATAAATAGTTGGAGAAATGCCAACATTTTGTTACGGTAGTGTAAGGCGTAAAGAAAAACATATTTTTTGTTACAATATTTTTGTATTTGTTACGGCTACATTTTAGTAACAAAATATAATTTTGTTTTTGCAGATAATAATTAGGCCTACAATATCATAATAAATACTTGCATTTTTTTAGTTATTTCACTAAAACAAAAACTATAGTATTTCAATATAAAACACATACACAAATGTTATTTCAAAATGAAGATATATTGATCTAAATAATCGCTTACAAGGAGGAGGATATACCCTTACCCCCAATGAGTATTACAAAGAATATTACAAAAGAACGCAAATGTTAAGTAATAAACTCACAAAATCTACACACGAGCGGCAACATGCAACTAACCTCCCTAATCAAATCAAAACAGCGAAAAAAAGCTTCCGAACAACACCTAACACCTTCACAATCAGCACCATTCAACACCAAAAAAGCCTTAACCGAACCAACAGTGCACGCAACAAATCAAAGAGCCAACAAATCAAGCCAATAAGAAATCCACAAACCAGCACTAGAGATTGTCCACAAGTAACGACAAACCTGAGAAAAAGTACCAACAATAAATAAAAAATGCTAAAATATTGAAACAACAAACTAGTTCCGCGAGTTAGTTTGACATGTCCATCCTCATTTCTTTACCATTGCTTTATATTCGTTCTTGCTTACTTCATTGAGCTAGTAAAGTGATTAGATTTTAAAACAATTTACAAAATTCTATTTTCTATAAAATTGATACTTGAATGGGTACAAAACTTAATTTTTCATGTAACTCCATCCATTCAACATAAATTACCAATCCAGAAAATAAAACCTTTTCAGGTTAAAGTAGTTCCGAATCTAATAATATTTACACAATATATCTGGGAGAGCAGAACCATGCCATCTAACTGAAATTCAACGAAACAAAATATTTTTCTGATACCAAAATAAAAGGCCTAAGCACAATCATGAATGAAAAACGTTTGATATTTGAGTACATTAAGAAAAACGAAGAAACTAGAATACAATGAACACAAAACAATAAACTGACACAGAACATCAGTTTACGGTGTCAATTTGCGGTTCTCATTCATTTCTAAGCACGGAATAAAAAAACTACAATGATTCAACACAAAGTTTTTATTATTACCTTCAACAAGATGAGTTATCAATGGTTTCCACATCCCATTTTATGTACTAGGTTTGATGTTATCTTGAGTATCTCCATGTTCTTCAAGATGTCAACAACTACTTCTAGAAGACAATAACCAGAGAAGATATTAGCAAGAAAACTTTGTTGACCATAGCGAAGAAATAGAATTCACCAACTTCTAACTCTTGTACTGTAACTTAATATATCTTATGTCATAAATTTTTCTAATGACAAAATAATGTCAAATTAAAGCTTAATTATTAGTTACACTTGTGATGCTCCTAAACAATAGATTTCAAACTACCAACAATCAATGAAGTAGAGTTGCCACCCACATTTAAATAAGGAATGGCAATATGAGACTTGAACACACAAAGAATTGTACAAGGTGATGATATGATGAGGCAATTACGCATTCGACTGATTTGGCAAAGGATCATGTGCCAAAGACGGTTGCAAATTATATTAGTTTAAAAACATGTAAGAATGTTCCAATAAGAACATAATAACATTTGCCAGCTACAACAATGTGAAGAGAGTGGATTTACTGAACTAAATTATGGCCATAGAATGAAGAATTTTAAAGAATTGCACCATTGATTTAAAACATAATTATCAATTACTAATACTACACAAACTCATATAATTACAATAACTCTCTGCTAACCAAACAAATTCAGAAAGCTCACCTTTCATGTAATACATATAACATGATTTGAACGAGACATATTTGTGTTTAAAGACTTCATTTTTTCCATAACTCGATCAAGCTTTATTACACTTCTCTATATGACTCTTGGTTAGTATGTAACATCGTTCCATGCCTAATATGCCTGACAATGTTTAAATTAAATGCAAAGATATTTTTAGGCATGAGAAGTTCATCAATGGAATGGATTTATACATTGTATTTAACAAAGAAATAAAACAAAGCATGGCTAACAAGCAACATAAGCTATAATTAGTCAACCTCAACATACTCAATGCTAAGTATTTGCAACAAGAAAATATGGATGAAAATCCATATAGTAATAACCCAATGAAATTTTCATAATATACCTTTTGTAAGATACAACAATCAACTTTGAATCTTGTGCAGGCAAATTGTTCTGCTTCTTAGCTCGATTGCGACTTTACATACAAGAATTGACTGCACGGAATGCCAATATCTCAAAATCTGATAAACCAAAATAATATTAGAACACAATCACAACCAACAACGGTAAAAGATGCTAATTACTTTCAAAAACTAAATAATGGTAAATCAATAAAAGTACGGGGGTGATTTTGAGCAGGGGCAGAACCTATGGGCTGTTTATGCAATTTACTCTTCTTCCCCAAGGCTTCTTCACGTACAGTAGCTGTAATATAATAAAGTGATCAAACCAACTTTCAATCAACCAAAATTCAAGCAAACCACACCAAATTGAATTAAATACCAGTTGAAACAAACCCTTTAGAACCAAAATAAACACAAA
This sequence comes from Penstemon davidsonii, assembly GCA_034814905.1. NCBI lineage: Eukaryota > Viridiplantae > Streptophyta > Magnoliopsida > Lamiales > Plantaginaceae > Penstemon > Penstemon davidsonii. The sequence continues at coordinate 11,071,469 of JAYDYQ010002688.1, forward strand.
ATAAGCACAAATCCATGGAAAAAGTAAATTCGTAGAAACAGGGGAAGAACACCTGAACTTCTACCACTGAAATTGGCAGTAATTGATGAAATTTCCGTGAAATTAAAGTTCGGAATATGCTCAGCAACGTGATTTCAGTGGAGAAACACGAAGAAAAGCACAGAAATTCGTAGAAATCAAAATTCCGCAATTGGGGATCGCAAAACCTAAATTCCTCAATCTGCAAAATGTGATTCAATAACCGGATTAAACGTGAAATTGGGACGGCCAAACAAGTATATTCAGTACCAACGACTGATTCTAGTAGAGATTCACCCAAGAAATCATTTTTTTGGTTTTTCTTGAAACTGAACGTAAACAACAAAAATTGAAAAAACTGACCACAAATGACTGAGTCATAGCCGGAGAAGATGAACGGGATGAGTGTTTACAGCTGACTGTGTGAAATCGCACATAGTAGAGAGTAGAGAGAGAATTTTCAAAATCGACATAAGTTTTCTTTTTATGTAGCAGAGGGAGGGAAAACATTGATATGGAGCCAAAAAAATTTTTGCCCAATAGTTTTTATTACGCTATGAAGATTTAGTAACAAATAACTAGAAAAAACGTAAGATTTAGACTTTTTTTTATTACGTCACTATTTCGTAATAAATAGTGCCATTTGTTACGGATTTCTAATAGTAATAAAAAATTTAGTAGCAAAAGGTCATTTTTCTTGTAGTGCTTGGTGAATCTTGGATTGATCTTAGAGATCTAATTAACTAGGAAACTTAGAGTTTCATTTAAGATAAGACATTTAATTAAAATTAATGTCTTCTAGTTAATTACCAAGATTAAAGATCTTAGATATCTTATTAAACAAGGAAACTTAGAGTTTCATTTGTGATAAGACATTTAATTAAAATTAATGTCTTCTAGTAAGTTACCATGATTATAGATCTTAGAGATCTAATTAAACAAGGAAACTTAGAGTTTCATTTGTGATAAGACATTTAATTAAAATTAATGTCTTCTAGTAAGTTACCATGATTATAGATCTTAGAGATCTAATTAAACAAGGAAACTTAGAGTTTCATTTGTGATAAGACATTTAATTAAAATTAATGTCTTCTAGTAAGTTACTATGATTATAGATCTTAGAGATCTTATTAAACAAGGAAACTTAAAGTTTCAAGATAAGGATAGATAATTAAATTGGATTTTATTTCTATCTTTAATTAAATTGCAAGATTAGATTCCTTGATGCTCAAGCAAGAGCATAATAGTCCTTTTAATATTGGACAATTCAAAATTAATTATATGAATAATATTTCGAATTTAAATTTAAAGAAGCCGGTAAATTTACTTTATTGCCCTTATGTGAATTTATGCATGTTCTTGCTTGAATATGTGGATTGATCGAATTACCCTTAAGTCCTGTGTAGTTTATTATTGGTTTTTCCATTATGGGTTGTAATTAAATGGGCCTGATTGGTGCCCCTTCTTTGTTGAATTCAAATGTAATAGAATAGGGTCTTAAGTTAGACTTAGATTAGGCTTGGAGCCCGATAGACCTCATGGAGACTTTGGAGATCAACATGGAGGCCCATTACCTTGGAGGACATGGAGGCCCAATTCTGAAAGATGGTGGACATTACAAGTGAAGGCCCATGTATGCATGGGATTTATTTTGTAATAGAATTAGGCCATTTATTTTCACCCTAGACTGACCAATTGGTCCATCACGTGGCTCGTGATGGATCGCATAGGATGGGAAATCGATCAATCGTACGTGCAATGCTAGGTGATGAATGTTTACTTTTTCGTAATTATTCTTTGATGTATGAGATGCATGCTTAGGATAGAAACGTAAACAAGATAATTGATAATCTAATGAGACCTCGCACTTGAACATTTCATAAAACCTCCAATTGAACCTATAAGTTCAATTATAATATTAAATCGAAAAACGGGCGCATAGAATGGTGTTTATGGTCCGAGCATATCCAATTACTAGATCTTAGGCATATTGTACGAATATATCTCGATGTCTCACGAGTCGTGGGTCGAGTTATAGGAAGATGGTATGTCTATTGCCTCGATGCACGGTTTAGTGCCAAGGGAGAGGATAGCAAGGTTCTAGGCGCTGTCTCACGAGTCGTGGGGCGTCTAGGATTGAACTATTTCTCTTCACGAGTATTGGACATGATTTAACGCGAGTAAGTATGGATGTCTCACGAGTCGTGGGTCCATAACGAAAAACGAGGTTAAATGAACTCAAAGGTTAGCTGCGATGGTTAACTGGCGACGTGATCGCCCACCAAGTGGATCAATTGGTATGGCCAACGAGTCGTGGGTACTAAGCGATTGCATTTGGGCCTTGAGCCCATTAGGAAATTTTTATTTCCCGAACCTTATGTGGGGGCATAAGTATTCGATAAAAATAGTGGGAGTAATTTACAAATAAAAACCATGTTTGTAAATTATGCATTGATATTAATCTGCCGCGTATTTATTTCTTTTATCGTCATGTTTTATGATAGTTTTTCATAAGTGATATATCCTAGAATATTTACCATCATACTTGAAGCAAATAAATTGACTGAACCCAAATAAATTTTGAATGACTTCAAAACTTGAGAAATTATTCTCGAGTCCAAGTAAGGACTCATCTCCTTACAAAGATTTCATTGGTTATCCTTTCGAAGTTACGCTTCGACTGGAATGGTGATAGGTTTCACCAAGCTGCCTTTTTCGAAGTTACTCTTCAAATAAGAAAAGTGATAAGTTTCACCAATGGGTTGAGGATGGTTCTCAAGCCCAAATTTTCTTGAAGGCAAACATGAAGTCTCCCTTAAATGGGAAGCAACATCTCGTTGAAAGGCCCCAAAAGTCTCGAGAGATGGAAGAAGAGGAATGGATCCTCTCTGAAGGGAAATAACCTTAGAGGTTTTTCTGTAAGGATGATAAGTTGAAAAGTCAATCAAAATAGTTCTTCCACGGATTAAGATCAAGGGAAAGAAGGAATTGAACATACTCATCCCGATGAAGTACTCATTGAACTTAACCTTATGGTCAAGTAATGCATAAGGGTGTTGGACACCCGATGAAGTACTCATTGATGCATTGAATGCATCTAAAGCCATGAATTATTTAGATCGTTAGAATTTGCTTAGACCATCCTTGTCTTAAGGGATGTGATGGTTCCATAATGATTGGAACTGGTTGCACTATAAGACCTATACACAAAAGGTATGCATAAGCAAATGGGTATGAATACTCATATAACGACTAAATATAATATGCATAGTCAATAAAATGTAAATAATCAAGATTCCACACACTTGAGTCGTTGTGTAACCGAAAGGCGATACACGAGCACTAAAATAAATTTCCGAATTAAAGATTCAAAAGATTGAGCTCGACTAGGTCGAGCTTGACAGGGACGCTAGAAATAGTAACCGACTTTCGAATCTTACTTAAACGGAAATCAAATTTAGTAGTTGGTTGCTAGGCAACCAAGAGGAATAAACAATTGTAATGGATTTAATCCATTCAAAGTGTGTGAAAACACTAAAGCTTTAGTGGGAGATAAGGCGTCTCTTGTACCCTCATGGGTAAAAGTACGTAGTGAAGTACAATTCCAAATTATTTTTGGAATAAAGAAGAGAGCCTAATCAATGAAAGCATGTAAGAGATTTGGATCGATTCAAAATTGAACATGCATTGGCAAATACGCCATTGATTATTTAATAGAGAATTAGATTCTCAAAATGTAAGACCAACTCGAAACATCGTCAGTTGTCGAGCATTCTGGACATGAAAATGTCCATTAGGAAATCTTACATGAAATTCCTTATTCAATCAATTATAACTTGATCGAGAAAATCGAAGATACTGAGCTAAGTATCTATGAAGCCAGTTCCAAAACATATCAAGTGATATGGGTTTTGGTATTGTACCTTCATATGCATTCATGCGCATATGAGGTCTCCCGCTTATGTGAATAAGCTAGTGGGAGATAAGCTGGAAATAAAATCCATCTTATGCATTTCGTGGAGTATCCGAAATCTCAATAGGATACGAGTTCTATGTTCCTCTAAGACAAACAACCTTTGTCTCTAGGAAAACTAACTTCTTGGAGAAGGATTTCTTGTTGGACAAGAAAGAAAACAACATAGAACTAGATGAGGTTCATAAAATCGACCCATCACCACAGGCAGTGGGAGAACCTGAGCATGAAAATGAACCAACTAGTACACATGAACTTCGAAGGTCTGAAAGACAACGTAGGGAACCCGAGAGGTACTACAGTCTGTTGCATGAAATTGGACAGTCTGAGACTAATCCAAGGACCTACGAAGAATCTATGCAAGACATAGATTTGGGAAGGTGGCAAAAAGCCATGGAATCTGAAATGGACTCCATACACTCTAACAAGGTTTGTACCTTGGTAGATCCACCAGTGGGAGTAGCTCCCTTGGGTTGCAAGTGGATCTATAAGCGGAAGCTTGGAGTGAATGGAGAGGTTATTACCTAAAAGGCACGACTAGTCGCAAAATGATACACTCAAATGTCGAGCATTGACTTTGATGAACTTTTGCATGAAGCGATGCCCAAATCCATTCAGATATTTTTGGACATATCAGCGTAGTATCAGCTACGAGATATGGCAGAAGGATGTAAAGATCGTTTTTCAATGGAGACATTGATAAGGAGATCTAAATGAAGCAACCAAAAGGGATATACATCCAAGGGAGATGTGCACAAAGTGTGCAAACTCCGAAGGTCCATATATGGACTTAAGCAAGCTTCCCAAAGCCGGAACATACGTTTTGATGATATCATCCAAACCTTTGGATTCGTCAAAAACGTGTTCAAGCAATGTGTGTACAAGAAAGTTAGTGGGAGTACAGTTGAATTTTTATCTTTTATGTTGATAACATTCTGCTCATTGGATATGATGCAAAAGTGTTATCCGAAACGAAAGCATGGTTTTCTACACAATTCTCAATGAAGGATTTGGGAGAAGCATCCTTTGTACTGGGTACAAGGATCTACATGGATAGATCGAAAGGACTGTTGGGCCTCTCCCAAATAAAAGTACATAGATAAAATACTGAAGACACTCCGTATGGAAGAATCCAAGAGAGGATTACTTCCAATGAGACATGGAATTGCACTCTCTAAGTCTATGGCCCCAAAGACGCCTGAAGAGAGAAGCAATATGTCTCAAATACCATATGCCTCCGCTATTGGAAGCATAATGTATGGTATGCTATGTACTAGACCAGACGTGGCGTACGCATTAAGCGTTACGAGTCGCTATCAGTCTGATCCAGGAGAGCAGCACTGGATAGCCGTAAAGGCAATTCTGAAGTACCTGAAAAGGACTAAAGAATTGTTCTTAGTATACGGCGGGGGAGAATTGAAATTGGAAGGCTATACTGATTCTAGCTTCCAATGTGATGTAGATGATTTCAAGTCAACATCTGGATATATCTGCCTCAAAGGTGGTGCGGTGAGTTGGATACTACCGCAAATTCAACCACCGAGGCATAAAATATTGTAGCATGTGAAGCTGCAAAGGAATGTGTTTGGATGAAAAACTTCGTCCAAGAATTGGACGTCGTGCCTAGCATTGCCGAGCCATTACTATCTTCTGTGATAATAATGGAGCTATCTCGCAAGCAAAGGAGTCGAGATCTCATCAGAAATCTGAGCACGAAATAAGACGATACCATTTGATATGTTATATCATTGGTAGAGGAGACATAAAGATGGAACGTGTCACCTCAAAGAATAATACGGCGGACCCGCTAACTAAGCCATTGCCTCAAAGGCATTCAAGAAACATCTGTCTAAGATGGGAATCAGAAGTATGAAAAGTTGGCTTTAGTACAAGTGGGAGATTGATAGAATAGTGTCCTGCAAGCCAACTACTTTGGCTGCATTTAAATTAAAAGGACCATTCAAATGGATTAATAAATGCATTTATTTATATGGTCATCTTCATCTTATGTAATAATTATCTACGCATAAGGATAGAAGTCCTTAGATCACAGGGCTATGGGACAACCCGTGGACTGATCTCCAAGGCCGTGATCTAGAACATATTCAAGAGTCGTAGAATCCAATCGAGATAGGACATCGTTGGATTCGGTTAGACTCTCACTAATGTGTATACTCCGATGAACTGGAGAACGCTGGGGTCCACGAGTGTGACTGGGATAGTCGATACACATAAGTGGGTGACTTGCTGGGATGGCAAGTGCACTGAATACCCCAATTAGGAAATAACTCACCATGGAAGCGGTAGTCGCATATCGGAGTTGAAGTTATTCCAATTTACAACAGTATACGAGGAATGATCCCTAAATACTTGAGGTGATAGGGTTTATCTGGTGCGAGAACGTCTATACTTAGATGTGAGTTCCGACCGACTGGAGATTACCAGAAAGTCTCTGTGGATTCACGTTGGGTATAGAGGGACTCGTATGCAGGTTCATATCATCAACAAAGGATCCATTGACCCGACTTGATAGGTTGGGAAATTCTCCTATGGATTTCTGTGAGAAATTAATTCTGGTAAAATCCTTGGCCAAGGTATCTGACGGCTTTATGAAAGTAGCTCATAAAGATTAAGTCAAAGAGAATTATTTCAAGATCAGAATGCATAAGGTCAAAACGAATTAAAAGGGAACCGATGAAAAATCCATGCCCTTAAGTTTTGACTGGGAGATCGATCGATGGAGAGATCATAGCGTATATGGAAATTGTAAATGATTAAAAGGTTCACTGAATTAATTCACCAGTGATTGGGCTCCATGGGCTTGTGGCCAGACATCGACCGTGGAGTGTGGGAGAATTCCCAAATTGGCAGGGGTGCTAATTTTGGAATGATCAGTCGACAGAGTGTTCGATTGATTTAGAGTATTTAATACTCGAGTAATTAAATAAATATTTAATTATAACCCACGGCCAATTATGTGGTGAACCTACGGGGGCATACACAATACACATGAAGCGAAAGCGAGGAAATGGAGAACAACTGAGTCAACTAGATCGACTGGGTCGATTGGGTTGACTGGGTCGACCCAATTGGAGCAAAGATGATCCGATTGGAATTGGATCAAGACTGTAAATTAAATTAGAATTTAATTTGTGAGTTAATTAATTAAATTAGATTTAATTAATCATGGGAATATTTAATTAAATAGACTTAGAGTCTAATTTAATTAAATTAGAAAGAAATGAATTAATTGGGCCATTTAATTGAGAAATTAAATAAAGACCCAATTAATTAAATCAAGAATGGGCCATGAATTAATTAGAAGACTTGGTCTTCCAATTAAAAGGGCCATGGCCCATGTAGGAGAGTTAGAAGACTTATGAGTCCTAATCCTAGGAGGATTAGGATTATGAGATTCCTATAAATAGGAGACTTGATGTCATATCTCATACACACAACTCAAGAGCCAAAATCTAAGTCAAGAAAACTCTCTCCCTCTCTCTCTCTCTCTCCCTACTCGGCCGAACCCTCTTCCTCTTTGGAAGAGTTTTCATTTTTTTCGATTCTTGCTCCAACTTGTTCTCTAGTTTTAGATATTAATATATCTTATGTTCTAGCCGATTAGGATATATTAATTTTCGTGATATTGTGGTGTATCAACCCGTAGAGGCGCAACACGTGGGGCGCTACTAGGAGCTTGGGATCGAGCCAGTCAAGGGAGAATCACAACGACTTTTCTGACAATTTTGGATTTGCAAGGAGACAGGTATAATTTAGATCTGAATTATTCCAGTCGTTTTTATTATTCATATATATACAACCAGTTTAGTATCCTGGCAAGATTCCGTAAGAGGTCCTAAAATTTTAATTTCCGCTGCGTTAAGGGCTGTTTATCTTACCGAATCCCAACAGTCACTCCATTTAGGGACAACCCACTGACAAATAAAAAATTGTCTCAATGATTTAGTTATTTTGTTTCAAATTAATTGATATATTTTTTGTTTTTGCACATATGAAGAAATATCATAATTACATAATTTTTTTATGATAAAATGTCTCAAATACCCTTAAATATTAGTATATTTTTTAATTTTTTTATTAATGAGTGGTGACATAATTATAATTTTCATTACTAAAATGTTTATGAAATTATTTTAATGACAATGTATTAAATCTTGGAGATTTAAAATAAGTGAGAATGTTGGCATAATCACTTGATATTAGTGGTAAAATTCGGAATATTTGGGTTTCCTTGTGGATCTGTTTTGGCATGATTTCGCTAAATCATCAAATTAGGTCAGGACAATTTAACTCGCATTTGGACGGCTCAATTGAGACTCCAACCAAAATCCAATGATATATTAAAACTTATCACCTATTTTTTTTCATTTAAACTCAAAATCATTGATTTGATACCTATCACCCACTTTATCTTATCTCAAATATCATAAAAGTCGTTGATTTTACGTCTTATCACCTACTTGATTACTCAAGCTTCTACATTCAAACTCAATTCAAATCACATTTCAATTTTTCAAAACCCGACATACAATCTCAATCCAAATACATTTCAAAAATTTCGCCAAAATCATGCAAATCAATAATTTGAAATCAAAACTCATTGAAATCGGGTCAAAACCAATCCATATATACCTCTAATTCGAGCCTATAATAAAACTATGTGAAATAAATAAAATGGTGGAACTAGAAGCTATGTTAGTTGTATCAAACCGACATTTTAAATCCTTAATTAGATAGAAAATATTAGTTGGGAGTTGGGACGGCTAGCTGTTTGGACAAGCCACAGCCATATTCCAAATAAACAAAGTTCCAAAGATGTACTTCTTTAGGTCCTACTAGAATCGGTCCGAATCTGTGTTATTCTGCTGCTTGATTGGGCCAACTTCATAAATTCGAAGCCGCCTTTTCTTCCACCCACGCGGATTAGTTCTTAATTGGGTAATTATAAATTTTAGAAATGAACAAATCTTTAATCAGCATAGTGCGCATGCACCTTATATTAGTATTAATGGTAATTTACCTCCTGTTATTTGAAAAAGAATAATTTATCCCCTATAAAAAATTTAAAGAAGTAATTTACCCCCTTCAGCAGGAGAGTGTAACTCATTTGTCGAAATTGAGAGTGACATGAAAAATATTTTGTAACATAGAGGAATAAATTGCCACATTTATTATAACACATGGGTTAAAGTGATATATTATCATAACACAGGGGAATAAAGTGCCATATATAAAAATATCAAGAAGACGGTGTGAAATTTATATAAAATTATAGGGAGGTAAAATACTCTTTTTAAAATCACAGGAAGGTAAATTGAACATTATAAATATCACAAAGGTAAATTATATTGCCATTAACTTCCTTATATTATTTGAATTTTTCTGTCTCTTTGGTTAGAGTAATATATTTAATATGTAATAACCAATTTTCATATATATTATATACGTACATATATATAATTAAAGAATTAATAATAATTAAACTAGGATTGTTGGGTAACTTAATTACTTGAGGGTACATAAGTAATTTAGATAAGTATGTTAACCTAGCAATTAAAAGGTGTCATATTTTGCATATATGTAGTCTTGGAGAATTAAAAAGAAAACTACTGCCGCCTATCACCATTGAAGTACAAGAAAAGAAAAGAAGGTGAGATTGTTGATTTCTATTTAGGTATGAAATTAATTAATCTGCTTATGTTTCTGTCATCTTATGAAATTTCATTTTTCATACTCAACCAAATTGAAATGATTTATTTCTCTTTCTTTCCATTTTTTCTTCTTTCTACTTAATTTCAAGATTTTGTGGGTAATAACTTTATTGTTTAATGCATATCTCTTGCGGATATTGTTAATAATGATTTTCTATTTTTTGACATCATTCCTAATAAACAATACTCATGGTGCCATGTGCTTATTCTCTTATTCCCCTTATACTTTTTCAGAGATTACAGTATAATACTAATTGTTAATCCTGGTAGTTCAACTGTCTGAAACAATATTCCAAAGCACTGATGATAGCTTTTAACTGTTGTAATTATTTCTCCAAATGACTATGTTTCATCCTTTTACATTTGTCCAGTTTATGCATTTGTAGTCTTTAATTAATTTGGATAAATGGCATCTTCTACCATCAAAACGCAGTCGTTTGATCTAAGTTAAAAAAAAAGAATGCATCCTCCAAAATATAAGTTGTGGCAAGATGCACATCTTTAGCACTTTCTGGTTAGAAAATTGATTGGAAAACCGTGAAATTATAATTTGTAAGGACAAGAACGTCTTTTCGATTCAGTTCTCTCCATATTTATATTATGTATTAAATTACATAAAATTAAAGTCATTTAAATAAACACCAACATGTTAGATATTAAGCTAAAAAAGTAAGATAATCAAATTTACTAACGTAGCGTAGAGTCTGCCCCATTGTCTTTTTTTTTTTTTTTTTTTGAGTGGAGTCTGCCCCATTGTCTCATGTTCAATGTATATGTATGAGACTAAAAATTTACATGAAATGCATATGAAAAGGATGGAAATTGAACTAGGAATACCTAGTTGAGACATAACTTTGAGTTGTGAATGATTCTTTTTCAAATTATTTATTTAAATGTACATGTAAATGGATAAATTACCCCTGATATACACATATAACTCACGTGACTTCAAGTTATGGACGGAACAAGTTGAAAGGTTGTTCTTATTCCCGTTAATTTCACAATTTTTCAACCATTTAACAAAAATAAAATCCTATAGGGTGCATCTTGCCACAATTTATGTTTTTTGGAGGGACTAATTTGCTATCTTTTTCGAAGCCTTAAATAACCGAAGGTTGATGCATGCATGAATCAAAATTACGTATTTTCGTAATATGTTTGGATGAGTAAAATATTCAAAACTCTTGAAAAAATTTCAAAAAGATCTAAAAAAAGCAAAAACTAGTATTCTATTAGTAATTTTGATACGAAATTCAAAAAACAAAAACTTTCCCGTACTTTCCATGAAACATATGGAAATTTTGATTATTCCTTTAATTTTCATGATTATTGGGTAAAAGTTATCTCATTATTCTCTTTTATATTGCTTCAAGAAATGCATTTTCCCATTTTTCTCCATACAAATAAACAAAGTTCTGACCTCTGTCTTCCCTTGTTCCATTCTTTTTAGGTAAACTCAGACTCAAGTAAAATCCCATTTCTCCGACGATTAATTTTTGACCAATAATAATCTTTCTCACAAGTGCTTCATAATTCAACTTATTAAAATGTCTCCGGCAACATATTTTCCTCTCCGGTGGGAAAGCACCGGCGACCAGTGGTGGTACGCTTCTCCCATCGACTTCGCCGCCGCGAACGGCCACTACGAATTAGCCCGCGAGCTCCTCCGCCTCGACGGCAACCACCTCATCAAACTAACCTCCCTCCGCCGCATCCGCCGCCTAGAAACCGTATGGGACGACGAAGAACAGTTCCACGACGTCGCCAAGTGTCGGTCCGAGGTTGCCAGAAAGCTTCACTCCGATTGTGAAATTAAGAAAGGCAAAAACTCCCTCATCGGAAATGGGTACGGCGGGTGGCTTTTGTACACCGCCGCGTCCGCCGGAGATTTAAGTTTTGTTAAGGAATTGCTGGAGAAGGATCCACTTTTGGTCTTTGGGGAGGGGGAATATGGGGTTACTGATGTTTTGTATGCTGCTGCTAGGAGTAAGGATGATGAGGTTTTTAAGGTTGTTTTCGATTTCGCCGCCGCGCCGAGGTTTGCCGCCTGCGGTGGAGACGCCGGAGGAGGGGTGGTGCCGTTGGGGTATAAGATGGAGATATTGAATAGGGCTGTTCATGCTGCGGCTAGAGGAGGTAATTTGAAGTTATTGAAGGAGCTAATGGGTGATTGTTCGGATGGTGTTTTGGCTTATAGGGATGTTCATGGAGCTACTGTTTTGCACGCGGCAGCGGGTCGGGGCCGGGTTGAGGTGAGGATCCGAATTTCCTTTCTTTTTTATGGATTTAAATGCAAAAATACACTCAAGTACTTAATCTAAATTGCAAAATTTACATAGCAAAATATTCAATGTTTAATAAGATGGTTCTTGTGTGTGATTTCTTTGATTCAATACAGGTAGTAAAAGATCTTGCGTCCTCTCCTGAGCTTATCAACTCAACAGACAATCACGGCAACACGGCACTGCACGTAGCTGCTCACCGAGGCCACTTACCCGTAGTCGAGGCTTTAATTCTAGCATCACCTTCATCAGTCACCGCCACAAACAATGCCGGAGAAACTTTCGTCCATGCTATCATCACCGGTTTCCAAACTCCCGGATTCCAAAGACTAGACCGCCAAATCGCACTCATAAAACACATACTACACGGAAAACTCTTCAAAGTCGAAGAAATAATCAACGCCAAAAACAACGATGGTAAAACTGCTTTACATTTAGCCATTTCGAGCAATGTTCATTCAAATCTCGTGGAATTACTTATGTCCGTTAGCTGCATTGATGTGAATGTACGCGATGTAAATGGCTCGACTCCACTTGATGTATTAAAACAAAGGCCTCGTTCGGTATCGTCTGAGATTCTAAGTACGCAATTGATTTCGGCTGGTGGGATTCTGAGTTCTCAAGATTATTCAGCAAGAAAAGCTATTGCTTCACATATAAAGAGACAAAGTATAGGCAATAGTCCAGGCACTTCGTTTAGAATAAACGACATTGAAATATTTCTATATACCGGCTTAGAGTACGCATCAGAAGGCAGTCGTATGAGCACTTTTTCACCCGAAGAAAGTCAACACGACTCCAATATCGAGACCCATAGTCCGAAAAAAACCACTAACACAGCAGAATGGATAAAACGGTTCCTCCATTGGCCCTCGACAAAAAACAGATCTGTAGAAAGGCTCAAGAAACCGGTAGAAGTTCCTGTTCCTTTGAGACAGAGATATTCAAAGACGAGCAATAAACGAGCGCTTTCAGTAAGGAGTAATGTGCCGAGTCCAACTGCAAAGAAGAAGTTAGCTTCTGGATTGATGCATGGTGTAATGCAGGGGATTCCGAGTCACAGGTCGCGTTCTAGTTCGTTTTCTAAGTTATCGGTTTCTTCTTCGCAGAGTTCTGTGGATATGCAAAAAGGAGGGATAATTGAGAATGGATTTACAAAAGGTTCATGTTCTAATCATGTGAATGATGAACATGGTTTATTTAACAAGAAATCGATGAATAATTTCTTGTGCTTTGGTGCTCCTGGGCAAACTGTGGAGGCTTCTAGCTCGGGTTTGCGGTCGTATGATGTTTATGAGCGCTCTGTTTTATCTGCGGCTTGATTGTGGAGATCAAAAGTTAGAGATATTGAGATGATTATGTGTTGTAATGTGTAGTTGAAGTTTGCTTTAGTTGTGAATATTATTTATCGAGTTGAGATTCAACTGATCTAATGTTAGAGATCAAAAGTTAGAGATATTGTTTCAAAGGTGTTAGAGCAGAATTTTGAGTAGATTGGTTCGATTTTCAACTCTCTCCATATATATATGTTATCATTGGTCATGATGCTAACAAGAATCTATTATCAGTGCATTTTTACGCCTGAGTTCACAAGGATGACTCGAACTTATGTTACATGTCAAGATTATAAATGCTTATGTAAGAACTAAGATTGCATTGTGTTAGTTGATTATGTACTTTGATTTGCCTTTTAACAAGATTGACACCAAAATACTCATAAGAGCGAGTTCTACAAATTGTTGATCAAAAGATCTTTTTAATTGGCTAGAGTTCGTTTCATGAACAAAACTGGATCTAGTGGAATCTTGTATATTTGACGATACATTTTGTCCTAAGAAAACCGCTTTACAAACCACACGTTATGTGACCAATGCCAAAGATAATAATGAACTAACAGAAGATCTATTGGATCCAAAGAAGCATATAACTATATAAGTAAATATATTAAGAGTACATAAGAATGGTACCTGGAAAACGATTCGACAGATACCATGACCTCGGCCAACATGCATTTGGTGAAAAGCTTGGTGAAGTTGGTGTCAACATAGTATACACGGTTACTTGTTGGAGGCAAATTGCTAAAGAAATTTCACGAAACCGTGTGTGGAAGCTGCAAGCAAATCAAAATTACTAATTACTTATAATGAGATATTTGCTTCCGTTCATTTCTTCATCTCTCATCTCTCATCTCCCAAACTTCAACTCCATTTCCGGGATCTCTTTGGCTGAAACTGTCATGTCTTTACCCTAAGTTTTCAATAATTTCAACATTATCATAAGGCTACATTTGGATTGCGGGATTCAGAGTTTTCAATACTTCATTGTTGCCTTATGCTACTTCCCTGTTGCTCTTATTTACATCGTGTGTTCAGAAACCAGATGCAGGACAACATTCTTCTTTCATTGGAGAAACCTGCATGCATGGCTCATAGCAGCAGCAAATATGTTTGTGGTTATCCATGTTACTGGAAGTTATCAGGTGTAACTAATTTGTCTTAACATTCGTTTCTTGTTTTTGTTTTATACAATGACTAATTGATCAGTTCTTTACCATGTTCAATCTGTGCTTCTGAAGATTTATGCCATGCCAGTATTTGACATGATACAAAATGTATTAGTGAAGAGGCTGCATCTCAAACCAAGCACTATTAATCAGTAACAATAGTGTCAATCAAACTTTTAGATGTACGACAAAAGTTCACCAAATAAATCTTCTTTTGATTGCTGAATCTGTATTTATCTCTTTACCAGCTTCCCTGCATTTCCCTGCATTATGTGGGAAAACTGAAAAAATATGGCTCATCTTGGTACATAAATTGGGTATGTGACATTTTTCAACATTATAACTGTAGTCATCATGCAAATTAACAAATTTGTTTCCTCTACCTGGTGTATTTCAGATTTGTATCAATCTTGGAGTTCTACTGATGATATTGTCACCGATTGGAGGGTTAAGAAATATCAAAGTGCAGGCAAAAGACTATAAATTCTACTAGTAAGCATCTATCTATGCAGATTAAAAACAAGATGTTTCTGTAATCGAAGACTGCAAATGTGAATAAGAAAAGTGACAGAAGATTGCCAGGTTAACAAGAAAGCATATTCCTCAGCTACTTTTTCATAAAATCTAATTGTGAATTATGTCGGGCATTGTTTGCAAAACATTTGAAAGCATTGATTAGTAGCCTAGGCCCCCATGTTTATCACAATAAGCTCAATGAGAAGAAAAATGTAATATTACTACAATACATCAATTGACTAAATAACAAGGTGTTATAATTCTGCTGTTTAATTACGAATCCTTACTCTTTTGAAGTCGAAATATTAGGTGAGCTAGTAAGAGAATCTAGTCATTGCAATACTACGAATCTAAAAAGTTAAGTCTTAGCCAATATGTACCAGCATCATGCAATTCGAACTAGTTCTGGATATCAAGTGATGATTTGTGCATAGATTGTTCAATTATCATTATGCTAAAGACCAATTATAGCATAGAAGCAGAATGTGAATAACAATAGCTCCTCGTCTTGAAATATCAAACATGAAACTAACACAAAAATAAACACAATAAGTTCAATTCATGATTCATCTATTTCTTAAAACATGAAATCCTCAAGATTTTATGTAGTATCATCATAATTAAAAAATTCACCACAATCTCATTGCAAGAACAAATGAAAAATAAAAATGACTTGTCATTCATAAATCATTTCACAAATTACATACAATATGCTAAAAATATGTGAACTTTATTCTCCGCAACTTCCTACCTAACTTTCTTTTCAACTAACTTCTTCCTATCTCTATACAACTCAATCCAAAGATTCAGAATCCACATTATACTAACCGAAATCGCAGTCACAACAACTACAACCCAAGAAATCCAGACCCATTTCGGTATCACCTTATCCGCAGCTCCACTCAAATAAAACCGAAACATTCTATACACGAAATAAGGTCCCAAACAACCCCTAACCACACTATACAAAGCATAAAACGGAGGGGACAAATGATCATACACTTTGGCTGCAAATTGAACATCCAACCTCCTAGCACCCGCGAGAGTCCACACATTCTGGCAAAAGCTCGTAACTTCGGCCAAAATCAGAAGCCCGAGAATCGCAAGAGCCCCGTGATACACCACATAACGACAGGTCATGAACACGAATAACGTGGCCAAATGGTGGCCGATGAAGAGAACATCGGACGGGAAAAATATCAAGTAATGAACAAGATCCATCAGGAAATAAGCAATGCTGTACTCGAGGACGAGGTTCTGGAGCGGGGTGTTGGAGGAGTTGAAATCATGGGTCGGGTCGGATAAAATGGCCCGGGTGGCTAAAAAGACAGCGGGGGTGCCGTGTGCGAGGGAAATCGCGCAGCTGGAAGCTTCGGGCCGGAGCTTCCGGGCCCAGTTTCGGAAAATGACGAAATAGGCAATCAGGTAGATGATTAAATATACGGTGAAAAAAAGAGGAAGAGGGTTAGAGATCAGAATCTCCATGATCGTTAAATCAAATTCAAATCAAAACAGGGAAATTGGGGCTTTCTTTTATCCGTGAAGTTTAGAGGCAGAATCACGGGTTACACTGTGTGAAAATGGTAAAGCCTGGTGAGGAAATGAAGGATGCAGATTTTCGTACTTTTCGAGGAGATAGTGATTTTTCAGATTCAAGAATTAGGTCTTTAGATGGTAGTGTAGCAAGAATCGCATGTATTGGCTTTTAAGCTTTAGTTTATGATTGCTATTTTTCTCTTCTGAAAATATTTCTTAGGATGATTATTTATATAAATGTTTTAATTTAATCTATCTGGTTGATCAATTCAACGCTCCTCATTTTTCAAACGATTAGCTATATAAGATTGAAACTCGGACATATTAATTTATTAAATATTCGGTTGACACTCAATCCATAAAATCTCTTAAGTTTTATTCGTTATATAAATCAAGCTAAATAAGTATTTTCATTTGATAATTTTTTAAGTTTGAATCAAATTCAACGTAATAATCAAATGTGACAAAAAAATTAACAAGTTATATTAGCTCGGTTCATATTTGGCTCAATTAAAGATATATTGTATTGATAAACATAACTCAACTCATTTTCACCTCCACTCTTAAAATCGTTAATATATCAAATAATTTTATTTATGCGAATATGACATTTGTTTTATTATTTTCAAATCATGGAAAATTATACTACATGTATAATAAACAAAATTGTAGTGCACTTGACTTTTTCTTCAATACTTTTCTATCAAGAAAACACTTCCTAGATACCAATTACAATACATGTACTATATTATTACTACTTTGTGAATAATTGTACTTTATGATCGATTATTCATAAATAATTTATATCGATTGAATTATTAAAACAAGCCAACAACCAATACGGTTGCATTCACTCTACACATTTTGTCTGTTTGATTACCAAATACCACCACCCCGGGCCATCCCCACCCTCCCCTCCACTTGGCATGGATATGCCCTTTTTTTTTTTTATTATTATTATTGTTAATATTTTTCCAAAGGTTTTTAGTTCTTTTGAGATACGTCTAACACATTAAATGGAACCTCTTCTAATAGAAATTTGAATTTAAATTCTCTACATTTTAATGACTAGTCTATTCCATTAGACCAATCATCTGTGGATGACGAAGATGTCTTTACATTTTCATATATCATGTATTTTAAACAGCAATGGGCAACATATTTAATGCAATGGGCCTCACTCCTCTAGCCCAATAGATAATAATACGTCCCAATTCTCAACCACCCAATGAATTAAGGGTCATGTAGTACTAATTATTACTTCTTTCGTTTTAAATTAATTGGCACATTTGATATTTTAACACAGATTAAGAAATTCAATAATTAGTCACTTTTTTAAGATAAAATATTAAAAATACTCTTTAATAATTGTTGTGCACTCTATTTTATTGTAAAAATCTAGGAGTAAAAAAGATTAAGATTAAAAAAATATGATTGGAAAACCAAATGTGACAAGTAATTTGAAACATATTTTTTTTGCAAATGTGTCAATGAATTTGAAACATATGGAGTATATCTTTTACCCAAGATGGTTGTCAGGTTGTGTCAAATGGTAGTGGCTTGCGACTGTCAGAGGTGAAACTCAAGTTCTACTGAAGTCACTACACTGGGGAGAACATATACCCAACGCGCTCTTCGATCCAAGTTGTATATACGTAATATAGTAAATTAAAAAAAAAACTTTCTTTCTTTTAATTTGATATCCATTTTGTTTGATCAAACCTAAATCCTTCCACATTAAATTCAATAAATCATATTTTATAAATTGATATACCAATTATTCAATCAATGACATGGCAAGTTACACGTCAGAATAAAGTCAAACTAAAACTAAAAACTGCTCTTATTCGACATAGACCAAAATCTGGACCTGTTCGACATAGACCAAAATCTGGACCTATTCGACATACACCAGACTGGACCTGTTCGACATACACCAGACTGGGCCTGTTCGACATACACCAAAATCGACCTATTCGACATACACTAAAATCGATATACATATACTTGATCTCCAAATTGCCTTTAAAACATGTCACTCGACATCCAAGCATGGCTATTCGACATGCCCACATACATATCGATATATATGGGCCTTATTTCGACATAACCACTAAAGATCCGACCCGAAAGATCCGACCGATCCGAAAGATCCGATATCCCCTCCTATAAATACTCCGCCATTTGTTACATTTAAAGGTAGATTCTGCTCGACTTAACTACTACTTTTCTGCTATATGCTGCTATGCTGTGAATTGATCTGACTTAGGCATCGGAGGGTCAGCGCCAGGTCAACCACCGGCACAACCTGACGAGTTTCTTTGAGCACAGGGTTAGGAACCTTGAAGTGGAGTCCAGCTCGATCTGACCGCCTTAGGATTCCATACTGTGGAGCGGAAAACATCATTACGTGGCACATTGGACGTGGACCAGACACTTATACAACATAATTGATGATCAAATTCATCAGCAAAGCCTTGTTCGACATGAGCGAATGAAGTGTTGTTCGACATCATCGATGATCAAATTCATCAAATGCTATGGAGGTGTTGTTCGACATCATCAATTGCAAGTTTGATGATCAATAAGCAAAATGTCAGTCATCAGTTGCCTCAAAGCCCTGATCTGCCTACTTAAGAAGAGCTCGACGATAATCTTCGACGAGAAAGCAAAAATTGATCGACAACTGTGAAAGCTTCGATCAACCACATCGATAAACGAGTTGATGAAATGCAACTACAAGTTATTTATTTGACAGACTTTCTAGAAATACTAATTCTATAGCAAAAAGAAGAAAAAAGTAAATCGATCATCACTCAACAATCGAAAAGGAGAATCAATCTTTCATCGACAAACACTAAGATGAACTGATCTACAACTTTCAAAGCTTCGAATCCTTACACTATAAAAGTGATAAGTTGAACAGTTGATAGCTTTCAAAGCATCGAATCCTTACACTATAAAAGTGATAAGTCGACAAATCAAAAGCTTCAAAGCTTCAATTCCTTACACTATAAAAGTGATAAGTTGAACAGTTGATAGCTTTCAAAGCATCAATCATTTCGACAGCTTTCAAAGCATCGAATCCTTACACTATAAAAGTGATAAGTTGAACAGTTGATAGCTTTCAAAGCATCGAATCCTTACACTATAAAAGTGATAAGTCGACAAATCAAAAGCTTCAAAGCTTCAATTCCTTACACTATAAAAGTGATAAGTTGAACAGTTGATAGTTTTCAAAGCATCAATCATTTCGACAGCTTTCAAAGCATCGAATCCTTACACTATAAAAGTGATAAATCGACAAATCAAAAGCTTTAAAGCTTCAATTCCTTACACTATAAAAGTGATAAGTTGAAACAACTGATAGCTTTCAAAGCATCAATCTTTTCGACAGCTTTCAAAGCATCGAATCCTGAACAGTTGATAGATTTCAAAGCATCAATCATTTCGACAGCTTTCAAAGCATCGACCAAAAACACTATAAAAGTGTTAAGTTTATGGTCGACATCAAAGCATCGACCATAAAGACGTCGATAGCATTAAAAGCATCGACCAGAAAGATTTAGGTCGAATAGCTTTAAAAGCATCGACCAAAAACACTACAAGAGTGTTAATAAAGAATCTGGTCGACATCAAAGCATCGAACAAAAAAATTTAGGTCAAATAGCTTTAAAGGCATCGACCAAAAACACTACAAAAGTGTTAATGAAGAATCTAGTCGACATCAAAGCATCGACCAGAAATATTTAGGTCGAATAGCTTTAAAAGCATCGACCAAAAACACTACAAGAGTGTTAATAAAGAATCTGGTCGACATCAAAGCATCGACCATAAATATTTAGGTCGAATAGCTTTAAAAGAATCGAACAAAAATATTATAAAAGTGTTAAGTTTCTGGTCTACATCAAAGCATCGACCAGAAAGACGTCGATAGCATTAAAAACATCGACCAAAATAGGTTGATATCATCCAATAACATGTTCGATCAAGAAAGTAAAATTGAACACCCATTGAATTGACAATTACATCATAAAGTTCAAAATTATAGCTTCCAGACTTCGATTTACAAACGAACTCTCGAACTTGGGGGACTATTGATATACCAAATATTCAATCAATGACATGGCAAGTTACACGTCAGAATAAAGTCAAACTAAAACTAAAAACTGCTCTTATTCGACATAGACCAAAATCTGGACCTGTTCGACATAGACCAAAATCTGGACCTATTCGACATACACCAGACTGGACCTGTTCGACATACACCAGACTGGACCTGTTCGACATACACCAGACTGGGCCTGTTCGACATACACCAAAATCGACCTATTCGACATACACTAAAATCGATATACATATACTTGATCTCCAAATTGCCTTTAAAACATGTCACTCGACATCCAAGCATGGCTATTCGACATGCCCACATACATATCGATATATATGGGCCTTATTTCGACATAACCACTAAAGATCCGACCCGAAAGATCCGACCGATCCGAAAGATCCGATATCCCCTCCTATAAATACTCCGCCATTTGTTACATTTAAAGGTAGATTCTGCTCGACTTAACTACTACTTTTCTGCTATATGCTGCTATGCTGTGAATTGATCTGACTTAGGCATCGGAGGGTCAGCGCCAGGTCAACCACCGGCACAACCTGACGAGTTTCTTTGAGCACAGGGTTAGGAACCTTGAAGTGGAGTCCAGCTCGATCTGACCGGCTTAGGATTCCATACTGTGGAGCGGAAAACATCATTACGTGGCACATTGGACGTGGACCAGACACTTAGACGAAAATTCCCTTCATCATAAATTATGAAATTGTTGTTACAATTGAGATAAATCATATATACTAGAATTATGTGACTAAATACACCGGCAATCTATACTTTTTTTTATGTTGGTAAATGGTAACCAATCTACAATTAAAAAAAAGAAAAGACATGACATTAAGAATCAATTGTAAACGAATAACAGGTTTAGAAAATAGTTTTTAGACCTCATGTTTTAGTGCATTTTTACTGTCAAGTGTAGCCAAGAATATCCGAAAAACTTGGTTGTGGTACAGGGATTTAAAAATCTCATATGATCAAACCTAAATCCTTCCACATTAAATTTATTTGAAAATGGAGCTGGGAAATTGTATTCATAACCAGATCACAAACAACTTTAGAAATGTGTCTATCAGTTTGTGTGACCAACAGTGACACAAGATATGTAGTGAATTTATTGAAACTTAGCATCGGATTAATCTTTTCCATATTATTCTTTTTTTAGATAGTTTTTCCATAGCGAATACCACATGATACCACATGAGGTAAGGCCTAATTACAAAAATTTCCCTCAGGTTTGTCACCTTCTTACAATTAACCCCTTGCTCCTAAAATGTTCCAATTTTTGCCCTTGGAGGTTATTTGTAATGTTTATAATATTTTATATTTTTTTAAATTTGGGTGCTAATTGTTATATCTTATAAATTATAAAAATGATAATCATATATTTACTACCAAAATAATTGATATAATTTATAATTGTCCATAAATTTCAATAATTATGGCAATTTATAATACAATCTAAACTTTATTAAATTAAAATATCTTATTTATAATTCAATATAATTTCATTATATTTACTAATTTAGAAAATAAATTCATTTAATTAAATGTGTAAACAATTTGTTCATATTTATAAAATATTATTATTAAAATTCTATTTAATTTATTATTATACAATTTAAATTGCTAATAAATATGTAAATACCTTTTTTTTTAAATATTAATTAAAACATATGGTAATTATAGATTTTATCAATTATTTTGGCAGTAAATATATAATTATCTATTTTCTAATTCATAATATATAACAATTAGCACCCAAATTTTAACTTTTAAAAGATATTACAAACATTATAAATAACATCCAATGGCAAAATTGAAACATTTTAGGGACAATGGGTTAATTGTAAGGAGGTGACAAACATGAGGGGGATTTTTGTAATATCCAATATGTGAGGTGAATTTTTGTAATTAGACCTTACCTGAGGGGGGTATTCGTAATTTACCTTTTTTCCATATTACACTTTTACATTGCAATATACAACTACCGTGTACAATATAAATGCTTTTTAAAGTTCCAACTCATTCAATCACATTTAAAACAAATAAACGCTAATTCAACACAACTTTTTTCTTTTGATGAATATCAAAAAATATGTTACACGATGTATCTATTCTTAAGTTTCAGTTTGTTCAAACCCATTCAATTGTATTTATTTAAAATAAATATACATATTTTCAAATTTCATCAAACTCATTTACTTAAAACAAATAAGAGGGTGTAATGGTGTATCAACATTTCTTTTTATGAAATAACAACAAAATGAGTGAATAACAAATTTACTCTCTGTGTTATTCTAAATAGACATTTTAACTCTTTGTGATAAATAAAATGGCGAAATATCTCCTTGTGTTTTAAAAAAACAAGCACAATGTCTCCCTCTTGATTTTTACATTGTCACAATGAGGTAAAATGTCCATTATGCAATATCACAGGGAGTTAAAGTGCCAATTTACGCATATCAAATGGGTAAATATGTTGTCAATGATAAAGTTAAATTGATCATTTTTTTACATGAAAATAAAGTCTCAATCGCATTATAGAGTTTGTGTGCAACACCTCCGTGCGCAAAGAGATAAATTTTTCATTATTTTATATCTTCGGAAGTTAAATTGCTCGTTATTTTATTTCACAGAAAAAAATTGACTATTTTTATATATCAGGAAAATAAATTATATCAATTAAACAAATTAAACATGTAACGTAAAGTTAACTTATCAAAAACTCCAACAAATATATAAACATATATTCCACCTATTCTATAATTTCAACTTGGAGCCAAATTCAAAATCATAAAGAGCTATAGATCAACAAAACTAAAAGTGTCAACCAAATCAGATTCTTTAGGTTGATGAACAATCTTCTCAAACATGCCACTCAAGCTCGAATGTCCAACCATGGCTTCCAACACTTGATCATCTTTAACGACGTCGTTACAACAACTACTCCTCTCTCCTCCATTCTCCTTCGAAAATATAAGCTCCGAAATCCTTTCCTTCTCAACCTGCCTCGCAAATTTCTTCACCTCCATTAAAGTCACCAAATGATAAACATAAACTATCTTCTCTTGACCTATCCTGTACGCGCGGCTAATCGCTTGTCTCTCAACCGCCGGATTCCAAACGACGTCGAGCAGCACAACCCTAGAGGCCCCAACTAAACTAATTCCTTCGGAGCAAGCCCTTTGTGATGCGAGCATCACTTTAGCTCCTCCGGTTTTGTCATTGAATGAATTAATTGAGATTTGGCGTTGTTTTAACCCTAGATCTCCGTCCATGTAGATTACTTCCTTTCCTTCGTTCCAAGAGAAATGAGATTTTAGAAGGTTTTGGATGTGGTGTAATGGATCAATGAACTGGCTAAAGATTAAGACCTTTTCATTTAATCTAGCTGAAACCCTAATTAGTTCGATTAGGAATCGGGTTTTCACTCCAGCGTTCGGGTCGGATTCAATTTTGTTCAGCTTTTTCTTGTAAACGGAGAATTCTGGATTTTTCGCTGCCAGTGAAGGGTGGATCGAGATCAATGATGCCAAGTAAGCTTGATCTAGAAACTTCTCTACTTTACTTATGTTTAGGAGTAATTCTCTTTGTATATCTGTTGGTCTTAAGAGAATCAAACAGTCCCTTATTCCAGGAAGTGTTTTCTGAAGTATGCTTCCTTTGTGTATATGAACAAATGGTTTCATCATCAATCCAAGTTTCTTTATTGCTTCATCATTATTGTTGTTTTTGCTTATGGAATTTGTTAGATAATCCCATTCGCCTCTTGCTGCATTGTACTTTCCATTTCGTTTTCGTTTGTAAACTTTTGCGTTGAAACCTGTTTCCATGATCTGCTTAGAGAATCTCGGATTCACTAAACATAATGTATTGTATAGCTCCGAGAAGTTGTTTTGAAAAGGAGTCCCGGATAGAATTGTGCGTCTCTGAGTCATGACCTTAGTTAAAGCCTTCCACATTAGGCTCTGGCTATTACGAGGAGTATGCCCTTCATCTAAGACTAAAAGACCTGGTAATTCCAAGAGTATTTTTCTAAATTTTTTATTCGATCCCTTTTCCTTGTCTTCTCCAGCAAGTTGTTCGAATAACCGGTAACTTATTCCCAATACACTTCCACCCTTCATCCAAGAATACAGTTTTAGTAACCGGATATAGTCTGTATCGTTTTTGTGACCTCTAGTTTGACCAAGAACTCTGCCTGCAATTTCAGTTTCTTGCCTAGATAGCTTGCTTTCGTTTAAGTTGTGGAACTTAATCGCAACTTCCCATTTCTTGAATTCTTGTTCCCAAGTAAGGAGCATCCCTTTAGGAGCTATAATCACAGGCCTACAGGCTGGATATAGCTTTAGAAATGACTGGAGAAACACTATGGTCAGTCGAGTCTTGCCTGTGCCAGGTGCGTGTGAGATTATGCAGCCTCCCCCACTGTCGGCAGGCAGTTGGAGCAGGTTCTTGATTTGAGTGTCGCCTGCTATGTTCTTCCACATGAATTCGAACCCTTCACGTTGATGTGGGTACAGGTCATTTTTGTCATTAGGAATCAAATCCAAAACTGTGCCGTTGGATTTACTTGAAGACGTTATAGTATCAAAAGCAGAACTCTGAAATTGAATTTGATTCATCATTGAATTCTTTGTTTCTTCTGAGTCCGAGTCTTTCCTTTCTCGTTTCTCTGCTGATCGTCTCTCTGGAGATTCAACATACTGCAGACGGAAAGAGAAATATAAAGTCTAAAAATTTACTTAAAGACACCTCTAAATCATACAAATCATACATATTTTATAGTTCATTATGATTTGGAGCAAATTAATATTAAAATCTCAAGGTTTAATTTCCTCAAAAAGGTTATTAGCAACATACAGCATTTGTATGGTATAATGACTAATTTATCATATATTCTATTGTGGAATATTAAACTCATCCTATTATTATTCTATAAAGTTTACCTTCTTAAGCACTTGCATCCATCATTAAACTATGTTTATTCCATCAAAATATGTGTAGAACTTCATTACATCATTTTAGTGAAGACTAACAAATATGGGAATTATATTTTGTAGAACAGTAGAACAAGGGATATCAGTAAGTAAAATAATTCGAGTGAGTAATTATCAATTAGGAAAAAACACAAAGGAGTATATTGCAAATAACTCTTCCTTAAAGAGTCCTGAATTGCAGAGAATTGAGTAACATATATTGAAACATATGACATGGGCAAGTTCATGTACTTACAAAAGATGGCATAATATATTTTATATCCATAATCACAGCATAACAGTATTTGCATACAAATCCTATTTGTTCATCAAGAACAAGATCATGCTCTCCTTTACGACAACACTGTGCTCCACTTTCTTGCGCATTTGTTGAGATAGTATCTTCGTCCTTCTTCTGAAACATACAATATCGATAGTAATTTATTCTTTTGAAAAATATCAGTTAGATTTGAGCAAAGAACGTAATAAACAACTTACCAAAGAAGAATTTGTTAATCCAATTTCAGATTCCCAAAGTCCCATTTCTAAGTCCCGAAAAAGAGATTCAATTTCCTTCTCTTCATCTGTTTTCTCAGGTACGGAAGATTCTTGATCATCCCCAAATTTGAACTTTAATGGCAGAGTGCTTTGACTCATATGACCCTCTTGAAAACGAACAGGATCTTCTTCAGGTAAATCCTTTTCTTTCCAAATTGAATCCACTAAAATATCAATTACATCATCTTTCCTAACAAAGGCTTTCTTCTTTGGGAGCCTCCCTGTTTTTTTTCTTGTTTGTTCCACGGTTTTTGGCTCTGTTTTACTGATATTTTTTACATATTCATCGTAATAATCATTATCATGATCATCATCGTCTTCGTTGCTGTCTTTCTCAGAATCATCAGACGAATTCTCAGAATCATCGATTCCGATTAAGTTAATGTCGTTTTGATCAACCTTTTTCAGAAAATTCTCATCTTCTGAATTATTAGAAGAGTCAAAATCTTGAACATTGCTTGTTTCATTGTCAATGGTAGTAGTGCTTTCTTGATAGCGTTTCTTCTTAATCTCTTCGTGGCAATTTTTGTAAAATACATCATATTGGCTTCTGGTTCGCCTGGATACGGAACTCAAACAAGCTTTTCCAGTACGCATATTATGCCTGTCAAAATATTAAAAAAATCCATCCCATATTTGTAAAAATCACAAAGTAATTACAAGGAAAAATATTAAAAAAATCCATCCCATATTTGTAAAAGTCACAAAGTAATTACAAGAAAGGATCATACTATGTATTAAGTAAACTCACACGGTAATCGCAGATGAGATATAGACTATATATCAAAAAAAAAAATATTTTTCTTTATGTGTGTAATTTGCAGGACTGTATGAGAAAGAAAGAGAAGAAAAGGAATAGGGTTTGAGAGTAGGAAAGATGAAAATCTTTTCCGAATCCTATGGAGCAAGGAATCCTAAAGGCTACATGCAATATTTTTTAAGAAAGATTTTTACACTGACTTATGTATAAATCCCACCAATTTTTATTGTTTGTAATGTCAATATTAATTTCCTAGAAATCTTTTCCTTCTTTCCACATATATATATGCTCTTATATTCTGGTATACAATCTTGCCTTTTGTAAAACTCGCGTTAAACATAAGGAAAATTCAACTACTTATTATTTGATTCTTTTAATTATGTTTGTGGATATTAACCCTTATTAAATCTTGGACTAAATAAGGAATGAGTCAAATCCATCGAGTATTTGAGTAACCCTAATAAATAGCAGAATATTAAATGTTTGACTCTTGATACGTTGATATACATACACAAATGCTAGATATATTGTCTCACCACAAAATGTTCAATTTTACGAATAAGACCATTTTACCCTTGAATAATTTTTCATCTTTCCAAAAAAATATTCATTCTTCCTTCTTCACCTTTGTACTCCTCAACCTTTGCAACTTGCAATTGTTCAATTCTTGCACTTGTCATTTTCTTTTTCTGATTTTGCACTATCGAAAACTCTATACTAAATCATTTCTTTCGATTCCACTCCAATTCTCAAAGATCCACTCATTTAATTTCAATCAATGTTACTCTAATTTGAAAATATATCTTGAAAAATTATTGGAGGTTTTCTACAAATTAACATGGAATATAAGCAAAGCTTTTGCATATTTTGGATTTGGAACTGGCCCAATATTTCATTTATGCAAACTTCGATCTCAATTAATAGGCACATGCTTTGCATATTTATTTTGAAACCCAAGTCTGAGATGCTTGCAGGGAGAAAACTGTCATAGTTATTGATAGTTTCACTTCAAGTAATTCCAACTAATTGAAAGTTTTTTAATTATGCAATTGGATTTGATTTTTGATATGATGCATTAAACCAGAGCATTGGGGATTTGGGGGTGGAATATGTTTTATATATATATATATAAAGAATGAGAATGTGGAAGGATTTCTCAAGGGCAAATTAGTCTTATTTTAAAATTTGCTTTGGCAACAACTCTTTGTGCTCTAATAATATAGCGAACCATACACAAATTTGAATCTTAGCTCCAATAGTTATCGTTGTTTTTTTAATTTCCAATTTTGACTCGGTTGCACCCTAAATTATTTTCAAGATGCATAATACACCCATTTTAATACTTTAATTAATAGCTAGTTCAAGAGATTGACCAATAAAAATATATGTATATATAATACTTTTTATTATTGGATTGGTGCAATAGATTAAAGAGCACGCTCAAATAATCTCAACCTAGGAAGAATGTCATTTAAAAAAACCAAGAAACAAAAATAAGATGGAAAAAATGCCATAAAAATCAATTTCGATGTAAACGAATTAGAGTGTAAATATCCCTTTTCCGATTTTTACCTCTAAGTTTAAATGACGCAATTCTTTTTTTTTGATAAATTGTTCCTATAAGCCAATGAGTCTGTAGTCTAGTGGTAATCATTGGCATAACTGAGATCCCAAGATCAAGAGGTTTTTGATTAAAATCTCACTAATGTGAATTTTTCTCTAATTTAATACTAGTGTTTGATAGTAATTTATTATTTGTAATTTTTTATATTTAAGTGGTTAATGAAATGATCGATGATTAATGTTGAAAATAATAATAAAAATTGTTACTATATATAGGCCCACATCACTAATTAGGATTTTTGGGCCCAACTTTGAAATAATGAGGCGCGCAATAATTCTAATTACTCAAAGCGCGAAACACCAATCCCTTGAACCTTTTTCTCCTTTCCAGTTTCAGTCAAATACTTTGCTTGTTCAACAGACAAATACATGACATCTTGAATAGGTAACTTATTTTTCATTTAATTAACCGATGTCCTTTTTAATTTTGTTTGATTCCTGCAATTTAAGTATAGATCACACGTGATCTGAATACGGGATTTGATGATTCGGGAAATAGGTTTTTTAAATATGTGTAGGGTTCGCGCTATAGGGCATGACAAATGCTTGCTACGGCGCCGTTTTTAAGGCTTTGTAAGTTGAATCACCCACAATTTGCCTTCTTTTGTAGTTTAATTATTTTTTGATTTGTTAGTATTAATTTTTGTTATTTTTGACATACCAAGGGGTATGCTTATAAGTTGTTTGATAAATTGCATATTGGGGGGTTTTTGGATATCAGATTATTGTTACGTAAAACTATACTTGTTCTTTAACTCAAGGAAAATTTGAAATTTAAATCTTTAGGAATGCTCTTTTTCTCAAACTAAGAATTTGAACTAATGAGTATAAATTCAAGGATTGAAATAATTTAAAGCTTAAGTACTTCAACCAAAAATGTGACTTTATTGGTTTTGCGTTACTGAATTTGTATATGATACTTGATTCCTCTGGGAAGCCTTTAGAAAGTGATTTGGCCACTAATTAAAATATTCTGGAATTTATATTATAGGATGTGTTTGATTTGTTTTCTGTGACATGTTATATCTTTCAGAAGTTTTGGGACAGTAACACTACCACAATCACTAATTTCTCCTCGCAATTTGAAGTTCCCTTTCAAGTGCTCGATAAGAAAAATTCACATGGAGAGCAATAACAAAAGTGATTCGAGAGGTGCCCTAATTGTTCTGGAAGGTTTAGATCGTTGTGGAAAGACCTCTCAGTGCAGCAGATTACTTTCTTACTTAGAAGAGTTGGGACATTCAGTTGAATCATGGAGATTTCCTGATAGAAATACTGGTGTTGGGCAAATGATTTCTTCCTATCTTACCCAAAAGTCTCAGTTAGATGATCACGCGATCCATCTTCTCTTCAGCGCAAACCGCTGGGAGAAGAGGTTAGGTTTACTTGTTTGTGATACTGAATTTTATCATTAGCTTACATACTTTAAACTTTGAGGCATGTTATCTTTTCTTAACTGCATATGCGTTTATGATGTTTTTAACTCATTAAGTAATGTTATTTTATTAATGAAATAATTATCTTCTCAAACTTACATTTGAGGTTGAATTATTTATGCTGGATCTTTGACTATGTGACAGATCATTGATGGAGTCTAAGCTGAGGAGTAATACCACACTAATTGTTGACCGTTATTCTTTTTCTGGGGTTGCTTTCTCATCTGCTAAAGGACTTGATCTAGACTGGTGTAAGGTGTGGATATTTTTGCATATTATATTTGGGAGTTATTAGCAATATACACCCTTATGTTCATTCTAATTAGCAAAATACACCCTTATGTTTAGCAAATACACCCATGTGTTATATTAATTAGTATATAACCATCATGGATTCATGGTCATAGAAATGTAGCCATTAGATCCCTTTGTGCATGAATTTTTGTGTATGTGCATTTAATCGTGATCTATGATTCATCTTTTTTCTATTAAATGATCTCTAAATATTGATATTATGTTGTAGATGCTTATTAGTTTGATTGAATATGATCACATGCTTATATATAATAACAATTTTCTTTTAATTATTAACATTAATATATTATCAATTGTTATTTCTTCAATATGGACTCATAATTTTCTCATAGTTTTTTCTTAACTCTACTCTGTAAAATAATGAATGATATATTATATTTAATACTTACAGATAGGTAATTGCATATTTTATTTAGCTTTAACATGTGAAAAGGAGTAATTAGCTACATGTCTATTAAAACAATGGGGTATTTGCTAATATATATAACACATGGGTGTATTTGTTTTTTTTTTTTTTTAAATGAATTAACTTGATATCAGAAACTAAATTAAATGTTAAACAAGAGTAAATCCCCCATTACAACAACGGAAAGGAGTGTATTTTGCAAATAACCCTTAGATTTGGTTGTCAAAACCTTTATTTAACTTTGTCGTGTTGGAACTCTTTTTGTGTTACTTTGCTAGGCTCCAGAGGCAGGATTGCTAGCTCCAGATCTAGTAGTATACCTTGACATATCTCCTGAGGTATGCTACTACGTCAAATCAACTTTCAAATTTGCATACATGGTATCCTCTATATAGAGCAATATATCTAATTAGTAGATTTCTCTTTTCATAATTTAAGAATAAGTTTTATTCTGTAAAGTTTACTTGGAGTGTATACCTTCTTAGTGCATGGGTAATTGTCTTTAACTTCCATCCTAACAAAGGTTCATTGACTGGAGAATTAAATCTCAATTGCTTTCTTAACTTTTGTTGCATAAATTATGTTCTTTTTAATCAACGCCCAATTTTGTTCTGTGTTGAATGACTTGTTAGCTGACTTTTGTTTGAATATATAGAAAGCCGCAGAAAGAGGAGGTTATGGAGGTGAGAGGTACGAGCAGCTTGAGTTTCAGAAAAAAGTTGCTCTATCATATCAAATGCTTTGTGATGACACTTGGAAGGTAATGATCTTTTAGACCAGTGTCTTTCTTTTGATTATCACTAAACTGGGGGTATATTGCATTTACCTCCCTTAAATTTTGGCAATTGGCAACCACATCCCAGACATTAGAAATTTTGGCAATGACACCCCTAACGACTTTTCCTTCTAGTTTTTTCTGCTAAAAAGACTCAAATATCCTTTATTAATCATTAGAATACAAATGTAGCGAACTAAAATAAAAATGTCTGAACTAATTTATACGTTAAATATTGGTACTTCTTAGTCTTTAAATTTTGTAACTTCAAATTGATATAAATAAATGCAGTATAAATTTCTAATTCTTTAGTTGTAGTGTAGATGTGTTTTGAGTTTTAAGTTATTTAGTTGTTGTTTTTTGTCGTTTGAGTTTAAATTATAAGAAGCATCACATCTCTTTGTTTTAAGAGTAAGATATGTTAAAAAATTGGTGTACGAAGTATACTAAAATTCTATGATTTTAATAAAGTTCATCTGTATAGTCTTTTAGTCCTTTTTATTTTTTGAGCTTAAGGAATTCTTATGTTCATCATTCATGAATTTGTAAAAAAAAATATTTTGGATGCAATATGCAATCTAAGTGACATATTTTCTTTTATTTAAATGTTAAGGGTATTTGAGTCCTTTTAGCAAAAAGTAGAAAGAAAAATGGATTGAGGGGTGTCTTTTACAAATTTTCATATGTTAAGGTCTGGTTGCCAATTGATATCTAATACTGGCCTTTTAAAGTAGAATGATTCTTTGGAACAAAATCTAAGCAAAGAAAGTCTTATTATTAGATGCTAATAGACAGACGGCATTTCTGTTAATTAGGTTGAATGTACTTTTTTTAAAGGTGGGCCGCTTGTCTCTTATGCACGGTTGAATTGGAACTAAGAACTGCTAGGTTTAAGGTCTGCTTGATTTACAAAAGTTATTGTGAAACTTTCTTTTTCAGAACATTAGAATCGGCTCATGGTGAAATTCATTCAGAGGCTGATAATCATACAATTTCATTTGTACTATGTAGGACTGTTTGTGAGTCAAGTATCTAATTACTTTTAATCAACAAGTGTATGTCTGTATTATTTCAACTGTCTTGAATTCATTGCCGATTATCCCTCTCTATAATGTAAACTTCAGTGTATCTCTTCTGTTGTTTGATTATGAGCCCACACTATACTGTTACTTCAATCACGATCTACAGAATTAGACGATGTGTTGGATCGTAACTTATTCTGATTCTTAATGCTGGTCTTATTTGTCCTCTTTATTGTAGATAATAGATGCGACCCTTCCTGTTGAAGATGTTGAAAAACAACTGAGGCAAACTGTTCTGGAGTGCATTCAGATTTGCGAAAAAGGGAAGCCTATTTCAGAGCTGTGGTAAAGTTAGTTATTTACATTATTGGAGAAGTTATTGTTATCTATCTTGTCTTAAGTCATGGTTGTAAGAGATGTGATTTGTGGTTGTATTATGTGTTTCTTGATTATCATTACATTGAATGTACCTTTGGAAAATAATTGCTGTGTGTGTTTTACTTTTGTCATTTTTCACAATCAAAATCAAATTACTTGGTAATAATGTTGTTCATAACTTTAAGTCTGTAATAATTTCAGTGTTGGAATGCCGTTTCACTAGGGTTGATGTATATTGTTCAGCATCTCGACTATTACTCATCAGTTGTATGTGGTAGACCAGTTGGTACTGTATATATTTGATTTTGATTTCTTTTCTAACATAAGATTGTGATTTGATTTGATCTGTTTTTATAAGCGCAGAAAGTTTTAATCAAGAGCAACACAAGTTTTCTTCAAGTCTATATTATATGTTATTTGGTCTTTTAGTTTATTAAGTTGAGTTTGAATCGAGATTCAAAATTTATTAAATAAGATATTATATTTTACTAATATAACTCAGATGAGCTTTTACTTACGGAAGTCAGAGCTGAATTTGAATAACTTTCTTTGATTTTAAGCCATGTTAATAGAGAGCTCTGCTTGCCATTTTCCACAATGCTATAATTCGTACCTGTTACTTTTGTAAAATATATATTAGACCACAACAAAATCCAAATTATTTACTACTATATTAGACAAGAGCAGCACATGTTTTATAATTTGATAAATCCCAGAAATTGGTCAATATATTACAAGATATCACTTGGTTTCTGAGTAAGATGAGTTCGAACAAGTAGCTAGGTATCAAGTAGAATTTTTATGAACTATGAGTTCGAACAAGTAGCTAGGTATCAAGTAGAATTTTTATGAACTACATGCTCGATCGATGTTGGCAAAATTGAACTTTTTAATGTTGGTCTCCAAGAGAATTAAGATTCAAACTACTATTACATACATACATATATGTATATATATACATATAGAACTCGTTTGCACATAATTGATATGTTTTTCAAACCTTTCAGACCTGTAAACTATTAACATACTAAAGTTCGATTTCTCAGGTATTTACCTGCCCAAACATTTGTTGGTTGAAATTCGAAACAAACTTGCATATTTATACTCATTAGATACGAAAACTTTAACTCCATATTTCGTGGAGCATATGCATACATCTTCATGATCCAAGACTGCAGAGGAAAGTAAAAAAAACGTTATTATGCGATAATAGTTTCAAAATACATATGTTTTGTAAAATGTAGATTGTAATGACGTATATTGAATGCAATACATAAAATGTTTAATAGTAAATAAAAAACATCCTAAATGAGTTTATTTTTAGTGTTGCCCCTACTACTTGAAAATTACTCTATGAAGTATATATACATGCAACTCATACTCATGACATGCCTTTCCATCTTACAACATCAACTCTTAAAAGAAAAATAAATGAAACATCTCGGTCAGGGGTAATAGGGGTATTTGTGTAACTCCTCAAGATAATACCATTGTAATTAGCTCATACATGAGGGACTGTCTAAATTCCATGAAAACAAAAAATTCCTCCTGGTTTCCCCAAAAAAAGTTATGCAAAAGAAAACTATACAATGAGATTAGTCTAGAAAATAATTATGTATTCAAGGAGAGTTTTTCTTTTGCTGCTAGGACCACAACTTGATTACTCGAATACTAGCGAATTTCAATTCAAATCCGATCCTATTTCAGAAAGGTTCATACTAGAATGTACGGATCGATTGTACCTCAAAAAATGCCAAAAAAGAAAGTTATAACTTAGCTTTAGTTTTAATGTGTATGTTATTATACTATCATGATATTGCTAATAAGAAAGTACCATATATATGCTTCTCTAAAGAATAGGGGCCTATGAGTAAATAGCCTAATCATTAAGGGTGTGCGTAATTTATATCTTCAGAAAGTACTGTTTGTGTAATTATTATTTAAGTGGACATATTTATCTATACCCAAAAAGAAGTGTTAAAGTTTTTCTATGATGGGATATGTATGTCATTTTTCTGACACTCTAAGGCCTCCTATAGATACTACATATTTTGGGGGATGTTTGTGTAATTTATTCAATTTGAAATGATGTTATTCAAATGATGAGCATTATGGATCTTAAAGTTAGAGAAAACGACTAACTGGCAAAAAGTAGTCGAACTAATGCTTATTGGTTTGATTGGTTGAATTACACAACTAATGGCAAAAAAATAATTAATGTATTATATAGTATATGTATGTATACACAATACTTAAAGATTTATCCATTTTCGAACTTGGAAATCAATTTGTGTTATATATTCGTATACTTATTAATCAACCAAAAAATAAATCTATCTCCTATATATATATATATTGATAATAATATTGGTTTGGTCATTAGTGGAACTGGTTCAAAGACAATATTGGATAGGAATAGTTGTGGGTTCATATATCTGGCTGCATGCACGTACGTATTGACATCAGCAAGTGGCTGAATGAATAAGCATTACATTTATTGGTATCTTAATATTTAATGGAAGGATAATCTTAACTTGTTTATGATATTCTGGGTCGACGTATGGATTTATCTTTTTTTACAGGATTAACATTTTATTTTTATCAATAATTCTCAACTTTTTTTATTTAGAAATTTAATTAGTACATTGATTTTTTCAAGTATAATCTTAGTTTATACCTTAAGTTTATAACATAGTTCACTGTGTACGAAAATAGTAATGCAGTACCAAAAATATATATTTTTTTTTGAAGAAGCCAAAAATAAATTGCAAAATGATAAAAGATAATAAGCTTTAACCTTGCTATGTTATAGAAGGACGTCCATAATGTCTAGTTTTTTTTTTTTTTTTTTTTTTTTTTTTTGCGGAAGGCCATTAATACTAACTACCCATAATTAATCATATTCAAATTCAATTATATCTTTTTTTTTTTATTTATAAATATCAAATTTCATTAATTTGATATTACAAGGAAAATAAAGGAAAGTAATATTAAAAGTAATAACACAATAACTAGTAGAGATTCATATTAATTGAAGCTTAGATAATTTTGCGAGAAAAAAAAATATAAAAATGTGATTTTGTGTCAAAAAAGTTAAACAGTATCACACATTTAATGAAACCAAGTTAAATGAGAAGTTATGATTCAAAGGTTCATTGTGATAAATTTGTTAAATTTTTACTGGTCATTAATTTCATAATGACATAGAGATTATATAATTGTGTATTGATTTGTTCCCAAAAAAAAAAAGGATATATATAGGAAAGAAAAATAAAGTACTACAACTTTCTAGAATTGTTAAAGAATTCGAAAACAGGATTTGGCGCTTGACCTGGAGAATGATTAGGGGTGTATATTTTATTGTAATAAGTAATTAATACATAATGGTTTATTACCTTAATCAAAGAATTATAGTGTAATTGTGATGTATATATGTTTTATAGATATGGATTTCTTTTGCTTCAAAAAACACATTGTGTGTGGTTTGTATTACGGAATAAATGTTTATGATCGAATAAGTAAGATAATATAGCTTCTGTAACTATGTTTATATGTGATCCTTTAATTTTGGACAGGATTCGAATTTAAAACATTTGTTGTTAGAATGTATGGATTTATCAACAACAACAAAAAAATGGCAAAAATTCATTTTTGGCACCATAGAACTAGGCGTTTTTCAATTTTGGTACCATAGTGTCAATTTTGGTACCAATTCTAAACAACTAGTTCTATAGTGCCAAAAATGATTTTTTGCCAATTTTCTTCACCAATTACTTCCAATTCACAATTTATCCCACTCGCATTTTAATAATAATAAGAATAAGAATAATATTAATAAAATAGTAAAAAAATTATATTAAAAAAAATATTTGGGTACACAATAATAATAATGGCGGTAATAATAATTTTTTTTTTGCTACACATGTTATCATCAAACCATTAACTCATTGACTCAACTTCATCCAACAATTCCCCTATTTTTTATGATGACAAAACATTCAACTAAGAACGTCTTCTAAGTCTTAATTTATTAAAAAAAAACATTTATTCATAAGTTTCATAGTAGTTCTAATTTTAATTTAAGGAATATCTCTTGAGATACAGCGAAAAAAGAAAACTAAGATCAACTCCAAAGGCTAAATGTAAATTTTGGAATATAAATATATTATACATTCTCATATAATAGTTTGCATACTTATTTAAAGTATTTTATTTTAACTATGAGTATATAAAATTAGTTTCAATATTATTTTATTCATATATTTTTTGTATAGCTCATCAATGAAGTATATTGATTTGTTCATTTATTATTTCGACCCGACTTTCAAATATGGTTTAAAGTTATTTATATAATTTCGAACGATTTAAAAGGAATAAAAAAAGAATCGCTTCTAACTCTTCAAAATGAGAAGAAGTAATGCATCTAAGTAACGTCTCCATTATTGAAATAATAAGGAGAAGAAGAGAAAGAAGAAAATGAGAAGGAGGCAACTTACAATTGAAAGAAGGATACAATTGATAAACGGAAGTTCATATCAGAAGATAATCGTATATCCTTATTCAGTCAAGTGATTTTCATCTTTGAGTAAAGACAAAACTGAAGACGTTCTTAGTTGAATGTTAATGTTTTGTCATCATAAAAAAAAGAGGAATTGTTGGATGAAGTTGAGTCAATGAGTTAATGGTTTGATGATAACATGTGTAGCAAAAAAAATATTATTATTACAAACATTCTTATTATTGTGTACCCAAATAATTTTTTTACTATTTTATTAATATTATTCTTATTCTTATTATTATTAAAATTCGAGTGGGATAAATTGTGAATTGGAAGTAATT
This sequence comes from Penstemon davidsonii, assembly GCA_034814905.1. Classification (NCBI taxonomy): domain Eukaryota; kingdom Viridiplantae; phylum Streptophyta; class Magnoliopsida; order Lamiales; family Plantaginaceae; genus Penstemon; species Penstemon davidsonii. The sequence continues at coordinate 11,109,243 of JAYDYQ010002688.1, forward strand.
GGTGAGGGAAATTGGCAAAAAAATATTTTTGGCACTATAGAACTAGTTGTTTCTCAAATTTGATACCATTGTGTCAATTTTGGTACCAATTCTGACTTGCATTTTCAATTTTGGCACTTCCGTCAGTTGACTTAAATTGAAAAAGCCAATTAAAATTGGTACCAAATTGACACCATGGTACCAAGATTGAAAAACGCCTAATTTTATGGTGCCAAAAATGAATTTTTGCCTTTGTTAGAATTAGAATTTTATACTTGACCAAAATTATCAAGTACCATATAGTTGGGTTCTTAATTTCAAGAATGAATATGATTTAATTCTGCGGTGTCATGGGTACAAGCACATAAAATAGGACCGAAGTGAGCATAGCACGATGTTGCTTTACTATTCAATTTTGTCCCATTTATTTGAGATTTAAACTTTCATAAATTAAATAGTTCATCAGAACATTGATCTATATATATATATATATATATATATTAGAAAATCAATTAAGGAATTCTATAAAATGTTGGTTTATGTATTTAGAGACTTAGGCCATCTCCAATCGAATGCTCTCTTCACCCCCATCATGCCCTCCCCTCCTCACCCCCTTGCCTCTCATCTCCAACCGAAAGAGCAATTTTTTTTCATTTAATTTCATTTTACAACTTTTCCCAATCTCACTTAGAAAGAATAATAATAATGATAGTTTTAATTAGATACACAATAATAATATTTAAGGCATTTATAATAATAAGAAAATCAATAACGACTAAACATAATTATATAGAAAAATAACAATGATTACAAAAAAATAAATAAATAATGATTAAACATAATTAAAGGAAAACAACAACGATTACAAGAACTTGAGTCACTCATATGGATAGAAAGGACTAAAATCGTCTTCGCCTAGATTATTAAGCTAAATTCTAATTATGTTTTATTTGTATGAATTTTTAGGAAGGTAGACAAATTTTAAATTTCAAAACATAAACTATCACGTTATTAAAACTTACACAAAATTTAAAATACAATGTTATTAAATATTTCACAATATTTAAAAATAAAGTTTATCATTTTATTGTTAAGTTTTTTTACACAATTTTACAAAAAATTTACAAATTTTTACACAATTAATACATATATATAAATAAATAAAAAATTATAAAGAAAAACATCCAACAGGTGGTCGCCACCCATTGTCTGGACGGGCGCGTGCCTTGCACCAACCGTCCAAGAGCGTGTTGCTCGCGGGCAACTGGGCTATGGATGATCATCCTCCCCCCCACCCCCCTTCTTGCCCAATCCCCCGCCGAGTTCCCTCCTTCCCCCGCCGGTGGAAGCCATTTAGTTTTCCCTCCCCCTCATGCCCAATTCCAATAGAGATGGCCTTACTTCCCCATTCCATGTTTGGTGAAATTCAAGGGTATAGGAAAACGGAGTGAAAGAAAAAAAAACTGTATACTTTATTTAATTTGACTCTTCTCATTATATAGTTAGTTAATATGTACATTTTGTCGTTGGTCGCTTTTTAATGTTATCCCACCACATAACAATGAACAAGTATATCGTATGTTAATTTCAGGCACGGTTGAGTTAGATTTGAGCTTGATGTGTAAGATATAATTAATTGTTTTGGATGAGAGTAAATGGAGTTTGAATTGGAATTTTTTTTAAGTTATTATTAAATTAAAATTAAAAGACCAAAAATCAATACCATGAATTAAATAAAATATATATATATATAGAGAGAGAGAGAGAGAGATTAATACTACTTATTATTTCTTAATCACCTGATATTTTCTGCAATTATCCATGGATCTTCAACATGTCGCACCAATCTAAATCCCTAAACCAAGTGAAGTATTCACGTCCAATTTCCATGCAAACCCTCCAAATTCCATTCTCCACACATCACATGGTACTATTCTATTCCATTTTTGCCCATGCTTTGTATGCTGAATTAGCCTCACTCTGCATGCAAATGAAGGGTAAAAATGGGGTAACTTTTCTTTCACCACCAATCTCACCATAACCCCTTCCTCCGCTGCTACCATTCTCTTATAAGCTTCATTCACCCAAACCACGTTATTCTTATAGTCCGAAACAAACGCCGGACAGTTATCCACCTCCAGATTATTCATCTTTTCCTTATCTGAAAACCCTAACCCTACTCCACTATCCATATAAGCATCCGTCACGGATTCAACCATAATCCACGTTTCAATCGCAGATCTGAAACTACTCAAACCCACCGCTCCTCCGCCGATAACCGCTGTCAGATTATCGTCTAAGGTAAACTGATCTATTTCACTCCAATTTCTTTGTGCATTAGTATTATTGTTGAAACTTTCAGATCTCTCCGGAAGCAGTTGAAGCGTCACAACCCCTTTCCCCGGCAGAGATCCGTCGTCGATCGACGATTTTGCCGGCGGAGACGATTCAGTTTTCCTTTTAGTTGTTCGAGTACGAACCCTAACGTACTTCCTCTTAGTTCTCCTTATTCCATTTCTAACACCGCCGTTTCTCTTCTCGTCCGACGCATCGGGAACCGCTTCTCCGCCGGCAGGCTTCGGCGCAATCGGCCTGAACCGAAGCATAATCCGATTCATCACAGAGTAATTATTTTCCGAAGATTTCACCATACAACCACGCATCGTTAACCGATCTAAGCTATGAAACTCTAAACCACAACAAATCAAACAAAGCAATCACCGGTTCACCATCACCAAATTAATCTACCGATTTGAAATCTGAAAAAATAAATGAAAACGAATATGTATTTGGAATTAGTCACGCAAAAAAGTAAAGGTAATGTACGAAATGTCGACACATGGTAGGTCAGTAGAGGAGAGTGAGGAAATGAAGATCTGTCAGTATTGATTTGTTTTTGAAAAACTGTACCTGCCTGACAATAGTGCACGAGAATCGACGAATGGGAGAGCGAGACGTGTCCACACTTGCTGTGGATGAGGGGACACCTAGCCATTGTTAGGGAATCATAGTGTTTTTCAGGATGGGGAAATGGAAAGGTTCCAGAAGAGGGACACGTGTTGGTACTACTTTGTGTTGATAATGGTGAAAGTTACAGTTTGAGAGGTTTTTATATAAGCTCACTCGCTATTAGTAGTATATATGTATTGAGAAATGAGAAATGAGAAATGTGATGTATATTAAAGTCTTTGGAGGAAAATGTTAAGAGCAAACTTTGGTTCATCATTAATTAGATAGAGGCCAATGTGCTATGTATATGTGAACGAGTTACTTGAGAGGAAAGGGAAAATTGCGAATTATACCAAGTCGACTCGGCTCAACTCCACTTATTTAATTTGAGGTCAGTGTAACACATTTTTTTTGTTCTAAAAAAATAACTCACTTTCTTTTTCTAGGTCAATTTTGGCTCCCCTTGATCGATTACTAAAATATATACTTTATACTCCCTTCGATTCATATTAATTGTCTAATTTGTTAATTGACATGTTTGAATTTTTAAATTTTTTTTTTCCAAATTTGCCCATTCTCACATTTAAGTTGGAAAATTTAATGGTCACCACTCACTACTAAAAAATTAAAATGTAGATATAAAGAGTATTTTAGACATTTTACCATAAAAAAATATGTAATGATGAGGTTTCTTAATCTGCGTGATATCAAAAAAAATATGAAAGGGAGTATTTTGTATCTCATTATTATTTGAATTTGATCATTGTGTATTATTAGAAATTTTCAATAATAAGTTATAACATGCATATTAATTGTAGCGTTAAGTTGGATTTATTATCATTACACTTTATATATAAATATAGTTTTAATCTACTTAATTATTATATCTATAAATATTTAGGGAAATCGTGATTTACAAGAACAATTATTATTAGTGTAAGTGGGGATAATTTGGTTGGAGAGTGAAGAGAGATGCTCACGAACTGGGTGTGCGAGTGAGCAGTATGCTAAATTCCTATTCCTATCAAAGGATGGTGTGATACGTGGAAGGTGTTGTGAGGTAGTTGATCGTCCTAAATTTTAATTGGTTGTGTGGTGGGAAGCATTCTTTTATTGGTGGAATTGAAATAAATTCTTCCCAAATCTTTATTACCTATCCACATAAAGTTAAGGAAAAGCTATTGGTTTTCATTCCACCAATCACAAAATTGTAGTACAAAAGTCAAATTAAATTGCACTCAAATTACTTACAACTTATTATGCATATATTATACTTACTTCTATAAGCAAAGTTCGACCGCACTCATATTATTAACAATGTATTATACTTCTATAAGAATAATAAATTATTTATTGGGCAGCTGATTTAATTATTATTCCATAAAGTATGAGTCTGAGTCTAAGTTTCCAACAATCACGATAACCAATCACAATATATTTTTGTTTCACAATTAAGTTAGATAAACTCTAAGTCATAGTTCTTATTTGATTAATAGAAAATGTCATGTTCATTGATGTAGCTGCATTACCTGTCATTGACGAGGATGTCCTCATCTGGTTAATTTCTTAACATACATAATCTAAGGATTCCATGAAGATAAATAGAAATTATTAAAGAAAGAAAAAGGAAAGGAATGAAAACCCTTATATTTGCAAGTTTAAGATATGTTATCACGCAATTGACCCATACATAGTAACTTTTAATTGTCCTTAAGTTCATGAAAATGCTCATAAATATTGTTGCTTATATAATTAATCTTGCCATATAATTTCATCAAAAATGCTCGGGACATAAAAAATTTCACTTTACCGATCTTTCATTTTTCTTCACCAAGTTCATCACCGGCGCCGGGAAGCCAAAACAGCCACCGGCGGCAGTCACCGCCCATTTTATTTATTTATTGGATTATTATTTTTTTATGTGTCAATTCATAATGACTAAATTTTGATTGGTGGAGGTGGATTGTTGGTCCCATGAAAAAGCTATCGTATCTGAGGAAAAGGAGTGCTTTAATTGGGCAGCTGGGAACCAACCAATGAGAGAGTGGACACATAGTTACAGCACTCGATATGTGTGGGACTGCTTTTGTAAACAACTAGACGCGTGGCAGATATTTTCAATTTCAAATTTCTGTAAAGAATCGAGGTGTTTGGATTGAGGACGCGTGTGTGGTTAGATGACGTTTTTGTCGGACTAAATTTGTTTGTTAGGTTAAGGTCCAAGGGAATATATAATACTCAATCATTGGAGCTTTAGAACTTAAATTAACTTTAATTTTTTACTCTTTTTTTTTTTGATAATTATGCTATATGTTTAGTTTCTTACAGAAATTGAAGTGACTACTAGAACTAGTTCTCCATTTTTCAGGCAATATCCATAGAATTTCTAAACATTAGTTTTTCTACTAGAAAATATTATTTGATTTTCTAGTTTTCTATAGTTTGTGACAGAAATAAAGAGATTAAACAATTGAACTGATAAAAGATCAACCATAATAATAGGTTATTGTACATTGAGCTTATGAACAATTGAGTATGGTAAATTTTAATTTAGACTAGACTTGTATGATTCTTTATGTTGGAAGTTATGCCAAAAGACAAAATATTGTCGTGTTAAGTATTTTTAAAACATATCACTGGTGAACATATGAATTTAAAAAATGAATGTGTCTCATAGACATCTCGAAAGATGTGATAATTATATACTCCCTTCGTCTTTAAATTTGTACTCCTATTTTTTTTTTTTATATGTCTCAAAATAAGACTCTCTTTCATAAAATGATTTTTTTTTAAAAATATTCTTTCATATAAAATAATAATTTGCAACAACTAATTTTTAATAACTACTAAAAGTATCTAAAAGTTTAATTTTTTACTAACTCTTATATAAAATTCCGTGACAAAAGCAAAAGTAGAAAAAATTTAAGGACGGGAGAGTATGGAATTGGAAAAGTCCAAATATCTCAAAACAAAATGTGGTAACTGGATCCAAATGCATTTCCGACATATGGGTCCACAACCACCCAAAATATGTCATTCATAGTATTTAATTATAGAAAGAAAAAAAGAACAATTCACTGGCCCGACTAAAATTTAATTTAAACCATATCCACCAACTATTCACCTGAATTCTCAAATCTCAATATATACGGAGTATCACATTTTCAAATTCACCAACTATTTCTTTATTTAATATTTTAAATACTAACATTGAAATATATCAAAATTATACTTCAATATTTCGTGCAAATACTTACTAGAGTTTTCCAAATATCCAATCGAAGTTAAGAAAAACTAGGGGTAGATGCAAAATACTCCCCTGTGTTATGCTAAACCTGCAAGAAATTATTCTGTGAAATTTTTATTGCGTCAAACTTCCTTGTGTTTTCAAAAACTCTGCAAAAAATACACAGTTTATAAAAAATAGGTCGTTTTAGATAGACATATTTTAAGAAACCATTTTTAAAATACTTTAAGTTGGTCCCTGCAACTTCACGTGATATATTTTTAAAATTATTTTTGAAATATGTCAATTCAAAACGACCTTTTTTTTTAAATTTGGTGTTTTTTGCAGGATTTTTATAAACACAAGGAAGTTTGGCGCAATAAAAATTTCACAGGGTAGTTTTTTACAAGTTTAGCATAACACACGAAAGTATCTTGCATATTTCCCGAAAAACTAAGACCAAACTGAAATATATCCAAAGGTGCTAGGCTAATATATTCGGTCCAATTTGGTAAGACCCAATAACTTTCGCGTTTTCTTTGGCCACATAGGTTTGCACAATTTCTTTCTATTTTGGTTTCGTAAGTGTTTTAATTCGTTTCGAAACGCACCGGACATTTAAAGTGAGACCAACCACCTTTTAGTGTTTGCACAATTTCTAAAAACCAGAAGATGACATAATCCAATCAAAATTCATAAAGCCTTTTATTCTACGTTTAATTTGATTTCCATGTATGTTAATCACAACTTTAATTCTACATAACTATATTTGATACATAACAAATTAAATGCAATGAAGCATATGAAAGTGAGATAAAAAAACCTAATTTAAAGAAAATATATCTAACTAATAAAGCAGTACTAGACACCATAACTCCATGTCATAAAGAACTCCAAAGTATAACATCAGCGGCAATAAGCAAATACTTATAGCTTCTCACATGATTGAGAAGAAAAACTTTATTGGAAAAATCGTGTTGTGTATTAATCAAAAAAAGATACCAGCTGGTTTAACACAGCAGATAAAAGTAGTAGATAACAAAACATAATTATTTGCCGATTTCAGATCCTCTGGTATAATTCGAGGAGTCTAGTTGACGACATCAAGCACCAGTTTCCGGGACTTGAGAACAGACCACCTCATACGCCTATAGTAACCAGCTTGAAGAAGCGCAAGTGATAGAACAAATATCCATTTGAATCCCATCTGTAATAAATTATTTATTAGTACGACATATTTATTTCCAAAATAAAAAAAAATGTATATTTTTTTTTACTAAACATGAGACTGCTTACCAGTTTCCTCTCTTCCATTTCGGGCTCTGCGGCCCAGGTTAAAAATGACACAATATCTTTCCCCATCTAGAAGGAGAAGAAGAAATAAGAAGGATGAGATTGATGATAAGCAAAGACAATGCGAGCCAAACTTTGACACACACACACACACACATATATATATATATATCTATATGCATATTATACGACACAAAGGGTGGCATTAGCAATGAACTTGCCTGAGCTTCCGTTGCAGGAGTACCATCTTCATACTCAACAGCACCATCATTAAGCATTTTAGGCATGGCAATAGCTCCACCGGGGAAGTAAGGGTTATAATGTAATCCTTCACGAATCTGAATGAGGAAAAGTATCTTGCCTAGTTAGCATATCATTAAAAAAAAAAAAAAAAAAAAAAATTCCATCCTAAAGATATAAAAGAGAATTCATCAGTAATGTGAACAAGAGTTTAATCACACTAAGCCTATGTTGATTCAGAGATTTCAGTGAGAAAAAAATAACAAAAAATAAAGCACAATTCAAGAATCACATGTTCCTTAGTGTTGTACTCCCTAAAATTGAAGAACCAAACATAGCCTAAATGCACAATTGACTCAGAATAAAGGAAATAAACAAATCAAATACCATATCCTAGATCTTGAGTAGACAAAGTGAAAATACCATAAAAGAGAAAGGCCACTTTTTAAGATGCATGCCATGAACTGCTATATTTTCCACCAAATAACTTGGAGCTTCATAGTGAAACTGCCCCATACCCCACTCACTTGATCTAAACCTACAAACTACATCTAGATTGGAGTCTAAACGCCACTCGGACAAATAGGAGATATTATCAAGAAACACTCACCATGCATTATGGATCAAGTTTTCTAAGGTGCTCCTACACGAACATAATGTACTCAACGGGCCCACATAATTGCAATTCAGTTCTTTAAACATAATGAGAGAAACCAAATAGCGGAAGATGCATTCAGAATCGAGCATATTATTATATGGTTGGTGTGTGAACAATATTCTGAATTAAATAATGATGGCTGGAAAAGCACCAATAGAATAGCCCCACCAAACCAACCAAAATACAAGAAACAGGAAAAAGAAGAACTCAAAAATATGCAACAGTTCATAGAATTCACATGCAACTTTCTCTATTCCATATACTCAGTCGCGAAAAAATGTGAACATTTCTGTACAAAAAAATTCAATCAGCATATAAAATTACACATTTGTTGAGGATCAGTTATTAAGGCACATATACAAGAAGTCAAGATAATATGGCAGTTGTGTACAGTAAAATATTTGAAAAATCCATCAGAAGAACTTACTGAAACACCAGCAGGAGGATCACGGTATCCAGTTAGAAGACCAAAAACATAATTTTGACCATTATGGCGAGCCTAAGGAGTCAAAAGGTCCAAATTAGATGAAAAAGATGGAAATGACTTCTGATAAACCAATTGGATGGAAAGGAAGGAAATACTTTTGTAATGAGACTCAAATCTGGTGGATAGGCCCCTCCATTAGCAAACCTAGCTGCTTGTTCATTTGAATATGGCTTAGGAAAACGATCGCTCAGTTTTCCAGGACGGGTAAACATCTCTCCCTCATCATTAGGTCCATCAACTACTTCAATCTCAGCTGCCATAGCTTTAGTTTCCTCCTCTGTATACGCTACACCGACTAAGTCACGATATGAAATTAAGGACATGGAATGGCAGGACGCACAGACTTGTTGATAAACCTGGTGACCACGACGAATCCTGTATGAAATTGACTATAACATGTCAATATAACAGTAGCGGAAGAGTTCTATAGGCAAGAAAAATTCAATACGCTCAAATGAAAATATTTAAGGACTTTTAATTAGGAAAATAACTTAACATCCAATCACCAAGGCAAATAATGATACTTATATATTTCCCTAGTAACAGATAACAGTGAGATGATTTTGGAATTAAGACAGGAGTCCAGAAAATTCTTAGTGTACACTGTGAATCATTTTATGGAGATAATAAGAGAAGAAAACAATATATAAACAGATGGAATGAGTACCCATAACTGATTCATGGCATCTAATTCCAGATCATGCTCCAAAACTTAGTAAAACATTTGGTAAGAATAAAGAACCGATTCAGAAAATACTAGATAAGCTAATGTAGTACTCACGAAGCATGGTCATATGAACTTAGAATGCCTTCGTGGGGCCAGGGATAGTTAGGAACATCCAAACCATGCTCAGCCTCATCACAAGATGATATTGTTGCAAAACTTAACAGCCCTGTTACACCTGCCCCAAGAAGGGCCAAAGCCCTCAAGGACTTCGTGGTGGCAGATCCAGCTCCTTCGTGCTCTTTCTTCGAAACAAGAGATGATAAAACTGGCGAAGCCTGAAAGAGGAAAAACTTAAGTAGGTACCTTGGATTTCATTTTCTACTCAAATAAGTATAGTTCGAGAAGCTTGCAACCTGACCAAATGAACCTTAATTTAGGCAAAAAAGGCTAATTATACGTATTCATTTCTCATTCCTTAATAAGAGCATTTTGAGAAGAATAGACGCATGATTTAATGAGACACTTGCTGGGCAAACAAAGATGGTAATTAACTTTGCTATTTTATAAAGTTATCACTCTCTATTTAGTATGACTAGATTAGAGGCAGTATGTTATAAGATGCATGTAAATTATACGAAACATGATAACAGAATTTCATGGAAAAAGACAATCAAGGTTAGAATCTTTACAGCAGTTTGTGACTGAAGTCTCTCTCTCAGCAACCGATGGATTGCTCTACCCCTAAACATCGTAAATAAGCACCCTGTTTATACAAAAAAGAAGAATAAAGGGCAGATACTGAATACAATATAAGCAAAATACAACAGATCGGCTACATAATTTCATAGAGCAACTTCAAGGACCATGATGCAAAAGAAGGGAGTGCATAAATCTTACAATCCCTTGCACAAGATGGGAACAGTATTCAGGCTACCTCAAGCTCCAAAAAGAGCACTCATTAAACAGGTTATTCACATCTCACATTAATGGAAATTGGTGATTTATAAGATAATTTCACATTTTTGGGATGGAATGTCCACCTTTTATCAAAATAATGAAATTAGAGATATTTTTCTGTAGGAGGGAGGCACTGAGAACCTTAATCCACTTACAGACTTCTTAATTTTCTGCATTTTTCTGATAAAACAGAATATTTGACCAAACACGGATTTAGATGATACCGGAGGTATCCTATCCAAGTATAGATAACAACTAAATAATTCACACTCATTATGCAGTAAGTCATAGTTTCTTCAAGAAAAAAAAAATGCATCTTCTTTATTAATTCATTTATCTGATAGATATATATTCAGTGATTCTTTCACTTCCTCTTCTTTTCTCATATATTTATCTATGTAAGTTATAAGAGATCATTACCAATATTTTTCAAATATTGGATATAATGACATCAAGGTTTTCAGCACTTCTGCAATGCGATACACTGTGTCATGAATCATGATATGAAGCCTCCAACAACATATCTGCCCTATGAGTTATGTTGCAAAGTTTTGGTGTGGCAACCTATAGTCTTAGCATCAAATTTTTTAAGTGTGCAACTATTTAATATCAACAGTATGGTTGCTCTTCCATGTTAATTCCTAGATATTAGACAATCTCCTAAATATTAGACATGACTAGCATTACTTAGAGAAGATATTGTATCGCACGCTCCTCTTCCAAAATTGAGAACAGAACGAAAAACTAGCAGCCTATACATTCTACCAAGTGAAACATTTGTATTTTTTTCTCCCTCGCCAGCAGCCAAGGTTGCTGTCCAACTAGATTTTCATTTTGCACTGACCTTTGTTGCAACAGAAATACTTATAGACTAAACAATTCCTTACCCACGCAAGAATTAGGCCAATTAGATACTGCCTTCTGTAACAGACAAGGAAAGGAGTTCTTCAGCCTTAGAGATAAAAAAATATTTTTCCCAATCCACAACAGCAGTCACACCTTCATGTTTTCGGCATGCAATTAATAATAAAGGAGGCAAATCCATAAAATTTCAGTCTACCTAATACCAAAATGACGAACTCTTACCTGCATGAATCTCATCCACAACATTCCATAATATCTATGTCTATATTAACTAATAGCCTTCTCATACATTTCGGTAAACTCATCACCACTGCCAGAGAATAAAGCCGTGAACAAAGAACCAAAACAAATTTTCTGCCGGTTTTATACAATTCACATTCATTTAGTAAAACAAAAGCCTTGCACAGCTTTTATAAGCTCGAACTAATACGATTAACAAGATAATAAATATGAAACAGCTTCTCAACATCTCCAACAACAATTGTAACATAAATCCCATAGAGAAAGATATGTAAGTGCCACAACTTCTATTTACAGATGCATAGAAATATAAAGAAGCTATGTGTAATTAACCATAGGTTTCTCAGATCGATGGAGAGAAAAGGGAAGGGGAAAAAAATCACCTGAGAGTAAAGGAAAACCGATTAGCTGCGGGCGTCCGGAGATCTGATACGACGAAGAAGAAGACCAATTTACGGATCGGAAATGGTAAAATTGATATTAAGAAAGGGATGGGCCTTTGCAGGGTTCGGATTGGCCCAAAACATTTCGGATGAATGTCTACAGTGGGCCAGCTTACCTGATTATTAACTTATGGAGGTCCTTCTTTTCCTTGCTTATAAAGTGTTTTTCTTCTTAGATTTCATGTATAATGGTTTATGTTTATTTGAGCTAATATCTTATTAATTTTCCACCCAGTTGAATTAACGAACTCTGTCTTTTTGTTTAATCCCTTTCGAAGCGAATCAGACACATTAAGTGAAAATTTCTCCTTACAGGAATTCAAACATGCTTTCGCTATTTTGTAGTGATTAATTTATTTCACAAGACCAATTACCTGTTGGTATTATTGCATAAGCTTTTATGTTAACATTTGAATGTTATAAAATTAACGGCACATATGTGTCTCATCAAAAATATTATTTTATGTAATGGTATATTCAATTTTAAAACTTTAATGCTCTCTAAAAAAAATCCCTTCACTCTATCTCATTCCAAAAAAAGAAAAAGGTTAATTTATCAGAATATGCTATATATGGGAAGAATTTGAGAAAAAATAGTAATTCCCAAAAAAAAATGAATAATAAAGAAAATAAATAAAGTAGCAGAAACAGAAACCATTGGCGCCCATGCTTTCTCACTCCAAAAAATTGTACCACTCCACATTTTACATTGTTTCCTTCTTTCTTTCACACTCTCTCCCTGTAGGTATATATATTTCTGTAAATGGGTCTTCTTAGGTATTCAAGATCGGAAGAAAATGTTAAGATCCGGGGAAAAACACAATCCTTTCACAAAATCCAATGTCATTTTATCACTCATATCTCTTCTTGGGGTTGCTTTAACGGTGGATTTTCTCTTTGCTTCTACTTCTTCCTCCACATATTTATCAATTGCAATCAATTGGGCTAGCCAGAAACAACACACTTTTGAGGCGCCAAAGGCCACAGAAATCGCTCAAATCGAAAAAATCAAAAAGGTATATTTGCTGATTGATACTGTTCTGACGTTATATACTAGTATTTGTTATTTTTCTCATGAGATGATTTTTGTTCTATTTTGAAATTATATTATAGGGTAAAGTAAAAAAATTGCTCAATCAATGCAATTATGTTATTTTTCCATTAACGCATAATTGATCTTTTTTGCTAATTGATACTTGATCGATTGACAATTACACAGAATGGAGGAGGTGATAAAGTGGAGAAGGAACATGTAACTCGTATACCAGAACGAGCATTATCAGCTACATTTGCTGATTTACCAGCTCCAGAATTAAAATGGGAGGAAATGCCAACAGCACCTGTGCCGCGTTTGGATGGTTTCGCAATTCAGATCAAGAATCTTTTATATGTGTTTTCTGGTTATGGAACCCTCGATTATGTAAGGAATTTTGATTCACATTTTTCATTCAACTTTGAATTGTTAGGTCTGGAACTAAATATATCTTTGCTTGAAGAACGAATGGCGAAATTGCATCATCTAGCTTTCAAGCCGTGAGAAAATAGTCAATTATCTTTCAGATCAACACATTTGGTCCTACTTTTAATAGATTTCATCTTTTGGCCTCAACATATTTGGTCATTTACCTTTTGAGCTAAGCACATTTATTTCTCTATCTCTCGATTTTACAAAAAGATGTAGTATAAAAGTCATTTACTTTAGTTGCATTACAAGCCATTTTTCAAGCAAAAAATCAACCCAGATTCATCCTGCAGCACTTAAATGTTTTTTCTTTTGAAGCTAATGAAATAAGCTTAAAAGATAGACGAGTACTAAATCTGTCTGACTTGTGTATGCTGAGCTAAAAAGGAACATGATTAAATCTGGAAAATATATTAGGACCAAATGTGTCGAGTTCAAAAGATAAATGCCTATTATTGTCGCAGACCAAATTAAATATGGTCAAAAACGAATTGAATATGTTAAGGTAAGGATCAGGTTTTCTTATTGTTTTGATGTTTATTTATGCAATAGGTGCATAATCATGTTGATATCTATAACTTTACGGATAATACATGGAGCGGAAGATTTGACACACCGAAAGATATGGCAAATTCACATTTGGGAATGGCAAGTGATGGAAGATACATATATGTTGTATCTGGGCAGCCAGGTCCTCAGTGCAGAGCTCCTACTGCTCGTACATTTGTGCTGGACACTGAGACGAGAAAGTGGGAGAGCTTGCCTCCATTACCGGCCCCTAGGTATGCCCCTGCCACTCAGCTTTGGAGGGGGAGGCTTCATGTGATGGGCGGCAGTAAAGAGAATCGACATACACCCGGAGTAGACCACTGGAGTCTCGGAGTGAAGAATGGGAAACCACTTGAGAAACAATGGAGGATTGAAATACCCATACCCCGAGGGGGACCTCACAGGTATGTGTTCTACTATTGAACAAAATGGAAAAATGGTGACACTGTTCCTCCGTTGATCAAGTTCTTTGCGAAGTAGCATGATCATCCGATAAGAAGGGCTTCCCAAAAAAAGACGCATGTAGAAATAAACAGTGAAGAATTTCGAAGAGGAAAAATATAAATAAATAACTCTTCCTCATAAAATAATATTGCTATGGTTCGACCAATCTCTCTAACATAAGTGCTTTTATCTTTCAATAGGGTTTGTGTTGTTGTGGATGATAGGCTTTTTGTTATCGGTGGTCAAGAGGGAGATTTTATGGCAAAACCAGGGTCTCCGATTTTCAAATGCTCACGGAGGAATGAGGTGAATGAGTTAACTATTACTATATGTTAGTGTTGCTATTCTGTAAAATAGAAATCTTATTCTTGATTGTTTGTTGCTTTAGGTGGTTTATGGGGATGTTTATATGCTCGACGGTGAAAATAAATGGAAAGCATTGCCTCCCATGCCCAAACCTAACTCCCATATTGAATCTTCTTGGGTTGTTTTGAACAACTCCATTATTATTACTGGAGGCACAACTGAGAAGCACCCTGTAACTAAGAGGATGATCTTAGTCGGGGAGGTATTTAAGTTTAACTTAGACACAATGGTATGCATCTTCCTATCGCTACACCAAGCTTTTGTCTTTTTAGCTGTTCATGGCATTGTTCAATTTCTTTCTATGAAATATAGGTGGCATTTGAGTGGGTTGGGCCGGGTTGAAACTTGAGCATGGGTAGAAGAATTGTTGTGCTTATGACTGAAAAAATTGGGTGAAGTCAGAAAAGTATTGGGTTAAGGAAAATTTCTGGTAGACCCTTGAATGTAGGAATATCTTAGTTTATTAAGTGTGTTTTATTTACATGATCCGATTAGATCTAAATTTAATCCTTGCTCCCAACCGAACTAAATAAAAATTGAAAAGTAACTACGGTCAAAGATGGGTCTTGGCTCATTGCTAAATAATAATCACTTCAATTTTAAATCAGTATTTCTTTCACTAATGTCTTGCTGAAGTTTTGTTTATTTGTCAATTTTTGCAGCAATGGTCTGTAATTGGAAAGCTTCCATATCGCGTCAAAACCACTATGGCTGGTTTCTGGAATGGCTGGCTCTATTTTACGTCTGGACAGAGAGACAGAGGACCAGATAACCCACAACCTAGGAAAGTCACTGGAGAAATGTGGAGAACCAAGTTGAACTTGTGATTTGGCTCTATTAAGTTTGTTTTTCTTGCTTCAAGAAAGGGTGAAATCTAGTAGTTGATGTTGAGTTTTCTGGAGATAGCTCATATGTATATACGTCCATATGATTTTGACCTAGTTGATAATGTACATTAGATTAGTAATTAAAGCAAAGCATCAATTACTTGCTATGATGTTCTGTATGGTATTCCTTTAGCATCAAGTTATCAACAACACATACATGTTCTGCAAAGTGCAAAGTGAAAATGAACATGTGACGTGAGAATTCTATTTATCATTCTCCAAATCGTTAATCAAACCATGTAATTTTTTGGCCAAAAGCTTAATCATTGACCATAGACGATACACATGTAGGAGGCTTCTTACCACAAAATGATTGGGAAATCTGTATACAAAATGTGTAATAGTAAAAAAACTGAAACTATGGATGATTGGGTATACACAAAGGCACATGCATGAGTTTGCTGTAGGGCTACCTATCATATTCAGGAAGTCCATTAAATTGAGATTCACCTGAAAAAAAGGAAAATAGGACAAATATTAGAAAGTTTCACCTGGCTCTAACATAATAGTAAAAGTTGAACACAAAATGATAAGAAACCGAAATGAAGGTGACATCACGATAAGTAGACAACATCGAAGTAAGTCCTTGTTAAGTTAAAACTCACTGTTTCATGTTTCATCAAATATTTGATTTCGCCTCCTAAATATTTATAATTAGTATTACAATGATTCTTCAGCTCATCAAGTTGAATATCCATCCATTCAGAAAGAAATATTGGTCGTATCAACAAAGACATAGAAGTTGGAATACTCACAAGGGCCTAGTCCAATTATCATAATTCAGCGAATGGAAAAGCAAGGATAGCCATAAAACTAATAATGCATTGAACCTGGAAAACCATATGGAAATAAACTCGGTGGGGAGAATGATTTTTTACTCACTTATCATAAACAAGTAGGCAATGTCAATGCGGACACACTTGACTCAACAACGAGACTTAATAACGAGGTACTTAGCATAAGACAAAATTAAGGAAACAGCTGCAACATCTTTCTTCGTATAAGTTTATGTTTGTCAGTGAACAAGAGTGCAAAACCTAATTAATTGAATTTGATATACCGAACAAATTCAAGTCCAAAGTGTAGGATAATTAGATGAATAAAAAATTCAATATGACATGTTTTAGAGGATTCTAAGGTATGAATGAAAACCTTATAAACTGGGAAAGTGAAGATGGTTCCTCAGGTGGCTGACAAAACTAAAAATTGTGAATCGATACTAAATTGGAAGTTATGGCGTGTGAGTGTCTTGCCAACAATGTAATATTGTTGTTTGGAGATAAAATAAAGTAGGAGAAGGTGTATTGTTGTATTGAATGAATAATAAACCCGAGCAGGGGTATTTATTCAATGAGACAAATTACCATAAGTACTAAAATATCCTTAACCCTTCACAATTGTAAATGAGAAAATATTTCATTGCCACATATATGATTGAAGTCAATGACATGTATCTCAACTTTACCAACCTAGTTCATGTATGCCCATTTGCACCAATATCAAAAATTCACAATTTCCAAGACAAAAGGGTCATAATGGAGATCTAAGAATCTGCAAAATGTTATCTGTCACTTAAAATTACCAGCAATAAACACAATAAGACAATATAGTATAAGAGATATGTAGAAAGATAAATATATGTAATATATTACATGTATGTGTGTGTATATATATATATATATTGAGAGAGAGAGAGAGTGAACCATTTCAGAATGGGGGAATAAGGAGCAGGGCATGGGGATATAGAATGATCAGGTAACTGGTTTATCAGGTCTACTGTTGCCTGCAAACATGCGTTTAATATTTTCTTCTCCATTCTGACAAGTTGGGTTGCTACTCGTCTTTTTGGATTCAAGTTAGAATCTGCAAGCTGCAACAACTAAAAGATGTTAAAAAAGAAAAATGAAATTTATTTAGTGAAAAGTGTTTTTGTAGGAAGTTACCAAAGTCTCATCTTCAGCAAGGGTAGTAGGATAACCAGCAAGTCTTCCTCTAAAATACTCAGCCAGTTGGTCCAGAACTGCACGCTCCATACATGGACTGACCTGTGTTTATTAGCAAAAGTTTTCAAAATAAAAGTTAAATCCATATGTTATGGAACCCCCCCCCCCCCCCACCCCCACCCCCCCCCCCCGGCCACCCCCCCCCCCCACCACCCCCCCCCCCCCCCACCCCCCCCCCCCCCCACCCCCCCCCCCCCCCACCCCCCCCCCCCCCCACCCCCCCCCCCCCCCACCCCCCCCCCCCCCCACCCCCCCCCCCCCCCACCCCCCCCCCCCCCCACCCCCCCCCCCCCCCACCCCCCCCCCCCCCCACCCCCCCCCCCCCCCACCCCCCCCCCCCCCCACCCCCCCCCCCCCCCACCCCCCCCCCCCCCCACCCCCCCCCCCCCCCACCCCCCCCCCCCCCCACCCCCCCCCCCCCCCACCCCCCCCCCCCCCCACCCCCCCCCCCCCCCACCCCCCCCCCCCCCCACCCCCCCCCCCCCCCACCCCCCCCCCCCCCCACCCCCCCCCCCCCCCACCCCCCCCCCCCCCCACCCCCCCCCCCCCCCACCCCCCCCCCCCCCCACCCCCCCCCCCCCCCACCCCCCCCCCCCCCCACCCAGGGAGCGGGTCGAAATTTGTGGTGATGAAGGCAGAGCAGGAGAGGAGGGCTGCGATTATTAGAGCTGAAGGAGAGAGTGAGTCTGCAAAGCTGATTTCTGAAGCAACTGCAGCTGCAGGGATGGGTTTGATTGAGCTGAGGAAGATTGAGGCTGCGAAGGAGAACGTGACTTCCATGTGCAGAAAAGGGGATGTGGTCTATCTTCCCAGCAAACAACAATATGCTTCTTGGTCTTCCTGGGCATGCACGTTGATTGTGGGGTATAATTTCTTTTGGTTCTACGGACTGGTGTATTTCTTTGTTGATTTCCATTGCTTAAGGTTTGGTTATTAAAGGTTTCCTGAATGGTTTATTGTTTTGTATTGCTTTTGCTTGAGGATATTGAATTATTTTCTTCATGCTTCTAGTTGTGTGTTGTTTTTGTGCTATTTATATTGGAATCTGTTAAGATATACTTAATTCCTGTGGGACTGCTCAAATGCGACCGGATCTGAACACAATCATGATACGTTTCTCAGTATAAATCCTAATCATTGATTTTGATATAGTTGTAGTTGTAGTTGTAGTTGTAGAGTTAGCTTACTATTGCTTGGTTTCTAGTTTCTTGATTTGTATGATAAGTTGGTAACTGATGTGTTTTATGAATTCTTAATATTGTTAAGACAAGTTAACTTGCATTCGCTGTGCGGCTGCTAATTCACTAGTTGCTCTCATGCTTGCAGTTGTCATTGGTGTCTTGTTGTAATTCTACACTTTTAGTTTGTATCCTTGAATCGAATGCTGACTATGTGTCACAATATAAAAATTTTGTTAACCACGTGACATCATATGCCATAAGTTGCTTTTGTGTTGAGATTTCATATTGCCATGACTGTGTTATGCAACTGTCGGGATTGTCTATACTGAGTTAGCATTTTACTTCATTTCTCATCTGCTTGGCAGTTATAAGTAGTTTATATGTTTGTTGCTGCTGCTGTTGTTTTGGTTTATATTACAGTTAAAATGATTTTCATCCCCAATCTGCTGTTCTAGTACTCAGCTGTATGTTGCTAGAATTGCAATTGTTTAGAAGTCTTTTCCCCAATATCGCATGGAACAAAACAACTGATTGTCTTGTTTTAGCCCTCAAGGCAGTCGACATAGTAGTTTGGCACTACTACTGTCTCTACGACATGATTGGGATTTTTCATTTTATTTGTCAGTAGCTCTTTCATATTTAAACAAATTATTGTCTGATTCTTTTATTGTTTCTATTGTTTCAGGGTGTTGAGAGTAACCCGACTGACTGCTGGTGGTTTTTTTTTGGGTGTCCCTGGAATACCTTATTTTATCATATGTTCCAAATGTAGTTAAACTTTTATCCTCTAGCTAGGAAATTTCATAAGCTGTAAGAATATTAAGCAGGAAATGGATGATGGGGGGGCTTTTGATTCTGTTTGGTTGGTCAATGATTCCTATTCTCTTCTCTCCAGTGGATTCTGCTGGAGAGAGCACTCTCTTTATACCCAGCTACGTCGTAAATTTACATTGCAACTGAATTATCATCTATATATGGTGGCATTGAATTTCTTTTGTTTGCATCTTATTTTTATATTCCCTTTTAGTAGTACATGTTAACTACACTATATTGGGTGAAATTAAATGGGTGAACATTTGATCGTTCTTTTGTTTGATTGAGGCTATATAGTCTACAGAAAGTAATTTGTGGTACACAATGCACATTACTTGTGATGCACCTAACAGAACATGTTTATGTTTTATGTTTACCGGGCATAATATTCATGCGTTGTGAATTGTTTATGCTTTATGTCTGAATGTCATCCAATGGAAAAGTGACGAGTTAATTTATTTGTGTATTTTTAGTAGTTTCCTTTGATTTGTTCTCTGAAAATTAAAAGAAAAAGAAAGCATTAATCAATTTGAAGATGTGCTCTTAATAAATAACTTAAAAGTATATATTTTTGTAGTCACATTAATACAAAAAAGTTTGAAGTTATTGTCTCTCTGACTTCCAAATAATGATAATATTTGTATGAAGGCTGATAAAAGCATTTACTAAATTGTTACCAGAATTATTTTAAAAATAAGTTAGAATCCTAGCAAAAACGTATATGAAGCTAAACCAGTTTTGAGCGTGCATAAAATTTTACTTTGAGATCGATGAAAAATACCTGTGGTAAACTTATGCTTTTGGATCATATAAGACATTTTAAATATTAAAACTTGAACTAAACCAAAAATAGAAAATTTCTTCCCTCCTAGACATGATTAAAATTTAATTTCTTTGATATGTTCGATTAGTTAAATGTTAGGTATTTTTCGATAATACTCTGAAAAGTTTCTAAATCAAAGGAAAATATCAATTTGTAGTTTCATCTTGATAGGTCTAAAGTAGAAAATTATGCTGTGTTTTTGGTGGCACTGGCAACATATTATTCCATATTCAGAGATAGATTTTTTTTGGGAAATTTTATCTAATAACGAAACATGAATCTATTCTGTTTCCTTGATATTTGCTCTGATCTGCCACCTCATTTTTATGTAGGGAAGACCCTCATACTACATTTTAATAAAGAAAACTAAATATTTGCTTTTTTTAGAGATTTGACATTTTCATCCCATAAATACATTATTTTGATACTTAACATTCTGAAATTGATATTTTTGCACTTTACACTATGAAATTGAAATGTACACTTTATACCCTCAAAATGTAATTTTTTGGCAATATGACGCCTTTGATACAAGGTGTAAAAAATATGTAATTTTTGGGTGCAAATTGCCAATCCCTTGCTATTTAAAACTTTATATTTGGAGTTGATATTATTTTTAATACAGTAGTAGTATGTATGTTATACTTATGTTTAATAGCTCAGCGAGTCAGCGGTGTAAAGTGTAAATCGGGGGGGGGGGGGGGGGGTTTGGGATTGGGGTTGGTAGCATCATGACAACTAAATTTGGATCATCTTGTACGAGTGCTAGATTATTCTGGGAGAAAGCACATAACCAAATGAGATGAAAAAGAGAGAATAAAAACGCTTATAGCATAAAAAAAATCTTTAACTCAGAGCTAACCAGGTTTTGTTCTACATTATCGAACAACTTTTTGCCGGAAGTACTACAGTCAGGTTTTTCAAAAAAAATCAACAGCCCAATTATTTCAGATCAGCCTAACCAAGATCTCATCCAAAATGGACAACAATTGAATCCTTTCAAGCCCCTTAAGCAACAGTTGCCATATGTCGAATCAAGTCAATGACACGGTTACTGCAATACAACGACATTATAATACAATTTAATTAAAACTTATTAGCAACAATGAGCCCCCAAAAAGAATCATTATCCATAAGACTAAGTCTTACCTGTAACCCCATTCATTGTCATACCAAGAGACAACCTTCACAAAGTTGCCATTAAGTGCAATTCCAGCCTTGGCATCAAATATGCTAGACCTGTCAGATTATAACGAATAAGACCGTGAATTATTTTATTGAATATATACATAAAAGAAGTTTGGTAAACATTCATAAAATCCTCACCTGCAGTCGCCTACAAAGTCAGTTGACACTACATCATCTTCTGTGTATCCTAGGATACCCTTCAAGTTAGTCTCAGACTCCTTCCTGCAAAACAGTAACAAGACGAGAATTATTTTGGACATTAGCAAAATGAAGCTGCCTTGATTAGAGAAAAGAACAGTTGATAAAGAAATTACTTGATAGCAGCTTTAATTTCATCGTAGGTGGCTGCCTTCTCAAGTCTCACAGTTAGATCAACCACTGAAACATCAACAGTGGGTACACGGAAAGCCATCCCAGTAAGCTTTCCATTTAGAGCAGGAAGTACTTTTCCAACAGCCTGTAAATTATCATTTCATTACTTACTGCTCAACAATATAAATATAATATTCAGTACATATAGGTCGAATATACAAGAAAGGTGCCGATTTATTCTATGGCTTAGATCAAAGAAATACATTTTATAATAATGATGTAGTTCTAAATGAAAGGTAAATATGAAAATTATACATGATTGAAGATTGTAATCACAGTACCTTAGCAGCTCCAGTGCTGCTGGGAATGATGTTGAATGAAGCAGCTCGTCCACCTCTCCAGTCCTTCGATGATGGACCATCAACAGTCTTCTGAGTAGCTGAAGGACATAAAAAGAAACATCAACCACCATTTCAAGTTCATGATTGAGAATATTAATAAGTGAGGTAAACTTACCAGTCATGGCATGGACAGTTGTCATCAGTCCCTCAACAATACCGAATTTGTCATTAAGAACCTGTAATATAACAAAGCATTAGAATATTGTTCTGAAGTTATTTTGTTAAATGAGGTATGATGAATTCATTACAGAACGGACCTTAGCTAATGGGGCAAGACAGTTGGTAGTGCAACTAGCATTAGAAACAATATTAATGTCTTTCTTGTATTCCTTCTCGTTGACACCAACAACAAACATGGGGGCGTTATTGCTTGGCGCTGAAATTACAACCTTCTTTGCACCACCCTGAGAATCAAATAAAACAGCCAAAATCACCTATCATTCAACAATCCTAAATTTACATAGCAATAAATGAGTGTCAAAAATGAATATGAAACATCAGACACTTCTTCAATATATTAGCAAATATATGTACCCTAATGTGGATTGCCAATAACTTTTAAGAGTAAAGAAATAGTTGAATATAAACCTTCAAGTGGGCAGCAGCCTTGTCCTTGTCGGTAAAAACTCCAGTGGACTCCACAACATATTCAGCCCCGGCCTCACCCCATGGGATCTCCTCTGGGTTCCTATTAGTCATAAGGAATATTACAATGTAAATAAATAGATACGACCAAAACTCCACAATCTTATCATGGGAAATAAGAACCTCATGCCAAAGACAGCCACTGGCCTCTCTCCAAAGAGAAGGGTCTTCTCATCCTTAACGTTAAGCTCATTGTGCTTCCATTGACCATGAACAGTGTCGTATTTAAACATGTAGGTCTGTACAAGGCAGGATAAGAAAATCACAATTGAGATTAAATTTGGCTATATCAAGTATCAACACAATTGATGACCAAAATAAAAGCCACATCCTAGATTTTCCTCACAGATGCATAATTTTCTGTGCTGATTGTTTTCAATGTAAGAAGAAATCTAACAACTGCTTCCATGTTATATAGTTCTCCCAGTTCCATATGATTTTACTTTAAATCTTAACTAATAAAGTTGAAAATAAAAATGAACATGAACTTTACATAATTAAGCGAGTAGAGCAAACTTTTAAAAACACAATAATCACACAAAAAAAAATCGTAATAAATAAATCACCGCGTGATCAATTTAATCAACTAATAAAAAAACAAAGATCTATTTATTCTAAAAATCAGCTCATACAAAATTTAAGCATGATCAAGTAATCGGCTGGAAGAGAAGAATACCATGTAATCGGTGGTAATAAACGGATCATTAACAGCAACGAGTTCAATATCATCACTCTGCAGAGCAACTCGAGCAACCAAACGTCCGATCCTTCCAAATCCTAAACAATTCAAAGCATCAGAATGTCTAAAATCTAATTGAAAATCATAAGATGATTAGATAAGTTGAAATGAACAATTACCGTTGATTCCGATCTTGATTTTGCCCATGATGAATGAGAGATCTAGATAGAATTAAAAGAAATAACTGTAATGGAAATAGAGAGAATTTGCCCTATGGTATATCAGTGGACTGTACCACGTGATTGTTTTTATAGTTGAAGACAGAAAACGCAGAAAATGGTGAGGGCGTTACGATCTAAAAGCATGGGCCGGCATGCTCGAGATTGAATTAGGACCACTAAGACCGAGTTTTGTGCTGTTTTAACTTTTAAGAGCTATTCAACATTATTTATGAATTAAAAAAAAAAAAAAAATATATATATATATATATATATATATTATAAAATAAGGGTAATTATTGTGTGACGCAATATTTAAACTTGTCTACGTTTTTTTTGAAAAAAAAAAAAACTTGTCTACGTTATAATTAATTAATTGATCTAAATTATTATAATTCAAAACCAAATTAAAAAGGAGTTTATGAAATTTGGAAAAATGACAGGCGATTCGAATATTGAGTGAAAAGAAAGTGAATGGATGTCGGTTATTCAGAATTTGTGAAGTTGTATTGTTATTTATTATAATTATTTTGCTAAATCATAATTGTACTTGCTGTAATAATTAAACTTGTATAGTTGTATTGACTAATTTAAAACGCTTACGACCCGTTTGTTTACCTGGGAATGTTTACCTGGGAATGGCATGTAGTTTGGTATCACCAGGCATCACATAATAATGTTTGGGTTGATTTATTGGATTTTTGGAAAGGAATTAAATTTCTTAAAACTAGAAATCTTGCCTTTATAAACTAGGAATCTGAAACCCAAGTTTTCTACGGTATTCTAATTCTATTCCCTGTGGAATTCATAGTAAAAATTAAAAAAATAATATTTTCCATATATACTCAATCACACACACACACACATATATATATACATATACATATATATATATGTAATTTACTATAAAATATACATAAATTAAATAAATTATAAATTTTGATGTATTTTAAGTATATTATATAATTATTCAACATAAAGAATAATACTTGCACTCTATGTGAAATTAATTATCTTTTGAAGTTTCAATAATGTTCAACATATTAATTAATAAGAAAGTTAAAATTAAAATTTTGAATTAAAAAAAATCTCATAAATCAACTGAGCCACCCATCCCATTTCACAAAGTCCATCTCCCCCACCAACTTAACCACCTGCCACCTCAATCTAAACTTATATTAACAATTGATTGATAAATTTTATAAAAACAACACAAAATAAAAAAATATATATTATAGTATTTACTTTGATTATATATATATATGTATAGACATCTTTCCATAGAGAATGGTATTTGCGTTCCTAAATGTTACAAATTCAAATCATCCTTAATTGTGGATAAAAAGGGATTCATATCAGATTATGTGATGACGAGCATTGTCATTATAGACCTAGAGTTTGAAGGGCTTTTAAGGTGAAATTCAAAATGCGAGAGAGAATTTAGTAATTATTGAAACTTTGATCTTGTAATTCACATAAGTTTAGTGTTAATTCTGCATGTATTGTTTTCATAAATACCATATGTTATATAATTATATAAGTAAAAAATGTTTGTTAACATTTGAAAAAATGGATTCCATTCCTTATGTTTACCAAACATATAAAAAAGAATTTTTCACTTTCCTTCCTGAAATCCCGAGTGTTAGTCAAACACTGTAATAGAATTATATCACTGGTAATCACATTCCTAGAAATCAAATTCCTAGAACCAGATTCCATTCCTGTCAAACAAACGGGTAGGTATATTTAGTATTGTTAGTCTCGTATTTGAGAGAATAGTGGAGGTTTGTGAAATAATATTGATTTGTGTTATATTGTTTATTTGAGTTTTGAGAGAGTACTTTAAAAAATAAGGCATAATTTTTTTTTTTATATATTTTAGGTTATAGGATATAAGATGTGTAAATCTTTATGTCAAATCATATTTGTTATGTGAGAATAATTGAGATAACTTGTGTAAGGAAAATAATATTTTATGTCAAATCGAAGTAAAGTTAGTATAAATATTTTTTTTTAAATAATTTTTTTTTTGTTTGCTCGACTCTTAAGATTATTTTGAGGAAATTAAGAGATGATAAATTATTTCAAAAAGTAAAATGTGTTCACCTGAATTTTCCCAAACACGAAATTATTTTGGAAAAAGCAAGACACACAACAATTTTCAATGTAGCTTATTTTCTATTAAATCGCCCAAACTAGAGTTTGGTCAGGACCATTTTTGACATAGCCCATTTCAATCCGTAGAAAGTAACTTAGGGCATCTCCAGTGATGCCCTCAGTCCAAGTCCAGCTTTCCCTCACTCAGTCCAGCTTCCCCTCAGATTCCAAGTCCAGCTTCACCTTTCCTTTTCATAAGTCATCTCAAATGATTCAATCTATCAATTCCATTTAATTTCAATTCTCATTTTCCTCACTCTCACTTAATAATAATAATAATAGCAATAATAATAAAAATTAAACAATAATAAATAAATAAAATAATAATAAATAACAATAAGATACAATAAATATCGTTTTTAATTTAACGAATCATATGTAAGCTTCATTAAGTTCTTTTAAGGTTTCGTTTTTATTAATTAAATTAAATTTGAGTTTCTAATAATTAACTTTTTAAAAGGATTATAAAATTGGTACACAATAATACAACAATTAAATACTTGATTGACATGATTTGGGAATAATAAAAATAATTTAATATTGACATTAACTTTTTCAAAATAATACACAAATTTAAGGATTTTTTTTTAAATTAAAACAAAATAAATTAAATTTGAGTTTATTAAATAAGAGTTACATTTTTATACTAAAATTAACTTTTTAAAAATAGTACACAAATTAAATAAAACTAAGATTAAATAAGAGTTAAATTTTATTTAATAAGGTATTTTAGAGAATTTTTTTTTTAAATTAAAAGGGTTTTTATTAAATAAAATAAATAAAAACAAAAATTAAAAAAAAAAAAAAGAAAATGGGATTAACAGGTGGCCGACAAGTGTAGGCCACCTGCTGCTGGGCGGGCGAGTGCGTTGCACTCGCCTGCCCAGCGAGTGATCCACCGAGAGCTGTGATGCAAGGCATTGTTGCCTTGCCTCACCGCTCAAGCGGTGGGTGAATAAGATTGAGGGGATTTTGCATTTTTGAACCCTTGAATCAAAAAAGTTCATTTTTTCACCCCCCTAAGTCCAAGTCCAACGTCCCCTCTAAACATAGGAGATGCCCTTACCCCGGCCTATTTTAAGTCGCCCAAACCCAGCCTAATCCGCCCAGCTATTTGCCACTTTACAAACAATCAATGTACAATTGTATACAAGAGAAAAAAATCTAAAGAGGCATGCACACAACAAGCTTCATATTTTATTGTCTCTCAAACAAGATTTAATAATACATACAAGCTTTCGTACACCTTATTTCTTGCACATTTCCATTCGATGCACACGCTTGTCCCCTAAACATGCCGATTAATATCATAACAATACATGCTATATATAAAGTTGTAAGAACAGGTCTTTTTTGATGAGTTTATTATGGGGGGAAAAAGAACTTGATTATTTATAACGTAGGGGGAATCCATATGTAGCCATGTGTTTGTACATAACCTGCTCTTTCCAACAGTTTATCTGCTTCTGCAGGGCCTCTACTGCCTGGTTTGTATGGAAGTGATTTAAATTCTCCCTTATCTATTCGGTGCAGAACGGGTGTGAATATCTCCCAAGCAGCCTAAATATTTTGGAATAAAAAGAAATATTCAATATGGTCACTTGGAAAAATAGGCAAAATTGCATTTTCAATCGCACAGGGTGGACCTCACCACTTTTGGCCACAATTGTTTTTAAAATATTTTGCACTTTTGGACCCAAATTGGATGGCGAAAAGGGAGCATAGGAACCAAAGTGGAAAACATTTTATGAAACTGGAAATAAAAATGCAATTTTCCTGGAAAAATATCATAACATGCTTTATGTATGTGAACTATTTAGCAGTTACCTTCAACTCATCTCTACGTACAAAATGTTGTTGATCACCTTTAATTCTGTAAACAAAAAGCAAGAATCTTACTATTAGTTTGTTATATTATTTGTTTCCATTTATACAGAATAAGAAAGGCAGCATTTATGATTTAAAAACAAAAGAATCGTACGTGTCAAGAATTAGACGTTCGTAAGCTTCCGGAATGACAACCCCTTGGTAACGTTGAGTGTATGACAAGTCTAGTTCACTCTGAACAGTTGACATTTCCAAACCAGGCTTCTTGACCTGAGCAGTCGGAGAAAACCAATTCAGCAACAACACAAAACACCAAGGCTATGTTTGGTTTGAGGAACATGGTAAGGAAAATGAAAATGAACAAACATTAAAGCTCAATCTCCTATCATTTGAAGTAAGAAAACACGTTTTTCTTAGAGTTTTACTCACTAAATTTCAAAAACGAAACATAGCCCACCAACCATGCCAAGACAATAATATTTTTGAGCTACATGAGAACAACACTCAGAATAAGAATTACCGTTAGCTTCATGTACATGGCTTCTGAAGGTTGCAGACGAATTACAAATTCATTTCTTCCTTGCTTCTGACCTAGATAGATAAGAAAAGATTGAGTTGAAAGAAGTGAGGCGATAAAAGTTAATAAATTATAACAAAAAATGTATAAATATTTTTTTTAATATGTCAGATTTGCATGGGAAGATGAAAGTTGATAATCAATGATTCAAAATTCCATAATTCTAGGGAGAGGAAAAAATCAACTGTTTTAACTCCCTCAAGAGGATCTGCATATTTCAATTTAAGTAGTTTATAACACTTCATGATGTACTTCAATATATTGAATTGGGACAATGTTAAGTTATCAATTTTAAATTTGAAAAGATCAAAAGTCAAAAGGAGTTGTCACACCTTTACTGTACTACCAAAATTTTTTCCTCTTTTACTCATTGGTTTTCAAATTGTGCGTCTCTTGCTATAATATATCAACCTTGAAACAATTTTTGACTAATATTGAAAACCCATTGACAATATAGGACTTGTAAAACATACATTTAAATATATCGCCAGGAACATCCTTGAATTGAACCCGTATTTCTGCTTTTCTTGAATTTAAAGCTTTCCCTGCCTTGAGTATAAAGGGCACACCTACGAAAAGTAATAGTTAGTTACAACTTACAACATGGGATTAGATATTATGTAATTCTGACGACTCAAAGGAAGAAAGTTCAAAAAAAAAAAAAAATTAATGATATATCTAAGAGTTTGGCTTTTTTGTCTACCTTCCCATCTTTCGTTGTGAATACGTAAAATCATGGTTGCAAAAGTAGGAGTGTTTGAGATGTCGGGAACTGTTGGATCATCCTTATAGCCATCATATTGTCCAAGCACCACCTCTTCGTCTAAGATTGGAGCAACTGATTGAAGAACCTAAGTTGCAACTAAGTTATCAATGAAACTGGATATACTCTGTGAAGTCATACGTACCACTCACCATATCGAAGTACAAGATATACAAAAACCCAGCCAATAAGAAGAACTTCATTAAAAACTGGCATCACCAATCAAACAATAAACCAAAAGACCATTTCGAGAATTTTTCGTTGCACAGAAAGGCGGAAACAGTCTCTACTTAACATAAAAGTTTTTCTTTTTTACACATAACATAATAAAGGTAAGTTTAACAAGGTAACGATTGTTTGATGCAAGCTAACTTTACATACCTTCACTTTCTCATCTCGAATATGTTCAGGCTTCAGAGAAACAGGCTTCTCCATGGCAACAAGGCAAAGAACCTGGAATTTTTTTGTGAAATGATAAGGTCAACAAGCGGCACAATGATGCTACTTGAAAGCCTACTATAATTTCAAACAGAACCCAAAAAGACTAAATGAAGGGAGATGGTGAAAAGCACATGCGCAAATATGTTATGGTACAAACCATAGATACAAAATCAACTCGGACTGCATCTCAACAAGTGTTTTAAACGTAGCATCATAATATCACAATTGAGAGAAATAGATTTCAAGTAGGAATCTATATTAACAAGACTCACTTGCAACAGGTGATTCTGAATAATATCACGGATGATTCTGCAGAGTAAACAAGAACAAAATAAGTAGCAATAAGACATTCATCAATCTCCATATACTGACATAAGTGACAGAGGTTTACATATATTCTTCAGATATACTGTAGTTACATATATCTCTGAAGTGGGAGGATAAGATTTAAATTAACAAAAGAAGAACTCTGAAGTGAAGTGTACCCGTATTCATCAAAATATCCACCACGTCCCTCAGTTCCAAAATCTTCTCTAAACACAATCTATGGAAAGAAAAGTTAAACTTGTTAACATCACAGGTCTAGGAAGACTTATTAACAACTTTTCATGATTCAAGCGCACACAACTAACCTGTATGTTATCGATGTTGTCGCGATTCCAAAGAGGTAAAAAGAAGCGATTTGCAAAACGGAGTACTAACTGCAATGTTTTGGGAGATAGATTAATATGCTTCTTTTTATTTTGAATGGTAAACACATACAAATAGTTGGACAAGATAGCATCAGACTATTCAGGTAGCGGGTATTACCAAGTTCTGCACCAATTCCTTTCCCAGATAATGATCTATACGGTAAATTTGTGGTTCTTCAAATAATTCTCCTATCTGGGAGCTCAGTTCCTCGGCTGAAGCCAAATCCTTGCCAAACGGCTTCTCAACAACAATGCGAGTCCATCCACCAAGATCAGCTGAAAAATATTGTTTTCATGAGTCACAAAGCTTTTACTTTATGTTCTATATAAATCAAATGAGAATAACCAGTATAGATCTTATTCCTGGTCTACAAGACTCAGAGGGAAATTGATTGACACAAAGCTACAACATAAATGAATCATTGTTGGAGATAAAGGTTCCCTGACTGTTTTCTTTCATTCAGATGAAGACAAAATAACTTATATTGCATCTCAATAGCAGCACACATCAAGTTTTTGAGCACGTTTGTATAGTATATGTATTCTGTGCTTACGATTCTTTGGGTGGGGGTTTATCTCAAGCAGTTGGCTGACTATAGCAAATTGCAGGAGAAGGATGACATTTCCATCAACAAAAGCAGGCATGTATCTTTTTCAATAACACCATTTTTTCTCCAGTCTCGAACAAAATAAATGATTCCCAGGCATCAACTAACAATACAACTATATTGCTAGAATTTATCATATAAAACTAAAGTTGAATAATATGTTTGATACCATTACTGTCCTCTGGGACCCAAATAGAAGTCTGAGAATAAAGGTGGAGCTTCTGACAACTATATACCGCGATTATGGAAGGAAATACAGTAGGTATGAGCTATGTTAAGACTATTTCTGAATAGAATACATACATTTGTTCGTGGAATGGTTCTTGATCATTTTGCAGACTTGTGGATATACCGATGGAGGAAGTGCAAGGTAGAAAAGCCTCCGGGATGATCCTTTCGTACTGTTCTTCGATATTTCATGCTCAGATATGGCATTATCTAATGCTTGAAACCCTTCTGGAGCATCATAAGCGCCACTCACATATTTAATCTACGATATTGAAGGAAGATTCAATTAAGGCAAGCATACTGCATACGTATCCTTTAGGGTTAAGCATGAGGAAACATGTACAGCCACTAGCAACCACTAACCAACTGCAGAAAGTTTGAAACATTTTCTGTGTTTTCTTTCCCCTGGGGAAGATACCTACAACAATTAATGATAAGGTCAGTGAAATTAAAAAAATCAACACTTAAATTAGCTGCAGAGGCTTCTACGATCAAGAACTAGAAAAACAAGATATATTGTGAGGAAGAGTGTTTTGCATCATTTTGACAATAAAGACAACTGCAGGCATTTCCGACATCTTCAGCTTCGGACTTGCCAAGTAACAGAAACAAATTGTTCAAGAACAAAGATATGTGAAAAATGACTTTCAACGAAAAACTTATGTGTAGGATGTACAAAATCATACCCTCGAATTCGATCTCTCAATTCATCATCAGAAATCTTAGTCCTTGCATAGCCAAAGATGTGAACTTCATTCAATTGCAAAAATCCCTGATATCCCACCAAATTAAGTCAGAAATTACCATCAGAGAAGTTGGGTATTAAACATATCAGCATCTCTTTCCTTAAAAAGACTAACTTAATGACCATTCTCTAATTTGTGGCACAACTTCATTCTACAATCAAATGACAAACCAAGTAAGAGTAACAGCAACAGGACTTAACCAACCAACCTGGCGGTAAAGGTTAAAAAGAGCAGGAAATGTCTTTTTCTTGGCAAGATCACCAGAAGCACCAAGAACAATGATTGACAGGCAACCAGTTTCCGTCCCATTCTCATTCTCTCTTGCAATAGACTCATTCTTAGAAAAAGGTCTTTGCTCACAGTGCCACTCCGCCATTCTCTCCAATTCAAATAAGCTAAAACAAACACCTATTTATAGCTCCTGAGCTGCAAATCAAAAAATTCAACTCAAATCCTCATCACAATTACTAATATAAAACAGCAAAAATTCATCTTAACTAAAGTTCGCTGGTGAATTACAAAGCTAAACAGCTGTTTGATCCGAAAATGGCAATAGATCCAAGCAAAACTCAAAATTCATAAAAAAATCAACTAAAAACAGATTATGGTCGGCATCAAGATCATGTGCGTGCAGTTTACCTTACAAAATGTTAGGTTGGAATCAACAATTAGGTGACAGAGCATGAAACGAGGCGATAAACTGAAACAACTGAAGTGCAATTTATATACTAATAGCTAGTACCATCAATGACGTAATGAATTGCATAAGCAAGAGACAGAGAAAGGCATCTTTTTGGTTGAGTTGTATGAATTTGACCGAGAGATTGAGGGTTGGTGAATCAATTTTCAGATATTTTATTTTGTAAAGCATATGTGTGCGTGTATTCTTGTAGACGGTGGAGGTATTATGGGTGTACGTGGATGGGTTTTGGCCCGATTTCGTGGGTTTCATGAGATCGAGCCAAAACCCTTTCAAATGAGTTTTCGTCAAATTTATAAAATCATAAAAAATTTATTTAAAAATTTATATTCAAATTCTTCAAACCTATAAAACATTGATTTGACACCTACCACCTACTTTTACCCTCAAATTTCACTAAAAAAGACATTAATTTGACACCTACCACCTACTTTTTCCCCTAAACCCCAACATTCAAATCCAATCCAAGTGGAGTTTCAACTTATTCAAACCACAAAATCCATCCAAATAAGGTCTAAAAGTTTTCATCGAAACCACCCAAACCATTTTTTTTTTAAATTGAGACCCGCGAAACCGAGCCAACCCATCCAAATTGACCCTATTGACTCCAAATAAATTTTAATCTTCTAGTAAATTAGCAATAAGCTCTAAAAAGTAATAAAACAAATACAATAATATTAAATTATTGTATTTGTAATCCAATTAATTTATTTATTATATAAGTCATATCCAATTTATTGTTTATAAATAGAACAACAACAAATAAAACTCAAATTCAACAAGAACCAAAATTAATTTAAGTTATATATTGTTCGATTGAGTTCTTTGAAACTCATTTAAACCTCTAGTTTCATAAAACTTATTCTACTCAAATGTTCCAATATTTTAAATAATAATTTATTATGTTAGGTTCTATTGATAATCTTAATTAATCATAAGTATTTATTATTAGTAAGTTGATCAATATTACGATATTCATGAAATACTTTGGTCAAATTGCTCAATACCGCTAAGAAAACATGGTCAAACTTATATATCAATCATATTACAAAAACATGGTTCAACATTATTTATTTCTAATCGAGTTTAATATTGTTTTATAATTTTTAGTTCAATTAAATTCAGAAATGAAAGAAGTATGAACTAATGATCTAAATACGAGCCAAGTTTTAGTGATTTAAAAAAGTATTTTTTGTCATTTAACTTATTGAGACTAAGTCAAATTGAATTGAAATAATTATTACACCATAGAGATTCTCAAGCTTAAATTGTACCTTATACACAACGAAGCAACTTATCCCTTGGGCATTGTTTTGTAATTGGTAACCAAAACATCTCTCAATTTCTGTTTTTGTGATCTCATAATCTGATTATTTTTTTGGCTGCAATGATACTAATAATAAAAAAAGATAGATTAACCAGTTCTTTAATGAAGTAGATTGGATTTTCTTCAATTTTACGCATTATTCTGAAAAGGGTGAAATACAGTTTCCCCCCATTAAAGTATTGGGTGTATCAGTTACCCCCTAAAGTATCATTTGTAACAATTATCCCTTTTTGTTATACTTTTGTAGTTTTTATTTCATAAATACCCCATCATTTTCATAAATAATAATTTTTTTTTTTATTAATTATGAATCCATTCATCCACCAAACAACATTATATTTCAAATTTTCATTTCTTTTGTTTCCTTCCTTTTTCCGATCTCATATTTTTTATTTATTTTCATCTCATTTTTTTCTAACCAAAGGAAACCAAAGAAATGAAGAAATTGAAACATAATATTGTTTGGTGGATAGATGAATTCAAAATTAATAAAGTTTTTTTTTAAATAAAGAAATGAAGAAATTGAAACATAATATTGTTTGGTGTCAAACTTTAATTTTGCGAGTGAATTTGAAGGAGACTTACTCAACATTTTGAATAATAATTCGTACCGAATGAGATAATTATCAGCAAATTAAAACTCAAAAAAATATAAATAAAAAAATTCAAACATAAAATAAAGAAAACAAATTGAAACATAAATAATGAAAAAAAAATGAGATGAAAATAAAGAAAAAATTTGAGACATAAAATCAAATGAAACAAAAGAAATGAAGAAAGTGAAACATAATATTGTTTGGTGGATGGATTGATGAATTCATAATTAATAAAAAAAATTGATAAATTAATAAATAAATAATCTATTTGCTATAAAAGCGGGGGAAGTTTTGGAATAAAATATTCAACACTATAACAGAGAGGGGTAAATTTTACAATTGATATTTTTTGGGGGTAATTGATACCACCCCTATATTTTAGGGGGGAAAACTGTATTTCACCCTTCTGAAAATAACCATTTACTGTATTCAGTAAGTCGTTAAATTGTTATTAACATATTTATTTGGCAATAATAGACAACGCACAATCCCACGAGATCCATGACACAATTGTTTTCCGGGCATAAAAAAAGCCAACACATGTGAGTAGCGCAGCCAACATCATGATTTATTTAGCATTTGTCTTTCTTTTTCCCATAAATAAAACCCACTAGGCAATCATGGAAGTAGTTAATATTACAGCTAATTATTCAAGTTCCCGTTCTTTTTCTATAATAAACTTATTTTCTTAGTTTAATGCATGACTAATTACTTATTAAAAAAAAAAAGAAAACGGGCCTGTTTGTTTGGCGTTTCCCAGAATTTTTTCGTGTTTGGGAAATGCCAAACAAACATGTTTTCTATTTTCCAAAATAAATTTTTCATCCATTAATTTTCTCAAACTACTCTCTCAAAAGCTAAACAAACAACAAATTTCTTATCTCTAAACAAAACCTAAACAAACTCTACTTTGATTTGACATAAAGTAACCTATCTCTTACACAATTTATCTCACATAACAAACATGATTTAACATAAAGTCTTACACATCTTACACCTACAACCCAACTCTTCCAAAAAAACCTACACCTACTTTATTTCTCAAACCACTCTCTCAAAACCCAAACAAACAACATTACGCAAATCGAGATTATTTCACAAACCTCCACTACTCTCCCAAACTACTTTCCCAAACGCCAAACAAACAGGCCCAACAACATAAGATCGTAGTGCTGATTCGCAATCATACAAGTGGACATAGATTTTTGAATTAACATCATTAAAATTTACATTAACATGAATCCTAGTGTATAATGTTCGGTTTGTTTGGCATCTCCTAAAAATTTGTGTTTGGAAAAAGCGAGGCAAATATTATTTTGATTTTCTGAAATAAATTTATTTCGTCTCAATTTTCTCAAACTAATCTCTCAAAACCAAACAAATAATAATTTTATTATCTCTAAAAAAATATACACACGTTTTATTTTGATTTGACATAAAGTAATACATCTTTTATGTAACTTATTTAACTTAACAAACATGATTTGACATAAAGTATTACACATCTTAAACCTACAACCTAAACTCTTCAAAAAAAAAAACTACAATCCACCTTATTTCTCAAACCACTCTCCCAAAATCTAAACAAACAAATATTATGCAAATCGAGATTATTTTACAAACAAATATGCCCTCATTGTTTCAGAAAAAAGTAGATTATAAGACAGATTGTTAAGTGATTGTCCATAAAACCGCAGTGATTAGTAGTTTTCACATCTTCAAGACTTCAACCTTGTCCATAAATCTTTTAAGTAGGCCGAAGTAATTTTACATGACTAATTGGGCCAGCTTAAAATTATTGCGCGGGCTGATCCAATGCCATTTTGGATAATAATAATAATAATGCCATATTTAATTAGGGCTGTCAATGGGCCAGTAAATCACCCCGACCAAGATTTTGACTCCATTTATGTTGGAACCTAACTGGGTCAAGTTCTGAACTTGCACGGGTCTAATTTTTCGAACCCGTATAATCTTGTCTGGATTAGGCCGGATGCAAAAAAAAATCCAGATCAAACATAATTGAATTTGCATTAATATTTATATGAACCAAAATTGTTAAAGTTACTATTTCATTTAGTTAAGTTGACATGTTCAAACTTTCTTCATAATCTATTAATTTTTAACACAAAAGGATGAATGCTTGACACATTCAATCTCTTGTTTCAAATAATTTAACAAATTATTTTAGAAACAATAGTATTGATAAGTGAATGTATTATGTATCAATATTAATTCATTATGCCAGGTGAAAATATGTATAAAAATAAGATTTTGAATGAATTATTGATTGATGTTTTCTTCAACTGAATGTATCAATAATTTCCTAGATCCTTATTTGTTGCAGGTATATAGAATAATGAATCTTCCTAATCGTATCATATCCATCAAAACTCTAATTGAACAAAAAATCAAAATAGACCGGGTTTGATTCAAGCTGAATTCGAATTGATATTCACCCAATTAACAACCATAATTGCATAAAAGTGAGGTGGGCCACTTTCGCTGGGCTAGCCCAAATATTTATTGGACAAACAAACAAAATATTAGACCTTGGGTCCTTTGGTATGGGGCGGATAACCACTCGAATTTGATTTAAATTCAACTAGGTTTATAAGGTGTTTTTTTATATATATAATTAGAGATTTAATGGATGTGATTCGATTATAAAATACTTAATTCAAAATGGGTGAAGCAAATATAAATTTAGGTCAATTCAATCGATCAAACATCCGTGCTAGTAATAAATGCAAATTTTATATTTATACATAACATTTAGTTATGACAAGTAACCTCAACAATACTTACCATTAATTTAGGAAGTTATTTGTTATAATCTTATATAATTTTTATTTTTATGTTTACTTTCATTTGCAAACATGAATATTAGGTGAGAAAGTTTGAATAAGTGAGTTAAATTAAACATAATTGTATGATTAACAAACATATTTAATAAAAAAAAAGTATTGGTGTGAACCTTGAAACGGAAGATTCAATTGGTTTCGAAATAGATCCGATATCCCATCGAATCAGGGCAAAGTTCGATGTACAAAAAAAAAAATAGATTCAAGCTAAATTTGAATCCAATTTAAATTTGATCAAACATAAATGTAGTCGAATATAAGCCAGACTCCGACCCATTGGTAGCACTAATATTTTTTTGAAAAATATTGGTAGCACTAATTAAACCCAATAAACTATCGATTTGAGCTAGGAACCCTAAGGGCCTGTTTGTCTCGCATCTGGGAAAATTATTTCCCATTTCCGAGATGCGAGACAAACAGCCCAATAAATTTCCCAAACCTTTGACTTTATTTGCACATTTCTGAAACCAATTTTCCAAACTTGGGCTGCAGCCCATTTTTCCTATGAAAAAACCCTACGGGCTACACATATTTCCTCTCTCTCTCTATCTCTCCTCTCTCTCATTTCACATACGGCGGCAGAAGTGGGCCTTCCTATTTTTTATTATTTTAAAAAGCATAAATAATTAATTATAAAATATTATTTACCATATATATTACATATAATATATATACACCAATAAATTTAATTATATATAAATAACTGATGTGACATAAAGTCTTACATTATCTTACACCTAATTAACTAACTCCCTACAACATATACCTACCAAAATAACCTACATCTTCATTATTTCCCAAACCACTCTCTCAAAACCCAAACAAACAACATTACGCAAATCGAAATTATTTCTCAAACCTCTACCACTTTCCCAAACCACTCTCCCAAAGGCCAAACAAACAGGCCCTAACCGATTGTTGCCATAATTTTTCCCAATTATAATACTACTCGAAAAGAGGAAATTTGTAACCACCACCAGATGACAAAATTGGCCGGCAAATGAGTGCACCAGCGCACGTTAGAGACAATCCTCCTTCCACAATTTCAAATTGCCCCTACGACGTGACTCCTTCACCCCCTGCGGGACCTACCTTATTTTCGAGTAAAACTCAAAAAGCCATCCTAATATTTGAAAAACTCAAAAAGCCCCCCAAAGTATTTGAAATTAATAACCCAAATTTGATACATTGAGCTTATCTTACAATTTATATACCGCTAATTTTTTAAATTTAAACAATTTCACTTTATTTCTTAAAAAAGAGTTAAGGAAAAGATTTGTTAGCATATTTTTTTCACTCCAATTTACATGAACGAAGCTTCCTAACGCATATATTATAGAATACTCGTCAATATTACATTATATAATAATTGAATTTTTTTCAAATGGTAAACAAAAAAAGACATAATATGGTGAAAATTATAATGCATTTAAAGTAAAGAACTATGTAGAACTTAAGAAAAAAAGGTAAATAATTATGTAGTACTTAGAACATTTCATTTGACATAAATGAATTCCCGCATAACTAGAGGGGCCATCCGCAATTTGAAGTATTTACAAGGGCTCATCTTTTTAAAACAACTTCAAAAATTATAAAGCAAAAGACCTGAAACGAAATCTCATCGGAAAACCAGCCCGAAAATCACAGAGTGAGGGTGTTAGTACGTGTGAATGACAATGGACAGAGAGAAGGAGAGAGAGATAGAGCTAGAGAGTGCAATGTACACGAATTGCTTGTTACTAGGGTTGGATCCGAATATAATCGGAATCGGGTCCAGCAACGGCACTCCTCGGGCCGGGTTATTCCGCCATTCGAACCCAAAATTGGGCGAACAGCTTCTGTACTTCATATTGTCTTCTCTCCGGGGCCCAGTACAATCCGCCAAGGTAAATTCTCTCTCTCTCTCTCTTATTTTTATTTTTTAAATTGATTTTTGTTCTGTTAGTGCTCATAAAGATGCTGTTGAGATGGATCTTTGAACAGGACTTTGATAAAGTGTGGCCGATTTTTGATTCGGCTCAGTCTAGGGACTTTAGGAAGGTAAAATTGGTTGAATTTGCTTACAATGTATTTGAGTATTTCGCTTCGAAGTTTGAACTAATATTTTGATCTTTCTTAGGTTGTGCAAGGGATTATAAGTGAGCTGGAATCACAAGGAGCTCTGCCAAGGAGCAATTCGAGGGTTTCTTCACTTGCAACTTGCTGTGGACCGAGGTTACTTTTGTGGAGTGCAATTAGCGTTTAGTTTGATTGAACTGTATTTTAAGGTTTTGCTTGTTGAATTGTTGCCCTAATTTGGCTTAATTAGTTTGGCTAGTGTTTCAATGATGAAATGTAGAAATGTGGTAGGATTCAACTGAGTCTATTGTTATTAGAAGTTAAAAAGGGATAATTTTGGTTATATCACTTTGTCTGCTTACAGTGTGACATTTATTCATAGTTCATAATTCATTTTTCAAGCAAAAGGAAATTACCCCAATTTTCCTCGATTACGTGGTGTTAGAGTTTGTTATTCACGATTCTCATAGATTTTGATCAGTTTGAAATATGGAAATTATAATTAATATCACCTTACTCGAGGGTGCATTCAATGATTTTGGGTCTTCTGTAAAATATGTTTCACAATACAAGTTCCTACCTAAAAGTGTTTTGTTTTTAAGCATTTCCTGTAGGCAGCTTTAGCAAATAGAAACTCAAATTTCCTTGGCAAATTATGAAAGCTAAAAATATGTTTCAATTGTGGGTCCTGGTCTTCATTTTAGGAGACACTTTGCCTTATGGCAAAAATCTATAATACTTTAATATGCTTTTTACAGATTCGTTGAACTCTTGTGGCAACTTTCCCTTCATGCCCTGAGGGAAGTTCATAGGCGAACATTTGCAGCTGATGTAGCATCAAATTCACTGCCTGCACCATTGACCGATGTAGCTTTCTCGCATGCAGCTACTTTACTTCCTGTAACTAAGGTAATTTATTTGATCTTCCCATCAATATGACAAACAAATGACATGGTTCCATTATCATCAAGTAAAATATGATCGACAATCATTTGCAGCGCAGCACTTTCTCTTTAACAGGCTCTAAATTAATTGTAGCTTATTTGGGTATTATTTTTACCGACTTTGAAATATGGCTTTTGTTTCTTTGCTTGAAAGTAAGACTTCAGGGATTGCAGCGATGCTGAATTTCTTTTTCCTATGAACAAGTTTCAAGTCATGCCACATGTATTTTTCTTTTGTATCAATCATCAAATTGGGAATGTGATTATATTGTATCATGTCAGAACGGACAAGATAGTTTTTCCGGGTCTAATTTATTTTTATATTTAAAATAATTACTCCGATGATCTAGAAATTCATTTTCAAATCATACATTTCTCCATCGTTTGTGTTATTACAAGACTTAGTCCAGAAAGTAACTTGCACTTTTAGTCTGAGACATATCTTTCTATAGCTTGATAGAGTCTTCAGACTTACTATTTTCGGTGAATTGTTTTAAACAGGCTAGAATAGCTCTTGAAAGAAGAAGATTTTTGGAAAATGCAGAGACTGCAGTCCAAAGGCAGGCCATGTGGTCCAATTTGGCTCATGAAATGACAGCAGAGTTCCGTGGTCTATGTGCTGAAGAGGTAAAATATTATCAGTCATATAATATTGTTCATGGAAAAACTTGTTCTCATACTTCTTTTTGTTCTTCTTATTAGGCGTATCTGCAGCAAGAGCTTGAAAAACTACACGACTTAAGAAACAAAGTGAAATTGGAAGGTGAACTCTGGGATGAACTTGTATCTAGCTCAAGTCAGAATTCTCATATGGTTCAAAGAGCTACCCGATTGTGGGACTCTTTGTTATCTCGCAAAAGTAAGTATCATTACTTTGTTGCTCTGTCAGATATCATTAACTATTCATGATTTCATTATGCTGTAGCTTGGAATCTCTTTGATGAAATCCCATGCTTCTCTGCTTCTAGAATAATTTTGGATGCTGTTGTGAGTCCCTTGATAGACAATTTTTTTTCTTTCTGAAACCTGTTATATAATTTCAGTATCCTCGAGAAGTCTCTATACTCTAATATTTTTGAATTCATTGTTGCCTGTTTATTTGTCTTAGAGTAACTTGTAAAATATTTATAATCCCTAGCTTAGCACATACATTTGCAAAATCACCTGCGACATATATTTGGTAATGAACTTACTAAAAGTTTAATTAGAATAGAAAATTATGATCAACGCTTTAATTACTATATCTTGCAACAATCCTTTATAAGTGCGAATTGGGATCTTGCAGGTCAGCATGAGGTTCTTGCTTCAGGCCCAATCGAGGATCTTATAGCTCATCGTGAGCATAGGTAACATCCCTCTATTGCTTATAGGTCATTCTGATAATCATTACCTCCAAACTTATTAATGCATAGCATTTTTTTCCAGGTATCGCATCTCTGGGTCATCTCTTCTAGCGGCGATGGATCAAAGTTCTGCAATTCCGTCTACTAATTTAACTCCTCAACACTATAATAATGGCAAAACTGAGACTTCACAAGAAGAAATAGATGAAGAAAAAAATTCTCGAATAGATGAAAGAAACACGAGAGGGCAGCCCACTGTTGATATTGCAGAAGTCTTGCGGCGCTGGACCCATGCCTTGCAGCGTATTCATAAGCAATCTCTCCAACTGGTATACTCTTTCAGCAGAACCAGTCTTTTTCCTTGTTTGCCAGTCAATTTTTTCTCTTGAGGGTGTCTGTGTGTGTACCGCAAGTCATGAACATGACTAGTTTTGGATGTGACCCTTTTCTGAACCAGTCCGAAACCTTGACAAAGATGTGGCCAAAGAGACGGTTTAATAGGAGAAATTGGTTAAACAAATTTGTTGCGTTCTTTCATATATATAATATATATTTTGGTACATCATATCTTATTAGATTATCAGACCTTGGTTGCAGAGTTTGTTTCGCTCTAAATTCTCGGAACAGTCTAGATTTGCATCAATCAAAATATTTAATTTGGTTTTAAGTATTAAGAAGAAGGTATTTTAACGCTGCATTTGCAGATAAGAAGATTTCACTCCCTACTGTTGTAGAATTGTCACTATATTTTACAATGTACAATCAAGTGGGCATGCTGGTGGTTGATATCCGTGATTTACTAACATCTATTTGACTGCTGTTGCAGGCGAAAGCCAATGATGGAGAGGGTCCAGAGCTCCTACGAAGTGGGCATGATGGTGTTACCAGCAGTCATGCTGAGTCTTTGGGCGCAACACTTACGGAACATCGGCAGCACCTAGACAGCATACAGGTAAATGGTGATATTATTGACCTACACATGAGTTTGTACTTATGCAGCAGTCGCAAAGTTGTTCAGAATATTGGTGGTTTTTCATTGAAGCTTACAACATATGCCTGTGAACTAAGCTACATCTGAAACCTTTTTAGCCTCAATTCTGTCATTAGAAATTCTAGAGTGGCTAAGCCAGAGGTCACATAGTGAAAAAATTTGTGCAGGTTCTCATCAATCAACTAAAGGACGTAGCTCCAACTATACAAAACTCAATCTCTGAGCTTACAGAAGAAGTCAATAGCATATCATCTGATCTTCCTCCTGCAATGAAGCTTAGATCAAACTCACCTAACCAGGCACAGAGCAGTGGAAGGATGTTGGTTAGTTAAAGTTTCATCATTTTTTTTCCTGCAAAATTTTCCGGAGATCATGATTTATTGATTGAACCTTTCCTCTAAAATGGCTCCTATTGAATTTTATAATTCCCAGGAGAGTGGTAACGAAGAGGTTGTTGAAATGTCCGCTAGACTGTCATCATTTCAGCTTGAAAAGGCATCAGCTACCCCCCTTTCTCTGAAACTGCCGCCATTATTTAGTTCAACACCAAACTCTTCTGGGAAAGGTGGAAACATACAAAAGCGACATAATGCAGCTCAAATCAATCCAATAGAAACCATTACAGAGAAAAATCCCCAGGACCAGCCTCCATTAAACCGTCATACGGATAATCCACCACATGGTTTGTGCTTTGTAGCCTTCCTTTTGTACTTATGCATGTTTCAATTGGTGATGCCTCTTTAGATTCACTTCTAATCTATATGCAGATGAAGATATTGTTTTTCTACAAAACTTGAAGAGATCTGTTAGAATAGCTGCTCTTTCATCTCAATCATGCGACTTGGAATCTTCACAAGACAATCGTTCTGATGATAGCTCTGAACACTTCTTTGTGCCTTTATCTGGGACTGGAATTTCCCGTGTTGGTCAAGATAAGAAACTTAATTCAACCAAAAGTAGACAATTATATACATCGCAAGCAGATTCGTCCTTGCTTCAGACCCATACTAAGGACAACCGTCTTCGGGTCAAGTATAGTGGGGTGGCAGACATGTTAAATGATTTGGACTCGTTCGATGAATTTGATGGTGTGAATGGTTTCCTCTCTGTTGTTGGTTCGAATTCGCCAGTTTCTGATGCTCATAAATCATTCTTTGATATGGATGAAGTTCAGGATCAAGTTTTTTCACCTCCTTTATTGATGGATACAGAACTTTTGGCAGATTCTTATGAAGATTTGCTAGGTATGCCCTGACCCGTCTAATCTGACTCTGAACTTTATGTTTCTTGATACTACTGATGCTGTTGATTCATTACCAATTTTCTTTGAAATGCTTGATGCATGATATTTCTTAATTTTGATCAAATGGTTTTTCAGTTTAGAGGTAGGCTTTAATCATCTTTTGACTCAGTGCCATAGGTATGTGGAGCTTGTTTAGAGGTTGCATTAATTGTTTCTATGTAGAATTAGTTCTTCACTTGTTAATAGCTGTACTGCATTTGGATTGATTGTATAAAGAAGCTTTTTATATGTCCAAATGCAGCTTCTTCTGTTGTGAGATTTAAAAGAAATTTTATCCCCCCCATCCTTGTGTTATTGCAATCTTATGTCAATATATTGCACTCTTTTATTATGATAATTTTAGTTTAATTCAAATTTGAAAACTTTTCAACTTCTTCCATGTTACAAGAAACTTTTTCCTGAATTTTT
The DNA here is from genome assembly GCA_034814905.1 of Penstemon davidsonii. Classification (NCBI taxonomy): domain Eukaryota; kingdom Viridiplantae; phylum Streptophyta; class Magnoliopsida; order Lamiales; family Plantaginaceae; genus Penstemon; species Penstemon davidsonii. The sequence continues at coordinate 11,153,790 of JAYDYQ010002688.1, forward strand.
ATTAGATGTTTGGTACTTATAGTCTGTTTAATTTTACTTTTGTCTTAGATTCTTTTGACCCTTTTTATTTTTCTTTATTCTCATTGGTTAGAGTGCAGACCTTACTGCATGATCATTTTATGTAGTGGTGTAATAATTTGTCCCTTTAGAAAAACTGAATTTTTCTCTTTTCCTACCATTATTTGATCAAAATTTCCCTCGCATACTGTTGCAGCACCCTTATCAGAAACCGAAACAGCTTTAATGGAGCATTGAAATCAAATGTCTGAGAGCAAATTGCCCTTCTCTATTATGTTTTCAACTGGGCGAGCAAATTGCTGATTTTCTCGACTGGTGCTGGAATTGTATCTGCACTCTTTGGAAAGACTAGTGCTGGTTTATTCAGAAGCCTTTTACATGACTCATGTATAGTTGTACTCTGATGCATTGGTATTGATCTTTTACATCACTTAATTCTTTGTTGAGTGAGGAATGATGGTAATTCATTTGCGTCCAATTTCCTACTCATATTTCTAGTTGTTTGATTGTTTTGCAGTCCTATGCGTGTATCATATATTTATATTAGTAGTGTGCTTTGTATGATCAACATTTCAAAAATCAACATATATATTTGGGATTCTGTATTATATTTGTGTTACTACTACTAGTAGTGAATTAGACTCTTTTCCAAAGTTGATTTCATCAAATCTGTGACTAATCAACTCATGCTTCAAATAATATATTTCGATCTGGATACTTTTCATTGAACAAATAGCACTATAGAACTTTCAACTAAGGACCACTTGATCAAAATCAATAATACTCACTCATTAAATTAAAATTAAGACATACATCACAAATTTATCTAAATTCAACTTGTCCAGGAAAGTGAAGCCACGCCGTCTCAAAGCACGTGGAAACTTCATCTAGACACGGCTAAAGCTTATGCCAACAGTATGAGATAATGAAAATTCTTGAAAATTTAACATAAAAAAATAAGCTTTGGATAAATAGGAGGAAGTGGGGAAGAGAAATGAAAAGGAGAGCTCTTTAAAAGAAAAAAAAAAGCAGAAAGCAGAAAAATCAGGAAATAAATAATACAGTAATTCATCAAAACAGAACACATCATCAAGAAACAACATCCAGAAATTGATTTATTTTTTCTTTTCTTCTCATTCCTCACTTTCTCTCTCTCAGGCGCCTATTTTGTGATTTCAATCACTGACCCAACTCAGAAAGACTCCATCTTTTTATCCCCTTTGCTTTTTCTTTACCTTTATTTTTCCATCAAAACTAAACCTCAACTAATATACTTCATTTATTGCATCATTGACCCTTTATTTTTGCGTTATTTTCCTCCATGTATTTGCACCTGTGCATGTATAATTTCGAACTTTAGGTGTGTATGTATACTTGTATAGATATACTGTTTTTGGGTTCTGGGTGTTACTGTTTCGACGCTTTCTTATAGTTGATTGATTCTGGATGAAGAATGTTAGCTGGGATTTCTAGATCGCGCTCAGATCTTAACACTCCTGATCTGGCTAAATATAGTTGGTGAATCTTTCTAAAATTGGGACCAAAAGGGAAACTTGAGGTAAGTTCAAATCTAGCTTCTTTTTTTTTTTTAAATTGAAGTTTGATAAGTCAAATTTTTGGGATCTAATCCTTGTCCCTTGTTATTTCTGCATCTATTGTTTATAACAGTATGATAGTGAATTGAAAAATGGAAATTGATTTAGTAAAAGGTGATGTTAGTTGTTCATCAGGTGTGTTACTTTCACATTTTGACTATCTTTTAAATGAATTTTTTTTCTTGCCTTGTAGAATTGGTGAAACTGAATATGGCTTGTGTATTTTGTGTTAGTAGGCTTTTCCTCATTTTAGTTCAATTTATTTGACACTCTTTTTTTCTTAAAGAATTTTGATTAGATCATAATTTTTCAGCTGCAGAGAGTAGAAGTTCATTGATCATGCATTTCTATTTTTGCTGGTGGAGAAGATAGGGAGTGAGAAAAGGGAATAAATCCTCACTGAATAGATTTCAAAATCAGTTTTATGGTTTATTTGCCACAAATTGTAATTTGTGGCTCTAAGTGATGATTAAAAATATCCTCAATAGGCTTCCAAGGAAACAAGCCAAGTTATCCGAAAATCGTGATGGAGGATCCTCTACTTACTCTGCAAATTCTTCAACTACTTCAAGGACCAATTTTGGTACAAGTACCCGGTTATCCAGTTCAAATTCCACAAATCCAACTCTAAATTTCGGACTAAATCATGGAAACAAACATGACCCTTTAAACACAAAGGTAAACGGGACTGCGGGACCTGTCCTATACGAGGCACTCCCTAGTTTCAAGGATGTCCCAAATTCCGAAAAGCAAAGCTTATTCATCAAGAAGTTGAGTTTGTGTTGCGTAGTGTTTGACTTCACGGACCCATCGAAGAATTTGAAAGAAAAAGACATCAAACGACAAACATTAGTCGAGCTTGTTGATTACATCACTTCGGCAAATGGGAAATTCAGTGAAGCTTTAATGCAAGAGATCGTAAGAATGCTATCCGTAAACCTATTCCGAACACTATCTACTCAGCCACGCGAAAACAAAATCTTAGAAGCCTTTGATTTGGAAGAAGAGGAACCGTTAATGGACCCCGCTTGGCCCCACTTACAAATTGTGTACGAGTTTCTTCTAAGATTTGTCGCTTCCCCAGAGACAGATGCAAAGATAGCAAAAAGATACATGGATCACTCTTTTGTTCTTAAGCTATTAGATCTCTTCGATTCCGAAGATCCTAGAGAAAGAGAGTACTTAAAAACGGTACTTCACCGAATATATGGAAAATTTATGGTTCATCGTCCGTTTATCAGAAAATCTATAAATAATATATTTTTCCGTTTTATTTTTGAAACGGAGAAGCATAATGGGATCGCAGAGCTTTTGGAAATTTTGGGTAGTATTATAAATGGATTTGCATTGCCTTTGAAAGAAGAGCATAAACTTTTTCTCATAAGGGCACTCATTCCACTTCACAAACCAAAGTGCTTGCCTACTTACCATCAACAGCTTTCTTATTGCATTACTCAATTTGTGGAAAAGGATTGCAAACTTGCTGATTTTGTCATAAGGGGGTTACTTAAATATTGGCCTATTACTAATAGTTCAAAGGAGGTTATGTTTATAGGCGAGCTTGAGGAAGTCTTGGAAGCAACTCAATCTCCGGAGTTTCAACGTTGCATGGTTCCTTTGTTTCGTCAGATTGCTCGTTGCTTGAGTAGTTCACATTTTCAGGTTCACACTATCATAAAATTATAATTACCTTTTTTATTCTCACATTGTAATTGTTATTATACTGTATACTTACACTACCCCTAAGGCAACGTTGCATGGTTCCTTTGTTTCGTCAGATTGCTCGTTGCTTGAGTAGTTCACATTTTCAGGTTCACACTATCATAAAATTATAATTACCTTTTTTATTCTCACATTGTAATTGTTATTATACTGTATACTTACACTACCCCTAAGGTATGGTCAAATTACAAGGAGATTGAGAAACTATACAAACTACCCTTAGGCAAGCAATTCACTATAAATTTACAACCCAACGGCGTTAACTCCTTAAGGAATTTGATGATGTCATGAAAAATTTCAAAAGAAAATCTCGGCCATCTTTGTTGATAAAAATACCTCTGCAGCATAACACAAACTTTAGGTATTCAAGGGTGTGTTACCAAGTATTGTGTTGTTGGAGGGCTGTCAAAATAATGGGAGGTTAAACTTTCATACATAAAAAAGAGGGCATTTATGTACTTAACTTAACCTTCAGGTTTTTAACTGACGTCAGATTCAGTGGTAGTTTGTGTCATTTCCCAAAAAGGGAAGATCTCTTTGTAATTTGACCATACCTCACTCTTTTCTGTTTCTCTTTCTTTTTTTGGGTATGATTAATGATTGTTTCGTTTAGGAGTCGAGTATTAGGTTGAAGTATATCTACGCGGAAATGCCTAAATAAATATGATCATATAAAATGGGGAATCCAAGATACCAGTTTAGGTGGTTAAAGTAGATTGTAAATTAATTACTAGTATAAAGATTGCATTACCTAATCAATTCTTCAAGATTAGATGTCCAAGTGCCCGAGTGAACGGGTCCATTTCTTTACTGACATTCTTCGTAACCATGATTAATGGCTATTGTACTTATCTGTTTCATTTTTCTGTGTTATCCCCATATCACCCCCAAGCAAATTACATAATTCCCGTTTCTACAGGTAGCAGAAAGGGCTCTATTTTTATGGAACAACGATCATATAGAGAACCTAATCAAACAAAACCGTAAAGTTATACTCCCAATCATCTTCCCCGCCTTAGAGAAGAACGCAAGAAACCACTGGAATCAAGCAGTTCAAAGCCTAACACTAAATGTCCGTAAGATCTTCTCTGATGTGGACCCCGAACTCGTCGAGGATTGTCTGCTCAAATTCCAAGAAGACGAAGCACAAGAAGAAGAAGAAAAGACGAAAAGGGAAGCAATATGGAAACGCATAGAGGAAATAGCTGCCATGAAAGCCACAAGCAATCAGCCGGTTCTCATTTCTCAAAAGATGAACATTAATGGCTGAATTATAGGTGGGAAACTCTGAAACGGTACTTTGCGTATTTTCTTGATTTAGAGATGAGGAATGTATATATAGAATCGGGGGAGCCAACTAAAGGAGATTTTAGGTAAAGATTCTTCACCGCGTGTTACTTGGGGGAAAGTTAGCGTTTTTAATCTCTGCAATTATATACATAAATATGTATCATTATAGGATCTATGGATATTTACCTAGCATGGAATGGCAGTCTAGATAAAAAAAGCACTTATATATTGTCTGTAAAATCTTTTGGAATTTTGTTTTTGGCTTATGGATTCTGCAAATCTAGTTGTTTATGATTTGGAGCGAGTGTATTAGTATGTTTTAGTTTCTGCTTTAAGATAAACTACGTAAAAGTACTCAAAAGTTAGAAGCAATGTAAGAATTGCTTGTGGCTTTTGGCTTCTATTTCTAGAGGTATTGTTTAAAATAGCACAAGCTTTTTTTTTGGCAAACAATGCTTTCCTTTTTCTTTCGCCTTTTTTTTTTCTTAACAAAGAGAAGTTATTCTTTGTCTTTTTAGCCTCTTAATTTAATGTGCTGTAAGAAATAAGGATGCTATTTTTTGACATTTATTTTCCTAATAAGAAAAATCCCACTTATAGTCATAATTATTATAGTATAAATGAGTTGAGCTAAAAGTCTAAAACGAATAACTTTTAAGTTTGATTATAGTATATTTTTAATCAACCAAATTTTGAGTAATTGTACATTAGTTGAATTTAAGTGACTTAGTACTTTATAAGTGGTATATGTAGTTTTGTTGGTCGAGTACGAATTGAATTTCAAAGTCATTGAATGATAAATGTTATTTATTTAGATATGTGTATCACAAATTTGAGTTAAATATATTTAATTTAAATTAACTACTTTAGTTAGCTCATCCAACCTACTCAACTAAATATGGGTGATTTACACTCAAACCCCCTGAAGTTTAGTCATATTACAAGAAACTCCAGTAGTTTAAAAAATTACAAAGACATCCCTTACATGGTGTTTTTTTATAAATATTTTTATAAGTTGTAGGAGGTATTCTTGTAAGACTTGTTAAACCACAAGGGGTGTCTTTATAATATATGAAACTACAAGAAATTTCTTATAATTAAACCTTAAGGAATCTTAGTTTAAATCACCCAATCTTTAATATTGAAAACAAAAAACAGCGCAAACCAGTCTAGCTAAATTTTCATAATCTAAATCCGATTGCAATTAAATTCTATTACTACTGTTATTATTTAAATTACCAAAACAAATACGCAATTTTTTATTGAATTATTTGAATTCATCATAATCCACACACACACACACAGAGACAGAGCAGAGAGACCCACCTCCTCCCCCTCTCTCTCTATAGAACTCTCGAAAATTTGGATTACGATTACAATTCAATTTTTCAAAACCCTTATTGATTCCAATGTGAAATCTACGCATTAATTGATTTTAAACAACATCACGTTTCTTGAATTTCTAGAGGAACGGAGAAAAATCAAAATTGTGCCTGTGTATATATTTTTTATTATATATATATAAGCATAATTTTTATCTGTTCTCGGGAAATGCCAAGCATTGGTGTGAAATTATACAGCGTATTTTTCAAATTTTTGCTCAAGCATCGGTTACAGAGCCGATTACAGGCTTCGGAAAATGACGGCGGAGATTCCTTTGGTGTGACGTCACGGCCGGAGGAGGAGACGCCCGCCGCCGCCAATCCTTCTTTCACCGAAGGCGTCGCCACCAAGGATATACATGTTGATCCCTTAACCTCTCTTTCAGTTCGCATTTTTCTCCCTGATACCTGCCTTCATTTCCCCGAAGCCCTAGCCAGATCTCGGGTCGGGATTTCGAACACCGGATCCGATCCTAATCAATCCCAACCTCGTCGAAACAGCTACGGATCGCCAAATAATAACGGTGGTGCAGTTGTAAAGCGTGTTCAGAATGTTGATACAAATTATAGGAGGAGTAGCTACGGAAGTAGTATTGATTCGAATTTGAAATCGGAACCTGGAAGTTACAGAGGGTATAATCCGGTTGGAAATAACTGTCGTAGATTACCTGTGATGTTACAGTTTCATGGTGGGGGGTTTGTAAGTGGGAGCAATGATTCCATGGCCAATGATTATTTCTGTAGGCGGATCGCGAAATTTTGTGACGTGATAGTTTTGGCTGTGGGGTACCGGTTGGCTCCGGAGAATAAGTATCCTGCAGCTTTTGAGGATGGGTTGAAGGTGTTGCATTGGCTGGCAAAGCAGGCGAATTTGGCTGAATGTAACAAGTCGGTGGGGGTTACGAGGGGAGGAGGGGCGGATTTGAGGAGGTCGGAAGGTAATTTGCATATTGCAGATGCTTTTGGAGCTTCCATGGTGGAGCCATGGTTGGCTGCTCATGGGGATCCGTCGAGGTTAGTTGTTAATTCAGTAATTTCTTGATGTTAATTGATTGTTAATGTTTATGTTGGAGCATTATTGTGGAGTTTTATGTGTGAAACTATGAGTAGTTTCTAATGTAAAACATGAAATGTTGCTACTAGGAAAAGAAATGCTTGTGTTTGTGTGTATCACTTAACTTGAACAAGGAAGATAAACTTAATTGACTCCAGTCTTTGCACAATTCATGCATCTGAGTTGGTATAAATCTACTTAGTTTGTTCAGTGAGATGTGATATGTTTTTAGTGAGCAGAACTTTTAGACAAATTATCACCTCCTTGTAATGAAATAAATTATTCTGAATTAGGCTACCTTGGACATATGTTCAACTGGACTAGCTGCTGCTGCAATCAGTTCATTCTGGGAGTAAATGACACTTTGGAAAAATTAAAAAAGTATCTATTTTTTTTTTGTTTTTGGAACATTGGAAACTTGTCTGGCATATTTTCCATTTCAATTTTCATTGGAAATATGTAGTATTCTTGTTAGGTTTTCCAGAAGAACTTGTCTGAAATTGTTTGCTACTTAGTCTGATCATGAGAAAATGCTGGTTGTTTCACCCTCAATTTATTAAGAATGTGGATTATGTCTGTTCTCCAAAATGTATGAGACATCCTTCTCGTTCTTAATCCTTGATGTGGTATGCTGTCATGCCATTATCTTTGTCAAACTCTTGCTCTCCAATTATAGGTTATGAGGTTTGAACACGAACATTCAATTTTTAAGTAAGAAACAAGTTTGGAGCTAGGCGTCTCAGTTTTTTAGGAGATCAAACTTAGCAGGAAGGATTTTAATTGAGAGAGAGGTCTAATATAGGCACACTCTGAGACAGAGAGGGAGGGAACGAAACTAAATGAAGCTATTTATGTGGGTTTTGCGGTGGTGATATCTCCGGTCTCCTCTTCAAATGCATAAGGGCCTGTTTGTTTGGTGTTTGGAATACTATATAGGGAGAGTAGTGGAGGTTTGTGAAATACGATTTGCGTAATGTTGTTTGTTTGAGTTTTGAGAGAGTGGTTTGAGAAATAAAGTAGGTGTATCTTTTTTTGGAAGAGTTAGGTTGTAGGTGTAAGATGTGTAAGACTTTATGTCAAATCATATTTGTTATGTGAGATAAATTGTGTGAGAGATAAGTTACTGTGAGTTTTCATAGGATTTGTTTAGAGATAAGAAAATTGTTGTTTGTTTGGCTTTTGAGAGAGTAGTTTGAGAAAATTGAGAGGTGAAAAATTTATTTCAGAAATTAGAAAACATGTTTGTTTGGCATTTCCAAACACAAAATAATTTTGGGAAACGCCAAACAAATAGGCCCTAAATCTTTCAGATTGTGTTTTTTAAAGGAAATTAACTCGATAGTCATCAGTAACAGATAATTTGCAAATGTAGATACTTGTGTATTACTATGGGGTGAAATGTCTCCATATCCCTCCTCTAAATAATGCTGAAAATCGGGAGATGCTTTTTAGATGTTTTGCTACAATAAGATCTATTATATTGCTGCACTTGCTTGCTTATCTATACATCTATATGCTCCAAAAAGAACAATTTTGAATTGATTTTTAACTTGACATTACATGTAACCAGATGTGTACTTCTGGGGGTGAGTTGTGGAGGAAATATTGCCGACTATGTAGCAAGAAAAGCGGTCGAAGCAGGCAAGCTTTTGGATCCAGTAAAAGTAGTTGCCCAAGTTTTGATGTATCCTTTCTTCATCGGAAGCGTACCAACACATTCTGAAATAAAACTGGCAAACTCCTATTTCTACGACAAGGCTATGTGCTTACTTGCATGGAAGCTTTTCTTACCTGAGGAGGGGTTCACCCTGGACCACTCTGCAGCCAATCCACTAGTTTCTAACAGAGAAGGACCTCCTCTGAAGCAAATGCCTCCGACTCTGACTATAGTTGCTGAACATGATTGGATGAGAGATCGAGCAATTGCTTACTCAGAGGAGCTACGAAAGGTAAATGTAGATGCACCTGTACTAGAGTATAAAGATGCAGTTCATGAATTTGCTACACTTGATATGCTTCTTAAGACCCCTCAAGCCCAGGCTTGTGCCGAGGATATTGCTATATGGGTCAAGAAGCATATCTCTCTTCGAGGTCATGAATTCTCCTATTGACTTGGATATGGGTGTTTCTCTGTATTTTCTTGCACCGGTGTCGTTTTTTAAAATATTCTATATATTAAGATGTAACGTTAGCTGTTACAATGTAAAATTGAACTAGGCCCATTTTTCCTATCCCTCGGTGTTTTTGTATTGTTATTGTAGTATTCCATGGTAGTACAGTTATACAAGGAATTTCAATAGTATTACATCATATTGTTTCTACCCTAACAATATTATTCTTGGACGAAATTGCATTTTTAGTACAAGGCCCGAACCTCAGTACTTTCGATCATGTGCATTATGATTTCTCCTATATTTTTAAAAAAAAAAAAAATTTGCGCTTTTGGTCCCGTGTTTTATAAAAATGCATTTTAATCCCAATTTTCTAAAATATTTTTTACTTTTGGTCCATAAAATAGTCTCTGTTTGGCAACTTGGTTTATTAGTTTTATAGGACTGCTTTATTATTGTAAATTTGGTCCCAAAATGAATGAAAATGAGGTAATGGGGCAACAAGTGAGGGATATTTTAAAAAGGTAGATCTAAAGGTGCAATTTTGTGAAGTACCTGACGGTACTATCACCTTAAATCGACTCAAGTCATTTACATTATAACACCAAATAATAGTATGGTGTTACTAGGGGCGGACCGCCTTTGGGGCTTGTGGGCGGGTCACACAGTGTGGGTGTTACCACATGGAATTGGCCACGTCACGTGTGGGTGCATGAAGTTATCTCGTTTTTTGGAGAGAAAATTATCACGTGATAAAAAGATAACGTGAGGGATTCATTATCATTTTCCGTCCAAAATACGGGATAACATGATAATTTTCCCTCCAAAAGTGATGAAAACGTAATAATTCTTCCTCCAAAAGACGATATCGCAGCCACGTGACCAATTTCGTTCAATTATTTAACGATGGTATGAACATTGCAACCAATATTAAATTGTTGTACTAAATATGCATTTATGTATCCAGTAACCAATGTTGCAATGTGACCAATTGTATTATACCAAATAAGCAAATTTCCCTATAAAAAAACTCACTTCAAATTTTATTTATCCTTGTAGCAAAAAAAAAGAAGTTTTATTTATCATCCTCCTTAGTAAACCCTAGCCCACGCCCTCTGAATCCTCTCACTTGTGCTGAAGTTTGCAAAAAACTTGTATGTCCGTTCGCCTCTTCCGGTTCTCCTTTCGTCAGCTGTTCATCTCTTATAAATAATATTTCAGTTAAATTCTCTTTGTCTCTATTATGCAAGCTCCGTTTAGCTATTAGATGTTTTAGAAATGATTATTTTTATATCATCGGTGTCAAATGATAGAGAATCTAGGTATAACTTGTATCTTAGTATTTGATAAAATCTTTCACGATACGATAATTTTGCAATAATACATTATCTTTTAGAATTTGGAGGCATCAGAGTTATATGTAGGATTAACTAGGGTATGGAAAAGCCAGTTTTACCTTTTTTTTTCTTTTTCTTATTCTGGTACTTGGGATCACCTTAAAACTTGATTCGATGAGTTTATGTCAAGCTAAAAATTTTAAACTTAATTTATAGAAAATTTACAAAAAAGACCCAAAACTGTACTTTTCGGTGTTTTTGGTTCCAAACCGAACCGAATTGTTCGGATTGACATACAACGCAAATTTTGAAATCACCTAACCAACCTATATACCAAAAATTGTTACGAATCGGCTCGATTTTACTGAACGCACACCCCTAAGATTGAGGAGCCACTTTCGTAACATAGTTGTAAGAGCATAAAAACTCTACTTGTATATGGTTATATCTATTTTTTTGACAAATAAAAAACTAACTCTATTAAAGTATATTAGTTATGTAACTATATTAACAAATTTATAGTATTTGCCTTTTTAAATAAAAAAAGGATTTTAGAATTAAATGTTCTTATTCAAAAAACATATTACAATTGAATTTAAAAAACTAAGTTGCTTTGTCATTTTATCTATCTATAATAAATATGTTAGAGAAAAACCATGTAAATATTCTATAAATACTTTCACAACTTTAGAAGTAAGAAAATAATTTTTTATAATTATTTTTGTACAATAGGACCCGATTTAAAATTTCGCCTAGGCCCCCCTAATATATCGGGGGGCGGCCCTGCCCCAAAATGCCCCCATATATTCTTCTCTTTGCAATCTCAAAGCCAATGCAGCATCCTCATCTTGGATGGGTAATTCTGTCCTTGTGTTACTTACATTCCCTCTACTTGAAATCCCAGAAGGCCTTGAACTTCGGACTCGGTGGCTTCTTCTCTCCGATTCTGGACTATTTAGGGCTTGAACCGAGTGGTATCGAGCATTGGGCCTACTAGTTCCTGCAGTACTTTGCCTTTGAGGTTTATGACTATCTGATGCAGCAGCAGCAGCAGTTTTTCTTGTTTCAACTTCTTGTGGAAATAGAAGCTGAATAGTGTTCCAAAGAACTGTGTTCACTGTGTAATACTTTCCATTGCTGCCAAATTTCAAAATTTTACACAATTAGATATATATCTTGAATGAAAAATGATGTTAGCAAAGTAGTAAATGTCGATTACTTAGTTCAATCTATAATAATTAATTAGGTCAAAATTTGCATGATTAAACAAACAAACATCCTTCTTTAATGCATCACTCATTGAACAATTAACTTTTCAGAATCCAAATGCTAAAAGGATTTACCTGATAAGCTGCCTGCACTTTGGGCATTTCTTTCCACATTTATCAGCAGCAGAACCCAAACATCTTTTGCAAAAACTGCAAAACATATAGCAAATCATTCAAAACTTGCCGAAATTGAGTTCACAATGATAACAAATAGAAAAACATTAAGTCTTTTCTATTTTACCTGTGTCCACAAGGCGTAGTACTTGGCTCATAACATATCTCCAAACAAATCTGCCAAATTGAATATATCAGGAAACTTCACCATAAGAACAAAAATATTGTCGAGATTAGTTAATGTATCTCGTTCTTACTGCACAAGAAAGCTCTTCTCGAAGCCGGTCAATGCAAGGAATTGCAGGACTTATGCTTGAAACATCAGAGCCTTTTGTATCATCTCCTGTATTCTTCTCTACTTTCGCAGAACTATTTTCTTTATTTCCCTTAAGTTTCTCACTCTCTACAATAAATTTGAAGGTAAAATTGTAAAGTACATAACCAAAATATTCATCACCCAAAATCAGAAGAGTAAACAATTACCTAGTTTTGCAGTTGAGTCATCTAAATCTTCATCAAGATCAAGAACTGCAACCGGTATAGAAGCGGGACTTCTCCTCGGAGCCCTTCGTTTTCTGCAAATATTCCACTTTAACAACCCAATAAATAAAATAACTCCAAGGACCATTTTAGTTGAGGAAGCAACAGCAGTAACATGGCGGCATAAAAACAAAGAACACATCTTCCGTACCATAATAAAAAAACATCCTAAATCCATTACATTCAAGAACAATTGGTAAACTAAATATTATTATGAAATTGAATTATTCTCCAATTAATTGATATTAATACTCTTCGAAATCATAAAATACAAGGGAATTTTCCAAAATTAATCATGTCCGAATATGGTAATTAAAATAAAATATATGATATTACCTTCTTGAATTTGATGGTGGGGTTTTTAAACTATGTAAATCTGTTACGTGCCAATTTTGCATGCACCCTTTGATCTCAAATAAATACAAACTCCCTCCTGCTGCCTAAATTAATAAATGAAGAAGGCTGGGTTCGAACTTGACCACAAGTGAAGGAATTAAGAAAACGCAGAAGGTATAAACACGCTTCTATTATTAAACTGTAAGGCAAAGAAACGGTGCCGTTTTGGACACACGGGTAAAGAGTTGGCAGCTGACTCAGCAGCTCAGTGCACGTGTCCAGAAAAGTGCAGGACCACTCCCAACGCCTTTTTCAGCTGAGAATCACGCATTGCAGAATAACACCCTGAACACGTGAGTTTCATTTTCCTCTTTCTGCTCTCTAATTGTTCTTGCGCGCATCATCATTGATCATCGTCCTTCATTCTCATTTCAGGTATATGGGAATCTGGAGTTGGTTATGAACTGTTCGATTGAGTGATCAATCCCACTGTTCTTTGTTGTAGTTAATTGATTGTAATTGTGGTTGAGTTGTGTAGCTCAGTTAATTCATTAGTTATAGTCAATTTTGTATTGGAACTTATTTGATCAATTGATATTGGATTTACTTGTTACTTTCATTTTGAGCTGTGAAAATTGTGTTTGGATTATTTGTCTGCTTCAGTGGTATCCAGAGCCAAGGTTCCTTGCGCACTGGTGAGGATAAATATGGCTGCGAACACTAGATCTCAAGATATACAAAAGGAATTGGATCAATTGAAAGCAAACTCAATGGGGTTGGAGCTGAAGGTTGATCAATGTATGGAAGAAATGAGGAGAAACTTTGCTGAACTGTTGAGTGAGAGAAATAGTGTGAACCGTGGAGAAACAGCTCCTCATGAGTCTCCTAGAGGCGCTTCTGTCCACACTAGAAATTTTTCTCATCAGATATCAACAAGGCAGAACATGAGGTTGGATTTTCCAAAATTCTATGGGGATAATGTGAAGGACTGGGTATATAGGAGTGAGCAATATTTTGAGGTGGATGAAACTCCAGATGCGTCCAAGGTAAAGATAGCAGGCCTTAACATGGAAGGTAAGGCTCTACATTGGCATCAGTCTTATGTTAAACTAAGGAGGGGCAACATTCATTGGGAGGAATATGTACATGCTCTACAACATAGGTTTGGAACTGTCATGTTTGAGGACCCCATAGGAGAGCTTAAGAAGCTGAAACAGATTTCAACTGTGCAGAACTACCTGGACACTTTTGATGAACTATTGCATAAAGTAGACATATCTGAAGAGTATGCAATTAGTATGTTTTTGACTGGTTTGAGAGAGGACATTGAATTACCTTTGAGAATGCTGACCCCTAGAACACTACAAAGGGCATACAGCTTGGCTAGGATGCAAGAACAGACCAATTCTGCCTTGCACAAGAAACCAGTGGGAATTCCTCTGATTAGAAATCCACCCTTGCTGCCAAATCCTAGCACTAAGGTTCCCTACAACAACCATCAAAATCAGAGTCCACCCCAGAGTTCCTACAAACCCAATCCGAGAGCTTCAAAGATCCTATCAACTTCTGAGATGGATGAAAGGAGGGCCAAAGGGTTATGTTTTTGGTGCGATGAAAAATATGTCTATGGTCATCAATGTGGAAAGAGGAGACAGGTTTGGTTGATGGACTTAGAAGCCACTGAAATGAGCAGTGAAGAAGGGGAAGAACCAACAAATGAAGAAAAGGAGGAAGATACTAATGATCTTCCTATGGTGTCAGTTCATGCCATGACTGGGATGACACACTTCAACACTATGAGGATCACTGGATCTCAAGGAGGGAAAGCTGTCCACATCCTCATTGATTCAGGTAGTACTCATAACTTTCTTGATTTACACACAGCTAGGAAATTGGGATGCAAGTTGGAGAAAACTACTCCTCTTGCTATTACTGTTGCTGGAGGTGATCAAATTTACAGTGAACATTGTTGTAAGGGGTTCAAATGGTCAATGCATGGAACCACTTTCTCTATTGATGTAATGGTATTACCTTTGGGGGGTTGCGGTTTAGTGTTGGGTGTACAATGGTTAGTGTCATTAGGCACTATTGAGTGGAATTTTAGTGAATTATTTATGAAATTCACTGTGGATGGCAAAAAAGTATGTTTAAGGGGAAAACATAATGACATCAAGGTGGTAGGAGATAACAAAATGAAGAAGATTTTGTCTAAGCCAGCTGAGTTATCTATGATGAGTATAGGTTGGATTCAACAACCAAATTCCAATCCTTGCATAATGAGCCTAACTACCCTGGATTCTCAAAGTACCTCCCCTGGATTACAGAAACTTTTGAAGGAATACACTGACCTATTCCTCACCCCTACTGATTTACCTCCTCATAGAATGCACGATCATTCTATTATATTAAAGGAGGGTTCACAACCTGTGAATGTGAGACCCTATAGATATCCAGCTATCCAGAAGGATGAAATAGAAAAAATGGTGGAAGAAATGCTGAATTTAGGGGTAATTAGACACAGCAACAGTCCATACTCATCCCCTATAGTCATGGTCAAGAAGAAGGATGGCTCTTGGAGACTTTGTGTAGATTATAGGGAACTAAACAAGGCAACAGTGAAAGATAAATTTCCCATACCTGTAATTGATGAGTTGCTGGATGAACTCCATGGGGCCAGATATTTCTCCAAACTGGACTTGAGGTCAGGATATCATCAAATAAGGATGAAGGAGAGTGACATTAGTAAAACCGCCTTCAGGACTCACCATGGACATTTTGAATTCCTTGTTATGCCATTTGGCTTAACTAATGCTCCCTCTACTTTCCAAAGTTTGATGAACCAAGTTTTCCAAGCACAACTCAGGAAGTTTGTTTTAGTGTTTTTTGATGACATCTTGATCTATAGCTATGATTGGGAGCAGCACTTACAACATTTAGATACTGTTTTTACTGTGTTAAGAGCTCACCAATTGTTTGTCAAGGAAAGCAAGTGCAGCTTTGGTCAGAATCATGTGGAGTATCTAGGATATATTATTTCTCATGAAGGGGTTTCTGCTGATGAGAAGAAGGTTCAAGCCATGCTGGAATGGCCCATCCCAAAAAATATAAAAGCTTTGAGAGGTTTTTTAGGACTGACTGGCTACTACAGGCGGTTTGTAAAAGGGTATGGTACAATTGCTAAGCCTCTCACAAACTTATTAAAAAGGGACAAGTTTGTATGGACTGCAGAGGCCACTAAAGCTTTTAAGGACCTTCAACAGTGTATGGTTACTACTCCTGTATTAGCATTACCTGACTTTAGTTGTGACTTTGAAATTGAATCAGATGCATCAGGGACAGGCTTGGGGGATGTGTTGATGCAGAAACACAAACCCATTGCCTATTTTAGCAAAGCACTCAGTGACAGGCATGCTGCCTTGCCAGTTTATGAGAGGGAATTATTGGCCCTTGTGACAGCAGTAGAAAAATGGAGGCCTTACTTGATTGGTAGACATTTCCTTATCTACACAGACCATCAAAGTTTGAAATTCTTACTTGAACAAAGGATCTCCACTCCTGCCCAGCAGAAATGGTTGGTAAAATTGTTAGGATATGACTTCACCATCATCTATAAAAAAGGGACTGACAATAAGGCAGCAGATGCACTTAGCAGGCAAGGTGTTGAAGAATCTGCTTGTTTGAACAGCTTGATTGTGATATCTTCCTCCATCATTGAGAGAATCAAAGAAAGCTGGACAACTGATCCTAAACTTCAGAAAATTATTACCACCTTGAGTCAGAATCCTCACTCTAAGCCTCAATATTCATGGCTCAATGGCACTCTGAAAAGGAAGGGTAAATTGATGGTGGGCCAAGATCAAGTGTTGATAAAAGACTTGATTGCTCTATATCATGACAGCAAGGAGGGTGGACACTCTGGCATGTTTAATACCTTGCACAGGCTCAAAAGACATTTCTTTTGGAAAGGAATGAAGCCCTCTGTGTTTTCTTTTGTCCAAGAATGCCTTGTGTGCCAAGCTTGCAAATCAACAAACTCATTGCCACTGGGATTGCTTCAACCTCTCCCTATTCCTGAAAGGATTTGGACAGACATATCAATGGATTTTATTGAAGGACTACCCAAAGTTCAAGGAAAGGAAGTGATCTTGGTTGTGGTAGATAGACTTAGCAAATATGCCCATTTCATTGCCTTACATCATCCCTATTCTGCTGTCACTGTGGCTCAAGCCTTTACTGATTATGTATTCAAATTGCATGGCATGCCTAAGACTATTGTTAGTGACAGAGACCCTGTGTTCTTAAGCAACTTCTGGAAAGAATTCTTCAAAATCCAAGGGACTGAATTGTTGCATTCTACAGCTTACCATCCCCAAACAGATGGCCAAACTGAGATTGTTAACAAATGTTTGGAATCCTATCTCAGGTGCTTGGTGGGAGACAGACCAAAAGCTTGGATCAATCTCTTACCCTTGGCAGAATGGTGGTACAACACCACTTACCACTCTTCTACTCACTATTCTCCTTATGAGATTGTATATGGACAGCCACCCCCCCCTCATTTATTGTACCATCCCTTAACTTCTGTGGTAGAGGCAGTGGATAGAAGTTTGAGTGCAAGAGAGAGCACCATCAGACTCCTGAAGCACCATCTCATTCGTGCTCAATCTAGGATGAAATCTTTGGCTGACAAAGGTAGGAAGGATATGGAATTTTTGGTGGGTGATTGGGTTTATGTGAAACTCCAACCATATAGACAAGTAACAGTGCGGGGTACTCCTTACACTAAATTGAGTCCTAAATACTTTGGTCCTTTCCAGATATCTGCTAAAGTAGGACAGGTTGCTTACACTTTGCTTCTTCCTAGCACTGCAAAAATCCATAACACTTTTCATATCTCTCAACTTAAGAAGAAGCTGGGATCAGCCACTGCTAGTCCTACTCTCCCTGAGATCCAAACCGACCATGGTACTATTCTTTTGGAACCTGAACAGATTATGGATAGGAGACTTTTTCAGAAACATGGCAGAGCAACTACTCAGGTTCTTGTGAAATGGTTCAACACTCCTGTAGAGGATGCAACTTGGGAGGACTTCTATGTGTTGCAGAAGAAGTTCCCCTCTTTTTGTCCTTGAGGACAAGGACAGTTTGCAGAGGAGGGTATTGTTACGTGCCAATTTTGCATGCACCCTTTGATCTCAAATAAATACAAACTCCCTCCTGCTGCCTAAATTAATAAATGAAGAAGGCTGGGTTCGAACTTGACCACAAGTGAAGGAATTAAGAAAACGCAGAAGGTATAAACACGCTTCTATTATTAAACTGTAAGGCAAAGAAACGGTGCCGTTTTGGACACACGGGTAAAGAGTTGGCAGCTGACTCAGCAGCTCAGTGCACGTGTCCAGAAAAGTGCAGGACCACTCCCAACGCCTTTTTCAGCTGAGAATCACGCATTGCAGAATAACACCCTGAACACGTGAGTTTCATTTTCCTCTTTCTGCTCTCTAATTGTTCTTGCGCGCATCATCATTGATCATCGTCCTTCATTCTCATTTCAGGTATATGGGAATCTGGAGTTGGTTATGAACTGTTCGATTGAGTGATCAATCCCACTGTTCTTTGTTGTAGTTAATTGATTGTAATTGTGGTTGAGTTGTGTAGCTCAGTTAATTCATTAGTTATAGTCAATTTTGTATTGGAACTTATTTGATCAATTGATATTGGATTTACTTGTTACTTTCATTTTGAGCTGTGAAAATTGTGTTTGGATTATTTGTCTGCTTCAAAATCGGCTCTTTTCTTGTGCTTGAATTGGCGATCTGGGGTATCTTCAACGGTGAGGCTTGCAATCAAAAGAGCTTCTTCATCCCAACCGGCCATGGCGGCCACTGATCGAAACCCTGGACTGAACAAATTCTCATTTTCAGAGATTTCTGGTTGTTTTCTAGATGGGCTTTCTGGGTTCTTGTTCGAATCTTCATTGTTCACCATTTTCTTGAAACTCTACATAGTGGATCAGAAGAGGAGGCGAGGGTTTTGATTTAACGGTTATATTTTTGAGAAGGGGCCTAGTTTGGTAAAGCTTAAACGGCTACTCGGCTAGTTGGGGAGTTAGATGATGTGGAGCGAGTGCAGGATAATTAGTGTGGATCTTACCTCAAATCCCACTCGATCAATCGTACGTGGGAAGAATCTAAAGAGTCGTGATTAATCTCAACCATGGATCTTTTAGGGATAAGATACATATTTAGAACAAAAATTGAAAATATAGAGTAAACTTCTACTATAATAAACCAATTATTATTACAAACAAGAAATTTAGGCCAACTTTTAAAAATAGTCTTGTAACTTTGGATATCTTTAAAAAATAGTCCTCTAACTTTACTAAACATATATTTAGTCATTTAACTTTCATTCAATTTCAGTTTTAATTATATGCATAACAAATTTTTTCCTCTAATTTTCAATAAGTTTCAATTTTCGTCCGCAATTACAAACTTTTTGTCCCGATAGTAGGACCAAATTGTAATTATAAGACGAAAATTGAAACTTATTAAAAATTAGAGGACCAAATTTATTATGCGTAAGATTGAAATCGAAATTGAGTAAAAGTTAGAGGATTAACTCTGTGTTCACCATAGTTACATAACTATTTTTAAATTAATATCAAAGTTACAGGACCAATTTCAAAATTTTATATATCCCATTTCTCATAGAACAATGAAATAATTTGAGCCAAACAAACAGGCGCTAGTCTCACAACTATTTGTTAATATCTTTAAATTGGATATGAAGATCTCCTCATAAATAGGTACTTTTCTTCTTCTTATTTTATAATAACTGGTTAAGTCACAAAAAAATGGTTTTCTTTTTATAATTTTGTGAGATTGAAGAATAACTAGTTAATTCGAAAAAAAAGGTACATAATCCACGGATCAGTTCGACCAGTTATGGTCCTTATGGACTCAACATTATTTATTTAAAGTTTTCGATTTGTTATATGCTAAAAAATAGTTTTCATTTTGTTATTTATGACTGAATCAAACTGAATTGGATTAAATAAATAAATGCCAAATTTAAATTTTAATGGAACAACATTGAATTAAATAAAGAAAATCAGAGAACTATAAGTAATAAATAAAAATTGTCTTCTTATTTTTAAATCTACAAAAAGTGTTAATTAAAATTATCTTCTTTTACGGAAGCAAAAATTATAGTATAGTGAGTAAAATTCTGCAACAAATGCATATTAGAGTATTGTTTTTCTCTCATTAAGACAATACTCATTGGCTAATAAAGTGTGCACTATAACAAGTTTATTACATAAAAGTTCTCAATTTGGATCATGAAATTACTCAACTTGGAAGTTGTGCTTCTGTGAAAAAATGTAAATTAACTGCAATTTGAATAATGTGTTTCTTTATGGAATAAATTAACAACAATTTGGAAAGTGTCCTTCTATGAAGAAATAATTTAACCACAATAAAATGATAAACGGTGAAGTCAAAATTATTAGGAGTATTTGTACCCCATAAATAAATTTTAGCATCTTGCACATTCGAATTAAAATTTTAATATTTTGCACAATCGAATTGCAATTTTTTAGCAATAGTGGACATTCTGCTCCCCATAGGATGCTTTTTCCAAATATATACAAATCCTAAGGTGCAAAATATAAAACTTCAATTATAGATTGGAAAAGTGACAAAACTATCTATTTGTAAGGTGCAAAATGCTAATAGATCAAATTAATATCCCACAATTTTTGCCTCTTTCCCAAATCCCACCCATAGAGAGGGAGTCTTCAAACACGCAAATACTCACCAGGGAGTAACCTCCAGAATCTTCACTGGAATTCAAAAGACTGTCCATTTTCTCTCTGCTACTTCTCGCATTTACTATGACACTGGGTTCAATTTCATTCCTCCGCCAAAAACTACCGCCATTACTCTCCTCCGCCTTCCTCCGCCACAACCGTACCAGCTTCACCTCCTCCTCCGCCTTCCTCCGCTACAACTATACCACTTTAAACGCCTCCGCCGCAAGTCGCGATGTCAGAAAGCAGCAACAACCTAAAAAACACCAACACAAAGCTCGAGAAATCTCCAAACGCCACTTCTCCTCCTCCACTTCTATTTCTCCCGTCCTTTCCCCAAACGACAAGCCGCCTCTCTCAGAAAATCAAGCAATCGGCACAGTTGCCTCCTCACAAGCCAATTTCATGCGCGTAGTCGTCAACTCGGAGAATTCTGGAAGCGGAGGAGTCGAATTACTATGTGTGGTGAAGGCTGTATTGAAGAAAATAAAGACACGTGTACTTGTAGGGGATGATGTTTTGGTAGGGGGAATAGATTGGGTGGATAGAAGAGGAATGATCGAGAATGTGTTTCAGCGGAAGAGTGAGATTTTGGATCCTCCTGTGGCTAATGTGGATCATTTGCTATTGCTGTTTTCGTTGGAACAGCCTAAAATTGAGCCGTACATGCTTACTAGGTTCCTTGTAGAAGCTGAATCTACTGGAATTCCACTCACACTTGCTCTGAATAAAGCAGAGCTCGTTGATGAAGCGGTACTTTACATATAACTTAAATATTTTATACAGATTTGTGTGAGCTGTTTGTTATGTTTGATTTTGTAGATTGGATAGCGTAATGGATTTTCAATCTCTTTTGTTTGAAAAGTTTTCTGGAATGTCAATTTGAATACAATAGCATTGATGGATCTTCATTTTTATTGCTAGAGCGTGTGACCTAAATGTTAGTAGATTGTCTTTCGAAAGTTGAATAAGTTACACAGACTGTATGAGCATTTTTTAGGTCACCAATTCCTTGATGTGATACTGGATTTACATTAGTTCAAATAGAATCCTAGACTAGAGTGCGTGATCAAGATCGATATGTTAATAGGTTGCACATCAAAAGTTTAGTTGAATTACAATCGTTCTACTCTCTCTATCTTTTATTGTATTGCTACAGTAACTTGTATTGGATTTGCTACTGGAAGCAAATTGGATAATTTGTGATTTCTTTCGATCGTGATAGTATATCTTCTTTGATTGATTTGTGGATGCTCATTTTGTTGGGTGTTGTAAGCTTGTTCAAATTTACATATTCAACATCTTACGAAGGACTCTGGTTTGCTTTGCATGTGTAGTGTCTGACTTTTAGTTTAACAGGGCTCACATATATTTATGTTACATTATTTATGATTGATGAATTCTGCCCCCCTTTTTCTTTTAATGATGTTATGTTTCCTAGTTATTACGCTAACTTTATAATTAAAATTGACTTGTGAAGACACTTCTTGAGTGGGAATCTCGACTTCGGGATTGGGGCTATGAGGTAGTTCTTTGTAGCGTCGATACCGAACGAGGACTGGATAAGCTGAAATTCATTTTGAGAGGCCAGACTTCAGTGATTGTTGGTCCCAGCGGTGTTGGTAAATCGAGTTTGATTAATGCATTAAGAGGAAACAAGAATGCTGTTGGGGCTACTGAAGATGATAATTGGTTTGAACCTGTATGTTTACCCTTTGTTGTTTGCATATATTTTTCTTATAAATTCATTCATGCCAACATTTGAGTGACTCTTTCTTCCCTGCTCTGAATAACTTGTTTAGATTCTAGGCAGCAAGTGGCTAGAAGAGCAGCGTGTTGGGGAAGTGTCAGCCCGTAGTGGAAGAGGGAAGCATACTACTCGAAATGTTTCACTGCTTCCATTGTCCGGAGGAGGATATCTTGCCGACACGCCGGGATTTAGCCAGCCTAGTTTACTGAAAGTATCAAAGCAATCCCTTGCAAAACATTTTCCCGAGGTTTTTGTCCATTAAATCTTTTATTAAAACTTAATTTTTTCATTTATATGTTCTTCAAGTTGAACTGAATGGTTAACAATTTGCTTTCAGATCCGTAGGATGATGAAGGACAGTGAATCTGGAAAATGCGCATTCAGTAACTGCCTGCATATAGGTGAACCAGGGTGCCTTGTGAAAGGAGACTGGGAACGGTATACCTACTATCTTCAACTACTTGATGAGATTAAGATTAGAGAGGAGTTTCAACTGAGGACTGTTGGTACTAAAAGAGAGAGTAATGTGAGGTATGTAAAGTTTGAAAATATTCACTGTACATTCATACAGTATATTCTTCATTCTTTAATGCAATCCCACAAAGTTTGAAGTCTAGAATGATAGCAAACTTCATATAATTATGTGATGAATTCTTATCAAAACCATAATGTTTCTTCTTCTATTCCAAGTTTTCAACAAGTTAAGACCCTTTTGTATGAATGATTTGGCCACTAGAGAAAGTGTTTTCTTTAAAATTGTGCCATTATTTTCTTCTTATTTTTGCACTGACTTTTTTTTTTAGGATTAAGACTATAGGCCTTGGTGTCAAGCAAGCAGAACCAAGACTCGAAACCAAGAAGCACAGAAGACAGTCCCGCAAGAAGGTAAACCAGTCATTTCTAGATGAGCTAGATGATGATGATGATGACGAAGACGAAATATTAGATAATGAAGATTCCATGCCTAGTATGAGTGAAGAAGAAAATCAGTGATACTATATCATTGTACACCTCTACAATTTGTTTGAATTGGTAGTGTGCATATTAATATTGCCTCGAAATATCATTGTAAATAAATAGTCTTGGCGTTTCTAACCTTAGTCGATGTGAACAATTGTAGGTGTTTTGAGAGCACAAATAGTTGCCTTGTACTAATTGACCACTTATTCTGCTGCTTTAAATTTAACTTCTATCGAATTCATTTATAAGAAACATTTCCTGCTTTGGATCAAATATTCAATTCTGTTTTTTTTTTTCCAATGAAAATAGTTATAAAAAATAAATCATCAATATATAATATTTGCATTTTGGAATATAACATTTTGAAGTGCTTTACACGTGCCAAAATATGCATGAAATTTCCTTCTGTATTTTTTTGCATAGCTTCCCTTCTATTTTATTTTTCTTTACATGAAAACCTCCCTTCTGTCTGAGCTCTTTTGTGTGCGGTTTTTCATCACGCTACATGCGTGATTGAGCTAAAATTTTAATTTAATTCAGTTTTTACTCTTTAAAAATCCTGTGCAAGAAACAATAATCAAGAGGGATTTTAGGCCAAAAAAAGTAATTGAGGGAGCTTCATGTTTTACTTAGAAATGATTTAGAAAAAAATAAAAACTGAAAATTCACAATTCAAACCAACAGCCTTACTAATAAATGGAGATTGTGCAAGTGTGCAATAAAGAATAAAAGGGAGTAATTATTATGTAAAACAAATTACATAGTTGAGTTTAAGACATGTTTTGTTTAACATAATTTTCTATATATTTTACCCGTAGTTACCATGAAACTAATCATATTGTAAATTTAAACTATATCCAGATTCTAGGCCAAGGCCACTATGACTGACTAATATGTTACTTGACCGGCCCAAATTTCATATCTCGGCCTCATAAATCAAACGTCCAAGAATGAAGCCCATAACGTGTAACTGTGTGAGAAAAGCAGTCAACTTCCGGACCTTTAGTTTTGAACTAAGTCGCATCTTAGTTGCTACACCTATATCCAAAGTCGCGTTTTACACACCCAGGGCCAATGTTTGAAATGAAGAAGATGACAGAATTCGCCATTCGAAGAATCCTGACGATTGCGGACTGCCCTCGGCGCACCGGATTCTCTCTCCAAGCTCCGAAAAGGTAAGATTTGTCAATTGCATGTTTTATTTCCTCCTGAAATTTATTTTCTACTAGTTATTATTTGCATAGTCTCGCATTATATCGTTTTATGCAAGGTTACACTCTGATTCAAGGCTGTTATTTTTTTTTTCGATTTTTTTCGGAAAAATTTTGCATTTGGATTTTTTTTTAAAAATTGTTCATTGGCTTGTTTTAGCTCGATGCTAGTATGGTATGAATCATTCTAAACGAAATTACTTTTTATTGTCTTCGTTTGGTCTTACAAGTAATTTGTGAATTTTTGTAGCAGGGCTGCTGCCAAACTCAAGTTATTCGTGAATTATTGGTTAGCACTTATTAGTTAACACTCCGATCAATCTCAAAGATGTTGCGTTTTGCATCCAGGAACATTTTGCCAAGAGAAAAATGATTTGGGAGTGTATTTTGCTATATTCAGATTATGGGGGTGTGAATGGCCAAATGGGGTTGTTTTCGCTCTTTTAAGCAAACTAATGTAGTCACATTTTTTGGCTGCGTTGCGAGTTTTGTATCAGGTGGAGGTGGAATTTGATAATGGCAATGCCTATAATTCCCTAGCTGAGTATCTCAGAGTATATAGTCCTGCAGTTGACAGTAAGATTAGATCAATTGGAGGTGAAAAGGTAAATAACACTTATTTCCACTTAATGTGGCAAATTTTTTTTCGGGTGGGTGGGTTGGTTGGTTTGTGGTGTTGGAAATCATAGCTGTCTGAATTGGACTTATAGACTGATTTTCATTGAAGGGTCTGAATTAGGTTATATCTGGGAGGTCACGTTGGAATTATGTAACAGCCTGTAGGAAACTATGGGGTGAAGTACTATGATCCTATTAATCTAGGACTTGAGTTATAAGAGTTCTATATTGATTTTCTGATGTCTTGATTCTACTATGATGGGTGTAGGTTACTATTTGATGACTTGCATAAAATGGGAATCTTTGCACGGGAGTATTTTTATCATTTGGGTAGCAATAAATCCACTCTCAGTAGAGAATACATCAGAACTATGAAGAAACACGGACTTAGCCGGGACCGTCCACCATGGATGAAATAACGACATATTCAAAATTATACGGTAAATTTCATGGTTTCAGTCTGTTTTTCTTTTTCTTTTCTAAATTATTATTATTATATAAATTTGGACACTCTGTCGATGAGCCTTCTCCTTCATCCATTACGACATTCTTTGTCCTCATCTTTATCCTTTACTTGTTCTATGCCAAGTTGTCTTAGTTTTCTTTATTATCATCTTGCTTCCTTTTACATCAGTAATATTTTATGTGAATTGATTAGAATTATATTATTTTTTCTTTGACTGAAATGTTACCCATTTGAGTAGCTATATGAAAACAGAATAGTAGGGAAACTGTCTAAAACAGAATAGATATTAAAGTATGCTGAATACAAGTTATTACGTACAATTTCTCAATGTGGATAATAAAATTACTCAAATTAGAAATTGTGATTCTTGACAGAAATTACCAGTGATCAATGGTAAAGCTGATGTTTCGAAACCAAGAGGTTATTAGTTCGAATTTTACTAATTAGGGTTTTTTCTTCTAGTCTAATACTAATACTAGTATTTGGTAGTTGATTTTCTTTGTAATTTTATTATAATCAGATAAATTTTCTGATATTATCATATTGACTCGAATAAAAAGAAGAAATAAATAACAACAATTTTGAAAGTGTCTTTCTTTGGAAAAATAAATTAACCACAATAAAATTGTAAAATTAGATGACTAATTTGCACGTTGCACCCTCGAAATAGCACCCTCTGACAATCTGGACGTTAATAAATTTGATATCCTTATGTGTTTTGGTCAGGTTTGGTATCCTTTTATGTTGGTAAGATTTCAATCTTTGATGTTAATCTACATTTATTAAGAACCCATAATTGGTATAAATTGTGCATATCTTGTCTAATTTTTTAATTTTCCTATCTAGAGAAAAAAAAGTTTATTTTAGGGAACTTTTATTTTTGGCTGGATGTTATGATCGATACATATATTAATCATACATAAGTACAAATTTAGCAATAAATGAAAATGTCTATATTTGTAACACTATTTTTAAGGTTGGAATGGTATGATTACTTATTGTTATTATTAGTGAGAGTGGTGGTGGAAATTAAATGTAAGGATCCCCTATGGTTTGGAAACGAGAAGAGAGGGGGAGGGGGATAAGCCATCGGGATGGCCTAATTTTATAGGCATATTACAAATTAAGAATACACATCAAAGACTAAACGATAAAGACTAAAAACTAATATACAATAAAGATAAACTTAGAGTTTGAATCAACGAAAACATTGAAAACTAAAGAGTTTGAGACTGACTATGACATTGAACTGTTATGGACTCCTAAAATGATCAACAGTGAAGTCGAAATTGTTAGCCCACAATTTTAGCCTCTTTCCCACCCATGGTGAGGAGTACATAAGTTGAACATCTCTTAATAAACGACCTGAGCCTTTAAAAGACTTTTTTCACTATGACCCTAGGCTCAATCTCAATCCTCCGCCAAAACCTACGGCCGTTACTCTACTCTATCCTCTGCCAAGACCGTACCAATTTGACCTCCTCCGCCGTCTTCCTCCTCCACAACTATATCACTCTCTCCGCCTCCGCCGATGTCAGAAAGCAACAACAACCTAAAAAACACCAAAACAAAGCTCGAGAAATCTCCAAACAGCACTTCTCCTCCTCCTCCGCTTCTCTTTCTCCCGCCCTTTCCCCAAACAACAAGCCGCAGCTCTCAGAAAATCAAGCAATCGGCACGGTTGCCTCGTCGCTAGCCAATTTCAAGCGCGTAGTCGTCAACTCAGAGAATTCTGGAAGCGTAGGAGTGGAATTACTGTGTGTTGTGAAGGGGGTGTTGAAGAATATAAATACACGAGTGCTTGTAGGGGATGAGGTTTTGGTAGGAGCAATTGATTGGGTGGATAGAAGAGGAAGGATTGAGAAAGTGTTTCCGAGGAAAAGTGAGATTTTGGATCCTTCTGTGGCTAATGTGGATCATTTGCTTTTGATGTTTTCGTTGGAGCAGCCTAAAATTAAGCCCTACATGCTTACCAGGTTCCTTGTGGAAGCTGAATGTACTGGAATTCCACTCACACTTGTTTTGAATAAAGCAGAGCTCATTGATGAAACGGTATGTTAGATTATAACTTCAAATATTTTAGGGTAAATTACGAACACCCCCTGAGGTAGGGCCTAATTACAAAAAAACCCCTCACGTATTGGGTATTACAAAAATTCCCCTCAGTTTTGTCACCTTCTTACAATTAACTCCTTGCTCCTAAAATGTTCCAATTTTGCCCTTGGTGGTTATTTGTAATGTTTATAATATCTTATAAATTTTAAAATTTGGGTGTTAATTGTTATATCTTATAAATTATAAAAATGATAATCATATATTTACTACCAAAATAATTGACGTAATTTATAATTGCCCATAAATTTAAATAAATATTGCAATTTATAATACAATATAAACTTTATTAAATTAAAACATCTTATTTATAATACAATATAATTTTATTAAATTTAATAATTTAGAAAATAAATTCATTTAACTAAATGTGTAAACAATTTGTTCATATTTATAAATTATTATTATTAAAATTCTATTTAATTTATTATTATACAATTTAAATTGCTAATTAATATATAAAAACCTTTTTTTTTTGTTGCAATATTTATTAAAACTTATGGGCAATTATTAATTTTATCAATTATTTTGGTACTAAATATATAATTATCTTTTTTCTAATTTATAAGATATAACAATTATCACCCAAGTTTTAACATTTATAAGATATTACAAACATTACAAATAACACCAAGGGCAAAATTTGAACATTTTAGGGACAAGGGGTTAATTGGAAGAAGGTGACAAACCTGAGGGGGATTTTTGTAATACCCAATACGTGATAGGGATTTTTGTAATTAGGCCTTACCTCAGGGGGGTATTCGTAATTTACCCAATATTTTATACAGATTTGTGTGAGCTGTTTGTTATGTTAGATTTTGTAGTCACGAGATATCGTAATGGATTTTCAATCTTGTTTGCTTGAAGAGTTTTCTGGAATGTCAATTTGAATGCATTGATGAATCTTCATTTTTATTGCTAGAGTATGTGACCTAAATGGTAATAGGTTGTCTTTCGAAACATGAATAATTTAGGTCACCAATTTCTTGATGTGATATTGGATTTAGTTCAATTGAATCCTAGTCTAGAGTGCATAGATTGCACATCAGAAGTTTAGTGGTTGAATTACAATTGTTCTTCTCTCTATATCATCCATTGTATTGGTTAAACTGCACCAGAAATTTGTCTTGGATTTGCTACTGGAAGAAAATAGGATAATTTGTGGTTCCTTTCATTCATGAAAGTGTATCTTCTTTGGTTGATTTATGGCTACGCATTTTGTTGGATATTTTAGGCTTGTCCAGATTTATACATTCGGCATCTTTTGAAAATTTTCCTTTTGGTCTGCGTTGCATGTGTAGTGTCTGAATTTCAGTCTAAGATACACTTATCTTATATTGTTTCTTATATATATATTCTATTTGTTTCTTTTATTGTTACGATTTCCTGTTTCTTTGTTACTACATCAACTTTTTGGTGAAAATTGACTTGTGAAGACACTGCTTGAGTGGGAATCTCGACTTCGTAGTTGGGGCTATGAGGTAGTTCTTTGTAGTGTCAATACTGAACGAGGACTGGATAAGCTGAAATTAATTTTGAGAGACCAGACTTCAGTTATTTTTGGTCCCAGCGGTGTTGGAAAATCGAGTTTGATTAATGCATTAAGAGGAAACAAGAATGTTCTTGGGGCTACTGAAGATGATAATTGGTTTAAACATGTACGTTTACCCTTTGTTACTTGCATACTTTTACTTGTGAATTCATTCATGCCAACAATTGAATGACATTTTATTCCTCCCTGAATCACTTGTTTAGATTGTAGGCAGCAAGTGGCTTGAAGAGCAGCGTGTTGGCGAAGTGTCAGCGCGCAACGGACTAGGAAAACATACTACTCGAAATGTTTCATTGCTTCCATTGTCCAGAGGAGGATATCTTGCCGACACTCCGGGATTTAGTCAGCCTAGTTTGATGAAAGTAACAGCGCAGTCCCTTGCGCAACATTTTCCAGAGGTTTCTGCCATTGAATCTTCTTTAATTGTCTTATTTATTTGCATCTATTACTCGAACTTTCAATATGAACTGAGATGCTTGACCAACTTACTTTCCAGATCCGGAAAATGTTGAAAGATGGTGAACTAGAAAATGCACTCACAGTAATTGCTTGCATATTGGTGAGCCGGGGTGCCTTGTGGCAGGAGATTGGGAACGATATGACTACTATTATAAGCTGGAACTTGAGATTATGGAAAGAGAAGAAGAAGAACTGGAGGCTGTTCGTACTAAAAGAAAGAGTAATGTGAGGTATGTAAGTTTGAAATATATACTTCATTCTTTAATGCAATCCCATAAAGTTTGAAGCCTAGAATGATAGCAAACTTCGTATAGTTATGTGTTTAATTCTTATTAGAAACCATAATGCTTCTTTCTACTTCAGCCATTATTTTCTTCTTATTTCTGCAATGAAATTTTTCCTAGGATTGAGAATTTAGGTCATGGTGTCATGTTCACGCGAGCAGAACCAAGACTAGAAACCAAGAAGCACAAGAGACAGTCCCGCAAGAAGGTAAAGCAGTCATTTCTGGAAAAGCATGATGATGATGATTTCGAAGACAAAATATTATATTAGATCATGACAATCCGGTGCTTAGGAAGAGTGAAGAAGAAAATCAATTGTGAAAGTATAATTTTACTCCTCTACATTTTGTTTGAATTGGTAGTGTGCATAAATATAATAGTATTAACACGAAATATCATTGTAAATAAATAGTCTTGCATTTTTAACCTTAGTAAATGTGATACTTCAGTAATGTTCACAGCTTTTTTTCTTTTTTTCCACTGGAACATAGTATATAGTAAAATAATTCATCGATATATGAGTATTTGCATTTCTGAAAAGAAATAAAAAAAAAACATGCATGAAATTCCCTTCTATTATTCTTTTGGCGAAGCTTTCCCTTCTAATTTATATAGTAGTATTTTACTGGCACGAAAATTCCCTTCTGTTCATTTCTGTCTAAAAAAATAATCAAGAGGGGATTTTAGGCCAAAAGAAATAATTGGGGGAGCTTCATGAATATCTTACTTAACAAATGAACACTTTTTTAAATAGAACAGCATTTTAGTCATAGAAAGAAATACTAAAAGATCACAGTACAAGCTACAACTTCACTGCATGTTTTGCTTTATCGTAAGAGAGTTTTTTTATAATCTACCCGTAAAAGAATATTTATCTTATTTCAGTTATTACTTAGTTATGTATCAAAAGGTTATGTCTAATATACGAGGGATAAATGCATGATACTGCCTGTACAAAACTACCTTGTGATTTTTTTTTTCACCAAACTCTATTGTACTTTCAAAAATTCTACATAAAACATACAATCTCCGATAGTTACTAACACCGTTAATTTTTGCATAATTTTGTTTGTGTAAAACTTCCTCGTACTTTTGAACGTTTGCACAAAACCCCCTTGTATTTTAATTATAAGTAGGGGCAATTTAGATAATCTAATTAAAAATTAACGGTGTTAGTGAAGATTTTGAAAGTACAAGTGTGTTTGATGCAAAAGAAAGTTCATAATGTATTTTTGTACAAGTTTTGTATAACAAAGGATAGTATTATGCGTTTTTCCCAATATATGATATTAATTTGATTGTATCCCAAGAAATTCGTTGGCATCCCTTATACATATTTCAAACGAATTTGGAGTTGGACAGTAAATTTTTTTTTTTTATTAAGTACTTCATTTCAACGAAATTAAATAAGTGGTACAAAAGTAAGTCAAAGATAGGATAACTGGTAACTCTTATCACAAAAAACACTAAGAGAAAACAAACAAAATGAAATATAAAAAAAAA
Source organism: Penstemon davidsonii (assembly GCA_034814905.1). Classification (NCBI taxonomy): domain Eukaryota; kingdom Viridiplantae; phylum Streptophyta; class Magnoliopsida; order Lamiales; family Plantaginaceae; genus Penstemon; species Penstemon davidsonii. Next base: position 11,185,285 of record JAYDYQ010002688.1, read on the forward strand.
ATCCAATCAATTAAGAATTTAAGATTAAAGACTAACACAACAAGGGTTATGCGTGACAAAATTGAATTCATAGGTATAAGACAGAATTTTCACTTTAACCAATATGCCCAAAAACATCGAATTTCTTCGATGCAACACACAATTCTGAATACTACAGAATGTATTTGTTAAGGGGTAAAAACTAAAAAGAATGAAATTGTGAACCTAATCATATTGTAAAATTTTCAGACTACTATACTATGAACCGGCCCACAGATTTATATCTCGGCCTCAGATTAGAAAAAGGAAACCAAAAAGTTGCAATAACTTTGAGATATCTCTCCCAATAATATAGTGCAACTGTAAGAAAGGCAGTCAATTCCCGGACCTTCAGTTTTGAACTAAGTCGCATCTTAGTTGCTAAACCTATATCCAAAGTCGCGTTTCACACAGCAAGGGGCAAAATTTGGAGAGGGTTTGAAATGAGGAAGATGACAGAATTCGCCATTCGAAGAATCCAGACGATTGCGGACTGCCCTCGGCTCACCAGATTCTCTCTCCAAGCTCCGAAAGGGGTAAGATTTTGTCAATTGCATGTTTTATTTTCCTGCTGAAATTCATTTTCTACTAGTTATTATTTGCATAGTCTCGCATTATATCGTTTTATGCTAGGTTACACTCTAATTCAAGGCTGTTATTTTTTTCGACTTCTTTCGTAAAATTTTGCATTTGGATTTTTTTTTTATGATTATTAATTCATTGGCTTGTTTTAGCTCGATGCTAGTATTTTACGTGAATCATACTATAAAGAAAACTGATTATTGAAAAATTACTTTTTATGGTGTTTGTTCGGCTTACAAGTATTTCGTGAATTAACTCTTACTAGTGAACACTCTGGATCAATCAAAACTACATTTGTGTTTTGCATCCAGACATTTTGCCAGGAGAAATATGATTTGAGAGTGTGATTTGCTATTTTTAAATTCTGGGGAATCCAAGTGGCCAAGTGGGGTTGTTTTGGGGGTGCAGAACGCGTTTTAGCCTACTTTTTATTGTTTGAGTCTGGCCAAACCTTGTCTATGTATTCATTTCCACTAGTTGTGGTATCATCTAGAATTAACTCTTCTGTCAATTCATGTTCTCATAAAGAATCATAATTTTTTATATTCTCTAACTCTTAGCATGTTGGAAAAAGTTAATTACATTATGCTTTATTATTGATGGCTCTTATAAGCAACTGGTCTTAATGTAGTCGTGTTTTTTGGCTATGTTGCGAATCTTGTATTAGGTAGAGGTGGAATTTGATAATGGCACTGCCTATAATTTCTCAGCTGAGTATCTCAGAGTATGTAGTCCTGCAGTTGACAGTAAGATTAGATCAATTGGAGGTGAAAAGGTAAATAAATGAGCACTTCAATATTTTCATCTTCCACTTCATTTTTCTTTATTTTTGGGAATCATAACTGTCTGAATTGGACTTATAGACTATTGCTGTAAAAAAAAATGAGAATAACTTAAGTGTGTGAATTAGGTTATATCTGGGAGGCGTCGCGTTGGAATTATGTCCGCAGAGCCTGTAGGAAACTATGGGGTGAGGTACTATGCTCCCATTAATTTAGTAATAGTGTTAGAAGAGTTGTTCTACTTTGATTTTCTGATTTCTTGATTCTATGATCGGTGTAGATTACTTTTTGATGACTTGCATAAAACGGGAATCTTTACGTGGGAGTACTTTTATCATTTGGGCACCAATAAATTCACTCTAATGAGAGAATACATCAGAACTCTGAAGAAACATGGACTTAGTCGGGACCCTACACCACGGAAGAAATGATGACATATTGAAAGTTATACGGTAAATATCATGGTCTCGGGTCTTTTTTCTTTTTAATATAAATTTGGATAATGTATCAACTGGCCTCTCCTTCTTCATTGCGAATAGTCTTCATCCTCAACTTTACCATCTTTCCTTGTTATATGTAAAATTGTCCACTTTTTTTTTTATAGAATATGCTAAGTTGTCTTATGTTGATAGTAATATGTTATGTGTATTGATAAGAGTTGTGTTATTTTTTCTTTGATTTAGATTTTACGTTTGAGTTTCTTTTCTGAAATAGATTAGTTGAGAAAACTTTTATTTGAGTATCTCTTAACCAAAGAAAGAGCTTGGAAAAAAGTTATAACATTTCTGTATTCAAGTTTTTTGCATATAATTTGATGTTTGTTGGTGCTATACATTGATTATGAACATCTATGCAAATATTTCTATTGTGGTAGCATTAACAGCATTACAACTACACAATATCCAGTCCAAAATTTTGACGTACATATTCAATTGCAAAAGTTTTTAGAAATGGAATTTATGACTGAGGCACTTCTATTTCAGGAAATTATTTATGAGTGTTCTGTTGAACATATAAATCCTTTGTATTATTGTTTAATCTACTGTTATTAATCAATTGAATGCTTGTGGTAGTTGCCAAAGGCGAAGATCGACGGGAACGATCCACTGATAACGCACGCTTAGTTTTTCTTGTTAAAAAGCTGAGTATTGAGTTGCTCATTCAACAGTTCCAATTGCTGATCTGAAAGGTTTCTGCTGGCAAAATTTGCATTTTCGGTCTGGTACTTTATAAAATTACACTTTTGGCCCCTTCTTTAAATATTTTATACATTTGGTTTTGCATTTTACATAATTGCAGTTTTGATTCCAAATTGAATGGAACAAAAATGGTTGGACTAATAGTGCAATATTAAGAAATGTGAGATCACGTGTATTGAGGTTTCACTCTTGTAAATATGTGTTATTTGGGGGAACTATAAGTATCTCAATGTCAGTATCATAGCTTCAATTATTATGTTGTAATTGCCCACATATGGCACCAGAAAATTTCTTGAAATCTCCTTTTGCATATGAAACAATTGAAGACGGAGAAAAAAATCATAAATATGCGTAAATGTACTTGTCATTATGATTGAATAAGTTCGAACATTACGTGTCTGATATAGAATTTTCAGTTTTGAACCACAAAACTATTCAAAATCATGTAAAATGTCAACTTTCATTAGCTACTACTTTTTTTTCTTTTTCTTTTTCTTTTTCTATATCGATTGATACATAAACTAGTACTAATTGACTAGGTTAGGTTGATAATAATGGTTTACCGAATTCATTTATAACACACGATCAATCAATAGCATTAATTTCATTTGTTACTTACTTGTGTGGTAAATATTCTTCATTTAGGTAGAATTTTTTTATGGAAGTGCTAAGTGCAGTTTAGCATAAATTTTCCTCAAATAACAATATTAATTGTTGATCATTTTTTCTTTTTGAAACTAGTAAGTAACATTATTTATTTTTTGGCAAGTCAAAAAAATGAGTAAATATGTGTAAGAGATTTTAGTTTCTCTGAGTTCTAAGCTTGATTCAATTGTATTAGAGTTTGATTTATATAATACTACAAACTAAAATAAAACATAATTGAAGTATTATTTTGTTAAAAAAATCAAATAAAATTCTAACAGCATATTATTTTTTGAGCAATTTAACAGAATAAATTAAATTTAAAAAAAAATAAAAAAATATGAATACCGAAGAATTCTAGCTTATTTCCACGCATACCCAAAACTATAGTAATTTTAATTTCTTTCATGTCTGGACCACACGAAGAGAAATGCAAATAGGAAATAGCTGCACGACGCCGTTTCAATAAGTCAACAAGCATTGCCCCTTTTTTTCCATATTTTACTGTCATCAAATTTGTAATAATTCACAGCAACTGAGCAACCTAAATTTTTCTCCAGTAGTGTCTGAATCGTGATCGTTTCTCTTTAATTTCCGCGATTAAATAATCACATCTCACACTATAAAGTCTCTAACATAAATATATATACTGTATAATTTATACATATATACTTAAATAAACACCATTTCGAATACAGGTCAGCAGTAGAAGAAACTTTGCCTTATTCAACGATCTACGTTTCGTTGGCATCAAATTGAATAGAAAATATAATGATCAAATAGAGAGCTAATTCCTTAATTTCAGATCTTTTTTAGAACACCCATTTCAGTTGTTGGCTATGTGACAGTGACAATGACAATGTTCCTATCTTTATTGACTATGGTGGTGGTGGGACTGTCGATGAGCGGCGTACGGGCCCAGATATCGGGCCAAGAAGCGGCAGGTCGAACGGCGCCGTTTAGGATCCATACGCTTTTCTCGGTGGAGTGTCAGAATTACTTTGATTGGCAAACGGTTGGTCTCATGCACAGCTACCGTAAAGCCCAACAACCCGGCCCGATTACCCGACTGCTTAGCTGTACAGAGGAAGAGAAGAAGAAGTATAGAGGCATGGAATTGGCACCAACACTTGAGGTCCCTTCAATGAGTAGGCACCCCAAGACTGGTGATTGGTGAGTTTATATATAAATGCATGCACATATTATAACTTTTGAATGATTCTTACCAATTCAGAAAAGGAGAGATCTTTGATGTATTCATGGACTAAAATTTCGTTTATTTGGTATGTTTCAGTCAGTCGGATATTAGAAACAATTCCAGCAATTTCCGGAAATATTTGGGAAAATTGTAAATCAAAGAAACATGTCGAGTAGAAACTACTCTTAGTTTCGTTTCGATTAAACAAGAAACAATTTCTTGTAGTAGAAACTTTGGTAATTTTGATTGTTTTATTTGTAATCAGTATGGTATTTGGTTCATTGACTTTAAGACATGGATTGAATTTTCACGGTCTTTTCTGTTATTGTTAGTCTGATTCAAAAAGTGAACTTTCATTAGTTAATGTTTGTTCAAGTGATTGATGTTTTAAAAATTTACCTCCTGAAACTACACTTACCAAAAAGGGATTTATGATGGATTTACTGTTTGATTAAATATCTTGTGCCTATATGGAAAATAAAAAATTAGTTTCCTTATAATGAATTTTCTTATTGTGGCAGGTACCCGGCAATTAATAAACCAGCTGGGATTGTTCACTGGCTTAAACATAGCAAAGATGCGGAGAATGTTGATTGGGTAGTAATTCTAGACGCAGATATGATTATCCGTGGTCCAATCGTACCATGGGAGCTTGGAGCAGAGAAAGGCAGACCTGTTTCTGCATATTATGGGTAACATTGGTCAAATAATCTATGTTGTTGAATCTTGATCCTTTCATTCAATGGATATTGTGATTTATGTGAGATTAAAATGTATGAGTATAAACTTACATAGATCATTTAATTTTAACTTCTATTAGATGGTGGAAGATTGAAATCATAGGTAGAAATGGTCAAAGATCACCTTAAGCAGGACCTTATTTTTCATTTTAGCTTTGATTTCAATGGTTGGGAAATTAATGAACGTGAAATCTTACAGATCAAAACTATCAAGAAAATTAATTTCCAGTCTCTTCACCAACGAAATGATGATTTTTTTCTGTATCTATTTATGTAATCAATTTTTTTCTTTTTGATGGTTATTTTCTAAGGATATGAAGATAATTTCATAAGAACTGCAATTCTTGCCAGATATTTAATAGGATGTGACAATCTTCTTGCTAAATTGCATACAAAGCATCCGGAACTATGTGACAAGGTTGGTGGGCTCTTAGCCATGCATATAGATGATCTTCGAGCTTTGGCACCAATGTGGCTTTCAAAAACTGAAGAAGTAAGGGGTGATAAAGCTCATTGGGCAACTAATTATACCGGTGACATATATGGAACAGGATGGATTAGTGAAATGTATGGATACTCATTTGGAGCTGCAGAGGTAACTAATATTTTCTTCCATATGCATACAATGTGTTTTATTTTTTCTCATCCTATTGGAACTCATGGTATAGAAGAATAGGTGAGATTAGATCTTTTATCAGCCTTTATCCCTTGTTTGTCACTCATGGTAGTGCTGATAAATAAAGATAGTCGGACCATAAAACAAGTGATAACATGCCACTATTAGGCCATCACAAATATAATTATGTCACATGACTAACTTGTCACCGATCTATTGACAGGGCTAAATAAGTCCAATATTCTTATTATCTTATTTGTAATGACAATTAATTTTCCCACCATTATTCTGTAGCTGCTATCTGACGACTTCTTGATTGGTATATGCATAAATACGTATTGACTCTATGACTTGCTTTTGTAGGTGGGACTCCATCACAAGATAAATGATAACTTGATGATATATCCAGGCTATGTTCCTCGAGAGGGAATCGAGCCCATTCTTATGCATTATGGATTGCCTTTCAGCGTCGGAAATTGGTCATTTAGTAAATTAGAACATCACGAAGACAATGTAGTGTATGATTGTGACCGCCTCTTTCCCGAACCTCCTTACCCACGAGAGGTAATTTTATGAGCTGCAAATTGAAGTGGATGATTTTTTTAGCAAAATTATATGTTTATTACTTTTCTTGCAGGTTAAAGAAATGGAAGCCGATCCAAACAAACAGAGGGCACTATTACTTAATATAGAATGTATAAACACCATGAACGAAGGTCTATTAATTCAACATGCAGCAAATGGTTGCCCCAAGCCAAAATGGTCCAAGTATATGAGTTTTTTAAAGAGCAAAACATTTGCGGATTTAACACGGCCAAAACAATTGACTCCACAAAGCCGTAAAATGATGGAAGTTAGTGTACAAAAACAAGAAGTTGATGATCCGGGGAAAACGTACCCAAAAATACATACACTTTTTTCGACAGAATGTTCGTCTTATTTTGATTGGCAAACTGTAGGGCTTGTCCATAGTTTCCACAGTAGTGGCCAGCCTGGAGACATCACTAGGATTTTGAGTTGTACAGAAGAGGACTTGAAGGAATATAAAGGACATGATCTAGCTCCTACTCATTATGTTCCATCTATGAGCCGACATCCATTGACTGGAGATTGGTAACTTTTTTGCTTCATTAAATTCTTACAAGCCTAATCGAGATCTACCCATATAACTCGCTCGTGAAATGATATTGAAATGGCAAGATTGTAATTTAAGTCCCACATGACTGGAAACACAACGCCCTCCGGTTTCACACTTTCAGAAATAGTATTTTAGGTCCTAACTATTTTTATTCTTTCTTGCACAATTCGTCCTTTTCCCCCTTTCCCATGCAATTTTTGCATTTTAGACATGCTTGCACTTTTAGTTCCACTGGACTGTCTTTTTTTTTTTTTGCACTGTTGGGCCCAAATTGGATGGAAAGGACGAATGGGCAAAAAAAATAAAAAAATTATTTCTTCCAAAAGTATTATATTTGAAAGCACGAGACTAAAAATGCAGTGTCCAGTCACTTAGGACTACAAATGCATTTTCACAAAACCCATTAGCTTTTTCATTGCTAGTGTTGTTTGTGATGTTCAGGTATCCCGCCATTAATAAACCAGCAGCAGTCGTTCATTGGATCAACCATGTAAAAACTGATGCAGAGTACATAGTAATTCTAGACGCTGACATGATAATGAGAGGACCAGTTACACCATGGGAGTTCAACGCGGCTAAAGGCCATCCAGTTTCTACTCCCTATGAGTAAGATTTCAAATATTCCTATCTTCTTTTAAGGCAAATTTTGAACCGAAATTGGATATTATGGAATGAGCTGAATGCAAAAATACCCCTTGTGATTGATCTGATTAGCAAAAATCCCCCTGTTGTATTTTTATTAAGAGAAAAACCCCTGTTCTTTTTTCATTATCAAAAAACCCCATTTGAAATTCCTTAATAAATCTATAGGGAGGTTATTGCCAATTTTCAAAGTTAATAGGGGGATTATTGTCATTTTTTAGGTGAATAGTGGTGTTTTCGCATTTTTGGTGAGGTATAATTGTCATTTTTTCTGCAAAATATGTACTCCGGCTTGAGAGGTTTTTTTTTGCTAATAAAAATAGCACCGGGGGGTGGGGGGGGGGGTGGGTGGGGGGGTGGGATGTGTTTGATAATAAAAATAACACATGAAGATTTTTTCTAATTAGGCTAAGCATAGAGGGTATTTGCATTTCACTCTATTATGGAATGCCAGTTTGAGTTTTTATACGCTGTGCCAGCTACCTGATTGGCTGCGATAATGAGCTTGCAAAACTTCATACTCGACACCCTGAAGCTTGCGACAAAGTTGGGGGTGTGATTATAATGCATATAAGGGATCTCAAGAGATTTGCTTTGCTTTGGCTGCACAAAACCGAGGAAGTACGAGCTGATATGGCTCATTGGTCCAAATACTTTACGGGTGACATTTATGAAGCTGGTTGGATCAGTGAAATGTATGGATACTCTTTTGCAGCAGCAGAGGTATATCTTTTCTTTATTTTTTAATTAATTCATTGAAATTAAAAATTGTAGAAAAGTAGGAGAAGAGTGATTGTTATCTTTCAATAGTATGCAATGGTGTGCATTACGTCATACACCCTGTGGGTATTTATACAAAAAGATTGGGAATTTCGCATTTTAAATTCCACAGGACTGGAACTCTAGTACCTTTGGTCCCAAAATTGCAGTTTCGGTCCCAATTTTTTTTAAATAATTTTGATTTTTTGTCCATCTCTCATTTCCATCCAAATTTGTGACCAAAATTGCAAACTCGGATGGTCTTTTGGGACCTAAAGTGCATATCATAAACTATCTTATGGGACCAGAAGTGCAATTTTAAAAACTGTGAGATCAAAAGTGTCGAGGGCCCCGTCCAGCAGGACTAAAAATGCAGTTATTCCTGAAAAAGATACTAAGATAAAGTACTAAAATACCCTCACCTAATACTGTTGAGATATCTCACCGAGCACTCTTAATACTACTTTTACAAAATCACCTACCGCTCATTTTGATTAACTCAAACGAAATCAACCATTTTCATGTTATTTGATGTTTTTGTTTCAAGCTTATTTTTTATTTTTGGTTTCCCAAGGGTTTAATCCCTTTCGAGGCGCGTCGGGCACATTAAGTGGGAACCTTTCCCAACAGGGATTCGAACCTGGGTTCGCTACTTTGTAGTGACTAGTCCTTTCCACTAGACCAAACTTGTTGGTGTTTCAAGCTTGTTTGGATGTTTTTGTTTCAAGCTTATTTTGATGTTTGTCCATGCAGATGAACTTGCGACATGTCATAAGCAACGAGATTTTGATATATCCGGGATATGTTCCGACACCTAATGTCAACTATAGAGTCTTCCACTACGGGTTAGAGTTTAGGGTTGGGAATTGGAGCTTCGATAAAGCTAAATGGAGACATAATGATATCGTTAACAAATGTTGGGCGAAATTTCCAGACCCACCTGACCCATCAACTCTCGACCGGTCTAACGAGGAGTCGTTTCAACGTGACTTGCTTAGCATAGAATGTGCGAATTCTTTGAACGAGGCTCTACGCCTTAACCATGAAAGAAAAAAATGTCCTGATCCCAATTCCTTGTCCCCTCCAGCTTTAAAGTCCCCCGACCCTCCATCCTTGTCGACTCTAGAGTTAAAGACACCCGATCCTCCTTCCTTGGCTACACCAGATACAACAACTAATGAAATAAAAGCATCAAGAAAAGTTGGAAAAATCAATGAAATTGATGCCTCTAGACATAATGCAGAGACTAAGAATGAAACTCGAGAACTATCACCACCAGTTGAGACGAATCAAACTTTTACTTCAATGAGATTTTGGATAATTGGGCTTTGGGCGTTTTCGATTATTGGTTTTGTGGTGGTGATGTCGATGATGATTTTCAGACGAAAAGGACAGAAGAAAAGAGGTAAAGGTTTTAAGACAAAGAGAAGAACCTCGTATTCTGGATTCTGGGATACAAGTGGAAACGATAGGCATCCTCGTAATGCTGAGATGTTGTAAGAAGGACAAAATCGACTTTTCAGGCTGGTATATATTGTGTATCTAACAGCACATAGTAAGTATACTTACAAAGACACCAAGATCAGGTAAAAGACGTGGTTCGTTATGCAGAAGGAAGAAAATGTTAATGTTTTGGGATCATGATTGTGTATACAAATTGTGATGTTAGATTGAGCTTATATGGAATTTTGGAATTGAAATTATTAAACTGATTTATTTTGACACTGAGAGTATGGGATAAAGAACTATGAAAAGCTTTTCATTTATTTTAATTTTATTTTTTTCTCGATGAATTTTCTGAATCCTGACCATTTAAATCTGTTTAAATATGGGCTGTTGGCTTTTCCTCAATGTTCACTATACATAGTGCTGGAGATTTTGCTGGGTATAATAAAAGAGAGCCAAATTAAATGACCACTCCACAATAATGATTTCATTCTTTCTTGTATGAACTTTTGGTCTTCTTTGTTACATTTTCATATTTTTCTGATTTTCAAGAGAAAAAAGTGAATAAAATATTCTATCAGATTTGACGTGGAAATGTAAATGTGTATGGAGTAGCATTTATTTATTGTCTGTTTTAATAAATGATAACATATTCAATTTATATTTGTAAGTTTTCTAGACAAAGTTTATGCATTTTCAGACCATTTCCTAGAACATGACAAAACAGAGGGGAAAAAAACCTAAAAATAAGACATAAAAATCAAATCAAAGCAATTATATTTAAGTCAATTCACTAAAAGTTCATTTGAGTTTCTTTCTTTTTAAAAGCAATAAATCCACTCTATAAATTAAAAGAAAAAAGTATATGTAAATTATTTGAACTCAACTAGACAACTTAAAAAATAAAAATTAGATGTGAAAATATCAAAATACATGGAACCATTTTGTGCTCGACTTGACTATTTATTCATATTCAACTAGATTAGCATTCCAATGAAATTTAAAATACAATTTTGATCTTAGTTTGATTGTACTCCTACTTGGGCAAGAAGAGTATTTGGGTAAAGTGATGTAGCAACTAGAGGTTGTTCAGCACAATACGTCCCAACTTCTTCAATATCAACAACCATTCTTCTTCTCCAATCAATTAACAATTCTTCCATTTAATCTCTATTTATTTTATGAAACAATTTGAGAGATCCTTGGTTATTATTATTATTTTTTAATCCAGATCCTTTGTTAATTAGCGATATAAGAAAACTACACATTTTACACAAAGGAAACATGCACTTTTAGTCCACCAACAAGCCGCAAGTATATTAGTCTTTTATCTTTTAGCTCAACGCATTTTATACTATTTTTCTCAAATTTCATTATTTTTATATTTCAAGCTGATTATATTTGGTACTTTATCTTTTGGATCAAATAAACTTAATCTTCTGGCCATTATACCCTATCTTTTGAACTAAAAAAGGATAGTTTGGAACTTTATAAGTTGACTGTAGTATGTCATATTTGAATGAATTTGTTTATTAAAACGAGTTATATGTTATTATTATTATTAATATATTTATGTATAAAATACAAAAATATGGTATTAAAAGTGATATTTAGATGACTAAATGTGCTAGCTTCAACATTTGAGCCCGGAATATAAACTACTACTATTAAATTTGCCAAAAATAAAGACCAAATATATGCAAATATGCAAAAGACAAGTAAACTATTTTTATCTTTATCACCATCTAAAAATCACTGGACCAAAAGTGTAATTTTGGGCTAATCAAATGTAAATTTTCAACAAACCCACTTGGTTGAACCGAACGTTACGGTTGGGATTAAATTAGCTTTTAATTTTTATAGAGTGGGACCCACGCTACTGAGGCTGAAAATCTAACCTCACCAACTAAAAACAATTAAAAAAATTTGGACAACATTAATTTATACTTCAATTCACCTTTATGTGTGGCCTACTCTTTTTCCTCCCAACGTTTGCTTTTTATTTGAATTTCAAATTTAAGGTCTCGAGGACACAGATTATTATATGCCATAAAAAATAAAATAAAATGAAATAAACCCAAAAGAAAAACAAAAACAAGTGGGGATTCTGTTATTTGTCTTGTTTTGTTGTTGTTGCTGTTCTGAGCTTCTTCACTCTGCAGATAGAATGGGAGACTCAGCTACTGCTTGTCTCATTCATGGCTTCTCTTATGCTTCTGCCATACCCAATGATTCCAAACAGGTAACACAGTCAGAACAAAATAATGCCTCTTCTTTTCTTCTACCTCTCAATATTTTTTCCTGTTTTTACCAACAATTTTTTTTAATACATGAATCTTCATAATAAGAGCAGGGTCTTCTAAATTAGTGAATGTAAACTGCATAATTTTTTATAATAAGAGCAGAGTTTAAATTAGGGAAAATGTAAAAGTGCATAATTCTTGAAAGAAAGAGCCAAGTATAAAGCATGAATCAAAATTTCCATGATTTGCATCGAAAACATCAAAAAAATCATGTTTCGGAATCAATTGTAATAAAAATAATGTGTAATTCTGAAACTATTTGTTTGCTTAGACTATATCTTATTTTTCTGAATTTAGTAAAACGTTTCTGATATTTAACTTATCCAAACATACACTAGAAACGAAATTTGAATCCATGGTATAAATGACATGATTATTGAAAATAAGGGTGTATATTAGTGAGAAATTAAAGTGTTCATGTGTTGCAGGGCAACCCCATGCATGTTCTTGGGGAATCAATTTCATTTGGGAGGTTTATGAATGAACCCTTGTCATGGGAGAAGTGGTCAACATTTTCACACAAAAAATACGTAGAAGAGGCCGAAAGATATGCACAACCGGGATCGGTAGCACAGAAGAAAGCTTTCTTTGAAGCTCATTACAAGAAAATTGCTGCCCAAAAAGCTGCAGCTTTGCTTGAACAAGAAAATGCTACTAAAATAGAAGCTAAAAAGGATATTGATAACAATCAGCAAAGAGTTATACTGAATTCTCATTTGGATGAAGATGAGGAAATAGAAAGGGAACAGAGTTCAATTGCTGTTGGAGAAACTGATAAAGAGGATGAAAAGGTAGTGATAATAACAGGCAATGAGGCCTCAGGGGTGAGTCCTGTGAAGAGAGATTCAAATAACCAGTTTGATGATAATCTTGAAAATCAAGACACTGTTTCTGTGTCTGAGGGTAGTGGAGTTCCACAGATTGAGAGGCCTTTGCTAAAGGTAATAACTCTAGGCTTCATTTTCGATTTCGTTTTCTTCTTTTTGGTTGGGAAGAACTGCATTTTCAGTCCCACGGAATTGAACCTTCCAACACTTTTGGTTCATAGAATAGTAGTATTTGTTTAGGACTTATGGTCACATGGGACTGTCAGAGTTTTGCACTTTGTTCTTTTTCATTTTCCATGTCATTTTACTCATTGAAATCCAATAACCAAACATATACCCTGAATTTTTAAATTTTCTGTCTTCTTTTGTGTCCATGCAGCAGAATTCTGTAGCTAGTGAAGATATCCCATCAGTTATGAGCAAGAAAAGATCAAGTCTTTCTTTATTAAAGTTGTCAATTCAGCAAAAAACATGGAGAGTTCAATCTACGCAGGCCAAACCAGTTACTCCACATTTCGAGAAAGAAAATGATGTCAATGAAAGCACAAGGAATTCTAGTGTGGACTCCATGGATAAAAAGAGATCCTCCCCCAAGTCTTTACGCGCGTTAATTAACTCAATTCCTATTAAAGAACCAGATAAACAGCCAATTCTTGCCAACAAGAAAACCGAAAGTTCTTGCAAGGCACCAAAAGATTGCTCGACTCCTTTGAAGACTCCAATAGTTGTGATTCTTAATATGCTATTGGTTTTTTGCAAGATATTTTAGTGTTATATTAGTTATTTATATTAGGTTTGTTTTTCAACTCTAGGCGGCTGCAAAGGGTGCGGGCAGATATCCTTCAGCTACCCCTCAATCAGAGAACAAAAGGTGCCTATTTTAACTTCCACAGAAATTTTGAAGCATTTGATATAATTAAGATCAACGCCCCTGATTATACTGACCAATGTCAATGTATTTAACTTATAATACACAGGATGAAAACACCAACTAATCCCTCAGCCCCTGGAAGCAAAACAAGTGGCCCTAAATGGCACCTTTTGTCTGCAGTGTAAGTCTAATGATAGCTAAGTTCTGCTTCTTTTACTTGATTGGGAGCCAGATATTAAAATATTAGAGTTAAGTATAAAGATACGTTGATATGCATTATGTGTAGAAATTTTAAAACAAGAAGTGTGTAGTGTTATATTGTGATAAAATAAAACCATATGACATAGTAGTGGAGTCCTATCGTAGATTTTAATTATATGCCAAGCAGCTTTTTAAATTGATTTTTTGTCTAGCTAAATAGCAAAAGGTGTGTTAGTTGTTATTATAAAATGTGTAACTAGTTCAATCTTAATCTTGTTTCGGTTACTAATATAGAGTGAATGCTTAGCAATGTAGTGTTAATATACTGTATCTTATTCCATACGTCAAAAGGATAAGCTCAAATTCGAATTGTTAACTAATCCCATGTAAGTAGTGAAAGAACTCTTAACTAGAAAATAAATAATCAAATATCCTAGAATTTAACTTAAGCAACATCAATGATACTTTGTCAGATCGAGGAAAATAAACAATTTACTCAAGAACTGACCTCATTGTTTCTTCAGTCTGAAATATAATTTCGATAATATTTGATTTGAAGAGTCTGTACATTCCCTTTGCGGCATGTTTCTTCATTGTGATTTAGAAGAGCTTGAATGTCTTACTAATGGTGCTTGTATGTCAGTTACTCCAAGTCATTAACTGCCTATAGAAAGAAATTACAGTCACCAACATCAGCCACTCCTTTTATCCTGAGAACAGAAGAAAGAGCTGCCAAAAGGAAACAGGCAAGAATTTCAGTTACCCCCTCCCTAATTGTAAAATTTAGTTGTCTGATTTTCCTCTTATATCTTACCCAACGCTTCTAGAAACTTGAGGAGAAATTCAACGCCGACGACGTACAGAAGGTGCAGCTACAGAAGACATTAAAGGTTATAATACAAAGCCAACTCTCTTTCTTTTATTACATAAACACCCTTCATTTTCGTTCTAAAAAAATAGAGCTAATGCCAATTTAACCTCATGTGAAATGCATATGTTCAATTTATCCTCCCCTGGTGATTTAAAAAATAGCACTTTACCCCCCTATGAAAATTCTAAAGGAGCAATTTACCTTCTTCAGCCTGAAAGTGTAACTCGGCAAGAGGTAGTGTGAAACTTTTATAAGATTATAGGGGGGAAGTGCTATTTTTCAAATTACAGGGAGATTACGCATATCACAGGGGAGTTTACTCTAAAAATATATCAAATTCAAAGTCGACATTGACAAGGGGTAAAATGGCATCCATTAAAAATAACAGCAGGGTCTGAAACTATGTCCATATAATTTTAGTACTTATTTTGCAGGAAAAAGCAGGAAATGAATTTAGAAAACTAAGTTGTGGCATTTGCTTTAAAGCTCGTCCCCTGCCGGATTTTTACAAGGAAAAAGAAACCCCTAAAGATCAGATGAATAAGGTATACCCCTCGTTTCTTGATCAGATAATTTCTAAAATTTTATGAGCCAAATGTGATGTAGCCTCAAAATGCCAACCTTCAGAGCTTTAGATGTTTTATGCTCAGTCATTGTGTTTTCCTCTATGCAGACTCCAGCAGGACAACCTCAGTCAGCAGTACTAGGAAGAAGCATTTCAAACAAGACGCAAGGCACTGCCTCAATGCCACCTCCACCTCCACCTCCGACATCTTTTACAAAAAACGGAGCTTATAAGAATTTATCAAACAAGAATGCAAACCCAAACAAATTTCTCACTACTTCATTACCTGAAAAGTTCACACATGAGAATGCATCCCCAAATATTCGACAGTGACACAGACCATGAAGTCTGTGTGTACCCATATATAGTGTATTCGAAGAGATATTTCTCTTCCCATTTGGTTTACACATGCATCATTGTTAAATGTTTCTACATGTCTTATACTTTTTTTTCTAAAGCCATCTCAAAGTTTCCTTTTTTATTTTTTTGGTGGGGTGGGGGAACCTGCAAGCCTTCAATGAAATCCAGGAACAAGGCTCAACTGGTTATTAATATGTTCAATACATGTACGTCATAATTGTAGCTAGGCTGTGGTAAAAGGAATGCGTCCACTGTCATTTTAAGAAAATGAATTGTGACAATCAAATATATAATAAACTCAAATAAAATCTTATTGCATTTTATCTTTGTAAATAAACAGGGCCTCAAACAATAGAATCGAAAGGAAGATGAATAATATAGTAAATTTTGCATAAAGAGCACTATGTGTACCAGAAATGCAGCAATGGGACAAAAATGAAGCTGACTTGTGAAAATAAAAAAAAGTCTCAATAACAGAACTGAATAGATTACTCAACTGAAATCTACATAAATTTCCACAAAATTTACAAGTAATAGGCCATTTGCAGTGACATCGTACTATAAGTAGCAGCTTGAAGCAAACCTACACTAAAACAGGCTCCAGAGTACTTACAATTCCCTTGTCAAGTGTAAGCAAAAAATCACTTTAAGCACGTGCATCTCTGGTCCACCGCTTCAGTATATATTGACTAGGAACGATCTTTATATTCCTATAATCGAGCACTTTCAATGCATGGCTACACAAAATTCCGACAAACTGAAACTTCATACAACTGCAAACAACTGAATCATCTTCCGAGCTGCATAACACCATATACTGTCGAACTTGACCATATGTACTGACTTTATACTCAACCGAGGACTGAGTCTCAACGCATTGGTTAATCACAATATTTAGACTATTTTCATATTCATCGTGAAAAGTTTCATATATTATTGGTGTGTATACTTCTCTAACCTGTTTCAGCATTATGACATCTCCCATTAATCTTGGCATGTGCTGACCCATATCGTAGTTAGATTCTAATTCTTTGTAACGCCAGTCACTAACTACTCTCCCAAAATGTTTGACGAATTGAAGAACATGTGATTCAGGATTAAGGTACTTTTTTAAAGTGGTAATGGAATCCTCGGAGAGTAGTGCAGTTTCTATGTGGCCTAAAAATATATGCTTACCATAAGGTAAAGCCCATTTTTCGCGTTCTTCAAATATTCCATGCAGCCACTCGTTTTCCCATAGAACGTACGTATCCAGCATTGCTTTCCAGGAATTAACAAAGTCTTCCTCATCCGAATTAAGAATGCATCTGCATAAATCACTGGAAAAAGAATCTGCGCTGGCAACGACTTGACTGAGATGTTTAAGGGCATTTTGGTAAATTTGCCATGTGCATAATCGGTGGTGAGTTTCTGCGCACTCGGTCGCGATCGCTTCATAAATTGCTTCGTTTTTATCAGAAAGTATAGTCTTCGGTTTTTTTCCATTCATGGCTTTTATAAAGTTTCGAAATAGCCACTTGAAAGATTGAGCACTATCATTATATAAAAATGCAGCACCAAATATGAGTATCTGTTTATGATTATTTACTCCAAAAAGCAATGCCAAAGGCCGTGAATCTCTGTTTAGTCGATAGGTTGTATCAAAGCAAACCACGTCCCCAAAATCACCATAGTCAACCAACATTTTCTC
Source organism: Penstemon davidsonii (assembly GCA_034814905.1). NCBI lineage: Eukaryota > Viridiplantae > Streptophyta > Magnoliopsida > Lamiales > Plantaginaceae > Penstemon > Penstemon davidsonii. The sequence continues at coordinate 11,202,738 of JAYDYQ010002688.1, forward strand.
ATCCGCCCAGAAGAAATTGGTCAATTGCTCTTCCACATCAAGTTGAACGGCGTAAAAGAACAATGGGTCCTTCAATTTCTTGCTCTGGAAATACTGGTGAATGCTTTCCGCTTCTTCATGCTTTAAATTCCACGCACGCTTAGATGTAAGCCTTGTTTCATGATCTATCGGATCATAACTGAAATCTTCATGGACTCCGACTCCTGTTAATAGCAACTCAGTAAGTGATTTTGGATGCATTTCAGAACCCATTGAAGCATTCGATTTTACGGTTTGAATTGTTAAAGACCTCTTCTGTGATCGTAATAAACGAACTTTACAGGCAGGTACTAGCTCGTGATTGTGCCTTTCTTCAAAGTGGGTGACTCGGTACCTACCATCAACTTGACGCGAAATGACTAATTGAGCCATGCAACCAACTCTTGTTTCTTTTCTTGGTCTCTTCACTTTTGAACCTCTTTTGTCTTTTTGCCTATACCCTTCTCTAAAACAAGTATATCTCCTAGAAGCCACAGCACCATCTATTTTACTCCTGTTGACATAATCCTTACGAACACTGAAACCTACTCGTGCAGCATATGTATTATAAAACTCGTACGCATGAATTTCTGAGTCAAAACCCATACCGAGTTTTGGAACCCCATCGGATACTGGGACAGCAGTTGACTCACCCTCAACTGACTCAACAGCCTCAACAAAGGATATTCTCTTCTGTGAGGGTAGTAAGTGAGCTGTGAATGGTGTCACAAACTCATGATTGTGCCTCGTTTCAAAATGAATGACCCGATATTTTCCATTTGGTTGACGGGTCACTGTCATATGAGCCAGGCAACCGGTTCTTGTTTCTCTTCTTGGTTTATTCACATTTCTATCGCACTTTGTAGACCCGTAGCCTTGCCTGTGACAAGTATACCTCCTTGATACCACCAAACCTGTAATTTTACTTCTATTAACAAAATCTTTTCGAATGCTGAAACCTTCCATGAGAGCATATCTGTTGTAGCACTTGTACGCATGGTCTTCTGAATCGAATTCCGCACCAAGTTTTGGCACTACATACTCACCAAGTTCGCTCATAACTTGAATAGATCCAGATGAGGCAGTAGAAGGAGCTCCTGGCTGGTTGTCTGAGGAGATATCGAGACTTTGCTCATTTTGTTTTCCCTCAATATTAGGCTGACTATTACCACTATTGCTTGTGTTTGGGCTTATATCCTCATTTAGCCCATTATGTTTCATGGATGAACCATTTTGGCTGGTGAAATCGCATTCATTATCAGTATCACTTTCAATAGTGTTCCTGTCAGATGAAGCATTAATGCAGCTATATGTGCCTTCACTGTCTAAGTCCATGAAATCTTTGTCAGATGATACTTCTTGGCTCATATATGCATCTTCATAAGGAAAGATTACAGCCTGACTTGCCAGTAAATCAGCATGCACTTGAAATGTCTCGTCAGATTTGCCTTTGATGCCATTCTCAAAAGCATTATCTACCCTAGCACCTTGGCCAGAGTCCATGGACATTCATTACAAGCAACAATCCTGTAAGACAATGAGAAATCTCCTCCTTAAAAAAGGAACTACATGAATTCTAAATATATTAAGGACAATGAAGAACATTATCTTACTAAAAGTTCAGAAAACTAAACTGATGACTATTATAACAATCTATGCCATTCAACTGGATAATAAAATCTCTAATCAATTATAAGATCAAGATAAACCCCCAAACACCAGCCAAATCCATTGTTTTTATATTATTAGCATTCTATAGCAAGTATGAGTTAATAATTTCTCCAAACAAGACCACATATTCAAAGATATAGGAGTAATAAACACAATGATAAGCACAGCACAAAATCATATGCATATATGCAACAAGTTCATTCCACTAAATCACCTAACCCAAAAATTATAATGCATGAACTTCTAAAAAATTTAAAAGATAAAATCAAATTTCAGTAAATTAAAATTTGAAGTGTACAATAAGCTTCTAACAGTTACATGAAAAATGTGCAATCAAAGGCTGCCCACTCATATAATATCAAGTACCCAAACCCTCACACGTAAACACAAAAAGGAATCTGAACGATCATTATACTATGTGGTTCAATAATCTGCCTCGTTCTAATTAAACCTTTAAACAGCTGTTTATTAATCTTAATTTTTTACTTTGAAATAAATAAAAAAAGGTAGTTTAGCTACCGTATATGTTAACAGATATTTACGTATATGTAAAATTAGAGAAACTGAAGCATAGAATTTTAAACGGCAGAAAAAACTAACATAAGGAGGGGCGGAGGAGACGTCGGATCTGCACGGTTGCACCGCCGTTGGAGTTGGAGGGGGTGGGGTACAGAGACAGAGAGAGAAGAGGGTCCTCTGCTGTGATATTCACTCCGATCTTATCCAGTGTGAAACAAAAGGTCTTTCGGGGGAGAAGCGACTTTAATGTTTAAAGGTCGACTAAGAAACTGCGCTTTAAATTCAGAAATTGATAATGCATAAAATTGGAGAAAATGGGACGGTTCAGGAATTGTTTTAGCGGGCAATTGGAGAAAAAGTTTTTTTAAAAAAAAAAAAAACAATAATGGGAATAATCTAAAACTTAAAAATTTAATATACACTAATTTGAAGAAAATATTTTTGAAAAGATGAAAATAATCATTTTTGAATTGATGAAAATCATCCTCATAAAGCACATTCTATTATATACAATTAAGAGAGATAAATCAAATTAGTGTAAATTAATTTTTACAAATTGGAAGGTAGTACTGGAAACTCACTATTTATAGAATTTGTTGCCAAAATAATTAATTTTGGCCCTAAATAAATAAATTATCAATGAAGGTTTTACCTCAAACAAATTGCACAAGGAATCAAACAAATCGATTGATCAGCCAATGAAGATTTCAATATACCTCATAAAGTAGGTTAATTTGTTTTGCTTTTTAGTAAAAATGGTACATTTTAATTGATCTTATTATAAATAAAAAAAAAAAAAAAGAATGTAAGGTATTCATTATATATAAGCAATTAAAATATGAAAAAGGACATATTATTGTGTGCAGGGTTAGATACTAGTTGAATTATTATTATCTCATTATCAACATTTCATTTGAAATCAACAAACAAATAAATGGACAATTACATTGAGTATAATATTTTGAACACCCACAATTACAAGAAACACCTCCAACAATATCAATAATTGATATTAATTTATTAGTACTGGACTGAGCCCAGGAAATTGACATCTTGGCAAACAATCAAATAAACACAACTACACATATAATAAAAAAAAAAAATGAAGTAGAATTAGTTGACAATTGACATAAAATATAGTTGATCGGATCACATTTCTTCAACCAAGCACCAACTTTCATCCCCATCCACCGGTTGCCAAACAAATCCAACCTCACAAAAGCTCATTTGATCCTCATTATCAACATCATTAACCTCATAATTATTAGCTTCGCATTCATCAACCTCTTCGATCTCAACAATGCGAGATGATACTTTACTGTCGTATAACTCTTCATCAATCTCAACAATGCCGTATAACTCTTCAACTTTGATAGTATCAGTATCATTGATACAATCAACTTCATAATCATGATCCATATATTCATCATTGGTCAAATAATCCAACATGCCAGTTGCAGAAAACTCTGAAACTCTGAATCCAGGCTTAGCATCCACTACTCTCCAACTGATCAATTTATGATTGGACACGACATCCGAAGATGACTTAATCTTTAGGGCTCCCTTAACCTTGTCCTTAGACTTACACGCCGGGTGGATGTGGCAATCGCGGCACATGGCCCGACCACATTTCCCTGTGAATTTGGAGTGGTTTGTAGGCTTTCTGGAGACTTTGTTGAACAAGCCTGCAGTTGGAGGTGAGCTGAGCTCGTTAAGGTTCCTCGGATTTGGCCGGGGATTCAATTGAGCCGACATGATTGGATATGTCCGGACCATACCGTGTTGGCGACCCTCCCTCTTCATATTTGGTTGTGTTTTGGGAGCTGAATAAATGAATTGAAGTGAAATGTTTATTTGGTTATGTGCATATAAATAGAAAGAAAAAAAGGTTCTTCTTCTTTTGAAGTTTAGTTAACTTGGGAAGCAAGGGGGTGATTGGTCAACTTTTCCCAAAATTGATAGGCGTGTTGGCCAAGCCTATATTTATAAAATATTGAGCATATGCGGTATAAACTAGAGCACATAATGCAACAGGTCATCGACTCATCAAAGATAAAATTAAGGCATCGAAATTTAGAGGGTCAATGACAAATGTAGTCAATCAGTTTAGATCCGATCCATTTTCATTTATTTAATTATTTTAAGCAGACTTATATCCATTCTTGATTGGATATGGGCTCGGATCTAAGTCCGCAATATTAGATAAAATTTTGGATCTGCTTAAATCTTCATTCTCAAAAGTCAAAACCTACATCATAATTTTAATACAATATAATCGTTCAACTGAGCTCACGACCTCAAACCAATGTTTTCAGAACGGGACCGGACAGTGAACCGGTGAGCCAACTGGTCACTGGTTTTACTGGTCGAACCGGTCGGACCGCTGGTCGGACCGGATGACGTCATAATGATATAATAAATATATTTAATTTTAAAGTATATATAATATGCATAAAATTTAAACATTATCCTACAATTGATTAAAAATATATAAAATCTTAGAATATATTTAAATTAAATCACATAATATTTATATAACTTATATCATAATTGTAATATGATACTAATTTGTAAGCTCATATAAATATAATATGACTATATTTCTTTATAAAAATTTAAAATGTAAGTTAAAAATACAACTAACTAAGATATTAATAATTTTAAAATATGAATATGCATAAAAGTCTAATATTCAAAATCAAATTTGCATAATATATCGATTTGATTTTCAAAATTTGACACTCTTTATCCTAAAAATAATATTGGAAAGAAATATCTTATAGAATAAATTTTAATAAAAAATTATTATTTGAGTATTAATTTTCATTGATAATGTGTAAAATGTTAATTTGAGTTATCATAATCTAATTTATAAACAAATTTGGATACAAGTTTTATGTAATTTATAAATTTTTTTTGTACTAGAAATTCAACAAAAATGATGTAGCTCAAATGGTAAGGAAGTTATGTTCAAGCAAGAGGTCAGGTGTTCAAATCCCACCTTCTACAAGAATTTTTAGTTTATTTTTAACATTAATAAAATTTAAAAAATCGAAAAAAAAAAGAAAAAAAAAGGAAATTCAAAATTGGGTTGAACCGGCCCAAACCGGTTCTCCGGTTCACCGGTTTTGGACCGGTTCAACCCGGTTCACTCTGGTTTTTGAGACAAGTGGTTTTAGGGGGTAAACCGGACCGGACCATCCTCCGGTTCGCGGTCGAACCAGTCGGACCGGCCGGTCCGGTCCGGTTTTAATAACATTGCCTCAAACTTTATTCATGTTGTTAGTTAAGAATTAACATATGCAGATGTGACTTTTTTTTAACTCTCTTCCTCTTAGACTAGCTATAAAACACTGTTAATTTTACTTATAAATAATATCATGTCTCTTGAATTTGGATGTTTAATGAATTCATGGATCAACCTAGATCCATGTCTACAACTTCAAATTACAAATTCGTCTTAATCGGATTTGATTTATCTCGAATCAAGTAAAAATTTAACAAATTGGATCGAATTCAGATAAAAATTGTCTCCATTGACAACCCTAAATAGATTTATGGTTGTTTTAGATTCTGTCTAGACCAACCAACAAATTTTCACCCATTTTCCCATCTCTACAACTCGGTAATGTATTTAAAATATGAAAATATGTTCCCGAGTCTGAAAGTACAATTTACTAGGACATGAAACCTTGACTAGGCAATAAAACTGCCTCCATTAAGTTTACTAAACTATCAATAATGGCAGACGAACCCGTACTCTATCCCAGCTTCAATTTATCAGTCAATTGTATGAAAATAATGAAAACTGCCCTTTTATCAGCCAAAATACACTTTATAATATATAACCCATCAGCTTGCCTCAATATCTTTTGGTTGCTCTTCCGTTACCTACAGTAGAATATATTCAGAATCAGATATCACAACCAAGCTAGTTCGGCTTCCTTTGTCGAATCCTCCACATTTTCTGGCTCATGAGATGCCACAGTTCGCGAAACTTAGCACAATATACTTTTTAATCATGGCTGTAGTTGTTTTGTTGTTTTATACAAACTATTCAAAATCAATCCAGAAAAATATTATACAACATTAAACTTGATCATCTATCAATCTGCATAGAGCAAGGATCAAGCAAGCTACTTTTGACAAAGTGAAGCTGCTGCTCTGTAACTGTACAAGGGTCTCTCTCTCTCTCTCTCTCTCTGTGAATATACATTAAAAGTTTAATTTAACACGAATTAGTGAATCGTGTGATGAGCTTGATAAACTATACACTATCGGAATGTGGGTGGTCAGAGGGTTTAAGCAGTGGTTCCTTGCTTACCACATTAGAATTAGAAGCAATATTAGCTTTGTTCTTGGACCGGTATAGAACATAATGCTGCAACATGAAAAGTATGTCAAAGAAGATAGACACCTGCAAAAAAAAATCATTGCAGTATTATTTAGATGTCCGACAATTTTCTAATAAAGAAATATTGGATTCCAAAGAGAGGGATAATTGTTACAAATATGCAATCAAAATATGTCATGAGTGTCACTGTGTCAGAAAAAATAAAATATTAAATGTTTCTCATCGTCATTTAATTTAGTACAAAAGCCAGACCCAACGGAGGTCCTGTGCTGCAATCTCTGCCACCATTCATGAAAAATTGTTAGACGTGTTAGGTTTGAATACCGCCTACACGCCAGGGAGCATGTTAGAAACAACAAGCTATTAAAGAGCTAATGCCAATTTACCCCCGTGAATGCATAATGTTCAATTTAACCCCAATGATTTGAAAAGAGCATTTACCTAGAACTTAACATAGGGTAGAAAGATATCACTGTGCTTTCTTATCGAGTACTATCACATTAGAGAATTATGGTTTTTATTTAATTGCATTATCTATGAGCTGCACAGAAGTTAATTATCAACCATATAAACAAGAATAAAATAAGCAATAGCGTACCAAAGATATCATAGTCTTCCCTATGTTTCCATTAAAGTTGACCCAGGAATCTGTGAAATAAAAGTTACCATTAGAGAAATGAATATATCTTCAGATACCTTATCAGCAGAGCCAAATCAATTTACTATGTGGTGAACAACTCACTTTGATCTATGGACTGCACTGCCATCTGACAATAATTAGTTAGTCCTCCAAGGAAATCTAGCAAAATGTTGCCAATGCTAAACCCAATTGTGCTTTTCCGGCGGAAGTTCAAGATTACCTGTGATTGGCAATAGAACGAACTCTAAGTTAGATCATGCCAATTTACAGTTAAAAGGGAAAAGTTCATACACATAAAATCTTGAACGAACATGTTCCCAAATTGTGATAGCCTTGAATAACATAATTAATATTCACCTGAGGAATGTACTTGATGATGGTCATAACAACTTGAATATCGCTGTCAGATACAGGCATGTGTTAAAAAGGAAAAAAAGAAGTTGGTTTATCTAGTAACTTCAGAAAATAGCACACAGAGAAAAACATATTCGATTCTAAAGCACTTTGATGAGGAATCTCCCAGGCCATCTGGGTTCCGGATTCAACCCATTAAAAGGTCCAATATGAAATCAAACAGTAATATGTAAAAAATCCTAATTTGCAACAAATGAGATATATATATATACCCCAATATCCTTGACAACCACAAGGTATGCCTCATGTAAACAAAGCTTCACACTCACTCTAAAATACATATTTCTTCCTCACTTCTATATAGAAAAACACTTGCTACAACAAAAACTAGTTATAATAGCAACAAAGCAAATGTTAATCAAGTCACTCTACAAAAAAAATTTCAAAGATACTGCGTAAAGGTTACTAAGGGGTAAGGCATCTTACTTGAAGCAGGACACCAGCCAAAACCAAGAATGTCTAGGAATAGCTACGAACACACAAACTGCAGCAGATAACCAAGCCACAGAAACAATCCCAATTGAAATTTTTGATACTTTCTGGTTTCCCCGCTGTAAATTTATAATATCCAAAAAGAGAATGATCAAAACATAAGCTTCTATTCTGCTATTGGTAATTGTTACATAAGCAATACAAAATGAAACTTAAGTTTCCACTTACATCATAAATTGCAATCTGGAACAGGGTATATGCAGTCAAGAGAACAGCATGTATGGAAAAAGCTACATCATTCGGAGCCACAGGTATCATCTGAAATAAAAATAATAATAATAATAATTAATAAATCTACTTCAATCTACAAATAAAATCATATAACCAATTACTTACCTCATTTAAACCAAATTTCTTGCGGTATTGTCTCTGTACAGTGGAGCTAAAGAAGAGGGAAGCATTGTAGATGAGATACGATGAGTGCTTCGTCAAATTCAAAAGAGCAAAATCGAAATTCAATCCCACAACACTGCCAAACAAATTTCAACCAAAATTATCACTAATGACTAAACAAAGACTAATTTACAAATAGAATTTGAAAAAATGAGAAAGTAATAAACACCTTTTCCTTTGGAAATTTAGAATGACTTGAGGGTAGAAACTGATGGACCATGAAGAAAAAGCAACCCATCCAAGAACATTGTACAACACCTCCAGATGAACCGAGTTCCACGATGACATTATTTGTTTACTTGCTTAATTTTCTCTTCTAGGGCTTCCAATTTGGGAATTCTCCGTATAAACTATTCGAATATAAATGGAGGGTCCAATATGATCCCAACACTCATTTATGTAGAAGTTCTTACTGGAGAAGAAGATGATGAAAAGAACGAGTCCCAATGAGCTCAGATGGAGGCTCGTGGGGGCCATTTATGGGTGAACGTGACCGGTATTACGTCCCGGTTCGTACAACTTCCCCGACCAGTTGCAGATTTTCCTTTCCTTGGAAGTAGGATGGATAACTATGAAATTCTTTAATTAATTCTTTTCCTTTTTTTTAGAATCCTTAATTACTATTCTTTGCTACTTTCTACTCCCTTCATCCCAATTTTCTTTGCTTAAACACTATATTTCCTTCTATAAAAAATTGAGGGAATTTCACTTTTGGTATCATAAGTTATCATACTTTAAAGAAATGGTATCATAAGTTTTTTGTTTGACACATTTCATATCATTACTTAATTGTCAGTTACACATTTGGTACTTTCGTCCAATAATTGACAGAATTCCCAAATTTGGACATAAAATGAATGAAAAATTTCAAAATTGGTCTCATAATTAAAGCTTGCAGGCAAAGTTTACCCCACATATTTTTAAGCAGACAAATTTACCCCATAATTAACAAGTTTGAAGCATTCAGCCCAATTACAAAATTAGTTAAATTATTAATCCTATCCAATAAATATATTATAATTATTATTAAACCTTTTAAGCTAATTAGACTTTATATTTAGATTTTATATATAATTTATGTATATTAAATAATATTTTATATAAAAACCAAAAAAATTATTAAACTCATTACATTTTTTAAATTAAAAAAATCTTTTAAACTAATTAGATTATATATATATATATATATATATATATATATATATATATATATATATAATATATATATATAAGTTAAATAATATTTTATATAAAATCTAGAAAATAAAACTTTTTCATATTTAATAAATATATATATAATTATTATAATTAAAAAAATACAAAAACTTTTAACTCCTCACCCACCCAACATGTAACCCACCCCCACCCCCAAGATGGAACCCAGGTCTCCGGTGACCTGGGACGGCGAACCCTGGTTTCTATCTTGGGATGGGGAAGGGGAAGGGGATAGGTTATAGGTTGGGTGGATGAGGGGTTAGGGTTTTTGTATTTTTCTTTTTCTAAATTTTTAATTTTAATATTGATATATAAATTTATTAAATAGGATTAATAATATATATAATTTTAAGAAAATCATATTTTATATAAAATATTATTTAATTTATATATATTATACATAAAATCTAATTAGTTTACAAGATTTAATAATAATATATAAAATTTATTAAATAGGATCAATAATTTAATTATTTTTGCAATTGGGACTGAAATGCTTCAAACTTGTAAATTGTGGAGTAAATTTGGCAGTCCGAAAATATGTGGGGCAAACTTGCCAGTGAGCTTTAACTATGGGACCAATTTTGCAAATTTTCCATCTATTTTGCGTCCAAAATTGGAAATTCCGTCAGTTATTAGACGAAAGTACAAAATATGTAACCGATAGTTAAGTAAAGGTATGAAATGTGCCGGAAGAAAAACTTATGGTATCATATCCTTAAATTAGGATAACTTATAGTACCAAAAGTGAAATTCTCTCATAAGAAATTCTACTAAAAAACATATTCACTTTGACAACACTAATTCTCAAGTCTCAACCACTACTTTTAGGGGCAAAAAGTAGACATATCGAAAATTTTACTTTTTTAACTCTTGCCTAAAACTCGGTATTAAGAGTAAAATGAGCAAAAAAATTGGGACAAATAGAGTATTTTTTAATGGTAATTGCATCATCATTACATTCGAATCTAGACAAAAATACATCATTAATACATTAAGAATCAATCCAATAAAGTTCCATTACAAAGAAAAACTCACTCATAATAAAATTAGAGAAAAACACACATTAATGAGAATTGAACCTAATTCTCGGACCTCAACATTACCATTAGGCTATGGGCCTACGGCCTTATCGACTTATCTATTTTATATTTATAACTATGAATTTAGAATCAGATTTTATATGAAAATTCGATATTAGTTACTCCTATATACTTCAGCATACAATACTTAAGAGCAATTTAATTGTATTACGTTATTAATTTGTAAATAATTAAAATCAAGTTTATTTCACTCTAGGAAATCAAAATTAAAAAAGATGGAAATGACTATTTAAACTTGTGAAGTATAAAAAAATATCACAAGCTTAAGGCCATTAAAACTGTAAACAATTTATCAATTTACCAAATGGATAATATGTTTTAAATTTTAATAGAATGTGTAATGGAATGTCCATTGTCATAGTTTTCCAATGAAAGAAATAGCCTCATGAGAATCATAATTTCAGTGTTGTATTTCTTAAGATCGTGTTCTAGTGGCAAACTCGATCAGGATTAGATGATTTTTGGATTCGATTCTCTTTAGTGTGGGGTATTTTCCTAGCTTACCTTTGTAAAATAATAGAATTTGAAAATATTATGTTATAATAAAAAATTGCTCAATTTGAAAATTTTGCGAAGTTGAAGAAATTTTCCGAAGACTCGGAATGGGTTGCAATTGGATGTGTGCAACAGTGCAAGGAAGGAAAAATGAGATGTGCACGAGAGGAAAAAGGCAAAATTGTAGAAAACATCTCAAACTATATCACCTCATCGAATTTCGTCCCGTAATTTAATATTTTTTTGGAATATCGTCCCACAGTTAATTATGAGACGTAAATTGCGCATGTGTCCGTTAAATTGCCACATGGCTACTTACGTGTCATGACGTGGCAAATTTTAGCATGAATAATTATACAATATTGCAGAATTCGTCACAAACTAATTATAAGATTGAACCGTCATTTTTATTAAATTAGAAATTTAATATTATGGCTAAATTCATGCAAAATGGTAAATTACGGGACGAATTTCTGCGAGTTGATATAGTTTGGGACGAAAAATAAAAATTAGTAATTAGTTTGGGGCAATATTCCGAAAAAATATTAAATTACGGGACGAAATTCGGTGAGGTGATATACTTCGAGACGAAAATCCAAAATTTCTAATTAGTTTGGAACGTTTTCTGCAATTTTACCGAGAAAAAGTTTGCATTTGGGGCTCCTATAAATAGGAGCAAGTTGCATCTCACATTTGGTAGTCCGGTTTTGAGAATTTGTGTATAGAAAAATAGTATTATTTTTATTTGGTTTTCTTTATTTGTATTTGAGAAATTTAGGAAAAGAGTTTAAGTGAGAAAAAAATCAGAATGTTTTTTTCTTGTTGTTTGGTCCTATTTATTTGTATTCACCATCATCAATTTGAATAGTTTCATACTACACCCGAAGATGTAGACATTTTTTGTCGAATCTCAATTAAATCTTTGTGTTTGTGATTATAAATTATTTTAGTTCATCTTTAACATTGATTGACCACCATGCTTCACCATGCACGGAAGCGCTTCCGCACAACAACAAAAAAAAAGTGCTTAAGATTTTGAGCAAATGTCTAATGTTTCCAAATTATGATACTATCAGTATTTATATCCTTAATATTCACATTAAAGTTTTTTAGATTAGTATTCTTTTAGATCATTCAGGTTTTAACATATTAGTAATATTACATGTTTCATGTTTGTGCATTATTCCCTCTGTTTCATATTATTTGTCACTTTGACAAAAAAATATTTTATTTGTATTCAATTTTTTCTTCATAATACTTTTACAATTAAAGTACAAGGAAAAATAAATAAAATATGGTTAATTATAGTAAAAATATTGTAGAACATAAATAAAAGTGTAAATACATTCAACTTTCACATTAAACCCGTAACTTTTATAATTTCAAGAGAAAATCATAATTAAAGTAAAAGGATAAATAAATGAATTACATCTAATCATGAGAAGAAAAAAAACTTGAACATAAATTATTAGACATTATAAAAATTCTCACATGTTCATAATTAATCCGTACTATAAAATTTCGTAAAATTTTAACTGAAAAATTATTTTTTTACAAAAAGTAAAAATACTCATTCAAATACCCGATTTAATAAAATAGTAATTATAAAATCATAAATATTATAAATAATTATTATAAATCAATAAAAAAAATTAATATATATTATTTAAAAAAAAATGCCCTCACCAACCCCCCATTCCATCCCACCGTGAGTTTACTGCATACTTCAGTTTTTCGATCACATCTCCTTCAATTGTGGTCGGACTTTTCATTTCTTGTTATTATTTTGCTCGACTCATTCACCCGCACCTCCTTGCTGGTTTTATTTTTCATTTTATTTTTCGCTTTTTTGCTCGATTGCGGAAAATCCCCAATATCTAGTGTTTTTTGCAATCGACATTTTTTTTTATCTCCATGTGATTCTCCACTGGAATTATTTCTTTGAGCTGTTAGTAGGTCCTTTCGTACCTCAATTTACCGTGATTTCGGCTGATTCTTGCTGATTTGTGTGACTGATTTTGGTTCTTTTGGTGTTGTTTCAGCTAGAAAGTTACTTCAATTTGTTGCGGTTTAGTTGAATTATGGAATTGGAGTATGTTGATGTCGTGAAGTTGCTTGGGGAAGATGAGTAATTCTGAATCAACATTACAAATACACCCCTGTGACATAAAATAAATTACAAATACACCCCTTGGGATAATATAATAATTTTGTGCATTATTGCAAGGGTATATATGAAACTTTTGTGCATTATTGTAAGGGTAAATAATATATTTTGTTATTCAGATTTTTTACTTTATTTTTTTAATTAAAACTGACGAGGGCAATTAAGTCATTTTATAGATTTCGTCCAACTCCGTTGATATCTGTTAGGATTTTGTAAGGTTTTTGAAACCACATGAGAGGTCATTGTAATTATGATTCTTGGAGGAGATTGGACACGAAATGCATCCAACAACAAGGGAGGGCCCTGCAAAATTATATTGTAATTAAGATATAATATTGAAGCAAACCTATTTCATGTTTTTCGTTTTGATATCGCTCACGACGTGCCCCCGAGTTTTTTAAGCACTTTTGTATATTTTTAATTTAACCAGTTCTTTTTCTTGCGTGTGTTTATAATTGTATGATGATGAATTTGACCCTTGGGTAATATTGTTATAATCAAAATAATTAATTAATGCAATTTGTTAAATAATTTAAGATTTTTTTTTTCTCAAAAGAAAGATTAAAAATAATTTAAGCTTGCGCTTAGCAAATTAAACTGCTGCAAGATTTTGTGCGGGTAATTGGGCTTCTTTTGTTGCGTGCCCAAGAGTTCTATATGGACTGTCTGACCATAACGAAGCCTATAAAATAGCACCATTCTAACCATAATCCCATATTCATCGAATTTCAGCAGAGCAGAGCAGTTAACCAAAACAAAAATAAAGAATGATGCGAAATTACCCCGTGATAGATCCGAAACCTGGGTTCAGAAAGACTGTTGCCAACTTCAACCTGGATGATTATGCACGCATCGCTTTTCTCACCATCGGACCGGCTGTTGTGTCTCCAGTTTCTAAGGTGATTTCCGCCCCGTTATCCTTTATTATGGGTTTCTCGTACGCCTACGCGCATTCTTCAGCCAGGCTCAAGGGGTACATCCCCAATACTGGTGACCAAATTTTCTACGAAAACAAGAATAAAGATAAATTAATGTAGCTAGGGTTTGTGTTATATAGGATGTTGATGCTATGTTGCTTGTTTTGAATATTACTATGTTAATTATTGGATGGATTTTTCATCAATTAAAGATATTTGGATAATTTGAGTGGAACAGTGTTGTTTCATTTGTGATTGTGTGTAGATGAAATTAAATGTTGAAATCAATTGTTGAGGGTCCGATCCTCTTCAAATATATAGTTGAATATACCTATATGTTACTTGTTAGCAATATATTCATTGGTGATTTTTTTGCTCCCAGTTACATCATACGCCAGACAGACGAGAGTCCAATATGAAACACCGTTCATGCCTTTTGTTTAAAGATTCGTGCAAAGTTTACTTGGCTATGTATGACTCGATTGATGTTACTATGGCTGTCTAGGGAGTGACAACAACATTGTTTAGTTACTCATATACCTCATTTTATACTATTTCATTTTGTTACAACTATCAATAACTTCATTTTGTCCCCCAACTATCAACTGCATAATTTGCTCATTTTAGCTATCATCTAGGTTCCCATTGTGCCAGATTATTAATTTTGACACAATACACATTAAATAAATACTAGCTAGGGTTACACAAAAAATTAGAGGCATTTTGCTAATGCTTATTTGAAGAAAGTATGTTCGAAATGCAATTAAAGCGTGAAGAATAGATTTACCAGCAGTTGATCATAACAAAAGGAGGCAAAGTGGGAACTCAAACTAGTTATTGGAGTTAGACTTGCTTTTCAACAAATCATTGCTAAAAAATGAGAATTACAGATGGATTGTCTATTCAAATTTGTATTGACAAGCATCCTGATTTAAAATTCTTTTTCTGTTTGTCTTCAATGCATATCGTGTGATATACATACAAAAAGATATACAATTTTAGCTTGAAATTGGCCAAGTTAGTAATTTTGACTAAATACCATCTTGGAGTGGAGAATCAGATATTCTAAGTAGAGGCTCTTTGCTTTCTGCATTGCTATTAGGACAAATGGCCACATTTCTGGAAGGATATAGCACAAAATGCTGGATCATGAAAACTATGTCAAAGAAGATGCACACCTGCAGAGTTTGTACAATTAAAACTCGGAAGAATCGTAAGTAAAAAACGAGCAAAGAGTTGACTAATAGATGTAAAACAAGTAAATTGATAGGGATTGGTCATTACATACCAAAGACAGCAAAGTCTTGCCTATGTTTCCATAAAGGTTCACCCAAGACCCTTAGAAGATAAGAGTTATATTAGCATCCAAACTTAGACATGATATCCTATATGAAGATATATACATACATTTGGCGATAAAACTCACTTTGATCTATAGATTGCACTATCATCTGAAATAAATTTGTCGTGCTCCCAAGAAAATCAAGCAAAACATAGCCGATGCTAAATCCAACAGTGCTCTTACGTTGATAGTTAAAAGCAGCCTGTATTTCAACAACTCAATTTTGTGTTAAGAGCCCAAAACAAGCATAAAGGAAATGAAGAACCCGAAAAGAATAATCTTCAAATGTTAAATACATTGCAAGGCAGTATCTCGTACTAACTAACCTGAGGAATGTATTTGACCGTGGTCATAACAACTTGCAACGTGCTACAATTACAAATGACATGTTATAAGTTATACAAATTAAATGGCCTGTAGATCATGTCAGATAAGAGGATTATATTTGTTTTCACGATAACTATATATTCGGATTTGAAGGCATCTTATCTTACCTGAAACAAGACACCAGCCAATACCAGGAATGAGTTGGCAAAGCAATAAGAACACAAACTGCAGCTGATAACCATGCTGCAGAAACAATCGCGATTGAAATTTTTGAGATTTTCTGGTTTCCACGCTGCAAAAATCAATTAAGAAACCATAGATCATTATATATATAACAATGTTCTTAGATATTGATGTAAAACTAATATTGGTAACAAGAATTCAGGATTCTACCCCAAAATACAAACTCAACTCATTTAAATCATCTCTATTTTTTTAAACAAAAATCAAACAGAGTAGAAACTGTTGTCATCACCAATTACTTACATCGTAAATCGCAATTTGAAACAAGGTTAAAGAGGTCAGTAGAACAGCATGTACTGAGAAAGCTACATCATTAGCAGCTACTGGTATCATCTGCAATTCGAAAACACAAATCCTCAATTTCATAAACCTAAACCCCATATACATAGTACATAATTTCATTTTCCGATTTAAAATTAATAGAGAAAAACAATTCAATTAAGCTTTTATTCATTGAATTCAGTAAGTAAGGGGTACCTGATCGAACCCAAATTTCTGGCGATACTGTCTTTGAACAGTGGAGTTAAAGTATAAGGAGGCATTGTATATCAAGTAAGATGTGTGTTTCGTCAAATTCAACACCACGAAATCGAAATTTAACCCTAGAACACTGAAAATTCACTATATTAGTTCAACAATCATGAATGAAGAGGAATATACACAATTTGGGGGGTGGGGTTGTTGACCTTTTCCTTCGGAAATTTAAGATGACCTGAGGGTAAAAACAGAAAGCCCAGGAGGAAAATGCAATCCAACCCAGTACATAGTAAAGAACTTCTAGATTCACTGAATTCCAATCCGCCATTTTTGTTTCTTCTCTATTGAGTTGTGACTCAGTAAGTGCAAAACTGAATCATTTGCCATATCGAAATACTATTAATAATGACTATGTGAAGATGACAAAAATACTATATATTAACAAATTCAATAATTACTCATTTTTTAAGATAAAATATCAAAAATATTCTTTTAAAGATTAGTTCAATTAATGACATTAATCTTTGTATATTTTATTTTATTGTGTAAATCTAGAAGTAAGAAAAGGTAAAATTAAAAAAATATACATTAAGAAATCAAATGTAACAAGAAATTTAAAACATGAAAATTTTGCATCAATTAATTTGAAACGGATGGAGTACTAATTTATTGCATTGATAATGATGATGATGCAAACAAGTTGGAATGTATTATTATGTATGAGAGCATAATCAGAGTCGGGGTTTCTACGGTTCCAACAACCACATATCTACAGAATGGTATATATGTATTCAATGTGCGACACGTGTGAAGGTACGAATAATTTTGAATCCTATTTTTTTTTTAATTGTTCTATTATTTATCTACTAGCCTATTCATGTGCACAAACTTAAATAATTTATATTTATTTATTTTAATAATTGCAGTCTACAATTTTCATGCATGTAAGAATTACAACTTAAATAGTTTTTAATTGTGCTAAAAATATTTGTAAATGTATAATATTATCAAAATGAATGTTTCATATATATTTTTTTTTTCATGGATATGGAATATGGATGATTGAAAATATATCATGTTAACTCAGTAATATCAAGGGAGAATTGTTCAAACTATCCCTCAAATTTAGCCTAAATAATTTACCATCCTTTGGCTTAATCCCACTTTGCACCCTACAAATAGGAGCATTTTCCACTTTGCACCCTACAAAAAAATTTATCCCACTTTGCACCCTACAAACCACTATTTCATTTCAGGTTGCACCCTCAACCATTTTCAGCCCATTTTAGTTGTTGGAGTAAGGGTAAATTCGTCCATTCACATTATTAACCACCCCAATTTCCCCCCAAAGACAATATATGGACAAAATTGACATATCTCCATAATAACTTAAAAAAAAAAAAAACTGAAAAATAGAAAACAACTCTTACGGGGACTTAGGGTTTACTCAATTTCTCATCCCGCTTCTTCAAGTCGAGTCCAGTGCCGCCTTTTTCTTTTTCACTTTACATATAATTATTGAAACTAACCTAGAGTAATTCTGAGGATGTACATGTAGTTATCCCTAATTACTAATTCTACAAACAAGTATAATAGAGTTGTTAACGAAAATGAGAATCAAAACGTAAATAAGATGAGAAATTGAGAATATGGTAAACATAATTCATTCTCTTTTCTTAGCACCCAACCCATTTTTCTTCAAACATAAAAAAGACAAAACGGCACTGGACTGGATTTGAAGAAGAAAGAGGAGAAATTGAGAATATGGTACCCGTAAAACTTGTTTTCTATTTTTCAGCATTTTTTTAAGTTATTATGGTGATATGTCAATTTTGCCCATATATTATTTTTGGAGGGAAATTGGGGTGGTTAATAATGTGAATGGACGGATTTACCCTTACTCAGGCGACTTAAATGCGCTGAAAATGGTTGAGGGTGCAATTTGAAATGAAATAGTGGTTTGTAGGGTGCAAAGTGGGATAATTTTTTTTGTAGGGTGTAAAGTGAAAAATGCTCCTATTTGTAGGGTGCAAAGTGGGATTAAGACACCATCCTTTAAGTTCAGAAAATTACTCACACTACCCCGTAAGTATTGGATTAATTACATTTATCCTCTTACGGCATTAATTTATGATGGCAGATGTTGTTGTCATCAGAAAATCAATTTTTATTCAATAATACTCCTGATATGTTTTAGGAGAGAATTGCATTTTTGGTACAGAGCTATAGGTCAATTCCCACTTTTGGTACATAGCTTTATGTGTCCAACACATTTGGTACATAACTTTAACAAATTGTGACACATTTGGTACAACCGTTAAAAATTGCCGTTAAGGGGTGACGTGGTAGTTAAGTCTAATTGCAAAGTTGATGCCATTACTTATGTTGACTGCTAATTTTACCCCATAACATTTCAGGTTACCAAAAAAGCCCCACATCTCCAAATTTAGTGACGATTTTAGTCCACATTGTTGCCAAATTTCAAAATTGACTCGAATAAGACCATGTGCGGACCAATTTGAAAATTTTTATTTATTTTATTTAAATAATTTATTTAATTTATAACAATATTAATAAATTAAATAATACTTTAACATAAATATCACCAAAATTAAGAAAACATATTATTTTTAAATATAAGATTTATATAATAGCATTAATCTATTTAATATTTATTAAAATAATAAATTATATAATTAAAAACTATTTAATATTTATTAAAATAATAAATAATAAATAATTAAAATTTAAAAAAAAATTCCCCACCCCACCCAACCCACCCACCACCTCCCCACCCTTCCCCTCCCCCCTACCCCGATTCCCAGGCCGCCGGTGGTCTTATTCGAGTCAATTTTGAAATTTGGCAACAATGTGGACTAAAATCGTCACTAAATTTGGAGATGTGGGGCTTTTTTGGTAACCTGAAATGTTATGGGGTAAAATTATCAGTCAACATAAGTAATGGCATCAACTTTGCAATTAGACTTAACTGCCACGTCACCCCTTAACGGCAATTTTTAACGGTTGTACCAAATGTGTCACAATTTGTTAAAGCTCTGTACCAAATGTGTTGGACACATAAAACTATGTACCAAAAGTGTGAATTGACCTATAGCTCTGTACAAAAAATGCAATTCTTCTCTCTATGTTTTAGTATGCGACGCAGTAGAACCGTACCATGTACACCCCTATGAAAAATCCAGTTGCAACCGGACCAGTGATGAACCGGCGAACCGATTTGAACCGCGGTTCAAATATTTCCTTTTATGTTAAAAAAAATAACTAAATATTCTTGTAAAATAAATGATTTGAACACCTGACCTCTTGAATGAAACAAAACATTCTTACTATTTGAGCTACACCATTTTTGTTAAATTTTTAGTATACAAATTAATAATTTAGATTATGATAATCAACTCAAATTGATATTTTACACATTATCAATGAAAATTAATACTAGTTTTAGTTTTATGATATAATTTTTTCTATAAAATATTTTATTTCCAACTATATTTTTAGGATAAAGAGTTTGAAAGCCAAATCGATATACTATTATATAAATATGATTTTGAATATTAGACTTTTATATATAATCATGATCATATTCTAAATTAAAGTTAGTAATCTCTTAGTTTGTAACCTATTTAAACTCAAACTTTTTGAATCCAAACACTTGATAGGATGTAACCATAAGTACGTAGTAGCCCAATTTTTCAACCCTATAAAATAGTAGATAGCACATTACAACCCTAACCCCAAGCATATATATATTAATCGAATTTGAGCAGAAACAAAAATAAAGAATGAAGCGAAATTACCCCGTGATAGATCCGAAACCTGGTTTCAGAAAAACTGTTGACAACTTCAACCCAGATGATTATGCACGCATCGCTTTTCTCACCATCGGACCGGTTGTTGTGTCTCGAGTTCCTAAGGTGATTATCGCCCCGTTATCCTTTATTATGGGTTTCTCGTACGCCTACGCGCATTCTTCAGCCAGGCTCAAGGGCTATATCCCCAATGATATGGACGTTAGATTCTACCAAAACAACAACAATAAAGCTGATTAATTAATTATGTAGCTAGCTAGCTAGGGTACGTTTGTGTTAATAGGATGTTGATGCTATGCTATGTTGCTTGTTTTGAATATTATTGGATGGATTTTCCTTCTCGATGATATGTAATTCATTATTGGAATTAGGGTTTGTGGCGAATTGGTTGATTTATTTTCGTGTCCAAAATTTCTTTAAATTCCTTTGTATATAAGGATAAACTATATATTCATTTTCTAGTTTTGTTTCCTTTGTGATTGTCGACCCCCAGTTGAATAGTCCACCTATTTGTTAGCAAGCAATTTATTCATTGGTGATGTTCGTACGTTTAGCATTATACTAATTAGGGGTGGGCAAACGGGAATAGGTTTCGGGTACCAATCCCGGCCGAGGTTTTACAATAATGGCATGCTGAAGATAGCGGATTTATGGTTGCTGGCAATTAGCCAATCATGCATGCCTGGAAGAAGAGAGTAAAGTTTTTTTTTTCCTTCTCAGTTGCCAATTAGAGATGGATTTGCTTAATAGATTTTTCTAATAACTAATATATATCTATCTTTGTGTTATGGATTTCCATTTTTCCTTATAATTAAACTGGCTGGCTATGCGATAGTATTCTTGTATTAGTTGCTGTCCTATCTCGTTCTTGTGAGATTCTAGATCATGAACGAGTTGTTCATCAATTCTAGTTAGTTTGCAATTCAATTGATTAATTCCTCCTCCTTTACACTTTACACAGAACTTGAGAATTATTCACTACGAGTTGAAGTATATATTAGAACTTAACAATAATTTCTTTTCCTTTGTATCTATGTTATATAATAGAGAAACTTGTTCAAAGATAATTTGAGTGGAATATGGTGTTTGGTTTCTTTTGTGATTGTCTTTAGACGAAATTAAATGTTGAAATCAATTGTTGAGTTGAGGGTCCTCTTCAAATATATAGTTGAATATATATACCTATTTGCTAGCAAGGAATGTATTCATTGGTGATTTTCCCGCTCCAATTACATCGTAGCAATATATAGTTGAATATATATACCTATTTGTTAAATCCAAGAACTATCATAACAGTTTCAAGTGAAAATTAAAAGTAGAAAGTGAGTCTTGCAAACAAATTAAAAAATAACAAAAGTTACAGATAAAAATGGCTAGTGATATTGCCCGAATAATAATTGTTGCTGCCAGAACAAACTTTATTTAGATCCTAAATACCTAGCCAAACTATAGAGATAAAATGTGTTACCCCGATCAAATATTATTATAACACATAAAACCCGAAAATACCCTTACTAAAAGTCACGTGACTTGCATGTGGTTGCAGTTTCGCCGTAAAATTGTCTATCTGTGTAACATATTTTATATTAGAAGAACTTAAGTGCAAATTTTTGACACGAGAGATATAATGGAACACATTTTATATAAAAGGATAATATTTTTGACAAGAGGGATATAAGTATAAAACAATTTATTCGGTACCATAAATGTGATCTAGCATTTCAATTTTTCTTTATTCAAAGTATGGGTACTACTATTAAAGAAAACAATATTATATATATGCCAGACCAAGCCTATGGCCTGATGGGCCGTATTTTTTTTTCATTTTTTTGGCTTGGCCCAACACAGCCGTAATATTGAATACCAGTTTGCCCAACACAGGGTTGAACCGGAAGATTCCAGCCGAGCCGAGCAAAGCAGCTGAAAATGGCGTTGTTGAGGAAAACCTTTAAAACCCTAAACCTCACCGTCATCAGATCCGTAACCTCAACCACCACCCGCCACTTCAACGGCGTCGCCACCGCCGTCGAATCCGAACTTTCATCCTCATCGTTTACCTTTTCCCCGGACGATCCGAAACCCGTGGATAACGGTGATAAGATATTCGTCAAAGGCCCCAAAACGTCACCGTCTTCAGCTTCATCCGTGACGATGCCGATGTCATTTATGACGGGTTCGATAGTGGGGAAGCGATTCTACGCGAAGGTTACGACGAGAGAAGCTGATGATGGCAATGGATGGAGCGTGATGCTGGATTACAGGACGCTGAAAACGCCTTCGAAGAGGAATCTCAAGTGCCCTACTTTAGCTCTTGCTAAAGCCATCGCTGCTGAATGGGAGTACCAGGTTCTTTAAAGCTTGTACTTCATTTTTTACTCCGTGGATTCATGTTATTAATTTTAGGTTTGTAGTATTATGAATTGAATATTCCTTTGATTATTTTGGTGGTTCTGGATTCTAGTAATTTGGATCAAAGAAATATAAAAGGACATGAAGCTTGATTTGATTTTTTTCATCCAGCTTATGAGCTTGGTTTGATTGTAAAGCTCAAAACAGCTTTTATCGAACGAGCTCGAATCGAGTGGCATGACATTTCCATGTATTCGGACATTTTTCTTGTTCAAGAGTGTTTGCTAAGTATGATGAACCTGAGTACAAAAGAGCTCAAGTCAAGTATCTAATAGCTTGGTTTGATAATGCATTCTTAACTACTAATTTGCATAGACATCAGTTTTTTTAGCATCTTCAGTTTTGTCTAGATTTTATTTTTTTCCCTGAAAAGTAAATAATTTTGAAATTTCTCTCCCATGAAATCTTGGAATGTTACCAAACTAGGCCCTTAGCTCCCTGTCGTAGTTCAATCAATTGTAACTGATCATCTTTGCTGGTAGTTTTTTTTCTTTTTCTTTCAATTTGTAGAGTGAAGCAACATTTATGCATTTCAATTTGCTGCATAGTTTTTGCATGTTCAAGTTCTATTTTTTTTTGGCTTCAATGCTTCATAAATTTGACATTGTGCATTCTTACAAGAATCCCTCATTAGTTTGAGTTTAATATTGTGAATTGAGCTACAAATTTGAGTGCTGAGTGGAGACAATGTAATGAATTGATTCTTATGTTGTTGTAGGAAACAGATGGGATAAGACCGTTCACAATGCCTCTGATGCGACTTACATGTACCGCACTAGAAAGAGTGCCTCTAACTCGTTCCAAGATAATTGAAAATTTGATTAAGAAACTCCATATGGATCTAGTATTTTGTCGAGCTCCAAATGACAATGATGTATCAAGTGATCTCCGAGGTACATATACTTCTGTTAATATCGCCTACCACTACTCTTCTATTGTTTTTTATGGAACAAATTTCAACTCAAATTCACATACACAAACTAGGTGTTTTTATTTCTATTGTCTTGGATTGTGAAATTAAATCGATCTATGTTACAATTTGCAGAACGACAAGTGGAGAAACTCGGTCCATTACTTAAGTGGGTAGAATCCGAGTTTGGCTTTAGGCCTGTTGTATACACAAGTTTTTTCGGTGGGAAGCAAGAGCAAGGACTAGTGAGTGCCATCGAAAACCTCCTTAAAAAGACAGATGATTGTGAACTAGCTTCAATTGACGCAATTGCTGCAGCTGCGCATTCTTTGTTCATTGCTATTGGAATGTTTCGTGGTCAGTTGAGTATTGAGCAGGCGATTGAGTTGATTAGGCTGGAGGAAGATATGCAGGTTGATCGATGGGGTTTGGTTGAAGGTGGCCATGATATTGATATTGCTGATCTTAGAGTTCAACTCTCATCTGCTACTGTGTTTCTTGGACTTACAAGGAAACATTAGTTTCTTTTATTTTTAATTTAATTTGGTAATTACCTCCAATAAGTTTATTCTTGGGGGGCATTTGTTTCTTCCCTGTGTGTGTAGCAATAGGTATACAATAAATTGAATCTGTCCCAACTCCATAAATGTGTCTTGATATGTAATTCGAAGATCTGTTTTCTAAATACAATTGCATTTATATTTCATTAGACCATCCAGGAACCTTTGGATTTTAAGAAATGCGATTTGCTATTTCATTTTCAGCAAGGAGATGAGAAGAAGGTTTGTACTTTGTAGCACTAAAGTAGATGATTGATTTTATTGGTACTAAAACTTAGGTCACATATTTGACTCTGAAAAAGCACAATTGCAGAGGAATGGAATTGTAGGTTTGTCGATGTTTCTCTTATAGGCTACCGAAATGTGGTGTTTTAAGTTGTGAAATGTTTGTGATTTGAATTGTTTGAGTTGTATTATGGCTAGAGATATTGTCTGAGCAACTAGCCAGAGCAAAGTTTTAAAATTTCCTAAAATGCCCCTCAATAATTATGCTCATTTATTAGCCCGTCATTGGTCTAACCAATCTTATTTTTGCTTTCTTTACACAACCCATTCTTTCTCTGTTTATAAGCTTATTCCCAATTACGTGATCTCCTTCCCCATCCCAAACCAGACCACAATTTTTTATTCTATTCTTACTGAGAAAAAAACTAGCTAGACCACAAAATTAAGATTATATTGGCTCTTCTTTCTCTCTGCAATTAAGATTTTGATAAAAACTTGTAATTTCTGAGTGACACGTTTTTCCTCCCCAAAAATTGAATTGGAGATATTTCCGGCCATCTCTGCATCAAGATTTTCATCTCAAAATTAAGATTGGAATTCATACTAAAAGATGCAATTTCTTTGTTAAGCTCACTTTAAATACTGGAAAAAGAAAAGAAATGGAAAACTTGTAATGTTTGGAAAGAAATAAAATCATTATTCGTTAAAGTCAACTGCATAAAAGATGTTACAATCCAATACAAACCAGATTAATGTTGTATATACATACTGGAAAAAAGAAAAAAAGAAAAAAACAAAGGAAAAGCTATATGAAGAAAACATATTCCTTATACGGAGGACTAAGTAATCAATTTTGACTATGTGCATTAAAGGGTATTTTAGGAAATTTTAAAATTTTACTCTGGCAGCAACAATTGCTGCTCTGGCAATATCGCTAGCCTTGTATTATTGTTATCATATAGCTTTAGCACAATGAAAAAATCCAACAAGCTCGAGATTGAAGTTGAGTTTGATTCATAAAAGTTGGTACGGCTTTTCTTTGTTATATAAAAATCAAATTTACAACGATAGTTTGATAATTTATAATGTTCGGTTTGAGCATAGCTCAGAGAACAATGATCTAGTATATGAAATTATTAATCTATCAACTACAACTCTTGCTCGATCCAATTAGACCTTGTTCAGTTTTGATTGAACAATTGTCAATTGAGCCTTGTTTTGATTTCAATCAAGTTGTTAAAACTTGAATAATTATTTCTAAACAATATTTGAAACTCATCAATTTGAACATCGTAGTTATTTAACAATACTCAATCTATTTACACATCCAATACTAATCATATTGATGAAAGAAACAAATCCATCACTTTCTCCACCTATTCTCCATGTCCAACATAGCATATTAGCATGAGTGAAAACATGCTAAATTATTCAATGAGTTCTATCTACAGACAGGTTCATGTTTCCAAATCCAAATAAAAAACTTAACTCTTAAGCTCAAGTTTCTTGATATTCTGAATTTGCATACCAGGATTAAGTCCCTTGGGGCAAGCTTTAGCGCAATTCAGAATCGTATGACATCGATAGAGCTTATACTCATCGTTAATCGCATCAAGACGCTCCTTGGTGTACTCATCTCGACTATCCATGATCCATCTATTCGCATGCAAAAGTGCAGCCGGACCCAAATACGACTCAGGATTCCACCAATAGCTAGGGCAAGAGGTACTGCAACAAGCACACAAAATACATTCATACATCCCATCTAATTTCTTCCTATCCTCCTTACTCTGCAGAATCTCCTTCCCTTGATTCTCCGGCGGACTCTTCCTCTTCAGCCACGGCTCAATTGATTTATACTGATTGTAAAAGTTCGTCATGTCAACAACCAAATCCTTAACCACGAACATGTGCGGTAGAGGCGTAATCATCGTGGGACCACCCGAGGGTATTTTCGTCAGACAAGCTAATCCGTTATGTCCGTCCATGTTCATAGCGCACGAACCGCAGATTCCTTCACGGCAGGAGCGGCGGAAGGTTAGGGTTGGATCGATCTCGTTCTTTATCTTGATTAGAGCGTCGAGGATCATGGGGCCACATTCCTTCAGATCGATCTCGAAGTCCTGGAGCTCCGGTTTGTTCGCGGAGTCGGGGCTCCATCGGTAGATTTGGAAGGTTTTTGTGGTGCTGGATTGCTTCGCTTTGGGGTCTAATCGTTGCGCCTGAGCCTCCGAAGACTGGGGTCGGGAAATTACGGCCCTCGCCGCAGGTGATAGTGGCGGAACCCTAGATATCGCTCGCCGGAGCAACCCAGACGCCATTGTTAGGAGAGAAGGTGACTGTTGGTTTGTTTATAAAGGGAGGGAAAGTTAGATACCTGAGGAATAATGTGTACAAAACGATTGTAGAGAGTACAACTCGTTGTTGAATGACGGGAATGGGTTTGAGTGGGATTATGTAGAGGATTAAGGCGGTGAAGGAAAGGGTGAGGGTAGTTTGGGGAATTAAGTTGATAGAATAAATGAGGGGTGGAGATGGGAATGAAGCAACGTGGTTGGCTCCGGGTTCATTTGTTTTGTTTTTGAATGTGTGTTGGGGGAGGCTGGAACGTTGTCGTTTGGTGGATGTTAACATCTGTGAGCCTTCTGGGGTTGAGGGTGTTATTGTCAATTCAACTTTTTTTGTTATCCTTCTAGATATTCATTTTTTATTTTGTTTTTTCATCAAATTACGATCACTTTCTTTGACTATCAAGAACTCTAGGCTTCCCCTAATGTGTTTCTACTTGGACACTTATTAGAGGCTTATAAAATGGGCATGACTTTACTCTTTACGTAACTCCCTCCACGCTCATTTTGGTGTATAACTTGTTAAAAATGGTGTTTAAATGAAACTTCTAATTTTTTTTTTTAGGTAAAATCCAATTACAAAAATTCTCCTCATGTATTGGATATTACAAAATCCCCCTCTCGTTTATAATATTCTTACAATTAACCCTTTGTCCCTAAAATGTTCAAATTTTGCCCTTTAGGGGTTATTTGTAACGTTTATAATATATTATAAATTTTAAATTTTGGGTGTTAATTGTTATATCTTATAAATTATAAAAATGATAATGATAATCATATATTTACTACCAAAATAAATGATATAATTTATAATTGCCCATAATTTTCAATAATTGATTTTTTTACATATTTATTAATAATTTAATTTCTATAATAACAAATTAAATAAATTTTTAGTAACAAAATTTATAAATATAAAATTATATTGACACTAAATAAATAAATATTATTTTTATTGCAGTATTAAATATTGAATTTACAATACAAGATTAACTTTATTAAATTGAAATGTTTGATTTATGATACAATATAAAATTTATTAAATTTACTAATATAGAAAATAAATTCATGTAACTAAATATATAAACAATTTGTTTATATTTATAAAATATAATTATTAAAATTTTATCTAATTTATTGTTATACAATTTAAATTGTTAATAAATATGTAAATAAGTTTTATTTTGGTTTTTTCTTTTGCAAAATTGGAATATTTAAGGGGCAAGGGGTTAATTGTAAGAAGGTGACAAACCTGAGGGATATTTTTGTAATACCCAATACATGAGGGAAATTTTTATAATTAGACCTTACCTCGGGGGTAACCGTAATTTACCCTATGTTTATATTTTATGTGAAGATTGGTTTTGAGAAACAAGGTTGAATTGAAGAAAATGAGTTAATGATCTTATCAATTTGAATTTTGGCTCCGTCCATGATAGTAGGAATGGATAGTAAGGTGGAAAAATATTTCAAACCATGTTTGCTCGCAATTTAATCATAATACAATTATATTTATACATATTCTTGATTAAAAAAAAATGATGCTAATCATGCCGAGTTCATAATTGAGTGTGGTAAAATCGAGTTTACGCTAATTTTTTCTGACACAACCTATGACAACATGAGCCAATGTGTGGAGATCTACTAGGTAGTTGGGAACATGGGCGCAACAACTCATACTAATAATCTGATATTGATTGAGCTAATCACAATATTGCTTCTCTCCATTTTTATGATCTATGTATAAATCTATAGCTTTATTTTTATTTTTCTCGTGTCGTGTTGGCGCCTCGTCTTCTCCCTCCTAAAGACTCGTTCTAAATTAACATCAATATTCTTTCTTCTCTCTCTCTCTCTACGAGATTTGCTCTCCTCTCTTCCATCTGAAGGCTCAAACCTTCAATCTTTCTAGATGACGTCTGTAAGTTTTTTTCTTTCTTTTGTTTTTCCTCTTTATTTTCATTAATTGCATATTATCAAAGTCAGGAATTGGATGCAGATTTCGACTTTTCTGGTGATACATATTGTTTGCTCAATGTCTTTTGCTAATTTCATTTGATATTATCCGTCCCTTAAATTTATTGTTGGTTTCTTCTCACATATTAATCCCCCAAACCCTACATTGTTTAGAGAATGTTGTTTGAAACATAATTAATTTTGCATAATAGGAAATCAAATTTAATTGACAACAGCCCAATGTTGGTGACTAAAATGAAGCACATATGGAGCAAATAATTTATAAAAATAATTAGTTTTGATTACTTTTACATCAAACTCTATATTTATTTACCCCATTGTTTTGATGCAATATATGGAGATTAAGTCTTATTAATCATTCAGCATTTTGCTAGTAAGCATGTTTATATTAAACAAAACAATATGAACATGCTCCCATACTTATGTAACACCAGAACAAATCAAAATTGTGCACTGCAGCACGAGAAAGGTCGGCCATTGCCGAAATTTGGTGAGTGGGACGTGAATAATCCAGCCTCGGCTGATGGATTTACGGTCATATTTGCTAAGGCTAGAGATGAAAAGAAAGCTACAGGCACAGCTGCAACTACTGTGCCACCACCAAGAAACGACGTCATGTCTCAACCGCACCAACCTTATGAGTACCCTAGAAAGGTTCTTCTTTTCGATCCAATCCTAACCTATCTATTTTCATATTTTCTCTTGTTTCTTTTTCTTTTTTCTTTTTTTTTTTAAATGGTATGTTCTCTAAATTGATGCAGAAAAAGTGGCTTTGCTGTTTCTGAAAAGTTTGATGAATACAAAGCTATGAAATGGGATACAATGTAGAGTTTAAAGCAGCCAATCAGACTCCGGTTTTTGGGGATTGAAAGGCTGATGTAATTTTTACTCTTACTGTAAAGGCATCTTTTACATAACTTCTTCAAATTTCTATACTTCTCCTAAAGGGAAATTATGACAAGAATTTACTCTACATTTGTTCTTCTACAACTCTTCTTAGATTATGATAGAGCAAACACTATCCAAATGCAGTATAAACTTGGTATGTAGCCTAAGCATAACTGACAATTATGTAACTTGATTTGTTGCATTAGACTAAAATGGTAGATAAGTAGTAGGGAAAATGTTATGCCTATATACCCAGAAAGAGATTGATCACATATATAAAACACGGGGTTCAGTAAAAGGAAATAATATCAAAGTGACTTTGGTTCCACATACGGGAACATAGCACGATGACTCCACATCATTATTATTGAAATATTATCAGACAATTCTTCTAGGCCCTAATATAGATATCCTTCAACAGAACATCAGCAAAAGTTACCTATCATTTGAATAGGTTAAAAGATGAGGCTGAGATCAGTGATCCTAAGGTTCGTGCCAGAAATTACTTTTTCTGGCATAAGTTAATTAGAAAGTTCTCGAAAAATCGCGATAGCTCCTACTAAAGAAGAAGTTTGATTGAGGTAGGGAAGCCATTAATGTACATAAGTCATAATTCTCACACCTGCTGATGTGAGTCTAATCATCCCAGCCCTCCATCTCCAGAGCCAACAACGGTTGCTGATGAAACAGGCAAATCCGCATTTGCTGCTGATCCACGGCTCACCAATCCACGGCTTGCTGGGTGGTCATACTGACATGCACGTCCAAACTTGCAAAGACCAATACGTTCATAATCCCGACAAATATTCTTACCCTGTTAAGGATTAAAATCAATTAGGAACAGAATACAATTAGGAAATTAGAGAGGGAGAATATTTTAGGACATTGGGATCGAAAGTGCAAATTCGTAAAGAAGTGCAAAATAGTTGAAAAACAGGGACTAAAGGTGAAAATTTGTAATTGCAGGACCAAAGGTGCTGGACTAAAAATTTAACTTTGCCATTGATCCAGACACGACATTATGATGCAGGTAACTTTAGCAATATATTATCCACGAATATGGTTAACCCCTGAAAAACATTGCTTTGTGTTCATCTTCCAGAAGACAGTGTCCAACCTATGTAATTTTACTATAGGTCTTTCACATCTTTGAAATCCAAGGATGCATAGGATCCATGTTGACATGAAGTTAATGATAAATGATCGTTGGGAAGGATGCTTCTAAGTCCAAATTATTCTTCATTACGTTACCACTTTATTAATTTAAGACATTTCCAAACAAATCGTGAGAGATTCATGAAACTTCCTTACTCAGATTTCATGATCATTAACTCAAGAATAAAAGTCACCCAGATTTTTCAAAGGTATTATAGATCCTTTATTTTCAAGAACAAACAAATTGTGTAAAAGTAGAGCATTTAATATTCTTTCAAATAAACAACATGAACACTGTATCTAGGTCAAATGCCCCAACGGTTTCTTTATCATCACCACATCCCACCAAACCTTCCAGTCCACCACCAATAAATAAACAAGTAAACAGAAAGGTGTTTTTTTTTTTTTCCCATTCAATGTCATATAACAGCAGAAAAATATGTATACATATCCGCTGGGTACTTCTCAACCTTACATGGCATGTGATGAAGCTAGAGAACGAAAAAGATATATCAAACATAAGTTCAAGGTGCAACAGAATTATTTGAACTTACAGGTCTCAGTGGCAGGCCGTTCTCATTAAGAACATATTCCTCTGGCTTAGGCATCCTGTCCTTAGGGTGGTGATACCGACAGGTGAACTTCAATTTGCAATTTCCAGTTGTCATGAAGTAACAACATTCAGGCTGACCTGGTCGTTCAGGAAATTCCTCAACTTGCACAGTAATATCTGGTTTACTATCAGAACCATTGGCAGATGTCATGCTCTGATGGGAATAGCTTGAGTTCTGAGTAAATCAGGACTACAGGATCAGATATGTGTATAAAGCCTCAGGAAAATTAAATTGATCAAACAGCAGAGCCATTACATGCATTCCAAACATTCTTATTGTCTACGCAAGATAAAGAGCAGTTGGGATTTGGGAATCACATGCAAACATATTACACAATAAAAAACTTGTATTTACCATGAAATGCGAATACAAAGGCAGGGCTTAATATGAATAAGGAAAAAAAAACAGAGTAAATATTAAAAGTGACCGTGGCGAAGAAAAAGTTTTTAAGTACCTGATACCCATTCCATTCTGGTTGTTTATCCATCCACGGAGAAAATGCATGCACAGGTTCATAAGGTGAGAAGTTTTCCAAATAAGAACCACCACTATTTGGAAACTTGTGCAAAGACCAGGAAGGTTGATCTGGTTGTGATGCTCCTGTCAGATGCTGAGAATCACTATAGTAATTGTCTGGAAGTCGAATTGCTTGTTTCCAAAATGGCTCTTCCAATGATTTGGGAAATTCCTTTCCTACCATTGAAGTAGGATCAGGATGATGATATACGCAAAGAGAACCATATCCACATGAACCTTTGCGCATGTAGTACGGGCACTCCTTCTCTCCCTATTAAAAAACACAACATAACTATAATTCAAAGAAAACCTCGGATACGTGTCCAAGTAAAGTATGCACTGGGAAGACCAAAATGATAGAGAAAGAAGAATTCCAATTTCCAAATGTTTCAGCCAATACTTAGCAGAACCAGCGAAACAAAGTATTAGCCATTATGTATATGAATTTTGTCTATACCGGTCGCATTGGCAAACCCATAAAGTTTAGCTCTGGAAATGAATTTTCAGATACTTCACCAGGATGGCGGTATCTGCAAGATTTTACATTCTTGCACACTCCTGCAATTGAGTACTGCAAAGACCAAAACCATAACAAATAAGCTCACGGATGCATCAAGTATAGAATTGATTTAGAAAATAGCTAGCCACCAAGTTTAAGTTGTAGCTGATATTAAAACAATCCAAACACATATATTAACATAAAAACAATACGAAATCACATCATTAAAAAAAACCAACAAACACAAAGAGGTGTGCAATTGTAAATTACATATATCATACTAGCTTTGACACTAAGGAACCAAATATCATGCACCATTCTTCCGAGATATTAAAACTAAAACTTTATATGGATAACCGTGCTGAACCTAAGTAACGTAATTTGTGTGGTTACGCACGCCCTCCAATTCACGTGTATAGCGTGATTATCAGAATTCAAATAAAATTTTCACAAATATATTGAACTACATTCACGAATCTTTCTGAACATCTTATGTCAGCTAATAATTTTCTGACATGTGGTCAACGCCAAAGAAACTTTCCGGCTCTATAATAAATGATGTTAACGTTGGCGCATATTTACCAAGAAATTTAAACATATGTATTACACACTAGAAATATTTATAATTTTTAATGATGAGTGAACAGACCTACTCCCAATAAACATATATTACAAGATTAGACACTGTGTATATATTTATAATAATATTATTAAATATTGAATTACTAAAAGCGACTGAAATTACTCTAGATCACAGATAGAATAAAATCGCTTTAGAGGGCGATTCAAGTACTATTATAAATGCTAGTGAGAGAGATACGGATAGTTGTGCTGCCTATGGTAATAT
The DNA here is from genome assembly GCA_034814905.1 of Penstemon davidsonii. NCBI lineage: Eukaryota > Viridiplantae > Streptophyta > Magnoliopsida > Lamiales > Plantaginaceae > Penstemon > Penstemon davidsonii. The sequence goes on from JAYDYQ010002688.1 coordinate 11,236,303, forward strand.
TATAAATGATGCCAAACTCATAGCTAAAGGTTTTGAAGTGTTTAAAGTTCGCCACGTATTGACGGAAGGGAATCCAGCAGTCCATGAATTAGCCAAGTTATCTAATAGAGATTCTTTTTTGTCGGATTTATTACGTTCTTCAGTTCATGATATTGTAAATTCTGAACTTATTCATTAATGATATTTGATATTTCCTCTAAAAAAAAAGTGATTACTATTGATTTACATTTTACAAGGCGTAACAACACTTTATTTTTAATTCTTTAACTACTATTGATATTAATTTTTTAATTAGTATATCATTATTTTTGTATTATTCTACATCAAGTTCTAAAGGCGCTGTCATTCTTCAAATTTTTAATTTCTCACGCTCTCAGGATCTCATTCCCTTAGTTTCCTAGTGCTGAACTATATCAAACAGTAAGCCATTTGTTACAAAATGTCAAACTGATAACTATTTATAACAAAAATCATCAAACATAAGTATAAATAGGGAAAACTTATGAAAACATAATTAGCAACAATTTAGCTAGACATTCCAATGTCTCTAACACCCATTTTATGAACAACAAAAATAAAAATCATTTGCCACATTACAACTGTTTACCTTGCAGTCAATCATGCCAGGATTTTCAGTACCATAGTCCCTGCCCTTAACAAACTTCAACAAACTCAAAATCCACCGTTAGAAAACAATCAAAAAAAAAAGAAAAAACAATAACACAGATTTTCTGAAATCCCTGTAACTCCGAAATTACCTGCCGAGTTCTCTTTACCGGATGATTGTACCTACAACTGAGTCCAAACTTACAAGCGCCAGTTCGGACGTAGTGAGGGCAATCTCCGGCGTACGGCCGCAGAGGCAGCGATTCGCTGCATTCTGGACCACCGTTTTGGTTGTGTCCATAGCCATTGATGACGGCTTTCTGTTTTAAATCAGAATGTAGAACTACATTCTCCATTTTCTCAATCAAATCATCCTCGGAGGGCGGAGCAATCAATGAATGCTCTTGTTTTTTCGCCTCCGCCTCCATAAACGGCGTCGTAAGGTCACCGTCCCCGTGAGATCCCATGTTTGCACCTTAAGATATCACAAACCCTAGAATGCGAAATCAGTGTTTTTCGTATAAACTGCTTTTCGCTGATATTTATGTCACTAATGAACAGCTCTGACTCTTGTTTTGAGTTGGTTTCTGCAGGAAATATGTGTGGGGTCCGTAGGATTAGGTGAATATTCTTCTGGAGTTTCCCGTCAAATTTTCTCCAATTAAAACTAAAGTCGCTTCACAATGTTAACAACTTATATTCAGCGATTAACCTATTGGAATCTGTTTATTGAATGCTGAGTTGTAATGCAAAACATGATGATACTAGTTACTAAATCTATAATAAATTGTGTTTTATAACTCTATTTCATCATGTAATATTATATTATTATATATAAAATAAAGAATTAGTGTACCATAATATATATGCCCCATGCAGGAAATATTCTCCTAAAAACTCAGTTGAATATTGAACATAACTCATAATCAGGGCGGATGCACATTGGGGGTCTGTAGACTCCACTTAACTTAACTCTTTTTTTTTTTTTTAATATAATAGTTATATATATTTTGGTTCTAAAAAAAATAAGCTCAAATATAATATTTTCATCCAAAACTCTTGCTCATCGATCAGCCCAAATATGATAATTGACTCAACTTTCATTCCAATCCAAAAACTTGATACATCATAAGTCCATAACCATCCCAAAAGTCCTTACTCAATGTGTATCAAATTCGATTGACTGCATAAATCAATTGTATTTAGTTTCTTCTTAAAAAATGATTTGCATTTCATGGACATGATGAACTGAAATCTTTAAACAACCAAGGGAACTTTCTTCAACTTTTAAGTTTTCCAACGGATCAATCAAAATGAGGTTGCTAGAGCAATTATTTTACTGAATGTCCCAAAAAATCTTAAGTTAACGTCTTCTTCAATTCAAAAATACATTGTCAATGCTTCCTCAATTAAAACTACCAATGCTATTATTAGAGAGCTCGGTGATGGGTTATTTGTTATTCTTCTCGATGAATCTCGTGATATATCTTGTAGGTGTAAATGACGATTAATTTGAGATATGTGAATTCACGAGAATATGTGATGCACTACAAAAAAAATTATATTTTTTCCACAAGAAATTGTGACAAAAAGTAACTATTTCGTTTCGAAAATATTAATGTGACGAAAAAAATTCTTCCCTCGCAGAAAAATTTGTGACAAAATTTGTTTTCCTCACATAAATCTCTGTGACAAAATGAATTTTCTCACAAAAGGCAGTCAAATGTGATGAATATGTTTTCACATTGCCCCCTTTTTTTGTCACATGTAACAAATTCGTAATGCAGTATCATATGTAATTAAAGTAACTTGTGAGGTTAATTTTCTCAAATTTCACGACCTTGTTTTTATATCTCGTCATATTTTTTCTCGTGGATGAAATATAACCTTTAAGTTTGACCTTAATTGATTTTTTTTATTGACTTTAGTCCCACTACATAAACTTCATGAATCTGCCTCTGCTCATAACTCGTACTTATGGCGTGTGTACGTGGTTGTTCAAAAATATAGAAATTAATAGAAAAAATCACGAAGAAATTCTCAAGAACATTTTTCAAGTCAAGTATTCGCTATATATCAACTTTGAATCTAGTTATTATGTAAAACTCATTTAATGGATGACTCAAACTAAATTGAGATGGAAGTTCTTTGTTCTTTGTTGAGGGATGACAGGGTTATTGGATCTTCAGATTTTGGGGTGTCTTGGGGCTTGCTCTATATATATCTGAAGGTAAATTATTGCATTTTTTGTACTAAATTTTATGTCAATTTTTACTTTGGGTATTAAATAAATGCATGTCAATACATTTGGTACCATAATTTAACAAATTGTTTCACATTTAGTACTGTTATTAACTAAATTGAAAATCACACCATCAAATTGGTAACGTAGTCGTTAAGTTAGTTTCAATTATTGCAAAATTAGGCATAGTTTGTAGTAGTAGATGCTTGTTTTCCTCCCCCACCCCTAAAAAAAAAACTAATAAAGTTAATTTCAATACAGAAAATGAAGGAATAATCACGCAAATAATTTTATTCAACATCGATTATTTTGATACTTTAGAAACGATTATTTTTTAAATTTCATATATTTTTTTAAAACTTTGCTAAGTGATAATTCCACGATTGTCATAAGCAACTCTAGCTTTTCATTCCCCGTCATTTTTCTGTTAGGAATTTTTCACTTTTATCCTTCACCTCTCTTCTCAAAATACATTCTACCACTACTTTTATCATTTATTTGTGATTTATTTTTTTAGTTTATTCATCTTTTTATTACAGTATTGTATAATGTGGAAGTAAAAGTTTCTAAATTATTTAATCTTTGCCTTTACTATCTACTCATTTTAATTATTATTTAAGCTAAAGTTATACAAAAGAAAATTTAATTAGTTAATTTCAATTTTACTATATTTTGTTTTATAGTCTGAGTTTTGCACAAAATTAAGGTTAATTTTGTAAATTAAATGAAAATTTACATTCTAAAATATAATTGAAACCAAACACTATATCAATTATAGTATAAGAAATTCTTTTAAAAGTAATTATACTAGAATCAATTATCTTAAAAGCAATTATGCAATAGTTGGGCTAAACTATGCGTGCAATGGAATCATTTTCCTTTTCAACAAGCCATTTAATGGCTTGTTGTCGTTTCCATACCTTTTCTTTTGCAACAAAATATTTACATTATATAATAAGAAAAAGATTAACAAAGATAATTTATTATGTTCATGGTATCATTTAATGTAGTTAACCAATCATTTCACTCTCTAATTAATTCTTCGTATTGAGATATAAATTACAATTACAATACTCTAGTTCATAAAATTAATTCTTATACAGTACCTTTCCTAAAATAAAATAAAACATAGCTCCGAATAAAAATTAAAATAAAACACAAATATCCCTAACTACTATCTAAATTCATACCTAGAAATATAAATTTCAAACATATTGCTCATAAACAAATTGAAATGCAACCATAATAAAGACTAATCCATAAGAAAACATAGCAGAATTTATGGAAGCACCAGAAGTTCCACCTGAACCGGCTGCAGCAGAATTTCCCTCCTGCTCAATAACCCATATGATCATTCGCTGCCCCTTCTCACAGTGCCCGGTTGCGCCGCTTATAAAGTAGAAAAAACCCGACCGGTCCAAAGTGTAGATTGTGTAGCCCGTGTTGGAAAAATAGTTGGGCCGGTCCGAATTGCATTCGTTGTAGTTGGTCTTGTTCACTTCCATTACAGAATCCTTCTTATACTTGAAACCTTAAAATGAACATAAAATCAAGAAAGGTACGTAAATGCAAATTAATCATGAAACTTATAGTATTTATTATTTTTATCTAAAATTTAGTATATATTCATACTCAATACACGTAACACGTACAAACTTGTTCACATAAATTTGATAGATCGATATTTAATTAAATTCTTCGAAATGAGCATATATTTGATAATCGATAACATGTCGCACTTGCTCAATATATGTATGTAACTAGAAGGCCACCATGACAGTATTTGAATTCTTTTGAGGAAAGTGAGAATTTTCAAGATGTTCTAAGAATATGTATAACGTGTTTGAACTTTAGAAAGAATGACTAGAACTAGATTTCTTTAACCAAAATTTGTTTTTAAAGAAAAAATAATTCACAACATTTACTGCATAGATACCATTACATTTCTTCTTCACGTCCAATTTTGTTTTCCTAGTCTATATTTAAAAAAAAAAAGAAAAATCAATAGCTAGACTAGGTGCAAATTATTTAATGATTGTTAACAAACATGAAAACATATATCATTTAAATATCAACCGTGCATTACAAGATGTTTACAATTAATCTAGCTAAGAAATCTCCGATTAGTCTGAAATTTTCTAAAAACAAAACGAACAAGGTCTAACTCTCGTCTTCCCTATGAAAATATGAGACATGAAGTTACGAATAAAGTAAAAATCCTAGTCCATACTTCATTTTTAAATTATTCTAAAAAACAAGTGCAATTATACTTACAAATAGTGTCACCAACCCTAAACCTCTTTTGTGAAGCCCATTCATTGTAGAATTTGGTGTTGTTTGGAGGTGGGACGATCCAACCAGCTCTCTCGCCCACTTGGAATTCAATGCAAGAAACGCATTTAAAAATGCACAAAACCATTGTTAGTACAAGCACAAAGCGTGTTGTTGACGCCATTAGTGAATGACAAAAGTACTTTTGTTTTGGTACAATAAATGATTGGGTTAATTTGCAAAGACGGGTTAATTAGAGTTAATTAATGAAGAGGTATGGACTAATTAATGGCATGTAAATTTCGATTAAATAGTGAATCTAGTACTTGTATAATTGCAGTTATTAAGATAAGCATGAAATGAACGTGAAGGTTGTAGTGGCTAAGTGGGGTGTAACGGTTATGATGCTTTGTTAACTTGGTCATCTCTTTTCTTTTTTCTTTTTCATTTTCTGTCTTCTTCTTTCTTTTTTTTTTGTGGATATTGAGATCAATTTTTAGGATTTTGAATTTGTGATATTTCAGTAAGTGTTCACTAGAAAGAAGACATGGTGATTAATTTTAATTTATTAAATTTAATCAAGTTGAAAATTGGATCGAGCTAATAAGTTTCCGACCCTACGCATTTTAATTTTTGTGTTGTTATTCAATTAGTAGAGAAGAAATTGAAATCAAGTCGTGGGACTTCAATTTAGTCGTATTGATAAAAACTTATTAAACTTAACGCGAACACAAATTTAATTTACATTTATACTCTATTTAATTTCATTTTTTAGTATATGGAAAAAAATTAAATGCTATTATTCCAGATTTATCTCGAGTTCGATCTATAAAAACTCTTTGAAGCGTAATTAAATATACATAATAAATCAAATTCAATTTCAAATAAAAAGAAAAAATCAAATTCGAAATTATTTATCTCAACTTATGGAGCTCAACACTATATAAATATATAAATATAAAATCATTCAAACTTCGACACATGTTCTATTAAATTAAAATTTATTTTATCATAATTAGCTTAACAATTAAATCAAAATTAAGTATTATTCTATGAGGGAAAAATACTTTTGATACTAAATTTTAGTTCAAAAAACACATTTGATACCAAGCTTTTTGAAAAAACACATTTCATATATACCTTAATTCACACTTTCTTGACATATTAAGTTTTCCTTATCAAATTTCGAAAGTAATTCAACACGTGCGTGTTAAGCAAACAATGGTGGGTTTTTAAAACACGTGCATGTTTTCCCTCCCATTGTCAACTTAACGGGTACGTGTTGAATTCCGTCCGAAAATTGATATCAAAACTAAATATGTCAAGATGATGTAAATCATGATATGAAATATATTTTTTCGAAAAGTTTAATACCAAATGTATTTTTTGGACTAAAATTTGATATCAAAAGGGTTTTTTCCTCATTATTCTATATTCGATTAAAAAAATATGTGTTAATTTGGCTTCAATTGTCATAACTTCACCCTTATGCTGCAAGCAATAATATAGAGAGGAAAATGTAAAATCTCCTAGTAATCTAAGGCGGCAGCGTATTAATGAAAGGAAGTAACGTTTTTATGGGTCACCAAATGGGAAAAACTGCTGCCTAATTTCAGCTCATCTGCTTCAACAAACTCTTCTCTTCTCATGAAAATTCCAACCGCCCATGGCCCCAACCAATCGTAGGTAATTTCCTTAAATTTCTATTAAATGCAGCCCAACTGTTTCCTCCTCCTCATCTATTTTTTATTATTATTATTTTATTTATTTATCGTCATGCTATAAATGATAAATTTATAATAATTATAAATTTAAATTTCCAGTATAATTTTGTTTTGCTAGACATTAAAGAACTAATTAGGAAATGAATTTATAATAATCTGAACATAAATCAATAATTGTTTCCTCCTATTCTAGTGTATTTTCCTTTCATAATAACACAATTATACTTTATTGATTCATAAACTAAACGGGCAAATATTTCTGTTATACAAACTTATGGTGTAATTTATTTATTTTCGTAATTTAAGTAGGCACTTAACAATACAAGTTTTTGTTTTCTTTTTCTTTGAGGAAACAATACAAGTTTTATACTATAGTTTAGCATATCAAGTACAATAATTCTAATCCAATAAACAATAATAGTAAAACAAAGATAACACTTGTTTACATATTTGAATATTTATGAATCTAGTTAATTAATTTTTTATTTTTAAATAATTTTTAACCAAGGATATGGATCCATAAAAATATATCATCACTCTAGACATTCTGCATAAGAGTAACCATTAGGGTTAAAAACGAATTGAGTAGTTTTGAACTATACATTGTTCAAAATTGATTTGAGTTTTGTATCGAGACTGAGTTTTGTTAGATTGTTAAACGAACCTATATTTCGAACGAGCTCTTATCAAATGGTTGGATTGCATTTATTGACCTTTTATCTAGTAGCTTAGTGTTATACATGTGTTCAACCGAATTTTTAGCTTATCGAGTCGAGATCGAGCCAAACTTAAAAAAATATCGGCCGATAAATATTGTTCTAGCTTGTTTGATTTGTATGACAACCAATCTGAATCATACTTTTTTCGAATGAATCCAAACCGAGTATTAAATAGCTTGATTTAATTTTCTTCCCCATTAACAATTTTCCGCCGATCAATCAAATAATCAAAGTGACACAAGACAAATAAGAAATAAATAAAACCTGATTAATTTCTATACTATATTTTCGAAAAATGAAATCACTTATATAAAATGTTAAAGAATAAAAAGAAATGACATACACTGATACACTATATATAAGTCCATTTGAAAGCCACATCTCATAATAATCATGGCGGATTGCATCTTAGATCAGCTAAAATCTCAGCCTTCATGGCTTCTCCTCCTCCTCACACTCGGCTTTTTCTCCCTCCTCAAATTCTCACTCTCCACTCTCAAATGGATCTACGTCAATTTCCTCCGACCCGGAAAAAACCTCAAAAAATACGGGTCATGGGCTTTGGTAACCGGACCCACCGACGGCATCGGCAAAGCCTTCGCGTTTCAACTCGCAAGAAAAGGAATCAACTTAGTTCTAGTGGGTCGAAACCCTAACAAGCTCAACGAAGTATCCGAATCCATTAAATCGAAATTCGGGTCAACCCAGATTAAAACTGTAGTGGTTGACTTTTCAGGGGATATAGACGACGGCGTTTTCAGGATTAAGGAGACGATTGAAGGGTTGGATATTGGGGTTTTGATTAATAATGTTGGGGTTTCGTATCCGTATGCTAGATTTTTTCATGAAGTGGATGACAAATTGTTGAATGATTTGATTAAGGTTAATGTTGAGGGTACTAGTAAAGTGACTCAAGCTGTTTTGCCTGGAATGGTGAAGAGGAAAAAGGGTGCTATTGTCAATATTGGGTCTGGTGCCGCCATTGTTATTCCTTCTGATCCGCTTTATTCTGTTTATGCTGCAACAAAAGCGTGAGTATTATTATTATCTCTGAATATGTATCTTTATTTGCCATATTTTTCTTTTATATTGTGTGTTTTTGTTATTTGTTTTAGTTGGGTTGATGCTTGATTTGGATTCGTTATTTGAAGTTGTGTTTTGGGCTCCAATTGATTGTTGAATTAGCTGATCTTGAATGATCTTTGATTTTAATTGAGCTAGTGCAGTAGCTATGAGTTTTGCTACTTGTTAATAGTAATACAGAAGCTTTTTTGAATTGAGCTTCAAGAATTATTAGAAAAACAAATTCCTTTAAATTGAGTGGATTTCAAATCTAATTATGACATTTTGGATTGGTTTTTCAGTCATAGTTTATTTTTTCAGTAATGCTGGAACTGTGCTTTCTAACTGTCAAGAATTTAAAAGTGAATTACTGTTTCTGCTCATTTTAGTTGTTCAGTAGAGTGAGACTATGTTTAGTTCTTGGATTTTATGATTTTAGTGAGAAAAAACAGTAAAGCTATCTGTGATTCTTGAATTTTATCGAGTATAAACAGTTAGAAAACTATTTTTCTTGTATCAAAAGATGGAACAGTATGCTTTAGTTTTTGTTAATATTTTTTTATTTTCATTTCATTTTACTCACTACCGTCCAAAAACCAAACATTGCTTAAATTTTCCCAGAGGTGAATGATTTAGTATCTGCTAATAGCTGGCATATTAGTGCTAATATTGATGATTCAAAGAAAGAAACATGAATTTACAATCCTGGAAATTTCCAATGACCATATAGCTTTAAGATGTGTGCCTTCTTTGCTTTTTAACTTAGATATGATGAAGAAATTGAAATGAATTATTTTTTTAATCTGATAATATGAATTTGATGTTTGTAATTATCAGATATGTTGATCAGTTCTCGAGATGCCTCTATGTGGAGTACAAGAAGAGTGGGATTGATGTGCAGTGTCAGGTACATTCGGCATTCGAAACTATTTTATGTCATTAATGTAATCGATGCCTGTTTTCTCTTGTTCTAAAGTTTTACCTCTGTCCATAAATTAATATGTCTGTCATATTGTTCCTATCCAACTAATTAGGAATTTTACTGGTTAAAAATATTAATAAGCCGAAATAAGTGAATATGGATCTAGATTGATCTAATCCGTCAAAGATCCCATTCCTATTAATGTTTAATACCATATGTATGTATTTATTTTTACATTTAATTTTATTGACTTAAAAAAAGTTAGATAGAATAAATACGAAAAATACTACTAAAATTCTATGCGATGGTGTTTAATATTGCTAGCTAGTGATTATTTAACATCATGGTGGATTGCATGTATTCATGTTATACTGAAAATCTTGAGCATGCATTACGTTCCAATAAAATGTCTGCAATTCTATCGAAATAAAAAGAAAAAATCTACCTTCAATTTTATTCATTGGTTTGTATATTTTGTTCCCAATTATATCGGATTTTGTTTTCGTGATAAAATTCATCTATGAGATAGTTGATTTTTCAGATTTTAATTTTTTTAAACTACCTGCAGTTTTATTCATTAGTTTGTATATTTTGAATTGGATTTTGATCTTGATCTCGTGTATTACTAATTTGTAGGTACCATTATACGTTGCAACAAAAATGGCATCAATCAAAAGGTCTTCGTTCCTTGTTCCATCAACCGATGGTTATGCTCGTGCTGCTTTACGTTGGATAGGGTATGAACCACGATGCACTCCTTACTGGCCTCATTCACTCCTTTGGGCTTTGGTACACTCTTTACCAGAGTCAGTCGTGGATGCTTGGCGTCTGAAATTCTGTCTTGGAATTAGGAAAAGAGGACAACTCAAGGACTCCAGGAAGAACGAATAGAAGTCGTATGTCTCTGCTTTCTTACTCTCTTTATGTTTCGTTGTCCTCCAGCTCATATAAGTGAAAATGTTGTCTGAGACAGAGGAGTAATCTTAGAAATTGAATTTAAGGTTAGTTAAAATTTCATTTGTTAGAACTTTAATGTCTTGTTTCTTTATGAAGGTGTGTTAATTTAAGAGAAATTAAAACTTGCATATTTTTGTATCATATGCCTAATTTCTTGGCAAAGTTTCTAATAGTATTTGTTGTCAATGTTTCGGATTTGAATTGGAATGGTCCAGGCTAATGGATCGGATTCTATGGAATTTTCATTATGTCTAATTATATACTTCTCAAACGTCATACTAATTAAATTAACTTATAGGCTCAATTTGTTTTTATTGCCTATAGAGATTTTCTCTATTTTTTTTTTCCTGATGATTAAAATAACTGCCCATTGGGGTTCAACATAATACTTTAAAACTACATGTCAACTTGTCGATAAACAATGGTGTTGATAACTAATCAAATATGACTCATGTCTAGTTTAATAGCCGATACACCAATGTTAATTTATTCGTAAGTAGTAAAAGATATCAAATTCAAATCTTTACGTACTCGTATTTGCTTGTCTTAGATTATGATGCTTTTTAATCATGAAGATCGTTACATTTTTTATTGGTTTAGTTAGTAACTAAACTCATATTTGCTCTTATCTTAGATTATGTTACTTTTTAATCATGAGAATATTATATCCTTAATTGGTTAAATTTTTAGTCAATTAGATTCAATTCAGATAGCATTTGGATTAGAATGTAATTTACCAAAAGTAAGATGGCAAAAAGTTAAACAAATTTTAAAACTCTTACAAATTACGTATTGCTATAAAGGTACAAATGCCGAATCACATATCACATTAGTACAAAACATCCCTAAAATTTACAAAAAATCACCTTTGTACTTGTTTATATGAACTATAAATCTCTTTTCTATCAAACACTTCACTTCTCCTAGGAACATCAGCTAAAATACAAAACTCTCTCAAATTCCTCCTAATCTTCACATTTTTCTTCTTCTCCAATGGCCGAGGGCCTAAACTGCAAATATCGATCAATTCCCCGTGCATCTCCAAAGACAGAACAACGGCATCATAAGCTTTAGCTGAAAGAACAAGGCCCATTTTAAGAGCCCTCAAGTATAACTCATAAGCAAGCCTAGGCTTACCATCATTTACAAAAGCCTCAATCAACATTTCATAAGTCACCTCATTGGGCACTATATCTAGCGATTTCATGCGCTCGAACCAAACACATGCATCAGTCCCCCGATTATTTTTAGCACAACCGCTAATTATAGCATTAAAAGTCACGACGGTGGGCCCAATCCCGACTCTAACCATTTCCTGGATGATCGATTCAAGAAAATCGAACTTTCCTTGTGCGGAATAAATCGAAGCCAAAATAGTGTAGGCATACAAATTTGGCTCAATACCCATTTTGCCCATATGTTCCCAAACCTTAAGGGCCTCATCGTAAAGTTTACCTTTCTCAAGAGCACTAAGCAAGGCCCCGTACGAGATTATCGTGGGTTTTTTCGCCATTTTCAACCATTCTTTTGAATATTTCAATAGCAGATGAAGTTTCCGAGGCTTTGGAACAAGCAACGAGAACCGAATTCCATTCTCTACTACCCGGTTTAAGGCCTTTTTCTACCATTTTGTTGAGTAATCTTACACCCCATCTCCAAATTCCTTTCTTTCTAGCAGCAGAGAGAAGTACGTTAAAGTGAGAGACAATAAGTTCATAAGAAATGTTGTTTGGTTTTGGTCCTTTGTCCAATAAATCCTCGTATATTTCTAGAGCTGCCCACCATTTCTTGGCCTTTCCCATTACCCAAATGACATGGTTGCACACAGATAAGCTTATATGAGTGTCCATTTCTCTTATCCTAGTATACAATTCCTTAGCCACAATATAATGTTCTTCGCGTGTACATGCCCATACGAGCCTCTCGTGTTCTTCACAACCCAGTCGAACGCCAGCCTTATCTATCTCCTTTAGTAGTCTCAATACCTCAAATCTTAAGTTGGCATTTCTCACAAGCCAAAGTCTAGTTACGTGGTAGCATATACGAATTGTAAAGTTCTCTAGCTTCTTAAACTCATAATCCCAATCTTCATTATCATCTTTTCCAATTTCACCCTTTTGGTATTTATTTCTTATATCAACAAAGAAGGCTAAAGCTCTAAATCCATCTTCCATTCTACGATAAGCAGATAAGACCGTGGAATACGATGAAGGAGACAGAGTAAAACCCTTCAACGGCATCTCCTCGAAAAGTTTGAGAGCATTGACTTCTTGTCCTTGTTCAATATATACCCCCATTAAAGTGTTGTAAGTGACAACATTAGGATGCACTCCTTCTATTTCCATATCATTCAAGACTTCCTTAACAGAATCAAAATTTTCAGCATGCCGTAATGCTCCCAAAACATTGTTATATATAAAAAGGTTTAGTTGTATAGAACTACCGGTCTCGTTCCTCTTTCTCTTAAGCCACTCAAAGAGAGCCATAGTCGAGTCTACGTTCTTGTCTTTGCCGAAACCTCTAATTATGGTGGAATACACTTGAAGGGGAAACTCTCCCTTCTCTTTTAGAACTTCTTCTACATCATCTGCCGATTTCGCAAAGCGTAATTTCCAAGCCAAAGCACGAACATTTATCCTAGAACTATTACCATTTTGAACTTTTTCTCCATTTTTAGTTCCACCCTTTTGTCCATCAACATCTTTATCATCCTCATGAATGATCTTTGAAAAATCACTTAAGTGGTCAAATTCTACATTTGCAAAATTCTCACCAACTATTGGTTTCTCCAATTGAAATTCCAAAGCTAAAGGCGCGACGAACGAACATTTCTTCGGTTTAGACAAGGGATTAAAAGTGCTTTTAGGATACAAATGAAAGAATCTCCATTCTAACCTACATTTTCTGCCCCCCCCCACCCCCCCCCCCCCCCCCCCCCCCCCCCCCCCCCCCCCCCCCCCCCCCCCCCCCCCCCCCCCCCCCCCCCCCCCCCCCGCACCCCCCCCCCCCCCCCCCCCCCACCCCCCCCCGGCCCCCGCCCCCCCCCCGGCCACCCGCCCCCCCCCCCCCCCCCCCCCGCCCCCCCCCCCCCCCACCCCCCCCCCCCCCCACCCCCCCCCCCCCCCACCCCCCCCCCCCCCCACCCCCCCCCCCCCCCACCCCCCCCCCCCCCCACCCCCCCCCCCCCCCACCCCCCCCCCCCCCCACCCCCCCCCCCCCCCACCCCCCCCCCCCCCCACCCCCCCCCCCCCCCACCCCCCCCCCCCCCCACCCCCCCCCCCCCCCACCCCCCCCCCCCCCCACCCCCCCCCCCCCCCACCCCCCCCCCCCCCCACCCCACCCCCCCCCCCCCCCCCCCCCCCCCCCACCCCCCCCCCCCCCCCACCCCCCCCCCCCCCACCCCCCCCCCACAATCAAATAATCAAAGTGACACAAGACAAATAAGAAATAAATAAAACCTGATTAATTTTCTATACTATATTTTCGAAAAATGAAATCACTTATATAAAATGTTAAAGAATAAAAAGAAATGACATACACTATATATAAGTCCATTTCAAAGCCACATCTCAAAATAATCATGGCGGATTGCATCTTAGATCAGCTAAAATCTCAGCCTTCATGGCTTCTCCTCCTCCTCACACTCGGCTTTTTCTCCCTCCTCAAATTCTCACTCTCCACTCTCAAATGGATCTACGTCAATTTCCTCCGACCCGGAAAAAACCTCAAAAAATACGGGTCATGGGCTTTGGTAACCGGACCCACCGACGGCATCGGCAAAGCCTTCGCGTTTCAACTCGCAAGAAAAGGACTCAACTTAGTTCTAGTGGGTCGAAACCCTAACAAGCTCAACGAAGTATCCGAATCCATTAAATCGAAATTCGGGTCAACCCAGATTAAAACTGTAGTGGTTGACTTTTCAGGGGATATAGACGACGGCGTTTTCAGGATTAAGGAGACGATTGAAGGGTTGGATATTGGGGTTTTGATTAATAATGTTGGGGTTTCGTATCCGTATGCTAGATTTTTTCATGAAGTGGATGATAAATTGTTGAATGATTTGATTAAGGTTAATGTTGAGGGTACTAGTAAAGTGACTCAAGCTGTTTTGCCTGGAATGGTGAAGAGGAAAAAGGGTGCTATTGTCAATATTGGGTCTGGTGCCGCCATTGTTATTCCTTCTGATCCGCTTTATTCTGTTTATGCTGCAACAAAAGCGTGAGTATTATTATTATCTCTGAATATGTATCTTTATTTGCCATATTTTTCTTTTATATTGTGTGTTTTTGTTATTTGTTTTAGTTGGGTTGATGCTTGATTTGGATTCGTTATTTGAAGTTGTGTTTTGGGCTCCAATTGATTGTTGAATTAGCTGATCTTGAATGATCTTTGATTTTAATTGAGCTAGTGCAGTAGCTATGAGTTTTGCTACTTGTTATAGTAATACAGAAGCTTTTTTGAATTGAGCTTCAAGAATTATTAGAAAAACAAATTCCTTTAAATTGAGTGGATTTCAAATCTAATTATGACATTTTGGATTGGTTTTTCAGTCATAGTTTATTTTTTCAGTAATGCTGGAACTGTGCTTTCTAACTGTCAAGAATTTAAAAGTGAATTACTGTTTCTGCTCATTTTAGTTGTTCAGTAGAGTGAGACTATGTTTAGTTCTTGGATTTTATGATTTTAGTGAGAAAAAACAGTAAAGCTATCTGTGATTCTTGAATTTTATCGAGTATAAACAGTTAGAAAACTATTTTTCTTGTATCAAAAGATGGAACAGTATGCTTTAGTTTTTGTTAATATTTTTTTATTTTCATTTCATTTTACTCACTACCGTCCAAAAACCAAACATTGCTTAAATTTTCCCGGAGGTGAATGATTTAGTATCTGCTAATAGCTGGCATATTAGTGCTAATATTGATGATTCAAAGAAAGAAACATGAATTTACAATCCTGGAAATTTCCAATGACCATATAGCTTTAAGATGTGTGCCTTCTTTGCTTTTTAACTTAGATATGATGAAGAAATTGAAATGAATTATTTTTTTAATCTGATAATATGAATTTGATGTTTGTAATTATCAGATATGTTGATCAGTTCTCGAGATGCCTCTATGTGGAGTACAAGAAGAGTGGGATTGATGTGCAGTGTCAGGTACATTCGGCATTCGAAACTATTTTATGTCATTAATGTAATCGATTCCTGTTTTCTCATGTTCTAAAGTTTTAACTCTGTCCATAAATTAATATGTCTGTCATATTGTTCCTATCCAACTAATTAGGAATTTTACTGGTTAAAAAGATTAATAAGCCGAAATAAGTGAATATGGATCTAGATTGATCTAATCCGTCAAAGATCCCATTCCTATTAATGTTTAATACTATATGTATGTATTTATTTTTTACATTCAATTTTATTGACTTAAAAAAAGTTAGATAGAATAAATACGAAAAATACTACTAAAATTCTATGCGATGGTGTTTAATATTGCTAGCTAGTGATTATTTAACCTCATGGTGGATTGCGTGTATTCATGTTATACTGAAAATCTTGAGCATGCATTACGTTCCAATAAAATGTCTGCAATTCTATCGAAATAAAAAGAAAAAAACTACCTTCAATTTTATTCATTGGTTTGTATATTTTGTTCCCAAAATTATATCGGATTTTGTTTTCGTGATAAAATTCATCTGTGAGATAGTTGATTTTTCAGATTATAAATTTTTTAAACTACCTGCAGTTTTATTCATTAGTTTGTTTATTTTGAATTGGATTTTGATCTTGATCTCGTGTATTACTAATTTGTAGGTACCATTATACGTTGCAACAAAAATGGCATCAATCAAAAGGTCTTCGTTCCTTGTTCCATCAACCGACGGTTATGCTCGTGCTGCTTTGCGTTGGATAGGGTATGAACCACGGTGCACTCCTTACTGGCCTCATTCACTGCTCTGGGCTTTGGTACACTCTTTACCAGAGTCAGTCGTGGATGCTTGGCGTCTGAAATTCTGTCTTGGAATTAGGAAAAGAGGACAACTCAAGGACTCCAGGAAGAACGAATAGAAGTCGTATGCCTCTGCTTTCCTACTCTCTTTATGTTTCGTTGTCCTCCAGCTCATATAAGTGAAAATGTTGTCTGAAACATAGGAGTAATCTTAGAAATTGAATTTAAGGTTAGTTAAAATTTCACTTGTTAGAACTTTGATGTCTTGTTTCTTTATGAAGGTGTGTTAATTTAAGAGAAATTAAAACTTGCATATTTTTGTATCATATGCCTAATTTCTTGGCAAAGTTTCTAATAATATTTGTTGTCAATGTTTCGGATTTGAATTGGAATAGTCCAGGCTAATGGATCGGATTCTATGGAATTTTCAATATGTCTAATTATATACTTCTCAAACGTCATACTAATTAAATTAACTTATAGGCTCAATTTGTTTTTATTGCCTACAGAGATTTTCTCTGTTTTTTTTTCCTGATGATTAAAATAACTGCCCATTGGGGTTCAACATAATACTTTAAAAACTACATGTTTCAACTTGTCGATAAACAATGGTGTTGATAACTAATCAAATATGACTCATGTCTAGTTTAATAGCCGATACACCAATGTTAATTTATTCGTAAGTAGTAAAAGATATCAAATTCAAATCTTTACGTACTCGTATTTGCTTGTCTTAGATTATGATACTTTTTAATCATGAAGATCATTACATTTTTTATTGGTTTAGTCAGTAACTAAACTCATATTTGCTCTTATCTGAGATTATGTTACTTTTTAATCATGAGAATATTATATCCTTAATTGGTTAAATTTTTAGTCAATTAGATTCAATTCAGATAGCATTTGGATTAGAATGTAATTTACCAAAAGTAAGATGGCAAAAAGTTAAACAAATTTTAAAACTCTTACAAATTACGTATTGCTATAAAGGTACAAATGCCGAATCACATATCACATTAGTACAAAACATCCCTAAAATTTACAAAAAATCACCTTTGTACTTGTTTATATGAACTATAAATCTCTTTTCTATCAAACACTTCACTTCTCCTAGGAACATCAGCTAAAATACAAAACTCTCTCAAATTCCTCCTAATCTTCACATTTTTCTTCTTCTCCAATGGCCGAGGGCCTAAACTGCAAATATCGATCAATTTCCCGTGCATCTCCAAAGACAGAACAACGGCATCATAAGCCTTAGCCGAAAGAACAAGGCCCATTTTAAGAGCCCTCAAGTACAACTCATAAGCAAGACTAGGCTTACCATCATTTACAAAAGCCTCAATCAACATTTCATAAGTCACCTCATTGGGCACTATATCTAGCGATTTCATGCGCTCGAACCAAACACATGCATCAGTCCCCCGATTATTTTTAGCACAACCGCTAATTATAGCATTAAAAGTCACGACGGTGGGCCCAATCCCGACTCTAACCATTTCCTGGATGATCGAATCAAGAAAATCGAACTTTCCTTGTGCGGAATAAATCGAAGCCAAAATAGTGTAGGCATACAAATTTGGCTCAATACCCATTTTGCCCATATGTTCCCAAACCTTAAGGGCCTCATCGTAAAGTTTACCTTTCTCAAGAGCACTAAGCAAGGCCCCGTACGAGATTATCGTGGGTTTTTCGCCATTTTCAACCATTCTTTTGAATATTTCAATAGCAGATGAAGTTTCCGAGGCTTTGGAACAAGCAACGAGAACCGAATTCCATTCTCTACTACCCGGTTTAAGGCCTTTTTCTACCATTTTGTTGAGTAATCTTACACCCCATCTCCAAATTCCTTTCTTTCTAGCAGCAGAGAGAAGTACGTTAAAGTGAGAGACAATAAGTTCATAAGAAATGTTGTTTGGTTTTGGTCCTTTGTCCAATAAATCCTCGTAAATTTCTAGAGCTGCCCACCATTTCTTGGCCTTTCCCATTACCCAAATGACATGGTTGCACACAGATAAGCTTATATGAGTGTCCATTTCTCTTATCCTAGTATACAATTCCTTAGCCACAATATAATGTTCTTCGCGTGTACATGCCCATACGAGCCTCTCGTGTTCTTCACAACCCAGTCGAACGCCAGCCTTATCTATCTCCTTTAGTAGTCTCAATACCTCAAATCTTAAGTTGGCATTTCTCACAAGCCAAAGTCTAGTTACGTGGTAGCATATACGAATTGTAAAGTTCTCTAGCTTCTTAAACTCATAATCCCAATCTTCATTATCATCTTTTCCAATTTCACCCTTTTGGTATTTATTTCTTATATCAACAAAGAAGGCTAAAGCTCTAAATCCATCTTCCATTCTACGATAAGCAGATAAGACCGTGGAATACGATGAAGGAGACAGAGTAAAACCCTTCAACGGCATCTCCTCGAAAAGTTTGAGAGCATTGACTTCTTGTCCTTGTTCAATATATACCCCCATTAAAGTGTTGTAAGTGACAACATTAGGATGCACTCCTTCTATTTCCATATCATTCAAGACTTCCTTAACAGAATCAAAATTTTCAGCATGCCGTAATGCTCCCAAAACATTGTTATATATAAAAAGGTTTAGTTGTATAGAACTACCGGTCTCGTTCCTCTTTCTCTTAAGCCACTCAAAGAGAGCCATAGTCGAGTCTACGTTCTTGTCTTTGCCGAAACCTCTAATTATGGTGGAATACACTTGAAGGGGAAACTCTCCCTTCTCTTTTAGAACTTCTTCTACATCATCTGCCGATTTCGCAAAGCGTAATTTCCAAGCCAAAGCACGAACATTTATCCTAGAACTATTACCATTTTGAACTTTTTCTCCATTTTTAGTTCCACCCTTTTGTCCATCAACATCTTTATCATCCTCATGAATGATCTTTGAAAAATCACTTAAGTGGTCAAATTCTACATTTGCAAAATTCTCACCAACTATTGGTTTCTCCAATTGAAATTCCAAAGCTAAAGGCGCGACGAACGAACATTTCTTCGGTTTAGACAAGGGATTAAAAGTGCTTTTAGGATACAAATGAAAGAATCTCCATTCTAACCTACATTTTCTGCCTACAAAACTAGCCTCACTTCTAAAAAATCTTAAATTGCTTGATAAATACAATAAATCATTACAAGAATTACGAAAAACATCCAATCTTCTTCTTCTTCTGTGTCCCCAATTAATCGAACTACTACAAGATAATAATTCGAATTCGTTTACTGAAGGGCAAATTGTCAGAACTTGCATTGAGTACAAATAAATTCACAAATGAAAGCGAAACTTCAAAATTGAGAATTCAACAAGGAGGCATATCAGGGTATCTCAATCAACAATTAATCACAAATTCCACGGCTGAATCAACAGTAAGTTAAAAGTGAAACTCCAACCGCTTCCTTTAATCAACAAATTGAATACGTACCTTGCCAAATATAACAAGAATTGAGCTTTTATGATTGGGTTTTGGTAGATGATTCATCAGGTTTCAGAAACTGAAGCAGGATTTCTCACAGCCACTCAAATGTTTTTAGTAGCTGTGAAATGAAATAGTATTGAATGAAAGAATTTTGGGCTCCTCGGTTTAGGCCCAATCTGAAAAGTTTAAGCCGGACTTAAACGGGGTTTAATTTAATTGGGCTTCTTTTGTTGCGCTCCCAAGAGTTCTATATGGACTGTCATCAGTCCCGGATTTTAAATTCTTCAATTAATGATAAGTTGATAACTTTAAGGAAAATTATTCAAAAAAAGAACTTTTAGGAAAAAAAATACGCATTATGTTTGATCATTGCAGTTAAATATTTCTTTTTATTTTAAATATAAAGAATATATGTTTGATGATTTAGACAATATTTCTCTTCACATATGCGTGATTAAGTAGTTTTGGCTAAATTAAATTCACTAGAATTAAAACTTTAAAGGAGTAGCATTTAGCTTTTGAAGTCTATAATAAAATTGTGGTGTATAGTCAAAAACCAACAACTAAAAGTACATCCAAACAAGCTATCAAATTTACCAGCACTTTTTTTTCACAGTATCTAACATCAACTAAAGTGAAATGTTTTTGATAATTTTTTTAATATTAAAACGCTTGTTACCTTCATCTCCCAATGCACCTTCACCGAACGTACTGAATCTAATCTAATAATAATATTAATATGTTCCTTGTAATTTTACTCTGCCCCTCTATCCTTTTCGTTTTTTTTTTTAAAAACTAAACATATTTTTCTCTTTATTTATATAAATATTTAATTAGTTTTTATAATTATTATGAAGTTAGTTAAAATTTTAGTTTGGTTTGATGGTTAAGAGAACCGAGCCTAAGTCGAGTCTAATAGCTTGATATTCTTACGTAGATCTTATAAGTGTTTTAGGGTTTAGAGGTTGGGATTTAGGGTATAGATTTACTTAGACATTTAGGAAAAAAACAAACAATTAATGTTGCTTGACGTTAATCCGCTCCTTTCACTCCCTAGACGGCCATAGTAACATCCATCGACTCGAACATAGCCTAGTAAAAATCCAGACTTTGCCCGAATCTTTGAACAAAAAGCGCTGTGTTTTGTATTGGACACGTCTACGCTCTCGTCTGGCGTATGATGTAATTGGAGCGGGAAAATCACCAATGAATACATTCCTTGCCAGCAAATAGGTATATATATTCAACTATATATTTGAAGAGGACCCTCAACTCAACAGTTGATTTCAACATTTAATTTCGTCTAAAGACAATCACAAATGAAACAAACTATTCCACTCAAACTATCAAAATATCTTTGAATAAGTTTCTCTATTAATTATATGACATAGCTAGATGCAAAGGAAAAGAAATTATTTGTTAAGTTCTAAAATATACTTCAACATGTTTCTGTAAAGAGTAAAGGAGGAGGAAATAATCAATTGAATTGCAAAGTAATTAACTAGAATTGATGAACAACTCGATCGTTGATGATATAGCATCAACATACTATATAACACAAACCATAAATTTAAAAATAAAAAATAAAAAAAAAACTAATCTTTATTGTTTTTGTAGAATTCAACGTCATCATAATTCTGGGTATACCCCTTGAGCCTGGCTGAAGAATGCACGTAGGCGAACGAGAAACCCACCACAAAGGAGAACACGCCGGTCCACACCCTCCGCGAAGCGGGAGCCATAACAGTGGTTCCGATTGTGATTACACCGATGCGTAGTAGGTAATCATCCATGTTGAAGTTGGCAACAGTCTTTCTGAACCCGGGTTTCGAATCTATCACGGGGTAATTTGGCTTCATTCTTTAATTTTTGTTTTGGTAACCTGCTCCGCTGAAATTCGATGAATATATATCGACGACGTTGGCGTTAGGGTTAGAATGGTGTTATTTTATAGGGTGGAATAGGTCTACTACTTGTGGACTTCGTCATGGTCTGATAGTCCCTTTTTTATTTTTATTTGTTTTATTTGTTGTATTTAATAATAATCCTTTTAAACAAAAACAATCCCTTTAATTTGTATATTATTTAAAAAAAATTAGTTTTAAAAATGTAACTTTTATTTAAGAAACTTAAATTTAATTTAATTAATAAAAATTAAACTTTAAAAAAACTTAGCATTAATTGTGTGAAATTTAATAACATTGTAAGAAACTTAAATACGATTTAAGAAGCTTAAATTTAATTAACATTATTATTGTAACCTTGATTTTTTTAATTTAAAAGATATTTTTAAAAAGTTTTAATTTAGCACACAAAACTTACAAATATAAAATTAAATTTTATTACTGAAATCTAAAATACGATTTGCTAAATTAAATACAATATTCTTAAATTATTGATGTCAATCTTAAATTATTTTTTGCGCATTCTTAATTTTTTTGCGTATTATTATTATTATTATTATTATTATTATTATTAAGTGAGAGTGAGGAAGAAAGAATATTGAAATTAAATGGAATGAGAAAATTAAGTCATTGGAGATGACTATGAAAATGAGAATGAGAGGGGTGAAGATCTTGGAGTCATTGGAGATGGCCTAAGATCAACGTGCATTACTCTCTCGGGTTATTATTTGTCTCCCCTTTATAAAATAAAATTGTTCTACGGCGGTGGTGCTAGGCGGTGAGGCTGAAATTGAAATGGTGGTGGTGGTGTCCGTGCAAGAAGGATAAAGAGGCTAGCATGCTGGAATTGAGGTGGTGGTGGTGTGGGTTGTGCGCGCGCAGAAGGAATTGAAAGGACACATTGTTATTAGTTCAATATATATGTATACATATTTTGTGAATTGAATATCATATCAATAAATATCCAGTCAAGAGAAACATATAATTTGTGAGTATGTTCTGTTGGTTATAGGATGATTATTAATTTACATTATCAAATTAAATTTAAATTCTATAAGAAGTTTAGTTAATGATACAAATTCAATTCATGTATCTTTTTGTTGATTAAATTTGACTTAACAACATCTGAAAGTTTGAATGAAATTTACTTGATATATATGAAAAAAGAACTATATATGCCTCGATCGATTATACTAGCTAGATTAATCAAAAGAATAAGAAAGCATATATATATACGTCGAGTTATATTATATAGATACCGAAGAATTCATTCATTACAATATTCAGAATTGATAAAAATAAATAAATAATAAAAGAATTCCAAGAAACCACCTCTAACAAAAGGCTTTTTTCTTTTTTTTTTTTTTTATATTCTACCTAAGAATCATAAAGAACATTAATAAAGAATTGAATTTTAATGGAAAATTTACAAGAGGAAGAATCCGGCAGCTGCGGCAGCACCGAATGCGGCGGAGACCTTCAAGTTGGCGGCACCGTTCCCTTGTGCGTCAGCAGCCGGGGGTGTGCTGCTTCTGCTGGTGCTGGGGGTGGGTGCCGGGGTGGAGGTGGAGGGGGCGGGAGCCGGGGCGGCTTCACTCTCGGGGGCCGGAGGAGATGAGGGCTCATCATCCGCACTTGGAGTGGGGGCGGGGGAGTTGGTGGTGGGGGTGGGGGCAGCTGATGGCACGGGGGATGATTTTGGGGCTGGGGCGGGGGTGGGTGATTTCGATGGGGCCGCGATAGGAGCTTCTTGGGCGGAAGCAACCGCTGCGAAGGCGGCGACGAGGACGAGGGCGAGGACAATCACTTGACGTGCCATTTTGTTTTATTCTCTTTTTTATTTTTGTTAGGGTGGCGATGGATTTATTTTTCCTTTTCTTTTTTGTTTTTTCACTTGATTCTTCTTTGGTTTTGCAGTACTTCTCTCTTTTATTTATGCTTGAGAAACACTGCACACGCTAAAGAATGAGGAAGGAGTGAGGGTGGGGTGGGGATTTTATAGGGCGGGGAGTGGCGGAGATGGCGGTAAATAGTTGTTGACGTTCGGACCATATTTCATGCAAAATGTTTCGACCACGAATTTGACCGAGTTTAACGGTCCCCGATGATTTTTGTGGAGGAAAGGTTTTACTATTTTTGTGGTGATTTTTTCTTTTTCTTTTTTCTAGAAAAATTAATTTGTGTGCTCGCGCGTGGATTATCTAATGCAAGATATATATGAAAAATATTACTTTGGGTTATTGAATTTGAGAAGTAGTTGACTTTAAACTTTCATCTTCATCATGTATTGATATGTTAAAAATCAAATTAAATAAATCAATTTATATGTTATTGTATATCGGTTGTGCAGTAGTCGATACATGAAATAATCTCAGTGATAAATTAATGTAAAGAACCAACCCCCACTCTCCTTTCATTTGAGATAAAAAGATACTTTAGGCTGTAATATAATGCAACGTTTTTATCATAGCATATAATATCAAATGTTAATTTTTTTTTCTTAAACTATACATTCATTTCTAAAATTTCGCTATTATATATGTTTTTCTAGACCGTATTGTAAAAATAATCATTTGTTAAACAAGATGATATGTATTTCCTCTAAATTAAGGTAGCATTAATTGGTTATTACATTTCCATTGACGATAATATGTTAAATATCAGTCAGTAGTAGAATTTTAACATGGTCACACAAAAAATATTTTAGCGATACATATAAAGTGATAGTCTTAACTCATCATTTTATACTTACATATATCAATTGAAAATATTTAGATTATAAGTAGTCACTATAATAATTAGTAACACACAATAAAAGATTGACCGCTAAATCATTTTTTGCTTTTTGCTTCAATTTTTGTTGTCATTAGATTTTCATGGGGATGTTAGCTCGGATTTGAATTGGATCAGCCGATCATGTATGGTTCAAATTTGGCTACTTTTAAAACGAATCGAACTCATGACGGATTCAAATCTTAATCAAGTCTATAGGTTATAGGTCCATCAAATCTTTCCTAGGTTCACTCATATATCAGATCTTTTCAAAATCATAAAATTCTAATTTTCAAAATTATCTCCAAATATTTTTATATAATATGTTTGTTAACTTAAATAGATCTGTATATATATAAATAGATCTTTAAATAAAATATACTCGCTAGAATTAAAAAATGTTGAAAATCTACAATTGAGATACGTAGGCAGGAACTGAATTTGGGCCTTCGGTTCTTCAAAAGAAGGCCCATACGGCTTTCAGACACACACAATTATTCAATAAATATTTTACTAAAAAAAATATTGCGTTGGCGTCCACTGAATCCATGAGAGAGAAATAGAAACAGCTAGGACTTAGGAGATTAAGAAAGGTCGATCAAGTGTAATTCACACTTTATTGTATGATTTCTTGCCTTTAATTTTGTTAGAAAATTCTTTTTATTGATACAATCAAACTAGTCTCCGTTGATAAGATCATATCGTCTCCAAATATGTTTTTTGTGATATTTTATGGCTCTTCAACTTTTCGATAATGGTCTTGTAATTATGGCTTTTAATGGGTAGTATTCGGGTCGGATCATGTTCGACTCGAATTCGGATTCATTTATGTCGAATCGAATTCGGTCGGATCCATTAGATTTTGGCCGGATTTGGTCGAATATCATATCCTTTTCGTATTCAATAAAATCTTCATATTCAAATCTTACACCAGTATTTTTTCATGCAATTTATTTAATTTAGCTCACATGTTCAAAATTTCTTAACTCTTATTCATATTTTTGGAAAATATGCATAAAAATATACTTATGGTTAAATTATTAACTTTTATCATCTTAATCTAATGGTAAAATATTATTTAATATTACTTATTTTAATAAAATATTAATGTATATATAATTCTTTTATCTATAACGAATCAGATAGACTTAAATCCATATTCGCTCCACGTATTTTAAATTTCGAATCTTTATAATCAGATCAGATCCATCGAATCTCTAATCGGATCAAAATCCTAAAATTGGGTTGGACTCGAATTGGATTTGGATTGAAATTTGACAACCCTGCTTGCAATCACCCAAAAATAAGAAAATAATAATAGAATGGGCCCGTAAAAGACCCGAGTTGCTTCCAACGGTTTGGCTCACTCGGGTCCAATTAATCTTATCCCAAGAAAGGGGAAACTGATAGGTGAGCCTAAGCTAAAAGCTGTATTAATTAGTATTATTCTAGTAATTAAATCATAATAAAGACGACTCACAACTGGTGTTTGATGGAGATTGCTTGTTTTATGGCATTTAATTCCCTCTTTCAAATTGGGTCCTATTATCCGAACATGCAAGGCAACTTAATACTAGATCTTTTCTTTTTATTAATTTTAAAAAAAAATTACTTCAATTAATGTGATTATAGTCGCAAGTTTTTAAATTTGTCAAATTTGAAGCCACGAATAATAACTATAAGACTTTGGATGCCAATCTTGTTGTTTTTAAAAATTCGTAATCAAACCAATCGATTGACTTGCTTCTAGAGATATAAGTTACATATAAGTTCTTTTTTTTTTTTTTAAGAAACTGTCACATATAAGTTTATAAAGAAAGAAAAAGTCACACCTTAAGTATCATTTCGTGAAAACACAAATGATCAAATTAATTGGTAAAAAAAAGTCAGAATAGGAATAACAACTCTAGCATGAAAGGAAAGGCCTGGACACTTCTTTTAAATGTCTACCGAATTAGTATCTAGTAGGTGGCCTATATGCATGAAAGTTCCATCACAATAATACAAGTTCATTTCAACAATAAATGAAGGTTAATATATTTGTCATAAAAACTATACAAATTATGAATTTATGTATAAAATTTTTAACAATAGAAAATATGACCAAAGTCTTCATCAACTCGTTTCTTTTCTCAGTGTATCCGGACCGTTGATCAACCAATACTAATAAACATATTTTATACTAATAAATAAAATTGTTAGACAATCTCTAAGACTCACTTGCGATTCTCCAGATCATTTATCAATATGCAAACTGTGCATTAATGGATCAATAGTCGTATAAAATTTATAAACTCATACATATGTGGCAAAACTAATTAACGATTTTGGGTTTTCATCTCAAGCTTTATCACATCACCGAATTTCATCCCATAATTTACTAAGCTTTTGGAATTCCATCCCACCGTTAATTATGTGGAAAAAAATTGCTCACGTGTCCGTTAAATTGCCACCTGACGTCTTACGTGTCATGATGTGACAACTTTTAGCATGAAATTATACAAAAGTGCAGAATTCGTCCCAAACTAATTATAAATTTTGGTTTTTAGTCCCAAACTATATCAAATCGTCGAATTTCGTCCTATAATTTACCGTTTTGCATGAATCTAGTCTCACTATCAATTTTCTAATTTAATGAAAATGACGGTTTAATCTTTTACTTTTTTATGAGAAAAATGGTATGGGTTTTCGAAACTCCCGTGCGCTTTTGAAAAGAAAAAAAATTCCGTGTTATTTCATTAAGAAAACATTGTGTGTTATTTTAGTATTAATAAATAATAAACATTAATATCACCCAAAAAAATTAATAAATAATAGATATTAAATAATAAACATTATTTTTTCGAAGTTCTCAATGTTTATTTATTATTTATTAATAATAAAAAAGAGCGCAGTATATTTTCCTAATGAAATGACGTGGAATTTATTTTTCTTCTCAAAAGCGCACAGGAGTTTAGAAAATTCATACTTTTTTTCTCTTAAGAAAAGTAAAAGATTGAACCGTCATTTTCACTAAATTTGAAATTTAATAGTGGGACTAGATTCATGCGAAATGGTAAATTAGAAAATAAAATTCGGTGAGTTTATATAGTTTGTGACGAAAAAATAAAATTTATAATTAATTTGAGACAAATTCTGCAATTTTGTATAATTGTCATTCTAAAATTTGCCACGTCATGACACGTAAGCCGCCATGTGGTAATTTAACTGACACATGAGCAATTTCCGTCTCATAATTAACGGTAGGAAGATAAAAAATATTAAATTACGGAACAAAATTCGGTGAGGTGATATAGTTTGAGACGAAAATCCGAAATCGCTAATTAATTTGGGATATTTTCTGCAATTTTGCATATATATATATATATAATTGTTAACAAGTATAACACAAATTATCACAAAAAGTGGGATATTCGATTCAATTGATTTGACTCAACTCAACGTGACAAATATTAACACTCCAAATGAGGCAATATCATGATTTTTTTTTTTTAATTCATATTATGATTATGACGAAAATCAAATCAATATACTTGATATATAACTCAAAATTTATTTGGCCAGTTCAACTCAATTCTTTATACATATTAGTATTAAACAAGCTTAAAAAATATTTCTCATCTGAAACTTTTGAAGACTTTATTCAAATCGGTAAACTAAAACATGACAAACCGATGAGGCAGTAGCCTATTGATTAATATAGACAATATGTTCACCTTCTACTAGTGTGGTTATTTCTCTAATTTAATATCAGTCTTAGTAATTAGTTTATTTTTGTACCTTGATACCCATTAAAATAAATTTGAATATATTTCCTAATATAGCTATTGAGATTTTCACGCCCGAAGAAAAAAAAACTGAAATATGATAAAATATATGCACAAATACCAAGTTATTTGAGTTTGAATCGTATCCTGCTCGACTGAAACTCGTTCGAATTCAATTGCATAACTCGAAAACAATATCACATTTAATATAAAATTCAAACATTATATTGTTCGATACTACTCGATTCGTTCGTATTAGTCGAGACGAGTTCAATGGAACAAAATATCCAACTTTTAATTTGAGTTTGCAATGTTAATAGTAGATAGTTAGTTGTATATAGAGTAGATCGCCAAATTTAAAATGAGCATTGATACTCACGATACGTGTATGTCTTCTCCGCCCAAATGCCATTTCTAATCCTTCATATCCCCTGATTTTCCTCTCCTCCATTAAATTTCCTATTCCATTTTTCTCTTTCCCTTTACCTCTGATTTTTTCTTCGATTCTCCTTCTTCTTCATATATGGCTCCATCTGTTGAAGATAGTAACAACAACACCGCCGCCGCCGCCGCCATCGGAGGAGTGGAGAATGGAACGCCGCCACCGGAAAATTCGAGAGTCACGGTCGTCGGAAGCGGCAATTGGGGGAGCGTCGCAGCCAAGCTCATTGCTTCAAATACTCTCAAGCTCAATTCATTTCACGGTCTGACTTGATTAGTTTCTGCATTTCTTAATTACTCTGTTCCTTTAAAATAAAATGTAGAGTATAGTAATTAGTAATGGTTTGAAATAGCACAACATGCTAACATATGTCTGTGTTTTATTATGTGATTTTTTTTAATATTATTTTCGGATTTTTTATTTATATTTTTTGGAGTAGATGAAGTGAGGATGTGGGTGTTTGAGGAGACATTGTCGACTGGTGAAAAGCTCTCTGAAGTTATCAATCGAACCAACGTAATGTGTTGGTCTTCGAAGAATTTCATCTTCTTTTCCCCTAAGATTCATGATCAATGCTGTGGTTTATTTACCAGATTTCTTTTGTTACAATATAGGAAAATGTTAAATATCTTCCTGGGATAAAGCTTGGTAAAAATGTTATTGCAGATCCTAATCTTGAAAATGCAGGTACTATGAATTTCAATACATCTGGATCATTTATAGATTGATATTATGATTATTTCTAATTTAGCTCAATTTGGAAATATGAGCAGTGAAGGATGCAAACATGTTAGTTTTTGTGACACCCCATCAATTTATGGAGGGAATTTGTAAAAGGATAGTGGGGAAGATAAGGAAAGATGCTGAAGCTATATCTCTTATAAAAGGAATGGAAGTGAAGAAGGAAGGTCCATGCATGATCTCTTCTCTCATATCAGAACAGCTCGGAATTAATTGTTGTGTTTTGATGGGCGCAAACATTGCCAACGAGGTTAATCAACTGATTCTTATGCTTATTTGGAATAATTATCTCACATTGCATAATCCTTCATGTTTTTCGTGTTCCTTATGCAGATTGCGGTAGAGAAATTCAGTGAGGCAACTGTTGGATATCGAAGAAGTAAAGATATTGCGGAGAAATGGGTTCAACTATTCAACATCTCATACTTTAATGTCTCAGCTGTGAGTAAAATATGTCTCCATTACTTCACTTCCAACGAATCAATAAGATGGTTGTTATCTTGATCGCATTCATTTATCGTTGATTCAATTATTACCTATACACACCTCCACCTTTTAAGGTTTCAATAATTACTAAGACACCGGATGTCGGTAAATTCCGTTTTAAATAAGTTGACAGAATGCGTCAAAAGACAGTTTTACCCTTATCTCCTATCTTAATTATGAATAGGTTCAAGATGTAGAAGGAGTTGAATTATGCGGAACTCTGAAAAATGTTGTGGCTATTGCAGCAGGTCTGTACCAAACTCGTCTGTTCACTCACTTTGTTGTGTTCAGGTCGTATTATCATTTCATGAATGGTGTATAAATGTTCTGTTCTTGAAACAGGACTTGTGGATGGATTGGAGATGGGGAACAATACTAAGGTAAAATCTTATATAGAAAATCCTAGCTTATCTTAGTAGTTTTAATACAAGAATCGCCCATAACCTTATATTGTTTCAACGATGATTTACTAGGCTGCAATAATGAGAATTGGTTTGAGAGAAATGAAGGCCTTCTCAAAGCTACTTTTTCCTTCTGTGAAAGATAGTACATTTTTTGAGAGTTGTGGTGTGGCAGATTTAATTACAACTTGCTGTAAGTAATTATGAACTTCTACTTTTCCATTTGATTAAGTAGGAAACTATAGCAAATATAAAACGCCTCGTTTATATTGATTAACAGTGGGGGGAAGAAACAGGAAATGTGCTGAAGCTTTTGCTAGAAATGGTGGGAAGAGGTCTTTTGATGAGCTAGAAGCAGAAATGCTTCAAGGCCAGAAATTACAGGTACATTATTATTATTATGAGAATAGTATCATCATTTTGTATGATCATGAGAATAGATGATCATCAAGGGAGCCACGAGGGATTAGTTTTTAGCCTTTCCGGATGTGCTTGGTTCTTAGATTTTACTATGTATAATGCCGAGGATGATTTTTTTTTGTTTTTTTTGCATTGAATGATTGAACTTAGGCTTCAGTTTTTGTTCTTCATTCTCCTTATCATTTTCCTCACTAAAATTCAAGAAGGAAACATAGCTTTACTATCCAGTGATTAATGACATAAATCTTGAAAAATTTGTAGGGTGTCTCGACTGCAAAAGAGGTTTACGAAGTTTTGAGACATCGAGGATGGTTAGAACTTTTCCCTCTCTTCTCAACTGTGCACGAGATATGTATTGGTCGTCTCCCACCCACAGCCATAGTCGAATACAGTGAGCATACCCCCAAATTCTCCCTTGTGGGAGGTTCTAATCAATTCTTCTGAAATTTGCATAGATGAATTCGATAAGGATTAAGTTTCATTTTTTAGTTTCTTTTCTTATACTATTTTTTTTCTCCCTTTAAACTCTGAGCTTAGGTGCAGAGTAACTTCTGCTGTATTTGAGCCAGCCCTTGATGCATGGCCTCAATCAAAATATAATTAGTAGTTCTATAATTGAGATGAGGCCTCAAACATTATTGCTTTGTCTGATTCTTGCATATTTCCATTTTATGCAATGAAAATATTTTCTTTAGCATTTTAGTAACTAATATTCAAGAACCAGGCATATCTTACAGTATGTTTGTATCTCCTTTTATTTTTTATTTATTTTTTTGTTGGTACTATCACCATTATTTTCCATGTGTTTTTGTGAAAGAATATTATTGCTCTTGTAATATTGCCATCTTATTATACTGATACTTCGGATAGAAACTTGAAATAGGATTATTGGGTCCTCTTTGTTTGCTTTTCTACATTCTTTTGCTTCTAGCTACAGCGAAGATGATGCCATGGGGGTGATAAACTAGATAATCTGATATGATATTCGATTCGAATTTAATCGATTTGAGTTTGTTTGAATTTGATTTGTCTTTTATAATAAACCAATCTTGAATAACATATGCAATTTTACAGTTTTTGCACACTCTGTTCGAGTGGATAAATTTGAACTACTATCCAAACTC
The DNA here is from genome assembly GCA_034814905.1 of Penstemon davidsonii. Classification (NCBI taxonomy): domain Eukaryota; kingdom Viridiplantae; phylum Streptophyta; class Magnoliopsida; order Lamiales; family Plantaginaceae; genus Penstemon; species Penstemon davidsonii. The sequence continues at coordinate 11,268,246 of JAYDYQ010002688.1, forward strand.
AACCTATGCCAGTTTTATTAAACTTCATCTTTTTGAACTAAACTATACGAGATCAATCTATGTTCAGTTATACTAAATTTCGTTTGAATTCAGTTTGCTCCAAAATATTAAACTTCATCAATTTGAACTACTATTCGAGCTCAACATATGCTCGGTTTGATTACACTTCGTCCAAATTCAGTTCGTTTCAAAATTAAATCAAGTTTGAGAAGCGGAAATATGTTAGAATAGGACACTCGCTATAATTTCATGCACCAGAGTTACTAAAGGATTCTCACAAACAAATTGCACATGGGAAAGCCATATACTGGAGTGAAGCCAAACCCAATTCTATAATTTATCTATTCCGCAAATTACCATAATCATTCATAAATTCAAAATTATTCTGCGAGAAATTAGCCAAAAATATACGATGTAACCATTTTTGCCTTTTGTTTGAAGAATTGTTGACACAAGAAGTTTCTACGATGATTATGTATAAATAGTAGTTTGCATATAATGGTGAATATAATAGGAAATTCAAACCGTTTTGTCATGGCTAAACAAGGAGTAATAGAAAAGGAAAATGTATTATCTACTCTACATACATTTAAGTTTTGGAAAAATCGGATTTTCATAGTTGTTTCTTGCATAAACACTTGATTCATAGGACCACCTTGACCAGCTGAATAGTGGGTAGCTTTACATGGTGCTGCACAACTGAAACTACTAGTGCTAATCCCTAATGTTAGTAACCAAATTTGATTTTTGTACTTGCTAATATATTTATTTCTATAATTTACCTGAATCAGACAATTTTATTAGGCAACTTAAATCCAATTTCCACTGTGTAAGAAAGAGAAAAGAAAAAACAACTCCATTGTTTTGTTCTACATCCATGTAAGTGACAAAGAGATTTATTTTTGATACTTAGTATTTACATAAAACACTAACACATGAACATAACCGAGTTTAAACCATTTTGTTCCCTTTTTCTAGTAGGTAGCATTCTGTGGTTGTACCTAGACTGAAGCTAATAAAAACCTATTCATAAACACATACTATGAGAAAAATGGACCAGTTTCTAAAGAAGCAAATGAGGTTAGTTCCCAAGTTTCAATATTTAGTACTAGTAGGTTGTCTATTCAACAATACTAACCAGAAACATATGCTGGTTCATACAAGCTAGAAAGGCCCGTAGCTTTTACAGATCACAATTCAAGGACAAACTATATCTGCAAGTCTGTAAACTATATGAACATCCTCCTTATTCTCTAAATATTGCTCTATAGTTGTAGCATGTGCGTATAAACTATAGATTATATAAGAGATGGTCTCTCACAAATAAACATGCGTCTTCATCTTTTCATCAAACAACTCGTGATTGTTCTAAGCTAGGGGCTCTAGTAACAGTAAATTCATCAATATTTCAGAACTGGCTCTAATAATTGGAAATCACCGGGCTATGTTACTGAAGCAGCATCCCCAATCAATGAGAGCACCATTCTCATCTTGAATTAAACGGAACTTATATATTGTATAACCATATGAGATACGTTTATCCATACTGATTAAATAAACATATTATAATAATATGTGAACAATATCTCATACTTTTAAAACCAAAAAACAATAAAGGGTTCCCTAATTAAGAAGAAAAAGAGAGAGAGATTTGCAGGAAACTAGAAGATTTCATAGTCAAATTAGGTTTTTAAGTTTCAAGGAAAATAAAGACTTTAGAAAGTAAGTTACCTAAAAAAATAGGACTTTAGAACTCCATATTTTTCGTTTAATAGAGTCAGAAACAGAGAAACGTGGAAATGTAAGGAAAGTTTAATCCATGGTCCTAAGAGCATAAAATTTTAAAAACATCTCTTATTACACCAACTGTTCCACAAGCACACTCTTTATTGTTTGGCAAGGCCCAAAAAGCTGCATACTTCCCATTGAAAACTGTTGTTATTAACCTCATTCTTCTTACACGTAGGTCGTAATTGCTACATAACCCTTTATAACAAACGTTGACAACCTCCCAACTTTCACCTAATAAACTCATTTTCAACGTACAAATCCACAAAGTTCGTCCAAAACAAAAATCAAAATGGATAAGTAAAAATAGTTTGGCTCATTAGAATTCAGCTAATCAGCCCCTCCAAAGAAAATGAAATGGTAAGTCCACCTAAATCTGTTTCCCCAACAACGTGAATTATCAATAGCACATATACACCAACTAAAACCAATGCTCTAGCATGCATACACCAATTATAACCAATACAAAAACGATAACAAAAGACTTGAGATTAAGCAAAAAGAGGTCAAACCAATCAGCAGCAACACTTAAAACATTCCACCACAAAATGATAGTAATAATTATTGATATTCTTCCACATTTAAGCGATGAAAGTACCGACAGAGGAGGAACATGGGATTACTTAAACAAAATAAGTAAACGTCTAATAAGAAATAATATATCTCTCACCGGAATGGCAAAATAATGGAAACTAGGTTTTCCTCCTGAGTCGCTTTCTTAGCTTACTCAACTTGTGCTTGTTCATCTTCTTCTTTCTCTTCTTCTTCACACTATCAGCTCTAATCGTACGAGAATCATCACCATCCGGCGTCGTATAGTCATCTGATTCCGACCGAATCAATGTTGGTGGAGAAATCGGGTTTAGGAAAAACCCCAACGAAAAAGTCGGATAAACATGTGAAGTAATTGAAGGGCTCGGTATCGAATAATCCGTTTTCGGTTGACTGGACACTTGGGGGATTTTGGTCAGCAGAAATGGTGAAGTTTTATAGAAATTGGAGAAGAGATTAATGGCGGATCGAGATTGATTTCTAAGGAGTGTTTGTAGGGTCGAGGAAGCCATTTTTTAATTGAAGATATGCAGAAATTAATTCAATTGCTGCTTAGGGTTTTTGGAGGTTTTGAAATTGGATTCCACAGCCAAAGCTAACAGTGGATCAGAAGATTGATTTTTGTACATTTTGAGACTTTTAGGTAACGCGATTCTGTTGAATTAGGAGAAAACCTTGCAATTAAGTGACTAACACGATTTTGGCCGGAAATGGAACCAAAAAAAATTGAGGATATATATGTTGCCCTCACGCAGGATCGAACTGCGGACCTTCAGTTTACAAGACTGACGCTCTACCACTGAGCTATAAGGGCACACATGTTACGATATTTTCAGTAAAGGTATGTATACACGATAAACGAATTCCATCAGGTTTTATTGACATCCATTATTTGTAGTAAAATATAACCAAATATTTTTCCAATATTTTCCTTGCTCTTCAATTCTAACATTCATGAATGTCAATCTACAGTAATTCAAATACCACGCCTGACAATTGAGTCTCGAGAGCCAACTTTTCATTTGACTCAAACTCAAAATATTAACAAGTTTATAATGATAATATAAATATTAAATATCATTCAAACTTTATGATCGTAAACTCAAATTTGACTCAAATGTATATTCGGGTTTCGAGTTCGATCATATCAAGTTAGTTCACACTTGTGAATTATACTACCACACCAGTGTGTTATACTATACATGCACAAAACTATCATGTGGAATTTTATTGGAACTCCTGCACTTTTAAATATTCGGCGCAAAATGTTTATTACGTATAACTCCTCCGTACTATTAAAATTCGACATAAAACTCCTCACCCGTACAATATTTGACAGTCTATTATGCATGTATGGGATTTTTTTATGCAAAATATTTAATAGTAGAAGATTTTAAGAATAAATATTTCATATTAATATGATAATTTTATATAAATTTTAAATAGCATAAGAGAATATCCAGCATTTTCCTCATATTATCTTCAAAATTACTTTGACACATAGGCGACCAAACTTCAGTACAGATATATTAAATGTGGTTCAATAATAAAAAATATATATTACACAAGAAATATTTTCACTTCTCAAATATTGATCCTTACTTTTATTTTCATAATATCAATAAAGTTCTTCATTCTCCATTCGCTAGCTACTTATATTGTAGTCGTCCCAAATGTTCTTTATTCTTTTCATTTTTTAAGATCTTCGATTGCATGATTCCCATGAACAAATAGGATTAACCCAACCTTTTATGTTTTTATGTTAGACTAGTAAGCTCTATGTCAAACAAGAAAAAAAAAATGGAGTACTTTTATGGTAGATTAACAATATATTTTGCTCTTTTTAAAAAAAAATATATAAATAAAAAGGAAAAGTTGAGAATAAATTACATGGAACTAAATAAAGTGAAATCATAGCTAGCTATAAGTATAGGTACAAATACAAATTTAGTATTTGATCGAACTGCCAATTATTTTATCTCACGTGAATTTCAATGGCTTAATATGAATAAGTTTGAATTTTTAATAAGTTTATTTATTGAACTTACGAGTCGAGAATCTTATTAGACACCACTAAAAAAAAAAAAAAATCTAACTCCAATAAATATATTAGTAATGAGAAGTAAAATCTTCAAGTATTTTACACAAGATTATATCATTTTATAACATTGTTATATATTATACAGGAGATAATATCATTTTATAAAACGGATCTTGTTCTGGGACATAGGACAAATGAAGAAAGGCCAAATATTAGGAATTAAGAAACCCTTTTATTTTTATTACAATTAATTAAAGGAACAAAATTTTAATTTTTAATATTAACAATAGGCAAATGAGTGAATGACCCTCACCATAAAAGCAGCAATCCAGACCGTTGAGAAAAAAAGTGTCAAAAACAATATTGAATGCGGTGAACGTGGATCGAACACGTGACCTTCAGATCTTCAGTCTGACGCTCTCCCAACTGAGCTATCCCCGCATGTTGATACTGATCTTTAATTAATATATTTAATACAATGTTGATGTTTTCAAGGATTGAACAGAAACAATAATGCAACTAGAAATTTTATTAGCCGGAAAATAAAACGAGTACAATTTAAATAAAACCATAACAAAACACAAGTCAAGATTTTAGATGGAGGAGAAATTACATTTTTTCATCCATCTGATACATATACGAGTAGGTAAAATAATATTTCTCTACTTTTGTATTTGTATTCGTTTCAATTTAGAAAACTCCCGCACGAGTTCAAGCCAGTAGTGTAATTCCCAATTTTGTTCATTAAATAATGAAGTTTCCAAAATAAATAAACTTGGGTATATACACAAAATAGTAAAAGAAAATTGTCTCATATTTTGTTTTATTTTAAGAAATAATCTCAAGAAAAGTTGTACCAGAAGTGTTATTGTCCTTTGTTTTCTTGTTATGTGCATTCCTTAAATGAAATCACATTCACATGCTCCTTTTTTTGTTACATAAGAATGTTCAGATATAATCGTTACATAAGAATGTTCAAACCTATACCCGACTTAGTTTTCCGAGGCACAGTCGAACAATTGTGGTACTCCAATTATGTGAATAATATACTGTTTGATTTGTCTTTAGACAAAAGAGACATGCAAGATTAACCTAAAATTCTATAAACAAAGCGGGAACATGTTAGAACTTAGAATAGGACACTCGCTATAATTTCATGCACCAGAGTTACTAAAGGATTCTCACAAACAAATTGCACATGGGAAAGCCATATACTGGAGTGAAGCCAAACCCAATTCTATAATTTATCTATTCCGCAAATTACCATAATCATTCATAAATTCAAAATTATTCTGCGAGAAATTAGCCAAAAATATACGATGTAACCATTTTTGCCTTTTGTTTGAAGAATTGTTGACACAAGAAGTTTCTACGATGATTATGTATAAATAGTAGTTTGCATATAATGGTGAATATAATAGGCAATTCAAACCATTTTGTCATGGCTAAACAAGGAGTAATAGAAAAGGAAAATGTATTATCTACTCTACATACATTTAAGTTTTGGAAAAATCGGATTTTCATAGTTATTTCTTGCATAAACACTTGATTCATAGGACCACCTTGACCAGCTGAATAGTGGGTAGCTTTACATGGTGCTGCACAACTGAAACTACTAGTGCTAATCCCTAATGTTAGTAACCAAATTTGATTTTTGTACTTGCTAATATATTTATTTTCTATAATTTACCTGAATCAGACAATTTTATTAGGCAACTTAAATCCATTTTCCACTGCGTAAGAAAGAGAAAAGACAAAACAACTCCAATGTTTTGTTCTACATCCATGTAAGTGACAAAGAGATTTATTTTTGATACTTAGTATTTACATAAAACACTAACACATGAACATAACCGAGTTTAAACCATTTTGTTCCCTTTTTCTAGTAGGTAGCATTCTGTGGTTGTACCTAGACTGAAGCTAATAAAACCTATTCATAAACACATACTATGAGAAAAATGGACCAGTTTCTAAAGAAGCAAATGAGGTTAGTTCCCAAGTTTCAATATTTAGTACTAGTAGGTTGTCTATTCAACAATACTAACCAGAAACATATGCTGGTTCATACAAGCTAGAAAGGCCCGTAGCTTTTACAGATCACAATTCAAGGATAAACTATATCTGCGAGTCTGTAAACTATATGAACATCCTCCTTATTCTCTAAATATTGCTCTATAGTTGTAGCATGTGCGTATAAACTATAGATTATATAAGAGATGGTCTCTCACAAATAAATATGCGTCTTCATCTTTTCATCAAACAACTCGTGATTGTTCTAAGCTAGGGGCTCTAGTAACAGTAAATTCATCAATATTTCAGAACTGGCTCTACTAATTGGAAATCACCGGGCTATGTTACTGAAGCAGCATCCCCAATCAATGAGAGCACCATTCTCATCTTGAATTAAATGGAACTTATATATTGTATAACCATATGAGATACGTTTATCCGTACTGATTAAATAAACATATTATAATAATATGTGAACAATATCTCATACTTTTAAAAACAAAAAAAAAAAAATAAAGGGTTCCCTAATTAAGAAGAAAAAGAGAGAGAGATTTGCAGGAAACTAGAAGATTTCATAGACAAATTAGGTTTTTAAGTTTCAAGGAAAATAAAGCTTTAGAAAGTAATTACCTAAAAAAATAGGACTTTAGAACTCCATATTTTTCGTTTAATAGAGTCAGAAACAGAGAAACGTGGAAATGTAAGGAAAGTTTAATCCATGGTCCTAAGAGCATAAAATTTTAAAAACATCTCTTATTACACCAACTGTTCCACAAGCACACTCTTTATTGTTTGGCAAGGCCCAAAAAGCTGCATACTTCCCATTGAAAACTGTTGTTATTAACCTCATTTTTCTTACACGTAGGTCGTAATTGCTACATAACCCTTTATAACCAACGTTGACAACCTCCCAACTTTCACCTACTAAACTCATTTTCGACGTACCAATCCACAAAGTTCGACCAAAACAAAAATCAAAATGGATAAGTAAAAATAGTTTGGCTCATTAGAATTCAGCTAATCAGCCCCTCCAAAGAAAATGAAATGGTAAGTCCACCTAAATCTATTTCCCCAACGACGTGAATTATCAATAGCACATATATACCAACTAAAACCAATGCTCTAGCATGCATACACCAACTATAACCAATACAAAAACAATAACAAAAGACTTGAGATTAAGCAAAAAGAGGTCAAACCAATCAACAGCAACAATTAAAACATTCCACCACAAATGATAGTAATAATTATTGATATTCTTCCACATTTAAGCGATAAAAGTACCGACAGAGGAGGAACATGGGATTACTTAAACAAAATAAGTAAACGTCTAATAAGAAATAATATCTCTCTCACCGGAATGGCAAAATAATGGAAACTAGGTTTTCCTCCTGAGTCGCTTTCTTAGCTTACTCAACTTGTGCTTGTTCATCTTCTTCTTTCTCTTCTTCTTCACACTATCAGCTCTAATCGTACGAGAATCATCACCATCCGGCGTCGTATAATCATCTGATTCCGACCGAATCAATGTTGGTGGAGAAATCGGGTTTAGGAAAAACCCCAACGAAAAAGTCGGATAAACATGTGAAGTAATTGAAGGGCTCGGTATCGAATAATCCGTTTTCGGTTGACTGGATAATTGGGGGATTTTGGTCAGCAGAAATGGTGAAGTTTTATAGAAATTGGAGAAGAGATTAATGGCGGATCGAGATTGATTTCTAAGGAGTTTTTGTAGGGTTGAGGAAGCCATTTTTTAAGTGAAGATATGCAGAAATTAATTCAATTGTTACATTACAGGATCCTGCTTAGGGTTTTGGTAGGTTTTGAAATTGGATTCACAGCCAAAGCTAACAGTGGATCACAAGATTGATTTTTTTATATTTTGAGACTTTTAGGTAACGCGATTCTGTTGAATTAGGAGAAAACCTTGCAATTAAGTGACTAACACGATTTTTTCTCTCAAAAAAAAAAAAAAAAAAGTGACTAACACGATTTTGGCCGGAAATGGAACAAAAAGTTAGAGGTGATATTTTGCCCTCACGCAGGATCGAACTGCGGACCTTCAGTTTACAAGACTGACGCTCTACCACTGAGCTATAAGGGCACACTTCTTTCTATATTTTCAATAAATATATCTCACCATGAATAACGAATTCCATCAGGTTTTATTTGAGATCCATTATTTGTAGTAAAATATAACCAAATACTTTTCCAATATCTTCCTTGCTCTTCAATTCTAACATTCACGAATGTCTGAGTTAGAAATCTACAGTAATACAAATCTCCAGTGTATTATCCTATACATGCACAAAACTATCATGTGGAATTTTATTGCCTACACTTTTAAATATTCGGCGCGAAAAACCTTATTAAAAATGTTTATTACATATAACTCCTTTGTACTATTAAAATTCGACACAAAACTCCTCACCCTTACAATATTTGACAATCTATTATGCATGTATGGGATTTTTTTATGTAAAATATTTAATAGTAGAAGAATTAAAGAATAAATATTTCATGTTCATATGATAATTTTATATAAATTTTAAATAGCATAAGAGAATATCCTGCATTTTCCTCATATTATCTTCAAAATTACTTTGACACATAGGCGACCAAACTTGAGTACAGATATATTAAATGTGGTTCAATAATAAAAAAATATATATTACACAAGAAATCTTTTCACTTGTCAAATATTGATCCTTACTTTTATTTTCATAATATCAATAAAGTTCTTCATTCTCCATTCGCTAGCTACTTATATTGTAGTCGTCCCAAATGTTCTTTATTCTTTTCATTTTTTAAGATCTTCGATTGCATGATTCCCATGGACAAATAGGATTAACCCAACCTTTTATGTTTTTATGTTAGACTAGTAAGCTCTATGTCAAACAAGAAAAAAATGGAATACTTTTATGGTAGATTAACGATATATTTTGCTCTTTTTTAAAAAAAAAAAATAAATAAAAAGGAAAACTTGAGAATAAATTACATGGAACTAAATAAAGTGAAATCATAGCTAGCTATAAGTATAGGTACAAATACAAATTTAGTATTTGATCGAACTGCCAATTATTTTGTCTCACGTGAATTTTAGTGGCTTAATATGAATAAGTTTGAATTTTTTAATAAGTTTATTTATTGAACTTACGAGTCGAGAATCTTATTAGACACCACTAAAAAAAAAACAAAAATCTAAATACAATAAATATATTAGTAATGAGAAGTAAAATCTTCAAGTATTTTACACAAGATAACATCATTTTATAACTTTCTTATATCTTATACAGGAGATAATATCATTTTATAAAACGGATCTTGTTATGGGACATAGGACAAATGAAGAAAGGCCAAATATTAGGAATTAAGAAACCCTTTTATTTTTATTACAATTAGTTAAAGGAACAAAATTTTAATTTTTAATATTTTTTTTTTTATCTACTAGACTGTGTATTTACAGCTCGGACCGAAAAGTGCAAAGGGTATACGTCCTCCCCAATGTGATGTCTCCAGTAGGATTCGAACTTGAATCTCACATCTGGGGGTCGCAAGTCACTACCACTTGACCCAACCACCTTGGGTTTTAATTTTTAATATTAACAATAGGCAAATGAGTGAATGACCCTCAACATAAAAGCAGCAATCCAGACCGTTGAGAAAAAAAGTGTCAAAAACAATAATGAATGCGGTGAACGTGGATCGAACACGTGACCTTCAGATCTTCAGTCTGACGCTCTCCCAACTGAGCTATCCCCGCATTTTGATACATATCTATAATTAATAATTTTATTAAAATGTTGATGTTTTCAAGGATTGAACAGAGACAATAATGCAACTAGAAATTTTATTAGCCGGGCTAATTACTACTATGATAAAAATAAAACGAGTACAATTTAAATAAACCATAACAAAACACAAGTCAAGATGTTAGATGGAGGAGAAATTACATTTTTTCATCCATCTGATACATATACTAGTAGGTAAAATAATATTTCTCTACTTTTGTATTTGTATTCGTTTCAATTTAGAAAATTCCCGCACGAGTTCAAGCCAGTAGTGTAATTCCCAATTTTGTTCATTAAATATTGAAGTTTCCAAAATAAATAAACTTGGGTATATACACAAAATAGTAAAAGAAAATTGTCTCATATTTTGTTTTATTTTAAGAAATAATCTCAAGAAAAGTTGTACCAGAAGTGTTATTGTCCTTTGTTTTCTTGTTATGTGCATTCCTTAAATGAAATCACATTCACATGCTCCTTTTTTTGTTACATAAGAATGTTCAGATATAATCGTTACATAAGAATGTTCAAACCTATATCCGACTTAGCTTTCCGAGGCACAGTCGAACAATTGTGGTACTCCAATTATGTGAGTACCAACTTCGAGTAGAAATTCGAACATGTATTCATCAGGTTGTGGGACTATTCCATTAGACACAACCCATGTTGGTATCACATTCACATACTTGACACATACATATATACATAAATTCAAAAAAGTAATGATTGAAATAGAGTCATGAAACTGTGATCTCAACTTCATAGATCAATACAAAAATCTCTAACATCTATTTTATAATCATCTACATGAGAAATTGGAGGTGAAGATAGAGTAGAAATCCATAAAGGAAATTTACTCAACACGAAAACTCACAAGGTATGGATCAATAAACAATTATTCCGAATCAAAAAGAGCTGCGCCTTGGTCTTTCCTCGGCAATATTAACTCTGATCGCCCTCCCATCCAAATTCTGCATCACAAGTTTGTGAGATATATATTTGATACATTTATTTCTCAATCAGAGTCGATAAGTTAAAAGATTATAACTCTCAATTTGTACCCAATCATTTTCTCACTGACAAACATCAACAACAAAATAGCACCAACCAAATTCAAACTCTACTTACTATTTGAGTTCAAAATAGACAATGGCCAATAAACACTTATTGTGTATTATTAAGCTCAAACTTTGATTAAAAGCAATTGCTGAAGGGTAATAATTACCTGTCCATCAAGTGCAGCTATGGCGTCATTTACTTCCGTCTCACTTTCCATTGTAACAAAACCAAAACCACGCGATCGCCCACTCTCCCGATCGTAAATTACTCGAGCATCAATCACTTTGCCGTGTTCACTGAACATCTGCTGCAGCCTACCATTATCCACTTGCCATGGTAAGTTACCAACGTAAATTCTGAAGGAAGGCTCGTATACTCTCTGTACCCTTTCTGGCTGAGAACCTCTTGGAGCAGCCTTGTTTACGGTTAATAGTCTTCCATTTATATCCTGAAGAATATTGTGATCCATAATATCAATTGAAATGGAAACAATTGTCTAAAATTGATATCTTATATGAAAATCAGAATAAAGAATTTGTTATGTTAAAGTTGGCTTCAGATGGCATTTAGGCCTAAACGTAAATATTACGAAGTGCAAAACCATCCGTAATCTACGAGGATAAAGATGTGATTTCTTTTACACACAAACATTGGGTAAAATGCATTTTAGCCTCCTATGATATATATGTCAATGGCACTTAACCTCTCTGTTCATGATAATTTAATTCGTGTTTAACCCCGTCATAAAGTGGTAATGAGCTATGTTTTTAAAAGCAGGGGGCGAACCACAAATAAATGCCACAAACATATTTCATAGGAGGTAAAAACTAATTTGGCCAACAAAAATCATACAAGAAATGTAGCATTTGTTCAGGAAAATTTTGAATTTTACAAGGTTATTTCTTACTTCCCTACATGAAAGTCTTAAAATAACTGACTCATTCAATATTTTACCATTCAAAGTCGGGCGTCTACCTTCACTATCAGAATGCTCATCGATTATGAGCAATTTTATTTGGTGCTTTAAAATCCCATTAGATTCAGAGATTTATATTAAACCAAGATATAAAAATAATCTGATTTTAATGAAGTTATGCACAACGCCACAGTCATCGGTAGTAGTTCCCTCATCCTCAAAATAGTAAAATTTAAATAAAAAGATTAAGAATTACAAACAAACAAATATCAAGCAACTTACATAGCGATTGAACATCTCCACAGCCTTCTCAGCTTCTTCCACCGTACTCATTGTCACAAATCCAAATCCTCGACTTTGATCAGTTTGCCTATTATAAATCACCTACAATAACCTTAACTCATTAATGTACCCCAAAAAAAAAAAAATTAAGAAATGCACCCTCCATCTTCAATATCAGTGTTCACCTCATCAATACTAAATTCAAAGAAAAATATTATATATTCGTACTAAGCCCACAAACAAGTTTAAAAATACTCACAAACCATCAATTCTTTTCTCCTTTCCTATCCTCCGACCTTGAAAACAAGAATTAAAACTAGCTAAAACTAAATAGTCAAGAACTAGACGAGGACAAATTAAGCTACTTAGAATTAACATTTTTCCAATACAATAACAACAGCATATACAATAAGAGAGCCAATAAATCTTCCAAAAGAAAAAATTATTATACCTCAGAAATTTCAACCACCCCAGCTTTATCAAAGAGTTGAGCCAATTTTTCACTGTCAATATCATAAGGCAAATTTCCAACAAAGAGCTTAGCTTCCTCAGGGGGCTCAACAAAAGAACCCTCGCCATTAATCTCCAAATTCTCTTCTGCAAAAGTATCTATTGCATTAGCATCTATTTCTTCTTCGCTTTCAAAACCCGGCCCATTTTTCTCTTCTTCTTCGCCTTCTTCTTGTTGGGTCCAATCCGAAGTTTGTGCAAAAAAAGGTACGATTTTGAAAGGTAAAATCTTGGATTTAAGTGAAATTGAAGAGGATGAGAGGTGGACATGCTTTAAAGGGATTGATGGGCAAATGGGTTTTGAATTGGAGGGAGTGAAATTAGTTCTTGGTACAGAGGCGGCACAACAACATTCGAGAAATTTGAGGTATGGTGTAGTTGCAGAAGTCATTTCTTGTGTATGTTTAGAATTCAAATGAAACAGGGAATTTTGAGAATTGGAGAGAGAGAAATAGCTAAGAGGCCGTTCTTAGGTAAACTGATAGTCCAAACAAGAGGCCCAGAAATATTGACCTCTTTTATCGATCTACTACTATCTATTTTGGCAAAATTGTATTTCAATCCTATGTAATTGAACTTTTGGTCATTATGGTCACAATATTTAAAAGTTCACACCTTTAATCCAACTTTTTATACTTTCAATTATATCACCTTTGAAGCATCGTTTTTTTTTTTTTTTCCAAAAAAAATTGTTAATAGCTTATATTTTATAGACTTCTACTATATATATGTGTATATTTATCCTAAGAGGAGTGCACGACTATAGTGCTTTCCTTGGAGGAATTATCTGCCGTGGCTGATTCATCAATAACTACAAATTGATGTGACATGAAATGTAATATACAATCCATTCTAGCTATCCCCCAAGAAGCTTAATAGCTTATGATGTTCATTAGAACTTGAGTTGTAAATTAAGTGCAAGAAGAATACACAAACATCCAAACATCACAGCTTTCTATTCATGTATAGGTTTGAAGTTTTTGTAAGCTATGACGGCATAAAAAGGATCTGATCCTGATAACAATCCAAACAACCCCTTAATCTGATCCAAAATCGAGTTATTGCCCTCTTTAGAATTTGGTAATTTGCGAATAATTTGTGGCTGTGTGAACCCTTCCACGCATTGGAAGTATTGTACAACCAGTTGCACGCGGCTGTACGCTGTCCCTTCTCTCCAGGCACTTATAGCCTTCTCGTAGAACAATCTATTACTGAAGCTCACAATGAAAACACCTCCAGGTTTTAGTACACGAAAAATCTCAGCAAAAACCTGAAACACAAACAACATTATTATCAATTTATGGTATTATATGTACATATATTTCTTTTTTTGGTTACCATATGGCAATACAATGACTACATATGCATGCAATAAGCGTATATATACAAATCTTAAATCTGAGACAGTTGCTTATGAAATACAGTTCTAACACTAAAAGGCCCTTTTAGAAGATCTACTCTACTTATAAACGATTCCAAAATGGATAAGTCTTTTTTGTTTATCAATTACCTGCATAACTTTGCATCATGTTATGTTTTCTCTTATCGACTCGAGCTGAAATATATAATATCAAAAACTGTGAATCAATAATTTGATTTATGACATTTAGACCTATAGAAAAATGTATATTAGTTACATATATCAAATGATAATACGAAAGTTATCATAATTATTTAAAAAAAATATATATTTAGTGACAAAAGATCTAATTTTGTCAACAATTATCTTTAAATTGTCACTAATAACTATTAGTAGCAAATGCATAATAACAACAATCTAATGACAATGAGGACTTATATTGATGATATTTTGGTTTAACTATTTGCATATCACCAAATATCAATAATTACAATTCTTGAAAATAATAAGTTTACCATAATCATTCTTGTGACGGATTTAAAATAGTCGTCACTTTTTCTTAGAATGAATGAAAAGGAGCCAAATTTAAACTAGGTTCATAGATAGATCCAACTTGAACCGAATCTCGATCAAATCAAACGGAAATTCATCTGTAAAGCCAACAACAAATGCAGAAACAGAAAATGCAAAATCTGATTAACTTTCCAAATATAGAAATCTCAGAACAAACCTTTTCAGGTTGCTGAAGATACTGCACACTAACAGTGCACAACACAGCATCAAAACTTTGATTCTCAATCTCAAACTCTTGCTCCTTATTCAAATCCTTAACAAAGAAATAATCCAACCTAGGATTCCTCGAAAGCTCCTCTGCATTAAGACCATGACCCACAACCTTCTCGTACTTAACCTCTTCAGGCAAATGACTAATCCAAGAGCTCATAACATCAAGAATTTCCATTTCAGGTCTCAAAATCTCTCTATAAAGATTTGTTAAATTGGAAATAAAATTGTCGTCTACGTGCGTAACGAAACGTGGGTAAGCGTAGAAATCTCTGTCTGGATAGTTGTTGATTTTAGTTCTTCCTTCTTGTGTTAGGACCAAACGCCTGATTTTTGGGGAAGAATTCGAATTGTTACTTGTCTGATTGTTTGATGGATTTTGAGCATTGTAAATTTTTGGGAGGTGTGTTTGGATTCTGGTTTGAGAAATTGAGTTTTTTCGATTTGGGAATTGGTGAGTAATTGGGTTTTGGTGGTGAATTGTGAACATGGTTTTGTTTTTTGGTCATGGATTTTGTTCACAAGAACAAGAAAAAGAAAAAGAAAAAGAAAAAGAAAAAGAAGAGGGGAAATGGATAATTGAGATTTATCTTATTTTTTAACTTGGGAAATTCGCGAAAAATAGTAATGGGCCAATGTTGTAAAAATGGCCCAAGATTAGGCCCATTACTATATGTGAGTGGGAACATTTACTTTAAACTCAAGTAGATCTAAATAGGGTTATTAACATTTTAAATCCAAATTCGATCCAATTCCAATTTATCCATGAATTTGAGGCCACAAGATCAATATCATAAAATATGTAGAAGTAGAACGAGTTCAATAATAATTAAAATAAATTATATATGCATAATTTTCATCTCTAATCAAACAAACACAAGTTAATATTTTCATCTATAATCTCATTTTAATGCCCCAATTTTTCCTTTTCAAAATGTATCAATTTATAAACTATCAATATGGTTGTTCCTCCAGGAAATTTGACAAATACTTCGAAATAAGTATTTAAATATGTCAACAATTGATGTTTTTTATGTAAAAACACGGTGAACCGTGTAAAAAAAATTTGAGCTGATGAATTGAGTTGAATGAATATATATATATATATATATATATATATATATATATATATATATATATATATATATAATTTTGAAATCTTATTATTCAATAGATGTGGTTGAAAATTTGGCAAGATCTAAATTCAGCAAAGATGAACGAATGTAGATTGTCCTGATGCGAACCCGATCCCTCGACAATTCCACCCTTTAAGTTCAATGTAAATTTATTGAGTTTGATTCGAATTAAATTTTTTTTTTAAATGGAGGTTACTCTATCTTTAATATATATATCCTTTGTTTAATATTACATGTTTAATTATAAAAGAAATAAAAAAACCTAACCGCCTTAATTGGTTTTTGAATCTTGGTAATCCTAATTGTTTAAGGTATTAGTCCAATAAAATACATTCTCTACACTTCTTCCTATATATTCGATCTGAAGAATAATACTAACAGATGAGGAGGGGGAGGGAAGGGGAGGGCATGCATAATAATTAAGGCTTTTGAAAAATACGAAAGCAAAAGAAAGACATGACAGGGACAATATTGACACACTGAGAGATGAAAGGAAAAAAAAAAAAAAAAGAAGACATAGGGACAATATGATTAATCTGATAATATCTCCTTTTTTTATTTATTTTAACTCTTACCCAACCCCCACGAGTGGCTGGGGGGCCCTGCACCTAATACAGGGAAATTAATTATCAACCATATATCCTAATAAACCAAATAAACAACCCAACATGATATGAATCTTTAAAGAGTTTGTGAATTTTGGAAAAATATTTTTGAGTGACAACTATGGAAAACACAATTATAAATGCCACCAAAATTTTGTTGTTCAAACATAAAAATTAGACATTACGCACCAAATTTAACTTTTGGTTTAATTTTTTTTTCCAATTCATATTTTTTTACAAACATAATTTAAGTTAGGTAGAATATTCGTGCACGTAAATTTAGTATCGTGGCAATAGAACAGAAAAATCATGATTTTCAATTATTTATGTTTATGATCTCCAGCTCAAATGGATGGTGAAATTGCCGAAGCTTCTAATTGAATAACTTTCGGGGCCGAATTCATTGCACGTGCATCAAGAACACGCGTGTCCAATTGTAAGAAAAGTTGTAAATATAATAATTTACTCTATCTATGACTCTTTTATATCGTTTGTTTAATATTATATTTAATTATAAGAAATGTTTAATATTATCAGCTTAGTCTTAATATTTAATACCCCTATGTTTTTGGATTGACTTTTATTAAATAGAATCTAAGGGTCTGTTTGTTTGGCGTTTCCCAAATTTTTTTTGTGTTTGGGAAATGCCAAACAAACATATTTTCAATTTTCCGAAATAAATTTTTCATTCATTAATTTTCTAAAACTACTCTCTCAAAAGTCAAACAAACAACAATTTTCTTATCTCTAAATAAAACCTATACAAACTCTACTTTGATTTGACATAAAGTAACATATATCTTATACAATTTATCTCACATAACAAACATGATTTGACATAAAGTCTTACACATCTTACACCTACAACCCAACTCTTCCAAAAAAACCTACACCTACTTTATTTCTCAAACCACTCTCTCAAAACCCAAACAAACAACATTACGCAAATCGAGATTATTTCACAAACCTTCACTACTCTCCCAAACTACTTTCCGAAACGCCAAACAAACAGGCCCTAAAAGTTGCGTGGATGTAAATCTGGATCAAAACCCTGGATCTGATCCAATTTAATTCAACCGTTATACTGCTATTTTTTTTTTAGAGAAACGTGTTTTTGGATATCAACCTTATTAATGAGCTATGACCTCAATAACAATTCAACCGTCATATTTAATACTCCAATTTGTTTGGACCGCATGAGTTTATTAAAATGAAATCTAAAAGGTGCATGAACATTGTAAATATTGACTAGGACCCCTGATCTTACTCAATTTTATCCTATGTTCCATGGATACAAATACGGGAACACATATATAGTACGATATGGATACGGTAATACGAATTTTTGAAATTTATTGAATACGATAAGGCATGGATACAGATGTAAAAATATGATGTAAATTTATTCATAAGCAACTAGATCTTTCAATTAAAGTTGTAGAGGAAAAGATCATCCAATTTAACATAAACAAAAGTTAAATAACTAAAAAATCAAACATAATTCATTCTTAACATATCACAATAATGGAATAAATTTATATTTGAGATTTTATGACCTAGGAGAGAAACTTGAATAAGAGACTGAATAGTGGTACTAGTCGTTTAAGTTTAGTCCTAGAGACTTTATTATTTTATTATAATCTAAATTTGACCCATAATATTACATAAAAAGCCCCCCGGAGTGTCCTGATATCCAACTAGTGTATTCGATACATATCTATTTTAATTTTTATTTATTTTGATTATCGATAAGCCATGTGGCGTATCAAATACGTATCCCATGCGTGGATCCTCATACTCCGTGTATCCGATATAATACAATACTTTATATTTTTTTGGAATATCCATGTATCATAGATTCTATCCAATTGTAATATTCAATACTCATATTTGTTTGGATTAAGTTTAGTAAATTGGAATCTAAAAGGAGAGAATTGTAATTGTGGTACCAAACTATATACCGATTCTCACTTGTGGTACCATAAAAATCGAGGCCGACACATTTGGTACCACAATTTAAGAAATCAATCACTTTTGGTACCACCGTTAAAATTGGACGTTAACTGATGCCGTGGCAATTAAGTTTTATTGCAAAATTGATACCATTACTTATGTTGACTGACAATTATACCCCTAATATTTCAGGTTGTCAAAATAGCCCCACATTTTCAAATTTAATGACAATTTTAGTCCACATTGTTGCCAAATTTCAAAATTAGCTCGAATAAAACACGTGTGAACCAATTTAGAGATTTTACTTATTATATTTACATATTTATTTAACTTATTTAGTTTTATAAATAATATTAACAAACCAAATAATACTTTAATATAAATCCTACAAAATATTAATTAAATCTAAAATTTATGTAATAATATTAGTATATTTAATATTTATTAAAAAATAAAGTTTTATATTATTAATAAAATAATTATAATTTTTTTTTTAAAAAAAAAAAACCAAACCCTCCCCCCCCCCAACCCCCCCCCCCCCCCCCCCCACCCCAAAACCCCAACCCCCCGTAAACCACCCCCCCCCCGGCCCCCGGCCTGGGATTGTCGGTCCCAGGCCACCGCGGCCTGGGATCTGTTGCAGATCCCAGGCCGCGGTGGCCTGGGTTCTTCGATCCCAGGCCACCGTGGCGTAGGACGGACGATCCTAGGCCGCGGCGGCCTGGGATGGGGTGGGGGGGTTGGTGGTTTACGGGGGATTGGGGTTTGGGGTGTGGGGGGGGGGGGGGGGGGGGGGGGGGGGGGGGAGGGGGGGGGGTTGGTTTTTTCTTTTTTTTTAAAAAAAATTATAATTATTTTATTAATAATATAAAACTTTATTTTTTAATAAATATTAAATATACTAATATTATTACATAAATTTTAGATTTAATTAATATTTTGTAGGATTTATATTAAAGTATTATTTGGTTTGTTAATATTATTTATAAAACTAAATAAGTTAAATAAATATGTATATAATAAATAAAATCTCTAAATTGGTTCGCACGTGTCTTATTTCGAGCCAATTTTGAAATTTGGAAACAATGTGGACTAAAATTGTCAGTAAATTTGAAAATGTGGGGCTATTTTGACAACCTGAAATATTAGGGGTATAATAGTCAGTCAACATAAGTAATGGTATCAATTTTGCAATAAAACTTAACTGTCACGTCATCAGTTAACGTCCAATTTTAACGGTGGTACCAAAAGTGATTGATTTCTTAAATTGTGGTACCAAATGTGTCGAGCTTGATTTTTATGGTACCATAAGTGAGAATCGGTATATAGTTTGGTACCACAATTGCAATTCTCTTAATCTAAAAGTGCATGCATATTGTAAATATGGATCAGAACCTTTGATCTGGTCCAATTCGGTTCAATCATAATCATAATATTAACTACTCCTATTTGTTTGATTTATGTTAATTGAATCAGAATCCAAAGGTGCATGGATATTGTTAATATGGATCAGAACCTTTGATCTTACCCAATTTGGTTCAATCGTAACATTTGATACTCCTATTTGTTTGGTTTGAGTTTGTTAAATTAGAAACCGAAAGAGCATAAAGTTGAGTTTGACTTATATTAATATATAAATAATTCAATATGTAACACATGTTCAATATAGTAATTAGTATCAAAAGGGTCGAATCTAAACCAACTTGAATTCGTCCTAACCCCATTAATATTGGGTCGATTCTATCAAACCCAACCAACTACATTTTTGTCTTTCTTTTATTGATCGGAACTATATTTGATTTGTCCAATTCC
Organism: Penstemon davidsonii; assembly: GCA_034814905.1. NCBI lineage: Eukaryota > Viridiplantae > Streptophyta > Magnoliopsida > Lamiales > Plantaginaceae > Penstemon > Penstemon davidsonii. The sequence continues at coordinate 11,288,841 of JAYDYQ010002688.1, forward strand.
GACACGACCAAAGGTCACTACAAGAGATTATCATTCTTGCAACAAGATCTACATCTGCTAAAAAAGTCATGTAAGTCATTGTGACACATTCACCATGACAAATTTAAGCAGTTATGATATTTGTTTACTATGATTTGCTCCACAGTTGTTGTAAAACTTGTGGTGGATCGATTATTCGTAACCCCTTTACCCCTACAAGTACCACACTTCCAAAAATTGATTAAGCTTCCACATTATATATACAATATGTCAAAAAATTTAGTTTAACTTTTTTCTTTGGGCGAAACAGTGAATACATTATAATTTATCGATAGATTATACTATTAAACCACAACTAATTATAAAAATAAATCAACCTAATTACAATAAATATATAACGATCGACTAGTAACAAACTAGACAAAGACAACAAGTGAAATTCAAATCCAAGATCTTAGAGGGCTGGCGTCTAGGATTGAAAATCAAATCAAACTAATTGGTATTTATTCGACTTGAGCTCGATTCTTTAAGAAATCAAACAAAGTTCAAACACAATTTGAAGCTCTCGCGCGCAATATCTAGGTGTCGTTCGGAACTACTCGACTTATTTATAACCATATATGCGCCTCAACTTTACTTCTAAGACAAGGTCTCGCTGACTTTAAACTTGATTTGTTAATGTATCGTATTTATTTAATGATTGCACAATATTTTACGGGGTACATGCTTAATTAAAAGTTACGTATTTGATAAGGTAGAATTTATCCAATTCGCATTCTGAGTGTTAACCTAAATATAAAAGAGATGGGATCTTCTAGCAATTGATACATATAATTATGTCCTTGGAAGTAAAGCCAAAATACTAGACAAATGAGACTATAATTCATGTCGGATTTTCATTACAAACATCAACATCATTCATGTAAAGCAAATAAACCAATAAAAACATTCAAACTTTAGCTTCTTATTGCTTTCAAAGGTTGTGGAATTTCGACCATTATTTTTCCTTTTTGGCTGCCCTTTAGGGAACTTGGTGCTAAATATTTATTTTAAAATACACATAGCATATAGTTGTTTGTTATAATGTTAACTAAAAGTATGATTAATAGTTTGCACCAAACGTGAAAAGGGTTATACGAGAATTGATTATTAATGTGAATCACTCTCTATGCAGTTTCTAGTACTGGCCCTATATAAACATTATGTAATTAGGATAAACACAGGACCATTTTTTCTTTATATATATAGAGAATGCAAACAATATTGCTCGAATCATTTCTTTTTTCCCGGCCAGCGCAATTTATGGGCTTTATATCTAAATAGTAAAATGGATATAAGTACTTATGATAATTAAATTGCTTGCTAAGGAAAGATAAATTTATGTGCTTTGAATAACACTGAGATTACCAACGAAAAATAAGAAACCTTTTATTAATCAATCCAAATAATTATTTATTTTGTGAATTCTCCTCAATTTCACAAAATGGACCAACACTTATTACCCATAGAAGAACCAAAGATTAAAAGAGTGAAAGTTATAAATACATTTCTTTTCAGTACGTATAGAAAGGAAATTTCATTCTTCCTTCTTTTTTTTTTTTTTTTGATAATAATTGCTCCTTTCAATTTGGAGGTTCTTCCTTAATTGGATTTAACTGAATTAGTGACTACATTTTGCCAATTTGGTTAATAAGAATTGCACTTTAGATTCTAAATGAATCTATTATCATAATTTCATCATTCTGTGTATGTAAGTATAACACGTGTACTAAAATTTATTCCATGCAAATTAAAATTAAATCTATCTACTTACACAATGTCAAACATAATACATGTAACACCATAATGTGACAAAATTGGGCAACTGACGGAAGTGTCAAAATTGAAAAAGTCAGTTAGAATTGGTACCAAAATTAACCACCACGGTACAAAAATTGAAAAACGCCTAGTTTTATGGTGGCAAAAATGAATATTTGCCATACTTAATATGAACGCTTGATTTGGAGAAGACAAAAACCGACAATAATTTAAAACCTTCTTAAAATAGCAAATATCTTTATGAATTTCGAACAATTGACCACAAAATAATTCAAAATAGGTGCTCTAAATTACCGAATTAAATATATACCAACCAATAAACTTTTTTTATGGAATTTGTTTCCATGTTCATTTGCATTTAATATGTCATTTATAGGCTAATATAAAGGTTACAATATTTAGACTCGTGATAAATCAAAATTATTGTTAGCCAAATTAAGTATTATAGTGATTAAAATTAATTCAAAATTAGGAGAAAAGATAATTTGGTCCAAATTTTTCAAAGACCATTTTCATATATATATATATATATATATATAAAAGATATATAAGATAAGAAGTAACCCATTTATCTAACTATCATATTCTTTTCAAATCTTCTTTTTTCTCCTTTCATTTTTCTTTATCTACGCATAAAAATAAGGATTTTTTTAGTCATTTAAAATACATGGAATCTTAAATCTGGCTCAAATTTATTTACTTGATTAATTCATAGCTCCACCAGAAAACATTCCCAACAACAACAAAAAAGAAAGAAAGAAGAACAAGAGAAATTGGTTTTTTTAGTCCAAAAAAACCTTAAATTCTATAATAATAAAAATTTAAATGTCTAAAGATTAATGGTACCTTTTCTTTTCCAGGGTATCTTTTTTAAGTCTAGTTTTGTGTTTTTTTTTCTTTTTAGGTTTAAATATAATTAAGGGTCGAATTACTTGTTCTTAATTCTCATATTACTACAAAAAGTAAGATTAAAAAAGAAAAAATAAATTAAAAAAAATTAGTTTGTTATTTTTTCGGTGAGGAGTGTTGAGGATTGATATGGTCTGGGTGAGGTTGAGCGAGAAATAAAAAGGAAAAATTAAATTTGTTTAGTATGATTAATTGTAAAAAACTTATCAGTTAGTGCTGCTACAGTATAAATAATTAAATATATTTATAGAAGTTAATCAATGAGTGCATTAATATTAGATAGTGAAATATAGAAACTAACCAATTAGTGGATTGATACAGAGAAGCTTAACAAAATTAAACATGAGAAGCAATTTGTAATGATGGCATTTTCAAAAAGTATTAATTTTGCTATGGCAGCAACAACTATTATTCTGACAATATCGCTAGCCATAATAAAAAGTCAAATCTGCATATATATATTACAAAAATCCATAAAAAAGATTTCCCATGAAATAGGTACAATATGTACGTATTGCAAAAATCCATAAATAAGATTTCCCAGAAATAAATATTAAAGGAGATATTAATCTATATAAAGGGGTTAGAAGAAAGAAACCACATAAACTCTTTCACCCAAAAAAAAAAAAAAAAAAGGTACGCATAACATATATTGCATAAACACAACTTTTCAACAAAATGTATGCATTTTCCCCTTTAGCTGTAGCAAATTTATTAGGATTATCATTTATAATTTTTAAGCTTTTTGGGATATCAATTTTCAAAGAAAAGCCCGCAGCTTTACCAAATGGAAGCATGGGCTGGCCATTACTTGGAGAAACTCTTGCCTTCCTCAAACCACATAATTCAAACTCCATAGGTACATTCTTGCAAGAACATTGCTCAAGGTAAATAAATTAAATCAATGTACAAACAAATCATATGTTGTCATTACCCCCCCTAAAAAAAATCATTAATATTGCCATTTCTTTTTTCAATTTTGATAGGTATGGCAATGTATTCAAATCCCATCTTTTTGGCAATCCAACAATAGTATCTTGTGATCTTGAGCTAAATAAATTCATTCTACAAAACGAAGGGACGTTATTCCAAACCGGTTATCCTAAACCAGTTCATGACATTCTTGGAAAGTTATCGATGATGCTCGTTTCAGGAGAAGTTCATAAAAAACTAAGAAGTGTTGCTATGAGTTTCATAAATGTTTCGAAAAGTAGACCTAATTTTCTTCATGATATTGAGAAGCTATCTATTTCTTACATTGATTCTTGGAAAGGGAAAAAACAAGTGTTTTTCTTCAAAGAAGCAAAAGAGGTATGTGATTGTTAAATATTTTAATTATTAAATGAACATAATTATTTGAGGGATAGTAACATTTTTATTTAATTTGAATACAGATTACATTATATCTTATGCTGAAAAATTTGTTAAATATTGAGCCTGAAGATCCAATTGCTGCAATAGTGTTGGAAGATTTTCTCACTTTCATGAAAGGATTTGTTTCTTTACCTCTATACATTCCAGGGACTGCTTATGCTAATGCTGTCAAGGTAAATTAATTAAATTTTAGTTTTCTTCAATTCTCTTTTGAAAACATGTATCAACTTTTCATTAACCTTTAGTTTAATTTGATTAATCTAATTTTGTTATTTTGTAGGCAAGAATGAGAATTTCATCAACTTTAAAAGAAATAGTAACGAAAAGGCTGGAAAAGAAGCTGATAAGTGGAGCAGACGAGACTAAGGATTATTTTGATGAAGTATTGGCAAAAGAAAGCTTAAATGATGAAGAAAGAGTGAGCATTTTGCTTGACCTTTTGCTAGCTGGTTATGAAACAACTTCAGGGCTTATATCTCTTGTTGTTTATTTTCTAGCACATGACCCATTTGCCCTTCAAAAACTAAAGGTAAAGAAAGGCATGAAAACTACACAAAAAGTTAGAAAACATTAATTATCTTAATTTCCAATGTGTGACTAAAATTTTCAGGAAGAACACCAAGTTGTGAGGAAAAGAAAGAAGGATGGAGAGGCTTTGAATTGGGAAGATTACAAGAAAATGGACTTCACTTCTCATGTAGTAACAATTTCTTACCCATTTATATCTAGTTAACGTCAAATCCTAATCGATTATAGGTCCAATTTCATATATATTCTAATTATTATTTATTTTAACTGAATTTCGATTTGGTAGGGTAGTCGATGGGTCCGGATTACATTTGTTATGTCCAAATTCTTATTCATATTCTTATATCTACTATCTTAATCGAATTTGTATCAGGTCTTGTCTGACTATCAACATCTCTTGCCATTTTCAAGTCCATCGAACTTTGGTGGGGTTCTGGAAAAATATTCGAACCCATTAAATTTTTTATTTTCAAAATTACTTTTCACTTTAGCTACAATATATTTTTATACGCCACATAATTATTCAATTCAACTCACGAGCTCTACCTTTATTTTTCTCAACACAATAAATTATGTACCTATAATTGTTCTAAAAAAAATTATGTACATATAAAAAGAGTTATTTATTGCTTGTATTGGATCTTTTTTAACGGATAGGACCAGTTAAAGTTAAAAATCTAGAGTTGATCCATCTATTTTGATTCTTTTTTCAATTAATTTGAAAAGAATCCATTTCATTAATTGACTCACGATATATTCTAATTTATTGGATCGGATTCAATAAATCCACTTCAGTGACCGCCCTATATCTAGTAGATTTTTTTCTTTTCAATTGAACATTCCATTAACTCTCTTTTATTTTATAGAATCCGAATGCTATCATATTGTCAAATTTAACGTTTTATTTTTTTCCAAATTGATTAATTAGGTCATTAGTGAAGCTCTGCGTTGTGGAAATCTAGTTAAGTTTGTGCATAGAAAAGCTATCAAGGATGTTAAATTCAAAGGTTTAATTGTTTGTATATCATTGATTTCAGCTGATTCAAAATTATTTATTATTGTATTTCTTAATTAAATTGTGATATATATATATATATATTTCTTTTTTGTGCAATAATTAATGTTGCAGAATATGTAATCCCTGCTGGGTGGCAAGTTCTTCCCATTATCTTAGCTACGCATCTTGATCCGAGCCTCCATCAAAATCCAATGGAGTTCAACCCTTGGAGATGGGCTGTAAGTATAATAATACTATTTCTATTAATTACTACCAAAAAGAAAAAAAAAACGTTTTATATATAGTCCATCTAGCAAACAGTACGGTAATAATAGATTATTTTCTCAAAATATAGTCATAATTTTATCTAATTGTTTTCTCCCAACTCAATTTTAATTTGTGAAATGTTGAAATTAATTAATATATTTTGCATAATTTATCTTAGGAAATATATCGTTATATTTTTATAAATACAAAAGATCATTTGTTAATATAAATATGACGGGATATTTATAATTAGACACCCAAGGTGGTTGGGCCAAGTGGTAGTGACTTGCGATCTCCAGAGGCGAGATTCAAGTTCGAATCCTACTGGAGACACCACACTGGGGAGGACCTATATCCTTTGCACTCTTCGATCCGAGCTGTAAATACACAGTCTAGCAGATTAAAAAAAAAAATTATCAATTAGACCAAACACAAACACACACAGAGTGCAAATTGCATCTAACCCCTCTTATTACTATTTTTATATTAGATAATTAAAAATTTCCACGTAAATTCATTTTTCTATGCATAGGATCCAGCCACGAGCATAAAAGTGACCCCTTTTGGTGGTGGGCTGAGGATTTGTCCAGGGGCAGAGCTTGGTAAACTGGAGACTGCGTTTTTTCTTCATCATTTTGTCCTCAATTTCAGGTAAACTTTTACAGTAATTGATTTATTCAAACTTTTAATTTCATTTTAAAACACAAGTTTATTATAGATTTAACGTTCCATAAACCCACGAGCAAAATTTACCATTGTTTACATTTTATCTTTAGATTATTCTTCCATTTACCTCACATAATTTAGGAGCTAATGCCAATTTATTCCCTGATTTATTCATAATGTTCAACCCCCCCCCCCCCCCCAATTGATTTGAAAAATAACACTTTATCCCTCTGTGAAATATTTAAAAGGAGCAATTTACCTCATTCAACCGGAGAGTGTAACTCACTCTCCGAAATTGAGAGTGTACATGAAAAGTGTTTTTGTAAACATAGGGGGGTAAAGTGCAATATTTATCATAATATAGGAGGTAAACTGTCTCATTTATTATACTACAGGGGATAAAGTGTCATATTTATCATAACATGGGGGGTAAAGTGACACATATAAGAGGGGGCATAGTTTTATCAATTCGTATTTTATTTAAGATTGAAAATGTCAGAGAGGCAGTGTGAAACTTTTACAAGATTATAAGGAGTAAAAGGCTCATTTTTAAATAAATTGAACATTATGCATATCACAGGGGGTCAATTGCCAAAAATCCTTAATTTAGTAGGTGTTTTGAGCTATTTGTCTTGTTCACTTATGTCTATATTGTACAAAGGAATATTTATGTTCCTGAAAGTTCTCATTGACAATTTAACTTATTCTCATCTTTTGTATTTCCCCTATTTTCTCTATTTATTTAGTTATTGATTCGTGTTGCATTTTTTTATTTTTAATTTGTACAAGTTGGAAAACAAAAGAAGAAGATTGTCCAATTTCATGCCCTTATCTGTGTTTCAAAGGAGGTTTGGTGCTGGAGATGGAGCCAATAATGGATTAATTAGGCAGTATAAATCTAGCAATGTCTTCAAATATCTTAATCATTAAGGAAATTTTATATTGTGTTTTTATTCATTTTTGCCTCCTAATAGCCGTATTTGATATTAAAATGTGACTCGGACAGGGAACTTTGTTTAATGAATTCCTTTACTGGATTTAAGGGAAATTACTCAAACTATCCCTGAGTCAGGATTTAGTGTAATTATATTAACCACCTTCAATGTTTAAAAATTTATTCAAACTATCACTGAGGTATTCAATTCAACACAGTTACCCATTACGAAGTTAATTTTGTCAAAACATTATCTGTAACATTCCTTCTATAGTGGATGTGCAAATTAGTGTCACGGCGGATCAGTAAAGCCCATCATTGTAATGATTTTTTCGTGAAAAATAATTCATTCTTTGGATCACTCATCTCTCGTCATATTGGAGGATTTGTGTGCAGGATATAATAAAAGAGACATCATGTTTATCAGTTGTATTACCCAATAAATAGTGTTATTTTATCATTAAATGATATTATATGACTATTAAAAATAATGTTCTAATCTCTCATAAATAAATCAAAATTTACACCATTTTTTTATTTTCAGTGTAACAATCAATTTATTTTTTAATTACATATGCCCCATTGTGAAATATATTTTCTTATTTCTAAAATAGGTTTGCCAGTTGTGACTCATTTCTGCTTTATATTTTTTTACGTTTAATATATATATTTTTTTGGTGGTTACAAAAGAAAGAGAACAAAACAAATCAGACAAACAAATTACAACAAATCCTCCAAGCGCAAAGGAACCAACGTAGTAGGTGCCTCCTCCAAAATGCATATATGTTACTACATTTCATGTCACCTCTTCGCTATTGCGCCTGCACATTCATTTTTCTCTCGTTAGCGTGCATAATCCGGCCCCCTAGGGCATTTTTATGAGCAATCTACAGTCCGATATGATGTTGCCCATGGGTGGCAATCAACATCAGCCTTCATGATGAGATTCAAGACAATTTCATAATCCACTTCAAATTCGAGCATATGGATACGTCTCTCCCATGCTAATTTCAGGCCCTCTCTAGCCGCAAGTAGTTCCGCAAGTGTAGTTTGGACATATCTAAGTTTACATATGAAACCAACAAACCATTCTCCCAAATCATTCCGGATAAGATCCCAGCAATTGTCGATTTATGTGAATCCCGAACACTATCATCCGTATTTAACTTGTATCATCCTAGAGGTTGTTTACTATATTTAACTCGGGTATGAGTAACATTCCATCATTTTTGCTTCTTCGGAATTCGCATTAGGTCTTCTGCGAAGCTTTTAGGGGGGGGGGGGGAATTGACACCAATTTGAGCGATGAGACTAATATAATTATCGAGATCATATTGTCATATCGACATAGACTTGTAAACTACATATTTTCCACCAGAGTCAATTAATAATACTTGTTTGCTTTCAAACTTAGTAGCACAATTTAAACCACACCACCCACCAATATTAATTTCTCTCAGAAAGAGGCATCTTTGATTTCATTTCTCCTAAACATTATCCTAAACAGTGGCATTATACATACAATACCATTTTCCTTCTTCCTCCCATGTTGAAATCGTTCTCCCGTACGAAGAAAAAAAAATGGCGGAAATAAATCAGTGGCAGAGACTAAGGGCGCCCCTCCCTACCTCAACCACCTTTAGATATTTTGGTGGACGACATGTGGATATGTTAAGTTGTGAATCGCCATTCTTGCGCATCGAACTTTCTACCGCCCGGTTCAAGAAACTTTAGCTTGCTCATAACATGGAAGAAAATGTCATTGTTATCACTCCTGAGTTTCATTTTGGGATTATGTCTCTTCCATTTCACGAATCGGTATATTACGAACCAGGTAGCACTTGCGACGCAATCATCATTTCGTACAACGGGCTGGTTCTATATCTCGATGCTCAAAACAACATGTTCTTGACTAATCCCAATCACCCGTGAGCAAGTAAGTATACCTACTCCGTCTCTGCAGTTGAATGGGATTAATGGGAGAGATTTATGTATGAATTTGGATGCGATGCACAAAATAATGACTATTAGATTGTAGCACTTTTTCATATGGTAATGACCTGAATGTTGTGTTTGTGGATGTTTTATAATGAACAAAGGTGTATGAAGTAGGGTAAATAATTTTCCTTACAATTATTTTGCAATTTTTTCTCCCATGTAGTTTCTCTAACTGGAAACATCCATTGGTTAGCTACACGTATTGGTGATGGATTGAATGTGATTAACGAGATTTTTAACGAAATGATTGTTCATGATGTTTGGGATAATGAAAGTAAATCATTTATTTTAAATGGATTTTTGGGCATGAAGTTAACTAGGCGTCAAACTAAATTTTGGATGATGAGAGGGTATGGATTGATCGATTCGTGGAGGAGACTTCGTATTAATGGGAGACTTTGACAATCTTACGGTTAGACCTTTGTGTTCTATTGACGAAATATTGTTTGTATGTTGGTTGGAAAAAACGATGTTAACCTCGAACAAAGGCATTTGATGTTGCATAATTTGGGAACTCGAGCACTTGACCAAGTTGGACAACATGTTCGTGATGCGGGGTTCTTTAAGAACAACATTGTTTCCCCCGTTTTCAACAATTAATTTGAAGACGAAAGTCAAGAATGATGGGTAATCGGGGTAAACTTCAATTATAATTTTATGATTAAAAAATGATGGATTCATAACTATTTTGTAAAAGAACATTCATGATAGATTCATTACTATGATCAACAATATATTAGTGACATTTTCTTGAACGTGTTAACCTATAGTGTAGAATGTATTAATTTTCTTCACATGTTCAATTGCATTATGAGATGGATATATTAGCATCACTCATTTATTTGTTGAATACCATACTCCCGACTTCGATTTTTGGAATTATGTGTCTTCCATTTCACGTATCGGTATCTTACGAATCAGGTAGCACTTGTGACGCAATTGTCAGTTCGTACAACGAGTTGATTCGATATCTCAATGATCAAAACAACATGTTCTTGACTAATCCTAGTCACTCGTGAGCAAGTAAGTATACCTACTCCGTCTCTGTAGTTGAATAAGATTAATGAGAGAGATTTGTGTATGGATTTGGAAGTGATGCACAAAATAATGACTATAAGAAAGTAGCACTTTCTCATAAGGCAATGACCTGAATGTTGTGTTTGTGAATGTTTTATAGTGAAAATGGGTGTATGGAGTAGGGTAAATAATTTTCCTTACAATTATTTTGCAGTTTTTTCTCCCATTTAGTTTCTGTAACTTGGAACATCCACTGGTTAGCTACACGTATTGTTGATGGATTGACTGTGATTACGTGTTTTGATGTGATTAATGAGGTTTTTAATTAAATGATTGTTCCTGATGTTCGGGATAATGAAAGTAAAACATTTGTTTTAAATGGGTTTTTGGGCATGAAGTTAACTAGGCGTCAAACTAAATTTTGGATGATGAGAGGGTATGGATTGATCAATTCGTGGAGGAGACTTCGTATTGATGGGAGGGGCTTTGACAATCTTACGGTTAGACCTTTGTGTTCTATTGACGAAATATTGTTTGTACGTTGGTTGGAGAAAACGATGTTAACCTCGAAGAAAGGCATTTGATGTTGCATAATTTGGGAACTCGAGCACTTGACCAAGTTGGAAAACATGTTCGTGATGCGGGGTTCTTTAAGAGCAACATTGTTTCCCCCGTTTTCAACAATTAATCTGAAGATGAAAGTCGAGAATGATGGGCAATCGGGTAAAACCTCAATTATAATTTTATGATTAGAAAATGATGGATTCATAACTATTTTGTAAAAGAACATTCATGATAGATTCATTATTATGATCAACAATATATTAGTGTCATTTTCTTGAACGTGTTAAACTATAGTGTATAATGTATTAATTTTGTTCACAGGTTCAATTGCATTATGAGATTGATATATTAACATCATTCATTTATTTGTTTAATACCAAACTCCGGAGTTCGATTTTTGGGATTATGTGTCTTCCATTTCACGAATCGGGTAGCACTTGCGATGCAATTGTCAGTTCGTACAACGGGCTGATTCTATATCTCAATGATCAAAACAACATGTTCTTGACTAATACCAATCACTCGTGAACAAGTAAGTATACCTACTCCGTGTCTGTAGTTGAATGGGATTAATAGGAGAGATTTGTGTATGGATTTGGATGTGATGCACAAAATAATGGCTATAAAATTGTAGCACTTTCTCATATGGTAAATGACATGAATGTTGTGTTTTTGGACATTTTATAGTGAACAAGGGTGTATGGAGTAAATAATTTTCCTTACAATTATTTTGCAATTTTTTCTCCAATGTAGTTTCTCTAACTGAAAACATCATCTGTTTAGCTACACGTATTGGTGATGTATTGACTGTGATTACGTGTTTTGATGTGATTAATGAGGTTTTTAACGAAATGATTATTCCTGATGTTCGGGATAATGAAAATAAAACATTTGTTTTAAATGGGTTTTTGGGCTTGAAGTTAACTAGGCGTAAAACTAAATTTTGGATGATGAGAGGGTATAGATTGATCAAATCGTGGAGGAGACTTCGTATTGATGGGAGGGACTTTGACAATCTTACGGTTAGACCTTTGTGTTCTATTGACGAAATATTGTTTGTATGTTGGTTGGAATGCATAATTTGAGAACTCGAGCACTTGACCAAGTTGGACAACATGTTCGTGGTGCGGGGTTCTTTAAGAGCAACATTGTTTCCCCCGTTTTCAACAATTAATCTGAAGATGAAAGTCGAAAATGATAGGCAATCGGTTAAACTTCAATTATAATTTTATGATTAGAGAATGATGGATTCATAACTATTTTGTAAAAGAACATTCATGATAGATTCATTACTATGATCAACAATATATTAGTGTCAGTTTCTTGAACGTGTTAAACTATAGTGTAGAATGTATTAATTTTGTTCACAGGTTCAATTGCATTATGAGATTGATATATTAACATCATTCATTTATTTGTTTAATACCATACTCCGGAGTTCGATTTTTGGGATTATGTGTCTTCCATTTCACGAATCGGTATCTTACGAATCGGGTAGCACTTGCGATGCAATTGTCAGTTCGTACAACGGGCTGATTCTATATCTCAATGATCAAAACAACATGTTCTTGACTAATACCAATCACTCGTGAACAAGTAAGTATACCTACTCCGTGTCTGTAGTTGAATGGGATTAATAGGAGAGATTTGTGTATGAATTTGGATGTGATGCACAAAATAATGACTATAAAATTGTAGCACTTTCTCATATGGTAAATGACATGAATGTTGTGTTTGTGGACATTTTATAGTGAACAAGGGTGTATGAAGTAAATAATTTTCCTTACAATTATTTTGCAATTTTTTTCTCCAATGTAGTTTCTCTAACTGGAAACATCCACTGGTTAGCTACACGTATTGGTGATGTATTGACTGTGATTACGTGTTTTGATGTGATTAATGAGGTTTTTAATGAAATGATTGTTTCTGATGTTCGGGATAATGAAAATAAAACAATTTTTTTAATTGGGTTTTTGGGCATGAAGTAAACTAGGCGTCAAACTAAATTTTGGAGGATGAGAGGGTATGGATTGATCAATTCATGTAAGAGACTTCATATTGATGGGAGGGGCTTTGATAATGTTACGGTTGGACCTTTGTGTTCTATTGACGAAATATTGTTTGTATGTTGGTTGGAGAAAACGATGTTAACCTCGAAGAAAGGCATTTGATGTTGCATAATTTGGGAACTCGAGCACTTGACCAAAACTCGAAGAAAGGCATTTGATGTTGCATAATTTGTGAACTCGAGCACTTGACCAAGTGGGACAACATGTTCGTGATGCGGGGTTCTTTAAGAGCAACATTGTTTCCCCGGTTTTCAACAATTCATCTGAAGATGAAAGTCGAGAATGATGGGCAATCGGGTAAACTTCAATTATAATTTTATGATTAGAGAATGATGGATTCATAACTATTTTGTAAAAGAACATTAATGATAGATTCATTACTATGATCAACAATATATTAGTGTCATTTTCTTGGACGTGTTAAACTATAGTGTATAATATATTAATTTTTTTCATATATTCAATTGCATCATGAGATGGATATATTAACATCATTTGTTTTTAATACCATACCCTGGAGTTCGATTTTTGGGATTATGTGTCTTCCATTTCACGAATCGGTATCTTATGAATCGAGTAGCACTTGCGACGCAATTGTCAGTTCGTACAACGGGCTGATTCTATATCTCAATGATAAAAAAACAACATGTTCTTGACTAACTCCAATCACTCGTGAACAAGTATACCTACTCCATCTCTGTAGTTGAATGTGATTAATTGGAGAGATTTGTGTATGAATTTGGATGTGATGCACAAAATAATGACTAGAAGATTGTAGCACTTTCTCATATGGTAAATGACATGAATGTTGTGTTTGTGGACATTTTATAGTGAACAAGGGTGTATGGAGTAAATAATTTTTCTTACAATTATTTTGCAATTTTTTCTCCAATGTAGTTTCTCTAACTGGAAACATCCACTGGTTAGCTTTACGTATTGGTGATGTATTGACTGTGATTACGTGTTTTGATGTGATTAATGAGGTTTTTAACGAAATGATTGTTCCTGGTATTCGGGATAATGAAAATAAAACATTTGTTTTAAATGGGTTTTTGGGCATGAAGTTAACTAGGCGTAAAACTAAATTTTGGATGATGAGAGGGTATAGATTGATCAAATCGTGGAGGAGACTTCGTATTGATGGGAGGGACTTTGACAATCTTACGGTTAGACCTTTGTGTTCTATTGACGAAATATTGTTTGTATGTTGGTTGGAGTGCATAATTTGGGAACTTGAGCACTTGACCAAGTTGGACAACATGTTCGTGATGTGGGGTTCTTTAAGAGCAACATTGTTTCCCCCGTTTTCAACAATTAATCTGAAGATGAAAGTCGAGAATGATGGACAATCGGTTAAACTTCAATTATAATTTTATGATTAGAGAATGATGGATTCATAACTATTTTGTAAACGAACATTCATGATAGATTCATTACTATGATCAACATTATATTAGTGTCATTTTCTTGAACGTGTTAAACTATAGTGTAGAATGTATTAATTTTGTTCACAGGTTCAATTGCATTATGAGATTGATATATTAACATCATTCATTTATTTGTTTAATACCATACTCCGGAGTTCAATTTTTGGGATTATGTGTCTTCCATTTCACGAATTGGTATCTTATGAATCGGGTAGCACTTGCGACGCAATTGTCAGTTCGAACAACGGGCTGATTCTATATCTCAATGATCAAAACAACATGTTCTTGACTAATACCAATCACTCGTGAGCAAGTAAGTATACCTACTCCGTGTCTGTAGTTGAATGGGATTAATAGGAGAGATTTGTGTATGAATTTGGATGTGATGCACAAAATTATGACTATAAAATTGTAGCACTTTCTCATATGGTAAATGACATGAATGTTGTGTTTGTGGACATTTTATAGTGAACAAGGGTGTATGGAGTAAATAATTTTCCTTACAATTATTTTGCAATTTTTTCTCCAATGTAGTTTCTCTAACTGGAAACATCATCTGGTTAGCTACACGTATTGGTGATGTATTGACTGTGATTACGTGTTTTGATGTGATTAATGAGGTTTTTAACGAAATGATTATTCCTGATGTTCGGGATAATGAAAATAAAACATTTGTTTTAAATGAGTTTTTGGGCATGAAGTTTGTGACGGCCCGACTCCGCGGGTCCGTCGGATAACAGTCGAAAAATTATTATTATTTTGAAAAAGAGTTAAAATACCGAAACTTTTTTTTTTAAAAAACAAAACGATAAATCAAAAGTTTTAAGCGGAAGCGGTATAAAACAAAATAAGAACAATTTAAATTACTGAGTTTTTTGACAAAAATAAAATAAAATCAGTTTTCATGATATAGGTTTAAAGCGGAAACATTTAATCACAACATATCAAAAGATATGAAATAAATCAACCGAGAGAGATAAATAAGTAATTTATGAAAAGCTTGTCTCATTTGAAATTATAAATCAACTTTAACGATTCAAATATTCTAAGCAAGGTTTTAAACAAAATCGAAAAAGAAAATAAATCGATAGCAAAATATAACTGCTCTCCCAAATACTAGGGTGGGACCGCAACCGTGATGACCTAACCGCAACTCGACTATTATTTTCCAGAACACCTGAAACTGAAAAGAATGAAACATGGAACGCATAAGTTGATCGTCCAACTTAGTGAGGCTATGTGCGAATTTGCATGGTGATGTGTGGATGCAACATATTATATAACGTGAACAAGTTATCAAGCAAATTAAGCATATATTCAAGACGGAAGAAACACGGAATTCACATAACCAAGAATTGCTGATGCCGACCTCCACTTACCCTCCATCCTTATTCTGATGTCCATCCAAACACACCGAGTAAGGAGCGACCTTACTATCTGAAGTGCATCGACATGTCTTTGCCAAAGTTCGTCCTTACTCCCCAAGTGTTCCTCCCCACTTGGATTGTAAGGCCAGGCCTACGGGTAACCGTGACAATCCTGCCGGCCCTTGCCGGCCAGGTTGGCATCGGGTCCATATACCAATCAAAAGGGGCCCACACAAAATCGGAAACAAACGGAAACACAAAGTCGGAAACATAACATATCAAACATATTTAACATATTATCAACATTTAACAACTTATCAAATGCAAATTTTGGGTATCATGATAATTTAGTAAATATATTCGCAACTAGTAGATTTGGATGTAGCATGCGTTGGATTATCATGTTGATATACTAAGGATTTCATGCGAGTAATGTCGACGTAACAAGTCCAATCTCTTTGTAACAACATGCAATAGAAATTATAATATAACACATGCTTTGATTATTAAGAGCATAAGTAAATGTTTGACTCGATCTACTAGCACATCGGACCGACTACAAATTCAACACACAACGCTCACCTTTGTCGCTTAGTATAGCGACTAAAACTCCACAAATGAAGCGTATCCGAAACCTGAGCAAGTACGTATACGACTTAGAATGTATCTAACAACCTTAATGAAAATCCTACACAAGGATTTCCTAAACTAATACATCGCACAAAAGTGCTTCGAACTTACGACATCACTTCAATTAAGAGTAATTATTTTCAAAACTCAAAATACTAATTACATAAAACAGCGCCAAAACAGCAAATTTTTCCCTTCATTTTCCAGATTTACAAAACAGCCCCTAAACTTTTGAAAACATCCATTTTTGCAAAAATTTGGAACAAACTTTAAATCAAATGCTTTTTAACTAAACCCATATCGAAAATCAAATAAAAACAGAGTATTAAGTATCTTGTTACTTCAAAAATCAAAGCTTTAAAAATCCAACAAGTTTAAAAAAAAAATTCAAAAATACCCTTATAGTTTTGAAAACTTAAGAAAATCAACTTTCTTGAAAAATAATTCAAGGTCCAAGCATCTAAGCAATATTTAAAAATAATTAAGCATAATTTCACTATAAAACTGAGATTAAAAATAAGTTTTAATAACTTTTCACCAACTAACAATGAGAAACAAAAAGTTCTTTAATCATAATTTTTCTTCGGAAAAATTTACAAATTTTCAATCTTAAAACAAAATTGAACAAAGCTCTACATCATATCAACTAATCAAAAGTTTATAAAAGTAACTATAAAAACAACGACTTTGCCCCCTTATTTTCGGATTTACAAAAATAACCCCAAAAGTTTCAAAAACACCCTTTTTGCAAACAAACTCGGAGCAACTTTAAAACAAATAATTTTAAGTAAACTCATACCAAATATCAAACAAAAATAAAGATTTTCAGTCCATTATACTCCCAAAATTTTCGCATCCCTAACCCTTCAACTTTTAAAATCTTTCAAAAATACCCCCAAAGTTTTGAAATTTAACAAAATTAACTTTCTTACAAAAATAAATCAAGATCCAAACATATAAGCAATATCTAAACAAAACCAAAGTGAAGTCACATTAAATATCTTATATAAAATTAAACTTAACAACTTTTCACAAAAACTATATGGATAAACTAAAGTTCTTCAATATATACTTTAAAGAGAAGAAAGTAAAATCACAAATATTAAAGAACACATGCATAGACGAATTTTTACCCAAAGCAACGAAGAGGATGCAGCTCTCTTCATTTCCAGACCTCCAAAGGTGGTGGCGGCGTCTCCGATGGCAGTGGTGGCGGCTCCGGTGGTGGTTCACAAAAAAAACAAGCCCTCAAATCCTTACTTTTCACCGATTTCTGACGACTGCCGATTCACTCCGGGAGATCCAAACGACGATCTAAACGGTCAATATGTAGCCCCATGTGTGTAGGACCTTCACACAAAATTTGGGCATGATCCAACGGTGGAAGACGATTTAATGAGCGAAAAACCGAGGCTGTGCTGTGTATATCCGAAAATTCTCTTTCTAAATGTGTTTTCTCTTTCCCTCTCTATATCTAAGTATTTTTAAGTTGTAAAGAAGATAATGTGGGTTTGAGGGAGATAATTAATGGACTATGAAATCAGATTTTTAGTGTATAGATACATATACACACAATATGGGGAAGATGTGATTATAATTACTAATCAATTCCACCAATGCATGTCTTTCTTGGGTGGATGAGTTTATCTACCCAAGGGCATGCTTGACAGCCCAAGGAGTGTGCAAGGAGAGAAAATGATTACTCTCCTGCAGAAAATCTGCAACTTGGGGCAAATTTGCACTTTGCCCCCCGAAGTTTTGAAAACTTACATTTTTGTCCCCCAAAACAAAATTTTTGTGCATCCAAGGCCGAAAATTTTCAAAAAGGTCTTAATGTTATTTTAAAGTAACTTTTATGTTTTCAAAGTTCACAAGGTCACAATATTTAATTAAATTGTATATTTTAGTTCAAATTAATGCTTAACTTTGAAAATAACAAATAGCACATAAATTGGATTAAAAATCCAATCAAAAGGGTTCGAAATTTTTGGGGCGTTACAAAGTTAACTAGGCGTAAAACTAAATTTTGGATGATGAGAGGGTATAGATTGATCAAATCGTGGAGGAGACTTCGTATTGATGGGAGGGACTTTGACAATCTTACGGTTAGACCTTTGTGTTCTATTGACGAAATATTGTTTGTATGTTGGTTGGAGTACATAATTTGAGAACTCGAGCACTTGACCAAGTTGGACAACATGTTAGTGGTGCGGGGTTCTTTAAGAGCAACATTGTTTCCCCCGTTTTCAACAATTAATCTGAAGATGAAAGTCGAGAATGATAGGCAATCGGTTAAACTTCAATTATAATTTTATGATTAGAGAATGATGGATTCATAAACATTCATGATAGATTCATTACTATGATCAACAATATATTAGTGTCAGTTTCTTGAACGTGTTAAACTATAGTGTAGAATGTATTAATTTTGTTCACAGGTTCAATTGCATTATGAGATTGATATATTAACATCATTCATTTATTTGTTTAATACCATACTCCGGAGTTCGATTTTTGGGATTATGTATCTTCCATTTCACGAATCGGGTAGCACTTGCGATGCAATTGTCAGTTCGTACAACGGGCTGATTCTATATCTCAATGATCAAAACAACATGTTCTTGACTAATACCAATCACTCGTGAACAAGTAAGTATACCTACTCCGTGTCTGTAGTTGAATGGGATTAATAGGAGAGATTTGTGTATGGATTTGGATGTGATGCACAAAATAATGACTATAAAATTGTAGCACTTTCTCATATGGTAAATGACATGAATGTTGTGTTTGTGGACATTTTATAGTGAACAAGGGTGTATGGAGTAAATAATTTTCCTTACAATTATTTTGCAATTTTTTCTCCAATGTAGTTTCTCTAACTGGAAACATCCACTGGTTAGCTACACGTATTGGTGATGTATTTACTGTGATTACGTGTTTTGATGTGATTAATGAGGTTTTTAATGAAATGATTGTTCCTGATGTTCGTGATAATGAAAATAAAACAAATTTTTTAAATGGGTTTTTGGGCATGAAGTAAACTAGGAGTCAAACTAAATTTTGGAGGATGAGAGGGTATGGATTGATCAATTCATGTAGGAGACTTGATATTGATGAGAGGGGCTTTGATAATGTTGCGGTTAGACCTTTGTGTTCTATTGACGAAATATTGTTTGTATGTTGGTTGGAGAAAACGATGTTAACCTCGAAAAAGGCATTTGATGTGGCATAACTTGGGAACTCGAGCACTTGACCAAAACTCAAAGAAAGGCATTTGATGTTGCATAATTTGGGAACTCGAGCACTTGACCAAGTGGGACAACATGTTCGTGATGCGGGGTTCTTTAAGAGCAACATTGTTTCCCCCGTTTTCAACAATTAATCTGAAGATGAAAGTCGAGAATGATGGGCAATCAGGTAAACTTCAATTATAATTTTATGATTAGAGAATGATGGATTCATAACTATTTTGTCAAAGAACATTAATGATAGATTCATTACTATGATCAACAATATATTAGTGTCATTTTCTTGAACGTGTTAAACTATAGATTATAATGTATTAATTTTTTTCATATATTCAATTGCATCATGAGATGGATATATTAACATTATTTATTTATTTTTTTAATAACATACCTTGGAGTTCGATTTTTTGGATTATGCGTCTTCCTTTTCACGGATCGGTATCTTACGAATTGTAGCACTTGCGACGCAATTGTCAGTTCGTACAACGGGCTGATTCTATATCTCAATGATCAAAACATGTTCTTGACTAATCTCAATCACTCGTGAACAAGTATACCTACTCCGTCTCTGTAGTTGAATGGGATTAATGGGAGAGATTTGTGTATGAATTTGGATGTGATGCACAAAATAATGACTATAAGACTGTAGCGCTTTCTCATATGGTAAATGACCTGAATGTTGTGTTTGTCGATGTTTTATAGTGAACAAGGGTGTATGGAGTTTGGAAATAATTTTTCTTACAATTATTTTGCTGTTTATTCTCCCATGTAGTTTCTCTAACTGGAAACATCCACTGGTTAGCTACACGTATTGGTGATGGATTGACTGAGATTACGTGTTTTGATGTGATTAATGGGGTTTTTAATGAAATGATTGTTCCTGATGTTCGGGATAATGAAATTAAACATTTGTCTTAAATGTGTTTTTGGGCATTAAGTTATCTAGGCGTAAAACTAAATTTTGGATGATGAGAGGGTATAAATTGATCAAATCGTGGAGTAGACTTCGTATTGATGGGAGGGACTTTGACAATCTTACGGTTAGACCTTTATGTTCTATTTACGAAATATTGTTTGTATGTTGGTTGGTGAAAACGATGTTAACCTCGAACAAAGGAATTTGATGTTGCATAATTTGGGAACTCGAGCACTTGACCAAGTTGGACAACATGTTCGTGATGCGGGATTCTTTAAGAACAACATTGTTTTCCCCGTTTTCAACAATTAATCTGAAGATGAAAGTCGAGAATGATGGGCAATCGGTTAAACTTCAATTATAATTTTATTATTAGAGAATGATGGATTCATAACTATTTTGTAAAAGAACATTCATGATAGATTCATTACTATGATCAACAATATATTAGTGTCATTTTCTTGAACGTGTTAAACTATAGTGTAGAATGTATTAATTTTGTTCACATGTTCAATTGCATTATGAGATGGATATATTAGCATCATTCATTTATTTGTTTAATACCATACTCCGGAGTTCGATTTTTGGGATTATGTGTCTTCCATTTCACGAATCGGGTAGCACTTGCGATGCAATTGTCACTTCGTACAACGGGCTGATTCTATATCTCAATGATCAAAACAACATGTTCTTGACTAATACCAATCACTCGTGAACAAGTAAGTATACCTACTCCGTGTCTGTAGTTGAATGGGATTAATAGGAGAGATTTGTGTATGGATTTGGATGTGATGCACAAAATAATTATTATAAAATTGTAGCACTTTCTCATATGGTAAATGACATGAATGTTGTGTTTGTGGACATTTTATAGTGAACAAGGGTGTATGGAGTAAATAATTTTCCTTACAATTATTTTGCAATTGTTTCTCCAATGTAGTTTCTCTAACTGGAAACATCAACTGGTTAGCTACACGTATTGGTGATGTATTGACTGTGATTACGTGTTTTGATGTGATTAATGAGGTTTTTAATGAAATGATTGTTCCTGATGTTCGGGATAATGAAAATAAAACATTTGTTTTAAATGGGTTTTTGGGCATGAAGTTAACTAGGCGTCAAACTAAATTTTGGAGGATGAGAGGGTATGGATTGATCAATTCATGTAGGAGACTTCATATTGATGGGAGTGGCTTTGATAATGTTACGGTTAGACCTTTGTGTTCTATTGATAAAATATTGTTTGTATGTTGGTTGGAGAAAACGATGGTAACCTCGAAGAAAGGCATTTGATGTGGCATAATTTGGGAACTCGAGCACTTGACCAAAACTCGAAGAAAGGCATTTGATGTTGCATAATTTGGGAACTCGAGCACTTGACCACGTTGGACAACATGTTCGTGATGTGGGGTTCTTTAAGAGCAACATTGTTTCCCCCGTTTCAACAATCAATCTGAAGATGAAATTAAAGAATGATGGGCAATCGGGTAAACTTCAATTATAATTTTATGATTAGAGAATGATGGATTCATAACTATTTTGTAAAAGAACATTAATGATATATTCATTACTATGATCAACAATACACTTGTGTCATTTTCTTGAACGTGTTAAACTATAGTGTATAATGTATTAATTTTTTTCATATATTCAATTGCATCATGAGATGGATATATTAACATTATTTATTTATTTTTTAATAACATACCCTGGAGTTCGATTTTTGGATATATTCAGTTTATTTGATTTCCTAGATTTGGTATACATGATTGCCCATCATTCTTGACTTTCAACTTCTGATTAACTGTTGAAAACTTAAGAGAGAAGATTATTCATAAAGAACCTCACATCACAAGGTTGTCCAACTTGCACAAGTGTGTCATTTTCCATATTATCTACAATCAAATTCTTAACTTCAAGATGATCATCAGCTTATCCAATTAACAAACAAACATGACATTTCTCAATAAAACACAAAGATCTAACTACTTCATCCTCCAAAACTGCCCCATCAACACTAAATCTGATCCAAGAATCATTCTCACAATATCTTCTCAACATCCAATATTCAATTCGATTTGTAGTTACCATTATATCTAAACTATTTAGAACAAATATTTCACTTCCAACATTTAAAGCAATATGAACATGCATTTCACTAAAGACCTCATCAACTATGTCGAAACACGCAATCACAGTAGTTTCATTCTCTCGACGTGCATCTAACCAATGGATTTTCATTAAAATTGAAAGGAAAATTATATATCATATTCCATACACCTATGTTAACAGAAAACACATCTACAAATACAACATCATCATTTGACTCATTTTCAGTATAAGAAAGTACGACAATCTTATACTCATCATTTTGTGAATCACATCAAAATCAATGCACAAAGTCAGTCACAAGTTTCATTCAACCACAAAGGGGAATTTGGTATACTTACTTGCTCGAGAGTGGTAGGATTAAGCAAAAACATGTCGGTTGAACCATCTAAATAGAGAAGCAACCCATTACAGGAATCGACGACTACGGAACAAATATTACCTGGTGCATAATGTACCGTGTATTGGAAATGAAGAGGCATGATCTCGAAATTGAGCTCGGTGTTGACAAGAATGACATTTTCTTCTTGGGTGTGAGCAATGTCAAGTTTCTTGAACCGGACCATAGACAGTTCAGTGCGCAAGAAAAGTGATTTACATATTAACATATCCACCGGTTTTGTGGGAAGTTTGGAGAAAATGTTCTCACCAAAATATCATCGGGTAGTTGAGGGAGGTAGGTTGCCGCCCGATTTTATAATCTAACAAAATTCATATTCTCGTGTAATTACCCCGTATAAATTTTTTTGGAAACACATAGTGTAATTTATTACATAGGGCTGTCAATGGGGCAGATTTCAATCCGGATCCGATCCGAATATGGTTTGATTTATTAGGATAATTGTCCGATTAGTGATCTGATGAACCTGGTCGGATTAAGAAAATCTGTAATCCAAATTTTATGGAGCGAATATGGATATAGGATGATCCGATCTGCTAAAGATCCGCTTCCGATTAATATTTAATATAATACTATATACATTTAACTTTCATGTTTCATATTTTTTTCTAATGTTCACTTTCTTTTCTGGTAATTTATTATGTTGATTTTGGTATTAGGACTGTCAATCGGGCATTGTGAGCCGAGCTTTAAATAGCTCGAACTCAAATATTGGCGGACTTCATAGCTATAGGCTCAAACTCGGCTCATAAATTTTCTGATTTCTCTGGCTCAAACTCGGTCCATGTAACTTTTCGGGTTTCGGGTCTATATCGGGCTTATATCGGGTTTGTTAATATAAACAAAAATAGCTTGACATATAAAATATTTAGATTACCGAAACACATATGAATAGACTACTATTACTTAATACACGGCTATATACCATTAAATAATATTTTAGCTGAAAAATCGAGTTATTTGCTCACATTTTTTTAAGATAAGTTTGATCTATATGAACAGGTAGTAGATTTTTGAAGTCTCAAGACTCCTATTTATTGAAATTTTTTGTTAACTTTTGTCTTTTTTATTTTTTTATTTTTTATCTTTGATTAAACTTTTTTCCTTTGAGTTTTAGCCTTCAGTACGTAATTGATATACTAAAATATATGTGAATTGACATTATAACTTTTTGTAAAGTTTACTTCTTTCAAAATACAAACAGTAATTAGTAACTATAACTACAATACGAATAATTAATCGTAATATTTAAAACAATTATATGTTCGGGATTTATTCGGGCTGAGCCGTGTTAGGCTCAAGCTCACCTCATAAATTGATCGGATTTAATATAATGGCTCAAACTCTGAATTGGATATTAAATTGGATCCGGATACACATTTTGATTTTTGAATCCGAATCCACCCTGATCTACTCCGAATTCGCCCCATTGACAGCCCTATTAGTACAATTGTTGAACTTATCAGTTTGGGCTTGGAATTGAGTTAATGTCCTCCCGTACCATACATATAACAACGAATTAAGAGAAAAGCTTTGGGCATAAACTATATTATATATAACAATATTTGTATGTATTAATGTAATAGATATCCACATACTATTAAAAATAAAAAATATTGGGGAGGGGGGGTCTAGGCCTCTCAACAACATATATATACATTTATCTCTGTTGAGATGTCCAAAGATCAGGCCTAAGGCCATCTCCAACCGATCCGACAACCGGGCATGAGGTAGGGTTGCCGGCGTCGTTCGGTTGGAGACGGTGGCTGGCAATTGGGCGATGAAGGGGGCAGGGCGGGCAGAGGAATTATAGTGCAGAGGAAGCCATTGATTGTGGAGATTTTGAAAAGGCAATTTGGTTTTAGAAACTAACTAATGAATCATTGTCAAGCTAGAGATTCTCCCATGGAATAAGCAAGCAGTTGACCAGGTTTTGTAAAAGACTTCTGAAGTTATTGTTTCCATTTACTTGGTCAAGGATCTTCAATATCTCTTCAATTTTGATGCGTTTTTCACTTGTTTGGTAACATTCCAATCCCAATTTCATTAAGACTTCAGCTATTTCCTTTGTACAGCCAGTGTGTAGCAAATCTGGATGAACAAACTTTCCGTAGTTCTTATAAGTAATTTCTTTGGCCACGTCGATGATATGCGTTCCATTGTGTGTGCTTCCAACATCACGTCATTTTGATATCAGAAGGACTAATACACAGAAGATGTAAATATCAAATGGTTTGGATCCTTCACCTATAAAAACAGTGGAAGGGTGAATTAGTGCATTCTTTTTTTTCTCTAGTTTAATTGCATCTTTCCCTTTAAAAACAGTGGAAGGGTTTATTAGGCTATATATTTTTTATGTTTATAGAAACGATGAAATTTACTGATAAAAAAAAATAGAAAAGATGAAATTAAATTGTAGCAGGTGTAGTTAATTCCCTCATAATTTAAGTGCATAATAAACTTCAATCAATTTCTAGTATCACCTAGCTTAAAAGTTTGTTGAATTAACTCATGCTTAATGTTGATATATAATTGGACAAATACAAATCTAAATAAGTGAGATTTGTTGAACACAAATACTTAACTTAAAAATACACAATACAACTTAAATAAAAAATACTATCTTAACCCTACAGCCCGTGAGTCTCCCACAAGTGTTCGACTAAATCTTTTTCTTAGTTGACCACTGGCATCTTTGTTTCGAATACTGGCACGACGCCTCATGTACTCATCCAAGTTGAAGTTCCCTGATCTTGTTGTTTCCATCTCTACAGTTGTAGAGGTATTTTTCTCCGATTGCTTGTAAATTCTAGCACGAGCTCTACGAGATTTATGAAGATCGGTCTCATCGTCGCATGAGTCCTCGTCGGCGTATTCGTCTCTTTTGTCCCCCACAATCATATTGTGAAGGACGATGCAAGTCAATATTATGTCTTGCAAATCTTCTATATCCCAACCCCTTCCAGGTTGTTTAATTATGTGTACCCATGATCCAACTTTTTGTAATATTTGTTGTTTTGCTTTAATTATGTGTAGTCGTTGGTGTTTACTCTTTGTTGTTTTTTCTTTTGGTTTAAGTGCATTAATAATAAGTGTTGTTGTTTTTCGTTCATTATGCTAGTCGTTGTTGTTCCTTAAATTATGTTTAGTTGTTGTTAATTTTCATATTATTAAGAATGCCTTAATTTTCATGATTGTGTAACTATTAAAAAAATTATTATGTTTTTAATTAATTTTATTATTATTATTATTATTATTATTATTATTGTCATTACTATTATTATTATTAAAATAACTTTGAGTGGGGAGAGTGGGAAAAGTTGTGAAATTGAATTAATGGATGTTGATTGGCCTTCAGTTGGAGATAAGTTTTTTAGGTGGGTCGAAAATGCATGAGGGCAAGGCAATTGGGCAATTGGACGGGCAATTGTGCAAAGGCTTCGGTTGGAGATGGCCTAACTAATTAACACTAATGCATTCACATATGAAATTTGAGATAAGTTGGAGAAATTTACTGGGAAAAAAAATTGAGAGATGGTGTTTTTATTTGGTTCAGAAAAGTTCAGGGTTTTTATTTTGGTAAGTTTGAGTGCTAACAGTGAGAGAAACTTATGCATTACTAAAACTAAATATTAATTGATACTTCTAAGTTTTAGAGATACAATATTTTTAACTAAGAAGTTTATATATCTTATTTATACAAAAATGTGAATCGCTATCTCATACGTAGTATTTCTTGGGCCGGGTCTGATTGTCTCTTTTCTTCAGTTAGCATTTTGGTACTCGTTTTTTTTCCCACTAATTTTTTGTCCTCTCTTAAAATCCAAACGAACATTTTTTTTTTCTTCTCTGAATTTTAGAAAATAATCTCATATTCGAAAAATTCTTTAATATCTAGAAAATTCCTATAAAAAAAAAAAACTAAACTAAACAAACTCTACTCTTTGATTTGACATAAAGTAATACATATCTTACACTACTTAACTCAATTCTCACATAACAGAAATGATTTGACATAAATTACCTACCTCTTCTTTCTTTTATTTTTCATAATCTCTAAAAAAACCTACTCATTTCTAAAATATATACTCACAATTTATTTTATCGCAAATAATACATACAAACAATATTACGAAATTCAATAAAATTTCTATAACCTCCATTTATTTTTTAAAACACTTTCAGAAAAGCAAAATAAATAGGCCCTTATTTTTTTTTCTTTTTATATTATTTTGATAATTAATATAGAGAATATATGATAGTTAGGGAGAGTGTTAAAAAGTTATAGATAAAACTTAGAAACTACTAAGGATGTTAATATTTTGATTAAAATGAAAAAAGGAAAACATAAACATTGATATCTTATATATATACCATATAAGCGTTCATATGTAAAAAAAGAAAAAGAAAAAGAAAATGGAACCATGTAAGCGTGTTATGATATTTACTACATTTATTATTCTATAATAATTTTATAAATTAATTGTTGAAATCTTAGAGTCTTCATAGATGAAAGTTCAAATTACCTGCGTAGCTCAAGATCTAAACTCAATTTGATTTTATATTAAATTCTCTTATACATTTCTCTAATTTGGCTTTAAGACAATTTGTTTAATTATCCAAATTCTCCTCTCTTTCCCAAATTCTTTTTTTTTTTTAAATGGATACACACACGCACGCGCACTTCTGAACCTTCCTTCATACCCACATAAAACCGGACCTTCCACCTCCACATCTGCTTACGACGTCGTTTTAGAGGAAGAATGTCGTACGACTACCTTTTCAAGTACATAATCATCGGAGACACCGGTAAGTGGAAAAATCTCCCCTTATAAACCTTTTTAAGCCTTAAAACCCTAATTTGAATTTTTGTTACTAATAATCCCGAATTGTGTTTGAAGGTGTGGGGAAATCGTGTCTGCTTTTGCAATTTACCGATAAGAGGTTTCAGCCTGTTCATGATCTCACAATTGGAGTTGAATTCGGTGCGCGAATGGTTACTATCGACAACAGGCCGATTAAGCTTCAGATTTGGGACACTGTAATTCACTGGATTTCCGTTTTTGTATTTCATTACTTGGTTTTGTTACTCCATTAATTATGCTTAATTTTGTATGATTGTTTAGTATTTGTCGTGACTGTGAGTTGTTGAGTATAAGTCTTGCAAATTATCAGAGCTATTCATTTTTAGAATAATAATGGATTGTTTTCTTAAATTGACTATTTCTTGCTTCTAATGTTTTTGAATTTATTGGCTGCCCTAATATCACTGGATTTTTTATTATTCTGGTAAATTATCATTTCATCTTGCAGTTGCTCGACATGTATTCATTCTGATTTCTTAGTTAAATAAGACTCATCCAAAGTATTGGAATGCTGTAATTATTTCGTATATTGTGTAATTTTGTGGATGAGAGTTGTGTCATTGTTTTGGACCTTTTGGTGGACTGGAGTGTATAGGCAAGCACCCCTGTCTCGTGTTGTATATATCACCTTTGACCAACTAAAGCTTCTATGGGTACATTTTTCGATGCTTTAATCAGAAACGTGTCCTTGAACCTCATGCTTATTCTTCCCTTCACTGTTTACTACATAAGGAATAAAGTCCTTCCTGCTTCCTCATGTAAGAAAAAAGTTGTTTGGATTATGAATTTGAGGCTCATTTTCACTTGGGAGTAGGATTCTTTTTAATTTATATATCCATTTTTATTGCTATTTTTCCAATGATATTTAAAGCAATCATGAACACAATATTTCTTACTCTTTTAGGCTGGCCAAGAGTCCTTCAGATCCATCACTAGATCATATTACAGAGGAGCAGCTGGTGCACTTCTGGTTTATGACATTACCAGGTAGAGGGAGACTCTATGTTCTTCGTTGCATTGTATTAGTTATCCAATTTGTGTACTTTAAGTGAAGGCTTTCTGCATAATTTGGGGGCCCCCCCCCCCCCCCGATTGCACCCATTTTCTCGTGCGATAATCTGAATTAGGGGCTGGTGCATCCTCATGTCCTTCGAGAATCATATTTTAGCTTATTAAGGATAAATTAGTGATGGTAACAGAAATTCCTTTTTCCTTGAAATAATATGGGTAATGGCCCTGTGTTCAGTATTGAAATGATGCAAACTATGTACTTTAGGTAATTGTGGATAAATTAAGACTAAAAGAAAATACCTGATCAATGTCTGGATTAATTTATTCTTCCCGTTCCTCTATTTGGGTCCAATTCTTGAGGACTTTCATGTACATTTACCCTAAACTGGGAATGTTATAACTGTGTAGGAGAGAGACATTTAATCATCTCGCAAGCTGGCTGGAAGATGCTCGGCAACATGCAAATCCAAATATGAGTATCATGCTTATAGGGAACAAAAGTGATCTTGCTCACCGAAGAGCTGTTAGCAAAGAGGAAGGAGAACAGTTTGCCAAAGAAAATGGACTTCAGTTCTTGGAAGCATCAGCTAGAACAGCCCAAAATGTCGAGGAGGTACCGTATTAAGGGCATATTATTCTGAATGTGATTCTACATTATTGTAGCGAACTCTCCAATATAACTTTTTATGTGCAGGCATTTACAAAGACCGCTTCCAAGATACTTCAGAAAATTCAGGAAGGTGTATTTGATGTTTCCAACGAGGTAAAGCACTGATGCTAATATGATATTGAGTTGGACAACTTTATGCTCATTTTGCTTAGCTTGGCTTAGTACAGATGTAAACTATCCTCAGTGTAGTGATGTACTCAAGTAATCGTCTATAATGGGTTCCATTTTTTCTCTTTGATATAAATTTCATGATTAAGTTAACAAACAGTACTGCATTTATGGTATGTGGTGTTTGCAGTCATCGGGCATCAAGGTTGGCTACGGACGGCCTCAGGGTCCAGCAGGTGGGAGAGATGGAGCAGTTGCTCAGAGAGGTGCATGTTGCAGCTGATTGTAGATATTTTAATATATATATTTATATATGTAAATCTCTGGATTCACCGTTTATTCCTTTAAAATCAGTTCTGATGAATTCTAATTATCATTAAACTATAAAGATTGTAATTCAAATTGTGCAGTTCAGGTTATTTAAATGAACTGATGTAATATATATGGAAGTGGCTGCGTACAGGCACGCTTATGGTGTAAATGTGATAAATCAGTTTGGTGTTTGTGAACGTTGTTTCCTTCACTATTTATATTTGGTTGGTATGCTCTATATTTTGCTTGATGCTATTTATATGTGATGTTTAACTAGGTTTGTTTGAAATTTATAAGGCCTTGTGTGGATGTATTTTGGTCTAGTTTCATTTTATTTGAATTTGAATAAAAATATATTTTGATTTTGTAGTTTGAATATTCTCTTGTGAGAAATAATTGAAACATTGTCGGTGGTATTTTGGTTAGAATATTTGGAATATAAACTAATACGGACTATTAGTTTAATGATTAGTTGGGTTTGGAAATGTAATAGGGTTTGGATGTATATTGGTTGTCGAGGTTTTCAGGGAAAAAATATATAGGTGTTAAATCATGTCTTTCTAATTAAATAAAATGACTCCTAAAACAAAAATTAAATAAAATGATACTCCATATTATATTATGATTGATATTCAAATACTTATCTTGAGGGTTGGGAATGGTAAAATCGTTCCAGATAATATTTGGCTCAACAAAATGCCTGACCAAATTAGATCTAAACATGGGCGTGTTACATTTATAATAACACATGGAGTAAAATATCATATATAAGGCCATCTCCAATGGTGCAAATCATGGATCGAAATTCACTTCGGACCTTCAAGACTTGTGCGAGCCCGTGACCTGCGGACACGAATGCAATCCAATTCTCTAGCTTCCAAACAAGCCCAATTTTTGCATATTCAATTAAAAATTGGTACTAACAAATTTTATTTTTATTAAATGCAAAAAAATTATCTCCATATTTTTTCAAACAAATTTTATTAATAATTCAATTCTACAATTTTTATTTAATTTAGGAGGAAATTTTAATTTTTTTAAATATTTCTTTACATAATTAATTTTAAATCATTAAAAACATTAAAAAAACAAAACAATTAAAGAAATTAAAAAAAAAAACAGAACCAATCAGGTGGCGCCAAGTGGCGCCACAGACTTAAAGAGGGGCGCGTGCACTTCTTCCCCACAATCTTCACGCGGCCACCGAGCCGCAGGCAGGGCTCTCCAGAGCCCGTCGTCTGCCCCGTTCCCGCCCCAGCCCTGACCTTGCCCCGCAGCCCTTCCTGCTGGAGACCATTTCTCCTCCCACCCCTGACCTTGCCCCGCAGCCCGCCCCGACCCCGACCATCTCCATTGGAGATGGCCTAAGAGGAGTAGTTTTGTCAATCGATATTGTTTAAGTTGAAAAATGTCAGAAGACAGTGTAAATTTTTTATAAGATTATAAGGAGATAATATATTAGTTTGATAAATTATAAGTGAATAAATTGAACATGATCCATATAAGAGTGGGTAAAATACCATTAACTCGTTTTGGATATACTTCAATAGTTCTATTTAAATGTGCCTTTTAGAAGCAGGGCTGCTTTTCATGTAGCTAGAATATCACGTGCCTGCGGATATAAACTTCTAAGTCAAGGCAAGCCACTAAGTTCAATTGATAAAATTCAGTATGTCGTCAATGGAGCGGATCAAAATCTATTCAAATTCAAATTAATATTTGTTTTGTAATTTAGGGCGAGTTTGGCCCAGCAATTGCATAATTAGTTTTAGAATAATTGATTATTGTATAAGTACTTTTAAGATAATTACTTTTACAAGAACTGATTTAGCGTTTGGTTTCACTTTTTTCAATTGATTATGATAATGTAGATGCCATGTAATTTACGAAACTAGCCTTATATGTAAGCTAAAAAATAAATTCAATATTATTCTTTAACTATCTAAAAATTTATTAGTATAATAAGATAATCAAGCTAGTACGAAAAAATAAATAAAATAGTAAAAACCCGATAACATAATAAACATGATAAGTTTGGTAAAATAAATCATAAATTGAAGTTAAGAAAGATTCAGAACCCAATTGTAAAAACTATCCAAGGATTATATTGAGTAATGGACATTATTGGCTTTTCTCATATTTTGTTCTCCACGTTGGACAAAAGCAGCACATGGGCTACTTTTGTTACCGTGGCCTTTTCACGGTGAGTGAAGCAAAATCTACCGCAACTTTCTTGGGCCAAACACTCAACTTTTAGCGGTGGGTTTTGAATCGTGAAAATATCAATTTTTACCGTGAGGCCAAACGGCCTCTTAATAAACTTGTTTCAATTAGAACATAAAAAAATAGAAATATATGAAATGAATATAGATCTTAATTGTTAAAGAAATAGTTGAACCCAAAAAAAAATACTTTTATTCATAAAAGTAATACGAACAATACTTTATCGTTAATCTAACCCAACATTAGCTTTATCGTCAATTAAACCAAACACGACTTAACATTTGCATTCATCATTTTATTTGTGTACTTAATTTTCAACAAACATAAATAAGACACAATTAATACAATTGTTTTGCTATGAGATTTGACTTACGAGATGATTAAATTAATCGATAACTAAATATTATTAGTATAAAAGTTTGAACTCATAAATTAATTGAGTTGAATAGTTATCAATTGATGGATGGTTATATCGCATTTGGTGACTACATTCTATTAAAAAATCCGACCAAAGCCCCTCGGTACATCAAAACCCATACACAGCTAGACTCCCGATCCAAGTTTTGAATATATCTACAACAAATGAATCTGGATCTAAAACTAGGTCTATTTGAACCAAGTCGGATCCGTTGACAAACACATACGAGGACATAAATTTGTAATGTGGTGTATTTTGCATAATATTCAATAGAAATTAGAATACAATATCTCGTTGTGAAGTTGATATTTGCAAAGTATTCAGTAAAAAGCGCACCCAAAAATCATCAATTCCCCGTCACAAGTTCTAAATAGAAATATATTTATAGAAATATAAAATAATCGGCACAACTTTTCTCTTTCTATCTATAATGAAATCGATAACCTCATTTCTTTATAAGCATCTTGAGCAGAGCCCCTCAAATCACATAATTAGATATATTGATCATTAAGTGCCACCAAAAATCTGCAAATTGCAAAAAGGGAAACCTTAAATTAAATGAATCAAATCTTAATAGCATAAAACAGGCAGAGAGATAGATACTCACTCCTGCAAGAAAATCCTTAGACATCTCAGCATTTTGCTCTCCAGTTTCATTAACAACCGGTTTCTTCTGAGGAAATTGCCGAACCACTTTAGGTACCATTTCAATCTTTTTCTTCTGCATCGACAATTGACATTGCTATTAGCAGTTCATGACTAGAAAGATAATAATCTACGGAAAAAATCATTGTTCTTCTGAGATAGTGAAGAAATATTATGATCAATGTGTATTATTAAATGGAGAAAGAGAAAATGGTAGTCCTAAAAGAGAAAATTACAACAATAGTTGTAACAAATATACTTGTATGTGTATATGGTGGATTCACCTTCTTTAGCCGTTCTTCTATTTTACTTAAGGCATTAGACTGGTCGACTTTAGATAGATAAAAGTCCCGTTCTCTTTTAGCAGCAGATAGTTCCATTGCCAGTTTTTGCTCCCGAGCGGCATTCTTGTATGCTGTAAACGATGTACTATCTCAGCTCACTTCATTTCAATCAATTAAATCACATAACATTAGACTGCTAAACGAGTTTGGATCGTGTACCTATCTCTTCAGTAAGATCATCCCACTTGAATTTACTCAAATATTTAATATTCCAGAGATCGTAATAGAATGATGAGCGTTTTCTTCCACCTGAAACAAGAGACGAGAAGTGAATTACAGTGTCAATGCCCATGCTACTGAAATAAATATTTCATTGAATCTGATCTTGAAATCATTCCACGTTGCAAGAGGATGGAGACTGCAGTGTTATCTCCTTGTATGATTTCAGCTACGGCATGCTAAAACTATTAAAATTCATGTAGGTTCTAATATTAAATAAGTCATAGTTTTTTAATCAGCAATCCTTGCCTGCCGTTTTTATAAGATATCAGTTAAATTAAATTTAAGCACTAGAAATTATGGCAGTTTATATATATTTTAGACAACATACCAATTGGTTCTCCATTCAACATCTTAGCAACCCTCTTGGCAACTCTCTTCTCAGTGAACTCAACCCACCTGCATGGAAAAATACATAATCATTCATTATCTGTAAATGCTTACAATCTCCAAGAACCAGGGGGGACATTGAATCTCAAACTAAAATACAATGTGGCATCAAAAACTAGGCTTAAGTACTGAAGATCAGCAGCTTAGAAGAAATAAGCACATGTAAGCCACCAGTCAAAGTCCATGAATTAAAAAAAATTGGAGGTATAAAGCACAAATGTAAAATTATTGGCCAAGTCAAGTGTGGGAAAACTATTGCAAATAAGTGTATTTGCACTAGTGAGTTATCAATCTTATTAGCCAATCACATGCTAAGATGAAATTTGGGTCCGACCAGAATTTTAGAGCGCAAACAATAAACATACCCTTCTGAGAATTGTTGTCCTCTGAATCCACCAGCCTTTTTTCTGAACACTTGTGCAGAAGGGTCTGCATAGAATGTTATTTTTTAATGAGTGCGAGACTGTTTTTTGGTTATAATGATATACTAGATGACTTTCAATTGGAAAACCAAGTTTCACAAATAATGAAGCATTCTATCAAAACCAAAGTGTTAAACCTTCAGGGGTAAGATAAATTCTTTGAATATCTCCATAGTGAGATAAAATCTGTCGGAGCTTCAAAGGATCCATGTGAGGAGGTACCCGACTTAAATAACAAACACCACGTTTCTCAGCCGTTTCAGTTTCCTTTAGCCATCGCTTCTTCCTTTTATTTTTTCGGTTTACCTTTTCCATAGCTTCATTAATGTTTATATCATCTTCGCTTTGGGAACTTGTTCTAGCCATCACTTCTTCCTCTGCCATTCAATTACCTGAAAGTATGCAATAGTGCTATTACATGAGAATTAAATGAATAATCCAAAGCATTTTGAAAATGTTAAAAAAGGCACTCATTCATGACCTTATTGAAGAACAAAAAGTATACAGGAAATTCAAGAACTATACAATCAATTCAGGAATTAGCATCAAACTACAAATTATGAGCAAATTAAGCACAACCCAATAATTATGCAAAAAAGGCGAAAAAAGAGTAAAAATATAGGATAATGAGATAGACTATAGATATCAAAAGCTGAGGAAAACACACATGGTGCAGCCTACCTTTAAAAGAGAAAATTTACATAATCATCAACACTGTTGTAAAAGATATGTCCATTAGTCAACACTAATGGGTGTCCAAGGGCACAATCTCAAGAGTAGGATAAATAACTTAAAAGGCTGAACAACAACAAAAGCATGATCATACTTGCATAAACTAAGGGGACATTTTTGTAGGGGTGCGGGTGATAAAGATAAAAGAAGATAGATAAATTGTAAGTTAAAAAGATAGATAATTTATAAGACAAGTTGATTTTCTAGAGTTACTTATAGGAGAGAAATGAGTGATACCATGAATTTCTAGAACATTTTCTTTCCGTTTTTCATATCATATTTATTATTCGGAGTTTTTTAATCAAGATTTTCATGCAAACTTACTCACTGCTCTGCCCACCTACTCTGCACCTTCACCTGCACCACTAGGTCACCATAACATATACCCACACTAGACATGCAAAATTGGGGCTAGAGTTGTAATTGGCAACTAGAGGAGTCAAATTGTGTATCAGGGTTAGGATCCATGATTATAACCGGGCCTATTAAAAATACTGTCATCCACATCTATATTGAGATCCATCTCTTGAGAATTACTTTGTTCACCGTTCATCTTGGGCCATACAAACGTCCTCAAAGGTTTCGGTCAACTTAATTTGCGCTTTGACATTTTATATTCTTCCAAACTAAATGCTCTGATTGCTGATTAGGGTGGTCAACGGACGGATTCAGGTCGGATTAGCTTAGATCTATATTTGTATCTGTTTATTTTTATCCGATTCTTGTATTCTCGGATTATCAAAATCTCTATCTATATCTGCATCCATCAAATAATTGAATGTTCGCATAGAAATATTGAATTCATACTGTAATTGTCCACAACAAGTGACATGATCATTCAACTCAGCTCACAAACTCAAAGTTCCTTGATTCATTCTCGACTAACTTCAACTAGAGGTGGGCTCGGGATGGGATATCAGGATTCTTGGGATGGAATTATGGGTTTAGTGTTTCAAATTTTGCTGACCGAAACCCTTTTATCTTTACCAGGTACAGGTATTTCGGATACACGGTAAATCCCGGGACTCCAGGACAGGAAATCCCACCCGTTTTCTGCCCAGAAACAAAGAGATGCAGAACACAGTTTGCCTTACATATCAACTTTATCAAAACAAAAGCTACATTTGTCTATTATATACTCTATAATTTGATGTGTAAGTATACACCAAAATAAGCAAACAGAAATAACAGTTACAAGTCTAATCTTAAAGGCAAACAATTATACTATTCTCAAATCATACAGTAACAACCAAATGTTAGTTTCCATGCAGAAAAAAGAATTAGCTGAATTTTAAGATTGACAAGGCAAACTCCACCATAAAACCTTCTACAGAAAAAAAAAATGCAATAGAAACAGTATGTTTCTTGTTCTAGCATATAAGGGGGAAAAAATACTAGTGAAAGATTTATCAAACGATTCAAACCTCGTCAGTCAGTGCTCTCAGTCACCACCGGGTAGTGGACTGGGGAGGAAGACAAATGACCGGTAGGGGGCGTGCCGCCGTGGGGTGGGGCGGTGGGCTGACGCTGAGCCGCCGGAGGGTGATAGACCGGGTGGTGGGAAGGCGACGGCGGAAGCTAGGGCTTTGAATTTGCTGCTGAAGTTTTTCTCCGAGACTCCAGGTGATGGGTAATTTATTTATTTTTAAATAGGATTTATTTTACCTCCCTGCATCCCTAGTCCATTTGTACCATTTAAGTCCTAAGTTAGTTTTCGAATTTTTTTTCAATATAGTTTTTTAGATAAAAATATTTCTCAAAATGACTCAAATTTAAAAGTATTTCTCTAAATGTACCTCTAGCAAAAAATCGCAGTTGCGAACTGCGATTCTTCGGTTTTTACGAAATTGTGAAAAATTAAAAAAAAATCAAAAATCGCAATTAGCAACTGCGATTTTTGATAAAAAAAAAAAAAAAATTGGTTTTTTTTATGATAAAATGTTTGTCTTCCAATTCAAGATAGATACGACCTTGTGTAATCTCTTATATTTATGAACAATGAATCAAGTGTCTACTGCATTCTTGCAGGGAACATATAGCACTCAGATATTCTCATTGACTATCCTCTTATCAAGCATGTTTATATACAATCAGGTAAAATATATTTGTGCCCAAGGCATTCATGTATTGTTCAAGTATTGCTATTGGATTATATTTACGTTGCTAGAGTGTGACCCATTTTTTCCTGTGCTAATAATGTTATATTTGAGATACTTTCTGGCACTATGTTTGTAACGATCCATGCAAATGTAAATGGTTAACTTATTATGTTATCTTTTTACTATGTAGATGGGTGGTATTGATGAGGCTGCACTCGATGGCCTGTCTCTTGTGACTGAGATGACAAAGCATATTCACGTCAGAGCTTCCGGGGGGAGGAGTACTGCTTCGGAGCTTGCGCAATTCTCCTCAATCTTTGTCTGGCTTCTAAGGGTAATGAATAGAACATAGATCCCTGAACTGCTGAGGCTAAATTTGAACATCTGGTTACATTTTTCTTTCTTCAAGGGTTCAACAACATCAACTACCTTTAATACGTTCCACTGATATATATTTCATCTTCACGGAGCATATTTTAATTTTCAGATCCGAACATACACTTGATTTATTATTCATAAATATAAGAGATTACACAAGGTCATATTTATACTGAAATGGAAGACAAACATTTCATTTAAAGTACTATTACTAATATAAATATCAAATACTTAGAAAACTCAAGCCATTTTATATAAAAAAACAAAAAAAAAAAAATTATCAAAAATAGCAGTTGCTAACTGCGATTTTTGATAAAAAAAAATTATTTTTATTTTCCACAATTTCTTAAAAATGAAGAATCGCAGTTGTCAATTGCGATTTTTTTGAAGAATCGCAGTTGGCAACTGCAATTTTTCACAAGAGGTACATTTAGGGAAATATTATTCAATTTGAGTCATATTGGAAAATGCTTTTATCTAAAATGTCATATTGGAAAAAAATTCTTAGTTTTCCTACTATTTAAACATTAACTTACTCTTCTTGTACTATTTAAACTAGGGATGTACATAAACCTGACATGTCCGTCCGCCTGCCCGACCCAACTAAATCAGCCCGCAATCCATCGGTTTTATTCTTAACATAATCAATTCCGTTTTGATAACTTGTAAACCTGCAAGGTATTAGTCCGGTGACAGGTTTAATGGTGAAAAAAATCGACCCACACGCAAATCGCACTTAAACATCATTGACATACTTTTTATTCATGTTTAATATAAGTGTGAAATACACACATTTTGACAATTACTAAGAACAAAATACAAACTTTCTTCAAGTTACTTGTTTATATTAATGTCAATGGTATGTATATTTTGGTACATAAGTTGGTAATCACATCTTTTCTTGAAATTTATCTCTAAATTATAATAATCGACACATAAGTTGATAAGAATAGACATTATTACAAAGATAAATAGTTGATATTTAACTTTTTTAAGTGTGATGTTAGGAATGTTTATGTTTCTTTTAATCTATTCAATGCTAGCAATTATGCATGTAGCATTTTTCATTTTAAGTACAATGTCAGTGAAAATGTTTTTTCATTATTAATAATCGAATTTAGATTTCTTATTGATTAGAATAATCCAGTTTTACATTCGTTTGTGAATTAATTATCTATTTATTGGATAAAAACTCACGAAATTCAAATTTACACTAATTTGGGTTTTGGCATATTATAATTTCTTCTTTTATTAAATTTTCAAAATCGTTTGCTTCAGAGAGTAGTTTTAGACATTTGAAAGATCTTAAAAATATTATTGATTTTCGTATGTTTGATTTTTTTTTTTAATAATTAAAATGTTGCTTGTTTGAAATTTTAGATAATTTTTACAGATTATGAAAAGAGGAGAAATAGTGTAAGAAATTGGTTATAACACATAAAATCATATTTGTTATGTGAGATAAATAGTATAAGAAAGAGATTATTTTATGTCAGAGTTAGAGTTTGTTTAAATTTTTCTTTTAAAAAATAAGAGAATTTTTTTTAAAATGAGATTAATTGTAGAAATGGAGAGAGAAGCTAAATTTGATGCTCAAGAGTCAAAGAAACATACCCTTCGCCTTTTCTTCCATTAAGATGGATCAAAATTGCAGGGAGTACTTCTCAATTATTTCTACCAACTTAAAGCTCCAATTCGAAAAATTCAAATAGTGGCATCTCTAATGTCCAAAGGGGAAAGGGGAAGAGATGGGAAAAGTTGAAAAAAATGAAAAATATTGTAGAGGGGGAAGGAGAAAATGAATGAGTTGAAGATTTGGTGGAGGGGGGAAAAAGGGGCTGACCATCCCAAAAGGCAACCCTCAAGGGATGAGTCTCTATTTTTTTTTTTTAAACTTAAATAAAATTTGTCATTAATTTAAAAAAAAAAATTATTTAATTTTTTTAAATGAAACTTTAATTTAAGAATATGAACTTATAATTAAAAAAAATGTAACTTTAAAAAAGATTTCTTTAATTTAACTTATTATTGTGTGAAATTTAATAATATTGTAAGAAAGGGTTAAATTTTGTTTTAATTAATAATTGGTCTACAAGAGGGAAAATTAAAAAAAATTGTAGTTTAACATTTATATTTTTTTACTTTAATTTTTAAAAATATAAATTTAATTTAATTAATAAAAGTAGTTTAATTTAAGTTTTTAAAACAAAAGTTTAATTTAAGAATAATGAATTTGAATTAATAAAAATGTAACCTTAAAGAAGAATTATTTAATTGCGTATTATTATTTTTTGTGCGTGTTATTAATAATATACTATTATGTTAGCACTATTATTATTATTTAAGCATTAATAATTTTATTTATTTATTTATTATTAAGTAAAAATGCGGAAGAAAATTAATTGAAATTAAATAAAGAAAAAAATTGATACATTGGAAATGACTATGCTAATGGTGTGAAAAAGGGAAAAGGGATGGGATAATTTTTAACATTAGAGATACCCTAAGATAAAAAGAAATTAGAAGGGTTCATGGCTGGACTGTACCATTTGAATCTGAAACAATCCCATTCATGTTATTTTCTTACCAATTTAGCCCTGAGGAAATCTGCTGAACTCTTATAACCTAGAAAACATGCATACCCAGGGCCAGATACACACTACTACACAAAGTATCCCATTTCGGTAGCATTATTATTCAATGTAATCCAACCCTACACTTCTAAGATGACCATAAAATTAAAATGAAACAGCAAAATCGAGCGTTTCTAGCTGCAAATAGAAAATGAAGCAGTAAATCGAGATATTATTCAACTACAACGGTAAAAGTAAGAAAGAACATATGTTAATTGCCCCTTTTGTAAATTGCAAATCCAACTAATGATTTTCATCTTCATTCTATCTTCCTCCAGTTCCGACTTTAAGCCGAAGCTGGTCGAAGGTTCTAGATACTTTCATAAGTCGTGGATCATCCGCGGGTATCTCTCTTTCCTGAAATTCAAAGAAAATCCAAGGAGCATATGAAATCAGCAGTTAAAACAATTTTGATTGCTCATGTTGATTTTACAACTAAAAATGAGTAAATTACACAAGTTACACCTGAAATATGACTAAGTTATAGGAAACTCCCTTATATTTCAAAAAATTACAGAAACTGCTCATTTCTTTTTGAGTAGGTGAGTATACATCAATCGTTACATCAGAAACTTTCCAATTACTATCAAATTACAAAGATAAATTGAATACAAACACATTAGTAATAAACTAGAATGAAACCCACAGTAGTGGGAATTGAATCCATGATCTCTGGGTCATGGGGCCTCAACTTTGCCAGTAGACTATCATTGGCAAAAACTACTCCTAAAGTAACAATCATAAACAAAATGACGTTATCAAATTTTACATGAATTTTTCAAAAAGAGGCCTCAATCAACGTTGGTGATGGACGTACCTCTGTAACATATTCAAATCTTTGTAGAAAATTATTATATGTTTCCCCGGACAAGGAGCGTATACTTAGATTCTAGAGCCATGTCAAAGCAATGAATAATTCAATTTTTATTTTTCAGCTAAAACGATTATGACTTTTTAACGGATGTCAGATTTAGATATAGCTTGTATAATTTCTCATACATGAAGGGGTTTCCATGTAATCTGGCCATACCTCAGGGACAGTTCTTATAATATTTCCATTAAAATCAAATGCAAATAGAAAACTCACTCTCAATCCATTGTAATATGCTTCAACAGCAGGAAGTGAAGGAGTTAAATTACGAGCTTGCATCATATCCCATATTAAGTTGGCTGTGGTATACCCTCCAGTCTGTCGAATAACATAATCAATTGTTAAAATTTTGAACAAAATGGTAGACAATTAGTGAAGATAAATTAAACCCTTTATATAGATTGGCTTACTTTTTCACCGGCAGCAGCAAGAAGGAGATCGTTTCCCATTTTAAAATTCAGAAAGTAGCTCCTATTATTCATATTAACCTAGATGACAAATAAAGTATTTGTTAGGAGAGTCATAAAGTAGTCGATTCATTGGCAATACGAAAGTCCATGACTTACCAATGTCTCTTGCGCTAGTTGCATTCCCCTGGGGGTATATCCAACCATCGCTCCTTCTGCAAGTGTCTGCAACCAGGAAAAGTTACATCATTTAAAAGTGGAAATTCAGCAGGTTTGCACCGGTCATGTCAAAAAGAGGTTTGGGTTGGATCACGTTGATGATTTTTAATTGAAAAACTATGTTATGATTGGCCCATTTTTCATCCACGTAAATCTTAACTCGACCCAACAAAAAAAATAGAGAAAAATCTAGGGTTGGGTTGGGCCGGACCAACCCAACTAAAATTTTCTCTACGGACCAACCCCTATAGTCAAGACTCACATTACCACCCTTAACATCATTTATGAGATTTGAAGCTCCATTTGGATCCATTTTGGTTCGGAGGTTTGAAATTGGAAGTTTGAAATTTTCAGTTTTTTCAAGTTCAAAATTTCAGAACTCTACTTGTTCACTAACACAAGTTCCTCAACTACCCAACACTTGAACATTTAAAGTTTAAAACACATTCCAACACATTTTCATATTTTAAATTCTAATATAAACTCTAATGGTCCACATAATTCACAAAAAACAACAATAAAAACACCCAAACCTATTTTCAGATTTTTTAGAACACAAAATTTCGATTGGCCCACATGTTTCTTCGAAATACTACATTTTTACTTTTACATCCAAATCATGTTTCAACTTTTATTCTTACTCCAAAACTCTGAAACCATGAAAGGAGCCAAAATACATCCAAACAAAGGAGAAGGGACTAAAGTGGGGGGAGTTATAGCCTTATAGGGTTATTGGTAAGTATACGAGTTATGAAGATATGAAATCAGAAGACAAGATCACTGAAGCTGAGTAATGTATCACAAGCTAATAGCCATCAACAATAAGGGATGAATCGTAAAAGTTCACAAAAGAAGGGTTTGTTTGATGGAATAAAGGCATGTTTGTTATTCGTACATACCACGTATAATTCTATCATAGGTGGTCTATTTGAATTCATATAGTCTTCAAATATTTTCAAACCACGGTCTATATCCCCAGCATGAAGATAGCACCTGCATGAGTTACGAATCATTGAGATGAATTTCAGCGACAAATGCAGTTTTCAAAGATTTTGGAATCAAAAGAAATACATCTATATCATGCTAATAGTTTAGCCTAAGGCTACATTTACATCTTTAATTTCACGGAGAAAATAAAATATTAAAGCAAAGTATATCAGAGTTATTTCCCCTCACCAATCCTGTATTCAATATAAAACCAACTCTAGATTATTAGACATGGTTAAAATTATGGATGATGAGGGATAAAGCAAAAGTGGGCAGCTATATCCTTTTAGTTATGTATGTATTGCCCTTTTTTTTGGAAACTAAACTATCTCTCTTACTTGGTTCAACTTTGGAAGCAACTCATATTCACATCTTCTAGATGGGCTTCTGAAAGTAAAAATTTTGCTAGACAGAAGATAGAGTCCATGGATTACCTTTTTTTTTTTTGTAATCTTAAATGTTCAGATCAGAGGTTTCCAAACATGCTCAGAATTTCTTAAGCCAACTTTAAAATAGTTCTTTTGAATGATATTAGATGTTACCATGTCAGCAAGAAGAGGTCCAACACTATCACAGAAATCGGCAGCTAAAAGAATAATCTACTTATGAAAACTCTACACATTGAACAGTCGGTCTACTCATATTTCATTAGCTATCATCAAGTGTTAGACCAAAAAAGTAATAAATAAATATCACAAACAACAAGCCAGAATAGCAGCACCAGCATCCGCAAAATCGTACAAGTTATTATAAGTGATAAGTCAAAGAAAAGACAACCTCATAACTTGCATCAAAATGAAAATGTCAGGGGTTTTCCCATCCTTCTCAAGCAACTCCAAAAGTCTATCTGTAGCCTGCCATGACACAATTGATAAAACCTAAATGTAAAATTACAGAGTTATTGTGAAACATTTACTTTCTGGTCCGGCTTACCACAATACAAACTGAAAAAGTAACAAGCCTATACAACAATAAAAAATCACTTCTAATACATGCAAAGTAAGCTTGGCTCTAAAACCATTCCGAAGCTTGCCTACGTTTTGACTAGAAAGGAAAGCAATGTGATATAAAAAGAAAGGATGTGTAAAACACAGGAAAGCATGCACACGAGTTGCTACAGGGAGGATTAAATTATTGCCGATTGCAAAATATACAAGCAATGTGCATCTACACATGGAGGCAGCGGTAAGTTTCCCGTTCCTTCTCTGTCCAAAGGTCCCAAAAAACCACATGTTGCAACTTATACCATTATTGGCAGATGTATGTATATTAATAAGCCAAAAAAAAAATTATCACAAAGAAATTACTACAGTATGTCAATTAAAGTGTTTGATTTTTCACGTGATACCTGAACATCCCTAAGGTCAGCACAAGCTTCAAATGCAACATGGTACACAGTCAACTGTCTGGCTATGAATCCAGCACGGCGGTGGACATATTCAGCTGTAGGGAGATTGTATAATTCTTCTTCAGTGATACCCATCATAACATTTTCGGCAGTGTCTTTTGTCTGT
This sequence comes from Penstemon davidsonii, assembly GCA_034814905.1. Taxonomy (NCBI): domain Eukaryota; kingdom Viridiplantae; phylum Streptophyta; class Magnoliopsida; order Lamiales; family Plantaginaceae; genus Penstemon; species Penstemon davidsonii. Next base: position 11,333,525 of record JAYDYQ010002688.1, read on the forward strand.
TCAACAGAGGACCACCCTTTGGACTGTTCAACAAGCTCAATGATCTTTTCCAAAAGAAAGGGACATAAAAAATATCTCAGACATCTTTAGAAGTGAAATCACAGTGTAAGGGAATTGCAAGCATCAACTTCTATAAAATTCTAGTGTAATGGATAATTACTTTGGAGGTTGTATCATCAGTTAGAGGCGTCTTTTTCTTGTGTGCAATGATAATTCCTGCATAGCAGAATTTGTTCAAACCAAGACCAGCAGCAGTCATATCTCGAACTATTGCATATCTACAAAATAATAAGGTAATATGAGGCTCTTAGTAAATGGAACAGCACAGGTTGAGTGCAGTCTCTGATGTCTAAATCAGCATAAAAGTAAAGGAAGGGACATCGATCAAGAGTAGAAGAAGTTGAAATAATGGAAATCATCAGAAAGAATACTACAAGTAGAATTAGTGAGGGAATGCTCAGGCATAAATTTAGATGATTTATTTATCAGCTTTGCATAAAAGGAATGTGAACATATCTCATTTCCCCTCAATCAATTGCGATATTGCACTAAGTAAATCAATATGTAATTTATGTCCAAGTGATGAGCAGATTATTCAATAGAATAAGGCCAGAGCTAAACCATCAGAAAATAAGCTTACACTCGATCTAATCTTCCAGTTGCTGCAAATGCATGAAGCAGACATATGTAGGTTTGCCCAGTAGGCTTGACTTCAGATCTCTTCATTTCATCTAGAAGCTTCAGTACAATGAAAAAATAAATGCACAAAATAATCTCCATTAATTTTTCAAATGCCATCACTAAGTTTAGCAGAAAGCATGAAACTTTACAAGTCGATAGATGAACATACCCGAATGGCTTGGTCAGAATTCTTGCACTTCCCGCAGGTAGATATCAAGTAGTTGTACAAAGCAACCTGAGAAAAAAATAAACAACACTTCTAATTGCTTCATTGTAGTCATTGGCAATAACTGTTCGCAGACACCTAAAGAAAAAATGACTAATTTCGTTCTCTTAGCGCATTACTCTCTTGAGATGTGAGCCACTGAATTTGCATCACTTATGTCATAACTTCCCAATCTATTGGCTCACATGATATCTGAGTACTGTTCTAGGAGGAGCATGGAATGAACTGCACCTTGTGTGCTATTTAATCAAAATATATATGACCAAGAAATGATAGAGTGACCTCAATATTAAAAGCAGATATAACGATGTTTCTTAAGAAATCTATTGATTAACTATGATTATTGACATAAATCGAGAGATGGGTAGTTGGAAACAACATACATCAGGAACCAAACCCATTGATTTCATTTCTTCACGAAAAAAGAAAGCATCTTGCATTCGACCTCCTTTCATAGTCCCCACGATAAGCGAGTGAAATGTGTCCCTCTCTGGTTTCACTCCATCCAGCATCATATCATCATACACATCCCTCAGCAAATAATTCCTAATTTCCCAATTTACACACACCAATAATCAGTATAAAATTATAATATGTATGGATCTTGGATTTTATCAATGATAATACCGGAGCCATACATGATATTTTCCTCCACCACACTTTATAATTAATTAAAAAAATCATAATCATTTCGTGGCAAGCAGAAACTGTTAAGAAAATCAGTTTTCAGTGCTTTATAATTTCCTCCACTAAATCGCAAATCCAAACCAAACGTAATTGTGATCGAAACTTAAACAAATTAGAATAAAAAAGACAAAAACCTTCTCTGAGACGTGATAGAAGAGATGACGGTGTTGTATTCAGCCTCATTATTAGCATAATTTCGCTTCAAGTATTCTTCAGATGGCGCACAGAAATTCCGACGCCCTAGTGCTCGAACTACTGCAGGATGATTTCCTGAAAAATCAAAATATTGGTCACACAATATGTTTAAAAAACCGAAAAATCAAAAACATATTCTGCAATGCATTTATACGCGAGATGTATTTGTACGTGTGTATGTAAAGAAGGTAGATTTCGAGAATGAGTACCTGCGAGAGTACGAAGGAGCTTCATGTGGAAATCAGCAGTTCAAAATGGATTTGAATTATTTTGGTTGTTTTTCAGCAGAGCTGAAGAAGACGGAGTGGTATTGGACTGCGCATAAACCCTTGGGGATTTTGAGATGATTTACACGCGGCAAACTGGCATTGGTGGGCTATGCAAACTGCGTGCACCTTTTAGTACCAAATTATTTTGTTAAATTCAGAAATCGTGTTGAGAGTGGAGAACGATTTATCCAAGATTTGGGTGCTATTGCTAGACCAAGGATTATGCACGGGTTTATTCTACTTATGAGAGTTTCACGTGTGTTCTTTTTTTTTCATTTTTCCTTTTCGAGTTCTATCTTGTTAGATTTTTATTTTTTATGATTTAACATTCATTTCAAAATCAAGAATAAGATTGGTAATAAAGTTTGAATAATGGGACACCTCCGTCACATAAGACATAACAATGGGGTTCTTAGGATTAACAATTTATAAAAATGATACATGTTATATGGGAAATACACTCATGTATTGCACAATGTGTATCATCTAAAATTTTAATTTTGTATCTATATAAAAGCGCGGTCATATATAATGCTTTAGATATGTTACGGGGTGTATATGAAAAAAAGTAAACATATTTTTATCAAGCGATGTATATTTAATGTTTTTTTCCTAAGTTTTTAACATGATTTAATTTAAAATCGTACCTAGCTATAGTGTCCGCCTTAGTTAATTATTTAAATAATAGAGTTCAAATTCTCCAATATTCAAAAATGAAAAGTGGGTCAAGTTTGTATTATCAATTGTGGATATGCTTATACTAGTGGCGTTATTGTTGTTGTGATAGTAAAAAAAAAAAAGTGATGGATAATTTATTATGCATCAAACCATATTTATTTTGTTGGTTCATATGAAATAAAAAATTAACAATAATACTAATAATAAATTCGAAGAAAAGCCCACACTAGGGGAACTGAACCGGGACTTTTAAGAGCGTTAGTCTTATCATTAGGCTATGACCTCATCGATAAAACAAAGTTCTTTTAAAACCTATCAAATCAATGGTTAGGCAAAAGAAAACATAATGAACTAAACACAGTTTAAAAGAAAGCAAAAATAATTAGAGCATCTTAAACCGTGAAAAAAAGAGTTGTGGGAGATAAATACAAGCATCATGTTGCTATACGAAGCAACCCCAATACTGCACCTACCTACATCTATAAATGAGTTAGTAGACTCAACTTGATAATGCCACAAAAGTTCAAATAAATAATAGTACTAAGGAATTTAATACTGTATCTTTATTATTATTTGTTTATCCTCGTGGACATCGAAAAATTAGTTGATGTTCGCAGACTAGGGCCGTAATTGCCTAATCATGGCACGTACGGTACATATTTAAGATATCCAGATCAAGTATTTGTTCATCCGCATCCTTAATAGACAGACCTATGAGCACCATTCCATTCCATGAATTATATAAGGATCGTTGTTCGATGAGTTGAGTTGAGTTGAGTTGAGTCGAACAATTCTTACTGATTTAATTTACTTGTAGGGTATCAAATTATTGAGTTGGGTCGAACAACTCAGTCTGGCTTTGATTAATTTGCTTTTTGTTATAATTTAATTTTAATAAACAATAAGGTTATATATATTTTAGTTCTTGATTTTCCATAGTGTCAGAAATATTTTTGTTACTGCATCTGACTTATAAAACATCAAGTTCTATTTGTTGTTAATTCCCATTGTCCTTGTTAAAAAGTTGTTGATATAGCCAGAGCAATTTTCATAATGTCAGGAGGAATTTGCATACTTTTCCAGTTATGCCCTTCAGATTAAACTCCAATACTTTTACTATTATGACCACTCGTCGGCCATTGATATGTGAAACTCTTGTGCGCATCAGTAAAAGAACCGACTCTCCACATGAAAGTAGAAGAGTGATCACAGTGAAATTTTACAGTAAGAGCATACTTGTATGTGTGTAGTTTCAAGGTATTTGGTCGAGTTAGATGGACGATCCCAACAAGTAATAACTGGAGGTATCAAAAATTGGCCTAAAGGGCAAATTTGGTCAAAATGATAAATGTGCTCTGGCAAAATGACAATTGCTCTGGCTATATCAATAGCCTTGTTAAAATTCCAGAATTGAGTCTAACAACAGCACAACACCCATCATGGATGGTATGATTTGCTAATCCGAGTCTGAATCTGGATTTAATTTTGATAAACAATTCAAAATATCTTTATTGCATCAAACAGTAGCACATCGAATTCTATTTGTTGTTAATTTTCTTTTTTTTTTTTCATATCATTTTTCTCACTAAAATTCAAGATAACGCGTTAAATACTGTTTTTGAAAACAAACATAGGATGCGATGCGAAAAAAATTCATAATCGATAAGTTAACAAATATAATTATACTTAAACCATATTTTCTCAATTAGAAAAATAATCCCATAGCACAACCAAAAGAGACAAGATCAAGCAATCCTAGGAATAGAATGCCTAGCATAATCATAACCCTTGACAAAAGATTTACTATTACTAGTATTTTCAGCAACCTTCAATGGAGTTGGAGTAACCTGCATGAAGAGATAATTCCCAGCAAAAAGATCACCAAAATGAGACTTACTCTCCTTCAATCTCTTATAAACCTTGTTCAAGACAACCTTAACCAATCTTGATTTTCTCTTCAAGAATCTCCTCAATCTAGGAATTTTCACCTTGAATCTTCTCCTCATGTGAACTCTTCTGAACCTGAGGTTTTTCAATCTCCCAATCGCATTTTCCGGGGCTTCATCGGCGAACCAAATCTCCTGATCCAGTCTCTGGTAAGAGAGTTTGGAACTTGCCATTGAAAAAAATGGTGAGATTGGGAAGAGAAAGAGTGCTTCTGTTTTGAATTGAAGAGGATGAGATCTAAATGTTAAGTCATTTTCTCACATTATAGATATTGTTCAATACATGCAATCTGTATTTGCCTGAATAATGGAAGTGGTTATTAGGTTTGCAGTCTATTCAGTGCATTGATTGCAACTAAAGGTTGCTATGCAGTTAAGTCTTTTTCTTTTTGACACATTGTAAACCTACTACCATGTATTCATTGTTGGTCAATTTTTGGTGCAAAAGGTAGAAATAATCCTGATAAAACGGGTCAAGATCCAAGAGACGACCCGAATCATTTTCTTTTATTTTTTGACCAGCCAACTTTGTACGCATAAAAGTGTAAAAAGAAAGGATTTCGTTTATGAGTATACGTGAAAAATGAATATAAAAGAAAGTTTAGCAAATATATTATTATGCGGAGAAGTTGAGGAAACTGCATACGATAATGGTGTAAATTTAATCTAATTATGGCAAAATTAAAACGTGCAAATATTGATGTAGCACAGGGTCAAAACTACGACATTGCGACTGCACATGGACAAAACATTTGGCTACTACATTGTGACTGTTCATGGACAAAACACGAAAAATGGGATAGCAAATCCATTCCGATTTTCTTTTTTTTAAAAAACAAAATTAAAGACCAAACTGAAACAATAGCCAAATAATTTTCATTGCATTTCAATAATCCAAGAACAGAACTTCAAATGAAAATTCACCAATGAAAAAATTTCTTAAGGTAAAAGAACTCCTATACATGATCGATCAACTTCTTTGATATAGATAAAACTAAACATAGAATATATGGAGACCATATAAATATAATGTACATAAAAGTAATGACTTCATTTGAGTACAATGTCAGACCATATAAAACCAAAGCTAGCTACCAACTTTTTTACATCTAGACCAATGTAAAAGAATGCGGTGGTGTTATTACCAAAGATGCCAACGAGCAATTTAGTAAAGCTTTATCCTGGTCTCAATTCGACTCCGGCATATTGGACATAGTTGAAGGTCCTGTCCACAGTCGTAGCATGTCTAGAACAAAAAGGGAGTTTTTATTCATAACACACTCTTGGATTTCACACAGTACTATATGAAAAGACATCATTGAAAATAGATTTACCTGATGACCACAACCAAAAGCCATGTCTTTTGGGTTATTAAGGCAAATGGGACAAATCTGTAAAACAAGTATTAATTACTTCATTGCGTTCACGTAGCTAGACATAAATATAATGAGCACATATTTATACAGACGCCTATTGTATGTAATATACACACATATATAGACATAGGGTTGTCAATGGGTCGGAGTCGGCCCAGAAAAGGGATGGTCAGGTTCCAAATTCAATAAGCATAATCCGGATTTCACTTCGAGATCCTATAGGATATGCCGGTGGTGATCAGGATCCGGATAAAGTCCGAGATCCAAAATAAAATTTGAATCCGATTATACAATTTTATGTAATATTATATTCATTTTTAAATTAGATTCCAGATATAAATTTTAAAACAAAAGATATACAACCAATGAAATAATACTGCAAGTACTTTATTGGACATGATACATGCTTAAGATATTCAATAGAACATAAATGGAACACACAACACTATTAAGAATGTTATTTTTTCAAGTCACCTAAAATTCCATTATACGACATCAACGTAATTATTTTCAATTAACTAATCTATAAGCAAACAAAAAATGTATCAAGGTTTGATAAAATTAATTTAAATATTACATAAATTAAATTTAGTATTTTCCATATTAGTTCTATACAAATGAAAATATCTTTTTTAAAACTAAAATGTATCATTTTCTTTTACAGATTATATCAAATATTGATCTGATTCAAATTTTCTTAAGCTATCTATAATAAAGATTCTAAAATCAGGCCGGATCCTATATATAGATATACCTGGTGTTCAAAAGTAGAGCTTGGTGGGGCAGATGGAGCTGAATCTGCAGAAATATTGTGTTCGTAATACGGACTTGTGCTTGGCTCAAAAATTAGTTGGGAGAGAAGGTTTTGGAGCGCTACCAAATGTGGGATTGACTGGAGGAGGAAGAGCAAACCTCTCAGGAACATTTCCTTTCCCGCCCACTAAATCACCCAAAAGACAAGTAATAAATACACTTGCACTAACCAGGAATGCCTACAAAAAGTGAATAAAAGCTTTACCCCAACAAATTAAGCTCCATTGTGGCTTTGTACTGAGTTGGAATTTCCATCAATGCTGAAAGAGCAAATTCTGTCTCTTTTCGAGATTGGTGCACGTTTTTGACATAATCTCTGTAAAATTGACAAACTGAAAAACCGAAATAAATCAATATACTATTCAGAGTAACAAATTAATCCAAGTAAATGAATTTGCTATTACAAAGTATATAATCTGAATTTTGAAGTTACGAGCAAGCAACAGACCTGGAAAATTATCGAATTCTCGAGCAGGGATGTTGTCATCAAATTCCTTCATCGTGTCCCAGGGTCCATCTCCAACCCCAACCAAAACAATAGATAAAGGAATTTGCTGCAAACATGATGAAAATAAACATTATTCCAACATGCATAGTTGAGGATCATAACCCGGAATATAATTAAGCAAGTTTGGTTCTTCATATAAGATAAGATCGGATAGATTGTATTTCCAACAAAACTACAAATAACTTATCTTATCGTGTTTGGAGTGTACATATAATTTAAGATAAAAAAAAAAAAACGAAAGGGGACAAAAGGTCCCACTTTTTACAAATCAAATCCATTTTCCCGTGATTGAAACTGGTGTTGATTTTTGTAAAATTAAAAACGAAAAGAGGGGTAAAATGGAAACTATAATTGTCCAATTGAAATAGATAACTAATCCAAAGATCTATAACCTATGACTGTAATATAGTCTGAACAGTGAACGTTCTAGCAAACTTTATTACAGGTCTTACGGAAAATGAATTTGGGCAACCACAAACCTCATAATAAAGTCGGATAAATAATCTAATTTGGTAACTTGGGGCAACCAAATGTGTTTCTCATAAAATTACCTAGCTTCAACGATTGCTTGAACGGTTTTTTGTTCCTGCGGACTTAACTGACCGTGTTCAGTATCAACACTTCTGGTAACCTACACAAAGATGAATAAGTGCGACCTACTCAATATCACAAGAAAAAGAAGCAATAGCATAAAGACAATCATGTCTTACTGCATCAGGTCAGAGGTAATAAATATATTCCATCATGTTTATATAGGTATCTGAGAATCCAATTCATGTTTGTCTTCTAAAGTTGGCACACTATCATTTCTAATTTGGCAAAAAGAAATTGAAGGGCAATCACAATAATGAATGAGCACCTCCAACATAAGTCCATTTATTAATATCTATCAATGCTTTCGGAGTTACAAGAGACATGAAAAGACTATGGTGGTCCCTCAATTGTTGTATTAAAATTTACAATCATCTTTATTTTAGTCTGCACTTTCAATTCTAACTCAAAAATCCCACAAAATTGATCAATGTTAGTAGCAAAGGAAGCCCAATACATAGCTAAAGAGTATTAGTTATGTCAATTAACAAGTCCACAATTTCAAAAAAGAATAGAAACTCGATTTTGTTTGAACTAAAAGAAAAATCTTCATCCTTGTCGTTGACCACATTTTTTACCATGTTTTCCCTTTCAAGTTCCTCAATAATGAAAAACATTAGCCTTGTACAGGAAGTATACCTGTCCATCTGCAATAATCACTAAAACATGATACTGCCCTCTGCTCTGCTCAACAACAGTCATGGCCATTTCAATTATTGGTGCAAATGATGTTGGACCTGCAGCATAGTGGTAGAGTAAGCTACTGAATCTTTTATTGTATAAAAAATCTCAACCAAATAGGTTATGTAGGTATTATTGACCTGCTAGTTTCAGATTGGGAACAATTTCTCTATAACGGCTTAAAACTTCTTCAAAATCCATTGCAATATCTATAATCAGGGTAAAATGACTATACATCCTGATCGTGAGTTGATGCTGCCACAATTTATCAAAAGGAACAGATGATAGTTAGTTGGGTAAGCCAGTTATAAATTTCAGAACTAACCACAAGTTTATTATGCAGTACCATCTCCAAATCCATAACAGGGGATCAAGTTATCTTCATCAAAAGCCGCCAAGGTTTTCCCAATGATAGATATTGCTTGTTCATAGGGATTCAGACCACTTCCAATGTGATGCAAACTTCGACCGTTATATGACCTCTTCCCTGAAAATGGAACCAAGCTCAAGATCCCCACCCCCCCCCCCCCCCCCGCCCCCCCCACCCCCCCCCCCCCCCCAAACCCCCCCCCCCCCCCCCCCCCAATTCCCCCCCCCCCCCCCCCCCCCCCCATTTCCCCCCCCCCCCCCCCCCCACCCCCCCCCCCCCCCAAAAAACCCCCCCCCCCCCCCACCCCCCCCCCCCCCCACCCCCCCCCCCCCCCACCCCCCCCCCCCCCCACCCCCCCCCCCCCCCACCCCCCCCCCCCCCCACCCCCCCCCCCCCCCACCCCCCCCCCCCCCCACCCCCCCCCCCCCCCACCCCCCCCCCCCCCCACCCCCCCCCCCCCCCACCCCCCCCCCCCCCCACCCCCCCCCCCCCCCACCCCCCCCCCCCCCCACCCCCCCCCCCCCCCACCCCCCCCCCCCCCCACCCCCCCCCCCCCCCACCCCCCCCCCCCCCCACCCCCCCCCCCCCCCACCCCCCCCCCCCCCCACCCCCCCCCCCCCCCACCCCCCCCCCCCCCCACCCCCCCCCCCCCCATATAAATTTATTGAGTTTGATTCGAATTAAAAATATTTACGAGTTTTTGTTATTTTTTTATTTTATGGAGGTTACTCTATGACTATGTTATATCCTTTGTTTAATATTACATGTTTAATTATAAAAGAAATAAAAAAACCTAACCGCCTTAATTGGTTGTTGAATCTTGGTAATCCTACTTGTTTAATCCAATAAAATACATTCTCTACACTTCCTATATATTCTGAAGAATTATACTCCTTATGTCCTAAATTATTTGTCGTTTTACATGTTTTCACATATATTAAGGTACATACTAAATAACTTCGGTTTTAGGAAGAAAAAAAAATTATATACCTAAAATACTCTTATTCTTTATTTATCTCACCATTAGATATTTACACGTTATTCAAATTTTACACTCTTTCTCTTATCTTTTCTCTTAATGTATTAAAATCCTAAAATGATACATAATTTGGAATAAAAAATTTTCTTTAACATGACATATAATTTGGGAAAGAGGAAGTACTAACAGATGAGGAGGGGGAGGGCATGCATAATAATTAAGGCTTTTGAAAAATACGAAAGCAAAAGAAAGACATGACAGGGACAATATTGACACACTGAGAGATGAAAGGAAAAAAAAAAAAAAGACATAGGGACAATATGATTAATCTAATAATATCTCCTTTTTTTATTCTAACTCTTACGGTCTTACCCAACCCCCACGAGTGGCTGGGGGCCCCTGCACCTAATAGAGGGAAATCAATTATGAATGTGTTTACTTTTTTGTATCAACCATATATCCTAATAAATCATATAACAACACAACATGATATGAATCTTTAAAGAGTTAGTGAATTTTGGAAAAATATTTTTGAGTGAGAACACATTTATAAATGCCACCAAAATTTTGTTCAGGTGCATACAAATTGTTCAAACATAAAAAGTAGACATTACGTACCAAATTTAACTTTTGGTTTAATTTTTTTTTTTAATTCATATTTTTTTACAAACATAATTTAAGTTAGGTAGAATATTCGTGCGCGTAAATTTAGTATGGTGGCAATAGAACAGAAAATTCATGATTTTCAATTATTTGTGTTTATGATCTCCAGCTCAAATGGATGGTGAAATTGCCGAAGCTTCTAATTGAATAACTTTCGGGGCCGAATTCATTGCACGTGCATCAAGAACACGCGTGTCCAATTGTAAGAAAAGTTGTAAATAAATATAATAATTTACTCTATCTATGACTCTGTTATATCGTTTGTTTAATATTATCATGTAATGAAATATTTAATTATAAGAAATGTTTAATATTATCAGCTTAGTCTTAATATTTAATACTCCTATGTATTTGGATTGACTTTTATTAAATAGAATCTAAAAGTTGCGTGGATGTAAATCTGGATCAAAGCCCTTGATCTGATCTAATTTAATTCAACCGTTATACTGCTACCTTTTTTTGTAGAGAAACGTGTTTTTGGACATCAACCTTATCAAGAGCTATGACCTTATTAACAATTCAACCGTCCCAATTTGTTTGGACTGAGTTTATTAAATGAAATCCAAAAGGTGCATGAACATTGTAAATATTGATTAGGACCCCTGATCTTACTCAATTTTATCCTATGTTCCACGGATACAGATACGGGGACACGGATACAGTACGATATGGATACGGCGATACGAATTTTTGAAATTTATTTAATACGATACGGCATGAATACGGATGTAAAAATATAATGTAAATTTATTCATAAGCAACTAGATCTTTCAATTCAAGCTCTAGAGAAAAAGATAATCCAATTTAACATAAACAAAAGTTAAATTACTACACAATCAAACATAATTCATTCTTAACATATCACAATAATGGAATAAATTTACATTTGAGATTTTATGACCTATGAGAGAGACTTGAATAAGAGACTGAATAGTGGTACTAATCGTTTAAGTTTAGTCCTAAAGACTTTATTATTTTATTATAATTTAAATTTGACCCATAATATTACATAAAAAGCCCCCCGGAGTGTCCTGATATCCAACTAGTGTATTCGATACATATCTATTTTAATTTTTATTATCGATACGCCATGTGGCATATCGAATACGTATCCCACTCGCGCGTATCTGCATATTCCGTGTATCCGATACAATACAATACTTTGTATTTTTTTGGAATATCCGTGTATCATAGATTCTATCCAATTGTAATATTCAATACTCATATTTGTTTGGATTAAGTTTAGTAAATTGGAATCTAAAAGTGCATGCATATTGTAAATATGGATCAGAACCTTTGATCTGGTCCAATTCGGTTCAATCATAATCATAATATTAACTACTCCTATTTGTTTGATTTTTTTTTTTTTTTTTTTTTTTTTGAGGAAAACCCAAACAGGGTAAAATCAATAATGAACAGAATCAGCAATTACAAGGTTTTGGATAAAGCTCGGGAGAGCACTAGTGGATGGGGAAATGCTAAACGCTAATTTAGAAAGAGCATGAGCTACAGAATTGCTTTCCCTAAACACATGGGAGCAAACAAACGAATCTAAGCTTCTAGCAAAGTGATCAATGTAATAAAAAATATGGCCTAACGGGTGAAAGGAATGCTGAAAATTAGAACCCAAAATTCCATTAATGACTTGAAGACAATCACCTTCTAGAATGATATGACGCCATCCCTTAGCAATACCAAACTCTAGTCCGAAAGCCATAGCCATTGCCTCGGCTGCCTCGGGTTCAAGAAGAATTTCCCGCTTTTCAGATCTCCAATCCATGCATCTTCCCAGCTGGTCTCGAGCTATCAAACCCAAACCAATACAACCAGATCTAGAATCTATTGATGCGTCCACATTAATCTTGATAAAACCATGTTGTGGAGGGCTCCAATTAGAAGTAGCAGGTCTTCTTGTTACCAAAGCAGTAGAGGATTGCATATAATCTTTATATCTATCATAAAATTTCTGAGCAAACTGAACCACTTCAGCCGGGCTATAGTTCTCATCCTCCCAAAGTGCTCTATTTCGGCTATACCAAATCCACCAAGCCAAAGTCACTGCATATCCCAACTCCAACGAATCCAACTTCGAGCATAAAGTCATAAACCAGTCCCTAACTTCATAAGAATCGCACGAATAACTGGAGAAAACTAGTCCAGACAAAGCCCAACATTGCCTAGCAAAATCACACAATAACAAGCAATGTACTATTGTTTCTTCCTTGGTTTCACAGCGGGTGCATAAATCATTTGACAAAATTTTACGATGACATAAGGCTGAACACACGGGTAATATATTTTTGCAGCAAGCCCAAACAAAACGTTTTACCTTAGGTGGGGCTTTAATCGACCAGATCCGGTTCCAGTTGAAGTGCGAGCTAGAATTCGATGACCCCGAAGACGAAACAGAGGCAGATTTCTTCATTTGCCTACAAAGCCTGTATGCGGATTTAACCGTGAAGAAACCTGACTTCTCAAAGTGCCAAATCAATTTATCCGGGCAGTTCATGCGGCTCAAAGGGATAGAAAGCATGGACTGAATGTCGGCATTTATAAACAACTCTTCAATTAGATCCTTCTTCCAAGTCCCTGTGGTATGATCAATTAGGTTATTAACTTTAGCATCATTCGGAAGCAAGCGTGGAGGTGAAATAACTTTAAAAGAATAAGATCTTGGGAGCCAATTATCTCCCCAAATGTTGATATTACTACCATTCCCTACCCTCCACCGAATGCCTGCATCAATAATCTTTCTAGAAGCCCAAATACCACGCCACGTAAGAGAAGGGGCTGAACCTAGATGAGAATTCAAAATATCACTATTGGGAAAGTATCGAGCTTTCAAGATACGACTAAGAAGGGAGTCAGGGGAGGTCAGAATACGCCAGGCCTGTTTTGCAAGTAGAGCCATATTAAAAGATTCCAAATCACGAAATCCCATACCACCATCTTGTTTGCTCTCGCAAAGGGAATCCCAACGAATCCAATGGATCTTTTTTGAGTCTCTTTCATCCCACCAAAAGTTAGATATCATGGACTCAATTTCTCTAATCAAATAGCTAGGGAGCTTAAAACAACTCATTAAATACGACGGAATTGCTAAAACAACAACTTTAATCAAAATTTCCTTACCAGCTTTAGATAAGGTTTTCGTTCTCAAACTTTGAAGGCGATTCCAAACACGTCCTCTGATAAAGTCGAAAATATCCCTTTTTGACTTTCCAACTTGGAGAGGGAGCCCGAGGTACCTCTATTTGTTTGATTTATGTTAATTGAATCAGAATTGTTAATATGGATCAGAACCTTTGATCTTACCCAATTTGGTTCAATCGTAATTTGTTTGGTTTGAGTTTGTTAAATTAGAAACCGAAAGAGCATAAAGTTGAGTTTGACTTATATTAATATATAAATAATTCAATATGTAACACATGTTCAATATAGTAACTAGTATCAAAAGGGTCGAATCCGAACCAGCTTGAATTCATCCTAACCCCATTAATTTTGGGTCGATTCTATCGAACCCAACCAACAACATTTTTTTCTTTCTTTTATTGATCGGAACTATATTTGATTTGTCCAAATCCGACACGATCAAAGGTCAAGATTAACATTCTTGCAACAAGATCTACATCTAGCTGCTCAATAAGTCGTGTAAGTCATTGTGACACATTCACCATGACAAATTTAAGCAGTTATGATATTTGTTTACTATGATTTGCTCCACAGTTGTTGTAAAACTTGTGGTGGATTATTCGCAACCCCTTTACCCCTACACTTCCAAAAATTGATTAAGCTTCCACATTATTTTTCGCTACTATTTTATATATATATGACATGTCAAAAAATCTAGTTTAACTTTTTTCTTTGGGCGAAACAGTGAATACATTATAATATTATCGATATATTACACTATTAAACCACAACTAATTATAAAACCTAATTACAATAAATATATAACGATCAACTAGTAACAAACTAGACAAAGATCACAAGTGAAATTCAAATCCAAGATCTTAGAGGGCTGGCGTCTAGGATTGAAAATCAAATCAAACCAATTTTTATATATTCGATTTGAGCTCGATTCTTTAAGAAATCAAACAAAGTTCAACCACAATTTCAAGCTCTCGCGCACAATACCTAGGTGACGTTCGGAACTACTTGACTTATTTATAACCATATATGCGCCTCAACTTTACTATTAAGACAAGGTCTCGCTGACTTTAATCTTGATTTGTTAATGTATCGTATTTATTTAATGATTGCACAATATTTTACGGGGTACATGCTTAATTAAAAGTTACGTATTTGATAAGGTAGAAATTATCCAATTCGCATTGTGAGTGTTAACCTAATTAAATATAAAAGAGATGGGATCTTCTAGCAATTGATACATATATATAATTATGTCCTTGGAAGAAAAGCCAAAATACTAGACAAATGAGACTATAATTCATGTCGGATTTTCATTACAAACATCAACATCATTCATATAAAGCAAATAAACCAATAAAAACATTCAAACTTTAGCTTCTTATTGCTTTCATAGGTTGTGGAATTTCGACCATTATTTTTCCTTTTTGGCTGTCCTTTAGGGAACTTGGTGCTAAATATTTTATTTTAAAATACACATAGCATATAGTTGTTTGTTATAGTGTTAACTAAAAGTATGATTAATAGTTTGCACCAAACGTGGAAAGGGTTGTACGAGAATTGATTAATTGACACTTTCAACTTATATAGCTTGTTTGGTTGTATGGAAAGGGAGGGAAAATTGTAGGAAAATGAAAAAGAAAGGAAAGGAAAAGAAAAGGAAAAGAAAGTCATTTTCCTCTACATGTTTGGTTGTCAGGAAAACTATTTTCTTGCAGATGTTTGGTTATCAAGAAAGTTTAGAAAAAGAAGTAATATTTTTTATCTATATATATGATTAAAATCTTTAACGTTTTCTTTGGTTGGGATTTACGTAAAATTTACTTGATATTGTCTTTTGCAATTTGTACTTTTCTAGTTTCAAGATAAAAATTACATTTTCTTTGGGTTGTTTGCGTCTGAAATGGGTGTTTTTGCGATATTTTGTGGGGGTATAATTGCTATTATGACTTGAGAGAGTATTTGTTTGCTAATAATAAATAAGCACAACGGGTATTTTGGTAAAAAAAAACAAAAATAGGAGGTTTTGATAGTTAGACAAAGTAGTTTTACAATTTACTCTAAAATTTTCCCAAGATTTTTCCAGCATTTCCCCATCAAATTGGCGGGGAAATTTTTTCTTCACAAAATTTTCATACAGGAAAGTTGAAGGAAAATAGTAACTTCCTTTCCTGCTATCCAAACAACAAGTGGGAGAAAAAAAAACTGACTTTCTTTCACTTTCCCGACAACCAAACAATACAATATAGATTAATGTGAATCTCTCTCTATGCAGTTTCTAGTACTGGCCCTATATAAACATTATGTAATTAGGATAAACACAGGACCATTTTTTCTTTATATAATTGAGAATGTAAACATTGCTCGAATCATTTCTTTTTCCCGGCCAGCGCAATTTATGGGCTTTATATCTAAATAGTAAAATGGATATAAGTACTTATGATAAATTGCTTGCTAAGGAAAAATAAATTTATGTGCTTTGAATAACACTGAGATTACCAACGAAAAATAACCAATTAATCAATCCCAATAATTATTTATTTTGTGAATTCTCCTCAATTTCACAAAATGGACCAACACTTATTACCCATAGAAGAACCAAAGATTAAAAGAGTGAAAGTTATAAATACATTTCTTTTCAGTACGTATAGAAAGGAAATTTCATTCTTCCTTTTTTTTTTTTTTTATAATAATTGCTCCTTTCAATTTGGAGGTTCTTGCTTAGTTGGATTTAACTGAATTAGTGACTACAGTTTGCCAATTTGGTCAATAAGAATTGCAATTTAGATTCTAAATGAATCTATTATCATAATTTCATGTCACACATTCTGTATACGTAAGTATAACACGTGTACTAAAATTTATTCCATGCAAATTAAAATTAAATCTATCTACTTACACAATGTCAAACATAATACATGCAACACCATAATGTGACAAAATTGGGCAACTGACGGAAGTGTCAAAATTGAAAAAGTCAGTTAGAATTGGTACCAAAATTGACATGCACCATGGTACAAAAATTGAAAAACGTCTAGTTCTATGGTGCCAAAAATGAATTTTTGCCATACTTAATATGAACGCTTGATTTGGGGAAGACAAAAACCGACAATAATTTAAAACCTTCTTAAAATAGCAAATATATTTATGAATTTCGAACAATCAGCCACAAAATATTTCAAAATAGGTACTCTCAATTACCGAATTAAATATATGCCAAACAATAAACTTTTTTTTTATGTGATTTGTTTCCATGTTCATCTGTATTAAATATGTCATTTATAGGCTAATATAAATGTTACAATATTTAGACTCGTGATAAATGAAAACTATTGTTAGCCAAATTAAGTATTATAGTGATTAAAATTAATTTCAAATTAGTCAAAGACCATTCCCATATATATATATATGTATATATATAAAAATAAGGATTTTTTTAGTCATTTAAAATACATGGAATCTTAAATCTGGCTCAAATTTAATTACTTGATTAATTCATAGCTCCACCAGAAAACATTCCCAACAACAACAAAAAAGAAAGAAAGAAGAACAAGAGAAATTGGTTTTTTTAGTCCAAAAAAACCTTAAATTCTATAATAATAAAAATTTAAATGTCTAAAGATTCATGGTACCTTTTCTTTTCCAGGGTATCTTTTTTAAGTCTAGTTTTGTGTTTTTTTTTTCTTTTTAGGTTTAAGTATAATTAAGGGTCGAATTACTTGTTCTTAATTCTCATATTACTACAAAAAGTAAGATTAAAAAAGAAAAAATATATTAAAAAAAATTACTTTGTTATTTTTTCGGCGAGGAGTGTTGAGGATTGATATGGGCTGGGTGAGGTTGAGCGAGAAATAAAAAGGAAAAATTAAATTTGTTTAGTATGATTAATTGTAAAAAACTTATCAGTTAGTGCTGCTACAGTACAAATAATTAAATATATTTATAGAAGTTAATCAATGAGTGCATTAATATTAGATAGTGAAATATAGAAACTAATCAATTAGTGGATTGATACAGAGAAGCTTAACAAAATTAAACATTAGATGCAATTTGTAATGATGGTATTTTCAAAAAGTATTAATTTTGCTATGGCAGCAACAACTATTATTCTGGCAATATCGCTAGCCATAATAAAAAGTCAAATCTGCATATATATATTACAAAAATCCATAAAAAAGATTTCCCATGAAATAGCGTACAATATGTACGTATTGCAAAAATCCATAAATAAGATTTCCCAGAAATAAATATTAAAGGAGATATTAATCTATATAAAGGGGTAGAAGAAAGAAACCACATAAACTCTTTCACCCAAAAAAAAAAAAGAAAAAAAAAAGGGTACGCATAACATATATTGCATAAACACAACTTTTCAACAAAATGTATGCATTTTCCCCTTTAGCTGTAGCAAATTTATTAGGATTATCATTTATAATTTTTAAGCTTTTTGGGATATCAATTTTCAAAGAAAAGCCCGCAGCTTTACCAAATGGAAGCATGGGCTGGCCATTACTTGGAGAAACTCTTGCCTTCCTCAAACCACATAATTCAAACTCCATAGGTACATTCTTGCAAGAACATTGCTCAAGGTAAATTAAATTAAATCAATGTACAAACAAATCATATGTTGTCATACTCCCCCCAAAAAAATCATTAATATTGCCATTTCTTTTTTCAATTTTGATAGGTATGGCAATGTATTCAAATCCCATCTTTTTGGCAATCCAACAATAGTATCTTGTGATCTTGAGCTAAATAAATTCATTCTACAAAACGAAGGGACGTTATTCCAAACCGGTTATCCTAAACCAGTTCATGACATTCTTGGAAAGTTATCGATGATGCTCGTTTCAGGAGAAGTTCATAAAAAACTAAGAAGTGTTGCTATGAGTTTCATAAATGTTTCGAAAAGAAGACCTAATTTTCTTCATGATATTGAGAAGCTATCTATTTCTTACATTGATTCTTGGAAAGGGAAAAAACAAGTGTTTTTCTTCAAAGAAGCAAAAGAGGTATGTGATTGTTAAATATTTTAATTATTAAATGAACATAATTATTTGAGGGATAGTAACATTTTTATTTAATTTGAATACAGATTACATTATATCTTATGCTGAAAAATTTGTTAAATATTGAGCCTGAAGATCCAATTGCTGCAATAGTGTTGGAAGATTTTCTCACTTTCATGAAAGGATTTGTTTCTTTACCTCTATACATTCCAGGGACTGCTTATGCTAATGCTGTCAAGGTAAATTAATTAAATTTTAGTTTTCTTCAATTCTCTTTTGAAAACATGTATCAACTTTTCATTAACCTTTAGTTTAATTTGATTAATCTAATTTTGTTATTTTGTAGGCAAGAATGAGAATTTCATCAACTTTAAAAGAAATAGTAATGAAAAGGCTGGAAAAGAAGCTGATAAGTGAAGCAGATGAGACTAAGGATTATTTTGATGAAGTATTGGCAAAAGAAAGCTTAAATGATGAAGAAAGAGTGAGCGTTTTGCTTGACCTTTTGCTAGCTGGTTATGAAACAACTTCAGGGCTTATATCTCTTGTTGTTTATTTTCTAGCACATGACCCATTTGCCCTTCAAAAACTAAAGGTAAAGAAAGGCATGAAAACTACACAAAAAGTTAGAAAACATTAATTATCTTAATTTACAATGTGTGAATAAAATTTTCAGGAAGAACACCAAGTTGTGAGGAAAAGAAAGAAGGATGGAGAGGCTTTGAATTGGGAAGATTACAAGAAAATGGACTTCACTTCTCATGTAGTAACAATTTCTTACCCATTTATACCTAGTTAACGTAACAAATCCTAATCGATTATAGGTCCTGTTTCATATATATTCTAATTATTATTTATTTTAACTGAATTTCGATTTGGTAGGGTAGTCGATGGGTCCGGATTACATTTGTTATGTCCAAATTCATATTCATATTCTTATATCTACTATCTTAATCAAATTTGTATCAGGTCTTGTCTGACTATCAACATCTCTTGCCATTTTCAAGTCCATCGAACTTTGGGTGGGGTTCTGGAAAAATATTCGAACCCATTAAATTTTTTATTTTCAAAATTACTTTTCACTTTAGCTACAATATGTTTTTATACACCACATAATTATTCAATTCAACTCACGAGCTCTACCTTTATTTTTCTCAACACAATAAATTATGTACCTATAATTGTTCTAAAAAATATTATGTACATATAAAAAGAGTTATTTATTGCTTTTATTGGATCTTTTTTAACGGATAGGACCAGTTAAAAATCTAGAGTTGATCCATCTATTTTCATTCTTTTTCCGATTTGAAAAGAATCCATTTAATTACTTGACTCACGATATATTTTAATTTATTGGATCGGATTCAATAAATCCACTTCATTGACCGCCCTATATCTAGTAATTTTTTTTCTTTTCAATTGAACATTCCATTAACTCTCTTTTATTTTATAGAATCCGAATGCTATCATATTGTCAAATTTAACGTTTTATTTTTTTCCAAATTGATTAATTAGGTCATTAGTGAAGCTCTGCGTTGTGGAAATCTAGTTAAGTTTGTGCATAGAAAAGCTATCAAGGATGTTAAATTCAAAGGTTTAATTGTTTGTATATCATTGATTTCAGCTGATTCAAAATTATTTATTATTGTATTTCTTAATTAAATGGTGATATATATATATATATATATTTTTTTGTGCAATAATTAATGTTGCAGAATATGTAATCCCTGCTGGGTGGCAAGTTCTTCCCATTATCTTAGCTACTCATCTTGATCCGAGCCTACATCAAAATCCAATGGAGTTCAACCCTTGGAGATGGGCTGTAAGTATAATAATACTATTTCTATTAATTACTACCAAAAAGAAAAAAAAACGTTTTATATATTGTCCATCTAGCAAACAGTACGGTAATAATAGATTATTTTCTCAAAAATATTTCATAATTTTATCTAATTGTTTTCTCCCAACTCAATTTTAATTTGTGAAATGTTGAAATTAATTAATATATTTTGCATAATTTATCTTAGGAAATATATCGTTATATTTTTATAAATACAAAAGATCATTTGTTAATATAAATACGACGGGATATTTATCAATTAGACCAAACACAAACACACACAGAGTGCAAATTGCATCTAACCCCTCTTATTTACTATTTTTATATTAGATAATTAAAAATTTCCACGTAAATTCATTTTTCTATGCATAGGATCCAGCCACGAGCATAAAAGTGACCCCTTTTGGTGGTGGGCTGAGGATTTGTCCAGGGGCAGAGCTTGGTAAACTGGAGACTGCGTTTTTTCTTCATCATTTTGTCCTCAATTTCAGGTAAACTTTTACAGTAATTGATTTATTCAAACTTTTAATTTCATTTTAAAACACAAGTTTATTATAGATTTAACGTTCCATAACTTTCCCCACGAGCAAAATTTACCATTGTTTACATTTTATCTTTAGATTATTCTTCCATTTACCTCACATAATTTAGGAGCTAATGCCAATTTATTCCCTGATTTATTCATAATGTTCAATTAAATTGACACATATAAGTGGGGGCATAGTTTTATCAATTCGTATTTTAGTTAAGATTGAAAATGTCAGAGAGGCAGTGTGAAACTTTTACAAGATTATAAGGGGTAAAAGGCTCATTTTCAAATAAATTGAACATTTGTTTTGAGCTATTTTTCTTGTTGACTTATGTCTATATTGTACAAAGGAATATTTACGTTCATGAATGTTCTCCTTGACAATTTAACTTATTCTCATATTTTGTATTTCCCCTATTTTCTCTATTTATTTTGTTATTGATTTATGTTGCATTTTTTTTTTTTTATTTTGTACAAGTTGGAAAACAAAAGAAGAAGATTGTCCAATTTCGTGCCCTTATCTGTATTTCAAGGGAGGTTTGGTGCTGGAGATGGAGCCAGTAATGGATTAATTAGGCAGTATAAATCTAGCAATGTCTTTAAATATCTTAATCATTAAGGAAATTTTATATTGTGTTTTTATTAATTTTTCCCTCCTAATAGATGTATTTGATATTAAAATGTGACTCGGACAGGGAACTTTGTTTAATGAATTCCTTTACTGGATTTAAGGGAAATTACTCAAACTACCCCTGAGTCAGGATTTAGTGTAATTATATTAACCACATTCTATGTTTGAAAATTTGTTCAAACTATCACTGAGGTATTCAATTCAACATAGTTACCCATTACGAAGTTAATTTTGTCAAAAAATTATTTGTAACATTTTTATCAGTTGTATTACCCAATAAATAGTTTTTTTATTATTATTAAGTGATATTATATGACTCCATTACAAATATTGTTCTAATCTCTCATAAATAAATCAAAATTTACACCCTTTTTTTATTTTCAGTGTAACAATCAATTTATTTTTTAATTACATATGCCCCATTGTGAAATATATTTTCTTATTTCTAAAATAGGTTTGCCAGTTGTGACTCATTTCTGCTTTATATTTTTTTACGTTTAATATATATAATATTTTGGTGGTTACAAAAGAAAGAGAACAAAACAAATCAGACAAACAAATTACAACAAATCCTCCAAGAGCAAAGGAACCAACGTAGTAGGTGCCTCCTCCAAAATGCATATATGTTACTACATTCATGTCACCTCTTCGCTATTGTGCCTGCACATTCATTTTTCTCTCGTTAGTGTGCATAATCCGGCACCCCTAGGGCATTTATGAGCGATCTACAGTCCGATATGATGTTGCCCATGGGTGGCAATCAACATCAACCTTCATGATGAGATTCAAGACAATTTCATAATCCACTTCAAATTCGAGCCTCTGGATACGTCTCTCCCATGCTAATTTCAGGCCCTCTCTAGCCGCAAGTAGTTCCGCAAGTGTAGTTTGGACATCTCTAAGTTTACATATGAAACCAACAAACCATTCTCCCAAATCATTCTGGATAAGATCCCCGCAATTGTCGATTTATGTGAATCCCGAACACTATCATCCGTATTTAACTTGTATCATCCTAGAGGTGGTTTACTATATTTAACTCGGGTATGAGTCACATTCCATCATTTTTGCTTCTTCGGAATTCGCATTAGGTCTTCTGCATATTGTCATATCGACATAGACTTGTAAACTACATATTATCCACCAGAGTCAATTAATAATACTTATTTGCTTTCAAATTTAGTAGCACAATTTAAACCACACCACCCACCAATATTAATTTCTCTCAGAAAGAGGCATCTTTGATTTCATTTCTCCTAAACATTATCCTAAACAGTGACATTGTACATACAATACCATTTTCCTTCTTCCTCCCATGTTGAAATCATTCTCCCCTACGAAGAAAAAAAATGGCGGAAATAAATCAGTGGCGGAGACTAAGGGCGCCCCTCCCTACCTCAACCACCTTGAGATATTTTGGTGGTCAACATTTTCTTAAGACTTTCCACAAGATTGGTGGATATGTTAAGTTGTGAATCGCCATTCTTGGGCATCGAACTTTCTATGACCCGGTTCAAGAAACTTTAGCTTGCTCATAACATGGAAGAAAATGTCATTGTTATCACTCCTGAGTTTCATTTTGGGATTATGTCTCTTCCATTTCACGAATCGGTATCTTACGAACCAGGTAACACTAGTGACGCAATCATCATTTCGTACACCGGGCTGGTTCTATATCTCAATGCTCAAAACAACATGTTCTTGACTAATCCCAATCACCCGTGAGCAAGTAAGTTTACCTAATCCGTCTCTGTAGTTGAATGGGATTAATGGGAGAGATTTGTGTTTGAATTTGGATGTGATGCACAAAATAATGACTATAAGATTATAGCACTTTCTCATAAGGTAATGACCTGAATATTGTGTTTGTGGATGTTTTATAATGAACAAGGGTGTATGGAGTAGAGTAAATAATTTTCCTTTCAATTATTTTGCAATTTTTTCTCCCATGTAGTTACTCTAACTGGAAACATCCATTGTTTAGCTACACGTATTGGTGATGGATTGAATGTGATTAATGAGGTTTTTAACGAAATGATTGTTCATGATGTTCGGGATAATGAAAGTAAATCATTTGTTTTAAATGGGTTTTTGGGCATGAAGTTAACTAGGCGTCAAACTAAATTTTGGATGATGAGAGGGTATAGATTGATCAATTCGTGGAGGAGACTTCGTATTGATGGGAGAGACTTTGACAATCTTACGGTTAGACCTTTATGTTCTATTGATGAAATATTGTTTGTATGTTGGTTGGAGAAAACGATGTTAACCCCGAAGAAAGGCATTTGATGTTGCTTAATTTGGGAACTCGAGCACTTGACCAAGTTGGACAACATGTTCGTGATGCGGGGTTCTTTAAGAGCTTGTTTCCCCCGTTTTCAACAATTAATCTGAAGATGAAAGTCGAGAACGATGGGCAATCATGTAAACTTCAATTATAATTTTATGATTAGAGAATGATGGATTCATAACTATTTTGTAAAAGAACATTCATGATAGATTCATTACTATGATCAACAATATATTAGTGTCATTTTCTTGAACGTGTTAAAATATAGTGTAGAATGTATTAATTTTGTTCACATGTTCAATTGCATTATGATATGGATATATTAACATCATTCATTTATTTGTTTAATACAATACTCCCGAGTTCGATTTTCGGGATTATGTGTCTTCCATTTCACGAATCGGTTTCTCACGAATCGGGTAGCACTTGCGATGCAATTGTCAGTTCGTACAACGGGCTGATTCTATATCTCAATGATCAAAACAACATGTTCTTGACTAATCCCAATCACTCGTGAGCAAGTAAGTATATCTACTCCGTCTTGAATTGGATTAATGAGAGAGATTTGTGTATGGATTTGGAAGTGATGCACAAATAATGACTATAAGATTGTAGCACTTTCTCATAAGGCAATGACCTGAATGTTATGTTTGTGAATGTTTTATAGTGAACATGGGTGTATGGAGTAGGGTAAATAATTTTACTTACAATTATTTTGCAGTTTTTTCTCCCATTTAGTTTCTGTAACTTGGAACATCCACTGGTTAGCTACACGTATTGTTGATGGATTGACTGTGATTACGTGTTTTGATTTGATTCATGAGGTTTTTAATGAAATGATTGTTCCTGATGTTCGGGATAGTGAAAATAAAACATTTGGATTTTTGGGCATGAAGTTAATTAGGCGTCAAACTAAATTTTGGATGATGAGAGGGTATGGATTGATCAATTCGTGGAGGAGACTTCGTATTGATGGGAGGGGCTTTGACAATCTTACGGTTAGACCTTTGTGTTCTATTGACGAAATATTGTTTGTATGTTGGTTGGAGAAAACGATGTTAACCTCGAAGAAAGGCATTTGATGTTGCATAATTTTGGAACTCGAGCACTTGACCAAGTTGGAGAACATGTTCGTGATGCGGGGTTCTTTAAGAGCAACATTGTTTCCCCCATTTTCAACAATTAATCTGAAAATGAAAGTCGAAAATGATGGGCAATCGGGTAAACTTCAATTATAATTTTATGATTAGAGAATGATGGATTCATAACTATTTTGTAAAAGAACATTCATGATAGATTCATTACTGTGATTAACTATATATTAGTGTCATTTTCTTAAACTTGTTAAACTATAGTGTAGAATGTATTAATTTTGTTCACAGGTTCAATTGCATTATGAGATGGATATATTAACATAATTCATTTATTTGTTTAATACCATACTCCCAAGTTCGATTTTTGGGATTATTTGTCTTCCATTTCACGAATTGGTATCTCACGAATCGGGTAGCACTTGCAATGCAATTGTCAGTTCGTACAACGGCTGATTCTATATCTCAATGATCAAAACAACATGTTCTTGACTAATACCAATCACTCGTGAACAAGTATACCTACTTCGTGCCTGTAGTTGAATGGGATTAATAGGAGAGATTTGTGTATGGATTTGGATGTGATGCACAAAATAATGACTGTAATATTGTAGCACTTTCTAATATGGTAAATGACATGAATGTTGTGTTTGTGGACGTTTTATAGTGAACAATGGTGTATGGAGTAAATAATTTTCCTTACAATTATTTTGCAATTTTTTCTCCAATGTAGTTTCTCTAACTGGAAACACCAACTGGTTAGCTACACGTATTAGTGATGTATTGACTGTGATTACGTGTTTTAATGTGATTAATGAGGTTTTTAATGAAATGAGTATTCCTGATGTTCGGGATAATGAAAGTAAAACATTTGTTTTAAATGGGTTTTGGGCATGAAGTTAACTAGGCGTAAAACTAAATTTTGGATGATGAGAGGGTATAGATTGATCAATTCGTGGAGGAGACTTCGTATTGATGGGAGGGACTTTGACAATCTTAGGGTTAGACCTTTTTGTTCTATTGACGAAATATTGTTTGTATGTTGGTTGGAGAAAACGTGGGACTTTGACAATCTTACGGTTAGACCTTTGTGTTCTATTTACGAAATATTGTTTGTATGTTGGTTGGAGAAAACGATGTTAACCTCGAACAAAGACATTTGATGTTGCAAAATTTTGGAACTCGAGCACTTGACCAAGTTGGACAACATTTACGTGATGCGGGGTTCTTTAAAAGCAACATTGTTTTCCCCATTTTCAACAATTAATCTGAAGATGAAAGTCAAGAATTATGGGCAATCGGTTAAACTTTAATTATAATTTTACGATTATAGAATGATGGATTCATAACTATTTTGTAAAAAAACATTCATGATAGATTCATTACTATGATCAACAATATATTAGTGTCATTTTCTTAAACTTGTTAAACTAAAGTGTAGAATGTATTAATTTTGTTCACAGGTTCAATTCATTATGAGATGGATATATTTACATCATTCATTTATTTGTTTAATACCATACTCCCGAGTTCAATTTTTGGGATTATGTGTCTTCCATTTCACGAATTGGTATATCACGAATCGGGTAGCACTTGCAATGCAATTGCCAGTTCGTACAACGGGCTGATTCTATCTCAATGATCAAAACAACATGTTCTTGACTAATACCAATCACTCGTGAACAAGTAAGTATACCTACTCCGTGCCTGTAGTTGAATGAGATTAATAGGAGAGATTTGTGTATTGATTCGGATGTGATGCACAAAATAATGACTATAATATTGTAGCATTTTCTCATATGGTAAATGACATGAATGTTGTGTTAGTGCACGTTTTAGTGAACAAGGGTGTATGGAGTAAATAATTTTCCTTACAATTATTTGCAATTTTTTCTCCAATGTAGTTTCTGTAACTGGAAACACCCACTGGTTAGCTACACGTATTTGTGATGTATTGATTGTGATTACGTGTTTTAATGTGACTAATGAGGTTTTTAATGAAATGATTGTTCCTGATGTTCGGGATAGTGAAAATAAAACATTTGGATTTTTGGGCATGAAGTTAACTAGGCGTCAAACTAAATTTTGGATGATGAGAGGGTATGGATTGATCAATTCGTGGAGAGGACTTCGTATAGATGGGATAGACTTCAACAATTTTATGGTTAGACCTTTGTGTTCTATTGACGAAATATTGTTTGTATGTTGGTTGGAGAAAACGATGTTAACCTCGAAGAAAGACATTTGATGTTGCATAATTTGGGAACTCGAGCATTTGACCAATTTGGACAACATGTTCGTGATATGGGGTTCTTTAAGAACAACATTGTTTCCCCCGTTTTTAACAATTAATTTGAAGATGAATGTCAAGAATAATGGGTAACCGGGGTAAACGTCAATTATAATTTTATGATTAAAAAATGATGGATTCATAATTATTTTGTAAAAGTACAATCATGATAGATTCATTACTATGATCAACAATATATTAGTTGCATTTTCTTGAATGTGTTAAACTATAGTGTAGAATGTATTAATTTTCTTCACATGTTCAATTGCATTTTGAGATGGATATATTAGCATCACTCATTTATTTGTTGAATATCATACTTCCGAGTTCGATTTTTGGGATTATGTGTCTTCCATTTCACGAATCGGTATCTTACGAATCAGGTAGCACTTGCGACGCAATTGTCAGTTCGTACAACGGGCTAATTCTATATCACAATGATCAAAACAACATGTTCTTGACTAATCCCAATCACTCGTGAGCAAGTAAGTATGTCTACTCCGTCTCTATAGTTGAATTGGATTAATGAGAGAGATTTGTGTATGGATTTGGAAGTGATGCACAAAATAATGACTATAAGATTGTAGCACTTTCTCATAAGGCAATGACCTGAATGTTGTGTTTGTGAATGTTTTATAGTGAACATGGGTGTATGGAGTAGGTTAAATAATTTTGCAGTTTTTTCTCCCATTTAGTTTCTGTAACTTGGAACATCCACTGGTTAGCTACACGTATTGTTGACGAATTGACTGTGATTACGTGTTTTGATTTGATTAATGAGGTTTTTAATTAAATGATTGTTCATGATGTTCGGGATGATGAAAATAAAACATTTGTTTTAAGTGGGTTTTTGGACATGAATTTAACTAGGCGTCAAACTAAATTTTGGATGATGAGAGGGTATGAATTGATCAATTCGTGGAGGAGACTTCGTATTGATGAGAGGGGCTTTGATAATCTTACGGTTAGACCTTTGTGTTCTATTGACGAAATATTGTTTGTATGTTAGTTGGAGAAAATGATGTTAACCTCGAAGAAATGCATTTGATGTTGCATAATTTTGGAACTTGAGCACTTGACCAAGTTGGAGAACATGTTCGTGATGCGGGGTTCTTTAAGAGCAACATTGTTTCCCCCATTTTCAACAATTAATCTGTAAATGAAAGTCGAAAATGATGGGCAATCGGGTAAACTTCAATTATAATTTTATGATTAGAAAATGATGGATTCATAACTATTTTGTAAAAGAACATTCATGATAGATTCATTACTATAATCAACTATATATTAGTGTCATTTTCTTAAACTTGTTAAACTATAGTGTAGAATGTATTAATTTTGTTCACAGGTTTAATTGCACTATGAGATGGATATTTTAACATCATTCATTTATTAACATCATTCATTTATTAACATCATTCATTTCATTATGAGAGGAGACTTCGTATTGATGGGAGGGGCTTCGACAATCTTATGGTTAGACCTTTGTGTTCTATTGACGAAATATTGTTTGTATGTTGGTTGGAGAAAACGATGTTAATCTCGAAGAAAGGCATTTGATGTTGCATAATTTGGGAACTCGAGCACTTGACCAATTTGGACAACATGTTCGTGATGCGGGGTTCTTTAAGAACAACATTGTTTCCCCCGTTTTCAACAATTAATCTGAAGATGAAAGTCGAGAACGATGGGCAATCGGGTAAACTTCAATTATAATTTTATAATTAGAGAATGATGGATTCATAACTATTTTGTAAAAGAACATTCATGATAGATTCATTACTATGATCAACAATATATTAGTGTCATTTTCTTGAACGTGTTAAACTATAGTGTAGAATGTATTAATTTTTTTCATATATTCAACTGCATCATGAGATTGATATATTAACATAATTTATTTATTTTTTTAATACAATATCCTCGAGTTAGAATTTTGGGATTATCTGTCTTCCATTTCATGAATCGGTATCTTACGAATCGGGTAGCACTTGCGACGCAATTGTCAGTTCGTATAACGGGTTGATTCTATATCTCAATGATCAAAACAACATGTTCTTGACTAATACCAATCACTCGTGAACAAGTAATTATACCTACTCCGTCTCTGTAGTTGAATGGGATTATTGGGAGAGATTTGTGTATGAATGTGGATGTGATGCACAAAATAATGACTATAAGATTGTACCGCTTTCTCATATGGTAAATAACCTGAATGTTGTGTTTGTAGATGTTTTATAGTGAAAAGGATGTATGGAGTTGGGTAAATAATTTTCCTTACAATTATTTTGCAGTTTTTTCTCCCATGTAGTTTCTCTAACTGGAAACATGTTCAATTGCATTTTGAGATGGATATATTAGCATCAATCATTTATTTTTCATGTTTTTTCTCACATGTTCAATTGCATTTTGAGATGGATATATTAGCATCACTCATTTATTTGTTGAATACCATACTTCCGAGTTCGATTTTTGGGATTATGTGTCTTCCATTTCACGAATCGGTATCTTACGAATCAGGTAGCACTTGCGACGCAATTATCAGTTCGTACAACGGGCTAATTCTATATCACAATGATCAAAACAACATGTTCTTGACTAATCCCAATCACTCGTGAGCAAGTAAGTATATCTACTCCGTCTCTGTAGTTGAATTGGGTTAATGAGAGAGATTTGTGTATGGATTTGGAAGTGATGCACAAAATAATGACTATAAGATTGTAGCACTTTCTCATAAGGCAATGACCTGAATGTTGTGTTTGTGAATGTTTTATAGTGAACATGGGTGTATGTAGTAGGGTAAATAATTTTACTTACAATTATTTTGCAGTTTTTTCTCCCATTTAGTTTCTGTAACTTGGAATATCCACTGATTAGCTACACGTATTGTTGATGGACTGACTGTGATTACGTGTTTTGATGTGATTAATAAGGTTTTTAATTAAATGATTGTTCCTGATGTTCGGGATGATAAAAATAAAACATTTGTTTTAAATGGGTTTTTGGGCATGAAGTTAACTAGGCGTCAAACTAAATTTTGGATGATGAGAGGGTATGGATTGATCAATTCGTGGAGGAGACTTCGTATTGATGGGCGGGGCTTTTACAATCTTACGGTTAGACCTTTGTGTTCTAATGACGAGATATTGTATGTATGTTGGTTTGAGAAAATGATTTTAACCTCGAAGAATGGCATTTGATGTTGCATAATTTTGGAACTCGAGCACTTGACCAAGTTGGAGAACATGTTCGTGATGCGGGGTTCTTTAAGAGCAACATTGTTTCCCCAGTTTTCAACAATTAATCTGAAGATGAAAGTCGAAAATGATAGGCAATCAGGTAAACTTGAATTATAATTTTATGATTAGAGAATAATGGATTCATAACTATTTCGTAAAAGAACATTCATGATAGATTCATTACTATGATCAACAATATATTAGTGTCATTTTCTTGAACATGTTAAACTATAGTGTAGAATGTGTAGAATGTATTAATTTTTTTCATATATTCAACTGCATCATGAGATGGATATATTAACATCATTTATTTATTTTTTTAATACTATATCCTCAAGTTAGATTTTTGGGATTATATGTCTTCCATTTCATGAACCGGTATCTTACGAATCGGGTAGCACTTGCGACGCATTGTCAGTTCGTATAACGGGTTGATTCTATATCTCAATGATCAAAACAACATGTTCTTGACTAATACCAATCACTCGTGAACAAGTAATTATACCTACTCCGTCTCTGTAGTTGAATGAGATTATTGGGAGAGATTTGTGTATGAATTTGGATGTGATACACAAAATAATGACTATAAGATTGTAGCGCTTTCTCATATGGTAAATAACCTGAATGTTGTGTTTGTAGATATATTATAGTGAAAAGGGTGTATGGAGTTGGGTAAATAATTTTCCTTACAATTTTTTTGCAGTTTTTTATCCCATGTAGTTTCTCTAACTGGAAACTTCCACTGGTTAGCTACGCGTATTGGTGATGGATTGACTGTGATTACATGTTTTGATGTGATTAATGAGGTTTTTAATGAAATGATTGTTCCTGATGTTCGGGATAATGAAAGTAAAACATTTATTTTAAATGGGTTTATGGGTATGAAGTTAAATAGGCGTAAAACTAAATTTTGGATGATGAGAGGGTATAGATTGATCAATTCGTGGAGGAAACTTCGTATTGATGGGAGGGACTTTGACAATCTTACGGTTAGACCTTTGTGTTCTATTGACGAAATATTGTTTGTATGTTAGTTTAAGAAAACGAGGGACTTTGACAATCTTACTATTAGACCTTTGTGTTCTATTGACGAAATATTGTTTGTACGTTGGTTGGAGAAAACGATGTTAACCTCGAACAAAGGCATTTGATGTTGCATAATTTGGAACTCGAGCACTTGACCAAGTTGGACAACATATTCGTGATGCAGGGATCTTTAAGAGCAACATTGTTTCTCCCGTTTTCAACAATTAATCTGAAGATGAAAGTCAAGAATGATGGGAAATCGGTTAAACTTCAATTATAATTTTATGATTAGAGAATGATGGATTCATAACTATTTTGTAAAAGAACATTCATGATAGATTCATTACTATGATCAACAATATATTAGTGTCATTTTCTTAAACTTGTTAAACTATAGTGTAGAATGTATTAATTTTGTTCACAGGTTCAATTGCATTATGAGATGGATATATTAACATCATTCATTTATTTGTTTAATATCATACTCCCGAGTTCGATTTTTGGGATTATGTGTCTTCCATTTCACGAATCGGGTAGCACTTGCGATGCAATTGTCAGTTCGTACAACGGGCTAATTCTATATCTCAATGATCAAAACAACATGTTCTTGACTAATACCAATCACTCGTGAACAAGTAAGTATACCTACTCCGTGTCTGTAGTTGAATGGGATTAATAGGAGAGATTTGTGAATGGATTTTGATGTGATGCACAAAATAATGAATATAAAATTGTAGCACTTTCTCATATGGTAAATAACATGAATGTTGTGTTTGTGGACGTTTTATAGTGAACAAGGGTGTATGTAGTAAATAATTTTTCTTACAATTATTTTGCAATTTTTTCTCCAATGTAGTTTCTCTAACTGGAAACATCCACTGGCTAGCTACACGTATTGGTGATGTATTGACTGTGATTACATGTTTTGATGTGATTAATGAGGTTTTTAATGAAATGATTGTTCCTGATGTTCGGGATAATGAAAATAAAACATTTGTTTTAAATGGGTTTTTGGGCATGAAGTTAACTAGGCGTCAAACTAAATTTTGGAGGATGAGAGGGTATGGATGATCAATTCATGTAGGAGACTTCATATTGATGGGAGGGGCTTTGATAATGTTACGGTTAGACCTTTGTGTTCTATTTGACAAAATATTGTTTGTATGTTGATTCGAGAAAATGATGTTAACGTCGAAGAAAGGCATTTGATGTTGCATAATTTGGGAAGTCGAGCACTTGACCAAAACTCGAAGAAAGGCATTTGATGTTGCATAATTTTGGATCTCGAGCACTTGACCAAGTTGGACAACATGTTCGTGATGTTGGGTTCTTTAAGAGCAACATTGTTTCCCCCGTTTTCAACAATCAATCTGAAGATGAAAGTAAAGAATGATGAGCAATCGGGTAAACTTCAATTATAATTTTATGATTAGAGAATGATGGATTCATAACTATTTTGTAAAACAACATTCATGATATATTCATTATTATGATCAACAATATATTAGTGTCATTTTCTTGAACGTGTTAAACTATAGTGTAGAATGTATTTATTTTCTTCAATGTTCAATTGCATTATGAGATTGATATATTAGAATCATTCATTTATTTGTTGAATACCATACTCCCGAGTTCGTTTTTTGGATATATTCAGTTTATTTGATTTCCTAGATTTGGTATACATGATTGCCCATCATTCTTGACTTTCAACTTCTTATTAACTGTTGATAACGGAAAAGAGAAGATTATTCATAAAGAACCTCACATCACAAGGTTGTCCAACTTGCACAAGTGTGTCATTTTCCATATTATCTACAATCAAATTCTTAACTTCAAGATGATCATCAGCTTATCCAATTAATAAACAAACGTGACCTTTCTCAATAAAACACAAATATCTAACAACTTCATCCTCCAAAACTGCCCCATCAACACTAAATCCGATCCAAGAATCATTCTCACAATATCTTCTCAACATCCAACATTCAATTCGATTTGTAGTTACCATTAAATCTAAACTATTTAGAACAAATATTTCACTTCCAACATTTAAAGCAATATGAGCATGCATTTCACTAAAGACCTCATCAACTATGTCGAAACACGCAATCACAGTAGTTTCATTCTCTCGACATGCATCTAACCAATGGATTTTCATTAAAATTGAAAGGAAAATTATATATCATATTCCATACACCTATGTTAACAAAAAACACATCTATAAATACAACATCATCATTTGGCTCATTTTCAGTATAAGAAAGTACGACAATCTTAAAGTACGACAATCTTATATTCATCATTTTGTGAATCACATCAAAATCAATGCACAAAATCTCAGTCACAAGTTTCATTCAACCATAAAGGGGAATTTGGTATACTTACTTGCTCGAGAGTGGTAGGATTAAGCAAAAACATGTCGGTTGAACCATCTAAATAGAGAAGCAACCCATTACAGGAATCGACGACTACGGAACAAATATTACCTGGTGCATAATGTACCGTGTATTGGAAAGGAATAGGCATGATCTCGAATTTGAGCTCGGTCTTGACAAGAATGATATTTTCTTCTTGGGTGTGAGCAATGTCAAGTTTCTTGAACCGGACCATAGACAGTTCAGTGCGCAAGAAAAATGATTTACACATTAACATATCCACCGGTTTTGTGGGAAGTTTGGAGAAAATGTTCTCACCAAAATATCTTCGGGTAGTTGAGGTAGGTAGGTTGCCGCCCGATTTTATAATCTAACAAAATTCATATTCTCGTGTAATTACCCCGTATAAATATTTTTGGAAACACATAGTGTAATTTATTACATAGGGCTGTCAATGGGGCAGATTTCAATCCGGATCCGATTCGAATCTGGTTTGATTTATTAGGATAATTGTCCGATTAGTGATCTGATGAACCTGGTCGAATTAAGAAGATCTGTAATCTGAATTTTATGGAGCGAATATGGATATAGGATGATCCGATCGGCTAAAGATCCGCTTCCGATTAATATTAATACTATATACATTTAACTTCATGTTTCATATTTTTTTTCTAATGTTCACTTTCTTTTCTGGTAATTTATTATGTTGATTTTGGAATTAGGACTGTCAATCGGGCATTGTGAGCCGAGCTTTAAATAGCTCGAACTCAAATATTGTCGGACTTCATAGCTATAGGCTCAAACTCGGCTCATAAATTTTTTGATTTCTCTGGCTCAAACTCGGTCCATGTAACTTTTTGGGTTTCGAGACTCGGGTTTCGGGACTCGGGCTTATATCAGCTTTGTTAATATAAGCAAAAATAGCTTGACATATAAAATATTTAGATTACCGAAACACATATGAATAGACTATTATTACTTAATACACGAGTATATACCATAAAATAATATTTTAGCTGAAAGATTGAGTTATTTGCTCACATTTTTTTAAGATAAGTTTGATCTATATGAACAGATAGTAGATTTTTGAAGTATCAAGACTCCAATTTATTGACCTTTTTTGTTAACTTTTGTCTTTTTTGTCTTTTTTTTTATTTTTTATCTTTGATTAAACTTTTTTCCTTTGAGTTTTGGCCTTCAGTACGTAATTGATATACTAACAATAACATATATGTGAATTGACATTATAACTTTTTGTAAAGTTTACTTCTTCCAAAATACAAATAGTAATTAGTAACTATAACTACAATACAAATAATTAATCCTAATATTTAAAACAATTATATGTTCGAAATTTATTCGGGCTGAGCCGTGTTAGGCTCAAGCTCACCTCATAAATTGATCGGATTTAATATAATGGCTCAAACTCTGAATTGGATATTAGATTGGATCCGGATACACATTTTGATTTTCGGATCCGAATCCACCCTGATCTACTCCGAATTCGCCCCATTGACAGCCCTATTAGTACAATTGTTGAACTTATCAGTTTGGGCTTGGAATTGAGTTAATGTCCTCCCATACCTTACATATAACAACGAATTAAGAGAAAAACTTTGGGCATAAACTATATTATATATAACAATATTTGTATGTATTAATGTAATAGATATCCACATATTATTAAAAATAAAAAAAATATTGGGGAGGGGGGGTCTAGGCCTCTCAACAACATATATATACATTTATCTCTGTTGAGATGTCCAAATATCAGGCCTAAGGCCATCTCCAACCGTACGGAAACCGGGCATGAGGAAGGGTTGCCGGCGTCGTTTGGTTGGAGACGGTGGCTGGCAATCGGGCGATGAAGGGGGCAGGGCGGGCAGAGGAATTATAGTGCAGAGGAAGCCAATGATTGTGGAGATTTTGAAAAGGCAATTTGGTTTTAAAAACTAACTAATGAATCATTGTCAAACTAGAGATTCTCCCATGGAATAAGCAAGCAGTTGACCAGCTCTTGTAAAAGACTTCTGAAGTTATTGTTTCCATTTACTTGGTCAAGGATCTTCAATATCTCTTCAATTTTAATGTGTTTTTCACTTGTTTGGTACCATTCCAATCCCAACTTCACTAAGACTTCAGCTATTTCCTTTGTACAACCAGTGTGTAGCAAATCTGGATGAACAAACTTTATGTAGTTCTTATAAGTAATTTATTTGGCCACGTCGATGATATGCATTCCATTGTGTATGCTTCCAACATCACGTCATTTTGATATCAGCTAAAGGAATAATACGCAGAAGTTGTAAATATCAAATGGTTTGGATCCTATAAAAACAGCGGAAGGGTTAATTAGTGCATTCTTTTTTTTCTCTAGTTTAATTGCATATTTCCCTTTAAAGACAGTGGAAGGGTTAATTAGGCTATATATTTTTATGTTTATAGAAACGATGAAATTTACTGATTAAAAAAAAATAGAAAAGATGAAATTAAATTGTAGCAGTTGTAGTTAATTCCCTCATAATTTAAGTGCATAATAAACTTCAATCAATTTCTTGTATCACCTAGCTTAAAAGTTTGTTGAATTAACTCATTACGCTTAATGTTGATATATAATTGGACAAATACAAATCTAAATAAGTGAGATTTGTTGAACACAAATACTTAACTTAAAAATACACAATACAAACTTAAATAAAAAATACTATCTTAACCCTACAGCCCGTGAGTCTCCCACAAGTGTTCGACTAAATCTTTTCTTAGTCGACCATTGACATCTTTGTTTCGAATACTGGCACGACGCCTCATGTACTCATCCAAGTTGAAATTCCATGATCTTGTTGTTTCCATTTCTACAGTTGTAGAGGTATTTTTCTCGATTGCTTTTAAATTCTAGCACGAGCTCTACGAGATTTATGAAGATCGGTCTCATCGTCACCTGAGTCATCGTCGACGTATTCGTCTCTTTCGTCCTCCACAATCATATTGTGTGAAGGACGATGC
Organism: Penstemon davidsonii; assembly: GCA_034814905.1. Taxonomy (NCBI): domain Eukaryota; kingdom Viridiplantae; phylum Streptophyta; class Magnoliopsida; order Lamiales; family Plantaginaceae; genus Penstemon; species Penstemon davidsonii. Next base: position 11,370,661 of record JAYDYQ010002688.1, read on the forward strand.
AAGTCAACATTATGTCTTGCAAATCTTCTATATCCCAATCCCTTCCAGGCTGTTTAATTATGTGTACCCATGATCCAACTTTTTGTAATATTTGTTGTTTTACTTTAAGTATGTGTAGTCGTTGGTGTTTACTCTTTGTTGTTTTTCCTTTCTGTTCAACTGCATTAATAATAAGTGTTGTTGTTTTTCGTTCATTATGCTAGTCGTTGTTGTTCCTTAAATTATGTTTAGTTGTTGTTGATTTTCTTATTATTAAGAATGCCTTAATTTTCATGATTGTGTAACTATTAAAAAAAATTATTATGATTTTTATTAATTTTATTATTATTATTATTATTATTTTATTATTATTATTATTATTATTATTATTATTATTATTAATAATAATAAAATAAGTTTGAGTGGGGAGAGTGGGAAAAGTTGTGAAAATTTGAATTAATGGATGTTGATTGCCCTTCGGTTGGAGATGAGTTTTTTAGGTGGGTCAAAAGGCAATTGGGCAAGGCAATTGGGCAATTGGGCACAGGCTTCGGTTGAAGATGGCCTAACTGATTAACACTAGTGCATTCACATATGAAATTTGAGATAAGTTGGAGAAATCTACTGGGAAAAAAAATTGAGAGAGGGTGTTTTCATTTGGTTCAGAAAAGTTCAGGGTTTTTATTTTGGTAAGTTTGAGTGCTAACAGTGAGAGAAACTTATGCATTACTAAAACTAAATATTAATTGATACTTCTAAGTTTTAGAGATACAATATTTTTAACTAAGAAGTTTATATATCTTATTTATACAAAAATGTGAATCGCTATCTCATAAGTAGTATTTCTTGGGGTCTGATTGTCTCTTTTCTTCAGTTATCATTTTGGTACTCGTTTTTTTTTCCCAGTAATTTTGTCCTCTCTTAAAATCCAAACAAAGAATTTTTTTTTCTTCTCTCAATTTTAGAAAATAATCTCATCTTCGAAAAATTCTTTAATATCTAGAAAATTCCTATAAAAAAATCTAAACTAAACAAACTATGCTCTTTGATTTGACATAAAGTAACATATATCTTACACTAATTAACTCAATTCTCACATAACAAACATGATTTGACATAAATTACCTACCTCTTCTTTCTTTTATTTTTCATAATCTCTAAAAAAACCTACTCATTTCTAAAATATATACTCACAATTTATTTTAGCGCAAATAACACATACAAACAATATTACGAAATTCAATAAAATTTCTATAACCTCCATTTATTTTTTTAAACACTTTCAGAAAAACAAAATAAATAGGCCCTTAATTTTTTGTTCTTTTTATATTATTTTGATAATTAATATAGAGAATATATGATAGTTAGGGAGGGTGTTAAAACGTTATAGATAAAACTTAGAAACTACTAAGGATGTTAATATTTTGATTAAAAAGAAAAGGGATTTTTGCACTTCACCCCCCAATTTTTTTTGGTTTTCGCACATTCCCCCCCCCCCCGACAACGCCTTAAATGTGACCGTGCCCCCTGGTTTTATGCATGTTTGTGCACTTACCCCCAAGACCAAATTTCGGCCAGATTTTCCACCGGAACTAAAGCACACAAAATTTAAGAGGGCAAAAGGGTAATATTACCCTTACCCTTATTTCCCGCCTAAAACCTAAACCTTCACAATAGTCAGATTTTGGAGAAAAAATGACATTTTGTTTTTCAAAAAAATTAGGGCCTAATTCTTATTGGTTTGAGAGGAAGAAAACGGAAAATAGTGGTTTAGTTGGACGAGTCTCACGAAATTCTCCCTCATACAAGTAATCTGTAGAGATATTTCCACAATGAGTTGGAAACTGAGGGAAGGGAAGAATGAAATTCACCCTGATTTGCGTGCTCCAAAATATCGTACATACTCCTTTCTTTTTTTTTCTGAAATATTTTTCCTAATACACACAAGTAATTTCCAGTCGTTAAAAACTCTTATCAAATATGTATTACTACAATAACATGTGTGGGTAGTCAATTGGAATACGAAAGTGCTTTGTTGGGGAATACATGTGTGGGGCTTAGTGCATTTGAATATTATATGTATTTATTACTTCTTTTACTCTTAACTAAATAGTATGTGTGTCTTTTACTGCATTTTGTTGTTAGTGGACTCAATTCTTTATTCTTGCATTTAGATATTGTATTGAATATGATGGTAAAGAAGTTTCCGATTGGTATAATAAATTGTGTGTTTCTTTTTCTCTTTTGTATGGCCCCATAGTCTATGTTAATGTGAAAGGGGAAAAAGTTGGTCTCATAAGCATTCTGTTTGAATTAGATATTTGTTTTAAGTGATAAAAAATGTAGTAAGCTAACTGATTAAGAAATTAATTTGTTTTTTTTTTTTTCCTTTTCCAGTTGATCCAGGTGATTATACAATTAGAATGCATCACAAAGGAAGGTTTGTGGAGCTTGGTAGTAGAAAATATTTTGGAGGTGAAATTAATCACTTTGATTTTTGTAATTCTGATTACATGTCAATGCGAGAAATCAATAGTATGTCTATTGAATTGGGGCACCACAAATTAGGTGATAAAAGTGTGGGGCTTAAGTATCACTTTAGCTTACAACACTGTGATGATTGTAGTTGCACAAAGGAACTTGTTTGTGATAACGATGCTATGCTTCTGCATAACTTTGTGGATGAGTTGGGGATGATAAAAATGAAGATGGGGGGAATGAGATGGGTTCAAATAGTGGGGATAATAACAGGGTAGTGGATGGAAATGAAGCTGATAATTTCATTCCTCAAAATCAAACACCTTCTATTGATGATGGTGTTATAAACATTGACAATGAACTAGGATCTGAAACTGATGGTAGTATAGACCAATCAATGGGGGATGATTCACAGTATTCAGATAAATTGCAAGACAGTGACTACAGCCTTGATGATGAGATGTTTGAAGCTAATGTTGATAAAAATGTGCAATGGGGAATTGATAGTATTGGTCAAAATGGGTCTCAAAGAAATACCATATTCACTGTTGATGGTGAGGGTAGTGGTAGTTGTGTATGTAATAAAGCATATCCATTACTATTTAATCCCAATACCGACATGGAAGACCCAAAGTTTCAGTTAGGAATGTGTTTCAGTTCAACTGATGTTTTCAGAAATGCAGTTAAGAGGCACTCTATGAAGCATGGCAGAGATATAGTTTTTCCGAAAAATGATCCAGGGAAAGTAAGGGTTAAGTGTAAAGATGAAAATTGTGATTGGCTCGTGTACGCTTCTTATATGACTGGTGAGAAAACAATGCAAGTGAAGACTCTTCGTCCAGAACATACATGTAGTAGGAAAAATAAGGTGCATGTAGCCAACTCCAAATTTGTGGCTGAAAAATATCATGATCATATTAGAACCAATCCCTCTTGGCCTGTCAAGGCCATGGTGACAGTGGCCCAAAAAGAGTGTAAGTTGGAGTTTTCTAGGTTTCAAATGTATAGAGCCAGAAAAAGAGCATTAGAAAATGCTAGTGGTAGTGAGGTGGAGCAGTTCTCCAGATTGTGGGACTATGTTGAAGAAATAAAAAGGACAAACAAAGACACCACTGTAAGGATTAAGTGTCACAGAGGAGATGATAATGTCTTGAGGTTCAAACGAATCTACATATGTTGGGGAGCTTTGAAAAAGGGCTTTCTGGATGGTTGTAGGCGACTAATAGGATTTGATGGGTATCATTTAAAAGGTCCAAGTGGGGGAATTTTGTTATCTGCTGTTGGCATTGATGCAAACAACAACATGTATCCATTTGCCTATGCAGTTGTGGAAAAGGAAAAAACTGAAACTTGGGAGTGGTTTATAGGCTTGCTAATGACTGACTTGGAGATAACAAACAGCTACAAATGGACAATAATGTCTGACAAGCAAAAAGGTTTAGTAGATGTGGTTGACAGACTTCTACCAGATGCTGAGCATAGATTTTGTGTCATGCATCTTTATTCAAACTTCAAAAATTCTCACAGAGGATTGCATTTGAAAGAAATCTTGTGGAGAGCAGCATCAGCAACAAGAATATGTGATTTCAAGTTAGCAATGGAGAAGTTGAAAAAGGCTGACAAGAAAGCTTTTGAGTGGCTATCATCTAGATCACCTGAACATTGGTCTAGGGCTTATTTTAGTTCTTTGCCTAAGTGTGATATTTTGTTGAACAATCTTTGTGAGAGTTTTAATGCCATGATACTTCCTGCTAGAGACAAACCTATTATTACATTGCTTGAAATGATCAGAGTTAGGCTAATGAATAGGGTTCATCAGCAAAGGGATCTCATAAATAATAGCAGAGGCATGTTGTGTCCGAAAATTCAAAAGGTTTTGGATGAGTTGAAGAAAGAGGCAATGGCTTGGTCGCCTGAATACAATGGTAGAGATGAATTTGAAGTGAATGGGGCTAATCAACAACGACATACAGTGATTTTGACAGAGAAAAGTTGCAGTTGTAGAAAATGGGATCTTACAGGCATCCCATGCAAACATGCTATTGCAGGGATTTTCTACATGCATTACCGACCTGAGGAGTATGTATCTGACTGCTACAAAAAGGAAACAGGGGTAAGTGCATACACTAACTTGTTCAGACCACTCAAGGGTAAGGATGAGTGGCCAGAAACTAGTTGGACTAAACTTCACCTCCCTCTCATAGAAAAACAACCTGGAAGGCCAAAAAAGAACAGAAAAAAGCAACCTGGTGAAGCTAATGCTAATGGAAAAGGTAAACTAGCTAGAAGAGGCACAAGTAACAAATGCTCCATATGCAAAGAGATTGGGCATAACAAGAAGAGTTGTAAGAGACGGAATGCTCAAAGTGTTGTTAGTGGAGATGAGCCTACTACTGAAGTTCCACGAGAAATAGTTACTAAAAATGCAGAAAATGTACACACAGTTGAAGATGCACAAGCAAATACCAACATCGAAAATGTGCCAGTTGAATCAAGACCAGAGGTATCAAAAGTGCAAAAACTTCAGGTATGATATTTTTACCAATAAAAAAAAATGTTGTAGATTGTTGGATTTGATGCAAATAATTTATGTGTTTGTAGGTTAAGAGAAAATTGGCTTCTTCAACTGAAACGCATGATTTTTCTTCTAATACAGAAAAACAGGTTATAATGGACTATTTCCTATTGTAGATATTGTTTGTGGTTCATTGATCTTAGTAATTGCTTACTAATTGAAATTTAATTTTTTTTTGGTAGAACATAACTAAGGACATTGATATTGAGTCAACTCCAAGTGTGATAGATGCTTCTATGAAAAGGAAGCTTCCAGCATCAATTTCAGCACAAAAGAAGATATTAAATCCAACAACCTCTAAGAATACATCACTTTCAGCAGCTCCGAAAAAGCCTGTTCCAAACGTCACTAAGAAACCACCAGTTTATGCAGCTCCAAAGAAGCCACCACTTCGATTAGCCTCAACGGAGCCAGCAACTTCTTCGCAATTTCAAGGTGTTCTCTAAGGGAGCTTGGTCACTGATGAGAAGATGTCAGTGACTCAGTAGCATTAGTTATGGTTTTGACTGTGATGAAAGAAACACTTTAGTACCAATGTTTTTATCTTAAGTTATATGACTTGATCTCCACTTTCATGTTGGCTAAATGACACTTTTGTGTTTTGCTTGTTCTTGTATTGGGTCATCATATATTTGGCGTCTTTTGACTGGATTTAAGTGTCATCTAAGTATGAACCTTGTGTTTGAATTGTGAATCTTGGTATGAAATGGATTAGCTAGTCTTTTGTGTCATTTATTTGTCCTTACTCGATTTAATTCTTGAACATATTGTATTAAAAATCACAATAATGAAATAGTATTCTGCATAATTTTTCTTTCAAGAATTCATCATGGAATTTTAAATTTTGAAAGTGAATGAATATTAGATGAATATTTGTGAAGTAATTTTTCTCGCAAATGGAACACCTTAATTATTTTCGCAATCAAATAAATTGGTCTGGGGGGAAATCTGGCCGGAATTTGGTCTGGGGGGGTAAGTGCACAAACATATATAAAACCAGGGGGCACGGTCACATTTAAGGCGTTGTGGGGGGGAATGTGCGAAAACTGAACAAAACTGGGGGGTGACGTGCAAAAATCCCAAAAGAAAAAAAGGAAAACATAAACATTGATATCTTATATATATATTCCATATATAAGCGTTCATATGTAAAAAAAAAAAAAAAAAAAAAATGGAAACCATGTAAGCGTGTTATGATATTTACTACATTTATTATTCTATAATAATTTTATAAATTAATTGTTGAAATCTTAGAGTCTTCATAGATGAAAGTTCAAATTACCTGCATAGCTCAAGATCTAAACTCAATTTGATTTTATATTAAATTCTCTTATACATTTCTCTAATTTGGCTTTAAGACAATTTGTTTAATTATCCAGATTCTCCTCTCTTTCCCAAAATATTTTTTTTTTAAATGGATACACACACGCATGCGCACTTCTGAGCCTTCCTTCATACCCACATAAAACGGGACCTTCCACCTCCACATCTGCTTACGACGTCGTTTTAGAGGAAGAATGTCGTACGACTACCTTTTCAAGTATATAATCATCGGAGACACCGGTAAGTGGAAAAATCTCCCCTTATAAACCTTTTTAAGCCTTAAAACCCTAATTTGAATTTTTGTTACTAATAATCCCGAATTGTGTTTGAAGGTGTGGGGAAATCGTGTCTGCTTTTGCAATTTACCGATAAGAGGTTTCAGCCTGTGCATGATCTCACAATTGGAGTTGAATTCGGTGCGCGAATGGTTACTATCGACAACAGGCCGATTAAGCTTCAGATTTGGGACACTGTAATTCGATTTCCGTTTTTGTATTTCATTACTTGGTTTTGTTACTCCATTAATTATGCTTAATTTTGTATGATTGTTTAGTATTTGTCGTGACTGTGAGTTGTTGATTATAAGTCTTGCAAATTATCAGAGCGATTCATTTTTAGAATAATAATGGATTGTTTTCTTAAATTGACTATTTCTTGCTTCGAATGTTTTTGAATTTATTGGCTGCCCTAATATCACTGGATTTTTTATTATTCTGGTAAATTATTATTTGATCTTGCAGTTGCTCGACATGTATTCATCTGATTTCTTAGTTAAATAAGACTCAGCCAAAGTATTGGAATGCTGTATTCTTTTGTATATTGTGTAATTTTGTGGATGAGAATTGTGTCATTGTTTTGGACCTTTTGGTGGACTGGAGTGTGTAGGCAAGCACCCCTGTCTCGTGTTGTATATATCACCTTTGACCAACTAAAGCTTCTATGGGTACATTTTTCGATGCTTTAATCAGAAACGTGTCCTTGAACCTCATGCTTGTTCTTCCCTTCACTGTTTACTACATAAGGAATAAAGTCCTTCCTGCTTCCTCATGTAAGAAAAAAGTTGTTTAGATTATGAATTTGAGGCTCATTTTCACTTGGGAGTAGGATTCTTTTTAATTTATATATCCATTTTTATTGCTATTTTTCCAATGATATTTAAAGCAATCATGAACACAATATTTCTTACTCTTTTAGGCTGGCCAAGAGTCCTTCAGATCCATCACTAGATCATATTACAGAGGAGCAGCTGGTGCACTTCTGGTTTATGACATTACCAGGTAGAGGGAGACTCTATGTTCTTCGTTGCATTGTATTAGTTATCCAATTTGTGTACTTTAAGTGAAGGCTTTCTGCATAATTTGGAGCCCCCCCCCCCCCTCTGATTGCACCCATTTTCTCGTGCGATAATCTGAATTAGGGGCTGGTGCAGCCTCATGTCCTTCGAGAATCATATTTTAGCTTATTAAGGATAAATTAGTGATGGTAACAGAAATTCCTTTTTCCTTGAAATAACATGGGTAATGGCCCTGTGTTCAGTATTGAAATGATGCAAACTATGTACTTTAGGTAATTGTGGATAAATTAAGACTAAAAGAAAATACCTGATCAATGTCTGGATTAATTTATTCTTCGCGTTCCTCTATTTGGGTCCAATTCTTGAGGACTTTCATGTACATTTACCCTAAACTGGGAATGTTATAACTGTGTAGGAGAGAGACATTTAATCATCTCGCAAGCTGGCTGGAAGATGCTCGGCAACATGCAAATCCAAATATGAGTATCATGCTTATAGGGAACAAAAGTGATCTTGCTCACCGAAGAGCTGTTAGCAAAGAGGAAGGAGAACAGTTTGCCAAAGAAAATGGACTTCAGTTCTTGGAAGCATCTGCTAGAACAGCACAAAATGTCGAGGAGGTACCGTATTAAGGGCATATTATTCTGAATGTGATTCTACATTATTGTAGCGAACTCTCCAATATAACTTTTTATGTGCAGGCATTTACAAAGACCGCTTCCAAGATACTTCAGAAAATTCAAGAAGGTGTATTTGATGTTTCCAACGAGGTAAAGCACTGATCCTAGTATGATATTGAGTTGGACAACTTTATGCTCATTTTGCTTAGCTTGGCTTAGTACAGATATAAACTATCCTCAGTGTAGTGATGTACTCAAGTAATCGTCTATAACGGGTTCCATTTTTTCTCTTTGATATAAATTTCATGATTAAGTTAACAAACAGTACTGCATTTATGGTATGTGGTGTTTGCAGTCATCGGGCATCAAGGTTGGCTACGGACGGCCTCAGGGTCCAGCAGGTGGGAGAGATGGAGCAGTTGCTCAGAGAGGTGCATGTTGCAGCTGATTGTAGATATTTTAATATATATATTTATATATGTAAATCTCTGGATTCACCGTTTATTCCTTTAAAATCAGTTCTGATGAATTCTAATTATCATTAAACTATAAAGATTGTAATTCAAATTGTGCAGTTCAGGTTATTTAAATGAACTGATGTAATATATATGGAAGTGGCTGCGTACAGGCACGCTTATGGTGTAAATGTGATAAATCAGTTTGGTGTTTGTGAACGTTGTTTCCTTCACTATTTCTATTTGGTTGGTATGCTCTATATTTTGCTTGATGCTATTTATATGTGATGTTTAACTTGGTTTGTTTGAAATTTATAAGGCCTTGTGTGGATGTATTTTGGTCTAGTTTTATTTTATTTGAATTTGAATAAAAATATATTTTGATTTTGTAGTTTGAATATTCTCCTGTGAGAAATAATTGAAACATTGTCGGTGGTATTTTGGTTAGAATATTTGGAATATAAACTAATACGGACTTTTAGTTTAATGATTAGTTGGGTTTGGAAATGTAATAGGGTTTGGATGTATATTGGTTGTCGAGGTTTTCAGGGAAAAAATATATAGGTGTTAAATCATGTCTTTCTGATTTAAATTAAATGACTCAACTTTTAGAGGTGGGTTTTGAATCGTGAAAATATCACGTTTTACCGTGAGGCCAAACGGCCTCTTAATAAACTTGTTTCAATTATTAGAACATAAAAAATAGAAATATATTAAATGAATATAGATCTTAATCGTTAAAGAAATAGTTGAACCCAAAAAAAAAATACTTTTATTCATAAAAGTAATACAAACAATACTTTATCGTTAATCTAACCCAACATTAGCTTTATCATCAATTAAACCAAACACGACTTAATATTTGCATTCATCATTTTATTTGTGTACTTAATTTTCAACAAACATAAATAAGACATAATTAATACAATTGTTTTGCTATGAGATTTGGCTTACGAGATGATTAATTAATCGATAACTAATTATTATTAGTATAAAAGTTTGAACTCATAAATTAATTGAGTTGAATAGTTATCAATTGATGGATGGTTATATCGCATTTGGTGACAACATTCTATCAAAAATCAGACCAAAGCCCCTCGGTACATCAAAACCCATACACAGCTAAACTCCCGATCCGAGTTTGAATATATCTACAACAAATGAATCTTGATCTAAAACTAGGTCTATTTGAACCAAGTCGGATCCGTTGACAAACACATACGAGGACATAAATTTGTAATGTGGTGTATTTTGCATAATATTCAATAGAAATTAGAAAACAATCTCTCGTTGTGAAGTTGATATTTGCAAAGTATTCAATAAAAAGCGACCCAAAAATCATCAATTCCCCGTCACAAGTTCTAAATAGAAATATATTTATAGAAATATAAAATAATTGGCACAACTTTTCTCTCTCTCTCTCTATAATGAAATCGATAGCCTCATTTCTTTATAAGCATCTTGAGCAGAGCCCCTCAAATCACATAATTAGATATATTGATCATTAAGAGCCACCAAAAATCTGCAAATTGCAAAAAGGGAGACCTTAAATTAAATGAATCAAATCTTAATAGCATAAAACAGGCAGAGAGATAGATACTCACTCCTGCAAGAAAATCCTTAGACATCTCAGCATTTTGCTCTCCAGTTTCATTAACAACCGGTTTCTTCTGAGGAAACTGCCGAACCACTTTAGGTACCATTTCAATCTTTTTCTTCTGCATCGACAAATTACATTGCTATTAGTAGTTCACGACTAGAAATATAATAATCTACGGAAAAAATCATTGTTCTTCTGAGATAGTGAAGAAATATAATGATCAATGTGTATTAAATGGAGAAAGAGAAAATGGGAGTCCTAAAAGAGAAAATTACAACAATATACTATGTAACAAATATACTTGTATGTGTATATGGTGGATTCACCTTCTTTAGCCGTTCTTCTATTTTACTTAAGGCATTAGACTGGTCGACTTTAGATAGATAAAAGTCCCGTTCTCTTTTAGCAGCAGATAGTTCCATTGCCAGTTTTTGCTCCCGAGCGGCATTCTTGTATGCTGCAAACGATGTACTATCTCAGCTCACTTCATTTCAATCAATTAAATCACATAACATTAGACTGCTAAATGAGTTTGGATCGTGTACCTATCTCTTCAGTAAGATCATCCCACTTGAATTTACTCAAATATTTAATATTCCAGAGATCGTAATAGAATGATGAGCGTTTTCTTCCACCTGAAACAAGAGACGAGAAGTGAACTACAGTGGCAATGCCCATGCAACTGAAATAAATATTTCATTGAATCTGATCTTGAAATCATTCCACGTTGCAAGAGGATGGAGGCTGCAGTGTTATCTCCTTGTAAAATTTCAGCTACGGCATGCTAAAACTATTAAAATTCATGTAGGTACTAATATTAAATAAGGCATAGTTTTTTAATCAGCAATCCTTGCCTGCCGTTTTTATACGATATCAGTTAAATTAAATTTAAGCACTACAAATTATGGCAGTTTATATATATTTTAGACAACATACCAATTGGTTCTCCATTCAACATCTTAGCAACCCTCTTGGCAACTCTCTTCTCAGTGAACTCAACCCACCTGCATGGAAAAATACATAATCATTCATTATTTGTAAATGCTTACAATCTCCAAGAACGAGGGGGAACATTGAATCTCAAACTAAAATACAATGTGGCATCAAAAACTAGGCTTAAGTACTGAAGATCAGCAGCTTAGAAGAAATAAGCACATGCAAGCCACCAGTCAAAGTCCATGAATTAAAAAAAAATTGGAGATATAAAGCACAAATGTAAAATTATTGGCCAAGTCAAGTATGGCAAAACTATCGCAAATAAGTGTATTTGCACTAGTGAGTTATCAATCTTATTAGCCAATCACATGCTAAGATGAAATTTGGGTCCGACCAGAATTTTAGAGCGCAAACAATAAACATACCCTTCTGAGAATTGTTGTCCTCTGAATCCACCAGCCTTTTTTCTGAACACTTGTGCAGAAGGGTCTGCATAGAATGTTATTTTTGAATGAGTGTGAGACTGTTTTTTGGTTATAATGATATACTAGATGACTTTCAATTGGAAAACCAAGTTTCACAAATAATGAAGCATTCTATCAAAACCAAAAGTGTTAACCTTCAGGGGTAAGATAAATTCTTTGAATATCTCCATAGTGGGATAAAATCTGTCGGAGCTTCAAAGGATCCATGTGAGGAGGTACCCGACTTAAATAACAAACACCACGTTTCTCAGCCGTTTCAGTTTCCTTTAGCCATCGCTTCTTCCTTTTATTTTTTCGGTTTACCTTTTCCATAGCTTCATTAATGTTTATATCATCTTCGCTTTGGGAACTTGTTCTAGCCATCACTTCTTCCTCTGCCATGCAATTACCTGAAAGTATGCAATAGTGCTATTACATGAGAATTAAATGAATAATCCAAAGCATTTTGAAAATGTTAAAAAAGGCATTCATCCATGACCTTATTGAAGAACAAAAAGTATACAGGAAATTCAAGAACTATACAATCAAATCAGGAATTAGCATCAAACTACAAATTATGAGCAAATTAAGCACAACCCAATAATTATGCAAAAAAGGCGAAAAAAGAGTAAAACTATAGGATAATGAGATAGTTTATAGATATCAAAAGCTGAGGAAAACACACATGGTGCAGCCTACCTTTATAAGAGAAAATTTACATAATCATCAACACTGTTGTAAAAGATATGTCCATTAGTCAACACTGATGAGTGTCCAAGGGCACAATCTCAAGAGTAGGATAAATAACTTAAAAAGCTGAACAACAACAAAAGCATGATCATACTTGCATAAGGGGACATTTTTGTAGGGGTGCGGGTGATAAAGATAAAAGAAGATAGATAAATTGTAAGTTAAAAAGATAGATAATTTATAAGACAAGTTGATTTTCTAGTTACTTATAGGAGAGAAATGAGTGATACCATGAATATCTAGAACATTTTCTTTCCGTTTTTCATATCATATTTATTATTCGGAGTTTTTTAATCAAGATTTTCATGCAAACTTACTCAGTGCTCTTCCCACCTACTCTGCACCTTCACCTGCACCACTAGGTCACCATAACATATACCCACACTAGACATGCAAAATTGGGGCTAGAGTTGTAATTGGCAACTAGAGGAGTCAAATTGTGTATCAGGGTTAGGATCCATGATTATAACCGGGCCTATTAAAAATACTGTCATCCACATCTATATTGAGATCCATCTCTTGAGAATTACTTTGTTCACCATTCATCTTGGGCCATACAAACGTCCTCAAAGGTTTCGGTCAACTTAATTTGCGCTTTAACATTTTATATTCTTCCAAACTAAATGCTCTGATTGCTGATTAGGGTGGTCAACGGACGGATTCAGGTCGGATTAGCCTAGATCTATATTTGTATCTGTTTATTTTTATCCGATTCTTGTATTCTCGGATTATCAAAATCTCTATCTATATCTGCATCCATCAAATAATTGAATGTTCGCATAGAAATATTGAATTCATAGACATGATCATTCAACTCAGCTCACAAACTCAAAGTTCCTTTATTCATTCTCGACTAACTTCAACTAGAAGTGGGGTCGGGATGGGATATCGGGATTCTTGGGATGGAATTATGGGTTTAGTGTTTCAAATTTTGCTGACCGAAACCCTTTTATCTTTACCAGGTACAGGTATTTCGGATACACGGTAAATCCCGGGACTCCAGGACAGGAAATCCCATCCGTTTTCTGCCCAGAAACAAAGAGATGCAGAACACAGCTTGCCTTACATATCAACTTTATCAAAACAAAAGCTACATTTGTCTATTATATACTCTATAATTTGATGTGTAAGTATACACCAAAATAAGCAAACAGAAATAACAGTTACAAGTCTAATCTTAAAGGCAAACAATTATACTATTCTCAAATCATACAGTAACAACCAAATGTTAGTTTCCATGCAGAAAAAAGAATTAACTGAATTTTAAGATTGACAAGGCAAACTCCACCATAAAACCTTCTACAGAAAAAAAAAATGAAGTAGAAACAGTATGTTTCTTGTTCTAGCATATAAGGGGGAAAAAATACTAGTGAAAGATTTATCAAACGATTCAAACCTCGTCAGTCAGTCACCACCGGGTAGGGGACTGGGGAGGAAGACAAATGACCGGTAGGGGGCGTGCCGCCGTGGGGTGGGGCGGTGGGCTGACGCTGAGCCGCCGGAGGGTGATAGACCGGGTGGTGGGAAGGCGACGGCGGAAGCTAGGGCTTTGAATTTGCTGCTGAAGTTTTTCTCCGAGACTCCAGGTGATGGGTAATTTATTTATTTTTAAATAGGATTTATTTTACCTCCCTGCATCCCTAGTCCATTTGTACCATTTAGGATCTATTTGAATGGGTTTTTGCTCGGTTTCGCAGGTCTCGGTTTAAAAAAAGTGGTTTGGGTGGTGAAACATTTAAGACCTTATTTGTATGAATTTTGGTTGTTGAATTTTGTGGTTTGAATAAGTTGAAACCCCACTTGGATTGGGTTTGGATGTTGAGGTTTAGGGGAAAAAGTAGATGGTAGGTGTCAAATCAATGTCTTTTTCCGTGAGATTTGGGAAAAAAAGTAGGTGGTAGGTGTCAAATAAATGTTTTATAGGTTTGAAGAGTTTGAGTATGAGTTTCTGAATAGTGAATAGGTTTTTTATGAGTTTGGCAAAAACTCATTTGGAAGTGTTTTGGTTCGGTCTCGCAAAACCTGCGAGATTGCGAGACCGGGCCAAAACCCATCCAAATACACCCTCGCCCTTAAGTCTTAAGTTAGTTTTCTTACTATTTAAACATTCACTTACTCTTCTTGTACTATTTAAACTAGGGATGTACATAAACCTGACCTGTCCGCCCGCCTGCCGACCCAACTAAATCAGCCCGCAATCCATTGGTTTATTCTTAACATAATCAATTTCGATTTGATAACTTGTAAACCTGCAAGGTATTAGTCCGGTGACAGGTTTAATGGTGAAAAAAATCGACCCACACGCAAATCGCACTTAATCATCATTGACATACTTTTTATTCATGTTTAATATAAGTGTGAAATACACACATATTAACAAAATACAAACTTTCTTCAAGTTTCTTGTTTATATTAATGTCAATGGTATGTATCTTTTGGTACATAAGTTGGTAATCACATCTTTTCCTCAAATTTATCTCAAATTATAATCATCGACACATAAGTTGATAAGAATAGACATTATTGCAAAGATAAATAGTTGATATTTAACTTTTTTAAGTGTGATGTTGGGAATGTTTATGTTTCTTTTAATCTATTCAATGCTAGTAATTAATAATTATGCATGTATCATTTTTCATTTTAAGTACAATATCAGTGAAAATGTTTTTTTCATTATTAATAATCGAATTTAGATTTCTTATTGATTAGAATAATCTAGTTTTACATTCGTTTGTGAATTAATTATCTATTTATTGTATAAAAACTCACGAAATTCAAATTTACACTAATTTGGGTTCTGGCATATTATAATTTCTTCTTTTATTAAATTTTCAAAATCGTTTGTTTCAGAGAGTAGTTTTAGACATTTGAAAGATCTTAAAAATATTATTGATTTTCGTATATTCGATTTTTTTTTATATAATTAAAATGTTGCTTGTTTGAAATTTTAGATAATTTTTACAGATTATGGAAAGAGGAGAAATAGTGTAAGAAATTGATTACAACTCAAAATTATATTTGTTATGTGAGATAAATAGTATAAGAAAGAGATTATTTTATGTCAGAGTTAGAGTTTGTTTAAATTTTTCTTTTAAAAAATAAGAGAATTTTTTTAAAATGAGATTATTTGTAGAAATGGAGAGATAAGCTTAGGTTAAATACCTTCTTTCTGAGAAGAAATTTGATGCTCAAAAGTCCAAGAAACATACCCTTCGCCTTTTCTTCCATTAAGATGGATCAAAATTGCAGGGAGTACTTCTCAATTATTTCTACCAACTTAAAGTTCCAATTCGAAAAATTCAAATAATGGCATCTCTAAGACCATCTCCAATAAACCTCTTAAATTTATGCCTCTTATCTTAATATTTAAGGGTGAACAATGTTATACATATCCACTTTTTACTCTACACTCCAACAGCTTGTTTATTTTTAAGATTCTACTTTAAATAATCACACTACACCACTCCACTCCAACTTTAACACACTATTTTTACTTTTAAAATTTCACTTTGGACTCTCAAATATAAAAGTCCAAGCTTATAAAATTTTGGTAGTCTTATTTTTTAAAGACTCCTTTGGAGTACATTTTTTATGCAATTCTTATAAATTTTCTTATAATTTGGGATATAAAGACTCTATTGAAGATGGTCTAATGTCCAAAGGGGAAGGGAAAGAGATGGGAAAAGGTTAAAAAAATGAAAAATAATGTAGAGGGGGAAGGAGAAAATGAATGAGTTGAAGATTTGGTGGAGGGGGGGAAAAGGGGTTGACCATCCCAAAAGGCAACCCTCAGAGGATGAGTCTCTATTGTTTTTTTTTTTTTTTTTTAAAAACTTAAATAAAATTTGTCATTAATTTAAAAAAATATTATTTACTTTTTTTTAAATGAAACTTTAATTTAAGAATATGAACTTTTAATTAAAAAAAATGTAACTTTAAAAAAGATTTCTTTAATTTAACTTATTATTCTGTGAAATTTAATAATATTGTTAGAAAGGGTTAAATTTTTGTTTTAATTAATAATTGGTCTACAAGGGGGAAAATTAAAAAAAAATTGTAGTTTAACATTTATATTTTTTTACTTTAATTTTTAAAAACATAAATTTTATTTAATTAATAAAAGTAGTTTAATTTAAGTTTTTAAAACCAAAGTTTAATTTAAGAATAATGAATTTGAATTAATAAAAATGTAACCTTAAAGAAGAATTCTTTAATAGCGTATTATTATTTTTTGTGCGTGTTATTAATAATATTACTATTATGTTAGCACTATTATTATTATTTAAGCATTAATAATTTTATTTATTTATGGCTAGACTGTACCAGACAGTTGAATCTGAAACAATCCCATTCATGTTATTTTCTTACCAATTTAGCCCTGAGGAAATCTGCTGAACTCTTATAACCTAAAAAACATGCATACCCAGGGCCAGATACACACTACTACACAAAGTATCCCATTTCGGTAGCATTATTATTCAATGTAATCCAACCCTACACTTCTAAGATGACCAATAAAATTAAAATGAAACAGCAAAATCGAGCGTTTCTAGTTGCAAATAGAAAATGAAGCAGTAAATCGAGATATTATTCAACTACAACGGTAAAAGTAAGAAAGAACATATGTTAATTGCCCCTTTTGTAAATTGCAAATCCAACTAATGATTTTCATCTTCATTCTATCTTCCTCCAGTTCCGACTTTAAGCCGAAGCTGGTCGAAGGTTCTAGATACTTTCATAAGTCGTGGATCATCCGCGGGTATCTCTCTTTCCTGAAATTCAAAGAAAATCCAAGGAGCATATGAAATCAGCAATTAAAACAATTTTGATTGCTCATGTTGATTTTACAACTAAAAATGCGTAAATTACACAAGTTACACCTGAAATATGACTAAGTTATAGGAGACTCCCTTATATTTCAAAAAATTACAGAAACTGCTCATTTCTTTTTGAGAAGGTGAGTATACATCAATCGTTACATCAGAAACTTTCCAATTACTATCAAATTACAAAGATAAATTGAATACAAACACACTAGTAATAAACTAGAATGAAAACCCACACTAGTGGGAATTGAATCCATGATCTCTGGGTCATGGGGCCTCAACTTTGCCAGTAGGCTATCATTGGCAAAAACTACTCCTAAAGTAACAATCATAAACAAAATGATGTTATCAAATTTTACATGAATTTTTCAAAAAGAGGCCTCGATCAACGTTGGTGATGGACGTACCTCTGTAACATAATTCAAATCTTTGTAGAAAATTATTATATGTTTCCCCAGACAAGGAGCGTATACTTAGATTCTAGAGCGATGTCAAAGCAATGAATAGTTCAATTTTTATTTTTCAGCTTAAACGATTATGACTTTTTAACGGATGTCAGATTTAGATATAGCTTGTATAATTTCTCATACATGAAGGGGTTTCCATGTAATCTGGCCATACCTCAGGGACAGTTCTTATAATATTTCCATTAAAATCAAATGCAAATAGAAAACTCACTCTCAATCCATTGTAATATGCTTCAACAGCAGGAAGTGAAGGAGTTAAATTACGAGCTTGCATCATATCCCATATTAAGTTGGCTGTGGTATACCCTCCAGTCTGTCGAATAACATAATCAATTGTTAAAATTTTGAACAAAATGGTAGACAATTAATGAAGATAAATTAAACCCTTTATATAGATTGGCTTACTTTTTCACCGGCAGCAGCAAGGAGGAGATCGTTTCCCATTTTAAAATTCAGAAAGTAGCTCCTATTATTCATATTAACCTAGATGACAAATAAAGTATTTGTTAGGAGAGTCGTAAAGTAGTCGATTCATTAGCAATACGAAAGTCCATGACTTACCAATGTCTCTTGCGCTAGTTGCATTCCCCTGGGGGTATATCCAACCATCGCTCCTTCTGCAAGTGTCTGCAACAAGGAAAAGTTACATCATTTAAAAGTGGAAATTCAGCAGGTTTGCACCGGTCATGTCAAAAAGAGGTTTGGGTTGGATCATGTTGATGATTTTTAATTGAAAAACTATGTTATGATTGGCCCATTTTTCACCCACGTAAATCTTAACTCGACCCAACAAAAAAAATAGAGAAAAATCTAGGGTTGGGTTGGGTTGGGCCGGACAAACCCAACTAAAATTTTCTCTACGGGCCAACCCCTATGGTCAAGACTCACATTACCACCCTTAACATCATTTATGAGATTTGAAGCTCCATTTGGATCCATTTTGGTTCGGAAGTTTGAAATTTTCAGTTTTTTCAAGTTCAAAATTTCAGAACTCTACTTGTTCACTAACACAAGTTCCTCAACTACCCAACACTTGAACTGTTGAACATTTAAAGTTTAAAACACATTCCAACACATTTTCATATTTTAAATTCTAATAAACTCTAATGGTCCACATAATTCACAAAAAACAACAATAAAAACACCCAAACCTATTTTCAGATTTTTTAGAACACAAAATTTCGATTGGCCCACATGTTTCTTCGAAATACTACATTTTTACTTTTACATCCAAATCATGTTTCAACTTTTATTCTTACTCCAAAACTCTGAAACCATGAAAGGAGCCAAAATACATCCAAACAAAGGAGAAGGGACTAAAGTGGGGGGAGTTATAGCCTTATAGGGTTATTGGTAAGTATACGAGTTATGAAGATATGAAATCAGAAGACAAGATCACTGAAGCTGAGTAATGTATCACAACCTAATAGCCATCAACAATAAGGGATGAATCGTAAAAGTTCACAAAAGAAGGGTTTGTTTGATGGAATAAAGGCATGTTTGTTATTCGTACATACCACGTATAATTCTATCATAGGTGGTCTATTTGAATTCATATAGTCTTCAAATATTTTCAAACCACGGTCTATATCCCCAGCATGAAGATAGCACCTGCATGAGTTACGAATCATTGAGATGAATTTCAGCAGAAATTCATCATAAGAGACAAATACAGTTTTCAAAGATTTTGGAATTAAAAGAAATACATCTATATCATGCTAATAGTTTAGCCTAAGGCTACATTTACATCTTTAATTTCACGGAGAAAATAAAATATTAAAGCAAAGTATATCAGAGTTATTTCCCCTCACCAATCCTGTATTCAATATAAAACCAACTCTAGATTATTAGACATGGTTAAAATTATGGATGATGAGGGATAAAGCAAAAGTGGGCAGCTATATCCTTTTAGTTATGTATGTATTGCCCTTTTTTTTGGAAACTAAACTATCTCTCTTACTTGGTTCAACTTTGGAAGCAACTCATATTCACATCTTCTAGATGGGCTTCTGAAAGTAAAAATTTTGCTAGACAGAAGATAGAGTCCATGGATTACCTTTTTTTTTTTTTTTGTAATCTTAAATGTTCAGATCAGAGGTTTCCAAACATGCTCAGAATTTCTTAAGCCAACTTTAAAATAGTTCTTTTTAATGATATTAGATGTTACCATGTCAGCAAGAAGAGATCCAACACTATCACAGAAATCGGCAGCTAAAAGAATAATCTACTTATGAAAACTCTACACATTGAACAGTCGGTCTACTCATATTTCATTAGCTATCATCAAGTGTTAGACCAAAAAAGTAATAAATAAATATCACAAACAACAAGCCAGAATAGTAGCACCAGCATCTGCAAAATCGTAGAAGTTATTAAAAGTGATAAGTCAAAGAAAAGACAACCTCATAACTTGCATCAAAATGAAAACGTCAGGGGTTTTCCCATCCTTCTCAAGCAACTCCAAAAGTCTATCTGTAGCCTGCCATGACACAATTGATCAAACCTAAATGTAAAATTACAGAGTTATTGTGAAACATTCACTTTCTGGTCCGGCTTACCACAATACAAACTGCAAAAGTAACAAGCCTATACAACAATAAAAAATCACTTCTAATACATGCAAAGTAAGCTTGGCTCTAAAACCATTCGAAAGCTTGCCTACATTTTGACTAGAAAGGAAAGCAATGTGATATAAAAAGAAAGGATGTGTAAAACACAGGAAAGCATGCACACGAGTTGCTACAGGGAGGATTAAATTATTGCCGATTGCAAAATATACAAGCAATGTGCATCTACACATGGAGGCAGCGGTAAGTTTCCCGTTCCTTCTCTGTCCAAAGGTCCCAAAAAACCACATGTTGCAACTTATACCATTATTGGCAGATGTATGTATATTAATAAGCCAAGATAAAAAAAAAAATTATCACAAAGAAATTACTACAGTATGTCAATTAAAGTGTTTGATTTTTCACGTGATACCTGAACATCCCTGAGGTCAGCACAAGCTTCAAATGCAACATGGTACACAGTCAACTGTCTGGCTATGAATCCAGCACGGCGGTGGACATATTCAGCTGTAGGGAGATTGTATAATTCTTCTTCAGTGATACCCATCATAACATTTTCGGCAGTGTCTTTTGTCTGTTCAACAGAGGACCACCCTTTGGACTGTTCAACAAGCTCAATGATCTTTTTCAAAAGAAAGGGACATAAAAAATATCTCAGACATCTTTAGAAGTGAAATCACAGTGTAAGGGAATTGCAAGCATCAACTTCGATAAAATTCTAGTGTAATTGATAATTACTTTGGAGGTTGTATCATCAGTTAGAGGCGTCTTTTTCTTGTGTGCAATGATAATTCCTGCATAGCAGAATTTGTTCAAACCAAGACCAGCAGCAGTCATATCTCGAACTATTGCATATCTACAAAATAATAAGGTAATATGAGGCTCTTAGTAAATGGAATAGCACAGGTTGAGTGCAGTCTCTGATGTCTAAATCAGCATAAAAGTAAAGGAAGGGACATCGATCAAGAGTAGAAGAAGTTGAAATAATGGAAATCATCAGAAGAGAATACTACAAGTAGAATTAGTGAGGGAATGCTCAGGCATAAATTTAGATGATTTATTTATCAGCTTTGCAGAAAAGGAATGTGAACATATCTCATTTCCCATCAATCAATTGCGATATTGCACTAAGTAAATCAATATGTAATTTATGTCCAAGTGATGAGCAGATTATTCAATAGAATAAGGCCAGAGCTAAACCATCAGAAAATAAGCTTACACTCGATCTAATCTTCCAGTTGCTGCAAATGCATGAAGCAGACATATGTAGGTTTGCCCAGTAGGCTTGACTTCAGATCTCTTCATTTCATCTAGAAGCTTCAGTACAAAGAAAAAATAAATGCACAAAATAATCTCCATTAATTTTTCAAACGCCATCACTAAGTTTAGCAGAAAGCATGAAACTTTACAAGACGATAGATGAACATACCCGAATGGCTTGGTCAGAATTCTTGCACTTCCCGCAGGTAGATATCAAGTAGTTGTACAAAGCAACCTGAGAAAAAAAATAAACAACACTTCTAATTGCTTCATTGTAGTCATTGGCAATAACTGTTCGCAGACACCTAAAGAAAAAATGACTAATTTCGTTCTCTTAGCGCATTACTCTCTTGAGATGTGAGCCACTGAATTTGCATCACTTATGTCATAACTTCCCAATCTATTGGCTCACACTGTTCTAGGAGGAGCATGGAATGAACTGCACCTTGTGTGCTATTTAATCAAAATATATATGACCAAGAAATGATAGAGTGACCTCAATATTAAAAGCAGAAATAACGATGTTCTTAAGAAATCTATTGATTAACTATGATTACTGACAAAAATCGAGAGATGGGTAGTTGGAAACAACATACATCAGGAACCAAACCCATTGATTTCATTTCTTCACGGAAAAAGAAAGCATCTTGCATTCGACCTCCTTTCATAGTCCCCACGATAAGCGAGTGAAATGTGTCCCTCTCTGGTTTCACTCCATCCAGCATCATATCATCATATACATCCCTCAGCAAATAATTCCTAATTTCCCAATTTACACACACCAATAATCAGTATAAAATTATAATATGTATGGATCTTGGATTTCATCAATGATAATACCGGAGCCATACATGATATGTTCCTCCACCACACTTTATAATTAATTAAAAAAATCATAATCATTTCGTGGCAAGCAGAAACTGTTAAGAAAATCAGTTTTCAGTGCTTTTTAATTTCCTCCACTAAATCGCAAATCCAAACCAAACGTAATTGTGATCGAAACTTAAACAAATTTGAATAAAAAAGACAAAAACCTTCTCTGAGATGTGATAGAAGAGATGACGGTATTGTATTCAGCCTCATTATTAGCATAATTTCGCTTCAAATATTCTTCAGATGGAGCACAGAAATTCCGACGCCCTAGTGCTCGAACTACTGCAGGATGATTTCCTGAGAAAGCAAAATATTAATCACACAATATGTTTAAAAAACCGAATAATCAAAAATATATTCTGCAATGCATTTATACGCGAGATGTATTTGTACGTGTGTATGTAAAGAAGGTAGATTTCGAGAATGAGTACCTGCGAGAGTACGAAGGAGCTTCATGTGGAAATCAGCAGTTCAAAATGGATTTGAATTATTTTGGTTGTTTTTCAGCAGAGCTGAAGAAGACGGAGTGGTATTGGACTGCGCATAAACCCTTGGGGATTTTGAGATGATTTACACGCGGCAAACTGGCATTGGTGGGCTATGCAAACTGCGTGCACCTTTTAGTACCAAATTATTTTGTTAAATTTGGAAATCGTGTTAGAGAGTGGAGAACGTTTTATCCAAAATTTGGGTGCTATTGTCATACCAAGGAGTATGCACGGACTTTATTCTACTTATGAGAGTTTCACATGTGTTCTTTTTTTTTCTTTTTTTTTTTCGAGTTCTATCTTGCTAGATTTTTATTTTTTATGATTTAACATTCATTTCAAAATCAAGAATAAGATTGGTAATAAAGTTTGAATAATGGGAAACCTCCATCACATAAGACATAACAATGGGGTTCTTAGGCTTAACAATTTACAAAAATGATACATGTTATAACACTCATGTATTGCACAATGTGTATCATCTAAAATTTTAATTTTGTATCAATATAAAAGTGCGGTCATATATAATGCTTTAGATATGCTAAGGGTTGTATATGAAAAAAAGTAAACATATTTTTATCAAACGATTCATATTTAATGTTTTTTTTCCTAAGTTTTTAACATGATTTAATTTAAAATCGTACCTAGCTATAGTGTCCGCCTTAGTTAATTATTTAAATAATCAAGTTCAAATTCTCCAATATTCAAAAATGAAAAGTGGGTCAAGTTTGTATTATCAATCGTGGATATGCTTATACTAGTGGAGTTATTGTTGTTGTGATAGTAAAAAAAAAAAAAAAGTGATGGATAATTTATTATGCATCAACCAGTATTTATTTTGTTGGTTCATATGAAATAAATAATTAAAAATAATACTAATAATAAATTCGAAGAAAAGTCCACACTAGGGGAACTGAACCAAGACTTTTAAGTGCGTTAGTCTTATCATTAGGCTATGACCTCATCGATAAAACAAAGTTCTTTTAAAACCTATCAAATCAATTGTTAGGCAAAAGAAAACATAATGAACTAAACACAGTTTAAAAGAAAGCAAAAATAATTAGAGCATCTTAAACCGTGAAAAAAGAGTTGTGGGAGATAAATACAAGCATCATGTTGCTATACTAAGCAACCCCAATACTGCACCTACCTACATCTATAAATGAGTTAGTAGACTCAACTTGATAATGCCAAAAAAGTTCAAATAAATAATAGTACTAAGGAATTTAATACTATATCTTTACTATTATTTGTTTATCCTCGTGCACATCGAAGAATTAGTTGATGTTTGCAGACTAGGGCAGTAATTGCCTAATCATGGTACGTACGGTACATGTTTAAGATATCCAGATCAATTATTTGCTCATCCTCATCCTTAATAGACAGACCTATGATCGAGCACCATTCCATGAATTATATAAGGATTGTTGTTGGATGAGTTGAGTTGAGTTGAGTCGAACAATTCTTACTGATTGGGTCGAACAACTCATTCTGGCTTTGATTAATTTGCCTTTTGTTATAATTTAATTTTAATAAACAATAAGGTTATATATATTTTAGTTCTTGATTTTCCAGTGTCACAAATGTTTTTGTTACTGCATCTGACTAATAAAACATCAAGTTCTATTTGTTGTTAATTCCCATTGTCCTTGTTAAAAAGTTGTTGATATAGCCAGAGCAATTTTCATAATGTCAGAGGAATTTGCATACTTTTCCAGTTATGCCCTTCAGATTAAACTCCAATACTTTTACTATTATGACCACTCGTCGGCCATTGATATGTGAAACTCTTGTGCGCATCAGTAAAAGAACCGACTCTCCACATGAAAGTAGAAGAGTGATCGCAGTGAAATTTTACAGTAAGAGCATACTTGTATCAGTTGTATGTGTGTAGTTTCAAGGTATTTGGTCGAGTTAGATGGACGATCCCAACAAGTAATAACTGGAGGTATCGGAAATTGGCCTAAAGGGCAAATTTGGTAAAAATGATAAATGTGCTCTGGCTATATCAACAACCTTGTTAAAATTCCAGAATTGAGTCTAACAACAGCACAACACCCATCATGGATGGTATGATTTGCCAATCCGAGTCTGAAACTGGATTTAATTTTGATAAACAATTCAAAATATCTTTATTGCATCAAACAGTAGCACATCGAATTCTATTTATTGTTAATTTTCATATCATTTTTCTCACTAAAATTCAAGATAACGCGTTAAATACTGTTTTTGGAAACAAACATAGGATGCGATGCGATGCGAAAAAAATTCATAATGGATAAGTTAACAAATATAATTATACTTAAACCATATTTTCTTAATTAGAAAAATAATCCCATAGCACAACCAAAAGAGACAAGATCAAGCAATCCTAGGAATAGAATGCCTAGCATAATCATAACCCTTGACAAAAGATTTAGTATTACTAGTATTTTCAGCAACCTTCAATGGAGTTGGAGTAACCTGCATGAAGAGATAATTCCCAGCAAAAAGATCACCAAAATGAGACTTACTCTCCTTCAATCTCTTATAAACCTTGTTCAAGACAACCTTAACCAATCTTGATTTTCTCTTCAAGAATCTCCTCAATCTAGGAATTTTCACCTTGAATCTTCTCCTCATGTGAACTCTTCTGAACCTGAGGTTTTTCAATCTCCCAATCGCATTTTCCGGGGCTTCATCGGCGAACCAAATCTCCTGATCCAGTCTCTGGTAAGAGAGTTTGGAACTTGCCATTGAAAAAAATGGTGAGATTGGGAAGAGAAAGAGTGCTTCTGTTTTGAATTGAAGAGGATGAGATCTAAATGTTAAGTCATTTTCTCACATTATAGATATTGTTCAATACATGCAATCTGTATTTGCCTGAATAATGGAAGTGGTTATTAGGTTTGCAGTCTATTCAGTGCATTGATTGCAACTAAAGGTTGCTATGCAGTTAAGTCTTTTTCTTTTTGACACATTGTAAACCTACTACCATGTATTCATTGTTGGTCAATTTTTGGTGCAAAAGGTAGAAATAATCCTGATAAAACGGGTCAAGATCCAAGAGACGACCCGAATCATTTTCTTTTATTTTTTGACCAGCCAACTTTGTACGCATAAAAGTGTAAAAAGAAAGGATTTCGTTTATGAGTATACGTGAAAAATGAATATAAAAGAAAGTTTAGCAAATATATTATTATGCGGAGAAGTTGAGGAAACTGCATACGATAATGGTGTAAATTTAATCTAATTATGGCAAAATTAAAACGTGCAAAATTGATGTAGCACAGGGTCAAAACTACTACATTGCGACTGCACATGGACAAAACATTTGGCTACTACATTGTGACTGTTCATGGACAAAACACGAAAAATGGGATAGCAAATCCATTCCGATTTTCTTTTTTTTTAAAAAACAAAATTGAAGACCAAACTGAAACAATAGCCAAATAATTTCATTGCATTTCAATAATCCAAGAACAGAACTTCAAATGAAAATTCACAATGAAAAATTTCTTAAGGTAAAAGAACTCCTATACATGATTTGATCAACTTCTTTGATATAGATAAAACTAAACATAGAATATATGGAGACCATATAAATATAATGTACATAAAAGTAATGACTTCATTTGTACAATGTCAAGACCATATAAAACCAAAGCTAGCTACCAACTTTTTTACATCTAGAACCAATGTAAAGAATGCGGTGGTGTTATTACCAAAGATGCCAACGAGCAATTTAGTAAAGCTTTATCCTGGTCTCAATTCGACTCCGGCATATTGGACATAGTTGAAGGTCCTGTCCACAGTCGTAGCATGTCTAAGAAACAAAAAGGGAAGTTTTTATTCATAACACACTCTTGGATTTCACACAGTACTATATGAAAAGACATCATGAAAATAGATTTACCTGATGACCACAACCAAAAGCCATGTCTTTTGGGTTATTAAGGCAAATGGGACAAATCTGTAAAACAAGTATTAATTACTTCATTGCGTTCACGTAGCTAGACATAAATATAATGAGCACATATTTATACAGACGCCTTATTGTATGTAATATACACACATATATAGACATAGGGTTGTCAATGGGTCGGAGTCGGCCCAGAAAAGGGATGGTCAGGTTCCAAATTCAATAAGCATAATCCGGATTCACTTCGAGATCCTATAGGATATGCCGGTGGTGATCAAGATCCGGATAAAGTCCGAGATCCAAAATAAAATTTGAATCCGATTATACAATTTTATGTAATATTATATTCATTTTTAAATTAGATTCCAGATATAATTTTAAAACAAAAGATATACAACCAATGAAATAATACTGCAAGTACTTTATTGGAACATGATACATGCTTAAGATATTCAATAGAACATAAATGGAACACACAACACTATTAAGAATGTTATTTTTTCAAGTCACCTAAAATTCCATTATACGACATCAACGTAATTATTTTTCAATTAACTAAACTATATAGCAAACAAAAAATGTATCAAGGTTTGATAAAATTAATTTAAATATTACATAAAATTAAATTTAGTATTTTCCATATTAGTTCTATACAAATGAAAATATCTTTTTTAAAACTAAAATGTATCATTTTCTTTTACAGATTATATCAAATATTGATCTGATTCAAATTTTCTTAAGCTATCTATAATAAAGATTCTAAAATCAGGCCGGATCCTATATATAGATATACCTGGTGTTCAAAAGTAGAGCTTGGTGGGGCAGATGGAGCTGAATCTGCAGAAATATTGTGTTCGTAATACGGACTTGTGCTTGGCTCAAAATTAGTTGGGAGAGAAGGTTTTGGAGCGCTACCAAATGTGGGATTGACTGGAGGAGGAAGAGCAAACCTCTCAGGAACATTTCCTTTCCGCCCACTAAATCACCCAAAAGACAAGTAATAAATACACTTGCACTAACCAGGAATGCCTACAAAAAGTGAATAAAAGCTTTACCCCAACAAATTAAGCTCCATTGTGGCTTTGTACTGAGTTGGAATTTCCATCAATGCTGAAAGAGCAAATTCTGTCTCTTTTCGAGATTGGTGCACGTTTTTGGACATAATCTCTGTAAAATTGACAAACTGAAAAACCGAAAATAAATCAATATACTATTCAGAGTAACAAATTAATCCAAGTAAATGAATTTGCTTATTACAAAGTATATAATCTGAATTTTGAAGTTACGAGCAAGCAACAGACCTGGAAATTATCGAATTCTCGAGCAGGGATGTTGTCATCAAATTCCTTCATCGTGTCCCAGGGTCCATCTCCAACCCCAACCAAAACAATAGATAAAGGAAATTTGCTGCAAACATGATGAAAATAAACATTATTCCAACATGCATAGTTGAGGATCATAACCCGGAATATAATTAAGCAAGTTTGGTTCTTCATATAAGATAAGATCGGATAGATTGTATTTCCAACAAAACTACAAATAACTTATCTTATCGTGTTTGGAGTGTACATATAATTTAAGATTGAAAAAAAAAAACGAAAGGGGACAAAAGGTCCCACTTTTTACAAATCAAATCCATTTTCCCGTGATTGAAACTGGTGTTGATTTTTTGTAAATTAAAAACGAAAGAGGGGTAAAATGGAAACTATAATGTCCAATTGAAAATAGATAACTAATCCAAAGATCTATAACCTATGATCGTAATATAGCTGAACAGTGAACGTTCTAGCAAACTTTATTACAGGTCTTACGGAAAATGAATTTGGGCAACCACAAACCTCATAATAAAGTCGGATAAATAATCTAATTTGGGTAACTTGGGGCAACCAAATGTGTTCTCATAAAATTACCTAGCTTCAACGATTGCTTGAACGGTTTTTTGTTCCTGCGGACTTAACTGACCGTGTTCAGTATCAACACTTCTGGTAACCTACACAAAGATGAATAAAGTGCGACCTACTCAATATCACAAGAAAAAGAAGCAATAGCATAAAGACAATCATGTCTTACAGCATCAGGTCAGAGGTAATAAATATATTCCATCATGTTTATATAGGTATCTGAGAATCCAATTCATGTTTGTCTTCTAAAGTTGGCACACATCATTTCTAATTTGGCAAAAAGAAATTGAAGGGCAATCACAATAATGAATGAGCACCTCCAACATAAGTCCATTTATTAATATCTATCAAATGCTTTCGGAGTTACAAGAGACATGAAAAGACTATGGTGGTCCCTCAATTGTATATTAAAATTTACAATCATCTTTATTTTAGTCTGCACTTTCAATTCTAACTCAAAAATCCCACAAAATTGATCAATGTAGTAGGCAAAGGAAGCCCAATACATAGCTAAAGAGTATTAGTTATGTCAATTAACAAGTCCACATTTCAAAAAAGAATAGAAACTCGATTTTGTTTGAACTAAAAGAAAAATCTTCATCCTTGTCGTTGACCACATTTTTTACCATGTTTTCCCTTTCAAGTTCCTCAATAATGAAAAACATTAGCCTTGTACAGGAAGTATACCTGTCCATCTGCAATAATCACTAAAACATGATACTGCCCTCTGCTCTGCTCAACAACAGTCATGGCCATTTCAATTATTGGTGCAAATGATGTTGGACCTGCAGCATAGTGGTAGAGTAAGCTACTGAATCTTTTTATTGTATAAAAAATCTCAACCAAATAGGTTATGTAGGTATTATTGACCTGCTAGTTTCAGATTGGGAACAATTTCTCTATAACGGCTTAAAACTTCTTCAAATCCATTGCAATATCTATAATCAGGGTAAAAACTGAATACATCTTGATCGTGAGTTGATGCTGCCACAATTTATCAAAAGGAACAGATGATAGTTAGTTGGGTAAGCCAGTTATAAATTTCAGAACTAACCACAAGTTTATTATGCAGTACCATCTCCAAATCCATAACAGGGGATCAAGTTATCTTCATCAAAAGCCGCCAAGGTTTTCCCAATGATAGATATTGCTTGTTCATAGGGATTCAGACCACTTCCAATGTGATGCAAACTTCGACCGTTATATGACCTCTTCCCTGAAAATGGAACCAAGCTCAAGATATTTCAGAAGTCCCAGATTTGACTGAGCTATCTAAATGAAAAAAATAAAAAATAGAAGACTGAACCTGTCCATTCATTGCTCTTGGTGAAATCAATTCCAACAATTAGGTTGGAAGACTCAAGCCCAGCTCGTGCAAGAGCTTCAGTCACCTAAAAAGACACAGTACTCCTTTTACACTTATGATTAAATAGTATGCAAGAGACTCGGTATCAAAAAAAAACATCATCACTTCATCGAACAATTTTTTTTGAGATTTTTGGACCAAGATGCAAAATATCTAAAACTTAGATTCATAAAGAACAAGGACACTCCAAACTAAAGTTACAAGTCATGATCAAACTCCCTGAAATATATGTTTATCCATGCACCTAGATCTATGAATATAATACCGTCAGTCTTTACCCATTTTCAGCCCAAAAAAAGAAGAATTTTAGACACGCCACATGGTCGTCTATATGGCCATGACATCGAGGCTTTAATTTCCTTATCCGGGGGAACATATTTCTTCTTAGTATCAGAGATAGTTCCATTTATACCAGTATAAGTAGAAATAGTCCTTTTATTTTTGTGTTCCAATCATTCCATATAACAGAATCAAGACCCAAAATTGAACATTCAATATCCAATATCATGTAAAAGTACTTAATATATGGCCTTTTGCGAATATATGCACAAACATACCTCCTCCAAGGAATTATAGGTGTCAGCAATCCTCGAATACCTCTTGTCAAACTTCTTCTGCGGTGCATGTGATTGGGATGGAGGCTCGTTATGTTGAAGTGGCATATCATCATTAGGAGGAGGAGGAGGTGGAGCATAGTACTGATCAGGTGGTAGATAAGGATGCTGGACAGGGTAATTTTGAGCATATTGTGAATATGATGATTGAGTATTATCATGCTGCCACCCAGATGTCGAACTGGACTGAGTAACTGGCGATTGACTCCAACTCCCTCCATCCCTCGGGCTAGAGCTTTTATTTCCCATAAACCCAATTAAATACTAGAACCTCAAAATTTCTTAAAACAGCAAACCTCCTTTTCTCTACAATGCGGAGAATCAAATAAATGTCAATATCAATTTACCCAAATATCCAACAAGAACATGAGATCTCAGTAGGCTAAAACAATTAAATACCCTAAAAATCCCAATTCCACTTATAATACAGAAAACACAAGGAGATCAAGCAAAAACCTTCAAGGTAATTTACAAGAATTGTACACAAGCAAAAAGCTATCTAAATTGATATACTGAAACAAATCATATATTTCTATTTACTATATATTGCTGCATAAGAAGAAAAATAATTAGACTAACTAAACAGGGAATGAAAGATAAAGGCGGCTATATGAATGAGAACAAAATGACTTCGTATACCTTCAGCCGACTTGAACAAGACTCTTAACAACCAAGCCTCTTCTACGTATTATTTTCGTTATTTTCAGATAAATATGGAGCAATTTATAGGCAATAACTCTATATTTTCCCAGATACAGTAAACTACAAAATAGTGTGATATCAAAACACGCAACACGTTATTAAATTGAGGGGAAAACGTAAATTGCATATTAAGCGAAAGTAATGGGATTATAGTCAAGACGAAGTTCAATTTCCCAAATTCTGTCAATTGTCAGCATAAACAAAATTGAAAGAGAAATACCTGAGAGTTGTAAAGCCGATTCTTTGCCAGCAATCGTCAAAATTCTTTTGAAAAAAATGGACCGAATCGAGGAAAAATGCGAAAAAGGGGTGTGACTTTTTCTTAAATGTTTTTTTATGAGTACTATTGAATTTACGTAATTAGAATAAATGTCCGGAAATTGGTGGGCAAATGGAAGTTTCTTTTGATTTATTTACTTCTGACTTTAATGATTGATGATTGAAACGAAAGGCTCTTTTTAAGTGGAAACTGAGACGTGCTTAAAAAGTAATATTTAAAAACACACCCACATTAAACAAAGTTAGATGTTCAAACATGATCTTTCATCTCCTAATATGGAACCAAAAGTCGAGGGCGCCTATATACACGGGGTGGATCTAGAAATTTAGTATAGTGGGGACTAAATTCCTACAATAAATTGAATAATCGAAGTATGAAAAAGAAAAACAAATTCCAATCAAACAGTTAAATTTAAAATTTTTATTTCATTCACGAGAAAATATACGAGGAGATACAAAAAGGAGATAAAATTTGACAAAAATAACCCCCACAAGTTACTTTAATTACATATGATACTCTGTCATAACCGAAAAGAACATAAAATATCTACGTATCTTAATTACAATTTAAAAAAACACCAATTATATTTACTCACCGCGACGATTTTTCATTTTTTGAAATATGTTCATAACAACATCATTTAAAATACAACTAAATATGTTTCTATAAAAAACAATCAGACTATTATTCAGTCATTGATCGCTTACTCGGCTACAAAGTCAATTCTTCACTACTTCCACAGCTGAAAAAACTCTACTAATGTAATTGCAGCTGGTATCTATATGAGTATTTTCTATTATACTGAAACAAGCTCGCATATGTTCGGTCTCATAATCTAATATAAATTGATGCATCATCTGGGCTCAAACATAATCGTAATAACATGAAGTTTATAACAACTTTAATAATATTCAGATCAATTTGAAATCATAAACAATACATTCTAAAATTTAAAAAAAAAAAAAAAAAAAAAACTTAAAAACAAAAAACAGAGAAATCCAAAAAAAATGAGAAAATTGAGTGGGGGCCACAACCCCCACCGGAAAGAGAGAAGGATTTAAATTAGATTTCATTTATAGTGCACAGTGATAAATATCTCTATCAGAAAAATAAGAAAGAAAAAAGTCTTTGGCTTTCTTCCCTAAGCCTAATCCTCTTGAGTTTTGACTCTTGTATTGAGTAAGCAAAAGAGATCCAATAAACTAACTTGAGTGTATATTACCTCTTCTGTAGGGGCCAGTACCCACATAACGCGTGGAGGAGACTAAGGTTTAATGACTTAATGATTAAGATTAAGGTAATACTTATACTGCATATCTTTTCATGTTTGCTCAATGCATATATTATCACAAGGTCCTCGAAAGTGATTTAGAGGTATTTGTTAAAATTACAAGGACCTATCATACATGTGTTTTTTTCTTTCTTTCTTTTGCGCGGTCTACCTATTCGATTAGGAGTTCATAATGGAAATTTCATTAGATTCAAATCATATTTGAAATACGAACAAAACTCAAGTATTATAATTGACTAACATATATAATACCAAAATAAAATAAAAAATAGATTTGAACCCGATTGAAATAAATGAATATGACTTAATGCCAATCGGAGACATAGACATCAACATATGATGTGTTTTAAGGGAAAAATAGTTACTCATAAGAAAAAACAAGCAATTAAGATTATAATATGTGTTGTCGATTCAACGTGGGATAGGCCCAAATGAATGCTACCCAAGAGCATAACTCTAATAAGAGACGAGAATTCTGCTGGGATTTCGTTTGAAGAATAGGTGCAGTAATTCAAAGGCCAGTATCACATAAAAAAAAAATGATAATTCAAAGGCCATTAATCTTATCAAATAAGTTTCTTTTCTGACCATATATTCATTTTAATTTAATCTTCTGCAGTCAAATGCATGAGAAAGATAAGAAAAATGGAAAAGAAATGAATTCCGTACCATGACTTTTCTGGATGAGTCCAATTAGGTGTAATGGGCCTATTTAAAAGCCCATTAACGTCTGCAACCGAATTGAACCCAAAGTCATATCAAGCACGTGTATATAGAATTAATGGCGTTTTTTCCCGCTAATCTCTCTCTTCCGGTACAAATCTTCAATCAATAAATTGAATGGATCCCCCCCCCCCCCCCACCCCCCCCCCCCCCCACCCCCCCCCCCCCCCACCCCCCCCCCCCCCCACCCCCCCCCCCCCCCACCCCCCCCCCCCCCCACCCCCCCCCCCCCCCACCCCCCCCCCCCCCCACCCCCCCCCCCCCCCACCCCCCCCCCCCCCCACCCCCCCCCCCCCCCACCCCCCCCCCCCCCCACCCCCCCCCCCCCCCACCCCCCCCCCCCCCCACCCCCCCCCCCCCCCACCCCCCCCCCCCCCCACCCCCCCCCCCCCCCACCCCCCCCCCCCCCCACCCCCCCCCCCCCCCACCCCCCCCCCCCCCCACCCCCCCCCCCCCCCACCCCCCCCCCCCCCCACCCCCCCCCCCCCCCACCCCCCCCCCCCCCCACCCCCCCCCCCCCCCACCCCCCCCCCCCCCCACCCCCCCCCCCCCCCACCCCCCCCCCCCCCCACCCCCCCCCCCCCCCACCCCCCCCCCCCCCCACCCCCCCCCCCCCCCACCCCAAGAGTATACGTGAAAAATGAATATAAAAGAAAGTTTAGCAAATATATTATTATGCGGAGAAGTTGAGGAAACTGCATACGATAATGGTGTAAATTTAATCTAATTATGGCAAAATTAAAACGTGCAAAATTGATGTAGCACAGGGTCAAAACTACTACATTGCGACTGCACATGGACAAAACATTTGGCTACTACATTGTGACTGTTCATGGACAAAACACGAAAAATGGGATAGCAAATCCATTCCGATTTTCTTTTTTTTTAAAAAACAAAATTAAAGACCAAACTGAAACAATAGCCAAATAATTTCATTGCATTTCAATAATCCAAGAACAGAACTTCAAATGAAAATTCACAATGAAAAATTTCTTAAGGTAAAAGAACTCCTATACATGATTTGATCAACTTCTTTGATATAGATAAAACTAAACATAGAATATATGGAGACCATATAAATATAATGTACATAAAAGTAATGACTTCATTTGTACAATGTCAAGACCATATAAAACCAAAGCTAGCTACCAACTTTTTTACATCTAGAACCAATGTAAAGAATGCGGTGGTGTTATTACCAAAGATGCCAACGAGCAATTTAGTAAAGCTTTATCCTGGTCTCAATTCGACTCCGGCATATTGGACATAGTTGAAGGTCCTGTCCACAGTCGTAGCATGTCTAAGAAACAAAAAGGGAAGTTTTTATTCATAACACACTCTTGGATTTCACACAGTACTATATGAAAAGACATCATGAAAATAGATTTACCTGATGACCACAACCAAAAGCCATGTCTTTTGGGTTATTAAGGCAAATGGGACAAATCTGTAAAACAAGTATTAATTACTTCATTGCGTTCACGTAGCTAGACATAAATATAATGAGCACATATTTATACAGACGCCTTATTGTATGTAATATACACACATATATAGACATAGGGTTGTCAATGGGTCGGAGTCGGCCCAGAAAAGGGATGGTCAGGTTCCAAATTCAATAAGCATAATCCGGATTCACTTCGAGATCCTATAGGATATGCCGGTGGTGATCAAGATCCGGATAAAGTCCGAGATCCAAAATAAAATTTGAATCCGATTATACAATTTTATGTAATATTATATTCATTTTTAAATTAGATTCCAGATATAATTTTAAAACAAAAGATATACAACCAATGAAATAATACTGCAAGTACTTTATTGGAACATGATACATGCTTAAGATATTCAATAGAACATAAATGGAACACACAACACTATTAAGAATGTTATTTTTTCAAGTCACCTAAAATTCCATTATACGACATCAACGTAATTATTTTTCAATTAACTAAACTATATAGCAAACAAAAAATGTATCAAGGTTTGATAAAATTAATTTAAATATTACATAAAATTAAATTTAGTATTTTCCATATTAGTTCTATACAAATGAAAATATCTTTTTTAAAACTAAAATGTATCATTTTCTTTTACAGATTATATCAAATATTGATCTGATTCAAATTTTCTTAAGCTATCTATAATAAAGATTCTAAAATCAGGCCGGATCCTATATATAGATATACCTGGTGTTCAAAAGTAGAGCTTGGTGGGGCAGATGGAGCTGAATCTGCAGAAATATTGTGTTCGTAATACGGACTTGTGCTTGGCTCAAAATTAGTTGGGAGAGAAGGTTTTGGAGCGCTACCAAATGTGGGATTGACTGGAGGAGGAAGAGCAAACCTCTCAGGAACATTTCCTTTCCGCCCACTAAATCACCCAAAAGACAAGTAATAAATACACTTGCACTAACCAGGAATGCCTACAAAAAGTGAATAAAAGCTTTACCCCAACAAATTAAGCTCCATTGTGGCTTTGTACTGAGTTGGAATTTCCATCAATGCTGAAAGAGCAAATTCTGTCTCTTTTCGAGATTGGTGCACGTTTTTGGACATAATCTCTGTAAAATTGACAAACTGAAAAACCGAAAATAAATCAATATACTATTCAGAGTAACAAATTAATCCAAGTAAATGAATTTGCTTATTACAAAGTATATAATCTGAATTTTGAAGTTACGAGCAAGCAACAGACCTGGAAATTATCGAATTCTCGAGCAGG
The DNA here is from genome assembly GCA_034814905.1 of Penstemon davidsonii. NCBI lineage: Eukaryota > Viridiplantae > Streptophyta > Magnoliopsida > Lamiales > Plantaginaceae > Penstemon > Penstemon davidsonii. The sequence goes on from JAYDYQ010002688.1 coordinate 11,407,118, forward strand.
GATGTTGTCATCAAATTCCTTCATCGTGTCCCAGGGTCCATCTCCAACCCCAACCAAAACAATAGATAAAGGAAATTTGCTGCAAACATGATGAAAATAAACATTATTCCAACATGCATAGTTGAGGATCATAACCCGGAATATAATTAAGCAAGTTTGGTTCTTCATATAAGATAAGATCGGATAGATTGTATTTCCAACAAAACTACAAATAACTTATCTTATCGTGTTTGGAGTGTACATATAATTTAAGATTGAAAAAAAAAAACGAAAGGGGACAAAAGGTCCCACTTTTTACAAATCAAATCCATTTTCCCGTGATTGAAACTGGTGTTGATTTTTTGTAAATTAAAAACGAAAGAGGGGTAAAATGGAAACTATAATGTCCAATTGAAAATAGATAACTAATCCAAAGATCTATAACCTATGATCGTAATATAGCTGAACAGTGAACGTTCTAGCAAACTTTATTACAGGTCTTACGGAAAATGAATTTGGGCAACCACAAACCTCATAATAAAGTCGGATAAATAATCTAATTTGGGTAACTTGGGGCAACCAAATGTGTTCTCATAAAATTACCTAGCTTCAACGATTGCTTGAACGGTTTTTTGTTCCTGCGGACTTAACTGACCGTGTTCAGTATCAACACTTCTGGTAACCTACACAAAGATGAATAAAGTGCGACCTACTCAATATCACAAGAAAAAGAAGCAATAGCATAAAGACAATCATGTCTTACAGCATCAGGTCAGAGGTAATAAATATATTCCATCATGTTTATATAGGTATCTGAGAATCCAATTCATGTTTGTCTTCTAAAGTTGGCACACATCATTTCTAATTTGGCAAAAAGAAATTGAAGGGCAATCACAATAATGAATGAGCACCTCCAACATAAGTCCATTTATTAATATCTATCAAATGCTTTCGGAGTTACAAGAGACATGAAAAGACTATGGTGGTCCCTCAATTGTATATTAAAATTTACAATCATCTTTATTTTAGTCTGCACTTTCAATTCTAACTCAAAAATCCCACAAAATTGATCAATGTAGTAGGCAAAGGAAGCCCAATACATAGCTAAAGAGTATTAGTTATGTCAATTAACAAGTCCACATTTCAAAAAAGAATAGAAACTCGATTTTGTTTGAACTAAAAGAAAAATCTTCATCCTTGTCGTTGACCACATTTTTTACCATGTTTTCCCTTTCAAGTTCCTCAATAATGAAAAACATTAGCCTTGTACAGGAAGTATACCTGTCCATCTGCAATAATCACTAAAACATGATACTGCCCTCTGCTCTGCTCAACAACAGTCATGGCCATTTCAATTATTGGTGCAAATGATGTTGGACCTGCAGCATAGTGGTAGAGTAAGCTACTGAATCTTTTTATTGTATAAAAAATCTCAACCAAATAGGTTATGTAGGTATTATTGACCTGCTAGTTTCAGATTGGGAACAATTTCTCTATAACGGCTTAAAACTTCTTCAAATCCATTGCAATATCTATAATCAGGGTAAAAACTGAATACATCTTGATCGTGAGTTGATGCTGCCACAATTTATCAAAAGGAACAGATGATAGTTAGTTGGGTAAGCCAGTTATAAATTTCAGAACTAACCACAAGTTTATTATGCAGTACCATCTCCAAATCCATAACAGGGGATCAAGTTATCTTCATCAAAAGCCGCCAAGGTTTTCCCAATGATAGATATTGCTTGTTCATAGGGATTCAGACCACTTCCAATGTGATGCAAACTTCGACCGTTATATGACCTCTTCCCTGAAAATGGAACCAAGCTCAAGATATTTCAGAAGTCCCAGATTTGACTGAGCTATCTAAATGAAAAAAATAAAAAATAGAAGACTGAACCTGTCCATTCATTGCTCTTGGTGAAATCAATTCCAACAATTAGGTTGGAAGACTCAAGCCCAGCTCGTGCAAGAGCTTCAGTCACCTAAAAAGACACAGTACTCCTTTTACACTTATGATTAAATAGTATGCAAGAGACTCGGTATCAAAAAAAAACATCATCACTTCATCGAACAATTTTTTTTGAGATTTTTGGACCAAGATGCAAAATATCTAAAACTTAGATTCATAAAGAACAAGGACACTCCAAACTAAAGTTACAAGTCATGATCAAACTCCCTGAAATATATGTTTATCCATGCACCTAGATCTATGAATATAATACCGTCAGTCTTTACCCATTTTCAGCCCAAAAAAAGAAGAATTTTAGACACGCCACATGGTCGTCTATATGGCCATGACATCGAGGCTTTAATTTCCTTATCCGGGGGAACATATTTCTTCTTAGTATCAGAGATAGTTCCATTTATACCAGTATAAGTAGAAATAGTCCTTTTATTTTTGTGTTCCAATCATTCCATATAACAGAATCAAGACCCAAAATTGAACATTCAATATCCAATATCATGTAAAAGTACTTAATATATGGCCTTTTGCGAATATATGCACAAACATACCTCCTCCAAGGAATTATAGGTGTCAGCAATCCTCGAATACCTCTTGTCAAACTTCTTCTGCGGTGCATGTGATTGGGATGGAGGCTCGTTATGTTGAAGTGGCATATCATCATTAGGAGGAGGAGGAGGTGGAGCATAGTACTGATCAGGTGGTAGATAAGGATGCTGGACAGGGTAATTTTGAGCATATTGTGAATATGATGATTGAGTATTATCATGCTGCCACCCAGATGTCGAACTGGACTGAGTAACTGGCGATTGACTCCAACTCCCTCCATCCCTCGGGCTAGAGCTTTTATTTCCCATAAACCCAATTAAATACTAGAACCTCAAAATTTCTTAAAACAGCAAACCTCCTTTTCTCTACAATGCGGAGAATCAAATAAATGTCAATATCAATTTACCCAAATATCCAACAAGAACATGAGATCTCAGTAGGCTAAAACAATTAAATACCCTAAAAATCCCAATTCCACTTATAATACAGAAAACACAAGGAGATCAAGCAAAAACCTTCAAGGTAATTTACAAGAATTGTACACAAGCAAAAAGCTATCTAAATTGATATACTGAAACAAATCATATATTTCTATTTACTATATATTGCTGCATAAGAAGAAAAATAATTAGACTAACTAAACAGGGAATGAAAGATAAAGGCGGCTATATGAATGAGAACAAAATGACTTCGTATACCTTCAGCCGACTTGAACAAGACTCTTAACAACCAAGCCTCTTCTACGTATTATTTTCGTTATTTTCAGATAAATATGGAGCAATTTATAGGCAATAACTCTATATTTTCCCAGATACAGTAAACTACAAAATAGTGTGATATCAAAACACGCAACACGTTATTAAATTGAGGGGAAAACGTAAATTGCATATTAAGCGAAAGTAATGGGATTATAGTCAAGACGAAGTTCAATTTCCCAAATTCTGTCAATTGTCAGCATAAACAAAATTGAAAGAGAAATACCTGAGAGTTGTAAAGCCGATTCTTTGCCAGCAATCGTCAAAATTCTTTTGAAAAAAATGGACCGAATCGAGGAAAAATGCGAAAAAGGGGTGTGACTTTTTCTTAAATGTTTTTTTATGAGTACTATTGAATTTACGTAATTAGAATAAATGTCCGGAAATTGGTGGGCAAATGGAAGTTTCTTTTGATTTATTTACTTCTGACTTTAATGATTGATGATTGAAACGAAAGGCTCTTTTTAAGTGGAAACTGAGACGTGCTTAAAAAGTAATATTTAAAAACACACCCACATTAAACAAAGTTAGATGTTCAAACATGATCTTTCATCTCCTAATATGGAACCAAAAGTCGAGGGCGCCTATATACACGGGGTGGATCTAGAAATTTAGTATAGTGGGGACTAAATTCCTACAATAAATTGAATAATCGAAGTATGAAAAAGAAAAACAAATTCCAATCAAACAGTTAAATTTAAAATTTTTATTTCATTCACGAGAAAATATACGAGGAGATACAAAAAGGAGATAAAATTTGACAAAAATAACCCCCACAAGTTACTTTAATTACATATGATACTCTGTCATAACCGAAAAGAACATAAAATATCTACGTATCTTAATTACAATTTAAAAAAACACCAATTATATTTACTCACCGCGACGATTTTTCATTTTTTGAAATATGTTCATAACAACATCATTTAAAATACAACTAAATATGTTTCTATAAAAACAATCAGACTATTATTCAGTCATTGATCGCTTACTCGGCTACAAAGTCAATTCTTCACTACTTCCACAGCTGAAAAAACTCTACTAATGTAATTGCAGCTGGTATCTATATGAGTATTTTCTATTATACTGAAACAAGCTCGCATATGTTCGGTCTCATAATCTAATATAAATTGATGCATCATCTGGGCTCAAACATAATCGTAATAACATGAAGTTTATAACAACTTTAATAATATTCAGATCAATTTGAAATCATAAACAATACATTCTAAAATTTAAAAAAAAAAAAAAAAAAAAACTTAAAAACAAAAAACAGAGAAATCCAAAAAAAATGAGAAAATTGAGTGGGGGCCACAACCCCCACCGGAAAGAGAGAAGGATTTAAATTAGATTTCATTTATAGTGCACAGTGATAAATATCTCTATCAGAAAAATAAGAAAGAAAAAAGTCTTTGGCTTTCTTCCCTAAGCCTAATCCTCTTGAGTTTTGACTCTTGTATTGAGTAAGCAAAAGAGATCCAATAAACTAACTTGAGTGTATATTACCTCTTCTGTAGGGGCCAGTACCCACATAACGCGTGGAGGAGACTAAGGTTTAATGACTTAATGATTAAGATTAAGGTAATACTTATACTGCATATCTTTTCATGTTTGCTCAATGCATATATTATCACAAGGTCCTCGAAAGTGATTTAGAGGTATTTGTTAAAATTACAAGGACCTATCATACATGTGTTTTTTTCTTTCTTTCTTTTGCGCGGTCTACCTATTCGATTAGGAGTTCATAATGGAAATTTCATTAGATTCAAATCATATTTGAAATACGATCAAAACTCAAGTATTATAATTGACTAACATATATAATACCAAAATAAAATAAAAAATAGATTTGAACCCGATTGAAATAAATGAATATGACTTAATGCCAATCGGAGACATAGACATCAACATATGATGTGTTTTAAGGGAAAAATAGTTACTCATAAGAAAAAACAAGCAATTAAGATTATAATATGTGTTGTCGATTCAACGTGGGATAGGCCCAAATGAATGCTACCCAAGAGCATAACTCTAATAAGAGACGAGAATTCTGCTGGGATTTCGTTTGAAGAATAGGTGCAGTAATTCAAAGGCCAGTATCACATAAAAAAAAAATGATAATTCAAAGGCCATTAATCTTATCAAATAAGTTTCTTTTCTGACCATATATTCATTTTAATTTAATCTTCTGCAGTCAAATGCATGAGAAAGATAAGAAAAATGGAAAAGAAATGAATTCCGTACCATGACTTTTCTGGATGAGTCCAATTAGGTGTAATGGGCCTATTTAAAAGCCCATTAACGTCTGCAACCGAATTGAACCCAAAGTCATATCAAGCACGTGTATATAGAATTAATGGCGTTTTTCCCGCTAATCTCTCTCTTCCGGTACAAATCTTCAATCAATAAATTGAATGGATAATTGCTTTATTTTCCACAAATTCAAGCAAATTCTTATAAATCAGCCTCGATTCTCATCGACGATAACGAAGAATGAAATGAAATTCTTTTAAAAATGTTGCGAATAATTTGAAATTTCGCGCCATGGATTCAGATATGGTTGCTGCGCAGATAAACAGCGACGTGAATCACTCTCCGGCTCAATCAAATGGCGTCTCAGACCAAATCCCGCTCAAGTCATTCATAATTGGTAAGCTCAATTTAGATCGATTATGTGTTATATAGGTTGATTAATTATTAGTACATGGTAATCGATTCTTAATGTAAATTAATATGTTAAGTGTTGTTTAAAATTTTGATTCAACTGAAGGTGTTGCCGGTGGGACTGCATCAGGCAAAACAACTGTTTGCAATATGATTATCTCACAACTCCATGATCAACGCGTTGTTCTTGTCAATCAAGTAATAATTTCCCCTCACCTTAAAGTTGCTCAAAATATAAATGTACGATCATGAGTTTTTGTGCGAAAATACAGTAGTTTTCTTAGATTTTATAATGTGCGTGTCAATGTGTGTATTTAGGCATATAATCACACTTATTCTCATGTATGTAGCTCTGTTTTTGCATATAATTTGTTTACCTTTTGAAGATTAAAAAATGAAGTATTCTTGTCTATCAATATACTGTTTGGCTGAACTCATTGCAGCACCGTTTTTTATTTCATTGTCTAGGAAATCAGAGTGGTTCTTTCTCACGAAATTGTAGAATCCTTAGTTGATTCACATCCTTCAATTCCTAACGATCAATTCTCTTAATGACATCATCCGATTCTTATCATCAAGATAATAGCATTGTACTATTGTTTTGATTTCAAGGTTAGCTTGTTCAGTTATACATTGAGAAAATATGATGGTTACTTTGTACATTTTTTTAGGACGCATTTTATCGCTCTTTGAGTAAAGAGCAGTTACAGAAAGTCCATGAGTACAACTTTGACCATCCTGGTAATACATAAATCTGGAGTTCTCAAAACATAAACTGTACTACAAAATATGGTATTTCATTAACATACTAGATGTACATGCTTTTCAGATGCCTTTGATACAGAGCTTCTGCTTTCTTGCATGGAAACGTTAAGGCATGGAAGAGCTGTTAGCATCCCGAATTATGATTTCAAGAGCCACAAAAGCATTGAACCACCACGCATGGTACTTTCCAATCATTACAAATTGAGTTCTAAAGTCAGCAACATGAGAACACCTGAACTGCACATCCTATATTGTTATCATGTTTCTATCAAATCCATACAATTGCATAATTCTTATCCTCATAGTACTTTCAATACATATTCTCTTGTGCAGAGTAACATCCACCGACACACAATGAAGCTAGACACGTTTTTTTTTTTTGTGAAAGATCACAATATTTTCAAGTTATATCACATGCACCCTTCTCTTAGGAGTTAAGTACTCATGTGAAGCATGCCCCACTTGGATAAGGGTATTGCATGTTCATCCTTCATTGCAAGCATAACATGTAGAATTTTTAAAAAGTAAAAGCTTAGACATGTACCAGTGACTGAATCATGTATCCACTTCTGTGCATCTTGTTGTGTCAGGACTTGGGCGTCACCTTAGTGTTTTATAATTAGCTCAAGCACATATTCTTCTTTTTTCATAATTAGAGTTTTTGGGATTTTGTAGGTGAACCCCTCTGACGTCATAATTTTGGAAGGAATCCTTGTTCTTCATGATTCCCGTGTGCGTGACCTTATGAACATGAAGATCTTTGTTGATACAGGTTTCTTGCTTTTGGGCTTTGTTCACTCCATCATCCACTGAAAGTATCATGTGTCGAGTGTTTTCATGTAGCTATTGTCAAACCTACTTGATTCCCTTATTGAAGGATGTCTGGAATGTTTTTATCCTCCCTTCTATGAAAGGGAGCAACTGGAGATCATAATCTGATCCTTCTGATATGAATATGGGCATTCCTGGTTCCTACTTCTTCATCAGATGTAAAGTATTAATTAGGTTCCTCAGCTTTAGAGAGAATCAAAAAGTATCATATTTTAATGGAAGTATCAGATAACTTGGTGATAAAAATTTGATTCCAACAAAATATGAACATAAATTAATTTAGATATTGTTTCTTAGTGTTAGTTTAGGAACGGAACTTATTAAACTGTCTGCAGTTTTAATTGCTCTATAATCAGTGCAGACTCCGATGTGCGTCTTGCAAGGAGGATACAACGTGATACTGTCGAGAGGGGCAGAAACGTTGAGAATGTGCTTGACCAAGTAAGTATATCTGCTGCTGTTTTGAGCCATTTCTTTACGTATTATACTGGGAGATTATGTATTCATATTAGAGCATATTTAAACAGGTTTCTTGTAATTGGTTAGCTATAACTATAATTTAGCAAATGAACAGTGCTTAGCAAAGCCACTTTTCATCTATCACTGGGATATTCATATCCATATTGAAAACAAGATTATATGGAATGGGAGAATACAAGTTTCAAGCACACCAAACTGCATATTACTCTAAGGAGATGCACTAATAAATCTGATCAAACTAGAAAGAGATATGAGCAATAAGTTTAGCCATCTTGATTTTATAAATAAAAAATTAGTGGACTAATATAATCCAAATTCAACTGTTGGTATGTTGACGAATTAGTCAGGATCATAATAGTTTACTCCTCCAGCCAGGATCGCACTTTCAAATTTTTACTACATGAAATGAAATAATGAATGACTATGCGCCCTACTTGTTTCCATCTGTCATTATGTGATTTCAGCAATAGTAGTGTTTCTCTTATAGCTAACATGTACAATGTGATTTTTGCAGTATGCTAAGTTCGTAAAGCCTAGTTTTGAGGAATTTATACTTCCATCAAAAAAACATGCAGATGTTATTATACCTCGAGGAGCAGATAATGATGTTGCAATCGACTTGATAGTACAGCATATCCGAACAAAGCTTGGCCAACACGATCTCTGCAAAATATATCCAAATGTTTTTGTTATATATTCAACATTTCAGGTACTTGCATGCTTGCTTTTATAACTTGTGATGGAATTGGGTGCTTGATGAGCGAATTAATCAAATGAGAACTCTTTTGTAGATAAGAGGGATGCACACGCTTGTAAGGGACACAAAAACAACCAAGCATGATTTTGTCTTCTATGCAGATCGCCTCATTCGCTTGGTATATCAGTTTACTGAAATCTACGTAAATGTATTTCATATTTGCTCATGTAATAAGTATATTGTGGTTTTATTTATGTTCCAGGTTGTGGAACATGGTCTAGGCCACCTACCATTTACTGAAAAACAGATTATTACTCCTACAGGTTCTTCGCTAATCCCCATTTGTAGAACTAATGAATAATTCAACCTCACTTGGATGATATAGCAAATTAGTTCACGTAGAGTATATGATATACTACCTTGTCTAGACAAGAATTACTCGTGCTTCTATATCAAACCCTTCCACTTATCATTTCCAAGAATATATTATTTAGTATTCTGGAAGCATATATTTGATAAAACTGCCATCTTACACTTAACATTAAGATAATATTCCATCTTACATTAAAACTAAGTTATTCAATGTTGACTTTTCGCCCGCCTCATCTACATACAGGATCTGTATACTCTGGAGTTGTTTTCTGCAAAAGGTTGTGTGGTGTTTCAGTCATTAGAAGGTAATTATCTCTATTGTATACTAAGTTATGGACGAATTTGAACTTACAGTCTTCAGCATTAAATAGGCCATTATTATGCAGTGGATACATTGTGTATTATCAAGTTCAAATGAGATTCTTCATGTTGAATTCTATTGAGTTCCTCGTCACTCTATCTTTACTTGACTTACATGTTATTCTGAACCAGTGGGGAAAGCATGGAGAATGCGCTGAGAGCATGCTGTAAAGGCATCAAAATTGGCAAAATCCTAATCCATAAAGAGGTTAAAAATGATCAACAGGTTTGTGAATCAAACATGTAATACCTATCATGGCTAAATCACATTATTAGTCCTACATGGGTGGACACTCAACATTATAAGTCTCGCTCTTACAAAACCAAAAGTGGTCCCAATTTTTCTTTGCGCATTTCGTCTTTTACCCTCCTATCCAAATTGGAGTGCCAAAAGAAAAGGTTACAAAACCGAGATTGTCTTATGAGACGAAAAAAGCAAAAATCGTTGGAAAGGGAGAATATGACGAAATGTGCATAAGGAATTTACAAAGTTGGGATAACAAAAACTGCTATTTTAGGAATATGGAATTGAAAGTGTCCTAGAAATGCATTTTTTGCCTACTCATGAGTTAACCACAATCTCCCATCTTCTCTTGGATATCTCATATATAGCTGCAGTTGATCTATGAGAAATTACCATCAGATATTGCAAGTCGCCACGTATTATTACTCGACCCTGTTCTAGCCACAGGTGAATTCTAACTAACAAAAACTTAAACTACACTTTCCATGAGCCTTGTCTAATTCAACTCGTTTACTATTATCAGGTAACTCTGCTGTGAAAGTGATTTCTGTGCTGCTCAGCAAGGGTGTTGCAGAATCAAACATAATCTTTCTAAACCTCATAGCAGTGAGTTATTCGTGTTTGTTTCTTTGTAATACTGTTTAGATATCGATTTTCTTTTCACGTATTGTTTAATAATTATGTAGGCTCCTCAAGGAATACATGCAGTGTGCACGAAATTTCCTAGGTTGAAAATTGTAACATCGGAGATAGATATGTCGGTTAATTCAGATATGCATGTGATTCCTGGCATGGGCGAGTTTGGAGATAGATATTTTGGAACTGGTGATAATCGCTAATGCGACAGAGAAATCAACGTGCCTCTGATGTGTTGATACATACTTCATTCACATTGAATCTACACAGTTTTTGTCTAGGAGTGTGTATGGTTGAGTTGATTGATCCAACTCAAAAAACCGAGAATTTTGATTTTACCCGAAATGAACTTTGGTTTCCAGAGTTACTTTTCACATCTTTTGGTTTCGGTTTGTTTCAATTTTTTAACAGGTTAACTGAATCGAAATCCAAAAATTGAATTAATTTATTTTTGAAGATTTTCCTCAGTTGACATTCAACAGTAAATAACAAGTTTGTGGGTAGATTTTTTTTTGATGTTTCAACTTATTTGGTACTAAATCTTTGATATTTAAACTTTTATTATTGTTAAATGGTTCTTTCTTTTCCAATTCCAGTTGTGCTGTACCAAGATATTTCAATTTTCAAATATGATAAAATAGCGACAAAATTTTGATTCGTTTTTTTATGGGACACACACTTCTAGTTATATGAGTTGAAGTTGAAAAATAGAACTTTTGAATGTTCTTATACTTCTTATTTGGAAGTATTACTTTTTTTAATAATTGATTTGCAAAATAGTAATTGATAATTTACAGTATCACATACTTAGTTGAGGAGGAATTGTATATGTAAAGAAAGGAAATATATTTTAGTAAATTCAAAAATGAAAATAAACTAAAATGGACAATTGTTCCTTATTCTGTTTTCCACCTGAAATACAACTCTTTATGGAAATACCATACTTTTGTACCACTTGTGTTTTGTGAAACCTGGGCAAAATCCTCTTGTGGTTTTTTTTTTTTTTTTGCATAGAACCCCTATGTGTTTTACAAACAATGCAAGGGATTTCCTTGTATTTTATAAAAAGTTGCACAAAATCCCTTTTTCGTCAAAGGAGATGAAAGTATAACTCACTTGCGGTTAATGAGATAAAAACTCAATTTTAATCAATTTAAATTGAAAGTTAAAACTCTCAACCTCCCCTGGTTGATGTGAGTTACCGCAGCGTTAACTGATTCATTGTACCCTACAAAATTAGCCTCTAAATATAAAAATAAAATATCTTTAGCAATTTCATACTGTAATCTTCCAAGTCAAAAATAACTTTTTAATAACTAGCAAATCTTAAATCTTATTTCAATTTTATAATATATCAATTTATTTTAACTTATTTTAAAAGAATCACAAGTTAAAACACATGTCGCAAACACTCCTAATAAGCTAATACAAAGAGAACAATGAATCTTGATTTACAGGATGACGAGTGGAGAAGAAGAGATCTTCTGCATAAGTAAAAAAACGGTGTTACTTTGGTCCAGAACAAAAAGGCTTAACTGCTAAAGCGCTTCTTTATAATAATAAAAGTGCTAACAGCTTAAATAACAACTTGCTCATAAAACAAGTTTAAATAAAATAAGAATTCCCAATTGCCTTTTCTCTGCTCATCAATTCAATTGCAATTCTTTCGTCATTTGAGCTACATCTTGTCTTTTTACACAAAAATCGAAAACAAAACCAACAACCACCACCTACAACAATGAGGGGTGCCCCTCCTCCGCTTCTGAAACAAGTAGCACCACCACCATCGCAGTCGGAGGACGACGGGACCGGAGAGCCCCTCCTCCGTCCCACTACTGGCGGCGGGCTTCGAAAAAAGGCGGCAGGAGTGAGGCACTGGTTGCTTCTAGATTCTACGGGCCAGGCCCAGTCGGTGGAGGCAGGAAAACACGCCATCATGCGTCGGACCGGGCTCCCGGCCCGTGATCTCCGGATACTGGATCCTCTATTGTCGTACCCCTCAACTGTTTTGGGCCGTGAGCGGGCCATTGTTATAAATCTGGAGCATATAAAAGCCATCATCACTGCTCAAGAAGTTTTACTGCTGAATTCTAGGGATCCTTCAGTTATTCCTTTTGTTGATGAGCTTCAGAGAAGAATTTTGCGTCATTATCAAGCCACCAAGTCTCATGTATAGTTCTTATCCTCTTAATTTATTTTTTTGGAGAATTTATCTCGAATAATGTGTTTTATCACCTTTTGAGACAGCGAATTGGTGATGCCATACTTAATTCTGTTTTATTGGTTGCAACATCATTTTTTTGGTGGTTTACACTGATATGAAATTGAGATTGTAGAATCTTAGGTTTCCTTGTTTTCGTAGTTTATTAATCCTACCACGCAAAAATGTATAATTGTTCTTATTACTCTGGAGTAGGAATGTGGTTGTAATTCTTGTCCTATATCTGTAAAAGCTTAGCAATTTTAGGATGCATTTCCCAAGTGAGAACAATTTCTACCAGAATTTAGCATGTAAGAACAATTTATATCTATATCTTTACTTAGAGTACATGTTGTTGCTAGCTTAGGGACCATTTTTTCCTGATTATATATTGGTTTGAACATAATTATTTGGTGGTTTTCATTGATATGAAAATGAGATTGTAGATTCTTAGCCTCTTAGGTTTCCTTGTTTCCTAGTTTATTTACTCCTATTACACAAAAATGTATAATTGATCTTATTACTATGGAGTAGCAATATAATTTCAGCTAGTAGATGTGGTAGTAATTCTTGCCCTATATCTGTTAAAGCTTTAGCAATTTAAGGATACATTTTCTGAGTGAGAAGAATTTCTACCAGAATTAATCATGTAAGAACAATTTTATCTTTTATTCTTTTATCTTACTTAGAGTGCATACTTTTGCTAGCTTAGGGACCATTTTACCCTTATTATCGTTAGATTATATATTGGTTTGAGTAGGTCATTTTTTGTTTTTGCTTTATGCCTCTGGTTTCTTCTCAGTAAGTCTTTTGAAAATCAAGGCGCATCCCGAATTCTATTATTGCCTAGAATAGATAATATATTATAGCCTTTGAATTGTTTGCAGTTATCTTGGTGGACTGTGAACTTCCATTCTCGGAAAAGTGTGAACTGTGTGCTTATTCTGAATCGTTTTTTTGTATATTACACATGCATTGTATTCTTTGTGCTTAAGATTATTTTGTGATTAAGGAAGCTGGAGATGGTGAGAATACAGATTGGACAAATTTGTACGATATGGAAGAGCCACAACCAAGAAGTCCTCCAAATTATTCTAAGAGTTTCCCAAGTAAGGAAGTGGCGGGGAAGATGGATGGAAAGGAACAATCTGCAGAGAATCGAGAAGGTCCAAAGCTGCTTCCTCTTGAGTTTGTAGCATTGGAGGCATGCCTTGAGGCCGCATGCAGTTGCTTGGAGAATGAAGTATAGAACACTTATGCTATTGCTTCTGAAAATGCAAAATGTCCTTTGTTACCCTTATAATTCATTTAGAATGTTTTATCTTTGATTTAAGCTAGGCAAGGACATTGGAACAAGAAGCTCATCCAGCTTTGGATAAGTTGACTTCAAAAATCAGTACTCTCAATTTGGAACGCGTGCGACAAATTAAAAGTCGCTTGGTTGCTATTACTGGACGTGTTCAGAAGGTTGAGTGGATTTCTTTAACCCTATTCTGTAGTCCCTTTATTAATTTAATTTTTAACACCAAACTGGATTTTTTTTTCGAAATTACTGAACGTGTGTCTATACTGATGGTGACGTTATTTATCAGGTAAGGGATGAGTTAGAGCATTTGCTTGATGATGATGATGACATGGCAGAAATGTATTTGACGGACAAATTACTACAGCAGCTTGGAAATTCTTCATTTTCTTCTATTAGCGAGCAAGATGACATGGATGAAGAAGTTGTTCCCTCTGAGATGGATGATAGGCATGTGATATTAACTGTCTTTTACCTTTCCCATATATATTCATATATTTTAAATAAGTACAAATAATTGTTTTTGTTGCTTAACTATAACACTCACCAAACATTTCAGGACTACGGAGATATTGATGGAAAGAAATGAGAATTCCATTCTTTCCGATGTTGATCTTCAGCAGATTGACAACCGCCGAGAACAGTTTTTTGGTGGTCCTAATGCTCCAAGCAGAGGGAGTCATGGAACCCATACTAGTGCACATAGTACCATAAGCAAGCACCTAGACGTGGAGGAGCTTGAAATGCTCTTGGAAGCATATTTTGTGCAGATTGATGGTACACTGAACAAGTTATCCACTGTACGTAATATATATACCTGCTTAAATTACTCAAGTACAGTTTGTTTTCTTTTCGAGCATATAAATGTTTCTGCCTTCTATATCCTTCTCTGGATGATTTGATTTTTGTATTGAGTTGTTTCCCTGATGATAACCATGTCAGTGAATTAACAACATTAATGCTGGAATTCCTATATGCAAATGTTGATACAATATCACTTGACTAAGAAATATCCGGTGTGCATCTAAAAAATTTCTTGCTATATGTCTCTTGATCATAGAACTCTTACTTCCTGAGACTTTTACGTTGGTTGAGTTGTTTGATGTTTAAGAATGTCCTTGTACCAAAAAAAAAATGTTTTAAGACTGTCCATAGTTGGCGGTTTACTTGTGGCACACATTAAACTATATTTCATGATTTGGTTCTATAGGGAGGACTTCGAGTAAATTTTGCTCGATTAGGACTTCCTATTTCATTTTGTTTGATATGGTTTCTTTTTCACATTGTTTGGAGGTCTATTAAAGGAAAGCTCAATTTTTCAATAAGACAACTTTGATGAATTATGAACAAAGTGTTTATTATCTTCTCCAATTGGATAGTTTATTTTCCCAATAATAAGCTCTGTCGGAGTTATTTGAATCTAAAGGTCATTGGGCTGCTGTCATGCGCATTTATTTAGACCGACTTATGTAAATGGGATATATTGAGGGAAGGAAAACTTGAGGAAAAAGATAATATAATTAGGGAGGTTCAATTTCCTTACAAAAAGGTATGGAGAATGAGAGAAAGCAAAAGGAAAAGACTATCACAGCTGCACATCTCCATCCTCATCCTCCTCACACCTTTGTGCAGCTCTTTGTCACACTTTCACTTTCTCCTCGATGAATAAGGGGGTCCCAACTCCCAACCGACCCTGCTATCTTGCTATTCACATGGAACCTGAACATTGATTGAAACTGAGGTTTTGGTGATGGGACATTTAGGGAAAAAACTATTTTTTCCTCAGATGATTTGGCCTAAGTTCGGGGCTTAACTTTGAGAAGTTTCGAGAGATGGAAAGTGGGTTGAAATTCACTACAATTATCTCTTATTCTTGTGGGGTAGGTGGCTGAAGGAATAGGAGTGGGAGGGACGGTGTCACACAAGGCTCACATTTATTTCGTGCCACAATTACATATGACGTGATGCACCAAAGTCAGTTATTGCTGACAATACACGGTGGAGATGTGATCTATGAAGTATCACTACTCCTTAGAATTTAGAGAATAATGAATTCTCATCAGTGTGAAGCACCAAGTCATCCGTGCAGCAGATGCACAAAATAATCTTTTGTTGAGGGTGTATCTTTGCGTTTTTTGGTTTTGATTTTTTAAATGTTAATTCCAGCAACCAAATAGGTTATGTTAATACCAGCAACCAAATAGGTTTGGATTTTGAAATTCAACATTACATTATCCTTTTCCATATTGTTTTTCAAAATGTTTATTAATTAGCTTTCGTATTTTCTTCTTGTGTTCTAAACTCATACTAAGATAAGAAGACGGCCATTATGCACTATACACTATATACTCTTCTATTTTTATTCGGGTTACTCTATATTGCACTAACGATCTATCTTTGTGTTTTTTTCAAAGCTGAGGGAGTATGTAGACGACACCGAAGATTACATCAACATTATGTTGGACGACAAGCAAAACCATCTGCTTCAAATGGGAGTCATGTTGACTACCGCAACCCTTGTGGTGAGTGCTTTTGTGGTTGTAGCTGGAATTTTTGGTATGAATATCAAGATTGATATTTTTAACGATGAACAACATGGGATGACTCGATTTCTTTGGACCGTTGGAGGAGGCTCGGTAGGCAGTCTTTTTCTATATGTGACTGCAATTGCCTGGTGTAAATACAGACGGTTGCTCGAATGAGTCCCAAGAATGTGGCCATATTTGTTGTGCATCTGTAAGTGTATATGATTGATTCCCTCTTCTTTCTTGACAAACTAATAATATGATCTCGAGCCATGAATGTTGTTGAATGTTGTGGAAGTAAACGGGGAAATATGTAAATTGGATGATGCTGTTTGTATATTAGTGAACTGAGTTTTTACGATCGGACCCCTTGAGGTTCTTACAAGGAATCCCTACGCTTAAGAAATTACGAGGAAACCCTCTCATATTTAGACTATGTTTGTAAACACCTCTTACAGCTTCAACAATCCTTACAAGAACACCCGCTACAACTTCTGAAAATGTTTACAAAAAACCCCTTGTACGAGTTGTAATTTTTGGAATATGGTTGTAACATTTTTTAATCTAGACTCTATCAACCCAAGTCATGTGTAATATTTTTGAATCTAGACTTCTAGTTTTATGAGTTGAAGTTGAAAAATAGGATTTTAGAATGTTTTTATACTTTTTATTTGGAAGTATTATTCTTTTAATAATTGATAAGCAATATAATTATTTGATAATTAACAGAATCACATACTTGGTTGAGGAGAAATTTTATATTTTAGGAAAGGAAATACTATGTTTCAGACTTCAGTTGATTCAGAAAATAAAATAAAACGTAAGGGGCAACTTTTCCTTGTTCTGTTTTCCACCATGAAGTATAAGAAATACAGATACCTTTATGGTTGATACCATACTTTTGCACTTTAAATTCCTGCTGCATGTATTTTCATATCCAAACAAATCACTACTAATTTAAAAATTTAATTTGTTCCGAGGCACCTCTAAAAGAGGAAAATGGAACAGCTCTCATAAATTAAAAGAATGTAAATAGGTTGAACTCGTAATATTGCTTCAAAATCAATATACTATAATACAATCCTTCATAATTTCAAAATGTATCCAACAAACCGAAATTTCTATTCTATAAAAACTCAACCAAAATTATGACAAAATTTCATTCTAGCAATCTTTTCTTTTGATGATTTAACAATCTCCTCCTTAGTGTAAATCTCTGGAAAAGTAGGTTCTATCATTCAACACTTATCTTATTTTTCTTCTTCTTTGAGGCAAAGCTACTAGGTCCAATCTCAAGCGACATTCGCTTTGTCCTGCAAAGTTCAAAAACAACATTATATTTGTAAGCCAATCAAACTAAGTATCCTGCCTTAGGAGAGCTGTTTCTTTGCTCCATTTACCGGGCTTGTTGGCAAAAGCTAATGAAAAGTGACTTTTACCTTTTGATTTAAAAAAAAATACTTATTAATGTTTGGATTTGATGCTACAGTGCGGGCCAGTCAACAGACAAGAATAAGCTAAAAGCGCCCGAAAACTAGCACTTTTAAGAAAGAAAGAAAAAAAAGCTTCAGCAACAAGCCATAAGAAAAATTAAGAACTTACTGTTTAGACAGCTTCCCAGCTTCATGCTTAGCTTCTTCAGCACCATCATCTGTTACAAGGAAAAAACTATTAGATTTGACATCGAGAGGAAAATCGAACTCAATCATAAAATCTAGCAGTAACGATGTTGAGTAATAGATCGACGACAAAGAAAAGGTCAAGAAAATGGATTCTAAACTTTATGATTGACCTAAGAACTAAACAAATTTGAAGTATACCGCTTTCTGATGATTTCAATTTTCACATGTTCTAATATAAGCCCAAGTCTTACATTATCAGAAACAATTAAGAGCTAATATTGAAGCTTATAACTTACTTTTTCTCCTAGATACCATCGAAAAAAATTAAAGATCTAGGGATGCTAGTTTCCAAAGAAATTTCACATGTTCTAATATAAGCCCAAGTCTTACATTATCAGAAACAATTAAGGGCTAATATTGAAGCTTATAACTTACTTTTTCTCCTAGATACCATCGAAAAAAATTAAAGATCTAGGGATGCTAGTTTCCAAAGAAATTGCTTCTTTCGTATAGCGTAGATCTAGGGATGCTAGTTTCCAAAGAAATTGCTTCTTTCGTATAGCGTAGATACTCTACAGAATTGAACAGTCAACAATTATATATTACTGTTTATTTAAAAAGCTACATTGAAAGACAATAATTCTGAAAGATGTTTAAACATTAACGAACATTATTTTTTTCTCAAAAAACGGAACTTGCTTGTAATGACATCTATTAGAGAACATTAAATTGCCTAAACTTCAAATTTCTCCATGATTACCCAAATAATGGAAGATACCTTAAAAAAATTAAGCTAAATTATAAACAAAAAAGGCATACCTTCTTCACCAACTTCATCACCCTCTTGTTCTGACTCGGAACCAGAGCCCCATCGATCACCCCCGTCATCATGGTCCCAACGTTCCCCATCGGGAGGCATCCAGAAGTCAACTTCAACTTCCGAATCACTACTCTTTCCCGCAGAATCCCTTACTTCATTGATTATTTCATCAGCAGTTTTCTCAACTTCTTCAGTCTCCTTCTTCTTCGTCTTTTTCTTCAAACCCTTATCTTCACTCTTCTTCTTTTTCTTCTTCTTCTTCTCCTCCATTTCCTCGTCCTGCTTCTCTGGGGTCCCATTCGGTATTTCTTTTGTAGCCTCCTCTTTCTCTGTTTACATTATCAATACACATACAAAACTCAAACACAGTTATATTCATTTCAAATAAAAATTAATCATCATAATTCACATAATTTCAATAAAAATTAATCATCATAATTCACATAATTTCAATAAAAATCTCAAAATTACACAAACCTAACATGTTGAGAAAACGCTTCCCAGTCATATGCTTCCATATATGCTCCTCCGACTTATTAATCGTATCTCCAGTCAGTTTGCAGATTAACTTCGAACTTTAACAACACAAAAATCAATTTTTTCAGTCCAAAATCCCGAAATTCAATTTGCAAAAATTACTCAAAATTAATTACCGCGAAGCTGGGTCCTGACGGAACATATTGAGAGGGGGCTTGTTTCGGGCCAGGGCCGAGTCAATGAGGCCCAATCGACAGTGCTTCGACTGTGCGTAAGAGTCTTTGGCACTTTCCGGCAGCTCGTGTCCCGTTTGCACGCATTTGAACCGCCCGTTTTCAAGCTTTTTGAACTTCGGCGAACCGAGAAGATTGTGACCTTCTTTCTGTTCGATGGGTTTAGGGTTTTCATCTCCTTTCTTTTTCCCCATTGCTATACAATGTGCTAATTAGGGCAAGTAATAATTTATGAAGAAAGAAAGTCACTATAAAAGCGTCGACGATTTTCTGCGAGCACGATTTTATGTTTTAAAGTGGACGGGCCCGGCGGGAGTCTAAATTGGCCCTATTAGGGCTTCTCCGGAAATTAGTAAGATGATCTTATTGGGCTGAACGTAGCCCATTTTAGTAAACAAAAATTGTGTCATTGAATTTTGTTTGGATTATAAGTAAGACCATAATGGAATTTGTTATTACAAAATCGAATTTTATAAGTTATTTCAAACAAAGAGCATCTTATTTTGTAAAGGTTAAATCTTGCAAGATTATGTAATAATTTTTGTAATGATTGAAAAAAGGAAAAAATAATTGTTCATCAATCCATATGTCCTAGATTCTCCATCAATATATGTCATAAATTTTGCACTCTCGTTTCTTATAGATAATTACCTAGACACCCCCTGTCTCTCATTTCTTATACATAATTACCTAGACCACCCCTGTTGTTAGACAATATTGCTGGTTTCGATTGAAATTTTCTCAATAAACAAAACTTCTTATGCTTTAAGTTTATTTTACAAATACCCATCGCTGTTAGTCAATTTAGCCTCGAAGTTGATTCTAAACACGATTCAATTTTTCGATCGAAGATACCCTTATCCTTAAGAATGAATACGCAATATTATACGGATAAGAATGATATATAATTTTAAAAACATACTCTTTCATGAAAAAAGTAATACTAGTTCTTAGTAAAATGTATATATGTTTGCTGAGCTCTATTGCAAGAAATGATGAAATCATGTTCTTGAGTCTTCCAAAAGAAGCAAAAAAGGCGTTACAACAAAATGCATCAGAAAAGAACAAATCAATTGAGCAAGAACAATGCCACTCCTTTCACCTAAAATCAGGAACCAAAAGACAAAATCCCAAAGAATCCACAACGCATTATTCACACGAACCATCCAACTTTCTCTCACTTTTCTTGTACTTGTTCAAATATAATCCAAATTGATCATAGCTTTCTTACACGGAGCAAGAATGGACAATGCAAGAATTCTACTAGTCAATGTACTTTTACTAGTTTCACTGCCTTTTATCACCGGAGAACGAAGGATTCGGGCTGCGCCCCCTTGTGAGTTTCCAGCAATATACAACTTTGGGGACTCGAATTCGGACACTGGTGGAATATCAGCTGCATTTTGGCCTATTTCTTCACCACATGGAGCAAGTTTCTTTGGTAGGCCTGCAGGAAGGATTTCTGATGGTCGTCTTATCATAGATTTCATTGGTACGAATCAATAAAGATGAAAAACCAATTGTGCCAATATCGTTCATTAGATATAGTAGACATGAACTCATTATTTTCTCACACACGTCACTAATTATTTTCTAACAATCACCTGTTTACTTTGATCGAACTGGTTTCTTCGGTATGAAACGGCATAAACGTGCTAATCGAGGTATTGTTTTGTGCAGCTGAGCATTTAGGGCTGCCATATCCAAGTCCGTACCTTGATTCAATAGGCACAAATTTTGGACACGGTGCAAATTTTGCTACCGGAGGATCAACCATTCGTAGGCAGAACGAAACCATATATGAAAACGGCATAAGTCCCTTCTCATTGGATATCCAAATCGTTCAATTCGATCAATTCAAAGAGCGAACCAATGAACTATATCATCAAGGTAATATTAACATTATAAGCAAACATTAAAGGGTTCTTTTTTTCATAATCGAAAACGACATTAAAGGGTTCTTCTTTCGTTTTATATATATTCAGCCAACAACCATTTAGAGAAAAGCAAACTTCCTAGGCCACAAGACTTCTCCAAGGCTCTTTACACAATTGACATTGGCCAGAATGACCTTGTTATTGGATTCAGAAAGTTAACTATGCCTCAACTTCGCGGTGCAATTCCAGATACAGTTGATCAATTTGCTGCAGCTGTTACAGTAAGTTTAAAAATGAATTGGGATTAAATATCCATACTTTTTATTTTGAAAGCCTTCTTATATCAGGTTGAACATGTTTGGTTTTAAAATATATTGCTTAGTAAATTGTGTAAGTATAAATTCTGCCTGCAGCATTTATATCAACAAGGGGCAAGGGCTTTCTGGATTCATAATACTGGACCTATTGGATGTTTGCCTGCAGCAAGTATGTATTTCACAAATGCAAATCCTACTGCTACTGCTACTGGTTTTCTGAACAAGTATGGATGCATTAGGGCTCAGAACTCCGTGGCGGTTGAGTTCAATAAGCAGCTTAAAAATAGAGTGACCAAATTGAGGGTAGACCTTCCTCGTGCTGCATTGACCTATGTCGATATTTACTCAGCCAAATATGACTTAATCCAAAATGCAACAACTTATGGTTAGTACTGTATACACCATTTTTTCAGAAATATCTTCTTGCAATTTCGACCAAAAGATGGCCATTTCATTTAATACTCCCCTTTTTTTTGTTTTTGTTTTTGTCAGGATTCATGGACCCTTTGAAGATATGCTGTGGAATTCATGATAATAAAGTGAACGTTTGGTGTGGGCAGAGAGTAATGATAAATGGCTCAGAAGTAATTGGAGCTTCCTGTGGCTCACCAGAAACTTACATTAGCTGGGATGGGGTACATTACTCTCAGGCTGCAAGTCACTGGATTGCAAATCACATACTCAATGGCTCATTTTCAGATCCCCCAATCCCCATTGCTCATGCATGTCTTAAGCATTGATCATGTTATTAATTAATTATATTCTAGCAAATCTTTTTATGAGGAGCCCTTCCTTCTCTTTTGTACTGAAATCGCACAAATCATGCAATGGAACATAGTTGGGGAAATACTACTTATTTTTTTTAGTGTAGAATATTATTTACTACTATTGATAAAGGAAAGATGGCATTTTTAGTCCCGTCCTCAGAACTTCTGATCCTGCACTTTAGATCCCAATTTTTGGTCTCATCACATCTTTTTGATCTAAATTGGGAACATACTTAAAGTCTTATAGTACCAGATTGGTCCTAAACATAAGACTATTCTATGAAACCAAAGTGCATTTCTAAAAATACGGAATCAAAAGTACAAAATATTTTACATAATTGGACAAAGAGTGCAATTTTATGTAGTACGAGTCTACGAGAGAGGGTCTAATTTTGTGGGACTGGAAATGCAATTTTGCCATTGGTAAATTATAGTTAATCGTGCTTAGAGGATAAACTAATAAATTTCTGAAATCATGTAAATAATACTTCAAATAACAGTGGATACAAAATGTTCGTAGTACTTGCCATTATAAAGTTAAATAATTACATTAGACAGAAGCACTGCTACTTTTGCATTTATGAACAAATGGATTCATTGACGGTATCCTTCAGGAAGTGGAACAACCCTGTGGAATGGTACGGACCGTTGAGGCAAAGATCCATCTTCTTCGTCGTCATCAAATTCCAAAACATAACTGCCAAAATAAGAAATATTCTTTGATATTTTTCAACACAAAACTCAAATAAGTATAGACTATGTCACAGTATTTTTTCATCTGAACGGGGTTATTTGCAAATTACACCCTTGTGTTAATTCTAATTGGCAAATACTTTATTTGGTAGATACCCTCTTGTGTTTATACAAATATAACAATATAACCCCCCCTAACACATGTTAAAATCAAATTCAATATGCAGTTATCCATCTAAGTATTAAATATATCATAAAATTAAGTTGGGAGAAAACAATTAGACATAATTATGACTTTATTCCGTAGAAAAACAAATGAAAATCTACTTTTTAGTGTCAAAAGAATAAGACATGGGTCTAAACAAATTATTATGCATTGCGGCATAATATAAATATTGAAGGACAAGAAAAATTAAATCATCAACCGCGATTAATCACTCTTAGATGGCTTTTAGTGCTAATAAAAATATAACAAGATTGTATCTGCCGATTTGAACTAACACAAGGGTGTATTTTGCAAATTACCCATAGGTATGCAATAAAACGAAAGACAAGTAAAGCTACTTACTCATCAGTCTTCCTCTACACGATAGCAAATCATGTTGCAGATAAAAACAAACAAAAGTTAGTCTCCTTTTATTTCATCTGTAAAATCTGTATGTGCAATGTTATGAGCAACTAATACCTTACGAGCTTGGACAACCGTTGCTTTATATAGTGCAGTGGTTTCTGGATATACTGCAAGAACATGTTTGCCCGGAGGAAAATCATGGCCAGTTGAGAGATCTGTTCGCCTAGGAAAAGGTATGATATGTGACATAGGCAGCTTGTATTTTCTGAGACAGAGAAGAAACATAGGGTGATTAATCAGTACATTATAGCACCATACAAACAAAACTGTAGACAAGTCTTGATTCAAATACCCCAAAACCTTATCTTTTATAGAGAAAAATAGTATTACGATTAATTTTTAAATAACATTTTCATATCTCAAAGATACTTCATAATGTAACCCGAATGAGTATAATCAAACTGACAACCTTGAAAAGTAAATATCATGGAGTTTCATACTGGGCCATCTCTACTACAAAATATTTTAAATGATTAATTACTGTGCCTCCCCTATAACTCTCAGCAAGTGCCAAAATGTAAGCTTACAGGAATATATTATAAATGTTGTAAAATGCTTAAAAATATCATTGTCATGCTAAAATCATGTGGTATTCCTTGAGAATCCCCCATTTTAAGTTCTACTTCTAAGAGAAATAAAAAGAAAAATAGTCAAATAAATCAGGAGAATAAACACAATGTTGTAAATAAGTAATGAAGTTGTGTAGTTAGAAAATGAATAAAAATAAAGTCAGAAGGAGAGAAAAAAGTGCATACTTCTGCTCGTTGCTTTCCTCATCTTCTCCTGGATCCTCATCCAGAACTTCAAATCTGCGTTTATGAGAAGCAAAATAAACAGATAAATATATTCAGTTTATCTTAACGGAAAAAAAGGGATTGATATTGGTTTTTTGTGTGTTTCCATCTTACATTAATGTCTAATGTTTATAAGAATATTTCTTGTAGTGATTCAAAAGAGCTTGTCTCTGGTAGTTTTCTACAATCAGAAAACATCACTTACTCTCTCATTTCCTTGTCAAAATGGAGCACTTTAACCACAAGCCAATCATCCTTTCCTGCATCCTCTTGAATGACCCTTGCTGCTACCTGAATTTTTGTGGTCTGTGAGAGAGAGAGAGAGAGAGAGAGAGAGAGACTGTAAGCTAAATACATACTTGTTCACCCTTCAGATTTGCAAGAGACTCCAGGTGATTTCGCATGGCAGGAGACATTCTCGGAACATCCGAATCAGCCTTTCTCTTCTTAGTACTGTCTGCAGTTTAAGAAAATTACTATGTTAACCAAAGCTACATGGACATAAATACCAAAAATGAGACACAATTTATTAGTTTATGAGTAGATGACATTAAATTTCGAGCTCAATATTGTTGATTTTAAGCTAATCCAAATCCAATGTACAATAAATAGTGTGGTCCATGCTATAATTGGTAAGTATAAGAATCGCATACCTATTTCCTTGAATATGTATCACTATTTTGGAAAACAACTGAAACTTTTCCACATTTATGTATCTCTTTTCAACCAACTGGGAAATGAATAGATTTTAGAAAATAAATATATCTAGCAAGCACACATGATCAAGAGAATAAAATTCCAAGAGAAAAGATAAGTATATAGCTTTAGAACTCGTGAAAAAGTTGCCACACCATAAGGCTAACATATGTTTACTTATTGCAGGTACAAACCTATCCTTCTTCGATGTTGCCCTGGAGTGACAGAAGGCATCAGTGCATCCAGTTGTCCTAACAATTGATTGGAAACACTGCAATCATAAAAAAATAGAGTAGCTGAGAACAAATATGCATCCATATCATAGTTTCAGTACTTTTAGAAAATAAGGAGTCAACGGTGAACAATACGTCACTTCGCTCTCAGACAGTTCTTTGGCTTGAATATATAACATCTTCAGCTTTGATAATGAATTATCACCAGGCCTTTCAACCACCTCTGGAGCTGCGTGCACAAACAAAATTAGTAAAAACACTAAACCTGTCTTTTACTATTAAGATCTTAAAAATGAATCAAACTACTCTAAATTTAGCTTCAGGTTGGTATTGAGTCACTTAACTATTGAAGCTCATAGTAAGCTAATAAATAATAAAATGCATCAAAAAAATGGTATAAAAGAACTCGAGCTCGATCAGTTAAAGTTCATTATAGTATAGTTTGTTAATAATCATCCCAAACTCAAACACATTTGAAGTTTGATTAAAAAAACCACTCTTGAAAAGTTGTGATACATAACCCCAGGATATAATAAATACAATAAACTTCATTCAACAAATAAACTCAACAAAAGTCAATTCAAGATAGCAGCTTTAAACCTAACAAGCTATATATGGCAATATGTGTATAACAAACACTGCGTTACATCATTCAATAGCTCCTGCATTTGTCATCAACAGTAATTCCAAACTTAACTAAAAACAAAAAAAATTATGACAATAAGACACCTCAGGAAAAGAAAACGACAATGATTCCTAATTTCGATCAAAGTAATTTAATTAAAACATTATTAACTGATAATGATAAAGCAAAAAACAATGTTAAATTTGTAGACCACGACTCACTAGATTGTAGCTTCTTGTGCATCTTGTTGATCTCAAGAAGAACCTCCTCTTGCTCTTTCCTCAACCGATCAAGCTCCTTCGAGATATCCATGATTCCGACAATATCCGGTGACGACATCGTGTGCTCCTTCTCAGAGATCGTCGTGCTAACTTCGATTCTTTCGGAAGATTCTAGAAATACAGTAGTATTACCTAATTAGGTTTTTTTACAACAATTGAGGATTGAGATTTTTTTTTTCACGAAAAAAGAGGAAAGAGGGGATTTGAGTATTTTGAAATTAATTTTCGGGTGATTATATGCGAATCCGATCATTGAAAGTATACGATGGGTGCCACGTGTCCTGCATCCAAGTCGGGCGGGTCGTTTTGCATTGACCCACGGATCGGATAACGGGATAAGCATAATCAGTTTTGATCCTTAGTATAATTTGTTTGGCAGTTACCCCAAAAGTTTTATTTTTTTGGCAATCTCACATCTTCGGTTAATAAATCATTCATTCCATTTATTAAATGTTCATTTTATCCTTTCCCCTTAACAATTATTTGAATTGATTCTCTTTTTTTCAAAATTACTTGAATTGATTTTAGTATTATAAATTTGAGAATATTAAATATTATTTTATTTATATTACAATATTGCCTAAAAAAATCACACAAAACATAAGCTAGTTTCTTCTTGTGTTTTCAAAAGCGGACGGACCATAAAGCCGGAAGCCCTACTGGTTACTGGTTCGATCAATTAAATCGATTAGATCAATGGTTCGACCGGTGTGACGTCATTATTATTTACTATATATATATATATATATATATATATATTTAGACTATCTAAAATACAATTATAATTAAATAAATTGTCATTCTTTGTCAATATAAATTCAAATTGTTGCATGCAAATAAACAAAGTGTTTCAAAAATCAAGATCAATGCCAAAAACATAAATCTCAAATATCCTTCAAGGATTCATATATCCAAAACAAGACAACAAGATTAAAAATAACCAACCAATGTCCAAAATATAGACTAAAGTACCACACAAAGAAATAACAATGTCTCAAAAACAAAAACTAAATTCCATGGAGTCATTTGAAGGTAAGACTAAAATATCTAATCATCTATAAATGTTGAAATAAACCGTCCCATTTCTTTACAAATAGCACAAATTGACAAATATCTTAAACAAGGCAAAAAAAGAAACTAATAAATGTTATTGCAATTCAAGTATATAATTAATCCTATTTAATGTTAAACAAGAGTTTATATAACTAATAATAACCAAAAATTCTACATTTTATAAAATAAAAAATTACCTGAAAATGAAATTAGTGAGAAAAAATCAATTAGGGATCTAGAGGATGGAGATTGAAGAAGACTAGACCACAAATGTCTTCGATTTTTTGTTGTAATTTGTGAAGGGAGAAGCAAGAAGCAAGAATAAGCGGCTACTTGAATATTGGGAGAAGAAAGATTCGGTAGAGAAATAATGAAAACAGCGTAAAATAGCCCTAGTCTTTTATTCAACCTTTTTTTTAAAGTGAACCGCTGGTTCACTAACCAACGTTTCACTATTCAGACTGATTAATTAGAGGAGTGGTTTTCAGGAGTAAGTCGGACCGGACTGAGAACCGGTTAGCGGTTAAATCGAGCGAACTGCCTGGTCCGTTCCAGTTTTAAAAACATTGGTTTCTTCTATTATTCTTGTTGGTCCCAAGTGGTCAGATGAGGTCTAGAGGGGGGGGTGAATAGACCTCTTCCAAAATCTACTTTTTAAAACTTCTAACTTTTCTGTTCAGCAGACTAAGCTGATCGAGAACAGTAAGCAGACTGAGCTGATCTAGCACAAAGCTTTGAACAGCAGAGTTGACCACTCTTCTGATTTCACTCAGCTGATTTTATCAAATCAGAGTTTAAAATAAACTAACTTGCAGCGGATTTATCAAGTGTTTTTCACAAGTAGTTTTCTTTAACCTTGAAATAGTTTTATCCCCAGTTTTTAACAAACTCCTTTTAAAACTTTTCAGCAGTTAACCTTTTAAGTGTTTTAAAACTGTTCTTTCAAATATGCAGGAAATAATGCAAGTTAAAAACACAAAGGATTTTTATAGTGGTTATATGGATGTAAATCCTTTAGTCCACTCTTCCAAGTCACTTAGATCTTGGGTTATACTAAATCACACAGATTACAGTATACAATGCTTACGCCAAACAACAAATGAAATGGCCGTAAGTTCACAATAGGGAATCACAAAGAAACTCCTATCCTCTGAAGTAATATCGCTCACTAAGATTGATATCTACTTCTCACAACACAACCCTAACAAAATCACTCAGATTTTACAAGTATTTTCTATTTTCTCTCTATTTAGCTTTGTCAACAAATGACTCGGCTGATGAGTGCTCTGTTCTTGAGTTTGAGACTTAGAAGAATTTTGCTTCAGATTTTTGCTCTCAAAGTGTGTTGTCTCTGTGTTGTTCTTCTTCTTCAACTCATGAACTAAGCTATTTATACTAAGGATTTGAAAATCTGCCCGTTGAGAGATCGCCAGTTGTCAAATCCTCGAGTACTGGTCCTTTTCTGCAGAACGGCTGTTGCGACTGAACACTGTACACTCTGCTGTACTTTCTGTCGCTTCGCATTAAATGCGCATTAAATGCACCAAGCTGATACGAGGTTTCTCTTCAATCATTTGTCATAAATACCCTTCCTCTTCAGCATTTATTACTTCAAGTGCATTTATTACCGTTGTAATAACTTCTGATCCACTTCCACTCTGCTGATCGAAGTCACTCGTCTGATGTATACTCGGCTGATCCCAAACTTGAACTAATCTGATTTGAGTCGGCTGATAGTCCACCAGTCTGATTACTTCTTCAGCAACAGATCAGTAGTCTTCTGGACCATATTTGACTAGTCTGATGAACTTCTTCCTTAGTCAAATATCTTCTAAGGTTTGTACTAAGCTTCCACTTAGCTGATGACTTTGGAAATCATCAAAACCTTCCTTTACTTCAAAGTCTTCATCTTCATCCAACAATTTCCCCCTTTTTGATGATGACAAAACTTCAGCTAAGTACCTGTACCTAAACTAAAGTTGAGTCCTCAAAAATTTCTGAGATAGAAATAATGTGTTGGAAGCTTGAACTTTTTATAGATTGATTTGAAAGTTACAGTGCAAGTTACAAGCAAGATGAAAAAAAAAAAAAATTACAAGTGAAGAAGGCTGGTTACAAAAATTTCAACAGATGACCTAGTCTAGTAATCTAGTCTAGTCCTCAGCTTCTTCATCTTCTTCTTCCTCATCAACTTCTTCTTCAACTTCATCACTACTGTCTTCATCTTCACCAGATGTGAAAGCATCAGCAAGACCTTTTAATTTTTCTCTTCTTTCTTCAGCTTCAAATCTTTTTCTGATGTCTTCAATCCTCTTATACTTAACGTCTGGATTAAGCTGTTCTTCAGCAGAGTACTTAGAGGCAGCTAACTCCTTGTCAGTTTTAGCTACTTCCTTGGGCTCTACTTTATCATCAGCTCCATCTTCAGCTTCCTTTTCAAGTACTTCATCTTCTTTTGGCTTTCCAGCAGCAGCCCGTTGGTCTCGTACTTGAATAGTTGCAGCAGCATCAACAACTAACTTAGCTGATTCCTCTTCCCCCTTTTTGTCAGCATCAGCAGGGTTGAGTTGATCAGGAGTTATGTTGACAGCAGCACAAAGCTTCTTGATGTTTCTATCCATGACTCTTTGCTCAGCACAGTGATGATTTAGAGTAGTTTCCATGCGAAGTTGATTAGCTTTTATTTCACCAGAATGGTCATTCAGACAGTCAACATTCAACTGAAGTGTTGACAGTTCAGTTTGTGCTTTGTCAGTGATGTTGGTAACCTCTTGCATTAGAGCAATGTTTTTCTCAGTTTCTGCTTCACCAACTTGTGTCATGACCCTAACAACCCTTGCAATGTCAGCTTCATTCCTTTGAATAGCAGTGTGGAGATGACCTACATCAGCCTTCACATCTTCAATATTTCTGCTCATATTCAATATGCTCTGAGTTAACATTAAAGAGTTATCTGGTGGTAGAGGAAAATCTTCAATGGCATCCTTGACCATTTTTGCAGTCTCTTCCTGCATTTGCTTAATCATCAGCTGATTTCTTGTCTCCATCTCCTTCAGAGTAGTCTCAATCAGCATCTGGATGGACTCCATCAGTGAGGAATGCAAATCAGCAGTAGGAGCAGAGTGTGATGATTCAGCAGGATCCTCTTCTTGTGGAAGTTCAGCAGGTTCTTCCTCCTGTTGAACGGTTGCTTCATGAAGAACAGGACTTTCTTCAGTTTTCCATTCCAAAGCTAAGGGAACTAAGTCCTTGACCATAATAGGCAGCTTCTTTGAAGTATCCAAGTTGATTTCTTCAGCCTTCTGGTCTTTCTTTTGTTCTTCACTAGCTGGCTCATCAGCTATGTGAATGATCTCAGTACCATCAGTAGACACAACTGTCTTCTGACGAATCAAGTCAGCTGGTACAAAGGGTGATGTAGTCTGTTTAATCTTCAGCTTCTCTTGATAAGTACTGATATCAGAGCCATAACAGATTTGCTGTAAACTTGGCAGACTGGGCGTTGAACTTGATGTTCCTGGTTCAAACCTTGATCTTTCAACCCATTTCTCCAGAGTAGTGTAAACAGCAATCTTGACTGCTCTATCAATTCTATCATCAGTAGGACTTGGCTTCTTTGAAATTGAGTTTTTAATAGCATTCGCCTCCTGACTGACAATAACTCTTGCATAGTCATGCAGTCTATCCCTTACAAAATCTGAGTCCAAAGCCTTGACAACAGAGGATGTTTGCAACCAGTTTAGAACCCAACGTCCTTCTGTAGCGAACTCCTTCCAGGCTTGGATTTCTTCCTCAGACTTGTTCAATCTATACTCTCTCCATTGATTGTATCTGATCTTCTCTGGGAGAAAAGTAGTCCTTGATTGAAACAGCTGGTTCAGCCTTTCCAGCTCAGCTTCAAATCTTTTGAAGGCAACGGAGTCATTTTGAACAATTTCAATTGCTCGTCTGACCTCCTTCTTTTTCTTTTTAATTGGTTCAGCCTTTGGTAGCACAAAGTCTCCTTCCTTAGGCTTTTCTCCAATCACGATGCCTCCAGACCTCCTTGGTCCATAAGCATCCTTCTTGCTCTCTTCCAGTGCCTTTGCCAAGTCTGCTTCTTCCTTGGCAGCTAACTCAGCTTCTGTCATTTTCTTGACATCAGCTTCCTTTTTACTTGCTTCAAGAGCTTTCTTTAGCTCAGCATCATCACGTTTTCGTTGTTCAGCCTCCTCACGCTTCTTCTTGTGATAAGCTGATACTTTTGCTTTGCCAGTTCTCTTCTTTCTGGCATTTCTTGACTCAACAACTGGTGCCGCAGCTGTTGTTTCTGGTAAAGCAACTGCTACTGGTGCAGCAGCAATTGGTTCGAGGATCTGCACTTCAGGATCCTCTTGAGGTTTAGCAACCTCAGCTGTTGGTGTAGGAATCTGTTTCACTTGGTCAGTAGATCCCTTCACTGATTCAACAGGCCTCTCAGCAGATTGAGGACTTCTTTTGGCTAACTCAGAAAGTTCAGTATCTTCATCAAGAAGTGTCAGCTTCTTTCTGGCAGTCCTTTTTGTGAAAGGTGGATTTGCAACGGTAGAAGTGGCAGTGTCCTTCATAGCACTTCTTGTTCTTTTAGCCACATTTTCAACCGGTAGCTCAGCTGAGATTGTCTTGTCAGAGGATGTCCCAGTAGACATCTCGTTGATTTCCTTGACTGTTTCATCAACAATCAAATCAGCAGCATCCTTTCTTTTAGAGACAACTGTTCTGGCTTCAACAGCAGGCTTTGCCGTTTGAACAGTCGACTTGCTTTTCTTGCCTTTATCAGCAGGCTTTTCTGGCTCAGAAGCCTTTCTTTTCTTTTGCTTCAACTCTGTCACAACCGCAGGCTCCTTTGATCTTCCAGATTTCACTGGTTCATAAATCTTCAATTCTTTAGCCTTGTGAACATCCTTGCCATTTGTAACATCACATCCCAAATTTACTAGCAGATGACTCAGGAATATTCGGTGCAGAGTGTAACCACGCACTTTGTGATCAGCCAGTATATACCAAATGTAGTTTGCCCAGTTCACCTTCAAGCCATAGAAAATGGCAATCATTGTGTGCAGACGCTTCATTGGTACGCTGTCTAGTGAGAATGTGCAATTCTCCAAAACTTTGGCAACCAAGTCTGCCATTCGTTGAAACTCGTCTTTCAATTGATTTTTCTTTATGCTCCCAGTTAGCATTTCATCCTTCTTTGAAGCCAGATTCCAGAAATCTGCTTCAAATGGAGTAGAGAGAGTTGCAATATCAGTAGAACCTTCAAGAGAGAGTCCATATCTCTCACTTAGCAGTTTTGGGGTTACGCAGATAGCTTTGTCCCCAATCTTGGCAGTGATCTCCACTTTCTCAAAATTGACATCCTTCTTGGAACCATAAAATTCCATTACTTGGTCTTTGAAGATCATATCTTCATGGGCCTCCATGAAGTTTACCAGTGAGGCTGCCTTAAATTTCTCCAGAATTTCCTTCATTAATGGTGTGCCAGTCGTATGGTAGGTCAGGTAGTTCAAGAACATACCTTCAGCAGCAGCTTCTTTTGCAGATACCTTGGAACCCATTTTCCTGAAAGAGAATGAAGAAAAACGAGAGTAGATTTGCAGTTGAATGGATGCAAAAATGCTCTGAATGCTTTTGAAATTTTTAGGGTGCGTAAAAGCTCAGTCAGCTGATCAGATCTGGATTTATAGATGTTAATTCTTGTCGGTTTCCGTGAAAAGTGGTAACCGTTAGATTAGTCATTGTAAAAGCAGATCGTGTGACCGTGATACGCGGATTTCAAAATAGCATTAAATATGTCAGACGGGCGGGAAAACGAAACGCCACTTGTCTGTTACTTATAAAAGCGTGCTTTTTATGAAACGTTTTTAGTGCAACACTTTAAATATAAGCTGACATAAATAGAAACAGATGAGTAAAGTACTTATCTGATTTATGACTTGTCTGATACAATATATCACTAGTGAAAGCCAATATCTAGTGATCTTCCTTTGCTGTTTGTCAATCCAGCAAGATAATTAATCTTCAAATCTTCAAGAGTTAAGAGCAAATCTTTTGCTTAAAGCAACTTCAACTAACTGTCATTGAAGATTTCATCTTTAAAACAAGGGTACCGCTAGTCTTACACGTTCCCCCTGAATTCAAGAATTCATCAGTCAACTAGTCTGTTGAGAGTCAGTCTTCTTGAAGTATAACACACTTGTTGTAGTCAGATTAGTGAGCTGTTTGAAACCAGTCTTCTGATAGGTTCCCCCTCAGCTTATGAATCCAATTTTAACAAGCCTAGTTCCACTCTTAGAGTAGAAAATCTTGCATCACTCAATGGTTTGGTGAAAATGTCAGCGATCTGATTATCTGTTTGAACATATTCAATAATAACATTTCCTTTTTCAACATGGTCTCTGATGAAGTGATGTTTGATCTCAATATGCTTAGTCCTGGAATGACTTGTAGTATTCTGAGTAAGTGAGATTGCACTTGTATTATCACAGTAGATAGGGATTCCACTGATCTTCAGATTATAATCTTCTAGTTGATGCTTCAACCAGAGTATTTGTGCACAACATGCTCCAGCAGCAATGTATTCAGCTTCAGCAGTAGATATGGATACTGAAGTCTGTTTCTTACTCATCCATGAGATCAGACGACTGCCTAAAAATTGACACGTACCTGTTGTACTCTTCCTATCAATCTTGCAGCCAGCGAGGTCAGAATCTGAATATCCAACAAGTTCAAATCCTGATTCCCTTGGGTACCACAATCCCAATTCTTGAGTGCCCTTAAGATACTTTAATATCCTTTGAGCAGCTAAGAGATGAGATTCCTTAGGATTTGATTGAAATCTCGCACAAACCCCAACAGAATACATAATATCAGGTCTGCTAGCTGTTAAGTATAGCAGTGACCCAATTATGCCTCTGTATTTGGTGATGTCAACTGATTTGCCATCTTCATCCTTGTCCAGACGAAATCCAGTGGACATAGGAACATTAACAGATGAACTAGTTTCCATACCAAATTTCTTAAACAGATCTTTTGTGTACTTTGCTTGATTTATGAAAATACCATCAGGTAGCTGTTTAACTTGTAATCCAAGAAAGTAATTTAATTCTCCCATCATGCTCATTTCAAACTTGTTCTGCATCAGCTTAGAGAATTTTTCACACATCTGTTTGTTGGTTGAACCAAAAATAATATCGTCCACATATATTTGAACTAGCAATATATGTTCTTCCCATTCAATAGTGAACAAGGTCTTGTCTACTTTACCTTTACGAAATCCTTTTACTAAAAGAAAATCAGATAGAGTATCATACCATGCTCTTGGAGCCTGTTTGAGTCCATAAAGAGCTTTCTTCAGACGATATACCTTGTCTCCCTGTTTATAAACTTCAAAACCGGGGGGTTGTTCAACGTACACTTCTTCTTGCAATTCTCCATTGAGAAAAGCAGACTTCACATCCATCTGATATACTGTGAAGTTCTTGTGAGCAGCATAAGCTAGAAACAGTCTGATTGCTTCAAGCCTTGCAACTGGTGCGAATGTCTCATCAAAATCAATGCCTTCTTCTTGGCAGTAACCTTTGGCCACTAGTCTTGCTTTATTTCTGGTAACAATACCATCTTCATTCATCTTATTTCTGAAAACCCACTTAGTGCCAATTACTCTTTGATGAGTAGGTCTGGGAACTAAGTACCAGACTTCATTCCTTTCAAATTGATTCAACTCTTCTTGCATTGCTTCAATCCAGTGAGAATCACCAAGAGCTTCATCAATTACTTTGGGCTCAATTTGTGAAAGAAAACTTACAAACATTGTTTCATTTGCAGTTGACCTTCGAGTTCTCACTCTGTCCAAAGGATCACCAATCACTAACTCAGGTGGGTGATCTTTGAGCCATCTGAGATCAGGTTGCAAATCTGAATGTTGTCCTCTGGATTGATCTTGCAACACCACTGTTGGAGTCTCAGTAGTAGTCTGTTGAACAGTTGTAGTCTGTTGAACAGTCTCTGGTCTGTTAGCTGTTTGCAACTCCTCTGTTAGACAATCAGCAGACTGATTTTGAACAGCACTTGAGTTAACAGCTTGAGATAAATTGGGTAGTATGATGGGTACATATTCTTCTTTTCTTTCCACATTCAATTTCTGAAATTCAGCAGACAGTTCTTGATTTGCACTTTGATTCTTTTCAGAAGATTGACTTGGTTCATCAAATACTACATGAATAGATTCTTCTACAAGTAAAGTTCTTTTGTTAAACACTCTATAAGCTTTACTAACAGTAGAGTAACCTACAAAAACAGCTTCCTCAGCCTTTTCTGCAAATGCAGTAAGGTGATTTTTCCCATTGTTCAAAACATAACATTTACAACCAAAAATCCTAAGATAATGTAAATTAGGCTTTCTGTTGTTCCATAGCTCATAAGGTGTCTTGTTTTGACTTTTGTTGATCATACACCTGTTCTGTGTATAACATGCTGTATTTGTAGCTTCTGCCCAGAATCTTTGGGGCAGCTTTGCTTCAGCTATCATTGTCCTGGTAGCTTCTTTTAGAGTTCTGTTTCTCCTTTCAGCAACTCCATTTTGTTGAGGGGTTCTGGCAGCAGAGTACTCATGACTGATTCCTCTGGAATTACAGTACTCTTCAACAGTAGAGTTTGTAAACTCAGTCCCTCTATCTGATCTGATCTTCAATATTCTTTGACTCTTCTCATTCTGGATCAGTTCCATCAGATTAGTAAGATGTTCCTTGGTTTCACTTTTCTTCTTCATGAAAATCACCCAAGTAAATCTTGAAAAATCATCCACAACAGCTAGGCAGTACTTCTTTCCACCATTGCTGATTGGATCAATAGGGCCAAACAAATCCATATGCAGCAGCTCCAAAATTCTGATTCAAGATTGGTGCTTCTTGCTTTTGAAAGATGATTTCACTTGTTTACCCTTCTGACATGCGTCACAAAGCTTGTCTTTGCTCATGACTGTCTTTGGAATTCCTTCTACCAGATCATTCTTTATCAATCTGTTTATGGTCTTGAAATTCAAATGATTCATTCTTTTGTGCCAAAGCCAACTGATTTCACTTGGTGTAGAAGCCACTAAGCAAACATTTGAATTCTTGTCCACAGAATTCCAGTCGACTACATAGATATTTCCCTGTCTTCTTCCAGATAGAATGACCTTCTTTGTTCCTACTTGTTCAACATAGCACTTATCTGATGAAAACACCACGGAAAATCCCTTGTCACAAAATTGACTTATGCTCAGCAGATTGTATTTCAGGCCATTAACATAAGAGACGTCAGATATCTCTATGTTTCCTTTGATAAGCTTTCCAACAGCTACAACCTTGCCTTCTTTGCTGTCTCCAAAAGTAACTCTTGGACCATTCACAGCAACAGCATCTGCCAGTTCATGTATGTCTCCACACATGTGCCTTGAACATCCACTGTCCAAGTACCATTTCTTCACTACTTTACTCCTACTCCTAATCCTAACCTACAAAACAAAATAAAATTGTTTTAGGTACCCTTTATTGAGAGGGTCCTGGTGGATTAGTATCACCTTTGACAACCCAAGATGTTGAAGTCTTAGGCTTCTTAGGCTTTGCAATTTTAGCAGGAGCATGAGCAACTTCATTTTCATCATAGACAGCAGGCATATTATATTGATGATCATTATGATGATGATAAGGCTCATAAGCAGGATATGATGCATGATAGGCAGGGTAGGCATGCATTGGTTGATGAGCAGGATATGCAGCATAGTGAGGTGGATAATGAGGTGCAGCATAATATGGTGGATAAGCAGGTTGCACATAATAAGACTCATTTCCATAGTAAGCATTTTTGTTATAATTTCTTTGCTTCTTAGGTCTGCTCTTTACTTGCTCTTTAACAGACGACTTAGCTTTACTAGTCTGATTGGTTTTACTCTTATCAGCAGACTTCTTGGGACTACTCTGCTGTTTGGTTTTACCAGTCTGTTTTTCAGTTTCAGGCTTTTTACCCTTCTTAGCCTTAGGAGTCTGGATCTCCTTTTTCTCAACCTCAAGTGAAGTAGATTTAGTGGTCTGAACGTACAAGATAATATTACTATTATCAGCAGATACAAATTTTTCAGCTCTATTCAGTTCTAAACTTTCTTTCACTACAGGTGTACTCTGTTTAGTTGATTTATCAATTGATGCAACAGACGACGTAGGAACAGATGACTTATTATGCAAAGATATTCTAGCTTCAAGTTCTTTGATCTGTCCTTTGTACATTTCACATTCAGCTCTCAGAGATTCACATTCATGCGAAAGCTTTTTTATACATAGCTGATTCTTCAGGTCTTTCTGCCTTCGATTTCAGTTTAGTATTTTGCTTTTTCAGCATGATCATCTCGTCCTTAAGCTTAGCAAGCTCATTTACAACATCTACTTTGTTGTTCATCATTTGCTCAAATGAGCTAAACAGTTCAAGCTCACTTTCAGAGAGTATTACCTCATTGTCAGAATCATCAGATTCCTTTGCCATGAGACACAGCAGTGCAGGTGTTTCGTCAAAAACAGAGTCATCACTTGAAGTGCCAGATTCTGTGTTTGATGAGTAGATGGCTGCCATCTTTTCAGCTTCAGCCAACAGCACCTTGCTCTTTTGGTATCTCTTCTCTCTTCGTTCTTTTCTTTGTTTCTTTTCCTCCTCTGTATACTTCTCCGCTTTAGGATATGGGCAGTCCTTGATGAAGTGTCCCAATTTCCTGCAATTATAGCACATCATTTTGGATTTATAATCATCCTTAATATCATGAGAATTAGAGGTAGGTTTAGAAGTAGAAGCATTGTTATATTTGTTCTTCATTTTTCTCTTGTAGAACTTTTTGAACCCGTTCAATAACAACGCAACATCGTCAGCAGTATATTCCTTTTTGCTCAGTACTGGGGCCTCATCAGATGAGTCCTCTCCTCTGCTTTTTCCAGACGATCTTCTTGTTCTTTCTGCAGCGACCAGTGCAGCAGTGGGGCCAGAAGTTGAGGTCTCTTCTATTCCCATCCTTGGCATTTTATACTCGTACGCCTTGAGTACAGAAAACAGCTCCGTCAGAGAGATCTTCCCCAGATCCCTAGATTCTTCCATAGCTGTGATCTTCATGTTGAACTTGGGTGGTAGCGCCTTCAGGACTTTGAGAGTGATCTCTTTGTCTGTGAATGTCTTACCCAGCTTTAACA
Source organism: Penstemon davidsonii (assembly GCA_034814905.1). Classification (NCBI taxonomy): domain Eukaryota; kingdom Viridiplantae; phylum Streptophyta; class Magnoliopsida; order Lamiales; family Plantaginaceae; genus Penstemon; species Penstemon davidsonii. The sequence goes on from JAYDYQ010002688.1 coordinate 11,445,791, forward strand.
CGTTGTTCAGCACTTTGGTAAACCTTGAACTCATCTGGTCAATGGTTTCTCCAGGCTTCATTTTGAAGTTCTCAAACTTCTCCATGGCAACACTTAGATTGTGTTCCTTGATGGCTTCATTTCCTTCACTCATATCCCTGACTTTGTCCCACATCTCTTTTGATGTTTTACAGTGTTTGACATAGTCAAACCTTTCATTGTCCAGGGCTTTAGTCATGATGAAGATTCCAACTTTATCAAGATTTTTCAACTTGATTTCATCAGGTGACATTTCTTCTTCATCTTTGTCCACGATCACTTCTTGATCATTGACTTTGATGGTTTTTGTGACTCTTATCGGACCTTTGGTTATGCATCTGTACATATTGTCATTGTAAGCAGCAAGGAAAATTTCCATGCGTATCTTCCAGTCCTCAAAGCTCATACCGCCTATGTGGGGAACAAGGCTAATGCAATCCATTTTTCAAAAAGTTTTGTTTTTCAAAAAGATGCTCTTTTGAAAACCTTTGCAAACCTTTGAAAAACACTTAAGGATCAAGCTCGTTGATCAGGCAAATGATTCAGATGAACCACCTGCTCTGATACCACTTGTTGGTCCCAAGTGGTCAGATGAGGTCTAGAGGGGGGGGTGAATAGACCTCTTCCAAAATCTACTTTTTAAAACTTCTAACTTTTCTGTTCAGCAGACTAAGCTGATCGAGAACAGTAAGCAGACTGAGCTGATCTAGCACAAAGCTTTGAACAGCAGAGTTGACCACTCTTCTGATTTCACTCAGCTGATTTTATCAAATCAGAGTTTAAAATAAACTAACTTGCAGCGGATTTATCAAGTGTTTTTCACAAGTAGTTTTCTTTAACCTTGAAATAGTTTTATCCCCAGTTTTTAACAAACTCCTTTTAAAACTTTTCAGCAGTTAACCTTTTAAGTGTTTTAAAACTGTTCTTTCAAATATGCAGGAAATAATGCAAGTTAAAAACACAAAGGATTTTTATAGTGGTTATATGGATGTAAATCCTTTAGTCCACTCTTCCAAGTCACTTAGATCTTGGGTTATACTAAATCACACAGATTACAGTATACAATGCTTACGCCAAACAACAAATGAAATGGCCGTAAGTTCACAATAGGGAATCACAAAGAAACTCCTATCCTCTGAAGTAATATCGCTCACTAAGATTGATATCTACTTCTCACAACACAACCCTAACAAAATCACTCAGATTTTACAAGTATTTTCTATTTTCTCTCTATTTAGCTTTGTCAACAAATGACTCGGCTGATGAGTGCTCTGTTCTTGAGTTTGAGACTTAGAAGAATTTTGCTTCAGATTTTTGCTCTCAAAGTGTGTTGTCTCTGTGTTGTTCTTCTTCTTCAACTCATGAACTAAGCTATTTATACTAAGGATTTGAAAATCTGCCCGTTGAGAGATCGCCAGTTGTCAAATCCTCGAGTACTGGTCCTTTTCTGCAGAACGGCTGTTGCGACTGAACACTGTACACTCTGCTGTACTTTCTGTCGCTTCGCATTAAATGCGCATTAAATGCACCAAGCTGATACGAGGTTTCTCTTCAATCATTTGTCATAAATACCCTTCCTCTTCAGCATTTATTACTTCAAGTGCATTTATTACCGTTGTAATAACTTCTGATCCACTTCCACTCTGCTGATCGAAGTCACTCGTCTGATGTATACTCGGCTGATCCCAAACTTGAACTAATCTGATTTGAGTCGGCTGATAGTCCACCAGTCTGATTACTTCTTCAGCAACAGATCAGTAGTCTTCTGGACCATATTTGACTAGTCTGATGAACTTCTTCCTTAGTCAAATATCTTCTAAGGTTTGTACTAAGCTTCCACTTAGCTGATGACTTTGGAAATCATCAAAACCTTCCTTTACTTCAAAGTCTTCATCTTCATCCAACAATTCTAACCCAAAGACTAAGACATTGATGTTGAACATATGATGTTTTAATTTTGATGCATGAGTCGTAATTTTAATATATAGATTTTTCAACACCATTGTCAGAGTTTTTGGGTTAAAGTACTAAAATAAACTATCTTATGTTTTGTGTAATTTTTTAAAGCAAAATTGGAATAGAAATAAAACAATATTAAATGTTCTCAAGCTCATATTATTAAAATCAAAATTAAAGTAGTTCTAAAAAAAGATCAATTCAAGTATTTTTTAAGAGGAAGTGTAAAATGGACATTTAATAAGTAAAATGGATGGTTGTTAACAAAAGGGGTGTGATTGTCAAAAAATTAAAAGTTTTGGGGGTAACTGCCAAACAACGATAGTTCAGGGGGTGTAAGTGCAAATAACCCATAACATGTCTATATATATACTATTAGAAGGAGAAGGCATGTCATAGTGCAGTAATTTGTTTATATTTCTATTTTGCCATTAATTTTATATAAGTTTTTGACGTTTTCACTTCCACCCCCCCCCCCCCCCACCCCCCCCCCCCCCCACCCCCCCCCCCCCCCACCCCCCCCCCCCCCCACCCCCCCCCCCCCCCACCCCCCCCCCCCCCCACCCCCCCCCCCCCCCACCCCCCCCCCCCCCCACCCCCCCCCCCCCCCACCCCCCCCCCCCCCCACCCCCCCCCCCCCCCACCCCCCCCCCCCCCCACCCCCCCCCCCCCCCACCCCCCCCCCCCCCCACCCCCCCCCCCCCCCACCCCCCCCCCCCCCCACCCCCCCCCCCCCCCACCCCCCCCCCCCCCCACCCCCCCCCCCCCCCACCCCCCCCCCCCCCCACCCCCCCCCCCCCCCACCCCCCCCCCCCCCCACCCCCCCCCCCCCCCACCCCCCCCCCCCCCCACCCCCCCCCCCCCCCACCCCCCCCCCCCCCCACCCCCCCCCCCCCCCACCCCCCCCCCCCCCCACCCCCCCCCCCCCCCACCCCCCCCCCCCCCCACCCCCCCCCCCCCCCAAAACATATTCTGAAAATTTGAGAGATTCATGGATGAAATTGAGCTTGAAGTGAAGGTTAAAGATGAATATATTCAATTGAATTGTTAAGGGTGGTAAAAAACTTTAGAACTTCAACTTCTTCTTCAATTAAAGGCTTGCATGGTGGTCTTAGGATTTGATTTTTAACAGTCAGGAGGTATCGCTGGAAAGCTTGAGATGGCAGATTCCTAATGGTGGTGGTTTTCACCGGTGGTGGCTGGAGGTGGTGGCCGGAATACGGCAAAGAAGACAGAGTGTATGCTGAAAGTTTGGGGGCACTTTTGAAGCTCTTAGAGTGGGAATTTGGACTTGAGTTCTTCATAAAAGTTGTAGAGGAGGTCGATTACTATGAGAATAATCAAATGGTTTTGTCTTAAACTTATTTTACAATGGAGTAATCAAGGCCGTAGCAGCAACAATCCATAATCTGCAGACAATTATAATGTGCGATCATAACTTTGAAGGAGATTTTGACTTGTTTGGAGAAGGAATTTGGAAATGTTTTCTTCCTAAAAATTGTAGATAACATCAATAAATATAAGGAGGTGTTGTTTTAAAGTAGCATTTATAGTTTTATTGGAACATAATTGAGTTAAACGAAGTTGTATGAATCTGTCAAACAGGGGACATGGGGCCTGTTTGTTTGGCGTTTCCCAGAATTTTTTTGTGTTTGGAAAATGCCAAACAAACATGTTTTCTATTTTCCGAAATAAATTTTTCATCCATTAATTTTCACAAACTACTCTCTCAAAAGCCAAACAAACAACAATTTTCTTATCTCTAAACAAAACCTATACAAACTCTACTTTGATTTGACATAAAGTAACCTATCTCTTACACAATTTATCTCACATAACAAACATGATTGACATAAGTCTTACACATCTTACACCTACAACCCAACTCTTCCAAAAAAACCTACACCTACTTTATTTCTCAAACCACTCTCTCAAAACCCAAACAAACAACATTACGCAAATCGAGATTATTTCACAAACCTCCACTACTCTCCCAAACTACTTTCCCAAACGCCAAACAAACAGGCCCATAAATTCAATGTAACTAGTTATGAATTATAATTGAACCTACCAACAACAAATTTTCATTAAGTAGTAATGTTAGAATATCTAATTTATGAGCTCGAAGCACTTCCTAAGGCAAAACAAACAAGGATCGATGATAATCGTCGACAACCTCAAGAACACGAGCACAAGCTAAGAGTCATCCACCACCTCAAATCAATCAAACATCTTCTACAAACCATTTGAGTGAAACGTCTTATATCCTTTTTGTATGGATGACGTAGTACAACACAAAAATAAGATTCAATTCAATCCCTAAATTTAAGAGAAAATTGGCTCCTTAATCCCATCCCCAACACTAGTTTGATCAAATCACAGCCATTTATGCACAACGACATCCATCCAACAGTTGTACCAAATGATCTCTCTATGTTTAAGGTATATAATCAAGCCACTAACAAGGAAACAACTACAGCATAGAAAGCATGTCAATGGTGGCAACTAAGAAAATCCCACAATCTATGTACATAAATAAATACAATTACGTCTTTTCTATTAACTAAATTACTGACTTGAGCATCAGAATGGTTTTGCCTAACTGCCTAAGTCGCCCATGACCTAGGTTTTACTCTTTTGCAGGCCAGCGGAGAAGACAAACACATTGTCCGGTCATGTTGAAACTCGATCCATCATGAAATATCATCAAGTATTAATAACGGAATATAATCACAATGAAAACACATGCCTAAGTAAGGTAAAAGTTTTCATAAAGGCTCAAACAAATTTATACACACAATACAAACCGTGATAGGTAGGAGTTAAACAAAAGTACATACCCATGAAAGATTCTAAATTCATTGCCATTGGCTTGAAAATTAAATAACAAGTTATCAAACTTATAGTGTTTCAACTCCTGAATCTGTGAATTGCATAATTCATACACTAAGTTGCAATATTTGTTTAATAACTGCACCAGTCCATTATAGAACTCCTGTCTCGTTTTAAAATCCCACTGTCGATGGTGATGCACATTTTTCTTCCTTTTGATTATTTTTTTCTTTTCTTGTTTCTTGATTGTCAATATTTTAACCAGAGATGAGCAAAAACTGGGAGCCATTATAAAAATGGGAACATTGTTAGTCCATCTAGAATCGATCCAATAAATCAAAAACACTGTCTTGAGAAGCAAACTGCAAATCCTGCACCATGGAGTAAAATCCCAAACAATGTTAAATTCTAAGACCTTTATGAAATTAAGGTACAAAAGTGACCAAATAGAAAGGCATACTGTAAGTTGGAAATCGGGTGGAGTGTCGAGCTCTAAGTTGTCAAGATCACTAATTCCACAGAAAGCATTGCTATCTCTTTGCTGATTTATATCACTTACATTGCTAATTAATTGAGTTGAAGAGGCAGTATTTGGTTTTGAATCGCCAAACGGAGCATAAGACTCGATTATCTCATTGCATAAAAGGAAGTCTGGTTCACTTAAATCTACAGCTTCCGATTCTCCTGCCAAGCAACCGCCATAGTTCATTTCGTCCTCTAACTTATGACCACAAGAAGGATCATGAGATGGCTCATTCATATTCTCCGTCTCCTAAATCACAATATAAATTGCTACCAAGTTATTGGAATTTCCAAGGATCATGATCCCAATAAGAAATTCTATATAACTATAATGAAAAATAAATAGATCAAACACGCATTGCTAAAGCATCTGAAGTTGCGACTAACCTGAAGAAGCAATTGCACAAAATAATCATCGGAGCCACAATCGGAAGAGGGGGTAATCCCCTCCCTTGGAGGATCAGGAGTATACGTCTTAGGTGTCCTTGGAATCACTTGAACTATACCCATATCAGATTCTGAGATCACCAATGAAGTCTCGTTTTTCTCAGTCTCCTTCTTCGTCTGAAAGAAAATTTTAGAAACCACATATTGCCCTTCTCTTTCATCTTCATCGGTCCCCAAGTGGTATTGGTGCATAACCCAATGACATTTATCAGGTTTGGATCCCTTATTTGATGTTTCATAAAGAACCATGATTTTTTTGAAACCTTTTAGAAGTCCATTTACATTCAAAGCTTTTGTTTTCCCTGTTTTGTGCCAACGGACATGTGCCTTTACTATGTTTCCTTGATTTTGAATTTTACGGCGTTTTCTCTGACCACTAGCATATGCATTAATTATTTTGTAAAAGAAGTGGACACTGCTTCCATCTTTTTTTGCACCTAAACACAATACCAAAATGCGAAGATAAGATAAAGTAAATGAAAATGAACAAATATGAAGCTCATTCTTCTATCATTTGCTGCTAAACAAAATCCAAGAAACAAGACATAGCCTAAGGTACATTTAGTAAAAAGACCTTTATTATATATATGGACCAAGTAAATATGTTGATTTTAACTCACCAGGAAGATTTTCTGGATGAGTGTAGCATATCCCTTCATCACCTTCAAGGGTTGGGATGAATTCAGCAATTAACTTGTGTGGCTCTGAATCACCCACCTCGCATTTTGCAGCCAAATGTTCTAATAGCTCGTCATCAGACGGGTCAAATTTAACCCCAGCAGGGAAGCCAGGCCAATCATTAGAAACCTGAATGAGAGGAGAGTAATTTTACAATTAAATACTTTTGCCTACAAAAAACCAAGTCCATATTAAGGCCAAAATTGTTGCCGATGTTGATCATGAAAACATAAAGGCATAGTTTGGTTAGTGAGTAAAAGAAGGTATGAAGCTCAATGTTCTATCCTTTGATGCAATTAATCGCATTTTCCTTGGCGTTATACTCAGTAAAACTCAGTAACCAAACATTGTACGAAGAAACAGAGTTGGTTCTTTTTGGCTAAAATAAACAATGGGCTTAAACAGAATATTCATATACTACATGACTTATTCAATGATGGAAGTATAAGAAAAAGGCTTGCTATTTAGATTGATTAAAACTTTGAACTTACATCAGTATTATCAATGAGATATTGGCAATTGGGGCATTTCCTATTAGCTCCACAATCTTTGATTTGATGTGCAGCAGGAACACAAGCATTTTTCACCTTTTTTGCAAGTCCTCTGCTATCTATAAGCCAAGCCCTGCATCATTTTAACAAATTTTAGTAGATCATATGTTAACATTTCAAGATCATCATATGTAAGAACAATGTTGGAAACTACCCAAACTTAAACACAGAAGTACAATGCAAATCTCTTCAAATTTAAACTCCACATAATCAAGGACACTCACATTTACCCTTAAAATATGTACCCAAAATCACAACAATCCAAGGCAAGGTACATTAATATAAAACACCAGGTTTTCATACATTACACTGCAAATTTACAAGATTCCAAGTACTGCTCGAAGATTTTCCAATTTTTTTGGAGAAAACCCTTTTTATAAACAGTGACTTCTTTGAAATCAAAAACCCATTTGCATTGGTTTCAAATTGCACTGAACATATTCAACAACAGATACCATTTTATCATTCATTTCCATAATCTAATACAAAAGCCCACCTCCATTAGGACGAAATTATAAATAAAAGTGTATACAAACAACAGGGGCGCAAATGATTTTGATTTAATGACACCAAAAGGAAAAGAAGATTAAAAAAAAAAAAAAACTCAATGAATAGTATTCATCAAAATGAAGACTTTCAATGAACTCATCAACAAAACTCCAACTATTTCTTAGAGTAAACTTTAAAAAAAAACCCATAAACAATGACTATCAGAATCAGTAAAAAAAAAAAAGGAATTTCATGAAAATCTTTACATAATTCACCCATTCAAATCATTCTGAATCAAACCCATAACACATGAAAGGCAAATAACATATTTTTTGCCTCTTTGTATTCCAAGGTTTTATTTTTACCTATCCTTTCAGAAATTATAAAAAAAATCCCAAATAAAAGGAATCGATTTTATCCATTTATGTATACCTAGCCATAATAATCAGAAGAAACTAATATGATGAGCACAAAATTGCAAATGCACTCGAAGCTGCAGAGAGAATGTCTGATACTTTCCCTTTTCTCCACTCGGTTAAGTAAAAGAGTGAGTTAGAGAGCGGGAAAACCCAATAATAGGCTAGGAATTCCAAACCTCAGGCTCGGACTAAGTTTTGTAATCTCAAATGGAGGTCCCACGGTTGACCGAAGCTAACTCCGAGCCTCGGGCTGTCAACTGAGCTTAGTTTTTGCTGTAAAAGGGCCGATGTAAGACTTGCCCTCCAAGCTATAAGTGGAAAATGGGAAATAGGAAATGATTTACCTGTTTTGCCCACGTGACTTTTGTTAAATGACTTTCTTATATAGTCTAATTTGGTGTTATAATTACTGACGGATTTGAGAAATACGCGAGGGTAGAAGTGGAAATTGATATTTTATCTGTGAATTACTGATTATTCACGAAAAATAATATTTTGTCATTATTACTGAGCTATAGCTATAGGAGATCTAGCAGGTGGATATAGCGCAGATCTGCTGTATCTTTTGCTGACACGTGGCTTTGAACAATATCTTTTACCTATGTTCTTCAATTTTAGGGTTATATTAGGCAATGTATTTAATGCATCAAAAATTACTCATCCGGTTCAAAATATTTGTTGTTTTAAAAAGTTTTTTTTATGTCATATTATCTGTCACTTTGGATTTTAATAAAGCCTTTATTACTCCTTTTTCATTTTTACCTTTTATGCTCATAAATTTTCTCAAATATTAGTGGAGGATAATTAATTAAAAGGATATCTTAGTCTTTTTCATTTTTTTTCCCTAGAATTCAATTATATTCAATTATTTCCTTAATTTGTGTGCATACACATGAAATGACAAATATTATGAAACGGAGGGAGTAATTAATCAATATATCAATGTAGCTGAATTTGTATTTGGGGAACATGTGGGATCATTGTTGAATGGTGTTGTCAAATCAATAATAAAAAATGATTTCTAATTATTAGTATTTTCAAATTAAGTAGAAACGTCGTTTAAATTGCTAGCGTTGTCAAATAAAAAAAATATAAACTCTATTATCTTAATTTTTATTAAAATTTGAAAATTAATCAATTTTTTTTTTTTGGTTCAAATTGAAACCAAATCAAGTGAAAAGGAGAACAAAGAAGCCCTAAAACGTTGTAAAGTACTAAAAATAAGTTTAGGCCATCTCCAGTGATCCCCTCTACCCCTTCACTTCAAACTTTCCTTCCCCTCTCTAGTCATCTTCAGTGACTCAGTCTTTCCATTTTAATTAATTCCAATTTTCATATTTCTTAATAATAATAATAAATCATATTTAATCTTAATGTATTTAATTTTCATAAATCGTTTTTAATTATGTTATTATAAATTAATAAAAATTAAAGTTAAATTTGTAAATTTTAAAATAATAAACAAATTAAATTTTCTTACAATGTTATTCAAATTCAAACATTAATGTTAAGTTTATTAAATAAAAGTTACAATTATAAAAGTAATAAAAATAAAAATAAAGCAATTTCGTCGCCACCTGTCCACCGACCGAGGTGGGTGGCCCCCACCCCTCCAGGAGGTGGAAGAAGATCTCCCCACCCACCTCTGTCCCATTCCCCCCTCATCAGTGGAGATCACTCCATTTTTCCCCTCTCTCACCCACTCCCCCTCCCCCTTAAGCATTGGAGATGCCCTTAGGTTAGTAAAATGTACACAAGATCTCAAACACAAATGTTCCAGTTGAAGAATTTAACCTTGAATGATGTGATTTTCTTTTTCAATATATAACATTGCCATATATATTATCTTTAAAAGTAATTGCATTCTCATATATCAATGGAGTTCAAGGCTTCTGGATGAAACCTTATTTTACAACTACTATAATACATCACATTAAGCCAAACTCCATAATCTACAATTTTCTTCCATTGAAATCAAGATGATACAAAAGTTAAGGGATTAACAGCCTTCATATCTCCAGTAATTAGAGATTTTAGTCAAAATCATCACTTTCTAAGTAAGTAGATAATTAGTAGCATTGGTTAAAGCAAAAGAAAAACCCTCTAGGCTTATTTTCCATTGGCGTTTTTGGTGTGTCGACTGTGTTGTCATCCCTCTTGGACATCAAAGAGCTCGTGCCTGGAGACTCGGGTGGAAAAACAGCATTCTCGGAAGTGAAAATCCTCGGTGGTATAGCTGGTAGAGATGGTGAAATTGTAGATAGATACTGAAGGAGCATTTGTATTATTTGACTGAAGTTGGGTCGGGTATTTGGATCCTCCTTCCAACATGAAGTCACTATTGCAGCCAAATCTTCCGGAAGATCATCTGAACTTGGCCTTAGATTCTGAAATGGAAAAAGGTACAAGTCCAATTATGGTCGACCAAATTACAAAACGAGACACGGTAATATGGTTCTTGTCGTAACCTCCTAAAAACTCAAGGGAAATCACACTATTACAATATTTGACATTTTGCACCCTAAAAATACTTTGTTTTGGCACTTTGGACCCTGAAATTGGAATGTTGCACTTTGCACCCTCGAATTGCAATTCTTTGGCAATATAGTGGCTATTTTGCACCCCAACAGGTTGCAATTTGGTAAAGAATATGCAACTCTAGGGTGCAAAGTACCAAGATTTCAATTTCAGGGAGCAAAGTGCCAAAAGTGTATATTATAGACCACTACCGACACACACACCCACACAAACTTGGGAACTCAATTATAAGAACAAAATTTTAAATTTCATGTAGAGAAGAAGTAATTACTTTGAAAGCAGCTGCATAGGCTGCCTGCAGATTTGACATGCCTTCAAATGGTAACTTATTATGTATGAGCTCCCATAGCACAATCGCAAAACTATAAGCATCCACCTTGTGGTTATAATGCTTCTTTTCTCCGTGTCTAAGTGTGACTGTACTATACAGCTGCAGCCAAAACATTAACGAAAACCAAGATAGTTTTAACAAACATTTTCACCTTAAGAATCACATAAAACAATGAAATATTGGGAAAAAGAGATGCTCGATATATTACCTCCGGAGCCATCCAACGATAAGTTCCAGTCTCAGCAGTCATCATTTCAGTTAATGACTCTTCTCTTGCCAAACCAAAATCCGCAAGTTTTACGGTTTTATGGTCTGCCGTCAATAGTAAGTTTTCTATACAAAAGAGAAGTTCAAAAACATATCAATAAAGATTTGAACTAAAGATACAATAGAATGCATGATGTAAGTACAGATCGTGTATTAAGATTTCGTTTCCAAGGTATGTTAATGTTATGGTGAGTAAACATTAGAAACTAGTGAATTGTTTTTGAAAATATTTCAGAAACATCAGGAAAAATTGCAAATTAATGAGAAATGCTAAATAATTATGAAAAGGAAAGGAAGAAAAAATATCTAAAGTTGAGGATTTCCATCATACGTTAGATTATATTTATCCAACCAAATTAAAAAAAATAATAATAAGTAGGACAAAATACAAGGTCACCAAGTGAGATATATTATCTAGTAAGCCCAACAATTGATATAGCAATTAAAATTACTCATATATACATATAAAAATTTGAATTAAAGAGGTGTTTATATGTTATATGTTGTATAAGCCGATAATGTTGATATAAAACATTTATTATAACACAGGACAAAAATATCATATTTGTATAATAATACAACAATACAACAATTAGGAGTTCAATAACTAACAACAAAAAAATTAGAGTTTAGCGGGAAAATGTAATGTTTCATATGAAAATTAGGATAATAAGAAATATTTCCACAGTATTGGTGAAAGTACGAGATTATAGATCCATGGTACAGATAATGAGCACGAGTTCCGATTCCTCAATATACAAATCAAACAACCTTAAGGCTATATTTGATTCTTGGATTTCGGTGAGTAAAGCCCTAAGTATAATGTTATCTCTTGCATCCAGTGACGCAACGTTGAACTTCATTTCTTGTTCATTTGCATTTTATTATCATTCTCATTGAAATCATAAACCAAACATAGCCTAAAGAAAATTACCAGGTTTTAAGTCACGATGAATGATTCCATGCGAGTGCAAACATTCCATTGCACGAGCAATGTCAAGTGCAAATCCAATAGCAACCCGAATATCTAAACACCTTGGCCTCAAGTTTAGCAAGTATTTCCTCAATGTTCCACCAAGCAAAAGCTCGGTTACTATAACCATTACAGGTTCATTGCAAGCTCCAATAAACTACATACAAATAAAAAAGAAAACACTAAGAACAAACACACAATTTGAAGCCATGATTCAATATGCTAAAAAAGGAGATCACTTATCATGTAATGAATGTACAACCTTAACTAAATTCTTGTGTTGTACTTTGGATAGCATCTCGACTTCTCTTCCGAATCTGCCCTTTATCTTGGCAATCTCTTCTGGTGTATCTCCTCTATGAACTATTTTAATAGCCACATTCTTGTTTTTGTATCTGAAATATAGCCAATAAATAAATAAAAGTCAATTAACTGTTTCACTAATAGCAAATACTATAATAACTATGTTTTCTTATACCCAAATTCTTCAAAGTTTTCTAGTGATAAAATAGTTGCATATTAAAGCTAAAAATGAAATTTCAGAACTTCATAAAAATATTGAATCAAAGCCTTAACTTCTTATGTTGCTTTTCATTCTTTAATTCCAATTTTTTTTTTTTGGTTCAAGAACTATAAACAAGTTCAATTAAGATATAGAGATTCAAATGGAAGAGTAAAAAGTCAACTTACTTTCCTTCATACACTTTAGCATGGGCTCCTTCTCCAATTTTTGGCCCAACAAACAGAAGTTTCGGATCAATTGACCATTTCGGGTCCAAACTAATACCTGCTTCTGAGTAAAAACCATTCCCAGATCCCATTTCTCAATAGCTCTATTTATTTTTCTCCCGAACTCTCTAAAAAATCAGTGACATATATCTAAAACAGTACCAAGATTACAACTTTAATTACTTGCCCACAAAATTATGAAAATCCCACAAGAAAACTACCCTTAAATAAGACAAAAAACTTGTCTCTGCCCAACTTTTATAATCAGAAACCCATACCCTAGATTCATGCACTGAGAATAATATGTATCTATATTTGAAGCTAAAGAATGCAACCCCCACATGCTCTGAGAAATCCCACTACCAAAATCTTTTATGTACAGAGCAGATCAAAGGGTATTGGAAACAGGGGAAAGCAACCAAAAATCAATTTAAAAATCGAATAGTTTTTACTGAAAAGGAAATTGAAAGAGTATGGCGTAATGAAAAGGATGGTTAGATAAAGTAGGGGAGATTTTTGTTTGAGCTTTTAGTGCTATTTTTTCTGCTGAGTTTTTATTTATGATTATGTAGAGTTTGATCTGCAGATAAAGCCGCGGAAGGAAGGGAAGAGAAGGGAATTGAGTCTGTGTCAGAAAACAGTGAGTGGGGGCCCTTTTTTCTTTATTTTTAGTTTGTCTTTTTTCAATTATTTAACGTGTATGAGGAAGCGTATGGGGGAACAGTGAAGGGTATAACGGGAAATTAGCCTCGTTAAAAAAATACAATATAAAATAATATTTAGATGCGAAAAATTGCAAATTTTGTACCTTATAATAGAGCACTTTGCAATATTGGTATCACTGAATACATAAATATACATTTAGTACCATAAATTAGCTACTGGTTACAATATTCCTACCACCGTAAAATAATTGAGCCAAAATGGATGAAATCGACCACGTGCATCACACGTGACTATTATCTTGTCTTATTTTTCCTCCAAAAGATGAAACAATGTGATAATTTTTCCTTCAAAAGTGAGGGAAACATGATTATTTTCCCTTCAAAAGGCGAGATTACGGACATGTGCGGTGTACGTGACTAATTCCGTCCATTTTCGCCCAAATATTTGACGGCTATATGAATATTGCAACAAAACTTTAAATTATAGTACTAGATATGCATTTACATATTCAGTGATACCATGATTGCAAAGTGTCCAATCGTATGATACCAAATATAATTTCCCCTATTATGATGCATTACTCCAAATCCAAATCTGGTACACCAATTCAAATATTTGATTTTTGCATAATTCGAACACATGCCCTAAAAGTTTTCACCAAGACACTATAAATTGATTTCTAAATTCTATGTGGGAAGAAGGTGATATATTTTATATTCTTGTCTTACAAGGAGATATTATATACAATTATTGAATTGTAAAGGAAAATTATAGTATGTAAAAAGTTGGCTTGTGCAAGGAGATTCAACTTTATTAAAAGAATTTATAATACTAATATATAATGAGACTTTGAAAACAATTCAAATATCAATCACTTAACTGTTATTTTTGGGTATAAAATTGATTAAATACCAAAATATTAATAAATAAAATTAAATATATGACTAATAATATTTAATTTGCATTTCAAACATTGCATCATTTCATCGGCCAAAAATATAACTTGTCTACGCTTCTCCTTTCAATTATAGTAACAATGAGACAACTCTAATTCTGAAATCGTATTATTTTTAGATTAAACAATCAACTTTATTTTATAATAAATTGTTAAACTCTAAACTAAAAAGAGCAAAAATAATAAGATATGCATAATGGACTTATAATTGGAGTTAAAAAGAAAAGTATTAAATATGCACATGGAAATGGATACCGATGGAGGGGACAAAACCACTAAACAAGTGATGATGATCCCACCAGTTTTTGTTTCTAGATTTAGATATCCTATTTAATGCTGATTACATTATTTTTTTTCATTATTACTTTTGAAGAAAATTGTGATGTAATTATTTGTTTTGGTCCATTTGTCCAATTATTAAGTAGGCAACGTTTGTTTGTATTACTAGACACGAGATTCACTTACTATAAAGTTTTCTTTTTTAGGACATCAAAATATGGGTCAAAGTTTAGTTTTTTTATGTATGTTTCGGTTAGATGAATATTGGAAAATTTTCAAAATAATTTCAGAAACGTTTCGGGACAGGAAAAATTATTAAAAAAACTACTAAATTAAGAAAAAGAGAAAGTTTCAAGGCAAATATAGAGTTTCGAAAATACACATTATTTTCGTTTAAATTGATCCAAAAAGGGAAACTTTTCAATGTATTTAAACGAAAAAAATGAGAATGTTGATCCATGCATCAAACTACATGCGAAACGATGAGGTAATTTTTTTTTGTTTTAGGTACAGCTGAAATAAAAATATTGAGTAGTTTTTATTCAGTATGTTCTGTTTACTATCAACTTTTACAGATATTTTTTGATTTTTTTCCAAGAGTTCTTGAAAGTTTATAATATTTGATTGTCCATGGCATACGAATAAAATAAAATTGCAATTCACATCCAAAATTACAGATTATGTTTGATTATGTGTTCAATATATATTTTTTAGTTATAAACATATTTTTTTAAATAAAATTACTCTCGGACAAACATAATTGTATTACATGTTATCTGAGAAACTAACATTAAAATAAAATCAATTTGTTTTACATTTTTAAATTTCAGAAATGCTCCAATGACCCAATATTTCAACAAAATTAAATACTTAAAACATTTTCTTCTTGATCAACAGCTAGAATTGTTTATCTATGCAGTGCATGTGAAGAAGAGTTGAAAGTAGATGTTCATTAATAGCAAAGTAAATCACTAAAAAACATTGATAAACGTGTAGTTTAGTGTGATAAACAAGTATTCTCTTTGTCAAGCTGAAATTTATTTTAGCAATACTTTAATTAGTTGGTGTGGGTATCTTTGTATGGGCATGGCACGCAAAATGTGATGGATGAAACTATAATGAACCATAACTTGTCCAGTGTACGATAGCAACTTATTGTTTTTTCACTAATTAGATATAATTATAATATGAATTAAACATGAATATTGGTTTTCAGTTAATAATCGCAGCTTCAAATTTATTGGTCTATCTAAACATCTATTTAAGACTATGACTCAACCGATATGCACTCAATGTTGCAAGCTGACCCGAATATCTTAATTTAACATGAAAATTTTGCAATAGCACTGTAAATTTATTGTCGGGTGATTTACATTCGGTCCTCCTGAAACAGTCTACCGTAATTATAAAAATCTCCATGTGGTTTTAAAAATTACAAGGACATTCCTTAAGGGAGAATTCTTGTAAATATTTTCGAGGGTCCTTGTAAGGATTGTTGAAATTGTAAGGTGTGTTTTTATATATAGTTTAAATCAGAGGGTGTAATTTCTGAAATGTCATTAGTTGGACATCAAATCCGTACGTTGTAGAAAAAGTGTATTTCATCATTCAATCTTAATTGTATATTTTTAAATTGCAGACATGGTAATAATAAAATTTGACTTTAATGGGGGTAGGAGTTTGTTGGATGTTAAGTAGTTAATTCCAACATTGGACTGTAGTAATATTGAAGTATTTAATTAATTATGGCCACTCAGTCAATGCTATGAAACCGTCTAATGAATGTTGGCAATTACATTTACCTTTTGAGTTTAAACCATGATTTCATTACTGCATATAGTAGTGGTACTCCCGTGTCCGATTAATTTAAAATAAAATATGTGCTAAATTAATTATATTACTGGCAGCTTTGTTTACAAAACACAAAACCTCCCGGACTTAATTCGAATTAAAATAACTTGCTTTTTAATTTTTCAGAAGACATAAAGCAACAATACTTACTCCAATTTATTTCAAACTATTTTTGAACTTTTTCGTTCATATATCAATCAACCTAAAATAATTAATAACAAATTATACAATATATAATTATAATTGTGATATAAATATGAGTGATAAGTATGATAGAATGATCAAATCGGGTCTTTTTTAGAAAAAATAAAGGATTATTACATAATTACATCAATATCACTAAATAAAAAATGTAATTCGATTACAGTTAAATTACATAAAAAAAATCAACTATGAAACACTAATTTTAAACTAAAAGAAGATTCACACTAGTGAGAATTATATCCAAAACCTCTTGACTCTAAGTTCTCAACTTTGTCATTATGCTACGACCTTATTGGCATCAAATCATGTCAATTTTGATGATAAAAATTAAAACAACATATATACGAACAATAATGTTTCCATTTATTATATTACTTGGCGTATTCTAACAAAACCAAGTTACGCCTCTAAGTTAATCATAGCAAAAATTATAATTTAAAAAAATAAAAAAATAAAAAAAGAATTAGTTGATTCGGTATTGAAACGAAGAAAGGCGGAAGTTTCCATTTAATCAAATAGGAGTAATAGAAATTGACATGAAAAACTTGGGGTGTTTTATTTAATGCGTCGGTGGTAAAATAAACTGGACTTTTTCCATTCTGGCCTTCTCAATCCTCAAGAGGGACATACCACAAAGCATAAAACAAATTCAATTAACTTATTACTTTTTAAATTTCTTGTGCTATATGAATCCTGAGAAAGCAGTCGGTGATTTTTTTTTTTTTTTAATAATGGTGAATTTGTTTGGTTTGACTATGCCCAAGTAAAATTCCAATATTTCCTACTACTTTTTTCAACTAATTCAGGGAATTGGTCATCCACGTCAAAATCACTAGAGAAAATAAAGCTAAATTGCTCGAAATTCAGAGTTACCCTTTTGTTCCAAACAACTAATAAGTAATAGTAGCTTGTTTGAAAAGGTTTTGAAAACTAGTAATTAACGTTTGAATTTTTAAAAGTTAGTTTATTGAGGTAAATGCTTCTAGCTTCTACTTGGAACAGAAATACTATAAAAAGATGTCGAAAACAAAGAAATTCAAGATTGTTTCTGACTTTTGCTGCTAGATATTTTTTGGAAAGTTCTATGTAATTTTTCTTTTTTTTTTTGGGCAAACAAGCCTTAAAACGAGTGTGTGTTTCAAAACAAAATTGTACAATATCCTATAGTTCGCTTTAAAATCTTGAATGTACATTCTTGCTTAAACATGATCGACCATGCACAAAATCAATATATTCACCACCAAACAATTTTGTATAGATCCTACGGAATTTTATATCTAGGTGAGAACTTCTCACTATGTTCCAACTATTAAGTATAAATATTAAATGTCAATTCTCACTAACAACTCAAACTTTTAAATGAGTTAGATACTCAAATATGGTATCAGAGCTCAGACACAAAAAAGGTCTTGTATTTGAATCTATCCGCCACCCAATTCTAAATTTCACATGCTAGTCTTGAGTAAAAATGTATACCGCCTAAACATGAGGGAGCGTGTTAAGTATAATATTAAAATTGGTTGCGGGCCATATTTTCGAGTATATACAACTGAAATATTCGTGGCTAAATGTCAACAAGGCTACATTTTCAGACAGACTTCTACCCGTGAAAACCAAAATGAACAAACTAGAAATTATGCTAAAAACACTAACAAAAAGAACAAGAACAACTATCCAATGATCGAGTAACCAAAAAATTCACTTAGTCACAGGTGTAGAAAGATGATCATCAAAATAATTGAGAATTGTCTGAGACTGAGTTCAACTGTCAATTTATGTGTACATATTATTGAGAATTGAGAATTGAGAATTGAGAATTAAGAAGTTAATGCTAATGAAACCTTTAGATCAAATTACTGTATCCTAACTCCTTACAATTTTTTGCTCTACGCCTCTTCTAGACTAGATAACATTCCTTCTATAATACAATCCAACAGACACAATAAATAAGTAGCTCAAACTGCATGTAAAAAATTCCAAACAACCATGCATCTGAAGCTTTAGCGACGCTTGTACATACAAGGTTTCAACTCAGGCCACGTAACATCTTTAGATATTTGTTTCTCCTGTAGAAAAAAGAAAAAAAGCAACAAAAGGTAAAAAACTAGAAACTTGTCAAGCCACATTTGAAAGTGAAAAGCTTCAAGAATTATATAAAGCATTCAAAGAACTTCAGTTTCAGTATCAGACCTTCTTCTTAAAGTAGAACAGTATAAACATTTTATTGGAGAAGTCCTGCATTAAAAATAAAAAAAATAAAACTTTTAGCAAAGATATTAAATCCTTTTCAAAATTAAAGAAAGGGCAAAATGTATGACCTTCAATATTGAGGTGAATCCTAGTTCACATATGGATTTCACAAACTTTCCGGGTTCTGCTCCTCCTGTAGTGGGGTCAAACCTGCTTTTAACTTCTGCTATTAAAAGCCAGCCACTGCAAAAGGCCGATTATGAGTAGGATATTCATTATTGGATGCAAAACAAGCATATTTGGGAGATTTAAAAGATTTAAACAATATTAAATGCATACTTAGGCTTAAGAACCCTATTTGCTTCTTGAAGATAACTGGGGAAGTTTGTTCCCATCAGTGAGAGGCAAAATACAGCAACATCCACTGAGGCAGAGTCGAGGGGCGTCTGTATTTCACAGCCAAGCATTTTCAGAAGTGAGAAGCACATAAAAAACAGGAAGTATTCTCGTAATGTGTATGAGGCAGTGAACAACTTAGATACGAGAATGATGGTGGCAGGGGACCCCAAAAAACAAACGGAAAAATAAGAAGAAAGATCCCCACATACCTTAGACATATCACATGCAATGACTGAAGGATCGGATGAGATAAGATCAAAGGAGAAAACTTTATTCTTCACACTTTTAGCAAGCCGTGCATCCCCTGAATATATTACATCATAGAATTTTAAAAACCAAGTGTGCAAAAATGAGTTTTTTTATCCGATTAACGGTTGCCACTTCTTACCACAACCAAAATCAGCAACAACCAAAGAGGAGCTGTGATCCTTTATCCATTTTATAATAATATCATTCGGCTGCTCAGGCCAGTGTGACATTTGTTCTTGGTACCCTGAATGATACTGGTAAGGGTAAGAGAAGATTAAGTTACAATGTGGAGAGCAAAATGAAATTTGAGTTTGACATAATTAACGCACACCTAGAAAACAAGCTAGACAAGAATGGCTTTCTAAAACATAGTCACATCTTATTCAATCATACATAAGCTATAAATTCGAATTAAGTTTTTCAATGAAACTGAAGTGCAATTGTTGGCCTGCTAAATTTCAATTGTGCATACAACCAAAGTTGAGCCACACAGGACTTCATTTGTTTGAAGCTGAAAAACATTCAAATTGAATTTTTTTTTTTTTTTTTTTTTTTTGGTAGTAGGGACAATATTGAACATAATCTATGATGCTAATTCAAAAAATTAACAATAAAAAAGTCAAAATATTAATTTAGGGTTTCCCCTAACTCACCACATTGAACAATGATGGATCCTCTTTAAAATAGTTAAGAGCCTCATCTCCGCTGAGTTCAAGCAAATACAAAACACAAAAGTCTTCAGTACTTATAATGATAAAATTCCTCTTAAATTAAGGCAAAAATGAATATGAATTTCATACGTGCAAGTGTAGAGCTTCTCATTAAGCATTCGGAAAAAACCTCCAGATAATCTCGCTTTCATCTGCCAAAATATACAAAAATAACTTCATAAGCCGACAACAGTACTTCAATTTTTCATAATTATAGCACTTAAACTAATACTATACCTTGTCAAGGAAAGATGAAGAGGATTTCGAGCAGCTTTTAATAGTGGAGGACGCAGAACCAGAAGAGGGGGTAATGGAAGAAGATTGATTACTTGTGTTGGTGTCGACGCCGGTGGTATGCTTACCTTTCTTGCGGGGACCTCTTTTCCGCTTCCGGCTCCGCCGTTGCTCCTCCGTCATTGTTTTAATTATACCTAGGCAATGGTAAGTTTTGTGCAATGTTCATTCATTGCTCTAATTGAAATACGGAAGCTCTAATAGAGGACAATTGTTGGAAACGTGCCATAGTCTGGGCTTACGGCCCAATTATTCTCTCCTTAACTATAGTAATTGGGCTCATGATTAAGTTTTTCTTTTTTGTAAACAACCTCTTACTAATATTGGGCTGGGGAACATGGATTGAGCTCAATCTATGATATCTAATCTAACTATAAACGTGCTCAGCCCAAATAATGAATCCTATTGGATAAGAATTAAATTTTATACGGAGTAATATATTTTGATTTTATTAAATTGAAGTTATATTGAAAAAATTTGGACCAACTTATCATATTTTACTCGCTTATCTTGACTAAAGTCTAAAACCCGTGGCAATTTTCGAAAACAGAAGACCGTAGAAATTATTTAGTGAAATTGTTGCACCACGTCATCAACCTCATGTGGTGTAATCTATCAATACATTTCTTACACGTGGAGTGAAAATTCACACCGGTAATGTTCTCCAAAAAAATAGAATTTGAAAAATGTGCTCAAATTGGCAAGAACATTGTTGATGTGGATTCTTACTCCATATGTGAGAAGTGTATTGATGGGCTGCACCACGTGTGTTTGATGACGTGGTGCAGTTGTTGCACTAAATAATTTCTCAATGAGCGTTAAAAAAATTTCCTATGAAAATTGGTTCAAAACATGATCCCTACCCGCGATCGCCTCTCGACCATTTTCCCGATTGAAGACCGCTCATGACTCCTTTGCCATGCCCAAAACGAAACAATCGACCACCTCTTTCTCCATTGTCCTTTCATCGAACAAGTTTTCTTTTTGTCGAAATGGAATTTTCGGCTTCTCACATTTGCCTCTTGGACTCTCACAAGTTGGATTCAAAGCATCATTATTTTCAAATGTCAAAACACATCACTGGAGTTTTGGAACAAAATGAATGCTCTTCTTCATCTTAACAATTCACTTAATGCTCTTCAATTGGCTTCTCTTGCTTCTACACATGCGGCTTCTCAAGCTCAAGCACAAATCTCGAAGCTCATTAAAGTCAAAGCCACACAGCTTAGTCAAGAATAGTTTCCTCCTCCAAATGATTGGCTTAAAGTCAATGTCGATGCCTCTTTTAAGCCGGCGTCGGATTCCTCAAAATGCTTGTCTGTAATTCTCATGGTTCAATTGTCTTTGCATCGGTCACCTCATATATTTCCTCTGATCCTACAAATGCGGAAACGGCTGCCTTGAAGCATGCATTTATCATCATGGATTCCATTAAAGTCACAAGGTTCTCTTTGAAAGTGATTCTCTCAATGACGTTTTCATGATCTTCAACCCGAATCCCTCTTTTGAATGGTTGAGAAGCGGACTCGCTTTTTGCCCGCAACATTGCAACCTCTTGACCAAAGTGGAAAACTAGAAAGATTCCACGTCTTGGTAACAAAGCGTCTCACAATCTCGCTAAATGGGGTAGAATGTTTAATTGGAGTAACCATGTTGCACTTAATTTCTCTTCCGCAAGATATTTTTGTGATGGGAGGCTCTCCTCAAATTTATGTAACAAACTTATTTGATTCTATTAATGCACGAGTTTATTTCTCCCAAAAAAAAAAAAAAAAACTTGGCTGGGGGTATTATGTAGGTATTTTTATTTTTTTAGAAAAACTTTTGTAAGAGGTTTTTTTGGGTATTTTGCACTTTGCACCCCCAAAATATGGGAAATAGGCACTATGCACCCCCGAAACTTAGATTTAACACTTTGCACCCTCGAAATATAAAAAATGCAGCGCTTTGCACCCTCTTTTATTTTCAGGCAAAAACTCATGGGCAAAATCGGTAATTCAACTATAAATCTTTGGCACTTTGCACCCTCAAAACTTGAGAAATTAGCGATTTGCACCCCCAAAACAAAATTAGCACTTAACACTCTAGAATTAAAAACAAATCAGCAATTTGCTCCCCAGAAACACAATAAATGGGCACTTTGCACCCCGAAACACAAAATTAACACTTAACACCCTCAAATAAAAAAAAAACTCAAACCCCATCGGGGTGAAAAAATCTTAGGCAAAATAGGTAATTCATTTTTTTTCCTTAAATTTTGTAAAATACAATTATAAATACTAGAATACTTATTTCTCTCCCCATCTTTCTTTTCATCAATATACATATACATAAATAACTAAATAAAACGAGGGGTTTGAGTTTTTTTTTTATTTTTTATTTGAGGGTGTTAATTGTTAATTTTGTGTTTCGGGGTGTAAAGTGCACATTTATTGTGTTACGGGGGTGCAAGTTGCTGATTTATTCTTAATTCGAGGATGTTAAGTGCTAATTTTATTTCGGGGGTGCAAAGTGCCAAAAATTTATAATTGAATTACTGATTTTGCCCATGAATTTTTGCCTGAAAATAAAAGAGGGTGCAAAGTGCTGCATTTTTCATATTTCGAGGGTGCAAAGTGCTAAATCTAAGTTTTGGGGGTGCAAAGTGCCCATTTCCCATGTTTTGGGGGTGCAAAGTGCAAAAACCCCGGTTTTTTTAGACTAAAACAAACATTGAAGTAGTATTAGAAGTAGAAGATATATCTCATGAAGCTCCATTCTACTTTCGGAGCTCCAGATGATCCAAATTCCAAACGCTTCCATGGCCATGCTAATTGCTCCTAACCTTCTACCCCTTTCTTCCTCCAATTGCGTATCAGCAGAACACGCATAGAGACAATAGACACGATATAACTCAGCGATTACCTTTGCAGATTAAGAAGGATCGTAATGAGCTGACGACCCGAACCCGAAATCCCTACACCTGGATCCACTTGCGATTTCGCCCATCGCTCCCTCGACAAGTGCCATTTTTTTAGGGGTTTTGATTTTGCTTCCGGTGTGTAAATATGGGGAGATTTAGAGAACGGCGAGGAGTTTGGGGGTTCGTGTTGTGGCGGTGGATGCAGAGGAATGAAGTTTCTTCAAGTTTGATTGATTGGGGTATGTAAAAGAGCAATTTCTAATGTCTATCGACTTTTATATTGATTGCTTGACATGCAAATACATTGTATTGCTAATCTTGCTTGTTTCTTATAGACTTTTGTTTAGTGATGTGCAATTTTTCTTGTGAAGAATAGTTTGTTAAATATTAGAAACTTCTGGGAAACATTTGGAAAAATTGTAAATCAAATGAACATGTTACAAGTAAGAAACTACTCGATTCAATTGGCTTGTTCAATGGAACCCATTGAAATTTTGATCCATGGTTCTTACAAGCTTCTTAGTGTAAAGTGTGAACTTAATGGACAGGCTTTATAGTTGTGGTTAAACGTTAAAAAAAATTAACAAAGAGGAAAATTGAGGTATATGCTGCCAAAAACTGAATTTTGTTCTTCTCTATATTAGTTTTAGAGCTTTAATAATTTCAAGTTCATTTTGGAAAATTTCAACTTTCGGCAATTTCTGTATTGAGCTTGAAATTATGTTACCATCTATAGATTTTGATGGATGTTTACTTGTGATAACATTAAAATTGTTTATGACGGGTAAATTTTGTTTTCTTCCTGAGTTTGTAACCTTTCTCGTGTTCTTTGATGATGAATTTCTGATGCGTTATTTGTTTTTACTTCTGGATGAAATTGAGATTGGGGTGAAGGTACACATTCATGAACTTTTATGCAATTTGACGATTGTATGGTGCCTCAATGGCTGTGTAAGTTCCGATTTAATCACTGCAAATATACGAGTTTACTTGTCGAATTACTAGTAATGAAAATGTTATAACATACATGTTTATGTTAATACTAGCTAGCTTTGACCCATCGGATAAAGCATATGCATTCCATTACATATATGTGCATTATGGTCCTTATAGTATTATTTACATTTTCCTAGCTATTAGAATTTATGCAGGATGTTCATATTGTCAAATAACAAATGTTTTAATGTTGTAGAGAAGAAGATCCTATTCATCATAAAACTGATTAGCAAATTAATATGATTTGGGGTCTAACTGAAAATACTTTATTTTTAAGGGTTAGTTTTTGAATAAAAACTTTGGAATCAAATTTAAAGCTTTAAAAAGTATAGGGACCAAGTTACAAAATCCTATCGGTGAACCCTACTATAAATTTGGAATGCAGTCTCATTCCAACCGCAAGGACATACATCGCCGTTGCAAAACCTAAGCTACACAGGTATATCGTATGCCGTATCTTCTATATCAGTAGTGAGATCATTAACACTTGTTTATTTAGGTATTTGTTATTTAATGCTTATTTTTGTCTTGTTATTTATAATTTTTTAGTAAAGTAACCCTGAAATGTGCTATGTCAATTAGTAAATTAACATTCGTATTTATGAGTTAATACTTTCTAATTCAAGATTGCAAAACAATCAATAGTTGTTTTCAAAAATCCCTACAGAACTATACTTAGCGAAAAACATTGTATGTGAGAAATGGTGGATGTTGAGCTTTTGTGGTTTATAGATCCATAGTTTTTGAAGGATATATGATTCCAATTGATAATAAAAGGTTCCCTATATGGCTGTTTAATTCTAAACATTTTAGAGGCATCCCCTTTTTATGCTACTTTCGGATTGGATGACCTTGTAGTTTAGATGGTTTCTATGTTGTCTCGTTGATTTTCCTATACAAAAAAAAATTGATAATAGAAGGTTCCTAATAGTTCAATAAAGAAAGTAAAGTTAGGAAAAAAATAAGATCTGGAAAGAAGAAGCGAAGGCAAGCAACAATAGTGAGTATGTAAATGCGGGAAATAAAGGAGTGAGAACTTTTAGGATTCTTATTTGTTTTTCTAGGAAAATACCAGAATAAGGGAATTATCAAATCCCTCTATGATTCACCAAACAAATCTTGATTTTTTTCCCTTAGTTTAGTTGTTTTTTGACTAATTTATTTAGTTGTTTACTGGACCATCAACCTCATGATTTCCATTGAATATGTCACACACCGAGAGTGAGGTAGCTGTTCGATTGCAAAGTTGTTTGCCAGTCATAATATTTAGGATTGCATGATTGTCATTTCTCTGATTTGGAGTTTGATTTGTGGCTTTTGTATACCAAAGTATAAGGAAGATTTATTACTGTTAAAGAATTATCATTTTGTTTTTTATTGTTAAATTATAAAATTTCTGAATGGCACAATTTCAGTGAGTGGTTTAAAATAAATCATATAAATCTCTTAGTAGGTAGAGGCTTCATATAGATATGAACAAATTGAGCGACGCTAGGCTCATATTTCTAATTTAATACATTTATCTGCACCATCTCTATAAAGAGGATGTCGACAACCTCATCAGAACACATCTTGACTAACTGTTCATTTGATTTATGGCAGGGAACCTGTTATGGAGGCATCAAGGGAGGTCGCTAGTAAGCATAGCGCCAAAATTGAAAACCTCCCAGAATGCATCCTCATCCATATCCTTTCATTTCTCACGACCTTAGATGCTATAAGAACATCTCTGGTTTGCCGTACATGGCGAAACCTCTGGTATCAACTCCCGTCCCTAACCTTTGACATTGTTCCATTCTACTCCCTTTCAAATCCCTACATCATAACACGAAACAAGTTTATTCAATATGTTAATCGAGCCATATCCATCCACCCCTTTACCCATGTTCAAAAATTCCACCTCCACATTGACTGTGAAGATGCTATCCATATTGCTAATGTCAACAGTTGGGTTCTCCATGCCATTAATTCCAAAGTCATCGAGCTTAGTATTGACTTTGATACATGCTACCTAGATTATATACTGGCCGAGGAAAATGGCAACTTCAATCGCGAAGTAAATGAGTTTTTGGAATTTCCTTTTAATTTTTCCCATCTTAAAGATAGCTCAGTCAAAGTTTTGATGCTTAAAAGAAGTTTCATTAACTGTCCTCCATATGTGTGCACTTCTGATTTTCAGTCTGTTCAATCATTATTTTTCGATGATTTGAATTTAGAGGATAGGGAAGTTAATGACGTGATTAAGTTCTGTGTCAACCTCGAATGCCTTACTATCCAATATTGTTCTATTCCAAATGATTTAGAGATTTACTCATCGAAACTTAAGAAATGCGAATTAATATTTCTTGGTGCATCAGAGGTAGTAATTAATGCACCCAGACTACATTCAGTTAGCATTCATGATGTTTGTGCGGAAGTGTGTTTTTTGAAACCAAGTCCAAACTTGGTTGTGGCTAAGGTGGAATATTTGATTGTAACCCTGGAAAACTATTCTTGTTGGTGTAATTTCATGAGCTCATTAGTTACCCCCAAATATCTTACTGTACGAAATATGTACTTTGGTCAAGAAGAGTTTCTCAAGGTAATAATTTCTCTTTCCGTGTATTTTAGTCCTTTTAACTTTGACTAGTTGGCAATTTTGCGACTGTTTTCCATTCGGTAAGCAATTTCGGTTTAGTGTTTGCAATTTTAGGACATTTGATAGCACTTCCGGTTTGTTGCTTCGACTGTCCTAATAAGTTCAAGGACAAAAATTGCAACCAATTGTCCTAGAATTGCAAATAGTGAAAAGTCAAAGGATCGAAGTTGCTTACCTAAACAGAAGCTGTCCCAAAAACACTACCCATTAAAAGTTAAATGACTGAGAATGCATTTTTGCCTTATCTTTCCTATTTCTTAGGATCTTTAGTAACAACTATTTTAGATTCTGACATATATTTTATTCTATGTAGCATTTTAAGAAAGAAGAGGATGCATTAAAATGCTACAAATTCAATAATATCACCCATTTGGTGCTGTGAACAGGCTACACTAAAGATGATATAGTCGGGATTTGTTTATCTTAAACACTCCCACACACTTGAATCATTAGTAATTGAATATTGCTATGATAACGAAGAGGTAAGCATCATTTGTGTATTTCAAATTGGTTATTTTTTTTTTTAGTGAAATGCAAAAATACCCCTATGCTTTGCCTACTTATTAAAAACTCCCTTGTGTTACTTTCATTAGCAAAAAACTCCTATTCGCCTAAAAATTGGCAATGATGACCCCCCAACCCCTCACTTAAAAAATTGGCATTAATTTCCTCAATGATTTATGAAGAAATTTCAAATGGTTTTTTTGCTAATAAAAATGTAACACAGGGTGGTTTTGGCTAAAAATAACACTACAGGTTTTTTTTTTCTTCTGGAATTTGGCACTATTAACCATATTTTTTTTTTCAGGAAATGACAGAAGAGTTTGTGAGCAGAGCGGTTACTCTCCAGATTCCTCGTCTGAGGAAAGTGAAAATGATGAATTACAGAGGTATAAAGGGTGAAATTTATGTGGTGGAGCTCATTAAAAGACATCAATTGGTTTTAGAAGAGGTGGTGGCCTTCTCTCCAGAAACTGCGTCGTTTCCTCTTTGGATGGCTCCTAATTCTAGCTGGTAAATGCTATTGCATGCAGTGGCTTCTAATCCTAATTTTTATGTGTCTTCGTAATTAACTTTTGTTTTTTTGCCACAGATTTGGAATGATGGCAGGACAAGAAATGTTTGAAGAGATTAATATTATGAACTTATATTTGTCTTTTGAGGATCTATTTATGTTTGTTTGTGGTTAGATTTTGTTTTTCTTAGATGTGAATTTTTATAACTACTTTTGGATTGTGTATTTGAGTATGAAATTGTAGCGCGAATCCAATATAACTACCTTTATTTTAAAACAGGCACAACTAATCTAAACTCATTTATATTTAAATGATTGAATTAGTTCAACTAAACTAAATCTGATTTGAATTAGAATTTTTTTCTTTTTAAATGGTACTTTCTCTGTTTTTTTTATTTGTCGTTTTGGCAAATTTTTCTTGTTTACTCTTATTTGTCGTTTTAGGAATTCAATGTAAAATTAAATGTCCTTTTACCAATTTTACCTTCTTAATAATACTTGTCATTAATGCTAGGATTATTTGATTAAAAGGGTATTTTGAAATTTTTAAAGTAACTATTTATGATATTCCTTATTTCGTGTGCAATCCTCCAAAGCGACAAATAAAAAAAACGGGAGTAGGACGTATTGAGTTAATGTCAATTTATCCCATGTAATATGTAAAATGTTCAATTTATTCCCGTGTAATTTGAAAAAGAGCATTTTACAGTCCTGTGAAAATTTTGAAGGAGCTATTTACCTTCTTCAACCGAAGAGTGTAACTCACTCGCCAAAATTGAGAGTGAACATGAAAAACGTTTTTTGTTTCATAAGGAGTTAAAGTGCAAACATTTATTGTGTCGCGGGAATAATGTGTCACATTTATCATATGTCACAAATAAGAGGAGTAGTTTTGTCAATTCTTATTCTTCTAAGTTTAATATAGGGAGGCAGTGAACATGTTAAAGTTATGCAACAATAAATAGGTAAACCACTTAATATGTCTGACGTGCCTCGAAAGAGATTAAATCATTGGGAAACCAAAAAAACAGGAAGAAAAAAAAAAATGTATGTGAATTTTTTTCTGGGGAAAAAACACCCCCCAAGAAACAGGACTCCTGAGAGATTTCTCGATTTTCACACCTTATCAAGAATGCTTATCGTTCTGGGAAATCTTCTTCATGCATTAATGGATCAATTAATTGCCTTTCCAGAAGTCTCATCAAAGCAAAACATTGTTTACTGGAATTACACTCGAGAAAACATTCACCACTATTAAAGAAATTAAAAGAAATAGTGTTATGCAATTTCAACTTCCCTTGTCACAATGCTCATATCCGAACCAATGCTCTAAATAGGGTTCTCCTTGTTTTTAATACTCGGGTGTTCGGGCCAACTTTTACACAACTTGACAATTGTCCAAGGCTCACTTTAAGACCAACGACCACATAATTCACTATTATGGATAAATGGTCCCAAATATATGAATTCATGAAGTTAAGGAGAAAGCAAATCTCCTTAACCACTAAAAAAAGAAAAGAAAAAGTATTCTACTTCATATTTGACTCGAATTCAATCGGTAAAAACTCATCTGGCCATGACAAAATCAATCTTGAACAACCTGCACCGTGTTCAACTCAATAAGTAAGCTAAAAGAGATAATTAACATCTATAAAATTATCAAGCTAATCGTGTTCAACTCGATTAAACTCATCCAAACTCGTTTCGTTTTACAACCCAAACCAAGTTCAAAGCAATTTAAGCTTCAGGATAAAATCAAATAGGGTTTTGAAAAATTCAATTTTACTTGATTGGTTTACAATCCTAGTCCTAGTCAACACCATGCCTATTTGCAAATTTAATGATCCCCAACTCCACCTACCAATTCCTCCCTATATAAACCCTTGATCAACTTCCCAACTATCCCACACAAATCACAAACATCCTACTCATTTAACTAAGCTACCAATTACTGAAAAATGCCGACCACAGTGAATGATGTCACCCAAAAAACTGAAATGTTAGAGATTGATCCCAAGAGTAGTGTTGCAATGAAGTCAACAATAGACAAAAAGCGCAACGAGACTGAACCAAACATGACCGATAACCAGCAGGAGAAAGAAAAGCAGGAAAATGAGGGCGATCACAAACCTGTCCAAAACGAAGAGGAGAAGATTGAACAAGAGGAGCCAACCAAACAGACCCTTAAAGAGGAGGAAGTGCCAGTTGAAGTTGAACACAAAACTGGAGTCTCTTTTCCAGTTAAGTTGGGTGATGGGATGCAGCTGAAAGCTGTAGGCCTGAGAAAAAAGAGCATGCTTGGCCTCGGAATCAAAATATACGGCTTTGGTAATCACCTTTCACCAACAATCCTCCCTTTTTTTCAGCATATAACAAACATTAAGCATTTCTTTAACAAAATATACAAATTAGCAGCAGTTATATGGATATATCAACTCATAATTCTTCTTGCAGGGGTATATGCAGACAATGAGAAACTGAAAGATCTTTTAAAGACGAAAATTGGGAAAGCACCAACTAAACCAACAAAGGAAATGTTTCAAATGGTGATTGACAGTGATGTGGGAATGATGGTTCGATTGGTTATTGTTTACTCGAACCTAACCATGAGCATGGTAAGGAAAAACTTCAATGAAGGCCTAGGATCATCCATCAAGAAGCTCACTGGTGGAAAGAACGAAGAGCTCACTAACAAGTATAATCACTTTACTTCTCCCCTAACTATTTTGGATTGGAAATATACGAACCCCCCCCCCCCCCCAACACACACACACACACACACACACTCTATCCTCCATGCAAACACTGAAAGTATTATCTATCAAATTAAGGATTATGGGAGAAGCAACAGACGACATAAAGCTAACACCTGGTTCTGTAATTGAGATATCTAGGCTTCCAGGTTATACACTCCAAACAAAAGGTAAAACTATATGCAAATTTTCATCTGATACTTACACTGGATAATTATCTGTTCTAGTAAACTAACTTGCTCTTTTCTATAACACAGTTAAGGATGAGATTGTGAGCACAGTTGAAAGTGAACTGCTCTGCAGGGCATATATACACATGTATTTGGGAGAAGAGCCTTTTGACAAAGAAGCCAAAGAAAATTTTGGGACTTCCATGCTTTCTCTTCTCTAAGGAGCACTTGGTAAAATCGAGGTCTGGAAGGAATAAATCAAATAAGTCTACTCAGTAGCGCCTAATAAATTTTGGAATAAGAAAGTGACGATGAGAAAAGAGGTTCAAGAAAATCACATTGACGGAAGTTTCAGTGCTTCATGTTAGCATTTGGAATATGTAACCTAAATCAATAAAAGCATTTTAAATTTTTGCGTATGCATTTATTGCATTTTCTTTGCTTTTATATCATATTACAAGCGGCACATTCATCAAATGGGTGTATGACAGATTAGATTAGTGAAAAAAAGATGAACATATTTTAATTTATCAAGTTAAATACTGCTTCAACATTCTGCATAATTACAGAAAGAAGATGAGGAAGCTTATTAAAAAAAAGCAAGTGGATTAGTACGGCTGTAAATATAAGCAGCAGCTCATATAGCCACATATATACTGCTTAATTAAGTACAATGCTAAACAAGAAATCATTGTCTGCAGACGGGAAAAAACATGAACTCGTATTAAGTGATCCACAAATTCGATTAGGTGAAGCCATAAAGAACTTTACGAGGATCCAACTGTCCGCTGCAATAACTTGAGGAGACAGTTGACAGTTCCTGACGGCCCTTCCACTCTTCAAATGGTTTCAAGACTATTGGGGTTTCAATAGCAGCTGAATCCACACATAACATTGTTTTGTAATCCTCATCGCCTAAATCTAGAAGAGCCTTTGCTTTCTTGTCCCAAGGGTTCCATACAGCTGCATATGATGATGATCCAAATATATTGGTGTCTAGGAATGAATGGAAATCTTAGATCAATATTAGTGCTTAGAGAATAACATAAGAACCTGCATCTGGCATGCCTTCTTTGCGAAGTACAAAGGTTCTTTTCTTCTCATGGTCTATTATGGCTATCTTTGTTGGTGTGCTCAAATACACTCGATCAATCTATGAATGAAGAAAACATAATAAGGTTTGAGAAGTTGTATGCTAAAAAAGAATCCTTTCACATGGTAGGAGTACAAAGTTACAAAATAAATTTTTTTTAAATGAAATAAAATTTCAATATAGCTACTAAACAGGATAGTCATATACAATTGCATTGTCCTCATTGCCCAATAAGCATGTCCACTCATAAACACGGAAGAAGCAAGGGAAACAAAAACATATTACCTCACCATCAAAAGTAATTGCATCTGCTTGCTCGGTGTACCTCTCTCTTTCTAACAAATTATCAAAGTAATCAAGTGTCTCCAAGCCCTCAACACGCACTTCACTGCAAATCAAACGGCATCATGCAACCTATCTGGAGAAGGATAATAAGGTATCTAGAAGATTTAGATTGAAAAGAGAAGAAAGAGAGAATTCTCCACTAATTCAAAAGGAACTAAATGTGAATGCTGATGGACTCATTATAATATGAAGTTGAAAAGAATAAAGCTACTAGTATTAGCATATTTTCAGCCCTGCAACCAAGAAAATAACTAGAGGAAGTAATGACTAATGAGGCAAACCTGATATCAGACACAGATAGGTAATTACGCAAAGCAAATGTAAACGAGAAGGCCTTGCTATCAGTATTTCGCACACGAGGGATTAAGGTGAGTTTTCCAGCACTCAGGGAAATTCGTAAGCGCAACTCAAATCTGCACCAGAAGAAAACTGAAATATTGATAACAAAAGTTCACATTACTATTCAGTAACGGAAATTTTTTGTCATATCTATCTTCACCTATGTGACCAAGTCTTCAGATCCTCTTCTGTTGATTTCAGCAAAAGATCCAGTGTAGATTGATTGTTAACTGGGGGCAGAGGTGAAGGAGAACTGTCCAATGACCACAATCTTGTCCTTGCAAATCCATGTTGCTCCAGTGAACCTAAATTGGAAAACTAAAATGTGCATGTAATAGATAAGAATGCATTCGACCAGAGTGACAGTAGTTTCAAATATTTTTGCTAGGTAAGTTGGTGATTTACCTGAGGAAAGCAAATGGGTATGCCACCCCTGATGGCTTTAGATGGCCTGAATATAGCCTGCTGAATAACATGAGATGATTATTTATCATATAAAAAGTCTATAGTATATTAATGTCATACTATAGAAATATATATAGAAAGAACTGTCCCTCTATTAAACAAGAATGGCCAGCATTTCCAACCACCCAGGTGAACTTCAAAGTGTAAGTTTATTATTTATTAGAAAAAAAACACTGAATTTGGACACGCTTTAACAATTATAACTGGGCAAAATGGCCTAGTGAATATACAGCAGAGGTAAAAAAAATCATTCTGATATATGGTCAATTTTAAAAGTCCAAACACTACGAGTTGAAGACATCTTTTATACCAAATTATGCGACTGAAAATTACTATCTCACAATGACAACTGTTGATATATTAAACAAGCAGCTGAGTAGGCACCTTAATACATTTACCAAATCAATACGGGCACATACATAAAAAAAAAAAAAAAAAAAACCACAGTTACACACAGTAAGATGAGCATGACATTCATGCATCAACAAGTTAAATTCCGTCTTAATTCTTAAATACTTTGCTACATAAATCTACAATACTTTTCCTTTGATATAACAATAAGATTCAAAATTTAACTGAAACTAATAAGTTGTTCACCTTATTGCTCATAAAGAGCATCTCTTGTCTTTTCTCATTCTTCCAAGAAACGACCTGCCCGCCGTGCAAAAGTACCTGGATCAGCAAGTATAAAGGATAGGATTAAAATTCTTCCGCATTCTCATCCAGATCACTTTGAAAAAGATTAAGCCAGCAGCGTGCTGTTATCTAATAAACTTGTAACTGTGTTAAAACTACTATAACTTCGTTTTCTTCACATGTATTGAATTTTTAATTTTTAAGTTCAATTTGAGTTCTAAGTTATAATTGAATTTCCAAATCACTAATTTCAGGACAAAGAGAAATAATGAATCTGTCATCATCTAGTTACTAGCTCAATATATCACCGTAAAATGTATACTGCATGGTGATAAAAAAAGAACAAATAAACAACAACAGAAATACGAACCTCTGCAGTTGAGCCAGTGGGCTCTGACAAAACAATGCGAGACGGTCCATCTCCTTCCTGAATTACAGTAAACGGCGTCATATTTCTCCCTTGAAAAAATAATTACAATTGGCTATACTTTCCCTTTCCTTCACCCCAGCTACG
Source organism: Penstemon davidsonii (assembly GCA_034814905.1). Classification (NCBI taxonomy): domain Eukaryota; kingdom Viridiplantae; phylum Streptophyta; class Magnoliopsida; order Lamiales; family Plantaginaceae; genus Penstemon; species Penstemon davidsonii. The sequence continues at coordinate 11,480,204 of JAYDYQ010002688.1, forward strand.
CACAAAAGGTACAACGACAAAATCAGAATTCGATATAGAAATCATGGAAACATAAAGATCAATTCGCGTGAAGGTGACAACTAATATGAAAACCTAGATTCCAAACCTGAAATCCCAATTTAATTATCGAAAATAAGAGCAGATGAACAATTAAAACGAAAAGATTATAAAAGTGAAAGAGAATAAATCGATCATACATTTGGCGTTAAAGTTCCATTGATTAAATGATTAATTTTATTAAAGAATCAGCTTCGAGCTTAGGATATACTCCTATTATACTCAATCCTATAAAACATAAATAGTTGGGCCTACACAATGGTCGGCCCACATTTTCAGGCCTACGCAAACTCTTTCAGTTTTTCTTAACCGTTTTCTAGGATTGACATTTAATAAAGATTTGAGGATGCAAAACAGTCGGGCCTATTTTAAAAATAGTGTAAAACAATCGGGCCTGTTTGTTTGTCCTATAAAGAAGAGATTATTGTAGGTTTACCTTCAAAAAAATTGTAGGGTTTTTTTCTAGACCTTGAAAATAAATAAAAAATTAAAGTTAGTGTAAAAAAAGATTATTTATTTTATATAAAATTTATTATGTGAAATAAGCAGAGTAAGAGATATGTTATTATATGTCAAATCAAAATAGAGTTCTTTTAAGCTTCTTTTGGAGATAAGATAATTATTTTAAGATGAACTTAAATTCTTAAGTAGAGTAATTAGTTTATTTCTTATAAAGAAAAAAAATTGTTTTTCTCCTTTTTAGAATATTAAAATGCTTTATGAAAAACGAAACAAACATATTGCTCATAAAAAAATGTTTCTTTTCCCTTCATTGGTTAAAGATATCTTAAAATCTCATTCATAGTTATAAATGTCAGAATTAGGGGTGTAAATAAGTTGAGTCGTGTCGAACGACATTTTGTTCAAGTTTGATTTGAATTTTGTATCGAGTTTGAAATCGTGTTTGAACTTGATTTGATTACTTAACAAACCGAGCTTGAACGAACTTTACCCAATTGGGCTCGAGTCAAGTATCGAGTATTGTTACATATATTTTGTCTATTTTTAACTTATCGAAACGAGCTCAAGCCGACCTTCAAAAGTTATGAAACGAAAAATATTGTCTGAACTTATTTGATAAGTTTGATTAATCGGACTCCAACGAACTTCTATCAAATAAACTCAATTCAAGTATGAATAATAATTTGATTTTCAGTGTTGTCAAGATAATACAATTAGCCATACTATCCATTATGTACCAAAAATATCCTCATATATATCGGGGGCTGTATTAAATGTCAGCACATAGTTTTAGGGGTGGTATTTTGCTGGAGGAGGGCAGTATTTCAATGTTCAAAGCACTGACAATAACTGTCTACTTTTTTTTCTCAACGGAATCTGAGGAAAAGGAAATTTTATTCAACTCCCAAAGAGGCAAAGATAAATGATAAGTGCATCATTTCCGCAAAGACGATGAGCCGCGCCGTATAAATGCAAGAGAAAAAAAGCAATTAGAGATTCAGGGCTTGTTTGTTTGGCGTTTCCCAGAATTTTTTCGTGTTTGGGAAATGCCAAACAAAATGATTTCTACTTTCAGAAATAAATTTTTCATTCATTAATTTTTTCAAACTACTCTCTTAAAAGCCAAACAAACAACAATTTTCTTATCTCTAAACAAAACCTATACAAACTCTACTTTGATTTGACATAAAGTAACCTATCACTTACACAATTTATCTCACATAACAAACATGATTTGATATAAAGTCTTACACATTTTACACCTACAACCCAACTCTTCCAAAAAAACCTACACCTACTTTATTTCTCAAACCACTCTCTCAAAACCCAAACAAACAACATTACGCAAATTGAGATTATTTCACAAACCTCCACTACTCTCCCAAACCACTTTCCCAAACGCCAAACAAACAGGCCCTCAGTATTCCTTAATTACAATAAAGAGATAATGACTTGTAAGTCCTAAACTTTTTATTTTATAGTATTCTTACACATTTGTCACATTTTCAAGACATCAAAGTGCGTGAGACAAATATTAGGTACAGTTTTATTGTTTTTTTTTCTAATATATATATACAACTAGGTACAGTGTTGTCTACTTCATTACATATCACGTCGTCAGATTTAGGTCATAGGACTGGACATTCATAACCATAACTAACTATACATGCCATGTTTATCCGGATGGTTGCATTTTTTAGAAAAATTACAGTTGAGAATAATATTAGGGTGGGTCGGATTTACCGACCTATTTAACCATTTGTATTGAAGTATTTATTAGAGATCTTTCATTGGAAAACAATGCTGATTTATGTTATTAGCACAAAATAAAGGTACACAAAATAAGGTACACATCACGTGACTAATAACAATTTTACAAGCCATTTGGAGTGATATCTTAAAAACCCCTACAAATACTATTTTATCTCAAAATAAATTTACTATGCATCCTTTATAAATAAGGATGACGGCGGTTCCTTCTATAAAAGGAAAGGTAAAGATTCACTCCAAGGAGTTTCCACTTATCAAAAGCTGAAAAGGGTAATAGTTCGTTGCTTCATACTGAAACAAATAAAAAGCAAATTAACATTGCATCCCTTCAAAGCAATTATATTACTACATATATATATATATATATATATATATATACAAACATAAAAGTTAGATGTATAGTTGGGCTTACTTACTTCCATGAAATTTGCAGCCATGGCAGAAGCCCTTCTATTCGGCGAAAGAGAAGCTCAAATCTTAGCAGCAAGAGAAATCGGGAATCTAAACAGTAAGCAAAAACAGAGATTAGTCGAAAAAAGAGTAATTTCTCAATTGATTTTGATGCTTCATAGCCATGATTATGACTCCATTGAAGCTTCTCTCTTTGCTCTGCTCAATCTTGCTTTCGGCAGCGAAAGGTCCGTGGTATAACTATATATAAATTAAAACATACTGTCTTATATATACTTCCATTAGAATTTGATCCAAGTGATTTTTCACTAACTACTCAAAATATGCAGGAACAAACTTCACATAGCAAAATATGGGGCTATACCTGCAATACTAAAGATCCTTCAATGGCAGAATGAATCATTGCTCGAACTTTCATTGGCAGCACTTTTGATCCTCTCTTCTTGCTCCGGAAATAAGCCCGAAATCGCATCTTCTGGTGCTGTTCAACTCCTTTTCCAACTCCTAGACTCACAATTAGGCCATCAGGCCAAGCTCGATATCATATCCACATTACACAACCTCTCAACTTCCTCCCAACTCATTCCATCAATTGTTCTTTCCGGTGGCTTAATCTCTTTGACTCAATTGATTTACGCGTCTGAGAAATCATCCGACTTAGCAGAGAAGGCAATGGCTTTGTTAGAATCAATCATTTCTTTATCAGATGTCGCATTAAATCAGGTATAAATTAATCCCACTTCATCTAAAATATACTTGTACAAGTTGGATTTTTTTTTATCAAGTTGAGAGGAAAGATATTTAATATTTATTTAATAAATTATATTTCAGGTTTCAGAAACTGGCTTTGTGATTCAGATGCTAGTGGAGACGGTGGAAGAGGGGTCGAGGGCGTGCAAAGAGCATGCAGTGGGGATATTGGTGCTTATATGCAAAAGTTGTAGGGAGAGATACAGAGGGTTGATTTTGATGGAAGGGGTTATGCCGGGGCTCCTGCAGCTGAGTGTTGATGGCACACGGAGGGCTCGAGAGAAAGCCAAAGCTTTGCTTTTGTTGCTAAGGGATTGCTCGGATGGTGGATCTTCGAAAAGATTTAAGAATTTGAAGAAGAATGTGATGTTTGAAGAGGTTATGAGGGAGATTGATAGAGGAGAAAGAGGTGGGAGTTCTGTACAGATGGTGGAGGAAATGATAGCCAAACTTAGGACATGATGATTTTTTAGTCATTTATTGTGTATCTTGATTTGGTTTGAACTAGGATGTATGATCTTGGTTGTGTAGGTGTTACTTCTCTTTTTTATTGTATATTCTTCTTCATTTTTCAATGTACATGAATATCAGGTGGCATTTTGTATTCTTTTGCTAATCTTGCCTTCTTGTGTGAAATATTACGGATATGCTATAAGTAACACATAATATTTGTTGCTGGTATATATCTACCTAAATTTCGATAGCTCAACCTGATTAAATATGAGTTGAGCTTATTTGAATTTGAGCCACTTTATTAGGTCAGTAACTTAAGCCAAGGTTGAGTCTAACAAGGCTCAACCGAATACCAATCAATATGTTCAAATAATTTTTTATATGATGTATAATAAAAAAAAACTAACGTCTTTGAATCTTACATTGAGGTGATGCGGTATATGTATTATGAAAAATATTTTCTTCATGTGTATTAATAAGATAATACTCCAATTTTTCTTGTGAGGATCTACTTGAGATAGATAGTATCATGCACACCCAAAACATGAAAAATATGTGAATTGAATTTGAGACCCACGTAAACAAAATTATATGCACCGGGTGTGATTGACCGTCAGTCCGGACGAATTTGAGCTCACGAGGCCCTGTTGACAACCCTGAATGCTTTGATGATATTCTTGCCTAAATCTAGTCTATAAACCCAACTCAAAACCAATGTACAACATGTTCAAATTTTTTTATGAATGACTAGGTGCAAAAGAAATCCAGTGCTTTGGCCATTTTCATTTATATTAAGAAATCATAGTTCAGACATAGGTCAACAACAGTTTCACTATAATTCTTATCATCAAGAAGCACAGAGACTAAAAAATTATCACGAAAACATACAATTCATACAAGTATATATGTCTTCACAAAAATTAAGTTCAGTTTCAGTCAATAGCATATGAGGACGAAACTCAAGACGTGATAAACCTCTAATACACGTCTCTAATTGTAACAAATTGTAATAGAATACACAAAATTACAAATGCAAAATCCCATATTGCTATCACCTGGTCATAACGCTAACATTACCTATATATGAGAACCCTTAATATCAATACAACACATTAAACAGTGAGTTAAGACTTATTTCTTAAGCTTATACATATTTTTTCCTTTGTATTTATCGTGTAATCTTATCAGAGTAATTTATTGACCTACTTATAGCTCTGTGCAAAAAACGAGGGCATAAGACTCCATATGTAAATAATACGCAGTGATTCACAAACAACATTTACCTTGTTCTACGGTAAAAACTGTAAGCCACAGCAACAGTAGCTACTGCTCCCACAACAGCAACAGTTGTGAGCACATGGCGCTGCTCCAGTTTTTCAGTCCAGCATGAGAGTCCCTTCTTAACTGGTTTCTGCTCGACATTCTCGTCTCTGCAGCATGAAAATCCACTAGCACCTTGGCAACAGCTAGACACACTTTCCGTATTCTCTTCAGTACCACTCTCTTGATGCTGCTTCTCAATGTTATTCACATTTGTTGCATCCGTAAGCTTTGTTTCCTCAACTTTCCCGGATTCTACAACAGGCGAGCCCATTTGGCCCCTGCAATTTACATGGTAGTTTGTGAATCATTGTGAATTGCTATAGTGTCTAAAAGAAAGTAATATTTAATTTCCAATGTAGGAAACAACAGGATAAAAGCATAAACTAGCCATTCATATTGCTAGGGAAGTTTGTGAATCAGTCTTGGCTCGGTTTCGGTTTTTTCAATTAAATTTTTGAAGACATGGTTTCGACTTATTTTTACGCAAAATTGGGATGGTAAATTATTAGTAAAATCATAGTTATTAGGTTTTGAAAACTTGATATATGATTTGGATAGAGCTATGTATGAAGTTGATGGTAATCAATTACTTTATATTGATATGTGTTACATCAACTACTGTAGGTTTTGGAGAGTTGTGCTAGGTTTGGATAATGGTTCCAGACTTAGTATGAGCCGTTTCAGTGGCAAAACTTGATATATCAGTTTTGGTTCCGTCTCAGCAGTGTGGGACGAGACTGGCCAAAAACAAACCATTGCCCTAAAGTTTCCAAGAAGAAAGCTTTGCTGAAAGTTGCTATGCACGTAATAGGAGAACATTCATCATTTTACGCACATTTGGCTTTAAACTACTTCCACCAAGTTATATTATTGTTCTAAGAAAAGTAGGCACGTTGACATATATAAATACTGAGAGAAAGAAATTTCATTGAGAACTACAAACCTCCAAATCCGGTCAATGACTTCCCCCTTCCCAATCTGTTTATCAAGCAATTCAAGAACGTCATTAGGTGTAACATACCCATACCTGCATAAATAAAAGTGGAACACTTTATTGACCATCATTTTAGTAGCTTTACATTCAAATGAGTTTTCGCCAGACCCATGAAACTCATCACAAACATATTCACAAATCTACACCCAAACTCTTGAAACCTATAAAACATTGATTTGACACCATCTATTTTCCCCCCCAAAACTCTCTAAAAAATACATTGATTTGACACATATCACCTACTTTTTCCCCCAAACCCCAACATCCAAAACCAATCCAAGTGGGCTTTCAACTTTTCCAAAACCAAAAAACCCAACATCCAAATCCTAACCAAATGGGGTTTCAAAGGTTTCAACGAAACCACCCAAACCATTTTTTAAAAATCAAGACCCGCGAAATCGAGCAAGAACCCATCCAAATAGGCCCATAAAGAGACAGCAATAAGAATAGAGATCCATACCAATTGCCAGCAATTTGTCCCTCAGGATCTGCACTGAAGATTATCACATTGCCTGCATATTTGTGTCCTCCTATATGTGAGCAAGCGGACACAATGACCTTGTTTTTCAAATCCTTGGACTCAATTTCCTCTTTAAACTTCTCAATCAGAATAGGGCCACAAACACCACATCTCCTGTCTCGTTTGTTATGTGCACAAACAAACACAAAGGAACCAGTCAATTCCTCCTGCTTCCCAGACACCCAAGGGTTGCCATGAACAAGCACATCCTCGACAAAGCTATCCACGCCCGAGTCTTTCAATCCCCTTCAATAAATTAAAAAAAAATGAAAATCTTCAAGTTAATAAAAAATAAGATAATCAAGTAGGCCACCTTGGTATCCAACATGAAAAATACAAATAATGAATGAACCACAATTATCAAAAGAACCGATCTCACACAAGAAATTTGAAGCAAGAAAATTGGTAGGTATTACTCAAGTAGGGCAGCAGAGACAGTTACATTAACTAAAGAAACTTAGTTTACTTGTTATGGATCCCAATTTGCATTTAGCGGCTAATGAAGGACAGACCAAAATAAGGGATTCGGGACACAGGCTTAATTAAGTTAATAGTTCATAAACAAAATAGACCACTTCAGTCCATACCTGTATATAATCATTTCAGGAAACATCAAAACATCTCCATCCGACAACTTCACATCATCGCCTCCCTCACATATCGTCAAGCGAGTCTATAAATTCCAAATTACCAAATCAAAAGGTTAATTTCATCCAGACTTAAATGCGACACAATAAAAATCTAGAAAAATAGGAATATAAGTAGCCAATAATCATCCTATTCTTAATATATATATTGCAAACTGTGAGATACTAAACTCATTCGCGGTTGCACTGAATATACATCAATTTTAAATAACTTGTAATTAACTACAACTAAAATGTTACCGAGTATACAAGTAAAGAAATCACCCAATCACAAAGTGAAATTCCTCAAAACTTTGAAGTGATATATCCACCTCAATATTAAGGGGAAAAAAATGTTGATCTGGCTATATAATAAGTGTGTGGCACAATTAGAAGCAAAAATGCTAAATCAGGATGCTGAACTCGTGGTAATTAATTCCACTGAATGATTTTCTCAATTTTGAATAAAGTGCAATCATAGAACAGATTAAAATGTAAAGCAAACAGTCATCGAATTTGTTCATAAGAACTTTGAGTAAGAGAAAGAAGAATGATCTAGCTACTACAAAAACTGCAAGCGCATTACTAAACTAAATGAAATTCCACCGAGTAACTCTATCAACTTCAAATGACATGCAACTAACATATCAGTAACATACTGAAATGGGATTTTTGCTATTATTAATACTTTTAACATCTATATCCTTTCGACTATACTTTGACAGTGATGTCGTTCTTGCGAGCTTTCAGAGCGGAAGCGAGCAGCTTCGGGAGCGGATCGGAGTCAGAAGCCTCGACGCGTGAAGGCCACGACTCGTGAGACTTGTAGCACAGGAACAGGTGTCGATCATAGGGATCAACAGTTCCTGCCAGGTTGCTTTGATACATCTCCGCTCGCTCGAATCCGTACTCGGTAGCGGCGGCGGTGGTGGACAAGCTCTCCGATTCTCCAGACATGGTGGAGCGAGAAGGAGATTGCGGTGCCAAATCAGAGAAGAAGCGGCGTTTATCAGAGATTGTTGGAAGGATTATTCTCTTTCTGGAGATTGTTTTGATTTTGAGAGGTGAGTGGAACTGTGGTAACAAATATATTTGTGCGGTAGCGGAGCGGGTCGGGTACGGCATGCGCATCGTTTGAGGTATTTCCTCGAGGTGAAAACGACAGATAGAGGATAATTAATTTTAGGTGATGCGATTTTAGTTGAGACTGGAGATAATTGGACGGGGCTAAACCGGATGGCGTTATGAGCATGATAATTGGAGGAACTGGTGGGTGGTGACTGGCGGGTGAGCATTGGGGAAACATGTGAGAATTGAAACATGTAGCCTGAAAATTGAATTAAAGTAGTTGATGTTCGAGCTCGTTTAGTAAAAGTTCATTTGAATTTGATTCGTCATATAAATCAAACTAGCTCGAACAAGTCGACTTGATAAGCTACAATTAGAAGAAATAAAAAACACACTGATACAAAATTTAAAATAATCAAAAAACCAAACTTGAACAATAAGTCATTCACTCATTTACACACCCCTAAAAACATGCCACCAAAATTTTAACGCGTGTTTACAAAATTGGGAATTATTTTGACAATGACACTTACTTTAGTGTTGGGGAGAGATGTAATTCGACTATTTTCTATCCAGACTAAGTAAAATATGTTTATTTTATAAATGAATGTTTAATAATTAGAAATTAATGCAGCTTTGTGTCGTTATCATCTGTCTAGACTCTAAGTCTTAGATGTAACAAATTATATTCTATTTCCGTGGAAATTTAAAGCTAATTGTTTTATGTAACAGATGTGTATTGACATATTATTATATTAGATTAAATTTTTAATAGAAAATAGAGATATCAAATATAGATACGGCTCGATTCGATTTTACTGACACGCATCCCTAATATTGAAGAGTCCATTTTATAACATAGTTTTTTTTTTCCAAGGGTTTAATTTTGAGGTGCGTCGCACATCGTTGCGAGAGCATCTGTCAAAATAAAAATAAAAAGTTGACACTATTAACATAATTTCTTAAATATAATTATATCCACAACACTCGTATTATTATTTTTCCAAAAGAGTTTTAGAATTAACTATTATAATTTAGAAAACATATTATGATTGAATTTTCAAAAATAATTAAGTTAATTTATCATCTTATTTATCTATTTTAAAATTAATTAAACTAATTTGTCATTTTATCTATCTATAATAAATATCTTCAGAGATAAATCTTGTAAATACTTATAAAATGCTTTTACAATTTCAAAAGTAAGAAAATAAATTTTAATTTTTTTTTTTTTTTTTTGTAGAACAGGTCCGAGTTAAATTTCGCCTAGGGCCTGCAAATCAGTATGCACTCCAATTACCTTTTACCAAAAATACACCCATATTATACATGAAATGCTAGAGGAAATTAATTAGTTTAATGCTGAATGCAGTCATTTTCAGGAGATATAAGCTTATGTCACGCCTAATAGATGGAATTGAAATAAGTAAAAAAAAAAAAAAATTCTAACTCTTACAATATGCCCCTCAAAATTCTTCTTTTATAACCAGGAATTTTAAGAAGGAATGGCAGCTTAAGCCTGAAGCATACAAGAAAAGTAATAACTCTACCTACCATAAGGATGGTACCTTCCACTCCCAGCACCACCATAACCGCCTCTACTTCCGTAAAGTGAACCTCTACTGCCACCACCATAGCCCCCTCTTAAATCACCACCATAGCCGCCTCTTAAACCACCATCATAGCCACCACCACAGTCCCCACTGCCACCACCATACCCAGCATAACTGTCGCTCGCCCCACCATACTCACCACCTAAATCATAACCTCTACCCAAGCCACCCCCAAAACGGCTAGAGTATCCATATGAAGGATCTGATGCCCTTAAACCTCCATAACCACCAGCACCATATCCTCCATAAGCACTCAATTCACTTCCATAGCCACCATAAGCACTAGCTCTGCTCCCATAGGCTCCACCTGATCTATAAGAACCGCCACCAAAACCACTGTCACCATAGCCGCCACCACCAAATCCACCATATGTATCTCCAACTCCACCATAAGCACTATATCTAGAATTACTTTGACGCCTGGATGGTGGTGGTGGCAGGGGGTTGGGCTTCTTAGGCTCGGCCTTCTTTATCTCCACCTACACAATAAATAGAGCGAGTTGCTCTTAATACTGAGAATGCCCACTAACAAAAAATAAGTAAAAGCAGCCTCATACATAAGTGACTTTTAACCAACCAATTATGAATCTTGAGCCACACTAAACTACTAGCTCAATGAAAACATTCTGCGCAACAATTTCTATGCAATCTTTTCGCGATTCGCCCAAAAAAAAAGTGTCCTAATGTCCTACTAATGAGTGAATTAGTCTTGTATATGTATGCCAAAATCAATTGTTGAAGAGCACAATGTGTTGACATCTGGAAAAATAGCACCTACTATAGATCATGAATAACCAAACAACCTTTTGTAATGATGAACAAAATTGATTAAACATTGGTTTGTAGAGAACTTGTATTCTTTAAAGACAATACTTCCTGAATTTAATAATCATGAAAAATCACAAAGACACACACACACACACAAAATGCTTCAGAAATATTATACAGCTTTGTAGAAGGTTCTAGGCATCTACAAACCTGAGCTCCAGCAAACTCAATCCGGTTACCATTCGCCAAGAGATCATCAACAGATTGTTCAGAGTCAAAGGTGACAAAGCCGAATCCACGAGACCGACCAGTGGAATGATCCCTCATAATCTGTTGCTCCATCACCTCCCCATAGTTTGAAAAGAAATCTTTAATTTCATCTGCCACATAACAAGAAGTAAATTTAAATTTCTTCCATACAATCCAAATACCAAGATTAAATTAGGTGCACCAACATATTTCATAAAAAATCTTGAATTTACCTTCACTTACAGTTGTTGGAATACCACCAACAAAAATCTTCTTAGTCTTAAAGCCTTTGGAGTTTGCTCCTCTTGGTATAGTCCTCTTTATTTCTACCTTGAAAAATTACAAAGAAACGACAGCATATAAAACAGAGCAACTCAACAACAATTACTAGCTCAAAATGATCATAAAACTTGCACTAGAAAATCAAATAAATTAATCACCCTACTTGCTTCCCATGAATAATGTGTGTCTCTTCAATAACCCTATCAACCACCGACGCATCCGCATAGGTAACAAATCCAAACCCACGGGGATGCCCTGTTATTCGGTCTTTCATTATAACGGAGTCCGTAATTTCTCCATACTTACCAAAATGCTTGATAAATTGTGCTGCATCATCAACCCAAATGTTTCTTTAATTTAATTATCACTGAAACATAATTTCCAAACGCAACAAGAAATATAATTCAACTAATTTCGAAAATGCCGTTACCAGAAGTTGTTTCTCGAGCAAGACCTCCGATAAATATTTTACTGCCTCGCATAAAACATAAATAAAAAGAAACTAATCAATGATTCATTTCAAAAACTAAAACACGAAAAACATTCAAGATTACGCTTAAATTACCCAGGACTAGCTCCGTCGCCGTTATGAGGATGAGAATTCCCGAAGTTCGTGTTATCTGGGGTTCTGCTAACGTCGTCAGCTGTTCCTTCAGGAATGCGGTCCATTTCCTTCGGATTTTGATGCTCTTCCATTCGTGAATGTGGTTGTGTAGAAGCGTGGTTCAGATATGGGCGGTTGTTTTGCGCCGTTCAGGGTTGTTGTCGACGATTTCCCAGGTAGCCGAAACCCTAACGGAGTTAATGTTGAGTCTTCACCGCCAGGTCTTGTGAGCTTAGATTGTTTTCCACTACTTATAGTGTGCCTGTACTCTGTCTTTTTACTTCTTCTTTTTTAATTAATATATATTACTTTAAACTATTTCTTTAATACTACAATTTTCATGATTGAACAAATAAATGAAATTCATATATGTTATATACAAAATTCTACTTGCACGGTTCACAAATGAAATACTAATCAAAACTATATATAATACGAGTATTATATTAATGAAAATAACAAAGAAAAATTTATTGAAATAAAAATAACGCAATAAAGTAATAACAAAATTTCACTATGACAACAAGAGTTCTTCCGTGTTTTTAAATTTTAATACATACATCTTTTAATATGTTCACTTTTAATTGGATGAAGCATAAATTGAGTTGGAATAGCTTAATTGTTTTCATAAACTTATTTGTTTTTTAACTTATTGTATCGAGTTTAAATCTAACTTCAAAAATCTATCAAATTCCAATTTATTTGACATATGTAATAAATACGAATTCAAATAGTAAGGGTCTGTTTGTTTGACATTTTCTAAAATTATTTTGTATTTGAGAAAAGCGAGACAAATAACATTTCTATTTTCTAAAATAAATTTATCTTTTCTCAAACTACTCTCCCAAAAGTTATCAAACAACAATTTTCTTATCTTTAAAAAAAATATACACAAACTCTACTTTAATTTGACATAAGGTAATATATCTTTTACACAACTTATCTCGCATAACAAAGATGATTTGACATAAAGTCTTACACGTCTTACATCTACAATCCAAACTCTTTCAAATAAAACTACATCCACCTTATTTCTCAAAGTCCAAACAAACAACATTACGCAAATCGAAATTATTTCACAAACTTCCACTACTCTCCCAAACTGTTTTCCCAAACACCAAACAAACATACCCGTAAGCTTTCAAATGAGTTGGTCATTCAATAAGTTCTACCAACTTTGTAAACTTAAGTGTCGAATTGAGGCATAATTGTAGTTATAGCAGCTGCCCACAATGCATCTTCATACTCTTTAAGGACCGAACATAATATAATGGTTCAAACACTGACCGTGAAACTAAATATGTCAAATTTTTTGTTAAATTGTGATATAAAATGTATTTTTTTCCATAAAGATTGGTACCAAAAGTATAAAATAGAATAGAGTGTGGTACGAAAAATGTAATTCTCATTTTTAAAATATATAACAAAAGAAAAGTTGTTTTTGTGGCATTTATATATACATATTCTTCGAGAAGAAAATATAATGTTTCAAATATGTATGGAGTCGCATACTTGCTTGTATGCAATGAATGTTTCATGTGATGATGTATGCTACTTTGTACAATCAAATTACCTAAACCTTTAGCTAATTTATTAAATTTGTTTTTGTAGCTAATTTGTTGTATTAAGTCAACAAATTAAATTGGTCACCACAAACATTAGCCTTTGGCACGAAACATATAAATATGTTTCAAAATTCAAAATTACCAAAATCGATCCGAAATAAATTTGATATAAGGTAGGAGTAGTGGCCGTGGCTTGAAATTTCTCAAGCCAGTACTGACAATAAATATTTGCAATGCTAATCTTTTATGGTTGAATTATGGAGATGATTTGAATGAATATTGATGTTGTTAAATAATTGTAGACAGTTTATTAAGTGATTGTCAAGTGGAATTTAGGCTCTGTTTAAATCAATTTTCGCCCAAAGATTTCACCAAAAACCATCTTTATAAATTTATAAACACCAACAAATGGGCCAAACACCAAATATTTTCTCATTGCTTAAAATCTACAAAAAAAAAATGTTTGTATCATATTCTGAGGTCTTCAAAGAGTACATTACAAAAGTTCCGACTTGAATGTGTGCAAGTTGCAAAATTTTAGAGGGAAAGTCGAAAAGATTGTTATATCCTTGGTAAAATCTGATTTATTTGTTTTCCAGTGATTTTTTGGTCGGAAATTCGCTCAGGGTGCATTGGTGCAACAAAATTGTATTTTGAGGGTTATTCTGTTATTATTATTGTATGAGGGTGTGAAGTGCTAAGAAACTCATTTATGAGGGCGCAGGGTGCAAGAAATCCAAAAGTGTATCATCCTTGATTCCCTGTACAATCAAATTGACCAAAAAATGGAAAGTAGGTTAAAAAAAAAAAATGGAACGAAAGACAAAAACACCCCCTATGTTATGTCTAACTCTCAAAAACTCATCTGTGTTATTTTAACTCTAAAACACCCTCCTGTGTTCCAAAATTCTCCAGTGTTTGGTTTTAATTACCACACTCGATCCAAATAGAATTTGACTTTTAACTTTTAGCGGAATGACAAAATTACTCCTATGTATTAGTTTTTTTAATTCCTTTTGAAAACTCAAATATATACTACTTGGGTCGAGTGCGGTAATTAAAACCAAACACAAGGGGTTTTTTGGAGTTAAAAATAACACAGGGGTCTTTTTGAGAGTTAGACAAAGCATAGGGGTGTTTTTGTTTTTCGCTGTCAGGGGTAAAATTGTCATATCAAAAGACAAATGTGAACAAATACTTACAATTTCCGCGTTTGTATCACACTCTTTTTTTTGGGGGTGTATTTGGCATTGGCTTGAGAGCACATATGGATTTTTTAGAGTTAAAATAACACATGATATTTTTTGAGAGTTAGACAAAGCATAGGGGATGTTTTTGTCTTTCGCATTAAAATTAAATATATATCTAATTTACCTGTGAAGTTTCTACTATGCAAAATATTCTCAGCTTCAATTGCAAGTGCATGGTGTTACATTTCTTTAATTTTTACTGTGGGATAAACTATCTACTAGTAATTATACTAAATGGCATATTTAAGCGGGGGCGGGAGTTTGAGATCGGGAATTGGAAACTCGTACCGTATCGACTGGGGTTCTACCATTAAGGAAGAAAAAGTGTGGGTTTTCCGGATTTTGGGAAACCCGAATTCCCGTTTAAGAAAAAAGGTACGAATTTCGGGAAGGGGATCCTCCCGATCGGGAACCCGATATATATTGCATATTCTAATATATAATTATGCTTGTCTAAGTAAATATAAAATTGCTTTCACGTTTTCTAAATCCCCAAATCTAATTGTCTCTACACGTTCTCTTCTCTCAAGAATCAACAGACCTCTGTCTTCAAAATACTCCCACCCCAAACAAAATTAGAGCACTTCTATGGTTCTGTGTTGCTGGGCAGCAGAAGAGAAAGAGACATTCAAATGGTTTGCAATATTATATGGGCCAATTTATGTACTCAAAATCTCTTAGTTTTCCTTTATATATATGGGTCATAGGAAGTCCAATTAAAAAAAATTAAAGAGTCCAGCAGAAGTGGATTTTTCTGAAACTGCTCCCAAGATCGGGAAAGTAATTAATAGGGATAATTGCATCCATCTCCCCATGATTGGTAAAATTACATTGATTTTCCATGAGAATTTATAATTATAAACAACTCTCACTCTAAGTTTTACTGTTAGAGAAGCGAAATCAGAAGAAATATTTTTATATTACGTAAAACACTAGTTTACTTTTTTAACTTTTTTATAATAAATTTATTAAATAGGATTATTATTATTTATGTAATTTTAAAAATATTTATTTTTTAGATTTTATATTAAATATTATTTAATTTTTATATATTATATGTAAAATCTAATTAGTTTGAAAGTTTCTTTTTGAAATTTAAAAAATCTAATAAGTTTAATTGATATTTATTTTTTCAAATTTTATATAAAATATTATTTAATTTATATATATCATATGTGAAATCTAATTAGTTTAAAAGAATTTTTTTCAAAATTCTAAAAACTTAATACGTTTAATTGATATTTATTTTTTCAGATTTTATACAAAATATTATTTAATTTATATATATTATATATAAAATCTAATTAGTTTAATAATATATAAAATATATTAAATAGGTTTAATAATTTAACTATTTTTGCAATTGGGACTGAAATGCTTCAAACTTGTAAATCATGGAATAATTTGCCTGTCAGAAAACATGTGGGGCAAACTATGTCATCAATCTTTATTGTAGGACCAATTCTGCAAATTTTCCATCAATATTCCATTCAAAGTTGGAATTTCCTTGAAAAAATTGCTCTGGATTGCTTTTGGTACCAAATGTGTCAAGCCCCGTTAACTTTTGGTACCAAATGTGTTGATTGTATAACTTAAGGTACTATAACCTTAAAGTAAGGTCACTTATGGTAACAAAATTCTCTCATTTTGAAAATGTTAAAAACCAAGTTTTTAAACATATATAATTGGTTACATGGTTTTACCCTTGGGAAAAAAAATTAAAAAAAATTAGTTACTTGTTAAAATAAAAAATTACACCGGTCACCAATGATCCAATTTGTGCATGGAAGCTTGAAAATGAGATTAAACATACTATTGAAATCAGCTAAAAGATCCAGAAAGGAATATAAAAAAGACATCTCTTTTTCACAAACATATGTTGTTCTAAATAGAGTACTCGTTTGAATTGTAAGCTAGAATCAGAATAACGTGACCCAAATTCATAGAAAAGGGTACTACTACTTCCTAGTAGTTTATAGTTCCAGGCTTCCAGCATATAATGTGATGCAAAAATCAAACATATTACTTATTCAAGAATTCAAACAAATTCATACCATTATCTTTGGATTGAGCTAATAAAAAAGAGTATTGAGCTTGGATATAGTCTCATATTTGAGCTTCATTAGTTAATTAGTTGTCACATTAGTTTGAGGACAAACACATATATATACTGAAAGCAAATAGAGTATATAAATTGAATTGTGGCGACTAACTAAATCAAGCTAAATTATTTTATTTACTCACCTAAATGGTATGGGTCGGAGTCGGACATAGGGTTTGTGGACCCGCACCTATTATATAGTATTACTGATGGGCTGCATTCAAAATATTACAATAGGTATTGAGATCTAGATTGATCCATTTGGTGGATGTGATTGGGCATCTCAGATTATCAACCAACCTGTCAAATAGCTTATTGTATGCTTATTGTATCGAGTTTAAACCAATATAAGATAAAGGAAGAAAATTGTACATTCCTCTGTAGAAGATAAAGAAAAAAGATATTTGCATCGTAAATATGGACGTAGAGAAGAAAAACAATAAGCCATTGGGAGTGGAAAAGAAATGGGACAAAGAAGTGAGACGCGACGTTAATGGCCATCGAAAAATTGATGATGATGAGAACTGGAAGAAGAAATTGAAGGAGGGGGTAAAGGGCTTCCTCATGAACTCGTACATTACATTACATGATGCCAATCCTTTTTCTTTTTTGGTAATAGATCAAATGACATAGTACGTATTTTCCGTGGTACTTGGTACTTACGAATGTTATTTTCTGAGTAAAATAAAGGGCATGTTTTGTGTAATCTTCTTTTATGAAATCTGTGATTAATTTACCTCTAAATAAATTTTTCAATTTCATTATAAACATAAAACTACAAACTAATTTAACCGAAATTGGACTATGATTATCTTTTGTATGTACGACTCTATTGGGAATAAATTAAAATTGAAATCAAATTATTGTATATTATACTTAATGTTTATGATACATTTAATTTTAAATGGATATATTATATATGACCAGATGTTTTACACCTATAAAATAAAATAAAATAAAAAAGTACCTTTCCAGATTCTATTGGTCCTATTTCATGGGCTACAGTCCAGTAGCCCAAACCGAAATAATATTTTATTACTCAAAATTACAAAATACAAGTCTCCGACGTCGTTTGAGAGTTTAGTGCTGTAGAAGAAGACGAAGGGCGAAAAGCTCGACACCGATCGCAATGGCGGAAAATGCGCCGTTAATCAAACCAAAGCCTCGACCAATTGTTCGCATTGGTCTTTTTCTCATCGCCCACAGTATTATCGTCAGGTATGTATATGTATAAATAATCCGTTGCTTTTAAACAATCAATCAATTGGAAGTTTGATTTTGCACTGAGAGTAAAATTTACGCTAATTTTTATTTGAATTGTATACAGTGCTGTATGCTGCTCAGCTGGAATTGTAGCCCTTCTTCTATTGCCTGTTCTTGCCAAGAATACGTATATTTCCGAAAATGCCCTGATGCCTGGTTAGTTTTACTAGTTTTTCTCCTTCACAGGGGTTTAAGTTGCCATATAATTGAACTTCAAACTCGAGTTTAATACTTCAGTGCATCACACTTGTGATTAGAGTAAAAGCCAAACCAACCTGTTCGATTTGAGCTTGTTTCAGCTCTGTTCGATTTACATATCAAACAAGTTTGAATAAGATCTTTTGCTTGATAATTTGTGAGCTCGATTTAATAAGCTAAAAACTGACAAAATGTGTAAAAAAATATCAAACTAATCGAGCTTGGTTCATTAGACAAGCAAGCCAAAATCAAACACAATTTCAAGCTTGATAAAAAATTCTTGAACAGTGTTGTTCAACACTACTCGATTCTCTTCACCCCTACTAGTTATATTATTTATATTTATTAGTTTCTGCTTGATGCGGTGCATAATTGAGTGATACTTTTGGCTGGGAAGTTTAATGAAGTTATTGATTATTCAGCTCGGAATTATATTTCTTCTGCCTTTTGGAATAAAAATATACTGGTTTTAGCTTCTTTTTGTGGCTGATGGGATTATTCCTCCTTGTTTTTGAATATTCACCTCTGTAGGTTCTGCTAGTTCTATGCTCTCAAATGATGATGCTTCAGGGGGACTAAGATTTTTGGACAAGATACTAAACTTGGAATCAGAGACTACGAGCACGGGCATGTAGGTATTTACTATTATTTCTATCTTTGTATAGGGACTCTTCATGTGTACCTAATCAATCTGCGTATGTCAATTTTTTTTACCATATAATGATTAAATCTGAATGTCCGATGTAGCGTAAATGTACTTGCTTGGCATACTATTTAAAGTTATGTTATTATTATGCATTGTATTGTTCATGTTATCATCATTCATATTTCATATGCAATTTTGTTGACAATTTGAGGTTGTAAAAAACAAAACTCATGTAAAGCAGTAAAGGTTTTGTATACTTGCCTTTTGCCATTGCTTCACGTTTTTCTTAAATTATAATTCTGGTATGTATGCAGTGAAATTCCAGAGGTGATAGCAGATCACATAATTGAGTTGGGTGGTGAAGTTAATTATCACAAGTTCCAACCCACATCTGATAAATTTCATCCAGGGCACTTTTTCTTGGGTCCTGATGCAGGAATAATCCAAGAGAACTACAGTTGTTCATCTTATGGGGTCAATACAGTGGGAATATTAAGAGCACCACATGGTGACGGGAAGGAAGCTATTGTAATGGTTACGCCTTATAACTCTGTCAACATTTCTAAGAGCGAGGCTTTATCACTTGGAGTCGCATACTCAGTCTTCTCTCTGCTTTCGCGAGTTACTTGGCTTGCTAAGGATATCATATGGCTTGCTGCAGATTCTAAACATGGAGAATATGCTGCAGTTGCTGCATGGCTGAGAGACTATAATTCACTTTCATTTGGTGACATGAAGGAAGTGTGTGGTGTAAGTACTCAGACTGCAGCAAAACTGACTCGAGTTTCAAGTGAAGTAATCTCTAATGGCTTTCGACGTGCTGGCACAATGGCAGCAGCCCTTGTCATTAAGGTTGCTGAGAGCAGCTCCGAATTTGAGAAGGATGTTCTTAAAATTTATGCTGAAGCATCCAATGGGCAGATGCCAAATTTAGATCTCGTCAATATTGTTAATTATTTGGCCGTAAACGGGCAGGGTTTACTAGTGAGGGTGGAGAAGATTTGGTCATTGCTCGATTCTTGGTGGCTAAACAGTCTAGGAAAACTACTTGAATTGCTCGGGAAAGTGGCTAAAAGCTTGAATCCACAATGGAACATTGGCATTCCTGTTGCAGATTATGTTGAAGGCAGTGCTACCCTAGCCAGCTCCCTTTATAATCAGGTATGAATTTAATGTCCTGAATTACTATCATTATGGAGGGCCAACACGTAGTCATTCTTACATTGAGTATTACTCCCTTTCTCCATTACCCATATACGGTATACCCCTTCACATTCTCTTGAAAAGGGACTGGAGGGTTGATTGCCAGTTTGCCACAAAGTTTTTTTTGATCTTTTATCTTTGTAGGTTTAGATATAGGGTGTTTTTTTTGTTATTATTATCTACTGATTATTTATTACGTCAGGCATTAGGTGTTCCGACTGGTCCACATGGCGCCTTCCGTGATTATCAAGTTGATGCAATCACTATGGAAATCTCGCCGAGGTTATTATCAAGTCACAGAAATCTGTTACTTTTGCGTGTTGGCAGGTCAGTGTTACACCTTTTTTCTGTTTCTTTTCCTTTCTTATTTAAACCAAGCAATGCACGTCGTCAATTATCATGGTTCTTAGATTGTGTATGGTGTTACTAATAACTTAGAATTATTCTCTCTTAATTTGTTGCTCTGGAATGCTTTACTCTTACAGAACTTTCTTCATTTATTTCTGGAAAAATATTTGTGTTTCTTTGTTTTTGTGTTGGGAGAAATAGTATACCCCATGTTGACACTAGTCCCTCACTTTGCAGATTGGTCGAAGGAGTTATACGATCTGTAAATAATCTCCTTGAGAAATTTCACCAATCCTTTTTTCTATATCTCTTGACATCTCCAAATAGGTTTGTATCAGTCGGAGTCTACATGATAGCCTTTGCATTGCTCATTGCTCCCCTTCCACTCATTGCTGCTTCTCTTTTTTCATATGCCAGTAAATCACCATCTCCGAAAAACGAAACCCCCATTGAATCTGTCATAACTTTTGCTTCATGGAAATGGCTTTACGCAGCAGAAACTGTTCTTTTAGTCCACTTATGGAGTCTAGTCGTAACATTACTTCCTTATTTTCTTTCCCAAATTCCTAATTCCACACCATCAATCAACCTTTTCATATGGATCATTTTATCCTTGCTTAGTCTCTGCTTCATATTTACAGTATCTAACTCTTCTCCAAATCTAACCTCAAGTCAAACACGAAGAACGGAATGGGCTCTCCTTAAGTCAGTAACTGTTGCATCTTCTTTCATTGGACTTTGTCTGATGTCAGTTATAAATTTTGCAACCGCACAAATCGGAGCACTACTGCTCGTTCCTATGTGTTTGACTGTTTTACCCTTGAGGCTCGATTCTAAAGTAACTACCCTGAAGGCTCTAGTGCGAGGAGCCTGTAAGATTCTATTGGTATTTTTGGGGTTTCCTCCTACTGTGTTTTTTGTGGTAAAAGGTGCATTATTTGGTTTTGATAACTTGAGATTTGACGACTTTTGGAATTGGGCTGAGTCTCTTTGGACATGGAACAGTGCTACGTATATCTACATATGTATGATTCATCTTCCCTGCTGGGTTCTGTGTGTTCGGGTATTATTACATCGCTGCTAATGTTTTTTGAAGTTTAGTTAACTTAATCAGTAGACGTTTATTTCTGGACTGAAGAAGCCTGTGCACGCCTGTCAGTTTCTGCCTCGGCGCTATGTTTGGTAATTGTTTTCTTTATTTGTTTGTTCTATTTACTTAGCGACTCAAATTATTGGGCCATTGTGAAGTAACTTTAATTAGAGTTGCCATATTTGTTGTAGAAAGAATGTCTTTGAATTTAAATCAATTTTCTTCATATAGTAAGGTTGCATGCATGCATAGTTTTTTAATCAACAATACACAGTGTAATTATCTCCTTCTTGACAATACTGATATGCCTCAAGTCCTAGCATATTGTGAGTTCATGATTTCAGGTCTGAACCGAATACGTGAATCAGCCAGCAGATAATCTCGCTTGAAAACTAACTGGACACGGTTTTAGAACTATTTTTGGACTTTTGTATCAGTTGAAGCCCATTTATGGCCCAGGAAGAAAACTATGAAGCCCGTTATAACCCAATACTACTACTTGATCGAAACCTGCAGACAAGAATCCAGTTGAGCCATTCATCTTAATATTGGATTGGGATTCCAACAAAATAAAGAGAAATGGACTATTTTTAATTAATAACAACGAAAGGAACGATACTCATGCTAAAGAAAAAGATTGATACTTAATTTTGTAATCATTGTACCCCGCAATATTTTAGGGTGAAATACAAAGATATCTGAAAATTTATTTTGTAATAGCGTCTAAAATTTTGACACCAAGCATATGAAATATATAAATACATATGAAATTCATGCGACACAATCACATGATTATTATTCAATGTAAGATACATTTTTATCATATTTAACTTATGTCCTTGTACTCATAATTCACGATTTATCAATAAACAAGTTATTGTCGATAAGATTCTTTAAAAAATTATTAACATAACTTTCATTGGCAGACGAAATCAATCAGTTTATGTAGGACTCAAACCATAAACCTTAAACTAGAATTTATTCCAAAAGTAAGTCCAAATTCATAAAGAGTAAGAACTTGGTACATTTAATTTCAGCTAGCAGCATTTAACCCACAAAGTTTGACTTTTGACCTCTGCAGCATTCCAGAAACCCATCGTCACTCTGATCAAAACAGAAGAATCCGACGGCTGTACCACAAGCACATGGAACAACGAGATGTAGAGGATCACCGCTTTTCGCGGGCTACATTTCATCTCCTTGGCGCCAAAACAAACTTTCCCGCCAAAACACATACGGGCAGTACGGGCAGACAGAAGAAAATCGGGCCGGTATTTTGGCACTCCCATGGCCCATTGGTCTGTAGCCGCACTTTGAAAATATAAAAGGGCCCATCAAAATGAAATTCTGGATTAAAAAATTTTATTTTCGTTTTAAAAGAGAAAAAACTGAAAAAGGAGAGGGAATGAAAAGTAGTATGAAAATTAAAACATAATAATTTCTAATAATAGAATCTTCTTGTTCATAGGATTCCTCCCCAAGTTCCAAGCACCCATGTGTGCATGTTTAATACTTTCTCATGCATTGGATTCTATTCATTAATTACCAAACCAATTATGAGATGTGATTCTGTCAAAAAAATTAGACTATGAACATAGAAAAACAAATTTGAATTCAAATGTGAATTCATTCCCTCCCTTAAATGTTTTGAAATATTGAACACAACTAATTTTAGTAGTGTAAAATGATAATATTCTACTTTATTTATTATTAAAACTTAGCCTCCCACAATTTGTCTAATTGGGCTAAACTCAATTTTTGTACTGGTTTTATTTGCACGGACCAACTGCCTACTTCTGTTTTTTGCGACGAGGGCTATCCCCTAGTCGATAGGTTGTAATTGTTATTTGTGTACTGTTTTTCATTTATGTTATTCATCAAAAAAAAAAAACTTAAGAATATATTTAAATTCTTCTAGCTGGATTGCTAGAGTCGAGCAAATATGACAAACTAAAAATATTGCTCAAATGAAATGGAAATTGAAATTTTATATTATTTAATTACAACTATCAATTATGTAAGAAAGCTTGGTGATCGGAAATTTAGACTAGTACCATGTTAGACTTAGATTTTCTTTCTTTCTTTGAGACGATAAATACATCATTCAATATATTAGAAAATCTATTCTAATCTATTTCATTAGAATACAAACACTAGTATTACACTAGAGAAATACCCACACTAGTGGGAGTTGAACCCATGACCTCTTGGTCATGAACATGCTATATTCGGATTTTGTAGCCATCGTTATATTCTGGCGACTAAGAAAAATAGTAAATGTAGTGATGTATTTTTCTAGCTATCATTAAAGAAATATAAACCAAGGATTATTTGGGCATATTTTCTAGATATTCTAAATGGAAATATAAACTAAAAAGAAGAGAAACATAAACATCCTCTAGACATTTGACGTTGTATTACAATTTACAATATATGCTAAAGTTTACGAATGGTAACAAGTTTGAAGAATCTATGATGTGGATTAAATTGTATATGTATCGGATCAAAAAATAATATCATGACAAGTCGTCTTCGAATGAAACTGTAAAAGATGTACAAGTTTTTTTTTAAAAATAGTTGTCGCCCTATTTTGAAAAAAATACTACTCCTATTAAAGTTAAATACAAAATGTCGAAAAGCTTGCAATTTTAGTTAAGAGGACTGGGAGCATTTTTACATCATTTGACTCCAACAATCAATCCGACGTCTTAGGATAAATTGAATGAAAGTTTAATGATTCGTCTTCTAAAACATGGACTTTTAATATTCAATTGTAACTTGTACGAAGAAGCACATTAATTCAGTTCCCCACCACTTAAATCTTTGTAATTGTCCCCACACGCTAACAAATCAATTAATCCCCGTTCATACTAGCTTAAACCACTGGTAGCTTAAAGCAAAGTAAAAGATAAACTAAATGTCGCATTTTCAAATTTTCTTCGAGAAAAATATTAAACAATGTTTTTGACCAATTGTTATTTGTTTTACTTTAAGCCGAAAATCAGCCAGTGTAGCTTCCTTGATGTATAATAACGAAATCTCAAATTAACCAAATGTTTAATTGTATGGCACGAGTTTGATGGTTATTTGCACAATTGTGCATGATTTATCGGTCCTAGCCTTATTGCTAGTAATGAGGTTAATTAGATATTTTTTTTGAGATGGAAGCAAAGTCTTCACTAATCCATGACGATCAATGAATACAAATGGATAATGTATAATTGTGTAACACAAAATAAAAATGTGATGGGTAGTACACTACAAGAAAATCGAGAAATTTCGACGGAAAATTTTCGACGGAAATAAATCCGTTGAAATTTTAAGGAAATTTTCGACGGAAAATTTTTCCGTCGAAATTTTATATTTTCGCTAAGAAACGAAAAAAAAAAAACAAAAACAAAAAAAATTTCGACGGAAATTAAAATCCGTCGAAATATTAGAAAATTTCGACGGATTTTGTTCCGTCGAAATGTTAATAGCAAAAAAAAAAAAAAAGAAATTTCGACGGAAATTCAATTCCGTCGAAATTTTTGATATTTCGACGGATTTTATTCCGTCGAAATATAACAACATAAAGGAAAACAAATAAATAAAAATAAATAAATAAAGAAATTTCGACGGAAAATCAATTCCGTCGAAATTTTAGAAATTTCGACGGATTTTATTCCGTCGAAATATAACAATATAAAGGAAAACAAATAAATAATAAAAATAATAAAGAAATTTCGACGGAAATTCAATTCCGTCGAAATATAACAACATAAAGGAAAAAAAATAAATAAATATAAAATTTCGACGGAAAATAAATTCCGTCGAAATTTTAATAAATTTCGACGGAATTTTGTCCGTCGAAATAAAAATTTTAGACGGAAAATAAATTCCGTAGAAAATTTAATAAATTTCGAAAGAAAATAAATTCTGTCGAAAATATAACAACATAAAGGAAAAAAAATAAATAGATATAAAATTTCGACGGAAAATAAATTCCGTCGAAATTTTAATAAATTTCGACGGAATTTTGTCCGTCGAAATAAAAATTTTCGACGGAAAATAAATTCCGTCGAAAATTTAATAAATTTCGACGGAAAATAAATTCTGTCGAAAATATAACAACATAAAGGAAAAAAAATAAATAGATATAAAATTTCGACGGAATTTTGTCCGTCGAAATAAAAATTTTCGACGGAAAATAAATTCCGTCGAAAATTTAATAAATTTCGACGGAATGTGTTCCGTCGAAAATTTTTATTTCGACGGAAACTCATTTCCGTCGAAATTTGTTGCAGTTTAATTTGAAAGCAGCCCACTTACGGGAGCCATTGTTCTCCTCTCCAAGAAAAAAAAAACCATTGTTCTCCCTCTCCAAGAACAACAACCGCCGCCTAGCTCCGACCCACCACCTAGCTCCACCGCCTATCCCTCTCCTACGCCGCCAGACCTTGATTTGCAGCTGCGTACCGTCGCTCCGGCTCCAGATCGATCCGTGAAGATCCACCTCCGCCGCGCGCTGCTCCAGCTCCAACTCCGCCGCGGCTCCTGTTCCAGCTCCGCCACGGTGGCGGCTCCAGCTCCGTGAACTCCTCTGGCACCAGATCCCTTCACGCCTCCGGCTCCTGCTCAGTCCACGGCTCCGACTCCGGC
This sequence comes from Penstemon davidsonii, assembly GCA_034814905.1. NCBI lineage: Eukaryota > Viridiplantae > Streptophyta > Magnoliopsida > Lamiales > Plantaginaceae > Penstemon > Penstemon davidsonii. Next base: position 11,506,459 of record JAYDYQ010002688.1, read on the forward strand.
CCTACACCACCACCACCACAAGTACTCTTCTTCAAACATTATACTAAGGTACAATTTTGCTTTTTTAATTCCTCAATTTTGCTTTTTTAATTGCTAATGTGATATTGTAAAAATTAGGGTTTGAATTAGTGAGTTGTGGAAATTTTTAAATTTCAATTGTTTATGTGATTGTTTATATTTGAGATCTTGTGTGTGATTGTTTGAGATCTTACATATCTTAGCTTGATTGTGTTGTAATTGTTTATGTGAGCCATATTACATTTGCTGCAATATTAATTTTTTTCCGTCCATTAAGAGTTTGACTAATCAAGAAACCATTCTTGCTTGGTTGATGATATTGGTTGCTCTGTTTTAGCCTCTGTATATGCTGGATATGTTCTGGTTTTTCAATTGGTGATTCTTTTTCAGTGCATTATGCTATGTTTGGCTCTTGAACTTTAGTGAGTAATGGAAGTTTTTTTCTTGCATGATATGATAGAACACTGAACCTTTTTAGTTCATTTGCAACCAAACATGGCCCAATTAAGTATACAGCTTAATAATGCATTCATTGCTATTTGGTTGTTCCACCTAAATGTGACCTTGATACCAAATTTCTTGGAAGTGTTTGTAGTTGATTGTGATGGGAATTTGAATTTATTGAACCATTCTTTATTCTCAAACCTTTAGCTAAATTTAATAACTTAAAAGGAAAGGATTCGGAATAACAGTTATTGTGATTGAAAATGTGGGGCTTTACTCTCTACTTTGATTATGTGTATGATTTGTGGGTTTAGTTTAATTCCTTGTGCATCTTTGATTTTAGGGAAGAGCATGGATTAGTAAGACTGCGAGGAAACGATCTTCAGTATGGCAATTAGGTGATAAGCGTCCAGGTGTGCAATCCTTTCCTTTTGTTTTACTACCTTCTCAAATGTGTTTACTCTCTTTTCCTTTTTGTTGATTTTAAAGTTTTGTTTTTTGTTAGGCTATAATGCAAGTGATTCAGATTCCGATGATGACACGATGGAAGATGCCAAATAAAGTATAGTCTCATGGAGCAAATGACACTTGTGTTCCCGAAACACCGGATGACGATTAGTTGGTTGTTTGTGATTGTTTTGTAATACTTTGATTTGTAGTAATTATTTGGATTTGGAATTTCGTAGTTGAATGCTTGATAATCAATTAATGTATGTTTTGAATATTGAATCATGTTTATTAAAATGTTTTTGAATGTTATATTATTGTTTGTCGAATGTATAATTTAGGTATAATTAACCGGTGCAAAAAAAAAAAAAAAAAAAAAAAAAATTATTTGAAAATTTCAACGGGATTATTTTCCGTCGAAATTTATGAGATTTCGACGGAATTCTCACAAATTTCGACGGAAAATAATTCCGTCGAAATCTCATAAATTTTGACGGAAAATAATTCCGTCGAAATTTCTGTTGAAAATTTATCTGTCGAAATTTCTGTCGAAATTTCCGTCGAAATATTTTCCGTCGAAATTTTGATTTCGACGACACTTTTTTCGACGGCCCATTTCGGTCGAAATTTCGGTCGAAATTTGTAAATTTCGACGGATTTTATGAAAAATCCGTAGAAATTTCCGTCGAAATTTCTCGGTTTTCTTGTAGTGGTAGCTTCGCAGTACAATTTGAATTACTAAATAATCTCAATTTGCAATTATTCAAACAATATCATATCAAGTTTTTCCTCTAGAGTCATTGATTCTGGATGTTTGCCATTAATCATTTCACACATAGCCGACTATGTACGAAATTTCTAATTGAGATATATGATTTGATTGAACTCTTTTAATCATAAGACATGTGTTTAATTACCCAGTTCATTGTGATTATCACTCTCCAATAAGACAATAAGTATAACCGAACAATTTAGGTGTAGTTTGGTTGAGTTTGACCAAGGACACCGTAGTTCAATTATTAATTTATTTATTAATTAAATGTTCTTTATAGTTATTGACCACAATCTTTACCCCGTAGGCCAAGTAGAAATTGAGTTCGGGGCATATTTAAGAGAAGCAAATAAGTCAAAGGTTGATTATATCATCGTCAAAAAAATTTAGACCAAACATTAAAATACATTATAAAAAAAAATCAATTTTTCATCCAAGCAAATAAAAAAATATCATTAAGATTCTTTGAAGCATGTGCCTGAAATTACCTACCATATCTAAATTAATTCTATTCATTTACCACTTTTGCTTACATATAATTGTCACCTAATCCACATCCAATATTATATTTCTTGAGATAGAAACAAAGGTACTGAAAATATTACTCCTAATCCAAATTCATTTGAATTGGGCGCACAAGGATTAGCATGTCTTGGGATATCAAGAGTTAACAAAGGATAATTCTTGGAAATATATATAATTTTAAAAGGGCATTCAATGTTGTTATAAATATTTTGGACTGGAATTAATTATTGAAATTATTTAGTCAACATTAAATTATAGACCTATGTAGCACTATGGTCCAATCAATTTATTAACCGTATTTACTATGCAGGGATGGAAAAGGATAAGAGATTGATACAATTATTGAGCCAAATAAAGAGATTACCTTTTGGTAGCAGAGTTGTTGCTTCCTAGAAGGAAACAAATAGTGAAGAATATTTATCCATCTAGCCTTCCTTAATAAAGTATCTTACAAAGGAATCCAATGAAATCCATGTAATTTCTACTATAAATTTCTACATAAATCGATATTCATCATAATCATACATTATATAAGCCTACAAGGTGTCTATTATAGTGCTAAATTCATTTGTAGATAGAAATTACAATAAATGTTTTCACGTTAAACTTTCACAACAATTATTGAGATTTGAGATTTGAGATTTGAAGCAAAATTACAATAAAATTTTGACAAATTGAAGCAAAATCTCTACTAACCCTAATTCATTCCTTGGCAACCAAGTACCATTATTTTTTATTTTTTTGTGTGTGTGTGTCCCCACCACACCTGAATGAATTGAGGTCTGCATAAATTGGCAAAACCCAAGTGAAGCTCCCCTCGTAATGCTTAACTGGCGGTAATAAAAGGACAAGCACTTACATAATTGAGCGTGTTAAATGAGAATCCTATGTCTATGTTTTTATGACTTCAAGGGCCTGTTTGGTACAGTCAAATTTTATAGGCCCACATTATACTTGATGATGAAGACTCTTGGAAATATTGTAAATTACAATTTTGTTTTGATTAATATCATTGGAACATAGTACAGTGAAGGATAAGACTGAAAGCAGCATTTGATTGTACAATTAATTAATATTTCGAATTCAATGACATTATCTTTACTATGTACTTTAAGAGCAACAATAACTGAAAAAAAATATTATCACAAAAGAACTACTATTCTTGACTCTTGTAAAGAGTCAAAGCTTCAATAGTATACCAAGAACATAAAATGAAAAAATAATGAGAAAATAACGTGATAATGTTACATTTGTCAATATTAATATTATATAAATTGTAATTATTGACAATTAGTGATATATACACACATGATAAAAAAAAAAAGGATGTCACTAATAAATCATCGTTACAATATTTATTGCTATTATATTTATCACTAAAGTAGCTACTTGTAGGTACAAATATGTTTTGTCGTCGTTGTATTTGTCAAAATTGTTACTGTGGCAAATGGAAACTCTTTTCTATTTTACATACAACTTTTCATATTATCACTTAATATTTTATCACTAGCTAGTATACAATTTCTTATAGTGAGTATTAATACTCCTTGTGAAGTGCGTAAACGAGTTGAGTGAGATCGAACAATATATTATTAAAACTTGTTTTAGTTCTTTATTGATTTTAACTGTTTTATGAAGCAAACTCAAACGAATTCTTATCAGTTGAATCCAAACCTAGTTTAATTTTATTGTCAAGTTCTTTTTGTAGATTAATTCATTGAATTGTACAAGTCAACACGTTTAAGGATAAGACTCAATAAATCTTAAATTAATACTAATACTAACCCCACTTGTGTTTTGGTGATGGAGTAGCTAGCTAGGCTAAAGATTGTGTGCATGATTTTGCATCAGGAAAGTGAATTTATTTAAAAAGTGTTTAAGGGTAAGTTAAACTAAGGGTTCCTTTAACATAAAGAAATCTTATAGGGATCATCACTAGTGAAACAAAGCTAGTTGCAATAGTTACAAAAGCTGATGTCTTGCCTTTGTCAGATTCCTCAAACTATTTTAGCTTTGTATAAACAAATCATATGATAGTAAAGCAAATGTCTAATTAATATGATTACATGTATATTAAATTTTAACTCTATTGGTTTGGATGCATCTAAATCACTCAAATATGTCAATTAGTTTCGTTGTAAGTGATTTATTTTCTTTGTAATTTGGTTGTGTTAAAATAGATTTGTGATTTGTTATTTGATGATATTGATGTGATGATATAATTTATATCTCTGAAAAAACTCTTTAATAAAATAACCAATTGATATTATATGTGTAAATAATTTTTTTATTGATTTAAGCGTGATAACATTTACGTTTGTGGCAGAGCCTTAGGGATGTGAGTTTGTATAGTTGAAATTTGACGTTCGAACTGTTTAAAGAATTTAAAATTTTGAGATTTGAGATTTGAAGCAAAATTTTAACGTAGGGCTTGTTTTATTGGAATTTATAATAGTAATTCTAGAAACGAGGTCAAGTTTTAGAAATGGTCTACATTCGGACAATTTTTTCTATGTATTGAGAGACAAATATGAATAGTGTACATGAGTTTTTAGTGGAGAGTGAAAAACTTGAATGAAGAAATAAAGAGAATAAGTGAGAATGTAAAAGTAATAATTATTTTGTATAGTCATTTTAAAGAAAAACATTGTTCTTAAATAATAAATTTAGAGTGATAAATTTTAGAAACGACTTTTTTTCTTTCTGAAAAGAAAACTCTCTCAAAAATGCAAATTTTGAAGCATTTATGAACATGAATAACCTTGTACGCACTTGGTTGCTTTTTTTTTTTTTGTAATACTTGGTCGCTTCTTTATTCCTAATTTTTTGGTGATAATATACTAGGTAAAGTATTTTGATCTTTTTTTTTTTTGCATTAATTGATAGAGTACTATGTCATCATTATTTTCTTTACTAAAATTTAAAAACCAAAGATAACCTTTAAAACAACTTAACGAAAGTTCACTTATGAGGTTACATTATTTTTCATAAATGAATAATTGAGAAGCTGCAAATAAGTTCAAAAGAGCACAAAGTATTTGACAGATAAACTCATTAAATACATGTGATTAATCTGATTTTTGGTTCGTAATACCCATGTAATCAAACAAACAACACTTTTGTGTCAACTTAAGAAAAATAAGAACATTAATTAATACTCAACAGTAAAAAAAATTAACCCATTCAGAATAACCAAATTCTTGGAAATTGTTACAAAGACTTCAACTTTGATTATTAAGCAAACAAGTAGAGAAATATTTCATAGTACTAAATATCTATTGCATTTATACATTAACACATTATCATATCAAATCCTAAATTAAAAACTACTTCAACTAAAACCTTAAAGACCTAAACTTCTAACATTAAATTAAACAAACAAAAACAGAACAAAAATAAAAAAACCTTAAAAATCTCGAACTCATCAATTTGCTCTTTCGGCATGGCACATAAACACTGATTCCAAATCAGGAGGATTAAAGAATTCAATAACTCCGTTAAAGTGACATGTTGAAGTTGGGCGGCGCTTCCTCGGCGCTGGTGGGCATGGCATCTTTTCCGGTATCTTTGACTCACGCGCCGTCGGAGTTGTGGAACACGCGCCTTCATCTTCAGAGCAATCTTCTGTTCTTGGCTTTGTGGAAATTGGCTTTAATGGTGCCCTTATTGAAATTCCAGCTATAACCCATTTTTTCCCTTCTGAATCTTTGTTAATTTCAACTTGATGATGCTTCTTTGAAAAACCCATTTGCAGAAAATTAAAAAAAAAAAAATCTTTTCTGAAGATTTAGAAGAAAAAGGAGAATTTTTTGAGGAATAAATTAAAAGAGCAAAAGGGTTTAATTTTTGTGAATTCTTGATAATATTCTTCCTAAATACAGAGAATTTGGAAAAGCGAAAAGGGAATTTGAAGGGGGTTTTGTAGGAGATGAAGATGAAAAAGTTTTTGAATAAAGGAAAGAAGATATGAAGGCGGCAAAATGAGAGGAGAATTTGTTCTTTCTAAAGAGAGATTTATTAATATAGAAAAAAGAATGAATCTTTAAACCTAATGAAAGAAGCTTGAGACTGAACTGAGTTGTAATTTGTTTTTCGGAGCTGCCCGTGAAATTTTCGGGCAGCTGGAAATTTGGGATTGGGATTTTGGCGCTCTTTTTTGGAGGGTTTTGGAGTTTTAGTCAGCAACGGCTCTCTTTCCCGCCTGTATTTTTCTTGTTTCCCCAATTTTGACCTTTTTTTCTAAGTGCTCTCAATTTTGACCTTTTCTTTAATTACAGCTGATAATTGGGCTGGGCTAGTATTTATTTCTGGGCTCGTGACATAATTGTGCAGAACAATTTTTTTTTTAATATGTATAAGTCTATTGACTAAAGTTGAGATTCCATGATCAATAGGTTAATGAACATTAGGATAGATATTTATCTAATTTATTATTAACATTTATAATTGACTTATTTTTAATTTGTAATTTAAAACTAATGAAATAAATTTGAGTAATTTATTTGATATGTTGATTGTTGTTCAAAGTCTAAAAAAATTTATTAGATTGTGTTGAGTTAATTGTATACAATGATTGTCGAAAAATGAAATTTTAGGCTAATGTCATGCGACTTTGGATGCCTTATATTCTAATATCATAAAGAGTATGTATAGTGTTTGGTTTTAATATCTCGATCGATATACTATTACTAATTTTGTATTAGAAGTGCGATATTATGTTAACCGATATACTAGGATAATACTTGAAAATATAAACTATAAATTTTCTTTTTAGGGAAAAACAATAAATATTCATGTTTTTAACATTTCACTTTACTAAATTAATAGCAAAGATTTCCATATGAATATTATTAATGACGGGTCTTTTAAAAGTAATTGATGATTTGGAAACAGAGCATTAATGTAATTTAAAAATATCCTAAAATAATTCATGGATTAGAACTTTTCTAGGATGGGCAAAATGAGAGGGCTGTCAATGGGTCGAACTTCGGTCGGGTTAAACTCGACTAATATTCGACTCCATTGATGTCCGGTTGGATCTTACTTGGATCTATGTTTCTTGCCTTAAATAAATTTTGGTCGAATTCGGTCGGATATCAAACATTTATAATCAGATTCAATAACTTTCAAAAATTACACCAGTATTTTTTGCTAAGACAAGTTTGTTAACTTTATGATTTTATGTAATCTAACTCACATGCTCAAACTTTCTTCACTAATATTCATATTTTTAGATGAAAATATGCATAAAAATGAATTAGCAACTACTATTTTCTTAATAAATGGTAAATTATTATTAATGTTACTTATTTTTATAAAATATTATTATATATAATTTTTTAAATTTACTGACGGATATATATCTTTAACGGATCGAATAGACCTAAATTTATATTTGCGCTCCATGTGTTTTATATTACATATCTATATAACCTTATAAGATCTATCGAATATCTAATCGAATTAAAATCTATGTACCTGTTTGTTTGGCGTTCCCCAAATTTTTTTCGTGTTTGGGAAATGCTAAATAAATATGTTTTTTATTTTCCGAAATAAATTTTTCATCCATTAATTTTCTCAAACTACTCTCTCTAAAGCTAAACAAACAACAATTTTGCTTATTTCTAAACAAAACCTATACAAACTCTACTTTGATTTGACATAAAATAACATATCTCTTATACAAGTTATCTCACATAACAAACATGATTTGACATAAAGTCTTACACATCTTACACCTACAACCTAACTCTTACAAAAAAACCTACACCTACTTTATTTCTCAAATCACTCTCTCAAAACCCAAACAAACAATATTATGCAAATCGAGATTATTTCACAAACCTCCACTATTCTCCCAAACTATTTTCCCATACGCCAAACAAACAGGTGCTATCCCATTGACAGCCCTAGTTATACAGTAATAGTGTTTTTTTTACTGTAATCGTATATTTTAAAAGCTATAAATATCCTAATATGAATAATCGATGATTCAAAAAGGAAAATGCAATAAGACAAAATTGGCCCAGCGGCTGCCACCACCTTACCTTATCCAATCATAAGAAGAAGCAAAAATCAAAGATGTCACTGCCACCTAGAAAAGATATTGGGCTATTATGTACTTGATTCATTGAATAACATGGCCTCGTGTCATTTATTTACCTTTGGGCCCTCTAGAAATAATTTAAACAAAAAATTTGGCTCTATTTGAAAGGGTTTTTGTCTAGTGGATTTCAATTTTAAAAAAACAATTTGGGTGATTTTTGAGAAATTTTTGAAGTCTCATTTGGTTAAATTTTGGATGTTGAGTTTTATGGTTTTGAAAAAGTTGAAACCCCACTTGAATTGATTTTGAATATTAGGGTGTGGAAAAAAAAATGGTAGATGTCAAATCATTGTCTATATTTAGAGAAGTTTGGGTGAAAAAATAAATAATACGTGTCCAATCAATGTTTATAGATTTCGAGAATTTGAATATAAATTTGTGAATAAATTTGTGTTGATATTCATAGATCTGGCAAAAAATAATTTGAAAAGATTTTAATCCAATCTCGCGAAACCCGCGAGTACGGACCAAATTCCATCAACATAGGGGCCAAAATAAAAAAATTGTGATTGTAACTTAACTAATATTATCAATTGTCTATGTTAGCACACAAATCAACATCCATCCGGTGTTGGCCGATACAGAAACAAAACATTTTTCAGAATATAATAATTTAAGCGAGACATGGGAGTTTCACCATACATGTCATGATATAATTGGTTTGATGCACTGCATATACGCGATAACATGGTTCAATAAATTCATAAAAATAATTTCTCTTATTTTACACATTATAGATACAGATACTTATCATAAACATGTTATGATGAAAAAAAATGTCAAGATGAGACTATTTATAATTCTATTGAAAATGAGATTGAAAGTAGAAATAATAAACTTTTATTACACAAAGAACAACATATTAAGGGTGAGTTTGGCCCAGCGGTGAAAACTCTTAAAAACACTTCTAGACCTTCATTGTGATTTTTGAAGCGTTTGACCCCAATTATAGAAATTGTTTTTAATCAATCGTGATTTTAATGGTGTTTGACCCTCATATCATAATCACTTTTGGGATCTCCTGAAGCTAAAAATCAACTTATTTTAGAAGCTACTAAAGTGTTACTTTTACAAAAGCTATTATCCAAAAGTAATTATTTTATAATTGAATTTTATCATAATCAATTATTGTCAAAATCCATTTTAGTAAAATTAATTATCCTATAATTGATTTTCGAATCGCTGGGCCAAACTCAGCGGTTTCTTGGAGTGTAACAATATATAAAATAATGGGATCACTATAAAAGAACAAATCATAAAAGTCATATTATATAGTGGTCAAATTTATTACAACTACGATTATGTGTTTATTTAAAGTGTGAGACGTTGTTTGTCAATCATGTATTACCAATATAATTTAAACTCTTTTAGATTAATCAAAATTGAAACAAAAAAGAACACACACATTATTTTCACAAAATATTTTTTCTTAAAATTACTAATTGTCAACTTTCTCAAAAAAAGAAAAAAAAAAAAGGAACCGGGGGGGGGGTAGGGGGAGAGGGGGTTAATATCTTCCTAGACAAAAAAAAAGAAAAAAGAGCCCTACCGCCAAAAAATAAAATAAGAAAAACTCAAAACTAATTTTCCCGCCGAACCTAAACCCTTCACCAAAAGTCCGAAACCATCCACTGCTAACTTTCTTTTCCTCACCTTGCAGTGTGTGTTTGTGTGTGAAAATGGAGACGTCCAAACCTCGATCGTTCTTCCAAGATCTAAAATCAAGAGAAGTCAATGGTTTTCGAGGTATTTTTTTCTGTAGCTTTATGTATTTTACTGTAAAATTACGATTAGGTTAAAAGTATAACTAATTTGGATCGTGTTCAGTAAGAAAACGGCCATATAATGGCAATGATTCGCAAAAATTCGATCCAATTGGAGCTGTAGCAGTGGAACACGAAGGCGAACCTTCCCCTCCTATGGCTCTGTCTTTCTGCAAGGTTATTTTAGTTATATTGGATATACCGGCTTCTCCTTTTTAGCGTAGGAGGTGGATTATTTATTTATATATTTATTTGATTATTTGCAGACAAATAAAAATGCACATATTCTTGCTCTTACTGATGAAGGAGGCTATGTTACTTTGTTCAATACCAGACATAAATTTCAGGATTCCTCTTCATTTCAAGAAAATGCAGGTAATATTGATTCAAGCCATTTGCAGATCTATAGGTTTGGGTAATTGAGGTTTTAATTTTGGAAGCAAATGCTTACTATTAATGCAGAAAAAGCTAAGGTTTCTGGGTGGGCTGCTCATGAGAATGCTATATTTGACATATGTTGGATCAAGGTGTGTATCTATCATAGTTCTCTACTTTTTGCTGTTAGTTTAATAACATTGCTGTTTGTATTTTCTGAGATAAACAATGATATCCTGGTCGATTTAATTAACCTTTCCTACTCAAAGGGTTTATGAGTGTGTATTGGGTGCTAATTCTATAGAGTAATACTAGTACTAAAACTAAAATGGGTGGTCATCCTGGACTATTAAGCTTGCTGAAAAACTCCATGGTATGGGGAAAGAAACGTGTGTTAAGAATAAATGAGTCATCCCTATCCTCATACTTGTTTGGATTCAGCTCAGGGCTGTTGGATGATCAAAGATGGATTACATCTCTCAATTTCGTTAGTCACTTAAGAGGGCTGGCCCTTCCCAAAATCTGCACTGGTTAGTCTTGAACAAAACAGTTTAGGACATACATTTAAGAGTTCTGGAACTAGACTGAGTTGAAGTCCTTTGTGCCTACCAAATAAAGTTTATTACTTCTGGCAGAATTGAGTGCTTCTTCTTGAGTCATTTCTTTGCTCAGCCTCTTTTTCCACCCTTATTAGAGTTTGCTAGGCCTTAGTGAACAAAAGACCAAATATATGTTACTGTCTTGAACCTAAATGTGCTCTGGGTTCAAAAGTCATATATTGTAGAATAAGTGGCTTCTAGGCAATGGCTAGAAGGGAGTTGGTCTTGTTAAATACATTCTTAGATTATACTTGAACCAAATTAACTAATCTTAACTTACTTCTTGTGGATATATTACTCTGAATAGATTGCTTACAGCATAACAACTATTTGGCTTGATTTTCTTCAGGAGGACACAAATATATTAACTGCTTCAGGGGATCAAAGTGTAAGTCACATTGCTTTTCAGAAAGTTATTATTTTTCTCCTCTGCCAGTATTAGATACATACCAAAAGAAAAAGATCTTTAAACATATTCTGTATAGTTCGAGGCCCTTTTATCAAATTTGAGGGGCAAGGCTTTGAGAGAAACAGATGTAACCATTGAAATTAAGCTTGCAAAGAACCAAAACTTGGCTTTATAGATCAAATTAGATACTAGATCTGGAACTGCCATAGATAAGCTTAGGCATATCTTTTTGAGGTTAAGCATATGAGATTGGTAATTCAACTACCAAATCCCTTTTCACTAATGTGACTTGTTGACTGATCTTCAGATTAAGGTTTGGGATACACAAGAGCAAAAATGTGTAAGAGCATTGATGGGCCACACTGGGAGCATCAAATCCATCAGCTGCCATCCTGCTAATCAAGGTAGGTTCTTCTGTATTAAGTTCATTCACATTGACTTCTTGCATATAGTTCCTCTTGATTGCTTCTTCAACCTACAGTTTGAGAAAAAATATCACCTCTAAGTTCTATGTGCTTCCCAATCTCTTCGGATTTATTCAATTATATTGAACTGTGCTGTTTCACAGAGCTAGTTGTGTCTGGCTCAAGAGATGGGGCATTTGCTCTATGGGACACCAGGTGCTGCAAAAGTACCCATGAGAAGTTGTGTGTATCGTAAGTTTCCTTTATCCTCCTCTCAGTTGCATACGATAGAACCATTTGAGCTGTGATCATGTTTATGAATTTTATTTGTTTAACAATACAAGTAATAGCTTGCTTATAAAATCAGAGAATATGCATGTTTAACAAAAGACATTCAAATTAAAAACTCTGAAACCTCATACCTTTAATTATTCCAACTTTATTAGGCCAACTTCCATAATCCACGAGGCTCATACTCCTCCTGGTCGAAGACGGGTTAGACGTGGAAAGGCTGAATCCATGAGCATCACTTCGGTTCTTTATCTCAAGGATGAAGTTTCTATTGCTACTGCTGGAGCAGTTGACAGGTGCCCAAGAAACCTATAATGCTATCTAATTCAGAACTTAAGTTCATTTGGTTGATGCTTATTGTGAATTTTAATAAACTATGGTTTGTTTATTTATTTTTTATATAGTTTCCCTTGAAAATGCAGTCTAATTAAGTTCTGGGACACGAGGCATCTTAAAACTCCCGTCACTCATGCATGTCCTAATTTTGCATCAAGTGATAAGGTCAGTCTTAATCTGGATTACTATTTATATATCTTCACTCTTGTTTTTACCAAACAACTCTGATTATTTTAAGCACTAAAACAACATAACTTTATATAATTTGTGCTTTGTTATACAATAATTTGCATCCGGAGTTCTCGTGATATGTTGTGCTTTTGCAAATGTGAATTTTGTATATTATGCTGAATTTTTGGAGGCTAAGAACCTTAAGTTTAAGTCCTCTCAAATGATTATTGTAGGAAAAGCATTTACATGGCATATCAAGTTTGTCTCAAGATTTAAATGGGGTATATATTACAGCCTCTTGCATGGATCATAGGTAAAAATCTTCCTCCATTGAATATAACTATTGTAATATGTTCTTGAAAAACATAGGTCAGAATTTGCTGTCTGGATTCTGATATTTTTGTTTCTTCAGAATATACTTGTACAATGTACTTCAACTCGAGAAAGGACCAATAAAAACCTTCTCTGGAGGTCGAACCGACTCATTTTTTGTGAAGGTACAAGTCTTTCCTTTTTCTTTTTCTGAAATATATTTAGCTGCTTAAAACCAGATATAGACAACTGACTTCTCATAAATCTAACAATTTCTGTTGTAATTATAGTCAGCAATTAGCCCTGACGCCGCTCACATTCTCAGTGGTTCTAGTGATGGAAAAGCTTACATATGGCAGGTTCATTTCCTTACCATTTCTGCTTCTTCTTTAATTTTTTAGTTCTGATCACTGCAAAGCTTAACTCTGACTATGTAGGTTAACAAACCTTATTTAGATCCAATCACTTTGGAAAGCCACGATGGAGAGGTCACATCCGTAGATTGGTAAGTTATTCAGACAAACATGCTTTACCTATACATACATATATAATTATATATTTGGCACAACTTATATAGGTTACGCAAACTGCAAAATACAATAGACATTAGGGCTATCTATACTGATCAGTGATCACAAACAAATTCTTTCATTGAATTCAACCTTTTAACCAAAATTTAAATCTCGATTTTATTAAATTTCTCTCAACTCTAAAGTTTCTATATATTTTTCTCCAGGTGCCCATCAGAGATGGGAAAGGTGGCAACTTGCTCAGATTTCACAGTAAGTTATATATATACTACATAAAAACTTTAATTTTCTTAAATGGTCAGAGTTCCTCTTTATTTAAAAACTTTAATTTTGTTAAATGGTTGGAGATTCATTTTATTTAAAATTTTCATATCTTTTATAGGTCCGATTCTGGAACATTAGAAGCAGTTGTTATTCAAACACAAGATCTCCTTCAGCAATTAGAAAAAGAATCATGGCAGTACCACGAAATGGAAAAAGAAAACTTTTCATGGATGAATCATCATGTACAAAAAGTGAAACAAACATCAATTTTTCAAATGTAGCTTCCTCTCCAATCACAATGCCTGAAGTTAGCACTCCTGAATCTCAGAAGAAAAAGTTTGTCTACAGTTTTGATGCAAAAGAAACTGTACATAGAACTCCAGAAGCTGAAGTGGAAAGCCCTTCTTCTGTACTAAACCCTCCTTCCTCATTGAAGAGAAAAACAATCAGGGATTACTTTCCAGTTTCTTGATTACTTATTTATTGGTTCCAATATTTGATGTATAGTTTATCTGAATTGTGTCATAAAAAGTGAAGGTTTGGAAATTGGAACCCTTTATTACTAATTTGTCTTAGTTGATTTGTGTGATTTTATTTATAATATAATTTATTTGGATATAACTTGACCCCGCTAATAATATATAGTCTTACTTAATAAGTTAGAATAATACATAATCATCAAGTGTGTTTAAGAATACTCATCTCATTATTAAACTAATAAACAACTCCAAGTTGGTGCTAATTTAAAACTTTCCCCTGCACATGTCACATAACAAAGTGGCAACACAATATGCAACTTGTATCTCATGCATATAACGTCACACATGCACACCAACACGTTGCACTTTTCCACCTCTTTTTAAACCACCATAACTCCACTCCCACCCCCATCATCATCAAATTCAACAAGCATCAACTTACATAATTTACAATACAATTAACAACTAGATTCATTCCTCACGCGCCACCACTCCCCATGGCTGACCGCGACCGTCCCCACCCCCACCCCCACCAAGTCATCCTCCACCCTCAACACCGCCACGAAGGCGGGGGCCTTCAATCGCACTACCGCAACGAAGGTGGCGGCATGAAACACTTCCTCCCCCAAAATGGCCCCTCCACCGGCCAAATACTCGCCGTAATCACCCTCCTCCCTGTCACCGGAACTCTCCTCGGACTAGCCGGAATCATGCTCATCGGAACCCTAATAGGACTTGCTATTGCCACTCCACTTTTCGTGATTTTTAGTCCAGTTTTAATCCCCGCCGCCATTCTGATAGCCGGAGCTGTCACTGCAGTGTTGACTTCTGGCGCGTTTGGGTTGACCGGACTTTCGTCGCTGTCGTGGGTTTTGAATTCGTTCAGGCAGGCTACGGGGCAGGGACCGTTGGAGTATGCGACGAGGAAGGCGCACGAGGCGACGGTGCATGTGGGTGAGGCCACGAAGCAAGTGGGCGAAGTTGTGGGCGAGAAGACGAAGCAAGTGGGCGGGACGATTAAGACTAAAGCACAGCCTACGGAAGGAGGGCGATAAAGGAAAAGGTTTCAAACATGAAGATGAAGCTCCATTGCGTATAGTAATGGACAAGTGCTAGCTGTTTATTTCTTAATTTTGTATTATGTTTGCTTCTTAGTGTGTGTAATGGACAACTCCCAGTATTTTTCTTTGGTTTAAATCTCATGTAATGTTCTTTTTGTTAGCATGTTAATCTGATTGCAATTCAGCTGTTTTTCTATGTGCAATCTTTCCATTTCACCCAAATCACCCTTTGTTTGCTCAAACAAAAATCAGACCTCAAAGAGGGGGGGGGGCGTGATAAAATTGGTGGTTGTTATCTGGTTATCTTTAATTTTGGTTATTTTTGTTTAAATTACTGCATTTATTTATTCACAAGTTTAGACCCAGGTCTACTTGAGTCATTTGATTAATTGGGACACACTTACTCAAATATATGAATAATAAATCTGTGATATTTCGGTATGACATATATAGTATATAGTATATACTAGAAATATTTGGTGTCATGTATTTGTACCACTAATATTGTTGCCAGATTCTACTTTTATGTGACATTCAAATATCACATTTGGTGTCATTTTTGTTGAAATGTGTAGATAAAACAGTAAATTTATAATTATATAGGTCTACATTTAGTGTCACACTTTAATCACACTAATCGACAATTAGTTCATATAAACTTATAAAATATGGCACGAAAAATGGAAAAGATGCGTGACAAAATAATGAAAAATGGCGATGTTAGGTAACGCGAAAAAATAGGATATAAAATATGTAGACAGAAATGTGGAATAGAGATGAGCCTGAAATGTTAAATTAGACATCTGAGATATACAGTAGATTAAAATTCGTTTTTTCAGACCGAAAAGATGAACCGCGATCCTTGTAGTTTCTACTCATAGAAGACAAAGGACCAAGGAAAAATGAAACAAAATCTATTGATGAATTTCTCCAGTTCCATATCAATTTACATGATTCGGGGCTCCAGTTTTTACAATCGGGTTGGAATCATTAGGAATCCAGAAGGTAAGCTCTGAAGAAGAAGCAGCAGCAAACATAACTCTGCGGGGAGCCCATCTTAGGCAGGTTGGAACCCCTATATAGCTATCCCAAGATCCTATCTGGCAACATACAACAATTAATCTATTTTGAATAGATTTAAGATTTGTATCTAAAAAGCTTCAACCATAACTGCTTAATAGAAGGATCAAAAGTACCCTATACATGTGGGTTTTTCCATCACCCAATTCAATGTGAGTCGGATGAGTTTGAGCACTTTTATAAGTGTCATGAATTTATGAACCACGTTTGAGCTTAATAATACTTCACCCAAATAAAGTCCAACTTATTAAAATGCTTAAATAATTTAGTATTGATGAAGTTGTACCTTCTTTTTGGTAAGTATTTGAATATTGGCATTTATCGCGTTTAGGGGTTAATTATTAATTTTTAAATATTGGCATTTGTCTCAGTTATGTATAAATTTATGAAAAATTCTGAAAATAGTATATGAAGTTAGTTCACTACAACTACAACTATGGATGCTTGAGAAGGTGGTAAATACCTTATTTGGCGGCTCATTACTGATGTTCCATGCATGTATATTTCCATCTCCTGAACCTGGATCAGAATCGATGATCAATTTTCAGTTACTAAGGCACAGACAAAATCAAACAGATTCTCATTCTGATATAAGAGAGTACTTGGGAAGAAAATAACGAATTCAGGTCCTAATAGAGTGTTCAACTCTCATCAAATATAAGAGTTTAGAAACTTAGATGTAGATACACTTTTTCAGAAAGGCAAATACTTCATAATTTTGTAATTGAATACAGAAGGAAGATCAACAATGAGCTTATCTGACTCCTTTAACAGAATAAATGAACCTAGAATCACGGAGCCAGTTTGCCATAAATTGTGACGAGACTATGTGAGTAAATATGCAAGTAATATCGACTTGATATAATATGAAATGGCTTCAGCTCGTTTACACCCCTAGATGATATCAAATTGCAAATGACTAATTCCATGAGAGTCACTCCAAATAAGATATTTAATGAAATTAATCCATATGAATCTAAGCCAATTGGCTATCTTGGATTTAAAATGACATTATGAAAAAAGTAGTTCTGGTTCTACCAGAGAGCACATATTGGCCACCAGGGGTGAAAGTTGCCTCTATGATAGCATTTGGAGAAGAATCCATACTACATCCACACTTCTGCACCATGGAAAGGTTTCGTTCCACTCAGTATTCCCAGAGTTGAAACAAACTAAACAAAACAGATCCAAATAAAACATAGTACGCAATATGCTGCAGAGAAGCAAACCTAACCTTCTCTCCATTATAAGCATCAAGGAGATAAACATTGTTGTTAGTTGTTGTCAAAAGCATTGATCTACCATCATTGCTGAACTTAATATCACAGACTTCAGCAGTATCACCACCAACTAGAAAAGTATCAAAGGGACCCTACACAAATGCAAAAATGAATATATAAAGAAAAATATAAGGTTGGTATTAAAAACTTACTCAAAAGTGCAAACCTTGTCATACGATCTAGAATCAAATAATTTAATTGCACCTCCTTCCATTGCTACCGCAAAGACCAGACCTTGTTGACCATAAGCAACAGTAGGCCTACCTCGCAGATGTAAAATTCCCTGAAAACTACGTTGGTGAGCACATATCAGATATGGGATGCTCTTTTGAAACGAAAGATCATAGAAGAACTATGCAACACAGCAAACCACATGATTTTCATGTTTGATCAGAAACTTGATGTTTTACTACAGAAAAGTACAGACATTGAAAATCCTACCAAACTGCTATGTGCTGTAGAAAGAATAAACATTTTAACACATTGATCAAAGTCATTTCTTAAACAGTAAAACAAGATCAACTTATGAAAACCAAAAATAGAAATATTCTTGAGCATACTGCTGCAAACAGACTCTAGCAAATTATATGAAGCATGTAACTAAATCTTGGGTCAATGAAAACCAAACTGACAAGCATTTACTCGAAGATCCCACATTCTAACACTGTGATCTAGAGAACCGGACATGAAGCTGTCATTTACTGGAGACATGCTCAGGGACACCACCCTACAGCAAGCTCAGAGAAGCAAAACCATGGAAAAATCAACATCACAAATCATTCTTTTCAGAATTGATGTAAAAATTGAGACATACAAAAAAAACACATTAAATAGCTGAAGCTGCATTTTACTCTTTATTTTTAAGAAGTTCGAGGATAGTTAACATATATGCTTTTTGAGGATCAACCAAACTGATTTATCTTGGAGATCTTAGTTTATCCTAACATGTTTGTTTTTGATAATCATAGCTCATAAAGGCAAACAAAACAAGTCATGTTTTCCTCCACGACAATGAAGACAAACCAAACAAGTCCTTTGAACTTACCTCTCTTTGTGCCCCTTAAAATAACGAAGACACCAATTGTCGTACATAGACAGATACCTCAAAAATTCTGGTGACAAAATTGAAGATAAAAAAAGTATCAGTTCTAACTACATGTAATCAAATTGACCATCAAATGTAACAAAGGCCATTCATCTCAATGAGAATCCAAATTGTGTTTCGAAGAGCATATAACAGAACTTGATTGGTGAGTGAAACATATCCTATCAGCCCCATGTTTCTTGTGGTAGGTTGTCTTCAGCAACCTGAAATTCATCATAAAAGTTATAAAAATGGGTATGCAACAGATTTGTCTACTTGCTCACGGTAACAAGGTCTTACTTGGCAGTCGTAATACCACAAAATCGCACCGAATCATCGTCATTAGCTGTAACTAATAAATCAGCCGTCCGATGGAAATAAAGAGAATCAATATTTCCACCCTGAAAATGGCATGTATATTACCTACAGTTAAAGACAATGCTCCAAACTCGAAAGCCTGACAATATAATGTATTTTTGATAACCAAAACATAACTACCAAATTCATCATTCTAGATTTATACTACACTTGGTTACATGTGCAAATGACTAATGAAAGCTGCAATTGCAGGATCTCTTTCCTCCCGGCATACTTGCTTCAGTAGATGATGTAATTCCATCCATTATTAAAGCTTACTTCATAAATATAATCTCTGGTGCCAATAGAACATCATAATCAAAACAGCACAAACTCTCATTTAGATCAATATACTAGTAAGGTTAAGAATCAAACCAAGCTACTCGATATAAGATTCAAAGTGGTTCAATAAAAATGCGTTTGAGCTCAATTTTTCATTCGGGGATATAAAATAAGTTTGAACAACATTTTCCATTTGAAAAATATTAAAGCTGGGTTCGAGCTCAATTCTATAAGCTAAAAAAAACCCATATAAAAATTTGAACATAATTTCAAGGTCCATTAAAAATACAAACCAAGCTTGAACACATGTTTATTCAAAACTACTCCGTTAATTAACACTTCAATATACTGAGATAAAACTGAAATCGTGTAGTTAGCCAATACTAATTGCTTTTACGGTCATTTGTGATTCAGAGGCAGTGGCTTTAACTTTGCTCGTAAACAAAAAAACTAAAAAGAAAATCACTAACAAAATCTGAGAAAACGGCTCCGACTGACATGCTGCGAACGATATCGTCGGTGAGTTCTGAGACCGTCATATCAAACGACGATTATTTCTACAGAAGGTGATGATAATTTAAGGAATAGCTGAATAATGTGGCTCTTCAGATTTTGCCAGGTTATAATCCGCAAATAGTCGCTGAATTTTGTGTTAAACCTATTTGATTTTTAGGGCTTATGTCTCCAATCTCCATCGGTTCACTTTACAACGAAGTAGTCCATCCATTCCAAATTAACTGACATAAAGAGAATTACTACTTACTAGTCACTTTCTTAGATAAAATATCAAAAATATTATTTATTAATTATTTAATTAATATCATTGATTTTTAAGCACTCTACTTTATTGTGTAAAAATTGAAAAAAGATACATTGAAAATTCAAATGTGACAAGTAATTTAAAATATGAAAATTTTACAAATGTGTCAATTAATTTGAAACAGAGCGAGTACATTTTCTTAAACGATGAATAAATCCATGTATCAATACTATAAGAAAATTTGTTTGTTTGGTATCACATGATAAATCACCTTGCAACTTTGGTACCATTTGACATAAAAATATAAATTTGATACCACTGTTTAAGTTTTTGTTGCAACTTTCATACAAAATTTCATTTTTCTCCGAAGTTAATGGCAATTTATCCCATGTGATATTCATAATATCTAATTTTTTCCATTGTGATTTTTTTTTTTGATAAATATTTCCCATTGTGATTTGAGAAGGAATAATTTATTCCTCTGTGAAAATTTTAAAGAAGTAATTTACCCTCTTCAGCCGGAGAGTGTAATTCACTTGTTGAAATTGACAGTGGGCATGAAAAGTGATTTGTAACATATAAGTTGTCACATTTATCATGACACATTGGGTAAATTGTCACATTTATTATAATACAGGGGGTAAAATATCACATTATCATAATACAGGGGATAAACTGCTACATTAATTTTCATATCATAGAATAGGTCAAAGTCCATTTTTAACCGAAGTGCCACGTGTCCGTTAAGTTGACTTGAAACGGAAGTACGATTTTCGTTCAATTGGTCTGAAAAATAGACTTTGGCTTATTCTATGGTATGAAAATTGAATTTTTGCTTCAATTTTAATTTTAATTTATTTGTTCTTGACCATACATTTTCATCTAAACAAATATTGCAATGTATATTAACCAAAGGGGCATACGGCCTTTAGTAGGTATTATATTTTATGTGTAGGTCTCACATTAGATTGAGTTTTGATCAATGAAATCGATCAATATTCCTAGCTAGCAAATGAGTGTCCGGGAAAAACAATTATTAGGATTCGTTGAAGTTGATCCTAGAAAAGACCATTCAATGTTAAGTTGAATCATATTAAAAGTGTAACACACGAATAGTTGAGTAATTTGAAATGCATATTTGATACCATTATAGGAGGTGAAATACCTTATTTCAAATTGGGTCGGTTTGTAATTCAAGTCAAATTATCCTTAACTTTTCAACCCAAAATTAAGGTAGAAAAATATTTCTCAATCAAATAATTTTACTTGTTGAGAGACTGGATAACAAATGTTTGAGTGGTTAGCAAAAAAAATTGAATGAATATATATCTATGTATAATTAAATAAAATGTAAAGGCAAAACTTTATTTTTCATATCATAGAACATGACAATTTTTATTTTTCATACCACACGTGCCTCGCACATGAGATTTTTTCCCGCTCAAGGCAATTTAACAGACCACGTGGCAATTCCGTTAAAAAACTTGACGGAAGTGTGATTTTTGAAACGTCTGTTTATTCTACAGTATGATTTTCGTTCGCTTGGTATTAAAAATGAACTTTGACCTATTCTATTGTATGAAAATTGAATTTTTGTCTAGAACATTGTGATTATCACAAGGAATATTGTCAATAATTATTCATTTGGAAAATAAAGTCTTCATATGGAGAAGTTCAAATAAAAATGTGGTTCATATAGTTGAACTTGCTCCTCCTTTTCCCTTCACCTAATGACTAAACAATTTAAAGCATGTTTTTTTTTTATCAGTTTAAAGCATGTTGAATCATTCAAACGCAATTGGTAGCTCGAATTTTGCCAGTCTTTTTCACCAATTTAGTTTTTTTCTATTGGGGAGGTATGAACTAGGAACCTAAACACGTAGCATGCAATATTTACATGTATTAAATGTGGTCCTCACAGTCTCAAAATAGGAAAGCTAGGTTCATTTTAGGTATATATATCCTAATGAACTCATAACGTGTAGACAATGAAAATTTTCTTAATTGTTGAACACTCTTTGTCCAAAATTAGAAGATATTGAGACTTCTAGTACTATAACATTTTTTTCTTTTTGTGAATTCCCGTTTACCCACGTGATATGTTTAATGTTAAATTTCAGTTTATTTCCTGTAAATTGAAAAATGAGCACTTTATCACTTGTAAATTTTTTACAGAATCAATTTATCTCCTTTCGTTGGAGATTGTAACTCACTCACCCGAAATTAAAAGTGTTACGTAAAAAGAAAAAAAATCACAATTTTCCACTTAAAATGATAGAGGGGTGGGGTAAAGTGTTACATTTATAATAACACAAGGGAGTAAACTGATACAAATAAAATAATATTGGGGGAAACTGGTCCATAATTTTGTCAAATCATTATAAGGTTTAAAAATGTTCAAAAGACGGTGTGAATCTTTTGTAGAGAGGTAAAATTACATGGATGTAAATAATTAACCATTATATATATTGTACTTGTTGGGAACAAATTAAGGAGATATATATGTTACCAATATTTGGTTTGATTTGTATATACAATTGGCCGGATTATAATTAAGTTGGGGAGAAAGGAGAGATTGTTACAAAAGTTTTGGGTCAAATCTGAAATTATGAAGATTTGTTAGAAGATCATTTATTTTCCTAGCTTGCATGCACTATGATATGTTCTTACTATATATATGGGTCGTCCTGGCAGGATCTCTTCTTCCACATTAATTAATTAATTAATATTGCAATGGCTTATGTTTCATCAGTTATTAGCATTTTCATCATGAGCACCCTTTTTCTTTTCCTGTGCCTCCCAAATAATAATAATAATAATAATAATAATAATAATATTCCTCCGACTCCTAATAACAATATTAATCTTCAAGTGAATAATAATTATCGTCACATGGAACTCCTAATAACAATAAAACACATGTCAAGTTATATGAGATTTACATGTGTCTAGATCAGCCCGTTGCAAATTATGTGACATGTCCTAGAAGTGATCCTCCTATATTTAGAGGTTGTCCAGGAAAGAAACGCATCCTACTTCTACCTATTAATTAATTTACTGGAGTATATATACTGGCTGAGGATCCTCTATACCACAATGGTATACCACATTTGTGTACCATCCATAATTAACTGCCACATGTCAAGTTAAATTGTAATGCATTACACTAGATTATTTGCTCCTTCATCTTTCTCCTTTTTTTTTTTTTTTTTTTTTTTTTGAGAACTGCTCCTTCTTCATCGTCTATCATATATTTTAAAGTTCCTGTATCCAAATAAAACGCAAAATTAATGTACAAAAAAACAAGAAAATTAGTAAAATTAAATTAGCATTCAGAAAATTGAATTGATTTACAGAAATTTAATCCATTTATAACTGTAATTATAAAACTAAAAAAGGTCATGTATGATGTTCCGAATAAAACACGATATTCAAATATTGAAGCCAATGGAATTAGTGTAATTAAATTAGCAGTTCAGAATTTTGAATTGATTTTTAGTTCTTCAAATTCATGTATGTCGTTCCAAAAAAAATCTTAGTATTTTAATTCATTCGATTTCTAAGGTTCTACAATTCTATTAAATTTTATAGCACAAAAAATTGCATAGCATCATTGAATTACACTATCGAGCAGTTGAAAATGGTTATTACAATTTGGGATCTATGATTTCGAAATGCCGGAGTAATTCTGATAGGATGCAGCAAAGGCGTGATAATCATTTTCCTTTTTTTCTCTAGACTAATTGTTGGTACAAAGAATCTTAATATCCTATCTCTCTCTAATTCATAGATCCACTTATACAATTATTTATAAATTGATTTTCTCATATAGTGATTTGGCAGAATAATCTCTAGCAATATTCTTAGCAGATTTGTAGTTGTAGGAGCGGATATAATGGAGTTAGATGGAAGTTAAAGAGATGAAGATGGGAAAATAATCTAGTGTGGTGCAATACAATTTAACTTGATATGTGGCAGTTAATTATGAATGGTACACAAATGTGGTACACTATTGTGGTATAGAGGATCCCCAGCCATATATACTGTATTAAATATTAATTACTATTCTGTTCTGTTTTGTTCTGTAATGCAATCAATATATTTACTGGCATATACTAGTAGCTTACAAAATGAAATTGAATTCGATTATTGTTTGCTATAAAATTTGCATGGCTTGCCTCGACGTGCAAATGACTCGATATGGTGTAAAATAAGTGCGGGCGTGCCAATGTTTGTGCGTGCAAACATAACGATTTAAAAATTGGACATATTGATATCGATGTAAAACATAATTAAATGTCCTGATAAGGCTGACTTCTAATCAATCGATTGCGGCGGAGTAGGCAAACACTACCCCTGATTCTTTTCCATGCCTGCCTGGCCGCAGGACTTAAATAATTTATGATAACCTTCCTGAAATGCCAAAGTTTCATAGCCAATCGATGGCTTACTCAGTACATAAATGCATTTACAAATCAGTAATTGAGTTGATAATCAATCAGTTTAATTTGTATCGACTTGACTTAAAAGACATAACTAACATACTGATCATGCCTCAATGAAAATCACTTGACGTAAAACATACTTTAATTAAAATCAAGAGATATGGGCCAAATACTTCCATATATTAATTAAACATAAAAGAAATACATGCGTCTTAGCCTACAATGAGTTCCCCGATTTACAGACATTACAAAGTATGCAAAACGATAAAAGTCTCATGTGTTGGCATATGTTTGCCAAACGAGTTGATGCTTCTTTTAGGTCTTGAAAATTACTCCTTGATTGGCAGGTAAACCCACCAAATGAGTTGATGTGCAAAACAGTGCAAGCTTGTTGACATAAAGTAACACTGACGGCAAGTAATCACCATCAGCGGATCGCCCAACCTTGGCAGATGGCTACCAATCGGGCTCCTGACCAGCGGGTGGCCACTGGAAAGGGCATCTGTTGAGCAGATGGCTACTCAGCAGATAGCTATCAGGCAGATGGCTACCTGACAACGAGCCCATCAAGCAGATGGCTACTTGATGAGTTTACCATGTAAACACGTGGGCACTTACATGATGGGTGCAGCGTACTATTTTGCTTGGTATCTAATGGTTTCGCTCGACACAGCTTTGCTGACGGCGGAAGCAGCTTTGCGGCTTGCTCTTGAGCGGCAGTGCTGGACTTCAGGCTGTCATGTCCTGCTGTCTGCGGAGGATTGACGATTGATATCAAGGAATTGGTATTGCTGACTGACTGACAGAAGCAGCGTATGCTGGACTTCCGGAGAGGCGTTGAGCCGATTTCAGTGAAGACTGAAGAGTTGTTTGATTGATTGATTGTATGTCCCCTGCGTATGGTAGCCCCCCTGTATTTATAGGTGTTTGCCAGAAACTGATCGGCTGATGCTGCTTGTCCTCCACTTTCTCCACTAATTCCACAACCTCCACTTTTTTCCAACTAGGAGATAATTAAGGAAGTGGTTATATTTAAACCAACTACATCTCATGTGGCTTATCCTATAATTCATTCAATAGCCCTCTTCGATAATGGGCCATTTTCAGATCGGCCAGGCCTTGTCAAATGTACGCATCTGGGCCGACAGTCTTTAAATCGTGATTAATTATCCAATTAATTACTTGATTATCGGCCTTAATTATTACACGGGCCAATACTTGGCCCAATTAATTAATTAGTTAACTTAATTAATTACTTGTCTCTTACTTGGCCGAGATGGCCTGCGTAGGTCGATTGGGCCTGCTTGTATTTAATAATTATTTGGCTCCATTGATCCATTAATCTCATATGGCCCATAAATTAATTAACTCATCTATTAATTAATCCATACTTAGCCATAATTAATTCTTGACGTAATTGCAATTGGGCTTGACTTCGAATTGGGCCTGTGACCCATTTCTGATTTCGGTTCGACCAATTTCCGGGCCGCGGTGGATCTGACCCAAATCTGTCTGTTTGGCCTTATTGTTTTCGGCCCATTATTGTTCATCGACCCATCATCGAGCTAATACTCCTCGATCAATCGAGGGTGATTTTTTGGGTACAAACAATTATATTTCTTATATATTATCCACCCACTTTAAACAACTCTTCCTCGATCGTTGCCTTTTTATTGACTGATGAAGTGTAATTTGGCTTTTTACTGAATTTTAGGTCTATTTACTGAATAATTAATATATTTGCATGAATAGTATTAATGTTGGTCGCTTTTCCTTTATATCTTAATTAATCAACTTTGACTAATCCATTAAAATCAAGCAAATTTTCTTTCTTGTTTCCTGTTTGTGAAAATGTAGTGGTTTGCCTTTTAATAACTAAATCAAAATTAAAAAAAAAATTATAATTTTTTGAATAAATAAACTAATTAATAAGATGAAATTATTTACAGGTAATTTACATTAGGATGGGTTATGGGACCAAGTATTTACAATAATATATTACCATTTTGAACCAATGGAAAAAATGGTTTGGTGGAGTTGGATTGGGTCATGGACTCATGGATAAGATAAATGTGTAAAGAAAACTTGGGCTGGAACTGGGAATGCTGAACAGCTTGGACCAGCTGGGCAGGAGTAGACTGAAATAAAGGTCTAAAAGTAAAATTGAGAAATGTCAGAAGTAATATTTTCAACACTAAATGTATGTTTTAATATAATTAATAATTTCCAAATACTTATGTTATTTTTGTAGGACTCATACATTGCAAATATAAAAGTGAATCATTATTGCACTCTACATAATTCCAAAAGATGAAGAATAGTATATTAGATGTTCATAAATAACTTTACTAATAATTGTGACAATTATATAATCAATTTTAACAGTTTTCCCCCAAATTTAATATGTTTTTTCGGGTGTCTGCCAAGTAAAACTGTGAAATTGTTAGTATTCAAATACTAAAATGATGTGAGATTATCTCTTTTTTTTTTTTTTTTGGTCAGAAGGAGATTTTATCTCTATACTATAATTATACAAAATGTGAACAAACTTTGGTGAAAAGGTTATGAACTAATGAGATTATCAATGCCTTTATGCTAGTCTATTCTGGATCAAATTCATGACCTGGCCATCTTCGAATGAGAAATTTACTGATGACTTCAGACTGAATGTCATAATCTAGAATTCTATTTGTCTCGACAGAAACAAGACTTTCTTTGAAATAAAAAGGCCATACTTTTCTAGTACAAGCAATTTCTCTCTTTTCAGCTCTAATATTTCTTATGTTATGTTATGTGAGTCAGGATCATACAGGGTAAAAATACTATTTTTCAAATAACAGGGAGGTAAATTAAATATTATGAATATCGCCTAGGGGTAAATTGCCATTAACTTTAAAATCTTACATAAACTTGGAGCAAATTTCAACTCAAATTGATTTATTAAAACATTTATTTTATTAAAGATGTTGTAGACCTAAATTTTAATTCGAAATACATTAAAATTAATATGTTTCTAGGTCGATCCAATACATTAAAAATTTGAAAAATATCATACAAACTTAAAGTAAAACTTTAATTATCTCTTATTTTTTAAATTGTGGTATAAAATATGTAAATTGCTTTTATATTATGGTATAAAACGTGGTAGGAAATAAGTAAACTATCTGCAGTAAATTCTAATATGATTCCATTAGTTACAATATTTAGAGATTTCAACAAAGCCAATATTTTAATAGATTGTTGAAAATCGAATAAGATCAAACACGAAAAAGTTTATAATTATAATTATTTTGTTAATAATATATGACTTTATTTTTTAATAAATATTAATATATAAATTTTAGATTTAATTAATATTTTGTCGGATTTGTATTAAAGTATTATTTGGTATGTTAATATTATTTATAAAATTAAATTAGTTAAATAAATATATAAATATAATAAGTATAATCTCTAAATTGGTCCGCACGTGTCTTATTCGAGCCAATTTTGAAATTGGACAACAATGTGGACTAAAATTGTCAGTAAATTTGAAGATGTGGGGTTATTTTGACAACCTGAAATGTTATGGGGTAGAATTGTCAGTCAATATAAGTAATGGTATCAATTTTGCAATAAAACTTAACTGCCACGTCATCAGTTAACGTCCATTTTTAACGGTGGTACAAAAAGTGATTAATTTCTTAAATTTAGTACCAAATGTGTCGGACTCGGTTTTTACCACAATTGAGAATCGGTATATAATTTGGTACCACAAGTGCAATTATCTCCTTTGGTTTCTGTCAATGTCTGTAAAACTGTTATTTTCTCAACTTTAAATTGCTATACTATTTTCTTTTACTTAAGGTGCTCATGTTAAAGGGTAATTGGTTTTAATTTGTCAATTAATATATTTCTAGTCAGTTTCTTCATTCAATATAAACTGCTTACAAAATATATTTTGGCTATATTTGAATTCCCTGCCTTTAAATTCCAAAAAAGGTGAACATTTATAATTCAAAAAGGCAAAATTGCAGAAAACGTCACAAAATAATCAGTGATTTTGGATTTTCGTCCCAAACTATATCACTTAGTCAATTTCATCCCGTAATTTTATATTCTTTTGGAATATCGTCCCACTTGCCACATGGCTGCTTACGTGGCAAATTTTAGCAGAACAATTATACAAGATTGCAGAATTCGTCCCAAACTAATTACAAATTTTGGTTTTTCGTCCCAAACTATATTAACTCGTGGAATTTCGTCTCACAATTTGTCATTTTGCATGAATTTAATCCATTATTAAATTTTTAATTTAATGGAAATGACGATTCTTCTTTTACCTTTTTAAGGGACTAATGGCAATTTATCCTCTGTGATATTCATAATGTTCAATTTACCTCCTGTAATTTGAAAATGAGCAATTTACCCCCCTGTGAAAATTTAAAAAAAATATTTTATCCCCTTGAACTGGAGAGTGTAACTCAATTGCAAAAATTGAGAGTAAGCATGCAAAATATTTTATAAATTTATTATAATACAAGAGGTAAATTGCCACATTTATCACGACACATGGGGGTAAACTGCCACATTATCATAACACATGGAGGTAAATTGAACATTATGAATATCTCATGGAAGTAAATTGCCATTAACTTTTTTTTAAGAGAAAAATTGTATGGATTTTTGAAATTCCCGTGCGCTTTTGAGAAAAAAATCCTATCTCAGTTCATTAGAAAAAATTTGTGGATTTTTTTTGTATTAATAAATAATAAATATTTATAATTAGTTTGGAACAAATTCTTTTTTCCCATGTCATTTCAATTACGGGACGGAAGTTGGTGTGTTGATATAGTTTGGGACGAAAAATCAAAATTTATAATTAGTTTGAGACGAATTATGCAATCTTATATAATTGTTTATGCTAAATTTAACTAAGTGAAATAGCTTGGGACGAAAATCTAAAATTACTAATTAATTTGGGACCTTTTTTGCAATTTTGCCTAAAATAGACCACTCTAGAGCATATTTATGCTCTAATTTACCTTAAAATCCTACAAAGTATTTAATTCACACTTTACCCCCTTTCTCCGGCATTCCTTTCCCGCTAACTCCTCCCCGACGATGGTCTCATACACTCCGCTTTTAGAAAGAATCCGAACACCTCAACCCTCACTACAAAAGCTCGCCGTGAATTCATTATTCGAGAAGTTTCGTTCTGCACCGCTTTCCGATGCCGGTCGAGACGCCGTCAACCGCTGCCTGCGCTCGGCCTCCCCCGCTGTTGTCGATCAATCAACCCGCGAACTCTGTCGTCTCGTCAAGGACTCGAAATTGGATGTGTCCACAGGGTTATTGGAGCTCCAGTCAGCACTTGAGGATTCATCCAACCCGCAATTCGCAAGTGTATTTATCAAGGCCATTGGATTACTTACGAGATTCGGTTTCGAAGAGAATCCGTCTTCCTTCCGGTTTTATTCGTCAGAAATTCACCCATTCGTTAAGGTTTCATTTGGTCATGTTTTTACATATTTTTTATTTTGAGCTATGTACATCGATTATGTTTGTTAGGGTTTAAGGAAAACATGAAAGACATGGTTCCACTAAGATGATTTGGCAAGACAGCTATGGGATTTTGCATAATTGTATTACATTTGATTAGGTGATGTTCTTACATTTAGTATGTTTAAGAATTTTTAACTTATGCTCGTTGCTTAGAAGTAATTTTTTTAAAAAAAAACGCAGTACATTGAATCCTTGATGAAAAGGAAAATAAGTATTGATGTCAATGACAGGTAATTTTTATGTGATAATGTCTATAACATCAGCACTTAGAACTAGGTGTATGCGACCTTTATCCAGTTTTATTGATCTGATTTTTATTTTTATTTTTATGTACTGGCATATTTATAAGCAAAACAGTAGGAATTAGAATCCTATATCATAACCATGTTTTAGTTTGCTCAATAGTGTTATGTGAATGTGATAAACAAAATCTAATGAATACATGTAATCCTCCAAAGCTCAATAGTGTTATGTGAATGTGATAAACAAAATCTAATGAATACATGTAATCCTCCAAAGCCAGCCTCCCCCCCCCAACTCTCCCTTTCTTTCACAGTATTCTAATAAGCAAGTAAAACTAATTAATAAAATAGTTAAGGCACTTACATTATAATTCTCTCAGTTATCGGTTACAGTTGCTCATCTATTAAAGATGATACATAGTAGCTTCATTACTAACACAATTCAGAAAGGATTTTATTGATAGGGTTAATTGAAAATGACGAATACAATTGATAGCACCGTGACTTTTTCAACATCATCATCATGTCCATATATTAAGTTTATTAGAAAACTATATTAACTACTAAAAGTTAGACCCTCAATATATATTATCTTATTTTAATTGTTGAATTTTTTGTTGCGTGATTAATAACTAATATATTTTATTGACCCGTTAGGGCCATAGCTTTGCTTTTAATAATATTTCACAGGGTCAAAACATGGATTTAATTGTGTAATACTTAAGAACATATGTACATATAATTTTTTGATATGCTACCTTGGATTTTGTCCAATTTTTTCGGTTTGCAGATACTCTCTTGCGGTAGTGAAGTTCAAGGCGAGCTTGTGAAGCAAGTAATTTTGTTCATCATGAAGTGTAAACATTTGGGAATGGAGGCAGTTTGTGAATTCCTGGGACCTTTCTTGAATTATTCAATTATTACAGTTTCTATTTCGGGTTCCAGGTCTTCATTTGTGAGGAACTTATTCTCCACTACGACAGCATTCTGCTGCTCATTTCCCCTGGAGGCCATTGCCTTAATAAAGATGTTGATGGGGCGTCTCAAGTATTTCCCATGTAAGAATGCAGATGTAAGTTTCAGTTGCACTTATTTTTTTTTTATTATTATTATTATTTATTTCATCTGGAATGTGCACTGTGGCAGTGAGATCAACTCTCAGGAACTAGCATTAGATAAGTGTATGAAGTTTCTCTTGTTTCTCTTTTCATTTCCTGCAGGAGGTTTCAACTATTTCTTACATCGTCGAGTGCTTGGTGGATGCATATCTGGTGGTTTTGAGGCAGTTGGTTGGAATGGGATTGGTACATTAGTCATCACACATCTCACATTTCTTTGAGACAGTTCTTTAGCTTTCCAATAATTCATATTTGAGCTAACATGCTCTCTTATTATTCATATGGTTCTGGTGTGGGTTCGGTGTTGGAATTACAACTTTCTTGTTGCTTTCTCAATGTTATAGCTTGTTCAAGAAGCTCAATTATGTGGCCTGGCTCTGCTGGAGGCAGTTTTATCACAACAACAGGATTTTCGCAAGTGCTCAGGTGGTGTGGAGAAAATTCTAGATGTATCAAGGAACTTATTGGGCGTCCAGAAAGAGCTTGGCCTTTATTATGTGACTGATCTATCGTCAGTGATGTTGACCTTGTTCCCAACTCTCATTCACTCGGAGCTTGAACACGAACAATATTCTATATTGAAATTGATTCTGTTTCTGTTAAGATGGAAAAGTGAAAATGGTATAGTTATCTTTTTCCATACTCTTTCTGTGATTGTTTTTCACGTTCAATGTTTATAAGGTGGAAAAGATTATAACTTAAAAATGGCAACCCCACAAGAAAAAAGCCACCAATGTTTTGAGAATCATGGGCTTACATGTGTTAACATTCAATCCTTGGTAGTTATAGCTAAGTAGGATGTTGGAAAATCGTCCTCCAAGAGTATCATACAGTGTTCGTAAGATATTTTATATGGAATATTTCTCATGATGGCTTGTTTCTGTTAACGATTGCTCAACTACAATTTTAATTTGTTAAATTATCTCAAACTCCATTTTATAAATTTTGGCTTTTCTACAGAGTACCACGTTGGTGCCCCTACAAGTGAGCTGAGTGAAGAGCTGTTGTTCATTTTTCCTGTGCTTGCTCTTGTTTCCTCTCCATCCAGATCTATTAAACAAGCAGCCACTGATTTGCTTTCTGTTTTGGGAAATATTGTAACTACTTTACTGATTGCTCCAAAGGAAAAACAAGTGGGAGAAGTGAAACACTTGCCAATTACTACTCCAGGACACATTGTTTTTAGGTGTTTAAGGAATCTGTGGTTTGAGGTATAACTCAATTTCCTCTATGCGGAGAATGTGCTTTCTTTTGGCTAACTGACCCGTCACCTTGCCACTAGTCGAGGCAGAAGAACAAATTTAATAAAACCTGTGTTTTTATTTTTCTAATTTTATAATCAATCACATATATATGAGCTTCATCCCTCTTAACTGGGTTTCTGTCCCATACAGGATTAGGTTCTATATGTAAAGAGATAAATGCAAGCTTTATATAGTGAACATCTGCATTAACTTGATCATGAGTTAAGGTTTTTAGTTTTATTTAAGTTGAATATATTGATGCATTGATATGTCCAAAGTAAGAGTTGAGCTGTGGATTTAGTGCTTTAGTGATTCAAACAAAACTACTCTGAAAATTGTTTCATGTAAATGTCCATGTTTCTTTCCCTTTGGGTTAAACTGAAGCTCGTGGGCTCATACGCAGTTACTTCCAAAATATAGGTTGCTTCCCTCCCTTCTTAGTTAGTTCGTAACTTCAATACTATTGTCGATATATTCTGGAAATTTCTAGAATCATGAGATTAACTCATATAATTCTTTTTAGCGCCTGTTTCAGGCTTTAAATTAGC
Source organism: Penstemon davidsonii (assembly GCA_034814905.1). Classification (NCBI taxonomy): domain Eukaryota; kingdom Viridiplantae; phylum Streptophyta; class Magnoliopsida; order Lamiales; family Plantaginaceae; genus Penstemon; species Penstemon davidsonii. The sequence continues at coordinate 11,539,749 of JAYDYQ010002688.1, forward strand.
CCTACATTTTGCCTTCGATAACTTCTATCTTTTGCAGGGTCAGTTGTCACTGCTCAATTCATATTATGTTGAATCTATTTCTAATGATGAAATCATTGTCAATGAAGAGCATTGTAAACTAAGAACTTGGACTTCCTCCGTAAGGGAGTTTTATATGAGAATTGTTGGAAAGCACAAACCTGCTTCGGCTACCTCTCAGCCTGAGGAAATCTTCCTGACAGGTGCATGGCTCTTATTTTGGTTAGATATATTTGAAAATGAATCAATATATTTGGCTGGCTTATGATCTTTCAAATGTAATCTTGTATGATTTACCCTCTATCTATTTCGTCCTAGCAGAAATGCCTCTGATACTTTGTGCAATTTCTACTGTCTTCCTCTTGCATCACAAGGGAAATTCTGCCATTGATCTGCTGGCTATTGGTAGTATTCTGGAGCCTAAGCTCGGTGTTCCTTTACTGTTAATCATTCTATTCTACAATTATATATTCTCGAGTACAAGTAAAGATGATGGTTTTCTTGACATGCCGGTGAGTGTTTGATATAACCCTGGACCTGAATTCTTTATGAACAGAAATTTTGACCTTTAAATGCATGCAGTATAAAGATTTGTTGTACATTTTCGTTGGTTTTCAATTAATAGTAATATCTATTGAATATTTTCTTAATTCTTCCTGCAGCTTAAATTATTGGGACTGCTCCCTTCACTTGCTACACATCCTGCAATGATACCGCTGATACTTCAGATTCTTCAGCCAATGCTTCACAAGGATGTGAATCAGTATGTCGTCTGCAACTGTTTCTGTATTTTTGGTTAAATTTTTTCACTGTTCAGAGTTACTTTTGAGACATGATATTGGGATGTCGATGATTGTATGGTAGTACATTTCAATTCTTTATCTTCGACAGTCCAACATTCCCAGATTTTCAGCCTCTGGGTGCACTGTAGAGCTTTCTACATATATGTTTAACTATGCCCTTATTCCCACATTAGTTTATTGCTTTTAATTGTTTAGGATGAAATATAACACATAATTCCATCTTGACCTTAAAAAATATAAAATAATATTGCTTGTGATTCGTGAATTTACCAACTGTAGAGGTTAAGTGAAGGAACAATTATTTGGTGGGTAGACAATTTAGCTATTCTTGAGTACTATGAGCACTAACTTAGAACAATTAGAAACTTACTAAAATAAAAAAGAGGAGACAGGCAAACGTCATATCCACACAAACACTCTAACTTAATTTCAATTGTTCATGGATCAAACCTAGGACTCCGAAGTCTAATTTGGGACTCAGTTAGATGGTTATTCAACAAACACTAATGACTTTGAAGCAAGAAATCCTGATTAAGAAATTATCTTCTAGGATTCTTATATTTATATTTGGGTTCTCTCGTTCATACTGATTTCGGAGCACCAAGATTTTACGTTTCCTTCTATGTTGTTTAAAGCTAGAACCCTTGAAAGAAAGTAAGTAAACCAGCATATATGATAGTTTTGATGCACTGTTCATAGATAATAACTTGCTTTAATTTTATTTGTTGATTCTTCAGTGTCATAAAAGCTACTGCCATACGCTTGTTTTGTAAGACCTGGGAGATCAATGACCGTGTCTTTGGAAGTTTGCAGGTAAGGTTATGGTTATGTATTTTATTCATAGCCTGTGGGTGCTGCTCCTTAATCTAGATTTGATTTCTTGAAACTGCTACTGTAGTTAGCATAAAAATGTTGAACTTTCCTGCAGCTAGGTGCCATAAAAGTGAAAATAAAAAGTTTAAATGTGGTGTAGTCCAATATCTCGCCTTGTGTAACCTTTTTATATTATTATGATGTTTATTGTTTTTTAGGTATGTATTCACACATTGTATATTTCACAGTTTTTGCAACCTTAGTATATCACATTTTGCACTTTTTCTCCTAATTAATAAATTAGCATAATATCGTGAAAACTGCCAATGCATTTTTTCTGTAAGTTTTCATCATACCAGATTAATCATTACTTGGCTTCTATATTTCTTAATACTTTGGTATAGGTGACCATGTCGGCCACTGATTGCCACATCTCTAGAATTCACATGACACTTCCTTAATCCCTCTCGATAATAGGATATTAAAGTTTGGGAGGTCGCAGACATATTGTACTTCCATGCAAACTTATGACACTCTATTTGAGCATACAAACTGATGGCTAAAGTGTTAAAGCTGAAAACTGACTCATCTATTCGACTTATGATATACACGTTTTGAAGGCTTTACAATATGATGGAGCTTAAAAACTTTGTTGATATTTTCTAAAATTTCATAACAAGGTGTTTATATTCTTTAGCTATTTCACACACACTACATTGATTTTTGTGCCAAATTATTGCTATTAGTCATGTAATGTGTTGCCGTGTTGGTTTGTACATTAAGACACAGACACGCGCACACACTTATCTTTAAAGAAGTTAGTAAAAGAAAAGAACTGGTGACTGTTGGAAGTTCCTATTAGGCAAACATATGCAGAATGCTGAGATATATAATGTAAAATTCTCCTTAAATGTTTTGTATAACACGGCCACAGCCTTGAAGAAGAAAACACTGGAAGGCAAAGTTCTAGTGCTTTGTAAGATTTTATTGTTGAAATGGTTTGTAAGATTTTAGTGTTGAAATTCTGGTTGCACCAGTAATCTTTTGGCTAACTCTTCTCTTCTCTGGCAAACTCAATAACTGTTATTTGACTTTTTCTCTTTTTCCTGCTTGTGGATTTTAGGCAGTGTTGCACCCAAAAGAATTGGTCACATCTGAAAGAGTTATATGCATCAGTATTGCTGTTTCTATTCAAGATATCTGCAAAAGAGACCCTGATAGGGGGGTGGACATTATATTGTCTGTTGCGGTATGCTCTAATTATTTTGCCTGAAATTTTGTATTCTTGCTGTGTGAATCTGTCTAATTACTCTATTTGATCAATAGGCCTGCATAGAAAATGATGATCCTTTGGTTCAGTCTCTTGGATTCCAGAGCCTTGCCCATCTGTGTGAAGCTGATGTAATTGGTAACCCTACATTTGATGCTTCAGTACTACAACTTTATATTACTTTCCAAGAAAATGATTAACAAAAATAACAAATCACAGACAAAAAAGCTGCCGAGTCATTCTGAACAAGTTGTGAACCTAGTGTAATTAGTATGCCAGTGTTTGTTTTTTATACCTTCTATTTTTAATTTTCTGCAGTGGCTCCTTGACGTATCTGTGGATATTTTTTGCTGTTACTTGTGTCGTTCTGTTGTTTGCTTTGAAGCAACTTAATCTTATGCGTGTAAAAACTAGGTTATTCAATTGTTTAAGAGGAGACATTTGTTTGATGCCTTGTGTTGGACTACCAGATTCACTGACCATCCAGTTTCTTCTTGAAAACTGCATCCTTGAATTGCAATTTGTTCATTGTGTAAAATCATATTGAAGAAATTTTTATTTGCATGAGAAGTATGTTATTTATCCAGTAGTGGACTATTTTTAGAACTGGTTATATGGTTACTCAGTTAATGAACGAATTTTTAAGGTAAATAACCAATCAATGGGATTGTTTGAGAGCTGAGCCACATTAAAATTATCATAAACTGGCTATATGCTCTTATGAGGAAGGTTCCCTAGTATATTGTCCTCTGCGTGGACTAGCGGAGCATGAGTCTGATATTTTCTCGGACTCGCTTTTACATTAATTGTAGTAATAGTGTAATACTAATAGGTATTAAGCTAATTTGCTTAAGCAATTTTTGTAGTCCCACGTCAAAAAATTGGTTGTTGCTCAGCATTAGGAACCATCTTCCAAGTGAAAAGCTTTGGGTAAAACTGATGCTAAATCAAATATGATATACTAATTTTCTTTTTTGTAATTTGTAGAAAAAATGGTGTTAGTTAACTCTTTTAATGTTGCACACTTTGATTGATTGTCATACTACTGGTACAGATTTTTATACTGCATGGGATGTGATTGCAAAGCATGTGCCGAACTACTTGAGAAATGCCACTGTTGCTCATGGGTAAATGTTCATTTGCTATTTCATTTGGTACAATTAATTTCTACTTTATCATGATCTTTAACTTAAAGAGAGAAACCCATTCAGAAGCAACTAATAGTTTTGGATTAAACATTTGGGCAAATTCTTGGATGTCAATGGAGAAATGCAAGTTGTATACTTCTATTGAGACTAAATGTCCCACATTGGTTGAAAACAATAGTTAAGTCCACCTTATAAGGTCTTGGACAATCCTCACCTTACGAGCTAGCTTTTGAGGTTGAGTTAGGCCCAAACCATGTAAGTGGACTTAGCCCAATCCATGTGGTGAATTCTGATATGGTATCAGAGCTCAGGCCAAAAGAAGGTCATGTGTTCGAATCCCTCCGCCACCCATTTCTAAATTTCACGTGTTAGACTTGAGTAAATGAATACCGCCTACACGTGAGGGGGGCGTGTTAAATGATATATATTAAATGATTCCTCTCTCTAACAACTTAAGCTTTTAGATGAGTTGGTCATTCAATAACTTCATTCCATTTTCTTTCATGCAATGGGCTAAATTTAACAAATACTAAGATATTCAGGAAAAAACGGTGTCAGATTTCTGGACATTGAATTTCTCTATATTATATGTGTAGCACATTATAGCGAACTAGTTTTCTTGAAACTTTATCCTTTTTATGCTTTAAAACTTGTGATGCCATATCTTATACGTGATGGTTTATTTTTTATTGCTAATTCTTGATCTGGAGCAGAATTTTAGTTTCAAAGCCTGGGTCCTTACAAGTTTTTGACTGCTCCGGTGGGCGATAAGCTAAAGTTATAAATTATTTTGTACTTGGTACCACGGGGATATGGCTTTCGTCTTCTCTTGGGTTCCACTCTCTGTATCTGTATGCTCGGATGTTTATTGTTTATTAGACCTGCATGAGGAGATATCTTGACGAGTTTTTATGTGGTTCCTCCAATATATATTCTGGAAATGTGCTAAAGCTAATGTAGGAAAAGTTATAAGACTTGTATAGGGGTGAACCTAGAGAACCTCGGAATCCAGATCAGTTCAGGATGGTGGTCCTTTGTGGATTGACTTTTAATATAAGAGGGTTCGTGTAACTGACCCTGAAATAGCTATGGGAACACACATTTAGTAGTAAATTAAGTTTTTATGTGGATGCCTTTGACTTCGAGTAGAATAAAATCCATAACGTTTATTTACAATATATTTCACTTTTTTGTTCATCTTTCTGTTTTTCTGTTTTTCTGGATTTTACTTCTTTAGGGCCTATTTGGAATAGTTCTGGTCCTGTTTCGCGGGTCTCGCGAAACTGGGCCATAACTCTTCCAAATGTAGTTTGACAAAACCCATGAAACTCAGCCCAAATATGTTCACAAACCCATACCCAAACTTTGAAACCCACTTGCAAATTGCAACCCCATAAAAACTTGATTTGACATCCACCACCTAACCCGCCCCCCTCCCCCCCAAAAAAAAATCTATAAAAAAAAACATTGATTTGACACCTACCACCTACTTCCCTCCCCCTCCCCCAAATCCAAACCCAATCCAAATGGGGTTTCAAAGGTTTCACTGTAACCACCCAAACCATTTTTTTGGGGCCAAAACCCGTAAAACCAAGCCAAAACTCTTCCATATAGACCCTTAATGTGTTCTCTGGACTGCCAGTTGGACAAAAAGTTTCTTAGAACAACTATATTGGATCCTTTTCTAGTTAGCTTCTGGATGTGTATCTGTCGTCTTGAGACTTTTATCATTTTCTTCCACAGTTAACCAGTATGGGATATATTGATTTTTAAATTTTTTCCCTCTCCTTGAAGAAGTGGATTTTATAACTTCTTTCTTTCCAGGTTGGCTCTTCTTCTGAGATGGGGGGCAATGGATGCTGAAGCATATCCAGAAGCTGCTGCAAATGTATTGAACGTATTATGGGATATTGGAACCAATCGAGGTGTTGATCAAAGTTATTTGTGGACAAAAGCTCGAGAAGCTGCCTTTTCGGCCTTATTGCAATATGAGGTGGGTTCTGCTAATAGCTTTATTACTTCTTTTGTTGTAATATTCTGCGTTGATATTTGTCTTACCATTCAACTATATTATTGTTAAACCTTGTAACTCCCTTGAAGTGATGGGACTTGGAGACATAAATTACTCTAAAATTACGTGTGTTAAATTTAAGTGAACTCTTCTGGAATTCGCTGACTTCTGTACTAAAATGATTTTGTCGTTCTATCTGACTTTGAACATGCTAATTTTTTTATCAGGTGGTTCATATCCAGAGATTCATAACAGATTTTTTTACTAGAAACATGGAATTGCTCATTTCTCTGGATAAACCCGAATTACTGACTGCACTGGAAGAATTTGAGATCAGAATAATAAAACATGAGCACATGTAAGATTTTGTTTGGTCATCTACATGTTTCCTTGAAAGAAATTAGGAAAAATCATATGTAGATCACCCTTTAATTATTTCTGCAGTACAAGGCGGAGATTTGTGAAGCAGAAAAGGGTCTCCGGAAGCAAGCTTGTTAAGTTATTAGATGTCGTCCCTGCGGTTATTTTCAGTTCAGGTGCAAACCAGTTGGTTTATAAATCCTAATATCATAAATACCAAAGAATGTAACTTTTAAGACATCATAGCTCATATGATTAACTAATTAAATTGAAATGATTTTTGTACTTTCCTGCATGTCAGTGGCTTTCAAATACTATGTCTAAAAGATTCAGATCCAAACTCTGTTTCCAAATCTCAATCTTACACACTGTTTACATGCATTTGAGGGCAATTGCTTTCTGATTCTAAGATTTTTGTTCTTGTATATATTGAAATAAGGGAAATTAAGCCCAATGAGTTAATTTGAAATAACTTCCGAATATATTCATAAAACAATAGCGCATTATTTACTGTAATCACGAAAATGAAAAGGTAGTTTATAATCAATTATAACTTCTTATGCTGAAGTTATGATGGTTTCCCACGTATAACTTCAACGTCTTGATATTATGAGCATTTCCTTTGTAGGAAGTAACAACAGGATAAAAGAATTACCTGGTGCAGCTTTACTCTGCCTTCCAACTCATATAGATGTGAAGAACCAAGGAGCGTCAAAAGTGAGATAATCATGCATTTGTTTTCTATTCATATGATTTCTTGAATAGTGAACCTCACACATCATTGCACAGGGGTTACAGGATGTGCATACTAAATATGAGGACGCTGCTGTGGAAATATCTGCCTCTCTTCAGCTTTCAAGAAATGTTTTGCTTGCCCTTTTATCTTTGCAATCATGGAAACCTTTCATGCAAAGATGGATGAGGTCTTGCGTTATGGTACTTGAGGCAAAGGGGCATTCCACTGTGTCAGACAAAACTTCGAAAGCTGCTAATGATATTCTGAAGGTCTTAACAAGGTTAGGGGAAGAAGCAATCCCTCGGTCTGCTGAGAATATTGCTCTATCACTTGGAGCTTTTTGTCTGGTAATTTCTAAAAAGTTGAATTCCTTCTACTGTATAAAATGAAATATTTTGATGCTATTTTACCAAATTGGTAAGTGCATCCGCGTAATGGGCACTAAACTTAAAAAGAAAATCAAATTCTTACTACAGCAAAAAGTAATCCTACTAATGGAAAACTTATTTGGTGCATCCGTTGCACGGATGACGTGATGCAACATATGGAGGAGATTGCATCTAATTACTAAATTAATGGAGAAGTTGGCTCCTTGATCCCATCTCCACTATGTATTGGTATACACATACTAATTTGGATAAATCAAATCTCCGGAAGATGAAGCAGTAGCCAGAAGTTCTGGAGTAACTAGTCTAGATTTAGACTGCCAAGATTTAGACTGCCAAGACAGTGAAGATGGAAAATACAGAGAGTTGAAAAGATGAGACATGCATCTCTGAAGATTCTCCTCCAAAGTAGTTGTAAAAATAAGTCCCACTTACATCCTTGTAGTGGCGCTAACATAAAAAATATAGGAGACTTGAAGAACAATTCAAATTTGTACAACAAAAAAAAGTAATTCTACTATGAAAAATGAAGCATTTGTCAGAGTTTCTGGAGTTATTAGTCTAGATTCAGCTTGCCTGCACTGCCAAAGGGACAGCGAAGATGGGAAAATATAGAGTAGAAAAGATGAGATATGCATCTCTGAAAAAATTTCCTCCAAAGTAGTAGTTAAATAAGCGTCACTCACATCCTATACTTAAGGGTATTTCTGAAAATTAAGTCACTATTATTAAAGATAGAACATTATTACAGTATTACTTGAAATCCTGAAAAGGAAAGAACAATGGTGGACAAAGGGAGTTCGTGATTCTGTTCTCTGTTTCAGAGTACTTTTTTTGTTATAAAATTTATGGAGTTCTCCATGCTATTTGCTAATGTAGGTACTGCCTGCTTCTGCACATACGGTCAAGTCGATGGCTTCAAAGTTCTTGCTAAATTGGCTGTCTCAGTATGAGCATGAACATCGCCAGTGGTCAGCAGCAATTTCTGTTGGGTTGATTACAAGTTGCCTGCATGTGACTGATCACCAACAGAAGCTTTTGAACATAAATGCACTAATTGAGGTATGGGGCGTAATAATTTCTTGCAAATAGGAAATCAATGCGCCTTAGTTCTGGTTTCATTACCATTCATTATTTGCAAAATTGGGGTTGTCCTTTAGAATAAATATGTATTAGGATTTTTTGTCGGAATTGAATACTCCTTTCGTATGGAAAAAAAGGTTGTTTTAAGTCCTCGTTACATGGGGTGTGTTGTTAATCTCTTTCCGGAACCTTAAAGTGCAATTCCCACATATTTGATGCAAAAATTAGGCCGGATTGTTTTGTGAATTATTGCCCTTGTTTATAAATTAAATTTTATGAAGTGGCTATTGTATTATAAAAAAACTCATTATATTTATACTATTATTATAGCCTGCTTAGATGTTATAAAAAAAAAAAAAAATAATAATAATAGCCTGCTTAGCTGTTTAGACTTGATATGTCTTACAGATAAATTTGGTCACTTCTATTACAGGTGGCAACTTTTAGCAAGAGCACCCTGGTGAAAGGAGCTTGTGGAATTGGATTGGGTTTTTCATGTCAAGATCTTCTAACTAGAACTGATTCTGAAGCTAACACTCATTCTGAAAAAGAAACACACAAGATGCAGGAAACTGAATTATTGAGAAAGATCCTTAGGACCTTAGTCCAGATGATATGTCAGTTCACTGGGTCTTCAGCTGATATTCTGGAGAAGCTAGCTGCATATTTTCCTCTGGGAACAGATAATTTCACCTCACCTGAGGTTGTTGAGAGTCTGTGTGATGAAATTGATCACCTGGAGGTGGATACATGGGGCATGGCTGGACCTATAATTGGTTTGGGGAATTCTCTTGGGGCAATATACAGAGCTGGGGCTCATGATGCAGTTCTTTATCTTAAAGCCCTAATCATTTCATGGGTTCCTAGTGCAGATATTCTGTTCTCAACATCTGCCTTTAGCAAATCATGTTTGCATGTGTCGTCTCTTGGTGCATGCCTTGCACTACCAACCATAGTGTCTTTCTGCCAAAGGGTAGAACTCATTGATGATACTGAGTTGGACCATCTTGTGAGTAGCTTCACGGGGCTAGTTTCGGAACTGTTGTCTGTTACACGATCTGATACCTTCCACCAAAGCTTGTTGATGGCATCTTGTGCTGGAGCTGGAAGCCTCCTTTCAATTATTTCAAATTCAGGGTTGCACTCTCCAGTTGCCATGCAACATGTTAAAGGTTTGTTGGCATTATTCCGAAGAACTTACTCGATTCCTCACTCGCCGTTGGTTCATCTAGGAGGAATGCTTGGAGTTGTAAATGCAATGGGAGCTGGTGCCGGGACGCTGATTCAACAGTTCCCTTTACCGTCCTTGTGCACCGCATCTGATCAGAAGGTTTGCTAAGATCTAGTCACTCTTGATGTTTATGTCTTATCTAAGAAGAAATAGGCGTTATATTATTGTTACTTTTAACAGACTACTAAAAAATGCAAAAAGTTAGGTGGGATAGCGTAACTGATAGCTATGGAGTGAGGGATAAGATGAAGGATGAAAAGAATATTTATTGCTTGAATTTAGGAAATTTTTTCATAGAGTTTCTAGATAGCGTCACTAGTGGAAAATGCAAGATATTCCCAGGATTTGATTAAAAATGGTTATTTTTTTAATTTTATTTAACATTTCGTTACATGTATTAGTTAAGCTTTCTATTATCTAGAAACACAAGCATATTTGATTTGGAGAAAAGGAAGGATCTGTTACGGAAGTAACAGAACCCAGAGAATGGAAACAGAACTCCTTATGTATTTATTGGTTCATTTGGTTGATATTTTTTTTGGAAGGAATATTCTTATGTTTTGGGTCCTGTGCTCTCAAATCAGGTTTTGGAGGCCGAGTCCACATCATTGATTCAAGATATGTTTCTTGTCGCACAAAATTCTGAAGATTCTCAATTACAGCAGTATGCAGCATGGTCCATTTCATATCTCAGGCATTTTGTCTTCTCTAGAGCACACTCCAAAGAGGAGAATGGTGCACAAGATGAATCTGGCGTTCCTAATTCTATCTCTCAGGAATTTGCTGAAGACAGTTTTGTCATGAAACTCTCTATGTGGCTTATGCAGATGAATTATGCTGAGGTGGCCTTTTTAAATTTGATTCTTAAATGATTGATAGGTTCAAATGGCGACATTAAATTTTAGAACTAGGCCTTTTTAGTAAACATGGAAGTTCGTTTCATTATCTGTAGATCAATTTTTATTTTGACATTGTATACTGCTGCAAATAATTATTATTCCTCCGTCGAATATTAAATCCTAACTTTTCTTTTGCGCTGCTAGATTATTAAAAATTCTGATTGGGTAATCTGTTTGTTTTTGTATATTTTAGATTGGTACCGGGGTTAATATTAGAACGGTTTCTTTTGCTGTGAGATGCTTGTCATGTGCTCCCAGATTGCCTTCATTGGAGTGGGGAGCTGTCATCAGACGATGCATGAAATATGGTGGTCAAGTTGCCGAAATGCCTGGCCCAGATTTAGCACTCAGGAAAGGAACTCTAAGGGAGGAATGTTTCCTATTCTCGTTATCTCATGCAAGCCAATTTGATTCACTTCTTGGCTTCCTTGACGAGCTATGTGATCTTGCCAGGTTTAAGACACTTGAGTCAAATCTGCAATCACTTATGCTCTTGCACCTGGCAGACCTATTGAAGATATTCTCCAATTCTAGACTTGTAAAGCTCTTCGATGATGTGGCTGACTTCTTACGTTGGATTTTTTCTTCTGATCATTACAACCAAACACAGAAAATCTCATTACGCATTTCATGCTGGAAGGGTCTGCAGATTTGTCTGAATGAGTCTGCTCTTGAGACGCAGGATTATGCATATAATCTGGAACATTGCATGGAGGTTCTTTTTACTATGTTACCGTGGTTCCGCTTAGGTGGCAATATAGAATATAATCATAGGAGTTCCAATGTGGAGTGGACTGAAGCAATTAGATGCCTCGGAAAGGCTCGTCAGGGTTGGGTATTGGATTTTTTGCTGGTACTATTTCATTTCATGTTGTTCTTGTTCTTCCGGTTGTTTCGGTGCCTGTCAAACACTTAAGCTTTTTGATGACTTGGTCATTTTATATGGTCCTGTGAGGGGGCGTTAGAAGTAATACATTATTAAATGTATCTCATCTCTTGCTTTTAGATGAGTTGGTAATTCAATACACTCAAATGACATGAAAGCTTTCAGCCTTAGAATTAGGAAAATCATTGTAGCTATGTGTAATCAAAAGAAGTTTTAATGCCACCAGAATAGGATGATTTGTACTAATGTGGAATTTTTTTTAGCCTTAGTTTATAAATTTATCTACCTTGGTAGTTAGAGTTTTTAAGAAAAGAATATTGGATATTTGAGCCATGTATTAGGAGTCTCTTTCGAAAATATATTAGAAATTATGTCGTTACTCATAAATATTTCTGTTTCTGAGGAAAAATGTTAAATTGACTCAGTATGTGAAAATGGAATAGTGAAAAAATATAATTATCACATTTGTATGCTCAAAGACTTTATTATGTATCAAACTAAGAATAGCAGCATTAAGGTTGTCAGTTAATTGTAGTGACTGGAATTGTACTCTGATTAAAGGTTGTTTCTGTTGGGTTAATATCTTGTGTGGGTGCTCTCAAAGCTATCTGGGTATTGGTTTTATATCTTGTTAATACAGTCATGCTCAACTTTGATTAGAACATATGAATAATATTTGTTCATTCGCTCATAGATTCCAGACGCGAGTTTCAAAGTGGATAACAACCAAATCTTTGAAATTTTGATGAAGTTTCAAGCTAAAGTTGCACTAGTTCGAATCAATTCCATCCCATTGCTGGAACTTGCAAAATATAAAGCTTATATGTTGGACTTTGATACAGAAGGTAAGTCTCTGAAATTTGGTTAAATAGTGTTGCAATTTTAGGAGTCATGCTAACAATATAACTCTGACGTCCAAACAATATAGTTATCTGGAATATCCTGGTGGAAGTTGCTGTAACTGTGCAACATACCGATATAAGTTCTAGAAGACATTGGCTTGTTGACACAGCGGAAATTCTCTGTGTGACCAGTTATCCTTCTACGGTATGAACCTTAGGTTTTTGCTGTTTCACTATAAATCTAGTTAAAATATGTACAATGGGAATTAAATAGTGTTAATATTTTATACAAGAAAAATATGAACATATGCAAGTTTGTACTTAATCTGACTTTCCACAAAAGCAAATCTATGTATTTGAATTATCATTACTTTTGTGTGACAGTCATATGGAGGTATGTGAGGGATTTTCCTATATTCTTTTTTAGGTTTTAGTACTTTTAAGGTGCTTCACTGAGTTTTCATCTGTCATTTCTGCTACTTTTCTGCAGTGTATTCCAAAGTTATGCTCTTGTTGTATGTGAACTTTTTTAATCATTCTTTGCGGTGAATGGAATTCTGTATCTCCAACACTCATCTCGGTTTTTGCTTTTTGCTTTTTGGAGGCAGAAATCTCTAATTGGGAGTTTTCTGAAAACCTCCCTCCCCCACAAATTTGCGACTCGGCTTTTGGACATGTGTGCATCATCTGTCAATGTTCTCGTTTTGCTATCTTTTAAATTAAGGAATTAACATTAATTTGGCACTCATTATGTGGATGGGTTAGTTGTCAAAGTGCAGAATTAGATTGTATGCTCAAACTAAGGAAATCTTTGGTCACAAGTAACTGTTTTAGATAAGTTGCTTTCGAATCCAAAGATACGTGGCTGACCATGCCCTTTGGGAACAGCTCCCTCGCAAAACATGTATCTAAGAATTAGTTGAGGAGATGAAAAGACGAGAAAGATTCTTTATGGGAAATGCACCCAAGGCTACTTGCTTTCTTGTTTGTCTTTCCATTTTTCTATCTCCTGTAAACTACTCACAATACACTTATTTCCCATGTCCACTGATACTTTCTGGTTTCTTCTTATTCAGGCTCTACGCTTTCTCGGACTGTTATCTGGCACCAGCTGCAAATATATGCCTATTTTGATTGCAGATAAATACAGTGTATTGAGTGACCTACCTGTCACCCTTTCGTCTCTCCTTATGGGCAACAGCTGGGAGATAATTGCTGAATCTGTAGCATCGTATCTTTGGAAATCAACAGTACGAGTTCATGATTGGGTCAGACATATAGAAGGTGGTGATTATTTGCCTGGCTCACAACCAATTGTAGAGGAAGAGAATGCCATGGCAATTTTCTTGTTGCAAGTGATGCATCATACGTGTGTCTCTTTGAAAGAATATTTACCCATGGAGAAACAGCTAAGACTTGCTAACATGGTTGTCACATGAAATTAAGAAGAATTCTTGTTTTAGTTTCTTGGCCAAGCAAATCAAGGCCTGTCCGACATATTAGGGGCTCTAGGCGAAATTTTAACTCGGGCCTTGTTCTACAAAATAAATTATTATTGAAATTTATTTAATTACTTTTAAAATTGTTTCATGGTTTATATAACATATTTGTTATAGATAGATAAAATGACAAATCAACTTAATTATTTTAAAAATTCAATCGTAATATGTTTTTAAATTATAATATTAATTCTAAAATCTTTCTTTTTAAAAAAAAAAATACTTCAAGTATTGAAGATATAGTTATATAACTGATGTACATTAACAGAGTTAATTTTTACTTATCAAAATAATAAATATGTATAATATAAAAGTAGTACAATTATGATCTCACAATTATGTTATAAAATGGACTCTTGAATCTTAGGGATGCGTCGATAAAATCGAATCGAGTCGTACCAATTTTTTTTGGAATCTAGACTGGTTAGGTAATTTTGGAAATTCTCAGCCCTAATCAATGAGAAAAGACACGGTCGACCTAAAACAACAAAAGGACAGTTAACTAACAAAATCATAATTACCACAATTTTAGAATTGTAAAATAGAAAAATGTGTAATAATCCCAAATGTTATATTGACATTCAAAAGTAAGTTGTTTTAGATAATACACACTTAATAAACCAGACAAGACGATACCTAGAGGCGTGTTCTTCAAACACAATTACACTTTGTTCCTAAGAATATCTAGGGAAAAAATAAATTACAAGTTACTAACAGTTACTGATGGCTAAACAGTTAAAAATTAGAGATTTCTCTTTACATTTCCCAAAACTGAGAAAAACTGAAGCCAGAATTTAGCTACACAGCTAAACCATATGAAATTATATAAAATTTGACATGAATTTTACCTCACTGTACAACTCCAGCCAACCTAGGAAACAAATATCTTCAAGGAAGGTGCTTCTCACTTGAATTAGATTTAGAATCGTTTTCCGGTTCAACAGATTCCACATCACTTTCCTTTTTAAAGTTTTCAGGTTCATCACATTTCAAGGAAGCATTTGTCTGAGAATGAGTGGACGCAGCTTCTCTGCTGTCTGATGGTTTGTTAGAGGAAGCTGAAGGAATTTTAGAACCACCACTTTCTTTGCATGAATTAATAGCAGTCACCCACATAAACTGCAAATTTTGACCTTGCCAGCATTTACCATGTGAGAAAGCCTTCTCAGCAGAACGTCGTGTTGTAAAAGAAACACAAGCTGAAACATTAGGCGGTACTGAAGCATGAGTGGTCTCTTGTGGCTCCGGCTCTTCTAGTTCCACCGATGAAAGATCGCCATAAGTAGAGAAGTGCTCTTCCAAAGTAGCAACCTGAAAAAAAAAGCACTCATTTTTTATAACCACACTAACTCAATAAAAATAATAAATTGCATAATATCACTCAAAACAAGCCAGTTGCTTATTCAAAATGTAAGAACTCCTGCAAAAAAACCCAAATAAAATAGGCAAAACCGCATTTTAGTCTCACAAGACTGAATCCTCAAAATTTTCTGATTCTGTACTTCATAAAATTGCACTCTTTGTCTCATGGAATTGAATAGTAATTGTTTAGCACTTTTGATCCCATAGGACTATCTCAGTACTGAATTTTAGTACTAGAGGTTCAAAAGTGCAATTTTCGCTGTAAAATACTTGCTTCCTCAAACTACAAATACACCCAGAACCGGAGTTGCATATTCGGAACATATCAAAATATTCTTATGCCATTTTCCGTCTCTGCTTCCAATTGAAATGATGACGGAGAAAAATCAAGAGGGAGTGCATGTATGTATGACCACCCTTAATGAGTATATAATTACATATAACCAAACCCGGATCATTCAAATAGAATAAAATACAGTATATAACGAATAAAAAAGATGAAAAATTACTTCTGCAAGTCCAGCTGGTAATGGTGGAAGAATTCTGAATGCTCTGGAACGATTGTCCAGTTTGAATCTGTTTACGACGAAAGGTATCCCTAGAGGCACCAGTGGACGAATTGAGGGTCTCAAAGGTTCCTGCCCCGCCCTCATAGGATTTGAGGTGGAAGCATGTGTCACACCCTGCTCAGAAGATCTAGTAGTCTCAGTACTTAGGGTAGCTCTTGGAGATGCCTCGGAAGATTCCACTTTTGTGTTATCTGTTGGTGCTTCGACTTTAAGCCTTTTAGTGGCCTGCTCTGGTACTGTCACGATATCCTTGGAGCCTGTAGACTGCAAAAAGATGAAAAGGTGGCAAACCAAAGAGGTAAGCAGGAGAACAAACCTTCCCAATACTAGTGAAACCTGTTATTTCACTTATAGCAGAGACAACCGTAATTCAATTATTAATGCAAACAAGTGGGACTGAGGATGGAAAACTAACGGCTTAAAATTTCTTCTAGCGCAATTTATAAGAAGAAATTGGAAAATTACTTGTTTCTCAAGTTTGTCTAACTGGCGCTTGAACTCATTTCGTTTTTGGTCAAGCATTTCCCGCTTCTTGCGAAGTTCTTCCTTTAAAAGCTCCAAACTCTCCAATTTCTTTTGTTGCAGCAGAGGGGCTTTTGGACCATTAGCAACCATGGGTTTGGGGTGATCATGAACTGGCATCTGGGCAACATAAGCAAGGCCATTTTTATTTTCACCACCTGAATGATGAGGATTTCCTTTTCCTTTTTCAGGAACAAATGAATGGGAAAGACCGGGATTAAGTGCCATTCCAAGAGGATTAATTGATACATTACTGGAGCTACCTATCCCATCATCAGGAATATTATCTCGATTTGCCCACCAAAGCTTGATAAATCGATTTCCCATTATTGCATCAGGTGCCTTCAATGCAGCTTCCGCTTCTTCCCTTTTTGAAAATTGAACAAAGGCCCGTTCGCCGTGCATGGGAATATAAACGTCAATCACCTCACCAAATTTCTGAAAATGTGAAAGAAGAGCTTCCTTTCTGCTATCTTTCAGAGGAATGCCATTGACAAATAGGGTACGAACTGCCTTATGAGACGGTTTTTGGATATTATGGATAGAATCATTATGCGGTTTGAGAGACAATTCGTTATCTACACTTGTCAACTTTCCTTGATGGGAAACACTAGGAAGACCAGTCTGTAGAGCCTCCTCGCTTTTGATGTCCCGTTCAGCATAACTAGAAGTTCCTACAGAATTATTTTTCTCCTTTTGTCCTAATCTATGTTTGAAACTGTTTATTCTTCCCCACACAGAAGCATTTTGAGATCCAGCAGGGGTAGCAGTTCTTGCTGGACGCTCATCATCAAGTTCTACATATGGTTCGATGTTCTGCTGATCAGAAGGGTCCAAATCCAAAGAAGAGTCTTTTTCGTCAGCATTTGATTGATTAAGTGCTAGAAAAGCGGCTGATGTTTCGGGGTTACCATTTGCCCATAAAGGCTGATCTGGATCATATACATCAGATACACCCACCATAGACCCACCTCCTACACCACCATTCAGGCCCATACCATCTTGAGTCATTCCAGGCTTGCTACTTTTTGCATGGAGAGCCTTACTATTCATTAATGAGCCAGAGGAAGAACTTATTACTGGTAAAGCTCCTTGCTGCGAGCCCGGAACTGAAACAGGGAGATTGAATTGAGAAAGGCTCTGCAATTTTCAGAAGGAATAGTTAGTCAATCCCTTCTGACTTACCCCACCCATAATTATCTGAATAAGAAGTATAATAATTGAACGAGACACATGAAGATGGCAGTCCCATATGTAGCAAAGGTACTATGATTTATCTGTAAGAGATTTTACTGAAGAAAGTGGTGTTCTACCAACTGCCAGAAATCTTAATGCAGCAAAAGAGAGTAATCATTTATTCGATAAGTCAATGACATGAGTAATTGGGCCTAGTCAGGATGACTTTCCTTGCAAATATTAATTAATTCAATCACCAAAATTATAGCATGGTCACAACAGATTGGACTAAAAGTTCTAAGTTAACTACTTGGATACTCTTATGACCGCGAAAAACCTAATACCTTCTTTTCTTACCTTCATGTTTGCTAAACTGGTTTTCAAATATACACATATTTCTTTTATCTGATGTCAACTTTAAGCAGAATTTATATAGTTCCTTCCTTATCATCATGCAAATCTAACTAGGAATAGTCACCTTCATGACTGGGATTTCTTGCCAGAACAACTTTAAACCTACAAAGCTGCTGCATCGACTTAATTATGTTCACCAGGCTCGTGTCATATTTTTTACTTTTGAATTCAATAAAGTAAGTTTTTTTTTGTTTTTTTTTTTTAAATCAGTAACTTGTTTCTTGTGTACAGTGAGACAGTCTGTTTTCTTATCTAAAAATCATTCTTTAAAAGATATGAAACATCTGAATCAAGCAATCCATGTACTAATAGTTCAAATTCTCAAAATTACCACAATAATTCCACAACATCGAGTAACTTAACCATATTAAGGATTTATCATTTGAGAAAACACTCACCTGGACATCTTCTACAACAATACGATTAACACCATGTTCCATAGGGCACATGTCACCTCGTAAGCAAAAACCACGTTCCTCAAAGTCCCTACATCGTTGCCGTGGAATCCCCATATTCATTGGAGGACCAATACCTGGTCCAAGTGCCCCATGTATACCTAGGTGAAGTGCATCAAACCCCCCATTAGGTACTCCAGGAACCAATCCAAATGTATTCCACGGGATACTGTGTGCATTAGAAACATTTGGCAGGCCCCTCCCAGCAAACATACCAGAAGGAACAGGTCCAGGTTGAACCAGTTGAGATGTAACATCAACCAAGCCAAGTCTGGAATCATGAGGTCCCCACAGAAAAGGGTCCCTTCCCCTACCCCTAGCAGCTCCAGTATCACCTGGTATCATCTGGTTTCCCCTGATTCTTTGGTTCAAATCTAAGGGACTTCTAGAAAATGGTGACTGATTTGAACGTTTTTTCTCAAACCGTGAAGGGAAGTGTCTCTCTGAAGGAAGATTATAATTTTTCCAGGTGTCACCTGATTGGGGATCACCATCCCTGTAAGAATATCTATATTCAAAAGGTTTATTCCCTTTTCTATACGGTCTTGTGAAAGAATCCCCCTCCAAAGATTGAGAATGAGTCTCTTGCCTACGATGCTTATGGTTACGATCATCATCCTCATCTTCACCTTCACTGATTTCTTTCTCATCAGGATCACTGGCACATTCAGAAGATAAAAGGGTTGTCTTTTGAGAAGAAACCCTTAGCTCCATGGAATGCTTATAATGGAACAAAATATTATGAGCTTGGGGGTCAAATTTGGTATGCTTGCGAAATCAAGATGCAATAGCTCCACAACCTGCAATAAGAAGGTCAAAATCAACAAAGGAAACAGAAGGCTGTTAGAGCCAAATCATCTCGAAAAAATGAATAATAAAGAATAACTTCAAACTCAGTTATTTCCATAACCATAACAAGAAGTAGAAAAACAATCTGGGCCTGTTTGTTTCGCTTTTCAGAAAGCATTTCAGTGAACAAGTTTTTTTAGGTTTTAAAAAATTGGCCTATCATAAAAGTTTTCTCTGAATTTTGAAAGCAAATTCCTCTTAAAAACTATCCATATTATCTCTAAATTTGTTATACAAACTCGACTTTGATTTGTCATAAGGAAACTTGTTTCTTACCCTACTTCACTCGCATAAGGACTTTGATTGACATAAAGTAACATATCTCTCACCCTACTTCTGTTCTTTCTATCATCTCTGAAAAAGCATACCAATTTTCTAAGAATTAAAACCGCTATCATCTCTAAGATCAAACAAACATTTTTGAAATACACCAAAACTGAGAAAATCTTAGAAGTTCCCCAAGTTTCTAAAATCACTCTCAGAAAAGCGATACAAACAGGGCCTCTGATTTCCAACTTTTATCATTCATGAAAATTCATAATATCACAGCAATTATCTCAGACTATTAACAAAAATATTAAGAATAATCTGCCAAGATCGCTATGTTTTTTAATGCACGCACAACATTCCTGAATCACAGAGGTAGTATGGGGTGTGTTAATAGTAGGTCAATACATAAAATTCACTATGTTGAATTACAAAGTTTTTTTAATTCAAACAAAATCATTAATCATTTAATTCAGGCCACTAAAACCTATCCTTGACCAATTGTAAGGTAGGCAATAAACTTTAAATAAATCTTTAGTGCTAATAAAAAAAGTACAACAGGCAACAAATTCTGATTGAAAAACAAAAGGCAACTATATACCCAACTAACCCATCATTACTAGTTATATTACTCCAGGAGTCTCACTCTGAATTGAAACGCAGATTAATGAGATTACAAAACCATCAGCACTTCCACCAAAGGTAAATGAAGCTACCAGAATCGAATTCAATTTAATTACATAAATAAAAATTGTCTCAAATTAGGATACTAATAAGGAGTGAATTACAGTTAATAACCCTGAGGTTAAAGCTAATATACACATACGTTCTCAGATTTGGAAAATTGCAGTCATTCAAGCTCAAAAGAAATCGTAAACCTAAACCATAGGCCATAATAACTATTTACCCATCAATTGATTTTTTTTGGAAAAGATCCATATGCCCCTGAAGAGGTCTAGGTATAATAATCCCTTATTTTAGGGGGTGTACTTGTAAATCTACACACGTGTTACACCTTAATTTTCATGTTTTAATTTAACAGATATATGTAGCAACAGGTCCTAGTAAGCGTGTACTTGAACCAAACTCATCCAACATAGAGCATGTTTAGGTCCACTGAAGGGGTCTTGGGAAGGGTCACAATTCTCTGGACCAAAAGGATGCTTCTCGAATTTCTGTCCAACTAACTCCTCCCCCCAACCCAAAAAAAAATTGTGGTTAAAATCTGGGTTTGGAAATGCTGATATTTCAAAAAGTAGGAGACAGACACAATTCCAAGCTTTACAGTTTCTGCAAGTATATATGAGAATGTCTGAGCCCTTTCCCATCTTTTCCTAGTAAGAGTATGCTATATAGTTATTGGAAGAACTATTTTACATGGAGTGTTCTTCCATTTCTCCTAATTATATCTTGTACGAAAATCAAAAGAGTGTTTGACTTAAGTGCTTGAATCTCAAGGAATCATTAACCCTGATGCTTATATAAGCACATGTTCTATAAGAATTCTGCCCCGATCAACATGCGTCTAACACTTGTTCCACAATTAAAGCGTTTATTACTTCTATTTTGGTTTCAAAACAGAATTTCAAGAAATGTTTTTTTCTATGCCTGTAACATGTGCATAGCCTTCTTGAAGAGTCTGTGCTGACATAGCAAACTGTGCTTTCAAATCTTTGTGGAGCAGGGAGAAAGCACTAGTACTTGTTCCTTCCATTGAGATACCATGAAACTTAATGACGCATTAAGTAAAACAGGAATTATCGACGCTAACTATTTGATCTTTAAAGCCATTGTTGAACATGTCATACTTGGAAAGTTTTAAGCCCGACTGATCGTGTGATAAACATGGTACACATGAAAATTGGGACACAATCTTTTTCTATTCCATTTATATTAGTTTACTTGCAATCATTATCATGGTGCAACTCTCTTCTATGACCCCCCCCCCCCAACCCACCCCTCAAAACTCATTACAATAGAAGAAGAAAAGGGAAAAAAATCAAAGAATCAGCAAACAAAAAGCAAGAACAAGTATATTACTTCACGGCATTAGTCACTCATCTTGGATAAGTCATGTTTCTCATATCTACCCAAACAAATAATAGAAGAATTACTAAGACATTTCTAGAAGCTTAAGTCCAATCTTTTTTTTTGGTTTCCTAAGGGTTCCAATCTTTTAATACAGCTGAAGCTTGAGAAAATTGGGATAAGACGTAGTAGACAACAATTTATTAGGTTTTAAGAAGACATGGAGTCCATATTTAGTGATAGACAAGTAATGCGGATAGTAAGCTGTTTGGAAGATTATGAGTCGGAAAACGGAGAAGAATAAAACAGAGTGGGCCTAACCTCCAAAATAATAATTAGGTGGAAGAAATCAATTAGAATACAGCTGGCATTCTAACCGCAATAAAGAATTAATTAAAATCAAGTACATTCAATGAAGATATTTGAAACAGAATGTAATCCAAAACATGAAGGACAAGCTCCTTAAACGAAATTGTCTTTGCCTTCTAGAAGATATTAGACTCCGAGGCAAGGGTTGAAGAACTTCAAAAAGTACAATTTTGCCTGGTCACTGATCAATTTATCATAAAAGAAGAGGTGATAGACGCAATTTTAACCAAATAAGTAAACATGTTATTTCCTCTAGGTGGCTTTGCTTTGCAGGTCCCAGTTGCTTTTTAATCTTTCCAAAAAGTATACTTTCTAAAGTACCTATCATGAAAGTCGTATCTATATAAAACTCATTTTTTAGCTACGCATTAGATGTTAAATTCGACCGCTAATCCAAAAACACTGTATGGTCTGAGGTGGAGGTGGAAGTGGACAGGTGGTACAAGAAATCAATTGCTGTGAATATAATCATCTTTTTAAAAACTCATTTTCTAGATAACTTCACCTAGACATATCTAAAAGAATTACACTTTTACTAAAGTCTTAATAGTTTTATATCATGGATTGCATAACGAATAGGGATGCCTATTTCCCATATTGTGAATTGAAACGTATATTCACGATCAATTATTAAAATTAGTACTATAAAATTTATTTTTCACAACATTACAACATGTAAAGACTAGAGTGACATGTTAAAGTCAAGCAACTCATTATGTAGCTAACAAATTGATTTCTAAATTCAAAATTAATCAAGTTTCCACTTGCATATACTAAAACTATAATATTTTCATATTTCATGAGGGAACATTAAACTCGGATTGCTATTTTTCAAATATAACCTAATCATCATCATTTAAAAAAACAGGAATTAGGATCGTACTAAAATTATAGAAATGGCAACCGAATCTCACCAAAATTTGAAAAATGTAGCTGAATTTTGCTGCATTGATACGTGCATGCATTGAATAGCGCTGAATCTGGCGTTATACGAAAATTTCAGAAAATAGCGCTTGGTATTTGTGATTAGGATTTAGAGGGTTTGAGAATAGTTTGGGATTTGTGAATTGGATTAGGAGGGTTTAGAATAGCTACATCTGCGCAAACTAATAACAGGAATAAAAAAGGGCCTAAGTTGAGGGAATAAGGTTTTCTAAAACTGGGTCGTCCTGATCTGGTTCACGTAGAAGGCACGAGTTTGTTGGTCCTGTATCACTTGAATCGGAAGTCTTTTCCAATTTGAAAAGATAAAGACAAGATTGGCGACTCGTATTGAATTGCATGATTCATACTGCGATCATAATATTCTAACAGTGGTTTTACATGTGCCTATTAAATTTCATTAATCCAAGTAAAGACAGAATCACAAAAAAATCATCTAGTGTTAGTTTAGCTTCCGAACTAGGACGGACATCAATGGACAACTAATCAGCCAAAACAGTCGACATATTTCATCACATGCTAACACGTGGCATTAGATGTTAAAGCCAGCTTCCATCATAACTTTTTTATTGGCCATCCATTTTTGCATCTGCAATTATTAACAGAACTTCTTCAAAGCTCACACAAGTAAGTCAGTATCTTAAATCTTCAAGGATAATCCAGATCAATTGACATATATCACTGCCTGACTGTCATATGATAGTAATATAAGAATAAAAGACACCTCGGCTTAACAAAAAAATTACCTTAAACCTTCACATTCTTATCACACAAGTACAACCAGAGATTTTGCTGCATTGCATATTTAAATCCCATAATACATTGAAGAGACACAGAATTAAATATCCAATCCACAAAAACACTCATAGTTTTAGTGCAGCCCTGATTTTCAATTATAAATTAGAGAGCAGAACACACAATTAACAAGGTGAAATCGATAACCACGATTAAATACAATCGAAAAATAATCATTCACAAATAAAATTTAACCAAATTGAAAACTGAAAGGTAGCAAAAGCAAACCTGATGAAATGGGATTTGGCCTAGGGTTTTGATTCCTTGTTTCTTCTCCACGTACATAAAATTTGTATGTATTGGATTCGCTCCCGGGTGGGTCTTTAATTAATTGCCGACCCGGAAAATTTCCCCCGTTTTTCTTATTTTATATACTATCCTCCAGTATTTATATAACTGAGTTTCCGCTCATGTTCTCAATAAATTGGAAAAGTGTCCTAAGCTCTTATCTTATTGATGGAAAGTCCTTTTGCGTGGTAAATATAAGATGGTGTTTGGTTAGTTATTAGTATTACCATTTCATGTCTGGTATTTTGTGATATTGTGGATTCATATATATATTTTTTTTTTATCTAGGAGGTTCATAATTAACAAGCCGAGATCATATAGTTACTTCTTTGTCCTTAAATAGTAAATAGCATTTATGTATATTTCCTTTAGATGGATCATGTTGGAGGTAAATTAGATAGAAAAAAAGATAATTAACATGTAAAGTGAAATAGTTCAGACCAAGAAAATGTTTGTTAACGTTTGATCAAACTAAACAATACATGTTGTGTCTTTGAAACAAATCAAATTATTTCGATAATAATGAGTTTAATTTTTGGTGCAAGGGTGTTCGTTTAGTGCGATTTTGTACTCGTCCAAACTCAATTTAATGTGCGAATTTTTATTACTTTAGTCTAAATCCAACCCAACAAGTCTTGAGATTGTACGTTGCGGTTCATTTGGTTGGGGCGATTTTGTGGTCTCAACCTTTTCAACTTTAATGTATTTTGGTATTTGAAAAGTTAATGTAAATGCATTAATTAATTACCACTTTTTTTATGAAAATATTTCGTAAACTTTTGTATAAAATATAATGGAGATAATGCAACAACCAATAAAATAGGATCTTCAATAAATACATAATTTAATGAAAGCCAAAAGCAATCCGCTAGGTTAACAAGTTTTCATTACAAAATAAACTAAACAATTTAATTTATAGCTAGTTTTAAGAATTTTGTTGCTTTATTTTTTTTGTTCTTTTGCATAACGTTTTATATTTTTTTACTCCTTTTAGTTTTTTTTTATTTTTTGCTCTTGGAGTTGGAGGTTTACGCAAATCAATAGTTTTTCTTTTTGTTAGTATAGTTGAGCATTAAGTTGTGGAATAAGATTAATTTGTTGGAGTATATACTTAAATTATATTTCTCATTTTCTCAATTTTAGGATTGAATTAAAAAAAAAATTATATACTTATAAAATAATAATTTATATATAGTGCGGTTGAATGCGGTTATACGGTCTATAAAGGTACAAAAATCAAACTCGATTACAATTTGCGGTCCATTTTTAAAAAAAGTTCAAAATCAACCCATCAAACCTTGAACCCGTAAATTATGGTTGGTTGGGTTGGGTCTATCGGTTGGAGTGGTTTAGCTTCAGAATTTTTTTCATTTCAAGGATAAATTCTCCCTTTTACACCTCACCTTTTGTTTAAAGGTTCGAGCTTTTTTTTTTTTCCTCTCCAGAGTATGGCGTGAATTACTTCAACATAGCAACATTTTGTTCTAGAGCTCAAAATCGATGTTCTTGAACGAGCCATCGAAATGATTCTAGGACATCCTCAACATTAGAAATTGTTCCTCCAATGATCGTATATACAAATGAGTATGAATAAGAATATTCTTGAAACTCACACAAATATAATGTAGTAAAAAAGAAAAGCAACTTGGCGATGTAACGATCTTAGTTGAAGTGTATGAGACGTTATCCCACATTGGTAGAATGAAATACTAATGTTGGATTTATATGATATTGAACTCTCCAACTTCAATAATTAGTTTTTGGGGTGTGGTTCTCCGAAGATCATACCAGTTGGTATCAGAGACAACTAGAATGAGCCAATGTGGGCATTAGCGAAGGAAACGTGATAGAATATAATGATCTTAGTTGAAGGATATGAAACTTTCTTCCATATTAATAGATTTAGATATTAATGTGGGCGAACTTTTAGGGTGCAATTCTCCCAAAGAGATCAGCACATGTTGGAGAGTCCCCATGAAAACTTCCCAATATTAAATGTCCAACCAATTGGCGTAATAAAACTCATAATTAGACAAATAAATTTTAGGGGTAGGTTTGATTTGACCCGTGTATTGTTAGATCGGATCAAGCTTGACCCACTTTTTTTAATACACCCAAACGTTAGAAAAATAACTTTTCCTTTTTTTTTTTTGTTAAGTACTATTTTATTTTTACTGAAAATGAAAGGAAAAACTTGAAACTCTTGACCTAGTCCTTAACCCCCCACGGCCCCACCCCAAAAAAGATAAAAAGAAAGAAGCTATTTTGACACCCGATATATTGGATGCTGCAGGGGTTCATTGACACCGCGAGACGGACTGTCGGAGACAACCTAAGACTAATAACTCATAAAATACAAGTAGATAAACTTTGGATTAGTCTTCATGTTTTAAATTCAGGCTGAGTGGTCTAATTTTAAGATTTAGCTTAGATATATAAACATTTGATATGTAATGTTTAAAATAAAGTTATTTTGGATTTTTCGTGGAAATTATGTGAATATAAATTATGTTGAAGTGCTGTATTGGGGGATATGGATATATATTGGTTGAATCGTAACCGTGATTGCCAAAAAATATTAGAATTGTTTCACTTAATTTGAAGCCCTGCCTCAGCAAAACATGATGCAAATGGTGTTTCCAAAAAGATCCAAAAGAGGCCCAAAACTTCCTTGTCCTTCTAAAACAAACAAGAATTGTGTAAACTGGAACGGTAATAAGAGATGTCCAATTCATTATTGTAAGAGAGGAAACAACAAGAATTTGCATAAATTAACAATTGAATATGAGTTATAAGGCTTTGTCATCATATAATCAGAACGTATTTCATGTACAGACAACGGCCAGAATGTAAGAATACTCATGGGGTAATAATAAAAACATAAGAAATCATAACTGAAACCCACAAGAACAAAGGATACATAAATACCTCTATTAACAAAAAAGGGTCAACAAGAAAAACAAATTACAGGACAATCCAACAACGCCAAAAACAAGTAGCTTAAACTCTACATAAGCAAGATTTGGGAAAAACCTTATTACCTTCCAAACGGCCATCTTCTCTGAGCTTGACCATCCCCACCATTCATCAACTTGTCCAGTACTATATTCAAATCAACCGCTTGCCCATTCTCAGTCAATTTTCGGACTGTTGCCCTCACTTGGTCTCTTGAAAATCCCATGTTTGTCACTTTGTCAACCACATCATCAATAGGAACCTTGTTACTCGAGCCACCAGACCCAGACCCAGACCCGGACCCGGACCCACCACCTATCCCAGTGGCTGTAGGAATTGCCTGTGGTAATATTCGAGCTGTGGGCAGCTGTGGGTAACCACTTCCACCACCCTGGCCCGTAAAAGGGGAAGAATGTTGCTGAGTTTTCACAGGTGAGCCACTACCATACTGTGACGGTGAGTTGCTATAAGGATATGGTTCAATGTGACCAGATGACGGAGCAAATGAACCAGAATATCCTGGACCAGGCCGACTAGATTGAGGCTCGTATAAACTGGGGGGAGGCCCGTAAAATTGTTGAGATGGAGGGGGAGGACCACCAATGGAAGGATGAGATGGTGGATAAGTTTGAGAGGGTGCATATGGTGCTTCTTCAGGATGATGGCCCATTGGAGGCTGAGGTAGAGCGGGATTGACAGCTGAGAATGAGGGGTGGGGTTGAGAAGGTGGAGATGGCTGTGAGTACTGTGGGGGAGGAGGTGACTGATATTGGTGCTGTGGTGGATGTGGGGGAGGGTGCTGCTGCTGGGGCTGCGGTGGAGGTATTTGGTACTGATGAATCGGGTTTTCCGGGGCTTGGTGAGGTGGGGGGAAGTATGACTCTCCTTGAGGGACAGAAGGAACTTGATTTTGAAGAAATTGGTTTGGAAGCTGAACCTGTGGTTGAAAATTCTGCTGTGGAGGTGGTGGTGGTGGAGCATTAGGTGGAGGGAGGGCAGGAGGTGGCTGTGTAAGAGAAGCAGTAGAGAACTGCTGGTGGACAGACTGCCCTGGCTGGGAAGAATTAGGGTGTGCAGTGTTTTGGCTTTCAACTTGCTCCACCTTTGGAACATGCAGCTTAGCAATTTGTAGTTGAGCTTCGAATATTTCTTGTTTATCTTTAATATCCTGTACACCACTTTGCACCTACGGAAATTTTACGACAACAAAGAAATATGAGAAAATGTAAATTAAGCAGTTTAAATTTTGAAGGTGAAAGATTAGTTGAGCTTAAAACATTACACCTTCCAGTCAAATTTGGTCAGTCGTACAACAATTTGCCGCAAAAATCTAGCATAAACCATGGCTGAAGGACCCAATACGTAATTTCTTTCCAATTTATGAAGTTTTATTTTCTTTATGCGAAAAAATGAATTAGAATTAACTAGGACTAGACTGAAATATTTTCGACTAAATTGATTCTTCCATTTTATAATGTTTGGAAGAGAGGGTACCAAAAGGGTATGAGACTATGGAATTGGAGAAAACAGGTGCAATACCTACAAAAGCCAGCAGAAAAGAAATGCAAACCATGTACAGGTAAAGGACCTGAGGTTTCAAAATACAAGCCCGTGAATATTTACTTAGTTTAGATCTAAAGTTGGATTTCCATTACCTATATCCACATAAGTTTCAAAAAATATTTTAAGCTGAACTTTTAACAGTCACCCATCACTTAAAATTTGCACCATAATATAGACTAAAGCCACAATGGTAATTCATCTATCAATAAATAATCTAAAATCAATTAAACAGTCAAAAGAGTAAATGGATGCACCACACGTGAAAAAGAAATAGTGCTCCATGCTACTTTAATACTCCGTAAGAAATAAAAGTTAAGTTCATAAAAATATAGAGTCCACAATCAGGTTTTGGTAACCATAAAAGCTATAATGCCACATAACATAAGGCAAAGCAAGGAACTAAACATACTATCCCCAAGATAAACAGAGAATTGATAGCATCATATTAAGAAGATGTTTGCACAAATCTTGTGCTTCTTATAAGTCATACAAAAACAAGTGAAGATGAAGAAGCTACCTCTCTAAAAATATTTTCCAGGTTTCTCATCTTTCCATCAGTGCTCCCATGGTTGTTCTCAATAGTCACCTTCAGATCATCCACTAAACATTCAAGCTTGCGAGACCTCGTCTCCAACTGTGACAATCGTGCACTCACACCATCGACGGCATGCACTAGATTATCCATATACTTCTTCATAATCCTATCAATCTCAGAAATCAAAGAAACATCCGGCGATGCATTTGCAGGCTTTTTGGCCGGTTCATCAGCATCAATCGAACTGTAATTCTAGACAAATATGAAAAAACACAATAAGAAAATTCTCAAACAATTGTAAACTACAACTACACTACACAATAGCAAAGCCAAATTATCACCACTCCTTCCACAAAAACAGGAAAAATCTACTAACGTACATAAATCAGACATTAATAAATAATAGAGAAAAATATACGTCAGACATAAAAGGTAGGGCTTAGAAAAATACTCTGATTAAAGAGGCACTGGTTTTTGAATCCATAGAATTCCAAGTCCTAATCGGCGCGTCGTCATCACCGGAGTCGAAATTAGAGGAACGAGTGGTCGGCGGTGGCGGAGATGATGATCCGACGGCAGGTCGAATCGGCATGAAATCATAGCTCGGAACGATGTCGTTCTTCTTCTCCGGCGAACGTTTCATGAAATCAATGAAGTCACTGTTGTTGTTCGTAGTGACCGTACTCTGAGAATTCGATAGATCCATGATCTGCTTATCCATGTACTGCGACGTTGTGCTGGTATTCATCTGAGCCCCGAATCAATTACACAGTGGTGTATGAATAATTGAATACGTATTTGTAAATAGAATTGAAATTGCTTTTTGGTTGGGGGTGGGGGTGGGGGTGGGGGGGGTGTGGAGGTTTGATTTATGCTTGTTTTTGGATATATGGTGTGATTATCCAGAAGAAAATGATATACTATGACAAAGAAGACAATTAGACATAAGTAAGTCTACTATTACTTCTTGGTGAAGCTCGACTAGTACTGTATCCTTTTTCCTATGGGCTGGTTTGCTGCAGTTTGCTCTTTTGAACTAAAGTCGCATGAAGCTGGAAATAATTTACAATAATGGCATATAAAAAGAGTCGCGTTTTCCTAATCATTGTATTTGTTTGGGCTTCATAAACGTTGGGTTTAAACCTCATTAACTGATGGGTCTTGAGTGAGCCCAAAAGTGAGATCCTTTATTGGACTCATTTGGGTTTATTTCCATATTTTACTATTTAGTTTTGGAGTTTTGCAAATATTTAATGGAATATTGGGAATATATTTGAATTATTGTTGAAATTTTAGTATGGTAATTGGTTGGGTTTATTTCCATATTTTACTATATAGTTTTGGAGTTTTGCAAATATTTAATGGAATATTGGAAATATATTTGGATTATTTTTGAAATTTTAGTATGGTAATTGGGGGCCTGGCCCCCCAAAGATTTTTGAAATTTCGTTTTATATATGTATGATATTTATATGATACGTATGTATTACTATATTTTAATATGCAAATAAATGTAATAGTACAATTACATAATATTTTTGACAAACATGACCCATTAAAGCTTTGGCTCATTTTTGTAAAGCTAAACAAAAGAATAATTTAATTCGAAATAAAATTTTAATCCATGGTTAAATTCGGTCTCTCCCAACACTCCAATCCTAGATCCGTTCCTATTTTTGGTAGAAACGTATCAAATTTTTTATCCATGGGTTGGGGTGATATTTTCAAATTTCAATCCTCCGCAAAAAATATTTATAAGTATTACATAATCCTTAATTATTTAAAAAATATTTATAAGTATTACATATTTTTTAGTAGTTAAGATTTAAGAATGGCATAATCTAGAAAAAGGACATAAAATTCTAAGAACAAAAGGCAACCACAAAATTCATCCACTAAAAGAAAATATTGAGAACTTGGGCTCCTTATAATGGAATATAAGTATTTAAAAAATGTCCAATGTTTTATTATTTCAAACGTGTCGTGTTTAACTATCCATTTAAAAAAAAAAAATACTAGCCCAGACCGACCCACGTTAATCATCACACTTAGGGCTGTAAATGGGGCGGATTTCAATCCGGATCCGATTCGAATTCGATCCGATTTATTAGGATAATTGTCCGATGGACCTGATTCAATTAAGAAGATCCGTAATCCGAATTATATGGAGCTAATATGGATCTAGACTGATTCGGTCCGTTACAGATCCGTATCCGATATATATAACTATATGTTGTTTATATATTATATATTTAAATAAAAATAAAAATAAAACTATTTATGTTCCACTAAAATCTTTTACTATATTAAAAATAATCTTAAAAAAATGCATGAGAGGTGATGTTGGACTGACCTGGTAACTAACTGGGTCAAAATCATATTAATTTATGCTATTTAATAAGAAAAATCAAAACCATAACCATTCATCTATGTAGTAGCCGCTCTACTTTTCGTCCAATTTTTTTCTTTTCTTCCATTATTGGGTTTTCTTATTTTTTCCCTAATTTCTATCTTTTTTTATGCATATTTTTTGTTAATTCCTTTGTTCATCGTTTATATTTTTCCATCATATTCTATCTTTTACAATTTTCTAACAATAGTTTTGATGAAATAAGTAAAATATTACATTTTTAATTCATGGTGGTGGAATCTACAAGTGATTTGAAGGAAAATGAAAAAAAAAATTATTGCTAAAAATGCTAAACGGATCCAGATAATTTACCCGAATATGGGATATCCACCGGATTCGAATCCGCTTGCTACTTTTCAAGATCCGCGCGGATCCGGATCCGAGAAATGAACATCGGACTTGAATCTGAATCTTTCCTGATCCGGTCCGAATCCGGCCCATTGTTAGCCCTAATCACACTATGTACAAATACACTTTAATTATTACAAATAATAAACCATTATCAAATACTTGTATTATATTAACATAAAATTCACATTAATAAAAGTTAAAACTCAAAAGCTTTTGATCGTGAGACCACAATTTTACCAATAATTAAAATTAGGCTACAACCTCATTTGAGTAGTAAGTCATTTGAATGCAACACAATTAAATTCAACCCAAGCTGCTCCAAGAAACAAATTTTTTGACTTAGCAATAGGCTAATTATATTTGATGTTGAGGATGAAGCCCACTCGTTTTTTGTCTTTATATTATCTAAAAGATTGAATGGAATATATACTAGCAACTAGTAGCACGTATTGCATCTTTCTATCATGATAATCCGAATCAATTGACATGCTATGTCTATTTCCAGCTTGTTATTGAGTGAAATGCTTATACAAATTTTGGGAATTTTAAACCCAATTTATTGAGAACATATACCACAATTGACAAGCAGAAATAAACACAAAATATTATGCAAATAATTTATTCATATTCCATTACTTTCAAAGAAATACATTTTCTTGCATAAAGAAATACATTAACTCAAACTCATAAACCATAATGGGGAGAAAAATAGCCCTAACAAAAGTCACAACTTATTCATCCCTTTAATCAGTTAATAATAATTATAATTATTATAATCAAAACAAATACTCAATCACAGAAAGCCCAGAAGAGTTCGGCCACGGCACATCCACAATGACCATATTACCCTCATATCCAAAAACAACATTTCTTCCATTCAATCTACACGCCACAGGTCTCTCCGAAGCAAAAACCCTCATCTCTCCAGTTCCTTTCACTCCGATTCGAACAGAACTCGTATTAATCACCAATGATTGAATCGCGCCACCAGTATTGAGCATGTTCACGAGACCAATTGGAGCGAATTGGATCTTATTTCTGGACAGAATCGTTACTGGAGAAACTGTGATGAGCTCGAAATTGAAAGGGTCGAGTGATAGGGAGATGGTGTCGGATGGTTTGGAGAGTACGATCTTCTTCTCGTGGAATAAGTAAAGTGCGAAGGTTTGAACTCCTTCAATGGAGATTGGATTTGTGCTTTGTTTCCATTCTATGTCGCTTGGGCCGGTGGTTGTGGATACTCTGTGGGAGTATTCCGATGCGCATTCGTTGCGCCTTGTTTCGCGGTTCCATCCGCCGCCTTGGCAGTTGAAGGCGCCGAGAACTCCGGTAAACTAGGGCAAAATTAAGAAGAACGAAGAAGAGATTGTTAATTTGACAGATCTAAATAAGCCGTGGAGCTGTGGGCCGTAAAGTAAGTTCAAAAGCACATACCTTTTATTTTCTTTCGAATTTTGGTTTATAGAATTAAATTTGACATTTTTGGTTAATTATTTTAATTGTTAAATATTTAAACCATAATTAAAAAAGTCGAACAAGTGAAGCTAATATTATTATACTATTGAATTAAGATTGTTAAATAGTTTGAGTTGGGTTTGATCTGAGAAATGATTTTTAAGCAAGTTGATTGGGACGAGTTTGCTTAATATTTAGAATAACCTAAAATGTTTTCTAGAAAGAAATAAATCATAAACTAATTAACTTGCATAAATCTAATTCATCAACAAATTAATCTCACCTTATTTACATTCCAAATCTTCAACAATGTCTTCCCATCATGAAGAGGGTCTTCAAATAGACAATCACGAGTAGGCAATGCATAGTAGTCGCACCGCAAAATCGAACCATCGGGCAACACTAGGCTCTTGAGCAGTGGGAAATTGTGTTTCCCGACCGAATCACTCACGTAAATCGGTCCACCCGAAATGGCTCGTGAGGCGGCGTGGAACTCGGCACAAGGGTGCGTGGATTGGAACATGTCCCAATCGGGGTGAATAAAATTGCCCATCCACAAGCTGTTGAAGGCGCAATGCACCATGTGACAGCCCTGAAGCCAGAATGTGCCGTTGGGATTGCCGGATGGATCAGTGCACCAGAAATCATCTCCTGTTTAATTCGCAAATAATTATGAATAAGTGTTATTAAATTTTTTCAGTGAATGTAACTTGACATTTTAATTATGTGAACTTATGAAATTTTTAATACAAATTTATAGTGAAAAAAGTACGTACCGACACGGCCAAGAGAAATGGCCTCTGTGCCAAGGAACATGAAGTCATTGCAGTGCTCCATGCTAGCAATCACACCATTTCCTTTGAAATGTTTCTTCACTGAAGATGTCAATGCATCATAGTAAGCTTTTGCTAGCTCTACTCTTCCACCATATTCCTCACACACCATTTCCAACAACTGCAAGTGTGTATGACAATAATACATAAACATAAATTAGAATTTAGTCAAAGTATAATTTTTTTTTTATATTTTTCAAGTAAAAGAAAGAGAACTTACATGGATGACATCAACTTTGACTCCATCAATTCCCACAGACTCCAAATGAGAGTGCAGTCCTTCATACAACCTATCAGCCAACTCCGGCCGTACAAGCCCAACACCATTATTCACAATCTTATCAACAGCCAAATCTTCCATTGTAGTCTCAAGCCCAGGTGTTAATTTGGGCTTAATCACCTTCGCTTCAGGTAAGCCCAAAACATTGGGCCTAAGCCCACCCCAATATCCACATAGTGCATGCCATACGTACACATAATCCACACTCTTAAAATTCTCCTTAAGATCCCGAACAAAAGCCCCCATACCCTTACTCGGACCCGGGGCGGACTTGTTCAGACTCTCATAATCCCTAAACTTATAGTTCTCTTGAAATTGAATCAACCTGCATGGCATTTGTTCACCAGCCGAGGTCCGGTTAATCCCCTCGGAAGTGATTGGATCTTCATCGTGGCAGATTGATTGCCATCCGTCGTCGAGAAGCACCAATCCCGGTGGACATCCGCCGTCAACTAGCCCCTTCACCCCCTCCAAGACGCCATGGGGTTGGACGGTTAGGTAAAACGCATCCCACGTGCACCACCCGAATTTGTCGACGATGCCCGGTGGAGTTTTCTCTTCTAGAAGTTTGAATGTTCCTAAATGTGCACGCGCAACCTTAATCGCGTCTTTCACGAGGGTAAACGGGTCGTCGCCCGCATGCATGTAGAGGGCGGCCCGGAATGAGGATCCAGTTACTTTTGTCGAACTGCTTTCAACACATATGTCTATATAGTCATCTTTCCCGGGCTGGAGGGAGGCACGAAACGGGCCTTCGATGAGTGGAAGTAGCAAAACATAGGGCCTTTTGCTATCTTCGGAGTCGTCCGATTTGTTAAGAATAAGTATTTGAGTTTCGCGCTCCAGATCCGACCCATTTGACCCGATCCAGTGGGTGGTCCACCAAACTTTGAATCGGAAAATTGACATGAATTTTATGTTTTTGAGCTTACCAATTGGGATGACGTGGTGGCTGTTGGGTTCTTCAGTGTCGAAACCTACGAAACAACCTGGGGAGATGGCGAAAGGTGGTGCGCCGGATTTGTCTATGGCGGCGTAGGGTGATGGGGTGGCAACGATATTAGGTGGGACTTCGGAGAGAAAAACATGATCATTCACAATGAAATTTGACTCGTCATCGATGTTTATTAACGAGTCAGTGAATCCATCAACTAAAACAGTGGCGTTTGAACCACCTTTGCTCAAACTTGGAGCCATTGTTAAAGGTGAGTAAGAAAAAACACAAGGTTTATTATAAGGAAATAATGCAAGAAAAACTCTCTTTTGATGGAGTGGAGAAGAGTAGAGTTCAAATGGAGGTTTATATAGCTGAATGAATGAAAGAATTTAGAATAATGGAATCTATAAAGGTTTTTTGTTATTTGGAATGTAGTTTGATGAAGAAAATGTAGTCTACACTTGGTTGATTCTTTTGTATTGTAATATTGTATTTGACTGATAAGTTCTTGAATTGGTTTAATGCATTTTATGTTGGAAAATGATGAATTTATAGGCATAGATGAGTAAGAAAGGAAGATTCAGAGGAAGGTGAGGTGGGCGGTTGATTTATTGTAGAAATTTGATGTCTTTTTAGTGGGTATATAGTGTGTAGGGAAATTAAATTGATTAATTAATTAATTGACGTTATATAAATTGTCATTTTCATCGAGAAGATTTCTTTGTTTACTCCTATTTCATGGGGGGGTGGACACATTTGCATTAAATATGTAAGTTGAATGTAACTATGATTTGATGGGAAGATGGCAGAAATGGACAGGTGGTATATTTGAAAAAGTATAGAGTTATACCCAAAAATCTTAGCAAGCCAATAATCAATTAGCACCAACAAAATAAAGTTATCGCAGAAGTTACTCTTTAATTCAAGATTAATTGTGCTAGTTGTGTTAAAATAATTTTATTTATAATTGCCGACATATTTTTAAAGTAAGACACTTATTTATAAAACTTTGCAACAATTAATAATATTTGAAAGGACCAACTAGTGATATACTGGTTTAGTGGAAGGATTGATCCCTATAAAATGACGTACTCAAGTTCGAATTTTCGTTAAGAGAAATTACCATATAATATGTCTGACACATCTAAAGAGAGATTAAGTATTATCTAATATTTGTATACTTTTGGGAAATAAAATAAGATATTTGAAAGGCCAAAATATTTTTTTCAGTGTTACATATATGCATGTTATGTAATTATGTAAGTGTATTTTTTAATAAATAACAACGAATTAGTCAACCTTAAATTTGAATTGAGGTACTTGTTATTGAATGCGTAGGCTTAAGCCTTAAAACTAAGATTATGTGATAGCAAATGTATTCCTACTTGAAACAAACACAACATTCATGAATTAATGATGTAATAGGATAAGCTACGTATACTACCTACTCCCTCCGTTTAATAATATATGTCACTTTGAAAAGTTTTTCTTGTGCCATATTATCTGTCACTTTAGATTTTCAATAAAACATTAATTACTCTTTTTTCATTTTTGCCCTTTATGCTCATAAATTTTCTCAAACATTAGTGGAGGATAATTAATTAAAAGGGTATCTTAGTCTTTTTCATTTTTTTCCTCTTAAAATTCAGCTATATTCAATGATTTTCTTAATTTGCGTGCATACATGTGAAAGGAACGGAGGGAGTAATTAATAAGAGTTAATAGCAAGTTACCTCGATCCATGTGTTGTTGCTAAAAGCCTAATAGGCAGTTTAGCCCTTTGATAAATAAAATGCAAGATACTTTGTTCGAAATATTTTGTTAATGTAGGGTTAAATTAATTATTTTTACAATAAAATGAAGTCATAATCGTATTTTAGCGAGTGTGCAACACCTCCATCAGAAGAAAGGTAAGACACTCATTATTAATTTTTATATGTTTATTTTCAAATCACAGATGGGTAAATTGTCCATTAAACATATCACACGGAAGTAACTTAAAAATCCTAATTAATCATTTCCCTTTTGGAAAGGATATAGATCAATGAGTTTCATTTTTTTAGTTTCCATTCCTCAATTTTTCTTTTCAATTTGAGAGCAGTAAAACATTTAGGAAATAATTAAGTTTTATAATTAACTAAGGAGAGGAATATAAGTTTTTACATAATCGTGCCCATAAGAATGTTGTTTCAGCGTAACTTATTGAGATATTATGAATAAAGTTTATAGAATTATTTTTAAATGTTAACCAGCGGGTAGCCATCAAAATCAGCAGCATTTTCGAAAGGTAGGACGACTAAGGGATAACCGATCACTATAGTGCTGTGAACATCTATCTATCTTTTTTGTATCAATGAAATGAAAGAAGGATCTTCAAGTGTCAAATAATTAAAGGGGTTCTTTACAAAAAGCCAAACCTTTTTCACTTATTCTCTGCATCTCTTCTTTCACGAATTCCAAGAATATTTCATTAGTTATCTGCTACGATGATCCATGATACGAACACGATGCAATTTTATACATACATGTTGATGTGCTCGTTAAGTTAAAATAGAAATTCACTCTTTTAAATATATATGATAAAAATTGCATAGTGAGTATCGAATTAGTTATTTCTTAACTAATATTGCGGTGAACATATTGCAAAGCTCGATTTTTATACTATAGGGGTCGTCTGGTAGGACCTAATAGGGGGTATTATGTCATTATATATGTTAATATGAGTTAATACAATATTTGGTGGTATTGATCAAATACTGGATCAAATGGATCAAATATTTACGACCCGGTATTAAGAATAGATTATAATCCACCCAGACATAGGCAGATTAGTTAATCCGGGTGAATATGAATTCGGTGAAATGTCATTTATAACCTCAAATTTACATATTTCCTATTTTAACATATCATTAAATATCATAAATTATTCTCAAATCTCTGAAAATGGAAACACATTCTACATAAATAAATCACAAACTAAAATCTATAAATTTACAATTAACATGGAGGCATTTGAACTAAAACATTGAACAAACCTTGATCAACTCATACTCTCATACATATTATACAAATGGCTTCGATAAATTGATATATCTTAACAACACAACACCAAGTTTCTGGCCTCTTGAAAATTTTAAAAATTTCACGTAAAACCCTTTCAACATTTACATAATATATAAATGTTTGCTGAAGTCGGATACACCCTTTAGCTTATACGGCGCAATGTCCTTCTTCATTTTTTTTTTATATACTAATCATACGATTTCATATAATCTTTTTAGTTTGTATCCTAAATGTTAAGAATGAATGCGTCATATATACCAAATTATTACGACAACGATTGGAACATATCATATATACCAAAATATTACAATGAATTGATGACGATCAAGTTGGACTTGGCATATATGGTTGCACTCGAATAAATTTGTGTTTGTTTTCATAATGGAATCACTTGAATTTCATTGTGCATTTAGTATTAATGAGCTAGTACGAAGTTTAGGTTATGCAGCTCAAATTCTAAAAAATTGCTCCTAAATTCCTAACTTAATGTGTATGGAAGTGGTTACATTCTCCTTTTTATCCCAGATAGCTTTCAGCTGGTCTAGAATCTAGAAATTTTTATGTAGACCAGGTATTTTATAGACCACGAACAAAACTAGTGCATCCACTAAACATATTTGCAAGATGTTGTGTATGGTCTATGCAAGAATTTTTCAAAGAATCTATCCTTTTTTGCGGTACCTTAATAATTTCTAATATTTGAATTATACATTTATACTTCCCCTTTCCCAATTATCTTTATCCTTTGGTACAGTTTGTCAGTCAACTTGACTAAATTTATAAAATTTATAATAAATAATTTAATTAATATATTTCACTAATAGTTGATAATACCATATGACACCATATATATTAATATTTAAAAGTTTTAATATACCACAAATGTGAATAATTTAACATGATAAGTCACTTAACAGATTGAAAAGTTTGATCGGATGTTGTAGCTAATAGAGTAAAAATAATGGGACCGGGGAATATATAAAGTTTATCAGTTTTTTTGAAATTCTCTTATATTTTCGTAAAAAAAAAGTTGGCACCCAAAAAAGAGTAATAGTGTCCTTATTTATTGATAATTGTGAATTTGAATATTCTCACCAAATAATAAAAAAAAAATAAAGAATTTCTGCATAGGGTTAATTCTATATATTGGGTGAAAACTATGGCCCGTAAACAAATCATCTCCTACTGATAGGTTATATATACTGATAAATTTTAGGGTGTTTTCGTTCACTTTTGGTCTAGTACTTGAAAATTGAGTTAAAATCTAATTGAGATGAGTTTGACCTAACGAGAATGCCAAAC
Organism: Penstemon davidsonii; assembly: GCA_034814905.1. Lineage (NCBI taxonomy): Eukaryota > Viridiplantae > Streptophyta > Magnoliopsida > Lamiales > Plantaginaceae > Penstemon > Penstemon davidsonii. Next base: position 11,579,454 of record JAYDYQ010002688.1, read on the forward strand.
TTTTGATCATATTGAAAGTCTGTCGATTAAAATTCCAAAATTTAGAGAGCGCATCAATGGGTCTACTCAAACCATAAAGGATCCCACCCTCACCTTATCACTCCCACAAAAATCCAAAATATCACAAAAATAAAGTGACATCTTTAAATCTACGGCTAAAAGATTAAAAGAACAAAAAGTCACAATATTGTAATGTATTGTACGTCATTTATTAATGATCATTTACTCGTAGGGGGCCTTCTTTAGATTTTGTTTTTTACTAATAAAAGCGTTTTAAATTTTAGTTACGTGGGGGCCTAGAGGGAATAGTAGATTATAAGATGTGTTCAATACATATAATTTTGTGATCAAAGGACAATATGAAAGAAATCATTCTTGAAACTAATATTTAAAATAAAATAAAAGAATAATTATAAATTAAGTTGAAATGAACAATTTAATTCTCATAAAGTCTATATATTTTACATTTGCTCATATTTAATATGTTATACAGTACAAATGTACAATGGTATTTCTTATATTTTGCACGATTAAAAAACTCTTCAACTTCTTAAAATAGTTATAAATAATATTCTCAATTTACTTAGAAGAGAAGTAACTTCGTTATTTCACATTTTAGGCTTCTAGCATTCTCTCGGGCCTCTTTTTTTTTTTTTTTTTTTTCTGTTAGTATTATTAAGTTCTCATCATGACTTTTATATTGACTTGAGAGTCGAAAAGCTTGAACCGGGAACACTCCTAGCTTTCCTCACATTTTGTTGGAGTAAATAGCAATTCATGTCTCTCACATTCGAAATATGTCTAAAACACCTCATTTGAATATTAAAAAAATGTTCACCATCTCCCTTAGTATTTCAAACCCTTTTTTTTGAAAAACTAGAATGCTCTTATGTAATATTAAATATATATAAAAAAAAATACCACTATTCATCCATTTTTTTATTTCACGAAAGGGTAATATATATAATTTTTTTGGCGAGTGATGGATTACCCATTTGATATATCCCATGTTGTTACATGTATACCACATTCATTTCCAAATTTTATCATTGGTGAAGAGTTTCTTAACATCAATGTGGTTAAGAATTTTCAGTTTTCCCATATATGTAAGAATTCGATTGACCAATATATACACAAATAATTTCCAATATATCACTCCTAAATTTCCGCCACCTTATTTACAACGATTTGGGCGGTGGCTCGTCATACTCCCCGGCCCCACCAGCCACCGACCACGGCTGAGTACCTTTTCCAAATTAGAAGGATAAGGTGGTACGTGTTTGTAATAAGTAGACACATTGAAGGCTTAGCAAACAAGCAATCAAAGTTAGAGGATTAATTCAAACATGGTAAACTAACTATAACTGCTAGATTGGGCCGTTGGGTTCAACTACCAGATATTAATACTTCACGCCATTTAATTTAATATAACAGATGGCCCAATGGACCTCTAACACATGCCACGCACGTGTTCAAGATACTCGTAGAATCTTCTCAATTGGCTAATTAAAAGTGCATTTTTCTTTAATTTGGATTGGGTATGTAGACTCTTGAGGTTGTAGGAATTGAATGGAGTAGTTGAAATAGGATTAGAGATAAAAGATTTAATTTCTGCCGTCAAATTGTAATCTTATAATATTGAAAAAATGCATATTTGATACCATACAATATTACTATTTGTAACAATGGTACTGTTGGATATGTAAATATACATTTAATACCAAAATTTAAATATTACTTGCAATGTTCATATCACCGTCATATATGGAAGGAATTGGCCAAGGTCACCGCACATGGCCGTATCTAGTCTTTAGAGGAAAAATAATCACGTTTTCCTCACGTTATCACGTGCTAATTTTTCCTCCAAAAGATGAAATAATGGCCACGTGCAGGAGAGATTATTTAAAACAACCGATGCACCACGTCATCAAGTACACGTGGTGCAGCCCGCCAGTGCTCTTGTGACATATAGAGTGATAATTCACATCACCCTACGTACTGGCAATATGACCTAGAACATGGGATGATGTGGATTATTACTCCATATGACACAAGTACATTAATGGACTGCACCACGTGTACTTGATAATGTGGTCAGTGATTGCACTAAATAATCTCTTCAGGTGCAGTTTACCTGCTGAGTTTTAAAATGTGGTAATCAAATCAAAGCAATCAAATCAAAGCGATGGTGTTTGAGAACTCCATGTTAGATTGTCTGTCCCTTTTACATTATAAGATTTGGCAAATATTGACCGTTATTAATTTGCAAACACTTGTAAGTTGTATGGAAGAAAGGACTCAATCGTCATCCGTAGGTAATGTTAACGGTTCTAACTGAAGGAAGCAAGAAAACAAAAATAAAGTAGACATGATAATGATAAAAAGAAAAGTAGACATCACATGACCGACGACTAATTCTCAACTGTGTAAATGATTCTATATATACAGTTGTTTGCTTCTATATATTTTGACTTTGTCACATTTTTAGAAAAAAAATTAACCTTCAAAAGCAAATATGAAATTATCGTGGACACATTTTCACATTTCCAAGTCTGAAAAGCATCTACTGTTCCACATAATAATTTGTCAAAAATTAACATTGAAAATATTTAACATTTGCATTTCTTTCTTTTTTTAAATTCATAAAATCTTAACTAGACCCAACTATATTTTTAAATACATAACATTTTTTCCTGAACCAATCTCTCATTACCGTGTTGACATCGTGAGTACATAATTTTCATAGCCAACAACTAATTTACTAACTCGATACTGCTACTATATGTATGTGTTTCCACATCATCCACATCCTTTCTTTGAATGAATTGAGAAAAAAATGTAAACTGATGATGCAAATTGAATATCACTAGTTTACATTCCATTTGCATGTTCTCTTGCCCCTAAATCAGGATTTACCAAAGAAAAAAGTAAGAAAGAGGGAATAAAAGAAGGGTCCTGTTGCATCATCTAGGGACCATCGTGTATATTTCTAGGACAGGTTGCAGCTATTCCAATTCTTATTAGTAAGAATAAATTAAAGGTGGGCCAAAATATTCCAACTTCAGCCTAAGAAAATCCCGAATCAAGGCACACTTGTTCATACCCAAGTTGAGGTGCATCTCTAGGAATTAATAACCTATAATATTCACATCTCGAATCAAGCAAGTAAAATAAAATATCATCAATATGAACACCTTATTACAACAACAATATGATATATGATATACAACACTCATTTCTTACTATTATACATTTTTTCTCCTTTATTCACAATTAGTCACAAATCCCAATTGCTAGTAGATCCTCCATTACACTATATCATCGTCTGCTTATTTCCTTGTCGGAAATCCCCAAAGCAGACTGCACAAGGGAGTAAGCAATGCATAAGGAATTGGAAGTTCAAATACGGCATTTTCATAATTGTTCTCTAAAATGTTTCTCTATTTTCCTGAGCAATTCTTTTTCTAATGTCGAAGAAATCGAGAAGAGAATGAACTCACCGTATTAAGAAGCCAGAGGGCTGCAGGCCGTGTAAATTTCCTAGCAAAAAGAAAGCATTGGGAAGGTTTTCCTTTGCTAGTGCACCATTCTCTTCTATACTCGGTCTCATAATAGATATTGTCTATGCCCTGGAAAATTGAAAAAGAAAATAAAGCCCTGGACCTTGTTTTTGCCAACATTAGATTTCCGATTGACTGGCCCTAACCAATTCAACCTATTTTTAGTAGGGTTGGGTTGAATTAAAATTTATATGGGTCAAAAGTGGGTTTTGGCCTAGTTAAAATGAGTCATTTATTAAAAACACTCAGGAAATTAGCTTAACTTTTTTTTTCTCCACATACTAAGTCTTAGATGTATCTAAATCTTAAACTTTTCAAATGATATATTGCTTAAACTAATGCAAAATGCATTTCTTTTTTTATTTACTTTTTCTTTTAAAATACTAAGATATTGAATAACAAAAGTTACATTAAATCTTAAAATAATTTTGTTTATATATGTGAATATTTAAAACCGTATTTCTAATAATTATGGTGTATGTCTCTTAATGTCCAATTAACAAAATACATAACACCAACAAACTTTCTCAAAGCAATCCGAATAGGATCCGACCCATTTTCGATTTGTAGAAAATAATTCATATTTGATAAGACCCATTTTGACTCACCCGAACCTGGAACCAAATGTCACTATGTGAAACTGGAATTTCTTTGTTTCTTCCTAATTATCCAGGTACTACCTTGATTATTGTAGAATCATAGAGTAGCATCATTGCTTTCAAGTATGTTTCAATAGTACTTGGCGGTTATAACGACATATGCCATAAAATCTGGAAAATCCCATAGCCAACAAGAAAAATACCTTGATAGATTGGATAAGTATGGGAGTAGCATCAGCCAACTTGTAAGTCGCGGGATGCCATCCTCGCCTTTTAGGGTCTCCAGAAGATGAAAGATCCCACGAACTATGAGTCAGGGACCTTCTTGTAATTTCTCCTTCGAGGCCCTTTTGCTGATGTTGGTCAAAGAAAATTAGGCGGAGACATAAGATATTACAAGTGATACTAGCTGAAAGAAGATCAACTTACAGCAAGCAAGGTTTGGACATAATGTTCATCAGGTATGCAGTTATGTTCCTTAGATGAATCAGCAGGCTGAAAATGACAAAATTATAAAAAAAAAACATAACAAAACCTTGAATTATTAGTATATTGCAGGAATAGGCATGAAATGATGTAAACAACAGAATAAGGACTTACAAAGGGATGGTCCCGCCAAAATTCGGGTAAAGACTTCTTCTGTTAGCCAAAAGAGTACCCATAATATTAATAAAAGTTTGAATTCTGTTTTCTAGATATGTTGTATATGCTAAAACATGCATGCATGCATGCTACTGTCAGTCTCCAGCGAAATGCATGTTTGAGTAAACATATAATGCTTAATGCCTTACAAGTTAGAAGTATCCCACCACCTGTTCAGAAATAGGTCAGGATCAATGGTATTAATGCATAACTCTTGATGATAATGAAAAACTCCGCCTAATTTAGAATCCATTATTTCAGCCCTCTATACACTACACTATAGTTAATTTTTGTAGTTTCTTCACTGGTGGCCTTGTAAAAAAAATCATTAGAAACAAAAACTAAAATATTAACTAGTTATTTGATTATCAGGACATTTCTGCATCAAAGTTTCGTATCATAACTTGCAAACCCTCAAATCGTCACTTTAATTATGAAGGCCTTTTAACCAAAAAAAGAAGAGAATTTGAAACTTTTACATAGCTATAACATGTGGATAGCTAAACATCATCTTAATACAATACATCCAACCCTTGTTGATAACGTGATGCACAGCCAAATGATAAAAGGAAACTTGCCTTGCAATGCGACTGAAACATAGGGAACACACTCTCGTCTCTAATCACAATTTCAGCATGTTTTCTGGTCAGAACAACCCACTGCAAGAATGGAAGAAAGATAACAAGCTGAAACTAGACACCAAATGATTTTTCTTCCTTACTTTTCATAATCCTATTCCTCTTTCAGTAGTGAGGGTGTTTTTCAAACTAGTTTCAACTCTTGAAAGCAAAATTGGAAACAAAATAGATGTTACCTGAGATCCCTTCCTCCAGTTTTCAACAGGAATTACTGGATGCATTTTCGGATTATAACGACTATCTTTTGTGTCAGCAAAGCTGTTTTCATGGTTAAACAAATAGCGAATTCTCATAAGCTGATTGAGTACAGTACAAACTTATCATATGTTGTTATCTTTCTTATGGAATTTTTGGAAAGAATACGAAGATATGTGCTAAAAGAGAATAATAAAGGAAACAAACAGAAAGGCAGAGACGTGCACAAAAAACAAAGAAAAAGGACAAGGGGTCAAAGCATGGAAATTTTAGTAAAGATACTTCAGGGGAAGCATTATGCAGAGGAAACAACGAATTACATCTCACTAACCTGTCAACAAAGCTTGTTGAGGTAGACATTATATAATCATATGTGTAGCTGAAATTGTATAAAGGTATGCAGCTGTAATATGGAAAAGCAAATATCAATCACAGAAATTGTTGATGACTCTGGAGAGTGCAGGGACTAATATATGAAATCCTTGGTAATTTTATTACTATACAGACCCAATCTATAACGAAATTCTAGAAATGCAGGATTACCAAAAAATGACTAAAAATAATACTAGAACTTTCACCGCCGAGATCAACTTTTCACCTGTCTGAGAGGAAAATAAACCGCTTATTCGAAGGATCCATCAGGGCATTTTCAAGCAAATTACGTTCTGCCAGAATCATGCTTGCTTCTCCCCACTCTACCTGCAAATAAAGTATCATTAGCTATGAAGCAAAGAAAGAAGTGAATTTAAGATTCTGATATAATGATATCTAACATATCGGTAGTAGTGAAACTAATTAAGTATCATAAGGATTATAAAGCGCCTCATATTCATTGAGTCAATAACATAACTAAAACCATAGTCATCATACAAGGAAGTTTTGATTAATTAACCCATCACTTAATCTTATAGTAATTTTAACAGGATCCCATCTTCAAATGAAATCAAACCTGTATGCTATCATTAATTTGACGATTTAAGAAGAATGCCGATCTTGTTGTTGCCGTGTTCAACAAGAACCCAGGCCTTGAATGAACATAGATTGAAAACCTATTCTCTGTGTCACCCTGCAAAACATCAGGAACATGGCGTATATATTAATGGAAGAAAAAAATAACTAAAGCTTGCATGAATCAATCATCAATTGAAAACCAAACATGTACCTAAATCTAATATTGCTTAACAATGCGCCAAAAGTGAAAAAAAATTACAGGACAAGGCTTATTAACTATCGCGATCTGTTAGTTTCGGATACGATATATATACATGCTAGTCAGTATGGTCGTATTTTCCAATTGACATATATGAGGGCATTAATATTGGATTCTTGGCAATTCAAGCGTGGATGGGTCATTGGGGATCATCGGAAAGCCCTTATTATGAAATTTAGAAGGAATCAACTGGGTCACAACTGTTTTATTTAGCATCGGGTAGAGAAGTCGGCGCTTTATTCGGAGCTAGCTATGTCTTTCGTTTGCAGACGAATTACTTCCATTTATACTCAAGCGGGTCGAAAGTCGGCAGGGGAAGGAGGGGGACACTAGGCGAAATCTATCAGCAACGCTCATTGTTTCAAAAGTCAAATGATTTTGCCACAAAATGGTTAAAAGCAATCAATGCACATTTAGATCACGTTTCCTAAAGCAACAATGCAGTCAAAAAGAAAAAAACATAATTTTTAGTAGTAAAAACACACAGACAGGAAAACGATAAATGTAGTTAATGAGTTGTAAGCAGTTCCAAAACAACTATTGAAGCTAAAAATAGTAAAAGAGAAACAAACGAAATAATTACCCTAAAAAACACATCCCAAACCACGTCAAGCGGAATCCGATTCCGAGCAATGAAGAGGAAAGCAATCTTCGGTTTCTGTGAAGCTGGAGATATTAACGTCAACATTTTGATTCTGCGGTACTGCGATTCCATCAAGAAAAAACTCGCGAAACAAAACACAAGCATAAGCATCGCGAAAAGCTTCCTCCTCCAACGGTGATGAAATTGAAATTTTCCCGAATGCGACCTCCGTTTCATCTTTTTCTCAACGGGTCTCCAGAATTAGGGTTTAAATTCAAATATTAAAAAAAATTACATCATTCACTATGTAAATCGAAATCAAGCACTCTGCATTCTGAATTCTCATCTTTACTTTTTAGTTCTAGTTCTAGTTAAGACTTTTGGTGTTAAAACCAAAAATCAAAAGAAAGGTGAATGAGATTCGGTGAAATCGTCACGGATGAGAAGAAGCAGTGCTTAACTCACGAGTAAAAAACGGAGAGAAAATAGGGGAAGGTAGCTCGTGTTTTTTGTTCTAGATTTTCGTGAATAAATCACGGAATAAAAACAGGGGAAGACAAGACATCTTCTCTTCTGTAAATGTGCTCTTTGCGTGTTTTGCTGGATATCTCAGTACCTTTTCTCAGTCGTACGACTCGGATCAAACCTATTTCTTTATATGTTCTTTTTCTTTTTTTTCTTCTTCTTAATTTTGGGTTTTTTTTCAATAAATTACTGCTTTAGATTTAACATCTTATATATGGTGTTCCACATATTTAATATTTTCATTTGTATAATTATAAAAATTGCCCCAATCCCTCAAATTAACACACTTTCTGACTTTCTCTCTGGTGTCAATAAATTATTTTATACATCCGTTGCACACCTCATTGCACGGGTTGCAGTCGTGATGCAATGATTACACGTGGAGGACTAATTCATATATTTCAGATTTGGCCAACGTGAATTTTTTTTAGTTTCTCATAGGTATTCATGTAATTGACCTCACTTAATTCCTTTGAAGACGCGTTATACGACGCGTTATACACATTAAGTGTGGATTCAAAATTGAGTCCACTATATTGTAGTGACTAGTCTCGGAACAATCACATGTTAGTTATGTGAATGCATTTGTGATTAGGGATGTCAATGGGTCGGATTTTGGTCGGATCATGCTCGTCTAGATTCGGCTCCATTTATTTTGGATCAGATCTTATCGGATTAGGATTTTATTCGGATTGTGCTCGAATCTAGATTTTTTGAATCCAATGGATCTTGGTCGGATTTGACCGGATATCGGATCTTTTTCGGATTCAATAAAATTTTTATTAAAAAAATAAAATTAATATTTTTTCCTAAAACAAATTTATTAACTTTTCAATTTTATTTAATTTTAGCTCACGTGTTCAAACTTTCTTAACTAATATTCATATTTGTAGATGAAATATTAGTTTAAATAAATTTATAAACGAGTTATAAATTACTATCTTTTTAAATTAACGGTGAAATATTATTAATGGTACTTACTTTTATAAAACATAATGTATATATATCATTCTTTTTATTTAATTGTCGGATACGGATCTTTAACGGATCGGATCGACCGAAATCCATATTTGCTCCATGTGTTTCGGATTACGGATCTTTATAATCGGATCAGGTCCATCGAATCTCTAATCGAACAATTATTCTAATAAATTAGACCGGATTCGAACGGATCCAGATTGAAATCCGCCCCATTGACAATCCTATTTGTGATAGTCTATATTCTTTGAGAATATGGGTCAAAACATAACATGTAATAGCCTAATTGATTTGTTGCAAATTGCAGTGTGTGTGTGCTAGATGATGTAATGCACTAGATGCATGAAATAATTTTTTTCCTTGAGACCCTAAAATATTGAGAGTGTATTTAAAGTGGGTACATGTCATAATTTATATTTTCCAAGGATTAAGTGTGGAAATTGAAAAATATTGTGGACAAAATGTGAAGTGTCCTTATAATTATTTCTACTCATAGAGATGGATAATGCGATGAGTTTTAGTAACTTTTTGCAAGGATATAGTAATAATCGACCAAAGAATGTATATAATCCAAGAATTTTATCTTAACCTATTGCCCCTAATAAGAAGGAATTTATAGTTGTAGACTGAATACTAAAAAGGCCTAAAATGGTAAGCAATTAACAAAAGTATATACTTTTTGGCAGTTGATTTTTCTTTTTCAAATGGAACAAATTTTATAAAATAAAGACATAAAATTGTTGATTACGTTAATGTAGGGTCTGAGGAGGATCTGGAAGCTTATTGCAAATGAAAGACCTTCCTAACTATGATAGGAACTGGACAACTAACGCAAGGGCGCAGTACCTATTTTCTAGTTTCTACGAGTACAAATTAGTTGATTCCAATAACACATTCTTTTAAATAAAATTTATTTCATAATTGAAAATTATGTTTAAATTTGATTTAATTGTTAAATGAAAGGAACTCATATGAGCTTTACTTAAAAAAAAAATGAACATGAGTCGAGAAGTTTGACATTTTAACGTTAATTTTATTGTAATTAGCTAAATAATGCGAATTTAAAAAATCGTCAAATGATAATGTATGACATCGAGCTTAAAAATGTTTGTTATCTATCAAACTTGATTAGTTTAGGTTGGTTCCAATCATACCTTGTATAAGATTGATTTTTCTTTCTGTTGAATAATAAATAATATACCATGACCATCACTCTAAAACATAATTATTCATTTGAGAAGAATTAATTTAATATAGCATAGCCAGAGTAACAACTCTCCTTTTCTATTATATCACACTTCTTTTTTAGGTAAAAGAAACACCTAGAATATCTCCACAATTTTAAATTAAAAAGAAAAAAGAAAAAAGAAAATCATGCACCTAAGTGTTGGTTGCTTGACAAAAGAATGTGAGAGAGGGTGCATCAAACACACGGGTTTGGTAATGTTCCAAATTATTTGTTTTAAAGCTAATACCTTCACCATATTATTTCACTTTATTTGCACTGACATTTGTTTGATTATTATTAAGCTGCATTTTTGCACTGATAATCAACCTAATTTGAGTAACGTTCAATGATCCAAAACTTTAGTTGACTTTCATTAATTTAAATTAGTTGACTTTATGCATCATGTGCATGCCCCCTCTTGGAGGAACTCAAATTCACTAGTGAAGCTTAATCTAAACCATATAATTAGTTATTATTTTTATTAATAGCATATTCCTTGTTCTTTTTTTTTTTCTCCACTGAATTTTAGAGAACCAACATGAACAAATTATGGAAAAAGAATTCCCTTTTTTAAAGAAATTAAAAAGAATTCATAAAATTAGATGACCAAATATGCGCGTGTAGCATCATAGTATTCATATTTTTCAAATGTATCACATTAAATTATATATATATGGAAAAAAAAAAAAAAAAAGATACACAACATTATTTTTTCTTGAGGAACTGGACCAGAACTCCGCAATAACTTAGGCATTGGGCTCCATAACATTATTTAAACAAGGTCGGCCCATTCATAGACAGTAGTAAATTAGTTTATCCCAGAGGCCCAATTTGTTTTATAATACATGGATTCTGGAAAATGTAAAATGGACCTTTATGTTAGTTTTATTGGCATAAGTTCTATCTGAATATTCTTGTATAATGCCCTTGATCTATCTAGCTTAAAACCCATTATTCTGATTAAGAACAAGCAAATGTCCCTAGTTAAAAACAAGTACTCAGCTTTGTTTAGTTGTAATTAGCAAAAAAAAAAAAAATTCTTATTAAGGCTTTATAAATAAAATTAATACAGTGAGTTTATTAGTAAAATCAAATTGAGGTTTTTGCATTTTATATTTACTTTAATCATGTGACCTGCACCATTTTCTCAATGGCCAATGCTTTTCTTCATCCAGCTCCAAAATCTTGCAAAGTTTCCATTCTTCAATTCCATATACGCACTCTCCCGGGCTCGTGCCTGAGCCGGAGTTTCTTCCTCTTTCGTTCTTTGTGCTGCAATCCAAGTGAGTAACTTTAGAACATGTGTAATTAAATTATATACCTATATCAATTTAGTTACGAATATACCGTATTTTTGCTTTTTTTCTTGCTCCATCGATTGTTTATTGAAGTATTTAGCGGCCATGAACACGTTTGCTGGCCTTTCCCAACCTTGCCCATATATGCCATAGCCTGGCTTAGGCTGAGGCTGAATTAGGTACTCAAGAACTCTCAACTCTTCTGCATCTACCCAGTGGATGCAATTTACGGGACACGAATCAACCGATGTCTGTTGATATATAAAACAAATTTCCTTTGTTAAACTTACACCAATTTAATTGGTCCAAAAAAACCAAAATAAGAATGTCTTCTTATGTTTTACCTCGATTCTTACATCATCGTCACCGAACTGAACTTTGACGTGTGCGGTTCCAAGAGATTCATCCATCACAAAAGTGTTAGAAGCATAGTGCACACATTCTCTACACCCTGAAAATTCACACTTCCACTTCAATTAGTAAAAACAACTCTATTGCAGTTCTCTGTCAAATTAGAGCGAACCAAATTGAAATTTTGATATCACTTTTCTTATATGTAATTTCACTTTGAAGGCTCAAATCGACAATTCATAAAACATCTTTCGATCTTCAATTTATTCTTTGAGGTAAATCAAAACACCATAAAGAAACGTAACATGATAGTTACTATATATATATTTACCTATACAAACATTTTCATCAACAAATAAAGCTTGATCTCTCATGGGGCCTTTCCATACGCTGCCAAAGGCCCCTGTGGGTACAGTGCCTGCAGCCCCAACCGCTATTCGCCCAATTGATGCATCATACTCTTTCCTCAAATCATCTTTAACTAAAACTCTATAGGCTTTGTTCAACAATAGAGCACTCTCATGACCCTGAAATAAAATTTATGTTATTTTACTTCACAAAAACTTTAGCTGGTAAAATACTGAAAAAGGACATGAAGTGGAATACCTTTTCTCCTGCTATGTCCGGATGATATTTCTTTTGCAGTTTCCTGTAAGAACTTTTAATTTCCTCAGGACTTGAATCGATGGAAACTCCAAGCAATTCGTAGTAGTTCATGTTCTGTTCTAGTTTTTCTTGACAACATCTAATCAGAACTGGACGCTTCCTGCTTAATTGTAATAAAAAATTAGGTAACAATAGAAAAATTAATAAATAAATTTGTTAATAAGTAATATGGATGGTACTTACTTCCAGTTGGGATTATAGAAATTGAACTGTCGATCAATTTGCAAAGAGTTTGGCCTTGAGAATTGATGACTAATTGAAAAAGAGGTTGCCATTTCTCTCTCTTGACAGTAGTTATGTTTTGTTACTAGATTCTTGGAGTGGTGAGGAATGACAACGTAACTATTCTTTTAATTAATTTAACAACAAAATGAAAAAAAAAAAATCCAAAGTTAGATACTTTCTCCTTGAGATTGGGAGATAGTAAGATATTTATGCAGTGTCGCTCTCAGTTGCCTAGAAGTCCAGTTTTGCAAGCGCATACCACTAGAAGTCGTATTTACTCCCTCCGTTTCAAAATATCCGTCTTTTCACATGTATGCACACAAATTAAGAAAATCATTGAATATAGCTGAATTTTAAGAGGAAAAAAATGAAAAAGACTAAAATACCCTTTTAATTAATTATCCTCCACTAATGTTTGAGAAAATTTATGAGAATAAAGGGCAAAAATGGAAAAAGAGTAATTAATGTTTTATTGGAAATCTAAAGTGACAGATAATATGACACAATAAAAACTTTTCAAAGCGACAGATATTATGAAACGGAGGGAGTAATTATTTACTCGACCAATTACAGGGCAAATAAATTAATACGATTCACTAGTTTACTAACTTCACTTAAAAGTGATAATTCAGTCATATTTGTGACTAATGTAGGCACAATATCCGCGGGTTAGATTTCTTTCAATCGATTAGGATATATCAATTGGGTTTGGTCAAATCGAAAATACTCACGAGACTGGTAATAATTTGCAATCTCACTGCATTATTAATTAAAAATAAGACGAAATTTTAGAGGTAGTAAATTTCCTCTATACATTTCTAGGAGCATTTTTATTTTCACTGTTAATAATAATCTCACTGAAGCAAGTGATAATCTTCTTGATAATTAGGGCCACAGAACATGCCACCAGAGTGAGGGAAATAGAGGAGGGTGACTGGGAGTGTGCAAAACACCATTAGAATGCCCATTAAGGAGATGCTTGTTTGTGTTGACATATTTCCATTTGAGCCTGAAAATAGCAAAAGCTGTATTATTACTGCACCTATTGTACCCCCACTTCCTGTCATGCCTGAGATTAATCCAAGAGATCTGCAAACAATTTTTAACTCCATGGTTACTTTTTATAGTTATGTTGGAGTAATAGATAGAAAAGCAAAATTAATTTGAGCACAATTTCTAGTGTTCCAAAAATATTTTTTTATTAATAGGTGATTGGTCTTGCAGGAGAGAGTCGAGAGACTAGTCCTCACAATGTGCCTGATAGCCTGAATAACTTTGGATAACAATTTTTTTTTTTTTTTTTTTTACAAACAAAAGTTGTTTATACTTTTTTCGTCGAAGTTGCATTTTTGGTCCCTTGTAACTGAACTCTAAACATTTTTTTATCCCGAATATTATAAGATTGCACTTTTAGTCCCAATTCTCTAAAATATTATGCGTTTGTGGCCTGAAACTAAAAAAAAAATACACTTGCGGCTCAAATTTTTTTAAAATAATTTGCACATTTGGAACAAAAAAATAGTCTCATTCAACACTTATGGTTCTATAAAATAGTTTCGTTCAATACTTTTGGTACGATAAAATTGTCCTAATTTTGCAAATGAGGTGATGAGGCAAGACGTGCAAAATATTTTTTAAAGTTTGTAACGAGAATGCAATTGTATAAAATATTCTCTACTATTATAAAAACGTGAATATTTCTTAACTTTTTTGTGCGGACTAAAATACCCTTATTTAAATTGTAAAGTGATATTTAATTCATTGGTTTATATATAAAAGTAATTGAAGATGTATAATTAGACATGAAGTCTTATTATATTTATCTCCTACATAAACTCCTAAAATGTATAAATTCTCTTTTACATCAATTTTTTCTAATTCTATAATAGATAAAAACGAACCATATTATTTTAAATAGCCCCTAAAATATATATAAAAATTATTATATTTTAGCAATGATATATAAATTTTTTATTTTTGGCCCTTTAAAGTGGCTGCATTTTAAAATTGGCCCTTTATTGTGGTACCTCGATAATAATTATCTTTTATTGTGTCATCATCATCAATTTCAGTCCTTATTGTCGGAAATTCTTATTTATCGCCGGAAATCATCAATTTATGTCTTAATTGACCGGAAAGTTAATTTTTTTTTGTCAAAAATCACCAATTTATGTTTAATATGACCAAAAACATTAATTTTAGCCAAAAAATATAATTTGTCGAGTGACACTTAAAATTAAGAATTTCATATTCTAACTCCACAATTTGCAAGACCAAGCCATGTGATAGGTCAAATATGACATAAATTGATTTTTTTTTGCAATAATTAAAAAAATCGATGATAAGGACTGAAATTGATGATGTTGACACAAAAAATGACGTATATTGTCGAGGTACCACAATAAATGGGCCAATTCTAAAATGCAACCACTTTAGATGGCCAAAAATAAAATTTTGCCCAAAATATCGTACATGTGCATACATACCTCTTAGAAACAAAAGGCACAACGCCAAATGTGAGGCCAGAAGCAGCTTGCACAAAGAATGAGAAACAACACATAACCAAAACTGAACCCCACAACGAGTTACTACGTCCAAGCAAAAAACACAGCAACCCCGCCACCGTCTGCACCACCCACAAACTCCACAACCGCCCTCTCATCCCAAACCGCCGCCCCATCTCGTCGGAAACCAACCCTCCCGCTGGCCGCGACACTATATTTGCTAACCCAAAACTGGCGGCTATTGCACCCGCTGTCTTGATATCCAAGTTAAATCTCTCGTAAAAGTACTGCGCAATTATATTATCAGTTGTTAACTCAACCCCAAAGCAGAATCCGTACGTCAATCCCAAAATCCACCCTCTGTAGTTTTTTAGGCCGTTTAAGAGGATAGTGAAAGCGTTTTCTTTTGATATTTCGCCTGCAAATTAGCAATCCAACCAAGCTAATTAATATTCAAATAAATTAAAATTGACAAAATTTATGTGAAAGTATCAACTTATAATAACTATTCCTTTTTTTTTTTGATACATACGTACTATTCAATTTGGGCTTGTGAGATAAATGCATTTGAACTCGATTATTTAAACAAGTTAACAATATTTTTAGTTTGAAAACTTTTTGAAGTTTGTTGAAAACTTGATTAATTAAGCTAAAAATTAATAAAAATTGAATTATCCAAAACTCAACTTGAGCCATTCAATAAAAATGTATAACAATCAAACCAGTATAAACTTCAAATTATCCTATATTAATAATGAGATGTTCGACGATACTCGTCTGTATCGTATACACCGTTACCTGTAATATTGGAGCTTCGCTTGTATTTTCCGTCAGGTAAATCCTGACCGAAGGCTAAAACCATAAGCGCAGTAACTGTTTGAAAAAATGCCGGAACGGAAAAAGCGAAGCGCCATGCGGTGGACGACGAAAGATTTACAGTATTAATAAGGAAAGAATATATTAAAGGCATGACCAACTGCGTGAATCCAGAGCCAACATTACCCCACCCAGCAGCTACGCCGTTGGCCACCGCCACGACGTTGTTTGAGAACATGGAGCTCATCCAAAACTGACACGCAACGAAATTCGCAAGAGAAAATCCGATTAAAAATCGAATTACAATGAAAGACGTGGAGTTCGACACAAAGGAGGTGGATAGGACGGCGGGGGCGGTGAGGAGGGAGAAGGTGGCGGTGGCGGCGCAGGGGCCGAGGAGGTCGCATATGGGGCCCATGGCTAGCCGGGAGAAGATTGAGCCGGCGAAGGAGGCGACGCCTGCTCGGCCGACATCGGCGGCGGTGAGGTGGAGGTCACGGCGGATGGCGGGGAGGAGAGGGGGGATGGCGAAGGTGGAGAAGAAGCAGGAGAAAAGTGAAATCCAGGCGAGGTGGAAAGCGCGCATATGCGGCGGAGATATGGTGAATGGGTGGAACTTTGTGGCTTTGTGATCGGAATCCACCGGCAGAGAGAAGGGGGTGGTTTTGGGGGGTGGCTGCATGGCTGAGTTTTTACTGTTTGATTGGGTAGTGGGTAGAAGAAATGCTTAATGAAGTTTCTACTTGACTTTATTGGCAAAAATTCATTTTTGGCACTACAGAACTAGGTTTTTCAATTTTGGTATCAATTCTGACTGTAACTTTCAATTTTGACACTTCTGTTAGTTGACCGTTAAGTCAACTGACGGAAGTACCAAAATTGAAAAGGTCAGTAATAATTGGTGCCAAAATTAACACAATGGTAACAAAATTGAAAAATGCCTAGTTCTATGGTACCAAAATTGAAAAACGCCTACTTCTATGGTGCCAAAAATGATTTTTTTTTTCCGAATTGTCAAAGCATCATTCATAAGGTTGAATTTATTGAAAAAAAATATTTATTCATAATACTAAGATCAACTCTAAAGGCTAAATGTAAATTTGGGAATATAAATATATTATACATTCTCATATAATAGTTTGCATACTTATTTAAAGTATTTTATATTAACTATGCGTATATAAAATTAGTTTCTATATTATTTTATTCATATCTTTTTTATATAGCATATCAATGCGGTCTATTGATTTGTTCATTTATTATTTCGACCCGACTTTCAAATATGGTTTAAAAGGTGTTTATATAATTTCGAACGATTTAAAAGGAATCAACAAAGAATCGCTTATAACTCTTCAAAATGAGAAGAAGTAATGCATCTAAGCAACGTCTCAACTTACAATTGAAAGAAAGATACAACAGACAAGCGGAAGTTCAAATCAGAAGATAATCGTATATCCTTATTCAGCCAAGTAACTTTCATCTTTGAGCGAAGAGCAAACTAAAGACTTAGAAGACGTTCTTAGTTGAATGTTTTGTCATCATAAAAAAGAGGAAAATTATTGGATGAAGTTGAGTCAATGAGTTAATAATTAGGAGTGGTTTGATGATGGGTTTTGATGATAACATGTGTAGCAAAATATTACAGTTATTATTATTAATATTGTGTACCCAAATATTTCTTTAATATAGTTTTTTTTACTATTTTATTGTTATTATTCTTATTCTTCTTCTTATTATTATTAAAATGAGAGTGGGATAAATTGTGAATTGGAAGTAATTGGTGATGGAAATTGGCAAAATATCATTTTTGGCACCATAGAACTATGTATTTTTCAATTTTGGTACCATAGCATCAATTTTGGTACCAATTCTGACTGGCGTTTCCAATTTTCGCACTTCCGTCAGTTGATCGTTAAGTCAACTGTCGGAAGTGCCAAAATTAAAAACGACAGTCAGAATTGGTACCAAAATTGAAAAACGCCTAGTTCTACGGTGCCAAAAATGAATTTTTGCCTGATTTTATTTGAGTGGGGTGGGACTGAGTGAGGAAGTATGTGCTGGCAAATTAATTCGGGATGAATTCTTTATCATAATTTGGTGTTACATTTTTGTGTTATATATATATATAGATTTTTTGACGTATGTCAGTTTGGTGTCATGATGGATCCACCCTACAAGTGATGTGTGGATTCACACAAATTTTAAATTTGTACATTTGTCAATAGATATAATTAATATGTGATACAAATATGTGACATCAAAATGTGATAGTATCCTCCTCATTTATATGACCTAAAATGGGACATCACACTACTAGAAACAAGGAAAATTCCCACTGATTTTGGGAAAAAGTCGGGTCGGAATCAGATTCCCACCGAAATTCCGACCGACAAATTTCCGACCGAAATATTCGGTGGGAATTTATATTCCCACCGAAATAAATGATTTCGGTGGGAATTCATATATTTCATTTTTTTTAATTCCCGAAAAATAATTTTTTTTTTTAATTTCTAATCCGTATGAATTCCCGACAATGAATTACATAAAGGTCCATCTACTCATAACAAAATATTCAATTCTTACAAACATAATTATATTCAATTCTTATAAACACATAATCATCCTATATTACAAAAAAACATGAATGGCACGTGTGGTGGGAAGACGGGTAAATGGGTTTACGTACTGAGGTGGTGGTGCTACGCGCGTTGATGTGGTGGTACGGGTACGGTACGGTGTCGGTCGGAGAAGCAGCTGGTTGATGTGGCGGTGGCCGGCGCAGATCAGAGAAGGAAGAGAGGGAGAAGATGAGAATTTTTTTTTTTTTTAAATGATACTAGGGTGTCGGTCGGGTGCAGAGATGAGAAGTAAATGGGAATAAATTCCCACCGAATTTGTGAAATATTCCCACCGATTATGTTCGGTGGGAATATTTCGGTGGGAATTTTTATTATTTCTAGTAGTGTCAAAGGTGATAGAGAACCTTTTGCCAAATTCATTTTTTTTTTTTTGGGTGAGTTGGGCCTAACTTTTATTGAATGGATTTCCGAAAAAATGATTATGATAATCTTACTTTGGAATAACTTATTGATTAAGCATTTGCATATTTATAAATTTACTTTATATATGCTAATTTAATTTTAACAATATTTACAAAATAAATATCGCTTATAAAATCACCACAAAATAAAACTCTATAGAGTTAGACTAAAAAACAATTGAAAGTTGATCTATATATAAATTATTTTAGATAAATCAAAGATACTAACCTTGAAAAAGAGTTAATTATATATATATATATATATACACTACACCACTCTGTATTTGTGCAAACAACATAATTTTGTAATTATGCACAGCTAAATAAATGATAATTATTCTTGCTTATCTTTTATATTTGAAACAGGTATAATCTAGCTAGAGGTAAACACTCTCTTATGAATGAAGGTGAGATCATATTCACAGCGACGACACTAGTTCAAGAGATTCATGTCCCGTGCAATGTCACGCATACTTTTATGCAGTATATTTGTTCAAACATTAATATATATGGGTACTCTTTTACGAAAATTCTAAAAATATGATACCGGAATTTTTTTTGGCTTATGTTTTGGTGATTTATGGAGAATGGCCAACATTCATTTGTTGCACAAGTGTGTAAAACTTGAAAATCTTTAATTCCAAAGAAGTTGTTCAACATCAAATGTATTAATTTGGGAAAGAATTGAATCAATAAATCTTGTCTTTGTATCAGTCAGATGTATCCAAAAGCAAAGATATTCATGTATGATGTATCCAACTCATATTTTGCTGTGGAATTTGTTACACATAGTACATGTGAATTTTGGGTAAACCCTCCACCAGAAAATAGAATACTAATTTATAAACATAACTATTTTCTGGGATAGCTGCATCGGTGATTTAGTCTTTTAGTGACTTAAGTATACGTGCAAATATTGTCTACTCCATTACGCTTACTACAAAACAAATTGAGTTTCACAAAGTGGGGACTGGAGACGGGACAACCGGAGATAGACTCTTCCATGCTAAAACATAATTATATTGGAAAAAATGTACTTTTAGTTTCGTATAATTAAAATCTCAGCCGTGTTACATGGAATTGCCTATATATTTGATTTTGATTTTCTGAAGTGTTTTACAATTTTTTCTCTTGCGTTTTAAAGGAGTACACTTTTGCTTTTAATTTTCAAAAACAAGATGTTTAGCATTGAACAAATTAAGTGGAAGTGCAATTTGTATAGCTCGGGATAAAAAGTCCGATGGTTTAATTTATGTAAGGCTGCCAAAGTAATATCTTATTTTGTATTCAATTATCAATTTATCATGTATCAAACAACAGTAGAATCTTGTGCCTTTTCTCCTTTTTAAGGAACTAGAAAAATGCACATACGTTGTGTGTGTCCAATTAATTAATATTTGAATTTTCTTGTATAATATAAAACATAAATTTTTTTTATATAGGCACGTTGTTTTCTTTCCTTTAGATGGTTAATGTTAATTATACTTCATCAAAAATTATAGGAGCTGAATATTTTTCATAAATAACAAACACAAATATATTTCTATCTTCTAAATGTTTTACAGTAAGAGGTTTGTTTTAACTTTTTTTGTGAGTCATAGTCTAACTATACTTTATGATTATTAATTTAATTATACTTCTTGAGTTTCTTTTGGTTATTAAAATCGCACAAGGGTATTTTAGTCCACACAAAAATGTTAAGAAAATATTCATGCTTAATTTTATAATATTCATTGGAGCTCTAAGAATCCATCTAACTGATGTACTTCGTTCATTGCATGGTTTAATTTTGTCTCTTGTTTTCTTATAAGTTCTTAACTTTCTAAATGTATTCGTCCTCTATATACTATTTACGTTAACATCTTTTTTTTAAATCATACCAAGTGTTTGCTCACATAATATATCATATGCCATTATACATACTTTTATTTGGTAGAAAAATAAAAATAAAAATAATCAATAAAACTATTTGAGTTACCTAATTTTGCATCCATAAATTGGGTTGATGCATGCAAGAATTGAAAGTTTACACACAACTTGATGCACAAATTAATTTATTTTCTAGAACTTTCACCCACAACTTGAAGCAAATTTTTCTGTAGAATTTTATGCAAAGAACATCGAGCAAATTTTATGACTTGTTGATTAGAGTTTAAGTCTTTTATATAGAATAATCCTTTTTATTTTTGAATTTTCCTTTCTTTTTCTAAGGCCGTAGCAAACTAAATCCATTAAATTATTTTCTAGATTCTTTTTAGTGTCCAAATTAGCTGCCAGTGTAGGCTTAACAAGTGCCTAACAAAATAATTTTAGTAATATAGCAAATTCAAAATTTTAAGTATTTTAATAGCATTTTAATTAGTTTAACTCTATTTTATGATTCCTAATTTAATTATATTTTTTTAGTTTGGTTATAGGGATATTTTAATCGACACAAAAAAATTAAGTTATTCATGATTTTATAATAGTAAAGATAAATAAAAGATGAGGAGAAAAAAGGCATTCCCATTTTCTTGTACCTCATAAAATTCTCATTCACCAACTAACTTAACGACCTATGTTCTCATCATCTTGAAAAATATGTTCGGCGGCACTCTATTTTCCATAAACTCAAGAAATAGCCTCAAGGCCTACATTAAAAGAAGCATCTCACTGCTAGAAAATTTCACAATCCAGAAGTCAATCAATCATGGAAATGCCCTCCATTGCCATTTAATCAAAATGGGTCTTTCATCCGAGAAATACATAGCCGTTAAGTTACTCATTATGTATTTAGACTCCAAAAAATTATTTGAAATTAACCAGATTTTGAAGGAGTTTAATGGGTTCAATTTAGTTGTTCATAACTGTTTGATTAAGTCGAATCTCGAGTGGGGAAATGTAAGTGAAGCATGTAGACTGTTTGATGAAATGCCTGAAAGAAATGAAATTACTTGGACTTCTCTGATTTCTGGTTTATTGAAATCTGGAAATGTGGATGAGGCAATGGTGTATTTTCCCCAAAACCCGTTTTCAAATGTTTTTTCATGGACTGCAACAATTAGTGGACTTGTTCAAAATAGGCTCTGTTCTCAAGCAATGGGGCTATATAGAAACATGCTTCAATCAAACGTTTTGCCTAATGAAGTTACTTTTACTACTGTAATGAAGGCTTGTGGAGAATTGGGTGATTCTATATTAGGGAAGGGCGTTTTAGGGTTGATTGTGAAGGTTGGTTTTGATAATAATTTATCGGTTTCCAATTCCTTAATTACTTTCTTTTTGAGGTCATATGAAATCGATTCTGCAAGGAAGACTTTTGATGGGATGAAGGAAAGGGATGTAATTTCTTGGACCGCGATCCTTGACATGTACGTTGAAATGGGTAATTTAACAGAAGCTCGTAGGATCTTTGATGAAATGCCTGAAAGAAATGAAGTTTCTTGGAGTGCAATGATAGCTAGATTCAGTCAAAGTGGCAATGCAAAAGAAGCCGTAAGTCTTTTTCAACAAATGATTCAGTTTAACATTAAACCAAACATATCGTGTTATTCTAGTATAATTACTGCATTGACCCAAGTCGAGGCTTTGCATGCCGGCAAAAATATTCATGCTCATGTTTTGAAGATTGGTTTAAATATGTACGAGTTCATTGGCAGCTCACTACTCGATTTCTATTGCAAATGTCGAACTACAAAAGATGGATTCTTGGTGTTCGATTCTCTTCCAGAAAAGAACATTGTATGTTGGAATTCAATGATTTCGGGTTATTGCTTGAACGGCCAACTAACTGAAGCTAAGGAGCTATTTAAAATTATGCCCAAGAAAAATGCCATTTCTTGGAACTCATTGATTTCCGGTCACTTAGCCTCTGGGAAATTTGCGGAAGCAATTGAAGTGTTTCATAAGATGATTTTATCAGGAGAGCAACCGAATAAATTCACATTTTCAAGTGTTTTAAGTAGTTGCGCAAACTTACCTGCATTAGAGAAAGGTAAATATGCACACGCAAAAGCTATAAAACTCGACTTCCAACACGATATCTTTGTGGGCACTGCACTTGTAGATATGTATGCTAAATCGGGTAGTATTGAAGATTCTAAAAAGATATTTAGTCGAATGGTTACAAAAAATGAGGTAGCTTGGACAGCTATGATTCAAGGGCTAGCGGAAAACGGATATGCGGAAGAATCACTAGCATTATTTGAAGAAATGGAACGAACGTCATCCGTGTCACCAAACGAGTTCATTTTTTTGTCGGTTCTCTTTGCTTGTTCTCATTGTGGTTTAGTTGATAAAGGTTTGAGTTACTTTAACTCGATGGACAAAGTTTACGGTGTAAAGCCAAACCAGAGGCATTATACGAGTGTAGTGGACACGTTAGCTCGATCGGGAAGGTTAAACGAGGCAGAAGAGTTCATAGAAAGTATGCCGTACGAGCCTGAAGCTAGTGCATGGGCTGCTTTACTTAATGGTTGTAAAATGTATGGGGATAAGAATATGGCTAAGTGGACAGGTGAAAAGCTTGCAGAAAATGGTGAGGTGAAGCCTGGAGGCTATGTTCTTTTGTCTAATGTTTATGCTTCTGGTGGGCAATGGGTTGATGTTTTGAGTACTAGAGAATTGATGAATGAGAAAGGGGAGAAGAAGAGTGGAGGGTGTAGTTGGATTGAAGTGAGAAATTCGATGCATGTGTTTTATTCACGGGATGAAAGTCATGTTCAATGTAAGGAAATTTATGAGATTTTGAGGCTAATTAATTCAGAAATTTGAATAAAAATTAGTTTTCCTATACTTTTGTATAGTTTTATTGTACATTATGATTTTGCGTCTCTCTCTCACAAATTTCTGTCAAATAATACAATTTGCAATTATGTGTTAGTTCTAATTAGTAAACAAATTTATGTGTCATTTTTATTAGCAGATACTTCCTTATGTGCATGAGAATGCAACAATATACCTCATAACGTATGTTATAATTAAATGAAATACACAGGGCCTGTTTGTTTGGCGTTTGGGAAAGTAGTTTGGGAGAGTAGTGGAGGTTTGTGAAATAATCTCGATTTGCGTAATGTTGTTTGTTTGGGTTTTGAGAGAGTAGTTTGAGAAATAAAGTAGGTGTAGGTTTTTTTGGAAGAGTTGGGTTATAGGTGTAAGATGTGTAAGACTTTATGTCAAATCATGTTTGTTATGTGAGATAAATTGTGTAAGAGATAGGTTACTTTATGTCAAATCAAAGTAGAGTTTGTATAGGTTTTGTTTAGAGATAAGAAAATTGTTGTTTGTTTGGCTTTTGAGAGAGTAGTTTGAGAAAATTAATGGATGAAAAATTTATTTCGGAAAATAGAAAACATGTTTGTTTGGCATTTCCCAAACACGAAAAAAATCTGGGAAACGCCAAACAAACAGGCCCACAGTTATTCAACTCCAAGTATTATTTCATAAAATTGAGTTGTGAGAAAAACTTAAATAGAATTATGATTTTATTATGAAGAAAAACAAACGACAATCTATTTTTCTACACATCACACATGCCTGTTAATGCGTAAATATGTGTAAAAATTACATAAGGGTGAATTTGTAATTATATCTAACATATTAATTTATTTTACATGTAACCCTACAAGGCTACAATATAAATGTACTGCGTTTGGCCAATTAAATCAAATTTTTTACTAAATTCATTAATTTCTACTCAGTTGATTTGTTTCCCCAAAAAAAGGTAAATGTATCCAATTATTAACTAAAATAAAAAAAAGCACCTAATACTTTCCCGCTTCACGTCTTTTTGCCTGACGATACAGACTACAAATACCTGTCCCTTTTCAAATTCCCCATCATATTCCGCATTTCGTCCACGCTTCAACTCAAAGTACGCTCATATTTGTCATCGAATTGTTGTTACCTGCGTTTGAAATTTTAGATATTGTAGACAATTACTGCAATTTCATTCAATTTTGGTTGAATATGATGCTTGTAGTCAATATATTCTTCGAATGAATGAGTATGATCATATTCCCTGTTTAAACTTTAACTGCATTCTCTTTATGTACTGATCTCTGCAATTATTATTTTTGTATGGAATTTTGATATAGGAGATCTGTTGATCACGAGCATTTGTGAATTGCTATGTGATAGACAATTGAGAAGACTTCTGTAGATGCTCTTAAACGTGTTTGAGATTAATTGTATGCTTACCTTAGCTACAAGTGACATATAACTGTATTTTTATTTGTTTTCTAGATGAATTTTATTTATCTTATTGTAGCTCCTTTTTTAATTTCAGTTCGCTATATGGATACCTATTCATTGAAGGCAGTGACTGATTTACCTGCTACTTTCCGCTCAGTTTTCAGTTTCAGGTACTTATTTTGTTTTTTCAATTTGACATGGAAATTTAGTTCTCCACTGACATGAAGACTGTTATACCATGATACACGAGGAAGTGAATTTTTAAGGCCTCGATTTGATAAGGATCACAAGGATACTTTTACTAGTGGCAAATGATTATTTTTGTATTGGTATCTATTAATGCTGGTATAAGAATAGACAAAGGAAATTTATCTTGCTGACTTAATAGACATGTGAAAGAGTTCCCACTCAAAGGGAATGGATGATTTTCTGCAGCTTTATTTGATTGTAATATCCTTCTTATCTGAAAAATGACCTGTAGAAACTGTTTGTAAGGTTTATCCTTACTCTTACTGAAGATATTAATGTTGTTGTATCATTTTCAATGTGTGTGCAGGTATTTCAATTCTCTGCAGAGCGAATGCTTTCCTACGTGCTTCCATTCCGATATAAACATGGTCATTTCAGCTCCAACTGGAAGTGGAAAAACTGTACTCTTTGAGTTATGCATTATGAGGCTAATCTCCAAGTTCATCAATTCTGATGGGAGCTTCATTCATCATAAGGGGACCCTCAAAACAGTAGGTCTTTTTTAGTAATATTCCAACATAAGATTCATGTGCTTATTGCATATCTACACAGATTGTTAATATCTCAACCAAAGATAATTTTCCTAAATGAGTTCTTATTTATGTAGCAGAGGAATTCATCCATAATGTTTCACCTCAATTATGTGATCTTGCAACTGTGGGATATTGGAATGAACATGAATTCATGTAATCACATCTTGAAAAGGCTTCTTAGTTCCATTATATGTTCTCATTCTTAGCTGTTGCATAAATCAATGATTTTATACTTTGAAAGGCATCTTATTTTTATTCCATTGCAGTTTTATTGTGTTCTCTGTTTAAAGTTGCTCATTGGCATAATATATATATATATATATATATATATATATATATCTTTTTTCCTGTTAAGATCTACATAGCGCCATCAAAGGCTTTGGTCCAAGAGAAACTCCGGGATTGGACCCAGAAGCTTGGACAGCTGGGAATGAACTGCCTTGAGCTGACAGGTGACAATGATAACTACAGTATCAAGAGTATACAGGATGCTGACATCATTCTTACTACACCTGAGGTTAGTTGGCAGTGTTAATTATTTCCATTGTAACTTGTGCTGGTTTGAAGCTGACATCCCTTCCCATAGAAATTTGATGCAGTGACTCGTTATCGCGCTAAAGATGGAGGCTTGAGTTTTTTCAGTGATATAGCACTTGTGCTTATTGATGAAGTTCATTTGCTGAATGATCCTCGAGGTGCAGCATTAGAAGCAATAATCAGTAGAATTAAAATGCTTGCTTGCAACCCTGAAATGAAATCAAGTTCGTTGTCCCATGTTCGTTTCCTGGCCGTTTCTGCTACAATACCAAATATCTATGACCTTGGTAATTTCATCAGTTTGCATCTCTTCTAAGCTCTGAGTATATACTGTGATATTGATTCGAATAGTTACAACATCTTGACTGTTGTAGCGGAGTGGCTTATGGTTCCAACTGAGGGAATCAAAAGGTATAACTGAATTTTGTCATACAATAAGACTGTCAGTTGTCTTCACAGCTGGTACTTGTTAAATTTTATGCAATTGGTGCAGGTTTGGAGAAGAAATGAGACCTGTAAAGTTGACCACTAAAGTTTTCGGTATGCAAATACCTTTTGTAAAGTCTAGTCCAATATTCCTTTGTAGAGTTCTTCAGTAAAAGACAATTTTATTTTAGTGATACAAAGTTACCAGATCAAGGATAGCTTAATGATGTTAGTACAGATAATAAGTAAAGCTTAATTATATTCCACTCAGTATTATAAATTCAAAATTGTAAACTTCTTTTTATGAACACAAATTCAACAACATTATGTACAGTTACCAGATCAACAATTATTAGTATCAGTACAAACAATAACTGTATCCCCGTACAATCATATTCCTCTCCACATTACTGATTTAACTTTATAATTGATTGTTTGCAGGGTATACACCAGCGAAGAATGACTTTTTGTTTGAGAAGGTGCATATAATTGTTTGTACACCGTACTGATGTTCAGTAGATGGATTAATTTACCCAATCTCCATATGTTATTCTCTTTTGTATTATCTTTCAATAAGCTGATGAGACTGTTTCTTTTGATTATTCAGCGCCTTCAGAACTACATTTTCGGTGAGCTGGAAATTATTCAATCAAAACTTGCTATTTTCACCTTGTTTTTTTCTGTTGGATTTCACATAGCATAACAATATGTTAAGCAGAAGTCGTTGATTGCAGATCTTCTCATGCAATACTCTGGAGGAAAATCTGCCCTGGTTTTCTGCTCAACCAGAAAAGGAGCACAGGAAGCCGCACAGCGACTCTCTCAAATAGCAATGACTTTTGGTCATTCAAGTCCTTTCATAAAGAGCAGAGAACACCAGGAAAGGTTAAGGGAAGCGTCATTATCATGTAGTGACAAACAAATGCAATCTTACATAGTTTATGGTGGTGAGAGCTCCTTCCACTTGCTTCTGTTGATGTGTGCATGTGTGTGTGTGTGTGTGGGGGGGGGGGGGGGGGGGGGTGTTACTGACAAGAAGGTTGTAAAGTTGGAATAATAATTTGATGGCTGCATAAGTTGTACAACTGTCCATTTTTGTTTTAGAGTAACTTAGTATATGAGTGCCAGTTTGACATCTAATAGTTGTTTTTAATGCAGTTGGATATCATAATGGTGGACTTTCTATGAAGGATCGCAGTCTTATTGAAGGACTTTTTCTGAATGGTGATCTTCAAATATTGTGCACCACAAACACTCTAGCCCATGGAATAAACCTACCGGCACATACTGTTGTCATCAAATCAACACAATATTTGTATGTCTAAGAATCATATCCTAATATTCTGGCTACTCTTGTTATTTGTTAACCGTGGTCAAAAAAGTTTTCAGTATCATCGAAAGTTATGGATTTATGAAAAAAATAATACAAAAGTGTAGTACTCGAGGATCATTATAATTAGTACTTTGCAATATGCATAACTATCTGGTCCAAATGTCTAACTTTTTATCTATCTGCCTCGTCTTTTATTTTCTGGAGGTGATTTATATTGTTAAGTATTTTAAGAATCTGCACTGTCCTAATTTTTTTCTTTATGCTAGTAACAAGGAGAAAGGGATGTACATGGAATATGAGCGATCCATGATATCACAGGTTTGTTCTGTTTTCCAGATCATCTAAGAATAACTGTTGTTATCTAAACACAATCACAAGTCTCTCTAAACTTAATAATTGGTCAGCGTAATTCCTCACATGCTAAATTTTGGAGCCATTGTACATCACTGGCCAGTTAATCATTTTTCCACCTGAATGGGTGCCTCTTTAACTTAAATGATATCCACATTTAATTATGCAGATGTGTGGACGAGCGGGTCGCCCTCCATTTGATGACTCGGGAATGGTCATAATTATGACCAGAAAAGAAACTGTAACACACTCTTATTAAATAAGAAAAAAGAGGAAAATGAAAAGAAAAATCCACACAGATAACCTTTTGTATCATCATTTCAGGTCCATTTGTACGAGAATCTGTTAAGTGGATGTGAAGTGGTGGAATCACAGTATGTCCTGCTCTGAAATCTCTCTCTCTCTCTTTTCTTTCATATAAAGTGAAGCACAATTAGTATAATCCGACTCGATTGCTTTTGGGGTTTGCCTCTCATCAGATTGCTGCCATGTGTCACGGAGCATCTTACTGCAGAGATAGTTCAATCAACTGTCTCAGATATAACGATGGCAATTGAGTGGATGAAAAGCTCATTCTTGTATGTGAGAATGAAGAAGGCACGTTCTTTTAGCCCATTGGGAGGACACGTTCAAAATTTTATTCTTTAAATCGCATTTCTGAAAATTTTCATGCAACAATCAGAATCCGGAGAACTATTCAATTTTAAAAGGGCTCCCTGGTAACCGAATCGAAAGACATTTGCAAGGTAATTTCAATGATCAACATATATTGTTTCTGATTTATTCGCACACCAACGTGGTTTTGAATGCTCTGCCAGAGATTTGTGTTCAGAAGGTTAACGAATTATCCGAATATCAGCTGGTCTGGACTGATGAAGATGGTTTCCTTCTAAAGCCCCTCGGTATATTACAAATCTGTTGCTACTGTATTCAAATTAGTGTACAGTACAGACATGATTTCTTTTTTTCCTTTTCAGAGGCTGGAAAATTGATGACAAAGTACTATCTGAAGTTTGACACAATGAAAAACATTATACAAGCCCCAGCAAACTGCAGCGTAGAAGATTCACTTCATATCTTATGTCGGGCAGAAGAAATATCATGTATATATTTCAAATGGCAATCTCTCTTAATCTATTATTTGTTGATAACATATTTCATTTGATCTAAAAATATAGGGATACAGCTGCGCCGGAATGAAAAAAAACTTCTCAATGACATAAACACTGACAAAGATGGCAGGCTTCGTTTTCACATCCTTGATGATAAAGGAAAACGAAAAAAACGCATTCAGACCAGAGAAGAGAAAATTTTTGTTCTGGTGAATGACTGCCTGACTGGAGATCCTCTTGTGCATGACTTATCTATGAGCCAAGTTTGCAGCCACTGCCAATATCTTGAGAGAAGTGTGTTTTTTTCTTTTGCCTCCAAAATTTTATCTAGTTTTCTTGTACTGTAGGACATGAATTCTATATGCTCCAATGGATCTAGAATTGCAAAGTGTGTGAAAGAGTATTTTATGCACAAGAAAAGCTATAAAGGAGCTTTAAATTCAATGCTACTTGCAAAATGTTTGCATCAGAAGTTGTGGGATGATAGTCCATACTTGTTGAAGCAATTACCTGGAATTGGAATGGTCACTGCAAAGGTTTTTTTTTAACCTCTATCATTATTTATATAAATATAACTTCCTCGACTAAGAAAATATAAACAAGGTTCTTTTCTATGCACCTGAGCCTGCGGTATCTTCCTAGGCACTGCACTCAATGGGAATAAAGTCATTTGAGTCCCTCTCTGAAGCTGATCCTAGGAAAATAGAGTTAGTGACTGGTCGGAAATACCCATTTGGGAACCATATTAAGGATTCATTGTTATCATTACCTCCAAAAGTTGAGATGCTAGTTGAGGAAACCGAGGGCCAAAAGCTAGGGAAGTCCAAGCTACTATTAACTTTAACTAGAATATCAGAAGTGCAATCAGCAAAAAGACATTATGCTGATATGGTATGTCTATTTATATTAATTTCAGTTTTCAAAACTATAATATTTCCGCTAATTCTTTAATAACATTACCAATTGAATTCTTTCTTACAGGTGGTTGGAATAGAAGAAGATAACATCATACTGTATATTGAAAAAAT
Organism: Penstemon davidsonii; assembly: GCA_034814905.1. Lineage (NCBI taxonomy): Eukaryota > Viridiplantae > Streptophyta > Magnoliopsida > Lamiales > Plantaginaceae > Penstemon > Penstemon davidsonii. Next base: position 11,610,252 of record JAYDYQ010002688.1, read on the forward strand.
AAGGTATAAATAATTGTCAAGCTTGTATACATAGAATTTAGCAATGTGGATATACTTTGTGATTGTTGTTTCTTGAATTCTTCTTCTGGCGTGCAGATTGGAGGAGTTCTCAAGGTATGAAAACTGCAGAACTTAAATCCATTCTTTTTATTTTATCAGTGAACATTGCCTAATCTTTTGAATTCATAACCGACGTGAAAATTTTGTGTCTGATGACATTGGATTTTTTGCAGCCCTTATTGTGCAACAGTATTATACCCAAGTCCTCAGATAGGAACACTGACGATTAAAGCAGATCTTATATTTGAAGAATTCAGTAATTTCCGTACTCTAATTCCATATTCACTTATTTTTTAGTTGATGACTACGTATTTATTTTTCTCTCTTGTTGATTTTCGAAAGTTGGCATTGATATCCACCAGAAGGTCATTGTTACTCCAAAAGTAGACTTAGATGCTATTAACAAATATAGACTCAAGGAGCGCTCCTCCTTTCAAAAACCTAAGGATGATCGCATCATAAAAGAGGACAAATATCGTACATCTCATGCTCCCTCAAAAGAAAACTCTAACTATAATGAATTGATAGAGAACTCAATTTCAATGTAAGTACTAAATCTAACTATTTATTGTTCTTCGAAAATACATCGATTTGAATTATTGATGACGTTACATGATTTATGGTTGATATTAAAATGCTTATGTTCAGGCCAAGCTTCAATCTTATAGATGAAGACTTTGAAGATGGTAACATAAATTTCTTTATCAATTACCAATCTCTTATCTCCATCCCAATAAGTAACACTGTTTGTTTTTCTAATTTGAAGGGGACCCCGTGGTGGAAACTGAAGATGATGACTGCAAAATTGTATCTGAAAAGACAGTATTTGACCACATACGGCGAAAGGCTAAAAGTTTACCTGTTTTGCCCTTGCACAACGATACGTGTTCACCGTCTTTAGAGACGTTCACACTCATTAGGAAACGCACCCGTGAGATGCATCTTGAACTCGAAAATGACATTGAGGTTCTGGAAGTACTAGAGAGAAATAAGATTCCACAAAGCAGGGCGGTTATTCCATCTCCTATAGTTGCAGAAACAGAACAGAACAGACCCATTCTACTTGATGCCCCTGACAGCTTGAATGGCTCTTATCTAGCAAAGGACGCAGGTGACTCCATTGATGAGACACTATTTTTGTGATATATATATATATATATGTGTGTGTGTGTGTGTGTGTGTGTGTTACCTCTACTTATACTCATTCAATGCAAACTCCCTTCAGAGATTCGCGGAGGAGAAGGCACATATGAAACCAGAACTAAGAATATTGAATCATTTACTCTGACTGAAGAAACAATATTCGAGCATATAAGGAAAAAATCAAAGAACTTCCCAACATTTGACAATCTGAAGAGTACTAATACTGAATTACTCAACATGGATGGTGATTCCAACCGAAATAATGTCACTATTCATGAAGGTTTCTTTGATGGTTCGAACGAGATTGATGCAGAAACTACGTATGCAAGAATGGATAAACAAAATATAAAGGACATTTCACGTAGTGGAATCTCTAATACATATAGCAATATTGGCTTTCCCTCAAAAGATCCTTATTTGGGGCTGAGAATGAATCAAATGCCATCATTCAGTGTATCTATGGGAAAGCATGATATTGAACTCCATGCAGAAAGTAATGTGAAGCATCTGTCGTCTCCAAGTTTATCGAAAAAACAGTGTGGTTCACTTGGAATGGTGGGACTACCCAGGAAAGAGGATCCATTTCTTGGATTTCAAAGCGTGTTTTCCTTTCTATGATTTTCAATGGACAGGACACACATTTTACTTCTATGTGGTTTGTGTCTTTTTTCATTAGAAATAAATATTCTTCTTCAGTGATGTAATCGCACCAATTTCCACAAAATTAGAAGATTCCTTTCAACTTTTTTCATAGTAATTTTCTACAGTTGAATGTGAAAGTTTGATAGTTTTAAATCAATTCCTTTTGCCCAGATCACAAGGTGGTTGTTGAACTTCAGGCCTAATAGCGGGATCTTCTACGAATGGTGGTCTTAAACAGTAAGTCCCTAACGAATATGTAATCGTTACTGGAGTATCCGTATTAATGTTTTCTATCCTAACCTCCCCCCCAAACCCCATTTTAACTACTGGGTCTGAACCTGCCTTAAACAAACATAAATTCCTAAATTTAAGTTTTGATAACGAGGTCTTATCAAATTTTACCAATGAACATGAAATCTGTTAAAATCCCCATTGGATTAAGATAGTAGGCACTAAAAAACACCACACAAAATGAGCACTACATGGAGAAGGGGTTGGAATTTGCCAAATCTATTTGGATACTATTGATACATCAGCCGAAACTGATCATTACTCATTACCAAAGTACAAGTCTACAAACTTTTCAGAACAATTGACTTATTACGAAGTGTGGATCCATTTGCCCAAGTTGCACAAATCTCATTCTTCAATGAAGAGGAAGCAACACGTATCCACAACAACACATACCAAAGAAACATAAATTTACATTAGTGTTGCACCAATAATAAAAATACCTATGGACCTACCTACTCAAAATTGTTATTCAAAAATTACTCATCCCAATCGTGCATGCTTTGATATCTAGCCGATTCCATAAATAATAACTGAAAGAAAGCACGATATCTACCCAGTGACACAATCTCCCATGCAGTCAATTTCACAAAACTTCATGTTTGCTGATTTTTATAGACTTCCAAATACTGCGCAAATGTGCACAGCTAGCTTACGTTAACATTCAAGTCCATTGTCCTTCGAATATGACAGTCAAACCGACATTTAATCTTGCGCCAAAGACATTACGGGGATCCCCTTGCTTGAGAAACTAGAGCACATTGCCCTCACCTCCTCACCAACCTTAAAGTCTCTCTTGGAATCATTCTGCAAGGCAGAAATAAAATTAGATTTTTTTTTTAATGACACACATATCTTTGATTCGCAAGGCCATAATAATATAGGGTACACAAAATCCATTTTTTCCACTTTAGACTCAAAATGGACAATATGTGACCATAGTCATTCAGCTTCAAACATTGTAAGAACAATCATTAGAATTCTGACATGGTATAACATGGCATTTGACATAGTAGACTTCAGAAAATTAGTTCTAGAAGAATGGAATCACTTGGAGAAGTCTCACAATTGGGTAAAATACTCTACTTTAACCGAAAAAAACAAATAACCATCACAGGCTTAAAAACATGAAAAGATTCACCTCATAACGATACATTCCGCGGAGACCACCACCCAAATCAAGGACTAGCCCATGTGCACGTACTTGATGAACCTTCGCGGTGACTTGCATTCCAAGCTTCAGTTTCTTCGCATCTATAAGTGTCTCGGCTGTGAAATTTACATTTGTTCAGAAGAAACTAACAGTGCTTATACGATTCGAAGATATTACTTATACATCCCTTACAAAGTAGGCAATTATGTCAATAGTCGACTTTTATCTTTGGCCAAGATTTTGCAGAGTAAATCTAGCGGGGAAATGCATTGTTAGTCCGACATGGCTGGACACTCAGCACATGAATATAGTACCTCGATCATAAAATAGCACTTTTAGTCACAAGTTCTTTTTTTTTTTTTTTTTTTTTTTTTTGGGCACTTCCATCCTTCCCCTCCTTTCCATCCAATTTGGTACCAGAAGTGGAAAACAGAGAGTCATGTCCAAAAGTGCAAAACAGATTATCCTATAGGACCAAAGTGCACAAAATGGATGGGATGGGGATGTGCCAAAAAAATTAAAAAGTTGGACCAAAAGTGCAATTTTTGAAAGCGCAGGTGGGCTTAAAAGTGCCAAGTATCCAGTCCTATAGGACCAAAAATCCAAACATCTCGTAAATCATGTACTACCTTTAGAATTATTTTTCAAACCAGCAGACTTTTCCACCTCGTCACACTCAGCAGCACTTCGAATTACAATTGATGATAAGCTTTCCCCAGCGCTCAAAGGCTCATCACTTTGGTTTTTTGGCTCCTTGTGCATGGTATTAACAGTCTCCGAAATTTTAGGTGTTTGTTCTTTCGGTGTAACAGGTTCGGCTATGGTTTTTGATTTTGATCTTTGTTTAGGTATAGTGGCTTTAGAATTCTTTTTCAAACCAGCAGACTTTTCCATCTCGTCACACTCAGCAGCACTTCGAATCACAACTGACGATAAGCTTTCCCCAGTGCTCAAAGGCTTATCACTTTGATTTTTTGGCTCCTTGTGCATGTTATTAACAGTCTCCCATATTTTAGGTGTTTGTTCTTTCGGCATAACAGGTTCGTCTATGGTTTTTGTTTTTGATTTTGATCCTTGGCTAGGTAGAGTGGCTTTGAGAGATAAATTAACATTTCCACGAACATCTAAGCCGATGCACATTACATTAAGTACTTGGCCAAGTGATATTACATCAGAAACTCGAGAAACCTATTAAGAAATAAAAAGAAAAATCTTAATGATGAAAACTATAGTAGAGTCTACCAATTAAACTGCCAATTTAGTATGTGAAAAGGCACTAACCGGTTCATGTGATATTTCAGAAACATGCAGAAGACCCTGTTGGCCTCCATTGAACTCCACAAAGGCACCATATTCTTTTATTGCAGTTACTATGCCTTTAAACACCCCTCCTTTTACGACCTCACGTCCCACTATGAAATCAATCTAAAATTTAAAAGTTAAAAGGCAAGTAATATCAGTATGAGGTCCAAAGTAATAAACTTTTACTTTCGAATTGGCTTAAAAATTGCTCGTAAATTAATAACATAGGAAAAATATGTGGAATATGGCTCATTAGGGAATTCAAATATTACCCATATCTTCATGCACAACATACAAAAGTGCCAGAAAATTATCTGAGTATTTCTATGAAAACATTAGTAGTTATATAGGTATAAAAGTTTATTTGTCTTCAAAATGTTGAGTAATTTATGTTTAGTGGAACTTTGGATCTCTATAGGTATACGTATCCCAGGAATATATAGTACTTATCCACTATTCCACTATGCAAATAAAATAACTGAAGCTCTAGAATAAACATCAAACTCAGACGGTTTCAACATGATGGAATATTGTCCTGCTACTATTGAGCAGAACATGAGTTTTATGTGGATACTTTGCTACAACTATATGACAACATTTATAAAGCCAGAAGAAATGACAAAATTTCATGTCAATATTAAAACTCAAAACAAGATATAAATGGGATATATGAACCCACTTGGCCATGAAAGAACTGATTGTGTTCAACTTTAATGCCACCAAGGCAACACAGTACATGGGAACCAAATATATGGAAAAAACGAAAATGATTACCTTTTCCAACACTTTATCCATTACTGATTGATTTTTAGCAACTATGGTAAGAGAACCATCATCCACTGTAATCCTTCCACCTGTTTCTTCTTCAATTTTTCTCTTCAGGGCACCAAGGGGACCAATTAATCGGCGGATTGCATCATTGCCATACTTCAAGGTCACTACACCAGTTGTCATGAGTGAGATGGGCAAAATAAAATCCAACATTGACAGTCTTTTATTCTTATGCAACAGATGTTGAGCGCATGAAGAAAACCAGGGGGGAATTGTTGAAGCTAAACCTCAACAATAATTGAATTTTTCTCATAAAAATAATAGATGTATAAATGACACTTACTTATCCTTGGAGAGTTTCGACCATCCTGAGTGCGTGGTATATTTATTTCTCGCTCCATGTGATCAAGAATTTCAATCCGACCTTTATGTGCAGGCTCTAAACTCTCACATATAATATCTAATGGGATTCCCGCAGGTTTGATATCCAATTGAATTGATGTAATGCCACTTCGGGTTCCTGCAATTTTGAAGTCCATGTCCCCTAGATGATCTTCCAAACCCTAAAATACCATAGAAACAATCGAAAACATATATTACAATTAGATTAAAGGCTTTTGAATTTGAAATAACAAACTACAAAAACTTGGTTGCAAATAAGGAAGCACAAGGGATTACATGATGTGACTTACCAGGAAATGCAAACTAAACTTAAAAAGTAAATAATCAACAAGTTTCCAGCATCATTATAATTGCTGAATTTCCAGCAACAAGTTTTATTCTCAAACGAATCATCCTCCAAATTTCAATTTTTAACACCAGAAGGATAAGAAAACATAAGTAATAATGACAGAGTACAATATATTCTTTACCAAGATATCGGTTAAAATTCGATAGTCTGTGATTTCACCAGTTGAGGGATCAGTTTCACTGACAAGGCCCACTGACAAACCTGCTACATGTTCCCTCAATGGAATCCCGGCATCCATCAAAGCCATGCTGCCTGCAAAAATAGATGAATGTCATGTCCTGATATAATTTTAATCCTAAATAAATATGCATAAAAAATAAGCAAACCCCCAGTAATGCAAGAATACATCACGACAATTCAGATGTGGAATATAGTGGAGCTCATGCAATGAGTCAATGAGAGTACAGTTCTGAGATGGCTACCTGCACAAACGGATGCCATTGATGTTGATCCATCAGACGCCATTACTTCTGCATTGATACGAACAGTGTATGGACAACTATCTTCAGGAGGTAATACAGCAAGTAGAGCTTTCTCAGCAAGAGTGCCTGTGAAATGAGGATATAGTATAAATCAATTGAGTAAAAGTTAGCATATGGAATTGGTGGGCAAAGCATCTAACAATTAAAAATAGTTCAAGAGAAAATATTTATTATTCTAAAACTGCTTTACACAGAGAAGTAGAAATGATGGAAGAAGGACCACACAGACAATTACCAGAAAACACCAAAAAGTACAACAGAAGGCGATTTTAACCACGCCACTTGCAAAGAAACAAAGGCAGAGGATATATGATGCAATTTTTTTTCTACTTTTGCTTCTGATAAACAGACCCAAGGTAGTATATTCTGGTTTAGAAATTATGAGCATGCCTAGAAACCTTGAATAGGGACTATTATGAATTGACTGTATAATATAGATTGCAAAATGACCAGTCCATTAACAATTATAAGCTTACAGTTTGCAGAAAGACACATATCAAAGTAGGATTTAAGAGAATGTACCCACTAATCAAGAAGAACTGTAAAATGCCAATTTTCAGTCCTCACATGTGCAATACCAACAGGGAAATTACAAACATCAAGCCATCAAAAAAAATGTTTCAGTAAGTTATAAAAACTCAAAAAGTCCCAGTAGCTTACCATGGCCAACCTCCCGTCTGTTAAGGCCAACTCTTTTACCAACTTCATTGATGCAGAATGGTGGAAAACTATAATGAAGCATGAATCGCTTGGATGGAGGACCAACCAAAGAATCTAGACGTTGAGCTTCTCCAGGTGCTCCAAGGGTTACAGTACAAAGAACCTGTAAACAATTTATTTAACCCAACAACAGTAAGCATCTCAGGAGGGAAGCATCCAACGTCGGATGTTAAACGTGATAGACTTTTTATGCTAAGATATGGAACGAGGAGCATCTAACCTGAGTATCTCCACGATTAAAGATTGCTGAGCCATGCAATACAGGTAAATTACCAGCTTCACAATACAGAGGCCTAACTTCATCAAGACGTCTTCCATCAACTCTAAGTCCTTCACTAATTATCCTTCTGCGGACAACCTGAAATAGTCAGCAACTTAAGACGTCATCACGCTAACAAGATTTCAAAACTAAATGAGGAAAACATATGTAAATGAAAGAAGAGGCTGGGACACTAGATAAATTGACCAAAACACTATATATAACTGGCTCTTGTAACAAAATTTCAAAACTAAATGAAGAAAACATATGTAAATGAAAGATAAGGCCGGGAGTCCGGGACATTAGAAAAATTGAGCAAAACACTATATAGTAACTGCCTCAAGTAAACTCCATTTTGACCTATTTTCCCATCTTTGGAGAGTAACCTGTCTTCAACTAGAATTTTTGTTATACTATTATACTATCTGAGCACCAAATAAAAGAATTCAAATCTTATATCTTGAATGATTCACGCAAGCGCCCATTTATGGGTATGCTTCGATTCCTCCCCATCCTTTCTGCTTCAATGGAAGGACAGGAGTTATAATTATGGGACTTCATGTAGATAAATACTTCCTTTGCTATAAATACCTTTTTTCGCACATTATCTACTGTTTTTGAAAGAAATTTCAGCCCTTCTTCATCGCATTCTTCCTCAAGTGTTTTTTTCACATCCTTTGTAATGTTATCTAATGCTTCTCCCCTTTCAAACTGCATACAGAAAGCACAAGAGATGCGTGAAAACAAGATTCTGTAGCAACATGAAAATCAAATTGTTAAAATAGCATAGCAAGTTATATTTTGAATGTTATATAGGAATGTACCTTGCCATATTTAGGGTCTGTAAACACAGCTTCAATGGGTGCTTCAGCCAAACTCCTTATTTTTTTATATGATTCCTCAGACACCATGGACAACTTATATTCCCCTTTCTGTTTACCAGCTTTTGCTGCCAGCCTCATTTGAGGTTCAAGATATTTAACTGCCTAAAGAACCAAATATAAGCATTTTGAAATAACTAAAACATTAAGCACAGAAAAAGTAAAGACTCACTTCAGGATGAGCAAGTCTCAAAGCAGCTTCCAAGTCTTTTTCAGATATCTCACGTGCCTGCACATCTATCATCAAAGTTTTGTCTTTGGTGCATGCATACACCAAGTTAAGATCACTCAGATTAAGCTGCACAACATCCATGAGAAATGAACAAAAATCAGATTCAACAGATATCAACTAATTTATAGCATAAAGACCTCAAACCCAGCATTGGCCTACAATATTTAAAATTTTTGATTTGGCAAGTGGAATTTAGCACAGTTGGTTACGTAATCAGTCAATAGAAATGCGGAATACAGATGTGTGTGTGTGTGTATATATATATATATATATATATATATATATATTGATGCAGAAATCTGTTAATTGAATTCCAAAAGTAAAAAAAATTGTTATATAACTCAAGAAAGCATTGAGAATACCTCATCCATGCTGGGATTAACTATAAATTGACCACAAATTCTTCCTATTCGTATGACTCCAATGGGGCCACCCCATGGGATATCTGATAACATAAGAGCAGCTGATGTAGCATTGGCTGCCATTAAATCTGGATCTTGTTTTCCATCGGAGGAAAGAACACTTGCCATGATCTAGGAAAAAGAGACGCAGTCAAGAGCAGCAGGATAGCAACATTAACAGAACCTTTCTTTTTATAAATGTTGAGATTGTATAACATACCTGAACATCATGGTAAAATCCCGCTGGAAAAAGAGGTCGTATAGGCCGATCAATGAGACGACCACATAAAAGTTCACGTTCTTTTGGGGCACCCTCCCTCCGCATAAATGTGTTTGGAATCACACCTTGGGCGAACTGTTTCTCCTGATAGTCAACCTTAAAAAAAAAGGGTAAATCATTTATTATAAGAATCAATGCTGATGACTTGGAAAACAACCCACTAGGTTGTGTCAAATTAGTATTCAAATTCACCCCAATAGAAGACACTTCCGCATAATATAATTTATCTTAATGAAAAGGCTTATCAACTTTAACAACCCCCTAGACATGCATTTGACTAATTGGGGAAACTAAACTTTTCTATTTCTTGAGCTGGATGTTCTACATCCTTTAAAAACATCATCACCAGTGACTGAGAACATACCAGAAGCTGATAAAATCTAAACGAAATACATAAATTCCTCATTTGGCAATCTCACATAACAACAGATAACAGAAATTCAGAATTTAAACCTCAAAAGTGTTACTCAAACTACAAATACGCCATACTTTTTCACTCAAAATCTCGCAGATGGAACGTCAAAACATTACTCCAATGATCCTTGACGACTTAAATAAAAAATTAACATAAAAGTGCATTCAATTGAGCAAATAACACCATGAAAAAGAGGTGCAGAAGAATTCTTCATAAGGTCTATACGTTATTGAGCAAAAAAAACGCATACAGTGAGGGGCAAAAAATCACGAGTGCCATCACTCTTAGCTGAGGCAACCGTCGACAGCACTTTCGTCTCTTCCATAGACAACACAACGGCGGCGTTCGCAAATCGCGCAATTTTACCAGTTTCCAACGTAATTTTTCGCGAACCTATTTCGAATTCTTCGGAGAACGTCTCCAGAAGTTTAGTCCCGGATTTCGGGGTTTCGGTATCCGCCACAGGTGACTGGGCGGGTGATGCCGATGGCGCGCGGGAAATGCGGCCGCCACAGATTGTTCGGAGTTTCATTCGCCGCCATGGTATAGTAGAGAGTAGAGGATTCACCCTACTCGCCATTCGTGCCATTTGAGCGAAAGAGAGAGAGTCGTTGGGGGTTTAGGGTTTAAAGGCGGTATGTTGGAAAAGAATCAAACAGGGTTTTAGGAGTGAGGTAGGATCAAGTGCATCGCACTGTAAATGTTGGCGGTGCACTTGCAGCGCCTTTTTCCTTTCTCCTATTTATGGTAAGATACCTCACGCTCGGCTCCTCCTATTTCCCTATTGGCAATTTTTAATAATCTCCTGATTTATGGATTCTTTAAGATACATAAACCAAAATATGTTGTCAAATGATTTGAGTTTCACTCTCTAAATTCAGAACTTTTTCCGTGATTTTCAATATACTGGTGAAACAATATAAAATTACTTAGAGGTTTATCAATTGATGCAAATGCTACGAGTTCAATTATGCCAAATGAGTTGTTAGGAGTTTCGTTCTTTTGATATGAATAAATTTGTCGCTCCATATATATAGAAAAAAAAAAAAAAACGCATTGTTAATTTTAAATTCAAAGTATGAGCAATGATAATACGTCACTATGGTATTTTTAGCGAAACAACAAATTGCATCGTTAAACTAAAATATATGATAAATTATATTAGTAAATTACAATAAATAAATTAAACAACTAATAAGATTTGCCTTAAATTAGACAAATACCAAAATTTCTAATTGGATTCGAATTTAAGACTTCTAAAGTATTGGAGTCTCAACTTTGTCATTAAAACAAAGTCTCGTCGGCCATTACTATTATTTTTCAAAGCACGGATTATCCCGTTAATGCTTATTGAATACACACACAAAAAAAATCGATATTATTGATTATCAAGTTGTTGGTTATAAATCAAGTCAAATTTGGGATCATTTACCTTATCTGGTTCTTGATAATTTGACCATATATAAAGAGGTGTTAGCCATGATCCATAGCCCAGTGACAAAGTTGAGTCCCCATTACTTAGATTCGATTATCACTTGTGTGGATTCTCTTCTAGTTTAATATATACTAGTGTGTCATAGTTGATTTTCTTTATAATTTGACTGTAATCCAAAATATTTATGAATTTGATGTAATGATATAATCTTCTCACTCAAAAAAAATAAAGGAGTATTATTGAGTATTGACTAAACTAAAACAAGCGGCATTCATTATTTTTGTCAATCAGAGTGAGTGTTTTTGTAATTTCCGATACCTAACATAAGTTTTGATAATTTAGCCAAACATAAAAAATTAATATATATATTTTTTTTGGTTTCCAATGGTTTAATTCATTTTGAGACGTATTGGACACATTAAATGATTTGAACTTGAGTTTGCTACTTTGTAGTGACTAGTCCCTTCCACTAGAACAAACATTTGTTGGTATCAAGAATTAATATAATTGTTATATTATATCCTTAAGAAGAAAAAAAAAGCAATCAAACGTGTTACTGTACAAGTATATACCTTTTTTCCTGATAAAAAATCCAGTTCATTAAACACACCGATTCAAAAGGTTTATATATCTGAGCAACAATTGCTGAAAAGAAGCAAGAATCTAATGGTTTAAATAACAAATAACATGTAGCTAAAAATATATTTATATATATATAGCTCTGGACATAGATCTAAAGTTCGAATTAAATATATCTACAATTAATATATCTGCACTTGTTCGAAGAATTTACTAGCCAGGCAGCCATTACTGTAGGTCCTTTCACCTTAAGTAGCAATTAGGAAAGATCAAGTATTAAATAGACATTAAAAATATTAATGCAGTGTACAAATTCAAATAATCACAGATCTATCTAATCAATCCAAATAATTTCATTAGAGATCGATGTTAGTCCAGCGGTAAAGAGTCTCCAATCCTTTCCCGGATCGATGTGTTTCACGGGCCAGAGCTATACCTTGGGCGAGGCTGCATACGTGCCCGCTAACAAACAATGCTGCTGCTGCATTTAAGATCTGATGAATCAAGATGCAAATTAATTAACGTCCCTTGTCAATGGTCTGAAAAGCATTAATTGGTCGAAATCTGTGTATACCTACTATATGCACAATGTCAAAGACCATCATGTGATCGAACCATGTACCTATAGCTAGCATTTTTATTCACTAAAATCGAAGAATTAAACAAAAACTCACGAATGCATCTGCAATTGGGCCTCGATCACCAGACAACACACGCCTTAACTCTTCAGCGTTGTATTCTGGGCCTCCCCCTTGGAGATCTTTTAATGTGCAGCGTGGAATGCCATAATCTACTGCAAATTCAATGAAGATCGACTTCAGTTGTACGTACATACTATATATGAATCATAAGTACTGTAAAGCCCGACCCGAGAATATAATATTAATTATTAAATGATACTCTTACATGGGTCAAAAGAAATTTTCTCAATCTTTTCGGGTGTTACGTCAAGCACGACCCCTGGCCCTGTTAAAACCCAAAACTTTACGACTTCATCTCAAGAAAAACCACAAGAACAAATACCTCATTGTGTATAAATATATAGAAGTCTAAGATAAGGAAATGTAATTACGTACCTAGTGGACTCATTTCATCCAAGCCTTGGGAATGAACAACTAATGCTCGTCTCATGCCGTATCTTTGTAGTGCTTGAGCCATCTTAGTTACCTATATAAGCAAGTAAATAAACATTTTTTTTTGTAGCCAAAATTAAAACACATGTTATATTACAAAGAAAACAATAGTTTTTGTACATCAACTTATATGATATAATTACCATATCTTCTTTATAGACACCAACGACAGAAAAAGGTACATGGGCTGGATTTAACAATGGAGCTAGGGTGTTAAATATAGTCTTCACTTTAAGCTTTCTTCTCACAGGAGCAAAAGTCTTCATTGCTGGATGATAATTTGGAGACATCATAAATCCAATTCCCACTTCTTCCACACATGTCTTCACGCCCTGATTTGATAGAACAAAAATCATTATCACAGAATGACTCGTCAAATTAACTATCTCTTAGCTACATTTTAATGCACTCAAATAATTCTTGTGAATATATACTAATACTAACCTCAGGGTCGATGTCAATGGCCACGCCTAATGCTTCCAGAACATCTGCACTTCCACAGGCAGAAGAACTTGATCTATTTCCTTGCTATAATAATTAATGACACATACACACACACAAAAAAAAAATTACGGTCAAATATATATATTAAAAAATAAAAATTTCAATTTCATTAATTAATACCTTAGCAACTTTAGCACCAGAAGCTGCAGCAAGAATGGCAGCACCTGTGGAGATATTAACAGTGTTTGCGGCATCGCCACCAGTCCCTACTATATCCACCGCTGCAACAATATTTTCCAATCCTAATTCTACTCTTTTTTTACAACACTTCATCATACCCCTCGCCAAACCCACAATCTAAATCCATACAAAAAAAATTAATAAACGGTAATCAACTAATTAAAAACCTAGCATATATAATTGCTGCAAAGAAATAAACAAGTAACTAATTATTAAATTCTATAACCTATAATTTTGGAGGTCTATACCAATTATAGCATTACGAATAAGATTGATAATACAATTCTTCAGTTTGTTTGGTAGCAAATTAATTAATAAAATGAGACAAAATTCACCACGTACTCAATTAAATTTGTTGTTGGACTATTAGTGATAATTATATTAATAGTCTTGAAAGTCGTTTAGTAGCAGCTATAGAATAATTATGATTTGTTGTTGGACCATGGATTGTAACTAGAGTATAAAACATAATTAAATTAGTGGCAAATTCATCACCTAAATTTGATGTTGAATCATATATGGAGATTGTATTATTATCTATTGTTGGACTTGTGATAATTTTATTTGTGTTATTGCCTAAAAGTAACGTGTTATCACTCGTTTATTGATCCACCCACTTTATACATCACCACTATCAAAGAAGAGATAAATTAATTAAGGTATACCAAAATAGTTCTTAGTGTCTAAAAATGGATAATTTATTTTGTGCATTTGTTGCAGCACGTCACCAAGCATGTCTATATGGTGCAATATATCAATGCAATGATTACATGTGGAATAAGAATAATCCTCATGTTCTAACTGACTTAAAAGAGTTTCGGGATTCCATATCATGACATGGACCAGATCGAGCAAGGGTAATTTTGGAGTGAGGACACTTCGTATGTAACAATTGCATTGGTATATTGCATCACATGTATGTATTGGATGAATTGTAATAGTTTCTTCGGAAGTTGGACCAATTCAACTTCTTTATGTGTTGACCTCTTTATTTATCAACGCTATCAGACAAGATATTGATAAATAAAAATGAAGAAAGGGGGAAAAATTGCATTACTTCTTCAAATGTTTCGCCTTTGGCTCTGAGTAGAACAAGAAAAGCACTTATCAAAGCTTCAGTTCCATCATTTAACAAAAAATTCAACGAGGCCTCTGCTTCCTCTTCACTCAAGTCCTCCTTTTTCAGTAAGCATTCAATCAACTACAAAAATAACCCAAAATATTAATAAAATTAAAATGACCAAATAATATATATGTAAAAAAATAATAAGAAAGGAAACCTCATTGGGGCAAGAAATAGGGAGCTGAATTGGGGGACGGACAAATGATATTCGCAGAGATGAATTTCGGGCTTTTGGTCTTAAGACATAATTCTTTCGAATCTCAAAAGAGTAATTGGACTTGTTTAATATCATGAGGGGAGAAGAAGGAACAATGACATTCTTACAAAACACTTTCATCATTATGTTTTATTACAAAGAAAATTTTCTATGGTTTTTCAAATCTAGCTCCCTAGATATAGTAATTCTGTAGAATCATGATATAATAAATAATTGAACCAATTAATATATGTTAGGTGTGTGTGATAATGGTACATTTATTTCTCTGGTATGATATTGTTTCTATTTGGGCCATATATTAACGTTCAAATTATTAATGGTGGAATATATTTTCACATGCATGAAAAATCAATTTTAACTTAAATCCAAGTAATTAGGAATAATGTATGACAATAAGCATGTAACTCCATTACCTTAGTTGGGGGATAAATACAATATACTCCCCGTACGTGAAACATGAACGAAATTATCACGTGAAGTTTTTATTGTATATAAAATCATTGTACTATTAAATATTCAGTACGAAAACACTTGTTGAGATGTTTTATTGAATAGAATCATCATGTACTATTAGATATTCAGCACAAAACCACTCATTCGTACAAGTTTTAAAAGCCTATTTTATATTGATGGGAGATTTATCATAACACAAGGGAGTAAAATGCAATATTTATAATCACACGGAGGGGGGTTGGTAAATGTCACATTCATAAGTTGATTGAGTTTATGTAAGAGGGGTAATTTTATCAATTCGTAATTTTTTTTTTCAAATCACATTAATAAAAATTAACCATTATAGTTTATACTGCGATAGATAAAACTGTGAAGTGTGAACATTAGATGTACCATGTGTAGCTCATTAAATTTTATAATATTAGTCAAGGGTGCATTAGATCTATTCTACTCTAATTAACTGAGTGGTGGTAAGGTGGTTGGCCACCGTCAGAAGTTAGAAAATTTTATGCAAGGAATTAGCAGATAGAACCAATCAGATTTACTAGTGGAACAAATTGACCCAAAAAAATTTAAAATTTCTCAAGTTAGTCTAATTAGTTGTCCTAAACTTAATTTTAGTAATAGTACGATCTCTGTCTTTATTGAGCAACTTTAGAGAAGTTTGTGCAATCATGAGATAGTTTTATGTTGACTCTGAAGTAAGTAATTTAAATAAATTTCGATATAATTTCAAACTTTATAATATATAAAACTAGACAAAAGATAAAATCAAAGTCGAATAATGCATAAACTATACCCAATACGGTCTTTGGTGTTATAATTACAATTGCAATTTGCAACCAACTCTCGTCACATTTCATGGACTATTGGCTACTGCACAACCAAACTCAAATTTACAATGCCCCGGTCCAACAGACATTTTTTTCTCTATGGAGCAAATTGAACCTGAATATGATGTGAAGCCGAACCCATTTATTAAATCTTATCCAACATTGATAAGATCCTTCAAAATTCCAAATGAAAAACTAAAGCAAAAAAAAAATCATATTATATATAAATAAATATTTTACCAGCAATTTAAAAAAAAATATATATAATTACATACTTCACCTACGATCTTATTTTATACATGCTATTAGCCAACATAAATAATTTCAATATATCGATATCCGTACTACTATTAATTATTTAAATTTGAAGCAAGTGATCAAATGTATATCTATAAAAAAAAAAGATTATCAAATAAAATTTGAACACATGAAGCAAGTAGCTGTGAAAATATATATTGACAAAAATTTGAAAAGGGAAAAGTTCAAAATCCAATTGAATTCGAACATAATGCAATAAAAATCGAGAGTCCGAGACAATCCGAATCCAACCGAATATATATAAGTTAAATCAACTGATCCGACCTGAACCCAACACATCCACAAGACAACCACACAAATTACAATATAGATAATATACTAATTAGTATGTGATTGAAGAACTTTTCTAGAAGAGAGAATCACCTATGCATAAAAGTTTTTGCAAGTACAAAACAGATAAATCAATTAATTGAGGGTTCATTTCTTCTAAACCTTGCAGTACTTTCCTCTCTTTTCGTTTGAATGGGAATATACATTACAATAATGTAATTCAACTACAAAAGGCAGCTTGTATTCTATTCCATTAGACATACTGCTGAAAAATAGAACCTATAATAACACTTGTGCAAATAACTTACCCATCTTTTGCAGTTGCCCATATTTCAATCTTCACTCTATAGCGCCGCCATGAAAATCCCGATTTGCCCTCCACGAATAGTTTACAAGTAACATGAAATGTTTTGATCTCCATAAAATATTAAGGAACAATCTTATTGGCAAAACCGATATGAATGAGGGAACCATCTGGACAACAACACATGTTTTACTTTCACAGCCAATACAAAGATACCATAACATGGCACATGCAGAAGTGCAACCACCAAATACCTGAAATAAATTGTTGGAAGATAGAGATAAATTGATGACATACAATTAAAGAATGAACTCCATAATGCAATTTATCTTTTGGAGTTTCTTTTCGTGATTTCATCTATCTTTATGTGTTGTTTCCTCTTTTTATTTGACCTGAATTTGATATATTCAAGCATCTTCATCATAGTTGGCAGTAGTATAGGTACAAGTTATATTAAGAAATAGGAGGAGTAATTAAAAAAGTGGGGAACAGCTCAAGGCTGTCTAAATCGAATTAAAAAAAAAAAAAAAGTTTCAAATGGCACTATAATTTTGAAATTACATTTTTAGTCCCACAAAATTGGACATTCAATACTTTTAGTCCCGTACTTCACAAAATTGTAGTTTGATCTTAAAATTTTAAATTATTTTGCGGCCCCCGTTTCATTCTAATTTTTGTACCTTTAGTCCCAAATAATAGTCTCTAATAGTCTAATTTGCCATACTAGGAGAAGCGGAAATTCTTGCACAGATGCTTTAGCTAAATTGGGCATACGCTGGGTCGCGAAGAGCACATCTGGGACATCCCCCTAGAGGATGTGATTACTTTTGTTGAAGGGGATATTTAGACTTATTGTTTAGCCTTTTGTAAACAAAAAAAAAAAAGTCTAATTTGCACTTAGTCCTATAGACTATCACACTTTTCCTGTCCCAAATTTGATGGAAAAGGGGGGGCAATGGGACCAAAAGTGCAAACACCTTAAAACATTAAGACCAAAAGTGCAAGCATTTATAAAAATAGGACCAAAAATGTAATTTTGTAAACACGGGAGCATAAGTGTTGAGGGTCAGTCTTGTATGACTGGATAATGCAACAATTTTGAATCTAAAATTCCTAAATGTTGGTGAATAGATAATAAACTTACCACAATGGAGCAAAATCTGCTGATAGATCGAGAAATGGATATGGCCACCTAGAATGGAAAAAAGTATAGCCAATGAGACATCAAACATATACCTTATAACTGTAAATTAATATAAAGAGGTAATTACCACATTGACACGGAGGCATGAACAATCCATTGGAAGAGGACATAAATTCCCGTCAACAAAAGGAAGTAAGAAATCCGAAACAATGGGAATTGCTGAGAAAAAGATTACAAGGTTATTTTAGCAAATGAAGAAACAAATAAACACAAGAGTAATCAATTAAAAAGAACTCAAGGCAGCTCACCAGACTATTTAGAGCTGTATCCCCAAGGATCATGACCGCGTTAAGTGAATGTGCTACAACTGTCAACTAACCAAAGGAGAAATATTTATCTCAAACTGAAGAGGCAACATTAACAACTAAAGAGAGGCCTAGATAGACATTTTCTGGAACAGAGCTATATGAATTCAGTATTTAAATTGAAAGAAAAGCTAGATGAGCTGATCTGTAAATTCACAACTAACTACATTTGGTGGCTTCATTTTTCAGAAAACAGGAGCAAGGAATGTTTTAACTTGAAGGAAATCTAGGATTTTCGACTATTATGTTTTTCAAATATTTAAGTTTGCGTGTTGGTCGATGATGACGTAAGAATGATGATAAAGAACAGAAACACAAGAAATTATTTAGTACATTAAGCACTTACAAAACTGAGCTCATAATCTTTGATGGTGAGAAATGGGAACATTACGCACCAGTAAACAAGATCGGTGAGAGTTACCGCCCCTGCAGTAATCTGCTCATGCAAAAATATTCAAAGGATCAACTTATTGAGGAATTAGCAATCAAGTATCACGCTATTTAGGCATTATAATTTATATTTACAATAAATCATTTAGGCATTAAGATATACAACAATTCTATGGACATCTAATACGTTGAATTGAAGTGAATAAAATTATCCAGAATCACACACTTTAAAAAACATAGAAGTCCTTACCCAGAAAGCAAAGAACAATAATTTTTTTGATGAAGCTTCCGTTATAGTAGAATTTCTTAAAGAAACATCAAGATTGAAACTTTTTATCGAACTTGTGCAAAATATCAAATCAGGAGCTTATGCACAAAATAACACAGCATACAAGCAAGAAACAGGGAGATTTGACAAATAAAACAAGTTCAAAGCACAGCCAGAGAACAGATTTGTGTTATTGCAGGCATATAGTACACCATACGAAAATTTAAGACTCAAACCCTGATACACTAACATATTGTAGAGAATACCTGGAATAGAACTTGAAAAAGATAACTCCAAAAGCCATAAGTTAGTAAAAGATGGAATTTCCCTGGGTGATTCAACCTTTGCAATAATTTCTCTCCATTTTCATTCAATCCAGGAGCTAGAGGCGTGTATAACCCTTGCTCCATATCCTTCGAGAAGTGGCAGTTACTGCTGTTCTTAATTTCTCTATTATGATAACATCCATGAATAGAAATCAATGACCCAAGCTGCAAGAAAAACATGAAAACATGAGACAAGAGAAGATTTAATTAATGACTAGCGTTATTCCTTCAGAAGGTAAAGTACATGAAATCAAGATAGTAATAACCCCCATTTCATCTATACTTAAAAAGAGAAAAATGAAAATCATAAGCCATACCCCAAAATAGAACGTAACTAAAGTAAAAGTCCACCTGTAAAGAAGCACAGAAACAAAAGTATGTCGTGAGACAATCGCAAAGACTTCAAAGTGTAAATAAAAAAAGGAAATATTAAGGATTTAGAGGACATGTTCTTTAAATAATGACAACTATGTTTCTTTTTCCATATTTCATTCCAACTACATGTGTCTAAGCTTTGTAGTCTTATATATTTATAAATTCTGAAAAGAACAAGAATGGCTTACTGAGTATAGTAGTAATATAATTCAAATCCATGAACAGCAACATCAAAACTAACAGCTACGAAAAGTAGGCAGAACGCAATGATCCGAAATAACATCAAATATATAGGATGAATTCCCGATAGACAAGGTCTCCAAGCTACATCGTCTCTAAAGTTTGACAAGCTCTCCTGCTGTGTCCTCTCTCCATAAGATTCTGAATTATCAGAAAGGTCGTATTTCCATATTAGATATAACCCAATAACCATAGATGACAAGACCCATATCGAACACAACAATACTCTCCAATTCAACCAATAGCTCAGGGTATTAGTATCTTCACTCAACAGCAGCTCCATTCTGCAACATACACTATGTGTTACTCTCAAAATGCCAAATAAATAGCTAAGTAACAGAAAAATGATTAGCTTGCATGCTTGTTAACAAGATAATAAGGCTATATTTGGAAATTCAATCTTAGTCAGGAAAAGGCAAGAAACCGAACTTGTAAAGCACAAATTTCTATCAGTTCCTTAATAAAATCCATAATCCAAACATGGCCTAAAATGATTAACAAAGACCAAGTAATCCAAGACACATATATTATTTATTTTCTCTTTTTCATCTACACATTATAATGTAGATAAAATTTGGCGGAGTTCAATGTGCATCATACGAACTCAAAATGATTTCATGCTTCATTCTTTTTTTTGGTAATTAATTTCATGCCTTAATAAGTAAACACAGAATAATTAAGACCAAGTATAATCCAATTTGATATGTTCATATTTGTGAAAGAGCATTAATTGCACATACATTACATACCATTACTCTGTAATTTATCAAAATTTAAAACAGTATTACTCAATTATACTTCAAATCTAAAAAGTACACAAACACAGATAATCATACGTATAGCGTTTGCAATCAATTTCACCTTCAATCCAGACACAGGCATCACGAATCTAGAATATAATTACAGCAAAAATTAGAGTATAACTTACGGGTGGGAGTAGAGTGTGGCGATTGGATTGGATTGGATTGAATTGAATAGTACATATCTACTGGAGAATTATTATTATTATTACTATTTATTTTAATTTAATGGGGATTGACATTCCACGTGCGTAGAAATGAATGTGGACTACAATTGCCGTGGACCAGAAAGTGAGAAGAGAATCCTTTTCTTGCTCACACTGCAAATAATGATAGTTGTATACAAAAAGGAAAAAGGAAACAATTTCGACGTTTAAAACGAAGGAATATATATGATTGGATCTCAGCGGATTCTAGTATCTTGCTCAAATCAAAATAGCTGGACTTTAGCTAGGCTTTAATCACTGATACTGCCCCTTATATGTTTTTTTTTTACTTTTTCTTTTTACTGCCCCTTATATGTTCTCCATATACAATTTTTTTGGTGAAATAAGGTTACCCCTTAGAGTATGGAACGGTATCAGTTATTTATTAAGTATCAATTGTAACATTTATCTTCGTATGTTATAGTTTTGTAGTTTTTATTTTAAAAATACCCCTGCTCCTTTCATAAATAATAAATTTCTTATTAATTTATCAAAATAAAATTGTCTATTTACTAATTATGAATCTATTCATCCACCAAACAACATTATGTTTTTATTTCTTCATTTCTTTTGTTACCTTTCTTTTTTCGATCTCAAATTTTTCTTCATTTTCATCTCATTTTTTTATACCGAAGCAAAAAAAAGAAATGAAGAAATTGAAATATAATATTGTTTAGTAGATGAATGAATTCATAATTAATAAATTTTATTTTTGATAAAGAAGTGAAGAAATTAAAACATAATATTGTTTGGTGTCAAACTTGAATTTGGTAAGAAAGAATTTGAAGGAAAATTACTCAACATTTTGAATAATAATTCGTACCGAAAATAAATGAGATAATTACAATTGATACTTTAGGGGGTTAACTGATACTACCCTATATTTTATTAAGGGGGAAACTGTATTCACCCTAGTTTTTCAGACACAAATAATTTTTTTTTTTTTTACACTTAAAGTGGTTGTAGATAAGTGACATTAAATTGGAGTATTATTTTATGCGAGAGGTTAGTTTTGAAGAAAAAAAACCATTTTAGGAAAACTTATTTTGACTCTTAAATTGAAATATTTCAAATAAAGAATAAAGGAAGAAATATAGGACAATCACTTTAGCACTTTCATAATAATTTTATTTAAAAAAAAATGTCATGTTAATTTCTCATATTTTTTGAGGCAGTTTGTGCCGGAGCCGACATCACGTGTCCAGCACGTGATATTTTGGAGTGTATTTCTTATAAAAAAATAAAAATGTCTTTTCATAATTCCAAAAAATAAGTCTAAATTGAGTTCTTACCTTTAATGACGACACTCATAATCATGTGCTCTTAAATTTTTCTTCCCGAGTGTTGACCTCAAACTATCAACCCAAAATCTTGACGCTTTTGATTCTTTAACTAATTTACAGGTTTCGTATTAAAATTATTGAATATAATGCTCAATGTTGGTGAACCTTTTATTTAATGTATGAACAGGTTTTTATCGAAACTATTGAATATAATGTTAACATTGTATATATGTCAAAAAAATGTATTATATCAAGTAATAAACTATCTTCAACATTTTATGACCTTTAAAACAATAATTTAAAATTAATAGTTTCAAATTCTTAGCTTTACTATATTTGAGAGGTACTTCAGAAAAATAAATTAAAAAGAAAATCTTGTTTCCAAACATAGTAATACGCAAGTTACTTTTCTCAGAGATTGAGGAAAGTCCTAATCGGGACCAGTGCAATTGAACCCCGTTCAATAATTTAGATTTAGCTTAACAGAATTACAGCTTAAATTTTCAATGCAACTGATAACCCAAAACAAAGATATAGTAGAAGAAAAACAAATAGTTCCATATAGCAAATAAGAAATTTGATCAAAATTCATCTAACCACAACACCTATTAGGCTATTACACACCTTTTAGTTATACAACAAAAAAGAATTGGTCTATAACGTATAGCGTAAATTGGTCAACCTAAAAATGGTTCCACTAGAATCACAAATGTTCAAAGGGGAAATTTCAATAAGTAGGTATTTAAGTATTACTCGGGACAATATAAATTCCCCAACAATAAATAGAGTAGCAAATTGTTCATCATTACCATATCCTTCCTTGCAAGGCAAAATCTCAATCGTTCCTAGACAGTACCCGCTCCATCAAATCAGTCGGTACTAGGCGTAGGAGCTCTGCCACGGTTTAGGGCTTCTGCTTCGACTTCTAACTCCGTTGGCATATGAATTTCCAAAATTACCCCTACCACCATTTCGTCCACCGTATGAAGAATCATAACGTCCACCACCACGACCGCCATTATATCCATTAGGACCCGAGCCCCACTGACGTTTTGCCCTTCCCATCCCACCGCCACGTGAAGCCATATTACGAACTTCAATTGGAACATTTTGGTTTGCGCCTTCTAAAAGTTTGACGAGATCTGATGCATGTTTTGCATCTTGGTCAGAGAGGAAAGTATAAGCTATACCAGTGGCACCTGCACGTCCAGTTCTTCCGATTCTGTGAACATAGTCCTCTACTCCATTTGGGAAGTCATAATTTATCACTACCCTGTTATCATTACACAAGATATATATCACAATTGCAAAACATAACACAATGCATACAGTAAAATCTGGACTTAGATAATAGTAGCTTCGGTAATGGAAGGGGGGAAATTGTAGATGATATCAAACATGCTTCCAGCCCCAACAAAACAAAAAAGAATAAACAAATACTAAGAAAGTTCCTACCTTTTAAGAATCAATTCCATTATATTTTCCACCTTCCAATAATTGAAATTGGGGTTAATTTATTGGTGGATTAGAAACAAAAGAGGTACAAAATGGAAACTATAATGTCCAATTAAATATTGGAAAACTAATCCGGGTCCTAACCTATGATTATAATTGGGGTTGAATTTGAAAATTCTTTGTGGGCTGTGTTTTCCTTATGGAAATTGAATTTGGACAACGAAACACCTCATAAACTCATATAAATATTGGGGAAACCACACTTGTTCTACCACAAGACAGTGAATTTGTGCATGTGTATATATCAGCCACTAACCTGATATCCTTAATGTCCAGGCCACGTGCGGCAACATCAGTAGCTACAAGTATTGCGGACCTTCCTGTGCGGAACTGATTCAACACATAGTCCCTCTCTCCCTGAGATTTGTCTCCGTGAATAGCAGCAGCTCCAAATTGTCGAGTTAAGTTACCTGCAAGTTGATCACACATTTTCTTTGTAGAGCAGAAAATGATTACCTTTGATCCAGGTTCTTGAGATCTTAATATCTGTTCCAAGCGCCTGCGCTTATCCATTGGTGACATAACTTCGACATACTGTGGCATAAAAATAACTAATATGTTAACTTGGTAAAAAATCTAAAACACTGAAAATTTTCGACAGTATTTCAAGAAGACAGAAAGGGTGAAAATTTAATCGAAAATATACCTGGGTAATTGCCTTGTTTGCAGCAAGCACATTGACACTTCCAATGTTAACCTGAACAGGGTTAACAAGTAGATCAGCAGCAATTTTGCGCACTTCTTTCGGCCATGTTGCAGTGTACATAAGAGTTTGCCTAAGAGAAGGCACCTCCTTCACGATTTTCCTTATCTGGGGTTCAAAACCCATGTCCAGCATCCTGTCTGCCTCATCTAACACCAAATATGACACTTGACGAAGGCTAATCCTTCTCATCTCCAGAATATCATTCAACCGACCAGGAGTAGCCACCACCACATCAACACCTCTGTCTAGGTCTCTCAACTGAGGACCTTTAGGTGCACCTCCATATAAACACTGCATAAAAAAACACTAAAATCAGTATGGGACTCTTGAGAATATAAGATAGATGAACCACCCATCTGTATACATGAGTTAACCGTGTTTAAATAGATCATTTAGAACATTTTTTTGATCAATATGGATTGTAAAGAACAAATAACCTAGTTCAGTGACTTCAATCCCAAAAAGATAACTTGTTTGAATACATAAATAGAGAAGTAGCCTTACAGCAAAAAAAAGTGCAGATTCAGAAATATAGATTCAGAAATATGAGAGATAGTATGCCCATGTGCAACAGCAAGGTATGATGACAATGCAAAA
This sequence comes from Penstemon davidsonii, assembly GCA_034814905.1. Lineage (NCBI taxonomy): Eukaryota > Viridiplantae > Streptophyta > Magnoliopsida > Lamiales > Plantaginaceae > Penstemon > Penstemon davidsonii. The sequence goes on from JAYDYQ010002688.1 coordinate 11,635,599, forward strand.
GGAAGTACATGCTGGTACAAAAAAAAATATTGAAGAATGATAAGCAGAGGGCATTGTTAAATTTGTACCGTGCATGATATCTTAGATGATCTACCAAACTTCACAGCTTCATCCTGTATCTGAGTCGCCAACTCTCTTGTTGGTGAGAGAACCAAAACTGTGGGACCTAGTTTAGTATTATTGCGCCGTTGTCTCAGATGAACAAAGCCAGGCATCAAGTAACCCAAAGTCTTTCCAGAACCTGTCTTGGCAATAGCTACTATATCACGTCCTTGTAGAGCAATTGGCCATGACTGCGCCTGTATTGGAGTAGGAGCAGAAAAACCAACATGTAGCACCTGAAAATGAAATACGAAATAGGCAACTTCCATAAGCAGGGTAGTGCTTCAAAACTTTAGGTAGGTTTCTTTTGAACTCATGCAAGTGGCCATGGAAAGAAGAAGCATTATCCCCCACTGAAATCAGGCACTGCTTGCTGATGCAAGCAAGAGTAGGAGGACGCCTCTTCTTCTATTAGGACCAAGGGGCAGACTGAATAGCTACCAACAGAAGTCCCGGCCAAACTTGGATGATTCAGATAGCCCTCCATATATATTGGTCCACCAATAGGGGCGCTCCAAATACATGCAAGCCCTCACAGGAGTGTGCCACAGCGTACGACATTTGGCTCCTCCATAGAGCAAATATCGCACCTGCGACAAAAGTACAGATGGAAAAAGTTGAGCATGAGTTTTAATCTCCAGAATGGACCTCCAGTAAATTTCAAACACTGGAGAAAATTACTTGATTCATAGTTCATACTAATTTCTTCCAAGAGTCAAACAGATTGTTAAGGTAAAATTAACTCCATACCTCCCTCAAAATCTCTGAAGGAAAACCAGTGTCTTCAAATGAGATGAAAGGTTGGGGCACATTATCTCCCTGGCCAGTTGAAGTACAGTCAACAATTATAATTTAGAGAAGAAAATAAATAATAGATCAAAAAGAGGAGAGAGATGTTGTAAAACAGAGAACCATAAGATTACCATAAAGCAACAGGAGAATACAGAGTATCTCTTCAAAAATCAACACACTAGGAATCAACATATGCATGAGATGATAAAGATGCTTACACTGACGGTAATTTCATGCTGACGACGATAGGCCTCAGCAGACAAACCATTGACTGCACTTTTAGAAGCATATGATCCATTTCCAGCAGTGCCTTTCACTTCTGGCTCATTCTGCAAGTAATCTGATCTACTTCTGGCAGCCTAACACAAATTATAGAAAAGGAAATAAAACACCTGGCATATTTGCACCCAATCGAAAACACAGGAGAAACTTAACATATTCACGGGCCCTAGCATTACACATGTAATGTGAAAAACAATTGTTTTGACTACTTTAAGGCTTCTAATATATGATGCAAAACAAAAGTATTCACATATAAAAAAATAGTTCATCAGAGGATCCAACAGTATCATAGATAGTTACAAAACTTAACACACAAACTCTGTCTACATTAGATAAGAGAAGTTCAAATTTGACTTAACCAACTTTTCATAAGCAGTCAGCAATCATCAGTTTGGCAATTCGTCACGGCAAATGCTTTTTCAAATATTCACGGATTTAGAAAATTAGAAACAGTTTAAGAGTAGAATGATCATTGAACCTGATAAAATTACTTTAAAAGGAGAGCCAATTTTATAAATTGCCACTAAGAGACAAGATATTCATCCAGTATAGAAATTATGTTTTATTCTGTAAGTAAATCCCAGATCAAATATGTTAAAGCCATTGTATTGCTCTATTGGATAGATTTTCTACATTTGCAAAAAAGTAATGACCCCTAAAACTCATATACATGGAATGATAGAACTAATACCAAGGGGAAAAAACATAGGATTGTAGAACTCATAAACATAGAATCATAGAACTAATGCCAAAAGTCAAAAACTAAGAATGACAGAACCCATATACATAGAAAGATAGAACTAATACCAAAAGGCGTAAAACAGTATCAAAGGAAGAGCAATGGAATTAGCAAAGTTCTTGAATAAAACCGACCCAGCATAAGTAGTCTGAGTTCAGGACAGAGCTGCATACCATCATGACAACATAAAGATAAGTATAGAATACATAAAAATATTGGTCTAGCAGTATCAATGTACCATCATATGGAGAAGGAAGGATAAAGGGCAAAGGACAGTTATGCCAGTATCACAATGTACATATTTCTCACAAAAAAAGTTCAGGGAAATTAAATCAGAAATCTGGACTATGATAATTTTACAACTTTCCAAATTTTAATAAATCTGTAGTCAACATCACAAAAAATCGAACCATTACAAAATAAACTGAATAATTTATCGTGGACTTATCATCTAACATCCTACAAAGCAAGAAAACAAATTAGAAGGATTGCACCTACATAAATAATAGGGAAGTAGAATTATGAAAGAACTACTTGACACACCTGATAAGTTGCAGCTCCGGAAGCAACTTTTGCTGACCCACCATTGCTACTTTTGTTATATATATTATCGTCATCATTGGCGTTGTGGTTTCTTTTGGGGGACTTTTGAACTGATGAGTTTAAAGATTTGTGTGATGGAAACGAGCTTGCATGAGAAGTGGCGATAGGTCTCTCATATTGGGTTGCATTAGTGTCTGGATTCCAGAAATAAAGATATCCAGTCTCAACATCAACAAGCCCTTTCCATGGTTTCGGTAGGGTGGGATCCTCTGGCGCATACTGTATGGCAGTAGCTGAGGCAGTTTCAGTTGTAGACATACCAATCTTCCCTATGAAATATCCTGTAGCGTCAATACATGCAAATTACCCCAAAGGAAGTGAATCAAAGGTCAAAAACTTACAGGATTAATATATTATAAAACATTCTTGGCCACAGACAATAGGATCTACTACCAAAAATATATTTGATTATATATTCAATATAAAAATGCTACTGGAATATTAAGCTTCAAATCAAAGACATCAAAATACACACTGTATGCAGCACCTATAAGAGATAACTTTACACATGGCAAATGCAACCACCATATTCATATTCAACATGAACAATTTCTGAAGGCGTTCCTAAGATCTAATTATCTACACAAAAGCATCACTCACCTTTTAGAAAACATTAATATATACACATATACACAGAACCCGCATAAATTTACTGATAGAGCCGGCATCCATTAACCGCAAGACCTAAATCTTAAACATACGGAAAAATTCAAAGGTCGCGACAGCAAAAGAAGAAATCTCACTTTAGGGATTCACCTGCAAAATCCTGCTCCGAAACCCTAAAAAATACTTATCACGAATCCGCTCACCTAATTAACATCAATATCTCAAACATTACATTCAGATCTGAAAAATCTAGAAATAGCAGCAGAAATTTAGGGCATACAGAGAGAATTATACCGTTCGATGTAGGTCCTCCACACAACAGAAAAGCTCCCCTTTGCAACGTTCTCTCTCTAAAGAAGTGATTACCAACAAATACTGTATACAATCGAAGTGTATGTATATGTTTAGGAGAGAGAAAACTACGCTTCCGAGAAAACAGAAGCGTAGGCAAATGAAACTGGGAGATGGAGGCGGGTATTTATATGAGCCGAAGACGCAAAAGGTTTAACCTATGTTGTATGTACTGTGATTTCATTTAGTTATAAACCACCGCATCAGTAATTATTTTGAAAAAAATAATAGTAATAGTAAAAATAAAATGGACTACTTGCAAGGCACCGGCAAAATTCCCTGTCGGTATTCATAATTTTTTTTTGATAGCTCATATACTTAGGGCATCTCCAATGGTGGGGGCTCGGGGCTCCGGAGCCCAGAGGCTGCCCTGCCCCCACCCCGAGCCCTGCCTGGTCGTCTCCAATGACAGGACTCCGAAATGGAATTAATTCTATTTTCTTTCCTTGCCCACTCTCATCTATAATTAAAATAAATTTGATAAATATAAAATTTATTCGGGTTTTTTTGGAATTATATTCTACTCCGTTAGTAGATTAAAACGGTATATAGTATGTCCAAATCGGAGTTCGGGTGAATGAGAAATTGATTCTCAAAGATCAACCTTTGAAATGGAAGAAAAAAAATATAAGTGGTTTTATCCCACATTGGAATTAGAAGGAAAAATCTTGAGGTTTATATATGATTTGACAATGTAGTGGTATAACAATCTAGCTACAAAAAGTCTATTCCCTCACGCGCAGGGGGGGGGGGATTGCAAATCATGGATCGAAATTCACTTTGGACCTTCAAGACTTGTGCGAGCCCGCGACCTGCGGACACGAATTCAGTCCAATTCTCTAGCTTTAATTCCATTTTCTTTCCTTGCCCACTCTCATCTATAATTAAAATAAATTTGATAAATATAAAATTTATTCGGGTTTTTTCGGAATTATATTCTACTCCGTTAGTAGATTAAAACGGTATATAGTATGTCCAAATCGGAGTTCGGGTGAATGAGAAATTGATTCTCAAAGATCAACCTTTGAAATGGAAGAAAAAAATAGAAGTGGTTTTATCCCACATTGGAATTAGAAGGAAAAATCTTGAGGTTTATATATGATTTGACAATGTAGTGGTATAACAATCTAGCTACCAAAAGTCTATTCCCTCACGCGCAGGGGAGGGGGGGGTGCAAATCATGGATCGAAATTCACTTTGGACCTTCAAGACTTGTGCGAGCCCGCGACCTGCTGACATGAATGCAGTCCAATTCTCTAGCTTTAATTCCATTTTCTTTCCTTGCCCACTCTCATCTATAAATTTGATAAATATAAAATTTATTCGGGTTTTTTCGGAATTATATTCTACTCCGTTAGTAGATTAAAACGGTATATAGTATGTCCAAATCGGAGTTCGGGTGAATGAGAAATTGATTCTCAAAGATCAACCTTTGAAATGGAAGAAAAAAACTAGAAGTGGTTTTATCCCACATTGGAATTAGAAGGAAAAATCTTGAGGTTTATATATGATTTGACAATGTAGTGGTATAACAATCTAGCTACAAAAAGTCTATTCCCTCACGCGCAGGGGGGGGGGGGTTGCAAATCATGGATCGAAATTCACTTTGGACCTTCAAGACTTGTGCGAGCCCGCGACCTTCGGACACGAATTCAGTCCAATTCTCTAGCTTTAATTCCATTTTCTTTCCTTGCCCACTCTCATCTATAATTAAAATAAATTTGATAAATATAAAATTTATTCGGGTTTTTTCGGAATTATATTCTACTCCGTTAGTAGATTAAAACGGTATATAGTATGTCCAAATCGGAGTTCGGGTGAATGAGAAATTGATTCTCAAAGATCAACCTTTGAAATGGAAGAAAAAAATAGAAGTGGTTTTATCCCACATTGGAATTAGAAGGAAAAATCTTGAGGTTTATATATGATTTGACAATGTAGTGGTATAACAATCTAGCTACCAAAAGTCTATTCCCTCACGCGCAGGGGGGGGGGGGGGGGCAAATCATGGATCGAAATTCACTTTGGACCTTCAAGACTTGTGCGAGCCCGCGACCTGCTGACATGAATGCAGTCCAATTCTCTAGCTTTAATTCCATTTTCTTTCCTTGCCCACTCTCATCTATAAATTTGATAAATATAAAATTTATTCGGGTTTTTTCGGAATTATATTCTACTCCGTTAGTAGATTAAAACGGTATATAGTATGTCCAAATCGGAGTTCGGGTGAATGAGAAATTGATTCTCAAAGATCAACCTTTGAAATGGAAGAAAAAAAATAGAAGTGGTTTTATCCCACATTGGAATTAGAAGGAAAAATCTTGAGGTTTATATATGATTTGACAATGTAGTGGTATAACAATCTAGCTACCAAAAGTCTATTCCCTCACGCGCAGGGGAGGGGGGGTGCAAATCATGGATCGAAATTCACTTTGGACCTTCAAGACTTGTGCGAACCCGTGACCTGCGGACACGAATGCAGTCCAATTCTCTAGCTTTAATTCCATTTTCTTTCCTTGCCCACTCTCATCTATAATTAAAATAAATTTGATAAATATAAAATTTATTCGGGTTTTTTCGGAATTATATTCTACTCCGTTAGTAGATTAAAACGGTATATAGTATGTCCAAATCGGAGTTCGGGTGAATGAGAAATTGATTCTCAAAGATCAACCTTTGAAATGGAAGAAAAAAATAGAAGTGGTTTTATCCCACATTGGAATTAGAAGGAAAAATCTTGAGGTTTATATATGATTTGACAATGTAGTGGTATAACAATCTAGCTACCAAAAGTCTATTCCCTCACGCGCAGGGGGGGGTGCAAATCATGGATCGAAATTCACTTTGGACCTTCAAGACTTGTGCGAGCCCGCGACCTGCGGACACGCATGCAGTCCAATTCTCTAGCTTTAATTCCATTTTCTTTCCTTGCCCACTCTCATCTATAAATTTGATAAATATAAAATTTATTCGGGTTTTTTCGGAATTATATTCTACTCCGTTAGTAGATTAAAACGGTATATAGTATGTCGATCCAAATCGGAGTTCGGGTGAATGAGAAATTGATTCTCAAAGATCAACCTTTGAAATGGAAGAAAAAAAATATAAGTGGTTTTATCCCACATTGGAATTAGAAGGAAAAATCTTGAGGTTTATATATGATTTGACAATGTAGTGGTATAACAATCTAGCTACCAAAAGTCTATTCCCTCACGCGCAGGGGGGGGGGGTGCAAATCATGGATCGAAATTCACTTTAGACCTTCAAGACTTGTGCGAGCCCGTGACCTGCGGACACGAATGCGGTCCAATTCTCTAGCTTTCGGACAATCCCAATTTTTGCATATCTCCTTTTTTTATTAAAACAATTAATTAGAACTTATTAAATGCAAAAAAATTATCTCCATATTTTTATTTTTATTAAATAATTCAATTCTACGCATTTAATTTAGATGTTAAATTTAATTTTATTAATTATTTATTTATTTTATTAAACTTATTAAATAAACTAATTTTTATAAAGAAATAAAAAAAACAGGTCCAACCAGGGACGCGTGAACTCACGCGCCCCTCTTTCTTCTCTAGAATTCCCACGCGGGAACGAGCCGCGGCCAGGGCTCCGCGGAGCCCCGTTCCCGCCCCGTTGCCCATCCCGCCCCGACCCCCATCTCCGTTGGAGATGACTTCTCCCGCCGACCCCGACCATCTCCATTGGAGATGGCCTTACGTCTCTGATGGGTTTGATATTTCTTGTACTTTTGATAAGTTTTCATTGACTTATTAACATCCTCCTAACCCTATTTGCCCCTTTGTTTGATGGTCTTTTTGAGCCTTGTATTTTTCCTGATGATAATATTGCTCTTTGTGTCACCCATTGGCTCTTCCCCATTGAAAATTAAAAAAGTGTTTTTCTCTATAAACTCTCACAAGAGCCTGGGGCCAGTGGCTTCTCCCCCATTTTTTGCAAAAAAAATTGGACGTTGTTGGCCCTGATGATTTTCTCTTAAAAGCTTTTAACCATACTCTTATTGCTCTCATTCCGAAAAAGGTTAACGCTTGCAAAGTCACTGTTTTTCGTCTCATTATTCTATGCAATATTGTTTTTAGAGCAATCACTAAAATTATTGCCAATAGATTAAAAGGTCTCCTCGATAACCTCATCTCCCCCACCCAATTCACTTTTGTTCTGGGACGAAACATTACTCCATTCTGTCTCACGAGCTCCTCCATTGTATCAACTCTTAGAAAAATCCAAAAACGCTGCCATGGCCATTAAACTTGAGCTCTCCAAAACTTTTGATAGAGTTGAATGACCCGTCCTCTTTAAAATCCTCTCGGCTTTTGGTTTTGATCAAAACTTCATCAATCTTATTGATCAATGCATCACTACCATTAGCTTCTCCACAATTGTCAATGGTTCGTCACATGGTTTCTTTAAACCGACCCGCGTCTTGCGTCAAGGAGACCCACTGTCTCCTTTTCTCTTTATCATCTTCACTGAGATCCTCATTCGACTTAATACTCGAGCCAAACATGAAAGTTTAATTCATGATATCAAGATAAGTCGTAATTGTCCCCCGGTCTCCCACCTCTTTTTTGCCGACGATATCACAATCTTTTGTAAAGCTAACGAGGAAAATGCTTTTGGTATTAAAAATGTTCTAAACACCTTCGAATCTTGGTCCGGCCAATCGAATCTAGTTGCTTTCTTCGTAACAAAATACCTTATATCCTTGAAATGAAAAGGTGCAACCATAAGTCAAAACATCTAGGCATTCCTTTTTGTAAAACTTCGGGTAGCAAAGCTTGCTTAACGATATCATTGGCAAACTCGAAAAAATACTTAGTGGTTGGTGTGCCCGTTTGCTTTCTAATGCGAGACGCAACGTCCTTGCCAGATCGGTTGCCCAAGACATTCCTTCATATGACCACCTTCCTCCTCCCAAAAAACCTTTGTGACAGACTCGATTCCATGATCCGTAAATTTTGGTTGCAAGCTAATGATAAACCTCACTTCCTTGCTCTTAAATGTTGGGACACTCTTTGTACCCCAAGTGGAATGGGAGAATCGGACTCTGTCGCTCGCACGACTTGAACAAAGCTCTCATTGCCAAACTTTCTTGAACGTTCTTTCTTCCTCTAATAAAATGTGGGTATCCTTACTCTCCGCCAAATATCTCCAATCCCAAAGCATTCTTGTAGATGCTCGCCCAAAAAGCAATATATCTTGGGTTTGGAAAAGAAGTCTTGCTTGTGTTCCCTCATTAAAAAATATGCTTGTTACAAAGTCTCTTCGAACTCGGCCATCAACATTTGGAATGATCCTTGGATTCCCTCTCTTGATAATTTCATCCCACTTGGATCTCGGTCATTCTTAAACAAAACCATTCTATTTTCCCGGATCCCCACCTCACTCTCGAATTCCTTAACTTTTGTGTTGTTACCATGGATCAGGTTTAGAACGCTCGTAACTTTCGTCTTCATAATCCAATTGCGGCTACACCAAATCATTTTTCTTTGGCGAACAGGTGTAGCAAGATTTCCTCCGAACATGCCGCTGCTCAGGCTGTTGCCTTGGCTATTGCCTCATTCCCTCATCTTTGTTATGATTGGAATCCACCTGCTGCAAATTGGTTCAAAGTCAATATTGATGCAACTTTTGCCAATGGATTTGGTTCTCTCTCAATTCTTGTTTGGGATTGTTTTGGTTCGGTTATCTTTGTTGTAGTGTTCAATGATGCTTTCTTCGACGCAACTGCTGTCGAAACTACCGCTATTCTTAAAGCTTTTGTGCTCCTTGATCAAGCTAAATGCTCAAAAGTTTTATTCGAAAGTGACTTCCTCAATTCCGTTCTTATGATCACTTGTAAGGCCCCTGTTTTTTAATGGAGCAGCGAAGTTGATGCTCTTAAAGCTAGAAAGTCCTCCTTGGTTGACCTAAATGGAAAATTAAGAAGATCCCAAGACTTGGCAATAAAGTCGCACACAATCTCGCTAAATGGGGCAAACTTTGTAATCGGGATGGACCTATTCCCTTATGAGGCGCAAACGGGAGAATTTATCCTGGAAGCGGAAGTACTGCCTCACAAGGGTTTATGTACAACGAACGGGCAAACCATTATGGGTTGTATCTGAAGACATGGAAAAAGACGTTTTTATGTCAGCAACAGAAGCCCAAGCTTATGGAATTGTTGATCTTGTAGCAGTTGAATGGAAAACAATGGATTTTGTACAAATCTCCTAATTGTTCCAGAGCAACTAGAAAGAGATTCTTCAACCAGAAAGAATTCGGTTCAGATGTAGGATACCTATCCAGAAGTATTCGCAACTCAATTATAGATGATGGAATCATCAAAGATTTGACCTTTTTGAACTCTGTTTGTAACTCACTAGAGGCCCAGAAACAAAGAGAAGATGTGTACGAACGAGATATCCAGCAACAAGTGATAGAATAGTGTCCGGCAAGCCAACTGTATGGCTGCCATTTATTGTAATAAATAAAGGAACTATTCAATTTAGATTAATAAATGCATCTTTATTATATGGTCAACTTTATCTTATGTAATAATTATCTACGCATAAGGATACAAGTCCTTAGATCACAGGGCTATGGGACAACCCGTGGACTGATCTCCAAGGCCGTGATCTAGAACACATTCAAGAGTCGTAGAATCCAATCGAGATGGGACATCGTTGGATTCGGTTAGACTCTCACTAATGTGTATACTCCGATGAACTGGAGGACGCTGGGGTCCACGAGCGTGACTGGGATAGTCGATACACATAAGTGGGTGACTTGCTGGGATGGCAAGTGCACTGAATACCCCAATTAGGAAATAACTCATCATGGAAGCGGTAGTCGCATATCGGAGTTGAAGTTATTTCTATTTACAATAGTATACGAGGAATGATCCCTAAATACTTGAGGTGATAGGGTTTATCTCGTGCGAGAACGTCTATAGTTAGATGTGAGTTCCGACCGACTGGAGATCACCAGAAAGTCTCTGTGGATTCACGTTGGGTATAGAGGGACTCGTATGCAGGTTCATATCATCAACAAATGATCCATTGACCCGACTTGATAGGTTGGGAAATTCTCCTATGGATTTCTGTGAGAAATTAATTCTGGTAAAATCCTTGGCCAAGGTATCTGACGGCTTTATGAAAGTAGCTCATAAAGATTAAGTCAAAGAGAATTATTTCAAGATCAGAATGCATAAGGTCAAAACAAATTAAAAAGGGAACCGATGAAAAAATCCATGCCCTTAAGTATTGACTGGGAGATCGATCGATGGAGAGATTATAGCGTATATGGAAATTGTAAATGATTAAAAGGTTCACTGAATTAATTCACCAGTGATTGGGCTCCATGGGCTTGTGGCCAGACATCGACCGTGGAGTGTGGGAGAATTTCCAAATTAGCAGGGGTGCTAATTTTGGAATGATCAGTCGACAGAGTGTTCGATTGATTTAGAGTATTTAATACTCGAGTAATTAAATAAATATTTAATTATAACCCACGGCCAATTATGTGGTGAACCTACGGGGGCATACACAATACACATGAAGCGAAAGCGAGGAAATGGAGAACAACTGAGTCAACTGAATCGACTGGGTCGATTGGGGTGACTGGGTCGACTGGGTCGACCCAATTGGAGCGAAAGTGATCCAATTGAAATTGGATCTAGACTGGAAATTAAATTGGAATTTAATTTATGAGTTAGTTAATTAAATTGGATTTAATTAATTATGGGAAGATTTAATTAAATAGACTTAGAGTCTAATTTAATTAAATGAGAAAGAAATAAATTAATTGGGCCATTTAATTGAGAAATTAAATAAAGACCCAATTAATTAAATCAAGTATGGGCCATGAATTAATTAGAAGACTTGGTCTTCCAATTAAAAGGGGCCATGGCCCATGTAGGAGAATTAGAAGACTTGGGAGTCCTAATCCTAGGAGGATTAGGATTATGAGATTCCTATAAATAGGAGACTTGATGTCATATCTCATACACACTAATCAAGAGCCAAAAGCCAAGTCAAGAAAAATTCTCTCCCTCTCTCCCTAGAGAAATCGGCCGAACCCTTCTTCCTTTTGGAAGAATTTTTCGATTTCGTTTTCGTTCCAATCTTGTTCTCTAATCCTAGATATTAATATGTCCTATGTTCTAGCCGATTATGATATATTATATTTTGTGATATTGTGGTGTATCAACTCGTAGAGGCGCAACTCGTGGGGCGCTACAACAAAGCTTGGATCGATTCTACCGAGGGAGAAAACACAACGACTTTGCTAGTTACTTGGATTTGCTAGGAGACAGGTATAATTTGGATCTAATTATTTTTGTCGTTTAATATTCATATATATACAACCAGTTTAGTATCCTGGCAAGATTCCGTAAGAGGTCCTTAAAATTTTTTGTTTTCCGCTGCCTGAAGGGCTGTTTATCTTACCGAATCCCAACAGTGGTATCAGAGCCAACTCTGGCTTTGTATATATATGAATTTGCAAATTCTGTGTTTTAAATCATATGTTGGATTTATGTGTGGCTAGTTCTTTAACTGTGTTTGTTTTAGAACGTAGATCTGTTTAACTTGGAGTTAAAGAAAATTTTTAATTCGAAATTTTAAATTTTTTTTTTAATTGGATCCAACCGCGGTGGCACGCGGCGGTGCGCGGCCACCGCACGCTGCTGCCCACGGCAGCGTGCGAACAGCACGCTGGCCGCGCGTGCGACACACAGCAGCAGCCTACGGGCTGCCTGCCGTGTGCTGTCACGCGCAGCCGCCTGCTGCCGTATGCTGCCACGCGTAGCAGCGGCTGCCACGGGCAGCCCACGCGCGGACTTCGTGGCCGCGCGTGTGCCGTCCACGTGGCAGTTCACTATTGGCCGAGATATGGCTGATTTTTGGTTGGACTCTAATTCTGCCTATTTTGAAAAATCTGAAAAATCTTGGAGATTTGTGAGATTAGGAAACTTGGAGTTTTGGATAAGGTAGGAATCTTGGAAGATTTGGGAACTACCATAGTTATCTAATCTAGTCAAAATAGGATTATCTTGAGAATCTTGGAGATTTGGAAAATTGGGAAACTTAGAGTTTTGGACAAGATAAGAATCTTGGAAGATTTGTAACTATCTTAATTAACCAACTTTATCAAGATAAGAATTGTAGATTACTTAGAACTCAAGTAAGAGTTAATTAATCTTAGAGATTAATTGTTAATTCAAAATTAATTAACTTGGATAATTTTTGTGAATTAAAATTAAAGGAGCCGATAAATTTACATTTTTGTAATTATGTGAATTTATGCATGTTCTTGAGTGAATATGTGGATTGATCGATTTCTGCCCCTAAGCCCTGTGTAGTTTTTGGTTTATTTTTATGGGTTGTAATTAAATGGGCATGATTGGTGCCCCTTGCTTGCGCAATTAAAATGTAATAGAATAGGGCCATTATAAGTTAGACTTAGTTTAGGCTTGGAGCCGAGAAGACCTCATGAAGACTTGGAGATCCACATGGAGGCCCATTACCTTGGAGGACATGGAGGCCCAATTCAATACATGGAGGCCCAATCAAGGAGGATATTACAAGAAGGCCCATGCATGTATGGGTTTGAAAATTGTAATAGTTAGGACATTTAATTTCCACCCTAGACTGACCAATTGATCCATCGCATGGCTCGTGATGGATCGCATAGGATGGGCAATCGATCAATCATATCTTGCTAGGTGATGTATGTTTACTTATTATTCTTTGATGTATGTCATGCATGCTTAGAATAGATAACATAAACAAGATGAAGCATAATCTGATGAGACCTCGCACAAGAAAATTTGATAAAACCTCCAATTGAACTTTAAAATTCAATTATAATATTAAATCGAATAACGGGCGCATATGAATGGTGTCTATGGTCCGAGCCTATCCAATTACTAGGTCTTAGGCATATTGTACGAATATATCTCGATGTCTCACGAGTCGTGGGTCGAGCTATAGGAAGATAATATGTCTATTGCCTCGATGCACAGTTTAGTGCCAAGGGAGGGGATAGCAAGGTTCTAGGCGCTGTCTCACGAGTCGTGGGGCGTCTAGGATTGAACTATTTCTCTCCACGAGTATTGGACATGATTTAACGCTAGTAAATATGGATGTCTCACGAGTCGTGGGTCCATAACGAAAAACGAGGCTAAATGAACTCAAGGGTTAGCTGTGATGGTTAACCGACGACGATGTCGTCCACCAAGTGGATCAAATAGTATGGCCAACGAGTCGTGGGTACTAGGAGATTGCATTTGGGCCTTGAGCCCGCTAGGATATTTTGATATTCCCGAAACTTATGTGGGGGCATAAGATTTTGATTAAAATAGTGGGAGTAATTTACAAATAAAAACCATGTTTGTAAATTGTGCATTTAAAATTAATCATTCGCGTATTTATTTCTTCTATCGTCTTTTTATAGATATGATGACCAAAGAGCTTAGAGCACTTAGAGATTTGTCCATCTCATCACTTGAACGTAATATTTTAACTGGACCAAATCTGCACTTCTGGTCACACCATCTGAATGGACTTTTTGATGCTGAAAACATTTCATACGTTTTGTATGTACCTCCACCCGTTGATATTTCACATGATGTTCCCGATGAGCTTCGAAAAAGCATCACTAAATGGAAATTGGATGATAGCTTAGCTCGCGATTACATGTTGGAATATATGTCACTTGATCTATGGTTACAACATGAGCATATGGTATCCGCAAAAGAGATTCTCTCGAATCTCAAATTCCTTTATGGGATTAGAGATGGACGTCGCAGATTCGCGATAACGAGAGAACTCTTGCAAGCAAGAAAGAGAAGAGAAACTCCTGTCGGAATCTACGTACACAAGATGATTCAACTTCTTTCTGAACTCGATGATATGGGTGTCGTGATGGACAATGATTTTCGTGTGGATATAATCCTACAATCTCTTCCTAGATCATATGACAGTTTTGTCGCGGACTTGAATCTCCAAAGGCGAGAGATTACTGTGCAAGTCCTGCGACAAAGGCTCGAGGAACATGAAGCTTCTTTTGGAAAGAAAGCAGGGGTTGGCGAAAGGACAGGGCGGCGATCAAAGTCGAGACAAATGGAAACCAGAGCTCCTTACTGCACAAGGTCAAGGGAGAGGATTAAAGTAGAGTTCTTGGAGAACTCGAAAGGTATATTCCTTGTTGAAGTTAATTTATCAATTAACTGTGCATCATGGGTGTTAGACACTACTTGTGGTTCTCATCTTTGTAATGATTTACAGGTGATGGGAGCAACAAGGCCACTTAGGCCTGGGGATTGGATCCTGCGATTTGGCAATGGAGCTAGAGCTGCTGCCGAGGCCATAGGCGAAGTGGAGTTAGATTTAGGTGGTAATAAGTTAGTCCTTAGGAACGTTCTTTATGTACCTGGTTTAGTGAAAAACATTATTTCTATTCCTGTTTTGGATAATGAAGGTTTTAATTTTAATATTAATAAAGGTTCCTTTTCATTATTCATGAATGATCAATTGTTTTTCACTGGTACATTGAAAGATGGACTGTACACCATAGAACCACCTAAGTTAGTTATGCACGTACAACAAAACAAAAGAAAACAAGATAATGAAATTTCTGCCCAATTATGGCACGCTCGACTTGGACATATATCCAAGTCAAGGATTCAAAAGTTAGCATCATCTGGCGCGCTTGAGATCAAGCACATTGATGAAATGCCAACATGTGAACCATGTCTTAAGGGTAAAATGGCTAAGCTGCCATTTAAAGGAAACCCTGAGCGAACCAAGCAAACATTGGACTTGATACATACTGACGTATGTGGACCACTAAGAAAAAGCGCCCGAGGTGGCTACGACTACTTCATTACCTTCACTGACGACTATAGTCGTTATGGATATGTGTTCTTGCTGAAACACAAGTCTGAAGCCTTTGAACGATTCAAAGAATTCAAGATGGAAGTAGAGAATCAACTTGGTCATACGATAAAGGCTCTTCGTTCTGACCGAGGTGGAGAATTTCTTAGTAACGAATTTTTGAATTATCTTGTTGAGCATGGAATATTGTCTCAGTGGACTCCTCCTGCTACACCGCAATTAAATGGAGTAGCTGAGAGAAGGAATCGAACCTTGATGGATATGGTTCGATCCATGATGAGTGCCACTGACCTTCCTCTTTCATTTTGGGGACATGCCCTCCTCACGGCATCGAAGATACTAAATATGGTACCTTCTAAATCCGTACAAAAGACACCATACGAATTATGGTTTGGCAAGGCACCCTCATACGCATTCATGCGCATATGGGGATCTCCCGCTTACGTCAAAAAGCTAGTGGGAGATAAATTGGAAACAAAATCCACTTTGTGCAAATTCGTGGGGTATCCAGAAAACTCGATAGGATACGAGTTCTATGATCCTACAAGACAAACTACGTTTGTCTCAAGGAACGCACACTTCTTAGAGAAGGATTTCTTGGTGGACAAGAAAGAACATAACATAGAACTGGATGAGGTCACTGAAGCTGAAAAGGCCGAAGAGGTCGAACAAGCTGACCCATCACCACAGGCAGTGGGAGAACAAGAGCATGAAAGTACACCAGTAAGTACACCAATACTTCGTAGGTCAGAAAGACAACGTAGAGAACCCGAGAGGTACTACGGTCTGCTGCACGAGACTGGACAGTCTCTAACCGACCCAAGGACTTACGATGAAGCTATGTTGGACATAGATTCGGGAAAGTGGCGCGAAGCCATGGAATCCGAATTGGACTCCATGCACTTAAACAAGGTCTGGACCTTGGTAGATCCACCAGTGGGAGTGACTCCCGTGGGTTGCAAGTGGATCTATAAGCGAAAGCTGGGAGTGAACGGAGAGGTAATAACCTACAAGGCACGACTAGTGGCAAAGGGATACACTCAAAGACCAGGCATTGACTTTGAGGAAACCTTCTCGCCCGTCGCAATGCCTAAATCCATTCGAATCTTGCTAGCCATAGCTGCGTGGTATAACTACGAGATATGGCAGATGGATGTGAAGACCGCCTTCCTCAATGGAGACATTGATAAGGAGATCTACATGGAGCAACCAAAAGGATATGCATCCACAGGAGATGAGCACAAGGTGTGCAAACTCCAGAGGTCCATTTATGGACTGAAGCAAGCTTCCCGAAGTTGGAACATCCGTTTCGATGAAACAATCCAAACTTTTGGATTCATCAAAAACGTGTTCGAACCTTGCGTGTACAAGAAGATTAGTGGGAGTACAGTTGAATTTTTGGTGCTTTACGTTGATGACATCCTTCTCATTGGAAACAATGTAAAGGTGTTATCCGAAACGAAAGCATGGTTGTCTACACAATTCTCAATGAAGGATTTGGGAGAAGCATCCTTTGTACTAGGTATAAGGATCTACCGAGATAGATCAAAAGGACTGCTTGGCCTCTCCCAATCACAGTACATAGATAAAATACTGAAGAGATTCCGTATGGAAGAATCCAAGAGAGGATTACTTCCAATGAGACATGGAATTGCACTCTCTAAGTCTATGGCCCCAAAGACGCCTGAAGAGAGAAGCAATATGTCTCAAATACAATATGCCTCCGCTATTGGAAGCATAGTGTATGGTATGCTATGTACTAGACCAGACGTGGTGTACGCATTAAGCGTTACGAGTCGCTATCAGTCTGATCCAGGAGAGCAGCACTTGATAGCCGTAAAGGCAATTCTGAAGTACCTGAGAAGGACTAAGGAATTGTTCTTGGTATACGGTGGAGGAGAATTGAAATTGGAAGGCTTTACAGATTCAAGCTTCCAATGCGATGTAGACGATTTCAAGTCAACATCTGGATACGTGTTCTGCCTCAATGGTGGTGCGGTAAGCTGGAAAAGCTCCAAGCAAGATACTACCGCAGATTCAACCACCGAAGCAGAGTACATTGCAGCGTGTGAAGCCGCAAAGGAAGGTGTTTGGATGAAAAACTTCATCCAGGAATTAGATGTGATACCTAGCATTGCTGAGCCCATTACTATCTTCTGTGATAATAACGGAGCAATAGCGCAAGCAAAGGAGCCAAGATCTCATCAGAAATCCAAGCACATACTCAGACGATACCATTTGATAATATCATTGGTAGAGGAGACATAAAGATGGAACGTGTTGACTCGGAAGATAATACCGCGGACCCGCTTACGAAGCCACTGCCTCAAAAGGCATACGAGAAACATCTGATAAAGATGGGACTCAAGAACATAGAAAGTTGGCTTTAGGACAAGTGGGAGATTGATAGAATAGTGTCCGGCAAGTCAACTGTATGGCTGCCATTTATTGTAATAAATAAAGGAACTATTCAATTTAGATTAATAAATGCATCTTTATTATATGGTCAACTTTATCTTATGTAATAATTATCTACGCATAAGGATACAAGTCCTTAGATCACAGGGCTATGGGACAACCCGGGGACTGATCTCCAAGGCCGTGATCTAGAACACATTCAAGAGTCGTAGAATCCAATCGAGATGGGACATCGTTGGATTCGGTTAGACTCTCACTAATGTGTATACTCCGATGAACTGGAGGACGCTGGGGTCCACGAGCATGACTGGGATAGTCGATACACATAAGTGGGTGACTTGCTGGGATGGCAAGTGCACTGAATACCCCAATTAGGAAATAACTCATCATGGAAGCGGTAGTCGCACATCGGAGTTGAAGTTATTCCTATTTACAATAGTATACGAGGAATGATCCCTAAATACTTGAGGTGATAGGGTTTATCTCGTGCGAGAACGTCTATACTTAGATGTGAGTTCCGACTGACTGGAGATCACCAGAAAGTCTCTGTGGATTCACATTGGGTATAGAGGGACTCGTATGCAGGTTCATATCATCAACAAATGATCCATTGACCCGACTTGATAGGTTGGGAAATTCTCATATGGATTTCTGTGAGAAATTAATTCTGGTAAAATCCTTGGCCAAGGTATCTGACGGCTTTATGAAAGTAGCTCATAAAGATTAAGTCAAAGAGAATTATTTCAAGATCAGAATGCATAAGGTCAAAACAAATTAAAAAGGGAACCGATGAAAAAATCCATGCCCTTAAGTATTGACTGGGAGATCGATCGATGGAGAGATTATAGCGTATATGGAAATTGTAAATGATTAAAAGGTTCACTGAATTAATTCACCAGTGATTGGGCTCCATGGGCTTGTGGCCAGACATCGACCGTGGAGTGTGGGAGAATTTCCAAATTAGCAGGGGTTCTAATTTTGGAATGATCAGTCGACAGAGTGTTCGATTGATTTAGAGTATTTAATACTCGAGTAATTAAATAAATATTTAATTATAACCCACGGCCAATTATGTGGTGAACCTACGGGGGCATACACAATACACATGAAGCGAAAGCGAGGAAATGGAGAACAACTGAGTCAACTGAATCGACTGGGTCGATTGGGGTGACTGGGTCGACTGGGTCGACCCAATTGGAGCGAAAGTGATCCAATTGAAATTGGATCTAGACTGGAAATTAAATTGGAATTTAATTTATGAGTTAGTTAATTAAATTGGATTTAATTAATTATGGGAAGATTTAATTAAATAGACTTAGAGTCTAATTTAATTAAATGAGAAAGAAATAAATTAATTGGGCCATTTAATTGAGAAATTAAATAAAGACCCAATTAATTAAATCAAATATGGGCCATGAATTAATTAGAAGACTTGGTCTTCCAATTAAAAGGGGCCATGGCCCATGTAGGAGAATTAGAAGACTTGGGAGTCCTAATCCTAGGAGGATTAGGATTATGAGATTCCTATAAATAGGAGACTTGATGTCATATCTCATACACACTAATCAAGAGCCAAAAGCCAAGTCAAGAAAAATTCTCTCCCTCTCTCCCTAGAGAAATCGGCCGAACCCTTCTTCCTTTTGGAAGAATTTTTCGATTTCGTTTTCGTTCCAATCTTGTTCTCTAATCCTAGATATTAATATGTCCTATGTTCTAGCCGATTAGGATATATTATATTTCGTGATATTGTGGTGTATCAACTCGTAGAGGCGCAACTCGTGGGGCGCTACAACAAAGCTTGGATCGATTCTACCGAGGGAGAAAACACAACGACTTTGCCTGTTACTTGGATTTGCTAGGAGACAGGTATAATTTGGATCTAATTATTCTTGTCGTTTAATATTCATATATATACAACCAGTTTAGTATCCTGGCAAGATTCCGTAAGAGGTCCTTAAAATTTTTTGTTTTCCGCTGCCTGAAGGGCTGTTTATCTTACCGAATCCCAACAACAAGAAGAAGGAAAATGATTGAATAGAGGAACTCCCGAACATTTGGCGATCTCATAGTGTCGATATCAATGGTGACTCATTATTTCAATGAATCATTTCTTTGGACAGAAGAAGATTATGTAAACACTTACTCGAAATCTCACTTATCAGATTCCATTGTGGAAGACACCATTTTTTCTGAAGAATTCGCCATGATATACCTGATCCATGCATAATATCATGAAAAATGGATGCAAATTTTTGACTGCTACTTAGTATCGGCAATAGGTCTGAAAAAGTATCTAAAAATATCAAATTTAGATATTTGTACCTGTCGAAGTAAGGAACCATGGCATATATGTTTGGAATATATTCCATTTTGAGAGAGTTGAAAAAACACTAATCTCGTTGAAAGGTTCTATACATCTGCCTTTTCTCAACGCATTTCTTACTCCGTCTTTTCCTCTTTTTGGATGGTAAATATTTCTCAGAACATGGAGTGTGAATCAAACCCATGTTTGAATTGAGATACTGATGCAAGTTCTTCCCTTCTGAATCAGATAGATTCATATCTGAAAGAGGTTGACAATAAGTTCTTTCAAAATTGACTATTTGTCCCTCTGTTAGAGGTGTTCCAGAAATGTCTGCGATCGAGTAAATAGTCTCATTCCTCCGGATGTTTTTGTTGATTTTTGTTACCCTGATTGTCGTAGTACTTCTGTAACAAACCTATTTTCGTTCATTAATGCTTAATCATTTGCTTATAAATAAAACATTTTGTATATCTAAG
The DNA here is from genome assembly GCA_034814905.1 of Penstemon davidsonii. Lineage (NCBI taxonomy): Eukaryota > Viridiplantae > Streptophyta > Magnoliopsida > Lamiales > Plantaginaceae > Penstemon > Penstemon davidsonii. The sequence continues at coordinate 11,656,179 of JAYDYQ010002688.1, forward strand.
ATTTATATCATGAATTTTCTTAAAATGTCACTTATTACGTCCTATAAGTAGGTCCAAACTTTTACAAAACAAAACAACACCAAAAAAAAACAAATAGTTAATTAGACCATGGCAAAATTTATTCAGATATATCTTACATTTTTTATTTTCATTGTCCTATATATCAGTTCCTTTCAATTTCTAAGGACATACCTTTTGCTACAGTAGTGAAAGCAATTATTTGGGCCAAGTAACAAAATTATTACGGAACACTAGAAAAAATGAGATGATTAATCAACCAAATTATGTTGGAGAACATACTAATTCTATATTTGGTGCCAAAGGAGATGGAATTACATATGACACAAAGGTAAAATTACTGAAAATTCTAGTTAGAATCTAATTCAAGATCTGCACTTAAATTATTCACAAATTTGATAAATACAACAATTGTTCTATGATTTCTTAAATGAGATAAAGACTGAACAAAAAAAAATATTTATTACTATTTCACTTGGGTCATGACGTATGATATATCTTCGTATAATCAAATTACTTGGATCATTATATATTCTATTATCTAAATAATACAAAGTGTCAATCGAAATTCATATTTTGGCAGGCATTTGAAGCAGCAGGGCAAGCAACATGTAGAGTCAAAGAAGGGGTCATGTTGGTTCCCTCAGGAACTTTACGTGACAAGTAATTTATATTTATATTATTAATATTAATTTTAATATGTGAAAATAAAATAGTTTTGGGTTGCAAAATCCATGGTGAAACCTTTAGTGACGGTCATCTTTATGTCACAAGTACTTAATTTGGATTTTCTTCAATGTAACTTTGATTTACAAACCGTTATTAGAAAAGGTATCACTTAGGGTGTATCCACTCAAGGTTGAAAATCGAATGAATTAATCAAATGTAAACAAGAAACAAATTATTATTATTGAATGTAATTATTAGTTTATTAAACGTACTTTATTTACGTGATTTACTTTGATTCAATCAAAGGCGTATTTTGTTGAGTAATTATATTTGAGATTAAAAAAATATATTGTTGATTATCTTTGGGAAATGGAGATTACGTAAGGAAAAAAAGCATTCAAAAGGAGAAAAAAAGTAACGATTCTGGCATTTTGTAGGGAATGATGTCACTAGATAGGTCTTGCAGTTGCTTAATCGGACAGAGTTTGATAACGCCGTGAAAATGTCGTTATCACGTGCCTTCTTAAGCCCAAAACGTCTTATTTTAATCCGAGTTTTGCTTGCTTTTGCGTGTTTGCGTGGCTTTTCCTTCTTTGGCCCCTTCGTTTGGCCTTTGTTCGGTTTTTGTGTTTTTGTTCGTGTTTTGATCGTTTTCTCCGTTTTTTGTAGGAAGTGACATATTAGAGTGATTCGGAGTTTCGTATCAATGAATGCGAGTCGTTCTACCCACCCCGCGAGTCAAACTTGAGCTTCAAAGGAAAAAGAACCCGAAGTAAATTGTACAAGATTGTAGATAGATTCTCACTAAAACATGCACAACTTTATCATGGATGATCCAAATGAGCTGAATTTTGAATATGTTATAGATGAATGAGTTAGCTACGCTACGGACTTTACGGATCTGCAATCGGAGTTCGGAATCGAAAGATATGCTGCTCGGAAGGAAGTGCGGCAGAGCAGAAAACTCACTGCCAGTGTTGCACCGCGGTGCAAATATGATGCACCGCGGTGAAAGTCTTGTCACACCGCGGTGTGTAAAACTTACACCACGGTGTACCCCTACTACCAGCAGATATTTTTCTGCGGAAAGGCAGGGGCTTTTTTGTATAATTTCCTAACTTCCAATTGTATTTGTAAACTTGTTGGGGGACTTTTTGGTCTTGGTTACTATAGTTTTTGGGGTAACTTAGGCATTAGGGAATTATTGTTTCACTAGGTTATGAGGGCAAGAAGGTAGAAATCAACCACAACTTCCACTACACTTTATTTTAGCCTCCATTGGGGAAGAACTTTCACTTGGACTCTCCATTGAAGATAAAAATGCTTGAGGGAGAAGTTGTTGAAGATTTCAACCACTAAGCTTACTCTAACTTTCTTACTTTGTTCATTTACATCTATGACTTTCATTAATGTAATGAATGATATATTTAATGTTATGAGTAGCTAATTCCTCTTTTCTTGGGTTTTATTGATCCAATGTTTGATTCTTGATTAAATGATGATATGATGATTGATGCTATACTTGTATGTGTTTGTTAATCTAGTTTGTGCTTTTGTCATCTTGTTGTTAGGCCAACTTTGAGATGAAATGGATTGATTCTTGATTGCTAGACATAGTGGATTGAGGATTAGATTGTGAAACTAGATTGTGATTTGATTTTAGGATAGGCATATACCTAAGTCATTTCATGTTCTTTAAAGGTTTGAGGTTAATGCATCATTCAGGTTTAGTCCTTTTAGACATAAATTGGATTAGCCTAACTTGATAGGTTCGTACGCAATTCGGAAGATACGTATGAGTATTTTTGAAACCTTGAACAACAAACATAAGTGTGGTTGTCAATTGTTGAGTCATTTATCTTGAATTGAACTAGGTGACGTAAAATCCTAGAAGCCTTTACATATTGTTAAGTCAAGTGTTAGTTTCATAATCACCTTTATCATAGTTTTAATATCAAAACCACCACCACTTCACCAAACTCAACTTACAAATCTAAGTAGAAGTAACAAGACATTAGTTGGTAATTAATCGTACAAGTCCTCGTGGGTTCGACACTCTCTTATCACTTTATTACTTGTAACGACCGTATACTTGCGTAGTTTGCGTATTAGTATTTGGAACGCAACAAGTTTTTGGCGCCGTTGCCGGGGAATGTGGTAACGTGCGGAGTAAATGATGACATTGATGGCTAATTTTTGTGTTTGATAGCTTGATACTTCGTGCTAATCTTAATCTTTTTGTTTCTTTGCGAGGTTCGACCGGCCTATTTCGAAGAGCTTAAGAATTTTGATGAGCTTATGTTTTTTGGGGAATCATGGACGATGGGAGTAGTTTTGGTGACGATCAAACCATCCCTCGTATCAAGTCAAGCTCGTGACTTAAAACAAGCATTCTTCCCCTTTTTTTCGTCGTTTTGTTTTGTTTTGTTTTGTTTTGTTTTTGTTTGTGTGTTGTGTTGTGTTGTAGGTGATGATTGTGCACGAAAAAGAAATAATGGCAAGCATGATTGAGGATTCGAGACGGAAGTTAACCACGGAATGCACAGACTCCATGATTGACAAAGGGGCGTAACCTTTACATTTTTGCATTCCGTTTGGTTTATTTTGCGCTTACAATGCTATATCTATATGTCCGTACTTGATTGGTATTGATTATCCATGCTTGCTTGGATTGGATAGAGCCGTGCTCGATCATTTACCTTGTTGTTGTCTTTGTTTTGTTTTTGTTTTTGTTTGTTTTTCCTCTGTGTGCTTGTGTGGTTGTCGTATCGACCTCCCTCCATTTTTCTCAATTCGCACAATGGGGACATTGTGCATTTTAAGTTTGGGGGGAGAGAGGTCGCAAGTACTTGCGTACATGCTAGGTCGACCCGCCAAATTTTTTCAAATTCTTATTATTATATGAGCATGCTTCTACAAAATTTGAGCACATTGGCTAAGGCTAGATTGTATTTGAGGTGGATAAAGAACTTTAGTGATAATAGGATCTAGGACTCCTCTTGCGTAACTTAGATTCTCTCCAAACTTTAGTTTGAAAACTAAGTGTGAAGAGAACAAAATGGCCTAAGTTTGGGGGAGTGAACCATTTTCAAGAATGAAAAACCTTTGAACACCTAGCTCTTAAAAGAAATGAGTAGAGAAGTTGCTAAAATGTATGCTCTTCTATGCCTTCAATTGATGAAATTCATGAATCATTTATGTAATTGCTCTATTTCGTTGTAATAGTGCAAGTTTTGTAGTGAAAAGTTCATATGTAATGCACAAAGAAAAGGAATGGTGCTAGTAGCCCACAAAGTCAAATGTTTAGAAGCACAAGCAACCATCAATAGTGCTAGATTTGTATTGTAATATCAATGTAAAAGCACGAAATGCTATGTTATCATTGTAAATCAAAAGAAAAGCATTTATGTGAGAAAGATCTAGGGACTAAAATTGTTAATTAATTCAAGAAAGGGGAAAACACTCTTAAATTACCTACAACTTAGTTTCACGATGTGATTTGAGCATAAGGTTTGAAACCTAAGGTTAGGAGATAGTCTATGTTAACGTGAGGAGCCCATGCAAGTAGAACCGATGATTTTAATCTATTGGGGCGTATTCACCTAAGATAGAATCTAGCCGAAGCCATCACACACACACGTGGAGCTTGTTTAAAGAATAATTTGAAAGTGTTAAGCTTTGGCATTTTGATTTTAAGCATGCACGTTTAGTATTTGTTTTTGCTTTCTTTGCTCGAGGACGAGCAAGTGTTTAAGTTTGGGGGTGTGATAACGCCGTGAAAACGTCATTATTACGTGTCTTCTTAAGCCGAAAACAACTTGCTTTGATTCGAGTTTTGCGTTCTTTTGCGTTTTTGGTCCCTTGTTGGGATTTTGTGTGTTTTCTTTTGTTTTCGTCGTGTTTTTGTTCTGTTTGTAGGTTTGAGAATTTTGCGAGGCTAAGGAGAAGTCCGAGAGGTTATGATTCAGTGCAATTCCATCAAATCAAGACTCGGTGGCCGTAGATGCAAGCCTTTGCGCGGAAAGAGCTTCAAAGAAAAGAGAACCCGAAGCAAATCGTACAAGAATATAGATAGCTGCTCACTAGAACATGCACAACTTTAACATGGCTGATCCAAATGAGCTGAATTTTGGATATGTCATAGATGAGTGAGTTAGCTACGCTACGGACTTTACGGATCCACAATCAGAGTTCGGAATCAAAAGATATGCTGCTTGGAAGGAAGTGTGGCAGAGCAGAAAACTCTCTGCCTCAATCTCGCGGCCGCGAGGTTTGGTCTCGCGGCCGCGAGGTCCTGCTGGTGCAAAATATCAGCAAATTCTCCGCGTTTTCAAGGGTCATTTTTGGGTTTTATCATAAGGGGGGCTATTAGGGCAAGATAAGGGAACAACTTTCACAACTTCTTCCACATTCTTCCCCTCTTTCTTTGCCTCCTTTTCCTCTCTAGCCTCCCTCAACTTCTCTCTTTAGTTTTCCTTTTTTTTCTTGTATTGAAGACTCCACCAAGGGGGTGAGTTAATCACCACCCTTGGGGAGTGATTAGGTGGTGATTAAGGGGAGGAGAATCCATCTCTCGATTTTGGAGGAGAATCCATCTCTCGATTTTATTCCGATTAGGTGATATCTTTCTATTTCCTAGTTGTCTATGATTAGGAGATGAATTGTTGTTATTTTCTTTTTGGAACAAAGATTGTGGATTTGAATTCTCCGGATTTATATGTATTTATGTTATTGTTTGATTAATTATGTGTTAATGATTGATATGATGCTTATATGTGTTCGTTAATCCGATTTCGTGTTTATTGTTCATCCTATGGTTTGACAACTTTGAGGTGAAATTTATTGATTCTTGATTGCTAGACATAGTGATTTTGAGGATTTGATTGTGAATTTGGATTGTGATTTGATTTTAGGATAGACATATACCTAAGTCGTTTCATATTCGTTTAAGGTTTGAGTTTAATGCGTCGATTAGATTTTAATCCACTTAGACATAAATTAGATTAGTTTAACTCGATAGGTTTGTATGCAACTCGAAAGATACATACGAACGTCCTTGAATCCTTGAGTAGCAAATACGAGCATAAGTTATCAATTGTCGAGTCATGTTAGGTTATGTTTGATTTGTTGGGTTTATTGTTTTATCGCATTATTTGGCCAATGATTGTAGTAGATTATTGTTTAAGTACTTTGATTTGCCGTAATCATGTAATCGGGCTTAATTCTACCTTCAATGCATCCTAGACATAGGACTTTGAAGGTTAGGCGAGTGACGATTTGTGGATTTCGACCTAGGATAGACATATACCTAGTGTGGTCCGTGTTTGTATAATGGGTTCGTTTGTGAATGCATCAAATAACTTAGATTCTCTTTATTCGGGGATTTGGGTTAGTCTTAGGTCCCGGGTGACAACGGTACGCCTTTGAGCCTTCTGAGAGCATGGAATGACAACGATGTTTGTGATTGATCCGGAGATGGAGAGTTTGGGTAGATTGGTAGAGTTAAGTGAAACCGACAGGGAGACTTAACTAAATTAGAACTCACAAACAACAACTAAACCTATGATTGTTTGCATAGCTAACATAACAACCGCATGATTTATCCGCTTTAATTGATTGCTTATGAATCCTCCTTACCGCATAATTAGCTCCCCAATTTACTTGCTTTTGTAGTTAGATTTACTTTACCGCTCGTAGTTAAATAAAATCACCCTTATCATATATTTGGGTTTGATCATTTTTGTATCAAGCGTTCTTAGATGAAATAAGCCGTCGATTTATTCGTTTATTCCTACCTTTTACCCATTCATTGGGATTCGATACTCGGTATGTACTTATCGTTTTATATTACTTGTAACGACTGTATACTTGCGTAGTTTGCGTATTAGTATTTGGAACGCAACAGAGTTCCCTGTGGCATGCAATTTTACACATATTGTATTAATTCGTAAATGTAATTACCCGGAATTTATGTCTAGCTTTTGGCCAATAAGTTTGAGTAATATTGTGTATAAAATTGCTTCCAAGACAATTGTTGATCATTTGAAACCGTATACAAATCTTATTATCTCTGAATCGTAATATGCGGTTGTTCCATCAAGGCTTATTTCTGATAACGTACTTGTATCTTTTGAGTTGGCACATTATATGAAGTGTAGTTCTATTGAACATATAGCTATTAAATTAGATATAAGTAAGACGCATGATAGGATCAAATGGGTTTTCTTGAGAAGGGTGATGTTAAGTTTGGGATTTAATGATCATTTGGTTGAGTTGATTATGAGATGTGTTTCTACGATGACATATTCCTTTGTGCTAAATGGAAGTTCATCAAGTTTTCTTTCGCATGAACGAGGAATACGCGAGGGTGATCTTTATCACCATCTTTAAATTCCTATTTTGCGTTGAGGCATTGAGTGCGTTGATTCGAAGAGAGGAAAACTGTGGTTCCTTTGCGGGTTTAGCTGTCTGCCGAGGCACCCCGAGGGTGCCTCGCCCTCTTTTCGCTGATGATACCATGATATATTGTAAAGCTAATGAGAATTCAGCGGAGTGCATAAGAAATATTTTATATATACGGATGTTGGGGTAAGAGGAGAATTTCCAGAAATCTAGTATTGTTTTTAGCAAAAGCACTGGGGAAGAAGTGATCTAGAGAGTGCGTGCTATTTTGCATATTGAAATTGCGGAGAAACATGACAAACATATGGGGCTTCCTTCGGTCGTTGGTAGATCAAAACGAGAGCCACACTGACTACAAGGTTGGAAGGAAAAATGACTATCAAAAAGGGGAAAATAGATTTTAATAAAAGCGGTAGTTCATGCTATATATTCCGACGTACGCTATGGGGTATTTTAGGCTCCCAAGCAATTTCACCAAGGAGATAGAGAGTTTTATGACGAAGTTTTAGTGGGAAGGGACACAAGGCCGCGATATTTATTGGGCAAGATGGCAAGATTTGTGTAAGAACAAAAATTTCAGTGGCGTGGGGTTTCATGATCTAGGTATGTTCAATTCATCTCTTTTTGGCTAAGCAATTGTGGCGTTTAATGGAAGAACCAAATAGTTTGTTAATCAAGATTTTAAAGGCTATATATATACATATATATGCTCCAATACGAATGATCTTGGGTAAGTTTTGGGGCCAAACCCTTCCTATACATGGCGGGATATATGAGGCGCTAAGTATCTCTTAGATGCAGGGTTGCGATGGCTAATTGGAAATGTTGCTTCAGTTGTTAACATATGGGGCGACAAGTGCAAATTTATACTCCAAGTAGAGACCAACCGGTGGATATGAAAGTATCGGAGCTGGTGAAAAATGTTACGGAGCGGGCACACTTGATATATTCTATGTTCTTGGAGGACGACTGTAGAGTTATTCTATTGATCCCGTTGGGTATAGCTAGTCGGAACAACGATCGACATGTGTGGCATTACAATAAAAATGGTATTTTCTCGGTACGTATTGCCTATCATCTAGCTGTTAAACTTTGATCGGAATGAAGACTTGTTGATTGGTGGTAGTTCAGGATCTTCTTCTCTGGGGAATAGGAAAGGTTATGGGCACTTTCCATATATATGGGCCGATGTAGATAGGGGCTAGTGAGGTCTATAGGCCCCCACTCAAAATTTTTTGGGTTAGATAATAGTATTAGCCGATGAGGCCTTAGCCAAGTGGTTAAGGATGAGGCTCCATGATGTCACGGGTTCAACTTCCACTAACGTGAGTATTTTCTCTAATTTAATACTAGTATTTTTTTGTAGTTTAATACTAGCATTTGTAATTAGTTTACTTTGATACCAATATAATTGATTACTGGGTAAATGTTTATAAAACAAGTGTAGTGGTCTGTTGGTGAGAGTTTTTTTTGTTTTGGTTGAATGACTATTGATGAAAGTTTAGAACTAAAACTAAAGTCATGAGGAGGTTTGAGTTCAAACCTAAGGTGAGACAATTCCTATGAGGATATTTTAGTTTCAAACCAAATTTAAGAACTAAGACACTCTTTATGTTATTTTAATTTTTTTGTCATTCTAAAAATTATTTTTTAATATTTTATGTGTTCTTTCAAAAAAAATCCCTTCTTAATAATATTTTCAATAATATTTCAATATTATATATATTTTTTAATATATTTTTTCCTTCATAATAGTATTCAATATTTTATGTGTTTTTAAATTATTTTTACTCTTTAATAATAATTATAAAAAGCAATATGATTTTTCATCGTTTTTAGAGTTCGATTTTGTTTTTTCTTTATTCAAAGCACTTATTTGAAGAAAAAATTATTTACAATTTTACAAAGAATACAATTATTTATTTTCTTTATAATACGATTTTGCTATCATAACGGGGTGTCATATGTAATTAAAGTAACTTGTGGAATTTATTTTTGTTAAACTTCACATCCTCTTTTTTGTATTTTCTCATATATTTTTTCGTAAATGAAATATAATGTTTAAGGTTGCATGTTCTGTTTCATTGATTTTTTTATGTACTTCGATTATTAAATTTATCGTAGAATTTAGCCCCCAATGAACCAAATTCCTGGATCCCTGTATAAACTGAAAATTAAAAATATTATTGTGGCGTGCATGTAGAAACTTATTGCCTACACGAATGAACTTAATGAAGTGAAGGGTCACGGATGACCCTAGATGCGCGCATCTTTTGCTAGAGTCAGGGAGAGGATATAATGCATTAATTGTTTATATTATTGTGCATTTTCCAGCAGGCAAGTTTGGGCCTTGAGTGGTATTGCGTTTTCATGGTATAATCCTTCTGATGGGGTGGATGTTAGAATTTAAAGCTAGAGCAGGGTTGGTTGACTCGATACATTAAGCAACCATTTGATCCTACTTCGGCTGAAGCAAAGGCAACCTTATTGGAGTTGGTGTTTGCTCAGGAAAATATATATATGGTATGTACGTTGGAATAAAGTGATCCTAGAAGGTGACTCCCAAATGGTGATTGATACTATCGACAACACTTCGGATGGAACGATTGTTAAAGACGTTAAGGGGGCCGACAACTAACACTTTTGTGGAATTTACAACTAGACATATCTTCCGAGAAAGCAATCAAGCGGCACTATATATCTATCTAAAGTGAATTCTTATTTGCTATCTTTTTTTTTATCTACTAGACTGTGTATTTACAGCTCGGACCGAAGAGTGCAAAGGGTATAGGTCCTCCCCAGTGTGATGTCTCCCAGTAGGATTCGAACTTGAGTCTCGCCTCTGGGGGTCGCAAGTCACTACCACTTGGCCCAACCACCTTGGGTATTCTTATTTGCTATCTGACTTACATGTACTGTTCAAAATATTATAAATGATGAGATGATTCATTAATGAAAGCTACAGGTTATTCTTAAAAAAAAAGTAAGATAAGGTAATATGTATTAAGGGGCCGTTTGGTAGGACCTAATAAGAGGTATTAGGTCATATTATATGTGTCAATATGGGATAATACAACGTTTGATGGCATTACTAAAATACCGGGTCAAATGGATTAAATCCTTATGACCCGGTATTAAGACTAGATTATAATCCACCCAGGCATGGGTGGATTAGTTAATCCTGGTGAATATGGATTCGATGAAATGTCACTTATAACCTTAAATTTACATATTACCTATTTTAACATATCATTAAATATCATAAATTCTTCTTAAATCTCTGAAAAATGGAAACACATTCTACATAAATAAATCACAAACTAAAATCTATATCAATTTACAATTAACATGGAAGCATTCGAACTAAAATCTACTCTTACTCTTATACGAATTATACAATTGGCTTCAATGAATTGATATATCTTAATTAACATAATATGTTCAATTAAGTAGTGAAAATATATTAATATATGCTTAAACTCATAATTCCCCCTAACATATTATAGTTTATTGCTTTACTGTAATATGACTCAATCAAATCTACCAAAAGTATTTTTAATATGGCCTTCAATCCGGCTCTGATCTAATCCACCTTAATCCTATACACCCTACCAAACGGCCCCTAAATAGTGAACTTATTGAACCCTGCTCTAAAATGCGATAAGAGGATGTTAAATACTTCTTATGTCCAAATATAAATGTAAAACATTTAACAATATGATGTTAGATATTTGTTATATTCACAATATATTAAAGTAAAAATTGTTAAAATTCACGGTCAATTATCTTCTTATCTAATATTAATAATAATATTATGGTACATGATCATGCCTTTATATATATATATATATATATATATTAGGCTTGGCAAAATGGGTCTGGACCCAATGGGCCGGCAAAGACCCGCCCAGACCCGTTAAGACCCAACCCATTAGTAATTATAATTTATTGGGTTGGGTAGGGTCTGGACACATATTAAATTTAGGGGGTTTTTAATGGGCCTTTAGATGGGTCCTTAATGGGTCTGAAAAAAATAAAAAGGGCCTGGACTCCAAACTCTCAAGACTAAAACATCCACCTTCTTCACAAGTCACGACATCTCTCTCAGTCTCTCTCTCCACAGAAAACCTCTGCCTTCTTCTACCTCTCTCTCTCTCTCCAAAAAATAATGGAGCTTTTTTGCCTTATTTCTTTGGTCTGTACATGTGGGGTAGGTGGGGTTCAGGGGTTGTCTTTGAATTGTCTCATCACCATTTGTAATAAAACCAAAGCATTTTCATTATTCTTTTAATTTGAATTGTCAATGGTACGGTTTTCAATTCGAATTGGATTCTCGATTTTATCCGATTAATTAGAAATTTTTATGGATTTGATCTAATTATAAAGAATTCGTAATCTGAAATACGTGAAACGAATATGAATTTAAATTGATCCAATCCGTTACAGATCTATATCCGATAATAAACAAAAAAAATTATATATGTGTGCATAATGTTTTATTAAAGTAAGTAACAATTTTAATAATATTTTACCGTCAGTTTAAGAAAATATTAGTTAACAATTTATTCAATTTATTCATACTTTCATCTTAAAATATGCATATTAGTTAAGAAAGTATGAACCCATAAAGTTAACAAACTTGTTTTATGAAGAAAAAAATATTGGTATAAATTTTAAAAGTGAAAATTTTATTAAATTCGAAAAAGATTATCCGACTAAATCCGGTGGACGCAATTCGAACAAGAATTGAATTTGTGATTAAAGGCTTGTAATTAATGTTCCTTATTTTACATGTTCATTTTATTATCTGGACTGGAACCCGATTCTTGAATTTATGTTGCAACATTTTTTTTTTGTAAAAAAAAAAAAAAAAAAAAGTGGGCCGGCCCGACCCGTTTGTGACCCGACCCATTTAGAACCCGTTTGACCAGACCCGGACCCGACCCGACCCATTTGACCAGACCCGGACCCGACCCGACCCGCTCGTTTGCCACCCCTAAATTATATATATATATATATGTTGGTAATTTACATGAATGCCTTAAATACTAATAACAACACACAATTATGGTCGGGTTCTAAAACACCTCCAACAACCATCTCTATTTTTATTATTTTTGTTACCTTCAGATGAAGAAACGAAATGCACAAGTCTTTTCTATTTCAAATGAGAAGTTTGTGTTTATAATGACGCAATCTCTTATTTGTTTCAAGATTTTTCTTGTATATTGAAACAAAACTCCATATGTTTTCCTACTTTCTCTTTATTTATTTCAGATTTGCTTTTCCTAAACAAAAATTCTTAGAATAATCTCGATTTTTTTTTTAAATTAAGAGAAAAAAAAGTCAGTATTTACAATTGATAGCATCTTTTCTTTTATCTAAAAAATTTATTCTATTGTAGTACAAGATTTGATGTTTGAATCTGGTGGCATGTCCATTATTTATTTCCAGATTTGTATGCTTTTTCTAATTGAAAATTCTTAAAATATAGATATAAAAAAATAAATAAGATTGGAATATTTGACTAGGAGACGACGAGGAGCCTCATTAAATATAGAAACAAAAAATTAACAAATTCAACCAAGAAAACTTGCTATATAAAATCATGCAAAAAAAGGCAAATTAATTGATTCTTAAAGGGTAAATTAAAAAATAATAAAATTTGCTCTGCCAGCAACAATTGTTGTTTTGGCAATATCGCTAGCCATTTAAATGCCTTAAGGGCCCGTTTGTTTACATGAGAATGACATGTAACTTGGCAATCTCATATCAGGCATCACATAATTATGTTTGTGTTAATTTATTGTATTTTGAAAAATGAATTGAATTACCCAAAACTAGGAATGTTGCCTCAATAAATAAGGAATCTGAAATCCAAGTTTTCTATGGTATTCTAATTCCGTTCCCAGTGAAATCCATAGTAAAATTGAAAAGACAATATTTTTCAAATATACTCTATCTCACACACACTCACACAAACACATGTATACACCATAAATTAATCAAATTATAATTTTTTTATGTATTTTAAATATATTATATATTAATCAACATTAAAAACTACACTTCTTGAGTGATGTGAAATTACATGATCATCCTTTGAAGTTTTGATAATTACAAAGACATCATTTGAAGCCTATAAAAAAATTAACTTAACATAGAGTACTTTTTTACCCCATCATTTTATCTATAAAATTAAGATAAATTTCCAACATATTAAACGATAATTGGTCGAGTACTTTGACTCACATAGCAAAAAGAAAAGTCAAAAATTAAAATTTTGAATGAAAAATCTCATAAAATCAACCTGAGTCACCCACCCCACCACCTCAATTTAATCTTACATTAACAGTTGATTATTGAATTTATAAATACAACACAAAATTTAACATAAATTATTTTGTTTATGTATATGTATATACACATTTAACATTATTCGTGTTAATTTTTATTATGTATACACCGTTCCATAGATAATGGTATTTGCTTATTTGCGGTCCTAAATATTACAAATTCATATCAACATTGATCATGGATGGACAGACCTAGTGTTTGAAGATTTTTGATGGTGAAATTCGAGAGAATTTAATAATTATTGAAACTTTAAGTAATGATCTTGTAATTTCACATAGGTTTAATGTTAATGTTAATCATGCGAGTGTTGCTCCATAAATACCATATGCTATATAATAATATATAAGTGTAACATTTGTAAAAATGGATTCCATTTCAAAAAGGAATTTGTCACATTCCTTCATGAAAACCCGAGTGTTACTCAAACACAATAATGAAATTATATCCATAGCAACAACATTCCTAGAAATCGAATTCCCATAATCGTCATATCCCATTTCTGTCAAACACACTCCTAAATTTATTTATCTCAATTCATGAACTTAACAATTATGAATTATGAGTAACATTTTGTATATCTAAGAATGAATTTCTTAAAAAGGCACTAATTATATCCTATAAATAGATACAAACTTTTACAAAACAAAACAACACCTAAAATACCCAATAGCTAAGTAGATACACACGATCCATGGCAAAATTTATTCAAACATATCTTTCATTTTTAATTTCCATTGTCCTATATTTCAATTTCTCAGGACATACATTTTGCTACGGTAGTGAAAGAAACTATTTGAACCGAGTAATAGGGTTATTACGGAACACTAGCAAAAATGAGTTGATTAATCCACCAAATTATGCTGGACAACCTACTAATGGTATTATTGATGTGAAGCAATTTGGTGCCAAAGGAAATGGATTTACAGATGACTCACAGGTAAAATCACTGAAAATTCTATTTAGAATATGATTCATCTTCAGTTAAATTATTCACAAATTAAAAAAATACAACATTTGATCCATGATTGATTAAATGAGATAACGATATGCATGTTGAACGACAATATTTTATTACTATTTCACTTGAGTATGACGTACAATATATAAATAATATTTAATAAGACAAAGTGTAAATCTAAATTGGTATTTTGACAGGCATTTCAAGCAGCATGGCAAGCAACATGTAAAGTGAGAGGAGGGGTTATGTTGGTTCCCTCGGGAACCTTTCTACTCCAACCTATAACATTTTATGGGAATAATTGCCAAGGGAACTTTACGTGGCAGGTAATTTATATTTAGATTATTAATATTAACTGTAATATGTAAAAATAGAATAGTCTTTTGTTGCAAAACCATGGTGAGACCTTTAGTGACTGTTATATTTATATCACAAGTACTTGAATTGTAATTTCTTCAATATAACTTTGATTTACATACCGTTATTATTTCTCAAAAAAATACATACCGTTATTAAAAAGTTACCCTTTGGGATGCATACATTTAAAGTTTGCAATCGTATCAAATTTAAAATATTAATAAAATATTGTTATTGAATGTAATTATTAGTTTATTAGGGTGAGTTTGACCAAACGGTGTGAGCTCTTAAATCACTTCTAGACATCTATTGTGATTTTTTTAAATGTTTGACTGCAATTATAAATTCATTTTGGTTAATTGTGATTTTTATGGTGTTTGTCCCCATGTCTTAATCACTTTTGAGATCTCCAGAAGCAAAAAAATTAACTTATTTTAGAAGCCGCTAAACTTTTACTTTTGCAAAAGCCATTATTCTATAATTAATTTTCATTATAATCGATTATTGCCAAAATTATTTTTAGTAAAATTAATCCTCCTATAATTGCTTTTCGCATCGTTAGATCAAACCCACCCTAAATGTACTTTATTTACATGATCCATTGTGATTCAATCAATGCAATTTTATCATTTACTAATTTTGCTCAATCAAGCAAATCCAAATAAATAAATAAAAAAGTTCGAGTCATGACAAATTATGTGCAGTAACTTTTAGATATGATTTATTAATGCTTAATTCATTTAGTTGTAATAAAAACACGTTATTTAATGAGACTATTGATTTGTCAAATTCATTTCCTTGTAGGTAAATGGTGAAATCGTTGCTCCTCCAAACATATCGGGTTGGAAAGGTATTGGTGTTCAATGGATACTTTTTTCGGGATTTAGTAACGGAATAACGATACGAGGTAACGGCGTTATTGATGGACGTGGTAATGCTTGGTGGGGCAAATCTGGAAATGCTCCACATGTAAGTATCATATGTATTTTTTTTTAATCACAAGTATTATATGTATTTATTTAAAGGGCTAATTTCGAAGAAAGTGTTTGAAAAATGAGTTCTTAAAAGTAATACTTTATTGAAAACTCACTTGAATTAAAATATGTAAAAATAATTGTGTATTGGTTATTAAATCTCACTAGTGTCACGGCACACACATAATAGGTATGTTTCATTCATTTTTTTTGAGGTTTTTTTTCCCCCAATATGAACATAGGAAAAAATGTTAAGTTTCCGACTAGAGTTGATTAAAATTCACAATTTGTATTTTGTTATCAACTTTATACTATCAAACTCTATCAATTAAGTAATTAAATATTAAATTAAAACAAGTTATGAAGAAAAAAACCTCACCGTTTTCGTATTTTCAAAGCTAAATATTCCAAAAAACAAAATCCACACACATTCTAAATATTTCTAGAACATCTTGAAAACCATCTCATTTCACCTACTTCTGAAGAAACTCTAAATAATCCATTCACGGTAAATAACTTCTTAACAACCTGTAACTTGATAAATAATTTCATTAACATGTCATTTTTTGTGTATAAAAATTGATAAAATTACATATATTAGAGTTTTTTGAAATAGAAATTTTGATGGCAGGCAATCAGGATTGCAAAAAGTAATAAGGTGACAGTAACAGGAATCAAGATCCAAAACAGCCCTAGGATGCACATTTTCTTTGAAGAATGCCAACAAGTTACCATCTTCGGCCTCACTATAGCATCTCCTCAAGAAAGCCCCAACACAGACGGAATCCACATCACACACTCTCAGCATGTGGAAATTTATAACTCCACTATTGGATGTGGTAAATTTTCCTAATTCAAATCAATATTTATTTTCTTACTGCATTTCATGTATCGTGTATTTTGATTCGACCAATTCCCATTTTGCAATCTAGAAATACACATTTTTGCATCCCATAATTGAAATATTAACACTATGCACCCTAGAATTGCATTTTCTTTTTGGCAAAATGCACCCTACTAAAGTGCGAAATGCCAACAATATTGTCAAATAATTGCAAATCAAAGGTGTAAAGTGATAATATTTCATTTCCAGGATTTAAAATGCAAAATAAATGTATTTTTGGGGTGAAAAATATGAAATACTCATTTTCATTCTATGCTTTATAGATTTTAGAATTTTGTCGAGAGAGAAAATTGAAATTTTTGGGTAATTCTAACTCGTAAACGAGTGTTTTAAACTCAGAATATTATCAAAAAATGTGTTATACAAATGTCATTTAGTTTCTTAAAAAATGACATACGACAACACACATATTTGCGTATAAATACAACATAATGTGACAATTCAATGTTTTGTATAAAAACTCAACATGGACATTACTATGTCTTGCAGGAGATGATTGCGTCTCAATACAAACCGAAAGCTCAGATGTGAGAATACACAACGTGCACTGTCAACCAGGACATGGGTATAGCATTGGAGGCCTAGGTCCAAATAATCAAGAAGCTCATGTCACAAATGTTCATGTTTATGACTCCTCGGTGGCAGACGCATTGACAGGAGTGAGGATCAAAACTTGGCCGGTACGTATTTCAACCAAAAACTATTCTTTCATTTTCTTCATTTATCTAAAACAAATAACACTAGAGTTTTTTTTGCAATTGGGCAAAGCACTGGGGGTATTTTTGCATTTAACTCAATTTTCTCCTCATGATTTGGGACAAATATAGCCTCATTAAATGACATTCATCATGTTTTTTACGACTGCAGGGTGGCTCGGGATATGCGAATAACATCACTTTCTCACACATTACCATGACCAATGTTAAGACTCCAATCGTCATAGACCAAGACTACTGTAATGGGAAAAAGGGTTGCGTGGTGAGTAGTAAGAACGCGGTGGCTATATCGGGGGTAACATTCGAGAACATAATAGGGACATATTCTTATCAATCGGTTTCTCTGGTGTGCAGTCAGTATCAACCATGCAAAAATATACTAATGGGCACAATAAACTTGACACCCTCACGTGGGAGTGGGATACAACAGGGAGTCCGTGGGTTACCAATATGTCAAAATGCTTATGGTAGAGTGCTTACCGATACTACGCCTTCATTAAAAAATTGCCTCAAGTAACTGCGGAGCAAGCAACGACATCTATACCATCACCTGCAACTTTTTCGCCGAAAAATAATTAGGGAATGGAGATTAAATAACTATTAGCTAGATATAGCATTACACAGGAAAAATTCTAATAACAATAATTTCAGACAATATATATAGAGAATGGAGAATAAATAGCTATTAGCTAGAGACAGGAAAATTTCTAATTAATAATAATATTTTTCATGTTACACATGCCAACTCTCTCTCTCTCTTAATATTTTTCATTCTTCTTAATACACTTTCTTTCAAACCCATTAAAATTTCATTGATCGATTCTTGAATGCCTGTTAAATAAAGCACTATATGATGCCATTGATTACAGTAAATCAACTTAATTATATAACGGATGTAACTATGTGATGTTAAACTATATGATACTGGTTAAGCTGATGACCCATTTCCAAACAAAGAAAAATTGTTCAAGAACCTTAACAAATCAAGTAATGTGACATAATTGATCAAAAATACATAAACCCCCACTATGTGTTGCTTCACATTGCACAACTATTTTGCAGTTGGTCTATCAATGGCTTGGATTGGACGATAAATATATTGAACATCTGAGAAGATAAATACTATGTTTACAGAATGAACACATAATAAGTGTGTATAAACAATGTGATGCAAAAAATAGAGAAAATAGTCACATGTACATTAGATCGAACACATTAACAGCACTATTTTGAGCTACACCTCAAATTGCAAATTATACCTTATTAAAACAGCACAAAAGTCACCACCAAGTATCAAGTATGAATCAGTAGAAAGCACACCAAGTTTCAAAAGAAAAAGGTAAGTGGTGAATGTAAAAGAGAAAATGAATGTATTTAATTTAATGCTTCTTCTTTTAGTCAATGGAATAAAGCTTCAACGAGCCAGAGCAAAAACCATATGGTACAATTAATTGGGAGATGGAGAAAGGAGGAGACTACAATTGCCGCTGTAGATATTTACCCACCTTACCTTAGGTACTAGGTAAAAATAATATTTTTCCCGCTAAATATTTTCCACATTTTCTAGAATCCTCCAACCCTAGTCAATTACTATCTCCGTCCCTTTTTTTTTCCCCTATCTTTTTCCTTTTTGCGCGAAGTTTTAGGTAAAAGTTAAAAATGTGAAAGTTTTAGGTATTTTTACACAGATGTCCTTATAAGTAGTAGTTGAGAGTTAGCAGTGTCAAATCATTATTTTATGTGAGGGTGTATTTTTGAGAAAAATAATTTTATTTATAGAAAGAGAGTGTAATTTTGGGATATCTCAAAAAGAATATAGTGAAAATTTAGAGACATAAGGAGTATTTTTTCGTTTCTTTAGCTTATAAAGATGATGATTATTTTTCCTTCTCTTTGAGGGGAAATTCTGTGGTTCCCCTTCGAGGATTGTTAGTGCAGGACCGCAGGTATTACCCATCCAATTTCATCCATTTTAGCGTTGTTAATATTAACTAGTGAATTTATAAATGTGTATTTAAAAAAAAATGATTACAGGAAAAATGGCGCTCTCGATTTAAGTACCGTGTAAGGTAGGGTAGGGGAAGGTTCTATGATTGTTTAGATGCTACACAATCTTCTCAATTTTTCTTCATGCATGAGCTTCACTTCGATTCCAAGGGATGCGACATTTTCATAAGACCGACAAACATTTATGGGCGATTAAAAATGTAGCCAAGGCATTTGGTGCTTCAAATTACCGGCTTCAGGTTGTTAGCGGAAAAGATACCGCCCAGTTGGGGACGCCTCATTTTCATAAGAAGGACGAATATTTGGACGATTATGTTTTGGACTTTTATTGGTTAGCGAATAAAGATGTCGAAGAGGCTGATTAATTGCCATAAATCTTCTCCTGATTGTGTGAGATTTGATTCTTTGGTTTATTATGTTGTGAATGTCATTGATAATATACCATACTTTAATAATGTACGTCATGCATAGTAGTTTGCCTCGTGGTCATGAATGGTTCAAAATATTATTAGGATTTCAAGAACTCGTAGAGCATTATATGATTGTTTGGATGAATTAATGTACAATATGACGGAAAAAGAAGTATTGAGAAGGACTTTACATTACTAATATAATATTAATATACCATTTTGAATTGATATGGCCTTGAAATGAGGTCACGTTAAAATAAATCAACCAATTATGATAGTAATATCCGTTGGGAAGGCTTGCCCATTTCATTCTAGCTCTGTGAAAGTACGTCTCAATATTTGAAATATTATTATTTTAGAAAGTGTTCCAATAAGAGCAAATAAACGTTGACGATTCGTAACGACAAAACATTTAAGAAAATAAAGTATTTGTCAAGAACGTCTCAAAGAGTAATAGAGTTTGGAAATCAAAGGCGTATTTTGTTGAGTAATTATAAATATCTCTATTTAAGGTTATATTTAAAATAAATAAAAAAATAAAAAAAGTGGTCTGTGGAAAATGGAAACTACATAAGAAAAAAGAAAGTATTGAGTAGGAGAAAATAAAGTAAGATATGATAATCCATTATAAATGGTGAACTTATTGAACCATGTGTTAAAATGCGATACTAGGATATTAAATACTTTTCATATCCAAATATAAATGTAAAACATTTAACAATATGATGTTAGATATTTGTTATAACATTCACAATATGTTAAATGCATGTAAAAATGGTTAAAAATCATAGTCAAATTATCTAAATTTGAATTCTTATCTAATAATAATAAGAAGAACATAGTTACATGAATGCCATTTTTTATGGTTTTTTTATTTATTTATGTAATTTACATGAATACCTTGAATACTAATAACAACACACATTTCTTTGACTTGGAATGCCAAAATAAAGAATTTTAAAAAATCTCAATTAATTTAATAAGTTGTCGTGAGATTGTCACCCAAAATTTAACTATCAAAAGTAACATAAAGTAAAGTATAAGCACAAACATGTAGAGGTTTACCATGTTCACTTCAATCAACATTCTGTAGTTCAATCAACTTTATGTTATTTTAATTTCTTTGTCATTCTAACAATTATTTTTAATATTTTATGTGTTATTTCAAAAAAAAAAATCCTTCTTAATAATATTTCAATATTATATGTATTTTTTAATATATTTTTTCCTTCATAATAGTATTCAATATTTTATGTGTTTTTAAATTATTTTTACTCTTTAATAATAATTATAAAAACAATATGATTTTTCATTGTTTTAGAGTTCGGTTTTCTTTTTTCTTTATTCAAAGCACTTATTTGAAGAAAAAATTATTTACAATTTTACAAAGAATACAATTATTTATTTTCTTTATAATACGATTTTGTTGTCATAACGGGGTGTCATATGTAATTAAAGTAACTTGTGGAAGTTATTTTTGATAAACTTCACATCTCTTTTTTGTATTTTCTCATATATTTTCTCGTGAATGAAATATAATGTTTAAGGTTGCATGTTCTGTTTCATTGATTTTTTTATGTACTTCAATTATTAAATTTATCGTAGAATTTAGCCCTCAATGCACCAAATTCCTAGATCCCTGTATATACTTAAAATTAAAATATTCTCGTGGCGTTCATTTAGAAACTTATTGCCTACACGAATGAACTTAATGAAGTGAAGGGTCACGAATGACCCTAGATACGCGCATCTTTTGCGAGAGTCAGGGAGAGGATATAATGTGTTGGATGAAGATGAAGACTTTGAAGTGAAGGGAGGTTTTGATGATTTCCAAAGTCATCAGCTAAGTGGAAGCTTAGTACAAACCTTAGAAGATATTTGACCAAGGAAGAAGTATTTCAGACGAGTCAAATATGGTCCAGAAGACTACTGATCTGTTGCTGAAGAAGGAATCAGACTGGTGGACTATCAGTCGACTCAAATCAGATTAGTTCAGGTTTGGGATCAGCCGAGTACGCATCAGACGAGTGACTTCGATCAGCAGAGTGGAAGTGGATCAGAAGTTATTGCAACGGTAATAAATGCACTTGGTGTAATAAATGCTTAAGAGGAAGGGTATTTATGACAAATGATTGAAGAGAAACCTCGTATCAGCTTGGTGCATTTAATGCGTATTTAATGCGAAGCGACAGAAAGTACAGCAGAGTGTACAGTGTTCAGTCGCAGCAGCCGTCTCTGCAAAAAGGACCAGTACTCGAGGATTTGACAGCTGCCGATCTCTCAACGGGCAGATTTTCAAATCTCCAAGTATAAATAGTTCAGTTCGTGAGATTGAAGATGATACAACACACTTTGAGAGCAAAAATCTGAAGCAGAATTCTTCTAAGTCTCAAACTCAAGAACAGAACACTCATCAGCCTAGTCATCTGTTGACGAAGCAGAATAGAGAGAAAACAGAATATACACAGAAATCTGAGTGATTTTGTTAGAATCGTGTTGTGAGAAGTAGATATCTATCTTAGTGAGTGATATTGCTTCAGAGGATAGGAGTTTCTTTGTGATTTCCTATTACGCACTTGTGGTCTTTTCATTTGTTGATTGGCACAAGCATTGTATACTGTAATCTGTGTGATTTAGTATAACCCAAGATCTAAGTGACTTGGAAGAGTGGACTAAAGGATTTCTATCCATATAACCACTATAAAAATCCTTTGTGTTTTTACTTGCATAATTTTCTGCATATTTCAAAGAGCACATTTAAAACACTAAAAGGTTAACTGTTGAAAAAGTTTTTAAAGGAGTTTGATAAAACTGGGGACAAAACTATTTCTAAGTTAAGAAAACAACTTGTGAAAAACACTTGATAAATCCGCTGCAAGTTAGTTATTTTAAAACTCTGATTTTGATAAAATCAGCTGAGTGAAATCAGAAGAGTGGTCAACTCTGCTGTTCAAAGCTTTGTGCGAGATCAGCATAGTCAACTTACGATTACTGATCAGCTTAGTCTGCTGACAGAAAAGTTAGAAGATTTTAAAAGATAAATTTTTAAAGAGGTCTATTCACCCCCCCCCCCCCCTCTAGACCTCATCTGACCACTTGGGACCAACAAGTGGTATCAGAGCAGGTGGTTCATCTGAATCATCTGACTGATCAACGAGCTTGATCCTTAAGTGTTTTTCAAAGGTTTTTAAAAGTTTTCAAAAGAGCATCTTTTTGAAAGACAAAACTTTTTGAAAAATGGATTGTATCAGCCTAGTTCCCCACATAGGCGGTATGAGCTTTGAGGACTGGAAAATACGCATGGAAATTTTCCTTGCTGCTTATAATGACAATATGTATAGATGCATAACAAAAGGTCCGATAAGAGTCACCAAAACAATCAAGGTTGATGGCCAAGATGTGGTTGTTGACAAAGATGAAGACGAGATGACAGCTGATGAAATCAAGCTGAAAAATCTAGACAAAGTTGGAATCTTCATCGTGACTAAAGCCCTGGACAACGAAAGGTTTGACAAAGTCAAACACTGTACGACAGCAAAAGAGATGTGGGATAAAGTCCGTGATATGAGTGAAGGAAATGACGCCATCAAAGAACACAATTTAAGTGTTGCCATGGAGAAGTTTGAGAACTTCAAAATGAAACCTGGAGAAACCATTGACCAGATGGATTCAAGGTTTACAAAAGTGTTGAACAATGTTCTGAAGTTGGGTAAGACGTTTTCTGATAAGGAGATCACCGTCAAAGTACTAAAGGCGCTACCACCAAAGTTCAACATGAAGATTACAGCAATGGAAGAATCAAGGGATCTGGGGAAGATCTCACTGACTGAGCTGTTTTCTGTACTCAAGGCGTACGAGTATAAAATGCCAAGGATGGGAATAGAAGAGACCTCAACTTCTGGCCCCACTGCTGCACTGGTCGCTGCAGAAAGAACAAGAAGATCCGCCGGAAAAAGCAGAGAAGAGGACTCATCTGATGAGGCCACAGTACTGAGCAAAAAGGAGTACACTGCTGGCGATGTTGCTTTGTTATTGAACGGGTTCAAAAAGTTCTACAAGAGAAAAATGAAGAACAAATATAACAATGCTTCTACTTCTAAACCTACCTCTAATTCTCATGATATTAAGGATGATTATAAATCCAAAATGATGTGTTATAATTGCAGGAAATTGGGACATTTCATCAAGGACTGCCCATATCCTAAAGCGGAAAAATATACAGAGGAGGAAAAGAAACAAAGAAAAGAAAGAAGAGAGAAGAGATACCAAAAGAGCAAAGTGTTGTTGGCTGAAGCTGAAAAGATGGCAGCCATCTACTCATCTAATTCAGAATCAGGCACGTCAAGTGATGACTCTGTTTTTGGCGAGACACCTGCACTGCTCTGTCTCATGGCAAAGGAATCTGATGATTCTGACAATGAGGTAACACTCTCTGAAAATGAACGTGAGCTATATAGTTCATTTGAGCAAATGATGAACAATAAAGCCGATGTTGTTAATGAATTTGCTAAGCTTAAGGACGAGATGATTCTGCTGAAAAAGCAAAATGCTAAGCTGAAACGCAGTGTTGAAAAACCTGAAGAATCAGCCATGTATAAAAAGCTTTCGCATGAATGTGAATCTCTGAGAGCTGAATGTGAAGTTTACAAGGGACAAATCAAGGAACTTGAAGCTAGATTATCTTCTTATAATAAGTCGTCTGTTACTAAGCCGTCTGTTGTGTCAATAGAAAAATCTAATGAACAGAGTACTCCCTTAGTAAAAGAAAGTTTAGAACTGAACAAAGCTGAGAAGTTTATATCTGCTGATAATAGTAATATTGTCCTGTATGTTCAGACTGCTAAACCCACTTCACTGGAAATTGAGAAAAAGGAGAACAGCCCTCCTAAGGCTAAAAAGGGTAAAAAGCCTGAAAATGAAAAACAGACTGGTAAAACCAAACAGCAGAGTAGTCCGAAGAAGTCTGCTGATAAGAGTAAAACCAATCAGACTAGTAAACCTAAGTCGTCTGTTAAAGAGCAAGTTAAGAGCAGACCTAAGAAGCAAATAAATTATAACTATAATGCTTGGTATGGAAATGAGTCTCATTATGTGCAACCTGCTTACTCACCTTATTATGCTGCACCTCATTATCCACCTTATTATTCTGCATATCCTGCTCATCAACCAATGCATGCTTACCCTGCTTATCATGCATCTTATCCTGCTTATGAGCCTTATCATCATCATAATGATTATCAACATAACATGCCTGCTAATTATGATGAAAATGAAGTTGCTCATGCTCCTGCTAAAACTCTGAAGCCTAAGAAGCCTAAGACTTCAACATCTTGGGTTGTCAAAGGTGACACTAATCCACCAGGACCCTCTCAATAAAGGGTACCTAAAACATTTTTATTTTGTTTTGTAGGTTAGGATTAGGAGTAGGAGTAAAGTAGTGAAGAAATGGTACTTGGACAGTGGATGTTCAAGACACATGTGTGGAGACATACATGAACTGGCAGATGCTGTTGCTGTGAATGGTCCAAGAGTCACTTTTGGAGACAGCAAAGAAGGCAAGGTTGTAGCTGTTGGAAAACTTATCAAAGGAAACATAGAGATATCTGACGTCTCATATGTTAATGGCCTGAAGTACAATCTGCTGAGCATAAGTCAATTTTGTGACAAGGGATTTTCCGTAGTGTTTTCATCAGATAAGTGCTATGTTGAACAAGTTGGAACAAAGAAGGTTATTTTATCTGGAAGAAGACAGGGAAACATCTATGTAGTCGACTGGAATTCTGTGGACAAGAATTCTAATGTTTGTTTGGTGGCTTCTACACCAAGTGAAATCAGTTGGCTTTGGCACAAAAGAATGAATCATTTGAATTTCAAGACCATAAACAGATTGATAAAGAATGATCTGGTAGAAGGAATTCCAAAGACAGTCATGAGCAAAGACAAGCTGTGTGACGCATCTCAGAAGGGTAAACAAGTGAAGTCATCTTTCAAAAGCAAGAAGCACCAATCTTCAACCAAAATTTTGGAGCTATTACATATGGATTTGTTTGGCCCTATTGATCCAATCAGCAATGGTGGAAAGAAATACTGCCTAGCTGTTGTGGATGATTTTTCAAGATTTACTTGGGTGATTTTCATGAAGAAGAAAAGTGAAACCAAGGAACATCTTACTAATCTGATGGAACTGATCCAGAATGAGAAGAGTCAAAGAATATTGAAGATCAGATCAGATAGAGGGACTGAGTTTACAAACTCTACTGTTGAAGAGTATTGTAATTCCAGAGGAATCAGTCATGAGTACTCTGCTGCCAGAACCCCTCAACAAAATGGAGTTGCTGAAAGGAGAAACAGAACTCTAAAAGAAGCTACCAGGACAATGATAGCTGAAGCAAAGCTGCCCCAAAGATTCTGGGCAGAAGCCACAAATACAGCATGTTATACACAGAACAGGTGTATGATCAACAAAAGTCAAAACAAGACACCTTATGAGCCATGGAACAATAGAAAGCCTAATTTACATTATCTTAGGATTTTTGGTTGTAAATGTTATGTTTTGAACAATGGGAAAAATCACCTTACTGCATTTGCAGAAAAGGCTGATGAAGCTGTTTTTGTAGGTTACTCTACTGTTAGTAAAGCTTATAGAGTATTTAACAAAAGAACTTTACTTGTAGAAGAATCTATTCATGTAGTATTTGATGAACCAAGCCAATCTTCTGAAAAGAATCAAAGTGCAAATCCAGAGATATCTGCTGACTTTCAGAAATTGAGTGTGGAAAGAAAGGAAGAATATGTACCCATCATACTACCTGATTTAACTCAAGCTGTTAACTCAAGTGCTGTTCAAAATCAGTTTGCTGATTGTCTAACAGAGGAGTTGCGAACAGCTGACAGACCAGAGACTGTTCAACAGACTACTACTGAGACTCCAACAGTAGTGTTGCAAGATCAATCAAGAGGACAACATCCAGATTTGCAACCTGATCTCAGATGGCTCAGAGATCACCCACCTGAGTTAGTGATTGGTGATCCTTTGGATAGAGTGAGAACCAGAAGGTCAACTGCAAATGAAACAATGTTTGTGAGTTTTCTTTCACAGATTGAGCCTAAGTTGATTGATGAAGCTCTTAGTGATTCTCACTGGATTGAAGCAATGCAAGAAGAGTTAAATCAATTTGAAAGGAATGAAGTCTGGTACTTAGTGTTGGGATTCGGTAAGATAAACAGCCCTTAACGCAGCGGAAATTAAAATTTTATAGGACCTCTTACGGAATCTTGCCAGGATACTAAACTGGTTGTATATATATGAATAATAAAACGACTGGAATAATTCAGATCTAAATTATACCTGTCTCCTTGCAAATCCAAACTGTCAGAAAAGTCGTTGTGAATCTCCCTCGACTGGCTCGATCCCAAGCTCCTAGTAGCGCCCCACGTGTTGCGCCTCTACGGGTTGATACACCACAATATCACGAAAATTAATATATCCTAATCGGCTAGAACATAAGATATATTAATATCTAAAACTAGAGAACAAATTGGAGCAGGAATCGAAGAACTAAAATTTCTTCCTAGTGGAAGAAGGGTTCGGCCGATTTGGGAGAAAGAGAGAGGGAGAGAGTTTTTCTTGACTTAGTATTTTGGCTCTTGATTAGTATATATGAGATATGACATCAAGTCTCCTATTTATAGGAATCTCATAATCCTAATCCTCCTAGGATTAGGACTCCTAAGTCTTCTAACTCTCCTACATGGGCCATGGCCCTTTTAATTGAAAGACCAAGTCTTCTAATTAATTCATGGCCCATACTTGATTTAATTAATTGGGTCTTTATTTAATTTCTCAATTAAATAGCCCAATTAATTTATTTCTTTCTCATTTAATTAAATTAGACTCTAAGTCTATTTAATTAAATATTCCCATAATTAATTAAATCCAATTTAACTCACAAATTAAATTCCAATTTAATTTATAGTCTTGATCCAATTCCAATCGGATCATCTTCGCTCCAATTGGGTCGACCCAGTCGACCCAGTCAACTCAATCGACCCAGTCGATCCAGTCGACTCAGTTGTTCTCCATTTCCTCGCTTTCGCTTCATGTGTATTGTGTATGCCCCCCGTAGGTTCACCACATAATTGGCCGTGGGTTATAATTAAATATTTATTTAATTACTCGAGTATTAAATACTCTAAATCAATCGAACACTCTGTCGACTGATCATTCCAAAATTAGCACCCCTGCTAATTTGGGAATTCTCCCACACTCCACGGTCGATGTCTGGCCACAAGCCCATGGAGCCCAATCACTGGTGAATTAATTCAGTGAACCTTTTTAATCATTTACAATTTCCATATACGCTATAATCTCTCCATCGATCGATCTCCTAGTCAAGACTTAAGGGCATGGATTTTTCATCGGTTTCCTTTTATTTCATTTTGACTTTATGCATTCTGATCTTGAAATAATTCTCTTTGACTTAATCTTTATGAGCTACTTTCATAAAGCCGTCAGATACCTTGGCCAAGGATTTTACCAGAATTAATTTCTCACAGAAATCGATAGGAGAATTTCCCAACCTATCAAGTCGGGTCAATGGATCCTTTGTTGATGATATGAACCTGCATACGAGTCCCTCTATACCCAACATGAATCCACAGAGACTTTCTGGTAATCTCCAGTCGGTCGGAACTGACATCTAAGCATAGACGTTCTCGTACCAGATAAACCCTATCTCCTCAAGTATTTAGGGATCATTCCTCGTATACTATTGTAAATAGGAATAACTTCAACTCCGATATGCGACTACCGCTTCCATGGTGAGTTATTTCCTAATTGGGGTATTCAGTGCACTTGCCATCCCAGCAAGTCACCCACTTATGTGTATCGACTATCCCAGTCACGCTCGTGGACCCCAGCGTTCTCCAGTTCATCGGAGTATACACATTAGTGAGAGTCTAACCGAATCCAACGATGTCCTATCTCGATTGGATTCTACGACTCTTGAATATGTTCTAGATCACGGCCTTGGAGATCAGTCCACGGTTGTCCCATAGCCCTGTGATCTAAGGACTTCTATCCTTATGCGTAGATAATTATTACATAAGATGAAGGTGACCATATAAATAAATGCATTTATTAATCCATTTGAATGGTCCTTTTAATTTAAATGCAGCCAAAACAGTTGGCTTGCAGGACACTATTCTATCAATCTCCCACTTGTACTAAAGCCAACTTTTCATTCTTCTGATTCCCATCTTAGACAGATGTTTCTTGAATGCCTTTGAGGAAATGGCTTAGTTAGCGGGTCCGCCGTATTATTCTTTGAGGTGACACGTTCCATCTTTATGTCTCCTCTACCAATGATATAACATATCAAATGGTATCGTCTTATTTCGTGCTCGGATTTCTGATGAGATCTCGACTCCTTTGCTTGCGAGATAGCTCCATTATTATCACAGAAGATAGTAATGGCTCGGCAATGCTAGGTACGACGTCCAATTCTTGGACGAAGTTTTTATCCAAACACATTCCTTTGCAGCTTCACATGCTACAATATTTTATGCCTCGGTGGTTGAATTTGTGGTAGTATCCAACTCACCGCACCACCTTTGAGGCAAATATATCCATATGTTGACTTGAAATCATCTACATCACATTGGAAGCTAGAATCAGTATAGCCTTCCAATTTCAATTCTCCCCCGCCGTATACTAAGAACAATTCTTTAGTCATTTTAAGGTACTTCAGAATTGACTTTACGGCTACCCAGTGCTGCTCTCCTGGGTTAGACAAATAGCGGCTAGTTATGCTCAGGGCGTACGCTATGTCTGGTCTTGTACATAACATACCATATTATGCTTCCTTTCTTAGAGGCATGTGGTATCTTAGACATCTTGCTTCTCTCCTCAGAGGTCTTTGGGGCCATTGACTTAGAGAGAGCAATACTATGTCTCATCAGAAGAAATCATCTCTTGGATTCTTCCATACTGAATTTCTTCAGTATTTTATCTATGTACTTTGATTGGGAGAGGCCCAGCAGTCCTTTCGATCTATCCATGTAGATCCTTGTACCCAGTACAAAGGATGCTTCTCCCAAATCCTTCATTGAGAATTGTGTAGAAAACCATGCTTTCGTTTCACATAACACTTTTGCACCATATCCAATGAGCAGAATGTTATCAACATAAAGCATAAAAATTCAATTGTACTCCCACTAACCTTCTTGTACACACACTGCTTGAACACGTTTTTGACGAATCCAAAGGTTTGGATTATATCATCAAAACGTATGTTCCGGCTTTGGGAAGCTTGCTTAAGTCCATATATGGACCTTCAGAGTTTGCACACTTTGTGCTCATCTCTCATGGATGTATATCCCTTTTGGTTGCTTCATGTAGATCTCTTTATCAATGTCTCCATTGAAAAAGACGATCTTTACATCCATCTACCATATCTCGTAGTTAATACTATGCTGATATGTCCAACAATATCTGAATGGATTTGGGCATCGTTGCATGCAAAAATTCATCAAAGTCAACGCTCGACATTTGAACGTATTATTTTGCAACTAGTCGTGCCTTGTAGGTGATAACCTCTCCGTTCACTCCAAGCTTTCGCTTATAGATCCACTTGCAACCCAAGGGAGCTACTCCCACTGGTGGATCCACTAAGGTATAAACCTTGTTAGAGTGCATGAAGTCCATTTCAGATTCCATGGCTTTGTGCCACCTTCCCAAATCTATGTCTTGCATAGATTCTTCGTAGGTCCTTGGATTAGTCTCAGACTGTCCAATTTCATGCAGTAGACTGTAGTACCTCTCGGGTTCCCTACGTTGTCTTTCAGACCTTCGAAGTTCATGTGTACTAGTTGGTTCATTTTCATGCTCAGGTTCTCCCACTGCTTGTGGTGATGGGTCGATTTTATGAACCTCATCTAGTTCTATGTTGTCCTCTTTCTTGTCTAACAAGAAATCCTTCTCCAAGAAGTTAGTTCTCCTAGAGACAAAGGTTGTTTGTCTTACAAGACCATAGAACTCGTATCCTATTGAGATTTTGGATACTCCACGAAATGTATAAGATGGATTTTATTTCCAGCTTATCTCCCACTAGCTTATTCACATAAGCGGGAGACCTCATATGCGCATGAATGCATATGAAGGTACAATACCAAAACCCATATCACTTGATATGTTTTGGAACTGGCTTCATAGATACTTAGCTCAGTATCTTCGATTTTCTCGATCAAGTTCTAATTGATTGAATAAAGAATTTCATGTAAGATTTCCTAATGGACATTTTCATATCCAGAATGCTCGACAACTTACGATGTTTCGAGCGGGTCTTACATATTGAGAATCTAATTCTCTATTAAATAATCAATGGCGTATTTGCCAATGCATTTTCGATTTTGAATCGATCCAAATCTCTTACATGCTTTCATTGATTAGGCTCTCTTCTTTACTCCAAAAATAATTTGGAATTGTACTTCACAATGTACTTTTACCCATGAGGGTACAAGAGACGCCTTATCTCCCACTAATGCTTTAGTGTTTTCACACACTTTCAAATGGATTAAATCCATTACAATTGTTTATTCCTCTTGGTTGCCTAGCAACCAACTACTAAATTTGATTTCCGTTTAAGTAAGATTCGAAAGTCGGTTACTATTTCTAGCGTCCCTGTCAAGCTCGACCTAGTCGAGCTCAATCTTTTGAATCTTTAATTCAGAAATTTATTTTAGTGCTCGTGTACCGCCTTTCGGTTATACAATGACTCAAGTGTGTGGAATCTTGATTATTTATATTTTATTGACTATGCATATTATTTTTTTTTTTTTTAGTCGTTGCATGAGTATTCATACCCATTTGCTTATTCATACCTTTTGCGTATAAATCTTATAGCGCAATCAGTTCCAACCATTATGGAACTATTACATCCCTTAAGACAAGGGATGGTATAAGCAAATTCTAGCGATCTAAATAATTCATGGCTTTAGATGCATTCAATGCATCAATGAGTACTTCATCGGGTGTCCAACACCCTTATGCATTACTTGACCATAAGGTTAAGTTCAATAAAATTTAATCATCCCTTACGGGATGAGTATGTTCAATTCCTTCTTTCCCTTGATCTTAATCCATGGAAGAACCATTTTGATTGACTTTTCAACTTATCATCCTTACAGAAAAACCTCTAAGGTTATTTCCCTTCAGAGAGGATCCATTCCTCTTCTTCCATCTCTCGAGACTTTTGGGGCCTTTCAACGAGATGTTACTTCCCATTTAAGGGAGACTTCATGTTTGCCTTCAAGAAAATTTGGGCTTGAGAACCATCCTCAACCCATTGGTGAAACTTATCACTTTTCTTATTTGAAGAGTAACTTCGAAAAAGGCAGCTTGGTGAAACCTATCACCATTCCAGTCGAAGCGTAACTTCGAAAGGATAACCAATGAAATCTTTGTAAGGAGATGAGTCCTTGCTTGGACTCGAGAATAATTTCTCAAGTTTTGAAGTCATTCAAAATTCATTTGGGTTCAGTCAATTTATTTGATTCAAGTATGATGGCAAATATTCTAGGATATATCACTTATGAAAAACTATCATAAACATGACGATAAAAGAAATAAATACGCGGCATATTAATATCAATGCATAATTTACAAACATGGTTTTTCATTTGTAAATTACTCCCACTATTTTTATCGAATACTTATGCCCCCACATAAGGTTTGGGAAATAAAAATTTCCTAATGGGCTCAAGGCCCAAATGCAATCGCTCAGTACCCACGACTCGTTGGCCATACCAATTGATCCACTTGGTGGGCGATCACGTCGCCGGTTAACCATCGCAGCTAACCCTTGAGTTCATTTAGCCTCGTTTTTCGTTATGGACCCACGACTCGTGAGACATCCATACTTACTCGCGTTAAATCATGTCCAATACTCGTGAAGAGAAATAGTTCAATCCTAGACGCCCCACGACTCGTGAGACAGCGCCTAGAACCTTGCTAACCTCTCCCTTGGCACTAAACCGTGCATCGAGGCAATAGACATACCATCTTCCTATAACTCGACCCACGACTCGTGAGACATCGAGATATATTCGTACAATATGCCTAAGACCTAGTAATTGGATAGGCTCGGACCATAAACACCATTCTATGCGCCCGTTTTTCGATTTAATATTATAATTGAACTTATAGGTTCAATTGGAGGTTTTATGAAATGTTCAAGTGCGAGGTCTCATCAGATTATCAATTATCTTGTTTACGTTTTACTATCCTAAGCATGCATCTCATACATCAAAGAATAATTTACGAAAAAGTAAACATTCATCACCTAGCATTGCACGTACGATTGATCGATTTCCCATCCTATGCGATCCATCACGAGCCACGTGATGGACCAATTGGTCAGTCTAGGGTGAAAATAAATGGCCTAATTCTATTACAAAATAAATCCCATGCATACATGGGCCTTCACTTGTAATGTCCACCATCTTTCAGAATTGGGCCTCCATGTCCTCCAAGGTAATGGGCCTCCATGTTGATCTCCAAAGTCTCCATGAGGTCTATCGGGCTCCAAGCCTAATCTAAGTCTAACTTAAGACCCTATTCTATTACATTTGAATTCAACAAAGAAGGGGCACCAATCAGGCCCATTTAATTACAACCCATAATGGAAAAAACCAATAATAAACTACACAGGACTTAAGGGTAATTCGATCAATCCACATATTCAAGCAAGAACATGCATAAATTCACATAAGGGCAATAATGTAAATTTACCGGCTTATTTAAATTTTAATTCGAAATATTATTCATATAATTAATTTTGAATTGTCCAATATTAAAAGGACTATTATGCTCTTGCTTGAGCATCAAGGAATCTAATCTTGCAATTTAATTAAAGATAGAAATAAAATCCAATTTAATTATCTATCCTTATCTTGAAACTCTAAGTTTCCTTGTTTAAAAAAGATCTCTAAGATCTATAATCATGGTAACTTACTAGAAGACATTAATTTTAATTAAATGTCTTATCACAAATGAAACTCTAAGTTTCCTTGTTTAATTAGATCTCTAAGATCTATAATCATGGTAACTTACTAGAAGACATTAATTTTAATTAAATGTCTTATCACAAATGAAACTCTAAGTTTCCTTGTTTAATTAGATCTCTAAGATCTATAATCATGGTAACTTACTAGAAGACATTAATTTTAATTAAATGTCTTATCACAAATGAAACTCTAAGTTTCCTTGTTTAATAAGATCTCTAAGATCTTTAATCTTGGTAATTAACTAGAAGACATTAATTTTAATTAAATGTCTTATCTTAAATGAAACTCTAAGTTTCCTAGTTAATTAAATCTCTAAGATCAATCCAAGGTTCACCAAGATTCCGTAACAACCAAATCTCCAAGATTTTGTTCAAGATTATCCAAAAACGAAAATTCCCGAAACCCTAATTTTTCATTGTCGCGCGCGTGCAGTTTACGTGCAACTGCCGTGCAGCCGTCGTGCAGCCGTCGTGCAGTAGCCGTGCAACCGCCGTGCGTCTGCCGTGCAACTGCCGTGCAGTCTCTGTGCAGCTGCCGTGCAACTACCGTGCAGTAGCCGTGCAACTGCTGTGCAGTCACCGTGCAGCTGCCGTGCAACCGCTGTGCAGCTGTCGTGCAATTTTCAGATTTCGGTTCTCAATACGTTTTTATATAACAATTTCTTGATTCCTTAATTAATTAAAATCAACAGTTTTAATCAATTTAATCCAAAATTAAAAACATGATAACAATAACGAATCTAAAATTACAGTTTTAACAATCCAGTTAAAAACTAAAGATCTATCCAACAGATCTAATCTACAGATCTAGCATGCATGTTAATCTAATCAACAGCTAAAATCAGACATATGATTTTAATCCACAGAATTTGCAAATTCATATATATACAAAGCCAGAGTTGGCTCTGATACCACTGTTGCGATTCGGTAAGATAAACAGCCCTTAACGCAGCGGAAATTAAAATTTTATAGGACCTCTTACGGAATCTTGCCAGGATACTAAACTGGTTGTATATATATGAATAATAAAACGACTGGAATAATTCAGATCTAAATTATACCTGTCTCCTTGCAAATCCAAACTGTCAGAAAAGTCGTTGTGAATCTCCCTCGACTGGCTCGATCCCAAGCTCCTAGTAGCGCCCCACGTGTTGCGCCTCTACGGGTTGATACACCACAATATCACGAAAATTAATATATCCTAATCGGCTAGAACATAAGATATATTAATATCTAAAACTAGAGAACAAATTGGAGCAAGAATCGAAGAACGAAAATTTCTTCCTAGTGGAAGAAGGGTTCGGCCGATTTGGGAGAAAGAGAGAGGGAGAGAGTTTTTCTTGACTTAGTATTTTGGCTCTTGATTAGTATATATGAGATATGACATCAAGTCTCCTATTTATAGGAATCTCATAATCCTAATCCTCCTAGGATTAGGACTCCTAAGTCTTCTAATTCTCCTACATGGGCCATGGCCCTTTTAATTGAAAGACCAAGTCTTCTAATTAATTCATGGCCCATACTTGATTTAATTAATTGGGTCTTTATTTAATTTCTCAATTAAATAGCCCAATTAATTTATTTCTTTCTCATTTAATTAAATTAGACTCTAAGTCTATTTAATTAAATATTCCCATAATTAATTAAATCCAATTTAACTCACAAATTAAATTCCAATTTAATTTATAGTCTTGATCCAATTCCAATCGGATCATCTTCGCTCCAATTGGGTCGACCCAGTCAACTCAATCGACCCAGTCGATCCAGTCGACTCAATCGACCCAGTCGATCCAGTCGACTCAGTTGTTCTCCATTTCCTCGCTTTCGCTTCATGTGTATTGTGTATGCCCCCGTAGGTTCACCACATAATTGGCCGTGGGTTATAATTAAATATTTATTTAATTACTCGAGTATTAAATACTCTAAATCAATCAAACACTCTGTCGACTGATCATTCCAAAATTAGCACCCCTGCTAATTTGGGAATTCTCCCACACTCCACGGTCGATGTCTGGCCACAAGCCCATGGAGCCCAATCACTGGTGAATTAATTCAGTGAACCTTTTTAATCATTTACAATTTCCATATACGCTATAATCTCTCCATCGATCGATCTCCTAGTCAAGACTTAAGGGCATGGATTTTTCATCGGTTTCCTTTTATTTCGTTTTGACTTTATGCATTCTGATCTTGAAATAATTCTCTTTGACTTAATCTTTATGAGCTACTTTCATAAAGCCGTCAGATACCTTGGCCAAGGATTTTACCAGAATTAATTTCTCACAGAAATCCATAGGAGAATTTCCCAACCTATCAAGTCGGGTCAATGGATCCTTTGTTGATGATATGAACCTGCATACGAGTCCCTCTATACCCAACGTGAATCCACAGAGACTTTCTGGTAATCTCCAGTCGGTCGGAACTGACATCTAAGCATAGACGTTCTCGTACCAGATAAACCCTATCACCTCAAGTATTTAGGGATCATTCCTCGTATACTATTGTAAATAGGAATAACTTCAACTCCGATATGCGACTACCGCTTCCATGGTGAGTTATTTCCTAATTGGGGTATTCAGTGCACTTGCCATCCCAGCAAGTCACCCACTTATGTGTATCGACTATCCCAGTCACGCTCGTGGACCCCAGCGTTCTCCAGTTCATCGGAGTATACACATTAGTGAGAGTCTAACCGAATCCAACGATGTCCTATCTCGATTGGATTCTACGACTCTTGAATATGTTCTAGATCACGGCCTTGGAGATCAGTCCACGGGTTGTCCCATAGCCCTGTGATCTAAGGACTTCTATCCTTATGCGTAGATATTATTACATAAGATGAAAGTGACCATATAAATAAATGCATTTATTAATCCATTTGAATGGTCCTTTTAATTTAAATGCAGCCAAAACAGTTGGCTTGCAGGACACTATTCTATCACTTAGTTCCCAGACCTACTCATCAAAGGGTAATTGGCACTAAGTGGGTTTTCAGAAATAAGATGAATGAAGATGGTATGGTTACCAGAAACAAAGCAAGACTAGTTGCCAAATGTTACTGCCAAGAAGAAGGCATTGATTTTGATGAGACATTCGCACCAGTTGCAAGGCTTGAAGCAATCAGATTATTCTTAGCCTATGCTGCTTACAAGAACTTCACTGTCTATCAGATAGATGTGAAGTCTGCTTTTCTCAATGGAGAATTGCAAGAAGAAGTGTATGTTGAACAACCTCCTGGCTTTGAAGTCTATCAACAAGGAGACAAGGTATATCGTCTGAAGAAAGCACTCTATGGACTGAAACAGGCTCCAAGAGCATGGTATGATACTTTATCTGATTTTCTTTTAATTAAAGGATTTCGCAAAGGTAAAGTAGATAAAACCTTGTTCACTATTGAATGGGATAATCATATATTGCTAGTTCAAATATATGTGGACGATATTATTTTTGGTTCAACTAACAAACAGATGTGTGAGAGGTTCTCTAAGCTGATGCAGAACAAGTTTGAAATGAGCATGATGGGAGAACTGAATTACTTTCTTGGATTACAAGTTAAACAGTTACCTGATGGTATTTTCATAAATCAAGCAAAGTACACAAAAGATCTGTTCAAGAAATTTGGTATGGAAACTAGCTCATCTGTTAATGTTCCTATGTCTACTGGACTTCGTCTGGACAAGGAGGTGGCAAGTCAGTTGACATCACCAAATACAGAGGCATAATTGGGTCACTGTTATACTTAACAGCTAGCAGACCTGATATTATGTATTATGTTGGGGTTTGTGAGAGATTTCAATCAGATCCTAAGGAATCTCATCTCTTAGCTGCTAAAAGGATATTAAAGTATCTCAAAGGCACACACGAATTGGGATTGTGGTACCCAAGGGAATCAGGATTTGAACTTATTGGATATTCAGATTCTGACCTTGCTGGCTGCAAAATTGATAGGAAAAGTACTACAGGTACTTGTCAATTCTTAGGCAGTCGTGTGATCTCATGGATGAGTAAGAAACAGACTTCAGTGTCCATATCTACTGCTGAAGCTGAATACATTGCTGCTGGAGCATGTTGTGCACAAATACTTTGGTTGAAGCATCAACTAGAAGACTATAATCTCAAGATCAGTGGAATCCCTATCTACTGTGACAATACAAGTGCAATCTCACTTACTCAGAATACTACAAGTCATTCCAGGACTAAGCATATTGAGATCAAACATCACTTCATCAGAGACCATGTTGAAAAGGGAAATGTTATTATTGAGTATGTTCATACGAACAGCCAGATTGCTGACATTTTCACCAAACCATTAAGTGATGCAAGATTCTCTACTCTAAGAGTGGAGCTGGGCTTGTTAAATTTGGATTCATAAGCTGAGGGGGAACCTATCAGAAGACTGGGTTCAACAGCTGACTAATCTGATATCAACAAGTACTGTATTTCAAGAAGACTGACTCTCAACAGACTAGTTGACTAATGAATTCTTGAATTCAGAGGGAACGTGTAAGACTAGCGGTACCCTTGTCTTAAAGATGAAATCTTCAATAACAGTTAGTTGAAGTTGTGTTAATCAGAAGATTTGTTCTTAATTCTTGAAGATTTGAAGATTAATTATCTTGCTGGATTGACAAACAGCAAAGGAAGATCACTAGATATTGGCCTTCACTAGTGATATATTGTATCAGGCAAGTCGTCTATCAGATAAGTATTTTACTCATCTGTTGTTATTTATGTCAGCTTATATTTTAAGTGTTGTACTAAAAACGTTTTATCAAAAGCACGCTTTTATAAGTAACAGACAAGTGGCGTTTCAATTTCCCGCATGTCTGACATATTTAATGCTATTTTGAAATCCGCGTATCACGATCACACGATCTGCTTTTCAAGTAACTGATCTAACGGTTACCACTTTTCACGGAAACCGACAAGAACTAACATCTTTAAATCCAGATCTGATCAGCTTA
Organism: Penstemon davidsonii; assembly: GCA_034814905.1. Lineage (NCBI taxonomy): Eukaryota > Viridiplantae > Streptophyta > Magnoliopsida > Lamiales > Plantaginaceae > Penstemon > Penstemon davidsonii. The sequence goes on from JAYDYQ010002688.1 coordinate 11,694,978, forward strand.
CTAAGCTTTTACGCACCCTCAAAATTTCAAAAGCATTCAGAGAAAAGTTGGAAATCACTGCCAAAATTGGGGATAAAGCCATCTGTGTTACCCCCAAGTTGCTGAATGAGATGTACGGACTCTCTCTTGAAGGGTCTACTGATATTGCAAATTTAGCTGAGCCCCTCGAGTCAGATTTCTGGAATTTGGCTTCGAAGAAGAATCAAGTGATGTCTGGAGGCATCAAGAAAAATCAGCTGAAGGATGAGTTTCAGCAAATGGCAGATTTGGTTGCCAAAGTCCTTGAGAATTGCACATTCTCATTGGACAGTGTACCACTGAAGAGATATCACGTAATGATAGCCATTTTCTATGGTTTGAAGATAAATTGGGCAAACTTCATTTGGTATGTGCTTGCTTATCACAAAGTGCGTGGTCAGACTCTGCACAGGATATTCCTTAGTCATCTGCTGGTCAATTTGGGATGTGCTGTGACCAATGGCAAGGATGTTCATAAGGCGAAGGAGCTGATAACTTATGACCCAGTGAAAACTGGAAGATCAAAAGAGCCTGCTGCTGTGCCAGAGAAGAAGCAACAGAAAAGAAAGGCATCTGAGCCTAAAGTGCCTGCTGACAAAAGCAAGAAGAGCAAGACAACTGTTCAAACAGCAAAGCCCGCTGTTGAAACCAGAACAGTCGTATCTAAGAAGAAGGACGCTGTGAATTCTATTATTGATGAAACAGTCAAGGAGATCGATGAGATGTCAGCTAACTCATCTCCTGAAAGAACAGTTTCAGCTGAGCCACCAGCTGAAAATGTGGCTAAAAGGACAAGGAGTGCCCTGAAAGATACTGCCACATCTACTGCTCATGTTCTCCATACAAAGAAAACCATCAGAAAGAGGATGACATTTATTGGCGAAGAAAAGGAACTTTCTGAGTTGGTTAGAAAAAGTCCTCCATCTGCTGAGAGGCCTGTTGGATCAACAGAGAAGTCTGCTGAAGTGAAGCCCACTGATCAAATGAAACAGACCTCTACACCAACAGCTGAGGTTGCTGAACGTCAAAAGGATCCTGAAGTGCAGATCATTGAGCCTATTGCTGCTGCACCAGTAGCAATTGCACCACCAGAATCAACAGCTGTGGCACCAGTTGTTGAGTCCAGAAATGCCAGAAGAAAAAGGACTGGCAAGGCAAAAGTGTCAGCTTATCACAAGAAGAAGCGCGAGGAAGCTGAACAGAGAAAGCGTGATGAAGCTGAACTGAAAAGAGCTCTTGAAGCGAGTAAGAAAGAAGCTGATGTCAAAAACATGACAGAAGCTGAATTGGCTGCCAAGGAGGAAGCAGACTTGGCAAAGGCCCTGGAAGACAGTAAATATGGACCACGGAGGTCTGAAGGCATTGTGATTGGAGAAAGACCCAAGGAAGGACAATACATCTTACCAAAGGCTGAACCAATCAAAAAGAAGAGGTCTGAAGTAAGAAGAGCACTTCAGATAGTCCAAAGTGACTCTACTGCCTTCAAAAGATTTGAAGCTGAGCTAGAGAGGATGAATCAGCTGCTTCAATCTAGAACCACCTTTCTCCCAGAAAAGATAAGGTACAATCGTTGGAGGGAGTATAGGTTGACTAAATCTGAGGAAGAGATCGAAGCATGGAAGGAGTTTGCTGCTGAAGGACGTTGGGTTCTGAGTTGGTTGCAAACAACTTCTGTTACCAAGGCATTGGACTCAGAATTTGTAAAGGACAGATTACATGACTATGCTAAAGTCATTGTACTGGAAGAGGCAACTGCTATCAAGAATTCAATTCCAAATAAACCAGGTCCTGCTGATGACCGGATTGATAGAGCAGTTAAAATTGCTGTGTACACGACTTTGGAGAAATGGGCTGAGAGATCTAGATTTGAACCAGGAACGTCAAGTACAACGCCCACTCTGCCAAGCTTACAGCAAATTGCTTATGGCTCTGATATCAGTACTTATCAAGAAAAGCTGAGTATTCAACAGACTACTTCACCCTTCGTGCCAGCTGACTTGATTCGTCAGAAGACTGTTGTGTCTGCTGATGGTACTGAAATCATTCACATAGCTGATGAGCTAGCTAGTGAAGAACAGAAGAAAGACCAGCAAGCTGAAGAGATCAACCTGGATACTTCAAAGAAGCTGCCTGCTATGGTCAAGGACTTAATCCCCTTAGTTTTGGAATGGAAAGCTGAAAACAGTCCTGTTCTTCATGAAGCACCTGTTTAACAGGAAGAGGAACCTGCTGAATGTCAACAGGAAGAGGAACCTGCTGAATCATCACACCCTGCTCCCACTGCTGATTTGCATTCCTCACTGATGGAATCCATCCAGCTGCTGTTTGAAACTTCCATGAAGGAGATGGAGTCAAGGAACAAGCTGATGATTCAACAAATGCAGGAAGAGACTGCAAAAATGGTTAAGGATGCCATTGAAGACTTTCCTCTACCACCAGACAACTCCCTGATGCTGACTCAAAGTATACTGAACTTAAGCAGAAACATTGAAGACGTGAAGGCTGATGTGGGACATCTGCACTCTGCTCTTCAAAGGCATGAGTCTGGCATTGCTGGGATTAGAAGGGTCATGAAACAAGTTGGTGAAGCAGAGATGGAAAAGAACATTGCCATGATGCAAGAACTCACTGCTGTCGCTGATAAAGCTCACTCTGAAATATCAACACTTCAACTGAATGTTGATTGCCTGAATGACAAAGCTGGTGAGTTAAAATCAAATCAACTTCGCATGGAAGCTGCTCAACTTCGCATGGAAACTACTCTAAATCATCACTGTGCTGAACAACAAATTTTGGATAAAAACATCAAGAAGCTTTGTGCTGCTGTCAACATAACTCCTGATCAACTCAACCCTGCTGCTGATGACAAAAAGGGGGAAGAGGAATCAGCTGAGAAGACTATTGCTGCTGCAACTATTCAAGTACGAGACCAACGGGCTGCTGCTGGAAAGCCAAGTGAAGAAGAAGTACTTGAAGAGGAAGCTGATGATGAAGCTGGTGATAAAGTGGAGCTCAAGGATGTAGCTAAGACTGACAAAGAGTTAGCTGCCTCTAAGTACTCTGCTGAAGAACAGCTTAATCCAGATGTGAAGTATAAGAGACTTGAAGACATTAGAGCAAGATTTGAAGCTGAAGAAAGAAGAGAAAAATTAAAGGGTCTTGCTGATGCCTTCTCAAGTGGTGAGGATGAAGAAAGTAGTGAAGAAGTAGAAGGAGAGGAAGAAGAAGAAGAAGACCCCCCCCCCCCCCCCCCCCCCCCCCCCCCCACCCCCCCCCCCCCCCACCCCCCCCCCCCCCCACCCCCCCCCCCCCCCACCCCCCCCCCCCCCCACCCCCCCCCCCCCCCACCCCCCCCCCCCCCCACCCCCCCCCCCCCCCACCCCCCCCCCCCCCCACCCCCCCCCCCCCCCACCCCCCCCCCCCCCCACCCCCCCCCCCCCCCACCCCCCCCCCCCCCCACCCCCCCCCCCCCCCACCCCCCCCCCCCCCCACCCCCCCCCCCCCCCACCCCCCCCCCCCCCCACCCCCCCCCCCCCCCACCCCCCCCCCCCCCCACCCCCCCCCCCCCCCACCCCCCCCCCCCCCCACCCCCCCCCCCCCCCACCCCCCCCCCCCCCCACCCCCCCCCCCCCCCACCCCCCCCCCCCCCCACCCCCCCCCCCCCCCACCCCCCCCCCCCCCCACCCCCCCCCCCCCCCACCCCCCCCCCCCCCCACCCCCCCCCCCCCCCACCCCAAATATTTTATTACTATTTCACTTGAGTATGACGTACAATATATAAATAATATTTAATAAGACAAAGTGTAAATCTAAATTGGTATTTTGACAGGCATTTCAAGCAGCATGGCAAGCAACATGTAAAGTGAGAGGAGGGGTTATGTTGGTTCCCTCGGGAACCTTTCTACTCCAACCTATAACATTTTATGGGAATAATTGCCAAGGGAACTTTACGTGGCAGGTAATTTATATTTAGATTATTTATATTAACTGTAATATGTAAAAATAGAATAGTCTTTTGTTGCAAAACCATGGTGAGACCTTTAGTGACTGTTATATTTATGTCACAAGTACTTGAATTGTAATTTCTTCAATATAACTTTGATTTACATACCGTTATTATTTCTCAAAAAAATACATACCGTTATTAAAAAGTTACCCTTTGGGATGCATACATTTAAAGTTTGCAATCGTATCAAATTTAAAATATTAATAAAATATTGTTATTGAATGTAATTATTAGTTTATTAGGGTGAGTTTGACCAAACGGTGTGAGCTCTTAAATCACTTCTAGACATCTATTGTGATTTTTTTAAGTGTTTGACTGCAATTATAAATTCATTTTGGTTAATTGTGATTTTTATGGTGTTTGTCCCCATGTCTTAATCACTTTTGAGATCTCCAGAAGCAAAAAAATTTAACTTATTTTAGAAGCCGCTAAACTTTTACTTTTGCAAAAGCCATTATTCTATAATTAATTTTCATTATAATCGATTATTGCCAAAATTATTTTTAGTAAAATTAATCCTCCTATAATTGCTTTTCGCATCGTTAGATCAAACCCACCCTAAATGTACTTTATTTACATGATCCATTGTGATTCAATCAATGCAATTTTATCATTTACTAATTTTGCTCAATCAAGCAAATCCAAATAAATAAATAAAAAAGGTCGAGTCATGACAAATTATGTGCAGTAACTTTTAGATATGATTTATTAATGCTTAATTCATTTAGTTGTAAAAAAAACACGTTATTTAATGAGACTATTGATTTGTCAAATTCATTTCCTTGTAGGTAAATGGTGAAATCGTTGCTCCTCCAAACATATCGGGTTGGAAAGGTATTGGTGTTCAATGGATACTTTTTTCGGGATTTAGTAACGGAATAACGATACGAGGTAACGGCGTTATTGATGGACGTGGTAATGCTTGGTGGGGCAAATCTGGAAATGCTCCACATGTAAGTATCATATGTATTTTTTTTTAATCACAAGTATTATATGTATTTATTTAAAGGGCTAATTTCGAAGAAAGTGTTTGAAAAATGAGTTCTTAAAAGTAATACTTTATTGAAAACTAACTTGAATTAAAATATGTAAAAATAATTGTGTATTGGTTATTAAATCTCACTAGTGTCACGGCACACACATAATAGGTATGTTTCATTCATTTTTTTTGAGGTTTTTTTTCCCCCAATATGAACATAGGAAAAAATGTTAAGTTTCCGACTAGAGTTGATTAAAATTCACAATTTGTATTTTGTTATCAACTTTATACTATCAAACTCTATCAATTAAGTAATTAAATATTAAATTAAAACAAGTTATGAAGAAAAAACCTCACCGTTTTCGTATTTTCAAAGCTAAATATTCCAAAAAACAAAATCCACACACATTCTAAATATTTCTAGAACATCTTGAAAACCATCTCATTTCACCTACTTCTGATGAAACTCTAAATAATCCATTCACGGTAAATAACTTCTTAACTTCCTGTAACTTGATAAATAATTTCATTAACATGTCATTTTTTGTGTATAAAAATTGATAAAATTACATATATTAGAGTTTTTTGAAATAGAAATTTTGATGGCAGGCAATCAGGATTGCAAAAAGTAATAAGGTGACAGTAACAGGAATCAAGATCCAAAACAGCCCTAGGATGCACATTTTCTTTGAAGAATGCCAACAAGTTACCATCTTCGGCCTCACTATAGCATCTCCTCAAGAAAGCCCCAACACAGACGGAATCCACATCACACACTCTCAGCATGTGGAAATTTATAACTCCACTATTGGATGTGGTAAATTTTCCTAATTCAAATCAATATTTATTTTCTTACTGCATTTCATGTATCGTGTATTTTGATTCGACCAATTCGCATTTTGCAATCTAGAAATACACATTTTTGCATCCCGTAATTGAAATATTAACACTATGCACCCTAGAATTGCATTTTCTTTTTGGCAAAATGCACCCTACTAAAGTGCGAAATGCCAACAATATTGTCAAATAATTGCAAATCAAAGGTGTAAAGTGATAATATTTCATTTCCAGGATTTAAAATGCAAAATAAATGTATTTTTGGGGTGAAAAATATGAAATACTCATTTTCATTCTATGCTTTATAGATTTTAGAATTTTGTCGAGAGAGAAAATTGAAATTTTTGGGTAATTCTAACTCGTAAACGAGTGTTTTAAACTCAGAATATTATCAAAAAATGTGTTATACAAATGTCTTTTAGTTTCTTAAAAAATGACATACGACAACACACATATTTGCGTATAAATACAACATAATGTGACAATTCAATGTTTTGTATAAAAACTCAACATGGACATTACTATGTCTTGCAGGAGATGATTGCGTCTCAATACAAACCGAAAGCTCAGATGTGAGAATACACAACGTGCACTGTCAACCAGGACATGGGTATAGCATTGGAGGCCTAGGTCCAAATAATCAAGAAGCTCATGTCACAAATGTTCATGTTTATGACTCCTCGGTGGCAGACGCATTGACAGGAGTGAGGATCAAAACTTGGCCGGTACGTATTTCAACCAAAAACTATTCTTTCATTTTCTTCATTTATCTAAAACAAATAACACTGGAGTTTTTTTTGCAATTGGGCAAAGCACTGGGGGTATTTTTGCATTTAACTCAATTTTCTCCTCATGATTTGGGACAAATATAGCCTCATTAAATGACATTCATCATGTTTTTTACGACTGCAGGGTGGCTCGGGATATGCGAATAACATCACTTTCTCACACATTACCATGACCAATGTTAAGACTCCAATCGTCATAGACCAAGACTACTGTAATGGGAAAAAGGGTTGCGTGGTGAGTAGTAAGAACGCGGTGGCTATATCGGGGGTAACATTCGAGAACATAATAGGGACATATTCTTATCAATCGGTTTCTCTGGTGTGCAGTCAGTATCAACCATGCAAAAATATACTAATGGGCACAATAAACTTGACACCCTCACGTGGGAGTGGGATACAACAGGGAGTCCGTGGGTTACCAATATGTCAAAATGCTTATGGTAGAGTGCTTACCGATACTACGCCTTCATTAAAGAATTGCCTCAAGTAACTGCGGAGCAAGCAACGACATCTATACCATCACCTGCAACTTTTTCGCCGAAAAATAATTAGGGAATGGAGATTAAATAACTATTAGCTAGATATAGCATTACACAGGAAAAATTCTAATAACAATAATTTCAGACAATATATATAGAGAATGGAGAATAAATAGCTATTAGCTAGAGACAGGAAAATTTCTAATTAATAATAATATTTTTCATGTTACACATGCCAACTCTCTCTCTCTCTTAATATTTTTCATTCTTCTTAATACACTTTCTTTCAAACCCATTAAAATTTCATTGATCGATTCTTGAATGCCTGTTATTATAGAATATACATACATGTTGGACATTCTTCGATTTTACTGGTGCGATACATGTTCCTTCTCTATCTCCAAGAAAAGTCAGATAGGGCATTAATTAATATAATCCCAAATTCCAATCTAAAGCAACTGAAATCATATTAGAAAATAAGGGTTCAAATATCAATCTAAGCTTAACAAATAATTTTTCACCTTGATGAGCTTCAATGCATAATCAGTAACAAAAATAGATGTAAAATGGCTCACTAAAGTACTCAGGGCCTAAAAATACCAAGACTATAATAAATCCTACAATATTTATCATCTAACAACAAACTACAATTTGTGGTTAGATGTTACTCTGTTAAATAAAGCACTATATGATGCCATTGATTACAGTAAATCAACTAAATTATATAACGGATGTAACTATGTGATGTTAAACTATATGATACTGGTTAAGCTGATGACCCATTTCCAAACAAAGAAAAATTGTTCAAGAACCTTAACAAATCAAGTAATGTGACATAATTGATAAAAAATACATAAACCCCCACTATGTGTTGCTTCACATTGCAAAAGTATTTTGCAGTTAGTCTATCAATGGCTTGGATTGGACGATAAATATATTGAACATCTGAGAAGATAAATACTATGTTTACAGAATGAACACATAATAAGTGTGTATAAACAATGTGATGCAAAAAATAGAGAAAATAGTCACATGTACATTAGATCGAACACATTAACAGCACTATTTTGAGCTACACCTCAAATTGCAAATTATACCTTATTAAAACAGCACAAAAGTCAACACCAAGTATCAAGTATGAATCAGTAGAAAGCACACCAAGTTTCAAAAGAAAAAGGTAAGTGGTGAATGTAAAAGAGAAAATGAATGTATTTAATTTAATGCTTCTTCTTTTAGTCAATGGAATAAAGCTTCAACGAGCCAGAGCAAAAACCATATGGTACAATTAATTGGGAGATGGAGAAAGGAGGAGACTACAATTGCCGCTGTAGATATTTACCCACCTTACCTTAGGTACTAGGTAAAAATAATATTTTTCCCGCTAAATATTTTCCACATTTTCTAGAATCCTCCAACCCTAATCAATTACTATCTCCGTCCCTTTTTTTTTCCCCTATATTTTTCCTTTTTGCGCGAAGTTTTAGGTAAAAGTTAAAAATGTGAAAGTTTTAGGTATTTTTACACAGATGTCCTTATAAGTAGTAGTTGAGAGTTAGCGGTGTCAAATCATTATTTTATGTGAGGGTGTATTTTTGAGAAAAATAATTTTATTTATAGAAAGAGAGTGTAATTTTGGGATATCTCAAAAATAATATAGTGAAAATTTAGAGACATAACGAGTATTTTTCCGTTTCTTTAGCTTATAAAGATGATGATTATTTTTCCTTCTCTTTGAGGGGAAATTCTGTGGTTCCCGTTCGAGGATTGTTAGTGCAGGACCGCAGGTATTACCCATCCAATTTCATCCATTTTAGCGTTGTTAATATTAACTAGTGAAATTATAAATGTGTATTTAAAAAAAAATGATTACAGGAAAAATGGCGCTCTCGATTTAAGTACCGTGTAAGGTAGGGTGGGGGAAGGTTCTATGATTGTTTAGATGCTACACAATCTTCTCAATTTTTTTTCATGCATGAGCTTCACTTCGATTCCAAGGGATGCGACATTTTCATAAGACCGACAAACATTTATGGGCGATTAAAAATGTAGCCAAGGCATTTGGTGCTTCAAATTACCGGCTTCAGGTTGTTAGCGGAAAAGATACCGCCCAGTTGGGGACGCCTCATTTTCATAAGAAGGACGAATATTTGGACGATTATGTTTTGGACTTTTATTGGTTAGCGAATAAAGATGTCGAAGAGGCTGATTAATTGCCATAAATCTTCTCCTGATTGTGTGAGATTTGATTCTTTGGTTTATTATGTTGTGAATGTCATTGATAATATACCATACTTTAATAATGTACGTCATGCATAGTAGTTTGCCTCGTGTTCATGAATGGTTCAAAATATTATTAGGATTTCAAGAACTCGTAGAGCATTATATGATTGTTTGGATGAATTAATGTACAATATGACGGAAAAAGAAGTATTGATAAGGACTTTACATTACTAATATAATATTAATATACCATTTTGAATTGATATGGCCTTGAAATGAGGTCACGTTAAAATAAATCAACCAATTATGATAGTAATATCCGTTGGGAAGGCTTGCCCATTTCATTCTAGCTCTGTGAAAGTACGTCTCAATATTTGAAATATTATTATTTTAGAAAGTGTTCCAATAAGAGCAAATAAACGTTGACGATTCGTAACGACAAAACATTTAAGAAAATAAAGTATTTGTCAAGAACGTCTCAAAGAGTAATAGAGTTTGGAAATCAAAGGCGTATTTTGTTGAGTAATTATAAATATCTCTATTTAAGGTTATATTTAAAATAAATAAAAAAATAAAAAAAGTGGTCTGTGGAAAATGGAAACTACATAAGAAAAAAGGAAGTATTGAGTAGGAGAAAATAAAGTAAGATATGATAATCCATTATAAATGGTGAACTTATTGAACCATGTGTTAAAATGCGATACTAGGATATTAAATACTTTTCATATCCAAATATAAATGTAAAACATTTAACAATATGATGTTAGATATTTGTTATAACATTCACAATATCTTAAATGCATGTAAAAATGGTTAAAAATCATAGTCAAATTATCTAAATTTGAATTCTTATCTAATAATAATAAGAAGAACATAGTTACATGAATGCCATTTTTTATGGTTTTTTTATTTATTTATGTAATTTACATGAATACCTTGAATACTAATAACAACACACATTTCTTTGACTTGGAATGCCAAAATAAAGAATTTTAAAAAATCACAATTAATTTAATAAGTTGTCGTGAGATTGTCACCCAAAATTTAACTATCGAAAGTAACATAAAGTAAAGTATAAGCACAAACATGTAGAGGTTTACCATGTTCACTTCAATCAACATTCTGTAGTTCAATCAACTTTATGTTATTTTAATTTCTTTGTCATTCTAACAATTATTTTTAATATTTTATGTGTTATTTCAAAAAAAAAATCCTTCTTAATAATATTTTCAATAATATTTCAATATTATATGTATTTTTTAATATATTTTTTCCTTCATAATAGTATTCGATATTTTATGTGTTTTTAAATTATTTTTACTCTTTAATAATAATTATAAAAACAATATGATTTTTCATTGTTTTAGAGTTCGGTTTTCTTTTTTCTTTATTCAAAGCACTTATTTGAAGAAAAAATTATTTACAATTTTACAAAGAATACAATTATTTATTTTCTTTATAATACGATTTTGTTGTCATAACGGGGTGTCATATGTAATTAAAGTAACTTGTGGAAGTTATTTTTGTTAAACTTCACATCTCTTTTTTGTATTTTCTCATATATTTTTTCGTGAATGAAATATAATGTTTAAGGTTGCATGTTCTGTTTCATTGATTTTTTTATGTACTTCAATTATTAAATTTATCGTAGGATTTAGCCCTCAATGCACCAAATTCCTAGATCCCTGTATATACTTAAAATTAAAATATTCTCGTGGCGTTCATTTAGAAACTTATTGCCTACACGAATGAACTTAATGAAGTGAAGGGTCACGAATGACCCTAGATACGCGCATCTTTTGCGAGAGTCAGGGAGAGGATATAATGCATTAATTGTTTATATTATTGTGCATTTTCCAGCAGGCAAGTTTGGGCCTTGAGTGATATTGCGTTTTCATGGTATAATCCTTCTGATGGGGTGGATGTTAGAATTTAAAGCCAGAGCAGGGTTGGTTGACTCGATGTCATTAAGCAACCATTTGATCCTACTTCGGCTGAAGCAAAGGCAGCCTTATTGGAGTTGGTGTTTTGCTCAGGAAAATATATATATGGTATGTACGTTGAAATAAAGTGATCCTAGAAGGTGACTCCTAAATGGTGATTGATTCTATCGACAACACTTCGGATGGAACGATTGTTAAAGACGTTAAGGGGGCCGACAACTAAAACTTTGTGGAATTTACAACTGGACATATCTTCCGAGAAAGCAATCAAGCGGCACTATCTATCTAAAGTGAATTCTTATTTGCTATCTGACTTACCTGTACTGATTCAAAATATTATAAATGATGAGATAATTCATTAATGAAAGCTACAGATTATTCTTTAAAAAAAAAGTAAGATAAGGTAATATGTTTTAAATAGTGAACTTATTGAACCATTCTCTAAAATGCGATAAGAGGATGTTAAATACTTCTTATGTCCAAATATAAGTGTAAAACATTTAACAATATGATGTTAGATATTTGTTATATTCACAATATATTAAAGTAAAAATTGTTAAAATTTGTTGGATGAAGATGAAGATAAAGACTTAAAAGTGAAGGGAGGTTTTGATGATTTCCAAAACATCATCATCAGCTAAGTAATGGAAACTTAGACAATCCCTTAGAAGATTTTTTGACCAAGGAAGAAGCTAAAACAGAAGGGTCAAATCTTATGGTCCAGAAGACTACTGATCTGTTGCTGAAGAATGGAATCAGACTGGTGGATTTTCAGCAGACTCAAATCAGATAAGTTCGATTTGGATCAGCAGAGTGTTCATCAGACGAGTGGATTCGATCAGCAGAGTGGAAGTGATCAGAAGTTATTGCAACGGTAATAAATGCACCTGAAGTAATAAATGCTGCAAAGGAAGTGTATTAAAGACAAATGATTGAAGAGAAACCTCGGATCAGCAAAGTGCATTAAATGCGAACTAACAGAAAGTACAGCAGAGTGCACAGTGTTCAGTTGCAGGTAGCCGTTTCTGAAAACAGGACCAGTACTCGAGGATTTGGACACCTGTCGATCTCTCAACGGGCAGATTTTCAAACCTCAAGTATAAATAGTTCAAGTTCAAGAGTTAGTGAAGAATCTCTGAAGAAGCAACACAACTGAGAGCAAATTTCGAAGCAAAATTCTTCTAAGTCTCAAAACTCAAGAATAAAACACTCATCAGCTTAGTCATCTGTTGAGGAAAGTAGAAGCGAGAGATAAAAGAAATACACATAAATCTGAGTGATTTTGTAAGAGGAGTGTTGTGAGAAGTAGATATCCATCTTAGTGAGTGATATTACTTCAGAGGATAGGTTTTCTTTGTGATTTCCTATTGCGCACTTGTGGCCATTTCATTTATTGTTTGGCGCAAGCATTGTATATTGTAATATGTGTGATTATAGTATAACCCAAGATCTTAGTGACTTGGAAGAGTGGACTAAAGGATTTTTATCCATATAACCACTATAAAAATTCTGGTGTTTACACTTGCATATTTTCTTGCATATTTTCAAAAAGCATACTAAACACTTAAGTTAACTGTTGAAAAGATTTTAAAAGTAGTTTGCAAAAACTGGGGATAAAACCTTTTCTAAGTTAAGAAAATTTACTTGTGAAAAACACTTATAAAATCCGCTGCAAGTAATCTGCTTAAAACTCTGATTTTATCAAAATTAGCTAAGTCATATCAGAAGAGTGGTCTACTCTGTTGTTCGAAGCTTTGTGCGCGATCAGCATAGTCAACTTACTAATCTTGATCAACTTAGTCTGCTCATAGAAAAAGTTGGAGAAATTTTAAGTTAAAATTTTCAGAGGTCTATTCCCCCCCCCCCCCCCTCTCTCTCTCTCTCTCTCTCTCTCTCTAGACCTCATCTGACCACTTGGGACCAACAAAATTCACGGCCAATTATCTTCTTATCTAATAATAATAATATTATGGTACATGATCATGCCTTTATATACATATATATATATATATTGGTAATTTACATGAATGCCTTAAATACTAATAACAACACACAATTATGGTCGGGTTCTAAAACACCTCCAACAACCATCTCTAATTTTATTGTTTTTGTTACCTTCATATGAAGAAACGAAATGCTCAAGTCTTTTCTTTTTCAAATGAGAAGTTTGTGTTTATAATGACGCAATCTCTTATTTGTTTCAAAAAATTTCTTGTACATTGAAACAAAACTCCATATGTTTTCCTACTTTCTCTTTATTTATTTCATATTTGCTTTTCCTAAACAAAAATTCTTAGAATAATCTCGATTTTTTTTTAAATTAAGAGAAAAAAAAGTCAGTATTTACAATTGATAGCACCTTTTCTTTTATCTAAAAAAATTATTCTACTGGAGTACAAGATTTGACGTTTGAATCTGTTTGCATTTCCATTTTTTATTTCAAGATTTGTATGCTTTTTCTAATTGAAAATTCTTAAAATATAGATATAAAAAAATAAATAAGATTGGAATATTTGACTAGGAGACGACGAGGAGACTCGTTAAATATAGAAACAAAAAAATTAACAAATTCAACCAAGAAAACTTGCAATATAAAATCATGCAAAAAAAGGCAAATTAATTGATTTTTAAATGGTAAATTAAAAAATAATAAAATTTCCTCTGGCAGCAACAATTGTTGTTTTGGCAATATCGCTAACCATTTAAATGCCTTAAGGGTGTTGGATGAAGATGAAGAAGTGAAGGGAGGTTTTGATGATTTCCAAAAGTCATCAGCTAAGTAATGGAAGCTTAGCAACCTCTGGGAAATTCAATATGAGAAGACAAGTAAAATCAGAAGGGTTGAATTTTGGTCCAGAAGACTGCTGATCTGATGCTGAGTTCGGAATCAGACTGGTGGATTTCAGCAGAGTCAAATCAGATGAGTTCGGTTTGAATCAGCAGATTGTTCATCAGAAGAGTAGATTCGATCAGCAGAGTTGAAGAGATCAGAAAGTCATTGCAACGGTAAAAAATGCACTCGGTGTAATAAATGCTGTAAGAGAAGGGTATTAAAGTCCAATGATTGAAGAGAAACCTCGGATTAGCAAGGTGCATTTATGCGACGTGACATAAAGTACAGTAGAATTGTACAGTGAACAGTTGCAGAAGCCGTTCTGAAACAGGGACCAGTACTTGAGGAAAATTTGAAGATCTATCAATTTCTCAACGGGCAGAATTCAAATCCTCAAGTATAAATAGATCTGAATTCAAGAGTTAGAGACCAAGATTCACAACTGAGAGAAAATCAAAGCAAGCAAAATCTTCTAAGTCTCAAAGCTCAAATACAGATCACCATCAGCTTAGTCATTAGTTGACAAAAGCCGAGTTGAGGAAACAAAGCCAAATACAAATCTGTGTGATTTCTGTAATAGAGAAAGTTGTGAGGAGTGTAGATCCATCTAAGTGAGTGATCTAGCTTCAGAGAGTAGGACTTCTTTGTGATTTCTTACTACGAACTTGTGGCTTTTCATTTGTTGAATTGAACAAGCATAGTATACTGTAAACTTAGTGATTATAGTATAACACAAGATCTAAGTGACTTGGAAGAGTGGACTAAAAGACATTCTTGTCTATATAACCACTATAAAAATTCTGTGTGTTTGTTTACTGCATTTTACTTGCATATTTTCAAAGAACTTCAAACATACGAACTTAACAAAAGATTTTAAAAACTGGGGTCAAAATCTTTTAAGGAAGAAAACAACTTGTTGAAAAACACTTGATAAATCCGCTGCAAACAAGTATTTCAAACTCTGATTATATTTCAATCAGATAAGTTAAATCAGACGAGTGGTCAACTCTACTGATTAAGCTAAGTGCGCAATCAGTGAAGTAGTCTTACGAGTTCTTGATCAGCTTACTCTGCTGATAAGAAAAGTTAGAGAAATTTTGAAAGTTTTCATAGGTCTATTCACCCCCCCCCCCCCTTCTAGACCTCATCTGACCACTTGGGACCAACAAAGGGCCCGTTTGTTTACATGAGAATGTCATGTAACTTGGCAATCTCATATCAGGCATCACATAATTATCTTTGTGTTAATTTATTGTATTTTGAAAAAGGAATTAAATTACCCAAAACTGGGAATGTTGCCTAAATAAATAAGGAATCTGAAATCCAAGTTTTCTATGATATTCTAATTCCGTTCCCAGTAAAATCCATAGTAAAATTGAAAAGACAATATTTTTCAAATATACTCTATCTTACACACACTCACACAAACACATGTATACACCATAAATTAATCAAATTATAATTTTTTATGTATTTTAAATATATTATATATTAATCAACATTAAAAACTACACCTCTTGAGTGATGTGAAATTACATGATCATCCTTTGAAGTTTTGATAATTACAAAGACATCATTTGAAGTCTATAAAAAAAATTAACTTAACGTAGAATACTTTTTTACCCCTTCATTTTATCTATAAAATTAAGATAAATGTCCAACATATTAAACGATAATTGGTCGAGTACTTTGACTCACATGGCAAAAGAAAAGTCAAAAATTAAAATTTTGAATGAAAAATCTCATAAAATCAACCCGAGTCACCCACCCCACCACCTCAATTTAACTTACATTAACAATTGATTATTGAATTTATAAATACAACACAAAATTTAACATAAACTATTTTGTTTATGTATATGTATATACACATTTAACATTATTCGTGTTAATTCTTATTATGTATACACCGTTCCATAGATAATGGTATTTGATTATTTGCGGTCCTAAATATTACAAATTCATATCAACACTGATCATGGATGGACATACCTAGTGTTTGAAGATTTTTGATGGTGAAATTCGAGAGAATTTAATAATTATTGAAACTTCAAGTAATGATCTTGTAATTTCATAGGTTTAATGTTAATGTTAATCATGCGAGTATTGTTCCATAAATACCATATGCTATATAATAATATATAGGTGTAACATTTGTAAAAATGGCTTCCATTTCAAAAAGGAATTTGTCACATTCCTTCATGAAAGCCCGAGTGTTACTCAAACACAATAATGAAATTATATCCATAGCAACAACATTCCTAGAAATCGAATTCCCATAATCGTCATATCCCATTTCTGTCAAACACACTCCTAAATTTATTTATCTCAATTCATGAACTTAACAATTATGAATTATGAGTAACATTTTGTATATCTAAGAATGAATTTCTTAAAAAGGCACTAATTATATCCTATAAATAGATACAAACTTTTACAAAACAAAACAACACCTAAAATACCCAATAGCTAAGTAGATACACACGATCCATGGCAAAATTTATTCAGACATATCTTTCATTTTTAATTTCCATTGTCCTATATTTCAATTTCTCAGGACATACATTTTGCTACGGTAGTGAAAGAAACTATTTGAACCGAGTAATAGGGTTATTACGGAACACTAGCAAAAATGAGTTGATTAATCCACCAAATTATGCTGGACAACCTACTAATGGTATTATTGATGTGAAGCAATTTGGTGCCAAAGGAAATGGATTTACAGATGACTCACAGGTAAAATCACTGAAAATTCTATTTAGAATATGATTCATCTTCAGTTAAATTATTCACAAATTAAAAAAATACAACATTTGATCCATGATTGATTAAATGAGATAACGATATGCATGTTGAACGACAATATTTTATTACTATTTCACTTGAGTATGACGTACAATATATAAATAATATTTAATAAGACAAAGTGTAAATCTAAATTGGTATTTTGACAGGCATTTCAAGCAGCATGGCAAGCAACATGTAAAGTGAGATGAGGGGTTATGTTGGTTCCCTCGGGAACCTTTCTACTCCAACCTATAACATTTTATGGGAATAATTGCCAAGGGAACTTTACGTGGCAGGTAATTTATATTTAGATTATTAATATTAACTGTAATATGTAAAAATAGAATAGTCTTTTGTTGCAAAACCATGGTGAGACCTTTAGTGACTGTTATATTTATGTCACAAGTACTTGAATTGTAATTTCTTCAATATAACTTTGATTTACATACCGTTATTATTTCTCAAAAAAATACATACCGTTATTAAAAAGTTACCCTTTGGGATGCATACATTTAAAGTTTGCAATCGTATCAAATTTAAAATATTAATAAAATATTGTTATTGAATGTAATTATTAGTTTATTAGGGTGAGTTTGACCAAACGGTGTGAGCTCTTAAATCACTTCTAGACATCTATTGTGATTTTTTTAAGTGTTTGACTGCAATTATAAATTCATTTTGGTTAATTGTGATTTTTATGGTGTTTGTCCCCATGTCTTAATCACTTTTGAGATCTCCAGAAGCAAAAAAATTAACTTATTTTAGAAGCCGCTAAACTTTTACTTTTGCAAAAGCCATTATTCTATAATTAATTTTCATTATAATCGATTATTGCCAAAATTATTTTTAGTAAAATTAATCCTCCTATAATTGCTTTTCGCATCGTTAGATCAAACCCACCCTAAATGTACTTTATTTACATGATCCATTGTGATTCAATCAATGCAATTTTATCATTTACTAATTTTGCTCAATCAAGCAAATCCAAATAAATAAATAAAAAAGGTCGAGTCATGACAAATTATGTGCAGTAACTTTTAGATATGATTTATTAATGCTTAATTCATTTAGTTGTAAAAAAAAACACGTTATTTAATGAGACCATTGATTTGTCAAATTCATTTCCTTGTAGGTAAATGGTGAAATCGTTGCTCCTCCAAACATATCGGGTTGGAAAGGTATTGGTGTTCAATGGATACTTTTTTCGGGATTTAGTAACGGAATAACGATACGAGGTAACGGCGTTATTGATGGACGTGGTAATGCTTGGTGGGGCAAATCTGGAAATGCTCCACATGTAAGTATCATATGTATTTTTTTTTAATCACAAGTATTATATGTATTTATTTAAAGGGCTAATTTCGAAGAAAGTGTTTGAAAAATGAGTTCTTAAAAGTAATACTTTATTGAAAACTAACTTGAATTAAAATATGTAAAAATAATTGTGTATTGGTTATTAAATATCACTAGTGTCACGGCACACACATAATAGGTATGTTTCATTCATTTTTTTTGAGGTTTTTTTTCCCCCAATATGAACATAGGAAAAAATGTTAAGTTTCCGACTAGAGTTGATTAAAATTCACAATTTGTATTTTGTTATCAACTTTATACTATCAAACTCTATCAATTAAGTAATTAAATATTAAATTAAAACAAGTTATGAAGAAAAAAACCTCACCGTTTTCGTATTTTCAAAGCTAAATATTCCAAAAAACAAAATCCACACACATTCTAAATATTTCTAGAACATCTTGAAAACCATCTCATTTCACCTACTTCTGAAGAAACTCTAAATAATCCATTCACGATAAATAACTTCTTAACTTCCTGTAACTTGATAAATAATTTCATTAACATGTCATTTTTTGTGTATAAAAATTGATAAAATTACATATATTAGAGTTTTTTGAAATAGAAATTTTGATGGCAGGCAATCAGGATTGCAAAAAGTAATAAGGTGACAGTAACAGGAATCAAGATCCAAAACAGCCCTAGGATGCACATTTTCTTTGAAGAATGCCAACAAGTTACCATCTTCGGCCTCACTATAGCATCTCCTCAAGAAAGCCCCAACACAGACGGAATCCACATCACACACTCTCAGCATGTGGAAATTTATAACTCCACTATTGGATGTGGTAAATTTTCCTAATTCAAATCAATATTTATTTTCTTACTGCATTTCATGTATCGTGTATTTTGATTCGACCAATTCGCATTTTGCAATCTAGAAATACACATTTTTGCATCCCGTAATTGAAATATTAACACTATGCACCCTAGAATTGCATTTTCTTTTTGGCAAAATGCACCCTACTAAAGTGCGAAATGCCAACAATATTGTCAAATAATTGCAAATCAAAGGTGTAAAGTGATAATATTTCATTTCCAGGATTTAAAATGCAAAATAAATGTATTTTGGGGGTGAAAAATATGAAATACTCATTTTCATTCTATGCTTTATAGATTTTAGAATTTTGTCGAGAGAGAAAATTGAAATTTTTGGGTAATTCTAACTCG
Organism: Penstemon davidsonii; assembly: GCA_034814905.1. Taxonomy (NCBI): domain Eukaryota; kingdom Viridiplantae; phylum Streptophyta; class Magnoliopsida; order Lamiales; family Plantaginaceae; genus Penstemon; species Penstemon davidsonii. The sequence goes on from JAYDYQ010002688.1 coordinate 11,714,391, forward strand.
TAAACGAGTGTTTTAAACTCAGAATATTATCAAAAAATGTGTTATACAAATGTCTTTTAGTTTCTTAAAAAATGACATACGACAACACACATATTTGCGTATAAATACAACATAATGTGACAATTCAATGTTTTGTATAAAAACTCAACATGGACATTACTATGTCTTGCAGGAGATGATTGCGTCTCAATACAAACCGAAAGCTCAGATGTGAGAATACACAACGTGCACTGTCAACCAGGACATGGGTATAGCATTGGAGGCCTAGGTCCAAATAATCAAGAAGCTCATGTCACAAATGTTCATGTTTATGACTCCTCGGTGGCAGACGCATTGACAGGAGTGAGGATCAAAACTTGGCCGGTACGTATTTCAACCAAAAACTATTCTTTCATTTTCTTCATTTATCTAAAACAAATAACACTGGAGTTTTTTTTGCAATTGGGCAAAGCACTGGGGGTATTTTTGCATTTAACTCAATTTTCTCCTCATGATTTGGGACAAATATAGCCTCATTAAATGACATTCATCATGTTTTTTACGACTGCAGGGTGGCTCGGGATATGCGAATAACATCACTTTCTCACACATTACCATGACCAAAGTTAAGACTCCAATCGTCATAGACCAAGACTACTGTAATGGGAAAAAGGGTTGCGTGGTGAGTAGTAAGAACGCGGTGGCTATATCGGGGGTAACATTCGAGAACATAATAGGGACATATTCTTATCAATCGGTTTCTCTGGTGTGCAGTCAGTATCAACCATGCAAAAATATACTAATGGGCACAATAAACTTGACACCCTCACGTGGGAGTGGGATACAACAGGGAGTCCGTGGGTTACCAATATGTCAAAATGCTTATGGTAGAGTGCTTACCGATACTACGCCTTCATTAAAGAATTGCCTCAAGTAACTGCGGAGCAAGCAACGACATCTATACCATCACCTGCAACTTTTTCGCCGAAAAATAATTAGGGAATGGAGATTAAATAACTATTAGCTAGATATAGCATTACACAGGAAAAATTCTAATAACAATAATTTCAGACAATATATATAGAGAATGGAGAATAAATAGCTATTAGCTAGAGACAGGAAAATTTCTAATTAATAATAATATTTTTCATGTTACACATGCCAACTCTCTCTCTCTCTCTTAATATTTTTCATTCTTCTTAATACACTTTCTTTCAAACCCATTAAAATTTCATTGATCGATTCTTGAATGCCTGTTATTATAGAATATACATACATGTTGGACATTCTTCGATTTTACTGGTGCGATACATGTTCCTTCTCTATCTCCAAGAAAAGTCAGATAAGGGCATTAATTAATATAATCCCAAATTCCAATCTAAAGCAACTGAAATCATATTAGAAAATAAGGGTTCAAATATCAATCTAAGATTAACAAATAATTTTTCACCTTGATGAGCTTCAATGCATAATCAGTAACAAAAATAGATGTAAAATGGCTCACTAAAGTACTCAGGGCCTAAAAATACCAAGACTATAATAAATCCTACAATATTTATCATCTAACAACAAACTACAATTTGTGGTTAGATGTTACTCTGTTAAATAAAGCACTATATGATGCCATTGATTACAGTAAATCAACTTAATTATATAACGGATGTAACTATGTGATGTTAAACTATATGATACTGGTTAAGCTGATGACCCATTTCCAAACAAAGAAAAATTGTTCAAGAACCTTAACAAATCAAGTAATGTGACATAATTGATCAAAAATACATAAACCCCCACTATGTGTTGCTTCACATTGCACAAGTATTTTGCAGTTGGTCTATCAATGGCTTGGATTGGACGATAAATATATTGAACATCTGAGAAGATAAATACTATGTTTACAGAATGAACACATAATAAGTGTGTATAAACAATGTGATGCAAAAAATAGAGAAAATAGTCACATGTACATTAGATCGAATACATTAACAGCACTATTTTGAGCTACACCTCAAATTGCAAATTATACCTTATTAAAACAGCACAAAAGTCACCACCAAGTATCAAGTATGAATCAGTAGAAAGCACACCAAGTTTCAAAAGAAAAAGGTAAGTGGTGAATGTAAAAGAGAAAATGAATGTATTTAATTTAATGCTTCTTCTTTTAGTCAATGGAATAAAGCTTCAACGAGCCAGAGCAAAAACCATATGGTACAATTAATTGGGAGATGGAGAAAGGAGGAGACTACAATTGCCGCTGTAGATATTTACCCACCTTACCTTAGGTACTAGGTAAAAATAATATTTTTCCCGCTAAATATTTTCCACATTTTCTAGAATCCTCCAACCCTAATCAATTACTATCTCCGTCCCTTTTTTTTTCCCCTATCTTTTTCCTTTTTGCGCGAAGTTTTAGGTAAAAGTTAAAAATGTGAAAGTTTTAGGTATTTTTACACAGATGTCCTTATAAGTAGTAGTTGAGAGTTAGCGGTGTCAAATCATTATTTTATGTGAGGGTGTATTTTTGAGAAAAATAATTTTATTTATAGAAAGAGAGTGTAATTTTGGGATATCTCAAAAAGAATATAGTGAAAATTTAGAGACATAAGGAGTATTTTTTCGTTTCTTTAGCTTATAAAGATGATGATTATTTTTCCTTCTCTTTGAGGGGAAATTCTGTGGTTCCCCTTCGAGGATTGTTAGTGCAGGACCGCAGGTATTACCCATCCAATTTCATCCATTTTAGCGTTGTTAATATTAACTAGTGAAATTATAAATGTGTATTTAAAAAAAATGATTACAGGAAAAATGGCGCTCTCGATTTAAGTACCGTGTAAGGTAGGGTGGGGGAAGGTTCTATGATTGTTTAGATGCTACACAATCTTCTCAATTTTTCTTCATGCATGAGCTTCACTTCGAGTCCAAGGGATGCGACATTTTCATAAGACCGACAAACATTTATGGGCAGTTAAAAATGTAGCCAAGGCATTTGGTGCTTCAAATTACCGGCTTCAGATTGTTAGCAGAAAAGATACCGCCCAGTTGGGGACGCCTCATTTTCATAAGAAGGACGAATATTTGGACGATTATGTTTTGGACTTTTATTGGTTAGCGAATAAAGATGTTGAAGAGGCTGATTAATTGCCATAAATCTTCTCCTGATTGTGTGAGATTTGATTCTTTGGTTTATTATGTTGTGAATGTCATTGATAATATACCATACTTTAATAATGTACGTCATGCATAGTAGTTTGCCTCGTGTTCATGAATGGTTCAAAATATTATTAGGATTTCAAGAACTCGTAGAGCATTATATGATTGTTTGGATGAATTAATGTACAATATGACGGAAAAAGAAGTATTGAGAACGACTTTACATTACTAATATAATATTAATATACCATTTTGAATTGATATGGCCTTGAAATGAGGTCACGTTAAAATAAATCAACCAATTATGATAGTAATATCCGTTGGGAAGGCTTCCCCATTTCATTCTAGCTCTGTGAAAGTACGTCTCAATATTTGAAATATTATTATTTTAGAAAGTGTTCCAATAAGAGCAAATAAACGTTGACGATTCGTAACGACAAAACATTTTAGAAAATAAAGTTTTTGTCAAGAACGTCTAAAAGAGTAATAGAGTTTGGAAATCAAAGGCGTATTTTGTTGAGTAATTATAAATATCTCTATTTAAGGTTATATTTAAAATAAATAAAAAAAAGTGGTCTGTGGAAAATGGAAACTACATAAGAAAAAAGGAAGTATTGAGTAGGAGAAAATAAAGTAAGATATGATAATTCATTATAAATGGTGAACTTATTGAACCATGTGTTAAAATGCGATACTAGGATATTAAATACTTTTCATATCCAAATATAAATGTAAATCATTTAACAATATGATGTTAGATATTTGTTATAACATTCACAATATCTTAAATGCATGTAAAAATGGTTAAAAATCATAGTCAAATTATCTAAATTTGAATTCTTATCTAATAATAATAAGAAGAACATAGTTACATGAATGCCATTTTTTATGGTTTTTTATTTATTTATGTAATTTACATGAATACCTTGAATACTAATAACAACACACATTTCTTTGACTTGGAATGCCAAAATAAAGAATTTTAAAAAATCACAATTAATTTAATAAGTTGTCGTGAGATTGTCACCCAAAATTTAACTATCGAAAGTAACATAAAGTAAAGTATAAGCACAAACATGTACAGGTTTACCATGTTCACTTCAATCAACATTCTGTAGTTCTAAAATAATATAACAGGTTACAGGCCAAACAAATTATAAATTTATGTTGCCCAAATCTTTTTTAATGAAACAGTTATTTATACTAAATTACCAAGTTAGTCTACCTAGGGTACAATTATAAGATAAAATCTTGATATATATATAGCATAGAATGTTGATTTGATTCTTTAATTTTATTTTACCTGCTTGTGATCAAGATTAACAATTTAAAACAACCAAATTTTATGGTGATTGTTTGCATCATATCAAGCCGGCCATTTCAGTTCCTTCAATTTTATTTATCTCAATACAAAAACTTAACAATTCTGAATTATGAGTCAAACATTTTGTATATCTACGAATTTATATCTTGAATTTTCTTAAAAAGGCAATAATTAGTAATTATGTCCTATAAATAAGTCCAAACTTTTGCAAAACAAAACAACACCCAAAAAACCAAATAGTTAATTAGACACACACTCCATGGCAAAATTTATTCAGACATATCTTACATTTTTAATTTCCATTGTCCTATATTTCAATTTCTCAGGACATACATTTTGCTATGGTAGTGAAGTCAATTATTTGAGCCGAGTAATAAGATTATTACAAAACACTAGAAAAAATGAGATGATTAATCCACCAAATTATGTTGGAGAGCCTACTAATTCTATTCTTAATGTACAGGAATTTGGTGCCAAAGGAGATGGAATTACAGATGACACAAAGGTAAAATCACTTAATTCTAGTTAAAATCAAATTCATCGGTACTTAAATTATTCACAAATTAAATAAATACAACCTTTTATATATGATTGATTAAATGAGATAAGACATGCCTGCACAAGACTACTTTATTACTATTTCACTTGGGTCATGACGTACGATAACTTCGTATAATCAAATTACTTGAAATATATATATATATATATATATGTATGTATGTGTGTGTATTACATAATAAAAAGTGTAAATCGAAAATGGTATTTTGGTAGGCATTTGAAGCAGCATGGCAAGCAACATGTGAAGTGAAAGAAGGGGTCCTGTTGGTTCCCGCAGGAACCTTTTTACTCCAACCTATAACATTCTTTGGTACAAATTGTCAAGAGAACCTTACATTTGAGGTAATTTATATTTAAATTATTAATATTAAATGTTATATGTAAAATAAAATAGTCTTTTGTTGCAAAATCCATGGTGAGACCTTAGTAACGGTCATCTTTATATCACAAGTACCTGATTTGTAATTTCTTCAATGTAACTCTAATTATATACCGTTGTTAAAAAAAAGTACCATGTATATATATTTTGGGTACGGTGCATCTATCTACTCAATGATGGAAATCGAATAAATCTAAACTAGTAACAAAATATTATTATTGAATGTAATTATTAGTTTATGAAATGTGCTTTCTCTACGTGATCTAGCTACTTTGATTCAATCAGTGCCAATTTTGTCATTTGCTAATTTTGCTCAATCAAACAAATTCAAATAATAATTAAAAAGAGTCGAGTCATGACAAATCCTGGACGGGTTTGAGATGGTTCGTAGTTTGTAGTTCAATTTACCAACACTAAATTCAACATCCATATTATTTTTGTAATATGTTTATAAGATCCAAATTATATGAGGGAAAAAAAATGAACCATCTTAACAATGCATTATGTGGATCTTAAAAAAAAAAAAAAAAAACAATGCATTATGTGCAATAACTTTTAAATAAAATTTATCAACGTTTAATTCACTTAATTGTAAAATTAATTAGGCTATTGATTTGTCAAATTCATTTTCTTGTAGGTAAATGGCGAAATCGTTGCACCTCCAAACTTATCGGGTTGGAAAGGTGTTGATTTTCAGTGGATACAATTTTTGAAATTTAGTAACGGAATAACGATACAAGGTAACGGCGTTATTGATGGACGTGGTCAAGCTTGGTGGAAAATCAATTCTGAAAATACTCCACATGTAAGTATCATATTTATTATATTTTAATCACTAGTATCATATTTATTTATTTAAATGACTAATTTAGAAGAAAAGCTTTGAAAAATGAGTTCTTAAAACTAATACTTTCTTGAAAACTAATTTGAATTGAGCTATGAAAAAATAATTGTGTATTCGTTATTATTCTCACTACGACACACACATAATAGGTATGTTTCATTCACTTTTTTGAGTTTTTCCTTTTCCAATATAAACATAGGAAAAATTGTTAAGTTTCCGACTAGAGTTGATTAAAATTCACAATTTGTATTTTGTTATCAACTTAATACTAACAAACTTTAGCAATTAAGTTAAATATTATATTAAAACAAATTATGTTAAGCAGCTTATTTTTTCTTCATTTGATACTACTAATTAACCTAACACTAGTTTCACGAGCCATCTCAAGAAAACAAAAAAACCACTAGTGTCACGTGTTTCTCAATTGAAGAATATTAAAAATAGCACATTTCTTCTAAATTAAAGATCACCAATCTCCAAACACAAATTTATAACAAATTCAGGCATATTGTAGATATATTTTTCAGACGAATATTTTTTTAAATGGTGAATACTTCATTGCATCAAACACTGTATTAAAAAAAAATATTTGAATCTATGTCATTGGTATCAAAGTACAAAGACAAACTAATTACAAAATGATTTTCTTTTCAAAAGAATAAAACATAAACATCTCAATTTTTCTGAAAATATTTCTTAAAGAAAACAAGCTCACCATTTTCGTATTTTCAAAGCTAAATTGACTCAACAAAATCCACTTTCATAAAAATCATCATTATCATATCAATCATATCATTCAAATATTCCAAAAAACAAAATCCAAACACATTCTAAAATGTTCTTCAACATCCTAAAAACCATCTCATTTCACCGACTTCTAAAAAATTCTTAAAAATCCAAACATGGTAAATAACTTCTTAACTTTCTCTAACCTAATAAATAATTTCATTAATATGTCATTTTTTGTATGTAAAATTTGATAACATTAGTATATATTAAAGTTTTTTGAAATATAAATTTTGATGTGCAGGCAATTAGGATTGCAAAAAGTAATAAGGTGACAGTAACAGGAATCAAGATCCAAAACAGCCCTAGGATGCACATTTTCTTTGATGAATGCCAACAAGTTACTATCTTCGGCCTAACTCTATCATCTCCTCAAGAAAGCCCCAACACAGATGGAATCCACCTCTCACACACTCAACATGTGGAAATTTATAACTCCATTATTGGATGTGGTAAATTTTCCTAATTCAAATTAAATATTTCTCATTCTTAATGTATTTCATGTATCATGATTCATGTATGACACACCAAATTGGGAGGACGTATACCCTATGTGCTCTCTGGTCCGAGCTGTAAATACATAATTTAGTAGATCCAAAAAAAATGTATTTTGATTCGAGTAGTTGGCATTTTGCATCACATAATTGAAATCTTAACACTTTGCACCCTAAAATTGCTTTTTTTGGGTAAAATGCACCCTACTTAAGTGTGAAATGCCCACAATATTGTCAAATAATTATAGTTCAAAGGTGCAAAGTGACAATATTTCAATTTGAGGGTGTAAAATGGCAAAACAATGTATTTTATGGTGCAAAATGTCAAATACTCATTTTCATATGTATTATAAATTTTAGACTTTTGCAGTGAGAAAAATTGAAAATCAAGGGTAATTCCTACTTATAACGAGTATGTTAAACTTAGGATAGGGTTCTCATTATCATTAACTTTTCACAGAGTCGTCCCCCTTAATTTTTTTTCCCACGTTAGTCCCTACTAAGAGTTATTTGTTTCACTTTGGCTCTTTTCAGGCTGAGCAATGAAGGCTCCAATGTCCAGTGACCTGCACGTGAGGGTGTTTTTGTTCATTCGCTATGATAGTGTTACACTTAAGTCCCCCATAAAACTTATATTGCGGGTCACGTGACATCGAATGCGTCGTACTCAGCCTGAAAAGGGTCAAAGTGAAACAAATAACTCTTAGTAGGGACTAACGTGGAGAAAAAAACTTAAGAGATAAAAAAATAATGATAAAGATTATCATTAGTGGTGCTTACCTCTTAGAATATTATCATTCCCAGTATATTGCCTTCTAAATAGATGTCATTTCTAAAGAAATGACGTAAAAAAAACCCAAATTTGGATATGTGTAGTCAAACTAGGTTTTAGTTAAAACTAGCTATTTTGAAAGAATAAGTAGACATGATTTCGAAAAAGAAAACATATGACACCAAATAGACTTTAATGTATTGAAAAATATGTTTACATGCATTTCTAGTAATGGTTTTTGTCAAACATGAAAGTAGATAAAATTTTAAAATAATAAAATGTGGTTTGATATATTAGAATGTTAAAATGTCTAGGAAACAAGTGAAGGTTGGGTCATGTTTTTTTTCGTTTTCTTTTTTTTTTTAAATTAAATAATAACCTTTTAGAAATTAGAAAATCAAATGTTTTGCTTCAAAATACATCCAATCTGATCCATAAATCCTAGAAGGCTAGAACATGTACTCAAACAAAACATATATGGAAACAAACTAAAAGAGACAGTGTGACTGTTTTGTTACAAAATTTGAAAAATTATTTACAATATGATGTGCTAAACCATTATTGCAGCAACATCCCTTCCATTCCAACCCAAATGGAGCCCTACCATAAAGGTAGAGTTGTGTATAAATTAACATGGATTAATTAATATTACTATGTTTTGCAGGAGATGATTGCGTCTCAATACAAACCGGAAGCTCTGATGTTAGAATACACGACGTGCAATGTGGACCAGGACACGGGTATAGCATTGGAGGCCTAGGTCCCAATAACGAAGAAGCTGAGGTTACAGATGTTCATGTTTATGACTCAACGGTAGCAGACGCATTGACAGGAGTGAGGATCAAAACTTGGCGGGTATTTCAACTAAAAACTATTCTCTCCCTTTCTTCATAATATCTAACACAAAACAACTACGGCCTAAAGGAAAGATAAAACTACATATTTAGTCCACTAATTTTCACGCGATAAAAATAATTTTGTTTATTGGGCTCGACACATTTTGTCATTATGTAAAACCAAAATATGAGGCTAAAAGTGCAACACTAAATGTGCTTGAAAACAACAAGAAGAAAAATGGTTTTAATAAAATTAAAACCAAATGTGTTGAGCCCAAAATTATTATAGTATTTTTGTTGTAACATGACCAATTAGGAACTAAATTTAAAATTTTGCCCAAAGGAAATCAAGGAAAGTAGACAAGTAATTTTTTTCCGAGTGAAATGCAAAAAATACACCCTATGCCTAATTAGCAAAAAAAAAACTGTTACTTTTTCTATTGCCAATTAGGCAAAACACAGGGGTATTTTTGCATTTAGCTCAATTTTCTCCTTATAATATGGGACAAATATCACTTCATTAAATGTCATTCATTATGTATTTTTACTACTGCAGGGTGGCTCGGGATTTGTGAATAACGTTACTTTCTCACACCTTACCATGACCGATGTTAAAACTCCAATCGTCATAGACCAAAACTACTGTAATGGGAAAAAGGATTGCACGTCAAGTAGTACGAACGCAGTGACTATATCGGGGGTAACATACGAGAACATAACAGGGACATATATTGATCAATCGGTTTCTCTGGTGTGCAGTGAGTATCAACCATGCAAAAATATACTAATGGGCACAATAGACTTGACACCCTCACCAACAAAGAAAACGAAGGGGATTCTACCACAATGTGAAAATGCTTTTGGTAGAGTGCTTACCGAAACTACGCCTTCATTAAAGAATTGTTTGTTGCCTGAAGTAAATGCGGAGCAACCAACGGCATTTATAGCTTCACCTGCATTTTTTGCAGAAAAAATAATTAGGGAATAGAGATGAAATAGCTATTAGCTAGAGATAGCATTACACGGGAAAATCTCTAATAATAATATATTCCAACAAAACATATAGGGAGTGGAGATTAAATAGCTAGTAGCTAGAGATAGCATTACGCAGGAAAAATATTAATAATAATAATAATTTTCATGTTACACATACCAACTCTCTCTCTCTCTGTGTGTGCACCAAACAGAAGCGTCAAAAGTTCCATTTAGATTACTTCTCAATACGATTTCTTTCAAACTCATTAAAATTTCATGAATCCTTTCTTGAACACTTGTTATAATGGAATATACAAGTAGGACATTCTTAGATTTTACAGGTGTAAGTGTAATACATGTTCATTCTCTATCTCCAAGAAAAGTCAGATATGGGCATTTACATAGTCCCTCATTCCAATCAAAATCATATTAGAAGATGCCCTCTGTGGAAATTAAGGATGCAAATAACAAACTGTTAGACGAAAAGTTGATGATTAACAAACGAACTTAGTATTATTGGTGCTCTTGAGTCTTATGATTTGGACAGGTTATCAAACTATAAAAAGATCAACTCATTTACATGAAGAAAGCCCAACAATGAAGAAGGACTTATTTTTGAAGAAAAGCTTGTACGCAAATTGAAAATTATTTCACAAGAAGCCTAATTAAGAGAGAAGGTCCGCTATGATTGAAGATCAAGTTCGAAGCCCTTAGCACCCCTGAAGGGCCCAATTTTCGATTCAAGAAAATTGTGGTCAACCTCGTAAGCAATTTCATTTGATTAAAAGAGCAAGAAATTCCTTAGCCCATATAATTTTTTAATGTTTTTTTTGCCCATGTTTTTTCGGCCTATCCATAAAAACTTTTGAACAAAAAAATTTTCATTCCTTTCTCAAATGAGCCGTAGGTTAGCTTTTAAATTAAGCCTTTAATCATACGTTTTGGCTATTAAAATATATTTTCTTTCAAAGCCAACTTTTGAATTAATAACTCTTAAGGAAAGATTTCTCAAAGATTTTGACTTAGCTAGCAAGTAAATTTTTATCTAAAATCTCCTAGCTAAAATCTTACCTCTTATAATTGATCTCTTGAAAATATTCTCCAAATCATTTTTATAGGAAATATTTAGTCTTCATCTTTAATTAAATTATGTCTACATTCATTTAAAGCTTTGAAGACTTGTCACATGATTCAAATCTCAAAAGATACATTTTAATTGTGACAAAATATATTGTGTATCAAAAATCTTTCCCTCTTGAGACAATCACACTCACCTATATAAAGGGAGTCACTCCCATCGATTTTGAAACACCAAAAAATTCTGAAAATTCATTTGCAAAATCATTTCATCTAGCAAAAACTTTTGAATGCACTTTTACTCTTGAAAAAATTCGTTTTTCTCAAAAGCTTTAAAACATTTTCTTCTTGCTCTTTAAATCTTGAAATTGCTTTGAGTGAATAGAATAAAAAGAAGAGTGATTGGTTTGTTGCAAAAATCAGCTCACTTAGAAGCATTTTATTGTAATCAAAACATTTATACTTGTTTGAGCGAAAGTTGTAAACGTGTAAGCTCGTTAGTGCGATAGGGCCGAGGGTTCTAGCAAGCACTGTGTTTGTGCGATAGGTGGTGACCTAGTTAGCACGTGTTTAGAGCGATAGGTGCGTCCTAATAAGCTCAAATCAAATCGAGAGAAAGATTTGTATCTTGTAATCTCGTGTGGCGAAGGTTCGTCCTGCAAGCCACGTTTTATAGTGAATTTTACCCAGGGATGCTGGAAGAGAGGAAGTAGGCCACGTGGGCATGAACCTCTATAAAAACGGTAATCTCGTTCTTACTTTGTTTATTTTTTTGTACTATACTCTTCTGGAACATTGAACTTAATCATATCGGAACCATAAACATAAACTTACTGTAACAATAAACTTGAGACTAAAGTCACTAGAACAATTAACTAATTTCTACTGGAACGAAACTGATCCAATTACTTTTGAAAAAGTTTTTATAAACCTAATTCACCCCAGATCTTAGGTATCATAAACTAAGCTTTGTAACTAAAGTGGCATAATAACAAATAATTTTTCACTTTGATGAGCTTCAAGTGTATAATCAATCAGTAACAAAATAGATGTAAATGGCTCACTAAAGTACTCTTTCGATTAGTAGAAGTCCACGGATCATGATCAGGGCCTAAAATACAAAGACTATAATAAATCCTACTATCTTTATCATCTGACAACAAACTACAATCTGTGATTAGATATTATTTAGTCAAATAAAGCACTATATGATGCCATTGACACCACTACAATTGCACGCATTATCGCCCAAACTTCAGCAATCTTTGAAAGATAAAAGGGTTCGTTTGCTTTGGTGATAATAAATCAACTATTTATTTTTATAACGGATGTAAATATGTGATATTAAACCATATGATACTAGACAAGCTGATGATCCAAAAAAAACTTGTTCAAAAATCTTAACAAAATCAAGTAATGTGACAGAATTGATCAAAATTACATAAACCCCCACTGTGTGTTGCATAAGTATTTTGATCAATGGCTTGGTATATAAATTTATTGAACATCTGAAAAATGTAAATAGTATGTTTACACACATAAGTGTGTATAGACAATGTGATGCAAAAAAAAAACAATAGTCACCTGTACATTACGTCGAACACATTAACTGCATTATTTTGAGTTGCCCCTGAAATTGCAAAAACCTTACCTTATTAAACAGCACAAAAACCACCAAACAAGTATGAATCAGTAGAAAGCACACCAAATTTCAAGTATAAGGGAAAAATATTATACTCATCTATTTAAATTTTGAGCTGAATAAGTATGAATAATTTAATTGACACAATAAATAAACTCATCAAAAGCCTCGTTGATTTAGGTAGCTAAATTTCATTATTTCATGTCAGAAATTCCTCATAATCCAGGCCCACTTAATCCAATCTTTTAAGTCACAAATCGGGCTTGTGGTCATGAATGGGCCAAGCGAAAACAGTTTGAGATAATTGGGCCTTTAGCTTTATCAATAACACAAGTTACACAATAAAGCAAAAAGTCCATAAAAAAGGTAGACTCATTCCAATTTTTCTTCATGTATGAAAATTATATCAATTTGTTAGAGACTTATTTAGAGGACCATTACAACAAATTTATTTTAGGTTAACTCACTATACAAAAAATTAAGTTTGAATTATTTATCGCCTAACTTTAAAAACTTGATTTGCACATGATCACTTTGAAAAGACAAAACAGTTGTAAAAATATTAAGTTATTCAAACTAAAATTATAATGACTTAATTAAAAATTTATCATGACTCGTTCAATTAAGTTGGTTATAAATCAACTCAAATTATAGAAATCTTGTTGTTTTATACATTAGTTAAGCCAAAATGCATTTTTAGCCCTTTAACTTTTATTCGGTGGCAATTTTGAGACAATCTTCTCTTCGATAAGCGGTTTTGGTCCTTTAACTCATTAGTGTGGTAATTTTAGAAAATTTGATTGCAATTGTTGTCCTTTAACTTTTTAGTGTTTGCAATCTTAGAGCATTTAACTGCAACTTTGGTATGTTGCTCCTTGTATACGAAAGGGAATTTTTTTTTTTTTTCTTAATCTGGAATAACACATGGATATTTTTTCAATTTTCTCATATGTATGTCCATGTTACACAAATTCCTATAATAGTAGAAATTATCGACTCCTTCAACATTTCTTCAAATAATGCCGTCTTTTTCTTTGGTTTCTATTTTCTTATTATGAAATGCATCAAGGAAAAAATTACAAGATTTTTTTTTAGAAGACCCAAAATTTGATATCATTAATGAGTAGAATCAATAAATACAAAGTCTTAAATAAAGCTATAAGTTACTACTCTCAAGTGCCTCTAGGAAAATCTTCGCGTGGTCGATCCCGGCCCATTAATCAATTCACATTGCTTTGAAAAACTATTTTCTTAAGAAAATATTTTTCATCGATCATTACATCATAATTTATTTCACGAACTCTCAAAGTACAAATAATAAATAACTACAAAAAAATAATTAATAAAATAGAGTACTACTAGGCTACAACTTCATTGACTCTTTTTCAAAAGTTATTATAATGTATTATTTAGAAAGAAGAAAAGACTTAATTATCAAAATAAAAGAGAGAGAGAGAGAGAGAGAAAATGGAAGAGAGAATTTAGGAAAATAACAGGCTCCTAGATAACCTTTTTTAAGTGATCGAGATAATATTTTATCAAAATTCTCATATGATCGAAAGGAAATTACTTCAATAGAGATAAAAATAGTTTTAATTAGATATTGGTCGAGGAGTGTGAAAATTAGCCCCATTTCTTTTCTTTTTATTTAAAATTTCTCGGATTTTTTTCAAAAAAAAAAAAAAATCTCGGAACTTGTTAGTGACATGGGACATGAAACTCAAATACAGACTAAAAAGAAGGAAATTATGTGCCTACCCCGGTCATTTCAGTCCGCTGGGGTGTTGGATGAGCGACAAATGTGTATGAGAGGACAATTTTTTGTCCTCTTATGCACAAGTGTTTATCATACAACCCCTATGGATATAATCCACCGGTGTAGAATGAATATTGGGTCATGGCAAGGATTTAAAGCTCTCGGAGGAGCCGTTGTACGCTTTTGAAAGATAACGTAGGTTAGGTCCTCTTTTTCGGATCCAAAAAATAAATTAAAAAAAGAAGAAGAACACATACACAAATTAGTATAAGGGGAAAAAAAAAAGTAGTTTCGTTGTGGGCTTTCATAGTACAAAAGTCATACGTAATACTCGGTCAAATTTGGGCCACTCATCTTTTTAACGGACATTTCAGTTGTAAAATTCGAAGGGGTAAGCTCAAAAGGCTAATTGCCACGTGAAACATAAATGTATATAACTGGTGGGTCGGCAATATAATGCTTCAAACTGAATTTCTTATGAAAAGGAAAAAACAAATACATTTTTTCAGGAAAAATTGAAAAGAAAAATAGCTGCTCACATATTTTACTTGTAGTTTAGGCCCATTAAGAAATTGGCGAGCCATTATGAATGGGCTAATTTTGGGCACATTTGATATTCTCTAATGGGGGCTAAAGTGGCCAAAATTACCGTTTCAATTTTAAGTGTGTTCTAACCTACTAGTAAAGGCAACAAGGCATGTTGTGTACTTTTAAAATAACAAAAGAAAAAAAGTTGTGGATATCTTATAAAAATGTTGCATTTGACTTTAATTGTTAGTTTTTAATTTTCAAAAAATCGAGTTGCATTGGGCCTGTTTGTTTGGCGTTTGAGAAAGTAGTTTGGGAGAGTAGTGAAGGTTTGTGAAATAATCTCGATTTGCGTAATGTTGTTTGTTTGGGTTTTGAGAGAGTGGTTTGAGAAATAAAGTAGGTGTAGGTTTTTTTGAAAAAGTTGGGTTGTAGGTGTAAGATGTGTAAGACTTTATGTCAAATCATGTTTGTTATGTGAGATAAATTGTGTAAGAGATAGATTACTTTATGTCAAATCAAAGTGAAGTTTGTATAGGTTTTATTTAGAGATAAGAAATTTGTTGTTTGTTTGGCTTTTGAGAGAGTAGTTTGAGAAAATTAATGGATGAAAAATTTATTTCGGAAAATAGAAAACATGTTTGTTTGGCATTTCCCAAACACGAAAAAATTCTGGGAAACGCCAAACAAACAGGCCCATTGTATTCCTCCCATGGGCTGTCAACTGCCTAATTAATCATACAAGAACCCTCCACAAGTTAGTCAAAGACTCATAATATATTATATACATACATGTATCTCTATCATTAAACATTGTTAAACAAAATTTGTTTCTCTTTCAATTGAATTATACTAGTAAAAAAATGTTCGATAAGGCGTATTTACACTTAATTATTACTTTATTAGTAATTCGTAACCTTCAACATTTCTGCATGCATATTTTTTTTTAAGCGCACGGGTTTGTATATACATAATATGTAGAGAAAACGTTTTATTTAGATGAAGTGGGATAAATTGAGAAATTGTCCAAACCGTCACTTTGTGATAGTATTAATACTTTTTTATATTTTTATTGATAACAGACAAAAAGAATAATAGTGTTAGTTTTTTTTTAATCTGAAAGTAGTGTTAGTTATTGCGTGATATACTGACTTTGTATAGGGATCTTTTTAAAATCATACAATAGGGTCATCCATAATGTTAGTATCATCGAATACATATGTAAATGCACGTTTAATACCACAATGTATATAAACATTAATTGCAATTTTATGTCATCATCAAATAATTTGACGGAGTTGACTACTATCAGATAATTGACCCGAGTTGTCATCCTCATCATAATTACTATCCTTGAGATCAATTATAACTTCATTATTTGCATCCTCATAGTGATTACGTGATCAATTTCATTCAATTATTTGTGGTATCAACATTGCAACCAATGTTTAAATTATACCAGTGTTCAATGGTACCAGTGTCGAACCATATTATATGGTGGAAAAAAAACAATTTTCTCCTTTAAAGTGAAATTTTAAAAAGGAAGCTTTGATCTATGATATTATTTCTTGAATTTCAGTAACTAAATGATGTATAAAAAAGAAATGAACAAAACATTAAGGCTCAATGTTCTATCATTAGATGAAAGAAAATATATTTTTCTTTTGTTTTACTCTCTTAAATCTAAGAACCAAACATATGAATAAGAAGTTGGGAAATGCTAAGAAATGGTTGTAAACTATAGTAATTAATTTCGAGATGAGGGGAAAAAGAAAAAGGATAAGAATATCTATAGAAAAATTATGGGTGGTAGAGGCGCAAAGCCTCATCTAAATTTAGCTGCACGAGACGCAACACGTGTGTGCCATTCGGCTGACACAATCTTCTCTAAACACACAAATCCAACCTAATCCTGAAGTTCCCCCACACGTGTGGACCAGTGCTGGAGCCCATGCCTTGCTCCTAAAGCAACGTCCGATCATATCATTTTTCGATTTTATAAATATTGAAACTATGGGGTCCTACTTATCAAAAAATTAATCGGTTCCCTGTTTCAATTTTCCTTTTGAAATTGTTTCTAAAGATTTTAATATTTATTTTAAATGTCTTTAACTTTTGTAATTTATCTATAAAAGTTGTTTGTGTGAGTTTTTATAGTTAAAAATTTTAGTACTCCATCCGTCTCATGATTTTTTATTCATTGATACGATTGACCAATCAACTTTAAAAAATTATAATAATTAATTCACTTGAAAGCTTTAAAACATCATAAATATTAAAAAAATAAACTTTGTAAGTCACTTATAAATTTAAGAAGTTTGACTTTGCACCGTAGCTAACGAAGTAAAAAAATTAAGATCGAGAGAGAGTACATTTAATTTCTAGAGATATTGATAGTTACATTTTAGAGATTACGGCAAATAAACAATAATATGATAAAAAAAATAGGTTATTTATGTCAAATTAAAGTTGTGTAAGTATGTAGTTTAAGAAGTAAATATCGATCAATGTATTTTCCTTTTAAGAGATAATTTTTTAAGAAAAAATATTCTTGAAAATTGAAGGAAAAACTTATATGATATTTTTCTTTCTAAAATAAAAAATAATATCTTGAATATTTGACTTTTCAAAAAACACTAATATATTATCTAAAAAGTCAAACAAACAACTCAGCAAGTTCAACTCCAATAGATTCTAGTTGAGTTATAGTATAAGTGAGTATGTTTGTTTGATATTTGAAAGAGTAAAATAGAAACATAATTTCTATTTTTGTATGAGCTATTGCAAACATCACCGTAAAGGATTCACAATTATACATTTATCTACAAATAATTTTGAAAATTACACGATCAAATTTATGGCCAGTCTTATTTATAAATTGTGTCAACAATCAAATGTCATGGATATTTTGTCCATCAATTACTTACACATAAGGAGAGACATGGATTCAAATATTGAAGAATTTTTTTTTTCTTTTGGTCCACATATCACAATAGTGAATCAGTTAGTTACTGAGTTTGCAAAGCGTTTAAGTGACCTCGAAAATTTATCAAGGTGTACCCAAGTTGGCACATATACTCATATATCTTTATAACAAGGAAAAAACAAATATATATCGACACAAAAAAATCAAAATTTTAATCTATAGTTGTATTTACTACGAAAGTCAGTCATAAGACAACGTGGCTCTTGGGCTAGGCAAATTAAATGTTATCATAGAAACAACCTTATAATATTATGAATGCAAATATAGAGTAACTGAAAAAATGAATAATCAAAGGTTAAATATTTCACAAGTTTTATTTAGTACTGAAAATCAAACTCTAGCTCGAGCACCTACTATGACAGATTTGTGCGAGCTATATTGTAGTAGAATGATGTGAGTGTTAAAACACATTATTGAATTAATAGATCGACCGAGAATTAGTTATCCCTATTTTGAGGAAAATTATAATTTTCACTTTTTTAGAAAATTAAACGGTTAAATATTTCACAAGTCTTATTCCCACCACCTATTTCAAGATTTATCAATTTTCTCATTCAATTTCCGTTTTCATTTAAAAGGTAAATGAAAAATAACAATCAAAGTGGTAGTTATTTTGGCCAGAATCTCAAGTCCAAGGAGTTGGCTCAACTCTCAAGAAAGGAAGAAGTTTTTCTGGAGAGAGAAAGTTTAGCACATATTCTATCTCAACAGTATATATATATATATAAAGAGAGAGGTGGGGTGGGAAAGGGCGGGCGTTGGTGCAGCGGCAAATGGGAAGAGCGTTCGTTTATGTGATAGTAGGAGGAGGGGTTTCAGCTGGATACGCCGCCCATGAATTTGTTAAGAGAGGCGTCTCTATTGGTGAACTCTGCATCATCTCCGAAGAGCCCGTACTCTCTCTCTCTCTCTCTCTAAATTTATATATACATATATCTATTTTTGTTGTATATATGTTTCTGTATGTGTGCGTGTTTGGTCTTTGGTGCTATTTGCATATTTGAAATTTGAGTATGATGACATTTAATTTCAGTTTTATAGACCTAATTGATAGTAGAAACGCAGAGATTGGAATAGATTTTTGTACCTTTTTTAGATAGTTCAAGGTGTTTGTTAATTTGCTCTGAGTTATGTTAGTAAAAATTGACTGTGATGCTATCAATCTGTAAACTGCTTGGAGAATTTATACCACTACAAAGTCAATATCGCTAATCCATATTAATTTAGACGTTAGAATAATGGTATCTATGGAGTAACAACTGTAAAATAGGTTTGTTTTTTATAAGGAAATTGAACATTTGACAGGGGAAACCAGGTTTGATTTTGAGTCGAGCTTAAAAGTAATTATCATTTTTCAAAAGTGTAAAAATATTGAGCGCTATTTGAAAATTAGGTTCTTCAGGGGTGGTGTATCTGAGCTGTTTGTGCAAATGCCCCGTATTGGTCAAGGAAAACTCATATGATATTGGGTTACTTCTATCTACTTCTAGTTAATATTGGACAAGAATCTCGAGTTATTTTCAAGAGTATTGGATAAGATTGTGGCATGTAAGTTCTAATACCATCCATTCAAGTTCAATTTGCATATCCTAGACATTTATTTGAATGGTATAACTACATTAGAAACAAAGGTGTTTTGTCTCATCAAATTTATGTAGATGTTGGTTTCGTCATTTAAATATTTTATTAAAAAACTCGGAAAGACGTTCTGGAGGCTGGATTACTCTCTTGAGGCAAACTCATTAATAACAATTTGACAAAGTTAGTGGTTAAGCATGCAAAAGGATGACCATGTAAAACAATCAACATGTGTGCCAATTCATGGCTAATTCTACATTTCCTCACTGAACCTTTTGTAGGCCTCATCCTGAACCTTATCACATTGGTTATCTAGAAATGATGATGATATCACTCGATTTGAGAATTGAGACACTGTAGTATGCTTTGTGGACAGATGTGTAGTTTTATTATGAGGAAAATCCAAAGTTGGCTCGTGATACAATATGTTTTATACAAGTATATAATGTTTTAATGTTAGAATAGGTTATTTTTGGACTCACTTTGATGTCCTATATATCCTGGTATCTCTGCAGGTTGCACCTTATGAAAGGCCTGCATTGAGCAAAGGTTATTTACTTCCAGAAGGTACATATCCCAGCAATGGCACTTCTTGACACCATTTATATATGGCATGTATACTATTATTAATGTGTCTCGAAACAGTTGAAGGTTCATAATCAGAATATTAACAGCACTCCTTTGAGTTTGAGACGCCCCCTCCTTCATATCTGTATTATTTGCACTAAACATCATTGACTTATGCATGAAAGGCACTAATATATTGTATCTAGGATATGATATTTCACTATATATTTAAAGCATATTTCATAATATTTTCTTTCTTTTTCCCTTTATCTCTTTGTGCATGTGAAGTTATTGTCGTCCCTCACTGATATTAGTCTTCACAAGAATGATGATTTGATGTTCAGTATGATTTAACTCTCTGTTTGCAGCTCCTGCCCGCCTCCCTTCATTTCACTGTTGTGTTGGTAGCAATGAGGAAAGGTTGACTCCAAAATGGTACAAGGAACATGGTAATTTTCTGTTAGCAATATAGCAATTGTTGGGACTTTTCATTTTTGTAAATTGGCAAAAATTCTCAGGTGAATTTTCCCATATTGGACAGGTTATTGACATATAACCCGGTAGTTAAACAATGCACTCAAAGTTCTTTATGCAAAGTAATTTATTAAAGTACGTAGGGATTTAGTTTTTGTTAGAAGTTCTGTTAAATTTTCAAGTATTTGCAGTCTAGTGATTCAATTACTTGATATAATCAATTGGAACCATCTAGGTATTCAAAACTTGAAAGATTGACAAGGATCTGTGAAGGAAGTATAGAATCTATTACTGGAATGACTACTCGATATTTGAATATAAGAACACGGCTCATTCTAGTGCTTGAAAATAATATCCTAAAGCTTTCCTATGTTTTCAGTTACTTGTATAAAAGGGATTTTAAATTTGTGGTGCTTCAGATTCATGGTTGTCGGAATCCCTTGATCTAAATCCTCCCTAATTATTGAAACCGCATAACATGCCATTCTCTTGAAAATGCTCATGTTTGAACTGAAAATAATTCTGAGAACATGAAAATAATTTTGACATACCTTCAAATGAATCCGTCCCCAGAATTCTGAATCAAGTCGTATGTTGCACAAAGGGTACTTTAGAACAGTTTCTTAATTCAGTGAATGAAATGGGCTGAATTCTGCCTTTCTTCCTCGCGACTTGCCCATTTGTATAGATTTGACTGGGATTGGCTGGTTATTAAATGCTATCCTTGTGCAGTTATTTACTGAAGATGGTTCAAAACTAAATTTATGGAGGTTTCCTACAACTACTAAAATTTTATTTTGCTTCTTGATTACTATACAGTTTATTTTACTTGGCAAAGATGTTATTTCTAGGATTAACTATTATTTACCTAAATTTAATCCTTCAGGAATTGAATTGATTCTTGGAACTCGAGTTAAGTCTGCTGATGTGAGGAGGAAGACATTGCTAACTGCAACAGGAGAAACCATAAGTTACAAGTATCTCATTGTTGCAACAGGTGCTCGGGTATTGAAGCTAATCTTTTTGTATTATGATACTGTATTGTGCTTGATCAGCAATTTATCTTATTTTGTTTTTATAAATGACAACCTAGATGATTCTGTCTCTTAGAAACATAGATAAGGAAAAGGTTTTTCACCCAATTGTTCTTTATGAGCATCGAGCAGAATTTGCATGTTTGAAACTTGGCCAAGAATGAGGTGTTTATTAGTTCTTTTCAGTGGATAGGATGTTGTGTAAGAATGTTGTAAGAACTAAGCAGCCTTTGGGATGGTTCAAGGTCCATGAACTCCTGTGCCTAACACATTGTGATTTAGATATTGGCTAATCAGTTTCAGTCAGTTTTTAATGTAAAGTAATAGAACAAAGTATTCTCAAATTCATCCTTTACTAATATTTACCATTGACCAAATTCAAATTAAAGC
Source organism: Penstemon davidsonii (assembly GCA_034814905.1). NCBI lineage: Eukaryota > Viridiplantae > Streptophyta > Magnoliopsida > Lamiales > Plantaginaceae > Penstemon > Penstemon davidsonii. The sequence continues at coordinate 11,736,520 of JAYDYQ010002688.1, forward strand.
CCAATTTTGAGTGGATGTGGTTTTTGAGCAATTTCACATAATAATAATATTAAAAAAGCAATATAGATTATGACTCTGATTGGGAGGCACATCATTTATAGCCTTTGAAGCTTGAAGAGTTTGGAGTAAATGGCTCAGATGCGGCTAATGTGTGTTATTTGCGGGACTTGTCTGACGCGGACAGACTTGTAGATGTGATGCAATCTTGTAGTGGTGGAGATGCTGTTGTTATTGGCGGCGGCTATATAGGAATGGAATGTGCTGCATCTTTGGTGATAAACAAATTAAATGCAACCATGGTTTTTCCTGAAGCTCATTGTAGTAAGTAACTTTGACATAATTTATTATACACTTATTTCATATTTTTTTCATTCTAAAATGTACAATATTATTTTGGTCAAACTGTTGTTGGAGTATGATGTGATGAAATTACATCTCCATATAACAATGGATTTTGATGCATTTTACTAATATAGTAATATTATTTTTTATTTAGTCCGCTGCAGCCAAACCCACTTCCCTCTCCACCCCCACCCCCGTCCTCATACTCGCTATTTTGAACTCTGAAATCTTGTGTTAGTTCTACTGATTGGAGATTGTGTTCATTAACCTTCACTTGCAAATCATTTTGTCTTTCTTGGATTTTGTAGTGGGCCGATTGTTTACAACCAAGATTGCTAGTTACTATGAAGAGTTTTACCAGTCCAAAGGAGTGAAGTTTATCAAAGGAACTGTGTTGACCTCATTTGATTTTAACTCTGATGGGAAGGTAAAGCTTTTCTTCCCTTGACTGCTTTAACTTAATGCTTTGTAGTTTTGTATCTGCTCACTAATGGAAACTGAGACCAAGACATTACTGTTTCTGCTAGATTGCAATTTTGGCGCGATGATTGTCACTAGCATAAGGTTACAAACCCAATTATAACCCCAAAATCCTCAAATATTGAAAATGCATCTGAAACAAATTTGTTTATGGCCACAATTAAACTTTCCTACACTTAGAACTTGTTTGGTCATAGTGATTAGGTGAAATTATGTCTCTGATCAATCTTTATCTTTTCATTGGTGGCGTTGATAAATAGAGTGGGTCAACCTATAAACAGGTGATGACCCACTATTTCAAGGCACTAACACAAATAATTATCACATGTCAAACCCTATGATAATATATTCTTTATGGTGGTCCAACAAAAGACTTATGCAGTGAATTGGCCTCATTTTTATTGCCACTAATCTATGCGTGACTTTTTTCAGACTACGCTGGCAACAAGTCTAAAAATTATATTATCTTACCCACAATGGCATAAATAATATTGTTATTCTATAGCTGGTATCTTACGAGCTACCTAACGAGATCTTATGAAATTATTTGGCCTGCACTAGCTATAATCATTATTACCCTTCTTAAAGGTCACCGCTGTTAATCTCAAAGATGGAAGCAAGCTTTCAGCAGATATGGTTGTCATTGGAATCGGCATTCGTCCAAACACAAGCCTTTTTGAAGGCCAACTAACCATGGAAAAGGGAGGAATCAAAGTAAATGGAAAAATGCAATCAAGTAACACCTCGGTTTATGCAATTGGAGACGTTGCTTCCTTTCCAGTCAAAATCATTGGAGAAACACGCAGACTCGAGCATGTTGACTCTGCACGGAAGTCAGCAAGGCATGCAGTTGCTGCAATCATGGAACCTGAAAAAATCGGTGAATTCGACTACCTCCCTTTTTTCTATTCCAGAGTCTTCACATTATCGTGGCAATTTTACGGAGACAATGCAGGGGAAGTAGTTCATTTTGGTGATTTTTCGGGTAATACTTTTGGTGCATATTGGATAAATAAAGGTTATCTTGTTGGATCTTTTCTTGAGGGTGGGAATAAAGAGCAATATGAGGCCATAGCACGTGCCACGAGGCTTAAACCGATGGTTGAAGACTTGGGAGAACTTGAGAGGCAGGGGGTGGGATTCGCCTTGTCCGTGAGCCAGAAAGCTTCGGTTTCAGGGACAGCTGATGTTGTGGATTCTTGTGTGATTTCTGATAAACCAATGTTTGTTTGGCATGCAACTGCTGGAGTTATTGTTGCTGCTTCTATTGCTGCCTTTGCGTATTGGTATGGTACAAGGCGCAGAAGGTGGTGAGATGTATAATCTAATGCATGTGTTGTAGCATTTACAGGGGAAGGAGAGTTGGAACTCTTTATTTTACACTATAATTTGTTTAGGAGAAAAAGGATCAAATAATTGTTCTCATATTCAAATTTGTGTAAACAATATTGAGATCTTTTACATGGTGTATATGATATTCAGTAAGAGCTTGGGAAAAATCATTATTTGTCACAGGTTATCTTGCTAAAATATGTCACATTGTACCCAAAAAAAAAAAAAGCTATGTCACATTTTGTTGAACCCGTCCCAATCAACTCCTGTATTTGTTCTTGAGAAGGTTAAGCTTGAGTATCTCAAATAGAGCTCTCAACCGGTCCAATACTGACATAAATCTAGATCTTGCATTTATTTTGGTCAGATTTGGATTCAGATCTTATCAGATTTAAATCCATAAGATTCCCGGCTTTTAGTTTTATTTTGGATAGAAATTCAATTCTATCAAATGCAATATAAGTATTCATCTCGGTTTACGAACTCAAACTTTCTTCATTACGCAAAGCTTTAAATAAAATGAAATGGTCAATCACCTAGTTATTTAACCATCTTCTGTAATTCATATCTCGTTGAGGAACATATGTAATGAAAATGAATAAAATTAACTCATATTGTTAGTTGAGAATTGAGATATAAATACATTGTATTGGTAAACTAGCAATAAGATACTGTGAATATTATTAACTAGTAAATATATTACCCGGATCTTTAACATACTTAATTAATCCAAGTCCATATTCCCCCTATATTTTGGAAAAATAATTTTCTTAAGCGAATCAGGTCCATCAAATTACTTATCATTAGATAAATAAGTTGGGTCGAATTATCGAAAAGGTTGTACGCTAGCGTGCTTTGTTTTCAGCAAGTCTAACAGTTTTCCCATTATTAATGTAAAAATTTCACTGTAACCCTGATTTTATTTATTAATGAAATTCATCTGATTTTTCTCATTTTTCTCCCTTCGTAATTTTTACGATAAATATAATTGCGACGGGAACGGTAATTCTAATTTTTTCGACCAAAACTATATCATTTTCAGTTTTGGGCATAACCAACAATCATGGACATTGGGATCCAAATGAAGCCAACCACACACGACGGCCCGGCCCAGCCCAGCCCAGCTCAGCTCAGTCCAGTCCAGTCCCATTCATCTTTCCACTGAGAGGGCATATAAGTCTTTGCAGTAAACAGACTTCAAAAACCACTGCCTCTGCCTTAAAACATTCATCCAACAGACCCTTATCCTATCTATCTTCTTCATCACTCTCGCACTCATCTCTGAAAGTATCAACAATGGCTTCAACGCTATCCTCCATTACTCTCCGCTCCCCTTATTGCCCTACACCCTCATACGCTTACCCTACGCACCCCTCCGCCACTTTCCCCAAACAAACCATTGATTTTCCCCTCAAAACCTCATCCAAATCCATCCGCCGCCGCGCCACCTCCATCCGCCCCCTCTCCGCCGTAGAAGCCCCCGAAAAGGTAGTAGAACTCGGCGACCAGATCTCAAACCTAACCCTCGCCGACGCTCAGAAACTCGTCGAGTATCTCCAAGACAAGCTCGGTGTCTCCGCCGCTTCATTCGCACCTGCAGCCGCCGTCGCCGCTCCTGCGGCAGCGGAAGCCCCGGCCGCCGTAGAGGAGAAGACGGAATTCGATGTGGTGATTGAAGATGTACCGAGTAGCAATAGAATTGCAACAATTAAAGTGGTTAGGGCTTTGACGAGTTTGGCGCTTAAGGAAGCGAAGGAATTGATTGAAGGATTGCCGAAGAAATTTAAGGAGGCTGTGTCGAAAGAGGAAGCGGAGGAAGCTAAGAAGCAGCTTGAAGAAGCTGGTGCGAAGGTCGCCATTGTTTGATTGAAGTTGAGTTCGTAGTTGTAGATGCAGTAATTTTGTACTACGTTTAAACCTAATTTTCCTGCAGAAAATTTGTTCTACTTTGTTTTGTGCTCTGATTCATTTGATTTGATAAAGTTTGGTATTTGGAAATTGGGAATGCATATAAGGATATAGTTGCAACATTGATTGATTTAGGCTGCAGTTTTCATCAAAATTCTTCTTACTCTCTTCCAATCAATCGCATACCAATTATATTTATTTCATTTAGAATTTGTGAATAAATTGAGTACACTGGAATTGAATTTGAGATTATTGAATTGAAGAAGGCACTTTCTTTTGTCATGCTTGGTATGAATCCTTATACTGTATCATACTTTATAAAAATGTAAATGTAAAAGTGCAAGTCTAGTATATTTATGGGACAAATGATAGTAAAATTTAAGGGGAAATAATTTTATAAAGAGAGATTGAAAATGAGGTTAAGGGCCTATTTGTTTCAGTTCTTGAGCCTGAACCATTCTAAATGAAGTCTAAAGTTTGAGCACATAGATTCGTTAAATTCGGGTTTCAAGTTATACATAACACTATTAAATCTGGTTAAATTACACTTATGGTCTCCCAAGTGTAATGTGCTTTACACGGATATCGCTCTTATCAAAAAATTTGCATTTTAAGTCTCTCTTATGTAAAATGTGTTATCTCGATCAATTTTTGACACTTTTTTGGGGAAAATGCAATTACGTGCAAGTCACGTGACTTTTAGTATGGGTAATTTTAGGTTTTTATGTGTTATAATATTTTGACTTCGCCAGTGTAATACATTTTATTGATGTAATTTGATCGAAAAAGCGCCCGAATTTGATCGGTGTAACACATTTGCTATAAAAGAGACTTAATTGTAATTTGACAATAACGATATGCGTGTAAAATACTTTACACTTTATACATGAAGGACCATATATGTTTAATCACTAAATCTCAAACCTATAAAGATAATGATTACATTCACCTACTTTTGTCAATAAAAGATCCTGATTTGACATTTATCACATATTTTTCCGTTCAAATATTCAAACTCAGTTTAAGTGGGGTTTTAATTTTTTTAAAACCTAAAACCCTATATCCAATTATCCAAACTCAATTTATATGGGGTTTCAATGTTTAATCGAAATCATTCAAATTAATTTTTCGAAATCCAAACCAAGTGAAACCGAGTCAAAATCTAATCAAATAGACCCTAAGTTTTAAGATAAAGATTAATAGTAAGTTTTGGTTTTAAAGATGAATTGTTAAGTGATTTGTGAGACTCTTGTTTAGTGAGTTAGAGTTTGAAAAAGTTGGAAGAGGAGACAGAGAAGAGAATGTAAAATTCATACTTACTTTTATAGTTAATTCATTATAAATAATTGAAATGAATATAATATAATGAATGACGATTAATATATCACACAAGACTAAAAACATTTTAGATTATACTTTTATAGGGTCTACAAACCAAACACAGACCACGCATCCGATGGCTAATTCTTGTAAATGACATTAAAATGTTCCTCCAAAAAAAACATTTAAATGTCTATATTGTGTAGTAAATATAAAATAATCTTTTTGCATTGAATATCCTGTTAATAACATAGGAAATATTTCATAACTTTAATACGAAATAAGTTGTCTTTTTTCTTTATCAATATTCAATATAGACTTATTATTAATTACTAGTATTTTTTAACCTAATTCTATTAAATACCAAAATTAAATACTAATATATTTAATAATCACAAATAGATAATTATTGATATTTGTTAGGAGAGCTATCAACAGATCAGGGGCAGAATGCCACTAGAGCGGGGGTGGGGGTTACACATTTTGGATATGCATTAAAAATTATTTTAACAGTCTATTTAGAGAGAAATTATGTAGTGTTATCGCTGCAATGTAATTTATTAATGCATTCGTGATATGTTGATTAATAATTCATATCACCCCAGATGCAATGTAAACACATTTTTTAAAATCCTATTTTTTTTTAAGCATGACCCAAAATATAAGATGACTAGCCTATTCCCGTGCTACGCACAAAATCACATTAAAATATTTAAAATAATTTTCTTATTAATGACTATTTTTTTGAGTTATTCAAAATTCGATTATAAAGAATAGATGAAAAGTATGAACAATATCATTGTAATTAAAATTGATGAAAACGAAAGTAAAGTGAATAATAATAGTGTAGTTAAAATTGATGAAAAGGAAAGTAATGCAACGTTACATACATAAATAGTTCACCTAATCATAGAAATCATGTGGTTATTCAATCCAAATTTTATTAAGTTCATTTAGGTTGTTGGTTTGATTAGAGTTAGTGAAGAGTACACGTGTTAGTTTCTTTTTGGCATCTTCTTACTCTTTGTAATATGTACTTTCAGTCCTCGTGAGATAAAAGAGTAATAATTTGAATAAGATAAAAAAACAACCTAACAAATCCATTTTACAACGGCCAATTTTTTTTATTTCCCTAAAATATAAAGGAAAATAAGGAAGAAAATTTCTTAATACTTGCAACACTTTATGTTATTTTGAGTCGATCACTGTAAAATCTACCTTCTGAAGTCAATTCACTCTCACAAAAAATGTTATAAAAGAATACGAATCATCTCATTGTATAAGAACACAAAAACATAGTAGCTATTTCATGTTTAGTTGGGTCCAAACGCTAAATAGGATGTGTAATCGAGCAAGTAAATTCTACTTATGTAATTCCGCTAAAACTTGAAACCCCTCGATATTTATATTACCAGGATCTCCAATATCTTTCATGGCAATCGGAATTTCATCTCTTGGTTCAAGCTCTGGGACAACTGAATTCCATCTCTTGATTCAATTTTCGAATGAAAACTTCCAAAAATTAATGTAATCAAATTTCATAAAACATAAAAGTATAATATAATCAAATATGAATAAAAGAATAAAACATTAAAACGTATTATTAATCACAAACCTATTGTTGTCTTAGATCAGAGGAAACCTTCACTTGAAAATTCGCTTAAAATATCTATATCATCACAAAGTTCAAGCCAATTAAATCCGAAAAAATAAAACTAAAATGCATGTGATAGTACAACAAAAACTTCAAATTCTTCCACAACTAGCTATAAATAAAATTAAGAAATCATAATCAGTATCATAGAAATCAATTTCATAAAAACATAAAAGTATAATAAAATCAAATATGAATAAAAGAATAAAATATAAAATATAAAATCAATCAAAAACCTATTGATGTCATATCAGAGGAAACCTTCACTTGAAAATTTGCTTAAAACATCTATATCATCAAGAAGTTAAACCCAATAAAATCCGAAAAATAAAAATAAAAATGTATGTGATCAAATTATAATAACATGTAAAGAATGAAATTACCAAATAGATACAGAAAAATTGTAGAATGAGTGGGGGAAACAATATCAAAGCTTTGGAGCAATGTGCTTATGCTAAATTCATATTTAAGTATATATTGATGAAAGATTCTTATAGCAGATTACTATCTAGAGTTATAGCAATTAATTAATTAGCCTTAACCACGGCTAAATTTGGGCCTTAATAAAGAATTTAAATAATTGCCAAGTCAAATTTTTCCTAATTAGCTGTAGGTGTCCGGACATACTTAACAATCTTAGCAAAAATAAACTTAGTTTTAATATTCACTTTATGAATTATTATCGAAATTTTGATATTCACAAAAAAAAAAAAAATAGTTTTACTATTCAATGAGCATATTTTATGACAATTAATGACACCTTTTGACCAAAATTCAAATTAGATTTAAAGTTGTAATTAACTGATTTTTTGAAATGAAGGAAATTTCTTTTTGTTGTAAGAAGACAATTAATAAGTTTCTTTTATAACTGATAATTAATTGAGTATACAAATCTCGATGTATCAGAACACAAAATTATAATAGATATCGCGTGTCTAATTGAGTCAAAAACTAAATAATATGCATCCTCAGCAAGGACATGCATTCTCTACTTTTGTTATTCACCCAAATCTAAAACCCCAATGAAATAATGGAAAGGAAATAGAGAAATAAATTTACTTGATTGGCAATTGGTTTTGGAATTCCATCTCTTGATTCAAGTTCAGGGAAGAAAAACTTCTTGATGTTCATGTTTCAACTTATTTCTAATAAGTAAAAAGACAGTCAAAACTTTAATTTTATTTTACAATATAATTTAAAAAGTCAAAAGCATTAGAAAAAGAATTACTTCTTAGCAATACAATCATTTTGAGACTACAAACTTCACATTGTATCAAGATTTTCTGCAACAAAAAACTTGAAGTTTTTTCAAATCTAAAAATAAAATTAAGTAATAATAATCAATTTCATATACATCACATATTTATACAAACATAAAAGAATATCGCCAAATATAAGATTAAAAAAAATGAATCACAAACCTATTGTTGTCTTAAATCAGAGGAGCCTTCACTTGATAATTCTCATAGAATATTAAGAAGTTAGAATCGATGAAATTCAAGAAAAGAAATGCATGTAAAAGTAATAATAGTATAAGAATAAAAATAGTAAATAGATACCAAAAGCTGTAGAATGATTGGAAAATATATGATCACAAGTTGAGAGCAATGTTGTTATATATGCTAGAGTAATATTTAACTATATAAATGAAAGAAAAATGTTATGTAGTTATTGTAAAATTGATTAGCCTTATTCACGGGTAAAAGTTTTGGCATGAAATAAGGATTTTACTTAATTGCCAACTTAAATCTTCTTAATTAGCCGTAGGTGGTCAAACATAGCTTAATTCTTAATAAAAATCGATTATTCTTACACTTAAGGTTGTTGATTTGAGTAAAATGAGCATATTCTATTATGGATTTATGACAATTAATGGCAATTTTTGACCAAAATTCAAAACTTAGATATAGAATTGTAGTTAAATGACTTTTTGAATCCAAAAGGAAACTTCATTTTTGTTGTAAGATGACAATTAATAATATTAGTTTAAAACTGAAAATAATAAATTTGCATTGGCCAATCAAATTTTTTTAAGAAAATAAAATAAATCAAAATTACCAGAAATTAGTATTGGGTCCAAATTGAAAGATTTTGGTCAAAAGACCATTCTCCTATATATATATACTAGCATTTACCCCGTGCTATGCACGGAATCACTAAATTCTTATTTAATAGTTTATATGTTGATTATAATAAGTATAATGTTCATTTTGTCCTTCATTTGAATTAGTGATGAGCATTTCACAATGAATCAAAATTTCGTTTCGAGTATATGTTTCGGTTAGCCAAATATTTGAAACTTTTTGGAAATGTTTCAGAAACATTAAGAAAAAATAGTAAAAAAAATTACTAAATTAAGAAAACTAAGAGTCTCAGGCAAACAAATAGCTTCAAAATTACACATAATCCCGTGTCATGCACAAAGTTACGTTAAAATTATTGTTTTAAATAATAATTTTATGGTAGGATATACTAATATGAATTATCTAACTCATATATAAAAAGAAATATGGAATGAATTATTTATATAAATAAAATTAATGATTAAGCTCAATTTTTGACATTTACATATAGTTTTGGATAAGTGTCAATATTTATAAAAGCGATTAATTGATTTAATTGAATATGTAATTCAACTGACTTATAATGTAAATAAGTAATAAGTCATGTTTATTGACAATTTGTAGGCATACAATTACTACATTTGCTTGGTTGTTTTCTTCGAAGTGTTTTGCATGATTATAGTAAAAAGGAGTCAAACACAAAAGTATATGACATCTATATTTTATAATTAGTAAGAAAAAAAATTCCAATAATTTTTTTTTCTCAAAATATAAAAAAATCCAAATTTTAGGAAATTAGGATTTGTTTAGATGAATTATGTAGATGGGGAAAACAAAAATACATTTAGCATAAACATATATTCCAAAAGATAAAAATAAAAAATAAAGTGCAAATTTATTGATATCCGGAATAAAAAATGAAAAAAAAAACGAAAATTGACCCTGCAAAATGAATAGATTCATGATATTATGGTAAGAAAAAAGAAAGTAAAAAACCATAGTGACTTAGAAAATAATATCATTAAAAATATTATATTATAGTTTTAATTAATTTAAAAGCAATGGAAACACGAAGTTGGCTACCAAACACATGTTAGGTGCATATACAAAAAAAAGGTAAACTAAAATAAATTATGTAAAATAAGGAAAAAGGAACAAATGGTGAATATAGATATTGGATTAGAGAAATTGAATATAATCTTGGTATCTTCCGACAAAACATAAAGTGAGAAATTGAATATAATCTTGGTTTCTCCTGATAAAACATAAAGAGAGAATCAAATACTGAAAAACACGTAAGAAACCCAAAATATCATTAAACAATATAATGTTAGAAGAAAACATATAAATTAATCTAGAAATAACTAACTATAAAAAAATATATGAAAAAAAAAGAAATTCACATTATTAACTGAAACACAAAAAATAGAAGTTATTGAATAATAAAAAATATATTAAATGAAAAGCTAGAGTTCTTTTTTTTTTGCTGGCTACATTTCCATCTTCAATTCTCCATTTTCATGCGTCTTTCTCCCCAAATGATTGAGCGAGATCAATCTCCTCTAATGCAATTTAGTTCATTGAGATTTTGGAACAAATTAGCCTTTGAATCGGATACGGTTTTGAAACCGGAATTAGCTCTCTAGAACATCGTTTCATGTGTAAAACAATTTCAGTTAATTCCTTTGACTAAATTGATTACATGGTAAAAAGACATATATATATATATATATATATATATATATATAAAATCCATAAATATACATATAAACACGCTTTTCCATATATTAACATTATAACTCTTTTAGTTTAAGCTAATTAACGATGAAAATTATAATTAATTACATATATTCCATAAAATATAATAAAAAATCTACAAAATATTAAATTTGGTAAATCGACCAATTATACTTTTTCTATGTAAATAAAGGGTTTTTATATCAATTAATCAATAATTATTCCACTTCTATAAATATGTACATGTATGTGTATATTTCTTTTCAGTTAATTTATGTTAATAATGTTAATATTTGGTCAAAGCTTTAAAGATAGAATAACACTTTTTATGACAACATTATCATTACATGATATATGGTTTATTTAGAGTGAATTTGCTTACATAAAACAATTAAATAAACCTCAATATTAAACCTAGAAATATTAATATAAAAAATAGACAAACATTAAAACGGTAGGAGACCAACCTCTGAAAAATGGAATGGAGGTAATGGAGACTTTAGACCTGCACATTCATAGTTATCATTTATCAACCTACAAATAACACAAATCAAATATAAAGTTAGGATTTCATCATATTTACACAAAATTAGCAAGTTCTTTTACATAAAAAAATCGAATATAAATCACAATAAAAATAATATGTACACCTGTAAAACTGTGAAGTATATAAACAAAGAAATATAAATATATATAAACCATGTCTGACTATTTGTACATGCTATGTATAGTTTGGATAAGAATAAATGAAGAATATATATAACAATGGCAATAATTCGAATTAATTAGGTAATTAATTTCCATAACCGTAGGAATTAATTAGTAGAGAAAAATGGTGCTTTTCTTGGTCAATGCCTATTGCCATGGTCATGTATCTAGACAATTAAGCAATGTACATTTTGGGGGAATGAATTTAGGCTTGGATAGTTGTTTGAATCTTAAATTAAGTTATGATGGTTAATTACCTTAAAAAAGAAAAGAAAATTTACGTTATGATGATTACTAGCATTTACCCCGTGCTATGCACGGAATCACTAAATTCTTATTTAATAGTTTATATGTTGATTCTAATAAGTATAATGTTCATTTTGTCCTTCATTTGAATTAGTGATGAGCATTTCACAATGAATCAAAATTTCGTTTCGAGTATATGTTTCGGTTAGCCAAATATTTGAAACTTTTTGGAAATGTTTCAGAAACATTAAGAAAAAATAGTAAAAAAAATTACTAAATTAAGAAAACTAAGAGTCTCAGGCAAACAAATAGCTTCAAAATTACACATAATCCCGTGTCATGCACAAAGTTACGTTAAAATTATTGTTTTAAATAATAATTTTATGGTAGGATATACTAATATGAATTATCTAACTCATATATAAAAAGAAATATGGAATGAATTATTTATATAAATAAAATTAATGATTAAGCTCAATTTTTGACATTTACATATAGTTTTGGATAAGTGTCAATATTTATAAAAGCGATTAATTGATTTAATTGAATATGTAATTCAACTGACTTATAATGTAAATAAGTAATAAGTCATGTTTATTGACAATTTGTAGGCATACAATTACTACATTTGCTTGGTTGTTTTCTTCGAAGTGTTTTGCATGATTATAGTAAAAAGGAGTCAAACACAAAAGTATATGACATCTATATTTTATAATTAGTAAGAAAAAAAATTCCAATAATTTTTTTTTCTCAAAATATAAAAAAATCCAAATTTTAGGAAATTAGGATTTGTTTAGATGAATTATGTAGATGGGGAAAACAAAAATACATTTAGCATAAACATATATTCCAAAAGATAAAAATAAAAAATAAAGTGCAAATTTATTGATATCCGGAATAAAAAATGAAAAAAAAACGAAAATTGACCCTGCAAAATGAATAAATTCAAGATATTATGGTAAGAAAAAAGAAAGTAAAAAACAATAGTGACTTAGAAAAGAATATCATTAAAAATATTATATTATAGTTTTAATTAATTTAAAAGCAATGGAAACACGAAGTTGGCTACCAAACACATGTTAGGTGCATATACAAAAAAAAGGTAAACTAAAATAAATTATGTAAAATAAGGAAAAAGGAACAAATGGTGAATATAGATATTGGATTAGAGAAATTGAATATAATCTTGGTATCTTCCGACAAAACATAAAGTGAGAAATTGAATATAATCTTGGTATCTCCTGACAAAGCATAAAGTGAGAATCAAAAACTGAAAACACGTAAGAAACCAAAAATATCATTAAACAATATAATGTTAGAAGAAAATATATAAATTAATCTGGAAATAACTTACTATAAAAAAATATATGAAAAAAAATTAGAAATTCACATTATTAACTAAAAAACAAAAAATAGAAGTTACTGAATAATAAAAATTATATTAAACGAAAGCATCCTTTCCATTTTGCTGGCTATATTTCCATCTTCAGTCCTCCATTTTCATGCGTCTTTCTCCCTAAATGTTTGAGCGAGATCAATCTCCTCTAATGCAATTTAGTTCATTGAGATTTTGGAACAAATTAGCCTTTGAATCGGATACGGTTTTGAAACCGGAATTAGCTCTCTAGAACATCGTTTCATGTGTAAAACAATTTCAGTTAATTCCTTTGACTAAATTGATTACATGGTAAAAAGACATATATATATATATATATATATATATATATATATATATATATATATATAATCCATAAATATACATATAAACACGCTTTTCCATATATTAACATTATAACTCTTTTAGTTTAAGCTAATTAACGATGAAAATTATAATTAATTACATATATTCCATAAAATATAATAAAAAATCTACAAAATATTAAATTTGGTAAATCGACCAATTATACTTTTTCTATGTAAATAAAGGGTTTTTATATCAATTAATCAATAATTATTCCACTTCTATAAATATGTACATGTATGTGTATATTTCTTTTCAGTTAATTTATGTTAATAATGTTAATATTTGGTCAAAGCTTTAAAGATAGAATAACACTTTTTATGACAACATTATCATTACATGATATATGGTTTATTTGGAATGAATTTGCTTACATAAAACAATTAAATAAACCTCAATATTAAGCCTAGAAATATTGATATAGAAAACAAACATTAAAACGGTAGGAGAACAACCTCTGAAAAATGGAATGGAGGTAATGGAGCCTTTAGACCTGCACTTTCATAGTTATCATTTACCAACCTACAAATAACACAAATCAAATATAAAGTTAGGATTTCATCATATTTACACAAAATTAGCAAGTTCTTTTACATAAAAAAATCGAATATAAATCACAATAAAAATAATATGTACACCTGTAAAACTGTGAAGTATATAAACAAAGAAATATAAATATATATAAACCATGTCTGACTATTTGTACATGCTATGTATAGTTTGGATAAGAATAAATGAAGAATATATATAACAATGGCAATAATTCGAATTAATTAGGTAATTAATTTCCATAACCGTAGGAATTAATTAGTAGAGAAAAATGGTGCTTTTCTTGGTCAATGCCTATTGCCATGGTCATGTATCTAGACAATTAAGCAATGTACATTTTGGGGGAATGAATTTAGGCTTGGATAGTTGTTTGAATCTTAAATTAAGTTATGATGGTTAATTACCTTAAAAAAGAAAAGAAAATTTACGTTATGATGATTATTAGGGAAGTGATTTCAGAAATTCCAAAATTAAAGGCTGGTTTATAGGGATTTTTAAACTTAAATTGAAAACAATGAACCAATTAAAATCAATCTTAAATTGATTAACTTGGAATAAATATTCCTTTAATTTGAACTGAAAGTTGCCGAAAATATTTTAGATTAATTTGTCTATACGTTGCCGAAAATATTGCACTAATAAATTTATTGAAATATATATTCCTTTCAGTATTTTAGATTAATTTGTCTATACGTTGCCGAAAATATTGCACTAATAAATTTATCTCCATATAAACACTAAACCCACACATTGCCGAATTTATGATGTATCATGTATTAACTATTCTTAGTTCTTAACATTCATTGGCTTATGTAAGTTAAAATGAATTAAAAATGACATTTTTAAAACAATAAAAAAAATTTAAAATTCTAAGAAAAAAGAATTGAGTCAAAATTGCAGGATTTTGGTCAAAAGACCTTCTCCTATATATATATATACTAGCCTAATCCCGTGCTATGCACAAAATTACATTAAAATAATTTATATTAATATGAGTAATTTAAAACTGGCACATATAGGAAAAAAATACGGCATGAATTTTTTTATTTATTTACATAAGATACGTGGTTAAGCTCGATACTTAATTTTGATAAGAATTCATAATTATTGGAACACCACATCGACTTATTGAATTGAAGCGTGTATACAACTATGAATGAATTGCTTTAGCTAGCAATATAATTTAACTACCTTAGAAAAATAATAATCAAGTAATTGATATATTTTAATCGCCAATTTTTATTTATTTGTCATATTTTTGGACTTTAGGTGAAATCATAGAAAACATAAACTAAATAAAATAAATTTTAAAATTTTGATTTGAGTTATCTTCATCAAACAAAAGTATGAACAAAATTCACGTGAAAGTGGAGAAATAATGGAATAAATAGTAACATAAACTTGGGACAATTGAAAGTTTAAGGATAATTGATTAAGTTAGATAATTACTTGAAATTACACAAATGAAAATGTATGAATACAATAAAGTACAATTAAAATTAATTAAAAAGAAGGAATTGCTACGATATATATA
Organism: Penstemon davidsonii; assembly: GCA_034814905.1. NCBI lineage: Eukaryota > Viridiplantae > Streptophyta > Magnoliopsida > Lamiales > Plantaginaceae > Penstemon > Penstemon davidsonii. The sequence continues at coordinate 11,752,134 of JAYDYQ010002688.1, forward strand.
TTTAATCTAGGCTATCGAAGGGAATTACATGTCCACATTTCTTCTTGACTCTCTTCCTGCCCTCTAATTTTCTTATGATATGCACCTGCATGTCCTCGTGTCATAAAAAAAATAGTTGTTTAAAGATAGAAAACAACCTACCAAATTTATTTTACAAAGCTTGAAGGTTATTTTTAAACGATGAAATAATAATGGAAGCAACATTTTGTGTATGAATCAATCACTGTAAATTCTCCTTTTTTCGAAGTCCATTTACATTGACAAAAATCTCATAAAAGAATACGAAGCATACCAATGTATAAGAACACAAAATACAATAGATATTTTATATTTCGTTGAATCAAACGCTAAATTGTGTGAGTCATCAAGTATGAACGTTCTACTTTTGTTATTCCACCAAAAACCAAAACCCCAACTACAGAAGCCATATAGTTCTATGATTCCTTTTCAATATGAAATTTCGATATTTATAGCGCATATTTCAAACAACATGAGATAGCTTCAATATCTTTCATAGCAAACGGGATTTCATTTAGTTCAAGTGTTGTGGCAATTGGAATTCCATTTCTTGATTCAAGTATCAAGATGAAAACTTCCAGAAGTTCATGTTTTGGCTAATTTCTAGTAAGTCAAACACATTAAAACTTTAATAATAAAATTTCACAAATATAAATTCTGTGAGCCAAAAAGTATTCAAGAATAAATAATTACCTTCTATCAAAACTTACTTTGCTTGATCAAGATTACAAATATTACTTAGCTTCATCAAGATTTTCTGCAACAAAGACTTCAAGTTCTTCCGATCCTATAAAACAAAATTAAGCAATAATCATAATCAATTTCATATAATTCATATATTAATGCAAATATATAGAAAAATACAGCCATAAATAATATTATATAATAAAATAAAATAAAACCAAAAACGAATTTCAAACCTATTGATGTCTTAAATCAGAGGAAGATTCTCTTAAAATATTTATATTATCAAGAAGTTAAAATCGATTAAATCCAAAAGAAAGAAATATGTGATTTACTATTGTACAATATTACTATTGAGAAAATAAAATTAAAGAAAAATATTTATTAGGTAATAGGACATGTATATGTAAACTGAAAACACGTGACTTAGACAAAGTGAAATTAAAAGAACCTTAAAAAGTGGGAAAAGAAATGTATCTAGTGAGTATATCCAAACAATTGAAAATTAGTATTTGATGTAGGTATGTAAAAAATAGCAAACATAAAAATACCCATATAAGAAATAGAAGGAGAAGAAAATACTAAATGAAAATAATATAGTAGTATAATTAATTTAAAAATTATAGGAATCCAATTATGATAGTATATAGAGGAATAGTAAATTAGTTAGTTAGTCTCGCAAACAAACTATCGAAAATGGTAGAAAATAAATATCATTACAAAATATTAAAAAAAAACTAATTGATCATTAAATCAAGCTAATTTAGTATGTGCTAAAGAGAGTAGATCACGAATAGTATATAATTTTCTTGGAAAATTCTAAATAAATCTCGAAAAACCTCACTTTAGCCAAAGCACAATAATAAATTACTATTTAAAATCTACAATAGACCAAATTATCTCAAAGTAGCTAAGTAGAATATAATACCCCATAAAATTTTGTGAATAAATTTACCAACGACTCAAAACAAAAAAATTAGATTGAAATAGCCAAAAAGATATACTCTCCACCTTGAATGATGATACTCTTTAAAACCAAGAAGAGACCATTTTTTTAACTTCTTCTTGAAAGAACCTCTAATCAGTAAAAATCTATTTTCTTTTTGTTGTTCTTGAAGCACTTTCTTCTGAAATTGAAACTTAAAGATTCAAGAGGAAGAATTTTTTAAATCAACGAATAATAAGAGAGTGATTTAGTTTGAATTTTTTGAATGATTAAAGCAAGAAATATATATCTCCATAAATATATAATCATCAACTAAAAGATGTAGTACATAGATAATATAGATCTCTGTGAAAAAGAAATCCTTATCTAATTAATAGAAATTACATAAGAGAATGTTAAATCGAGAATCAGAAAACATATGAATAGAAAATTCGAAAAATACATAAAAGAAAGAATAACAAAATCATAAATAGCTAATATTTATAAATCAAGACAAAGAAACAAAAATGTGAAAGAAAAAAAATGTACATATAGATCTTCAAATGTGATTAAAAGAATAAAATGTAATAAAATACTCAACAAAGACTACAAAAATATGAAAATAATGATTACGAAATATAATAGATAAAGACTACAAAAATATGGAAAAATGTACATATAGATCTTCAAATGTGATAAAAAAAAAAGAATAAAATTTAATAAAATACTCAACAAATTCAAAATGCACACCTTCCTTGTGAAAAGTATGACATACTTTGCTAAAGACTACAAAAATATGAAAATAATAGTTAAGAAATATAATAGATATATTTAACAATACTATAAGATATCAATTAAGTACCTAAACCTCTTGATGAGCAAATAAAGGTAGCTATGGTTATTGTTTGGTGGTGGCAGCCGAGAGGCTGGAGAAGACATTTGAGGATTTTTGTAAACTACAACCTAGTTATGAGCATTATATAATATTCCATGGTTTGTAGAATTCCTAATATTTAGCATGATTTGTAGGGAGTAAAAATTTGAATACATAACCTTCCAAATAATTAATGACAAATTAAGAATAATTAATGAAAATTAAGAATAGTTTACTCTTATATAAAGGGAAGTAAATCATTACTAAAAAAATTCAAAAATTCGGAAATAATCAATGGGATTTACCATAAATGTTTACTTGCCAACTAACTAATTGCACTATTTTATGATTAAAAATAATTCAAAATTAGGAGAAAAAAGAATTTCAGTCCAAATTGGTCAAAGACCATTCTCCTATATATATATATATAAGATAAGATAAGATAAGATAAGATGTGGATTATCACTTTACATTTCACAAGTGCAATGGTGGGACATCACGTATACTTGATGACATGATATATTAATTGCACTAAATAATAGATATTGAGTCTATAAAAAGTAAATTAATAAATTTCAAAAAATTACTCCGACAGCAACAAACCATGTATATATGCTAATCATATAAAAATGCCTGTGTTACCTTTGTTTAAAGCACTCTTGCCTTTTATTTAGCTGATTAAACTCTTTTTCTTGAGCCGAAAATTTGCTGACAGGTTTTCGCATTGGGACATACCTATCCGTGAACCTCCACGTGTCAGTCATCTCCTGCAGAACCTTCAACTTTGATATTCCCTCAAAACTGTACTCGCCTTCATTCTCCGCCACGTACATTTCAGATACCTTAGTGCTGCAAAAGGACGGCGAGTAATCTTACATCTTCTACTCTCGAGAGTATTACTAGTAATAAATTCTAAACATTTGAAAGAAGCTTCTCTCCTTTCTCACCATTTATTTTCGTAATAAATTCCTATTTATCTCTGAAACCCTAATCGTGTGCTCCCATAAAAATTATTTGCAATAAGAAGAAGAAGATGATGCTTCAACAGTAGTGCAAGCAAACCGAAGTTTCTCTTTTGTTCATCAGGTATTTTTTCTAATTTATTTACAATATTTGAGCTGGTATTTATTTATTTGAAATATTTACCGCTTTGTGAGTTATATATAAACTTTGTGTTTGTTTTGCTGTTTCTTTTTATTATAGTTGTGGATATTCCGAAAATCTCGGTCGGTAATAAGAGTTTTTTTGGGGATTTTGTTTCCTATTTAAAGATGGCCTCTCTAGAAGATATTGTAGCTGCGACAAAACTTCTAGAACAGGATTCTGAAACCCTAATGGGCGGGTCGGGTTCTAAACCGGAAAACAATCGAGTTCCTGAGACAGAGAAAATCGGCGTAACTGTATCTAGCGGTGGTCCGAGTATTATAATTAATGGTGTTTTTGGGAGCGATAATAAGATTAAAGATGGTGAGGGTTCTTATAGTGTTAGCAATTATGAGCTTTTACATGGTACCAATAAAAAGGGTTCGTTTGCCAATGTGGGAGATGAAAAGGTAGAGGGGAATATTGAGAAATTGGAAAATCAGGACCATGAATTTCGTGTGGGGGATTTTGTTTGGGGTAAAATTAAAAGTCATCCGTGGTGGCCAGGACAGATTTATGAATTGAGTGATGCTTCTGAATTTGCTGCGAGACAAAGCCATGAGGGTCGGTTATTGGTTGCGTTTTTCGGGGACGGTTCTTGTTCTTGGTGCTTGCCCTCACAGCTTATACACTTTGCAGAGAATTTTGCGGAGATGTCTATGGGAAGTAATTCTAAGAGCTTCCTCAACGCTGTACAAATGGCTGTCGATGAGGTTGGTAGAATCGTGGAGTCGGAGATGACTTGTAGTTGCATACCGGATGAGAATAAAGGTTGCCTTGCTAGGCCTTTGGTGAAAAATGCTGGAGTTAGAGAAGGGGTTCTTATGCCAGAGGTAGATTTTCATAGGCTTTTTGTCCCTGAATATGAACCGTTTGAATTAGTTGCGAAATTGAAGCATTTTGCGAAGGTTGTTTCTTATGGTAGTGCACTTGAGCTTGCGGTTTTCAGAAGTTGGCTCTCTGCTTTTTATCGATTTAAAGGAGGGTATGAGTTGATTTCGTTTCAAGACTCGGGTCATGTTGAAGGTTTGGAGGACAAGAACAATCAAAATGTTGTAGATGATTTTAGTGTTCCAATTGAAGTCCCCATTCTTGGCCCATTGGATGATGATAAAGTACATCATAAAAGGAAGGAAAAAAGTGTTGCTGAGCTTATGGGACAAAAGATTAATCTTAAGCCCAAAAGTCAGAAAACAGAGAAGAGTTGTGATGTAGAAGAAAATGGAGGTGGCAGTGAAAGGGCTTCTTCAATGGGGAAGAGAGGTAGAAAAAGAAAAATAGAGGTTCTTGAGTCCCCTAAAATAACTAGCGAAAATGGTATAAATGCAGAAACTAGTTTGGATGAAGGACCTTTACAAGGAAAACCGAAGAGAATGGAAGTGGATGTGTCTGAAAATACTTTGGGCGAAGCTAAAGAGGAATTTGAAAACGTATATACACCAAGAGAAAGGAAGAAGAGTAAGTATTTATCTCCTCCTTATACAAATCCCACATGGAGAATGGGTAACTCAAGCTCTAAGATTGAGTCAGAAAAAGTTGAATCTAATAAAGTTGTTGACAACGCATCTGAGCAAAAAGTGCCTGAAGAGCAACTCGCGAGACTCGAAAAATCTGATAGCGTGACTCCTCATACAGTCGATGATGATAAGAAACTTACCTTTTCTGTGTCTGATGTTGATATACCAGTTAATGAACTTTTGTCTGAAATCGAGTTTGCTGCTGTTGATCCTCTTTACTTGAGTAAAAAGGGTTCATTTGATGTCGTTCGGTCATTTGTTTCTGCACTCAGAAGCTCGACATATCGCAAACGGAAAATGGTTAAGAAGCGAAAATCATTCCCTTCTCAGATCGAAACTATAGGAAATGATCTTACGCAGAAAAATGCACCGAAATCCAATAAAGCTGCTGATATTTCTGGTTCAGAAAAAGCTTCACCCAGCCTTACTATAACATTCAATTCTGAATCTCTTCTACCTTCTAAGGAAGATATTATAATGCTATATAGTAAATTTGGGAGCTTGAATGAAAAAGATACCAATATTGAGACCGATTCTAACTCGGTTCAGATTGTGTTTATAAATGACTCTGATGCAGAAGCAGCTTTCAGATCATCAATAAGTGAAAGTCCATTTGATTTTGAGAATGTTAATTATAGGTTGCAGCGTTCAAAGTCCCGTTCAAAAGGTTCTTTGCCTATTAAACAGACAGTTGAGAAACCAGATGATTTGATGTCAAATGTTAGGGATATATCGAAGAAAATTGAGATAATGAAGGCTATTTTAGAGAATTACCATTCTAAATTTACGGTGGAGGATGAATTGAGCTTGAAGGATGAGATGAAATGTCTCTTGGAGAAGGTTGAAAATGTGAGTGAGAAGGTAGAAACTGTGAGTGAGAATGTAAGAACGGCCATGGATGAAGATTGATATTGCAGAAGGTAGAAAAAGAAATGTAAACTGTATTAGTTGAAGTAGAATATTGTTCCTTTATCTTTAATCTTCTGTTTGATGGTAATAGGATAATCAGAGAGTTATTCTGTACAATTCAACTGCTTCCTTGTATAAGAGTTGGCCTGATCTCTTGTTCAGACTTTAGATTATTATTATTATGTATACTTGATGTTCTGGAAATAGTTACTTACATATATGTCGAAAGCACATCTTTGTGAATGTTTGCCTTTGCCCTTGTTTGATTTGAATATATCAGCATCCATTTGCTCTAGCGTCTGGTCGAGTCAAGAAACATATTGTTTGAGTTGAATCGTTCAAGCTAAGTAGTGATGTGGTTGAAATAAATATTGTTCATGTTTTGGCAATATTGGCAACTAGTATATTGGCAACTAGTCTGGTTGAGTTGAGAAATATAATATTATTTTGTTTAATTAGTTGAGTTGAGAAATATACTTTTGTTTAATTGTGGTCTCGTATTATTCGTACAAATGAGAATGTATATCTTGGTTGGGGTTTGACCACAATTGTTCCATGAGGCTAGGGTATGCATATCACTTAATACTAATTGATACTAGTGTAAGTAGTAGCATCTAATGTTCTACACGTGATGTTAGAGTCAAGGTCAAGGATTTGATTTCTAATCGGTGCAACTGATTCCTAGTTGGTGCAATTGTCGAGGGGGCCATGGTTGGTCAAGAATTTTGTAGCAATTGTTCTATGATAATGTACCTCACGTGTGCGTCAATCTATGATCGCGTACCTTATGTGTGCGTCAAGTCATAGTCATAATACATGTGCCGAATAAACTGTAACGGTAAAATTTACCTCTTTCCTTGGATAAGAGGTGGCTTTCTAAGTTCTACAATATTTAGAATAATTTGATTTTATTGAATCAAACATGAACAAGTTTTTAATCATTGAAATTAATTAGCTTACGTTTTCAAACTGAGACTCAAAGAAACTGTAAAAGTAAAATTATTGTTCAAGGTCTGATATTTATAAAAAAACAAAGTTTTTTTATCAATTGAATCTAAACCGAATCATTGAATCGATTTACATCTATATTGAATAACTTGATTTTGTTCAGTTATAAAAACCCTCGGACTATAAATTCTACAATACTAAAGTGGTGGTTAGTTTAGTAGGACTAGTTCAATTAGTTCTCCTCAAGAGCTTAGAGAAAATAGTCGTGTGCATACGGATACATTTGTAGATTAATATCGAGCCGAAGAGTTTCAAGCTTAATCCTGTGTCTCTTCTCTTAAAATGATGAATAAAAAGAAAAAATAAAGTACCAATATGGCTGCGCGGAATCTTGCTCAAGGGTACACACAACATTATATTTGATCTCCTTTTGGGTGCTGTTATTTGATTCATATTAGGGTACACACAACCTTATACAAACATATCAACTGGGCATGTCAACAAATGATTTTTATTTTTTCCCTCAAAAAAATAAAAATAAGACATACAAGACTTCATACTCCATTTTGTTTCAAACTGGTAGTAATTATGAATGTACCACGCAAACTCAATCCAAATACTCATGAGTAAAATACGTCCACATTACACTCAACATAAGGCAATCTCAAACTCCGCGAGTTTCAGACAAAGAAAGAAGTGGGACAAGGGTGGTATCAATCTTTAGTCATTTACATGGAGAGAAATAGGAGGCCCAGATAACAAATGTAACAAACATTGTACAATCAATCAATCATCAACAGGATCTCGAGGGGTCTGAGCAGCACTGCGTTTGATAGCAATGACGGGGCATTCGGCATGCTTTGTGCAGAATTCACTCACAGTTCCAACAAAAACCCTACAAAGTTATCGAGAAATTTCAATGCTATTGTTATAAAAACATTATGGGAGTCAGAAATCTCAAACAAGTATGAGTACCAAGGATAAGCCCATGCTTGTAACTATTTGTATCCACCTATTAAAAGTCCTAAAAGAGTAACGTTTTTACAATTTTTCAAAGTTAAAAACTTACAGCTCTTTTGGTAAGAGATTAGATGTTTTATCAACTTTTATCTCTTGTTTGGTGGCCTTGATATAATCTCCATGGCCGAACAACAAATTTAGGTATTCATATTACTGGTCTATGCTTAGACTCTGCTACCAAACAAACCTGAAAACTATATTTCTAATCCGAAGTGACATAATTAATATGTTCACCTTGACTCTATTGCTGCTACCAAATGAGTTCTTAATGCTATTAGATAAAACTAGCAATGTACAACACATGTAAGGTAAATGTAACTTACCTCTGGAAAGGACCGAGACCCCTGCTTCCAACAACGAGAAAATCTGGCTGAGTACGTTTCACTTCATGGCAGATGATTTCTTTAGGATCGCCTCTTTTAACCCATGCTTCACAGGAAACCTACAAACATATCTATACTTTAGTAAAAGAATATAGCAAATGTGCTTTTTTCTCTATAATTACTGGCCATGTTATTTCTTTAGGACATGGAAAAAATTGTATGAAACTTGCACAATGTTCGTGTCTGCCTAAACAAATGTAAGCAATTTAACACAAAAAGAGGACAACAAGAACCAAGACAAAAGTTTTCTTACCCCAATTTCATGGCATTTATTCACAAAGTACTCCAAAAGGTGATGTCCCCTAGCCTTTTCTCGGTCCTTAATTTTCTTGAAATCTTCAGGAGAGGCATATATGCTATCCATATCATCAAACCCTAGACATATGAGGGAGTTTAGTATTTGCATATGTCTGTAGAGACGCAATAGCAAGCAGAGTAAATTGGACAAAAGATTGGTATAAATTCAGCAGAGAGAAAACCGTATACGTGTATAAAACCAATCCAGCAAACATAGAGCAAATACAGATCTAACCTCTAATAGTCATGTAAAGGAGCAGTATCATCCACGGATACTGAACCAATGTATCTGCAAATTTTAAACCGATACAAAATACCATTTCCATAATGATTTTATATGTTTAATATTCCATCCTTTTATTCTTTAACTACAACTCAAGAACCATAACTGACGACCAGTAGAGGTGTCAGTTTAATTAGTCCATCCATAAAACAATTGATCACTACAAAAACGACATCAAAATGCTGAGCCACTCTTGCTTTACAAACAATCATTTCATAAAATCAGCGTGAGATTAGTTAGTTCATCCCCAATAAGATAACAAAAACAATTCAAACACACCTACTCACTAAACATATCATCATCCTATTCTAACCAAAAGCTGAACCAAATAACATGAAAGATAGATTAAGCAAAACCCTAGGTCAGCATATACAGAACGAGAAACACAATTTCACGTAAAATAAGATAAGGTAACAATCACACAATGACGAAAAAGTCAAGCTCGATTACACAAAATATAGCTTTAATCAATCAAATAAAATTAAAATTTACGAATCAACTTATACATACAAGAGAGAGAGAGAGAGAAATCAAAACTTAGGTCAACATACACAGAACGAGAAACACAATTTTAAGTAAAATAAGTCACAATCACGAACAGTCCAAGCACGATTACACAAAAATTAGCTTAATCGGTGAAATAGAACAAAACAAAACAATAATATAATGAATAATTTGATAGATACCGTCTTCATCGGGTACTTGAACATGAAGAAACAGGAGTTTGAAACCAGACGTGTTGGAGCGAATGATTTTGTTCAGAGTCCAGTCGAATGCTCCTCTACAGCTTATGGATGCGTGGGGGTATCCCTTCATGGTCGACTCGTTGACCGCCACCATTATCCGAGTCGGCTCACTGCTATTCACCTCCATTTCAATTCCTCTTCTTATCTCGGTCCTATTGAAAGAGCTGTTATTGGTTACGAATCAAGTGTGTACATTGCCAATTTATCAAAAAAAAAATAGGATCTTCTTTTATAGAAGATTGTGATGACTGGCTCTTTTTAAACTAGTAGTCGAAGGGGTGTTTGGCTACAATTGAGCTTTAGTTTGTGACATTTACTGAGTTTTGCGGTCACAAAATAATCTTAGTAAAGTAGTATAAATATTTAGGCCTTGTTTGCTTAAAATTTCCTAAAAATAAAATTAGGTATATGTATAAATTTTTGTCCAAATCTGGCTTAATCAAACTCATCCAACCACCAAATAAGTATATTGCACTTGTTTTATGATGATCGGTCACTCTACTGGAAGTTACATCAAATCCCAAAGCAAGTGTATTGCACTTGTCTTATAGTTACATTGTGTTTGGCCAAACCCGATGTGGATAAGAAGAATACTATTTTAACTAGAAAATAGAAAACTATAGAAACAGTTGTACCATAGCAAATTCTAATAAATAAATAAATACAGATTATAATAGATTAAGAGGACTTAACAATTGTGAAGATTAATAATTTGAGTTGTACCTTAGCAAATGTTCTAAAGTGATTTATCTTTCCAGAAAATCTACAAAAGCAAAGCACCAATGTCGGTACCCATTATTATCTCCGACCAAACAAACCTGGAGTGGACGTGTTCCACTGTGACGCGGTTTGAAATCTGAATTACAGCTGTTTCAGGAACACATTTATTCTAAAACTGATACTTCAATCACTAGTCACTACTATTTTATAATGGGTTTTGGCTCCTAGTAAAGATTTATAACAGATGAGATAATGGGCTTTGCATGAGTAACAGATTTATTCACAGAATGTCCAATTAATTAGCCCATTGGGCCCCATGAGATTGGTTTGGGCCCAATGTGATTCTACCAAATCTTTCATGACTTATTCAAACAATCTGCCAACGTAAAGTGTCAATTTTTTATATTTGTAATTTAGATAATATTAACGTAAACCAACTCATACTTGATTCGAGGATTTTTCAGATGGTTTGTACTGAAAGAGTGAAAGTCCATGATTTCCCCTATCATATAAGTGGTGTTTTTTTTTTAAGAAAAACCACTTTAGTGATTAAGTTAGTTATTTGATCTTGACAAATAGAGAATATGTATGCAATAATACGAAAAAGAACGTAAGTCGTAAATTGCACCTTAGGAATTATACTTATACCCGAATATTGATCTCTTTTTTCTCTGGAAAAAAAAATATTGATCTCTTTCCTTATAAAACCAGAAACAATTTACCTAGTTGTCCTATTGTTTTTAATAATCGTATCACGGAAATATCTGGAAAATGATTTATCCTAGTTTAGAATACAAGATCACGACAGGGTGCTCCCAAAGGATTTTGGAGGGCGGACTTCGACTTTGCCCATGACTATGCTATGTCAAAATGTTCTTGCAAGCTGAGACTTGAGATTCAATTAGACTCGAAAATTATACTTATGACCCAAAAATTTTTAAAAATATTTTGTACTTCTGATACTACGAAATAGTATGTTTTAATAATGTTGATCCTATTGTGTCTTGGTATGTACAGTTTGTACTTTTGGTGCAATCAAAGGAAAGCGAGTTATGGGACCAAAAGTACAAGACATTTATAAATTTATAAAGTGCGGGACACAAAAAGCTAAGAGTCCATTCCTATAAAATTGCATTTTTTTCACCTTTTCCGGACATGGAGTTGCTTTCATGTGTACACAAGATGCAATGGTCTATTATAGAATACAAAGAACATTATCTTAGTGATCGTGCAACACGAAAAGGAAACGACTTAGCTATATTTATAGGAACGTCATGATCAAAGGAGAATGTGAGAAATTCTGTTTCTTTTAAAATGTCGTCGTTTCTTTCCATCTATGATACAAACCAATATGAATATCAATTTTTCTAGTATTCATCTACCCCTACAAACATATACTCCTATATAAGCTTTTCTTTTTCGTATCATATATATCAATCTATTTTCTCATAACAATTTGAAGTATTTATTCAATAAAAAATGATGAAACAGTCAGATTAAATGTGGTGAAACTTTATCTATCATTATTTTGAGGTCTTAAAATGAATTCTCACTATACTAAAAAAAATATAATTCATATCCACTAAATAATGTTATCATTTTCCATATACATATATATATTTTTTATAATCAGATAGATAGGGACGGACACTAATTAATTCAAATAAACAAATTCTATCTATTGGAAGAGTACAGATTTATGTATCCAAGTTATGGAAGGCAAGTATGCTTCTGTTGAAAATTTAATGGCTTATTTAGATTAAATTAATAGAAAGTTCAACCACTATGATTCAAATTCAATGCTGCTTTCGATATCACAAAAAGACTAAATAAATATTGAAAAAAGTAAAATAACTAGTGAATTTTGTAATAAATTAATAAAATGTCTAAAGATCACGTATCAATTTGTTTAATGTCACATTCCTGTTAAATTTGTCATGAAGACCTACTTGAGAAGACTTTCACCAATAACATCAACAAGCTAGATATTTGTTTGTTGGTACTCCTATCAAGTAATTGAATCTTAAAAGTGAAACTCGTCTTTTCATACATAATTTTTTTATGGTGATAATCATTACATTAAAACCTATGGAACAATACATTATCATTATATCATAATCAATCCAACTATACCAAAATACAAATAATAACTAATAATAAAATTACTAGTGGGGATTTATGTCAGCAAAGAATTGTAGTAAAATAAATAAGAAACCCAAATAGGAAACAACAAATATAAACTATATTATATATATAACTCATTAATTAATTAGCATGTAAAGTATATAAAAAGATATTCAATCAATAAAGATTCAAAAAGGATTGATTAGGAGGCTTAGGGCTATTTTTTTGTTTTCCAAAGAATTCAGGTTTTAGATCTGATTTAATATTTTTTTTAGACGCGTCGAATATGTCATATGTGAACCTCTCCCACATAAAAATTAACCTTGAATCGTCACTTTGTAGTAGGGGTCAATTTCTTTCACTAGACAATCATTATTAATACCATATGGCCATTTAAAATTCACATAAAACAGTCAAAGTATTTCACAATTTACCGCATAAATTGATAACCCATCAAATTAACCTTGCAATAAGATAAGCATATAATGACGTACAAGTTTATTATCTATCACCAATCCATAATATCACACATCATTACATACATTAATATTTAGAAAATGCTTATATATATATATATATATTTATTCTCGATCTTAATTATTTAACAATGAATATGTACCCAAAAAATTGCTTACAAAAATGTGATTACAAGTAAGCACGATATGAATTGAAGATATTATGACCCATAATAATGATAACTAGTAAAATCACTAAGAATTATCTTAATAATCAAAATATATACTATTTCACACCGTGAATGTTTTCTTCAAAAGGTGAAAGTAAATAATAAAAACTGGTAAGTAAATAACATCAGTAAAGAACAAAAGTAGGACATAAGCACAGGTACGAATCAACTGTGCAACAATTTTAAAAGAGAGACATATTCTTTGTTACAAATTTACAATGGCCCATATATCCATTTCAAGTCCAACTTTCAAAGGGCAAAATGGACATTATACATTCACCCTTTCAAGCAACAAATAAAATTAAAAAACATGGATTTCTACTTCTCTATGTGAAAAAACTTCAAATTTCAACAATTTTCACCTTCATAAAAAAAAAAAAAAAGGAGAATGTGAATCCCCTTAATTACCCTTATTGTGAAAAGGAATTCCAGTAAAAGAAACCCTCCCAAAACCCAAATGCCCAATCTCATACAACTCTAACCAAATCTCTTCAGCACTAAAATCGTCATTTAACTCATCCTCACCAATCTCAGGAGACGATACCACTATTTCCGATAATGTCCCTTCTTCTACCCTTTCTTTTTCAGAAATTCCATCTCTACCCCCAACACCGCATTTCCTCTTCTCCTCCACCATCCTCCTCCGCCGGCTCTTCATTTTTCGACGGCTGATACATTTACGCGCCACCGCCAACGGCAGCTTGACAAACGCCAACGCAAAAATATTCACCACCGCACACGGACAGAAACACACCGCCACGCAATCTGCGATCACCCCCGCAGTGCAGGAATGGCACGATTTCCCCGTACAAGTCACCGGATCTCCACTTTCTTCCTCGACGGCGTGCCGTCGCAGATGGCGGCAGTGTTTCGCCACGGCGGTGCTCGACGACGAAGAAGCTGGAGATGGGTTCTGATCGTCCATTTTTTTTAAACTAATTGAAACTCCTTACTGCTCTACAATGTGACGCAAATCCTGCTACAAATTATAAATATTCTCACTGAATTTGTGGTAATTTTTTTGTTGGAAGAGAAAATTAAAGAATTGTTATGTAGGAATTTTGTAAGACTGACTGAGCTTGTGCAGCTGTGTTAAAAGTTATAGCTAAGAGTACCATTGTAATTTAAATCATTAAAATTATACAATAGCACATATATATGTTGGGTTTTGATCAAACGGGTCCATAATTATCAAAATAAAAATAAAAATATTATACGGGCCCATATTAATAATTGTTGACATACTCATCAGTTAAACAATTTTCTTTTGAATTTTTGGAATCATGCAAGTTCGTGACCTTGACTCTAATACTAATTACATGAAGAAATATATATCAGCGATTATGCTTAAGTTAATATATAATTGTGGATTAAATTTTATTTTGATATGTATCACCCAATAAAATATTAAAAACTTTTGAATAGTTTTTCGAAAATATTAAGAAAAAAATTATAGATCAAAGGAAAAAATTGAGAAGAAACTACTATATAATTTTTCAGTATTTTTTTAGGTAAAAAAATATATGAACATAGTCTATGTTTATAGCATAACATTGCAATTCAAATCTTTAAACTAACAAGCCCATATTGGGGCCAACAAATCGGAAATAAATTTAAAAGTGAAAAGTGAAAAGTGAAAAGACGTTGGGCGGGGAGTAAAATATTACTAGTACTAATTGGTTTGAAAGTAGAAGAGGGCCGGGGTATGGTGCTTTTTCCATGCAATTAATTATTCTTGTAGTAATTCCAAAGAGGTGCAGAGGTCCATGTATTTTAGTGTTGAGAAGTTCCATTTTTACTGCAAACAGAAAGGTTGGGGACGAATATGCCCACGCGCAGTTCGGGGAGCGTGATGTGCAATGCAATGAAACAACAATATCACTACTTTCACTGCTAAGGACAGGAACTAGACTAACCTGAAAAATATATATGAGGCTTGTGTTTTGCCTGTACGTAATTTGGTTACACTTATGCCAGCAACATAAGATATCTGAGGATATAATTGACATTTGTAATGCATCATCGGGAAAATACATATCAAGCAAAATACATAAAATTACTCCTTAGTTGGACAACACTTTCACAAAAGTGACCAATTACGTAACAAATAATGTTCCAATACATTTTACCCTTAGTTGAATGCGTTTGAATTAGAATTTTCAACCAAATGTGATACTATAAATTGACTTTACATAAATAAAGTTATAATGGAATGTCCTAAACTTTAAAACTACTTCTTAGTAATTAAGTTTTAAACCTTGTTTTGACCACTTGGAATATATACTACTTATCCTCAATGCAACAAAATCACTAATATAAAAAGGGAAAATTGTTTTTTTGGTAACATAGGATAGACTAACTTGCACTTTTGGTACCATTCGATACGAAAATGCAAATTTAGTACCATAGGATAGGTTTTCATTGCAATTTTGGTACCAAACCCAATTTTTCTACAAAGTTAATGGCATTTTACCCCCTATGAAATGCATAATGTACAATTTACCCCTCTATAACTTAGAAAAAAATCAATTTACTCCCTGTAAAATTTTTAATAAAGCAATTTACCCCCTTCAGCCGGAGAGTGTAACTCACTTGCCGAAATTGAGAGTAGGCATGCAAACTATTTTATAACATAGGGGGATAAATTGCCACATTTATCATAGCACAGGGGGTAAAATGCCTCATTATCATAATAAAAGCGGATAAAGTGCCGCCTATAAAAATATCAGGGAGGCGATGTGAAAGTTTTACAAAATTTCAGAGGGTAAAATGCTCTTTTTTAAACCACGAGGGGGTAAATTGAATATTATGTATTTCATAGGGGTTAAATTATCATCAACTTTGGGAAAACGATGGGTTTGGTATCAAAGTTGCAATGATAACCTATCCTATGGTACCAAATTTACATTTTCGTATCCAATTGTACCAAAATTACAAATAGATCTATCCTATAGTACCAAAAAAATAATTTTCCCATAATTAATACATCAATGCCATGCTAAGACTAAATAGTACCCAATGTTCTGATATTTAGATGTATAATAATATTTAATCTTGATTAATTCGGGTAAACAAACTAGAAGTCTATTAGATCTTTGAGTTCATCAAAGATGTTATTCTAGTTCTTCCCCAAACTTTAATTTCAGCAAGAAATTATTCTGATCACGTATGCTGACTTCTTGATGTTATATATATATTTAAGTTGTGTACCAATTAATATCATTTTATTATACTACAAATTAATTAATCACATTCAGAATCTCAGATCTATCCTTTTTATATTCCTCTTTTTTTTATTGTTAGGGTTAAATTTTATGGGACAAAACCATAAGAATACAGTGAAGAGATAAAATAAAATAATAAATCAATTTCCAAGGAAAGCATGGAGATTCACATGGGGTGTTACCTAGAGTTAACATTGCCTTGTGGTTTTATGCTCCATGTTGGGCTGGCTACTTCTTCACCCTCAATTTTTATAATTGTTTACTTGTTCAGGACCTGACATTAAGACAAAATATGTACAATTAATTTAATTTAAAAAAAAATCAGAATAATAGGACCCCCACTAGTCTAATGCAAATAAAAAATAAACTTAAAAAAGAAATAATTAAGTTGGCCTTCATTTCTCTAATTGAGGGTATATATATGGGCAGCAAAGGAAAAGTTCTAGCTCATATAATATTTTCAGTTCCATGATAAATTCAACTATAATTAAATGTATTTATAAATAATATTAAAATTGTTATTTTAACATAATTTTAAATAACATAAAAGGTTTATTGCCCTTTACCAAAAAAGCCACTTAACGAGTGCAGAGCGTTTACGGAATTATGATTATTGATAGTGTAATAATCGAAATATATTACTGGTGAAATTATGTTATAGAAAATTTATGTTAAATGCACAAGACAATATATAAATTAAGATAAAAAGTTAAACATGCAACTATTTAAAATATACACAAAAAATATGAGGGAAAAACACTTTTGATACCAAACTTTAGTCCAAAAACACATTTGGTACCAAACTTTTTGAAAAAACACATTTCATACCATGATTCACAAAATCTTGACACATTTAGTTTTGCCGTCAATTTTCGGACGAAATTCAGCACGTTTCGCTCATGTGCCCGTTAAGTTGACAATGGGAGGGAAAACAAGCACGGGTTTTAAAGACCCACAATTGACGGCACATGTTGAATTTCGTCCGAAAATTGACGACAAAAATAAATGTGTCAAGATGGTGTAAATCATCATATGAAATGTGTTTTTCCGAAAAGCTTGGTATCAAATGTGTTTTTTGGACAAAAGTTTGGTATCAAAAGTGTTTCTCGATATAATTAAATAATACATGCAATGTTTTAAATTTCAAGTTTAAATTTAAAATGTATCACCGATTCACAATTATCGACTAATATATTCACAACAGGTAGCTTTAATTGTATAATTAAATCGGGAATTGAAATTAAGATCTGTATTTGAATTTATAAGATGAGCTGTATAATTAGATGAGCTTTTGATATTAAATCGGGAATTTCATACAAGTACTATAGTTATTAGATTAGATGAGCTTTTGATATTGAATTTTTTTCGTATTGCCTGCACGATCAAGCACAATGAATTCAACACAAAAAAACTATGATAGAACCTTTAGAATTTGTTTAAATATTATAATCTATATTTCTTTTTCTTTAATATAATTTATTTATTTACTTCTGAATTGTGTGAGAAACTTCTATTACGTGCAACCCAGTTAAGTGGGAGAAGATGCCCATTCCTTTATGGGCATTGATTGTTTGAACTGAAAGTGGAAGTACTAATTGCAGAAGAGTTCAAACTTCAACGTAAAAAGAAGTGATGGCAACCAAACAGCCCTTAAAGCCCCACCCCCCAACAAAGATTCAGCATAATTGCCTTAACAAGCTTTAAATGCAGATACATTGAAATGTCACTCCCAAAGTTGTACTTAATAAAGTTTTATGACAATATAGACTTTACATATATACTTCCATAATTTGTTCATTAAATGAAAGGAGGGGTAAAATTCAAATTGTTTGACCATACCCAAATTATAGATTTTATGCCAATTAATATACATTTTACATTATTCAATAGAACTAATTTGGATTTTGACAAGGAAAATAATAAGAAAAATAAAAATGAATAAAATTAAAGCCTTTGATGCAAGATTTTTTAATTTTTTGATGTTTATAGTTAGTTGTATTTCAAAGTCAGTAGACACTCTACAAATCTACTACTCAAATTATTTATAAATTTATATACAAATAAAGTTGTCAATCTTTCCAAATAACATAAATTAAAAAGAGATTGTGGGTTTAGTGTGGATATAACAAAATCAGATTTGGGTTACCATTTTTCCTATCTTTTAGTCACTTTCAAGCTTTATATTCATGAAATTATACTCGCATATAGAAACATTTTTATCAGCCTAATTCTGGTAGCCGAAATATTATTTCAAATAGACAACCCAACTGCACTGCAAAAATAGAATTTTAATTCCAATATTTTGATATTTTTTTACATCTCGACATATTAACCCCTTTCCATCTAAATTAGGATGAAAAATGCAAAACAGAAATAATTATACCGGATTAAAATTAAAGTACAATACAAAGTTTGTTTTATGAGATCAAAAAAGTAAAAATTGAATGGGAAGGAATAAAAGAACCAAATGTGCATTTATTTAATAAAAATATTGGGACCAAAAATGCTATACTTGAAAATGTTCAATCTTGTGACTAAAAGTACAATTTTACCTTACAAATATCATCTCATCTGAAATTAGTGATAAGAAAATCTAACGAAGAAATAAACCATACATGTACGCTTATGTTCAATCAACAGATCCAAAACAGAAAACGTATGTTTCAAGTACACTAATTAAATCTTGAACAAGAAATAAAAATACATTATTCGTTGAAATTTCATACATTGCACATATATGCATCAATGGAAACAAAAAAAATCATGTGTACCTCAGTAAGTCGAATATGATCGCAGGTTCTATCCGATGTCTGTAAAAGCTCTTGATTTACAATTTGGCATGAATATCAAAACTTATATGAAAGAATCAATGAGAAGTGTTTTGTATTTTATTTTATTTTTTGGGTTTTTGTTAAATTTCTTCCATGTATATATATATGTGTATATATCCTTCCTCTTCTTTCTGTGTGAGGGTTGTGCCATTTGAAATCATATTCTAATAATTTGTAAATCTTGACTACAGCTAGCGAAGATTTTTTTTTTTTAATAATTTAATTTGTTATCTAGATATAAGAGTGAATGAAAAATATATCTAAATTATTCTAGACCATGACTCAAACTTTATGCAAGTTTTATTATTTTTTTTAATTTTTTTCTGTTTTTACTTTGGAGTGATTAATTGAACGTTTGACAGTCGGTAAAGAAGGAAATTATCCCCGGTTGATCAAGTAAGACAGATTATTTGATGCATATGTTATATTAATTATAATGTGGTGCAATAAATTAATTCCTTTTTTTTTTAAAATTAAATTAGTTTTTGGAATGAGATCATGAAATTAATTTTATAAATTAGATGAAATCTCTTCCATGTGCTGCATCATGTTTTCCGTGCGGCGGATGTACCAATTTTTTTTTTTTTTTTTTTGTTGTTGTTGTTGTAACGTAGGTGAAACAATTGCATGCAATATAATGAGTTTTAAATGACATGTAAGTTGTTTATTAATTAATATTAGCAATATTATGTATGAGATTTTAATAACAATAAACACATGTTATTTTAAAAAAAATATTCACACATATTACACGTTGCGTTAACATCCATTATTCCTAATTTAGAAGAAAATGTTTATAGTTATGGAATAATGTTATATGATGTAGAAAAGATTTGATTTGTTTACCTTATAAAGTGGGACGAAAGCGTTAAATATTAAGTGTATTATTAAGTATAAACAACTCTATCCACTAAAATTAATTCATGAATCTTAATTTCACGGACATGCATTTGTCTAAGTAATTATTATCAATAAAATGTATGTATATATCGTAATTAACCAATAAAAAATAAAACGTATGTATGTCCCTTTGAATTCATGCAAGTATCATTAAATTCATAGACACCCCATGGATAAATTACTTTTGAGTTTCATACATGAACTTATCCGTGGGGTTGTCCGTGTATTTAAGGATACATGCATGAATATAAAGGAACATACATGTATTATATCGGTAGTAATTACTTAGGTAAACGCATATAAATGAGATTAGGATTTATTCAAGAGTAATTACTAAACAGATTCGATGTCAACTAAACTGTTAAAATTTATAGATTAAATTTCTTAATCAGCATTTGAATTAATGACTTTAAAAAGTCATGTTCTCCTTATTTGTTTCACATTATATATTTTCATGAAATTAAATTAATATAGATAAAATTTCTTAATTAGCATTTGAACTAATCCATATACAAATTTAGAATCCCTTCGTTTGTACCATATTATATCTTTAATAAAGTTAAAATTACAAATTTTTAATTGATTACTTTTTCAACTAATAAGCGGATAAAATTCATATTTTCGGTGTGAAATAAAATGTAGAATTCGACCCTACACGAACCTCGAGTCGAAACCATATGAAAGCTCATATAATGGGCTTTTGTGCCGCATTATGCAGTTTGGGCCTTTACAGCCCACTACAAAAAGCTCATATTTTTACATTTCAAATTTACACCACCACAAACAACATAATCAGAGAGTTTTTTCTCCATTTATACTAAAACTCACAACCAAGACTATCAAAAATACTAACCTTCAGCTCTTCACATAATCAAGACCAAAATTTTCTCATTCATTAAAACATCTTCCTGTTCTCGACATTAATTGAACAAATTTAACGTTGGACAATTCAAATCGAGTCCTATTACTACAAGAAGCACCCCCTATAATCGAACTCCCATTCAAGCCCGTCTCACTAGCCAATTTTTCGATCTCATCTTCTCGTTCTATTATTCGTTCAAAACAAATGTACCTTCCAAACGCCGCCTTCTTCATCTCTTCAAACACACAAACATGAGCCTTTGCTAGTTTATCTATGTCAATAGTTGCTAGCAATCCATATCTATACATCTCCTGAACTCCTTTGAGATAAGCAATAGTAGAAGTCGGGCTTCGTTGGTAGTACTCTGGGCCCGTTATAAGGCCCGCACAAATGGTGGCTAGCTTTAAACCATTCTCTTTGGCAATTTCCCATGCAGCTTTTTCTGCCCTTATCTTTCCCAAAGCATACCAGAGCTGTAATTTTTTCGAAGCAAAATTGCACACTTGGTCCACTAAGTTTCAGTTACAATAAAAATAGTCCTTTTATCTTTGGGACTCGACATATTTGATCCTAATTTTTTCTGATTTAATCCTTATCTTTTAGACTCAAGAAATTGGTCCTTTAAATTTGTTTCTTTTGAGGAGAAGTCCTTCAACTTTTCAGTCAAGCTCATTTAGTCATCTTTCTTTTTTATCAAAAAAAATTACTCTGAAACTTAAGATATATAGCCAGATAGGGGTGAATATTAGTGACGTTGTAGCTTAAAATGACTTTTATGCAACTATTATAAATGATATTTTATACACGAATACATATTTCATAAAATTAAAAGATAAAGGACGTACTATAATAAAGTGATAACTAGAGAACTAAATAGATTAACTCAAAAGATAAATAACTAAACACTTTATAATCTAAAACAATGTGTTTAGCCTAGAAGATATATGACTAAATCATTTAAAGTTATGACCAAATGTGTTTGTTAAAAAATAAACCCCATCTTTTTTGTCACGGCTCAAAAGTTAAAGGACTAGATATGTAATTATTCCCTTCATGTAGTAATATTTCTTTATTGTAACCCACTAGCTCTTTATAAAAAATGAACTCGACTTTTAGCATTTGTATAAGGTGGATTATACTTTTACCTTTTTGTTTATGCAAAGAGATTCATCACTCCAGGATTTGTGATCAATTAGGCGAGAAAGTTGATCGTGAGAGTTGTCCTGCCAAATGCAGGTCAATAGTGAGGAGGTGAGCACGCAGTGTCTAACAGATGGTGAAATCCCACAAGCTTTTATAACGTTCTTCGTTGCATTCACTTCGATATCAGCCATTGCTTTCTGCAGAAAGATAACTTTTGCCAATGAGTTTATTCAACAAAAACAAATATGTGCCCATGGTGAAATTAGCAGAAACACCCCATGGAGATTTCAATAATTACCAGCACCTTCCCTACTTAACGTGTCATCTTACAAATACCCTTCGTTGTTAATTTCCCTAACAGCAGAGATGACGCAAGCTCAAAAAATTAACTGAAATGCATATTTTACCCCTGGTCAAGTTGACTTTGTTCCATATGTTACCGTGGTCAAATTAATCATTAACTTTCACCAGAATATATGACAAAATAATCCTGACTAGGGGTGTGATTGAATTGCTTGAAATTTAAAGAAATGAACACCCATCTTACCAATAACATATCATAAATGCGGACCAAACGAAGAATTAGCATTACTTGATATTAAATTAGACAGTCCTGACTATTGAAGTCCTTTCATAGTCAAGTAAAATGGATATTTTTAACTAACCTTGGTTAGCTTTCATTATCTAGACACGTCATGTAAGACTCCTTGAGTTCTAGTTCAAGTATATATCACATGTCCTCCATTAATGAGAACTTAGATCATTCAACTACATCTTAGGTTATGGGAATTGGGAACTAGTCATGTTAAAGTCATTCATGAGATAAGTGACTTTCACCTACCAGCATGTAGTCAGATAAGTTTGGCAAATGAGATACAAATTTTTCCAAAAGAAGAAAGCATGGAAAAGCTGAAATACTCACGGAGTAGCCGGATAATCCAGAAGGGTCCACTAAGGCTGCGGTGTGAAACACGCCACGGCAACCATCAAACGCTTCAGTTAGGCTATCCACTTCTGTGAGCTTAGCCATAACTACTTCAATAATGCTATTGTTCAGTCTCATTTCACCAGAATTTTCCATTTCCCTTAGCTTTTCCACATCTTCTGCATTTGTAATTCAACCCAATTAGTTTCTCATAAGCCCAACAGGTAAAATACAGACAAAACTACTAGAAAGAAAAGTTTAACACAAGATATTGCAATATGAAATTTATTGTCACATTACAAGGAAACCGCCTTATGTTTGAGAAACTACATAAAATACTGTTGAAGTATGCAATTCACTACATTTATTACCTTATGGCGCTAAATCCTAACTGTAATCACGATGCCATTAAAAATTAATTTAATTTTCTAAAAGTACCCTTGGTAACCTCCGTCAATGTCATTGACGGAAATACTTCCGTAACATAATGCGTCTTTGTTGGATAATAGTAATACATTTTCGGTATAATATGTTGTGAAATTGGATTGGTGTCAAAGTGAAACACAGTTGATTTCAATATATAAGGACGAAAGCATTTATGTACTTTCAGCTAAAACGTTGGGGTATTTTTAATACAAGTCAATTTAAGGGATAGTTTGGGTAGTATGCCAAACTTGAAGGGTCTTCCAGTAATTTAACCATACTTCTGGGATACTTTGTGTCTCAAAAATGAATATTTGTCATTGATTAAGCCACATGAAAAAGAAGAATCCCACCCGTCTAACCACCTAATTAACTTGATGGTCTCCGTTTTCGGATTCATATAACTAAGGCCGAAAATCGGGCCAAGCTATTCCAGATTTAGTTTGAATTTGATAAATTTTTTGAGCTTGGTTCATTATACATATCAAACAAATGTCGTTTGATAGCTTGGAAAATCAATTCCATCTCAATTTTGATAAGCTAAAATTACAAAAAAAAAAAGAAATGAAAAATATCAAGATTACTCAAAATCTACTCATGTTTGAGCTCATTCGAGGTTCCGTTAAAAATCAAAAGAAGTTCAACAGAGTTTCAAACCCAAATCAGACTCAAATAATTTTTTCTTGGACTCTACTTGTTTTTTTTTTATGCCCTACTTGTAACTAACCCCACGCTACATAGGAAAAATTGTTTTTGAAAAAATAAAATAAAATTGGTACATGAATAATTTAGACAGAGACAAGAAGTTAAACGTATATGGCTGATAATAAATAAAACTAGAACAAGAATTGCTGACATAACGTGGGTACCACCGGAAGAGAGAACTAATCATTAATGCGGCCACACATACCTCATCAAATAAATTAATTAATACTCCTTTATGATCTGTAAAAAGCTCATATAATTGCAAAGCCATAAGCTCGTACTTTAGATAATATAAACAACTCTTTATTCAAGATTAGCAAAATCTGAAACTTGCAACTTCAATCAATCATATCATTATACATACTATATAATATATACATATATTTATTTATATGAATGTTTAGCTTTAAAATAGTAAGCAAAATGAAAATTAAGTTTATCTCCTATTTTGTCTTTTATTGCAGAAAACCACGGTCCAAAATCAAAATGGCTAAACTGAAGTTGACATATTGATAATTTGGTAAAAGTTTAAACAACTAATTAAGGCAACTCAAACAACATAAATGAAACTTCATTAATAACACTCTGTTGTAGATAATTATCAAAAAAAAAAAAAATTGTTATAGATAACTACGTTGCAAGTACATTTAACTAGAATTTCGATGTAAACTTTTCAAATGGAACCAAATAATAAGATTAGGTCCAAAAATCAAATCAAGCTAATAGGTACTCAACCTGAGCTCATTTGGTAAAGAGAGTCCTTGAGCTCGGTTCAACCTACATATCAAACAAGCTTGAAGAACTATTTTATTTGCCAAATTTTAAAGTTCAATTCAAGCTCGATAAGCTGAAAAATGACAAAATGTATATAAAAATATCGAGTTGTCGAGCTCGACTGGTGTTCGGCTCAATTAAAGCTCATTTGAGCTCTCAAACAATGAAATTCCAAACCCAATATAAAATTCAAATCAAATTGCTGTTCGACATTTCTTGACTAGCTCACCCCAACAAAATGGTATAATGGCGACTAATTTCTAACAACCGTTAAAAAGTCGGACCATATTTTAAGAGATACTGAAAAAAAAAATTGAAGGAAAAAAAGAACAGAAAATCGTTAGATAGCCAATTTGCCAAGAAATTAACTTGTACCAAAAACTAGTCAAAACTCAAATCAACTACGGAACATTGTGAATTAATAATTTCATGCAGCAACAACTAAACAGGGACAATGTATCTAATTTAGAGATTCAAGAGAGAAATTATAAAATAATACGCACCTTCATTATCGACGATGATCCGTACAGAGTAGCCGTTGACTAGGAGCTGGTTCACGATAGCGATTCCAAGATAGGATACGCCGCTGGTGACACAAACCAATTTCTCCAGTACGTCGTCGTTTCCGGTAGACAACGCATTCTCTTGTCTCCTGAACCCGTCGTCGTCCTTCCGCCAGTGCACCGCGGCGCAAGATAGCAGCATTCGGCGGAATTGTTCGAGCTCCGCCTTCTTAGTCTCCTCTAATCTTACAATCCCCATTGTAGCTTAATTTAATTTACAGTAGCAACCACAAGCACAATGTTCAGAGCTTTTAGCTTATTTTCAGATTTTGGAGATTAATGAAAGAGAGAAGATTTAGTTGGAAATATAAGCGGGCGTCATGTATAAAGCGCCAAGCGCCTTTTACGAAAAGTGGAAGAGTCGTGACTCGAGACTACTAAATGGCTTGGCTTGACTTGGCTTGGCTTGGGTCTCGCTCAAATTGAATAACTCAAAAGGGGGTATAAAATTTGAGAGCACATGGGCTGCATTATTACTTGCTACCGATTTCGGCATAATTCACGTGTTGTTACATTAAAAGAAAAATAAATAATTTTATTGAATGTTGTAAATGTGGTTGATGCAAAGTGCCAAACTAATCTATTTTAACATCGTAAAGTGAGATTAAGCCTTTAAAATATATAGGGACATTCAATTGGGGAATAAGAAAATGATTAGTCCCTAAGGAAAAAATAATGTGTTGACACAACACGTTACAAAAATATGGTCAATAATATTTGAAGTTCAAGTTATATTTAGTGGATTGAATTTGGATTAAGTTAGAGCTGATTAAAATTTGGACTGAATTAAGATATTGTTCAAGTATGAAATTTTCGAATCCATCGATTCTCGTTCGAATTTTAATTTTTCATGATCCAAAGAAATGACTAGTTTGGTATAGCAATGAAAAAAGAAATTCATTAGAATATATGATCTTTCCATAAAATATATTTAACACTTTTACTCATTTGATCTGAAATTCTTATTAATTTGATCTAACTATTTTATATGATTATTATAGGTTTGACGTCCCCCATTGGATTTGTATTTGTTGTAAATCATTAAATTTAAAATTCAGAAAAACTAAAACACCAGCTCGGCTAAGGAATTTTAATTAGCTTGGGTTGGTGAAATTTTCAACGGCTAAGAAAGCGCCAAATATTTCGGCAAAAGCTGACCCACGTGTTGAACGGCAGGTGCGGCACGCATGGGTGGCATTGCACGGCGGTGGTAGATGAGAACCATTAATGCTAATCTCACACGACTGTGCCTTGTTCTCTATCCACAGCCGTTGGATCTATCAAATTCTCCTTATCTAGCAATCTAAGCCCTCGATTGTCCTTACAGTTAGTGTGCACCAATTCTTGCCACGTGGTACAAATAATCAAAACTTGTTCGGAAAATAATATTTTCTAGAGACATGGGAATATAGCAATTAGCAAGTAAACAAAGTGAATTTGATTACGTGAGTGAGGTTGGTTAAATCGACGTTTATAGTGAAACGCAAACATTTTGGTAATCCAGCAGGAACGGACTTTTTGCTAAGTTTAGGTAAAACGTATAACTTTCAATATGGTTTACTTTCCATGAATTGAAGATTGTTTAGGATTTTAAATACTGCTTAATAAGTTCACGATTTCTAAGGTTATTTCAATACTGTAAGTTTAAGAACAAAACACTACTTTGCCTCTTAAGTTTTGAGGCAAACTTAAACTAAATGAAGCACTTGTTGTCGGATCAATTTATACCATCTTATTAAAACATTTAAGCTTTACCAAAAGTGCACACACACCACATCCATTTCCGAATTATATTTACAAATTTAATTGATTGGCAAATAAAATAGGAATAATTTGTCTCATCAAAATGTTGTTTTATCTTAAATCATCCAATTCCAGATCAGATTGGGAAAGTGGGAAGAGAAGCAAGATGAGTCAAGACCAAGTCAATAAAATGATTTTGAGTTTTTTTTTTTTTCAACGGTCTCAAATCTCAAATCAGATTTAATTTCTTTAAAGATGCGTCGGATACATTACGTTAAAACTCTTACAACGAAAGTTCGGACCCGAGTTCATCACATTGTGGGGAATGAAGAATTCTTGCTCAAACTCATCCAACCACAAAACAAGTGTATTGCACTTGTCATGTAGTTACTTTTGCTTCGGCTAAATCCAATATGATATAGAATTCCCGTGGGAACTAGCCCCTTTTACTAAAACAAACACTCGTTGGCCTAGATTTAAGGCGTTCCAAAAAACTGAAAACTGACAAAAAATTGGGCAAATGAAATAAGAATACACACCGGCTCAGGGTCACCATGTAGAACTCAGGATAGAGCAAATATATATCATACATTACTTAATCAAAATACACTAATTACAATTATGAACAGTCAAATTAATATACATAACACGGGCCATTAACACTGTGAATAGCAACTCGAACACTGGCCTCCTGCTCATATTCAATATGGTAGCCAAAAAAAAAAAAAAAAAAACTGTCTCCAGGTACTATATACCTTGATCATTACTCTTGTATCTTGTCGTCTTTCTTAAGCATTGCGTTATATTTTCTTTCCAACTGCAAAGCATAAGAGATTAATGTATCGATTTCATGAT
This sequence comes from Penstemon davidsonii, assembly GCA_034814905.1. Taxonomy (NCBI): domain Eukaryota; kingdom Viridiplantae; phylum Streptophyta; class Magnoliopsida; order Lamiales; family Plantaginaceae; genus Penstemon; species Penstemon davidsonii. The sequence continues at coordinate 11,780,358 of JAYDYQ010002688.1, forward strand.
TTTATAGCATTCATGAATCAAAAAAGTGACAAAGTATTCATAAGAAGCAAAACTGCATTTTAGTCGCAGAGAACTGGATACCCAACAATTTTGATCCAACACTATTAGAAAGAGCACTTTTTGTCCCCTTTTTTCAGCACTTCTGGTCCCGTAAGCACTTTCTGTTTTGTCCATTTGTTCCCATTAAACCGTTTCATTTTCGCACTTTTAGTCCCAAATTAGATGGAAAGGGGGTAGAGGACGAAATGCGCACAAAGATTAAAAAGTCGGGAACAAAAATGCTATTTTCAAAAGCGCGGGACTATAAGTGTAGAACTTAGTCCTTTTACTGTGGCAGCAATTAAAGACATACCTGAGCGTTTTTAGCCTTCAGCCTCTGTAGTTCTTCAACAAGGCTTCCAATGCTGACATTTGAAACTTGTTTCAGCTATAAGGGGAAAAAAACAAGAAGCTGAAAAGCATATAGAGAGGTTTTTTTTCATACCTTTGCTGCATTTGAAGCACTTGAGTTTGCAACTCTCGTTCCTTCATAGTGGTTGGGGGTATCTGCAATAAGTAACGAGCATAATAATATTAACTTCTGCTCTTTTCTAAGCAGCATATTTGTACTACCAAAGCATCATAGAACTCCTTCAAACTTGAACCAAAGAGGAATAAATAACGCAATTTCTAGTTAGAAGAACAGAACTGGAATTGGATTGTAGGACTGTACCTGCAAAAGTTCATTTATTCCTCCCTCAGTTGACTCACTAGCATCACCTGCATACCATGAAATTAGGATTTTAGTTACTAAGCCAAGGCAAAACCATTTAACAGTTTTCAGGCTGCAATCAGGGTTGGTCCTACTCTCTTGGAAAACTAGGCGAAATCAAATCGAGGCCAATGTCATTAAAGGTATTGTATATCTTATAAAATTCACTTTTCTTGTTTTCATGGATGTAAAAGTAATGATAAATCTTCATATTCTGGTTCTTGTATAGATAAAATGACCAATTCACTTAATATTTTTCAATGACATTGTAGATCGTAAATATTTGATAAATTTTAATTCAAGAGGTATAAAAAAAATTACATGTTATTTATTAAAATTTAGAGACAAAGATTCTCACATTATAGAATTTTGGGGCCTTAGGCTAGCACTTATTTGCCTAGTGCTAGGACTGGCCACCCCGCATGGGATTCAGTCTCTTCTCAAGTGAGAAGAGGTCAAGAAACAATAAAAAGATACTGGAAAGAAAAGAAAAAAGCAAAAAGCAGCAGGGAATTATTAGCTACATCCTTACACACAGAAATAAACAAAAGAAGCTAAAAAGTGGTAGGCTTCAACAAGTATAAAGTGTATTACTTGAGTTTTGTTCCACAAACTTGATCAATTTCATTATCTCTTCCTGACAAAGTCGAATAAGAGAAATGTCAGCATCAGCAAATTGAGGAAGATGTAACTGAGTTAAGCATAGCTTACTCTTTGCATCGTGTTCTGTTGCAGGATGCATTGCAGTGACGGGAGAACTGAAGCAGCTGAAAGGCTTGGAACTATTGGGCTTGCGGAGTCACCGGACATTGAGTTCGAGCAATACATAGGGACCTGAATTAAGTTGAGTAAGCCAATGCCTAAAAAGATAGATAGCTAAGTTTCGCACAAATATTGTATTTAGTAGAGCATCAATAGGGAAAGTATTTACAGAAAAGAAATGTTTGTCAAGAATAAAATGGGGAAAATGCATTTTTAGTCACACTGGACTAAACATTCAGCAAATTGGTCCAGCGATTTCAGAAATAGCACTTTTGGTCTCAACCTTTTAGTTCTTTTTCCTTCGTTTTTTCCCATTCATCAAATTTGTGACCAAAAGTGCAAAATAAGACAATCCTACTGGACCAAAAGTGCAAAAATTGGATGGGAAGGGGGAAACGATGAACTGTGCCAAACAAAAAAAAAAAAAAGACCAAAGTGTTACTTGTGAAAGCACAGGACCAAAAGTGAGAGTGTCCATACCCATGGGTCTAAAGGTGCAATATTCTCGGAATAAAATGTTGAACTGTTACGAACTTTTATAAACCACAATTTGCGTACTTTTCTATACCTGATTTAAATCATTTACCATGTCGTTGAATATAGATCACATCCAATCACAAGCTAATGTATCGAATATATATTGCAGCACCACACTCGTATTAATTCTATAGCTAATTAATTCTGATTTTGTTTAAAACTAAACAAACGATGATAACTAACAGATTAAGATATAATCTGGCATAAATACCTTGTTACTCAGATCTGCTGAAGTGACTTTAAATCGTCCTCTGCGTTCAACAACAGCACCTTCTGATGCATCCTCCCCTAAAATCAATGTTCGATTAAATCCATAACATACAAAACCGACTAAAAATATAGATTTAGATGAGAAAATAATGTGGGATATTTACTCTAAATGCATTACCAGAAGTGGAATTACTAGAATTTTTCTTTTGACGATACTGCAGCGGACAACTATAATTCCGCTCACTCTGATATTTTGGTTGCAGATACTCCCTACATTTAAAACAAAATCAAATTGTTGAACAGCAAACAAATAAGCTAAATACGCATGCAAGCAGAAGCAAGAACAAGTACAGGAATACGAATAATACACTCAAAAAGTTTGATGACCATCTCCTATAACCAACACATTTAACAGTGCTAGACAAGGTGTCCAACCATCATATTGCAACTGTGACCCATTTCCTTTTGGATACACTTCAATCTTAAGCCAAAAACGCATCGTACCCTTTAGAATTTCATTATATTTACTGATAATGGTTGTTATACTTGACTGTAGCAAATTTAATCAGCAAAATTTCTACATTATCTCTGTAACAGTATTATATAATTAAATCCTCCATTAAACATTTTAAAAAAGCTTTTCACCTTTACCAGTAAAAGAAAATATAATATTACCTCACATAACCCTATCCGTTTTCTCAAAATCTGAGGAGAGAAAAAGGAAAATTATTGAGCCCCCCACCACCTCTAAACCAAAAATAAATTAAAAAAAACAAGAAGAAGGGAAATTGCATGGGGGAAAAGTGAATAGATCTTGAACAGATACATTTGTAAAGAAAAAGATACAGAGAAGTAGAAGAAGAAATCTCAGAAATCTTAAGTTATTCAGTTTTAATAAGAAAAAAATAACTGCCTAAAATTTTGCAGAGGCAACTCTGTTCTAACCTAGCCTTTTCGCTAACAACCAAGATGCACTTTACCTTACTAAAAAATAAATACATATGCCTTAAAGAAGAATAGGTACCTGTCTCTGTCACCCATAAACTTTTTAGGAGAGAGAACATTATCCTGTATTAGCGAGCCACTGGGAAACTTTTTACATCCTGCAATGACAGAATATGATGTGGTGCTACTTTGACCAGCATCCCATGCATCATCTCCTCCAGCTTCTCGATCCATGACACTTGTCGATGCCTGTTGTTGACTTTGCTGTTCAGAATCTGGACGAACCGAGTCTCTCAAACTTGGACTACCAACACCAATTTCATCTTCACACACATCGAAACATCCTCTGCATTCAATACAAACCTTGTTTAAGTTAATAAACTGAAAGCCCATAGGTATATTTGTTAAGTCAATTTCTAAATCTCATTTGACGGAATTTCTAGAGAGCCAGTGATGGACGAGGCCACTTCTAACACCTGTAGAGCCCCCATAAATATATATATATAGCAATGAGTCCAGTGGTTGAAAAAGAGAAAGACAGCAAGTTCCATGGACCCCTGCTTCTCAAGTCCTGCCATGGACCTGCTTTGGTTTTCAGCGGTGGTTGTTGAGAGACAGTGCAAGAAGAAGAATAGAGGCGGTTGATTGGGAAGTGAAGTGGAATGGGGAAACAGAAGAAGCTTTAATTATTAACTAGAAAGTCAGCCTTCCAATATATACAAGAATTTACTACAACTCATCGTACATACACTAATACAACGTACATAAAAATACACAATAGACTGATCATCTCCAATCAACTTGTGACAAACTTAAAAGAACCTTAATAGGTTACCCCCCCATTGTTTTTGCATTTCTATCAATCAGGTTGATAATAGTATATTCATACACAACATATTTATTTAAAGCAAAACTTTGAAGTACTTTTTAGATGTACTAATCATTATTATTTTATTACACTTCATGATATTGAGTTCCTAAACTGCCTCGAGGCAATGATTGGGGAGTTTCATTTGAGCGGGGTACATGCTTGGGCATTTTAGGAGTAAGTCTTATGTGCTCCAAAGCGCCCAAGGCTCTCTGTTGTCTACGTTGGAAGACACGTGTGCCCAGATATATGATCACTATTAAACATCCTTTTGAGAGAATACTGCTCATCATACAAAGGTATTGTATTTCACTAGCAGAAAAATTGACTCAAAGATGACAACTAAGTGTTTTCTCAGACACTAAGAAGTCGGATCAATATTGTCAGCATACTTGAGAGCCTGAAGAGGTTTAATAGGAAATGCAGCAAGTGAATTCTCCAAATCATGAATATCACTGTGTCCAACCTACAGAATAAAAACAAAAGAGTACAGATCAGGGAAAATAAAAGGAAAAGTAACAGACAAATATGTGTAAGAGGGAGAGCTGAATTATATATCTGGTTATTACTCTTACCTCCAATTGTGATGCAACATTATAATGACTATCCAGCTCAGAGTACACCCTCTCCACTGGATAACCAACATTTTCTTGTCTGTCCTTGTGCTTCTCACTTAGGCCTGACTCATCTGAAACTGAGATAGGATCATCCTGAATCTGCAAGCAACAAAGACCTCAATAAAGTTAGCATTTATAAAAATGAACTCGTTTGGTCCAACTATCAGTGGAATGACTGGCATACAAGGGCAGCTTCACTCTTCAGATCCTCCAGATTGAAATTCCAGGCACTGATTCCTCGCATGTACTCTTGCTGCACAAACCAACAGCTCATTATAAGGGCTGGCTAGAATTTACATAATGGCCATAATATGTTCGAAACTTTGTAATCTTATTAGCTGCTTCGTATGTGTTAATTTCTTTGGATAAAAAAATGAAATTATATGCAGCCACAGAAAAACCATCATTAAATTTAAAGCCAGATCAAGATGACAGAAAGAACAAAAACGTTAATCAATTACATCGACATGAACAAGGACTTCCCATTCTTCATCCATAATTTCCAGGGAACTATCATGCTTTAATCTGATTTCCCAGCTTTGTCATAGAACAATGTCCTTCCCTTACCTTCCATAACTAATTTACTTATGTTAGAAAATACAAGTTCAGAGTGTCACTCCTTAGTCATTCAACTAAGATATTTTTGAAGGTAAGCGTGTTACTGGATCTGGTCATTTTAATTGCTTGAAAGATTAGCAAAAGGTAACAGCAAGACAAATACCTCACTATTTTTAAATGCACAAGCACAACACATGCAGAAGTACAAGAGGGATAGCATGCACCAAGTCCCTGTCTGGATGTTAGTTTTCTTTAGATTGGGTATGGAATCTAGCTCGATACGATATTTATTATTGTATGTGTATTCAAACCTTGTCCGCTTTGGACCTTGAAGTACACTCAAGTTTAACCCAAATGGAGTAAAATGTCAAGCAAAAGAAGCAAGTGGGAGAAAGGGAGAAACAGAGAAGAAGCGTTAATATGAAATGCACATGAAAATGATGGGTGTTCAGGAGTAATCCAAATAAACTTAACTTGAAGCCAACAAAAGGTTAGATTTTGATGGTTAATTTGAATGGACTCTAGAATAACTCACATCTCCAGAAGCCCATTGAATATTGTGTATTCTAGAAATGATGTGTGAAGTGCACGGTCACCAAACAGTAGGCGATTTATCAAAGAACTTCTCGAAAAGTCCATTTCAAAGATGGACAGAAATGGAAAAACCAAATGCCACGCATACTGTATAGGAGAAGATCTTGGCAACAGGCCACCTAGCTAATGCAAAAAGGAACATTATTTTTCTCTCAGTAGTCTCAGTAACATAGATTTGCTAGCTCTTATTCTCAACCTAACAGTATATTATAGGAACACCAAAATCAATATGAGAATCAAAATGAGCATTAAGTAAACAATCAAATTAAAGATAAAACTAAAAATCCAGGTAAATCAAATTGATGTTGCAACATTACAAAAATATTTCAATATTTAAGGTTGTTTATAAGAATATCTCTCTTTCCAGATAAAGTTCTAAAATCTGACTCGGTGGACTTCTCACCTGTGATAGATGTTCCTTGTACTCATACGATGCCTTATCTTGTGCAAGAATATGAGCTTCTTTTTCCTGGAAAAGCAGTTTAGTATTAGAGATACTCTGACGAAGTCAAAATATAAGTAATCAACCAACGTGCTATTTTAGTAAAAGGAAAAGGAAATAAACACGAGAACAGGAGGAGCATGAGACCTTAAGCATCCTAAAACGTTCACCTAGAGGGGAGAGGCCATCAAGGATACTGCGAGCCAAATAATCGTTTGAGCGTGCATGCTTAAAGAAAGGGTGTTTCAGAAGCTTTTCTGAGCTGGGACGTTTTTTAGGATCCTTCACAAGCAAGCAGCAACCATATCTTTGAAAGACTGCAAATATCGTATCTCAGTAATAATACACAAGATCCAGTATTAAAATTCTTCTAAAAAAATAAACCTTTGAAAATCTTTTGTCTCTTTCATAATCAAGCCCTGGTGGCGCGTTTTGTAGGGTCATCAGGAGGACCTGTATTTAATATAATAGAAGAAGGATCAGAACATTGATTCACATTAATATGCAAATATATAGTTAAGGTAAATGAGATAGTATCAACCTTCATTGGTGGGTACTTGGAGAATGGTGCGTGACCATGAGCAAGCTCAAGTGCTGTTATTCCGAATGACCATATATCTGCTCTGTTAAGGTAAATTATTGAAAAGAATTGAGAAACACAACTCAATTTGATGAAATACTATATGAAAAATAGAAGAAACAGATAAATAAATTGCATGGTGGATACTCACTTAAAATCATATCCATGTAATTGCTGCATGACTTCAGGAGCCATCCTGATATTTATATATATGGTATAAACATTGAATGAAAAAAATAAGTTCGAAGTCTTTGGATAAGTAAAAATATTTCAATAACCATAACATTGCCATGAATGCAAAACACTTTACCAGCACGGTGTTCCAACAAAAGTATTTCTTGTACGCTGACGATCACCAGTATCAAACATGCATGCGGCAACTCCAAAGTCTGCTAATTTAACAGCACCATTAGTATCTACCAGTATGTTACCAGCCTGCAAAATATAACAAGAGATCAATTGCTTGGGGGAGCACACGTAAACCATATACCACAGGAAACACATTTTATTGACTCAATGGAATGATGTGGAAAGAACTACGAAGGCCAAATCTAAACGGATATATAATATTTCCCAAAAGAGCTCATATATTTAGAGGTCTTGTCAGAGTAACAAACTTCGAAATGATTCGAGTAGGCAACCATCGATGCAACATGAATAAATGAAGAATTGGAAATACAATAGCATTAACAGAAAACCTAAAACAGCAAAATAAGAAATCTTGTAAGACTGACACATCATACCTTCACATCTCTGTGGATATGTCCATGGGCATGGAGATAAACAAGAGCTTTGAGAACCTCACGTAATAATGTAGCAATAACAGGCTCCTCGAAACCTTCTGGATAAGATGATTTCATAATGTGAAGGCAGGAACCCCCAGCCATGTACGGCATCACAACCCATAGGTTATGCCCGGTGGTGAAGGAGCAATGTGCCCGCAAGACATTTGGATGGTCAATCAAAATCATTGTTTGTACCTCTCTACGGATGCCATCCTATTCATATGACCGCCCAATAGAAAAGATCAAAGAGATGGGTTAATAAGATTTTAACAGTTCAGACAAGAGTAACAAGCTTGCATATATTGACATCTAAGCCAGACCATGGATAGGAGTAAAAAGATAAGAACAGTTTGTGGATGTCATGCTTCCAGATTCTCATCTGGACATTTACAAGAACTTCTATTTACTATGACAATTTGTACAGTTGATGCTATTTTTTTATTAGTGCATTTTAAAGCACTTCACTGATACAATATAACCTGCCTACGATGAATTCACTCTCAACACATCTTTGAAACTCTCATTCAATCTCAGAAATTGAACTGCTGTGTTATATGTATTAGTCCTGAACTCAAGCTTTCCTATATGGAATATTTGACTTAGAACATAGGATCTTTGAACGAGTTCTGCAGAAAATTTATATAAGGTTGATACGGAGAACCCACATGTGATATCCATTTTGCGCGCGCAGTTTTTTAAATGGAGCAGCTAAGGTAAGAACGACAAAAGACATCCATAATATAAGAAAATGTTGAGATAAGCAAACTGGAAAAAATGTGGATGAATTTAAACGTGTCACCTGGCATAATGAGAAACAGATTATCTAAATTACTAACAACTATGAACTCGTATAATTTTACTAAAAACACCTTATTTAATAACACTTTCAAATGAAGATGACTTACGAAGTCATTATTGCACTTCTCCAGATCAAGAACCTTGATTGCAACTACCTCATTGAGTGGGATGCAAAGAGCTCTATACACAGTAGCACTGACACCTTCTCCAACTTCCTCACACATATTGTACTCTTTAGCAGTAACGGGAAATTTTTTTCTCTGATGTCTGTCCCATGGTTTCCCTTATATTATAAAGCAACTCTTTTGAACCTTGATGTCCTAGTAAACATCAACTGGACATACAAAGATGAGTGTTGGGTCGAAACGATGTGATGTTTATTCCAGTAATTTAACATGGTCCCTTATCCACAACAAGTTGTAGCAACCTAGAATTGATGTTTTAACCCCAATATTATTGCTTACCATTCAAACTCAAATTCAATCTCTAAGCATGGACCTTCTGAGAAAACAAACAGATAGAACAAATTATCCACTGAAATGCAATAATGTCACTTGGAGCCTCACTCAGTGCCTGTAGATGACTAAGAGTGTGTTCCAACTCTTATAGTAGTGATCATTAATCCATTCCTATAAATTATATGGGTGTTAATCATAAAAGGCTCCATCCTTCCCAGAAAAGTACTTTTATCTCACAAAATCCAGAAGTTAAATGAAAAGGAAGCACCAAGTTAGCCTATTTAGCAAATGCTGATGCAATAATATACCTGCCCAAAATGAAATAATAACTGTGAGGGTGATACGCTATAAAATTAATCAACCGGAAGGGGATAGATGCAGGAATGTGGTTACAATTTGAGTCATTTGTAAGAATGAATTCAAATATGTAGTATTTCTGTGAATGAAATTCAGCAGGCAATTTTCAGTTTCTTTCAGTAATGCATCAGAATTCGTTAATTGAAAGTTTAACCGTCCTACTCCCTAAAGATTTTCAGATTGTACATGTTGACAAATTTCCCTTTTCCTGTTTGTCTTCTGTTTCTTGAAGTCATCGAAATTCACTTTTACCCAGTACCGCATCACAGGACATTGCCAAAGTTTACTTGTCTCAACTGCATAATCCTTATATCTTACTTGTTTAATACTGTGAATAGTCCAATTACTTCAGTCTCTTACAACTCACGAACCACCATCTAATTTTCACAATTTCTATCAGAAGCTTCCACAGCGCTATCAGAATTTCATTTTATGCCTAAAGGAGGTGTGACATGGTGCTGTGGCTGAGAAGAAATGTTAATAGGGATGACAGGGCGTTACTCAATCTTCTCATATTCGCATAATCTGATTAGAGGAAAAGATTAAAAACAAGGTAACAGACCATATAAAGGCAGTTTTTTGCAATTTATAAATTATGTAGGTGCGCCCAAACGACACCAGATACTTCTTTGTAATAGATTTTGACTCCTCTAATATATTTCTTCAAAATATTGCTTCATTTTCAACTGTGAAACTTTAAATACTTAACTAGCAAAACATGAATTATATTAGTTTTTATAGTGTGCGATACATCAATGCCAGCTTCACATTCAAAGACCGTCATCTTAGCACATACAAATGCTTACTCACAAAGGCAACATGAGCAAATGAATTATGATCATATCAAAACTGAACACAAGAAACAGACAATCTGTTTAAATAAACAATTGCTTTTATCAAATAGAAGAGCTTCTCACACCACACTCAAATGCTAAAGCAAATTAACAAACACAATATCAATAACTTCAATATTCAATAAAAATATTAATTCAGGAGAAATTTTAGTTTCACATGCATTAACAGACCTAGGGATTCGACGCCGAAGAAATTCCGGATGATATGTTAAATATTTATCAACGAAAGATTAACATAAAGCGCCCGAGCAAGCGGACGACGTCGCTCCCTCGGGGTTGCTAACACCTTCCGTTTCGACTAGTCCGCCACAGACGATGTCAGAAGAATCATTTAAACTCTCTCGTTTGCAGGTATGCGGTGGAATCTTTTCTGTCAAATTTTGACAGCTGAGAAGAAATGATATAAATTATATAGTAATTAAAAACATTTTCCTTTTTCTGTAACTAGCTTATTCCCGTGCTATGCACAAAATTACACTAAATTATAATTCTATATAATACATTTTTTATAATATTATTAATATGAGTTACCTACACCTAAACTATTAAATTATAAAATTGTCAAACTTGGTTCTGTTTCTATACTAAAAATGATAGAATTATGATTAACAAAAGCGTTGGCCTATTGAAAGTTTCAAGATATTTGGTTGTGTTAGACATTTACTTGCAACATTTTGTGTACGATGCATCATATCAATATATAAAAAATGTAATAGATATTTCATGTATAGTTGAGCCAAAAACTAAATAATGTGTCTTCAAGTATGAACATTCTACTTTTGTTATTCAATCAAAATCCAAAACCCCAATGAAAAGAATAAAAAGAAATGAGATAAATCACTTCTACTCCTATATTTCTACAATTCATTTTCAATTCGTTATTTCAATATCTATAGCAACTATTTAAACCACCATAAGCTCCAATATCTTCCATGGCAATTGGAATTCTATCTATTCGTTCAAGTTCTCTGCAATCGAAATTTCAACACTTAATTCAATTTCTATGATGAAAACTTCCAAAATTTCATTTTTTCCCTAAAATGTCAAACACAAACAAAACATTAATAGAATTTTATAAATATAAATTATAAGAAGACACGAAATTGATTTAGTTTAAATAATTTTTCCTTTTTGATAATTAAAGCCTGAATTAAAAAAAAAAAAAAAAGTGCATTACCAAATAATTCACCATAATTATATCGTGGACTACATGTTAAATACTATGGTACTCGATACAATATGGAGCATAAATTATTATATCTACAAAATACATAATGTAATACAACGGTAATACACGGAATAATTCATTGCATTATATTTTTCGATCTGATAGAATATTTACTTTTAAAATTTACGTTATCATCTTTTTTTAAAATAAGTTTGCTAATGATATAATTTTATGACAAAATTGTAGAAAACGTTCCAGATTAATTTGTGATTTTGGATTTTCGTCCCGAACTATATCACTTCACCAAATTTCGTCCCGTAATTTAATATTTTTTTGGAAAATTGTGCCAAACTAATTACTATTTTTGATTTTTCATCCCAAACTATATCAACTCGTCGAATTTCGTCCCGTAATTGACCATTTTGCATGAATTTAGTCCCCAACTAATTTAATAGAAATAACGGTTCAATTTTGTAATTAGTTTGGGCGAATTCTGCAATATTGTATAATTGTTCATTCTAAAATTTATCACGTCATGACAAGTAAGCAGCCAAGTGGTAATTTAACGGACACATGCGCAATTTTGTCTCATAATTAATGGTGGGACGATATTAAAAAATAATGTTAAATTACGGAACAAAATTCAATGAGGTGATATAATTTGGGACGTTTTCTACAATTTTGCTTAATTTTATTTAGTTGAACTCATATATTAAAACTTTCCTCATAATTGACCGAGTTTCAACAGTCAATACTCAATACATTAATCACTTCCTTTAACTGATTTACCAAATTACTTTGTAAAACGCATTGATATTAATGTCATGAAAGATATGCATAATAAAATTAGATTATGAATACATAAATTTCTTTATTTGTTGTCACTTTGTCAGCCCCATATACTTAAAGGATTGGAATGGCTTAGATCTACATCTCTTTCCCATATTTAAAAAGTTTAATTGGACAAAAATCCTTATGAATTGAAACAAACTGAAGTTGGTATTCGCCTCATGAAGAACCTAGAAACGCCTATGCCAACCAACACGGCCAATGATCAAGAGGGTTTCGGAAAATAAAGGAAACTCGGGGTAGGACTTTGGCTCATTGGACCATAGCCCGTTCATTTGGGCCTTTGCTATTGTAAATGGATCTATTTTGGGTGCATTTTGAATTAAATTAAATATACATAAAAGTTTGAAATATAAGTAATAGTAGGGCTTTTGGCACTTTGCACCCTGGAATTATAGGGTTTTGGCACTTTGCACCCTAACTTAAAAGTTTTGGCACTTTGCACCCTGAAAATACAATTTAGTTGGCACTTTGCACCCTAGTGTGTGTTTTGAAGAAAAAATTCATTGATTGAAGGGCATAATAGTTATTTTTGAATATTTTTGACACTTTGCACCCTAAAAATATAGTTTTTGACACTTTGCACTCTGAAATATAGAATATTGACACTTTGCACCCAGAAAATATAATTTCTGACATTTTCAACCCCGACTTAATATGATAATCTAAATAATGTAAATAACATGCAATATAATAATATGTTAGATATGTAAACGTGTATTTTAGATATAAAGTAAATAATTTAGAGGATACTTGAAATAAAAAGAAGACAATGTCTTTTTTTTAATCTAAATTTTACTGAGAGAAAATGTTAAAATAAGTTATTATAAAGTAAAATAAATTTAGAATAACAAGTTTATGATTGTTGTGCATAGAAATGACTATTTTATCTCTACATCGCCGACATTCACGAGTTTGTTTCTCTTAAGAAAAAATACATTAGGGTGCAAAATGTCATACAAATTATATTTTTAGGGTGCAGAGTACCAATAAATTTAAATCGGGGTGAAAATGCTAATATTTTATATTTTTAGGGTGAAAAATGCCAACATTCTAGATTTTAAGGGTGCAAAATCTATATTGCTAAGGTGCAAAGTGAAAAAAAAAAAATGAAAATAACTATTCTACCCTTTTACCAATGAATTTTCTCACTAAAACACACACTAGGGTGCAAAGTGCCAAATAAATTATATTTTCAGGGTGCAAAGTGCCAAAAATTTTAAGTCAGGGTGCAAAGTGCCAAAACCCTATAATTCCAGGGTGCAAAATGCCAAAAACCCGTAATAGTTCTCACGAAGGGACGAAATCAAATTCGAATTTTCGTTCAAAAAAGTTTTCAAATAATATATATGATGCACTTCAAAAGGAATTTATCAGATTTAATACTTGAATACTTTTAAAAAGGAGAAATTATGACCTATAATGTCCATTAATGACATATATTATAACTGGAATTTGTTTTCCATGAGTTTTTAAAGGATCAAAATAAAAAATAACATTCATTATAGTTGGAATTTTTTTCCCATGAGTTTTTAAAGGATCGAAATAATTCTTAATTGTATTGATACTCCAATTATTTTAATTTATGCAATTTTAGTTGAATATTGCCAATGATAGCTTTCATTTGATTAAGAATCCCAGCTAATCAAAAACATTTTTATTTTTGTAATCGTGCCAAAAGGACTTGTTATAACTTATAACCATTTTTGTTAAAATAAAATCGACGTATTTTAACCAAGCAACCTACTCTCACTTGATTCATTTGCACAAAGCCACAAAACAACCATATTTATGGACCAATATTCCAACTTAAAAAAAATGCAGGGAGAAAGATAGATACGGGCCTGGGTGGAGAGAGGGTATAAGTGAAAATTTGGAACTCCATTATTTTCAGTTTTGTTATTAATAATAAAGACTTAACAATTTTGTTTTCCTTTTGAGTAAAACGATTAATTATATCGTTATACGAAAATATCAATTGATTTCTAAAAAATTACAATAAATGAATAACTAGCCACTAGTAAATATGAAAATAGTGACAAAATTCACACTAATATGACTCAAATTCAAGACATCTAAAGCTTTGAAACCTCAACAAACTAAAGCTAATAAAAATTATTGTTAGATAACCTCAACAATTTTATGGACTAAAAATTACAAATCATATGTAATAATGGTCGGCTTCATTTTATTTCTATAACTAAACTTTATTGGACACATTTTATTGAAAAAAATTAAGCTTATTCAAACTCGTTATGACAAAAGATTTCTGTTAGTAAATAAGATTAATCTATATATAAAAAGAATTGAAGCTTAATTTATAACTATAATATTATGGTGGGATCGGTACGGATTTTCAGGAATTTGGGAATTTCGGGAATGGTATTACGGGTTTCGGGATTTAGTTTCACTTCCCGAAACCAGTCCCGATTTACCAGATTTACCAGCTACCTGGTATTTCGAGTTCCCGAAAAATATCGGAATTTTGGGAACGGTTTCAGAAAAATCCCCTTCTGCTGGACTCTTTAATTTTTTTTAATTGGACTTCCTATGACCCATATATATAAAGGAAAACTAAGAGATTTTAAGTACATAAATTGGCCCATATAATATTGCAAACCATTTGAATGTCTCTTTTTCTTCTGCTGCCCAGCAAAAACAGAAATGCCCAGCAACACAGAAGTATAGAAGTGCTCTAATTTTGTTTGGGGTGGGAGTATTTTGAAGACAGAGGTCTTTTGATTTTTGAGAGAAGAGAACGTGTAGAGACAATTAGTTTTAGGGATTTAGAAAACGTGAAATCAATTTTATATTTATTACTTAGGGTGAGTTTGGCCTAGCGATTCGAAAATCAATTATAGGAGAATTAATTTTACTAAAATGGATTTTGGCAATAATTGATTATGATAAAATTCAATTATAAAATAATTGCTTTTGGATAATAGCTTTTGCAAAAGTAACACTTTAGTAGCTTCTGAAATAAGTTGATTTTTAGCTTCTGGAGATCCCAAAAGTGATTATGATATTAGGGGCCAAACACCATTAAAATCACGATTGACTAAAAGCAATTTCTATAATTGGGGCCAAACACTTCAAAAATCAATGGAGGTCTAGAAGTGCTTTTAAGAGCTCCCACCGCTGGGCCAAACTCACCCTTAGACAAGCATAATTATATATTAGAATATGCAATATATATCGGGTTCCCGATCGGGAGGATCCCCTTACCGAAATTCGTACCGTTTTTTCTTAAACCGGAATTCGGGTTTCCCAAAACCCGGAAAACCCACACTTTCTATAATATTTGAGTCAATCAAGTTTAAATATTCTTTCCGTCTCATTATTTTTACTCCATTAGCTACAATACTCGGTCGAACTTTCAATCTTTTAAGTGACTTATCATGTTAAATTATTCACATTTTGTGGTGTATTAAATCTTCTAAATATTAATATGTATGATGTCATATGATATTATCAATTTATTAGTTAAATATATTAATTAAATTATTTATTATAATTTTTATAAATTTAGTGAAATTGATTGGTCAACTTTACCAAGGATAAAAAAAAAATGAAACATGAGTAAGTAACTTATTTGCTTCAACCAAATGAGAATGAGTGTGCGGTTTTACTATTTCCGCCACCCGTTGTACAAGCAACACCCACATTATAACCGTACAAGTTGATACTTTTAATCATGATCATCCATTAAATAGTACATATAGTACAAACCCCACTTTTTTCTGGGAAATTTTTTACCTAGATCAGATCTAGAAGCTTAGTGGTAGACCTTGTGGTCTAAAATTTACCAACTCATTTATAATTACTTAAAAATTTAATTATTAGATTTTTACCTAACCCGACTAGATCAAACTAGAGTTAAGTAGAAATAAATAATTAAGTGTGAGCCAATTTTCGGTTTATTTTAGATGAATAAAAAAGTTAATTATTATGATTTAACTAATTTACCTTCATTATACTAAACTAAAATCGAAAAATAATAAATATTACCTTTAAGGAAAATTTTTTACATTGTGGACTCACTATTAATTCATGAATCCTCCAAGAAAATTATAGTGCAATATGTATAAACTATAAATACATAAAACACAACAAATATTTCATGTATAAGATAAAACTATTCTAAAACAACTTAGTAATTAAGTGAAGATGGATATACCATCACATACTCTAACCTTTTTTTTTTCTTTTTGAAATTTTTTTAAATCGATGTGTAGGAAGAGTTAAATTAAACCTTTTTTTTTCCTTTTCTTTTTTTGGATAAGTCTCGTGCAATTTTTCTGCTATTCAAAACTAAAATTGGAGCCGTTCATTATTTTTTATTTTTACTTATGCATTAATTATAGTTTTTTTTTTGGTATATTGTCTAATTCTAACATTATGATGTGTATTGAACATAAGTTGCAAAATGATAACATACAAAAAATGAAATTAGATCCATCTAAAATAAATTGAAGATGTTAGATTCTAATTTGATATTTAATTTTTTTTATAAAAATAATGAAGGATGGGATTCTAAAATAAAATATAAATTAGGCTCGAATTTTTTATTCATCTAAAACAAGTTGAAAATTTTAAATTCTAATTGATATTAGTTTTATGATAATAAATTAATAATGTAGGATGAGATTGAAAAAATTGGCTCACACTTAATTATTTATTTCTACTTAATTCTAGTTTAATCTGATAAATAAATTTTAAGTAATTATAAATGAGTTGGTAAATCCTAGACCACAAGGTCTACCACTAAACTCCTAGACCTGGTCTAGGTAAGAATTTTCCCTTTTTCTGTACAACTTGCAGTTGTGCAAATTACTTCTATATCCTTGGTCCTTGGTTATATTAAATCAAGACAAAAATGAAATATTTTAGTCTTTCATCTTTCATTTGTATAAGATAAATGTTTGAATTAATAAAATTATGTTACCCTTGATTAATTATTGTAAAGGAAAACAGAAAAGTATTAGAAAAAAAGGAAAATAAATCATTTTGGTTACTTTAATTTCATTCCAGTTAATAATAAGTCCACACATAAAGTTATTTTTATACATACTATTTTTTTTTGTGTCCATTTTTATTCTATTTTTAACTGATAAAAAAAACATATCTTTTAATGGGTAGATATTGTATATATATAAAAAATTGAAACATTATCAACGTCTACTTGATTTCATTTATCTGCCTTATTGTTGGGTTTAATTTGGGAGCTTGCTTTTGATGTGGTCTTATATGTTTTTAGTTGTTTGTAAACACATCTAAAGTATGTAATCTAAATTCTGACCAAAAAAAAATTCCTGAATTAAAAAAAAAATCAATTTAGGCTTAACGATGTATTTCTTATAAGTAAATTTTCAAAAAACTCACATGCCTTATTAAAATCAAACAAAACTTTGAGTATAGTAATTATTGACCATAAATTTTCGTTCGTGTTAGAATAATCTTAGTCAATAGCGCATAACCCTAATTTGTATACCCTATGCAGATCCTATACCATATACCTAATTAAATCAATCACAACTTTGAATGTATTGATTGACAATTAATCAATTGTTCGTGTTTGAATCATACTGTATAAGTCAATAACTGTGATAGTTAAAAAAATAAGATGATGATATTGTTTAATTTAACTTCAATTAATTAACCAAGTTAATTGAAATATCTTAAAATCAACTATTTGAATAATATCTATCCATAAAGCATATTTCAGAATTCTATAGATATATAAACTCTATATCCTAAAACTATATACTTATACCTTAAAATAACAAAATAATTGAAAACAAATAGAAACTCTTTCGGTTGAATTTAAGACTTGGGCTTTTGTGTAGTAGAAACAATTCCTTTTGGGTGAAGTTTAATTAATGTATTGTTGAAATTTTCAGGGGTAAAGATGGAATTGCAAATTTTGTATACAAAGTTAACTTGTATAAATAGAACAATTCGACATGTGTTGAACTCTGGAGGGGGTGTTGCATGTGCAATACTAAGGGCCTGTTTGTTTGGCGTTTGAGAAAGTAGTTTGGGAGAGTAGTAGTGAGTTGTGAAATAATCTCGATTTGCGTAATGTTGTTTGTTTGAGTTTTGAGAGAGTGGTTTGAGAAATAAAGTAGGTATAGTTTTTCTTTGAAAGAGTTAAGTTGTAGATGTAAGATGTGTAAGACTTTATGTCAAATCATGTTTGTTATGTGAGATAAATTGTGTAAGAGATATGTTACTTTATGTCAAATCAAAGTAGAGTTTGTATAGGTTTTGTTTAGAGATAAGAAAATTGTTGTTTGTTTGGCTTTTGAGAGAGTAGTTTGAGAAAATTAATGAATGAAAAATTTATTTCAGAAAGTAGAAAACATGTTTGTTTGGCATTTCCCAAACACGAAAAAAATCTAGGAAACGCCAAACAAACAAGCCGTAAGGGGTTTTGGATGCTAGAAGTTCCGATTTTTTTTTTTTTTGGTTTTCCAAGGGTTTAATCCCTTTCGAGACGCGTCGAGCACATAAAGTGGGAACCTCTCCCAACAGATATTCGAACCTGAGTCCGATGAGTGTGACAAGTAGTTGGGAAAGGAAAAGAAGGGATAATTCATGGCGGTCGATCATATATATCATCTTTAAGGAAATGGGCCCCATTGACAACAGCACTAAGTGCCAAATGGTTAAATAAGCAGACCTTTGAAACTTACAAATTTACAACCCATCAGCAACCGATCATTATTCTACCACGGTTAAGTGTATAAGAGTTGTTAACTCTTAATTAAATAATTCTATTAATCTGATGATTGTCAAGTAACTAACCCAAATGAGTTACTAGTTTTCGATGTTTTTCGAATTATTGGGGCTAGCTATATTGCTAATTATGGTTCGGATTTAATCAAATCATAGATTCGGATTCGGATTCATGTTCATTTATTTTAATAAAATTTTGTCGGATTTTAAAATCATTGGATAATCAGTTTTTTTTAATATAAAACCTGATCCCAAAAAAATTCCACCGCTATACTCGTACAAACTTCTTAAAATCATATAATCATTTAATTTACCCAGCTTGACACATTTAATTAATCACTTCAAAATGTTTTTCAAATCTTAATAGGAAAACAATAATATCTTGAATTTATCAAAATTATTTCATGTTTTTAGATGAAAACATGTTCATGAACTTAAGACCGGAGAATGAAATTGTGTCATGTTTTGTGAGATTGACTATATATAAAATACTATTAGGTTTTGTTTAAATTGAGGAATTTGAATTTGAGGAGAGATTTGGATAAAGGTTAAAATGACTTTTACTATTATAAGTGGATTTGAAATCCAATATTTTGATTATAATGCACGGATACTTTAAAAAAAATTGTGATGCGGTATCGGGTAAATATCGGATATGATACTCCTCGGATACATGTCTGATGTATAACGAATACACCACGTAGTTTAAAATTTTAAAAATTAAAACAGAAACCATGTCGAACGACGCATCCGATTCGCCTAGAACACATTAGAGTATATATATATATATATATTTCAACAAACAACTTCTAAATTATATAAAATATCCAATGAGTCTTCATGAAATCATGAAATTCTAATGAAGGTGTTGACTTTTTTTTTCTTTCTATTTGAACGAATTTGACAGCATGTATAAAAAGTGAAATACCCAAGAGTTTCCGATTAAGCCGACCCAACACCCTTTATAGTAATTTAAAAATAAAAAACAATCTGATGCTTAAGTAATTTAGGATTCCATCCGTTTTAAATTAATTGGCACATTTGACATTTTCACATAAATTTTAAAATAAAATATCAAAAATACTCTTTTAATAATTGTTCTTTGTACATCTATTGTATAAACCTAGAAGTAAAAAATGGTAAAATTAGAAAAAGATGCATTGGAAAACCAAACGTGACAAGTAATTTGAAACATGAAGGGCCTGTTTGTTTGTCATCTCCCAAAAATATTTCATGTTTGGGAAAAGCGAGACAAACACCATTTTTACTTTCTTAAATAAATTTATCCTCTCTCAATTTTCCCAAACTACTATCCAAAAGTCAAATAAACAACAATTTTCTTATCTTAAAAAAAAAACTACATAAACTCTACATTGATTTGACATAAAATAACCTATATCTTTCGCAACTTATCTCACATAACAAACATGATTTGATGTACAATCTTACACATCTTACCCTTACAACCTAAACTCTTAAAAAAAAAAAAAAAACCTACACCATGTGTCAATTAATTTGAAGTGGAATGATTATGTTCTTTTTTAAATTTACCAAATCGAGTTCAAATCAAATTTCTTAAAAATTAATTTTTTCTCTCAAAAATTATTATTCCTTCCGTCCCATTATTTTTACTTCATTAGCTATAGTATTCGATCAAAATTTTCAATTTTTTAAGTGGCTTATCATGTTATATTATTTACATTTGTGTTGTATTAAATATTTTAAATATATATATATATATGGTGTCATATAATATTATCAAATTATTAATGAAGTTTATTAGTTAATTATTTATTATAATATTTACAAACTTAATCAAGTTGACTGATCAAAGATATCAAATGATAAAGATAAATGGGATGGACGAAGTAATACTCCTATTTACATTTTATATACATTGAATATCAATAAAGTTCAACTAATTTGATTGATTATCTCTATAAAGATTTGATTTTCTTTTCCGATAAATATCTGATTTCCAATCAGATAAGATATATACAAAGAAAATAGTACTAACATGTCCCAACTCTCACTACAGTCTCAACGTGAAACTGAGAACAGACTAGTCAGTAGTCAACACACGACTGTACAAATCATTCAAATTTCATTTTCCCCTCGTTGTCGGAACATCATCTATCAAATATACGGTGGTGATTGCGCCACGCAATCACGTGGTCGTTGTGGTCGATTACGACTTTCATGGAAAAAGAGGAGAGCTGCAATTAAACGTGTGCCCCCTTTTGTCAAACTAGGTAGGAGGTGTGATTAATAATTTAATGTGTCACACAACTATAGCCTACGAGAAAGAAAAAGTGATCGATATTTACTAAAAATAATTATTCAATGGGATACAATTATTTCCCTTAAACTCTAAAATTTATATTTGAGTTAGAAATGGACGATTCTCTCTTTTTATGTAGATAATGGTATCAATTGAGGGGTAATATAGAGACATTAATAGAATGGATGATTGAGTCCAATATTAATGACATGTTACATTCACTTTATTAGGTGGAATGTCATTATCAATTTTCTCGTATTAGATAGGAAAATTTAATTAATTACATATTTGTGTCATTTCTAATTGCGCTTTTTTTTCTTATTTATAATATATAAAATATAATTACATCTCCTAATATCCACACAAGAGTAATGACACTATTATTCAGTATAAAGTGACAATGATTTCATTTATCACTTATATTCAATTATTTTGTCATGAAAATAAATACTACTAAAAATTAAATAATTTCACAACATTACCTATGTATAAAACCAAAAAAAAAAAAAAAAAAATTGGCTCTATGTGGATGGATTTTGGCTCAGTCTAGCGGGTTTCGCGAGAGCGGGCCAAAATCCTTCCAAATGAGCTTTTGTCAGACCCAGTAAACTCATCACAAACCTATTCACAAATTTACACACAAACTCTTGAAATCTATAAAACATCGATTTGACACCTACCATCCATTTTTCTCCCCAAACTCTCTAAAAATACATTAATTTGACACCTACCACATACTTTTTTCTCCAAACCCCAATATCCAAAATCAATTCAAGTGAGGTTTCAACTTTTTCAGAACCACAAAACCCAACATCCAAAACCTAACCAAATGAGGTTTAAAAGTTTCACTGAAATCACCGAACCATATTTTTAAAACTGAAGCCCACGAAACCGGCGAAAACTCATCCAAATAGACTATTATAATTTGAATAAATTGTACGTCAAAAAATTATTGAGATAATTGTTTTATTACCCTATGGAAACTAGAAGCAAAGACCATAAAAAAAAATTAGCACCCTAGTCTTCTTTTTGCCTTTCCCTTTTTTCTTTTTTCTTTTTTCTTTTTTCTTTTTTCTTTTCTTTCAGAAAGCACCATTAACATTATTTCCTCACCCATCTTCTTAAATTGAAATTGCATTTAAAAAGTAGCTAAGCTAAACTTAACTACTACTTCTGCAAACTCCAAAAAACTATTCTCTTTTCTTTCTCTCTCTATTACAGAACACACACAAAGAAAGCACCATTATTTGTTTACTCGTGCGTAGCTGTCTGTATATGTTCCTTATCTAATCCCATGGCCGAAGTAAGAAACTTCTAGAACTTGCTATCAAAGCAAAGAATTTCCCTTAACAAAACTTCACTTTTGGGGCTTCCCTTCCTAGTTTAATTATATCAATGAATGTTCCAACATAATATTTTGCTGTATTAATTAATTACATTTTCCCAATATTTGCTACAGTTCATCAATGTACCAGTAGTCTGTTAATTACTGTAGCTAATGTCGATTGATTAATTAATTACTCTGCTGAATTGGAATTGAAGTAGTCATGATTTAGGTGAAAATGAGTGGTTCAAGGAGAAGAGGGATTCAGTTTAGTAGGTTGTATTCATTTTCTTGTTTTAGGTCTAAATTTGGAGATGAACACAGTCAAATTGGGCAGAAGGGTTTTTCTAGAATTGTGTATTGTAATGATCCGGACAATCCAGAACAGGTTATGCTCAGGTATAGGAGTAATTATGTTTCGACTACCAAGTACACTGCAGTTAATTTCATTCCTAAATCGTTGTTCGAGCAATTTAGGAGGGTTGCAAACATATATTTCTTAGTTGTAGCTTGTGTATCGTTTAGTCCGTTGGCTCCGTACACTGCTACTAGTATACTTGCGCCTTTGCTTGCGGTGATTGGAGCAACAATGGCTAAGGAAGCTGTCGAAGATTGGAGGCGTAGGAAACAGGTAGGTTCTTGTTTTATTGTTTTAATTAAGATTTAAGGTTGTAATGTTAGTATTGTTTACTGCCCTGTTTGTATGAAATGTTTTTGTTTTTGTTTTTTGTTTTTTGGTTTTAATTAACTTTGTTTTGTTAAAAATGCGTGAGTTGCATGTGTATGTCGTAGAAGAGAATCTTTTCTAGACTCTGAAATGTAGTCCCAAACCAAGAAACAATGCTCGTGAAATGTCTATTGTCCCTCTTCATTGATTTTTTTTTGTCCCTTTTCATTTTGTTATCCTTTTACGAACTATACCCAATTTCTTGTATTTTTCCTTGTTTAAAAATTGGAGTTCAATGAAGAATTATTGAATTAAACCAAGTTTTTCATATTTGAACCTGGTAAATTAAATTGAATTTTTTTTGGGGATCAAATTAGGTGGAATTAATCTGTGTTTTTTGCAGAGAAAAAATCCTAGATAATAGATATTCATTAAGTTTATATGTGTGCTCTTGCCCAAGTTTATCGGTTAGCTTAGCACCCATAAAGAATTAGTATCATTAATGTAGCCAAAAAATTGTTCAAATCCTATGTGATTCAGAGTGCAACTTTCATTTAGTTCTATACATAGAGGTCTATTGAAACATTTCAATATAGTACTATTCTTTCATGATGGATTACTGTTCGATCTTATTTATTCTCAGGATGTAGAGGCTAATAACCGGAAAGTCAAAGTTTATGATAAAAATCATACTTTCAAAGAAACTAGATGGAAGAAACTAAGAGTTGGCGATCTCGTAAAAGTATACAAAGATGAATATTTCCCCGCGGATCTACTTCTTCTTTCATCGAGCTACGAAGACGGTATTTGTTATGTTGAAACCACAAATCTAGATGGAGAAACTAATCTAAAAGTAAAGCATTCTTTAGATATTACATCCCCTTTTCACGATGACAATGCCTTCCATCAATTCAAAGCAATTATCAAATGCGAAGACCCAAACGAGGATCTCTATTCCTTCATCGGAACTCTGTCCTATGAGGGTCAACAATATCCCCTTTCATTACAACAAATTCTCGTAAGAGATTCGAAATTGCGAAACACCGAGTTTGTATACGGTGTCGTTGTGTTCACCGGGCACGACACCAAAGTTATGCAAAACGCAACCGACCCCCCTTCTAAGAGGAGTAAAATCGAGAGAAGAATGGATAAAATAATCTACATACTTTTTAGTATGTTGATCTTGGTAGCTTTTGTCGGTTCTTTCTTTTTCGGAATCAACACTAAGAAAGACGATAAAAACGGAAAGCTAAAGAGATGGTATCTCCGACCGGACGAGCCAACTATATTTTACGACCCGAAAAGATCGGAACTAGCTGCATTCTTTCATTTCTTAACCGCACTTATGTTGTACGGGTATTTGATACCAATATCCTTGTACGTGTCTATTGAACTCGTAAAAGTCTTACAAAGCATTTTCATCAATCAAGACCAAGATATGTATTACGAGGAAACCGATAAGCCCGCCCGTGCAAGAACTTCTAACTTGAACGAAGAACTCGGGCAGGTGGATACCATCCTTTCTGATAAAACGGGCACTTTGACGTGTAATTCAATGGAGTTCGTTAAATGCTCGATTGCTGGAGTAGCTTATGGCCGTGGGGTAACGGAAGTAGAGAAAGCACTAGCAAAGAGAAAAGGGGATATTTCAGACAATATACAGAGGTCGGGTGATGATGATGTCGATTTGGGCAGATCGGTCAAAGGTTTCAATTTTAAGGATGATAGGATTATGAACGGTCGATGGGTTTACGAACCTCAATCGGAAATGATTCAGAAGTTTTTTAGAGTGTTGGCGTTATGCCATACAGCTATTCCTGAGGTTAATGAAGAAACGAGTGAAATAGCGTACGAGGCAGAATCACCCGATGAAGCTGCCTTTGTTATTGCTGCGAGGGAACTTGGGTTTGAATTTTTCGAAAGATCTCAAACGAGCATTTCTTTGCACGAATTAGATCATGAGAGTAGTAGAAAAATCGACAGGTGAGCTTTCTTTATATCTTCTTTCATTCATTTGGTTGGAAATTTACGATCGTACTCCCTCAGGTAAACCCTAATTACACTAGCTACCCCTACTGTTGCAAAATTACAAGAACGCTCCTTCTGGTTTAGACTGTTTACGAAAACATCCCTTACGGCGTCAACACCCTTTAAAATTTGACGACATTAGGGGTGTTTTTGTAAATTGACTAAATCATGAGGGGTGTTCTTCTAAATTCTGGAACAACCATTTTTTATTTTTATTTTCTATAATTAGGGTATACCTAAGGGCGTCTGAGCGTAAATTTTCCCCATTTTTAATTTGTCGCATTTTCCTAATGCCGTGTTTGGTTTTTCGACTTAAGTGAGTTGACTTACACTTTATTAAATGTTTTTCTTGCATCGAGCAATGGAACATTAAGCTTTAATTTATGTTCATTTCATGTTTCTTTCCATTCCCCTCCCTCCCCCGCCTTAAAATCCAAGTTCCAAACATAGCCTAAGCACTGGAGACAAATTCAACACAACACATATTTTATTCTTGGGATGCACATTCTATTTCTTGTCTAAACGAGTTTCTGTTATAGTTGCTTTTGTGTGTGTCTCCACTCAATCATAAGTGAGCAATGAACTGTCAGAAATGAGGAAGCAATTTTTGTCTTAATTCCGGGTGATGTAACTTTTTTCCAGGTCATATACACTTCTTCATGTCTTGGAGTTCAGTAGTGCTCGGAAAAGAATGTCCGTGATTGTAAGAAATGTCGAAAACCAGTTGCTGCTCCTCTGCAAGGGCGCAGACAGGTTTGTCTCTCCAAGGACCTTATCAGTCGCTACTTCTTTTCCATTGGTATTAAAAATGATATTTCATGCAGTGTAATGTTTGAAAAGCTTGCAAAGGATGCAATAAATTATGAAGCTATAACTAGGGATCATATAAAAAAATATTCGGAAGCCGGTTTACGAACTTTAGTAGTTGCATATCGCGAGCTTAGTGAAGAAGAGTTTAAGACGTGGGAAGAGGAGTTTTTGAAGGCACAAACATCCGTAAGTGGCGATCGAGATTCGTTGGTGGATGAGGTTGCTGATAAGATTGAAAAAAACTTAATTCTCCTTGGTGCTACTGCTGTTGAGGACAAACTACAAAAAGGGGTAAATATAAAAAATTGATTTAAAAATTTATTAATTGTGGGCTAAATTCCACTTTGCCCCCTCGAACTATTATATATGCTTGAGTTGGCACCAAATTAATAGACATGACATAAACGTCTCAAATTTCCCCTTCTGCCCTCATATTTAAAGATACTTGGAAGGTGCAAATTGCATTTGATAAATTTGAGGGTAAAAGGGGAAATTTGAGGCATTTTGACCAAAATATGTTAAAAATAAAGGCCTGGTGCAAAGGGAGGGATAGTTGGATGGGGTGCAAAGTGATGCAATTGATAGTTGCAGGGGCAAAGTGAAATTTAGACTTTTTATTTTTCAGTCTCTTTAGGATTTGAATCAAATAAATAGGGAAGTAATTTCTCTTTTCAGGTTCCTGAATGCATTGATAAGCTTGCAAAGGCCGGAATCAAAATTTGGGTTATAACTGGCGATAAAATGGAGACAGCAATAAATATCGGGTAAGAGTAAATATATTTGATTCTATTATTTAGTTTTGCAAAAACATTTGCAGCTTCTTTCTGCAGCTGTATGTAATAATACTACATCATGCGATCATTATAGGTTTATATTTGCTATAGGTATGCTTGTAGCTTATTGAGAGAAGACATGAAGCAAATTGTTATCACTTTAGACTCTCAAGAAATTAACGAGCTAGAAAAACACGGAGACAAAGAGGCCGTTTCAAAGGTATTGGTCCTATATATATATGTATGTACATATGTGTGTATTTAAATATTTTTATTGGATATTGTCGTTTTAGGCTTCAAGTGCAAGCATTACAAATCAAATCAGAGAAGGAAAATCACAACTAACTTCATCTAAAGGAAGCTCGATTTCCTTTGGTTTGATAATTGATGGAAAGTCATTATCTTTTGCTCTGAGCAAGGATATGGAGGATTCGTTTTTGGATCTTGCGATTAGCTGTACATCTGTTATATGCTGTCGATCGACACCGAAACAGAAAGCTCTTGTACGTGTTCTTCATATATATGTTGATGTTATTTTCCTGTAAAAAATCTTGTTAATGTTTAGATTTGGTGACGGAAAAATAATGCGATTGAACCGTTGAAGATATTCAGGTAACGAGATTGGTTAAGAAGGGTACGGGAAAGACAACATTAGCAATTGGTGATGGGGCTAATGATGTAGGAATGCTTCAAGAAGCTGATATCGGAGTTGGCATTAGTGGTGTCGAAGGAATGCAGGTCATTCGGTTTCAATTCTTTTTATCACTATATGCAATAATAATATTAAATTTAAGGAAAATTTGCATATTTCATCTTCTAATTTTTAGTATGTGACAAAAATAGTCCTTTATATTTTTTGGGCTTGACCTGTTTATGTCTTAATTTTTTCCAAGTTTAATACTTTTTCTGGTCGACCTAATTTGGTCTTTTTCTTGTTGGGCAGTCATATTTAATCCTGTAGTCATCACTTTTAATACCTCCATCTTTTGGGTATAATGGACTAACTATGAAATTTTGCTTATATTTATTTGTCATTATTTTTCCCTTCATATAACATCCCGTCATTTTAGTCATTAATTTAATTTAGACTGTAATGTAATGTCTAAATCAAGTATCTCCACAATTTAATGAGTAGTTTATTTGTGGGAGATTTATGTTATGACTGATTATTGAAATCAATGTTTCAATTAGGCTGCAATGTCAAGTGACTTTGCCATAGCACAATTCCGATTTCTAGAACGTCTATTGCTGGTTCATGGCCATTGGTGCTACCGAAGAATATCTTTGATGGTACAAGTTTCCCCCCTCTTTTTGTCCCTTCTTTTATAAAATTGAAACAATGTACATTACCTGCAAGATTATGCAAACGAAATGTTTTTTTGGTCATGCTGCAGATATGTTATTTCTTCTACAAGAACATTGCGTTTGGGTTCACCCTGTTCTGGTTTGAGGCTCACGCTTCCTTCTCGGGTCAACCGGCTTATAACGATTGGTATATGTCATTCTACAACGTATTTTTCACTTCACTTCCCGTGATTGCTCTTGGTGTTTTTGATCAGGATGTTTCTGCACGGCACTGTCTGAAGGTAAACTCTTTCGTTCGACGTTCCTTAAGCAAAATTACGTATTTAGTCCACTAACTTTCGAATTATGACAAAAATGGTCCTATATTCGAACCCAACATATTTATTCTCAACTTTTAAGTTAGCTAATTAATCCTATCTGTTGGCTCAACACATCTGATCCATTATCTTTTAGCTACCACATCAAGTCCTCTAGTCTATCAATTTTAGTTATCTGTGTTTGAACTTTTGATTATACATATAAAAAAAGAAAGTTGCATGTAAAAAATATTATTAATAATTGCACAAAATAGTCTTTTTTATTTTTTAATCGACAAATTCATCGAAATTTGCCCATCAATATTAAGTTCTAAAGTAAATTTATTGGACCCAAAAAAAAGATAGGCTAAAATTGTCGACTAGAGGACTAAATGTGTCTGACCATAAAGACTAAAAAGCCCAACATGTTGAGCTTAAAAGATAGAGGTTTTACATGAGAAATTAGGACTAAGTGTTGCCCCGTTTCATATTTGAAATTATTTACCCCCTTCATGTAAGTTAGCAACCAAATGATTCCATTCCCTGCATTTTACAGTATCCCATTTTATACCGAGAGGGACTCCACAACATCCTCTTCAGTTGGCCAAGAATTCTCGGATGGATATTTAACGGGATTATAAGTTCAATGATCATCTTCTTCTTCACAACAAACTCCGTTTTACTTCAAGCCTTCCGTAAGGATGGCCGTGTGGTCGATTTTGAAGTACTTGGTGTAATGATGTATACTTGTGTAGTATGGACCGTAAATTGCCAAATGGCACTTTCGATTAACTACTTCACTTGGATTCAACACTTCTTCATTTGGGGTAGCATTGCTTTTTGGTATGCATTCTTGGTGATGTATGGTGCAGTTTCTCCTACAGTTTCTACTACAGCATACCGTGTTCTTGTGGAAGCTTGTGCACCGAGCCCGTTTTATTGGTTTGGAACGGCTCTTGTTGTTGTCTCGACTCTGTTGCCTTATTTATTGTATAGGGCTTTTCAGACAGAGTTTCATCCTATGATTCATGATGTTATTCAAAGGCGATTGGGAAGGGCTAAGATGATGGATTGTGGTAAGGAGGATGAATTGAGAGATGGAGATTTATTGGTAGGTAGGTAAATAGTGAAATTTGATTTGATCTTTGCATATGTTTTTAATTACTTAAATGGTGGAATTTGAATTGTGGAATTGGTGCATAGGTATGGTTTAGGTTTGTTGTATAGAAGGTATGTTGTTTTTAAGACTATTAACAGAATTGAGGTTTTTTTCTTCTTTCTTCAGGTTGTCTTGTCAAGAAAAATTAGTTAAGTTTTATTCTTTATTTATTCTAATGATTGTTGGAGAATGTCCCATCACGATATTTATCAACAAATGTATGTGTTAAGTTGACCAGAGTCCGATTATTAAAGAAAGAAAAAAAAAAGTCGACTCCGATTAAGATGAGATAATTGAGAATGTATTGATTTTTTTTTTTATTATTTTTTATTTTTTTTATTTTTATATATAAGTTTTACAGCTTTGAAGTGGGAAATAACATTTCAATTTGATTTAGATGAGAAAAAAAAAGTATACGTAGTATATATATCTCTCAGTTGAGATTTTGTGATTTGAGAATGTCAAAATGTTTTTGATATATTTCCAATGTCCAAAAATACATATTGAGTCATTTAGAGTTTTTTTTTTTTATGTTTTGGAAATATTACAATTTAGTGCAATTATGTTTCTAATGTTGGGTAATTAATAGAAATATGCGAGGCCATAATTCTTTTTGTTTTCTTAATAAATATACAGAATTTTATATTTTGGTTTATGAAATTTGAAACGCTAACACTAGCTAGCAATGTGTTAATACGTGAAACAGGCTAGGGCTATAGAATTTCCGCAACAATTAATTCCATAAGAGAGTATTTTTATTTTTTATTATTTATTAGTTACTAGTAGTATATTAATTTATTTTTGCCGGCTTTTGACTCCGTAACCTTCAAGTTCTGATGACTTTCAACATCCATATTCTTTTCATTTTTGTCTCTCTATAATAATACAATATTTTTATTATATGATTTATTTAATTGCATGTCAAACTAATTACGTACATATATGTTCTTCTTGTTCCCCAAGCTAAGGCATTTTGTTTCTAAATGTTGATGCATCCCATCATTAATTTTGCACTTTATTTTATTTTGAATCTTGGAATTGGTCTAAAAGAAATACACTTTTTTTCTTTTCAAAAGAACAATAGGGTCTTCACATTTATAGAATTAATAAAAATAACCAAGTTGTTTTCTTGTCCCCCGGTGTAAGAACTAGAATATCTTCGTTTTATTCATTTTATGATTGAAATTCAGGTATTTTATTTTTTGGTTACAAGTTAAATGTCAAGCGTATCATTGCTTATTTAAGCAAACTATAGCATAATAATATGAAATGAAATATCATTTTTCTTAAGAAGATGCATGAATCACCCCTTTGACTTGGAAGCTTGATTCACTATATGAAATAATTGGTCTTCTTCAAGAAGGTATCTACGATCGACAAAAAGTTACGGAGGAAGCAATTAAGAAAGTATTCACTGCGGTTTTAAGTAACTGAGAGTACTTTTTTCTACTATGATTTGCATCACAATAATTGCGAAAATTGTGGATTGAAACATCCACCATGACTCCTTGTCATTTTGAAAATTATTCACAACGAACACATTTTTTATCGAGTTGAACACGAATAATCCAACTTAAGTAATTTGATTTTTTTAGATATATTTTCACATTTTTTCTTTATCAAATTAAGCTCGAATCGAGTTTCAAAATTCACTAATTAAAATAATTTGTACAATATTACCTTTTATATATGAAAAATAAGATAAAACGAATAAATCCAATTTAAATAATTTAATTAATGAATTTGCTTCACCGTTATTGCAAAAATAATGGTTTGGAAAATCCACCATGCCTCTTTGCCATTGTGAAAATCATTCACAACAAATAATTTTTTATTGAGTTGAACACTAATAACCCAAATTAAACAACTTGATATTTTTAGTTATTTTATTTTTATTTTTTCTACTAGAGTCAAGTTTCAATATTTTTTCAACTAAAACAATTTGTAAAAGATAACTTTTTATTCATAAGAATGAAGATGAAACGAAATTTTGTTGATCCAAGTCGAGAAAAATAAAAATATCACAGAAAAAGATAAAGAATGTAGACAACAGAGAAAGGAAAGGACAAAATTGAATGACACGTCTTCTTTTTGGTATTATTAATCATGTAAAATGCAATTAATTATAATTCGTCCAAGTGGCTTTCAAAGCCCTAAGGTTTAGTTGTGGAAGTCCACGTGGTAGATGACCGCGCCAGTCGTGTGACCCAAGTAAAACCTAACCAACCAACCAGACCTCAATCATGCCTTCCTCACCATCCCTCCTCTTTAATTTCCTTATCCTTTTAGTAAAACTAGGAGAATGAATATGTTTATAATATTATATGATATTGATGTCTATAATAATTTTGTTTTGCTCAGAGTGAAATGTGATACAAAAATACTACTTTTTTAAAGAAACATACAAATTTGTTATAGTTTTTGGTTATATAGAAAAGTCCAGATTCTATTGTCAAAATTTCTCTTCAAAACGAATTGTAGCATAACCGAAAATTAAACTAAATATTCAATTTTCATAAAATTTCATTTAAATTTGATCCATTATACAAATCAAATAAGTTTGGACACAAAATTTCATTTAAACTTGATTGAAGGTCTTATTAAGCATAGACAAAATATATAAAAAAAATCATTTATTCGAGTTTAATGTGTATCCAACTTGATTAAAGCTTGTTCTCAAACAAAAAAAAAAAAAAAAAAAAATTGATTAAAGCTTGTTTTATAAGAGTAGTAGGAAGCTTCTGAGAAAGAAAAATTAATATTTATATGGAGTAGTATTTATTTAGCCTTTTAGGATTTTTTTCTTTTGTTTGGTCCCTACAAGTCCAAAGCCCAAGTAGTATATAAATAGATCTTCCCAATCCCCAAAACCCAACTGAAATCCCGCGTCTTCTTCCTCAGTTATCTCCAGAACCTCTACTTTCCTCTCAATATACACCTATATTTATTTTCAACAATATAATAATTATGAAAAACGCTCAAGAAGATACATTCTTATGCCCTAGCTTCAATTGTTATTCATCCCATAGTTTAGCAGAAACCGCCATTAAAGTCGCCGCAGAAAACGACGATGACGAATTTGAGTTTTTTTCCGATGAGTTCTGCTGCGACAGCCAAATCGGACCTAATTTCCCCATATTCAATCAAGACATTTTCATTGAAGAATCGAGTATTGCGATTCCGCTGAGTAAACTTTTAATCGAAAATCGGGAAGAGCACGAGCGTGATAATTATTATTCCCCGTCATGTTCGTCGTCGGAATCAGATGAACCGGAGAACATTCCTAAAGGTTCATACTGCGTTTGCCGGCCGAAATCGGCTGAGCAGCCATCGCCGAACCGTTGTAAGAAGAGCAAGTCGACCGGATCGGTGTCGAAGCGGTGGAAGCTTCGTGATTTGCTGCGGCGGAGCAATAGCGAGGGGAAGGACAGTTTCGTCTTTTTAAATCCGAAGCTTCCAGAAGAGAAAATAACTGAGAAATCTCCGAGAAAGGGATCCGGCGGAGCTCCGTCGGCGCACGAAGCTCTGTATGTGCGGAACAGAGCAGTGAAGGAAGGGAATAAGAAGAAATCGTATCTACCGTATAGGCAAAATCTCGTAGGGTTTTTTCGGTAATGTTCACGGTTTGGGTAAAAGTTTTACGTATTCCTAGAACTCGGGCACGTTTTGTTGTACCGTCTGTTAATAGATTGGTACATTTTTAATTTTCTAATTAAGTTATAATTAATGCAAAATAAGGTAGGGTTAAGGAATCATGTGCAATGAATGTAGTGACGATTAAGATTTGGGTAGGAGTAGTTTCTTTGCTGCTGCTCATGGGGATCGGTGTGATGAAGTGTACTATAAATGCAAACCTAATTATATGCACTTATTCTGCATTATTTTGTGTGATTTGTTCTGCCAAAAATCGATTTAGCTCTTCTAAACTCAACTACTCCACATCACAAGTTGATTTATATGTCTTGTAATAATCTGAATGTTGCTCCATCACATAAGTACTAGAATATTTATTCTGTAAATAATTTAAATATGATCTGAACTCAAATAGCTAAAATATTCATTTACTTAATTAAATTAAAGAGAAGATTAAAGATCTAATATATTACTTGTGTTTGATTGTAATGTGAAATTAGTGTATTATAACAAAAATCACAACCTAATAAAAAATGTTTTGATCTCAATCACAAATTCGACGTTTATGTTCAATCTCCCAAAACCAAAATATAGTGTCCCGTGAATAATTTGATTTGACCAATATTTTTACATTCCTGAACCTACACCGGGTTTGTCCGAACCCAAAGTAACTACATGGCAAATGCAATACACTTGCTTTGGGATTGAATATAACTCGATCAATTACAAAACAAGTGCAATACACTTGTTTGGTGGTTGAATGAGTTTGACCAAGTTAGACCTGGACAAGAATTTTCCATAAAATACAATCATGAAACCCTTCTAATTATAGTTTATTTTGGAACAATAAAAGTTCAAAAAAAATATACGTAACAAAGTTCAATGTGATCTTTGTTTACATAAATAAATGAAAATTACTGAAGTTGTAAAATATGAAGAATAAGTCTCGCATTTTTAATTTACCCAAAAAGGCTGTAAAAGATACACTTCCATTTTGCTCAAGGTCAATCTTAGTCTCTGGCAAAACATAGACTACCTTGGTTATTCTGACCGTAAATATTAAATCAAGAAATTGGTAATCAGTCTCAGCCTAAATTAAATGAGGGTGCACTCTTAAGTCCCAAATTTTTTTTTTTTGGGACCTAATACTCTGGACAGCGTATAGGTTTGGCCAAAATGCCGAATTGATGATTGGATATTTTTTTAGTAAAGATCATCAAGCATCGTCATTGGATGAACTCTTTTCCCCATAATTATTTACGTTATGTATTGTGATGCTTCGCCTTTACTCAAGTATTAGATAGACGTTTCACAGACTTCCAAAAGTGCAAGAAAATTGTTACATTGACCTTTTAGTTAAGATTTTACCACGTTATCAATTTTAGAAGCACGTTTTTACCACAATTGATATGTTAGGAATTCTAACCATAAGATCTATGCAATAACCAGGTCTATGTAAGAAATTCCTTGGCCATGATTGCAGATGAGGACATTTCGAAATGCCATAATTTTGCTATCACAACAACAATTGCTCCTTTGACAATATTGTCAATCTTTACACAAATGACAAACCATCTAACAGAGAGCACTCATATGGACAAACCTAACTTAAGAATTCTACAAAGCCGAAAACAATCGTTGCATACATAGGTGAACTTTTAAATGCATTCCCTACATAAGGATACATGTACAATGGTACTTGGGAAAGTTCTTAATGATACAACAGCACCAATGCTAGACTATTACACTCAGAGTAAAAGTTAAAGAAACAATAAAACCATGAATGTGTAATAACAATTACAATATTTGAGAATTTTTAAATTTAGGATTCGTCAGGTTTTGGTTCGAGAGTTACTGGGATTTTCTCTATATGATCACCTCGTAGTACTTCAACAATCACCTATGCAGCAAATGAAACTCGATTTCAATCAGATAGCACAAGGAGTGTTTGCAAATTTAACACATAAAAACGTTCCAGTAAAATTGTATTTTTAGCTCCACAAGACTTCACCCTCAACACATTTGTACTATGGGACTAAAAGTGTCAAACCAAGACTATTATATGGGACCAAGAGTGCAAAAGCTAGATTAAAAGGGGGGCAACAAAACTAAAAGAGCTGAGGGTCCAATTTTGTGGGACTAAAATTTTTGCCTGATTTACTCTACAAGAAGTAATTATTGAGAAAAAGCGGTTTAGCAATTGAAGTACTTACACTTTCACCTACTTTGCATTGGTCAAGAATTCTGTACAAATCACTACCATTAGAGACCTTCTTTCCATTGACAGATGTAATTACATCACCCAATATAAGTCGGCCATAGGTATCTCGTTTTGTAGATCGAAGACCCTGCAGGATCATCCAGTATCATCATTACACGATTTTTAAGCTGTTAACTTTTAATATAAATACTGGAATCATTAATATAGGAGCTATATGTGCATTAAGTCAAAAAAAGAACATGAAGAATGCAACAATAGACATACTGCTTTGCCTGCCGGCCCATTAGGAGGAGCATCCAA
This sequence comes from Penstemon davidsonii, assembly GCA_034814905.1. Classification (NCBI taxonomy): domain Eukaryota; kingdom Viridiplantae; phylum Streptophyta; class Magnoliopsida; order Lamiales; family Plantaginaceae; genus Penstemon; species Penstemon davidsonii. The sequence continues at coordinate 11,816,026 of JAYDYQ010002688.1, forward strand.
TACAAGAACACCACTAACTCCTAATTGCTCCACTGATTGATCAGGTGCAAATTTGATGCCCAAAATTGGTCTTGTGACTTTTCCAAACTTTACCAATTGATCGACAATGCCACTCACCTGGCCACAGGAGATAATTTTATTAAGATGCCTTCAAAGAAATAATATGATCGGTTATCAATTTATGTACAAGTAGAGGTGTGAAAGTAAACAATTATTTGTGATAAGCTATGGAGACGTTGCTCAAATCTTGATGAATAAGGATGTATGAAAAACTATTTGTGAGAAAGCTAATAAAAGAACCAACCTAAAGTTCAACCTAAATTTCCTCCAGCTAAAGAATGAATTTTGGAATATGTTTGCCACGTGGGATTGCAAGAATATGCTTCAATAACATGATGTCGAATATTCCTACCAATCCCAAAGAAACTTCATTGAAGATGCGGAACATTGTTTTTTTGGACATGATTTGGATGTTGCAAAACATTTTGCCAGCAAAGACAATGGTAATTGTAATTTTAAAGGACACCCTCATACACACTTGCGTTGAAGGTCATTTGATGAAGAATCTGAAAGAGATTCCTGACTGGAATATGCATTTGAAGGGTTTTAATTTCTTCAAAAAAAATCCTCCTAAGAGAACGAGGACTAGGAGTATGGCCAATGAAATATAGACTTTTTCGTGTTTTGTAAACTTTCATTAGATAGACGTTAGGTTTCACACATCCCCAGTTATATTAAATAAATTTATTAGCAGCAAAATAGGGAAGTAATAATATCAGCTCATAAAAATGATACCAGATGTTTAAATACAGTAACTAAATATTTACAGAGTTGGTTACTCACAGTGTCAACTGGAATCGAAAATCCCACACCAGATGAAGCACCGGAGGGGGAGTATATAGCTGTGTTTATACCAATAAGGTTCCCTGCACTATCAAGAAGTGGCCCCCCACTATTGCCAGGATTAATTGCAGCATCAGTTTGGATGACATCCTGGATTGGACGCCCAGTTGCAGCTGAACTGATTTCCCTCCGTAGACCACTACAAGAAAAAACATGAATTTGTTATGGATAACCTCGTGGTACGAGAATACAGACACGGTACAAAATTCTTGCTCATCTTTATCCTTTGGTGATCCATTAATCAGAGTAATTTAGAGTGTACAAGCTAAATTTACTAATTCTAGCTCGTCTTTATCCAATGATGATCCAGTATCAAACAAATCAGGCAAAGAATGGTTTTGTTGTAAAAAAGTGACTGCATAAATCTCAATCATGTCTTACAATTTACTACACAATGCTACAAAGACAAGGGACGGATGAATTGTCTCTTTTTGCGTACTTCAGGATCAGGTGGTACTATAATTTCTAGAAAGGTTTTTTACTAAGAAGTGACAGCAATGAGTACAATTTGAACTTTCTAAATATTTTGAATTTCTTTCCAAACTAAAAAGTTATCCACTGAACATACCAATTGTCTTCAGCATGACAATCACCTGTAACTGATAAGTGCAATGATACAAACAATATTAACGTGCAATTAATGAAGAATACCTGATGACACCAGTTGTAAGCGTATGGTCAAGTCCAAACTGTAGATAAAAATACATTGAAACACAAATACAGTGTCAAACTAAGTCAAGTGATATTATATCCAATGTGAATGAAAATCATCCAATTGCTCACGATTAAAACTATATCATCTCCTACTTCAGGCGACACTGCCTGTTGACAACTTTTATCCTAGTCTATTTATGAAATTTTTAAGATATGATATGGAACCAAACATTGAGAACAGAACAAAACATAAACTAAGCCTGAAAAAGAAAAAAATATCATCTGATAAAAGAAAGAAAAGACAGATTCCGTGTACTTACAGGATTTCCAATTGCATATACTTTTTGACCAACAAGCAAATCCGCCGACACACCAATAGGTATTGGTCTCAACTTGTCTTTAGGCGCATCAATACTTAAAACAGCAACATCTTTATCCTGATCAAACCCAACAACTTTTGCATCATATGTGCTCTGGTCTGCAAGAGTTACCCTGAATAGAAAATATTCAGATTAACCCCAAAACTTAGCAGGTAGCTAAGCATTGTCTATAAGATAGATTCAATTAAGTTGCAACTCCTCAGAGTACAAAAGCTGCATAGTGCATCTAATAATTGCAACTTTAAAAGGGACCATCGTACTTAAGGTTGCCATGGAATTAAAACTTTATCTAAATGAGGGAAACATTCAATCAAATCTTGGAAGGACCAAGTAAATACAGTACCACTATCAAGCTCAGTGTTTCATCTTCTGAATTATATTAATCAATGACCAGGAACACCAAAGAACTCCAGCATGTAGGGTAAGACCGATAGCAAAACGAAATATGCAAATGCACGACAACAAGATACTACGAGAGTAAAGAATGTACTTGAGATCAGATGCACCCCGAATCACATGATAATTAGTGACAATGTGCCCCTGAGCATCCCATACAAATCCTGACCCTGACCCTTGAGGCACCTCCAGCACATCCAAGGTAAACGCATCCTGCCTAAAACAAAACATAAGACATCAGTTACAATTTCTAAATTAGGAAATTTATTACTAGCTCCACCTTAAATGAATGAGTACTAAGAAGTCCAACCTTAAGCTATATAATTACTTTATTCAAACTGCATTCGGTATTACATGCTATATCTATCGCAATATCGAATTATAAAAAAATTCAATCAAAAGCTAGAAGGTTTGATTTCTGTACGGTTGTTAAACCAATTTAACGGACAAATTATGAAGAAAAGTCAAAATGAAACACAAAATAACGAGTACCTTGAAGCGAGATTAGTAATGTACACAACAGAGGGTGTGTTCTCCTGAAAAAGACGAACTGTAGCCAGCTCATCGGTCTGCAATTTTCTCTGCGGAGTAACTACAAAAGCCGATGCCGAATCAACGTCTGTCACGAATACAGATACCGATAACGCGACCGAAGCACAAACCACAAAAAAGGTGTCCACGAGCTTCTTCAAGCTATTATGCGAAGAAGAAGAAGAAGAAGAACTCTCTTCATTCCACAACTCCGAATTGAGAACAAATTTCTCGCGTACAGCTGAAACGACGATCGGAGAGATCAAATTCAAGCGATTTGATTTGGCGACTGAAAATTTGGTCAGCGGATTAGAACTTGAACACCGAGAGATTTTGGGAGTGGAAGAGAAGAATGTGGAAGCTAATGCAGCCATTCTCACTCAGATAGCTGCTCAGAGTGGAGTGAAAATTTCGCTTTTGATTGGTTAATCGTAGTGTTTCTCTAATAATTATTATGTTTTATTATTATATATATTTTTTATGTGGATGTAACATTTTCAGCGGCGAAATGGGTCTAAATCTTCTGCCCTCGGGAGCATTAACTATGGTGGACCTGACCCCATTAAATGGCCTATTAGAGTTTTCGGCCGTTTGTTCAATATTCACTCCCGGTTAGCAAACTGATCAAGTCTATGGGCCAACTTGACCCACCCGAACCCGTTTTTGATCAAATATTAAAAAAACTAATATTTGAGTGCTACATTTGTAGGCGTTTTAGACTCAGACTTTAATCCAATCAATTCAACAAAACATACTTAATTTGGTGGTCTCACCAACAAAAGATACAATTTTATAGCAACTACATATGATAATGTTAATTCGATTTTTGCTGACAATACTGGGATGAAGATAGAATCTTGGTACCGATTATTCTTAAATTTAAGAAATAATATAACAACATCATCCGTAAAGCAGATGCACAAAATAATATTTCCAACAATGAACAGACAAACTAAACTAAACCCAAACATGTGAAAAGAAGTACCTCAACCAACCTGACCCGACCCATTTGCTAGCATGTTCAAAATCAGAGGATTCATCACAAAATTAAATTAGACACTTAATTTGTTGCTCTCACCTTCTCCTACACGGGCTGAGCCGACCAAAACATGAAATGAACCACCTCAACCCGACCTATCTTTATAAAATGGGTCCAGCCCGCTCAGTTGTATCCATATCAAAATACAAGTGACCCCAAATTGATAGATCAAGGAGGTTGAGTATCCTCCCCACAACTAATCAACCATTGACTTCCAATAATGCATTCTAACTGAGGAAATCACATGCTGCATATATCATAATTCAGTGAATGCAAAATGAAAATAGAGTCCAAAGGCAAAAAAGGAAAAAAGAAAAGAAAAATAAAAGCTAGTTTTTTTGGGATAAAAAATAAAAGCTAGTTATAGAGTTAAACAAGAAGTTCTATATGCATCAGATACGATTTTTCTAATGATTACAAAATTTTATTCAAGGGTCTGAGTTCCTTGGGCATGCCATCAAAATTTCCAGAATTTAAATCAGATTGAAGCACTGGTCTCTTTCCAACTTTCCAGTGAATGCCCTCTGCTAAATGCTCCTTGTTTGGTGTCAGCATCACAAAATTGGGATCTGCCCTTTGATAACTGCATGCAATATACAGTGCATCAGTAGAACATCAAATTCATATAAATTATTCGCCATTGGATTTACTGAAAGGGGATTTACAAAAGAGAGAGAATTGGTCTAACCTTGCTTCCCTAATATTGTCAACACGAATACCAAATCCAAAGGCCGTCTCTCTTTTAGTGCGATCTCTAACAGCTGTAAGACAACAATGTGATAATGCTCATACATTAACAATTTAGCATAGTGTCATCTTGGCACATTTATAATACATAATATGCCGCTCCGTAAGGCTATGTTAGGTTCTTGAGTAAAATGCTAAAGAAAATGTTTTTATTGCATCAAACTATAGAATCTTGAGCTCCTTTTTTTGTTCATTTTCATTTTCCTTTTACTCACTCATATCCAAGAACCAAACATACCCTAAGTGAATTTGGATAGTAAGGGATGAAATTTAAGAGATACGGCTCCTAGGAAGGAACTCCGAATAATCCTATATGGAAAAATACAATGAATATACCTGACATGCTGAAAGTGAAAGAAGGTTTCCACCAAGATTTGAAAGCTAAAGCTATCGATGAGCTTAGAGGCCCCACCTTTCCCTGAGGAATGACATTTGATATGTCTTAAAAACAAATTTATTGATTAATACACTACGAATTTAATGTAACTGTTGTTTAGTATCAAGTGTGACCTTAAGCAAGAAGTTTTTATTGGCTTGCCACGATGCAGCGACTTGAAAAGTGGAATCTTGAATATTATTTGACGATTTGGCATCATCCACCCTTCAGAAAAAGTATCAAGTGAACACAGAAGTGGGTTTAAATAAGATTGAAAAATTCCACTATTTACATTTAAAAGATGGAAATACCTTGTTTGTAACTCAAAACCGAAGTCGATGTAATTAGTGATTCCAACTATTTCGTTTTCCTCAAGTGGATTTTTCACCTAGAAACCAATACTTGTCAGCAACAGTTTCTATCCTGGCACTAAACATATAGCAAGTAAAAGACCACAAATTTCAGCAGGATGTAATTCTAAGAGAACTTGCATTAAAAGATGACAGTATTTTCTTGCACATAAAACTCAATACTTATAAAGCTCGTTTGTTTTTTTGGGATGTATTCAGGCTGCCAGGATTGCCATCATTTATGAATTGATTTGATAAACAACTACATTTATCAAATCAGTATTAAACTCTCATTTATCAAATGATGGAAGCCTGAATAGTGAAAACTAGTATTTTATCTCCCCCCAAAAAAAAATCAAACTAGTAAACCATAATTTTCAAGTGTTGCATAAACAGTTTTACTAGCTTGCACTGGGATTATGTTAAATATAAATGATCACACAGCCAAAATTAATCAATTTTGTATCTTAATTTTGTTTAACATACACTGTTTAGGACGATGCACATCCCTAAATGGCTAAATGCAAACTATTGTATCACCAAAATAACATGTACAAATGGTTATACAGTATGTGAAGATGTAAACCTAAATACACTTAATAAAAGCAAGTGAGTGCAAACAGAGCCACATACAAGCACTTAGCAAGCATGTACGCACACCAACTCAGAGATAAACAGAAAAACAACCAGAGAGAGAGAGAGAGAGAGAGCAGAGAGATACCCGTCTTTGGACTACCACATGTTGATAAAAAGAAGCAATAAACTGCAGAACGGTTGAAATTAAGAAATAGTAAGTTAGATGCAGAGTGAGGAATAAATTATATAGTTCGCAAGACAAAAACTTTTATAATAAACATATAGTCTGGGAATGGGAGGTTTTGATGAATAATCATCAAGCATTGTTGTGTTGCAGATCCAACATGTACGAATTCTACGTTAAATAGTGTGATCACATTTTTCTGTTGATAAAAGTGGAACGATTCCTTGAGGGTCTATGATGAAACAAACCTGTGAATTTTTAGCGAGTTCAAGTCCAAAATTGAATGATGGGCTCAATGGACTGCCTGATCCTAACCCATAACCAATTGCACAGCTCCAATTTGCTAAGTTTTTATATCTTGAACCATCTTTGCTTCCAACTGTATAACATCATTTAGAATTTTACTGAATCTCCATTATCGAAAAAATATTGAAGAACAAGAATAACTGTGTTATGACTATCTTATGCTTCTCCATATTTTCGAAGGAATACAACTTGAATGTCTTATATTATAATCTACACTGTACAGGATCAACCACAACACTCACACAGCGCGCCTGCAAAATATATGAAACTGAAATAGACTAACATGGATGCCTACAAAAGCTACAAAGAACATTGGAACAAGAGGAGAAAGGCTTAACCAATTTCAGATAACTATCCAATTCAATAAAATACTTTAGTATCTTGAAACAAGCATGAGAGAAAACATCCCAGAGCAAATGCAATTTATGAGAAAGGAGTAAAAACTTGACAAAAGATGACGAGATAGTGATTGTAATATTTCTTGGCCTCATTCCACTAGAACTGTTGGCAAAACCAGAAACAGTCTATGTTTCTAAACACTTGGAATGAAGTTTGATGAGGTAATATATCAAGGAAAGAGGTGAGCGTAATTTATAAGGAATACTTGAAGAAAATTCTGGTGAAAAAGAAAAAAATATTGATGCCAAAAACACTCACATTTTGGTTCATATTGCACTCCAGCAATTAATCTTCCCATCTTGCTTACCAGCCATGCATTCTTTGGGAGTTCATCTCCAGCTGTAAAGGAAAGAAATAAAGTCAAAAACTTCATCAAGCAAGTTGCCTATGAAGACGTTGCCTATGATCCAAAGCTATCCCGACCATTATTACATAGTTTAAATGACTATAAATTAATACCCAGTACATTGAAAATTCAGTGAATGTCTGCATGCGTTATAATCGAGATTTTAAATAATTACTACTGTAAAATTAAGAAGACAATTTTGTGATCTTAAGATACATCAATCATAAATAGAGAATTTAACTAAAGTGACATACAAGAGAAAGGAATAACTGTAGCTCCAACTGACAGATTTGTAGAGCCATATCTCAAACCCATGACACCATAATCTTCAGAAGATACTCTGCATGATCAGAGATCATAAACATAGGGCAAGTGGCCAAGAGTACATAGAGTTTATTGGCTGTATCATGATCTGAGTAAAATTAAAAAATGAAGTAACCTTTGCTTCAAAAGAAGTGGGAAGATTCCAAATGCTCCAAGCCCATACTTAGGGTAGTATGCACAAGATCGCATCAGTAAAATCCTAGGTGAGATCCACAGAAAACATTTAGAATCAATATGTATTTTAAACTGGCTGCAGACAATGAATGCAACATACAAGAATCGGTTCTTACGGTTCAGTGTTTGATACAAAAAGATCCACAAAAGTGTTAGGATCATCAACATCACTACAAAGAAACAACAGATCATTATTCGAATATGATAAAAAGAACTAAATGCACAGCGGAAACGAACATATACAAAGGATTTCAATACCTTTGCCAGCGAAACTGTGCATTTCCAATGATTTTCTCCTCAGGCTTGTGATCAAGTGGGCCAGAAACCTGAACAGGCTAAGGAACGCTTAAATCTATCACCTTCATGCTAGGTAGTTAATACATCTGTAGTTTGTTTACCATTTAATCACTTTGAGACATAGAAAAACTGCAAGAGATAAAGACACTCTCATATGACTTACTTAGTTCTAACAAACTTTTTATCTTTGCATATGTCTCCGAATGGTAATTTCTAATTGTCATGAATTATTGAATTAAAATAGCCTTTCGTAGTGATCTATAAGTCCATTGCAGTAAATTAACTCATATGAAAGTATTTAAAAACTCGATGAATAATGAATTATGTAAAAGGATACAGTGGCAATCAAATCAACATGCGGATCATCAATCGGCTTAAGCATAATTCTTGTGCTGAAATGCCTTGCTTCTTCAAAATAGTCCTCGAAGAGACATCTCAAAGCCAGCTTCCCAAACAACAAGTTGTACGATGATTCCAACATTCTGCATTTTCATTAAATATAACCAACTATTCATTTTCTTATTGAAAACAATAATAATCATGAAAAATTGTTTGGACCTAGTACGGGCAGCGAGAGGAGGGAAATCGAAGAGCGGCGGCACCAGCACCATAGGCGGTGGCGGCGGCGGTTCTATGGCGGACCACCAGTTCCCCATAATCGGTTCACTGAATTATTTTTTTCGTAGAATTAACTAAAAATTTAGAAAATAAGAAATTGCGAAATGAATGAGAGGAAGCAAGTGTGGTGAGAAAAGGCGGGGGTTTGTTAATTTCGAAGCGAAAATTTCTCCAATCGCCATGACCGCTTCTACAGAAATTGCAGTGCTGCCCAATTACGTGGCATCAGCAGGAAGAAGAAAGCAGAAGCCCGTGACTTGTGATTTGTGGGCGCAGCTCGGCCCACTCTGTATTTTACTTCTCTTCTGTTTCTTGACTCTTGAGTGCAATTGCTCCAGTCTGAAATGGGCCCACTTTTGGGCTGTAAACTTTTTCTTTTTTTGGGGGAGTAAGCTTTGGGTTATAATGGGTTTAGGATGTGTGAATCTGGGCTGGAGTGTGAGTTTTGGGAAAAGATCACCCAACAACATAAATAATATTATCATTTTTTTTTCAACTTAATATGGTAAATCATTTAAGGAAAATTTGAACTCAGTGATTATGAAAAAAGTTTTGAAAACGCAAGCTAGGTTGAATGGTTATGTAACGTGTAGCAAACTTTTTGCAAAAAAAATACATTGATAATTTTATGGATAAATAAAAAAAGTTCTAAAATTCAACCGAATCGAATTAGAGCAAGATTTAAATGTCTAATCCAATCTGAATAGTACATCTTGTATATAATAAAATTAATTGAAATTAAAATTTCGAATGTCTCATGTGTTCTTCTTTTACTTGAGACGATGTTTCAACTTTTTATCATGGGACCTGTTTGGCATGGACGACCCAACTTGTTGATCTTCCTCTTCCACCCGAATCAGCGGAAGCCTTGGCTGTGGTTAGAGGCATCGAATTTGGTATTGCCCATGGATGGAGTAACATTATTTTAGAAGGTGACTGGAGGGCATTGAAAATTCTTCCACTTCCTCGAGCTACCTCGGAGCTATTTATGATGATAGTAGGCGTTTAATTCGTAATTTTGAATTCTATAAATGTTCTCATACTTTTAGAGAACTAAGGTAACACTTAGTACTGCCTCCCCTATTACTAAACTTCCACAATTCATTGTTGACTTTGTAATGAATGACATTGAATATTTATGAACGCACCTTCGGGTTTTCCTCCGAAAAAAAATAAATATAATTAAATAGAATGTGGTTTGTGGCTTTAAGAACCTCTAAGGACAGTACTGGTCATATGAAAGAGTAACTACAAAAGTATTTCCAATTCCAACTTTAAATCTTTTAATGCCAAACATCGTGTCGTTTTGAGATTAACGACATTTAATGCAAACTTGAAATGGAAAAGGTTCAATGTCATCATTAAAGCTAATGTACTTCCAACAAAAATTGAAAGGGACATATCTCAGAAATAACATGCAGGCAACAAATTTGAACATCTAATCCTTGATTGATAAATAATAAATTATCCCGGCCCCCACAACATTACAAATTCTTTAATACATCATTTTACCACAATTCTGTTGTTGTTCCTTTGTTTACATTTTTTTCACAACACTGTCTTTTAATATACGGATTCAAACTTTCTTTACCACAAATTATGACGTTGACTCAGTCACTTAGATTTCAATAATTGACGTGAAAGTATTCAAATTTACATTGCTAAATGCGATAGAAACGGTGCAACTCAAATACTTAAACCACAAATCAGCCCAAACGTCGTTGTGAATGCAAACCCCACGTCGGACATCTCTTCCGCCACAAGGGTAGTTATTGTTATACCGAAAGCCAATAGAATGAACTCGTATATAGGAGACTAACATTTACATTTCTGACTCAGATTTACACACTGAATTAATATTTCAAGCCAATGCAAACCAACCAACTAAAACATGTTTATGAAAACTTCTACATTTACCAAAAAGGAAAGGGGAAAAAATGACAGAACATCTAGTTAAGTGTTTTCATTGTACCTCAATAATGTCTTGATCTCTAATTTAGTAAGAATTTATTGCCAAGTAATGTTCCCAATGATCTTGATTTTTTATTCCTAACAATTCCAGCTTCTTTCAATAACTCAGCCAATCTACATTTTTCATCTTCCACATCAGAATTCGCGGTTCCAAGCTTCTCTTCTCTCATCTTCAAAGCATATTCCAATAGTTCAATTGCATCAGCAGTCCTGCACAGTTTCAGTTCACAACCAAAAAATAAATAAATAAATAAAATCAAAGACTGCTGCAATATGAAGAAGGCAAATTTTACGAGTTTTTTCTCTGCGTTTGGGAAAACAACTTCATAGCTTTAACGTTATTCTGTCTATTTAAACTTCCGTTCTACAACAATCTAAAAACATCAATTTAACAAGATCAAAGCTAAGAAAGCATAATATATATCAATGAACACTAAAGCATCATAAGTTGTTACCTTCCCATTGCATCATACGTGCCTGAAAGATTGCTGTAAACGCCTAAGGTATGGGCGTGAAACGAACCACATTCCGTCTCTAAAACATTCCTAGCTTCTTCAAACAAACTAGCAGCCTCATTTATCAAACAAAGTTGAACACAAGCAAGTCCCATTTGATTCAAAGCAATACCAAAATGTGCAGATTTATTTTCACCTAATGCTCGAAATTTCTCAATGGCGTTCTTCAAGTATTCATAAGACTCACAATAAATCCCCAAAATATAATACAAAGCCCCAATTTGAGCTTCAATTCCTGCAATAGTACTTGTATGACCAGGTGCATTACCATATACTTCTATGGCCTTTTTAAGTAACTAACGCCTTTTCTTGTTCGTCCATAGACTCAAAAATCGTGGAAATATCGACTAAACCACTAGCAATCTCTTCCGAAAGACTTCCAGGTACTGGCTTAGCATAAATACGAAGAGCGTTTTCCAAAAACGATTTAGCATCACCGAATTTACCTATCTTGTTGTATAAATCACCCAAACTAACAAAAATCGAAGCAACTTTTGATTGATTCTCCTCTTTACTCGAATTAAACTTATTTAAAGCATTTTGATAAGCAAAAATGGCCTCGTCATATCGCGCCAAATATAGATACGCGTCCCCTATATTGCAATCTATAGAAGCAACATCCGAGTTTAGTCCGTTCGAAGCCATGACCATCCTTGCAAGAGTATAATGCTCGAGTGCACTTTCGTAATCTCCTTTCGAATCACAAATAAGCCCAAGTAATCTCCTATCGGATGCTTCCTCTAAAGAAGCTAAAGAGCCATTCTCTTTGTGTATATCAAGAGCCATTAAACAAAGTTGTTCGGCTTCATCGTATTGCACAGCTTGAACATGGGCTTCGGCTAAATAACGACAAGTTTCACGGAGTCGAGGGTCTTTTTCTCCTAGTACTTGTCGTTGAATCTCTAAACCGGTTTTGTAAAAGCGTATAGAATTCTCTATTTGCCCAAGCATCGCATACGTGTCTCCCAATTGCATACACCCGGAAAATTTAGCAAGTGCGTGATTCTTACCTAAATCCACAATCGGAATATTGATTGATCTTTCAAGAATCGGAATTGCCTCGTTGTACATGCCAATCCTGCAGTATAATGAGGCTACAATGTGTAAACACATAACGAAATCTAGATTAGGCTTGTGAGTTAAAGAAACCTCGAACGATTTCATGGCTCGAATAGCCAATTCAAGAGCCTTTTGTGAATTACTATCGCCAGATGACATCATGTCCTTTGCTTGTTTGAGTAAATACGGTCCTAGGTACCCTTTACTTTTACCGTGACCCTCGATTTTCCCGATAAAATGAGGACTCCTCTCTTTTTTCATGGACGAAAATGCCCTCAAATTCTTCACACTTTGCTTCCCATTTGGTGGTTTACATGAGAAGCTTTTGCTTCTTAAACTAGTCTTTTGAGTGTTGTTTGCTTCATTTTCCTCTTTAACCGCATCATAATCTCCTACAGCAAGGAACCTTAATTCAGAATCGATTCTTGATTCTTCACCGTAGGATAAGAAACTAAGCCTCGATGGCGATTGATCAGAGCTTTGCATCTCACATACATTGTGATAAAGTTGCTCGATTGAGGTGTCGGCTACTCTATTGATGGCTAGATCGAGCGAATCACTATCGAGAGTCAGCGTGCTCAAGGATAGACTTTGTGTACTTAATGGACTTCTTGGGGACCTCAGCTCGGTGAAAGTTTCTTTGTTCGGAAGATAATATCCCTCCGATTCCTTGGTCAAATTGTGGCTGTTCGATCCCGTCATGATGTACTTGGGCATGGAAACACTGGTTAAGAACAAAATAATTCTGAGATTTTCTTGCAATAGCTTATACATGTAACAAAATTGGAGTAAATTTACAACCTTTTATTCAAGAACTTGAATCCATTTAAGTTACAACTTGAATCAACTTATAATAAATTAAGGATAAAATACAAACAAAAGGGACTGGATTAATTATATTCGAACATTAATGTCATGATGAGTTAATTAGTCATCTAACAATTTTCAGTTTTTCACTATATACCACAAACATAAAGAACTTAACATACCTATTTAAGTATAGACACATAAACATTTAAAATCTCCAAAAATACCATTTATGTTTATTAAAAAAGAAAAACAAGCAAGATAGAACAATTTTTTGTAAGATCCCAAAAACAAAAAAGAAAGAAATAAATACCACAAAATTTAGGATATTATAATAAAACACACGTATGGTAAGAAGAAGAGAAAAAAAAAATCATACCTTCAATAAATTATTGCTAATACGATATTTGAACCTCCATCCACCCTTTATTTTTCTTCAACACCTGTATCTATATATTATATATACAGATTGAAGGGGGAAGGAAATGAATATAAATGTGGGTTGTTGGGGGGTGTGAAGAACAGAGTAGGTTCAAAATTGGATAATCAAGAATCAAATATGTTAGATGAGAAGAAAAATTATATGAAGATTAAAAATTGAAAATTTGGTATAGAAGCTTAATGTAAATTTATATATAATTATTTGTTTGAATGTGATTATGCATGTAGAGGTGGACCGGGAAGGCAGAAGAAATTGGAATAATGTTGATGGGAAGAAAGGGACTTATCATCTTCCGCCAATGCCACCGTTTTGCAACAGCCGAAAAAATTCACATTTTCTTTTATGGCTTCTTCTTGTCTTTTCTGTTGTTCCAAGTATTTATTTATTTATCCTTTTTCATGAAAAAAGGGGACCAATATAATTCATGTAGTTCTTGACCATTACCGAATTTATCGTATTTCATTTGGCTCGTGTAGTTTGTATGTTACTATATATTTCTAAAATTAATTTCCACACTCAAATGCATATGCAACTTATATATTTGGAAACTAAATACATAGACTTGTCTTTATGATGCTTTATTATTCTCTACTGGTTTTATAAGATCCACTTTTATTTATTTAAATTAAATTTTACTTTCATCTTATTATTAGAATCATACAAATTAACGAAACGAGTGTGTGCTAATACTTATAGTAGAATGGATTTCCATTTCAAAGAAATTATCATACAAATTTATTCCTATCTCTCACCAATATTATTTCACAACTTTTATACTATTTGCCAACATCTTTGACTTTAATCAACATCTTAATTATCATTCACCTTAGTATAACATTAAAGTATATTTTCACATATAATAAAAAAAATCAATTAAAAAAAAAAAGGATAAACCAAAATGTATACTTTAACCATAGTATAATTTTTACTTTTCAATATAATTAGGTGAATTTTCAATTAAACTATAAAGATACTAAATCATAAAGTAGTAATGTGAATTTATTGTTTTTATATTATTATTTTAAAGAGAAAAGTATAAAAAAAAAATTAGAAATATATTTTTTAACCATTATCTACAATTGAAAAATAAACAACTCTGAAAATGTTGAATGTTGAGTATCTTGTGCAATCCAAAAACTGCTTAGATTTTACGATTGGCGCGCAATTAATGTTCTCAGCGAGTATACGACTTGAGCACTTCGTAAATGTTGCCTGCTATGGCTAAGAGCATCTCCCATCCACCTCCAAATCTCCAAGTTTGGAGATTGGAGGTGAAACCACTCTCCCACCCACCTTCATATTTGATGAATATGGATTCACTTATTTTAATTTCACTTATGTCCCAAATATTCTATTTTTAAAATTTTGTTAATTACTTTTACATCATTTATGTTATTAATCATTTCTATTTTTTTTAAATTAATAAAAAAAACATCAATGTTTGATATAAATATTTTTAATAGGTTATAATTTATATTTAAGTTTTAAATTGAAAATGTATGTTTTAGTTAGAAAACTTATAAATGAATAATAATTAATATGGAAAATTAAACTAAATAATATTTAAAAAAATTACATGAAAACTATAAATAGAAAACAACAACTTTTAAGAATTCACCAATACTTCATGAAAATTCAAATAGAAAATTATTTGAATTTTATTTAATCATACCTAATATTATTTAATAAACAACTCAAATTTTAACTTTGATTATGTAGATAAAATTATTAATTTAATAAATGAATAGAGTTTTGGAGGTTGTGGAATAGTGTTTTGGGGTTTTTGGATGGGAGTTGAGGTGTGGAAAAATGTCTTCAAATTTAAAGAAGATTCCAATTTGAAGTTTTGGGTGGGAGATGCTCTAAGCAGCTGAAACCAGCTATCCACCCACTTATTCCGCCACGTGTAAATCACATGAAATAGTATGAACGTGGCACTCAGTGGTGGTTGTTCATGGAATATATGTAAAATTGGAAAGTTCTTTCCTAAATTCGATCTTTCATAGAGGCCGTACACAAAATCTTACAAATATGTTTGATGGATTCACTAATTTTATTCATGATCTACGAAAAATATGATAAGACAAGGATCAATCAGTAAAACCACTGTGCACTTGATTATCCCCATTATGCAATTTTAACTTTTAGGAACTGATTCTGTAGACAATGATTGGGGGCGGGCCCAAAAACAAGCTGTCAGGTACAGCTTCTTTTACAGTAATTGGGGACCAATGATGGCAAGTGACAAAAGAAGATAAAGATTGCCAATAGCTCTACTAATTTTTTACTTTTGTTTGGTAATTTTCTAGAAAAATCAAATTTACAATGAAACAATTTGAGATATGATTGAGTCTTTATGTAACTAAAATGAAATATTATTTTGAGTCTTTATATAAACTGAACTTAGCGCTAGCTAGTCTAAATTTTATAAATAATTAACTTTAGCAATCAACAAGACTTAAAAGAGACATTCAATTTTAGACACGAAAAGCAATAAACTCGTGAAAACAAATATAAAAGTATATCAAACTCCATAGGAAATAAAAGTTCATGGGAAATTTCTACAATTACTAGAAGCTAGAGGAAAAGAAAAACAGAATTTCATGAAACTAATTTATTAATCTCAAAGTGTCATCATTGAACAACTATTTTTACAATCAAACCATAACCAGTTTTATGTAGGAACAAATTAGCAAGTCTTGCACAACTTTTTTTTATCACATTCTTTAGTAACTTAGAATTAATAATAGTACAATTAATTTTTGCTACCAAATACCTTCAACTTGGAGTAGGATTATTTAATATTATATAATTGACATAACCACAGTATAATCCGAGGGTGCAACCTCCAGCTAGGTGGCTGGGTCCCTGGGCTCGGAGTATTTAGGTTAGTGTAACTTCTAAACTGGGCCTTGACTCATAATCAAAAGGGCCAAAATAATAAAGTAGTAGCCGGTATCGCCGTATCGGTATGTTTGAACTTTTGATTAAAAAAAATAATATATCGCTTACACAAATATCTCACATAACAAACATGATTTGACATAAAGTCTTACACATCTTACACTACAACCTAAACTCTTAAAAAAAAAAACTACACCCACCTTATTTCTCAAACCACTCTCCCAAAATTCAAACAAACAACATTACGCAAATCGAAATTATTTCATAAACTCCCACCACTCTCACAAACTACTCCACCAAATGCCAATCTAACATACCCGATAAGTTTATTTCTGAAAATAAAAAATATTGTTTGTTTGACTTTCAAGAGAGCATCATAGTATTCTATGAAAAGCGACACTAACAAACCCGCAATATTCAATATACTTCCGCATGACTGTTTTATGGAGTATTACATTCACAAATCCCCCACTAAATGGAAGCGTTGGCAGACGGATTTAAATCTAGATATTACAAGCCAAACAATTTAATTCTCATCGGTTGAACAACCTTGTTTTAATACAGAAACTATATGTGTAAAGGAGATTTTAGTTATTTTTTGAATTCTTGAGCATACAGCAAATATGGGAGTTGATTATTTTAATACCTTAATTAGTGATAATGTACTCCACCATTTCATTTCAAACAAAAAAAAGGAGTACTAATAACATCAAACTGTAATCTTCTGATTAGAAAACAACGAAAGAACTATGTTCTAACTCTCATCGTTGTCATGAGAGCATCTTCTCTATTACGTTTGACTTCACTTGTGGCTCTAGCGGATATTGTACCAAAAGCAACATGGTCAAAAGATTTGACCACAATGATTTCCTAATTATTTCTCTGTCCAATCCTTTTCTGCAGGAACCCCCTTCCCACGGAAAATTCTAACTCACACTAGAAAACTTATCCAAATACTCCCTCTGTCCCAAATTATCTGTTGATTTAGAGAAAAAAATTTGTCCCAAATTATTTGTCACAAATTATTTGTCACTTTAGGATTTCAATACACTATTAATTACATATTTTAGGTATGTAAGAGAAAAAGTAAGAGAGAGAGTATAAAACTTGAATAACGTGTAAATAGCTAATGGTGAGATAAATAAAGAATATGGGTATTTTAGATATATAATTTATTTTTTCCCTAAAACTGAAGCTATTTAGTAGGTACCTTAATATGTGTGAAAACATGTAAAACGACAAATAATTTAAGACAGAGGGAGTACAAAATAAGTATATTACTTTTATCACGTGATTAGTTACTATTCTAATAGTGTTATTCAATAACCCGAGAAATATATTCACTTGTCATGTAAATATATTGAGTTCATTCCATTTCAAACCATATATGCTTAAGAATTACCCCATCATCATGTCTCAACTCTATGGCCTCCTTTGATCTGTTTGATTTATTCCAAACATTAATATAATTTATACTCCCTCGGTCCCATTCAACTAGTCAACTTGACTAAATTTATAAAAATTATAATAAATATTTTAATTAATATATTTCACTAATAAGTTGATAATATCATATGACACTATATATATTAATATTTAAAAAGTTTAATACACCACAAATGTGAATAATATAATATGATAAATCACTTAAAATATTGAAAAGTTTGACCGAGCATTGTAGCAAAATGAGCAAAATAAATGGGACGGAGGCAATATTATAATTCATTGATCTAAATGTAGGCAAAATTGCAGAAAACGTCTCAAACTAATTAGTGATTTTAGATTTTCGTCCCGTACTATATCACCTCACCTAATTTCGTCCCGTGATTTAATTTTTTTTTGAAATATCGTCCCAAACTAATTTCTAATTTTGATTTTTTGTCCCAAACTATATCAACTCGCCGAATCTTGTCCCATAATTTATCATTTTGCATGAATTTAGTCCCAATATTAAATTTCTAATTTAATGAAAATTTCAATCTTGTAATTAATTTGGGACGAATTTGCAATATTGTATAATTGTCCATGCTAAAATTTGCCACGTCATGACACGTAAGCAACCATGTGGCAATTTAACGGACACATGCGCAATTTCCGTCTCATAATTAACGGTGGGACGATATTCCAAAAAAATATGAAATTACGGGATGAAATTCGGTGAGGTAATATAGTTTGAGACGAAAATCCAAAATTACTAATTAGGTTGGAACGTTTTCTGCAATTTTGCCCCAAATGTATGAAATAAAGTAAAATAAGTCAATGTCACATATCGACCAAAACCTATCTCTACACTCAACATTTATAATAAAATATCACAAACGTTTCAAAAAGATATAATTGAACATCTACGCACTTATTTTTTAACTCCAACGTCCAGTAACTCAAATATTAAGCTTCACTAACTTATCCTATTATCTCAAAAAAAAAAAAAAAAAAAAAAAAAAAAAAAAATACACTGATTTTATTGAATTTCCACTAAGAACGTTGAAATATATAGTAATCAACGGGTCTACACAGACAACTATGAAAATACATAAATCATTCTCGTATTTAGCAATATCACCTAAAGGTCGTCAGTCCTAAAACAAGCCATCTTTACACATCACTAGATACAAATCAAAAAAATCCAAACATGCACAGAATATTCAAACCATGATTAAAATAAAAATTTCCAACAATTTTTAGGTCCCTACCAGAGCACGTAGTTGTCCAGCCACACGTGCATACTCATCTACTTTTGACCAGTTTGAGGTTTGAAGAATCAAATGCTTTTCTTTCTCTTTCATCTTTTATAAGTTTTGGAACAAAAAGAGAGAAGAGAAGATGCATGTACTAATGTTCATGCAAAACACTTACGTTACCTAAATTTTGACCCTTCATTTTCCTTTGATCTTAATTAGATATTCACATGATGATTCATACAAATTCAGTCACTTCCCACCTTGTGATCTGAAGCCAGACAAGGTTTCCATATTTTTGCACGTGTCATTAAACTTATATCTTTATGGCTTGTTTGCAAATACTTCTTCCAAATGGAAAAGTGTTAGAGAGAGATTTGGAAAATAGTGAAAAGTTGTAATTGTTTGCAAATGCTTATGGACAACCTGGCTTATAGAAAATAATGTATAAAAGTAGAAGTTCCATTGATTTTTATGTTATTGCAAATTAATTAACTTATGAGTATTTACAAAAGTGTCATCAGAAGCTAAAAGCATCCTCTAGCTTGCTTTTAGCTTATGGGTGCTTTTAGGTTTTTCTTCTTGTTGCTGCACAAGGTAAAGCAATAGTACCAAACATCTATAAATTGCTTTTTGGAATCCATAAGCTAAACGCTTTTGCAAACAATCCTTAGTACTACTAATTAATTCACAAGCAAGTCGACCTATTAATATGATTATATAAAGGCCCGTGCAAATATAATTGTCAACTACTATTTTCCAAGTATGCTCCTCTTCTATTTTGGACAATACTTAGTAACAATGCCTATCGGAACATGTTATGCATAACTTTAACTCGCTCGTTTAGCCCCATTCGCAGTTGGAGCATATTCGGTCAAAGGATAATTAAAGTTATTCTCGATGGCTATTGTTTAGCATTAACAAATGTGTTCAAGTGTGCAACCATAACATTAAACTCAAGATTTGTCAAGCTTAGGTGATGATGATTCTTGGGTATGATTCTCACATATTTCTACATGGTAACACATGGCTATAAAGTATAAACCATCTAACTTACCAAATAAAATATTCTCTTCATTCTTTTTAGCAGAGTAGTTTTATACCATCAAACAGAAGAAAGAATCGAAATCAAGGTTTCAAGAAATAAGAATTACTTGGGGCCCTTTCATTAGGAATTTAAGTCTCCAAGGCAAGAGACTTGGTTTGAGAGAAAAATATAAAATGGCACTGGACCAGAAGCCTCATATTCTAAGGATATCTTTTCCAGAGGGTATCTGAATATACTGGGCCTACTTCAGTCAAAAGTTAGTCCTCCCATACTTCCCAAGTCAAATTCCTAACAGTGGGTATTCCTCTTATCTTTGATTCAATAAATAGATAGTGTAAAAACGGCAAATATAAAGTAGAAAGGATAAAAGATTACCTGCAATCAGCTTGTTGAATACCTTATCCCCTGCCTCCATTGCTTTTGCCGAAAGGAAATAGATAAAAGTTAAAACCTCTGTCTGAAGGTTTATCTTGTAATACACCTCTTCACATGTACTTAATTTTATCACTTGTTGAACCAATATATTGCCCATAATTGGTTTTGTGACGCATAATGAGACTTTTACCTGGGACATTGCAAGTCACACTGCATAAGTTCACATCCAACGCTTTAAACAACCAAATGCATTGCAATTGTAATAGTATAAATTACATGGAACTGGTTGCTTTAATATGGTTAGATTGAGCAACATGATAATTATGATCTGTCTCACATTTACTGCTAGGTAAACGTGGATGTGTCGCCAATAACCAAACAGAACTAAATAACTGGCGTACTTAACAAATATAGCAGGTCAATATTATGAGCCAAATTCATGAACAAAGAACTATTTGGTGCAGAACCATTCAGATAATTTCTTCCTAAATATTTTCACCTAATAATAAACAAACAAAGTAACGTCTTGACTTTCTCTAACTAATTATCACAATCAAAGATAAAGAGTGAAATACAGACGGTCATATTTACGTAAACAATAAGAGCGCAAGCTGCCAAACTCCAAATGTGTGAGAGAATGGAGATGACAGGACATGGTAGCATGGAATATTCTAACAGCTCAGATTGTTGGGACCCAAAGAATTTGGATTACCACGAATGTTTGTATTAGCCTGGTCGTGCTAGAAGGTGAATTCTAGAGAAGAAGACACCAATATAATTACGTAAGTAATGACTTTGAAGAATCTTTCAAACCTCAGGTTGGTAAATAGTCCCTGCTGCAAATATAAATACCTTCACATCTTCACTTTCTTCCTCAAGTATTCCAAGTTGTCAAATATAAGCTCTACTTGGTCAGGACCTCAATCAGTAAATCATGGATAGCAGGTACGAGTCTCCGTACATAGTATCTATCATATATTTTGTTATTTCATGCAATGAGAATTGCAGTTAAATATGCAGTTGATGTATGGAAATTCATAAAATGCTGCTTAATTATTCCTCAGGAACAAGTGTGCTGCATGCTATAGACAGTTTAATAAAATGGAGCATCTTGTTGAACATATGAGGATATCTTTTCATTCAAACCATGAACCTAAATGTGGAATTTGTCAAAAACATTGTCGTTCATTTGAATCTCTGAGGGAGCATCTCATAGGTATAATTAATCTCCTAGAAACTATGTTCTTACACCAAATAAGATTCAGATTCTAATATATATTGATTTTCTCTATCAGGACCTCTACCAAAGGCAGAGTGTGAAAAGATATTCAAGGAACGAGGATGCGACATTTGCTTAACTATTCTTAGTAGCCGCTATGCACTTCAGGTTCACCGAGAGAAGTGCCAATTATCACGGGGAAACAATGTAAAGCTTATCAATCTTGTGGATTATCTTTCTACTCTAGGTGTAACATCTAAATAATTTTATCTTTTCATGGTTGATCTATCTAGGCTTTGTTATACCGAATGGCTAACTTGGGCATTCAAGATGATTTGAGGATCGATAATAGTAGAGGAAAAGTGGTTTCACTTGCTTGCAAAATGGTTGGTGGTGGCAGTGATGGCTCCCTGGATCTTTGTGCAAGGGTTTGCCTCATTGATGAGTACGAAAAGATAATATTTCAAACATATGTGAAGCCACAACTTCAAGTTACAAACTATAGGTACTGAATTATGGGTAAAACTATATAGTATTATGCAATTTAATGGATTCCAAATAAACCATATTTCTTGAAACAATCTTTCAGGTATGAAACAACAGGTATACGACCAGAATTTTTGAGGGATGCAATGCCGCTTAAGCAAGTTCAGAGAAAGATTCAAGACTACTTATGCAACGGTGAACCAATATGGCAGATTCGTTCTAAAGGTGGAAAAGCTAGGATCCTAGTAGGCCATGGATTAGATCATGATTTGAAGTGTTTGGAAGTGGAGTACCCAACACTACTAACCAGGCAAGTTCTTTCAGCTAAACAAGGACAGTTTTAAAGCTTTCCAGATAAAGAATTAAGCTGTTAATACCCTTATATTCTCGGAAAGAAAGAAATAGTTTTCAAATTTTATTTTAGGAGTAATATTGCACCAACAGTAGCAGTAATCTAGTATATTTTTACAGGGATACAGCAAAATATCCTCCACTAATGAAAACGAGCAAGCTCAGCAACTCACTGAAATATTTAACAAAAGCATACCTTGGGTAATTATCTTTCACGGCGTTTTAGTTATTTAATATTGAAGTAATTCTTAAATAGTGAATTCTGGACATATAGATATGACATTCAAACCGGTATACAAGATCCATATGATGACTCTGTTGCAACAATGAGGCTGTATATGAGAATGAAATCACAACTTCATAAGGTGGAAGATAATCCTATGGCTTCAGACCCACAAAATCGAAACAATTTTGCATCATGGAGGCAGAGCGAGCTTGAGAGAATGACTCCAGAAAAGATGTTGGAAATCTCAAGGTCTGATTATTATTGCTGGTGCTTGGACTCCTAATAAATCAATTAAAGAAGAACTCCAAATTATTCAAGGAGGCTAAGGCATGCTGGAGCTGAAGCTAGATTATCCACAGTATTAGCATGACATCAAAATATGGAAATTTATGCCCCCAAAATAATATGCATTTTGAATTTACAAATGTATTTTTCATACATTTTTACTCAGTAGATATATCAGTAGTATTATAAGATTCACGAATTCCATTAGTATGTGTATTTGATTAGTTTTATCTCATAAAGACCAATTACCCCAGAATTGTTTCTGGAGATAAATAATTTAGAAATAACATCTTATTTGTAGTTACTAACATCAATGTAACTGTTTCACACTTCGTGAAACTTGAGCATGAATAAGAATTATGTGATCTTTGTTGTTATGAATCTTTTGATATTATTTGCACTGCGAAGTGACCAAAAAATTCAGAGCTCTTGAGTTTGTTTAGGCAGAATAGACATAATACTAAAAGGCCAACAAAGTCAAGTTGTACACAAGCTTTAGAACTTGCAAATCCATGTCGAGAATATTTGACAGCTCTAACTTTAACACTTTGAATCTTTTCAGAGACATGGGAAAGGTGTTAAAGAACCTTAAGCGATTCAATGGTAAGACCAAGGTCCCCTCCTACTTCTGAAAAATACTGTCTTTCAGATTATCTTCACGGAGCTGAACTCATAAAATATAATTTTAGCTTATTACATAAATTGGAAGGGTGGTTATATTTGTATTATGTATTACAATTAGTCCTCAATTGATTTCCTTATTGATGCACTAGAACTTTACTAATCCTACGCCATGTTCTCCTCTTAGAAATATGAAGTGCAACCGATACACTGCATCGAATGTTATGTCTTCGATCGTCTCCAAATGGTTCTTTCTTAAGCCTTTCCAATGTTTGGACTGCATCACCGCATGTGGCAACAAATTCTAAGTATATGAAACTAATTCTTAAAGCTTCTAGTTTATTCTATAATGAAATCTAAATGATCAACTTGTACTAAGGTCTGCAGTCCCAACCATCATCGAAACCATTCCCATTTTAAATTTTCCTTGCTTAGTTTTTCATTTTTTCAGTTCATCACCAAGCAATAATTTGAAGAACCTACATCTGGTCTGTGTCTATATAGCTCTATCTAAAATCTATATTCATCATTCACTTTGTCTTCAAGAACAAAGATAATGATTGGACCCCGAAATCCAGTAGCATGATTTGTACTTTATAAGTACCATTCCATGAGAGAATCCCACGCCCATTTTCTGTAAGTATAAACCACATATGTGGACTGTGGAGGAGATCGTGCACTAGACTGTGATCAAATACTTATGCACACCACAATCATTTAATACTTATTGAGAAAATAGATAATTTAACCGTAGTTAAACAAGCGATATTGTCTACTTGAGTTTAGTATCAACTAAGCTAATTCTATTTATATCTAAACAATTACATACACAAAATACTATAAAAATACCAGCAAATGGAAGTCCATGGGCTTTTTTCAGTGCCTGCGATTTCTGTTATCTTCACAGCTGCGGAATTACTGCATTAATTTGTTGTGCGATCAGATTGTGATGGAATCGGAATTAGTATAATTTCTCCAGAGGTAGAGGTGAGTTAATTCGTAATCGAGGGTTTAGAGAAGCAAATAGAAAAGCTTTTCATCTTTGGGTTATTTGATCTGCGCGCGATCTGTGGATTGTAGAATTTATATCTATTTTTCGAAAAAAAAGCAAGCTCGACTGGGATTGAGCCATCCACGGGGTGGGCTGACGCCTCAGTTCTTAATTCTTTTTTTTTTTTTTTTTTGATAAATAACGCCTCATTGTTAATTCAAAAGCCCAATTGTTGGCCCATAAAAATTTGGCCGTTAGTAATGGGAGTTCAGACTGTCAGACGCAGTAAGGTTTCTGGAAAGTCCAAAATGTATACATTGATCCATATCCAAAACTAGGGATGTGAATATCGTGGATTTTAAAATAATTCGGTCCGAATCATACCCATTTTATTAGAAGATTTATCCAACCAATGATCGGTTGAATGTGAATCTTAATTTGAAATAAGTGGAACGAATAAGGATTTAGATCGATTCGATCTATATATATATATATATATACTAATGGTTTACTTCAAAATATAATTCTATAATGTTTTACCACCGGTTTAACATAACATGAGTTAATATGTCACTCTTGTTTTAAGGAGAAAAAAAAAAAAGAAATGTTATGTGAACTTCATGTACAATATGACTTTCGACTATATGAGATACAAATGAGATTTATGAACCTGCACGAACATATTCTATCGGACGGTGAGCTTAGCTAGTAGCTATTCTATTACTATTATTTACATGTATACACCTTGAACTTAAAAAACTGAAACTATTCATTGCAACACTTTCTAATCCAATCTTCATTATCAATAGTTGCAGTTTATGCTTCGTATTATATGGTTGGCAGTATTCTTCATTTCCATTTTGTGTTTTATAGGAATCATATTCACCTACATAATATGAGTTAATTGTGATAAATTAATATTCAATCATGATCTCATTTTTATTCATATTTTCACCTACATAATATGAGTTAATTGTGATAAATTAAAATCGATACCACCGTTTTAAATTGAGATATGTTAAATTCTTTAAGCAAATGGTTAAATATGGTGAAATTTGATTTTTCTATATAAGAGTTAAGTGGATTATGAACAAATGTTTATGCAACGACAGTAAAATTATTCTAAGAAAAAGTTCTTTGTGTGAATTTTGAAAGATGATGAGATTATATTTTATTTTCAGATAGGTAATCATTTGAATCGGGCAAGATCTGATGGACTCAATAATGTTAATATAGGTAACATCCAAATCCTATTTGAACTCAACTCCATATAAGTGGAGTTGGATATAGGTTACACCTAAATCTAACTCGTTGACAAACAGATCCAAAATTTCTTCATTACACTAAGCTCGAAAATAGAAAATAGCAATTGTTAATGTAATTACTTATTGGAAATTGAGTATTTATTATACCCCATCAAATTGGATCACTATTTTATCCAAATTGTTCATGTTATTATGTGATCATAGATGGATGAGGCTTGTAACTGTGAGGCTCTTTGTTTCATTTCAAATATATTGATTGTTTTTCTAAAAAAAAAAAATAGATGGATGAAAATGAAATCATGATTTTTTTTACTCAAATCATTTTAGACTGGCGATCAAACACCATTAATACATTGGAGTTTTGTGCATTGTAAGTAATTAAAAAGTAAATCACCCGATTATGGTGATTTACACTTAGATCCCCTGAGAACAAGAAACCCCCTGTAGGTTCAAAAATTATAAGGACATCTCCTGTGGTTTAAAAAGTCTTACAAGGACATTCCGTACAATTTGTAAAAATATTTACAAAAAATACCCTGTAAGGGGTGTCTTTGTAATTTTTGAAACTACAGAGAGTTCCTTGTAAAATGACTAAACCTCAGGGGGTTTGATTGTAAATCACCCAAAAGATTATAAATTAAGTCTTAGGGTGAGTTTGGCCTAGCGATTCAAAAATCAATTATAGGAGAATTAATTTTACTAAAATGAATTTTAGCAATAATTGATTATCATAAAATTCAATTATAAAATCATTGCTTTTGGATAATAGCTTTTGCAAAAGTAACACTTTAGTAGCTTCTGAAATAAGTTGATTTTTAGCTTCTGGAGATCCCAAAAGTGATTATGATATTAGGGGCCAAACACCATTAAAATCACGATTGACTAAAAGCAATTTCTATAATTGGGGCCAAACACTTCAAAAATCACAATGGAGGTCTAGAAGTGCTTTTAAGAGCTCCCACCGCTGGGCCAAACTCACCCTTAGTGAACACAAGTGTCGCACAAGTTGGTCAAAAAATTAACGGAATTGGACGGAACATGAATTTTGTGTAGATTAATAAAAATAGGATTTTTGGTGCAATTAACTTAACACAAGGTAGTTTCGTGGTGGTTTTTCATATCAACGAAAGTTTCATGCATTTTACGCCACTTCGAGCATCAAATCCACGTTATTCAGCTATCTTCTTGCCAAGTTTTCTCAGATCTCAAATCATGTGGGATGGAAAAATAAATTGTCACTACCAAAATAACTCCAAATAAATTATCTTATCAAAGCTATTTGTATAACAAATCACCTTCCACAAAGGTATTTAAAATTTTACATATATAACTTCCTTACAATACAGTAAAGGCGAACACAGATCCAAGAAAAGTGATCATTCACAATTACATTCAAATACACTTATCTTATCACCAATAGGGTATAACAAAACTGATTATGGGCAACAATTCCCACAAACACCTGTACTAATCATCAAGACTTATATTATATACTTATCAAAATACATGTGAAATTTATTTTGAATCTTACCTAGGTGTCTAGGACAACTTCTCCTCTGCTGCAGTCAAATTGATTGCAAATGAATTTGATATATTGAAGTTAAAACTACAGAGCTTTAGATGTGAAAAGAGCATAACCAGATATGAGAGAATTAAAGGCTACGGCTACAAATGCGAGAAAGGACATAGACACGGAAGCGGTTGCCATGTCCGGAAACTTGTCCTTTCCCCAATTTGATTGCCAGTCATCAATTCGAGTGGCTGCTGATGAAGAGGCCGACATCAAAAGATAAGCAATCACCTGCCACAAGCAATATGATTTTAAATTTTTTGGGTCCTATACTTACATATCTTGAGGGGGAATGTAAACCAATAACTGCCCATTTGCATTCCCAAATTTCTCAATCCAAAAAAGGGGGAATGTAAATGATGTGGAAACTCTTTTAATCAAATAAATTGACATGGAATCTCATGCTACATACACTAATTGAAATGAAGTACTTTAAATGATTATGTTTTATAGGGATTTCTAATGCATTTCATAATAATCAGATTTGCATAATCCCCATTGGAGTTTCTAACAAATTGAGTATACAACTTGATGAAGATATCAAGAATTCAAGAACTTATATGTTACACCATATTAAAAAAAAATGACCTCATTTCCAGCCACCAGTACTAAGAAAGCATTTTACCACAATCAAATAACAAAAAAGCTAAAAAAAAAAAAAAGTAGAGCATAAATTGAACAAAGGAGTTGGGATTACATGGATTAGAAGCGAGAGACCGATGAAAGTAGACTACACTTAGGCACATATGGCCGGTGAGTGAATAGATTCTACTTTGTTCACTTTATCATTTCACCTTTCTCAAGTAAAGAAATTCCCTCCTTTTACTCCTTGCTTTAACCACTAGTGCTAGCAATTTTTCAAATATTCTTCAAAATCTAAATGCTCATGGGTTACAAACTGTCAAAAGTAAGCGGCTAGTGGGATGAAAAGGAAAGAATGTGGGAGAAAAGTAGTCCTAGAAACAGATGGTCCCTCAAGCAATTCCCTTATACTGTTATTAGTCCATGGAACATCACCTAGACGAGGCCCAAAGAACTATAAGAATGACTTTTTAGCTGAGGAAAAGATAAATTCCTTTACAAAAGAAGGATCATAAAGCCAACCTCAGGATACACTTGAGTATCCAGCGGTGATAGTACACAAATAAGGCCCTAAATGGGCAAAATGCATTCTTGGTCTTTTAACTTACCAAGATGCAATTTTAAGACACTTTCTTAATCCGACGAGCAATGCTTGTTTTTTATTTTTTAGTGTTTACAATTTTAGGACATTTGACCACAATCGCGGCAATGGATCAAAATTGTGAGCAAATGTCGTAAAATTGCAAGATAAAAGACTGAAATTGCTCATTGGAGTAAAAAATTGGTTCTAAAAGCGCATCTTAGTATAAGTTAACAGACCAAATATGCGTTTCTGCCGGCTGCTCATATATGTGATTTTATTCATGCTCCTTCATTTATGAAGGGAATATTGTGATTATCATACAGATTAAAAAACACTATGGATCCAATTTGCTATAGCTGATATATTTTAGAACTTAATAGATTACTGTTTATAATGATTGTATGCAGCCAAGATAAACAATGACACAGGAACGAAATCATTAACATCTGGTCCCTTGTTATTAAATTCCAATTTCAAGTTCCTTAAGAAAGATGCAAAGACAAAGTAAGACTCAACGAAATTAGTGTTTCTCCATAAATTGAAAACATAAAAATAAAACTATCCATATAAGAATTCTCACACATTTGCACAATGGTAACATTAAAAACTTGCCTGATCAACGGCGAAATCAAAGCAATGACGCAATCGTTGTTGAACGTACTTTCCCGTGGCAAAATTGTACGATAAATCAAGCGCTTGAGCTCCGGAGTATATGAATCCAATTGCATTCACTGACATACAGTACCTGTAAAATCCTCATTCATATTCAAAATGACTAAATCTCAATAAATTACATCCATTCCAATTATACTACAAATCCAAAAGCAGCATAAACATTCTTACATGAACTCTTTGTAACGTTGAAATGAATCAAGAGCCCATCCTTGATTTCTATCAGCCGCCATAACTGCAAACGAAACCAAGCAAAACAAAAAGCCGAAAACCCTAAACCCCAGAGCAGCTTTCTTCACCATTCTCTCTCTTTGAGCTCTTCTCAAAATCGAAAGGGAAGGCTTAACCCTCCGCCGCCCATTTCCACCACCGCCCTCCACCGCTCCACCGCCGGGATCTGCCTTGTTCACCACCTCCACGGGCTCCTCCGGCACAGCCCAGTTCACAACAAGGGGCAAATGCGTAATTACCTGCTGCTTTTCCGGGGAATTACATATCTCATTTTCCGGGGAGGATCCATGAGTAATAGTGGTTCGGTCGGAGGAAACAGATGAACGCGCCGGTGAATTACGTAACTGGGGAGAGAGTGTGATGTGGTCGGATTGAGGTGGGTTGGGGTGGGGGACTGTAAAAATTTTTAATGGGGAGAGTGTAGGAGAGGAAATAGATGAACGCGCCGATGAATTTACCGGCGGCGGGGAGAGTGAGATGTGGTCTGAGTGAGGTGGAATGGGGTGGTGAACTGTATCTACTTCAGGTGATGAAACAGATGAAAGCGCCGGTGAGTTTCCCGGGGGCGGTGAGAGTGAGATGTGGGAACCTGTAACTTCAACTGTTGAGTCGGATTCAGGTGGTTGTGGTGGTGGTGGCTTTTTGGTGGAAGTATTTTCGGTTTCCATAAATTTTGACTTTCCGGTTGATGTGTTGGCGGGGGAGTAATGGACAAAATTTTTCACTTCAAATCAACTTTGTTTTTTCAGGGCCTAGTTTTGGGTTACTTTAAAATGAACTTGTCCGGTTCATTTGGTTTTTTCTACTTTCTGGAGGAGGACGGTGAGCATCGATTATGATGTTTTTGCCGTTTGGGCAGTTTTGACCTTTTTCCAGGACAGTTTCTACAAGAAATTCACCCAATCCCAGTAATTCTACAGTAGATGGAGACTGGAACCTAAACTATTTTTTTTTTTTTTTTATAATTTCTTTTTTATAACTTACTATAAAACACTTTGCATGTCCATTCTCAATTTATGAAATTGAGTTACACTCTTCGGTTCAAGGGGATAAAATATTTTTTTTAAATTTTCACAGAGGGGTAAATTGCTCTTTTTCAAAATACAGGGGATAAATTGAACATTATTAATATTACACGGGTAAATTGCTATTAGTCCCTTAAAAAAGTAAAAGATGAATCGTCATTTCCATTAAATTAGAAATTTAATAATGGACCAAATTCATGCAAAATGACAAATTGTGAGATGAAAGTCGGCGAGTTAAAATAATTTGGGACGAAGAACCAAAATTTATAATTAGTTTGGGACGAATTCTGCAATCTTGTATAATTGTTTATGATAAAATTTTCCACGTCGTGACACGTAAGCAGCCATGTGGCAAGTGGGACGATATTCCAAAAAAATGTAAAATTACGGGACGAATTTGGCTAAGTAATATAGCTTGGGACGAAAATTCAAAATCACTGATTAGTTTGAAACGTATTATGCAATTTTGCCCTTATTTTATTATTGAATTAAAACATTAGGAACTATATATAAGTCACGGAATAAGCACTGCACTCAGAAATAAATATATGATTAAAACAGATTTTTCCGTAATTACACGAGTTATGTGACTAATACATATTACTACATTAACATGAATATTGTGAAATTTAGTTATAACATAATCCGTACAATAATTTAACATTTCTTTGTGAATGTTACGCCTTTATTAAAAGTTTAAGAATATGAATTCTTACATATCAAAAATCAGAATATGTATGTCTTCTCTTACTCTTTGTTGTACTATTTTTTTTATTTCCGAAGAATATATTTGATCCTTTTGACACTCATTAAACATATAATATGAAGGTGATTGGTACATTGAATTATACTATACCGTGTCTTCTTCAATATGATGAGTCTGTTTGCTTAATTAATTCAGTATGACCGACTCCGTTTACTTGAATTAATTCAGCTATCAACAGTTCCAAAGAACATGGAGCTTCTGGCTTGTAATTTTATCTTTTTTTGGCATATAAAATACAAAAAGTTTGTCGCAAAAAAAAAAAAAAAAAAAAAAAAAGGCCCAAAAGGTTGGCCACTAGTAAAAAATCGCTTCAAATAAAAACACGCAATAAATTTGTTCTGAAAAAGTTCTTCACTAAAATAAGGGGTCTACCAACAATCAAAACACTATCCGAATGGATTTCCAATATGTATTTTCCATCTAATAATTGTATTACGTGTTGTTATTATGAGTCACAAATTCCTTTTGGTTCCTTTTACGCGTCTATGAACATATCCACATGGGTAGACTACACATTCTCACACAAAGTAAAATCCCTACCTTGAACCAAAAAATGTTACATGAAAACTGTAGTATAAAATCAATGAAATACGCAATAAAATTTCTATCTTATAAATATAAACTACTCCAACTCCATAATTCAATTTCCTACATGATCCTATTAAAAAATAATAGCTACATCATATTATTACGTTATCGACAAACAATATATAAATATTCTTCTACCACAAGAAAATAAATAATATTTAAACTCCGAAACAAAAAACAAAGGTGCCTTTACCTCAATATCAAAGTAGCCTCTGCAAACTCTGAGCCTCTATTTTGCTCCCTAAACAGTTAACATGGAGTATTGCACAATCCCCAGCCATTTAACTCCAAGTTAGCTGGTTTTGAACGGCAGAAACTGATAAAAGATACAGTGGAGTCGGCCTATGATCTTGCAAAGAACTCGTGTGCCTCATAATATCGGTCTAGGATAATGTTATATAGAGGGTGAACAGGTTCCAATAAATTGGAATAAGGACCCAATATATCTCTAGGCAAAGGTGGAGAATCGGCATCTTTTACACCGCTATACTGGCATATGGACAGTCCGCTTAGAACATAGCATGTATGATAGTGGTCTCTACGTTTGCCCGGTTTGTCTCTAAAACCTGCCTGTTCCTGCATCAAACACATTGTATAGAAAACCATGAATGGTTTACTTATCGATTTAGTATTTTATTTTATTTACTTCAATTTTAGGGGGTTGTGGGGTGGTAGGGTTGAGGGGGGTACATATATTCACATGAGCAAGGGCTTATCCTATTGAACTATCAAGCGGGCAAGAAAATATTAACGAATTACTATATGTTAATTGATATGTGAAAATTGTACTTTTAGACCGACTGGATCGAACTATTAACACTTTTTACAAAATTGTATTTTTGGTCCTGTCCCCTCCTTTCCATCTAAATTGGGACCAAAAGTGCAAAAGAGAGATATTTTATGAAACCAAAAGTGCAAAATGTCTTCAAAATTAGGACCAAAATTGCAATTTTATAAAGTCGGGTCACAAAAGTGCTGAATGAGCAGTCATGTGCAACTAGAAATGCAATTTTGTCATTATATTATTTTGACATACCTGTGAGCAAAGAAGAATATATTGCTGCAAGGCCATGCTGTTGAAAAGAGGTCTCATGCCAACAGGTCCTTTGATAAAGTTGTAACCGGTATTGTTCACCCCCGTAGGAGGAGAGGCATTATATTTTCCTGATGAGCCATCCTCAAAGCCTTGCTCACCTTCTTGACTATTTTCGCAGGTGTCATTTTTAAAGGAAGTAGTAGCCTCAGAATATCGTTCTCCTTCAGACAAATCGGAATTTGTAGAGTCATGTTCACAGTCTATACTAAGGTCATCTTTAAAAGCATTTGGTAGTCCCAGTTGTTCATTAACAATCAAATGTAGTCGTTGAATTATTGCCGCTACTCCTCCCTGGTCAAATGTCATGTGTTACCGAGTAAGTCTGTAAGTAGGATATTAAAGAAATTTAAGGCCTCATTTAGTCTGCATTCAGAATGAGTTTTAAATCTCCCAGAAAGAAATTTTTGGCCTTTTCCAAGATTTCTCTCTGTATACTCATTCTCCACATTATCTCAAAAAAGACAATAACCTGCACACAGTCATTGTTTTACATTCTCTCACTCTTTTTCTCTTCTTGCAACATTTTTAACGCCATTAACTAGTCATGAGCACCACAAATTACCCCACATCTCTTCTTTTATACTCAAATAATTTTCTTTTTCATTTGCTAAACCAAAACTTATTGTTCGTTTCATCTCTAAAAATAGATAACTAACATTTTTTTTTCTTTCTGAAATGCGGCGAATACTGAAAATTGACCTTGTTTCTAAAATCAGTTTCAGAAATGCAAACCAAACAAGATGTAAGAATCTGAGAATTTCCATTCACCTGCCAAAACGAATAGCAGCCATCAACCAATTTATTTGTACGACCTTGAAACCCACATTCTACTCCTTGTCTGAATACCACCCAGTTCTGATAATAAAGGAACATCACTCACGGTTACTGCTGATGAATAGTTAAAGATAGTGGTTAAGAACCATACTGCATAACAAAATAAGGTATACTTACAACTAAACCAGGCAAGTCTAATCGATTAACCTCATTAATCAGAACCATTGCGGCCAAACCACAAAATGTGTACCTAAGGATAACTTCATCATATTAATAGTCTACTAAAAAACCAAGTATGTGCATGTATAACTGGAATGCATGAATACAAGTTGGTAAAATTGCATTTTTAGTCCCAAATGAGTGGACCCTCAGCACTTAGATCACGTGCCTTACAAATAGCGCTTTTGATCCCAATTTTTAGAATGCTTGCACTTTGGGTCCCATCAACCCCCCCCCCCCCCCCCCTTTCCTTCTGGTTTCAAATGACTATCTAAGTTTTAAACTTTGAGTTAATTGGATGGAAAGGAGCAATCGGACCAGAAGTGCAAAACATTTTAAGAAAATTGGGACCAAATGATCAATTCTGTAAAATGTGGATCCAATTTATTGAAGGTTCAGTCCTATGGGACTAAAAATATAATTAGTCAATACTAGTCATTTTAGTGTTGTATTGTACTTACCCACCATGAGCTTCTGTACCAGGTTCACCAGAAATTCCACCTTCATGGGTCTGGCAACTGCAAGAGGTAATATTATGTATAACCTCAAAATATAATTGAAGAAACTAGAAGGAAACAATCACATCTTGCACCAAAACATGTAAACCCCTTTACTGGCTTTAGTTCAAAAGATTTAAACAATTAAGCATGTTTTCTCCAGCTATTAAGATTTTTCGGACAAAATGGCCCTGTCTAGTAAAGAAAATTATAATTTCTGCAAGTCAAAAACACACTCCAGATGGAAGGAATTGGAATACATCATCAGTAGCAGTCCCTAGGAATATCCTAGATTCTTGTAGGTAACATATTCTCCCAATTCCTCGAATACTATGCTTATAGGTTCCTAAAAAGTTAGCTGCTATGGGAGCATGATATAATTATATACTTTCAGCATATATTCCATATCACAATTTTCCTGCTTCACTAGACTGTTTTTAGATATAAGCAGGTCAATGTATTGTAAAGAATACATAGTTACATTCACAAACAGAAAGTTAATTAAGCTTCAGGGTGGGGGCAATATTAAGTAAACATTGTAAAGAATACAAAGTTACATACACAAACAGAAAGTTAATTAAGCTTCAGGGTGGGGGCAATATTAAGTAAACATTCATGTGAACCTTAATATGTAATCTCCAACATTTTGAATCAGCCTATCATCCAGAATGTTAAGAGCACTAGCCACCTAAATGAAGCAAAACAGTCAACATAGTTGATATGAGTAAGAATGCATTCAATAAAACTTATTATTCATTATACCAGCCTCATAAAATTGAAAGGTAATAATCACTTCAACCAAGAATGCAACGAAAAATGATATACAGATGGAACAACAAACTACCAGAATAACCTGCCTAATCTCCAGGTTTCACTGGCTCTAATTTCACAAAAAAGGGTCAAGAAAACATCATTGTATAAAAGGTAAGCACCCACCACTGGCGCAAGATCAAGTTATGCATGAAAAACTATGTTCTACAAATATATATATATATGCCTTTGCTTTCATGCCTTTATCTGCCAAAAGAAAATATATTGAGAACCAATGTGCATAATTAACTTGACTGTTGATACAGGGTTGGCTTGCCATACATGCAGCTTTATCAATAAAACTTTGAAGCTTGCTGAAAATGCAGAATAAGAAATTAAAAACAAACAGCTTACCAATTTGAATAATAGACGAGTTAATTATGCACATTGGTTTCAAATGTTCAGACTGTTCATGTGGCTATGCATATCAACCACACAAAAGTTAAATATGATTTGCAACTTACTGATATAGCAGTGTAGCAAGCACGAACATCTATTTCTCCACCATCATGCATCCTGAAAGAAATTATAAGAGATGGGAGCTGAACTTTTCAGACAAAGCACAACAGACTCAATACATTGTGAATCTATTTCATACCTGAAGCCGCCACTTTTTTCTTTCATTCTCAGCAAAAATGCATACAGGGTTTTTCTGGGATGCAAGAACAAATTATAATTGAGAATAATCCAAATATGGTATAAAGCAAACGTTATACCGTAGAATGGATTGACCACCTATTTATTGATGATAAAGATCTTTGACCTCCCAGAGTAATAAGCGAATTGACAGCAGCATAAGTGGTTGCCAGATGAGGCATCTGATAATAGTCGGACATAATCAATTAATAAGATGTTAATGCAAGTAATAATGAGCCTCACACTGTATAACAATTTGAAGAGGAAACTATAGCTCCAACAGCTGTGCATAAAAATGAACTCAATGGAATAAATAAGTGCAGAAAATGACAAAAGTAGTTACAAGCAGAGATCGTTCGTGAGCTTACTTTCTATGAAAGTTGCTGAGGTGAAATAGATTCTTTTGAGTTTATAAATTTTCTTAATGGATATGCAGTAAATCACCATTTCTTCGGGAATTCTGATCAACCTTTTGTTTGGGAAACAAAACAACAACTTTAATTTGAAGCATTGTCAAAATTCATGTACTGGTTGCCAAAAACCTTGGAGGAAATGCGTGAGCAATTAAAGAAATGTCACTATTACATAATATTGTCAACAAGTAGTTCCTTGGTTCCTACTTAATCACTCTCAAACATATACGTTAGCTACAAGCAACACAACTCAACTAAACAGGAAAAATAAAGCATACTACTTCTGTCATAATTAGTTCACTTCGCTTTGTCAGAAAATTATGTAGATCCTAATGTAACTATTCATAGAGAATATTATGCATCTTACTTTTGCAGTCATTTGATAATTTTTCAGTCACATGTATATAATTGTGTAGCCTCAAGAGAGGCAGATATTCTGAGATTTTCTTTCATTGATCGTTCTATCTACTGTTACAGGTGAATATTAAGAGTGGTTCCAGCAAATTTTGCCATAAATATTCTCTGCACACAGTTGCTAAGTAAACTTCACTTCAGCAATCCTAACAGGTAAAAATGCTAGAGAAGACACAGAAAAAAGTGTTACAAAGATATAAAAAATAAAATATGTAACAGACAGAGATAAACTATTGAAATCAAATTAGATCTGTTCATTTGATAAATATGTTCGAAAATATATACCCAAAGTATAAGAAAACTAGTTTACCTGACCTGGTCCACCGCCATATCCACCGTTTGGGTCCTACCAATGACATTAGATGAAGTAAATATCATTCAGCCTCAATCAGAAAAAGAAATTGGAGAACTTACTGAGCTTATCAAAATTATCTTGAAAGAATCAACTCCAAAACAACCACAATAGGCATACCATAGAGTACATATTCTATTTTTCAGTTAACACTAAATATAATGAACTAGTATAGAGCTAGTCTAACACCTACTTTGTGGTCGAACTCAAAACCAAGACCCTGTAATGTACATCACAAGGTGGAACTACATGTAGTTGTAAATTTGCTTCATCAGAACTTGGATATCTGGCTTTGAGTAATTGAAACAGGTTGTCTATATATCCCTTTGAATTCCCTACTTGCTATGCCTCTCTAACTTCTTTGATTAGTTCATTATTAAAGTTAACAACTTTCCACTGTGTGCCCCATTTTCTAATCTGAAGGGGGGCACGTCATGAATGTAACTTCAGCAAATATTTATCCAAAGGTGAAAATGAGGAAGTTGGGCTATTTGCTAGTGCATAAGATGCATGGAGCACAAGAGGACACGTAATATTTCAGTACAGAAATGAAAATGTCAGCTATCATGATCTCATAGTTATATATTTGAAAGGAAAAATAAACTAATCCAAATGAAATTTCGCACAAACATAGAACATAAGGTGTCAAACCTGGCAACGTTCGAGAAAATCCACAACATCATTTTCCAGTTTGTCATCAAGACAATCCCCCAACAAAGCAATTGAGTGAATGATCCAATAGCAAAGCCAAGGTCGACTGTGCATATACATATATGCAAAAAAAAAGATTGAGAAAAAACGCAGCTCACAAGCTAAACAAAACCAGAAATAATGATCAATGCTGCTAAAAAATCCTACTCCGCAAATCTAGACATCATCATAGCCACATCATTCGTACCTATTAACTGAATTCAAGTAAATATCCAAAAAGAAAAAGAAAAAAAGATTACTTGGCGTCCAAAACGACAAAACTAGGGGCTAGAAGTTTGAGACTTTTGGTGAGATACTCAATGTGGTTGTCGCGTAGAAGCTCAAAGCTATATCAAAAACAAATAACCAGTAAACTAAAAGCAATTAACCGTAATAAAGCAAAAACTGATCAATGAATTGGGGTGTGGGGTAAAACCCTAATTTAAAGAGTTTAAGTTGGAAGATAACTTGACAGATTGGGCTTGGGGTGGAAGGCGGCAGACGAGGTCATACATCTGGAAAACGTGATTTTGTACCATCCATTGTTCATTCTGTGTTTTGGTGGCTCTCGTGTTCTCCATTGCGACTGCGCCGGTTAGTATAGGTTGGTGGTATTTCCGGTGGTTTGCTTGGGTTTACTTTACTTTACTCGGGTTTATGAAAATGGAAAAATGTAGTTTTAGGGAATCGAAAACGTCTTGAGTATACAATAACGCGTTAAAGCTAGTTAAAATTGCAACACACCACTCACTTTGAGATCAAAATGTCGTGTTTCGATACGATTTCACCGAAAAGGCGAAAACACCGAGAAGTTTTAACTTTTAATCAACCAAAATATGGAGTATTTTCTAATTTATACTTTTTCCAAATGTTTCTCGAAAGTTTCCGAAAAAATTCAAAATGCTCCCGAAAGGTTTTCAATATTTAACTTACCGAAACATAATACGAAGACGAAACTTTCAATCGCAAAATCTAGGAGTTCTTTCTTACGTCTAGTCTAGTCTAGTCAAGAAATTTAACAAGTTGAGCGTTACATGGAGATACTTTTGAAAATCGATCCATGCGCAAGCATGTGCTGAAAATGGTTTGGACAATAAAGAGATGTAAATAAAATTGTAATGTTGCGTTTTAATTCACAATTACTATTTATTTTATGGTCTATAAAACTATGACCGAAATTTAAATTAAGCTTTCAAATTTTGATTCAAGTTCATTCAATAAAAGTTCATTTGAGTTCGGTTCGTTATACATAATAACGAAGAGTGAACAAAGTTTCTTGTTTGATAACTTCTGAAGCTCAGTCCGAGCTCGACTCAATAAGCTTGAAATTGAAAATATATATGTAATATGTAAAAATATCAAGTTACTCAATACTCGGCTCGATTTTTTTCAATAAAAGCTCATTTATACTCAGCTCGTGTAGCAATGAAATAATGATGCTCAACACAATTCCAAGCTCGATACAAGAAAATTTATAAAAGGTAACGATTAATATGATTTAATAATTTGAAAGATTGAAACAAAATGAAAAAGAAAACATTGAAAAAAAAAGTGACAAATTATATGAAAGACAATAAAATGTAAAAAAAAGGTTGCAACTCACTACAAAAAAATAGGCATTTACCGACAGATTATCCGATGGATTTTGCCTGTCGGAAAAAAATTTCGACGGGCTTTAAGACGGACAAATTTCCCACGGACGTTCGTCGAAAATTTTCCGACGTACATTTCTCAGGCATTTTCCTATGGCCAATGGGCGTCGGAACATATGACACATGTCATTTTTCCAATGGAATATTTTAGTCGAATTTTTTTAATTGATTTTATGACGGAATAAATCAGTCGAAAATATTATTTAATTAATTTATTTTAAAAAATATTCCGACAGATACCATCCATCGATTTTTTTATTTCCCAACGGTTATCTTAAGTCGAAAATTTACTATGATTTTTAATTATTATTTCTGATGGATATATTTTTCGAAAATTATTTATTTTAAAATTTATTTAATATTTTTTAATTTCCTAACCAATTAATTTCGTTGCAAATAATCGTCATAACATTTAAGTGAAAGTTATTTTTTGAGTATTTTCGTTTCCGCCTCCCCCCAAGAAAAAATAATTGTATATTACAACCAAAACACATAAATTAAACAATTCATTTTTAACAAACTAAATTAAATTAAAATGTTGTCAAAATGTCACAAATTACAATATTCATCAGTGATCATCAGGTTGAGATTGTTACTAGTTATGGGACTGTATCATATACTAGCAGGCATGGAGTTTAACATACGCTT
Source organism: Penstemon davidsonii (assembly GCA_034814905.1). Taxonomy (NCBI): domain Eukaryota; kingdom Viridiplantae; phylum Streptophyta; class Magnoliopsida; order Lamiales; family Plantaginaceae; genus Penstemon; species Penstemon davidsonii. The sequence continues at coordinate 11,856,087 of JAYDYQ010002688.1, forward strand.
GTAGAGCTCCATCTTTTCTTGCATAGCCGTGTACTGCTGCAACTGTTGTTGCGTATGTTGCATTTGTTATTGCATCTGATCTATTAGTTCTTGCATAGCCAATACCCCTGCAACTGTTTTTCTAAAGTTTGGATTCTCGACATTAGCTCTGGAACAACTGCATTAGCTTCGGAATATTCCAATATCGATGAACTAAGCCTGACCGAGTTGTCTCACCAACCAAACCGTAAATCCTACCCTTGTTCCATCCGCCCACGGTCTTTATCCTAGTTTGAATAACAAATTGAAAGAACAATTAGTTTTTAAATCATTAATAGTGATGCATAAAATAAAATAAAATATTTCTTAGACATTAATATTAATTGCAACTCATCAACTTGCGATGATTCCCCAGCTACATTTGTGGATTCTTGGCTAGAGAAGTTTTCCACGTACCTTTCCTAGGAATTTTTTTACTTAGTCCTGGTCTAGGAGATATTTCCTAGACAATGGGATTGAAAATGTACCACATAATTAATTGTAATTATATCGTGCTCTCATAATGATGATTTTATATATTTTCAACCACATGTTCTAAGAAAATATCATAGATCAGGTCTAAGTAAGAATGTCCCTTTTCCTAACAGATACGAATATTAGTTAGTCAAAATCCTTAACATATGACATTAATCAAACACAACGCATTAATTAACTAGTTATGGATTGTTTGACTTACATATGTAGCCTTCAAATGTAGGGGTGGGATCGGGACGGGTTTTCGGGAATTCGGGTACTTCGGGACGGGATTTCGGGTTTCGGGATATCAAATTTAAGTCCCGAAACCCGGTAGATGAACCAAGGTCCCGTGGGTTTCGGGTACCCGATTTAATTTCGGGATTTCGGGACGGGTTCGGGAGTCCCGGGAATCTAAGTTGCAAATTTAAATTGTGCAAATTAAACTTTTTTTTTGGAGCTAACTGTTAAAATGAAATGACAAAATATCATGACTACTAGTCTACTGTACAACAAACCAATTCAAACATATCACCACAACCATTTCAAAAAAAGAAAAATATATTATCACAAGCTCACAACACAATGAAATTAATAAAATCAAAGTGACAACTCCAAATAACATGGTTCAACAATCCAAATTACCAAAGTAAAGTGTGCAAATCAAACATATCCCGTAAGTCATAATAAAGTCTATTAGGTATTAGATTTTTGGATAATTGGATTTTTTTTTATATATATAAATCTATTTTAATTAAACTATTAATCGGGACCGGGTTCCCCGATCGGGATGGGATCAAAACCCGAAACCCGTCCCGATTTTCCTTGACCGGGTTTCGGGATGCCCCGAACCCGAAAAAAACCCGTTTTCTTCCGTCCCAAATGGGAAAACCCGATCGGGACGGGACGGGTACCCGAAACCCGGTCCCATTTACCCAGCCCTATTCAAATGCTCCTCGACCCAAATTGGCTCCCCGTGTTCGTTGTATTTATCTAGGTGTGTAAAATTTGCTTGGGTTGGTGAATCTCCCAAGGAATTCTCCTACAACAATTTTGGGATCGAATTGAATTTGAGGGAGAAGAATTTGTGTTTTTTTGTATTTTTATGTGTAAATATTGTAGATAATGGAGGGCATTCGTGACATTTTACAATTTTCGTTAAATTTGACTCACGGCCGTCAGGTCAATGTGGTTCCTTGTAATTTCTATCACGGGATTTCTTGTAATATCACTAAACCTTAGGGGTTTGGTTGTAATTTGTAAATCACCCATATTTATTTGTTCAACCATAATTTTTTTGATTTGGTTCGTTTAAGGCTATGTTTGGTAGATTAGTTTCAAGTCAAGATGGATATTAAATCAAATCATATTTTAGTAATGATACAATTTAACTTATTTACAGTTATAGTTATTATTAAGATCAATTTTTTTAATTTTTTGGATACATTGATAAAGAGATTGATAAATGAAGAGATTAGTGATAGTTTAATTTATGACAAACCTCACTTTCTCCTTGTGCGGAAATTCAGTGCATCTCCATCAACAGGAGAAAAATATTAAATTTGGCTCCACTGAAGTGTGATGACTATCTACTAACTCAAATAATAAACTTTAAATTTAATCATCACGTTTTAGTATTTTCAATATTTAGTTATAAAAGTTAATATAAACATTCATATCCTATATAATCAGGATCAAATAAAGAATCTAATAAATCTGACGAAAGTTCAAACTAAAATCCGGCCCAACAGCCCTGGACATAATGTGGGTCGGCCCGTCAGTGTCAAAACTGGAAGGCCCATTAATAAACCAACACGACACTCATCAGAATCTGGAAATCGAACTAACCTAGGGTTTAACAATACAGCTGAGATTTTGAATCAATTGCCAGAAATGGCGTCCAATTGTGCTAGAAACCTCGTTCGACGGTCCAGCAACACCGCAAAAAACTTCTTATCTCGCGCCCAATCACCGCCTTCCGTTCCCGCAGGACCATCGAAGCTCAGTGGACTCTCAGCCACACCCCCCCGCCACCGATCCATCTTCTCCTCCAGGTTCGCCTGAAAATGCTCGTCATTTTGAATTTATAATGCAAATTCTCATTATTGAATTTATTACAGTTAAAATAAATAAATTAGGGATTGTGAATGTTTAGGCTGCCGTTGGAGCTAGGATGCGGTGTGTCGTTGATGCCTTTGCATTCAGTTACTGCATCCGCTTTGCTTAAGTCAATGCTGTCTTCCGAGGTTGGCCAGTGGGGTGTTCTCTCTGAAGGTGTGTATTCTAGTTGCAATTCGACATATTTGAGCTTAATATGAAAATTTACTTTTAGTGATGTTTAAAATGCTAAATAAAAATAAACCTTACACAATGTTGTTTTTCCAGTGATTTTTCCAATAGTAAATTCTAAAATGTTAGTAGTTTTCGCGTGTAAACCCATCAGGATTGAAGTTAAATGCAGAATGTTCTTCGATATTTTTGAGTTGTAGCAAGAGTACTGGATTTCCTAAGCTCATTTAATATTTTGACGAGCAATACTATTACAATGAATCACTTCTATTGTTTTCTCCTTATCTATATATATGTATTTGCGCGCGCGCACACACACACTGCGTGTTCTACTAAAGCAGGAGAGAAATTCAACGAAATACTATCGCAATGAATCAGCTCATTGATGGTGTTCTCCTTATGTAGATACACACACACACACACACACACACATTTTCTACTAAAGCAGGAGAAAAGTTGAAGTAGCAATACTACTGCAATAAATCAGTTTATTGATCCTTTTCTTAAATAGCTGATCGTCCAAGTTGTTATGATTCGTAAATTGCATTTCGATCATTTGAATAGAAATGCGCCTCTAAAATTTCCTCGTGTTTAATGTTTAGATGATGGACTGATTTTGCTTTATTTGATTTTCACAGGCTTCGCGACACCACTATAACAATGGCCTTTTGGATTCCTCAAACATAGAGATGGTGGGAAGTGCCCCCACCAACATTTACTTCCATCCATGTGTTTCTTCGCACAAAAATAACTGTAATGTGAAAATTGTTACACTGATTACTGATAGTAGAGTATGTTTCATCTTTACTTGCCCTTTAAATCAAAACATTGGCTATCAATCTCTGGGTTTTTGAAATGATGTGTATTTACCGCAGTAAATCAAAGTACCAGATATTAGACACCTACAATGCGAGGAAGTTTTGCTAGCGAAAAGCATCCAATGCGAGACAAATTTCGGCTAGCAAGCAAGCCTTAAAAATGTCATGATATTTGATTTTTATTATGTTTAATTTTTAGATTTCTATTCTATCAATATCTAGGATTCAGTTTAATTGCTGTTATTTATATGCATGTGAAACAAATTATTTTAAATATTCTTAATGTTACCATTTTAGTTTACACTATAAGAATACTAAATTCACAAATTTATTGATATTTAAGTGACAATAATAAAGTTAAGACATACAACAAATAACAATATTTGTTCAATATAGCTGTTAAAAATATATAACATGGCTGTTGAGATTTAGTGACAATAAAAAGTATCTATTATTTAAATTATATCTATGTTGAGTATAATAGAATTTCATTTACAAATAGCTATTATAATAAAAATTTGAAAAATGAAATGATATAATAAGTATGTCAAAAAGAATGAAAACATGATGAATGTCAAAAGTGACCATTTAAAACATTGTTCACCAGCTAAATGTCCCATTGGAGATGCTTTTATATATTAATCTCAAATAGTTAATTATCTGCAAAATTTTGTCAGTCTTTCTTCAATTCTCAGTTCTATTTGTAGGTGACTGAACAACAAGTTGAAATTCTACAGTTTCTATAAAATCAAGACTAGAGGATACAATAGGTATTAATTAAGATGTATCGGCTCCATCTCTGAGAAACTGCAAGTCCTTCATTTGCAGCTGCACTGCTTCTTTCGGTAAGGGCTTTGCCTCCGTTAGGTATTCTTCAGTTCCTTCTGCAACTCTCTTCGACTTCTCTTTGATAATTCTTTCTATTTCTGACTGTCCTACAGTGGGAAATACGGCTTTAAGCATGATATATAGCAGTTGCTCATCTTCTTCTTCTATAGGATCTCTACCAAAGCAGCAGACATATATGGCCTCAAGAGCTTTTTCTGCTCGAACTTCCATGGGAATGTTAGGGGCAGAGGCTCCGAGTTTTGCTCTTCTCTGCAGGTGAATAAGAGCGCACAAGTTTTCTAATGGTTATAATATCATCATCTTTGGAAGAGGAAAGACTTGGAACTAAAATGCAATGAACAAATCCCTTCAATACGAGGCTATAAATCTTTCTCCTACCATTGTTTACACAAGAAAATGTCTTTTCTTAGTTAAAAAAAATAGGTCTTAGCGAAGTCTAGCGAACGTGAGGCTTGATATTGACTCTAACGACGATATTTGAACCTAAGCCAAACAAAGCCAATCCTCACAAGCTAAATGAACACTTGTTGATCCAACTTTTGGAATGCTAGTACTTTTAGGAATTATAATATGTCCTAATTCAATCACAAAAAATATAAACAACCAGTAACACATAAATTTATAGAGGTTTGTCACATCTAGTGGAACTACAATCTTGGTTGTCTTAATTCACTTCACTGTGATGGAGAAGTTTACAAGAGAAGTGCGATCATCATCGAACACTACTACACGTAGAGCAACTGAAATTACAATATCGATGCGCATACAAATACGGCGTAGAGAGTTAACTAAATCTTTCAGTTATAAGGTAAAGATAGAACAATTGGATCATAATTATGCAACCTCCAAATAAGCAAATTAAAGTTATAGCAAAAGAATTAAAGAAACTAACCTCTCTTGAAGCATTCATCATGGCAATAAAATTTTCCTCTTCAAATTCAATATCATTTGAAATTCGTAGCCTTGCTACTCCTTCCAATATCTCCTCAGATTTTAGTAAACCAGCACCCACTGCAGCTAGCCAACAGCATAACAACACATACAGAGTATCCCCTGCCTATCAACAACAACCACAAACCAATTTCAAAGTCCTTTAATTTCAACATTCCGTCGCTTGAAATTCGAATTGTGTTCTAAAATAGAGTAAATTAGGTTTTCGAAAATTTCAAAAAAAAAAAAGAAAAAAGAAATATCGAACAGAATAATACACCTTTCCGCGTCGATCTTGGAAGTCATAGAAAGCTTTGGAATCATTAACAGAACATTTCTTCCCCACTCTCCTCCTGAATTCAGCAAAATCGATAATATCTCCCCCTACGCCCCCTTCGTCGCTGAAAATTCTCGCGGCGAGTCCGATTACCGGTAGAGCACCGATGACTTTACTGAAGAAACCGGAAATGGAGCTGGATTCTTCCATGTAAGCTTTAATGAGAAATACACCGCCATTGGGCTTGGGTTTGGTGCTACGAGAAGGTTTGTAGAGGTGAGGTAGGAAGAGTAGAGATGGTGATGGGGTGGGTTTGCAATTGAGGGTGTAGTAGATGTGATTGTGTGAAGAAGAGGATAGGACCGCCATTGTTGGTATTTTTGCTGGTTTATTTGGTTGGTCTAATTATGGCCTCTCGGTTGGATGAGTGGTGATGATGTGGCGTATGGTATCAGCATGGTCTAGGATTTTGATTTGTTTTGTATCATTTTTTTTCGTTAGTTTAAGAACTTATTTGATACTAACAGTGAGATTGGTCTCATGAAAGAAATTAGTCACTGTAAAGTAGCAAATTCAGGTTCGAATTCTTCACTTAATGTTTAGCGCGTCTCGAAAGGGATTAAACCTTTGAAAAAAAAAAAAAACTTATTTGATAGCTCCATTAGTTTATGCTCAAATGGGAACAAACTAATCAAATTGAAAAATGAAAGTGATGTTGTCTCACAATTTCTGCACTTATATATTTCACAAAATATAGAATATAAAAAATAAATTCATGCATTATTAAAGCATGTAAATCATACTTATCTTGTTAGAATTAATTCGTAGAACACTTTAATCAACACACAAAATAGGAAATAAAACCGAAGCTTTCTGAAACAAATTTCGTTAAGACAATATTTTCGAGGCTACCACGGTGCATACAGTTTGATTCCCGGTAGTCTCCCAAAATACAACAGTCTGTTGTTCATTATTTGCACAAATAATGAACCCACAACGAACTTGAACAAACAGAAATTTCAGACTAAATTTTGACGAAAGTAAGAGAAAGAAAGAGTAGTAATTTTCCATTTAGTTACTATGAATTGTTACAAAATTTGTCAAATTCTGTCTTGAAAATGGAGACAATGTTTCGGTATAAATGGTACATCTTCGAACCGAATATACACATCTCTTACTCTTATTTACTCCCTTTGTCCCCTTTTTTTGACTCCATTAGCTACAGTACCTGGTCAAACTTTTCAATCTTTTAAGTGATTTATCATGCTAATTATTCATATTTGTGATGTATTAAACCTTTTAAATATTAATATATATGGTGTCATATGTTATTATCAACTTATTAGTGAAATATATTAATTAAATTATTTATTACAATTTTTATAAATTTAGTCAAATTAACTGGTCAACTGTATCAATGGATTAAGAAAAATGGGACGAAAGAAGTATTTTATTCACATATAAAGACCTCAACAATCCCCCACAAGAATGAAATTGTTCTTCGAGTCCCATCACATGAGACATATCATGTTAAAATTTCTTTAAGAATAATACTGCATCGGGATAAGTGAAATATTTCATCTTGAACATTCCCTTAGTCAAACTTATCGGATTTACTTAGTCAATCGGTGAAATATTTCATCTTGAACCGTCGGTTATTGATGTAAACCAATACAATAAACTTAACACAATATTAGATCGATTTGCTTCAAGTTCTCGATTTTGAAAGTGTATCACATTATATGGTTGAGACCAAAACGACTCGGGAAGAGTTTAAAACGGCAAGGAATCGTGGGTACCTCATGGCTCATACAACCCATTCAATTTGACAAACATATGAAGACTGAAGTTTTTTTTTTTTTGAGAGAATATGAAGACTGAAGTTGAAGACTGCAATTAATGTCAACATAAATGGCATTCCAAGAGGACTCGGGCCTGTTTGTTTGGCGTTTGGGAAAGTAGTTTGGGAGAGTAGTGGAGGTTTGTGAAATAATCTCGATTTGCGTAATGTTGTTTGTTTGGGTTTTGAGAGAATGGTTTGAGAAATAAAGTAGGTGTAGGTTTTTTTGGAATAGTTGGGTTGTAGGTGTAAGACTTTATGTCAAATCATGTTTGTTATGTGAGATAAATTGTGTAAGAGATAGGTTACTTTATGTCAAATCAAAGTAGAGTTTGTATAGATTTTGTTTAGAGATACGAAAATTGTTGTTTGTTTGGCTTTTGAGAGAGTAGTTTGAGAAAATTAATGGATGAAAAATTTATTTCGAAAAATAGAAAACATGTTTGTTTGGCATTTCCCAAACACGAAAAAATTATGGGAAACGCCAAACAAATTCTTTTCTTAATTTGTCACTTTTTTTTTTCCCAAGGTTCACTAGAACTGAATATAAACATAATAGTGGAGGCTTAGGGCTTCTTCAACCACCAAAGTCCTTGAGTTGTCCCGCCCAAGCTTTTTTTGCGTCCAAAATCTCTCTTTTGTAGTTCTGTTGAAAGAAAATAAAAAAGATAAAAAATATCAATTCATTTATCTTAAGAAACTGATACACTATGACAAAAAAAGCTACAAATACCCAAAAAGTTTCCCAGAAGTGCAAATACATTGAAAATCCTGGCATGATTGAGTGCAAATATAAACATTAAACTCTAGTCAAATTGTGTGTTATCCACAGTTGACTTGCCTAAATTTACTAACTACAATACCTTGGTATTATCAATAACTCAATCAGGACTTTTCAAATATTTTCACTAGATTAAACTAACCGTAATCAATTGGTATTAATTAAAATCCGCCACCGTAAGCAATAGAATAGATATATTTTAATATTATTATATATCTACATGTAATTTATTACAAAAATATAAAAAATCGAATAAATATATTTTAATACTATTATATACCCACACAGAGCTGGCCTGACATATTTAGGGCCCTAGGCAAAAATTAAAATTGGGCCTTTTTTACAAAAAAAAAATGTATAATTTTAAAATTATTTTTCTTACTTTTAAAAATGTAAGATTATTTTTAAGTATTTACTGACATATTAGTAATTGATGGATAAAATGACAAATTAATTGATCTTTTTTAGATTCAATCGCAATATCTTTTTATAACATTTCAATCTAAAACTTTCTCTTCACAAAAGTAAATACTGGAAGTATCGTGTGTGTATATATATATATATATATATGGATAATTAAAGTATCAGGAATACAGTTATAAAATTAATGTACGTTAACAAATATAACTTCTTACTTGTCAGAATCAATAAATAGATAAAATGTGAAAGTAGAATATTTCTGCTCTCGCTACTATCTTAGGGGTGTGCAACGGTACAAATTTCGGTATATAGACTGGTGCGGTAATTTCAAAATTTGTCACGTATGCCAAACAAAACTATTCGGTTCAATTACCAAACAATTTAGTCCGCTACCAAAAAACTGGGACGTGTATGTAGTTTTGAGTCTTCTTTGTAATAAATAAATATTAAAAATTGTAGCTTGACTCAAATTTCTTTAAGATTGTAGTTAAGACCCTTTTAATTATTCTTTTTGAATAGATTAATGTAAAACCATTAATTAACATGCTAAAAAAGATAGAAAACAAAAAGCAGAAAAGAAAGGTAGAAAAGATTATGATTCAATTTGATTCTTTTTCAAAATTTTCTTCATTGTTCTTTCTTATCATGGGACCCTTGATCTCTTTAAGAAATTGTCTCATGCAAAAAACAATATTCTTTTCTTGAGGTGACTCCATTACATAAAGCCATGATCATATAGTTGTATATGTTTAGTTGAATTAATTTCAAGTGCTTTTTTTTTTTTTTTTTGAGAATTCATTTCAAGTGAAATTATTTGTCAAATATTGGATTTACAAGTTTAGCTTACTACTACATGGCTCATTTAATATTATTAAATATTCACCAATTATAATTATGATTACAAGTTTAAGAACACCTATAAAAACTGAATTAGAGGAATAGCGACTGAAAAGCACATGGGGTGCATAGGCTTAAATGATTAATAGGGCATAGGGGTTTGAAAAGCATTCATATGTTTCATTATCTTCATTTTGTTTTCAAGTATCATCCAGATTATTTACATTATATATAAAAATATGTTTACAAATCTAACATCTTATTATATTGCATCATATAGTTTTTATAAGACTCACATATAATCGATTCTAAATTTTTCTACACGACATACTCTACGAATCTAAAATCATTTACTACTAGCACGTTAAATTTATTAAATTACGAAAAAGAAAAAAGAGTTCCTACCTAAACACCAATAGCTAGTAATTTGGTTAAAATAAATTTTTTATGTTGAGGTTGAAAATACCAAAAAATATACTTTTAGTATTCAAAGTGCCAACATTCTATATTTTCAGAGTGCGAAGTATCAAAATCTATATTTTCAAGGTGCAAAGTGTATTGTTTAACATTAAACAATCTGGCCTCGACCTGTAGGTATAGGCTTAGGATTTTTGAATTTTCTTTTCATTATAATTTGGCCTATTCTTAGAGTGTACTGTGTTGGCAAAATTGTTTTAATCTGTTATTTTCTTAGAAGTTCAATTCCATTTTTTCTTTAGTTTATCCTTTCGAATTAATTGTTCTAAGTCCTCACTAAGAGGAGAGAGAAAAACAATTACTCCCACTATTTCAAAATATATGTCGTTATAGTAAAAATAAAATATTTCAAAATACATGTTATTTTAGAATCCAAAAAGAGACTTAAATTCTTTTTTGATATTTTTATCCTTTCTCATTAATGACAATATGAGAAGTCACATATTTTTTTTTTATTTCTTTTCAAGAGTAGTTTTGCACTATAAGACTTTTATTCTCCTAAATTTAGGTAATTAATAGTTTCCTTAATCTTTGTGAAACGACCTTACACGACATGTATTTTGAGATGGAGGGAGTACTAATTAGTGAGGGTATTTTAAGATTTCTATTTTCAAATGGTGGCTATTTAATAGGTTTTTTAATTCGCGTATCACTATCCAAAACAATAAATAATATAAAACGAAGGTAGTACTTTTTATCATTTTACCTACATGTGATTGGTTAGTGGAAGTGACCAGTCACTACAAAATAACGAACCCAAGTTTGAATTCTTGATGGGAAACATTTACACTTTATGTGTCCGATACGTCTCAAAATTAATTAAACCCTTGAGAAATAAAAATAAAATCTCAAACTCTATAAATATATTAATTTAGACCAATTTGACGCTTAACTCCTACTTTCTGTTTTTAAATCTCAATATTCGAACTTAGTCTAAATCATTGATATAACATAGATCCAACACCAAAACCGAATCCGATCCAGACTTATTTCGAAGGCTCCAGATCCCTAAGAGGATAGAATTAGAGACGGTTCATTATCATTGGGCCACCTCGCTACTTTAATCAATTAACCGGACTCTATTTTCAACCCTAATCATGAATAGTGTACCGCTTAATCAATTCTATCAGTAAAAAGCGAAGTTAATCGGAGAATTTTATCAATTCTACGAAGTATGGATAAGGTGAGATTTAAAACACATCTAATTTTTCAATTTTGATATACTTCTTCACATTCTTTTTAATTAAAATATTCATTATTAAATCCCAAAACTAAAACTCATAGCGGAATGGTAAGGATTGAGGTGATGTGGAAAATCTCTTCTCCGGCAACACGCAGATTCGAACATCGTGTGGGATAAATTTCCACTGAAATATTGTGTGGTTTGTATTGGGGTTGGTAACATGTTGGCTCTCTCCATCAGAACTCTGTCATCCGTGCACATCCCTCGATTTAAATCATTCCTTTCTTCCGGATTAACCTTTTGAAAAAAAAAATCATCCAAATAGAAAGTCGTCCACTAGATAGACAGCCCTACCAATTATCTAATTTGGCACACGCCAATGCCACCTCAGACCAATAATATGCTTATCTTTATAATAATAAATGGATGGTTATCATAACCAATAAATCAAAAAGGTTTAAGTTCTTTTTTTCTTTATCCTAATTAGAAAATGGCATAAGCCCCATATTGTCCCCCAAGAAAATTGTGGTAACAAATTTTGATTTTGCTTCTGATTCTTGGCCCAGCTACTCCCTATGTCTCCACTTCCAATTTGGCCCTAACTGACTAGATGCATGCATTTATTTTGGGTTAAGCAATAGAGTTTTTAAGTAGGAAAATGTATATAAATGACAGTCCTATTTTGTACAACTCAGTTACAATCTAACTGGAGAAAGTTTGCAATTTTTACCATCAAAAATTTTAAATAATAAATTTGAGTCCACTTATAATTTGTTAAAAGTTTTTGTTTTGTGCAAATAGTTTCAACAACTTATTTTACCTTAGTACGTGTCTATTGTAATTTTTACCCCCACAATTTCTTTAATTCAAAGTATCTTTTTCTACTAAACATGTATGTGTTTTTACCCCCCAAATTTTCAATTTGTTATTATGTCATATACGAAATTTCGACCTCGTTTCTATAATTTTAAAAAATGTTAAAAGTTCTTACAATTAAAAGTGAATTTGTACCATATTCATTGTCTCATAGCTTTAGAAGTTTTATTGACATTTCGACCTCGACTATAAACTACAAATGTAAACACACATTAATAATCTTTACTAATAAATTTGATTTCGACTCGTGTTCCACACGATGACAACTCATTTAAGATTTATGGTAAATCCAATCAAAACTCAAGTTCAATAAAAAAAATTAAACTTGAAAATACATTACTCAATTACTCGAAGATGATGCTATTATATTTATATAATACAAATAATTTATGTTTTAAAAGGATTATTACGTGATGTAGATATGTATAGGTCTTTTTATTAAGTATGAATATTGTAGTGCAAATGTTACTAATAAGAAATAATTGACCGTTAAACCAAAAAAAAAAAAAAAGACCCACTACTTCCTTTAATTTAGATTGGACTATTATACAATCTAATTAATAGGTTGTAAAACTAGTGCTACTCTTCTTAAGTTCATAGAATGTGAGATTATCAATCAGGAGAGATTATATAATAAACAGTGAAGATTGATTCAACTGATAAAAAAAACTAATTATCTTGCATGCATAGCTAAGATCGAACGACTGCTATAGACACTTTTTATGAACTAGTTATAATCCCAAAATGTAAGATTAAAATAATTCAAAATTTTAAAAATTCTCCTTTTAAGTCTTTTTTTTCTTTTCTTAGAACAATTCTCCATTAACTCAAAATAGTAGGATTTGATCAACGAACCATTTTGCTATAATACAAGTATAGATTTAAAATATGAGATTTGAGGTGAAAATGGTAACGAAATCCGAATTTATCATGGCCTTGATAATTTCTTATGCAATAAATTAGGAAAATAAGTTAATTTATTTTTTCAGAAAAGACGTTACAAGCCATAAATATTAAGATGTTATAGACGTTACACATCACTTCATTAAGTTGACATAAATGAAAGATTTGTAACGTCTTTCTCATTTAATGTCTCGAATTAATTTCAATAATTCATATTCGTTTTTTATTTTCCTTTCCTAACGGGTATGTTGTTTCTCAAATATGATTAGACACTTGGCGAGAATCTAACCGTGGCAGATGAGAAGTCTCACATTTTATAATCCCAGAATGTAATATTAAAATAATTCAAAATTTTAAGAATTCTCCATTAAGACAAAACAGTAGGATTTGGTTAACGGACCATTTTGCTCTAATATAAGTATAGATTTAAAAAATGAGAAGCTGAGATTTGAGGTGAAAATTGTAATGAATTCCGAATTTATGGTGTGATAAATTAATAAAATGTAAAAAATATGAAAACGTTATAGAGATTACTCACTAATTCATTAAATTGATATAAATGAGAGATTTGTAATGTCTTCCTCAATTAATCTCTCGTATTGATTTCAATAATTCAAATATATTTTAATTTTTCCCTTCCTAATGCGTATGTTGTTTCTCAAATATGATTAGACACGTGGCGATGATCTAACCGTGGCACACGTAACTGGCACAGCAAATTCAAGGCCTACATAAAGACTACCAGACCGTGGTCTCATCATTTCAATATACCAGAAACAAAAAGTAGTCGTACACTTTTTCTTTTTAGCTAGTCTCAATTTTCTGATATTTGTTCAAATTTGTAAAGTGAGAGAGATGGCGATGAAACATGCCGCTACTTCTGCAGTTCGTGCTGTAACAGCTGCTCCTCCTTCAGCTCTTACCAGAAACCTTCACGTAAGCCTTCTCTATCTGAAACTTTTTATATTTTAATTCTAAATCCTGTGTGGTGAGAAATTCTCAAGATGATGGATGCTGTATGTATAATTTCCTCTGATCTTCAAAACTGTACTGCTAATTTCATCAACAGTGTAAGTTACGGTCATTGATTTGTATCGAAAAAGATAGAAACAAATTCGCTCGTCACAGTAAGTGTGTGATCGATCTTTTGACGGATTTTGTCGTTTTGTATCAGTGGCTGCCACACCCTTCATAGTTGCTGAATTTTCCAATTCGCCACTTGAACGACCAAGTAAAAACAAGTTCCTTTTAACAAAAACAAAATTTACTTCAACTAGTAAAAAAGTATTGAAAGTTTATTTCCAAATATTTTTTGCTCAAGGAATTATTCTGAATGCAGGTTCAATACATTTTATTTGTGATTAAGTGACATTTATAATTTACTAGAAATTAATCAATCACATTTTTCTTATAATTGATTGATGTGTGAACAAGCCAGATAAGATTTGTGTGCTATAATTTTACATTTTTTCATACTTGTTTGCAATTTCCATGGTAAAAAGTGACAATTTTCTACTTAATTATTTTGTGCAATAGGCTTCAGCTGGTAGTAAGAAGATTGTGGGTGTATTCTATAAGGGAAATGAGTATGCTGCAATGAACCCCAATTTCCTGGGGTGTGTTGAGAATGGATTGGGCATCCGAGAATGGTTGGAATCGCAAGGTCACCAGTATATAGTTACTCCTGACAAAGATGGACCAGATTCTGGTGAGTAAACATTACAGTCTACAGACAGTTCCATCAAATTAAATTAAATTACATGAATGTTTGTAACTAAATTAGATAGGAGTATATGTTAATTTTCTATCCTCATTAATGATAATATACTGATTGGTTTTTTGTCTGTTTTTTCAATGTTTATTTGCAGAGCTTGAGAAACACATCCCTGATCTCCATGTGCTGATAACCACTCCCTTCCATCCAGCATACGTGACAGCTGAAAGGATTAAAAAGGCGAAAAATTTGCAACTTTTGCTCACAGCTGGAGTTGGCTCAGACCATATTGATCTCAAGGCTGCAGCTGATGCTGGACTTACAGTCGCAGAAGTCACTGGAAGCAATGTTGTCTCTGTTGCTGAAGACGAACTAATGAGGATTCTCATTCTTGTTCGTAATTTCTTGCCTGGTTACAATCAGGTTGTAAGTGGGGACTGGAATGTTGCAGCTATTTCTCATCGAGCTTATGATCTTGAAGGTAAGACTGTTGGAACAGTTGGAGCTGGACGAATTGGCCGACTTTTACTCCAGAGGTTGAAACCGTTCAACTGTAATTTACTTTACCATGATCGGATTAAGATGGATCAAGAGTTGGAGACTCAAATAGGAGCCAAGTTTGAGGAGGATCTTGATGCAATGCTTCCGAAATGTGACATAATTGTTATAAATACACCTCTTACTGACAAAACAAAGTAAGTATGTTCATTTGTCTCAGTTTTGTGACTTGATGCAGAATTTTATAAAGCGCGGGACCAAAAATATTGAGTCCTATTGGACTAAAAACAGATTTTTTTCGGAAATCATCTTCACAAATTTGTTTATAGTTTAAAACTTTAAAAAAAAAAAAAAAAGTGGATATACTAACTGCAACAATGCCAACTTATATGATATGACATATAGAAGGCTTTTAATTCCAGGGTACACCCCTTCTTTACAAATTACAATTGAGCATAGAATATTTTTTATGAAAAGAAAAGAATATAAAGTAGTTTTACTGATGAAATAATTTGTTCTATCAATTTCAGAGGGTTGTTTGACAAAGATAGGATAGCTAAGCTCAAGAAGGGGGTTCTAATTGTGAACAATGCTAGAGGTGCAATCATGGACACACAAGCAGTTGTTGATGCCTGTTCAAGTGGGCATATTGCAGGTACGTCAAATAAATTTTAGAATAGAAATTGGTAACTTAAAATGTTCAATCCCTCGTCATCGTATATTTCCATTATTGGATTTAGGTTACAGTGGAGATGTTTGGAACCCGCAGCCAGCTCCAAAGGATCACCCGTGGCGATACATGCCGAATCAAGCTATGACTCCTCATATATCTGGAACTACCATTGATGCACAGGTAAGATCATGGCCATTCGTGTTCTCTTTGACTTTGATATGCTTTTTGCATTGTCTGATTCCGTAATCAGATGAAAGTGGTGCACCTAACGCTAACGAATTAGAAACCTCGATTTGACGGTGTAGTTGCGTTATGCGGCTGGAGTGAAGGACATGCTGGACAGGTATTTCAAAGGTGAGGATTTTCCTACTCAGCATTACATTGTCAAGGATGGAGAACTAGCAAGCCAGTACCGGTAGACGAGCTTTGGAGGCATGGTTGAGTCAGGGTTATATTTGTCTTTTCACAGACAAGGGCATGTTGCCGCTAAAATAAATTGATATGTACCGTTCCATTGAAGTAGTTTCTTGGCCGGGTTTTCAATATAATGAATAAATGAACTCAACCTTATTTCTGTTGATCTTGTTATTTTTCTTGTTTTGTGGTACAATTCATGTTTTGCTCTCTGTTGTTGAACTCAATTCATAAAGTTGTCTTAATCAAACCAGTATCCTTCCTTCATCTCACTTAATTTTATCCATTTTTTAAACTTTCACCAATTTGAAGATAATTATTGTTGGAGATCAACTAATTTCTATTGGTATTTGTACATGTGCGCACATGACAATTAGCGAATAAATTCTCTTCCCAGTTCTTTACACAGAAACTATGACTTCATTTCTGTTATTATTATTTCACTTTTTCTTCTCATTATTTTTGCCAGAATTTTTTTCCTAAATATGCTTCATGGCAAAAAAATTGACCAAAATGTCTTTGTTACTAAAGTATTTCCCTGAATGTACCTTTTGCTTAAACTCGCAGTTGCCAACTGCAATTTTTCAACAGAACCGCAGTTGGCAACTGCGAGTTTACTTAAAATTAAAAATTAAAAAAAAAATTAAAAACTTAAACTCGCAGTTAGCAACTGCGAGTTTTACTAACTATAGTTTAATTAATTAGCTTTCCGCTAATTAATTAAACATAAACTCGCGGTTGCTACATGTGAATTTAAATAAACTCGCAGTTGACAACTGCGAGTTTATTTAAGTTACTCGCAGTTGTCAACTGCGAGTTTTTTAAACTCGCAGGTAACAACTGCGAGTTTTTAAACTCGCAGGTAACAACTGCGAGTTTTTAAACTCCTATTTAACCCAGCTGATGCCCTAGTTCCCGTCACTTGCCCACTGTCCGCTCTTTGTTATTTCATTCCCTCGGTTCATTCCCTCTCTGTTATTTCAAAATTGAAGTGCCTAATTCCACTTGCCCACTGTCCGCCGTCCGCCTCCTTCCGTTGGTTGATCAAGTAATTCTCGTTGATTTTTTTTTCTTATAGAATTGGATTTATGTATTGTTTTTTATTCTCAAATAATAGCTTTGAATTTCATTTTTTATTGTGCATTATATTTATTTTTGTTCCTCCTTTGGAAGAGTAGTTAGATGATTCAAGTAAAATTAGAAACAAAATTATCATACCTCACGTTTTCCACCATATATATTGTTCTCTATGTGTCGAAGCAGTGGGCTGTCAATAAAAGTCATGATTAGTCTCAATTAACAATGAGTGAGCTCACAGAGTGCCATCTCTAATCTAAATGCATGCAAGTAATAATCACTTGGAAACTTAAAAATATATATCTCCCTATAGGAAATTTTGAATGTCGAACTCAGATTCTTGGAATTAATTAATTTTTGAATGTTTTGGTTTGATTGGATTATATATAATGTTCGCATTATATAGCTTTGAACATGTAGGATTAAGTTTGTGTATGGCTTTGTATGGATTGGACAGATGAAATATTTTGTTATTTTAAATTTGATGCGTACTAATTAAAATATTGTCATAAATTAAGCAACCTTGTTTTGTAACTTTTACTACGTGGATAAATGAACATGACAATTAGTAAAATTGTTCAAAAAGTGATTTATAATTATTTTCTTAAATATTTTTCAGGTTTGTAATGGATGGCATACCAGTTACGTTTTTGTGCTACTGGGGAGGAAATATATTGAACCCACATAGTGGTTGTGAGTATGACATTCCACCAAAACGACCCCTTAGGGCGAATAGCAGATGGAGTTATGAGAATTTAATAACAGAGTTGTACAAAGTTACTGGACTAAATAAACGGGACTTCAAATTGGGAGTGATATGTAGATTTCCTATTTCATTTGACCATGGCACTGCTAATTACACTGCCCTTCACATTAGTGATAATAGTTGTGTTGAAGCTATGTTTGTTGATTTTACTTATTTTTCGGGGATAGGCAGTTTACAGTTGTACTTGGAGATAGAGCCGATAGACAACCTAGGATTTGCTACTGACACTGAGGTTGGATGCAGCCATTACGTTGGTGGCATAATTGATTCACATGTGGACGAAGGTAACCCTGGTCCGTCTACTTTTCAGTCAGATGTTGGTACAACTAATCAAATTGACCTAGTAGTACCCACGGATATTAGTCCTCATGGGCCTCGAAATGCAAGGGGACTAAATGATGATTTGGAGACTGATTCTGAAGACGATGAAGAATATATTGAAAATAGACTAATGGAAGAGGACGATGGAAGTAGCAGTAGTAGCAGTGACATTGAGGAGACTAGTACTGAGGATAATAATATGGATGTCAATGAGCTTCCTGAAAATCGTATAAATGATATAGATTGTCCATTTTATAAGGAGATTGGTGAAGGATCGTGTGCCACAAATATTCGTGCAAGTCAAATTCAGTTGTCGGAGAGTGAACAACTGGTTAAAGGATTACTCTTTAGGTCGAAGAACGACATGCAGTGTGCTGTCAAGAAATATCACATAAAAAAGAATTGGCGCTATAAGGTAAGGAAGAGCACTGATAAAACATGGGCAATATGTTGTTATAAGAAAGAGTATCCGTGCAACTTTTATCTTCGTGCTAGTTTCATGCTGAAGAAGAATGGATTGTGGGAGGTGGCACGTTACCGGGGACCGCATACTTGCTTGTGTGCAGGATTAGGTCAAGATCATTTTCACCTGGATTCTAAGTTGATTGCTTGGGATATCTTAAATCTTGTTAAAGTAGATCCAGATTTGAAGATTCGTGTCATTGTTGAATATGTGAAAAATAGCTTCAATAAAGAAATATCATATAAAAAAGCATGGTGTGGAAAACAGAAAGCGATTGCACAAATCTATGGAGATTGGGAGGAATCTTATCAAAGGTTGCCAAAAGTACTTGCAGCTATCAAACAATACAATCCTGAGACAATTGTTGAGTACTACAGACCTCCTCTACCCGGTCAAATGGATAAATTTCGCCGTGTTTTCTGGGCATTTGGGCCGTGTATTCATGCGTTCACGCATTGTCGTCCAGTTGTTAGCATTGATGGTACTTTTCTTCATGGAAGGTACAAGGGAGTTTTACTAATTGCCATGGGATGTGATGCAAATGATAGTATATTGCCTCTTGCCTTTGCTATTGTAAAGAATGAGTCATTTAAGACATGGGATTGGTTCTTGAACCCTGTGCAAGAACATGTTGTGAAGGGTCGTGAGATATGTTTGATTTCTGATCACCACAAAGGTATATTGAGCACAATTCGAGAAAGTAGGTGTACAAACATCACTCATCGGTATTGTTTGAGGCATGTGCGTGCTAATTTTTGCAAAGTCCATACAGGTGGTCATTTAAAAAGGTTAGTTTGGAAGGCGGGTTGCTCACACCAGGATCGCAAGTTTAAAGGTGTGTTGGAACAAATTGAGTTATTAAGTAAAGATGCTCTAACGTGGTTGCGTAGGCTCGATAAAAAGAAGTGGACGATTGCACATGATGGTGGTTATAGGTATGGCATAATGACAACTAACATTTCAGAAGTTTTCAATGGTGTGATGAAAGGAGCTCGTGGTATGCCTATTACAGCAATTATTGAGACTACATTTTATCGTTGTGTTTTCTACTTTCAATCGAGACTTGGTATTGCTGAACTTGCTCTGGAAAACATTGGTCTACCAAACACCCAGCCCCAAAATAGATTTAGTCCTAAGATTTATCAGATGCTCCTTCACAACACTGAGAAGGTTGGAGGTATGCATGTTACAATTTTCAACAATTCTGGACGTGGGGACGGTGGGGTTTATTCTGTAATTACCGGTCGTCGCATGACCAAGGGAGGTAACACTCAAACTGTGCTCTTTGACAGAAGGACATGCACGTGTGGGAAGTGGGTTGCGTATCATGTTCCTTGTTCCCATGTCCTTGCTTGTTGCAATTATCAAAATGTTGATCCTTCGACTTTTGTATCATCATTTTATACCGTTGAGAACTACTTGAGGACATGGAGTGGTAGATTTGAACCATTGGAGGATGAGGCTTATTGGAATGAGTATAATGGTCCGATGTTCGAACCAAACCCCAACCTTGAACGGAAAAAAGGTCGACCAAAACTCATGGTACAATACCGCCAATGCTGCACTACCCCAACTGTAAGACCCAATCATGTTGATATCCCGTAGAAGGGGAATATACTTGCAACTTACCATATTCCCCGATTTGTTTGGTAAGACAATACCGCCAATCATTGCAAGTATACGAGCTCGAGCATGATACTCAACACTTACAAGATTAGCATCAGCGGGTAGTTCTGTGAATTTATCCATGAACCATGTTAACTTCAAAAATTGTCCATCAAACTCATCCGCGGGTGGTATGACACCGAACAACTCGCCGCAAAGTTCTTGCCATTCTTCTATTGGACGAGGTAGATCGCTACTAGTCACAGCCCACCCATCAATCGGGAGACCGAGTAATACCTCTACATCCTGTAGAGTAATAGTAGCCTCACCAATGCGCAAGTGAAATGTATGCGTCTCCACACGCCAGCGCTCGACCAATGCATTAATCAAAGGCCAATCCGTTTTTATTTTTCCGATCCGATACACCCCATAAAATCCGGTCCTTATCAAATAGGGTAAAACTCTATCATCTACATTATCCATCCCTACAAGGCACGAGTCTGCTCGACGACACGTTAAAATTGGAAGCTCAATATCATGCCAAATTTGCGTAGACCGGTGCTCATTTTGAAGAATGAGTACCGAAGAATCAACAGGACCCGGATGAATAAAATGTTGTGGGTTCATCTGTATTTAAAAAAAGAAAATTTATGAGTTAAAGCAGACATTAGTCTTTGCAAGTTTCCATTAGTCTTTCCTAGACATAACTTAGTCTAGGAATGAAATTTGGAGAGTAACTTTAAGTTTATGCATGAAAAACTGACTTTAAAGTCAATTTGCCTATTGAAAAATACAGAACTAAGGAAGGTTTTTAGAGTTGCTAGATGATTTATGCCTTGTAAATATTAACTGAAAAACTATATACTCAAAATTGAAAGGCAGTAAGTTGAATTTGGGGGAAAAGTTAACTAATGACACTGAAATAGTAAAATTAGTCTTACATTCCCATTATCCACAATGAATTATATATATATATATATATATATAAACTGATTTTGGAAGGTCATAGCATACTTTATGACTAGGGACAAACTCTAATAAGTATTGTTTCAAACAGGGCAGTGTTATTGGTCATCACATATCAATTTTCTAAAAGCAATACTAAGCTCAATTTACATGAATGAAAATAATCTTATTTATACTAACACTATAATGATTGAAATGCAACCAGAAGATATTTGACTCATGAATTCTGATTTACACATTCATGTTATCTCTTGTCCCAATTATATAATTGATTACACACTAACGACAGAAAATGTTAACAAAAATTTTCATTCACAAGTCAAATTTGACGAACAATTTTCCCCAACAAAGATACCCGAGGAGACTACTAAATCCATAACCTTAAAAAAATTCACTAGAATGATAAGGGAAGGCATCGTCAAAATATTATTATAGAATAAGAATGAAAAGAAAATTCCCGGGGGAAAAGAAAAGGTATAAATAGTAGGAGTATCACTTTAAGAAGAACGATACAAATGACAAGAATAATGGAACAAGCATCAGTGTTAAATGTGTTCAAAACATTATTGAAGCAGAATAAAGGAAAGAGAAGTTAAAAGAAATAATTTCTTCTCATCATTCATGGAAGTTGCAGACTAAATTACACCCCCACCCACCCAATAATAGAAATAATTTTACAGCTCAAGCTAATCATAATGAGATAATATCACAAAAAAACTAAATGTAGGAAGTGCAAATTTGAAATGTATGCAAATCTCAAGGAATTCCCAAACATAAAGCCTCAGACCGTCCTAGTTCCATTGATATCAACATTATCAACCAAAGTTGCATTTCAGGAAAAATACCTCATCATAGGCTACATGTAACAATATTTTATCACTAATTTATCTCAAATTAAAAAAAAAAACATAGAAAAGTAGTACAATATGAATACCTGGGTTAGGGTTTCGTCGCCGGAGTCTTCGCCGGAGTTTCTGGGTTAGGGTTCGTCGCCGGAGTTGATTTCAATTTGGCAGAGAAGGAAATGCAGAGAAGAGGAGGAAATGAAATGGCAGGCTCGTGCGGGAGGGTTTTAGAAAATGAAAACCCGCAGTTGGCAACTGCGGGTCTTCTAAATACTCGCAGTTGCCAACTGCGAGTTCAATCTCAAACTCGCAGTTACTAACTGCGAGTTTACTCAAAATAAAAAAAAAAAAATTCAAACTGATGTGATTAGTTAGCCTCGCGCTAATTAATTAATCCATACTTAGTGAAAACTCGCAGTTGGCAACTGTGAGTTTAGTTTTTTTTTTTTAAATTTTTAAGTGAACTCGCAGTTGAAAACTGCGATTCTCTTGAAGACTCGCAGTTCTCAACTGCGAGTTTGAGCAAAAGGTACATTCCGGGAATAACTTTGGCAACAAAGATATTTTGGTCAATATTTTTTCCATGAAGCCTCTTTTGGAAAAAAATTCCATTTAATTATGTCCAAAATGGTTGAATACATCAAGTAACCAACCCGAGATGAGGGTGTCACATATCTTGAATTGATTGGGTAGTTAAGAGACCGAATTCAGTGAATAAGAAATGAAAAACTTATAAGAAAAGTCAACAACGTAACAGCAAAAATAAGTTTCATTATTAGTTTTGATCCATACTTATGGAGAATGGCCAACATTCATTTGTTGCACACATTTATTTATACATACATAAAGTGAAACTCACACTACAACAAATATGATTTTTAATGACATTTATCTATTGACATTTTCTTCAAAATGCCAATACTACATAATAAGATCACATTCTTGATAGATGCCACAATAATTGGCTTATTGGTGGCATTAACTTATTAATATTGTGACATTTGATCTTACAATGTCACAAAAATTCAATAAGATGAGTTTTTGGAAAAATGTCACGTTAATTGGTTTTTTAGTGGCATTAACTTAACATATTTACTGACATTTTCCCTAAAAGGTGATGGCGTTTAGTCTTAAAATGCCACAACTAAATATTTCCACAAACAATGTCACTTTATTTGGTTATTTTGTGACATTATCTTAAGAATTAGCATCATTTTATATAAAATGTCACAATTATAAGAAGCATGACATTTAATCTTAAAGTGCCACATATTTTTATATTTATTTATTTTTGAAAAAATGTGGCATTAGTTAGTCATTTAAAAAAATATAACATTATTTTCTTTATGGTTATATATAGGAGAAATATTTTTTCTTATATAGTTAATATGAGAATGATGTTTATTAACTAAAAGCAAGTACTTCATTATACATAAAGTTAATCTTGAATACTAAAGTTTGATAGATTTTAAAATTTGGTTCAATCTCAATTCGATTAGTTAAAAATTATAAAATCTATTTAGAAAGGTTGAGCTAGTTGAGCCAAATTAATGACCGGCTTATTTAAAATTGATTCGAGCTTAATTCGTTTTAGCACTTGAAAGTTTTTTTAAATTAATTTATCCCTTGTGATTTGCATAATGTTGAATTTTCTACCATGTGATTTGACAAAGAGAACTTTACCCCCCTCTAACTTATAAAAGTTTCACACTGTCTCCCTAACATTTTTTAACTTAAAAAAATACGAATTGATAAAACTACCCCTCTTAACAATTTACCCCATGTATTATGATAAACGTGGAAATGTACCCCTATGTTACAAAAATACTTTTCATGTCCACTCTCAATTTCGACGAGTGAATTACAATCTCCGGCTGAGGAAGGCAAATTGTTTTTTTAAATTTTTTACAGGAAAATAAAGTGTTTTTTTTCAAATCACAGAGGGTAAATTGAATATTATACATTTTAAAGGAGGTAAATTAACATTAGATCTACATATAAATAATTAAAGAAGTTTTTGGACCTAAATTAGCTTACTATTAAATCAAATAATAAAAGAAAAACAGGTCAACATATGTCTTATAGCTAAAAAGAAAGTTAGGGAAAGAAATAACACCAATTAACACTCACACGCATTCTCAAAAAAAAAAAAACACTCACACGCACACAACCACACTCTTGTTCTTGGACAAAAGGATGGACAGCTGCGCCTTTCTCACGGGCGACGGCACGAAATTCCGGCGACGTAATTTCTGCTTTTTTATTTCTCTTTTATTTAGATTTCGGCAAAATAGAATTGATTTCAATTGACTATTTTTGTTCTTAATTAGTTTACTTGGTAATCATTGAATTTCAAAGTTTTGTTAATTGATTTTGAATTTAGTCTATGGATATCTAACAAAGTGAGAAGATATGTCATTTTTTAGGTTTGTTTTGTAATGAGAACCAAAAATTACTCTTCACTTCAAGAGATTGATGATTGTTTGAATTCAGTTTTTGTTTGCCTATCACCTGCTCGACAAAATGTGTGAGAAAAACTGGCATCCTTTTAGTGATGTTGTTTTAGTAATTAATTTGCATAACCAAAACAGGTAATTAGTTAGCTTCGTGTGAATCTTTTTCTTTTCATTTAACCATGAACAAAAGGTACAACGTCACGATAGACATTTGCCTCTTTTTTTTTTTCAACAACATGTTTGGTTAGGGGCTTTATCACTCATAAAGCTCTAGAATATGGAAAACTTGATGGAAAGAGAAATCAGCGTTAATCCAATTCAAGAAGGTTTAAGTCATATTTTCTCATTATTGTATTATTGTCATCTTGCAGTGGTGCAATTGAGCTGATAAATTTTGTGAACTAACATGTCATATTTCTGTCTGACGTGCAAAACAGGTTAAGTAAATAAGTCAAGTGTATAATTTGAGTCAATTTTATAGTTGAAAAGCACATTCTTAGGGGCTCCATTGAACCGACTGTCCCCTTGTATGAAATGAAAGTATAAAGGTATCGTGATGTCTAAAGTTCTTGTTGTTTTTCATGGTACTCTGCTCTCTACTTTGAAGTATTACTGTCACATTAATTTCCGTAAAGTCTTTTTACATATAAACTATATTTCATAATACTTCTTTTTTAATCATTCTTTCGTGTTACAATGTTTTTCTATTTTTGAATTGGTGAATGACAGTGGCATTTAAATCGAAGGGGATAACAAGAAGTAGCTTCATTCTCCTTCCATCTAGTATTTTCTTGAAGGTAAATCTCCTATTTAGTCATGCTTCTTGCTTGATTACAACATTATCAATGTATTGTTGTAATTGAAGAGATTTTGGGAGAGGTGAATAAGAGACAACATGGACGTATATTTCTATTCTCTATTTCCGTCTTTGCCCATCCACTTTTACCAAGCAGCAAAGGTATGTGTAGCTATTTCAATATCTATTGTCCATCACTACACTAATTGATTTATTTAGTTCTTTTTCTTTGAAGTTCTTATTTAGGGGTATACAAAGACTTCCTAAACGTTTCTGCTCTTTGCATAGATTTCTTAATTCTTGTAGTTTTTCCTCAAGCTGATGGTATTCTATTATGTTCGATTATGCTAATTATTTCTTTTTAATTAAGCACTAAGAGGCTTTTTCACATGTTAGGTTGTTAGTCGTTTACAACCTATTGTTGGTGTCTCCAATCATTCTAATATAAAATGACAATTTAGATGGTAGGTGGCTTCTCCAAAAAAAATTAGTATCTTTTGTAATTACTGATGCTTTATGTTAATTTCTTTGAAATTAAATGGAGAACTTGAGAGAATTCAGGACTTTGAGGTTTTAAGCTTCTATAATATTCTACTGTTTCACGGATTATATGTTATATTTTTCAATTCCGAAGTTCATGGCATGTATTAGAGGGTATCATGTAGGTTATTATATTTCTAATTCTTAATATAATTCAGTTAAACTATGAGAATATGATCAAGTTCTTATATGCTAGCTCATTTGATCAAGAGCATAAATCATTTTTTATTATTTATTTATCTACAAGCAAAATAGATGTATTTAATATTTAATTGTTTTATTTATAGGATATCGCAGGGTTGCTTATAATAAGCTCACGCCTATGGTGGAAATTCAAAGTGGCAAAGAATTTTTTTGTAAATTTGGCACTGGGTATTTATTTACTTCATAGTAGATTATAAAGCTCTTTGCTGCAAATTATGTGGATCTTTTGGTCTTCTTTGTTTTGTTTTCTGCAGGAATATCACTACATGCTGCACAAATTTGCCAACTTCTTCAGCTAGCACTTAATATGCACAATTTGATTGATCTGGAGTTTTTGGATTCAAAGCAAGCTTTTCTATTTTAAAACCTCTTAATCTTTGTTGACTTCTCTTACTCTAAAATATTTACTTGTGCACAATTCAGCTTTACACTTCCATTAAGACATAACTTACTAAAATGCTAATCGGGAGTGGCCTTGCAGGTCTCCAGTTTTTGCTGGCTCAAGTTTTGTTGGAAAAAATCTTGGAGCTCAAACATGCTTGAATTTGAAGGGAAGAATGGAAGATAGAGAAGAAGATGACTTGAAGGAAAGCAATTACAATGACTAGGAACTCTTTTGGATTTGTTGCTCATGGATATAGCTGGAGAACGAATCACGTTTTGCTTGGGCCTGCTAGGGACTGCAGCTAAATGACACAAACATGTACAGGTTCACATGATAGATTGAGTGTATTCAACACTTGTTGTATAGAAAATTTTGATAGAATTATTGTGCAAGTCTGAAAATGTTGTCACAGAAGAATAGGTGCAAGACTTGGGAATTAAAGGTTCCCACCTATGTACGCATTTTTTTTTCTTAAATGAATATGTACAATTTTTGTTGGTTATGGAATACACTTTTTTTTAATGGTTGCTCGTATTACCGTTATGAATTGAAGTGCTATTTTATTTATTAATTTTATGTATGAAATTTCTTTTTAGTTGTTTTGTGGCATTTATGAGATCATTATTAATGTTGAAGGTGAAATTTTGTTGAACATCAATTTATGTTTATGGTGGCACTATAAAATGTCTTTTCAATTATTGATTGTGACATTATATGAGTCATTAATGGCGTTATAGGTGGCATTCTTAGATGTCGTTAAATAGGGAAATTATGACATTTAGAAATGTAACTATTGACAACATTCATGTTATTTATAAGTGCCACACAAATATACCTCGGTGACATTTTCAAATGCAACTAAGAATGTTAATTGTGTCATTACGAAGTGTCAAAAAACTAATTTTTAGTCATATTTTATCATGTCAATTAATCCCTTTCTCGTGGCATTCTATAATGTGAGAGTATTTAGTTCACGTGGCATTTTAATTATGTAACTAAAAAGATAATTTAGTGACATCAATACCTTTAGCTACACCGCTGTAAATGGCACTTCTTAAAAATGCCATCATAATTGAAAATGCCACCACAATACTTTTTATCTGACATTTTCTAATGCCTCTAAAGGACATAATTGTTGTAGTGTCAAATCTTGGATGGACATCTTCAATTTGTAGTTTTCCTTTGTACTATTACTATAGTCTATAGTAGACTTTTCCTCTAAAAAAAAAAGTAAAAATATTATGTGCCATATATATAGGTTTATATGTAGCCTATACTGTAGAGTCTTATGTATTTGGGGCCAAATGGATTAATCATTGTGGAGCAAAATATAATTGCACCTCATTGCTTTGCTTTAGGCCAGATTGTAGCTCCCCCAGATGTTTTTTCTTCTCAATTATTCCTAATCAATCAATCCTTGTGTATAATATGATCACAATATTGCAATCATGTTATGACTTTTCCTTTAATTTATATATTGCCATTATATATGTATGACTCGAACTAATACATGATTCTAGAATTTATTCAAGGTTTACTTGATTAACAAACTCAAGTAAAATAATAATGTGACATCTGTAATTTGTAAGGTCTACTCCTTCTATAAAGAAAAATGAAAATATTTAAAATTTTCACCTTTTAAATTTTGATCTAAAGTGTATTGGAATAATGTCAAATCTGCTTAATAACCTCGACTTTTGATCTATTTTTTCTTTCGAATATTTAATTGTGTGAGTGGGGCGGTCATGGAATATTAATGAAGACCATAGAACTAATTTCTACCATTAAGGTTCATGAGTGGTCAAAATATTAGGTACTTCTATATAATGTAAATGGAGAATTAGCTTCTTTATATTTTGTTAATGTAACTTTAATTTAGGTATTTGAATCAGCTAGCTTTTATGTATCTCGATAAATTATTTAGGCCATTGAACATCCTACAAACTAAATGATCATATAATTCACTAGTATAATTAACGGTTTTATTGGTTTAGTTGAACCTAGAAAACAAATATAAAAAAAATATAAAAAATCATCTCCTTAACCAATAACTTCCTCAAATTTACGACTAGAAATTTTGGACATTTGTTATAGAAAATTTCATTTACCCAAAAGAGAACGTTAGAAACTTATTTCATATTTTAGTAGGACAAACATAACACACTTATTATCATAATATCATATTTTCTTTATTTAGAAAAGTATAACGAATTGGTTAACTACAAGTGTATTTTCCCATGAAAATGATTTAAGTAGATATATATCTAATCTTTCCTCCAACTATCATATTTTGTAAACCACTAATAAGAACAATTTTTTTTTTAAGATAGAGTTCCTTATTAACTTAACAAAAACAATTGTATCTAGAAATACATTATTTTATTGTATTCTTCCAAAACTACTATCATTAAAAATAAATCATTAGTCCGCTCCACAATTATCGTATTAGCATTAGGACTAAAAATTAAAAGAAAAACTATTTAGTATTCCCTTCAAGCTTCTTCTACAAAAGTTCGTTTGATAATTTTTTTAGTTCGATTTGAGCTCAACTTGATCTTACAAGTTAAAAAGTGACTTATAGAAATCAAGTTACTCGAGTTAGACTGTTCGATTAAGACTTATTTCGAGCTAGTTCATTTAACTATCAAACAAGCTCAAGCATATTCTCAGACTCGATAGATAATCCAATCAAGTTTAAACAATATAATACGGTATTTTACAGTACTTGACTCATTTACACCTTAGAAGACATTAAAAAATAAAAAAATGTCACTACCATTAGTACGTATATAAAAGGATTAAAAGAAAAATTGATAGCTAGATAACCATAACATCCACATCTATTATTGACTTTCATAAATTTTATATTGTAAAATGTCAAAATTTAGAGGATGCCAGTGCATATTTGGAAAAACTTAAAAGAAGAAAAAATAATCATAGTAATAATAATAAAAGGAATAAAAAAAAAAATCAGGGGCATCACATGTAGTAGCAATTAATAAAGCAAATGTGACAGACAACCAAGAAGACTGACTTCCTCCCTCCCTTCCACAAAAAAAAAAAAAAAAAAAAACAATTATTACAATAAATAAAAATCCCAACTGATAAAACTGACTGAAAGAGTATTATTTGTTGCTCATAAATTTACTACTACTACTTCCACTATTGTTTTCTTGAGATGAGGGACGAGAACAACAACAACGTGGTTGAAGATGGGTTTGTTAGGGCAGATCAAATAGATCTCAAAACCATCGACGAACAGCTTCACCGCCATCTCAGCAGGGTTTTGACTTTAGAGAAGAATAAGAAGAGTAATAATGGAGGAGGAGGAAACGACGACGAATTGAGAGAAATTCCGGTGAGGCACGATTGGGAAATCGACCCTTCTAATCTTGTTATCAAATCTGTCATTGCACGTGGCACTTTTGGAACCGTTCATCGTGGAATTTATGATGGCCAAGATGTTGCAGGTATTTATAAAAATTTCATTTAGTTTTTTCTTTTTAATTTGAGATGGGTTATTTGTATAAATGTGGAAAAATGCAACCTTTAGTTATTTTGTATTATTTTTAGTGGTATTACATTGTTACTTTAGGTGGTCCTTTTTGGGATTTTCATTTTTTTTACTAGGAGCTAAAAATTTGGTATATGGCTTTTTATAAGTGTTGAAAAGATGCAATCTTTAGTTGTTTTTTTATATTTTATAGTGGTAATCACATTGTTATGGTACTTTTTGAATTTCTTTTTTTTTTTTTTTTTTATGTTTTTTGAGATGTCCAAATAAAATAGGATAAAAGCTTGATAAGAATGGAGTATTATGCATTGGGTGGGAATGTGATGGTGTTTATGCTGCTTCTGTGTAAGTGTAGATTGTAGGAAATACTATACTATATTAGTATGTATGTATGACTGATATGGCCTAATAAATGAACAATTATTTCCTGCTAGAAATTACAAATTTTTGATTGAATTATTTAAACAGAAGAGAAACAATTCTTGATGTAGTATGGGATTATGAACTGCATAACTGACGCTAATCTTGATTTGTAATTTAAGGTACTAGGATTCGTGCTGCTAATGCGTTTTATTCACTTTCCCTTTCTTGATTTCCAATGTGAAAATCGAGGTGTTAAATGTTGACAATTGATTTCTTGTTTATTTTTTATTTTCTCTATAGTTAAGCTTCTCAACTGGGGGGAAGAAGGCTTCAGGACACAAGCTGAATTAGCTTCACTTAGAGCAGCTTTTGCTCAAGAAGTTGCCGTATGGCACAAGCTTGATCATCCTAATGTAACCAAGGTAAACTTTTGCTTATTAAAATAAATAAATATTAAATGTTTCATATGTTTGTTTGGCTTCGGATGCAAATTCATCAAATATTAGGTCTATGTTAGGTTCTTGAATTTCAGTTAGTAAAATGATGAGGAAAATGGAAATGAACAATAGTATGAAGCTCAATGTTCTATCATTTTGACTCAAGAAAAACATTTACTTAGTGTTTTATTAACTAAAATAAAAAAATCAAACGTAACATAGCATAGACGTTTTCTTTTTTTATAGGGACTTACGAAGATTGCTTAAAATTAAATTTGTACCTTCAATCACTTTTGCAGTTCATAGGGGCGACAATGGGAGCAACAGAGCTAAACATACAGACAGACAATGGTCATTTTGGTATCCCGCAGAACATTTGTTGTGTTGTAGTTGAATATTTACCAGGAGGGGCCCTTAAAAATTTCCTCATAAAAAACCGGAGAAGGAAACTTGCATTCAAAGTTGTCATCCAGTTGGCTTTGGATATGGCACGAGGGTACACTTTAATTTCAATTTTATGCAATTTTCAAGGTCACATAAGTGTCAACACTGGGGATTGTCGTATTTATGCTTAATAAGTTGAAGGCAAAATTGCATATTTAGTTTGCTAACTTTCAATTCGCGACAAAAATTGTGTCCTTGTTTCAACAGATTTAGTCATTTATCTTTAAACCTTTAGTCCTGTATCTTTGATTTTACTAAAAAAATTGTTTGAATATAGACTTTTTATTGATGTTAGGTTTACAAGAAGTCTTTTTAAGCCATAATTCACCCAAATTAACCATTTCTCACTGAATGAGTTAGATTCAATGGTAAATTAGTTTATCATAAAAGATAAGAGGACAAAAACTGTTGACTGAACTAAATGTGATTGATTGAGAAGATGAAGGACCAAATGTGTTGAGCTAAAAGATAGGAGATTAAATCTGAAATAATTAGGACTAAATGTGTCGAACCTAAAAGTTAACGGACTAAAATCACAATTGTGCCAAAAGCTGAAATTGCAATCTAACCGAAGTTTACTTAAGCCATTTTCATCAATCTTTTACAGGTTAAGTTATCTTCACTCGAAGAAGATTGTCCATAGAGACGTAAAAACTGAGAATATGCTTCTTGACAAGAGTCGAACTGTAAAAATAGCTGATTTTGGGGTTGCCCGTGTTGAGGCTTCGAATCCTAATGAGATGACTGGTGAGACTGGAACTCTTGGCTACATGGCACCTGAGGTATTTGCTTGAGCTTTCAAGGGTTCATTAGTAATTTTCATATGGCTGATACTTACCATCTCTTGTTATTACATTCATTATAGGTTCTCAATGGCAACCCTTATAATCGAAAATGTGATGTATATAGTTTTGGAATTTGCTTATGGGAGATATATTGTTGTGATATGCCGTATCCGGACCTTAGTTTCTCCGAAGTGACTGCAGCTGTAGTCCGCCAGGTACATAAATCTCTTTCTCTCTCTCTTGAGGTATGGTCAAATTACAAGGAGACCTCTTCATGTTTGAGAAATTACATAAACTACCCTTGAATCTAACTTGTGTTAAAAAACCTTAACGGTTTAGTTGAAAGTACATAAATGCCCTTATTATATTATGGAAGTGTTAAGATGAATGAATATATAGTGATTATATCTAATCACTTAATTGGGGCTAAATGCAAAAAATCCCCATGTTTTGCCTTATTGACAAAAAACCCCGGTGTTATTTTTATTAGCAAAAGCCCCTCTTGTTATTTTTTATTAGCAAGAAACCCCATTTAAAATTCCTTAATAAATCAATAGGGGTTTATTGCCAATTTTGTAAGTTTAACAAGGGGTTATTGCCAATTTTCATAATTAACAGGAGGATTATTGTCAATTTTTAGGTGGATAGGGGAGTTTTCGCATTTTTTAATGGGGGTGTAAATTGTAATTGTCATTTTTTTTTTGCAAAATATGTACTCCGGGTTGGGAGGGGGTTTTATGCTAATAAAAAACAGCACATGAGCAGTTTTTGATAATAAAAATAACACAGTGAGGTTTTTGATAATTAGGCAAAGAATAGGGGGTATTTTTGCATCTCACTCGATTTAATTGTTAAGATGGAAGTTATGAATTATGCTATGGAATTGCAGAATCTAAGGCCAGAGATACCTCGATGTTGTCCAAGCTCGATTAGCAATGTAATGAAAAGATGCTGGGATGCGAATTCTGACAAGAGACCTGAGATGGATGAGGTTGTCTCTTTGTTGGAAGCAATTGACACATCAAAGGGAGGGGGGATGATTCCTGTTGATCAGTCTCAGGGTTGTTTCTGCTTCCGGAAGAAACGAGGACCTTGAAAAATTATATATGGTTTCAGTTTGTGAAAGATTGAGGAATTAATGCAGCCCTGAAGATCTACAATATTGAATTATTAAGTTATATTGAACAAGCAAATGCATGCTTTGTACTTGATATTATTGAAGCTAAAATGCATTTGAAATGTTAGGATTGTGGATAACAAAAATATTTCTCGACTTATGTATGTTGTAAAGCTACATCTGATTTAGCTGTTGTAGATGTTTTTCAATTATTGTTGATGAATCATTTGGCAGATTCTTGAGTTGAATTCATCTGCAATTGAGGTGGTATATTTACCTATTTGGTTGATTGTGATTAGGGGTTAAAAATCAAATAGAACTATTATGAGATTTCTTACGAATTCGATTCGTTTAACGATAAAATCAAGGTCAAACAATTTCAATCAAGATACAAAATTAAACAAAGCTTGAACTGTGAATCGTTCGATATTATTCAACTTGTTTACACCCTGAAATGTCCACTATATTGCGAGCAATTCGAGATTGCAATGTGCCAATTATTGGGTGTAGAGTGAAAAAAAAAACATTTCAAGGGTGTGAAAATACCAAATGCTCGTTAATTATCATTCGAACCAAAACATTTTGTTTTAACATATTATGTGGTCAATTATTTTTTGAGTCGGTAAATTTAGTACTTTTGTTTCTCTATCTGGTTAATTCTGATGCTTGATCTTTCTCTTTCACTATAAGACACCTGACGTGCAACAACCTTTTTTTTTTTCCACAAAGCTTGCAACAACTTGAGATGACTTGACTCTATAACATCTTCAACCTTTAAATCTGCCAGAAAATCTTCATTTTCTGTCACATAACCAAATGCATTGAGTGGAAACCTTATTTGAGCCATGTATAGACCAAACTAGTATCAATTTTTAATTGTGAGGAAATAAAGTTCATATAATTCTAAATTTGAGTTGGAAAAAACGAACAAAATTAGCACGGCCCAATGATTAGGGCGTACATATGACTTCGCATGGATCATCTTATAAAGTCGATGTTCCAAATTCTGTACTACTCTTCTGAAGGTCTATGCAAAATTTAAAATCGAAATCCTATGTCATGAATTTATAATACTGTTAATTTATTCTTGATGCATTCATGCTCTCTCATGTTCACGTACTTTTAAATTAACCATTCACCTAAATAAAATTCTCCTATTTATTAATTTTCAAAAAACTCCTCGATACATGTTATTTGTGAAAGACTAAAATACCCTCAAATCTTCCCATCACACATCAAACAAGGACCTTTTTATCAAGGTTGAGTTTAATTAGGATTGAGCTTGGATTTAGGTGCTATAATTGCATCTTGGGTTGGGCTTGTATTTTGAGTTGGGGTTTATTAGACTTTTAACTTTTAAGTAATGAGTTTGGATTTTGGGTTTTGAACTTCAGTTGTATTTTAGTTTACAATCAATTTTAATCAGAGTTTTTTTTTTTTGAGAATTTTTTTAATTGAGTTTTTAAATGGACTTAAAAAGTTTATGCAATAATTTTATTATATTTCTTAAATTTTGTTTTGTATTAGTTGATTATTGATTTGATGATTTGAGTTAGACTTGGAAACTTTTTTACGGGTGTAAATAATGAAGTTTGATAAGTGAAAAAATATAAATAAAAATATGAATAAAATAAAAAGAAATTATATAAACAGTAATCTATAACCACCATTATATTGAAGTTTGATAAGTGGAAAACTGAGCTTCCACAAAGTATGAAAATGAATGTAAATTGTAACCTATATATCTAAACTGTAAATATTAACGACACTCTTAGAAAGCCAGAAAACAAGCTAAAAAATCCGAGTCAAGTAATCAAAATGTATGGTCTCTCTCCAAAATTGGAACTCTTTTCAAACTAGTAAATCTCCTTTGGTTTTGTTACTCTGAAGCTGCACCTCACCTTTCTTAACATCATCTTCACCCTTAGGCGCCCCACAGCCCCACCGATAGTGAACGTAAACCATGAGCTGGATAAAACCCAACAATCCTCCAACTCCGTTTCCAATCTACACCAAGAACAGAAACATAATTAAGAATACAAATGAAAACAATCTGAAAAAACTCATGAAAGTACTCCTAAATTCATTATGGATATTGTTCAATACACCTCAAGTGTAGAATATGTACTTACAGCAATGTAAAGATCAAAGATCTTCAGATTAGCATAAGTGAACCATGTGACACCATTCAAAAA
The DNA here is from genome assembly GCA_034814905.1 of Penstemon davidsonii. Classification (NCBI taxonomy): domain Eukaryota; kingdom Viridiplantae; phylum Streptophyta; class Magnoliopsida; order Lamiales; family Plantaginaceae; genus Penstemon; species Penstemon davidsonii. Next base: position 11,891,637 of record JAYDYQ010002688.1, read on the forward strand.
ACCAGCCAAGCAAAGCCAACCTGGCAAGAATTCAACACTCTTGGTCTTGACAACTTTTTTCTGTAGAGTAATTAACGCAAATAAGTTAAAATTCAAAGAATTAATGGTAAAATTGAAATAAAATTTATATGATAGTAATTAAAAGAGAGGGGGACTTACAAGAATGGACAGTGGGGAGCCATACATAATAATTCCGAAAATCACACAGACAATACCAACAAACATAGATCTTTTCTGGTGAGTGTGAAAGCAGGTGAGAGTGATAGCAGCAATGGCTCCGAGCACAGTTGCCTCCGCCATAACACCCAAGGCTATGATTCCCTGATACATTAATTATCAAAAATATATGTCAAGAAAATGAGTTCTAGAGAATGAATTCACACAATTTAAATTACTTACCCTGTTCTTTTTGGTAGTGTACCAGAAGAAAATGCTGAGATAAACTATCTCCAGAAACAGACCGATACCGTTGATGGTGATGACAAGAGTGCTATCAGGATGAACAATGGGCAAACCATAGAAAATCCAGAACAAACAGTTCATCATACAGGCCAGATATGGGTAGGGGTGGAAATCCTCAGTTGTCTTTTTCTTGCATATTCTTATGAAAGTTGGCCTACATATTAAGTCATATAATCAAGAAATCAACATATATGCATATTATAGAAGTTATATATGTAAAGTAGGCCATTATATTCAATGAAGAAATATGGCCTTTATATTGATATATTCATGTGTCATACTCCTAGTATGGTCCTTTTTGCTATGAGAAAACAATCAAACAGGGGACTGTAAATTTCACATAAAACAAAAAGTAAATAAGGGTAGATATCTATTTTAATTATTCATCAAAAAGAAAAACATATGTTTAGCTAAAGACCCTTTGGAATTCAGATTATCAACTTGATTTTAATGGTTAAAAGTTATCCTATATATATAACTTAGTTAACCACAAAAGACTCATGATTCAACATGCGATTCTATCTTAGGGGATAAACAGAACTTTTATCTTATTAATTTTGTATCAATTCAATATTATTTTAACAATTATATAAGACTTATATAAAGTTAAAATTTTACTAATTGAAATAACATAAGATAATTAAATACAGCATGGAGTAATTCTAATAATTACTATACCACAGTGCTAATATTTTGACTATACAAGAATAATTAGCTAGTAAGTTATGGCACAAATTTATGTAAAATTGCAGAAACTACAAATAAGAAAGAGAATTGAGATATTACAATGGAGCGATAAACAGGCCGAAAGAGATAACGTTCCCTGCGAAAAAAAAAAAGTAAATATAAGCACTAAATCCATAAATCATGCTATATAGAAAGCAAAATCAAATTACTAAATAGATATTTAAATACAAAAGTATTATACGATCAGAATCCATATTACTTTAATTTAGCAAAATAACAAACTACAATTGCTTCAACATCTAAGGAAAACATGAACTGCCTATATACTCAAGCTCATCTAAAACCAGAACACACACACACACACACACATTGTACTAAATCCATAAATCATGCTTATTAGAAAGCAATCAAAGTGCTAACTAGATAATTTAATTGATCAAATACAACAGTACTTCAAATTTAATCACTTAACAAGCTACAATTACATGAAATACCAAAACACTCACGCGAATTCAAATCAAACACACACTCGCACACACAGTACTGATGAATTAGATATACTTGACGTCGATTAATAATAAGCAAAACAGAAACATGAACAGAAACAGAAACAGAAAGAATAAATTTGAAAAAAGCTATATGAATCACTGCAAACCTATAATGCCAACAACAGTTCGTGCTAATGCTACGTTCGTCATCTTTGGAGAAAACTTTTACTGCAGAGAGAGAAATCCAGAGAAGCTTTGCGATAGAGAGAGAGAGAGAGAGAGAGTAGAATCAGAGAGGTGAAAATAAGTGTGAGTAATGAATGATGGGAGTTGTTGTGTGTAGTACATGTATATATATACACACGCGGAAGCAGTGAAAGTTTGAATCCTAATCTGCTAATAACTAAGAATCCTAACAAAATTTAATCATGTTATTAAGTAAGATATGTCGTAAGTTTAATTGGATTAGGAGTGGATTATCGACTAATAATCGTTTCAACGTGCATGATTTTGTAAATGTACGGAGGTGTGGCGTCTCAAGACTGTGCAGTTAGTTATATAGTGGGATGCGGAAATGGGATTTTATTCGCCTTTAATTACGAATACTGCCATTGGTTGCAAGTGTTTTTAAAGCACTAGGAAGTGGTTTATTGGGATTTTTTTTTTTTTTTTTAAATTTGTGAACTTCAGAATTTTAATATATTGAATCAAGTAGAAGTCTAAAGTAGGTAAACATTCAAGTTAATTGGAACTCTTCTTCTTTAACATTCATATATAGCACTTTTGAATTCCTCCCAACAAAACACTTTTAATAATAATAATAAATTATAGAAAAGGATATTCTTGTCAACTATAAATTTGATTTGAATCCAATTTGATGTTAATTAAATTAATCAAACTTTTAATCGAGGTGGCCATAAGTTAAAGTAGTTGGCAAATTACACATCTGTGTTATCCTTAATAGGCAGTTCACCCATCTCTCATATTATATATTATGTGTTTTTGTAAGAGAAGCACATTACATCTCTTTTTTTGTTTTTACATATCCACATGAGGGTAAAATACTCATTAGGCTAGGCTATATTACAAGAGGGTAAAATGCACATTAGTTAATATCACAGGATTTAAAGTGTCCATTACCCCTATCACAAGGGGTAATGTGAAGGGAGGTTGTAGTCATTGTAGGGTTAAATTGGACATTTTTCACATCAAAATAAATTATGAGTCTCATTATAGAGGATTTGTGCAACATCTTCATGAGAAAAAACACAAAGCTTTCATGGTTATATATCACCCAAAGGTAAATAATATGCTTATTTTTATATTACAGGTGGTAAATTGAGAAATTCATAGGGGTAACTTACCAAAATCTGAAGTAAAACTTGAATAGTTTAATACTTTTAAATATAATATTTTCTAAGTTTTTCTAATTGAGTCCAAGTAAATCAAGCTTCATAAGCTAACGCAAAATAAATATTGTTGAAGCTTGTTTTGAGATTCACTATAAATTGAACATAGCAAACTTGTATTGGTCAATTATTAGATGAAAATTGGATAATTTAATATGATTTTGAGCCTTATTTTGATGTAATTATATATTTTTCTTTTTGTAGTTAAACTTGTTTTGAGATGCACTATAAATTGAACATGGCAAACTTGTATTGGTCAATTATTAGATGAAAATTGGATAATTTAATAGGATTTTGAGCCTTATTTTGATGTAATTATATTTTTTTTCTTTTTGTAGTTAAGTGGTACACAATACAAGCTCGACGGCCCAAGACAAATAAATATTGTTGAAGCTTATTTTTTTTTCTTTAGGAGGTCTTCCAGAAATTCTCGAAGGCCCAAGACAAGCTCAAGCCGAGGATCGAAGAAGTTTTGGAAATAATTTTCAACCAGATATAGAGTCATAGACGCGCCTCGGTCAGAACCGTACTACCTGCGTCATTGCCCCAAGGGCAAATATTGGTATGCAATTTATTTTATTAATAAATTAGATTAATTTAACTTGATTTGGCCGGTACAACAAATTAAATTTATTCTAAAATCATCTGTGCATTGAGTCGATTTTCAAATCACTATTTACAAATTTTAATATGATTTATTATTTCAAGCTTTACTTGGGGATTAATTGTTCATAAATTTCATATCATGTACTATTTGAGAGAATGGATCGACATTTTCATCGAAAGTATCGAAAAATTTCTATTTTTGAATCAATGACAATAATTTAAAGTGTAATTCCGAAACTCTTTGTTTACTTTGAGATTCTCTTATTTTTTCCAATTTAATAAAAAAAAAAATTAATATATTCTTTATTCAATATTTTTTAAATATTTAGCTCAGAAACGTACCCTATAAACAAATTTTATTCTGAGAGTTGAATTTACACTTAATAGTAATCTAAAATATTACATCGGGTATCTGACTGGCCCAGTTATCTATAAGAGTGACAAAATACTGATGACGTAAAGCCCAAATATGTATGGGTTGAAATTTAGTCTCGACGGCTCGATTAGCTAAACTTGTATTTTCTACCTCTAAAAAAGGATCAAATTTTATCTGGGTTGGCCCGACTTCCAACTGGACGATGAAATTACAAAAAAAAAAAATTAACAGATAAATGCTGCAATGAAATATCAGTAATTATTAAGTACAATTGTAAACATAAGACATTGGTGTCAATCGGCCTGGTCCATGGTCGATTGGGCCACAAATTGATAGAAAATTGATCCAGACCAATCGTAATTTCGTAAATAAAAAGAATAGGAATAGTTGTAGAAATACTTCCTGAAGTTGGTAACACCTTAGACGTTAGTTGACGCTGGAAAAAAGTTAATAGATTATTTATAAGCATTAATTACCTTAGTCACAGAAACAATTAATTAAAATCTTATAATTCTTATTCAAAACATGGAGTCAATTTGAACTTGGCTTGAATCAATAGGTGATTGGTCTAGTTGAAGGGACTAGTCACTACAAAGTAGCGGACTCATGTTCGAATCCCTGTTGGGAGAAGTTCAAATCCTTGAGAAACCCAAAAAAAAAATTTGAACTTGACTTGAGCTGGCAGTATTTAATTAAGTGTTTGCTATTTTTTGTTCAACTTATCAAATACCAATCATTCTTGTGTCACATAATTTCAAAAAGTGAGTTGGACTGTCCAATATTACTACTTGTTCGTGTGTGTTCCAATTCAAAGTTGACCCGGTTGGGCCAGGTCAAAGAAACAAGATGTTTGATTCGGGTAAAAAGGGAATAGGCCCAGTCGAGTTTGAAAAAAGGATATGGCTCGGATCTACCTTTAAATAAATGTTATTTCATTTATCTTATTTTACCTTTTATTTGATCCTTCCTTAATTTGGTCAGAACTGCAGTCCACATATTATGACACAGATGTGTGTAAATTTTTGTGATAAAATTGCAATTCAAACATATTATGCTCCTTCATATTAATATAATATTAACGAAAAAGATACATTCTCGAAAAAAAATATAACCCGATATATGTAAAGTCTTCCTCATTTATGAACTATAACATCTTTTCCATTTATGATCATCGTTATTACAAAAAAAAAAAAAAAAAAAAAAAATTGGATATTACTTGTCTGACGTTCATTCAAATGGAAAATAAGTTCTCCTAATTTTCCATTTAAACTCTTTAAATTTTTATATTAATATGAGTATCTAAAAGGCGCAAAGAGTTTGAGTCAGGGTGACCCCGGGAGATTCTTCCCCGGACCTGGTCCAGGATTTTTCTTCTTTTCTATTTTCTTTTTCTTTTCTCTTCTTCTTTTCTTTTTCCTTTTCTTCATTAATAACTAAAATTCTCTTATACAATTAAAAAAACATTGACATATTTTGTGTTGTAAATTTATAATATAATGTTTGTTTCTATCAAAATTATTATTTGCATTTTCCACGCATTATTTCTTCTTAAAAAATGTTTAATATTTAAATTAATTCTATAAAAAAAAATATCTATCTTAATTATTTTTACATTTCTTGTCAATAATGTATCTATGTAGAGGCATTTTCACAAAAGCCATATCTAAAAACAGATTTTACAAAAATGCCAAAGGGCTTTTTTCAGTTTAAAAAAAAAAAAGAAAAATTCTTAATAATTATTAAAACCCAACTAATAATCACAACTTACCCCCCTTTATTTTTTAACAAAACAAAAACACCCCAAACCCATATTTAATCAAAATACAAATCTCTTCTCTCTCAAACTCTCACTTCACTCAAACTCTTTCAAATTTTTCTCTCAATTATTTCTTTCAATTTTTCTCTCAAATTCAAGCAAATCGGAGATGGCGAACATGATGGCAATCGATGATGCTCAGAGAAACGCGGAAGAATGGCCATTTGGGGTAAGTTTCGAGCCTCTTCTCATTCAATTTCGGCACCTGTTCATTTACGCGTTCATGGCGTTTGGGAACCCCAAACGCCAAACGCCATGAACATCTTCGTATATAGTTATGCAACTGTTCGTGGCGTTTGGCGTTTGGGGTTTCCAAACGCCAAACGCCATGAACATTCATGGCGTATAGTATTGGCGTTTGGCGTTTGGTAAAAAACAAACGCCATGAACACCTTCAATCTGTTCATGGCGTTTGGATCTACCAAACGCCAAATGTCATATGTATTGACGTTTGTATTACCAAACGCCATATGTATTGGCGTTTGGGAAATTGTATTGGCGTTTGGAATCCCAAACGCCATATGTATTGGCGTTTGAAAAAATACATTGGCGTTTGGGATACCAAACGCCAAACGCCAGAACAGAATTAAAATAATTGACATTTTTGTGTTGTTTGTTTTGCAGAGATACGTTACCTTACCCACGTCGGCCCTGCCAGAATTACCTCCCTTTCACTACGAGATTGTGGTCCCCAATGGAAAGGTGACACAACGCTCGGCATGGAGTGAACTTGCGGAGATGAAACAAATGCTACGAGACGAACATTGGCAGATAATAGATGCTTACCCCCAGATTGGGAGCTTTCTACACCTAACCGGAAAGGGCAAATTTAAGGCATCGGTTTTGCACAATCTGATGCTCCGATTATGCCTACGAAGGGAAGACAAAATGAGTAAGTACGAATACTGGTTTTTGATACGTGGAAAGCCAGTCAGATTCGGTGTAGAAGAATTTAGTCTGGTATCGGGGTTGCGATTTGGCCAACCGAGTGATGATGACTCCCAAACTATCGCTGAAGGGGGAAACTTGAAGAACAGATACTTTGCTGAGTGGGGTACAACGAAGGTTCCCGTTGAGATTCTCAGAACGAAGATTATTTCTCTGTTGAATAGCACTCGCAATATTAATCCTGCGAATATATGCAAGTTATTTTTCGTCTGGGTGCTATCAGCAGTATTGTTACCTGCACGGCCCATGAAAGTGGTTCAAAACCATACTTTCGCGGTAAGTAAACTTTAATTTTTATTTTTATTAATTCTTTAAAGTTTTGAAAATAATTTTCTATAAATTTGTTTATATTGAAGGTATGTAATGATCTCGAGCTTTGCGAGAGATATCCCTGGGGAATCAAGATATGGAATGTCACTGTAGATGAGCTTATGCCACATATATCCTCCGACCGCCATATGACCTTCTCCGTTGGCCGCTGCCGTAGATGGAATGCGGGTGGATTCCCACACATTTTACTGGTATGTTTGTAAAATCAATTCTTGATTTCCATATATTCTTTTTAGTTATTTTTTCGTAAATTTTGGATATTTTGAATATGTTTTGAATATGTTTTGAATGTGAACAGTTTTGGATGTTGGAAGCCATTGAAGGCATGCCCGATGCGGCCAATTGTTCTCGAAGGCAAGAGTTCTTTGGGAGATATCCAAGAATGTTACGTTGGGAGATCGGGGGCGGTAATTGGCCCAACTGTGATGACATGGACGAGTTCTTTGGGAAGGTCAAGGTATGTTAATCGTAATTATTAATAAAAAAATTACGACATATCACTTGAAATATTTATTTTAAATAATTTGTGTCTTTTTATTTTTACAGGCTGTGATTCCACGGCTACTGCCGGATGACACGGAGTCGACGATGGCCTATTATATGTTGACAAAAGATTTTTCCGACCGTGTTAGGCCGAATAACCGCTATCCCAGTTACCGTGTACTGACTGAGTATTTCGGAGAGGTTTATATGGTTGTTCGGGATGATGAGGGAGCTCCCGAATGCCTCAACCGGCCACCCAACCAACCGATTGATGATGAAGATGATGATGCCCCTGATGCCAGTGCTCCTGCTCCTGCTCCTACTCAAGGTAGCCGACAAAGGAAGCGTTTCCGAAGAAACGATGGTGCTTCTACTTCTCAAGCTCAACCACAACCATCATCTTCGGAACCAAGAAATGAAGAAGTTCCTGCCTGGGCACGTGATATGGAGCAGAGACTTACAGCTCATCAGACTGCCTGTGTAAACGAGATGGAACAGAGACTTACAGCTCGTCAGACTGCCTGTGTAAACGAGATGGAACAGAGATTAGTTGGGCAGCTGACCACTATGCAGGATACTCAGTCGCAACTCCATGTAACTTTGCATCGACTCCAGGAAATGATGCTGAAGGACTTCGAAGCCCGAGGGATTAATGATGAAGTGGAGGCCGATAATGATGATGATGAAGATGATGATGATGATGATGATGATGATGATGATGATCAGGTTTAATTGTTGTGTTGAATTTTATTGTTCTGGATTTTTTTAGATAAATAATGGACTTGTTTTTAAATTGGTTTTGAAATTTTATTGTTCTGGATTCTTGAAATTGTGTTTATTAGATTTGTTTTGGAATTAGGTTGGTTTTGTAATTTGTGTTTAGCTAAATGATGGATATGTGTTTATTAAATTGATTTTGGATTGTTGATATATAATGTTTGATATGAATTCTTAATATACGCATTTTCAGGGTAATAATGCGGAAGAGAAATCTGATCATGGTGATCTCGGAGTCGATAATGATGATAATTCGGGTAAGAGTGAGCCAAGGCAAAAAAGCAGAGAAGATAGGATAAGATGGCCTAGTAAGCATGTAAGAAGTCCATATGACACAAATGTTAAGAAAAAGTAATTAGTTTTTTTTTTTTTTGTAATATTTAATTCGGTTAGGGACCAGAAGTTGTAAATTTTGGGTGTAAAATTGTAATTTTTGAAAAGTTAGGGACCAAAGTGCAAATTCAAGTCTAATGCAAATTCGTAGTGAATGAAAATTGTAATTTTGTGCAACTAATGGATTAAATCGCAATTATGGTTAAAATCGCAACTTTGGGGGTAAAATTGTAATTTTTGTAAAGTTAGGGACCAAAGTGCAAATTCGAGTTAAATGCAAATTCGTAGTGAATGAAAATTGTAATTTTGTGCAACTAATGGATTGAATCGCAATTATGGTTAAAATCGCAACTTTGGGGGTAAAATTGTAATTTTTGTAAAGTTAGGGACCAAAGTCAAATTCGAGTTAAATGCAAATTCGTAGTGAGTGAAAATTGTAATTTTGTGCAACTAATGGATTGAATCGCAATTATGGTTAAAATCGCAACTTTGGGGGTAAAATTGTAATTTTTGTAAAGTTAGGGACCAAAGTGCAAATTCGAGTTAAATGCAAATTCGTAGTGAATGAAAATTGTAATTTTGTGCAACTAATGGATTGAATCGCAATTATGGTTAAAATCGCAACTTTGGGGGTAAAATTGTAATTTTTGTAAAGTTAGGGACCAAAGTCAAATTCGAGTTAAATGCAAATTCGTAGTGAGTGAAAATTGTAATTTTGTGCAACTAATGGATTGAATCGCAATTATGGTTAAAATCGCAACTTTGGGGGTAAAATTGTAATTTTTGTAAAGTTAGGGACCAAAGTGCAAATTCGAGTTAAATGCAAATTCGTAGTGAATGAAAATTGTAATTTTGTGCAACTAATGGATTGAATCGCAATTATGGTTAAAATCGCAACTTTGGGGGTAAAATTGTAATTTTTGTAAAGTTAGGGACCAAAGTGCAAATTCGTAGTGAATGTTAAATTTTTGTAAAGTTAGGGACCAAAGTGCAAATTGTTACTGTGAGTGTTACTTCTCCATTCGGGTGATAAATTGACCAAATCTTACAAAATTGGATAATATGTACGAAGTTATGATTTACGGAGGATATAATGTTACTGTAAGTGTTACTTCTCCTCTCGGGTGATAAATTGACCAAATCTTACAAAATTGGATAATATGTACGAAGTTATGATTTACGGAGGATATAATGTTACTGTGAGTGTTACTTCTCCATTCGGGTGATAAATTGACCAAATCTTACAAAATTGGATAATATGTACGAAGTTATGATTTACGGAGGATATAATGTTACTGTGAGTGTTACTTCTCCTTTCGGGTGATAAATTGACCAAATCTTACAAAATTGGATAATATGTACGAAGTTATGATTTACGGAGGATATAATGTTACTGTGAGTGTTACTTCTCCATTCGGGTGATAAATTGACCAAATCTTACAAAATTGGATAATATGTACGAAGTTATGATTTACGAAGGATATAATGTTACTGTGAGTGTTACTTCTCCTTTCGGGTGATAAATTGACCAAATCTTACAAAATTGGATAATATGTACGAAGTTATGATTTACGGAGGATATAATGTTACTGTGAGTGTTACTTCTCCTTTCGGGTGATAAATTGACCAAATCTTACAAAATTGGATAATATGTACGAAGTTATGATTTACGGAGGATATAATGTTACTGTGAGTGTTACTTCTCCATTCGGGTGATAAATTGACCAAATCTTACAAAATTGGATAATATGTACGAAGTTATGATTTACGGAGGATATAATGTTACTGTGAGTGTTACTTCTCCTTTCGGGTGATAAATTGACCAAATCAGGGTTAGGGTTAGGGTTAGGGTTTAAATGCCAAATGTCATGTTCATTGACATTTGGCGTTTGACTCAAACGCCAAATGTCAATGAACATGACATTTGGCGTTTGTTGTTCAAACGCCAAATGTCATGTGCAGTTTTTTTTTTTGGTATGTTCATTGCATTTTGGTTCCTAACTTTTCAAAAATTACAATTTTCAAGTACATGCCAATAATAAACATCAATTACAACAAACATTGTTCAATAAACATCAAATACAACAAACATTGTTCAATTAACATCAAATACAACAAACATTGTTCAATTAACATCAAATAAAACAAACATATTTCACTAAACATCTAAGATTCACTTTCGTTATTGCCCGAACTCTGGGGGCGTTGAGGACATCTAGATGCGTTGTGACCGGTATTTCTGCAAATTGAGCACTTGTATTTTTTCTTCAGATTTTCAAGGGGAGAGGTAAATCGTGACGTTTTAGGCCTTCCACGGGTTATGACGGCGTCTGGAGGTAACACTACTCTCGCCATAACATCATTAGGGATGTTCATCCATTGGTCTTTCGTTGGAACGGGTTCTATGAGCTCATAGTATGCTTGACGCGTATTTATGACCTTGTAGTATTGGCTAACAAGCTCATACACATACTGACCACTATCTCTTGGTCGCTTGTCCATGACAGCTGCAATTGCGTGCTCACACGGTATTTGCTCAATCTGAAAGACGCCACATGAACAAGTTCTTTCCACAAAATCCATAATTCCAGACCACTCAGTAGATTCCACTTTCCATCTTTCATACCCTAATGCACATTTGCGCCACCTGGATGCATTTTCATATCGCTCATTTATCAAATTCTCCTTCGATGTGGTAAGTACAGACATCCATTTCCCAGCCTCCTCACGACGCTCTCCAAACCACTTTCCCATCAAATCAATAATAAATTTGAGGAAGTAACATATGGGATAATTTTTGGCATCTTTGATCCGATTATTAAGGACCTCAACATGGTTAGACGTCATTACCTCATATCTGTTCACGCGATGGTGGATTCTTGCCCATTTCTCAAACGTCACCTCGTTCTGTAGCCAATCTGCACATGCTGGACTCTTGGTTTTCAAGTAACCAAAAAATTTTTGGAACTCACTCTCAGTGTACGCGAAAGCAGCATTGTAAAAATACCCGGTTACCCCATCTCTCCCAAACTTTTTTATCAAGTTCGTTTTGAGGTGGAAGTAACATGCCCCATGATCAGCTAAAGGGTAAACATCTTTTACCGCTTTTATAATCCCTTTGCCCCTGTCTGAAACAATAACCAGATCGTCTCTGTCTGGTACAACCTCTCTCAAGCACTCTAGGAACCAAGTCCAACACGCCCCATCCTCGTTGCCATCAGCTACCCCCCATGCAATTGGATAACAGCGATTTTCACTGTCCGTCGCACTTGCAATTAGGACGGTTCCTTTATATTTGTGCCCCATAAATGTTGCATCAATTACAATTACATTTCTTAGGAAATGGAATCCTCGAATAGCCGCTCCTAAAGCCATGAAGAAATATTTAAACTTATTCTCGGAGTCCGTATGGATGCGAGTGTACGTGCCAGGATTCTTTTGCTCAATCATGTAAGCATAGGCGGGTAAATCGGCAAAATTTTCTTCGAATGTCCCCATAATATGCTCTCGAGCAAATTGTCTCGCCCTCCAAGCTTTTTGATAGCTAATGCTAACATTTTCTTCGGCACGCATGAAGTTTATCAGTGCATCTGGTTTTGGGGGTTCATTGGCATTCAGATATAATCCTGACGTCCGTAAACCAACCATACGACTTGATGCTTGTCTATGATCGGCACCTCTATTCGATATCCCACAAGTGTGAACGTCTGTATATGTCCGAATAACAAATTCATCACCGTTCACTTCCTTAGTCGCATATATTCGCCATGGACACTCCTTTGTGGAACACTGAGCTATCTTCCTATTAGAGTCAGACTTATACGATATATATTCCCACTTTTTACTTACAGCAGTTTTGTCAAGTGCATTTGTGAAATCTTTTTTGTTTCTAAACCGTTGACCAACTGTCCATCCTGATCGATCACTCCTCCCCTGACTAGAATTTGATCCCGAATAATTTCTTGCGACATAATCAGCGTTATCAAAGCCTTCATGGCTAGGTGGTTCGTAAAATTCTGGCGCTTCACCATAACCACCACCTATATCACCACCACCAACATCACCACCTACATCACCATCTACATCACCACAAACATCACCACCTACATCACCACAAACATCACCACTTTCGTTGTCAAAATTACGGTGTTCACCATTTACATCAGCACCAGCATTACCACCTTCGTTGTCAAACGGAGACCATTGACTATATACAGGAGTACGACATAGTGGTTCAACTTCCTCCACTGTAGGTAAAGTTGGATTAGAGGCAATGATCTCCTCAACAACATCACCTTGTCCACTTGATCCTCCTATATCACATCCATCAAGTTGGTAATTGAAACTAACTTTGTCTATGATTTTTTTTCCTTTACCCCGGGTCATAAGTTTCTTCGAATTCTCTTTTCTCCCCGGAGTTGCCTCTATCCTCAGAATTTCTTCTCTCGGAGAAAAAATCAAGTACAAATTTAAATCAATAGAGCTATGAGCATAGTGCTTTGTTATCTCCCAATCTTCTTCATCTGATACTTTCATTATTTCGTTATCAACACATCTGCGCAGTATCTCAAAAATATCAGTATACCTATCTAAATTCAACTTCTCGTAAATTTTATCAACCAGTTCTTCAAACGAAATTCTCCTATCCACCATTATTGCTTTCGCAGAATTTCTATCACCACTCCAATACCATTTATCATCCATTTGGCGTGTAAAATCACCGCCATATCGAAGATTTATTATAATTTTGTCCATTCCTACAAGTAAAAACAAAAATTAATACACAAACTATCTAAATAAAAAATGCATTCTCGAATTTGAATTCTGCCATGTTGGCGTTTGGCGTTTGTTCATTCCCAAACGCCAAACGCCAAGAAGCTAAGCATGGCGTTTTCCAAACGCCAAGCGCCAGGCTTATCTTCATGGCGTTTGGCATTTGGCGTTTGCCAAACGCCAAACGCCATGCTTATCTTCATGGCGTTTGGCGTTTGGCAAACGCCAAATGCCATGAAGATAAGCATGGCGTTTGGCGTTTGGAAAACGCCAAATGCCAAACGCCAAAAAACGCGAACATTTCAGCACGAACATTTTCTCCATTTTGCGAACTAAATCACTCAATAATACATCAAAAATTCAAGTAACTTGCAAATGCTTACCTTTTATGTTGTTCTTCTTCCTTTTCTTCAAGATTTGAGAGAAATTTGTGCGAAAATAAGTAATTGTGGGAGAGAATTGGGTTAGGGTTTGGGGTTGATTTTGGGAGAGAAATTGAATTGATTTTGGGTGGGGTTGATTTTGAATTTTTAAAATTTTGGGGTATATTTGTTATAGTTTAGTTTAATTAAGAAGAGTTAATTAATTTAGTTTAGTTGATTAATTAATCTTGTGGCCTTTTTGAAATTTTTAAATATTTAATGGCCTTTTTGTAATTTAAACTTTCATTTATGGCATTTTTGAAAATTTCCCTATCTATGTACATCATTTTATTGTACAAAATGTAAAAATGATGTACATAGATACATTATTGACAAGAAATGTAAAAATATTGTCACTATTGACATTTAGTGACGTCCCAAAAATGACAACTAAAATATCGTCACTAAATTATAGTGACAATATTTATTGTTACTAAGTTGTCTCTAAAAGGGTGTCACTAATTGTCAATAATGATAATTTAAGTTCCATACACTTGTCACTAAAAAATAGCTATTAGTGACAATTTAAAAATATATTTTGTCAGTATTGTACTTGTCACTATTGTTATTGTGACAAAATTAACATTTTTGTCACTAAATATATGCAAAAACTGACAATTTCAACAATGTTACTTAATATTTTGTCACTAAATCTCATTTTTCTTGTAGTGGTAGTTTTTTTATTTTATATTATGTATTTTTCGTAATCGTTCAATGTTGTTGTGGCTATATTTTTGTTTATTTTCGAAGATGTGAATTTGCAAATTCATTGTGTCATTTTGTGCTATAATTTATGAAATAATTAAGATATATATTTTTTATAGAATTAATTTAAATATTAAACATTTTTTAAGAAGAAATAATGCGTGGAAAATGCAAATAATAATTTTGATAGAAACAAACATCATATTATAAATTTACAACACAAAATATGTCAATATTTTTTTAATTGCATAAGAGAATTTTAGTTATTAATGAAGAAAAGGAAAAAGAAAAGAAGAAGAGAAAAGAAAATGGAAATAGAAAAGAAGAAAAATCCTGGACCAGGTCCGGGGAAGAATCTCCCGGGTGACCCCCAACTCTCTCAAATTCTTTGTTGTGTGCCGAACAAGTTATGAAGTATACGCAATAACACACAAAAGATCTCATAAATTTCAACAATGACTCTCAATGGGTCTGTTTGTTTGGCGTTTCCCAAAATTTTTTCGTGTTTGGGAAATGCCAAACAAACATGTTTTTTATTTTCTGAAATAAAATTTTCATCCATTAATTTTCTCAAACTACTCTCTTAAAAGCCAAACAAACAACAATTTTCTTATCTCTAAACAAAACCTATACAAACTGTACTTTGATTTGACATAAAGTAATATATCTCTTACACAATTTATCTCACATAACAAACATGATTTGACATAAAGTCTTACATATCTTACACCTACAACCTAACTCTTCCAAAAAAACCTACACCTACTCCATTTCTCAAACCACTCTCTCAAAACTCAAACAAACAACATTACGCAGATCGAGATTATTTCACAAACCTCCACTACTCTCCCAAACTACTTTCCCAAACGCCAAACAAACATACCCAATATTTTTTATACGTCACGTCAAATTTATTTGACCATATCTCGTCGTAAGTAGGAAATTAGTGGTGACAAAGAAAATGACATCACAAAAGCAATACGAATTGACGAGGCCTAGGCAAAGTCACTATATAACAGGCCCGGCCACTATAAAAAAGCAGCTAGCTAGGCACTAAAGCCTAATAGAGACCATATCTCAAAAGCAAAATAAAATTGTTCCAATATCTCAGGTGCCTAGCTTTCTTTGCTTTTTTATCTCTCCATAATTAGGCGGCCCTTACTTGAAGCTTTTATCTATCCCAATATCCTTTAAAGCAAACAATTGGTCCAATGACAATAAAACAAAGTGTATTCAAAATTTCAAAAGCCTTTTTTTTCTTTCTTTTCTTTTTTTTATTCTAAAAAAAGGCAAAAGATACCTCCACGTACTCTCCTAACGTAGCAAATAAGGAATTGGCAATCAGAAACTATTTTCCATCTCTTCTCATGTCCCTTTCGTGTTCATGATGCATGCATCTACAAAGATTTTTCACTTTCTTTTGCTACTGATATTTTTGTAATTTAATGGGATAAATTAAAAGTGGTTTTTTTTCTATTTTAAAGTTTAGAATATGTTTAAAGTATATATTTTATCGAAAAAGATACTCCATATTAAATTTTCGTTAATCAAACCAAAAAAAAATGGTAGGACTATGTCCTTCAAAAGAAAAACAATTACTCTTTATTTGCTACATGTAGGATATTTAGATCCCATATATGTACCCAAGATCACCATATTAGATATAAGAACACAATTAATTATAAGCTATCAATCAAAGATTATGTAAAGCGAAAGCGTACGGGATAATCCTAATATACTTAATACGTTTGTTGATTCATCCAATGAAGATCCAAAAAATGTTTAATGGGTAACACAATTCTTTCTAATATAAACAAACATGCACATTGATAATAATTATAGCCACAACACACTCACTATGTGATTTTGGTATGTTTTTAGTTTATATCTAAATTATGGAGTTGAAAACCTATTCAGTTGAAAAAAAAAAATGCACACGGCACACCGGTCACGCGCATATTTTGCACCAAAAGAAAACATCCATCATCCATTATGAACAATCTATTTTTCATCAAATTTTGTGTATATGCAAATTGGTGGATGCTTAAATTATATAAAAAAAAAAAAAGAAAAAAAATTGTGGATGCTTATATATTTGTTTTGACTTACAATAGAACTTAAAAAAATAAATCTTTAGTTGAATCAAAGATTAAAGTAGAAAGTTATTGGGAGAAGTGTAATGGGTTGGAAGATCAAGGAACATGATAGGCTGTCCCTTGATTCCGATAGTTATTTAAAAAATTGAGATAATTAATGATGCTTTAGAGTGAAATATATAACACAAACATGATTTGCCCGAATGCATCCAATAATAAGAAATGAGACAATTAATAATGTTTTCTGATTGGTTGAGTGTGTTATTCAATTCGAAAGCAAGTGTATTTGCTCTGTGTTATTCAATTCGAAAGCAAGTGTATTTGCTCTATAAATATATTGGATTGGACCAGACCCGATTAGGGTAAAAGTTACCCACTTTAAAAATGCTAATTTGAGAGTTGAGACTAATAAATTCGAACGCCTAAAAACCTTTTTGCTTAAAAAAGATTAATTTTCTTTTGGAAGAAGTGGAGTTTTTTTTTTTTTTTTTAAGTTACAAAAATGATTGAGCCACTATTTTTCCAAAATCATGTTTTAATATTTTTCCCACTCCAAAATCTTGACACAACCGAGTTAAAATACATCCAAACAATGTCAATAACTTGCAAAACTAGCCAGTGTGAATCTTTTATATATTGAAGACCAGATTTCACATCTCTATAAAAAATATCATTAGTGATAATTTTTTTTTAAATTATCATAATTTGTATATATTTGGTGACTGAGAAAAAAGTTGACAAATACAACAATAAACCTTTTTGAATAATCACTAAGAACTAGTGATAAAATTATATGCATGCAGCCACAACTGAATTATAATAATAACTTAAACAATTATACTAACGATAAATTTTTTGAAATGTAACCAATTAAAAGTTACTAGTCACAAATATATGCTATTGATGATTAAAACAAAACACGACATGTACGCAGTGACAATCCCTTTTAGATATTCTGCGTATGCCATTAATTGTTAATAATAACAATTTAAATACTTCTATAATTTTTAACGAGTGAAAAGCAAAAATAACCCCTATACTTTGCCTAATTGACTAAAAACACAGGCCTTAATTTTATTAGCAAAAAAATTCCCTAAACTATTTTTTGTTAGCAAAAATTTCTCCCAAGTTGGAGTACATATTAAAAAACATTACAATTATACCCCATCATAAAAATGCAAAAACACTCATATTCACCTAAAAATATGATAATACACATCTTGAATTTGAAAATTAGCAATAACTCTATTGTTCACTTAAAAAATTATCAATAACCTCATTATTGACTTATGAAGAAATTTCAAAGAAATTTTTTGCTAATAAAAAAATAACATGGGAATTTTTCCTAATAAAAATAACACATGAGTGATTTTTGCCAATTAAACAAAGTATAGGGAGTATTTTTCATTTGGCTTATTTTTAACTGTTATTTTTTGAGAATCTTTCTATATTACGAATGATAAATTTATAATATTGTCAACCTAATATAAATTTTGGTAAAAATTAATATTTATATCTGGGTACGGTCATTATAAGCAAATTCAAGACTCTTATAAAAATACAATTTTTTTATTTTTTTATTTAGGATTACTAGAAATGCAATTAGATGGCAACAACTGGCGAACACATGGGAATTATGGACGCAGAAATGAATTAATACTCAATGAAATTTCCTAATTAATTAATTCCTACACTTCAACTTAGATAAATTTGTTTTATGGCTCTAGATTTTTCTTTCATGTGCCTAAGAGATGCACGCACGTGCACCTGTTTTACGCTACACACACATGCCAATATCACTTGGATTAGATCCTACATATTCGAAAACAATTCAATTTCATTGATTGAAGATCCATTCTCTTAATAGATGCTATACTGCTTGTACTTGAGGGATCTCTTGAAATGAAATGGAGCGTGGTCGATGCCCGATCTGGTCGACTCCTAGAATAAAGGAATCGACCCGCAAACAATGAATATTATTAGACTCGATATGCTGAATGAGCCAAACTCTACGATGCCTAAGTTAGAGTTGAGAAATTAGATTAATCTAACAACACTGAGTGGTAGAGCTGCAATTAAAGCTATAGCTTGTATAATATAATAAATGAGAAAGTATTTATATGATGGTGATTGATGTACCAAGTCTTCGTCCCCTGACGTGGCATTCAACATCTATACCCCTGACGTGGCATTCAACATCTATATATATACAAATGTCGACACGTGGCAATAAATATATATAGCGTCTCGATTCATGACTAGATAGTCGATCAGCGTCTCGATTAGCGTCCGGAGCAAATTCGTACCCTAGCGCCACAGGGTCGAATCAAATATTCCATACCCGTATCCGTATCCGAACTTATACGTCTTGTCACTATCCGACCCGGCAGTTGGAATCTAAAACTATAAATATCCCTCTTAAATGAGAACAGGTACACACAAGAGAACGGACTGAAACTTAACTTAAACACTTATTTCCTATCCCTGAGACTGACTTAAGCTTCGGAGGGTTATCACCGGGTCACCACCGGTATTAGCCTAACGTAGTTATCTTTGATTTCAGGTTAAGATCCCCTAAACTCAAGAGGAGAAGCTTGATTGACCTGCTTATCCTCGTATTCGAGAGTTGTATATGACTTGACACCTAGACGCAAACAATAGTCAATTAATACACTAAAAATACACTCATCAGTGATACATCCGATCTTGCCTCGATCGGGTCAGTGTACCAGACGACTCCTGTAAAACGCACTCTTGAAGTGTTATGTGATTCTAAGGATTCATTTAAGAGTAAGCTGATTGCCCAACTCTTTATGGTCAATTTTGATGATATATATCACGTCTAGGGATGAAAACGAGCTCCTTTGAACCGTACAAACAAGTGTTCGAACTCGGCTCCAAAAGTAAGCTTACCTGCTCAGGCTCGGCTCGAGCTCGAGCCTCCAACTTAATTATTTGTTTGAGCTCGACTTGAACCCCAACAAACATGCTCACGAGTAAGCTCGGCTCGGCTCGGCTAAATAGAGTCAAATATTATTCTAAAGCCTGCATCATATCAGAGGGCTACAGTTTTCAAATACAAATTTTGGAGAATTAATGAACAAAAAAGCTGAATTAGGCAGACAAAAGTTGAATTACTCTTGAATTGATCTACTTTTATTCAAACACGTGGTATTAGATCTGCAAGCTCCAATGTCCCGACTCCCGAGACTGACTTTATTTTATTTTAAATCAATTTTTGAATCACTCCAAATTTCCAATGGTTTCTCTGTAACCTTTCTGGACTCTTCAAAAGTGAGCATAACAACTTCACAAAAAAAAGCCTCATATTACACAAGAGAAACCTAACTTTCTTTTTTATCTTGATATCTTATCCTATTGAACGAGGATTTTATATCTATGAATACCAATATAACAAGAGGTTTAGTCACTTTTAACAAAGGCGAGATTTATGGCGAAAAATTAGGAATACAGAAGGTTTCCATAACTAAGTTGAAATCCAGATAATAGCAAGACATTGAAAAAGGTAAGTTAGTTGTGCATAAAATTAAAATCCCTCTTCGCTCATGTTCACGAGCAACACCAAGTCGAATGCATATGTGATCGGACTCGGCTCGAAAATTCAACCGAGTAAGTACCGAGCCGAGTTCGAACCGAGCACCGAGCTACTTGGTTCGATTTTCACCCCTAATCACGTCGTCCATAACTGATCAGATGGTTAGGGGGCTTTGATGGTCAAATAGCTCAATTTTGGCTACATCGACTGTGAGTTCGGCTTGGTCTTATGGCTCTGACCTATCCAAGCCAAGCCAAAATGCCACAAACAGCTTTGATCAAACCATATCACCGAGATCCTTCCACATGGTGAATTTACGATTTTTATTGGTTGTCTTTGATTACTAAATCACTACATGGAGAAATTATGTAGTGCAATCGCAGCATATGGACAATGAATCCACATCAGACATGTATTTTTCTTAAATATTAATTTGAAACTGTTATCAAAACATGTCTGATGTGGAGTGATGACATGTATAAATATATAATTGGGTTGATGCACCACGTATTGTTGATGATGTAGTGCAGCGTTTGCACTATATAATTTCTTCATTCCATGCGTAGTAAATTAAGAAAAAATTACATATTTCTATTTACTTAATATTTTAACTATATTCTATTCAAAACAATAACACAAAAATAAAAAATAAAAATACTAAAACTAATGGCGCTACAATTTTTACTTGATCTAACTTAATTGGGTCTTTCTAAAATAAGATTTTATAGAACATAAATGTATATGAGATACCTCATCTCAACCATTAAAAAAAGTCAACAACAAATCTGAACCACAATTTTTGGTCAAAATGTCCAATAATGATGTGGCATCGGACATTTAGAAAAAATAAACATATGTTAAATTACATACTAACCCTTTAATTAATATGTTTAAAAAAATCTCTCTAATCTCTAATTAATTTCAGATCTCTTTCCAAAACAAAAACAAAAATCAAGAAAATTGCACTTTTCATACTAAAATTTCTGCCTACTTTATATATTTCATACCAAACTTTTCAAAAAGATACATTTCGTACAAAAGTTGGACAGTTTTTTTTATATTTCATTCGGCCGTTAGTTTTTGGATGAAAAATGTCACGTGCCAAATATGTGTCCGTTAAATCACCATTTTTTTCTCTTCAGGGAATATTTACAATTGAGCACAAAATACCTAAAATCTTGAAGGGGGTAATTGCAATTATTGCAACCCCAATTCCTCTTCATTCACCTCCGAGACCACAACACCGTCCAGCCCCAATTCCTCGTACCCACACAACCCCACTTTCATTTTATGATTAGGATTTTCTATTTTGGCAATCTCAATTAGTTCTAATTTTTTAACACAAATCAAATCATTTTAATATATTTTGTATTATAATAGATATTTTGAATTTTACCACCTAAAGGATAAAATAAGTATATATGAAATCCGTTGCATTTTTCCCCCTCAAATGATTTTATGCCAATTTCGATTGTCGAAAAACTCATATATGCGCCTCACATGTATTTTAAGGGTAAATTAGTCAAAACATGACGTGCATTTTTTACTTTCTCTTTACAAATAAAATATTTTTCTACTTCACTTCGGATTTCCGGTTCTTTTACATGAGCGAAGTATTTGGACTTGTAAGAAGTGTTGTGACTAACTTTGAAATTTCATGTGAGGGGAACATTTATATTTTTCGTCGAACAAAAATTAAATAAAATTATTTTAGGCGGTAATTAAGTGATTATTTTGTACATATGGGTGGTAAAGTGCAACAATATGTAACTTTGGGGGATAAGATTTTTGTCAAATTTTTAAAGTGGACTTCATAAATCATATGAAAGTTTTTATCAATTTTTTTTTTTAAAATAACAGGGGGTTTATTGAAAAATTTTAAAGTTGTCAGGGGTTATTGATAATATTTTAATTTAAGGGGATGTTTTTTCATTATTTGATGGGGTAAAATTGTCATTTCAATTTGAGAGGGATATTTTTTGCCAATAATAAAAAAAAAAGTACAGGGTTTTTTTGCTAATAAAAATAACACATGTTTTTTTTAATTAGACAAAACACAAGGGGTGTTGTTGAAATTCACTCATAAAAAAGGGTAAATTTGTCTTTGAGAAAATAAATTATTTTAACTTAAATTTTAAGGGGACATGTGTCACCAAGATAAGTGTTATCTTATGTGCTCCCCATCCCTCAAAATCTCATTTTAGACGGACCCAACTTAATTAGACTTATTTTCAACCTAGAAATAAAATCTTTGGCCGATCTATTTTGATCTCTCCCCCATGATCCCATTCCCCCCACCCCAACTTCCTCAATTGCATTTTCGTTTATAATCAAAACATTCCATTAATTAAAAACAATGAAAATAGACACGAAAATAGATAAAAACGGAATACAAGTAAATGGATTAAACCATGTCAAACCCATGGAGCAACTGAGCAAGTGGCGATTATAGGCGGCAAAGTTAGAACCTCTAGAAATGAACTAACTTCCACTTCGGACAACAATTTCAACATTTTTCAATTTCCTCGTACAATCCACCAACAACTCACTTCGATTCTTTCCACATATTCTTAATTTTCAAGATATATAGCTTGGAGATAATCATTTTTAAAGAAAAATCATCGATCCTTAATATCATTAAATAAATGAAAACAATGATGTTACTGAATTGCCAATACGACATTAAGCCTTGCGGTAAAGTTGAGGTCCTAGAAGACTAGAGGTTCCGACTTCAGCTTTTATTAATGTGAGTTTGCTGATTTTACTTGTTAGTTATTCATTGTAATGTGATATAATTGAATTGATTCCGATGACAATATATTGTTGGATATATTCTGATGTAAGGATGATATATTTACGATCTAAAAAAATGTTACTAAATCACATACAAATATTTTAGTTTTCTGTTACCAAAAATAAAAAAATTAATTTTCAATTATTTGGTTTAGAAAAGTTGACATATATCTTCCAATAAAATATTTTCTAATATAATTTCCCATTTTACCCACCATAAAAGAAAGATTGATTCCATATGGCTTTGCATAATTCAAAGAAGAAAATGATGTATAAAAAGTGTCAAACACTCACCGGAAATTCAACTATTTGCATCATCCAAATTCCAATATACCAACTAATATTCTCATTGGGACTTGGTGAGTAAATTCAGTAAATCTGTTATGCATAATATTCAAATGTTATGCTACGCATAAAAAAATAATAGTTATGCACCATCAAAAACAATTCAACGAACGGGATTTCAGAAAATTTTCATTATTGGATATAAGTAAAAGATTAAGCACCATCCATTATTCAATTTCATAAAGATTTTGATTTTTGAATATAAAGATTTCTACAATTACTCCATCTTCTCCTATGGTTTTTGCATTTTTGTTTCTGGATGTTTCAAAAATAGCTATCAACGTAGATGACTTTCTGTGACGTTCTTAATGTTAGTGTTTAACAATCTGTGTAATAGAAATATACTCAACTATATTTCTTATAATTATAGTAATAAATAACTATAATTTAATTAAATAGCAAACAAAAAATTTATAATATAATTATATATATAGAGAAACTTTAAATACTCAAAATGGTGGAAATTTCTATTTTAGTAAGATCGTTTCAATTTAATTAAAATTATTTTATATGAAAAAGAGTTTAAAGAAAAAAATAATAATAATAACTTAGTTCAAGTGTAAATAATGAATTTAATTTATTTGAATAAAATAATCAAAGCCCTTACACTTTCAAGTATAAATTGAATCGGTTAATTATATTATATATATGTATAAATTGAATCGGTTAATTATATTATATATATAAGTATGGTAAGATTGAAACTTAAGTACAAAAACTTTAACTTAGTTTTTGAGGAAATTGATTCAATTTTGTTCACTCGAGAAAAAATTTAAACTATAAAAGTTTATACTTTAAAACAAAATTAAGTAATTATTAAATTAAATTAACTCACTGAATTGTTATCGAAAATGAGAAAATACGAAGTTAGACTGAGGTTGCGGATGCAATTTCCTTAAGACAATATTTCCGAGGCTGCCTACGGTGCAATCAGTACTCCTCGGTAGTCTCCCAAGATACAACAGTCTTGATCCTTGTTGTTTTGCACGAACAAAAGGCCACGGGCGAATTGGAACAAACAGAACTTCGACTAGAAAATTATTTAATTTGAGAAGTAGAGAAGAGAAAAATAATTTGTACTTTATTTGCTGAAAAATAGTGTGAGGAATTGGCCAGATTCCTCTCTTATTTATAGCAATTGAAAGTTGTTGCTGGAGGGTCACAACAGTTCGGATTTAAATTAAACAGTGGTTCGGTCCGAACGGGTGCCACCCCTTAGGTTCAAAATCCGACCAGGCACACCCTTTTATTCAAAAATTGGGCGGGCAACACGGATCCTTCTCGGACCTTCTAGAAACGGGTCTCGCGGATCCTGTTCGGATCACATGCAGATCCTAATCGGATCACACGCGGATTCTAATCGGATCACCCACGGATCTTTGTACAAAGTTTGGACTTTAATGATTATTGGGCCTAGATATAACTCTATGCCCATTCATACAAAAGCCTTTCCACTTTGAAAGCTAGATGCCCTTTTTATAACAATTTTGTAGCTCAACTTTCTCCTTCTTTTCCATGTGGGATGGAGAGACTCAACCTTCTCTTCTCATTTCATTCATTAAGGTGTAATAATTAACTTTGGCTAATTAGACTCAATTTAATTAGCTATAATTAATCCAATTACACCAACACTTAATTAATTTAAGGGGTAGTCGTTCAGCAGAATTTTATCAACATCTATATTATGTACATATATATAAATTTGAATTAATAAAAAAACTCTGTGCACG
Organism: Penstemon davidsonii; assembly: GCA_034814905.1. Classification (NCBI taxonomy): domain Eukaryota; kingdom Viridiplantae; phylum Streptophyta; class Magnoliopsida; order Lamiales; family Plantaginaceae; genus Penstemon; species Penstemon davidsonii. The sequence continues at coordinate 11,916,772 of JAYDYQ010002688.1, forward strand.
ACATAATTTCTTAATAGAATACTCTAAGGCATGTTTGTCTTGCATGCATTTAAAAAAAAAATCGTGTTTGAAAAAAGCGAGGCGCGGAAACATGTTTTATATTTTTCAGAAATAAATCTCTCAATTTTCCAAAACTACTCTCTCAAAAATCAAACAAACAACAATTTTCTTATTTCCAGAAAAGACCTACGTACACAAGCTTGACTTTGATTTGACATAAAGTAACATATCTCTTACACAATTTATTTTAAATAACTAATATGATTTGACATAAAATCTTATACATATTACATCTACAACTTAAACTATTTCTGAAAAACATACATCTACTTTATTTCTCAAACCACTCTTTAAAAATTCAAACAAACAACATTTCAAATTGAGATTATTTCATAAGCCTTTTCGACTCTCCCAAACTACTCTCCCAAAGACCAAACAAACAGACCATAAGTGTCTGTATGGTAGGTTTGTTCCGCGAAACTTGACCAAACAATTTCAAATGAAGTTCGACCACAAGTAACACGATACATGTTTCAACTTATATATCAAAACCTAATAAACTTTGACCTTTACTACAATTACTCTTTAAAGACATTGACTTGATTACTATCACCTATTTTTTTCATTTAAACCTCTACATCCAAATAAGTCTCAATTTTTCGAACCACAAAACTAACATCCAAACTAAATTTAATTGAGATTTTAAAGATTCCATTTACATTTAAATAACCTGAATTAATTTTTTTTTTTATACGAGTCAAAACATAATCAAATAAACCCTAATTTCTTATAAATGTGATGTTGAGAAAGTGAAAGTGAAAGTGGAAGTTAAAGTGTGTAGTTTATTCATAACCTTGACTAGACAGTTGATAACCGTGGCAGCAGTATGGGAAGATACGCAACCGCACTAGACAACTCCCCAACCGTAAGGAATGGCAACTCTTTATGATTTTTTCTTCTCTCTTCTTCATCTGTCACATTCTCCAATTAACGGCCAAGATCCACTCCAACGCATCTGGCGTAAATTTGTGTCACCCAATTACACAATCCCATGTACACCCACAAAATTCCAAATTAACCCTCACTAATCATGACTCACCTCCTCACAGTATCCCAAAGTCCACTTGGGCAAAATAGTAATTTCGTCATCTAAAACCTTTATAAATACCCTCAGCCTCACTTCTATTAACTTTAGCTACAAAATACACTAAACCAAGAGACATCCAAACATAGTGAGATTACCAAACAATCCTCTCTCAAAACAAATTTCCCCTCTTTTAAATTGATTTTTCCGGCGGGAAAATCTGTACTTTTTTCCCGGAAATTAATCGCCGGAGCTGTGGGGAAATTCGTGCTTCGCATGATGGGAATTTGTATTTACCCTTTGGAATCTCCGGCGAGGTTGCTGTGGAGCACCAGTTTCTTCCGACACAAGCTCATGTTGTTCTATTAGCCCTTTATTTTGATACTATAATAGAAAGCCAAACCAATTTGACTTCATATTTTACATATATCCAAAACTCTGTGCCGGAGTTTCAGAGAAAATTAAATTGTACGAAATCATAAGTTTTTGTGTGTGTATTGGATTGACTGATAAGCCTGAGATCTGGATAAATAGATATGGAATCGGGGCGTATTTACTTTGATCCTTCGTGTCATAGCAACATGTTGTTTATTGGGAAGGGCGACTCTGCTTTTCGAGGTGTTGAATCATATCTCTACCTTTAATTGAGTTTTCAATTTAATTTTTTACTTTTTAAATTAATTTCGAATTGTATACTATATTTAGGAGGAAAATCGGTGTTGAACATGGAGGAAAACTCGAACAGGCGGCCATTTTTCAGCACGTCGGAGGAATTGTACGATGAAGAATATTACGACGAGCAGCTGCCGGGAAAGAAACGCCGTCTCACTTCGGAGCAGGTTTGTTAACTTTCACACTTTTATTTTTTATTTTAGTTTAATATTCTCTCCTCAAAATAAGAATCAATACCGTGTTAATTAAACTAACATATTCACATTATTTTTTATACATATAAGAATGGAAGTCTATTGGTAGGACCATAGGCACTATCGCTTGTCGCAAAATCAATTGGTATCCACACGTAGACCTCCGCTAGGGGACAATTGCTGCCAAAACTTGGCCAAGAGTCTTCCCTTTAGCACTTCCTCCCGTTAGAAATAAAACTCGTGACCTTAACTATGATACCATTTTAGAGACGCAACAACTTATTCCAAGAACAATTGGTGTCACTAAAACACATATCTATCCTGTATACACACGCAAGCGCCTAAGTCATTCGACTTCGACTTGACCCACCCACAGCCTCCGCCATGGGACAATATGAACAACGCTCTCTAAACACCCTGACCATAAATTAGGTCGTGTTTGCCAAAACTTATTAGAATTCGATCACTTAGTTGGATCGTGATTAACAGTTCTGATTTGAAAATGAATTTGATTTATTTGGTGGGATATATATGTAAAGGTGCACTTGTTGGAGAAGAGCTTTGAGACAGAGAACAAGCTGGAGCCAGACCGCAAAACACAACTGGCTAAGAATCTGGGGTTGCAGCCGCGACAGGTGGCGATTTGGTTCCAAAACCGCCGAGCACGGTGGAAGAACAAGCAGCTTGAGAGGAATTATGATCAGCTCAAATCCTCCTATGACTCCCTCCTCTCCAACTATGACTCCATTGTCAAGGAAAATGACAAGCTCAAAACTGAGGTAAACACAAAAGAAAAGACCCTTTATTTATTTTGCTTCTGAGTAGAACTTTTTTTTATTAATTTCCTAATTATTTATTATTAAATTGGGGTAGTATTTTATCATTAGATGTGATTACCAAATTTAGTGGGATAATAACCATATTAGTAGGTTGTGATTAAGTTATGAAGGATTGTGTGCATGGCATTATGAATTCGTTGTTCCATGTTTGTGATTAACATAACTGCAATTCAATCTCAAACAATTGTACAAAGCTATTGTTAATGGTGAACAAAGTTAATAATTATATGCCGTTTTTGTAGTACTAATTACTAACGAGAGCTAGCAATAAAACTCGAAAACAATTGAAAAAACACAATTATACAATTATAATTAAGAAGATTTAATTTTGAAATTAACATATATATAGATAATAAAACTAGTTCAAAGGGCTTGTAGGGTGTTTTAAGTGGCCTCGAAAATATATCAAGGTGCTCCAAAGCTGGCATGAATGTACACCCCAGTGTCTTGAAATATGTTGTTCAATATAAATGATCTAAATACTAATATTATGCATTATTTTTTTTGGGTAAAAAGTAAAGAAAATGCATTTTGTCTTATTTTTAAAAATTATATGTGATTAAAATATAATAAATTAATTTTCCTTATTGAGTGTTTTTACTTGGTTAATTTGTATACCCAGTCAAGCCCAACTCTTGACCCATAGAAACCTTAACTCAATTCAATCCAACTTAATATATACAATGAAAGTATATTGCACTCATATTTAAGACTACCAAAGCTGAAATTTCTAATTTAATTTGAATAAACAAATATTTAATAATGTAGACTTATCTTAACAAACAAATTTATGTGTAGACTTAAACTGTATATATTTTATGATATTATATATTTCATTGGTACAGATCCTATGTCAAACTGTTTAATTTCCTTTTGAAGTGGGTGGGGTTATCAAATAGAAAAATAGTAGTACGTAGCATAATCTTTTCTTTAGGAAATCACTAGAAAATGAAATTGGTATTGTTGGATCTGATTTCTCATAGACATTAGGCACCTGGGACCGTTGATAAAGAGAATGACGACACTGATTTTTCTATAATAGCTAAGAACGAATCTTAATTAATTAGTTACTGGTAGGAGCCGGGCCAATGGGTCCTGGTCCTGGAGCTCAGCAAATTTATTCTTGCACAGTCAATGAAAATAGCAGCATCTGTCTTAAGTTAAGCCCCACCTGCTAAAATAATATTGAAATTTCAAGTCTTAAATGCGAATATACTCCTAAATAAACCCAAATCCCAATTTGTTATTGTAAATTGTATTATGGATGTGAAAAATTGGTGACATGAATATAAAATTTTAATTGTGCAATGAAGAGGATGCTTGCCAAACACATTAGTGAAACTCCTTAATTTCCACTTTGTGAAAAGTCGGGAGACAGATCAATTTTAAATTTTACCATTAAATATATATTATACTGAAATAAATGACTCTAAATAATTATTGTGGTATGTGAAAATTGGTCATATCACTCCCATGTAAAAAATATTAGTATAAAAATGAGTTTTGCAAATACTATAAAAGATAATATATAAGTTGAAATTTAAGTATAAAGCTAGTGAAAATAAAGACCATCGCCATGACTTGCCGAAAATTTATTTGTTGTTTTGGCAACCAAAACACCATTATTGTTATTTTTGAGTTTATAAAATTATTATTTTGGTAAAACTTAATGGCAACATGACTACATTGGTAGGTGCATAATTTTATTTATTATTTATTATTTACTAGTTTATTAAGACAAGATGCCCTTTTAATCTATTAAATAAAATAGCATACGCATATAGCACATTGAATGGAATATCTTATTTATGGCGCAGCTAATTTCTTTGTCGACGGAGAAAGTGCAATCCAAAGAATCGGCTGAAGAAACCGCGGCGTGTACAAAATCAGAAGCACCGCCAGAGGAAGTGCCACCGCCATGCCTCCAACTCACGATAAAGGTTGAGGACCGCCTCAGCACCGATGGAAGCGCTGTCATAGATGACAACGGCCCTCAGCTTATCGACAGCGGCGCCGACTCCTACTTCCAGAACGAATATTCCGGCTGCGTGGCTGCATTTGACAGCGTTAACTCGGAGGAGGATGATGGCACTGGCAGTGATGATAACGGAAGTTACTTTTCTAACGTTTTCTCGGCCGCGGTGCAGCAGGAACCGATTGGCTGGAGTATATGGTCTTAATTTGGAATTAATGTGTTAATTAAATAATTAAGTAATGATGGTCGACATTGTCTAGACTCTTGAATGATATGATAATAATATTTTTATACTGTATTATCTTTGTGATATGGTATGTTAATTTAAATTCTCATATTTGATTTTGCGGCATAAATTCAGTTACAAACAATTGTATTTAATTTGTGCTGGTCTTATGGTTAGTAACTCTTTCAAAAATTATTATTCAATTTAAGTACTGTATATTTAATTGATTTGAGTATTAGAAAATAACTCAAACTTCTTATGAGATACAAATCCAAGACTCCTACTTCAAGTTTAGGAAATTGATTTACTTTTGACTTTTTGGATCTATTTAATCAAAGGATACCTACATCTTATCTTTATGTTATAAAAACTTCTTGTTAAGTATTTTTTTTCATGTGAAATGGTAAATATTCATTTTATTGGAATATCGAGGATGCTCATCATAATAATTTTTTCCAATTTCTTTCATGAGATCGAACTTGGTATTTTAAAATTAAGTGTGAAAGCAACCGTCCCCTTCTTTGTCCCTTTGCAGCCGAGGTATTTTAGATCAATGTAGCTTGTTCTCCTATTGATTGGTGAAACTTGAGGATGTTTGCTTAAAAAACAATTGTCTTCAAGCAATTACTGGCATTAAGTCCTGGGGGAAAGGAACCGTATTGGGTCGTTCGATGTCTTAATGAAGAGATTTGGAGATATTGGGCATGCTAGCGAATTGTTCGGAGCTACCTTCTAGGTCACTTCTGGGATCTCTAATTAGTGCTGAATTAATATGTTGAATATTGCTGATCCCCCACTTGACACATGTTGTTCACTGAGTCCAGAAGGCACTACCAAGAAGGTAGCTCCGAACAATTCACATGCTGGCCATTATGAAAGTCTCGATTCAATCCAACTTTGCTTCTTGGGCTATGAAATCGAAGTGAGCATATACTTTTCGTTATATTTTTTTCTTTTTTTACTATTTCTTGTAGTGTTTTTTGTAAATTTTCCTATTTTTTTATTTCGTTGTATCATCTGTTTGAAATGAAATATTTGATTATAAAAACAAAATCACAATATTTATCGATTACAATTGTGAATATTTTTTAACATCATCTTTTAGGACCGAAATTTCTGTTTGGTGAATCTCTACCGTCATTTGGGAACACAATTCAATAAATAAGAAAGGTGATCAATTGCTACCGGTTGAATATCCATCACCCACTTGGTACATGAATTTATGTAGTGCAATCGTTGCACCACGTCATCAAGTACACGGTGATGTAGCCCACCAATATACTTCTTACATGTGGAGAGAAAATTCACATCTTCCATATTCTGGCCATTGGTAAACGCATTTTCTTTTCTAGATATGTCCTAGAACATGTAAATTCTCACTCTAAATGTAAGAAGTGCATTGGTGGATTGCATTATATGTACGTGATAACGTGGTGTGGCGATTGCACTAAATAATTTCTCCCTAACCATGGTGCAACAGCTAGCATTTTCAATTTTGTGAGGTGGGCCAAGTTATGTGATTATGCCCTAAGGAGATCATGGTATGCTATCTTTGATCCAACAAACATCACAACTTTACGGTCGCCAATTTTTGGTGTTTTTGCAAATTGAATTAAACCTGAAACTAATAAACTTACTACTGGTTCAATTGATTTAATTATGGGATTATTGCATTTTTGTTGCCACAACTATAGCCCACTGAAATTTCTACTCCGTAACTTTTCGGACCAGTACATTTGGTGCCACAACTTCAACATCAGTGGCAATTTTGGTGCCAATTGAGGTCCAATTTCAAAATTGGCCCGGAATTCTCCAATGTGCGGGCCATGTGACATGAAAATTGGGAATTTTAACCATTCAATGCCTTTTTCATTAATTTTTTTTTGTTTTTTTTTTATTTTCTTCCACCAAGAACTAGGCTACTTGGATATTTTTATTTGGGGAAGAAGAAGAAGGCGGGTAACAATTTAATTAAGGGGATGTTGGTGAATTTTATAGGAAAAGTTAGGATTATGAATTTTGGTATTTTTTTTTAAATAAAAAAGATGTTGAATGGTCAAAATCCCCATCTTTCATGTCACATGGCCCGCATATGGGGGAATTTCCGGTCAATTTGAAATTGGGCATCAATTGGCACCAAAATTGCCACTGATGTTGAAGTTATGGCACCAAATGTGCCAGCCCGAAAAATTATGGGGTAGAAGCGCCAATGGGCTATAGTTATGGCACCAAAAATACAATAATCCCGTTTAATTATTGTAACAAAAAAGAATATTAAATTCGTCGATGAATATAGTATAGTAGATAAAAAAAAATTAAATAAATTATGTCTAAATAGTTTTAGAAATATTTTAAAATATGTAGAAAATCTAAGAAATTTATAATATTTTTCGAGTTAGAATTATGATATAACTTTTTTCTTAAGTAATATTTATAATTAAGATACAGTAAATATAAATTCATAATTATATATTGTTGGGAATAAGACTTATCTTGATTTGGAGTAAATATATATGTTTCACAAACATCAAAATTATTGTAACCTTATGATGATTAGTTCCAAAAAAGAACCATCATTTAAAAAGTACTTGTTCTACTTACAACATAATAACAAATTTTACAAAAGATTATTATTACATTCTAGTCCTATATCGATTTTTTCATTTTTAATTGTCAACGTGTACTTAATCATTTCGATTAATTGATTATGTCCAATAATATTGACAGATCCAAGAGTTTAACCATTTTTTTTTAATAATTATTATTTGCAATATACATTAGCGATGAATATGTATTGATTTCACTATAGGCTACTCCTTTTGCTATATTTTATTTCACAATCCAAACTTTCTATCTTTTTTTATCGAGACATCAAAAACAAAATTAAAATTTATCAAATAAAACTTTTAACATGACGTGACTAATTTTGAATCACTATTTTCCAAATAAAATATATATATATATCAGGATACCTGTAAGCATTATTGTTTAAACAATTATTTAAGATTCAAACTAGACTAAAAAAAAGACAAAAATAATAGTAAAAGTAATAAAAACCTTATAAAGTTGCAATTACAAAATGATGTAACATCTCAATTAATAATTGGCTTTACTATGTTGAAGCGTCAATTTTCCAAAATTTCAACCCCTCAACCTTATTATTTTCCCTGTTTTACTTGCTTTAAGCAATCGTTAATACCATAGTAAAGCACAGCAGTGGCTTTTCCTAGGAATGTTTGGGAAAGTGTGCTTGCGCCTATGTATAACTTGACACTTGCTAATAAGTAGAGATAATTAGGTCCGTAAAGTTTCTTTACTCAACTTGAATAACTTTGTGCTTTTTAAGGATAAGTGGTGTTGGGTATTTTTGGCGACTATCTGGAATATCTGGAAGACACGTAATTTTCGGGTCTTTGAGGGGAAGGAAGAGACAACTTTGGCGACCATCTTCAGGGTGAAGTAGATGTCATTTGATATTCAACGGTCACATTCTTTGGTTCAAAGACACAGGGTAGCAATGGTACATGCGTGGTCCCATCTTGATATAGGTTGGGTCAAGCTTAATACAGATGAGAGTTGGATGGAGAGAACTAACTCGGCGGCAATCGGAGGTGTAGTGAGGAACGATGAAGGTATATAGATTTTTGGCTTCTGTCGTAAGGTGGACTCTAATTCTATTGACCAATTTGAGATTTTGACCCTTCTGGATGGTTTGAGTTTTGCATGGGAGAGAAGGTTCCAAAACCTGATCGTGGAGATTGATTAAGAGGTGATATGCAAGTTGGTTCAGAAGACTGATATGAGAGAGTATCCTTTAGACCTCATATTGGAGGATTGTAGAACTTTGCTTGCAAAGCCCTGAAATATATCTATACGTCATATCAGAAGATCGACAAACTCGATGGCAGATGCTTTGACTAAGCTAGGTCACATTTTGGGCGAAGACTTGCATTGCATGAAAAAACCACCAAACTCTATAAGGGAGCTAGTTGATAGTGCTAGGCATTGATTGCCCATTTTTGAATAAAAAATAAATAAATAAATAAAATAATAAGCACATCAATGGCAAATTTGACTTTCAAGTTAAAACGTAGGGATAATTCCGGTATTTCGATATCTCTGCCCGTGCCCAGTAATTAAATTTACCCCACCCTGCCGGCCTAGGTTCGGGCAGCAAAACACGCCGACTCTTTTTACTCCCATTCATTCGCCCAATCCCTCGCATTTTCATATTTACATAAATATTTCACCATTTTTCGGTTGTTGCTTCGAATCGGCGATTACTTGACTTCTGCTCTCTCACGGTAATTTCTCTTCTTCACTGCATTTTACTTTCAAATCTGCTTATGGAAATGGATTGAAATTGATAGCCCGAACTTAATGATTGTGAAGGAGTGAGATCTTAATGCATTAGTACTGGAGTTCTGTTCCAGTATGCACTGTAGTTTTTTCTTCACTTGATTTTTTGGAATTAAGTGATCTATAAATGTTTTATGTTCTGTTGTGATAGGATGGACTAAGATTGATCTTGTTGATTTTGTTTTGGTAGTTTTCCGATGAGAATTAGGGTTTTGATGTAGGTTCTCTGTGAAAATTTGCTTACAATATATCATGATATATTTGTTGGCTACATTTTTAAAAGCACGGAAATATTGTGGTGAAGTGTGATTTTCTGTGTGTAGTTATTCATGAAATGGATGTGATGGTTGAAATCCTTATGATCTGATATCTCATAAGAAATCTATGTTTGCACATATACTTTCGAATTTGTAGTTGTAATGCTCATTTGAAAGCTCATCTATCAAATTCAGAGACTCACAGTCGAATGCCCGATGAATTTGATGCGTGCAATCTGCTTGAACTTAAATAAACAACTTGAATAAACTCAGGGCCGGCTCTATACCTAGGCATTTTAGGCCCTTGCCTAGGGCCCCAATTATAGAGGGGCCTCAAAAATAAATTTTAAAAATGTAAATGTCTCTCAGTTTTTTTCTATTTGATAATTATTTTTTTTGTCAAATAAGATGTAAGAATGCAACAAACTTGAATAATTTTCAAATAAGGTATTCCCCTATTTTATATAACCACATTTTCAAACAGACGGTGAAAATCAACTTGATCTAGTAGCTAATACCGATGCGCTAGAGACTTTTCATATGTATATATATAGAATGTTTTACTCCATAATCTAAAACCATGTATATGCAAAAAAAATGTCCTAGATATCTTTATCGGCTATATATTTCTACTTTGTCTGCTCCCCTCCTTACCTACATCATATTATATTAACATTAATGTGTTATGTATTAGTTCAGATGTATTGGACAATGATCGGAGCGCGACATTAAAATATATATAACCTATCAAATTAATTTTTCGATTAACAGTACACATTCTATTGAAATTTTCCTTGTGTTTGTTATGTAAGCTCTGTTGAGCTAATTTATGTAAATGTGATTATTTCATATTATTGGTGTCAAATGATAAAGTTTACTCCCTTCGTTTTTTTATTTATCGTTTTAGTATATCAATGTAGAATTAATTTTTTTCTACCAATTTTACCCTTCTTATTAATGCTATGATTATTTGATTAAAAGGGTGTTTTGGAACTTTTACTTAAAAAATGGTTATTTATTACATTTCTTAATATTTGTGCAATCCTCCATAGCGAATAAAAAAACGGAGGGAGAATATGCTAATTGATAGTACAATTGTTTTCTTTTATTGTGTCTTAGTATTTTGGAAAAAATATATTATGATATTATTGTTTTGCATTAATAATAAAATTTAGAATTTTATGTAACTCGTTGAATCTAACTATAGTTTTTAGTATTAATTTATTACAAAGAAGACTCAAACTACATACACATCTCGATTTTTTGGTAGCGGACTGAACCGTTTGATAATTGAACCGAATAGTTCGGTTTGACATACTGTACAAATTTTGAAACTACCTCGTAAGACAAGATACCAAAGATTAGTACAGTTTAGTTATATTGAATGCACAGTTGCACACCCCTAAGATTAGAGTTTTGCACTATCCAATATACTGTATGTACGATATATCAAACCAAAATTTCAATTCAATATACGGTATGAGCTCCATTATAGAACCATTATAAATTTTTATTGTCGGTATTACTGGTAAATTTACTGAAACGGTACGTAGATTTACCGAAGGATCCGGGATACCAATTTTTTTTTTTTTTTGTTTTTTTGTCCAATTCCTAAAAAGTAAAAACAGCGTTCCAAATTTCCAATCCAAAGCTTCCCTTCACTCTTCTTTCTTCTTCTACGGCCGACCCAGAGCAAAACCCAAATCTTCTTCTTCTTTAATTCAAAATCCCACCGCGCCGCCGCACCACCCACTCCCATCGCGCCTCCACCATCTCTATCTCGGCCCAGATTTGTAATTTACAGAGGTACAGTCCAAATTCTAAATGCCCAATTTTTTTTCTTTCTGATTTTCTCTTAATAAATTGGGTTCTAATTGCATTTAAAACCCAAAAACTTGAATGATTCTAAAGTAAATTTTGGATAGGGGACTGAGGCTAGGGGGTCTCTGATGTATTCTTTATAATTTCTGTTCAACTCCATTGGATGGTTAGAGTAGTAGGAAGCATATTATTATTTACATATGTATTCAAGACAAATTATTTTTGATTCAATAATTTTTCGGTTTTTTTGTACTGATCAAATCGAACCGTACTGAATCGGTAATTTACCGAACCAAACCGAAATTTTCGGTTTGGCAAACGGTACGAGATTTCAGAACCAACTGGTATAACGAAATTTGGTACGGTTCGGTTCGGTTTTACCGTTTGTACAGCCCTACCTAAGATAGTAGTGTGAGCAGAAATTTTACACTTTCATATTTTATCTATTTACTATTCTGACAAGTAAAAAATTATATTTGTTAACTTACATTTGTTATATAACTATATTCATGATACTTGAATTTTCAATATATATATATATATATATATATATATATATATACACACAATACTTGTAGTATTTGCTTTTGTTAAGAGAAAGTTTAAGAATGAAATATCATAAAAATATATTACGATTGCATCTAAAAAATATCAGCTAATTTGTAAAAGAGGCCCCCAATTTTAAATATCGCCTAGGGCCCCGTAATATGTCAGGCCGGCCCTGAATAAACTGTTCATAATTTGCTTGTTCAAGAGTACATGTTGGTTCTGATAGGATGTTACTTCATTTCATTTCTTGAATTGAAATGCATCTAAAAAATGGCAGACTTGAGCAACGGGGGATTTTAATGTTCATTATATCTGTTCATTGGATGTTGTTATTGCGGACTCAAAAACTTAGTGATCAGCATGGATTGCTCATATAGAATTACCATATATTGAGGCAGTTTCATATATTCTGAGTATCTTCAAATTTTGGAGCAAATTCTTTACTTATACATTGTAAAATTTATGAAATGCATCAATTGAAGAACTGTGGACAGAAAGTTCTTCCAGGCTTCAAGCAGTAAAATAATTAGCCTCACAGCTGCAAGATCTTAAATCAACAAAAGCCTGTTGTAGGGTAATGGAACAATATATTCATATGGCCAGAGCAATTAACTTTTTTACAGATATCTTCATTTCTGCACCTAATGGCATCCCCTTCTTTTATTAGACATCAAGACACTTTGGCACAGTAACACTTAGTCGCACAATGCAAAAGATTTCTATATATTTCTAAAGTACTTTTCATGGTTAATTCTAATTAGAAATCATGTCTGCTTTAGCTTGCTTGTCTGCTGAATGGACTAACCTTAGCAAGTGGTTTCTCATAATTTTTTTAAATAAAATATTTTACTAAATTATAACTAACTTGTTCTTTTCAGTTTCAGGTTTCTATAATTTCCATGATGTCAGACATAGCTTTTAGAGATGCGAATAAAATCCCCGAGTCCGAGAGTATGAATGGAAGCGTTAGTAATGTAAACCTTACAAAACCTCAACCTGTGACCGTGGATGGGAACATTGAAAATAGGCATAAGAAAACCATGGGTTCCTTGGGTGATCCTCCCATATTGGGAGATGTAACAGAGAATTCTGTGGCAGAGGCGCCAAATTCAGAAGTAGAGTACATTGAATCTGAAAATTTGAAGGATGTAGAAGATGTGGAGAATTGTCTTCAGGTTCGAATGTCATCTTTATTTATTTACTGTTTTACTATCATGTTCCGTGATACTTTCTGTGAACCCAAGTTTCTGATGTGTCTCGGCCTCACAATGATATCTTTGTAAATTAGTTTAGTGTAGTACTTAATCTTTAAACAGTTAAACACCATTTCTGTTTCCAGACACTCCTATCAGGACTTGGCTCCAAGGACTGGATTTCAGTGTGTGACGCGCTCAACAATGTACGCAGATTGTCTATATTTCACAAGGAAGCCATTGTTGACATGTTGTAAGTATATGCTTTTACAGTCTTTCACCAAAAAGTGTGTTATCCGATTGATTAGGCTGCACTTGGTGAATTTCCTACCTCATGAGTCCTGGTTTCTAATGAACAGGAGTGACGTGATTTCCTTAATAGTGAAATCCCTTAAGAATCCAAGGAGTGCTGTTTGTAAGACTGCAATTTTGACTTCTGCTGACATATTCAAAGCGTATAATGATGAGATCTTTGATTCACTGGATTCGCTGGTATTATACTCTATTGCAAACTCAGCTGTTGTTTTCATTTTCAGCAATAAAATTATCACTTTCTAAGATTCAATTATGATGTTTTTACTCCTATAGCTTGTACCTCTTCTGCTAAAATCTTCACAAGACAAGAAGTTTGTATGTGAGGCAGCTGAAAGTGCATTAATAGCCATGACTAGCTGGGTTTCTCCTCTTCTTTTGTTGCCAAAATTGCAATCTCATATTAAGAACAAGAATCCTCGTATTCGAGCAAAGGCTTCACTGTGTATTTCTCGAACTGTGCCACGACTGGTAAGATTATCTTAGGTTTTGGTAATCCTTTTTTTCTTTTTCATGGTTTTGAATTCTAGATTCAAATATCATCTAAATAGTGCTGTATACATATAAATCAGATAATGGCTTTCTTCTCCTACTTTAAGAATGCAATGCTGCATTTTTTATCCAATAGGAGTGGACACTCATCACTTTTGGTCCCACACTCTACAAAGTTGCACTTTTGGTTTCAATTTTTCGATTTTTTTTGCACTTTTGGTCACCTCCTTGCCACCCAGTCTGGGATCAAAAGTGTGAAATTAAGCCTATCTCATGGCACCAAAAAAGTTAAACGAATACTATTTAGTGGGATCGAAAGTGCAAAATATTTTTAAAAATAACGTGAAATTCTGTAAAGTGTGTGACAAAAGTGCAAAATATATGGGACACAAAATTGCAGTTTTTTTAAAATTATTGGATGTTCTACTTCTGTGGGACTAAATATGCAATTTTGCCAATGTTAAATTATTTTTATCATAATTCTCAGGGAGTTGATGGAATTGAAGCATATGGAATTGAAAATCTGATCCAAATAGGTGCATCCCAGCTTATTGACAAGCTCCCTGAGTCGAGGGATGCAGCCCGTACTCTGTTGTTGGAGTTGAAATCTGTGTATGAAAAATCTCACGTCTCCGAACCAACTGATGAATCCGAGGAACCTGTGACAACTTCTTGGGAGCATTTCTGCCAATCAAAACTTTCGCCTTTAAGCGCACAAGCAGTCCTGCGTGTAACCAATATCGCTCGAGAGGGGCTTGCTTCGGGTTCATAACATAAGCAATGTGGTTTCATACATGCGCTCTATTGAGTAATATATATTTTTTGTCTTTATTTCCATTGTTGTGGTTCCAAAAATTTATACTTTTATATACCTTGAAAGTTTGAGATGCTGGGGAAAGGAAGTTGAAGCAGATAGTTGAATGAATACCATTTATGAGTGACATTTTCATTATTAGTGTTAAATATATGCACTGTTATTTTTCTGAAATACTTGTGTCCTGTCAACAAATACTTGTATTGTAATTCTAACGCCCGTTCTTGCATAAATGCAAGCCAAGGTTAAATCAGAGTATATCGTCGGGGCCTTTCCAACATACTAGGAGGCTTAGGCGAAATTTAAAATCTAAAAGTTATTTTATAAAAGCTTTCGCAAACAAGCTATTACATGTAATTTCTTCCATTAGAAGACAAAATGTAATTCTGCAATTTTCTCAAATATAAGAACTACAGTAGCATTTATATTTTCGAAATTATCTAGAGATTTTTTTATTTTTGAGAAAGAATGTCGACATAAGCTACACATCAAAATGGATCCCATCACAAATGCCTACCCCCATCAGAAATTACAACAGAAAATAGAAAAAAAGTGAGTAAAAAGTTTGTAATATCTACTTTGTCAGCAGCTATTATTTCATTCTTTTCTCCACCCACTCCATAAAATGAACAACTACCCCAAACCCCACAAAAATTCAAATAATTCTACAAATTTCATACTCCAATTGCATGCGTCACTGTTTTAGCCGCTTCTGTTATATCTTTTCCTATATCAACCAAACTCTACAGATTAATTTTGAGTATGTATATCACTTTCTTCCCCTCTTGAAATCATAGTTTTCAGAAAGAGATTAATTTAATTCTATTGCTAAATGGAAAATCAATTGAGATGGTGAATCACGTTTTAGGCATAGCAACACAAGTGATAGCAATGGCAATTGTGATTTCAATTATATTACTGTTTCTGGGTATTGGTGTTTTAGTGTTAATCCATGTTTGTATTGTTGGGAGGACACTTAGAGGAGGGTTAAATGAAATGAATGTTAATATTGTGGAGAGGGGTAGTTTTGGAAGTACAAGTATGTCACAAGATGACATTGAAAAGTTGCCTTGTTTTGATTTCAAGGCAAAGGAGGAGAAAGGGGCTTCTAGTCCTATTGCAGATTGTGCTATTTGTTTGGAAAATTTCCATGTGGGAGAAAAGTGTAGACTTTTGCCTTCATGTAATCATAGTTTTCATGCTGAGTGTGTTGACTTGTGGCTTTTGAGAACTGCCGTTTGTCCAATTTGTAGGGGTGGTGCTGATATTGTGAGTACTAAATCTTTGTTTGGTGAAAATGGTATTGAGTTGATTGGATTGAGAGGTGATCAAAGAATAGAAGATGTTCATGGAAATGATGGAGTCGATGTGGGATTAAACCAAACATCGGAAATTGTTAGTTTTCCGGAGAACCAAACGAGTGGAACTTGGAATTTGAATGAGGTAGTGATTGAGAAGGGAGAGAGTCAAGAAATGGCAGGTGGCAGCTAATGCGTTTAATTATGTGCTACATAACTGTGCACTATTTACTTGTTTTCATTGATTGTCACGTTAGTCGTAGGTATAGACTATAGTACTTGTAAATTGAACTATCATCAATGTTATGTTAATTTTAGTTGGGGTAAACACCACTTTTGGTCCCTCTTATCATTAACTTTTTACAGAGTGGTCCCTCTTATGTTTTTTTTCCCACTTTAGTCCCTACTATGAATTATTTGTCTCAGTTTAGTCCCTTTCAAGTGATCCAAGGCGGTTCTGGTAACATGTGATATGCACATGAGGGCAATTTCGTCATTTCAAGTAAACTAACAGGGATATTTACGTCTTTCTAATTTAAAAAAAATATTTAATCTCTTCCAAACTAGGCTTTCATTCCAATCCAACTTAATCGTCCATTTCGTTCCAAACTAAAGTTTTCTCCCAAAATTTTCTTCAAACACCAAAATTGCTCACCAATTAAACAATATCTCAAATAGTCTCAATAGTGAACGGATGAAAATGCCCTAAAAAATATTCATATACATGTCACGTGTTATCGGAACCACCTGATAAGGACTAAAGTGAAACAAATAATTCATAGTAGGGACTAAAGCGGGAAAAAATACATAAGAGGGACCACTCTGTAAAAAGTTAATGATAAGAGGGACCAAAAGTGGTGTTTACCCTTTTAGTTGTTTCCAACTATGCTCAATTTAGATATATACTACATGACAAATAATACATGGGTGTATTTTCTTAATAACATGTGTTCTTTATGTCAGTGAAAGCTATCATTAACATATTGAATTAGTTGATAACTAAGTTGCAATGTGTGCTAAATAATCAAAATAAAAACCATGTGCCATATATGTGAATTCGACTCAGGGCTATTACGGAAGAAGTTTGACTCATATTTTGTTCTAGTTTGGTTTCATAATTTGATTGGAAGTTCTGGTGAAACTTTTGAAACTCGATTTGAATTGAATTTCAATAGAATATTGAAAATATAAATATAATAATTAAATACTTCCCCGTCCCAATTTTACTCCCTTACCAAATTTTATAAAGTTATAATAAATAATCTAATTAATTTATTTCAACAATAATTTGATAATATTATATAACAATATATACATTAATATTTAAAAGGGTTAAAACGCTATACATAATATAAAATATACTTGATAAATAACTTAAAATATTCAAAAGTTTGACTTTACACTGTAGTTAATGGAGTAAAAAAATTTGGACAAAGCGAAAAGTTATTAAGTTTTTGAAAATCTTTATGAATTAAATTGAGTTTTGAGAATAAACGTAATAAATATCAAATCAATAATTTATAAGTTCTATAATAGGATATTATATTTGTTGTTGCCTTGTTGGGATTTATAGGAAGAAGAAGAAATCTGTGACTTGAGATAGAATATATGATATTAATGATATGTTAATTATAATTCTATTATAATAATTATAATAATACGAATATATTAAGACCCGAGATCTGAGTTGGTCTCGATGAAAATCCCATTCTAAAAATAAGTTGAACCTTTTCCCGAAATAATGACTCATAAATGGGCCGGCTGAACGGGCCTAAGTAGACCGCTGCATTGGGCCTTTTCCTAGAAAGCGGTGTGTGATAGAGATAGGCCAATTATCAATTCTTGTATATAGATGAACCTTCTCACACCTTCACTCAATTATTTATTGTAATTAGTTTGGGACTTAATTAGCTAAACTTACTCAATTTTTGTAATTACTTTTGACTTAATTCTAAAGAAACTTACTTCTTGTAACTTTTTTAATAAATTACAATATATTAATAATTAGCTATATAGCTGAAGAAAAATTGGTAGATATATATATTTTGATCCAAAAGTCTATATAATTTACATGTTCACAAGAGCTAGAATAGTAATTCAAACTCGATTAATTAATTAGTTGCATTCATCCAATTATACGTCAAGAGTATTTGCGCATACTTTTGATTGATTATTCTCTTAATCGCAAGTTAAATATATCATCATTGATTTAAAACAAAACAAAAAAAAAAAAAAAAAATCTTGATTGTCAAAGTTGTTTGTGAAAACTCAGTTGCAGCACTAACCTGGATGTCCAGGCCCGACACCCATTAACATATAAACTTTTATTAACTCAAGAGGCTAATAATGCAAGCCAAGACTTGTTTGGTCAGCATGGACGTGAATTCCACGTTCGTGTTTGCAATATTTCATTTCCTTCTAGATGACAGATGTAGACATACATATATGGCTTTATTTAGTTTTCCATGTTCTAGAAGTACCTCTATAATCGAAGGGAGAGAAAGCCCTCTATATATGCAACAAAATAGAAATGTAATTCAAGGAATTTAAAAAAAAAACTTTCATCAGAGTTTTTCTTATTTATAAAAAAGAATTGTTCTAGAAGCAGCACGTAGGTACTATTTTTTTTTTTTTGTTTCCCAAGGGTTTAATCCCTTTCGAGGCGCGTCGGGCACATAAAATGGGAACCTCTTCCAACAGGGATTCGAACCTGAGTCCGCTACTATGTAGTGACTAATCTCTTCCACTAGACCAATCACCTATTGATACACGTACCTACTATTGCTTTGTCAATTTCATCGTCATTCTAGTGAGCCTTTTCATTTGTGCTCTCTAAATTTAAATGGCTAACAAATTTTCACACGGCAACTTTATTCCTCTTTATTTCTCTTTCGTGATCTGAGATAGGTTATGTAGTCTTCATTATTGTCTTGGTACAAAAAGAAAAAGGTGCTTGCCACCACAACATAATTTATTACACATTAAAAAATTCATGTCTAAAATATTATAGGACATACATACTATGATAGGTAAGAAAAATACATTGCTTTCAAATAACTCAAGACTTTAATCTTAAAATTGGTGATTGATTTATTCAAAAAAAAAAAAAAAAATGCAGTTAGTGATTGATTTGTCCAACATTTATTTCAACTGACATTTTTGTAATGAAACTTTATTTCTGTCAATTCATATTATAATGCATGTCCCAAATCTATAAATTGACCTAACCCAACTCACGCGTGGGACCAAAGAGAATAAATACTGCCTAATGCCTTATAATTATTATTATATACAGCTGTATTCACTAATGAAGAAATGAGTTTTTAGTGATAACAAATTATGATTGGGATTAATGCATTTTTGGTGCCACAACTATAGCCCACTGGCGTTTCTATTCCGTAACTTTTCGGGCTGACACATTTGGTGTCACAACTTCAACATTAGTGGCAATTTTTGTGCCAAATGAGGCCCGATTTCAAAATTGGCCTGAAATTCCCCCATGTGCGGGCCATTTGACACGAAAAATGAGGATTTCGACCATTCAACGTCTTTTTCATTAAAAAAATATACCAAAATTCAAAATCCTAACTTTTCCTATAAAATTCACAAAACATTCCATTAGTTAAATTGTTACCCACTTTCTTATTCTTCCCCAAATAAAAACATCCAAGTAACCTAATTCTTGGTGGATGGAATTTTTTTTTTCATGAAAAAGGTTTTAAATGGTCAAAATCCTCAATTTTCATGTCACATGGCCCGTACATGGGGAAATTTCGGGCCAATTTCAAAATTGGGCCTCAATTGGCACCAAAATTGCCATTGATGTTGAAGTTGTGGCACCAAATGTGCCAGTCCGAAAAGTTACGGGGTAAAAATGCCAGTGGGCTATAGTTGTGGCACCAAAAATGCAATAATCCCAATTATGATTACTTGTCACTAATTAAGAGACAATATTTTGAATTATATCGCTAAAATAAATTCATTACATATTAGTGATAAAAATTATGACGTTTGTCACATGATTAGAGATACGCAAAAAGTGACGATCAAATAATTATTACCAAATCACTGGGTTTTTCAAACTAATTGTCAATATAGTGACATCTTAAATTACGTACTATAACACCTGCTACCGACAGTAATTATTGAACACTAAGTATATGCAAATAGTGACAATATCACTTGCATCCTAACACATATACCAATGTTTTTGTGTGAAAATTTTGACAAATGAAGTGAATGTATTTTGTTTTAATTTTTAAAATTTAAATAAATTTAAAAGAAAAGAGTTTGTGAGATTAAAAAATATGGAAAATAGTTTGAGTAAACTTGAATGTCGGAGTTTTCGGGAGATTTGTAACTGGATAACCGCCACGTCATGTATTTGAAAGAAATATTATTCTCTCCCAATATTTTGATGCAGAGTTTTGTGAAAGAGTTAAAAAAGTGAATTTTTTTAGATAACTTAAAATTTATGCCCTTAAATGTAGTGGTTGAGAATGATCGGTGTCAAATCATTACCGATATGAGAGGATAGTTCTAGAAGAAAAAAATCTAATTAAAAAAATGAAGTATTATTTAAGAACATCACCCAAAAAAAAAAAAATAGGAATAGGATATTTGCGACCAAGGAAGTATATTGTTAACGTTTCAAATTAATATGAGTTTAGAGTTTATGGTAATTGTATTTAGGCTGTGAATGAATAAAAGTCTCATGCTTTCTTGTAAGCCAAAATGAGCAAAAGTGTTGTACGAGATGGACCTAACTTTGGCTAGTGTCGTAAATTGTAATAGATGGACAATTAAATTGCCTATAGAAAGTCGTTAGAGTTAGGTGATCCTAGAGGGAAATTGTCAATCTGTCGTTAATAGTATTCATCCATTTCCCCTAATTACGGACCTCTCGTCGATAATATTAAGAGATTATTAACCTGGGTTATGGAAACAATTGTTATGTGGCGGAGGTCAGGGTCAAGTCACAGTCAACCCGTGGGTGCTTGTGTGTGTAAATGCACTATAAGACTAGGGTATGCGTATTTCCTAACACCAATTGGTTTTATGGCAACTGGTAGCGCATGAAATCTTACATAAATTGATCTCTGCTTTAACTATAGTAAAAAATTCTTATATAAATCTGGTTACCTTGTGGCTAGTAATCCATCACACATGCATTTTAATAATGCCATGCTCCCATGAAACATGATGTTGTGGATTTCTAACCACAAATGTCCATAAAAAATTCATAAACCAAATTTTTGTAAGATTTTTCCTTGTTTGATGTTGTACATATGACACATTCTTAGAGAAGGGAATAAAGCAACTCGTTCACTTATCATGCCTACGATAGAGCTAGATGATTAGATGAAAATTTGATTCTTTATGTTGAAACATCTGATTATTTGATTTCATAATAGAAGTCCTTTTTAATAAGTATATATATATTTTAAAAAGATAAGACTTTTTTTTTTTTAGGGAAAAACACTTTTGATACCAAACTTTAGTCCAAAAAACACATTTGGTACCAAGCTTTTTGAAAAAACACATTTCATACAATGATTCACACAATCTTGACACAATTAGTTTTTCTGTCAATTTTCGGACGAAATTCAGCACGTGTCGCTCATGTGCCCGTAAAATTTACAATGGGATGGGAAAACATGCACGGGTTTTAAAGACCCACAATTGACGGCACGTGCTGAATTCCTTCCGAAAATTGACAACAAAAGTAAATGTGTCAAGATGGTGTGAATCATGGTATAAAATGTATTTTTTCAAAAAGTTTGGTATCAAATGTGTTTTTTTTACTAAAGTTTGGTATCAAAAGTGTTTTTCCCTCCTTTTTTTTAGACGGTGAATACATTGTTACAACATTCGTTACATCAGAAATTTTATTTGAATCAATTTTAATTACTACCAATTTATAATATAATTAATAACTAATACTAGTAATAAAATAAAGAAATACCTACGTCAGTGGAAGTTTAATTCATAACCTCTTAATCATGGGATCTCTACTTCACTATCATGCTAGACCTCCATCGGCAAAAGAGAAGTTGGAGTACTGATTTTTTTCATTTGATTGGCGATATTGTCATGATAATTATTGCAAAATCAAAACATTTCTTAATTTACGTTTTATCATCGAATTCTTTTTCTATATTTTTGTTTACTAATATTAAATAACAGTGCATAAATTAACGAATTTATATCATCAAGCCTTCTAAACATCATATAATGCTTTATCCTCTTAATTATATATTTTTTCAAAAAAAATAATAATAATAATAATCCTCAACCACCGACACAATATCATCGTAGATTACAATTAAGGAGGTAATAGCAATTTACCCCATGTTATTTGAAAACGTACACTTTACCCACTATAATCTTATAAGAGATTCACACAGCCTCCCAAATATTTTATATGTGGCACTTTAACCCCTCCCCCCACCCCCCGTGTTATGATAATGTGGTAATTTACCTCCCTGTGTTATGATAAATATAGCAATTTATCCCATTCGTTATGATAAATGTGATAATTTACCCCATATGCTGCAAAATATTTTTCATGCTCACTCTTAATTTGAGCAAGTGAGTTACACTATCCGGCTGAAAGAGGTAAATTAATTTTTTAAATTTTTCAAGGTGGTAAAGTGCTATTTATCAAATCACAATGAAGTATATAATTGAACATGATGTATTTCATAGGGGATAACTGGCATTAGCTTTGTAATTAAGTGCATGATTACACAGTTAGTAATTTAGTACTATTACACAAAGACTATCAATATTATCAGAACAAAGATTGTTGCTGACAAATCAATTTTTCTTAATTTCCTATTATGTTCCTCCTAGTCGAAATCATAACACATTTATTTCTCTCTCCTATATTACTCCTTTTTAAAATAGGCAACTATTATGTATTAATAATTTTTGTTTCCTTTTTCATATGTTCTTTAAACATGGAACTTTGATAATTATCTAATCTTATCTTATATATATATATATATGAGTTAATACCACTAATGGTCCCTCTTATCATTAACTTTTACAGAGTGGGATCTTGTGTTTTTTTTTTCCATGTTAGTCCTCATTATGAATTATTTGTTTCACTTTGGTTATTTTCAGGTGGTCCAATGTTAACTAAAATGCTAAAACAATTTTATGAGGGACTAAATTGATAAGTAAACTATTTTTTGAGGGACTAAGTTGATACAAAACAATTTTATGAGGGACTAAAGTGTAACACTATAAGTAAAAGACCCCTTGTAAATGATCAAAGTGAAACAAATAATTCACAGTGGGGACTAACATGGAAAAAAAAACACAAAAGGGACCACTATGTAAAAAGTTAATAATAAGGATGACCATTAGTGGTGTTTACCCTATATATATATTTAGGAGAATGGTCTTTTGACCCCAATTGTAAAACTTTGACTCAATTCTTTTTTCTTAGAATTTAGATATTTTTATTTCAAATAATAAATTAGATTTGTTAAGTTACAATCTTTTCATAAATACTAACATAGTTATTTACTATAAAATAGGCAATAAATTAATTAATTCCCAAACCAAATGGCACGTTTGATGCCACTAAAAATGGAAAACAAAGCAATATCCTCTAACTAACTTTAACACTAACCATTCTCTTCAATTCAATAAAAAGAAAATGAAGTTTTTTCTTTGCGATTCACTGAAATTTGAATATTTTACTGATTTTTATTTTATTATATTTTATATTTATATAAATAAATATAGAAAATAAGCAATTTGACAGAATTTCTTTTTTTCTAAAAATTTGATTTTAGTGCGTAATAAGAAAGTTAGCAAATGATACATATAAATATAGAAAATAAATTATTTTTGCATATATAGATAGCTTAGACTAAGCTTTTACCAAACATAGACATGCATATTTATGAAAATGATCTTGAAGGCTTGGAGAGGAATTCAATTCTTAATTATTTCTCAAGGATTATCAAAATTTCCGTTTCTCAAAAATCTCTATTTAGAACCAAATGTAAATCAGATTGAGAGAATTTCTCCCTAATAAATAGCAAATTGAAAATTCCGAGAATCAAGTAAAAACCGTAATTTTACAAATATAATAAATTAGGTAGTTAATTCCATTCAATTTTTTTTCTCAATATATAAGAAGACATGGAGCCAATGTTTTCTTCATTATGTGTTTTCTTTCTATTTCGTTTCATTACCATGCATAATTTTTTTTCATTCAAGTGCTCTTACATATACATTTATGGATTTTAATTCGTTTATCGTATTCACGAGCATGTTTATTTTGTTGATTTCAGGAACTTTCTTTTGTTGATTTCAGGAACTCCGAATCCCTGAGATGGAAACATATGAATAACTTGAAGGAAGAGCATATGGAGTGTTGTCATAGGCAAGAAAGATTAACACTCAGTGACCAAAATCATACACTCGAGATTGAACAATTGTTGGAGGTTACAAACTCAATTTTACATTATCAAGTTCAACTTACTATTGAATTTCTATAATTTCATTTGTTTATTATCAAAATTATTAATTGATTGTTTATTAAAATAAATTACTCCGTGCGTGTGTGGATATTTCTTTTTTGTGTATAAAATTCTAATTTTACTATTTTTGAGGCGGAATTTATGAGAAGGGTGTAGAATTGAAAGGGGTGAAAAATAAGGGGTACACAAAATATTTTTTTTTTTAAAGTTTAGAAGGACTTCTTATTATATCGAAAATGTATAACATCATAAACTAATTATTGTTTTTCTTAATTTTTTAGTTTTTTTATTAATTCATGGACTTATATCCGCATTTTATGTTCTTAATTGTCTATAGCATATTTGTGATTTTAAAACGTAAAATGTTGCAAAGGTTCTTAACCATTTAATATTTACAAATTTTTTTCTTTTTTACTAAATATGAGAGATCCTTTAAGTAATTCTCTCTTAAATGGGTGTCACTGTATTTACACTAAATATGAGAGATGTTTTAAGCAATTCTCTCTTGATATTATTGAGTTAACAAGATGCATTGTCAATCATCCATAGTTTATATTCCATGAAGAAAAAGATATATGAAACATTCATTTTAATAATTTATAAATTTACGAATATTTATAGCACAATAAAAAAGTACTCAAGTTGTAATATTCACAAGCATGAAAATTACAGTGATCAAAACATATAATTTTTTTTTATGTAAATTGAAATAAATTGTTTAGATTTGCTCATAGCACGGGAATAGGCTAGTAAATATATATAGACCAACGAACATAATATACTAATTTTATTTATATTCTCAAATCAAATATATGCTTAAGGTTGAGCAAAAGTAAGTACTTTTAAATACCTCCCAACTTACTTTACACGATTTGGCTGACAATTAAGCAAAATGATTAAAAATTCATTTTAATGATTTCTTGAAACTCATTTCGAGCTCAACTCAATAGATAAAAAATAATAATAATATATATGTAAAATTAAGTTGTGCAAGCACGATTCATGTTCAACTCGATTAAAGCTCATTTGAGCCTAATTCATTTAACTATCAAACACAATTTCAAGTTCAATAAAGAAATTCTAACAAAAACTTAACAATGTTTTACTTTTTTGCTTTACTTTACCATTACACATATACTCGTGTTTTGAATATACTTAAATAAATAACAAGTATAAAATAATAATTGCAAAATATTTTATCAACAGTTCAATTGTTTTTATTTTATTTTATTTTTTATTGTGGTTTCTTTCCCTTAATGTCAGCCAAAATTTCTGGACTTTCACTACTTGGAGATTTCTGCGTTTAGACTTTAGAGATTCAATAAAAAAAAAAGGAAAAAAAGAGTTAATATTAACAAGAGAGAAGATTGAGTTGGTAATAAATGATTATTACTGGAATTAACAATTTTAGATTTTGTGGCCTTTTGCTCAAAGGGGCAAATTATGAAATTACAAAAGATTATTCTGACAATAACAATCATTGCTCAACAATATCGCTAATCTTACACAAAAAGCATAAACTACAGTTAATTTCCACTTCAAGAAAACAAGAACAAGAAAAGCCAAGTGTTAGTTACGTTTGTGGTTACAAAGGTACGTAAAAAAATCAGAACAATCCCGAAAGAAACTTTGAGAAGATTCTGTCTAAGAATAACCACTTCCTTTTGCTTGATCTAAGACCTAAACAATTTAAGATAAAATTAATTTATTCCAACATTCATTTAACTTTTTCTAGCAAAATATGATAAAACAGAAGAAGACAAATAGTAAAGGAGGACAAGTTGAAGGAAAATTGTCTGAGGAATAGTCACACCATGTAACAAGCATATATTCGATTCCTGTTGGTGATATTTCCACTTATTTCATATGCTCGTTCGAAGCAAAATATAATTAAAATAACTAATACATTAATCTTAATTAAAATTTAAGATTATACTATCGAGGAAAAAACACTTTTGATACCAAACTTTAGTCCAAAAAACACATTTTGTACTAAGCTTTTTGAAAAAACACATTTCATACCATAATTCACACAATCTTGACACATTTAGTTTTACCATCAGTTTTCGGACGAAATTCAGCACGTGCCGCTCATATGCCCGTTAAGTTGACAATCGGAGGGAAAACATGCACGAGTATTAAAGACCCACAATTGACGGCACGTGCTAAATTCCGTCCGAAAATTGACGGCAAAAGTAAATGAGTCAAGATGGTGTGAATCATGGTATGAAATGTGTTTTTTCAAAAAGTTTGATATCAAATGTATTTTTTGGACTAAAATTTGATATCAAAAGTGTTTTTCCCTTATACTATTTGGTAGATGACAAATTACTGACTTTTGGTCGGCCTTTTTTTCTATTTATTTAACCTCAAAAATTGACTTCTTTGTGCCAAGGCAAAAATAAAATGGCTCTTGTTTCTTTTCCCAAGTCGTCCAAACCTCATATAGTTGTATTTCCTTTCATGTCCAAGGGCCACACAATTCCACTCCTCCACCTATCCAGCCTCCTCCTCCGCCGTGGCGCCGCCATAACCATCTTCACCACCGCCAAAAACCGCCCTTTCATCTCTCAGTCTCTTTCCGACACAGATGTTACCCTTATCGATCTACCTTTCCCGGATAACATCGCCGGAATCCAGCCGGGAACAGAGAGTACCGACAAACTCCAATCCATGTCTCTCTTCTTTCCCTTCGCCAATGGCACAAAACTCATGCAACCCTTCTTTGAAGAACAACTTCAAAAGATTCATTCACAGGTAGAGTTATAAACGAGTCGAAATCGCACAATGCATAATTCAAGTTTGGTTTGAATTTTGTATTGAATTTGAAATTGTATTTAAGTTGATTTGATAAATTGTTAAGTGAACCAAGCTCGAACTAAGCTAAAAAATTTATTAAACAAAAAATATTGTTCATGCTTGTTTATGTAATATGTATAATAAATTGAGCTCATACAAGCTCGGGCTTAATATCGAGTATTTTGATATTTGTCAATTTTAGCTTATCGAATTGAGCTCAAACTAAGCTTGAAAAGTATTAAAAAATATTGTTCAAATTTGTTTATTTATAACAAAACGAGCTCAAACGAACTAGAGTCAAATAGCGAGTAATTTTACTATTCAGAATTTTTAACTGCATTGAAATGTATTGTTCAAATTTACCTTTTCTTTTTACGCATAATGAATCCAATTCAAACAAGTCAAAACAATTCAGACCTCTCAAATAAGTTCAAGGCAGATATTGAGTTTGTTTTGACAGTCCTCACAGGTTACCAACATCAGAAAAATATTGTTCAATTATCAACTTTAATATCGAGCAATTTGATTTGATTTTTATTCTTATTCACAGGTTACCTGCATCATATCAGATGGATTCCTTTGCTGGACCCTGCAATCAGCATCAAAATTTGGCATCCCGCGGCTGAGCTTCTACGGTATGAGCAACTACGCCCAGGCAATCAACCGCGACATATTTGATAACGGGTTGCAGTTGCTACACGAGTCACCGGACGAGCCTTTCGCTCTCAAAAACTTCCCATGGATCAAGCTTACCAGGAACGATTTCGATGACCCATTTGATAAACTTGACCCAAGAGGTCCTCATTTGGATTTCATCATTGAATGTGTCACAGCAACAACAAATAGCTATGGTTTAATAGTAAACAGCTTTTACGAGCTCGAGCCACTCTATGCGGACTACTGGACCAAATACTGTCAACCGAAAGCCTGGAATGTCGGGCCACTCTGCTTAGCCCAACCGGCAAAAATTGAACTACCGACAAGCCACAAGCCCAAATGGATCGAGTGGCTCGACCGGAAGTTGGTCGAGGGTTGCCCTGTCATATACATCGCATTCGGGTCACAAGTAAAAATGTCACCAACCCAATTACATGAAATAGCTCTAGGATTGGAGGAATCAAAAGTGAGCTTTTTGTGGGTAGTGAGGGAGAGAGAAACAGAGTTAATTGATGGATTTGAGAAAAGGGTAGAGGGAAGAGGAATAGTAGTTAAAGAATGGGTTGATCAAAGAGAGATTCTTGAACATGAAATTGTGCAGGGGTTTTTGAGTCATTGTGGTTGGAACTCGGTATTGGAGGCGATATGTGCGGAGGTTCCGATTCTGGCTTGGCCGATGATGGCCGAGCAATTTATTAATGCGAGGATGGTTGTAGAAGAGATCAAGATTGGATTGAGGGTAAATACGGTGGATGGTTCCGTTAAAGGATTTGTGAAAGGAGAGAGTTTGAAGAGTACGGTGATGGAGTTGATAGGAGGTGAGAAGGCGAAAGAGTTGAAAGGGAAGGTTATGGAGGTGGCCGAGGATGCTCGGAAGGCTGTGGGCGATGGGGGGTCGTCTTGGGTTGCTTTGAATCAACTCATCGACGAGATACATAAGCAAAAGAAAATCAACGGTTCTAAGCTCGATTCATAGGACCGTATGAAGGAAATCGCCCTTGACTCGCAAGAGATAGAGGAGGATTTAGTCAGTCACATAGTTTGGGATCCTAGCTGACATATTTTCTTTCTTAGTATTGAACTTTGTCCTAGCTGAGCCCAGATGACATAATATTAGCCTTTATTTCATGAAAGAATGGTCCTGTTATAATTTATATTATGGGATGGAAAAAATAACAAATATTGTTAATGGCCTAGTTGAAATACCATTTGAAGTTATGGAACCTTAACTCAAATATATTTAATTAGGTTCACATTGCCTTTTCGGTGGCAAAATATTGCTGCAGAAGGCATATAATACATATTTATTGATTGATGATGGTTATTACAAAGATCAAACCCACAAAATATCTCCATAACACGAAGTAAATTACAACCAAGCTGGATTTTTCAAAGGAGTGACAACAGACTTCACTTGCAGGTAGTTGCTAAGTCCGTAAATTCCTTTTTCTCTTCCATTTCCACTCATTTTGTACCCACCAAAGGGAATTGAAGCATCGAATACATTGTAGCAATTCACCCAAACAGTCCCTACACGCAACGCTCGTGACAACATATTGGCATTGTCCAAGTCCTTGGTAAAAACTCCAGCAGCCAAACCAAAGTTAGTTGCATTTGCCCTCCCAATCACCTCATTAATATTCCTGTTGTTTTATCACATGAAAATGAGCTAAAAAGTAGAATATCAAAGTTATTAGAAGAACAAATTCAACATTTTTATTAATTCACCTGAATTTGGAGATGGACTGGACAGGGCCAAAGATCTCATCTCTTGCTATTGGCATGTCATCCTACACGTACAAATGATCACAACAATTGAATACAAATTTAAATATAATTTGATCATAGCATTGTGATTATAATATACATTAGAGAAAAAGAATGTTTTACGGTTAGATCCTGTCGAGTCAGAAAAGTGTGATAGTATCCAATATGGGTCGCTCTGTTGGATGCTAAGCTACTTTACGTACCTTATTTTGTATCTATTTTGACCTGATCAAACCCACTTTTAACCCACTCTAATATTAATAATTCAACCCAAACAAAAAGAACAGTTGCATTGGGTTATGCCAGGTCGGAGCAGCCCACGGGTCAAAACCCATATAACAACCATTAAGAACTATTTCTATCATGAATATTATGACATTTTTGAAATTCATTCTCACCTCGACACTTGAGAAAACAGTAGGCTGAACATAGTAACCTTTGGAGCCAAACCTTTCACCTCCAGCTTCAAGGGTAGCACCAGAGTTAATCCCAAAATTTATATATTTAAGGATCTTCTCAAATTGCTCAGAATCAATCTGAACATTTACAAAAATAAATCGTATCATCTTCTTAGCAGAAAAAGGGGTCTTATTGCTATATCTTTTATGAATACAAGGGTATTTGCTAGTAAAATAATAATATACATTAGTGTACTTTGCAAATAACCCAAAGTTTACGTGAATGATCTATATTTACCTGAGGGCCTTGTTGAACTCCTTTCTTGAAAGGGTCACCTACTACTCGTTTCAATGCGAGCTCTCTGGCTTTCTCTACAAATTCAGAATATACTCGCTCATGTACAAATGTTCGTGAGCCAGCACTGCAGCATTGACCCTGTATATAGGATTTATTTACTTATTAAGCAATGTAGTATTGAAATTTGAAAATAACCAGAAACTAGCAGAAAATATGTGATGTAATGGACCTGATTATAGAAAAGTGCTGAATGAGCAGTCTCCACGGCCTTATCAACATCGGCATCCTCACAGACGATTAACGGAGATTTGCCTCCAAGCTCTAGTGTCACTGGCTTTAGATTGCTCTTTGCAGCCAATTCAAGTACGATTTTACCAGTATCTGTCGATCCTGTGAATGCAAGCTGCCAAAAGAAATAGATAGCGAAAATGTTGGAAACTTTATCTTTCCTATCTATAGAACAAAAATCAAGTACGGAATATGAGGGTATTCATTCTGCTCCATTGGGCATTGGCTTTACTAATTTAGTTGCATTTTAGCAGTAGGCTTCATGCAACAACTAGCCTCGACTACACCTGACTTGTCGTCTCCAGCCCGCAGAGTGGCTAAGTTCACTCTGCCTCTCGAGCTAAAGTGATTGCGGGTGAAGAGAAAGTTGGCTAGGATTATAATAAAAAAGTTGAAGCTTTCATATACCTTATCAACATTCATATGACTGGCAATTGGTGCACCAACAGTAGGACCATAGCCCGAGATAACATTTAAAACTCCAGGAGGAAGCCCGGCCTATATAAAATACAAAACAAGATTACGCGGCTTAGAAAAGGGAAAACAGAAGATATTGCAAATTATGCAATTAAGGTCCATTAAGATAACTAATAGAATTTCATCGCTTTCATCATACCTCTTGGAGCAACTTTGATGCAAGAAGAGCTGACAATGGTGTTTGTTCCGATGTTTCAGTACAACTGTGTTGCCACAAGCTAATGCAGGTGCAACCTTCCAAGCAAACATTAGTAAAGGAAAATTCCAAGGTATAATCTGCCCGACCACGCCTATAGGCTCGTGTAGTGTCTGCACTTGGTGGGGTCCATCAGCAGGGACAGTTAAACCATGAATTTTATCCGCCCAACCTGGAAAAATAACTTTTTTTCGGATAAATCAACTTAAGAACAGTAGGCACTTAACATAAGATAACTAAATATATACCGGCATAGTATCTAAAAAAACGAATCATGAGAGGTATATCATCGTTAACAGATCGTTCGTAAGGCTTCCCATTGTCCCAAGTTTCCAATGCTGCAAGTTCTTCACTATGTTTCTCAAGTAAATCAACAAATTTTAGCAGTATCTTTGATCGGTCCTGGACAAACAAACAAGAAAAGATAAACTACCAAACATGGTATAAAGGCTGAAGCTCAAGAGATAAAAAGAATGATATACTTACATGGGCAGACATTTTTGGCCAGGGTCCTTCATCGAATGCCTTACGAGCAGCAGAAACCGCACGATTGACATCTTCTGCCTCAGCTTCGGCAACATTAGCAATAACTTCGCCTGTCCTGGGATCAAGAGTTGGGAAAGTTTTTCCTGAGGCAATGACGTTATATATATCAGTCCAAACTAATTGCAGAAGGGTCTTAAATCATCAAATGGAAATGGAGAAAAAATATGTATTATACCTGAGGTTGAATCGATAAACTGTCCATTGATTAGCAGCTTGGTGTAATTAATACGAACTGGTGGAGTTATTGCTTCATCAACTGCAGCAGCTGTAAAATATCTGCTCATACCTTTGTTCCATGTAGAGTATTTTCCTGATTTTTCATTGATATCAGACCAGTGATTTTGAGTGGTTAAAGCTATTAAAGAATGAAGGACTATTTGCAGTTTGCTTCCCAATATTTTCGCACTTAGACCCTTAAAAGTACAATTTTCACACTCAGCGCCCTGAAGTTTAATTAAGAGACGCACTTTGTTCCCTGGTCAACATTTTGTAGGTTTTAAAGGGGCAAAAAGAAAATTTTGGAGCGTGCAGAGCATAAATTTTTATAATTATATAAATAAACATCTTAAATACATGAATATGCAAACAACCATAGTATATGAAGTAGAACTGAAACCGTTCAAATTAAATAATGCATTTCTTGAATACATTTCAGTTTTCTGATCATTTCAACTTTTTAGAAAATATTGTGCATTAAACACTAAAGATTTGGATTCTTAACACTATGCTTGGTTCTCAGGACACAAAAAATTATAGAGCATTGTGTTTCGTTTTTGTTGGTTTCCATTTTCCTTATTATTTTACTTACTGAAATTCAAGAACCAAACATAGCCTCAAGGTTTTAATTTTATTCACTATGGCCTGGCATTTATGCCCTTTAAAATAGATGTTGACAAACATCTAATGGAATTTCAGTGGGTTATGTGCAAATATTATACTTTTGGGAGGTTAAGTGTAAAAAGTGGAAGCTTTTGGGGAGCTTAATGTGAATTGTCCAAGAAATGAATATCAATTGAACAAAGATCTCTGAGAATATTTTATTGTGAATTGTCCAAGAAATGAATATCAATTGAACAAAGATCTCTGAGAATATTTTATGTATATCTCAATCACAATATAGAAATGAAAAGAAACCATAAACATAACAAATCAAAAGGGGTTGGGGGTAGGAGGAACAAGTTAAACCATAGATTCGATTATGAATGGAAAGACAATTTACCAAAAGAACAACAACGGGAGAAAAGAGAAGATATTCTCTGAGCAGCCATGGTTGTTCCTTAAAAATATGATAGTGAAGTTCTAGAGCACCTCAATGTACAGAAGGGTATGTTGTATATATACACGTATAAACGGGGTATCGATATGCATTGCTAGAATAGAACCAAACAAATCATTAAGACGTGGTTATCCATTTGTCACTGAAAATGTGATAGTTGGTAAATGCTGACAAATTATGCAGTGTAATGACAGAAGGTGGCAAATTACTTGCACATTTATCCAACAAGTTTGGTAACCTGGTAGATGATTTCTGAACTGTGACCATTTATATCCTCAACCGATTCCAATTACTCCAATTAAAATTAAATGAATGGATATTCTCAAGTTTGTTGAGGGACATGGATAAAGTTTGGGGGAATTTTTTTTTAACATTAATTAGCTTATATTTTATATTAAAGAGAACTAAAGTATATTAATGGTAAAAAAAATGATATCTCTCAATAAGAGGAACTCCCTTACATATTGAGACTTCTTCTCATTCAAGCTTTTCCGACTAGATTGCATTTTTGGTCCCGTACTTTATAAAAAACCTTTGATCCCAATTTTTGAAGATGTTTTTCACTTTTAGTCCCTTAAATAGTCTTTGTTTAGCACTTTTGGTCAATAGGACTGCCTCAAATTTGCAGTTTTGGTCCCATAAAATAGTCTATGTTTAGCAGTTTTGGTCCCATAAGACTGTCTCATCTTTGCACTAAGGTCTCAAATTAGATAGAAAGGAGGCAGTGGGACTAAAGGTAATATTTTATAAACTTTGGAATCAAAATTGCTGCAAATCTAATCCTGTGAGACAAAATGCAATTCTCTGGGCTTTTCCTATCAGAAGTCAGAACAGCTTACAAAATTAAAAAACAGAGAAAGAAAATAAACCAAAAATAAATGTGCTCCCAATCTATCTTAGCCTTGTAGATTACAAAACTATACCTATCACTTACAGAAAAATCCTACCTAAAGAAATGTCATCAATTTTTTCCCTTTTTAGATAAATCTATCACAATTTTACATACTAACTAGACCTCTTAAGCAATTTAGGCATCTTCAAGCTCAAAGATGCAGTACCCTTCTGCACAACTCCTCTTCTCAAATTTGTAGCAAATTTGAAGCCAAAATTGTAGCTCCAAGTTGCTGAACATTATCCAGACTCTGAACTAATGAATTTTCATGGTCAGGATCTCCACCACTTTTGGCCTTATAGCCCTCTACGACCAAAAGTGCAAAAACTTTATGGAAAAGAGGGTGGTAGACGAAAATGCCAAAAAATCTAGGGACAAAAATTGCAATTTTGTGAAGCATGGGATCAAATGTTTTGAGGGTACAAACTATAAAACTAGAGATGCAATTTTGCCCTTTACTAGATTACCGTATCTCAAATTTCTTAAACCAATCAGATTAATCATTATTAGCATAACTAATCTGTGGGTGCAAAGGAAGCGTGGCGGTAAATAATGAAATCCGACCTAAGTTACCTCCGGGCAAGGATCCATGACGAGTTCCCCGTGGAACTAGGAGTCAAAAACGCCATACAGAACTTCATCAGCATCTGAAATAAGCAAGCGTTCGAAATAGAGAGGGTCGATGAAGATGGAGATTAATTAAGAAAACGTGGTTCCAGAAATTGACTATGTCGCTGTTGGAATCGAGGATTTTGTAATGCCATAAGAAGAAGAAGGCGGCGGTGGTGGGTTAGATTCTATTCATCATCCATGGCGGAGCTCAATTTTTCTCGGAATCTCCGCGGAATTTCAATACTTTCTCTTTTAAACCCTAAGTGGAGGAAGAATGATTAAACTGAAAAATCTGTGATTTAGAAGGGTTAAGATTTTTGTGGTGGTAATACATACGAGGAAACGCGGGAAAATCAGGGTTTGTAATATGGGGGAAAGGGAAGGGTTTATTTAAAAGAAAACGATTATCCTTTTTATTTGAGAAAAGGAGAAGACCATATTTTTTTTTTAGAAACATTTCATTAAATGGCCAAATTAGAAGATAATATTTAAGATTAAAACACTAGAGGCGTAAGACTCTTTGAAAGATAATCTACCAATTTCCTTATCTGGCATCAAAATTGATTTTAACTGTATTGATCTAATAATTCTGGTTTTTCAAAGGGTCCCATTATTAATTTGGTGGATTTCGATGCATCAGATAAATTATGATTTAATAATTTTGGTTTTCCGTTTAGAAGGGCGTCGGACACATTAAATGGGAACCACTTCCAACAAGGATTCGAACTTGGATTTGCTATTTTATAGTGACTAATCCATTCTACTAGATCTCGTTTATTTTATGATTTAATAATGATGTATTATATATAATTAAAAAAAGAAAAACTTATCAATTTTTTAACATCTATAAAAGAAAAATGCCAGATCTAGTCAAACACAATAATTTTCAATCAAAAAGTCATGGTAATGTATTTATTGGATCGTATTAATTTGGAGTTTCTTTGCAAGGAAACCCATGCACTAGTAGATAATCACCAATTGATCTATTTCTTGATCTTTAATTCGTTTCTAGGTTTGACTAATAATTCACTTACATGGATGGTAGCATGTGATATATGAGGAAGACAATATTTGATGTTGGGCCTTAATGGAAATATCAAGTGTATTGACCAGTTCGACCCACTTATAATTCATGATTACAAATGGAGGCCCAGATCTATTAGACCCAGTTTCAGAAAAGCGTAACCCAACCACTTCTGAGTAACATAGGAAATTAAACGAGACCTTTAAGTGAATTATTTACCTATCTCCTCATTTTTTATTTTTTATTTTAGAGGATTTACCTATCTCCTTCGAATTATGAAAATATGTAAGTTAGAAATGCAAATAGACAATAGTTGTTTTACATCTTGGTTTTAAGCGGAGCACATATTATTGATTTTCTTTACTCCAAAAGAATGCAAAGTAATATTCCATTCCCTTTTATATTATATTAATATTAAAGCTAAATATTTCACCGACATGCTGTGAATGTGATAATTTGTGGGTATGATTGATTTTAACCAAATACTAATGGACAAGCTTATATTCATTTACTTATATAAGTGATTAAAATACCAAAAAATTGATTGAATATTTACATTATAAATCACATTTCCCAAAGACCGGTTTTAGACAAAGTTGTTTGTTAGTGTTAAGACAGGAATGCAGCTTTAAGCCGTTCAAATACTTATTACCGAATCGGTTTATGCCAATTTATCTCCCAGTAAAATACATAATGTTCAATTTACCCTCTCTAATTTAATAAAGAGCACTTTATATCATGTAAAAAATTTAAAGAAGCAATTTACCCACTTCAACCGAAGCATGTAACTTACTTGTCAAAATTGAGAGTGAACATGAAAAGTATTTTGTAACATAAGAGGGTAAACTGTCACATTTATTACAACACATAGGGATAAAGGGTTATACTATCATAATGTAGGGGTAAACTACTAGATATAAAAATGTCAGGAAGACGTACGGTGTGAAACTCTTATAAGATTACAAGGAGATAAAATGCTCTTTTTAAAATTACAGAGAGATAAATTGAATATTATAAATATCACGTTGGGTAAATTGTGATTAACTCTTACATGTTTATATCTTTGTTACCTTGAAGTCTTGAACAGAGCTCCCTTCAGTTTTACTACTTCAACTAATTCCCACTTTTTCACGCCCTTTTAACTCTCTCTCTTTCTTTCTACATTAAATATTACGTAATTATTTTATTTTGTCACCTCATATATATTCTACTCTCATAGTCTCATTCATTTATTTCTTTTGGTTGTTTCATTGCACAAAAGAAAAAGGGACAATGGGAAAAAACTGCATCATTCTTCTTCTAACTCTCGTCTTACTTCTTGTTGGGTGCTCATCTGTTAATTCTTCATCTCCTGCTGCAAGTGAGTACATAATTAATTAATAATATTGAATTTTATATCTTGATCAAAAAAAATTTAATTATAAAATTGCAGGGATTGTTAGTGGGGTGGTTACGAATGTTGTTTCGGCCCTTTTGAAATGGCTGTTATCACTAAAATCAAACAACAAAACCGGTACATTTCCATAATTTATTTCCCCTTTTTCTTCTGTGGTTATTTAATTTGAAGCTAAATGGTTTTATTGGTATCTTGATTTCAGATGTTTCGACACGTTCAATGGTGAAATTTGAAAGTGGGTACAACGTTGAAACTGTATTTGATGGTACTAAGCTTGGAATTGAGCCTTACTCAGTGGATGTGTCGGCAAATGGGGATATTTTGATTTTGGACTCAGAAAACAGTAATATTTACAAGATCACAACTCCTCTGTCTCTATGTGAGTTTCTAATATTCTGATTTTTTTAATTTTTAATTTTATTATTTTGTTAGTTCTTGATGATTAGTAAATAAAAATGTTGCATAAAATCAAGCTGCATTTGCATTAAAAGTTGTTTCTAATTCTTTGCTTGGTTTTTACTCCTGAATTTTTTTAATTGTTTATGATATACTCCTACTTGGATTCTTTCTATATTTTGCTTTTGCACAGCAGAAGGTTCTCTTTTACGAAATTTGTTGATTTTAGACCCTCTTCATTTTTAAATGACATATAAATAATTACATTTCTTTGTCAATGCATATTAATCTGTTCGGGTATATTAGTTTGTTCAGGTACGAGTACATGTCTTCTAAGAACCAACAATGTTATATATTAATTATTTTACAAACCCACTATTATAGTACCTAAATTTTATAAAATTATACAATTCGATTTCGAACGAAATTGACAATTGCAGATAGTAGACCAAAATTGGTATCCGGATCACCCGAAGGGCAGACTGGGCATGTAGACGGGAGGCTAAGAGATGCAAAAATGAACCATCCAAAAGGACTTACCGTAGACAACAAAGGCAATGTGTATATCGCAGACACTATGAACATGGCAATTAGGAAGATTAGTGATACGGGTACATTAACAAATCGAAATCATTTTCTCGTTTCATTACATTCTCAATTCGTAACTCAGAAACATTTATTTTACCTTTTTGTAGGAGTTGTGACTATTGCAGGCGGAAATAGAGGTCGAGGAGGTGGACATGTAGATGGCCCGAGTGAAGATGCAAAATTTTCAAATGATTTTGATGTTGTTTATGTAGAAAGTAGTTGCTCTCTTTTGGTCGTGGACCGAGGTAATCAAGCGATCAGAGAGATCCAACTCCATGAAGATGATTGTTCTCAACAGAATGACGACAACCTTAATTTAGGTAAAAATAAATAAAAATTGATGTACTATCTTCCCATTATTTTTAGAGTTTGATTCGTATTTTACATTATCTTTTTAGGCATAGCGGTTCTTGTTGCAGCTTGTTTCTTCGGGTATGTGATTGCGTTATTACAACATAAAATCATCGGGATGCTTTCATATGCCAATGTGAGTACGCACATTTAACTTGATTTCCGTTTGAATTTTAGGCTATTGTTTGGTTCTTGGATTATTTTAATATAAGTAAAACGCTAAGAAAATTATTTCTTAATTCGAAAGAACAACATTGATATATTTTTTGTTCATTTTCATTTTCCTCGGAATTTTCCTTAGTACAAGTTCTAAACATTTCTTGTTATCTAAAGGAACCTTATACAAAGGGGAAGCCACCTGCACCATACCAGAGGAATCCTCCCAAATCAATCCGACCTCCATTGATTCCAAACAACGATGAATACGAAAAACACGAAGAAGGCTTATTTAATTCAATGGGAAAGCTCTTTGTATACACCGGCTCATCCGTTTTCGAGATATTTGGTGGTTTATTCACTAAAAAGAAGCCTTTACCCAATTACATGCATCATCATCATAACACGTTCAAAAACGAGAATGTGTGGCCTTTACAAGAAAGCTTTATGATCCTACCCGAGGATCAACCTCCTAAAGAAACGAGAGATCCAAATACTCCAAGAAAAAACTACCCTTCTAGGACCAAAGACATAGAGAAGGCAAGACAACTAAAGCAAAGCCGATCTTATTACAACGGTGGTGGTTGGAACAACGGGGATTATCAATATCATCATACGCACAATCCATCGAGTCCTATGACTTACTATGAGCATCAAAACGAGGGAACGAATGAAATTGTGTTTGGGGCTGTCCAAGAACAAGATTATGGAGATCTAAGTAAATCAAGACATAATTATATGAGTTACTCTTACGGGTATTAATGTTATATTTGTACCTTAAAATAACATAAATAGTACTATATCAAATAGGTGAAGCATGTATAGAGATAGTAGCTATGTATGTGATGGTTGATTTTCTGATTAGAAATGCTTTTGTGTATCTATTTTCACTTTGATCAAGAAAAATAATCTCGTACTTTTTTTTTTTTTTTTTGTTAGTTTGAAGGCTGAAAGCAATGAATTTTCTGACAAATGCAGTGCCATAATATTTATATCGTGGAAGGGCTCAAGGTCTGTAACAATCACAATGCCTCAAAGTTGTTTTAAATAGGACTGGTTATATATATACATACCTAGTATATATTGAGAACAAATATATTAGAGTTATTTTGCTCTTTGTCCTAACAATTTCATGTTCAATTCATTGGAGGAAGATGTTTTTGTAAATCCCGCGTATCTTTAATAATAAGTAAATAATTTTGGTTAAAGATTGTTCGATCAGAGCTCGTTTGAGGTCGATTCATTTAGTATGAAAATTAATTAATGCAATTTCAAGTTTGACAAAAAAAAAAATCAAATTAAGCTTTAACAATATGTTGGTCAAACTTTAGTTGATTCATTTACATCATGTTCATAACTTTGTTACATATCATCCATCTAAAAGATTAGATTTCATTCATTAATTAAATAGAAGCAATGAGAAGGATTAAAAAATGGAAACTATATATAGATGTGAATTTAATAGTTGTATATTGGAGTACATGGTAAATTGTTAAATAAATGTATTATCCAAGGTTGGAACTCTTCGAGTATCAACATATACGAGTAAATGAAACCTTATCTTATCTATATCCTCGAAAAAATGCTCATTACAGTAAATTGCATGATTAATTAATTATATATTGGTTTGGACCACCAGATCTGGCCTGATTCAATTTTTTGGTTGTACTGATCCTAAAAGGCACGATCATCAACATGTCTACTGCATCGAATGTTGAAACTATTAAGGATGGCCGGATAAGTATCAGTTTTACAATAAATATATTACTAGCCTATTCCCGTGCTACGCACAAAATCACATTAAAATATTTAAAATAATTTTCTTATTAATGACTATTTTTTTGAGTTATTCAAAATTCGATTATAAAGAATAGATGAAAAGTATGAACAATATCATTGTAATTAAAATTGATGAAAACGAAAGTAAAGTGAATAATAATAGTGTAGTTAAAATTGATGAAAAGGAAAGTAATGCAACGTTACATACATAAATAGTTCACCTAATCATAGAAATCATGAGGTTATTCAATCCAAATTTTATTAAGTTCATTTAGGTTGTTGGTTTGATTAGAGTTAGTGAAGAGTACACGTGTTAGTTTCTTTTTGGCATCTTCTTACTCTTTGTAATATGTACTTTCAGTCCTCGTGAGATAAAAGAGTAATAATTTGAATAAGATAAAAAACAACCTAACAAATCCATTTTACAACGGCCAATTTTTCTTATTTCCCTAAAATATAAAGGAAAATAAGGAAGAAAATTTCTTAATACTTGCAACACTTTATGTTATTTTGAGTCGATCACTGTAAAATCTACCTTCTGAAGTCAATTCACTCTCACAAAAAATGTTATAAAAGAATACGAATCATCTCATTGTATAAGAACACAAAAACATAGTAGCTATTTCATGTTTAGTTGGGTCCAAACGCTAAATAGGATGTGTAATCGAGCAAGTAAATTCTACTTATGTAATTCCGCTAAAACTTGAAACCCCTCGATATTTATATTACCAGGATCTCCAATATCTTTCATGGTAATCGGAATTTCATCTCTTGGTTCAAGCTCTGGGACAACTGAATTCCATCTCTTGATTCAATTTTCGAATGAAAACTTCCAAAAATTAATGTAATCAAATTTCATAAAACATAAAAGTATAATATAATCAAATATGAATAAAAGAATAAAACATTAAAACGTATTATTAATCACAAACCTATTGTTGTCTTAGATCAGAGGAAACCTTCACTTGAAAATTCGCTTAAAATATCTATATCATCACAAAGTTCAA
Source organism: Penstemon davidsonii (assembly GCA_034814905.1). Lineage (NCBI taxonomy): Eukaryota > Viridiplantae > Streptophyta > Magnoliopsida > Lamiales > Plantaginaceae > Penstemon > Penstemon davidsonii. The sequence continues at coordinate 11,958,261 of JAYDYQ010002688.1, forward strand.
GCCAATTAAATCCGAAAAAATAAAACTAAAATGCATGTGATAGTACAACAAAAACTTCAAATTCTTCCACAGCTAGCTATAAATAAAATTAAGAAATCATAATCAGTATCATAGAAATCAATTTCATAAAAACATAAAAGTATAATAAAATCAAATATGAATAAAAGAATAAAATATAAAATATAAAATCAATCAAAAACCTATTGATGTCATATCAGAGGAAACCTTCACTTGAAAATTTGCTTAAAACATCTATATCATCAAGAAGTTAAACCCAATAAAATCCGAAAAATAAAAATAAAAATGTATGTGATCAAATTATAATAACATGAAAAGAATGAAATTACCAAATAGATACAGAAAAATTGTAGAATGAGTGGGGGAAACAATATCAAAGCTTTGGAGCAATGTGCTTATGCTAAATTCATATTTAAGTATATATTGATGAAAGATTCTTATAGCAGATTACTATCTAGAGTTATAGCAATTAATTAATTAGCCTTAACCACGGCTAAATTTGGGCCTTAATAAAGAATTTAAATAATTGCCAAGTCAAATTTTTCCTAATTAGCTGTAGGTGTCCGGACATACTTAACAATCTTAGCAAAAATAAACTTAGTTTTAATATTCACTTTATGAATTATTATCGAAATTTTGATATTCACAAAAAAAAAAAAAATAGTTTTACTATTCAATGAGCATATTTTATGACAATTAATGACACCTTTTGACCAAAATTCAAATTAGATTTAAAGTTGTAATTAACTGATTTTTTGAAATGAAGGAAATTTCTTTTTGTTGTAAGAAGACAATTAATAAGTTTCTTTTATAACTGATAATTAATTGAGTATACAAATCTCGATGTATCAGAACACAAAATTATAATAGATATCGCGTGTCTAATTGAGTCAAAAACTAAATAATATGCATCCTCAGCAAGGACATGCATTCTCTACTTTTGTTATTCACCCAAATCTAAAACCCCAATGAAATAATGGAAAGGAAATAGAGAAATAAATTTACTTGATTGGCAATTGGTTTTGGAATTCCATCTCTTGATTCAAGTTCAGGGAAGAAAAACTTCTTGATGTTCATGTTTCAACTTATTTCTAATAAGTAAAAAGACAGTCAAAACTTTAATTTTATTTTACAATATAATTTAAAAAGTCAAAAGCATTAGAAAAAGAATTACTTCTTAGCAATACAATCATTTTGAGACTACAAACTTCACATTGTATCAAGATTTTCTGCAACAAAAAACTTGAAGTTTTTTCAAATCTAAAAATAAAATTAAGTAATAATAATCAATTTCATATACATCACATATTTATACAAACATAAAAGAATATCGCCAAATATAAGATTAAAAAAAATGAATCACAAACCTATTGTTGTCTTAAATCAGAGGAGCCTTCACTTGATAATTCTCATAGAATATTAAGAAGTTAGAATCGATGAAATTCAAGAAAAGAAATGCATGTAAAAGTAATAATAGTATAAGAATAAAAATAGTAAATAGATACCAAAAGCTGTAGAATGATTGGAAAATATATGATCACAAGTTGAGAGCAATGTTGTTATATATGCTAGAGTAATATTTAACTATATAAATGAAAGAAAAATGTTATGTAGTTATTGTAAAATTGATTAGCCTTATTCACGGGTAAAAGTTTTGGCATGAAATAAGGATTTTACTTAATTGCCAACTTAAATCTTCTTAATTAGCCGTAGGTGGTCAAACATAGCTTAATTCTTAATAAAAATCGATTATTCTTACACTTAAGGTTGTTGATTTGAGTAAAATGAGCATATTCTATTATGGATTTATGACAATTAATGGCAATTTTTGACCAAAATTCAAAACTTAGATATAGAATTGTAGTTAAATGACTTTTTGAATCCAAAAGGAAACTTCATTTTTGTTGTAAGATGACAATTAATAATATTAGTTTAAAACTGAAAATAATAAATTTGCATTGGCCAATCAAATTTTTTTAAGAAAATAAAATAAATCAAAATTACCAGAAATTAGTATTGGGTCCAAATTGAAAGATTTTGATCAAAAGACCATTCTCCTATATATATATATATAAGATAAGATATAAGATAAGATTATTATTATTATTATAAAATTACTTCAAATTCACTTGTGAAAATCTTATCGCTAAACTAAGATTTAATAGTAAGTAGTACATTTCATTAGGTCATCTCTAAGAGAAATGTTAAATTTTAACACATACACCATTTATTTTGACAAAAACACCCCTCCAAGTAGTTTCTTTATAATTTAGAAAATGAGTTCAACTTCTCAAACCTTTAAAAACCATTTTTTCAGAGAAATTATAAAGCATACTATTGGTAATTTTTGTTGGGATGCAGTAGTAACTTGTTAGAATAATACATTATCACATTTGTCAATTTTATAAATATGACTTTATAAATCAGAAAAATGTTTATTTATTAAAAAAAATAAAAAAAAAAATAAAAAGATGAAGAGTCAAAAAAGAAAACAATAATATCTCATTTGTTAAACAGGTTCAGCTTTCCTATGAAGGATAAAAATAACCCTTAACATGAGGTAAACAAGTCACATAGTTGTTATATTCTTCTACATGTAAAGAACAATAGCCATTTCTGCATAAAAAAACAGAGAGGCTCTGGATCAAATCCATGACTCGAAGACCCAAACATGACCCGTTCGAATCCATAAGTATATTGTTTAGATGTTTCTGTTACTTACTCCATAAAAAAGTAGAGCCTTCTAGTCATATTTTACACAAAATACAATACAATAAATACTAAATAATGGATACATGATCCCACCAACAATTCGCTATGGATCTGCATGTCCAGCTATTTCATCGTCACTAACACTTTGCCGGTCACTAAAAGCCTCATCATCGCTTACTTCATCTTCTTCACTTTCATCACTTAATGTATTTTCATTTGCTTGCTTCTTCGCATACCGATCACAATACTCTGGGTAACACATAGATATGAAGTGTCAAAAGATGTATTTTGTAAACAACTCTATGTTCGTGTCACGGGGGGGTTAATACGTCCATGGATTTCGAAGAAAGAATAAAATAAGTTTTAACTGACCTTTCACTTTTTGATCATATTGCGCCTTATCTTTAATCATGAGCGAAGCTGCATCCCCATTCAAAGGGTCTGATGGGTTCGGATAAAGTAGAAGTTGTGGGAGGAAAACTTCAAACACATTCAACAGATCTGTAAAATTTCACATGTAAATAAACACTCATAAGCTATGATCCACGTTCTCATATCCAAGCAATGTTCGAGGCTTAATTTATTTTTCTTCAGTGAAGTACTAAACTTACCAAACATTGGACTCCATAACTGGTTAATGACATCCAAGCATACAGAACCAGACCTGTCATCCAAAAGTTGAAATTGGGTTGTATTTTTAAGAAATACAGAGTAGATATGACGTATTTTCGCGAGTAAAAAAAATCTTTAGATCAATAGAGAACCACTAGTAAAATTACCAGCATGTTTGTTTTATATGCATTATAAGGTGAACACTTGACTAACAACACATTTTTCAAGGTTGATTTGGTTTTTTTTTAATTGAGTATGAAATAATGTTTGAACGTTGTTTAATTGTTAAATAAATCGAGCTCGAACGAGCTTTAATCAAACTGAACACGAGTCTCTCGAGTACCTTGATGTTTTATAGTATATGTTTTGACTTTTGGCTTATGGAATCGAACTTGAACAGAATTCCAAAGTTATCAAACAGATTTTTTTTTGTTCAAGCTTATTTGATATGTATAATGAACTGAAACAAGCTTTTATCAAACTAACTCGAGTCGAAAAACAAGTCCTAACTACGGACTTAATAGTCACATAACGAAAAGCCTAGAGAACTTACAGCTCATCAACATTTGGGTGGAAAATTTTGTTAAGAAATCCAATTGAAGGAGACTTGTAAGGATAAGCGTCTGGTAACTCAACACGAACTTTCCAAACTCCACCTTCATAAGGGCCTGTAAACAATGTAAATGTCACAAGAAAAATCATACAAAGTTACATAGCTGTTAGAAAAATATAATTCACATTGCAAGAGAAAAAAAATCTCTAAACCACAGTAACCGCATAGTTCTATATAGAGATGAAGACTCGTGAACCCTTTGCGTCAAACATGATTCTCTATAACTCAAGAACAAAACAAAATAATGTACTTTGAGCTCACTATTGAAGATAAGTGTTTTTGCCATCTTCTCTATGAAAAATGAAGAAGCAAGTTTAATTTAACAAATATCACAGGCTGATTCCCAAGTCAAAGACAAAGTCAATAAGTGTCAATAAGTGTTTACTGACAGAAGCTAAGAAGCTAAGAACATTACTTTCTTTTGGACCATGAAACTCCACATTGAACTCGTTGATACCATCATTAATAGGCTCCACAATGTAGTCACTCATCATGCTACAAAGAGAAAAAAATGTTAACGAGGGAGATATAAGTAACCATTGATTTGAAATATAATGAAAGCAACTATAAAAACATAAAGAACATTATTTGCGATTCTTACAGTTTCATGACATCCATATCTCGCCTTTTGCTGGGAGAAGACATTGCGTCAAAAGAATTATAAATCTATGACCTAAAAATGAAGCAAAATGGAAAAATAAATCACTTTTAGAAATGTCTGTGTCAATTGAAGCAATGATATCCAAAATGAGGAAATAAGCAAGAGATTTCTAATGAATTGCAGAATAGTTCTTTAAGTTCCGAAAATCAGAACTGGCTCAAAATGCCTAAGAATGTCAAGAATTATGAAATATTAAACTCCATTCTACTAAGAAAATCAAAACACAAATATCAACTTGACATGATAAAGTTTTTACATTACATCAAACATTTCAAATATAGCATATATCATATCTCATTCCAAGTTCAAAGCATAATTTAGTTCATAACACTTAGATTCATATTTTCATTGTCTTAGTTGGGGATAACAAATATTTCATCACCAGAGAGGAAATAAAAAAAACAAAACAAAACAAAAATCCAAAATCAAAGTTGAAAAACGCAGAAGAAAATTCGATTTAACAAACACAACCAGCAACTAAAGAATTACGAACCCAAAAAAGCAAGAACATAAAAACCCACATCACCATCGAATTTACATATCAATAACACTTCAGTTTCTAGAAATTGAACAATCCCACAACACAAGCTAATAAAATCAATCAAAATCAGCAGAAATACACTAACCAACCTAAAAAATTCAGCAGATCAAAGTGTGTTTAGAGAAAGGGAGAACTATAAAGAGGAAAGGTAATGGTAAACGAAATGTATCGATTATAATGTTGTACAAAATCCTATTTTTTCTTTTTCTTCACAGAGATTTTGGTTACAGGCGCACGTGCCGAGTCGGTGAGATTCAGAGTTTATATATACAACAACATTCTGACGTAACAAAAGAAACGAGTTTGCCTCATCTCCGTACAATTTACTGCGACTTTGACGGTAATATTTATTCACCGCGTGAGAAAAAATACCATCTGGAAATTAATGATGGGATTTGATGGGATTTTCTGAATATGTTACCAAAATATGTAAAAGTACAACCTAAGATATAAATAAATAAAATAAAAATAAAGATATCACATACACGTAAGAGCAATTTCACCTTAAAACATTATTTGTCAGATGAGGCGTAAACAACATCATCTAAATTTAAATTTTAGCTTGTAAATAATGTTTTCGATATTCAATTTTAATGACTCAATTTAACAATCATCATTCAAATATTAAATTTTAAAATATGTTAAAAATAACATTTAATTACTTGCCTAAATTAATAAAATATAACTATATATTTTAACAATTTAGTTTTTAATACAATTAATATAATTAATACTCTATATGTCCCATTCTTACTCATGTTTCCTTTTAATGTCCCAATTCAAGAATTTCTCTTTTTTTTTTGTTAAAGTAAATGATCAACAAAATATATAAACATAAATTATAATTAAAGAAAAAAATTGAACATCGATTTTTTATGTCACAAATAATATAGAAATATAAACATAGATTATAATTAATAAACAGGAAATCAGAATGCATAAAAAAAGAGGAAAAAATATTATTATGTGGTCATGATTTTTCTATGTGATAATCACTATCTATACATAAACATTGCTTTTCAAATTTGAATAATGATAACCATCTAAAATTTGGACGATAAGCTCTTTTTTTTTTTTTTAAACAATCTAAATTTTATATATTTTTAGCTCTCCAGCAGCTAAAATTAGCTATTGGGATATTCTAAGTATATTTGGCTATTGGGATGTTCCAAGTATATTAACATATATTTGAACTTATTTTGTTGTACATATCAAATCAATGTGAATAATAATAATTTCGTATGATAGTTACTAAAAATCTATTTGATCTTTTAACTCTCAAGATATTGAAGTTTCCCTCATTTCATCTCGATTTGTGCTTATCCGAGTTTGATTTGAATGAAACTAAGTTCAAACAATGAAATAATCAAAAATCAAACTTGAGAAATACAATTTTCCACTCAACTACATTACATATTAGTTAAAATTCAATTTTTTAATGATTGTCGCTCTTTGCTGTTAGTATAATAGTAGATGCTCTAACTTGAAAATCTTTTGGCCCATCACAATTCAATCCTTGCTTTCCCCCAGTTCAGCAGAGGCTAAATGGGCCCCGAAAATCAATAGAAAGAGGCCCAAAATGAACTTATTTTTGAAGTACCAAATGGGCTAACAAAGAAGCCATAAATTAGCTTAATGGTCTGAGTTCAACAAACTGAACGGCCTAATCTATGTCTGTCCAAATGAAATGATTCAAATTTCAAACTATTTTGTTCTATTTCCAATGCATGATTCCTCTTAAAATAAAAAAATAAAGAAAGTTTTAATGCATGATTTCTCTTTACCCTAAAATAAAACTTTTTTTTTCTTGGGAGTTAAGATAATAGCTGGCACGTGAATTTAAAGTTATCTACGGTCAAATTTTGTGACCATAGAAAAGGATATGACTTTAACATGTTAATAAAATTCATCTTGATCTGGAATCAAAGAAAGAGAGTGCAAATGGCTCTTATCTTGTGACTTGGAAGAAAGGTTTCTCTGTAGAGGAAGAGAAGAAATTTTTATTCCCATAGAAAATTTAGGAAAAAGAAGATTTAATCGGAAATATCGACAAATTTTTTTGATCTCTTGGCCCCTAAACTCAATTGGCACATAAACACATAAAAAAATTGTCATTCTTTGTCAATATAAACTTAAATTGTTTCATGCAAATAATCAAAGTGAACCAAAAACCAAGATTAATGTCAAAAACATAAATCTCAAGTATCCTTCGAGGATTCATACATATGAAAATGAGCACCGAAATCTTTCGACTCAAACTTGAATTACTCTTATTGAACTTACTTCCTATAAAAGTTGAAGTAAACCGTCCCATTTCATACAAAAAGCACAAATTGAGAAATAGCTTAAACAAGGCAAAAAAAAAAGAAACTAATAAATGTTATTCCAATTCAAGTATATAAACTTAATCCTATTAAATGTTAAATAAGAGTTCAAATAAATAATATTAACAGAAGATCTCTACATTTTAGAAAATAAAAAATTACTTGAAATTAGTGAAATAAAATCAATTAGGGATCTAGGGGATGAAGACTGAAGAAGAGTAGACACCAAGATTGAAGAACACTAGACCACCAATGCCTTTGATTCTTTGTTGTGAATTTGTGATTTGTTAAGCAAGAAGCAAGAAGAAGAAGAATCGGCTAAGTCTTTGGAGAAGAAAGAATGAAGATTTGGTAGAGAAAGAATGGGGAAAAAAAAAACGTACAGTTGCTGCCCTAATCTTTGATTCAATTTTTTTTTTCTTTTTTGACATTAAGTGAATCTCTGGTTCATTAAAACCGACGGTTCACTGATTTTACTGGTTTTTTGGACATTAAGTGAACTGTTGGTTCACTAAAACTGGTTAATTAGAGTAGTGATTTTTAGGGGTAAATCGGACCGGACTGAAGACCGGTTAACGGTTAAACCGAGTGGACCGGCAGATCAGGTCCAATTTTAAATAGGGTTGAGCGCGGGTCGGGTATTTAGGGTATTGCGTATTTTGGGTCTGGTACCCGATCCGGCGGGTATTCCCAAAACACGACCCGATCTGGCGGGTACCCAAAATTTTCGGTATTTCGGGTACCTGAAAATTCACTTTTATATATATATATATATATATATATATATATATATATATAAATGTACAAGAAATCTTATTTTTTAACATATATGTATGTAAAATTGTAAAATAAATGAATTCAAACATTGAATTGTGCACAATAACTTCAAAACAAATATAACACAAACATATCAAGACTTCAACAATATTACAATCAAAGATTCCTAAACAAAAAACATACAAGTTTTAAGTCTTCAACATTCAACAATATTACAATCAAACTCCAAGCATCAAAATATCACAATCAAATAAAAAGTTACAATAGACACATATATAATAAATTGGGTAAAAAAAAATTTATTCAATACCCGTTCGGTAAAAACCCGAGCCGAAAATATATTTCGGGTTCGGATACCCGTACCCGAAATGTCAAAAAACCCGTTTTTCAGTCTCAAATAAAAAATACCCGATCGGATCGGGACGGGTCCCAAAAAACCCGACCCAAACGCCCAACCCTAATTTTAAAAACACTATTGAAAAGCAAAATCATACATTTTTATCAAAAAGAAAAACGTACTTCAAATAACAAAAGTGACTAAAAAAGAAGGTCATTCCATGCCACACAAGTCTTATGATACCTTCACGCAAACGGATGTGGGTCTTTATTAATGTTTTCTGAAATTGAAAGTACTCCTTATTTCAAGTCAATTTTGGAATAATTAAATATTTAATTATTTAAAACTTTTAAGCAATATTTGTTTGAATTTCTTAAGAATACTCTATTATCATTAATTTTATGAAAAAACTGTGAAAATATATGATAATTAGAATGATATGAGAAATGATATTGGCATGACTCCTAATGCAAAGGCATATTGGCATGATATGAGAAATGATATTCGTGAAAAAAACATTCGGACTCGTTTATTTGGAGGTTCATTTGGAGGCTCGTCCAATCAAGGCAATGGTGGCGACAATAACAGTGGCAACGGCGGCAATAATGGTGGCAACGACGATGAATTTTCATATATGGGTTATTAATTATTGTAATGTTATTGTATTGTTATTGTAATGTTATTATTAAATGCTTTTCATTATTAATGTCAATGCTAAATTAATTATTATTAATGTCAATGTTAAATTAGTTATTATTAATGCCAATGTTTAATTTACTATTGACTTAATTATTAATTTTTATTTTTATTTTTATTTTATTACTATTATTATTATTATTGTTGTTATTATTTTTATTTATTATTATTATCATTTTATTAAGTGAGAGTGGGGAAGTATGAGAATTTGAATTAAATAAAATGGAAAAATTGAATCTCTTAAGATGACTATAAAAAGAGGAGTCCGAAGGGGAAGGGAAGTCTGAAGGGAATGAGAATTTGAGGGAAAGGGGAGTCTGGAGTCACTGGAGATAGCCTAACATTCATTTTGAGAGCAACAATTAATGATATTTATGGTACATTTTCCACCATAAAATCTAGAATTTTATTTTGTTAAGATTTTTCTTAATTTAAGGAACTAAGTGACTAAGACAATGATAACTTTTATTTTTTCACATCATTATGAATTACATCATCTCCAAGTATCTACTTCATTAACTCAAGTACTTAACTAGCTTTGATCAAAATTTGGACTTTTTATATGCATTGTGTGCATCTGTTGCATGAATACTTATAATCCTTTCTTAATTTAAGGAGGGCAATGCTAATAACAGTTCACCTTGTGGAAAACTACCGACAGTTCACCCTTCCCAGCCACTCATTAATATTATTTTATTTATTGCAATCTGGAGAATAGGTCATATTAGCAGGTCACATTTTTTGTTGATTTAGGAGATATTACCGTAATACCCTTGGCTTAATAAATAAACAAAAACACCAAATACAATATCCAATATCTGGACCCGAACACCGGAAATATCCAATATCCAATATCCAATATATGTATTGATGACAAAATCAAAATCAAATACACCATCTCAGACATTAGCAAGCTAGTAGTCTATTGATTCATAATATTAAGCTCCAGAAATGTTTGTATTATGTGCATATAATATTAAGCTTCCGGGTATTATGAATCAAAATACACCATCTCATTCATAATATTAATCAAAATACGCATCTCCAATAGTCTTTTGCAGCACCATCTCCACCACCGGAAGGAGATCTGGACCCGAACAACCAAATACCCGAAGAACTCAACAGCCCGAAAATGTTCTTCGTGACCCGAATCTTCAAATCCACTAATTCCGAGCTGGAAACACAAAATTGAAGCCGGCTAATGCATTTAAACAGCTCCAGAAACAGAAACCCGGAAGGAAACGCAACGAAACGTGAAGAAAGCAACAACCCGAAATGTTCTTCGTGGCCCGAATCTTCAAATCCACTAATTCCGAGCTGGAAACACAAAATTGAAGCCGGCCAATGCGTTTAAACAACTCTAGAAACAGAAACCCGGAAGAAAACGCAGCGAAACGTGAAGAAATCAGAAACTAAGTTTTTTTTTGGTTTTTTATAGATATGAAAATTAACAACGAAAAACAAAGAGAAACGAAAAATTGAAACCACCAACGTAATCCTGATGAAGAGACGAAGAGAATGAGACTAATCTTGCAAAAATCCGTTGAGAAATGAAAGAAATTAGTCTCCGGCATCAAACCCGACTACAAAATTAAGTTGTGTAGAAGAAGAAGAAGAAGAAGGGCATTCAAGTCATTTCTCAAGTCCTACTAGTATATTAATTTGGCCGATTTCAAGTCACTTGATTGCCACATGGCAACAAGTGAGTGGTGAACTACCGGTAATTTAGCCAATGCTGAACTGCCGTTAGCAAACCCGATTTAAGGAGTTCTTAAACTTGAAGAACTCTTCCACACATTGTCAATTAAAAAAAAAAAGACGTATAGACTTGTACCATGTTATATACATATGTAGTTTTCACTACTAATTCTCGTGTTATTTTCTTTGATGACGAGGTGCCATTATTGCCATATAATTTTTGTCATGTCAATCTCTGCTCCTAGAAAATATCCACTGAAAAGCAAAATCACACATTTTTATCAAAAAGAAAAACATACTTCAAATAGACGCAAGTGTTATCCTTCACACAAACGGACGTGGGACTTTATTAAAATTTATGAAATTGAAAGTGGGCCTTATGACTGTTAATGAAAATGGGTCAAGTTTTAAAGAAAATTTGGAATAAACTGAATTTTGATTAAATTATTTAAAAAATTTAAGCATTATTTGTTTGAATTTTTTTTTAAATACTTTTGATTTGTCGCAACAAACAAATATGCATTAATAATCCCTGTTAAAAGCAAAACAACATTATTATACTATATATTCAAATCTACGATAGATTATTGATTATACCAAGTTTAAATTTTTTTTTATTGACCTCGTGGTTGTAAATGCACCATAACATTCCCTTTGAGAGCATGACACTACCACAAATAATGATATTTATGGTACATTTTCCACCATAAGATCTAGCATTTTATTTTGTTAAGAATTTTCCGAAACATACACCCTATTATTATAACATCTTTATGGAAAAACTTATAGCTCGATTTAGCTATATGAAAGGTATAAAAAAAAATTTATAAAAAAAAAAAAAAAAAAATAGGAAAGGCATAAAAAGTTATAGCAATTGTGGTCCAGTGGCCATGCGATTTAAAAAGATAAAATTCACGTTTTTATTGATCGATCCTTCAACTCAATTCGGGTCCACGTTATCTAAGCTTGAAGCCTTGAATCGTATAGTACGCGTAGGTGGAAGTCGAACCAATTCAACAAAAGTGTGTGCCCCATTTGTTGTCATTTTCTTCCTCTTGAAAAATACAGCTGAACATATGGTTATCAAAAAAAAAAAAATTAGTTGAACGATTTATTTCAGGCGTTTGAATTTAGATATTTATACTAAAAACCATTTATATCCTTACTGATACTATTCATATTTATATATTTATATATATATATATATATATATATATATACAGGGGTGGACCTAGACGATATTTATTGGGGGGGCCAAGATTTTTTTATAGCAAACTGATAAATTTTTTGAGGTTTTGGTAAAACGACAAAAACTAAAAGTACTAAAGTTTAATATTTCAGGTATTTTAGAATGATTTATAATGTATATTTATCTTAAAAGATATATAAGTATAAATGAAAAATTTATATTTTATCATGCATTAAAAACACTACCGTAAAGTTGTGCGTATCACAAGAATTATGTCGGTATATATATAATCATATCAGATTAATAATTACATAACAAACATACGATCATAGTGATTTCAATTTGTTAACATTAATCAAATGATGGTGACATTTTTTCTTAAATTAAGGAAATCTTCCACTGACGACATACCTATTGAATTTTTATAAATATATGACTATAATTTTCATAAGAAATTAATTTTTTACAAAATAATATGGTTATATAATATCCCAAATAAATTGAATTTCATAAAATATATAATTACATAGTCTACAAAATAAATTTGAATATCCATAAAGGAAAAAATAAAAAAAATAATTTGGATAAAGGGAAAATTGAACATGGTACCTCCAAAGTCCTAAGCAAAGCCCCAACCACTCGGCCAACAGCATCATCATATTTTAATATACATATAAAAATATACATAGTATTAATTTTTCTGGGGGCCTCCCCAAAGGGGTTCGCCCCTATATATATATATATATATATATTTTGATTTTTTAAGAATTTAATCTATTTTGAGGTGCGTCGGACACATTATATATATATATATATATATGCTGAAAAATTGCAAAAAAGTCACAAAATAATCAATGATTTTTTATTTTGTTCCAAACTGTATCACCTCACCGAATTTTATCCCGTAATTTAATAATTTTTTGGAATATCGTCCCACCTTTAATTATGAGAAGGAGATTGCGCATGTGTCCGTCAAATTGTCATATGGTTGCTTATGTGTCATGACGTGTCAAATTTTAGCATGAACAATTATACAATATTGCAGAATTCGTCCCAAACTAATTACAAGATTGAACCGTCATTTTCATTAAATTAGAAATTTAAATTCACGCAAAATTATAAATTATCGGACGAAATTCGGCGTGTTGATAAAGTTTGAGACGAAAAACCAAATTAGTAATTAGTTTGGGATAATATTCCGAAAATATATTAAATTACGGGACGAAATTCGGTGAGATAATCTAATTCGGGACGAAAACCTAAAATCACAAATTAATTTGGAACGTTTTCTGCAATTTTGCCTATATATATTTTATCTCAACATAATTTCGCGGGACCATTTCTTTTTGTCATTTTCGTCCTTTTGGAAACACATGATGATTTTATCTCATGCATGCATTTGAATTTAGATATTATATTAGACATTCAGTTTATATTATACACCGTATTAAACATTCAATTTATTATGATTCACATATACTACGTATATTTTTTTTTCTTAAATAAATAGTGAATACGTCAATGAACATCCTTATATAATTCAACAAGTCCATATTTTATGAAAAAGTTAAAAAGCGATTAATTAAATATGCAGAGCTATATTGAAATCTTGAAAATAATAATTAATTAAAGCTGCATTCCCTTGATTATTTATCATTCCAAAAGATATTCCTTTCATACTTCTCAATTAAAAAAAAAAAAAAAAAGATATTTCTTTCTTTTAAATGAAAAAAAATCCTTTTATTTAAGAAAAAATCTACTATATTATATTATTCACTCAGTAGTCAGTAACTCATATGTCACACTGTGTATCTATTTAAAAGTTGAAAATGAAAACTATAATATTGAATAAATGAGTAGTGTTACCATAAATCGGTCAAAAAAATTCCTTTTTCTATTAGTGTTACTCTCATAAGTACTGCGTACATATAAATGAAAACTGAAATATTCAAAAGAGTAAACAATATTTTAGTTTTATCTCGTAAAATAAAATTTATATGATCAGTTGGCATAATCACCATAGAAATTTGCCTTTGATTGAATACATAAGATAACGGAGTTGTGTTAATAAAAGTAATATATACATTTATTAACAGTTATATATTATACAAATAAATGAATAAATTTTCTGTATTTGATTTTTTCTATTCAATCTTAATTTAACACACCCCCCACCTTTCCCACAATAGTAATGACCCTTTATTTGTAAAAAAAAAAGGGCGTAAGGCTTAAATAAAAAAATTCGAGCTAATCCATATAATCAGAAAAACTTTTCATTTTAATTACATAAGAAATAAGGCAAATATATAGTTTCTTATAATTAAAATATTATGAAAAATAAATAAAAATGACACGATGCAATGGTCCACCAATCGGCATTATTCCTTCCCATTCGGAAGATTCCGCCAAAATATTTAGCCTTTCTATGATAATACTTAAAAGGACAAATTACCCAGACACCCCCCAGGTATAAGCCTAATTACAGGAACTTACCCTCCTGTTACAAATATTACCAAGACACCCCCTTGACTTAACGGCCGTTAGTCAAACTTAACAGAAACTGTAAAATGTCCGAAATGCCCTTAATTATTTTCAATATTTACACATTAAAAAAAAAAAAAATGTGTGCGATTTGCACACACTAAACACATACTACACACACTGTTCCATTTCTTTTCTTGCGTATCATTCCACCTTCGATTTTAGCTTTGATTCTTATTTTTTCTTCAATCTGATTCCACTATTAGATTCTCCTCACTAGTACGATCAATTACACATCTCTTTTGGGAATTTTGGTTCAGAATTTTGGTTTCTCATACTTATGTATAAATTCAATTGTGCTCTTAGGAACTGATTTCTTAAAATTGGTTGTTGATTGTGGTTCCTCTAGCATAGATTACAGTTTATTCATCACTTTGGAATCATTTTTCGGAGATTACAGTTGATTGCTGCGATTTGGTGTTCATCGCGAATTTTTACGTGAAATTGCTTGGTGATTCAATTGTGATTTCTGGAAGTGTATTTGTCCGATTAATCATTTCTAGATCATTACTGGAGCTATTTAGAATTGATTTCTTGGTTCAATTTTGGATTTAAACGCTGCCAAAGTTGGGATTGATTTTTTCACGTAATAGTGCATTGAGAGCTTTGTTCGGTGACTTGGCTTGATTGCGGCAGAATTATTCTAATTCCTCTTGCATTCCAGTTCGAAATTGCTTATATTGATTGGGTAATTGATCAATTTCAGGTTTGATTGACGAATTTGGGAGTTAGTAATTCGGGCTTCACCTCGGGCCTTGTATATGTACGCGCGATCAGTTCTGTTTTCTTATCCAGATTTTTTGCGATGGTTTTGTCTTTGATTATGCATTGTTTTCATTCATATTACATTGCTATTGGGTTAATTGATTGAATTTAAACTTATTTGTGGTGGCTCTCTGTTTTCTCTTTCGGTTGTTAATGGAGTTTTGAGGTGGCTGCTTTTTTGATTGTTAATTGAGATTGGTACTGCTGCCTGGTTGTGTTTTGAGGTAGCTGCTTATTCATTTGTCAATTGATTGGAGCTGCCTGGTTGAGATTAGAATGGCTGCTGGTTTCTTGATGGAGATCATTGTATTATTTGAGCTGCTTGCTTGGGATTTGCTTGTTGCTTGACGTAATTGGATTATCTCCTTTACTTTGTGCTGGTTGCTTGGTTTCTCTTGTGAGATCATTCATTTTCAGCTGTTTGGTTGGTAGTTTTTAATTTCCACTGAATGGATTTTGCTACTTGGTGCTTTAATTACTTCATCAAGCTCAATGGTTCATTTGAATGGAAGTGTACGTAACAGATGAGTTGAGGCAGCTGTTTGGGGTGGCTGTTCTTTTTCAGTCATCTTAGTTGCATCATGTTATATTCATTTGATTTCATAGTGAGTTTTGAATTGTGTTCACTGGTTTGGAAGGGACTGAAATTGCTCTTGCTTCAGTTCTTTCTCATTGGTTGTTGTTGTGATGGTGTTTCAGTTTGTGTTGGAATTGAGTTGTGGGAGATAGGGGGCTGTTTGCTTTTAGTCAGGGGGTTCTTTTTGGACTGTTTTCCCTTCTTTTTGAGGTCAATGAGGTGGAGATTGTTGATGGGGGTTTAAGGTTAGCATCAAGTTATGGATCTTTTGGATTGTGGGTGTCCTTGTTGTCCATTCGATTTCAGATGGCATAGCTTGCAATGTTTGATTGGTTAGTGGTTGCCGTGATGGCTTGCTGGATTTTGGTTCTTGCAGCTATGGGTTTTGTGGTTGGAATTGTTGAGTTCAGAGAGCTTTAGGCGTGAATATTGGACTCACTTTCTTCCATCTCAGGTGCTGTTTTGGACCTCCAATTACTTTCCACTTGATTGCTTGCTTTGGTGGCTGGTTCTTTTGGATTTACACCTTCAGATACCTGCTCTTCATCTGCTTGCTAGGTGTCTAATATTGCTTCTGTCTCATTTTCCATTCTCTTTGATTTATCAAATTGTGGGTGAGAACTCATTGGTGCTTTCAATTATTGGAGTGCTAATTCAAGGGTTGTTTTCTCTTGTTTTGAGTTGGTTGGGGTGTATTTTTGCTGCCTATTTGGATCACTTTTGAGGCAGGGGGCTTTTTGCTTTTGCTAATTTTGATTTGTACCTTGTCTTTGCTTATGTTGATGTGTGGTTTCGGTTTGTTGGTGGCATTTGGATTAATTTCCCTTCTTTTTGAGGTTGATGAGGTGTTGGTCTGATGGCTTGCTGGAAATTTGGGACTTACATCCGTGTTTTGTGGTTGGAATATTTTAAAATTAATTTATAAATATTTTACTTATGTTAAAATAAATTTATTAAATTTTAAATTGATTTGTTTTATTTTTGTAAGAAAATATATGTTATTAAAACCATGGATTAAAATTTTGTTTTAAATGTATGTTCGGTCAGCTCAATAAAAGAATTTTTTCGATAAATTTCCGAAAATGTTTCGAAAAAACTAGGAAAAATCAAGCAATAAAAATCATGGATTAAAATTCAAGGCAAATATGAGTTTCGGGAATACATCTTATTTTCGTTTTGATTGATTCATAAACAGAAACTTTTTTATGTTTTTAATGGAAAAGTAGGGAATTTTGAACCATGATTAAAACATTATTTATCGTATTGTGTTATTATAAATAAATTTATTAAATTTTAAATTGGTTTGTTACTTTATTCACCAATTGTATTATTGTAAATAAATTTATTAAATCTTAAATTGGTTTGTTTTAATTTTAAAGTTTAATAAATTTATTTACAATATTTATTACACAGTTACAAAGACACCCCCTGTAACATAAAATATATTACAAATACACCCCTTGGGGGCAAAATTGGAAAAACATTAAAAAAAAATGATGACGTCATCCTCCGCCGTCAAAATTTGACGCCGTAAGGGGTCTTGTTGTAATATTGCCAGAGGGGGTGTCTTGGTAATATTTGTAACAGGAGGGTAAGTTCCTGTAATTAGGCTTATACCTAGGGGGTGTCTGGGTAATTTGTCCTACTTAAAATATGTCCTTTTCTTTCTTAGAAATAAAAGGGGTGCATAAAAGTTACCCAAAGTTATAAATGCACTCGAATGAAATGCAAAAACCTCTAATTAAAAGTTTTTAATTATCAAAAAATCTTTATGCTTATTTTATTTGTAAGAAATCTCATGTATTGTATTTTTATTAATTAGTTTATTCGCTCGTCAAAAATGCCCATAGTAATCCTTAAATGATCAAGCTTAAATTCCTTTATACCCACAAAATCTAGCATCTTTAAATTGGATTTCAAATATTTAACTGAAACCACTCAAACTTAATTTTTAAAACCAAAAACAAATAAAAGAAATTAAGTGGACAACAATCGATATGAAGTTTCTCCACTTCGCTATTAGCCCATGCGTACACGTCATGTATGTCGTGGACAAACTACAAAGAGAATAGAAAACTGAGACATTATTGGTAGATAATTTCACTTGACAACTAAAAAAATTATTAAAATTCGAATATTAATATCCTATCTGCAAGATGTCCTTATTTAACTCAAATCAAATACAAAACAAAACAAACAAAAAAAAAGGTCACTTCCTCTGTACTTAATTCGCCAAATAGACAGTGAAATGGCCAGGGGCGGATACTACTACCTCTACCGGGAAATTCTCCCTTTCGCCGCCCTGGTCACGGCGGAGTGCACCAACGTCGGCGTTAATATTTTGTACAAAGCCGCCGTTACAAAGGGTTTGAGTTACCATGTTTTTATGGTCTATTCATATGCCATTTCTGCTCTAATTATGATCCCTCTTGCCTACTTTATCCACAGGTACACTTCAATCTGAGTATCTCATAATTACTTTTAATTTCATAAGTTGTAATTTAATTATGAATTATTAACATTACATAACATACTCTTTCTTCTTTTTCAGAAAAACTGTGCTCCCTCAAATTACTGTTGTTCTGCTAGGGAAATTTTTCATTCTTGGGTTTCTTGGGTAAGTAAGATTTATTTTTTTAGTTGAAAATTAGATATGAGTAAATTGTGTTTTTTTTTTCTTTTTTCTATATATGTATTATTTGAATAAATTGTATGGTGTGTAAATATATATGTAGGTTTACAGGGCAATTTCTTGGGTATAAAGGAATATCTCTCAGTAGTCCAACACTTGGTTCAGCCATGAGCAATCTCAATCCTGCTTCTACCTTTATTCTTGCAATTATATTCAGGTACTTAAGGATCCATAGTGACCGGTGTTGACTCAGATTTCGCTTGATTGTGATTTTGAAAAATTGATTTCGATTAGTGGTTTCCGCCACACCTTTAAACTATAATTTTAGTTGAGTTTGATTTTTGGAGTTTTAAGGAGAAAAGTATCATCAATGATTTTTACAAGAAAAAATAAGATTATAAGAGTCAAATCAATATTTTATAAATGAAAAGTAACTGAAAAATATCAAATTAATGTTTTGTATTGGAGTTTATTAAGTCTACATAAACGAGTCAAAATCAAAGTTCCGCAAAACTTTAGTTTCTCCGAACATCATGATTTCGCAATCGCAAAACTGACCAACACAGTCCATACAAAGCCTAAAAATTACTCCCTCCGTTTCAAAATATCTGTCTTTTCACATGTATGTACACAAATTAAGAAAATCATTTAATATAGCTGAATTCTAAGAGGAAAAAAATGAAAAAGACTAAGATACCCTTTTAATTAATTATCCTCCACTAATGTTTGAGAAAATTTATGAGCATAAAGGGCAAAAATGAAAAAGGAGTAATTAATGCTTTATTGGAAATCTAAAGTGACAGATAATATGGCACTATAAAAACTTTTCAAAGCGACAGATATTATGAAACGGAGGGAGTAAATAATAGCAGGTCCATAAATGTCATCATCTAAATGATAATGATATGTTGCATTATGTGTGTTTAATATTATTGTTGTGCATTAGATGCATCAAATAAAAGTCAGAAAAAAGGACAAATTGTTTTAAAGAACGGGTTTTTTTTTTCTTCTTTTCGTGAGAAATATTTTAAGACAAAGTTATGTATGATATTTAGGGATGTCAATGGGGCGGATTTCAATCCGGATTCGTCCGAATTCGATCCGATTTATTAAGATAATTGTCCGATTATATATATATATATATATAATATCATTCCTTTTTTTATTGGATACGGATCTTTAACGGATCGGATTGACCTAAATCCATATTCACTCCATGTGTTTCGGATTGCGGATCTTTATAGTCGGAGCAGGTGCATCGAATCTCTAATCGGACATGTAAGCTAAAATAAATAAAATTGTAAAGTTAATAAACTTGTTCTAGGAAAAAATATTAATATAATTTTTTATATGAAAATTTTATGGGATCCGAAAAAAATCCGATATTCGCCAAATCTGATCAAGATCCATTGGATTGAAAAAATCTAGATCCGAGCACAATCTGAACAAGATTCAAATCCGATCTAGACAGGATTCGATCCAATATAAATGGAGTCGGATTTGGACAAGCCTGATCCGACCCATTGACAGCCCTAAATTGATATTATCGTCACATGTATTGGTGGTATGCAAAAAATAATTTGAACAAATAAAAGTCAGGGGAAGGGAAAATTATTTTAAAGAACAATTTTTTTTTTTTTTTGTTAGAAATATTTTAAGAACAAGTTATGTATGATAATCTTCACATGTATTGGTGGTATGCAAAAATAATTTGAACAAATCTCATCTGTTTTTGCATTACGTTTTATGGGCAACGGATGCACAAAGAATAAGTGAGATAATTTAAAAGATCAGCTATATTTGTTGAGTTTATATTTTTAAGCAAAATGTGGTTATTTAAAAGAATAAATGTTTGAAATAAAATAAGGAGCGAATGAAGCGAGAAAAATCTTAGAAAATGAGAAAATGAAAAATAATACATCAATCTTAGGGGAAAATAAAAATGATTAGATAGATTTTGTCAAATCAGGTCTCAATAAAAAATTTCTCATTTTAGAGCTTTAATTGTCAGAATTTGCTACCACGTCGGCATGGGCGGATCTACATTAACAATTGCCCCCCCAAGATTTTGATTTTCTATTTGTATTTCTATTTTGCTTGTATATATTATTTTTATTGCAATATTAAAATGCATTGGTATTTCAATTTTGATTTTTATTGATCTACATCAGAAACCTTTTTGTTATGAATTCTTTGTTATAAATTAATAAAGTCTGTGAAAATAGGCCTAGAAACAAGATATAAGGTCGATGTTTTATAAATGGTTTGATATTGTTTTTATCATAGATATAAATACCTTTATTTTTAATTTGTGTGCATCATGTAAATAAAATATATTGATTGTTATAAAATATAAACTACTTTTTACTGATAATATTTTTTGGCCCCCTCGACTTCTAATTTCTGGATCCGCCCCTGCACGTCGGTGGCTAGAAAATCAAATTCTATTCTAAGAAATTTATTCCCTATTTCTTTTTTAATATTTTTATTCCCATTTTATACGCATGATGAACATTAGAATGAATTGAATCGAACTTAAAATCTCTTTGTTTCTTCTTCTTCAAAAAAAAAAAAAAAAAAAAAAAAAAAAACAAGACTAGAGTATTATTTAAATCTAGCCAGGCCAGGTGACATTGACATCTTATCTTCTTTGTCCATCCATAAGACCATAACTGATGTTTTCTTATTTATTTATCAAAAGAAACTGTTGTTTTCTTGTTCTCTTCCTATCTGTTAAATATTGTCCTAACTAAGAATAAAAAGATAGGTTAAATGACAATAATATCCCTACCACATTATTATTATTATTATTATTTAAGAGTTAATATTAGTATAATTCCTTTAAGGGGTGAGAGTGGTGGTGTTTTTAAAGTGAATGCACCCTCAAACTGTTGGAGACGAGGTAGATCGGGGAGGGGAAGGGGGGGTCGTAGGGCTTGAAGCTCGGACGGTTAGAGATGGCCTTAGCAATAAGATTTTTAAGTAACAAAGTTAAAGTTATATATATATATATATATCTTTCGAGGCGCGTCGGACACATTAATTGTGAACCTCATATATATATATATATTCGAGGCGCGTCGGACACATTAATTGTGAACCTCATATATATATATATATATATATATATATACACAATAATTTCAACGTTATCACTATAATAATAAATGTGACAAATACAATATTAATCATTTGTTTGTATGAACTATCACTAATAGATTTTAGTGACAAATATACGGTAATTTAACTTGTCACTAATTGACAATTAGTGACATCGTTTTAATAACAACCAAGTGACAATTATAGTGTATCATTAAAAACTTATTTTCTTTTTGTAGTGTGTATATTAGCTATTTGATAACTTTAATTGGAATATCAAAATAATCTTGGCCATATAATTTGTACATGTTTATTTTTTATCTATATATGTGTAGGATGGAAAAGCTAAAATTGAGAAGTTTAAGGGGCCAAGCCAAAATAATTGGAACCGCAGTGACAATAGCAGGTGCTATCGTGGTGGTACTCTACAAGGGACCTATGCTAATAACCACACGCAATAAGCAATTAAAATTGCCTCTTTCATCCATTGTCCTACGTGTAATGTCGGACCGATCTAATTGGTTAATTGGCGGTGCTCTTCTTGCAACTGGTTACATCGTATCCGCCTTTTGGTACATAGTCCAGGTAAAAAATTTATTATTATTATTGCATAAAAGTTTTTCATGTACATATAGAACAAATATTTATGCCAAATTCCAATAAAAACTAATATTATTTGCAGGCCAAAGTTGTGAAGGAGTATCCAGCGGTATTTGTAATAGTGTTTTTCTACAATCTATCTGCTTTCATTATATCTGTACCGGTATGTATGATCTCAGAGCCAAATTTTGCAAAATGGAAAGTGCCCGCAGACATGCGGTTGCTCTCAATTCTATATTCGGTAAGAGATATACACTTTTTAATTTTTTGTACAATGTGAAATATAATTAAACTCAATCCAATTAACTCCAACTTAATCATTTATTTTTTCAGAAAGTGTCACTAATCGTACAGTATGATACAAATGAATTTTTTTGTTTTTACTTAAGTTGGGTCATACGCATAGATCAAAATTTTAATCTTTTTTGTCGAAAACATCGAAAAGTTTCCCTTTTTGAATCAAGCGAAACGAAAATAAGATGTAATTCCGAAACTATTTATTTGTCCAAAACTCTCTTATTTTTCTTAATTTAGAAATAGAAGTTGAGTATAGGGAGAGGGGCAAGTTTTACTGAGGTACGAAGAACTCCTGTCAAACTTCTGTCGGTAGAGTTGCACACTTAATATGTCTGACAGTGCTTTGAAATGATTTTAGTCAAACCTAAGACTTGAATATCTTTCATAAAATTAAATTTTTTTAGCTTATGATATTAAAAAGTACCTAATGCTTTAGATATTCAATTTTTTATTTATTGTAAATAAAAGATGAACAAAAAAAAGCTATAATAAGTCCTAAATTACGTACAAAAAGACTTTCTATATTTTCTTACAATTTGATTTTGACTTAACTTAGGGAATAATGGGGTCTGGATTTGGAATCATGGTACACACTTGGGGCTTACACGTAAAAGGCCCAGTTTACGTTGCATTGTTTAGGCCTTTGTCGATTGCAATTGCAGCCATTTTAGGTGTCATTTTCCTTGGTGATAATCTTTATCTTGGGAGGTAACATAATTTCTCAATATTGTCACATCTAGCTTTATCATTATTTGTCACAAAATTAATTTCATGTGAAAAACAAATGTCACACATCTTTTTATTTTTATTTATTTTAATTTTAACAGTGTCATCGGATCCCTGATCATCTCATTCGGCTTCTACACTGTGATATGGGGAAAATCGAATGAAGGGAAAAACGACGACGTATCTAATGGCTACAATATCGAATCTCCGAATGATGCAGTTGTTCCTCTCTTAAAATCTTCGAAATAATAGAAAAAAGAGAGGAGAGATTATCATTATGTATATATAGTAATTCATTTTGTGGGCCTGAAAGTTGTGCGAACCCAAATTGTTTATGGCCCATATTTTAAGAGGCCCATGGTTCAGCTCAAGAAGATAAGAAAGTAATGGTCCGTGTTTTTAGATGGGTTATGACATGCGGCCCATATGGTTTGATTCTTTTCCACTTGAAACAGTAAACAGTCCTATCCTATATTTGAATTTCTTCAAGTATATTTACGAATAATATAGTCCCGTTCCTTTTAGTTTTTGTGCGTAGAATTAAAAACGAAACTTTTAGATGTCTTTATTCTCTTTCCATGTTTAGTACATCAATTTATCTATTAGAAATTTATTCGAATACTACTAAAGTATAATAATATATCAATTTTTGAGTCTAGTATTAAATTAGAGAAATATTCATTTAATTGAGAATCGATAAGCTGTAGCATAGTGTATCCTTGTAAATTGTTATTAACTAGAGCTTGTTTAGATAATGTACTTTATTCGTCACAAATTTTTAGTTCTATTTTCCTTTTGGATTGTCCCAAAACAAGACTTCTTTTCTTAAAATAAAATTATATTTTCTCAAAACTAATCTCTTACATAAAACAGTAATTTGACATCATTAATTTTCAACCCTTACTTTTGAGGGTATAAATATAAAATTGTTAAGAAAATCCACTTTTTTAACTTCTATCTAATTTTTTTTGCCAAAAGTAAAATGAATAAAAATAATGGTAGAGAGAGAGTAATACGTATGCTAGTTCATGTATTCATTGAAATTTAGGATATAGTACATAGAAAATCTCAAATGAAACATCAATGTTTCTGCAATCCAGTAGTCCTCATCATAGGGTCGATTTTTGTTCATGAATTAAATATAAAAAAAATCCAAAAATAAAACAAGAAAATCACCCATCTTCTTTCTCATCCTACCCACCATCCACCCATCCCCATCAATCCAACCCAACCTTCCCCACACGTCCTTCCCAAATTGTACTATACAGGGCCGACCGGTTGCTGCCTTTGGTCGCGATGACGATTGGTGACGAAGAGAGGTCTAAATGGCTGGAAAATGTCGAGAATTAAGAGCAAAAATGAAAATCTCCATTAAAAATTAAACTAACCGGAGAGTTTCCAAGAATGAGCCTAGATATGCAATCTAGCCTTATGTAATTCTAAAACCGAACAGGGCCTTAAAAAAGTTAGTAACTCAATTTTTTTTTTTTTTGAGAGGTACTGAGTATGTGTTTTGCCAGCCTCCATTACATTTATTCCCGTCCCTCATGACATGACGAATCTGGAGCAATTCAAAACTGCTTGCCAAACGTTTAGTATCGTCAATAATATTCCCATAATTCATGCGAGAGCCCGCATCTCCCTCAATAGCCACTACAATGATACTCGGGCAAAATTTAATTTTTGACCATCTAAAGTGACTGTATTTTAAAATTAGTCATTTATTGTGGTACATTAACAATATACATCCTTTATTGTGACACCATCATCAATTTCAATTCTTACCGTCGGAAATCATCAATGTATGTCTTATTTGATCGAAAAATCTTTTTTTTTTTTTGCCGAAAATAATCAATTTATGTCCTATCTGACCAAAAAATTTAGTTTTTGCAAAAAATATCATGTATCGACTGATACTTAAAAAATGGGGATTCATATTATGACTCCAAATTTTGCAAGTCCAAGTCACGTGATAGGTCTATAACTTTACTTTTTGATGAAAAAAGGATCAAAATTCCCGCATAAATTGTAGCTACCTATTTTTATTTATAATGAAATAAATAGATCAAATTCACAATTACATTTACCTCAAATTTTCTCTATACATCAAAAAATTGGTCCTTCTTAACCGATTTATGGGGTAATTTCAACCTTTTTTCCATCAAAAATGAAGTTATTGACCTATCATGTGACTTGAACTTCCAAATTTGGAGTTAGAATATGAAATCCCCAATTTTAAATGTCACTCGATACATGATATTTTTGGCGAAAATTAAATATTTTTGTCAGATATGACAAACTGATGAATTTCAGCCCCAAAAAATCCGATAAAATAAGACATAAATTGATGATTTTAGACGATAATTAAAATTTTCCGGCGATAATGACTGATATTGATGACGGTGGCACAATAAATGATGTATATTGTCAACGTACCACAATAAATGGGTCAATTTTGGAACATGGCCATGAAATTTTGCCTGATACTCAAGTCACTATCTAAGACTAATTTTTTCAAAAGATGGTCTCGGGCGATCGAATTCCAACGCTTTAAGAGCCGCCATTGCCTCGACTGAAGTAGGATCAAGGAATATCTTACAACATATAGAGAATCAAGCAATACAAGTTCCATCAGTAGTTCTTTGCCAAACCTCCTATACCACGACCATGTTCGGCCGAAAGAAGGATGCATCAAAGTTACTATTAACTTCTCCCTTGATGGAGCCTCCCAACCGATAGTTGATCTTCTAGTGGCAAAATTTTATTTTTGGCCCTCTAAAGTGGTTGCAATTAAAAAATGATCATTTACTGTGGTACCTCGATAATATACGTCATTTATTGTGTCGTCATCATTACTTTCAAGCCTTATCATTGGAAGAATTTAATTATTGCCGGAAATCATCAATTTATGTCGTATTTGACCCAAAAAAATAACTTTTTTTGCAGAAATCATTATTTTATGTCCAATCTGGCTGAAAAATTTAATTTTAGCCGAAAATATCATTTGTCGAGTGACACTTAAAAATTGAGAATTTCATATTTTGACTCCGAAATTTGCAAGTCCAAATCACGTGATAAGTCTATAACTTTAATTTTTATTTTATATTAAAATTGTACAATGAAATTTGTATAAATTTGAGGCAAGTGTGATGTGAATTTGACATATTTATTTCTTTATAAATAAAAATAGGTATCTTCGATTTATGGGGGAACAAACTTTAACCCCTTTTTTTTTAATCAAAAGTTGAAGTTATACATCCTTTACTATTATTCATATTTTTAGATGAAAATAATGGTTTAAATAAATTTATAAACGATTTATAAATTACTATCTTTTTAAATTGACATTGAAATATTATTAGTGGTACTTACTCTTATAAAACATTATATATATATATATATATATATATATATATATATCATTCTTTTTATTTTTTATCGGATACGGATTTTACGGATCAGATCGACCTAAATCCATATTCGCTCCATGTGCTTCGGATTATGGATCTTTATAATCGGACCAGGTTCATCGAATCTCTAATCGGACAATTATCCTAATAAATCAGATCGGGACGAATCATGATTGAAATCCGCCCCATTGACAACCCTAATTTTGACGTAACAACATAAACGAGTTTGCCTCATCTCCGTACAATTTATTGCGATTTTGACGGTAATATTTATTCACTACGTGAGAAAAAAATACCAGATGGAAATTAATGATGGGATTTTCTGAATATGGTACCAAAATATGTAAAAGTACAACCTAAGATATATAAAAAAAAAACCCTAAGATATCTTATACACGCCTAAGAGCAATTTCACTTTAAAACAATATTTGTCGACGAGGTATAAACAACATCATTGAAATTTAATTTTAGCTAGTAAACAATGTTTTCGATGTTCAATTTTAACGACTCAATTTAACAATCAACGTTCAAATACTAAATTTTAAAATATATTAGAAATAACATTTAATTACTTGCCTAAATTAATAATATATAGGTATATATTTTAATGATTTAATTTTTTTAATACAATTAATATAAATAATACTCTATATGTCCCATTCTTACTCATGTTTCCTTTTAATGTCCCAATTCAAGATTTTTTCTTTAAAAATATATTTGTATTTATTCAAAACTATCAGTTCACCTAAAGTAACAATTTTCAACACTACTTTTAAGGACAAAAATATATATTTTCTACCAAATCCTCGTGGCTAAAGTAAAGTAGCAAATTGTGGGACAGGAAAGTAAATAATCAACAAAAAATATAAGCAAATTGTGGACGATAAGCTCTTTTTTTTTTTTTTTAAAACAATCTAAATTTTATTTCTAGCTCTCCAACCAGCTAAAAATTGGCTCTTGGGATGTTCTAAGTATATTTGGCTATTGGGATGTTCCAAGTATATTAAAGTTTGGCTCGAGTTGAATTGATAATATCTATTTGAACTTATTTTGTTGTACATATCAAATCAAAGAATAATAATAATTCCGTGCGACAGTTACTTATAAAAATCTATTTGATCTTAACTCTCAATATATTAATATCAAGATATTCGAGTTTCCCTCATTTAATCTCGACTTGTGCTTATCCGAGTTTGATTTGAGTGAAACTAAGTTCAAACAATGAAATAATCAAAAATCAAACTTGAGAAAT
The DNA here is from genome assembly GCA_034814905.1 of Penstemon davidsonii. Lineage (NCBI taxonomy): Eukaryota > Viridiplantae > Streptophyta > Magnoliopsida > Lamiales > Plantaginaceae > Penstemon > Penstemon davidsonii. The sequence continues at coordinate 11,986,338 of JAYDYQ010002688.1, forward strand.
ACAATTTTCTACTCAATTTGATTTATAACTACATTGCATATTAGTTTTTTTTTTGGGCACATATCGCATATTAGTTAAAATTCAATGTTTTAATAATTGTCAGTGTTTGCTGTTAGTATAATAGAAGCCCATCAATTAGCTTAATGGTCTGAGTTCAACAAACTGAACGGCCTAATCTATCTGTCCAAATGAAATGATTCAAATTTCAAACTATTTTGTTCTATTTCCAATGCATGATTCCTCTTAAAATAAAAAAATAAAGAAAGTTTTAATGCATGATTTCTCTTTACCCTAAAATAAAACTTTTTTTTTTCTTGGGAGTTAAGATAATAGCTGGCACGTGAATTTAAAGTTATCTACGGTCAAATTTTGTGACCATAGAAAATGATATGACTTTAACATGTTAATAACATTCCATCTTGATCCGGAATCAAAGAAAGAGAGTGCAAATAACTCTTATCTTATGAATTGGAAGAAAAGTTTATGTGTAGATGAAAATAATACATTATTATTCCAATAGAAAATTTAGGAAGAAGAAGATTTAGTCCGAAATATCAATGAATTCTTTTGAACTCTTGGCCCCCAAACTCAATTGGCACGTAAACTCGTGCACATAAACATATAAAAATTTGTAATTTTTTGTCAATATAAATTCAAATTGTTTCATGCAAATAATCAAATTGTCTCATAAACCAAGATTAATGTCAAAAACATAAATTTAAAGTATCCTTCAAGGATTCATACATATGAAAATGAGTACCGAAATCTTTCGACTCAAACTTGAGTTACTCTTATTGAACTTACTTCCTAAAAATATTGAAGTAAACCGTCCCATTTCATTACAAAAAGCACAAATTGAGAAATATTTTTGGCAAAAAGATAAACTAATAAATGTTATTCCATTCAAGTATATAAATTTAATCCTATTAAATGTTAAACAAGAGTTCAAATAAATAATATTAACAAAAAATCTCTACATTTTAGAAAATAAAAAATTACTTGAAATTAGTGAAAGAAAATCAATTAGGGATCTAGGGGATGAAGACTGAAGAAGAGTAGACACCAAGATTGAAGAAGACTAGACCACCAATGCCTTTGATTCTTTGTTGTGAATTTGTGATTTGTTAAGCAAGAAGCAAGAAGAAGAATCGGCTAAGTCTTTGGAGAAGAAAGATTGAAGATTTGGTAGAGAGAGAATGGGGAAAAAAAACGTAAAGTTGCTGCCCTAATGTTTGATTCAAAAAAAAAAAATTTTTTGGGACATTAAGTAAACCGCTGGTTCACTGATTTTACCGGTTTTTTGGACATTAAGTGAACCGTTGGTTCACTAAAACTGGTTAATTAGAGGAGTGATTTTTAGGGGTAAATCGGAACGGACTGAGGACCGGTTAGCGGTTAAACCGAGCGGACCGGCCGATCATGTCCAATTTTAAATAGGGCTGAGCCCAGGTCGGGTATTTAGGGTATTGGGTATTTCGGGTCGGGTACCCGATCCCGCGGGTATTGAATTTTCACACCCAAAACCCAACCCGATCTGGTGGGTACCCAAAATTTTCAGGTATTTCGGGTTTTGGGTTTCGGGTACCCGAAATTTCACTTTTTTTTTTAATATATATATAAATGTACAAGAAATTTTATCTTTTAACATATATGTATGTAACATTGTAAAATAAATGAATTCAAACATTGAATTGTACACAATAACTTCAAAACAAACACAACACAAACGTCTCAAGGCTTCAACAATATTACAATCAAAGATTCCTAAACAAAAAACATACAAGTCTTAAGTCTTCAATATTCAACAATATTACAATCAAACTCCAAGCATCAAAATATCACAATCAAATTAAAAGTTACAATAGACAAATATAATAAATTGGGTCAAAAAAAATTTTTATTCAATACCCGTACGGGTGTAAATGTAATACCCAAAACCCGACCCGAAATATCAAAAAATCCATTTTTCAGTCCCAAACAAAAAATATCCAATCGGGTCGGGTCCCAAAAAACCCAACCCAAACGCCCAGCCCTAATTTTAAAAACACTGCTGAAAAGCAAAATCATACATTTTTATCAAAAAGAAAAACGTACTTCAAATAACAAAAGTGACTAAAAAAGAAGGTCATTCCATGCCACACAATTCTTATGATACTTCACGCAAACGAACGTGGGCCTTTATTAATGTTTTTTTTTTTTCCAGAAAAACTATGCTCCCTCACATTACTGTTGTTCTGCTAGGGAAATTTTTCATTCTTGGGTTTCTTCGGTAAGTAAGATTTTATTTTTTTAGTTGAAAATTAGATATGAGTAAATTGTGTGTTTTTTCTTTTTTCTATATATGTATGGTTTAATATTATTTGAATAAATTGTATGGTGTGTAAATATATATGTAGGTTTACAGGGCAATTTCTTGGGTATAAAGGAGTATCTCTCAGTAGTCCAACACTTGGTTCAGCCATGAGCAATCTCAATCCTGCTTCTACCTTTATTCTTGCAATTATATTCAGGTACTTAGGGTCTATTTGGATGGGTTTTGGCTCGGTTTCGTGGGTCTCGATTTAAAAAAAGATGTTTTGGGTGGTTTCGATGAAACTTTTTAGAAATAAATGAATTCAAACATTGAATTGTACACAATAACTTCAAAACAAACACAACACAAACGTCTCAAGGCTTCAACAATATTACAATCAAAGATTCCTAAACAAAAAACATACAAGTCTTAAGTCTTCAATATTCAACAATATTACAATCAAACTCCAAGCATCAAAATATCACAATCAAATTAAAAGTTACAATAGACAAATATAATAAATTGGGTCAAAAAAAAATTTTATTCAATACCCGTACGGGTGTAAATGTAATACCCAAAACCCGACCCGAAATATCAAAAAATCCATTTTTCAGTCCCAAACAAAAAATACCCGATCGGGTCGAGTCCCAAAAAACCCAACCCAAACGCCCAGCCCTAATTTTAAAAACACTGCTGAAATGCAAAATCATACATTTTTATCAAAAATAAAAACGTACTTCAAATAACAAAAGTGACTAAAAAAGAAGGTCATTCCATGCCACACAATTCTTATGATACTTCACGCAAACGAACGTGGGCCTTTATTAATGTTTTCTGAAATTGAAAGTGGACCTTATTTTAAGTCAAATTTGGAATAATTAAACAGGATTTGAATATTTAATTATTTAAAACTTTTAAGCAATATTTGTTTGAATTTCTTAAGAATACTTGTGATTTTTTGCAACAAACAAATATGCATTAATAATTCCCGTTAAAACCAAAACAACATTATTGTACCATATGTTCAAATCTAGGATACATTATTGACTATACCAGATTTAGTATTGACTTTAAGAGCATGATACTACCACAAATAATGATATATAAGATGCATTTTTCACCATAAGATCTAGAATTTTATTTTGTTAAAGAATTTTATTTTAAAACATCTTTATGGAAAAACTTATAGCTCGATTTAGCTATATGAATGGTATAAAAAGTTATAGCAATTGTGGTCCAGTGGCCATACGATTTAAAAAAATAAAATTTACGTTTTTATTAATCGATCTTCAACTAAATTCGGTTCCACGTTATCTAAGTTTGAAGCCTTGAATCGCATAGCACGTGTAGGTGGAAGTCGACCAAATTCAACAAAAGTGCGTGCACCATTTTTTGTCATTTTCTTCCTTTTGAAAAATACAGTTGAACGAGTTAGGTTAATTTAGATATTTATACTAAAAAATCTGTTATATCCGTACTGATATTCATATTTTTATATATATATATCTGCTTTGCCTAAATAATTGCGCGGGACCAATTCTTTTAGTCATTTTCTTCCTTCTGGAAACACATGAGGATTTCATGCATTTGAATATAGATATTATATTAGAAAATCTGTTTATATTATATTAAACATTCAGTTTAGTATGATTCAGTGATACTAAGTATGAACAACTATTTAAAAGTTGAAAATGAAAACTAAAATATTGAATAAATGAGTAGTGTTACCATAAATAATATTTTAGTTTTATCATTGACTAGTTTATATGACCAGTTTGCATAATCACCATAATAATTTTCTATTGATTGAATACATAAGAAAACAGAGTTGTGTTAATAAAAGTAATATACTTTAAATTTATTGACAGTTGTATATTACACAAATAAAAACACTTGGCAACTAAAAAAAATCATTCATTTGAATAATAATATCTTTAGTATTAAGAGGAAAAAACATTTATTTTTTTGTTTCCCAAGGGTTTAATCCCTTTCGAGGCGCGTCGGACACATAAAGTGGGAACCTCTCCCAACAGGGATTCGAACATGAATCCGCTACTTTGTAGTGACTAGTCCCTTCCACTAGACACTTTTAATACCAAACTTTAGTCCAAAAAACACATTTGGTATCACGTGCCTGTTAAGTTGACAATGGAAGGAAAACAAAAATGAGTTTTAAAGACCCACCATTGTTAACTTAACGGGCACGTGAGCGACACGTGCTGAATTCCGTCCAAAAATTAACGACAAAACTAAATGTGTCAAGATAACGTGAATCATGGTATAAAATATATTTTTTTTCAAAAAGCTAGGTATCAAATATGTTTTTTGGATTAAAATTTGATATCAAAAGTATTTTTCCCTCTTTATATTAATATCCTATTCTGCAACATGTCCTTTAATTTACTACATAAGTAACTCTAATCAAACGCAAAAACCAGAGTCACTTCCTCTGTAATAGATAGTGAAATGGCCAGGGGCAGATACTACTACTTCTACGGGGAAATTCTCCCTTTCGCCGCCATGGTCACGGCGGAGTGCACCAACGTCGGAAGTAATATTTTGTACAAAGCCGCCGTTACAAAGGGTTTGAGTTACCACGTTTTTATGGTCTATTCGTATGCCATTGCTGCTCTATTTATGATCCCTCTTGCCTACTTTATCCACAGGCACACTTCAATCTATCTCATAATTACTTTTAATTGTACATATATATTTCATAAGTTCTAATTTAATTATGATTAATTAACATAACATACTCTTTCTTTCTTTCTTTTTTTTTTCCAGGAAAACTGTGCTTCCTCAAATTACTGTTGTTCTGCTAGGGAAATTTTTCATTCTTGGGTTTCTTGGGTAAGTAAGATTTATTTTTTTGGTTGAAAATTAGATAAGAGTAAATTGTGTTTTTTTTCTTTTTTCTATATATGTATGGAATAATATTATTTGAATAAATTGTATGGTGGTTAATTATGGTGTATATATGTAGGTTTACAACGCAATTTCTTGGGTATAAAGGTATATCTTTCAGTAGTCCAACGCTTGGTTCAGCCATGAGCAATCTCAATCCTGCTTCTACCTTTATTCTTGCAATTATATTCAGGTACTTTAAGGATTCATATTGACTGGTGTTGACTCAATTTCGCTTGGTTGTGATTCCAAAAAATTGATTTCAATCAGTGGTTTCAGCGAGAACTTTAAAATATAATTTGAATTGAGTTTGATTTTTGGAGTTTAAGAAGGAAGCATCAATGATTATTTCAAGAAAAATAAATAAATTATGAATGTCAAATTAATATTTTATTTGAAGAAAACTAGAAAAGTGACTGAAAAGAATGAAATTAATGTTTTGTATTAGAGTTTATTAAGTTTAGATAAACGAGTCAAACTCGAAGTTACGCCAAACTCTTGCACTACGAAAAAAACGAAATTTACAATCGAAATTCCAATCGATTTTGAAAAAATATAATTCTGACCGATTATCCGACCGCAAAAATCGGTTAGAAAAAACTGGGTCGGAATCGGTTGACTGTACAAAGTCTCGTCATCTACAAAAACCAATTCAAATACATTTTTCTTTTAAAATGCAAAAAATTAAAAAGAAATTTTGAGAATAAGAACTTACTTCCTCAAGATGATCTCTTCTGCCCTGGCAATTCATACACTTTTCTTTCCCTTTTCTTAACTTCAGATTTACCTCCTCCTTTCTTATTTGTTATTTTCAACAATATTATACTTTAATATATAATAAGAAACATCTAAATTATTTACTTTTATATATAAGTGAAACTCTAATTCAAAGTTTCCAACTAAAATCCCTAAATTATAATTTAATCCCAAAATTTCTCAATAAAAGCCCTAAATTATAATTTAACCCAAAATTTAGGTCCTAATTGAATTTTCAATCACAGTATATATAATTGAAACTCTAATTCAAAATTTCCAGCTAAAAACCCTAAATTATAGTTCAATCCTAAATTTAGGCCCTAATTTAATTTTGAATTCAATAAATATAAATTCCTACACAAGCCAAGCTCATTCAAGTTCATAGTATAATTTCTGTAATTCTATAACAAAATCTAACATTAATTTCTACTAATATTAAGAAGAAAACATGAATTATATAAATATATATACCTCTAGATCTAGATAGTTAAAGAAGAAGAAGAGAGTTAGATGAGGTGGCAGTGGTGCTACGGTGGTGGTGGTGGTCGGCCGGAATCTTCAGCGGTGGTGGTGGCCATGGTCCGCGAAGAAGAAGGAGAGAGAGAGAGAGACACTGTTTTGTTTGGTTGTTTTGGGTTGCTGAAATGAGCAGCCCCCTTTTTTTTTTAAATCGGTCGGAATTTATTTAATTATTCCGACCTCGGAATTAATAGGTTTATTCCAATCAATTTTAAAATCGGTCAAAATATTTTTGGTTCGTCTTTTTAACCGGTTTGGAATATTAACCGGTTCGAGGCAAAGAATTCCAACCGAAAAATAATTGGTTGGAATTATTTAAAAAAATTCGACTAAACCGATTTTCGGTTTCTGAACGGAATATTATCGATTAAAATTTAACGAAATTCCCACCGAATTTAGTTTAGTTGGAAAAAATCGGTCGAAATTTTAGTTTTTTCTAATAGTGTAGTTTCTCCAAACGTCACAATTTCGCAATTCGCAAAACTGACCAACACCGATCCATATAAACATAAGCACAATTTCACCAACATCAGTCCACATAAAACCTAAAAAATAAATCATAAATCATGACGATGGCTGGGGAGAAGTTAGGAAATTCGATGGAAAAATTAATTAAGGTAGAGAAAATCTAAAGAGTGATAACGTGATAACATTTGCTAAACAACTGATGTTTATATGACAATTATCTCCAGCCACATATATTCATGTTGATTAATGTATTTGTCTTTACATATCATCGTGTAATTGACATGTTGCATTATGTGTATTTAATATTATGGTGCATCAGATGCATCAAATAATTTATCATTGTCTAATTAGTGGAAGTTGAAATAGTCGGCAAAAGGGAAAATTATTTTAAGAATGATTTTTTTTTTTACAAATATTTCAAGAACAAATTATGTATCGGTGGTATTCAAAAATAATTTGAACGAATCTCATTTGTTTGTTGCATTACGTTTTATGCGCAGCGGTTCCGAAAATATAAGTGAGATAATTTAAAAGATCAAATATGATTGTTTATATTCTTAAGGAAAATGTGGTTATTTAATAGTATTAATATTTGAAATAAAATAATGAGCGAATGAAAAGAGAAAAATCTTAGAAAATGAGAAAATGAAAAATTAAACATCTTTCTTAGGTGAAAATGAAAATGCTTGGATAGGTTTGGTCAAGTCAACTCTAAATAAGATTTTTTTTTCATTTTTAGAGCTTTAATCATCAGAATTTGCGACCAAAAGAACGCAAATGCCGATGGCTAAAAAATCAAATTCTGATTCTAATAATTTTTATTTTATTTTTTTTGATAATTTTATTCCCCTTTATACGCATAACGAACATCAAAATGAGTTAAATCGAAGTTAAAGGGCATGCTTGTTTGGAATTTGGGAGAGTAGTTTGAGAGAGTTGTGTTTGTTTGTGAAATATCTCGATTTGCGTAATGTTGTTTGTTTGAATTTTGAGAGAGTGGTTTGAGAAATAAGCTATGTTTTTAGAACCGGACCGAATAATGAACCAGTGAGGCGACTGGCCACTGGTTCTATTGGTCAGACTGGTCGGACTGGATGACGTCATAATGATATATCATAAATATATTTAATTTTAAAGTATACAATATGCATAAAATTTAAACATTATCGGTTATCCTACAATTGAATACAAATATACAAAACTTAAAATATATTTTAAATTAAACTATATAATATTTATCTAACATATATCATAATGATAATATGATACTAATTCGTAAGTTCAAATAAATATAATATGATTATATTTATTTAATAAAATATATAAAAGTGTAAGTTAAAAATACAAAAAACTAAGAGATTAAATTTTAAAATATGATTATTTATACAAGTCTAATATTCAAAATCAAATTTGCATAATATATCGATTTGACTTTCAAACTTTGACACTCTTTATCCTAAAAATAATATAGTTGGAAAGAAATATCTTATAGAAAAACTTTTAATAGGAAATTATGACATAAAGCTAAACTTATTTTTAATTTTCATTGATAATGTGTAAAATATTAATTTGAGTTCATAATCTAATTTATAAATAAATTTGGTATACTAAAGTTCAACAAAAATGATATAGCTCAAATGGTAATGATGTTATGTTCTACTTAAGAGGTTAGGTGTTCAGACTGGTTTTTAAGCTCACTGGTTTTAGGGGGTTAGCCGGGCCGGACATGCCTCTGGTTCTCGATCGGACTGGCCAGTCCGGTCCGGTTTTAATAAAAGGCGAGTGTATTCTTTTTATTTTTGGAAGAGTTTATGTTATAGGTATAAGACTTTATGTCAAATCGTATTTTTTATTTAAGATTTATTTGTGTAAGATATATATTACTTTAGTCAAATAAATGTAGAGTTTGTGTATATTTTTTTTAGAAATAAGAAAATTGTTCTTTATTTGATTTTGAGAGAATAATTTGAAAAAATCGAAAGATGATTAATTTATTTAAGAAAGCATAAACGGTGTTTGTCTTGCTTTCCTAAACACGAATTCTTTATTGAAGATGCCAAACAAATATCCCCAAAATCTCTTTGTTGCTTCTCGGAAAAAGAAAAAGAAAAAGAAAAAGAAAAAAAATCTAGTGTAGGTAGGAGTATTATTTTAATCTAGCCAGGCCAGATGACACACCTTACATTCTTTGTCTACATAACTGATGCTTTCTTATTTATTTATCAAAAAAGAAACTGTCGTTTTCTTGTTCTCGTCCTATCTGTTAAATATTCATGCTCATTTGAATTTTATAATAATGTCCCTACAAAAATATTCTAAATTAGCAAGATTTTAAGTAACAAAATTAAGTGACAATAATTTCATCTTTATCACAATAATAATACATGTGACAAATACAATACTAATAACATTTTTTGTATGAACTATCCTATTACTTTTCAATAATTAGTAACATCGTTTTAGGAACTCAGTAGTATCACAATGATTTAGTGGCTATATTTATTCTCACTTTTAGTATATATCAAGTGTCCATAATGACAACTTAATCAAAATTCTTGTCATCGTTAAATTTTGAATAAATCATTTCAAGTACACAAAGTTTAAATAATGATCACATGATATATATTTTTAAATGACAATTATAGTGTGTCACCACAAACTTATTTTCTTTTTGTAGTGTATATATAATAGCTATTTGATACCTTTAATTGGAATATCAAAATAATATATAATTTGTACATGTATCCATGGTCCATCAAAATATAATATTATATTTCCCACTAACTCATAGTATGTTTATTTTTATAGGATGGAAAAGCTAAAATTGAGAAGTTTAAGTGGCCAAGCCAAAATAATTGGAACCGCAGTGACAATAGCAGGTGCTATCGTGGTGGTACTCTACAAGGGCCCTATGCTAATAACCACACGCAATGAGCAATTAAAATTGCCTCTTTCATCCATTGTCCTACGTGTAATGTCGGACCGATCTAATTGGTTAGTTGGCGGTGCTCTTCTTGCAACTAGTTACATCGTATCCTCCATTTGGTACATAGTCCTGGTAAGTGGTAACCATTTTATTATTATTGCATTAAACTTTTTCATGTATATATATATATATATTCGTTTTGATATCTCGGATCAAAATTTAATACGTTGCTATAAAAAACTCCGATTAGTCCGTTTTGAATTAATCGAAACAAAAATACAATATTTCTTTAATTATAAGTTTTTCAAGTGTTTTTGAAAGGTTTAGATAAATTCCCGAAAAATTTATGCAACCCATGCTTATACTTTACCACTGAAAACCTAATTGAGGTTACGAGAACGATATGGCAAGTTTTGATTGGCCCATAGTCTATGACCACTTCTCCAATACTATATGATAATTTAATAAAATGTGTACTTTCTTTTTTTAATAATAATTAAAATGCTTTTCCTCATTTTGTCGTTATTCAGAAAGTTAATATATTCGAACAAACATTTTTCCTTTTAATAATAATATATAGAACAAATAGTTGGTCCACTTTTAACAACGATTAAAAAATAAATACTAATATTATTTGCAGGTTAAAGTTGTGAAGGAGTATCCAGCGGTATTTGTGGTGGTGTTTTTCTACAATCTATTTGCTTGCATTATATCTGTACCGGTATGTATGATCTCAGAGCCAAATTTTATAAAATGGAAAGTGCCCACAGACGTGCGGTTGCTCTCAATTTTATACTCGGTAAGAGATAAAACACTTTTTTAATTTTTTGTGCAATATGAAATATGATTAAACTCAACTGAATTAACTCCAAATTAATCATTTATTTTTTAACACAAGTGATTAATCGTAAAGTTTATAGTATATTATGATACTAGTGTAAAAACTCTATTTTTACTTAAGTTGAGTCATACGCCTAGGTACATTTGTGGTGTAATAATCCACATGCATCTAATAAGGATGTAACTGAGTCAAGATTAATTGAATAAATTATAATTAAAATTGGTTAATTTTCTTATCAGACTTAACATTGTGTTTATGTTTAATTTGATTGTTAGAAAAATAAGAGTTGATGAGCTATAATCGAGCTCGAACTCAACTAGCATGATATGTATATATACATAATATTATTAATTATTAATTTATATCAAGTTAACATGATCTATTTTAACTTTGCTCTATGATATATGTTAGAAATAGAAGTTGAGTCTAGGGAGAGGGGCAAGTTTTATTGTAATACGAAGAACTCGGGTCAAACTTTTGTCGAAAGAGTTGCACACTAAAATGTCCGATAGTGTTTTGAAATTATTTCAGTCAAACTTAAGGCTTGAATATATTTCATAAACCTAATTTTTTTAGCTTATATGAAATTTAGAACAATATGATATTAAAAAGTACCTAATGCTTAGATATTCAATTTTTGATTTTTTTTTTTGGTTTATCAAGGGTTTTAATCCCTTTCGAGACGGGTTCGGCACATTAAGTGGGTACTCTCCCAAATAGGGATTCAAACCCGAGTCTGCTACTTTGTAGTGACTAGTCTCTTCCACTAAAACAATCATCTGTTGGTGTTCAATTTTTGATTTATTGTAAATAAAAGATGAACAAAAAAAGCTTTAATAAGTCCTAAATTATGTACAAAAAGACTTTCTATATTTACTTACAATTTGATTTTGACTTAACTTAGGGAATAGTGGGGTCCGGATTTGGAGTCATGGTACACACTTGGGGCTTAAACGTAAAAGGCCCAGTTTACGTTGCATTGTTTAAGCCTTTGTCGATTGCAATTGCAGCCATTTTAGGTGTCATTTTCCTTCGTGATAATCTATATCTTGGGAGGTAACACAATTTCTCAATATTGTCACATCTAGCCTTATCTTTATTTGTCACAAAATTAATTTCATGTGAAAAACAAATGTCACACATCTTTTTATTTTATTTTATTTTTAACAGTGTCATTGGATCCCTGGTCATCTCATTCGGCTTCTACACCGTGATATGGGGAAAATCGAATGAAGGGAAAAACGACGACGTATCTAATGGCTACAATATCGAATCTCCGAATGATGCAGTTGTTCCTCTCTTAAAACCTTTGAAATAATTTTCAACCAAGGGAGCAGAAGGAGAGATTATGTATATATAGTAATTCATTTTGTGGGCCTGAAAGTTGTGCGAACCCAAATTGTTTATGGTCCATATTTTAAGAGGCCCATGGTTCAGCTCATGAAGATAAGAAAGTAATGGTCCGTTTTTTTAGATGGGTTATGACATTCGGCCCATATGGTTTGATTCTTTTTACACTTGAGACAGTCCTATATTTGAATTTCCTCAAGTGTATATACGAATACTATAGTCCCGGTAACCCCAAAAGGTGAGACTTAAGTTCGAATTCTACTGGAGACATCATACTGGGAATGATCTATATTATTTTTACTCTTCGGTCCGAGCTGTATATACACAACCTAGAAGATAAAAAATATATATACATATATAGTCTCGTTCCTTTTAGTTTTTGTGCATGTAGAATTAAAAAGACGAAACTTTTAGATGTCTTTATTCTCTTTCTTTGTTTAGAGTGAACTAATGAGTGCATCCTTGCATCAATTTATCTATTAAAAAAACTATTTGAATATTACTAAAGTATAATTATATATCAATTTATGAGTTTAGTATTAAATTAGAGAAATATTCATTCTATAGAGAATCGATAAGCCGTAGCATAGTGCATTCCCGTAAATTGTTATTAACTAAAGCTTGTTTAGATAATAAACTTCCTCCATCCCAAAATTTTTACTCCTATTTCCCTTTTGGGATGTCTCAAAACAACACTCCATTTCTTAAAATAAAATTATTTTTCTCAAAACTAACCTCTTACATAAAGTAGTGATTTGATATCATTAATTTTCCACCACTACTTTTTAGCAATGTTATTAAAATCGGACCGGACCGACTAGTTCGACCGGTTCGACCGCGAACCGGAGGATGGTCCGGTCCGATTTACCCCCTAAAACCGCTTGACTCAAAAATCGAACTGAACTGGGTTGAACCTGTCCAAACCCGGTGAACCGGTTTGGGCCGGTTCAACCCGATTATGAATTTCCCTTTTTTTTCTTCTTTTTTATATTTTTTCAATGTTAAAAATAAACTAAAAATTCTTGTAGAAGGTGGGATTTGAACACCTAACCTCTTGCATGAAACATAACTTCCTTATCATTTGAGCTACATCATTTTTGTTGAATTTCTAGTACAAAAAAATTTATAAATTACAGAAAACTTGTAGCCAAATTTGTTTATAAATTAGATTATGATAACTCAAATTAACATTTTACACATTATCAATGAAAATTAATACTCAAATAATAATTTTTTATTAAAATTTGTTCTATAGGATATTTCTTTCCAATATTATTTTTAGGATAAAGAATGTCAAATTTTGAAAATCAAATCGATATATTATGCAAGTTTGATTTTGAATATTAGACTTTATACATAATCATATTTTAAAATTATTAACCTCTTAGTTTGTTGTATTTTTAACTTACACTTTTAAATTTTTATAAATAAATATAGTCATATTATATTTATATGAGCTTACAAATTAGGATCATATTACAATTATGATATAAGTTATATAAATATTATGTGATTTAATTTAAATATATTCTAAGTTTTTTTTTTTAAATTTTTAATCAATTGTAGGATAATGTTTAAATTTTATGCATATTATATATACTTTAAAATTAAATATATTTATTATATCATTATGACGTCATCCGGTTCGACCAACGATCCAACCGGTTCGACCAGTAAAACCAGTGGCCAATTGGCTCACCGGTTCACTGTCCGGTCCGGTTTTGAAAACATTGCTTTTTAGGTCATTTCCCCACATCAATTAAAAAAAAAAAGGAAAAAGAGAGAGCTGGTTTTTTTCTTATCTTTTTTTGATAAAAAAGAAAAAAAGATGGCATGTTGTTAGGTACATAACAATCATATATATTTGGAATATCATCATAAGAAATAATATATTTACTGATATTTTTTCAATAAAAATCTATTAATTCATTACATACATTTAATATCAACGGTATAGTTTAAAGAAATTCAGGTTTATTTTATTGCATCACCTTATGTAACACTTCACTAATTTGGACATTCACAATAGCGTATTATTACGACACATCACATTCCATTAAAAAAAGAAAACATTAACAAAACCAATCATAATTAACCATAGCGTGTGTCCAACACAGGAGAGAAGTACAAGTGAGGAGTCCATATTGAAAAAAAAAAAAAAGAAGTGGAGTAAGAAAGAGAGAGAAGAAAGGCAAAAATGGCAAGAGGTGGAGCAGGGGAATACAGTAGGTACTGCTACAGAGAAATATTACCATTCACGACGATGGTGGTTATGGAGTGCACAAACGTCGGCTTAAATACTCTTTTCAAATTCGCCACCAATCGCGGCATGAGCCGCCACGTCTTCATCGTCTACGCCTATGCCATCGCTGCCGTAGTCCTCCTCCCCTCCCCTTTTTTCTCCCGCCGGTCATCTCTCTATTTCTCTCTCCTTTGACTCTTTCATCAAATAGCTTTGCTAAATTGTTTGATAATTTTTTTTTTTTTTTTGGTGACAGATCACGAATACTACCTCCGTTAAATTCTTCCATTATGCTCAAGATATTTTTCCTTGGAATTGTCGGGTAATTAATTGATCGAATTTTGACCTTGGTCAAAATTGAAATCGTTATTAAATTAAATTAATTTTTTTATTTTAAGGTATACATCACAGATAATGGGGTATACGGGGATCAATTACGGTTCACCGACGCTTGCTTCCGCCATGAGCAACTTAGCTCCGGCGTTCACTTTTGTGCTTGCCGTCATTTTCAGGTACTTTAACTTTTTTTTCTCTTTTCTTATTCTTTCTTATCTTAATTAAAATGTCTACATCATCTTTCTGTCTCTTCTTATTTTGCCTCTTCAGTTTTTTTGTCTAAAGAAAAATATATAATGTGTTATAGTGCGTTGCGTTACGTTACGTCAAACCAAGCACTCGGTTAATTGCACGACTCTTTTATTTCTTTTTTTGATGAATAAGTTTCTACTTTATTAGGCAATGGTAGTACATGTACTGTTAATGTAATAATTGAAATCATCAGAGGCTAAAATTGGCATTATGTAAGTTATTGTCTGGCATACCTAACTAATTTCAGGCTAATTATATAGGACTGATCATTTTCTTTCAAGTGTTAACTAACTGTATATATAATAAAAAATAATAATGTATTGTATTTGTACGGTGATTACTTTAAATGATAATATTAGTCAAATTGAATTTATGAGCTAAGGTCAAGTTAAATTTTTATACAACTGTTGTGTATATATGACATTGTGCAATAAATTTCATTTCCGTACTATATATATGAAACAATACTGATTGTTTAGTATTATATCATTTATAACTATTTAAAATTTGGTTGATATTTTTGTTACAAACTTGTAATTTGGATTCACAAAACCAAGTTTTAAGGCCATTTACAGAAAACCAATATATAGTCCCCAAAATGCAATGTATGTAACTTGTCAATGGAGTCTGAATTAATATTTGATTTTGTTTGCAATAATCTTTTAAAAGGCAAATGTTATTTTTCTAGGATGGAAAAGGTTGCATTATCAAGCACAAGCAGTCGTGCCAAAATCGCTGGCACCATTGTCTCAATATCAGGAGCTTTTATAGTAACATTTTACAAAGGTCAAAGCATCAGTTCGACTCCTTCCTCTTCCGTTTCTCTGCATAATTCTCTTCAATCATCGCAATCAAATTGGATGATCGGTAGTTTATTTCTTTCAGTTGAATATTTTCTTGTTCCCGTATGGTACATTGTTCAGGTAACATATATAACCCCATCCTCAATGTCACAATTTTTTATTTCTTTGGGTTGCTAAATGTAAATTTCTTTTAATATGTATACAGACACATATTATGAAAGAATATCCAGCAGAACTGACTATAGTCTTCTTCTACACATCGTGTGTGAGCTTTCTAGCTGCTGTTGTAGGGTTCTTCGTGGAACAAGATCCGAGTCAATGGAGAATTAGGCCTAATGTTGCTTTAGCCTCTATTCTATGCTCGGTAAGTCTTGAAAATGATATCTAGTTCAATGCTTACTGTCAATTAGTGTTGAGAATGCAGGGTAGTCTGCGTAATTTCTCCAAGAACGTATCTTGTGACATTGTTATTGTTCTTTACAATTTTGTTACATTTTAGTTCAATTATCTATATGAACGAACGTTTATTGGTCATTCTCCTGATTTGATCTATTTGTTATTCTTATAAGTTATCTAACAGTATCAAATACTTAACCAATTTATAGGGAGTTTTTGGTTGTTGCATAAATAATGCGGTTCATACATGGGCCTTGCACTTGAGGGGACCCGTTTTTGTCGCTATGTTTAAGCCTTTGTCGATTGCCATAGCCGCAGCCATGGGGGTTATAATCTTGGGAGATACTCTTTATCTCGGAAGGTATACTAATAACTCTCAACGACAACATTTTATAGTGTACTTTGTACCAATAATTGTCAGTGTCCTAATTCTCGACTTCTTTATGTACCATAATTAAATTGTGATGCAGCATCATTGGAGCGACCATAATAGCTATTGGATTCTATACGGTGATGTGGGGGAAAGCCAAAGAGGAATGGGGTGAATTGGATGAAACTACTGATTTGGAGATATCTACACCGGAGAAATATCCATTGTTACAAAGTTACGGAACTGAAGTCGCGCAAAAGAGGTGATTAAAAATGTTGAAGGAAACAACTCGATCGGTTATTGTTAGAGCGATTCTATGTGATATTTCTTGGATCTCTGTTCTAATTCGAGGTCCTTGTGTAACACGTATGTAGATAGTAACGTCTAAATGTTAAATGTATCAAATATTGTGAAGTTCTCTATGTAAAAAATTACTCATTTTGGTGTATGTGTTATTGTATCTACTGTTTATTTAATGAGCATTTATGGGATCATTTAAATGAAAATCTAAAATATTGTTTAGATTAAATGCAAAACAATTTCAATATATAAGTATAACATGCAATATATGATGCAATTGATATAATCTGTGTAGTCCCTCGTAGTTCAAGAGAAGAAATCAACATCAAAAAAGAATCAAAAATAGTTTATAGCCTCAATATGTTCAAATCACCTACTTGAGTTTGAAAAGGGGCTCAATAACTTCTATGATTAAATAAAAAATCATGTGGGTTAGTTAAAAAAAAAACCAATATATGGCCTTTTTTCATTTGGCAATGATTTAGCAAATTATAGTTGCATATTGATTTAGGTAAAAATCTTAGAGTGACGTGTATGAGAGAATAGTCAAAGGATCTTTACTAAATCAATAAATAATCTTGTCACGAGCTACAAGACCTATTACAAAGTGGGAATTGATCAAAATATCTAGGGCCTATCGATCTAGTTAATGACCAATCTAAGCGATCTCCAATGTTCAGAGCTAGGTATGCCTTGAATTACGTGTCCTCTTTATTGAATGTTGGGGGTATTTATAGTGCTTTTTAACTCCAATGATTTGAATTCAAGTTATCACTGTCCATTCAATATAAGCAACTTCTACTTGCATTGCACAATCCTTGGAGTGGAGGAAGCAAAATCTCTAATGTATTGTTTGGTTGTCAGGAAAGTGAGGGAAAATGAAGGAAAATCAGTTTTTTTTTCTCCCACATGTTGTTTGGATAGCAGGAAAGGAAGTTATTATTTTCCTTCAACTTTCCTGCAGGAAAATTTTGTGAAAAAATTTCCCCACCAATTTGATGGGGAAATCTTGGGAAAATATTGGAAATTTTTTACAGTAAATTGCAAAACACCCTTTATACTTTGTTTAACTATCAAAATCCCTCATTTGTGATTTTTTCTTACCGAAAGTCCCTTTGTGCTTATTTATTAATTATTATTAGCAAAAAAATACCTTCTCAAGTCATATAACAATTATACCCCCAAAAAATAACGCTAAAGCACTTTTTTTACCTAAAAAACTATCAATAACCCCCTGTTAACTTTAAAAATTGACAATAACCCCCTGTTAACTTTGAAGATTGATATAAATTCGGTGACTAAAAAATATAAAATAACATCAAATTAATTTATAATAATGTTAATATAATGAAAACGTGATTATTCATACAATATTTTATCAACAAAGAAAACGTAATTCATAATCAAACAAAAATATTTATTAAAAATATTATGTTCCTAAAGTTTCTTAACAACCAAACAATTGCAAGAAAATAGTTTTCCTCACAACCAAACATGTAGAGGAAAATGACTTTCTTTTCCTTTTTCTTTCCTTTCCTTTCCTTTTCCTTTTCCAACAATTTTCCCTCACTTTCCAGACAACCAAACAAGCTATAAAACATTCATTCAATTCACTTCTTGTGGCCTAAGAATAGATCCAATCGTTTTTCATATACAAGTAAGAAATTGTTCTTGAACTCAATCGGGTTAAAATCAAGAAAGAACAGATCTACCTATTTCATTATGCAAATAAGTAGCTGTTTGTAAATTTGAAAAAGCGCCTAAAATCAAGAAAACAAAATTTGGTCTCAATCTGCAAATAAAATAAGATAACTAATTGACTATAAGTTTGCATTTGATCAAAGTAAAAAATGGGGGATTTACCAAAGACTCGCCAAGTTCCATGCCCACTTGAGGCATCTAGACTTGCTTTGGTCATTTTAAAGAGTTTATATTCTTTTAGATAAGATGATTGACCTTTTAGGCTTGCACTTTAAAGATATAAAATACTATAAAATGTTGTATACAGTTGTTAGGTCATCATTTTAACATGTTTTTGGACCGTTAATATATCATACATCAATTACTATATCACGAAATTTATTCGAATTTATTTTGTTGGTATCAAAACAGTGTTTTAAAAACTGGACCGGCTTGTTCGACAGGTTTAACTGGTAACCGGGTACTAATTCGGTCCGGTCAATCCTCCAAAACTAGTAATCTTAATGCCCAGTTTGAACCGAAAAATTGATAAAACATGTGAACCAGTGAACCGATTGAATTACTGGTTCACGTAAAAAAATAAAAAAAAAATTAAAAAACTAGCAATTTTCACTCATTTCTTCTTCCCTGATTTCAGGTATTTGCATGTTTTTTTTTATATGAGAATTTAGATGACAAAATTAATCCAATATTTCTCTTTTCTATAGGTGATTAGTAATAAAATTATTGTTCTGATATGGTGGTTATCATAGTTTGTATTATTGCTTTGATATTATGTTATCATAGTTGTAATTTTAGATATTTGATGTTTATTTTGATTTAGGTTTATGTTTTGGATATATAGTGGTTTATTTTGGAGTTGTTTTCTTCTTGTCACATATTAATGTGATAAGTTTTGTTTGAACATGTTATGTTGAATTTAGAATTACATAATTACTTGTGTTTTTTTAGTTATTAATGATTTGTTGTCTACTAGTTGTGATTCGTGATATAGTATTTAGTTTATGAAAATAACTTGAAAAAGTTTGGATAAGAATTGATCTTTTTTAGTTACTTTTCAACTTAAATTAAATTACCAGTGGTTAAAACGGTTGAACCGATGACCCAACTAGTAACCAGTAAGGCTATCGATTCGATGTCCGATTGTGTTTTTAAAACATTGTATCAAATTACAAAAATAAATAAACTACAAAGACTAGTCCAGAGAAATACACACCAATAAAAGTTGAACCCATGACCACTTAGTCATGAAGCCTTAGCTTTAGTAGACAAATTACTGCCTCGTCCGCCACCATTTTAACATTATTTAACATTAATGAGTATGAATTTGAATTGTGGAGTATATAATATGTTTTTCAAGTCAAAAGTTGGTACTTGATTACCTTTTTTCCACAATTTAAGTCTAATACATTATCAAACTACGCTCAAATACATACTAACGTCAGTGTTTTGAAAACCGGACCGGACCGGCCGGTTGGCCCGGTTCAACCGCTAACCGGTCCCTAATCCGGTCCGGTTTACCCCTAAAACCCACTCTCCTAATTAACCAGTTCGAACCGGTAAAATCGGCTCCAAAACCGGTAAAACCGGTGAACCGGCAAAACCGGTGAACCAGTGGTTCACTTAATTTTTTTTTTTTTTAAATTTAGAGATTTTTTGTTATTATTTTTTATTTGAACTCTTGTTTAACATTTAATAGAATTACATTTATATACTTTAATTGAAAACATTCATTATTTTAGTGTTTTAACAATCAATGCAATATTACGTTTTTTTTAACATAAAGAAGTACATAACCATTTTCTCATAATTGTGAATAATATTATTTTGTGTATGAAATTATGCAAATCAATTACCATATAAACATCAAATTACAACAATAGAACCCAAATGATCAAGCCAAAACTTTGAAAATGAGAACTTTTAATTTTGTTGTCTTGTTTTGAATGTATGTATCTTTTAAGGATACTTGAGATTTATATTTTTGACATTAATCTTAATTTTTAAGACATTTTGAATATTTGCATGAAACAATAAAAATTTATATTGACAAAGAATGATAATTTTTTGGATTATAATTGTATTTTAGATAATCTAAAAATATATATATAAATATTACATAATAATAAAGTCACACCGGTTATACCGATCGAACCAGTGGTCGACCCGATCTAACCGATCGAACCAGTAACCAGTAGAGCTTCCGGTTCAATGACCGGTCCGGTTTTAAAAACACTCACTAACGTTAAATACTTATCTAATTACATAAGCTTAAACTCGAGCGTGACGCTTAAAACATATACAAAATGATCCATTATAATTTCTTAAGTAAAAAAAAGAAAATTTTACAGCTTATGTGGTCTTGTGAAAATATTACTTTAAAAAATCTTTCAAGAAAATTCATATTAAGATCCTAAGGGCCTGTTTGTTTGGCGTTTCCCAGAATTTTTTCGTGTTTGGGAAATGCCAAACAAACATGTTTTCTATTTTCCGAAACAAATTTTTCATTCATTAATTTTCTCAAACTATTCTCTCAAAAGCCAAACAAACAACAATTTTCTTATCTCTAAACAAAACCTATATGAACTCTACTTTGATTTGACATAAAGTAACATATCTCTTACACAATTTATCTCACATAAAAAACATGATTTGAAATAAAGTCTTACACATCTTACACCTACAACCTAGCTCTTCCAAAAAAACCTATACCTACTTTATTTCTCAAATCACTCTCTCAAAACCCAAACAAATAACATTACGCAAATCGAGATTATTTCACAAACTTCCACTACTCTCCCAAACTACTTTCCCAAACGCCAAACAAACAGGCCCTTAGAGCATCTCCCATGGTCATTCCTATTTTTTTCACCAAATCCTATATTTGGTGTAATGGAAACGAGTTGATCTCCCATGGTTAGCACACCATTTCACCATTTCACCATTTTTGGTGAAAGAATGGTATTTTTGGCCTCCCATGGTTTTCATCAAAATTTACACCAAATTATAAAATAATAATATTTCACCATTTCACCATTTTTAGAGAATAGGATTTGGTTTGATCTCTCATGGTATTTCACCAAATGTGTCACCAAATAATAAATTTGATGTTTATCATATCTTATTTCATTAAATTTTCAATACAATATTATCAATTTTAAAGTGTTATTTACAATTACAAATCATTTTTAAAAGTATTAAATTTTTATAACTATGTTAATTGAATTTTATGCTATATAAGTTATGAAAAATCATTAAAACATGTAACACAATTAACTCAAAATGTTATACATATTATAAAATCATAACATAAATAACATTTTCATACACACTTGCATAAGGAGTTTGTCGTCATGTATTTTTTTTTCATGTATTATTTAGGTTTAATAATATAAATATAGGTTATTGTCGTTTTATTAACAATGTATTTCATTAAAGGATTTGTTGCCATTTATTGAATTTTAATTATTAATGATAGTTAGTGTATTTATTTGATAAAAATCAATAAATTAATTGATCATTATACCTAAAAATATAGAATTAATTAACAATAATGTAAATAATATTTATTTTTACTAACAATAATTTTTTTATTAATAATAATTAATGTATATATTTAATAAAAGCCAATAAAATATTTAAAATATAGTTAAATACATATAAATAATAATAAACATGTCAATACGTTGCTAATCATGCAATTAGATGCTAATTAATCAAATAGGGACAATTACACCAAATCCTATTTCTTTTCCTATATTTGGTGATAAATATAGGATTTGGTGTAAAAAATGGTGAAATGGTGGAATGGTGGGAGATGTAAATTCCTTCACCAAAAAATTTGGTGTAAAAATAGGATTTGGTGAAATGGTGAAATGGTGGTTGACCACCATGGGAGGCTAAAAAAAAATCCCTATATTTTTTGGTGTTATGGTGATTTATTGATTTAGGGTGGGAGGCTAAAAACATCTAAATTACGTGAAAAAAATAGGATTTGGTGTACCATGGAAGATGCTCTTAAATCTTTCATCACGCAATGAACTTTTAAAATTAAAATAAATGTAACACCATCTTTATTATAGTATCTCATTTTTTTTAATAATAAAATAGTATCTCATATTAGAATTAAGTAATATAAAATATTTGCAAGTAAACCCAATATCCTCTCACTTAAGAAAAATCAAACAGTAATATAAATTTAAGAAATTTCTTGGTTAGCATCTTTACGAAATGACTCAATGACTTTCCTTGTGAACAACCCTTTTCCTTCAACTCGGATTTAAATCCTTCTCTTCACATCTACATACCCTTTTCAATTTCCCATTTTTTATTTTTTTTTTTATTTTCTTCGCAGTGTATCTCTTTGGGGAGCTCGATTTCCGGAATTGGCTCTCTTTCCGGCTGTTCTGTCTCAGTTGTCTCTAATCTCAATTGGGTATGTTCCAATTTTCATTCTTCAATGAAATCTCCTGTTATTAGAGTTTAATTTTTGTTCTTGTATATTTCTATTGATTTATTGTGTATTGACTCTTTGTTGGTGTTGAAATCTTTAGATCTCACTTCTTGCTCCTCTAATTCCTCCGATAACTAATCTGTAAAGTGCATTGATTTTAAGTATCTTAGCTGATTTTGCAATTATTCTGATTATAACTCTGTGTTGTGCTGTTGTTATTTCCTTGTTCCTTCTGAGTTTTTCTTGGTCACCATGTGTTTGTTTTTATGCTTCAATGGTAATTTACAGACAATGTCACAAAAGGTCTAAAAAAATTGTTGATTTTTTTCTTCTTCTTGAAATGTAATATAGAGACAATGTCACAACAAGGCTACGCAATCGAGCTCTACTTTGATCCTGCGCTAGAGAACCAAGTCTTGAAGGCTTGGAATATACTTGCCCGTCGCCAAATCAGCACTCAGCTAATCGAGATTGAATCTCGGCCTCACCTTACCTTATTCTCGAGCTCTTTTATCGACATTACTAAACTAGAAAACATCCTAAGGAATTTCGCTACAAAACAAGAACCTTTACCCGTATGCTTCTCTTCAATCGGAAGCCTCCCAAATGCCACCAATGCTCTGTTTCTTGGCCCAACCCCAACTCTATCTCTCCTTCAATTTCATTCACAGTTATGTGATGCAATCAAGAAAGAAGGTATTGAAATTGGGGAGGAGCATTGTCCTGATTATTGGATTCCTTATTGTCCGGTAGCTGAGGAAGTGCCAAGGACTCGTTTGGCTGAGGCTTTCAACGTTTTGCGTGATTTGAAGCTTCCGGTTAGTGGATACGCTATGGATATTTCGTTGGTTGAGTACCCACCTGTTCGTGAACTCTTCTCGTTTACTTTAGGTACACATCAAATTACTGAGGTTTAAGGTTGAGTTAGGTTTTGTTCTTTTGGATCATAATTTTACATTTTTGTTTTTGTGCTTGTAAAAACATGTTGTAGATTGTTAAAATGGTGCTGATATTATCAATTAATATTTAAATTGTGAGATTGGTGCTTATATTATCAATTACTACTGTTAATTGCAGTTGATGTTGTGCACGATAAAAATCTTTGTTCATTTTTGTGATAAAGGTTCACACTCTCTTTCGATTTTGTCTTTTTTTGATAATTCTCTTTCAATTATGTCATTGCCAGCTCCTTTGGGAATTCTTGATGGAGGAAAAACAAATTAGGGTATGACTGGATAGCTATTACCTTGATATTAAAGAAATGTTCGACCAATGATTTAGTTCTGTCCTAGTTGATCTTGATTCAATGATTCTCGATTTAAGCTAGCTTTTACTCCTCTTTTAGGATAGGATAGGATCGTCATTGGTCCTTCACACATTAGCAGTTGTATTGATAATTATCTTCATTTTCAAACCTGAATTTATACGCCAGTTGTGAGTGAGAGTTTGGCATATACTTCTCGAGGAAAAGACCGTTCTTTCTTGTTTGGAACTAGTTGGCATTTTAGCTGGGAACCTAATCTCATGCCGTTCTTGAGTTTTAGTGAACAAAACACTTAAAGAGTCGAGCTAAAGTTAATTGGATTCTTACATGGACATGACTAGGAGGAGTTGTAGTTGTAGAAAACTCCCAAGAGTTCATGCCCAATAGCCAATCAAATATAATAAAAAAATCACCCTTGACCTGCTAGACAGGTGAAAGTAGCCGGTCATTTTTTGTGTTGATTTAGGGTGTAATTACCATAACATTCTTGTATTTTTTTTTGGGAACGGCTGCTATGATTTATAATTTATTAATTTATAATTTGATAGCTAAAAAATTTATCTTGAAAAATATTCAACATAAACTTATGTAGCCTTTTAATTTATTGTACTTCAATAATATATAAAATCTATTAACTTGCTAAATAGAAATTATAGTATTATATATGCTCAAATGTTTAAGATGTTTTATTGAGCAATATTTTTTTCTTTTCAAAATCATATAATAATAATCTAAAATAAATAAATTAAGCAACACATAATTAAGAATATGTGGGTTTTCATTCCTCGTTAACAATATTTTAAGATTAAATTAAATAATAAAAAAATCCTCAAAATTAAATTAAAAAATAAATTAAATTTTGTGTCATCTTCTTCACCTCCACAATAGCAACCAACCGCCACCAACAAGCATCACCATTCTCGCGCAAACCACCACCAACACAGCCGCCATATTCGCAACCTCCAAAATCGCCACCACCACAAACCCTAGCCACAAAATTAGACACACAAGACACGAGCGCCGCCACCATCTCATCCCGCGACCTCACGCACATACGTTCAATTAATTTAAAAAAAGTGCGTAGAATAGTAATACTTGGACCTCATTGAGAATTAGGCTGGGAAAGAAGAGTTCGAAGCAGTAATGAGCAATAACAAGGGTAAAAAGAACACTTTACATTTTTTTACAAGACTTGTATACCCAGTAGAAGGTTGATATTTTTCCACATGTCATCCAATGAATGGAAAACTACCGAGAGTTTTCCCAACCCCCAACTACTCTTAGCCAAATCGTTCTTACATATTTCTGTTACTTTTTACCTTAAAAGTTGCCAAATGAAAAGTATTATTCATCTTAATTTAATATTTGTATATCGAAGTGAACTCAAACGAGTTTTTTCCGAACAAACTCAAGTCAAATATTAAAATAGTTTTCTTTCATTTTCAGTACCAAAACACATTGCAAATTGCATTTACTTGTTTGTCCATTTGAATGCATGTAAAAGCAATTTGCATGTTAATTAAGATGTAACGAGAAAACGCTCCTCTCCCGTATCTTTCCGGAGTCGGCCAACCAAACACAATCACAATAGATATCAAACTCGAAAAAATACACAAAATCAATCCCTTCACCTCCTATTCAGCTCGAATTCTGTCGTCAATAAATATTAAATATCTCGTCTCTTAACCATTTCCAACAAAAGCTCGTTCCATGTATCAATTGGACCCGGCAAACACCAATGTATACAATCACTATACCCCTTCATCCATCTATTGCCCCAATACAAACCCGGATGTCCATCAGGCCTCATTAACATAATTTCTGTCACATCCAAAATCTCAAAAATATTCCCACTTCCCTCCCCTAAACTCCTCGCAATATCAATTTCCTCCACTTGAATTTTCCTATAATCCCAATCAGACCCACCTTTATTAACCTCTTCCTCCCCAATCGGCAGAGTCCGATTACAACCACCTCCATTATTCCACGCCGCACCTTCAAAATGCGAAGGAGAAAAAGTCCTCAACAAAGTAAAAATCTTCTTACAATTCTTACAGTTATTGATTTCCTTAAATGCCGTCTCAAATGCTCTTTTAATGGCGACGGATGGACCGAGATCCGTCACGTTTGGTGCCTGGCAGTATACGCAACCGATCAGATTGTCGCGCTCGTATAAATAGTTTTGTCGGAAAAACCAGTGGGCGTCGGAGAAAACTGCGTAGTCGATTGAGGGTAGTTTATCCGACCAATTGGTGTCGACTTTGTCGAGATGTAAATCGAAGCCGCCGGTGGAGGTGCCGTTGATTATTCGCTCATTGGCGACGACTAGGAACTGTGACCAAAGAGCCATTAGAGTGAAATTGTGGTTTTGGAATTCCCATGTTGTGAATCGGTCTTCGGCGTCTTTGTATACAGATTTTGGGATTTCTACCTGCAAGATGTATCAAGAAATTTGTTAATTACTATAATTTTACCCATTATATATTTTATATGTTGAATTTTAGAATTTATTATAAAATAATATAAGTATAACTTTATAATTAATAAAACTCTACTTTTGGGAAAATCACAGAAATCTTATTAGTTTGAAGATGTAACTTTTGGTATAATCTAATGAACCTTTTGTAAAATTAATATGTTTGTTAGCTTTTTACTCGATAAAGGATCAAAATTTTGATGTTACTAAAACATATACTCCTAGTATTTAATATTTTTCAAACTAAATTCCGAAGAAATTAAAGCGTAGCAAGTTTATGGAGGATGAAAAGAATTATCATAGTTTTATTAAAAAAAAAAAAAAAAATCCATTTTACTTGTTTTATAGAAGGATGTTTTCATATTTATACATATTGAAATTCAATATTCATTTTTTACTAAACTATTTTGAAAATAAAGAGATTAATTAAGAACAATGAAAATAAACTAATAGCATATATTTCTCAAAAAAAAAAAAAATAATAGCATATATATTATGCAATTACAGGGGCAAAATGTCTACCAACGAGTGATTGGGCTAGTAGAACGAATTAATCCCATAAAATGAAATATTTATATAATATGTCTTATGCACCTCAAAATGAATGAAATCAAGTCTAAAATTTAAATACTATTAAGAAAAAATAAAAAGGGTAAAAATGTCCAGAAAAGACATCCAAATATAACACTAGAAGTTTGTTGTGATATTTTTCTTAGATATGGTTTTGGGTTGTGTGGTTCAAGCATATTTCAAATGTATGTATATTTTTCGAATATGGGGTTATAAGTTTTCCTAGAATATTGGGCTTATCCTCCATTTTTTGGAGAATATAATATACAAGAAATTAATTTTTGCCAAAGCTAATGGTCTCTTCGTACTCGTGTAACAAGGATGAGAAATTATATCTCATAGAAAAATAAAATCTTACTCAATCCAATAACATCTAAATTATACATAAATTATGCACAATACATTTTCATTATAAATAAATTATTCAATCATATTAAGTGACATTTACTTTAGTTGAGTATATGCAGCCAAACATGTTATAGACCAAAAATTTCCAAACAAGCAGATATTATAATAATTAAACTAGAGAGAGATTCGTAACACAATTTTTTCTCTACTTATAAATTACTCTAAATTACCCCTATTAATTATATAAAAAAAAATTTAAAAATTACTTCTATTATTCAGCATTATTGTGTTACTCATTTACTTCTTTAGATAAGCTTCTAGTGTACAAGCACAAAGCAAGGGAGAAAGGACCCATTAATTGAATTTTGTAGAAGGAAATGATAGTGTCCATTGCATAAAGGAACAATAATTTGCTAAAGTGCTTTACATATGAGAGAATAATTGTGACCAATGACAAAGACACAGATTAGGACACCATACCTATAATAATACACAATCATTTCTACAATTAGGAGGTTTATAGAAAGTGGTCTCTCTTTAACAGTGAATTGTCTCCTTTCTGCTGTTCATATGTAATAATACATACTAATTTATTGCATTATGTTCCATAAATTAGTGCTTAATCAATCATTTATTTATTCTCACCCATGTGGAAAACAGCCAGACACGCAATTTTTGAACTTTTTTAATCAAACAAGCTCCATTGGTTGAAGATTTCAAGAATTAGACCAAGTTCTTGTACTCATTTCAATGCCCATTTGGCCTAATCTTGAGAATCACCTAGTTGAAGAAATGGGTTTAAAACCATGTTTGATGATTTCAAGAAGGCCAAATTGCATTTTCAGTCTCACGTAATCGCATCATGAACACTTTTAGCTCGCACTTTACAAAGTTGTATATTTGATACTAGCGGTTTCAAAAAAATCTCACTTCTGGTCCTATGGTCACCTTTGACATTCAATTTCTGCATTTTTTATCCCATATAATATTCTTATTTTGCGCATTCAGTAAAAAAATGAATAGAATTGTGACCTTAGTAGCGAAAATGCAAAATACGAGTATAAATTGAGACCAAAGTTGTTACTTTGTAAATTGTGGGATCAATAGTTATCAGGATCCAATTATATAACAAAAACTTGCATTTCTAGTCCTACATAACTATACTATCGTCACTTTTCGTTCCACATATTACAAAATTGCACTTTTGGTCTTAAAACGATTTGCACTTGGGGTCTCATTGCATTCTTTGGGACCAAAAGTGCAAAACTGAGACAATCCTATGAGACTAAATTTGCGAACCTTAGATTATTCTATAGTATCGAAATCGCAAAACTGAGAATCCTATGAGACTAAAAGTGCAAAACTTATACTATTCTATGTGGCCAAAAGTGGGACAAAAATACAATTTTGTAAAGTCCGGAACAAAGTGCTAAATATTTAAAAATTAGGAACCAAAAATGCAATTTATATAATACCAGAACAAAAGTCCATTCCTATGGGACTACAAATGCAATTCTACCATTCATGTTTACCATTTCAAGAACTAGACCACTTTTTAACTTCAATGTTCATTTACCCTGATCTTGGCAATTAAATTTGTTCAAAAAACAAATGGGTTTTCTGATAATATGAATTTTTTCTTTTATGATTAAATATATTTTAACATATCTCACAAATAAACAAGATTAATTATGAAGACTAACCGTTGACAAAAGACAGAGAAGCGATTCCATTTGATTCCGAGCAATTGAATCACCTATAAACGCCATCGTTTTGCCTTGAAAAGTACTAAAAAATTGTTCCGGTCTGAAACGGGGTAGTTCACATTGCTCAGGTTTCCATCTCCATTGCAGAAAATCTGTGTCCTTTCTTCCGTGTAAAAAACAGTTAGTTTTAAATGGAATTGTTTTGCAGCTGTAGTTTGTGTAAACAGAGCCTCTGTCATCTTGGATCCATTTCCCCTTGAATAAATCGCACTTTTCTCTACCTACAAACATCACGATTTTCAATTTAAGTTGAGAAGTAATAGATTGATGGAATTAATTAATTTTTGATGACTGACTTACCAATTTTTGGTTGGATGAAGGTTTTGGTTTGATTGGATTCTTGAATGTTTGATGTGTATTTTGTGTTTTTGGTATAGGGATTTAGGAAGAGGTAAAAGGTGAAAAGAATTGCTAGACATGTTGAATAGAACAAAAAGGAAGATATATTTGTCAAATTGAACAATCTTTCCTTCTTGATGAAATGAAATTGATTTTGTCCCCTGCTATATGATGCTTGTTTCATGTTGTTTTGTGCTATATGTGTGTGTTTGTGTGTGTGAGTGAGAGAGAGAGAGAGAGAGAGAGAGTTTAGTTAAATAAATGGTTAAGGTAATAATAAGGAGAAGTTAATATGTGCTCAACCTGTCTTATGGCATGAATAGGATAGATTTGTTTTTGTTCTAAATAATTAAAACTCAGATCTTGAATTTTTTTGTCTGATTTTTTGGGAATCTTGATTGATTAGATTTTTGTTCAATCTTGCTTCTGTATTTATGAGGATCTGGTTATAAGTCAACTTTTAATCAGTTTAATTTCCACGCAATGGTCTGGATATATTAGGTAAGATCCAACATGTTTTTTCTTTTTCTTTTTCTTAAACATGTTAATTTGTTTATCTAGAAACACTTCACTAGCTCTTTAGATTTGTGTAAGTTGTAATCCCATTTGAAAAAATAATCAGATTTGAAAGATTCTTCATGGATTTGATGCAGAAACAAATTTTGAATCTTATCAACGTGGTTGCTCATTTAGAGCATCCACAACAGTGGGCATTTTTGCTCTTGTAAAGCTAAAAATTCAATTATACATAATTAAAGTAAAATTTTGTGTTCAAGCAGTATCTTGTATATATACAAGATTATTTATAAACCACAAATGAACTTGCATATATGGATGTTCATGTATATTTATACAAGACATCCACATCACCAAATTAATAATTTATTTAAATATTTATACAAGACATCCACATCAACAAATTAATAGTTTATTTAAATTTAATATTTATAACCAAATTATTGGTATGAGTTATATGATTATATGAATTTAATAGTTTATTTAAATCGTTAAATTTAAAGTCGTTTATTTCACATAAAAAAATATTTATTGATTTATTATATTTAAAAATCATTAAAATATGCATTAATTATCTATATTTGAAGTGTACAATGTAATAAAATATTATTTATAATGTCATCTATAATTTAATATTGAAAGAAGAATAAAATATAATAATTCTGCAAATTTTAGATAATGATTGTTGGAGTGAGAATCTAAAACTAGGTAGTTAAAACAATGTTCATCATGTATAATTTGATATAGATGACCACTTATAGATGATAATATTGTTGGAGGTGCTCTTATAGTTGATTCATATTGAGAGTTTATAAGATTTGAAAAATATCAAATCTGGAAGGAAATTTGCCTTGTTTATACTACATGATAAGTCATTTTGCAATTTTGGTACCATTGGACACAAAAAATGCAAATTTGAATGATAGGTTTTCATTGCAACTTTCATATCAAATCCAATTTTTCTTCGGAGTTAATGGCAATTTACTCCTATAAAATGCATAATGTTCAATTTATTCCCCTGTGATTTGAAAAAAAGCAATTACCCCTGTGAAAATTATCAGAAATGTTTGTCAAAACACTAAAAATATGAGATAATTATCAGGTAAATTTTTTTACAGATGTTTGTAAAAAGAACATATTTTTCAAAATTTTATCTTTCAAAATGCATTTTCAGATTCTCAGAGGCCAAAAGAACATGACATATATCATAACTACTATACATTAATTTTTTTTTATATCATTAAAATTTAATTGATTTATTAGTTTATGTACAATTTGTGATAAACTTAGTATTTACAAGAATCTTCCATTCTTGCCACGACGCTGATTGTAACTCATCAGGCATCTTCACTGGTGCCAATGAAATGTGAATAATTTATAGATGGCAAACTTATGGTGCATCATTTATATAAAAAAAAAAAAGAAAAAAGAAAAAAACTTATGGTGCATCCAAATATCCAATAGTCATATGAAATGCATGAATCCAGCAGTTGGAAAGTCACGGCAATTGTCTACCCCGTCATCCAAAAAGTAGTATTAATAATAAGATTTAGTGGGCAGTTAACATCTTGAGGGTATATTAGGAACTTTAAAAAATTGGTGTAATATTATCAAAATCGCCACTTTGTGAATGTGACAAGTCTTCTCTTTTCAAATAGTATAGAGTATAGGTACACTAGTTTATGTTGCACCACACAACACACGGAGACAGACGGGTTTCACGTGAAGATCTAAATATAATCCTCGAATTCATATTTCCCTTCATTGTGATGCCGATATGACTTCAACTATTTTTTATTCTGATTCCTCACCTATCTCTTTTTCAATTGGCAATTTTTTTTTCTAACACATACCGTCTCAACTCATTTATACTCTAAGTCTATTCAATTTTAACTAGCAAATATGTCTGATTACCATGTGTTCAGTTATATCTTGTATTAATCTCGTTTAAATGAAATTTATTGTCCTCTTAGGAAAAAAAAATTTATCCTAATTTAATTAGTATGTTTATATTAACCAACCGTACAAGATATTTGAAGTAATTAGTTGGTGATACTAATAAGTAATAACAATCTTATAATCTACATTTAGAAAGATATATGAAAATATTATTCTAAACATCCAATTTGAGAATAAAACAAATCGGCATCTTCGGATCCTCATTAAATTTAGAAGAAACCCACTTCAAAGAAGGCTAGGTACGCGGATGGTTTAACGGACATCAGGAAAAGAAGAGGGCCGCAAAATGGGCCTGAAAAGTGGGTTCGAGCTGGGTGAGGAATTGGGCTTTTGCAGAGGCTGCATCGATGTTTGGAATTCCTCAATACGACTCGACCCAAATCCAGAAAACATATTCAAGAATATGGATGGTTTGGTTCAGCAGTGCCCAATTTCTGACCCGGAAAATGTATCCCTTTCCAGTACAATGGATTCTTTGAGAGTAAACTTTAGAATCATATGTGCTACTTTGAATATGAAATTCACGTATAATGGATACCCAAATGCTTCTGATTTTTGGGCGAATAGTGTGAGTTTATATTTCAGCTAAAGTAATGCATATAAACTGTTTGATGATTGTTCTGAGAGACTATCAATTTTAGCATTATTAATTCTATTGCTATATTAAGAAAAGGGATTAAGAATATATGTTTCGCTATATTTATGACCAGAATTTTGGGCTATTAAGGTTGACTTGTGGATTTTTCTCAGCTGTATTGTCATGTCATCGATAAAGGATGATATGCCTTTGAAGGTCAGTTTTTCTTTTTAGATTTCAAGTTTCATATGTATTGCTATTATTCTAATTATAATTATCTTAAATTATATTACACGTAATTTATATGGTTTCAATTATCACATAGTTTCCTTTTGTTATGAGAGATTATTCATTTACCAGCTTATTACAGTAACATTTTTGTTATTTTCTCTGGAAATATTAGTTGCGTAATTGTATATATTATGTTGGGACAGAGTGTACAGTGTACACCATTGAAGGCATGCATCTTATGTGTTCACTTATTATTAAATGATTTAATTTTCAAACGACGACATAATTAAGTGTCATATCTGCTTCATTTGCTTATAATGATTTGAAAGTTCTTGTTTCTTTCAATTTGTTACTTCAAGTTTTCCCAATCATTCCATTTTTTTACAGTTCCTTTTGTTTCCTTGTGTTTATGTGTAATAAATACTATACTATGGCAATCATGTGCTTATGTAGTTTTGATTGTTTTAATAAGGCTCCATGGTGTCCTTATCCTAATTTGTTTCTTGTGGCCCATTGTTGTGTCAATTTCACAGTAATAGTACTTGGTTGTCCAAAATACCTATATATACCACCTAACATAAGATTTTGATATATAGCAAAGGCCCATCGTGCCGGATTTGGACATCTAGAATTGGAATCCTTTGTTTTTTGTGCTTGATAAATTTAAGGTGCATGTATGCATACATCAATTTTTCACTAGTCAAGTAAAGGTCGGATTGGTGAAGCTTGGATTAGATTGGATTGGAGAGCGTGTTAGAAATCTTGACCGTGAGATGTCTAATTCCTCTAAGTCAACCTCCAAGATTCGAACAAAAAGAAGGGACCCGTGCTCACGAGCAAATAGTAGGCTTACTGGGTTTGGCCCAATAAGACCATCTGATGCTTAAGTCGATCGGACTGGGTAACTAGAATAACCTTTGATTATAAGTAGCTGAATATATTATAATAACATGTACCTTTCGAGAAATTTGTAAAACAAATTTTATTGGTCTCGAGAAATTGTAAAATGTAGTCGATCGATCAAGTAAATATACTCGGATACTGAAGTGTTTAGTCATTTCTCTCCAAGTCATCAA
Source organism: Penstemon davidsonii (assembly GCA_034814905.1). Lineage (NCBI taxonomy): Eukaryota > Viridiplantae > Streptophyta > Magnoliopsida > Lamiales > Plantaginaceae > Penstemon > Penstemon davidsonii. The sequence goes on from JAYDYQ010002688.1 coordinate 12,020,370, forward strand.
GAAGGTTAGCATATTCTTCGTATGGTGCTTTTATCTCAAGGAGGTCGATCGACCTATACGGAAGGCCATGAGTCGATTGAGACGTACTCGAACATGGTGTATATTTATCAGAATTCGATCAATAATCAAACTCAATAATATAAATATAAAAATAGGTTGTTGACATGGTTCCATTTAGACTAATGTAAAGATCCTAATTATGGTACATCACTATTCGTATCCATCCATGTGCATGTTATTAATTAGTCCTTGGCCTATATATGATCTAATGACACTAAAATCTACTGATAACCGAAAATAAAAGATGGGTTTAATTAATTGTTTAAAAGAATTTGCATGTGGGAAATTAAGATGCTGTTGTAAATTGTAATGAAGTGGTGTCAACACCAGCAACGTGGTTATTAATGCTGCGTATTTTGCATGCATATGCTGTCTGATTAGGCTGAAAGTAATTAATGGTAATAGTTTAAATAATTATGTATGCAGAAAATTAGTACTGTATAATATTTGAATTAAGTTAAATTATTTTGTACAGCCAATAACAGGGTATCCTCATCACATGGGGCGTGTGAAATGGGCCACATGTGGCCCCCTCTATCGGCCAAGAGAAGATCAGCCAATGTGCTAAGCTGGCCTGGTGGGCTCAGCGGCTCTTGCCGTAATGTGCGGTCGATGGGGTGCATCATATCACTTTCTAGTCTCCATAACTATGTGCGCCCCCTTTGTTTTCTAGTGTTTTTTTTTTTTAAATGAGCTTTTTTGAGAAATTAATAGTAACACAATTATTATGTTGAATAGTAAAATGTTACTATTGCTAATATTTATTTTTGTTCAGAAAAAAGTACTGGTATAATTTTTACGAAAAATTCTTACTTAGACTTGGGTTTAGAAAAAAATCCTATTTCGTCATCACAACACTTTACCTCGTTTAAATGATAAATGATAAATAATACATAACAATTACTTTAGTTTGTGGGATGCAATAATTTATAGTAATATGTAGTGATGAATTGTGTGTACATTTGCGTAGGGTAGGTAGTACATTTGCAAAGGTAATATGAGTTCTAGAACCAACAAAAGATGAGTTGTGGAAATTCTCATATGAAAAATCGACTTGATAATACATATATAGTAGATTATTTTTCTGTTTTTAGTGAACGATGAATATATCATATTAGAAAATATATATTTGATAATTTATAGTAAAATATAAATAATATTCATCTACTAATCATAAAGAATATTCAAATAATAAAATTAATATTTAACTAGAAAAATGTTCACATCATCTGTGGAATTCGAATTTAAAAGCATTAAAATATATTGAGACCTCAATATTGTCATCAAACAAGACCTTTTTGTATGTTAAGTGTGCCAATTTCAGATTGAACTAACACATTTTATCAGATTAAGTGTGGCACTGATTATCCAACTTTTGTCCTTTATAATAATTCCATTCAGTAACAATAATTTGACTTGATATATTAGTTTACTTTTGAATTTGACACAATTATAAAATAATTAGAATGTTCTTTTTATACGTTTATAGACTGGATATCAATTTAATTACGTGAGATAGTTTTAACGAACACTTTTTTTCTAATATAGAAGTAAAATGTCTGCTTTAGCCTTTCAAACATTAAAATAGTGCATTAAGACAAATTACCCTCGAATATAGGTGAGTTTAGAGAAAAATATTAAAAGAAAAAACTTTAGATATTATTAGTAAATAAAATAAATAACCATATACCATACCCAAACTCGCCCGCGCAGACTATCTTAGTGTGAAAAATAGTCCAGAAAGAGACCAGAAAGAGACCAGATACCATCATATGCAGGAACTGAATAAAGAGAACCGCTCTTGTAAGATTGATCAATGGGTCGGATTCTGGTCGGATCAGGCTCGTCCAGATCCGGCTCCATTTATATCGGATTGAATCCTGTCAGATTCGGATCTTGCTCGGATTGTGTTCGGATCTAGATTTTTTGAATCCGACGGATCTTGGTCGGATTTGGCCGGATATCGGATCTTTTTCGGATCCAATAATTTTCATTTAATTTAAAAAGTTAAATTAATATTTTTTTCCTAAAACAAGTTTATTAACTTTTCAATTTTATTTAATTTTAACACACATGTTCAAAGTTTCTTTACTATATTCATATTTTTAGAATAAAAATATTAGTTTAAATAAATTTATAAACGAGTTATAAATTACTATCTTCTTAAATTGACGGTGAAATATTATTAATGATAATTACTTTTATAAAATATTATGTATATATATCTTTCTTTTTATTTATTGTCAGATACGGATCTGTAACGAATCGGATCGACCTAAATCCATATTCACTCCATGAGTTTCGGATTACGGATCTTTATAATCGAATCAAGTCCATCGAATCTCTAATCGGACAATTATCCTAATAAATTGGATCGAATTCGGACGGATCCGGATTGAAATCCGCCCCATTGACAGCCCTAACTCTAATGATAGAATCACATTTTAGAAAGAAAAAAAATGTGTAGTTGTTTGATAGTGTTGAATTTTTGTTTGTTAGAATCCTCAAACTTAACTATCCTTAAATTGACTTTTATTTTATTTAAATGCTTAAATTGACAAACAGCGGATGCTAGTTGTTTGGGAAATTCAATAGCTTGTAACCTATTTTCTTGACTCTTTAAATTAAAATAAAGAAATAAAACTAAAAACGTGTTATTTCTCGGACGGTCAACTACTTTGGTTACTTGATTTTGGCATATACTAAGTATATTTCTTAATTTGAACTGAAATCAATCAATCGCGTAAAAAGAACTATGATATTTCCATGGATCATCAATTAATTCAACTGGCATTTGACACGTTACAAGTCTGATACATATTTAATGATCATAATTTCTTATGATAATTATTTCAATAAATTAGTTGACTCTTCGGTGATTAGTAGATCTAAATCTAATTTTGATTTTCTAATTAGAAAAAAATTTAGTCTGTTCGTGTAATCGGTGGATTCAATAATCATGGCTTGAACGGTGGAAAAAAGGTCAAACATAAGCATCTTTTATTCGTATATTAGAATATAACTATTATTCAATTGAACGATTAATTATTGATGAATGAATAGTGAATACTACACTTTTGCATGTCTCTCTCTCGTGGAAAAACAAATTTTCGATTGTTTTGTTTGCCTCACGTCTTTATGGATTTATGTAGGGAGTGGGCACCTCCCCCCTTCTCACATTACAAACATGTCAAATCATATGGAATTTCGCATATTCAATATTATTTTTAATATGAAATTAAAAGTAATAATAATAAATAAAACACAGGAGATATAACTACATTTGAATTTAGCTTTTTATGTTTTGGATTTGCAATATATAACAAAAACTTTCTTTGAAATTTCATTAAGATCGTCCTAGGTTTTTATGTTTTGAATTTGCATTAACACGGATTCTTATTATGTTACCCAATTTCTGAAAAATCCTTTAGCTTTTTACGTTTTGATTTGCAATTTGTAACAAGAACTTTCATTAAGATCAATCCTTGTTAATATTAGGGGTAAATTTTTATAGTAGTAACTTTAGTATTGAATCTAACAAGCGATAAACCAATTGTAATGTGAATTTTAGGAAATATTATCGTCTAGATACAAATGTGCTTTCTTCCATTGCTTTTCAACTAAAAAACATGAAGTACTTCTGAAAAAAGTAGGTAAGGAGGTGATTTTGAATGTTTTTGTATTATTTCAAAAGCAATTTTGTTATTTACACTTAATAATTGAAATAATATTAATGAGCAAAAGATAAAAATACCCTCTATGCTTTGTCTAACTCCCAAAAATCCTTCTCTGTTATTTTAACTCCCAAAACCCCCCCTGTGTTTGGTTTTAAATATCACATTCGACCCAAGTAGTATATACTTATAATTTTATTTTTGACTTTTGGTGGAATGACAAGATTACCCTATGTGTTTGTTTTTTTTAAATTTATTTATTCTTTTTGAAAAATTAAGTGTATACTACTTAGGTCGAGTGTGGTATTTAAAATCAAACACAGAGGGGTTTTGGGGATTTAAAATGACACATGGGGTTTTTTTTGGGAGTTAGACAAAGCATATGGGATGTTTTTGTCGTTAGATGTCAGGGATAAAATTGTCATATCAAAAGCAAAATGTGAACAAATACTTGCAATTTTGGCGTTTGAAACATACTCTCTTTTTTGGGGGTGTATTTGGCACTTATTTGAGATCACATGGAGTATTTTGGGTGTTAAAATAATACATGGGGATTTTTGAGAGTTAGAGAAAGCGTAGGGGATGTTTTTGTCCTTTACTCAATTTTTAATACTACAAGCACAAGAGTGCTTTTTTGATGCAAACACTAAAAAATGTGGTTAAAGTTGCAAACATCCACTACTTTTATTTAAAAGTACTTATTTAATGATTATGTTTTTTTTTAGATGGTGAATACATCTCACCATCAAACATTATATCAAATCGAAAGTAACATAATTACAGCAGTTAAACTGCTAGTATTAAACTAGAGAAATACCCATATTCGTGGGAGTCGAACCCATGACCTCTTAGTCATAGACCCTCATCCTTAACCACTTGACTAAGGCCTCATCGGCATGATTATGCTTATTTAAATATCTACTTTTGAATTTTCCCGTGTTAATTGGGATTACAACTAAAGTTCACTGCAGGTTCATGGTCATAACATAATTTGTCAACTTTTTTTGTTTTTTTTTTTCATAGGAATCATTACAATTTACATTACATAATTTTTTATTTTACATGCTGACTTTAGTGTAATAATTTTCTCATTCATTGAAATATATTATGTTTTGATGTCGACTATAGATGGACACCTATAGTTTCTAATGTAATAATCAAAGAATCGTTAGGTACATGAAAATGAGGTTTTAGTTTGAGGTGCGTACTTTACGACTGAAATCTGTATTATTTTATTCATGATGGTATTTTATTTGTTCTATGAATTAATTTTGTCATATCGTAAACTTCAACCTTATTTTGTTCGGTCTTGTTTAGTTTGTTGCTACAAGAATCTCCGTGACACAAAAATGAATTGAAAATATGAAAAAAAAAATGGAAGGTTAGTACTAGGATTTAGGTGGTTCAAACTTAATACCGAAATAATTTGTTAACAAGCGGAAGCTCTTATTCGTAATTCAAAATTAGAAAATAAAGTCGAACATAATAATGATTATATTGTATGCAAGTGTGATTAAATAAATTGCAAGGAAAAATACAAGAATCCGACATATATAAAAAGAAAAAAAAAATTAATTATCTGATAATAATGAATATTACAATTCTTTATATATGACTAAATAAAAATAGTATGATTGTCTAAGATTCTCCTGCACCGAACGTCCCGAGTTGGAGGATATTCGACATCGACTTCACAACAATGCCATTTGGATTCAAAAAACGAGAGATGAAGAAGATTGTTGTCAACCCAAACTTTGTATATGACTTTAGGTCTGCCATGTCTGTCTCTTGAATGTCTTACTTTTTTTCCATCACATCGCCAAACTTCGCATTAAGTCTGTGACTTGACTTTGCAAATCCTCAATCATAACACCCTTGAAGCAAACATTGTGATCACAATATTGAACTTTCTCAACTGGAGCTTGCCCACGGCTATGACGACCGCGACTATCACCATTGGAACCGATGACATTTTGCTCCAGAAGAAAACAATGAGTCTCCATAAAGGTTGGGTTAAATTTGTGACTTGCTTGACAAATCCTCAATTTTCAAATCATAAACACTTCGTTCACGGTCCTGGACTTCCCCAGCCGGAACTTGCTCACGATGACCACAACCACGATCACCAGCCACAAAAACTGATAAAATCTCACTTATGAAAAAAATTGAGGCTATGATACCAACTAAGTCGGACATAATAATGATTATTCTGCATGCAAGTTTGATCTGATAAATTACAATGAAGAACACAAGATATAGATACATATGAACATTAAAGAGAACATATATATCTCGTCTTTCTGAAAAATCATAATATTCAATGTCTAAAAAGACTACATAAACCAATGACTAAAAACAAAAGAAACGAGCTAACTAAAAGAGAGAAACCTAATTAATAAATAAAACTACTAATAAAAATATATGATTATCTCGGTTTCTCCTATATCAAAAAACCTATATATACTTAATCGAACAATATAATTGTCTACATATAAGAAACCAGAAAATAAAAGGGACTCAATATTTACACAGTTTAAATTAAAGAACTAGTCTTAATACAAAAATTCTTAGATACTAATATTTAATTTTTTCTTTAACAATTACATTATTGTATATCATATATTCCATGTTTTATAATGTTGAAAATATTATATTGTATATAAATATTTTTTTAATAAATCTATCATGTCTTTATATTTATTTGAAATGTCAACTATCATGAAAGTAATATACCTTTCTTTATGTGGGATAACAAAAAAATACCTTTCTTTATCTTTACCCCACATACAGTCAAATCACCATTTTTCCTAATTATGTCCATGCCTCATTCTAACTGTTTTCATCAAATCCTCCAAAATCAATAATGGCATGCATCGATTTTGTTATATTTTGGAAACCTTAATTATATTTAAGGAGAAACATATTGTTGAGCGCGATAAATCACTCTAGGGAATTTTTGATAGTATGATCGGAATATTAGCCGAGCATAGAGTATCATTCGCAACGTAACTGAAGGTACTAGAATTTATTATCGGAAAAAAAAAAATTAAATTAGGGAATATTTGATAACGATGTATGTTGTTATATGACATATGATATTGTCACTTTGCTGGAGCAAAGAATGCTATTTTTAAATTAAGTATCTCAATAATTAAATTGAAATGTCAGCTATATTTGGGAACACTCATTTCTTACCCCAAAAAAATCAAATCACCGTTTTCTGAAAATTTGTTCCATATTCTCATGAAGATTTCTTTGGCCTTTAGATTCTTTTGAAATTTCAACATGGTCCTTCAAAATTAATAACGACATGTTTCGAATTTCGCTACAATTCTCCTATTACAATTTCATGTTACATTCATGGATGAGTGTCTTGTGTTCATATTAGCTGAAATTACTCCATAATAGAGGATCCGTACCCATTAATATATAAAAGTTCAAATGATGTATGTATTAAGTCTAACAGTTGGAAACTTTGACATATGAATTTAGTGCCGATGAGGCAGTAGCTTGTGGACTAAAGCTAAGGCTCTATGACCAAAAAGTTATGGGTTCAACTTTTACTGGTTTGTTATTTCTTTAGTTTAATACTAGTCTTTGTAATTATTTATTTTTTTACTTTGATATCAATGAAATAGATTCAAATTAATAGATTTTTTGATATAGTGATTGATGTAACGATGTATTCATGTCTAAAAAAAAATATATGAATTTAGTGCTTCCTATACCACAATGGTTTAGGGACTTTTATCCATAAAATCACCTTGATCAAATTGTTTACATATACATATATATATATATATATATATATATTATATACATATTGGTTATGTGAGCTATATACAATCGATATTCAAATTCTTTAACCACGATTCTATAATCTCAAAACTGTTAATTGTATAACTATTATTAACCCTAAAATTATTGTTCTCCTTATAATCGTAAAATTCTAATAAGAGTTGAAATTTATGCCGACGGAGCAAAGTTAAGCCGCGACAGTATACTTGCCGTCGAAAACTTTTTGGTTTGGGTCTTAAAGGAAATTCTGACAATCATAACTAAAAGTTATTGACAAAAGAGTGTAAAATTAACTCAATTCAAAAAACATAAATTTTCATTATCTTTTGTTTTTGAACCGATCCACTAGCTCATAGTATTTCAACGACAATAACTTTCAATCATAAAGGTCAAAACTCAAGTTCGAATCCCCGTTGAAAAAGGTTCACATATAATATGTTCGACGCGTCTTGAAAATAATTAAGTCAAATCTAAAACTTGAATATCCTTGTAAAACCAAAAAACAAAAAAAGTCAAACTCGTCTATATCATTATTAAAATACACTTTTGTAAATTGATAAAATTATAGATCAGGTCTAATAAAACAACAGCCATTTGGAAAGGACAAGATAGAAACTAAAAAATAAATTGCTCTGGCATTAGGGAATTAAATTGCCCTGGCTATGTCAACAACCTTACTATTTTTTTTTTTGGTTTTAAAAAAGGCTGTTATAGCCACTTCCAGAGCAATATTTTATGAATCTCTATTCTGCCCTTACTAGATTAATGACTATTCTTTCTCTCATTAATGCAATCTTTATATTTTCTCCACTTTCCTTATAAACAGTAGAATAAAAAAACACAAAAATGGTATTTCACAAATTTTCTAATTGGAGACTTTCTATTCACGCAATTTAGAGAATAACTGGAGACTTTCTATACGAACATAATAGTTTTCTTTATGAATAAAAAGGGTAAATATAAATAATGGTCCCTCTTATTATTAACTTTTTACAGAGTAGTTCCTCTTGGATTTCTTTTTCCACGTTAGTTCCCACTATGAATTATTTGTTTCACTTTGGTCATTTTCAGGTGGTCCAATGTGAACTAAAGTGTCAAAACAACTTTATGAGGAACTAGATTGATAAAGAAACTATTTTATGAGGGACTAAGTTGATACAAAACAATTTTATAAGGGACTAAAGTGTAAAACTATAAATAAAAGACCCCTTGTAAATGATCAAAGTGAAACAAATAATTCATAGTGGGGACTAACATGGGAAAAAAAACACAAGAGGGACCACTCTGTAAAAAGTTAATGATAAGGAGGACCATTAGTGGTGTTTACCCGAATAAAAAATGTGTTTATTATTTCCCAATATTTTTATAAAAAAGAAAATTAAAAAAATTGTATATATAATATACGATACTATTTTGTGTTACGGAAAATCTACATAAAACTTCTTTATAAATTTTTTATTGCATTAAACCCCCTTGAACTTTAATTCTATGCACACTCTCCCCTTACTCAGTCATTTGTCATTAATTTTTAGTTCATATACATAAATTACCCCTAGTGAGGAGATTATGTGCTAAATTCAAAAAACATATAAGGGTATTATGTGCTACATTTAAAAGGTATAAAGGGATTATATGTTATGTTTAAAAATTATAAGGGTATTTCTTGCTAATTTTAAAAAGTACAAGGAGATTTTTTGTCAAGTGAAATTAATAAGGTTATTATTGTTATTTGGAACACATGCTTGTAAAAATTGAAATTAATAACGTGTTTATTGTTTATAATCCTCAACAAATATATGTCAATATAAATGATATATGCGATTTCTAAAGATTGGTCTGGTTTTAGGAATATTGTTCTGGCTATATCAACAGCCTTAAAAATATGATTATGTAAAACCTTACTAATTACTAATTGGATAATAAGATGTTCGAACAATGATTAAGTGTGAACATGACTGTTTTCTACCTGTGTAATTGCGACCAAACCAACTAAACTTTTCCTTAAGGTCAATTATATTTATTATACATTTTTACTTATTACCAATGCAAGTTTACTCCTATTGTACTTTTGTTGACTGAAATATTACCAAAAACGCGCAATAAATAGACCTTTTTTTTTTTTTTTGATCTACTAATAAATAGACCTTTTACTATAAAACAAATTAACCTTTCCTACACTAAAGTTAGAGGAAAAAACAAATAAAAAGAATTCATTTTGTTTTTGATTGGTAAGCAAAGAATATCAAGGTAGAAAAAACAATTAAAAACAACGTGGGTACCTCTCTTTTTCCAATAAATAAAACAACCGTCCTTCACCAAATATTTGAACAAAAAAAAAGGTACTATCTTACACGGATTACAGATCACCAGACAAGACCCAGAAACTTCTCAACCGAGGATTATATCTACTATTTGGCTGTAATTAGTTGTCATTTACTCTCTTTTAATTCACACCGACACTTTTAGCGCTGAATCTTTTCAGATTTTTTAGCTTAAAATGAAGTATTTATTGGTTGTTGAAAAAAGTTAAAAAGGAAAGCTCCTAAACAAAACCCTTTTCAGTTTGACTGGGGCTTGAATTAAATTTGTTTTTTCACATTAAAGATTTGATCAAATTCAATGGATTATTTATATATGATGATTCACTCATTATTGTTCAATTTGTTATTTTTTATTTAAATAATAAGCAGACTGAACCTTCCATATGCCTCACACTGACACTAGAACCTGTAATTTGCATTCTTTCACTTTCTTTATTATATTATCTCTCTCTGTCTCCCTGTATGTATTTGTATCTATATGTCCCCCCCCCCCACCCCCCCCCCCCCCCACCCCCCCCCCCCCCCACCCCCCCCCCCCCCCACCCCCCCCCCCCCCCACCCCCCCCCCCCCCCACCCCCCCCCCCCCCCACCCCCCCCCCCCCCCACCCCCCCCCCCCCCCACCCCCCCCCCCCCCCACCCCCCCCCCCCCCCACCCCCCCCCCCCCCCACCCCCCCCCCCCCCCACCCCCCCCCCCCCCCACCCCCCCCCCCCCCCACCCCCCCCCCCCCCCACCCCCCCCCCCCCCCACCCCCCCCCCCCCCCACCCCCCCCCCCCCCCACCCCCCCCCCCCCCCACCCCCCCCCCCCCCCACCCCCCCCCCCCCCCACCCCCCCCCCCCCCCACCCCCCCCCCCGGCCCCCCCCCCCCCCCCCCACCCCCCCCCCCCCCCCCCCCCCCCCCCCCCCACCCCCCCCCCCCCCCACCCCCCTCGCCCCCCCCCCCCCCCCCCCCCCCCCCCCCCCCCCCCCCACCCCCCCCACGACCTATTTTTTACAAATTGGGTGTTTTTTACAGGGTTTTTAAAAACACAAGGAAGTTTGACGCAATAAAAATTTCACAGGGTAGTTTCTTGCAGGTTTAGCATAACACAAGGGAGTATTTTGCATTTATCCCCAATAAACCATAGACTAATTTCTTTGGGAACCTTCATCGGATTTTTTATGTTTACTTATAATAGGTACAAAATCATTCAGATTGATTTTTCGATCACCTCATCCCCCCACCCCCCATCCTCCCTTTTTGCGGTTAACTTGTTATCGCATATTTCACCATTTTTCCACTTGATACATTTTAATCGATTTGCACTTGATTTTGCACGTTTAATCCATTTTTTGTTAACTTAAGATGTTTATATATATATATATATATATATATATATATATATATATATATATATATATATATATTTCACTCCTTATTGCTGATATAGCATTTTTTTTATTATTAACTTATTGTGTATATTCTTTACCGATTTTATCCGTCAAGAGATGAAGTAAGAATAAACTAAACAATAATCACCGTCGTTTCATATTATTATTTGATTTAATAGCCTGCGAAATAGTTGGTTTTCTTTTTCACTAGTAAGTTCTACCATGTCCATTTAATTGATTTTCATCTCCTACAATCATATAATTCATTAAGTTTAAGCAACATACCAATGTAACACAAAGAAATTAGGTATCACAATTTTAGCAAATTTTCGGCGAATTCAATATGTTTTTTAGGTGTTGAAGATGTGCTAAATAAAACTGTGAAATTTTTCGCTCAAATATAAAATGATATTAGATTTGAGAGAATTTCACTTTTAGTACAATAAATTAGGGGTGCACATAGTACGGTATTGCGATTTTATTAGTTAAATTTGTACTATACCAATTGTTGCGGTTTTTAAATATTCAATACCAAACTTCATTTTGAATACCATACCAATGCATCCGATACGGTATGGTACGGTTCTGCGGATCTAGAAGTACTTTTTGCGCCATACTATTTTCCTCTAAAAGTCCATTGATAGATGAAAAAAAATTGGTTATGTTTTTCTTTATTTTTACATAATACTTTATAGATGAAAGAGTTATATAATAATATCTTATAAATTATTGAGCCTCAAACATAGTAGCATATTAAAAGAAAGAATGATGATAATTTATTTGTCGTTTGTTATTTCTTTTCAAGGTAGAATTATTTTCTAGTTAGTCTTTTTTGCTTCAAAAATTCATTTTTTGATTTTCCAAATTTACCCCTGATTTAATATACCCACAAGGGGTATCTATGTAATAATATTAAAGTACAGGGGGTGTCTGTGTAATAATATTATAACACAAGGGATGTATTTGAAAGATTATAATAACTTCAGGGGATTACTTGTAGTCAACAATCATATTTTAAATTTAATAAAAACTAGTGGGTGGGGGGTGAGGCTAGGGTTTTATTTTTTATTTTTAAATATTTTTTAGTTATAAGAAATTTATTAAATAGGATTATTAATATTTATGTAATTAAAAAAAAAACATTTTCTTATTTTATAGAAAATATTATTTAATTTATATAATATTATATGTAAAATCTAATTGGTTTAGAAGATTTTTTTTCGAAATTTAGAAAATCTAATAAATTTTTAATATTTATTATTTTAGATTTTATAAAAAAAATATTATTTAATTTATATGTATTATATGTAAATCTAATTAGTTTAAAAGATGTTTTTTCAAAATTAAAAAATCTAATAAGTTTAATTGATATTAACGTTTTAGATTTTATATGAAATATTATTTAATATTTATATACTATATATAAAAATTAATAATATATAAAATTTATTAAATAGGATTTATAATTTAACTATATTTGTAATTGGGACTGAAATGTTTCAAACTTGTGAATTGTGGGGTAAATTTGCAGGCCAAAAAATATGTGGGCCAAACTTTGGCATCACTCTATAACTATAGGACCACTTCTGCAAATTTTCCATCAATTTTCCGTCCAATATTGAAACTTCCGTCCAAAAATTGATTAAAGTACCAAATATGTCGAAGGCCGTCAACTTTTGGTATCAAATGTGTATGTCTTTTAACCTATGGTATCGTAACATTAAAGTAAGGTCACTTATAGTACCAAAAGTAAAATTATCTCTAGATTTCATTACAAAGGAGTTAATTAGTACACTTAGCGAAATATCTATGAATTTATTAAGCTAATGTTCTCGTTATATGTCCATTCTAGATCAATGCGTTGACCCGACCATTTGTGAATAGAGATATTTACAAATGACTTCACCATTATATTAGGCCATCTCCAGTGACTCTTCAGCCTAAGTTCAGCTTCCCCTTAGCTCAATCCATCTTTCCCTCAGATTCCAAGTCCAGCTTCCCCTTTCCTTTTTATAAGTCATCTCAAATGACTCAATCTATCAATTCCATATAATTCAAATTCTCATTTTTCCCACTCTCACTTAATAATAATAATAATAATAATAATAATAATAATAATAATAATAATAGCAATAATAATAAAAAAAATTAAACAATAATAAATAAATAAATAATAAATAACAATATTAATAATGGATAATAATACACAAACCGATTTGGGAATAATAAAAATAATTTAAGATTGACATTAATAATAAGAAATAAAATTGGTACACAATAATACAACAATTAAAAATATTACTCAAATTAAAGGATTTTCTTTTTAAAAAAAAGATTTTTTATTAAATAAAAACAAAAAAAAATAGGGATAAGAGCATGCTCAATGCGTGAGGCAAGGTGAAAGCCCCTTGCTTCACGCCTTTGAGCGATGGGTTACTAGATCAAGGGGAATATGCATCTTTCACCCCCTTCTTCATAAAAATTCATGATTTTCACCCCTCTCAATCCAACCTCCCCCTCCCCCTCCCCCTCCCCCTCTTCATGGGAGATGCCCTTAAATTTATCGATAGATGTGATAAAAATATAGCTAAATCAACCAACACATGTTAAAACTCAATAAAATTTGCAATTAAAATTATACATATGTATTAAATATATTATGTCTATTGATTATTTCATATGAGAAAATATAGATAAAAATATTTCTTCATCTTGAAGAAAAGATAATTGATGATGAAATTTTTAATGTAATATATATTGTTATTAAAAGGCATGCTTTTATATTCAAACATATTAAAATACTAATATATTTTCATCGACAACATAATATTGATTTAATATTTTCTTTTGGAAGAAAAAAGGGGGAAACAGACTCATTTGTCTAAATTAAGGCACATACACTAAATATTTTTCATGAACACGGGAGAATATGTGCTAATTAATACTCCGTAATGAATATTTGCTAAATGAAACGAATAAATGATATATTGTGAAAATTTATTGTTACATGTATAAGTATATAGAGATATTAGCTCTTTATTTCAATTATACCTATATTAAACATTATATAATGCTTTAATTCTCTGAATATCATCTAGATGCAAAGAAGTCTTGATCATTCCAGTAGTCCAGTACTGATTCCCGAATACATGATGGTTGCTTGTGCATTGGAACTATGTCCAAGCCCAAAAAGATGTCCAATTTAATGAATCACAATCGACTTCAAATCGAATGTATTAAGGGCCGACCCAACGGACCATTGCTCGTCTGCATCATAACGGAACTAGGGCTGTCAATGGGGCAAATTTCAATCCTGATCCGTCCGGGTCCGTTTGAATTCGGTCTGATTTATTAGGATAATTGTCAGACTAGAGATTCGATAAACCTGATCCGATTATAAAGATCCGTAATCCGAAACACATGGAGCGAATATGGATTTAGGTTGATCCGATCCGTTAAAGATTCTTATCCAATAAAAAATAAAAAGAATGATATATATATATATATATATATATATATATATATATATAATGTTTTATAAAAGTAAGTTTCAATGTCAATTTAAGAAGAATGTAATTTATAACTCATTTATAAATTTATTTAAACCAATATTTTCATCTAAATATGAATATTAGTAAAGGATGTTTGAACATGTGAGCTAAAATTAAATAAAATTGTAAAGTTAAAAACTTGTTTTAGGAAAAAAATTTAATGTAATTTTTTAGATGAAAATTTTATTGAATCCGAAATAGATCCGATATCCGATCAAATCCGACCAAAATTCATATAATTCAAAAAATCTAGATTCGAGCACAATCCGAACAAGATACGAATCCGACAGGGTCCAATTCAATATAAATGGAATTGGATATGAGCGAGCCTGATTCGATCATTTGACAACCCTAAATGAAACCTCCCATAAGTTGGTCCAAAAGCATGGGCCAAGACTCCTCTAGGCCCATCAAATGAATATATATCCATCTCCATGATCACGATGGTGAAACCCAATAACTAGATCCGTAGTTTGACTATCTTCGGCCTATGAAAATGCAAAAAGACTAGTCACTACAAAATAGCGGACTCGGGTTCGAATCCCTGTTGGGAGAGGTTCCCACATTATGTGCCCGACGCGGATTAAACCCTTGGGAAACCAAAAAAAAAAAATGCAAAAGGACTTGCATTGTCCCATTTCCCAAAGGTCGTAGCCACTGAGCCGATATACAAATTTTCGTCTCTAAATTGAACATTTTCGTCGACAAAAAATGCAAAAGAATTTCGTCTCATGCTCCGTCGCTAAAGCCACGTTGCTAATACTCTTTCTGTACGAGATAATGCAATTCGTCCCCATATGCATTACATTGTGCGACATTTTAGAATTCAAGCCACTGGGCCGATTGCGTTAATTGGAGGGTGTGTTGATAAAAATGTAGATTGTAAATCCATTTTTAAAGCTTTTTTTTTAAATTAGTTTTTCCTTTTGTCAGTTTTATTTCTTTCAAAAATAAAATAAATGAAAACAATGAAAGAATTTCTCTATCTTTTTTATAGAGTAAAGTTTCAATTTTTTTTTTCCTATCATGAATTCACAGAAATCGAATTTTGGTATTGAATAATATATTGTTGGTCTGTTTTCCACTCAACTTTGACTAACTCATTAAAATCAAGCAAATTTTCCTTTTTTTGTTCGTGTTTGTGTTAATAGAAAAGAAATATCAACCATTTCTTTGAATTAATAAAACCATAATAAAATTATTTACAATTAATTTACATGAGGATGTCATAGTATAATTTGCTGGAGAACAAGTTTGAAAGTAATGAAAAGAATTAATGGGGTTGGGCTGGGTCATGGGATTCATGGATATTACTGGGTTCGTTGGGCAGATATGGGCTTAACTAAAGGTCTAAAAGTTACTATAATGGTAGTAGTTATGATTTAAAATGAAATGACAAATGTGAGATCAATCCAAAAAAAAAATGTGATAGAACTAATATTTCGATCGGTCAGTATTTGGAAATAGTAAAACTTGTAATATATGCATACGCATTTTGATTTATAGTTTAATAAAATTGGTAAAAATTGTTGTACTTGATTGTATTAAAGGATAATCATCTAAACAATTCTTTGAATTTTCGAATGACAATTATGAATTGCATATTAAAACAATTTTACAATAATTGATAAAAACCAAAAAAATCAAGACTTTTTAATCAATAACATTAAAATGACATGCATTTATAAAGTTCAAAATTATACTTTTATCAAACAAATATAATATGCAGAAAATTAAATTAAACTTGGGGATACTCGAAAAAATATTATTTTTTTTAGAGTCTGATAATCTTAAACTTGGGCATACGTATAGGGGTACATTCGTTCTCCCACATTTTTTAGAGTCTGATAATCCAATGGGTTTTATTTTTTTTTAATGTCAGTTTAAAGCATGTTGAATAACTCAAACGCAATTGGTTGCTCGAATTTTGCCTAGGATGCAATATTAACATGTATTAATTAATGTGGTCCTATCAAAATAGGAAAGCTACGCGTTTATTGTATTTGTAGGTATATATATCCTAATGAACTCATAACGTGTAGGCAATGGAAATATTTTCAATTGTTGAACACACTTTGTACAAAATTAGAGGATATTGAGACTTCAACTCTTATAGAAATTGAGACTTTTTTGGTGTGAATTTTCATTTATCCATGTGATCTACTTCATCTTAAATTTTAGTTTGTTCCCTGCAATTTGAAAAAATGAGCACTTTACCACTTGTGAAAATTTTAAAAAATCAATTTATCTCTTTTTGTTGGAGAGTATTACTTACTCACCCGAAATTGAATGTGAGAATGAAAAGTGTTACATAAAAAGAAAAATTGCTATTCTCCACGTAAAATAATAGGAGGGTGGGTAAAGTGTCACGTTTATAATAACACAAGGGAGTAAACTGATACAAATAAATATTATTGGGGGATACTGGTCCATATAAAATACTACAAGAGTGTAAACTACTTCAATTTATCCATATTTAAAAAAGGGCCCTAAGGTTTAAAAATGATAGGGATGCGGTGTTAGTGATCTTTTAAAAAAATTGTAGAGAGATAAAATTGAATATTTGAATATTAGTTGGAGATAAATTGAGCATTAATTTACTCTACTGGTTGGGAACAAAGGAGATATGTAACCAAATATTTTGGGTTGATTTATACAATTGGCCGGATTATTAGTTAGAGGACAAAGGAGAGATTCTTACAAAAGTTTTGGGTCAAATCTGATATTGTGAGGATTTCTATGAAGATCATTTTCCTAGCTTTCAGTATATATGATATCTTCTATTACTATATATATATATATATATATATATATATATATTGGTGGCCTCTCTTTCTCTTCTTCCACATAAATTTCACAACCAGCTGCTGAAGTACTTAGTACTTGTGATCATTTTGCAATGGCTGCTTCGTCATGAGTTATTAACGTTTTCATTTTTATTAATGAAAATAAGACATTTCATTGTCTCCATCAGCTTGAATTAACATATTGTTATTCGCTAGAGGTATGTTTTTGTAATATTCTGATATTTGAATAGGACTTTGGTACGTAACTTTGATCACTAAACTTCAGGGGATACATGTTATTGTAATTTACCACCAAATTACCCAACTCTTTTGTATTTATTTTTAAATGGACAACTATGTTTTACTTTTTACTTTTTTGATACTACTATTATTATACTACATGTTAAAATGAAATGAAGCTCAAAATTACGTGGGAAACACAATGTTTTAAAAATCGGACCGGACATCGAATCGGTAGCCTCACTGGTTATTGTTTAGATTGTTTAGTTGACTTAGATTAAAATTACAGTGTCAAATTTGAGTCTAATCGAACCAATTAAAAGTTAAGATTATAAAAGTATACCTTGCAAAATATTGATCCGATCAAATATGCCTTATCATTTTCTATGCCTAGGAGTGGTAAATGGTCCAATTTAGATCGAATTGGACTCATATCCATAAGAACTGAATAAAATGTATCTTATTTAAAATGTATCCAAATGAATAATACCCGAAAGAGATTCATTTTTGTTACTTTCAAAACACAAATAATTCTTTTTAACTCAACCCATCACCAAGACGACATGTCCGATTGACACATTCATTAAATTACTTTCTATATATAGTTGTACATACCTAAAATGGCAATAGTTTCTTCATAAGTAATTCCAGCTTCCTTAAAAAATACTTGTAATGCTTTAGCAAGATCGACATTGTTTGGAAGTCCAACATCTGCTTGTTGTTTGGTGTGAGGTGTGAGGTATTTTTTTTTATCTTTGCGTCCTAAAGGAACTTTAATGTGTGGTCCTCCTGCTATTGCCACACCATCTCGAGCCGCCAATACTAGAATGTCCGCACATGAAACTTGCTTTGGCCACACCGCTTCCACCTTGGATTTTATTTTGTCTATTAACTCCCTATTTCGGTTACCAAAATTCTTTGGTGAATCATATTCACATTGATGATTTTTGTACTTTATGTTAAGGAGGACTGAACCATCACAACCCTATGTAAGTATCAATCAAATGCTAAATTAATTGATAATTTTTATTAATTTAGAGAAATTCTAATTCAATGTCCAAATCGATAGTCAATAGGCTTAAACCATTTATGAACTCAATGATCTCTGACTATCAAGCGTTTGTTCCTACTAGACAAAATATTGATAACGTTTTGGTTGCATATAATTGCTGAGTATATGAGACATAAGACTAATAGGGACAATTGTCACATGGCAATAAAGTTAGATATTTGCAAGCTTATGATAAAGTAGAATGGACCTTTGTTAGAGCTGTGATGATTAGATTAGGTTTTGACGATGTTTTTGTTAATATGATTATGTTGTGTATATCTACGGCGTCTTACTCTTGCGTTCTTAATGGGGATCAGATTGGAAATATTTTGCCTGAAAGGGGTATCCGTCAAGGAGATCCCCTGTCACCCTATCTGTTTTTGTTTTGCGCAGAAGCTCTTAGCTCGTTAATTGTTAGGGAAGAGGAACTCGGAAGTATTCATGGAGTGCAAATTTGTACAGGTGCCCCCATTGTTTCTCACCTCCTATTCGCTGATGACACTCTCATACTGTGTCGAGCAAATAGGATGGAAGCAACACGTATAAGAGAGGTTATTGACATATATGGTCGAGCATCTGGTCAGGACATAAATTTCCAGAAATCAAGCATGGTTTTTAGTAGAAGCACACAACGGATAGATGTGGAGGGTATACGAGCAATATTACCAATCAGAGTTGTGGATAGACACGAAAAATACTTGGGATTACTTCTTGCAATCGGGAGATCAAGAAAAGAAGTGTTTGATTTTATACGTGAAAGATTTTGGACCAGAATTCAAGGATGGAATAAAAAACTCCTTTCTAGGGCCGGAAAAGAAGTGCTCATCAAAGCAGTCATACAAGCGATTCCTTCGTACCTCATGAGCTAT
Source organism: Penstemon davidsonii (assembly GCA_034814905.1). Classification (NCBI taxonomy): domain Eukaryota; kingdom Viridiplantae; phylum Streptophyta; class Magnoliopsida; order Lamiales; family Plantaginaceae; genus Penstemon; species Penstemon davidsonii. Next base: position 12,040,094 of record JAYDYQ010002688.1, read on the forward strand.
TTCAAACTGCCTAAAACTCTCATCCAAGAACTTCAATCGATGATATCAGGGTTTTGGTGGAATTACAGGAGCACAAATAAGACACATTGGGTTAATTGGAAGACGCTATGCAAAGGAAAAAGAATAGGTGGAATGGGATTTCGGGATTTGGAGGCTTTCAATAGAGCTTTACTCGCAAAGCAAGCTTGGAGGATCACATGTAAGCTTGAAAATTTGTTGAGCAGATTATTGAGAGCAAGATATTTTCCAAATAATGAATTCTTAGAGTCTCAATTAGGTTCCCGCCCTTCACTAACATGGCGTAGTATTTGGGGCTCTAAAGACCTGATAAAAGCAGTATTACGTTGGCGAGTAGGTAATGGCAATAACATCGACATTGGAAGGATCCGTGGATACCTAAACCGCATACTTCCAAGATCTCTTCCCTTGTTAATGTGTTGCCCCAAGATGCAAAGGTTTCAGCACTTACTGATCCAAATTTGCGATGTTGGAATAAGGAACTGGTTTGTACGATATTCTGGCCGGAGGAAATGGATTACATTTTTTCTATTTCGTTAGGCAATCAATTAAATCAGGACTTACGCGTATGGCACTGCACGACTAATGGGGACTTCTCGGTGCGTAGTGCTTACCATTTAGCAATTGAATTGGCTGAACAGGGCTCTACAAGACTTGATTCACACTCTTTATTGTTGTCCTTTTGCAAGACAATTCTGGGCACTCTCGGAATTCCCATACATAACTTATTATACAGATGAAACAAATGCTTGTTGCTGGCTCAAGGGAATAAAAGCAAAGACAGACCAAAGTGAGTTAGCTTTGTTTGTCATAGGATGTTGGAGCATTTGGTGGAACCGTAACCAAATGACTTGGGGAAAATAAGGGAAATCAACCCTTGAATTAGTGGAATTCGCAAGCGAATATTTCAAAAGATATAATTCTCTTTTTACTTCAATGGCTCCCACACAAATTAATGATAGAAACGCAACAAGTTGGTCTGCTCCACCAAGCCAATATGTTAAGCTTAACTTCGATGCAAGCTTCTCCAACTCAAGAGAGACATTCGGTATTGGCGGTATTGCAAGAGACTCTAGTGGCACATGTTTGGACTGGTTTGCAGAAAGAAAGGAGGGAGCAACATCAGCAGTTACTGCTGAAGCGTTCGCGGCAATAAGAGCAATGGAAATGGTATTGCACCACGGATGGACTAAGATTTTACTAGAGGGAGATTGTAAGAACCTGATTGATGCTATTGAAGCCCCATCCCCTTCACTTCATGATTACGGACCTTTAGTTGAGGACATTAAACGTTTGGGAGAAAGTCTAGTTTGGTTTCAACCTTTACATGTACATAGAGAAGAAAATAGAGTGGCTCACTTGTTAGCAAAGCTTGCTAGTAGGTTAGATGTGGGTGAATCTGTTGATTTAGCAGAAGTAGGTAACATTGTACTTGGAGATTCTGTATAAGTAATGCAGCTTTGATTCTCCAAAAAAAAAAAAAAAAAAAAACACGAGTCTTAGTACAGCTGCAGCCGTTCCTGGATCCTTCTTGATAGTGGAAGTCATTGAATCTCGAATAATTTTATGAATTTGTGGACAAGTTTTGTTGTAATAGTTAAAGGAGAGGCCATTTCCTTTTCCATTAACTATGAATGGACAGAAAAATAAAAAAGATCCATTGTTTGCTCTTTCACTGACCGGACTGCAAATTAAACCAGATATAAAATGGATTTATTTATACACATTGATAAAATTCCCTTTCTTAAATTCTTGCAACAGTATCATTTATTTCAAGAATCAAAATAAAATCAAGTGATGAACTTTGATGTCATATTTCACAGTGTAGTGAAGAAAAAACGCCTCGAAAATATTAAGTCAGATTAGACCTCAACACCTTGAGGAAAATCAAAAATTGATTTTAACTCATATTTCAATTGATTCTTTTTACTGTTTATTATTTGATTTAACATTGAGTAGATTAATCTCACATATTGATCCAAATACTGAATAGAAATAATCATTGAGTTTGAGTTGCTTGACATTGTCATCAATATAGATTATTGTCAGTGTGAAAACAATATCAACTTATTGATATTCATTTGAATTTCAGTGTCTAAAATGACACCCTGTTATTAATTTATTACAAAACATACCTTTTTGTTTCAATCAATTACAATACATTACATTGCTTCCTTATGATTCCTTTATCTCCTGTGAGAACACCTAAGGTAGAAAGCTTAACAAAACCCGAAGAAAAAACTCGAAAAAATGCCTCCTGGTCATTGGCAAACTTTTTAACATACCCTATACTCTTGGGATCTCTTGCTATTTCTGCATCAAGTGAAATTACTCCATGACCATTAAGAATATTTGCAAAATATTTGTTATCGAAAGTTTGAGGTGTTGGATCGAGGTCAAATTGGGTTGTAAATCGGGTTGAATTATCTTTAGGACACTTATTCTTCAAATACTTGACGAATTCAACTTCACTCTTTGGATTTGAGACTGTTTTGTTGACGTACAAACGATCCATTATACCGTCACAGTGTGTCACTCCAAGTGTATGTGCACCTGCAAATTAAACGTGAGTTATGAAATTTAATCGTATAATTAAACATGAAAAATCTCTTCAGCACTAAACTTCGTATAATTATCCAAGACGACCTGTTCGATAATTGACACATGTACTTATGTTTAACTTTTTTTAAATGTAATAATTTGCACATACCTAAAATGGCAATAGTTTCTTCATAAGTAATTCCAGCTTCTTTGAAAAATACTTGTACAGCTTTAGCAAGATCCACATTGTTTCTTGGAAGTCCAACATCAGCTTGTTGTTTGGTGTGAGGTATTTTTGTGTCTTTGCGTCCTAAAGGAACATTAATGTTTGGTCCTCCTGCTATTGCCACACCATCTCGACCTGCTAATACCAGAACGTCTGCACATGAAACTTGTTGTGGGCACACCGCTTCCACCTTGGATTTTATTTGGTCTATTAATTCCCTGTTTCGGATTCCAAAATTCTTTGCTGAATCCAATTCTGTTTGATGACTTTTATCCTTTATGTCAAGGAGGACCGAACCATCACAACCCTACATAAGATTTAATCAAATCAAATGTTAATTAAATTAATAATTTTTATTAATTTAGAGAAATTCTAATTTAGATTTATCTCGATCGTATGCGAGTAAATACCTATTGGTTGAGAATAATCCATTAGTAAACATATTTATCTTGTATATAAATAATATAGATGCATCCAAATCAGATTTAGATTTAAAAACTAAAGTTGTCCTATTTAGATGTATTCAAGGCTTTTGGCTCAATTTATTTTTGTCAAAAAAAAAAAAAGAAGTTAAAAAATAGATTAAAAAGTGAGTTAGATGGAGAAATATGTGCATCTAATTGAAATCTTATTAGATTCAAATGTCATGAGATACATTCTTAAGATTGAAATTTGAAATGAAAAAAATTGAACTAATTAAGACTTATGATTACTTAGTTGGCCGTGCCTTTAATGTAGCGTATTTTTTTAAAATACAAAACGTAAAATCGTTAAATGAAACAACCGAGCCAAAATACATCTAGAAATTGTAACAAATTATACTATTTTTTTACGTACGTACCCCAACTTGACAATCATGAAATACGAGTCTTAGTGCAGCGGCAGCCGTTCGTGGATCCTTCTTGATAGCGGAAGTCATTGAATCTCGAATAATTTTCTCAAGTTGTGGACATGATTTGTTGTAATAGTTAAAGGAGAGGCCATTTCCTTGACCATTAACAACTATGAATGGATAGAAAAATAAAAAAGTTACAAAAACTATTTTTAGATCCATTGTTTGCTTGCTCTTTGAATGGGGATAGAAAAATAAAAATGTGTTTAGAACAATTGCACTGCAAACCAGATTCAAAGGGATTTATATACTGCTGGCGATATTGTCAGAGCACCAATTGTTGGTGCCAGAGCAATTTTTTATTATTACTTATTTACACTTGTTTGTCTTATATGATTAATGGGTAAAACACGTAAAATAGTTAATGCTCTCATTACTTTTTTTTTCATTTCCCGAGTTTGGCCAACATGGCAGCATGGATTCTCTCAATTCTTAAAATACATTAACCCAAATATTATCGGTTATTAAAATTATAACTTTTGTCATGTTTCTTATTGCCGTCAATTGATTATTAAATCCAACATTATCATATAGATTTCACAAAAAACTTATATATGTATACATTATTTTAAGATGATGTGATTTTATACATTATTAAAATCCAAATTTAAACAAATTGAATATAATCATCTTAATCGAGTTGAACTCGAAAATCTTAATATTTTTACATGCATTTTATCATTTTTAAACATATCGAATTGAACTCGAATTAAATTTCAAAAGTTATGAAACAAAAATATTGTTTGATTTTATTTTATATGTAAACAAATTGAACTCAAATAGTATTTAGGCAATTGAACCATATTCTAATATCAAATACATTTCCTAATAAAAATATCATATGCAATATAAATATAAAAACAAAATAATAAATCGGTAATATTATATTATTGTAAAGAATTAAGAGATGAGATTAAGCTATCATATCCGTGAAATTTTAATTGAAGATGATAGTTGAAGGGAAAGCAAATATTTTCAATAAATTAGAGAGAGAATCTTGACATAATTATTAAGTCAAACATTAAACTTTCCTTGTTAATTTCTTGTAACGGTATCATTTATATCAAAATTCAAATTAAGTGATAAACGTTAATGTCATGGTCAAATTTGTCACGTTGCAGTGTTGCACCACTCCATTATTATAATATGGTAACATTTAATTTATTACATCAGTTGAGTAATAATATAGTAGATTATTACTTAGAATGTAACATCAATTGAGTAATATTATATATTATTGCTTAGAATGTATATGAATATATTTAGTATATATGTATACTCCATAAAATATAAAATATGCGCCAATTGGTAGTTTCATAAAATTTATTTGATCACTTAAAAAATATCCAACTAATAAATACAAAGAATTCACTAATGAGATTGGTATAAAATTCGAAAAAGATTCACACTTCAAATGAAATTCAAACTCAAGACTTTTAGACTTTGCTCGGGATTACAGGATTGTCAATTAGATGGGTTTTCAAACCAATTTTATCAAACTATATAATATCTCTGACTAATTTTTGTAATTTGAAATATTTAGATAGAACAAATGTGAACTTTAGTAATATGTTCGAAGGGGATTAAAAAAATCTAAATAATTAATGAATCAAACATTCTTTTAAACGTAGATTAGCATGACTGAATATAAAGAATCAAACCATGGTGCTCCAGGGGCGGACCGCTTGAGGGGCTGGGGAGGGCGGCCGCCCCCCCAAGAAAAATCCGAACCTAGTATATTTTTATAGGTATTTGTCATATTGAGAACAAAGAGTCATTAGTGCAGCGGATGGAGTTGTATTGTCTTAGTCTTGAGACTCAGGATCAAATACTCAGGGCAACATTTTTATTTCTTTTAGCTACTTCACTTTCTTTCTTGTAGTTTTAAGTTATTTTTCTTTCTTTTAGTTTTAAGCTATTTTTCTTCCTTTTTGGCAGATTATTAATATATATATTAACATACAAACATTAATATGGTCATATGTACTAACATATAAATTTATATGTTTAAAACTAATTGTATCAATGTAAATATTTTTCTGTTAATAATTTATTAGTGTCTTAGTTATAATCATCATATTTTATGATAAAAATATTTGATTTTATAAATGAACTCAAGAACAAGTTAAAAAAAAGTTTTAATATTAATTTTGGTATTTATTTTTAGCATTATCTTTTTTACATAACTGAATTTATGTTGTAAAATATTTATATGTATTAAGATTACTCAATATCTTGAACCATTTATTGAATAAAAATTTACTAGTGTATTTCTTCATCTTTTTTTGGATAAATATACAATAGTACTTATTTTCATTTAGTTATGATTTTATCATAACATAAAAAAATATCGAGTTTGCTATTAAAAAAATCTCGCCTCCCCTCCAAAAACCCTCTAGGTCCGCCCCTGTGGTGCTCTGTTCGGCTTAGCCTTGGGCTAATTCCAAATGGTGAAGTATTGAAGCCCAATATTTAAGGCCCGATAGTTGACATGGTTTGCGATGCCATAAGTTGATTTTGACCAAATTATATTTTTATAGAATTTGGAATTTATTTTATTGTTAATATTTAAAATTAATACTTACAAATCAAGGAGTTTATACATTGAAAATTAGTTTCCCCCAATTGTAATTTACGGTTTTTTTTTTTTTTTTTATCTACTAAACTGTATATTTACAGCTCGGACCGAAAAGTGCAAGGGTATAGGTCCTCCCCAGTGTGACTCCAGTAGGATTCAAACTTGATTTTCGCCTCTAGGTCGAAAATCCTACTACTTGACCCAACCACCTTGGTTAATTTACGGTTTTACACCACTTCTCTGAGTCTCCTAAATTTTCTTGTACGTATTTTCCTTTTATCCAAAATCATGATCTTCATCCTTGAGAACCTCCTGCTCAAATATTAAACAACATTGCTATATGTGAAAAAAAGTTCCAAAACAATATTTTTGATGGGTTCATCTTCATTTTATGCACCAGTTTCATTCCGGCTAGGATGCTTTGATGCCGAGACTTTTCATAAAGGTAATGCATTGGAGTTCATATGCAAATGATGCTTTTAAGGTCAGACTTGCCATAAGATATATCTTTGAATTTATACTCCGTAGCTTTGTAAAGTGTGTTGAGATCTCAAAGTGGACTTCAAGTGTTTGAAGAAATGTCCCAACGAGATTGCAAGTTGTATTTATTCAAAGTGCATGTGTTTACAAATTGTATAGCATTGTGCTAATCATGCTAAAAAATGCATGGTTACATGTTACTTTAATTGTTTTCTTATGTTTTAGTCATTTATCAGTGTTATGATTATCTAATTTATAATTTGATTTAGGAGTTTTCTTAAGAAGGATTGTCATGCTTACTTTTGATGAATTCAACATTCTTAATCTTCACACTTCAATAGATTGGTCATAAATTTTTCAGAACAAGGACATAAATTTTCACTTTCTGATTTTCATGTTTATTAAATTTTGGTGATGAGATTCATGCTACATACAAAAATCCAAGTATAAAAATCTGAATTTTTTCTTGGGTTGTTTATTTTACAGCAAAAGAAATAGGGATTGTTTTGACTGTTAGTAGGCATCAGTAGAAGCAGTGGGGGTAATTCACTCATTTTTTCTTAAGAAAATTCTATGTTTGTGATATAGACAATAAGGGGTCAAGTTCCATAGTGAATATGAGTATGGACGATATTAAGATTCCGTGCTTCTTTAAAGAAACACCAATTAATCTTCTACTTATAATTCATGAGAGAGATACTTATAAATTGATAGTATTATTGTAATTGTTTGTACCCAAAATATTTTTCGGGTTTGTCAGGCCAATAATGGCCCGACAAGAGGTGATTGGGCCGACGGTCAGCCAGGCCGACTGACAACAAGGCCTTGATAATAAACAGGCCCACTAAAATCAACATGATTAAAGGCCTAATTAAGTAATTAATTAATGAGGCCCAAAATTGGCCCAAACACAACATGCTTAATTAATTAAATTAATAGAGATATTAATTTAATTAAGGCCAAATCAGTTATAGAAAATGGCCACGTAGCCAATTAATTTTGGAGGGAAATAATGGATAAGCTGATATTAACTAACTCCCAAAAATATCTCAAAGGAGGTTAGAAAATGTGCTGGAAATAACTACCCAATAGACATGGGTCAAGACAGTTAACAAAGTGGTGGAGATCATGCCTAAAAAAGGGGGACGTGGAAGAAGTGGACATTCATCAGGAGAACTGTCCGTCAGGAGGTCTATAAATATCAGGAAGCTGACACATTCAACACACACAATCAATCAATCAATCAACTCTTCAGTCTTCACTGAATCCGGAATCATGCCCATCGAAAGTCCAGCAACGCTGCTTCTGTACGTCAGTCAGCAATACCAACTCCTCGAAATCAGCCGTTAGTTCTCAGCAAACCGCAGGACATGACCGCCTGAAGTGAAAGCTGCACCGCTACTTCCGCCGTCAGCGAAGCCGTTCCTCAGAACCAGCCGCTAGTTTTCAGCAAGTAGTACGCTGCAAACCATCATGTGAGTGCCCACGTATTTACATGATCCGTTCATCAAGTAGCCACTTGCTTGATGGATTTGTTATCAGGTGGCCACCTGCCTGATAGCTATCTGCCGAGTGGCCACCTGCTCGACAGATTCAACACACACAATCAATCAATCAATCAACTCTTCAGTCTTCACTGAATCCGGCATCATGCCCATCGAAAGTCCAGCAACGCTGCTTCTGTACGTCAGTCAGCAATACCAACTCCTCGAAATCAGCCGTTAGTTCTCAGCAAACCGCAGGACATGACCGCCTGAAGTGAAAGCTGCACCGCTACTTCCGCCGTCAGCGAAGCCGTTCCTCAGAACCAGCCGCTAGTTTTCAGCAAGTAGTACGCTGCAAACCATCATGTGAGTGCCCACGTATTTACATGATCCGTTCATCAAGTAGCCACTTGCTTGATGGATTTGTTATCAGGTGGCCACCTGCCTGATAGCTATCTGCCGAGTGGCCACCTGCTCGACAGATGCCCTTTCCAGTGGTCACCCGCTGTTTAGGAGCCCGATTGGTAGCCACCTGCCAAGGTTGGGCGATCCATCGATGGTAGTCACCTGCCATCAATGTTACTTTCCTGTCAACACGGTGCAAATTTCCTTATCAACTCATATGGCAGTCTTTCTGCCAACCAAGGAGTAATTCATCAAGAGCTAAAGGATTTATCAACTCGTTTGGCACTCTGATGCCCGCACAAGAGTCTTTTTACAGTTTACATACTCTTTCATATTTGTAAATTGAGGAAACATGTTTAGGCTAGACTTCTTGTATTTCATTCATCCACACTATGTTTATTTAATATATTGGAGTACTTGGCCTTCATCTCTTGATTTTACTTACGAATATGTTTTCATCAAGTAATTTTAACATATCTTGGTTTCCATACTGTCAATCTGTTAGTTCAGGTTTTTTATTAAGTTGACATGTTATAGATTGCTTGATAATCAGCTCGATAATTGGTTTTTTCTGCAAATCCCTTGATATATCGAGCGAGCCACTGATTTGGCTCCAAAGCGTTGGCATTTCAAAAGGTTATCATAAATTGTTAAGTCATGCGGCCAGGCAGGCATTGAAAAGAATCAAGGGTAGAGTTTGCCTACTCTGCCACAATCAATTGATTAGAAGTCAGAAGTTTTGTCAGGACATTAATTCATATCTCATATTCATAATAATATGTCCATTTTAAAACCGTTATGTTTGCACGCACAAACATTGGCACGCCCGCACTCACTGTATTTTACATCGAGTCAATTGCATCGAGCCAATTGCACATCGAGGCAAGCCAGACGAAATTTACAGCAAACAGTAATCGGTTAGAAACTCTTAGATAGGAATAAAGATTTAGATCTATTTTCATGTTTTTTCCACTTATGGAGTTGAATACATTTTTAAAGTTCTCTGCTATCTGTTTTGGCAGGAGCATGTTGTACAAGACCGAGAACCCAACAAACATGTGTCTGAACTTGGTTTTAGCCAAGTGAATGAAATAAGAAGTTAGCCTCTAATAATTTTTCTGCAACCATGATGACTCAATGAGTGCTGATTGTCTCGAATTTATATCGTTTATCTCACTATTCAACACTGTTATTCATTTGTGTCACTAAAATTTTAGTTATGAATTCAGTGCAGATATGAGTTGTTTGGAGCACATAATTAATACTTAAAAATTAGTTTTCAAGTCTTAAACTCTCTTTTTCAGTTTCTTATCCTAGCACTTTTGGTCCATGTACTCTTTTATACTTATGCCCTTTAATCTTAATTCGTGCAATTTCCTTTCTCATCTTCAATTGTAAAATTCTCCTATTCTTGATGTTGTCTTAGGGTGGCCAGTGGCCAGCCATGGGAGGTTGTAAATGGTAATTGCATATGTTTCCAAAGCATAAAGCGCACAATATTTCATATTTGGTTTGTCTAGAATGAGCCTTAATTGTAATTAAGTATACATTCAGGTTTGTTTATGTGCTAAATATTTTTATTATTGGTATTTTTCATTATCTATAACACTACTTATATATACTTAAGCAGATTAAAGTATCCGGATACCCAAGTGAACGGTAGGAAGCCGCCACTAACTGCAACTGACCATCCATCATGAGGAAGTAATGAAGTCTCAATTGGTGAGTTTTTTGGTTGTTCAATGTATCAGTTTTTTTAGATTGATTTTGATAGAGTATTTATATGTTGTTTAGTGGATTAGTGTTTGGACTCTTTGGTGGGTTCTTTTTTAGTTTTTAAATGGATCACTCTTATTTTGGTGGTTTTCTTTTGGAATGGAAGTGGAGTATATATAATTAGTTTATTACTCATAAGTGATGTCTATTGTTTGGTTATAACTTTTTAATTTTTTCTTTTTGTTTCCCAAGGGGTTTAGTTCCTTTCGAGGCGGGTTGGGCACATTAAGTGGATATCTCTCTCAATAGGGATTCGAACCTGAGTCCGCTACTTTGTAGTGACTAGTCTCTTCCACTAGACCAAGAGACACGAGATCTGAAGGATTATGGTATTAGGAACAAATACATTTTCGTAATCTTTTAAATCCTCTAATTTCTTTCCTTTTTTCCCTCATGTTTGCAGCCCTTCAGACTTTTGGCGGGAATTTAAGCAAAAAAGTCAGGACAAAGCGTCATGAGCCCATTATCAAGAATGTTCTTCGTGCCGCCAAGGCCATGAGTCCACGACTAATAAGGTTTATGCAAGAGACTTATAAATGGGGATCTAATCGAAATGATCAATCGTTGATCTCCAATCGATCGGTATCCTAAGATTTAAAACTGTGTAATGCCCACATGTACTTTTTTCGACCAACAAAAGTGACTTAAATCGTTATAGAGGGGAAAGTAAAACTAATTTTAACATTTTAAGAGGTAAAGTGGGTGAAGTGCACTTTTCTCTTTAAGTATTCACTTATAGTGGTTTTATTTGTAGACCTAATATTTCATTCACTTAACCATTTTCTAAATATTAACAATGTGCTTGCACTATGTTTTTAAAGTGAATAAATATTGTTTAATTTGTATGTCTCTTTTTATATGTTTTATCCACGTATATTCCTCTTACTAATTTGTCATAAATTACTATAAAAATAAAATTTAACATAATTCCGTGCATAGCACAGAGCTTATACTAGTTTACATATATTTTATGATTTGATTTTTTCTTTTCTACTGATCATGAAAAAAGTGTATTGAATTCATAAATAAGTTGATTGTCGTTAATATACCATCCCCTTTTTTTTATTTGTTTTCTTGAATTAAAAGTATTCCATTAGTTCGACAAGGTAGTATTGTCTAAATTGGTATTATCAAGAAATATTATGTTTAAAGAGAATTTTAGGTTTTTTGTAAATTAAATTAAGCATAATTTTTTAAATGTGCATTTGAGACAAGAATCTGAACGAAAACATAACACGTTAGAGATAAATTTAGATGTCACATTAAGTTAAATGCACCACTGGTCTTGCACCCTTAGTTTCAACGAAAACTATATAGATATGGAAACAACTAAACCGTGCAATGACAATAGTTTCTCAACATAGTCTTGCACCCTTAGTTTCAAATCTTGACACTGTATATCCCAAGGTTAGATTTGGTCACGTTTTTGTGCCACACCTTTTGGTGTAACACATAAATAATTTGTGTGGATCCAGAAATACATTTGTCGAATGATACATATAACTGAAATATAATATATGTATGTTATATAAAATCTCGGGTGATTTTTCTCTGCTCGAACGTTGCTAATTATGAATCATGTTTTGGGGTGAGAATTCAGTAAAACCGTACCAAATTGAATCAAAATTCGATATCCAGATCGGTTCAATTTCAAATGTTGTACCGTATATCAAACCAAGATTATTGATTCGTTAATTTACTGATAGGTATGATTATCAGAAATTTGAATTTCTTTTATGAATTTTGAATTTTCTAAAAATTTGGGCTTTTAGATGAACTTTGGGCTTTTATATCAAAAAGTTTGGGTTGTTTAAATGTTCTGAAAATTTGAGAAAATCAATCATTCATAAAGACTACTATTTTGGAGTGATTTAACAGAATTCCGAAAAATAATGAGTATTGAACTTTTTGATTTTCATTTAACAGATAAATTACTAAGGAGAAGGAGTAGTTCAATACCTGATGGCAGAAGAGGCAACGGCGGGTCTGATATTTGACGGCGGGGGAGATGATGGTCGCGGTTGTGGGCTAGCTAGGGCTTCTTGGAGTAGTAGTGAAGAGTGCATATTTGCTCTTTGTTTTGTTTCTCAAACTCTATGTAAGTCGTGGAAAGTAGTAATCAAATCCTCAAACTCTAAGCTTAGTTAAAAAACTTTCGGTATTACAAGTTCGGTTCAGTAAACCAATCATTAATATCGAAAATCGAAAGCTTACATACTTTAGTTCTAGGATAAGACCTTTTATCGACCGAAATTTCAATTCGGTAAACTGTCCAAATCAAAACTCCGCTTCGAATACGATACGGTCGTTTAACGTACCGTATACATCCCTTTCATTTTGAATGGACCTTGTAATGTGTTTGAGAGACGAAACCAAGAAATTTGATGAGGACGAACATCTTTATTTTAGAAAGACTTACAAATAATAACAAATTATAATGGTTAATCAAAGATCTTACCAACATTATTGTGCCATTGCCATAAAGATTTGTGACAGAAATGTGTTATTGCCAAATGAGTTGGCAATTTTGAAGTTGCATGTTACATAATTGACAATGATATACAGTATACTAAGAGACAAAACAAAAACCATAAAATGTGTGCAATTAATACAGCTCACCAATAGGTGTGTTACGCGCAAAACATTAATATTATCATTGTATTTTATTTATAGTTTAGAAAAGAGAAGAAATACACAAATAATGGTGAAAATCAATTTGAGCTACATTTGAGATTCTATATGCACTAAATTAATAGAAACTCGTTAGAGTTTGATTTAGTAAATACCATACTACTTAATAAATTAAAATTCAAAAAATATTATGCAACCTAACAAAACCTCAATGTGTATATATAAATGAGATTACTCGTGTTTTGACTTGTATTTTGTTCAACTAGAAATTACAGTTTGTTTGATTCATTTAATAAGCAAATGATATTTAAATATAGTTTGCAAACTTTGCATAATCGTGCTTCAAAAAATTAACTGAAGTATAAAATTTGAATACCCACACCATTAAAAAAAAAAAAAACACGAAACAATAACGATAATCATTTAATCTCACTATCGTCTTAATTTCTTCAACAATTTCGTATACATACACATTATAAGATTTATCATAAACACAAACTTTATAGAAATAAAAAATAATCAAAACAACAACAAAATAGAGAAAAAAAACACAAAAAAGAATAAAAAGAAATTGTAATCATCAATTGTTAAAGGCGTCACAGCGCCGCCTAACCTCGCCTTGCCTTCCAGTCTTCACTCCAAATTCACTCATCTTTTCCATAGCTTTCACAAACGCCCTAAAAAACTCACTCTGATTTCTCGAATACAGATCCACATAATCCTTGGTCCTCAAATCGGAGCTCAAATCATGATCCGATTTCAAAAGCCCTAATCCCTTTCTCACATTATTATAATACACATTATCAAATTTATTCGGGGTAATCACATCATTAAACACAGATAACGTCGGATTCTTCTTATAATCCGCACACGCATTCCTCAACGATTTAGCAAACTCCGAGTAATAAGCCGGGTCAGATTCCTGGGTCCGACTATAATTGTACAAAATGGAGCTGAACTCCTTACAGTGCGAGAAACCGATTGTGTGTGCTCCGGTTAAAGCCACCATTTCCTGTACCGAAAATCCTTTCGACTTGAAAATCTCTATGTGTTGATTCATCGACATTGATGTTTTCGGGAGATTACCTTCAACGTCGGCGGATCGTGAAGTGAGAGAATCTTTTCGGCCTAATTTGACGGTGTAGAATGGTCCCCCCATCATCACGACTAAGTTACGCGTCGCGACGGCGAGAATATCGGCGCACGAAACGACGCCGGGGCAGTTTAGTTCGAGTGCGGTTTTGGCTCGTACGACGACGTCGAAGCCGTCTCCGGGGAGGGAGAGGTTGATGTCTGCGTCGCGTTCGGCTTTGCTGAAGCGAGTGGAGGAGATGAGGACGGAGGCGTCGCAGCCTCCGACGAAGCAGTCGTGGAAGAAGAGGCGGAGGGAGGCGGCGGCGGTGGTGGGGGACGAGATCTGTTTGTTAGTTGTAGTGTCTTGCACGATTTGTTCGAATCTAGGGCAGGAGCGGCGGTAATAGGCGGTGGTGAGGTAGGAACTCCGCTGGGAGTGTACGGTGGGACTGAGGAAGAGAGCGGCGGAGAGTGTAAGTAGCAGTAGCAACGGGGAAGCCATTAATGGTTGCTGTCTCCTTTTCTCTATAAACTTAAAGCTAAAAGTTTAATTTAGGTAAAATCCTTCTTTCTCTTCTCTCTATCTAATAAGATGGATAATTAGAGAGAGAAAAGAAAGAGAGTTAATGGAAGTGGAGAAGAGGAAAGCTTATACTGTGGATATGACTAGTTAACTGTATGTAAGGTGAGCGTGTGAACACGCACTGGATTAAGATTAGTAGGTGATTTTTTTAATGACTGTGTAGAACACGCGCCATTGCTATCGCACCAATCACGGGCTGTGTGCTGGAAACAGGGTCGAGTTTGGCTACGAGGCAAGTCGGTGGCTTTATGTGGTTTTCTTTTGCAAATAATAATTATTTTATTGTAAATTGGATTTTCCGTTTTTTCCTTTTATTATTATTATTATTATTAGTAATAAAAAGGATAAAGGAAATTGAGCAAAATCCTCTTTATTTTATCAATTTTTTTTAACTCACTGCATTTATTTAAAAATTAAGAGACATGAGTATTTTTGCATTTCACTCAAGAAAATTTTAAGCTTATATTACTCAATAAAATGAGTGTATAGGCCTAGCCTGATGGCTAAAATGAGGCCCCATGATCTAGATGTTTTGGGCTCGAATTCTATAGATTATGTGGATTTTTCTCTATATTAATAATAGTTTTGTTAATGAATATTTTTTGTGTTTGTTACCTGAGCATTATTAGTGTTTTACTAATGATTAAATGGATTTGTCAATTCGGTCCGAACTGTAAATACACAGTCTAGTAAATAAATAAAAAATGAATTTATCAATATAATGATGTAATTTTCATTTAAATAAAAAAGATAGAATGGGTATGAACAACCAGAGTTGGATAAAAATATACTATTTATAGAATTGAATAATTATTTTTAAAGAAAAAAACAATATTAGAATGTGGATTAGAGTTGGTTTAGCTCAGGTTTCAAGGGATTTAGAGATATGCGAAGTTCATAATCTCGATCGAATGGTTAGGCTCTATATGGGGATAATAACAATAAGATGCAAAAGAAAATGATGGACCGTTGTCTTCGGCGTATGTTCTGTCCAAATCACATGATTTATTATCTTCCATGTGTAAATCTTTTCGTAATTACTATTATAATTAGTTTATGTTGCTTAATGTTTATTCTTTACAAGGGTCTTTCTGAATATAGTAGTCATTGTTGTTTTCTTAAGTCAATAAGAAAAGAAAAGAAAAAGTATATTTTTTCCTAAATAACCAAGAAAGAAACAACATTGATCTATAGGCAAGTCTACATTTTTTCTAGTATCGAGACATTTGAGTTGGTCAGTTTTGTGTATCTCAACAATCCTTCAAAATCACTTCAACTCCCTCAAATACTGGATCATTCAATGATTCCAAGTCTTTAGAAGAAGGAAGAGTGAATAGCAAACTAATTCTCTGTTTTATTTTAGATAAGCAGTTTAACTCTCCGTAATAAATAAAAGAGTAAAAAAATTTCATGTGTTTTTATAAAATCCCCCCCCCCCCCCACCCCCCCCCCCCCCCACCCCCCCCCCCCCCCACCCCCCCCCCCCCCCACCCCCCCCCCCCCCCACCCCCCCCCCCCCCCACCCCCCCCCCCCCCCACCCCCCCCCCCCCCCACCCCCCCCCCCCCCCACCCCCCCCCCCCCCCACCCCCCCCCCCCCCCACCCCCCCCCCCCCCCACCCCCCCCCCCCCCCACCCCCCCCCCCCCCCACCCCCCCCCCCCCCCACCCCCCCCCCCCCCCACCCCCCCCCCCCCCCACCCCCCCCCCCCCCCACCCCCCCCCCCCCCCACCCCCCCCCCCCCCCACCCCCCCCCCCCCCCACCCCCCCCCCCCCCCACCCCCCCCCCCCCCCACCCCCCCCCCCCCCCACCCCCCCCCCCCCCCACCCCCCCCCCCCCCCACCCCCCCCCCCCCCCACCCCCCCCCCCCCCCACCCCCCCCCCCCCCCACCCCCCCCCCCCCCCACCCCCCCCCCCCCCCACCCCAATTGGTGGATTCTTCAAGGAGGTGCACCAGACAACCATGTGAAATATAAATTGTGCATTGGACCCTCCGATACTGACCCAAACTATTTGATTTAAGAGTATATAGTTTTTCAGCCCATAGTAAACTGAGGGTATACCAATTTCGAAGTAGAGGAAAGTCAGCACAACCTGTTAAACCTAGAATCCTTCACCAATATTCCAACATTTTAATGCTCCACTTGGTTACAAGCCCACACTACTTGACTCGGCAATTAATAAATATCATTAACTTAATTATAAAATGGTCATTTACATTAACTTTCTTCCATGTGGGAGTAGTTTATTGTTGACTTAATAATGACCATAATTTGAATTCTTGGTTTTCTCTGAGATCATTCTTGAATCCGATGCTTGAGTAAAAGTTACATCGACAATTATTGCTATAATTCTGGATTCCTGATTTTCCATGGAATCATTCTTAATTCCCAATAAAAATGATTTAGTTGCTTGATACTCAGTTGATATCGTCCCATGGATTTTTTTAATGGATGGAGAACACATCCTAAAGCCAAAATCACTCCCCATTTTTAAGAATTTTGTTGCAGTTTGTCAAAGAATACAGTTCTGATTTTGTGATCTGTTTCTCGATTATCCACTAAACTCTAGTGTCACAAATATTATTCTTTTTAAAATAATTGAATTTTATGAATGCAAGTAGATCCAATTCGAGTCTCAAATTCATCTCATTGTGTAAGTAATTCAATAGATCTCAAATGTGGAGGGCATTTTGAACGTTTAAAGAACAAGTATTACGCGTAAAATGAAATAAAGCAACATAAAAATGTTTAAATATATTTTTTCTTCAAAATATGCCAAAAACAAAGCCTCGTACTTACATGGGATCTTCAAAATCCTCAATTCTACAAGAAGAGCCATTAACAATATATACAAAGTCTGTCTAGTTTCAATTTTCATTTACAAAAGAATTGCTCAAAAAAGAATAAAAGAATGATTTTATAGTGAATTAAATCCTTGTACCCTATGCAGATCATAAGGTACCCACAAATAGTCCACAGGACAGGGCCTACCCTCATCTAACCTCACCCAAGGCTTCCCTTTCCCACTCCAATGCAACAAACTGACCCGACCCGGATGCAAACTCCGGCAACTATTCACTACATTATCCCCACCTAGACCATGTTGATTCCACCTATGATCAATGCCCTCAATTTCTCCACCAAAAACCAACAAAAATGGTGGAAGAGAACCCAATTCATAAATCCTCTTCTCCTTTTGTATTTCCATCCATTTCTCAATTTCCATTGTATAATCTCTCTCCCTCCATTTCCCCAAATCCATAACCATAACCCCTGTGTTAAAATAACAAGCTTTCTTTCCTTCAAAAACACTTGAAAGAATCGGGTCGGACCAAAACGGGTCATTGAAATAATTGGTCAAATTTACTTGACAGTATTCCGGTGCCCCGATCACTTTCGACCCGGTTAAGGTTGTAAAAAACAGTTCTTGAATATCATCCACAACTATAGTATCCGAATCTATATAAACCACCCGGGTTACACATGGATCAAGAATTTGACCCAAGTAAATTCTAGCATAGTTTAATGGGTCCTCTAATGCTGGACGAATTGTAGAGGATATCAACTCTTTGACTTTGACCTCGTTTTTGAAGGGGTAGATTTGGAAATTCAAATCTGGGAACGTGGATTTTATGATATTTCCAAGGTTTGATGAAGTGGAAGAAGTAGATACAATGAAATGTACGAATATGTTTTGTGGGCAAGAAGCGTGTTTGAGAATTGAATGGACTGATGCAATTGAACCTCTTAAATATTTTGAATCAAGAGTCATTGTTAAATGAATTAGAGATGGATTACATACAGAAATTGATGAATCCTTTATTGGATTTTGACATTTATTTTGATTTATAAAGTTTGGGGCTTCATTGTATTCTGAATAATATGTTTGTGGAAATGAATATTAGAATTCACCACATGGATTGGGCTAAGTCCACTTACATGGTTTGGGCCTAACTCAACCTCAAAAGCTAGCTTGTAAGGTGAGGATTGCCCAAGACCTTATAAGGTGGACTTAACTATTGTTTTCAATCAATGTGGGACATTTAGTCTCAATACTCCCCCTTCACGTGTGGGCGGGCTAAATGTGTGGGTGAAACAAGCCCAACACGTGACATATTAAAGCCCAACATTTGCGAATTATTAACATGTGGGTAAGAGTCCAACACGCGGATTTCCCAGACCGTGTGGGTGAAGAATAAATCCCATCATGCGCGCAAGGAGGAGCCCATCACGGAAGGAGGTGACCCACTTCAACCTGGCGCTCTGATACCATATTAGAATTCACCACATTGATTGGGCTAAGTCCACTTACATGGCTTGGGCCTAACTCAACCTCAAAAGCTAGCTTGTAAGGTGAGGATTGTCCAAGACCTTATAAGGTGGACTTAACTATTACTTTCAACCAATGTGGGACATTTAGTCTCAATAATGAACGAATTGCGTTTGCAGAAGATAGAAGAAGAGAAATGGTTATTACAATGAAGGAATAGTTTTTAGGACAAGACAGCAGCATAGTTGTGGTTAGATTTTATGATGACCTGAAAAGGTTTATGTTATTTTACGAGGAAGACAGAAATTTAGACAACAGTTTGTAGAGGAAATTGAGTTTCTAATACCAAGAATAGACTTTCTTCACATTACATATAGACTTTTGTACGAGGTGATTTGGTGAAAAACTCTGTAATGGAACGCGTTTTTGATGAATTAATGAAAATAGAAGGAAAGTTCATATTGAATGTTGGAGACCTGAACATGTATGAAAATGTTTGGTTCGGCATCATTGACCACACGTGATGTGACCACGTGAGGTGTACAAAGCATAAGTATTTAATTATATTTAGTATTCCATTAATTTTGTGAATAGTATGGTAAGAATTTTGAGTTAGTCGTGGATCAAAAATATCAAAATGTTTCTATTTTCGATCAAGAAAATAAGAATAGATTATAATTATGAAACTTTTTGTTTGTCATTGTAATCTTATTTTCTTAATTCAGTAATTTAAAAAAAAAATCGTGACATGATCAAAATATTTTTTAAAAATTATCAATGTATGCTAGAAACAAAATTTAATTCAATTCATGATATTAACGTTATTTCCATGATGCTTCTTTAGTATACAGCTGCAGGGAAGACATTCCTTTAGGAAAATTAAACAAGCATTTTATAACATGTGGCAGCGCACACATCCATGTTTCCTAATCATTTAAATTATTATGGGAGAAAATATTCCAGGGGGTTCATGGACGGTGGAAACTGGCAGAGCGGCAAGAATATTTTACATAAATAGTAATATTTTTATATAGTAAATATATGAAGTATTATTATTATTAGAACATGCGTGGAATAAATGCGTTTTTCTTTTTTTTTTATCTTTTGAATTTTCACTTCATATCAACTTCTGAAAAACGACCGTGCTCCTTTTTCATTTACGGCAAACATAAAACATAAATGTGAAATCACAAAAATAATCTTAAGAACCAAAAATAAAACGAAAACTTACCTTGCCTTCATGTTCACTCTTGTAAGTTGTAACACGAAAAATCCTTGTCCAGACCTATCTAACCACATAGTTAAGTGTATTGCACTTGCTATGTAGTTACTTTAAGTTCGATCAAAATCCTAAGAACAAAAATAGCAAATTAGTAAAATGAGAATAGTGCAAGTTTAAGGAGTTATGCACGTCAAGTTAATTCTAATGGATAAGTGCTCATGGAGCATACTCTAAAACTACAATGCAAAATGGTGAAACCGATTATTGTATGTCTGTCCTCAGTATAAAAAAATGGCAAGTCTGAACTCCTGAGTTGATACTCGAAGCAAATGGTATTCATTATTGAGAAAAGAGCAGAGATGAGAGTGTCTGTCCTTAGTGTAATTTTCAAAAAATAATTTCAAAACAATGCTATAATTGTTCATAGTGTAGAAAACATATGAATACTATCTTCCACTACAAGAAAATTGAGCTTAAGTGACAAAAAATTAAGTGATAATATGAAAGTTGTCACTCTTTGTATGCATTTAGTGATAAAAATATTAATTTTGTCATAATAACAATAGTGACAAGTGCAATAGTGACAATATATGTTTTTAAGTTGTCACTAATAGCTATTAATGACAAATATATGGTGACTTAAGTTGTCACTATTGACAATTAGCGACACCTTTTTAGTGATAACCTAGTGACAATAAAAATTGTCACTATGGTTTAGTGACAACTTTTTGGTTGTCACTTTTGGGGTATCGCTAAATGTCAATAGTGACAATTTTTTTACAATTCTTGTCACTAATATGTTTATGAAAATCATTTTAATGACAATATTTGAGTTCTTGTCACTTAATATATATAAGAAGTGATAACTTTAACATTGTCACATAAAATTTTATCACTAAAATTTAATTTTTTTGTAGTGTTCCAAAACTTTGAAAAGACTAAGACTTGGGTTAAAATTTACAAATATAATTCCGACAATAATTTGACTGGCTTAGACTCACTCGTCCATATGTCATAAGACATTGAAGATAATGGTAATTTTGTCACCTCTTTACTTGAACTTGAGATCAGCATAGCAAAATTTGCTCGACAAAGAAGGCCTAAGGGTTGAAATCGAAATGTCAATATCACCAAAAATCACCACACGAACAATACCCTTCTCTAAAATGGTGAAACCGATTATTGTCCCTAACAATAATTTCCCTATTTGTGATACTCGAAGCAACCTTCATAAAAGAATGGCAATCCCCACAGATCCTTAGATTCTTCATGATCCTTATTGGTGCATGAGAAGGTAAGCACATTAACCCAAAAGTAAATGCTAGCTTCTCACTATGGTGCTTGAGCAGTTCCTTTTTGTAACTCACTTCAACATCATGCAAATCATGTTCAATTTCACCTCTAAAACCCATTTCATGCATCTCTTTAAACAACTTATCCAATCTTGAATAAATCTCGGCAATCCTCGGATGAGTGCTCTCCCCAACCATAAAAGAGTGAACTTTGTCTTTAATTTCAATCCAACTCTTACCCCTCTCCTTCTTAGCTTCACTATCTTTAAGAAGCTTCCTAGAAGCTGCCACATCATCCCACCTTCCATTAGCAGCATATATGTTGGATAATAAAACATGATTTCCGGCATTGTTAGGTTCAATCTCAAACAACTTTTTGGCTGCAATTTCACCCAACTCAACATTACGATACACCCTACAAGAACCTAAAAGCGAGCCCCACATAGAGGCAGTAGCTTCAAACGGCATTTTATCTATTAAATCTTTAGCTTCATCAATTTGCCCTGTCCTACCAAGAATATCAACCATGCAAGAGTAATGAAAGACATTAGGCGACAAGTTATGTTCTTCTTTCATCATGTTAAAATACTTACGACCATTCTCAGCCAAACCCATATGAGCACATGCAGATAAAATAGAAACATAAGTTACTTCATTTGGGTACAAAAACATTTGCTGCATTTTTTCGAATAGTATCATAGCCTCTAAAGATCTAGCATGTCTAGCAAAACCCGAAATCATTGTATTCCATAGCACAACATTCTTCTCCTCTGCATTAGCAAACACAGAATGAGAGTCTCTAATGCTTCCACATTTTGCGTACACGTCTACCAGAGCAGAAACAATGTACTCATTTGCACCAAAACCAGTTTTAAACACAACACCATGAACTTGTTTCCCTTCTATTAAAGCAGCCAAAGAAGCACAAGCACACAGAACCGAAGAAATAATGAACATATTAGTTTTCACATCAGTTCTTTGTGCTCTTCGGAATAGAATTAACGCCTCCTCGTTAAGCTCGTTTCCCACAAACCCAGACATCATCGAACTCCATGTCACATCACTCTTTTCTGGCATGGATTCAAATACCTCAAAAGCATCCTTAATTACATGGCACTTTGCATAAACATCAACCAAAGCAGTTCCTACAAACGCATTGGAAACCATCGATGTCTTAGTAGCAAAAGCATGTAACTGTTTGCTCTCAACAGCTAAAACCTTGGTTGCACAAGCACACAGCACACTAGATAAAGCAAACTCACTGAACTCAGAACCTTCTCTTAACATCCACACAAAGAGTTTTAGAGCCATTTCTCCATTCCCATTACTAGTGTATGCACCAATCATGGTGTTCCAAGAAACCACACTTCTGACACGCATTTTATCAAACACTTTCCGTGCATAGTTTAACAGCCCACATTTGGAGTACAAATTAATGAGCATGTTAGAAGTCAAAGTGTCTGATTGTAATCCAGAATGAATGATTTGTGCATGGCAAGACATGCCTTGAATATGCAGTATTTGTTTTGCACATTTCTGAATCAGGGTATGCTGAATTTGCAAATAGGTTGCTTTTGTACATACCCAAAAATGTTTTTCTTCTTGGAGTAATGGATCAAGTTTAGCAGTGGCAATAGATGAAATGATTCGGTGATGTAAATTAAAATTAGTGTAAGGTATGTTGATTCTATGTAAAGCTTTCATTTTAAATTAAATGTTTAAATTACAAGGACGTGAAGATATTTATTTTAGGCATGATATATAACGAAATTGAATTTTATTTGATTTAAATTTGTCGGAGATCAATTCATTATATTTATTAAATAAGTTTGAATTAAATTTTTTGTTTGATAATTTTTAAACTTGATAGGAGCTCGATTTGATAAACTAAAAATTGGCTAATATATATAAAATTTTAAGCTACTCATATTTTACTTTGATTTTATTTGGTCGAATATGATTCATTAAATAATGAAACCAAGTGATAAAAATACAATTTCAAGTTCGATAAATTCACAATTAAACTTGAATAAAGTGTCAGGTGATTACTAATCCGGTGATATACACACTTAATTAGAAAACAAAGATAAATAGATAATAGGGTTAATATCACTTATGGTAATCCTTATCATTAATTTTTACAGAGTCGTCCCTCTTAAGTTTTTTTTTTCCTACATTAGTCCCTACTAAGAGTTATTTGTGTCACTTTGGTCTTTTTCAGGTTGAGCATGGTGAATCCGATGTCACGTAAAATACAGTATAGATTTTATTGGGGACTTATGTATAACATTATCGCAATTAATGGACAAAAAATACTCATTCGTGCAGGTCACTGGATATCGAAACCTCCCTGTTCAGCCTGAAAAATGGTCAAATGCAAACAAATAACTCTTAATAGAAACTAACGTGAGAAAAAAAAACTTAAGAGAGATGACTCTGTAAAAAATTAATGATAAGAAGGACCACGCGTGTTGTTCCTCCGGATAATATAGTGATAGTCATATCATATGAGGAGAGAATTGAAAAAGGAAGTATTTTTTCAATTAGGGCTTGATTAAAATGGGTTGGGCCTAGGATTGTTTTCCCTTTGAAATAATTTAATTATGACCAAAACCAAATTTCAGACGAAATGGGGGAAAGAAAAGGAAAGCACAATTTGGGCCTTACGCCCATAACCTCCCAAAGCCCAGAAAACAAAAACCCTAATCCCTTTCTTCTTCTTCCGCGTTTTCTATCTCGTCTTTATGTTGTGTTTATAAGCAGCTATCAAATCCCCTTTATTATTCAATCCCAATCCATCATATCAATTATCTCCATCTCTCTCTCATTTTGTCTATCAATTTTGTTCAGCGCTCTGATTTATCTTTGGTTTATTATTAATTTATTATTACATGTATGTATAATGTATATTTATCAGTTAAAATTTTCCGTTGGTGCCTCTTTGAGTAGCCATATGAAGAGCTTTTATGCTAATTTCATAGCTGGCTTAGTTAGGAGGCCAACACTAAAATTCAAATCTGTTGTGGATCTGAATTGTTTGGCCTTTTTTGAATGGGACTGCTTTTTAATCCATGAACTGTCCTTCAAATAAGCCTTTAACATTTTATCATCTATTATTTTTTTCTGTATTGTTTTCGTATGGCCTTCGAATAATCGAATGATGCTATTAGTCACCATTTGGTTCAGACAGAGGCCTATACTGAATGATGAATTTATTTGAGGACAAGGGACTTGTGAAATTTCACGTTCCTTGTCCTAGTTTTCTAAACTATTATTCATCAACAATTAATTGTATCAAATTTTATTTTAAATTTTATTTGGGCAGATGATGAGAAATCTGAAATTGTGCTTTTATCAAAAACATGAAGCAACAAAAATTCGAGCTTTTTAAAACTGATGCCCTTTACTACTTGATTGCTTTTGTTGAATAATAATAATGTTTTTCAATTTTCATTAAGACAACCTGATGAAACAATGAGGCGAGAGGCTTTCTTTTAAAATATGTTAAAGCATCTCTATGTGAATCAGGAATACAAAATGTGCATGATTTTTGGGTGAACCTCTTTGTTTTTTCTTGTAATAACATGAGGTTCAGTAAATGATGCTACACAATCAATTATATTGAGCTTTCAAAATTTGATTTTTATTTTTACAATATTGATTAAGTAGTAGAGAGTATTTCTTTATAAACAATTTACATAGGAGCTGCTGAACTTCTGAGATTGATTTATTTAGCTTGAATATTGAACTACTTGGTTGATTTGATCCCCTACAACAGTGATTAGGAACCCCTAATAGTAAAATGAGTTAAATATCTCTCCAATTAATTACATCCATCCCCAATAGTAAAATGAGTTATTACCTTCTAAAGTTTCTTATAAAAAATTAAAAAGATTGTTTTTACGACATTGTTTTTACGCCCCTTGAACATCAATTCCCCCCACCCCCAATAAGGTTACATTTGATTGATATGTAAATTACTAAATAAACGAAGCAAGAAAAAAAACCTCAAAAGTTAAAACTCTCAATTTTTTTCATTATCAATAATCAATTGATTCAAAATTATTCACAAACTAGACATTTATTGTCAAAATAAAATAACCATTTAAATTAGATAAACTTATAAGGAAAACAAGATAACAACTAAAACTTCTAAGAAAAAGAAATAACTAAAATTCTAAGTAAATAAAATAATTTAAATTAGTAAATTAATTTAGAAGATACTCCTGCATCATCAATGTCATGACCCGTGCTTGCAGAAATCGTTTTCTCAATTCTTTTGCCAAAGTTGGACGAACCCTTCCCCGTGATAGTTGGCGCCCAAAAGTTTGCCATGAATTGAGTATTGAACATGACCAAATGACTATATAAGCAAATAAATATATTTAATGTTGTGTGAGTGGCTTCTTTCTTTTGGTTATGATTAAAATATGGGGAAACTAGGGCACTTGGTTACATTGGTGTCATTTGATACGTAAATGAATATTTAGTATCATAATTTAAAGATAGGTTGTAATGTTTATACCACCGTCAAATAATTGGACAAAAATAGACAGAATCAGTCAAGTGCATTGCATGTGGCTATTATTATGTCTTTTGAAGGGAAAATTATCACATGATAACGTGAGAGAAATGCTATTATTTTTCGTTCAAAAGACGAGATAATATGATAATTTTTCCTACAAAAATTAGGGAAACATGATTACTTTTCCTCAAAAAACTGGCCAATTTCCGTCAAATTATTTGACAGTGGTATAAATGTTGCAACTAATATTTAAATTGTGGTATCAAATTTTCAAATATGGTCTACCAATTGTTTATGTTAACCAATTAGGTTTGCACAATAGAAACTTTGAAAGGGTATTAAGATAGGAAAATATTATTGGTATAACTTTAAAAAAGTCATTCATGTATTCTGACTTAGTCTTAACCGTGTATTCTAATTTGATTAAAGTGATAGTAAAAGATGATATTGCAAAAAATAAACAAATAACTTTTGGATTTCTATGAGTTAGCTAATTTAGCTAGAGGATGAAAGCAAATTTATACACTTTTGTGTTGATTTTCTTAGGATTTAATTGTGACAACTTCCCATTTGCCAAGGATATTTCAGTCTTTTTTTTTTTTTTTCTCAAGAAACAGTTAGATGATGGATGATGGTAAATATCATAGAAAAGGCAAAACAAACCGAGTAATCTGAATATGAGTTTTCTATGTTAAGGACAAATAATTTTGTAAAATGAAATAAATAGGACACCAAAATTACCAATTCTCAAACTCGCTTGGTGGACTAGGCTTTAGATAGAGTCATGAGTTTAACAGGGCAGTCATGACAAACATAAATGAGTCCAAGACATTTCCCTAACTCATGCATAATAGCTACAGTAGACCAGATGGACGTTTATCTTATCCGCCCCTTCTAGTCAAATTAAAAAGAAACAAAGAAAATGGGCTCATTTCCTCTGTTATTCTCTATGACTCAAACCAAAATTAGTAAATGCAGACAATATGACAAAATGGTAATAGAGAGGCAACTTTATATTTGCCAAAACTGAATGTACATAAAAGAGTCTTTGTACTCTGTACAAAATCAAAAGAACACATGTTTAAACATAAAACATAACATTCTGCTATGCTAACACTACTCCCTATCCCTCCACCTATATCTCTTACAAGAGATCTAGCAGAATATATTACTGCCAAAAACTCGCAAGAAAACTGTCTTAGGAAGAAGAAACAGGAAAGAGGATACTTTTACCAGTCAAAGAAAATACGATAAAACAAACATAAGACAACTCTACAATTGACATTTATGGGCCAACTCTTCTATATACAGAGCAAAGATTCCACAGTATGATCTCAATCCCCAAGTAAGAAGCTTCTGCTCCTTCCCTTTGTGGTTATTCGATTTAGTCGAGAAGTAAATGAATAAACTGCTGGAGAGAAAGAGAGAGAGTTTCAATTCAGTATCTCGCTTTAGTTTAAACTCCATGTCAAAAGAGAAAAGGTATACATACCTCATGGCATATATTATAGAGAGGCATCCATAAACTTGTGAAACCGTTGGACCCTTGCTTGGTTATTGTATGAAGATCTTTGTCCTAATTTATTACCCCGTTTTCGTCCCAAACGAATAAAGAAGTCCTCCGTGTCCAGGACATACGAGATCTGGAGGCACATTCAGAAGCACATTTACAACAAAATAAAAGGACCATCTAGTCATTTCAGTAAAAGATAAGATTTTTTAGCTACATTGCTTCGATGTATCAATTGCTGTACGAATGTAATGAAATGCTGTTCTAAAATCTCAGACATGACAGTATTCATAAATTGAAAAGCAATTATCCATTATCAAGGCAAGGTGAAGAAAAAGATTAATGTTTAATATATACAACTGTTGAACCATAATGAGTAAGTTAAGACAGAAGAAATTGGAAGTTTACCACAGAATCGAGGTGGAAAGGAATTCAATTTAAATTAAATGGCTCGAAGAATGTAAATTCTACATTTGGCAAGAGCATCAACTTTCAAATGCAATAAGCATCTAACACAGCCACACCAAAAAGAGCATGAACCGAATTGCAGGTTCTGACTTCGTAAATACATAAAAAGAGATTTATGCACATTGTGGGGAGGGAAGAGGAAGTGAGGGCGGAGGTTACAAGAGAGGAGGTTTAAATGAAGATAAATCATAGGATTCTGTACAAGATGACGTATGAGAAAGCAGTTATGCATGTGTTCGTTTTTTCTTTCTTTTTTTTTTTTGGTGGGGTGGGGGGTAGCGGACACGTGAAGAAGCGTTTTCAATGAAAGAGATATGAAAAATGATGTTGTGCATATGGTACATTAATAAGCTCGACGACATCGCAATTCAGTCTAACTACAAAACAAGAGAATTAAACCTTCGCAATGTATGTGTGGAGAGAGAGTAGCAGACACGTGAAAGCATTCCAACAAAAAGAGAAAGTAAATTGGATTTTGTGCATAAAGTGCATTGATAATGTCGACTACGTCAACACTAGGTCTTAACTAGAAGAGAGAATTATACCTTTGATGAGGTGGCCGCCATCTTACATTCCAACCCATTCATGATGAGAACATTATCCGTCGCCATATATAGAGCGGTAGATTCATCGAATTTAGCAAACTTGCGCATATTCCTGCACGTGTCACAAGTAGATCAGATGTAAAATATTAATCTACATTTTTGTGCAATTAATCTTATAGATTTATATTGGGCTCAGAAAAGAATATACGTAAAAGAGCAAGTAAATATCTCTCTCTCTTCTTTTTTTCTTATACATATTGCCTGACAACTAGTTTTTGAGGGATCAACAATCGGAAAGCTTTATAGTAAAGTAAAAAAGATTTGATTGCCCAAATTTAACTTTCTTTGAGTAGCCCAAACTTAGCTCTCAAAAGATCTCGAGCAAGGAAATATGTAGGTAAAGTAAAAGTTTTATTTAGGTCACCAAAATCAATCATGGTTCTCATTGCAAACAACATCAAGGAAATATGTAGGTGAAGTAAAAGTTTTATTTATGTCACCAAAATCAATCATAGTTCTCATTGCAAACAACATCAACTAGCCTACTGATCATTCTGCTGTAGCACCATACTAAAATTACAAAAAAAGAATGTTACAATAAATTAATGAGGTACATATTCACGTCCATAGACGTGTATAAAATCTATTGTCATAAAAAATGTAGATGTCTAGTAAACAAAGAGGTAGCAGTCATTGCTACAAAGAATCCTATAGTAGTTAATCTTCCCATGAAATCGAGGTTTATAACATATAATGTCATAAATATGTGTCTTGGAGTTATGATACAAGTGATCTTCCGATGAAATCCAGGTTTGAGCATTTAATGTCATTATACCATGAGTGGAGTTATGGTATATACTACGTGCCATGTACCTGTCAATTTTATTTCCTAATTTTTGTAATTAGATAACGTCAGAGAATTGATTACAAAAAATTAAGCATTTCTTAACGAAAGAGAGAATTTTGTAGTTGCTTCAGTGGAACTAATATCAATACCTTTTCAGGAAAATAGCTGACGATTCCTTTTTTCCGTGGACGACTGAAAGATAATCATTGTGGAGATAGTTCGCAAAATTAGGATCTACTGAAACTGCAACTACTTCAGACTTCTCATTTCCGTCATCCATTAATTGAATAGATAAACGGGTAGGGGAAGATGTCTACAACAGATAAGCATATAAACAACTAAGCATCCATATGTAAATTTTCGGAAACTTGCATAATAAACCAACGTGTTCATAGGGTATATGAAAAAATACTTCATGGTTCAGATGTACCATACTTAAATGATACTTCTAAAAATATATATGTAATTATATAATTTATGTTGACAATTTAAATACTGAATTAATTCAAGTGACACCTACACATTCAACTCGATATACGTTCTCTTCATGCAAAAGGACATGGACATTGTCATAATAAACAGAATCAACAAACTTCTCTGGACTTCTAGATTTTTCATATTCATACAACTGAAGCAGCTTACAATCCACTTCTTCAGTTGAAACGATTTGGAGCTGCAGAAGAAACAGACTACTCAGAAAAGACGTATGCAATGAAACTGAGGCAATTAAAGAGAATGTAAAATGTATATTATTGGCATTACCTGTTTAACTAATTTATATATCAACTTATCCAAAGTAAATAAGACATAGGATTGATTTCCTATCAATGATCTACAATCATCTTCAAATTTTGTATTGTCAGAAGATCCATCGAGTAAACTAAATAATGCGTTCATGAACCTGCAACAAACATGTTTGAAGAATCAATAGAAAGTAAAAATGCTTTCTATATGTTCATAAGCTAAATCTTGGCAATAAACCACCTGGCATGGGGATCAGAACTCTCGTCCTTTGTGGTTCTCCATTTTGATTCACAGGATAGTGAAATCGCCTTAGCCGATAATATTCTGTCATATAGCGCCTGGAACATGAAACGAATTTTATGTGCCATTAAAAGAGAACAAGGAAAAGCTTTAACCGAAATATCTATGTTATATCAATGAAGCAGGTACCATTTTCTAAAGCCCACTTGTCCCACAAGATCAGATACTAAGTATATTTGGTCCCGAACTTCAAAATTTGCACCTCTGGTCCAATTTCTAAATTGATTTGTACTTTTGGTCCCAAATTGGATGTATAGGGGGTGATAGGACCAAAAGTGCAAAATAGTTTTAACATATTAGGATCAGAAGCGCAATTCTGTGAAGCACGGGACCGAGGAGTCGAAGATTCAGTTCTATGGACTAAAAATGTAATTTTGCCTTTCTAAATCATAATTGATCAAAAACCATGAAAATAGATGTCCAGTAACTTTACCTGATGCAGCCTAAAAAGCACATAAAAGGTGTCGTTTCCATAAAAAACCCTTCGATCATTCTTTTCATCACCTACTATTAGAGAAGCAACATGCTTTGACAAAGGTTTACAGGTTTGCAGACGGCGTTCAGACTGTGGCACCAAAGCACCATCCCCTCCATTACACTGAGCTTCACTAGTATTTTCGGCCTCACCTTCACTCTCGGCTTTACCATCAACTTCATCATGCTCTTCCTCTTCCTCATGCTCTTCCGGTGAACACTCATCAGCAGCGGACTCACTGCCTGAAACATCTTCTCCAGCCTCAGAAACATTTTCACTGTCCTCATCATCAGCATCTGCATCATTTTCACCTGCAGCATCTGCACAAATCTCTTCTTGATTTCCTGTTTGACATTGCATCTCATCATTGCCACGACTTTTTTCAGGCAAGGCTTGTGAACTGTCATCAATATAGGCACCTATATTATCTTCAAAATCACCAGTAGGTGACAGCTCACCCTCTTCTTTCTCATTTTTAAGAGGATCAACAGAGACCTCGTTATATCCAGCTGGTCTAGAGCCTTCTCTAAACTCTTCATTAGTCAATTGACTTAATCTCGATGTCTCCCCACCCTGATGCACACAAGCATACATGATTATATCTAATTTTAGACAGGAAAACAACCAAGAAGTTAACAGCCTCCGCCACTCACCAAAAAGGTCACACAAACAGAATAATCCGCAAAGGAATCAGAAAGAAAAAAGGAAAAGATTCTAAAAACAAAAAAGGTGGTGATCGCAAACAAAAGCAAAAAGTAAAAACAAGGAAAAATAATATGGGAAGATGTCCATTCCAGTTAAAAATTGAAATCTACTAGTCAAGTTAAAAGCACAAACTCATACCGTTGAAGATACAATCTCTTCTCTACTAGGCTTGGCTCCTTTGCTTTCTTCGACTAGACCATTATTAGCTCGTGATGAGTTTGCAACACGCCCTACTCAAAATAATTCTCATAGTTAAGAAAAAACCTAACAATTGCAAAGATAATCAAAGACCTATTATCTAGATAGCCAAAAGACAATAATTATATAATGGTATCCAATCTTCAAAAACCATCACTACTTTAATTTACACGCATACCATGATTAGCCTCTGCTCCTAAAGTGTCAGCTACGTTGGAGTTGATTAATCTTTCATTGGAAGACAGGTTTACTCCTTTTGCCAAAGTATCTACATTTGTGAAGCCAGGCTTGCTGAAATTTATTTGTTGGGGTGATAGATTAGAGTCACCATTGCAGGTAGGTTTTGGCTGCTTAAAGATAGCAGCATTGGCATTTGGACTTCCTTCACTTTCTATTATGCTTGTTGCAGTGTTCTCCCCAGTTTGATGGTTAGAAGCATTACCATCTTCCATAGCCTCTGAACCATGCAGCCGAGAGTTAACACCCAGCATCGGCTCGAGAAATGTTGTCCAGAACCTCAATACTTTATTTAACTGTTCTTTTGTTGAGCAGACCTCTTCACACGAGTACTCAATAATCTTGTAAACATCTTCATGAACTTCAGTATCCGGATATTCAAATTCAAGGTTTGGAATTATAGAATGTCTACTTCCAGCAGCAATAGTAAGAAGCACATCATCCTCTTTCTGCTTTTTCTCCTTGATTTCTTTAATCTCTGCTACTAAGGCTGTAACCAAAAGCATGAAAAGACACACATGGTAACTTATAGGATATTGAATAATCTTGAAAAGCAAGCAAACACAAGATCATATACAACAGATTAGCGCTCAACTTACATTTTGTGCTCAAGTTCTTTGAATCCTGTTGCTTGAAATAGAAGCTCCGATGGTCAAGAGACTTATAATGGTTCTTAGAATATATGTCAGCCCAAACTTTGTTAAAATCTGAACGACATTTGCCCCATTCCTCCTGCTTCTGCTTTAGACGGGTTAGGACAACAGGCAATGCCAGAGATGGATTTTTACGCAAAATGTCCATCACATCAAGACCATGATCACCATACAGACGTTCAATGCATCTTAAATTCAGAGCTATGTTAAACAAGAGAAAAGTTTCAAACCATTAACACAGATAAAAACTCTTTTTCTGGAAAAGAGAAAAAGGAATAGGTTTCCATAAAAATAATCAGGACTCTGATATTACATACCTGTGAAATGGTCCTCGATTCGTATTGGACTATCTGAACCAACTGTATTGTTAGTAATACTGTTCAGAAGTTCTTCTGCTCGCTTGGAAGTCGAACTAACAGACTCCAACAACATGTCTAGCTCAAATCTAATATAATAACCAAAATACCATGGGACATAAAATTAGAAATGCGGACTTATCCTCTTGGGGAACACTAGGAAATACAAAATAAAAAAGCCGACATAATCAACTGTAAAAGACATGATAAATGTCATGCTGTCAGCCAAGAAGGAATAGGATGAGTCGATAATAGAAGGCAATATACCTATCATCTTCACATCTAAAAAGGCTTTCTTCATATTGGTTTCTCCGCATGTGTTTAAATGAATAATCCTCGCTACCAGATGTCACAGACACCCAATGATCATTTAGAACTTGAGCACCAAGCTCTGATCTCTGACTAGCTGGAGCTATTGGATACTGCAAAGGCAAATTTTTGACAATAAAAATTTAAAATAATGACTAATTCTTCCTTATGGTTTTCAAAAAATGCATATAATTCTTACATCCTCGGGAAGAAGACGATAGCTGGGACCGCAGCGTTGACAATTTGAAAGGTCAAGTTCCTGGATGGACTTTCCCCAGTATTTCAAATTATATCTATCCTTTTCTTTTCCTCCTTCCACCTCTCGCTTTAGTTCTTTGTCTTTCTCATCTATTTTTAAAGCTTTAGAAGAATTCCCTTCATTCCATAATGATTCTGCTATCAAGAAAAAAGATTTGACAAATCAGACATTCAAAAAGCAGAACGAACAGCTAATAGTCAGGATAATTGTACATTATACCGAAAAGCGCTTGGGGTCTGTAGTTCGATTGGTAAGTAAACATTATATATTCACTATACAATAATTAAATCAGAAAAATTACATACTTTTGCCCATGACTCCAGCTAGAAATCCTTCTGCAAAATAGTCAATCGGTTACAAATAAAACAGATAAGTCAAGGTAAGACTTTATCAGCTGAAAATAAATTACTACCAACTCGCTCGCTGCGCTCCAAAAAATCATTGAAACCTTCCATAAGATCAGGATATTTTCCAAGTAAATCAGCAACCTGAAAGCATCTTGTATAAGAACCAGAACAAGGATTTTTTTGTGTATAAAGAAAATAAACTCATCCTGAACCAACTGTCGAAATAATTTCAGAATAACGCTAGGAATAGAAATAAAGAATTACATTACAAAATTGGCTTAGATATGGTACATTGCTAGCACTCAAAAGGGCAACAGCATGTAAAATTGCAACTAGGAGAACAAACAAGAATTGGACATGTAAACATATCGGGGGCACACAGGAGTTATAGTTTTAAGAAGAATCAATCAAAAGGAAAACAAGATTTGGTAATTTCAATATTTTGTTTTCTAAAAGATTAGTAAAGGTTAAACAGAGGTGAAAGATGGCACAATGACCGTACCAAACTCTGCAACTCCTTCCTAGTAATGATTTCTGTACTGTAAATGTGAAGGCATTTAAGGAATGCCTGGTAATCATCTGCACTGCGTAATTTCTCCTTGACTTTTTCACAGAAGGTGAACTCATGACTGTACATACCTGGCAAAATCAGACAATGTTACAAGGCTGTATACTAACGTCAAACACAAAGGGAGGCAATATAGATTAAAACACAATTACAGGGAAATTTGTTAATATTACAGATAATTCATGCAACAAAGAGGAAAGAAAAAGAAGGAACTCCAATTTTATTTTCTCTATCTCCTCCTTTCTTGAATCCCCCCTCCCCTCCCTATGGCGCAGTTGGGATGGGCGTC
The DNA here is from genome assembly GCA_034814905.1 of Penstemon davidsonii. NCBI lineage: Eukaryota > Viridiplantae > Streptophyta > Magnoliopsida > Lamiales > Plantaginaceae > Penstemon > Penstemon davidsonii. The sequence goes on from JAYDYQ010002688.1 coordinate 12,074,903, forward strand.
AGGGGAAGGGGTTGTTGTAGAGAATTTTTAAACTAACATACAGCGCCTTCAAATTATATTTAAACTATACCATATGGTATGCTCACTCCCTATAAAGAAATTAAAACAACAAATACAAGATCAAGGATTCAAAAGATGATTATCACATAGTGAACCAAACAGCTTTCAAAATTACCAAAGTTTCATTGAACTCACTCTTCAGTGCTTCTTTATCATCATAGGAGGCCACATTCGAGTTGCCCCCAAAGTCTTCAACTTTCCGGGATGATTTCCGTTTCTCTGAAAGCCGATGCATGCTAGTCTCTCCATTGTTCTCAGTATCGAGATCTCTGTAATCCTGATCACGGTTTCTCTTATCCCTATTATCCTTGTCCGTATGCTTCTTTTGCTCTTTGTGCAACTTTATAACTGTTTTATCATCATCCATATCTTGACGTTCAACACTAAGATCTCGGTCTCCATGAGGGCCTATAACCCTGTCCCTCCGAGATCGTTGCTAAAGTGAATAACATACAATTTTCAGTTAGAAAACAACTATAACCTGAAATGGCTGTAAAATAAGAATTAACCTAGACAAAAAAACCTTATCGATGTGAGACTGTCGCATTGTGGGTATGGCAGAGCTTCTCTCATCATAACGATGAAAAGAATGACGCCCCAAAGAAGTAAGAGGAGCTGACGCCGTGGCTGAGGTATCTGGCAGAAATCTCGTGAACTCATCAAGAAGATCTGGATGGTCACCAAAAAGTGCTGCTACCTGAGAAAGGATAAATCAATACCCTCAAATTCAAAAATGAAGAACTAAATGGTGCAGTTGATTCAAGGAAATACACTTACCTCTTGGTAGACCTCAGTGATGCCCTTGTGTTCCTTCCGATACATATTCAAGATGTCCAGGAATGATTTATAAACATGATCATCGCTTAGGAAACGGTTCTGTAGGTTAACAAAGAAAAGTACAGGTTATTATATAGCTGATGTTCCTTAGAAACTAAATTCAGATGCGACTGACAAAAATCCCACCTTAATCTTGTTAACAAAACTGATCGCCTCCTCAAACTCAACTGTCCTTTTTGGTGGAGCTTCGTCCTCATCAGTGAGGGTAATTTCGTAACCCTTGGGCAAGAATGTGTTAAACCCAAGGATTAGATTTGGGTGCCCTTTAAACAAATCCTTCACTCTCGCTATTACACCAGTAGTATCAATTCTGACAGAAAAAATTATGAGAAAGTTAAAAGAAATATTCGATTCATTCCTCAAACACGCTGGCTGATTATATCAAGGAAGATCTATTTACCTTTGAGCCTTGAAATCTTTCATGACATCAAGGAACCTATCATATTTTTCTCTTTGATCTTGGAACATGTCCTTAACTTCCTTCAAATAAGTCAATGCATCATTGGTAGTCAGTTTTTGTGTACTACCAGCAGCTACACCAGCACCATTGCCACTGCCTCCGGGATTAGCCCCATTAATACCACCACCACCACCTCCTCCTCCTACCTCTGCTCCACCTCCAACTCCACCGCCTACAGGAGCATGTGACGGCCCATACCTTTATCACAACAATAGAATAATTGAGATTGAATTCCACCACTAAGACAACAGATATACAGCACATGCACAAAGAACTAGTATTTGGATCTATGACTTGCATTCTTATAAAATTTATCGTAATTCCAATCACTTATATTAAATTTTAGGTATGTCACCAGAGGTCATCAATTTCTCACTGCTACCTACAACCAGATTTAAACATATCCTCCAAATGTAGCCAAAATAAAATAGCTATGCTTAGATGGTCCAGTGACACTATATCTAATCCCCATATGCCCCAAATTCAAACCCCCCACCCCTACCCACCCAAAAAAAAAAAAACAGAAAGAGAAAAAGGAAATGAAAATAAAGCAATTCATATAAAAACAAAATTAACAGAACACAACAAAGAAGTGCCACACGTAAAGATCCAAACTTTTATCTCATTTCTACCCCTACAACAAACTCAGCAACCCTAGTCAACACAAAAACTTTTAACCTAATTCTTATTTCTTTCTTTTCCAATTAACATAGCAACTGCCGCAAAGGAAGCGACCTAATCTGATTTATAATGCATGACTAAAATTCTGATCAAAATATTAAATCCAGTTCATTAACTTACAGTTACATCACAAAACCACAGTCTTTCACATGAAACCTTAAACCACCGCTTCAAAATAAAAAATAATAATTTCACAAAAAATAATAAAATTTCACAAAAGCTAAATAAAAGTAAATCACCACAAACGAAAACAATCCTCGATGTGCAGAATTAAACTGAAAAAAAAAAAAAAAAAAAGAGGAACTTACGACTCTCCGCGAGAAGAAGAACCAAATGGCCGTTTAAATTGAGGATTCACGTACAACTCGTCTCGCAATCGCTTCATCTCACTGCAAAATTTACAACTCAAATGTTAACAGGAAGGAGAAAAAAAACATTTTCTGTAATTTACCATAGAAAAACTAACCTGTGAAATCTCCTCCCTTGAGAAAGGGGAAAAGAAGAAAACAGTGAACAGATCTAATCTTATACTGAATTAACCAACCAGTATATTCGAAATCAGTTCAATTGTTCGGATCAAACTATAGTTACAACAATTAATGAAGTTTTCCTTATTTTCCCTCTTTTAATTTTCTCCTCCCTCTTTCTAAACGTTGGAGGAGCAACAATATGAACAAAGCAAGAAGGTGAAAATTCTTTTTTGCGAAGTTTTATGTGTGAGAGAGGTAATCTTATTACGTGCCTCTCAGTTTTTATATCTATTGACAAAAATTTCGAAAAAGCAAAGGCTTATGGATATTGGGCTTATGGATTTTGAGATAGTTCTAAATTTATTGAGCTCTGTTTGGTGACAAGTTGGATAGCGTTCAACAATTATTTTATGAGCCCAATTTTCAACTACCTGCCAAACCAGGCCCAATTCATAGTCCAGCAAATGAGAAAATTCTAAAACTTTAAAAAGGTAATGGGCTCTTTGTTTTGTTTGGATTATAATATTATATTTATATGATAGTGTTTCTAAAGATTTGATTTTCTTTTTCTTTTGAAATGTTATCGGTCAAGTGTTTTTATTAGCTCCTTTATAAATGAAACGAATGGTAGATTCGGTTTTCAGAAAATTGGAAGGTTTTTTAAGAGATTATACTGAGAGAAGAGAAACATGGTTAGAAATAACTCAAATAAGATATGTATATCAATTCATATGAGTTAATTATGGTAAGAATATTTTATTTTAAAAAAAAAAAAAGACAATGGTAAGAATATAAATAAGATATTGGATATTTTATACTCTCTCTTCTATCCCTTTACTTTTAGTGCGAATTTTTAGGTAAAAGTTAAAAATGTGAACATTTGGGTATTTTTATTAGATATATATGGCCTTAAAAATAGTGGTTGTGAGTGAGTGATGTCAAATCATCATTTTATGAGAGAGTGCATTTTTAAGAAAAATAATTTCATGTATAGAAAACGAGTGTTATTTTAAAACATCTCATAAAAAAAATAGTAGTGAAAAACTGAAAATTTAGGGACAGAGGGAGTATTAATTATTGTATAAATTGTTAATTGTCTTTTAGATATGAGAAATAAAAAATCAACTGACTTAGTTGGTTTATGGGATAATCTTATTTCTTAAGGGGGGACTTGTATGTTATATTTTACATAGGTCTGTCAATGGGGCGGATTTCAATCTGGATCTGATCTAAACCTGATCCGATTTATTAGAATTAATCGATGAACTTGATCCGATTAAAAAGATCTGTAATCCAAAATATATGAAGCAAATATGGATATAGTCTGATCTGATCTGCTAAGAATCCGAATTTGATTATCTATATATTTTATATTTTTAAGTGAAATGGAAAAATATTTGTCATCAACTTTAACTTCAATTCCAAGAAAAAAATATAAATCCAAAATTATCTAAATTAAAAATGCAACGAGACTTGGTTCAATATGACTTAATGGGCCATATATGCACACACATCATATAAGTCTTTTTTTCTTTTACCTACTTAATGCAATCTCTTTAAAAACTTATCCTTAGCGGCAACCGCCCCATTCTCTTCCCTGTACTCTCTCATTCTCCATCTCCCTCTGCTTCCATCATATTCTTTTTGTTCCATTGTTGGTTTCTTTATCAGCTTCTCTTTAAATATGTTAAGGTGCCGTTTGATTCAGCATATTAGGTCCAATAAATTAAGGGATAATTACAGGGACCTCCCCTGAGGTTTGGGGTAATTATTACCCAATCCCCTCGCAATTTCATAATTACATCCACCTCCCCCGACGTTTCAGAAACCTTACAAAACCCTAACGGACCTTGACGGAATTAGATGGAAATTGTGAAATGACTATATTGCCCTCGCCATATTTAATTAAAAAAAAAAACATGAAAATATCCTAAAAAAGTCTTCTCCCCGGATTGACTACTTTGCCCCTGACTGCCCCTTCACATTCCCGCTCAAAACAAACCTATACACACAACCTAAACACCAAACCCTCATTCTTACTCAAAAACCCTTCTTCTTCCCCAAGTATTGCGACCACCATTGTTGCTCAAACATCAAAATTCTTCAACACCAGAGTACAAGCAAGGGGGAACCCGTATCACCATACTTTTGCAAGACCCATTTGACGTGCGATTTCGCGAAGGAAACCCTAAGAAAACAAAGGTAAAATAAAAAAAATCCATTATTTTTCATATCAATTTTTTCATTTTTTTGACGTATTTGATCAATGCATGTGTATTTCTTCTGAAAAAATCAATTTTTTCTGTTATCTAGGGTTAGAAATCGACTACTGATCACTGTTTTGTCAAACTCTTCAACCACTTTTTTTTTTTTTTTAAGATTTTAGTGTGATTTTGTATGTTATGTATTTTGTTGGTTTGATATTTAGTGATGAAGTTCTTACATTGTGATATTTTTAGTGTTGAATATTTACATTGTGTTCATTTTTCCATGTACAGGGATAATGTCTTATGATATTTTAGTCCACTACTTGGATGAGGTTTTTATCTTGAAAAACATAAGGTCCATGGACCTATTTCATGATGTTTGTGAAGTTGCCTTGAGGAACATGTCATCAAGAGTTAATACACTTATTGTCATAAGCTACAGTGATACATTCTTGGGCAGGACTGGAAAATGTAGGTTGTGGGGGGATACGGATGTCTACAATATGTTTGAGAAGAATAAGGTGAAGAGGACTATTAACTTGTTTGTCCAAACATTTGAGAATGAAGAAGATGGTGAAGCTAGAGAGGGTGAGGAAGGTGAGGAAGGTGAGGAAGATGAGGAAGGTGAGGAAGGTGATTTTAGTACATCTACTGATGAAGGTGATGAAATTGATGAAACTGATGAGGGTATAATGGATGGTGATGAAACTGATGAAACTGATGAGGGTGAAATGGATGGTGATGAAACTGAAGGGGGTGAAAATGAAGGTGATGAAACTGGTGAGGGTGAGATGGAAGATCCTAATAATGTCACAAGGGGGGAAATGTTGGAACTGAAAGAGTTGATGGGGTTGAAAATAATGTAGAAAATGGTTATGGGGAAGCTGGAAACAACCAGGGGGGTAATCCTAAGCTTGCAAAGAAAGGACAAGAGGTTTCAAATGAAGATGAGGCATTGAGTGATTACCAATCTGATGATCATTGTGAAACTGAGAATGATTCAGATGAGGACTTAGACAATGACCCTATGGCTGGGTATGTTGACAGGAATGAGTTCATCCTTCCTGAGAATGTTAACGAAAATATCAATTTCAACGTTGGCACAGAGTTTACCACTGTTGATCACTTTAGGGAGGCATTGAGAGAGTTTGCCATTAGGGAGGGATTTGAGATTATGAGACTGAAGAATGAGAGGACAAGAGTTACAGCTGTTTGTGCAGCTGAAGAATGCCCTTGGAGGGTTCATGCATCTCCTTTGCCAGATGGACTTACATTTATGATCAAATCTATCAGACCTGTTCATACATGTGTTAGGGTTGGTGGGCTGAAGGAGGCAAGTGCAAGTTGGATGGCTGACAAGTTGGTGAATGTGCTTAGAGAAAATCCTGAGATGAGGCCAAGGGGGATGAGAAATGAACTGAGTAAGTATGGGGTCAATCCAAACTATATGCAATTGTATAGAGCAAAGCTAAAGGCTATGACTGTTGTTGAAGGAGGTCATCAACAGTCTTATTCTTTGATGCCTAAGTATGCTGAGATGGTTAGGAGTACAAATGAAGGGAGTATTGTGGAAATTCAGTTTGTCGGTGTAGGGGATGGTGATGAGGAACAGGTAGCTGAAGGAGATGGCATCCCACCTACTCCTACATTTAAAAGGATGTTATTGGGTTTGGAACCATTGAAGAGAGGTTTTTTGAGTGGATGCAGCCCATTTCTGGGATTTGATGGGTGTCATTTGAAAGGGCCACATAAGGGAATTTTGTTGTCTGCAATTGGCTTGGATGGGAACAATGGCTTATTCCCTTTGGCATTTGCTATTGTAGAGAGTGAGAACAAAGAAAGTTGGGGTTTTTTCTTCCACTGTTTGGAGAATTTATTGGGAGGATTCAATAATGAAAGGGCATGGACATTCATGACGGACAGGCAAAAGGTAAACTTTCATTATGCATATTTTTCTTAATTTTGTGCTATGTTTTAATGTGATTATGGATTTTAGTGTTAGATTATATTTCTTGAAAGGACATATATGTAATGATATAAAACTCTGAAGGACTTATTTGTAATGTATTACTATCAGTTTGTATTATCTTGTAACTCTGAAAGGTTTATTTGTATGGTTTATGTGGTGATATTTCAGGGGTTGGTTGAGGCCATCACTGAGAAAATGCCCACTGTTATCAATAGGAAATGTGCCAGACACATTTATGCTAACATGAGGACCCTCTATCCTAGAATGATGGTGAGAAAGTGGTTTTGGGTAGCTTCAAGGGCATACAACAAGGCCATCTTTGATTTTGCTATGAGAAAGTTAAAAGAGGTAAAACAACAAGCTTATGATTAGTTAATGGAAATAGATGCTAGGTTGTGGTCAAGGCATGCTTTTGATACTAGGTTAAAAAATGATCATGTGACTAACAATATATCTGAATCTTTTAACAACTGGATTGGAGATCTAAGAGGTGCACCTATTCATACTTTGATGGATGGTTTGAGGGCCAAAGTTATGAATAGGGTGAACAATAGGTATGCAAAAGGGATGAAGTGGACTGGGTTGTTGTGTGAGAGTATTGTTGGTATGATTAATCAATTGAAAGAGGAGGCAAATAGGTGTGTCTTGCTTGTTGGTGGGGAAAATGAATTTGAAGTGAAAGATAACAACATTCAATATATAGTGAACTTGGTGAATAGGACATGTAATTGTAGGTACTGGGAAGTGAGTGGCATTCCTTGTAGGCATGCATTGGTAGCCATACAACATAAAAGAGAAAGTGTGGACATGTATACAGATAATAGCTACTATAAAGGGTTTTACATGATGGCCTACCATCACAAGATCAAGAGCATTCCTGATCCAATGTTCTGGCCTCCAATGGAGCATGTTGAACCTCAAGTTGTGAATCCCCCACCTCTAAAAAGACAGCCAGGTAGGCCGAAAAAGCATAGGAGAAGGGAGCAAGGAGAGAGTGCAAGGGTTGCCCCATCAAAGAGATCAAGTACTATAAAGTGTGGCAGGTGTGGCCAAATTGGACACAACAAAAGAACTTGTGAGGGGGGTCCATCTAAGAAAAAAAGAACCAAGAGAGAAGAGCCACAGGTCATTAGTTTGTATAGTTTACTTATTTGCAGTTGTTTGCTTAAGTTTGCATTTCCAATCATTAATTTTTCCATTTCATTGCAGGTGGTTGGAACCTCAGGAGAGGCTGGACCATCCAATGTTGCAGCTGGAGCTGGAGGTGGAGGTGTGGAATTTGATGCTGACATTCCACTAAGCCAAGTAGTAGGACTTATAAGGAGATCAAGTGCTGAAAGTGTGGCTTTGAACAACCAAGAAGGTCCCCCAGCCTCCCAACCCTGATAAGCTGATGATTAACTATGATGATGAATTTGTATGAGTTTATATTTTGGTGGTTATTTTGGAGAAACAAACTGTGATGTTGTTTTTGTTGGTTTTGGTGGTGGTTATTAAGATAGTTTAACTTATTTGGAGTGTAAGGAATGAAACCTTTTGATGATGGTAACTTTTGGGTAGTTTTTGTTTGCATTTTGGATGATTGTTTAAGTTTTCTGGACATGTTTGTATGAATCTGTTATGTTTTGAAACCTCATAGAGGTATTTGTAATTCACGATGATTGGTATTTATGGGTTGGTTATTTATGAGTTATTTAAATATTATTATTTATCATTATTTTAGAATTTGTGTTTTAGAAATTTATTATCATGAATTATCTATTCAATTTGCAAAGTAGTTTCATTTCACAAAAAAATATGAAAAAAGTAATTTAATCATGAAGTACAAATAATTTATTTTTTTAAATAGAATATGCATTTAATTTGCAGTTTATTTTGTAAAAAATTTGAAAATTGTATTTTTAATATAAATATCTAGCAATAGACTAACTATAAATTTGGTGTAAAACTATAACATTTACATCCATGCATAAAAATATATATTACAATGACAACCCTCCCATGAACCAAACGTAACTATGCATGCAAAGGGTATAATTGTCCACAAAAGTTGCTACAATAACCGTAAGGGTAAAATGGGAAATTCATTAAAATATTGATGCTGACGTCAGCAAAAACTAACGGAACCCTAACGGATGTAAGGTTTCTGAAACGTCGGGGGAGGTGGATGTAATTATGAAATTGCGAAGGGATTGGGCAATAATTACCCCAAACCTCAGGGGAGGTCCCTGTAATTATCCCATAAATTAAATATTGAGATTTTATTTGGTGTTTGGTTCTACAAATAAGAAAATCTGGGCAGCCCAGATTTGCCCGGGTTTTGGTGGGCCAGCCCCAATAAATTGCTCTTATCTCCCTATTACAATTGGGCCTCAACCCCTACAATTACATTATGGTGGAATAAGGAAACCATAAAATTACACCTTTGTCCTCCCTATATATATATATATATATATATATATACTAGTGGGTCCCGCACCGCGCATAGCGCGGTGCTGTTGCCCTGTGCATTTTTTGTAATAATTTTGATTGAATGAAACTCAACTGGAGCAAGAATTTGTTATTGTTACTGTTTAGCATTTGTGGATAGTGTACTTGGAAATGAACTGGTTTTTTATACGCTAAATAACAACACATACATACATACTACATCTGCTCACTGAAATTTTTTCTCGTTTTTTTGGTATTTCACCGCTTACTAATCCAGTATACGTATAGTAGGCCTCCTTCGCCACGACATTAGTGGCTTAGCCCTTCGCCCGCCTATCGTATCGGCTCGGCTTCGTCCTAGAAGCTACTGCTTCCGCATTTGTGGATAGTGTACTTGGAAATGAACTGGTTTTTTATACGCTAAATAACAACACATACATACATACTACATCTGCATAGTGCTTTCTCCTAAACCTTTGTTCTCCACCAGGTGTGATTTTCTCAGCTATGAGTTTAAGGAGATGATCTAATAAACCAATCTCACCAATTCTTTTCCTTGCTTTTGCTCTCAACCGAGGCCGCAGAATCGGCTTCTCAGCTGTTGCACCTTTGGCCTTTATTACCTCCTAACATATTTTGTTCTGCAAGGTTGTATCTACATATCCCATAACAATTTGAAATTAGTACAAATTGAAAAAAAATGCTAGAAACTAAATGATTATTACATGTTTTAATAATTACCTTTCGGAAGACCATCGATGTTCATGATTTTTTAGAACAAGTGCTTCGTTGAATCTGGTTCAATTCTAGTTTCTCCTTTCTTCTTGTTCTGATTTTCTTTCTTTAGTTTACCTCTTCTCTTTCAAATTCTTGTTAGACTCATGGATCTTTTTATCTTCTTTTTCTTCACCCTCCTCTTCTTCTAAAATCTATTAGAGTGTTTTCACCATTATCCCATCATCATTATCTCTAACATTTTCGTTGCCTTCTTCTGATTCTAATTCTTTAATATCATAATCATCACTTAGTACTTTCATCTGGGCTTTCTAAAATCCATTAACAAAGCTTCAAGATGAATTCTGAACATTAATATTTTTATGTCTACCCAGATATTTCACTTGCCTTCTACTTCCCCACCTAACTATTCCATTGCATTTCAACTGTGACAAACAACCTTCCCAAATAATGTCTCTCACTAACATCACAATAGTTTAGTGAATCATTACTTATAAGCCAAAAACCTTGTAAGCTCTTCCGCTTAGGCTAAATCTCTGGTGGAACTAATTATATCGCGACCAGAGCCGTTCCGATCACAAACTTCTCATCCGAATCAGGGTACTATGTAATTTCTTTGTGCCTGTTTACCCCATTCCAACTTTCATTTCCGTCTTCTTACAAACCTTATAAAATTTCACAATCAAACACCAATAAAATAAATATGCTATCTTGGAAATTAGATAAATACAATTCATTAACTTTAAGTTTCAATTAATAATAAATAAATTACTTACCATAGGGATTCTGATAGACCTGAGATGAAATGGGATCTTGGAGGTAAATAGCAATACACATGTATATACATATACATAAATATAAACAAAAATATAGTTGTATGATTAATATATGTATATGAATACCTTTTAAGAGAAGACCAAATAAACATTGTCGGCCTAAAACAGGAGATTGCTCTGCTCCTAATTCCTGCTCCAGAAACATCAATACTACTCAAAACAGTCACTAATTTACTATGCACAAATATATATTTAACTAACTATTGTGTGTTCGTGTGTGTTTTACGAATGTATATATGCATAATCTACATGAGTAATTTGGGTACTGCTATTATTGAATTACAAGAAAACAAATTATAAAGCAAAGTAATCTAAATATTCACCGTCTTTATTAAAAATCATATGAAATTTTCACATTTTTCATTTTCGATGATTTACCGTTCAGCAAAAAAATACAAAACCAAAGATCACATATATTCTTCTACATCTAATAAAAACTCAAAATATATGGGTTGTATATAATTAAGATACAAAATAACATAAGGATTTATGCAATCAATTATTATGCTATTAGAGCCAAAATTTCTTCATCAGCAATATGTGATGAACACTAAACAATTCAGCACTAATGAGAAAACAGCCATCTTGACAGCCATGTTTGATGTCTTTGAAAAGTACCTTATAACATCTTCAACTACTTTATTGGCTTTAACGTGAGATTTGAGAATCATTCACATTCAGACAATGAAGTGTCCCCCCCCCCACCCCCCCCCCCCCCCACCCCCCCCCCCCCCCACCCCCCCCCCCCCCCACCCCCCCCCCCCCCCACCCCCCCCCCCCCCCACCCCCCCCCCCCCCCACCCCCCCCCCCCCCCACCCCCCCCCCCCCCCACCCCCCCCCCCCCCCACCCCCCCCCCCCCCCACCCCCCCCCCCCCCCACCCCCCCCCCCCCCCACCCCCCCCCCCCCCCACCCCCCCCCCCCCCCACCCCCCCCCCCCCCCACCCCCCCCCCCCCCCACCCCCCCCCCCCCCCACCCCCCCCCCCCCCCACCCCCCCCCCCCCCCACCCCCCCCCCCCCCCACCCCCCCCCCCCCCCACCCCCCCCCCCCCCCACCCCCCCCCCCCCCCACCCCCCCCCCCCCCCACCCCCCCCCCCCCCCACCCCCCCCCCCCCCCACCCCCCCCCCCCCCCACCCCCCCCCCCCCCCACCCCCCCCCCCCCCCACCCCCCCCCCCCCCCACCCCCCCCATAACGCTAGGAATAGAAATAAAGAATTACATTACAAAATTGGCTTAGATATGGTACATTGCTAGCACTCAAAAGGGCAACAGCATGTAAAATTGCAACTAGGAGAACAAACAAGAATTGGACATGTAAACATATCGGGGGCACACAGGAGTTATAGTTTTAAGAAGAATCAATCAAAAGGAAAACAAGATTTGGTAATTTCAATATTTTGTTTTCTAAAAGATTAGTAAAGGTTAAACAGAGGTGAAAGATGGCACAATGACCGTACCAAACTCTGCAACTCCTTCCTAGTAATGATTTCTGTACTGTAAATGTGAAGGCATTTAAGGAATGCCTGGTAATCATCTGCACTGCGTAATTTCTCCTTGACTTTTTCACAGAAGGTGAACTCATGACTGTACATACCTGGCAAAATCAGACAATGTTACAAGGCTGTATACTAACGTCAAACACAAAGGGAGGCAATATAGATTAAAACACAATTACAGGGAAATTTGTTAATATTACAGATAATTCATGCAACAAAGAGGAAAGAAAAAGAAGGAACTCCAATTTTATTTTCTCTATCTCCTCCTTTCTTGAATCCCCCCTCCCCTCCCTATGGCGCAGTTGGGATGGGCGTCAGGGGAAGGGGTTGTTGTAGAGAATTTTTAAACTAACATACAGCGCCTTCAAATTATATTTAAACTATACCATATGGTATGCTCACTCCCTATAAAGAAATTAAAACAACAAATACAAGATCAAGGATTCAAAAGATGATTATCACATAGTGAACCAAACAGCTTTCAAAATTACCAAAGTTTCATTGAACTCACTCTTCAGTGCTTCTTTATCATCATAGGAGGCCACATTCGAGTTGCCCCCAAAGTCTTCAACTTTCCGGGATGATTTCCGTTTCTCTGAAAGCCGATGCATGCTAGTCTCTCCATTGTTCTCAGTATCGAGATCTCTGTAATCCTGATCACGGTTTCTCTTATCCCTATTATCCTTGTCCGTATGCTTCTTTTGCTCTTTGTGCAACTTTATAACTGTTTTATCATCATCCATATCTTGACGTTCAACACTAAGATCTCGGTCTCCATGAGGGCCTATAACCCTGTCCCTCCGAGATCGTTGCTAAAGTGAATAACATACAATTTTCAGTTAGAAAACAACTATAACCTGAAATGGCTGTAAAATAAGAATTAACCTAGACAAAAAAACCTTATCGATGTGAGACTGTCGCATTGTGGGTATGGCAGAGCTTCTCTCATCATAACGATGAAAAGAATGACGCCCCAAAGAAGTAAGAGGAGCTGACGCCGTGGCTGAGGTATCTGGCAGAAATCTCGTGAACTCATCAAGAAGATCTGGATGGTCACCAAAAAGTGCTGCTACCTGAGAAAGGATAAATCAATACCCTCAAATTCAAAAATGAAGAACTACATGGTGCAGTTGATTCAAGGAAATACACTTACCTCTTGGTAGACCTCAGTGATGCCCTTGTGTTCCTTCCGATACATATTCAAGATGTCCAGGAATGATTTATAAACATGATCATCGCTTAGGAAACGGTTCTGTAGGTTAACAAAGAAAAGTACAGGTTATTATATAGCTGATGTTCCTTAGAAACTAAATTCAGATGCGACTGACAAAAATCCCACCTTAATCTTGTTAACAAAACTGATCGCCTCCTCAAACTCAACTGTCCTTTTTGGTGGAGCTTCGTCCTCATCAGTGAGGGTAATTTCGTAACCCTTGGGCAAGAATGTGTTAAACCCAAGGATTAGATTTGGGTGCCCTTTAAACAAATCCTTCACTCTCGCTATTACACCAGTAGTATCAATTCTGACAGAAAAAATTATGAGAAAGTTAAAAGAAATATTCGATTCATTCCTCAAACACGCTGGCTGATTATATCAAGGAAGATCTATTTACCTTTGAGCCTTGAAATCTTTCATGACATCAAGGAACCTATCATATTTTTCTCTTTGATCTTGGAACATGTCCTTAACTTCCTTCAAATAAGTCAATGCATCATTGGTAGTCAGTTTTTGTGTACTACCAGCAGCTACACCAGCACCATTGCCACTGCCTCCGGGATTAGCCCCATTAATACCACCACCACCACCTCCTCCTCCTACCTCTGCTCCACCTCCAACTCCACCGCCTACAGGAGCATGTGACGGCCCATACCTTTATCACAACAATAGAATAATTGAGATTGAATTCCACCACTAAGACAACAGATATACAGCACATGCACAAAGAACTAGTATTTGGATCTATGACTTGCATTCTTATAAAATTTATCGTAATTCCAATCACTTATATTAAATTTTAGGTATGTCACCAGAGGTCATCAATTTCTCACTGCTACCTACAACCAGATTTAAACATATCCTCCAAATGTAGCCAAAATAAAATAGCTATGCTTAGATGGTCCAGTGACACTATATCTAATCCCCATATGCCCCAAATTCAAACCCCCCACCCCTACCCACCCAAAAAAAAAAAACAGAAAGAGAAAAAGGAAATGAAAATAAAGCAATTCATATAAAAACAAAATTAACAGAACACAACAAAGAAGTGCCACACGTAAAGATCCAAACTTTTATCTCATTTCTACCCCTACAACAAACTCAGCAACCCTAGTCAACACAAAAACTTTTAACCTAATTCTTATTTCTTTCTTTTCCAATTAACATAGCAACTGCCGCAAAGGAAGCGACCTAATCTGATTTATAATGCATGACTAAAATTCTGATCAAAATATTAAATCCAGTTCATTAACTTACAGTTACATCACAAAACCACAGTCTTTCACATGAAACCTTAAACCACCGCTTCAAAATAAAAAATAATAATTTCACAAAAAATAATAAAATTTCACAAAAGCTAAATAAAAGTAAATCACCACAAACGAAAACAATCCTCGATGTGCAGAATTAAACTGAAAAAAAAAAAAGAGGAACTTACGACTCTCCGCGAGAAGAAGAACCAAATGGCCGTTTAAATTGAGGATTCACGTACAACTCGTCTCGCAATCGCTTCATCTCACTGCAAAATTTACAACTCAAATGTTAACAGGAAGGAGAAAAAAAACATTTTCTGTAATTTACCATAGAAAAACTAACCTGTGAAATCTCCTCCCTTGAGAAAGGGGAAAAGAAGAAAACAGTGAACAGATCTAATCTTATACTGAATTAACCAACCAGTATATTCGAAATCAGTTCAATTGTTCGGATCAAACTATAGTTACAACAATTAATGAAGTTTTCCTTATTTTCCCTCTTTTAATTTTCTCCTCCCTCCTTCTAAACGTTGGAGGAGCAACAATATGAACAAAGCAAGAAGGTGAAAATTCTTTTTTGCGAAGTTTTATGTGTGAGAGAGGTAATCTTATTACGTGCCTCTCAGTTTTTATATCTATTGACAAAAATTTCGAAAAAGCAAAGGCTTATGGATATTGGGCTTATGGATTTTGAGATAGTTCTAAATTTATTGAGCTCTGTTTGGTGACAAGTTGGATAGCGTTCAACAATTATTTTATGAGCCCAATTTTCAACTACCTGCCAAACCAGGCCCAATTCATAGTCCAGCAAATGAGAAAATTCTAAAACTTTAAAAAGGTAATGGGCTCTTTGTTTTGTTTGGATTATAATATTATATTTATATGATAGTGTTTCTAAAGATTTGATTTTCTTTTTCTTTTGAAATGTTATCGGTCAAGTGTTTGAGATTATTAGCTCCTTTATAAATGAAACGAATGGTAGATTCGGTTTTCAGAAAATTGGAAGGTTTTTTAAGAGATTATACTGAGAGAAGAGAAACATGGTTAGAAATAACTCAAATAAGATATGTATATCAATTCATATGAGTTAATTATGGTAAGAATATTTTATTTTAAAAAAAAAAAAGACAATGGTAAGAATATAAATAAGATATTGGATATTTTATACTCTCTCTTCTATCCCTTTACTTTTAGTGCGAATTTTTAGGTAAAAGTTAAAAATGTGAACATTTGGGTATTTTTATTAGATATATATGGCCTTAAAAATAGTGGTTGTGAGTGAGTGATGTCAAATCATCATTTTATGAGAGAGTGCATTTTTAAGAAAAATAATTTCATGTATAGAAAACGAGTGTTATTTTAAAACATCTCATAAAAAAAATAGTAGTGAAAAACTGAAAATTTATGGACAGAGGGAGTATTAATTATTGTATAAATTGTTAATTGTCTTTTAGATATGAGAAATAAAAAATCAACTGACTTAGTTGGTTTATGGGATAATCTTATTTCTTAAGGGGGGACTTGTATGTTATATTTTACATAGGTCTGTCAATGGGGCGGATTTCAATCTGGATCTGATCTAAACCTGATCCGATTTATTAGAATTAATCGATGAACTTGATCCGATTAAAAAGATCTGTAATCCAAAATATATGAAGCAAATATGGATATAGTCTGATCTGATCTGCTAAGAATCCGAATTTGATTATCTATATATTTTATATTTTTAAGTGAAATGGAAAAATATTTGTCATCAACTTTAACTTCAATTCCAAGAAAAAAATATAAATCCAAAATTATCTAAATTAAAAATGCAACGAGACTTGGTTCAATATGACTTAATGGGCCATATATGCACACACATCATATAAGTCTTTTTTTCTTTTACCTACTTAATGCAATCTCTTTAAAAACTTATCCTTAGCGGCAACCGCCCCATTCTCTTCCCTGTACTCTCTCATTCTCCATCTCCCTCTGCTTCCATCATATTCTTTTTGTTCCATTGTTGGTTTCTTTATCAGCTTCTCTTTAAATATGTTAAGGTGCCGTTTGATTCAGCATATTAGGTCCAATAAATTAAGGGATAATTACAGGGACCTCCCCTGAGGTTTGGGGTAATTATTACCCAATCCCCTCGCAATTTCATATTTACATCCACCTCCCCCGACGTTTCAGAAACCTTACAAAACCCTAAAGGACCTTGACGGAATTAGACGGAAATTGTGAAATGACTATATTGCCCTCGCCATATTTAATTAAAAAAAAAAAAACATGAAAATATCCTAAAAAAGTCTTCTCCCCGGATTGACTACTTTGCCCCTGACTGCCCCTTCACATTCCCGCTCAAAACAAACCTATACACACAACCTAAACACCAAACCCTCATTCTTACTCAAAAACCCTTCTTCTTCCCCAAGTATTGCGACCACCATTGTTGCTCAAACATCAAAATTCTTCAACACCAGAGTACAAGCAAGGGGGAACCCGTATCACCATACTTTTGCAAGACCCATTTGACGTGCGATTTCGCGAAGGAAACCCTAAGAAAACAAAGGTAAAATAAAAAAAAATCCATTATTTTTCATATCAATTTTTTCATTTTTTTGACGTATTTGATCAATGCATGTGTATTTCTTCTGAAAAAATCAATTTTTTCTGTTATCTAGGGTTAGAAATCGACTACTGATCACTGTTTTGTCAAACTCTTCAACCACTTTTTTTTTTTTTTTTTAAGATTTTAGTGTGATTTTGTATGTTATGTATTTTGTTGGTTTGATATTTAGTGATGAAGTTCTTACATTGTGATATTTTTAGTGTTGAATATTTACATTGTGTTCATTTTTCCATGTACAGGGATAATGTCTTATGATATTTTAGTCCACTACTTGGATGAGGTTTTTATCTTGAAAAACATAAGGTCCATGGACCTATTTCATGATGTTTGTGAAGTTGCCTTGAGGAACATGTCATCAAGAGTTAATACACTTATTGTCATAAGCTACAGTGATACATTCTTGGGCAGGACTAGAAAATGTAGGTTGTGGGGGGATACGGATGTCTACAATATGTTTGAGAAGAATAAGGTGAAGAGGACTATTAACTTGTTTGTCCAAACATTTGAGAATGAAGAAGATGGTGAAGCTAGAGAGGGTGAGGAAGGTGAGGAAGGTGAGGAAGATGAGGAAGGTGAGGAAGGTGAGGAAGGTGATTTTAGTACATCTACTGATGAAGGTGATGAAATTGATGAAACTGATGAGGGTATAATGGATGGTGATGAAACTGATGAGGGTGAAATGGATGGTGATGAAACTGAAGGGGGTGAAAATGAAGGTGATGAAACTGGTGAGGGTGAGATGGAAGATCCTAATAATGTCACAAGGGGGGGAAATGTTGGAACTGAAAGAGTTGATGGGGTTGAAAATAATGTAGAAAATGGTTATGGGGAAGCTGGAAACAACCAGGGGGGTAATCCTAAGCTTGCAAAGAAAGGACAAGAGGTTTCAAATGAAGATGAGGCATTGAGTGATTACCAATCTGATGATCATTGTGAAACTGAGAATGATTCAGATGAGGACTTAGACAATGACCCTATGGCTGGGTATGTTGACAGGAATGAGTTCATCCTTCCTGAGAATGTTAACGAAAATATCAATTTCAACGTGGCACAGAGTTTACCACTTTTGATCACTTTAGGGAGGCATTGAGAGAATTTGCCATTAGGGAGGGATTTGAGATTATGAGACTGAAGAATGAGAGGACAAGAGTTACAGCTGTTTGTGCAGCTGAAGAATGCCCTTGGAGGGTTCATGCATCTCCTTTGCCAGATGGACTTACATTTATGATCAAATCTATCAGACCTGTTCATACATGTGTTAGGGTTGGTGGGCTGAAGGAGGCAAGTGCAAGTTGGATGGCTGACAAGTTGGTGAATGTGCTTAGAGAAAATCCTGAGATGAGGCCAAGGGGGATGAGAAATGAACTGAGTAAGTATGGGGTCAATCCAAACTATATGCAATTGTATAGAGCAAAGCTAAAGGCTATGACTGTTGTTGAAGGAGGTCATCAACAGTCTTATTCTTTGATGCCTAAGTATGCTGAGATGGTTAGGAGTACAAATGAAGGGAGTATTGTGGAAATTCAGTTTGTCGGTGTAGGGGATGGTGATGAGGAACAGGTAGCTGAAGGAGATGGCATCCCACCTACTCCTACATTTAAAAGGATGTTTTTGGGTTTGGAACCATTGAAGAGAGGTTTTTTGAGTGGATGCAGCCCATTTCTGGGATTTGATGGGTGTCATTTGAAAGGGCCACATAAGGGAATTTTGTTGTCTGCAATTGGCTTGGATGGGAACAATGGCTTATTCCCTTTGGCATTTGCTATTGTAGAGAGTGAGAACAAAGAAAGTTGGGGTTTTTTCTTCCACTGTTTGGAGAATTTATTGGGAGGATTCAATAATGAAAGGGCATGGACATTCATGACGGACAGGCAAAAGGTAAACTTTCATTATGCATATTTTTCTTAATTTTGTGCTATGTTTTAATGTGATTATGGATTTTAGTGTTAGATTATATTTCTTGAAAGGACATATATGTAATGATATAAAACTCTGAAGGACTTATTTGTAATGTATTACTATCAGTTTGTATTATCTTGTAACTCTGAAAGGTTTATTTGTATGGTTTATGTGGTGATATTTCAGGGGTTGGTTGAGGCCATCACTGAGAAAATGCCCACTGTTATCAATAGGAAATGTGCCAGACACATTTATGCTAACATGAGGACCCTCTATCCTGGAATGATGGTGAGAAAGTGGTTTTGGGTAGCTTCAAGGGCATACAACAAGGCCATCTTTGATTTTGCTATGAGAAAGTTAAAAGAGGTAAAACAACAAGCTTATGATTAGTTAATGGAAATAGATGCTAGGTTGTGGTCAAGGCATGCTTTTGATACTAGGTTAAAAAATGATCATGTGACTAACAATATATCTGAATATTTTAACAACTGGATTGGAGATCTAAGAGGTGCACCTATTCATACTTTGATGGATGGTTTGAGGGCCAAAGTTATGAATAGGGTGAACAATAGGTATGCAAAATGGATGAAGTGGACTGGGTTGTTGTGTGAGAGTATTGTTGGTAAGATTAATCAATTGAAAGAGGAGGCAAATAGGTGTGTCTTGCTTGTTGGTGGGGAAAATGAATTTGAAGTGAAAGATAACAACATTCAATATATAGTGAACTTGGTGAATAGGACATGTAATTGTAGGTACTGGGAAGTGAGTGGCATTCCTTGTAGGCATGCATTGGTAGCCATACAACATAAAAGAGAAAGTGTGGACATGTATACAGATAATAGCTACTATAAAGGGTTTTACATGATGGCCTACCATCACAAGATCAAGAGCATTCCTGATCCAATGTTCTGGCCTCCAATGGAGCATGTTGAACCTCAGGTTGTGAATCCCCCACCTCTAAAAAGACAGCCAGGTAGGCCGAAAAAGCATAGGAGAAGGGAGCAAGGAGAGAGTGCAAGGGTTGCCCCATCAAAGAGATCAAGTACTATAAAGTGTGGCAGGTGTGGCCAAATTGGACACAACAAAAGAACTTGTGAGGGGGGTCCATCTAAGAAAAAAAGAACCAAGAGAGAAGAGCCACAGGTCATTAGTTTGTATAGTTATTTGCAGTTGTTTGCTTAAGTTTGCATTTCCAATCATTAATTTTTCCATTTCATTGCAGGTGGTTGGAACCTCAGGAGAGGCTGGACCATCCAATGTTGCAGCTGGAGCTGGAGATGGAGGTGTGGAATTTGATGCTGACATTCCACTAAGCCAAGTAGTAGGACTTATAAGGAGATCAAGTGCTGAAAGTGTGGCTTTGAACAACCAAGAAGGTCCCCCAGCCTCCCAACCCTGATAAGCTGATGATTAACTATGATGATGAATTTGTATGAGTTTATATTTTGGTGGTTATTTTGGAGAAACAAACTGTGATGTTGTTTTTGTTGGTTTTGGTGGTGGTTATTAAGATAGTTTAACTTATTTGGAGTGTAAGGAATGAAACCTTTTGATGATGGTAACTTTTGGGTAATTTTTGTTTGCATTTTGGATGATTGTTTAAGTTTTCTGGACATGTTTGTATGAATCTGTTATGTTTTGAAACCTCATAGAGGTATTTGTAATTCACGATGATTGGTATTTATGGGTTGGTTATTTATGAGTTATTTAAATATTATTATTTATCATTATTTTAGAATTTGTGTTTTAGAAATTTATTATCATGAATTATCTATTCAATTTGCAAAGTAGTTTCATTTCACAAAAAAATATGAAAAAAGTAATTTAATCATGAAGTACAAATAATTTATTTTTTAAAATAGAATATGCATTTAATTTGCAGTTTATTTTGTAAAAAATTTGAAAATTGTATTTTTAATATAAATATCTAGCAATAGACTAACTATAAATTTGGTGTAAAACTATAACATTTACATCCATGCATAAAAATATATATTACAATGACAACCCTCCCATGAACCAAACGTAACTATGCATGCAAAGGGTATAATTGTCCACAAAAGTTGCTACAATAACCGTAAGGGTAAAATGGGAAATTCATTAAAATATTGATGCTGACGTCAGCAAAAACTAACGGAACCCTAACGGATGTAAGGTTTCTGAAACGTCGGGGGAGGTGGATGTAATTATGAAATTGCGAAGGGATTGGGCAATAATTACCCCAAACCTCAGGGGAGGTCCCTGTAATTATCCCATAAATTAAATATTGAGATTTTATTTGGTGTTTGGTTCTACAAATAAGAAAATCTGGGCAGCCCAGATTTGCCCGGGTTTTGGTGGGCCAGCCCCAATAAATTGCTCTTATCTCCCTATTACAATTGGGCCTCAACCCCTACAATTACATTATGGTGGAATAAGGAAACCATAAAATTACACCTTTGTCCTCCCTATATATATATATATATATATATATATATATATATATATATATACTAGTTGGTCCCGCACCGCGCATAGCGCGGTGCTGTTGCCCTGTGCATTTTTTGTAATAATTTTGATTGAATGAAACTCAACTGGAGCAAGAATTTGTTATTGTTACTGTTTAGCATTTGTGGATAGTGTACTTGGAAATGAACTGGTTTTTTATACGCTAAATAACAACACATACATACATACTACATCTGCATAGTGCTTTCTCCTAAACCTTTGTTCTCCACCAGGTGTGATTTTCTCAGCTATGAGTTTAAGGAGATGATCTAATAAACCAATCTCACCAATTCTTTTCCTTGCTTTTGCTCTCAACCGAGGCCGCAGAATCGGCTTCTCAGCTGTTGCACCTTTGGCCTTTATTACCTCCTAACATATTTTGTTCTGCAAGGTTGTATCTACATATCCCATAACAATTTGAAATTAGTACAAATTGAAAAAAAATGCTAGAAACTAAATGATTATTACATGTTTTAATAATTACCTTTCGGAAGACCATCGATGTTCATGATTTTTTAGAACAAGTGCTTCGTTGAATCTGGTTCAATTCTAGTTTCTCCTTTCTTCTTGTTCTGATTTTCTTTCTTTAGTTTACCTCTTCTCTTTCAAATTCTTGTTAGACTCATGGATCTTTTTATCTTCTTTTTCTTCACCCTCCTCTTCTTCTAAAATCTATTAGAGTGTTTTCACCATTATCCCATCATCATTATCTCTAACATTTTCGTTGCCTTCTTCTGATTCTAATTCTTTAATATCATAATCATCACTTAGTACTTTCATCTGGGCTTTCTAAAATCCATTAACAAAGCTTCAAGATGAATTCTGAACATTAATATTTTTATGTCTACCCAGATATTTCACTTGCCTTCTACTTCCCCACCTAACTATTCCATTGCATTTCAACTGTGACAAACAACCTTCCCAAATAATGTCTCTCACTAACATCACAATAGTTTAGTGAATCATTACTTATAAGCCAAAAACCTTGTAAGCTCTTCCGCTTAGGCTAAATCTCTGGTGGAACTAATTATATCGCGACCAGAGCCGTTCCGATCACAAACTTCTCATCCGAATCAGGGTACTATGTAATTTCTTTGTGCCTGTTTACCCCATTCCAACTTTCATTTCCGTCTTCTTACAAACCTTATAAAATTTCACAATCAAACACCAATAAAATAAATATGCTATCTTGGAAATTAGATAAATACAATTCATTAACTTTAAGTTTCAATTAATAATAAATAAATTACTTACCATAGGGATTCTGATAGACCTGAGATGAAATGGGATCTTGGAGGTAAATAGCAATACATATGTATATACATATACATAAATATAAACAAAAATATAGTTGTATGATTAATATATGTATATGAATACCTTTTAAGAGAAGACCAAATAAACATTGTCGGCCTAAAACAGGAGATTGCTCTGCTCCTAATTCCTGCTCCAGAAACATCAATACTACTCAAAACAGTCACTAATTTACTATGCACAAATATATCGTAAAACAGAGCTGAAAAATTCCATCAAGTAAGAAACTGTAAGAGAGAGAAAATTATTATAGAACAAAAAGGTGTGATCTTTTTCGTTTTTGAGATTGATTATTTTGTGGGTTTTCGTCAAAAGAATTCAGACTTATCAAGAAAAATCGGATCGAATCGTATCAAATTCAATTTCAATAGAATTGATTCTGCCACATAATTCAAAATGAACTACTCTCGAATTTCAATCACACAAAGATAGAGACAGAAAGGGCAATATTGTTGAACAAACATATGGAAGTAAACAATAAAGAAAAAAAAAATTGAAATTAAATGAACAAATAAATAGCTTACAGTAACTTATGGCACAAAAGAAAGAGCAGAAGGAATAAAAGAAGCTGGAGAAACTGTGTTTTTTTCGCACATGTGTCTTCAAACTCTCGGACCCTGCTACAACCCACGTGGGAAGAGAGAAGAAAAGAAGGCAATCGTGGAAGTAATCCGACCTGTAGTTGAAGACGGTGGAATTAAAGGGACACGAGAAAGGTGGGAGGGTCAGTTAACCAATTGGCCATTGTACGTCTCCCCATTTTTAAGTTCCACCAACTGTTACCCAGCATTGACAACCAAGCATCAGTTCAACTCGTTTTCATAATATATGCAAGAACAGGACATGAATATATCGATTTCAAACTTTCAAATCATAATATGCATTTTTATATCTGATAAAAAATTAAATTTAAAATCAGCAGCACAAGGTTAACAAAAGAAGTTAATCATTAAAATATGAAACTACATATAAATTGCCCTAATTCTAAAAAAAAAAAAAAAAAAGGGCTGAATTGTGAAGAAAACCAGTCGTACCATAGGGTGGCCTTGCGCGGTCTTGAGTAAAGAAAGAGGAAGCTGCAATTGCCAACAAATCAACCAATTAAAAATCCCCAAATCAATAGAAACCCTAGATAGGATCCGCAGCAACATCTATAGACTTACCATTGCTTTTTACCTTCAGCTGAAAGGAATGCTGTAACCGGGGTGGGTGAACCCTCATAGATATCAGGTGCCCACATATATAGAGTCAAAAGAGATATTGAGTCCGAAGGGGAGGGGGGTTTTCTTCGGGGCTCGAGAGATGGAATAGATAGGGCCCCACAAGTTTTGAATTCGCCGCTGGGGAATTCACACGAAAGGGAACGAGGAATTCTCAACGAAAAAAGTGCTCTCTGAACCGAACGTGAAAGTCGTTTCCATCAAAGTAAACAAGAAATAGACAAGTAAATTAACAGAACCAGAAAATTCAAATGGGAGAAAGCTTTGAGAGATTTTGTGGGAGAAAATTGACGAGTAAGGGTAATCTAACGATGAAAGAGAGAGAGAGATAAGAGCTGAGTCATAATCTGCCCTTTTCCCAGGACGACGTCTGTCACTTTCTCCAAAACGACGTCGTTTTGACAAAGTGGCCTCAAAATAAAAAAAAAAAAGGACGACGGACCAAAGATCTACTGTAGATAGAGAGTTACGCTCAATCCAAAGCAGCACCATTGTACTCTAAAAACACTCAACCAAAATATTTATTAACATATGAAAAATTATCCATGCGACAGTATTTAACTAATCAACTAATAATCCATAAAAAAAAAATCAAATCAACTAATAGGATAGATGATTTCTGTAACGATAGATCAATCAACATATACATATGGAGCTAACAAAGAGAAATCAATATATAAATCCACTGTTAGAAATAAATATCTCCTTTAGAATATTACGACAAATTGTTTGAAATTGGGGCAATAAATATTCTATTAGCACACTAAGCAAAAAGCACTTAAAATCCAAATTTCAAAATTAAGAACTAAAAGACATTACTTACCACTAATACACAAGATTTCATCCACACCCTTCGATTTAAGCTCATCCGCCTTCTCAACGAACCCAGGCACGTGCTTCAAGCTTTATAAAAAAACAAAATAAACAAACAAAAATGTAAAATTTAGTACAAAAAAATCAATTTAAAGCGTCGATTGATGAACGACGGAGGGAAATACCTGCAGGTAGGGGTAAAGGCACCGGGAACGGCGAAGAGAACGGCCTTTTTACCGGCGGTAAGGGAGTGAATTGAAACGCTTTGGAGTTTAGAGTCAAAAGAGATATTGAGTCCGAAGGGGAGGGGGGTTTTCTTCGGGGGCTCGAGAGATGGAATAGATGGAAAGTCGTTTTCCATCAAAGTAAACAAGAAATAGACAAGTAAATTAACAGAACCAGAAAATTCAAATGGGAGAAAGCTTTGAGAGATTTTGTGGGAGAAAATTGAGGAGTAAGGGTAATCTAACGATGAAAGAGAGAGAGAGATAAGAGGTTTTCGTTGCCTTCTTCTGATTCTAATTCTTTAATATCATAATCATCACTTAGTACTTTCATCTGGGCTTTCTAAAATCCATTAACAAAGCTTCAAGATGAATTCTGAACATTAATATTTTTATGTCTACCCAGATATTTCACTTGCCTTCTACTTCCCCACCTAACTATTCCATTGCATTTCAACTGAGACAAACAACCTTCCCAAATAATGTCTCTCACTAACATCACAATAGTTTAGTGAATCATTACTTATAAGCCAAAAACCTTGTAAGCTCTTCCGCTTAGGCTAAATCTCTGGTGGAACTAATTATATAGCGACCAGAGCCGTCCCGATCACAAACTTCTCATCCGAATCAGGGTACTATGTAATTTCTTTGTGCATGTTTACCCCATTCCAACTTTCATTTCCGTCTTCTTACAAACCTTATAAAATTTCACAATCAAACACCAATAAAATAAATATGCTATCTTGGAAATTAGATAAATACAATTCATTAACTTTAAGTTTCAATTAATAATAAATAAATTACTTACCATAGGGATTCTGATAGACCTGAGATGAAATGGGATCTTGGAGGTAAATAGCAATACACATGTATATACATATACATAAATATAAACAAAAATATAGTTGTATGATTAATATATGTATATGAATACCTTTTAAGAGAAGACCAAATAAACATTGTCGGCCTAAAACAGGAGATTGCTCTGCTCCTAATTCCTGCTCCAGAAACATCAATACTACTCAAAACAGTCACTAATTTACTATGCAGAAATATATATTTAACTAACTATTGTGTGTTTGTGTGTGTTTTACGAATGTATATATGCATAATCTACATGACTAATTTGGGTACTGCTATTATTGAATTACAAGAAAACAAATTATAAAGCAAAGTAATCTAAATATTCACCGTCTTTATTAAAAATCATATGAAATTTTCACATTTTTCATTTTCGATGATTTACCGTTCCGCGAAAAAATACAAAACCAAAGATCACATATATTCTTCTACATCTAATAAAAACTCAAAATATATGGGTTGTATATAATTAAGATACAAAATAACATAAGGATTTATGCAATCAATTATTATGCTATTAGAGCCAAAATTTCTTCATCAGCAATATGTGATGAACACTAAACAATTCAGCACTAATGAGAAAACAGCCATCTTGACATCCATGTTTGATGTCTTTGAAAAGTACCTTATAACATCTTCAACTACTTTATTGGCTTTAACGTGAGATTTGAGAATCATTCACATTTAGACAAAATCTAATTATTCGATTTTATCACATATACGATGAAGTGGTATCAAACGAACTAATCTTGTATTCGTTATTCACCTGAGGAGTGTCTTCTTTGATCGGCATCTTATCAGACTCTTCATAAGTAGCACAAGTACTCGAATATAACAAAGTATTTGAAGCAATATTATGATAATGCCTGCACCAATGAAAAAGTAAGTTGAGATAACAATTTAAATGGATATGTATATTTCTGACAAAATTTGAGGATGAAAGAAATTTAAAACACCTTGTTCAGCTGTACTTTCACCAACATAAGCTACAGCAGCAAAATGCATAACAACATCAAGAGCATTCTCTGAATTTTGTTTATTTATCTATTACAAATTCCCCAATCATCTTCAATAGCTCGCATATTTTGATCTGTCTTTTGAGCACAAGTTTTGATTCTGAACTTCCTCCACCATCAGTGCTCTTTCAAGGACACTTCTCAAATCCCAATACAATTTCTTTTCAAGTAATGTTGTTTCTTTAAATCTTTTAAGACGTTCTAGAGCCTTTGCACCCTTCTGTAGTGTTGCAACCTAAACTTAAACAATAAGTTAAACGCCCATGCAAGTTTAATTCTAATTCAAGTCATATTTTGGCATATATAAGAAAAGAAATTTAGATCAGTAGTTGAATTACCTCATTCTTACACATCTTAAGTTATGCTTCTAGAGGAGCAATGACTGGCTCAATAAGAATAGAGTTTTCATCCTTCGATTGTCATAAACCCTTATAAGAGTTTTTTCAGCTGCACACTTAAATGGAGAATTTGGTTGTATTGTCCGCTCTTACAATTACATTTTTCAGGATAAATAGCTACCTGAAAAAGTTATAACATGAGGAATAAACAATTAGATTTAGGACATTGGATCAACTTTATGGCACATACATCAAAACCCTTTCAGTGGAAGTGGAAAAGAAAGGGGAAAATATACTTTTAGTCCTATATATACACAGTCAATACTTTTCCTGCAAAAATATAAAAATATTATTTGGTCCCCAAATTTTTAAGTTTGATTAATCTAAGAAAACAATGATCATCAAGAAATTGGTCATCTTCAAAAGTCGTACAACATGGAAACCTGATTGGAAGGCTCGAACGGTCCCTTCCCTTGCATAGAGAAGTACATGAACTGCAAGATACATCCAGGCCTACAACATACAAAAAAAAAATGAACGACCAAAATTATCAGATCAATGTCAAATTAACCTTTATAATTTAATCAGACTTACTTATATGTTGTCGTGCCAACACCAGTTTCTCCTACTTCTCCATAACGTCTTGAACCTCCTCTAGCCTTAGAATAACTTGCGTAATAGAACTCGGAGATTATGTCAGAGAAGAATATAAAAGCAGATCCGGCTGCAAAAATGCCCTTTCTCACCGTCTCACAAGGTGGTGGAGAATCAAAAAGAATTTCTTTGTATTTGGTGTGATAAGCATTCCTCACAGAACCAGCCAGCAAGCATGCCTCAACAATGATAGATGCCACCCTATTTCAACAACATTAAATCAATAATATATAAAAAGGCAATGCTGGATTAAGTAAATTTCTCAACTTTTTATTACTTCAAGTATTGACTGTAATGAATTTTTACCAGCACTCCAGAAGATTATGAAAAGAACAACACAAGCCCTTGAACCTCCGGGTTTTAGTGGATTTCCGCAGCAGAAAAATTTGCTTGCAACCAATATAATTATTTGACTCGCCATAAGGAATAGAGATGCACCAACGTCATACCCACTCGCAATGTCAGAATCATAAACACAATATTCATAGTAATTCTCATTGTTTGGATTAGAATGGCCCTGGTTAACAATGGCATAATTCGGATATTAGGAACGATAAATGTGAGATGAAATGGTGAACATTTTACACAACTTAAAAATTATATCTACAAGTTCAATCTTCACATTTACTACAAACATATGATGTATCTTGATTTAATAAGAGGAAATCAATAATACATTCCCAAGTCAAGAAAATACTAACAAACATAAATACTACTCATGTTTAATATCTAAATACCCTGGGAACAAAAATAATTTACAAACAAACTTAAGTACCACGGTATATGAAGAGATTCTCAATATTAAGTATGATGTTTTCAAAAATCTCAACTTGGATCACAAAATTATCAAAGAGTTTTCTCAATTATAGTCTAAAGTAGTACAAGGATTAAGAATTTTCAAGTCATTTCACGAAATCCCATATCAATAACAAAAATACTTCAAAAGTTTTGGAGAAAGTAAAAGACACTTAAAGCTAAGGGATAAAAATGCACAAATTAATGAGTAGAATGGAAAAGGACTTTTTTTTTAATTTAAAAAAAAAAAAGGGCAAACTTACACTACTTGTTCTCTGCTCCGCAGCAACAGCTAACCTAAAAGCAATAAGACCAAGAATGAAGACATTAATCATTAAAAGTTTGGAAGCCATTGAAGTAAAAATTTCAGTTTTCACACACACATACAAACAGAATTGACAAGAAATAGATGGAAAAAGAACCGGCAGAATTCCAAACGCCGGCAACACCTACTTCAGGCCATGGGTTTTAAAGCCTTGCAAGAGACGATTTCAACCGGGTAATCAATTTGATGATTGGTGGCCAAGGCACCGGAATCAGAAAATCAGGTTTTGAGATGAGAGTAATTCTTTGTTGGAGGTAAGAGCTGAGTCCCA
Organism: Penstemon davidsonii; assembly: GCA_034814905.1. NCBI lineage: Eukaryota > Viridiplantae > Streptophyta > Magnoliopsida > Lamiales > Plantaginaceae > Penstemon > Penstemon davidsonii. The sequence goes on from JAYDYQ010002688.1 coordinate 12,104,387, forward strand.
CCACTTTTGCCGCGACCGCCGCCACGAACCAGAACACTGCCACACGCGAACTGCCTCTCTCTCGCAAATCACCAATTTTGACAGAAGGAAGAAAAAGGGGAGAAAAGGAGAAAAAAGAGTGGAAAAAGGATTCTTGTGGAGAGAAACGGTGAGTCATAATCGGCCTTTCACAGTAGATCGACGTCTGGAATTTTCTTTGTGAGGTTTTGGGTTTGATGATTTAGATGATAAACTGAAATATTAGATGACTCATTGAAGCTATATCCCTAAATGGATGACTCACTGAAGCTACAATATACGTGGAGTATTGACTGCCTCCACACGAAAGATCATAATTGAAGCCTGGGTAGCAAATGGAACTTTAGAATTGAAGCTTGGATAACAAAATAAAGTGCAATTTCAACTCCTAAAAAAAAACCTCTTTTGCTTACCGTATACTCGAAGCTTTTCAATTCGCATCTTCCATTTCTCTACAAAAACTTAAATCAAATAAGAACACAACAACGAAAAAGTTAAGATTTCAGACATAAGGAGAATCAATTTTGAGAGGGGAGAGATGAGACAAAAATAAATTTAGACAAAAAATAATTTCACTGAAAAAAAAAATTAATTCTAACCATCTAGCACCGCAGCTGGCACGGGGATAATTTCATGTAGATAATTGTTCTCAATTCCACAAGAATTTGGTGGTTTCAAATGTGGGCACGCAGGCGAGAAAGGGGCCCCGTCTCGTTCCACGGCATCAAACAAAAGGAGCATTTTGATTCGAACACAGCTATCAAGAAATATGACATGCCTATATATAGCTTGAAACTATCTAGGTCTGACCTTAGTTTATACCACTATAGTCTTTAAAATTGAATTGTGAATTTGAACGGATAAATTCGAGGCATATTATTCCACTTTTCTACCAGAGTAACAAGAACAACATGATATGCCCTTTCAGAAATTCAAAAATTGTACGTCCCATAAGATCCCAAAGAAAATCCACATATTGGACTATCTTGAAATATCACACCTCAATCTCCAAAGACTTTCTGTAATATGCCTACTCATTTGATTCTCCTGGAAATATCACCAAATGCTAAAGCAATAGTTTCAAATTTGAGAATCAAAATAGCATGTAGAAACCTATATCACTTTCATAACAGATCACATGGAGTCCAGATATGTAGAGCAGTTTATTAAATAAGCATAATTAATCCTCAAACTGAAATTTCAGAATCAATATAGCATGTACAAACCTATATCACTTTCATAGCAGGCGAACAAAAAAATTCAATGAAACAATAAGAAACTAAAAAATAAGATGAACTGAACAAACAATGAACTCACAGTAAGTATTCGAGCAGAGCAAACACCAAAGGAATTAAAGTAACTTGTAGAAATTAACTAAGGTTCATGATGTTATCTTGCGCCTATAACGGTGACAAAAATAACTTTTGATGAAAACAAAAGAGAAAATAATTATTGCTAATAAAATTTTCAGGAGTCTGACACTATAACAAGAACGAGGAAACTCCAACAATTTATGAGGTTGAAGAAACTAAAAGAAAGCTGAAAGAACTACTAAGGAAAAGATTTTACATAGCAAATGTTCTTATGACGACACTAATCGAATTTCCTCATGAAAAGAACAATGGAGTGAATATATGAATCAACATATTATTATTAGCTTCAAAAGATGTGGAGTAAAGAATCCTTGAGCTATATAATAAGCACAAACATGGCTATGAACCAGTCAATTCCCAAACCAAAACCATGAGAAATTTAGAATAGATTTGTGTTTGGGTAACCATAGAAGAAGATAAATATCATCGAGCAATACCTGCTGCCAATATTTTACCATCTCGCATGCAAGTCTTCGTTTAACAGCAAGCGTGGCCTTAGTACCGTCAATTGCAAGTCCAAGCTGAATATCTACACCCTGTTCAAGAAACAGAGTGATTTTTTTTTTTTTTTGTGATTGCAGAAACAGAGCAATTTCATGCCCAAAGAAATTTAACTTTATATACATCAATCAATCAAGCACCACTAATCTAGGAGCAAAAAATGACTCTCTTGGTGGTGTTATATAGTTCTAATACTCGAATAAGGCATCTACTTAATGAACCAATATACTTGGCCTAGTGCTTGGAGGCAAAGTGCTCGTAGGACTTCTCCAGCAAGGTCCACGGGAAGATTTTACCTAAAGAAGAAAGAGTGAATTTATAGCCCCCATGAAGAATATTCTTCTAATTGGTATCTCGAGACATCAAAAAGATACCTGAGTTCATTTGGCATATGAGGGAGCACATGTCGAACAACACAATCAAGGTAACCGGCTGCCTTTAAAAAAACATCAACAGAAGATCGCCTGCTCTCTGTTGGAAAAAGACACATGTAACCTCAGAAGTAAAGAAAATTATTAGAATCATACAATTCGAAAAAGCTACCTAAGTCCTAAGCTAAAGAAATTAACTGCACTTACCTTCTGATACCTAAGATTGATAACCATCATTTGATGTTCTTGGAAGAAACAACAAATTAGCGTGTGATAATGCTAGTGTTGCCATCAAGTGCAAAACGGATAATACTTCATACCAAGCACTATACATTGCCGTTTCCTGAATGTATATAATAAAATCGATAATGAGATGAACAATACACTAAATTAATTTGATTAAACAGGTAAAAAAGGTTATGCTTGACAAGTTGAAATCCTAATTTGACCTCAGGTTCATCCTCATGATTGATTCAAACAAATGGTACCTTGTGTTGCATAGGACTCCCTGCAAAATGCAAAGGAGTAGTAACACTTAGAAATATGAACATCAACATGTGATCTAGAGATCAAAATCAAGCCAAGCCACTCGATATTCATCTCGAGTTCATCAATAAAAGATTGTTTGAGCTCAACTGGTTCTCAAATAAAATCAAGATGGAACAATATATTTTGTTTCATAGTTTCTGAAACTCGATTCTAACTCGACTTGTATAAGCTTAAAATGATAATATACGTATATAAATGTCAAGCTAATCGACTCAAATAAAGCTTGTTCAGAGCTTAATACGTGAACTCATTTAACCCATAGCACACGGTATTAGAGCTATTAACTACTATGTTTACACCCCTAATCAGAACTGGATTAGAATTGAACAAACTTACCATCTTTAACCAATCCCAAAAGCACCGGCAAATAGTCTTCTAAAGCATGAAGAAGATCACCCTACGTCGAACCTCCTGTAAGAAAAGGACGATGCAACATTAACATCAGACAGCATCAATGAAAACAAAACGTTTAAAGAAAACACATTTATAGTACTACTAACCGTGTTGAGTAGCGGTTCTACGTCTGGTTCTTGTAATAGTTGGACCTTCTTGCCCAGCCATAACTACTATACGGGTCCACAAGAGCAAAGAGGCGTTCCACTAAAATCTTACTTAGGTGATCACCTAGTGCAAGAGAAAAATCGACAGGCATAGGGATCCGTAAACCTGGAACATATACAGAAACTTCCCCAATGTTTGATGGTCTTCTCCTATTTCCACCTCCATCTTTTGGAGTCGATACAAAGCATCCCATGTCCGAGGAGATTTCTTCACTGTAATTCAACAAAATTGATTGACACTTAGGAGATTGACCACAATGAACATGGGATTATGGGAATAGTCAAAAGAACAATTTCTTGTATTATGACATTTAGGAGGTTAGAAGGAAATGTGAAATAATCACAATAACTTCTGAAAACTGAGCAAGAGGTCAATAATAAAGTGCCAAAGTCAATAAATGAAGTCAGCTAAAAGAGGCAATTGGGTAACTCAGGTGCATAGCTATATGTGTCAAAATTTATAATAACTGAGGGGAGTAAATTTGCTTACCAGGTTCTTTATTTATCAAAATAGTAATAGCTGGGTCAATTTCTGCAAGAAAACAATATAATGAAAATGTAAGCACTAATATTCATACAAAAAGGGAAAGAAAGTAAAAAAAAAAACTGTAATATCTTCATTGTCACAAGAAAGGTATGACAAATTCCCAACTCTCTTAATGTTAGTTGCCTTAAAAGCATTCTTCATCAAGTTTAATCACTATTAACTCTGAATTGTTAAATAAAAAAATCCCACTATCTATTATTTTCCTCAAGAGAGAAGCTTTAGATTCAAGTAACAATATGAGTAAAGTATCACCAAAAACCAGAGTTTAAAAAGCAAACAGATTCAAGCCTTCACAAGAACTAAACTAAACCCAATACCCAGAAAAAATAAGAGAGAAGGGAAAGAACCCAGTTCAATTATTGCAAATTAAAACAGAGAATGAGTCAATTTAGTACGAAAAAGGAAAAAAGGAAAAATCGCTGGAGGCTTTTGGAATCATGGAGAGGAGCCAAAAATCAGCTCTTGGTTTTTAGGATGGAGTAGACAAAGTAGGAAGAATATGAAGCAAAAACTTGCCCGTAATTCCTGAGATATTGTATAACATTAGCTCAAGTGGATTTTGTTTCTGAATTTACCAATATATTGATCTACTAAAGCAATGGAGCCCTTATTTACTTATACATTCATAATAAGATATGCACACTTCATTACGATTAAGTAAATCAAAATGTAGCGTAACTCACTTTGTCTCTCAGCTGCACCTTCCTCTCTGCTCTTTCAGCTGCATTAACTGCCTCGCGTTCAGCTAAAACATAAGAACACACAAGTCAAAATCTATGATGTTCAAGGGAGGCCAAACAATTAACTTGGTACCAAAACTCAAAAGACATGGCTGGAAGAGCAGATGAGAAACATAGAAACTGAAGAGACTTGGGAAGCAGAAAAGAGCTAGGTTGTCACAAGTGAGAATCTATGAATGTACCTTTTAAATCAGGCGTTCTTTCAACCTTTGTCATGTTTAATTGATTAACTATCTCATTTATTCACTTTTCCACCCTTACAGTGCGAACCTAAACAAGAAAACAAAAGTTAATTTTGATTTCTAAGACTCCAAGCTCAATCAAAAGAAGGTTGCTTGATTTAGGACAAAAACAAGCAGTCACAAAATCATGACAAATGCATGATGAAGCTCACCATTTTTGAACTGTAAAAACCAACTTGCCCAACATCCATTGAAGCTGTCTTCTTAAGATTTTGCCATGGGGTGTAAACAACATCAACATTGTTTACTTTGTTTCCTGCCAGATTAATAAAGTTGAAGATTAAAAACCATGAACAAGCGATTCAGTACACTGTCAAACTTGCATCAAACATAAAAAGTAATGGAGTTGTTAAAATCTATAATATGATGACAAAAAAGCACTTGCCTTGAATTGAATTTGCTTTAACCAGTTGGGCACAATCTTCCAATACACCTTCAGATATATCATCAATGGTTTGACCCTTGTGCAATCTCAGATAAACATGGGCAGAAGACATTTTGTCCACATGGAACCTACATAAAACATCCCAGTTAAAGAACATTTTTAGAAAAATATTTCAGCTTTCTAATAGGTTTGCCTTCAGATAAATCTAAAGTAAATCATCTTGGTACAACTCAAAAAGGGTCTACCATAACAGAAAAATGACTGCTCCAAGCTTCATCATCATATATGAAACAAGAATTAGACAGACTTAATAAGCAATAGCGTGGAATTAAATTTTCTAGTAAGACATTCATAAGACAATACATTTAAAGTGATTGACTACTAGAGTTAGTTCACTATATAGTCAAGAAATTTGTGATGTCAAGCATTTGCACATGAAACTTTCATATTTCCGTGTAAAGAGACAAATATAGGTCTCATTTTCTTTCCTAAGGAAACTTCCATAGTATACATCCATGGAAACAAACAAATTTCATCCATTGTGCTTGTTTCCAAATTTGCACTTATAATTCCTATATCTCTTTAGAAATAAGCCCACATTATAAGCATTTAGTAAATTGAACAAACATAGCTTAAGCTACATCATTTAAGCTTCCGCAAAACATAATTACTTAATTATAAACCACAAAATCAAAACACTCTTAAAACTAAAAAGACAATCTCCACAATAAACTTTCACTTTGAGGTTAAAAAAAATCAATAATCTTACTTTTCTTTTGCCACGGTCTTGAGTAAAGAAAGAGGAAGCTGCAATTGCCAACAAATCAACCAATTAAAAATCCCCAAATCAATAGAAACCTTAGATAGGATCGGCAGCAACATCTATAGACTTACCATTGCTTTTTACCTTCAGCTGAAAGGAATGCTGTAACCGGGGTGGGTGAACCCTCATAAATAAGATTTAAATAAATTGAAAATGCATTCTCTTATCACCAATTCAGCGACCTATTTTTTCTTTCTTTTCCTAATTAATTTAAACCAATCTGCAATTGCAGTTGAGATCGGAATAATCTAATATAATCTCTTAACACAATTTCTTGAAACATAGAATAAAAAGATATAAAATTGAAAGAATACCCGGAATCTGAGAGCAGAAATATGCACTGCAACATGTTTTTGTCTTTTCAAATTCCAATTCTCTTTTTGTATCTCTCTGAAAGTCGTTTTCCATCAAAGTAAACAAGAAATAGACAAGTAAATTAACAGAACCAGAAAATTCAAATGGGAGAAAGCTTTGAGAGATTTTGTGGGAGAAAATTGAGGAGTAAGGGTAACCTATCGATGAAAGAGAGAGAGAGAGATAAGAGATGAGTCATAATCTGCCCTTTTCTCAGGACGACGTCTGTCACTTTCTCCAAAACGACGTCGTTTTGACAAGGCGGCCTCAAAATAAAAAAAAAAAAGGACGACGGACCAAAATCTACTGTAGCTAGAGACTTACGCTCTTATATGTACTTAATTAATATATATATATATATATATATATGTGTGTGTGTGTGTGTTTTTTTTTTTAATATTTTCCTTTCACATAAAATATGAAAATAGACGCATAAAAATTCAGGCTGACACATTTGGTACCATATTTTAACAAATTCACTCACATTTGGTACCGTCGTTAAAAATCACAGTTAAGTGGGTAAACTTTTGTTAAGTCAATTTGGATTATTGCAAAATCGATATCATTACTTATGTTTACTTACAATTATACCCCACATCTACAAATTTACTAACGATTTTAGTCCATATTGTTGCCCAATTTCATTTTGGCTCGATTAAGACCATTTGCAGACCAATTTGGAGATTTTACTTATTATGTTTACATATTTATAATCTATTTAACTAATTTGATATCGTAAACAATTTATTATTAAACTTAAAAAACATACCCTTACAGCTTCAGTTAAAACAATTTGTTCAATTAAAAACCGATTTTGGGTTCAAATTATAATTATCACATTTTTTTATATTGACAATTGTTTCAAAGAAAATCGTTGATGATTTTCTTTATCAAGAGTTTTATACTATATTAAGTTTTGGGTGTAAGCATAATAAACGTGTCGAGTATAAAAAATTTAGGGAAAGAATAACATTCCGTAAGTGCTAAAGGCATTTTTTGGAATAATTTATTATTATTCCAAAATCGATTTTTAATTGAACAAATTGTTTTAAATGAAATTGTAAGGGCACAAATTGATATGAACATATTGGAAGAAAATGTGGAGTGGTGGAGCAGAGCTCTCTCCCGAGGAATGAAAAATTGATATGATTTGGGACCGGACTTGTGAATAAAAGAAAGGGTACAAATGTCAAATGAGCATAATCATGTTTTTATCATGCAAACCAAACACTTAAATCCAAATAATAACTCAATTACAATTGGAGTGAAAATGTATAACCAAACCCCACACTATATAATTGCATTACATTATATTATTGTGGAATAGCTAATTCCACCTTATTTAATTAGGAGAACCAAACGGGGAGAGATGAAAATGAAACATTGGTATTGTGTAGGGAAGTCCAGATCCGGATAATTTATTCGAATTCCGGACCTCCAGCGAACTCGGATTCGGTATTGGGTTTGAGGGATCCAATCGGATCCGGAGCGGATTCGGGCAGGACAATGGACTAACGGACTTGGATCCGGATCTACCCCGATTCGATTCAAGTCCGACCCATTGACAACCCTAATTTTACAGAGAGTTCTAAAATGTTCATAATTGAAAAAGGTTATTGTATCATGATTTCCCATTAAAAAAATTACTCCTACTCGTTCGAATCCATTCAATCAAGAATCAATTATATTATCCATGTCTTTTCACGGCCACCTTTTAAAAGTGATATGCAATTACATAAAAAGAATATTACATTTGTTTTGTTATTACATTAGTTTAGGACTTGGGACGAATCAAATTCAAAAAATTTAGAAACATTCATGATACTAGTCCTGTAGTCCATGCTAAAACCTTTTACGGAACTTTTTTTTACTAGACCGGGACTAGGAAAGAGTTCCTAGATCGGGTGGCTAGAAATGTACCAAAACTTTAATTGTGGTGATGTCATGTTCTCATAATGCATGTTGTTGGACATTTCTAACCAAAAATTCTATGAAATTCTCTAAATTTGATCTAGTAAATAATGTCCTACCTTTTTCTCTTGTTATACTCAATAGTTGTGTGAGTTTTCCATTCAAAACACATCAAGTTTGAAAAATATTGTGTAATGCCTTTCAGGACTAAGTTTGAGTCTAAGCTGATAAGTCAAAAAACATGTTAAAAACATAGAGCTACTTGAACTTAACTCATGTTCAAATCGATTCAATATCTCAATTCTCGACACAGAAATTTCGAACATAAGCTCTAAGAGAAATTCAATATCTCAATTCTCAACACGGTAATTTCGAACATAAGCTCTAAAAGAAATTCAAATCAAACTTAGATAAACACTATTACTTTTGAATCGATTTGAACATGAGTTAAGTTCAAGTAGCTCTATGTTTCAGCAGACAAAAGAGAGATAATGCAACTATAGAGAACAAAAGTGAACCTCTACAATTCTATTTGCATTTACACAAAATCAGTGAACTTAGTACTGAGACTGATATTTATATAAGCATAGGATATTATTACATTTCAACGCTGCTCTTTTAAAAATGGTTACAAGGGGGATAATAAAATATCATCAAAATCTCATTCCATCTTAATATAACATTAAGTTAGATAGTAGATACCACATTAATAAAAATATATTTATAATTAGTTAATTATTTGATTTGTACTAGGCGTTCTCTGAAGATTAACAAGTGAATAATAAGCTCCATTTGGCCCTTTACCCAACAAAGAAGAATGACTCCCTTTTTCCACAACTTTCCCCTTCTCCAAAACAGCAATAAAATCACAATTCTGTATAGTACTTAACCTATGTGCCACAACAACACTAGTCCTACCAATCATCACCCGTTCGAGTGCATCCTGCACCACCTTCTCCGATTGCGTGTCCAATGCACTCGTGGCCTCATCGAGCAACAAAATTGCCGGATTTTTCAAAATGGCACGAGCTATTGCGATCCTCTGCTTCTGTCCACCCGATAATTGTAGCCCTCGATCTCCACAAAATGTATCGTAGCCATTCTTCAATCCCGCGATGAAATCGTGAGCGTTGGCTGCCTTAGCTGCTTCAATGATCTCAACTTCGTTTATATCTTCTGATGCTCCGTAAGCTATATTTTGTCGTATGGTACACGCAAATAACGTTGGTTCTTGACTAACTAGAGCAATGTGCTTCCTCATCGCTCGTAAATGATAAGACTTGATATCTTTTCCATCGATTTTCACAACTCCTCGAATTGGGTCGTAAAATCTTTCGATTAGGCTTATTATGGTCGATTTTCCGGATCCACTTTGACCCACTAGTGCTGTCGATTTTCCCGCCTCAATGTTTATTGAGAACCCTTTAAAGATTGTTGTGTCGGGCCTAGCGGGATAGGCGAACTCAATGTCGTGTATCTCAATGTGGCCCATTAATTTATCGGGCTTAAACCCATCTTGATCTTCAGGTTCAATCAAGGAATACCGATCAAGCACTGAGAAAACAGACCCCACGGCATTGGCACCTTTGGCTAGATCGTTAGTCATTGTTCCTGCATCGCCTATAACACGACCCGTGCTCACTAAAATCATGAAAGTTTGGAATAGGGCCTCGGCTCCTATGAACCCTTCTGCTATAAGTTTGCCACCGTACCAAAAATCTAAGGCCCAAGTGCATACCATGAGACTTTGGGAGGTCCCGAGCCCAATACCTGCGTACCAAGATTGGCGTAAACTTTCTTTTCGAGGCCCTTGTTGGGCTTTTTCGAGCATTTGGAGAATCCGAGATTGGGAAGAGAAAGCTGTCACAGTTCGGAGATTGGAGACGGCTTCGGCTGCGAGCTTGCTACTTTCGTCTTGAGATTTCATAGCTTTTTTTGACATATTTGTTAGAAGAACTCGTCTGCAGTAGTAACAAATTATGATGATGGGTTGTACGGCTATCATTACCAATGCAAGCTTCCATGCAATGGCTAGACCCATGGTGCAAGCTATGATCACCGCGGAAAAAGTTTGAATTAGGAGAGCCATCCGATCGCCTACCAAAGACCGCACCTGTAAATTTTTGAAACATAAATAAGAATTGAGGTTTCAATTATTATTCGAATATGAAAAATTCTAAACCAAACATGGCGAAGCTTCGCCAGATCCGTCTGACCACAGAACATGTATATTTGCACTTATTTTGCTATTGGTCACTTTTCTAGAAGTGTAATTCAATCACAAGACAAGTGTACTGCACTTTCTAAGTGAATGTTTTGGGTTCAGTCGAAGCCGGTCTAGGCTAGAATTACCACTTAAAGAAGATAAAATGTGGCTAGTGACCATACCACATTAGCATCTTTGGCTAGTCGAGAGCAAACAGCACCGGTAGCATTCTCTTCTTGATCAAACCACCCGATTTCAAAGGTGAGCATCTTTGATAACATCCTTTCTCTAATTCTCTTTGTCAACTTTTCCCCCATTGCCGCAAAATTATAGTGTTGGCAAATATTGATCAAGACCGAGAACACCGCCAAGCCTAAGAAACACAACGCATATATTTTTATCTTCTCCTTAATCACACTATGATCCTGTAGGAAATAAACCGATATCATTGATCCCATTGCAAATGCATATATTGGTTGAATAGCACCGAACAATATCGCAGCTATACATCCCAATAACGCTTGCTTCCATTCAGGAGAATTCATAGCTAGTAATCTTCTAAACGATGGTGATGGTAATACTTGATTGTGGGGCAAATTTGTTATTTCCATTACTCGACTTGGTGCAGCGGAGTTGGCTGAACTTGACCGGCTGACTATCGAGAGCCGTCTACTACTCGTGTTATGAATATCGGTATTTGCAATGGATGCTGATCCGAATATAGTATTGGCACTAGAAAATTCTTTGATTTTCTCGGTTTGTTGGAGACGTACGAGACTAGTGTATAGGCCTCCAGTATCTTTCATAAGCTCATTGTGCGAACCTATTTCCATGATTTGGCCATTTTGGACCACGGCAATAAGGTCAGCACTGTGGATCGTGGAAAGGCGATGGGCTATGACGATTGAGGTCCGGCCCATTGCTGCCTTGTCCAGAGCTTCTTGGACTACTCGTTCGGACTCTGAATCGAGAGCACTTGTGGCCTCATCAAGTAGGAGAATTTGAGGTGCTTTTATTATGGCTCTAGCTATAGCTATTCTCTGCTTCTGGCCTCCCGACATTTGTACTCCTCTCTCACCTACCTGCATACGCACACAATTTCATGTTAATATTTTGATCAAGGCACATCAGAAGGGCATTGCAAATAGATGGAAAACTATAGTTATTATCAAATTTGGACAACGAACTAATTAAATGAATACTAGATGATAACATAAGAAGAAAAATGATTTTTGGTTCATTAGGACAGGACCCTAATCACTTTTAGTCCTGTACTTTGAGAAATAACCCACGTGGTCCCAACTTTTTAATTAAATGTGCACATTTCATTATCCTCCCCCCTTTTCATCTAATTTTTGCATTTTTATTCCCATAAAACAATCTCTGTTTTGTACTTTGGGTCATGTAGGATTGTCCTATTTAGCACTTTTGGTCCCAAATTGGACAGGAAGGGAGAAATGACGAAATGTGTTAGAAAAAAAACAATAAAATAAAGAAATGGGCAAAAGATGTTATTTTTAAAGTGAGGAGACTAAAAGTGTTGAGTGAGCATTCCCGCGGAACTAAAAGTGCAATTTCTTTATATAAGTGAGGTAAAAGAAGTGCTCATGTCTGGTATATAAATACTTTTCAAGTTTCTGATAGTCAAACTTCCAAAATAAAGAATAAAATGAAGATATAGTTTATCTGGAGAAGGTAACATAGGCAATATTGGATGTTGTGTATGTCCACACTCAATCATGCTAATAAAATAATAGATTATGCACTGATAATTCAGATTAGTTTAAAATGTCTCCAAGTTGAGAAATTCTATATCCTATTTTTAAATTTTGGGAGGAAACTATGAAAAGATTCGACTTAACATTCTAAGATAGATGAAATGTAGTTCTCGATGCAGTATATGATTCTTCCGAGCAATAATAAGAATCACTTGGCATGAAAGTTGTCAAAAGAGTACTAAACTCTTATCTCAATAATGGACACACGGAGCTATATATATGTCGATTCTTATCCCTTCGCCTTTTCATCACTTCCACTAGTTCTGGTAATCAATTATTTCGCCAAATTTGAATTTAATGAATCAATGTATGCTTTATAAATCAAGTGGGGGCGATACTAGAAGGTGAAACTTAGTATTTTAGTCCATGTGAAATGTCACTTAGCCCCGTGTCAAAAATAAATGGGCGCTTAAACCCCTTATGCTTAAAAAACCAAAGGTTGTTGCCTAAGTACGAGTCAAACTCACCTGAGTATTGTAACCTTGAGGCAATTGAGTAATGAAGTTATGAGCATTAGCAGCTTTAGCAGCCTCGATAACCTCTTCAACCGAAGCATCTTCTTTCCCAAAAAGTATATTCTCTTTAATTGTAGTTGCAAATAATGCAGGTTCTTGACTCACAAGTCCCATTTGAGACCTTAGCCACTTAATCTGCAACTTATCAATAGCTACACCATCAATGAGAATTTCACCACCAATCGGGTCGTAAAATCTTTGCAATAGAGCAATCACAGTTGACTTTCCACATCCACTTCCTCCGACCAACGCCACCGTTTTTCCTGCCGGGACTTTTAAATTAAAATCTTCAAAAATTAAGCTCTCGGGCCTTGATGGGTAAGAAAATTTGATATGTCTGAATTCGACTTCTCCAGACACGTTTTGAAGGATTTGGCCTTCCATGTTGTCTGAGTCGATTTTTGGAACTCGATTAATGACTTCTCTTATTCGCTCCCCGGCAGCACTTGCTTCATAAAAGTACTTTAGGTTGGACAATCCTGAACCAAGTGTTCTGTTCCATTGCAAATTTGTTAGTTGTAACTCACTAAAATGATCAAAACTGCTATTTTGAATGCACTTACTAAAAGTGCCGAGTGTATGGCCCTGTGAGACTAAAAATGCAATTTAACCAAAAAAATAAAATAAATAAGCAATCGAGAAGAAGATCGAAAATTCTTACATTCCGCCAGTGGCAATTGCAGCTCCAACCGCAAACACGGTGCCTCCTTGGGCTCCATGATACATGACCAATCTACTACCGTAATAACACAAAAAGGACCAAATTGCAAATACCACACCATTACTACCAATAGCCAAACCTTTGGCTAAACCTTGCCTTAATCCAAGCTTCACGGTCCCTTGAAGAGCAGTAGAATAAGAGGCAATCATCTTGCTCTCTCCAGCAAAGGAATAAACCGTACGGATAGAAGAAATGGCTTGCTCGACTATTACATTAGCTTTACTATACTCATCTCTGATTTTTCTTGTAATGCTCATTAGAGCCCTACCATACATCAAACCCGGTATAACAAGAACGACAATAAAAGGAAATCCCGCGATTGCTAATCTCCATAGCATTATGAATGCCACTACGTACGAACCAATGAAAGTGGAAAGGTTCATCACAAAAACCGGAACCTGTAAGTTAAATTGAGTGTGTCAAGTTTGGCATTAGTCTAAACGACATTTAGTGACTGATCGCGCTAGTTTGAACACTTTTTCCTATGGCAAAAACCAATACACAGATATACAATACGATAGACTTGGGACATTAAAAATTAAATGGAAAGTAATAAATGCATCGGGTGAAATGCAAAAATACCCCCTATACTTTGCCTAATTAGTAAAAAAAAAAACCTGTGTTATTTTTATTACCAAACCCCCTATACTTTACACAAAGCACAGGGGATATTTTTGCATTTAGTAGTATTTTTTCCAATTAGAGGCCATGTAGTAATATAGAATCTTACTAACCTTTTCACTAATGGCATCTTGAATTACAAGACTATCACTAGAGACACTTTCTATAACCTCGGCTGTGCTAGTTACGTGCAAATCGAAGTAGCCAATATCTTGCCTCATTACAGCTTTCAAATATCTTGTCCTTAACCTTGAAGCTTGTCTCTCTCCCGTTCTTGTCCAACAATACCCCTCTAAGAAAAAGAAAATACGATATAATATGTAAGAAATCGAAGTTAGTTACAATGACAGGTTCGATTATTAGTATAATTTTCTCGGGAAATTGATAAAATTTCTTGCCACAAGATAAGAAAAGGCACTAACCAAGAAAACAAGCCATCCATTGCGCACAAGCTATATAACACAGAACAACTGCATTCTGAAAGTAACAATAAGAAAGAAATATGACTAGTTATCCTTTCACATATAAATTGAAAATTAAAGTGAAGATTATATATACATATTATATACATATAATGACAACTTATCATTCCAAGCATGATGCAATATAAGTTGACAATTAATAAAATGGTTGATCGTGTCAACAAGATTATAATAATTGACTAATTGGTAACCCAGAATCATAAACAAGAATATGTGTCCAAGAATTAAACAAGATAGTTTGATATTTTTTTATTACAAATATAATCAAAGTCTTCCTACTTCTTACCATAAAATTACAAGAAAATGCTAAATTCTTTAACTATTGGCCCAAAGTCACAACAAAAGGGTGCCCCAAGGCTCCCACTTGCCGAGACATTTTTCACAAGACATAAGAGTAAAATGCAAAAATATCCCTTCTACTTTACCAAATTCGTGGAAAACCCGTAAATTATTTTTATTAGCAAAAACTCCATTTGTTAACGTTTTATTAGCGCACTACGCCTATCTTAAAATTAGGAGTAAACGGCCGACAAAATACACTCATAAGACTAATAGAGGGTCACTGAACAAGGGGGTTATTGCTACACTTTTAGAAAACGGGGGGTTTATTGTCAATTTTAAAAAGTTAAGTGATCATTGATGTTTACGCATTTTATTCTAAGAAAAATAACATCTAGAGCACTAACGTGTGTTTGATCTAGTAGAAATGACTAGTCCGCAAAACGTGGCGAAGAAAGGTTCCCACATAAAATGCCACCCACGCCTCGAGATGTATTAAGTCCGGTCTAATACCCAAGTACCCTTGGAAAAAGAAAACATGTAGTGTATAATTATCACTTCCTCTGCATATTATGAAAACTAATCCCACTTTTAGTTAAAAAAAAAAATTAATGCAGGGTCTTTTCACTAATTAGCTAAAGCACAAGGGTGTTTTTTCATTTTTCACCAAGAGATGCCAATCTTCTTTCCCAAACCCAATGTATAAAGTAAAGTCAAAACCCATGAGACCAGATAAAGATAAAAACAGAGGAAAATAACCCAAAAACACACATAAACAATAAGCAAAATGCTTAACATTTAGAAGTAAAAGGGGGGGGTGGGGGTTACTGACCTTGTTGATTGTATGAGTGAAATTTTGGGCAATTGAAATTTCAGAGTTCCCAAAACTATTCATAAGCTTGCTTGTAACAAGCAGCATAACAGGCATAGTAATCCCATCACCAAATGCACCGAACAAACCAAGAGTCATCAATACTTTATCCCAACCGTCCGCATGCATAAAAATCGACGACCCAAAATAAATGCTCCCACTATTTTTCCTCTTCTTCTTTTTATTCTTCTCCAATATTTCAGATGAACCCATATCTCCTTTGCTTTTTGTCCCCATAGAAAAAGGTTTTGTTTTTCTTTCTTTTTTGTTTTTTGGGTGAAGGGGAAAGACAAAAAAGTTCTTCTTCACCTTTGGGATGGCAATGAATATGTGTGTATATGTATATATAGAGAGCAAAACGTGTTGGGAAGGAAAGAGACTAATATACTAATATAGTACTTAATTACTACTTTAATTATGCTGATTATGTGAGTGTGTATTTACCTATTTTTATACAAATAAAGTTTACTGTAGAATATTAATTTGGGACTCTCTATTGTATTAATATTAATTTAATACATGTGAACCCGAAGTGATCATGTTGACTTTTAATGCAGTAATAATATTTGGCATGAATGAAGCCAATGGATATTTTCTATATTAAAAAGAGAAGGAAAATGATATAAATTTATAAATAACTCGATTGACTATCATTAAGGAGTAAGGACATACTAATTTTGCGTAGTTGTAAATAAATTTAATCAAAAAAAAAAAAAAAAATCTCATCCACTGTACAAGTTATTGCATACTATTTAGAGATTTTTAGTTTTACAAGGAAAAAATTGCACGATACTCCCTATGTAATGCAAAATCTGCACAAAATTACCTAGTAAAATTTTTATTGCTCAAAATTTCTTTGTACTTTCAAATATCCTGCATAAAACATTCAATATGTCCCTTTCCGTCTATTATTAACGTGCGTGTGTTCTACATAGACAATGTGGGATTTTTGTTATTTTTAATTTGCCTAATTTTCTAGTCTAAATGACCATGATACCCTTTATTCATTACCTACTCTTAATAATAAATGCATGAAACCCTATTGCACTTTTCGATTTAACACGGACTTTTAAACTTAGTACATAATATCATTGTACTTTATGAACCTTGCACATAACACCCTTGTACCTTTGAAAGTTTGCACGAAACTCCCTAGTACTTTTGAACGTCTGCAAAAAACTCTCATGTAATTTTTCATTAATGTATCTACGGATAATTTAGGTAAATCAATTGAAATTTAACGTTGTTGGTGACTAACTGAGTGAGGGGAGAGTGTGCAGGGATTCTGAAAGTACAAGAGGATTTGTGCAATAAAAATTTCATAAAAAAATTCCGTGCATATTTCGCATAACAAATGGGAGTATCGTGCATTTTCCTAGTTTTACATCAGCCTCTCTACAATTTGAATAATCAACCGCTCCAATTTAAGTTTCAATCTTAAAAAATATTCTCATTTTATTTTCCTTTTCCTCCCTATTCTATTACTACTTGTATTCCTATTCTAAGTAAAGATTAAATTCGTAAAAAAAAATGAAAACTAATTGAAAAATAATTGATAGCAAAAATGTTTTCATATATATATATATAACTAGGGCTGTCAATGGGGCGGATTTCAATCCGGTCCGATTTATTAGGATAATTGTTCAATTAGTGATTCGATGGACCTGATCCGATTAAGAAGATCCATAATCCGAATTATATGGAGCGAATATGGATCTAGGCTGATCCGATCCGTTACAGATCCGTATCCGATATATATTACTATATGCTGTTTATGTTTTATGTATTTAAACCAAAATAAAAATAAAATTATCTATGTTCCACTAAATTCTTTTACTATTAAAAATAATCTTTGAAAAAAATGCATGAGAGGTGATGTTGGACTAACCTAGTAGCTCATTTGGCATACAACATATTAATTTATGCTATTTAATTAGAAAAATCAGAACCCTAACCATTCATCTATGTAGTAGCCGCCACCTTCCCTCTACTTTTTCCTCCAATTTTTTTCTTCTCTTCCATTACTCAATATTGGGTTTTCTTCTTCTTTTTCCCAGTTTCTATCTTTTTTTATTCATATTTTTGTTTATTCCTTTGTTTTAATTTTTATCGTTTATATTTGTCCACCATATTCCATCTTTTACAATTTTCAGACAATAGTTTTGATGAAATAAGTAAAATATTACATTTTTAATTCATGGTGGTGGAATCTACAAGTGAAAATGAAAGATTTTTTTTTTTTGCTAAATATGCTAAGCGGATTCGGATAATTTATCCGAATCCGGGATATCCAGTGGATTCGGATCCGGCTGCTACTTTTCAAGATCCGTTCGGATTCGGATCTGGATAGAAGACATGTAAATCGGACTCGAATCCGGATCTGTCCTGATCCGGGCCGGAGATCCGGTCCAAGTCCGGCCCATTGACAGCCTATATATAACTACAACTAAAACATTGAAACTCTTATTATAAGAGGATGAGAGTGTACAATGTCTCAATGAGATAGACAAAAAAAGGCGGGCCACCTACGGTGAAGTACTAATTGAATCATTTGGCCAACATTAAAAATGTAAAAGGAATTTGACCTCCAATCCATTATTAATTTATTTATTCTTACCTAATTTATGCCTATTGTTTGATTGCATAGATTATGAATAAGTTCTTTTCAACATGCTAAAAAGAATGTTAAATATTATGCTAGTTGACCCTGCATTTTAGAGGTATAGATCGATTTGACAAAGAATATAATTTTATTTTTCGCGCCTTGATAAAATTTGTTAGGTTATATATTGTTTATTGTTGAATTAATAAACATCAAATCCAATTCAGCGCCATTCAAATTCAACAAAATTAATCAATACTCCTATTCTTTTTTTTTAATAAATCAAGCGGTAATAATTCTTTTATTTCATCAAAACTTTCATTTGATTTAGTAGTAACAAATAATTACCTTCAGTGCAAACAATGAATTAATCTTCCATCTCAAATTTCGTAGACGCAGACTACAAGATCATTTACGCTGATATATATGCTTACGTCATGTGCCCAAAAAGTGGACTTTTTGCAGCTTATAGTTATACGAGTTTTTTTTTTTTTTTTTTTTTTGTTAACCCAGGTTTAGTCCTGGACCACCCATCACTTGCCTCTCAGCAATGTGCGGAAGTAAATCGCGGGATGTGCCTGAGTTGGTCAGGGTTTGTTCACTCT
Source organism: Penstemon davidsonii (assembly GCA_034814905.1). Lineage (NCBI taxonomy): Eukaryota > Viridiplantae > Streptophyta > Magnoliopsida > Lamiales > Plantaginaceae > Penstemon > Penstemon davidsonii. The sequence continues at coordinate 12,123,441 of JAYDYQ010002688.1, forward strand.
TTATACTCCTGGCCCCCAAGGGAGCCTACTACCATGGAACTTACAACACCAAGCTGCTCCATCCTCCCTCAAAGATTTTACAACACTTGGCTGCTCCTCCCAGGATTCGAACTCCCCACCCTGGGGGAGTGAGCCCCGCAGTTCACCTCCTTTACCAACTGAGCTGTGCCCCGGGAGGCGAGTTTTTTTTTTGTTACACACATGAGTCAAGTTTGTTAAAAGAGCAATTAAAGAAAATTCTAGTTTGCTTTGGAAAAGAAACACCAACCTTAATTAACTTATCAAAAACTAGGTTGCAAGTTAGATGGAGGGAATCAAGGATATATATCTATATATTGAGTTAATGACAATTTATTCCCCTGTGATATTCATAATATTCAATTTACTTATATATAATTTAAAAAATAGCATTTTTCTCCTTCTAATCTTATAAAAATTTCACACCTTCTCCCTTACATTTTTATATTGGCAATTTATTCCTAGTGTTATGAAAATGTGATAATTTACCCCATGTGTTATGATAAATGTGACAATTCACTATTCTATGTTACAAAATATTTTTCATTCCCACTCTCAAATTTGGCAAGTGAGTTACACTCTCAGATTGAAGGAGGTAATTTACTTCTTTAAAAAGTTCAAAGGTAGATAAAGTGCTCTTTTCCAAATTATAGGGTGTAAATTGAATATTATACATTGCACATTGGGTAAAATGGCATTGGCTGATTGGCTCTATATCTATTATTAGACTCTTCCTTTGTGTTGAAGTTAAAGTCAAATTTGGTTGTGTATGATTGATTGTGGGTTATTGTCCTTATAATGCTAGAAGCTAATATAGTAGTTGATAGTCATGTTACAAATTAAAAAATCTTTAAATTACACAATATTTTAAGTATCATATTCATTATTTAGATACACAAATTGAGATTCTTATCACGAGAGCAATTGTTGAAATAATTAGGACAATAATTTTGCACCACTTGGGGTCAACCTGTGACCTTATCTTTGATACCAATTATAAAATCGAGAATCTATCAATATGTTAAAAATTATTGATGATACGTAGTATATAACAACAATGCATCTCAAATGCCATGTTTTGGCTGTGTAAATCCATACATCATATCGGGCCCTTTACCACTAGGGTAATTATTGACATGCCCGTTTCAACATGTTGAACTCATTGTTTTAGTTTATGATGTCCAGATATATGGTCCAGAGCAAAATCTTTGTGTTTTTTTTGGATTGATTTATTAGTTTTTGTGAGTTATAATTGGAATTTAGTTTGATTTAAACAAAATACATTCAATAAATAAGGTAGATCATGTTCATTAGAAGGGAAGATTACTAAAGGTGTGAACTAAAAATACTAGTTTAATTTTATATATAGATGAGGAAACTTGAATAAATTTAATTTGATGCACCAATAATAGTAGCATGCAAGGCATTGACTTCATGGAAGTCTTTCAATCTAACTTATATTTAATATTACAATGTAAATTTCCAATAAGATAAACCGATTAAAATAATTGTATCGAATTTCTTAATTTTTTTAAATCTATAAATTATCCACCTAAAACTCAAGGAGAAAGACGTAGCTAGGGAATTTGTCTTATCCATACAACATAATTAATGCCCCTAGTAGAACAAATTATAGGTTCACTGCATTTCTGAATTACTATAATGTATGCTATGGGTATCTTTTCACTGAATTAAGAAGAATTATCGCACAAGTGTTTTGCACAATATTTATGAAAAAAGGTTCACCATACACCCTCCAAATATTTATACTCACTGAAGCTTAACCAAGAAAGTTACCACATACATGTTTTACAGTATTTATATAAAAAAAAAAAATATCACTTTGTACCCTCCAAATATATATCTATGTTCACTGTACTCCCCATCTATCAAATGCATAATTAACTTTGTTTCTTACAACTAAGTGTATGCTTCAATTGCACCAAATTGTTTGTTTTAATATATTTTCTTTAAAAGATCGTTAACAGAACACCTTAAATTTTCATTTTACTCCCATATTATATTATTAAACGCATTTTTTTCATTCAAATTATTCTTCAAATAATGGGGAATAAAGTGAACTTTGAGACATTTGCTTATGGTTTTTTGGCTGGAAAATATGAAAACTAATGGTTTGGTGCAATTGAAATATAAATTATAGTTGGAGTGGACCAAACGATGCTATTAGTAGTTGATGGAGTAAAGTGGTCATTAGAAGTAGTTGGAGGGGCAAAGTGCAATTTAACCTAGAAAAATTATAACAGAAACTGCAAAAAAAAGTGAAGTCCTAGGACTAGGATCAGCAGTAATGGTTCATGTCTCGTTAGTCGTGAATTTAAACCGCTTTGGGAAGCAAACCAGATGAGAGTAATTAATTTGCGATTTGTATTAATTTGTAAATGCACAGACGTACACTAATTGCAAACCCAGATCACAGAGCCTGTAATATTTCGACATTTGGCTAATCTTCATTGGGGAACACATTAGTGGTCAGTCTGTTATTTTCACTCTAAATTTATTTACTACCATTTTTTTTAGATAATTTAAATTTATTACCTTTTGCAAGTTGGAAAAATTTAAATAGAAAAAAAATCAACAGATAACTGATTTGAACTAGTCTTTCAATATGACGAATCAAGATTAAAATCTCCACAGTAAGAGACTTCCATGTATTTTGCATGGGTAAAATTTGAAAACATAATTCTACCTAGCACCTAGCGTCCCGTGGCATGTTATCTACCTAGCTATGATTTGGTCCATTTGGAAATCAAGGAATAAATTTGTTTTTCAAAGTATTTGGGAGCATACTCGGCAAGTGATATTTGCTATAAAACATCTCGCAGAAGATCTATCAAGAGGGTTCTCACCGAAGAATGGCAAGGATCAGAAAATCAAAGAACATGTTCGTTGGCGCAAACCGGGTCATGAATGGGTCAAATTGAATACCAATGGAAGCGTCTTTACGACAACAAACAGCGCAGCGGCTGGTGGTCTCATTAGGGACGACAAGGGCGATTGGATCATTGGGTTCACACGACACTTGGAGAATGTATCGATCACAGTGGCGGAATTGCTTGCGGTTTGTGAAGGGTTAAAGCTAGCATGGGAGAGACGGGTACCGAGAATTGAAGTGGAGATTGACCTTGAGGTTGTGGTAAAATTGATACGGGATGCTAATGTTGTTGGCCACCCTTTGGAGGTTATTATCCATGATTGTCGAAGGCTACTTGGGATGCCGTGGGAAAGTCGGATTTCACATATTTGTAGAAGTGGAAACACTTGTGCGGACGCTTTTGCAAGAATGGGCCATGGAGCTACGAATAATGGTTGCATTTTGAAAGATCCTCCTCTAGAGGTGTTGAGTTGTTTAGAAGTTGATGTTTCAACTTAACTTGGTTTAATTTCGTTTGTAACCAAAAAAAAAAAAAGAATGTATTTTGCATGGGTAACTATAAAGTAGCAGACTAAGGTTCGAATCCTTGTTAGGAACGGTACCCATTTAATGTACTCAGCCTGTCTCGAAAGAGATTAAACCCTTGAGAAATTAAAAAAAAAAATATTTTGCATGGACGCATTACACAACTCTAGTGAAATTAAGTCAAGCCTAACCTGAATAATCTTAAGAAGATAAAAATAAAAAAAAATAAAAATTGTGCTGTCACTATGTGGTACAACAATAACTGAATTAGAGAAAAAAAATATAGTAACTTAAGATCGATTTTATTTTTATTATGTATTGTACATAATAATAACTCATTTTCACTAGGAATCAAAATTGGAGTTTGCAATGCATGAAATGATAATTTGAGAATAGAGTAAATACCTAAAAAAATGAGAATGGTTTTTTTTTTTTTTATATCACCAAAGGAAAACTATATACTCTCACATAAAAAACGTGCTTCTCGAAAGAATAGTTAAACACGTGTATCCTTCATCCACGAAATTAAGCCATATAAACTAAATGAGTTAATGACAATTTACTCCATGTGGTATTCATAATATTCAATTTACCTCCTTGTAATTTGAAAAAGAGCACTTTAACCTCTGTAATCTTATAAAAGTTTCACACCGTCGCCCTCATATTTTTATATGTGGAACTTTACTCCACGTGTTATGATAATGCGGCAGTTTACCCCCCCATGTGTTATGATAAATATTGCAATTTACCCCCTATGTTATAATAAATGTGGCAATTTATTATCCAATGTTACAAAACACTTTTCATGCTCATTCTCAAATTCGGCAAGTGAGTTACACTCTCCGGCTAAAGGAGGTAAATTACTTTTTTAAAATTTCATAAGAGAATAAATTGCTCATTTTCAAATCACAGATAAATAAATTGAACACTATGAATTTCACTTATTCTAAACTAAATGCCCTGATATTCTCATATCTCATCAAATTTGAGTTCATGTGGGTTATTCTACATAGTCAGGCCTTATGTTTCATTTTTCTCCCTAAAAAAAAAAAGAAAAAGGTCTCAGCAATCACGGTTAATCTTATACTTCTCCCATTTTTAAGTAGGGGTGGGATCGGGACGGGATTTCGGGATTTCGGGTAATTCGGGACGGGATTTTTGGGATTCGGGTTTTGATTTTTACTACCCGAATTCCATTTGAATTGACTTGGTCCCGGTATCTCGGTTTCCCGTAAATATCGGGTTTTCGGGATCGGGATTCGGGTTTCCCTAAAATAATAATTTTAAACTCCTATATGGTAGAAATATCACACTTTTCTTTATTTTGCTCCTTCATAGCATTATATTTTTCTTTATGGTCATGAATTGTTAATTTCAAGACCATGGGGTAGGTGATGGGGCTTGAGTTTGGGAGTAAGAGATTGATTGAAAGGGGTAATTTATTTTGTATGATAAGAAATTCGGGATTCGGGTTTCCCAATCGGGTGTGAAATATTTCCCGAATACCGTCCCGATTTAGTTTGTCGGGTTTTCGGGTTTCCCGAAACCCAAAAATCAATCATACTTCCCGTCCCAAACTACAAAATCCCGACCGGGACGGGACGGGTTCCTGAAACCCGATACCGAATGCCCACCCCTATTTTTAAGAATCCCCTAACTAACGGTTAATCATGCTAGATTAATTGTGTGACATTTTTATTAAAATATCATCAAATTGATGCCATTAAAGGCTGTTCTGATTATAGAGTATGTATTAATTATTAATGTGCCTCTACTTTATACATTGATTTATAATTTTTGAAATATTTCCCCAAATTTAAAAAAAAAAAAATCTAAAAAGTTAACTGATCAAAATATAACACGAAAACAAAATTATTTTAATCCATGACTCCATGTATATAAGCAAATAAATAGATCTTCATATGGTAATTTATAATGAACGTACGTGCCTTAGCAATATGTTTGTTAAATTATAGCCGAATCCCGAAAAGCAATGATGTTGATCATGTGAATAAACAATTTAGATTATTTGGCCACTATAAAAAAAAAAAAGATGAATTAAAATTAAAGTCCTTTCCAGATATTAACAATGACAAGTGAATTTTTTGTGTCTACTGTTCGTTGACCTTCAAATACTAGAGAAGAAGATAGAATAGTGGATGCACTGCTATTTTAGATTACAAACTGTTTCTACCACTCAATATCTCACGATCAATGTACTAAAAATTCGTTTTTTTGTCATGTTCGGTAAGTTATATTATATATTAAAAAACTTTCAGGAAAGTTCTTCGAGAAACATTTGCAAAAACTTTAAACTTTAAAAATATATTGAAATAGAGTTAAATAACCTTATATTTTAATTTTTATTGTTATTCAAAAATATAAATTCAAATTTGAATTCTACTGAAGTCACCACATAGAGGAGGACCTATACGGCTATACCCAATGGTCTCTTGGATTCCAGCTTTAAATACACAGTTTAATAGATTTAAAAAAAAAAAAACTACTTCTCATTATTATCATTATCAGTTAAAACGTGTGAGGATTTTAATTCAAACTCATACTATAGGAGTAATGCCAAACATATGACTAGTGTATGTAACTATGTATATATAAATTATTGAGACTGAAACTTGGATATAATCAAATTAATATAACGGATCAATCAAATAAATACAGTTAATAAGAAATAAGTTAAGTAACTTAATATTCGAGGTCTAGTTTGGGTCCAGTCGTTCTCGGCCTGTGTGATATGAACATTAACCCAACTCATTTTCGACCTATCCATGATACGAACAAATGTCACTTTTTTCATCACATGATTAGTACGTCCATTAATGAGTGAAATCATATAAAATGTGATATCAAAATGTGTCAAAAAAAATTCAATCCATTGCTATCAATTAGGTACAGTTGTGATATATAAACAGTACAATATTGATCGCCACTAACAAGTGCTGCAAGTCCATCTTTGTCACTCATCATGGCTACAAATGAATACATGCATGATCATCGTCCAACTTCCAAGCACTACGTACAACCGGATTACAAAAAGGTATTAGAGCAAAAAGCTCAAAGTTCATTGAGCCACCCATGCGGGCGAGATATAGGCTTCCAAATTGCAATCATCACAAATAATAACAATTCTTTTTTGTCTTTTTCTCTTTGAAATTAAGATGCATATTTTGGAAATAAAAAATGATTTATGATATTAATTATTTTCTGAAAACATGACTACTAATAATGGGAAGTAGCAAATTTTCGGCCTTAAAAATAAAAAGACTCGATAAAAAAATACTTTTACATCATGAAAAGATATTATGTGTGGATTGGCTAGAAAAAAAAAATTGTTGTATTTTTGGTGTCATAACTATAGCCCACTGGCGTTTGTGTTTGCTAAACAATCTCAGGTTTCGGGAGATAAAACAAGAACCATCATGGAAGCAATAAACAAAGTAAAGATGAAGGAACAAGATAAATTAGTTCCACCAGTAAACTAGACTATCTTACCAATCACTATGTTCCTTTATTGTATTAGTCTATTATGCATGATTAGAGATGATTATCTTATCTATTCGATCTCACAGTATAAACTTTCTTAATGCTTTTGTTATATGTTGAATAGTTGGATTAATTCAATGGCAAAAGTGAGTGGTATTTTGCTTTTAATTCGAGTCAACTATTAGGCTAGACTATGCCGAAGACTTTTGATGCGAAAAGAAGATATGGTATGGGTAAATATGATTTCAATGCTTGTTTAAACTCTAATATTTGTTCTCCAATATCACATTCTTATTTATGTTGTTTTCAACATATTTCAAGTTAAGTTTTCATGAATCAGAAATTATTTTAACTCTACCGTTTGGTGGGGAATTTATTGTTCATATATTCAAGTCATTTCAACTGGAGAAAATTTAACCTATGGGCCAACCAAAATATCCCTATTGATAAATTAACTTTAATTTATCATAATCCACTCCAATTAAAATAGGAGCACAAATAAATATTAAACCAGGGTATACGTAGGGGTGTAGACGAGTCGAGTACTATCGAACGACACGTTATTCAAACTTGGTTTGAATTTTATCGAACTTGAAATTTTGTGTTTGAGCTTGGTTTGATTTCTTAAACCGAGCTCAAACGAGCTTTTATCGAACGAGCTCGAGCTGAGTATCAAGTAGCTTGATATTTTACATGTGTTTTTTCAATTTTTAGCTTATCGAGTCGAGCTCGAGCCGAGCTTCAAAAGTTATCGAACGAGAAATCTTGTTCAAGCTTGTTTGATTTGTTTGACGAACCGAGCTCAAATGAGCTTTTATCGAACGAGCTCGAGCCGAGTATCGAGTAGCTTGGTTTGATTTTCAGCCCTAGGTGTACGTCTTGGTTGGCCATGGATTGTAGCCCAATTTCCCAACACTAAAACAGGGAAAAAAAAAAGAAAAAAAAAACTAGTGTTGCTTTTCCTTTTGATAATTTTCATCATCAATGCTATGAATATGATATAATTAATGAATTAAGTTATTGCATAATTTCTCTGATAAAGATAAAGAAATAAAGAATGACCATCTTTAATTCAAATGACTCCAACAATACAGAGAAAGACATACCTAAAAGTCCAGTGCACGTCCAATATTAAAGAATTTCTAAAATGCATGCGTGCACTAAAGAATTTCTCCATATATGTTAAATTCTCTTCTAATAAATAATCTAAATCAGCTAGATGAAAGTTTACCAAATCAAGAAAAGGACCACTATCATATTGTATATTATAAAAGTTCAACTTTTATTATTGATAAAAAGTTCGAATTGAATTATACCAAATATAAAGAAAGACCACTACCAAATTATGCATAAGGTCCCCTTTTCTTCTTCTTCTTCGGAATGAAATTTAATTTGGTACAAGAATATAATTGATTCTTAGAAATATAATTAGGACATAAGTCACATAACGTTTACTAATGAAAGTTAGATCTACTGAAAAGAACTAGCTTCCACAGTTTGGTAAATTTAAATTTAAATACTTATTTTAAAAATTACTCACTTAATGTGTATAATTGTGCCTCGAAAAAAGCTTAGTCAGACTTTTGGACCTGAATACCTTGATAAGCAGAAAATAAGCTCACAATACTAATACTGATTATCATAATTAGGTAATGCTTTACTTTAAAATTATTAAGATTTAATATTCAGTTGCCAAAATAAATCGCTTGAACAAAATATGTGCAAGAGCCTTTTAGTTAGACTTTGGGCCTGAATACCAAAATAAGCTCACAATACTAATAGAATGATTGATCATAATTAGGTATTTTAAAAACATTAAGGTTTAACATTTAAGCAGTCAACATAAACCATTTGAACAATATATGTGAAAGAGCCTTATTGACCGTCGATTCAGTCTTTTAGCGATTACTGACCGTGGATTAAGTTTTACATTTGCACATCGGATCGTATATGGTCACCGGCCACATATATAATTGGCCGAATTAAATTCATCCCCTTTTGCATCCTTCAAAATTTTCTAAACACAAATAATGGCGGGAAGCGATTCACAGAAACAACTCCTAAACCTAATTCGTGATTTCAGCTCTGAAAAATCTCAAGGAGGTACCCATCATAACTCGCTTTCGATTTCTGAATCTATATTAATGTTCTAATTGTAACGATTTAAACGTTTACTGTTGAAATGATTTAAATTGAAATCTGCAGAGCGTAGAATTGTGAATCAGAAGAAACAAATCGACGAACTAAGATCCGAGATTGAAGCAGCGAATTCGGAGCTGGAAGAAGCAAAACGCCGTAAGGAGATCACTGAGCAAGAGCTCAAAGGCTGCGAAGTTGAATTATCCATGAATGAGGCTTCTGTTCAAGCGCTAGAGGTTTAATTCTCTCGAATCTTCATGATTGTGACTGAAAATGTCTTTTTATATCTTTTTATTGTTTTTCTTATGTTATTTTTTTCCTATATGTGATTATTGTATTGTGTCAGTTGCTTCACAAAATTCAACATTCATTCATCCATGTGCTAGTGTATATATTTTGAGTTAAATTCATTGTTTCTATTCCTTTCATGGAAGATCTCTAAATTTCATGTTTATGGCTGAAAATCATGCTTTAGGCATTTGTAGTATTGTTTCTCTTCCCGTATGTGATTGCTAAGTCTGGTATATATGAATTGAATTTCTTTAATTAATAATATGAATGTTTTGATCTAAATTATTGCTTGAGCTTAATTTAGGCCAGGAACGCTCTCATTAACAATGAGGTATCAGCACTTGGATCTGCAATGGCGGCTATCAAGGTGTATTCTAGTGATACTTACTATATACGTAGTCCTGCCTAATACATATTCACAATTGTTTATATGTCATATACACTATGGGCTAATTGATTTCTATTTGATATGGCTTTGAACTTTACTTTTGGAAAACTATGCTTCAACTGTGTTAGAGTGAAGAAAATTCCTTGCGGTACATCTTATGGTTCAGAGTAAATTGATTAGTTGCATATTTCAAGTATAGAAACCTAAGTTTCTTTTAATATACATATGTGTCATTCTTTTGGCAGAGATGGCTTTATTCAGAATATGCTTCAGATGAATGCAGATATAAGGTATGCATACTCTTCTTTCACATGATTTGGACTCAGTTGTCTTGCTCCACAAACAGATAATCACTCTGCCAAATATAAACTATGATGAATTGCTGATATATTGGGGAATTTTACAATTTTTCAAACTTATGAATTGTACGCATAATTGGTATCTCCCAGACCAATTTTGTACTTTGTTCCATTATATCTAGTACCACAATATTGTACAAAAGTGGCTTGTTGTCACATAAATTTCAGAGTGGCGAGTTAATCTATATACTATATTCTGTACCCTATTTTATCCTATCCAAACTTCGTAACTTTACACCTATTGTTTTTCTGGTTAACAGGCAATTTCAAGAGTTGCTAGCTTCATACTTTAATCCAGATAATCGCTGTAAAACAACATTAAATGGTGGTATGTATAATATTTGTAGGAAGTAGAAACAGGAGATACCTACAGTTCCATTTATAGGGGTTAATAGCATCTTGTCAAAAGTTAATTTGACCATTAAATCGAATTAGCACAGATAATTAGATATGCTTAAGATAGAAAGTATTCTGGATTTGAATGCACCAGTTAGAAGTTTATTAATTTTCATTCATCATTTCGCATATTGAACTTCTTCAATTGCTTGCAATTGCATACCATAATTCTGTATACATGTTAGTTGACTCTAAATTTCTTTGGACTCATTCAAAACCAGGTTCCTTGACTAGGCATGAGCACGATTCTCAAAAGGCGAGAGAGGCTCTACAGGACAAACTAGCCCAAATAATGTTGCAGATTAATCATGAGGAACAACAATATAACGCTGAACAGGTGATTCATAATCAGGTGAAAATTCCATCTATATACTTCACTTTGGTAGAATGCTTTTAGATTACTACTTATGATTCCAAATAACACAAATGTTACATTTCAATACAAAGAGCCATGTCATATGCCTGGAAGTGTGTGAAAGGTAGATTGTCCAAATACACTGAAAAACCTTATGGGGCTTATATAGGTCCAACAAGAACTTTTTACTTTGGAAAAGAAAGCATTGCTCTTGGATTCACTGATGGAAGAAAGCATAGAGCTGCAGGAGTTGAGCAAATATCCTTGGTTTTTCCAGATACTCTTCAATTCTTTGGGTCTAATTTATAAATCTTTTGGCCAACACTAATTACAACTTCTGCTACAATTATTTAATGGCTTGGATAATATATTTCTCTTCATGCTTATGCGATCTCGAACAATTCTGCATTAGCAGGAGTTATATTCTTTCACCATTTTTGCCTTGACTGAAAGCAAGCAGACATCAGAGCTGGAAGAAAAGTGTGCTGCTCTTAGTGATGAGCTGCAGAAGAGATTTTTATGTCCCCGTTGTCATCAAGATAATTCAGACGAACTGGGCGACAGTCTTCAGATGAGTCAGATGAGTCAAATGAGTGAAGGAACCTAAAATCTTGTAAGTAGCTTCATTGGATTACCAAACCTTGTTAATCTTAGCTTGTCCAAATGCAAGTGTCGGTTTCTAGACTATAGTTAAAAACTTAAAATGTTCATATGATCATTTCTTGCTTGTCTTGGACATGTTTATTCAGTTGGATGTTAAAACGGATGTGCATGTATAAAATAATTTCGACCTCACAAAATCAGCATAGACCTGTCTGAATTCATTCTCCCATTATAAATTTTGAGTCGTTGACATTTCATAGATACTACAATTTGCTTTCATCGTGCATGATTTTTTTTCTCTCATTTAATACTCTGTATGTGCTTATTTTTATTCTGATATTACCAAAATTTCTAAATATACTTCTGAAAATTTTAGCTTTACAAATAGACTGCATGCACCTGTATAGTAATCATGCTTCACAACCCCCCATATAAAAGTATAATTCGTCCGAAAAATTGGTCAAATGTGAAGTCTAAGTCGACCAGGGTAAAAATTGGGTTTTCAACTAGATTTTTCTGGTAAAGTCCTGAAATTTAGAGAAAACGTTTTAGTCAGTACAATGAAGTTGGATCCATAATTATTCAATCTCATGGGCATGGATTAAAATTTTCATACATTATCATTGGAAAACCTGAAACCTTTTTGTTTATTGGACAAGTGAAAATGGAAATATAAATTAGTTTCTATTTTAAAATGTTTCCTTAAGTTATAAGTTATTTTGATGTTTTATGGATTTTTTTTTAAAAGAAAATTTGTTAATATTTAATTAATAAGTAATCCTATTTTTTTTAATGGAAAATATTCGAACTTTTAAGCATTTTTTTAATATTTAATTAATTGCAGCATACCAAATAATCAAAATTTTGATTTATGCTCACAGTCTACATAATTATTAATTTACTTTTCTGGTACACACTGCACATTGGAAAAAAAACCCTTTTCTTCTATTTTCTCAAATATTATGTTTAATGCCACGTTTACTAAATTTATAATTTACCTTGTAGAATTTCATTTACGAGAAGGTACTACGGGTTTTTTTCTTCATTGTATTACTATTATAATGTAGGAAAAATACAAATACTATTTTTCTTAATTGTGCACAAAGCTACAAAATCACATGATCCTCTCACTTTCGAAAGTCGCACGTAATTTATAATAAAAGGGGATGAAGAATGTGATGCCTTTTGACCAGTCTGATAAATTCCAAGCTCCTCAGTTCCATTTTTTCACGAGTCAGGCCAATAAAAATGATAACTTTATTTATTCATACTTGACGTTTTCGCGAAACACTGAAAAAGACATGACAAATATGACAAATCAAGTTGGACAGGCTAAGATAGAGATTGAAATTAGTTGAAGAGGAGAAATTACTTTGAAGATAAAGATAAAATTGTGTTTAATAAATCGTGAAGATCGCAAGGTTTTCCGGAAAACGCATGTAAAATATTGTTTTACAAACTGAAGCACATATTGAAATTCATTGAAGAAATAATTCCGATAACCTACTCCATTTATTAACATACGTGTAATATGTTCAATTATAATGCTCCCTCTAGTCCCAATATTTACAAAGTTCTAGGTTGAGTTAAAGTGAATTTTTTACACTTATGTCTTCAAATTTAATAATTGATAATTAATGTTTTAAGGGGGGCAATAAAAATTTTGGAACAGAAAAAATACTATACATATGTAATTATGTTGGACATATGATGATTAAGTATGTTTGTGTATGGCAATAAGAAAAGAAACAAAATATTATAAGTGATCTTTACCTATTTTCCAAATGTCTTTCAACTATAGACTATAGATATACCCAATTAACTTTATGAAAAAATTAATTGTCAAAACAATTAAGTGACAATCATAAATTCGTCCCACCTTTGTCGCTAGTTTATTTATTCACCGCATGTATGCTATGTTTTAGAGATGAAGTTGACCGTTTCCTAATGTATTATAATCATGTACTAAGAATGTTTCAAAATTCTGAGAAACATCTGAAAAATTTGTAAATTTAAATAACATGTAAAAATATGAACTTTTTTATTTTCATTTCGGTTGTCATAGAGAAACATAATATTTCCACATTTTGATTTATGATTACAACAAGGTATTATATTGATTATCACTATTTAGTCCATTCAATATCCCAAATTCCAACAATATTTATTGTGTCTAGATCTACGTTGAAGTTAAATTTTTTTTTTTGTTGATGCAGTTATTTGTTGAAGTTAATTTTAGTTTATTAAAATAATTGAGTGAATGAAGTTCCTTCATGTTGGTGGATGCATGCATTTCTACTCACACATCGATCCATGGCAATTCAATTAAATTAATATGCATCAAATTTAGCACAAAAAGTGAAGAATTTACAAAAGAAATACACAAAAATAGCAGAGCAAAATCTTTCAGTTTTTCACCCATTCCTTTTTCCAACTCAGCCAAACACACTGTATTTTTTACATTTCCAGTGTTTATCATCAAACCCCATTGACAGAGAAAAATGCTTCCACATTAACTCTCCATTCCCAACAATGAATCTTCTCAGATCCATCTCCTTCTCTCTACTGTTACTTTCCCTTCTATTCTCAACCTCCTTCGCCGAAATTGAAGCATGTGCTTGCGTGAGCTGAAAAACTAGTTGATTGACCCTGAAGGTAGGCTCAACTCGTGGACTTTCACCAACACTTCCTTCGGATTCATCTGCCGTTTCAGCGGCGTTTCGTGCTGGAACGTCCGCGAAAACAAGCTCATAGGTTTGGAGCTTCGGGCTCATGGAGAATATTCCAGATTCTTTGTAGTTTTGCCATAGTCTCCAATCACTTGAACTTTCAGGTAAATCTTTATTCCTGATTCTTTGTAGTTTTGCCATAGTCTCCAATCACTTGATCTTTCAGGTAAATCTTTATCCGGTTCGATTCCTTCACAAATCTGTTCGTGGTTGTCGTATTTAGTAACTCTTGATTTGTCCAACAATGGTTTGACAGGTCAAATACCCGAGGATCTCGTGAATTGCTCGTATTTGAATAATTTGATCTTAGATGACAATAGGTTATCGGGGGAAATTCCTTATCAGTTTTCGAATTTGGGGAGGTTGAGGAGGTTTTCTGTTGCGGATAATGATTTATCTGGGAGCGTACTGTTGTTTAACTATCAGTTGGAGTTGGATTTTAGTGGGAAATAGGGGGCTTTGCGGGGGTAATTTGGGGAAATGTGGTGGAATGAGTAAGAGGAGTTTGGCGATTATTGTTGCGGCAGGGGTTTTTGGGGAGGCAGGTTCTTTGTTGTTAGGGTTTGGTATGTGGTGGTGGTGTTTTAATAAGAGGAAGAAGAGAGGGTATGGGATTGGTGGAACAGATGATCTGGGAGTGGTAGTTGGGGTGAGAGATTGAAGGCTCATAAGCTTACACAAATTGTATTGTTTCAAAAGCCGATTGTTAAGTTTAAGTTGGCGGATTTGTTGGTGGCGACAAATAATTTTGGTAATGAGAATGTTATTAGTTCGAGTAGGACTGGGACTACGTATAAAGCCTTGTTGTCGGATGTGTTTGTGCTCTCGATTAAGCGTATAAGCGCGTGTAAAATGGGGGAAAAGCAGTTTAGGATGGAGTTGAATAGGTTGGGGCAGTTGAGGTATCCAAATTTGGTGCCACTGTTGGGGTTTGCTTGGTGGAGGATGAAAAGCTCTTGGTTTATAAGTATTTGTCTAATGGGACTCTAGGTTCGATGTTAGGTGGCAATGCTGGTGTCTTGGATTGGCCCATTAGGTTTAAGATTGCTTTGGGTGCTGCTAGGGGGCTTGCTTGGCTTCACCATGGTTGCCATCCTCCAATCTTGCATCAGAATATTTGCTCTAATGTTGTACTGCTTGATGAGGATTTTGATTTGTGGGTAGATGTTGTATTCTTAATGTGTGAAGTAATGTTTTTGTGTTGTGGATCAAAGTTTTACTTATCAGTGTTTCTTCTTTTGTTGCCCCACCTCAACATCCCAACACCACATCACCAAGCACACTGGTGTAACAAGCCAATTACATGTGGAGCAAAACTCCACTTCCCACCATATGTGATCCATGTCTTTTTTTTTTCGGTGATCTAAGGGTATTCAGACTTTAGGTATTACTTATTTCTTTATGAGCCGCGTTAGACATATTGCGTGAGAACTTCTCAACGGGGATTCAAATATGAATTCGCTACATTGTGGGGACTAGCCCCTTCTATTAGACCAAACACCCCTTAATTTTGGTCCAAAAGTTTTTCAATACATGGAATTCGGAAATGTTTTCACATTGATTAGATTATGGCGTGAATGCATAAAATAATTTTCCCTTATTCTTTTGGGGTGGAGGATGGGTTTTGTGGACATCACAACCATATATGAGCTTTTGAATAAAGAAGCTCTACATCTCATTGGTAATTTGGAATTCATTTTTCATATTTCAAATGATATTCTTTGTTTTCTTTTCTCTAATTGTTTGTAACTATTTGAGAATTCTATTTGTGGGTGTAGAGCTTCGTTTAGTATCTATTTCTTTGATAGGCCAATAATAAGCAATATTTTGATCACCTTTCTTCAATATAATTCTTTACTGATATATTTTTATTGTTTCCTAATTGTCGGGCACATTAAATGAAAATATCTTCCAACAGGGATTCAAAAATGAGTTCGTTTTATTATAGTGACTACTCATTTTTACTAGATCAATTACCCGTTGGTTGTTATTAAATATTTAATAAGAATGAAAATGTATACGAGAAGCAAGTTTTTCTTCTTTGCTTCTCCTTTTGGTAACATCTGGATTAGTAACCTTGATAAGAAGCATAGAAAAATAAAGTATAACCCGGAGGCGGAAAGCGATATCTTTATGCAAGAGTACATATAAAGTCTATTGACAAATAATTAGAAATCTTCAAGAAGAAGGTAAACATCCTGCAACTGCAACCATTTTTAGGATTCATTTCGAACACATAATTAATCAAATAAATTTTGTAATTTTGATCAAATTTGTATTCTGAAAAGAAAAAAAAAAACTACGAGGGTGTGTTTGGTTGCCATTTTAAAGGATTTAAATTAGTAAACAAATAGGGAATATCCACAAATTACATCGCATCCATTTTCTTGAAACTCTTTCAAACTACTTTTTTTTTCTTCATTTTCTAAAACTATATCTTTATTTATTCTCATTATACGTATATATATATATCTTATCTTATATCTTATATATATATATATAGGAGAATGGTCTTTTGACCCCAATTCACTTATTTTGACTCAATTCTTTTTTCTTAGAATTTAGAATTTTTTTATTGTCAAAAAATTAAATGATTAGGTATCTACAATCCTAAAGATTTTCAAATTTGAAATCGAATTTAATAGCTAATTAATTGATATCCTAAATTCATGCCCCCAAAATAGTTTTCTGTATTAAAGTAATTATGAATAGGAATTTAATTCATTATAAAATTGCATACACTGTCTACAAGCTTGAAGGATTTTCAGTTTCTTTAGTTTCCATCCCCAAAAACAAAAGTCAATCTTAGTTCAAAATTATCTTCACTAATTAATTGATATGCTAAAATCATGCCCCAAAATAGTCATCCTTAATTACGGAAATTAATATTGGAACATAACATTAGTTCATTTTATAAATGAACATCTTATAACTTTTGCTAAGAACATTCTTCATGCATTTACTCATTGTTTAATTTCATATTCCTTTCTTCAATTTTTAATTTGCAGTGTTTCTCTATATATTTTTCTTTTACATTATAAATTAACCATGTTTTTGATCTTTCTTTCAGGTTCGTCTTTGAACGTGTTGATCTTTTGCTAGAAATAACTTTCTTCAGTCCTTTGTTCATTGTTTTAATTTCATATCTCCTTATTCTTCGATTATTTTATTTTTTGTGTTTCTCTATATTTTTTTGTCATTGGGTTTTAAGACACATTTGATCTAATGATATTTATCTTATTGTTTTCTTCTTCTTTTTTTGGCACAGAAGAGTTTTCAATGGAATGTAATTCGGGAGTTTAAGACCCAAAGATCAATTCTAATCTCTAAATTGTAAGTTTTTGGTTTGTACCATTACAAGTATAAATAATTTGGCTAGATATTTTGCACTATCATTGTCACTAAAGTAATATGTACAACATCATGTTAAAAACGGAGGTGGAGGTGAGTCTTATCAATTGTTATACTGTATAATTTTTGTTCTCTCTCTTCTATTACTTTTTATTCGAATTTGATTTACATGCTTTACATCACTTGACATAACAATGTTGATTGTCTCAAAAAATGAACTTTTAATATATTACCTCACATGAGATTAATTTATTATTAATTTTTTTTACAATAATTGTAACTTTAGGATACAATTTATTGATATTAGGGAAAATTACACAAATTACACATAAAATTTAATGAAATTACATAGACAACCCTTCAAGTTTAGAAATTATAGAAATTACAGTACCAAAGGATGAAGTCCATCCAAAATAAGTAACTAAATTTTTATAAGTATGAAAATGCCCTTCTTTAATATGTAAATTTACCTATAAATTTCACAAACCTTAGGGGTGGTCTTAATTACACTTAATCTCATGGGTAATTTGAGTAATTCTCACAATTATTAATATGAATACATTTAAATTTTGAATATTTTTTAAAATTATACTAAAAATATTTAAAATTAAATCAAGAAAAGTTTAATAACATAAAATAAAAATACCCATTTAGAATTTTAATAAAATAAATTATTATATTTATTTTTACAATAATTAAAATAAATATACCTATTTTAGTATTACAATAATAAAGTAATAATTTTTTCTACCTACTACTAGATATGCATATTTAAATGTTCAATAAATAAAGAATAAAATTTAATTTTATAATTATTTTAAAATAATTGAACTGAAAATATTGAAAAATAAGATATTTAGATTAGAGTAAGAAAAAAAAAGGTTCGAATGGTATTGTGAACAATTTAAATAAAATAAAATGAAAATAGCCATTTTGAATTTTGAATCAAATAAAATAATAAATTACAATAAATAAATAAATAAATAATATGTATTTTCTAATAGTAGTAAATAAATATATTCATTAAATCTTTTAAGAAGCAGAGAACCTATCCCGATCATCCCAACCCATCCAACACCCCCAACCCCCACCCAAGGCGGTGGATCAAATACCTTCAAAGTATTTTGGGCAATTTCTCAAAGTTTGAGGATGATCGTGTAATTACAATAAACTTAATGGGTAGTTGAGAATATTTTTTAACAAAAAATAAAATAAAATATTAGAGGTATTTCTTGAATAAAAATGATTTTTATGATAACATTTCAAAATGTTGCGTCAAAAATTAATATTGTAATAGGATAAATATAATGAATTTAATGCTTATGGGTATTTAAAATCATTTCCCAAACTTAAATGGTAGTATTTTTATTTACAATAAACTCGAGGGATAGTTTAAGTAATTTTTCCTTCATATTATTGAGTTAAAGTATTGTCAATCTTCATAGTCTATATCTCATTAAGAAAAAGATATATGAAACATTTGTTCCGATTAATTTATTCTTATAAATAATTTTAGCACTGTAAAAATTTATTCCAGTTATTTAGATTATAGTAAGAAAAAAAAGGTTCGAATGGTACTGTGAACAATTTAAATAAAATAAAATGAAAATAGCCATTTAGAATTTTGAATCAAATAAAATAATAAATAACAATAAATAAATAAATAAAAATTATGTATTTTCTAATAGTAGTAAATAAATATATTCATTAAATATTTTAAGAAGTAGAGAACCTATCCCGATCGTCCCCAACCCATCCCAACACCTCCAACCCCCCATCCAAGGCGGTGGATCAAATACCTTCAAGGTATTTTGGATAATTACAATAAACCTAATGGGTAGTTGAGAATATTTTTTAACCAAACAAAAAAAATAAAATATTAGAGGTATTTCTTGAATAAAAATGACTTTTATGATGACATTTCAAAATGTTGCGTCATAAATTAATGTTGTAATAGGATAAATATAATGAATTTTAATACTTATGGGTATTTAAAATCATTTCCCCAACTTAAATGGTGGTATGTTTATTTACAATAAATTGAGGGATAATTTAAGTAATTTTTCCTTGATATTATTGAGTTAAAACATTGTCAATCTTCATAGTCTATATCTCATAAAGAAAAAGATATATGAAACATTTGTTCCGATTAAATTATACCTTTATAAATATTTTGAACACTGTAAAAATTTATTCCAGTTGTAATTATTAGAGGCAAGAAAATTGTAGTAATCAAAACACCTTATAATTTATTTTGATATAAATTAAAATAAATAATTTGAATTTGTGCATAGCACGGGAATAAGCTAGTATATATATATAGTATAACTTAATGTATATTAAAACCTAAAACATTTCATTTATCAAAAACAAACATAACTCCAAATTTAACTTAGTATGTCACTCAAAAATATATTTTAATTTATTCAAAAAAAAATTAACTCCAAAAAGGCTTAAATTAGGTGAAATTTTTATTTTATAATATAATCTCATCCGAAGAGGTATTTATTACTTCAAAACAATAAGAGATTATCTTGTGCAATATTTAAATATTGTGTGCTGCAATAATTTAATTATGTTTAATAATAGAAGTATGATATTTTTTTATATAATTAAACATTTCATTCATCACAACTTCAAATAAAAAAAAAGTATAATAAAATAAAAAAAGGGATAAATGCAATCACCAGAAACACCTAAAGGCATAATACAAAAGGAATATAACGACAAGGATCCAACCATGCCATATTTGAGGCTCAATCAACAAGATTATGGGCTCAACAAGATTATGGGCAATAAAGTTTGATCCACAGTGGATGAAACAAAATTTTCCTTTTGACCAATAAGTACAAAAAGGCCAGATTTTTTCAATACACTCCTCCCCTGAGGTAAGCTTTAATTATGGAAATTCTCCTCATGTCTTGGATATTACGAAAATCACTCTGAAGTTTGTCACCATCTTACAATTAACCCCTTACAACTGAAAAATTTCAATTTTGCCCATATGGGCTATTTGTAATGTTTGTAATATCTTGAAAAAATTAAAACTTGGGTGCTAATTATAATATCTCATAAATTATAAAATTGATAATTATATATTTACCACAAAAAATTGAAAATAATTGCACATAACTTTCCAAAAATACTAAAAAACTTTATATTTACATATTTATTAACAGTTTAATATTTATAATAATAATTAAACAAATTTTCATAAATAATATTTTATAAATAAAAGAAATTTATTTACACATTTAATTAAATTCATTATTTTTATATTGTATTACTAAATTTAATATTTTAAATAATAATAAGAAAATTTAAAAATACAATATAATTTTTTAATTTACTTTTTATGTTTATAATAATAAAATTTATTAAATTATTTAAGTTTAAATAAATTTCTTATATTTATTAAATATAATTAATAAAATTTTGTATATTTTTTATTATAAAAATTAAATTGTTAATAAATATGTAAAAAAAAATTAATATTTTTTGAAACTTATGGGCAATAATACAATTTTATCAATGTTTTGGTGGCATATATATAAATCAATTTTATAATTTATGAGATTGCAATTAACACCCAAGTTTTTTTTTTTAAGATATTACAAACATTACAAATAAGCCCTAAGGGCAAAGTTGAAACTTTTCAGTTGTAAAGGGTCAATTGTAAGATGGTGACACACCACAGGGAGATTTACTCAATATCTAATACGTGAGGAATATTTTCATTAAACCTTACCTTTATGAGGTATTCATAATTTACCTTGTTCCCAACAAAAAAAAAGGGGAAAATTACTTTTTTGGTACCATATGATAGGCTAACTCGCACTTTTGGTACCATTAGATACGAAAATGCAAATTTGGCATCACAGGATAGTTTTCATTGCAATTTTGGTATCAAACCCAATTTTTCTACAATATTAATGGCAATTTACCCCCTATGAAATGCATAATGTTCAATTTACCCCTCTATAATTTGGAAAAAAATCAATTTACCCCCCACAAAATTTTTAATGAAGCAATTTACCCCCTTCAGCTGGAGAGTATAACTCACTTGCCATAATTGAGAGTAGGTTTGCAAACTATTTTGTAACATAGGAGGATAAATTGCCACATTTATCATAACACATGTAGGAAAATGCCACATGATTATAATAAAAGTGGGATAAAGTGCTGCCTATAAAAATTTTCAGGGGGTAAAATGCTCTTTTTTAAACCACGAGGGGGTAAATTGAATATTATGTATTTGATAGGGGTTAAATTATCATTAACTTTGGGGAAAAATTGAGTTTGGTACCAAAGTTGCAATGAAAACCTATCTTATGGTACCAAATTTGCATTTTTGTATTCAATAGTACCAAAGTTACAAATAGGTTTATCTTATGGTACAAAAAAAGCAATTATCCCCAAATAAAAGTAAACCTCCGCACCACAATAAACCAATTCCGCTTTTGATCCCTTTCAAACAACTGCAGTTCAGACTAAAGTCGGCCTCGTCCCTAAAAGCGTTTTCTGAATCAAAGAACTTATTGTCACGGGAGAAGGAAAGAGCCGAAATAGTCCACCACTTAGCTTAGCTTGGAGGAGTTGTTAGGTTCAAGTGTTCCACGGCCAACAAACTGCCGTAGCAATCGCTACAATCAGATTTTTGGTCGACAAATGGCTCGAGCTGGAGGAATAACAAATGCGGTGAATGTTGGAATAGCAGTCCAAGCCGATTGGGAGAATAGGGAATTCATTTCACACATCTCGCTCCACGTTCGCCGCCTTTTTGATTTCCTCGTTCAATTTGGTACGTCGCTGACCATTTTCATAGTTCTAGATCCTTCGTTAATTTTGCAAATTTCTTCTTTTAACTCAAAATCTATATATAAATCTAGAGTCGACAACGAAGAACAAATTGGCGAAATTGAATGAGAAGCTGGATACACTGGAGAGGCGTCTGGAATTGTTGGAAGTACAAGTCAGCAATGCCACATCCAATCCTGCTCTGTTCACTGCTAATTGATCCTCCTCGCCTGTAAGAATAATGAATCGCGTGCTTAATATTGTGTTATTACGTTGTATATGTGTTTCCAATTTTCTGAGGGCGAGATCTTATTGTTGTTGTAGTTTTAATATGTAGTACTGTTCATCCAGATAATGAAAATTTCGAATTATGGATTTGGATTTAAATGTGGTTGCAATTCATGTTATTTGAAATGTTTATTTGATATTTTTGACTTTGATCTGATTATAATAGTTTTGAGTATTGGTTGCTGGTATTAGTTTTGAGCATTAAAATTTGTAGTTGATACTGAATGTTCATGAATTGTTCATTTAGGTTGCTGAGATAAATGAGGATTGGTTGATATTGTGTCTCTATTATAGTTGTGAATTAATATTATGGACCAAGAAACTGCTGTTTAGAGTTTAACTTACCTGTTAAGATTTTACAATGATATTGCTGGTCTTCTTTTGCGCAGTTCCGTGGTTTCTACTTGTCAATTCAGCTGATATTACATTGTTTGTTAAAAGAATCTTAAAGATTTTGGGCTCTTAGCTTCCAAGTGTTCCTTTTTGTTATTTTAGGTGATTGGGGTAAAAATAGGTGTTCACTACCTTGAGAAGAAAGCGCTTAATTCTGCTTTGCAATTTTGTTGTTAGTTTTACCAATTGATTTTCATCAATTAACCTAATACCATGAGCTGATGTGTTTCTGCCCCAAAAATATTTTATCACTCCAAGTCTCCAAGCAACGACAATTACCCCTAATCTCAAACTAAATTATAATCTCTCTATAAGTACCCATTCACACCATCGAAGAGGCACACCATTACAATTATCTATTCCCTAAACTCTGTGCACTTCATTTAACTTAATTCCCGTGGTTTGACTTAATCTGGGAGGAAATCACACAAAGGTTTTGGTTGGCCATAAGCATTGCAATGGAATTCCGATTTGTATGTCTCATAATCTGACAGAAACTTCTCGTAAATTTTTTTTTATATGAAGAATTTACAGTCTTCTAGTGATAAATATTACAGATAATGTAAATTACAAGGGGAGCTCAATTGAGTGAAGTAGACATTAGGCTTAATCTTGCTTTTTGATATTTCTTTTTCTTTCTTTCTCTCCCCCGAGGGACCAAAATGCTCATCAAATAACTAGATTCTGTAGACTGCAGTGCTGTTCATTTCTTTGCTTGTTACATAAATACCTGTACTTGAATTTCAGGATATATAGTGACTGACTGACGTGTATTCAACCTGTCTATTGCTCTAATTATTTACACAATGTCACTAACAATAAACGACAAAAAGAGTGCTAGCAGTACATTTATCATCTAGTGTAACTAAATGTTTAATTAATTTGACCCATGCCAATTGCAAATTTCAAGTTGCATAATTTCTTGATCTGATGTTTCTCGGTAACCTCGTGAAACCAAAAGATTATCTTGGTTGTGGAGGAGGTGGCTGTAAAAGAATAGGGGATGCTTCTATTGGAATTGGAGTAGGTGGTATAACGATAGGCCTCTCTATAGAGTACCGGAAGGATCCCCCAAAACTCTCCATGGATTTCATATATTCAGATGCATTATTCTCTATGATGAAAGCATCCTCAAGTTCACGGACAATATCCACCATGCAAGGTCGATAGGCTGAGTAGGGCTCAATACATGCCAAGGCTACCTCTACAACTCTCCACAGTGCTTCAGCATGGTAGCCTCCCTTTATGCTAGGGTCCACAATTTCTTCGATTTTTGAGTTTCTTATATGAGGTTTGGCCTGTGTGCACAAAAGTTGAATATACACGGTTACAGGAAAATACATTAAACAAATAATCAAGTCAAGTAATTACTAGAGAATTTGTTTTATGTTAATGTAATTTTTGAGGTCTCAATACTTCCTGAAGAACTTGACTTTGGGAAGCAACTCTGATCAAATTTTTGATGGAAGATGGATATTTAATTTATGATCCATTCTAGGTTAGATAGACACTTCCTATTCAGGTGACAGAACTTTGTAACACTTTTCAGCTCATGGACTCTTTGAAGTTCCTTGGGAATCTTTTTGCTTCAATATCCACTGGATAAAAAACGTAACCTTTATTGATGTGGATCTTTTTTGTCTCTCTCCCTTATCATTTTGCTCATATTTCTTCGTCCTCCTAATTATGCTAGTATTTAAAGGTAAAATTAGCAGAAAGTTAAGATTCTTAATTCAGGCTTCAACGCTTTCATCTTTGTTCATAACTTTTATCCCACTTATTGGCTGATGCTGTTCTTTATTCATCTTAAAGAGTTAGCTTCCAACAACGTAATTGAATTGAAATTCTCTTTCCTGTTGAGAATAATTGCTTTGATTTCTTACTTATGAAGTAATTATAACAATAAGGTGCAGGTATGCTTTCTAAACTTAAGAATTAAACTAAGAAATTAAACCTTACCCATTCAACCAAGCTCCACTCATTTCGTGGTCTGTTTATGTTGAGAGGTTCTCGACCACTTACTATTTCCAGTAACACAACCCCAAAGCTAAAGACATCACTTTTTGCAGATAGATGCTGTGTCGAGTAGTACCTGAATGGAACAAGTTCTTTTAGAGATGGTGACAGAGTGCTTATATAACCCCTGACAAAAGATTTTCATGAAATGGTTTTCTATAACTTTTATGTGGAATCATCCAATTTTCATGTGGTCCTGAAAGCGGTATATAAGTATATTTGAAGATATTAGATCATATTGGTGGTACATTGCATTGTCATGGTAAAAGATAGTTGAGGCTATGTTTGCTGGCATGAAACTGAACGCATGGAACAGGAATTCATGAAGAATCATTGCAAATTAGAATAGGATAATCTTCAATTCCTGCTCAAAGTTTCGATTTCATGCTCTTCTACTTAATTTATACATAATACCCAGCCTTATTTTTTCGAAGTGCGATAAAACTCTTACTCTGGGTCCAAGTATCCAGCAGTCCCCCTTACTTCTAGGGAAGTGCCACTATCCCCTTCTTGAGGTGCATATTTTGAAAATCCGAAGTCCGCAACCTTTGCAGACATGCTATTGTCCAAAAGTATGTTACTTGATTTCACATCCCTATGTATAACACATCGCTCAGAGAATGTGTGAAGATATGTTAAACCTGGAAAAATATGACATTTTTAAGATATTATAGTATATAAACAAGAGAGAACAAAGATGGACCTATAGGAGACTGATTCTGGCATATAATTACTAATGTAACTACATTAATTGTAAAGTGTTACTAGCCATATAAAGATTTTGGACTTAAAAAAGTTGATATACGTGTGACTTTTTAACCAGATGCAAGTATAAAAAAAAGTGAATGAAATGCTGACTTCAGTGTTCATTTGTCCTAGCTTATACCAATACTACCTTCTTGCAGGCATTTTCTTTGATAGTGTTGGTTGTCTATTTATGATATTTAGTGCTTTTGTGGCCTAACAGCTGCCTGGGGCAACTTCATCACCCAATCTTTGATTCATATATCTATTTTGCTTTTTCAGATTCATGTATGCAGAAGCTGGTCTGCATTTAATTTAAATCTAAAAGAGTACCATTACTATTCCTTACAGAAAACTCTTGCAACGCTAATATGTCATATGCTAGCATAACCAAACTTCTATTTGTTGATTTTCATGATAATATCATTTAGAGAGAAATGACATTGTTTTTATATAAAAGCTTTTGAGTCGCAGAGCTAATACTATAAAGTGTGGAAAAAAAGTGCATCTCATAAAGACTGTGACTTCCTGCTCGCAACAAAATTGAATAATTTCAAAATCTGAACAGTTCTGAAGCCCTTCGTTACTTGCCTCTTGCAGCACCTAAAGCAATTGAAATTCTCGTTGGCCAATCAAGAGTTTTGCGCTTTGCTGCTGCTCCTGTTATTAGGGAATAGCATGAAAGAAATGTTAATTAATAAAGGAACCAAGTTTTGAAGACTTTCAAATATAAATAAATTTTACCATATAGTCGATCTTGTAGAGAGCCGTTAGACATGAAAGGATAGACAAGAATTTGTTGCTCATTTTCGCAGCAATAGCCAAGAAGTGGCACCAAGTGTTCATGCCTAATTGCTGAGAGAAAAGTCAGCTGTAGAATTTATTGATTATCAGTGTCAGTTAGGCTTATACATGCATGATGTATGTAATAATGTGTCTGGTGGAGTTTGCTGTGTAATGTTATAATAGACCTTATTGTTTAATGACTGAAATGATGCTAGAGATTATTTTCTTTTAATTAAATTGTGTGATTGTGGGATAATATATATATGTGTGTGTGTGTACATATTGCTTATGAAATATAGGGTAGGTTTGTGGGTCTTGGGCAAATTAAATCTTTTTAAATGTTCAAATGGTTCACATGTCATGCAAAAATTGGATTTGGCTTTTGAAACACCAAATAACCATTTAAAGATTTGACCCAATTGCCACCTACAGAAGTTCCAAGCTTGAAGATATATTATGATTACATATTCACAGTCAATTCACTGATGCAGTTTAGATATGCTTTTAATGGTTGCAATCCTCTGGGCCAAGTGATTGAGAAAAATAAGAAAACATATGCAAACATAAATGAAAACTAGCGCCATCTCTGACTATACAAGAATGCTTCCAGTGCGTTTGATCTAAGACTCAGCTATTGTTGCTTGTTCAAATAATAAACTTCTTGGAGAAATAGTTTAGGTTACAGCATATGGATTTACCTCATTGTCAAACTCACGAGTTCCTTGGGTTGAAGTGGCTGATCGAACCTTCACTGCCACTTCTTGACCGTCAGGTAATGTACCACGGTAAACTGATCCAAACCCACCTTCACCTATCAATATTTTGTACTTCTCTGTTGCCATTTCTATGTACTCCAGTGTAAAACTCTGAATAGATATAGATGATATAGGTTTTTCTACGATATTCTCTGTACTTGCTACCGCATATATTGCATCTGCATTTAAAGAGAATGTGGTTACAGGTTACTCATTTCAAGGCATATAGGAACTTATGTCTGTCTGAAAACTTACGAGTGCTCAACTTGGTAGAAAAATGGAATAGGTAAGACAGTAAGAGTAATGGACCACATGGTTGCAAGTTTTAGTTTTAGTCTTGCTTATGCTTTTTGTTGCACATTTCTAATTTCAACTGGATCATTATGATACTTTGTTTGGTTAGGCACTAAGTTCGCCGTGTTGTCCAAGAGTTCACCCAGTCGTAAAATTTAAAGACTAGTGCTAGTGGTCTATTATGTTGAAAATTTTACATGCGATATTTAAGTAGTAGTGCTACTACATATGATGATAAAACAAATATTGTTAGTATGATGTTGTGTGCACTGTGCATGTAAAGTTAAGACAGACACAGCTAGATACAATTCAAGTCTCGTCTTAAAAGTCACAACACAAGATAAATTTACTTCAAAAATTTGTGTACTTACTCTTTGACATGGCATGCCCTTTCATGTCATAATTTTGCACCCTCTTCTTTTTTATATACATGCAGGCCAAACATATTCCAACTATAATAATAACCAAGAGGGATCCACCAGCAATTGTGCCTATGATAATTCCTTGAGCAGAATGGGAGGGTACATGTGAATGGCACATCCCTTTGCTTAAGTACCAATACATAAATTCAAAAAGTGAAGGAGTCAAATTCTCTCTCAGATGCACATATGCATAGACAATATTGTTTTGATGCTGAATATACATATTATGAAGGCATTAAAGCATAAATGTCATACTCTGTGGTAATATTTGATTTGTTTGGGTTGGAAGGAAGACTTTTGCTCAAATGAGGATTGCAGCCGAAATATCTAGATTAAGAAGAAAATAGAAGCTGAGTTAGCTACTTTGTCAAAAATATATCCATAAAAGGACCATTTACATGATAATCATTGTTTAGTTGTTCTGAAATACGACACATAATGCAGACTGAGGCTTCTTCCTTACTATTATATCTTATACACTAGACCACCAGAGGGCTCATTTAGAAGACAAACTTACAGTGTTGTCAGATAAACCAGCGAGCTAATAGAACCTGTGATGTTTCCTGTGAGATCATTGTGGCTCAGATCCCTACACATTAATGAAAACAGATTAAAATGGATATCTGGTTTCTAATACTCAGGTTGCAAATATTTTCTCTGGATTGTAAAGTTCATGGAACTAAAAGTTGTTTAGCTGATGATACTGTAAAACAATGAATACATGTATTGCGACTGCCTGAACTTCTAATAATGCCTATTTTTGGCCATTGTTGTCATTTTAGAGACATGATTCTTTGTAGATATGTACAAATTTTTTCTTATTTCATGTTTTGTTTTGTAAAAGTCAGTCTACTTTGAGTATTACCCCTCGCCCCTAAAAAAGAAAGACTTGTTACATGTGCAATTGCCATGATGTGCGTTTATAATTCTGTAGGTAAAGGTCTGTGAAGTAATATTGTGAATATTATAATTACAATTGAAATTTATGTTTTACCATAAATTGTTGAATTAGAAGGAAAGTTTCCTGTTTATTTCTATTAAAAAATGTAGATATCTCATGCTACAACCTTAAATTTCTAAAACCATGCAATTACAAGAAAATAAAGATGCTTATTGGTTGAGTTGAGTTAGTTACAATGAGGTCAACATGGAGGTAGCTGGAAACTCAGGAATTGTGCCCATGAATCCATTGTTGCTCAAATTCCTGCATTTTATTGTCAGTGAGAAGCAAACATAATCAACAAAAATAATAACAATGAGGAACTCTGAATCATACAATTCCTTCAGGTACGTCAGCCTGGTAACGCTGGGAGGGAGTGGTCCTCTGAGTTTGCTGAATGATAGATTCCTGGAGTAATACAGGCAATGCATAGTTTATTTTCCGAAAAAAGTCTTGCCGAGATAATTACCTTGAAGATAGGGCAGGCATGGAAAGTAAAGAGATTATATTAGAGAAGCAACTTACATTTTAGTGATAACGGAGGTACCATTGAGAGGCTCACAAGATACACCATGCCATGGAAGCGGGAGACAAGGGTCTCCTGACCACGTTCCCAACACTTGACTTTCTTTATTGTGTGTAAGTAGCTCATTTTTCACTCTAGTGATTGCATCCACTGAATAAATCGGGTCAAAAATTGAAGTCAACTTTATATTATAGAGCTTCTTTACATTGATAAGTATTTGAGGTGCATAAATTACCTTCTTCCACACCCGTCTCTTGGTCTTTTGTATAAGCTTGAAAAATCTCATAAGCATTACAGATAGGTCCCAACTGAGAATTTAAAGCTTTGATGAAGGTCAAATTAAGGACCCCGTTTGCTGTGAAGTTCGGAACAGCTACCGAGTAAGGTGAACCACTGGCTACTATATCAACATCTTGTATCTTTTCATCGTTAATATATATCTCGAAAACCCTTTGCCCAGCTTGAACCGAGTCATTGAGTTCAAGAAAGTGGAAGTAGAGGTCATAATCATACATTCCAGCATCAAGGTTGTTGTACTTGAATTCTAACCGCTCGGGATGTGTTATAGCTGTTTGTAGTGCTTGAAGAGGTGGTAATAAACTGTTCACATCAGTGATATTCACATTAGCATAGGGTAATGTTATGTATTTAGCTGTCGAATAGGGATATGGATACGGTCTCCAGATACGATCATATTGGTCAAATGGATACCTGAGATTTCAAGCACAGAAGTGTAAGAAAACAAATCCTTTGTTATCATGCAAGCATTTTTTTATTGGCATCTAAGAGTGTATGTACCTAATTTCATCTCCTTTGTTTCCAGCGTATACCCTGTCGATAAGTTTGAGCAAACTTGAAGGATCTCTCTTGAGGTAATCTGGATGTAAAGGTCTTAGTTCCACCTTTGAAAGGTAAGCTTCCCCTTTACCTTTGATTAAGCAAAAGTTAGTGTGGTTATTTATAGCTTTGAATAGTCCCTCAACCTTCGATTCACCTATTGAATTTACTTTTGCTATTTCTGTCACGCCAATTGAAACATTGAAAAAGGTGTCTGGGGAAGATGCCTGCAGATTGCTGAGAGGGAAAGTTCCTCTAATTAAATAGACAATTCCGATTCTTGTTGGTAAGTCATAACACCATTTACTTTCATATTCTGAGCTGAAAAATCGTGCTTCGGTACTCTCTGGATTTTCATGTCCGGTCCAAATTGTGTTTTGACAGGTTTGCTTATCTGGATACCAACTTCCATCTGATATGTAACTGATAGTGGTGTTTGGGTCCGTAAAGTTGGAATCAGCACAGCACTGTATGCTAATAAATTCTGCTAAAGATCATGTCAAATGTGTAAGTACTCTCTCTGGAAATTAATTTAATATATTATAATTTACACTTTGATTTATTGGAAAATCTAGTATTATATGATGCAGGATGGTGCTTTTCAATCTTGTATTGTTTCACATGCATAAGATCCAAGTAGCTAAAATTATTGATATAAATCCATTTTTACACGGGGTTTGTTTTGTTTATGAAAGCAATATAAACAGATTTAGAAAGGAAATGGGACACTGTACCTTCTTGTGCAGAAGTTGATTGAATTAACAGGAACAAGCAAATGATGCAACAAGTAATCAATCTTATTTTTACATAATTCAAAACTTCCATCATCTTATAATCATCATAGGAACTTAACCCATAAATCGGAATCTCCTTTCATTCTTTTGGGAAAAAATCAAGTGAATTTAACGATTTTTCAGAAAGAAAAAAAAAAAAAGAAAACCAGCTTATGTTTTGTGGTATGATTTGTTTTTGCAGGAGAAAAATTGGAACTTGTTGGAGACAAAAGGGCATCAAAAACATAAAAATACTTGAAGAAATTGTGATTCAATTTCCAGTTTGACTTTACAGGTTGGTACTATGAATTGAATGACCAATATTCTAATTAAAAATTTATTTGATTAATATAATCTGTTGGTTTTAGTGGGTAGTTGTTATTCTTTAATCTTTAGGTGATATTGCTAATTAAATTAAAAAATTGGGGCGGAGCAACCATTTACATATATTAAATCTATCTTTGTCCGAATTCCGTCCATCCTCTTGTCAATTACCTGAAACTCTATATCCAGGAAAAGGGTATAGCAATTTAAAAAATGTCGATTGAATGTGACTTACAATCAACCATGTTTTGCCAAATAGGGCACTGTATAGTCTCTACATTTGGTGTGGACAGTTTTATAGCTTAGTTTGCAAAGTAATTATTTCAATTCCCTGCCGGGAGAATCTAACAAGTTGATTGAATTATAGATTGGTACAGAAAATTAACTATTTTAATTATTATTCACAAATTCAAGTAATCGTAATCAATTATTATCATCTTAAATTAACAGTTCTAAACTCCATTTAAATTCATTCTTCTTTTAAGAATTTAGATAATCATCGAAATAGGAAGACAGCACACTTCTTGCCACTAGTTTATTCCACTTCTGGAAATTTTTAGCTCATTCCCGGTTCAGCCACTCCTACCCAATCATAAAGTAGATTGTTCTTAAGTATTTTATTTATTTTTAGCTAAAGATTTAATTTTAAGATATATATAAGTACAAGTAGGTTGAGATACTTCTGAAAATGTTACCAAATCTCAAGGCAGATGTTTGTACTTAAGATAAATTGTGAGGTCGAACTGCATTAGTGTGAGAACTTGATGGTGATTACTAGAAGTATTTCCTTTTGAATATATCCTAATAATGGAGTAGTAAAATTTTGAATAATTTAGGGCCTGTTTGGGAGAGTTCTGGCCCAATCTTGCGGGTCTTGCGAAGCTGAGTCGGAGCTCTTCCTAATGGAATTTGACAAAACCCATGAAACTCATCACAAACATATTCATAAATTCATACCCAAATTCTTGAAACCTATGGCTCTATTTGGATGGGTTTTGGCTCGGTTTCGCGGGTCTCGATTTAAAAAAAAATGGTCTGGGTGGTTTCGATGAAACCTTTGAGACCTCATTTGGATGGGTTTTGGCTGTTGAGTTTTGTGGTTTGAATAAGTTGAAACTCCACTTGGATTGAGTTTGGATGTTGGGGTTTAGGGGAAAAAGTAAGTGGTAGGTGTCAAATCAATGTCTTTTTTAGTGAAATTTGGGGGAAAAAGTAGGTGCCATGTGTCAAATCAATTATTTATAGGTTTGAAGAGTTTGAGTGTGAGTTTCTGAATAGGTTTTTTTATAATTCTATAAACAAAAAATTGATTTGACACTACCACCTCTTTTTGTTCCCCAAATCTCACATCCAAATTCAATTCAAGTGGGGTTTCAACTTTTTCAAAACCACAGTACCCAACATTCAAAATCTAATCAAATAAAGTTTCAAAGGTTTTACCGACATCACCCAAACAAATTTTTGAAATCGAGATCTGCAAAATCGAGCCAAAGCCCTTTCAAATAGGGCCTTAGATAAATCGAGTTGGGTTTAGGATAGAACTCCATGTATGTAACTATTATGTACCCTGGATTGCTCATATATTTTTCTAGCGAAGACTATAGACACTTTTGCAAGGCAATTATGAACTTCAAACGAACTTATAGATTGCAGACATCATTATTTAATTTAGAATGAATTTATTAAGCTTTATTAACAACTAAGACAACAAGGATGGGTAGGAAAAACCATCAAAGTGCTACAAGGTTTATAATTAATTTGACAGTTATATAAAAGATTGGGGAGATGGAGATATTTCTAACATTTAGTGTTTTACTCGGTCAATTCCTTTAACTGATGTCTGATTAATCTTTTCACATTACAAACCACAAACCAGTTGTAATACTTTGTAGTAGGGCCATCAACGAGGCTAGATCTGCATCTGGCTCCATTTAAATCAGATTGGATTCGGATTGTATTCATATCCATTTGAATCATGCAATTTCCGTGTCCATTAGATCTTGCTCATATTCAGTCAGATTTTGATATTTTTCAGATCCTATAATTCTCAATTTTGAAAGTTCTAACTTCTAACTATTTCTAAAATAATTCTTTTAACGTTATATCTTCATTCAACTAACTTAGTTCAAGTATTTAAACTTTATTTACAATGCACCGAGCAGAAACATAGAAGTAATTGATTATCAACACATTTAACCGGTCCCTTTAAATGATGTGACATATTACGTTGGAAACAATAGTATATATTATAATAATTTATCAAAATTTGATAGTTGAAAACATGCATAAGAAAATGAGGTCACAAATAAAACTTTATTTTTAGTCAGGTGATTGATTTAGTGGAAGGGGCTAGCCACAACAAAGCGGCGAACTCATATTTGAATTTCCATTAGAAGAGGCTCCCATATAATATATCCAACGCCCCTAAAAAAGGACTAAATCAGGTCTAGACCTTAATACTCTTGGAAAAAAAAAAAAGATATATTGAAGTGAATTTGTTATCTTATTGCATTTACTTTTGCTCAACTTATGATAATCATATATTTAGGTATGTAAAGTAGCTAGAGAAGTGGGCATGTTGTAGTTGATATTATTTTTTTCTAGTTTGAGTAAAACATATCCTAATAGTGGGTAGATTATGCACATGCCTTGGTGAAACTACTATAGACCAAACTGACATATTTACATAATCTTTCTCATTATAAATTGCAGAGCTAGCTAAAATGCATGTAGTTTCTCATGACTCAAGCCATTCACGTACGACAAAACTTTGAAAAATCATCATCATCAGAAGAAGAAGAAGATAATATAAACTTGACTACCAGATTTTATTGATATGGTTCTGGAATATATGATGATGTTGTTTTTACTGAAGGCTTCAGTTTTAAGTATTGTGGTAACTACTGCGTGTGGTAGATACGACTACGAGAGCTTGGCCCGGCCCAGCCCGGGCTTGCTCATATCGCCTTCTCAATTCTTTTGACAAACTTGGACGAACCGCCCTTCCCCTTGAGCTTTATTGAGTATTACTATTTAGTAAACTGTAAACATGACCAAATCACCATCTAAACAAATAAAGATATTTAATGTTGTCTGAATGCCTTCTTTTTCTTTTTCTTTTTCTTTTCTTTTTCTATTTGGGTATGAATAAATTTGGTCTACCAACTAATTATTCATGTTCACAGAAAGTTTACTCAATAAAAACTTTAAGAAGGAAAATATTATTGTTACAACTTTAAAAAAGTCATTCATGTATTCTGACTAAGTCTTAACCGTGTTTAGAATTCTCACTTTGAGTAGTAAAAGATACACTTGCAAAAAATTAACAAATAATATAAGTTTACGCCATTTCAAAAGATACACTCTAAATATTTAAAAATGCACAAATTATTGGAAGATGATTATAATTTATAACTCCTCCTCTAACAGCAAAAGTTTCCATATGCATATTTCACCATATGTTTCACATTTTCAATTCATCATTCCTCGTATGATCAATAAACCATACATAATCTAATAAATCGCGTGAACAAAATACAAAGACCATATTGGCAACACTAACATATTACAAAGATATATTGCATTTTTATTTTTATGTAATTCACCATATATATCTCATTTTAGATTCTTCATTACTCGTACGAGTAAACCGGATATCCATAATCTAATAAATTGTATGAGATACAAATTAAGAAATCAAATTGGCATTCTAAACTTATTGGTCTTTTCTTGTAATTCACCTTATTTGTCTTTTATTTGTTATAAATGACTAGTGATATTGTCAGAACAAAATAGTATTATAATTTAAAAAATATCCTCGTCATCAATTACATTTTAATATTCTTGATAGCAATAAGTACACACAATATTTAATTTCTATAATTAAAACTTCTTAAACATTATAAATATGCGGCACTAAAATGCATGTAGTACCATCAATCAAACCAATTACAACGAAATAGAAAAAAGAAAAAGATGAATTCATTTGCTACATTCATGATCATATTGCTCAACATAATACTTTTGATCACTTCTTCTCATGCCCATGACACATTGGTATTTGAGGAATCTGAGGTTGTGATTCAAGGTGATATACCTAATGAAAGTGTTACAATTCATTGTTATTCCACTGAAAATGACTTAGGTACACACGTACTTCCCCAAGGCAAAAACTTCACTTTTAATTTTCGTGAGAATTTTCGCAAGACTACCAAATTTTGGTGTGATTTCAACACGTCACATGGTTCTGGAAATTATGGGGTTTTTACTCCAAACTTGACCCAACATTATTGTGGCTATTACTGTGTTTGGTTCATACGGGTTGAAGGCCCCTGCTTGCGGTTATCCTCGTCATCCTCTCAATACTTTTGTCAAGCTTGGAAGAACCCAAAAAAGTTGGCGCCCAAACAATTCAACCAATTGAATAAATAAATAAAGGCATTCCTATATTTTTTAGTGTATTCTTTTTCTTGTTGGATTAATATTAATTAATGCCAAATTAATGATCAAAATGAAGAAATAAAGAAAATTAATGTTTTTTTATTTGCTTTTCTTTCCCCCTCTTTCTCAATTGTACGAATAAAACTTGATTTAGCAATTATGTTAAATTAATAAATCTTGAAATAAAAACATGCGGAATCATTCATTCATAATTTTTTATGTTTAGCGTAAACTTGTTTAAATATTCTGAATAAATAAACTTTAGTTGCGGAAGAATAAAAGAGTAAAATGCAAAAACATTTTTTGTGCTTTTCTTAATTGACAGAAAATCATAATAAGTTATTATTGTTAGCAACGAAAGATGCCTCTCCTAGTAAAAAACATATATCCCTCTCCCTCTTCCGACTGCAACATGTTTTATGTTTTAATTATATATATTCAAAAGTTTCATAAAAGACATTTAAGAAAAAGAAAATGAGATCAAAAGATAAACTTTGCGCATGGGTGAGAGGGTAGTTTCGTCCATCAATATCCTAAATTTTATAAAAATTCCTTTTGACTCTAATTTAATGAGATTAGATTAGAATACTCCGATATGAACTTTCACAACTCAATCCAATTTCCTGGAAATTACGAGCTCCAGAAATGTCAACACGTCGTAGCAATCAACCAATTACCTCGATTTTCTGGTGACTCTTCCACTTAATTTACAAGCAATTTCGTTTTTTGGTTCAATTTATGGGGTTCAAATCTGTAAATATCTGATCAAATTTATAAACGATAGGTTTGTTAAATTAAAAGACTTGTTTTGCTGAAATTTGATTGTACAGTAGGTGAAAGCAATAAGGAATGGAGAAGGAGCAGGAGTTGGAGTGGAAAGAAGCACAGAGCACCGCCATAAATGTCGACCTTGTTTCCGCGGCAAAAACACAGCTCAAGTTTCTTGCTGCTGTTGATAAGAACCGTTGGCTCTGTGAAGGACCGGGTCTAGATAGGGCCATTTACAGGCAAGAACATCTTGATTATTCAGTTTTTAGTTAAATTAATTATATAGTACTTGATGTATATTCTTTTTCTGCCGGTGTTTTTTCTATATAGTCTAGAGGGGATTTTAGTGATTGATAGGTTCTATAGGAACTGGATGCCCCCATTTGGTCAGATAACTAGCGACAAACCCCTATGTTCCTACCATTAAGGTATTTATTTGTAAACAAGTTCCTGGATAACAAGCCTAAAGGTTTTATTCATGATATTTATTCTGACGATATTGATGCTAGTCACGATATCGCCAAGGCAAAATCGTGGGTTTTTTATTGGTTTAAGGGTGCTATAGGCTTTATTATAAATTCGGTGAACTAATTACATCGTGGCGTAATTTTGTTTTCCTGATGATTTAGATGGTGTTCTTGATGCTTCATTGTGGCTCTTGTACTTTTCAGATTTGTTAGAGGTGTAATTTTATTGGCTTCGATGACTTTCATATTGTAACTGAATTATGTCCGGACAAAAAGCTTCCTACTCATATTTCTGGAAAAAATAAATGAGGTTTATATATCTGCTGAGTATACAATTTTTTGTTATAATGTGGACTCTGTATCTTATCATAAAATGAGGTTAGATGTTTACCTA
The DNA here is from genome assembly GCA_034814905.1 of Penstemon davidsonii. Lineage (NCBI taxonomy): Eukaryota > Viridiplantae > Streptophyta > Magnoliopsida > Lamiales > Plantaginaceae > Penstemon > Penstemon davidsonii. The sequence goes on from JAYDYQ010002688.1 coordinate 12,160,953, forward strand.
ATGTTCTTTCTTACAAGAATCTTTAGCATAAATGAGGTTTTTGGTGTATCGCCTTGACGGGAGTAGTTTGCAAAATGCCATCGTCAGAAAGTGATTTATATTTAATCATTTTTCAGGTACAATGCTTGTTGGCTTCCGTTGCTTGCAAAACATTCTGAATCCCCATTTTTTAAAGGTCCATTGGTGGTTCCTTTTGATTGTGAGTTGGTTTGGCACTGTCACAGGCTCAATCCAGTATGCTTCTGAACTTATTTTCCATAAATTTCATCTTTTTTTTTTCTGTTAATTTTGATGCACTGGAATGTCCATTGTTATTATGTTATGCAGGTCAGATACAAATCTGACTGTGAGGAGTTCTATGGAAGAATTCTTGACAACCAGAATGTGGTTTCATCTATGAAAGGAACATCAAGAATGGCAACTGAAGAAATTTGGAAAACATTATACCCTGACGAGCCCTTTGAATTGGATTCAGCCAGCGCTCTAGAAGACAATATCGTTCCTAAAGCAGTGGAGAAATGCACCACGTATGATCTGATCTCAGCTGTTCAGAGACAAAGTCCTTTCTTATACCAGGTAACTAAGTTGATAGTCATTGTTTTTCACCTTTTTAAAGCGTGATTACTTCACTTTTCCCTATTTTGTTTTCTTCACATTTTTTTAATCGAATGACCACCTCATCTTATGCTTTGAGCCATAAAAGAGGAGAGACATCGACGAGTGGGGGTACAGGGTACTCAAGCCTAACTCTTCTTTTCTCATAAATGGGTGATGGTGAGATTCGAACATAAGACCTCTTGCTGGGCCTGCCTTTGACACCATACTAAATGACCACCTCATCTTAAAGCTTAAGAAGTGTTAGAAAGAGAGACATAATATAATAAATATATTTATGCTTCTAACAATTCCCATACAAGATGCAACCTTATTTACATCTGACTGTTTTTATTCTCATCATGCATTGCAGGTTTCGAGGCCCCATATGAATGATGATCACTATATTGAAGGAGCTGTGGCTAGGTACAAAGCATTTTTGCACCTAATCAAAAGAAACAAAGAGAGATCCATAGATAGCTTCTCTGTTCCAACTTACGACATTGACCTCATCTGGCACAGTCACCAGTTACATCCGATGTCTTATTGCAAAGACCTGATAGAAATCATAGGAGATGTTTTGAATCACGATGACACTGTTTCAGATAGAACCAAAGGTCAAAAACTCGATACTGGGTTTTCTTTGACCACTAAATTGTTTGAGGAGATGTATGGTTCTAGATATTGGAGAGCAGGAGGCATGTTCCGGGGTACCGCCCCTTCACCTGTCAGAACTACTCCTTACTCTGGCAATGCCGTCAAGAAACCACCCACTTGTAACAATGGTCAGATTGTAAAACTTTCTAAGATAAAAGTTTTTGAGGTAGTTCACAAGGACCTTTATATGAATAAGCTTTTCTTGGATAAAGTTAACACTTTTACGAAATTTCTCAGGTGATGTTGGAGTTTGTGGGAGTAAGGAATCTACCAGAGGAACACAAGGGGAGTGTCTTGGTGTACTTTAGTAAAACGCAACCTGATCAGATCTTTGATGTAAAGAGAAGCCTTACAATTTTCTCTGAAACTGGGGAGAAAAATGTTGCTTCCTTCCAATGTGAGCCTACTGGGCATCTGCTCTTTGAACTAACGTCCTCGTTGCCTTCAAGTTTACCACGGGTGAAGTCATCCAAAACATTAGGAACCACCTCATTATCGTTGGATGATTTTCTATCCCCAGAGTCTATCCTTACAGTAGAGAAATGGCTGGATTTGGTGCCAAGTTCGAATGTCACAAATTCCAAACCGATTAGCTTACGAGTGGCTATTTCAGTCACTATACCTACCCCAGCACCATACGTACTTCACATGACTCGTTCTTCGGCATTCCCAAAACTTTCCTGGCTGTTTCCACTTACTAAAACACGGACTTGTGTTACTGATGAGGCTGGAAATTTGGTCATGAGCCTAGAAATGAGGTATTCAAGTTTCACATCTTATTCTATTATGAGTTGCAGTGTCTTAAATTATTTTTCTACATTTTCTTGAAGATGTTGGATTTGAACATGTACTTATGTTTTATGCTCTCGTTTCAGAGATTTAAAGAAGGCGCAGGGCGAGAAAGAATGTAGAAGGAGAGAGGTTGTTGGCATCATGGAATCAGGTGAAACACGTATTCTGGCTGAGTTTGCAGAGTCGGAGTGGTCAATAGTGAATTCTTCATGGTCCCTTCAGTTTCCAAGTAGAAATAATGATGATGGCCACCTCTTGGAGCTAACTGGTCCTCAGACCGTAAGTGTTCCTCTTGTACACCATTAAAGCTTTAAATTCATTCGTCCATTATGAAGTACGAAAAATCTATTTTTATAATATATTTCAAAAACGGCGTGCCATTTGTGGGATTATATGTGTTATCGTTGGAGCCCTTTTCCAGGACAAATTGTTTCAATGCCTTTTTTGTTTAATGATTGAAAAATCAGCACCTCATGGCAACAGCACTAATTATATACACCATATATTTGTATCATGGCCGTGACTTAATATTTTGAATGCTCATCAATTCTATATTTATTCTTTAGATAAGACTTTTTCCCGGTGGGAAGCTGGATTATGAAACAAGGCGATGTGGGAAACACAAACATGAGCATGAACAATTAGAACGTTGCCAATTTACGGCAGTTGAATTCTCTGCAGAAGACCCCTATGGCAGGGCAGTTGCACTACTTGACTTGAAATCTGGCACTGTAAAGGTAATTTAATTACTTACAAAAATACTATTTCATCTTTATTAGAGCACATCACCCCTGCTGTACTAATCTGTTCTTTTGGGGATGTTAGGTAAAAGAAGAATGGTTCCTTTTGCCAGGCTTCATACTCGCATTTATACTTGGTGATATAGTGAAAAAGGAAGGATATGATAGTTTGATTGTGGGCAGCAAATGTCTAAAGGAGAAAGATCTATCAAATGAAGTAGGGACTGGAACCAACCTTGCTCTTGTACCAAAAGAAGTGGACTTGAATGTGGAAGCTGCTAAATGAGATGTTTTAATGTCATAAATAGGGGGCGGTTTTGGCGGAGGATGTGGTGGCGGTGGGTGTGGCAACATGGCAATACATGGTGGTTGTGGGTGTGGTGGAATCATGGTGAAAATTGAGGTTGTGTCAAGAAATAATGAGATGATCTTTTGGGTTTTTAGATCTGACTTAATTACTTTCGAGGCGCGTCGGAGACATTACTTGGGAACTTCTTCCAACGGGGATTCAAACTTGGGTTCGTCTCATTTAGATGACTACTCATTTTAATCAGACCAAACACACGCTGGTAGAATTTATGAGATAATTACTGTGTGATAAGTGAGTTCAATGGTTTTCAGTACATGAGAGCATCTAAACTCCTGTATATATATGTGATTTGTATAAAAATTTCTATTCTAGTATATATTTTTCTGCATTTAGCTTCAGAAGAAAAAGTCTCTCATCCACAAAACAAATCCGCAATCTACTCTATCGGGAACGAGTTGAGTTACTTGTTCTATTTTTCTATATTGTATGTTGGTATGATTTAATTGTAGAATGTCGAGCTCAACGAACATTAATCGAGTTGAACACAAGTCAGAGTTAAAGTATCTTAATATTTTTAAGCGTAAACTTACCAAGTCGAGCTTTGAGTTAAGTTTTAAAAATTATGAAAAAATGATGTTAAATTTTGGTTTGTCTTGTATATATAATGAATTTAACTAATACTTTGATTGAATTCGAGTTAATCTCGAATAATTTAATTAATATTCTTCCCGAAAGACATTCCATTATAAAGTCCTATATGACCTGATTAATCTGAATGGGCATCTTTTAAATTTTACTACAAATGGTAGGTTTCTAACTTTTCAGCAATTGTTCTTCACATAAAGGCTAAATTCAGCTTAATGTAATGTAACTATTCTTTAAGCCTTCTCCAATGGTTTAAGGAATATGTTCTATCTCGTTTAAGGAACAATTTAATTAGGAATAAAATAATTGCATTTGGTCGGGCAGTAGCTTTTGTCATGTTCTGTAGTTAGTGGAAACTTGACCTGGAAAAGAGGAAAGCGAACCTTTCTTTTCCTTTTGTTAATTAGAAAGTCTTGCTAGCAAGACATAATCGATATAAATATTTCTCAACTTATTCCTTATTTCCGCACTTGATTTATGGACATGAAATACTAGTCAAGAATATGTAGTGGAAACTGCGGAAGGAATAATTGACAAAGTCTTCTTCTTTATTAGAGACTAAATGTTTCACGTTCGTTGATTGAAAATCAGAATTTAAGTTCACTTTAATAAGTTTCAGATAATAATTATTTTAAAATGAATTAAATCATATTATTTAAGTGGACTTAATTCAATCCATGTGAAATCTAAGATTGTCAATTGTAAAGATTGGACTAAAAGCCTTATTAGAATATTACTTTTGAATCACAATTCATAAGATATGAGGCGAGTTCTTCTTTCTTTTTTTAAAAGTGACAAATAAGAGAAGCCTTTCTTTCTTTGTTTAGATAAAATTAAGCATAGTCGAAAAGCAGAGTTTTTTTATATTATATATATATATATATATATATATATAGAAAAGAAAATCAAAATGGTAAAAACATCATTTTATCGCTTAGTTAATTAAAACATATTATGAAACTTAAAAAGAAATGTATTTATAATAATCATAAGCAAATTCAAGACGTATTTTTTTTGTTACAAATTCTAGACGGATTAACATTAGCTTTAGTGGCCTAATTTCCTTGAATTGAACATTATGTAAGATAAATATATTTAAAAAATAGTATTTTTCAACTTACATGTATAATTTCAAATGTGGATGATAATATATTAAACATAAAAAGCACCAATCCACAAGTACCAACTAATTAATTTAGACATCTTATAATGAGGCAAACATTAATTAAATTGAACATGAGCTACTTAATTCTGAAATATTACATAAATAAATAATTAGTATCTGTGAATTGATCTTAATGGAAATGAAGGATCAGCTAACACATGAAAATGATGGAGGGATCGCAGCAGCACTCATCAATTAGGCAGCAGCAACATAAAGCAGCAAGACTGTCACAAAAAAATTAAACATAAATACTTCTATATATTAAAATTACATATCAAGAAAAAGCCAACTCTAGGCATAAAAAGGTTGTGTAATTCAAAGTCATATATCAAAATTTCGAAACGTTTTTTAGATTTACATTTTTTTTTTCATAATGTTTCCAAATAATTTTTAAAAAATCCAAAAATTTATAATATTTAACTAATCAAAAATCACATAATGTATATATGTTTAGAGATATCTAGAGAGAGGGAGAGAGAATATATGTACCATCCCTCAAGGAAACCAGGTTCTCTTTTGGGTGGAGGTGCAGCATAATATTGTGGGGGTGCCATTACTGGAGGAGGCCCTTGATATTGCCCTATTATATGAGTATAATAATATAATTAATTTAGAGAGACAAGCAAATCAAATTAAATGGAAACCAAGAAAATATATAGTAGACTCTTAAAAGAAATCCCTTTGATTTAAGAACATTAAAACAATAATTATTTATTTCATAAATATATTATAGTAATCGATCGCATGGAAGTTAAGTTAATTAATTAAGCACAAATTAAAATAGTAAAGGAAGATTTACAGAAATTGAATAGTACCTTGAGCAGGATAGGGATAGGGATAAGCATATTTTGGTGGTTCATTCATTTCTCTTCCTTGTTTCCTTCTTTTTTTTTTTTTTTTTTTTTGATAATTCTCTTCCTTGTTTCCTTCAACTACTCTTTAATTATTTTTTCTATATATTATAGGAATTAAAATGATCAATCAGATTCAGAGGTTGTATTTATGCTGGCAAAAAGTATAGGGACACACGCCGACTGCATGCGTCACATAAATTAAACTTTTTATTGGATTTCTTTTTCAAGTTTAATTACTAAATATATACCTAATCTTTTTTATTAAACTTTACTACGTATCTTTCTTAAATTCTATATGGTACATCTTTAATGGTACCATATGATATGTTTTCATTGCAACTTTGGTACCAAGCCCAATTTTTCTTTAAAGTTAATGATAATTTATCCTCTATGAAATGCATAATGTTCAATTTACCCCTTATGATTTAAAAAAGAGCATTTTACCCTCTTTAATTTTATAAAAGTTTCATACCGGCTCCCTGATATTCTATACAGGCGGCACTTTATCCACTTTTATTATGATAATGTGGCATTTTATCCCCTGTGTTATGATAAATGTGGCAATTTATTCCTCTATGTTAAAAAAATAGTTTTCATGCCTACTCTCAATTTCGGCAAGTGAGTTACGCTCTCCGACTGAAAGAGGTAAATTACTTCATTAAATTTTTTACAAGGGGTAAATTGGTTTTTTTTCAAATTATAGAGTGATAAATTGAACATTATGCATTTCATATGGGGTAAATTGTCATTAACTTTGGAGAAAAATTGGGGTTTGGTACCAAAATTGCAATGAAAACCTATCATATGGTACCAAATTTGCATTGTATCCAATGATACCAAAAGTGCAAGTTAGACTATCCTATGGTACCAAAAAAACAATTTTCCCATTTTGATTTATTAGAGGGAAAACACATTACACATATTTAGACAACAATTAGCAAAGTTTCCAACACTAATAAACACCAAAGAATCTAAGATCACTTTTAAAGGGCCACACATCTCATTCCACCAGGGCCGGCCCTAGGTTTGTCGGGGTCTAGGTGAAGTTCAAAATCGGGGCCTTTTTTATAAAATAAAATTTTCATGTAAAATTTTACTTTACTTACCTTAGTAGATGCAAAAATAATTATTAAATCTTCGTATTCTAGTTTATTTAACATACTTGCTCCGTCCCATTTTTTTTATTCGTTGGTATAGTTGACCAGTCAACTTGACTAAATTTATAATAAATATTACTAATAATTTGATAATATGGTTCTGCGGTTTTTTTAGCAAAATTTGTACCGTACCAATTATTGCGGTTTTAAAAAACTCAAAACCAAGCTAGAGTTTTATGAACCATACCAACAAACTCACTTTTGTGCAGTTCCGGTACCCTAAGGTTTTGCGGTTTTTTTAAACAAACTTTTTTCAAGCAATTTTTCTTATATAGCCGATTACATAGTTGACAATTATATAAAAATTAATATTATAATATCTTACAAACTATTTTTTTACATTAAATGAAGCATTGAAAAAGAAAATGTTCACAAATTTGATGTTATAATTCGACCTAAATGAATAAAATTAATTGATTAATTATTTGATCATTGTTTTTATTATCTAGAGAAATTTACAATTTGGTATTTGTTGTCTAGAAATTTTGCATTTTAAGTTTTCAACATATAACAAGTTTAATTTGTGCTAAATTCGAGCATATCTTTTTTTAATTGAACGCGAGCAATGTAATAACAATAAACTATGATGGACTATAATATAAATTATAAATAATGTAGTATTCGATAATAATTGAATTAAAAAATAAAAATTTATAAAATTTAGTTGTAAATATCAAAAAATTAATAGTTAATTCATATTTCTTCTCAATTTCGATTACGGTATGAAAAATTTAAAACCAAAACCATACCAAAATACTCAGTATGGTTTTCATCCATACCAAGAACTTCGGTTTTGAAAAAAAAAAAAAACTAACATTTGGTACGGTTTGGTATGGTAAGGAACGGTCCGGTACGGTTTTGAAAACCACGTGCACCCCTATTATCATATGACACCATATTTATTAATAAGTAAAAAGTTTAAAACACCACAAATCTGAATAATTTAACATAATTAGGGTGAGTTTGGCCTAGCGATTGGAAAATCAATTATAGGAGAATTAATTTTACTAAAATGGATTTTGACAATAATTTATTATGATAAAATTCAATTATAAATAATTGCTTTTGGATAATAGCTTTTGCAAAAGTAACACTTTAGTAGCTTCTGAAATAAGTTGATTTTTAGTTTCTGGAGATCCCAAAAGTGATTATGATATTAGGGGCTAAACACCATTAAAATCATGATTGACTAAAAGCAATTTCTATAATTGGGGCCAAACACTTCAAAAATCACAATGGAGGTCTAGAAGTGCTTTTAAGAGCTCTCACCGCTGGGCCAAACTCACCCTAATTCACTTAAAAGATTGAAGAGTTTGACCAAGTACTGTAGCTAATGAGTAAAAATAATGGGACGGAGGGAGTATATGAGAAAATATATTTAAGAAACATATCTGTAACAAATAAAATTTTAAGTTTAAAAATATATTAAACCAGAAAAAAAAATTGTACAAATTAAAAGTTTAATGATTTAATGGGTACAATCCCTATAATTCCTCTGATTCTAATCTCCTAGCAATAATCTTGAAAAAGGTTGATTTGATCTTCTCCAAAATATTTCCAGCCTTTGAATAACGTTAATCCAAGAGCAATTGTGCTTAATCTTGGATTAAACGTGAAATGATTTAGATCTCCTTGACGAACGTCTCGAACTCCGTCTTGGATACTTTGGTATTTTAAGGGATTTGATCTTCTTTGAAGCTTCGTGAATTTCCAATAACGTTAATTTAAGAGTTAAGTAGCTTAATCTCAAATTAAACGTTGGATTTTCTTCAGTTTTCGAAGAATACCTTTGAATATTGCGAAGAGCGTCTTGGTTTTGAAGAACGCCTTGAAGAACCGCCTTGATTTTGAAGAACGCCTTGAGAGAATTTGCTTCTTTTCTCCTTGAACTTCTTTGTGCTTTTTGAAATATGTTTTGAGTTGTGTTTTTCTTCTTGGAGATGACCCCTATTTATAGGTGGGATTTGAAGATCTTGTAAAATTCTCTACATGATGTGGCGCGATTTGATTGGCTATCAATATCTTTTATGACACGAAATATATTTAATTTGATATTCTTGCCCAATAAAAGATATTATATGCAAATATTGCATTGTGACGAAGATTCCAAGAAAATCTGCCTTGTATGAAATTTTCCTACACACAATTGCCTTCTTTGTGGAGATTTTATGTAATTTGCAATATCTCTCAAATTTGGCAATATCAATTTTGGCAATAAAATTACTCTTCTACAATATCTATATTAATTACTTACAACAATAAAAATATATCTAAGAAACCTAACTACTATAAGTAATTACTTACAATAATGCCACTTGATAACACTTATAATACCTCATACCCTAATTAAATATAAACATTAAACTAACATTAAATCTTCAACCAGACTATTGAAATTCTTGAATTTAATTTTTTTCTTTTAATTGTGGAATTAATTAACAACAAGAGTCAATATTCAAATTTAAAAAAAGCGGTGTAGTTGTAAATATAGAGTTATTTGAGTTTGACCTGGACTACTTTATTTATTCATGCATCCATATTAAATTTTTATTTTTAATTATGATGTATATATTGCATATATAGGTTGGGGCCCAAGCGAGTGGAGCCCTAGGCACTTGCCTACTTGGTCTAACTTGCAAGTCGGGCCTGCATTCCACCTCCTACAAGAATACTATCTTAGCTGGCACTTTTGGCAATAAAATAGTTATGCAGACGCTTTTATTCGTTATTAATCATAATGATACGCTTTTATCTAAGTAAAGAACATAACATTATTATATTATTATATATACAAGTGGATATAGAGCTAATTTCAATTTACCTCCCTGTAATGCATAATATTTTATTTACTATGATATGAAAAATAATTTATTCCAATGTGAAATTTTTTAAAAGAGCAATTTACCTCATTTAGCTGGAGAGTGTAACTCACTCACTCAAAATGAGAGTGGGCATAAAAAGTATTTATGTAACATAAGGGGGTAAAGTGCAACATATATCATAACACAGAGGGGTAAATTATCGCATTTATCATAACACATTGGGTAAATTGTCACATTTATTATAATACAGGTGGTAAAGTGTCACGTTTTCACAATACAGGGGGTAAAGTGTCATATATAAGAGGGGTATTTTTGTCAATTCATTCCTTTTTTTTAGTTTAAAAATGTCATGGAGGCGGTGTAAAACTTTAATGAGATCACATTGGAGTAAAATGCTATTTTCCAAATCATAAGAAGGTAAATTGAACATTATGCGAATCACACGAAGATAAATTGTCATTAAATCGGTCGATATAATATATGTAATTAGTACGTAGACATAATTGGATAATGTTTCTCAACTACTCCACTACCATAGCAAACCTTGGAGAATAACTGTAACACAACTCAAGCTTTGACTCAACAACCTGATTCAAAGCATTTGGAAAAATCTACGAGATAATAAATTAATTGCACCACCACCCCTCTTTTCTAAGTAAAATTTTGTAATCTATAGCAATTCCATCTATGAATACATTGACAAGTCTATATATCTTTGTCATAATTTTTTATTCAACAGTTGTAAATTAATATTTATGACGCGGAATAGTATATAAAGTTTACGGATGTGAATAACAAAATTAAGTTCAGTTTATAAGATATTGGACAATTCTTACTTCTTGAGTTACCTTTTGAGGTGAGTTAAGTCTAAATCTTATAAGTATCAGCTCAATCCATATGAAATCTAAAATAGAAACAATCTCAATAAACAAACAATTGACACGAATATATTTTTCAAGAGCTACTCAAGTCGGAATTGCAAAAGCTTTCAAGGAAGAATAGTCCCATAAAATAAAGGATCAAATTTTATGTGGAGGTTAATGTTGATTAGGTTAAATTAATATATGTTGAGTTTTAATTATGAGTTGGTTTAGTTTTTATTTTGAATTGTGCCTAATTAGGTTTTAAACTTATTTTTTAAATGATTATAATTTAAACTTAGATTTAAAATGATAATTAATCTGAGGATTAGGCTTGGAATATGAGACATCTTCAGGGGTGTTAAAACATTGTCATGTATCAAATATCAAATGAGTGTTTGATATCACAATTTACTACTCAGGATTGGAGAAGTAATTAAAATCATTAGTACTACTTAGTTCCAAATTTCCCTTTACAGATTTCCTAATTTATATATAATCATAACAGGGAAACATGAAAAGGAAATAAATCAATAATAAAGAAAGTAATAGACTAATAGTAAACTTAAAAAGGTTGGGATTTACTATTAGGAATTCAACTTCTACTATTGACATATTTTGGGCCAGAAAGTTCCTCTAACTTTGGGATACATAATATTCTTACTTATAAGTTATACCTTGTGGACTAGAAATAATTCATAAACAATGTTTCCAAAAAGGGATTATTGCATTTTTAGTGCCACAACTATAGTTTACTGGCGTTTTTACCCCATATTTTTTTGGGTTGGCATATTTGGTGCCACAACTTCAACATCAATGGTAATTTTGGTGCCAATTGAGGCTCAATTTCAAAATTGGCCCGAAATTCTCCCATAGACGGGGCATGTGACATAAAAAATAGAGATTTTGACCATTTAACGTCTTTTTCATTAAAAATAAAATACTAAAATTCAAAATCCTAACTTTTCCTATAAAATTCACCAAACATTCCCTTAATTAAATTGTTACCCGCCTTCTTCTTCTTCCCCAAATAAAAACATCCAAGTAGTCTAGTTCTTGGTGGATGAAAATAAATTGTTATTTTTAATGAAAAAGAAGTTGAATGGTCAAAATCTCCAATTTTCATGTCACATGGCCTGCACATGAGAGAATTTCGGGCCAATTTTGAATTTGAGCCTCAATTGTCATCAATATTGCCATTGATGTTGAAGTTGTGGCACCCCGAAAAGTTACGGGGTAGAAACGCCGGTGGGCTATAATTGTGGCACCAAAATTGCAATAATTCCTTCTAAAAATGACAATACATCATTCATTTAGTCCCACAATGTATAATGTGGTGACGATGGTTTATCATTTTTAGTCATGAGGTCTAATAATTTTTTCTATACTAGGTTTAGATACAAATTTTCCTTGGGACACACTAAAAATACTTCACAAAATATGTAATTTATTTTATTTAATTATAAAATCAGCATCTAAACAGTACATACTTATATAATTTGAAACACAAATGCAACATATTCATCTTAATTCAATAAAACTTAGGAGCTTTTTTTGATAGTTATAAAGCTTAGAAACTTAATATAATAAAGAATGATAAAAACTATACCTGTGATTTATTAGGTGTGACCAATTTAAGTTTGGATTCAATTTCATCTAACATGGATCTGGCCAAAAGTCTAATTAACTGGTTAATCTTTAAACTAAAATAGAATTTAACAAAAAAAAATAATTTAATTAAATACATACCAAAGCAATAAATCTATATTATACAATGAATCAAACATATCAACACAAAAATCACGAGCAGAATCTTAATTACCCTATACTAACATATTTAATAAATTTGACATAAACCAAAAGATAGACAAAATCAAACAAACTTAATACTCCTATTTACCCACTTATTAATAATAAATATGTGCCACATTCAAAAATTACTTTGATTAGCCTTGACCTCCAGATTATTCCCCGTGGGGACCATCATTCTCTGCTCCGGAACCAGGGGCATTACTGGAACAAAATTGTAGACCGCCTGTTCCGGGTTACCCTGACCCATACCCGCCACCATTCCATACACAAAATGCCCCGTTTGGTAACCTCCTCCATTAGCTCCGTTCAAACTTACATTGTTAACCCTACCAGTCACGCGCTGAACCCCATCGCGTGGAAACCAAGCGTAATTCTCAGGCAATACCATACCAGGAATCTGCAAAAGATCCAGCGGCGGCCCAACGCTAGGGTTATACTCCTTGTCAAACCCGAACAAATAATCTGGATTCGAATTCGTACCCAAACCCGGCTCATTGACACCAGATTTAACCTGTAAAGGACCGGAAATATCAAAAACGAAGAGGCGGAGCCTGGAAGGCTTAGCAGAAATCTTCTGCATGCGGTCGTACTCTAGCATCATGTGCTCCACATCCTCATCGTCGATCAAGGAGACTAAAGCGTCGAGATCCTCGCCCGGTAACTGATACTTTACCAAAATCTCAAATTTTTCGTTTCTGTTGCAGAGAGAATTTAGTTTAACCGCGATTTCGGAGAACTTGATGGTGCGATCAACGGCGAGGATTTTGGTGTCGCCGCCGACGTAGGTGAGTTGGTGGTCCGTAGGCCTAGGCTGAATTTTTCCGCCATAACTGCAGAGCAATTTTACTTTGTTGCCATTGTTGGTGGTGAGGTTGGAGGTCTGCTTTTCCATGTGTGATTGTCAGAGAAGAGTGAAGCAGCAACAACTTTGCGGAGATTCTTAACTAACAAGGAATTTTCTGGATTTATTTTACTTTTTCGTTTAGTTGTTTTTATTTCAATTGACAGCTGGTACTTATAATGAGAAAATTGTTTAATTGCCCCACCCCCGGTTTTTTGTAATTTTGTAGAACTCCTCTGTAGTTTATAAAATTGTAATTTTGCCCCAGGTTTACTTTTTTTCTTTTACTTTATTAGGCATTGATATCGTTGATTACATTTTGTAATAAATATTACGAATTTAAAATAATCTACTTATACAATATACCAGAATTAAAGATGTATGTTATTCGTTTAATTCGGGGTAAATATTAAACTAATCTATTTATAATCCTGTTAAAATCTTTTTAAAACACCTATTCGATATGATTGAAATCGTTAATCAAACTTCAAATATATTCTGTAAATAGATTTTGTTTTCCTTGAAACTCCTGTGAAACTCTATAGCATCGTACGGAAATATACTTTCTTTTATGAATTATTGAAGAGAAAATCTCATTTTGCCCCCAATCTTTGAACTTTTTTTCATTTTTCTCCTAACCTTTGCGAATTCCCACTTAACCCCCTCAGCTATTAAATATATATCAGACAACCCCCTAAATTGCAAAAGCTAGAATCTAACAAAATATTTCATCCAACTTTAATGATGTAGCTTTGAATGTTTTCTTATTTTGTGACCTAACATTTGAACGTTTTTGCACATTGCCACCCAATCTTTGAACATTTTCACACTTTATCACCCAACCTTTGAACAGATTTCGTCGGCGAACGTTAAAAGATAGTGATGTGAGACATTTTTAATAGCCGAGGGGGTTAAGTAGGAACTCACAAAGGATAGGGGCCGGAAAAAACGTTCAAAGGTTAGGGGGCAAAGTAAATTTCTTTCATTATTGAATTTTTTTTTTTTTTTTTTGTTATTATGGAAATATGAAACAATTGTCACACATTGTTATAAATATTTTATTTAGTTAGTGTTGATAAAATCATAAAGTAGTTCATATGGTACGTTATTAAATATAGACGCATATGTTTTATTCATGGTCTATATATATACTTATGTATGGTTGATTTTAATTGTTATATTATTGATTGGACTTAATAGATAATTATCTCAAGTAGTGACTTAGCACATTATTCTCATAATTAGGGTTATCAATGGGTCGGGTTCTGGTTGGATTAGGCTCGACCCAGATTCGACTCAATTTATGTCGAATCTGATTATGTTCAAATTCGAATCTTACTCGGATCTAAATTTCTCGACTCCAACGGATCTTGATCGAATATCGAATCTAGTTTGAATCCATTAAATTCTTCACTTTCAAATTTTATATCAGTATTTTACTTTAGCGATTTTATTTATTTAACTCACATGTTCAAAGTTTCTTTATTAATATTCATGTTTTCAGATGAAAATATGCATAAAAATAAAATGTGAATGAATTAGTAAATAATATCTTCTTAAATTAATGGTAAAATGTTACTAATGATATTTATTTTAATAAAACGTTACGTATATATATAAAAAAATTATTTATTGTCGGATACGAATCTTTAACGGATCGAATAAATCTAGATCCATATTCAATTCGCTCCATTATTTCGGATTACGAATTTTTATATTTAGATTAGATCCATCGAATATGTAATCAGATTAAAATCTTAATAAAGTCAGATTGAAATCCGCCCTATTTACAACCCTACTCATAATAATTCAAAATCAGTTAGTAGGATCAGATACTTAAAACCTAGTATATGTACTCAAATTAAACAAGTTCTTATGCATGATTGATCGACATATTTTCATTTATATTTTTTTATTATATTTGGAAAAAAATAAAATAATTAGCTCGACTATGAAAACGATATATTAATATGTGAGGAGTTCTCACAAGTGCAATAAGTTGGAGGGGTAAATATGGAACTTCGATGAAATGTTGTGGCAGTGCCTGTGGAGAAGTGATGGAATTTTGTATGGGATAACGTTGTAATGACATGGATTGATGATTTTGGTCTTCTAAAATTGGGTCCACACGGAGAGGAAATTAAGGGCGTTAATGGGTCCCCTTTGAATTGAATTGGATTAATGGGCAATTTTTTGAGGGGGAATTTGGATATTTTTTGAATTTTAAGTGGGATTACGAAGATTTGGAGCCCTTTTCCTTTTCTAGTAGTGTTTTGATTAAACGTGTGGGGGCATTTTGTGTTTTGTTTGATCCGAATGAATGTGACTGTGGGTCCGGTTAAAAGAAAAGATTAAAACCCGACCCGATTTTGTGTTATTATATTGATTCAACTTTGGCAGTCAATTGAGAATTCTTTTAAGATTCCTTGGCACGCGAACATTCCTAGCTACTGGATAATGAAAATTTGTTCAGCATATATAATAATTAACAAAGTAAATAAAATGTTCAAAGTTCACTTGGGATAAGAAGTACTTATATATAGGCATGGATTAAATCATTTAATTGGTTAAATTGTTTGGGGTTTTTAAATTTTTAGGGAAATTATTTGGGATTTGATCAAATTATAATTGTGCTTGCTGGAAATGAGTGTAATTGTTTCACCTAATATCAAACGTTTAGGAATATCAAATGTGATGCAAAATGTGTTTGAGATGAATTTCTTGTCTAAAACACACCAAAGTCTCAAAGCTGTGGTATTCATTAGTTCTTTTTTATATCGTTTTTTTTATCGGGTGATGATAAACAATAAAGATTAATTTATAATTAAGATATTTTTCATATTTTTATTTGAGATAATATGATTTAGAATGAGTGCAGTTGTACTATTTACTTTATCTTAGACAACTCTATAAAAATTCTTTAATATTAAAATCTTATGTTTGAACATGAAAGATAAAAAAGGTCAATATTACTAAAATCAAGAAATATACTAACTCCTCAATCTATTTTTAAAAATAAAGAGGAAAAAACATCAAAATGAGCTTTGCATGCATGTGTAATTGTTGAACCAGACAAAGTAGAATTCACCCCAATATATTAGATGAAAAAACGAATATGAAATGCTTTTAGAAAGAAACTAATATATATGAAGTGTGATCGCAATAATAATTTCGTCAAATGCATTAGTGGAAAAAAAAGTATTTTTAAATTATCATTAATAAGTATTAATGTTAAATATAATAATTTAAATAGTAACTATGGCACCTATTTTACGCTGACAACATAAATAATATCACAATAGTTTTGACACCATTAGGGGTGCACATGGTACGGTTCTACGGTTTTTTTAGTGAAATTAATACCATACCAATTAATGCGGTTCTGAAAAGTTACATACCAAACTGAAGTTTTGAATACCATTCCATTATATTCGGTACGGTGCGGTTCCGGTACGGTACGGTACGGTTTTGCGGTATTTTACAATAACTTTTTAGTTCTCAAACTATTTTGCTTGTATAAAAATAATGGACATTTATTAGATGAAAAAAGCTTGATTTTTTGTTTAAGCTTAATATTTTTAATAGGCTAACACTTGAGGACTTCATGCTAACCAAATATTTGACAATAAATTATATATGCAAAACAAAAAACAAAAGAAGCCATGTCTAAGAAAAAATATAATAAGATCTCATAAACTATGCAATTCAACATTGAATAACTTTATATAGTGACAAATAACATAAAAAATAGACTACTTAATAATATAAAAAGAAATAACTACTTCAATACCAATCCTACTGGTTGCAGTATATTTTCATTGGCTGGGCATGAAAATGTTCAAGCATGCATGATCTACCTTAAGGCTTAATGAGGTTTATTGAGCAACCCAATGGAAACGAATGGTACATGTTTCTTTTCTAATTCAATTCATTTGCTTAACGAGTATAGTGTCTTTGCAATTCATATATCATTCAATACACTAATTAAACAACAATCAAATGGCATGTTTACAAGTAATTACTGAAAACACTAATAACATTGAACTTACTTGTGATGTCAAAGGAAGAAGAAACAACTGAAATTAATTTGGAGAATCTTTGATGAAATAATTTTCAATGAAAAAATTGTGTGTTGCTGCTGCCGTAGTGCCGTGTATCTCTAAGGATAATGGCTTGTGATTTACTTAGATAATTAGGTTTTAGTTATTTGCCTTTTAAGATATTAGTAGGCTTAATTTTGAGTCTTAATTCTTTAAGGCTAGATAAAACTCACATATTATATTAAATATGCATAAATTAATTAATAAAAGATATTTATTTTTATTGGTACGGTACGGTTTTTTTGCGGTATAAAATCCTTAAGACCAATACCATACCAAAATATCCAGTACGGTTTTCATCTATACCAAGACCTGTAATTTTGTGAAAAAATACCGATACTTCGGTACGGTCCGGTACGGTCCGGTACGGTTCGGTACGGTCCGGTACGGTTTCAAGAACCATGTGCACCCCTAGACACCATATATCATGTACCATTACTTGTACAATTCAATTGAAATACT
The DNA here is from genome assembly GCA_034814905.1 of Penstemon davidsonii. NCBI lineage: Eukaryota > Viridiplantae > Streptophyta > Magnoliopsida > Lamiales > Plantaginaceae > Penstemon > Penstemon davidsonii. The sequence continues at coordinate 12,178,764 of JAYDYQ010002688.1, forward strand.
GTTCAGTACTATATTTGTATTATGCATCACTGTTGATTGGTATCAATGGGTACTGTTTGTTAAGCACTAGACTATTTATTTATTATAAATTAATTAATCCGTTAATTTGGGCCCAAAAGTGTATTTAGTGCATAACTGCCCAAATAATTTCCACCGACAAAGCACTCTCCAAACTCGCCTCAGTAAATTAAATCATTAAATGTTCTCAATTGTCCTCAGTAAATTAACAATTAAACTTGCTTTCAGAATATATAAGAAATTTCGTAATTTGCATAATTAACGTTTATCAGTTCTATATTTCTTTTAGATTTATGTCGCATTTACTAAATAATGGAGACCTTCTATGCTTATGTAAAGTTTTTGTACTATAATATTTAACTGATCACACTTTGTGCACTTCACTAATATATTGTTCAAAGTTGTCTTATATATATTTTTCTTATCAAACATGATATTGTGTATAATAAGTTCGATTTTATATGAAGCGAATTCAGATGAGCTTTAATTGAACCGTAGATAGTCGAGCGAGTAACTTTTCAAAAACCTCTTATATTTTGTCACTTTTAATTTATCGATCTAGTATCATAGTTCACATATATACGCTCACATGTTCGATCTCTATCTATGTATCTTTATTAATCTAACATATTATGACATACAACCAAAATACAAATTAACCAGAGTAACATCAAATTTAATATTAAATACTCAAATGTAAAAAAGGAGAAGAAGTTTACAACTCCAAAAAAACAAAAGTAAATTAAGATCCCGGATAGACTTATAAGGCTTTAATTAAATAGTCTGAAAATCCTAAAGCTAAAATGTTAAATGAAATAATACTCGTTTGAGGATAGGTGGGTCCTAAGTCGAATTCTCAACTTCGTATGTGGATTTATATTCGCCTTCATCATTTTTACCGCACATTTCTTCTTTCAATAATCTCTCAAACAACTTTTTTTTACTTTTTAAAAAAAAAATTCTTAGTTTCATCTCTAAAAAGAAACAAATTAACAACACTTTTCCTGAAATGCAAGATCATATCTCAAACTTAACCTCTACAAGATTTAGTGTTTTAGGTGGAGGAGGAGTAGCTGTTTTTGCTCGGCCCACATATGTGAGTTTACACTTTTGTGATAAAGTTCTCTTTTAACATTTGAAGATGAAAGAAAATTCGGGGCCACGACTTAGAGAACAAAGAGTACTGGAAATAGGATATGACTATTGGGATTTGTGAAGCTTGTGATCTACTTCTATAGAAATGTGGAAAAATCGGAAACGCCTCTCATTTTACCCCTAATACTCAAAATACTCTTCCCCCTTATGCATGAATTCGTAACCATTACCTCTAATTAAGGGTTAATTTTTGCTAGACCTATATCTTATGATTCGCAATACGGAAAATGCAATATATACGATGGGATACAGAGGATGAACACGATACATATCTTATGAATTGTACACGATACTATAAATATATATATCTTACGATACATATCTGATTCATATGATACAAATTCTGATTAGGTCGCGTCTTCAAACTCGGTCGATCTGTCACATTATGATTCTTTTTGAGGAAAAAGACATGATTGCACTCTCAAGTCACAAACAAACCCCGACTCCCATTTACTTGATTTTCTTCAATTTCTTTTACATTATCTCAAATATCAAACCATAGTAACCTAAAATTACGATTATTATTGAAAGTTATCGCAAAACTTACTTGTCAACTATAACTAATTATTTAGAATGTACTATATCGGGACTTCATTTAGTTCCATATGAGTTTATTATTAATATGTACATGTTAGTATGTTCTTGTTACGCTGAAAATATATTTATTGTTATTTATAATAATTGATTATGTATCTTCTGGTTCACGAGACAATACAATATAAAAGAAAAACGATGCATGATTTGATAATTATGAGTGCAACAAATAACACCTTTACGAGAGTGGCAAAATTTATGACAAGTACAATTAATATATAATATTATTATCTTTGTGAGGAATAAGTTTGGTCGGATCAATTTTTTTTATTTAAACTACTCATCTAACTCTTAAGTGACATGTATGATCGAACAAAATTAATTATTTTTCTGGAGACTAATTACCTGCACGTCGACCTTACACATCCGTCGCAAGATTAAAATCAACAAGTCATATTCAAACATCTCTTACGAGCGAGTGTGCATATGACTTAGATTCTCTATGGGCTACATTTATTAAGAAAACAAATGGTTTTGATTTTTACCAGATTCCAGATATATGTATTTTATGTACGTGCACTTTTAGTTTGAGCTGGTACTGCACATGTCTACAGTATGTATTGTCACAAACATGTGGTTCACCTAATGTCCATATAACTCCATAGCCACCCTGTAGCATATGCAAAGTAAAATGATGAATTTATTGCAAACAATCAAAGTACAAATTTCCAAGGCCTGAGTACTTCTCAATTTGATCTAACTCGCCAATTCAAATGAATGTAAATATATACATCACATCACATCTCAATTGAAACAATATGCTCTATATCTTCTGAAATTATAATATGATCACCGATAGGCAATATTCTACTTCCATGTACATCTGCAAAGCTAAAATGTTCACAAGGGTCAACTACAAAGCTTGTTTCAACACTTTCATACGATAATATTTCAACTCGTTCAAAGCCAATTAGCTGCTTTTCCAGAGACCCTTCAATCTTTTTTGATGTTCTTGAAAACAAAAGCACAACTTCACTTCCATCGATTTCTCCATCATTTGTCACGGAAATTTGCACATTGAACCTCAATGAACTACAATAGTGAACTTCATCAACATAGATGTAATCAAGGCCATTGCTTCTATTGTGAAGCATGTTTCTTTGTGGTCTAGCTTTGATGGCTTCGAGTAAAGTCAGTTTCTTTGGTGCGGATAGAAGTTTGTATGTGAAACTTGTGTAGCTTAGCCCATGTCCAAACCCGAATATTCTATCTCCAATGTAGAACCGATAAGTTCTTCCAGGGTAATTGCGAGAAGGGTCAGCTCGCATGTTCATGTCGGTCATTGGTACATTGGTGAAGGACTCGGGATACCAAGTCACGGGTAGTTTTCCACCTGATTTTTGTTTCAAAAATCACATCTTGTAATCAATTTTGTTCATTTTCACAACTTATATGTTCAAAATAGTTAATTAACAATGAAGCAAAAAGGTTAAGAGTTAGAGAAAATTGAGCTTTACTCCCTAACCATTTTACATTTGCAAAAGTTAAATATTTGGCCATTAGTGGACAAAACTCCATATTATAATTGAATACTAACATTCGTGTAAGATTGAACTTTACCCCCTACACATAACTTTCCATTGTATTGCAATTCACTCCTTAAACTTTTGATGGTTACACACTTAAATCCCTATTGGCCACCCGCGAACGACCAAAGTTAGTAAACTGCAACAATTCAAAAAGTTGAGGGGGAATAAGTGCAAATGCATAATGATTAGAGGGTAAAGTGCAGAAGGGTCAAAGGCAAGGGACTATAATGCAATTTTCCCTATGAAAACCGTTAAAGTCGCTGGTCTTATAGACTAACTAATGTAATTTCCTATCTGCACCTTTAAAAATTCCAACTTAAAAGCACAGTCCATATTTACCTATTATGTGGAAAAGTTATCGCTTAGATTGAAAAATCAGATTGAACCAACCTGGATTATAGTGTCCGAAGATGATTTCCGAAAGAGCTCTACCACCCGTCTCCCCCGGATAACCGATCCAAAGAATGCTACCAATACTTTGGTCTCCAACCGCAAAAGATACATCAAGAGGTCCGCCACCAGTAAGAACTAATATAACCGGCTTTTTACTTACTTCAGCAACAGCTTTAACAAGTGATGTTTGATATCCCGGTAATAAAAGGCTATATCTGTCATGATCCTCCGTTTCCTGTGATAAATCCAAACCAGCCACAATAATCACATATTCAGCTTGTTTGGCAATAGAGATAGCTTCAGCAAAATGATTGCTTGAGTTACAAGGTACGTCTTGGCAACCGGCAGCATGATAGATATTGTTTACATATTCTTTAACTCCTTCAATGATGCTCGTTGGGTTGCATGGAACTCCTATAAAAAAGAAAAATCACAAATATTTTAAGCATATTAGCTAAAGGCGATCTAAGATTTTTTTTTAACTCATGACAACTCAATTTGCTTTGAAACTAAATTAATATATGGTGGTTATTGTGCTTTCTGTTCAAATAAACTCAAAATGAGTCCTCTGAATTATTATTCCCAACATGTATTAGTGAACTAGATGTTTGAGCACCAATGAAATTTATTAATTTCAACTTTCAACAAATGCAAACAACCAACAGAAAAACTCAAACCTGTGTAGCCACCACCGAGATCTATTGAATTTGCCAATGGACCAATAATGGCTAGTGAAGAGACGTCATGTTTATTTAAAGGAAGGAATTTGTGCTCGTTTTTCAGAAGCACAATACCCTGTTTGGCTGCTTCAAGAGCCAATTTCCTATGTTCTGAAGTACATACGTCTTGCGGACCCAATTCCCCAAACTGATTCCTTCTAGGTTTTCCATCAAAGAGTCCAAGTCGAAGCTGAATAGAAAACAAATTAAATAGGGCTCTATCGATGTCTTCCTCCAACACTTTCCCCTTCTCAAATGCAGATTTCATATGACGCAACATATAAGTACCACAATTTATGTCAGTTCCTGCCAAAGAAAAACAACAAATGTCGTAAAAGATTAAAATATAAGATTATAGCAGTATATAATAGAAGCACTAATAACCTGCTTTTAGAGCAGCCGCAACTGCATCCTCTTGACTATTAGTATACTTCTGGTCTTCGTAAATTGTAGCCACGGCGTCACAATCAGAGGTGATGTATCTATTATTACAAATTAAAAAAATAGCATAAGTCTTTGCATATAATCTAATAATTCAAAAAAAGTCCTTTTCTTTTTCTTTGTTATTAGATAAACAGATATGAAATGTCACCCTCTGAAATTCCAATCAGTTCTAGCTTTTTGTAAGAGATCACGATTAGCACATGCTGGAATCCCATTAACAGAATTGTATGAACACATCAAGCAACTGGCATTACCCTGCTCGATGCAACTTCTGAATGGTGGTTCATATGTATCTGCCATATCTTGATCAGTTACCTATTATAGAGACGACTAAAGCTCTAAATTTCCTTCAATTTAATCTCAATATGAAAATTACAGCTTATTTTCATCAACGAGATTTGTGCATCCAAGGAATAATTTCATGAAGTATTATTCTACTCTGTGCTGCTTCTAAGTTCTAACCGACTAAATCCATTTCCTAAACAATTATCTAGTTCTGATAATCTAGGTTGTATTCATAACACGAGGAAAAACATCAAATCAAATGGTTGTTGCAAACACAAGCTTTAAAGCTATAAGTAGGACTGAAGATCAAACCGAAATACCCTATACTTGACTCGAGCTCGTTTTATAAAAGCTTGTTTGAGCTCGGTTCGTTATAAATATCAAACAAGCTTGAACAACATTCTTCGTCTGTTACCCTTTGAAGGTCAATTACCTAAAAATTTAAAATTTATATGTCAAATCGTCAGGCTACTCTAGCTCGTTCAATAAAAGTTCTTTTGAGCTTGGTTCATTTAACTATGAAACCAAGTTGAAATACACTTTCAAACTCGATACAAAATTCAAACCAAGCTTTAACATGTTGTTCAACACTAATCAGACTCATTTTCACCCATAGCTATAAGTTAACTTATTATGACTTCGATGGATAGCACATACGCATAAACTTACGAAATCAAATAATCATATTCGACCTTCCATATAATGCTTCATCTATATAATCAGCTCACAAAACAATGGCCTTAAATAAAAATGAAATCATTACCACAGCATTGAAGTTGTATCGAGTGAACTGTCCCCATTTCTCCAAATCATAAGCAGCGAAATGCTTACAACAAGCAGATAACATCAATTCATCACCATTATCATCATCTCTCAACACTCTTCTCCTTGAAACCCCCTTTCGACCCCGTCCCTGAAAACCTCTAACATACTCTACACCATAAGCAGAAACAACCATAGGATCCTCCCCTGGCGTCTCCTGACCCCTACCCCACCTCGGATCCCTAAAAACATTAATATTCGGCGCCCAAAATGTCAACCCCGATTGCCCAACATTATACATCGCCATCGCCTCCACCGCAACGGCGGACGCAATCGCCGCCCACAAGCTCCGATTGAAGGCGGCGGCGGTGAGAATGACTTGTGGAAAGGATGTGGCGGATTTGACGGCGCCGGAGAAGGAGATTCCGGGTCCATTGGTGGCGATTCCGTGGAGTGATTCTGACCACCACTGGTACGGTGGAATGCCGAGTCGTGATACGGCGGAGGCGTTGTTGGAGAGTTGTTGGATTTTTTCGTCGACGGTTAGGAGAGAGATTAGGGTTTGGGCTCGGGTTTTGATTGGGAGGGAAGTGTTGCAGAAGGGGTATGAATTGTGATGAGGTGGACGGCATGGATGATCAAGGCTACTGGAAGAAGTGATCAAGTAGAGCAACAAGTGTATAGTGAAGAAGAGGAGAGTAGACATTTTATTTCTTTTGGAGAACTTAGGATAAGAAGTCTATTTTTTTTGGTTAATATATAATAAACTTTTTTTTTTAAAAACAATATATATTTTTTTGTTTTATATTTTTTTAAAACAAGTTGAATTTCAATAATCGAAGTTTTTAATGGCAAAAATATGACTAAAGGGTGTTGGCAAATGCTTTTGGAAGCTTAAAAAGTAGTTGCTTAAAGAAAAAGTTATAATAAGTACTTTTATTCAAAAGTAGGAGGTGTTTGCAAATATGTAAAAAAAACAAGTTTAATTATTACAAAAATGCCAAGAAGCACCTCCTTAGCTGCTTCTTGCCTACCTGTTTTTCAGTTGAAGAAGCAATAGCTACTTGCAAACACTATCAAAGTGCTTTAAGCAGAAAAAAGCAAAAAAATACTTTTTAAAAGCATTTGCAAACACCCCTTAAGAACAACATCTTATCAATTGCATTTCAAGTTTATCAAAAAATAAACCGAGTTTGAAAGGCATCAAACTTGTACAAAGAAACTTGATGTCCTCAAACAAAGGTCCAGTGGTTTTATAGAAGGGGGAATTATCACAAAAATATCTACAAGAATATTTTTTTTCTGTCTTTCTCACAATCAAGTTCAAGAGTTAGTTTAGTTTCATTGTTGTTCGGCAACTTCAGGATCGAGCGGTTGGTTAATGCTGCCACGAGCTATCCAACCTAGATCTGACGATGTTGTCGCAAGTCATAAATTCTAGACCATTGAAGCTGCATTTGAACCACAATTCTAATTGAGAACTTTAGACCATGAAATTACTCTAAGAAAAGGCTTGATATCTCATTTGTATTTCTCAAAGAAAAATATCTACACTTACATATCAGGTTTCAAATATATATCTATTTTTATTTATTGAAAGAGTTAAAAATATATAAATGTAGTGATTAGTTGATAATGTGATTCACACATCAATTTTCTGGTGTAAATTTTTCTCTAATTTTAGATTTATTCTTGATGTAATAATGCTGATATATTATCGAATTCCTTTTTCCAGAAATGGGGTTATTTTTCTGTAACAAACATTAACAAAACTTATCCAGTCCTTACGTTAGGGTCATGATGAAATGGGCAAAATGCCAAGTTTGATGAGTTTTTAATTGGACGGTTTGTTACCAATAATTGGACGTTCTGACCTTGTGAAGATTGGGAAGGTTGCAGTTAGACTGCTCAAACGACGAGAGCTGAACTCGCGCATTGTGCATATCCGTAAACTTATTTTTGGATCTTTACTTTATGGGGAGACATAATACAGTTGATTTGTAATGAATATGTTGTTCTGGCGGTTAAATTAAGCCATCAAGATTTTAAAGGTTTTGAGTTCGAGTTCCATAATGTAAAGTTACTACTTTTTTTTTTTTTTTGAGTTTTATATTGGTCTGATTGTCGTTAATGGTAATATAAATGAATATTGCTAGTTCTTTTTTTTTTTAATAGAAGTCGCTAATTTATTTTTATTTGCTATTAGGATAATGTAATGATGTATTGAGTGAAAAAACATTGTAACTAAAATACACTAATTTTCTGACTGGATGAGATTAGCACAAACCAATTTGAAGTAAAAAAATTCCACAAAACATGGTTAAAGTTGAAATTCGAAGTTTTTGCTTTTATTCATAGGATGTGGAATCAAGATTTGTTGACTACGAAATTTGTGAGTCTGATATCATTTTTAATTTGATGGATTGAATCATACTTTGCAATTGAATATGTACAAATTAAGTACTAGATATTGGTCGGAGCCTTGTTGTGCATTTCGTTTAATTTATTCATGTTTTTGCTTTTTGGGACGAAATTTTTCCATTTTTTATTTTGTGAAACCTTTTTATTGTTGAGTTTTAAATGAAGTTTAAGGAAATATCCAAAGAAAAATATTTAGATATTGAAAGAGAATTTGACAAAATGACTGGACATAGGTCCTTAAGTAGGTTACACTGGGTTGGGCTGTTAAGTGGTAGACTGAAATTTTGCAAATAGACTCAGCCCAAAATTTCTAGAGGGCCCCTGAATGAAGAAAATATCGGAAAAGCCTGCAATAGAAATCCAAATCCAAATTTAAATCCAACCATTTTTATTGGGCCTAATTAGGCAGCCCATCATCTCACTTGCCAAAATTTAGCCTACATTCAGTATTTCAGTACAATACAAATATCAATCATAGTCGAATCGTTCTCCTCACAATCTGAAACCAGATTTTGTGGGGACGCCGAATTATCATACGTTGGCTTAAGTGAGAATTTTAAATATGTATGAATATGATATGTTATAATTAATGTGTTTTTTATAGAATTAATTATATTAGTTTTTTATTATAGGTAATGCATGTATTATTAAATTGATCCGAACCCCTTTTTAGTAAAAATTGGACCACATAAAGTACTTTCATGGTTTAGATTTTTTTATACATTTTTATAGAAAACATTAAAAGCTTTACATATTCAAGTTAATCGATAAAAAGATGTAGTTTCTATACTATATAGTTTCTACTTCAATGTGCTCCTTTGAACAATATTTTCAATTTTCCGAAAAGTTTTATCGAAATAGGAAAATAAAATTTTAATTCAAATCGACTTCATCTCTCTCATTACTTTCATTCCATGTCATAGTCAACCAATCAACTTAAATAATTTTTAAATAATTATTACAAATATTTAGTTAATTACTTCACTAATAATTTTATAATATTAAATAACATTTTTTTTTTTATCTACTAAACTGTGTATTTACAGCTCGGACCAAAGAGTGCAAAGGGTATAGGTCTTCCCCAATGTGATGTTTTCAGTAGGATTCGAATTTGAGGTATAAATAACATTACTAACATTAAGGTATAAAAATAAGATAAACATCATAAATGTAAACAGACTACTTCTAAGATTAATTAATTAATTAATTTGACTCCGTATACGTATTATAATATACATAGAGAAAACTTTGGGAGAAAGGAATTTTATAATTTTATTAATACACTAATTGCAATGCATACATATAAAGTGACTGCATAAAAGATTATTTTTCATTGGACAAATATTGTCTGTGGTGAAACCAATCACAATCAAAATATTCTATAGCACTTTTTCTCCTTTAAAAGCAATGAGTGTACCGTAATGGTTGCAACATATATAGTATGGGGGAGTAAGTAATAATACAATATGCACTTTTTAGCTTTATGAAGAAAAGTCGAGGCATGAACTATTAACGAAATAAAATTATTATGGGCCTGTTTGTTTGGCGTTTCGGAAAGTAGTTTGGGAGAGTAGTGGAGGTTTGTGAAATAATCTCGATTTGCGTAATGTTGTTTGTTTGGATTTTGAGAGAGTGGTTTGAGAAATAAAGTAGGTGTATGTTTTTTTTGGAAGAGTTAGGTTGTAGGTGTAAGATGCGTAAGACTTTATGTCAAATCATGTTTGTTATGTGAGATAAATTGTGTAAGAGATAGGTTACTTTATGTCAAATCAAAGTAGAGTTTGTATAGGTTTTGTTTAGAGATAAGAAAATTGTTATTTGTTTGGCTTTTGAGAGAATAGTTTGAGAAAATTAATGGATGAAAATTTTATTTCGGAAAATAGAAAACATGTTTGTTTGGCATTTCCCAAACACCAAAAAATTCTGGGAAACACCAAACAAACAGGCCCTATATTTTTAACCTAAACACCGATTACAATATTAAAAAAAAAAAAAAAAAACCTAAACAACTATTACGTAAAAGAAGAAAGAATTATTTGACATGACATGATGTGTTTGCAATTCAAAGACCCTTTTGTAATAAAAGTGTAATTGCTTTAACGTTAGAGAATGATCTACTATGTGATCATGTTCAATTATTGACCAATGGAGTAAATTTACTATATTAATGTGGTAATATACTAGTTATCAAATTTTATTTTTTGATAAATATACTAGTTATCAAATTTAGTATCGTTTAAAGTGAAACTCAACACTCTTGGTATATCCTATTTCAAATAGAACTATATATTTGTAATTAAAGTGTTCAAATACAATAAGCATGCATGCAATATAATTTCACCCCCCCCCCCCCCCACCCCCCCCCCCCCCCACCCCCCCCCCCCCCCACCCCCCCCCCCCCCCACCCCCCCCCCCCCCCACCCCCCCCCCCCCCCACCCCCCCCCCCCCCCACCCCCCCCCCCCCCCACCCCCCCCCCCCCCCACCCCCCCCCCCCCCCACCCCCCCCCCCCCCCACCCCCCCCCCCCCCCACCCCCCCCCCCCCCCACCCCCCCCCCCCCCCACCCCCCCCCCCCCCCACCCCCCCCCCCCCCCACCCCCCCCCCCCCCCACCCCCCCCCCCCCCCACCCCCCCCCCCCCCCACCCCCCCCCCCCCCCACCCCCCCCCCCCCCCACCCCCCCCCCCCCCCACCCCCCCCCCCCCCCACCCCCCCCCCCCCCCACCCCCCCCCCCCCCCACCCCCCCCCCCCCCCACCCCCCCCCCCCCCCACCCCCCCCCCCCCCCACCCCCCCCCCCCCCCACCCCCCCCCCCCCCCACCCCCCCCCCCCCCCACAAATTTGTAGACAATTTATACATAAAAAGAAACGATTGTTATTTTATATTTTTTTTAGATGGTGAATATATAGTTACATCAAACACAATATCAAATCAAATCTATTACATTGATATCAAAGTAAATTAATTATAAATGCTAGTATTAAACTAGAGAAAATGCTAATATTAAATTAGAAAAAATACTCACATTAGTGGGATTTGAACCCATGACCTCTTGGTTATGGAGCTTCATCTTTAACCACTTGACTAAGACCTCATCGAATTTAACCACTTGGCTAAGAACTCATCGACAATAAATTGTTTATTTTGAAACTAGAATTATGAGATAAAATTTGAACCATTAATTTTGAAAATTAAGCTACGCTTAAATATGCTTTTACAAAATATAATTTAGTTATAGTAGTTGAAAAGAAATCTCGATAATTTCGAATTAAAAATAGCAAGTATTCATTTAGTAATTCTATATTTATATAATAAAAAAAAAAATTACAACTTAACTAATGAGATAATTGCATTTTTGGTACTGAGCTATAGGTCAATTCCCACTTTTGGTACTGAGTTTTATGTGTCCAACACATTTGGTACAGAGCTTTATCAAATTGTGACACATTTAGTACAGCCGTTAAAAATTGTCGTAAAGTGGTGGCGTGGCAGTTAAGTCTAATTGCAAAGTTGATGCCATTACTTATGTTGACTGATAATTTTGCCCCATAACATTTCAAGTTACCAAAAAAGCCCCACATCTCCAAATTTAGTGACGATTTTAGTCCACATTGTTGCCAAATTTCAAAATTGACTCGAATAAGACCACGTGCGGACCAATTTGAAAATTTTACTTATTTTATTTAAATAATTAATTTGATTTATAAACAATATTATTAAATTAAATAATACTTTAACATAAATATAACCAAAATTGAAAACATATTCATTTTAAATATAAGATTTATGTAATAGCATTAATCTATTTAATATTTATTAAAATAACAAATTATGTAATTAAAAACTATTTAATATTTATTAAAATAATAAAATAATATTTTTTTTTATTAAAAAAAATCCCAACCCCACTGCCCCCTCCCCTCCCCTCCCCCCACCACAATTCCCAGACCGCCGGCGGCCTAGGTTTTCGGTCCCAGAATGTCCCAGGCCAGTGGTGGCCTGGGACCGAAAACTCAGGTCGCCGGTAGCCTGGGAATTGTGGTAGGGGGGAGGGGAGGGGGGGGGGGGGGGGGGGTTGGGAATTTAAAAAAAATAAAATAAATTATAATTATTTATTATTTAATATTTTAATAAATATTATATAGCTTTTAATTATATAATTTATTGCTTTAATAAATATAAAATAGATTAATGCTATTATATAAATCTTATATTAAAAAAGAATATGTTTTCTTAATTTTGGTGATGTTTATGTTAAAGTATTATTTAATTTATTAATATTATTTGTAAATTAAATTAGTTATTTAAATAAAATAAGTAAAACTTTCAAATTGGTCAGCACGTGGTCTTATTTGAGTCAATTTTGAAATTTGACAATAATGTAGACTAAAATTGTCACTAAATTTGGAGATGTGGGGCTTTTTTGGTAACCTGAAATGTTATGAGGTAAAATTATCAGTCAACATAAGTAATGGCATCAACTTTGCAATTAAACTTAACTGCCACGTCACCCCTTAACGGCAATTTTTAACGGTTGTACCAAATGTGCCACAATTTGTTAAAGCTCTGTACCAAATGTGTTGAACACATAAATCTCAGTACCAAAAGTGGGAATTGACATATAGCTTCTCCTTAACAAATTAATTATAAGTTACCGAAGTCTAGTATTCCCACAAACTATTCTAATTTTAAAGTTACAAAATTAAGTTCCACTTTTCAATTTTGGGTTGCCAAATTATGAGCTCAAATTTGGGTTCAGTTTGGGGAGGTGGGCATTTGCGCACCTCCTCATAGGACCTTTATTAAAACACATTTTTTTGAATATATTTTTGGGACCAAAATGTTTGGGTTTTTTTTTCTTATTTTTTTATTTGATTTTATGGTGTTGCTCTAAGAGGGATGATTCCTTGAAAAGTTGTTGTGTTGCACCCCTCTAAAAGAATAAGGGAGGAACTAAACTAAATACTCAAACAATTAAAAGGTTGAGATTATCTTAAATTTAATCGTAAATTATACTCCTATAATATGGGGATTAAAAACTACCCTAAACCAAGAGAAACAATTGAGTTCAACCCTTTACCCTTTGAGATCCGATTTTTTTTTTTTTTTTTTTTTTGACTTTATAATAAATGTAACCCACATATTTTATCCAATGAGCAAAACCATAGTCAAGTTTCTTGATCTTAGCATCAAATAATCACAAAAGAAGAAACAAAAGAAGGTACAAGTTGCAACACAAAACAACACTTAGAGCATATTTATAGTATTTTAAAAGAAAAATAAATGAATTAACTAATGTTTAGTGTCATAGATAATCCGAAATATTAACAAAGAACCTGCTGACAGATGGTGTGTGATGCTAAACTCTCCACTCTTTTCGTTTCAGACAGATTTGTTGGTCAAACATTTCAGGGAAAATATACTTAACTATGTTCAACTGTTACACTTTCTGATTAGATTATTTAGTAAAACATTTAATAAAAAAGGCTATAAAAGTTTCATAGGGCCAGGTAATGCAAGTAGGGGCCAGGAGTTGAAACTGTTTAGAAGGTTACATTAAACAGTATTTTGTTTTTTGTTTTTAAGTCTTTGTTTAAATAAAAGAGGCAGAGAAAAAGCAGATTCCCATTCTAATTTTGTGTGACCTCTAGGTATTATTACATTTTACACAACACATACCCTAAAGCCTACTCTACAAATAAATTTTGATTTATCAATTATGTGTTCTGAAATCAAGGCCAAAGAAACCAAGAATTATATAATTTGTCCTTGTTCGGATCCTGGGTTATGCTCGATTTCGCGTGTCTCGATTTTAAAAATATGGTTTAGGTGGTTTCAATGAAATTTTTGAAACCTCATTTGGATGAGTTTTGGCTGTTGGGTTTTGTAGTTTGAATACGTTGAAACCCCACTTGGATTGGGTTTGAATGTTAGGGTTTAGGGAGGAAATGATGTGGTAGGTGTCAAATCAATGTCTTTTTAGTGAGATTTGGGAGGAAAAGTAGGTGGTAAGTATCACATAAATGTTTTATAAGTTTGAAGAGTTTGAGTGTGAGTTTCTGAATAGGTTTTTGATGGTTTTGACAAAACTCATTTGAAAGATTTTTGGCTCGGTCTCGTAAAACCTGCGAGACCGGGCCAAAACCCATCCACATACACTCTCAAGTTTTCGAATTGGAAAATTTTAGAACTTTGAGGTCAACATTGATCGGTATTGGCTCGATTTTGTTTGGTTTTAGTTTCATAACGTTGATTTGGATGAATTTAGTTAAATCTTTTGAATCACGATTTCAGTTGAATTTAGACGTGAGTTTATGGGACTTGAAAATTTTAGATATGATTTGGATTTGACTTTTATTTTTTAGAATACATTCGTTATCAATTATTACATCATAAATCATTTCAATAACTGACCAAGTACAAAGAATTATAAATAAATAATCACTACCAAACATGACTAGTACTAAACTAAAATAAAACCCACATTAGTGGGAGTTGAACTCAGAACCTCAGCTTTGCTGTTGATTATCAATATGCTATGGCCTCATTGACGATTTGGATTGGACTTAGATGTCGGTATTTGGTGATAAAATAAGATTATATGTGTTGAAATCATTAACTATATTAGAGAATGAGATATGATATTGTATTGCATGCATATTTTTAATAGTATATGTTTGAGAAGTAAGTTGGAGATATGTGAAGAACTTGAAGATATATTGAGACCTAAGTTTGCACCGGTTTTGGGGTGTGACCTATATACATATAAGTTTTGGTAAATTTCAATGAGACGACCTTGATCAAAGCAATATATAAAGACTTTTACATTTTCATTAAAAAAAAAATGAGTCCACATGTTTTCATAACATCAATATCATCATCATAACTTAATTTGTTATGTGATTAAATGAATTATCTAATACAATACATTTACTTTATAGTTGGATGAATCTGACCCACAAGATATTAATCAATATGAATACCCACAAGATATTGGGTATTCATATTCATCAAGAAAAAGAACAAAAAAAAGAATGAGTTTTCCAATGTGGGACTTTATGTCGACTAAAAGGTTACCTTTTCATAATAATAATATTTGTTTTTCCTTAATAAATCAGAACTGCATTGATCATAAGAAAAACATCAGCAATATTCGCTCTCTATATAATCCCATTCCACCTGCCCTTTATATCAGCATTTTACAACATTCTAAAGCTAGAGATACAGATTATTTATCCAAAAAAAAAAAAAAAAAGAAGTTAAGAGAGAGAAAGAGAGAGAGAGATGGAGCTCACTCAACACAGTCTCATAGATGAGTTAATTATGGCTCCAAGAATAGACAACAATTGGAACCTTTTTCCAAATGATTTTTTCCCAAATTCTTGGACCTTAAGTACCACTTCATTAGATCAAAGCCCAGATTTACATATACCTTCCACAAATCCTTCACTCTTTGAATTAATTTCACCACAACCACAAGAATATAACTACCCTTCTCCTTTTGGTGAGTTCCACCCTTTTCTTGATGCTTTAACTTCACAAGAATTCGATTCATTTTATGAATTACCCCCACAATTTCCAAGTCATCAAGAAGAGTATGCAGAAAATCAAGAAGTCGATTTTCTCGAAAATGGCTATGAAAATGGAGTGTTTAGCTATAAAGTTGAGAATGCACAAATTGATAGTACCCCAAATATGGACTTTAATAATAATAATAATAATAATAATAACAACGTAGATTTGTGTGGAGAGAAGAAGAGCAAATCCAAGAAGCCAGAAGGTCAACCTTCCAAGAATTTAATGGCGGAAAGAAGAAGGAGAAAGAGATTAAATGATCGCTTATCAATGCTTCGATCCATTGTTCCTAAGATTAGCAAGGTAAATTATCAAATTTCAACACTTTTTGCACTTTCGGTTTTAGTTTTTTTTAAATATATTTTCTAATTTGACTAAAATTGCAAAACTGAGACTCTGTCTTATATATGGGATCAAAATTAAGTGCAAAACTAACGTAATACATGAAATAATTGTGCAGATGGATCGAACATCTATACTCGGGGACACAATTGATTACATGAGGGAGCTTCTTGACAAGATTCACAATTTGAAGGAAGACAAAATGGATGAGAATGTGAACCAACAAATCAACTTTTTAGGAAATTACTTGAAGGAACTAAAGCCAAATGAAATGCTAGCAAGAAATCCCCCAAAGGTATAGTAGCCTTAGTTAAATAAATTCCATTAAAATAGACGATACCCAGTTTTTAATTATTTATAAATTTTGTGACATTTTTTTATTTTTTTTAATCAGTTTGATGTAGAAAGGAGAAATCAAGATACAAGGCTTGAGCTATGTTGTGCAGCAAGGCCTGGTCTATTGTTATCTACACTTAGCACTTTGGATGCTTTAGGACTTGATATTCAGCAATGTGTTATTAGTTGCTTTAATGATTTCTCTGTGCAAGCTTCTTGTTATGAGGTAAATTCATTTGACTCCAACGGAGTGGCCTTTCTGCCACGATTTGCTGAAATTATTTGTCGCTCCTATTAGTTATAAGAAATAAAATGTTTAATTCTTATTTATTTTGATTTGGTTTCAGGTAGCGGAGCATCGATCTCTAGTAAGTCCGGAGGACGTAAAACAAGCGTTGTTTAGAAATGCAGGTTATGGGGGAAGATGCTTATAGACAACAACATATGCATATGCAATTGATTGATTATAAAATATCGGATTTTGGGAGATTATGGAACCAAAATTAATGATGAATATTTGTTCTTGTTTTGGAATTCTTTTACTCATTTAATAATGTTGTCTCTTCCTTTTAATTTTTACTCACTGAATGAGAATCTTAGACCCAAATTATGATTTGTTGATAGAAGTCTTTGTTCAAGCATCAAATATTCTTAATAAATAAAAAATTATTGTATATATTAAAGTCTGAACTAGGAATGTGGTTGCTTAATATTTTAGGCCATTTTTGGCCCATTTGATGACTCAATATTTTCAATTTATTAGTTATTGATGATTGTGGTTTCAATGAGAATAACTAATGTTAAAGCAACATTGAGAAAAATATCATATTATCATCTATATAAAATCTCTTATAAGAAAACAAAAAAAAAATCTCTGAGCAAGTCAACAAAATGTAACCAGAAATCAAGGTAATGTGTATTGTGTAGGTTCTATTTTCTAATAATTCGCCCTGATAGCGACCTTGTACCCATTACATAAATAATAAATTTAAAAAGACAGTAAGAAGTTCATGAACTTGGCACAAAAATCTAACAGAAGGGAATATAATTGCAAAGATAAATACTATTAAAATATTTATACAATTATTATTATACATATAGGAACGAAATTGTCATCACAGAATAATATCTTGAGCTAGCCCACATCTTCTTTGAAATCTTCTAATAATAAGCCCTTCATTTGGCCCAGAAGATTATAAAGATCTTGCATAAGCCAATTCCATGCAAATTATTGCAAATTTTCAATCAACTCACTTATGATATGAATAATTCAGTAAAGTAAGAGAGAAAGGAAGAAAAGAATAACAAAATATCAGCAAAGAATAAAAGCAATGATTGGACATTGCAAATTATTGGGCCTGTTTGTTTGGTGTTTGAGAAAGTAGTTTAGGAAAGTAGTGAAAGTTTGTGAAATAATTTCGATTTGCGTAATGTTGTTTGTTTGGGTTTTGAGAGAGTGGTTTGAGAAATAAAGCAGTTGTATTTTTTTTGGAAGTGTTAGGTTGTAGGTGTAAGATGTGTAAGACTTTATGTCAAATCATATTTGTTATGTGAGATAAATTGTGTAAGAAATATGTTATTTTATATCAAATCAAAGTAGAGTTTGTATAAGTTTTGTTTAGAGATAAGAAAATTGTTGTTTATTTGGCTTTTGAGAGAGTAGTTTGAGAAAATTGAGAGGTGAAAGATTTATTTCAGAAACTAGAAAATATGTTTGTTTGACATTTCCCAAACACGAAATAATTTTGAGAAACGCCAAACAAACAGGCTCAATGTCTTTTTACGTAATATTTTCATGTTCACTTTCAATTTCGACGAGTGTGGTACACTTTATGTTGAAAGGAGTAAAATTGCTCCTTCAAATTTCTTAAAAGGGGTAAAATGCTCGTTTTCAAATCACAGATGAAAAAATTAAATATTATGCGTATCACAAGGGGATAAATGTCATTAGCCCAGTATAAAATGCCTTCCATTATTAATTGGAAAATCTAGATTCGGTTTTATCACACGCAACAAATTAAGTTACATACCGAAGTGTATTTATTATATGTGACATATAATAAAGGGAATAAAGAGGAGGATCCTCTATTATACTTAGGGGTGTTCATTAACCCGCCCGACCCGCTCAACCCGACCCGACCCAACCCGAACCCGACTGTTTTTGTTTTTATAAAACTAGCAACGGGTTAAAATTGTGACCACCTGAAAGTTATGGGTCGGGTTGCGATTTTAGTGGTTAAAAACCGCCCCTAACCCGACCCATCCAAATATTACATGTTTTCTCTACCCAACACCACTTACCAAACAAAACATTGAAAAAGAATTAGGGCTTTCTATCTCTAAGCTTCACGCCTGCTCCACTCTCCAGTTCTCTTCTCCATCGCGCCTAGGGGTGAACATAAACCCGCCTAACCCGACCCACCCGTCCGACCCAACCCGACCCACCCGTTACCCGCTGGTTTGACCTCTTAAATAATCATTAGCAGTTTAGTAACTTGGATACCCGAACGGTACGGGTCGGGTAGCGGGTTTAATGACTGAAACCCGCCTTATACCCGACCCATTACTTTTACTGTATAAAATAACTAGGGCTCCACAATTACTTTTACCTTAAAACCTTTCACGTACAGTGATGCGCTACTTTTCAATTTTCCATTCTTTCCAACATTGCTGGACGTAGGCCTTCTCTTAAATTGGTAATTGAAACTTCAATTCATAACCACATATATGGGCTCTCATTCTCACAATGAAAAGGTGAAATTTTATACTTTATTTCTTATTTTTCTCTTCAATTTGCTGCGTATAGTTTAAAAGTGATGATCATATTTTATATTGATACACCTTTAAAAGCTGTTACAAAAATTTTGGAGGTACAGTGATGGGTGTGTGTTTGCACTCACCGAATTGAATTTCCAAATTTTTTTATTGATTTTTTGCTTCATTATTATTCATATAAAATTCTAAACTTTCATTATTTATTGATGGGCCGGTGTGGTTCTTTTCTTGATGTTGGTCATCATTTTTTAATATGATATACGTAACAGCATGACACATTCATTTTTTTTGTTTAAAAATTTAAGATTCTATCTTTACAGTAATTGTTTTTGTATTGTTTAGTTACTGAGATTTTCTCATATCCTGTAATTGTACAACCCGCCAACCCACCCATCAACCCACCCGCTAATCGACAACCCGAACCATGCGGTTTATGAAAATAATTAAGCAGGTTCGGTTTATAAATTTGATAACCCGCTTAGAATGGGTCGGGTCAATTTTTCTATGCACACCCGCCCAAACCCGACTGTGTTCACCCCTAATCGCGCCTCTCCTCAAAAATCAAGATTCAAAATCAATTCTCAATTTTCATCACTCAAGTCACACCAAGCCATACGTGCGAGAGCCAAGGGTAGGAAATTTGAGCGATCAAGGGGAAAGAGGAACATCAAAGGTTTCAAGGTTTGAGTTATTCATAGTTATTAACTAAGTACCAAATTCCGTTTGTTGGATATTTAGTTTAAAGATCTTGTCACACCTACCTTATTTCTTGTGCACTGTAGTTCCCTTTCATTTGCAGTACCCAAAAAGAGTTTTGGAGAACATTTGACTTTAGAATATTTAAATCATTTTTTTTATTTCTATAAATAAATGAGCACTGTAACTTATGCATCAATTAATTATTTATATTTTTTGTTATTTTTTGCACTGTATGTATGTAGTTTCTTCTTATAAGACAATCGCAGGAATTGATCCTACCCATAAAGATCACTCTACCCGTGATTAATATTGTTTACCAAACCGGATTAGAGAATTTTCTAGCTTGGAATTATAGTTGCGTTTGGCAAAATGGGCCATTAACCATGAGCTTGCCCAAACTTATTTTATTTTTATTCTTTCTAGTTAGATTGAATTTTATGTAGTATAAATTAGTTGAATATATTATATAACAAAAACACTTAAGCGTGTACAAAAAAAAAAAAACACTTAAGCATTAAATAAATTCAATGGTTCAACCCGCCAAACCGCCCGCACCCGCCTCACCCGAACCATGTGGTTTATGAACTTAAAAATGAGGGTGCGGTTTGAAATTTTGGCAACCCGCATGTGTCGGGTCGGGTTGATTTTTTCATTGTCACCCGCCAAAACCCGACCGCGTTCACCCCTAATTATACTTTTGTGTCACATAATAGATTCATCATTCAATTGTATGTGTGGACCCACACAAATTTTTAAATGACAAATAAATTGCACCAAAATATGATAGATGATCCTCAAATTGGGAAGGCCGCACCCAAAAATTACATGACTATCTAGTATACTTTTTTTTTTTTAAAAGCAAATCTATTATACTTCGAAATATGAATAATTTGAATGTGACGAAATTAAATTTGTGCTAGAATTTAGCACTACTTACTACACTTAAAATCGTTTTTTTTTACAGGATTAAGTGATTGACTAGAGGAAATTTGAGTTTTTGCTCTATATAATGGCTCTTGATTTTCTGTCAAACATTTTTACGACCAGGGATGGACGGAATTTGAAAACACTGAAACATTTTAACTGGCCCAAATGCAAAAATGTTTTCCAAAATTTATTTCTTATAAAAGAAAAAAACACAACAGCAAAGGGAAATTTTGTAAGTAGAGATCCAGGATATAATAAAAGAATTATTTTGAAAAATATAAAAAAGTCATTATAAACATACTTTGTTTTACTCATTCTATTTGTGATGTTTGTTAATCTTCATATAGAGAACAGAACAACTAATGAAAGGAGAGACATGACCAGAACTTTTAAATAAGAAAATTATATAAAAAAAAAAAATAAAAAAAAACAATTAAATAAGAAAAATCAAAACTAGAAACAGCCCAATCTATTGAAGATTTCAGGGGCCATGATTTCTTAAAAGTAGAAAGGCCCAATCAATTGTTAATTTTTTGGAGCCAATGATTTCTTAACTAGAATTAGTAATTAACTTAAGGCCCATGAATTCAAACTGGTCCACAAGAATCGACTGCTTAGTATTTTTTAGTATTTGATTGATACAAAAACATAATTTCTTGTGGACCAGTTTTAATTCAAATTTAATTCATGTATATCCAATCAAACTTTCGATTTTTCATTTAATCAAAGAATGAGTCATATCCATGTATCAAAATTTCGTTTAGAGTGTATGTTCCGGTCAGCTAAATATTGAAAACTTTTCTAGAATTTTTCGGAAATGTTTCAGAAATATTAGGAAAAGTTGTAAAATAAAGATACTAAATTAAGAAAGATATTAGAGTTTAAGGCAAAAAATATAGTTTCGGAATTACACCTTATTTTCGTTTTCGTTGATTCAAAAACGAAAATGTTTTGATGTTTTCGACGGAAAAGTTGAAAATTAAAATTTTGATCCATGGTCGTATCATGTTATCAATATTTTCTGAATGTCTATATCCAAATAAAGTATACTCCCTCCATTCCACAATACATGTCTTTTTAGAGAGAAATTTTTATTCCACAATACATGTCACTTTAGAAATTCAAGATAAACTTAAATGTCATTTTGACATTTTTACCCTTCTTCATTAAAAAGAGAGAGAAGAAAGATGTATGGGAAAGAGAGAGTGGATTATGGAGAGTTACAAAAAATTTAATTGCTTCTCAAGGATAATTTTGTCCAACCACACTCTTATTTTCCTAAAATTTAGGGTATTAATTGATTTCTTAATTTTTGTGAAACAACCTTAAACGACATGTAATGTGGAATGGAGGGAGTAGTAAATAGATATGCTGATTATGATGTTAACATGATAAATAATAATAATAATATAAATTGTAATGGGTCTAACAATCTTTTGAGGATTAAAGCTGCTAGCAGCTTTTAAATTCAGTATAGGAATCCGATTCATCCGCAGGAAATTAACTTATAAAATTAATGACTCTAGAATCTGACCTAATCCCACTATATATTTTGGCTTCTCGACCATTTAATTAGTACCATAGCTGACACAACTAGCCAAGTAGCTAGAAACCTCTAATTAAATTTGATTATCTTCTTTTTTGATTAATCCCCCCACAGCAATTTTGACAGACTCCATGTTACTTTTTCAAAATCTATAATTTATGTAGAAATTAAATTGTAGTGTTAGTGTATATATGTCAAACGTAAGTATATTACTTAAAATGGAGAAGATCATGGATCAAAACTTTTATTTTTTTCGTCGAAAAATCGAAAAGTTTCTGTTTTTGAATTAGTGGAGTTCCAAAATTCTATATTTTTCTTGAAACTTTTCTTTTTTTAATTTAGTAATTTTTTTGGCAAAATTACATAAAACGTCACAAACTAATTAGCGATTATTATAGTTTTCGTCCCAAACTATATCACCTCACCGAATTTCGTCCCGTAATTTAATATTTTTTTGGAATATATTGTCTCGCTGTTAGTTATGAGATGGAATTTCTAATTTAATGAAAATGTCGGTTCTATCATTTACAATCGTGGGACTAAATTCATACAAAATTGTAAATTACGGGATGGAATTCAGCGAGTTGATATAGTTTGGGACGAAAAATCAAAATTTGTAATTAGTTTGGACGAATTCTGCAATCTTATATAATTAATTGTCATGCTAAAATTTGCCACGTCATGACACTTGTGCTGCCAACATGGCATTTAACGATAGTTTTCGTCTCATAATTAACGGTGAGACGATATTCCAAAAAAAATATTAAATTACGCGACGAAATTCGATGAGTTTATATATTTTGGGATTGAAAAACCCAAAATCGCTAGTTAGTACGGGACATTTTCTGCAATTTTGCCAATTTTTTTTATTGTTTCCGAAAACTTTTCGAAAAGCTTTTAGTATTCAACTAACCGAAAAATACATCGAAAACGAAAATTTGATCCATGAAAAGATTTTATGATTGAAGAAAGGGGGTTGAAATATATTATTATTATTGAATTTAATCAAACTAAAATAAGAATACTGCTTAAATAGATAATACTATTAGATAAAAGCAAGAGAATACTTTCTATTCTGTACCTAACTTTTACAAGGATATCCACTAGGATCATGGAGAAATTCTATAATCTTTTATTGATCTCTATTATCATTATTGATATCCAATATAAATCTTTTCGTCGTGGGTAAAAACCTAATTTTTCCTCTTAGATGGCATTTAAAAATTAAAATTGTTTTTTGCCATATGATGAGTGGGTCATTTGGTAATTGGAAATGTTGTATTTAAAAAGAATATGAAATTGGGATTGGCCAAATAAAACGTACCCAGGATGATGTTTCACTGTCTTAATTAACATATGTATTTTAGTTGATGGGATTAATATGAACAATTTAATTACGTTATAATTAATGTCAAAAGTACAGGATCAGAGTTAGTAATTAAGGAATTAATTAAGATGGGATAAGCTAGGACACTAATCTTTGGATCAATAGTAGAACATAAAGAAAAATAATCCAAAGCTACATCATCATAGGTTGATTAGATAGAGCACTAATAACCCACTAGAAATTGTTTCGTAAGGTTCCATTCCCGTACCGAATATTTTTAAATCCATAAGGGGCCCTGACGAATATTTTAAAAGTAGAGGGCCCATTTGATATTTTATTTTATTTTGGAGGGACCTGCTTTGGCTGCTTATCATCCGTACCTTTAAAATTTTAAGATTTGCCTTTTTCACCACTTAAAATTATAAGTTTAGCCTTTTTTTTCCCGAAACGAAAACATGTACGAAAAAGAAATTAAACCTACCTAGTCTATTTTACTTTAGCAATAGTACTATCATTAATAATAATTATTATTATTATTATATTTGTATTAGTAATAATAAATCATAGTAGTAAAATTCTCCCTTAATTTTATTAAATCTTCCAATTTGCATTTATTACGTACTAACATTTTAAAAACAAATAAATACCATAAACTAATGGTGGTATTGACAGTACAATGAGTAGTCATTTCAATATTAGAATATGGTATTGTACAACAAAAAATTCAATTATGCACATGATTAGTTTTTTTTTTTTTTATCCTTCTCTAGATATGTAGTCACAAATACTTCTTATATAGTCACACCTGATTAGTTTTTTAAGAATTATTACATGAGTTTTTTCAGAAGATATATTAAACATACACTCAATTTTTTAATTTTTACTTTTCAATACCATAAACTAATTTTAAAATACTACACGTGAAGTTGTAGGGACCAACATGAAATATTTAAAAAATGGTTTCATGAAATATGCAGATCGGAGATGACCTATTTTATACAAACAGGGGGTTTCGTGCTGAATTTAATTCTTAAAGTACAAGATGATTCTATGCAATAAAAATTTCACCTGATAGTTTATGCTAGTTTCGCATAATAGAGGGGAGTATCTTGTATTTAGTCCGCGAAATAATCTTTCAAATAGATAGCACATTTTTTCAAAATTCTTGAAAAATCCTCTCAATAGTTCTAGAACTTTTCTGTTAAAATCAAATAAATGCGACCTACAATTCTCTAAAATGAATTCTAAGTAATATATAATATCATAAGATTGGTTATTATTATTATAATAAGAAAACGTCATAATTAAAAAAATTAGGCCTTAATCAAGTGGTTAAGGATGATGCTCTATGACTTCTTGGTTCAATTCCCATAAATATGGATATTTTATCTATTTTAATATATCATTTGTAATTAGTATACTTTGATACCAATGTAATATATTAAAATATATAACGATGTATTCACAATCTCGGGAAAAAAATAAATTATGTTGCTATTTCCAATCGAAAAACTATATGAATTTTGAGTTTCATGAAGGAATAAAATAGTGAAATCCAACTAAATATATATTGGGGAAGTTGATTTAATTATAATAATGATTAGGGAAGCAGTACAAATGAGTTGTACTGGGGAAGATCGATCATGGCAACAAAAGCACTCAAAACAAATTGTACAGTGAAATTAGGTCAGGGAATCAAAGTGGAGACAAAAGTCTTCATAAATCATTATTTTCTGCATCACTTTCTCATGGCAACATGTCCATTCCTAAAGATTAAAGTTGTCCTTAAGAGTTAAGACACTACCAAAAAATAAAGGATAGCGTATGCTCCAAGCCAAAAAAAAATTGACCATCCGAATAAAAATCTTAGTACTATATATATACTTTATTAATTTATATCTCTTCTTTCTATTTTTTATTTTTTTTGGTTGAGATAATATTAATTAAGAGTTTGTTCAGTCAACGGAATATATATTTTAGTGATATAACACTGGGAGATACATATATATATTTAAAAAAAAAGTATTTTGGATAATTGGATCTGAAAATGGATATACTTAGCATAAAATAATTAGCATAATTTGATACTATTAGCTTCATTTGGGACGACACAGTTAGTCCATATATCTTTTTTTTTTTTTTTTAAATTTTAATCATTTATTTTTTTAGCTCAATACTTGTGATCATTTATCTTTTAAGTCATTCATATTGATCTAGTCCACAATTCCACAATTTTGACTCTTTATCTCTTATGGTAAAACAAATTTAGTTTGGTAAGCCCAACTTTTGTAAATTTGTAGCTTGAAACTAAATGAATTAGTGTCATGTTCGATGCCAAGGCAACGAAGTAGCACATTGTTTAACCCAGCTACCTCTGAATGATCTGAATGTATAAAAATTTCTAGCTTAAGGTCCTTGTAATCTTCTGAAGTTTTTCCATCAATAAAACTTCACTGTTGCTCTAAAAAAAATGAATTTTATGGGACTCATAAATCAGTAACTCTTTTTTATATATAAAACTAAAAGATAGAGAACTAACTTGATGAATTGTGGGTTCGTTTGTGAAAAGAGTTATTTTGCTGAGACTAAATGAGTAGATGCATGTATCAGCTCAAAAGATAAAAGATCAAATGTGTTATGTACAAAAGATAAAGGATCAGATATGTTAAAGTTAGAATCGATTGTGATAAATGTGTTCAGCGGCTACATAAAAGAATTTTATGCCCCTTTTATCAACAAATATTTATCGTGAGATTAGCTTAATTGCAGTATTTATATATTGCTTTTATAAAATCAAGATAGATATAAAATAATAAACATATTAATGATAATTATAAGGCAAAGTTAAATAACTTGAAATAGTAATTGCCCTTAATTTTGATCAACCCTTTGGCAAAAGGAAAAAAAAAAAAAAAAGGTGTTTGGGGGTGAGATGTTTATACGGACTAGGAAGCATATAATAAGAAATTAAGAATAAAATGCAAAAAAAGTTGACAAAAAAATCATATTTTATTTTTATTAGCAAAAATCATCTCTGTGTAATATTTTATTATCAAAAAGCTCTATGTATTAATATTTTAGTAATTAGGTCACTACACTCGTTCGAAAATTAAGAGTTGATGGAAGAGGGATTAGTACTATATTTTTAAGAGAACATGGAGGTTTATTTGCATATTTTCTAATTGTTAATAGGGGGTTCATGAATTGCCAATTCTATTAATTAAACAAGTTATTCCAAAGAAAAAATAACATCTAGAGGTATATTAATCATTTTTCCTGTAAATCATGAAGAATACTCACACTTACAGCAAGTGAAGCACACATGCAACGGTTTATTACTAATAATAATCACATAGTAATGTTTTACAGATTAGGAAAAGTGCAAGGGGTAGTTTTGCATTTTACTCAATACAGTAAAGGTCTATGTATTTTGCAGGTGATCACTCAACATATGATCCTATACCATATTTAAATGGGTTTATTATAAATGTGTAGTATTTTGTTGATGGCATTTATTTATAATTAATTATCATGTGCAATATTCACAACTAATATTGTTTGCAATTGCAATTAATGTAATAATTATATCAGACATGGATTTTTTTTTAGTTTTATTTTTTTGGTCAGGAGATATGTAACTTTTTTAATGTGAAAACAGAAATGTTTCCGAAAAAAGAAACGAATATGGAGAACGTAAGGTAAGTAGTGAATCATGTTCTAATCTTATTGTCCTCCTTCTCAAATAAAAAATGTTTTATAATTAATATTGTTATATAATATGAATTTTCATATTTGATAACAAAAGAAAATATAAATAGCTTCTGAATTTTTGTGGTTAATTAAATTGAACAATAGTACCAAGTAAGATGGAATTAATTAATTCGATATATTGGAACTCTAACATGTTATATATATACTGTACATGGAATCGGTTGAATTAATTAATTCTATCTAATTAATACAAAGGCACAGCAATCCGTGGCGGCGGCTTAGGTGGCGGATTCTGCACCTCTACCGTGATTTTCCCCTCCCGCGGCGGTTCACATGGACACGGCATTGCTATGAATTTCGGAACATGGTCCCCTGGCATTATAACCGGCAAGCTTTGGTTCCTTTTCAAATCCTACACAAAACAAGTAATTAAATAGTTACCAAATCATGCTAAAATTGCAATTAATAATAAAAAAAAATTAAACACATAAGTCTATGTTTGGTTCTTAAATGTTTTGGAAAAGATAACGTACGTTGGATTTTAATTTTATAGGAACTAAGAATGTGACAGAAATGTTATATTTACATTTTTGTGCGAGAGGGTGTCATGAATCTCAAAAAGTAATACGGTTTTTGAAAAAAATTAAATTAGTTTCTATTTGGTTTTTAGGATTTGTAAAAATACTTTCTCAAAATTCAAACAAACTTGTCTTTATTTTTTTTACTTTTTATTTTGATTTGCCATGTAGTTTTACATTAATTTAGAAAATTCAAATTTTAATAATTTTTGCATGAAAAGTATCGATTGAGAAGATAACGTCTAATATTTATGTGAAGTGATAAGTTTTAAGAAAATAAATACTATTTTAAGAAGGAAGTTCACCAAAAAAAAAAAAAAGAGAGAGAAAGCCGAAGAATTTGTATTTATCTTAAAATCAATATTTATCGTTTAAACAAAAAATATATATACCTTGTGGATGGCCTTAGGTTTGGAGGGGGAGCCAAGACCACCGTCCGCCGCCTCAAGATCGGCGGCCTGAAGTGACAAAGTGCGGCGGAGCTTGTCCCAATGGTAACAACATGAGAAAATTCCACTCAAACTAAATATCACAACCAAGAGGAGGGCTGTGCCAAGTGGGAACCCAAGCGACGGCCGTGATTCGGCTGCGCCGCCGTGGGAAACATGTACACCGCCGTGATATTGACTCTCCATATATCTACCAATTCTTTTAGAACAATACTATTATAACTTGTACTTCTTTCCACTCCTCTCATTAGAGGTGCAAAAAAAGCACCAAAAATATTTGAACTTAGGACAAATTAAATTAGGAGTATAATGTTTGTAATGAAATGAGGAGGTGAGAAAATGAGAATTTATAAAATCGAGGGTCGGGGGTACGTGTAAAGGTACAGTTGGTGTCCGGGTCATGGTACGGAAAGATTTAAAGTTTGTACCCCACTTGGCTTTGGTGCTGTTGAGCATAATTAATTGGGTTTTATTTTATTTTTTAAATTTTGGTGATGGGCCAATTGAGATAATTAATTTGGTGTAGTACTCTATTGTTTAGTGGTGGGCATGAAAGCTGTGTTTGATTTGCTTGTTTTGTGGGGAAATTAGGTACTGATGAAAGGTGCTGTTTTTCAATATGAAATCAAAATGTGATAATTTGGAAAACAATGGAGACATTGCTGCTTATTGTGTGTTTTGGTTGTGTGGCTTCTTCTAGGTTTTACTTACCATGCCCGTAAATCAAATTCTTATTTTTTATTTAAAGAGTGTTTGTCATATGAAATGTGCATATGATTGATTGACAAAGTTACACAATTTCACTTTTCCTGATTTCTGTAAGAAAAAGAATGTTTTATACTCTACATTTTTTGTCTAGGTGGTCGGCCCCTCCTCCGTGGTAGAAGGAGAGTTGTCAGGGACAGATCCAGGATCGAAGGGTTGGAGGGCCCGAGTTTAACCATCGTTAGACTAATTGATAATGATATTCAATACATTTTATTTGCTCAAAAATAGAATATATGAATGAAAAATAAATTGAATAAAAAAATGTTAAAGTAATTTAATGGAAAAATTATCGAAGTTGTATGTAGTTCTCTCAAATCATAAAAAATTATCCAAGATAGAATTTTTTTTAGTACCGAGATTCTCAACAATTTTCTTTTCAATGTATATAATCCATCAATCAACAAGATATTAATCTTCCATTTTGTTTTTAAGCCTATTTTTTACCAACATCATTGTTGATCGCCCGATCGTGGCAGTGGTAAACAAGCGAACCAAACGATCAATTAAAGGTTAGACTTTCTCCAAGGGAGCTCTTATATCCCAAAATATAAGAGAATTTATAAGAATTGCACAAAAAATAAACTCCAAGGGAGTCTTTAAAAAATAAAAATGCCAAATTTTTATAAGTTTGAACTCTCATATTTGAGAGTCCAAAGTTAAATTTTAAAATTAAATGTAGTGTGTTAAAGTTGAAGTGGAGTGGTGTGGTGTGATTATTTAAAAGTAGAATCTTAAAATATAAACAAGCTGTTGGAGTGCAAAGTAAAAAGTGGGAATGTATAACACTGTTCACTCCTTAAATTTTAAGATAAGAGGCATGAATTTAAGAAGTCTGGTGGAGATGGTCATATACTTCATTGTACTTTTCAATCATAAACATATCTCACAAATTGAAGACAATTCTTTGTTTTCATTATGTCTGAGGTGTAATTGATAATTTAACATGAAAAGATACGAGGACTAATGTGGACTATTTATATAATTGAAGTACTAAAATAAACAAGTTGGATCCGTCCCTGAGAGTTGCGTTTGCTTCTTCATGCAAGAAGAAGAGAATCACGGCTGCCTCAAATCGATACAAGAGC
Source organism: Penstemon davidsonii (assembly GCA_034814905.1). Lineage (NCBI taxonomy): Eukaryota > Viridiplantae > Streptophyta > Magnoliopsida > Lamiales > Plantaginaceae > Penstemon > Penstemon davidsonii. The sequence continues at coordinate 12,209,203 of JAYDYQ010002688.1, forward strand.
ATAATGCTTTTGTCTCGCCAATAAACGCGGGTTGCGAATGTTGCACCTACTTAGATGTTGTCATCTCCGCCTTGTTCCAACCTAGGACCATATATCACAATTTTTTTTTTTATTTTTCAAAGGTATTCAGATCTTAAACGTGACTTAATCAATTATATGAGAGTTAGACACATCACATCACATCGAAACCTCCCAGCTGGGTACCGATCCTTTTCTATTAATAGTGTAAATATAATATGTCATGTCATCTGTTTTGAAGATGACATATTGTGTTTTTAACTTGTAAGACTAATAATTACATAATATGCCAGCCTACAAAATAAATTATGATTTAGCTTCATTTGTAAGTCAACCTGATTAAATATGATCCAATATTGGATCAATGGTACAAAATGAGGCTCAAATTAATTGCATTTATCTGGATTAATATGCCATATGGTATTCAACCAAACAGCTCCTAAAAGTACAAAAATAACATCGCAGTCTATATATGTACCCAATTTAAGTACACAAAAATCAATTTAGGGACCTTTTTTGGGAGGAAGATAATATTATACTCCTGTTAGGCCATCTCTAACCGAAGCCCTTGCCCAATTGCCTAATTGCCCAATTGTCCACCCAATTGCCCAATTGCCTTGCCCTCTTGCCTTGCCCTCATGCCTTTTCGACCCACCTAAAAAACTCATCTCCAACCGAAGGGCAATCAACATCTATTAATTCAATTTCACAACTTTCCCCACTCTCCCCACTCAAACTTATTTTAATAATAATAATAATAATAAAATCTCATTTATTTTAAGTATTTGTATTTTTTATTTAAGTTGTATTGTGTATTTTTAAATTAAGTATTTGTGTTCAACAAATCTCATTTATTTAGATTTGTATTTGTCCAATTATATATGAAATTGTTCAACAAATCTCATTTATATATGAGTTGTATTGTGTATTAATTCAGATGTATTTTTAAATTAAGTCATATTTTAAAATAAGATAAGTCTTAATTTTCGTTATCATAATCTAATAATTCTTATTTTTCGTTATCGTATTTTTTTTGTGTATTACATAAAATGTATTTTTAAATTAAGTCTTTTTTAAGAATTCTAATTAAGTTGTATTTTTAATATTCAAATTAATTATTCTAAAATTAAGTCTTTTTTTAAATTTAGAAATTTAAATTAAGTCAAATTTTCAGCAAAACTGAAAGTTTGTGGGTGATTTTGACCAGGGACAGAACCTGGGGGCTAAATGTGCAAATTACTCATCTTCCCCACCCTACCTTCACGTACTGTAGCAGTTCAAGGAAATTTTCACGCCAATTTTCAATTACACCAAATTAACTCAAATATCACCAAATTAAAGCAAGATCGGTGAAGGAATAATCTTGAGTTGTGAAATTAACGAAATTGGTCTAATTACGCATAAAACAATTTTTTTTTTTTTTTAAAAAAAAAAAAAGTTAGAGTCCTGCGCACCAGGCGCGTTTGCCAGCCGGCAAGCAGGCGGGCTTCCATTGCCTGCCTGCTTGCCGCCTTGCCTGCCCGAAGGCCCCTGACCGCCCTGCCCCCTGTCTTGCCGGATTGCCAGCCACCGTCTCCAACCGAACCGAGCCGGCAACCCCCCCTCATGCCCGGTTGCCGGCTCGGTTGGAGATGGCCTTATGAACCAATAAACCTCATTGGAAGATTAAAGATGAAAAAAGATTGGATGATAAGAAGAATATAGTTGCTCCAAATAATTTAGATGAAGTTGAGTTTGGTTAATTATTAAGTTTCCGGAATGTATACATACATACGCAAGTAATGTTTATCCTCATATACTTAGGGCCGAAAATCAGACCACACTGACTCGAGTTCGTTCGATAAAAGCTTGTTTGAGTTCGTTTCGTCATACAAATCAAACAAGTTTGAACATCATTTTTAGTTCGATAACTTTTAAAGTTTGGCGGGAACTCGACTTAATAAGCTAAAAATTGATAAAATACAACAAAATTTCAAATTCAATTAAATTCAAACCAAATTTAAACAGTGTGTCGTTCAACACTACTCGGCTCGTTTAGACCCCTACATATATTTGGTGTAAACAACATATGGCTAGTAGATCTCTAGAAAATGCTAACTTATACCAAAGAATCTTGAAAGACACGACTCTATTTTATATTAGATCTGAATGATTATGATAGGTTAAAATATTATATGAGGCGGTAATTATTTGCACGTTATAGTTATCATAAGCAGTACTTAATTTGTATTCTGTATGTACTTATAAGTTAAATTAATCATATATAACTACTCCAAATTAATCAATTTCTCCATAAACACATGAACTTTATTTAATTCTGAATTTCTTCTAAATTATGGTATATATTACTATAGGACATGATCAGAAGAGACGGATATAGATATATCCCAGATTAATTCTTGTTGATTTCAAGTACCTAAAGGACATATATATTTGTAATGAAATATCTTATTGAGTTTATAGAATTAACAGAAGACAATGGACCGCAGATTTAATTACTCCTGTTCGTCGTGCCAGATAATTTACAACTGGAAAAAAAGAAAAATCAGCATAACTTTTGGGTTTGATTTGAAACGTGTTTAGGTTGTAATACACATTTTTATAGAAGTTGTTAGACCAGTATATTATTAACAATTTTTTTTTGTCTCTTTTCCTCAAAAAAAAAAAAAATAATAAAGGAATATCTATATACAGGCTTTATTTTCACGATGGATATATAATATGCCATGAGAAGCGAAAAATTGAAACGTTTAGAAATTCTTTTATGACTTGATTATTCTATTAATTATATCATAATACCAATTTAATGTTTTTGCATTTTTTCAAATTTTTTGTAGTCATTTTATTTCGAAAAAGAGATTAAGAGAATGTTAGCTATATTGATTAATATAATTATTAAAACGTTCTACAAAAACAGAATTATAAATGTAATAAAAAGAGTAGTGATATTCCTACAGCCTTCAACCGGCTGTACGTGTGTACAGTCGGCTGTGGCTTTTTTTTTTCTTGTTATTTATATATTTTAATGTATATGAAAAAAATTAATTATATGATACATAAATCATTATCAAGAAAATATAATTCATGTTTGTAAATATTAAACCCTAACCTTGAAATTCTAAACCCTAAACATGTTAAACAAATAGTAGGTAATACAATTAACTTCCAGAACCTAAAATATGAGCTGTACAAAAAAATCATAAATGTTCAATACTACCGGAGGCATAAATTACATTTTAGTTCTACAGAATGAGACTTTAAACATTTTGGATACCGCACATTGTAAAAGTAGCCCCGTAAAACTAGACTTTAATAGTTTTGGTCACTCAAATTACATAAGTTACAATTTTTATCCCAATATTTTTTTTATAATATTTTGCTCTTTGGTCCAAATTTTTATTTTGAAAGAACAAATTAATGAAAGTTGGATCCAATTTTTATTTATTTATGTGACACTTTGAGTCCCAATATATACCTGCTTTTCATTTAATTTGGGACCTATATTAGTCATATGTGATCAAAAATATAATTTTGTAAAATATGAAGCCAAAAGTGCAAAATGGAAACCAAAAAAGTGATTTTATAAAGTATTTTAGGAAAGTGCATAAGATTATTAAAAATTATATTTATATAAAAGAGATTTCTCATTGGTTTCTTTTATAAAATCAAATGGCTGAAATTAAAGTATAAACGCTAGTGATGATACACTGTTTCTTTCTTCTTTTTCTGACATGGAGGAGCGGTTTCAGTAGTGGGAAACAGTTTTAATTTGGACACTTTTGTAGTACTAGCAATTCGGAATACAAAATTATTACAAAAAAAAAAAAAAAATTAGGAATACAACTTTGAAACGTTAATATGAATAAAAAGGCTTTTGGGCTTTTGGCTTATTGTTGTGACGTGTGATGATGATTCTAATGCAAAATAGGCGTTTTTTTTCAACAAGAATAAGACGGCTCAAAATTTTCAACGAAAACAAGATTCTAAGGCTCTGTTTGGAACCATTTTGGTTCATGTGTTTCAAACTTTCGCCCAATCATCCGCAAGTTGAAACACTTCTCATCGGCCCAAATGACTGAAAATTGTAGCCCAAAGTTGGAGAAGGACAAAAAAATCACAGCCCAAAATTGTTTACTGACAGCACCGTCCCATCCCAATATCATCATCATACCAACTAATAATTTCATCATAAAATATTATATTTTTAATCATTTATTTAATTATTACACAATATAAAATTAATTATTTTAAATTAAAAAGACATGACTTGACATCTATTAATTAATTATCCCCTCAAACTCCAACATCCAAAATACATCTAATCTATAATCTACAATTTTCAACCCAACTATTCATTTAATTAATATTATTTTACATCCAAAATATTCCAACAAAAATACATCCAAGTCTATTTTCAATTGTTTGCACAAATTTCAAAGAAAATCTTCAAAACTCCCAACCAAAATAATTTTCATCCAAAGTGGGTGAAACTGAACCAAAATACATCCAAACAGGGCCTAACAGTCTCCATTTTTGGTGATATTTTCTGACGCAAGACAAACCAATTTTGTTTTTTCGGTGCTTCAACCGGTGGAATTGGATTTGGTCCACACAAGCGAAGCTACATACACGACTCATATTTTTTTAAGAGTTAAATGACGATTTATCACACTGTAATTTGTTTAACGTTTAATTTATTTTTTTGCGATTTGAAAAAGAGCATTTCATCCCTTATATATCTCATAAAAGTTTTACAACGTCTCTCTGATATTTTTAAACTTAAAAAATATAGACAAAACTACCCCTCTTACTTACATCACCCCCCCCCCCCCCCAATCTTCCCGATGTTACAAAAATACTTTTATGCTCACTCTCAATTTTGGTTAGTGAGTTACACTCAGATTGAATAGAGCAAATTAATCGTTTAAAATTTTCAAAAATATTTTTTTACAAATCACCGGAAAATAAATTGAAAATTGTACATTTCACAATGAGTTTAATTGACATTATCTCTTTTCCTTAGGGAGCAAGTCCACTAGGGACATTAAAATGAGATAAAAAAAAAAAAACTATTGTATTTGATTTCTTATACAGACTATACAATGTTTTGATTCCTCTATAAATGTTTTTTACTTCAACAACGAGCATCAAATGGGGCATCATTTAAACTAAATATATCAAATTAATTTAACTTCAAAGTCGAAAAACGATTGTGAAAAATGATCACGACCTAGAGTCCAAATAGCAGGATTATGGCCATAAACGGCGCATCTCATAATTAGTAACCACGTAAGAGTACGTAAGTTCGATCGGTTTAATTTTTTAGCCAGAAATCAATATATGCTTGTCATTTTCATGTCATTTTGTATTTAATTGTATTGATTATTTGCAATGATATGTCTTGTCCAAGAAAGGCCAATAATAATGGACATGGCTTATTTTGCCAAGAATGGAATCTGAACAAATAGTGCTTGCTTAGCTGCACTTGCTTTTTTTTTTACTTGATCTGTGTTGCTATTCAATAGTGCACCAACTTGCCCACAAGGTTAGATCTTTTCATTTTGAGTAAAGTTTTATCCTCTCATTGTGTTCAATAATGTTTGCCAGTTTTGAAAATGATAATTCTATGTTACCAAATTATGCAATACTACTATTTTTTCCCCGTAATTATTGTGTCTAATTCTCTCAACACACGCTTTTGTGTGTGTGTGTGTTTTTTTTTTCCTTTCTTGAATATATATAGGAAACACAAAAATAAATTAAAAAAACCATACTTTTAGGCCTACATGATACGGGATTCAACAGTTGTGGTTTTGTAATTTATAAAATTGCATCAATTATCGTAATTTTAAATAAAATTTACATTTTTATTCATATCGCCTTATTTCCATCAAATTTGAGACCATAAGTGCAAATCTGGGCAGCCTAATTGAACCAAAGGTGCGAACCAGTATTAAAAATATTTTGTACTTTTGGTATCATCACCACATTTAATTTCCACACAATTGGGAACCAAAAGTACAAAATTGACCAATCTTTTGGGACCAAAAAGTACTAAATAGTTTTAAAAATATTTTGCACTTTTAGTCCCATCACCTCATTTTCGTCCAATTTGGACCAAAAGTACAAAATTGAGCAAAACATTATAATTTAAAATTAGGTATCGAAAAATTTAATCTTGTGAGATATGATTAAAAAATGTTGAAAGTCAATGTCATGTGAGGCTGAAAATGCAATTTTGCCAAACAAAACTACATAGGAAGATTTTGAGATTTTTCCCTTTTTTTTTTAGGCGAATCAATTCTAGTTGAGGACATATACAGATATACTCCGTATCTTCTTTCAACAAACTAAATCAAATCTATTTATACCACATATAAGTTCTAACAACATAGCAGGGTTTTTTGCACCTTACACCCCCGAAACATGGAAAATAAGCACTTTGCACCTCTAAAATAGAGAATTAGCACTTCGCATCCCCGAAACATTGAACAATTCAGCACTTAGCACCCCCTCCTGTTTTCCGGCAGAGTTGACCACCGGAGTCGAAAAACCTAGGGAAAAAAAGGTAATTCATTTTTGGAGGGTGCTAATTCTATTTTGGGGGTACAAATTGCTCAACCCAGTTTCGGTAACAAATGTTGAATTGCTCAACCTACTAGTTGCAATGTGAGGTAATTAAATAAAACAATAATTCAGTAAATTAGGTATGTAAATAATTTTTCTTTTTCTTTTTATAAGATGGTGAGGAAACCACGATTTATTTAACCCTCAATAAGATAGGAACAAAAAAATTAGTTATGTAAATTATTTGTTAAATAATTTTTGTATGGTTTATGAATAAATTAAACTAAATTATACGTTTCCTTAGAGTATGTAAATAATATATTTAAAAAAAGACCTGTACAAATGTCGCATTATCCACACAAAAATCGTATTTCTTGGAATTAATTTTGGCCTCATTCCATTGGAATGAATGTATACATGCGGCATGATCTTGTTATTCAATGATCGTGATGATATATATAATTATTGTCGAATAAATTCTTATTGAGCAATTTATTTAGGATGGTGAAGAGATTCTTAGAAAATTTGTCATCTTGTCAAAAGAAAATTAAATATATAAAAAAAATAACATTTCATTTGGGAAGTTAAAGTTAACGAAACAATTAAGACATGATCTTGAGTTCCATCATATTCAACAGACATTAACAAAATCATAGTTCAATTTAATGAAAATTAAATAAACAGCTTAATTATGATTATGATACCATGAATAAGATAGTTGTTAATGTTAGAAAGCCCAAGCAAGAGATGGGATTTATGATTTATCCCAGTCCAATAAGACTTATTTATTTAAGTCAATTTTCAATGACGGATCGTGTTTATGGTTTAAGTTATAAGAAACCCACTTAAGCCCAATAGAGAACGTTATATTATGGGCTTTCCCAAAAAATAATACTACTAGTATTTCCCTTAACATTCAATTACTAACACTCATTTTCTATTACCAAAATATGTTCTTATATAAAAGTTGATGTTAATTGATCTTATTTCTAAAGGTGGTTAAAATAGTTAAACCCGCTATAAATTGTAATTTTTTAACTAAATGTATCTTAGGTTGAGACTAGTAATTAAATAGCTCGTGGTTCTCGTCCTTTTACTGATCAAAATAGAAAAAAAGTAATATTATCATTTGATACAAAATGGAATAGTTTGCACAAATGATTATATAAATCAATAAACTTCAAATGGAAAAGAATCACATTTTTTGTTGAATACTTTCAATATTTTTCAACATATATGTTTGAAGCATTTGAAGAAAGCTTTTAACTTTTAATATTTGAATGTGAAATAATGTTAAAAGAATGAATAGTTCATACAATCTAAAATATAAGATACTTCTTAAAAATATTTTAGATATTTAGCTATAATTTAAAATTAGCTAGGTGCTAGGCATCACATCATATTTGTTTTTGTTTTCTTTTTGAGAAAAGTTTGTGAAACTACAGTAATTTGAAATAAAATATATACATACATTTAATAAACACAAGAAAAAAGTAATATTTGGACTAAAGTCAACAAATGATATTTGTCAAATAAGCTAAAATTTAGTCCGAAATTGCAAAATATGCTTATAATAGATAATCCACATTTCTATTCCCCAAAATTCCAAAATATGCACACACGTGAATTTTCATACTCACACAGTAATCCTCAAAATGTGGACCACTATTTGATTTCTGTACAATCGACCTTCAAAGATAATCCCAAATTGAATTTTTCTTTCATTTCTCATTTTTGTACGTCAGTAATTAACTGTGTCTGGGGCAATAACAAGATAACGTGTCAGCCTGTTATTGGCTCCCCGTGCCCATAAAGATCTGTGAATCTCTTTGGCACAATTCATTGGCTCCTTTCTTACCATGGTTATTTATTAACTCAGAAATGGAACCCTGGTTAAATTTAATTGCTAAAAGTCGCCGGCAAAAGCGGAGGTGTACCGGCAAGTGGGTCCCTTTGTCGTGGCAAAGTCCCGCATAATCTGTGGCCCTAAAGCGATCGATTCCCACTAATTTAATTCTTATTCAACTTTTAATTATTTTAATAACCATATCCTTTTCCTTCACTTTATTTTATAATAATAAGTACTGAATAAACAGTAATCCGTATATATGTATCTTGCTTGGGTTTTAGTTTTTGGAAAAATTCAGGATTTATATGGATTTTTTTGTCAAGGTTCCGCTTGTTTTTTGTTTTGAAAATATGGTTGGTACAATCACATATTTGGAACATCATTTGGATTATGTTTGAATGGATTTTGTGGTTCTTAAAAAATTGAGATATGATTTGAATTGAGTTTGAATGTTGAGGTTTAAGGGAGGATAGTAAGTGGTAGATGACAAATAAATATTTTTATAGAGAAAAATAGGTAGGTTACTATAGGTTTGAAGTTTATTAAGATATAATTAATTCTATGTCCAAAGTTCGCTTGGAATGTGTTTGGTTCATTTTCGCGTAACCGTGAAACCCGACGAAAGCAAATCCATATAGGTCCGTGGGCTCCTTATGGATTTGTTTTAGTCTAATTTCATCAAGCCGCAAAGTTAGGCCAAAATTAAACTAACTCGCCTTGTGACGAGACTCAAGTGAAACTCAACCTAAAATATCACTCATTTTTTTCTCTCTAAGACTCTATAAAAGTGGTTGATTTGACGTATAACAAATTATATTCTACCAAACCCCAACATTCAGATTACCCAAGTCCAAACCAATATTTTGAAACCAAATCTCATTGAAATCAGACCGAAATCGCTCAATGTACACCCTTGAGTTTTGAAATAATATAAGGAACATTTACCAATTTTTTTTTCAAATAAAATATTTTTTCAAAAAATAACATTTTTATTTTATTTTCAAAATACACAATATAAATCTAAATTTTGACTAACTTTAGAAAGTCCTCTCTATTAAAAAACAAATCAATGGTGTGTTTTTAGAAAAAAAATATCATCATCACTTTATACCTTCAAACTTTTTACACATTGCGCATATTCATAAACTTTTTCAAAAATTCTCTCTTTGTTTTATTTCTGAAAATATTGCTCTTCCCAAAAACAATTTTAACGAGCCCATGCAAATTCAACGGTATTTGTTTGCATACACAAAGTATCAATTATTAAATATTACTCCTTTAGTTTCATATTATTTTTCGTTTTGGTAAAAAAATCTGGTTTCATATTATTTGTCGTTTTAGAAGTTCAATATAATTTTTTTTTTTGATTTACTCTTTCATGTTAATTGTTCTAGTCCTCATTAAGAAAAAAGAAAAATAATTATTACTCCCTCCATTCCACAATATATGTCATTTTAGAGATTTTTTTTTTTGTTCCAAACTATCTTTTGTTTTAGAATTCCAATACAATATTAATTACCCATTTTCCAATTTAGCCCTTATTTATTACACCTAATAACTCTATCTTATTTATTCCAATGCAATATTAATTTAAGGGTATTTTAGGTATATTTTATTAACCAAAAATACATGCTATTTATTTGAATCCTTAATACCCGTACAACACTTTAAAACGAAAGATATTGTGAAATGGAGGGAGTACTACTCAGTAGAGTTATTTTAGTATTTTTATCTTCAAATGATGACTATTTAATAGATTTCTTAATTTGTACCACTACGTATCCAAAACGACAAATAATATAAAATGGGTGGAGTATTCTTTGTAATTGCATTCGCAGTATGAAATAACTATTATAGTACTAGAAAGAGAAATAAGAGAAGTTGGAAATTTGATGAAGTGAATGGGAAGAAATCGGGAAAAGTTTGAGGATATCAAAATAGATGGGTTTATTTGGTTAATTTGGTCTTGGCTCGGTTGATTGTTTCGGAATATTGGCTTCGATGGTTTGGAGGAAATTTTTAAAATTTTATTTGGATTGAGTTTTAATGTTGGATTTTAGGTTTTGAAAAAGTTGAAATTTCATTTAGATTGACTTTGGATGTTGGGGCTTGGCGGGAAAAAAATAGATGATAGGTGTCAATTCAATATTTTTTATTGAAAAAGTTTGGTGATATGTATCAAATCATTGTATTTTATAGGTTTAAGATTTATTATGTTCGAATATATAAGTTAAAATTCAAGTTTCACGAACTTATACTAAAACTTCATTTAAAACTGCTTTGGCTCAATTTCGCAAAATTGCGAGATCGAGCCTAAACCTTACCAAATAGGCCAAATGCTACTTTTACTATATAAGAGAAATAACAAATCAATTTATCTTTACTTTTTCCTTTCAATATATTTTGGGAGTCAAATATACAAACTCCACTTAAGCATCCAAATTGCTATATTTAAGATTACCCACAAAATTCCTCCCATATTAGTGAACCTTTTAACCCTATACTTAGGAAGTTACAATACCATTAACGAATATTTGATTTATTGAAAACAACTAGTCATTATAACGTGACAAATTTATACTTTAAATTTCCTTTATGATACTCACATAATGCGTGTGACAATGTCTGATAAGAGTTATGTCGAGTCTAATTAAGATATAATTATATTATGAAAACGGTGAAATTAAAGTAAATGCACCAAGATTTAACCTAATGAAAGAGTGCTTAAAGCATGGGAGTAGCAGTCATCATTGATTAGGTATTATGACGTAGGTTGACTTAAAGTGGAGGATTGAGGAATGGAACGGAATTTGGCACAAAATCATACAGTACAAATGTAAAATGATGAGCTGAATAAGAAGCGTGCAAAACCAAGTTGCACCTAATTTCTTACAATAGATAATTAGAGTGGAAGGTAATCATTATTGTGCCACCAAGCATGTCCATTAATTTAATTAATCACCATTCTTTTTAAAGATAAATGACTCTTTCAAACTAGTAAATTTTAGGCTATCTTTTTTCTAAAAGAAAATGATAAATGAGATTTGACAAAAACACACAATCAAATATAATTATTAAAAAAACACACAATCAATTACTTGCTTAACTTTTAGGAAAAAATTCTCTTTCGTCCCTAACCTTTAATTTTCTTTTCATTTTATTCCCTAATCTTGAGAGTTCTCACTTAACCCTCTCAACTATCAAAAATGTCCTAGATCACTATATTTGGACATTCACAGCGGAATCTGCTAGAATATTTCATTTTTCAGACTTCACGTGGCTTTAGTCATGGACTTAGATAGACATTCAAATTTTGTTGTGGCAAAGTGCGAAAACATTAAAGGACGAAAGACAAAATCACCCCCCATATTTTGCCTAACTCCCAAAAAACTCTTTGTATTATTAACTCCCAAACCCACTCTATGTTATCAAGTCAACGCCAATTACAACCCTTTGAAAAGGTCGTGTGATTCAAACGCGAAAACTACAAGTGATTGTTCACAATTTGCTTTTGATATGACAATATCCCTCTGCTTCTTAAATAAATTAGCAATAATCCTTCTAATCTTCAATAAAATTGGCAATATACCCTATCATTCAAATAAATTGGTGATACCCCGTTTTCTTGATATTTGACAATAACCAGTCCTTTTTAATATAAATGAAAATATACACCATGTTCTTTGAGAGGGATGACTTAGTCTGATATATAAGAGTTTTTTTTTAAAAAAAAAAAAACTGATACATACAGGGTAATCTTGTCATTCCGTTAAATTCAGCTTGGGTTGAGTGTGATCTTAAAAAAAAATACAAGAGAATTTTGGGAGTTAAAATAGCGCATATTTTTTTTTGAGAGTTCACAAAATATAGGGGGTATTTTTTGTCTTTCGTTCATACTTTATTTTCAATGCTCTATTTATAGACATGTGAGTATCAAATTTTTACTATCATAACTCTTATGAACTGTTACAATAACAAAAAAAGTATGCCAACATCTTTTTTTCTTTTTCTTTTGGATGCTTAAAATAAAGAAATCGGGATGGAGAATATATAAAACTTAAAAACCGGTTAACAATTTAAAGTAAGGAGGAAAGAAAAGAAATTAGTACTAGGAGTGAATGTTTTGTAAAATATAATTAATGATGGAAAAGTAGAAAAAAGGTTAATTAGGAGAGAGAGAGAGAGAGAGAAATAAAGATTTATGGTGACCCGGCAAATCAAGTCCGAATGCCGCTTTCTTGTCCCCCTAAAACAATCAATATTTCTCACCCCTTGTTTTCCTCTGTCCCCTTCTTTCCCTTCCTAATAATGCCTCTTTGCGTGACTCCACCTTCCAGATTTATTTCCCTTTATACCCTTAACCTTTTTACTCTTCTCTCTTTTTTCCCCAGCCCTTCATCTTATTCACAATCCAAGGGCAAGTTTGTTTGGCGTTTTCCTAAATTATTTCGTGTTTGGGAAATGCCAAACAAACATATTTTCTACTTTCTGAAATAAATTTTTCACCTTTCAATTTTCTCAAACTACTTTCTCAAAAGCCAAACAAACAACTATTTTCTTATCTCTAAACAAACTCTATACAAATTCTATTTTGATTTGACATAAAGTAACACATTTTATCTCACATAACAACACGATTTGACAAAAAAGTCTTACACATCTTACACATACAACCTAACTCTTCCAAAATAACTTAAACCTACTTTATTTCTCAAACCACTCTCTCAGAACCCAAACAAACAACATTACGTAAATCGAGATTATTTCACAAACCTCCACTACTCTCCCAAACTACTTTCCCAAACACCAAACAAACAGGCCCCAAACTTTTTTTCAAAATTATGTTTACTTAGGTTTAAATATTTCATCTGTCCTAAAATTATCTTTTTAAGATGTCACGAAGAAATATTTATTTTCTTGAGATTACACTTTCATATTTGACACAATTGATTCTCAACATGTATTTTTTATTTTTTTGGGGAGAAATTATCATGTATCTATTATCCATTTTTATCTTGAGTAATACTTTATGTTAAGATTTTTCATAGACAAGGAGGATTAAATCTTCATTGCCATTATTACTGTTACATAAAAAGAGGAGTTAGGGCCTGTTTGGAAAGGTTATAGTCCGGTCTCGCGAAACTGAGTCAGAATTCTTCCTAATGAAGTTTGGCAAAACTCATCACAAACCTACAACCAAACTCTTGAAACTTATAAAACATTGATTTGACAACTTTCACCTATTTTTTTTACCCAAACTCTATAAAAAAAATACATTGATTTGACACCTACTACATAACTTTTTTTCCCTAAACCCCAATGTTCAAACTCAATTTAAGTGGAGTTTCAACTTTTCAAAACCACAAAACCCAATATTCAAAACCTAATCAAATGAGGTTTCAATAGTTTCATCGAAACCACTTAATTAATTTTTTAAACCGAGACCCGCAAAACCGAGCCAAAATCCAGGTCGTATATTAAAATCGTTGTTCATATGTTTAAACATTATGTTAGAACTAAATAGAAAATTGAAAACATTGCCTAACTTATTAGATTACTTTGACTGAATTAAATGACAAAATATTTTCAAGATGGAAATTATAAAGATTGAATGTGTGTTGAAAATGGTTTTTTATACATTCCACAAGTGATTAATTTATTCCAAAAGTTACCCTTGTTAAAAAAATGGTGGGCCTAGTAAGACGGCTCTTATGGAGTTAGTTGATGGCAAAAGATTCTATGAGGATAATAAACCATGTGAAAGCAACCCATGTGGGGATAGAATCCAGGGTATTTTTGTCAATCCCTTGTAACAGAAATTGTACGTAATAAGTTGATGTGTTGTTGTGAATTTTTTTCCAAATTAGGCTTCATGGCAAAAATATTGACTAAAATGTCTTTGTTGGCAAAGTTATTCCCGGAATGTACCTTTTGCTTAAACTCGCAGTTGCCAACTGCGATTATTCAGAAGAACCGCAGTTGGCAACTGCGAGTTTACTTAAAATTTAAAAAAAAAAAAAAAAAAAAAACCTAAACTCGCAGTTGCCAACTGCGAGTTTTCACTAAGTATGGATTAATTAATTAGCGTGAGGCTAACTAATCGCATCAGTTTGAAAATTTTTTTTTTTTTATTTTGAGTAAACTCGCAGTTGGGAACTGCGAGTCTTTTAAAAACTCGCAGTTCCCAACTGCGAGTTTGTATTTTTTTTTTATTTTATGTAAACCCGCAGTTGGGAACTGCGAGTCTTTTAAAAACTCGCAGTTCCCAACTGCGAGTTTTCATCTCCTATAACTTACCCGCTCCGCCATTTCATTTCCTTCTTCTCTTTCTTTCATTTCCTTCCCTGCCACAAAGAAATCAACTCCGGCGACGAAACCCTAACCCATAAACTCCGGCGCAGAAACTCCGGCGACGAAACCCTAACCCAAACCCTCTCTCTCGATCAGGCATTCATATTGTACTACTTTTCTATGTTTTTTTTTAATTTGAGATAAATTAGTGATAAAATAAGACTTGCATAAAATACTACTACTTGATAAAATACTTACCAAGCAAGGGATATATGGCCTGGGCAGTGAAATGGAGGGGCTATAGGGTCATTTTATTCTGCCAGCATAGAAAATTATGGATTGATATTTTACTCCTAGCCTTGGAACTTCAAATTTCAGCATGAAAGTTGCTGCATTATTCGATATAAGTAGTTTTAACTTTTTTAATATTACTAGTACTAGGAATTTTTTTCAGAAATAGGCTCATGGCAAAGAAATTGGCCAAATTATCTTTGTTGCCAAAGTTATTACCGGAATGTACCTTTTGCTTAATATTCTGCCCTCTAAGTAAATATAGTGTTGTAGTTGCTTTAACTTGTTTCATTCAGGAATGCTATTTGCTAACAAATAAAAAAAAATGAAATTATCTTTTAATTTGCTTCATCAAATGAATACATCTTCTCAATTTGAAATGCTACCTTTGATTTGTTCATTAACAAATCTGGCAAAGAACAGAAAAAATATCATGCTTTTCCAAATTATGTGCAAAAGCTATTGGAGTGGGTTAAATAATTAGATACCATATACAGAGTCTCTTCATGGAGCTATTTTTAAGCAAACTGGAAATGTAAGAAGAAGACAAAGCTGTAAAAACATAAATTACCTTGACTGCTTGTCGCAAGTTAGAATGGCGATATCTATGTATATATACATGTCAAAAGAAGTCGTCAAAAAGAAGAAATGGCATTATTAAATAGATTTTGATGTCTTACGTATATTTGATAACCTCGATAATTTTTTGTTTCTTGTTGGTCATGAGTATGGGGTAATCTGTATCCCGAGATTTCTTGTTGGAATAATTGAATATTATGTTGCATCGATACATATACGGATACATGGGAGAGCATGATATGATGTTTTAGGTGATTAGGTTATAATTCTTACGGGAAAGGCACTTTATATTTGTTTGACTGATATGATTGAAGAGGATGAAGTTTATTTTAGCTAATAGGATTCTTAGATATCCTTTCATGTTAATGTAATCTACTGTTATGCTTTTAGGAAAGATATACCAAGGTGACAATTCTGTCTATTTGAAGTCTTGGAGACGTAAATCTTTTCTTAGACTCATTTTGATGTGATGTGATTTTGAATTGGGTACATGCTACTAGTTCTTTTCAAACTTGTTATGGCAAATTTTGATTGAGTACAAGTTGCTCACTAATTTCATTATATGTCTTTTTTTAAATACAGATGAACCCGCAACATTTTATTCATCCAGGTCATGTCGATCCTTCGGTACTCATTCTTCAAAATGAGCACCGGTCTACGCAAATTTGGCATGATATTGAGCTTCCAATTTTAACGTGTCGTCGAGCAGACTCGTGCCTTGAAGGGATGGATAATGTAGATGATAGAGTTTTACCCTATTTGATAAGGACCGGATTTTATGGGGTGTATCGGATCGGAAAAATAAAAACGGATTGGCCTTTGATTACTGCATTGGTCGAGCGCTGGCGTGTGGAGACGCATACATTTCACATGCGCATTGGCGAGGCTACTATTACTCTACAGGATGTAGAGGTATTACTCGGTCTCCCGATCGATGGGTGGGCTGTGACTAGTAGCGATCTACCTCGTCCAATAGAAGAATGGCAAGAACTTTGCGGCGAGTTGTTCGGTGTCATACCAGCCGCGAATGAGTTTGATGGACAATTTTTGAAGTTAACATTGTTCATGGATAAATTCACAGAACTACCCGCTGATGCTAATCTTGTAAGTGTTGAGTATCATGCTCGAGCTCGTATACTTGCAATGATTGGCGGTATTGTCTTACCAAACAAATCGGGGAATATGGTAAGTTGCAAGTATATTCCCCTTCTACGGGATATCAACATGATTGGGTCTTACAGTTGGGGTAGTGCAGCATTGGCGGTATTGTACCATGAGTTATGCGGGGCTACAAACCCTGATACGAAACAGATTGGTGGGTGTTTGACCTTATTGCAGGTATAACATTTCATTTTTAAGTAACTTGTTAATTATAATTAGTGACATGTTTATATACTTATTTTGATAGACTTTATTTTTATCAGATCTGGGCATGGGAGAGGATTAGTTGCATGCGGCCACAAATTTTGAATGTGCCTGTTATAGATCCTCCTGGACCTCTTGGGTACAGGTAAGTAACTCCTTATTATTTATTTAAAAATCAAACACTTGGTAATATATTTATTAAGTTAATGATTTTGAACCATGATCAGGTGGCGTGCTACAAAATTACTACGAAATGTTCCCACTCACGTCTTAAGAGTGTATCGAGATCAATTGGACTTGCTCACTGAGGATCAATTTGTGTGGCAGCCATACCAGCTAGAGTGGTTGCCTGATTATTGTTTTCGAGGAATAAATATATGGATGAGCAAAGTACCTCTCATATGCTTTGAAAGAGTGGAATGGCATTTTCCAGATCGGGTTGGTAGACAATTTGGGATGTTGCAGATTATCCCTGAACCATGTGACACCGATATCGAATTACACAAGATAGACGGTCGGGGACGTAAAAAAGTTAATTGGGTTGTTAAGCACCAGAACTATGTTAACTTATGGAATGCTCGCCGTGACTACGTTGTCAATGGAGAATTTGGTGAAGAGCTTGTCGACTATAACCATGAGTATATGATTTGGTACCGAAGAATCACGAGGGTGCTGATTGGAAATCCTTCTAGGAGGCAACATGATGAGAATAATGACACAGGTTACAGGGGTGTCGGTGGTGGATTTGAGGGTTTGGTATGACAACTAACACTCTAATATATATATTTCCTATTTTTTTCTATAATGTATACTTATTTTAATTGTGTACAGGTTCAAAATTTACAGCGGATTGACCGACTAATTATTGAAGTTCAGAGCGAATTTGAAAGTCTCATGTTGACGGAATCCCGCAGGCTCATTGCAAATGCTTTAACCCAAGTTGGAGAGCACGAACGACTAGCTGCTGGGCATGTACCGCCAGATCCTGTATATGATGCCCCTCCTCCACAGAGGTCGCCACCACGTCGTCGTCGTCGTCGTCGTCCTGTAGCTCGTCCAGCTCCTGTAGCTCCTCCAGCTCCTGTAGCTCCTCCAGCTCCTCCAGCTCCTCCATCTCCACCTCCACCTCCACCTCCACCTCCACGGGAGTTCATTCCACCGGTGTGGTTTAGTCACCCCGAGTGTTCTACACCCAACTTCGATACATCTCAGCATGAATCTCAATCTCAGTGTGTTACTCAGGCTGACAAGCAAACACAGATTGGTACTCAGGGTGATTCTATGCTGGTTGGTACTCAGGGTGAAAATTTTGGGTCGATTGTGCGTCAAACCTCCATAAAATTTTTTAGGAAAAGGTTCTCACAGAGGGACAAGAGAGCGCCAAACCGCTATACACCGAACTAAAGACTTGAGTACTGGTGGTTATGTTTGATTGTGTAGTATTAATATGTTGATATTTGAAAATTGTAATTGAATATGTGATTATGGTTGTTTAATGTTGATATTTGGAAATTATAATTGAATATGTGATTATGGTTGTTTAATGTTGATATTTGAAAATTGTTGATATTTGGAAATTAAATTACTAGGTCCAGGTGGATCAATTTTGCCAAGATGTTTATCTCTAGGAGTAATTTAATTAGGTTCAAATTCTACTAAGAAACTCAATAGTTTAACCAACACAATGTGAAAATAACTTTGGGCCCTAAAGTTTGCACTTTGCCCCCTAAAGTTTTAAAAACTTACATTTTACCCCTTAAAATAAATTTTTTGTGCATTCAAGCCCGAAAAATTTCAAAAATGTCTTAATCTAATTTTAAAGTAACTTATTATAGTTTGTTTGCACCATGTAATAAAAAACAAACCACATCATACTTGGTATATAATATGACATGATTGAAACAAGAAAATCAACAATTTAATTATACATAATTTAAACTTCAGTCATTAGCCCATGTACATATTAAACATTCGAATTACATTAAACTTTAGTCATTATCCCTATTTTGTGTGCATGTGCGACGCGTATGTCCTTCCTTCCCACAAGTAGAACAATGAATCACTCGTTTGTCGGCTTGAAAATCCATTTCATTGCGAATGCGCCTTGATTTTGGTCGACCTTTTTTCCGTAAAAGGTTGGGGTTTGGTTCGAACACCGGACCATTATACTCATTCCAATAAGCCTCATCCTCCAATGGTTCAAATCTACCACTCCATGTCCTCAAGTAGTTCTCAACGGTATAAAATGATGATACAAAAGTCGAAGGATCAACATTTTGATAATTGCAACAAGCAAGGACATGGGAACAAGGAACATGATACGCAACCCACTTCCCACACGTACATGTCCTTCTGTCAAAGCGCACAGTTTGAGTGTTACCTCCCTTGGTCATGCGACGACCGGTAATTACAGAATAAACCCCACCGTCCCCACGTCCAGAATTGTTGAAAATTGTAACATGCATACCTCCAACCTTCTCAGTGTTGTGAAGGAGCATCTGATAAACCTTAGGACTAAATCTATTTTGGGGCTGGGTGTTTGGTAGACCAATATTTTCTATAGCAAGTTCAGCAATACCAAGTCTCGATTGAAAGTAGAAAACACAACGATAAAATGTCTGCTCAATAATTGCTGTAATAGGCATACCACGAGCTCCTTTCATCACACCATTGAAAACTTCTGAAATGTTAGTTGTCATTATGCCATACCTATAACCACCATCATGTGCAATCGTCCACTTCTTTTTATCGAGCCTACGCAACCACGTTAGAGCATCTTTACTTAATAACTCAATTTGTTCCAACACACCTTTAAACTTGCGATCCTGGTGTGAGCAACCCGCCTTCCAAACTAACCTTTTTAAATGACCACCCGTATGGACTTTGCAAAAATTAGCACGCACATGCCTCAAACAATACCGATGAGTGATGTTTGTACACCTACTTTCTCGAATTGCGCTCAATATACCTTTGTGGCGATCAGAAATCAAACATATCTCACGACCCTTCACAACATGTTCTTGCACAAGGTTCAAGAACCAATTCCATGTCTTAAATGACTCATTCTTTACAATAGCAAAGGCAAGAGGCAATATACTATCATTTGCATCACATCCCATGGCAATTAGTAAAACTCCCTTGTACCTTCCATGAAGAAAAGTACCATCAATGCTAACAACTGGACGACAATGCGTGAACGCATGAATACACGGCCCAAATGCCCAGAAAACACGGCGAAATTTATCCATTTGACCGGGTAGAGGAGGTCTGTAGTACTCAACAATTGTCTCAGGATTGTATTGTTTGATAGCTGCAAGTACTTTTGGCAATCTTTGATAAGATTCCTCCCAATCTCCATAGATTTGTGCAATCGCTTTCTGTTTTCCACACCATGCTTTTTTATATGATATTTCTTTATTGAAGCTATTTTTCACATATTCAACAATGACACGAATCTTCAAATCTGGATCTACTTTAACAAGATTTAAGATATCCCAAGCAATCAACTTAGAATCCAGGTGAAAATGATCTTGACCTAATCCTGCACACAAGCAAGTATGCGGTCCCCGGTAACTTGTCACCTCCCACAATCCATTCTTCTTCAGCAGGAAACTAGCACGAAGATAGAAGTTGCACGGATACTCTTTCTTATAACAACATATTGCCCATGTTTTATCAGTGCTCTTCCTTACCTTATAGCGCCAATTCTTTTTTATATGATATTTCTTGACAGCACACTGCATGTCGTTCTTCGACCTAAAGAGTAATCCTTTAACCAGTTGGTCACTCTCCGACAACTGAATTTGACTTGCACGAATATCTGTGGCACACGATCCTTCACCAATCTCCTTATAAAATGGACAATCTATATCATTTATACGATTTTCAGGAAGCTCATTGACATCCATATTATTATCCTCAGTACTAGTCTCCTCAATGTCACTGCTACTACTGCTACTTCCATCGTCCTCTTCCATTAGTCTATTTTCAATATATTCTTCATCGTCTTCAGAATCAGTCTCCAAATCATCATTTAGTCCCCTTGCATTTCGAGGCCCATGAGGACTAATATCCGTGGGTACTACTAGGTCAATTTGATTAGTTGTACCAACATCTGACTGAAAAGTAGACGGACCAGGGTTACCTTCGTCCACATGTGAATCAATTATGCCACCAACATAATGGCTGCATCCAACCTCAGTGTCAGTAGCAAATCCTAGGTTGTCTATCGGCTCTATCTCCAAGTACAACTGTAAACTGCCTATCCCCGAAAAATAAGTAAAAGCATCAAACATAGCTTCAACACAACTATTATCACTAATGTGAAGGGCAGTGTAATTAGCAGTGCCATGGTCAAATGAAATAGGAAATCTACATATCACTCCCAATTTGAAGTCCCGTTTATTTAGTCCAGTAACTTTGTACAACTCTGTTATTAAATTCTCATAACTCCATCTGCTATTCGCCCTAAGGGGTCGTTTTGGTGGAATGTCATACTCACAACCACTATGTGGGTTCAATATATTTCCTCCCCAGTAGCACAAAAACGTAACTGGTATGCCATCCATTACAAACCTGAAAAATATTTAAAAAAATAATTATAAATCACTTTTTTGAACAATTTTACTAATTGTCATGTTCATTTATCCACGTAGTAAAAGTTACAAAACAAGGTTGCTTAATTTATGAAAATATTTTAATTAGTACGCATCAAATTTAAAATAACAAAATATTTCCTATGTCCAATCCATACAAAGCCATACACAAACTTAATCCTATATGTTCAAAGCTATATAATGCGAACATTATATATAATCCAATCAAACCAAAACATTCAAAAATTAATGCACAATAAAAAATGAAATTCAAAGCTATTATTTGAGAAAAAATACAATACATTCTATAAGAAAAAAAATCAACGAGAATTACTTGATCAACCGACGGAAGGAGGCGGACGGCGGACAATGGGCAAGTGGAATTAGGCACTTCAATGTTGAAATAACAGAAGGGAATAATAATAAAGAGAGGGAATAACAAAGAGCGGACAGTGGGCACAAGTGACGGCTAGGGCTTCTGATTGGGATAAATAGGAGTTTAAAAACTCGCAGTTGGTAACTGCGAGTTTAATAAACTCGCAGTTGCCAACTGCGAATAACTTAAAGAAACTCGCAGTTGCCAACTGCGAGTTCAATCAAAAATAAAAAAAAAAAAATGTAAACTCGCAGTTAGTAACTGCGAGTTTACTCAAAATAAAAAAAAAATATTCAAACTGATGTGATTAGTTAGCCTCGCGCTAATTAATTAATCCATACTTAGTGAAAACTCGCAGTTGGCAACTGCGAGTTTAGGTCTTTTTTTTTTTAATTTTTAAGTGAACTCGCAGTTGGCAACTGCGATTCTCTTGAAGACTCGCAGTTGGCAACTGCGAGTTTGAGGAAAAGGTACATTCCGGGAATAACTTTGGCAACAAAGATATTTTGATCAATATTTTTGCCATGAAGCCTATTTAGGAAAAAAATTCGTTGTTTGATAAACTTTTAGGCAAAACACAAATCTCTTGACAATAATTTCATGTTTGGCAATTAGTGTAAAATTAGGTGAGATATTCAATAATGGGGCATGTAAAATCACCCTATTGCCCCTATCATTTCACAACCAACTTTACTATTGTAAACTATATTGTTAAATTGTATATATTACCGAGTTTAAGCTTGACACGTAGCAGTATGACAATGATCGTTGTACATTGTTATATGTAGAATATAAATAATATATTTCACATTATTGTTATCTTTTTACATCATCTTCCAATAATAATAAAATTTCACATATTCACACAATTGTATATGTATGTTTCATAGAGGAAAATAGAGGAAAAAACTCATGTAGGAATCACATATGTATGAACAATAATTTTTTTTTTTATATGATATTATATGGTGGAATTGAGAATAAATCAAGTAGTACATGATTTTTTGGTCTTAAATCGGATCTGACCCTACCAAAACTATTTACAAGGTAAATGCACTATTTCGTCGAGAGTGATTACTTATAGACTTGTCTTTTTTATTTTTGGATGCAATCAAGTCCATTATAAAATATGTGATATATTTGAGTAAAGTAATTTTTTGTATTTATTTATGTTTTCTAATAAATAAAACATTTATCTACAAATTTGAATTTAGATCTCCAACTGCTTTAATCATAACAGATAAAAGTTATTTGCACAAGTGAACTTTTTGTAATAAAAATTGAACAATGAAAATTACCCACAATTGAATATTTTCGTAATAAATTGACAAGGGCATACATGTAAATTGGTATGCATTTCTAATTAATGAGTTGAATTTTCCAAAAACTGCAAAAAAGTTGAATCTCACCAAAATTGAGAATTTTTTTCCCTCACGTGAATATCTTAATGTAAAGTGAAAACAATGGAGTAGTTACAAAAAGTAGAGGAGTTATTTTCATACTCCACTTACTTTTTTTTTTTTCGCAAAGTAAATTGAAAACAATGGAATAAATATAGTAATTACACAAATAGAGTTATTTTCATGCTCCACCTAGAATAGCAGATTCCTCGGAATCATACCAAACATACAACAGGCTACTTCTATTTTTGATAATTACAAACTGGCTACTTCTTTTTTTGAATTACAGACAACTGTCTAATTTTTTTTTTAATAATTACAAAAATTGGCTAGTTCTTTAGCAAAAATATAAGTACCTTTTTCTATATAATTTCTTACTGCGATTTCGTCCTTTAGGTAAAAAAATAAATACTTTTTCTCCAAGCAAAAAGTACATGACCTTTTTTTCTTAGTAGTGAATTAAAAGTGTACATAAGACTATTTCTAACTCCATTAGTCAAAAATCAAAATCCACAAACGCCAAACAGCAAAAAACAAGGGGTACATAAGTCATTTACTATTTCCTCTCAAGGGTAAATATGTAATTTCAATATTAGCATGAACCAGAAAGCAAATAGCCAGCAGAAGAACTGTCATCACGAAACTGTAAAAAGGCATAATTGGCTGTCACCATTTACCACCTGCAAAGAGCGACAGGTAATAATTTTTCTCTGATCGTATTCAACGGCTACGATCCTTTTTCCAACAAGCAATCTCGGCCGTTTATACAAACCATCTTACAAAGCAACCCAACTTTATCGACATAATTTCAATTTTGCCACATGGGGTGGCGTTTTAGAGCTTCGAGTTTCTCGGCCAAACAAAAAACAAAAGGAGTTTTTTTCTCTCTCTCTCACTTTGCTTTTGCTTTTGTTTTTAGCTTTCTGCTTTGATGGACGGACCTTGAAAACTTCTTTCTACTTTGCGTTTCCTGCTTTTACCCACAGTTACTCAAAAGCTCTCAAATCCTCATCTTCTTTTACTTCTGCTACGGTACTACAAATCGATCTTCAGGTATGATTTTTCTGTTTTTGTACATGTAAATGGTTTTTCAGATGAAATTTTTTGTTCTCCTGGTTTTCTGAGGTTAATAGTGTTAAAATTCAACTGAGATCTTAGAAATTTTTTTCTGTGTTTATGATTTTTCAGTTCGTCCTTTTTCCTTACTGATAATTGCTAGTGTTCTGGATCTCCTTGGATATATACTCAGATAACATTTCTGCATTTGCTTTTTTCATTTCTTGTATTATCTCAGGATTAGGTTTTATGTTGATTAAACTGTTTGTTAGTCCATTTAACTTAACGATTTAGTGTTTATTTCTTAAAAGAAAGAACATAATGTTTTATTTTCCTCGTTTGTGTATGGTAATACCGATTTTTTCTTATTTAGAAATATTTCAAGGGTTAGAAATTTGAGTGCTGTCCTGGGGTTTCTTAATTAGTTTCTCTTTTTATTGAGGTTGTGATGATTTGACTATCACTATTATCCACTACGCCTAAAAATATCCATTTCAATTATCAGCAATAATTTCAGTACCAGATACTCCCGAGTATGAGGATTTCTCTGCTTGATGACTATCTTCTTGATGATTTTTAAGTTACTCTAGTGGAATAACCTGTGTGATTTTGCAGATTTATTCAACATTGTACAATATTGAACTTGATGTCTCCACCACTATTGGGGATTGAGGGGCACAGTCAGTGTAATGTTTCCTTGATGGCTTCTTCAGCATCTGCGGACTGTATTTCTCAGAATCTATCAGGGTTGAAAGAACACAACTATTTTGGATTGTCTGATTGTTCCTCAGTTGACAGCTCTGCAGTCTCAAGCGTAGTTGATGAGAACAAGAAGAATTTAAACCTGAAAGCAACAGAATTGAGGCTTGGTCTTCCTGGATCTCAATCTCCTGACCGAGATTCAGAATTTGCACTGCTAAGCTCGGGAAAGCTTGACGAGAAGCAGTTGTTTCCACTGGTACCTTCAAAGGATGGGATCTGCTTACTGTCACAGAAAACAGTTGTTTCTGGAAACAAAAGAGGATTCTCGGACACCGTGGATGGATTTTCGCAACCCAAAAGTTCCATATTCAGTGATGGAAATTGGATGTTTAATGCAGCGGGTTCTGAATCTGGACAGCCAAAGTTAGGTGGTAATGCTGGGATAAATGTAATGCTTACCAACAGGTCATCTGGTGCTCAGCCATCCATTAAGGCGGAGGTTCCTGCAAAAGCACCACAAGAAGCTAATGACAAGATGAATGGGTCTAACACTAATAGTGTACCTGCTTCTAAGTAAGTGTTTAAAGCCCAAATAGATTTATGAGAGGAAAAATTGTTGAATGGGCTTTGTACTCTTAGACTTGTCACTGTTCTATTGTCTGTGGTGTTGCAGGGCACAGGTTGTTGGTTGGCCTCCTATCAGATCTTTTAGGAAAAATACTCTGGCCACAACCTCGAAGAACAATGACGAAGTTGATGGTAAACCAGGTCCTGGTGCTCTTTTTGTCAAAGTCAGCATGGATGGTGCTCCTTATCTGAGGAAGGTGGATCTTAGAACATACTCCACCTATAAAGAACTTTCTTCTGCACTTGAAAAAATGTTCAGCTGTTTTACTCTAGGTAAACCTTTAAGTAATATAGATTCTAACTTTAACTGTTACAAGATATATGACCTTGTTCTGGTTTCAGGACAATGTGGACCGCAAGGAGCTTCAAGCAGGGAAGTGATGAGTGAGACTAAGTTGAGGGATCTTCTGCATGGGTCAGAATATGTGCTGACTTATGAGGATAAGGATGGTGACTGGATGCTTGTTGGAGATGTCCCATGGGAGTAAGTTTTGTACTCTAGCTGATTTTCATCTAACACCACTGTTACTACGTCTCACGTGTTATTGCTAAGAGGGGAGTAGTAAGATAATGAGGTTGCTGCTGAAATGTCTAAGAAATTAAAATACAGTGACACACATAATTTAGAATAGTGTTTGTGGTCATGCTTAAATACCGCTGTCTGGTTTATTGGATACCATCTGTTTGATAAAGTAACATGTTAATATAATGTTGAAAGAAAAAAGTACAAATACTTTCACCTAGTATGACTTGCAAGTTAGAAGTTGTTTATTTGTCATAATCATTTATGATAGTCAATTCTTTTCTGAAGTTCACTGAAGACATATTGAGAGCATCACATATGCCTAAATGATAGATTGAAGTTGAATAAGAAGCATAAACATTCCCACTGATCACATTTTGCTGGAGTGTCTCTTAAATCCATGCAAAATTACCCCTAAATGCAGAGCGGAATTAGCTAGGTATTTATGTGACACAATGAAGATCAATTTTATTGTTTCATAAACTCTATGGCATTATTAGACTTTCTTAAACTACAAGGTAGAATTTAGTTGAATTGCACAAATTATAGGTCAAGTTATGAAATCATCCAATACATCATGGGTAAATCTTAACTTATTGAGTAGTTCGAAATGAATAATTATAATTACATGGAAACATAGTGACACTCGATGACACTATTTTGCTCTGTTTTCATGTTTTGTGTTCTTTACTTCTCTTATTATGAAATAAAGCTCAAAGGCATGTTAGTCTGCCAACTTTAGCAATTTCTCTTTTTCCTTGTGAAAAAATAACATACGGTTATTGATTTTTTTTTAAAGTTTTAACTGCACATTATGTTAAGTATGCATTTTATTGGCAACTATGCTTTCTGTTTTGATCGAAACATTTGCTGGAACCATAGTGTTTTGGCAAACTTAAATTCACATGTATATGAAACTAACTCTATTGAATAAGATATTATTTAATTGAAACCTACTCCAACAATTCCATGTTACTGATTAATGGTTCTATTTTAGAATGTTCATTGGCACATGCAAGAGGCTCAAAATTATGAAAGGCTCTGATGCTATTGGATTAGGTGAGCAATCAATTCATTTACTCGACACCAGTAAAATTATTATACTTTGGTACTCATTTATTAATACAAAAATGTCGACAAGTTTCCCATTATATTTTTTTTGGTATACAGCTCCCAGGGCTGTGGAGAAATCTAAGAATCGGAACTAGCTTCTCTGCGTGGAATGACCTAGAACTGGAAAGCAGATGATTCTTTAGTGAGGAATGATACATTCAGAATGGCTTGTAATGGGAGTTGTGCAGTTTGTGGCCACGTCTTTAATTACGATTTATCCTATTTTACGATTTTTAGTTGGTCTGATAGCTATATACTAAATATTTATGTTTGTGAAGTTTGATTTTCGAGTACTTTGTGTCAATGAATGTGTGTGTGATCTAATACTTGTTAGATGTGTTTTGTTACTCTACTATTTGAAATCGATTGCCCTGAAATTGTGTGGTGTTTTGTTGTAGATGAGTTCTGAGTTCTGTTCATCTTTACTTCTTTAGTACAAGATTCATGGCTCGGATTAGCCTTTCAACATCTATATTCAGTTATTATTAAGCCTTTCAATGTGGATAGGGTTTAGTGGAAGGATGGAGGGATTATTTTACATAATATGACATGCTCGGGTTCGAATCCCTGTTTTAAATGGGTTAAGTTATGGTACTTAAAATTTGAATGCTCATAATTCATGATAATATAAAAAAAAGTAGATTTCTTACCTTAAATGGTTTGGTTAAGCTCATTTAGTCCCAATGTAGGTGTGTTGCATTTATTTTCTGATGGGTCATTGTTTTATTATAATTATATTCAATTCTAAAGCAAATATCTTGTACTAGTTATGTAAGTACTTTTGCTTCGGAAATAAGTACGATTTGGGACAAAATTTCCGAAGAAAAAAATAGGTTAAAATGGGGGTTCGAAGAAAGGTTGCCTGATTGCATATGGACTTAACTATTTGTGACCAAGTCCAACATATTTTTTCTTTATATGGGTTACATTTGAGTATCAAACGTTTAAGCAAGTCGTTTGGTCTTATTTTTATAAGTTGATTGGACCAGATTGATTCTATGGATTTGGTGCAATTCTTTGTTTTGCCGGCTGGTTTTAAAAGCTGGCTCGTGTGTAATAATAATGTTGGCCCGGAAGATTATTAGATTGTGTAATTTGTGGAGGCCCAATGGAATTGGAGTGGGCTACAAAACAAGAAAATGGAGATTGGGCTGTAAACATCTACACAGTCCAATTTTCGCCAACAAATGAGCTGAGCAGAAGCTAAAAGCTAAGAACTGGTTGTATGATATGATATGGGGCTCAATCTGGTCTAATTAGTAAGTCCTCAAAAGTCCCTTAAGAAGCTACATTTAATTTCTACTAATTTGAGATTCTTTATATTCTAATCTTGTTTTATGGCCAAAACGTTGACATGCCTTTTGGACTTTTTAAGCTTATAGCTAGGTTAATATTTTAGGGAATTTTTGTTATTTTCCTAATCAGAAGTGATAATGGTTGACTAATACTCCTATGATTTATCATCATTTTCTAGTTAGTGCAAATTTTAATCATCATACCTACCAATACCATAATCAGACAACCTATATGATATTGTGATTGGACTTTTACCCTTTGCTGCAGATTGCATGGATTCAAGATTTTTTTAGTGGGATTTTGTTGCTGTCTCTATTATCTCTTATCTTGAAAGATTATAAATCTTTGACAAAAGGCTGATACTATTATTTTGTATCAAGATTTGGTTTGACATATTAGTTCTACTTTTTGATCTTTGTGCTGATCAGAGTAATATACAAATATTAGCTGCAAGTGGAACAAATATAAGAAATATAATAAGACAGCATCATGATTTTTTTTTGTTTTTTTTTATAAGTAAAGCATCATGAATTTACATATGTTATATATATTGACATAATGTTCAGATCGACCAACTTGTGTCACACTAAAAGTAGGATCATGTTAGTCAAAAGTGTATAGAGTAACACTAACAACCTTTTTAACCAATACGTCTATATTAGCAACAACAATAGCTTGTTTTGTAGGAAAAGGAAAAGGAAAAGTAAGAGGAAGTCATTTTCCGGTACATGTTTGGTTGTCTGGAAAACTATTGTCTTGCAGATGTTTGATTGTTAGAAAGTTTAGGAAAATAATATTTTTGATAAATATCTTTGTTTGATTATAAATATTGTAAATTAAAATAACTTAAAATAAATTATAAAAATCCCTTTTTCTTCTTTGATAAAAATATTGTATGGATAAATCACATTTTTCATTATATTAATTTTATATAAGTTAATTTGATGCAATTGTATAATCAAACAAAGATATTGTATGGATAATCACGTTTTTTAAAATTGAAGATAATTTTTTAGTTCATTTGTATTACTAAATAATACAAACTCACCAAAAAAAGTATAGATAAAATAATTATGATTTAAGTAAAAAAAACTATGAAAACCCCCTTTTTAGCAAAAAAAAACCCATGTGTTCCTTTTTATTAGTAAAAGCCCCATTTCAAATTCCTTCATAAATTATAGGGAGATTTTTGTCAAAAAAAATTTATGCCAACAAGGGGGTTATTGTTAATTTTTAAATTTTACAGGGGATTATTGATATTTTTTTAGTTAAAGATGAGTGTTTTAACATCCTCTGGTGGCGAGTACAATTGTCATTATGGCTTGAGAGTTTTTTTTTTATACTAATAATAAATAAGTATGGGGTGGTTTGGTAATAAATATAACACAAGGGGATTTTGATAATTAGACAAAGCATAATGGATAATTTTGCATTTCACTCTAAAATTTTCCTTGATTTCCCCATCAAATTTCTTAATTGCACAGAGGGGGATTACAACCACTTTACGAGGTTTTGAAAATTCCTCATTTATAAAAAATTACTCGAATATTAATTTAGTTTTTATCTATCATTATAATTTCTCTTCCTGCCAATGACTTGGATCCAATATAGTTGCTTGTCATTAAGCTTGAGCCTTCAACTAAGCATAAAATAAGATAATAACTAATTGTGCTCGAAATGGAGCTCAATTCACACTTCAATATTTAGTAAATAATACTACCTTCATTCCTAAATATATATCGCTTTAATAAAAAGAAAATATTTTTAAATACATGTTAGTTTAGAAATTTAACAGAGACTTTAATTCTTTTTGGCAACCTTTCTCATTAATAACTGAACTCCTAAATATTCTAAAAGACTTTAAGTTTTCAAGAGTAACCCCAAGTTACCGCTGCCACGTGGCGCGATCATAAGGGGTGGCCGCACATGAGTCCTGTTACGGAGGGTCGCACCCTAGACGCCCCGGTTTTGTGGACTTTTCTAGGGTGCGACCTCTCAAGTTACGGCCTCATGTGAGGCCCGCCCCATCAACCGTTAGATCGCCTCAAATTGATCTGAATCGTTCATATGGTAACTTGGTCAATCCACTTTTTTCTTCCATTGACTTTAATAAAAATTTGATTTTACTAATTCACCCTTATATTTAATCTCTTTAAAAAAAATAAAAAACCAAAATAACATATGAAAAGACATTTTTAGCCCCTATTAAATTTAATGCTCATTTAGTTAAAATATTAATTCGTGGGAAATTGATAAAGACTGTTATACCCTTATTTAAAACCTAATTACTTAATTATCTCCCTCTCTTTCATAATCATTCAAATCTAGTTGATTATTTCCTATTTCATAATTATCCACCATTTTTACATCATCCATAACTTGATGTTTTTTTTACACCATTTTATCTTTATCAACAAAGTTAATCAATACCTAATTACTTGAATATCTAATTTATTTTCTAAATCAATTGAGATGAAATTGTTTTTACCCTAATTTTCTATAGCTAAGATTAAATTTGAGTGATTATTGTTTTAAATCAACACCCTAATTTTCTTTGATAATCACTCAAACCTAATAACATTAAATCATTCTTTATAGTTTATTTCAAAATTATTTCATTTTCTTTCATGATTATTCATACCTAATAACATAATCATTTTTTTAACATAATTTTTTTTTTGTAAATAGTTTTTTTAACATTAAATCATTTTTTAACATAAAATCATTTGTAAATCATTTTTTTTATAAATCCTTTCAATATTATTTCATTTTCTTTCATAATCATTCAAACCTAATTAATTATTTCCTATTTCATAATTCTCCACCATTTTTACAAAAACTCCATAACTTGATTTTTTACTTTTCGGTCATTTTTTATTTTACTACGGAGAGAATGAAAATCGTTTACAACAAATTTGATCAACCACTAATTACAACAAATTTCATAACCATTCAAACCTAATTAATTATTTTCCTTTCGTTCATAATCATTCACACCTAATGTTTATCTAAAACCCACGATTTCTTGTACAATATTTTCACATAACATTGGTTTATTTACATAAAAATCCTACCATAGATTAACATTTTTAAAATTTTCACAAAAGATCCCTCAATTTATGAAATTTACATATTTGACCCTTATACTTATAAAAAGCTTATGTTCAGGTCTGACTGCAAAATATAAGTTAGAAATATCAATTATTATAAGAATTTTTACATATTAAATTTAACAAACATTCCTACCCCCATCGGAGGACCCTATCCTGACTCAGAGACTAAACTCTAATACCATTTATAACGTCCCGGCTAGAAAATACACACTTAAAAAAATCTTGTACAATAATTTCATATAACTTTTGTTCATTTACATAAAAATACTACAAGAGATTAACATTTTTGTATGTTTAACAAATGTCCCTCTATTTATGAAATGTACATATTTGACCCCAAAACATTTTAAAAGTGTACGTGGGGTCCTATTAAAAAATATCAGTTTCTAATATCAATGTTTATAAGACATTTTATGTATTAATTTTTTAAAAAATCTTGTACAATAATTTCATATAACATTAGTTCATTTGCATAAAAAGCCTACTTGAGATAAAAAAAGGTTTCTCTATTTCTTAAATGTACATATTTAACCCCAAAATCTTTTAACCAATGTACATTAAGGTTCGATTCAAAATTTCAGTTTCAAATATCATTTTCATAAGAATATTTATATATTTAATGTCAATATTTTATTATATATTTTTTTTAAAATAATTCGAATAAATAGATTGGAATCATAATGTAGCACATGCCTAAATATTTGTCAAAATCTTATTTTGAGGATTTTTTTATGGATTTAATCAATTGTGGAAGTAAACCTCATTGTATGTTATTTGTACATTTATTTGTCAATTTTAATAACAAAATTTAACTTAGAACATTGGTTGAGTAGTTAGTATGCTCAACTTGGTGACCTGGGTTCTAAACCTAATTAAAACAATTGTTTTACTTTTAAAATAATTAAAAGGGATATAAAAGACATTTCATATTCAGGTAATAATTTAAATTTTCCTTTAAAAAAAATTAAAAGGGTATTCTGGACATTTGTAAAATAAAAAATAGTTGGAAAAAATAACCCCAAGTTACCGCTGCCACGTGGCGCGATCATAAGGGGTGGCCGCACATGAGTCCTGTTACGGAGGGTCGCACCCTAGACGCCCCGTAGTTTTGTATCATAAGACTTTTATTCTCTTAAAATGAGGTAATTAATAGTTTCCTTAATAATTGTACAACAACCTTAAACGACATATATTTATGAATGGAGGTAGTAATATATGATAACATTGAGCACAATTAATGGGGTTGATCAAAATCGAAGACCTTTACTAGTGCTCGCATTCTTCGGGTGTTGCTCGAGCCACGTCATCATACATGCTGACTAAGGAGTTTGATCGGTCTTCACGGTTAGATTTCAACGATGACACTTGAGCCATGTCACTGTTTTGACTAGTTTTCCAATGACTTAATTGGGTCTTCCTATATTGGTTGAGATCAACGGTTGTATTCGAGCCACGTTTAGGAATTTGACAAATCTACCTAATTTAGGAATTTGCCACGTAAGTGGTACGAGATATGATATATTACATTCTATTACAATATAAATGTATCACACTTTTCACGTGATATATATATATATATTAGATTAGAATTTCCATGATATCCCTAGCTATCAATCACCTTAAATGCTTGTCAGAAGCTTTCCATGATCATGATAAATATTGTACGTACCCTAAGCTGCCACATTGTATTGCTCCCCGCCCGTACTTTTGTTCACGTCTTCCACCCAACACCACATTTTAAAGCACGGACATATATATAATTATATATGCAATATATATGTTGGCCTACATCAGTATAAATGTATAATGTTGTTAGTTTCTTATTAATATTGGACACTTATAACATATCATAAATTGACCTTTGCATGCAGAATACGTTAAATGCATAAAAAAGACATTCTGCCACAAAATGTAGATGTGCTCATGTCCGATGGAGAAGATATCGACTGGCTAAGAATCAGAAACTCTTGATTGAATTTGATCCTAAAAAAAAAAATCTTAGCGGAATGGATTATAGATCTGCAATTTCACTTCGGAGTATATATGTTTGGGTCAATATATATATACACTTGTCGATATGTGCTTATGTGTGATGACTTCAAAATGTGACTCCACCGTATAGGATAAACGATGCAAAACTATTCTTTTTGACATAATTGATTGATTATGATGTAAAGATGATGTATTATTGGATAAATTTTGATGTTTCTAAAATAATCGTCTAAAGTACTATGACTTAAATATGTACCTTGAATTTCCAATTAGTAACAACCCAAAGACCAAAAATTCTTATTAAGACTTTCGGGTCGACACAATTATCTAACCGTGGCGTCACTGGCGTGCACCAACCCAATAAGGGTTCATCCTCATGAAAAATCGGGTCTATGCTGCAAAATATTTCCTCAACAACAGGATCTCAACCTAAATGGTTGCCCATGATCGAGATCTTTGTAACAACTCAAGAATATGATTCCATTATATACAATTCTTATACAAATTAATTTTCCATCCATATCCTCGAAGACCTCTTCTACAATTATCGTTGAAGATGACTTGATTATTGTCAAATTTTTGTTTGAGTTACTCGATCTAACAAACCTAACACTGACATTTTACTTCGGTCTTCAAACAAAACGACCTCTCGACTTAATTTTGACCAAAGTCAAAGTTAACATTCTCACCAACATTATTGATGAATAACGGTAATAAACGGGCGGGGTATCAAATTTTGCTTTATGGTAGTCTAGAGAATTTTGTGCCGGTACACATGAATTAAGAATAATCCAACACTTTCTAGTCTTGGGTCTTTGAAAGGGATAAATTGAAATTTTATAGTAATACTTTTAGGTCAATACGGCTAGTGAAATTATTTGGTTCACAAAATGCAGAGACCATATAATGATGCCTTAGTTTGTAGAATTTAATTGGACATAAAAACCTTGGGGATTAGAATTAGAATCTCTCTAATTAATTCATAAAGTTTTTCTTTTCATGCACACCAAATTATATTGTCGCACTGATTTTTATCTTTCCGTTCAACAATTATTTGGGAATTAAGGGGGCCCTTTACCAAATTATATTGTCGCACCAAATTAGTGCATCGCTTTTTAGCCCTATATACTCTAAAGTTTGTACCCAATAATCATCGTCTTTTCACAAGAAAAAGATAATAATAATAATAATAATAATAATAATAATAATAATAATAATAATAATAATAATAATAATAATAAT
This sequence comes from Penstemon davidsonii, assembly GCA_034814905.1. NCBI lineage: Eukaryota > Viridiplantae > Streptophyta > Magnoliopsida > Lamiales > Plantaginaceae > Penstemon > Penstemon davidsonii. The sequence continues at coordinate 12,244,198 of JAYDYQ010002688.1, forward strand.
AATAATAATCTACTGGTTTAGCTCTGTCATTCCTTTTTTTTTGTAAAATATCACATATATGTCTGTCATATATACTTATTGTATTAGAGAGAAGAACTCATGAACTTGAAGAAGAAAAATGATTGTATATTTAATTGAATCTTGGAGAATTGAATTACAGAGAAAATCAGAAGTAGAAAAATGTAAACTGAATAATGTTATTCAAAGATGACTTACAGCTACCTATTTAAAGCTTAAACCTAACTAACTTATAATAACCGTTTTGTTAAAACAAAGAAGGGTAAAAACGTGATAAATATAAAAGCGCTTTTCTTAATTCCTTTCAGCAACCAGAGTTTGCTTCTTCTTCCCTTTTTCCTCTTTGTTGAATTCTTTCATTAATTTCTTCAATTTCATCCTCTGTTACTCCCCCACAAGATGGAGTGTGAATATCTTTCACACCCATCTTGGACATGATACTAAGAAAAGGAATTTTAGACAGAGGTTTTGTAAGAATGTCGGCCAGCTGCGCAGAAGAGTTGATAGGAAGCAATTTGATCTGGCCACGGGAAATTTTCTCTCGAACGAAGTGGCAATCTATTTCGATGTGCTTCGTTCGCTCATGAAACATAGGATTTAATGCTAGATGAATGGCGGAGGTATTATCGCAATACACAGCAGGAGGAGTCTTCAATCCAATGTTCAGATCTCGGAGTAATTGAGTCAACCAAACAATTTCACTGGTAAGTCCTGCTATTGCCCTATACTCTGCTTCCGCACTCGATTTTGAGACTGTTGGTTGACGTTTGGATTTCCATGAGATTAAAGAATTTCCTAAAAATGTGCAAAACCCAGTTGTAGAACGGCGAGTATCTAGGCAACTCCCCCAATCTGAATCACAAAAAGCAGAAAAGGGAGATATTATTAGTTTTAGAGTAGAAAATACCTTGTCCCGGAGACCCTTTAAGATACCTTAAGAGATGATGAGCTGAGGCCAAATGATTTTGAGTTGGACATGATAAAAATTGGCTCAATTTGTGGACTGTGTATGATATGTCAGGCCTGGTTATTGTTAGATATATGAGTCTGCCTATTAATCTACGATATGATGATGGATCAAGCAATAAGTCACTATCATTCTTAGAAATTTTAACATTTGGATCCATAGGCAATGATGCTGGTTTACTAGCTAAGTAACCAGTATCTTCTAATAACTGAAGAGTGTAATTTCTCTGTGAAATAACAAGACCTGTAGTAGAGTATGCAAGTTCAATGCCTAAAAAGTATTTAAGCAATCCTAAGTCCCTAAGTTTGAAGTTCTTACTTAAAAGTGATTTTGTTTCAGAAATAAGAGCAGGATTAGGACTAGACAGTATAATATCATCTACATAGACTAAGATAGCAATAAATGATTGAGAAATACCTTTGGTGTATAAAGAATAATCAGAAAGTGACTGTGTAAATCCCAAAGAAGTAAGGACTGCAGTTAATTTGGAATTCCACTGTCTGCTAGCTTGTTTTAAACCATAAATTGATTTGTTTAACTTGCATACCTGTGTGGATGATGTATTGTGCATAGTAGAAGGAGTATATCCTTGAGGTAACTCCATATAAACTTCCTCCAATAAGTCCCCATTTAAGAAGGCATTGTTGATGTCTAGTTGATGTAAAAATCAACCCATGGATAAAGATAAAGCTAATAATACCCTAACTGTGACTAGTTTTGCCACAGGAGAGAATGTGTCAATGTAGTCTACTCCTTGCTGTGTGAAACCCTTTGCAACCAACCTAGCTTTATACCTTTCAATAGAGCCATCTGGATTCCTTTTGGCCTTGAAAACCCACTTGCACCCAATAGGTTTCTTGTTTGGAGGTAGAGAGGTAATTGACCAAGTTGAATTATTTTCCATAGCCTGGAGTTCATCCTGTATTGCTGTAACCCATTGTGGATATTTGATGGCCTGTTTGTAAGTATGAGGCTCCTTAACCTGTGAGATGTTAGCAATAAAAGCTTTGTGCTTTTGTGAAAGGTTAGAGTAATTTATCACAGATGAGATAGGGTATTTAATGGTAGACTGTGTGTTGAGATTACAGTGGTAATCTTGAAGATAAGAAGGTGGTCTAAGTTGTCTTGAGGTTTTTCTAATAGGAGGGCAAGTGGTGGAGTCAATGTCCAAATGGGTAGGTGTAGGAACATGAGAATTTTCTGGAGGAACAGGAGGTTGGAAGGGAGGGTAGTTAGTGTAAGAAGTGACATTATCAGGAGAGGGAAATAGAGATGTAGGTGAAGATTCTGTGGTAATGTCACTTTTGAAAGGAAAAATATTTTCATAAAATATGACATCCCTAAAGATAAATATTTCATTTGTGATTTTATCTAATAATTTGTAACCTTTGACTCCTGGTGCATATCCAAGAAACACACATCTCCTAGATCTTGATTCAAATTTTGTTCTGTGTTCATGAAGAGTAGAAGAAAATACTAGACATTCAAAAGTTCTAAGAAAATGATAGTTCACTGGTTTGTTATATAACAAAGTATAAGGACAAGTGTTCTGTAAATTAGGAGAAGGGATTCTGTTCATTAAGAACACAGAAGTAAGGATGCACTCAGACCAGAATTCTAAAGGAATCATGGATTGAAACATAAGGGATCTGGCTATGTTTAAAATGTGTTGATGTTTTCTTTCAACTACTGAGTTCTGTTGAGGTGTTTGAACACATGAGAATTGATGCAAAATCCCTAAATCAGAAAAAAGTTTAGTAAAAAGGAATTCCTTTGCATTATCTGATCTAAATGTTTTTATAGTAGTATTGAACTGATTTTGAATCATTTTAATGAATGTAGGAATAATAGTAGAAGCTTCTGATTTTTTATTAATCAAATAAACCCAAGTAAACCTGCTAAAGTCATCCACTAATGTGATAAAGTATCTAAATCCAGAATGAGAAGTAATATGATAAGGACCCCATGTATCACAATGTATGAGGTCAAATGGATTAGATGCAAAATTATTATTTGCAGGAAATGATAACCTTTTCTGTTTAGCAAAATGACATATGTCACAGGGAGAATCATAATGTTTGTGTACATCAGAAATAGGCAATACATTTTTAAGAGAAAAAAGCCTCTGAAAAGAGGGGTGGCCTAATCTACTGAGCCATGTATGAATGGACACATTATTACAGAGGCTAGAGAACTCATGTGTGTTGCCAAGTATTGGCTGAAGAATGTAGAGGCCCTGAATAAGGTTACCCTGACCAATCCTCTTCTTGTTGATGTTGTCCTGTATGAAAAAGTTAGTATGCAAAAAATGAACACTATATGCTGGATTTTGTAGAAGGGAACTGACGGAGAGTAAGTGAAATTTAAAAGAAGGAATATATAGGACATTATCTAGGTGAATGTAGTCAGACAAAGAAACTGTACCCATGAAATAAACTGGAATAGATGTGCTATTAGGTAAAGAAACAATAGTGTTATTTATTGAAGAGATAGATTGAAAAAGTCTGATGTCTGTGCAAATATGATTGGATGCACCTGAGTCCATAATCCAATTTTGTTTATTGATAAGGGCAGAGATATTATTAACTGAAGAAAAAATACCTGAAGTTGCTGTGACCTTGTATGTGCTAGTGTTTAAATCACCCTTCTGAAGTGCTTTGTTTAGTGAAGGTTGTTGTGTGGTGAACAGATTTGATAAGTATGTAAATTGTTCTGTGTTGAGGTTTTTAACAAAATCTTGCAGGCCAGGTTGATTGACTTGATCAGGAACTGTAGAAGAAAGCTGATTTGCTGTTGGTGGCTGCTGCCTTGGGAAGTTGTTTCTATATCCAGGTGGAAAACCATGTATCTTGAAGCAGGTATTAATAGTATGCCCTGGCATGTTACAGTGGGTACAAAAAGGTCTATCTTTTCTTTTAAAATTTGGATTAAAAGATGGTCTTGTGGACTGAAAATTTGGAATAGGTGATGTATAGGTATTGTTCTGAGTATTGGTGTGTTGTGGGAAATTAGTAGAGGGAGATTTGATGGTGTTAAATGTGTTATTGGTTCTGGAAAAAGGGTTGCCAGTGGGGTTTCTTGGTGCAAAGTTTTGTTGATTCTTGACAGAAAAAGCCATGGAATTCAATGGAGTTTGATCATGGTTGTGGAGTTGAAGAGATATTTGTTGTTCTTCTTGTATGATGAGGGAAAGGGCTTTATTGATTGTGGGAAGGGGATCCATAGTCAGTATTTGACTGCGTATGTGAGAGTAAGATAGTAGGGACTAGTTGGATCTTCCAATTGATGTCTGGATGTGATGGAAGAGGACTCATTAACTGGAGTGGTGTTTGATGTTGACATGAAGAAATAAAGGGATCAAGAAACAGAAGACCGAAGGTAGAGAATGAAAGATGGAATACAAAAGAAGATCTGGGAAAGAGAAAATCAGAAGGAAAAGAAATGGCAGAACTGTGAAGAAGGGATCAAATTGCAGCGGAATTGGAAGTATGTCTTGCTCTGATACCATATTAGAGAGAAGAACTCATGAACTTGAAGAAGAAAAATGATTGTATATTTAATTGAATCTTGGAGAATTGAATTACAGAGAAAATCAGAAGTAGAAAAATGTAAACTGAATAATGTTATTCAAAGATGACTTACAGCTACCTATTTAAAGCTTAAACCTAACTAACTTATAATAACCGTTTTGTTAAAACAAAGAAGGGTAAAAACGTGATAAATATAAAAGCGCTTTTCTTAATTCCTTTCAGCAACCAGAGTTTGCTTCTTCTTCCCTTTTTCCTCTTTGTTGAATTCTTTCATTAATTTCTTCAATTTCATCCTCTGTTATATTGCATAGAGTATTGAATTTGCGAATAAAATTACCCTTTTTTTTTCTTAATGTTTTGTATGTGATGAAAATTAAATTACATAAGTTAATATGAGAGATATTTTCTATGTTTGAGGGTTGATGTATGAGTGAAGTGTGTTAACACTTTTTGTCTTGTTATACTTTTTCAATTTCTTAATATTGTCATTGAATTAAATATCACGATCCAATTTAAATAAGATTAATAAAAATAAATTTAGGAACCTAAATGATTAATACTTTGTACATAATATAATAGTATAGATTCTTAGGATAAACAAGTCGAGATTATTCGGATAATAGATCATTCAAAATTGATTTAATTTTATCTGGAATTGGAGATTATATTTGAAGTTAATTATTTGTTCAACAAATTAATCTCAAACCAGTTTTAATTGATCCAGCAGGAATCAAAAATTTTTTGTAGCTTGATTCTTTAATTATATAGTTTTACATTATCGGTCATTGGTTAAATCGTGAATAAATATGATGACATATTAACTTAAGTTGAAAGTTGTGTTCTTTATGCAGTAGGACGTAATCATATATGATTTTTATCGATTGAGCAGAGGTTGAGTTTTGTACATATTTGTCTAATTTTCAGCTCCAACTCAAAATCATTTTCTATATTTAAAAAAAAAAAGAGAAGAAATTAACATAAAAAGGGCTCCACTTTGAAATGAAGATGCTCTTCTAGGAGCATTACATCCATAGATGTTAAAATTGGCTACTCCTTTTATTATCTTTTTTTTTTTTTTGGTTACATTTATAATATAAATTATTGTGGAGTTGTTTGGTGGGGTAAGGATTCTAATTTAATTTCTATGTATGATTTATTGAGTCCATGGCATGTGACCCAATAATTAGTCTCTAAACTATATCTTCTACTTATCCATGTCTAATTATAATGTGATGAATGTATGAATTTCCCATCATAACTGCTACATATAAGAACAAATTGCAAGGTATTGGAAGAAGCCAAATTCAGAAAAAAACAAATTTATTTACTCAATTTGTGTGAGCATGTCTAAACATGGCAATTTAACTAGCTGGTTTTTTTTTTTTTTTTTTTTTCCTATAGCCAGTGCAGAAAAAGAGCTAGCCAAATTTGGTTAGTGAACCGCACTTTAGCTACCCGAAAACAATGTTAAAAGAAGATAAAGTATTGCAGTTTCCCCCTAAATTTACAGTCAATTGCACTTTCCCCCTCAAACTTATTTTTTTGCACTGTTCACCCTAAACTTACATTAATGCTGCATTTTTCCCCTGAACTCTTTTTCAAGCATTTTTTCAACCAAAGAGTTCAGGAGAAAAATACAACACAGAAGTTTAGGGTGAAAAGTGCAACAAGGGAATAAATTTAGGTGGTAAGTGCCTTTTAAATGTAAGTTTAGGGGGCAAAATCAATTCTTGCAACTAATTATAACTCAAAGTGCAGAAAACATAGAATTTAAAAGAAAAATTGTGTAATTGTAATAGGATATAAAATACTAAAAAAAAAAAAATTTAGTACAAAATTAACAAATGAAATATATACAAATATTTATTTAGACATTACAGAGTGGGATATGGATATAAAATCGAGCATACTCTATACTTTCATATTTAGGTTCATCTTGCAAGTTTTGCAATACATTCTTCAAAATGAGGTTTCAAGTAATGTAAAAGAAAAAAATAGTTTGGCAATTTGAAATGGAGGATTTCCAAGTTGAAAATTGACATTTGAAGAACAAAAAGGTAAACTTGTTAATTAAAGAAGCAAAATAACACTTTTAAATCATAAAATCGCACTTTCCCTAGAACTTATAGCCGATATGCACTTTCCTTCCTTAATTTACACCCTTGTTGCACTTTCGACCCTCAACTTCTGTCTAGCACTTTCCTCCCTGAACTTTTTGATCGAAAAAGTGCTCGGAAAAGAGTTTAGGGGGGAATGTACATTTAAGAATATTCTTCAAAAAAATATATGCAAACTGATGTCGACTAACTGTTGAAATATAGCCGATAATTAAAAAATGGCTATTAGAACATAGCCGTTAAAATATTGTTGTTGGAATATAGCCGTTCAAATATTGTTGTTGCAATATATTCGTTAAAATATATATGACTATTGGAATAAAGATTTCAAAGATAGTTGTTAAAATATGACATTTGGAGTATCATAATTGAAATATGAGTATTGGATATAATAAAATAATATTAATTTGACATAATAAAAAACAATATTTAAATATATTTCTACAAATTATTTTGTAAAATTATAACTAAATATTTGAAAAAACAATGAGATAGGTAAAAATAATTAGCGTCATGGGCGGATCTATGCTTTGAGTTGGGGGGGCCCTGGCTCCCCCAAGATTTTTTTTTTTAAATTAGTATATATATACATTATATAATTTATTGAAGGATATGACTATGTATATATATATTTACTTAATAATATAGTCAATTCTCTTTTGTCTAGATGTGTTTAAACATGATCCAAAAGTATTAATTAATAGTTCTTTTATAAATTACGATGTAATGTTTTTTTTTTTTTTTGGTCTTCTCACGTTTATTTTTTAGTTTTAACAATTTAATATACTGCTTATTAAAGTTGAATTGGAGACAAGTAAAAAAAATAAAAATCACAATAATAAGACATTTAAATTTGTTTAATTTCACATAATCGACAAATTAGGCTTAGTGATAAGATAGAAGATTAATACCTTATAAAAATCACAATGTACATTGAGAATAAAATTGTCAAGAAAATTGATATTGATTTTATATTAGATTAATTTTATTACTCGAAACAACGTCGTATGCAACTTCGATAATCTTGTGTAAAATTTGATTTGCATCCGAAATCCAACATAGTTCTCATTAACAATACATTTTTAAAATTTATGTTAATTTTTTAGGCTTATACAAATAAAATAGTTTAAATATCATTTTTAATTAACTTCACTTATATTGAAACTCGGCCCCCCGACTTCTTGATCCTGGATCCACCCCTGATTAGCGTGTTGCTAAAAGTGAATAGCAAAAATGCCATCTATTTCTTTTTTTTACTTTCACTAGGGGGTAGGTGGTTAGAAATGCTCTTACAGTCTTACTCTCAAACTTAATTGACTTTATTACAATTTAAAACTAGTAATCGTAGATATTTTGTATTCATGCAATTTAAATGAAAAGTGTTGTACATTAGTTGACTCACTCCATGTACGCTAAAATCATCATCATGCATTGCTAAAAACATCAACAAATGTACAACACTATCTTAATACATAGAGGTAAATTGAACATTATGAATATTACATGGAAGTAAATTGCCATTAACTTTTTTTTAAGGGAAAAATAGTATGGATCTTTGAAATCCCCGTGCGCTTTTGAGAAACAAAATTCTATCTCAGTTCATTAGGAAAAATTTGTGCAGTTTTTATAATAATAAATAATAAATATTTATAATTAGTTTGGAACAAATTCTTTTTTCCCAAATCATTTCAATTACGGGACGGAAGTCGGCGTGTTGATATAGTTTGGGACGAAAAATCAAAATTTGTAGTCAGTTTGGGACGAATTCTGCAATCTTATATGATTATTATGCTAAAATTTGCCACGCCATGACACATAAGCATCCATGTGGCAAGTGGGACGATATTCCAAAAGAATATAAAATTACAGGATGAATTTGGCTAAGTGATATAGTTTGGGACGAAAATCCAAAATTACTAATTAGTTTGGGACTTTTTTGATATTTTTCCATATATATATATATATATATATATTAAAAAAGGAAAATTTATGGTTCCACAATTACGAAAAACCTCATATTTAAAATAAATTTAATTATTTTCATATTTTTGTTTTAAATGAACGTCTTTAAGTTAATGTTTTCAAACATCGGTAACAAAATCAAACTAACAATTAGGTTCACATTTTCGGACACACCTATATCAATTGGTATCGCATGTTTTTTCCGGGATCATACCAAAAAAACCGTACAGACAGTGTTTTAGGGCCTGTTTGTTTGGCGTTTCCCAGATTTTTTTCGTGTTTGGGAAATGCCAAACAAACATGTTTTCTATTTTCCGAAATAAATTTTTCATCCATTAATTTTCTAAAACTACTCTCTCAAAAGCCAAACAAACAACAATTTTCTTATCTCTAAACAAAACCTATACAAACTCTACTTTGATTTGACATAAAGTAACCTATCTCTTACACAATTTATCTCACATAACAAACATGATTTGACATAAAGTCTTACACATCTTACACCTACAACCCAACTCTTCCAAAAAAACCTATACCTACTTTATTTCTCAAACCACTCTCTCAAAACCCAAACAAACAACATTACGCAAATCGAGATTATTTCACAAACCTCCACTACTCTCCCAAACTACTTTCCGAAACGCCAAACAAACAGGCCCTTAACCTTTTCAATTTTATACTTAAACTGCGTGAGCTAAAATACATAATAAATGTATATTTTACAAAAAAGAATCATGTATGTTCCAAAATCACTGGGCCTGTTTGTTTGGCGTTTGGGAAAGTAGTTTGGGAGAGTAGTGGATGTTTGTGAAATAATCTCGATTTGCGTAATGTTGTTTGTTTGGGTTTTGAGAGAGTGGTTTGAGAAATAAAGTAGGTGTAGGTTTTTTTGGAAGAGTTGGGTTGTAGGTGTAAGATGTGTAAGACTTTATGTCAAATCATGTTTGTTATGTGAGATAAATTGTGTAAGAGATAGGTTACTTTATGTCAAATCAAAGTAGAGTTTGTATAGGTTTTGTTTAAAGATAAGAAAATTGTTGTTTGTTTGGCTTTTGAGATAGTAGTTTGAGAAAATTAATGGATGAAAAATTTATTTCGAAAAATAGAAAACATGTTTGTTTGGCACTTGTTCTAATAGTCAATATTGCACACCTTATGATCATTTAAGGCACTGAAAAAATGAATAATAGATGATAATTGGCACTTGTTCCAACTTCCAATTCATTAATTCTTAATCCAGAATTGGTGAGTGTCCACATCACATGCCTTTTAATTATTTGTCTAAATGCAATATACTAGATTAAAATATACACCTATTGCATAAATCCGAACAATCATCAATCATTTTCTTGGTCAAGAAGAAAATGGGACATGTCTTGGTTATCACATTGCAATCTGTTTAATAATATTAAGGACGGACTAAATGCTGCCTTTTTTTTTTTATAAATATATATATCCAAAGAAATTTGAGTAATAAATTAAATATTAGTAATCTTTAGAGTATGGTCAAAGGCAACTCCATGTGTTAATGTTTAACAAATTGAGAGAGATCATGTTCTTTAATTACTTAGTACATGTAAAATTTTAATTATATGATTGTAATCCTAGGGTTCTGATGTTAATTATTTGTATATTTGGAGTAGGGCAAGTCTCAAGCATCTCTGTGTGCTACAAGTACAAAGTTTTTCTTCTGAAATTAAAGTACAAATTATTATTTGACTTGATTTATCTTTTATTATGAAGTGCATACTTTTAGATGGTCAGATAAATATATGAATTGTTTGACCCACAAATTAAATTATCTCATCCAATAAGATAAAACCCAGTAAAATGAACATAATTATCTAGGCCTCGTGATCTTATTAGATTTTTCCCGAACTCGAAGTTATATTAATTCCTAGATTAATAATTTTTCAGAAAAGGTAGAAAAATAATTTATTATTACACTCCAATGGATTCAAGAATGGAAGAACGAATGTCCCTCAAGGTAATTACTTGCATTTGCTAAGAAATCAAAAGCACTTAATTAATTTTTAATATAAAAATTAATTATTAAAGCACTTTAATTCACGAACAATTAAGATAAATATATTCACCCCACCCAATGTCCAGTTGTTACTCTAACAGCTAATTAGTTACTAGTTCCAATAACAACTCGAAAGAAGAAAGGATCAATTTTTCTACCTTTCATATGGCTAAGGCTAACATATATGTTGTGGTCAACCATGACATTAATTTTTTCAACTTCTAGTGCGTCAGACAATTAATTACTCATAATGTAATTAAAATGCGACAATACAACAAGGTAATATTGAAGTACTATTTGTCTTTTCATATTTCATTCACTCTTCTTTCTTTCTTTCTTTCTTTATCTTCTTCTTTATTTTTTGTTTCATTTTTCAATTGGTCAATCAAGTTGTTTAATTCATACATAACCTAAAGTTACATTTTTTCTGTTCCAATTTCCTTGCCCTTTATATATGCAAATGGTTATTAGTTTTAAGAAAAGAACAGTAAAACTTTTATCTAAAAACTGTGCCAAATTAAATAAAAAGGGAATAATGGGTTGGGATCGCTTATCCAATATCCGAATGGATTGACAGACACATAATTTCTATAAAAAAAAACCTATAGATAAATAAGTAGTGTGAATGACCGACCCATGTCACCAACAGAATAGAATAGAATAAAATAAAAATTGACCGACCTTTAGCAGCAGCTGCAGCATCATGTTTTAAAACTTACGACGACGACGTTCTGACTTTGCATTCAATGCTTCTGATCCCCTGTCCCCACTGTCCTAGGCTAGTCTAGATGGGGCTCCACCCATACCTTTTCTTTTATTTTATTCACTCCTCTTAATTGTTTCTTTATGTCAATAGCAAAAGGCTAATAAACTAAAGATGTAGTAGTAATTATGTCACAATAATTAACCCTTGAAAACTTTTACTATGTGGTGGGGGGGGGGGGGGGCACCTGCAATTCCCCAGTCTGACAGTGGAGTTAACGGCGTTAAGTCAAAGGAGAAAATTAAGAAGAAGAGTGCAGAAGGACACGTGAGTAGAGTCTATACTCTATAGTGCATAGCATAGCACTGTTACTGTTAGTGTTAATTGTCTAATCAAACAAGAGAGTGAAGAGTCCCGTCCGTTCTTCTTCCGTCTATGATGCCTTTTCAGTTGTACTGTGTTGGTCTACGGACCGCCAATTTGCTCACTTATTTTCTCACATTTCTAACATATCATACAGTATGTGCTACAAATTTAGTGGGACCACTTTCTAGTTGTCTATTTTTGTTCCACTTGCAAAATTATTTTGTGCAAATATTTAACCTAATTTCAGGTACATCTGATGTGCTTAATAAATATTATATACTTCCTTCGTTTCATATTAATTGACACATTTAACATAAATTAAAAAATTTAATGAATAGTCAATTTTTAAATTTAAAATATCAAAAATACACATTTAATTATTATTTTAATTAATGTTATTGATTTTTGTGCTCTATTCTTTATTGTGTAAACCTAGGAATAAGAAAGGATAAAATTGGAAAACCAAATGTGACAAGTAATATGAAACATGAAATTTTTGCAAATGTGTCAATTAATTTGAAACGGAGGGAGTATCATATCGTCATCATAAAAATTATCACCGATCACTTTTTTAGATAAATCAAAGATTTATTCATATGGATTGGGCTAAGTCTTACTGCTTGGACCTAATTCAACTTCAAAAGCTATCTCTATAAATCAAAATTGCCCAAGACCGTATAAAATGAACTTATTATTAATTTTCAATTCATGCGACACATTTTTGTCTCAACAATAAACATCATGAAAATCCCTATTTCATCTTCACGAAACTATCACCAAACTATTTTTTTTATATACGTCATGAAATACTAGAAAACTATTGTTTGTGATTTGGTACAAAGACATGTACCCAATTTATAGGAAATGGTCTTTATTTCTCACAATTTACCTTCTTTTGGTTTGTGAAGATTTAAGATATTTGAATTTGAAAGCAAATGATGAGTAGGAATTCTAGAATGTTAGGTTTATTTCGGGAGTATAGTTTGATTCGGTTTCAACTCGATTTGGTGACTCTGGTCTCCAAAAGTGATTTGAGAGTTTTTGGCTAAACTTTTGAATTTCGATTTGGATGATGATTTCAATAGAATATTAAAATAGAAAAATATTAATACATAATATTTATTGGGTTTTGAAATTTTGAGATTTGATTTTTATTGGAGTTTGGTTGTTGAAGTTTGAAGGAGAAAGATATAAGGTAATTTTCAACTCAATAACTTTATACATGTGAAATATATAACAGATGTCTAATGATCAATAACTTTATATGTTTCAAGGTGCACCGGGTCTAAGGCATTTGGCTTAGCTTTATGTACTATACTTCTACAAAGCGGGGTACCATAATACTTTGAGAATTACCTTAATACTCTTTCCATTTCAAATTAATTGGCACATTTGCAAAAATTTCATGTTACAATTTGTCACATTTGGCTTCCCAAGTTCTTTTTTTTCAAATTTTACCCTTTCTTACTAAATTTACATAATAAAGTAGAGTGCATAAAGATAAATGACATTACTTAAATCAATCATTAAAAGGATATATTTGACATTTTAGCTTAAAAAATAATTAATTATTCAGTTCTTTTTAATTTGTGTGAAAATACAAAATATGCCAATTAATTTAAAATGGAGGGAGTAACATATATATTGTTTGGCTTAGATGGAACCCGAGTAGTAATTATTTATTTATTGGTTAATTAATATGAAAGTGAAATTTTACTTTTTAAGTACTGAAATGGAATTTAGCCAGTAGAAATTACCCACACTTATTACTATGTTGAAGGTGAAAATTATTTACCTTTGCCGGTGAGATTTATGGGAACTATAAGCTAGGTGGGGGACAATAAAATAGCCTGGTTACAGCGCCACGATGGAGACTAATTAATGTTAAAAGATTCCAAAATATATGGGCCTGTTTGTTTGGCGTTTGGGAAAGTAGTTTGGGAGAGTAGTGGAGGTTTGTAAAATAATCTCAATTTGCGTAATGTTGTTTGTTTGGGTTTTGAGAAAGTGGTTTGAGAAATAAAGTAGGTGTAGGTTTTTTTGGAAGAGTTGGGTTGTAGGTGTAAGATGTGTAAGACTTTATGTCAAATCATGTTTGTTATGTGAGATAAATTGTGTAAGAGATAGGTTATTTTATGTCAAATCAAAGTAGAGTTTGTATAGGTTTTGTTTAGAGATAAGAAAATTGTTGTTTGTTTGGCTTTTGAGAGAGTAGTTTTAGAAAATTAATGGATGAAAAATTTATTTTGGAAAATAGAAAACATGTTTGTTTGGCATTTCCCAAACACGAAAAAAATCTGGGAAACGCCAAACAAACAGGCCCTATTTATTTGGTTTTTCTATGAAAGTATGCCTCAGTCTTTCGTCACACAGTTACTTCTCTCAAATTTACTGGATAAAATTAGCATTGGTTATTTCATATTTGATACTGATTTGTGATCCTAGGTAAGAAAATACTTGGCATGAATTTTTCTCATCACCCAAAAATGAAAAGAAGAATAAAATCTCTTTATTATATATATAAAAAAAAAAAAACACAGTTTTGAGAAGAAAAAAAATTGATTCTAAGGAATTTTCCATAAAATATATATACTCCTAGATTAAACTGATTAATTATCATATGCATTATTTTTGACGTACCCATGTTTGTATTATATCATATAGTTTGATTTACAAGAGTGGAGTTCTATTGAAATTTATCCGTAATCATTCACCTAAATGTATTATTGGAGCCAATGATACAAAGTCTATCGGCAATAATTATTGTAGATTGTCTCTTCACCTATGATTACAAGTTAATGAGCCTTAATAATTGTCTATCAATTTTCAATCAATATAATAACCAAGAAATTATGAAAAAAGAAATGGATGGTGTGCAGTTAATGTTTCACAACAGGCTATACATTTAATTTATCTCTTTGTTATTTGTTTTGTGTAATTATCCTACAGTAAATATAATTACTCCCTATTTAGCATTGAATGCTCAAATTAATAAATGAATTTTGTGATGTTACAACTGTACAAGTGAAGAATTATTGGTCATCATGGCCGCAATCAAGTCTACCAGCCCCTGTTCATTTAAAATTTACTTCTCCCCGTATCAATTAATTGACATGTTTGAGTTTTCAAAAGCATTATTTTTCAATTCTGTCTCTTTTTCTTATTGGAGTTGAAAAACTCAATGATCACCACTCACTAATAAAAAATTAAAAAGTAGTCATCATTATAAATGGTATTTGAGACATTTTACTATAAAAAAATATGTAATTATGAGGTTTCTTAATCTGTGTGAAAAGTAAAAATGTGCAAATTAATATGAAACGGATGGAGTATATACAAGTCAAAATCAGGATGCGATTCTACCAACTTCAATAACAATAACAATAATCATAATAAATAAAAATAATAAAATTTCATAAACTATAGCCTAAATCTTGCTATTTTCGGCTAATTTAGTTGAGTGAGTGGAATAAGAACTTGTTAAGAAAATTCCATTATTGGTGCCCTATTAAAAGTTCAGT
Organism: Penstemon davidsonii; assembly: GCA_034814905.1. Lineage (NCBI taxonomy): Eukaryota > Viridiplantae > Streptophyta > Magnoliopsida > Lamiales > Plantaginaceae > Penstemon > Penstemon davidsonii. The sequence goes on from JAYDYQ010002688.1 coordinate 12,259,408, forward strand.
TAAAATAATTAAAGGGTAGCTTATATCAAATCACTTATCTCAACTTCCAAATTAGATAAAAAAAAAAAAAGAAAAAAAAATCTTAAAGAATACACACTCCCGTAGTACTTAAACAAAATTTTTAAGACTTCTTTTAAATAAAAGGGTCAAATTTAATATACTTTAAAATCTAACTTTTTCTAATTTCTTTGGCATGTTTTTGTTCAAATATTTTTCTACTAATTTATGTTCATGGAAAATAATACAAATACACGAATGATGCGGATATTTCTAGATGATTAGGGGTTACATATTCGAATAAACGTACTCCACAATCGAGTTCACATGATTCGACTTTTCCGATTCTAAAATAATTAGCAGAACAAGGGTGAACTAGGCCGGGATAATAAATGTGAAACCAGTATGATGCTTAAGTAAAAAATATATATTGAAAACACAAAAATAAGGAGAAAGTAGGCTTCAACAGGAAAAACTTGGGTTTAAAAGTTTTACCTCCGGCTTATTGAATGACCAATTCATCTAAAAGCTTAAGCTGTTAGAGAGAGGAATCATTTAATACATATCACTTAACACGCCCCATCACGTGTAAGCGGTATTCATTTACTCAAGCCTAACACGTGGAATTTAGAAATGGGTGGCAGAGGGATTCGAACACGGGACCTTTTTGGGCCTAAGTTCTGATACCACATTGAATGACCAACTCATCTAAAAGCTTAAACTGCTAGAGAGATGAATCATTTATATATCACTTAACACGGCTAATCCCTGAAATTGGAAGGATCACTTAGGCTTGTCATCCCCCTTCTTTAGTGACGAAATTTTCAAGTATCTCCTCCAACTTTTATGTCTTTTATGCATGATTATTTTGTACTTACCTAATGATTTACGCAGATTTACAACATAGGATGGAGACATAGAACTCGATCTCCCCCGTGATTCATTTGAGCTATGACTTAAGGAGTGTTTGTAAATGCTTTTAAAAAGTACATTTTTATTTTTTGTGTGCTTAAAGCACTTTGCTAGTGTTTGCAAGTAGGTGCTTCTGCTATTGCTTCTTCAACTGAAATGCAAGTAAAAGCAGATTGGCAAGAAGCAGTTAAGGCCATCTCCAATGGTAAGGGCAGGGCCAAAGCTCCGGAGCCCTGGGGCTGCCCCTAGCCCTGTCTGGTCGTCTCCAATGGCAGGGCCCCGAGCCCCATTTAATTCCATTTTTTTTCTTCGCCACTCTCATTATTATAATAATAGTTTTAATTTTGTTTTTAATAGTAATATTAATAATAATAATAACTATAATAATAATTTTAAATATTCAAATCAAAGAGAGTTGATAATAATAAAATTAAAATTGATTCAAAACATGAGCTACAACATTAAATAAACTGCACACACAAAAACAAGAAGGAAATTAAATTGTTTGTCTAAGTGTTTAGTTATTATTTCCACTAATTTGATATTTTTATAAATATATAGCCACCAATATTGTAATTAAATTATTTAATTTTTAATTACAATAAAATAAATTTGGTAAGTATAAAAATTCATTCGGGTCTTTGCGGAATTATATTCTACTCCGTTAATAGATTAAAACGGTATATGGTATGTCCAAATCGGAGTTTGGGTGAATGAGAAATTGATTCTCAAAAATCACCCTTTGAAATGGAAAAAAAAATAGAAGTGGTTTTATCCCACATTGGAATTTGAAGGAAAAATCTTGAGGTTTATATATAATTTGACAATTAATATATTGGTATAACAATCTAGCTACCAAAAGTCTCTTCCCTCACGCGCAGGGGGGGAGTGGGTGCAAATCATGGATCGAAATTCAGTTCGGACCTTGAAGACTTATGTGAGCCCGCGACCTGCAGACACGAATTCAGTCCAATTTAAGAGGATATTTTAATTTTATTAAATATTTATTTAAATAATTAATTTTAAATCTATAATTATTTTATTTCTTTAAATATCTATAATTATTTTAAACCTCCGCCGAGCCCTATCTCCGCCCCGCAGCCCCACCCATTGGAGACCACTTCCCCTCCCACCCCGGCCCCTGCCCCGACCCCGACCATCTCCATTGGAGATGACCTAAGGAGATGCTTCTTCTATTGCTTCTTCTAAGTGGCATTTTTATAATAATTAAAGCTGTTTTTTTTTTATATATTTGCAAACACCTCTTGCTTTTATATAAAAATACTTATTTTTTATTTTTACTTTAAACAACTGCTTTTAAATTTCCAAAAGCATTTTGCAAACACCCTTTAACAGTTTCACTTTGAATAATGAATACTATATTAATAATTTTAACCCCGTCATCGGATCATGACCGAGCCGAGACTGATATTCCGACAACAAGGATGATGTATGTTCTTCATCAAAATCAACACACTGTATAAGCCATACTATCTTTTCTTTTTGAATAATTAAAAAAATAGAAGGCCGTCCACTATCTTTATTTGACCATAAATTTTTTTTATGTATTCATATAATTTCGATTATTATAACTAGCGTCAAGGAAAATATGTGGTCTCAATCATCTGTCCGTATATAGGAATGGGAATTAAAGAAAGCTACTCGGGATTCGATTTTTCGTTCAATAAAGTTCGTTTGATCTCACGCAATACATATCAAACAAGCTTGGACCATCCCGTCCGATAAAAGCTCGTTCGATCACGGTTCATCTAACAATCAAGCCAAACTCAAATACAATTTCAAACTCAATTCAAAATTCGAATCAAATTTAACGTGGAAAATTATTACATAGACTAGGTCTAAGAGTTTATTGGTAGACCTTGTGATTGTAAATGCACCACATAATACATTTTGATGATGTCATACTCTCACAATGTATGATGTGGTGCATTTATAATCACAATGTCTATGAAAAGCTCATAAACCAGGTCTATGCAAGAATTTTCCATTTAACGTAATGTTCCACACCACTCGAATCATTTAGACATGTAACGTGCAACTTGACCATACCTAATTTCCTGAAATTTCCTGAAATATGTGCATGTAACCACAACTATATTTTGGCCATTTAATCTACATAACTTTAATATGAACAGTATGTCACATGGATTGAGTAAGTAAATATAGATGCAAAAATTAAATAAAAATAAAAAATAACATATAAAGTTGGCCTGAAGTAAAGATCCCAAAAAAGCAGAGTAAATATTTCCATAAAGAAGCAAAAAGTGGTAAGCTGCCGAACCTTAAGGCGAAAGTGCAGAACCAGAGGGGCTCCTCCCTTCTATACACAAATCCCTTTTGCAGTTTCAGGTCATCTTCACCACCCACCCCCGTTGACTTTATTACAAACCTTCACCTGCCGGTCACTTTTTTTATTACCAAAAACCCATAACCCCACAATTTAAATATTCCCTCTAGTAATCAAATACTATTAAAAAGAAAAATCAGATTCCCATAATTAAATAAGGTTCAAAGGTATAGAAACAGAGTATCGTTTCACATTCAATCATTTTTGTAGCATTTGCAGTTACCTTTTATTGTCTCTGCAACAACTGAAAGAGAAATTAGATATAAACAAAACAAAAGAATTCTTTTTAAGAGAGAAAGAGAAGAAGAAGATTAAAAAGGGCACCTTTTGTTCCTTCTTTTTCTTGATTTGTTTCATTTTGTCTTGTTTGGCAATTTCCATTTCACGTCTTCTTTTTCTCATATCCATTCTCCAATTCCACAAAACATCTTTTAAGTTTCAATCAAACAAACAAAACCCCACAACCCCAAAAAACACTAACATCATCAATCAAAGACAAAAAAAAATGGTTTTGGGATGGAGAAGAGCATTTTGCACATCAATCCCAAAGGATCAAGGACAAGATTCACCAATCATCAAATACAAATCAGACCCGGATCCCAGCCCCAAACTCAGCTCCAGATTAGGTGGGTTCTTTTCCAACCCATCAACGCCTCATCTACAATCACAACAAGTACCCTCCCCCACCGGCCTCCGATGCAAAACCGTGGCGGCGCCACCGAGGAGCAACTCAGCTCCACAGAGCCCAAAACTTCATTGCAAAACAAAAAACAGTCCAAGATTTTTCCACCGCTCCACCCCGTCTTCACCCCGCTCCCCATCCACTTTCTCCTTGCTCAAATCCAACAAAAGCCTCTCAAAGGTAAATATATAATATTTACTTATTAATTAAAATTTAAAATATATTTTAATCATCAATTCATCATTTGCTAATCATTTTAGTTTTACCTGTAGCAGAGTAAGTGTGGGATATGTGTGCAGAGTGTGAAGACGGGACAAGGGACGGCGATATTCACAGCGGAGTGCGGCCACAGCTTCCATTTCCCCTGCATAGCGGCGCACGTGAGGAAGCAAGGCTCACTCACGTGCCCAATCTGCAACTCAACATGGAAAGAAATGCATCTGTTAAACAACGACTGTGATCAGAGGAGATCTGAAACCGTAGCTAAAGATCATTATCCACAGAACGATAAGAGATGCGTTTTGAAGGTGTACAATGACGACGAATCGCTCTCGTCTCCCACATCGGGTGCGCTGTTCAATGCAATACCCGAATCGGATGAGACCGAGGAGGAAAACGAGGAGTTTCCTGGATTTTTTGTTGCCCCGATCCGACCCGTAGAGAAAATAAGAAATGTTGAGTTTGCTTTGCTGTCTGAGGCAGCGGTGGTTTCGATTGGGAAGACGACCGAGACGTACGCCGTCGTTTTGAGAATCAAAGCTCCTGCTGCACCGTTACGCAGAGCTCCGATAGATTTGGTGACTGTACTGAACGTCGGGAGAAGTATAACAGCAGAAAAGATGCATATTATGAAAAAGGCGATGAGATTGGTGGTTTCGTCTCTCTCCGCCGCCGATCGATTGTCAATCGTGGCCTATTCTTCCACTTCCAAACGATTGTTGCCGCTCCGCAGGATGACAATCTCCGGTAAGAGGGCGGCGCGTAGGATTATTGATGCAGTAATTGCTTTAGACGGCGACGTTTCTAGCCCTACCGACTCTCTTAAGAAGGCGGCGAAGGTTCTAGAAGACCGTCGTGAAGTAAACTCCGCCGCGAGCATCCTTCTCTTCTCCGATGGACACCGCAACGGTCCGCTCGTGTCCACAACTCGCTTCTCAAACGCGGAAATACCACTCCATTCTGTAAACCTGAGCGCGTGTCTCTACGCACCACCAGATAATACAATCGCTAAATGCATTAGCGATTTGTTAAGTTTCTCTATCCAAGAGGTTAAGATTCAGCTCGGATTCGCAACCGGTTCTGCTCCGGGTGAGATTTCTGCAGTTTACTCATACGCAGGCAGACCTGCTTTTCTCGGGTCCGGGTCGAACTGGTGTCGGGTCGGTGATTTTTATCCGGAAGAGGAGAGAGAATTGTTGATAGAATTAAAAGTCCCATCATCATTTGGTGGGTCCCATCGCCTGCTGTCCGTTCGATGCTGTTACAAAGACTCGTCAACTCAACAGTCCATATACGACAAAGAGAAACCACTCATGATTCCGCGTCCACGTACCGTTGGATCATCCACGCGTGACATCCAGCGGCTTAGATTCTTATTTATAACGACACGCGCTGTGGCGGAGAGTAGGAGACTCGTTGAGAGGGATGACGTGGCAGGGGCCCACCACATGTTGGCTTCTACCCGGGCTCTTGTTCTGCAGTCGGGTTCGGGTGAGGAGTTTATGCGTGGGCTTGAAGCTGAGCTGGCGGAGTTGATTTTGAAGAGGCAGGATCAGGTGCAGCCGCGGTGTAGGAACAACCACGAGAGAGAAGCTGAGCCGCTTACGCCGACATCGGCATGGAGGGCGGCTGAGCGGCTGGCTAAAGTAGCCATTATGAAGAAGTCCTTGAATAGAGTCAGTGATTTACATGGCTTCGAGAATGCAAGATTTTAATTTCGTCCATCTTCTTTTTTGCTTTTTATTTTAGTGGGAATTAGAGAGGATATAAATATGTATAAATAAATTTTCATATATTGTTAATTATCAAAAAGGAAAAAAAATTCATATATTGTTCATTATATTTAGAAATAGGAAGTTGGGCCAACCCTTTGGTGAGGTGTGGAAATAGCAAAAAGAGGCTACGCTACGATTTGGAGCTTTGTGTTGCATATATTGATGAAAAGGAAATGATATGTAAAACCTTGAGAGCGAGGGGGTAGGGTTTATGAGGGGTCTCAGTTTTTTGTTTTTTACTTTATTATCTTCAATTTTCTTAATAGAACAAGAAATTAATTGTGTTTTTTTTTTAATGAATCATGTGATGTACAATCAAAGAACAATGTTAAGGATAAGGGCTAAGGTTCTAATCCAGGTATAACGACGCAAGAAAATTCATGATTGAGAGAGAGGTCATTGATCAAAAAAATGATTAGTAGGACACTTTTTTTGTTTTTTTTTTGAATTATTGTTGATGTTGAGTTGTATTATACATGAGCTATATTTGTGAGTTGTGACCAGTAACAATTTAATGCGGGAATACTGAGCATTCAATAAATATCAAGTATTTTTTCCCTTTTTTTTGTTTTTCTAGTCGTCAGTTCAATTAGGTATCCATCAAACATGTGCCAGTAATTTGTAATTATACCTTACTGTATTATGGTTTGTCTGGAGGTTTTATTGCTTGGATTGGATGATTGCTTTGTGGTTAAATAAATATTCTAATTAAGGAGAATCATTAATTGCAATGTATACATAAATTTAAGTATTCGAATAAGCAAGTCAAGTTTGAACTAAAATTTTCTTTTTATTCTGAACTTCTTGATATCATACAATATGATCAACAATAACCAAAACATTTGCACTCAGTCAATATAACCAAAACTTGATTCACCACCCAAAAAAAGATGGTTTTATATATTCTTCTGAAAAAAAGGTCATTTTCAATTGGTTGGGCAAATTGGAACATCAATAATCAACTAGAAGAATCTTGAATCTATCTCATCAGTGCCTATCCTAAAAGCAAGAGTATATATATTATCATATAATTAAGGGGTGGACCATGTAAATCCCACTTTCGGAATCCCAAGAAAAATAAGAAAAAAGTGGTTTCATTGTATATTCAAATCACACATGAACATAACTTTAGCTTCACGTTAGTAAAAAATAATGAAAAGGGATTCAAGGGAATTTTTCCTCTGGTGAAAAAAAAAGTTTTTTTTCTACTAAAAAGTAGGCACCATATGAGAAATATTACAGATTTTTACCTTTTCCCCCCCTTTTCTTTTCAAAATTGTATATACTAAGTACATATTCATGTGAACATGTTACCAATGCACATTAACATGAATGGATTAAATATATGAGATAAATAGTATCTAACCAGTGGAAGAGTGCAGAGATGGGAATAATTATTGGTTTATATCTCAGATTTCACATGAAATAATTTTTTAATATCTATGAACTCGGATCATTAGATAACCTCTTTTCTTAATTTTTTTCCCTTTTCCTTTACTAAAAGAGTGTCTTTGTTTATAAAAAATGGAAACCAATATGGGCACGTTTAAACATGGCCCAACCAGACACTCTGGGCTCATTTGGATGAACAAATTTCGGCCCAAATCAACAAGATCTTATTGAATAGGTAGCTTAATTCAATTTTCTATTGCAAGTGCAACTATCTAAAGTGCAAAAAATAGGATTCAATTTTATTAAAAAGTTACTTATATTTTTAGAATATCCTCAACGTTGAGTTGTATTTCACCAATAAATTTTAAGTTGCATAGAGTAATCTTGAAGTTTTTCTTTTGTCAGATTAATTAGGCATCATATCAAGTTCCTCCTAGTAAATATTGTGCGTGTGTCAATATTTCAATGACTTCTACTGATTGTTTTGTGAACAAATGACATTATTAAGAGTACTAATCACAACGGGGTAAATGCATAATACTACCGAGTGAATTTTTTTTTCACCAGACTCCCTTGTACTTTCAAAAGTCCTGCATAAAACACCCAATTTCCGTTAGTTACTAACACAATAAATTTTTAATTGAATTGCTTAAATTACCCCTAGATATAATTAAAATACAAGGGAGTTTTTGTGCAAACGTTCAAAAGTACAAGGTAGTTTTGCGCAAACATTCAAAAGTACAAGGGAGTTTTGTACAAACTTATAAAAGTACAAGGATGTTTTCCACAAACATTTAAAAATACAAAGGAGTTTTACGCAAACAAAATTATGCAAAAATTAACTGTGTTAGTAACTAACGGAGATTGGGTGTTGTATGCAGGGTTTTTGAAAGTACAAGGGAGTCTGATGCAAAAAAAAAAAATTCACATGCTAGTTTTGCATTTATCCCAATCGCAACATATATGTAAATTTAATTTTCAGACAAGTCGAATCTGAACCAAAAGTTTTCTTTATCAAGTTAGGGGAAAAGAGATTTAAGCAGGCTATTGTCCATGTGTTATAATAAGTTTTAAAAAAAATTACAAACAATAGCATAATCCTCTATAACCAAAACAATTGCAAATGAATCAATATAATCAGAACCAGATTCACCATCCTCCGTAAACAATGTGAAATGCTTGAGAATATGTACTGGTCTTAGCCCTCACCCCACACTTTTAAGCTACACTTAGCTGATCATACGCCGTAAATTAGAGAAACACGAGTAAATATAACGGGCCTTTTTAAGTGGTAGAAATGTGATTCGTGTTAGTAACATTCAGATTAAAACCATAGCCAAAAAGCATATACGCAGACATTTTTCTAGTAAAATTAAGATTCGTTCTATCAACCCTTTAGACGTAGCATAATAGCTAAAAGTGTGATCCGTGTTATTAACAATTTAGAGTAAGAAATTGTAGCTACAAAACATACGCAATCATTTCAATAGTAATAGTAATACCTACACACATGAACTTTGTTTAACAAAAAATGCATTTACATTTCAATTTGTGAGGAAAGTGGACAGCACTAAGTGCACAAAACCGCAAACTCTTTTCCGTTTTCTTAGCAAATCTCAAATACGCAACACTTCACACTGATTTCCTTTGCATCGTGCACGACAAACAGGGCACTTGAAGACACTCTCAAGATTGTCATTGCATAACTTGACGATAGATTGCCTGCACATGAAATGCCCACAAGGCAAAAGCATAAGAGGATTCTCTCCACTGGCTTGTTCCCAACTCGCAGGACAAAAAAATATCGTGTGGAAGTAAAACTCATCATCCATTTTTAACTCCTCTGTAAGTAAATCTTTCATAAAGGTAGGCAAAACTTGACATCCAGCATCAATTGTCACACTTAATGGACTCTTCTTACATGGTTGCTCTATTACATTGCAGTACAATGTTGTGAATTGTTTAGCTAATTCTTCCCACTTTCCGGAGCTTACAAATTCTTTACACGGTGAGGAATCAAGCCTTCCAGCATATATGACACAACTTATAACTTTTCGGAATTTGTACCAATAAGTTGAAGCAAAAGGAGACAAGAACTCTTTAGCATACTCTAAACCTTCCACACAACCCCTATTTTCCAGGATGTCCACATACTTAAGGGAATGGATTTCAAATTTGATGTTGGCTCCATTTAGTGTAAGTCTATCATGATTGTTTGCCCAGTTTAGAGCAGGCTCGAGGTTCCTGTTCTTTATGGCTTCAAGTATTCGATGCATTTCTTGGAAGAAAGGTTTTACGGTTGGAGCCTCGAGTTCTTTGGACTCGTTCAAGAAACTGTCACCGAGTTCAAATTGGTCTTCCCTGTAGAAATGGGTGGCGATTATTTGGTTAAGTGTACTGATATCGAAATCTGTTTTATCGCGATTAGACTCTGATATGTCTGGAATGAAAGATTCTTCAAGAAGGTTCTGGTGCTCGTTCAACGCAGTATCCAATTCCTTTTGCGTGTTTTCAAGCAGAGGAGCAATTTCATTTAGCTTGCCTTTTAATTCATTCAGGATCGACTTATGATCAGTTGTAGGGTCCGTAGAATCTTGATCAGACAGTGTTGTTATTCTTGATAAAGCTTGTTCTATTTCTTGAGTCATCTGTTGTATTATTTCTTGAGATTTTGAGGAAGCAGAATCTAGCTCGTTTGTAACGTGGTCCAACGCAACTCTGATGGAATTGAAATCCATTTCTACGTTTGCAGCGGTTTAGAAAATACTACTTGCCACCTAGAACAGAGAGACAAAGAGTTTAAGTAGGAAATCAACTTAATTAATTAGTCAAGGTGAAAGCTATATAAACAAGGTGAAATTTCAAAATCGATCAATCAGTCAATCTTCATCATTTAAATAAAGAAGCTACATATTCATGTCAAGATGTGATTAGGTACATTGACCTAAATGGAGCCAAATATTCATATTTTAGTAGCATTCCATATCAGCTCAGATATATGATCAGGAGACCTAGATAAAGGGATTTTACAATAAGGTCATAAGGAACAAGCATAAGGTCTTATTAACTATCAAAATGTTGATAAACGGTAAAAACAAGGCGGCTAAATTGCATCAAGAAAACTCGAAACACTAGGAAATCTCAAATTAGACAATATATTCCAGTAAATAGGCCTATTTAAAATTAAAGCCAAATTATTCTCTCTCTTTGTAGAGGAAAACTAATCAAGAATACAATAATACAAAATTGTTAATTTTATCAAAATCTTAATAATGCAAACAAAATTCTATGAGTAACAATCTGGCCAAATAATTAAATTTCTCTTCCTCTGTTTTTTTTTTTTTTTTAATCACAATCTTTCTATCATATTGCTAAGACACAGTTTTCCACCCCCAAAATAAACAAGATATTTATTCTTTTTTATTTTGTTCTTGCCAAACATTTTCCAAAACTAGGGTGTTTAAGAATACGTTCACGGTGAATTTCTTCAGGAACAAGAAATGAACACAAAGATACACAAATTGAAATTCAGGCGCATAATTGTAGCTTAATTATGAAGCAAGAAGACAAATTCATCGGCATTTCCCTAACTAAAACCCAAAATTCAAACATGGGTTTAATTTGAAAATTAAAATCCAAACGAATAACCACATCACCTAAAACGGATAATCCATTAAAACAACTTTCAGTATTCAAGAATCATACACAAATTGGTACATACGCAGTACAAATTATTCAGCGAAGAGAGAATAAGTATCTAACCAGACCAGAAGAAGATAGCGGGAAAGTGTAGAAAGTGGAATTGAATATTGATAAGAGGGCACTTCGGGAAAAATATTTGGATGTGAAGAGGCGAGGAGAGTCTGCTTTCCATTTATATTTCAGAATATATTTCTCTATTGACAATTCTGCCCCTGGCGCCATGCTAATTGGGTTGGGCCTATAATATACTGGAAAATCTTGGCCCAAATATTGCCCACAAATCTCTTAGGCCTATAAAAGTTTTTCATTAATGGCATGTAGGGCTGTCATTAGGGCGGATTTTAATTTGAATCCGATCCGAGTCCGACCTGATTTATTAGAATTTTAATTTAATTAGAGATTCGATGGATCTGATCCAATTATAAACATCTGAAATCTGAAATACGTTGAGCGAATATGAATTTAGGTCGATCCGATTCGTTAGAGATCCGTATCCGACAATAAATAAAAGAATTATATATATACATAATATTTTATTAAAATAAGTAACATTAATAATATTTTATCATTAGGTTAAGATGATTATAGTTAATAATTCATTCATAATTACATTTTTTACGTATATTTTCATCAAAAAATATGAATAATAGTTAAGAAATTTGAACATGTGAGCTAAATTACATAAAATCGTAAAATTACCAAACTTGTTTTAGGTAAAAATACTGGTGTTAATTTTGAAAATAAAGATTTTATTGAACCCCAAAAAGATTTGATATCCAACCAAATTCGACTAAGATCTGATGAACTTGAGAAGTCTAGACCCGAGCGAGATCCGAACTCAACCCGATATAAACGGTTCCGGATATATGGCGAGCTTGATCCATCCTATTGACATACCTAAATGGCATGCAAATTGGGTTGGGCCTAAAATTTAATACTAATTGCATGGTAAACTATTATTATCTACTTTCGTTTTATAATTTATCGTTACATTTATATTTTTGTTATCAAAGTGTAATTATTTGCCCACTTAGGCCATCTCCAACCGAGCCGGCAACCGGGCATGAGGGGAGGTTGCTGGCGGTGCTCGGTTGAAGATGACAAAAGGCATGAAGGGGAGCACCTCGGGCAGGGCGGCTAGGCAGGAGGGCAAGCGGACAATGACCGCCCGCTTGCCTGCTGGTCAACGCGCCCAACATGACTCAAATTATCAATTGATATGGGCCACCCATTGGTTCTATTTTTTTTTTTTTATACTTTATTTTTTGTCTTGCACTTTCTTTTTTCTTTTGTGTGTGTGGATTATGTCTTGCACATTGAATTGATTACGTCTTTTTTTTTTAGTTAACTTTTTTGTTTAATTAATTAAATTATAAATATTAGATTTTTATTTTTAATAACATTGTATTTTTTTATTTTGTGTTAAATTTAATAACGTGATTAGTTTAAATTTTAAATTGACTATATTCCTAAAATTCATACAAATAAAATAATAAAATAAATTTGAACAATTTTTGGTTATTATTATTATTATTAATAAAATGAGTTTGAGTGGGAAGAGTTGTGAAATTGAATTAATGGATGATGACTGCCCTTCGGTTGGAGATGAGTTTTTTAGGTGGGTCGAAGAGGTATGAGGGCAAGACAATTGGGCAATTGGGCAAGGGTTTTGATTGGAGATGGCCTTACATTATAAAATTTATTTACCACTTATAAATTTATTTATGCACCATAGTTTCAACAGTAAAGAATCATATATAATTGGGAGTTGTCTCAAAAAAAAATATATATGATTGGGAGTAGGGCTGTCAATGGGTCGGATTCTGGTCGGATCAGGCTTGTCCAGATCCGGCTCCATTTATATCGGATCTAATCCTGTCGGATTCGGATCTTGCTTGGATTGTGCTCGGATCTAGATTTTTTGAATCCAACGGATCTTGGTCGAATTTGGCCGAATATCGAATCTTTTTCGGATTCAATAATTTTTCATTTAAAAAGTTAAATTAATATTTTTTCCTAAAACAAGTTTATTATCTTGTAAATTTTATTTAATTTTAACTCACATGTTCAAAGTTTCTTTACTATATTCATATTTGTAGAATGAAAATATTGGTTTAAATAAATTTATAAACGAGTTATAAATTATTATCTTCTTAAATTGACGGTGAAATATTATTAATGATACTTACTTTTATAAAACATTATGTATATATATCTTTCTTTTTATTTATTGTCGGATACTGATATTTAACGGATCGGATCGACCTAAATCCATATTCGCTCCATGAGTTTCGGATTACGGATCTTTATAATCGGATTAGGTCCATCGAATCTCTAATCGGACAATTATACTAATAAATCGAACCGGATTCGAAAAGATCCGGATTGAAATCCGCCCCATTGACAGCCCTAATTGGGAGTTAGTCGAATTCGGCTTCAGTATTGCTCGATCGATTAACACCTATAGGAGAATTTGTAGTTAGTTGCACGTGGAGCAACTTATATTTTTCTTTGTACCAATTATTAAAAAAAAAAAATGAAATTGAGCAAATGTAGAAGAGATCCTGGAAAGAGAACCTTGGGCTAGCTCCACATATTTTAGTTAGATGTACTAGCCTACTAGGTGTAAGATGCTACAAGCACTCAAAAAAAAAAAAAAAAGATGCTACTCTGTATTCACTTTTTAATATTTATGGATTATCACCAAAAGTAATTTTAAGAAAAGAAGAAGAGCTGGTAACCCTGAACCAAATCTAAACTTTGGGTTGATATGAATTCAGACTGAGTTGGGGTCTTTTTTATAAATTTTATTTATATCTAATCTAATCTAATCTTAAATCAAGCTCAAACCCAATTTTTATTCAAATTTAGTTAAACTTTAAATTTATAAAACATGTTGATTTGACAAATATCACTTACATTCTTTGTATAAAAGTAGTGGACTTGACACATATCACTTATTTGTCTCGTCAAACATAATATTGAAGATCAATTTAGATCATATTTTAAATGTTTGAAACTCACAAAAATTAGCATTCAAACTCAACCAAATCATGTTTAAAAGATTTCGCTTAAACCACTTAATTAAACCAATGCTTCAAAATCAAAATCAAATGAAAACGAACCAACACCAATTAATATGAGCCCCTTACAAATTTTTCAGTTGAAGTATAATAAATACTACTCTAGTTAATATTAAATAAAACAATTTAATAAATTGATACATGTCTTTGTTTTGACTTTTCGTACATTTGTTACATGAATGACATATGAAATGTACTACTTGGAGTGTGTATTTTTTTTCATTTTAACTTCAATGGAAAAGTAATTCTTCAAATTTCATATCCACTATATATTACTAAAAATGACTGATTTGATTACCAATTCAAATTTAAATACAATTGATCTAGTGAAAATGATTAATCATCACAATATGAAGATTCATGTTTTAATATCCGTCGAAAAAAATTCTCACGTAATGTGTCTGAGATGCTAAAATAATTAAGACAACTAAAAAAAGTTGCACGAAATAATAATTCATTTTTCTTTTTCTTTTTTTTAATATAAAATTTCTTATTTTATGAAATCAAATGGATGCAAAGTTACATGGACGTGTTTGATTGTGATGTCCAATAGCTTTGGAGTTGGAGCTTCTACTCCCACATCACCAAATATAATTAATTTGGTCCCTTTCCCATTTATTGCTTCAAGAAAATATAAAAAGAAATCATGATAAGATAACCCCAGTATACCCCTCCCCCGTATACGACAAATCCCCACCATCCCTATGCATCATCTCTTCTCAAACGATCCATCAAAATCAACACCACACCCCCACCCCCACATAAATAAAATGCAATGCTTCAATTTAAATTACTATATTTAATAAGTAAATCCCACTACATTCCCCCCTTCCCCAGTTATTATTTTCCACTTCTACTTTGTTTTGGCAATTCATCTTTATTACAACCTCAGTTACTGCAGTATGTATGGTTTAAAGGAAATTTCTCAGATAAAACCTACTTCTGCAAAGGTATTATCGGATTTCAATTCATTAATTGAATTCATTCCAACTTTTGTTACTGGTTCTGTTGGTCCCCCAGACGTCTTTTGAGAATTGGGAAAGTGGACTAGTATTTATTGGAGTTTGAATTTAACCACAAGTGATTCAGGAATATTTCACACTCAGAAATAAGTCTAATTTAGACGTCAGAGAACTTAATTATTTATGAAAATTGTGACATTTATCTACAGTTAGGACCTTAGTTATTAATTAGGTGTGAAAAAATGAAGCCAGTCCCTACTAAATATTAGAAATTTTAAGACCAAACACGGTTTAATAAGACCCATTAAATTACAACACAAATGTATTAAATTGAATATATATACCTCATTCATTGTGGTCTTATAAAGAATTACACTCTCAGATTTTACATCGTCGGGGATAAAATGTTCATTAGACAAAATCTCAGGAGGTGAAATATCTATTACACATATCACAAGGAGTAAAATGAAGGGAACATGTTATCAATGTAGAATCAAATTAATCATTTTCCACATTAAAATGAAGTTTCATTCGCACTATAGAATGCATGTACTGTCGTACACGAGAAAAGAAATATAACACTCATTTCTACATATCACAAGTGATAATATGCCTATTTCCATATCATAACGAGTGCATTGTTTTATAAAGATACGAGCCAATTTATTAAAATCCCCATTAATGTAAATGCATTGTATGCTATATCATATTTAATTTGATATATTTGTTGAACTTTTTATGAGTTTTACCTAATTATAGATCAAGGAAGTGCTTGGTCAACAAAGTTGTAGCTAATAGGATAAGATTGATTATCAATCTTCCGAAAGTCATTTAGTTAGTTTTGTACTTACTAAAATAGCAGTTCCAGCTGATTTACATCAAGTTGACCCGCTCTACGTAAGTAACCTTAATTATAATCTACACAGAAGCACATCAGTCGGCAAATTACTCATTATTAATTTTTGTCTAAAATTTAATAATTTGACTTTTTAGTTTTAGCCTATCAAACCTAATGGCTAATGTCATCCAATCACATTTTTTTGTTAACTTTTGCCAATAAAAAGGAACATAGTAGACCTTATTTGGTTAGATTTTGACTCAGTCTCGCGGTTTTGTGAAACTGAGTCAAAATCTAACTAAATGAAGTATGAATTTAGGTTTTAGGAAACTTAGGGTGTATGTGGATGGGTTTTGGCCCGGTCTGGCTGGTTTCGCGAGACCAAGCCAAAGACCTTTCAAAGCAGTTTTCGTCAAACCCATAAAATCATAAAAAATTTATTCAGAAACTCACATTCAAATTCTTCAAACCTATAAAACGTTGATTTGACACCTACCACCTACCTTTTCCCCCCAAATCTCACTAAAAAATACATTGATTTGACACCTACCACCTACTTTTTCCTCTAAACCCCAACATCTAAATTCAATCCAAGTGGGGTTTCAACTTATTCAAACCACAAAACTCAATAGCCAAAACCCATCCAAATGAGGCCTCAAAGGTTTTATCGAAACCACTCAAACCATTTTTTTAAACCGAGACTCGCTAACCCGAGCAAAAACCCATCCAAATAAACCCTTAGCTTTCAACTTTAAACTCATAAAAAACAATAATTTGATACGTACCCCCTAATTTTTCTGTACAAATTCGACATCTGATACTTTTTACCTTCAAACTCTAATATTCAAACTCAATCCGAATTCATCGAAACCACCCAAACCAATTTTTTGAAACAAAAATCAAGTGAAACCGAGCCAAAACCTAACTAAATAGGCCCTACAGATTCTGGCTCAAATGTTTGGAATTTTTGTTGGACGACATGTTATTGCTGTTTTTGTCGAATTAAAATTTACCTAAAAATGTTTCAGTTTAAAATAATAATATTTCAATCAAATCAATCATCATACACTAAATTAGACAAAATCGTATGATTTGACAAGTGACATTTATATTTTTACATAAAACTCCAACATACAAAATACGTTCAAAAGCAACGCATCGTTAAATTAATATTCCTTATATTCAAAAAATTCTGGCCAAAAAACATTCAAGACATATTTTAATTATTTCTCACAAATTTAAAAAGAATCTTCAAAATATGAAGCCGAAATATTTTTCGCCCAAAACAAAATCAAACATGGCTAAAATACATTCAAACAACCCTAAACCAATCAGAAGACTATGACCATTTTTTTTTGTATCTCAAGGGTTTAATTCAATTCAATGCGCGTCGCTTTAATTTTTTGTGCTAATTAAAGAAAAAAAATTATATGTAATATACTAATTTAATCAAACTTGTAGGGCTTGTTTGTTTGGTGTTTGAGAGAATAGTGGAGGTTTGTGAAATAATCTCGATTTACGTAATGTTGTTTGTTTAGGTTTTGAGAAAGTGGTTTGAGAAATAAAGTAGGTGTAAGTTTTATTAGAAGAATTAGGTTGTAGGTGTAAGATGGATAATATTTTATATCAAATTATGTTTGTTATGGGAGATAAGTTGGTTAAGAGGTGGTTACTTTATGTCACATCAAAATAGAGTTTGTATAAATATTTCTTTTAGAGATGATAAATTTCGTTTCAAAAAATATAAAACATATTTATTTCATTTTTACCAAACACGAAATAATTTTTGAAAATACCAAACAAACATGCCTGCAATATCTTTCATCTTCTCAGTCAAACGTCGTCAAATATATAATTCGGGTCAGGTAAGTAAGAAAATTTGGATGACAATATTTTTTCTAACAAGTTGAATTGTCTAGCATCTCGCAAGAAAATCAGTGCATTGTCATTCACTTTAATTTCTAATTCATATATAATATTCTAGAATTTTTGACGAGGGTGGAAAACTTGAAAGAGTTTCATAGACCGGGTCACCAGAATTTATAATATTCAAACATTAACCCAAAATGTACCGCTATGTTTTTTCTTTTTGGTCAGGTCTACCGCTATGTATTAGCCTACCAAAAGTGACCCATAAAAAAGGAAAATTCTTGAATACACTTGGTCCGTAAGATTTTCATAGATTTGTGGTTGTAAATATTAGGGGTGCATATGGTTTTCAAAATTGTACCGTACTGTATCGAATGTTAGGTTTTTTTTCTCAAAATTGAAGGTCTTAGTATGAATGAAAACCGTACCGAGTATTTTGGTATGGCGTCAAATTTGTGAACATTTTCTTTTCCAATGCTTTATTTAATGTAAAAAAAATAGTTTGTAAGATGTTATAATATTATTTTTTATATAATTGTCAACTATGTAATCGACTATATAAGAAAAATTACATGAAAAAAGTTTGTTTGAAAAAATCGCAAAATCGTACCGCACAAAACTGAGTTTGTTGGTATGGTTCATAAAACTCGAGTTTGCTTTTGAGTTTTTTGAAACCGTACTAATTGGCACGGTACAAATTTTGTTTAAAAAACTGCAAAATCGTACCATGTGCACCCCTAGTAAATATACCACGTTATACATTGTGACAACATGATATTATCAAAATATATAATGTAACCCAAGGTGGTTGGACCAAGTGGTAGTGACTTGCGACCCCCAGAGGCGAGACTCAAGTTCGAATCCTATTCGAGACATCACACTGGGGAGGACCTATACCCTTTGCACTCTTCGGTCCGAGCTGTAAATACACAGTCTAGTAGATCAAAAAAAAAAAAATCAAAATATATAATGTGATTTATTTACAACCACAAGTTCTATAAAAAGCATGTAAAGACATGGTTTATGCAATTTTTTTCCCAAAAAGTATGATAAGCACGTATATTTCATTTTTCCATTGAAATCATAAGTGATAAACACAACTCGCGGTTGCTATGAGTCTATGACTAGATTATTGTACTAATTAAACATATTTTTGGTATACCCATGAATAGTCGGTGAATTTTTTAATTGCATGGCTTCATTTGCTCTATTTTAGAGATAATCTTATCTAAAGTGTCCTATTACGTACTACTGGCCAATAAGAATAGAAGAGAGATTGATTCACATTATTAATTGTATACTATTAGAATATTAGTATTAAAAAAAATAAAAAAAAGGACTCAACAATTAATTTGCTTAACATATCGGAATTTTAAACATGTAAGATCCGGATGACTACATTAGGAGAATATCAAATCTCTTTGGCTAATTTTTTGTTTGGCTCTTTAAATATTAAGAGCTTGTGACTTATTTCAATACAATTGAATTGAATTTAAATTATAATTTATCATACTCCATTTAAATTAGGACAAACAGGTTTTTTTAGCTGCCACTATCCATTGCCTCTGTACAAGGCAGTTGATATTATTCAGAATCTACATCATTATATTGAGAAATCTTTAGATTTGTCAAATCAAAATTCGAAAGATGTATTAATAGTAAGTCCCACTAATATGAAGCTGGTCCACTTCCTACTTTTGCAGGCCAATGGAGCATTCTGTTTTGTGGCAACTTGACGCTGATTCGCTTTACCCAGCTTTTTAGCACCACTGTCGATCTGTCAGTACTAACTTAATTTTAATTTAAAAAATAATGTAATCGTATATTATTAATGCAATTTTTAACTACAAGAAAAATACATTTACTTTGTACGTGGCTAGTTAATTATATTGCTAAATTTTGTAAATTATAGGATTATAAAAAAATTATCTAGTTCATTTCATAATAGTAGTTTTCATTTGTAAGACCATCTCCAACAGACCTCTTAAATTTTGACCTCTTATCTTATAATTTAAGGGGTGAATAGTGTTATACATTCCCACTTTTTACTCTGCACTCCAACAACTAGTTTATATTTTAAGATTCTACTTTTAAACAACAACACCATTTCACTCCAATATCTAGATTATATTTAATTATGATTTACATATAATAATAGTGATATATATATATATATATATATATATATATATATATATATATATATATATATATATAATATTTATTTTTTAATATAAGATAAAATTTATTTAATATAATAATAAAATATTATTATTTTGAGAAAATAATAATAATTTAAATTAAATATGAATTTAAATTAAATATTTCGTGAAAGTAATATAAAATGAAAATATTAAGATTTCAAAACAATAGTATGAATTACTATTTTAAAATATTTTTTATTTTCTACGGAAAAGTACAAAAGATTTGTACTTTCAATGCAAAAAGGGCTTTTAGCAATTAACTTTGGCCTCTTATATTGAAGAGGCCAAACTTATAATTTTTTGTGGGTCTTAAAATATAAGAGCTCTCTTGGAGCTCAATTTTTTGGCAAAACTTATCCCCCCCCCCCCCCCCCCCCACCCCCCCCCCCACCCCCCCCCCCACCCCCCCCCCCCCCCTCCCCCCCCCCCCCCCCCCCCCCTCACCACCCCCCCACCCCCCCCCCCCCCCCCCCCCCCCCCCCCCCACCCCCCCCCCCCCCCACCCCCCCCCCCCCCCACCCCCCCCCCCCCCCACCCCCCCCCCCCCCCACCCCCCCCCCCCCCCACCCCCCCCCCCCCCCACCCCCCCCCCCCCCCACCCCCCCCCCCCCCCACCCCCCCCCCCCCCCACCCCCCCCCCCCCCCACCCCCCCCCCCCCCCACCCCCCCCCCCCCCCACCCCCCCCCCCCCCCACCCCCCCCCCCCCCCACCCCCCCCCCCCCCCACCCCCCCCCCCCCCCACCCCCCCCCCCCCCCACCCCCCCCCCCCCCCACCCCCCCCCCCCCCCACCCCCCCCCCCCCCCACCCCCCCCCCCCCCCACCCCCCCCCCCCCCCACCCCCCCCCCCCCCCACCCAAAGGGAGTTTTTGTGCAAACGTTCAAAAGTACAAGGTAGTTTTGCGCAAACATTCAAAAGTACAAGGGAGTTTTGTACAAACGTTAAAAGTACAAGGATGTTTTGAGCAAACATTTAAAAATACAAGGAAGTTTTACACAAATAAAATTATACAAAAATTAATTGTGTTAGTAACTAACGGAGATTGGGTGTTTTATGCAGGGTTTTTGAAAGTACAAGGGAGTCTGATGCAAAAAAAAAAAAATTCACATGCTAGTTTTGCATTTATCCCAATCGCAACATATATGTAAATTTAATTTTCAGACAAGTCGAATCTGAACCAAAAGTTTTCTTTATCAAGTTAGGGGAAAAGAGATTTAAGCAGGCTATTGTCCATGTGTTATAATAAGTTTTAAAAAAAATTACAAACAATAGCATAATCCTCTATAACCAAAACAATTGCAAATGAATCAATATAATCAGAACCAGATTCACCATCCTCCGTAAACAATGTGAAATGCTTGAGAATATGTACTGGTCTTAGCCCTCACCCCACACTTTTAAGCTACACTTAGCTGATCATACGCCGTAAATTAGAGAAACACGAGTAAATATAACGGGCCTTTTTAAGTGGTAGAAATGTGATTCGTGTTAGTAACATTCAGATTAAAACCATAGCCAAAAAGCATATACGCAGACATTTTTCTAGTAAAATTAAGATTCGTTCTATCAACCCTTTAGACGTAGCATAATAGCTAAAAGTGTGATCCGTGTTATTAACAATTTAGAGTAAGAAATTGTAGCTACAAAACATACGCAATCATTTCAATAGTAATAGTAATACCTACACACATGAACTTTGTTTAACAAAAAATGCATTTACATTTCAATTTGTGAGGAAAGTGGACAGCACTAAGTGCACAAAACCGCAAACTCTTTTCCGTTTTCTTAGCAAATCTCAAATACGCAACACTTCACACTGATTTCCTTTGCATCGTGCACGACAAACAGGGCACTTGAAGACACTCTCAAGATTGTCATTGCATAACTTGACGATAGATTGCCTGCACATGAAATGCCCACAAGGCAAAAGCATAAGAGGATTCTCTCCACTGGCTTGTTCCCAACTCGCAGGACAAAAAAATATCGTGTGGAAGTAAAACTCATCATCCATTTTTAACTCCTCTGTAAGTAAATCTTTCATAAAGGTAGGCAAAACTTGACATCCAGCATCAATTGTCACACTTAATGGACTCTTCTTACATGGTTGCTCTATTACATTGCAGTACAATGTTGTGAATTGTTTAGCTAATTCTTCCCACTTTCCGGAGCTTACAAATTCTTTACACGGTGAGGAATCAAGCCTTCCAGCATATATGACACAACTTATAACTTTTCGGAATTTGTACCAATAAGTTGAAGCAAAAGGAGACAAGAACTCTTTAGCATACTCTAAACCTTCCACACAACCCCTATTTTCCAGGATGTCCACATACTTAAGGGAATGGATTTCAAATTTGATGTTGGCTCCATTTAGTGTAAGTCTATCATGATTGTTTGCCCAGTTTAGAGCAGGCTCGAGGTTCCTGTTCTTTATGGCTTCAAGTATTCGATGCATTTCTTGGAAGAAAGGTTTTACGGTTGGAGCCTCGAGTTCTTTGGACTCGTTCAAGAAACTGTCACCGAGTTCAAATTGGTCTTCCCTGTAGAAATGGGTGGCGATTATTTGGTTAAGTGTACTGATATCGAAATCTGTTTTATCGCGATTAGACTCTGATATGTCTGGAATGAAAGATTCTTCAAGAAGGTTCTGGTGCTCGTTCAACGCAGTATCCAATTCCTTTTGCGTGTTTTCAAGCAGAGGAGCAATTTCATTTAGCTTGCCTTTTAATTCATTCAGGATCGACTTATGATCAGTTGGAGGGTCCGTAGAATCTTGATCAGACAGTGTTGTTATTCTTGATAAAGCTTGTTCTATTTCTTGAGTCATCTGTTGTATTATTTCTTGAGATTTTGAGGAAGCAGAATCTAGCTCGTTTGTAACGTGGTCCAACGCAACTCTGATGGAATTGAAATCCATTTCTACGTTTGCAGCGGTTTAGAAAATACTACTTGCCACCTAGAACAGAGAGACAAAGAGTTTAAGTAGGAAATCAACTTAATTAATTAGTCAAGGTGAAAGCTATATAAACAAGGTGAAATTTCAAAATCGATCAATCAGTCAATCTTCATCATTTAAATAAAGAAGCTACATATTCATGTCAAGATGTGATTAGGTACATTGACCTAAATGGAGCCAAATATTCATATTTTAGTAGCATTCCATATCAGCTCAGAAATATGATCAGGAGACCTAGATAAAGGGATTTTACAATAAGGTCATAAGGAACAAGCATAAGGTCTTATTAACTATCAAAATGTTGATAAACGGTAAAAACAAGGCGGCTAAATTGCATCAAGAAAACTCGAAACACTAGGAAATCTCAAATTAGACAATATATTCCAGTAAATAGGCCTATTTAAAATTAAAGCCAAATTATTCTCTCTCTTTGTAGAGGAAAACTAATCAAGAATACAATAATACAAAATTGTTAATTTTATCAAAATCTTAATAATGCAAACAAAATTCTATGAGTAACAATCTGGCCAAATAATTAAATTTCTCTTCCTCTGTTTTTTTTTTTTTTTAATCACAATCTTTCTATCATATTGCTAAGA
Organism: Penstemon davidsonii; assembly: GCA_034814905.1. Classification (NCBI taxonomy): domain Eukaryota; kingdom Viridiplantae; phylum Streptophyta; class Magnoliopsida; order Lamiales; family Plantaginaceae; genus Penstemon; species Penstemon davidsonii. The sequence continues at coordinate 12,282,966 of JAYDYQ010002688.1, forward strand.
CACAGTTTTCCACCCCCAAAATAAACAAGATATTTATTCTTTTTTATTTTGTTCTTGCCAAACATTTTCCAAAACTAGGGTGTTTAAGAATACGTTCACGGTGAATTTCTTCAGGAACAAGAAATGAACACAAAGATACACAAATTGAAATTCAGGCGCATAATTGTAGCTTAATTATGAAGCAAGAAGACAAATTCATCGGCATTTCCCTAACTAAAACCCAAAATTCAAACATGGGTTTAATTTGAAAATTAAAATCCAAACGAATAACCACATCACCTAAAACGGATAATCCATTAAAACAACTTTCAGTATTCAAGAATCATACACAAATTGGTACATACGCAGTACAAATTATTCAGCGAAGAGAGAATAAGTATCTAACCAGACCAGAAGAAGATAGCGGGAAAGTGTAGAAAGTGGAATTGAATATTGATAAGAGGGCACTTCGGGAAAAATATTTGGATGTGAAGAGGCGAGGAGAGTCTGCTTTCCATTTATATTTCAGAATATATTTCTCTATTGACAATTCTGCCCCTGGCGCCATGCTAATTGGGTTGGGCCTATAATATACTGGAAAATCTTGGCCCAAATATTGCCCACAAATCTCTTAGGCCTATAAAAGTTTTTCATTAATGGCATGTAGGGCTGTCATTAGGGCGGATTTTAATTTGAATCCGATCCGAGTCCGACCTGATTTATTAGAATTTTAATTTAATTAGAGATTCGATGGATCTGATCCAATTATAAACATCTGAAATCTGAAATACGTTGAGCGAATATGAATTTAGGTCGATCCGATTCGTTAGAGATCCGTATCCGACAATAAATAAAAGAATTATATATATACATAATATTTTATTAAAATAAGTAACATTAATAATATTTTATCATTAGGTTAAGATGATTATAGTTAATATTCATTCATAATTACATTTTTTACGTATATTTTCATCAAAAAATATGAATAATAGTTAAGAAATTTGAACATGTGAGCTAAATTACATAAAATCGTAAAATTACCAAACTTGTTTTAGGTAAAAATACTGGTGTTAATTTTGAAAATAAAGATTTTATTGAACCCCAAAAAGATTTGATATCCAACCAAATTCGACTAAGATCTGATGAACTTGAGAAGTCTAGACCCGAGCGAGATCCGAACTCAACCCGATATAAACGGTTCCGGATATATGGCGAGCTTGATCCATCCTATTGACATACCTAAATGGCATGCAAATTGGGTTGGGCCTAAAATTTAATACTAATTGCATGGTAAACTATTATTATCTACTTTCGTTTTATAATTTATCGTTACATTTATATTTTTGTTATCAAAGTGTAATTATTTGCCCACTTAGGCCATCTCCAACCGAGCCGGCAACCGGGCATGAGGGGAGGTTGCTGGCGGTGCTCGGTTGAAGATGACAAAAGGCATGAAGGGGAGCACCTCGGGCAGGGCGGCTAGGCAGGAGGGCAAGCGGACAATGACCGCCCGCTTGCCTGCTGGTCAACGCGCCCAACATGACTCAAATTATCAATTGATATGGGCCACCCATTGGTTCTATTTTTTTTTTTTATACTTTATTTTTTGTCTTGCACTTTCTTTTTTCTTTTGTGTGTGTGGATTATGTCTTGCACATTGAATTGATTACGTCTTTTTTTTTTTAGTTAACTTTTTTGTTTAATTAATTAAATTATAAATATTAGATTTTTATTTTTAATAACATTGTATTTTTTTATTTTGTGTTAAATTTAATAACGTGATTAGTTTAAATTTTAAATTGACTATATTCCTAAAATTCATACAAATAAAATAATAAAATAAATTTGAACAATTTTTGGTTATTATTATTATTATTAATAAAATGAGTTTGAGTGGGAAGAGAGTTGTGAAATTGAATTAATGGATGATGACTGCCCTTCGGTTGGAGATGAGTTTTTTAGGTGGGTCGAAGAGGTATGAGGGCAAGACAATTGGGCAATTGGGCGATCAATTGGGCAATTGGGCAAGGGTTTTGATTGGAGATGGCCTTACATTATAAAATTTATTTACCACTTATAAATTTATTTATGCACCATAGTTTCAACAGTAAAGAATCATATATAATTGGGAGTTGTCTCAAAAAAAAATATATATGATTGGGAGTAGGGCTGTCAATGGGTCGGATTCTGGTCGGATTAGGCTTGTCCAGATCCGGCTCCATTTATATCGGATCTAATCCTGTCGGATTCGGATCTTGCTTGGATTGTGCTCGGATCTAGATTTTTTGAATCCAACGGATCTTGGTCGAATTTGGCCGAATATCGAATCTTTTTCGGATTCAATAATTTTTCATTTAAAAAGTTAAATTAATATTTTTTCCTAAAACAAGTTTATTATCTTGTAAATTTTATTTAATTTTAACTCACATGTTCAAAGTTTCTTTACTATATTCATATTTGTAGAATGAAAATATTGGTTTAAATAAATTTATAAACGAGTTATAAATTATTATCTTCTTAAATTGACGGTGAAATATTATTAATGATACTTACTTTTATAAAACATTATGTATATATATCTTTCTTTTTATTTATTGTCGGATACTGATATTTAACGGATCGGATCGACCTAAATCCATATTCGCTCCATGAGTTTCGGATTACGGATCTTTATAATCGGATTAGGTCCATCGAATCTCTAATCGGACAATTATACTAATAAATCGAACCGGATTCGAAAAGATCCGGATTGAAATCCGCCCCATTGACAGCCCTAATTGGGAGTTAGTCGAATTCGGCTTCAGTATTGCTCGATCGATTAACACCTATAGGAGAATTTGTAGTTAGTTGCACGTGGAGCAACTTATATTTTTCTTTGTACCAATTATTAAAAAAAAAAAATGAAATTGAGCAAATGTAGAAGAGATCCTGGAAAGAGAACCTTGGGCTAGCTCCACATATTTTAGTTAGATGTACTAGCCTACTAGGTGTAAGATGCTACAAGCACTCAAAAAAAAAAAAAAAAGATGCTACTCTGTATTCACTTTTTAATATTTATGGATTATCACCAAAAGTAATTTTAAGAAAAGAAGAAGAGCTGGTAACCCTGAACCAAATCTAAACTTTGGGTTGATATGAATTCAGACTGAGTTGGGGTCTTTTTTATAAATTTTATTTATATCTAATCTAATCTAATCTTAAATCAAGCTCAAACCCAATTTTTATTCAAATTTAGTTAAACTTTAAATTTATAAAACATGTTGATTTGACAAATATCACTTACATTCTTTGTATAAAAGTAGTGGACTTGACACATATCACTTATTTGTCTCGTCAAACATAATATTGAAGATCAATTTAGATCATATTTTAAATGTTTGAAACTCACAAAAATTAGCATTCAAACTCAACCAAATCATGTTTAAAAGATTTCGCTTAAACCACTTAATTAAACCAATGCTTCAAAATCAAAATCAAATGAAAACGAACCAACACCAATTAATATGAGCCCCTTACAAATTTTTCAGTTGAAGTATAATAAATACTACTCTAGTTAATATTAAATAAAACAATTTAATAAATTGATACATGTCTTTGTTTTGACTTTTCGTACATTTGTTACATGAATGACATATGAAATGTACTACTTGGAGTGTGTATTTTTTTTCATTTTAACTTCAATGGAAAAGTAATTCTTCAAATTTCATATCCACTATATATTACTAAAAATGACTGATTTGATTACCAATTCAAATTTAAATACAATTGATCTAGTGAAAATGATTAATCATCACAATATGAAGATTCATGTTTTAATATCCGTCGAAAAAAATTCTCACGTAATGTGTCTGAGATGCTAAAATAATTAAGACAACTAAAAAAAGTTGCACGAAATAATAATTCATTTTTCTTTTTCTTTTTTTTTAATATAAAATTTCTTATTTTATGAAATCAAATGGGTGCAAAGTTGCATGGACTTGTTTGATTGTGATGTCCAATAGCTTTGGAGTTGGAGCTTCTACTCCCACATCAACAAATATAATTAATTTGGTCCCTTTCCCATTTATTGCTTCAAGAAAATATAAAAAGAAATCATGATAAGATAACCCCAGTATACCCCTCCCCCGTATACGACAAATCCCCACCATCCCTATGCATCATCTCTTCTCAAACGATCCATCAAAATCAACACCACACCCCCACCCCCACATAAATAAAATGCAATGCTTCAATTTAAATTACTATATTTAATAAGTAAATCCCACTACATTCCCCCCTTCCCCAGTTATTATTTTCCACTTCTACTTTGTTTTGGCAATTCATCTTTATTACAACCTCAGTTACTGCAGTATGTATGGTTTAAAGGAAATTTCTCAGATAAAACCTACTTCTGCAAAGGTATTATCGGATTTCAATTCATTAATTGAATTCATTCCAACTTTTGTTACTGGTTCTGTTGGTCCCCCAGACGTCTTTTGAGAATTGGGAAAGTGGACTAGTATTTATTGGAGTTTGAATTTAACCACAAGTGATTCAGGAATATTTCACACTCAGAAATAAGTCTAATTTAGACGTCAGAGAACTTAATTATTTATGAAAATTGTGACATTTATCTACAGTTAGGACCTTAGTTATTAATTAGGTGTGAAAAAATGAAGCCAGTCCCTACTAAATATTAGAAATTTTAAGACCAAACACGGTTTAATAAGACCCATTAAATTACAACACAAATGTATTAAATTGAATATATATACCTCATTCATTGTGGTCTTATAAAGAATTACACTCTCAGATTTTACATCGTCGGGGATAAAATGTTCATTAGACAAAATCTCAGGAGGTGAAATATCTATTACACATATCACAAGGAGTAAAATGAAGGGAACATGTTATCAATGTAGAATCAAATTAATCATTTTCCACATTAAAATGAAGTTTCATTCGCACTATAGAATGCATGTACTGTCGTACACGAGAAAAGAAATATAACACTCATTTCTACATATCACAAGTGATAATATGCCTATTTCCATATCATAACGAGTGCATTGTTTTATAAAGATACGAGCCAATTTATTAAAATCCCCATTAATGTAAATGCATTGTATGCTATATCATATTTAATTTGATATATTTGTTGAACTTTTTATGAGTTTTACCTAATTATAGATCAAGGAAGTGCTTGGTCAACAAAGTTGTAGCTAATAGGATAAGATTGATTATCAATCTTCCGAAAGTCATTTAGTTAGTTTTGTACTTACTAAAATAGCAGTTCCAGCTGATTTACATCAAGTTGACCCGCTCTACGTAAGTAACCTTAATTATAATCTACACAGAAGCACATCAGTCGGCAAATTACTCATTATTAATTTTTGTCTAAAATTTAATAATTTGACTTTTTAGTTTTAGCTTATCAAACCTAATGGCTAATGTCATCCAATCACATTTTTTTGTTAACTTTTGCCAATAAAAAGGAACATAGTAGACCTTATTTGGTTAGATTTTGACTCAGTCTCGCGGTTTTGTGAAACTGAGTCAAAATCTAACTAAATGAAGTATGAATTTAGGTTTTAGGAAACTTAGGGTGTATGTGGATGGGTTTTGGCCCGGTCTGGCTGGTTTCGCGAGACCGAGCCAAAAACCTTTCAAATGAGTTTTCGTCAAACCCATAAAATCATAAAAAAATTATTCAAAAACTCACATTCAAATTCTTCAAACCTATAAAACATTGATTTGACACCTACCACCTATTTTTTCTCTCAAATCTCACTAAAAAAAACATTGATTTAATATATACCACCTACTTTTTCCTCTAAACCCCAACTTCCAAACTCAATCCAAGTGGGGTTTCAACTTATTCAAATCACAAAACCCAACTGCCAAAACCCATCCAAATGAGGTCTCAAAGGTTTTATCGAAACCACCCAAACCATTTTTTTTAAAACCGAGACTCGCTAACCCGAGCAAAAACCCATCCAAATAAACCCTTAGCTTTCAACTTTAAACTCATAAAAAACAATAATTTGATACGTACCCCCTAATTTTTCTGTACAAATTCGACATCTGATACTTTTTACCTTCAAACTCTAATATTCAAACTCAATCCGAATTCATCGAAACCACCCAAACCAATTTTTTGAAACAAAAATCAAGTGAAACCGAGCCAAAACCTAACTAAATAGGCCCTACAGATTCTGGCTCAAATGTTTGGAATTTTTGTTGGACGACATGTTATTGCTGTTTTTGTCGAATTAAAATTTACCTAAAAATGTTTCAGTTTAAAATAATAATATTTCAATCAAATCAATCATCATACACTAAATTAGACAAAATCGTATGATTTGACAAGTGACATTTATATTTTTACATAAAACTCCAACATACAAAATACGTTCAAAAGCAACGCATCGTTAAATTAATATTCCTTATATTCAAAAAATTCTGGCCAAAAAACATTCAAGACATATTTTAATTATTTCTCACAAATTTAAAAAGAATCTTCAAAATATGAAGCCGAAATATTTTTCGCCCAAAACAAAATCAAACATGGCTAAAATACATTCAAACAACCCTAAACCAATCAGAAGACTATGACCATTTTTTTTTTGTATCTCAAGGGTCTAATTCAATTCAATGCGCGTCGCTTTAATTTTTTGTGCTAATTAAAGAAAAAAAATTATATGTAATATACTAATTTAATCAAACTTGTAGGGCTTGTTTGTTTGGTGTTTGAGAGAATAGTGGAGGTTTGTGAAATAATCTCGATTTACGTAATGTTGTTTGTTTAGGTTTTGAGAAAGTGGTTTGAGAAATAAAGTAGGTGTAAGTTTTATTAGAAGAATTAGGTTGTAGGTGTAAGATGGATAATATTTTATATCAAATTATGTTTGTTATGGGAGATAAGTTGGTTAAGAGGTGGTTACTTTATGTCACATCAAAATAGAGTTTGTATAAATATTTCTTTTAGAGATGATAAATTTCGTTTCAAAAAATATAAAACATATTTATTTCATTTTTACCAAACACGAAATAATTTTTGAAAATACCAAACAAACATGCCTGCAATATCTTTCATCTTCTCAGTCAAACGTCGTCAAATATATAATTCGGGTCAGGTAAGTAAGAAAATTTGGATGACAATATTTTTTCTAACAAGTTGAATTGTCTAGCATCTCGCAAGAAAATCAGTGCATTGTCATTCACTTTAATTTCTAATTCATATATAATATTCTAGAATTTTTGACGAGGGTGGAAAACTTGAAAGAGTTTCATAGACCGGGTCACCAGAATTTATAATATTCAAACATTAACCCAAAATGTACCGCTATGTTTTTTCTTTTTGGTCAGGTCTACCGCTATGTATTAGCCTACCAAAAGTGACCCATAAAAAAGGAAAATTCTTGAATACACTTGGTCAGTAAGATTTTCATAGATTTGTGGTTGTAAATATTAGGGGTGCATATGGTTTTCAAAATCGTACCGTACTGTATCGAATGTTAGGTTTTTTTTCTCAAAATTGAAGGTCTTAGTATGAATGAAAACCGTACCGAGTATTTTGGTATGGCGTCAAATTTGTGAACATTTTCTTTTCCAATGCTTTATTTAATGTAAAAAAAATAGTTTGTAAGATGTTATAATATTATTTTTTATATAATTGTCAACTATGTAATCGACTATATAAGAAAAATTACATGAAAAAAGTTTGTTTGAAAAAATCGCAAAATCGTACCGCACAAAACTGAGTTTGTTGGTATGGTTCATAAAACTCTAGTTTGCTTTTGAGTTTTTTGAAACCGTACTAATTGGCACGGTACAAATTTTGTTTAAAAAACTGCAAAATCGTACCATGTGCACCCCTAGTAAATATACCACGTTATACATTGTGACAACATGATATTATCAAAATATATAATGTAACCCAAGGTGGTTGGACCAAGTGGTAGTGACTTGCGTTCCCCAGAGGCGAAATTCAAGTTCGAATCCTATTGAAGACATCACACTGGGGAGAACCTATACGCTTTGCACTCTTCGATCCGAGCTGTAAATACACAGTCTAGTAGATCAAAAAAAAAAAAATCAAAATATATAATGTGATTTATTTACAACCACAAGTTCTATAAAAAGCATGTAAAGACATGGTTTATGCAATTTTTTTCCCAAAAAGTATGATAAGCACGTATATTTCATTTTTCCATTGAAATCATAAGTGATAAACACAACTCGCGGTTGCTATGAGTCTATGACTAGATTATTGTACTAATTAAACATATTTTTGGTATACCCATGAATAGTCGGTGAATTTTTTAATTGCATGGCTTCATTTGCTCTATTTTAGAGATAATCTTATCTAAAGTGTCCTATTACGTACTACTGGCCAATAAGAATAGAAGAGAGATTGATTCACATTATTAATTGTATACTATTAGAATATTAGTATTAAAAAAAATAAAAAAAAGGACTCAACAATTAATTTGCTTAACATATCGGAATTTTAAACATGTAAGATCCGGATGACTACATTAGGAGAATATCAAATCTCTTTGGCTAATTTTTTGTTTGGCTCTTTAAATATTAAGAGCTTGTGACTTATTTCAATACAATTGAATTGAATTTAAATTATAATTTATCATACTCCATTTAAATTAGGACAAACAGGTTTTTTTAGCTGCCACTATCCATTGCCTCTGTACAAGGCAGTTGATATTATTCAGAATCTACATCATTATATTGAGAAATCTTTAGATTTGTCAAATCAAAATTCGAAAGATGTATTAATAGTAAGTCCCACTAATATGAAGCTGGTCCACTTCCTACTTTTGCAGGCCAATGGAGCATTCTGTTTTGTGGCAACTTGACGCTGATTCGCTTTACCCAGCTTTTTAGCACCACTGTCGATCTGTCAGTACTAACTTAATTTTAATTTAAAAAATAATGTAATCGTATATTATTAATGCAATTTTTAACTACAAGAAAAATACATTTACTTTGTACGTGGCTAGTTAATTATATTGCTAAATTTTGTAAATTATAGGATTATAAAAAAATTATCTAGTTCATTTCATAATAGTAGTTTTCATTTGTAAGACCATCTCCAACAGACCTCTTAAATTTTGACCTCTTATCTTATAATTTAAGGGGTGAATAGTGTTATACATTCCCACTTTTTACTCTGCACTCCAACAACTAGTTTATATTTTAAGATTCTACTTTTAAACAACAACACCATTTCACTCCAATATCTAGATTATATTTAATTATGATTTACATATAATAATAGTGATATATATATATATATATATATATATATATATATATATATATATATATATATATATTTTATTTATTTTTTTATATAAGATAAAATGTATTTAAGAGAATAATAAAATATTATTATTTGGAGAACATAATAATAATTTAAATTAAATATGAATTTAAATTAAATATTTCGTGAAAGTAATATAAAATTAAAATATTATTATTTCAAAAAAATAATATGAATTACTATTTTAAAATATTTTTTATTTTCTACGGGAAAAGTACAAAAGATTTGTACTTTCAATGCAAAAAGGGCTTTTAGCAATTAACTTTGGCCTCTTATATTGAAGAGGCCAAACTTATAATTTTCTGTGGGTCTTAAAATATAAGAGCTCTCTTGGAGCTCAATTTTTTGGCAAAACTTATATTTTTTCTTATAATTTGAGTTATAAATGGTCCCTTGGAGATGGTCTAAGAGCTCTATTTATTTATTTTTAATGGCCACATCATTGAACGTCTTTAAATTTCTTATTCAAGTATTAAAATATTTTCTATTACAACAAATAAAACAATGAATATCATTTATATTTGTATTTGTCAAATACGAAAAAATTTCATCATCACGAATTTTTAATGTGAATGATACACAACAATAAAGACAATTATGTTAATTTATATACCAAATTTTCGTTGATTTCATATGTTTTCAACGACTTCATTTTTTCACTGGTTTTACCCATTGTTTCATCAATTCCACCAATTTTCATTGATTCACCGTTTCTTCATGAATTTCACCCGAATTTTCATCAATTTCACATGTATTTACCAATTTTATAGACAATTTTTTTTATCGAGTTCATCCGTTTTTCCACCAGCTTTCCCAGTATTTCACCGAGTTTACCTGAATTTTCATTGAATTCAAATGTTTTTGCCAATTTCATAGAATTTTTTTATCGATATATATTACCAATTTTCATCTATTTCACCCGTTTTCTATCGACTTCACCCATTTTTCACAAAAAAAAAAGAATTTCATGAAAATTCGAGGTTATGCATATTTTGATATTAATTATATTTTACTTCTCTAGCCAAAGAAAATTTGCGTACATAATTAAGTCATAAGCATTTTTTGTTATTCCATATGTAGGATGTGATTCTACTTTTTTTTTTGGTTGTAGCATAATGATATTTAAGAGATTTAGAGGAGTGTTTATGACTAATATACTAAAGTAACGGACTCAGGTTCGAATCCCTGTTGGGAGAGGTTCCCACTTTATGTGTCCAACACGCCTCGAAAGGGATTAAACCCTTGGGAAACAAAAAAAAATATACTAAAAAAGCTTGAAATGATACAAATAGTATTTTTTCACTTAAAAAATATATTGATGCTAAATTATAAAAATTTTACATATATATTGTAGGAGCCCAACAATATAATCCTAGTGGTGAATTATAGTCAACTTTCCACCTTCATGAGAATAAAATTGACAAATGACCATAAAATATTGAAAAATTGACTCAAAATTTTATATTGACAAAATTCTAATCTTTAGTGTGCAAGTTGTTGTTTTCGCTTATTAGAAGAAAATTAAAGCTGATAGATTAGGAATATTTGTTCCTTCAATGCCATACAATATGATGAATTTATAATTTTTGAAAAATCTGAAATCATACTTCTACCTCGACGTAAATTCACACTTTATCAATTAATTTTCTAAAATTTGTAGTTAAGCACACCACCTTACAAATTATTACAATGTTCCCCATAATTTCACCAAATCAATGTTTTCTAATAAGTTAATACATGTTTAAATTAAGAAAAAATAAATATAAATATAATTTACTTGATTGTGTTCAATACTTGATTCATAAAAATTTTAGCCTGAATTTCTCAAATAAGATTCAATGTTTTAGTTTGTTTGATGTTTGATTGTCAGGAAAGTTATAGAAAATGAGGAAAATGAAGTGAAATAAGGACAAAGAGTTTTTTTAGCTTGTTTGGTACAGGGAAATGTAATTTCTATTTTCTCATATGGTGTTTGGTTAATATAAAAGGAAGTTACAAATTTTCCTTCTCTTTGTAGAAAATATTTTCCTACCACTTTGATAGGAAATTTCATATCTAATTATTCATTAATAATATCTTACAAACTTGAATAAGAGCATTTTTGTCTTCACAAAAAAAAAAAAAAACTTAAATTATTCATACTTTTATAATAATAAGTATAGATATAGATAGATATAGATAGCTAGATTAAATTATTAATACTTAAAGCTGTAGATATTGTGTGGCTAATTACCTATATCCCTTAGAGGTTAGATGAAATTATAAAAGTTTCTTCCGAGGACGTTATAATAATTATAAACATCTAATTACGTAACGAACTTTAATTTTTACTTTACAGATATATCCTATGTCATTATTTTAGGGGAAAATGGTAAATACATCATTGCGTTAATATCATAAAACTAAAAATTTCATTCAATTACAATCAATATAATATAAATAAAATCAACTATCAAACACTAGTAACTCCACATTGAATTGATTAGAAGATAACCTACGGTTGTGAATTAAATTCAAACAACAACCTCATTGACCATCTGTTATTAAGTTTCTAATGGAAAAGATGATGTTGTCATCAAATAACAAATAACAGTGAAATATCAATTTTGTTCTTAATTAAAAGTGACATTGAGGTTGTCCTAAAGTCTTAAATATCTCTCGGTGTGCACATTTTGACGGTTGATTATGATATGAGATCACAAGACTATTATGAAATGATTCATAGTCGTATCCATATTGGCATGTTGCAAAGGTCAAAGTACGTAGTGTGACAAATACAAAATGTAAATTTCTCGTAACCCAATAAAAATATGAACAACTCGATAACCACTCATATATATATGATTATATAGTTGTGACAAATAAGATCATATAGTAAATAAAAATTAGTTTAAGTAAATCATGTCATTAGAAGGACTATATAATATTACTACCAAATATTCAATGGTTTAAAATCACACATATATATTTTGGTAAGTTTTTAATTTTATTTTTATGTCATGATACCATTATCATTTGTTAATTCCTTTTCGATAACGTAAACTTTACTACTTTAGACAAGAAAATAATGGTCTAGTAAGTTAAATGCTTCAATTATTTGTTTTATTTCTTTTTAATTTCTAGAAGGTGTCGAGAATAGTGGTGTTACCCTAATTCAACGTGGATGTATTTTGATGGGTTTGAATTGGATGGATAAATTTTCTGAGAGAATTTAATTAAGCTTGCAACACAAACATCATTTGATGTCGAGGGCGATTCTAACAAAACTCCTTCGATTCTTAAGACATAAATTTGTAAAATGCGAGCAAAAGGGGGAGAGATTTTCTTGAATATGAATAAGGATTATGTTGATTGTAATTTGTATTACTAAGATATATTGTTGTTGGTGTTAGGGTTGCACAATTATTGGATTTGACACAAATATATTGAGATATTTAATTCGGATTGATGCATTGGTTTTTGCTATGATTTCGTTAGAATTTCTATTTTATATAAATTTCATGTGTGGACTAAAATCAAGTACCTAGGTTGTGTTTAATTCATGGATCAAAGTTTCGTTTTCGATATATGTTTCGGTCAGTTGAATATTGAAAAAATTTCGAAAACGTCGTGGAAAAACTAGGATCAAAGATTATTAAATTAAGAAAATAAAAGTTTCAAGGCAAATATGAAAGAAACTTTTCAATATTTTCGACGAAAAAGATGGAAATTTTGATCCATGGTTTGATTAATTCAGTGAGTAAAACACTAATGAAAAAACTTAGATTTCGAAATTTATAATCACGTGATTCTCAAATTTAGTTTTATATCCAAGTATAATGCAGGGGGCAAAAAAGTACTTCTCAATATAAATAGCCATATTCAAGAAATTAAAAAGGGCTTTTTGGATATTTGCCTTAAACTCCACCGTGCACCTGGTGCACCAAAAAGTCACCCTTTTCATGCAAAATTCACGGAATTTGGATATGAATGCTTCAATTTGACTGAAGGATCAAATCTAACCCTAGTCCACCCAACCCTGGTTAAAGTCATGGTTAGCAACCCTATAAATTAGGCCCTCACCTCTTTATATTTCCTCACCACCTTCTCCCTCATCATCACTCTACTTTGATGATCGAGCCGTCAATTTTCATTTCCTTTTCCAATTAGATTAAACCTATTTTACATTTTCCTCCAATTTCCGGTGCGATTTCCTTTCCTTTTTCTCCAATTTTACTATATTACTACCGATTAATTAAACAGAGTAATGAATTCGAATTAATCGTAAAATTACAACTATGCTAAATGCTTTGTATTTGATTTAATAATTTGTAATTGTGTATTAAATTTGTGCAGGGAGAAGAAATGGCAGCAAACAGTAACGGACGTGTGAGCATGGCTAACGGCGGCGCCGGAACGGGTCGGAACGGGTTACCGAAGATTGAAACTCAGAAGAGAGCAAGCGGAATATGCCACGACGACAGCACGACGCCGATAAAGGCTCAGACGATTGATGAACTTCATTCTCTCCAGAAGAAGAGATCGGCGCCGACCACTCCTCTTGATGGGGTTCAGGGCCCCTTTTCCGGCCTATCCGAAGAGGAACGCAGCAAACAGCAACTTCAGTCAATCAGGTACGGTGAATTTTTCTTTTAAGAAACGTGATATTAATTTAATTTAGGTGATTTTGTTAGCTAATTTGGTTTGCAATTTCAATTTTGGAGGTTTTACTTTTTGAGGGATTCTGCCCGCCGCTGATACTATACGTGTCTATTTAAATATATGAACACGTTATTTGCAGGGATAGTACGTAGCACCAAACAGTAATCTTATTCTGGTCAACTGAAAAAAAAAAAAAATAATTCTTAGTGAAATAAATTACTTAGATATATTATTTATAACTAATTAAGGAGTTAATTAAATGCAAAAACGTATTCATATGATCATGAATTAATACTCCATCCATCCTTTTTTTCTACACCTTTTACTTTTTGTACGAAGTTTTATGGAAAGAGTTGAAAAAGTAAAAAAAATCGGTATTTTTATTTTTATAATCTTGATAAAAATTGTGATTGAAAATTAGTGATGTCAAATTATTATTTCATGTGAGAGAATATTTTAAAAAATAATAATACTATTTTGGAACATTCAAAACAGAAATAGAAGTAAAGATTTAGGGTGTAAAGGAGTATGAAAAATGCAAAAATGGAAGGGATATTTTAGCGTTAAATCTAATCTTTAAGGTATAATTACATAAACACCCCATCTGATCTCAATAATTACAAAGACTGTTAGTAATGAAAAGGATACAAAAAATTGAAAAGACAAATAATAGTCTAAACTGGTTCAACTCAAATTCTAATGAGTCAACCATATCTAAAAGCTATGGATATGCTCATTTATATCTATAAATAGAAATCTTTTTTTTTACTAAAAACAATAAAATAAAAGTATTAGAAATAATAAAAAATCCTTCTTTTATGTTAAAAATTTAACTGTAGGTCATATTAGTTGAACTAAAAATGTTGGTGAAGAAAACAGTACTTAATTTATTGTATTTATTGTGTAGTTAAATAATTCAAAATATAATTTAATCTTAAAATCCGTGCAAAACAGTATTTCTTGGAGTAACTATTTAAATACTTATATCAAAATTAAATAAAAATCATTGTTTAAAATTACTCTTTATAAATATATTATATTATGTAGTTGGGTAGTTCCTACAGAAAAATTGTTCAATATTTTGTCAAACTTATTGGTCAAAGTTGAACAAAATTAATCAGGGGTGTAATGAACATTTTATTTAGAAAACTAAAAGTTTATGATAGGATGATCCATCACAAACAAACTTACAAGGAAGAGTTCTAATACAATAATACCCAAAACTGATTGTGACTCAGTCCTTGAACAAAATTATGAGCTTCAAATTTTTGGTAGAGTTGACTGATGTTTCACTTCAAAATATAGATTTATATAATCATTTATCCACTAGTATTACAATAATGTGATAGAAGATTTTTGGTTTGGATGAGCGATTATCCACATGGACTTAGCTTAGTTTGGGATCCTGGAATAATTGAAAAGATTAAAATTCCTAGATCTAAATATATCATTGGTAAAAGAAATAACTGAGAATCCGATAAAATTCGCTCGAGGTCTAGTTATCTAGGAAAGTAATATTTATACCAAAGTGAAAGGGACAAATAACCAACTTTATTTTAGTTTTGAAGATATTACTTACTATCAGCATCTACTGTATACGTTGTGAAGAGACTAGCTGAAATTTTGACTAGGCCATTTCCAAGATTCAATCACATTATTAATTTTCTGGTAATCTTTGCCCATCAGTGCATCATTGGCATCACTGACAAGAGAGACTGGACCCAAAGTGGTGAAAGGAGACCCCGCGAAGCAGTCTGATACCCCTCGTGCACACGTGAGCCACCAAGATCAATTCGACCCCGCCGTTGGCGCCACAGACAGTTCTTTGAAATTCACTCATGTCCTCCACAATCTATCTCCTGCTGGTAGACATTACATGTCTCCATTCATTTATTTTTTTTGTTTAAATGATGATCAAATATTCAAAATTGTTGATTGGTATTTGGTGATCATCAATGCAGAGCTATATGAGCAGGCGATAAAGTATGAGAAGGGATCCTTCATTACAGCTAGCGGTGCTTTGGCGACCCTTTCTGGGGCCAAGACTGGCCGTTCCCCCAAGGATAAACGTGTTGTAAGGGATGAGACAACTGAGGATGATCTTTGGTGGGGAAAGTAAGTTCCGTCCCCATTTTTCTACCCATTTCATGAATATTTTAAGCAATTTTTGTCCAAACTAAGTTTTTATGTAAGGCTCATTAATGTTTTTGTCGTGTATCTTAGGGGCTCACCGAACATTGAAATGGACGAGCACACGTTCATGGTTAACAGAGAAAGAGCCGTGGATTACTTGAATTCGTTAGACAAGGTACTAAGTTGATTTATGCTTTAATCATTGTGATTTGCTCTGCAGAAATTAAATGTAGCATGTGATTGGCTGTTGAGATAAGGCATGGTGTGTCTGTGAAGTAGGTCCCTCCAAAGATATTCATTCATTAATTTTGCAAGTATCCGATGATCTGAATCGAAACGAAACCTTATCAAAATCAAATTAAAATACCACTGACTAACATTATGTTGTTTATTGATGATGTATACTAGTAACAATAAGAAATTGAGAAGATGAAACTGAATCTGGAGATGAGAGATGATAATATGTTTTTTGTCCTTTTGTCTTAATGTCCATACTCTTTGATCTCTTGGGAGGTGGGAGTGACACCAAGAGTATCTTAATAGTGTCCTTCATGGCACTTAAAACGTGTAAAATCAATCAATTTTAGTATGATTTCTGATTAATCCGTCTCTTATTCTCACTTTCTTGTTTGGTAGTTAGAGAAACTGAATTTAAGAAATTGTAATATACATAAATTTCGTTCTGTATAATCACTACTAATTAAACTCCGGTCACTTCTTGATTTCAGGTCTTTGTCAATGATCAGTTCCTAAACTGGGATCCAGAGAACCGTATCAAAGTTCGAATAGTGTCAGCCAGAGCTTACCACTCCTTATTCATGCATAACATGTAAGTAATTTAACCTTAATCTTTTCTGTTGTTATTTGCAGTTCTTGTGCTCATAAGCCCTACCAGATAAGTCATTTCAATTTTCATTAACATTAAAATAGTCCTTTGATTACACTTAGCCAAAAAGCAAGATAGAATCATGAGAGTGAGAGTTATATAAAGGTCCCACAATAAAAATGGTACATTAGTTTATTTCGACAAATGGATAACTGGGTAGGTGACAGGTGTATCCGACCCAAACCTGAAGAGCTGGAGAATTTCGGTACTCCAGACTTCACTATATACAATGCTGGACAGTTCCCTTGTAATCGATACACACATTACATGACATCTTCTACTAGCATAGATTTAAATCTTGGTAGAAGAGAAATGGTGATCCTCGGCACTCAATACGCCGGGGAGATGAAGAAAGGCTTATTCAGTGTAATGCATTATCTCATGCCAAAGCGTCAAATCCTGTCCCTACATTCTGGCTGCAATATGGGCAAAGATGGAGATGTCGCCCTTTTCTTTGGATTGTCAGGTAAAGTATCATCGGTGTCAAATCTCCGATGAGGGGCCAATCCCCCCATGCAAACGATATGTGTCTTCTCACCCTTACTCTGTGCAAGAAATGATTATTTTGTTATACAAGCTATATATCATTATTCACTAAATGTTGGATTGCCTTTTTTTATTTCAGGTACCGGAAAAACTACTTTGTCTACTGATCATAACCGGTACCTAATTGGAGACGATGAGCACTGCTGGGGTGATAATGGGGTATCAAATATTGAAGGTGGCTGCTATGCTAAGTGCATCGATCTCGTAAGGGAGAAGGAGCCTGATATTTGGAACGCTATCAAATTTGGGACTGGTATTACCCGATCCCCTTAGATTCTTGAAGTTAAAAAGTATAGACTATTGTGATTAAGTACATAAGTAATTTTTTTTCTTCTTGTTATTGGTAGTATTGGAGAATGTGGTATTCGACGAGCACACTAGAGAAGTGGATTACTCGGATAAATCTGTCACGGGTAACTAATTAATCATTTTTATGTATAATTGTAGAATAGCCTCATATTGAGTACTGTTTATTTAAATTCCATCCTTCGTTTTCTCTCTTGTTACAGAGAACACTCGAGCAGCCTATCCCATTGAATACATTCCCAATGCCAAGATCCCATGTGTTTCCTCACACCCTAAGAATGTCATACTTCTTGCTTGTGACGCGTTTGGCGTGCTTCCACCTGTGAGCAAGCTAAGTCTGGCTCAGACTATGTACCATTTCATCAGTGGCTACACTGCTCTGGTAGGCATTTAGAAAGCAAATCTCATTCTTTCAGCTCAAGTATATGGTTCTAATCGTATAAATTTTATACAGGTTGCTGGCACTGAAGAAGGAATTAAGGAGCCACAAGCAACATTCTCAGCGTGCTTTGGGGCTGCCTTTATAATGATGCATCCTACCAAGTATGCAGCCATGTTAGCTTCGAAAATGCAAATGCATGGTGCAACTGGGTGGCTAGTCAATACCGGGTGGTCTGGTGGAAGGTGGGGAAGTAGTGATAATCGTTTTTTTGCATCTTTAAAAGTTGATTATGTACTTATGCTTAAAAAAAGTTCCGACTTATCAACTTATCTTTTCTGTATATAGATATGGTTCTGGGAATCGTATAAAGTTAGCATACACGCGAAAAATCATTGATGCAATACACTCGGGCAGCCTTTTGAATGTGAATTACAAGAAAACCGAGGTGTTTGGGCTGGAAATCCCGACTGAGGTCGAGGGAGTGCCTTCCGAAATATTGGAACCGATGAATACCGTGAGTTTAACAAAGTTTTCTTTTTTCCTTCTTATATTTGGTTTCTATATTTGCCCTTTTAATTATAAACTTGGTGTGTTTTTTGTTAATGCAGTGGTCTGATAAGAAGGACTATAAGGAGACATTGCTGAAACTTGGTGGCTTGTTTAAGAACAACTTTGAAGTGTTTGTGGCTCACAAGATAGGGAAGGATGACAAATTGACTGATGAGATTATTGCTGCTGGTCCTGTGTTCTGATTTAGCTGCTGTGAAAAAGAATAAACAAATGTCTGCAGATGAAAATAATAGTGTGTTTATGTGTGTGTGTGATTATTCTGATGTAAGTTTATTTTATCAGAAAATATGAAGAATGTTGTTAAGTTGATTTATTTGATGTTGGAATGAAAGCAGGTATTTTTTTTCATGGTGGTGCCTTTTTTCAGTTGTTTCTTAAAATTGTGTTGATCTTTGATCAAATACCGATTGCTGGTAATAGTTGAACACTTGAATGAAGGCAAGCATTATTTAATAATATGGAATCCATTATTATCGCGATATAATTAAGGGAATAAATCAAATTAGCTCACTAAATCAATAAAATATAAAGTTTTATATTGCAGACATTTATTATCTTATGATTGATTGATTACTTTATCTAAAAATATTATCTAATCGTAAAATAAATATGGTTTACATACTTCTTTTTTATGAATATGGTTTACACACTTGGTTATATAAACATAACCATAGAAAGTTTTACATCTTCTAACTTAATATTAGGTCTAGGAAAAAGGTTTTAAACCTTGTGATTAAAAATTGCACTACTCAAGCAACTGACAGAAAATTAACAAAGTTTTGGTTTTATCTTAACGAATGAAATTGAAAAATTACTGAAACTTTGTTAATTTTTGAGAATTATCTATTCCGTTTCATGAACTGAAACTTGTACCGCTAAAATGCTCTCGCCAAAAGATTTCCAGCCATATAAAGAACACGAAATTTGGTCTTGTAACGAAGTAGTTATGACAAAATTAAGATTAGGTCTAAATACTCCCTGCTCGAGCACATCACGTGCAAAAAGCGTGCAATTTTGGTGATATAACGGCCACGTGGTCGTTCCCATCCTAAAAATTGATGGTAAAAGCAAATGTGTCAAACGACCTTCAGTTTTGGTATTAAATGTGTTTTTTTTGAAGGTTTGGTACCAAAAGTATAAAGTAGGTAAAAGTCGGTATCAAAAATAAAAATTTACCGCTTGCACGTGCAAAATCCGTGCCACTTAATGGATATGTACCATGCACGTGGTGAATTCTATTAAAATTTGACGGTTAAATGAAATATGTCAAGAGAGCCTAAATCATGGTATCAAATGTGTTTTTTCAGAAAGCTCAATATCAAATGTATAAAATGAACAAAAATTTGATATCAAAGTGTTTTTCCCTCAATTGTAAATCCGTATTAAGTTAGATCCATTCCAAGCCTCCATTGGTGGTCTAATCTCCACTTCGTCGTCATTCAGCAATTTCAACCGAGACCTCAATCGAGTAAGAACGTCCTCCATAGAACCTTAGAGATCTCTAGAAAAACACAAGAAGGGTGAACAATTTTCTTGTGCAGTAATGATTCAAACTAACTAGATAATTTAATTAAAGTAGATAAAAGAAATAACATTGCGTTGACTTCAATGTGTTTTTAGCTCCATAGAATGTTGCGTTGACTTCAATTTTGAAAACTTTTAATTGAAGGTGGTTCGTGAAAAAGGTTATAATACTCTCATCTTTCCGATAATAGAAGCTGCCATAAATAGGGTATGCCACTTTGGTGTAGAAAAAAAACTTACAAACTGTTGATGGTGTATCTAACTGATGCATGCATGATATTGTTCCAATTCTTTGAATACTGGCCTAATATACATCACGATACGTTTGTAGAAGAACGCTGGTGTAAGATTTAATGCGAGTTTACTTTGTTTCTTTACTTATTTTGGAATTTTTTTGTCATACATTACATCTTTAATAGGCAGTTGGGTACATTTTTTTTTAATCAACATCGATAGGCGGCTTGCACGCCTTATGGTTTGTGAGTTCAGAAGTATAAGGTCAATGCCCCTAACATTCAATTTGAAATCTTATGTAGGGTGAATATCACTTTTGGTCCGCCTTATATACTTTTTTTACAGTTTGGTCCTCCTATGTATTTTTTTTCCAATTTAGTCCCCCTTAAGTTTTTCTTAACATTTTAATCCCCATTGTCAATTATTTGTTTCATTGTAGTCCTTTTCAAAGGGTTCCAGGGCGGCTCCGACGTCACGTGATTTGCACGTGACTAACATGAAAGTTTTTTTTTGAGAAATTCAAGCAAAATAACAGGGGTATTTTGGTCTCCTCTTATTTTGCATGATATTCTAAAAAAATACCCTCATGTTGGTCACATGCAAATCACGTGACATCGGAGCCGCCCTGAAACCGCCTGAGAAGGACTTTAATGAAATAAATAATTGATAGTGGGGATTAAAATGTTAAGAAAAAGGTAAGGGGGACCAAATTGTAAAAAAAATACATAGGGAGGACCAAAAATGGATTTTAACCTCTTATGTATTTATTAAGTGTTCTTTAATTAGTTTCATTCTTTTTTTTTACAACAAACCTTAATTTCCAAATCCAGAAGACAGGCCAGATGATAGTGATGAATCAATTTAGACATAAAAGGTCTAATGTAATATCTTGTTACTAAGATGAGAGTGGGGAAACAATCTAGACATAAAAAGTCTATTGTGAAAGTTTATGTTTGTATATGTAGTACTATAAATGAGTGTGATTGCTTTGAAGAGATGTAAGGTTTCCCCGATCGGGTGGGGACTAACACCCAAAACCAGTCTCGGTTTTTCTTGATCAGGTTTTTGGGTATTTCGAAACTTGAAAAAACTCGTTTTCCTTAGTCTCAAATGGGAAAATCCGATCAGGACGGGACGGGTACCTGAAACCCGATCTCGTTTACACAGTCCTAGTTTGTACAAATGAATGGCCTACCTATTTATATTACTCAATATCCCTAATGGATGGTTGAGATTAACTTGATCTAGTGGTTATGAATCTATATCTAGAACTTTCATACCAACTAGAATGTTCTACTACATTCTACAATGTTCCACAATATTCTAAAGATCTCTACACAATTCCATATTGTTCTATGATGGCCTAGAATGTTCCACCATTGTATAGAATCTTTCGGAATGCTCCGCGTATGTGTAGACTCTTCTATACCCTTGTAGACTTATGTAGAACCTCTTGAAGATTCCCCATTGACCTGCTCCATGGCTTGAGACGAAATGATAGGATGATTAAAAGTTGGAGCAAACTTGAAATTGTGGTGATTTTGATTCACAATACTAACATATGGGGATGCTAACTTGTATTAGCTGGTGGGTATGGATCATTCCACAACATTATGATTTAGACCCATCAATAAGATTTTAGGATTTTTTTTTCTCATTTCAGAAAAAATGATATATAATTAAACTCATTGATGAATTCAAGCTTTTTCCATTGCACCGAGCTTAAAAAAAGAAACGATTATATACATATATTTAACCATCATCTGAATCAGAATCCAACAAGAAATTGATGTACATTTTAGCTCATGTTAGTTAATAATTCAGAAAAATGAAAAAAATATTAACTCGTGTCTTATTAAATTAGCGATAAGACATTGTTAATGTTACTTAACAAACAAGACACTGTTAATGTTACTTAACAAACAAGACAAATTTTAAGTATATATTAATTTATCTACTTTCAAATTCTAAGCTCTATCAGATTGAATTATCTTAGATTCATATTCAATCCGTTTATTTTCAAAATCTTCTTAATAAGACCAGGTCAATTAGTTAAATGAGAATTTGATACAATTTGGACCGGATCCACATCAGAATTCGCCCATTAACAGCCTTAGTAAACATATAATATCACTTGCTAGGTTTTGTAAGATTGCAATGAGTTTTAGTGAGATAAGCGAGTAAAGTATTTTATTTCAGAACCAACTATCATAGAATTTTATGTAAAGTTTAGTTAGTTGGGCCGAGGACGTTTGGAAGCATGGCCCAACCTAATAGGAGTAAGGAGTTGTAAGCTGAAAAATAACTCAATCATGAGCCCAATTATCATTGTTTAAACTTTATAGTATAGCTTAATTGGGCCCATATTAGATGGCCTTATCTTTTAAACACTACTATTAGTTTTATTGAAACGCATGTGCTTTTTGCGTGCTATATAGCACTTTTATTGAAATGCATGCACTTGCAAACACTATCAAGGTGCTTTAAGCACAAAAAAAAAAGTTTTTTAAAAGCATTTGCAAACATCCCTTAAGCGCAAGATGAGTCATCAATGAAACATGCCAAACCACTTTTCGAAATCTGGCCGAAACTTTTCATTGTTTTAACCTGCATGGTCCTACTCTTTTATTTAGAATTGTGGCTTATGTTATAAGCAATTGTGTATTTTATGTAAAACATAGTATTTGTCTTAATAAAATGCAAAGTTATTAGTCAAGTCTTTGTATTTTAGTTTTTCCTAACAAACTTAATATTCCTGTTGGCGAAAGTTGGTTGAGAACATCTTAATTAAAATTTTGAAAGATAACATTTTTATGGAAGCAACTTTTATAAATATAATGAATGTTATTCGATGACAAATGTACGTAGTAGAGTGATTTACGAAGATCAGTACATAATTAAAAATTCTCTAATATAGATACATTTTAGACTCATGTGATTATGTTACAAATAGATCTTATAAATATGTCATAAATGATACATAACTCGGTTAAATTTTTTTTTTTTTTTTTATCTTGAAATATTATCTATTAAAAATAGATAATATTGTAAAAGTATTCTTATATTTAATTTCTTTTGGACATTTTAGAATCGTGGTTTTAGACATGTACTTTTTTACTTCCTACATTTACATTTATAAAACAGTTTATAATAGAGTTTTCGATAAGCAATTGAACATGTGTTATGTTTTAAATATATTTAGGTGGCAATAAAAAAAATATATTGAAATCCAACAACTCTTGGACAAGAAGAAATCATGTTTATCATAAAGTTTGATTTTTTTTTAATTAAATTACATGCTATTAGTTTTCCAAGTTTTAAAATTGTTACTATTTTTAATCACGCTATATTGCACGAAGATATTTGCTATAAAATAGCACCAAAAAGAAAAAAGAAGTTTAAATAGCCTTTTTCAGCCCGTCTAATGATCCTAAACAGAAAAGATTAAAGTTGGCAGTGCTTTGATTGGTTTCACTGTTTCAGTCAGTTCACAATTTGTATGGAGATACTTGTAGCTGCTTCTGTGCCAAGAGTTCCTCTACTTCCCAAATTCCCTAAATCAAACCGAGAATCTGCAGTACCTCACCTTCTTCGTTGCTCCAGGTACACCTCATTTCTACTCAACATTGAATTTATGCACTCGTTTTCTTTGAAATCAGTAAGGATAATTCGTACTTGATTAGTTCAATTATGAGATTGATAGTTTAAGGCTCAATCATTTGCTTTGATTTTGTTATTTTGATTCGATTACCTTCATTTCAGGAACAATGGAGAGATCATCGGCATATCTAGGGCTCCCGTCTCTAAGGAGTAAGCTTCTTCTCTATATCTGCAATTAAAGTGTTGTTAAGGATAAATGTATCATTAAGCTGCGCTATTTCCTTTTCGCAATATAGGTTGGGGAACCACGAGGATGTGGAGGTGCATCAGGTATCGATTTTCTCTATCATATGGCAGTTTTACACATGTTTCAGTAACAATCCAAGTTTTTATTTTACTGCAGAACCACTTGGAATCAGTGAATAATGAAAAAGAAGAGAAACATAATGACATTTGGAAACTATTTACGGAAGCTCAACAAAGTTAGTATGTCCTACTTTCTGTTACTCATGCTTCGGGTTATATATGTGGTTGATAGGGATTTAATTTATCTTCTGACATGATTCACTGTATGATTACGATTCAGATATTATGTACTTAAACAAACAGCGTCTACTGGCCATGGAAGAGCTCGACAGGGTGAAGAATGAAAGGAACAAATTGCTTGATAGGGTGAAGCAATTGGAGTTGAAAAATCCGGGAAGCATCAAGAGAGGTAGTGGCACTTGTGTTTATGTTATGCAGTTTTGAATTAGCTCATCATGTAATGTAGTGTAAAGTGGCTTCTTGTTGTGAATCTGATGTGGGATGGGTTGAAGGATTTACATATGTTACTTGTATTCCATGAAAGCATCATGGCTGAACTTGAATGTCACAAAATAATAGAGTTTGAATTAATAGGAATGAATACATGCCGTTCTTGTTTTAACTTTTTAGGGAACTTTGTCTTCACTAAGTTTTATTAAATATAAGTGAAGGCTGTACTAGCCTGGGGCATCAGACCTGTTGTGTTTACGGTAACTGTATGTTAGGCATTGGTGAGAATGACAAAATCCACTTCCATAGTATTTCAGGTTGATATGTGAGTGATGGTAATTGTTAACAAAATCACGGAGAAGGGTCTTCTTTTGTCCTAACTATAGAATGTTGATAAAAGTTTGGATGCAACAATCACTGCTGTGACATACTAATCAACATGCTTTTATCTTTTTGATAAAATAATCAACATACTTAATAGAATAGATATGATGAAACCAAGATATTGGGTACTTAAGTGCAATCAAGACCAAACTTTCATATTTTTTCTTTGTGATAGTTGCATACTTCAGAAACCATTAAGGTACCTTGCTTAGTCATTTATTAATAATTACATTTCGGTTCAATCAAGACCAAGTTTATCTTCTTCTCACTTGAATGTTTATATGCTTCAGGCTCTTTTACACTTCTTTAGATTCTTAAAAGAAGTGATGTATAGTTCTAATTGGTATTTCATTAATACATTGACAAAATAAACAGATAAACTTGCAATCAGCTCAGAGCTGCTTCTTAGATTAGATTCCTTGGTTCTCAATGGCATCATTAGCAGTACGGAGGCATCTGATTTAAGAAGGCTAGTCATGGACTCAAGGGGTAGTTATGATGATTTTTATGAGACTATTAGTAAGAATGATGCTGAACTTCTGGCAGAGCTTCGTCACCTTTCAAAGAAAAGCAATAAGTGAGGTTTTTGTTAATGCTTTGCTACAAATACTTAGTTTAAAGTTCCTAATCATTTTTTTAATGTATCTATACCTACTTTAATTTGTAATTGAAGAACGAATTAAATTTTGCCTGTTTGCTTTGACATCTTTTTTCCTGAATGCTACAGCCTACATGCTTGTGGGAGATTATCATAATTAACAAAGGAAACCTAATGCAAAATTCTTTGATGCATGCATGTCGCTGCCTAAGATCTAATAGATTAAGGAAAAAAACTTAAAAGAGATTTACTAAAACTACTTTTTTAGTTGTCTTCGGATTATACCTGTGCCTATGTCTATGCTCTAGATTCAAAGTCTGCTGATTTTAGAACCTCTAATGTGGGTGCCACGGCATAAAAAATAATAACCTGTGGTTATATTCTCAAAGTATGCTAACTATGACATATTTGAATTACTACATATGCTGAAAGGTTAGAACTAAAGTTAGAGGCCTTCAAATTAACACATATATGTAATACACATTTTCCCCATTTTTCTTTTGTTTTATACATGTCTTACAGCCTTTCACAATGATTCTATTTCCACTGATATATTTCATGCATTAATAAGTTAATAATACTATGTTTTACTTAAGGCAGTGATTTTCTAAAATTCCTGGAACATTAATTTTCTTTTGTTATTTATGATTCAGGAATGGGTTCCATGTCATCCACATATGTACAGAAATGTCACCCGTGGTTTCTGTTGGATCTTTGGCATCATATGTGACAGGCTTATCTTGTGCTCTACAGAGACAGGGATATCTTGTCGAGGTTATTTTGCCCAAGTAATCATGAAATTTATATTGACCTTTATTTTCTCTTTACTTATCATGCCAAGTTTGTATGTAGCATCTAAAACCTTGCCATGTCCACTCGTGCATTAGCCATAAGCTGCCACTGCCATAGGGTAGCTGTCATGAACTCCTTTTTAACCTTTTTTTTTTTGTAATCTACTGCCTGGCGAAAATACAACTACAGATTAGTGGGAATTATAAACATTCTTAAAATGAGATAAATTTACTGTATTATCAAATTAAAGCTATCTACCTAAACCTACTTGTTTACAGTCACTTGCATTTGATTCATACAGCATCCATTTTACTATAAGTGTTCTTGCTCACTTTGTTTTCTTAAATTTTTCACAAATTAAGAAACCTCCCATCAACTTTCTCTCAGGCTTTCAGTTGTTTCCTTTTTTGATTAAATTTTTAAATAGGTATGCATGCTTACAATTAGATGAAGTTCAAGAACTGCGAGAAGTTGAGGCAGAGTTTTACTCGTATTTTAATGGTCAATTACATGGAAACAAGATCTGGACTGGGTGAGTTCGCACTTATACAAATTACGTGCATTTATAGATTCTGCCAGAGGGTGGATTGGTTTAGAAGAAATGAGAAGTGAAGGAATCTATGATTCTCAAAAGGTGACAGAGATTCTCATACATACAATTCCTGCATTTTCTCTAAAATTAAATCTTTGTATGCTTCTTATACAGAGTTGTCTATGGCATTGGAGTTACATTTATTCAACCTGTCTATTATTCATCTTTGTTTAGCCATGAGAGAGTATATGGTTGCTCAAATGACTTCGAGAGGTTCGTAAATATGTCTCTCCGTTTGTCTTCTTATACTGCTCCTTACTATGCTTATCATTATTTATTCAGCTGCAAGTATGCCATTCTTAGCTGTAAAAAAAAAAGTATGACATTCTTAGAGAACATTTTTCATATATCCTTTGAATGTTCTTTCAATTTCTCATTTGAATTTTACATGCCTTTTTAACATGTGACATGACTGAAAGAGGTTTACATAATCTGTAATTATGGTGCTCCCTATATCTCTTCATATTTCCTAAGTTCAACATTTTGGATTAATTTTCTATTTTCATTCCTTGCTGTCATAACTATAACTAGTTTTCTGTATGAAAGCACATTGCTCTTACTGGACCCTGGCCCATGCATGTTCCTTAGAATTCCAACTCAAGTCCTTCATCAACTTACCTGCTGAGCAGGCGGCTTGGAATAACACTGCGTGCTTTTTAATTAGTAAAAAACTTATTTTTGCTACATGCATGCTGCTGTTTCCTTTCTTTTTTGGTAATTTTTTGTAACCCAACAGTGTAATATTTGTGTTGTCAGATTCACCTACTTCTCTCGTGCTTCACTGGACTATCTAGTTAAATCAGGAAAGCGGCCTAATGTGCTTCACATACACAATTGGCAAACATCTATTGTTGGGCCCCTTTTCTGGGATGTTTTTGTCAATCAGGTGTGGTTCTGTATATCTTTGCGTCTTTTAAAGTACCCATTGATCCATCTAAAGCTTTCAGCTTAGCGCTCTGTTAATCACCATTTCTTTTCTATGAGTAGTTGTTATCTTGGGACTCTGCTTCTCTATCCTTCATATTAACTAGCTCTTAGTCAACAAGGTTCTCTGAGAGATTTACTGGCCTAATGTTTTTCATGCGATCCTATTTCTATCATTAGTTCTTTCAGATTTATCACTTGATCAAACTCGCGGTATAGATTCACTACGTTGATTTGCAGGGTTTTGAAGGCACTCAGATATTATTGACCTGCCAGGGTTTTGATTCCCAGGCAAGCTCCTTCTTTTATGTTATTGAGATTCTTATACTCTTCCTTTTTTACCTTTCATGTATGATGGAAGAAAATGCTGCTAATGTATTTTTATTATCTTAGTGCCTTGAACAACCTGAAAAGCTAGCATTATGTGGGCTTGATCCTTCTAGGTTGCATCGCCCTGATCGCCTGCAAGATGACAACAAAGCTCACCTTGTCAACATTTTAAAGGTAATCATTGATCTCTTATTATGAAATGTTTGATGGAGTCAATCTCTCCCTTCTTTCTGTTTTTTTGGTCAAAGGCAGTCTTCCATTTGAAGAATATAAGGCTTTGTTTGGTATCACAAAACGGGGAGTGAAGGGGGGAGGGTAAGGTGTCAAAATCTTCACCTAGGGATGGAATACACTAAACCTCTTCAGTTGTTCGGTAATATGGAGAGGCGGAAAGGAGATCAATACCCCTTGTTTAGTATATTAATAAATTAAAGGGAAAGGGAACATATTCTGCTAATTTTCCTCATTTAAGGGTCTATATGGTATGATGAGGGAGACTAGAGGGGGATGGAAAGGGAAAAGAAGGGGTTGAAGTTTCAAATACTTCACAAAAAATATTTCGAGTTGTTTCAACACACCTTTTACCTAACTCACTCACTTTACTTGAACCCAGTTTCATATTTTCTTCTTGTCTGCAGGGAGGAGTTGTGTACTCTAATAAAGTTATAATTATGTCATTGTTGAAACCAAAAGGCCGGATCATTAGTGCAATAGGACATGGGCTGGAATCTTCCTTGACTGTTCACAAGTATGTATTTCCTAAAAAATACAAGAAGGGGTTTCCTCTCCATCCTCAGTCTCATTTGCACAATCACAACTAAACTTTGACTGTTGCAAAACAATATTTATGTACTTGCTCTTTTTCATAAACTTTGAGTTTTTATTCTAGGAAAAAGTTGGTGATTGCTCCTTTTGGATTGGACAAGTCAATTTGGGATCCTTCAAACGACAAATTTCTTCCAAAAAGCTATAGTGCAGAGGATATGAATGGAAAAACTGTGTGCAAAGTCACATTGCAGCGGCATCTTAATTTACCTGAGGGTGCATCCGAGATTCTTGTGAGTATTCATCAAATACAAAATTGACCTCTGTGACCATCTTGTTACAAATTTTGCAATGTGATATGAACTGTGAACAACTAGTATTCTTTTTGCTTTTATCTCTTTAGTATACTGTCTTTGACGGAGGTGTTAAAACTTAAAACTGATGAATTTTTCAGGTTGGATGCATTTATTCAGACATCTCAATTGTTGACCAGGAGAACCTAAGGCCACTTGTTTGGATGGCCTCTAGGAGTGGAGTTCAAGTATAGCTCTTGGTGTCTTTGACACTTCTCTTTTATACTAAAGCAATGTGTTCGTATATTATTTGTTTAACTTATTTGGTTGATCTGTTTAGGGTAAATGAGCTCATACAGTGTTAGATAATGACAATTTCATTCTTCATTCATTTGAGTAATACACATTAACCAGCCAGTCAATTTCTCTGTTACTTTACCATAATTGTGCCATATATCTGATTCTTTCACGTGACTGCAGTTTATTTTCATGGGATCAAGCCAAAGTCCAGGTGTGCGGAGGGACTTGGAACACTTTCAGGATGATGTAAAGGTACATATTCATGGATTTTCTGAATCATACTGATTATCTTTCTCGATTTCTATTTTTGAACATGAAAATATACATTCACCTGAATAAATATTCTCTATATTCCTGAATAATCTAAATGAAGAAGTCTAAGGTACTCATCCTATAAAATAAATTGCACGTGCAACTTATTTCTAAACATAGTTTAGCCTCTTGCTAAAGACAGTTTACAATAAGGTAAGAAAGCTAATGTCGGTTTCGAGTGCATCAAAAGTAATGGAATTGTGATTGCTTCATTTTCCTATATTTTGTCACTTTTCTTGGCACGCTTGTATGTTGTTAACCTTATATATTTATGTTGGATAAAGAAAAGTTTGAACAATATAAAATTTCCTCCATAAAATATTACTTCATTTTGGAATACTAAATTCTAAAGCAATGTGTTTTGACAGACATTTGAAGTGTATTGTATCTACAACTAAAGTGTTTTTAACATTTATATGCTCCAGTATTTGGTAAAATTATAATTGTTCTCATTGTTAGAATCATATGGTAACACAAAGACTCGCATTGGATAACTAAGGAAGAATTGAGTTAGTAATATACATTAGTAGACCCGAAACTAATTTGGAATTTAGAAAGCAAACCTTTTGATGTCTTTTTAGTTCCAAGATACTTCTTTGCTGGAATGGGACAGCTGCGGAATTTAGAATAACGCTCGTTAAATATCTATATTCTAAGTAACGCCTCACCTTCATCAGTCAGTTGAAAAAAGCTAATTGATGGAATTGCGGAAGACTTTTATCCCTTTCATGTTATTGTTTGCTATATCTATTGGACACTTCTGGTGCCTATAATGTTTTGTACTCTTTCTTGCTAAAATGAACATCTGAATTGCGTGAGCTTTATGCTGAATCTGATGTGAATTTGCCAGTGAGCTCTTTGACCATATGCCCATTAGTTCACTAGGAAAAGTTACTTCTTTATACGTCGTGTAATCACAACACTTTTTATTGGACTGCAATGTACTACCTAATTTTGAATAAAATCATTTCTTCTAGGTTTCTTCGCTGAATTAATACATTTTCCGATTCTTCCTTGTTGCAGGATGAAAATGTGAGATTCATTAATGAATATGATGAAGAACTATCACATTTGATAATTGCAGGATCTGACATTATGTTATGCCCGTCTTTTGACGACCCCCTTCAAGTGCCAGTACGTGTCTTCGAGATGCTGTGGTTGTGTGCTTGAACTTGTTATGGAACAATTTTCTCTTTTTAAAAGGTTTTATTTTTTTCTATAATTTGTAGCTCAAGGCCATAAGATATGGAGCAGCTCCGGTTCCTCTACATTTTGCCGACAGTGAATTCAGGTGAGTTACTATGTTATATGATACAATTTAACCAAGTACAATTGATTTAATTACTGTGTCACAGGTACCATGAGGATGATGATACTGAGAGCACTAAATTGTCACAGTATATCAACACTACCTTTGCAAATATGTCTCTAAGTCGCGCCATTGATGAAATTGTACGCGTTTTTACTACTTCATTTTCTAATTGCACCCTGTTATCTTTTGTGGAGAGGAGACAGTTTTGCTTAATTGTTTTTGTATCACTGCAGAAGAACAATCCATCACAATGGAATGAAAAGATAATGGACGCCATGGGAAAGGATTTTTCTTGGGATTCAGAATGCTCAGATGTGCATATTTCTGCATATACGGCAGTACAAAGATTATAAGGAATGGTATAGTATAGTCGTATATACTGATCACTGGTGTATATATCTACAATACAAGTTGCATTGATACATAGCTAAGAAAATAGGCATTGTTGTACTATAAAATGAAAATTGTATTCATACATATACATACCTATGTGTTAAGTACAAGTTTGCAAAAATGCTTTAGCCAAAATCTCCAATGATTGTAATCGCTAAATAAAACACATAGCCAAAATCGCTTGTAATTGCGAAGATACCAATTAATCTTGGATTATTTTCAAATGATTGTAGTGGCTAAATAACCTAATTACCTAAATATAGGTTCATATGGATTAGTGTTGACTCGGTTTTATTTCAACTTTGAAAAACACAAAATTTGGATGTAGTTTTGTCTTAAAATTGAGTAAAATGCTACATCACTGTACTTGTTAAATTGACAAAAAAACTCATGTATTATATTACTTCTAGCGAAAATTCCGTGTTAAAAAGTTAGAGATTTATTATCTCCAAAGTACGTTTTGCTCACTATAAGTTTAAGTATTCTTTATGATTTGCAGGAGAATTGACAATTATACTCATGATATTATTTTTTATATGGAATAAGGTGCGGAAATGCCCTTTTTCACTTAGAAAATGGCAAAAACACCTTGTTAACTTAATAAAATGTGCAGTGAACTATTAGTTTTCAAAATGTGCAGTAAACTAATAAAATGTTAACACATATATTCGTGAGATGAGTTTTTCCATTTTATCTTTTAAAAGTTCCAAATATGGTTTTGATTGAAGTTCAATGTTGCGATTCCAAGAGAAAATAATAAGGTGATAAATGTCTTTAATGAAATTTGAGGTATTGTGTAGGTTTGAAGATTTTGGTGATTTGAGAATCTAAATTTAGATCAATTCTAAGCGAGACTAAATATATATTGATTATGACCCAACTTTTGTGAACGAAACTTGGTCCAAACCAATACGTAAAAGCCCATATGCCCTAAATAGTGATATTAAATTTCCAGTTTCTTGAAAGCGTCTGAAGCTTTTATTTTATAGGTCATTTAGTCATGAAATGACAATTTTATTCCCAGAGAAAATACTACTCCTATCATATTAATGATTGCAAAAGTCAAAGTCCCTCTTTCCCCATGCCATAAATTTCAGCAGTGCATGGAGGAACATCACAGTCATCTATGGGATAATTAATGGGATCTAATGATTTACAACAGGACTTTTAACAGATGCCCCTGTTTGGACCACCTGGCTGTGACGGTGACTTTAGAACAACAACCCATGCATGCTCGACATTAATAATAATGTGATCAATCATAATCTAATCATTTATTGCTCACCAAACATAAATATGATTCTATAGTAATGGTACTATGCCCTACATTTCTTCCCATTTGGTGAGGGATATTTAATTAATAGTATTTAAGTTTAATTTTAAAATCTCAAATGATTCAACTTTTAGTGATATTGAATTATGGCCAATATACTCTATTCATTTCCTTTTAATGCATTTTTGTAATCACCAATCACGTAACGTATACAAAGTAAGATGTAAAATGCCTTTTTCTTTTTTTGCAGCTCTAAGATAATAGACCAAAATACCCTTCCCCATCAAGGCTATGGGTGGTGTAAATAATATCCATTCTACCATCACTTCACTGAATTTTATCATCTTCTCCTATTTTTCTCTAATTTATTTTCCTCTTTGGAGTTTTAGACCTCTTTCATCTCCTTGCTTACATGAAAAAAAAAAAAATTCTATCTAACATTTTGTTTTGTATTTATGTTGCAATTGGTAAAAAAAAACTCCATCTAGAAGACGGGTCATGTGAGTAGGAACAAACACAAAAGTTTAATATATAAGGATTTCATGACCATATACAAAATTCCATAATATCACAATTTTTTTTTACCCCTAGTTTAAGTTGCTTCAACTTCTTTAAACTATAATTTTCAAAAATGTTATTGAGTAATGCGGTTTATCAACTTCATGGAAAAAAATACCAAATTGACGAAAAACTATTAACATGTCACGAAGGTGATAATAAAAAGTATCTTTCGAAGGGTTTTTTTTTCCTTAGCTAAAACATTTTTTCAGTGTTTGGTTTCACTACTTCTGTTATTGTTTCTCAACAGAAAAACAACCGTAAACATCATTGAGAGAAGGATGCAAGATCCTGCTTTTGTGGATGTTGGTATTTTGTAATTAAACCGAAGTTATTACTGAACATTTTAATCCCTATAATTGAATTAATTTCAAGCTACCCTCCCTTTTCGTCTCATTATTATCTTATTATTAAGTTCAAAATTAATTGTAATATGTATAAAAATATTTAAAATACATTAGTTTATAATATTATTAACTGATTAATAACACAAATACGATAATTAGGCTTTATAACTGATTATTTAAAATAAATAAATTATAACAACTTGACCGAAATTTAGTTAAGGTAAAAAAGTATTTATAAATTAATATATATCAAGCTACTCGAGTTTGACTCGTTGTTGATTCGGTACTTAAAGCTTGATTAATCTAACAAAAATTAAATTCAAACATAATTTCAAGCTAGATGAACAAAACCAAGCAAACTTGACTAGTTTACATCACTGGTCAATTCTTGTTCGGGACTATTTTGGTTCGGTTATCTTTGCTGCCGTATTCAATGATGCTTTCTTCGACGTAACTGTTGCTGAAATTGCTGCTATTCTTAAAGCTTTTGTGCTCCTTAATCAAGCTAAATGCTCAACTATTCTGTTCGAAAGTGACTCCCTCAATTCCGATCTTGTGATCACTTGTAAGGCCCCTGTTTTTGAATGGAGCAGCGAAGCTGATGTTCTTAAAGCTAGAAAAAGTTCTCCTTGGTTGGCCTAAATGGAAAATTAAAAAGATCCCAAGACTCAGCAATAAGGCCGCACACAATCTCGCTAAATGGGGCAAACTTTGTAATTGGGATGGACCTATTCCCCTTTCCCTCATTCCCTCGATGTTTTTGTGACTAACCTATTTTCGTTCATTAATGCTTAAACATTTGCTTATTAAAAAAAAAGATAACTAAGACATCAATATAATTGAACTAAAATTGATTACTAACAAGACATTATTCTAGAAATATTGACTATACACTAATTTAATCTTCCAAACGTTAGAATAATTTAAATGTAAAATAATTAAATAACGTTATTATATGAATAAGGTTACTAGTTATGTTATAGTCTTTATTGATATTTTTTTAATTAATTATGTGATATGAAAGAAGGGTATATCTGAATTTAACAATATATTCAAAAAATAAGCATAATTTTTTTTTAATTGCAAACACCTTCATATATGCTTAAATCAATATTTTACTATAGAAACCAACACTTACTATAATAACGCCTAATTTTTCATTTTCCATAAGCATTTGCAAACGGTCCTTGTAACAAATCACCAATTGGTTCGGTATGTCAATGATTTCAATTTTCTAGCACAAAATTGCCTTAAAAATGGCTGGCGAAATGTACTTGATTAGATTTTCTTTTCAATATTCGGTTTCAAAGTTGTACGAGGATCCGGAAGTTGAGATGTGCAGGCCATTATTAGGACAAGAACATTAACTCAGATCCAGTCAGATTTTGAGGAAGTCATGTCTCATCTGCCATAGTTCTATAATACCAAACTATACAGTCAAAATATGAGCAATAGCAATTAACTTTATCTATCATCTACAACTTTCCTGATACAGGAATGAATAAAAAATGTGTAATCAAACGTTCTAGTGAAACGACTAATCTTTACGATATAGGAAATTCATATTCGAAAGGTTCTCAAGTAATGTGTCTTTCACGTCTCATGATTAAATCAGGTTTAAACTTGAATATCAATGAGAAATTAAAATTAAAAAAAGAAAAGAAAAGTTATACCTGGATATACTGGTCAATATGTGCAATTTAGGATATAAAATGTGACAATCTTTTGACATGTAAATCAAAGATTAACTTTTAGTTGAGATAGGTTGATGCGTCCCCGATGTGTGCATCTAGCAAACTATTGGATGAAAATAAATTTATATTATAACCTTTATTATTTTGATTTAAGGAAAATGATTTGTTTGAACATGTACTTGATAAATTGATTTAACTTTTACTGTGAGAAAAGTATGTTAGAAAGACTTATAGTATAATTAATAAATACTAACAGTTATAGCACTTGTACTTTTCTCACAGTAGAAGTTTAACTTTTTTATTTTTAACCATGTAACCCAATTTTGTTCAGTATTTATACACTCAATTCATGTACA
The DNA here is from genome assembly GCA_034814905.1 of Penstemon davidsonii. Taxonomy (NCBI): domain Eukaryota; kingdom Viridiplantae; phylum Streptophyta; class Magnoliopsida; order Lamiales; family Plantaginaceae; genus Penstemon; species Penstemon davidsonii. Next base: position 12,319,071 of record JAYDYQ010002688.1, read on the forward strand.
AATCATGATGTAATTTACATCATTCCTCGGATTTTTTTAGTAAAAAACCGTAGTTATTTATCACATTATATTACACAATTTAAATATATATATATATATATATATATTAAAATTAACATTTTTCTCTTAACTTTTACATTATAATCTGAAAGTGCTCCATGTACTCCTCCAAATTTATGAAAAAATGAAAAAAATTATATTCTTCTTAATTTAACAATTAATATTAATTTGAACTTAACCTTGCATATATATGACTAGACACGTTCAAAATTGATTCAAACACATAGTTTGCCTTTCACCAACTATTAGCCTATAACTCAACGTTGTTACACATACTACAAAGATTAATTAAAGGGTAAACACCACTTATGATCCTCCTTATCATTAACTTATTACAGAGTCGTCCTCTTAAGTAATTTTTCGCACGTTAATCCCTACTAAGAGTTATTTGTTTCACTTTGGTCCCTTTTCAGGCTGAACATGGATGTTTCAATATCTCGTGAGGGTATTTGTCCATTCATTGCGATAGTATTACACTTAAGTCTCCAATGAAACCTATATTGTAGTTCACATAACATCAGATCCGCCATTCCCAACCTGAGAAAGACCAAAGTGACACAAATAGCTCTTAGTAGGGACTAATGTGGGAAAAAAAAAACTTAAAAGGGACGACTCTGTAAAAAATTAATGATAAATAGGACCATAAGAGGTGTTTACCTTTAATTAAAACCACTCTAAAATTAATTCAAACGATTGTTTTTGGCACAAAAACTGATAAAATCTTTCGACCCTATAAAACTAAATAAACCAAAACTAAAAAGTGCTCTAAAGTCTGAACTCCAATTAACCATATGTATTTTGTATGAGCTGGACAAAAGGGTATTTTGGAACATTACCCATTCCTTTTAACTAGTATAAAAGAAAAGTTAGAATTAAAATTACAGAATATATATATTGATTGCCCGCGTCAAAATTAAAACAAGAAAAACAAATCTACTTGCTATTTCATATTCTAATTTTTTAAATACAAATGGCCACAATTCAATGCAATGGCGTTACTTCATTGTGCTTTGAATTTGATAACAAACAAAATTGATTTCTTCTCTCTTCTTCTGAAAATATCCGCCATTTTAGAGTTTCTTCATCCGCTTTCGGATTTCATTTTATATACAAAAAATTCACCATTTTTTCCCTTTTCCAATAATTCAGCTATTTCAGCTGAATCGGCGTTTCTCCTATTACCATCGCGTCGCAAAAACGTCGTCGTATTATTGTAAAAGTTGTGTTTGTGATGAAAGTAAATTTCGGAGTAATAATTTTGCTTTAGAGAATTTCATTTGAGTGTCATTGCTTGGATGATGTAGGACTTCTCCTGTGTATGAAGAGAGGCTGGTTTATTAAATCCTAGGGTTTCACTTATGCTGTTTTTACTTTAGATTTCAACAGAGTAGGTTATTGTTCTCTGGTATTGGATTTAGAGAAAAATTGTCCCATTGATGTGGATATTTGAAGTTTAAGATATGTTAGAAGAGGGTGGAATTTTGAAATTTGGAAATGAATGTTAACTAAGTATGCTTGGCATAAGAGCTCCAGCTACCAAAAAAACCACAACTCTAACGGTTAGTCCAGTTTTTCTTGATACTTTCATATTGCTTTTGCTTATAGTGCCTTGCCTTTGAAAGTTTGCTTATCACTGTTTTTGTAGGTGGCCGTAAAATGTAGGCCATTCACTGAGGCGGAACGTGGACGTGACATAGTTAGAGTGCACAATGACAAGGTCTTTTAATTGTAATCCAAAAATGAAAATACAGTATTTTTTTGATAAGAAATTATTGGCTGACAATTGTGACATTTCAGGAAGTAGTTGTTTTGGATCCTGACCTTTCCAAGGATTACTTAGAACGTATACAGAACCGCACCAAGGAACGTAGATACACTTTTGATTATGCATTTGGCCCTAACTCCACCAATTTGGTATGTGATCTTCCCCATACCTCTATTTACATGCCTGATACATTGCTTTAAAATTTATGTTTGAAGTGTCATATACACTCTTAAATGGAGAAATTAGTGGATTGTTCTTGTTCATGTAATCTTGCATTTTGATGTTTTACTCGTAAACAGCCATATTGAGACAAGTCTGGTCTCTAATTACATGTTATAATACAGTTTGCTAAGGGAATGCAATTAACACCTTAAGATTAATTGTTTGTGGAATCTTGCTCTCATCTTTTCATCTTGTGCATCTTGAGCTAGCATGCTTTTTTTTCTTCTCCTTTAAGCAATATGTATTCTTGTGAACTTGATGAATTATAGACAAAATATTCAACAGACTCTAGTCTGTTCACATTTGAATAGGAAAAACGAGGATAGTTGTATGGTTTATTAGCGTAAACACAGTTGAATACACCATCATATCTTAATGATGATATTCTTGCTGCTTTCTTCAGGATGTCTACAAGAGAAGTATACATTCCACAATCGCTGGGGTTGTACAAGGTTTAAATGCAACTGTATTTGCTTATGGTTCCACTGGCAGGTACTTATTCTTTGTGTTGCATGATATTGTATTGGTTTTTATCAAATTATAATAGTCTTATTATTCTTTGTGTTGCATGATATTGTATTGGTTTTTATCAAATTATAATAGTCTTATTATTCTTTGTGTTGCATGATATTGAATTGGTTTTTATCAAATTATAATAGTCTTATTTGGTGCAAGTTTTTTGGCGCTGCATGTTACGTATTTGCCTAGACCCGTGTGGCTAAGAATTAAATGAAATAATGGTCGAGTAAAACTTTCTCAGCGGCAAAACGTATACCATGGTTGGAACTCAAGATGATCCTGGACTTATGGTTCTCAGTCTAAACACAATCTTCAACTTAATTGAGAAAGACAACACCTCTGATGATTTTGAAGTCACATGCTCATACCTTGAAGTCTACAATGAGGTCAATCATTCACTTAATGGCTTCGAGAAAATTAAGGTTAATACTTGATTACAGAAAAACCTTCACATTTGAGTTGATTCTTGCAGGTTATATATGACTTACTTGAAAAGTCTTCAGGTCACTTGGAGCTGAGGGAGGATCCTGATCAAGGAATAGTAGTTGCAGGCCTTAGAAGTATTAAGGTAATTCTAAGTGATGGTTTTGTAAGATTGAGATGCAATATAGTAAAGTGGTAAGAAGCTTCAGCTATAACAATAATTCTATTGCAGAGTTTTCTGATATTGATCTTTTTTCTTTTTTCTTTCAAATCATTCATAGTCTGCCAATTAATTTGAAAAAAATACTCTAGACTCATACACATGTACTTATGCATGTACTCAGGTCAATTCAGCTGATAAGATTCTCGAACTTTTGAACACGGGAAACAGTAGACGAAAAACCGAAAGCACAGAAGTTAATGCAACTTCTTCACGGTGGGTGATTTCTTTTGTTCACAAGGTCTAATAGTTTTGCTGCAGTTCAATATTGCGGCGTCTAATTAGGAGGGTGGAGAAATTGAATATCTTCTTATTTGTTCCAAAAGCAAAGAGTTGTATGATCAAACTCTTCGTCTCTTTTATTTTACGGTGCCTGACTATACTTCTTTGTCAGTTCACATACATCTTCAATATCAAAAATGATTTGCATATGTCTGAACACCTGCATCTAATCAACCCCTCACCTTCTTCTTTTGCACTTTCCTTCAGGTTCTCTGTATAGTAAGCAGAATTAGAAAGTTTGTGATTTAGTATCATTGTGTTGAATATTGTTGTAGCTCAATAAAAATTAAGGAACATATGTGGTGAAGGCAATGAAGATGCTTTAGTTTCCAGTTTCTCTTCGAGCAATTTGCTTGAGTATATAAAACTTTCTGCAAGATTTGACAAATGTTTGATATCTTTTTGGCAGCTCGCACGCAGTTTTGGAGATAAGGGTGGCAAGAAAACAACAAAAGAAATATCCAAATCAGGTTATCAGAGGAAAACTCGCATTGGTGGATCTTGCTGGAAGGTTGGCTTCTTCCTTCGGTATTATTTCGAACATTTTCAGTCTTTGGTTCATTTAAAGGTATAAACAGTATTGCGAGATTTCATATTGTAGTGAACGAGCATCTGAGACAAATAGTGGGGGCCAAAAATTGAGAGATGGTGCCAACATAAATAGGTCACTACTTGCTTTGGCCAATTGCATAAATGCTTTGGGAAAACAACAGAAGAAGGGCCTAGCTTATGTTCCATACCGCAATAGGTCTCCTCCTCTCTCTTTCTATTTATATCTGTGATACAAGTGCAATATGTTTCTCCTTTATGATTATTTGTGTGCATCGTGGTAATAAATCGGTTAATTTGAAATTCCCTTCAGCAAGTTGACACGGATTCTTAAAGATGGTCTGAGTGGTAATTCTCAAACAATAATGATTGCCACCATCTCACCAGCTAACAATCACTATCACCATTCTATCAATACTTTGAAGTATGCAGACCGTGCAAAGGAAATTCGGACACATATCCAGGTGAGAGAAACCATGCATTTCTATAAAATAATACCTACTTGAAGCATTAAAAAATGAAACCAGATTGACTGCATGGGGCTAGTTGTCTTTATTTTAAAACATTTCATCATATAATTTGGGGATGGGGGGTTGTCTACATTCTACAAGGATTTTCTTCTGCATTCCACTTAATCTAGGGATTCTCTGTAGACTGTAGTAAACCTCTAAAGGTGCAACTTCTTATCAATTACTCCTTCCCATAAAAATCTAGGATCACACTCAGTGAAGGTATCTTTATTGAATGTGTCTGCCCTGTATAATGCAATTTACGTTTACGTTATATGACCATTTTAGTCAACTCAAGGAAATACAGAATCCTGATTTGTGAGTTGTTGAATTAGGTATTCCCTTTGAATGATTTTTTTTTTTCTCATCAATGAAACAGAGTATTAATTTGATGACATCCGGATATTATATTTTGGCTTATTCAACAATTAACACGATTTCTGCAATGTTTATCTTTCCTACTTTTGAAATATTTTATGTGCGTGTGTATATATGCTCTATAACTTAATCTTAACTTGATGTCTTTTGGGACATGCATACTCACAAAGCATTATTACACTTTCCAGAAAAACATAGGCACAATCAATGCTCATGTATCAGACTATCAAAAGATGATTGACAATCTTCAGGTAATTATTTTTTATTGTTGTCCTTTTTTTTGGGGATTGGAGTTCTACAATGAGAAAATAAATATACTTTGCAGAGTGAGGTTGGCCGGCTGATACCCCCCCCCCCCCCCACCCCCCCCCCCCCCCACCCCCCCCCCCCCCCACCCCCCCCCCCCCCCACCCCCCCCCCCCCCCACCCCCCCCCCCCCCCACCCCCCCCCCCCCCCACCCCCCCCCCCCCCCACCCCCCCCCCCCCCCACCCCCCCCCCCCCCCACCCCCCCCCCCCCCCACCCCCCCCCCCCCCCACCCCCCCCCCCCCCCACCCCCCCCCCCCCCCACCCCCCCCCCCCCCCACCCCCCCCCCCCCCCACCCCCCCCCCCCCCCACCCCCCCCCCCCCCCACCCCCCCCCCCCCCCACCCCCCCCCCCCCCCACCCCCCCCCCCCCCCACCCCCCCCCCCCCCCACCCCCCCCCCCCCCCACCCCCCCCCCCCCCCACCCCCCCCCCCCCCCACCCCCCCCCCCCCCCACCCCCCCCCCCCCCCACCCCCCCCCCCCCCCACCCCCCCCCCCCCCCACCCCCCCCCCCCCCCACCCCCCCCCCCCCCCACCACCTATGTCTATGCTCTAGATTCAAAGTCTGCTGATTTTAGAACCTCTAATGTGGGTGCCACGGCATAAAAAATAATAACCTGTGGTTATATTCTCAAAGTATGCTAACTATGACATATTTGAATTACTACATATGCTGAAAGGTTAGAACTAAAGTTAGAGGCCTTCAAATTAACACATATATGTAATACACATTTTCCCCATTTTTCTTTTGTTTTATACATGTCTTACAGCCTTTCACAATGATTCTATTTCCACTGATATATTTCATGCATTAATAAGTTAATAATACTATGTTTTACTTAAGGCAGTGATTTTCTAAAATTCCTGGAACATTAATTTTCTTTTGTTATTTATGATTCAGGAATGGGTTCCATGTCATCCACATATGTACAGAAATGTCACCCGTGGTTTCTGTTGGATCTTTGGCATCATATGTGACAGGCTTATCTTGTGCTCTACAGAGACAGGGATATCTTGTCGAGGTTATTTTGCCCAAGTAATCATGAAATTTATATTGACCTTTATTTTCTCTTTACTTATCATGCCAAGTTTGTATGTAGCATCTAAACCTTGCCATGTCCACTCGTGCATTAGCCATAAGCTGCCACTGCCATAGGGTAGCTGTCATGAACTCCTTTTTAACCTTTTTTTTTTTTGTAATCTACTGCCTGGCGAAAATACAACTACAGATTAGTGGGAATTATAAACATTCTTAAAATGAGATAAATTTACTGTATTATCAAATTAAAGCTATCTACCTAAACCTACTTGTTTACAGTCACTTGCATTTGATTCATACAGCATCCATTTTACTATAAGTGTTCTTGCTCACTTTGTTTTCTTAAATTTTCACAAATTAAGAAACCTCCCATCAACTTTCTCTCAGGCTTTCAGTTGTTTCCTTTTTTGATTAAATTTTTAAATAGGTATGCATGCTTACAATTAGATGAAGTTCAAGAACTGCGAGAAGTTGAGGCAGAGTTTTACTCGTATTTTAATGGTCAATTACATGGAAACAAGATCTGGACTGGGTGAGTTCGCACTTATACAAATTACGTGCATTTATAGATTCTGCCAGAGGGTGGATTGGTTTAGAAGAAATGAGAAGTGAAGGAATCTATGATTCTCAAAAGGTGACAGAGATTCTCATACATACAATTCCTGCATTTTCTCTAAAATTAAATCTTTGTATGCTTCTTATACAGAGTTGTCTATGGCATTGGAGTTACATTTATTCAACCTGTCTATTATTCATCTTTGTTTAGCCATGAGAGAGTATATGGTTGCTCAAATGACTTCGAGAGGTTCGTAAATATGTCTCTCCGTTTGTCTTCTTATACTGCTCCTTACTATGCTTATCATTATTTATTCAGCTGCAAGTATGCCATTCTTAGCTGTAAAAAAAAAAAGTATGACATTCTTAGAGAACATTTTTCATATATCCTTTGAATGTTCTTTCAATTTCTCATTTGAATTTTACATGCCTTTTTAACATGTGACATGACTGAAAGAGGTTTACATAATCTGTAATTATGGTGCTCCCTATATCTCTTCATATTTCCTAAGTTCAACATTTTGGATTAATTTTCTATTTTCATTCCTTGCTGTCATAACTATAACTAGTTTTCTGTATGAAAGCACATTGCTCTTACTGGACCCTGGCCCATGCATGTTCCTTAGAATTCCAACTCAAGTCCTTCATCAACTTACCTGCTGAGCAGGCGGCTTGGAATAACACTGCGTGCTTTTTAATTAGTAAAAAACTTATTTTTGCTACATGCATGCTGCTGTTTCCTTTCTTTTTTGGTAATTTTTTGTAACCCAACAGTGTAATATTTGTGTTGTCAGATTCACCTACTTCTCTCGTGCTTCACTGGACTATCTAGTTAAATCAGGAAAGCGGCCTAATGTGCTTCACATACACAATTGGCAAACATCTATTGTTGGGCCCCTTTTCTGGGATGTTTTTGTCAATCAGGTGTGGTTCTGTATATCTTTGCGTCTTTAAAGTACCCATTGATCCATCTAAAGCTTTCAGCTTAGCGCTCTGTTAATCACCATTTCTTTTCTATGAGTAGTTGTTATCTTGGGACTCTGCTTCTCTATCCTTCATATTAACTAGCTCTTAGTCAACAAGGTTCTCTGAGAGATTTACTGGCCTAATGTTTTTCATGCGATCCTATTTCTATCATTAGTTCTTTCAGATTTATCACTTGATCAAACTCGCGGTATAGATTCACTACGTTGATTTGCAGGGTTTTGAAGGCACTCAGATATTATTGACCTGCCAGGGTTTTGATTCCCAGGCAAGCTCCTTCTTTTATGTTATTGAGATTCTTATACTCTTCCTTTTTTACCTTTCATGTATGATGGGAAGAAAATGCTGCTAATGTATTTTTATTATCTTAGTGCCTTGAACAACCTGAAAAGCTAGCATTATGTGGGCTTGATCCTTCTAGGTTGCATCGCCCTGATCGCCTGCAAGATGACAACAAAGCTCACCTTGTCAACATTTTAAAGGTAATCATTGATCTCTTATTATGAAATGTTTGATGGAGTCAATCTCTCCCTTCTTTCTGTTTTTTTGGTCAAAGGCAGTCTTCCATTCGAAGAATATAAGGCTTTGTTTGGTATCACAAAACGGGGAGTGAAGGGGGGAGGGTAAGGTGTCAAAATCTTCACCTAGGGATGGAATACACTAAACCTCTTCAGTTGTTCGGTAATATGGAGAGGCGGAAAGGAGATCAATACCCCTTGTTTAGTATATTAATAAATTAAAGGGAAAGGGAACATATTCTGCTAATTTTCCTCATTTAAGGGTCTATATGGTATGATGAGGGAGACTAGAGGGGGATGGAAAGGGAAAAGAAGGGGTTGAAGTTTCAAATACTTCACAAAAAATATTTCGAGTTGTTTCAACACACCTTTTACCTAACTCACTCACTTTACTTGAACCCAGTTTCATATTTTCTTCTTGTCTGCAGGGAGGAGTTGTGTACTCTAATAAAGTTATAATTATGTCATTGTTGAAACCAAAAGGCCGGATCATTAGTGCAATAGGACATGGGCTGGAATCTTCCTTGACTGTTCACAAGTATGTATTTCCTAAAAAATACAAGAAGGGGTTTCCTCTCCATCCTCAGTCTCATTTGCACAATCACAACTAAACTTTGACTGTTGCAAAACAATATTTATGTACTTGCTCTTTTTCATAAACTTTGAGTTTTTATTCTAGGAAAAAGTTGGTGATTGCTCCTTTTGGATTGGACAAGTCAATTTGGGATCCTTCAAACGACAAATTTCTTCCAAAAAGCTATAGTGCAGAGGATATGAATGGAAAAACTGTGTGCAAAGTCACATTGCAGCGGCATCTTAATTTACCTGAGGGTGCATCCGAGATTCTTGTGAGTATTCATCAAATACAAAATTGACCTCTGTGACCATCTTGTTACAAATTTTGCAATGTGATATGAACTGTGAACAACTAGTATTCTTTTTGCTTTTATCTCTTTAGTATACTGTCTTTGACGGAGGTGTTAAAACTTAAAACTGATGAATTTTTCAGGTTGGATGCATTTATTCAGACATCTCAATTGTTGACCAGGAGAACCTAAGGCCACTTGTTTGGATGGCCTCTAGGAGTGGAGTTCAAGTATAGCTCTTGGTGTCTTTGACACTTCTCTTTTATACTATAGCAATGTGTTCGTATATTATTTGTTTAACTTATTTGGTTGATCTGTTTAGGGTAAATGAGCTCATACAGTGTTAGATAATGACAATTTCATTCTTCATTCATTTGAGTAATACACATTAACCAGCCAGTCAATTTCTCTGTTACTTTACCATAATTGTGCCATATATCTGATTCTTTCACGTGACTGCAGTTTATTTTCATGGGATCAAGCCAAAGTCCAGGTGTGCGGAGGGACTTGGAACACTTTCAGGATGATGTAAAGGTACATATTCATGGATTTTCTGAATCATACTGATTATCTTTCTCGATTTCTATTTTTGAACATGAAAATATACATTCACCTGAATAAATATTCTCTATATTCCTGAATAATCTAAATGAAGAAGTCTAAGGTACTCATCCTATAAAATAAATTGCACGTGCAACTTATTTCTAAACATAGTTTAGCCTCTTGCTAAAGACAGTTTACAATAAGGTAAGAAAGCTAATGTCGGTTTCGAGTGCATCAAAAGTAATGGAATTGTGATTGCTTCATTTTCCTATATTTTGTCACTTTTCTTGGCACGCTTGTATGTTGTTAACCTTATATATTTATGTTGGATAAAGAAAAGTTTGAACAATATAAAATTTCCTCCATAAAATATTACTTCATTTTGGAATACTAAATTCTAAAGCAATGTGTTTTGACAGACATTTGAAGTGTATTGTATCTACAACTAAAGTGTTTTTAACATTTATATGCTCCAGTATTTGGTAAAATTATAATTGTTCTCATTGTTAGAATCATATGGTAACACAAAGACTCGCATTGGATAACTAAGGAAGAATTGAGTTAGTAATATACATTAGTAGACCCGAAACTAATTTGGAATTTAGAAAGCAAACCTTTTGATGTCTTTTTAGTTCCAAGATACTTCTTTGCTGGAATGGGACAGCTGCGGAATTTAGAATAACGCTCGTTAAATATCTATATTCTAAGTAACGCCTCACCTTCATCAGTCAGTTGAAAAAAGCTAATTGATGGAATTGCGGAAGACTTTTATCCCTTTCATGTTATTGTTTGCTATATCTATTGGACACTTCTGGTGCCTATAATGTTTTGTACTCTTTCTTGCTAAAATGAACATCTGAATTGCGTGTGCTTTATGCTGAATCTGATGTGAATTTGCCAGTGAGCTCTTTGACCATATGCCCATTAGTTCACTAGGAAAAGTTACTTCTTTATACTTCGTGTAATCACAACACTTTTTATTGGACTGCAATGTACTACCTAATTTTGAATAAAATCATTTCTTCTAGGTTTCTTCGCTGAATTAATACATTTTCCGATTCTTCCTTGTTGCAGGATGAAAATGTGAGATTCATTAATGAATATGATGAAGAACTATCACATTTGATAATTGCAGGATCTGACATTATGTTATGCCCGTCTTTTGACGACCCCCTTCAAGTGCCAGTACGTGTCTTCGAGATGCTGTGGTTGTGTGCTTGAACTTGTTATGGAACAATTTTCTCTTTTTAAAAGGTTTTATTTTTTTCTATAATTTGTAGCTCAAGGCCATAAGATATGGAGCAGCTCCGGTTCCTCTACATTTTGCCGACAGTGAATTCAGGTGAGTTACTATGTTATATGATACAATTTAACCAAGTACAATTGATTTAATTACTGTGTCACAGGTACCATGAGGATGATGATACTGAGAGCACTAAATTGTCACAGTATATCAACACTACCTTTGCAAATATGTCTCTAAGTCGTGCCATTGATGAAATTGTACGCGTTTTTACTACTTCATTTTCTAATTGCACCCTGTTATCTTTTGTGGAGAGGAGACAGTTTTGCTTAATTGTTTTTGTATCACTGCAGAAGAACAATCCATCACAATGGAATGAAAAGATAATGGACGCCATGGGAAAGGATTTTTCTTGGGATTCAGAATGCTCAGATGTGCATATTTCTGCATATACGGCAGTACAAAGATTATAAGGAATGGTATAGTATAGTCGTATATACTGATCACTGGTGTATATATCTACAATACAAGTTGCATTGATACATAGCTAAGAAAATAGGCATTGTTGTACTATAAAATGAAAATTGTATTCATACATATACATACCTATGTGTTAAGTACAAGTTTGCAAAAATGCTTTAGCCAAAATCTCCAATGATTGTAATCGCTAAATAAAACACATAGCCAAAATCGCTTGTAATTGCGAAGATACCAATTAATCTTGGATTATTTTCAAATGATTGTAGTGGCTAAATAACCTAATTACCTAAATATAGGTTCATATGGATTAGTGTTGACTCGGTTTTATTTCAACTTTGAAAAACACAAAATTTGGATGTAGTTTTGTCTTAAAATTGAGTAAAATGCTACATCACTGTACTTGTTAAATTGACAAAAAAACTCGTGTATTATATTACTTCTAGCGAAAATTCCGTGTTAAAAAGTTAGAGATTTATTCTCTCCAAAGTACGTTTTGCTCACTATAAGTTTAAGTATTCTTTATGATTTGCAGGAGAATTGACAATTATACTCATGATATTATTTTTTATATGGAATAAGGTGCGGAAATGCCATTTTTCACTTAGAAAATGGCAAAAACACCTTGTTAACTTAATAAAATGTGCAGTGAACTATTAGTTTTCAAAATGTGCAGTAAACTAATAAAATGTTAACACATATATTCGTGAGATGAGTTTTTCCATTTTATCTTTTAAAAGTTCCAAATATGGTTTTGATTGAAGTTGAATGTTGCGATTCCAAGAGAAAATAATAAGGTGATAAATGTCTTTAATGAAATTTGAGGTATTGTGTAGGTTTGAAGATTTCGGTGATTTGAGAATCTAAATTTAGATCAATTCTAAGCGAGACTAAATATATATTGATTATGACCCAACTTTTGTGAACGAAACTTGGTCCAAACCAATACGTAAAAGCCCATATGCCCTAAATAGTGATATTAAATTTCCAGTTTCTTGAAAGCGTCTGAAGCTTTCATTTTATAGGTCATTAATCATGAAATGACAATTTTATTCCCAGAGAAAATACTACTCCTATCATATTAATGATTGCAAAAGTCAAAGTCCCTCTTTCCCCATGCCATAAATTTCAGCAGTGCATGGAGGAACATCACAGTCATCTATGGGATAATTAATGGGATCTAATGATTTACAACAGGACTTTTAACAGATGCCCCTGTTTGGACCACCTGGCTGTGACGGTGACTTTAGAACAACAACCCATGCATGCTCGACATTAATAATAATGTGATCAATCATAATCTAATCATTTATTGCTCACCAAACATAAATATGATTCTATAGTAATGGTACTATGCCCTACATTTCTTCCCATTTGGTGAGGGATATTTAATTAATACTAGTATTTAAGTTTAATTTTAAAATCTCAAATGATTCAACTTTTAGTGATATTGAATTATGGCCAATATACTCTATTCATTTCCTTTTAATGCATTTTTGTAATCACCAATCACGTAACGTATACAAAGTAAGATGTAAAATGCCTTTTTCTTTTTTTGCAGCTCTAAGATAATAGACCAAAATACCCTTCCCCATCAAGGCTATGGGTGGTGTAAATAATATCCATTCTACCATCACTTCACTGAATTTTATCATCTTCTCCTATTTTTCTCTAATTTATTTTCCTCTTTGGAGTTTTAGACCTCTTTCATCTCCTTGCTTACATGAAAAAAAAAAAAAATTCTATCTAACATTTTGTTTTGTATTTATGTTGCAATTGGTAAAAAAAAACTCCATCTTGAAGACGGGTCATGTGAGTAGGAACAAACACAAAAGTTTAATATATAAGGATTTCATGACCATATACAAAATTCCATTATATCACAATTTTTTTTACCCCTAGTTTAAGTTGCTTCAACTTCTTTAAACTATAATTTTCAAAAATGTTATTGAGTAATGCGGTTTATCAACTTCATGGAAAAAAAATACCAAATTGACGAAAAACTATTAACATGTCACGAAGGTGATAATAAAAAGTATCTTTCGAGGGTTTTTTTTTCCTTAGCTAAAACATTTTTTCAGTGTTTGGTTTCACTACTTCTGTTATTGTTTCTCAACAGAAAAACAACCGTAAACATCATTGAGAGAAGGATGCAAGATCCTGCTTTTGTGGATGTTGGTATTTTGTAATTAAACCGAAGTTATTACTGAACATTTTAATCCCTATAATTGAATTAATTTCAAGCTACCCTCCCTTTTCGTCTCATTATTATCTTATTATTAAGTTCAAAATTAATTGTAATATGTATAAAAATATTTAAAATACATTAGTTTATAATATTATTAACTGATTAATAACACAAATACGATAATTAGGCTTTATAACTGATTATTTAAAATAAATAAATTATAACAACTTGACCGAAATTTAGTTAAGGTAAAAAAGTATTTATAAATTAATATATATCAAGCTACTCGAGTTTGACTCGTTGTTGATTTGGTACTTAAAGCTTGATTAATCTAACAAAAATTAAATTCAAACATAATTTCAAGCTAGATGAACAAAACCAAGCAAACTTGACTAGTTTACATCACTGGTCAATTCTTGTTCGGGACTATTTTGGTTCGGTTATCTTTGCTGCCGTATTCAATGATGCTTTCTTCGACGTAACTGTTGCTGAAATTGCTGCTATTCTTAAAGCTTTTGTGCTCCTTAATCAAGCTAAATGCTCAACTATTCTGTTCGAAAGTGACTCCCTCAATTCCGATCTTGTGATCACTTGTAAGGCCCCTGTTTTTGAATGGAGCAGCGAAGCTGATGTTCTTAAAGCTAGAAAAAGTTCTCCTTGGTTGGCCTAAATGGAAAATTAAAAAGATCCCAAGACTCAGCAATAAGGCCGCACACAATCTCGCTAAATGGGGCAAACTTTGTAATTGGGATGGACCTATTCCCCTTTCCCTCATTCCCTCGACGTTTTTGTGACAAACCTATTTTCGTTCATTAATGCTTAAACATTTGCTTATTAAAAAAAAAGATAACTAAGACATCAATATAATTGAACTAAAATTGATTACTAACAAGACATTATTCTAGAAATATTGACTATACACTAATTTAATCTTCCAAACGTTAGAATAATTTAAATGTAAAATAATTAAATAACGTTATTATATGAATAAGGTTACTAGTTATGTTATAGTCTTTATTGATATTTTTTTAATTAATTATGTGATATGAAAGGGTATATCTGAATTTAACAATATATTCAAAAAATAAGCATAATTTTTTTTTAATTGCAAACACCTTCATATATGCTTAAATCAATATTTTACTATAGAAACCAACACTTACTATAATAACGCCTAATTTTTCATTTTCCATAAGCATTTGCAAACGGTCCTTGTAACAAATCACCAATTGGTTCGGTATGTCAATGATTTCAATTTTCTAGCACAAAATTGCCTTAAAAATGGCTGGCGAAATGTACTTGATTAGATTTTCTTTTCAATATTCGGTTTCAAAGTTGTACGAGGATCCGGAAGTTGAGATGTGCAGGCCATTATTAGGACAAGAACATTAACTCAGATCCAGTCAGATTTTGAGGAAGTCATGTCTCATCTGCCATAGTTCTATAATACCAAACTATACAGTCAAAATATGAGCAATAGTAATTAACTTTATCTATCATCTACAACTTTCCTGATACAGGAATGAATAAAAAATGTGTAATCAAACGTTCTAGTGAAACGACTAATCTTTACGATATAGGAAATTCATATTCGAAAGGTTCTCAAGTAATGTGTCTTTCACGTCTCATGATTAAATCAGGTTTAAACTTGAATATCAATGAGAAATTAAAATTAAAAAAAGAAAAGAAAAGTTATACCTGGATATACTGGTCAATATGTGCAATTTAGGATATAAAATGTGACAATCTTTTGACATGTAAATCAAAGATTAACTTTTAGTTGAGATAGGTTGATGCGTCCCCGATGTGTGCATCTAGCAAACTATTGGATGAAAATAAATTTATATTATAACCTTTATTATTTTGATTTAAGGAAAATGATTTGTTTGAACATGTACTTGATAAATTGATTTAACTTTTACTGTGAGAAAAGTATGTTAGAAAGACTTATAGTATAATTAATAAATACTAACAGTTATAGCACTTGTACTTTTCTCACAGTAGAAGTTTAACTTTTTTATTTTTAACCATGTAACCCTATTTTGTTCAGTATTTATACACTCAATTCATGTACAAATCATGATGTAATTTACATCATTCCTCGGATTTTTTTAGTAAAAAACCGTAGTTATTTATCACATTATATTACACAATTTAAATATATATATATATATATATATATATATATATATATTAAAATTAACATTTTTCTCTTAACTTTTACATTATAATCTGAAAGTGCTCCATGTACTCCTCCAAATTTATGAAAAAATGAAAAAAATTATATTCTTCTTAATTTAACAATTAATATTAATTTGAACTTAACCTTGCATATATATGACTAGACACGTTCAAAATTGATTCAAACACATAGTTTGCCTTTCACCAACTATTAGCCTATAACTCAACGTTGTTACACATACTACAAAGATTAATTAAAGGGTAAACACCACTTATGATCCTCCTTATCATTAACTTATTACAGAGTCGTCCTCTTAAGTAATTTTTCGCACGTTAATCCCTACTAAGAGTTATTTGTTTCACTTTGGTCCCTTTTCAGGCTGAACATGGATGTTTCAATATCTCGTGAGGGTATTTGTCCATTCATTGCGATAGTATTACACTTAAGTCTCCAATGAAACCTATATTGTAGTTCACATAACATCAGATCCGCCATTCTCAACCTGAGAAAGACCAAAGTGACACAAATAGCTCTTAGTAGGGACTAATGTGGGAAAAAAAAAACTTAAAAGGGACGACTCTGTAAAAAATTAATGATAAATAGGACCATAAGAGGTGTTTACCTTTAATTAAAACCACTCTAAAATTAATTCAAACGATTGTTTTTGGCACAAAAACTGATAAAATCTTTCGACCCTATAAAACTAAATAAACCAAAACTAAAAAGTGCTCTAAAGTCTGAACTCCAATTAACCATATGTATTTTGTATGAGCTGGACAAAAGGGTATTTTGGAACATTACCCATTCCTTTTAACTAGTATAAAAGAAAAGTTAGAATTAAAATTACAGAATATATATATTGATTGCCCGCGTCAAAATTAAAACAAGAAAAACAAATCTACTTGCTATTTCATATTCTAATTTTTTAAATACAAATGGCCACAATTCAATGCAATGGCGTTACTTCATTGTGCTTTGAATTTGATAACAAACAAAATTGATTTCTTCTCTCTTCTTCTGAAAATATCCGCCATTTTAGAGTTTCTTCATCCGCTTTCAGATTTCATTTTATATACAAAAAATTCACCATTTTTTCCCTTTTCCAATAATTCAGCTATTTCAGCTGAATCGGCGTTTCTCCTATTACCATCGCGTCGCAAAAACGTCGTCGTATTATTGTAAAAGTTGTGTTTGTGATGAAAGTAAATTTCGGAGTAATAATTTTGCTTTAGAGAATTTCATTTGAGTGTCATTGCTTGGATGATGTAGGACTTCTCCTGTGTATGAAGAGAGGCTGGTTTATTAAATCCTAGGGTTTCACTTATGCTGTTTTTACTTTAGATTTCAACAGAGTAGGTTATTGTTCTCTGGTATTGGATTTAGAGAAAAATTGTCCCATTGATGTGGATATTTGAAGTTTAAGATATGTTAGAAGAGGGTGGAATTTTGAAATTTGGAAATGAATGTTAACTAAGTATGCTTGGCATAAGAGCTCCAGCTACCAAAAAAACCACAACTCTAACGGTTAGTCCAGTTTTTCTTGATACTTTCATATTGCTTTTGCTTATAGTGCCTTGCCTTTGAAAGTTTGCTTATCACTGTTTTTGTAGGTGGCCGTAAAATGTAGGCCATTCACTGAGGCGGAACGTGGACGTGACATAGTTAGAGTGCACAATGACAAGGTCTTTTAATTGTAATCCAAAAATGAAAATACAGTATTTTTTTGATAAGAAATTATTGGCTGACAATTGTGACATTTCAGGAAGTAGTTGTTTTGGATCCTGACCTTTCCAAGGATTACTTAGAACGTATACAGAACCGCACCAAGGAACGTAGATACACTTTTGATTATGCATTTGGCCCTAACTCCACCAATTTGGTATGTGATCTTCCCCAGACCTCTATTTACATGCCTGATACATTGCTTTAAAATTTATATTTGAAGTGTCATATACACTCTTAAATGGAGAAATTAGTGGATTGTTCTTGTTCATGTAATCTTGCATTTTGATGTTTTACTCGTAAACAGCCATATTGAGACAAGTCTGGTCTCTAATTACATGTTATAATACAGTTTGCTAAGGGAATGCAATTAACACCTTAAGATTAATTGTTTGTGGAATCTTGCTCTCATCTTTTCATCTTGTGCATCTTGAGCTAGCATGCTTTTTTTTCTTCTCCTTTAAGCAATATGTATTCTTGTGAACTTGATGAATTATAGACAAAATATTCAACAGACTCTAGTCTGTTCACATTTGAATAGGAAAAACGAGGATAGTTGTATGGTTTATTAGCGTAAACACAGTTGAATACACCATCATATCTTAATGATGATATTCTTGCTGCTTTCTTCAGGATGTCTACAAGAGAAGTATACATTCCACAATCGCTGGGGTTGTACAAGGTTTAAATGCAACTGTATTTGCTTATGGTTCCACTGGCAGGTACTTATTCTTTGTGTTGCATGATATTGTATTGGTTTTTATCAAATTATAATAGTCTTATTATTCTTTGTGTTGCATGATATTGTATTGGTTTTTATCAAATTATAATAGTCTTATTATTCTTTGTGTTGCATGATATTGAATTGGTTTTTATCAAATTATAATAGTCTTATTTGGTGCAAGTTTTTTGGCGCTGCATGTTACTTATTTGCCTAGACCCGTGTGGCTAAGAATTAAATGAAATAATGGTCGAGTAAAACTTTCTCAGCGGCAAAACGTATACCATGGTTGGAACTCAAGATGATCCTGGACTTATGGTTCTCAGTCTAAACACAATCTTCAACTTAATTGAGAAAGACAACACCTCTGATGATTTTGAAGTCACATGCTCATACCTTGAAGTCTACAATGAGGTCAATCATTCACTTAATGGCTTCGAGAAAATTAAGGTTAATACTTGATTACAGAAAAACCTTCACATTTGAGTTGATTCTTGCAGGTTATATATGACTTACTTGAAAAGTCTTCAGGTCACTTGGAGCTGAGGGAGGATCCTGATCAAGGAATAGTAGTTGCAGGCCTTAGAAGTATTAAGGTAATTCTAAGTGATGGTTTTGTAAGATTGAGATGCAATATAGTAAAGTGGTAAGAAGCTTCAGCTATAACAATAATTCTATTGCAGAGTTTTCTGATATTGATCTTTTTTCTTTTTTCTTTCAAATCATTCATAGTCTGCCAATTAATTTGAAAAAAATACTCTAGACTCATACACATGTACTTATGCATGTACTCAGGTCAATTCAGCTGATAAGATTCTCGAACTTTTGAACACGGGAAACAGTAGACGAAAAACCGAAAGCACAGAAGTTAATGCAACTTCTTCACGGTGGGTGATTTCTTTTGTTCACAAGGTCTAATAGTTTTGCTGCAGTTCAATATTGCGGCGTCTAATTAGGAGGGTGGAGAAATTGAATATCTTCTTATTTGTTCCAAAAGCAAAGAGTTGTATGATCAAACTCTTCGTCTCTTTTATTTTACGGTGCCTGACTATACTTCTTTGTCAGTTCACATACATCTTCAATATCAAAAATGATTTGCATATGTCTGAACACCTGCATCTAATCAACCCCTCACCTTCTTCTTTTGCACTTTCCTTCAGGTTCTCTGTATAGTAAGCAGAATTAGAAAGTTTGTGATTTAGTATCATTGTGTTGAATATTGTTGTAGCTCAATAAAAATTAAGGAACATATGTGGTGAAGGCAATGAAGATGCTTTAGTTTCCAGTTTCTCTTCGAGCAATTTGCTTGAGTATATAAAACTTTCTGCAAGATTTGACAAATGTTTGATATCTTTTTGGCAGCTCGCACGCAGTTTTGGAGATAAGGGTGGCAAGAAAACAACAAAAGAAATATCCAAATCAGGTTATCAGAGGAAAACTCGCATTGGTGGATCTTGCTGGAAGGTTGGCTTCTTCCTTCGGTATTATTTCGAACATTTTCAGTCTTTGGTTCATTTAAAGGTATAAACAGTATTGCGAGATTTCATATTGTAGTGAACGAGCATCTGAGACAAATAGTGGGGGCCAAAAATTGAGAGATGGTGCCAACATAAATAGGTCACTACTTGCTTTGGCCAATTGCATAAATGCTTTGGGAAAACAACAGAAGAAGGGCCTAGCTTATGTTCCATACCGCAATAGGTCTCCTCCTCTCTCTTTCTATTTATATCTGTGATACAAGTGCAATATGTTTCTCCTTTATGATTATTTGTGTGCATCGTGGTAATAAATCGGTTAATTTGAAATTCCCTTCAGCAAGTTGACACGGATTCTTAAAGATGGTCTGAGTGGTAATTCTCAAACAATAATGATTGCCACCATCTCACCAGCTAACAATCACTATCACCATTCTATCAATACTTTGAAGTATGCAGACCGTGCAAAGGAAATTCGGACACATATCCAGGTGAGAGAAACCATTGCATTTCTATAAAATAATACCTACTTGAAGCATTAAAAAATGAAACCAGATTGACTGCATGGGGCTAGTTGTCTTTATTTTAAAACATTTCATCATATAATTTGGGGATGGGGGGTTGTCTACATTCTACAAGGATTTTCTTCTGCATTCCACTTAATCTAGGGATTCTCTGTAGACTGTAGTAAACCTCTAAAGGTGCAACTTCTTATCAATTACTCCTTCCCATAAAAATCTAGGATCACACTCAGTGAAGGTATCTTTATTGAATGTGTCTGCCCTGTATAATGCAATTTACGTTTACGTTATATGACCATTTTAGTCAACTCAAGGAAATACAGAATCCTGATTTGTGAGTTGTTGAATTAGGTATTCCCTTTGAATGATTTTTTTTTTCTCATCAATGAAACAGAGTATTAATTTGATGACATCCGGATATTATATTTTGGCTTATTCAACAATTAACACGATTTCTGCAATGTTTATCTTTCCTACTTTTGAAATATTTTATGTGCGTGTGTGTATACATGCTCTATAACTTAATCTTAACTTGATGTCTTTTGGGACATGCATACTCACAAAGCATTATTACACTTTCCAGAAAAACATAGGCACAATCAATGCTCATGTATCAGACTATCAAAAGATGATTGACAATCTTCAGGTAATTATTTTTTATTGTTGTCCTTTTTTTTGGGGATTGGAGTTCTACAATGAGAAAATAAATATACTTTGCAGAGTGAGGTTGGCCGGCTGAGAAAGGAATTAGCCGAAAAAGAGTCACAACTTAATGCGAAGCCCACTGAACGAGATGTGGATGATGAAACGTCTTGGTTAAATAAACTGAGCCAAGAAACCGGTGAAAACGTCCAAGAGAGGATAAATTTACAGAAGGCTCTAATCGAACTTGAGGAAACCAACCTTCGTAATCGAAAGGAACTCCAACATCTTGATGATGCTATTGCTAAACAGCAGGTCAGCAGTTTCTTCTACCCCATATTTGTTGCTTAGGGAGATATGTTTAAGTTTATAAAAGGAGTAATTACTTACACAACCCACGAGGTTAGGTGAAATTACAACAATGATTTATGAGGTTTCAATTACCAACACCTCTCCTATTTTATATTTCACCTTAAAGTCCTTCTTGTCGATGGTCTCCGTAAGGAAAGATTATTTTGCGCAGCCAGTACATAGCCGACGCGGTGCAACACAATGAAAATACAATATTCCCTAAATTTAAGGAAATGACGTATTATGAGATCTCATCTCGACCGTGTATTGTCAAAACTACCATTGGCTCCACATCATATGCAGAGGCTGCACAAAATAATCTATCCTCCATAGGGTCTGAGGTGCTGTCATCACAAATTTCAGTGGAAAGTCCATTTACCCCTGACCAATGTTGATTTTGAATTCGACAATTTTTATGACGAAACTACCCTCCTTTATGGATGAGTTTATGTTTAGCTACAAGTTTTTGTAATTATTGAAACCTCATGACCTAACATCAATGCAGCGTCTAGGAAATTATATATTAGATGGCTGTTTTTGTGTTTCTCTTTGCCCTTTGACCTTCTTTAAGGGATAATTTTGTCCAACTTTTGTATAACTTATTATTATTATTAGATGGTGATTTGCAATTAGCATATGATTCTTACTTGCAGGTTATTGAAAATGATGGTACTGTTGTGCAAGCTTTACAAGCAAGGCGTCAAGTGATTCTTGATAATATTCGCGACAATGACGAACTTGGTTTAAATTATAAGAAGGTTGTTGCTCTGATTATCCTATAACGCTGCTGCATATTGTCCAATGTTCACTTAAAACCTATCACCTATTTAATATTGGGCAGGAAATTGAAGCAAATGAGACGTGCAGATGTCAGCTACAAGCTATGATTGATGAAGCCATTAGTAATAATGGCAACAAGACATATTTGGGAATTCTCAGTCAATACAGACTACTGGTAAGTTGTAACAAATACTATTAGATTTTTTATTGCACACTTAAAATATTTGAATTTTAAAATTCATTTGTAACTTATTCAGGGAATCACCAACACCGAACTTCAGTTTGAAATTGCAATGAGAGATCAAATTATATGCAGCCAAAGAGAAGCACATAGAAATACATGGGATCTTCTCATGAGCTTAGGACTCGATGAAAAGCAAATTGTAGAACTCGGAGCAAAGAAAGGCATAATTGTTGAAGACTGGGTGTTGACAACACCAGCTGGACCATCCAATACTAATTCATCTGAACATAAAAGACATCCTCCATTACTTTGTTCTCCATCCAGCAGTAAATCTGGTGCTACATCACCTAGCTTCTTTCCCCAAAACCGGGAATTTTGTTCAAGATCTTTGGCTATGGAAAATAAGAAGCTTCCTCAGTTTTTCAGAGAGGAGCACCACAGTTCATATTATTACATTTCTCATGGTTTCTACCCATCATCAGCCTATCAACAACGGCACAGTAACCAGCCAAGTTCAAGTTTTGGTGTCCATGATCAAGATTCTCATGGCTCATACTATTCACCTCATACGAGAAATGGGAAACATATCTCTCTATATAATGAGAATAGTGGGTCAACTTCGTCTTTCAACACAAACTTTAGGCAGCAGCAACACCAGCACCAACAGGTATTCTTATTATCTGTTGTAATAAAATTTCTGTACAAATACCATCATCAAAATTGCATTTTATATCTCACTGGACTGGCAATCAACATTTTAGTCCTGCACTTTAGAAATAGCACTCTTGATCACAATTGTTTGAAAGAATTTGCACACTTCGTCCTTTTCCCCCCTTTTCATCCAATATTTGCACTTTTGGTTCCGTCTGCACTTTTGATACCAAAGGACTGTCTTAGTGTTTTGCACCTTTAGTCCCAAATTGGAAGAAAAGAGGGGAAAAGATGAAATATGCAATTTTTTTTTAAAGAAGTCAGGAACAAAAGTGTTGTTTTCAAAGTGCATGATTAAAAGTGCTAATTTCCGGTTCAGTGAGACTGAAAATACATTTTTGCTATGCAAAACAAACAAATTGACTGTTCCTTGATATATCTGAACCTGTATTAGAAAAGCTCTCATTACACTTCTTGACTGATAAATTTCACTAGGATACATGGGCGGTGGCTTGTAGACAGGAAACCAACACAAACTCGTATAGTGGAATGAGTAGCACATGGGATTGCAAAGGTATGCCAAAAGATCCAACCCCTATACAACAAAAGTCTCCACAGATATTTCCTCCGCATATTAGTTCCAAATTTCATGGAGGGCGCTTCTAATGCTAGCGGTTTTGATTCTTTCTTAGGGACCATATTGTGGTACTTTCCTCGCATTCGTTCATATTTCATTATCTTCTTTTGTTCTTGGGCCCACAATTGTACATATCGTAGTTAGTGTTAGTGTTAGGAGTAGTTGATAGAAATATTTTAGGCCCAAATAGAGAGCTCATTCTTTATTTAGTTTGATTCATTTTTCTTGATGTCATCTTTCGGACAATGGAGAGTAGGAATCAAGAATGGCTACGATTTTGTTCACTGTTAGTATGCCATTGAGTTTAGTTGTACTTGTAGGACTGGCTTAATTTTGCAATGGAAATATGAACAGGTCAAGTACATGTTGATTTGCTATGATTCATGGAAACTTACTCCAACTTATGTAGATCAGCATGGAAGTAGTTTTACAGTGTTTGGTTCTTAGAATTAGATAAACTATGATTGAGTATATGTAAGATAAACCATGGACTAACGAATTAATTGAGATTATGTTTGGCAACTTAATTTCAATGTTGTAAATACTGAAATTGTTTCTTGATTATTGTCTTATGTCACTTTGAACTGGGACTATCTTTGTTTATCAGGAGGAAAAATGTAATTTTAGTCCCACATGATCATATTTTAGAAAACTGTATTTTTATTTTTATTTTTGAAAATATTTTGCACTTTTGTCGACTCATTTCCATCAAATTTGAAACCAAAAATATAAAAATGAGATAGTTATATTAGATCAAAAAGTGCAAATGACTATTTCACGTGACAAAAGAATGCAATTTTATAAGGGTGAAATACAGTTTCCCCCCTTAATGTATTGGGATGGTACCAGTTGCCCCCTAAAGTATCAATTGTAACACATATCCCCCTCTGTTATAGCATTGAACAATTTATTCCAAAATTACCCCAGCCAAACAATATTATGTTTCAATTTCTTCATGTCTTTTGTTTCCTTCGGTTTTCTGGTCTCATTTATTTTCTCGAATTTTATTTGGTGATAATTATCTCATTTGTTTTCGTTACAAATTATAATTCGAAATTTTGAGTAATTCTCCTTCAAAATTTTACTTGAAAATTCGAACTTGACTCAGCCTTGTATCGTTAATCCATCAATCTATAATTACGCTAACTTCTTTATACAACTAATTAGAAGTAGATTCAATATCAACATAATAATTACCAATAGTATGAGTCTGTGTCAAACTTAAATTTTGCGAGAAATAAAATAAAGGAGAACTAATCAACATTTGGAATAATAATTCGTACCGAAAATAAATGAAATAATTATCACCTAATAAAAATTGAGAAAAATATAAAGAAAAAATTGAGATAGAAATAAAAAAAATTGAAACAAAAAATGAAGAAAACAAACTAAACGTAAATAAAGAAAAAATTTGAGATCGAAAAAGGAAGAAAACAAAAAAATTGAAGAAATTGAAACATAATGTTGTTTGGTAGATGGATGAATTCATAATTAATAAAGGGACAATTTCTTTTTGATAAATTAATAAAGAAATGTATTATTATGAAAGAAGCGGGGGTATTTTTGAAATAAAAACTCCAACATTATAACAGTGGGGGTAAGTGTTACAAGTGATACTTTAGGGGGTAACTGATACCATTTCTCAAAAAAAAAGGGGGGTAATTGATACCACCCTCATACTTTTAGGAGGGAAACTGTATTTCACCCATTTTATAACACAGGCAAAATATTATAAAACGTTGGCTTCTAATCTTCTATAGCGTATTTTTGTAGAGTGGTACTAAAAATGTTGAGTTTAACAAGATGCCCCCAGCTTTAATGCCAAAAAAATATATAAAATAAAAGAATAAATTATATCCTCATGAGGTAAAGTTTAATT
This sequence comes from Penstemon davidsonii, assembly GCA_034814905.1. Classification (NCBI taxonomy): domain Eukaryota; kingdom Viridiplantae; phylum Streptophyta; class Magnoliopsida; order Lamiales; family Plantaginaceae; genus Penstemon; species Penstemon davidsonii. The sequence goes on from JAYDYQ010002688.1 coordinate 12,344,463, forward strand.
CCAAAATCATCTTTTTTAATTGAAAATTACAAAAATCCCCCTCGATTCGATTCAATGAAATGTCAAATCTCTAATGGAACTATGGAAGATGTGAAGTTTCTGTTATACTCTTAGGGTGCGTTCGGATGCCCAAATAACACCTCAATTAGCCCACAATTACAACCTAATTGTCTAATTTTGGGATCAGTTATTTGTTCGGTTTGGGTCACAAAATTCACGGGCTGCCCGTGATAATCCGCCGAAATGTGGGCCAGCCCCATTAATCCGGGTAATTGTAATTGGGCACCTACCCCCCTCCAATTAACAATTAATGGCCCAGATTGAATTTTCCTACCCATTTTGCCCTTTAGTTTTGAAGAAATTACAAATAAACCTGCCACATTTTAACAAAACTCTGAAAAATTCCCTCTCACTTACACGATTTTTCTCCCTTTCTCCTGGTGAGCTTCTCTTCTGCAAGAACCCTAATTTTTCGCCCATTAATAATCATTCATCAATTTTGGTTCTTATGTTTATTTTTTAGGTTTAGAGAACATATAATCAGTTTATTGCATCTTCACTTGTTTCTTATGTTAATTTTTTCATCAATCTCTTTTAGCATCACGACTTGAATAAATTGAAAAGCACAAGGTAGATTTTGTCTTCGTATCAATTGTATTCGGAATATATGGGTGTATATTAAGCCAATTTTTTTTTTTTTATCTTTCTCCCTTTCCAACTGAAACAAAGTTTGTAAGAAATAAAGGCACCCACAGTTTGAAATAAAATTTAAATGTGCGTTTTTTTAAATTGTTTGATTGTTATGTTGATAGTTTCTTGACATTTTGGTTTATATTTGTCTCACACCAAAGAGATTTTCTAATTTTAGCTTAGTATATTAAGTATTGCTTTGTCCTAATTTTTGTGTATGTGTTTGGAGAAGTCCTTGTTTTTAGTTTGAATTTTATGCATACTGCTTTGGATGGAAATATTACATCTTTTACAGTCATCAATATAGTGGCTAAGATCTCTTGTTAATAACAAACAATGGGACTATTTTTGCACACCACAAGAAGAATTGAATTATTGGGTCATATTTGTACACTATGCTTAATTACTTGAAATTTGTTGTGCTATTTTGATTAGAACTTTGATGATATTTCACGGGTATACTATCTTTCATGATGAAACTATTATTTGTATATAGGATAAATAACAATTTTGGAAGTAAAAATCTCTCCATTTACGTGAATAGTAAAAAGCCCCTTAATATGGCAAAATGAAATGTTGAGAGAGAAACTAGGATTGCAAATGATCAAAGATTAAAGATCTTTGAAGGGCTGAGATTCAATCAATTATGGAAGAATCTTGGAGGGCAAAATAGTCAAAAAATTAGTGAGGCCAACCGAACTGTATTACTCCCTCTGTCCCAAATTATTTGTCATTTTAGAGAAAAAAATTGTCCCAAATTATTTGTCATTTTAGGATTTCAATGCACTATTAAAGTTCATATTTTAGGTATGTAAGAGAGAGAGTAAAACTTGAATAACTTGTAAATAGTAATTGTGAGATAAATAAAAAATAAGGGTATTTTAGGTATATAATTTATTTTTTCCCTAAAAATGAGACTATTTAGTAGGTACCTTAATATGTGTGAAAACATGTAAAATGATAAATAATTTGGGACAGAGGGAGTAATACACACATGCCCAATTGCTATTTGACCCAACTATAATCTACCGAACACATCACTATATTATTAGCCCAAATAATTAATTGAGCCAATTCATCAATTGGGCAAATTACCAATTATAGCAACCGAACGCACCCTTATGGTTTTGGTTAAAAAGAGGCAGCAAAAAAAATTAAAAGTTGCATATAGGGGTGTTTTTGCACGCATCAACTCATTTAATCTACTTTTTCTTGTATAATTAGAGCGAGTTCAAACATTAGAAAATAACCATGGACAAAAGCTAATAGATATTCAAATACTATAACTTGGGAATTTATTTAGTTAATAAGAAATGAGGGCGCGGTGTCAAGTCAGCAAAATTACGAAACCCCATCTGCTAAACCCCCACCAAAACCCTTATTCCCAAAATCAAAATCACTAAAAATGGCATCAACGGCGGAGCCACAATCGGAACCCTTCAAACCCTACACTCTAAAACATACACTCACCGGCCACAAACGCGCCGTCTCCAGCGTCAAATTCTCCTCCGACGGTCTCCTCCTCGCCTCCTCTTCAGCCGACAAGACAACCCGTGTCTACTCTCTCTCTCCTCACTCAAACCCCACTCTCTATCACGAATTTCAAGGCCATGACCTCGGAATCTCCGACCAGGCCTTCTCTCCCGACGGCCGATTCCTCGCCACTGCCTCCGACGACCGCACCCTCCGTCTATGGGACTTGGAGACTGGATCTCACGTGAACACCTTCAGCGGCCATGCTAATTACGTGTTTTGTTGTAACTTCAATCCCCAATCAAACATGCTCGCCTCTGGCTCGTTCGATGAGACTGTTCGGATTTGGGATGTGAAGTCAGGGAAGTGCCTGAAGGTGCTCCCTGCGCATTCTGATCCTGTTACTGCCGTTGATTTTAACTTGGATGGTTCGATGATTGTGTCGAGTAGTTATGATGGGCTTTGTAGGATTTGGGATGCTTCCACTGGTCATTGTATGAAGACTCTGATTGATGAGGAGCATCCTCCTGTTAGCTTTGTCAAGTTCTCTCCAAATGGGAGGTTTTTGCTTGTTGGAACTCTTGACAATACTTTGGTTAGTTTCTCTCTCTGATAAAAATAGTCGTTACAATATTTACTTGAAAGTTTAAATTAGTTGTTTTTTTGGTATAATTGGGTGAAACTAGTGAAATGTGTTGTTGGGGTTGCAATTGGTTGCTGCTTTAAAATGCAAAGTACTATATTGATTATATTGCTGAATTTTACTAATCCCTTTGAGCTGTTAGACTAGACACCTTGTTTTGTTGTCTTGAGTGAAGATGTAATGAATAAGTTTGTACTTTGTAATGGTTTAAAAACAGTTTTTTAAAGATAAAGTTTTAGGCTTTTAGCAGAAGCCTAATCTGTACTGAGGCTGTGAAGCAAATGGCTTTATTAAAACTTTAGTCATTTTCTCCTTTGTCAAGTTGTTGCATTAATCTTAGAATCTTAGTCGTACAACGAATTCTGTTGCTAATTGTTACCTCTGTACTTCGAGAATAATAGAAAAGCGTAGATGCGTGTGTTTCTTTAACCATCCATCGATACATGTTTGTTATGCTCTAAATATATGACTCCAGCTGGCTGAAACACCACATTTTTCTGTGCAAGTAACTATCTTTTCAACTTTGGTGTGTCCTTTCCTATAAGATGAAAAGATTTCTAGTGTCCTCACTTTGGGATGTTATGTTCGGGATAATTTCGAGGCAAACATCTAAAACTGCCTGTGCCAGAGTAGGGAATTTTAGGGGCTGGATATGGGTTTTATGATGCCAAGGAGTCACCAGATCATTGAGGCCTATAGGGGATTGAGTTTGTAATGCAGGGTATGTAAAAAAGGTCGCTTTTTTGAATGTTCTGCAACAGTTGCACTTTATTGGACGTATGATAGTTTCCTTGATGTTAAACAATTGAGGTGTCTGTGTGATGGGCTCGATCGATTATGTAATTTTAATATTTAAGTATGGTCTGCAACAGCAGTCTCCCTCCCTTGCTCCCCATCTCCATCTCCATCCACGCCCCTCTTCATTTGATCTTGACAGAAAAAGCTACTAGTATCATTTCAATGAATTCATATCATTATATTCTTGGTGTCCGATATGAAATATATGAAAACTCTTGATTTACTTGCCATAATATGCTACTCATGGATTCAAATTTCGTTTTTAGTGAATGTTTCGGTCAACTAAATATTGGAAACTTTTCGAGAAATTTTCGGAAACATTTCAGAAACATTGGGAAAAATTGTGAAGAAATTACTAAGTTATGAAAAATAAGAGGAGTCTCAAGGCAAGCAAGCAGTTTCAAAACTACATCTTTGGATATTTTCAACGTAAAGGATGAAAATTTTGATCCACGATGTTACTATGTGACCAATGTTTTTGGTCACTTTATTGGTCTACGTATATGGAAATATTCTATTTGTCCTTTTAGTCACTTAATTAATATACCTCAACAGTACTAGTTTTATTGACAGCAGAAGCAGTCTTCATTGTCCTACTTGTATGGCATTACTTACCGCACATTGCATTGGGAGATAATAGAGCTTCTTTCTTCCTTGAATTTTGTTTCATCAACTTTATCTTAGGAACAATTATGAGTAAAGACATGTAATTCCATTTGCTGAGAATATACTAAACAATGAATGTGCATCTCTTGAATGTATGTGTAATTTTTATTTAAATAAAATAGCAGTGCTGAAAACATGTAAGATACAATTTTAGGATTAAAACTCTGTATACAATTTTTTTTTTTTTTTAATTTTGAATAATTGTGTTTGCAGCGGCTCTGGAATTTTGGGGATGGAAAATTTCTGAAAACTTATACTGGCCATGCCAACTCAAAATACTGCATGTCTTCAACATTCTCTATAACAAATGGGAAATACATTGTAAGTGGATCTGAGGATAACTGTGTGTATTTGTGGGAGCTTCAATCCCGGCAAATAGTTCAGAAACTTGAAGGTCATACGGATGCAGTGTTATCAGTATCATGTCATCCGACTCAGAATATGATTGCATCTGGCGCTCTTGGGAATGATAAAACCGTGAAGATTTGGACCCAAGACGAGGATTAATTGATTCGTTTTCTGTAAAATAAATGTCAATACTGATTAGAAGTTAGAGGTATTCATGATCATGGCATGCAATAGAGTTCATGACTTTCCAGATTTTCCTCTAGGTTTTTGCTATTTTCTCTACTCTACTGTGTCCAGGAGATCTGCGTATTTGGCCCCAAGACTCTCTGCATAATTTATTTGTATGCTATGATTCAACTATTTTGTTGTAACCGTATATATTATTAAGTTGTCAATAGGACATAATTGCATTTTAGTCTCTCGACCGGAATTTTTCAGTAATTTTGGTTTTGTGCTTGATAAAATTGCCCTTTTTATTCCGGCTTTTGAAATAATTTGCATTTTGGTCCTATAACCCCTTCTCTATATACTTTTTGCACTTTTAGTTTCATGAAATAGTGTTTGTTTTGTACTTTGATCCCATAAGATTGAATTACTTTTTGCACTCTTGATCCCTAATTAGATCCCATAGGATTGTCTTACTTTCTGCACTCTTGTCCCTAATTAAACGGAAAAAGAGTAATAAGATTAAATGTGCAAAAAAACTTATTAAATTGGGACAAAAATGTAAATTAGTGAAGTATGAGATTTTCAGATTCCATTTAAATTACAATTTAAAGCAATGGAATTAAGGCATGATGAGAAAAATATACCAAAATGCAAGGATCGAATATTTAATCCAATCATAATGTATCAATGTAATCTTAAGGATCGACTATAAAATGTCATATACTTCTATATTTTAAATCTAAATTTGAGACCCTTGTCATGATTTCTGCGCTATTTGTCTTTGGTTGGACGAAGCAATTGAAGATCTTCTCCAACTTCTGAAAATAGCTCCTCCACCCGACTAAACCGAACCACCATAACTCGACTAACCTGGAACCTCCGCAAGTTGGTGTTAAGCTACACAGACATCGGTACCTATAAAAGCAGCGTGAGCAGCTCAGCCACCATTTTGTAGCCCCGTCGGTCATGGTTCCTGGCGTAAAGAAGGTACATTATGGGTTTTAATTATATAAACTTTTTTTATTTTCCCGTACCTTATTATCATAATCGTCGGTTTTGGAGACTTTGCAGTGATGCAAATATAAGTAATGCAAATCAACGACCCAGGATAACGTACTAGCTAGTACTTGCAGATAATTATGATCTGGACCATTGATTTGCATCCTATAATTATATATTTCAAACTCCAATTAGTAGATCCCATTATATAGCCTTGAACATTGAGGCAATGATATATGATATGATGTTATATAATAATTTTTCATGCTCCACGCTTTCTTTCGTCAATAATTATATATATGGTCCTCGTGCGTAACATTAAATGAACACTTCTTACAGGAAACTAGGGTACCTTTAATGTTAAGTATGGCTCAACCAAATTATTGTTTAATTGCAAGAATCTAAAATGGCAAAAGAAAGAAAAGTTTGCCCGTGGATCTCGGTGCATGAATGATGTTGTTTGTGAAGTTAAACAAATTGGCTCGAGTTGCATATGCACACCAAACAATAAAATGAATGTTAAGTATGACTCAGTTGAACACTGAACAATAGAAATAATAAATTATTATTTACCCCGTTAGCGTAGGCCTTGGTTTCCTAGTAACTAACAATATAACTGTTTTGTGTTTATATGGATCTCTATTGATAATTTTTCTACATAATTTTTTCGACTGTCAAATCTATAATTATAAATATCCACATTTGTGGGGGTTGAACCCAAGACCAAGAGGCCTCAGCTTCTTATTTGTATTTAACTACAAGAAGAATCAAATGCAAAGTGGAGCCAAGGAAGGTAATTTCAGAATATGTTTCAACACAAAAGGTAACTTTAAACATAAATGCCAGATTGCACTTGCAAAAACTATCAACCCTGTGTCATTTGGTCTTTAGGTGTTTTACTTGGATTTTTAGTCTATTCTCGAAATGTTATTATTAGTATCAGATATTAGAGTCATGTTTTATGTTTTTTATGAGTCAAAAGTCAATTTATCTATTTTCTAGATCGAATAGGAAAATTTGAAGTCAATCAAAGTTGTAATTTCCTATGTATTGCATGGATGTTTCAAGATCCCTATATGAATATCCCTCCAAATGACTAAATAAAAAAAAGATAAGTGTTTAAGTTTAAAAATATAATTATTTGCAAGTGTTCTTATATTTGGAGTGAGTGATTTCTCCTTTACAAGCGATTGACTTGGTCGCGTTAAGTGATTTCCGATTAGTAGCGTTGAGTGAGTCTACTACCACCGATTGAGTGATCCCCGGTCCTTATTATTTTCGTCGCCTTCACGTTGCCGGTTTTGGCCTGCATCAACTTCCAAGTCTCAAAGCTTTGCAAACCTATACTTAAGTAATTATTATTCTTAAAGAAAAATTAACATCTCAAAATTATGTTTAGAGAAGTAAAACGTACTTGTTCCAGCCCGACAAGTAATCAACAATATGATAATTTTATTTCACATGCTCATTAACTTTCAAATTAAACTTCAATTATCCTGTTAAAATCACTTTATTTTTTCACGAATCTATTCAATATTTATTTTATGTACTTTGTAAATCAATATTAGGCTGGTGGATAATTTTTATATATAGAAAAAGTACTACTATAAAATCTTACATTTTCATAATTTCTTCTTAAATATATATTGTTTAAATGGGATGAATTTTAGTCTACAATCTTCTAATATGATTGTGTAATTGCTTTGACTCTACCTTGTTTTTACTTTCTTGACAAATGTTTGTAATATGATTAGAGTGACGAAAATAATTATGTTGTAACATATATAAAAAATATAAACATAAATATTGGATTGTTGAGTTTTCATATGTTTATTAATAAAATGTTTTTGAAAAGTTGCAAAATTAGTTTGTAACTATTGTTCTCGCTTCGTCCTATCGGAATTTCAATAATCTTCTGGAATTAATTTTTCTTGCAATTTTAATTTGTATTTTAGTTTGGCATGATTTTATTGTATTCTTAATTGCATTGCATTTGTTAGAGAACCAACCTATGACCAGACTTTTATGTCCGACTTCACATGTATTATATACTAACGACTTATTGGGCACCTCGATCGTATCTTCTCTATCTTCTTGTTTGTTTGATTTTGCAATATATCCTTAATTATAAAAAAAATATAAAATATGGTATCTTCTATCAATAGTATATACTCACACCTATAATTCATAGACATGTTTTTGAAAAAAAAAAAATAATAATTGATCAGACCATGCATATATGCATGCCAAGTGCAATATTAATTGAAATTAATCCTTAATTTCGAAAAATCTTTCTTATCAGATAGCTAATTTATATTTGGTAGATTAATTTCATCAATATATATTGCATGTGTATAATTGATGATCATTTTGATTTGAAATGAGGTAGGCAATTCATTTAAGAAAATAGTTTATTACTATTAAAACTGAAAATAAAAGAAAATGATAGCTTCAACAAAAATGTGAGGAAGTCCCAGAAATACAAATTCATGCAAATGGCAAGACTTCTTAAAAATACAAACATGAAATTAATTTAAAATTACCACTTGCTAGCTCTTGATAATTAGAACCACATGCATTTTAGTAAATCGAAAATACACAGAATTAAGATCTAATAAAAATAAATAAAAATCCAGTTCATGCAGCGGCTTGGAGAGCTGCACGAAGAGCTGTCACCACTTCTTTCATAGTCGAGTTGAATTCTCCTTCCATCTGCCAAAATTAAAAAAAAAAAAAAACAAAGTTTAATTAATCCATTAATATTGCAACATCAATTAATTTGTTTGGATTATATAGTATATAATTAAATTTGGAAATAGTTAAAATTTTCATAATGCTTGAATCTGATCGAAGATCTAGTTACTTATATGAATATATTCATGAAAGTTGTCACTACATTATTCATATATCTACATGAACTTTAGACATTTGTGATCATTGAGCAACTCCAAAAAAGGAAAGACTACAAATCGAAGCTAGCAACCAGCTAGAGTATACAGTAACAAAATATATAAAGGTGTCAAAATAAATATATCAACGAAGAATGCAACATGCGTGACATGAATGTATATAAATATATATATATAATTAAGGTGAATAATTACGTACCTCAGCAATAATGGTGATGTCAAGATTGAAACTTCCAAAAGGTGTGACACTAGTATTAACAACAACCAAATTAAGACTCTCCACCTTGCTATACAAATTTGCAAGAACTCCTTTTTCCTTCTCACAGTGTACTTTGATAAGAATATGGTTATTGTCCGAAACTCTTGCTTCAATCTCCGGCAGCATCACCTCCTCATTTGATGATGTTGATGATGAAGAATATTCCTCATGAATTCCTACAGCCATTATTATTATTATTATTAATGCTCCTATTTTATGGGAACTCTAATTATATATATATATAGACATGTCAGCGAGCAGTGGGTACTAAAACCTTTTGTACGATCGATGAGCATGTGAGAATCAAGTTTATTTCTTTATTGCGAAATTCATTAAAAGTGGATGAAATTATTATTATTATAGTAAGTACGTACGTACCTAGTCTATCTAGTTGTTGGATTAAAATGATTATTGGGTAAGCATGCGAGAACCGGGTGTAATTCTTTATCATCAAATCAAATAGAACGCGCGAGGGACCATATATAACCGTATTATATTCTATTCAATCAAGGATATATAGCATATATTCCAAACATGCACTGGAAAAAACTTAGGACTGCTGTTTAATTTAACCTAGATGCACCACTTTCTATGGCGTCATGATTTGGATAATTAATGTACTATTTATGATTTAATTAATAAACCAAAGATTAACCTGAATATTTACCATTGGATTAATTAAAAAAAAAATACTCCCACCCTATCAAATTAATTGGCACATTTTGCTTTTTATATTTCTAAGATAAAATATCAAAAATACCCTTTTAATGATTTCTTTAATTAATGTCATTGATATTTGTGGACTCTACTTTATTATGTAAATCTAGAAGTAAGAAAGGGTAAAATTGAAAAAAAGATGCACTAATAATTCAAGGGTTAATTACAGGGACCTCCCCTGTGGTTTGGTGTATTTCGCGTCCAATCCCCTCGGAGAATCATAATTACAAAGACCTCCCCTAACGTTTGCAAAACCTTACACCCGTCGGTCCACCGTTAGTTTTTGCTGACGTCATCACCCGAATTTTATTGAAAATCCCATTTTACCCTTAAGGTTACTGTAGCTATTTTCATGGACAAGTATACCCTTGTTATGTTTGTTGCATGTGAAGGGTTTCAATGAAATGATGTGGTTTGTTTTGGGTGTAAATGTTATAAATATTAGTGAAAATGTAAAACTTAAAATTATTTTATTAATATGTAGATATTAATTTCAATATTTTTTCATAATGTTTTTAAAATTGAAGTACAAAGAAAAGTGAATAAATTATTGTTAATCATAAGAAAAATTAAAAGATCATTATGAAAATGCAAAAATATTAAGAATTATTCATATCCAAACCGTAATTTCAATAATTTCAATTTGTTTTAATAATTCTGTTAAAATTTAACTACAAGGATAATAAATAAAAATTACGATTAACAAGGAAAAATTTGGACAGAAAAAGCATTATAAAAATGCTAAAATATTAATAATTAAGAAAATCAATTATTTTTTTAACAAAATTAAATTATACTCATTCAAATACCCATTTAATAAAATAATAATTATTAATTTATTTATTTCTTACTTAAACCCAATATTATTAAATAATATTTACTATAAAATACTAAAATAAACCTTGTTTACATATTTAATAAATTATTTTTTACGCTATTGATAAATTATATAGTATTGAAATATGCATTTTATAAAAATTTAACTAAAAAAATAATAAATATTTTTTTCACAAAATTTAAAAATACTAATTCAAATACCCTTTTATAAAATAATTATCTATGAGGTATTTGTAATTAATTAAATTTATGGGTTTTTCTAAAAAAAAAAAGATAAGCAATTATTTCAGTTTTAGACTTAAATATATATAAGAGTTTAATATTTTCAACAATAAAATCATAAATTTATGTCCTACTTAAATACAATACAATTAAATAATATTTTATTATAAAATACAAAAATAAAATCTTATTTAAATATTTATTAAATTATTTTTTACTATTAATAAATTATATGAGAATGATATATAACACTTTATAAAATTCGTTCTTATTTTGCATAATTAATAAACTATTTTTTTTTTCTTTTTTATGTAATATACATCGGGGTGGGGTTAGTTTTTCTTTTCTTTTTTATGTGTAAATTTAATTTTATTAAAGTTTAGGGACTAATATACAAATATAAATTTTTGTAAGGTTTTGTAAATCTCGGGGGAGGTCGAAGTAATTAAAATTGATGAGGACAAGAGGGTAATTTCACGCATTCCATCCACCTCCGTTAGTCTCCGTTAGGATTTTGTAAGGTTTTGCAAACCTCAGGGGAGGTCTCTGTAATTATGATTCTCCGAGGGGATTGGACGCGAAATACACCAAACCTCAGGGGAGGTCCCTGTAATTAACCCATAATTCAAATGTGACAAGTAATTTGAAACATCAAAATTTTGCAAATGTACCAATTAATTTGAAACGGAGGGAGTATTTTATTTTATTAGTGTAATACGTTATAGCCTCTGCATAAATTAATTTCATAACCTTTTGCTTTGTGAAGGTAAACTTAATAAATAAGTATGATTAAGAAACATGACTACAGAAATCGAGCAAATTAATTAAGAACATGTCCAAAGAAAGCTGAATAATAGTCCCACAACTTAGATTATCGTGTAATTTATGAAAGAATAAATGCTCAACCTAAACTAATGGCTAGTAATATTAGAGCAGCAATTGTTGTTGACAGAACAAAATTTTATAATTGCCTAATTTACCCTTCTAAAGTAGGCATATTCATTGTTACTAGATCTGCTTTTTTTTTTTTTTTTCAACCTCTTCACTCTCAAGTATGTACAGTTCATTTCTCCTTATCAATTTCTACTGCAAAGATGCGTTTAACGGCGTACTTTATCAACCTTCCCATTGTTCAAAAGTTTGTGGCTAAAACGTACTTTTTCTTCAACTTTCCCATTATTATACAATATTTCGCGGTTTGTTGGATGCAATATTTATCAACAATGTCATTATTTTCTTGTAAAACCTTATCATTATATTGTGTTTCTATATGATTTTCATTAATCGGAATGATATTATTTTTTGCAGATTTATAGGAAAAATGTACATGAACCCATATAAATTGATTAATGGATTAAATGGTGCAGTTGGTTGACGGAAGAAAAATGTTTTCTTTTATATATTGCTTTTGATTGATCGATTTTTTTCAATTTAACTGATTCAAATTGAAATTTTCTTAAACTAAACTAAATGTAGCGATATATTAATAAAGTTTCAATCTTACTTTCTGTTAGCCGAATGATTAATGATTAACAAACAACTTGATATTTGAGCTTGTTTCTTGAGTTTAATCTTAACATTAATTATTGAGAAGCTCATTATTTGAAGGAAGACTCGTTTACAAGAAATTGATCAATCGAGGATTAAATGCTCTATACATATTTCACTAGCCCATCAATGAAGGCCCATTTACGAATAAAGCTCAATTGAGAAGAAAATACCTAATAAAGATCTTACAAGCTCATCAATGAAGAAAGACCAATCGAATAATAGTTTGAATACCCATGAACCGGAAGGGCCCAATTTTCGACAAACGAAAATTGAGGTTATGTAAATAAATATCTCAAACTTTTAAGAGCTAGAAAAAATTCTTTTGGCCCAAATATATTTTTCTAGCCTTTTAAATTTTCGGCACTTAATTAAAAATTGTGGGAAAATTATTTTTATTAAAAGATCCTTGTAGACGATTTTTGAATATAAAAATAATATCTTGGTAACTTTTTTAACAAGGCAAATTCGCCTTGGATTATATTTGAATTGGAAAATATTTTTAAGATATACTTGGTAAAATTTTCACCTAATGATCAAATCTTAAATATCTTCTTTTTAAGGAAATATTCTCCTTATTTTAAATCTCATCAAATGCCTTATTAATTAAACTTGTCCAAGTTCATTTTTCACTTATTTTTGGACTAAATTTTCGGCTATATCAAAAGAAGAATGGGGAGAAATTATTTTTGAAATTAAGAGATATTTTGTCTTTCAAATCCTACCTTATGAAATCCGATTTCTTCACCTATAAACTGAGCTCACTTTAATCGGTTTTTACACACCATTTTTAGAGAGAAACCTGAGCTTTAACTTGACAAAACTACTCTTACGTTTTTGTGATTTCATTTGTGAAAATCTTTTTGAAAAAAAAATCGATTTTTGAATTACACTTGTAAAATCCTTTTTGAAAACCAAACTCTTTTCTACCTTGCTCTTGAAAAATTTGAGATATTTGAAAGGAGAAAATATTCGAGCGTATTGTGTCCTACTTTACTCATAAAGGAGTATTCTTTGTACTTTGAAGAAAAATCAATCAATTGTTACTACTTTACTCATAAATGAGTATTTTTTGTACTTTGAAGAAAAATCAATCAATTGTTTTGAGCGATAAGATAGGTTCCTAGTAAGCTCATTTTTGTGGACAGGGGTTCTAGTAAGCACGTGTATAGTGCGATAGGACGAAGGTTCTAGCAAACACGGTTTGGAGCGATAGGTGTGTCCTAGCAAGCTCGATAAAATCGAGAGAAAGTTTGTAACTTGTAATTTCGTGCGGCGAAGATTCGTCCTGCAAGTCATTAGTGAATTTCCAGTGTTGGTGGAAGAGAGGCTTAGGCAAATTGGCGTGAACCTCTATAAGCTGTTAGTCTTCTTACTTTACGCTTTTAATTTTCTATATTTATTGTTTTCGTAACTTTGTTCTTAATCTTTCAGAACTTTACATTAAACTTTTCTGGAACAATATTCTAACTATTTTCGGAATTAAAAGAAGAAAACTTTTCTGAAACTATACTTTGGAATAAATTTACATAAAAGTTTTTAAAACTAATTCACCCCCCCCCCCCCCTCTCTTAAGTAGACCTTGGGTATCACTTTGTGGGAAAGGGGAGTTAAAATTGTGGAATAGAGAAGATCAAGAAAAATACTAAAAGTCCGTTGAGTTGGTGCCTGAATACTTGCTGGAAAAATGCTACAAGCTTGCAAATGGAGTTGCAAATTAGGCAATTAAGAAAAGTTGCTCTGGAAGTAACAATTGTTGTTCTTACAATCTCGTTAGCCTAAACTAGTATTCTCTCCATCCCCTTTTTTGCTATCCTTTTACTTTTGGCGCGGAGTAGGTGGTGTCAAATCATTACTTTATATAAGAGGGTATTTTTCAAAAAAATATTGCCATTTATAGAAAGGAAATGCTATCTTGGGACATCCTAAAAAAGAAATAATAGTTAAAATTTAGGGGCCTGTTTGTTTGGCGTTTCCCAAAGTTATTTCATGTTTGGAAAATGCCAAGCAAAAATGTTTTCGATTTTCTGAAATAAATTTTTCACCTCTCAATTTTCTCAAATTACTCTCTTAATAGCCTAACAAACAACAATTTTATTATCTCTAAACAAATCTATACAAACTCTACTTTGATTAGACATAAAGTAGCATATTTCTTACACAAATTATCTCACATAAAAAACATGATCTGACATAAAGTCTTACACATCTTACACCTACAATCTAACTCTTCCAAAAAAAATCTACACCTACTTTATTTTTCAAACCACTCTCTGAAAACTCAAACAAACCCAATGCTGGGGGTTAAGGGGAGGGCTCCGGAGCACCTCAGCTGCCCCTGCCCCTGTCTATCCAAATTCAATCTTGGGACTTTCTACTTCATTTAATCTCAATTTAATTCTTCCCCACTCTCACCATTATAATAATTATATAATAATAATACTAACACTACTACTACTACTACTACTAATAATAATAATAACAATAAAAATATTCATTAAATTGCCAGAGTACAACACGAAAGTACATCATTGAATTAAAAATATGCTGGTGATTAAAATTCATGTTGGTGATTTAATGTGATAAATATATTAACAAAAATTTCAACACAAAAATATGTTTACCAAAATATTATAAATAAAGTATGAATTTGAATTTTTTTGTCTAAGTGTTTAAATATTACAAAAATATTTAAGTAGCTGGGAGGGAGCTAACTACTTTCCCAAACACCAAACAAACAAGTCCTAGGACTCTCCAAAATATTAGTTCTTGAGTAATTTAATTATGATTTCATCTGTAATTTCCATTTTATTGGGACTATATATGTTGGGCCCTTAAAAAGTGGTCCGACTCCAATATATATATACGAGTGTGATTGTGCGGTGGGCTAAGATGATTCTGGCATGGCTTGAGTAAGTGTTTAAGCATACCTAAATGTTGATATATAGGACAATTAACATATGCTATGGTTGTTATATAGCTGGCTCAAGGTGGGCAGGATTTTTGTCGAACAAGTGGTAGGTCATGTCAAACCTGAGCGGTCCATAAATCTGACTTGTTGACGATCCTACATGCATGCAATGCAAGGAATCTCTATTTATAAAATGATAGTATCAACTTAAGAATCGTCGACACAATTACTTTAGAATATAATCGAATGTGACATTTAATTACTAATATCCTAGAATGATTATACCGAATGATTTGCACAATTCTTCCATGCGAAAATTGTATATTTAATATCATATAATAGGGCTCTTTGCAACATTGGTACAGCTGGAGACGCAAATGTTCATTTAATATCATAATTTTAATATAAAATGCAATGTTCATATCACCATTAAATAATTGAACGGAAGTGGGTGAAATTGGCCACGTGCGCGCACCTCACATGAAAAGTTATCACATAATAACATGAGGGATTTTCCCTGCAAAAGACAAGATAACGTGATAATTTTCCTACCAGAGTAAGTGAAACGCGATAATTTTTCCTCTTAAAGACGATATAATGGTCATGTGCAGTGTACGTAGCCAATTTCCTCTAATTATTTGACGGTAGTATGAACATTGCAATTAATATTTAAATTGTGATATTAAATGTACATTTAAGCATTCAGTGGTACCAAAGATACGAAGTGCCTATTTTATGATACCAAATATGCAATTTTCCCATTCTTTTATAGATTTTCTTCACAAAGGTTTCACGAGGCCGACCCTGTAATTTACCAGCAACTCATAGACCCATATATAGGCCCAATGGACCTTATTTAGCTGTGCATTTACACGTGACAATTTTCATTCACAAATTTGGTCTGCCGAGCTGCTTAATTTTGAAGAAAAGGCAAAGCAAAAGACAAATTGTGTCAGTCATTAATTAACTACTTTGGATTCATGCAATTTAATTTGGACCCGATCGAGTTATCAGTTATCCATGATTGCAAAAGGTTTGGCTAAAAAAAAGAAAAGTTACAAGTAACTTTCTAACGGCTGAGTTTGACCTAAATATTCTAAAAGCAATCATAAGAGAATGAGTAATGCTAGCCTCACAGCCCACAACCGGCTGTACAGATATACAGCCGGTTGTGGGCTTAAATTTTCATTTTCTTTTGCCAATTATTTTGATATATATGAAAAAAAAATTAATTATAAAATATAAAATTGCAAAAAAAACCCATAACTAATCATCAAATAAAAATAAATCCTATTTATAAAATAAACTCTAATCCATAAACCCTAAAACCCTAGACCCCTAAACCCTAAATCTAAACCCTAAAACCCTAGACCCCTAAACCCTAAATCTAAACCCTAAAACCCTAGACCCCTAAACCCTAAACCCTAAACCCTAAATTAAATATTATGTCATAAATCCTAAATTCTAAGCATTGCAAATACTTTTAAATTATGAGTTTATATTTTTATTGTAATTTTCGAGATATTTTATATTCAAATATTGATAAATGATAAATTAACATTTGAAAAGTAATGAATTATTTTTTATATGAGTAATATAGTATAATTTAGGTGTTCTTTTGTAATTTTTGAAAGTTGAGATATTTATATTCAAATATTGGTGAATGTTCAATTATCATTTGGAAAGTATTGAATTATTTTTTATATGAGTAATATCAAAAAAATTTGGTCTCTTTTGTAATTTTTGAAAGTTGATTGAGTTGTTAATAGATTAAAAAAATTATTTCAAGAAGAAACATGTTAAACAGGTAGTAGGTAACACAATTAAGTTTGAAAGCATTAAATAAGGGCTGTACAATGGGCTGTGAACATATGGACTGTGACATAATCATTTTCCTAAGAGAATTGTGTCAGTTATTTACTACTCATTACTTTGAATTCATGCAATTTAATTTGAGACATTCTTGGGACATTCTTCCCTGGACCTGGTCCAGGAGTTAACTCCTGGACCATGTGGTCCAGGTTTTTTCTCTTTATTTTTTTTTCTTTTCTCTTCTTCTTTTCTTTTTTCTTTTCATCATTAATAACTAAAATTCTCTTATTCAATTAAAAAAACATTGACATATTTTGTGTTGTAAATTTTCAATATGATGTTTGTTTCTATCAAAATTATTATTTGTATTTTCCTCGCATTATTTCTTCTTTAAAAATGTTTAATATTTAAAAAATATCTATCTTAATTATTTAATAAATTATAGTACAAAATGACACAATGAATTTGCGAATTCACATCTTCAAAAATAAGTAAACATATAACCACAACAACTGAACGATTACAAAAAAAATACATAATACATAAAAAAACCACCACTACAAGAAAAATGAAATTTATTGACAAAATATTAAATGACATTGTTGAAATTGTCATTTTTTTCATATATTTAGTGACAAGTGCCATAGTGACAAAATATATTTTTAGTGCAATAGTGACAAAATATATTTTTAAATTGTCACTAATGGCTATTAATGACAAGTGTATGGGACTTAAGTTGTCATTATTGACAATTAGTGACAATATTTTAGAGACAACCTAGTGACAATAATAATGTCACTACAATTTAGTGACAACTTTTTAGTTGTCACTTTTGGGGTGTCGCTAAATGTCAATAGTGTCAATTTTTTTACATTTCTTGTCACTAATATGTCTATGTACATCATTTTAGTGATAATATTTAAATTTTATCACTTTGTCATTTAGTGTTTTGTTACTAAAATTTAAGTTTTTTGTAGTGTACAGTAAAATTTTGATAGGAACAATATATTATAAGTTTGCAACACAAAGTATATAAATGTGTTTGAATTGTGTAAAAGAATATTAGTTATAAGAAAGAAAAAAGAAAGAATGAAAAAGAAAAAAAAAAGAAGAAAAAGGAAAGAAAAAAAAAAAGAGAAAAAATTTAGACCACATGGTCCAGGAGTTAACTCCTGGACCTGGTCTGTAGAAGAATCTTCCGACATTCTTCCCCGGACCTGGTCCGGGAGTTAACTCCTGGACCATGTGGTCCAGGTTTTTTCTCTTTAATTTCTTTTTTCTTTTCTCTTCTTCTTTTCTTTTTCCTTTTCTTCATTAATAATTAAAATTCTCTTATTCAATTAAAAAAACATTGACATATTTTGTGTTGTAAATTTACAATATGATGTTTGTTTCTATCAAAATTATTATTTGCATTTTCCACACATTATTTTTTCTTTAAAAATATTTAATGTTTAAATTATTCTATAAAAAAATATCTATCTTAATTATTTAATAAATTATAGTACAAAATGACACAATGAATTTGCGAATTCACATCTTCAAAAATAAATAAAGATATAACCACAACCACACCGAACGATTACGAAAAATACATAATACATAAAAAAACCACCACTACAAGAAAAATGAAATATATTGACAAAATATTAAATGACATTGTTGAAATTGTCATTTTTTTCCATATATTTAGTGACAAGTGCAATAGTGACAAAATATATTTTTAGTGCAATAGTGACAAAATATATTTTTAAATTGTCACTAATGGCTATTAGTGACAAGTGCATGGGACTTAAATTGTCATTATTGACAATTAGTGACAACATTTTAGAGGGAACCTAGTGCCAATAAATATTGTCACTACAATTTAGTGACAACTTTTTAGTTGTCACTTTTAGAGTGTCACTAAATATCAATAGTGTCAACTTTTTTATATTTTTGTCACTAATGTGTCTATGTACATTATTTTAGTGATAATATTTAAATTTTTATCAAAAAGAAAAAAAAAAGAAGAAAAAGGAAAGAAAAAAAAAAGAGAAAAAATATAGACCACATGGTCCAGGAGTTAACTCCTGGACCGGGTCTGTAGAAGAATCTCCCATTTAATTTGGCTCAATTTGATTTTGTATTAGTTAGAAGTAACTTTCTCGTTAAGATATTATTGTGTGCAGTTCGAAAACGACAATACTATATAGCGTAACTAATAGCAGTATATTAATTTTTTTTTTAGACCAGCAGTATATTAATTTTTTTTTTTTTTTAAGACCAGCAGTATATTAATTTTTACACACGATAAATTTGTTTTTTCACCCAGAGTAATATACGCCCATATGCGAAGAGCTAGCGGCCAATCAGGTAGTCCAAAAAACCTTATCCTAGTAAAATCTCTCAACTTCCAATATTTCCATAACTAGATTATAATTAAATTTCTAAAAGTACAAGGATTCAATTAATATTGTGTATAGAACTTAATTTTGTGATTTTTCATGGACTACATTGATGAAGAATTGGCTGCCATTTTCAGATACTAATGTATTAAAGACTTAATATGCAATGATTGATTAGTTATTGTAATTTTGATGTAATGATTGGATACTAATGTATTCTGTAAAAAAAACTTGAGTTTGCAATATACTGTATGTTATTTTTTGGAAGTCACAATGGATGAGTAATTATTTAAGGAAATATTATTTTATGGATGAGCAATTAATTAGTTGCTGGATAAGTTGATATCTCTTCTATGCATTCAAATTCGGATATGCCAGTATTAATATAAATAAATAAATAAATAAATTCTGATAGGCCATACATATGTAACGATGGTATCTATACGAGGATTATGATTAAAGTTTTCATTCGTCATTTCATGATTGATTTTATTTATATTCTTGAATGATCATAATTGAATTATAATTATCCTTTTTGTTGAACATTATGATATAAGTATTTATATTCTTGCATGTTCATAATTGAATTATAATTATCCTTTTGGTTGAACATTATGATATAAGTATTTATATTCTTGCATGTTCGTAATTGTATGCTTCATGTGATTATATTTCTTTGAAGAGTGCTTATTTTTTACTTCAAGAAACTTAAACACTCATTCTTGTTTTTCAAAATTAGAAAAGTAGTAATATTTTGGGTTAATTTTATAATTTTGGGTTATTAATTATTCACCTACCACCTTTGTACTACTAAAACCTTCAATTACTCCCGTCATTAACTCTTTCGTTAGAAGACCATTGTTAATTGTTGATGTGGTGAAAAACTAGCTCTACTCTCCATTTTACCCTTGATGGTTAATTTCATGTGCATACCCTGTACTTTTATATATCTTCACCTACATCATGCACTATTAAAATCTTCAATTACCTCGTAGAAACTATTTTTTTATGCAATTTCGTTAAATTAGAACCCTTAACTAACTTCACTTTCCCTTAAAATAATTATAGCCACAATTCTACTAATTTTTTTCATTGACCATTTTGCTTATTTTTTTTATTAAGTAAATTTAACTCATTCATGTTCTTTTTCTTCTTCACAATATTCGATTCTCTTGCATTTTATCAGCATTTACAAATATTATAAGTTTGTAAATATTTTAAGTGAGTCTATTTTCAACATGCAACACGATAATAATGCACACAGTCCTTCAAATAGTATACAACAATTCTTTGGGAGCACGGTGTTGTTATGGAAATCAAGCTCTTGTTCATACCGCATGGACAACGAAAAATCGAGGGAGAAAAATTATTGGTTGCAAAGAATTGAGTGGTAAGTGTTTACCAATTTTTATTTTCATTACTAATTTATGATTTGCTTCATTAATTCTTTCAATGCTTTTTTGCTAGAAAATACATAGCTGCAAATTATACAATGGGTCAAGCCAAAGGTTTATAAAAAATTATCAAAATTGTGCAAAAAAAAAAAAGGAATTGAATTTAATTACGTAAATATATATATTAAATATAAAAATGCAACATGTTTTTTTTTACCAGAATTGTGTGATTACAAGGGGGAGGGAAGTTGAGGGTTTGATATACGTATAATTGTGCCAAAGAAAACAAAACTTTTAGCTTTTACGAGCTCCGAAGGTAATTACTATGCAAGAAGTGAGTGAAGATACAAGAGTACATGAGTGAGATGTATGTAAAATTAACCAACGAGGGTTAAATTAGAAAGTAGAGTTAATTTTATACCACTTCCACAAATGTTAACGGTATTTTAATGGAAAAGTTAATGGCAGGGAGTAATTGAAGGTTTTAATAGTATAGGGGTGGTAGGTGAAGGATAGCTAAGAGTAGAGGAAAGGTAACTGAAATTAACCCTAATAATTTCCATGAAACTTTGTTAATATAACGGGGCGGATCCAAGATTTCATGGGGGGAAACTATTATTGAGAAATTTCTTTAACAATGATATTCCAATTATCTATTTCACAAGTCTAGAAAAGCAATAACTACAAATGGATTGTCAATAAATAATGTATTCATGAATTCATCTATTATTTGTGAAAATTCTTTAACAATGATGTTCTTGCGTATCATTAAATTCATATATAATAGAAACAATATCAAATTTATCAACAATTCTCCCTTAATGTAAGTAATCAAGAGTCTTGCAAGTTTAAATGATTTATATTTTATTTCCCGATAGAAGTGAGTAATTGGATTATTGGTTAGGAAAAGAAAATATTGAAAATGTTTTGATATTTTTTTCTGCGCAATTTGTGTGAAAGTTTATTTTACAACTAAGAAAGTGCACGTACATTGCATACGTCTATTTAATTTCATGGGTAGATTTATTATGTCATAAAATTTCATAAATTAATGATTGATGTTCAATTTATTATTTATGAAATTATTTTTATTAAAATTATAGTTTAATAAGAAAAATGATGACTGATTTAGTCATGAGATTTTGTAAAATTTATTCATTCCATAATACTAATTTTCATTCAATAGCTATATTTATTTGTTTTAAGGACCACACATCATGAATACCTTAAATTTATTTTTATATAACCAATATAAAACTATATAAAAAAAAAAGTATAGTATTAGGCTTATTGGACGGAAATGATTGATGCCTTGTGAGTTAATTAGTCGTTTTGATACTTTTATTTTTCTTTTTCTTTTCTGAGAATACTTGTTTTGATACTTTAAAAAGAAAAAAAGTAATCGGAATGGTATAAATCCAAAAGTAGGACTGACTTCTAGAATCGGAGGTCAAACCAAATACTAGTAATTTCTCAATAGAATGGCAAATTAGCAGAGGCAGCCCAACTGCTGGGCAAGTAGGGCCCCCTATGTTAAAAGGTCCCCAATAGCTTTTGTAGGTTTAATTTTTTTAAAATATTTTTTTTAATTTCTTTAATATAATAAATAATATTTTCTATGTCCCATTTTTCTTTATCTCTTGCTAATAAGTTGATATATCATATGACACCATATATATTAATATTTAAAAGGTTTAATATACCACAAATGTGAATAATTTAACATAATAAGTCACTTTAAAAATTAAAAAATTTGACCGAGTACTGTAGCTAATGGAGTAAAAATATTGGGACGGAGGGAGTATATAATTTATCATTTCATACATAAATGATATTTAAAAGATTCTGATAAAAAGAAAAAGATATATATAATATCTTGGGGTATAAACAAATATAGTAAAGACGAGTAATATGTTGTTAATAATTGGGTTGATTTTTTAATCGAGCTTGAAATCCTTTTCAATTTAGTTTGATATTTAAATAAATCAAATTCAAAAGAGCTTTAATCGGGTCGAATAAGAATAAAAATTAATCCAAGCTACTCGATACTCAACAGGATAAAAGCTCGTTTGAGCTCGTTTCATCGCACATATCTAACAACTTGAACATCATGTTTTGTTTGACAACTTATGAAGCTCGGCTTGAACGCGACTCGATAAGCTAAAAACTGATAGAATATATGTAAAAATTATCAAGTTACTCAATACTCGACTCGAGCTTGTTTCATAAAATCTCGTTTAAAATCGGTTTGTTTAACAATCATATAAAGCTCAACAAAATTTCAAGCTCGACAAAAAATTCAAATGCAACTTGAACAGTGTGTCGTTCGACACTGCTTGGCTCGTTTGCATCCGTAGGGTCGAACACGAGTCTTGCTCATATTAGATATATATGTATGAGAGTGTGTGTTTGTATAAATATAACTAACAGAGTTTAAATCAAGTTTCTGGATACATACCATAATGGTGTTCAAGTTTAATTTGATATGTACCCAAACCATATCTAATCGATCATCTTTTAATTGAATATTCGGTAGTTTGATCTGAAATTCTGCCTAAGCAGGGTCATTTATCCATTATGACATTAATTATGTGGGTTTCTTTTGGTAGCATAATTATAGGACTATTAATTTGTTTTTTTACTCATTATAGCTTTTCATCTATTTAGATGTGTAAAAAGTCATACTTTATTAATGTACATTTGACATTCGTTGTAAATTATATTCACTATTCCCATAATATTTTCATTAAAATAACTTAAATAAGATTTTCAAAATTAAAAATAGGAAAAATATATTTATGATTGACTACTTCAAAACTAATATTAAATGAATTTATCATTTTATCTATCTAAATGAAATATGTTAGAAAAATTATAATCATTACCTTTCCGTATTTATAAGTAAAAATAAAAAATGAAATTTTAATATACAAGTTTTACGGAGTGTTGCCTAGGACCCCGATAGAGTAGGACCGGTCCTGCAGCACTAATGAGCTAGCATATCTACTACAGTCATATAAAATGTCTTGTCTCGGATCAGAAAATATCGAGAATTACATGAGCCTCGTCGGCTTGAATGTTAACATAAGCATTAATGAAGCAACATGAACATAAATTACTAGATTTTATTACTGCATGATACTAGAATAAGATTGAAAATGAAGGTCGAGTTTAACTTTAGCTTAATGTCAAAAAACCTAATTTGAAGGTAAAAAACATGATACTTGTGTTTTATGATATCTATATAGAACTCTCCTGTTTTATTTTTATTGAACATAATCTCCTTTAATTTTACCAAGCGTCACACAAAATTCATTTTGTTAGCCGAATAGTTGATGATTAACAAACGAACTTTTTAACATATTGGTGCTCTTTAGTTTCATGATTTGAACAGGTATTATTTATAAAAGAGCAACGCATTTTGAATTTTGAGATGGTCCAAACAATGAAGAAAGACCAAGTTTGATATAAAAAGGCTTATGCAAATTATGAAGGAAGATCATGAGAAGCCCAATTTTAGCTAAAGGCTCGTTATGAATGAAGATCAAGATCGAAGCCCCTAGCACCCCTGAAGGGCCCAATTTTCGATTCAAGAAAATTGTGGTCAACTTAGTAAGTATTTTCAATTGATTAAAAGAGCAAGAAAATTCTTAGCCCAAACATTTTTTAATATATTTTGGCCCAAACACCTCGGCCCTTTTCTAAAAATGGTTTGAACCAAAAGTTTCCTTTGTTCCATTTTCAAATAAGCCGTGAACTACTTTAATTGATTTTGGCCAAAAATTGTTTTTTAATTAAGCCTAATGATTTCTGAAAATTTAATTATAAGCTTGGCTATTAAATTTGAATTCTCAATCAAATCAAATTTTAAAGGAAAGATTTATTTCAAAACCTTGATTTAGCTAGCAAGACAATTTGTCTCTAATTTTGTCTAGCTAATATCTTGCCTTGATTATATAATCATTTGAAAACATTCTCCAAATCAATTCTTTTGGAAAGATTTTGTCTTCATCTATTTACTAAACATTGTCCACATTCATTAAAATGTTTGTCACATGTTTTAATCTTGCAAAATCATTTTAAAGGTGGCAAAATATTTTTTGAATTTAAAAATCATTCCATATTGAACTAAGTCCACTCAAGTATAAATAGTGATCATTCTCACGGCCAGTGACACACAATTCATTTTGCTGAAAACCTCACTTGCTAAATCATTCTTGAGTTGAAGTTTTGAGTGCTCGTAATTTTGCTTAAATCATTTTCTCAAAAATTCTTTTAAAAACATTTTTCTTCTTGCTCTTGAAATCTTGAATATACTCTAAGTAATAGAAGAAAAAAGAAGAGTGTTTAGTCTAGCAAAAATTAGCTCACTTTGGAGCATTTATTTGTAATCAAAATTTTACAATCATTTTTGAGCGAAAGTTTTGTACTTGCAAGCTCGTAGTGCGATAGGACTAGGTGTTCTAGCAAGCACGATTTTTGTGCGATAGATAGGAATCTAGCAAGCACGGTTTTTTGTTGAGCGATAGGTTAGGCCTAGCAAGCTCATATTGAGAGTAAGAATATAAATCTTGTAATCTCGTGTGGCGGAGGTTCGTCCTGCAAGCCACGTATCTAGTGAATTTCTCAGGGGTGCTGGAAGAGAGGAAGTAGGCCGTTTTGGGCGCGAACCTCTATAAACGGTGTTTGCATTCTTATTCTACTTTAATTTCTTGCACTTCACTTTACTGGAATTTGAATTTAATTCTATCGGAACATTAAGCTTAAAATTACTGGAACTTTCAACTAATTGTCCTTTGGAACGATACATAAGAAAAAGTTATATACCTAATTCACCCCCCCTCTTAGGTATCAATTGGTACCAGAGCAGGTGCTCTTTAATTTATCTTAACTGTGCGGGTTAACCCCCGAGAGCTAACGATCTTATGTCTACCTTTAGCAATGATGTTTTCGCAGAAGGACAATCGCATAACAGGCCCCCACTATTTGATGGAACTGCGTACTCAATATGGAAAAATAGAATGGAGGAGTTCATGATCTCCATTGATTGTGATCTTTGGAGTGTAATTCTTGAAGGACCATCCATACCAATGAAAACCGAAGGCGAGAAGCAAATCCCCAAAGCATGGAAGGAACTAACCGACACCGACAAGAAACTGGTATCACTAAACTCAAAGGCCAAAAATCTACTAGCATGCGCCCTCACTAAATCCGAATACAATCGGGTATGCTCGTGCGCTACGGCAAAAGAGATGTGGGATATGTTACAAGTAACTCATGAGGGGACAAGTCAAGTCAAAGAGCAACGAATCACCATCTTGGTTCACCAATACGAAATGTTCAACATGAAAGAGGATGAAAGCATAAGTCAAATGTATGCTCGATTCATGGAGATCATTAACCCCATGACTGCACTTGGAAAAACGTACCCTCAAAGTGAGCAAGTCAAGAAGATTCTGAGATCTCTCCCACGAGAATGGACACCTAAAGTCACCGCCATACAAGAAGCCAAGGACCTCAACAAAATGACCATGGCTGAACTCATAGGCTCACTCACATCACATGAACTCACCATCCTGTCTAAAGACGAGGTAAGCACAATTAAAGATAGAAGATCTATTGCATTTAACTCAAATTCTTTGCAGGACGATGACAGTGACATTGAGGAACTAGACGAAGAGGAGCGAAATGAAGAGATAGCCATGCTTACCAAAAGGCTCAACCAACTCTCAAGAAATAGGTTTACAAAAAGATTCTCGAAAAACAATAAGAAGCCATTCAAAGCCGAGAACAAAGTTAGATGCTACGAATGTCACGAAACGGGACACATACGAACTGAATGTCCACAATTAAAGAAATCCGAGAAATTATTCAAGAAAACCAAAAGCAAAGGAATGATCGCGTCTTGGGATGAACCGGACTCCGAAGAAGAACAAACGGAAGACGAATCCGGAAATCTTTGCTTCATGACTCGAAATGAGGTCCTACCTTCACACTATTTTGATGAATGCGATGATTTAGATAATGAAATAGATTGTGAAGATGAATGGACTTATATGATAAATGAATGCAAAAAGGATCTTAAAAATCTTGCTTTTAAAAATGAAAAACTCAAGAAAAAGATAACCTTGCTAAATAAAGAAAGAGAAGAATTTGACACAAAAATGAAAGAAAGCCTTGAGAAAATTGAAAAACTTAAAAATGAAAATTCTCGTATTTCGAAAGAAAATGCTATTCTTAAAGCCAAAGTTGTTGATCTAACTAGATGTCTAGAAAAATTCACTAAAGGAAAAGATAATCTAGATAGACTTCTAGGAATGCAAAATGTGTCATTAAATAGAGCCGGAATTGGATATGAACACTCTTTTGACAAATTGAGCAAGCT
Organism: Penstemon davidsonii; assembly: GCA_034814905.1. Classification (NCBI taxonomy): domain Eukaryota; kingdom Viridiplantae; phylum Streptophyta; class Magnoliopsida; order Lamiales; family Plantaginaceae; genus Penstemon; species Penstemon davidsonii. The sequence goes on from JAYDYQ010002688.1 coordinate 12,371,629, forward strand.
TGCAAAATATTCTTCTTTATCTTACCATACTTGCAATTTCTGTGGAAAAACCGGTCATAAATCTTTTAATTGCATATACAAAAGAAACAACGCCAATAAAATTGTGTGGATGCCCAAAAATGTTGTGACTAACTCGCAAGGACCCAAAATCTGGGTACCTAAAGTGCAAACCTTGTCTCATTGTTGAATAGGTACAAAAGACTCCTTCACGAAAAGACAAGTGGTTTCTTGATAGTGGCTGTTCTCGTCACATGACGGGAGATCTATCAAAATTTTGTGAAATTGATAAAAGTGAAGGAGGCTACGTTACTTTTGCTGACAACACGAAAGGTAAAATGATCGGTCGTGGAAATGTTGGTAAGAATTCCTCTACTTGCATTAAAGATGTTTGGTTTGTTAAAGGATTAAAATATAATTTATTGAGTATTAGCCAATTCTGTGATAGCGGTTATGAAGTTTATTTTGAAACATCCAAATGCATTGTTAAAAAGGATGGAAAAATTGTTTTTGAAGCTTTAAGAGATGGTAATACTTATTGTATTGATTTTTTAGATCTTGCCAACCAAAATGTTAAATGCTTAGCTGTTAGTGATGAATCTGAATCTTTATGGCATAGACGACTTGGTCATATTAACACTGATCTAATATCAAAAATTGCTAAATCTGATCTTGTCAAGGGTATTCCTAAAATTACTTATCATAAGGAAAAATTATGTGATGCATGTCAAATGGGAAAACAAATAAAAAGTTCTTTTAAACTGAAAAAGATAGTCTCCACCACTAGACCTCTTGAACTACTTCATCTAGATCTTTTTGGTCCTATGAAAACTAGAACTTTAGCTGGTAAAAGATTTGTTTTTGTTATTGTGGATGATTACTCTCGTTTTACATGGGTTCTATTTCTTGCTCACAAAAATGAAGCCTTGGATGCATTTATTACTTTAACAAAGAAATTGGAAAATAAAAAGGGTTATCTCATTAATTCAATTAGAACAGATCATGGTACTGAATTTGACTCTAAATATTTTGCTTCTTTTTGTGATGATAATGGTTATTCTCATAATTTTTCTGCACCTAAGACACCTCAACAAAATGGGGTAGTTGAACGTAAAAATAGAGTGTTACAAGAAATGGCCAGAACCCTATTGCATGAATATGATGTACCTAAATCTTTTTGGGCTGAAGCCGTAAGTACTGCATGCCATGTCTCTAATCGTGTTTTTCTTAGATCCATATTAAATAAAACTCCATATGAACTTTGGAATGGGAAAACACCTAATATTGCTTATTTTAAAGTCTTTGGATGCAAATGTTATATTCTTAATGATCGTGATTATCTTACTAAATTTGATCCTAAGGCCGATGAAGGCATGTTTGTTGGATATTCTGTGACTAGTAAAGCTTATCGTATTTATAATAAAAGGAAAAGAACCATTCAAGAATCTATGCATGTTCGTTTTGATGAAACTAATCCGTTTGAGGCCAAGAAACCCTTGAGCAATAACATTTCAGGTGATGAAGATGAAGCTATAATAGAAAAATTGAATCTGTCGGAACCAGTACTGGAACCAGTCTCTAAAACAGAGGAAAGTTCCAAAAGGATTTCGGAACATGATGCTGAAACAGAAACTGAAGAAAGAAGTTCCAGTAACATTGAAACTTCCAGAAACGAACCTGTCCAAAGAAGGTTTAAACACGCATCAAGCCACCCTACTACTCAAGTTATTGGTGACTTAAAAAGTGGGCTACAAACTAGATCAACCGTGAGACAAAATCAAAATGCCAACTTCGTCCTACTCTCAATCACCGAACCAAAAGACGTTAATGAAGCACTAAATGATGAGTCTTGGGTTGCCGCTATGAAAGATGAGCTCGCACAATTCGATAAAAATCAGGTATGGACTCTAGTCGAAAGACCAAGTAAGCACACCATTATTGGAACAAAATGGGTATTTAGAAATAAACTCAATGAAGAAGGTGAGGTTACTCGAAACAAAGCGAGATTAGTCGCTAAAGGCTACAATCAACAAGAAGGTATCGATTTCGATGAAACTTATGCTCCTGTTGCTAGACTTGAATCTATTCGTATGTTACTTGCCTATGCCTCTTTTAGAAAATTTACTCTTTTTCAAATGGACGTTAAAAGTGCCTTTTTAAACGGTTTTCTAAATGAAGAAGTCTTTGTCGAGCAACCCCCGGGTTTTGAAAATGAAAAATTTCCTAACCATGATTTCAAATTGTCAAAAGCTCTTTATGGATTAAAACAAGCCCCTAGGGCTTGGTACGAAAGATTAAGTAAATTTCTTTTAGAAAATGGTTTTTCTATTGGAACAGTTGATACAACACTTTTTCTAAAAGCAAATGAAAATGATTTGTTAATTGTACAAATTTACGTTGATGATATAATATTTGGTGCTACTAACGATCTCCTTTGCCGAGATTTTGCTAAGTGTATGCAGGATGAATTTGAGATGAGTCTTATGGGTGAACTAACATATTTCCTTGGGCTTCAAATAAAACAAAATGAAAAAGGAATTTTTATCTGTCAAACGAAATACACAAAAGAACTCATCAAAAGATTTGGAATGGACGAGTGCAAAGAAATGGGTACTCCTATGAGTCCTACCACAAAACTTGATAAGGACGAGAAAGGTAAACCCTTTGATGAAACAAGGTATCGAGGTATGATTGGAAGTCTTCTTTATTTAACTGCTAGTAGACCCGATATCATGTTTGCCACTTGTTATTGTGCTCGTTTTCAATCTGCACCTAAAGAGTCGCATTTTGTCGCTGTCAAAAGAATTTTTCGGTACTTAAAAGGAACCATAAATTTTGGTCTATGGTATCCAACTAGCAAAATTTTTAATCTCACTGGTTACTCTGATGCGGACTTAGCAGGATGCTTGCTAGACCGTAAAAGTACCAGTGGCACATGTCAACTCTTGGGAAAATGTCTTGTTGCATGGCATAGTAAAAAGCAAAATTCTGTTGCACTTTCAACCGCTGAAGCGGAATATGTTGCATTATCTAATTGTTGTGCTCAAATTATTTGGATGAAAAGATATTTGCGTGATTTTGGTTTATTATTTGAGAATGTGGAAACATTATGTGATAATTCTAGTGCTATTAGTATTACCAAGAATCCTGTCCAACATTCTCGTACTAAACATATAGATATTAAATATCATTTTATACGTGACAATGTGCAAAAAGGTAATATTTGTGTTAATTTTGTAAACTCTGAAAATCAACTTGCGGATATTTTTACAAAGGCAGTCGCCGAAGATCAATTTTGTTTGAATAGAAAAAATTTGGGCATTATAAGTGAAAATGAAATTTGAAAAGATTATGCTTCCGCCTAATTATTCGTGAAACTCTGATCTTATTCCCATATTGCGAATATTGATTGATTGACAAAAGGGGGAGAAGAAGTCATTTGATGCTTTTCTATTTTATGATGCTTGTCTATTTTGCTTACTAAAGATTTGGATTGCTTGCTGCTTTTTGAATTTTATTTTGCCTATTTTACTCACTGCCTTGGTCAAGTCATATATTGCGCATTTGGTTCTCTGATCATGGATTATTGACATTATGCCTTGGACTTTATTTGCTCATATATATATTGGCATTGCATGATTTTGAAAATTTGCATAAAAATGTTTTTTCCAAAAATTCATTGGTCAAAGAGACTTAACAACTAATGTTAAGGCCTCTTATATTTCCCAAGAAACATTTTTTAAAAAATGCCTCAATTGAGGGGGAGTTTGAAATTTTCAAAAATACATAAAGTTAGGGGGAGTTCCCTTAAAATATTTTTCGCATCAAAAGTTGTTTGTCAATCAAGGGGGAGATTGTTAGCCGAATAGTTGATGATTAACAAACGAACTTTTTAACATATTGGTGCTCTTTAGTTTCATGATTTGAACATGTATTATTTATAAAAGAGCAACCCATTTTGAATTTTGAGATGGTCCAAACAATGAAGAAGGACCAAGTTTGATATAAAAAGGCTTATGCAAATTATGAAGGAAGATCATGAGAAGCCCAATTTTAGCTAAAGGCTCGTTATGAATGAAGATCAAGATCGAAGCCCCTAGCACCCCTGAAGGGCCCAATTTTCGATTCAAGAAAATTGTGGTCAACTTAGTAAGTATTTTCAATTGATTAAAAGAGCAAGAAAATTCTTAGCCCAAACATTTTTTAATATATTTTGGCCCAAACACCTCGGCCCTTTTCTAAAAATGGTTTGAACCAAAAGTTTCCTTTGTTCCATTTTCAAATAAGCCGTGAACTACTTTAATTGATTTTGGCCAAAAATTGTTTTTTAATTAAGCCTAATGATTTCTGAAAATTTAATTATAAGCTTGGCTATTAAATTTGAATTCTCAATCAAATCAAATTTTAAAGGAAAGATTTATTTCAAAACCTTGATTTAGCTAGCAAGACAATTTGTCTCTAATTTTGTCTAGCTAATATATTGCCTTGATTATATAATCATTTGAAAACATTCTCCAAATCAATTCTTTTGGAAAGATTTTGTCTTCATCTATTTACTAAACATTGTCCACATTCATTAAAATGTTTGTCACATGTTTTAATCTTGCAAAATCATTTTAAAGGTGGCAAAATATTTTTTGAATTTAAAAATCATTCCATATTGAACTAAGTCCACTCAAGTATAAATAGTGATCATTCTCACGGCCAGTGACACACAATTCATTTTGCTGAAAACCTCACTTGCTAAATCATTCTTGAGTTGAAGTTTTGAGTGCTCGTAATTTTGCTTAAATCATTTTCTCAAAAATTCTTTTAAAAACATTTTTCTTCTTGCTCTTGAAATCTTGAATATACTCTAAGTAATAGAAGAAAAAAGAAGAGTGTTTAGTCTAGCAAAAATTAGCTCACTTTGGAGCATTTATTTGTAATCAAAATTTTACAATCATTTTTTAGCGAAAGTTTTGTACTTGCAAGCTCGTAGTGCGATAGGACTAGGTGTTCTAGCAAGCACGATTTTTGTGCGATAGATAGGAATCTAGCAAGCACGGTTTTTTGTTGAGCGATAGGTTAGGCCTAGCAAGCTCATATTGAGAGTAAGAATATAAATCTTGTAATCTCGTGTGGCGGAGGTTCGTCCTGCAAGCCACGTATCTAGTGAATTTCCCAGGGGTGCTGGAAGAGAGGAAGTAGGCCGTTTTGGGCGCGAACCTCTATAAACGGTGTTTGCATTCTTATTCTACTTTAATTTCTTGCACTTCACTTTACTGGAATTTGAATTTAATTCTATCGGAACATTAAGCTTAAAATTACTGGAACTTTCAACTAATTGTCCTTTGGAACGATACATAAGAAAAAGTTATATACCTAATTCACCCCCCCTCTTAGGTATCACATTTTTCGTCCAATATAGCGGAGAGTGTATCCCAACTTGCATTTTGTGAGACTAAAATTTAATTTTCATCAATTTAAATAATAAAATCATAAAAAAAAATAAAAAAAATAACAGACAATTTTATTATTTCCTTCTTCTTCTTCCCGTACGCCACGCCACGCCACGCCACGCCACGCCACGCCACGCCACGCCACCCCACCCCAACCCCCCCCCCCCCCACCCCCTCCCATCCCATCCCACCACAACGGCTAGGCCGCCGGTGGCCTGGGTTTCATTGGGGGAGGGTTAACGGGGTGGGTGGGGGTAGGGGAAAGAAGATTTTTATATATATATATATATATATATATATATATATATGTGATTATTTAATAATTTTTTCCCAAATTTATATTAAAACATTATTTAATTTATTAGTTTAAAAGACAAAAATTAATTAATAGTTAATAAGTTGTTCACAATCTCATTTTTAATATATTTTCATTTAACAATATGAATCATCTTGATATGTTCATATCAATATCACTGTTATCAATAGGTGATTGGTCTAGTGGAAGGGACTAGTCACTACAAAGTAGCGGACTCAGGTTCGAATCCCTGTAGGGAGAGGTACCCACTTATTGTGCCCAACCCGCCTCGAAAGGGATTAAACCCTTGGGAAACCAAAAAAAAAAAAATATCACTGTTTTCTAAAATTAATATATTAAATCATTTGAAGCAAATGATTAATTGCGTCGAGCATTGATTTTTTCTATGACGAAGCTCAATATATTATTAAAAAAGTTTGAATACGTGAGCTAGATTAAATGAAATTATATCATTAACAAAATCATTTTAGAAAAAAATTGGTATATTTGAAATTAGAGATCTTATTTATCTGAAAATATCCAACAAAATCCAGAAAAAATTGATTACTCAGAAATTTTGATTTAAGCAATATTACCATGCTAGCTGTATAGTAATTTAGTTATTAATTAGACAGCTCATTTATGTGATGAAGGAAACAATAATCGGTTGTTAGTTACTCCATCTTATTATTCTTACTCCCTTTATTTTTAAAACAAAGTTTTAAGTAAAAGTTAAAAAATGTGAAAATTTTAGATATCTTTATATTTATAACCCTGAAAATAATGATTGTAAATAAATGGTGTCAAAGGTCATTACTTTTGATGAGAGTGTAGTTTTGAGAAAAATAATTTTTATTTTAGAATGTGAGTCTTGAATTTTGACATCGGAAAAAAATGGGAGTAAGAATATGGGACAAATGAAGTACTTAATATAATAAAAAGAAGGTATTATTGTTTAGAAAAAAAATAAAAAGGGGTTGGTTTGTTTCACTGTTTGAGAGGTGATTTTAGAAATTTGAAGAATTTTTTAAATGTTCTCGTATATTTAAAAAAAGTTGTTTATTTGGATTTTTAGATATAAAATGAGTACTAAGTTAATTTTTAGAAAACTGTAGATTTTTTTAGAGATTATGCAAAGAATGAATATTTAATAATTTATTGTTTGGACTTTGAGTTAATAATCATATACTATCTTGAGTTTGCAAGCTACTTTTGAGTATGATTCAACTATAAAAGTGTTAATATATTTTCCTTCTTGATCATCTTTTTACAGATCTGGCAATGGGAGATGCTAGTACTCTTTAAACGGTTTCAATGGTACATTTGGAAGGAATGGATTTTGGATTGGAAATAGACACATCTATTGCTTAATTAATTTCCTTCCAAGGAATATGAGATTAGAGCCTATTTTCATTAGCTAGTTATGTATTGACTTGAAGAATATTTAGTGGAATTTGTTTTTAAGGAGCTTAAATGTTGGTATTGTATTGATAATGTTTACAAGTTTCTAGATTTGTATTAAATTTTGCTTGGTTGATGTGTATACAATGATGAAAAAGAAAATGTTTAAGAATTATGTCAATTAAAATTTGTATGATGTGGAAATGTTTCCTGACAAAAGAAATTTAACTGATTCAAGTATATGGTGGGAAATTTTTTGTGAGGATCTTTTTTTGTCACATTTGTTTGTATTAGTTGTGATAAAAGACATCCTTCATTAATGTGATGAATAATTTGTCATAAAAGAAGGAAATAATATCTCTCCGGCAATTGCCTTTTATTGTGATGAATTTGTTGTATTTGACGAAAAAAAGGGAAAATGTGATGACATAATGTGAGGGCCGTGCGACGAAATTTTTTTTTGTGACAAAATAATTAATTTTTGTCACGCATTTTTTTAGAGGTGTGGTTGCCAAAAGACCAAAGTCGAAGGGAGGTTCTTGCCAAAATTCCAGAGGTCAGTGGTGTGCTTGCCAAAAGATGAAAGCTAAGGGGAGGTTCATGTCAAAATTCCAAATTAAAGGTCAGTTGTGTGGTCAAAAGACCAAAGTGGAGGGATGGTCGATGCAAATTATAATGAAAGATGCAATCAAATGAAGAACAAAGAGAGCTATATCAAATTTCATATTTCTCCTAATATTTTAGAACGTTAAGAAAAGGCTCTATTTCCTTAAATATAAATTTATTAAGATCTTTTTTTTTTCAAAATCACATTCCCACTTAAATAATAATGTACTATTACTAATTATCAACCACTACGTTGAGTGCACAAACATAAAGAAAACTAAAGTTAAATTTTTGTATTATTCATTCTTATTTTAAACTTTAATATATAATATACAAATGAAAAAAAAATTGGCTAATTACCGGACGGACAAAACTTAAATTAAAGCTTTATCGGAAGCCAAACGCCCCCTTAACTTTTTTGGCAAAAAAAGAAAAGAAGAAAGAAAGAAAAAAGAAACAACGATCACTTAATTATCTAACTACCGAATAATTAAAACTAAAAATGCTTTGTTATTTCCCTTCCACTCCCTTATCCAAGTAATTAGTATTTGTTAACTTGAAGGATATTGTTGACATTAAAGGATATCCACACAATCCCAACGGTCATGAGGCCTCCACCAATAAATGGAGCAGCTAAGGTGAGAGAGTCGGGTCACCTTTTAGCACCACGACGACAAAAAGTACAAAGAATCAAATCATATATCTATTTCAAAAAACAAATCGTTCAATTTATAAAACGAGTTTGTATTCGCATGAGGTTTCATGTGATTTCATGCAGGAGCTACCTTTTTTTTTTTGGTCAATTCGATAAATTACAAGGGGTGATTTTAGCATGGGTTTGTGGTTTCCATAGAAAAAAATATAGTATTTCCTTTGTCCTCATATTTTTTATTTTATTTCATTTTTGGAATGTCTCAAACAACACCTTTTATCTTAAGATATATATATTTTTTTTATAAAAATACTCTTTCATATAATGTAATAGTTTGACGCTATTAATTTTCTAGGGATAAATATAAAAGAGTAAATGACATTTTTGGTCCTCTTTATGGATCAACTTTTGTCCCTCTTAAATATTTCGTAGCAAATTCGTCAATTTTATCAATATAGTTTAACACATTCGTTACTCTTAAATTTTTCGTAGCAGATGCGTCCCTTTCATCTATGTAGTGTAACACATTCGTCCCCTCTTAAATCTAAAATACATCTTAAAATGGACGAAAAATGGATGTATTTTGGATTTAAGAGGGACGAATGTGATACACTACATTGATAAGAGGGACGCATTGAAAAATTTAAGAAGGACAAATGTATTACACTACATTGATAAGAGGGACGAATCTACTACGAAAAGTTTAAAAGGGACGAAAGTGCAAAAAATGGCCCATAAGGAGGACGAAGAGTGCGATCACTCGTTATTTTTTATTTGAAAGTTTTACTACTTTTTAATTTTTACCTAAAACTTTGCGGCAAGACTTAAAGGAGCAATAAAAAGAGGACGGAGAGAGTATCTAATATATATTAGTGCTGCTTCATTTGGCTTTGGTGAAATTTTCTCTTGTTATGGATGCTAATAGAATAACTAATAATCTATATATAATATACAACGGAGCTCTTTGAAAAATTGTTATGAGGTCGTATTTATAGATTGGAACCCAATTATTTGATTACATCTATTTAATTTAATTAATCCATTTAATATGTAAAAAAATTCAAGCATTAAGAGATTTGACAATCTCATTAAGTGATTGAACTTAATGAGACCCTATTTCAATAAAATCGACAACATTAGTAGTAAATTTGAATATTTGATGGATTCATGCAAGTCTTTGAGATGATATGAATGAAATTATAGGATCCAAAATTTGGGGAGGGGGAAGACTAGCTTGGAAAATTGTGAACATTTAATGACTTAACTACTTATATTTAAGTCATGAAGGAGTACTATTTTGAGATGATATGAATGAAATTATAGGATCCTTAACACTACTAAGAAGTGCTTTAAATAAAAAACACTTAACACTACTAGTAAGAAGTAAGAACAAAGAAAATGGGTCAGCGCTAGCTAGGGTGTTCCTATTGGCTCCGCCACTCATTTCATTGATAAGTTGCACTACAAGTACTCACAATAGATAAATTAAACAAAATTTTCTTTATGGGAATGCATATTATTCTTCATCATAATATATTTTTATTTTTTATACCTTAAATTAATGCCTCATTTTTAATTTGTTTTGTTCCTTTAAAATCAGCATATCGTTTAAAGTACATAATCACGTAACACTAATCTCATTCATTTGTGGCACTTTACCCCGATGTTATGATAAATGTGACACTTTACCCCCTTGTGTTGTAATAAATGTGACACTGTACCCCATGTGTTATGATAAATATTGCACTTTAGACCCTATGTCACAAAAATAGTTTCATATCCACTCTCAGTTTCGGCTAGTGAATTACACTCTTCTGTTGAAAGAAATAGGTTACTCATTTAATATTCTTACAGGGGGTAAAGTGCTCTTTTTAGAATTATAAGGCAGTAAACTGAACATTATGCATATCAGGGGGTAAATTGACATTATATAATATACTAAAAAGATTAGTCTTGTAATTCTTATTTAAAATTGCAAACCAAGGAAAAATGTTGACCCCTATTGATAGAAACTGGATAGCTAATTAATAATAACATTTGACACTCAAACTCATTATAGAGCAATAGAGGAATTAAATGTTGTATTTCTATTAACCTCTTTGATTTTTTATCAATGACTATAGGCAAATGTATTTATGAAACCATTTTAACATAATTTAATACATGAATCAATATTTAATTGCATACTTTTTCCTCTATCTAAATATACGCGCAAATTCAAAAGTGAAATGCTTGTGTTCTTCCTAATGTACGAATAAAATATTTAATCAACATGTGATTGGTCTAGTGAAATGGACTGATCACTATAAAATAGTAAACTCAGATAAAAATTCCTGTTGTGAGAGATTTATATTTAATGTGTCTGACGCGTCTAGATTAAACTCGTGGAAAAAAAAAAATTGAACACTTATTTTATAAATACTTAATTTATTATACAAGTACCTAGATTATATTGGTGAGACAAAAAAATAATTTAGTAGGGTCCAAGTTTCCTGGATCGACCCTTATATGTCGGGTCCCATCTCAAGCCATTATTGCTGGTCCACGTACGACTTATTTCCACTTGACCGTATTGGCATCAACACACTGGGGAGTACACTTTAGTTTCTTCGAAAAAATCGAAAAGTAATAAATGTAAGGGAAATGATAGTTGTCAGATCTAGTGATGCTAATATGTAGGACTGTCAATTGAGTCGGGTCTACCCGAAGCCCGATGGTTCGGCCCGATTAAATTTGACCCGAATCCGAATAATTGTGAGCCGTGTTGAGTTTGAGCCATTATACTAAAACCGATTAATTTATGAGCCGAGCTTGAGCCCTACAAGGCTCACCCGAATAAGGCCCGAATATATTATTATCTTAAATATTACTACTTTAAATTAAGTGTACTAATTACTACAAGTAATCCACCACATACATGAATTATAACTAAAGTTTCCGCGGGTCAAAGGGAACGTAATAAACGAAAAGAAAAATGGAAAAATAAATATAAATGGTGAAAAAATGGGAGTCTTGGCACTTTACAATTATATTTAATGTTCTATGTTATTGATTACTAGTATAAAATTTGTATATTCTTGTGAATTAAATAAAATTGTCTATATATTGCATTATAATTTACATTAGTGTATTCTTCTGATATACATGGTGCTAGCTGTATAGTAATTTAGTTGAGTGAATAGCATTTTTTATCCTCCTTATGGATCAAATTTTACACTTTCATCCCTCTTAAATTTTTTGTAACAGATTCGTCCCTCTTATCAATGTAGTGTAACACATTCGTCCCTCTTAAATTTTTCGTAGCAGATTCATCCCTCTTATCAATGTAGTGTAACAAATTCGTCCCTTTTAAATCCAAAATACATCAATTTTCATCAATTTTAAAATATATTTTGAATTTAAATGATGTACTTTGGATTAAGAGGGACTAATGTGTTACACTATATTGATAAGAGGGACGAATCTGCTACGAAAAATTTAAGAGGGACAAATGTGTTACACTAGGTTGATAAAAGGGATGAATCTGTTACTAAAAACTTAAGAGGGACGAAAGCGCAAAAGTTAGCCCCATAAGGAGGACCAAAAGTGTGATTTACTCTAATTTAGTTATTAATTAGACAGCTCATTTATGTGATGAAGGAAACAATAATCGGTTATTAGTTACTCCATCATATTATTCTTACTCCCTTTATTTTTAAAACAAAGTTTTAAGTAAAAGTTAGTTAAAAAATGTGAAAATTTTAGATATCTTTATATTTATAACCCTGAAAATAATGATTGTAAATATATGGTGTCAAAGGTCATTACTTTTGATGAGAGTGTAGTTTTGAGAAAAATAATTTTTATTTTAGAATGTGAGTCTTGAATTGTGACATCGGAAAAAAATGGGAGTAAGAAATATGGGACAAATGAAGTACTTAATATAATAAAAAGAAGGTATTATTGTTTAGAAAAAAAAAAAAAAAAACGGGGTTGGTTTGTTTCGCTGTTTGAGAGGTGATTTTAGAAATTTGAAGATTTTTTTAAATGTTCTCGTATATTAAAAAAGAGTTGTTTATTTGGATTTTTAAATATGAAATGAGTACTAAGTTAATTTTTAGAAAACTGTAGATTTTTTTAGAGATTATGCAAAGAACGAGCATTTAATAATTTATTGTTTGGACTTTGAGTTAATAATCATATACTATCTTGAGTTTGCAAGCTACTTTTGAGTATGATTCAACTATAAAATTGTTAATATCTTTTCCTTCTTGATCATCTTTTTACAGATCTGGCAAAGGGAGATGCTAGTACTCTTTAAACGGTTTCTATGGTACATTTGGAAGGAATGGATTTTGGATTGGAATTATAGACACGTCTATTGCTTAATTAATATCCTTCCAAGGAATATGAGATTAGAGCCTATTTTCATTAGCTAGTTATGTATTGACTTGACGAATATTTAGTGGAATTTGTTTTTAAGGAACTTAAATGTTGGTATTGTATTGGTAATGTTTACAGGGTTCTAGCTTTGTATTAAATTTTGCTTGGTTGATGTGTATACAATGATGAAAAAGAAAATGCTTAAGAATTATGTCAATTAAAATTAGTATGATGTGGAAATGTTTCCTGACAAAAGAAATTTAACTGATTCAATTATATGATGGGAAATTTTTTGTGAGGATCTTTTTTTGTCACATTTGTTTGTATTAGTTGTGATAAAAGACATCCTTAATTAATGTGATGAATAATTTGTCATAAAAGAAGGAAATAATAGCTCTCCGGCAATTGCCTTTTATTGTGATGAATTTGTTGTATTTGACGAAAAAAAGGGAAGTTAAATAATTGAACGGAAGTGGGTGAAATTGGCCACATGCACCTCACATGAAAAGTTATCACATAATAACATGAGGGATTTTCCCTGCAAAAGACAAGATAACGTGATAATTTTCCTACCAGAGTAAGTGAAACGCGATAATTTTTCCTCTTAAAGACGATATAATGGTCATGTGCAGTGTACGTAGCCAATTTCCTCTAATTATTTGACGGTAGTATGAACATTGCAATTAATATTTAAATTGTGATATTAAATGTACATTTAAGCATTCAGTGGTACCAAAGATACGATGTGCCTATTTTATGATACCAAATATGCAATTTTCCCATTCTTTTATAGATTTTCTTCACAAAGGTTTCACGAGGCCGACCCTGTAATTTACCAGCAACTCATAGACCCATATATAGGCCCAATGGACCTTATTTAGCTGTGCATTTACACGTGACAATTTTCATTCACAAATTTGGTCTGCCGAGCTGCTTAATTTTGAAGAAAAGGCAAAGCAAAAGACAAATTGTGTCAGTCATTAATTAACTACTTTGGATTCATGCAATTTAATTTGGACCCGCTCGAGTTATCAGTTATCCATGATTGCAAAAGGTTTGGCTCAATTTGATTTTGTTTCTAAAAAAAAAGAAAAGTTACAAGTAACTTTCTAACGGCTGAGTTTGACCTAAATATTCTAAAAGCAATCATAAGAGAATTGTGTCAGTTATTTACTACTCATTACTTTGAATTCATGCAATTTAATTTGAGACATTCTTGGGACATTCTTCCCTGGACCTTGTGGTCCAGGTTTTTTCTCTTTATTTTCATTTTTCTTTTCTCTTCTTCCTTTCTTTTTCCTTTTTTTCATTAATAACTAAAATTCTCTTATTCAATTAAAAAAATATTGACATATTTTGTGTTGTAAATTTATAATATGATGTTTATTTCTAACAAAATTATTATTTGTATTTTCCTCGCATTATTTCTTCTTTAAAAATGTTTAATATTTAAAAAATATCTATCTTAATTATTTAATAAATTATAGTACAAAATGACACAATGAATTTGCGAATTCACATCTTCAAAAATATTTAAACATATAACCACAACAACTGAACGATTACAAAAAAAATACATAATACATAAAAAAACCACCACTACAAGAAAAATGAAATTTATTGACAAAATATTAAATGACATTGTTGAAATTGTCATTTTTTTCATATATTTAGTGACAAGTGCAATAGTGACAAAATATATTTTTAGTGCAATAGTGACAAAATATATTTTTAAATTGTCACTAATGGCTATTAGTGACAAGTGCATGGGACTTAAATTGTCATTATTGACAATTAGTGACAACATTTTAGGGAGAACCTAGTGACAATAAATATTGTCACTACAATTTAGTGACAACTTTTTAGTTGTCACTTTTAGAGTGTCACTAAATATCAATAGTGTCAACTTTTTTATATTTTTGTCACTAATGTGTCTATGTACATTATTTTAGTGATAATATTTAAATTTTTATCAAAAAGAAAAAAAAAAAAGAAGAAAAAGGAAAGAAAAAAAAAAGAGAAAAAATATAGACCACATGGTCCAGGAGTTAACTCCTGGACCGGGTCTGTAGAAGAATCTCCCATTTAATTTGGCTCAATTTGATTTTGTATTAGTTAGAAGTAACTTTCTCGTTAAGATATTATTGTGTGCAGTTCGAAAACGACAATACTATATAGCGTAACTAATAGCAGTATATTAATTTTTTTTTTAGACCAGCAGTATATTAATTTTTTTTTTTTTTAAGACCAGCAGTATATTAATTTTTACACACGATAAATTTGTTTTTTCACCCAGAGTAATATACGCCCATATGCGAAGAGCTAGCGGCCAATCAGGTAGTCCAAAAAACCTTATCCTAGTAAAATCTCTCAACTTCCAATATTTCCATAACTAGATTATAATTAAATTTCTAAAAGTACAAGGATTCAATTAATATTGTGTATAGAACTTAATTTTGTGATTTTTCATGGACTACATTGATGAAGAATTGGCTGCCATTTTCAGATACTAATGTATTAAAGACTTAATATGCAATGATTGATTAGTTATTGTAATTTTGATGTAATGATTGGATACTAATTACCTCGTAGAAACTATTTTTTTATGCAATTTCGTTAAATTAGAACCCTTAACTAACTTCACTTTCCCTTAAAATAATTATAGCCACAATTCTACTAATTTTTTTCATTGACCATTTTGCTTATTTTTTTTATTAAGTAAATTTAACTCATTCATGTTCTTTTTCTTCTTCACAATATTCGATTCTCTTGCATTTTATCAGCATTTACAAATATTATAAGTTTGTAAATATTTTAAGTGAGTCTATTTTCAACATGCAACACGATAATAATGCACACAGTCCTTCAAATAGTATACAACAATTCTTTGGGAGCACGGTGTTGTTATGGAAATCAAGCTCTTGTTCATACCGCATGGACAACGAAAAATCGAGGGAGAAAAATTATTGGTTGCAAAGAATTGAGTGGTAAGTGTTTACCAATTTTTATTTTCATTACTAATTTATGATTTGTTTCATTAATTCTTTCAATGCTTTTTTGCTAGAAAATACATAGCTGCAAATTATACAATGGGTCAAGCCAAAGGTTTATAAAAAATTATCAAAATTGTGCAAAAAAAAAAAAGGAATTGAATTTAATTACGTAAATATATATATTAAATATAAAAATGCAACATGTTTTTTTTTACCAGAATTGTGTGATTACAAGGGGGAGGGAAGTTGAGGGTTTGATATACGTATAATTGTGCCAAAGAAAACAAAACTTTTAGCTTTTACGAGCTCCGAAGGTAATTACTATGCAAGAAGTGAGTGAAGATACAAGAGTACATGAGTGAGATGTATGTAAAATTAACCAATGAGGGTTAAATTAGAAAGTAGAGTTAATTTTATACCACTTCCACAAATGTTAACGGTATTTTAATGGAAAAGTTAATGGCAGGGAGTAATTGAAGGTTTTAATAGTATAGGGGTGGTAGGTGAAGGATAGCTAAGAGTAGAGGAAAGGTAACTGAAATTAACCCTAATAATTTCCATGAAACTTTGTTAATATAACGGGGCGGATCCAAGATTTCATGGGGGGAAACTATTATTGAGAAATTTCTTTAACAATGATATTCCAATTATCTATTTCACAAGTCTAGAAAAGCAATAACTACAAATGGATTGTCAATAAATAATGTATTCATGAATTCATCTATTATTTGTGAAAATTCTTTAACAATGATGTTCTTGCGTATCATTAAATTCATATATAATAGAAACAATATCAAATTTATCAACAATTCTCCCTTAATGTAAGTAATCAAGAGTCTTGCAAGTTTAAATGATTTATATTTTATTTCCCGATAGAAGTGAGTAATTGGATTATTGGTTAGGAAAAGAAAATATTGAAAATGTTTTGATATTTTTCTCTGCGCAATTTGTGTGAAAGTTTATTTTACAACTAAGAAAGTGCACGTACATTGCATACGTCTATTTAATTTCATGGGTAGATTTATTATGTCATAAAATTTCATAAATTAATGATTGATGTTCAATTTATTATTTATGAAATTATTTTTATTAAAATTATAGTTTAATAAGAAAAATGATGACTGATTTAGTCATGAGATTTTGTAAAATTTATTCATTCCATAATACTAATTTTCATTCAATAGCTATATTTATTTGTTTTAAGGACCACACATCATGAATACCTTAAATTTATTTTTATATAACCAATATAAAACTATATAAAAAAAAAAAGTATAGTATTAGGCTTATTGGACGGAAATGATTGATGCCTTGTGAGTTAATTAGTCGTTTTGATACTTTTATTTTTCTTTTTCTTTTCTGAGAATACTTGTTTTGATACTTTAAAAAGAAAAAAAGTAATCGGAATGGTATAAATCCAAAAGTAGGACTGACTTCTAGAATCGGAGGTCAAACCAAATACTAGTAATTTCTCAATAGAATGGCAAATTAGCAGAGGCAGCCCAACTGCTAGGCAAGTAGGGCCCCCTATGTTAAAAGGTCCCCAATAGCTTTTGTAGGTTTAATTTTTTTAAAATATTTATTTTAATTTCTTTAATATAATAAATAATATTTTCTATGTCCCATTTTTCTTTATCTCTTGCTAATAAGTTGATAATATCATATGACATTATATATATTAATATTTAAAAGGTTTAATATACCACAAATGTGAATAATTTAACATGATATGTCAATTAAAAGATTAAAAAATTTGACCGAGTACTGTAACTATTGGAGTAAAAATAATGGGACGGAGGGAGTATATAATTTATCATTTCATACATAAATGATATTTAAAAGATTCTGATAAAAAGAAAAAGATATATATAATATCTTGGGGTATAAACAAATATAGTAAAGACGAGTAATATGTTGTTCATAATTGGGTTGATTTTTTAATCGAGCTTGAAATCCTATTCAATTTAGTTTGATATTTAAATAAATCAAATTCAAAAGAGCTTTAATCGGGTCGAATAAGAATAAAAATTAATCCAAGCTACTCGATACTCAACAGGATAAAAGCTCGTTTGAGCTCGTTTCATCGCACATATCTAACAACTTGAACATCATCTTTTGTTTGACAACTTATGAAGCTCGGCTTGAACGCGACTCGATAAGCTAAAAACTGATAGAATATATGTAAAAATTATCAAGTTACTCAATACTCGACTCGAGCTTGTTTCATAAAATCTCGTTTAAAATCGGTTTGTTTAACAATCATATAAAGCTCAACAAAATTTCAAGCTCGACAAAAAATTCAAATGCAACTTGAACAGTGTGTCGTTCGACACTGCTTGGCTCGTTTGCATCCATAGGGTCGAACACGAGTCCTGCTCATATTAGATATATATGTATGAGAGTGTGTGTTTGTATAAATATAACTAACAGAGTTTAAATCAAGTTTCTGGATACATACCATAATGGTGTTCAAGTTTGATTTGATATGTACCCAAACCATATCTAATCGATCATCTTTTAATTGAATATTCGGTAGTTTGATCTGAAATTCTGCCTAAGCAGGGTCATTTATCCATTATGACATTAATTATGTGGGTTTCTTTTGGTAGCATAATTATAGGACTATTAATTTGTTTTTTTACTCATTATAGCTTTTCATCTATTTAGATGTGTAAACAGTCATACTTTATTAATGTACATTTGACATTCGTTGTAAATTATATTCACTATTCCCATAATATTTTCATTAAAATAACTTAAATAAGATTTTCAAAATTAAAAATAGGAAAAATATATTTATGATTGACTACTTCAAAACTAATATTAAATGAATTTATCATTTTATCTATCTAAATGAAATATGTTAGAAAAATTATAATCATTACCTTTCCGTATTTATAAGTAAAAATAAAAAATGAAATTTTAATATACAAGTTTTACGGAGTGTTGCCTAGGACCCCGATAGAGTAGGACCGGTCCTGCAGCACTAATGAGCTAGCATATCTACTACAGTCATATAAACTGTCTTGTCTCGGATCAGAAAATATCTTGAATGTTAACATAAGCATTAATGAAGCAACATGAACATAAATTACTAGATTTTATTACTGCATGATACTAGAATAAGATTGAAAATGAAGGTCGAGTTTAACTTTAGCTTAATGTCAAAAAACCTAATTTGAAGGTAAAAAACATGATACTTGTGTTTTATGATATCTATATAGAACTCTCCTGTTTTATTTTTATTGAACATAATCTCTTTTAATTTTACCAAGCGTCACACAAAATTCATTTTTCGTCCAATATAGCGGAGAGTGTATCCCAACTTGCATTTTGTGAGACTAAAATTTAATTTTCATCAATTTAAATAATAAAATCATAAAAAAAAATAAAAAAAATAACAGACAATTTTATTATTTCCTTCTTCTTCTTCCTGTACGCCACGCCACGCCACCCCCCCCCCCCCCCATCCCATCACATCACACCACAACGGTTAGGCCGCCGGTGGCCTGGGTTTCATTGGGGGAGGGTTAACGGGGTGGGTGGGGGTAGGGGAAAGAAGATTTATATATATATATATATATATGTGATTATTTAATAATTTTTTCCCAAATTTATATTAAAACATTATTTAATTTATTAGTTTAAAAGACAAAAATTAATTAATAGTTAATAAGTCATTCACAATCTCATTTTTAATATATTTTCATTTAACAATATGAATCATCTTGATATGTTCATATCAATATCACTGTTATCAATAGGTGATTGGTCTAGTGGAAGGGACTAGTCACTACAAAGTAGCGGACTCAGGTTCGAATCCCTGTTGGGAGAGGTACCCACTTATTGTGCCCAACCCGCCTCGAAAGGGATTAAACCCTTGGGAAACCAAAAAAAAAAATATCACTGTTTTCTAAAATTAATATATTGAATCATTTGAAGCAAATGATTAATTGCGTCGAGCATTGATTTTTTCTATGACGAAGCTCAATATATTATTAAAAAAGTTTGAATACGTGAGCTAGATTAAATGAAATTATATCATTAACAAAATCATTTTAGAAAAAAATTGGTATATTTGAAATTAGAGATCTTATTTATCTGAAAATATCCAACAAAATCCAGAAAAAATTGATTACTCAGAAATTTTGATTTAAGCAATATTACCATGCTAGCTGTATAGTAATTTAGTTATTAATTAGACAGCTCATTTATGTGATGAAGGAAACAATAATCGGTTATTAGTTACTCCATCTTATTATTCTTACTCCCTTTATTTTTAAAACAAAGTTTTAAGTAAAAGTTAAAAAATGTGAAAATTTTAGATATCTTTATATTTATAACCCTGAAAATAATGATTGTAAATAAATGGTGTCAAAGGTCATTACTTTTGATGAGAGTGTAGTTTTGAGAAAAATAATTTTTATTTTAGAATGTGAGTCTTGAATTTTGACATCGGAAAAAAAATGGGAGGAAGAATATGGGACAAATGAAGTACTTAATATAATAAAAAGAAGGTATTATTGTTTAGAAAAAAAATAAAAAGGGGTTGGTTTGTTTCACTGTTTGAGAGGTGATTTTAGAAATTTGAAGAATTTTTTAAATGTTCTCGTATATTTAAAAAAAGTTGTTTATTTGGATTTTTAGATATAAAATGAGTACTAAGTTAATTTTTAGAAAACTGTAGATTTTTTTAGAGATTATGCAAAGAATGAATATTTAATAATTTATTGTTTGGACTTTGAGTTAATAATCATATACTATCTTGAGTTTGCAAGCTACTTTTGAGTATGATTCAACTATAAAAGTGTTAATATATTTTCCTTCTTGATCATCTTTTTACAGATCTGGCAATGGGAGATGCTAGTACTCTTTAAACGGTTTCAATGGTACATTTGGAAGGAATGGATTTTGGATTGGAAATAGACACATCTATTGCTTAATTAATTTCCTTCCAAGGAATATGAGATTAGAGCCTATTTTCATTAGCTAGTTATGTATTGACTTGAAGAATATTTAGTGGAATTTGTTTTTAAGGAGCTTAAATGTTGGTATTGTATTGATAATGTTTACAAGGTTCTAGATTTGTATTAAATTTTGCTTGGTTGATGTGTATACAATGATGAAAAAGAAAATGTTTAAGAATTATGTCAATTAAAATTTGTATGATGTGGAAATGTTTCCTGACAAAAGAAATTTAACTGATTCAAGTATATGGTGGGAAATTTTTTGTGAGGATCTTTTTTTGTCACATTTGTTTGTATTAGTTGTGATAAAAGACATCCTTAATTAATGTGATGAATAATTTGTCATAAAAGAAGGAAATAATAGCTCTCCGGCAATTGCCTTTTATTGTGATGAATTTGTTGTATTTGACGAAAAAAAGGGAAAATGTGATGACATAATGTGAGGGCCGTGCGACGAAATTTTTTTTTGTGACAAAATAATTAATTTTTGTCACGCATTTTTTTAGAGGTGTGGTTGCCAAAAGACCAAAGTCGAAGGGAGGTTCTTGCCAAAATTCCAGAGGTCAGTGGTGTGCTTGCCAAAAGATGAAAGCTAAGGGGAGGTTCATGTCAAAATTCCAAATTAAAGGTCAGTTGTGTGGTCAAAAGACCAAAGTGGAGGGATGGTCGATGCAAATTATAATGAAAGATGCAATCAAATGAAGAACAAAGAGAGCTATATCAAATTTCATATTTCTCCTAATATTTTAGAACGTTAAGAAAAGGCTCTATTTCCTTAAATAGAAATTTAAAAGATCTTTTTTTTTTCAAAATCACATTCCCACTTAAATAATAATGTACTATTACTAATTATCAACCACTACGTTGAGTGCACAAACATAAAGAAAACTAAAAGTTAAATTTTTGTATTATTCATTCTTATTTTAAACTTTAATATATAATATACAAATGAAAAAAAAATTGGCTAATTACCGGACGGACAAAACTTAAATTAAAGCTTTATCGGAAGCCAAACGCCCCCTTAACTTTTTTGGCAAAAAAAGAAAAGAAGAAAGAAAGAAAAAAGAAACAACGATCACTTAATTATCTAACTACCGAATAATTAAAACTAAAAATGCTTTGTTATTTCCCTTCCACTCCCTTATCCAAGTAATTAGTATTTGTTAACTTGAAGGATATTGTTGACATTAAAGGATATCCACACACAATCCCAACGGTCATGAGGCCTCCACCAATAAATGGAGCAGCCAAGGTGAGAGAGTCGGGTCACCTTTTAGCACCACGACGACAAAAAGTACAAAGAATCAAATCATATATCTATTTCAAAAAACAAATCGTTCAATTTATAAAACGAGTTTGTATTCGCATGAGGTTTCATGTGATTTCATGCAGGAGCTACCTTTTTTTTTTTGGTCAATTCGATAAATTACAAGGGGTGATTTTAGCATGGGTTTGTGGTTTCCATAGAAAAAAATATAGTATTTCCTTTGTCCTCATATTTTTTATTTTATTTCATTTTTGGAATGTCTCAAACAACACCTTTTATCTTAAGATATATATATTTTTTTTATAAAAATACTCTCTCATATAATGTAATAGTTTGACGCTATTAATTTTCTAGGGATAAATATAAAAGAGTAAATGACATTTTTGGTCCTCTTTATGGATCAACTTTTGTCCCTCTTAAATATTTCGTAGCAAATTCGTCCATTTTATCAATATAGTTTAACACATTCGTTACTCTTAAATTTTTCGTAGCAGATGCGTCCCTTTCATCTATGTAGTGTTACACGCACATTCGTCCCCTCTTAAATCTAAAATACATCTTAAAATGGACGAAAAATGGATGTATTTTGGATTTAAGAGGGACGAATGTGATACACTACATTGATAAGAGGGACGCATTGAAAAATTTAAGAAGGACAAATGTATTACACTACATTGATAAGAGGGACGAATCTACTACGAAAAGTTTAAAAGGGACGAAAGTGCAAAAAATGGCCCATAAGGAGGACGAAGAGTGCGATCACTCGTTATTTTTTATTTGAAAGTTTTACTACTTTTTAATTTTTACCTAAAACTTTGCGGCAAGACTTAAAGGAGCAATAAAAAGAGGACGGAGAGAGTATCTAATATATATTAGTGCTGCTTCATTTGGCTTTGGTGAAATTTTCTCTTGTTATGGATGCTAATAGAATAACTAATAATCTATATATAATATACAACGGAGCTCTTTGAAAAATTGTTATGAGGTCGTATTTATAGATTGGAACCCAATTATTTGATTACATCTATTTAATTTAATTAATCCATTTAATATGTAAAAAAATTCAAGCATTAAGAGATTTGACAATCTCATTAAGTGATTGAACTTAATGAGACCCTATTTCAATAAAATCGACAACATTAGTAGTAAATTTGAATATTTGATGGATTCATGCAAGTCTTTGAGATGATATGAATGAAATTATAGGATCCAAAATTTGGGGAGGGGGAAGACTAGCTTGGAAAATTGTGAACATTTAATGACTTAACTACTTATATTTAAGTCATGAAGGAGTACTATTTTGAGATGATATGAATGAAATTATAGGATCCTTAACACTACTAAGAAGTGCTTTAAATAAAAAACACTTAACACTACTAGTAAGAAGTAAGAACAAAGAAAATGGGTCAGCGCTAGCTAGGGTGTTCCTATTGGCTCCGCCACTCATTTCATTGATAAGTTGCACTACAAGTACTCACAATAGATAAACAAAATTATCTTTATGGGAATTCATATTATTCTTTCTTCATCATAATATATTTTTATTTTTTATACCTTAAATGAATGCCTCATTTTTAATTTGTTTTGTTCCTTTAAAATCAGCATATCGTTTAAAGTACATAATCACGTAACACTAATCTCATTCATTTGTGGCACTTTACCCCGATGTTATGATAAATGTGACACTTTACCCCCTTGTGTTGTAATAAATGTGACACTGTACCCCATGTGTTATGATAAATATTGCACTTTAGACCCTATGTCACAAAAATAGTTTCATATCCACTCTCAGTTTCGGCTAGTGAATTACACTCTTCTGTTGAAAGAAATAGGTTACTCATTTAATATTCTTACAGGGGGTAAAGTGCTCTTTTTAGAATTATAAGGCAGTAAACTGAACATTATGCATATCAGGGGGTAAATTGACATTATATAATATACTAAAAAGATTAGTCTTGTAATTCTTATTTAAAATTGCAAACCAAGGAAAAATGTTGACCCCTATTGATAGAAACTGGATAGCTAATTAATAATAACATTTGACACTCAAACTCATTATAGAGCAATAGAGGAATTAAATGTTGTATTTCTATTAACATTTGACACTCAAACTCAAACTGGATTATATTTGGTGAGACAAAAAAATAATTTAGTCGGGTCCAAGTTTCCTGGATCGACCCTTGTATGTCGGGTCCCATCTCAAGCCATTATTGCTGGTCCACGTACGACTTATTTCCACGTGACCCTATTGGCATCAACACATTAGGGAGTACACTTTAGTTTCTTCGAAAAAATCGAAAAGTAATAAATGTAAGGGAGATGATAGTTTTCAGATCTAGTGATGCTAATATGATTCTAATAATTTGAAAAGGGTATTGTAGGGTCGATTATGGATGAACACTGTTAATCTTACATATTGACTAATGTCTAATGGTCTGTTATAGCCCATTACTTAATTAAAATAAATTCGTGTACTTACCTGTTTTTACTACTTTTAAAATTGAAAAAAACTGACACTAAAATATTTATAATTAATAAAAGTTTCACAAAATCATCCTTAAAAGTGTTTTAAAGACCTTATGGAATATTACATTGAACGTGTAAACGAGTCGAGTACATAACATTTGAGCAATACAATTTTCAAGTTTGATTTTTCATTTTTATCAAACATGAGATTTCAATTGGACTTAACACGAATGTTAATTAAATTAAGTTTAAACATGTTGTCCTCGAGTCAAACATGACTCAAACTCGAATTTATTATTTAATATTTTCAATGTGGTTTGACATTTTTTGTTAATATAGTCCATATTGAAATGTGGGATTGAACTTCAAAATCTATGAAACTTTGAATTGTAAAAATATAATTGTTAAAAATAAGATTTAGAAACATTTTTGAAAATTCAAAAATTATATGGGTACATATTAATTAGACAAGTATTAATTAATTTGTACCCATATAATTTAGAGAGCAATCAACCTGTTAAACAAGTTGCCGCAAATCCATTATCCCCTTAACCAATGAAATTAGGATGTCTAACTTATAGGTCTTACAGGTCTGTGAAATTGACATTGTGAAATTGACATTGTGAAATTGACATTTTCCATTATGAACATCCCCTTTATAAAAATCCTCTCTCAAGTATTGTATTAGATATTATGAGAATATCCCTAAAGTTTGTCATCTTCTTACAATTTGCATTTTATCCCTGAAAAGTTTCAATTTTATTCTTAAGGGGTTATTTGTAATGCTTGTAATTTCTTATAAAATTTTAAAACTTGCGTTTAAATGTAATATCTCATAAATTATAAAATTAGTAATTACTCCCTCCGTCCCATTTATTGAACTAGTTTGAACTAGTTTATATAATTCGCGATAGATATGTTTCTTTCTCTTGATTTTTTTTTATATTAATTATATACATTCTTCATAACAAAATTAAGGATATAATAAAGATTGTTCTTGAGAATAATTATTTGAAAATATTTTTGTTAATATTTATGTTGTAAATTTTAATAATTATTTCATTTATATCTCGCCCCCCTCAACTAAAATTTCTGGCTCCGCCCCTGGCTACAGTACCCGGCCAAACTTTTCAATCTTTTAAGTGACTTATTATATTAAATTATTCATATTTGTGGTGTTTTAAACATTTTAAATATTAATATATATGGTACAATTACTTTTATCAACTTTTTGTGGTAAATATTTAATTTTTAGTTTGATATAATTTATGAGATATCATAATTAGATCCATGTTTTAAAATTTTATATGATATTGTAAACATTACAAATAATCCCTAGGGGCAAAATGGAACATTTCAGGGGTAAGTGGTTAATTGTAAGATGATAACAAATCTGGGGGAATTTTCATAATATATACCCAATATATGTGAAGAAAATTTATGTAATTTGACCTTACCTCAGGGGATATTCATAATTTACCCTTAATTATATAATTAAAGTTTAAACAAAAAATGTAGGATAGCATTTTTTTCCCTAAAAGGATAAGTGTTATATGTTACTGTATTTTTTTGTGACGGTGAATACATCAATATTAAGCTAGAGAAATACTCACATCAGTGAACCCATGAACTCTTGATTATGGAGCCTCAACTTTAGCCAGCATATTACGATCTCATCGATGTTAGATGTTGGTGTATTAAACCTTGACTTATTGTTGCCGGAGAAACTACCCTTTTTATTACTGAAGATATGGGGTAATAGACTATAGTCCCAACCACGTTTATACAATGGAAAATTAGTAATAATTAGAATATGAATGACTTACATTAAATTCAAGAACATGATCAAATATACATATCATTGAACGGAAAAAATGAAATACCACAAATTACGGCTAGTTTGCATCGGCGACCCAATTCCTATTGGTTCATGGAGTAGTTTCGGACCGGATATACCACAAATTTACAATTAAATTGAGAGAATTGCAATTGTAGTACCATAAAAATCGAGGCCGACACATTTGGTACCACAATTTAAGAAATTGAATCACTTTTGGTACCATCGTTAAAATTGGACGTTAACTGATGACGTGGCAGTTAAGTTTTATTGCAAATTTGATACCATTACTTATGTTGACTGACAATTATACCCCTAACTTTTCAAGTTGTAAAATAACCCCACATCTTCAAATTTACTGACAATTTTAGTCCACATTGTTGCTCAATTTCAAAATTGGCTCGAATAAGACACGTGCGGACCACTTTAGAGATTTTACTTATTATATTTACATATTTATTTAACTAATTTAATTTTATAAATAATATTAATAGACCAAATAATACTTTAATATAAATTCGATAAAATATTAATTAAATCTAAAATTTATATAATAATATTAATATATTTAATATTTATTAAAAAATAAAGTTATATATTATTAATAAAATAATTATAATTTAAAAAAAAAAAAAAAAACCCATCTCCTACCCCCCAACCCCATCCCCCCCAACCACCCCAGTTTTTTTTTTTTTTTTTTTAAAAAAAATATAATGTAACATATATTTATTCACTGTAATTATAATTTTCAATTTGTTTCAACTCATGAAGTTAAAAGCGTTAAAGTCTGACCCACCGCATTTGATGTAACATATATTTGAGTATTTTACCATCAAAAATCATTTTCTATCCTTGTTCCAACATATTGATGATATTATATATGACTAAAAGTCTAAAATACAAATATACCCCTTGAGCTTTTAATCAGCAGAAAATCCATTTTCTTATTTATTCACTGTATTAATATTAGTCGAAGACATTTTATCCAACCAACCATTACCTTCAAGACGCAGCGTGCTTCACTTGTTGTATGATTGAATATTCTTCATTATTTATAGGGGAAATTACAGTTATAACCCTAGATATTTTTTTTATTTGGAATAAAATGTGAAATTAAGGATCACTACTAACTTAAAAGTTATGTTGCACGAACACTTCTAAAATGACTTCGTACAGTGTCTTATACTTTTCTGACGAGTGAATAGCAAATTAACTCTCTGTGTTAGTTTAAATAGATAATTTAACTCCTTGTGATAAATAAAAAGGGCAAAATATCTCCCTGTATTTTTATAAAAGAAGTACATTGTATTTCTCTAAATTGCTCATTAATTCATATCACAGGGAGGTAAATTGCTCATTATTTCATTTCACAGGAAGGTAAATTGCCTAGTTTTATATCACAAGGAGGTAAATTGCTCGTTATTTCATTTCACATGGAGTTAAATTGCCTATTTTTATTTCACAATGAGGTAAATTGCTCATTAAACATATTACAGGGAGTTAACTTGCAAAAAAAACTCTTCTCTGACATGGCTTCGACATGCCACATGGAATGTTCCCAAAATAAAATAAAAAGATCGGACATGCCATTAAAAAAAAAATAAAAAAAAGGGTGGGGGTGGGGGTGGGGTGGGGGGGAGGGACACGGGCCTTGTCTGACAAGTTTCGGACACTTTTGGTATGTTTTTGATACTTTTTAAATATTAAAACAAAAGAAATATGAGAAAAAATAAATAAATAAAAGCTCAATTACGTACCACTCAGTTGTTTACAGAGAGTGGGATGAGAGCCCTATTTTTTTTCCTTGTTAGTCTTCACCATATACACCTAGTTTAAAATTTAAACTTTCAAATTTTAATTCAAGATTTGTCCGAAAATCACCACCAAAATCATTTGAAAACTAAATGTCTAAATCACCTATATAGCTTTTGATCCAAGGGTTATTTCAGGTAGTTAATGTAATATTTCCAATCAATTCCTTTTGTGCACAAGAACTGTTTAATATATTCTTAATAGAAACTTTACTAAAATGTATTATTTAAAGTTAAAACTCGTGCTTGAATATTTTATTTTTCAATGATGATAATGGTCTATCATCCATGCGAGAGGTTCTGGTAGTTGAAGCTTATTTACCTTCTCCTCTCTCTCTCTCTCTCTCTCTCTCTCTCTCTAATTATTTTTACCATATTAATACTAAAAAGAATTTATTTTTATCAAAATTCTTGAGAGTTGTAGATTGTATTCTTTATTTATTTAAATATATTATGGTTTTATAAGGTTTGAGTATTTTATTATTGATCATGAATTCATGATTCATGATGGGGAGGAAGATAATGAACCTCATATTGTAAAAGATGGTTTTTTTTCTTCTTGTGAGATGAGTAAAAATTGGTTTATGTTCAAAGCAATCACAAATCATATAAATTAACAAAATATACTTAAATTAATAATTAAGACAAGAATATAAAATTAATAAGTAAAACATGTGATCTGGTTAAGGAGTCACGTTAGTAGAAGCGTGTTCTAAGAAAGCAATTGTCTCTCCCTGCAGGTATTGACGGTTGATCACTCCCCCTATATAAAACCTTAAAAGTCTTTCCGGAGTCTTCTTCTGAGCATGTTCTCAAGTGCCTAATAGAATAGAGATTATAATACTTTTGATGATGCAAATTAAGCTAATCATGTGTGTGTTTTTCTAAGACATTTAACTCCTATTTATACTGTAAATGTGACATTTAAGGTCAAATATTTTTGAAGAGCCACATAAAGGCCATTAAAAAGGGCGCATTTAAGTTACACAACCAATTTTGATTGTTACAAATCATTTTATTTGATGATTTGAAACTTAAAAATTCCAACACGCCATGTGGAATGAATGGGTAATTTGCATCTGAATTTCATTGATGCTAAGATCACTTTGGAAAACCAATATTCCCCTTTTTTTAATTTTGAGACATTAAGGTATTATGCTTAATTTCATTTTTTTCCATATTTGTGTCTGTGTCATGATCGTGTCCAACAAATTTTCGAAATTCATGTCGCCATGTCTATACCGTGTCGTGTATGAGTCCCATGTCCGTTCCCGTGCAACATAACTTAAAATAAGTGACAATAACTTCTTATTAGCTTAAAGAATTGCCAACAATCCCCCTATTTTCTTAATACTCCCTCTGTCACAAATTATCTGTCGTTTTAGAGAATTTTTTTTGTCCCAAATTATTTGTCGCTTTAGGATTTCAAGACAATATTAATTACATATTTTTCTATTTTGCTCTTAAGAGAGAGGGGGTAAAAGTTGAATAACTTGTAAATAATTAATGCTGAGATAAGTAGAGAATAAGGGTATTTTAGGTATATAATTTATTTTTTCCCTAAAATTGAGGCTATTTATTAGGTACCTTATTATGTGTGAAAACATGTAAAACGACAGATAATTTAGGACAGAGGGAGTAACATAGTAGGGTCAACTCTTAATTAGGGTGAACACTTAATTATTATTCCCTCCGTTTCATATTAATTGGCACATTTCTTGTTTTCACACAGATTAAGAAACATCATCATTACATACTTTTTTATGGTAAAATATTCAAATACCCTTTATAATGATGACAACTTTTTAATTTTTTATTAGTGAGTGGTGACAATTGAGTTTCCCAACTCTAATGAGAGAAAGAGGCAAAATTGAAAAAAAATGCTTTGAAAACTCAAATATACCAATTAATTTGAAATTTTCTTTTTTGACAAATATGCCAATTAATCTGAAACGGAGGGAGTATTACAAATGCTGTAGTGATTTTGGGTAGCACCAAATTAGGAATTTTGACTGTCTTCAATGGCACAAAACAACAAAGGAAACTCTTTCCAACGGGCTTGAATGTTAGGGGTAACGAAAGCTTCCATCCAAATTTAAACCAGTGTGGAATTCCACATTCTCAATGATGGGTAGTTCTTATTAAATCGAGTTTAGCCAGACGCATTCAATCACAAGTGTTAAATACTTGTTCTGTTATTGGATAATATTTTTCAATTACAAGACATGTTCTATACATATGTCTTATGATTGGATTAGTGTGATATGGTCAAATCTGATTTGAGTAATAATTTTCCCTCAGTGGCCCATAGTTGATGTTTCCATGCGCTAGGGTGCACGTCATTTTTAAAACCGTCCCGTCCCGTACCGTACCAAACCATTACCAAATTTTTTATTTTTTTTCTCAAAATCGAAGGTTTTGGTATGGATGAAAATCTTACCTAGTATTTTGGTATGGTTTTGGTTTTAGACTTCCTATACCGAAAAAAACCGTAACGTACCGAAATTGAAAAAAACATGAATTAATTGATATTTACAACTAAAGTTTATGCCTTTTTATTTTTCAAGTTAGGATTCAAATATTCTCGAATACGAAATTATTTATAACTTATATTAAGTGCATCATAATTTATTGTTACTAAATCGCTCGCGTTCAATTAAAAAAAGATATGTTTGAACTTAGCACAAATTAAATTTGTTATCTATTGAAAAATTAGAATGCAAAAATTCTAGACAATAAATACGAAACAGTGAATTCCTTCACAGATTAAAATCAATTATCAATTAATTAACCAATTAATTTTACTTAATTAGGTCGAATTATGTTGTCAAATTTGTGAAAATTTTCTTTTTCAATGTTTTATTTAATGTATAATAATAGTTTGTAAGATATTATGATATTAATTTTTATATATTTGTCAACTTTGTAATCGACTATATAAAAAAATTGCATGAAAAAGTTTGTTTGAACGCAAAATCGTACTGTACCGTACCGCACAAAACCGAGTTTGTTTGTATGGTTCATAAAACTTTAGTTTGATTTTGAGTTTTTTAAAACCACACTAATTGATACGGTACAAATTATGTTAAAAACCCGCAAAATCGTACCACATGCACCTCTACCATAAGCAACTTTTGCAACAACTATAAAACAAGGAGATAACAAGTCATAGTGAAAAAAACATTCACAACTAGGTTAAATTTGGAAGATATTTCACAGTCACTTGCACTATGACTTTCTGACTAGTTATGAATATGTTCATGTAGTCTAACTAAATCATCTACCTTATTAATTATCAAAAAAAAAAAAAGCATCTACCTTATTTTAGTATTAAATTTTACTGTCACACTTAGTATGCATCGATAAATATTGATATATAAATATAAACACATATGTACGTGACATCAAAGTATATGCTATAGATAATTTTTTTGTGCACTTGGTTCTCGCTAAAACATAATTGAAAACGTGTGCGCCAATTATACAAAAGTCTTACCAACAGGTGATTGGTCTAGTGGAAGGAACTATTCACTACAAAGTAGCGGACTCATGTTCGAATCCCTATTGGGAGAGGTATACACTTAATGTGCTCAACCCATCTCGAAAGGGATTAAACTCTTGGGAAACAAAAAAAAAAATTATACAAAAGTTTTTTCTTTCACAAAATTAAATAACCTAACTAGTTTTTTCATATGAAAAATGAAACTGAAAGTTTCATACTTACTGATTTTCATATAATTTCCTTTTGTTACAATAAACAATATTCTTGGCCATGCAAATGGCAGAACTGTGATCTATTATTATTAATTAAAAGTTAGTAACGCTCAGCCACATAAATTTAAGAGTGTCAGATAATTCTCACATTTATTTATCTATATAAGACGTTGCCCCGTCAGTTATACCAACACCTTTAAAGCTCAAACGTGCATTGGTACATAGGCACAGATTTTCTTTTTTCCTCTTAAAAAAATAAAAATAAAAAAACCCTATTTTTTTTCTTTTTCCTTCAATTACATCTCATTCTTGTATCTCTCAAATTAATGGAAGATACCAACGCATTCTCGTGGACCTCCGAAATGGTAATTTCTCTATTAATTACTAATTATTTTCTATTTATATATAGTATATATGATAAAGAAACGTCACTATTATTTGTTGAATTAATTATTAATATGGTTCCCACGATTAGTTAATTATTTTGTTATTAAGCACACGTGGTATATAAATCATGATATAGCACATAGCGGATGCACAAAATAATTTTTCAATGGATTAACAGTCGCTTTTCAAAGGTCATTATTTTAGATTAAGCATAAGCTGACAACAGAAGGACCTGGAAATTGGAAAACTTATCCTGGAACTAAATTTTGCTTATTATTTATTATCACTTAAAAGCGTTCCTTCCTCCACATAACAGGGCCTGGACGGTTTAATTTTCACGGAGCAACCCGAATTC
Source organism: Penstemon davidsonii (assembly GCA_034814905.1). Lineage (NCBI taxonomy): Eukaryota > Viridiplantae > Streptophyta > Magnoliopsida > Lamiales > Plantaginaceae > Penstemon > Penstemon davidsonii. The sequence goes on from JAYDYQ010002688.1 coordinate 12,404,180, forward strand.
CTGGATTCATCATTTGATGAAGAACTAGCTGCATTACTGAGACAAGAAGAAGACCCCGAAAACTTTTTATCACCCGGAACAAACAACTCGTCATCTTCTTCAACACTAATTAACATGTCAAACAGCAATTCCCTGGAACCACCCCAGTCGAGCCCCGAACCACCTGCCAAGCTGCCAAAACCGAACAGTTTCTCAATCTTCTCCACAATCCAGGCCCCGGCAGATCCTGAACGGGTTGCTTCTTCGGTTCCTGTGATTCTCAATTTTGGAAACTCTGCTAATTCTCCTGAAAATTCTCGGTCGAGGCCATTGAACCCGGACGAGGAAGCCGCTGTTTCTGAAGTGTTGAAGACTCAAACTACTTCGCCTGTTAATCATGAAGAACAACCAAAGACGGTTAAAAAGGCGACTCGAGTTAGGCCCGCGTCGCAGACTTATGATCATATTATTGCGGAGAGGAAGAGGAGAGAGCAGTTGAGCCAGAGATTTGTTACACTTTCAACCATTGTTCCTGGCCTGAAGAAGGTATTTTAATTAGTACTATTTCTTTTTCGTAAATTTCTTTTTGAATGCAAATTGGAATTTTGATTTAGACAAAGGAATTTAATAGAAAGAAGTTGAGTCTGTCTAAGTCTGCACAGAACAAATATTTAAGTAAGTTTGGGACGTTTTCTGCAATTTTGGCGTGAAATTTTATATAAAGTTTAAAATAAGTAAAAAAATAACAACATTTGGGACAAAAAAGTTACAATTTTAATAAGATAAAAGGTATCGAAAATCCAATCTGGTGGTACTAAAATACATATTTAGAATGTCCCCACAAAATTATATTCAAAAGTCGTAACTAAAGATGCCTATAATTTTGACAGATGGATAAAACCTCTGTTCTGGAGTACTATTTAACTAAGTGTAACAAAATGTAACTGGTTCATGCCTATAATTTTGACAGATGGACAAAACCTCTGTTCTTGGAGATGCCATAAAGTACTTGAAACATCTTCAAGAAAAAGTAAAGATATTAGAAGAACAGGCAACAAAACAAACCATGGAATCGGTGGTGCTTGTCAAGAAATCCCAAATCACGGCGGAGGATGAGGATTCTTCCGGCGAGGAAAGTGGAACCTCCGACGAGCAACCGCTGCCGGAAATTGAAGCAAGAGTGTGCAACAACCAAATGCTTATCAGGATTCATTGCGAGAAACAAAAAGGAGTTTTGGTTGATATACTAAGCAAAGTGGAGAAATTTAATCTATCTGTTGTTAGTAGTAATGTCACACAATTTGGTAATATAGCCATTGATATTACTATTGTTGCTGAGGTAATAATTAGTTTAATTAATATGCTACACTTTTTAAGTAAAATACTTAATAGTATTTATTAAGTTAAATTATTAATTTGATTAATTCTTTTTTGTTTTGTGTGTGTAGATGGAGAAACAATTCAATTTGACAGTGAAACAAGTGGTCAGAAGGCTACGTGCAACTCTCACGCCTACTGCATAAAGTTAAAGAAATATTGTCTTGTTACAATACAAATTTCTGTATAAATAATAAGCGGTGAAAATCGATTTATCATAATTATCAAATTAAAAATTCGATTTATCACAAATAAGTGCTAACTATTAATTAGTCCCATGGAGCTGAATTGTTCACATGTTGAAGTGTGGAGAACAAATTTGTAAGGACCTTTTGTTTAACCGTGAATGACATACTATAAGTTGGCATTACTTGAAATAATTTTGTTCGACATGTTTTGATTTGTATTGGGAATGGAATTATATTCCCAATTATTACAGAATCTTGGAGTTTCTACCCTAACTTCTCTATGGTATACAGAGTCCTTTCCCTGGGAATTAATATTAAAAAGTGGAAAAGCACAATTGCCCAAATATGGAAAAAATGCACGATACTACTATATGTTGTGCGAAATATATAACAAAATATTCTGTGAATTCTTTTGCACCAAACACCATTGTACTTTCAAAACACTGCATAACACAAAATCCGTCTCCTTCCGTCCACTTTTAACGCACGTGTGTTCAACGCTAACAATGTGCGATTTTTGTTTTTTTTGCATAAATTCTTTAGTCAAACCTACTTTTGTACTTTTAAACGTTTTCACAAAACTCTCTTTATACTTTTTGAATGTTTGCGCAAAACTCTTTGAGGGAATTGCACTTTCGGTACCGAACTTTATATCGATTCTCACTTATAGTACCATAAAAATTCAGACCGACACATTTGGTACCATAATGTAACAAATTTACTCTCATTTGGTACTTCCGTTAAAAATCACCCTTAAGTGGGTGACGTGACAGTTAAATCAATTTGAATTATTGCAAATCGATGCCATTACTTATGTTGATTGACAATTCTACCCCACAACATTTTGACCTGTCAAAATAACCGCACATATTCAAATTTGCTGACGATTTTAGTCCACATTATTGGCTCGAATAAAATCACGTGGTGATTAATTTGAAGATTTTACTCATTATATTTACATATCTATTTAACTAATTTAATTTTTTTTAAATATTAATAAATTAAAAATAATTTAATATAAATCCGAAAAAATTAAAAGAACATATATTTCTAAAATCTAAAATTTATATAATATTAAGTGTGAAATCCATGTGAAATTAGTGGACACTTGTGAAGTTGGTGAAAAAATGGTAAAATCAGTTAAAAGAATGCTCGTGAAATCGGTAAATACATGTGAAATCGATGAAATTTGTGAAAAAAATATGGATGAAATAGGTGACAGTGAAATCAGAATAAAATGGATAAAATCTAAAAATATGCATGTGAGATCAATGAGAGTTCAAGTGTAATTTGTGAAATAACATGTGAAATCAGTGAAAACCATGTGAATTAGGTGAAAATAGGTTAAATTGGTAAAAACAGATGAAATCTGTAAGATGAAAATCCATGTGAAATTGATGAACACTTGTGAAGTTGATAAAAAAAGGGGTGAAATCGATTAAAGTAATGTTCGTGAAATCCGTAAATACATGAGAAATCGATGAAAATTTGGGCGAAAATCGTGAAAAAATGGATGAAATTGGTGAATAAGTGAACAACAAGTGAAATTGGTTGAAAAATAAGTAAAATTGGTAAAAACTTGCATGTGAAATCAATGAAAATTTGAGTGAAATTGGTCATGTTAGATCGGTGAAAAACATGTGAAATAGATTAAAATAGGGTAAACTTGTAAAAACGGGTAAAATCGGTAAAAATATGCATGTGAGACCAATGAAAGTTCAAGTGTAATTGATGAAAAAACATGTGAAATCAGTGAAAACCACGTAAATTAGGTGAAAATAGGTTAAATTGGTAAAAACAGATGAAATCAGTAAGATGAAAATCCATGTGAAATTGATGAACACTTGTGAAGTTGATAAAAAAACGGGTGAAATCGATCAAAGTAGTGCCCGTGAAATCAATAAATACATGAGAAATCAATGAAAATTTGGGCGAAAATGGTGAAAAATTGGATGAAACTGGTGAATAAGTGAAGAACGAGTGAAATTGGTGAAAAATAGCTTAAGTAAGTATATAAATGTATTTCAAATGACAAGTGAAAGAATTTAAAATCTACATAAAAATGAATCCAAATTCATTTAATCAATAACTAGGATTTCATTATTTTTGTTGTCGAACATTGCAAAAGATCTAAACTAGAGATTTCAATTCTACAATGTCCAATAAATTGAAAATCAATCATTAACATGTGCTATTTTATGACATAATAAAGTTAATATTACTTAAATTTACAAAAAAATAAGTATCATGAAATTAATTAATTAGACATGTACAACGTACGCACACTTTTCTAGCATATATATATAAATACATATAGATGCATATGGGAGTACTAAAATTTATGTAATATTATCCATGTGTATGGTATTCTAATTTAATATAACATATAATATTGTCTTGTCTGAGGATCCGATTCACCAAGAATCTGAATAGCTTCGCTTCTGCCAATGAATTCCTATACATCTTGGTCCTATAACATTGGGCTCAATTTTTTTAATATGCGAGGCTAAAAAAGCCAATTATTCAATCTTGACAAAAATATTCAAATATAATTATGAATCAATTTTGAAAAATAAAAATTTGAATCAATAAAAATAAATACATTTTCCTTTTTTGAAAGGGATTGAATGAAACTAAACTAACATGCATTGATAACACGAAATTAAGCATACAGAAACAACATGAGTAGAGACGAAGTATGGAGATGGCATTATACTTAATTTGTTAGTTTGGACCACATATTACATATCTATATACATATAAAAGTACGGGTTTGCCAAGAAAATTTCTTCCCTTTTTTGTGATGACTAATATACCCCTACTTAAAAGATAAATAATATAATTGAATAATCATATACTTTTAAATGAAAAAGAAGAAGTCTACTTTAATATAAACACTGTTGTATCAAAATAATAGTAAATACAATTAAAAAAAAATTGGACAATACATAAAATTGGTGGACTTAATAATGTAGGTGAAGTTAAAAAAAAAATAGAAACTTGGAAAGTTGCTCACAAAAACTAATATATATATACAAATTCTAATTTTTGCCATCGTTAAATGTTCGAAGAAAAAAATTGATTTCTATCTAGCTAAATTCCTAACAACTGGTAAAAACTGAAATCAAGTAAACACGGGATAATAAGAAAAACGGATCAAATTGATAAAAGAACAAGAAAAAAAAGATGAATTAAATTGGCAAAAAAAAAAAGTGAATTAGGTGAGAAAAAATGTTAATCAACCAAAAAAAAAAGGAAAATCGACTAAAATTGGGTTAAACATGAGAGAACGGGTGAACTGATTAACGAATGAGATAAAATCAACTAAAATTGGGTTAAACCGAAGAGAGTAGAAAATATGATTAGTAAATGGAATAAACCACAAAAAAATAGGTGAAAACGGTGAAAGAACGAGTTAGAACACTACTAGAAAAATGGGAAATTTCGATAGAAAATTTTCGACGGAAATAAATCCGTTGAAATATTTCTTAAAATTTCGACAGAAAAAATTTCCGTCGAAATATTTCGACCGAATAAAATGCAGTCGAAATTAATTTCGACGGATTTATGTTCGGTTGAAATAATCTGTCCAAAAGATATAAAAAAGGAAAAAAAAAATAGAAATTTCGACGGAAACCAAAATCCGTCGTAATTTTAGTAGTTTCGACGGATTTATTTCCGTCGAAATGTAATAATTTCGCGAAAAAATAAAAAAAAAAACAGGAAAAAATAAATAAATTTCGACGAAAATCAAAATCCGTCGAAATTTTAATAGTTTCGACAGATTTATTTAGGTCGAAATGTAATAATTTTGCGAATAAATAAATAAATAAATATCGACGGAAAACAAATTCCGTCGAAATTTTAATAGTTTCGACAGATTTATTTCCGTCGAATAACAAAAAAGAAATGATAAACTCATTGTAAGAGCAGGTGAAATCGATAGTTCTCTGGAAATCACTTATGAAATTATCACTTATTAAATAACCTCAAAAATATTAGAGAACCTAAAAAAATGCCACATTCGTGCTATATTAATAAAAAAAAAGGTGCTATTTAGTTAACAGAAAAACTTATAATTGGCTTAAGAAAAATAAAGTCAAAACAGAGAAATGTTTAAAATCGGTGAAAATAAATGAAATTCAATTTAAAAAATTTGATATACAACATGGTAAAATCAATGGGAAAATGTGTTAGATATAAGACAAATGAGTTAAAGCAAAATAAAAATGGTGCAATTGATAAAAAAACAACGTCACTTATTAAATAACCTAAAACAAAAGGCCACATTCGGGCTATATGAATTAAAAAAAAAAGTACTATTTACTTAACTGAAAAACTTATAATTGGCTTAAGCCAAAATAAGGCAAAACATAGAAGGGTTAAAATTGATGAAACCGGGTAAAAATTGTATGATAAAAAATGGTAAAATCAATGGAAAAATGGGTTACATAGAAGAAAAATGAGTTAAAGCAAAAAAAATGGTGCAATTGATAAAACAACAGGGTAAGCCGCCAAAAATAGATAATTGGTATAAAATGAATGATATTGGCTAAACATGAGATAACAAAAAAATGGGGGGGGGGGGATCAAATCGATGAAAGAACAAAAACAAAAAAATGAGTTAAATTGATAAAAAAATGTGAAATAGGTGAGAAAATAGGTTGAATCAGCATAAGAAATGTAAAATCGACTAAAATTTGGTTAAAGCGGAGAGAATTAGTGAATTGGTTAACAAATGGGATAAACCACAAAAATGAATGAAATTGGTGAAAGAATGGATTAAAATAACATAAAAATAAATGGTAAACTCAATGTAAAAGCGAATGAAATCGATGAAAGAATATGTTAAAATAACAAAAAAAAATTGGTAAACTTAGTGTAAAAGCTGGTTTACTTGATAAAATTGAGGAAAATTGGTAAAATCGGGTTAGATTAGTTAAAAAATAGATTAGGCATGTAATTCAAAATATATGAACTCAGTAAAAGATAGGTATAACCGGCAAGACTGGTGAAATCGATTAAAAAAAATTTGTTTAGATGGAAATATCAAGATCAAGGTAGAAAAAATTTGATATTGTTCATTCGTTCAAATGGTTGTTTTAGAATAATAATTATGTAGACATGTAGTTTTAGATTAGAAATACTTAGTAATTATAGCCATTTTTTATTTTAAAGTTTTGGTTTTAGGTATTTATGATAACAACTTTAAATTCTTGGTAATAATATAGAAATAATTAAATTGATTTAGTCCAAAAATAATGTAGTATGTCATTAAGATCATAATATGATGAAAATTAGTTAATCACGTGCAACGCACGTGTACCTTTCTAGTATATTCTAAATGTCGGAACATTATTTGAGTGTTGTCCCAAACGAAAACTGCAATTCAAAATCTTTGTTGTGATTCAATATTGGGTAACAAACTTCTTCAGATATACATGGCTCCAGCTGACTTAGTTACTTAACGAAAAGTAATTAATATTGCAAGCCTAGTGCATAACAGTTAAAATTTTACTACTGAAGCATAATTAACTAAAATATATTTATTTGACGTATTAAAAATTGGGAATTTAATTTCCATTATTTTATAAATCAACTTTTACAATATTATCGTTGACAAGAATGTACTATAATTAGATATCTGAAGTAGCAAAAACGATTAACGACTAAAATAATATTCATCAGCTAAAGTAGCTAGACATATATATGCAACAACTTTTAAATAATTAACATCATTGGAGATGTTAAATGCCAACAGTTGTCACATACGTATATATTATGTATAGGTGTGACACTGAAATATAATTTTTAAATTAGAAAGAGGATCTATTAATTCCAAACAAATTGCCACTATATAACTTCGAAAATGAAGCAGAGTCCAGACTCCAGACATAAGAACTTCTTGCAGAATCTCAGTAAAATATATGAGTGAAAACAAAATATTTGAGCGATTAATGACTAAAATAAACCCATAAACATTTGGGTTAGATTAACTATTAATCAGTCAAAGTAACAAAATTTTGTTTATGGATACTCTAAGATATCAAAATGTATTGATGAACTATGCCCTTTCTTTTTCTGATTGATGAAACATTTTCCTATTTCTTTTATTGGAGAGAACATAAGATTTTTTCTTTTTTTAATAACTGGAGAGCAAGATTTGTTACATTACATATTTACATATAAGATTTTAGATGTTTTTATTTCACCACATAATTGGGCTTAGTGGCAATACACAATTGGGCTGCTTAGTGGCAATCCTTAATTGGTCTTGGTCGCAACACGTAATTGGGCCAAGAGGCAACACGTAATTAAGGCTGCCGATCCGGAGCTGTATTTTTCTTTGGTTTAATGACAGAGCAATTATTTTTAAATCTCTAATTTACCCTTATAGACAGAACGGCTTCTAGTTATATATACACCCAGATTTCCTTTCTCCATTCAACATCCCTCTATGATGAATTAATACTTAAAAGTTAAAATGTTTATTGGACTCAAAACTCTTCAATCACATCCTCTGTAACTTGATCTCTTCGTCAATTTATATTTACACAATTTACATTTTCCATTGGTGAATTAAATGAAGTTTGAATTTCAACAGTGAACGGTCTTTAAGTGTTAACAAAATCTAAATGAAATCTTAGCTGTGGTGGGAAAATTCGTGCGTACCCCGGTGGATTTAGTCCACCGGGTTGCTGGATCAATACTACATGTGCATGAGAGGACAAAAAATTGTAAATTGTGTAAATATTTGACTATAAATTGTCCTTTTAGACCCTTGTATAGAACATACATCCCCAATTGATTAAATCCACTGGGAATTGGGATAGGATCTAAGTAACCGCTTTGGTGTTAGTATAGTTAATAGAGAATCTTACTTGTGGTACCATAAAAGTCCAGACCTACACATGTGGTATTATAATTTAATAAATCCACTCTCATTTGGCTTCGTCGTTAAAATTAATCGTTAAGTGGGTGATGTGTCAGTTAAGTCAATTTGAATTATTGTAAAATTGATGTCATTACTTATGTTGAATAACAATTCTACCCCATAACATTTCGGGCTAGCAAAATAACCCCATATCTTCAAATTTGCAGACGATTTTAGTCCACATTGTTACCCAATTTCAAATTTGGCTCGAATAAGACCACGTGCGGACCAATTTGAAGATCTTACTTATTATCTTTACCTATCTATTTAACTCATTTGATTTTATGAACAATATTATTAAATTAAATAATACTTTAATATAACTCTGAAAAAATTCAAAATACATACTTTTTAAAAATCTAAAATTTATATAATAGTATAATCTATTAAATATTTATCAAAATAATAAAGGATATATTTTTAATAAATTATAATTTTTTTGAAAAAACTAACCCCCCACCCCGTAACCGCAGGGCTGGCTTGAGCCATAGGCTACTTAGATAATTGCATAGGCCCAAGCCTTTTGGGACCCTAACATATTGATATAGCACCTGTCTTAGCCCATTAAATGTTGACCCAAGAAGAAAAAAGATTAGTTTCAGCCCAGTCCAATAAAGCACCCCACTCCCAATATGAATTTCAGCATAATGGACCTCCCATCTCCAGCCCATTCTGCTGCTGGATCTTAATAATAATAACAATAAAAAAGTTAAAAAACAAAAGAGGGAAAAGGTAAAAGAAAGAAAGAAAGAGATGCAACGCGAATGAAGTTCAGAATTATTTTTTTTTAAAAAAAACATTGAAGAAGTCCAAGAGTTTCGATAATTAGGTTTAACGTCTCTTCAACTCTTTTATGATCTTGATCTTCTTCTCCAATAAATTATGTATGCTCTCCAGCCTTTATTAAGTTTTGGATATTCAATATTTCATCACAAGTCGCAATTATTTTCTTCACCCATGTAATTTGAAAATGAGCAATTTACCCCCTATAAAAAATTTAAATAAACATTTTACCCTTTCAGCCGGAGAGTGTCACTTACCGAAATTGAGAGTGAACATGAAAAATATTTTGTAACATAGAAGGTAAATTGCCACATTTATCATAACATGGGGGAATAAACTGCTACATTATCATAATAAAATGGGATAAAGTGCCGCCTATAAAAATGCTAGGGAGTCGGTGTAAAACTTTTATAAAATTACAGGGGTAAAGTGCTATATTTTAAATCACAAGGGGAAAAATTTAACATTATGCATTTTCATAGGGGGTAAATTGCCATTATCTTTGAGGAAAAATTGGGTGTGGTACCAAAGTTGCAAGGTGACCTATCATGTGGTACCAAAAAAATAAATTTCCCCATGAGATATTGTTGAAACCCATGGGACATGTTGATTTAACCCATGGGACATGTGGTACTATTTGTTCTCCCAAACCCCAACATCCAAATCCCATTTGAGTTGAGTTGAGCTTCCAACTTTAAAATCACAGATCCTAAAATTCAAAACCTAATCAAACAGGGTTTCAAAGGTCTCAACGAAACCACTCATATTATTTTCTTTAATTCAAAATCAATTGAAACCAAGCCAAAATATAATAAAAGGAACAAGACTTGCAGAGATGATTTTGGCGATGATGGGTTCAGAGGCCTAACTAAATGTGCTTATTTAAAAATTTAATAAGTTCTATTTGGTTTAACTATCAATTATTTTCTTTTTTATAATCATATATAAACTATCACAGCACGTGATACATTATCTCAGTCATGTTTGGACAAATTGGGATCACGGGATAATAATAATTTTTTAAAAAAAGGGTAAATTACGAATATCCCCTGAGGTAAGACCTAATTATAAAAATCTTTCTCAGGTTTGTCACTATCTTACAATGAACCCTTTGTCCCTAAAATGTCACAATTTTACCCTGGAGTGTTATTAGTAATGTTTTTAATATCTTTAAAATGTTAAAACTTGGGTGATAATTATTATATCTTATAAAGTATATAAGTGATAGTTATATATTTACTACCAAAATAATTGATAAAAATTTAAAATTGCCCATATGTTTTAATTAATACTGCAAAAAAATGGTATTTACATATTTAATAACAATTTAAATTTTATAACAATAAATTAAAGAGAATTTTAATAATAGTATTTCATAAATATGAACAAATTGTTTACATATTTAGTTCAATGGATTTATTTTCTAAATTAGGAAATTTATAAAATCAATATTGTACTATAATCAAATATTTTAATTTAAGAAGTTTATATTTTATTATAAACCCAATATTTACTAACGCAATAAAAATATTATTTATTTAATTAGTGAAAATGTAATTTTATATTTCTAAATTTTAATATTAAATTTTTTATTTAATATGTTATTATAAAAATTAAACTAATAATACATATGTAAAAAAATTGTATATTTATTGAAATTATAGGAAATTATAAATTATATCAATTAATTTTGGTATTAAATATATGATTATCATTTTTATAATTTATAAGATATAATAATTAGCTCCCAAAATTTTAAAATTTATAGATATTAACATTACAAAGAACCCCAAGGACAAAATTGTAAAGTGCAAGAGGTTAATTGTAAGAAAGTTATAAATATAATAGGGATTTTTTTTAACATCCAATACATGAGGAGATTTTTTGTAATTAAACCTTATCTTAAAGGGATTTTCGTAATTGACCCTAAAAAAGCGGTGAGGATCCTCTATACCACTATTAGTGTACCATACTTGTGTACCACTAATAAGTAATTGCCACATGTAAGACTTACTTAACATGTACACTAGATTACATGTGGCAATTACTTATTAGTGGTACACAAGTATGGTACACTAATAGTGGTATAGAGGATCCTGAGCCCTAAAAAAGACATGGACGTTGGGACTTGGGTCCAACAAGCAGCAAAACATTTGTGAAACAGGCGTCATAAATCAATTATTTAAAAAAAAAAAAAGTGGCTTTAAATCTTGAACAAAAATAGTAATTTTAAATGTACACGTGAATCTCAACATTCCAATTATGAAACTTTGATATTTAATATTCCCCGCTAAATCACACTTAATGCATGGATCCAAATTTCATTTCAAGATATGTTTCGATTGGTTAAATATTGAAAACTTTTCAATACTTTTCGGAAAAATTTCGGAAACACTAAGAAAAAATTATAATCTTTTTTACTAAATTAAGAAAAATAAGAGAGTTTCAAGACAAATAAATAGTTTCAGAATTACATCTTATTTTCGTTACGTTTGATTCAAAAATTGAAAAATTTCGATGTATTTGAGGAAAAAATGAAAATTTTGATCCATCCACTTATGTTCCTTCAAATATAATGTGTTTAACACTTATATATCTCTCTTGACAAATTACACTTAAGTCACTCATACATAGAATGTGTTACACCAATCAATTTTTCGACAATTTTCTTTTGGAAAAATGCTTCACGTGCAAGTCACGTAACTTGTGGTAATGGTATTTTCCGGTTTTTTGAGCTATAATACCTTTACTAAAACTCAGCAAGAAAAATATTGAAAATTTGATCAGTGTAACACATTTTATAAACTAGAGACTAATGTGTAAATCTTTTTTCAAAATTTCATCATGCCTTATGTACAATCTTATTTCAAAATGGAAAATGTTGACAAAATCTCCTAACTGCAAGTTGCCTTATTGAAATGATTCTTTATTCAAATATTTTTTGGTTACTTCTTTTACCAAATTCATCTGTAAAATATTTTTGAAGATTCCTGAATTTTTTTTAATTCTCTCAATCTTTGATTTTTTGGAATTATATTATTTCAAATTGGGAGATATTATTTTTCTTGTCCAAGTTCATTGGATATCCTCTTGAAAAAAGCTCATTTCATTCATTTGAATACAATAAAGAAAGTTCTACACTTGCAAAAATCCTCTTGAGAATAAAATGCTTTTAAGTACTTATTCTTTGAAGTCGGGCAAAATAACGATTATTTTGCATGCAAGTTCCATCAGATAAATTTGCTACAAACACACGAGAAATAGGCACCCATGAATCCTTGAGAGAACGAATCTCTTTTTATTTTTTTTAAATAAAAAATAATAATAAAAAATATCTGATAATAATGATGATTACACCTCTTTTTTATAAAGCTTTGACCCTAGCTAACTGAAATGAAATATGATTTTAAAGGAAATTGAATAACTCCTAGACTCCTATGGAAACAGAATCACTAAAAGGTAAGGAAACTAAATAACTAAAAATAAGAAACATAATTAACAAAAAATATTAATAAAAAAGATAGATTGCATTGGATGCTTCTGCAACAATCGCTCAGGGTTGGAAAGAACTCGCCATCGAGTTCACAACAATGTCATCAAGATCCTATAAACCAGGACACACTTGACGATGACGGTTAATCAAGCCTTGTACTTGAGTTTGTCATGTCCCTCTCGTGAATGTCTTAGTTGTTTACACCACATCGCCAGATGTTGAGTAGAATCCTCGACTAGTCTCTGCAAATCCTCAATCATAAATTCCTTAAAGTAAACACTACGATCACAGTGATGGACCACCTCAGTCGGAACCCTCCCATGACAACCATGCTCACGACCACCAGCCATTTGAGAATTCGCCATGAGAAGACAAAAAATGAGTATAAACCAGAGGTTGGACAAATTTGTGACTTGCTTGGCAAAACCTCAATCTTCGATTCAGGAACGTTAGGATTATGGTGTTGGACCTCCTCAGTCAGAACTAACTCATGACACATGCAAGTTTCATCAGATAAATTTTCTATAAGAACACGAGAAATAGGCACCCATGAACCCTTGATAGAAATCTCTCTTTTTTCAAAAAGTAATAATAATCAATATCATATAATAATGAAGATTACACCTCCTTTTATAAGAATATAACCTTAAGTAACTGAAAGAAAATATGACTCTAAAGGAAATTAAATAATTTCTAGACTCATATGAAAACGAAATCACCAAAAAGTACGGAAACTAAATAACTAAAAATAAGAAACCTAATTAACAAGAAAATTTAATAAAAAAATATAGATTGTCTTGAATGTTCCTGAATCACTCTTGCGAAAAATCTTTTTATTAAAAGTTCGTTTTTAAAAATCGTTTTACTTGGCTAAAATATTTTATACCTGCTCTTAAAATTGGAGATAATTTTGAGTGGTTGATAACAGAGTTTGAGTGATCAAAGTTTGCCAAATTAGCTCAGTTATGAGTTTATATTCTTGGTATCAAATTCTTGTATTTGTGAGATTGAATGAAAATTTAGACTTTATAAACTTAGTGATAGTGCGATAGAATTAGGATTCCAGCAACCACGATTTTAGTAGCGATTGTGGTTGCTAGAATCAAATATTACTCAATCATAAGAAAATAGAAAAATAACTACTAATAGAGATTGGTAGAATCGTGGTTGCTAGAATCATAAGAAAATCGTGGTTTCATATCCTCTTATGATTGTAAACTTAGTGATAGTGCGATAGAATTATGATTCTAGCAACCACAATTTTAGTAGCGACCACGATTGTGGTTTCTAGCAACCACGATTTTTGTTGTTACAGTTTTTTACTACCTAATTCACCCCCCACCCCCCTCTTGAGTATGAAAAATGAAAATTTTGATCAATCATGCATAAAAGCAAAGAAATCTATACCAAAATATTCATGAAAATGACTCAATATTTAGAGAATTTTTTACTAACTTGTTTAACATCGATCTTAGATTATTTTAAGAATCATTTTACCTTTGAAATTTCTCAAAAAGTTGAATCAAAACAAGAACATATGAGATTTGCTTTAAAATGCTGTATCCGGGAACGTGTTCCAATTCTCTCTTTTCTATTAAAAAAAGGGGGTGATTTATAACTGGACCCCAGAAGTTTAGTTGTATTACAAGGAACTCCATTACATTTCAAAAATTACAAGGAAATCCAGACTAGCTAGGTACCAAAACACCTCTTACAATTTCAACAATCCTTACAAGAACATCCTCTACAATTTTTGAAAATATTTATAAAAAATCCCTGTAAGGGTATCCTTGTAATTTTTGAAACCATAGGAAATTTTTCTTTAATTACAGAAAACCTTAGGGGATCCAAGTGTAAATTACCCTTAAAAAGTTATGTTTCTTTAAGAAATAGATGCGCTCACTTTTCTGTGCGTCTTTCTAATTACATACAGTATGGGTGCTAATAATTGCCTAGTTGCATTATCTTGTCTATTTTATATGTGCATTAATATAATTATATGTATATGCAACTTAGAGCTGTCATGTTCATTTTATTTTGAAGCGTCTTGAAAGAAATTATTCAAGGAATTAAGTTATATTTAATACTTGAATGCTCTTGAAAAAATAAAAATAAATATGTATATGCAATAATAATTTTAAAAAAATTCAATTTTTTTTGGGGACAGGGGCACAGCCTACTATTGTAAACAAAACATATATTGGATTAAGTCAAATATAAATATTAAAAACAAGGATCAAATTTCGTTTAGAATGTATGTAAGTTTTTCGAGAAACACTAGGAAAAGTTGTAAAAAAAAGTTACAAAATTAAGAAACATGACAGAGTTTAAAATAGTTTCAGAAGTACACCTTATTGTCGTTTCGTTGATTCAAAAAAGGAAACTTTTCGATATTTTCAACGGAAAAGATGAAAATTTTGATCATTGATAAAAAAAAACATTGAAGGTCTATATGACATTCTTGCATAATATCACAAAATCCATCTATGATAAAACTAGTATCAAATTTCTCAATAAAGGATATAAATAGTTAAACATAAGAGGATGTAACTTTCAAATGGACAAAAATAATTGAAAAACAACCGTTTCCTAAAGAAAAAATAGATTATTTAGGTTACTTTTCATTTTTGTTTAGAAAAATTAGATCCAGGTCTTAATTTAATTGGTTCCATAATAATAAAATATTACTCAATCATAAGAAAATAATATGAAACTTAAGACCATAAATGTGGAACCAATTCAACTATTCAGGTTTAGATAAAAAAAAAATAGAGAAAAAAATTATGCTTAAATACACGGTAAATTAACTAAACTAGTTTTCTTATTGGAATTAGTTTATGGCCCCAAGCTCAACTCATATACAAAAGGAAAATTTGGACCTATACTATGATACCTATACTATTTGTATTAATATATATTTACACTCAGACCCCCCAGGTTTGGGCATATTACAAGAAATCCCCCGCTATTTAAAAAATTACAGGGACACCCCCTCAGGTTTGGGCATATTACAAGAAACCCCTTACGATACTAAAAATAGACGGAATTTGATGACGTCGGCAAATTTTTTTTTTGATTTTTCAAATTTACCCCTGGCTAAATATACCCACAAGGGGTGTCTATGTAATAATATTGTACCACAGGGGGTGTATTTGAAAGATTACAATAACTTCAGGGAGTTACTTATAACCAACGGTCATATTTTAAAAAATGACCAATGGATGTTAATGTTGGCCATATATTTTGACTATAAATTTCATGGGGGTACTTATAGCCAATGGTCATATTTTTAAAAATGACAATGGATGTTACTGTTGGCCATATATTTTGACTAGAAATCAAAATGTTCACGTGTATTGATAATACAACTTTAAATCTCGGCGTGCATCTGCAACCATTATGGGTGCATTCTTCACACACCCTACACATGAATATTTTGATTATCGATATTTTAAACATCGTACAATACCTCTTGAATTTGATGATGAAATTATCAAATTTGTGGGATGAAATGCAAAAAAAATAAAAACATTTGGACTGCTATTTATAACCAAAATATGTGGCCAACAGTAACATCCAATGGTCATTTTTTAATATTTGACAGTTGGCTACAAGTAACTCCCTAAAGTTATGTAATATTTCAAATACACCCTTGTGGTATAATATTATTACATAGACACCCCATGTGGTATAATATTATTACATAGATACCCCATGTGGGTATATTTAACCAGGGGTAAATTTGGAAAATCAATTTTTTTTTGCTGACGTCATCAAATTCCATTTGCTTTTAACGCCATAAGGAATTTCTTGTAATATGCCCAAACATGAGGGGGTGTCCCTGTAATTTTTGAAACAACGGGGGATTTCTTGTAATATGCCCAAACCTGAAGGGGTTTGAGTGTAAATCACCCAAGAATTTATGAATGAACAAATGATTGAACAAAGTGTTGAGTACCCATGTGATGCGGGTGAAATCCTATGTGTTTGTACCATAAAAACCAATTTTTTGAATTGTCATTCGATGGATAACATTGCACCATCGGTGCCTCAACCAACGATTTTCAACTCATCGGCGAACAAAGAACTTTTGGATATGATCCATCGATGCACTTACTAATGCACCGATGCCACAACCAGTCATCGAATGAGAGGCATAATAGATTAACACTATACATAAATTGAACACGATTTAAGTTGTCTACAAAAACAAACGTTACCTATTTTTTATACTACGTCACACAAGTTACATTGTATGATAGAATACTTTAATTTACTTGTAGAAATTCTAGTTTTGTCGTTCATAACTATATTAAATGGGTCAAGCTATCATATTTTGTTGATATTGTTAAGTTTTTTTATAATGGAGGTGTCCCATTATTCAATCACTATAATCTTTTTAGTTGTGATTTGTTGATGAATGTGATATTATAAGAAGAAGAAAAAAGTGATAGGTTACTTTAAACAGGAATTTTATTGAAGTATGCCGTCTCATATATAAAAAAAAAAAGAATATAAGTAGGAGAATATTAAAACCTTATAAAGAACAAAAGAGAATATTACTCGGACAATGTCAATTCTAGGCACAAAAACCTAGACTTTTAAGTTTTCAGGGGCAGAGTTCTCTTGCCTAATTAGGGCAAAATCCTGGGGATGTGGCAGGGGCAGAGTTCCATAGTTCCCAGCTGCCCTGCCCCTGCCCCCATCCCCAATTCCTGTCTATTCAAATTCAATTATGAGGTTTTTTACTTTATTTAATTTTTATTTAATTATTTCTTACTTTCACCATTATAATGATTCTATAATAATAATAATAATAATATAATTAAATTAATAATAATACTAAAATCTTTAAATTAAGAATAATAATAATAGTAAATACATTCTTTAAATTGTCGGAGTACGTACAACACGAAAATACAGGTGTGGGCAATATATGGTCCGCAGGCATAAACCGTGTTTATGAAATGTATTTCAAATTAATTTGTAGTTTGTTTAGGTGTTTTCTTGCTTAAGTGTTTGTCCACTTATTTATTTTTATCTTGCTAAGTGTATGTTACCTTGTTTGTTCTTATTTTATTAATCAAATTAAATCTATTGTTCCAATTATTTTTCATTGCAATTTATTAAAATTCATGTTGGTGATTTAATGTGATAAATATATTTACAAAAAATTCAACATAAAAATATTATAATTAAATAATCCATTTATAAATTAAGTATTGAATTTTTTGTCTAAGTGTTTAAATTATATTTTCATTTAAATTGAAAAATCATATTGTTTAAATATATAACCACATTTATTCTAATTAAATGATTTATCTCAATTGTCATTTTTAAAAAGAAATTAAAATTTTAATTTAATAAATTAAAAATGTCATAAAAAATGTGAACAATAAAAGTTAAACAAAAAAAATTGAACAAGAAATTATATTCCAAAACATATAAATATACTACACTATTAATTAATAATACTATTTAAAAACAATAATAATAAATATTTTGATCAAGGGGCGCCAAGTGCCCCCCTGATTGCTGCATGGGTGCGTGTGCCCAAGCAGCTGGCATAAGCATCGACGTGCCTGCCGGGGTAGGTGGGGAGCTCTAGTCACCTCCCCATATACTCCCCATAGACCACTTCCCCACCACTCCCCATATTAATTTCTACAATCCCATGGTAACTTTGTATAACAAGACAACATTATTTGGGTGAAATACAGTTTTCCCCCTTAAAGTATGAGGATGGTATCAGTTATCCCCTTAAAGTATCACTTGTAACATTTACACCTCTTTGTTATAATTTTGTAGTTTTTATTTCAAAAATATCCCCGACTCTTTCATAAATTATAAATTTATGTATTAATTTATCAAAATAATTGTCTCTTTATTAATTATGAATCCATTCATCCACCAAACAACATTATGTTTCAATTTTTTCATTTATTTTGTTTTCTTCCATTTTTCGATCTCAGTTTTTTTTCTTTATTTTAATCTCATTTTTTCTAATCGAAGGAAACCGAAGAAATGAAGGAATTAAGAAATTGAAACATAATATTGTTTGGTGTCAAACTTGATTTTTGCGAGAAAGAATTTGAAGGAAAATTACTTTGAATAATAATTTGTATCGAAAATAAATGAGATAATTATCACCAAATAAAAACTCGAAAAAATATAAAGAAAAAATTGAGATAGAAATAAAAAAAATGAAACATAACATAAAGAAAACAAAATGACACACAAATAAAGAAAAAAAATGAGATGGAAATAAAGAAAAAATTTGAGACCATAAAATCGAATGAAATAAAAGAAATGAAGAAATTGAAATATAATATTGTTTGGTGGATGGATGAATTCATAATTGATAAATATTCTTTTTTTGATAAATTAATGAAGAAACAATTTATTTTTTATAAAAGGACGCGGGTAATTTTAGAATAAATGTTCAATAACTTTAGGGGGTAATTGGTATCATCCCAATACTTGGAAAAACCAAATTTCACCCTAATTATTTAAGTAAGAAGTTTAGTTTTGTATGGAAAAGGGGAAAACACATAGCAGTCCCCCCAGCTGTCTTAGATATGTTATACATATAAACCTTTGGAATGTGAGGAAATGCTCCCTCTGTTTTTTTTCTTGGTCGTTTTGGCAAAAAAATAAATTGTTTTCTTTTATTTTTTGTTTTTGGATTTCTATGTAATATTATTTTTTTCTACCAAATTTACCTTTCTTAATAATACTTGTAATTAATGCTATGATTATTTGATTAAAAGAGTATTTTGGGATTTTTGCTTCAAAAAGTGACTATTTCTTACATTTCTTAATTCGTGTGCAATCCTCCAAAACGACAAATAAAAAACCCGATGGAGTAAGAGTAAGACTCAATTTTCAAAAAAAATAATTGTTTTTTTTAGAATATATAGATCATATACCTTTCACATAACTAATGATGTAGTACTATTAATTCTAAGCCATTATTTTTAGGATGTAAATTAAGATATTCATTTAACTTTTATCTAAAATTTTATGTCAACTTAAACGAGAATAAATAGGGAAATAGTATATAATTATGTACTTAGACATATATACCAAGGATACATTTTCAGATTCGACCTTACAATACTGATGTTATTGTTTATTTTAAGTATTATGATTCTTTTAATTTCCTTCTATTAGTTATTTTTTTTCTATAGGAGTTTATTTACACAGTTATCTAGTTTCCTAGCTAGTGTTTGAGAAGATTACATTGGTATTTTTTTTTTGGTTTCCCAAGTGTTTAATCCCTTTCGAGGCGCGTCGGGCACATAAAGTGAGAACCTCTCCCAACAAGGATTCGTAGTGACTAGTCCCACTAGACCAATCACCTATTGGTAAGATTACATTGTTATATTTTCATAGAATTGTACGAATAAATAATCACATGGTTTCTCACATATTGTGGTTATTCTTACACAAATTAGAGTAAGAATTGTGGTCCTTCTAACTTCCCTTAAAATAAGAAATAACATATACTCCCTCCATGTCCTAAATATAAGTCATTTTAATTAGTAAAAAGAAAAGGCTAGTGATATTGCCAGAACAATATTTGTTGCTGTTAGAGGAAATTTAATTGAATGACAAATATACCCTCATCAATTCAGAAGCCAGCAAAATTTTCTTTTAATGAAAAAGGCGTTGAATGGTCAAAATCCCAAATTTTCATGTCACATGGCCTGCACATGGGGAAATTTCGAGCCAATTTTGAAATTGGGCCTCAATTGGCACCAAAATTGCCATTGATGTTGAATTGTGGTACCAAATGTGCCAGCCCGAAAAGTTATGGGGTAGAAACGTCAGTGGACTATAGTTGTAGCACCAAAAATGCAATAATTCCATTTTAATTCAGTGGGAATTTTTATATATTTGTCAAGGGTAATTTAGTCAATCACAAACTTTTGCTCTGGCAGGAACAAAACCAGCTCTGACATTATCATATTAGAAATTCAAGAGAGACTTAAATTACCTTTTCATTATTTTACTCTTTCTTCTCGTAATGATTGAACTCCTAAATATTCTAAATATCTTTCAATTTGCAATGATAGTTTTGTACTTTGAGCCTTTTATTTCCCTAAGATTTAGGTATTAACAGTTACTTAAGGGAAAATTGCTTTTTTGGTACTATAGGATAGACCTACTTGCAATTTTGGTACCATTGGATACGAAAATGCAACTTTGGTACCATAGGATAGGTTTTCATTGCAACTTTAGTACCAAACCCAATTTTTCCCTAAAGTTAATGATAATTTAACCCATATAAAATGCATAATATTCAATTTACCCCCTCGTGGTTTAAAAAAGAGCATTTTACCCCCGAAAATTTTGTAAAAGTTTCACATCGCCTCCCTGATATTTTTATAGGCGGCACTTTATCTATTTTTATTAAGATAATGTGGCATTTTACCCTCTATGTTATGATACATGTGGCAATTTATCCCCCTATGTTATAAAATAGTTTGCATGCCTACTCTCAATTTCGGCAAGTGAGTTACACTCTCTGGCTGAAGGGGGGTAAATTGCTTCATTAAAAATTTTATAGGGGGTAAATTGATTTTTTTCCAAATTTTAGAGGGGTATATTGAACATTATGCATTTCATAGGGGGTAAATTGCCATTAACTTTGTAGAAAAATTGGGTTTGGTACCAAAATTGCAATGAAAACCTATCCTATGGTACCAAATTTGCATTTTCGTATCCAATTGTACCAAAAGTACAAGTTAGCCTATCCTATGGTACCAAAAAAGCAATATTCCCGTTTCCTTAATATTTGTTCAACAATCTTAAACTACATGTTTTTAGGATTGGAAGGATTGTACTACATCCATTTTTAAATACATGTCGTTTTATAAAAGAAAATATATATTCTTAAATACATGTTGTTTTAGAAGTCCAAGAGATAATTTTTTTTTTACAAGTTTACTCTGTTTCATTAGTGATTGATATGGGAAGTTAGAGATTTTTTTTATTTCTTTTCAAGGATAATATTCTCCTATTCCCTCCATTCCAAAATAATTATCGCTTTAGAGATTTTTTTATGTTTCAAATTAATTGTCGTTTTAGGATTCCAATACATCATTAATAACATATCTTCCAATTTTACCCATATTTACTCTTTGTTTTTCTCTCTCTCTCTCTCTTCTACTTTAACCAATTATTCTCTCTCTTCTAACCAAATAAATAAGTGTATTTTAGGTATAACTCTAACTTTTTCCTAAATTCAAGGCTAATTATTAGTTTCCTTAATATTATCTTTAATCCGTGTGCAACAATCATAAAGGACATGTATTTAGAAATAAAGGTAGTTTCCATAGATGTTGCACGTAAATCTGTAACAAAAATATCTAGCATTAATGCAAAACATCATGAACTGGCCATGGTCAACAATTGTGCTCTCTGCATGAGAGTTTTGACATGAAGTTAGTTGAATGACAAAAAATACTTGATTATCTTATGCCCTTCTTGATATGAATGTTTTGAAATTAGTCTAAAAAGCAATTAATAAGACGGAGAGTGACTTCTTCTCGTTAAGATCATTATAAATCATTAACTAAACTTATACTCCCTTCGTTCCACACCAAGATAATTTTTTTTTTTCCAAAATATTTGTCGCTTTAGGATTCTAATGCAATATTAATTATCTCCTTTTCAATTTAGCCCTTATTTATTACACCTAAAAACTCTATCTTATTTATTCCAATGGAATATTAATTATAATTAAGGGTATTTTAGGTATATTTTTTTATTTTTTAACCAAAAATTAATATTATTTATCTGGATCCTTAATGCCCGTACAATACTCTAAAACAATAGATATTGTGGAACGAATGAAGTATCAAATTATAATGAATCAAACCTAAATATTAACTAAACTTATAATTAAATCAAATAAAAATAAACAAACAAGTTTGTCTAAATGATTAACAATGTTTATATCAAATCATATTGAATCGATAAAGCTCATAAGAAATCAAAATAATCAAACAAGCTTAACAAATACTCTCTTCGTCCTATTATTTTTACTCCATTAGCTACAGTATTTGGTCAACCTTTTCAATTTTTTTAAGTGACTTATCATATTAAATTATTCACATTTTGTGGTGTATTAAACTTTTTAAATATTAATATAATATTATCAACTTATTATTGAAATATATTAATTAAATTATTTATTATAAATTTAGTCAAGTTGACTGACTAACTGTACCAAGGGGTAAATAAAATTGGGATGGAGGAAGTACTTTAATAAAATAGAAACAACTCAAATTAACTATGAGATATTAGTGGAATCAAAGAGCACAAAAAGCTAATTAACTATAACTAATAACAAGTTACACTTGAAAGAAGCTTATAATTAAAAAACAAGCACAAATAATAAAACCTCTTAATAAAATTAAAAATAGCTACAATAATGCACATAGACAAACTAGAATTAAAAAAAATATATCAGCAAAATATTTTAAATTGAAAACGACCAAAAAAAAAAAAAAACTCTAAAATTTTTGTTGTGGAAATTGAATATCACACTTTTTCCCCCCCCCCCCCCCCCCCCCCCCCCCCCCCCCCCCCCCCCCCCCACCCCCCCCCCCCCCCACCCCCCCCCCCCCCCACCCCCCCCCCCCCCCACCCCCCCCCCCCCCCACCCCCCCCCCCCCCCACCCCCCCCCCCCCCCACCCCCCCCCCCCCCCACCCCCCCCCCCCCCCACCCCCCCCCCCCCCCACCCCCCCCCCCCCCCACCCCCCCCCCCCCCCACCCCCCCCCCCCCCCACCCCCCCCCCCCCCCACCCCCCCCCCCCCCCACCCCCCCCCCCCCCCACCCCCCCCCCCCCCCACCCCCCCCCCCCCCCACCCCCCCCCCCCCCCACCCCCCCCCCCCCCCACCCCCCCCCCCCCCCACCCCCCCCCCCCCCCACCCCCCCCCCCCCCCACCCCCCCCCCCCCCCACCCCCCCCCCCCCCCACCCCCCCCCCCCCCCACCCCCCCCCCCCCCCACCCCCCCCCCCCCCCACCCCCCCCCCCCCCCACCCCCCAAAACCCCTCCTTCCTTAAAATTCTTCGGTCCAATTTTTACTAATTCCTCCCTAAAATCATCAAATCCACTCCGCCTAACACCTCCTTCCTTAAAATTCCTCCGATTCAACATCCAAATTCAAAGATTGGAAAAACTATTTTTGATTCTCCTCTGTCCTCTTCCGCTTCCGAAAATGAAACTGGGTTATAGTGGCCAGCTTCGGATTGTGCTTCGATTGATAATGTTCGTTGATTAACGTTAACGGAGTATACATCACAAAAGCGGGATGTACTTGAGAGAAGCATGTGAACGGATTCTGTCAGTATAGTCAATTTCTTCACTGTTTTTTTTATTTCTTCTTATCTGCTCACTCTGTGTCCTCCTTGCTTTGATCACGTGGTTCTGTGTTTATTTGCGGCTGTAATCATGATTTCTTCCTATTTCAGATGAATAGTTTAATTGATTTGTCATTCTTCTAGCCTCGTCACCTGCTTTGGAAATTATCTGGTTTTTCTAATTTTAGTGCCTCGGTGTCTATTTCTCAATTTGTGGCGGTTCTGTGGTATTTTTTATATTTTCTGGGGGGGGGGGGGGGGGTACATTGGTGTCGGTTTTTTTGTCCTATATAAACATTCATTCAGTAGTCTCTTGAGTTCTTTTGCTATTGATTTTCGTTGCTTTGAAAGTATTTGTAGGTTCACGTGTGTAATTCTTCTTTTATTTTTTGTTTTGTTTTATTATATTGGATTTTTGGTTTAGGTTGGGAGTATGATTCAGAGGTTATAACTGTGGTATATTTGTTTTTGGTTTTATGAGGTGGTTAATTTGTTGCTTGGATTTAATGTCTAAAACTCTTGCTTGAATAAAAATAAAACTCTTGCTTGAATAAAAAATTAATTAGTTTAGTTTGAGCTCTGGGTATATTTCGTTCCTAATTTTACAGTTCCATGTATTTTGCATCTAATTTATTTCTGTGTTGTGCAGGTCCTTCTTTCTTTTTTTAGTTTGTTATTTCGATATTTTGCAGGTAGTAGTTTTGTTAGTTTCTAAATCTGGAGTTCTGTGTTTTTCTATCGTCTTCTTTGTAAGTTGGATTGGTTCTGGCTTATAAAGCTTCTTCAGACTGTATCAGAGAAATTTGGTTTTGTAAAGGTTTCACTCTGCTTTCGATATTTAATTATTTTTATAAAGTACATGTTAATATTGTATGTTAACATTGATTATATTTGTTTTTTTAATTATGTAATGATGTTTACAACCTAACAGGTTCTGGTGCAGTGATTTTGTGGAACTATATTGGCTAAAACTGTATGATATGCTCTTTCATTGATTTTGTTTGATATTTTTCGTGTGATCATGTTAATTTATATCTTGCTTATTAGAAAGAAGTAAAAAAAAATGTTCTCAATAATGCTGTTTTTAAGAAGGAAATTTCCAATTCTTAGTGGTGCATGATTTTTGTTTCTTTGCCAATTTCAAATGCTTATCTGACTTATTTTCCTTCTGTTGTAGGTTGTGATGTCTCTCAATCCAGGTTAGCCTTCTTTTGTATTCAAGACTATTGTAGTTTGTTTTTGTATTTGTTCATTCTTTGTGTTTGGCTCATCAATGGTATTTCTACATGGTCCTCTGCTCGCACTTGTCGTTTTTGACTGATATAGTTTGGCTGTACTGGGCTCTAATTCTTCTTCACCACATGGGCTGCTGCTGATTTTATGCTTAGTCTGCGATTAGTTCATTGCCTTTTTGGTAGGCTGCAAGGCATTTTTTTTTCAGATTGTCACCGATTTCTTCATGTAGAAGTTTGGCTCCTGCTTAGTTTGTTTTATTATTTTTATAATTTCCTTATGATTTTCTCATTTTTGTGAATTTCAACTGCGGCTTAATTCACTGTCACGTACTATAATTTTCTCCTGTTCTCGTTTTCTCTTTCTATGCGTTTTATATATCTATATAATGATTCAAATTTTATAGGCAAGGCATAATTTCCAGTGATATTTTACATTGCCATGTGGATCCTTAGTGTCCTGCATATATTCAACTCCACCTTTAAAGGTATTCACCAAAATATTGCACCTTCATACAAATGTTCATTTTCAAACTTTTGAAACTAACGAGCAAAAACCGACTTCGATTTTGTGTATTGCAGCTGAACAAAATGGATTGATTGGTAATTTTGCCTTCGGAGTAAGCTATATAGGTTTTCCTTGGTGGGCTCAAGCATTGTTTGGGGCCCTTACTGTTGACATTGTTGTTCTATCATTGTTATACGGTATAGGTTGTGTATGTGATATGTCTTGTATGATCTTCACTCTTTCTATTATGTTGTATATTAATATATTTTTATTTACCTTATATTTTTAGCTTGGTATAGGAATAGTAACTGATTTCAAGATCGTTGAAGGATTACATATATATAAGAGGCAATCCAAGAAATTGAACAGTGTTTTTTTGGTCGTCCTGTTTTCTTCTTTTTGTTGTTTTCAGATTAATTTTTTTATTTGCAGTGCTACTGGAAAACGACGTCGTTTTCCAATTTTAACCGAGCATGTTAACGGAGCCCGTTGGTTAGAGTCTGCAATTGTTTTCTACATACTTTTATTAAAAGCATTTGCAGTCCAATTTTACTAATTCCTCCTTAAATTCCCCAATTCTACTCCGCCTAACCCCTCCTTCCTTAAAATTCTTCGGTCCAATTTTTACTAATTCCTCCCTAAAATCATCAAATCCACTCCGCCTAACACCTCCTTCCTTAAAATTCCTCCGATTCAACATCCAAATTCAAAGATTGGAAAAACTATTTTTGATTCTCCTCTGTCCTCTTCCGCTTCCGAAAATGAAACTGGGTTATAGTGGCCAGCTTCGGATTGTGCTTCGATTGATAATGTTCGTTGATTAACGTTAACGGAGTATACATCACAAAAGCGGGATGTACTTGAGAGAAGCATGTGAACGGATTCTGTCAGTATAGTCAATTTCTTCACTGTTTTTTTTATTTCTTCTTATCTGCTCACTCTGTGTCCTCCTTGCTTTGATCACGTGGTTCTGTGTTTATTTGCGGCTGTAATCATGATTTCTTCCTATTTCAGATGAATAGTTTAATTGATTTGTCATTCTTCTAGCCTCGTCACCTGCTTTGGAAATTATCTGGTTTTTCTAATTTTAGTGCCTCGGTGTCTATTTCTCAATTTGTGGCGGTTCTGTGGTATTTTTTATTTTTTCTGGGGGGGGGGGGTTACATTGATGTCGGTCTTATTGTCCTATATAAACATTCATTCAGTAGTCTCTTGAGTTCTTTTGCTATTGATTTTCGTTGCTTTGAAAGTATTTGTAGGTTCACGTGTGTAATTCTTCTTTTATTTTTTGTTTTGTTTTATTATATTGGATTTTTGGTTTAGGTTGGGAGTATGATTCAGAGGTTATAACTGTGGTATATTTGTTTTTGGTTTTATGAGGTGGTTAAGTTGTTGCTTGGATTTAATGTCTAAAACTCTTGCTTGAATAAAAATAAAACTCTTGCTTGAATAAAAAATTAATTAGTTTAGTTTGAGCTCTGGGTATATTTCGTTCCTAATTTTACAGTTCCATGTATTTTGCATCTAATTTATTTCTGTGTTGTGCAGGTCCTTCTTTCTTTTTTTAGTTTGTTATTTCGATATTTTGCAGGTAGTAGTTTTGTTAGTTTCTAAATCTGGAGTTCTGTGTTTTTCTATCGTCTTCTTTGTAAGTTGGATTGGTTCTGGCTTATAAAGCTTCTTCAGACTGTATCAGAGAAATTTGGTTTTGTAAAGGTTTCACTCTGCTTTCGATATTTAATTATTTTTATAAAGTACATGTTAATATTGTATGTTAACATTGATTATATTTGTTTTTTTAATTATGTAATGATGTTTACAACCTTACAGGTTCTGGTGCAGTGATTTTGTGGAACTATATTGGCTAAAACTGTATGATATGCTCTTTCATTGATTTTGTTTGATATTTTTCGTGTGATCATGTTAATTTATATCTTGCTTATTAGAAAGAAGTAAAAAAAAATGTTCTCAATAATGCTGTTTTTAAGAAGGAAATTTCCAATTCTTAGTGGTGCATGATTTTTGTTTCTTTGCCAATTTCAAATGCTTATCTGACTTATTTTCCTTCTGTTGTAGGTTGTGATGTCTCTCAATCCAGGTTAGCCTTCTTTTGTATTCAAGACTATTGTAGTTTGTTTTTGTATTTGTTCATTCTTTGTGTTTGGCTCATCAATGGTATTTCTACATGGTCCTCTGCTCGCACTTGTCGTTTTTGACTGATATAGTTTGGCTGTACTGGGCTCTAATTCTTCTTCACCACATGGGCTGCTGCTGATTTTATGCTTAGTCTGCGATTAGTTCATTGCCTTTTTGGTAGGCTGCAAGGCATTTTTTTTTCAGATTGTCACCGATTTCTTCATGTAGAAGTTTGGCTCCTGCTTAGTTTGTTTTATTATTTTTATAATTTCCTTATGATTTTCTCATTTTTGTGAATTTCAACTGCGGCTTAATTCACTGTCACGTACTATAATTTTCTCCTGTTCTCGTTTTCTCTTTCTATGCGTTTTATATATCTATATAATGATTCAAATTTTATAGGCAAGGCATAATTTCCAGTGATATTTTACATTGCCATGTGGATCCTTAGTGTCCTGCATATATTCAACTCCACCTTTAAAGGTATTCACCAAAATATTGCACCTTCATACAAATGTTCATTTTCA
The DNA here is from genome assembly GCA_034814905.1 of Penstemon davidsonii. Taxonomy (NCBI): domain Eukaryota; kingdom Viridiplantae; phylum Streptophyta; class Magnoliopsida; order Lamiales; family Plantaginaceae; genus Penstemon; species Penstemon davidsonii. Next base: position 12,432,715 of record JAYDYQ010002688.1, read on the forward strand.
AACTTTTGAAACTAACGAGCAAAAACCGACTTCGATTTTGTGTATTGCAGCTGAACAAAATGGATTGATTGGTAATTTTGCCTTCGGAGTAAGCTATATAGGTTTTCCTTGGTGGGCTCAAGCATTGTTTGGGGCCCTTACTGTTGACATTGTTGTTCTATCATTGTTATACGGTATAGGTTGTGTATGTGATATGTCTTGTATGATCTTCACTCTTTCTATTATGTTGTATATTAATATATTTTTATTTACCTTATATTTTTAGCTTGGTATAGGAATAGTAACTGATTTCAAGATCGTTGAAGGAGATGGAAAATTGAGTTTACAGGTATCTTTTACTGCTAAATTCTATATGATTACTTGGCATAACTGTATTTTAGTGAGTAGGCTTTTGTAGTTTTATATGGTCACATTTTTAAAGTCACTTCATGTGTCTTTTAGCTGATATTTTTCTTGCTTTTCTCTTAAGTCCTCTTTTTTATTTTACTTTTCTAATCTAATTGAGTAAATCATGCCCCATTACAGTGAAGATACCAAGATTATTTTTTTCACATCAAGTTTTCAACTTTAATCTGTTCTGGTTATTTCTCTTTTGTGAATTTGAGTAAATGAAGGAAATTGTTTGAATGGAAGTATTAGACTATTGTGCGAATGGTTGCTCCAAAATCAAAAGAAATAAGTCATCCTCCAATGGAACAACTTCAAGAGTTGGAGTATTGCATTGATCCCAATCCTTCATGGGATGTTAAAATTTCATCTTTCTATATTTCAGTATGGATTTATTAGTAGGTTTTTTTTTTATTGATATCGACATGTTAAGCCGTTAAGGCAATAGCTTTGGGCTTTGGAATTTCAACATTATATTTTGGCATTAGAAACTGCAATTATGATTCCTTTTTTTCTTTTTCATTTGATGGGTGGAAATGATGTAAGACGGTTATACTTTTATTGTCATTTACAGTTTTGTTTAGTGTAGCAGATTCTTGATTTGGTTTATAAGATTTTATGCGCGTTAGAGCTTCGTGTATTCTCACCTGACTTCGAGTCAATTTTTATTTTTAGCGGACAACTCTTCACTCGGGACACAAGTGGGTTTTCTTGCATTTGAGACAACAGTGAGTTTTGCCTATTAATTTACGTTTTTTTTTCTTTTTATTATTTCGTTTGTGAAAGGTGTCTCTTCTTCAAGTTGAATGTCACCATACTGGCAAATTTGATTGTTTATGTGAAATATCTCACTTTTATCTGAATTATTCCAACATATGGTCAAGTGGTTTCTATTTTCTTCAAATATATGGATGGTTTATTGTGATGTAATAAATTGCAGAATGGGAACATGGAAAGAGTAAGAAGATGGGGCAATCAAAGATCTGGACTGACTTAATACAATCAGTATATTTCTTTTGCACTACTTCTATATTTGATTTTTTTATGAACATATACTTCATTATTTTGGTTCAGATTGTTTGATTTTGGTCTTTTAAAATCACAATTGATTGGTTGGAGAAAATGGTGGTACTGCTATGGTTTTTCATTTGGGTAATTTTTATTCCTTCAAACATTAGTCCCCTTGGTAGTATGGTCTACATAAAATGCTTACATTTTTGAATACTTCGAGCATTCATTTGTTCTTGATTCAGCAAGAACAGGCCCCTACTTTATGCATTTGATTTCTGTAAAAATCTTTTTATGTTTTACATACACTTGGTTTGGTGCATTCTTGTTACTCACTTCCATTATTTTACTCGACAAATAATTGAGTCTTTATTTAGACTTTTGGTATATGTCCTATAGCAAATGATACTCAAGTATTGGGTACATGTATTTATTGATACATAAACTATTACATGGATGTTGCAATGTTTAGGCTACTGAGTATGGAAGAAATAAAATATATTTGTTGATTGCTTTCCCACCACTGTATATGAAGAGTCTCATGTTGTCGTTTGCTGCCATTGACAATTTATACAGCTACTATGTAGTTCACTTACATATCTTTGATAGTCTTTCCTAAATTATATTTCGGCCATGTATTTGTTCATATGCTTGCTTTCAATTTATTTGCATGCAATTATATGTATGTATAATGTAATGGGGTCATATCATAATGAGTACATATGTTTATAGTAATAAAAGTTCAAAACTAATCCAATCATATGCTTTGAAATCAAGGACTTACTATTATTGAAGTTGTAAGTCATTTCATAGTTTCATATTTTTGTTCCTGATTAGTCTTCTGTTTGATGTTTGAAAAATTTAAGTATAATAATTATCAAATTTATCCTTATATCCATGTAAATATTACTATTAAGTTGTTTAATGTTATCCCTTCTTTGAAATGGTTGTATTATTTTATTTGTCTTTTACCTCATGTTATTCCACAGCTGTTGTTTAGGCTACTGTAGACTGTGATTACTGATTTTACTATATCTTATTTATTAAATGATTTTGCATCACTACATTTTTGTTTGTGCTTAATACAACTGAGATTCTATGCACCTAGATAGAAGCGATAGTTGTTGTTCAATCCACCTTATACATGGGTATGGTAATTTGAATGTCAATGGAACTGATAATTTCATGAAGGAACTTAAACTTGCCGTTTGCGGGCTTTCTTATGCCGTGATATCCGTCATGGGCCCTGAGAGTAGTGGTAAAGAATTCTTATTGTCTACTTTATGGCTATTGTTTAACAACTTTCTGTATGGTGTTTTAGCTTTGCTTGGTTGTTGGTTTGGTTTTTTCATATGGCGCTCATTTGAGCTCTTATAATGCAAACGTTTTTTCTGCTTTGAATTGGTTTTTTGACGAAGTAATGATTTTAACATTTATTAAGCGACGCTTCCAACTATTAGACATTAATTGTTTGAAAAATCTTCTTCAATTTTGATAGGAAAAAGTACAATAAACTTCTGGGAAATGGATGCTTTCACGGGGAGGCATGCGCCTCTTGATCCTGCTTTTTTTGTTTCTCATTAAATTGAGAAGTGCTGACAGCTTCTAAATTCAGGTCGCGAACCACAAAAGGCATATGGATGGCTCAGTTCGTTGGAATTGAACCTTGCACTCTTGTATCGATTTAGAGGGGACTGATAGACGATAACAGGGAGAGGTCTAACAAAATTTCTACTCAAAATTTCTATATTGATTTGCGCAATCATGATCTATTGTCAGTATTCCAATCTTATGTTTACGGATATATCCTTTAGCCACTTTATCGATGATATATTATTTATCTCAACCTTTTTGTTTATGTCATTTACTATGTTTTGCGAAATTATCTATGTTCCAACTAGCTAATAATTTTGAAGGCTATTGTATTTTGTGCCTTATAACAAAGATTATGAGAGATTCTATTGCTTTATGGTGCACTACGAATGAATATTGAACAATAGCTTAGTTCAGCAGGCATACGATGAAGATGCATAAATAGGAACTAAAATTACATCCATAATACTTCAGAAAAATATGAGCTAGACGAATACAGGGCACAGCACCGCGCTATGCGTGGTGCATACCTCTAGTATATATATATATATATATATATTATATATACATATAAAAGTATGGGTTGGCAAAGAGAATTTCTTCCCTTTTTTGTGATGACTAATATACCCCTACTTAAATGATAAATAAAATAATTAAATAATCATATAAAAGTATGGGTTGGCAAAGAGAATTTCTTCCCTTTTTTGTGATGACTAATATACCCCTACTTAAATGATAAATAAAATATCTATATACATATAAAAGTATGGGTTGGCAAAGAGAATTTCTTCTCTTTTTTGTGATGACTAATATACCCCTACTTAAATGATAAATAAAATAATTAAATAATCATATATTTTTACATGAAAAAGAAGTCTACTTTAATATAAACACTGTTGTATTAAAATAATAATAAATACAAGAAAATAAAAATTGGACAATACATAAAATTGGTGGACTTAATAATGTAGGTGAAGTTAAAAAAAAGATAGAAACTTAGAAAGTTGCTTACGGAAACTAATACGAGGACTAACAAATTTTATTATCATTTTTATATATATATATATATATATATATATTTAATATATACAAATTCTAATTTTTGCCATTATTAAATTTTTGAATAAAAAGATTGATTTCTATCTAACTAAATTCCTAACAATCAAATATTCCGCAAACGGGTAAAAACTGATATCAAGTAAACACGGGATAATAAGAAAAACGGATCAAATTGATAAAAGAACAAGAACAAAAAGATGAGTTAATTTGGCAAAAAAAAAAGTGAAATAGGTGAGAAAAAAGGTTAAATCCACAAAAAAAAATAAGTAAAATCGACTAAAATTGGGTTAAACATGAGAGAATGTGTGAACTGATTAACGAATGAGATAAAATAAACTAAAATTGGGTTAAACCTATGAAGCACGGATACTTCAAAAAATTTCAAAATGCTGAGTCGGACTCTCCTGGACGCGAATACGCGCGCGACACGGCGGGGATACGCGTCGGACATGCCACGTGGCGTGTCCGAGAAAATAAAATAAGAATTAATTCGGATACTTGAATCCGACTCGGTCAACTGCTGAGTCGACACGGTCATGGACTCGGCGGGGGCTTTCTGCAATTTTTGACAAAATTTTGGGTTAAAATGCAAATTCCCAACTTAAATAATGAAACCCAACTAGTCTTCTGTCTTTGTCTTCTCTTCTACGGCGCATTACAGCCCACGACCGTCCACACAACACATTAAATCAAAAAACCCCAAATTGAGTATGAAGTATGAACCCTAGGCCATAGTAAATTCAATCAAGAATCAAGAATTTTCTCTCTTCCAAATTCCAATTTAAAGGTAAGTTCTTATACTCTCGACTCTTTCTCCCTAGTCTCTAGACTCTCTACCTTTTTGTGCTCCTGCCATAGTTCCGGTGAGATTGAGGGGCAAGGTTAAATTGGAGAATAGTTTGGTGAAGAAATAGGTAAATGTATTTATCCTCTACTGACTAAACACAATCTTGATTGTTTGAGCATTATTGAAACTGAATATATGGGACCATTTTTCTTGCCTTCACTTATGATGCCTGTTCTGATTAAATTGCCTATGAATTCATTGCTTATTTGTTTATTTTATCCACTCATACTAAGATTTTCAATTGTTCGGATGAAGACCACTTTATGCAGAATCTCTTTTTTTTTGCTTATGAGACTTGTTTTTTGATGCATATGAGACTTGTTTTGAATCATTTACTATGTACTTGGAGTGAATGTAGACATTTTTCTTGATCTTTTATTTTGATTTTGTGTTATGAATATTAGAATGAATGTTTATTTATTGACTTTGATGCTAAGATATTTTATTTTTATATAAACTATATAGATTTTTTTTTTAAATATACGTATCCAAGACGTGTCGTATCTTTAAGATTTTTTAGAAAACGAGTCGCCGAATCCGAATCGTGTCGAGTCCGAGTCGCCGAGTCCGCGTCCGTGCAACGTAGGGTTAAACCGAAGAGAATGGAAAAAAATGATTAATAAATGGGATAAACCACAAATGATAGGTGAAACCGGTGAAAGAAAGAGTTAGAATAATAAAAAAGAAATGGTAAAATCAGTGTAAAATCGGGTGAAATCGATAGTTCTTTGTAAAGCACTTACGAAATAATCACTTATTAAATAACCTAAAAAAATGCCACCTTCATGCCATATTAATTTAAAAAAATGTACTATTTAGTTAACAAAAACACTTATAATTGGCTTAAGAAAAATTGGGTTAAACATGAGAGAATGTGTGAACTGATTAACGAATGAGAGGTTAAACCGAAGAGAGTGGAAAAAATGATTAATAAATGGGATAAACCACAAAAAATAGGTGAAACCTGTGAAAGAACGAGTTAGAATAATAAGAAAGAAATGGTAAACTCAGTGTAAAAGCGGGTGAAATCAATAGTTCTTTGGAAAGCACTTACGAAATTACCACTTTTTAAATAACCTAAAAAAATGCCACCTTCGTGCCATATTAATAAAAAAAAGGTACTGTATAGTTAACAAAAACACTTATAATTGGCTTAAGAAAAATAAAGTCAGAACATAAATTGGTTAAAATCGGTGAAAAGAGATGAAATTCGATTTAAAATATATGATACACAAAATGGTAAAATCAATGAAAAAATATGTTATATAGAAGATAGAAGACAAATGAGTTAAAGCAAAATAAAAATGGTGCAATTGATAGAACAACGCGTTAAACGGGTAAAATCGATAAAAAAAAGAAGAATGATATCAACTAACACGGGATAATAAGAAACAAAAAGGGATCAAATCAATAAAGGAACAAGAGCAAAAAAAAAATGAGTTAAGTTGGCATGAAAATGTGAAATAGGTGAGAAAATAGGTTAAATCAGCAAAAAAAATAAGCAAAATTGACTAAAATGGGATAAACTAGATAGAATGGAGGAATTGATTAACAAATGTAATAAAATCAACTAAATTTTATGTTAAACCGGGGGAAATGGGTGAATTGATTAACAAATGGTGTAAACCACAAAAGGATAAAATCGGTGAAAGAACGGGTTAATATAAAAAAATATGAAAAGGTAAACTTAGTGTAAAAACGGGTGAAATCGATATTTCTTTAGAAAGTTCTTAAAAAATTATCACTTATTAAAGAACCTCATCAAAAAAAAAAAATTAAGTCACCTTCGTGCTATATGAATAAAAAAGTACTATTATTTAGTTAACTGAAAACTTATAAATGGACTTGAACCAATAAAAACTAAAAACACTGAATTGGTTAAAACCGTTGAAAAATGGGTAAAATTCGATTAAAAAATAGTAAAATTAATGAAAAATGGTTTAGATCGAAGAAAAAAAAGTTATAGCAACAAAAAATGGTGCAGTCGATAAAACAACATGGTAAACCGGCAAAAATCTGATAAATCGATAGAAATGAATGATATCGGCTAAATACGTGATAAAAAAGGGTCAAATCGATGAATGAACAAGATAAAAAATGAATTAAATAGGCAACAAAAAAGGTGAAATATGTGAGAAAATAGGTTAATCTGCAAAAGAATAAGTAAAATCAACTAAAATTTCGTTAAATCGGAGAGAATACGTTAATTGATTATCAAGTGAGATAAACCACAAAAATGGGTAAAATCGGTGAATGAACGATTTAGTATACCAAAAAAATGATAAGTTTAGTGTAAAAACGGATGAAATCGATGAAAAAATATGTTAAAATAAAAAATAAAAATAAAAACTCAGTGTAAATCGATAAAATAGGTTCACTCGGCAAAATTGAGGAAAATTGGTAACAACAGGTCAAATTGTTTAAAAAATGGATTAAGCATGAAATAGAAAATTGATGAAATCAGTAAAAGACATGTATAACAGGTAAAACTGGTGAAATCGATAAATAAAAAAGCGGTTAAACCTGTGAAAATGGTTTAGATGGAAATATCAAGGTCAAGAAAGAAAAGAATTGATGTTGTCCATTGGTAAAATCAATGGGAAAATGGGTTAGATTGAAAGAAAAACGAGTTGAAGCAAAAAAAATGGTGTCATTGATAAAACAACAAGGTTAACCGACAAAAAAGGGTAAAACCGGTAAAAAAAAATGAATAACATTGGCTAAAAAATTGTTAAAACCGGCAAAAACAGGTAAATTTCGATTAAAAATATATGATAAAAATGGTAAAATCAATTGAAAAATGAGTTAGATAGAAAGAAAACCGAGCTAAAGCAAAAAAAAAAGTGCCAATTGATAAAAAATAACAAGGTTAACCGACAAAAAAATTGGTAAAATCGGTAAAAAGAAAGAATTAAATCGGCAAAACACGGGAAAAAAAAAAAGAAAAAAATCGATAAAAGAACAAAAACAAAAAAATGAGTTTATTGGCAAAAAAAAAAGGTGAAATATGTGAGAAAATAGGTTAAATAAGCAAAAGAATAAGTACAATCAGACTAAAATTTGGTTAAACCGAAGAGAATGAGTGAATTTATTAACAAAAGCGAAAATAGACTAAAAATGGGTTAAACTAGAGAGAATGTATGGATGGATCAATAAAAGGGGTAAACTACACAAAAAAGAGTGAAATCTATGAAAGAACAGGCTAAAATAACAAAAAAAAAATGATTAACTCAGTGTAAAAGCATGTAAAATCGATATTTCTATTGAAAGTTCTTAAGAAATTATCATTTATTAAAGAATCTAAAAACAAAATGCCACATTTGAGCTATATGAATTGAAAAAAAAGTATTATTTACTTAACTGAAAAACTTATAATTGGTTTAAGCCAAAGTAAGTCAAAACATAGAAGGGTTAAAATTGATGAAAACTGGTAATATTCTATTAAAAATATGTATGATAAAAAATGGTAAAATCAATGGAAAAATGGGTGACATAGAAGAAAAACGAGTTAAAACAAAAGAAAATGGTGCAATTTATAAAATAATGGGGTAAACCGGCAAAAATGGATAACTGGTATAAAATGATGATGTTGGCTAAACATGAGATAACAAAACGGGGGGGGGGGGGGGGGGGGCAAATCGATGAAAAAACAAAACAAAAAATGAGTTAAACTGGCAAAAAAAAAGTGAAATAGGTGAGAAAATGGGTTTAATTAGCATAAGAATAGGTAAAATCAACTAAAATTTGGTTAAAGCAGAGAGAATGAGTGAATAGATTAACAAATAGGATAAACCATAAAAGTGGGTGTAATCGGTGAAAAAAGGGATTAAAATAACATAAAAATGTTAAACTCAACGTAAAAGCAAATGAAATCGATGAAAGAACATGTTAAAATAACAAAAAAAATGGTAAAATTAGTGTAAAAGCAGGTTTACTCGACAAAACTGAGGAAAATTGGTAAAATCAGGTTAGATTAGTTAAAAAATGGATTAGGCATGTAATTGAAAATAAATGAACTCAATAAAAGATAGGTATAAACAACAAGACCGGTTAAATAGGTAAAAAAAATAAAATGGGTTAAACCTGTAAAAACTGGTTTAGATGGAAATATCAATGTCAAGGAAGAAAAAATTTGATATTGTTCATTCGTTCAAATGGTTGTTTTAGAATAATAATTATGTAGACATGCAGTTTTAGATTAGAAATACTTAGTAATTATAGTTCATTTTTTATTTTAAATTTTTGGATTTAGGTATTTATAATAACAACTTTAAATTCTTGGTAACAGTATAGAAATAATTAAATTGATGAAAAATAATATATGAATCAACTAACATAGAAAATTAGTACCTTTTTAGTTAACTAAAATATATCTATTTGACGTATTAAAAACTGGGAATTTAATTTCCATTATTTTATAAATCAACATTTACAATATTATCTTTGACAAGAATCTGCTATAATTAGATATCTGAAGTAGCAAAAACGATTAACGACTAAAATAATATTCATCAGCTAAAGTAGCTAGACATATATATATATGCAACAACTTTTAAATAATTAATATCATTGGAGATGCTAAATGCCAAACAGTTGTCACATATGTATATATTATGTATAGGTGTGACACTGAAATATAATTTTTAAATTAGAAAGAGGATCTATTAATTCCAAACAAATTGCCACTATATAACTTCGAAAATGAAGCAGAGTCCAGACTCCAGACATAAAAACTTCTTGCAGAATCTCAGTAAAATATATGAGTGAAAACAAAATATTTGAGCGATTATGGACTAAAATAAACCCGTAAACATTTTGGTTAGATTAACTATTAATCAGTCAAAGTAACAAAATTTTGTTTATGAATACTCTCTAAGATATGAAAATGTATTGATGAATTATGCCCTTTCTTTTTCTGATTGATGAAACATTTTCCTATTTCTTTTATTGGAGAGAACATAAGAATTTTTTTTTTTTTAATAACTGCAGAGCAAGATTTGTTACATTACATATTTTTTTACATATAAGATTTTAGATGTTTTAATTTCACCACATAATTGGGCTTAGTGGCAATACACAATTGGGCTGCTTAGTGGCAATCCTCAATTGGTCTTGGATACAACACGTAATTGGGCCAAGAGGCAACACGTAACTAGGTTTGGAGAAACACTCTTTCGTTTTTTTTTTTTTTTTTTTTTTTTTTGAGCTCTTTGTTGCTACTCACAAGTAGAATACTGTCCATGTTTTACTTTTAAAAAAGGAATCAACTATTTTTACAATGTTACAATTAAGGCTGGCGATCCGGAGCTGTATTTTTTTTTGGTTTTTTAAGGGTTTAATGGCAGAGTAATTATTTGTAAATCTCTAATTTACCCCTATAGACAGAAATGCACCCAGATTTCCTTTCTCCATTCAATATCCCTCTATGATGAATTAATGCTTAAAATGTATATTGGACTCAAAACTCTTCAATCACATCCTCTGTAACTTGATCTCTTTGTCAATTTATAGTCAAATATTTACACAATTTACATTTTCCATTGGTGAATCAAATGAAGTTTTGATTTGAATAATGTAACAGGGGAATGAATTTCAACAGTAAACGGTCTTTATGTGTTAACAAAATCTAAATGAAATCTTTGCTGTGGTGGAAAAATTCGTGCGTACCCCGGTGGACTAAATACTACATGTGCATGAGGGACCAAAAATTGTAAATTGTGTAAATATTTGACTATAAATTGTCCTTTTAGACCCATGTGTAGAACATACATCCCCAATTGATTAAATCCACAAGGACTTGGGGTAGGATCTAAGTAACCGCTTTGGTGTCAGTATAGTTAATAGAGAATCTTACTTGTGGTAACATAAAAAGTCCAGACCTAGACATGTGGTATTATAATTTAATAAATCCACTTACATTTGGTTTCGTCATTAAAATTAATCGTTAAGTGGGTGACGTGTCAGTTAAGTCAATTTGAATTATTATAAAATTGATGTCATTACTTATGTTGAATAACAATTCTACCCCATAACATTTCGGGCTAGCAAAATAACCCCACATCTTCAAATTGCAGACAATTTTAGTCCACATTGTTACCCAATTTCAAATTTGGCTCGAATAAGAACACATGCGGACCAATTTGAAGATCTTACTTATTATCTTTACCTATCTATTTAACTCATTTGATTTTATAAACAATATTATTAAATTAAATAATACTTTAATATAACTCTGAAAAAATTCAAAATTCATACTTTTTAAAAATCTAATTTTTTTATAATAGTATTAATCTATTAAATATTTATTAAAATAATAAAGGATATATTTTAAATAAATTATATTTTTTTTGTAAAAACTAACACCCCCACCCCGTAACCGCAGGGCTGGCTTGAGCCATAGGCTACTTAGATAATTGCATAGGCCCAAGCTTTTTGGGACCCTAACATATTGATATAGCACCTGCCTTAGCCCATTAAATGTTGACCCAAGAAGAATAAAGATTAGTTTCAGCCCAGTCCAATAAAGCACCCCACTCCCAATATGAATTTCAGCATAATGGGCCTCCCATCTCCAGCCCATCCTGCTGCTGGATCTTAATAATAATAACAATAAAAAAGTTAAAAAACAAAAGAGGGAAAAGGTAAAAGAAAGAAAGAAAGAGATGCAACGCGAATGAAGTTCAGAATTATTTTAAGAAAAAAAAAACATTGAAGAAGTCCAAGAGTTTCGATAATTAGGTTTAACGTCTCTTCAACTCTTTTATGATCTTGATCTTCTTCTCCAATAAATTATGTATGCTCTCCTGCCTTTATTAAGTTTTGGATATTCAATATTTCATCACAAGTCGCAATTATTTTCTTCACCCCTGTAATTTGAAAATGAGCAATTTACCCCCTATAAAAAATTTAAATAAACATTTTACCCTTTCAGCCGGAGAGTGTCACTTACCGAAATTGAGAGTGAACATGAAAAATATTTTGTAACATAGAAGGTAAATTGCCACATTTATCATAACATGGGGGAATAAACTGCTACATTATCATAATAAAATGGGATAAAGTGCCGCCTATAAAAATGCTAGGGAGTCGGTGTAAAACTTTTATAAAATTACAGGGGTAAAGTGCTATATTTTAAATCACAAGGGGAAAAATTTAACATTATGCATTTTCATAGGGGGTAAATTGCCATTATCTTTGAGGAAAAATTGGGTGTGGTACCAAAGTTGCAATGAAAACCTATCACGTGGTACTAAATTTACATTTTCATGTCAAATGATACCAAAGTTGCAAGGTGACCTATCATGTGGTACCAAAAAAATAAATTTCCCCATGAGATATTGTTGAAACCCATGGGACATGTTGATTTAACCCATGGGACATGTGGTACTATTTGTTCTCCCAAACCCCAACATCCAAATCCCATTTGAGTTGAGTTGAGCTTCCAACTTTAAAATCACAGATCTAAAATTCAAAACCTAATCAAACAGGGTTTCAAAGGTCTCAACGAAACCACTCATATTATTTTCTTTAATTCAAAATCAATTGAAACCAAGCCAAAATATAATAAAAGGAACAAGACTTGCAGAGATGATTTTGGCGATGATGGGTTCAGAGGCCTAACTAAATGTGCTTATTTAAAAATTTAATAAGTTCTATTTGGTTTAACTATCAATTATTTTCTTTTTTATAATCATATATAAACTATCACAGCACGTGATACATTATCTCAGTCATGTTTGGACAAATTGGGATCACGGGATAATAATAATTTTTTAAAAAAAGGGTAAATTACGAATATCCCCTGAGGTAAGACCTAATTATAAAAATCTTTCTCAGGTTTGTCACTATCTTACAATGAACCCTTTGTCCCTAAAATGTCACAATTTTACCCTGGAGTGTTATTAGTAATGTTTTTAATATCTTTAAAATGTTAAAACTTGGGTGATAATTATTATATCTTATAAAGTATATAAGTGATAGTTATATATTTACTACCAAAATAATTGATAAAAATTTAAAATTGCCCATATGTTTTAATTAATACTGCAAAAAAATGGTATTTACATATTTAATAACAATTTAAATTTTATAACAATAAATTAAAGAGAATTTTAATAATAGTATTTCATAAATATGAACAAATTGTTTACATATTTAGTTCAATGGATTTATTTTCTAAATTAGGAAATTTATAAAATCAATATTGTACTATAATCAAATATTTTAATTTAAGAAGTTTATATTTTATTATAAACCCAGTATTTACTAACGCAATAAAAATATTATTTATTTAATTAGTGAAAATGTAATTTTATATTTCTAAATTTTAATATTAAATTTTTTATTTAATATGTTATTATAAAAATTAAACTAATAATACATATGTAAAAAAATTGTATATTTATTGAAATTATAGGAAATTATAAATTATATCAATTAATTTTGGTATTAAATATATGATTATCATTTTTATAATTTATAAGATATAATAATTAGCTCCCAAAATTTTAAAATTTATAGATATTAACATTACAAAGAACCCCAAGGACAAAATTGTAAAGTGCAAGAGGTTAATTGTAAGAAAGTTATAAATATAATAGGGATTTTTTTTAACATCCAATACATGAGGAGATTTTTTGTAATTAAACCTTATCTTAAAGGGATTTTCGTAATTGACCCTAAAAAAGCGGTGAGGATCCTCTATACCACTATTAGTGTACCATACTTGTGTACCACTAATAAGTAATTGCCACATGTAAGACTTACTTAACATGTACACTAGATTACATGTGGCAATTACTTATTAGTGGTACACAAGTATGGTACACTAATAGTGGTATAGAGGATCCTGAGCCCTAAAAAAGACATGGACGTTGGGACTTGGGTCCAACAAGCAGCAAAACATTTGTGAAACAGGCGTCATAAATCAATTATTTAAAAAAAAAAAAGTGGCTTTAAATCTTGAACAAAAATAGTAATTTTAAATGTACACGTGAATCTCAACATTCCAATTATAAAACTTTGATATTTAATATTCCCCGCTAAATCACACTTAATGCATGGATCCAAATTTCATTTCAAGATATGTTTCGATTGGTTAAATATTGAAAACTTTTCAATACTTTTCGGAAAAATTTCGGAAACACTAAGAAAAAATTATAATCTTTTTTACTAAATTAAGAAAAATAAGAGAGTTTCAAGACAAATAAATAGTTTCAGAATTACATCTTATTTTCGTTACGTTTGATTCAAAAATTGAAAAATTTCGATGTATTTGAGGAAAAAATGAAAATTTTGATCCATCCACTTATGTTCCTTCAAATATAATGTGTTTAACACTTATATATCTCTCTTGACAAATTACACTTAAGTCACTCATACATAGAATGTGTTACACCAATCAATTTTTCGACAATTTTCTTTTGGAAAAATGCTTCACGTGCAAGTCACGTAACTTGTGGTAATGGTATTTTCCGGTTTTTTGAGCTATAATACCTTTACTAAAACTCAGCAAGAAAAATGTTGAAAATTTGATCAGTGTAACACATTTTATAAACTAGAGACTAATGTGTAAATCTTTTTTCAAAATTTCATCATGCCTTATGTACAATCTTATTTCAAAATGGAAAATGTTGACAAAATCTCCTAACTGCAAGTTGCCTTATTGAAATGATTCTTTATTCAAATATTTTTTGGTTACTTCTTTTACCAAATTCATCTGTAAAATATTTTTGAAGATTCCTGAATTTTTTTTAATTCTCTCAATCTTTGATTTTTTGGAATTATATTATTTCAAATTGGGAGATATTATTTTTCTTGTCCAAGTTCATTGGATATCCTCTTGAAAAAAGCTCATTTCATTCATTTGAATACAATAAAGAAAGTTCTACACTTGCAAAAATCCTCTTGAGAATAAAATGCTTTTAAGTACTTATTCTTTGAAGTCGGGCAAAATAACGATTATTTTGCATGCAAGTTCCATCAGATAAATTTGCTACAAACACACGAGAAATAGGCACCCATGAATCCTTGAGAGAACGAATCTCTTTTTATTTTTTTTAAATAAAAAATAATAATAAAAAATATCTGATAATAATGATGATTACACCTCTTTTTTATAAAGCTTTGACCCTAGCTAACTGAAATGAAATATGATTTTAAAGGAAATTGAATAACTCCTAGACTCCTATGGAAACAGAATCACTAAAAGGTAAGGAAACTAAATAACTAAAAATAAGAAACATAATTAACAAAAAATATTAATAAAAAAGATAGATTGCATTGGATGCTTCTGCAACAATCGCTCAGGGTTGGAAAGAACTCGCCATCGAGTTCACAACAATGTCATCAAGATCCTATAAACCAGGACACACTTGACGATGACGGTTAATCAAGCCTTGTACTTGAGTTTGTCATGTCCCTCTCGTGAATGTCTTAGTTGTTTACACCACATCGCCAGATGTTGAGTAGAATCCTCGACTAGTCTCTGCAAATCCTCAATCATAAATTCCTTAAAGTAAACACTACGATCACAGTGATGGACCACCTCAGTCGGAACCCTCCCATGACAACCATGCTCACGACCACCAGCCATTTGAGAATTCGCCATGAGAAGACAAAAAATGAGTATAAACCAGAGGTTGGACAAATTTGCGACTTGCTTGGCAAAACCTCAATCTTCGATTCAGGAACGTTAGGATTATGGTGTTGGACCTCCTCAGTCAGAACTAACTCATGACACATGCAAGTTTCATCAGATAAATTTTCTATAAGAACACGAGAAATAGGCACCCATGAACCCTTGATAGAAATCTCTCTTTTTTCAAAAAGTAATAATAATCAATATCATATAATAATGAAGATTACACCTCCTTTTATAAGAATATAACCTTAAGTAACTGAAAGAAAATATGACTCTAAAGGAAATTAAATAATTTCTAGACTCATATGAAAACGAAATCACCAAAAAGTACGGAAACTAAATAACTAAAAATAAGAAACCTAATTAACAAGAAAATTTAATAAAAAAATATAGATTGTCTTGAATGTTCCTGAATCACTCTTGCGAAAAATCTTTTTATTAAAAGTTCGTTTTTAAAAATCGTTTTACTTGGCTAAAATATTTTATACCTGCTCTTAAAATTGGAGATAATTTTGAGTGGTTGATAACAGAGTTTGAGTGATCAAAGTTTGCCAAATTAGCTCAGTTATGAGTTTATCTTCTTGGTATCAAATTCTTGTATTTGTGAGATTGAATGAAAATTTAGACTTTATAAACTTAGTGATAGTGCGATAGAATTAGGATTCCAGCAACCACGATTTTAGTAGCGATTGTGGTTGCTATAATCAAATATTACTCAATCATAAGAAAATAGAAAAATAACTACTAATAGAGATTGGTAGAATCGTGGTTGCTAGAATCATAAGAAAATCGTGGTTTCATATCCTCTTATGATTGTAAACTTAGTGATAGTGCGATAGAATTATGATTCTAGCAACCACAATTTTAGTAGCGACCACGATTGTGGTTTCTAGCAACCACGATTTTTGTTGTTACAGTTTTTTACTACCTAATTCACCCCCCACCCCCCTCTTGAGTATGAAAAATGAAAATTTTGATCAATCATGCATAAAAGCAAAGAAATCTATACCAAAATATTCATGAAAATGACTCAATATTTAGAGAATTTTTTACTAACTTGTTTAACATCGATCTTAGATTATTTTAAGAATCATTTTACCTTTGAAATTTCTCAAAAAGTTGAATCAAAACAAGAACATATGAGATTTGCTTTAAAATGCTGTATCCGGGAACGTGTTCCAATTCTCTCTTTTCTATTAAAAAAAGGGGGTGATTTATAACTGGACCCCAGAAGTTTAGTTGTATTACAAGGAACTCCATTACATTTCAAAAATTACAAGGAAATCCAGACTAGCTAGGTACCAAAACACCTCTTACAATTTCAACAATCCTTACAAGAACATCCTCTACAATTTTTGAAAATATTTATAAAAAATCCCTGTAAGGGTATCCTTGTAATTTTTGAAACCATAGGAAATTTTTCTTTAATTACAGAAAACCTTAGGGGATCCAAGTGTAAATTACCCTTAAAAAGTTATGTTTCTTTAAGAAAATAGATGCGCTCACTTTTCTGTGCGTCTTTCTAATTACATACAGTATGGGTGCTAATAATTGCCTAGTTGCATTATCTTGTCTATTTTATATGTGCATTAATATAATTATATGTATATGCAACTTAGAGCTGTCATGTTCATTTTATTTTGAAGCGTCTTGAAAGAAATTATTCAAGGAATTAAGTTATATTTAATACTTGAATGCTCTTGAAAAAATAAAAATAAATATGTATATGCAATAATAATTTTAAAAAAATTCAATTTTTTTTGGGGACAGGGGCACAGCCTACTATTGTAAACAAAACATATATTGGATTAAGTCAAATATAAATATTAAAAACAAGGATCAAATTTCGTTTAGAATGTATGTAAGTTTTTCGAGAAACACTAGGAAAAGTTGTAAAAAAAAGTTACAAAATTAAGAAACATGACAGAGTTTAAAATAGTTTCAGAAGTACACCTTATTGTCGTTTCGTTGATTCAAAAAAGGAAACTTTTCGATATTTTCAACGGAAAAGATGAAAATTTTGATCATTGATAAAAAAAAACATTGAAGGTCTATATGACATTCTTGCATAATATCACAAAATCCATCTATGATAAAACTAGTATCAAATTTCTCAATAAAGGATATAAATAGTTAAACATAAGAGGATGTAACTTTCAAATGGACAAAAATAATTGAAAAACAACCGTTTCCTAAAGAAAAAATAGATTATTTAGGTTACTTTTCATTTTTGTTTAGAAAAATTAGATCCAGGTCTTAATTTAATTGGTTCCATAATAATAAAATATTACTCAATCATAAGAAAATAATATGAAACTTAAGACCATAAATGTGGAACCAATTCAACTATTCAGGTTTAGATAAAAAAAAAATAGAGAAAAAAATTATGCTTAAATACACGGTAAATTAACTAAACTAGTTTTCTTATTGGAATTAGTTTATGGCCCCAAGCTCAACTCATATACAAAAGGAAAATTTGGACCTATACTATGATACCTATACTATTTGTATTAATATATATTTACACTCAGACCCCCCAGGTTTGGGCATATTACAAGAAATCCCCCGCTATTTAAAAAATTACAGGGACACCCCCTCAGGTTTGGGCATATTACAAGAAACCCCTTACGATACTAAAAATAGACGGAATTTGATGACGTCGGCAAATTTTTTTTTTGATTTTTCAAATTTACCCCTGGCTAAATATACCCACAGGGGGTGTCTATGTAATAATATTGTACCACAGGGGGTGTATTTGAAAGATTACAATAACTTCAGGGAGTTACTTATAACCAACGGTCATATTTTAAAAAATGACCAATGGATGTTAATGTTGGCCATATATTTTGACTATAAATTTCATGGGGGTACTTATAGCCAATGGTCATATTTTTAAAAATGACAATGGATGTTACTGTTGGCCATATATTTTGACTAGAAATCAAAATGTTCACGTGTATTGATAATACAACTTTAAATCTCGGCGTGCATCTGCAACCATTATGGGTGCATTCTTCACACACCCTACACATGAATATTTTGATTATCGATATTTTAAACATCGTACAATACCTCTTGAATTTGATGATGAAATTATCAAATTTGTGGGATGAAATGCAAAAAAAATAAAAACATTTGGACTGCTATTTATAACCAAAATATGTGGCCAACAGTAACATCCAATGGTCATTTTTTAAAATTTGACAGTTGGCTACAAGTAACTCCCTAAAGTTATGTAATATTTCAAATACACCCTTGTGGTATAATATTATTACATAGACACCCCATGTGGTATAATATTATTACATAGATACCCCATGTGGGTATATTTAACCAGGGGTAAATTTGGAAAATCAATTTTTTTTTTGCTGACGTCATCAAATTCCATTTGCTTTTAACGCCATAAGGAATTTCTTGTAATATGCCCAAACATGAGGGGGTGTCCCTGTAATTTTTGAAACAACGGGGGATTTCTTGTAATATGCCCAAACCTGAAGGGGTTTGAGTGTAAATCACCCAAGAATTTATGAATGAACAAATGATTGAACAAAGTGTTGAGTACCCATGTGATGCGGGTGAAATCCTATGTGTTTGTACCATAAAAACCAATTTTTTGAATTGTCATTCGATGGATAACATTGCACCATCGGTGCCTCAACCAACGATTTTCAACTCATCGGCGAACAAAGAACTTTTGGATATGATCCATCGATGCACTTACTAATGCACCGATGCCACAACCAGTCATCGAATGAGAGGCATAATAGATTAACACTATACATAAATTGAACACGATTTAAGTTGTCTACAAAAACAAACGTTACCTATTTTTTATACTACGTCACACAAGTTACATTGTATGATAGAATACTTTAATTTACTTGTAGAAATTCTAGTTTTGTCGTTCATAACTATATTAAATGGGTCAAGCTATCATATTTTGTTGATATTGTTAAGTTTTTTTATAATGGAGGTGTCCCATTATTCAATCACTATAATCTTTTTAGTTGTGATTTGTTGATGAATGTGATATTATAAGAAGAAGAAAAAAGTGATAGGTTACTTTAAACAGGAATTTTATTGAAGTATGCCGTCTTATATTTAAAAAAAAAAAGAATATAATTAGGAGAATATTAAAACCTTATAAAGAACAAAAGAGAATATTACTCGGACAATGTCAATTCTAGGCACAAAAACCTAGACTTTTAAGTTTTCAGGGGCAGAGTTCTCTTGCCTAATTAGGGCAAAATCCTGGGGATGTGGCAGGGGCAGAGTTCCATAGTTCCCAGCTGCCCTGCCCCTGCCCCCATCCCCAATTCCTGTCTATTCAAATTCAATTATGAGGTTTTTACTTTATTTAATTTTTATTTAATTATTTCTTACTTTCACCATTATAATGATTCTATAATAATAATAATAATAATATAATTAAATTAATAATAATACTAAAATCTTTAAATTAAGAATAATAATAATAGTAAAAACATTCTTTAAATTGTCGGAGTACGTACAACACGAAAATACAGGTGTGGGCAATATATGGTCCGCAGGCATAAACCGTGTTTATGAAATGTATTTCAAATTAATTTGTAGTTTGTTTAGGTGTTTTCTTGCTTAAGTGTTTGTCCACTTATTTATTTTTATCTTGCTTAAGTGTATGTTACCTTGTTTGTTCTTATTTTATTAATCAAATTAAATCGTATTGTTCCAATTATTTTTCATTGCAATTTATTAAAATTCATGTTGGTGATTTAATGTGATAAATATATTTACAAAAAATTCAACATAAAAATATTATAATTAAATAATCCATTTATAAATTAAGTATTGAATTTTTTGTCTAAGTGTTTAAATTATATTTTCATTTAAATTGAAAAATCATATTGTTTAAATATATAACCACATTTATTCTAATTAAATGATTTATCTTAATTGTCATTTTTAAAAAGAAATTAAAATTTTAATTTAATAAATTAAAAATGTCATAAAAAATGTGAACAATAAAAGTTAAACAAAAAAAATTGAACAAGAAATTATATTCCAAAACATATAAATATACTACACTATTAATTAATAATACTATTTAAAAACAATAATAATAAATATTTTGATCAAGGGGCGCCAAGTGCCCCCCTGATTGCTGCATGGGTGCGTGTGCCCAAGCAGCTGGCATAAGCATCGACGTGCCTGCCGGGGTAGGTGGGGAGCTCTAGTCACCTCCCCATATACTCCCCATAGACCACTTCCCCACCACTCCCCATATTAATTTCTACAATCCCATGGTAACTTTGTATAACAAGACAACATTATTTGGGTGAAATACAGTTTTCCCCCTTAAAGTATGAGGATGGTATCAGTTATCCCCTTAAAGTATCACTTGTAACATTTACACCTCTTTGTTATAATTTTGTAGTTTTTATTTCAAAAATATCCCCGACTCTTTCATAAATTATAAATTTATGTATTAATTTATCAAAATAATTGTCTCTTTATTAATTATGAATCCATTCATCCACCAAACAACATTATGTTTCAATTTTTTCATTTATTTTGTTTTCTTCCATTTTTCGATCTCAGTTTTTTTTCTTTATTTTAATCTCATTTTTTCTAATCGAAGGAAACCGAAGAAATGAAGGAATTAAGAAATTGAAACATAATATTGTTTGGTGTCAAACTTGATTTTTGCGAGAAAGAATTTGAAGGAAAATTACTTTGAATAATAATTTGTATCGAAAATAAATGAGATAATTATCACCAAATAAAAACTCGAAAAAATATAAAGAAAAAATTGAGATAGAAATAAAAAAAATGAAACATAACATAAAGAAAACAAAATGACACACAAATAAAGAAAAAAAAATGAGATGGAAATAAAGAAAAAATTTGAGACCATAAAATCGAAGGAAATAAAAGAAATGAAGAAATTGAAATATAATATTGTTTGGTGGATGGATGAATTCATAATTGATAAATATTCTTTTTTTGATAAATTAATGAAGAAACAATTTATTTTTTATAAAAGGACGCGGGTAATTTTAGAATAAATGTTCAATAACTTTAGGGGGTAATTGGTATCATCCCAATACTTGGAAAAACCAAATTTCACCCTAATTATTTAAGTAAGAAGTTTAGTTTTGTATGGAAAAGGGGAAAACACATAGCAGTCCCCCCAGCTGTCTTAGATATGTTATACATATAAACCTTTGGAATGTGAGGAAATGCTCCCTCTGTTTTTTTTATTCGTCGTTTTGGCAAAAAAAAAAATTGTTTACTTTTATTTGTTGTTTTAGGATTTCAATGTAAAATTATTTATTTCTACCAAATTTACCTTTCTTAATAATACTTGTAATTAATGCTATGATTATTTGATTAAAAGAGTATTTTGGGATTTTTGCTTCAAAAAGTGACTATTTCTTACATTTCTTAATTCGTGTGCAATCCTCCAAAACGACAAATAAAAAACCCGATGGAGTAAGAGTAAGACTCAATTTTCAAAAAAAATAATTGTTTTTTTTAGAATATATAGATCATATACCTTTCACATAACTAATGATGTAGTACTATTAATTCTAAGCCATTATTTTTAGGATGTAAATTAAGATATTCATTTAACTTTTATCTAAAATTTTATGTCAACTTAAACGAGAATAAATAGGGAAATAGTATATAATTATGTACTTAGACATATATACCAAGGATACATTTTCAGATTCGACCTTACAATACTGATGTTATTGTTTATTTTAAGTATTATGATTCTTTTAATTTCCTTCTATTAGTTATTTTTTTTCTATAGGAGTTTATTTACACAGTTATCTAGTTTCCTAGCTAGTGTTTGAGAAGATTACATTGGTATTTTTTTTTTGGTTTCCCAAGTGTTTAATCCCTTTCGAGGCGCGTCGGGCACATAAAGTGAGAACCTCTCCCAACAAGGATTCGTAGTGACTAGTCCCACTAGACCAATCACCTATTGGTAAGATTACATTGTTATATTTTCATAGAATTGTACGAATAAATAATCACATGGTTTCTCACATATTGTGGTTATTCTTACACAAATTAGAGTAAGAATTGTGGTCCTTCTAACTTCCCTTAAAATAAGAAATAACATATACTCCCTCCATGTCCTAAATATAAGTCATTTTAATTAGTAAAAAGAAAAGGCTAGTGATATTGCCAGAACAATATTTGTTGCTGTTAGAGGAAATTTAATTGAATGACAAATATACCCTCATCAATTCAGAAGCCAGCAAAATTTTCTTTTAATGAAAAAGGCGTTGAATGGTCAAAATCCCAAATTTTCATGTCACATGGCCTGCACATGGGGAAATTTCGAGCCAATTTTGAAATTGGGCCTCAATTGGCACCAAAATTGCCATTGATGTTGAATTGTGGTACCAAATGTGCCAGCTCGAAAAGTTATGGGGTAGAAACGTCAGTGGACTATAGTTGTAGCACCAAAAATGCAATAATTCCATTTTAATTCAGTGGGAATTTTTATATATTTGTCAAGGGTAATTTAGTCAATCACAAACTTTTGCTCTGGCAGGAACAAAACCAGCTCTGACATTATCATATTAGAAATTCAAGAGAGACTTAAATTACCTTTTCATTATTTTACTCTTTCTTCTCGTAATGATTGAACTCCTAAATATTCTAAATATCTTTCAATTTGCAATGATAGTTTTGTACTTTGAGCCTTTTATTTCCCTAAGATTTAGGTATTAACAGTTACTTAAGGGAAAATTGCTTTTTTGGTACTATAGGATAGACCTACTTGCAATTTTGGTACCATTGGATACGAAAATGCAAATTTGGTACCATAGGATAGGTTTTCATTGCAACTTTGGTACCAAACCCAATTTTTTTAGCCCATATAAAATGCATAATATTTAATTTACCCCCTCGTGGTTTAAAAAAGAGCATTTTACCCCCGGAAATTTTGAAAAAGTTTCACATCGCCTCCCTGATATTTTTATAGGCGACACTTTATCTATTTTTATTAAGATAATGTGGCATTTTACCCTCTATGTAATGATAAATGTGGTAATTTATCCCCCTATGTTATAAAATAGTTTGCATGCCTACTCTCAATTTCGGCAAGTGAGTTACACTCTCTGGCTGGAGGGGGGTAAGTTGCTTCATTAAAAATATTATAGGGGTAAATTGATTTTTTTCCAAATTATAAAGGGGTATATTGAACATTCTGCATTTCATAGGGGGTAAATTGCCATTAACTTTGTAGAAAAATTGGGTTTGGTACCAAAATTGCAATGAAAACCTATCCTATGGTACCAAATTTGCATTTTCGTATCCAATTGTACCAAAAGTACAAGTTAGCCTATCCTATGGTACCAAAAAAGCAATATTCCCGTTTCCTTAATATTTGTTCAACAATCTTAAACTACATGTTTTTAGGATTGGAAGGATTGTACTACATCCATTTTTAAATACATGTCGTTTTATAAAAGAAAATATATATTCTTAAATACATGTTGTTTTAGAAGTCCAAGAGATAATTTTTTTTTTACAAGTTTACTCTGTTTCATTAGTGATTGATATGGGAAGTTAGAGATTTTTTTTATTTCTTTTCAAGGATAATATTCTCCTATTCCCTCCATTCCAAAATAATTATCGCTTTAGAGATTTTTCCCCCACCCCCCCCCCCCCCCACCCCCCCCCCCCCCCACCCCCCCCCCCCCCCACCCCCCCCCCCCCCCACCCCCCCCCCCCCCCACCCCCCCCCCCCCCCACCCCCCCCCCCCCCCACCCCCCCCCCCCCCCACCCCCCCCCCCCCCCACCCCCCCCCCCCCCCACCCCCCCCCCCCCCCACCCCCCCCCCCCCCCACCCCCCCCCCCCCCCACCCCCCCCCCCCCCCACCCCCCCCCCCCCCCACCCCCCCCCCCCCCCACCCCCCCCCCCCCCCACCCCCCCCCCCCCCCACCCCCCCCCCCCCCCACCCCCCCCCCCCCCCACCCCCCCCCCCCCCCACCCCCCCCCCCCCCCACCCCCCCCCCCCCCCACCCCCCCCCCCCCCCACCCCCCCCCCCCCCCACCCCCCCCCCCCCCCACCCCCCCCCCCCCCCACCCCCCCCCCCCCCCACCCCCCCCCCCCCCCACCCCCCCCCCCCCCCACCCCCCCCCCCCCAATTCACCCCCCACCCCCCTCTTGAGTATGAAAAATGAAAATTTTGATCAATCATGCATAAAAGCAAAGAAATCTATACCAAAATATTCATGAAAATGACTCAATATTTAGAGAATTTTTTACTAACTTGTTTAACATCGATCTTAGATTATTTTAAGAATCATTTTACCTTTGAAATTTCTCAAAAAGTTGAATCAAAACAAGAACATATGAGATTTGCTTTAAAATGCTGTATCCGGGAACGTGTTCCAATTCTCTCTTTTCTATTAAAAAAAGGGGGTGGTGATTTTATAACTGGACCCCAGAAGTTTAGTTGTATTACAAGGAACTCCATTACATTTCAAAAATTACAAGGAAATCCAGACTAGCTAGGTACCAAAACACCTCTTACAATTTCAACAATCCTTACAAGAACATCCTCTACAATTTTTGAAAATATTTATAAAAAATCCCTGTAAGGGTATCCTTGTAATTTTTGAAACCATAGGAAATTTTTCTTTAATTACAGAAAACCTTAGGGGATCCAAGTGTAAATTACCCTTAAAAAGTTATGTTTCTTTAAGAAAATAGATGCGCTCACTTTTCTGTGCGTCTTTCTAATTACATACAGTATGGGTGCTAATAATTGCCTAGTTGCATTATCTTGTCTATTTTATATGTGCATTAATATTAATATATGTATATGCAACTTAGAGCTGTCATGTTCATTTTATTTTGAAGCGTCTTGAAAGAAATTATTCAAGGAATTAAGTTATATTTAATACTTGAATGCTCTTGAAAAAATAAAAATAAATATGTATATGCAATAATAATTTTAAAAAAATTCAATTTTTTTTGGGGACAGGGGCACAGCCTACTATTGTAAACAAAACATATATTGGATTAAGTCAAATATAAATATTAAAAACAAGGATCAAATTTCGTTTAGAATGTATGTAAGTTTTTCGAGAAACACTAGGAAAAGTTGTAAAAAAAAGTTACAAAATTAAGAAACATGACAGAGTTTAAAATAGTTTCAGAAGTACACCTTATTGTCGTTTCGTTGATTCAAAAAAGGAAACTTTTCGATATTTTCAACGGAAAAGATGAAAATTTTGATCATTGATAAAAAAAAACATTGAAGGTCTATATGACATTCTTGCATAATATCACAAAATCCATCTATGATAAAACTAGTATCAAATTTCTCAATAAAGGATATAAATAGTTAAACATAAGAGGATGTAACTTTCAAATGGACAAAAATAATTGAAAAACAACCGTTTCCTAAAGAAAAAATAGATTATTTAGGTTACTTTTCATTTTTGTTTAGAAAAATTAGATCCAGGTCTTAATTTAATTGGTTCCATAATAATAAAATATTACTCAATCATAAGAAAATAATATGAAACTTAAGACCATAAATGTGGAACCAATTCAACTATTCAGGTTTAGATAAAAAAAAAATAGAGAAAAAAATTATGCTTAAATACACGGTAAATTAACTAAACTAGTTTTCTTATTGGAATTAGTTTATGGCCCCAAGCTCAACTCATATACAAAAGGAAAATTTGGACCTATACTATGATACCTATACTATTTGTATTAATATATATTTACACTCAGACCCCCCAGGTTTGGGCATATTACAAGAAATCCCCCGCTATTTAAAAAATTACAGGGACACCCCCTCAGGTTTGGGCATATTACAAGAAACCCCTTACGATACTAAAAATAGACGGAATTTGATGACGTCGGCAAATTTTTTTTTTGATTTTTCAAATTTACCCCTGGCTAAATATACCCACAGGGGGTGTCTATGTAATAATATTGTACCACAGGGGGTGTATTTGAAAGATTACAATAACTTCAGGGAGTTACTTATAACCAACGGTCATATTTTAAAAAATGACCAATGGATGTTAATGTTGGCCATATATTTTGACTATAAATTTCATGGGGGTACTTATAGCCAATGGTCATATTTTTAAAAATGACAATGGATGTTACTGTTGGCCATATATTTTGACTAGAAATCAAAATGTTCACGTGTATTGATAATACAACTTTAAATCTCGGCGTGCATCTGCAACCATTATGGGTGCATTCTTCACACACCCTACACATGAATATTTTGATTATCGATATTTTAAACATCGTACAATACCTCTTGAATTTGATGATGAAATTATCAAATTTGTGGGATGAAATGCAAAAAAAATAAAAACATTTGGACTGCTATTTATAACCAAAATATGTGGCCAACAGTAACATCCAATGGTCATTTTTTAAAATTTGACAGTTGGCTACAAGTAACTCCCTAAAGTTATGTAATATTTCAAATACACCCTTGTGGTATAATATTATTACATAGACACCCCATGTGGTATAATATTATTACATAGATACCCCATGTGGGTATATTTAACCAGGGGTAAATTTGGAAAATCAATTTTTTTTTGCTGACGTCATCAAATTCCATTTGCTTTTAACGCCATAAGGAATTTCTTGTAATATGCCCAAACATGAGGGGGTGTCCCTGTAATTTTTGAAACAACGGGGGATTTCTTGTAATATGCCCAAACCTGAAGGGGTTTGAGTGTAAATCACCCAAGAATTTATGAATGAACAAATGATTGAACAAAGTGTTGAGTACCCATGTGATGCGGGTGAAATCCTATGTGTTTGTACCATAAAAACCAATTTTTTGAATTGTCATTCGATGGATAACATTGCACCATCGGTGCCTCAACCAACGATTTTCAACTCATCGGCGAACAAAGAACTTTTGGATATGATCCATCGATGCACTTACTAATGCACCGATGCCACAACCAGTCATCGAATGAGAGGCATAATAGATTAACACTATACATAAATTGAACACGATTTAAGTTGTCTACAAAAACAAACGTTACCTATTTTTTATACTACGTCACACAAGTTACATTGTATGATAGAATACTTTAATTTACTTGTAGAAATTCTAGTTTTGTCGTTCATAACTATATTAAATGGGTCAAGCTATCATATTTTGTTGATATTGTTAAGTTTTTTTATAATGGAGGTGTCCCATTATTCAATCACTATAATCTTTTTAGTTGTGTTTTGTTGATGAATGTGATATTAAAAGAAGAAGAAAAAAGTGATAGGTTACTTTAAACCGGAATTTTATTGAAGAACGCCGTCTTATATTTAAAAAAAAAAAGAATATAATTAGGAGAATATTAAAACCTTATAAAGAACAAAAGAGAATATTACTCGGACAATGTCAATTCTAGGCACAAAAACCTAGACTTTTAAGTTTTCAGGGGCAGAGTTCTCTTGCCTAATTAGGGCAAAATCCTGGGGATGTGGCAGGGGCAGAGTTCCATAGTTCCCAGCTGCCCTGCCCCTGCCCCCATCCCCAATTCCTGTCTATTCAAATTCAATTATGAGGTTTTTTACTTTATTTAATTTTTATTTAATTATTTCTTACTTTCACCATTATAATGATTCTATAATAATAATAATAATAATATAATTAAATTAATAATAATACTAAAATCTTTAAATTAAGAATAATAATAATAGTAAAAACATTCTTTAAATTGTCGGAGTACGTACAACACGAAAATACAGGTGTGGGCAATATATGGTCCGCAGGCATAAACCGTGTTTATGAAATGTATTTCAAATTAATTTGTAGTTTGTTTAGGTGTTTTCTTGCTTAAGTGTTTGTCCACTTATTTATTTTTATCTTGCTTAAGTGTATGTTACCTTGTTTGTTCTTATTTTATTAATCAAATTAAATCGTATTGTTCCAATTATTTTTCATTGCAATTTATTAAAATTCATGTTGGTGATTTAATGTGATAAATATATTTACAAAAAATTCAACATAAAAATATTATAATTAAATAATCCATTTATAAATTAAGTATTGAATTTTTTGTCTAAGTGTTTAAATTATATTTTCATTTAAATTGAAAAATCATATTGTTTAAATATATAACCACATTTATTCTAATTAAATGATTTATCTTAATTGTCATTTTTAAAAAGAAATTAAAATTTTAATTTAATAAATTAAAAATGTCATAAAAAATGTGAACAATAAAAGTTAAACAAAAAAAATTGAACAAGAAATTATATTCCAAAACATATAAATATACTACACTATTAATTAATAATACTATTTAAAAACAATAATAATAAATATTTTGATCAAGGGGCGCCAAGTGCCCCCCTGATTGCTGCATGGGTGCGTGTGCCCAAGCAGCTGGCATAAGCATCGACGTGCCTGCCGGGGTAGGTGGGGAGCTCTAGTCACCTCCCCATATACTCCCCATAGACCACTTCCCCACCACTCCCCATATTAATTTCTACAATCCCATGGTAACTTTGTATAACAAGACAACATTATTTGGGTGAAATACAGTTTTCCCCCTTAAAGTATGAGGATGGTATCAGTTATCCCCTTAAAGTATCACTTGTAACATTTACACCTCTTTGTTATAATTTTGTAGTTTTTATTTCAAAAATATCCCCGACTCTTTCATAAATTATAAATTTATGTATTAATTTATCAAAATAATTGTCTCTTTATTAATTATGAATCCATTCATCCACCAAACAACATTATGTTTCAATTTTTTCATTTATTTTGTTTTCTTCCATTTTTCGATCTCAGTTTTTTTTCTTTATTTTAATCTCATTTTTTCTAATCGAAGGAAACCGAAGAAATGAAGGAATTAAGAAATTGAAACATAATATTGTTTGGTGTCAAACTTGATTTTTGCGAGAAAGAATTTGAAGGAAAATTACTTTGAATAATAATTTGTATCGAAAATAAATGAGATAATTATCACCAAATAAAAACTCGAAAAAATATAAAGAAAAAATTGAGATAGAAATAAAAAAAATGAAACATAACATAAAGAAAACAAAATGACACACAAATAAAGAAAAAAAAATGAGATGGAAATAAAGAAAAAATTTGAGACCATAAAATCGAAGGAAATAAAAGAAATGAAGAAATTGAAATATAATATTGTTTGGTGGATGGATGAATTCATAATTGATAAATATTCTTTTTTTGATAAATTAATGAAGAAACAATTTATTTTTTATAAAAGGACGCGGGTAATTTTAGAATAAATGTTCAATAACTTTAGGGGGTAATTGGTATCATCCCAATACTTGGAAAAACCAAATTTCACCCTAATTATTTAAGTAAGAAGTTTAGTTTTGTATGGAAAAGGGGAAAACACATAGCAGTCCCCCCAGCTGTCTTAGATATGTTATACATATAAACCTTTGGAATGTGAGGAAATGCTCCCTCTGTTTTTTTTATTCGTCGTTTTGGCAAAAAAAAAAATTGTTTACTTTTATTTGTTGTTTTAGGATTTCAATGTAAAATTATTTATTTCTACCAAATTTACCTTTCTTAATAATACTTGTAATTAATGCTATGATTATTTGATTAAAAGAGTATTTTGGGATTTTTGCTTCAAAAAGTGACTATTTCTTACATTTCTTAATTCGTGTGCAATCCTCCAAAACGACAAATAAAAAACCCGATGGAGTAAGAGTAAGACTCAATTTTCAAAAAAAATAATTGTTTTTTTTAGAATATATAGATCATATACCTTTCACATAACTAATGATGTAGTACTATTAATTCTAAGCCATTATTTTTAGGATGTAAATTAAGATATTCATTTAACTTTTATCTAAAATTTTATGTCAACTTAAACGAGAATAAATAGGGAAATAGTATATAATTATGTACTTAGACATATATACCAAGGATACATTTTCAGATTCGACCTTACAATACTGATGTTATTGTTTATTTTAAGTATTATGATTCTTTTAATTTCCTTCTATTAGTTATTTTTTTTCTATAGGAGTTTATTTACACAGTTATCTAGTTTCCTAGCTAGTGTTTGAGAAGATTACATTGGTATTTTTTTTTTGGTTTCCCAAGTGTTTAATCCCTTTCGAGGCGCGTCGGGCACATAAAGTGAGAACCTCTCCCAACAAGGATTCGTAGTGACTAGTCCCACTAGACCAATCACCTATTGGTAAGATTACATTGTTATATTTTCATAGAATTGTACGAATAAATAATCACATGGTTTCTCACATATTGTAGTTATTCTTACACAGATTAGAGTAAGAAATGTAGTCCTTCTAACTTCCCTTAAAATAAGAAATAACATATACTCCCTCCATGTCCTAAATATAAGTCATTTTAATTAGTAAAAAGAAAAGGCTAGTGATATTGCCAGAACAATATTTGTTGCTGTTAGAGGAAATTTAATTGAATGACAAATATACCCTCATCAATTCAGAAGCCAGCAAAATTTTCTTTTAATGAAAAAGGCGTTGAATGGTCAAAATCCCAAATTTTCATGTCACATGGCCTGTACATGGGAAAATTTCGGGCCAATATTGAAATTGGGCCTCAATTGGCACCAAAACTGCCACTGATATTGAAGTTGTGGCACCAAAAGTGTCAGCCTGAAAAGTTATGGGGTAGAAACGTCAGTGGACTATAGTTGTAGCACCAAAAATGCAATAATTCCATTTTAATTCAGTGGGAATTTTTATATATTTGTCAAGGGTAATTTAGTCAATCACAAACTTTTGCTCTGGCAGGAACAAAACCAGCTCTGACATTATCATATTAGAAATTCAAGAGAGACTTAAATTACCTTTTCATTATTTTACTCTTTCTTCTCGTAATGATTGAACTCCTAAATATTCTAAATATCTTTCAATTTGCAATGATAGTTTTGTACTTTGAGCCTTTTATTTCCCTAAGATTTAGGTATTAACAGTTACTTAAGGGAAAATTGCTTTTTTGGTACTATAGGATAGACCTACTTGCAATTTTGGTACCATTGGATACGAAAATGCAACTTTGGTACCATAGGATAGGTTTTCATTGCAACTTTGGTACCAAACCCAATTTTCCCTAAAGTTAATGATAATTTAACCCATATAAAATGCATAATGTTCAATTTACCCCCTCGTGGTTTAAAAAAGAGCATTTTACCCCCGGAAATTTTGTAAAAGTTTCACATCGCCTTCTTGATATTTTTATAGGCGGCACTTTATCTATTTTTATTAAGATAATGTGGCATTTTACCCTCTATGTTATGATACATGTGGCAATTTATCCCCCTATGTTATAAAATAGTTTGCATGCCTACTCTCAATTTCGGCAAGTGAGTTACACTCTCTGGCTGAAGGGGGGTAAATTGCTTCATTAAAAATTTTATAGGGGTAAATTGATTTTTTTCCAAATTATAAAGGGGTAAATTGAACATTATGCATTTCATAGGGGGTAAATTGCCATTAACTTGTAGAAAAATTGGGTTTGGTACCAAAATTACAATGAAAACCTATCATATGGTACCAAATTTGTATTTTCGTATCCAATTGTACCAAAAGTACAAGTTAGCCTATCCTATGGTACCAAAAAAGCAATATTCCCGTTTCCTTAATATTTGTTCAACAATCTTAAACTACATGTTTTTAGGATTGGAAGGATTGTACTACATCCATTTTTAAATACATGTCGTTTTATAAAAGAAAATATATATTCTTAAATACATGTTGTTTTAGAAGTCCAAGAGATAATTTTTTTTTTACAAGTTTACTCTGTTTCATTAGTGATTGATATGGGAAGTTAGAGATTTTTTTTATTTCTTTTCAAGGATAATATTCTCCTATTCCCTCCATTCCAAAATAATTATCGCTTTAGAGATTTTTTTATGTTTCAAATTAATTGTCGTTTTAGGATTCCAATACATCATTAATAACATATCTTCCAATTTTACCCATATTTACTCTTTGTTTTTCTCTCTCTCTCTCTCTTCTACTTTA
This sequence comes from Penstemon davidsonii, assembly GCA_034814905.1. Classification (NCBI taxonomy): domain Eukaryota; kingdom Viridiplantae; phylum Streptophyta; class Magnoliopsida; order Lamiales; family Plantaginaceae; genus Penstemon; species Penstemon davidsonii. The sequence goes on from JAYDYQ010002688.1 coordinate 12,465,258, forward strand.
ACCAATTATTCTCTCTCTTCTAACCAAATAAATAAGTGTATTTTAGGTATAACTCTAACTTTTTCCTAAATTCAAGGCTAATTATTAGTTTCCTTAATATTACTCCCTTCGTTTCAAAATATCTGTCTTTTCACATGTATGCACACAAATTAAGAAAATCATTGAATATAGCTGAATTCTAAGAGGAAAATAATGAAAAAGACTAAGATACCCTTTTAATTAATTATCCTCCACTAATATTTGAGAAAATTTATGAGTATAAAGGGCAAAAATGGAAAAAGAGTAATTAATACTTTATTGGAAATCTAAAGTGACAGATAATATGGCACAAGAAAAACTCTTCAAAGCGACAGATATTATGAAACGGAGGGAGTATCTTTAATCCGTGTGCAACAATCATAAAGGACATGTATTTAGAAATAAAGGTAGTTTCCATAGATGTTGCACGTAAATCTGTAACAAAAATATCTAGCATTAATGCAAAACATCATGAACTGGCCATGGTCAACAATTGTGCTCTCTGCATGAGAGTTTTGACATGAAGTTAGTTGAATGACAAAAAATACTTGATTATCTTATGCCCTTCTTGATATGAATGTTTTGAAATTAGTCTAAAAAGCAATTAATAAGACGGAGAGTGACTTCTTCTCGTTAAGATCATTATAAATCATTAACTAAACTTATACTCCCTTCGTTCCACACCAAGATAATTTTTTTTTTTCCAAAATATTTGTCGCTTTAGGATTCTAATGCAATATTAATTATCTCCTTTTCAATTTAGCCCTTATTTATTACACCTAAAAACTCTATCTTATTTATTCCAATGGAATATTAATTATAATTAAGGGTATTTTAGGTATATTTTTTTATTTTTTAACCAAAAATTAATGTTATTTATTTGGATCCTTAATGCCCGTACAATACTCTAAAACAATAGATATTGTGGAACGAATGAAGTATCAAATTATAATGAATCAAACCTAAATATTAACTAAACTTATAATTAAATCAAATAAAAATAAACAAACAAGTTTGTCTAAATGATTAACAATGTTTATATCAAATCATATTGAATCGATAAAGCTCATATGAAATCAAAATAATCAAACAAGCTTAACAAATACTCTCTCCGTCCCATTATTTTTACTCCATTAGCTACAGTATATGGTCAACCTTTTCAATTTTTTTAAGTGACTTATCATATTAAATTATTCATATTTGTGGTGTATTAAACTTTTTTAATATTAATATAATATTATCAACTTATTATTGAAATATATTAATTAAATTATTTATTGTAAATTTAGTCAAGTTGACTGACCAACTGTACCAATGGGGAAAAAAACTGTGATGGAGGAAGTACTTTAATAAAATAGAAACAACTCAAATTAACTATGAGATATTAGTGGAATCAAAGAGCACAAAAAGCTAATTAACTATAACTAATAACAAGTTACACTTGAAAGAAGCTTATAATTAAAAAACAAGCACAAATAATAGACCTCTTAATAAAATTAAAAATAGCTACAAAAAGGCACATAGACAAACTAGAAATTAAATAAAATATATCAGCAAAATATTTAAAATTGAAAACGACAAAAAAAAAAAAAAAAAAAACTCTAAAATTTTTGTTGTGGAAATTGAATATCACACTTTTTCTTAGCCGACACCCGCCACCCGCCAGAATGGAAATAAAGTTGTGAATAGTAAAAAATATGTAACCCCAATTGGTAGTGTTAAAATTAAGAAAGAGTTTGAAGGATATAAATGTCATAAAAATATTTTTATTTTATTTAAAAAATATCATCAGTCTCAAAAACTGGCCATGACATTCCCTTAAAAAGCAATAGCAAAACCAGACTCAAACACTGAAAAATCAAACTTCTTGGAAAAATACTGAAAAAAAAGCAGTTGCAAAAACCTCGTAGTAGTATTATTAAAAAAATGGCTTCAAATCTGTGTCACGTTGCCATTTCCTACTCCACAACACGGCAAGTGTCAAGTGATTTATTGGGACGAATCATAGGCTGTGATATATATTCCACAAAAGGACAATCAAAACAAAAACAACAATATTTTTTGGATAAATTAAAAAACAAAAGAAACATATATTATATTTTAGTAAAAGAAACAAGACGTACAATGTTGGTCGTCTTCCACTTTTGACGTCTCTGCACCCACAAGTCTCTGTTGACCCATTAGTAGCATCAGTCAATATAACCATTACAAATTTTCAAGTAGATATCCATATCTCATTATTTATTAAATGGGAAAAATTAAAAAGAAGGTAAATTGGATACGTAACAAATCAAATTAAATTAAATTAATTCAATGCCACCGATTTGCCACCATTAATTAAATTTAATCACGTCTTCTTCTCTCACCATTTTGGATACGTAAAAAATATTATAGATTGGTGTATATGAGAGAGCTAGGGGAAATCAGCACATTAGGACGAATTAATTCATGATTTTTTTAATTTTCCAATTGTGTTGTGGGTCTTATATTTAATATTTTCTCATTAATTAAAAGTGGATCAGGGGATGGGGAGGAAGGTGGAGAAGAAAGATTCTTCATAAATTCTTTTTTATTATTAAAATTAAAAGTAGGTTGAATTTCTGCAAAAACAGTAACTAGGGACCAAAAATGTGGCCCAATTTTCAAAAAAAAAAAAAAAGAGAGGCATATGTGGCCCGTTGGCACACCAATTCTTACCATTTTTTTCTTCTTTTAAAGAAACTGGCACACCATTTCTTACCATAGCGTAACGGGTATGGGCCCACTTGAATAGATTTACGACCTATATAAAAGGCATACAAATTTGCTTCTTCATTGAGGCGAACAACTTTGAGTGAACTTTTGAGTGTAATATAATAGAATTGCGGAATTTATTAGAGATTCGGTCAGCTTCTTTTTCCTTGATTACAAACAATTTTCTTGATAATTACCTCATAAATCGTTTAACATTCAATTTAAGATTCTTGATAATTATGGTTGCTTACTAATTTCATATTCTCTCTCTTTTTTTGTTATTAGAAATCAAGAAAGGAATAGCGAATAATATCATGAATTGTTCGGATACTCCATTGCTGTCAGAACTGGTAATTTTTCCGATATAACAAAATATATCCAATTAAATTTGTTAGATAGTATTAATAAGTGATTTTATTTTTTAGTCACAATTAAATTTGCAAGAATATATAATTGTCGTTTAAATATAGAATATATACAATTTTTTTATTGTCATTATTTAGTACTCCATAGTACTACTGTTACGTTTAATTTTGGTAAATCGACCATATGATGTGTTAAAAGTGAAATTAATTGGTTGACAATATGATTGCATTACAGGAACTGGACGAATTAATTTTGGACATGGGTGGGGCCCATGATGATCATGTAATGGATTATTCATATGAAGAAGAGTTTGCAGCAGTATTGGGACAAAACTTTCAAAGCTATTTTTCCGCAGGAGTACACAATAACTCATCACCATCATCATCGTCAAGCTCAGATTTCATTAACAACAACATTAATATTAATTCCATCACCCCAACCAATATTGAACCTGAGCAAAATCCGGACAATCACTCAAAATTTGATGGTGTTGTTAAGCCACCTCATCAAGATTCTTCAACTCCCATCATTCTAAACTTCGGGAACTCGAATCGTTCCAAAAAGGTAATCGATATTTGTCATTCGTCTTTGCATTGTGACAGTAAGTTTAGTCCTGTCACAAATTGTAACGAGTACAATAGTGACAAAAAATATTCTTAAGTTATAATTACTAATAACAAATTAATTAAGTTGTCACTCTTGACAACTACTGACACATATTCTGATAACAATCTGGTAGCAATAAATATCACGTATGCTCACTATAGATGTATCACTAATTGGTCATTGTGATAAATTAATTACTGGGAGTATTATTTTTATTTGTTTACAAAAATAATTTTATTGACGACATTTGAATGTTATTGAATACATTTAAACGACGACAATGATTCTTAATTTTCTAAATTCCACACCCTTAAACAGGTAAAAAACGACGTGCAACTGAATCCCGAACAAGAGGCTGCTGTTTCGGAAATATTCAAGTCATATAATGTAAATTCCGAAGAATCTATCCATTTTAGCGCTCAACAAGCAAAGAAGAGGAGTCGGATTCGGCCGCCATCGCAAACTTATGATCATATTGTTGCCGAGAGAAAGCGTCGGGAGCAGCTCAGCCAGCTCTTCATTGCTCTTTCAGCCATTGTTCCTGGCCTAAAGAAGGTTTGTTCATAGATCTCAAAAAATCATTATTTTTGGGCCAAATTTTATCATTTAATTAATTAACCTCCCTGATGTTTAAAGGGTAATTTACGTACCCTTCCAAAAATACAATTTTAACCTTAACTATATTGTATTGTTTACCTTCTTATAATATGTTTAATGGACAATTTATCCCCTTTGGAAAAAAAAAATATTTTGCAGATTACTCACTTGAAAGATAAAAATTAATTGATATTATACAACTGCATTTTGGTATTAACATAAAAATTAAGTTACATCGGGATGAATTTTTTTATGTCACTTTTATGTCGCATTTTTATATTATACCTATAGATATATATTTTGACTCGTGTAATAAATTAAAAATATGTATGGACGATCCACACATACATTTGAGTGATGGATCCATCATATGACACCAGAGTTTACACAACAACGAGATTAAAATATATTTTGCCATTTTATACATACTTTTCTTTAAAGAGATAAATTCTCATTTATAAATACTCAATCATTTTAATTTCAGATGGACAAAACTTCTGTTCTTGGAGATGCAATAAAGTATTTGAAACACCTCCAAGAAAGAGTCGGAAAGCTGGAAGAACAAGCGGCGAATCAGACAATTCAATCGGCGGTGCTTGTTAAGAAGTCGCAGATTATCGAGGAGGACGAGGGGTCTTCCGATGAAAAGTCCGGCTGCTCCGAGGAGCAGATGTTGCCGGAGATTGAAGCAAAGGTTTGCAGAAATAATATACTTCTCAAGATACAATGTGAGAAACAAAAGGGTGTTCTTGTCAATTTACTCAGCAAATTGGACACTCTTGGTTTGGTTGTTGTCAGCACTAATGTCACCCGGTTTGGAAATTTGATTCTTGATATCACCATTATTGCGGAGGTTAGTTATTACATATACATTAATGTGAATCGTAAATACACAGTTTAGTTGATAAAAAAAACAATTAATGTGAATATATATATATATATATATATATATATATATATATATATATATATATATATATACCCTTTTTAAATAATTAATTCTGCAATTTAATTTCATCTACGGTGGACTGAATATTTGCTTTGTCTTATGATTGCAGATGGAGAAACAATTCAGCTTGAATGTGAAAGAATTAGTGACTGTTCTTAGTGCAACTCTCCAGCCCGCTACATGAACACAGAAAATATTTCTACTTTTTTATTTTTTTCCTTTCGAAGCGCGTTGGACATATAATAAGGGAACCTCTCCTAATAGGAATTCAAGTTTGAGTCGTCACTTTGAGGGTACTAGTTCCTTCTGCTAGACCAATCACTTGTTGGTTAATAATGTGTATGGAGCTGAGGACGTATTCGTCTAACGTGTTGTTTCATACTTTTAAAAATGTGAACTAAATTTCTAACTGTATTATTTGTTATCGAATGATTGATGAAGCAGTGTTAATATTTCCTTAATTAAATTCCAGAAAACCTCAAAGATTCATAATTTTTTTGTCAAGTTATTTCTGTTAACATTTATTGTTTATTAAATTCATAAATGTGGCTTAAAATTAAGTTTAACTCGACTGTTTATGATAAGCTAATAAGCTAATTCGTATGGGTGTCAGATTAACAGTGACTAGATAAGATATCATACAACTAAAGGACACTATAAAATTACATTTAATAAAGTATGGGACGTCAAATATGTAATTAAAATATAGGGTGAAATACAGTTTTCTCGTATAGGGTGGTATAAAGTATTACTTGTAACACTTACCCATCTGTTATAATTTTGGAGTTTTTATTTCAAAAATACCATCGCCCCTTTTATAAATAATAAAATTCTTTATTAATTTATCAAAAAAATAAAAATTATCTCTTTATTAATTATGAATCCATCCATCTACCAAACAACATTATGTTTCAATTTCTTCATTTCTTTCCTTTTGTTTTTCAATCTCAAATTATTTTCATCTCATTTTTTTCTTCATTTATGTTTCAATTTGATTTCTTTATTTTTGGTTTCAATTTTTATTTTAATATTTTTCTCAGTTTTTATTTGGTGATAATTATCTCATTTATTTTCGGCACAAATTATTATTTAAAATGTTGAGTAATTCTCCTTCAAATTCTTTCTCACAAAATTCAAGTTTGACACTAGTCCATACTATTGGTAATAATTCTGTTGGTATTGAATCTACTTCTGATTGGTAATAGATGTATAAACATGTTAGGATAATTATAGATGATGAATTAACGATACAAGGCTGAGTTAAGTTCGAATTTTTCAAGTAAAATTTTGAATTATAATTTGTAATGAAAACAAAGGAGGTAATTATCACTAAATAAATCTGAGACAAATTGTAAAGAAAAAATTTGAGATATAAATAAAGAAAAAAATTGAAACAACAAATAAACAAAATAAATTTAAACGGAAATAAAGGAAAAAATTGAGACCAAAAACCGAAGGAAACAAAAAACATGAAGAAATTGAACATAATATTGTTTGGTGGATGGATGAATACATTATTAATACAGATTTTTTTTGATAAATTATAAAGAAATAATTTATTTGTTATAAAAGGGACGGGGGTAATTTTGGAATAAAATGTGCAATACTATAATAGAGGGGAGCTAGTAAATATTACAAATGATACTTTAAGGGGATAACTAGTACCACCCTCATACTTTAAGGGAAGAAACTTTATTTCACCCTAAAATATATAGAGAGATTATTCTACTGTAATTATCAAACTTTGTTGACTTGTTTATTTGTTTTAGGCAAAAATTTATTTTTAATACATAAAACTTGACATATTTCACTTTTCATATCAAACTCACAAAAAATATACCAATTTCACGACAAACGTTACAAAATGATATTTCCGTTAGTTTTTTTTATGAAATTGTCACGTGGACGTAAAAATTTAAACTACTAATATTTTTTATAATATTAAGATTAATAAAAATGATTAAACTTTGGTGATTTTGCAGATTGACTCCTACCTTTTGGTGATTTCGTGAATTGACCCCTGTCTCCTTCCTCACGCACTATCACTTTCTTTTGGTAGTTGCTCGCCGGAAATAGGAGATGGATTTTGTTCGTCTCTTTACCCCGAACACATACGTATAATAAATTTCATACTACGTTGAGTGAATAGTTCAATTTTTGCATTTGAAAATCTCGCGAAGCCCTTCTCCTCGCAAATTTCATATCGCGATTGCGGCCTTTTTCATATTTTTTTTGCGTCATCTCAATCGATCCTTTGAACCAGGGCTTCAATCTCTATGGTTTAATTTCCTCAATAAAACTAACGAAAATATCACTTTTGAAACGTCTGTCAAGAATTAGTATGTTTTTTGCGAGTTAAATATGAAGAGTGAAATTTGCCAAGTTTTATTGTATGAAAAATGAATTTTGCCATTAGTCTTAGGTCTTCGGGTCTTTGAATATTATAGTCTAAAGTCTAAACGTTATTTTCCCTCCGACCCTCCCACATCAAGAGAAGAAAGAAAATTTGATTATTTAGAAGACCAAGCGATCGAAGACCAAGCGATCCGTTTAAAAATGTTCGAAATTCATCAGTTTTCAACATGTAAATTTATTCCTCTAAGTAATTTATAAACCCTTTTGTGTAAATTCTAAATCTGCAAATAGGATCTAGAGCTTGAAGTCTTATTTTTTGAATTTTTTCATATGCTTGTCCAATTTCATCCAGTACTTTGTTGATCTGACTATAAGAAATGGTAAAATTGCTTTATTGGTACCACATAATAGGGTGATTAGCAAATTTGGTAGCAAATATATTGAGTTGCACATTTCATACCATAATTAACACACAACTGCACATGTACATTTCGTACAGTCCAGGAGGTGATCTTTGAATAGGAGAAAAACATATCGATATGTAGGGTCCCAAATGAATTGGAAGAACATCTGACGGACCGGATCACAAAAGGCAAGAGGTTTTCAATCGTAACTACTAACATAATTTTTCCCTAAAAGAATGTTGAAATAATAGTCTCATGTGTTAAATTATGATATGTAGTGTGAAATATATACCTCGGTAACATAGTTGCAAGCTAACCTACTGTACGAGAAAATAATATTGCCTAGGAAAATTAGTTTATGCAAGTAGTTGCAGGCGTGGTGTGTTCTATGCAGTGGCGTAGTCAGGATATAATCTCAGTGGGGTCACTATAATACCAAATAGACTATATGTATTTTTTTTTCAGCAAGAAATTATATTAATTTTGACTACTAGTGACCACAAAATTAAGAAAAAATTTAAGGAAAAAATAAAAAATTTAAATAAAATTGATTCAAACTAAAAAATGATTAGCTAGATACCTACAAATTTTTAAGTATTATTAATCGTCAAATATTGAAACTGCTTTACAATTGAATTAATCGAAAATATATAATATGCATCTTTCTTAATATATGTAATTATGCTAGCTATTATCTAATCATTCATTTGTCATGCCTATCTCGATTTTTAATATACTTAATTCATAGTTAAAAACGAAATTCTCCACGTTTGATGTTGTCAAAGTCAATGCCAATTGGACTTTCTAGGTTTATACAAACATGTAAGTATGTAGTGATAATTTTGTCAAATATTCAATTAATACTTCAAAAAATAAACCATGTAAAATAGTTAATTAGTGTTTTACAAGTTTTCATAAGACACACACTCTTTATTCAAAACATGGATCCTTTGTTATAGAATTTTTCATTTTATTCAGTGGGGTCCATTGAAAGCCATTTCAAAATGAACATAAATTTTGCAAAGAATATACTATCATTTCTACACTAAAGTGGTGTTTGCAAATGCTTCTAGGAAGTACTTTTCAGCTTATTTTCCTCGAAAAGCGGTTTTTCAGTGTTTGCAAACTCTGCTTTTGCTTTTGCTTCTCAACAAAAAAGCAGTTAGAAGCTGGTTTTGGAAAAGCATGTCATGACCTGCTTTTGGGGCTGGTGGCATTCTTGTAATAAAATAGAAGCAGTTTTGTGACATTTATATCCTTAATATTTTCTCTTAATTCCAACAATACCCTCATTTTCTATTTTATGTAATTGATGCTATTTAGTTTTACTTTTCACAATTTTATTTATATTCTTGCGGATAATGACTATAAAAAATATTATATTCATTTTTTACAAGAAAAAAATTATTTTTGTTTGTGTGTCGTCTTCGATTCAGAATATGTTGTTCATATATATATATATATATTTTATTTTTTTTAATTTCTAGTTTAGCTTTGTGCATTGTTGTAGCCATTTTTAATTTTATGTAGGGTTTTATTATTTTTGTTTGTTCGCTAATTATAAGTTTTTTTATAATGGTAACTTGAAATTAGTTAGTTTTTTATGCTCAACTTGTTTGTTTATTTTTTTATTGTTTGTTTATTTTGATTTCACTAATAGCTTATTGTTAGTTTGATTTATTTCTATTTTACTAAAGGATTCATTCTAATTTGATTTAAACTTAGTTAATATTTAGTTGATTTTGTTTGATTCATTATAATTAAATATAAACTTAATTGATGATTTATAATAATTTTGTTTGATTCATTTGATTTGATAAAGTTTAGCCAATGGTTTACATATATAATTATAACATTGTTTGTTTTGATCTTAGTTGCTTTACGTGTGTCTTACAAAAAGACGTTTTCAAAAATTAAACAAAATTAATTTATGAACATGCCAAGTAAAGAGTAAAATAGGGCTTGTAATAAAATTCATTTAAAATAAAATTAATGTATGAACATACCAAGTTAAGGGTAAAATAGGACTTGTAATAAAATTCATATAAAACAAAAGACTTACTATATTCTGCTTTTCAGAAATTGCAAACACCTACATAATTGTTTTAAGCTGCTTTTTACCTTATTTTGCAAACATCCCATGCTTTTTCCTAAAAGTACTTTTTAATTACTTTAAGCAAAAGCAACTGCTTTTCCAGATAGAGAAGCTATTGCAAACACCCCCTAAGTCCAAACTTCCACTGGGGTCATTTTCTATGTTAAATTTCATGATTTCATTTATGGAGTTTATGTTTTAGTACTCTTATAGTTATTCTAGGAAAGGTGGTCCGTGAATTTGTCATAATAGGTGGATAACATATTTTACGACTGTAAATTCAATTAAATACTTGATATTCGATTCAAATTTGATCAATTAAAGTTTGTCCAATCTATGTTCCTTATACATGTCAAACCAAGATTTAACAACATTTTTAGTGTAATAGTTTTTTATACTCGATTCAAACTTGACTCTAAAACCTAAAATATTGACTATATATACAAAGATATCAAGTAATATATTCAAGTTTGTGTCCATTAAAACTCTTTCGAACTCTATTAATTTAAATATTAAATTTAAACAATCTCAAGTTTGACAAGAAAAATAAACCAAAGTTGACAATGTGTTATTTGATTTGACTCAATTACATCGATATGTTGCATTTATATTATTATTTATTTCTGAAAAGGTAAATATAATTTATCAATAAAATAAAGTTATTCGCATAAAATTATGGGGCACCCTAGAGCCGGTACTGATCATGTGATACTTATGCGCCTCCAAACACAAAAAATTGTGAAATATCATTATTTTAGTGCTAAGCTCCCTATTATTTTGTCTCACATTTTATTTTTTCTAAATTCCTGCAGTTTTTGTGCAGAACTACAGTGTTCATTTAGAAAATAGTATTTTAATGATATTATATACATATTTAATTTGATAATTTCATCTAGTATCCATGCGCCTACTGTTAATATTATTGTTGTCGTAAAACTAAATATTCCCTGAGTACTATGTAATAAACTAAATTTCAAAAGCCACATTGTTTCTTCAAATTTTGCCATATTGTTATATTATACAAATTTGATTTTTCAATATTAGACTTTAAATTTTATATATCCCATAATTATGTTCTAAAATTATTAATGTATTCTTTGATTGCATTTCAACTTATACTTTTATATTTTCTAATGAATATATCCATATTATATTTATATGAACTTGAATTAGTCTTACATCTTTCAATTACCATCATGATAAACATAATCTATATAATACTATTATATGATTTAAATTTTTATGTGCATAACATATATTTTAAATTTAAATATGTTTATTAAAAAATAAAATTATGACGTCGTATATATCGAATCAGTGGTTAAACCTGTTGATCCAGTAAAATCAATAACCAATCAAATTATAGATTCTATGTCCGATCAGATATGAAAATATTGCTATTTTACCATTTCATAATTCAATATCAAAATAAAAATGATGTCCGCATATATATAGGATATATTAATAGTACAAAAAATTTAAGAAACGCATATCACATTAACACTACTCATACTTTTATAAAAAAAGGTATAGAAACCGGAATACATAATAATTAATTTAATGTAAACCCGCGCATACCAAGAATTCATCGATTGTATTAAATTACTAAAAAATTGTATTTTTTTCCTAAAATTTTAATAAATTGTATTATGCAACTATAACTTCAACATCGTTGGTATGTGGATATCGTTAAGTTTTTGTGTATATATCCCACAATTAGATATCCATAGTAATCTATTTGTACACGCTGAAACTCTGCCTAACTATTTTGCAAATATGAAACATTAAGTTACCCTTATTTTTTTTATAGAAATTGTAATTGTAATTTTCTTATTTTTTTTATGCACCATATTCATAGCAATTCATATTTCAAGTAGTTATATAAACTACTGATGCATAAGTTTAGTGAACTCCATGCATAGTAAACTCCGCGCATATAAGCACGGGACGTATATTAATATATTAAAATATTAAAATAGTTCACATCGGTAACAAATAAAAAAACACATACATCTTTGTGCAGAGAACCCCTTAGCCTTGTTTCTCACGCGCTTTGGAGCTTAGAGCGTCACAATGTCCACGTACATTTTATATTAGAAGATATCAACCATATCATGACCTTCGTCAACACATGCTAATTATTAATAAATTGCTCCAGTATTCAATTTGACGAATTAATTAATGTATCTTTAGTTCATAGGTTGAGGTAGTTTAATGTTTTTTTTGTTTGTTTTTTACTCGTGAAAAGATTTCTTTTGTATAAAGTAAGTGCACCCAGATTGCACAAGAATATAGTACTATTTATAAACTGTATCTCGAGGGCGGATCCAGCCCTTTGTTGGCCCCCCCAAGGAATTTGAAAAATTCATTTAAGTACAATATTAATATATATTATCGCCGACAAAAAAAATCTAGTACGTAATATTATACATTATTACTGGATATTTTAATCGGCGATAATATATTAATATTGTAAAACATTATTGAATCATAACCAATCCAATAATTAACGACAATACTAATATAAAATAAAAAAGAAACTCACATTAATAAAAACTCTAAATGTTAGGGACTTAGCCTTGCTACCACTAGTGAATAAACAGGATTTAGAAGTAGGCTGATTTGTTGGTTACTTTGTTTTCGACCTAGTCATATGTACATAACAACAGCCCACTGTAATAATTGGGCTAAGCTAAAATTAACATCATGGAAAAGAATGAACTATTTATAACTCATCAAGGCCTACAAAAGAGAACACACACAAATTAACATAAAGATGAATCTAATCTATAGGGTATACAAATTTGATACGGTAATTAATTCTATGTACATTTGCTGTTGTTACATCATATATTTCATCTATTAATTGTGAATTGATTCCATTGTAATTAGGGCTGTCAATGGGTCGGATCAGGCTCGTCCAGATCCGGCTCCATTTCTATAGGATCGAAACCTGTCGGATTCGGATCTTGTTCGGATTGTGCTCGGATCTAAATTTTTTGAATCCAACGGATCTTGGTCAGATATCGGATCTTTTTTTGATCCAATAAATTTTCATTTAAGAAAGTTCACAGGAAGACAAAAAACCAAACCTTATCTCTAGTGCCCTTGAACAATATATGAAAATATTTTTGTGGATGCAACTAGTTAGTGAGTGTGTGTTTCCTATGACCCTAGGACACACCTATATATAGTGTTCATGAGACCTTATTGGTCAAAACATTTAAAGCCACGTAATGACGCATTGATGGGAATTATTGCATTTTATGTCACCATAAATTTTGATTGTCACAAAAATTCTTTGCCATATGGGTTTTATCTTGGGATTGTGATCAGCCGCCGATACCTGCACGAGGGGAGACAATAACTTTCTTAGGACGAGAGTCTAGTGGCGTGACTCTCATCATGCTAGTCGTTTTACAATTCTTTTAAATTATGTTTTTGTTAAATTGTTCATATTGTGTTACTAAATATCTATATGATTTCGTGGTTATTAAATTTGCATAAAAACGGATAATTTTCACATCAATCTAAGAAAGTGATTTATTTGTGATTTAAGTTTATTGAGAGATTTGGAAAACTTATGCAAATCAGAATATTGCACACAGAAGGTTTTGGCATGTCACACGAGTATGTATATTTTGTAAGGCCATTTCACGAGGTATGAAATTTATTGAAAACTCAAGATGAAGTCAGGTATGATTTATAATTCAAGTTCTTTTAATTTCTTTGATTTATTTCAAAGTGATATGTGACTGTTGATGTGTTTCCATGGTGTGGATCATATATAATCAATTTAATCAATTGGTATGACCAATCTGATTATTATTTTGTGTTAGGATTGATATCTAGTTGATGATTCATTTCAATTTTCGTAATGCTTGGAATATTTATTACAAAGATGATTTGGAGTGAAGAAATTTAAAAGAAAATGACTACAAATCTGGATTTACATGCTCTACATGACTATGTTTTAACTTTATAACAAATAAGGTAAAATAATTTTAATAATTTAAATGTTAAGCTGATATTGTTAAATACTTATTTCATTGACATGATTTTCAACTTATTAAACTACATTATACTAGTAGTAACATGAAACGGCTTATTATGATGATTTATTTGAGTATAATGCTTGATTTAATTGGCTTATAAAGGGAAAAATTAATGAAGGAATCAACTGTAATTTCAAAGTTGATATCATAAGTCTGATATGGGAATTTAGTCCGATTATCTTAATTAATTTTGGCTTAGAACAATATCTTTATCTAAAATGCTACATATTACACATTTTAATTAGCATATTGTCGATAAGTTCAATTGAACTGTCGGAAATAATTATTACTTGACTTCATACAATTAAAGTATTAACCGAAAGGAAGCGTGACAATTCTTACAAATTTATTGAAATTGAATAATTATAAAAATAAATTAGAAGAAAGAAAAGGTGTAAATGCTACAAAATGATTGGAGTCATTTTAAGGATATATTACGGTATGAATTTTCTTCAATCTTTTAGGGTGACCAGGCGAAATTGTTCTATTGATTTGTTATCTTATTGATCATGCCCGCGGTGATATGTATGCTTAAAGGATATTTTGAATTTGCATATACAATTTAAGTAATATATACTGCTTACATAAATTGATGTTATTAAATTGCTATTTGCCTATTAAATTAGAAAACGTTGAAATTGTCCTTAGACCATGAATGCAATAATTTTGGACAATTAAGATGCATGCCTAATTTGATCATGATATGGAAATTCTGGGAACAAATTTATACTGATATTTTCTGTAGGTGATGGAAAAAAAAATAGGTGATAATAATTAATATCAATTGGGAACTAAATGTCGGGCATTAATGAGTTGGAGTTTCATTGCATGTCTTAAAATGATTTAATCATGCGTTTCAAATTACAAAAGGAAATTGAGATTTTATTATTTCTAAAGACCTTGCAAAAATAGAAAAAATGCTATATGTTTCAAATTTGTAATTATGATGGGTGGTTCAATGTAAAGATAATTTTCTCTGAAGTGAGGTTATGAATAAATATTCTTTATTAAGTAATATGACTTTTGCTAATTATAACCGATGTGTGTTATTATATCATGGTTGAGTTACTATCCCCTATTATGATGTTGCAATATGCAACTAATTTGTGATGATTTATATGAGTATGATTTCTATTAAATTGATCGATTTGATCTTATCTTTAATGAGTTAAAGTATGATCTTTTGTGAAAATTCCTCAAACTACCGACTCGAGAGAAAAGTAAATAATTTTATATTACAAAAAATAAATAGACAAAGGAATGTTTTAACATCTCAAATCCTAGAGAGCTTTAATTTTATGTTTTATTGGTTATTCCAATATATTATAACAAAACTTAAAGTTAAGAGATAATCTACCTTGTGGTACCATAAAAGTTCATGTTGACATATTTGGTACCATAATTTAATAAATTCAATCACATTTGGTACCATCATTAAAAATCATTGTTAAGTGAGTGACATGTCAGTTAAATCAATTTGAATTATTGCAAAATTGATATCATTACTTATGCTGACTGACAATTCTACCTCATAACGCTTGGCTGGCAAAATAACCCCACATTTTCAAATTTGCTAGCAATTTTAGTCCACATTGTTGCCCAATTTCAAAATTGGCTCGAATAAGATCACGTGCGGACCAATTTGAAGATTTTACTTATTATCTTTATATATTTTTTTTCAACTAATTTAATTTTATAAAAAATAATAATAAATTAAATAATACTTTCATATAACTTTGAAAAAACTTAAAAATACATATTTTTTAAAATCTAAAATTTATATAATAGTATTAATGTAAAAAAAAAACCATTCTCCACCCCCACCCCGACCCCGTCACCATAGGGCTGGCTTGGGCCATAGGCAACTTAGGTAATTGCCTAGGCCCCAAGCTTTGGGGCCCCTAACATATAGCACCCTTACCCATTAAATGTTGACCCAGGAAGAAAGAAGAATTAGTTACAGCCCAATCCAATAAAGCACCCCACTGCCAATATGTATTCCAACATAATGGGCCTCCCACCTCCAGCACATTCTGCTGCTGGATCTTAAGAAAAAAAAAAAAGTTAAAAAACAAAAAGGGGAAAAGGTAAAAGAAAGAAAGAAAGAGATGCAACGCTGAACGAATGAAGTTCAGAATTATTTTAAAAAGAAAAAAAAAAGCCATTCAAGAAGTCCAAGAGTTTGGATAATTAGGTTTAACGTATCTCACAACAAGAAATTTGTCTTTTGGCTACGAAATTTTTTGTCCCCAAAAAACAAAATTTCGTCGCGAAAAGTCATTGAAGACGATTTAAATTCGTTGCTGGGAGCATCGCCAATTCCGCGTCGCTAAATGTATTTGTGCATGAAATACTTCATTTCGTCCCCAAATCCACCATTTTGTTCTACGATTTTGCATTTCGTGCCCTATTATAGGCATTTTGGGACAGTTTTTTTCGTCCCCTATAGCTTCTATTTTCGTAGCAGTTACATGCAATTCGTAGCCAAATAATACATATGGGGACGAATTTAATCTTTACCTAGATGACTCTTTTGGCGACGAAATATTTTCGTCCCCATTTAAATGTCTATTTTTGTAGACAATGCTTTCTATAATTGCATTAAATCACCAAATATCAGTTAATCATTGCAATTATCAATTTCATGGTTTCACTATATTTTCCCTTTCTGAAATCTTCAATCCTAAATCTCCTCTCCCCTCTCTACATAACAACGAATTAAAAAAATAAACCAAAGATATTCAAGTGGATCCTAATTCAATTGAACAAAAAATGTTTCTCTTGGATCGGAGGGATGGCCTGGGGCAGGGGATTTGGTGATGGGTTGGTGGAGGAGATGGGGTAAAGGTTTAGATTTTCCAAGGATTTCCTCATAAATCTGAACGAAAAAACTGGGCAACAACTTTACTGTAAATCAAAGAGAGGAAATTTGTGCTCAAATAAGGGAGAAAATTATGACCAATGACATGGGAAGGAACTTACTGCACTTAGAATCCAATTATCACTCTTCAATTCTCACTCAACTATGAATTTGGGAAGAAGAAAGATGTACAGGGGAGAAAGATAGAATACGGTATATGATTTATGGTAGGTGGGTAATTTAATATGTGGAAGAAGGGTATTTCAGACATTAACAACACAAATTCCCAAGTTTATTAATAGGTTGCAGGTTATTTTTTGAACATGTGGCAGCTGGAGAGTGAGACTTTAGAAAAGGTCGGACAACCTGAAACTATATGGAGACAATCCCTTGTGAGTAACTCTTCGCCTGAAACGAGAGAAAGAAGGAGGGAGAGAGAATTTTCTACTTTTTCCTGCGAACTGTGTGTTTTGTGTGTGAGAGATAAAATCCTGACCCTGCGGTTATTTTTTTCTCTTAAGCGCTAGAAACTTCAAAAAAAGAATCTCAAGGCAATTGGGCACGAAAAGTTAATTTTGCCATAGTGAAAATTTTATACTGGTGAAGTGTTGTGATTGGGAACGAATTATTTTCTTGCAAAGGCGAGGGTCTAGCGGCGAATTTCTCCTTTTATAAACTGGAAAAATATGAAGCTAAGTCTATTGGGCATCAAGTAATTATAGAACATTACTTTTGAGAACTACAAATAAATCTTCGTCTCCTAATATAAGCATTAGGCACGAAAATCAATCTGTAGCCATAAAATTCGTCCCTAATAATGATATTTGTTGTAGCGTCTTTTAACTCTTTTATGATCTTGATCTTCTTCTCCAATAAATTATGTATGCTCTCCGGCTACAATTATTGGGTGAACATCGTCGTTAAACAGTTATTGGGGGTGAACATCATCGCCAATCAACTTTTTATTTTTTATTTCTCAGTTACAAAGGTGGAACTAGAATTTTAACTAAGGGAGCAAAATTAAATTGAGAAATAATTACTATTACACATATTTTTATTTAAAAGAGACATTTAATTAGTTATAATAAAAATTTGATTTTTTAGTATACCAATCACAGCGATTGATATAAATAATATAAATATTATTAAGTAAGATAATAGCAGCCTACGACAAGATATAAACAAGTTTTATAACATGAGACAATTTTTCGATATAAGAAAAATTTGAAAAAGAATAGGACTTAAACATTAAAGAGAATATTAATATTCTAAATTTTGCTAGTCATCCTAAATTGTACTACGTTTTTTACGATATAAAGTAATATAAAGTTAAATTAATCTTCTATCTTGTAATAGGATGGTATAGATACAGATTCTCTTTTAGAACAGAATTATGGAGGAAAGTTGGGGATATGTGAGTTAAAGAAAGAGGATTGAGTAAAAATTTAATAAGTTTTATTTGGTTAAACTATCACTTGTTATTTTATTGGAGAATGATTATATCACAGCCCCAAACTTCACAGCCATTTGTACAACCCTTGTTTTATGCTTTAAAAGGTAATTGTGTTACCTACTACCTGTTTAATATGTTTTTTCTTCAAATAATCTGTTTAATCTATTAACAACCCACTCAACTTTCAATGTGATATTACTCATATAAAAAATAATTCATTACTTTCCAACTGATAATTTATCATTCATCAATATTTGAATAAAAAATATCTCGAAAATTACAATTAAAATATAAAGTCATAATTTAAAAGCATTTGCAATGTCTAGAATTTAAGTTTTATTACATAATGTTTAATTTAGGGTTTAGGGTTTATCCTTTTCAAATAGGGGCTATATTTTCTTGATAATTATTTATGGGCCATATCATTAATTTAATATTTTTTTCATTTATATTAAAATAATATTTTCAGTATTTTCTTGGCATGATTCGTAGATATGATAGGTTGAAACTGAAATTGATGATTTTGTGTTGATTATTTTATAAACATGGTTTATTTTCTTATTCATGGTTACTTTGGGCTTTTTTACAATTTAAAGTTTAGAGTCCAACTTTGTCAAAATAGTTGATTTAGAGCATCTCTCATGGTGCACAAAATCCTATTTTTTTCACATAATTTAAATGTTTTTAGCCTCCCATGGTGCACTAAATCACTAACTCACCATAACACCAAAAAGTATAGAGATTTTTTTTAGCCTCCCGTAGTGGTCAACCACCGTTTCACAATTTTTTACACCAAATCCTATATTTATCACCAAATATAGGAAAATAAATAGGATTTGGTGTAATTGTCCCTATTTAATTAATTAGCATCTGATTGCGTGATTAGCAACTAAATTATTATTATTTATATGTATTTAACTATATTTTAAATAATTTGTCGGCTTTTATTAAATAAATACACTAATTATTATTAATAAATAAATATTGTTAATAAAAATAAATATTTTTTACATTATTGCTAATTAATTGTATATTTTTAGGTATAATAATAAATTAATTTATTGATTTTTATCAAATAAATACTCTAATTATCATTAATAATTAAAATGAAATAAACGACAACAAATCGTAATGAAATACATTGTTAATAAAACGACAATAAGCTACATTTATATTATTAAACCTAAATAATACATGAAAATAAAATACATGACGACAAACTCCTTAATGAAACATATAGTTAATTAAACAACATTAAACAATAATAAACAACATAGTTAAGATTATTTCGTTTTGAAATGTTATTTTTTCTTTATCAGTTTGTAATGTTGTTTAATTATGCAAGTGTTTATGAAAATGTTGTTTATGTTATGATTTTATTATATGTATAACATTTGAGTTAATTGTGTTACATGTTTTAATGATTTTTCATAACTTATAGCATAAAATTTGATTAACATAGTTACAAAAAATTAATGCTTTTAAAAATGATTCGTAATTGTAAATAGCACTTTAAAATTGATAATATTGTGTTGAAAATTTAATGAAATAAAATTATGATAAACCTCAAATTTATTATGTGGTGACACATTTGGGGAAATACCATGGGAGATCAAATCAAATCCTATTCTCTAAAAATGGTGAAATGGTGAAATATTATTATTTTATAATTTGGTGTAAATTTTGATGAAAACCATGGGAGGTCAAAAACACCATTCTTTCACCAAAAATGGTGAAATTGTGAAATAGTGTGCTAACCATGGGAGATCAACTCATCTCCATTACACCAAATATAGGATTTGGTGAAAAAGAAATGGTGATAACCATGGGAGTTGCTTTTAGGAAAGCAGAATACTGGTTGTACAAAGTCTGTGAAACATGGACTGTGATGCTAGCATTGTTGTATTTTATTTTATTTATAATCATTTTAACTATCACAACACGTGATACTTATCACAGTTATGTTTAAATTGGAATGTGGATTACGGGAAAATAATATTCTTTCCATCCCATTATTTTTTTTATTCCATTAGATACAGAATTTTGATTAAACTTTTTAATATTTGAAGTGACTTATTATGTTAAATTATTCATATTTATAGTGTATTAAATTTTTCAAATATTAATATATATGATGTCATTTGATATTATTAACTTATTAGTGAATATATTAATTGAATTATTTATTATATCTTAGCGTTTGATGCTTGGGACTTGGATCCAACAAGAAGCAAAACATTGATAATAAAAATATTCAAAAAGCTGGGGGTGCTGGCCAATGCCGTGGGTGCTAGTGAAACGGGCTTAGTCATAAAGCAATTACCAAAAACGTGGTTTTAAATCAAAAGTAGTTATTTTAATGTACACGCCAACCTCAACAGTTCAATTATAAAACTTTCATTATTTAATAAATAAAACATAATACTTGTGGACCATAACACTACTAGAAAAATGAAGAATTCCAACAGAAAAATTACGACCGAACAAAAATCGGTTGAAATTTCATTGAATTCCGACCGGAAAAAAATACGGTCGTAATTAATTCTGACCGATTTTAAATCGGTCGGAATATTAAAAAGTATTCCGACCGATTTCAAAATCAGTTGGAATTTAAAAAAATATTTTATACTACGTTTTTTTTGAAAAAAAAAAAGAAAGAAAAAAATTCCGACCGATTTTAAAATCGGTTGGAATTTTACACTATGTTTCTTAAATTTTTCTTTAAAAAAAAAAAAAGAAAAAAAATCCGACCTATTTTAAAATCGGTTGGAATTTTAAATAATATTCCAACCGATTTCAAATCGGTTGGAATTTTACACTACGTTTCTTAAATGTTTCTTTTATAAAAAAAAACGAAAACAATTCCAACCGATTTTAAAATTGGATGGAATTTAAAAAAATATTCCAACCGATTTCAAAATCGGTTGGAATTTTACACTATATTAAAAAAAAAAAAAACAACAAAAATAATTCCGACCGATTTTAAAATCGGTCGGAATAATTTTTTTGTTTTAAAAAAAAAGTCGCGGCTGAATATATAATTTGAATTCAAAAATTCCGACCGATTTAAAAATCGGTCGGAATAAACTTCTATAAAAAAAAAAATGTTCGGGCTGCTCATTTCAGCAGCACCTTGTACAGAAAAAAAAAATAAATAAATAAACTCCGGCACCCTTCCATCTTCTTCCTCTTCCAGCCATAACCACCGTTTCAATCTTCCGACCAACCACACCACCGTCGCTGCAACACTTCCGGCCGACCACCACCACCGTCGCAACACTTCCGGCCGACCACCACCTCATCTCTCCCTTCTTCTTCTCTCTTCTTGAAGGTATGTATATATATATATACACTATTTTGATTTATGTATAGTATAAATTGTTTAGTGTGTTTGAAATTAATTGGTAGAAATTGTTAGATTTTGGTTGTAGAAATTGTTAGTATAAATGTTAGAAATTGGTTGTAGAAATTGTTAGTAGATATTGTTAGATTTTGTTAGTATGGTGTGTTTGAAATTAATATAAATTGTTAGATTTTGATTGTAGAAATTGTTAGTAGAAATTTTTAAGGGTAAATTACGAATACCCCCCTCAGGTAAGGTCTAATTACAAAAATCCCCCCCACGTATTGGGTATTACAAAAATCCCCCTCAGGTTTGTCACCTTCTTACAATTAACCCCTTGCCCCTAAAATGTTCCAATTTTGCCCTTGGAGGTTATTTGTAATGTTTATAATATCTTATAAATTTTAAAATTTGAGTGTTAATTATTATATCTTATAAATTATAAAATGATAATCAAATATTTACTACCAAAATAATTGATAAAATTTATAATTGCCCATAAATTTCAATAAACATTGCAATTTATAATACAATATAAACTTTATTAAATTAAAATATCTTATTTATAATAATATAATTTTATTAAATTTACTAATTTATAAAATAAATTCATTTGACTAAATGTGAAACAATTTGTTCATATTTATAAAATATTATTATTAAAATTCTATTTAATTTATTATTATACAATTTAAATTGCTAATAAATATGTAAATACATTTTTTTTGCAATATTTATTAGAACTTATGGGCAATTCTAATTTTATCAATTATTTTGGTAGTAAATATATAATTATCTCTTTTCTAATTTATAAAATATAACAATTAGCACCAAAGTTTTAACATTTATAAGATATTACAAACATTACAAATAACATCCAAGGGCAAAATTGGAATATTTTAGGGACAAGTGGTTAATTGTAAGAAGGTGACAAACCTTAGGGGGATTTTTGCAATTCCCAATACGTGAGGGAAATTTTTGTAATTAGGCCTTACCTTAGGGGGGTATTCGTAATTTACCCAATTTTTAATTTTGGTTATTATAGTTTGTTTGAAATTGTTAGATTTTATTATTAATTATAGTGTGTTTGAAATTGTTGAGTGTGCTTGAAAATCGAATTAGGGCTTTAATGTGGGGTTGAAGTATAGTTTAGCGTTGTTTAGTAGAAAAATATCGGATTAAATAAAAATAATTTTCTTTTATTTTTTTTTTCCGAAAATTCCAACCGATTCAAAATCGATCGGAATAAATTCCAATCGATTTTTAATCGGTTGGAATAATTCCGACCGATTTAAATCGGTTGGAATATAATTTCGATCGATTTTAAATCGGTCGGAATTTCGGTCGGAATCCAATTCCGACGCGATTTTTTCCAACCGATTTTTGCGGTCGGAAAATCGGTCGGAATCACGTTTTTCCGACCGATTTTTACCAAAATCGGTTGTAATTTTGGTCGGAATTTTTGTTTTTAGGGTGGAGGCACATCTCGCGATTTACATCTTTCAGGGTTCTAGGGCAAGGGTTCTGATGGTCCAGGATTAGTCTGATGTAAGCTTGGACACCTGGGTAAAAAAAAAAAAATTGTAAAATAACATACAGTATTGGTGCTAATAAAATTGCCTAGTTGCATTATCTTTTCTATATTATATGTGCATTAATATAATTATATATATATGCAACTTAGCACTGTCATGTTCATTTTATCTTGACGCGACTTAAATGGAGTTAAGTATTTAAGATTTGAATATTATTATTGGCAAACAAAAACAATAGTAGTTTGAGAAAAAATAATTTTTTTTCCTCAGGGGCCCATCCTACAAATAGATCCAACCTGTTGCTATCATTGTTGACCAGTTCGTAGTTTTAAATTAGAGAATAAGAATCAAATATTATATGAGACAAAGCAATACAGTTGTCAATATGTTTGTCATGTTTTTAACTTTTTTTCCGGTGTTGATAATAGAATAGCTATCAGCATATATGATTAGTTTTATTAATATTTTAGTTCCGAGAAGCATATATTATTTATTCCAAGATATGTGGATTTTGTATCATTGTATGCTTCTCGGAATATCATTATATTACCAGAAAGCTTTATGCAATGTGTTAAGTCTCTTTTTCTTAATATTTTAGTTTGATGTCCATATGCATATATTATTTTTTAATGTCTCTCCCGTGCTCTCAAGGGTGAATCAAGGATTTATAAGTTGGGGGAGCTTATCTTAAATATTAATGAAACTCGTTAAAATAATATTTAAATTATTTTATTTGCATAAAGACACAATAATTTTAATACTGCAGAATAGATTATAAATAAAACTTGTTTTGAATTAAGTCAAATATAATTAATAAATATATTATTGAACGCTGGTATCAAATTTTTAAACAATGATATAAACAGTCAAACATAAGAAGATGTAATTTTCAAATGGACATACATTAATTGAAAAACAAATAAGTCGTTTCGTGGAGAAAAAATAGATGATTTGGGTTTCTTTTCTTCTTTTGTTTTGAAAAATTAGATCAATGCCTTAATTTAATTGAGTTCTTAATAATAAAATATTAATCAGTTTTAACATAAGAAAATTATATCAAACTTTGATGGATAACATCGCACCATTGGTGTCATGAACTCATCGGCGAACAAAGGACTTTTGGACATGTTCCATCGATGCACTTATGAATGCCGATGTCACAACCAACGATTAAATCTCCACCGTAAAAGGATAGGTAGAATAGATTAACCCGATGCATAAACCGAACACGATTTAGGATATCTACAAAACAAACATGACCTAAATCAGTGGATTTTGTGTGTGCGATGATTTTGATTTGCAAATGTGGCCTAAATCATCAGAGATAGGCCATTGCCCAGAGTCGAAAGCTTTGTGATAACACCATAAGCATTGGTCATTTTACCATATATAGCTAACTGGCCATAATGCCAGGCGCCAATTATCATAAGAAGATTTTGGCCATATGGCATAGATGTCTAGGAGTTAGGTGTCATGAAGCCACAAGGAAAACGAAAGGTGCAGTGTGCTTGCTCCAGAACAAGCAGCATTGCGATATAAAAGCAAACGTGTATGGAATGAAACATGGGAGATTCTATTGTGACTCTCACCTCAAACTTGAGTCACCACAACAAATCAATCTCAACCCTTGAATAAAATAAAAAATTTATTTTGTCCTTTGATTGTGTACAAATGTGTATCACCCCTACATTTTGTGAATTATACCCAAAAATTTAATAATCAATTAATTGTAAATAGTAATTTTATATTATTACCCTGAAATAAAAATAACAAAAAATACTCAAATTTACCAAAATGTCCCTTCCATTTCTTCTCCACCAATTTCTCTCCAAGTCCAATCCCAACCCTTTACCAAACCCTAGCCCTCACCACCACCGCAACAACCACCGTCCCCCTCCTCCCTCTTTCCTCCTAGTCGCACCATAACGACGACGGAGAAGTGCCGCCTCCGTTATCGACACGACAAAAACAATGGCACTTCACTCGCAGCCGTTCTTGTCACGGGCGGCACGGCGCCGTCGCCGTTCTGGTAGCGGGCTGCACGGCGCTACTCCTGTTCAGGTCGCGACCAGAACGGAGTGGAGCTTCACCGATGAAGCTTCCCTACCTAGGAAGGTCTTTTTTTAAAAAAAAATTTGAGATTTTCTTTTTATTTAGTTATATGTTCTAGATCGATCTTATCTGTATTAAGTAATTGTTGCTATGATATTAGATCATAAAATCGATTCCATCTGCAAATTCTAATTGTATTAAGAGAAATTGCACTGGCATTAGGTGAATGGCTCTGGCATCTACTCATCTATTTTTGAACTTGTGATGTAACCTATCTTTAATTCACAATGCCTAATGAGAATGGTAGGAGTAGCAAAAGGATGAGATTTGAACTTTTTGAAGTGGGTTCAGATGATGAGGATGATTTTGATGGAGAAGAAGCTGCAATGGTGTTTGGTGGTGTAGTGGGGGCTGGCGGAGCTTGGGGGTGTGGCAAAGTGCTCAAATTATTTCTTTTTTCTTTCTTTTTTTAAATAAAAGGGTATTTTGGGACTTCAAAAATTAAAGAGTAAGGATATAGTGGACATTTCACAATATTAGCTGGGTTGTAAATGAGTTGATTGAGGTTATAATATGGACACGTGTCAAAATCGTATTGGACCTGATTAAGATTATTGGTGACTCACTCTTAAGGGTAAGTCACAATAGACCATCCCATGAAACCTTTGCACATAATGATGGCATCACAAATACCAATATCCCTCCAGAGTTGGGAATGCTTATCCCCTAGACGATTGGTCCACTTCACGCAATCAAAATGTAGATCAGAGGTGGTCTATGGCCAGCAACGTGTGGCAGGAATATAAATCTCAACAATCCTCGAAAAGTAGGATTTCTGTCAGCCCTAATGAGGAATATTCAATTGCAGGAGCAACAGACAAATACACCAGACAAAGGATATATAGTCCTGGTATCCCATTTGAGGCTGGGCAAAAGAGGATTGAGGAGTGACGGTGGCCATAATAATGGTGGAAGAATATAGAAGAAGGACAAGGGAGTTGAAGGAAGTTAGTGCTTAGAGTTTGCTTCATTTGTGATCTGAAATCTTGAGAGAGTAAAGAAGATTTGCGGAAAGGTAAACCTAATAATGGCGCTCCTCAACCTTTTTGCGAGATGCCCGTTGGGGGGATAATCATCACATCCCAATGGGCATCGCGATTAATAAGACACTTGGAAGGATTGGTGGGATATTGACGGTTGCACATACGTGAGCCTTTTAAGTTGCAACATTGGGATTAGGAGAGAGAATGGGATTAGGAGAGAGAATAATGAGGATTGAACATCCAAAAGAAAGATCGAGCAATTCCCATTAATGATTGACATAAATTCAAATTTTAATGTTCATTGGAGTTGATCCCGAATTAGATGCCCGATGCAAATGCCACCAAGGGACATAGTCATTTATCACCTAAGTGATACATCTGGGGTCCACTTTTTAGCCATACAAAAATGACTCGACGAGCCACCAAAAACTTAAGGTACTCCGTATAAGTTATGATTGAAGTCAACGAATGAAAAAATTATGAACATGGACCGAAATTGTTATCAAGTGTCCTAAAATTGCAACTACTAAAAAGTTAATAGATTAAAATTGCAAATATAACCATTGATTTATGATATAGGATCTATTCATTGAGGAAATTAATTTTTCAGTGTTTTGCTTTACCTCATAAACAAACACAATTAACCATTAACATTACTATGTGAAATACACACTTATTTTATATATATCATTGATAAAAATTTTAGTATAGATTGATGCATTTTCTTAAAACTGTAAAAGAATTTTTTTTGAGAATTTATGTAACTAAAAAAAACATATAGTTTGCTTAAATCAATTAAGTTGTGCATAGCACGAGTATATGCACCCCCCCCCCCCACCCCCCCCTCCCCCACCCCCCTCCCCCCCCCCCCCCCCCCCCCCCCACCCCCCCCCCCCCCCCCCCCCCCCCCCCCCCACCCCCCCCCCCCCCCACCCCCCCCCCCCCCCACCCCCCCCCCCCCCCACCCCCCCCCCCCCCCACCCCCCCCCCCCCCCACCCCCCCCCCCCCCCACCCCCCCCCCCCCCCACCCCCCCCCCCCCCCACCCCCCCCCCCCCCCACCCCCCCCCCCCCCCACCCCCCCCCCCCCCCACCCCCCCCCCCCCCCACCCCCCCCCCCCCCCACCCCCCCCCCCCCCCACCCCCCCCCCCCCCCACCCCCCCCCCCCCCCACCCCCCCCCCCCCCCACCCCCCCCCCCCCCCACCCCCCCCCCCCCCCACCCCCCCCCCCCCCCACCCCCCCCCCCCCCCACCCCCCCCCCCCCCCACCCCCCCCCCCCCCCACCCCCCCCCCCCCCCACCCCCCCCCCCCCCCACCCCCCCATTTTCTTTTCTTTTTTAAGGTAATCATCATAACTTAATTTAAGATTCAGACAACTATGCTAGCCTAAATTCATTCCCCAAAAATGTACATTATTTAATTGTCTAGATACATGACCAAGAAAAGCACCGTTTTTCTCTACTTAACATGCACAAATAATCATACGTGCTTTTATATATATATATATATATATATATATATATATATATATTGTGTATCAACAGTACATATTATTTTTATTGTGGTTTCTATTCAATTTTTATGTAAAACAAGAACTTGCTAATTTTGTGTAAATATGATGAAATCCTAACTTAGATTTCTTTTGTATTCTTTGTAGGTTGATAAATGATAACTATGAAAGTGTAGGTATAAAGTCATCATTCCATGTTTTCAGAGGTTGGTCTCCACTTAATTTGTCTATTTTTTATATTAATATTTATAGTTTTGATATTGAGGTTTATTTAATTGTTTTATATAAGCAAATTCACTCTAAATAAAACCCTATCATGTAATGATAATGTAGTCATAAAAAATATATTTTCATGTATCTTTAAAGCTTTGACCAAATATTAACATTAATCAACTGAAAAAAATATTCACATACATGTACATATTTATAGAAGTGAAATAATTATTGATTAATTGATATAAAAACCCTTTAATTACATAGAAAAATAAAATTGGTAGATTTACCAAATTTAATATTTTATAATTTTTTTTTTATCTTATGGAATATATGTAATTAATTATAATTTTATCGTTAATTAGCTTAAACTAAAAGAGTTTTAATGTTAATATGAGCACAATAAAGAAAGGCGTGTATATATGTATATTTATGGATAAATATTTTTTTTTTTACCATTTAATCAATTTAGTCAAAGGAATTAACTGAAATAGTTTTACACATGAAACCAAGTTGTAGAGATAATTTCGGTTTCAACACCATATCTGATTCAAGGGCTAATTTGAGTTCCAAAATCTCGATGAACTATATTGCGTTGAGGGAGATTGATCTTGCTCAAACATTTGGAGAGAAGTACGCATGAAAATGGAGGATTGAAGATGAAAATGTAGCCAGCAAAAAAGGAAGGCGTGCAATACCCATTAAAATAAAGTTGTCACGACCCGGACTTGGACCTGCTGCAGCCAAACGGTGGGTATCAGGCCCGACCCAGACCCGACCTAGACGACCCGGTCCAGCCGCACATTTTTTAATGGTTCATATTTTTACCAACAAGAAAGTGGAAAAGTTGGTGTGAAATAGATTTTATTTTGAACAAGTATTTCATGAAGAATTTTTCGTCAACATTGTAAGACATTTTAGTACTTCCTGTCATTGGCTCATTTTGATGCTAATTTTGATAGTAGTATTTGTTAGATTCATGAGTATAAACCACTATTACTATTATTTTTTCCTACTACTCACACTAATTAATTATTATTTTTTTCAATTTTAAATTAGTTTCCGTGGGGAATACACTATTATATACTGTATAATATATATATTATATGGAAAAGGGTAACGCACGTTCTTTCCTTATTAATAAAATCAACACCGGAAAAAGTTGTTCGTTCTTTTCTCAAGAATAAAATCAAGTTCTTCATATCTAATTCTAATATTGAAAATTTGAAATGAAAGAAAGAAACCGAAATATTTATTTAGTTACCATAATGAGCATATTATCCTCTGTTTCAAGGTACTTAACAACTCCTGTGTCACCAACCATTTTGTGTCACGTGTCTTAAGATCTAGTGCACCGAGAACACACAAGAACCTCAAAAAGAAAGAAACGAAGACGAGTTTAAATTATTTCCGACAGATCTCCGGCTATGCTCAAGAACAGTTCGTTTCCGGAAATGGCCTCGGGGAAATCTCCGACAATGAATTAAATTTATGAGTAAAAGAAGCCAATTTCTATCTTGAAGTATCAGAAATGAGATATCCATTGATTTGCGTCTCCCAGAAAAATAGGAAGAAGACTTGATTAAATTCCTCTGTAATTTTCTTGATGAATGATTAGTTTTTGTTTTACAGTTCTATAATTATGTTTCATTGGGAGATACAATTAATTGAATTGAAGAAAAATTAAAATTTTCATTTGCCTAAAACATGAACTCTGTATACAAATATTTTCTTTTTTTGTTCTCCCCAGTATGCGGTAGGTGCATTAGACCCTAAGACACATGGCACAAAATGGTTGGTGGCACAAAATATTTTCTTCTATGAAGTATGAACTTACAATCCTGATGTTATTGTTTATTTTAGGTATTATGATTCCTTTTATTTCCTTCTTTAAGTCATTTTATTTCTGTAGAAGTTTATTTACACAGTTATCTAGTTTCCTAGCTAGTGCATGAGAAGAATACATTGTTATCTTTTCATGGAAATGTATAAATAAACAATTGGCAAAAATTCAATTTTCATACCATAGAATAAACAAAAGTCCATTTTTCATACCAATTGAACGAAAATCATACCAAGCCACACTTCCGTTTGTTTTTTAACGGAATTGCCACGTGTCCGTTAAGTTGAATTGAAACGGAAGTATGATTTTCGATCGATTGGTATGAAAAATGGACTTTGGCTTATTCTATGGTATGAAAATTGAATTTTTGCCTCACTTTCAATTTTAACTGTAATCAACTTTAATTTGTTAGTTCTTTACCATACCTTTTCATCTAAACAAATATTGCAATGTATATTAACGAATGAGATATACAACCTTTAGTAGGCATTATATTTTACTTTTAGTATCAAAATACTTCGATACGGATAGCTAAAAAATACGACTACTTCTCCACTACCTTAAACTAATTCTAGGCTGTTTTGTTTATCTACTAAAATAATGTTGCATAGTTATATATTCGAGATGATACAAACACCTGCACAACTTTACTCTGTTTTGTGTATTAAATTAAATTCGTGTATAACTATATAGGTTGTGTTCATAGTTACTAATTAGGGTATGTGTCCAATATTAATGATGGATTACTTCATGGAAGTAGATAATTACCAATGAACTTTTACGTGTAGTTCCACATTAGAATGGAGTTTTGATCAATGTAATCGATCAACATTCCTAGCTAGCAAATGGGTGTAATGGGAAAAAAACTATTAGGGCTTGTCAAAGTTGATCCTAGCAATGACCATTCAATGTTTAAGTTGGATCATATTAAAATTGTAATACATGATTAGTTGAGTAATTTGAAATGTATATTTGATACCATTATAGGAGGTGAAATACCTGACTTCAAATTGGGTCGATTTATAATTCAAGTCAAATTATCCTTAACTTTTTTACCCAGAAAAAGGTAGAAAAATATTTCTCAATCAAATAATTTTACTTGGTGAGATTGGACAACAAATGTTTGAGTGGTTAATAAAAGAAATTGAATTATATATCTATGTCTAATTAAATAAAATGTATGGCAAAAAATCATGTTTCATACCATAGAACATGACAATTTTCATTTTTCATACCACACGTGCCTCGCTCGTGAGTTTTTTTCCCACTCAAGACGACTTAAAAGACCACGTGGAAATTCCGTTAAAAAACTTGACGGAAGTATGATTTTTGAAACGTCCGTTATTCTACAGTATGATTTTTGTTCGATTGGTATGAAAAATGGACTTTGGCCTATTCTATGGTATGAAAATTGATTTTTTGCCTAAACAATTACATGGAGAATGTGGTTTTTCTTACGAAATTACAGTAAGAATTGTGGTCCTTCTAACTTTACTATAAATTAGAAATAACAATTTTCCTATAATATAAACTAGCCTAAAACTTGTGCTATGCACGATTCAAATACACAGAGAAGAAAAAAGAAAAATTATCTTTAAATAAAAGGCACTAAAAGACATACATTCTTAAACTAAAAGTTGTGTTGTATAAATCAAAATTATTAATAATGATTGTCATTCATAAAATCAAATATTTTAAAGCATGAAACTTTTTTTTTTTCTTTTTGTTTAAATAGTGCTTATGGAAAATCTTTTTATTTGGGAGTAAGTTGAAATTAATTCTTAAGCTCGCAAAAAGCTACATATATTTATATAGAGGTGTAATGCTACTACTCATATTCTCATAGTTGGTACAAAAAATGAAATAGACGGAGATGTAAAGCTAAGAATAATAAAAAAAAGAAAAATGATGACTAAGATCTAACATTCTTAAAATAGGATATTAGTATATTACAAAAATTAAGATCATCAAAAATAAGAAAATACGAAAAAAAAAATTGAAGCTACATTATTTAAAGATATTAATCAACTATTAGAGTTCACATATATGCTATATTTGTGTAAAATGAAAAAGGAAATTCAAAATTTAATTAGCTATTATTTTATACAATAAATACTAAAATAATGAAGAAATTCAATGTGTGATAATTCAGTGAACAAATATAAAAAATTTAAATATGATTTACTTTTCATCATAGTTCGAAAAATATGATGTTCAAGCACAATCACTAATTAATACATATAATTTATGAAGGAAATATGAAGATAAATACTATGGCAAAATAGTTTTTATCTAACTATTACGAAATACTAAGATGTAAGATGCAAATAATCTACACATATGAAGTATTCCATGATAAGCAATAATGGAAGAAAAAATATATAAACCAAAAACCATTTAACCAACAATATAATTTATTATTTTTCTAAACAGGTAAGTTGTAAATACATGACAAAAAGCATTTTAAGTGTAAATTATAAATTAATTTTGTATTATAGTAAAAGAGATAGCATAAGATAACACAAAAAGTATTGTAGAAATTAACCAAGATCTAGACCGAGAAAGTGGCCATGCATAATGAAAATTAATTTTTACAAACAAACTTATTTATACTTGCTATGGCTGAATGAACATAAACAATTTGTTTGGTTTAAATTATAACTAAAATAACAAAAGTACATAATTATATAATTTCTTATGGAAGGAACATATGACAAAATACATAAAAATTAAAAAGTCAATTGTAATGATTTAATGTTTAAAACAAATTAGTCAGCTCGATTTGTTTTTCACACAAGACTAAAAGATGAAAACTAAAAAAAAACTCAATGAAATAATAAAACAATTAAAAAAAACCAAAAACATAGAAATATTGTATGAAAATTAATAAATAATAAATATATATGAAATTTAACTGAATAAACATATAGTAGAAAAAAATACAAAAGATAATAAAATATGCGTGTTTTTATCAAATAAGATCATAAAATTGTACAAAAGAAAAAATGAAATTATTTATATAAAAATAAAAATACAACACACACTAAATTAAAATATAAAAACCTTGTACATAAATGCGTTAGAATGCTGCTATATATAAAAATGCAATGTATTAACTAATTTATTTAAATTGTACAAAAAATGTACAAGCTAGATGAATATTCAGATTCAACGTAGTTGGATGTACAATCGAAAGGTCGGAAATGACTTCAACCCAGAGTGGTTATATGGGGTTAACCAATTCTTTGACTTTGCAAGATCGCAACCCGAATATATAGGAAATGGAGTACTTCGGTGTCCTTGTCGGAAATGCGTAAATATGAAATATGAGTCTTTTGCGCAAGTCCAAGTACATTTATTTAGATATGGGGACATTGCTCTAGTGCTCGTGCTAGTGATGACATTGCTGATACGAGGCAACTAATTGCTCCAAGTCAAAAATATCATATGGAGTATATACTTAATTTTATTGGTTACAAACTTATTATGAGTGTAAATTTGGTATACATAATTAAAATATTTTTGTTATGTGATGTAGGATTGAGGGTCCTGAACATGGTGGTACTACTCGATTTGCTGGGAAATGTACTAAAACAACTTGGGAAGGCGCGTGGCGCTCTTACACGCATGCCAGTGAAAGACAGAGGGACCAATGGTTTAATCTTTTTAAGGTATTGATTTAAATAATTTCATAAATTATTTATACTCTATTATTTATATTAAATACTATCTAATCACTTGCAGAAAAAATATCGTTGGACACCTAATCATGACGGTATAATCAGAACGATATTTGATAATCGTGCCGCAGCTTCTGTTAGAAGAAAGTTAGAAGAATATCATAGAAAGAATAAAAAGCCAAGGTGGATACTTGATTCTCATTAGGCCGAGTTACTGGCGTGCTGGGATACGGATGAGTTCAAAGAAATAAGTCGAAAAAACAAGCAAAATCGAGCATCCGACTGTGGTGGTCAAGGAGCTCCAAAGCACACGGGTGGGAGTATTACCCATTCGGAGCACGAATGAAGAATATTAAGTTTGTCAACTATTTTATTTTTCTTGTTTCATATATTATATAGTGGTATAACACAACCAATATTTAATTGTGTTGCAGACCAAAGCCAAAGGTGGAGTAGAACCAATGCAGGGAGAATTATTTATGTATACTCACTCGCAGTTAGATGAAAATAGAGATAGATCAAAGTGGGTCGATACTCGTTCAAGGGATACATATGTAAGTCTTTCAAATAAATGACTTAGTTCATCGAGAGCATCACGGTATTCTAGTTCATCTGACCCGGAGCTCGTGTCAAGAATTCTAACTTTGGAAGAAAGATTGCAACTGTCGGAGGAGGAACGTCAACGAGAGAGGGACAAACACAGGGCAATATTGGAGGAGGAGCGTCAACGAGACAAGGACGAACATCAGCGAGACAAAGAGGAACACAGGGCAATGTTGGAGGAAAGTCAAAGACGGATGATGGAGGAAAATCGACGACAAATGGAGGATTTCCAACGTATGATTATTAACTCCATGCCTTCTAATATATCATCGCAGAACCCGCCCCATAACCCACCCCAAGATGGCCAAACTTAGTTTTAATTTTCGAGATATTCAAATATTTATTTTATTATGGAACTTTTGTTGATGATTGAGACTAATTTAATTTTGTAAGATTTTTATGATTTCCGACGTGTTTATTGATTTATTTTGCGTGATTTGTTGATTTTTTTATGGTCTTTGATAATTTAATCGATATAGGTTTAAATTAGTGAATATAAAAAAAAATTGTCAGAAAATTCATATTTCCGACGGGAAAAATCCCGGCAAAAAAATTAATTAATTTTCTATTGAATTTTCCAACGGGCCTAGTCACTCGTTGGAAATTTTTTCCAATTGGTAACCCGTCGGAATATTTTCCAACGGAGTAAGCCGTCGAAAACTTTTCCAACGAGCTTACCCCCGTCAGAAATTCAAAAAAAAAAATGAATATATAATATTCTTTGCCGACGGGTAATCCCCTTGAAAAACCGTCGGAAAACTGCCCGTTGGAAAATTTTCCGACTAGTTTTCCGACGGTTCTTACCCGTCGGAAAAAATCCGTCGGAAAATTTTGCAACGGCCATTTTTCCGATCCGTCAGAAAATATTGTTTTTCTTGTAGTATAATATCCCGAAACTTTGTTAATTTTCTGTGGATTTTTTAATTACATCTCAGGAAGTGAGACTTGTACCGTTAGAATCTCTCGTCAAGAGCTTTCCAGCCATATAAAGAACAATGAGTTAAGTTTCAAAGTGAAAATTACGTTTCAAAATAATAAAATCCAATGAAAATATAACTGGATATAAATGCAAATCATCATCTTCACGTGATATATTTGGAGTTTGTTCCATTATATTATAGAATAATGTACTGCATGAAAATGAAAAATCGATCATTATTAATTTCACAATCAAAGTATTCAGACTTTGACAAGAATTTTTCGTATATACAGTGCACTTTTAACTAACTTACTAAGCTCTGATTAAACTAGTAAAATATAGTACATTAAAAAGTTGACTCCAATACAAAATACATTACATTTAATTTAAATAATACAAAATACATAGCTTCTCTATTCCATTTCTAATATAAATAACCCACAAGAATATAAGAGATAGATATAAGTAATTCGCATAGATATATATACAGTTCCCCAAATGTACTCAATAAATAATGAAAAAAATCCTCACATTTAACAATGGTGTGATAGTTTCTTCTAGGAATTGGTAAATTAAAATTTTAGGGATTTTTTGGTTGATGCTTATTATTTACTTCAATTTTATTTTTTATTTATTTTAATCAACTGTAAAATCAAAGTCTGGTTAAATATTTTAAAAATGGTACACGTATTGAGAGTTTTACTTTTGATAATTTTATGTATTCAGAATTTGAAAAAATAAACAAGTAATATATAAGCCACGTGTCCGAATCTCATTGGACTCATTATAATTTGAAAAATTGCAGAAAACGTCCCAAATTAATAAGTGATTTTAGATTTTCGTCTCAAACTATATCACTTAGTCAAATTCGTCCCATAATTTTATATTTTTTTAGAATATCGTCCCACTTGCCACATGGCTGCTTACGTGTCACGACGTGACAAATTTTAACATGAACAATTATACAAGAGTGCAGAATTCATCCCAAACTAATCAATTTGGGAACTTTTTTGCAATTTTGCCTTATAATTCTGAAAAAAGGCAAAGTTTATTGTCCTCTCAATGGACACGTGTCGAGAAAAGAATGCTTCTGGGCAGGGGGAGCACCGAATTTCCCGAGGTGAAGGTGCAGAAGAAAGATTCTTCTTAAATTGTGTTTCATAATATTCCCTCCGTTTCATAATATCTGTCGCTCTGAAAAGTTTTTCTTGTGTCATATTATCTGTCACTTTAGATTTTCAATAAAGTATTAATTACTTTTTTTCTATTTTTGCCTTTTATGCTCATTAATTTCTCAAACATTAGTGGATGATAATTAATTAAAAGGGTATCTTAGTCTTTTTTTCATTTTTTTTTTCTTAGAATTCAGCTATATTCAATGATTTTCTTAATTTGTGTGCATACACGTGAAAAGACAGATATTTTGATACGGAGGGAATATTAAAATGAAAAGTAGGTGGCCTTTATTTTTCCAAGGACCAGTATTAGGTACAAAAAATAGTACAGTATGCTTCAGAATTCGAGAAACATGTGGCCTCATTCTTAAAAAAGAAAGCGTGTTGGCCTGGCTCGCACAGAAGTTCGGCCCACCAATTACTACAACAGTCAACAACATATTTTAAAGTCGTAATGGCCCACTTGAAGTCTTTGAATATATTTATCTATATAAACGGTAGTAATTATTTGAAAAAATAAAAATAAAAAGATTTATCTATATATAATTTGCTTCTTCTTGAATCTGGAGAGAGGCAACAATTTTGAGATACGAGGCATATTATTGACTTGGAGTTGGAGGTCAGCTTCTTTTTTCTCAAGCATGTTAACTCTTTTTTTAATTTAATTATGGTTCCTTACTAATTAATTTCATATATATTCTCCCTCCTTTTGTTTTTAGAAATCTTATCAAGAAAGGAAGAGCGAATAATAATAATAATCATGAATTCTTCTGACAGTACTCCAGAACTGGTAATTTTTCTGCTCTTATGAACTCTTTTTGTCTTTAAAATATAAAACATATACGATTTCTTATTGTCATTAATTATTTTGTATAGTACTGTTTAATTTTGGTAAGTTGGTGAACCACATCGAGAGAGAGCAGCTCCTTCTTTTTCTTTCCGCCATTGTCCCTGGCCTAAATAAGGTTTGTTCATAGATCTCAGAACATCATTATTTTTTGGCGCATTTTTATCAATTAATTAACCTCGTCGATCTCCCTCATGTTTAAAGGGTATTTACCGTACCCTTCCGAAAATACTATTTTAATCTTAACTATATTGTATTGTTATCTTCTTAAAATATGTTTAATGGACAATTTATTTTCATTGTGAAATTGGTAGAAAAACTAATATCAAATGTCTTAATATGTGCTCATAATATACTGTATTGTTTATCTTCTTATAATATGTTTAATGTCAAATGATGTGTTTTACATCGTAATATCACATTTTTATGTCACATGTATAAATTTTTTGATTCGTGTGATAAAACTAAAATTTGTATGGACAATCCGCACATAGATTTGTGTGATGGATCTATCATGTGACACAGAGTATTACATGAACGAAAGTGAGATAAAAGATATTTTACCATTTTATACATACATACTTTTCTTAAACGGAGATAAACTGCACGCCTTTGATAAATACTAATCATTTTAATTTCAGATGGATAAAGCTTCTGTTCTTGGAGATGCAATAAAGTATTTTGAACACCTCCAAGAAAGAGTCGAAAACCTGGATGAACAAGCAGCGAATCAGACAATGCAGTCGATGGTGCTTGTTAAGAAGTCGCAGATTATCGAGGAGGACGAGGAATCTTCCGACGAAAAGACCGGCAGCTCCGAGAAGCGGATGTTGCCGAAGATTGAAGCTAGGGCTTGCAGCAATAATATACTACTCAGGATACAATGTGAGAAACAAAAGGGTGTTCTTGTCAATTTACTCAGCAAATTGGACACTCTTGGTTTGGTTGTTGTCGGCACTAATGTCATCCCATTTGGAGTTTCAACTTATGATATCACCATTACTGCGGAGGTAATTATTTATTAGTATATATTACATGTACATGGCAAAATTGTGTTTTTAGTTTCACGAAATTAAAACCTCACTACAAAAAATTAGAACATCAACAACCACATAAATCGAATTTCACGTATGAAATACCTAGTGAAACCATTTTAATCAAAAGTTAGTACAATAAATATTTTTTCAATGATTTAGTGACATTTTGTTGGTTGTCACTTTTATTGTATTACTAAATGTCAACTTGTAATATGTTTATAAATATTATTTGAGTGACAATACTATTTGTTTATACCATAAATTTACAATTTTCAAAATTTTCAACCAAACAAATATATAAATATTGACAAGTTCATAATTGTCACTTAATATTTTATCATGCTCTAGAAATCGATTTTCTTGTATATAGTGATTTTTTGTACAAGTATTCAAAATAATTTTGCACTTTAGTACTGCACTTCATAAAACTGCAGTTCTTTAAACTATTTTACACTTCATTAAACTGCAGTTCTGAAATTTGGTTCCCTGGGACTAAAAATGCTATATAATTAATTCCTGATATTTAATTTCATCTACGGTGGACTGAATATTTGCTTTATTTTATGATGGAAGATGGAGGAAAAAATCAGCTTGAATGTGAAAGAACTAGTGACTGTTCTTAGTGCAACTCTCCAACCCGCTGCATGAACATACATAGAAAATGTTTCTACTCTGTTTGTTTGTTTGCTTTTTTTTTTTCCCTCAATGTTAAACTATTGCTAATGAGCGTGGAGCTGAAGACATATATGTCTAACGTGTTTAGTGAACCAAATTTCTTAACTGTAGTATTTGCTATCGAATGATTGGTACATGCAATTTTAGTATTTCCTTAAAATTAAATTACAAAAAGCCGCCAGGTAAATGGTTCATAATTTGTTTGTGGGATTATTGCATTTTTGGTGCCACAACTATAGCACACTGGCAATTTTACCCCGTAACTTTTCGGGCTGGCACATTTGGTGCCACAACTTCAACATCAGTGGCAATTTTGGTGCCAATTGAGGCTCAATTTTGAAATTGGCCCGAAATTCCTCTATGTACGGGCCATGTGACATGAAAATTGGGGATTTTAACCATTCAACACCTTTTTCATGAAAAAAAAATTACACCCACCAAGAACTAGGCTACTTGGATGTTTTTATTTGGGGAAGAATAAGAAAGCGGGTAACAATTTAATTAAGGGAATGTTTGGTGAATTTTGTAGGAAAAGTTAGAATTTTAAATTTTGGTATTTTTTTTTATTGAAAAATACATTAAATGGTCAATTTTGATATATTACTAAATCACATGGCCCGCATATGGAAAATTTCGGGCCAATTTGGAAATTGGGCCTCAATTGGCACCAAAATTGCTACTGATGTTGAAGTTGTGGCACCAAATGTGCCAGCCCGAAAAGTTACGGGGTAGAAACGCCAGTGAACTATAGTTGTGGCACCAAAAATGCATTAATCCCATTTGTTTGTCAACAAGTTCTTTGTGTTGGAATTTATTGTTTAATAAATTAATAAATGTGACATACAATTTAGTTTAACTCAATTGTATATGATAGGCTAATTCGAATAAGTGTTAGATTAATAGAGACACGTTAAGATACAATTTTGTTTTTTTTTTGAGGAAATTCATCCAAACTCAATATCATCCCGTTAAGATATAGTTTAAGAACACTATAAATTACAATTTAATAAAGTGAGAAAGGTCAAATTAATATGTAATTAAATATATAGAGAGATGATTTTAGTGTAATTATCAAACTTTGATGAGTTGTTTATTAGATATTGAATAAGTAATTCTTACAATAATTTCCTCTGTAGTTACGCTAAGGATCTCCTGTCCCATTAGTGTGTACCACTTATTGTCTTATCCATAATAAATTGACATGTGTCAAATTAATGAATGTGCAATTATATAGGATTATTTTCATCCATCTTCTTCATCGTTTCCATCCAAATCCAATAATTTTTTTATACATCGTATTCACCATTTCTGTTTCGAACATAATTAAACAAGTGATTTACATTGTTATAACCACAATTATTGCGTTAGATTGTTTCGTTTCAAATCTTAAAGGCACAAATCTGAATGAACTTTAACATCCTTACATTTACTGATTTCTTCAAATAACATCAATTAATTCATATAGTAAAATTTTATAAGTCAGAAAGGGGAATTTTAATATAAAAAACCACTTCGCATTCAGCTACCCATTAATTCATATTCTAAATTTTTAATCAAGGAGGAGGAATTTTAATTGAAATAATAAGATAGAAAATCAATTTGCAATAAGTTACACAATAAGATTTTTGAATGGTACGGCTTAAGATAGAAGTTTTAGGTATCTCTAATTTATGATATTTTAATTGCAACATATGACAAGATGGATGATGTTTAAAGTTTCCATAGATATGTGATAAGATATTAATCAACTTTTAGAGTTCACATATATGCTATATTTGTGTAAAATGAAAAAGAAAATTCAAAATTTAATTAGCTATTATTTTATACAATAAATACTAAAATAGTGAAGAAATTCAATGTGTGATAATTCAGTGAAAAAATATAAAAATTTTAAATATGATTTACCTTTCTAAACACAATCACTAATTAATACACATAATTTATGAAGGAAATATGAAGATAAATACTATGGCAAAATAGTTTTTATCTAACTATTACGAAATACTAAGATGTAAGATGCAAATAATCTACACATATAAAGTATTCCATGATAAGCAATAATGGAAGAAAAAATATATAAACCAAAAACCATTTAACCAACAATATAATTTATTATTTTTCTAAACAGTTAAGTTGTAAATACATGACAAAAAGCATTTTAAGTGTAAATTATAAATTAATTTTGTATTATAGTAAAAGAGATAGCATAAGATAACACAAAAAGTATTGTAGAAATTAACCAAGATCTAGATCGAGAAAGTGGCCATGCATAATGAAAATTAAATTTTACAAACAAACTTATTTATACTTGATATGGCTGAATGAACATAAACAATTTGTTAGGTTTATATTATAACTAAAATAACAAAAGTACATAATTATATAATTTCTTATGGAAGGAACATATGACAAAATACACAAAAATTAAAAAGTCAATTGTAATGATTTAATGTTTAAAACAAATTAGTCAGCTCGATTTGTTTTCCACACAAGACTAAAAGATGAAAACTAAAAAAAACGCAATGAAATAATAAAACAATTAAAAAAACCAAAAACATAGAAATCTTGTATGAAAATTAATAAATAATAAATATATATGAAATTTAACTGAATAAACATATAGTAGAAAAAAATACAAAAGATAATAAAATATGCGTGTTTTTATCCAATAAGATCATAAAATTGTACAAAAGAAAAAATGAAATTATTTCTATAAAAATAAAAATACAACACACACTAAATTAAAATATAAAAACCTTGTACATAAATGCGTTAAAATGCTGCTATATATAAAAATGCAATGTATTAACTAATTTATTTAAATTGTACAAAAAATGTACAACCTAGATGAATATTCAGATTCAACGTAGTTGGATGTACAATCGAAAGGTCGGAAATGACTTCAACCCAGAGTGGTTATATGGGGTTAACCAATTCTTTGACTTTGCAAGATCGCAACCCGAATATATAGGAAATGGAGTACTTCGGTGTCCTTGTCGGAAATGCGTAAATATGAAATATGAGTCTTTTGCGCAAGTCCAAGTACATTTATTTAGATATGGGGACATTGCTCAAGTGCTCGTGCTAGTGATGACATTGCTGATACGAGGCAACTAATTGCTCCAAGTCAAAAATATCATATGGAGTATATACTTAATTTTATTGGTTACAAACTTATTATGAGTGTTAATTTGGTATACATAATTAAAATATTTTTGTTATGTGATGTAGGTTTGAGGGTCCTGAACATGGTGGTATTACTTGATTTGCTGGGAAATGTACTAAAACAACTTGGGAAGGCGCGTGGCGCTCTTACACTCATGCCAGTGAAAGACAGAGGGACCAATGGTTTAATCTTTTTAAGGTATTGACTTAAATAATTTCATAAATTATTTATACTCTATTATTTATATTAAATACTATCTAATCACTTGCAGAAAAAATATCGTTGGACACCTAATCATGATGGTATAATCAGAACGATATTTGATAATCGTACCGCAACTTCGGTTAGAAGAAAGTTAGAAGAATATCATAGAAAGAATAAAAAGCCAAGGTGGATACTTGATTCTCATTAGGCCGAGTTACTGGCGTGCTGGGATACGGATGAGTTCAAAGAAATAAGTCGAAAAAACAAGCAAAATCGAGCATCCGACTGTGGTGGTCAAGGAGCTCCAAAGCACACGGGTGGGAGTATTACCCATTCGGAGCACGAATGAAGAATATTAAGTTTGTCAACTATTTTATTTTTCTTGTTTCATATATTATATAGTGGTATAACACAACCAATATTTAATTGTGTTGCAGACCAAAGCCAAAGGTGGAGTAGAACCAATGCAGGGAGAATTATTTATGTATACTCACTCACAGTTAGATGAAAATAGAGATAGATCAAAGTGGGTCGATACTCGTTCAAGGGATACATATGTAAGTCTTTCAAATAAATGACTTAGTTGATAAATAAGTGTTAAGTTTGAAAACCAAAATGTAAGTCTAGAAAACTTCCTACTTCGCAAGTATCTGAAACTGGTGAATCACAACCAATCCCAGAAGATATTCAAATGCAGGTAACATATTATTATCATATTTAATTAAAATATTATGTATTATAAAAAATTATAATCTAATTAATGTTTTTGTTTGTTATTTAGTTATGGGTAGACACTGTAGGTATAGGAAAGAAGGGTACGGTTTATGGTCTGGCTGGTAAGGCTGCTCGGGTTAAACCTAGTTAATCGAGAGCACCACGGTATTCTAGTTCATCTGACCCAGAGCTCGTGTCAAGAATTCTAACTTTGGAAGAAAGATTGCAACTGTCGGAGGAGGAACGTCAACGAGAGAAGGACGAACACAGGGCTATATTGGAGGAGGAGCGTCAACGAGACAAGGACGAACGTCAGCGAGACAAAGAGGAACACAGGGCAATGTTGGAGGAAAGTCAAAGACAGATGATGGAGGAAAATCGACGACAAATGGAGGATTTTCAACGTATATTAACTCCATGCCTTCTAATATATCATCGCAGAACCCGCCCCATAACCCACCCAAAGATGGCCAAACTTAGTTTTAATTTTCGAGATATTCAAATATTTATTTTATTATGGAACTTTTGTTGATGATTGAGACTAATTTATTTTTGTAAGATTTTTATGATTTCCGACGTGTTTATTGATTTATTTTGTGTGATTTGTTGATTTTTTTATGGTCTTTGATAATTTAATCGATATAGGTTTAAATAAGTGAATATAAAAAAAAAAATTGCCAGAAAATTCATATTTCCGTCGGGAAAAATCCCAGCAAAAAAATTAATTAATTTTCTATTTAATTTTCCAACGGGCCTAGTCACCCGTTGGAATTTTTTTCCAATGGGTAACCCGTCGGAATATTTTCCAACGGGGTAAGCCGTCGAAAACTTTTCCAACGAGCTTACCGCCGTCGGAAATTAAAAAAAAAATGAATATATAATATTCTTTGCCGACGGGTAATCCCCTTGAAAAACCGTCGGAAAACTGCCCGTTGAAAAATTTTCCGACTGGTTTTCCGAGGATTCTTACCCGTCGGAAAAAATCCGTCGAAAAAATTTGCAACG
Source organism: Penstemon davidsonii (assembly GCA_034814905.1). NCBI lineage: Eukaryota > Viridiplantae > Streptophyta > Magnoliopsida > Lamiales > Plantaginaceae > Penstemon > Penstemon davidsonii. Next base: position 12,509,314 of record JAYDYQ010002688.1, read on the forward strand.
GCCATTTTTCCGATCCGTCGGAAATTCAGTTTTCCGACGAAAATTTTCGAATTTTCCATCGGAAAATATTGTTTTTCTTGTAGTGTAATATCCTGAAACTTTGTTAATTTTCTGTGGATTTTTTTATTTCGTCTCTGGAAGTGAGACTTGTACCGTTAGAATCTCTCGTCAAGAGCTTTCCAGCCATATAAAGAACAATGAGTTAAGTTTCAAAGTGAAAATTACGTTTCAAAATAATAAAATCCAATGAAAATGTAATTGGATATAATTGCAAATCATCATCTTCACGTGATATATTTGGAGTTTGTTCCATTATATTATAGAATAATGTACTGCATGAAAATGAAAAATCGATCATTATTAATTTCACAATCAAAGTATTCAGACTTTGACAAGAATTTTTCGTATATACAGTGCACTTTTAACTAACTTACTAAGCTCTGATAAAACTAGTAAAATATAGTACATTAAAAAGTTGACTCCAATACAAAAGACATTACATTTAATTTAAATAATACAAAATACATAGCTTCTGACCAAAAAAAAAAAATACATAGCTTCTTTATTCCATTTCTAATATAAATAACCCAAATGTACTCAATAAATAATGAAAAAATCCTCACATTTAACAATGGTGTGATAGTTTCTTCTAGGATTTGGTAAATTAAAATTTTAGGGATTTTTTGGTTGATGCTTATTATTTACTTATTTTAATCAATTGTAAAATCAAAGTCTTGTTAAATATTTTAACAATTGTACACGTATTGAGAGTTTTACTTTTGATAATTTTATGTATTCCAGAATTTGAAAAAATAAACAAGTAATATATAAGCCACATGTCCGAATCTCATTGGACTCATTATAATTTGAAAAATTACAGAAAACGTCCCAAATTAATAAGTAATTTTGGATTTTCGCCCTAAGCTATATTACTTAGTCAAATTCGTCCCATAATTTTAAATTTTTTTGAAATATCGTCCCACTTGCCACATGGCTGCATACGTGTCACGACGTGGCAAATTTTTGCATAAACAATTATACAAGAGTGCAGAATTCATCCCAAACTAATCAATTTGGGAACTTTTATGCAATTTTGCCTTATAATTCTGAAAAAAAGGCAAAGTTCATTGTCCTCTCAATGGACACATGTCGAGAAAAGAATGCTTCTGGGCAGGGGGAGCACCGAATTTCCCGAGGTGAAGGTGCAGAAGAAAGATTCTTCTTAAATTATGTTTCATAATATTCCCTCCGTTTCATATCACTTTAGATTTCCAATAAAGTATTAATTATTTATTTTCTATTTTTGCCCTTTATGCTCATAAATTTCTCAAACATTAGTGGAGGATAATTAATTAAAAGGGTATCTTAATCTTTGTTATTTTTTTCTCTTAGCATTCACCTATATTCAATGATTTTTTTAATTTGTGTGCATACATGTTAAAAGACAGATATTTTGAAACGGAGGGAATATTAAAATGAAAAGTAGGTGGCCTTTATTTTTCCAAGGACCAAATTAGGTACAAAAAATAGTACAGTATGCCAGAATTCGAGAAACATGTGGCCTCATACTTGAAAAAGAAAGCGTGTTGGCCTGGCTCGCACAGAAGTTCGGCCCACCAATTACTACAACAGTCAACAACATCTTTTAAAGTCGTTATGGCCCACTTGAAGTCTTGAATAAATATCTATATAAAAGGCAATGTTATTAAAACCGGACCGACCGGCCGGTCCGACCGGTTCGACCGCGAACCGGAGGTTGGTCCGGTCCGGTTTACCTCCTAAAACCGCCTGACTCAAAAACCAGTTTGAACCGGGTTGAACCGGTCCAAAACCGGGGAACCGGCGAACCGGTATAGACCGGTTCAACCCGATTTTGAATTTCTTTTATTTTTTTATTTTTTTAATGTTATAAATAAACTAAATTTTTTTGTATAAGGTGGGATTTGAACACCTAACCTTTTACATGAAAAATAACTTCCTTACCATTTAAGCTATATCATTTTTATTGAACTTTTAGTACAAAAATTTATAAATTATAGAAACTTGTAGCCAAATTTATTTATAAATTAGATAATTAACTCAAATTAACATTTTACACGTTATCAATGAAAATTAATACTCAAATAATAATTTTTTATTATAATTTGTTCTATTAAATATTTCTTTCCAATATTATTTTTAGGATAAAGAGTCAAATCGATATATTATGCAAGTTTGATTTTGAATATTAGACTTTTATACATAACCATATTTTAAAATTTATGAATTTATTAGTTTGTTGTATTTTTAACTTACACTTTTAAATTTTTATAAAAAAATATAATCATATTATATTTATATGAGCTTACAAATTAGTATCATATTACCGTTATGATATAAGTTAGATAAATATTATATGATTTAATTTAAATATATTATAAGATTTTGTATATTTTTAATCAATTGTAGGATAATGTTTAAATTTTATGCATATTGCATATACTTTAAAATTAAATATATTTATTACATTATTATGACATCATCCGGTTCCGATCAGCGGTCCGATCGGTTCGACCAGTAAAATCAGTGGCCAGTCGGCTCACTGGTTCACTGTCCGGTCCGGTTCTGAAAACATTGATAAAAGGTAGTAATTATTTGAAAAAATAAAAATAAAAAGATTTATCTATATAAAATTTGTTGCTTCTTGAATCTTGAGAGAGGCAACAATTTTGAGATACGAGGCATATTATTGACTTGGAGTTGGAGGTCAGCTTCTTTTTTCTCAAGCATGTTAACTCTTTTTTTAATTTAATTATGGTTCCTTACTAATTAATTTCATATATATTCTCCCTCCTTTTGTTTTTAGAAATCTTATCAAGAAAGGAAGAGCGAATAATAATAATAATCATGAATTCTTCTGACAGTACTCCAGAACTGGTAATTTTTCTGCTCTTATGAACTCTTTTTGTCTTTAAAATATAAAACATATACGATTTCTTATTGTCATTAATTATTTTGTATAGTACTGTTTAATTTTGGTAAGTTGGTGAACCACATCGAGAGAGAGCAGCTCCTTCTTTTTCTTTCCGCCATTGTCCCTGGCCTAAATAAGGTTTGTTCATAGATCTCAGAACATCATTATTTTTGGGCGCATTTTTATCAATTTATTAACCTAGTCGATCTCCCTCATGTTTAAAGGGTATTTACCGTACCCTTCCGAAAATACTATTTTAATCTTAACTATATTGTATTGTTATCTTCTTAAAATATGTTTAATGGACAATTTATTTTCATTGTGAAATTGGTAAAAAAACTAATATCAAATGTCTTAATATGAGCTCATAATATATTGTATTGTTTATCTTTTTATAATATGTTTAATGTCAAATGATGTGTTTTACATAGTAATATCACATTTTTATGTCACATGTATAAATTTTTTGATTCGGGTGATAAAACTAAAATTTGTATGGACAATCCGCACATAGATTTGTGTGATGGATCAATCATGTGACACAGTATTACACGAACGAAAGTGAGATAAAAGATATTTTACCATTTTATACATACATACTTTTCTTAAACGGAGATAAACTGCACGCCTTTGATAAATACTAATCATTTTAATTTCAGATGGATAAAGCTTCTGTTCTTGGAGATGCAATAAAGTATTTTGAACACCTCCAAGAAAGAGTCGAAAACCTGGATGAACAAGCAGCGAATCAGACAATGCAGTCGACGGTGCTTGTTAAGAAGACACAGATTATCGAGGAGGACGAGGAATCTTCCGACGAAAAGACCGGCAGCTCCGAGAAGCGGATGTTGCCGAAGATTGAAGCTAGGGCTTGCAACAATAATATACTACTCAGGATACAATGTGAGAAACAAAAGGGTGTTCTTGTCAATTTACTCAGCAAATTGGACACTCTTGGTTTGGTTGTTGTCAGCAGTAATGTCATCCCATTTGGAGTTTCAACTTATGATATCACCATTACTGCGGAGGTAATTATTTATTAGTATATATTACATGTACATGGCAAAATTGTGTTTTTAGTTTCACGAAATTAAAACCTCACTACAAAAAATTAGAGGGAAAAACACTTTTGGTCCCAAACTTTACCCCAGAAAACACATTTGGTACCATTCTTTGCAGAAAAACAGATTTCGTACCACAATTTACATACTCTTGACACATTTAGTCATTCCGTTAAATTTTGGATGGAATTTCAGTCACGCGCGCGTTAAGTTCAAAATGGTCACGAGTTTTGCACGTGATAATCGGTCAGGGGGTGAAATGCAATTTGGGCAAGAGGGGAAAACACTTTTGGTCCCAAACTTTACCGCGTAAAACACATTTGGTACTATGCTTTGCAGAAAAACAGATTTCGTACCACAATTTACCACTACTAGAAAAACTATTTTTAGCGACGGAATTTAGTGGCGGAAAGGAATTCCGTCGCTAAAATACTCAGTCGCTAAATCGGACCAAAACAGCGACAGGGCATTTATTCATCGCTAAATTCCATCGCTAAAACTTTCAGTCTCTAGATCCCTCGCTATTTCCGTCGCTATGGAACTGTCTAATTAAAATATAAAAAATAAAAATATTAATTCAGCGACGGAATTATGTTTCCGTCGCTGAATTAACAATTTTAGCGACGGAAATATAGTTCCGTCGCTGAATTAACAATTTTAGCTATGGAAATAAAGTTTCGTCGCTAAATTGATATAAATATAGCGACGGAAACTTATTTGCCGTCGCTGACTTAAAATTATTAGCGACGGAACTTTATTTCCGTCGCTGAATTGATACAAGTGCAAGTCAAAGTGCACCAAGTCAGGTATCCAAGGTACTTTTGTTAAGAATATTTTCAATAATTTAAGTATATTTTGTGATTTTTATCAAATCTTTTAGAGAAACTGTTGTCTGTTCATTATCTGTGATTTTTATCAATTTAACGAAGACACTAAATGTGTCAAGAGTATGTAAATTGTAGTACGAAATTTATTTTTCTGCAAAGCATGGTACCAAATGTGTTTTCTAGGGTAAAGTTTGGGACCAAAAGTGTTTTTCCCTCTTGCGCAAATTGCATTTCACCCCCTGACCGATTTATCGTGCAAAACTCGTGACAATTTTGAACTTAACGGGCGCGTGCCTATCACGCGCGAAAATTCCATCCAGAATTTAACGGAGACACTAAATGTGTCAAGAGTATGTAAATTGTGGTACGAAATCTGTTTTTCTGCAAAGCATGGTACCAAATGTATTTTCTGAGGTAAAGTTTGGGACCAAAAGTGTTTTTCCCTCCAAAAAATTAGGACATCAACAACCACATAAATCGAATTTCACCTATGAAATACCTAGTGAAACCATTTTAATCAAAAGTTAGTAACAATAAATATTTTTTTAATGATTTAGTGACATTTTGTTGGTTGTCACTTTTATTGTATCACTAAATGTCAATGGGATCGATAATTTTTTCACAATCATTGTAATATGTTTATAAATATTATTTGAGTGACAATACTATTTGTTTAATTATACCATAAATTTACAATTTTCAAAATTTTCAACCAAACAAATATATAAATATTGACAGGTTCATAATTGTCACTTAATATTTTATCATGCTCTAGAAATCGATTTTCTTGTAGTATTTTTTTGTACAAGTATTCAAAATAATTTTGCACTTTAGTACTGCAGTTCTTTAAAATATTTTGCACTTCATAAAACTGCAGTTCTGAAATTTGGTTCCCTGGGACTAAAAATGCAATATAATTAATTCCTGATATTTAATTTCATCTACGGTGGACTGAATATTTGCTTTGTTTTATGATGGCAGATGGAGGAAAAAATCAGCTTGAATGTGAAAGAACTAGTGACTGTTCTTATTGCAACTCTCCAACCCGCTGCATGAACGTACATAGAAAATGTTTCTACTCTGTTTGTTTGTTTGCTTTTTTTTTTTCCTCAATGTTAAACTCTTGCTAATGAGCATGAAGCTGAAGACATATACGTCTAACGTGTTTAATGAACCAAATTTCTTAACTGTAGTATTTGCTATCGAATGATTGATACATGCAATTTAATATTTCCTTAAAATTAAATTACAAAAAGCCGCAAGGTAATGGTTCATAATTTGTTTGTCAACAAGTTCTTTGTGTTGGAATTTATTGTTTAATAAATTCATAAATGTGACATACAATTTAGTTTAACTCAGTTGTATATGATAAGCTAATTCGTATGAGTGTTAGATTAATAGAGACCAGTTAAGATACAATTTTGTATTTTTAGAGGAAATTCATTAAAACTCAATATCATCCCGTCAAGATATAGTTTAAGGACACTATAAATTACAATTAAATAAAGTGCGAAAGGTCAAATTAATATGTAATTATATATATAGAGAGATGATTTTAGTGTAATTATCAAACTTTGATGAGTTGTTTATTAGATATTGAATAAGTAATTCTTACAATAATTTCCTCTGTAGTTACGCTAAGGATCTCCTGTCCCATTAGTGTGTACCACTTATTGTCTTATCCATAATAAATTGACATGTGTCAAATTAATTAATGTGCAATTATATAGGATTATTTTCATCCATCTTCTTCATCGTTTCCATCAAAATCCAATTAATTTTTTTTATCCATCGTATTCACCATTTCTGTTTCGAACATAATTAAACAAGTGATTTACATTGTTATAACCACAATTATTGCGTTAGATTGTTTCGTTTCAAATAGTAAAGGCACAAATCTGAATGAACTTTAACATCTTACATTTACTGATTTCTTCAAATAACATCAATTAATTCATATAGTAAAATTTTATAAGTCAGAAAGGGGAATTTTAATATAAAAAACCAATTCGCATTCAGATAACCATTAATTCATATTCTAATTTTAATCAAGGAGGAGGAATTTTAATTGAAATAATAAGATAGAAAATCAATTTGCAGTAAGTTACACAATAAGATTTTTGAATGGTACGGCTTAAGATAGAAGTTTTAGGTATCTCTAATTTATGATATTTTAATTGCAACATATGACAAGATGGATGATGTTTAAAGTTTCCATAGATATGTGATAAGATTATTAGGAAATAAATGGAGAATGGAAATGGAGATGGTGATAGAATAGTGTCCGGCAAGCCAACTGTATGGCTGCCATTTATTGTAATAAATAAAGGAACTATTCAATTTAGATAAATAAATGCATCTTTATTATATGGTCAACTTTATCTTATGTAACAATTATCTACGCATAAGGATATAAGTCCTTAGATCGCAGGGCTATGGGAAAACCCGTGGGCTGATCTCCAAGCCCGTGATCTAGAACATATTCAAGAGTCGTAGAATCCAATCGAGATGGGACATCGTTGGATTCGGTTAGACTCTCACTAATGTGTATACTCCGATGAACTGGAGGACGCTGGGGTCCACGAGCGTGACTGGGATAGTCGATACACATAAGTAGGTGACTTGCTGGGATGGCAAGTGCACTGAATACCCCAATTAGGAAATAACTCACCATGGAAGCGGTAGTCGCATATCGGAGTTGAAGTTATTCCAATTTACAATAGTATACGAGGAATGATCCGTAAATACTTGAGGTGATAGGGTTTATCTGGTACGAGAACGTCTATACTTAGATGTGAGTTCCGACCGACTGGAGATCACCAGAAAGTCTCTGTGGATTCACGTTGGGTATAGAGGGACTCGTATGCAGGTTCATATCATCAACAAAGGCCCCCCCCCCCCCCCCCCCCCCTCCCCCCCCCCCCCCCCTCCCCCCACCCCACGCCCCCCACCCCCGCCCCCCCCCCCACCCACCCCCCCACGCCCCCCACCCCCCCCCCCCCCCACCCCCCCCCCCCCCCACCCCCCCCCCCCCCCACCCCCCCCCCCCCCCACCCCCCCCCCCCCCCACCCCCCCCCCCCCCCACCCCCCCCCCCCCCCACCCCCCCCCCCCCCCACCCCCCCCCCCCCCCACCCCCCCCCCCCCCCACCCCCCCCCCCCCCCACCCCCCCCCCCCCCCACCCCCCCCCCCCCCCACCCCCCCCCCCCCCCACCCCCCCCCCCCCCCACCCCCCCCCCCCCCCACCCCCCCCCCCCCCCACCCCCCCCCCCCCCCACCCCCCCCCCCCCCCACCCCCCCCCCCCCCCACCCCCCCCCCCCCCCACCCCCCCCCCCCCCCACCCCCCCCCCCCCCCACCCCCCCCCCCCCCCACCCCCCCCCCCATTATAATTAAGGGTATTTTAGGTATATTTTTTTATTTTTTAACCAAAAATTAATATTATTTATCTGGATCCTTAATGCCCGTACAATACTCTAAAACAATAGATATTGTGGAACGAATGAAGTATCAAATTATAATGAATCAAACCTAAATATTAACTAAACTTATAATTAAATCAAATAAAAATAAACAAACAAGTTTGTCTAAATGATTAACAATGTTTATATCAAATCATATTGAATCGATAAAGCTCATAAGAAATCAAAATAATCAAACAAGCTTAACAAATACTCTCTTCGTCCTATTATTTTTACTCCATTAGCTACAGTATTTGGTCAACCTTTTCAATTTTTTTAAGTGACTTATCATATTAAATTATTCACATTTGTGGTGTATTAAACTTTTTAAATATTAATATAATATTATCAACTTATTATTGAAATATATTAATTAAATTATTTATTATAAATTTAGTCAAGTTGACTGACTAACTGTACCAAGGGGTAAATAAAATTGGGATGGAGGAAGTACTTTAATAAAATAGAAACAACTCAAATTAACTATGAGATATTAGTGGAATCAAAGAGCACAAAAAGCTAATTAACTATAACTAATAACAAGTTACACTTGAAAGAAGCTTATAATTAAAAAACAAGCACAAATAATAAAACCTCTTAATAAAATTAAAAATAGCTACAATAATGCACATAGACAAACTAGAAATTAAAAAAAATATATCAGCAAAATATTTTAAATTGAAAACGACCAAAAAAAAAAAAAACTCTAAAATTTTTGTTGTGGAAATTGAATATCACACTTTTTCTTAGCCGACACCCGCCACCCGCCAGAATGGAAATAAAGTTGTGAATAGTAAAAAATATGTAACCCCAATTGGTAGTGTTAAAATTAAGAAAGAGTTTGAAGGATATAAATGTCATAAAAATATTTTTATTTTATTTAAAAAATATCATCAGTCTAAAAAACAGGCCATGACATTCCCTTAAAAAGCAATAGCAAAACCAGACTAACACTGAAAAATCAAACTTCTTGGAAAAATACTGAAAAAAAAAGCAGTTGCAAAAACCTCGTAGTAGTATTATTAAAAAAATGGCTTCAAATCTGTGTCACGTTGCCATTTCCTACTCCACAACACGGCAAGTGTCAAGTGATTTATTGGGACGAATCATAGGCTGTGATATATTCCACAAAAGGACAATCAAAACAAAAACAACAATATTTTTTGGATAAATTAAAAAACAAAAGAAACATATATTATATTTTAGTAAAAGAAACAAGACGTACAATGTTGGTCGTCTTCCACTTTTGACGTCTCTGCACCCACAAGTCTCTGTTGACCCATTAGTAGCATCAGTCAATATAACCATTACAAATTTTCAAGTAGATATCCATATCTCATTATTTATTAAATGGGAAAAATTAAAAAGAAGGTAAATTGGATACGTAACAAATCAAATTAAATTAAATTAATTCAATGCCACCGATTTGCCACCATTAATTAAATTTAATCACGTCTTCTTCTCTCACCATTTTGGATACGTAAAAAATATTATAGATTGGTGTATATGAGAGAGCTAGGGGAAATCAGCACATTAGGACGAATTAATTCATGATTTTTTTAATTTTCCAATTGTGTTGTGGGTCTTATATTTAATATTTTCTCATTAATTAAAAGTGGATCAGGGGATGGGGAGGAAGGTGGAGAAGAAAGATTCTTCATAAATTCTTTTTTATTATTAAAATTAAAAGTAGGTTGAATTTCTGCAAAAACAGTAACTAGGGACCAAAAATGTGGCCCAATTTTCAAAAAAAAAAAAAAAGAGAGGCATATGTGGCCCGTTGGCACACCAATTCTTACCATTTTTTTCTTCTTTTAAAGAAACTGGCACACCATTTCTTACCATAGCGTAACGGGTATGGGCCCACTTGAATAGATTTACTACCTATATAAAAGGCATACAAATTTGCTTCTTCATTGAGGCGAACAACTTTGAGTGAACTTTTGAGTGTAATATAAAAGAATTGCGGTATTTATTAGAGATTCAGAGGTCAGCTTCTTTTTCCGTTATTACAAACAATTTTCTTGATAATTACCTCATAAATCGTTTAACATTCGATTTAAGATTCTTGATTAATTATGATTGCTTACTAATTTCATATTCTCTCTCTTGTTTTGTTATTAGAAATCAAGAAAGGAATAGCGAATAAAATCATGAATTGTTCGGATACTCCATTGCTGTCAGAACTGGTAATTTTTCCTATGTAACAAAATATAGCCAATTGGTTTGATAGTATAAATAAGTGATTTTATTTTTTTGTCACAATTAAATTTGCAAGAATATATATTGTCCATAATTAAATATAGAATCTTAACATTTTTTTTATTGTCATTATTTAGTATAGTACTTAGGGCTGAAAATCAAACCAAGCTACTCGATACTCGGCTCGAGCTCGTTCGATAAAAGCTCGGTTCTTCAAACAAATCAAACAAGCTTGAACAAGATTTCTCGTTTGATAACTTTTGAAGTTCGGCTCGAGCTCGACTCGATAAGCTAAAAATTAAAAAACACATGTAAAATATCAAAGTACTCGATACTCGGCTCGAGCTCGTTCGATAAAAGCTCGTTTGAGCTCGGTTCGTTAAGAAATCAAACCAAGCTCAAACGCAAAATTTCAAGCTCATAAAATTCAAACCAAGCTTGAACAACATGTCGTTCGATACTACTCGGCTCGTTTACACCCCTAAATACTACTGTTACGTTTAATTTTGGTAAATCGACCATATGATGTGATAAAAGTGAAATTAATTAATTGACAATATGATTGCATTACAGGAACTGGACGAATTAATTATGGACATGGGTGGGGCCAATGATGATCATGTAATGGATTATTCATATGAAGAAGAGTTTGCAGCAGTATTGGGACAAAACTTCCAAAGCTATTTGTCGGCAGGAGTACACAATAACTCATCACCATCATCATCGTCAAGCTCAGATTTCATTAACAACAACATTAATATTAATTCCGTCACCCCAACCATGATTGAACCTGAGCAAAATCCGGACAACTACTCAAAATTTGATGGTGTTCTTAAGCCACCTCATCAAGATTCTTCAACTCCCTTCATTCTAAACTTCGGGAACTCGAATTGTTCCAAAAAGGTAATCTATATTTGTCATTCGTCTTTGTATTGTGACAGTGAGTTTAGTCCTGTCACAAATTGTAACGAGTACAATAGTGATAAAATATATTTTCATGTTATTACAAATATGAATACTCCCTCCGGTTCATATTAATTGGCATATTATTACTTTTCACACAGATTAAGAAATCTCATAATTTATCACTTTTAAGGTAAAATGTCAAAGATACCCTTCATAATGACTCTTGAGCTTCCCAACTTAGATGTAAGAGAGGGCAAAATTGAAAAAAATTACATTGAAAACCCAAATGTGCCAATTAGTATGAAACATAAAAATTTGATAAATGTGCCAATTAATATGAACCGGAGGGAGTAACAAATTAGTTAAGTTGTCACTCTTGACAATTACTGACACATTTTCTAATAACAATCTAGTAGCAATAAATATCACATATGCTCACTATAGATGTATCACTAATTGGTCATTGTGATAAATTAATTACTGGAATATTATTTTTATTTGTTTACAAAAATAATTTTATTGACGAAATTTGAATGTTATTCACATTTAAACGACGACAATGATTCTTAATTTTCTAAATTTCACACCCTTAAACAGGTCAAAAACGACGTGCAACTGAATCCCGAACAAGAGGCTGCTGTTTCGGAAATATTCAAGTCATATAATGTAAATTCCGAAGAATCTATCCATTTTAGCGCTCAACAAGCAAAGAAGAGGAGTCGGATTCGGCCGCCATCGCAAACTTATGATCACATTGTTGCCGAGAGAAAGCGTCGGGAGCAGCTCAGCCAGCTCTTCATTTCTCTTTCAGCCATTGTTCCTGGCCTAAAGAAGGTTTGTTCATAGATCTCAAAACATCATTATTTTTGGGCCAAATTTTATCATTTAATTAATTAACCTCCCTCATGTTTAAAGGGTAATTTACGTACCCTTCCAAAATTACAATTTTAACCTTAACTATATTGTATTGTTCTTCCAAAATTATTTAACCTCCCTGATATTCATTTATAAATACTCTTATTTTAATTTCAGATGGACAAAACTTCTGTTCTTGGAGATGGAATAAAGTATTTGAAACACCTCAAAGAAAGAGTCGGAAAGCTGGAAGAACAAGCGGCGAATCAGACAATTCAATCGGCGGTGCTTGTTAAGAAGTCGCAGATTATCGAGGAGGACGAGGGATCTTCCGATGAAAAGTCCGGCTGCTCCGAGGAGCAGATGTTGCCGGAGATTGAAGCAAAGGTTTGCAGAAATAATATACTTCTCAAGATACAATGTGAGAAACAAAAGGGTGTTCTCGTCAATTTACTCAGCAAATTGGACACTCTTGGTTTGGTTGTTGTCAGCACTAATGTCACCCCGTTTGGAAATTTGATTCTTGATATCACCATTATTGCGGAGGTTAGTTATTACATATACATTAATGTGAATTGTAAATACACAGTTTAGTTGATAAAAAAAACAATTAATGTGAATGTATATATATATATACATATACCCTTTTTAATTAATTAATTCTGCAATTTAATTTCATCTAACTGAATATTTGCTTTGTCTTATGATTGCAGATGGAGAAACAATTCAACTTGAATGTGAAAGAATTAGTGACTGTTCTTAGTGCAACTCTCCAGCCCGCTACATGAACACAGAAAATATTTCTACTATTTTTTTTGTCCTTTCGAAGCGGGTTCTACATATAACAAGGGAACTTCTCCCAATAGGAACTCGAGTTTGAGTCGTCACTTTGAGGGTACTAGTCCCTTCTGCTAGACCAACCACTTGTTGGTTAATAATGTGTATGGAGCTGAGGACGTATTCGTTTAACGTGTTGTTTCATACTTTTAAAACTGTGAATTAAATTTCTAACTGTATTATTTGTTGTCGAATGATTGATGAAGCAGTTTCAATATTTCCTTATAATTAAATTCCAGAAAACCTCAAAGATTCATAATTTTTTGTCAAGTTGTTTCTGTTAACATTTATTGTTTATTAAATTCATAAATGTGGCTTAAAATTAAGTTTAACTCCACTATTTATGATAAGCTAATTCGTGTGGGTGCCAGATTAATATTGACTAGATAAGATACAACCAAAGAACACTATAAAATTACATTTAATAAAGTATGGGACGTCAAATATGTAATTTAAATATAGGGTGAAATACAATTTTCTCCCTTGAAGCATAGGGTGGTATCTTGAAGCATGAGGTAGTATTAGTTATCCCTAAAGAATCACTTGTAACACTTACCCTCTGTTATAATTTTGGAGTTTTTATTTGAAAAATACCCCCGTCCCTTTTATAAACAATAAGATTCTTTATTAATTTATCAAAAAAATAAAAATTATCTCTTTATTAATTATGAATCCATCAATCTACCAAACAACATTATGTTTCAATTTTTTCATTTCTTTCCTTCCGTTTTTCGATCTCAAATTATTTTCATCTCATTTTTTTCTTTATTTATGTTTCAGTTTGTTTTCTTTATTTTTTGTTTCATTTTATTTAATATTTTTCTCAGTTTTTATTTGGTGATAATTATCTAATTTATTTTGGTACCGATTATTATTCAAAATATTGAGTAATTCTCCTTCAAATTTTTTCTCGCAAAATTCAAGTTTGACACTAGCCCATACTATTTGTAATGATTATGTTGGTATTGAATCTACTTCTGATTGGTAATAGATGTATAAACATGTTAGCATAATTATAGATTAATGAATTAACGATACAAGGCTGAGTCAACTTCGAAAAATTTTCCAAGTAAAATTTTGAATTATAATTTGTAATGAAAACAAAAGAGGTAATTATCACTTAATAAAATCTGAGACAATTGTAAGAAAAAATTTGAGCTATAAACAAAGAAAAAAAATATAAACAACAAATAAACAAAATAAATTTAAACGGAAATAAAGGAAAAAATTGAGACCAAAAGCCGAAGGAAACAAAAAACATGAAGAAATTGAACATAATATTGTTTGGTGGATGGATGAATACATTATTAATACATAATTTTTTTGATAAATTATAAAGAAACAATTTATTTGTTATTAAAGGGGCGGGGGTAGTTTTGAAATAAAATGTTCAATACCATAATAGAGGGGAGCTAGTGAGTGTTACAAATGATACTTTAGGGGGGTAACTAGTACCACCAATGTTATTAAAACCGGACCGGACCGGCCGGTCCGACCGGTTCGACCGCGAACCGGAGGATGGTCCGGTCCGGTTTACCCCCTAAAACCAGTTGACTCAAAAACCAGTTTGAACCGGGTTGAACCGGTCCAAAACCGGTGAACCGGCGAACCGGTTTGGGCCGGTTCAACCCGATTTTGAATTTTTTTTTTTTTTTTTTTTTTGATTTTTTAAATTTTATTAATGTTAAAAATAAACTAAATTTTTTTGTAGAAGGTGGGATTTGAACACCTAACCTCTTGCATGAAAGATAACTTCCTTACCAGTTGGGCTACATCATTTTTGTTGAATTTTTAGTACAAAACAAATTTATAAATTACAGAAAACCTGTAGCCAAATTTGTTTATAGATTAGATTATGATAATTCAAAACATTTTACACATTATCAATGAAAATTAATACTCAAATAATATTTTTTTATTAAAATTTGTTCTATAAGATATTTCTTTCCAATATTATTTTAGGATAAAGAGTGTCAAATTTTGAAAATCAAATCGATATATTATGCAAGTTTGATTTTGAATATTAGACTTTTATACATAATCATATTTTAAAATTATTAATCTCTTAGTTTGTTGTATTTTTAACTTACACTTTTAAATGTTTATAAAGAAATATAGTCATATTATATTTATATGAGCTTGCAAATTAGTATCATATTACAATTATGATATAAGTTATGTAAATATTATGTGATTTAATTTAAATATATTCTAAGATTTTATATATTTTTAATCAATTGTAGGATAATGTTTAAATTTTAGGAATATTGTATATACTTTAAAATTAAATATATTTATTATATCATTATGACGTCATCCGGTCCGACCAACGGTCCGACCGGTTCGACCAGTAAAACCAGTGGCCAGTTGGCTCACCGGTTCACTGTCCGGTCCGGTTCTGAAAACATTGAGTACCACCCTCATACTTTAAGTGAAGGGAAGGTAAGAAACTTAATTTCACCGTAAAATATATAGAGAGATTATTCTAGTGTAATTATAAAACTTTATTGACTTGTTTATTTGTTTTAGGCAAAAATTTATTTTTAATACATAGAACTTGACATATTTCCGTTTTCATATCAAACTCACAAAAAATATATCAATTTCATGACAGATGCTACAAAATGACATTTCCGTTAATTTTTTTTGATGAAATTGTCACGTGGCCGTAAAATTTAAACTACTAATATTTTTAATATTAAGATTAATAAAAATGATTAAACTTTGGGGATTTTACGGATTGACTCCTACCTTTTGGCGATTCCGTGAATTGACCCTCTGTCTCCTTCCTCACGCACGATCACTTTCCTTTGGTAGTTGTTCGCCGGAAATAGGAGATGGATTTTGTTCGTCTCTTTACCCCGAACACATACGTATAATAAATTTCATACTACGTTGAGTGAATAGTGGGCTTTTGGCACTTTGCACCCTGGAATTATAGGGTTTTGGCACTTTGCACCCTAACTTAAAAGTTTTGGCACTTTGCACCTTGAAAATACAATTTAGTTGGCACTTTGCACCCTAGTGTGTGTTTTGAAGAAAAAATTCATTGATTGAAGGGCATAATAGTTATTTTTGAATATTTTTGACACTTTGCACCCTAAAAATATAGTTTTGACACTTTGCACTCTGAAATATAGAATATTGACACTTTGCACACAAAAAATATAATTTCTGACATTTTCAACCCCGACTTAATATGATAATCTAAATAATGTAAATAACATGCAATATAATAATATGTTAGATATGTAAACGTGTATTTTAGATATAAAGTAAATAATTTAGAGGATACTTGAAATAAAAAGAAGACAATGTCTTTTTTTTTAATCTAAATTTTACTGAGAGAAAATGTTAAAATAAGTTATTATAAAGTAAAATAAATGTAGAATAACAAGTTTATGATTGTTGTGCATAGAAATGACTATATTATCTCTACATCGCAGACATTCACGAGTTTGCTTCTTTTAAGAAAAAATACATTAGGGTGCAAAATGTCATACAAATTATATATTTAGGGTGCAGAGTACCAATAAATTTAAATCGGGGTGAAAATGCTAATATTTTATATTTTTAGGGTGAAAAATGCCAACATTCTAGATTTTAAGGGTGCAAAATCTATATTGCCAAGGTGCAAAGTGAAAAAAAAAATTGAAACTATTCTACCCTTCTACCAATGAATTTTCTCACTAAAACACACAGTAGGGTGCAAAGTGCCAAATAAATTATATTTCCAGGGTGCAAAGTACCAAAATTTTTAAGTCAGGGTGCAAAGTGCCAAAACCCTATAATTTCAGGGTGCAAAATGCCAAAAACCCGTGAATAGTTCAATTTTTGCATTTGAAAATCTAAATCGTGAAGCCCTTCTCCTCGCAAATTTCATATCGCGATTACGGCCTTGTTTCTCCACCGATTTCATATCTTTTTGCGTCATTCCTTTGAACCAGGGCTTCAATCTCTATGGTTTAATTCCCTCAATAAAACTAACGAAAATATAACTTTTGTAACGTCTGTCAAGAATTGGTATGTTTTTTGCGAGTTAAGTATGAAGATTGAAATCTGCCAAATTTTATTGTATGAAAAATGAATTTTGCCATTAGTTTTAGGTCTTCGGGTCTTTGAATATTATAGTCTAAAGTCCAGACGTTATTTTCCTTCCGACCATCCCACATCAAGAGAAGAAAGAAAATTTGATTATTTAGAAGACCAAGCGATCGAAGACCGACCATCCCACTTCAATATTTTTTTCAAATTGCGGAATTTAAAAAACAAGAATTAAAAAAAAAAAAACCAAATCAAATGAATTTGTAATTTAAAAAATGAATAAAATTTTTAGAAAAGGATTTTTTTTTAAAGAAAAGAAAAGGAAATTCGCAAAAAACAATTGTGTTTTTTATTTAAGATGTGTTATGTATTAATTAAGATTTATTTAAGTTTTTTGAGATATAAACAAAGGAGGTAATTATCACTTAATAAAATCTGAGACAAATTGTAAAGAAAAAATTTGAGATAAACAAAGAAAAAAATTGAAACAACAAATAAACAAAATAAATTTAAACGGAAATAAAGGAAAAATTTGAGACCAAAAACCGAAGGAAACAAAAAACATGAAGAAATTGAACATAATATTGTTTGGTGGATGGATGAATACATTATTAATACAGATTTTTTTTGATAAATTATAAAGAAACAATTTATTTGTTATTAAAGGGGCGGGGTAGTTTTGAAATAAAATGTTCAATACCATAATAGAGAGGAGCTAGTGAGTGTTACAAATGATACTTTAGGGGGTAACTAGTATCATCCTCATACTTTAAGTGAAGGGAAGGTAAGAAACTTTATTTCACCCTAAAATATATAGAGGGATTATTCTAGTGTAATTATCAAACTTTATTGACTTGTTTATTTGTTTTAGGCAAAAAATTATTTTTAATACATAGAACTTGATGACATATTTCTCTTTTCATATCAAACTCACAAAAAATATTTCAATTTCATGACAGATGCTACAAAATGATATTTCCGTTAATTTTTTTTTTTTGATGAAATTGTCACGTGGCCGTAAAATTTAAACTCCTAATATTTTTTATAATTTTAATATTAATAAAAATGATTAAACTTTGGGGATTTTGCGGATTGACTCCTACCTTTTGGCGATTCCGTGAATTGACCCCCTGTCTCCTTCCTCACGCACGATCACTTTCCTTTGGTAGTTGTTCGCCAGAAATAGGAGATGGATTTTGTTCGTCTCTTTACCCCGAACACATACGTATAATAAATTTCATATTACTTTGAGTGAATAATCCAATTTTTGCATTTGAAAATCTAAATCGTGAAGCCATTCTCCTCGCAAATTTCATATCGCGATTACGGCCTTGTTTCTCCACCGATTTCATATTTTTTTGCGTCATTCCTTTGAACCAGGGCTTCAATCTCTATGGTTTAATTCCTTCAATAAAACTAACAAAAGTATAACTTTTGTAACGTATGTCAAGAATTGGTATGTTTTTTGCGAGTTAAGTATGAAGATTGAAATCTGCCAAGTTTTATTGTATGAAAAATGAATTTTGCCATTAGTTTTAGGTCTTCGGGTCTTTGAATATTATAGTCTAAAGTCTAGACGTTATTTTCCTTCCGACCATCCCACATCAAGAGAAGAAAGAAAATTTGATTATTTAGAAGACCGAGCTATCCGTTTAAATATGTCCGAAATTCATCAGTTTTCAACATGTAAATTTATTCCTTTTAAGTAATCTATAAACCCTTTTGTGTAAATTCTAAATCTGCAAATACGATCTAGAGCTTGAAGTCTTATTTTTTGAATTTTTTAATATGCTTGTCCAATTTCATCCATTACTTTGCTGATCTAACTATAAGAAATGGTAAAATTGCTTTATTGGTACCACATAATAGGGTTATTAGCAAATTTGGTAGCAAGGTATATTAGCAAATTGTTTTATTGGTACCACAATTGCACATGTACATTTCGTACTGTCCGGGAGGTGATCTTTGAATAGGAAGAAAAACATATCGATATGTATGAATTGGAAGAACATCTGACCTAGTTGATGACGTACCGGATCACACAAGGAGAGAGGTTTTCAACCGTAAATACTAACATAGTTTTTCCCTAAAAAATTGTTGAGATAATAGTCTCATGTGTTAAATTATGATATGTAGTGTGAAATATATACCTCAATAACATAGTTGCAACTTGCAAGCTAACCTATTGTAAGAGAAAATAATATTGCCTAGAAAAATTAGTTTATGCAAGTACTTGCATGCGCGGTGTGTTCTATGCAGTGGCGTAGCCAGGATATATTCTCAGTGGGGTCACTATAATACCATATAGACTATATATATATATATATTTTTTTCAGCAAGAAATTATATTAATTTTGACTACTAGTGACCACAAAATTAAGAAAAAATTTAAGGAAAAAATCAAAAATTTTAATAGAATTGATTCAAACTAAAAAATGATTAGCTAGATACCTACAAAATTTTAAGTGTTATTAATCGTCAAATATTGAAACTGCTTTACGATTGAATTATTCGAAAATATATCATATGAATCTTTCTTAATATATGTAATTATGTTAGCTATTATCTAATCATTCATTTGTCATACCTATCTCGATTTTTAATATACTTAATTCATATTTAAAACGAAATTCTCCACGTTTGATGTCACAATTGTCAAAATCAATGTCACTTGGACTTTCTAGTTTTATACAAACATATAAGTATGTAGTGATAATTTTGTCAAATATTCATATAAAACTTCAAAAAATAAACCATGTAAAATAGTTAATTAGTGTTTTACAAGTTTTCATAAGACACACTCTTTATTCAAAACATGGACCCTTTGTTATAGAATTTTTCATTTTATTCAGTGGGGTCCATTGAAAGACATTTCAAAATGAACATAAATTTTGCAAAGAATATACAATCATTTCTACACTAAGTCCAAACTTCCACTGGGGGTCATTTTCTATGTTGTTAAATTTCATGATTTCGTTTATGGAGTTTATGTTTTAGTACTCTGTTATTCTAGGAAAGGTGGTCCGTGAATTTGTCATAATAGGTGGATAACATAATTCACGAATGTAAATTCATTTAAATACTTGAGATTCGACTCAAATTCGATCAATTAAAATTTGTCCAAATTATGTTTTTTATACATGTCAAACCAAGATTTAACAACATTTTTAGTGTAATAGTTTTTATACTCTATTCAAACTCGACTCTAAAACCTAAAATATTGACTATATATATACACAGATATCAAGTAATATATTCAAGTTTGTGTCAATTAAAACTCTTTCGAACTCTATTAATTTAAATACCAAATTTAAACAATCTCAAGTTTGACAAGAAAAATAAACAAAAGTTGACAATGTATTATTTGATTCGACTCAATTACATTGATATGTTGCATGTATAATATTATTTATTTCTGAAAAGGTAATATAATTTATCAATAAAATAAAGTTTGACAAGAAAAATAAACCAAAGTTGACAATGTATTATTTGATTTGACTCAATTACATTGATATGTTGCATGTATAATATTATTTATTTCTGAAAAGGTAATATAATTTATCAATAAAATAAAGTTTGACAAGAAAAAATAAACCAAAGTTGACAATGTATTATTTGATTTGACTCAAGTACATTGATATGTTGCATGTATAATATTATTTATTTCTTAAAAGGTAATATAATTTATCAATAAAATAAAGTTATTCGCATAAAATTATGAGGTGCCCTAGGGCCGGTACTGATCATGTGATACTTATGCGCCTCCAAACACGTGAAATATCATTATTTTAGTGCTAAGCTAGCTCCCTATAATTTTGTCTCACATTATAGCTTTTTCTAAATTCCTGCAGTTTTTGTGCAGAACTACAGTGTTCATTTAGAAAATAGTATTTTAATGATATTATATACATATTTAATTTGATAATTTCATCTAGCATCCATGCACCTACTGTTTAATATTATTGTTGTTGTAAAACTAAATATTCCCTGAGTACTATGTAATAAACAAAATTTCGAAAGCCACATTGTTTCTTCAAATTTTTCCATATTGTTATATTATACAAACTTGATTTTTGAATATTAGACTTTAAATTTTATATATCCTATAATTATGTTCTAAAATTATTAATATATTATTTGATTGCATTTCAACTTATACTTTTATATTTTCTAATGAATATATCCATATTATATTTATATGCACTTATGAATTAGTATTACATCTTTCAATTACCATTATGATAAACATAAGCTATATGATTTAAATTTTATGTGAATAACATATATTTTAAAATTAAATATGTTTATTAAATAATTAATTATGACGTCGTATATATTGAATCAGTGCTTAAACCTGTTGAACCAGTAAAACCAATAACCAATCAAATTATCGATTCTATGTCCGATCATATTATGAAAATATTGCTATTTTACCATTTTTTAATTCAATATCAAAATAAAAATGATGTCCGCACCTATATAGGATATATTAGTAGTACAACAAATTTAAGAAACACATATCACATTAACACTACTCATACTTTTATAGAAAAGATATAGAAACCGGAATATATAATAATTAATTTAATGTAAACACGTGCATACCAAGAATTCAATGATTGTATAAAATTACTAATAAATTATATGTTTTTTTTCTAAAATTTTAATAAATTGTACTATGCAACTATCACTTCAGCATCGTTGGTATGTGGATAACGTTAAGTTTTTGTGTATATCCCACAATTAGATATCCATATTAATCCATTTGTACACGCTGAAACTCTGCCTAACCATTTTGCAAATATGAAATATTGAGTTACCCTTATTTCTTTTTACAGAAATTGTTATTGAAATTTTCATATATTTTTATGCACCATACTCATAGCAATTCATAGATGCATAGGTTTAGTGAACTCCATGTATAACACGGCACGTATACTAGTATATTAATAATATTAAAATAGTTCACATCAGTAACAAATAAAAAAACACATGAATCTTTGTGCAGAGAACCCCTTAGACTTGTTTCTCACGCGCTTTGGAGCTTAGAGCGTGACAATGTCCACATACAATTTATATTATAAGATATCGGAAAATTCTTACATAGATCATGTCTAAGAGCTTAGTGGTAGACCTTGTGATTGTAAATGCATACATTTTGATGATGTCATGCTCTCACAATGTCTGATGTGGTGCATTTACAATCACAAGGTCTATGAAAAGCTCATAGACCAGGTCTATGCAAGAATTTTCCGAAGATATCAACCTATAAAGCACGGATACTTCAAAAAATTCCACTATGCAGAGTCGGACTCTTTACGGATTCGGACACGCGTGCGACTCGGCTCGAACACGCGTCGGACTCGCCACGTGGCGAGTCCTAGAAAATACGGTATTGGACTCGGCGGGGACTCATTCAAGGACTCGGTCTTGGACACGGCACGGGTCTTTCTGCAATTTTTATCAAAATTATGGGTTAAAATTGAAAATTTGAAACTTAATTAAAAAAAATAAGAAAATACTTTTGTGAACTAGTCGATTAAACTTCTACAGAGTACTCTTCCTCTTCATTCCAAACACAAATTAAAACAACTCTTGAACTCCCCAATTTCATTCATTTCATAAATCTTATTTCAAGAATTCTCTTCCAATTTATTCAAATTTACAGGTACTTCTCTTCCCCTCTACCTCACTTTTGTGCATTTATGTTTTATTTCCTTGAAATTTGAGTTGGTTTTTATTTTTTCTTCTTTTTCCATCAACAATGTGTACTTCTTTTACAAAAATTATTGACATTATGGCCTAAAATTAGAGTTATTTTGAGTTCTTTTATCTGGTGTTTCTATTCATTGCTGGTGCCGCGTTGTTAAACTCCATTGCACCTAAACCATACTCTTTCTCTCTGTGTGGCAAGAAATGTATTATCTTTTAATCTCTAGGTAATTGCTATAAAAAAAATCTGAAGCGAAAGAAGGAAAAAAAAAAAAAAAGAGGGTGGCATTTCTATCTTGTAATTAAAAAACTAATTTTATTTAAAGATTCCAAATAATTTTCGTGTAATTGACTAATTGTTATGTACTTGGAGTGATTATTTTTCTTATGAGACTCTTGTTTTGATATTTTTTTTTCTTCATATGAGACTTGTTTTGAATCATTTACGATGTGCTTAGAGTGAATTTATACATCTTTTGTGATCTTTTGTTTTGATTTTGTGTTTGGAATATTAGAATGAATGTTAATTCATTGACTATGATGTTAATTTAATTTATTTTTAGATAAACTATATAGTTTTTTTGTTTATTAATATACGTATCCATGCCGTGTCGTACCTTGAATTTTTTTAAGAAAACGAGTCGCCGAATCCGAATCGTGTCGAATTTGAGTCGCCGAGTCAGTGTATGTGCAACATAGATAACAACCATATCATGACCTTCGTCAACACATGCATGCATTCATGCATGTGCTATTTTATTAATGCATGTTCGTCAACACATGCATGCATGTGCTAATTATTAATAAATTGCTCCGTATTCAATTTGACGAATCAATTAATGTTTCTTTAGTTCATAGGTTGACGTAGTTTAATGTTTTTTTTTTTGGTTTTTTACTCGTGAAAAGATTTCTTTTGTATAAAGTAAGTGCACCTAGATTTCACAAGAATATAGTACTGTATCTCAAGGGCGGATCCAGCCCTTTGTTGGCCCCCCCAAGGAATTTGAAAAATTCATTTAAGTACAATATTAATATATATTATTGCCGACAAAAAAAATCTAGTACGTAATATTATACATTATTACTGGATATTTTAATCGGCGATAATATATTAATATTGTAAAACATTATTGAATCATAACAAATCCAATAATTAACGACAAGACTAATATAAAATAAAAAAAGAAACTCAAATTAATAAAAACTCTAAATTTTAGGGCCTCAGCCTTGCTAGCTACCACTAGTGAATAAATAGGATTTAGAAGTAGGCTGATTTGTTGGTTACTTTATTTTAGAAGTAAAAACTCTAAAAATCGCTTCAACAAAAGGACATGATAAAAACAAATGTTCAAGATTCTCAAGTGGGTGATTACGATGTTGCCGGAGATTGAAGCAAAGGTTTGCAGAAATAATATACTTCTCAAGATACAATTTGAGAAACAAAAGGGTGTTCTTGTCAATTTACTCAGCAAATTGGACACTTTTGGTTTGGTTGTTGTCAGCACTAATGTCACCCCGTTTGGAAATTTGACTCTTGATATCATCATTATTGCGGAGGTTAGTTATTGTTGGAATTTTTATAAGTTTTAAAACTTTTGTAACAATCAAAATTTATGGTGACATAAAATGCAATAATTCCCCTCAATATGTCATAATGTGGCTTTAAATGTTTTGACAATAAGGTCTCGTGAACACTATATATAGGTGTGTTGTAGGGTCATAGGAAACACACACTCACTAACTAGTTGCATCCAAAAAAATATATTCATATATTGTTCAAGGGCACTAGTGATAAGGTTTGATTTTTTGTCTTTTTGTGAACGTGCTCACAAATGAGGACGCGACAAAGCCATATGGGTTTTATATTGGGATTGTGATCAGCCGCCAATACTTGCACGAGGGAAAGCAATAACTTTCTTAGGACGAGAGTCTAGTGGCGTGACTCTCATCAGGCTAGTTGTTATACAATTCTTTTAAATTATGTTTCTGTTAAATTGTTCATATTGTGTTACTAAATATCTATATGATTTTGTGATTATTAAATTTGCATAAAGACGGATAATTTTCACGTCAATCTAAGAAAGTGATTTATTTGTGATTTAAGTTTAATTAGAGATTTGGAAAAATTATGCAAATCAGAATATTGCACAGAGAAGGTTTTGGCATGTCACACGAGTATGTATATTTTGTAAGGCCATTTCACGAGGTATGAAATTTATTGAAAACTCAAGGTGAAGTTAGGGATGATTTATAATTCAAGTTATTTTAATTTCGTTGATTTATTTCAAAGTGATATGTGACTGTTGATGTGTTTCCATGGTGTGGATCATATATAATCAATTTAATCAATTGGTATGACCAATCTGATTATTATTTTGTGTTAGGATTGATATCTAGTTGATGATTCATTTCAATTTTCGTAATGCTTGGAATATTTATTACAAAGATGATTTGGAGTGAAGAAATTTAAAAGAAAATGACTGCAAATCTGGATTGACATGCTCTACATGACTATGTTTTAACTTTATAACAAATAAGGTAAAATAATTTTAATAATTTAAATGTTAAGCTGATATTGTTAAATACTTATTTAATAGTGAAATTCTGATTTGAAATAATTTACTATTTCATTTAGAAGTGATCTTATGTGATTTCAATTACTTTGCCTAGCTCAATGTGTTGTTTTAAGCTATTTATTTAAATATTTGACATATCAATGACCCTGTGTATTTCAAATTGTAAAGTGATTTTTCAGACAGTAATATAGCGATATGTTTCATCTACCTATTATAATATATTTTGAGAAGTTTCTTCAAAGAGAAAGAAATTTAAGGGGTGTCTGATTCAATTTTTAATCAATTGCTACGTGATTCATTGGTGCAGAAAGCTATGATACATTTTTTTTATCACTTTAATTGGTCCATTAATCTAAAATCAATAAATGTATTTCATTAACATGATTTTCAACTTATATATTAAACTACATTATACTAGTAGTAACATGAAACGGCTTATTATGATGATTTATTTGAGTATAATGCTTGATTTAATTGGCTTATAAAGGGAAAAATTAATGAAGGAATCAACTGTAACTTCAAAGTTGATATCATAAGTCTGATATGGGAATTTAGTCCGACTATGTTAATTAATTTTGGCTTAGAACAATATCTTTATCTAAAATGCTACATATTACACATTTTAATTAGCATATTGTCGATAAGTTCAATTGAACTGTGGGAAATAATTATTACTTGACTTCATACAATTAAAGTTTTAACCGAAAGGAAGCGTGACAATTCTTACAAATTTATTGAAATTGAATAATTATAAAAATAAATTAGAAGAAAGAAAAGGTGTAAATGCTACAAAATGATTGGAGTCATTTTAAGGACATATTACGGTATGAATTTTCTTCAATCTTTTAGGGTGACCAGGCGAAATTGTTCTATTGATTTGTTATTTTATTAATCATGCCCGCGGTGATATGTATGCTTTAAGGATATTTTGAATTTGCATATACAATTTAAGTAATATTGCTTACATAAATTGATGTTATTAAATTACTATTTGCCTATTAAATTAGAAAAGGTTGAAATTGTCCTTAGACCATGAATGCAATAATTTTGGACAATTAAGATGCATGCCTAATTTGATCATGATATGGAAATTCTGGGAACAAATTTATACTGATATTTTCTGTAGGTGATGGAAAAAAAATTAATATCAATTGGGAACTAAATGTCGGGCATTAATGAGTAGGAGTTTCATTGCATGTCTTAAAATGATTTAATCATGCGTTTCAAATTACAAAAGGAAATTGAGATTTTATTATTTCTAAAGACCTTGTAAAAATAGAAAAAATGTATATGTTTCAAATTTGTAATTATGATGGGTGGTTCAATGTAAAGATAATTTTCTCTAAAGTGAGGTTATGAATAAATATTCTTTATTAAGTAATATGAATTTTGCTAATTATAACCGATGTGTGTTATTATATCATGGTTGAGTTACTATCCCCTATTATGATGTTACAATATGCAACTAATTTGTGATGATTTATATGAGTATGAATTCTATTAAATTGATCGATTTGATCTTATCTTTAATGAGTTAAAGTATGATCTTTTGTGAAAATTCCTCAACCTACCGACTCAAGAGAAAAGTAAATAATTTTATATTACAAAAAATAAATAGACAAAGGAATGTTTTAACATCTCAAATCCTAAAGAACTTTAATTTTATGTTTTATTGGTTATTCCAATATATTATAACAAAACTTAAAGTTAAGAGATAATTTACCTTGTGGTACCATAAAAGTTCATGCCGACATCTTTGGTATCATAATTTAATAAATCCAACCACATTTGGTACCATCATTAAAAATCATCGTTAAGTGAGTGATGTGTCAGTTAAGTCAATTTGAAATATTGCAAAATTGATATCATTACTTATGCTGACTGACAATTCTATCTCATAACACTTGGCTGGCAAAATAACCTCACATTTTCAAATTTGCTAACAATTTTAGTACACATTGTTGCCCAATTTCAAAATTGGCTCGAATAAGATGACGTGCGGACCAATTTGAAGATTTTACTTATTATCTTTACATATTTTTTTCAACTAATTTAATTTTATAAACAATAATAATAAATTAAATAATACTTTAATATAACTTTGAAAAAACTTAAAAATACATATTTTTTAAAATCTAAAATTTATATAATAGTATTAATGTAAAAAAAAACTATTCTCCACCCCCCCCCCGACCCCGTCACCATAGGGCTGGCTTGGGCCATAGGCAACTTAGGTAATTGCCTAGGCCCCAAGCTTTGGGGCCCCTAACATATAGCACCCTTACCCATTACATGTTGACCCAGGAAGAAAGAAGAATTAGTTACAGCCCAATCCAATAAAGCACCCCACTGCCAATATGTATTCCAACATAATGGGCCTCCCACCTCCAGCACATTCTGCTGCTGGGTCTTAAGAACAATAAAAAAGTTATAAAACAAAAAAGGGAAAAGGTAAAAGAAAGAAAGAAAGAAAGAAAGAGATGCAACGCTGAACGAATGAAGTTCAGAATTATTTTAAAAAGAAAAAAAAACCATTCAAGAAGTCCAAGAGTTTGGATAATTAGGTTTAACGTATCTTTAACTCTTTTATGATTCTTGATCTTCTTCTCCAATAAATTATGTATGCTCTCCGGCTACAATTATTGGGTGAACATCGTCGTTAAACAGTTATTGGGAGTGAACATCATCGCCAATCAACTTTTTATTTTTTATTTCTCAGTTACAAAGGTGGAACTAGAATTTTAACTAAGGGAGCAAAATTAAATTGAGAAATAATTACTATTACACATATTTTTATTTAAAAGAGACATTTAATTAGTTATAATAAAAATTTGATGTTTTTAGTATACCAATGATTTTTCACAGCGATTGATATAAATAATATAAATATTATTAAGTAAGATAATAGCAGCCTACGACAATATAAACAAGTTTTATAACATGAGACAATTTTTCGATATAAGAAAAATATCAAAAAGAATAGGACTTAAACATAAAAGAGAATATTAATATTCTAAATTTTGCTAGTCATCCTAAATGAGTGAATAGCAAATTAACTCCCTGTGTTATTCTCAATAGGCAAATTAACTCCTTGTGATAAATAAAAGGGCAAAATACCTCCCTGTGTTATTCTAAAAAGGGCAAAATACCTCCCTGTGATATTCTAAATAGGCAATTTAACTCCCTGTGATAAGAAAAATGGCAAGATACCTCCCTGTGTTTTTATAAAAGAAGCACATTGCCTCCCTCTAAATTGCTCATTAATTCTTATCACAGGGAGTTAAATTGCTCATTATTCATTTCATAGGGAGGTAAATTGCCTATTTTTATATCACAAGGAGGTAAATTGCTCATTATTTCATTTCATAGGGAGTTAAATTGCCTATTTTTATTTCACAGGGAGGTAAATTGCCCATTAGACATATCACAGGGAGTTAACTTGCAAAAAACCCCATCCTAAATTGTACTACGTTTTTTCACGATATAAAGTAATCTAAAGTTAAATTAATCTTCTATCTTGTAATAGGATGGTATCGATACAGATTCTTTTTTAGAACAGAATTGTGGAGGAAAGTTGGGGCTTTCTATGAGTTAAAGAAAGAGGATTGAATAAAAAATTAATAAGTTCTATTTGGTTAAACTATCACTTATTATTTTATTGGAAAATGATTTTATCACATCCCCAAATTTCACAGCCATTTGTACAACCCATATTTTATGCTTGTTAATTTGTGTTATCTACTACTTGTTTAATAAGTTTTTTTTCAAATAATATGTTTAATCTATTAACAACCCACTCAACTTTCAAAAATTAGAAAAGGGCACCTAAATATTACGATATTACTCATATAAAAAATAATACATTACTTTCCAAATGAAAATTTATCATTCATCAATATTTGAATAAAAAATATCTCGAAAATTACAATATCTTCAACCGGTGCGCGAATTATGCATCGAATTTGCTTTTCGCGCTCAGTGCGCGAATTGGGTGCACACGTGAACCTCTCCTACGCGAATTTAGTTACCTAGCGTGATACTTATCACAGTTATGTTTAAATTGGAATGTGGATTACGGGAAAATAATATCTTTTAAATAGTATCTTGATTAATTTTTTTATTTAAGTGACTTATTATGCTAAATCATTCATATTTGTGGTGTATTAAACTTTTCAAGTATTAATACATATGATGTCATGTGATATTATCAACTTATTAGTTAAATATATTAATTAAATTATTTATTATATGCGTATGATGCTTGGGACTTGGATCCAACAAGAAGCAAAACATTGATAATAAAAATATTCAAAAAGCTGGGGGTGCTGGCCAATGCCGTGGGACTTGGGGTGCTTGTGAAACGGGCTTAGTCATAAAGCAACTACCAAAAACGTTGTTTAAAATCAAAAGTAGTAATTTTAATGTACACGCCAAACTCAACAATTCAATTATAAAACTTTCATTATTTAATAAATAACACTTATGGACCATAAGTGGTATCAGCTCCTAGAATTTTCTAACCAAAAATGACATTCTACTTAAAATAAATATTTTAATAACACGTTATATGTCACTAGGAATTATGAATAGGGATAAATATGAGTCAAATCAAATACTATAGAATTACACATTGTTAAAGTTGAATTTTCCATTGTTTCCTTATTTATAAAAAATCGTCTGATTTTTTTGAATAATCATACTTGTGCGGAATTTTATTAACTTTAGAATTTAATAACTACTCATATTGATGGGATTAAAATTGGTGGGAAACTTTTTTGCAATTAAGTACTCCCTCCGGTTCATATTAGTTGGCACATTTGTCAAATTTTTATGTTTCATATTAATTGGCATATTTGGGTTTCCAATGCAATTTTTTTCAATTTTGCCATTCTCTTACATCTAGGTTGGGAAGCTCAAGAGTCATTAAGAAGGGTATTTTTGATATTTTACCATGTAAAAGTGATTAATCATGAGGTTTCTTAATCTGTGTGAAAAGTAACAATGTGCCAACTAATATGAACCGGAGGGAGTACTATTTATTGTTATATGATCCGAAAATAACCGGCCGTACAGATAAAGTCAATTAGTGGGCTGTCAATCTATTTATGTTTCTTTAAGAAAATAGATGCGCTCACTTTTCTGTGCGTCTTTTCAATAACATACAGTATTGGTGCTAATAAAATTGCCTGGTTGCATTGGGCCTGTTTGTTTGGCGTTTTCTAGAATTTTTTCGTGTTTGGAAAATGCTAAACAAACATGTTTTTTATTTTTCGAAATGAATTTTTCATCCATTAATTTTCTCAAACTACTCTCTCAAAAGCCAAACAAACAACAATTTTCTAATCTCTACACAAAACCTATACAAACTCTACTTTGATTTGACATAAAGTAACATATTTCTTACACAATTTATCTCACATAACAAACATGATTTGACATAAAGTCTTACACATCTTACACCTACAAGCCAACTCTTTCAAAAAAACCTACACCTACTTTATTTCTCAAACCACTTTCTTAAAACTCAAACAAACAACATTACGTAAATCGATATTATTTCACAAACCTCCATTATTATCCCAAACTACTTTCTCAAACGCCAAACAAACAGACCCATTATCTTTTCTATATTATATGTGCATTAATATAATTATATATATATATATATATATATGCAACTTAGCACTGTCATGTTCATTTTATCTCGACGCGACTTAAATGGAGTTAAGTATTTATTATTGGCAAACAAAAACAATAGTAGTTTGAGAATTTTTTCCCCAGGGGCCCATCCTACAAATAGATCCACCCTGTTGCTATCATTGTTGACCAGTTCGTAGTTTTAAATTAGAGAATAAGAATCAAATATTATATGAGACAAAGCAATACAGTTGTCAATATGTTTGTCATGTTTTTAACTTTTTTTCCGGTGTTGATAATAGAATAGCTATGTGCATGATTAGTTTTATTATAGTTTATGCAATGTGATAAGTCTCTCTTTCTTAATATTTTAGTTTTATGTCCATATGCATATATTATTTTTGAATGTCTCTCCCGTGCTCTCAAGGGTGGATCAAGGATTTATAAGTTGAGGGAGCTGATCTTAAATATTAATGAAACTCGTTAAAATAATATTTAAATTATTTTATTTGCACAATAATTTTAATACTGCAGAATAAATTATAAATAAAACTTGTTTTGAATTAAGTCAAATATAATTAATAAATATATTATTGAACGCCTATATGATATTAATCCATCTATTATAGAATTGGTATCAAATTTTTCAACAATGATATAAACAGTTAAACATAAGATGATGTAATTTTCAAATGGACATACATTAATTGAAAAACAAATAAGTCGTTTCGTGGAGAAAAAATAGATGATTTGGGTTTATTTTCTTCTTTTGTTTTGAAAATTAGATCAATGCCTTAATTTAATTGAGTTCTTAATTAATAATAAAATATTAATCAGTTTTAACATAAGAAAATTATATGAAACTTTGATGGATAGCATCGCATCATTGGTGTCAAAGGATAGGTAGAATAGATTAACCCGATGCATAAACCGAACTCGATTTAGGATATATATCTACAAAACAAACATGAGCTAAATAATAATCAGTGGCGTTTTGTGTGTGCGATGATTTTGATTTGGAAACGTGGCCTAAATCATCAGAGATAGGCCATTGCCCAGAGGCGAAAGCTTTGTGATATATAACACCATAAGCATTGGTCATTTTAATTACCAGATTGAGCTAAATGTCCATAATGCCAGGCGCCAATTATCATAAGAAGATTTTGGCCACATGGCATAGATTTCTAGGAGTTAGGTGTCATGAAGCCACAAGGAAAACGAAAGGTGCAGTTGTGCTTAATTGCTCCAGAACAAGCAGCACAAACGTACGTGTATGGAATGAAACCAAGTTCTAGAGATAATTTCGGTTTCAACACCATATCCGATATCATTCAAGGGCTAATTATAATTTGACTTCCAAAATCTCGATGAACTATATTGCATTGAAGGAGATTGATCTCTTGCTCAAACATTTGGAGGATTGAAGATGAAAATGTAGCCAGCAAAAAATTAAAGTAAGGCATGCAATACCCATTAAAATAAAGTTGTCACGACCCCGGACCTGCTGCAGCCAAACGGTGGGTATCAGGCCCTACCCAGACCTGACCTAGAAGACCCGGTCCAGCCGCACATTTTTTAATGGTTCAATTTTTTACCAACAAGAAAGTGGAAAAGTGGGTGTGAAATAGATTTTGTTTTGAATGAAGTATTTCATGAAGAATTTTTCGTCAACGTTGCAAGACATTTTAATACTTCCTGTCATTGGCTCATTTTGATGCTAATTTTGATAGTCGTATTTGTTAGATTCATGATTATAAACCACTACTACTGGAGTATTATTTTTTCCTACTACTTACACTAATTAATTATTTTATTTTTTCAGTTTAAAATTAGTTTCCGTGGGGAATACACTATTATATGGACGTTCTTTCCTTATTAATAAAATCAACACCGGAAAAAGTTGTTCGTTCTTTTCTCAAGAATAAAATCAACTTCTTCATATCTAATTCTAATATTGAAAATTTGAAATGAAAGAAAGAAACCGAAATATTTATTTAGTTACCATAATGAGCATATTATCCTCTGTTTCAAGGTAAGTGTAAGGCCATCTCTAGCCGAATCGGGGAGGCAAGCAATAGCCCCCCGGTCGGCTGGAGATGGATCTCCCCCCGGAGGGCAAACAGGCATCCGGGGGGAGATGCCGGCAGGCAGCTCCTGGACGCGCGCGTCCAAGCTAAATTTTTTTTATTTTGTTTAAAAATTAATTAATTTAAATGTGTAAAAAAAATTTAACACTTATTAATTATGATTTAATGTTTTCTTTAAAAAAGTAACTTAATCATAATTTTAATGTTTTCTCCTTCATATTTATACTACTAGAGACCACTCAAACACTATTTTCAAATCAATGTGAGATAAAAACTTAACTCTCCTTATCCCATATTGGTTTGAAGATAGTGTTTGAGTGACCTTCAAGTAGTATAAATATGAAGAATAAAACATTATATCTTTCAAAATTATGGTTAAGTTTTTTTTTTTTGAAGAAAACATTAAATCTTTTTTATGACTTAATTATATAGTATGAATAAATAGTAGAAGAAGCCAAAATCATTTTTCACATTAAATTAAGATTGAGTTCTTATCTCTCCTTCGTCTGTTTCACAATTTTTGAACTTTCTCATAAAGATGATTCTATATTTGCGGACAGAAGAAAAGCAAACATGGAATTTAACTTTTGGTTCAACCATTGTACTATATTGTTTGTACAAACTAATCAGATTAAATATGCACAATGGAAATTAAAAATATTCATTATTATTATTACAACTTAATTTAAAAATATAATTTGAAGATCAATTAAACAACTTAACAGATGCGATTACTAAGAAACACCTAATTCGAAAATGGTCCGTTTGTTGCCCACATGTGTTCTACTAAATTTTATTTCAATTGGCTATTGACTTCTTTATTTCGAACGTTTCCACGACGCATCATATATGATTCCAAGTCGATGTCGCCTTATTAATTATTATTATTATTGTTGTTGTTGTTGTTATTGTTATTGTTATTGTTAGAGTGGAGAAAGATTGAAATTGAAATAAATATTTTGGATTGTTGGTTCGGTTGGAGATGACAGACTAGGCAAGGCAGGCAGGCAGGCAAGCATGAGGGGGCTATTGCCTGCTTCGGCTGGAGATGGCCTAACAACTCCTGTGTCACCAACCATTTTGTGTCACGTGTCTTAAGATCTAGTGCACCGGGAACACACAAGAACCTCAAAAAGAAAGAAACGAAGACGAGTTTATATTATTTCCGACAGATCTCCGGCTATGCTGAAGAACAGTTCGTTTCCGGAAATGGCCTCGGGGAAATCTCCGACAATGAATTAAATTTATGAGTAAAAGAAGCCAATTTCTATCTTGAAGTATCAGAAATGAGATATCCATTGATTTGCGTCTCCCAGAAAAATAGGAAGAAGACTTGATTAAATTCCTCTGTTATTTTCTTGATGAATGATTAGTTTTTGTTTTACAGTTCAATAATTATGCAGTTCAGGTAATTTGTAACTCAAATCCTCAATGATGTTTTCATTGGGAGATACAATTAATTGAATTGAAGAAAAATTAAAATTTTCATTTGCCTAATACATGAACTCTATAGAAGAAGATGCAAATATTTTCTTTTTTTTCTCCCCAATATGCGGTAGGTGCATTAGACCCTAAGACACATGGCACAAAATGGTTGGTGGCACAAAATATTTTCTTCTATGAAGTATGAACTTACAATCCTGATGTTATTGTTTATTTTAGGTATTATGATTCCTTTTATTTCCTTCTTTAAGTTATTTTATTTCTGTAGAAGTTTATTTACACAGTTATCTAGTTTCCTAGCTAGTGCTTGAGAAGAATACATTGTTATCTTTTCATGGAAATGTATAAATAAACAATTACATGGAGAATGTGGTTTTTCTTACGAAATTAGTGTAAGAATTGTGGTCCTTCTAACTTTACTATAAATTAGAAATAACAACTTTCCTATAATATAAACTAGCCTAAAACTCGTGCTATGCACGATTCAAATACACAGAAAAGAAAAAAGAAAAATTATCTTTAAATAAAAGGCACTAAAAGACATACAATCTTAAACTAAAAGTCGTGTTGTATAAATCAAAATTATGAATAATGATTGTCATTCATAAAATCAAATATTTTAAAGCATGAAACTTTTTTTTTTCTTTTTGTTTAAATAGTGATTATGGAATTTGTTTATGGAAAATCTTTTTATTTGAAAGTAAGTTGAAATTAATTCTTAAACTCACAAAAAGCTACATATATTTATATAGAGGTGTAATACTACTACTCATATTCTCATAGTTGGTACAAAAAATGAATTAGACGGAGATGTAAAGCTAAGAATAATAAAAAAAGAAAAATGATGATTAATAACATTCTTAAAATAGGATATCAGTATATTACAAAAATTAAGATCATCAAAAATAAGAAAATACAAAAAAATAAATTGAAGCTACATGATTTAAAGATATTAATCAACTTTTAGAGTTCACATATAAGCTATATTTGTGTAAAATAAAAAAGAAAGTTTGAAATTTAATTAGCTATTATTTTGTACAATAAATACTAAAATAATGAATAAATTCAATGTGGGATAATTCAGTGAACAAATATAAAAATTTTAAATATGATTTACCTGTCATCATAGTTCGGAAAATATGATGTTCAAGCACAATCACTAATTAATACATATAATTTATGAAGGCAATATGAAGATAAATACTATGGCAAAGTAGTTTTTATCTAACTATTACGAAATACTAAGATGTAAGATGCAAATAATCTACACATATGAAGTATTCCATGATAAGCAATAATGGAAGAAAAATATATAAACCAAAAACCATTTAACCAACAATATAATTTATTATTTTTCTAAACAGTTAAGTTGTAAATACATGACAAAAAGCATTTTAAGTGTAAATTATAAATTGATTTTGTATTATAATAAAAGAGATAGCATAAGATAACACAAAAAGTATTGTAGAAATTAACCAAGATCTAGACCGAGAAAGTGGCCATGCATAATGAAAATTAAATTTTACAAACAAACTTATTTATACTTGATATGGCTGAATGAACATAAACAATTTGTTATGTTTAAATTATAACTAAAATAACAAAAGTACATAATTATATAATTTCTTATGGAAGGAACATATGACAAAATACACAAAAATTAAAAAGTCAATTGTAATGATTTAATGTTTAAAACAAATTAGTCAGCTCGATTTGTTTTTCACACAAGACTAAAAGATGAAAACTAAAAAAAACGCAATGAAATAATAAAACAATTAGAAAAAACCAAAAACATAGAAATCTTGTATGAATATTAATAAATAATAAATATATATGAAATTTAACTGAATAAACATATAGTAGAAAAAAATACAAAAGATAATAAAATATGCGTGTTTTTATCAAATAAGATCATAAAATTGTACAAAAGAAAAAATGAAATTATTTCTATAAAAATAAAAATACAACACACACTAAATTAAAATATAAAAACCTTGTACATAAATGCGTTAAAATGCTGCTATATATAAAAATGCAATGTATTAACTAATTTATTTAAATTGTACAAAAAATGTACAACCTAGATGAATTTTCAGATTCAACGTAGTTGGATGTACAATTGAAAGGTCGGAAATGACTTCAACCCAGAGTGGTTATATGGGGTTAACCAATTCTTTGACTTTGCAAGATCGCAACCCGAATATATAGGAAATGGAGTACTTCGGTGTCCTTGTCGGAAATGCGTAAATATGAAATATGAGTCTTTTGCGCGAGTCCAAGTACATTTATTTAGATATGGGGACATTGCTCAAGTGCTCGTGCTAGTGATGACATTGCTGATACGAGGCAACTAATTGCTCCAAGTCAAAAATATCATATGGAGTAAATACTTAATTTTATTGGTTACAAACTTATTATGAGTGTTAATTTGGTATACATAATTAAAATATTTTTGTTATGTGATGTAGGTTTGAGGGTCCTGAACATGGTGGTATTACTTGATTTGCTGGGAAATGTACTAAAACAACTTGGGAAGGTGCGTGGCGCTCTTACACTCATGCCAGTGAAAGACAGAGGGACCAATGGTTTAATCTTTTTAAGGTATTGATTTAAATAATTTCATAAATTATTTATACTCTATTATTTTTATTAAATACTATCTAATCACTTGCAGAAAAAATATCGTTGGACACCTAATCATGATGGTATAATCAGAACGATATTTGATAATCGTACCGCAGCTTCGGTTAGAAGAAACTTAGAAGAATATCATAGAAAGAATAAAAAGCCAAGGTGGATACTTGATTCTCATTAGGCCGAGTTACTGGCGTGCTGGGATACGGATGAGTTCAAAGAAATAAGTCGAAAAAACAAGCAAAATCGAGCATCCGACTGTGGTGGTCAAGGAGCTCCAAAGCACACGGGTGGGAGTATTACACATTCGGAGCACGAATGAAGAATATTAAGTTTGTCAACTATTTTATTTTTCTTGTTTCATATATTATATAGTGGTATAACACAGCCAATATTTAATTGTGTTGCAGACCAAACCCAAAGGTGGAGTAGAACCACTGCAGGGAGAATTATTTATGTATACTCACTCGCAGTTAGATGAAAATAGAGATAGATCAAAGTGGGTCGATACTCGTTCAAGGGATACATATGTAAGTCTTTCAAATACATGACTTAGTTGATAAATAAGTGTTAAGTTTGAAAACCAAACTGTAAGTCTAGAAAACTTCCTACTCCCCAAATATCTGAAACTGGTGAATCACAACCAATCCCAGAAGATATTCAAATGCAGGTAACATATTATTATCATATTTAATTAAAATATTATGTACTTATAAAAATTTATAATCTAATTAATGTTTTTGTTTGTTATTTAGTTATGGGTAGACACTGTAGGTATAGGAAAGAAGGGTACGGTTTATGGTCTGGCTGGTAAGGCTGCTCGGGTTAAACCTAGTTAATCGAGAGCACCACGGTATTCTAGTTCATCTGACCCAGAGCTCGTGTCAAGAATTCTAACTTTGGAAGAAAGATTGCAACTGTCGGAGGAGGAACGTCAACGAGAGAAGGACGAACACAGGGCAATATTGGAGGAGGAGCGTCAACGAGACAAGGACGAACGTCAGCGAGACAACGAGGAACACATGGCAATGTTGGAGGAAAGTCAAAGACAGATGATGGAGGAAAATCGACGACAAATGGAGGATTTACAACGTATATTAACTCCATGCCTTCTAATATATCATCGCAGAACCCGCCCCATAACCCACCCCAAGATGGCCAAACTTAGTTTTAATTTTCGAGATATTCAAAAAATTATTTTATTATGGAACTTTTGTTGATGATTGAGATTAATTTAATTTTGTAAGATATTTTATGATTTTCGACGTGTTTATTGATTTATTTTATGTGATTTGTTGATTTTTTTATGGTATTTGATAATTTAATCGATATAGGTTTAAATTAGTGAATATAAAAAAAAATTGTCAGAAAATTCATATTTCCATAGGGAAAAATCCCGGCAAAAAAATTAATTAATTTTCTATTTTATTTTCCAACGGGCCTAGTCACCCGTTGGAAATTTTTTCCAATGGGTAACCCGTCGGAATATTTTCCAACGGGGTAAGCCGTCGAAAACTTTTCCAACGAGCTTACCGCCGTCGGAAATTAAAAAAAAAATGAATATATAATATTCTTTGCCGACGGGTAATCCCCTTGAAAAACCGTCGGAAAACTGCCCGTTGGAAAATTTTCCAACTGGTTTTCCGACGATTCTTACCCGTCGGAAAAAATCCGTCGAAAAAATTTGCAACGGCCATTTTTCCGATCCGTCGGAAATTCAGTTTTCCGACGAAAATTTTCGAAATTTCCATCGGAAAATATTGTTTTTCTTGTAGTGTAATATCCTGAAACTTTGTTAATTTTCTGTGGATTTTTTTATTTCGTCTCTGGAAGTGAGACTTGTACCGTTAGAATCTCTCGTCAAGAGCTTTCCAGCCATATAAAGAACAATGAGTTAAGTTTCAAAGTGAAAATTACGTTTCAAAATAATAAAATCCAATGAAAATATAATTGGATATAATTGCAAATCATCATCTTCACGTGATATATTTGGAGTTTGTTCCATTATATAGAACAATGAGTTAAGTTTCAAAGTGAAAATTACGTTTCAAAATAATAAAATCCAATGAAAATATAATTGGATATAATTGCAAATCATCATCTTCACGTGATATATTTGGAGTTTGTTCCGTTATATTATAGAATAATGTACTGCATGAAAATGAAAAATCGATCATTATTAATTTCACAATCAAAGTATTCAGACTTTGACAAGAATTTTTCGTATATACAGTGCACTTTTAACTAACTTACTAAGCTCTGTTAAAACTAGTAAAATATAGTACATTAAAAAGTTGACTCCAATACAAAATACATTACATTTAATTTAAATAATACAAAATACATAGCTTCTTTATTCCATTTCTAATATAAATAACCCAAATGTACTCAATAAATAATGAAAAAATCCTCACATTTAACAATGGTGTGATAGTTTCTTCTAGGATTTGGTAAATTAAAATTTTAGGGATTTTTTGGTTGATGCTTATTATTTACTTCAAATTTATTTTTTACTTATTTTAATCAATTGTAAAATCAAAGTCTTGTTAAATATTTTAACAATTGTACAAGTATTGAGAGTTTTACTTTTGATAATTTTATGTATTCCAGAATTTGATAAAATAAACAAGTAATATATAAGCCACATGTCCGAATCTCATTGGACTCATTATAATTTGAAATATTGCAGAAAACGTCCCAAATTAATAAATGATTTTAGATTTTCGTCTTAAATTATATCACTTAGTCAAATTCGTCCCATAATTTTATATTTTTTTGGAATATCGTCCCACTTGCCACATGGCTGCTTACGTGTCACGACGTGACAAATTTTAACATGAACAATTATACAAGAGTGCAGAATTCATCCCAAACTAATCAATTTGGGAACTTTTATGCAATTTTGCCTTATAATTCTGAAAAAAGGCAAAGTTCATTGTCCTCTCAATGGACACATGTCGAGAAAAGAATGCTTCTGGGCAGGGGGAGCACCGAATTTCCCGAGGTGAAGGTGCAGAAGAAAGATTCTTCTTAAATTATGTTTCATAATATTCCCTCCGTTTCATATCACTTTAGATTTCCAATAAAGTATTAATTATTTATTTTTTATTTTTGCCCTTTATGCTCATAAATTTGTCAAACATTAGTGGATGATAATTAATTAAACGAGTATCTTAGTCTTTGTTATTTTTTTTCTCTTAGAATTCAGTTATATTCAATGATTTTTTTAATTTATGTGTATACATATGAAAAGACGGATGTTTTGAAACGGAGGAAATATTAAAATGAAAAGACGGATATTTTGAGACGGAGGAAATATTAAAATGAAAAGTAGGTGGCCTTTATTTTTCCAAGGACCAGAATTAGGTACAAAAAATAGTACAGTATGCCACAATTCGAGAAACATGTGGCGGCCTCATACTTAAAAAAGAAAGCGTGTTGGCCTGGCTCGCACAGAAGTTCGGCCCACCAATTACTACAACAGTCAACAACATATTTTAAAGTCGTTATGGCCCACTTGAAGTCTTAAATAAATATCTATATAAAAGGTAGAGTAGTAATTATTTGAAAAAATAAAAATAAAAAGATTTATCTATATAAAATTTGCTGCTTCTTGAATCTTGAGAGAGGCAACGGGCCTGTTTGTTTGGCGTTTGGAAAAGTAGTTTGGGAGAGTAGTGGAGGTTTGTGAAATAATCTCGATTTGCGTAAAGTTGTTTGTTTGGGTTTTGAGAGAGTGGTTTGAGAAATAAAGTAGGTATGGGTTTTTTTGGAAGAGTTGGGTTGTAGGTGTAAGATGTGTAAGACTTTATGTCAAATCATGTTTGTTATGTGAGATAAATTGTGTAAGAGAGAGGTTACTTTATGTCAAATCAAAGTAGAGTTTGTATAGGTTTTATTTAGAGATAAGAAAATTGTTGTTTGTTTGGCTTTTGAGAGAGTAGTTTGAGAAAGTTAGTGGATGAAAAATTTATTTCGAAAAATAGAAAACATGTTTGTTTGGCATTTCCCAAACACGAAAAAATTCTGGGAAACGCCAAACAAACAGGCCCAACAATTTTCAGATACGAGGCATATTATTGACTTGGAGTTGGAGGTCATCTTCTTTTTTCTCAAGCATGTTAACTCTTTTTTTTATTTTATTATGGTTCCTTATTAATTAATTTCATATATATTCTCCCTCCTTTTGTTTTTAGAAATCTTATGAAGAAAGGAAGAGCGAATAAAAATAATAATCATGAATTCTTCTGACAGTACTCCCGAACTGGTAATTTTTCTGCTCTTATGAACTCTAAGAAAAACTTTGTCTTTAAAATATAAAACATATACGATTTCTTATTGTCATTAATCATTTTGTATAGTACTGTTTAATTTTGGTAAGTTGACCATATTTTCTGATAAGAGTAAGTAAAATTAATTGGTTAACATGTATGCATTAAACAGGTGAATCACATCGAGAGAGAGCAGCTCTTTGTTTCTCTTTCCGCCATTGTCCCTGGCCTAAATAAGGTTTGTTCATAGATCTCAGAACATCATTATTTTTGGGCGCATTTTTATCAATTTATTAACCTAGTCGATCTCCCTCATGTTTAAAGGGTATTTACCGTACCCTTCCGAAAATACTATTTTAATCTTAACTATATTGTATTGTTATCTTCTTAAAATATGTTTAATGGACAATTTATTTTCATTGTGAAATTGGTAAAAAAACTAATATCAAATGTCTTAATATGAGCTCATAATATATAGTATTGTTTATCTTTTTATAATATGTTTAATGTCAAATGATGTGTTTTACATAGTAATATCACATTTTTATGTCACATGTATAAATTTTTTGATTCGGGTGATAAAACTAAAATTTGTATGGACAATCCGCACATAGATTTGTGTGATGGATCAATCATGTGACACAGAGTATTACACGAACGAAAGTGAGATAAAAGATATTTTACCATTTTATACATACATACTTTTCTTAAACGGAGATAAACTGCACGCCTTTGATAAATACTAATCATTTTAATTTCAGATGGATAAAGCTTCTGTTCTTGGAGATGCAATAAAGTATTTTGAACACCTCCAAGAAAGAGTCGAAAACCTGGATGAACAAGCAGCGAATCAGACAA
The DNA here is from genome assembly GCA_034814905.1 of Penstemon davidsonii. Classification (NCBI taxonomy): domain Eukaryota; kingdom Viridiplantae; phylum Streptophyta; class Magnoliopsida; order Lamiales; family Plantaginaceae; genus Penstemon; species Penstemon davidsonii. Next base: position 12,551,677 of record JAYDYQ010002688.1, read on the forward strand.
TGCAGTCGACGGTGCTTGTTAAGAAGACACAGATTATCGAGGAGGACGAGGAATCTTCCGACGAAAAGACCGGCAGCTCCGAGAAGCGGATGTTGCCGAAGATTGAAGCTAGGGCTTGCAACAATAATATACTACTCAGGATACAATGTGAGAAACAAAAGGGTGTTCTTGTCAATTTACTCAGCAAATTGGACACTCTTGGTTTGGTTGTTGTCAGCAGTAATGTCATCCCATTTGGAGTTTCAACTTATGATATCACCATTACTGCGGAGGTAATTATTTATTAGTATATATTACATGTACATGGCAAAATTGTGTTTTTAGTTTCACGAAATTAAAACCTCACTACAAAAAATTAGAGGGAAAAACACTTTTGGTCCCAAACTTTACCCCAGAAAACACATTTGGTACCATTCTTTGCAGAAAAACAGATTTCGTACCACAATTTACATACTCTTGACACATTTAGTCATTCCGTTAAATTTTGGATGGAATTTCAGTCACGCGCGCGTTAAGTTCAAAATGGTCACGAGTTTTGCACGTGATAAATCGGTCAGGGGGTGAAATGCAATTTGGGCAAGAGGGGAAAACACTTTTGGTCCCAAACTTTACCGCGTAAAACACATTTGGTACTATGCTTTGCAGAAAAACAGATTTCGTACCACAATTTACCACTACTAGAAAAACTGTTTTTAGCGACGGAATTTAGTGGCGGAAAGGAATTCCGTCGCTAAAATACTACGTCGCTAAATCGGACCAAAACAGCGACGGGGCATTTATTCATCGCTAAATTCCATCGCTAAAACTTTCAGTCTCTAGATCCCTCGCTATTTCCGTCGCTATGGAACTGTCTAATTAAAAAATAAAAAATAAAAATATTAATTCAGCGACGGAATTATGTTTCCGTCACTGAATTAACAATTTTAGCGACGGAAATGTAGTTCCGTCGCTGAATTAACAATTTTAGCTACGGAAATAAAGTTTCGTCGCTGAATTGATATAAATATAGCGACGGAAACTTATTTGCCGTCGCTGACTTAAAAATATTAGCGACGGAAATAAAGTTCCGTCGCTGAATTGATGCTGACTTAAAAATTTTAGCGACGGAAATAAAGTTCCGTCGCTGAATTGATACAAGTGCAAGTCAAAGTGCACCAAGTCAGGTATCCAAGGTACTTTTGTTAAGAATATTTTCAATAATTTAAGTATATTTTGTGATTTTTATCAAATCTTTTAGAGAAACTGTTGTCTGTTCATTATATGTGATTTTTATCAATTTAACGAAGACATTAAATGTGTCAAGAGTATGTAAATTGTAGTACGAAATTTATTTTTCTGCAAAGCATGGTACCAAATGTGTTTTCTAGGGTAAAGTTTGGGACCAAAAGTGTTTTTCCCTCTTGCGCAAATTGCATTTCACCCCCTGACCGATTTATCGTGCAAAACTCGTGACAATTTTGAACTTAACGGGCGCGTGCCTATCACGCGCGAAAATTCCATCCAGAATTTAACGGAGACACTAAATGTGTCAAGAGTATGTAAATTGTGGTACGAAATCTGTTTTTCTGCAAAGCATGGTACCAAATGTATTTTCTGAGGTAAAGTTTGGGACCAAAAGTGTTTTTCCCTCCAAAAAATTAGGACATCAACAACCACATAAATCGAATTTCACCTATGAAATACCTAGTGAAACCATTTTAATCAAAAGTTAGTAACAATAAATATTTTTTTAATGATTTAGTGACATTTTGTTGGTTGTCACTTTTATTGTATCACTAAATGTCAATGGGATCGATAATTTTTTCACAATCATTGTAATATGTTTATAAATATTATTTGAGTGACAATACTATTTGTTTATACCATAAATTTACAATTTTCAAAATTTTCAACCAAACAAATATATAAATATTGACAGGTTCATAATTGTCACTTAATATTTTATCATGCTCTAGAAATCGATTTTCTTGTAGTATTTTTTTGTACAAGTATTCAAAATAATTTTGCACTTTAGTGCTGCAGTTCTTTAAAATATTTTGCACTTCATAAAACTGCAGTTCTGAAATTTGGTTCCCTGGGACTAAAAATGCAATATAATTAATTCCTGATATTTAATTTCATCTACGGTGGACTGAATATTTGCTTTGTTTTATGATGGCAGATGGAGGAAAAAATCAGCTTGAATGTGAAAGAACTAGTGACTGTTCTTAGTGCAACTCTCCAACCCGCTGCATGAACGTACATAGAAAATGTTTCTACTCTGTTTGTTTGTTTGCTTTTTTTTTTTCCTCAATGTTAAACTCTTGCTAATGAGCATGAAGCTGAAGACATATACGCCTAACGTGTTTAATTAACCAAATTTCTTAAACGTAGTATTTGCTATCGAATGATTGATACATGCAATTTAATATTTCCTTAAAATTAAATTACAAAAAGCCGCAAGGTAATGGTTCATAATTTGTTTGTCAACAAGTTCTTTGTGTTGGAATTTATTGTTTAATAAATTCATAAATGTGACATACAATTTAGTTTAACTCAGTTGTATATGATAAGCTAATTCGTATGAGTGTTAAGACCAGTTAAGATACAATTTTGTATTTTTTGAGGAAATTCATTAAAACTCAATATCATCCCGTCAAGATATAGTTTAAGGACACTATAAATTACAATTTAATAAAGTGCGAAAGGTCAAATTAATATGTAATTATATATATAGAGAGATGATTTTAGTGTAATTATCAAACTTTGATGAGTTGTTTATTAGATATTGAATAAGTAATTCTTACAATAATTTCCTCTGTAGTTACGCTAAGGATCTCCTGTCCCATTAGTGTGTACCACTTATTGTCTTATCCATAATAAATTGACATGTGTCAAATTAATTAATGTGCAATTATATAGGATTATTTTCATCCATCTTCTTCATCGTTTCCATCAAAATCCAATTAATTTTTTTTATCCATCGTATTCACCATTTCTGTTTCGAACATAATTAAACAAGTGATTTACATTGTTATAACCACAATTATTGCGTTAGATTGTTTCGTTTCAAATAGTAAAGGCACAAATCTGAATGAACTTTAACATCTTACATTTACTGATTTCTTCAAATAACATCAATTAATTCATATAGTAAAATTTTATAAGTCAGAAAGGGGAATTTTAATATAAAAAACCAATTCGCATTCAGATAACCATTAATTCATATTCTAATTTTAATCAAGGAGGAGGAATTTTAATTGAAATAATAAGATAGAAAATCAATTTGCAGTAAGTTACACAATAAGATTTTTGAATGGTACGGCTTAAGATAGAAGTTTTAGGTATCTCTAATTTATGATATTTTAATTGCAACATATGACAAGATGGATGATGTTTAAAGTTTCCATAGATATGTGATAAGATTATTAGGAAATAAATGGAGAATGGAAATGGAGAAGGTGATAGAATAGTGTCCGGCAAGCCAACTGTATGGCTGCCATTTATTGTAATAAATAAAGGAACTATTCAATTTAGATTAATAAATGCATCTTTATTATATGGTCAACTTTATCTTATGTAACAATTATCTACGCATAAGGATATAAGTCCTTAGATCGCAGGGCTATGGGAAAACCCGTGGACTGATCTCCAAGCCCGTGATCTAGAACATATTCAAGAGTCGTAGAATCCAATCGAGATGGGACATCGTTGGATTCGGTTAGACTCTCACTAATGTGTATACTCCGATGAACTGGAGGACGCTGGGGTCCACGAGCGTGACTGGGATAGTCGATACACATAAGTAGGTGACTTGCTGGGATGGCAAGTGCACTGAATACCCCAATTAGGAAATAACTCACCATGGAAGCGGTAGTCGCATATCGGAGTTGAAGTTATTCCAATTTACAATAGTATACGAGGAATGATCCCTAAATACTTGAGGTGATAGGGTTTATCTGGTACGAGAACGTCTATACTTAGATGTGAGTTCCGACCGACTGGAGATCACCAGAAAGTCTCTGTGGATTCACGTTGGGTATAGAGGGACTCGTATGCAGGTTCATATCATCAACAAAGGATCCATTGACCCGACTTGATAGGTTGGGAAATTCTCCTATGGATTTCTGTGAGAAATTAATTCTGGTAAAATCCTTGGCCAAGGTATCTGACAACTTTATGTAAGTAGCTCATAAAGATTAAGTCAAAGAGAATTATTTCGAGACCAGAATGCATAAAGTCAAAACGATGAAAAATCCATGCCCTTAAGTATTGACTGGGAGATCGATCGATGGAGAGATTATAGCGTATATGGAAATTGTAAATGATTAAAAGGTTCATTGAATTAATTCACCAGTGATTGGGCTCCATGGGCTTGTGGCCAGACATCGACCGTGGAGTGTGGGAGAATTCCCAAATTAGCAGGGGTGCTAATTTTGGAATGATCAGTCGACAGAGTGTTCGATTGATTTAGAGTATTTAATACTCGAGTAATTAAATAAATATTTAATTATAACCCACGGCCAATTATGTGGTGAACCTACGGGGGCATACACAATACACATGAAGCGAAAGCGAGGAAATGGAGAACAATTGAGTCAACTAAATCGACTGGGTCGATTGGGGTGACTGGGTCGACTGGGTCGACCCAATTGGAGCGAACTTGATCCAATTGGAATTGGATCAAGACTGGAAATTAAATTGGAATTTAATTTGTGAGTTAGATAATTAAATTGGATTTAATTAATAATGAGAATATTTAATTAAATAGACTTAGAGTCTAATTTAATTAAATGAGAAAGAAATAAATTAATTGGGCCATTTAATTGGAAAATTAAATAAAGACCCAATTAATTAAATCAAGTATGGGCCATGAATTAATTAGAAGACTTGGTCTTCCAATTAAAAGGGCCATGGCCCATGTAGGAGAATTAGAAGACTTGGGAGTCCTAATCCTAGGAGGATTAGGATTATGAGATTCCTATAAGTAGGAGACTTGATGTCATATCTCATACACACTAATCAAGAGCCAAAAAGCCAAGTCAAGAAAAATTCTCTCCCTCTCTCCCTAGTGAAATCGGCAGAACCACTTCTTCCTTTTGGAAGAATTTTTCGATTTCTTTTTCGTTCCAATCTTGTTCTCTAATCCTAGATATTAATATATCCTATGTTCTAGCCGATTAGGATATATTATATTTCGTGATATTGTGGTGTATCAACTCGAAGAGGCGCAACTCGTGGGGCGCTTTAACAAAGCTTGGATCGATTCTACCGAGGGAGAAAACGCAACGACTTTGCTAGTTACTTGGATTTGCTAGGAGACAGGTATAATTTGGATCTAATTATCCTTGTCGTTATATATTCATATATATACAACCAGTTTAGTATCCTGGCAAGATTCCGTAAGAGGTCCTTAAAATTTTTGTTTTCCGCTGCCTGAAGGGCTGTTTATCTTACCGAATCCCAACAGTGGTATCAGAGCCAACTCTGGCTTTGTATATATATGAATTTGCAAATTCTGTGTTTTAAATCATATGTTTGATTTATATGTGGCTAGTTCTTTTACTGTATGTGTTTTAGAACGGAGATCTGATTAACTTGGAGTTAATAGAAAATTTTGATTCGAAATTTTGTCATGTTAATTTTTATTTTGGATTATGATTTAATTAATTAGATCTGCTTTAATTAAATCAAAAGTAATCAAGAAAACAAAAAAAATATATATTTTTTGACCCAACCGCGGTGGCACGCGGCGGTACGCTGCTGCGCACCGCGGCTAGGCGGCCACCGTAAGCTGCTGCCCGCAGCAGCGTGCCAGCAGCATGCTGGATGCGCGTGCGGCACACGGCAGCAGCCTACGGGCTGTCTGCCGCGTGCTGTCACGCGCAGCCGCGCGCAGCAGCGGCTGCCGTGAGCAGTCCACGCGCGGCCATTGTGGCCGAGTGTGGGTTGGCCACGTGGCAGTCCACGATTGGTCACTATGTGGCTGATTTTTGGTTGGTCTCTAATTTGCCTATTTTGGAAAGTTTGATGAATCTTGGAGATTTGTGAGATTAGGAAACTTGGAGTTTTGGATAAGGTAGGAATCTTGGAAGATTTGGAAACTACCTTAGTTATGTAATCTAGTCAAAATAGGATTATCTTGAGAATCTTGGAGATTTGGAAAATTGGGAAACTTAGAGTTTTGGACAAGATAGGAATCTTGGAAGATTTGTTACTATCTTAATTAACCAACTTTATCAAGATAAGAATTGTAGATTACTTAGAACTCAAGTAAGAGTTAATTAATCTTAGAGATGAATTGTTAATTCAAAATTAATTAACTTGGATAATTTTTGTGAATTAAAATTAAAAGAGCCGATAAATATACATTTTTGTTATTATGTGAATTTATGCATGTTCTTGAGTGAATATGTGGATTGATCGATTTCTGCCCCTAAGCCCTGTGTAGATTTTGGTTTATTTTTTATGGGTTGTAATTAAATGGGCCTGATTGGTGCCCCTTGCTTGAGCAAATTAAAATGTAATAGAATAGGGCCATTATAAGTTAGACTTAGTTTGGGCTTGGAGCAGAGAAGACCTCATGAAGACTTGGAGATCCACATGGAGGCCCATTACCTTGGAGGACATGGAGGCCCAATTCAATACATGGAGGCCCAATCAAGGAGGATATTACAAGAAGGCCCATGCATGCATGGGTTTGAAAATTGTAATAGTTAGGACATTTAATTTCCACCCTAGACTGACCAATTGATCCATCACATGGCTCGTGATGGATCGCATAGGATGGGCAATCGATCAATCATATCTTGCTAGGTGATGTGTGTTTACTTATTATTCTTTGATGTATGTCATGCATGCTTAGAATAGATAACGTAAACAAGATGAAGCATAATCTGATGAGACCTCGCACAAGAAAATTTGATGAAACCTCCAATTGAACTTTAAAATTCAATTATAATATTAAATCGAATAACGGGCGCATATGAATGGTGTCTATGGTCCGAGCCTATCCAATTACTAGGTCTTAGGCATATTGTACGAATATATCTCGATGTCTCACGAGTCGTGGGTCGAGCTATAGGAAGATAATATGTCTATTGCCTCGATGCACAGTTTAGTGCCAAGGGAGAGGATAGCAAGGTTCTAGGCGTTGTCTCACGAGTCGTGGGGCATCTAGGATTGAACTATTTCTCTCCACGAGTATTGGACATGATTTAACGCTAGTAAGTATGGATGTCTCACGAGTCGTGGGTCCATAACGAAAAACGAGGCTAAATGAACTCAAGGGTTAGCTGCGATGGTTAACCGGCGACGTAATCACCCACCAAGTGGATCTAATAGTATGGCCAACGAGTCGTGGGTACTAGAAGATTGCATTTGGGCCTTGAGCCCGCTAGGATATTTTTATATTCCCGAAACTTATGTGGGGGCATAAGGTTTTGATTAAAATAGTGGGAGTAATTTACAAATAAAAACCATGTTTGTAAATTATGCATTTAAAATTAATCATTCGCGTATTTATTTCTTCTATCGTCTTTTATAGATATGATGACTAAAGAGCTTAGAGCACTTAGAGATTTGTCCATCTCATCACTTGAACGTAATATTTTAACTGGACCAAATTTGCACTTCTGGTCACACCACTTGAATGGACTTTTTTATGCTGAAAACATTTCATACGTTTTGTCTGTACCTCCACCCGTTGATATTTCACATGATGTTCCCGATGAGCTTCGAAAAAGCATCACCAAATGGAAATTGGATGATAGCTTAGCTCGTGATTACATGTTGGAATATATGTCACTTGATCTGCGGTTACAACATGAGCATATGGTATCCGCGAAATAGATTCTCTCGAATCTCAAATTCCTTTATGGGATTAGAGATGGTCGTCGCAAATTCGCGATAACGAGAGAACTCATGCAAGCAAGAAAGAGAAGAGAAACTCCTGTCGGAATCCACGTACACAAGATGATTCGACTTCTATCTGAACTCGATGATATGGGTGTCGTGATGGACAATGATTTTCGTGTGGATATAATCCTACAATCTCTTCCTAGATCATATGACAGTTTTGTCGCGGACTTGAATCTCCAAAGGCGAGAGATTACTGTGCACGTCCTGCGACAAATGCTCGAGGAACATGAAGCTTCTTTTGGAAAGAAAGCAGGGGTTGGTGATAGGATTGGGCGGCGATCAAAGTCGAGACAAATAGAAACCAGAGCTCCTTACTGCACGAGGTCAAGGGAGAGGATCAAAGTAGAGTTCTTGGAGAACTCGAAAGGTATATTCCTTGTTAAAGTTAATTTATCAATTAACTGTGCATCTTGGGTGTTAGACACTGCTTGTGGTTCTCATCTTTGTAATGATTTACAGGTGATGGGAGCAACAAGGCCACTTAGGCCTGGGGATTAGATCCTGCGATTTGGCAATGGAACTAGAGTTGCTGCCGAGGACATAGGCGAAGTAGAGTTAGATTTAGGTGGTAATAAGTTAGTCCTTAGGAACGTTCTTTATGTACTTGGTTTAGTGAAAAATATTTTTTCTATTCCTGTTTTGGATAATGAAGGTTTTAATTTTACTATTAATAAAGGTTCCTTTTCATTATTCATGAATGATCATTTGTTTTTCATTGGTACATTGAAAGATGGATTATACACCATAGAACCACCTAAGTTAGTTATGCACGTACAACAAAACAAAAGAAAACAAGATAATGAAATTTCTGCCCAATTATGTCACGCTCGACTTGGACATATATCCAAGTCAAGGATTCAAAAGTTAGCATTATCTGGCGCGCTTGAGATCAAGCACATTGATGAAATGCCAACATGTGAACCATGTCTTAAGGGTAAAATGGCTAAGCTGCCATTTAAAGGAAACCCTGAGCGAACCAAGCAAACATTGGACTTGATACATACTGACGTATGTGGACCACTAAGAAAAAGCGCCCGAGGTGGCTACGACTACTTCATTACCTTCACTGACGACTATAGTCGTTATGGATATGTGTTCTTGCTGAAACACAAGCCTGAAGCCTTTGAACGATTCAAAGAATTCAAGATGGAAGTAGAAAATCAACTTGGTCATACGATAAAGGCTCTTCGTTCTGACCGAGGTGGAGAATTTCTTAGTAACGAATTTCTGAATTATCTTGTTGAGCATGGAATATTATCTCAGTGGACTCCTCCTACTACACCGCAATTGAATGGAGTAGCTGAGAGAAGGAATCGAACCTTGATGGATATGGTTCGATCCATGATGAGTGCCACTGACCTTCCTCTTTCATTTTGGGGACATGCCCTCCTCACGGCAACGAAGATACTAAATATGGTACCTTCTAAATCCGTACAAAAGACACCATACGAATTATGGTTTGGCAAGGCACCCTCATACGCATTCATGCACATATGGGGATCTCCCGCTTACGTCAAAAAGCTAGTGGGAGATAAATTGGAAACAAAATCCACTTTGTGCAAATTCGTGGGGTATCCAGAAAACTCGATAGGATACGAGTTCTATGATCCTACGAGACAAACTACGTTTGTCTCAAGGAACGCACACTTCTTAGAGAAGGATTTCTTGGTGGACAAGAAAGAACACAACATAGAACTCGATGAGGTCACAGAAGCTGAAAAGGCCGAAGAGGTCGAACAAGCTGACCCATCACCACAGGCAGTGGGAGAACAAGAGCATGAAAGTGCACCAGTAAGTACACCAATACTTCGTTGGTCAGAAAGACAACGTAGGGAACCCGAGAGGTACTACGGTCTGCTGCATGAGACTGGACAGTCTCTAACCGACCCAAGGACTTACGATGAAGCTATGTTGGACATAGATTAGGGAAAGTGGCGCGAAGCCATGGAATCCGAATTGGACTCCATGCACTCAAACAAGGTTTGGACCTTGGTAGATCCACCAGTGGGAGTGACTCCCGTGGGTTGCAAGTGGATCTATAAGCGAAAGCTAGGAGTGAACGGAGAGGTGATAACCTACAAGGCGCGACTAGTGGCAAAAGGATACACTCAAATACCAGGCATTGACTTTGAGGAAACCTTCTCGCCCGTCGCAATGCCTAAATCCATTCGAATCTTGCTAGCCATAGCTGCGTGGTATAACTACGAGATATGGCAGATGGATGTGAAGACCGCCTTCCTCAATGGAGACATTGATAAGGAGATCTACATGGAGCAACCAAAAGGATATGCATCCAAATGAGATGAGCACAAGGTGTGCAAACTCCAGAGGTCCATTTATGGACTGAAGCAAGCTTCCCGAAGTTGGAACATCCGTTTCGATGAAACAATCCAAACTTTTGGATTCATCAAAAACGTGTTCGAACCTTGCGTGTACAAGAAGATCAGTGGGAGTACAGTTGAATTTTTGGTGCTTTACGTTGATGACATCCTTCTCATTGGAAATAATGTAAAGGTGTTATCCGAAACGAAAGCATGGTTGTCTACACAATTCTCAATGAAGGATTTGGGAGAAGCATCCTTTGTACTAGGTATAAGGATCTACCGAGATAGATCAAAATGACTGTTGGGCCTCTCCCAATCGCAGTATATAGATAAAATACTGAAGAGATTCCGTATGGAAGAATCCAAGAGAGGATTACTTCCGATGAGACATGGTATTGCACTCTCTAAGTCTATGGCCCCAAAGACGCCTGAAGAGAGAAGCAATATGTCTCAAATACCATATGCCTCCGCTATTGGAAGCATAATGTATGGTATGCTATGTACAATACCAGACGTGGCGTACGCATTAAGCGTTACGAGTCGCTATCAGTCTGATCCAGGAGAGCAGCACTGGATAGCCGTAAAGGCAATTATGAAGTACCTGAGAAGGACTAAGGAATTGTTCTTGGTATACGGTGGAGGAGAATTGAAATTGGAAGGCTTTACAGATTCGAGCTTCCAATGCGATGTAGACGATTTAAAGTCAACATCTGGATACGTATTCTGCCTCAATGGTGGTGCGGTAAGCTGGAAAAGCTCCAAGCAAGATACTATCGTAGATTCAACCACCGAAGCAGAGTACATTGCGGCGTGTGAAGCCGCAAAGGAAGGTGTTTGGATGAAAAACATCATCCCCCACCCCCCCCCCCCCCCACCCCCCCCCCCCCCCACCCCCCCCCCCCCCCACCCCCCCCCCCCCCCACCCCCCCCCCCCCCCACCCCCCCCCCCCCCCACCCCCCCCCCCCCCCACCCCCCCCCCCCCCCACCCCCCCCCCCCCCCACCCCCCCCCCCCCCCACCCCCCCCCCCCCCCACCCCCCCCCCCCCCCACCCCCCCCCCCCCCCACCCCCCCCCCCCCCCACCCCCCCCCCCCCCCACCCCCCCCCCCCCCCACCCCCCCCCCCCCCCACCCCCCCCCCCCCCCACCCCCCCCCCCCCCCACCCCCCCCCCCCCCCACCCCCCCCCCCCCCCACCCCCCCCCCCCCCCACCCCCCCCCCCCCCCACCCCCCCCCCCCCCCACCCCCCCCCCCCCCCACCCCCCCCCCCCCCCACCCCCCCCCCCCCCCACCCCCCCCCCCCCCCACCCCCCCCCCCCCCCACCCCCCCCCCCCCCCACCCCCCCCCCCCCCCATTATTGTATCACTAAATGTCAATGGGATCGATAATTTTTTCACAATCATTGTAATATGTTTATAAATATTATTTGAGTGACAATACTATTTGTTTATACCATAAATTTACAATTTTCAAAATTTTCAACCAAACAAATATATAAATATTGACAGGTTCATAATTGTCACTTAATATTTTATCATGCTCTAGAAATCGATTTTCTTGTAGTATTTTTTTGTACAAGTATTCAAAATAATTTTGCACTTTAGTGCTGCAGTTCTTTAAAATATTTTGCACTTCATAAAACTGCAGTTCTGAAATTTGGTTCCCTGGGACTAAAAATGCAATATAATTAATTCCTGATATTTAATTTCATCTACGGTGGACTGAATATTTGCTTTGTTTTATGATGGCAGATGGAGGAAAAAATCAGCTTGAATGTGAAAGAACTAGTGACTGTTCTTATTGCAACTCTCCAACCCGCTGCATGAACGTACATAGAAAATGTTTCTACTCTGTTTGTTTGTTTGCTTTTTTTTTTTCCTCAATGTTAAACTCTTGCTAATGAGCATGAAGCTGAAGACATATACGTCTAACGTGTTTAATGAACCAAATTTCTTAACTGTAGTATTTGCTATCGAATGATTGATACATGCAATTTAATATTTCCTTAAAATTAAATTACAAAAAGCCGCAAGGTAATGGTTCATAATTTGTTTGTCAACAAGTTCTTTGTGTTGGAATTTATTGTTTAATAAATTCATAAATGTGACATACAATTTAGTTTAACTCAGTTGTATATGATAAGCTAATTCGTATGAGTGTTAGATTAATAGAGACCAGTTAAGATACAATTTTGTATTTTTAGAGGAAATTCATTAAAACTCAATATCATCCCGTCAAGATATAGTTTAAGGACACTATAAATTACAATTAAATAAAGTGCGAAAGGTCAAATTAATATGTAATTATATATATAGAGAGATGATTTTAGTGTAATTATCAAACTTTGATGAGTTGTTTATTAGATATTGAATAAGTAATTCTTACAATAATTTCCTCTGTAGTTACGCTAAGGATCTCCTGTCCCATTAGTGTGTACCACTTATTGTCTTATCCATAATAAATTGACATGTGTCAAATTAATTAATGTGCAATTATATAGGATTATTTTCATCCATCTTCTTCATCGTTTCCATCAAAATCCAATTAATTTTTTTTATCCATCGTATTCACCATTTCTGTTTCGAACATAATTAAACAAGTGATTTACATTGTTATAACCACAATTATTGCGTTAGATTGTTTCGTTTCAAATAGTAAAGGCACAAATCTGAATGAACTTTAACATCTTACATTTACTGATTTCTTCAAATAACATCAATTAATTCATATAGTAAAATTTTATAAGTCAGAAAGGGGAATTTTAATATAAAAAACCAATTCGCATTCAGATAACCATTAATTCATATTCTAATTTTAATCAAGGAGGAGGAATTTTAATTGAAATAATAAGATAGAAAATCAATTTGCAGTAAGTTACACAATAAGATTTTTGAATGGTACGGCTTAAGATAGAAGTTTTAGGTATCTCTAATTTATGATATTTTAATTGCAACATATGACAAGATGGATGATGTTTAAAGTTTCCATAGATATGTGATAAGATTATTAGGAAATAAATGGAGAATGGAAATGGAGATGGTGATAGAATAGTGTCCGGCAAGCCAACTGTATGGCTGCCATTTATTGTAATAAATAAAGGAACTATTCAATTTAGATAAATAAATGCATCTTTATTATATGGTCAACTTTATCTTATGTAACAATTATCTACGCATAAGGATATAAGTCCTTAGATCGCAGGGCTATGGGAAAACCCGTGGGCTGATCTCCAAGCCCGTGATCTAGAACATATTCAAGAGTCGTAGAATCCAATCGAGATGGGACATCGTTGGATTCGGTTAGACTCTCACTAATGTGTATACTCCGATGAACTGGAGGACGCTGGGGTCCACGAGCGTGACTGGGATAGTCGATACACATAAGTAGGTGACTTGCTGGGATGGCAAGTGCACTGAATACCCCAATTAGGAAATAACTCACCATGGAAGCGGTAGTCGCATATCGGAGTTGAAGTTATTCCAATTTACAATAGTATACGAGGAATGATCCGTAAATACTTGAGGTGATAGGGTTTATCTGGTACGAGAACGTCTATACTTAGATGTGAGTTCCGACCGACTGGAGATCACCAGAAAGTCTCTGTGGATTCACGTTGGGTATAGAGGGACTCGTATGCAGGTTCATATCATCAACAAAGGATCCATTGACCCGACTTGATAGGTTGGAAAATTCTCCTATGGATTTCTGTGAGAAATTAATTCTGGTAAAATCCTTGGCCAAGGTATCTGACAACTTTATGTAAGTAGCTCATAAAGATTAAGTCAAAGAGAATTATTTCGAGACCAGAATGCATAAAGTCAAAACGATGAAAAATCCATGCCCTTAAGTATTGACTGGGAGATCGATCGATGGAGAGATTATAGCGTATATGGAAATTGTAAATGATTAAAAGGTTCATTGAATTAATTCACCACTGATTGGGCTCCATGGGCTTGTGGCCAGACATCGACCGTGGAGTGTGGGAGAATTCCTAAATTAGCAGGGGTGCTAATTTTGGAATGATCAGTCGACAGAGTGTTCGATTGATTTAGAGTATTTAATACTCGAGTAATTAAATAAATATTTAATTATAACCCACGGCCAATTATGTGGTGAACCTACGGGGGCATACACAATACACATGAAGCGAAAGCGAGGAAATGGAGAACAATTGAGTCAACTAAATCGACTGGGTCGATTGGGGTGACTGGGTCGACTGGGTCGACCCAATTGGAGCGAACTTGATCCAATTGGAATTGGATCAAGACTGGAAATTAAATTGGAATTTAATTTGTGAGTTAGATAATTAAATTGGATTTAATTAATAATGGGAATATTTAATTAAATAGACTTAGAGTCTAATTTAATTAAATGAGAAAGAAATAAATTAATTGGGCCATTTAATTGGAAAATTAAATAAAGACCCTTGGTCTTCCAATTAAAAGGGCCATGGCCCATGTAGGAGAATTAGAAGACTTGGGAGTCCTAATCCTAGGAGGATTAGGATTATGAGATTCCTATAAGTAGGAGACTTGATGTCATATCTCATACACACTAATCAAGAGCCAAAAAGCCAAGTCAAGAAAAATTCTCTCCCTCTCTCCCTAGTGAAATCGGCAGAACCACTTCTTCCTTTTGGAAGAATTTTTCGATTTCTTTTTCGTTCCAATCTTGTTCTCTAATCCTAGATATTAATATATCCTATGTTCTAGCCGATTAGGATATATTATATTTCGTGATATTGTGGTGTATCAACTCGAAGAGGCGCAACTCGTGGGGCGCTTTAACAAAGCTTGGATCGATTCTACCGAGGGAGAAAACGCAACGACTTTGCTAGTTACTTGGATTTGCTAGGAGACAGGTATAATTTGGATCTAATTATCCTTGTCGTTATATATTCATATATATACAACCAGTTTAGTATCCTGGCAAGATTCCGTAAGAGGTCCTTAAAATTTTTGTTTTCCGCTGCCTGAAGGGCTGTTTATCTTACCGAATCCCAACAGTGGTATCAGAGCCAACTCTGGCTTTGTATATATATGAATTTGCAAATTCTGTGTTTTAAATCATATGTTTGATTTATATGTGGCTAGTTCTTTTACTGTATGTGTTTTAGAACGGAGATCTGATTAACTTGGAGTTAATAGAAAATTTTGATTCGAAATTTTATCATGTTAATTTTTATTTTGGATTATGATTTAATTAATTGGATCTGTTTTAATTAAATCAAAAGTAATCAAGAAAACAAAAAAAAAATTATTTTTAGACCCAACCGCGGTGGCACGCGGCAGCGCACCGCGGCTAGGCGGCCACCGTAAGCTGCTGCCCGCAGCAGCGTGCCAGCAGCATGCTGGATGCGCGTGCGGCACACGGCAGCAGCCTACGGGCTGTCTGCCGCGTGCTGTCACGCGCAGCCGCGCGCTGCTACGCGCAGCAGCGGCTGCCGTGAGCAGTCCACGCGCGGCCATTGTGGCCGAGTGTGGGTTGGCCACGTGGCAGTCCACGATTGGTCACTATGTGGCTGATTTTTGGTTGGTCTCTAATTTGCCTATTTTGGAAAGTTTGATGAATCTTGGAGATTTGTGAGATTAGGAAACTTGGAGTTTTGGATAAGGTAGGAATCTTGGAAGATTTGGAAACTACCTTAGTTATGTAATCTAGTCAAAATAGGATTATCTTGAGAATCTTGGAGATTTGGAAAATTGGGAAACTTAGAGTTTTGGACAAGATAGGAATCTTGGAAGATTTGTTACTATCTTAATTAACCAACTTTGTCAAGATAAGAATTGTAGATTACTTAGAACTCAAGTAAGAGTTAATTAATCTTAGAGATGAATTGTTAATTCAAAATTAATTAACTTGGATAATTTTTTGTGAATTAAAATTAAAAGAGCCGATAAATATACATTTTTGTTATTATGTGAATTTATGCATGTTCTTGAGTGAATATGTGGATTGATCGATTTCTGCCCCTAAGCCCTGTGTAGATTTTGGTTTATTTTTTATGGGTTGTAATTAAATGGGCCTGATTGGTGCCCCTTGCTTGAGCAAATTAAAATGTAATAGAATAGGGCCATTATAAGTTAGACTTAGTTTGGGCTTGGAGCAGAGAAGACCTCATGAAGACTTGGAGATCCACATGGAGGCCCATTACCTTGGAGGACATGGAGGCCCAATTCAATACATGGAGGCCCAATCAAGGAGGATATTACAAGAAGGCCCATGCATGCATGGGTTTGAAAATTGTAATAGTTAGGACATTTAATTTCCACCCTAGACTGACCAATTGATCCATCACATGGCTCGTGATGGATCGCATAGGATGGGCAATCGATCAATCATATCTTGCTAGGTGATGTGTGTTTACTTATTATTCTTTGATGTATGTCATGCATGCTTAGAATAGATAACGTAAACAAGATGAAGCATAATCTGATGAGACCTCGCACAAGAAAATTTGATGAAACCTCCAATTGAACTTTAAAATTCAATTATAATATTAAATCGAATAACGGGCGCATATGAATGGTGTCTATGGTCCGAGCCTATCCAATTACTAGGTCTTAGGCATATTGTACGAATATATCTCGATGTCTCACGAGTCGTGGGTCGAGCTATAGGAAGATAATATGTCTATTGCCTCGATGCACAGTTTAGTGCCAAGGGAGAGGATAGCAAGGTTCTAGGCGTTGTCTCACGAGTCGTGGGGCATCTAGGATTGAACTATTTCTCTCCACGAGTATTGGACATGATTTAACGCTAGTAAGTATGGATGTCTCACGAGTCGTGGGTCCATAACGAAAAACGAGGCTAAATGAACTCAAGGGTTAGCTGCGATGGTTAACCGGCGACGTAATCACCCACCAAGTGGATCTAATAGTATGGCCAACGAGTCGTGGGTACTAGAAGATTGCATTTGGGCCTTGAGCCCGCTAGGATATTTTTATATTCCCGAAACTTATGTAGGGGCATAAGGTTTTGATTAAAATAGTGGGAGTAATTTACAAATAAAAACCATGTTTGTAAATTATGCATTTAAAATTAATCATTCGCGTATTTATTTCTTCTATCGTCTTTTATAGATATGATGACTAAAGAGCTTAGAGCACTTAGAGATTTGTCCATCTCATCACTTGAACGTAATATTTTAACTGGACCAAATTTGCACTTCTGGTCACACCACTTGAATGGACTTTTTTATGCTGAAAACATTTCATACGTTTTGTCTGTACCTCCACCCGTTGATATTTCACATGATGTTCCCGATGAGCTTCGAAAAAGCATCACCAAATGGAAATTGGATGATAGCTTAGCTCGTGATTACATGTTGGAATATATGTCACTTGATCTGCGGTTACAACATGAGCATATGGTATCCGCGAAATAGATTCTCTCGAATCTCAAATTCCTTTATGGGATTAGAGATGGTCGTCGCAAATTCGCGATAACGAGAGAACTCATGCAAGCAAGAAAGAGAAGAGAAACTCCTGTCGGAATCCACGTACACAAGATGATTCGACTTCTATCTGAACTCGATGATATGGGTGTCGTGATGGACAATGATTTTCGTGTGGATATAATCCTACAATCTCTTCCTAGATCATATGACAGTTTTGTCGCGGACTTGAATCTCCAAAGGCGAGAGATTACTGTGCACGTCCTGCGACAAATGCTCGAGGAACATGAAGCTTCTTTTGGAAAGAAAGCAGGGGTTGGTGATAGGATTGGGCGGCGATCAAAGTCGAGACAAATAGAAACCAGAGCTCCTTACTGCACGAGGTCAAGGGAGAGGATCAAAGTAGAGTTCTTGGAGAACTCGAAAGGTATATTCCTTGTTAAAGTTAATTTATCAATTAACTGTGCATCTTGGGTGTTAGACACTGCTTGTGGTTCTCATCTTTGTAATGATTTACAGGTGATGGGAGCAACAAGGCCACTTAGGCCTGGGGATTAGATCCTGCGATTTGGCAATGGAACTAGAGTTGCTGCCGAGGACATAGGCGAAGTAGAGTTAGATTTAGGTGGTAATAAGTTAGTCCTTAGGAACGTTCTTTATGTACTTGGTTTAGTGAAAAATATTTTTTCTATTCCTGTTTTGGATAATGAAGGTTTTAATTTTACTATTAATAAAGGTTCATTTTCATTATTCATGAATGATCATTTGTTTTTCATTGGTACATTGAAAGATGGATTATACACCATATAACCACCTAAGTTAGTTATGCACGTACAACAAAACAAAAGAAAACAAGATAATGAAATTTCTGCCCAATTATGGCACGCTCGACTTGGACATATATCCAAGTCAAGGATTCAAAAGTTAGCATCATCTGGCGCGCTTGAGATCAAGCACATTGATGAAATGCCAACATGTGAACCATGTCTTAAGGGTAAAATGGCTAAGCTGCCATTTAAAGGAAACCCTGAGCGAACCAAGCAAACATTGGACTTGATACATACTGACGTATGTGGACCACTAAGAAAAAGCGCCCGAGGTGGCTACGACTACTTCATTACCTTCACTGACGACTATAGTCGTTATGGATATGTGTTCTTGCTGAAACACAAGCCTGAAGCCTTTGAACGATTCAAAGAATTCAAGATGGAAGTAGAAAATCAACTTGGTCATACGATAAAGGCTCTTCGTTCTGACCGTGGTGGAGAATTTCTTAGTAACGAATTTCTGAATTATCTTGTTGAGCATGGAATATTATCTCAGTGGACTCCTCCTGCTACACCGCAATTGAATGGAGTAGCTGAGAGAAGGAATCGAACCTTGATGGATATGGTTCGATCCATGATGAGTGCCACTGACCTTCCTCTTTCATTTTGGGGACATGCCCTCCTCACGGCAACGAAGATACTAAATATGGTACCTTCTAAATCCGTACAAAAGACACCATACGAATTATGGTTTGGCAAGGCACCCTCATACGCATTCATGCACATATGGGGATCTCCCGCTTACGTCAAAAAGCTAGTGGGAGATAAATTGGAAACAAAATCCACTTTGTGCAAATTCGTGGGGTATCCAGAAAACTCGATAGGATACGAGTTCTATGATCCTACGAGACAAACTACGTTTGTCTCAAGGAACGCACACTTCTTAGAGAAGGATTTCTTGGTGGACAAGAAAGAACACAACATAGAACTCGATGAGGTCACAGAAGCTGAAAAGGCCGAAGAGGTCGAACAAGCTGACCCATCACCACAGGCAGTGGGAGAACAAGAGCATGAAAGTGCACCAGTAAGTACACCAATACTTCGTTGGTCAGAAAGACAACGTAGGGAACCCGAGAGGTACTACGGTCTGCTGCATGAGACTGGACAGTCTCTAACCGACCCAAGGACTTACGATGAAGCTATGTTGGACATAGATTAGGGAAAGTGGCGCGAAGCCATGGAATCCGAATTGGACTCCATGCACTCAAACAAGGTTTGGACCTTGGTAGATCCACCAGTGGGAGTGACTCCCGTGGGTTGCAAGTGGATCTATAAGCGAAAGCTAGGAGTGAACGGAGAGGTGATAACCTACAAGGCGCGACTAGTGGCAAAAGGATACACTCAAATACCAGGCATTGACTTTGAGGAAACCTTCTCGCCCGTCGCAATGCCTAAATCCATTCGAATCTTGCTAGCCATAGCTGCGTGGTATAACTACGAGATATGGCAGATGGATGTGAAGACCGCCTTCCTCAATGGAGACATTGATAAGGAGATCTACATGGAGCAACCAAAAGGATATGCATCCAAATGAGATGAGCACAAGGTGTGCAAACTCCAGAGGTCCATTTATGGACTGAAGCAAGCTTCCCGAAGTTGGAACATCCGTTTCGATGAAACAATCCAAACTTTTGGATTCATCAAAAACGTGTTCGAACCTTGCGTGTACAAGAAGATCAGTGGGAGTACAGTTGAATTTTTGGTGCTTTACGTTGATGACATCCTTCTCATTGGAAATAATGTAAAGGTGTTATCCGAAACGAAAGCATGGTTGTCTACACAATTCTCAATGAAGGATTTGGGAGAAGCATCCTTTGTACTAGGTATAAGGATCTACCGAGATAGATCAAAATGACTGTTGGGCCTCTCCCAATCGCAGTATATAGATAAAATACTGAAGAGATTCCGTATGGAAGAATCCAAGAGAGGATTACTTCCGATGAGACATGGTATTGCACTCTCTAAGTCTATGGCCCCAAAGACGCCTGAAGAGAGAAGCAATATGTCTCAAATACCATATGCCTCCGCTATTGGAAGCATAATGTATGGTATGCTATGTACAATACCAGACGTGGCGTACGCATTAAGCGTTACGAGTCGCTATCAGTCTGATCCAGGAGAGCAGCACTGGATAGCCGTAAAGGCAATTATGAAGTACCTGAGAAGGACTAAGGAATTGTTCTTGGTATACGGTGGAGGAGAATTGAAATTGGAAGGCTTTACAGATTCGAGCTTCCAATGCGATGTAGACGATTTAAAGTCAACATCTGGATACGTATTCTGCCTCAATGGTGGTGCGGTAAGCTGGAAAAGCTCCAAGCAAGATACTATCGTAGATTCAACCACCGAAGCAGAGTACATTGCGGCGTGTGAAGCCGCAAAGGAAGGTGTTTGGATGAAAAACATCATCCAGGAATTGGATGTGATACCTAGCATTGTTGAGCCCATTACTATCTTCTGTGATAATAATGGAGCAATAGCGCAAGCAAAGGAGCCGAGATCTCATTAGAAATCCAAGCACGTACTCAGACGATACCATTTGATAAGGGATATCATTGGTAGAGGAGACATAAAGATGGAACATGTCGACTCGGAAGAGAATACCGCGGACCCGCTTACGAAGCCACTGCCTCAAAAGGCATACGAGAAACATCTGATAAAGATGGGACTCAAGAACATAGAAAGTTGGCTTTAGGACAAGTGGGAGATTGATAGAATAGTGTCCGGCAAGCCAACTGTATGGCTGCCATTTATTGTAATAAATAAAGGAACTATTCAATTTAGATTAATAAATGCATCTTTATTATATGGTCAACTTTATCTTATGTAACAATTATCTACGCATAAGGATATAAGTCCTTAGATCGCAGGGCTATGGGACAACCCGTGGACTGATCTCCAAGGCCGTGATCTAGAACATATTCAAGGGTCGTAGAATCCAATCGAGATGGGACATCGTTGGATTCGGTTAGACTCTCACTAATGTGTATACTCCGATGAACTGGAGGACGCTGGGGTCCACGAGCGTGACTGGGATAGTCGATACACATAAGTGGGTGACTTGCTGGGATGGCAAGTGCACTGAATACCCCAATTAGGAAATAACTCACCATGGAAGCGGTAGTCGCATATCGGAGTTGAAGTTATTCCAATATACAATAGTATACGAGGAATGATCCCTAAATACTTGAGGTGATAGGGTTTATCTAGTACGAGAACGTCTATACTTAGATGTGAGTTCCGACCGACTGGAGATCACCAGAAAGTCTCTGTGGATTCACGTTGGGTATAGAGGGACTCGTATGCAGGTTCATATCATCAACAAAGGATCCATTGACCCGACTTGGCCAAGGTATCTGACGGCTTTATGTAAGTAGCTCATAAAGATTAAGTCAAAGAGAATTATTTCGAGACCAGAATGCATAAAGTCAAAACGAATTAAAAGGGAACCGATGAAAAATCCATGCCCTTAAGTATTGACTGGGAGATCGATCGATGGAGAGATTATAGCGTATATGGAAATTGTAAATGATTAAAAGTTTCACTGAATTAATTCACCAGTGATTGGGCTCCATGGGCTTGTGGCCAGACATCGACCGTGGAGTGTGGGAGAATTCCCAAATTAGCAGGGGTGCTAATTTTGGAATGATCAGTCGACAGAGTGTTCGATTGATTTAGAGTATTTAATACTCGAGTAATTAAATAAATATTTAATTATAACCCACGGCCAATTATGTGGTGAACCTACGGGGGCATACACAATACACATGAAGCGAAAGCGAGGAAATGGAGAACAATTGAGTCAACTAAATCGACTGGGTCGACTGGGTCGACCCAATTGGAGCGAACTTGATCCAATTGGAATTGGATCAAGACTGGAAATTAAATTGGAATTTAATTTGTGAGTTAGATAATTAAATTGGATTTAATTAATAATGGGAATATTTAATTAAATAGACTTAGAGTCTAATTTAATTAAATGAGAAAGAAATAAATTAATTGGGCCATTTAATTGGAAAATTAAATAAAGACCCAATTAATTAAATCAAGTATGGGCCATGAATTAATTAGAAGACTTGGTCTTCCAATTAAAAGGGCCATGGCCCATGTAGGAGAATTAGAAGACTTGGGAGTCCTAATCCTAGGAGGATTAGGATTATGAAATTCCTATAAGTAGGAGGCTTGATGTCATATCTCATACACACTAATCAAGAGCCAAAAAGCCAAGTTAAGAAAAATTCTCTCCCTCTCTCCCTAGTGAAATCGGCCGAACCACTTCTTCCTTTTGGAAGAATTTTTCGATTTCTTTTTCGTTCCAATCTTGTTCTCTAATCCTAGATATTAATATATCCTATGTTCTAGCCAATTAGGATATATTATATTTCGTGATATTGTGGTGTATCAACTCGTAGAGGCGCAACTCGTGGGGCGCTTTTAACAAAGCTTGGATCGATTCTACCGAGGGAGAAAACGCAACGACTTTGCTAGTTACTTGGATTTGCTAGGAGACAGGTATAATTTGGATCTAATTATCCTTGTCATTTTATATTCATATATATACACCCAGTTTAGTATCCTGGCAAGATTCCGTAAGAGGTCCTTAAAATTTTTGTTTTCCGCTGCCTGAAGGGCTGTTTATCTTACCGAATCCCAACAGATGGAGATGGAGACGTGTGTTGGTTTAAAAATATAGATCATGTGTAATGCACATTAAGTGTACTTGACACGTGTCAATATATTATGGATGAGACACTAAGTGGTACACACTAAACGGGACAGAAGATCCTTGGCGCTGTAGTTAGATCTAGGTCTTTGGGTATTTGAGTGTATATTAAGATGGACTAGCAATTTTCCACTACTAGAAAAACTTAAAATTGCAACAAATTTTTGCAATCGAATTAAATCGGTTGGAAATTTTAGCAAAATTGCAACCGAAATAATTTCAGTTGGAATCTGGGTTGGAATTGCAATATCCGCATAAAATTTGCAACCGATTTAAAATTGGTCGCAATTCCCTAAGGAAAATTGCAACCGAATATAAATCGGTTGCAATTTTGGGCAAGAATTGCAACCGAATATTTATTCGGTTGCAATTTTCCCCAAATATTGCAACCGAATAAAATTCGGTTGCAATTGTTTGTACTAAATAGAACACGTCTCCATCTCTCTCCCTCAATTTTCCCCCAAAATTGCAACCGAATTAAACTCGGTTGCAATTGTTTGTACAACAAAAAACGCGTCTCCATCTCTCTCCCTCAAGTCCAATTCAGATTTTACAAAAAAAAAACCTCTCCAACACTCTTTTCTCCACCGGCGTGAGCTCACCACCTCCACTGACGCACCCCACGCGCACCACCACCGTGTACCATGTGCACACCATCACCACAACCTTACAACACCCTGCGGCCGCACCACCACTGTGTACCCCGTGCGCACCACCACCACAACCGCACAACACCCCGCGGCTGCACCACCACCGCGAAACACCTCGCGGCCGCACCACCACCCCGCGGCAGTGTACACATTTAGAGGTATGTATTATGAATTAGTTAATTAATTTAGGGTTTGATTATGGCTTAATTGATTTAGGGTTTGAATTAGTTTGAATTAGGGCTTAATTGATTTAGGGTTTGAATTAAGGCTTAATTGATTTAGGGTTTAATTGCTTTAAGTTAGCATTGTATTTTATGCATATGAAAAAAAATTCAACAAGGGCTATTTGTGCAATTGTTTTTAAATTTTTTAACTATAATTTGGGATTAGAACTACCTACTTACTTACTGTGTATTCATTAATTTCTCAGTAGTTTTAATTATTGATATAATTAATGTATTCTACACAGGTTAATAATTAGTTTGATGATATTACAGTTTGATGTCGGCCTGTTGGAATATATATATTTGACGAGTTTACAATATATATTGTAGACAGACCAAATTGTATGTATGTAAAATATAATACTATTATATTTCTTCCCAAGAAATTAATTTGGCTAATTGTAGAGAGGGATTGGTGGAATAATACTACTACTAGTTTCTCCATTCATGAATGAACTTAGAAAAGAAGAATCATTTAGGTGCTTTGATTTATAAGGTGGAATACTACTACTACTAGTTTATTATTATTGTCTACTATGTCCCGTACCCGAGATAGAATGGTGTCACGTAATCAAAACAAGATCAAGAAGTAGAATTGATCAAAGTTATAATGTGCCTTTGCAAGAACCACCTACAATGTCCCCATCCTTAGTTCACATTGAACTTGTTGGAAATTTGATTGATGAACATGGACCACCTGAAGAACTCAGTATGCCAACAATTAATACAGAAAGATGTGAAGAAGAAGTACAAGAAGAAGAGGAAGTGGAAGAAGAAAAAAAAGAAGAAGAAGAAGAAAATGTAAATCACCCTAGCCCTCGCAACATCCAAATCGTGAATCGTCTCAAGAGAATCAATCAGAGCATCAAAATGATGATTGAATTTTCAAGTAATTAGGTGTTTATATTTAGTATAATAGTTTTTGGAGTATGGATTATGGATTATTCGACTGTAGTTTTAGTGGTGTAGTTTTTGGGAATGATTTAGTAATATTGTTTTGGATTGTGTTTTATGTTTATGTTTATGAATTGTATATGTGGATTTGTGTTTATGGAAATGGAAATGTATTTATGGATTTTGGATTGTGTTTATAAAAAATATTTATTGGATTTTGTTATGAAAAATATTTATTGGATTTTGCTTATGGAAAATATTTGTTTATTAGGGTTTAAATTGTAAAAAATGAAAAAAAAAAAAAAAAAAAGGAAAAATTCCAACCGATTCTGGGTGGTTGGATTTTCGGTTGGAAATATTGCAACCGATTTTCCAACCGATAAAATCGGTTGGAAAACATTCCAACCGGAAGAATTGGATAATGTAAGAATGAAAATTAAAGTATGTTTCCATAGTAAGTGTAGTAAGTGAAATTAAACATGAATTATATAAATACGATCTGTATAGAATTGAGAATTGACCCTAATCATTTGGTGTAGTCAAGGCCTTTGACTAGGGCGGGCAAAGTGGGCTCAAATATGGATCATGGAAATTACTAAATTAATTATCAGATGAATTGTTGAGTATTTTATAATGCAAAGCTGGCCGAGGGGGTCATTATATCATATGCTACTCTATTAACGTACGTACAGATCCTAGCCACAATTAATTAACATGGAAAATGACTTGGTGTTCCAACCGATTTTAAAATCGGTTGGAAATTCGGAATTTCGGTTGCATTTCCAATTCCAACGGGGCTTTTTTCAACCGATATTTTCGGTTGCAAAATCGGTTGGAAAGTCAATTTTCCAACCGATTTTGGGCCATTTTCAGTTGCAATTTTGGTTGGAAAATCATTTTTTTCTAGTAGTGTTCATACCAAACATTTAGTTGCTTTGCATATTTGGTATCATGTCTTCTGTAAAAACGGATATCATACCACGATTTAAGGACACATAACTTATTTGCAAACCCCTTCAAATACTTAACAAAAATGACCACGTGTCACGTAGTGACTATTAAGTCGTCAAAATGGAGGAAAAATATCATGTTTTTTGCACGTAACTGAGCTCGGGCAGTGGTAAAAAAAAAGGGAAAATTCACATTTTTTTGTGTTTTCGGCTCTCAGCAAAAGGATATGTTCCTAGTTCTGGAAAATAAAAAATAAATAAATTATTACAAAATTATGATATAATATCATCACTCAATAATTATGATAACATCCTCGGAAAATGCAGAGAAAAACAAGAATATTGCTCAAATATGTTAGCAATTTTCTATTTCATGGGCTAACATGTGTTAGTTATGAACCAACTATTTAATTATGGCCCAGACTCAATTAAGTGATATGATGGAATATGAAGGGTTTAAAAATAATATTAATTTAAAATTATATGGGTTTGATGTGTAGACGCCTAATAGTCTTATATGTAATTATCGATGGGTCAGTTACATATTAGACAATTAAGATGGAATTGTTATGATCCCTAAGAAGTGGATATATAAATATATCAGATGCTAAGACATTTTCTTAGAAGACTAAGCATTTTATCTGATCTTCCAACCATGACTACAATGGATTCAGGTTAGATTTATTCTCAATCTTAAGTTTTATATATCATATCAATTAATAGCATGTGATCATGTTATACATATTCATGTTTACGTTATTGTTGAGATTATATTTTATTTCAGTGGTTTAGAGTATAAAGGAAGAATATCTATTGTTATTTGATTAAATTCGAGGGACATAGTCTTTGAAGAGGAAAACCAAAGATTTCCAAACATTTTTATCACAATTGCAATTAATAGTGATCAGGTAACCATTCCTGACATAGTTGGCGTTGCAAATCCAGACAATGTAGTAGTTGCAGACATTCCCTTAGTACCACAAACTCAGTTGGAGGATCCCATAATGGTTGAGGAACCACCTCATGTGGTAGTAGTTGCACCTCAACCACCTCAAATGGAAGTGTCATTAAGAAGATCCACTAGAGAAAAGAGAAATGCATTTTTTGATGATTACGTTTATCTCCAAGAGCATGAATTTGATACATGTTTGGAGTATATCCTTCAATCAAGCCAAATCATGCGTCAATTCAGCTAAGTGGATTGAAGCCATGAAGGATGAGATGAAATCTACGGTCGACAATGGTATTTGGGAACTTGTCTGCCTAAGGGTGTTAAACCGATTGGTTGTAAATGTGCGCTTAAGACCAAACAGGATTCCAAGTCAATATCGAAAGATATAAAGCACGCATTGTCGCCAAAATGATTTACTTAATAAGAAGGCATTGATTACAGGGAGACTTTTTCACCCGTTTCAACAGAAGACTCTTTTAGGGTAATCATAGCACTTGTGGCTCACAATGACCTTGAGCTACATTAAATGGACATATAGACATTGTTTCTCAATGGTGACATTGATGAAACAATTTATATGGTGCAACCGGAGAATTTAGAGTCGGAAGGCTCAAAACACCTAATATTTAAATTGAAGAAGTCCATTTATGGCTTAAAACAGGCTTCCCAACAATGGTATCGGAAATTAGATCAAGTGATCTCTTCTTTCGGTTTTAAAGAGAACATAGTTGATCATGCATCTATCTCAAGTTCAGTGGAAGAAAGTTTATCATTCTGGTGCTTTATGTCGATGGCATAGTATTGGCAAGCAATAGTAAGGACATGTTTCATGACACCAAGAAATTCTTGTTTAAGAATTTTGAAATGAAAGATCTTGGTGATGCATATTTTTTGTTAGGTATACAGATCCGTTGGGATCGCTCCACATGTATACTTGATTTTTCACAAAAGACTTACATTGATAAAGTACCTAGTAGGTATGATATGGTACCACAAGTGAGAATCTACATATAGTTTGATACAACAAGTGCAATTCTCTCAATAAAAAAGGGCAGATATAAACAACCATTTTCTATATCAACCCAAAATGTGAGAATGTGAAGAATTTGTAAAGGATATTTTCAGTTTTCAGAGGTTTCAAGAAATAAATTTACAATTGGGGAACAAATTTAGGGTTTACGAAATTGTTGTGTGTGTGTGTGGGGGGGGGGGGGGGGGGGGGTAGTACAGGGATATAATCATGTAAAGTGAAATTGGGGGAAAAATAGGTAATTCAATATGTCCTATTTTTTACCCCCCGTCGGCCCGAGCTCAATCACATGCAAAAAACGTGATATTTTTTCTCTATTTTGGCGACTTAACGGCCACATACTCAGCACGTGGTCATTTGTGTCAAGTGTTTGATGGCATCTGCAAATGTGTCAAGTGTCTTTAAATCTTGGTATAAAATCTATATTTTTTTCCTGAAGGTATGATACCAAATGTGTAAAGCTACTAATTGTTTGGTGTAGGCAACTAAATTTTAGTGTCAATTAAGTCCAAGATTAATTATCAATTAATTAATATTTGGGATTATATCAAATTTAATTCCTAAAATAATAATTAAATAAGTTATTATTTAATTTTATAACTTAATATTTAATTAAATGTAAAAGATCTTGCAAATAAACTCAAAACTCCATACACAAGGCAAGTTTGTGTAAAAAAATTATAAGCAAGGCAAGATTTTATTGGAATATTCTACATGATGCAATATTTGCATGTGATATCTATTAAAGGGCAACTAATAAAATAAGATATATTTCTTGTCATACAAGATGTGAAAACCAATCAAATCACGACACATCATATCGAGAATATGACAAGATTTTCAAATTCCACCTATAAATAGGGGCCATCTTCAAGAAGAAAATCAGAACTCAAATCCAAATTACAAAATTGTAGAAGGGCAAAAATCCTCTTTATAAAGTTCTTCATCAAATTTAAGGAGTTCGTCATCAAATCAAAGGAGTCTTTCATCATGTTCAAGGCGTTATTCAACAAATCCAACGTTTAATTTGAGATCAAGTTATTCAGCCCTCAAATTAACGTTATTGGAGATTCGTGATGTTCCGAAGGAGATCAAAGTCCAACAAGATCAAAGCATTTGAGGCGGCATTCAAATTATCCGTCACGAAGATTCAAATAATCAATCCAAGTTCAAATTCACAAAATCTCGAAGTCGCGTCATTGGAGATTGGAATCAAAGGATCAAATAGAGAATGTAACATTTTTTTTTTAATTCTGTAAATTCTATTTGTACAATTATTTTTTTTATCTAATAAAATCGCAGGACTTGAAATTTTGTTGCTACAGTTGGTATGAAAAGTGTATATATATTATAGTAATCTAAACGTTCTTCTCCCTCCCATCAAGAGAAGAAAGAAAAACATATATTATGAATATCTAGGAAACCAGGTGACCCATTAAATATGATCAAGATTCGTCAGGCTTGTTTGTTTAGTGTTTGAGAGAGTAGTTTGAGAAATAATTTCGATTTGTATAATGTTGTTTATTCGAAGTTTTGAGATAATGGTTTGAGATATAAAGTATGTGTTGATTTTTTCGGAAGAGTTAGGTTGTAGGTGTAAGATGTGTAAGACTTCATGTGAGATAAGTTGTGTAAGAGATGCGTTACTTTATGTCAAATCAAAATAGAGTTTGTATAGGTTTTCTTTAGAGATAAAAAATTGTTGTTTGTTTGGATTTTGGAAGTGTAGTTTGAAAAAATTAAAGGATTACAAATTTATTTAAAAAAGTAGAAAATACATTTATTTCGCTTTACAGAATTTTTAGCATAACACATGGGAATATATTTTAAAAATAATTTCTTGAAATATGTCGATAAAAAATGACCTATTTTTTACAAATTGGGTGTTTTTTGCAGGATTTTTGAAAACACAAGGAAGTTTGTCGCAATAAAAATTTCACAGGGTAGTTTCTTGCAGGTTTAGCATAACACAGGGGAGTATCTTGCATTTTCCCCTCCTTGATAAAATAGTTGCAAATCATCATTGTATGAAGAAACAATTTTGCATTTAAAAAATTAGTTTATGCAGTTGTTTATGGTTGCATGCCTGGGGTGTTCTATGTTTAAAAAGTCGATCAAAATTTTAAAGAGGAAATATTTGGAAAACTATAAACTTCATGATTTTCTTTATATTTTTAGTACTCATATACTTATGCTATGAAAGGTGTGTCCATGAATTTGTTATAATAGGTGGATAACTCATTTAGGGATGAAAATTCGACAAAAATACTCGATATTCGATCTATGAAAAGTTTGTTAAATAAACTCGATTCGAACTCCAAAACCTGCAATATTGATTATATATATACAGAGATGTCAAGTTTTCATTGATAATCAATATTCATTTAAATATTGAATTATTTGACAAGAAAAATAATTAATATTTCTTATCAAATTTGAGATTGTTTATATCTTTGTATATATATAATCAATATTGTAGGTTTTGGAGGTCAAATCATCTTTAACAAACTTTTCATTTAAATACTGAATTTAAACAATCTCAAGTTTGACAAGAAAAATAAGGCGAAAATTCAATTTTCATACCATAGAATAGGCCAAAGTCCATTTTTCATACCAATTGAACGAAAATCATACCAAACTACACTTCCGTCTGTTTTTTAACGGAAGTGCCACGTGTCTGTTAAGTTGACTTGAAACGGAAGTATGATTTTTGATCGATTGGTATGAAAAATGGACTTTGGCTTATTCTATGGTATGAAAATTGAATTTTTGCCTCACTTTCAATTTTACCTGTAATCAACTTTAATTTGTTAGTTATTTACCATACATTTTCATCTAAACAAATATTGCAATGTATATGAACGAATGGGACATACAACCTTTAGTAGGCATTATATTTTACTTTTAGTATCCAAATACTCCGATACGGATAGCTAAAAAATACGACTACTTTCTCCACTACCTTAAACTAATTCTAGGCGGTTTTGTTTATCTACTAAAATAATGTGGCATAGTTATATATTCGAGGTCATACAAAGACCTGCACAACTTTACTCTGTTTGGTGTATTAAATTAAATTCGTGTATAACTATATAGGTTGTGTTCATAGTTACTAATTAGGGTCTGTGTCCAATATTAATGATGGATTACTTCATGGAAGTAGATAATTACCAATGAACTTTTACGTGTAGTTCTCACATTAGAATGGAGTTTTAATCTATGTAATCGATCAACATTACTAGCTAGCAAATGGGTGTGATGGGAAAAAAACTATTAGGGCTTGTCAAAGTTGATCCTAGCAAAGACCATTGAATGTTTACGTTGGATCATATTAAAATTGTAATACATGATTAGTTGAGTAATTTGAAATGTAAATTTGATACCATTATAGGAGGTAAAATACCTGACTTCAAATTGGGTCGATTTATAATCCAAGTCAAATTATCCTTAACTTTTTTACCCAAAAAAAGGTAGAAAAATATTTCTCAATCAAATAATTTTACTTGGTGAGACTGGACAACAAATGTTTGAGTGGTTAATAAAAGAAATTGAATTATATATCTATGTCTAATTAAATAGAATGTATGGCAAAAAATCATTTTCCATACCATAGAACATGACAATTTTCATTTTTCATACCACACGTGCCTCGCACGTGAGTTTTTTTCACAGTCCACGTGGCAATTCCGTTAAAAAACTTGACGGAAGTATGATTTTTGAAACGTCCGTTTATTCTACGGTATGATTTTCGTTCGATTGGTATGGAAAATGGATTTTGGCCTATTTTATGGTATGAAAATTGAATTTTTGCCAGAAAAATAACAAAAGTTCGTGACAATGAGTTATTTGATTCAACTCATTTACATCGATCTCGAATCTATATAATATTATTTATTTCTGAAAAATACATATAATTTATTAATATTGAAAAAGTTATTTGCAAAAAGTCATGGGTCCCTAGTGCCGGTACTGATCATGTGAAATTGTATGCCTCAAAACACTAAATTTTGTCAAATATTATTATTTATTTAACTAAGTGCTCAGCTCCCTATTATTTTGTCTCACATTTTTTGTTAAGTTTCATTTAGAAAATAGTGTATTAATGATATTATATACATACTTAATTTTATAAATTTATCAAGTATCCATGCAACTATAATTATTATTATGGGATTATTACATTTTTTGTGCCACAACTATAGTCCACTGGCATTTCTACCCTGTAACTTTTCGGGCTGGCACATTTGGTGCCACAACTTCAACATCAGTGGCAATTTTTGTGCCAATTGAGGCCCAATTTCAAAATTGGCCGGGAATTCCCCCATGTGCGGGCCATGTAACATGAAAAATTGGGATTTTGACCATTCAACGTCTTTTTCATTAAAAAAAATACAAAAATCCAAAATCTTTAACTTTTCTTATAATATTCACCAAACATTCCTTTAATTAAATTGTTACCTCCCTTCTTCTTCTTCCCCAAATAAAAACATCCAAGTAGCCTAGTTCTTGATGATTGAAAATAATTTTTTATTTTTTTTAAAGAAAAATGTGTTGAATGGTCAAAATTTCCAATTTTCATGTCACATGGCCCGCACATGGAGGAATTTCGGGTCAATTTTGAAATTGGGCTTCAATTGGGCCAAAATTGCCACTGATGTTGAAGTTGTGGCACCAAATGCATGTGTCAGTCCGAAAAGTTATAGGGTAGAAACGCCAGGTGGCTATAGTTGTGGTACCAAAAATGCAATAATCCCTTATTATTGTTAGTGGTGGTGGTGTTTTTTGTTGTTTTTGTAGTAAAACCAAATATTCCCAAGCTCTAGTAATAAACAAAAATTCAAAACACATTCTATTTTCGCTCTAATTTTGAGAATTATTAATTAATCTTATATGTATCTAATATTGTTTAAAAGTATATCGTAACTTGTAGTATGAATTAGTGATTTTGTATATTTTCATCAAATATTACTTGTAGAATTTTGTTAGTATAAAAACAATTGTATGCGTACAATAAAAAAAAAAATACAAACCTAAATATTCATGTACTATTGATACTACATAATTTGAAACTAACAGAATTATAATTGAGCACAAACTTTGGGCATATTTGGAAGAGTTTTGGCTCAATTTTGCGGGTCTCAGATTCAAAAAAGTGGTTCGAAGGGGGTTTCAGTGGAACCTTTGAAACCCCACTTGGTTAGGTTTTGGATGTTGAATTTTGTGTTTGAAAAAATTGAAACCTCATTTGGATTAGGTTTGAATGTTGGGGTTTAAAGGAAAAAATACGTGTTAGGTGTCAAATCAATAATTTTTTGTAGAGTTTAAGAGAAAAAGTAAGTAGTAGGTGTCAAATCAATGTTGTATATGTTTCTAGAGTTTGGGTATTAATTTGTTAATATATTTGAATTGAGTTTCATCAGTTTTGCGAAATCCTATTTGAAAACGTTTTGATCTAGTTTCGCGAGACCGAGCTAGAACCCTTCCAAACAGATCATGTAAGACGTGTCAAAATTTAGATTGAAAAGATGCATTTACTAAAATGATCTATGTTCTTTCGGATTCTAAAAATATTGTTAGTTTAGCATTATATTAAATGAAAAGAAGAATTTACGTATGTACATATATAGGGATATTTTAGTTTGCACAAAAAATTTAAGAAGGGGTTGTCTATTATTCCTCGTGGTCATTCTTGAGGAATCGTTTCATCAAAGATCAAAGCCGTCAAAAATTTAAATTATTTAATCCTAATCATTCAATAATGTACAAATGTGTACCAGGGTAAACTATTACAAATTACAGTGTATAACATAAGGGTTCATATCATACTTTCTATAATATTAAGTTGTACATCTTCAAATTACTATTACATCCCTGAATTAATTAATCTGGAAATATCAAATTACAGTTCTGCCCTTCTGATTTCAAACCTCTGATGATTTCTTCTCACCACCCATCGCATGTTGACAATGCAGAATTTTTGGCAACGGTACTGTCCTCTCACATTGTAGCCCAATTCCGGAGATTCTCTTTCGCCACCCTTCCATTATGTTCCGCCTGCTCCCGTCCAAATTGAGTTATGCTCGCCTCCTCCACCGAAATTTGTATCGAGAACCGCAGATCCGGCGGCCAAACTAAGGTCTGCCACTCGCCGCGTCACACTGTTGCGATCATGTGAGTTTCTTTAAGACCTAGGGTTTCAATTTTTCTTTTCTGATATCCAATTTAATTCATACACTCATTCGTTTCTTTCAATTGATATCTCCATTTTCATACATTAGAGTACTTATGCTATTTTATATTTAAACTTTTTCATTGTTTGAACTTCATATGTTATTTTTTATCTTGTTGAATACCCAATTTATCTGAGAGGAGTTTCCGCCAAGGGAGTAAACCAAAAATATCTTCACTGGACAAGAGTCCTTTAATATGGCTTCGAATACCTATAGGTGTTGATGAGCAATTAGATTAGAGGATTTGTCCGGTTGTCTGAACTTTCATGGATCAGGGGTGGAGTTAGATAACTTAGGTGAATAGCTAATCATCAAAAAGTGCAGTTTATTTATAACATTGTTTTAGGGAAGAGAGGAAGAATATATGCTGCAATACCAGGTGAATGTGGGATAGAAATGGTGAATCTAAATTGCTTTAACAAATTTCAGCTATGAAACGATGGCTAAATGAATTCGGATTTTTTGAGAAAAGATGGATCAGTTGGAAAAGGGTTTTGAGAGAACGACCGATAACGAAGCAGGGAAGTTTTTTTGAAAGGAATTAAAAATTATTTTGTTGAACTATAAAAAAAAAGGTAATTAGGTCTTTTCATTAAATATTCTAAATTCGGAGGTGTTGTACATGTTCGCATGTGTCACTATTCTATTAGATGAAACGATTCCTCAAAAAATGACCACAAGGAATAATAGATAGTCCATTTAAGAAACACATAAAAGTATTCGTACTCTTATAACAATAGAGATAGATATCGGAATACATATTACTCCCTCCGGTTTATATTAATTGGCACATTGTTACTTTTCACACAAATTAAGAAACCTCATGATTAATCACTTTTACATGATAAAATGTCAAAAATATCCTTCCTAGTGACTCTTGAGTTTCCCAACCTAGATAAAATAAAAGGGCAAAATTGGAAAAAATTGCATTGGAAATCCAAATGTGCCAATTAATATGAAACATAAAAATTTGACATATGTGCCAATTAATATGAACCGGAGGGAGTAAAATAGTTCACTTTAGTAACATATACATAAAACACATAAATGTTTGTGCAGGGAACCTTTTAGCCTTGTTTCTCACGAGCTTTGGAGCTTAGAGCGTGTCAAATTCTCTTGTCTTTCTAAATAAAACGACTTAATTAATGTTTTTTTAGTTCATTGGTTAACGTAGTTTAATGCTTTTTTAATTTTACGCTTTATTGAAGTGCGGCCCAAGTGTAAAGTTAGCATAAAAATAAGGCTAACGATATTGCCAGAGCAAATATTGTTGCTGCCAGAGCAATTGTTTTTAATTTTCTATTGTGCCCCTCCTAGTCAAATTCACAACACCTGTATTTCTCTCTCTCTTACATTACTCCTAGACAGCTATATCTTCTCTTTCCTATTTATAACTTAATTTTCTCTCTCCTCTCAATTCATTAATATTTAATAATCTTTGTTTTCTTTTCCGTATGCTTTTTAAACATGGAATATTGATAATTATTTAATTCATATAGAGTATTGAACAAAATATATTAATTACATTTTTATTATTATAATCAGTAGTTTTGAAATTTGAAAATCTCCCAACTTATTCCACTCAATTAATTAGGCAGAAAATCAAGCTAGATCGTTAAAACAAAAAAAATTTAACAATTTTATTTTGAAATTCATTTCGAGTTCAAAAATTTAAGAAAATAATATATATATATATATATATATATATATATAAATATATATAAAATTTAGTTGTACAATTATGATTCATGTTTGATTTGATTAAAGCTCATTTGAGATCAATTTATCTAACAATCAAACACAATTCTGAGCTCGATAAAAAAAATTAACCAAGCTTAACAAAAAATATATCACTATACTAATTTTTTTGAGCAATTACACATGATTTTAAATATACTTAATTAAAAAAAATAACAAGTATAAAATAACAATTTCATAATATATCATTATATTGTAGTTAGTTTCTATTGTCTTATATCATCAAAAGACATATAATACATAAAATTGAATGCATTCTTGAATAATCTACATTAAACACCACGTTAGATGCGCACAAAGTAACTTTTGGATAATAATACACCCACATTCACCATCTTAGTAGCCCTCTTTCATTATTACTTATTTACTTTATATGTAGTATTTTCCTACTTAATTGTTAGACAAAGTTTATGGATAATCTATATATACTTGGAAAGCTAAACAATAAATGGAAAATAAAATTGTGACGAATAATTACCAGGAACTAACGAAAATAAAAATGATACAATTGAAACGGAAAAAATAAAAAAAAGAAGAAGATGATGATGATCCTCAACAGTTCTTTAATTGAGAATATGAGAAAAAGTACCAATTTATTTAATTTCTATGTGGAAAGATTCAATAAGAAATGAGAAAAAAAAGCTAATAATGTATTAATAAGAGAGAGAAGGTTTAGTTGAGTTGTTAATTAAATAAAGGAATGTTATAGAAATTAACAAATTCAGATTTTAATGCTTTTGACCAATAGGGTTAAATTAGGAAATTATAAAAAAATTGCTCTGGCAGCAACAATCATTGCTCTGGCAATATCGCTAGCCTAAAAATAATAGTACCCAGATTGCACATGCATATACTATTTATATACTTTATCTCTAATATATTGGATGTTATACAAACAGATTAACTAATTCATATAGTAGTATTTAGAATGCTTATCAAAAAAAGAATATAGTATTTAGAAATAAACAAGACTTAAAGGAGGCTGATTTTGTCGTTACTTTATTTTCACGCTTAGGGTTTTCGACCTAGACATATATAACAACCAGCCAACTGTAGTAATTGAAATTCTTAAATATCAAAAATATTCCAAGTGCTGTTTAAGCGACTTCTCTTTTACTATACACAAGAGCTTTATTTCTTATTTATTTGCATTTTACTCATTGGAATCCATAAACCAAACATAGTTTAATTAATTCCTTGTGTGGGTATCATAAAAACTAATACGATTGATGAAATAAAATTTACACCAGTAGTTTAAAAGATCGAAGCTCTCTCATTTCATTTGGATACATACTGATTGTCAATCATATGTAAGATTTGTAACGAATTTCTTGCTAGATCTCATATATAATATTTTTTTACCTCTCTAGCTTAAGAAGAATTCTTTTTCTTAAAGCTATTCTTTCCTCCAAATTGCACTTAATAACAAATAATGTGATTTCTAGTGGATACTTTATCAGGTTGGATTCTCGAATTGAAATAGACTGATTCAGGAATTGCTTGTCATTTCTAGGTTGGGAAAGATTCAGGTGAAGACATAAGATAATATTTTGAGACTTCAGGTTTAATAGTCATACATTGTTGCGCGCATGCGGTATATCCCCATAAAATAATGAAGGTTGTAGGGTAAAAACAGAACTTCAAAATCAGACATCTAGCGCCCAGGGCGGTCGACCATCCTTGCCTCCCCTCATGTCCTATTGTCGGTCTCGATTGGAGATGGCCCAAGTAATTGTCACCTGTAATGATCGATTATTATTTGACATGTTGCTCAACTGATTCCATTAAACTCGTTTTGATTTTTGGGTGAGAGTCAATCATATGATGAGATCGAACTTACGCCTTGCCTTTTATGATTACTCAAATAAGTTGTATGTATTTCCCTGTTTTAAAAAAAATTATTTACGGGGCAACGTGTTCCAAGTGCACAGGATTTCCTTTTTCTATTAAAAAAGTTTCTACTTCTCTAATAAAAAAATGCGCTCACTTTTTATGTGCGTCCTTCCAGTGACATACCATTAGAACTGATAATTGTCAATTTGTCATGTTGCATTATCTAGTCTATGGAAAGAAAAATAAATTATTTGTCGTTTTGGAATATTGAACACAGATTAAGAAATGTAATAAATAACCAATTTCTTTAAGCAAAAATCGCTCAAAATATCCTTTTAACCAAATAATTACAACATTAATTAGAATTAATTATAAACATTAATTAACAAGAAGGGTAAAATTGGTAGAAAATAATTAATTTTACATTAAACTCCTAACAAATAAAAGTAAATATTTTTTTCTTGTCAAAGCGACAAATAAAAAAAGAGATGGGGTAATATTCATCGCATATACGATGAATTTTTAATTCAAGATGTTGAATTTTTTTTTTCTTTCTTAGATATCATTTTTTGTGTAGCACATAATATCAATTGTACAATCTTACAAAGACATTTAAAAGTCCAGCTAATTGCTATCAATTACTCATGATGTTGAATTTTATAAGTTGATAGATACCGTTTATAATATTAAACAAAATTTGAGCAATATTTGGATAAATCTGATGCGAAGTCTCTGTCTGAATTGGGATAATCCAAGAATAGCTTGACCCCTCATAATTTCAGCACATCGTATCATGTGCGGATCATATGACTGGTTTTTCACTAAAATTGCCAGAAAAATAATAATTAGAGAATGTAATTGAAAGTCTAACTCTTTAAAGTACTAATCTATTTGAATGGGTTCTGGCTCGGTTTTGCGGGTTTCGGTTTAAAAAAATGGTTTATGTGGTTTCAATGAAACCTCTGAGACCTCATTTGGATGGGTTTTGACTGTTGAGTTTTGTTGTTTGAATAAAATGAAACCTCATTTGGATTGGATTTGGATGTTGGGGTTTATAGGAAAACGTAGGCGGTAAGTGTCAAATCAATATTTTTTTTGTGAGATTTGGGGAGAAAA
Source organism: Penstemon davidsonii (assembly GCA_034814905.1). NCBI lineage: Eukaryota > Viridiplantae > Streptophyta > Magnoliopsida > Lamiales > Plantaginaceae > Penstemon > Penstemon davidsonii. The sequence goes on from JAYDYQ010002688.1 coordinate 12,590,483, forward strand.
AGTAGGTGGTAGGTGTCAAATCAATGTTTTATAGTTTTGAAGAGTTTGAGTGTGAGTTTTTTAATAGGTTTTTTATGGTTTTATGCGTTTGACGAAAACTCATTTGAAAGGGTTTTGGTTCGATCTAGAACGGGCTAAAACCCATCCACATGCACAATAAAATGCTAACGAGTTATTGTTACAAGATTAATTTTACAATATTTCCTTATTTTTTGTTGATTAATTCTTTTGATCCAAATTCTGATACATGGATTACCGTCGGAATATAAAGACAAATTAATTCAAGAACTGCATACTCTCTTCTTATACCATAATGTTCTTCTCTGTCCTAATTGTTAATCATATATTTATTGGAATATTGTCCAAAATATGATAAAATACATTTTTGGGATTTTTGCACGTCACCCCTCAAAAAAGTTTCATTTTTGCACTTTCCCCCCTATGATTGAAAAAACATGACAGTACCCCCTAGAAGTTGATAAGTGAGTGCACTTTGCCCCCTGGTCAATAATTTGTTGGATTTCAAAGGGTAGAAATGTAAATTTGGGGTTTAGTGCAATAATTTTAATCTTTTGGGGGGCTAAGTGCACAAAATATTATTAACTTGAGTTATTAGAATGTTAACATTTCAAAGCACATTTTCATAGAATTCTTTACCTTGATAATCACATCGTAATCTAATTTTAGTCTTACAACATATTTTTTATTTTAATTATTTTACTTTTAAACTTCTTTGATTTGATTAAAACATTTTTATAGAGATGATTCATTTGTAAATAAATAAATAATTAATTATGACAAATGAAAATTTCGTACAAAAATTTAACTAAATATTTTTATTATTTTTTATTTTTTCAAATTGCAAGTCACATTTGGATATTTTAAAATTTTGTGCACTTTAACCCCTTAAAAGTTTTTTATTATTGCACAAAACCCCCTAAATGACATTTTTACCCTTTGAAAATTACTTAAAAATGACCAGGGGGCAAAATGCACTCATTTGTCAACTTATAGGGGGCACTGTCATGTTTTCTCAATTATAGGGGGAAAGTGTGAAAATAAAACTTTTCCGGGGGGTGACGTGCAAAAATCCCTACATTTTTTTACCAAACAGTACTCTTTCACATAACTAATGATGCGACAGTAGTAATTCTTAAGCACTAAGACATCTGAAAATTTCACTCTCTTAAATCAAGATGTAAAAATAAATTGACATCAAAGCAGGGAAATATATAAGAAATTAAAAAAAAATCCTTTGACATAAATTTGTACTTGCGAATACATTTTCAGACTCAATAGATAGTTGTTATAAGGCTAGTGATATTGCCAGAGTGCTGCTAGAGCAATTTTTTCATATTTTCTAATTTTTCCCTCATAATAAAAGACTACAATACCTGATTTTTCAATTTCCAATACTCTTTAATTATGGCAACTCCATATTCTCTCTCATTACATTGGTTATCTTTTCCTTTTCATAAAACCATTAAACATGGAAATTAATTAACTTTGTCTCTTTAGTTGTTTTGTTTTCCCTTCTAATAATTAATTAATTCAGTTCCTTTTTATAAAGTCAAATCTTCTCTCTTAATTAATACCTTTGATAAAAAAAAAAAAAATAATGTATATGTTGAATGGATTCGGAAGAGCATTCTAATTATAATTAATAATTTTTTTTATACTATTATATTAAGAAGAAAAATTCAAAAATTACAAGAGAGTGAGAGATCTATTTAAAAATTAATCCGTCTCTTTATACAAAAATGATTTTTTGATACGTCTGAGTTTTACTTTATATTACGTGTGTTTTTTTGTCCATTTTTCTTTTAGTATCCTTTTTTCATGAATTTTGTTTAAATTTATTTTGTGGAAACCTTATAAATTAATAGTCAACGGTAATCTTAATTTTTTACATTGGTCTACAAAGTTGAATTTTATTTTTTGTAACCTAGGGCATAATGAAAAGTTTTAAGTATAAATCAAGAAAACACTTTTAAAAAATACCAACCAGAGAGAGAATTAATTTTTTTAATATAAAAGAAGTTGTAAATATAATAAATCAATAACAGACTTTTTAATTGTGACAATTGAGTATAAAAAGAGATAATTAAAGACCAAGAAAAGAATAGTAATTTATATTGAGATTTAAAGTTTTGCTTGATAAAAACATAAAAAAATTGGTATGTATTAAAGTGAGAGAGAATTAAATAGTTAGTAATGCACTATTTTCAAAAATTAACAATAAGTAATTGATATAATCAAATTTATTTCTCTTCATGCTCTGATAATATCGCTAGCGTTGTTGTAATCCTGTAACAAAAATATCTGGCATTAATGCAGAACATCATGAACTGGCCATGGTCAACAATTGTGCTCTTTGCAACAAATACCAAGAAAAAACAGTGCATGAAAGTTTTGTCATTTAATTATTTCATGACAAAAGATACTTGATTGTTTTTCAGCCCTACTTGATAGTGATTGTGTACTTCTCGTGAAGAGTAAGGTGAATAATTAAATATAAATATGTGACTAGAAATGAACACAATATATTCCAAGTACAAAAACCTTTAAAAATTATGAGACTTTAGGCTTAATTAAATAAAAATGGTAGGGTCCACTTGAATGGATTTATCTATATAAGGCATGTACAAATGTGCTTCTTTCAGTGAGGCCACAATTTTGAGATACAAGAAGGTGATATTCTTTCTTCTTAATCTTATCTGAATAAACAAACTAAATTACAAACAATTTTATTGATAAATCATTGAACATTTCATACTATTTGTGGACATTACTTCTATTGATAGAATAAACCTATAGTTGCTTACTAATTTCATTTGTCTTTTTTTTTTTTTTCAGAAATCAAGAAAGGAAGAGGGAATAACATAAATTGACACCGACTCCTCAGATTTTGATAACTTATCATGAATTCGTCGGAAAATCCATGGCTGTCTGAACTGGTAATCCTTATGATCTTATGAACTCCAAGTACAAAGTTGCAGGTTATTCGATTAATTATTTTGTTACTAAAAATAATAAATAATTTAATCGTGTCCAAACGATAAAACAAATTAGTTTAAGTATTACTAGTATTATTATGTTATTTTATTATTTCATGTTTTTTATTTGTATTTGGTTTCTATACTTTTATTTCATGATTTATTTCAGAAAGTGGAATATGATAATTTATGCTTAATATTTTATTTATCACAATATCATGTTCTTCCACATGCTGTAACCCTAGGAGCTTACAAAGTTCCAAGGTGCAGCATTTCTTGGAGAGTCAATTTTTATGATAGTATTAGTTAATTAGTGGACACCTTGTATAGAAATAGCGAAACCCTACCTTACTTTTATTATTTATTTTTGCAACAAATATTTATGTGATGCTAATATTATTAGATACGTTCAACATGGATTGTACTAAGTCCATATGCAACATTCATGCATTTACAGGAAGTGGAGAACTCAATTTTGAACATGGATGGGTCGGATCATGTAATGGATTCATTTGAAGAAGAGTTTGCTGCGGTATTCGGACAAAACTTTCACAACTATGTGTCCGCAGGAGTAGTAGACAAAAATTCATCATCATCTTCGACCTCTAAATTGATGAACAACGTTAATAACCCTCCTAGCACAAACTTGATTGAGCCTCATGTCCAAAAACCAGAAAACCTCTACTCAAAATTTGATGGTGTTCTTAATCCTGCAGATCATCAAGCTTCTTCAACTCCAATCATCCTAAATTTCGGAAACTCCAATCATTCAGAAAAGGCAAGATTACAATATAAATAGTATTAATGATAATATGAAAGTTGAGGTTATATTTTCAATAATGACAAATTTTATTTTCAAGTTGTCGTCAATGATTATTAGCTAGCGATAAATAAATACATGTTAATTTAAGTTTTTTACTATTTATAAAAAAAAATCGAGAATTGTTACTATTGATAATTAGTGACAATATGCTGATAATAAATATTGTCCCAATATTTTATGACAATATATTGGTTGTCACCAAAGATTTAATGACTAGTAATTGACTATATCTTGATTGTCATACCTTAATTATGAATAGTGACAAATTAATTCTTTTACTAATATGCTTCCTCTAAATCATTTTCATGACAACATTTGCAAATATACATGTAAATATTAACAAATTTAACATTAATTGCACTTAATATTTTGACACTAAAATTTTATTTTCTACTTGCGGTTCTAATAAAAAAAATTGTTAAATTTAATCATTTCCTAAAATCTGAAATTTTGTTTTTGTCACTGAAACAGGTGAACAACGGCGGGTACCTGAATCCTGAAGAAGAGGCTGCAGTTTCAGAAATATTCAAGTCATATAATGTGAATTCCGAAGAATTGATCCAATTTAGGGCTAAACCAACTAAGAAGAAAAGTCGTGTTCGGCCGCCATCACAAACATACGACCACATCATTGCCGAGAGAAAGCGGCGGGAGCAGCTCAGCCAGCTCTTTATTGCTCTTTCCGCCATTGTTCCTGGCCTGAAAAAGGTAATTTTTCATTAATTTTTGTTGGGGTTTCAAGCGATTTACCTCCTCCGCAAAATATCTCTAATGAGCAATTTAACTTCATTTTATTTAAATATATATAATACATACGTGGATATATATTCATTTATGAAATGAAAAATGGGAGATGCTTGCGGTGGGAAAATTCTTAACTAAGACTGATCTAGAAAAAATTCTTAGACTTTTCGGTTAGGAATAATACCAAATTATTGATTTGGTCTCACAATGAATGAGGTGGAATTATTCTCGATCTATATAAACGAGAAAAAATAATTTAAACCCCAATTATATATATTTTATACTTTTCATCATTAATTAATATACTTCCCTTAGAGATATGTGGCATATGCCTGTTACAAAATTGTGATAAATTTATTTTTGCATTTAATATTTTTAATACAAAAGAAAAAGAAAAGAGTTTGAAAGACGATGAATTTCCTTTCAGATTGTAGATGGAGGTATTTTACATAGTAAATTGCATATTTCGAATATCAAATGAAGATAAAAACAAATTGTTATTACTTTGCAGACGGATAAAAGCTCAGTTCTTGGAGATGCGATAAAATACTTGAAACACCTCCAAGAAAGAGTCGAAAAGCTAGAAGAACAAGCCGCGAATCAGACAATGCAGTCGGCGGTGCTTGTTAAGAAGTCCCAGATTATCGAGGAGGACGAGGGATCTTCCGACGAGAAATGCGGCACCTCCGAGGAGCAGATGTTGCCGGAGATTGAAGCAAGGGTTTGCAGCAATAATATACTTCTCAGGATACAATGTGAGAAACATAAGGGTGTTCTTGTCAATTTACTCAGCAAATTGGACACTCTTGATTTGGTGGTTGTTAGTACTAATGTCATTCCCTTTGGAAATTTGGCTCTTGATATCACAATTATTGCTGAGGTTAGTTCTTTTTTTTTTTTTCCTTTTTGTTCATTTTAGTGAAATGATATTACATTATTGCATCGATATCACTAAATCGGAAAATCTCTTTGATTATAATTAAATTACAAATATAATTAAATAACAAACACTAGTTTTAAAATTAAAACAAAATTCACTGTAGTAGGAATAGAACTGGAGCCTTAACTATATATATGGCAAAATTGTACTTTTAATATCACAGGATTAGACCTTAATAATTTTGGAGCCATGCTTTAAAATTAAAATTGACATTTTTGACCAAATTTTTAAAATAGTTTGCATTTTTGAACCCTTGAAATAATATATAGCACTTCGGTCCTGCAGGATTAATTGTCACAGTTTTGCACTTTCATCTGCGATAGGACCAAAAATTCAAAATAACTTTTAAAAAATTGGAATATTAGGACAAAAAACATTATGAATTTTTGCTTTGTTTATAATGGCAGATGGAGAAAGAATTCAGCTTGAATGTAAAAGAAGTGGTGACCGTTCTTAATGCAACTCTCCAGCCGGCTGCATGAACACACAAATGTTTCTTTAATGTGCATAGAGCTGAAGATCTGTACGTGTAACGTAATTGTTTGATATTATTAAAAATTTGAACCTATTATGTATTTGTTATCGAATAATTGATACAGTTTTCTATTTCCTCAAAGTTAATTTAGTGAAAGATACATTATCATAATTTGTTTATTAAGTTCTAATTTGAGTTGGAATTTATTGTTTATAATAAATTCATAAATGCGACTTAAATATGTTTACTTCGATCACATATGATAGAATATTCCGTACTGAATGTTCGATTAATAGTGATTGATTAAGATACAATTTAATGACATTTAGAAAGGAAAACTTGCAAATTTTGTACCAAACGATAGAGCACTTTGCAAGATTGATACCACTGTATATATAAATGCACATTTAGTACCAAAATTTAAACATTGGTTACAATTTCATACCACCTTCAAATAATTGAACAGAAATAGATGAAATCAGCCACGTGCACCGCACCTGACTGTTATCTCGTCTTTTGGAGTGAAATATTCTTCACGTGATAACGTGATGAAAACGTTATAATTTTTCCTCCAAAAGATGAAATAATATGATAATTTATCCTCCAAAGTGAGGAAAACATGATTATTTTTTCTTCAAAAGATGAGATAACGGCCATGTATAGTGTACGAGGCTAATTCCGTTAAATTATTTGACTGTGGTATGAACACTGCAACCAAACTTTAAATTGTAGTACTGCTTACGCATTTATGTATCTAGTGGTACCAAGATTGCAAACGCCCTATTGTATGGTATCAAATATGCAATTTCCACCATCAATCTAATAGAGTATGGGGGGGTCAATATGTAGTTAAAACATATAAAGAGTTAATCTATCAATGGCAAAGTTGAGGCCCCGAGACCAAGAGTTTTTGGGTTATCTTCCACTAATGTGGGTATTTCTTTTAGTTTATTATTGAGGGAAAAACACTTTTGGTCTCAAACTTTACCCCAGAAAATACATTTGGCACCATGCTTTGCAAAAAAACAGTTTTCGTACCACAATTTATATACTCTTGACTTAGTTAGTCAGGGGGTGAAATGCAATTTGGGCAAGAGGGAAAAACACTTTTGGTCCCAAACTTTACCCTAGAAAACACATTTGGTACCATGCTTTGCAGAAAAATAAATTTTGTACCACAATTTACATACTCTTGACACATTTAGTGTCTTCGTTAAATTGATAAAAATCACATATAATGAACAGACAGCAGTTTCTCTAAAAGATTTGATAAAAATCACAAAATATACTTAAATCATTGAAAATATTCTTAACAAAAGTACCTTGGATACCTGACTTGATGCACTTTGACTTGCACTTGTATCAATTCAGCGACGGAATTTTATTTCCGTCGCTAAAATTTTTAAGTCAGCATCAATTCAGCGACGGAACTTTATTTCCGTCGCTAATATTTTTAAGTCAGCGACGGCAAATAAGTTTTCGTCGCTATATTTATATCAATTCTGCGACGGAACTTTATTTTTGTCGCTAAAATTGTTAATTCAGCGACGGAACTATATTTCCGTAGCTAAAATTGTTAATTCAGCGACGGAAACATAATTCTGTCGCTGAATTAATATTTTTATTTTTTATTTTTTAATTAGACAGTTCCATAGCGACGGATCTAGAGACTGAAAGTTTTAGCGATGGAATTTAGCTATGAATAAATGCCCCGTCGCTGTTTTGGTCCGATTTAGCGACGGAGTATTTTAGCGACGGAATTTAGCGACGGAATATTGTTTCCATCGCTATTTTAGTAAAAAATAGCGACGGAATTCCTTTCCGCCACTAAATTCCGTCGCTAAAAACAGTTTTTCTAGTAGTGGTAAATTGTGGTACGAAATCTGTTTTTCTGCAAAGCATGGTACCAAATGTGTTTTATGCGGTAAAGTTTGGGACCAAAAGTGTTTTTCCCTCTTGCGCAAATTGCATTTCACCCCCTGACCGATTTATCACGTGCAAAACTCGTGACAATTTTGAACTTAACGGGCGCGTGCCTATCACGCACGAAAATTCCATCTAGAATTTAACGGAGACACTAAATGTGTCAAGAGTATTTAAATTGTAGTACGAAATCTGTTTTTCTGCAAAGCATGGTACCAAATGTGGTAAAGTTTGGGACCAAAAGTGTTTTTCCCTCGTTTATTATTAGTCTAATTGGTAGTTGTTTATTATTCGTAATTATTTGTACTTGATCAGTTATTGAAATAATTTCTGATATAATGATTAATGATGAATGTATTTTCAAAGAAATATAAAGAGCTAATCGATCTCAGTATACCAAAAATTGATGGGTTATTTGATATCAAATTATATTGAGGATATAACTCTTACATTATTATCTGTAATTAGATTTAGGTCTCTGGATAGTCTAGGAAAGAAAAATGTACTAAAGTCTAGGATAGTCTCTAGTTACGGGGTTGGGGTTGGGCAGGTTTTTAGTTTTCTTTTTTTATACAAATTATAATTATTTATTAATATTTTATAATTTATAATTTTAATAAATATTAAATAGATTAATACTATTATATAAATCTTAAATTTGAAAATAATATGTTTTTTAATTATTTTTCATATTTATATTACACTATTATTTAATTTATTAATATTGTTTATAAAATCAAATTAGTTATGTAAATATAATAAATAAAATTTCCAAATTGGTCCGCATGTGGTTTTAATCGTGTCAATTTTGAAATTTGGTAACAATATGGACTAAAATCGTCAGTAAATTTGAAGATGTGGGGTTTTTTGGTAGTCTAAAATATTATGGGGTAAAATTTTCAGTCAATATAAGTAAAGGCATCAATTTTGCAATAAGACTTAATTGTCACTTCAACCCTTAACGTTGATTTTTAACATACGTACCAACTGTGAACGGATTTGTTAAATTATGGTACTAAATGTGGCTGCCTGAATTTTTATTTATGGTACCATAAATGAGAATCGATATAAAATTTGGTACCACAAGTGCAATTCTCTCACATATTTTATTATTTGGAAGATCTAAAACACAACTATATGTAACAAATCCAACTTAGAAAGTCACTTACAAAATTGTAAAATTTATCTATATGGGACAGAGTGAGTATACATATATGGTGGACCATAAAAGCAATTTTGACATACACGAGGGTTGTTATTACATAATTGTTGGCCAACACCTTTTACTCTCTTTATTATTATACATATTAAAATATTTCACATCAGTAACAAATACAAAAACGCACAGAATTAATGTTTGTGCAGGGAACCCTTTATCTTTATTTAGCCTTGCTTCTCGCGAGCCATGAAGCTTAGAGCGTGACGATGTCACAATCCTCTAAAGAAAACAAAATAAGAAGAAGAAAAATTCTATTGCACCTCAACTGAAAACCTGATCAAGAACCGGATATATCCACCCAATACCATGTTTCAGATCCATGCAAAACCAGATTGAAACCACCTCGGAAATCAGAATCAATTTACACATGAACAATTTATTAACTAGCGCATGCATGCATGCGTTGGTCATGGACTCTTTTATTTTATATTATGGACTCTTTTATTTTAATATAAAATAAAAGAGTCCATGACCAACGCATGCATGCATGCGCTAGTTAATATATTGTTACTATTATTATTTAGTTCATAGGTTGAGCCCTCGTGCAAAGTTTGCATAAAAATATTAGCACCCGGATTGCACATGCATATAATATTTATATACTTTATCTATATACCTTAGCTATATAACGACACACATATATATATATACATATATATATTGGATAATTGAAATATATTTGTATACCAGTCGACTTTAAACTAATTCATAATATTTACATGTGTTACAATATTTCATCTATTAATTTAGAATTTAGAGACATGGTTTAATTCTTTACACCATCCAATCATAAGATAGTTGTAATCTATGTTCATATATATGTGCTTCCACAAGTGATATATAGGTCCACACAAATAATAAATAGATTTACATATATGACACCAATTTGATATAAGAATAAGAATAAGAGAAAATTCATCCAATGGCAAGTACATTGCATTGTAATTATTTCAGGAGCGGTCGAATCCGGTTAGGGATTACCCCTACTAATTAGACATATGAATTAAAAGTTAAGGCAAGTGGTGAATTTAGTTTAAGAAAATAAAAGTTTAATTAATTAATTAAGTTGATTAATCTATGTATTAATGAGATCTTAAGTGATTTAATAAATTAATATTCGTATTCAACGATGTAGTTTTATTCTTTTACGAAAGAAAATTTCCCCCTATTAAATGTATAACATGTAACATGTTGAATTCAACTATTTCTGAGGAATCAATTATTGGAAATAATCTATTCTATCTATACTTTACTTATTATAAAAGTGTGAATAATTTAAGTTTTTTTCTTTTTTTGTGATGACTAATATACCCTTATTTGATTTGTAAAGTGATATTTAATTTAATGGTAAATATGTAAAATAGTTGAAGAAGAATAATTAGACATAGAATCTTTTTATATTAATTATGGTAAAGGTACAATGAGACATGAAATCTTATTATATTTATCTCCTACATAATTTCCTAAGATATAGAAATTATCTTTGACATCAAATTTATAATTTCAATTTTATTCTCATATAACACATAAAATAAAATAAACCATAAGACAAAAACATTGTTATTTTAAATAGCTCAAAGATACATGTAAAATTATTTTAATTTAGCAACAATATGTTTTAAGTAAAAAAAATGTTATTTGTATCATTGAAAGATTTAGTACAATATAAGTCATATACAATTCTCTAAAAGAAAAATATTAGAATCAAATTCTCTTAAATATTATTCTGCTATACAGAAGAAGAAGAAAATTAAAAAACGAAAAGTTAAAATAGAATCGCAGCTTACCTATAAATGAACCAAAAATGCTTATGACTTAGCTAAGTACTTATTGGTTATTTGGCTAGAGGAGCAAAATATAAAGAATATCAAGACATGCATAACCTCGTATTTTCATGGAATTTGTTTCGTGAAAAATGAGTGAAATTGGTAAAAAAAAAATGGTAAAATCGATGAAAACTGCTGAAATCAATAAAAAAAATATATTAAATCAATGAAAACATGTGAAATCGATGAAAGTTCGGGTGAGTTTGTGACCACTGGTGAAGTTGGTTAAAAAACGAGTGAAATCGGTAAAAAATGTGCATATGAAATCGTATATACATTTGAAATCGAAAAAAAAAAATGGGGTGAAATTTGTGAAAAACAGGTAAAATCGGTTAAAAAATGTAAAGTTTGTGAATATATTGAAATTGATGAAAATTAATTCGAGTGGAATTTGTAAGAAATCGGTTAAAAAAATGTAAAGTTTGTGAATATATTGAAATTGATGAAAATTAATTCGAGTGGAATTTGTAAGAAAAATGAGGAAACAGGTGAAAACCAGTAAAAAGGTGTAAAGCAGGTGAAAAAAGGGTAAAATTGGCCTGAAAAGCGTAAAGTCGGTAAAAACATATTTAATCAATGAAAAATTCAAGTGAATAACATGTGAAATCAGAGAAAAACATGTGAAATATGTGAAAACAAGTTAAAATGGTAAAAACGAATGAAATCAGTTAAAAAAAAGTTTAACTGAAAAAAACGACGTGAAACCTGTAGAAAAATGGTAAAAAAAAAAGAGGGTAAATCGCTAAAAAAAAGTATAAACCGATAAAAAAAGTTGAATAGTGAGAATGGAAAACATATTAATCTATGAAAATGTGGGTGAAAGTTGTAAATAAACGGATGAAAACGAAAAATAGATAAAATTAGTGGAAAAGGGTAAAATCAGTCAAAAAAACTTAAAGTCGGTGAAAACGTGTTTAATCAATGAAAAATTCAGGTGAATAATATGTGAAATAGGTGAAAACGGGTTAAAATTTAACCAAACAAAAAAATGTGAAATCGATGAAAAAATGGTTTAAATTAGAAAAAAAAATCGAAGAAAAATGGAAAAACAATGAAAAAGTTTATAATCGATAAAAAATCGCTAAAAATATATATTTTAACATGTAAAAAAAATTTAAACAGTGGAAACATATGAATCTATGAAACTTCGGGTGAAATTGGTGAGCACTCGTGAAGTTGGTGAAAAAATGGGTGAAACCAGTAAGGAAAAATGATCTTGAAATCGATGAAAATTCGTGTGAAATTTGTGAAAAAACAGATGAAACATGTATCATCGGTTAATAACGAATAAACTTAACAGGAAAATTTCTATTATAGAACAAATTCTATAAGATGTCCTGACTATATCAGTCATCATTTTATATTTTATTACAACTATTTAAAATCATCATCCTTTTTCTTAAAACAATAATAATTAATAAAAATAAATTGAATATATATGATATTTTATGGCATAAAAAAGAAGATGCTATTTCACTCTAATTTATAAAATAACCATGAAATTAAAACTAGACACGTACAACGTACGTGTACTTTTCTAGTATTTTTTATGGACCAACGCATTAATGTAACTCCAGTTTCAAGTGGACCGAACTTTAGGGTGCAGTAATTAAGTCAGTTTTAAGTCTTAGCTTCCGCCCAGCCATCTATTGTGATTTGTGGGCCTGATCTGGGTTTAGAGAACTAGGATTTGTTTTAGCAGGCCTGTGGGCCTTCAAAATAGGCCTGTTAACTTGTATTAATGTGGCTGATGTGGATATTTTTTATCAGGTTGGATTCTTAAATTCAATTAGCCCGATTCAAGATTTGCTTGTCCATTTTCAAATACTTTATTATTAAATTAGAAAAATGTATTCAAAATTCTTGTAACTGAAATGGCTAATAAGTAGGAAAATACACAACAACGATGAAAATGGATCCGAAAAACCGTCCAAAACTTAGATCCCTTTTCTCCTCTTCATAAATATATACACTAGAACAAAATCAAACTTAAAATTAAACATACCACAAATCAATCAACACCATAATAATAAGATCATGAGAAAGGAGGTGGCCGTAGCGGTGGTTGTGACGACGGCTGCGACGGTGTTGGGTGCGGCTGTATTAGTGAGACAGTGGAAGCGGCGGGGCGAGCGGCGGTGGAGACACGGCCAGAGAATATTACGAAAATTCGCAAGGGACTCCGCCACTCCCGTGGCGAAGCTATGGCACATTGCGAATCAATTGGCTTCCGACATGCAAGAAGGATTGATATCGAGTGGAGATCATAACAACCTAAGCATGCTTGTCTCTTATCATGCACCACTTCCCACAGGGTACGTCATATAAACATATACATATATTTGTACATATGCATAATTATTTGGCTGAATTAGGAAAAAATATGTTAACATTAATTTATTTATTTTGGTTTCGTGGGACCAAATCTTATATGTACTACACAATGTTTTACTTTTGTCTTAATTTTTGAAAATATTTGTAGTTTTGATCTCTTTTATTTAGGAGCGTAAACGAGTACATGAGTTAATTTGATTTGAATTTCTTATCGAGATTGAATTTGGTTTAGTAGTTAACGAGCCAAGTCGATCGTCCTTAGTGTTCGTGGAGATTGAATTTGAGGAAAGAAGGATTTGCAATTTTTGGGTCTTAACTAAGAAACTTTTTCCATCTCAAATGGAAATGAGGTGATAAGAACCAAAAATTAAAAAAAAAAAATTGTACAAAAAGTTCAATTTTATATAGTAATTTTGACTATCTTAATCTTAATTAAAAACATTAATTATATGGCGTGTGGCAGGGAAGAGGGAGGTATATATTATGGAATAAATCTACGGGGAACAAATTTTCTAATAATAAGAGCTCGACTTGATGGCAAAAATGAACCCGTCACTGAAATACGCAGAAAAGAGGTTTCAATTCCTTCTCAAATAATGGTTAATTCTGACTCGACCAAGGTACGATTTTACTTGTATTATAATTAATTACTTTTTTATAATTGCTATGAAATTTTAATTCCAAGTTATTTTTATAATAATGTTCATCAGGAATTATTTGATTTCATCGCAATTGAGCTGGCAAAATATATTTCAGTACACGGGGAGACTGAAATAGCAAGAGATAAAAAATTGGGATTTACTGTATCTATTCCTGTAGTCGAAGCTCCATTATCTTCTGGGTTTGCTGTTAAATGGAACAGTTTATACGTTGATAACACAGTTGAGTCATTTCTCTTCCTTTTCTATCTTAATAATTAATGGGAAGAAATTAAACTGAATTAATAGTAAAATTGCTCCTGGTGATGATATATTTAGTGGGCAATTTGTTCCCTATTATTGAAAATGTACTAAGAAATTCGAAGGTACATTTGGATATTATTGGATGAAGAGAATAGTATATATTATTTGTAATTTTTTCACGCTTCAAAATTAAGTTTTAGATGTACTTTTGCACACGTGAACAATACTACAAGCCTTAAGAAGTCGTTTTGTTGGTTCTGTATTTTTTTTTTTTTTATCTACTAGACGGTGTATTTACAGTTCGGACCAAAGAATTCAAAGGGTATAGGTCCTCCCCAGTATGGTGTCTCCAGTTGGATTCGAACTTGAGTCTCGCCTCTGGGGGTCGCAAGTCACTGCCACCTTGGGTTATTGGTTCTTTGTTTTCATAGATGGTATTCTACCTATTTTTATATGACACAGTTTTTTTTAATCATTAATATGACATTAAGTTAAATTGTTCAATAGATCTTTCCGGTGGCCAGCACCATACACAAAGGGAAATTTTTTTTGCTTTAGTTCTATAGGATTGAAAACTCATCATTTCTGGTCCCGTATTTTATAAATTTATAATTTTGGCCCCATGTTTCGAATTAAAAAGAGTTGCACTTTTTGTCCCGCGTTGGAGGCCAGGGTCAAGTCACAGCTGATTCATGGGAGCTTGTATCTAAATGCACTATATATAAGGCTAGGGTATGCGCATTTACTAACATCAATTGGTTCAGGGGAAACTGATAGCACCCGAGGTCCTATAATTTTGCACTTATGATTTCATTGTGTAGTTAAACTTTTCAGTTTTGCACTTTTGGTCTCAACTTAGATGGAGAAGGGGTGCGAGTATAAAAGGTGATTTGTTTAAAGAATTTGGACCAAAATGTAATTCTATAAAATACGAGACGAAGAGTACTCTCTAAGAGCTCACTCATGTGGGGAAAAGTGCGATTATCCCGGGAAAAGATACCACATTTACTCTGATAAGCACGATTAATTTATAACTTAATTTGATAATCATTCATTTGCATTACGTGTTAATTAATCAGGTTGGCAAGGAATTAGCAAACGAAATCAATCAGGCTTTGAAGAAGCATGGAGTTGAAATGCAAGTTTATGCAGTAGTAAGTAAATAAATTAAACTTTACATAACTAATTATTGAATCTTTTTATTATTTTAATCTAAGTTGCAATATGAATTAATTGTGCAGGTTAATGATACTATTGGAGATTTGGCTGGAGGAAGATATTACAGCAAAGAAAGTGTAGCTGCAGTGACATTAGGAATGGGCACATATGTTGCTTACTTAGAATCACCTCAACAAATTTCAAAACCACTCTCAGAATCACCAAAATCAGGAGAAACTGTTCGTACATATATATCTACCTAATTATATAATCTTAATTTAAAAAAAAATTAAAAATTGGATTAAATTTGTGCTTTATTGGTTTTTGGCAGGTTGTTAATTTGCAATGGGCAAATTTCAATTCATCCCTTCTTCCATTGACAGAATTTGATGTTTCTTTAGATTCTGAAAGCACAAATCCAGGAGGGAGGGTAAAATAAATAATTTTTTTTTTGTTTTGTATCCTAATTAATTGGCTATATAATTAATGTGCATCAAATATTGATTGTTGAATTTTTATTTTTATTTTGGGCTTCAGACATTTGAAAAGCTTATATCAGGCATGTATTTGGGAGAGATTGTGAGAAGGGTATTGCTTAAAATGGCCCAAGAAGCGGCTTTATTTGGAGATCACGTGCCACCTAAACTTAGAATTCCTTATTTATTAAGGTAAATATTAATAATCTAGAATATGAGTATTGTTTTTCAAATGAAGATTTATTAATATAAATATATATTTATTAAAGTTCAAGATTAATATGTCATAATAGTTTCCTTAATTTCACGCAAAATTGGATATGCTTATTTACTATTTCGAACAGGTCACCTGATATGGCAGCAATGCACCAAGACACATCAGAGGATTATGAAATAGTAGATGAAAAACTTAAGGACATTTTTGAGGTATCATTTAATTAATTAATTAAATTCCATTTTTTTTATTTTTGATAAATTAACTATATACCCAAAACTAACATGATATATACTTTACTTATCACAGATAAGTAACACTACTCCAATGGTTAGGGAAATAGTTGCGGAAGTTTGTGACGTTGTAGCCGAACGTGGGGCTCGACTAGTCGGTGCTGGAATAGTAGGACTTGTGAAAAAACTTGGAAGAATCGCAAATAAGAAAAGCGTAATTACAATCGAAGGTGGTTTATATGAGCATTACCGCGTATTTAGAAACTATCTTCATAGCAGTGTTTGGGAAATGCTGGGTAGTGAGCTTTCGGATAACGTGGTCATTGAACATTTTCATGGTGGTTCTGGTGCTGGCTCTATCTTTCTAGCTGCTTCACAAACACAAAATGCACATTCCTAGTTTTAAATTGCGCCCCCATCATTTCGCGACTTATAGTAATATTTATCATTTTTATTTAATTTGCGTAAATTGTAAGATTTTGATATAAAACAAGATATGTTGGTCTAAGCAGTCGAGATTTGAGTAGCCTCTAAACAGTCGAAATGTGGCGCTTTGCAGTTATAAAAAGGTAAAGATTAAAGTTATAGGGCTTTTTATTAGCTATTGATTTTAGCAAATAAATCGGGTTTTAATGCAACATTGTTTTAACATTTTGTCCAAATTAAGGAAACTGCAAAAAGAATTCATTGATTTGTACTAAGTAGATCTCCATAAATGAAGACATGCATAAGGACAATTCCACTCTAATAATGCTGAAATGATGAGGGGATGGATGATATTGGAATATATGGCTGTGGCGATATGTGACTATTACTTGACGAGGCTTATATATTGGTTTTATGTATTTTGGTGTATCCTTGTTCTCTTGCTCTAAAATATGCTCCTTGTTTGAACAACTTTATGGGACCAATTTCAAACTTTTCATCTTTTCGTTAAAGAAACTTGTAGACAACTAACAATTGTTAAAGCTAATCTTAAATGCCACAATTGACTTGGGAAGGAGAATCGATAATCGAATAATATTATTATGTTTAAAGAATTTCACGAAATTTATCCAACACATAGTAATCGGATTGTCGGATTAATTTAGACCATGAGTATACCAACATGATCTAAACAAAAAAGATTCAATTAAGTCACTATAATTCCATGACAAAATTCGGAAATCTTGCTTTATTGCTACGCATAATCTTGTATTATGTCACCTTAAATTTGCTTATACGTTCAGTATAGGTTGAGGTTGATTGTTCAAAGGAAGATGAGACAGTGTTGGTTGGCAATCCCATACCTGCAGAGCCTCTCATGGTGAAAATGAAGAGGTCCCCTTTCCTTTTCCCCATATATAAGTTTGGACCACAATTTTGTTTTAGTTGCATCACAAAATTTGGATTAGGTCACGTACTCTAAATATTGTATATTTTTTATTGTTAACTTGTTATATGCGCATGCTATTTTGTTTTAATAAATAACCCAATTTTTTGAGCTTATGATAGCAAAAGTAAATTAGTTTATATATTGAAAAAAAAATTGAGGAATTCTTAACTTGCCATGTCCCCAAAAAAATCGATTTTAAGGGTGTTAATGGATCCAATTTAATTCAATTACAGACTTGTGGAGTTGAGTCAAAATCAAATTGGTTAAAGTTTGGCTAGAGAGATGGGTTGTTCATTAGCCCAAACTTACATCGAACATTCATAAACATTTTTTGTTCCATATCAGCCCATGATTTCGGTCAATATCAAGTTGGATCGAGTTTGGCCGAGTGAGACGGTTCAAACTATATGACCCAACTTAAAGTTCATTAGGCCAAACTTACATCAAACTAAGATAATATAATCTTTTTTTTTGGTTCGATTTCAGCATAGAGAAACTCAATCAATATTAAATTTTTGAGTTTTGCCCGGTGAGATGGATGAAACTATTCGACCCAACTTAAAGTTCATTAGCCCGCACACTCACACCAAACATACATAATATGATTGGTTTGGGTTCGATTTCAACCTTGTGGAATTGAGCCAAAATCAAGATGGCTCGAGTTTGGCATAATGTGACAAGTCAAACTATTCGACCTAACTTTAAGTTTATAGCCCAACTTTCACTGAACACACATACATTATTATCTTATTTTATATGAGTGGTAAAGTTATTAAATTAACACTTATCATCGATTTTTCGATTAATTTGTAGGTTGCACGCTTGGCTTTCTCCACCAAAAAAAATATATATATAGCAAAATGCACCCTGAAACTAGGATTTCTTTGACAAGTTGCACCCTAGTGCAATTTTCGTCTATTTTATATGCTAGTATAAGGGCAAATTAAGATGAAAGATTAAAAATATATCCCTCTATTTCACTAGGGTGCAATATGCAAATTAATTTTTGTTTTCAGATTTTTTCTTCACATACCATACCAAACTTTAGCGAAGGACTTATACATCTAGTGAAATACTCATTATGAAATAAACAAATTTATGCTTCAATTTTAACTCATTATATATGTGAGGTCAATAATATTTATTCAAAATGCATGTATATACATAAAGTACTATATCAGTATGAAATAAACAGATATTTTTATTCTTCTAATTAGTATAAATATGCTTTTGATATGTGGAGAGGAAAAAAATTAAAAAACTAAGGCCATATCCAGTCGAAGCAGACAATAACCCAATTTTGTCTATCTGCCTACTTGCTTGTCTGCCTACCTGTCTTGTCTAGTCTGTCATCTCCAACCGAACCAACAATCCAAAACGTTTAATTTAATTTCAAACTTAAATAATAGTAATAATAATACTAATAATAATAATAATAAATAAGGCATTCATAAAAATAAGAAAATAAAAAAATGACTAAACATAATTAATGAAAAACAATAACAATTATTATTAATGCACTTGAAATGAAAAGAAAAACAACAAATATTACACATCAACGACAAAACATAATTTTCAAGGGAAACACCAAAGATTAAACATAATTAAAACAACACAATAAACACTACAACAAGTTGGATCATGGGCTTGTGGAGAGAAATCCTGACTAAAATCGGAATCGCCTAGGTTGCTCCCCCTTCAACCGAACCTCCGAAATTTAGCTTTTTTTTCTTGCGGATGATGTCCTCCTTCATCTTCCAAATTATTTTGATAGAGGAGTCATATTAGATGTATTCATCGAGAATACATTCATTTCAATCTCCTCCCGTTTGATGGTCAATTAATTTTTTTACACACATATAGTATTATTAATATAATTTATTTTTTTTAAACAAATTTTCAATTATTTTTAAAATTAAAAATTAAAAAAAATATTGGCAGCCAACCATTGCCTACCTAGGTGCCTGCCCCCCCCCCCCCCCCCCCCCCACCCAACCCCTGCCGGTTGCCCTCTTACCCTCCGAAAATTTTCCATCTCCAACCGACGATTTTCCTTATGCCTATCTCCCCCTTCGGCTAGAGACAGAGGCGGAGGGAAATGGGGTGCGAGTGGGGGCACCCGCACCCCCCAGCCAATTCTACTTGCAATATATACTTATACTAATTACATCCTAATCACCTCAATTGAATACTTTTACTTTTTTATTATTAAGTCTTCTAGCCCAATTCCAACACTCTGTACTCTTTGATACTTATGGAACAATCGGCTAATTGGAAATAAGACCCAATAATAATTACTTACCTGTTCAAGTAGACATTGAATAAAGAAATGATCATTTCTGCTAGGAAAAGTAATTTTTGATTTAAATTTTTGGTTAGCTAAATCATTAATAATGTATTTTATTTCGTAAAATCTTTTTTCAAGTGTTCTAAATGAATTTATTTTAATCATAAAATAAATTAAAAAGAAAATTGCTCAAAGTTGTGATTTTAATTCAAACTTGCATGAATTAGGATGTATAGGTAAAAGATTTGTAATTACTGTTATTCTCCATTATTTGTATGTCTAAATCTCTTTTCAAGTTACTTCATTTTTTTAAGGATTATTGATTATTTATATCATAATATAGAACTGGTTATATATTTAGTGATATATACACAATTATCTCACTTGATTATAAATATCATTTATATTAATTGCCACGGAATTATCAACAAATTAAAAAAAAAAATTGACGGTTATATTTAGACAATCTTTTTTTGGTTCATTAAATTATAGATCACATCCCATACAGGATAGTGCATTAAGGTACATGTCATCTTCGGTGTATGATTTCGGCAAGATTCGAACTTGGGGTTCGCGAGCTGCTACCACTTGGCCAAGATAAATATAAATAATTTTTCATGTTAATCCCGCACCCCTCGATTTAAATTTCTGGCTCCGCCCCTGGCTGGAGATGGCCTAAAATTGATTTGCAAATTGCATCCTGTAAAAATGGTGGGAGATATTTTAATTTCCATATTTACCCTCATCTCTAGCTTAAAAATGAAATAAAATTGCACTGGGGAGACTTACCAAATAAATCCTATTTCTAGGGCACATTTTGTAATATTTCTTTTTCGAGGGTGTAACGTTTAAAATCAATATAAAGCAAATTTCATAAGTTAGTTAATGTACCATACTAGTATTATTTTAATATACCATATCAATATTACAATCCAAACTCATTCAAATCGTACGTACTTCAATTGTTTCGTTAAAAACACCGAACTAATTTTATGAAAGTGAATTGAGCCAAACCGACCCATACGCTCCACAAGTAACTTGATTTATTTTAAAGTTAAACTTCGAGTTAATAAATCTCCGTCAAAGTGTCCAAATTGAGACCTAACCAACAATGAAACTGTTAGTTTTTTTTCTTTTTTGAATGTACAAGGAAGATCTTATTCATTTGTTTAATTTGAATCGATAAAATTATGTTCTTAATAGTAAAGTTGAGATTCTAATACTTATCTAGGATTGATATCAATTTTATTGTCCAAACATAAGATGATGAATTACTTTACAGGATCAACGGGTGATTGGTATAATGGAAGGGACTAGTCACTACAAAGTAGCGGACTCAGGTTCGAATCCCTGTTGAGAGAGATACCCACTTAATATGTCCAACCAGCCTCCAAATAGATTAAACCCTTGGGAAACAAAAAAAAATGAATTACTTTACAGGTTCATATAAAATGCATTAATAAAAATCAGTTGATAATTAATTATTATCTGACTGATATCAACATTGGAAAAACATATACCCAATTCCATCCACGTAGTTGGAGATATCTTGTCCATGAAAATGCAAGTGTTAGAACATTTTGTTAAATCTAGTTTGACTATAACTATTCAATACAAAATAGAGCTAAAGACAAAAATATCCCCTATACTTTGTTTAATTTCCAAAAAACTTCATGTGTTATTTTAACTCCAAAAAAATCTCATGTATTTGGTTTTAATTACCAAACTCAAACCAAGTAAAATTTTACTTTTGACTTTTGGCGTAATGACAAGATTACCCCTATGTATTTGTTTTTTTTAAAATTTATTTATTCTTTTTGAAAACCTAAGTATATACTACTTGGATCGAGTATGGTATTTAAAACCAAACACATGGGATTTTTTAGGAGTTAAAATGACACATGGGAGGTTTTTCGGGAGTTAGACAAAGCATAGGTGGTGTTTTTGTCTTTCGATGTTATGGGTAAAATTGTCATATCAAAAAAAAATGTGAACAAATACTTACAATTTTGGTGTTTGAATCACACTCTCTTTTTTTGGGATGTAATTGACACTTAATTGAGATCACAGGGGAATTTTTGAGAATTAGACAAAGTATAGGGGATATTTTTATCTTTCACTACAAAATAATTATATTTGCACATATCAGAAGATTTTGAAATCAACCAAGTTCATCCCCTTACGGGCCTGTCCCAGTTTAATCAATGTATTGGAACCAGTTGCTCTTTTAAGATGACGAAATTGGCCCTGGGAGAATGAAAGGGACTTGTGCTCAAGTGCTGAGTTTCATTAATTGCTCTCAGGCAATTTTAAAGCCAAACTTGGCCATCTGGCCTAATTATGCATGTCTTCACAAATACAGTCCGATTCCTTAACAAAGGATTCATTTGTCATTTTCCAGCCTTCTGTTATCATAATCAGTTCTGGTAATTCAGTAATTATCAGTCTGTATCAATTGCTTAGCCCCGCAATTATTGTTGTCCAAACATAAGAAAGGAAAGGCTAATTTCATTTTGCCCCATCAAATCTTTGTTGGTATCTACTTTGTCCCTTAATTATCAATTGCATTACTTTACCCCCCATAAGACTATTAACTATATCATCTAAGCTTCACTTGGTCAAACTATTTGTTTCGACATATTTCTATTAAAATGACGATAGCAAAACACTTCAAATGTTCTATCTGACAAATTACGCTCAATAAATATGAAGGTAAATGAGAAAATTCGAGACATTTTGCTAATAGTTTTTTAATGGAGTGTAATGAAACTGAGAGGGTTATTTAGTTGAAACACAAATAGTAGTTTTTTTTTAATGCAATTTAACATAAATGATAGTTGAAGAAGAAAAATTGATACAGGTTAATAATTGAGAAGATAAAGTAGACATAGTAATTGAAAGGGACTAAGTGGAATTTAGCCATAATCATAATAATGCAAGCAGAAACACGAGGCATAAAAGTTGTGTAATCTGATATAACTAGAGGGGCATATTTATAATAATGTAGATTGAAGGGACCTCGAATTAATTACTGCCGGTCCAAAAAAGTTGAAGTGGGGACTGCGAAAGCGCCATTCCTCCAGCATCTCCATGTCAGTCAACATTGTTTGACTGCCTTTACCCAAACAACAAAATAATTGCTGATTCCTTTCATATAACAATCTTTTGGTTAAATAAATAAAGGATATTTATTTTGAATCATTACCTATGATTGATAATTTTAATTTTTGTATTTTATATTTTGAAATTTCAAAATTTATTATTCTATCTAGTTCAAATGAGGTATAATCGCCATTATTACACTTAAATAGAGTAAAAATACTATTTTTTTTTTTTTGAGAAAACCCGGAGGTAAAGATATATTAGTGAGCAATGTCAGAGTTCACAAGATTACAGATAAAATCAGGGAGGACATCAGTGTCTGGTGAACTAGTGAAAGCTAACTTGGCTAAAGCGTGAGCAACGGAATTACTTTCCCTAAACACATGGGAACAAGAAAAGAAAGCAAGAGAATTGGCTAATGATAAGATGTCGTCAAAGATAGCTCCCAACGGATGAAAATGTGACTGACCACAACGGCGAGAGACCGCTTTAATCACCGAACAGCAGTCACCTTCCAATTCAATGCTATTCCACCCCATTAAGATACCAAATTCAAGCCCTTTCTTCATTGCAATAGCCTCGGCAGATTCTGGGTTCAAGAGGTAGTCAACTTTTTCAGATTTCCAATGAAGACAAGCACCAAACTGATCACGGATAACAATACCTATGCCAAAACAGCCCCTGATCCGATCAACTGCAGCATCGACATTAATTTTAATGTGCCCGTTAGCGGCCGGCTTCCAAGACGAATGAGGTGGCCTGTTTACACCCAAGGGGATGGTGCGAATGGAGGACTCCTTATATCTTTGGTAAAAGTTTTGGGAAAGAGAAACCAGTTCGTTCGGCAAGATTATTTTATTATCCCAAAACAGTTTGTTTCGTCCAAACCAAATCCACCAGGCCAAAGTAACAGCGAAACCCAACTCAAAAGAATCCATACAAGAGTAAAGGTGATTAAACCAGTCGCTAACCTCAGGGGAATCATGCATATAATGATCAAAGGGAATACCTGAAAGAGCCCAACACTGCCTCGCAAATGAGCAGCGCAACAAGCAATGGAGGACCGATTCCTCCTCTGAATCGCAGCGAAGACAAGATTCCTCCACTGTCATTTTCCTCCGTTTCAAAGCGCTGCGAACAGGTAGTGAGTCTCTACAGCAAGACCACAAGAAGTGCTTTACTTTAGGTGGAGTTTTTAAAGCCCAAATACGATTCCAGATCGGATTAAAAGAAGAGCTGGTGCTGCCTGAAGAAGAATTAGAAGCTAACTCTTTCATAAATCGATGGAGTCTATATGCCGACTTAACCGTGAAGGTACCATTACGTTCGAAATGCCAAATAATAATGTCAGGACTGTCTAACCTGCTGAGTGGAATGGAGAGAATAAGCCGAGCATCTTCTTCCAAGAAAAGATTTTCCACAAGTCCCCTGTTCCAAGATCTAGAGTCTTGATCAATCAATTCCTTTACCTTGGCATTAACCGAAAGAATGCGAGGGGGAGAAATGACCTTGAAAGAGTTGTCCCTGGGAATCCAATTCACACCCCAAATGCAAATATCTTCACCGTGCCCCACTCTCCACCGTATACCTTTTTTGATGAGGTTACTAGCGTTCCAAATACTGTGCCAAGTAAGGGAGGGTGCCGACCCAAGTTGCGAATCCAGAAACTTAACATGTGGAAAGTACCGCGCCTTCAAGATACGGCTTAACAAAGTATGAGGAGATGTTAAGATACGCCAGGCTTGTTTGGCAAGTAAAGCCACGTTAAAAGAGTCCAAATCTCTAAATCCAATGCCACCATCTCTTTTACTGCTACACAACGAATTCCAGCTTCTCCAATGTATCTTCTTAGTACTTTTCTCATCCCACCAGAAGTTAGAGATCATAGACTCGATTTCCTTGATTAGATAGCCGGGAATCTTGAAACAGCTCATTAGGTAGGAAGGGATAGCCTGAATTACCGCCTTAATCATGATTTCCTTCCCTGCTTTAGAAAGAGTACGCGTACTCAAACTTTGGAGCCAAGCCCACACCCGTTCACGAATATAGTCAAAAACCTCTCTTTTGGATTTTCCTATGGAAAGCGGGAGGCCGAGGTATCTGTCATGCTTCAACTCTCTACGAATGGGAAGAACCTGGAGGATCAAATCTATTAAATTCTCATCCGTATTCTTTGTAAAAACCACGCTGGATTTGTCAAAGTTGATACTCTGGCCCGAGGCTGCTCCATATGCATGAAGAAGGTTATTGATTCGAAAAGCCGCCTCTTCCGTTGCTTGACACAAAATGAGTGTGTCGTCGGCGAATAATAGATGAGAAACTATGGGTGCTCCGTTGCAAATAGAGATACCATGAAGATGTCCTCTATTTTCCTCCTGGCTAATAAGCGAGCTCAAGCTCTCTGCACAAAAAAGAAAGAGATAAGGGGAAAGGGGGTCTCCTTGGCGGATTCCCCTTTCCGGCGTAACAGAACCAAATCGAACACCATTCAGCACAAACGAATAGGAAACCGTAGAAACACATGTCATAATGAGTTCAACAAAGTGCGGGTCAAAACCTAACCGGATCATTGCAGCTCTTAAAAACTCCCACTCAACTCTATCATAGGCTTTACTAAGGTCCAATTTAATAGACATTTGGCCTACCTTGTTCTTAGAATAATTTTTCAGAAAATGGTTAATTTCGAAAGCAACGAGTACATTGTCTGTAATCTGTCTACCCGGGACGAAGGCAGACTGGAAATCAGAGATAACTTTACACATAATAGGTTTTAAACGGTTAGCTAAGGTCTTGGAAGCAATTTTATAGACGACATTGCACAAGCTAATGGGTCGAAAATGAGTCATATACTCAGGATCTTTGCATTTAGGAATAAGAACAATATTTGTGAGGTTACAAGAAGCATCAAAAACACCCTCATTAAGAAAACCCAAAACCCATTTTGTAACATCATTACCAACCAGAGGCCAAAAAGTTTGGAAAAATAAAGGGGGGAAGCCATCAGGCCCCGGGGATTTAAGAGGATACATAGAGGAAAGAGCGCGGTATACCTCTTCTGCAGTGTACGGCTGAAGTAGAAAATGGTTATCTTCGGAACTCACTCTCGATTCCAAGGCACCTAGGACCAAGTTGATCTCTTCCGGAGACGGTTGGCTAGAAGAAAAAATATTACTAAAATAGTCCCCAACCACACGCTCAATATCAGCCGGTTTCTTGAACCAAGTACCATCCTCATGTCTAACTCCCATAATTTTGTTTTTATCTCTTCTTCCCGATGCACGACTATGAAAATATCTGGTATTACGATCCCCGTCTTTCATCCAGTGAGCTTTAGCTCGCTGTTGCCACATTTTTTCTTCCTTATCTAAAAGACCATCTAATTCCAAATACAGTTCCTTCTCCTCTATCCTAAAAGTAGCCGAAACTTTCCCCATATTCAATAAGTGGATTCTCTTACGAATCTTAGCTACCTTCCTTTGGACCCCCCCAAAAGAATCCTTGCTCCACGACTCTAAGCTCTCCCTACACGAATCAAGTTTCCTCCAAATGCAAGAATCAGAGGAAGATGTATGATCCTCCCATGAGTTTTTAATAACACCAGAACAATCAGAATTGTTCAACCACATAGATTCAAATTTAAAACCTCTTCTTATCCGCCCCTGTTGATCCATTTCACGGTCTAGAATTCTCAATAAAATAGGACAGTGATCCGATCCTCCAAAGCTCAGATGCTCAACCCTACTAAAAGGAAACTTTCTCAGCCAAAGGTCCGAGACACAGGCTCTGTCTATTCTAACACTAACAGTACGCGGGAACTCCCACTTATTAGACCAAGTGAACGGTGCACCAGTAAAACCAATATCACTAAGGCCGGAATCTTGGAGAGCAGTTCTAAAATCTCTAATTTTGTAACCAGGAGTACGGGTCATACTTTCTTTCTCGGAATGGTAGAGATGAGCGTTAAAATCTCCAATACAAACCCACGGTTTCGAACTCTTAGAAGCAAGTAAACGAAGTAAATCCCAAGATTTTTTCCTATGAGTAGAATCAGGCTCTCCGTAAAAACCAGTAAACCGCCACCCCGTAGTATTATCAAATTCTGAAATATGGATATCAATATGATTAGGCGAGAAGCTTTGTAAATCTACCTGTAGGTTCTTATTCCACAAAATCGCTAAGCCACCAGAACGACCAATCGACTCAACACAAAAGCCATTCAAAAAGGAATGTACAAAAAGGAATGTGTATTGAGAAAAAAAGAAATGTGTGGATTTTATTCTAAACAAAAGACTAATTTAAAAACGTCTAATAAAAGAAGTGAGAATGACATATTTAAGATATAATGAATATTATTTGGGAAATGCGATGAAGACAGTACAAAACAATCTTCTATTAAAATCACTTAAAGTAAGCTAATCATTTTTTATGACATGACATTAGAATTTTTTGTTTGATATAACCAGAATTATAATTAGAATCCTATGTACAAAGACAAAAACTTGTACTTATTGTAATTGCACAATAAAGTAGAGGTACATAATGATAAAGCTGGAGCATATTGATGGTCACACTGTCCGTGCGATAATTCCTTTGACCTGCGGATTATGATGAGAAGTGCACAACTAGAGAAATAAGTAGTTATTTATGATAGTCAGATTATAATTACTAATTAATTTGATAGATATGGATATCATACTCTATTTGAATTTAATGAATAACGCTATTATCTTATCTTATATATTGAATACAGGGGTATAAACAAGATCAGTAGTATCGAATGTTACACTGTTTAAGTTTGGTTTGAATTTTATCGAGCTTGAAATTTTATGTTTGAGTTTGGTTTAATTGATTAACGAACCGAGCTCAAACGAATTTTTATCGAATGAGCTCGAGTCGAGTATCGAGTAGCTAGATATATTTACATGTATTTTGCCAATATTTAGTTATCGAATCTAGCTCGTGGCGAGCTGCTAAAGTCATCAAACGAAAAAAAAATTTGATTTATGTGATGAACCGAGCCCAAACGATTTTTTATAGAACGAGCTCGAGTATTTTGATTTAATTTTCAATCCTAATTGAATCATATAATACGCGTTTATATGAGGTTTATGTTAGGAAAAATTATAAAATTGGTTCCTGCTGGCAAAAAAGTCGTGTAACTAATATATTTTGGCAATAAGTCTTATTTCAGCCTGAATTGTCAATGTGTCTGCCAAATTGCAAAATTGATCCTGCAACTATTGCTTACTGGCAAAAAGTCTTATAACTTTTCGAACTGGTAAAAAAGTCATGTATATTTTGGCAATCAAGTCCTATAATTAAAATTACATGCAATTAAGTTCTAACATAATCTTCATCTTCATCTCAAGATTAAGTTTTGATGTAATTTTGAGATTACATTAACTACTTTTGAGCTTAATTGCAGTTCCTTCGTCATCATTATTCGATAATCTGGGGGGAAAATTTGAGAAAAATAGAATAAAATATTTTGATGTTGAAGATTGATTCTTGTCATGTATGTGCATTTGTTGCAATTTTGGGCAATACGGTGTGATAAGGTACCTCATAGGAAATCGTTTTATCACTCTAGTTTGGTTCTAGTATTTCAATGTTATGTTGGTAAATTTTGGTGCTATTTGAATACCTTTCAATATTACCGTGAATCTAAATTAATTCTAGGCTAGTGTTCGTCAGGTATGTGATAATATTTTGCGTGAAATGGGTGGGTGATTTGGCGGATACAGTGAAAAAAAATACAATTTGGATCAAAATATGATTAAATTGGCAAAAATATATTAGTTACATGACTATTTTGCCAGCTCAAAAAGTTACAGGATCCAACGAACAAAAGTTACGAGACCGATTTTAGAAATTTTCCTTTGCATTAAGGGCTAAAAATATTCCATATGTATATAAAAAAGAAGTCATAGTTTCACCTTTCGCAATAATTGACACTTTTTTTTGTTAAATTAAGTATCATATTGTTTTTTATCCAAAAAAATGAGTATCATATAGTTGATTTTCTTTTTTTACTATTTAACAGTATCACAATATTGTCGATTTTTAGTAGTAGCACCGAAATGGAACATATATCCAACAACTATGACTTTTCTTTTTAAGTTTTTATATGAATTTCTGAGTTGAGTGATGGTTTTAGTCTAACTAGATTACTAACTGGCCAAAAATATTTAGTAACAAGTTAGTTTGATCTTAATACTTTCCAAAACTCAGTCCGACTTGGCTTGAGCGTGCAACCATAAAAAATATAAATAAAATCTAATTCAACTCAATTTCAATCGGTTCATCTGTCGCAAAAATAAATGAAAAGGTTTTATCCTATTATACCTTAACTACTGGAAAAAATTATAACCTCGTATGCCAAAAGTCCAAAAAATTGAGGTTCACATTTTTATTAATTATAATTTACTCCTCTGTTTCATAATATCTATCGTTTTAGAGTGTTGCACGGGTATTAATGATTCAAATAAATAACATGGATTTTTGGTAAAAAATAAATAAAAGATATATCTAAAATACCCTTAATTAATATTGCATTAGAATAAATAAGAAAGAGTTTTTGGTGTAATAAATAAGGGTTAAATTGGAAAAAGGGTAATTAATATTGCATTGGAATCCTAAAGCGACATATTTTGAAACAAAAAAAAAAATCTCTAAAACGACAGATATTATGAAACGGAGGGAGTAGTAATTAAGTCGTGTTTAATTTCTTCCTTTGTAATTTGCTAACTAGAAATTGAATGTCCTATGTTTGTACCTTTTTCTTTTAGGAATTTTGCACAATTTAGATAAAACAGCTATTTACTTATCAGAAAATTAGCATTTTATTAAACATTAAAGTAATAAAAACAATTTCTATCTAAAAAAAAGGGTTATAAAAGCAAAAATTAGTTGCAATAAATCAACGAATTAAAAAGGATATAAAAATATCATTTCTGTTATAGTTTTGTACTTTTTATTCCAAAACTACCCCCGCCTCCTTTTATACTTTATTAATTTATAAAAAAATTATTTCTTTATTAATTATGAATTCCTCCATCCACCAAAAAATATTATATTTTAATTTCTTCATTTCTTTTGTTTCTATCATTTTTTTGTCTCAATTTTTTTCTTTATTTCCATCTCTTTTTTTTAATTTTTGTTTAAATTTTTTTTCATTATTTCTATCTCGATTTTGTTTCTATATAATGTGTCTCATTTTTTAATTGGAGATAATTATCTCCTTTATTTTCGTTATAAATTATTATCTCAAATGTTGAGTAGTTATTCTTGAGGTTCTTACTCGAATTTTTTTAACTTGATACATACTCGTATTGTCAATTCATCAATCTATATTTACCCTAGCTTTTTATACATCTATTACCAATCATAAATAGATTCAATACCAACACAAATTATTACAAATAGTATGAGCCCGTGTCAAGCTTGAATTTTGCGATTAAGAATTTTAAGAGAATTACTCAACATTCGGAATAATAATTTGTAACGAAAATAAATGAAATAGTTATTACCAATTAAAAATTGAGAAAAATATAAAGAAAAAATCGAGATAGAAGTAAAGAGAAAATTGAAACAGAAAATAAATATAACAAATTGAAACGAAAAAACAAAAAAAATTGAGATGGAACTTAAGAAAAAAAAGGAAGGAAGAAAAAAGAAACGAAGAAATTGAAACATAATGTTTTTTGGTGGATGGAGGAATTGATAATTAATATAGAAACAATTTTTTTTAAAAATTAAAAATAAATAATTTATTAATTATAAAATTACAGGGTAGTTTTGAAATAAAACGTTCAAAACTATAACAGAGGGGTACGTGTTATAAGTGATACTTTAGGGTTTACTAATATCCCCATACTTTAAGGGAAACTGTATTTTACTCAATTAAAAAAGGTAGGTTTCATTGTTGGTGTTTAGGTAGGCTAATCACACTATATATTATAAGTTGCCCTACTAACTTGGTTTTATGTGTCAAACAATTGATATATTCAATAATACTATATAGTAAGAAAATTATTGATTGGATTATATCTTTTATCGGTAATAATTTCTAAAGTTGTTTTCAATTTTAGTATTTTCTTTGTCCTTTTCCGTAATGTCCCAATATATACTCCCCCTCATCCCCCCTTCCTTTTTTTCATATCCTTTAACTTTTTGGCGCGAAGTATTAGGTAAAAATTAAAAAGATAAATTTATGTATTTTTATATAGATACCCATAAAAGTAGTGGTTGAGAGTTAGTAGCGTCAAATCATTAATTTGTGAGAACGTATTTCTGAAAAAAAATAATTTTATTTATAGAAAGAGAGTGTTATCTTAAAACATCAAAAAAGAAAATAGTATTGAAAATTTAGGATTTTTAAGCATAATCTATAAACCAAAATACAATCAAACATGTCAAATAAATTGGGGCATGGACTTTTCTTAAAAATTATAAAATATTGATACATAATTTGCAATTCTGAATAAGATTACATAATTTGCAACTCTGAATAAGATTGCATTCTTTGAAATCTTGTAACGCCTAGAGGTAAAAGGATAAAAGTAAAAGAGAAAGAAAGATAAAATTCCCATGCTTCTAACTTTTCCCCTAAAATGTTGTCAGAAGAGCACAATGTTTAAAGAAAATAGAAAACAAAATTACAAAAATACACCACTTTTAAGACAACAAAAAAGATTATTCCCCATCTTTTAAAAAGAAATAATACTGGGTCCTCCCATCAAATCCTTACTGATTCTTACATTTTACGTACATTTCTACAATCAGATATTCAAAAATATTCATCTTTATTCAAATTTCAATTCCGTTTTCTTTCTCAAGATTCCTAAATTCTCATATCCAAACACTCACAGAAGTATAAATAAAATAAAATTACTTGATATTCGGTTAATTCGTTTAATTTGAATGTATCTGAATTCAACTCAGTTTACATATCTAAGAATACTGAACAATATTTTCAGTTTAATAATTTTTAAAATTAGACTTCAACTCAACTCGATAAATTAAAAATTAACAAAATATAGATTAAACTATTAGGTTATTTAATACTCGATTAATGCTCTTTCCATAAGAATTCATTGAAGTTTGGTTCATTTAACAAATTAAATCAATCTCAAACATAATTTCAAGTTTAAAAAAAAAAATTCAAATCAAACTTAAATAATATGATCTTCAACACAATTTTTTTAACTCAATCGATCACAAAACAAATAAAGGAAATCTTATTTTAAGATTTAGCTGAATATTATCTAATTCCAAAATAAATATATGTTATTACATTTACTAATATATTTTTAGTTCGATCCAAAAGCAAAAACTATACTCAATAAAGCTCACACTTTTCTCCCCTCTTATTTTCAGTTCACTTCACCACTTCACTCCCGCCACCCCCCACACCAAAACATCATTTCTAGAGTGAGAGAAAACCCCAAAAGTACACACACAAAATGCGTTTCCTCCTATTCTTCTTCTTCCTCCTCCTCCTCCGCCACTCCGCCGCCGCAAGACCACCCCACCTCCCCGAATACCGAGCTCTACTTTCCATTAAATCCGCCATCACCGACGACCCACAATCCGCACTGTCCTCCTGGAACGCCAACACCAAACACTGCACTTGGAGAGGAGTCACGTGCGACATACCCGGCCGTCACGTGACCGCTCTAGACCTCTCCGATTTAACCCTCACCGGAACTCTCTCCCCCGACATCGGCAACCTCCGCTTCCTCGTGAACCTCTCCACCGCCGCAAACTCCCTCTCCGGCCCCATCCCACCACAAATCTCAAACATCCCAAATCTCCGGTACCTTAACCTCTCCAACAATGTGTTCAACCTCAGCTTCCCTGCGGAGCTATACCGTCTCAAAAACCTCCAAGTTCTCGATCTATACAACAACAACATGACTGGAGATTTCCCTTCACAAGCCCACTTGCTAACCAGTCTCCGCCATTTGCATCTTGGGGGAAACTTCTTCAGCGGTCAAATCCCGCCTGAGTTTGGGACTTTCCCAAATCTCGAATACCTTGCCGTCTCGGGAAATGAGCTCACCGGAAAAATACCGCCTGAGATCGGAAACTTAACAACGTTAAAGGAACTCTACATTGGGTATTACAATACTTTTACCGGTGGGATACCGAAAGAGATTGGGAATTTATCGAGTTTGGTACGGTTTGACGCCGCAAACTGTGGACTTAACGGAGAGATTCCGGTTGAGCTGGGTAAGTTACAGAGTTTGGACACACTTTTTCTACAGGTGAATGGACTTACCGGTGGTTTGACGCCGGAGATTGGTTACCTAAAAAGCTTAAAATCAATGGATCTGTCGAACAATATGCTTTCCGGTGAAATACCCACTTCATTTGCCGAGCTTAAGAACATTACCCTCTTGAACCTTTTCAGAAACAAGTTAACTGGGTCGATACCTGAGTTTATTGGAGAGTTGCCACAACTAGAGGTTTTGCAGCTGTGGGAGAATAATTTCACCGGAAGCATTCCTCAAAATCTGGGTACTAACGGAAATCTTCAACAAGTAGATGTTAGTTCAAACAAATTAACTGGAAACTTACCACCGAATTTGTGTAACGGAAATCAACTTCACACATTAATTACTCTTGGGAACTTTTTATTAGGTCCGATTCCGGAATCGTTAGGCCGGTGCGAGTCTTTAAGTCGGGTTCGGATGGGTGAAAATTACCTAAACGGGTCAATTCCTGAAGGGCTTTTAAGTTTGCCGAAGCTAACTCAAGTGGAGCTTCAAGATAATCTGTTATCTGGTTCTTTTCCCGAGACTAAAGGGTTGTCCACGACTCTGGGGCAGATTAGTCTTTCTAACAACCATCTTATAGGGCCATTGCCGCCTAGTATCGGGAATTTCGTCGGAGTTCAGAAGCTTTTACTCGACGGGAACAAGTTTTCCGGTAGTATTCCTTCTGAAATAGGGAAGTTGCAGCAGCTTTCAAAAATCGATTTCAGCCACAACAATTTCTCCGGTCCCATTACACCGGAGATAAGTAAATGTAAGCTGTTGACTTTCGTTGACCTCAGTCGAAACCAACTCTCCGGTGACATACCCACAGAAATCACTGGTATGAGAATTTTGAACTACTTAAATTTATCAAGAAACCATTTAGTGGGTAGCATTCCTTCTCCGATTTCTAGTATGCAGAGTTTAACTTCTGTTGATTTTTCATATAACAATTTATCTGGTTTAGTTCCTGGTACTGGTCAGTTTAGTTACTTCAACTACACTTCGTTTGTGGGCAATCCTAGTCTCTGTGGCCCTTATCTAGGCCCTTGCAAAGAGGGCATTGTAAATGGGGCTGAAAGGCCACATGAGAAGCCTACCTTTTCTCCTTCCATGAAGCTTTTACTTGTCATAGGATTGTTAGTTTGTTCGATCGTGTTTGCTGTAGCTGCGATTATTAAGGCTCGATCCTTGAAAAAGGCTAGCGATGCTCGAGCTTGGAAGCTTACAGCCTTCCAAAGATTAGACTTCACTTGTGATGATGTTCTTGATTCCTTAAAAGATGATAATATTATCGGAAAAGGAGGTGCTGGTGTTGTGTACAAGGGTGCCATGCCTAATGGCGAAATCGTGGCTGTGAAAAGGCTTCCGGCAATGAGTCGAGGCTCTTCACATGACCATGGGTTCAATGCCGAGATACAGACTCTAGGGAGGATTAGGCATAGGCACATTGTTAGATTATTGGGATTCTGTTCTAACCATGAGACAAATCTTTTGGTTTACGAGTACATGCCTAATGGTAGTTTAGGGGAAATGATTCATGGCAAGAAAGGAGGTCATTTGCATTGGGATACTAGGTATAAGATTGCTGTTGAGGCTGCAAAGGGACTTTGCTATCTTCATCATGATTGCTCGCCTTTGATCGTTCATCGTGATGTAAAGTCGAATAATATTTTACTAGACTCGACTTTTGAAGCTCATGTGGCTGATTTTGGACTTGCAAAGTTCTTGCAAGATTCTGGGACATCCGAGTGTATGTCGGCTATTGCGGGTTCTTATGGATATATAGCTCCAGGTAATTTTGATTTATATTTCAATTCCAGTAATTACATGTTTTCATAAATGCAAATTCAATGTTCTTTTGAGGTAATTGTCATTAAGCAACTAGAGTGATAATTTGTCAATAATTATGAGGTTTAATTACTCGCTTTTGACCGTTTGTAGTCTTCAATTGTGGTCTACTAACAGTTTGATTTGTTACTAAATGTTCTTCTGAATTGACTTGTGAGTGTGTCCTTACCAATTAGCATGCTATGTTATATATGTGTTGAACTCTTTACCTTTCACTGTCAATGTATTCAACTACCACTGGAGATTAGTTGCATATGAACATCATTGATCTTTGACTAACATTTATTTAATTATTTTTGTCAGAAAATTTGCATTTTTAGTCCAGGGCACTTAACCCTCAACTCTTTTAGTTCCGTACTTTACGAAATTGCACTTTTAATCCCAGTTTCAAAAAATGTTATTGTTAGTACCGTGCTCAGGTTTGCATTTTTGGAACCAAATTGGATGTGAAGGATGTGATGGGACCAAAAATGCAAAATATTTTATAAAATTAAGACTAAAATTTGATGGCTTAATTTTTATCTTCTTCTATGTAGAATACGCCTACACACTGAAGGTCGATGAAAAAAGTGACGTATACAGCTTTGGTGTAGTCCTTCTAGAACTTGTTACCGGTAGAAAGCCAGTAGGAGAATTTGGCGATGGTGTAGACATAGTCCAATGGGTTCGGAAAATCACAGACGGGAACAAAGAAGGAGTACTCAAGATTCTCGATCCAAGACTCCCTACAGTTCCCCTCCATGAAGTTATGCACGTTTTCTATGTAGCAATGCTTTGCGTAGAGGAACAAGCAGTCGAGCGCCCCACCATGCGTGAAGTAGTGCAAATACTGACCGAGCTTCCGGGTGCTAAACCGGGTGACTCAGCAGTTCCCACTGAGTCGTCACCTCCACCTTCATCGAGTTTAGAGTCCCCAGCGATAAATACGAAAGGACATCATCAATCTCAGCACTCTCAGTCGTCACCACCACCAGATCTTTTAAGTATTTGAATTTGAAGGGAGCTTTATTGGAATTGGAAGTGTTTTATTTCCATTTTAGCTTCTTTGGAATGGGATTTAGCTAGCTTTGGTTTTTTCTGTTTGTTTTCACTTTTTGTCTTCTTATTTTTATGTATTTAATTTAGGGGTGGGTTGCAGCTTCAATGTGGTGTTATTTTTTCCTTTCTAAGTTTGTGTATATAGGATTGGGAGGCTTTTCTTAATATATTAGTATAAATTATCTTCTTCATGTAGCTGGCTCTTTTTAATGTTTATTTATTATCTGAAAAATGCGAATTAGAATGGAAAACAAGGTAATCTTTATGTCACAATATGGATTTGGTTTGGATAATTATGGTGTATATTGATTGGTGTTGGTTCGGTTTTGGTTTCGGAAAATTAATTTGAATTGTTTCATTGAAAATTTTGAAAGATGATTTTGATTATATAAGTCTGGATGTTGGCTTTCCAGAATTTAAAAAATTTAAGATATAATCTAAATTGGGATATTGAGTGTTGGGGTTTGAGTGAGGAAAATTTGATGTTAACTATAGAATCAATGATTTTTATTGAAAAAGCGTCAAATTAATAATTTAAATAGGTTCAAATTTACTAATAGTTTATATATGAGTTGAAATCTGATTTGATGAAACTCAACCTAAAATAACGAAATGGATGCTAAACATAGTTTGAATTGATATACGATTCAATTTTGTGGTTCCGCGGAATTGGACCAACCTACATTTTCATACTTAATGGCCTTTTTACTAGACACAAAACTATGGCCTCGTTTTCAAATCTTTCCCATTTTCTCCCCCCAACATAAAATAGGGCTAAATTTCAGAATCCCACCGATTTTCTCACCACAAAAAGTCATGGGAAATTCTCCTTTGAGATATAAGTGGATGTCACGTGCAAACCACGTACAAAATTAGAAGAAAATTACTATATTGCTCGGTAATAGTCCTTTAATGTATAAAGTTATAGGATTCGATTGAGTGACTTAGGAATAAACGGGATTAAATTAATTAAAGATAAAGTTAGTGATTACAAATACATAATTTTTTTAATTAGTTTATGCTAGATAAATGTGTCTATTTTTATTTATAGTGTGTATAAAAGTTAACAATTGGTCTAGAAGATTGGGACTGACTATATGGATTGCTGTGCAGTAGCTCTCAAGAAAACAATTACCAAGACAGTGGATTTCTTTCACATGTAGTAAAATAAGTACATTTCAATTTTTGGCTTGCATTTCCAAGATTCATTACTATGAGAAATAAATTCAATTGAAGCATAAGTCAATGAGTGCCTATTAGTTTTTGTGTTGTTGCCTTGAAAAGAAGTAAATAGCTCTCTCTTCATTAAAAACCATGTAGGACTTGCAATAAATATTCATCTTCTTCACTGGATATATATAGAGTATCAATTATGGAAGAACTCATTAAATGCATATGTAACATTATTATATGAAATTAAATTGACCTATTGGTGAGGGTATTCATAAAATTTTTTGGTTTGTGGTTTCATTGGCAAGTATGTCTAGTTTTTATTACCTTAACTGGTTTTCATTCATAGTTGGTGGTATGTCATGGTCTCATTTATTATAAGTTTGTAACTAGAGATTTTTTTTTATTTCAGTTTAAACTTTTATGGACTCATAATCTCATGGTTCCAGATTTTGTGAATCCAATTGGACAAATGATATTATTAGAATTCACTTGTTAGATTTTTTGTGTAAT
Organism: Penstemon davidsonii; assembly: GCA_034814905.1. Classification (NCBI taxonomy): domain Eukaryota; kingdom Viridiplantae; phylum Streptophyta; class Magnoliopsida; order Lamiales; family Plantaginaceae; genus Penstemon; species Penstemon davidsonii. Next base: position 12,628,341 of record JAYDYQ010002688.1, read on the forward strand.
TATTCAATTAATTCTAAGTAAGGATTTTAGTGTAATAAAAGTGAATTACTTTGAATATTTCATTAAAAGCCATATAAATAAGACCACTTCCAGCCGAGGGGAGGCAAAAAACAGCCCCCCGTCGGCTGGAGACGAAATTCCCTCCGGAGGGCAGGCAGGCAGGCATCCGAGGGGAGTTGCATGCCTGCAGGCAGACAGCTCTTGGACGCGCGTCCATGCAAGTGGGTTGCCGTCAATTTTTTTTTAGTTTTATTTATAAAAAAATAATTTATATGTGTGTAAAAAATATGTAGTACTTGTGTAAAAAAATGGTAAGTTTTATTTCATTGGTCAAATTTTGTAATACTTGTTATTGTTATTGTTATTGTTAAGTGAGAGTGATGAAAATTTGAAATTGAATTAAATTTTTTGAATTGTTGGTTCGATTGGAAATGAAAGACTAGTCAAGACAGATATGCATGCAGGCAAGAGGGGGAAATAATTATCTGCTTCGGCTGGAGATGCCCTAACATGATTATAGATAATGGACATATTGAAATATGTTTTGGAGGGCATGACAATTGAGTTACTAGCCGTTTGTAATAAAAAAAATTCATTTTAAAAATCTACATATTTTGAATTTTATAGTCTTTTTACTCATAACAAAATCGGATGAAGATAATATTAAATTGGGTCGAGTTGGGATTAGGATTAGCTCTACTGATTTACCAAATATGGTTCATCATGATTAAACCCAAAAGTATCCATTATTGACCTATTTGGCATATATGCTAGTAGTACATCCAAACAGAGTAGAGAGTATTAATCAAACAAAATGTTCTAAATTCAACTGATAAATCTGTTGTGAGAGAAACACAAACACACACACACGTACATGTTGTTCCATTATTGTTGTTGCATATGTACTAATACTAGTCTGTCTACTACCAAAATTTAATTTAAAAATAGTAAAAGCACTAAAATTAATATGAAAACATGCATGATTGCACCGACGGTGTACTCTGATTTGACAAGGCAAATATCTGATGACTTGTCAATCCAGCAACCGTTGGATTTTGTGTGCCCTGTGATCACACAAACAGAGATGATTGATTTGATTGATGGATAGATATGAGATTTTGCTCTGTTGATTTAGGGGACAAACATTTATTATAGGTTTTTGGAGAATAGCTGTTTGGATGGCGAATTTAATGAAAAAAAGCAGGTATTTGGCTTTTTTTGTGCAAATTAAATGCTTAAAATTCATTTGTACCAAAAAAAAAAAAAATGCTTAAAATTGAGATGGCAGAAACAATTGCAAGAATATTTCCCATTTCCACCAAGAAAAAAATGCTTGAGTTTCTAGCAATTTCCAAAAGTAGTTGTAGTCTTGTAGAGTTGTTTGTTACTGTATGTCCATGGCTAATTTGAAAGATATTGTTTTGGTTCAACAACGAAAAATGACGTTATTTTAACAATAGAATAATTAATTTATTTAGAATTTAAGGAATGATATAGTTTAGTTGAAATGTAGCATTGCATAATTCATATAACTTATGCATATAGCAAGCATCTTATGTACCAAACAATAAATAATTAAATATGACTAGAAAAAAAATTTATATATACCCCATAACTAATTAAATAATAACTTGGGAAAAACATCCAAACAATCATTTTTTTTAGATAAACCTGTTGAATTCTTTCATTTAAGAAAGTTACAATACTTTGGATTAAAAATATCAAGAACATCTAACACGTAATATTCATTTCTTCACAAGATTTCCTTCACGCAAAATATGTTAAGCCTTGAATGATCCGAATGACATAGAAGATATTGCTTTGATATGCTACAAAATCTGCTCTAGATGTATGGTCTGCCTCAACTGCTGAAATTAAAACCGACTTCATCTCAATTATGTTCCATAGCAAACTTCGTAGCCATAAAAATCCAAACAATTATTGAATTCTTAAAATGATCTATGGTTCAGTCCCCTCTTTGCAATTGATATTGTACAAGTATTCTGATTGACAATTAAATTATTTTTTTTATTTTATTTTATTTTTCTTTTGGGTGGGGTAAATATATAATTAACTTACTTTACCTCGCATAAAAATTGGGAAAAGTTTTTGTACTGAAAGAATAGAAAAGTTTTTGTACTGAAAGAATAGAAAATATGTTTGTTTGGCATTTCCCAAACACAAAAAAAATCTGGGAAACGCCAAACAAACAGGCCCTGAGAATCTTACCAGCTACTCCCAAAAAAAATGAGAATTTTTACTAGCTAGGTTTTTTTTTTATGAATTATCATCCACGTAATAAACATTTTACCGACTTTATGTCACATAAAAATATAGCCCTGGTACTCCCCTACGATTGAATTGAAGTGACATGCATACATGAAACTAAGCACTAATGCTCGTCTTTTGCTATATTGTGATCCCCATGAAATTGACACGAGGAAGTGAAAGGTTATTCCGATCCCAAGAGCTTAATTGTACGTTTTCCTATATACTTTTCATAGAAACCAATACATACATATTTGAATTTGATTTAATTTAATTTATCTATTGACTACACCTAGCACTCCATTATATTAATAAAATATGGTATATAAATCTGTTAAATGTATAATTTAAATATTTCAATAAAAAAATCTCAGAAATTTGTATTGTCAAGATAATATAATTAATTGAGATTGCAATTACCCATTCTTAAGCAACTTCTTTTAGTTTGTTGAAAGGTATTTATTTTAATCGTAAAATTTGGAATATCAATCTATTAAATGTAGATTAGTTTACAATTTTCAAATTCTACGTTCGGCTTTAACTTTTAGTGTTATTTTAATGCTTAGTAAAAAATATTCGTACTACTATTTTTTTAATTATAAGTAATTGCTTTAGAATTTCAATTTATTTTAATGATATTTAAATTTTTTTTTTTTTTTATCTATTAGACTGTGTATTTACAGCTTAAAACTTAGCCCCTTATGAGAAATTATTGATCTCCGCTTAAATTATTTAAAATTAAAACTTAACCCCTTATTTAATAGTTTTTTTTAAATTTTTTTTTGCAGATTATGTAATTTTCTAATTTTAAATTCAAAGTTAACTAATTGAAAAGTAAATGAAGGGGTGTGTTCATATACATTTTAACTGACCAAAATTTAAATGCAATTAGCCGTTAATGTTTATGTTAAAGTACTTACTGATCTTTAAAGTTTAGATGCAAGTAGCCCTTAATTCTTATGTGGCAAAAATTCAATTTTCATACCATAGAATAGGCCAAAGTCCATTTTTCATACCAATCGAACAAAAATCATACCAAGCCAAACTTCCGTCAGTTTTTAACCGAAGTGCCCTGTGTCCGTTAAGTTGACTTGAAACGGAAGTATGATTTTCGTTCGATTGGTATGAAAAATGGACTTTGGATTATTCTATGGTATGAAAATTGAATTTTTGCTTAACCTTCAATTTTAATTTGTTTGTTCTTGACCATACATTTTCATCTAAACAAATATTGCAATGTATATTAACCAAAGGGACAGATGGCCTTTAGTAGGTATTATATTTTACATGTAGGTCTCACATTAGACGGAGTTTGTATCAATGAAATCGATCAACATTCCTAACTAGTAAATGAGTGTACTAGGAAAAAAATTATTAGAACTCGTCGAAGTTGATCCTAGCAAAGACCATTCAATCTTTAAGTTGAATCATACTAAAAGTGTAACACATGTGTAGTTGAGTAATTTGAAATGCATATTTGATACCATTATAGGAGGTGAGTAAAAAAATTGATTGAATATATATCTATGTCTAATTAAATTAAATGTAATAGGCAAAAATTCATTTTTCATACCATAGAACATGACAATTTTCATTTTTCATACCACACGTGCCTCGCACGTGAGATTTTTTCCCGCTCAAGGTGACTTAACAGACCACATGGCAATTCCGTTAAAAAACTTGACGGAAGTATGATTTTTGAAACGTCCGTTTATTCTACAGTATGATTTTCGTTCGATTGGTATGGAAAATGGACTTTGGCCTATTCTATGGTATGAAAATTGAATTTTTGCCATTCTTATGTTTACAACGTAATGACCATAAAGGACATAATTTTTTCTCTGATTGAGACAAGTGGATATATTTGACATATAATTGATTAGAGTAGTAACAGTACTAATTTTGCTTTTCTACTCCAAGATTATCGCAATCACTTGTGAACTTTAAGCATTTGTGTGTTGCAACTAGCTAGTCACGTTTTTTATAATCAATATTCTCAAATCGTTACAATTCTAAAGTTGAAATCACTTTGACGTAGAAGCAGTAGCCTAGTGGTAATTAATCATTGATAAAATTGAAGTCCCATGATCAATAAATTTTGGGTTAACTCTCACTAATATGAGTATTTATTTTGGATTTTTTTTTAGATGGTGAATGTATCATTAAATAAAAACATTATAGCGAATCGAATTTATTACATTGGTATCAAAGTAAATTAATTACAAATGCTAGTATTAAATTAGAATAATATCCACACTAAAAAAATGCTAGTATTTTATTTTGGTTTATTACTAATATTTGGTAGTTGTCTATTATTTTGTTTTGAACAGTTATTGAAATGATTTATGATGTTATGATGAATATATTCTTAAAAAAAAAAAGTTAAAATGACTTTGATGGCGCGACCAAAAGTATTAATAGACACAAGAACCCGTTCAACTAATCCACAAATAATTTATAAAAAACAGTGAAAAATAGATATTAGACTTTTGCATAGAAAAGCTCCATTAATTTGATCATTTTTTTTCATCATTTTCTAATTATGTACTAATACATTTCAATTGAATTTTTAGGGAGAAAAAAGATAATGAAATACTAAATGGTATTCAGGATGGATGATGAATTGATGATCAAACGAATGAATTTAAAGTTTAAACCCTTCATCACATTAGGGGTAAAACCGTAAAATTACGAGTACATATATTGTAGAAGGGAAATCAATCCACTGAAAAGCATAAAGTGGTGGATGGAGGGAATGGGTTTTGATGTTTGAAAGTGTCGAAAATTCAACGTAAACTGCGTAGTGGGATGCATTGCAAGAGAGACAAAGGGATGAAGCTGTAAAGTGAAACAAAAGAGATTTTTTTTCCACTAACACATAGCACATATAATATAATATAATATAATAATTTTAGCTTAAAGTTGAGGAACATGTATGTAAATCAACATTTCAAATATGGATTGGGAATTCATGGACAATATTTTACTAGTAAGATGGTTTCCATCTCATCTCCAATAATTAATTTATCCAAGATAATATCTCCGATTCACACACTATTATTATAGTTTATTTTAGAGTAAATCGCACTTTTCGTCCTTCTTATAGATCAAATTTTGCACATTCGTCCCTTTTAAATTTAAAAGGGACGAATGTGTTACACTACATTGATAAGATAGACGAATCTGCTACGAAAAATTTAAGAAGAACGAACGTGCAAAAGTTGATCCATAAGAAAGACAAAGTGCAATTCACTCTTTATTTTATTCACAACTTATAGACTAATTAATAAGCACAACATATATACTCACTGATTCAATACACAAGTGAAATTTATTACACTGTGTTTTATGAATAATTGAATGCTACTAATTAAAATAGGTTTTGAGCTAACATGAATATATGACTCTCTTATTATCGCTAAAATATACCCACATCACGTTTAAAATCAAGTATGTGAATTCCAAGCTAGTTGCATTGTAGACAAATCCAACTAAATATAGACCATTTGAAAATATCCAGAATAGTGTAAAAGAATGAGAATAAAAACATATGCCTTTTTCTTTTTTTGGGGTATGATATGATATTATGATTCAATGTACTGCAGATAAAGCCGACAATGTACAGAATTGTAGGGTACGTATGATGAAACTGCACGGGGCCTAAACATTGATCTTTAATCATTATGCTTCTGATTTACCGGAGTATTTTCTATTCAAAATTTAATTTCTTAAACAAAATTTCGGATTGCATCAGTGTTTGCATGAGTGCAGGTGCCTGTCAATTAGTATCACTATTGCAGACAATAATAGTCAAAGGCTCAAAATAAAAGTGAATGTTTTCTAATTCTTTGATCCATAAAACTTTATTGTACGAGGGGTAGGTGATAAATATCTTATCGGGTTGGACCGGGCTGAGAAGTCGGATCCAGGCCCGGCATATTTAAGGAGCTGCGTTGGGTCTGTACTGGGTTGGGCTTTTTCTTAAGATAAGGTTTTTCTGTTTACTACTTAGTTAAATCTGGTTCAGTATTTTAAATATAATAATTTGAAACATAGAGAAAGTTCGATATTATCACCTATGTTAAAATATTTGATATTTCTAATTTTATAAGTTCCATGGTCTACACACAATTCTTTTATTTAAAAAAAAAAAACACTCTGAAATGGTTAAAAAAAATGATTTTTGTGAAAAATAGTGAAGTTTAATCACTTAAATAGGTAATGAATTAGATGTAATTTAACAAAAATAATAAAATTGGCATTAGCGTGCAACCGCTATAAAATAAGAAAGGTTAAATATAGTTGGTGTTGGGCCGGGCCTCGCATATGCTGGGTTTAGCTTGGTCTATGCAGGGCCCACCATTTCTGGTGGACCTATGGGAATGTGGGGGCTTCAACTGTGCTGAACCAGACCGGCCCAGTTGACATATGGGTCATGTTTCTAATGGGTATGGATTGAGTTTGGGTTTAAAGTTTTTATCTACCAGAAATTTATTTGTCAACAATTCACAAAAATAAAAATGAAAAATAGAACTCAGGAAATAGTAACAAGTTGAATCAAATCCATGGAGTGTCTCTTTATTTTCCTCTTTTTTTTTTTTTTTGAATGGGTAAATGAGATGTGTAAAACTACACTTACAAATTTAAAGAGCAACTCAAATATATCAAATTTAATAAGACACGTCTACATTTATTCCGAGAAGCATACAATGATACAAAATCCACATGCTCCTTCCTCATTTTCCTACAAAGGAAACACCCTTCTCAATGCTTGAAGCCAACTCTTTCTTTGCTTTCTCCAATCCAACCCTGTGAATTTTTAAAAAAAAAAATTTATATTAAAACGTAAGTATAAAGATTTTCGACGCGTGAACCTTGGAACAAACGATAAGTAGTGCATATTGATCATATATTGGAATACCTTTCGTGTGAATTTAAGGGACCAAGTGCATATATCTCCTCAACTCCATTACGCCCAAGTCGCACTTTTGAAGCAAAGAATGGAAGTTCCGTAACCTGAGAGAGGACAAAAACACAAATAATTAATTAACATATCCAAAGAATGAACATCCAAATCGAAAACGTAAAGGAGACGTGCCTGAGAAGACACAAATGCACATTCAACAACACCAGCGTCTCCCCTTAATCCTCGCAGGCAAGCATCAGCAAATTTCACAGCTGCGTAAGCCTGTAATAAAAACATTTTCACCAATTATTCCTGAATTTTTGATAGTTTAGGGAAAAAGGATAAGTAATAGGAGTAATAGAACTGCAACCTACCATGGAGAGAGTTGCAGAACCTGCGCCTGCTTTGGCCTGTAATTGAAACCAGCTATTTCTATTAAATCATTGCTTCAGTGTTATGGAAAAGAAGAAGAAATTGACATTTTTCCAGAGGTTTTAAGTATATATGTGAATAATTAACTGAAAATCGTAATTGTTAGATGCCGAGGGCACCTCATCAAAATCAAACAACTTAGTTGATCCAAGTAATTAACGATATTCATCTCAGAATAAAAAACTATAAACCAGACAGGAGACATGCATCAAAACAATGGTTGATATGAAGTTATAAGGAAAACAAAGAATTTAGAAACTACCATATGTTCAAGATTCCAATGAGTAAAAAAGAGAAACGGTTATGTTGACCCTGTAAAAAATTGTTTTCAAGAAGCAAGCCTACCTCAACAACTTCAGTCCCACCATTCTGGATTCGAGATGTCAGATACTCAATCTCTTCTTGGGTGAATGAACATGGAGGTTTAACCTAAATCCCCCCAAAAAAAAAGGTTAATTGATGAAAAAATCTAGCATAATTAGAGTAAAAGCCATGTTATTTATCTCGATTCACAACCTGGGAGAGAAGAGGCAAAATCGTCACACCAGCATGACCTCCTACTACTGGAACATTAACTTCACGTGGATCTAGCCCCAGAACTTCAGCCTTCATGTACAAAAACAATCTGTCTATAATGAAACCAGTAGAGATTACCAAGAGTAAATTTAATAAATGCTAAAATAAATTATCTTTACCACAAATGTATTAGCTCTGACTACATCGAGCATTGTGACACCTAGAAGTCGTTTTGGATCAAAGGTGCCAGCCTTCTTGAAAACCTCTGCTGCAATTGGAACCGTAGAGTTCACGGGATTGCTGATTACGTTAACAATGGCGTTAGGACAGCACTTAGCAATTCCTTCACAAAGTGTCTTAACTATTCCTGCATTGATGTTAAAAAGATCATCTCTAGTCATCCCAGGTTTCCTAGGAACACCAGCAGGAATTATTACAAGGTCCATGCCAGTAAGTGCATCCTCCAATTGCTGTTGACCAAGAAAACCTCGTACCTAGATATCAAAAGATTCAGTCAAGTTCCAAATCTGAACAACTCCATTGATAAATGATGCCGTAGTTATTATTATTTTTTAATTAAAATAAAAACCGGACAATATATTTCACAAAATAAAAGTATATGAGGCCACAAATCCAACCTTCAACCACGGAAAACCATAAAGATATCTAAAGGTGTTGCAATTAGCATAGCTCTTTGATTCTAATTTCTTATTCCATTTTTCTCATGTGATCCTCGATTCAAGAACAACTCAAAGGTGTTGATCTAAAGAATTAAAGCCAATCTATTCCCCCAATGAGTTAACATACCAGATAATAATTGAAATTACAACCTGAATTAACAAAAAAAAAGAAGCAATAAACTAACAGAAAGTAACAGTATATAGGAAAATATAGATTTACCACAGCACCAGTGTCCATGTGACTAATATCTGAAGTGACACCTGGACTGTTGACTACATCGTAAAGATGAAGAACCGAAACCAATGGGTTCATCTTCATAAGCATTGCTAGAGGCTGCCCTATGCCGCCTGCTGCCCCTAATATTGCCACTTTGAAACCCGGAGACCCTCCTTTAGCCCTGCAATCTGCCCGCCATATATTGCAACTCCCCTCCACCTTTAATCCCAAATTTAAAAAAAAAAAAATACTATCAATAAGATTGAAATCAAATAAAGCTAACCAGTATTTGACTTGAGCTCAATTCATTACACATATCAGTTATACATATCAAACAAGCTTGAACGACATTTTTTTCTATAGCTTCTAAAGCTTGGTTCGAACTCGACTCGATAAATTATAAATTAACAAACTAACGTAGAAATACCAAGCTACTCGAGCTCGTTCGATAGAAACTCGCTTGAGCTTGATTCATTTAACAAACAAACCAAACTCACACAATTTCAAGATCGATACAAAATTCAATTCAATTCCATAAAATCTCTCTTGAGTTCAATTTGTTTATCAATCAAACCAACCTCAAAACACAATGAAATTTCATGCTCAATATAAGATTCAAACGAAACATGAACAGTGTGTTGTTCAACACTATTTTATTACACCCCTACTTCTCTGTAACTTCATTATTTTCCGACCATTTTTCAATAAAATCAAGTAAACTTAATACAATTTAATTGTTCAGGAATACGAAATTTCCAATGATCAACTATAAAAGGGGAAAACATAGTAAATACCCTTCTCGAGTCAAGTAAGCCAACCAAATTGAGTGGAAATGAAATCAATAATACCTGGAGATGATTAGTGGGAGGATTAAGATGAGCTGAAATTCGGGCTATACGTTGATGAATATCTGAACCCTGCTGCATAATTGTATTCAACGAATTCTTCTCAAAATCAAAGTTTGAAAGAGCAATTTTTTATCAAAAAGGAAAAACAAATTGGTTGCCGTTGTATGAAACGTGTTCGTGTGTACAGATATATATTTACAAATGGAATTAATGGTATGGGGCAAAATCAGTAAATAATTAGAGATGACGACTCAGCTTCATTTTTGGGATGCGTAATTTGGATTTGATTCTGGTATGAGACAGCTCACTAACATAATTGCTTCGGGTAATTGGATTCAAGTATTTTTCGATTTGGTTGACCGAGTTGACAGTAGATTTAATAAATGGGTTCAAAATGGATCGGATAATGTGTATTTAATTATGATTAAATCAAGACGATTTTATAAAAAAAATTATCATTAAAAAAACATTTCATTTGGCAACTGGGCACAATAAATTCACAATAGTTTCTACTTTTTATTGTTGATTATTGATTTGGTATTGTGGTATAAGGCCATCTCCAATGGAGAGGGCCAGCCCCGGGGCTCCGGAGCCCCGAGCCAGCCCTGCCCTCCCCCCGAGCCCTGCCTGGTCGTCTCCAATGGTAGGGCTCCGGAATGGAATTAATTCCATTTTCTTCCCTTGCCCACTCTCACCTATAATTTTGGTTTTAATTTTATTTTTAATATTAATATTAATAATAGTAATAATTATTAGTACTTGTAATAAAATTATTAATTATATTAAAATATTAAAATTAAAGAGAGTAAATTATTTTAGTATGTATTTAAATATTTAATTTAGATTAAGTATCAATCTAATTATTTGTATAAGTGTTGAATTTTATTTTTAACTAATTCCGTATTTTTAAAAAAATATAGCCACCACCAATATTGTAGTTAAATGATTAAATTTTTAATTACAATAAAAGATATTAAAATAAAATGGGCTATTTATTTATGAATCATTTTGTCCATAAATAAATTTAATTACAATTCTAATAAATTATTAATGATTTTAATTTTAAAAAATTAATTTTATTATATTAAATAATCAAATCAAAAATTGGTGACTACATATATTTATTAAATATGTACAATACTAATAAATTATTAATGATTTTAATTTTAAAAAAATTAATTTTATTATATTAAATAATCAAATTAAAAATTGGTGACTACATATATTTATTAAATATGTACATAATATACAATAAATATACTAAATAAATTTTATTAAATAATTCAATTCTACATATTTAATTTAATTTAGTAGGAAAATTTATTTAATTAATTATTTAAGTATATATATTAATTTTCCTATTTTTATTTATTAAAGAAACAATTTTAAAAAAAGAAAAAAAAAAAGAAAAAGACTATCCAGTCAGGGGATGCCAAGTGGCGTCCCCTGACTTAAAGGGGGCGCATGCCAACACGCGCCCCCTTCTTCCCCAGCCCTTCCTCACTCGGGAACGGGCTGGGCGCAGGGCTCGGCGGAGCCCTGCGCCCAGCCCGTTCCCGCCCGCGTGCCGCCCCGCCCCGGAGCCCTCCTCCACTGGTGACGGCTCCTTCTCCCTACCCCGACCCCGCCCCTGGCCCGGCCATCTCCATTGGAGATGGCCTAATATATTTGGGGGCCGTTTGGTACGACCTAATAGGGGTATTAGGTCATATTATATGTGTCAATATAGGATAATACAATATTTGGTGGCATTGCTCTAATACCGGGTCAAATGGATTGAATCCCTATTACCCGGTATTAAGACTAGATTATAATCCATCCAGGCATGGGTGGATTAGTTAATCCGGGTGAATATGGATTCGATGAAATGTCACTTATAACCTCAAATTTACATATTACCTATTTTAACATATCATAAATTCTTCTTAACCTCTGAAAATGGAAACACATTATACAGAAATAAATTACAAACTAAAATCTATATCAATTTACAATTAGCATAGAGGCATTCGAACTAAAAATCAACTCTTACTCTTATACGAATTATACAAATGGCTTCGATGAATTGATATATCTTAACTAACTTAATATGTTCAATTAAGTAGTGAGAATATTTTAAAATATGTTTAAACTCATAATTTCCCCAAACATATTACAATTTATTGCTTTAATGTAACTCAATCAGATCTACCAAACGTATTTTTAATATGCCTTCAATCCTGCTATGATCTAATTTACCTTATTCCCATGCACCCTACCAAACGGCCCGTTGGTGTATTGACTTCCTATTTCTAATATTTGGGTTTTATATGTAAATTAATTAAATTTGTTTGCATCATTTTCAACAGAAACAGAAAGATTTTAGATTATTTGGGCTTGCAAAAGTCATCCTCTTTACTTATGGTGCTTGCTAAACTGGGCCTTAAATATTTTATTACAGAACTGCTATTTAATGGCTGAAATAAGCCAATTCCAAAACTTGTCTGAGAACAGAACGAGAACAAAGCAAAAGGAAACTTATTAGCCTGTTGTAATAAATGTATCAAGTAATATTTTATCTATATAATAATTGTACGGCCCACCAGGAAAATTGGGCCAAAGCAATTTTTTGTGATTGGGTACCTAGTCGGCCCATGCACTATTTCCATTCCTCACTAATATATTTGCCAATTTGAACTTACTGAGTCGAGCTCAAGTCAAACTTAAAAAATTATCATCGAAAAATAATGTTTATATTTATATTATAGGGTAAATTACGAATACCCCCCTCAGGTAAGGCCTAATTACAAAAATCCCCCTCACGTATTGGGTATTACAAAAATCCCCCTTAGGTTTGTCACATTCTTACAATTAACCCCTTGTCCCTAAAATGTTCCAATTTTGCCCTTGGAAGTTATTTGTAATGTTTATAATATGTTATAAATTTTAAAAATTGGGTGTTAATTGTTATATCTTGTAAATATAAAAATAATAATCATATATTTACCACCAAAATAATTGATATAATTTATAATTTCCCATAAATTTCAATAAATATTTCAATTTATAATACAATATAAACTTTAATAAATTAAAATATCTTATTTATAATACAATATAATTTATTAAATTTACTAATTTAAAAAATAAATTCATTTAACTAATGTGTAAACAATACATATTTATAAAGTATATTATTAAAATTCTATTTAATTTAATATTTTACAATTTAAATTGCTAATAAATATATAAATACCCTTTTTTTTGCAATATTTATTAAAACTTATGGGCAATTATAAATTTTATCAATTATTCTGGTAGTAAATATATAATTATCTCTTTTCTAATTAATAAGATATAATAATTAGATCTCAAGTTTTAACATTTATAAGACATTACAAACAATACAAATAACACCCAAGGGCAAAATTGGAATATTTTAGGGGCAAGGGGTTAATTGTAAGAAGGAACAAACCTGAGGGGGATTTTTGTAATATCCAATACGTGAGGGTGATTTTTGTAATTAGGGCTTACCTGAGGGGGGTATTCGTAATTTACCCTATATTATATGTATGACCGGGTGGACATAAACGAGAGTTTGTATCGAAAAAACTCAAATCGAGTATTAATTAAGTGATTTGATTGTTAACAATTACACGATAGCTAGCCAAAGTTTATTAATTATCACCAATTCATATATAAAAAATTCTACATTAATTTATTAGCTGCTATTTTATGTATGAAAAGAACAAGAGAAAGTCAAATCATGAACTTCAAGTGTCGTCAATCCAATCACCGTGTAAATTTTCACAAAGATACAAAAAAAATATTTGCAAGTCGCAACCAAATTGTCCGCGGCCTGAACGATGTCAGCCACATCGTTCAGGTCGCAACACGAATACAACCTTTCTAATTTAGAACTTACTAAATTCTGTAGTAAATATCAAGATAATCTAAGAGCTGAACATCATTATTAGAAAAGAAAAAAAGACCATACAAGACAAAGAAGGAAACAACACGACAATTGACAACTTCAAAGTAGACCCCATGCTTTTTAGATTTTTCTCCAAGTGAAACAAGGTTTTTTTTTTTAAAACGATGAACACATCAATGTATCAATCTTTACATAATAATCTTTCTGTTATATTATGATATCTTCAATTACAGTCAAGTACAAAAATAAACTAAATACGAACACTAGTAATAAAGTAGTAAAACACCCTAACTAATGTGAATCGAACTCAAGACCTATTTGATCTTGGGGCTCAGTTTAGCCACTAGGTAGTCTAGGTTGTAGTCTCGTTGTCTTAGGAACATGAAATTGATGACATTTTTTAGTAGCTTTGGAAAACACGATATTGCATTAAGAAAATGTAGAAAAAATGGATGCTTGAGAAAGTTGACAATTATTAGAATTGAAAATCAAATTACGCTACTCAAAAGTCAGTTCATTATAAGCTTCACATTTCCTAAAAATGAAATAAACTCAAACATAGTGATACTTTTACGAAAAAAAATCTAAAATTAAAATGTGCATTACTTAACTCGTTTCCGCCTAAAAACGTACTCACTTGTTTTGCCCACTATCTAGCAATGCATTAGCAAGAGGAGACTACAAGGCAAGTTATTGAAAGAAAGTGGTGGGTTTCTAGAAGACACAAAAAGGGACATTGATTCATCATTGCCAATTGTGGAGCAATTCAAAGGGGCAAATGATTATTTGCTTTGGATTTCTGAAATCAGTTTGACGTTTAAGGCACCATACCCACACTTTGCTTTCTAAATTGGGTGCATTTGGCTGTCTTTCATTCCTACCATTTTACTATTAGAATAAATAAAATCATCATTCAAAAACCTTTTTATTTCTCTAGCATCATTAAAAGACTTAAGAGAACACGTTTGTAATTATGATCGTCTTATATATACAAGTCTAAACCGGTCTGCATCTATTTAAACACGTGATTTATAGGGTTACATAGCTCAATCAAGAAACTAATCTAACAAAGATTTATATTACATTCGAAATTAGGATTCTAATGAAGTTTGTAAGAAGAAATTAACGTTTGGTATACTTTTATGAGAGTATTTAAAATATGGAGTAAAATGCAAAAATAACTCATATGATTAATTAAATCGACAAAAAAAAAAATATTATCAGTAAAACACTCCACATGTTAACATTTTATTAATTCACCGCATCCATTTAATAAGTTTGGAGTTGACAGCAAATAAATAAACAAAAATATCCCCATAAGTCAGCAAGGTGGTTTATCACCATTGTTTTAAAAGATACATAAGGGTTATCGACAATTTTTCAATTAACATGGTTATTGTTAATTAATATTTAAGAGTATAATTATCGGTTTTCACAGAAAACGTGAGGAACACTCGCACTTATAGCGATTGAAGTGGTAAATGTCTCCAACTTAAAACAATGAAAGGATTTTCAGATACTTCGAGAAAAAAAAGAAAAAGAAATTAGAATTAGTTTTTAAAAAGTTAGATAGTATAAGTTAATAATATTATTATTAAAAATAAATGTGTTTGATTAGTGTTTTAGTAATTAAATAGAGATACTTAAAGTAAATTGTTAATGTCAAGTCAATATATATGGTATAGCAAAGAAGACCTAGTATGATGGCGAAGTTGAGGCTTGAGTTAGAATCGTGTGGATTATTTGATTTTATAATTAATATTTGTTTCGTTAGTAGATATTTTGTGTATTTGTTGGTTGGACTTTATGTATAAGACTTAAAAAGAAGATAACAATGATATCTTCCTAAAAGAATATTAGAAAATTTAATAGAAGTATATATTTGTTTTATTATTCAGAAACTCTTAGGGTCTATTTGGAAGAATTTTAACTCAATTTTGCGGATTTTGATGATTACGGTGAAACTTTTGAAATCCTATTCAAATTGAGTTCTGACCCAGTCTCATGAGGTCTGGTAAACTAGACCAAATCTTATCCAAATAAGCCCTTAAAAATTATGAGAAATTAAGAAAAACAGTCCAAAGCATAATGATGGGAAGATAGAAAGAAAAATAAAAGAGTTATGTGGTAGTCACAAAGCAAAATCCATATTGGGAACAATGCAATGGAAAGAAAGATAGTTGCAGAGGCATTTTTAGTGGATGAAAGCTCACATCATTGATATCATCAGAATTTTGAAAGTGAGAGTTTTATGTCTTACCAGATAAAACAGACACAAGATAAAGTTGAAAGCGGCCGTTCACCGCCCATTTTCTATGGAATGTTCTTCTCCACCTCCGCGAGTAAATATATTTATAATTTGGCTTCTTTCCTACTAGGTTTATTTAAATAAATATATTACTACTTTACAAAACTATTTAAAATGAACTTTGATGTTAACTTACTTATAAAGCATCTCCTAGCTAGTATGAGCAAAACGATAGAGGTAACAAAATCTCTAGCTAGAAATTAAAAACTCAACATCATGAATTTTATATATTTGGTTAGTCAATAACATGTAAAAGAATGAATATCAGCAATAAATGATTAAGTTGAAACAATTAGCTATCGTCTTACCAAATTAATTTTTACACTTAAGGAATGACTCATATAAGTATTTTTCAGAAATAGGAACATAGATAAAAAAGAGGAACATATATTTGCCTAGCTTGTTGCTAATATTATAATATAAACTAATTTGTAGGCAAATGTTAATTGCGAATAATGAATTTTTGGTGGCTTCTATTTAAAGTTAAAATACCCTTCAAATTATGTTTTTCATAATTATGCGTAGATAAAATATTTTGAGATAATTGCATTATTGATAAAGTACTACACGAAAAAAAGGTTATAATTTTCTGTGCTATGGCCCGGAGTAGGATAATTAATTAGAGTTTTAATAAGAGTCCAAATTAATCATCATTATCATTGTAATATTATTGGCACTACAAGAAAATTGAGCTTAAGTGACAAAAAATTAAGTGATAATGTGGAAGTTGTCACTCTTTGTATGCATTTAGTGATAAAAATATTAATTTTGTCATAATAATAATGGTGATAAGTGCAATAGTGACAATATATGTTTTTAAGTTGTCACTAATAGCTATTAATGACAAATATATGTGACTTAAGTTGTCACTATTGACAATTAGCGACACCCTTTTAGTGATAACCTAGTGACAATAAATATTGTCACTATGGTTTAGTGACAACTTTTTGGTTGTCACTTTTGGGGTGTCGCTAAATGTCAATAGTGATAACTTTTTTACAATTCTTGTCACTAGTATGTTTATGAAAACCATTTTAGTGATAATATTTGAGTTGTTGTCACTTAATATATATAAGAAGTGACAACTTTAACATTGTCACATAAAATTTTATCACTAAAATTTAATTTTTTTGTAGTGTGGGTTGTGATAAGAATGATACAACAATGTTTTTCATCCTACTTTTCTTCATAGAAAAATATATTCTATAAACAAAATCAAGGACTTATTTATTTACCCCCATGAATGGTACATATACTAACACAACTCATGGATTAAAATTTTCATACACCCTCACAAAGATAACGAAATTTTTCTATTTTTGACTCAATTGAAACATAAATGCAAAATACTTTCGATTTCTTTCACTTATAATTTTTAAAATATTCCTCGAAAAATTTCAAAGAGTTTCTGATATTTAATTGACTATAAAACATAACAACGAGTAAAAAATTTAATTCATTGTGAAACCTTAAATGAATTTACTAAGATCGGAATAAATGTAAATTCAAACAAATGGTATTCCAAAAAATTGTTGATTGAAGACGTGGCTTAGCTTCTACGGCGAGTGGGGTATCAAAGTAAGAAAAGCGAGTAGAATAAGAATAATAAATAGAGCGTGAACAAACAACAAACCCGAATCGACGAAATGTCCATTTCTTCTTCCGGCTGGGCCCCACCCTCCTTTAAAACCACCCCCCGCCCCTTCGCCTTCTCCCACTCCCCAACGTCCCCCCACCCCCCAAACATTATGGTGGAAATCTGAAGAGGCAAAATGTAATAATAAATTAATAATGCTGCTCTATACTTACATACATACATACTCTGTATATATATATATATCTATATCTGTATTTCCACAGAGTGAGTGAGAGAGAGAGAGAGGTTGATTTGGATTTGATTAACAGAAATGGTTCAACAAAACACAGCCATTTATGATTTTCATCTCTTCAGCTTCTTACTTGCATTGACAGATCTGCCCCTGTCCGAAGAAGAATGGAGAAAATTTCTAGCATTTTGAAGGTGAAGTATTATTATACGGGTTTTCGTTTAGGGCTCTTACTGGTTTTTACAGTTTCCCGTTGAGAAAAAGAAAAAAGGAAAAGAATTAGGAAGAGGCAAACAGAATGGAGCCAGGCAAACACCTTTTTTTTTTTTTTTTTTTTTTTCCAGTTTTATTAACTGCTCTAGATCTCTTTTATTTTAATTTTTAATTAATTTCGTAGATGCATACTTACAGAAGTTTGTTTTTGCTCTATGAATCTGAAGAACAAACAATATTTTGTTTGCTGTATTAATTTTCCCGATTATCAATTATTTTCGTATGCATTAAGTTTGATAAACTCTAATATTGTTGGTCTTCTCTGCGCGCATTTAATTTACGTGATATTTGTTAGTTGTTCAATTTATTTAATTTCTTTGCTGGAAAGTTCTAGAATACTTCAGCTACCAAAAAATTCATTTTTTCATCTTGGGACTATTTTAGTGTATGGTGATACTCTAATTATACCCAAAATATTAACTTTTTCAACATTTTTCTAAAATTTTGCATCAAATTAAGGAGCAAGTATACTGGGTCCGATTGTAAAATGTTTTTGGGAAATTCCCCAAGTTTATGCAGAATTAATCTTTTTTTAGTACGTTATGACACATCATAAGTGTGAACCTCTCCGAAGACTATATTCCTATATTTACTTTTTGAGTTTATATGTTCTAATAACGTTATAAATGCTTGTTAGGGATAGTATATTTAAGATTATATGAACAATTTAATAGTTAATAAAATATTAAGTAAAATAATGTTTATAAGATTATATGAACAATTTATTGATAATGGCAGTTGTGATAATGAGTTAAGGTTGCATAATTAAACTTCCTTTTTACAACTGTGAAAATAATTTTGAGTTTTGCATCTCAAGCTGCATAAGCATTTTATAGTCAGTGTTCATTGTTCTCATCTTTCTACTTTTGTTTACCATAAGATTAATATAGGAAAAAAATATTATTTTTAGTCCTTTAACTTTCTTAGGGATGCGGGATAAGGACTCTCTTGTTATTTCGGTGAGCAAAATACATCCTTCATCTTTTTTCTAGCAGAAATTTCAATTCACTTTTCCGCAATTTTAGTCTCTATTTCGCTGAAAATTACATCGATGTTCAGAAATTGCTAACTATGCAATCAATTTGTATAGAAGAAAGTTATTGCATCTTATTTTGGGGCAAAAATTTTTGCAACGTATACAATTTCTGAACGTTATTATGAATTTCGGCGAAATATGGACTGAAATTACGATCAAATGGACTGAAATTACAGGTAGAAAAAAGATATAGGATCGATGTAATTTGTTTGTTAGAAAATAAAATGTCCTAATCCCTCGGACCTCTTAAAGTTAGAGAACCTAAAATATAGCAGTGAGTTCTTTTATACTATATTGGCATTTGCACATTTGGTCCCTTTAGGTGAACTGTTTCCTGATACCTTTACAATAATCTATGGACTATCATACAAACTGATGAAGCCTGCAGATGGCATAAGTTTCTAAAAAAATTGAAGGATTATTATGTCGTAAATAGCAAAAGATAATTTATCCCAAATATTAAATCAAATGGCACTACACGCTTATATATTGCCTCCTTCCCTCCTATTCTTAGACGAAATCACGGGAGGATAAGTGACCATTAGATAATAACACATGGGATAAAATATCAATTAGACAATATCAAATGACAGTAAAAAGCCTATTAGAAAAATCAATTCTTGTGTGAGTTTGTAGTGATGAGAAAAAGTATTTTTTATATTTAATTGTGAATCATATAGAAATATATCGGGTTGGGATAGAAAAGGTCTGGCCGTGTTCGAGGCCGAGTTGACCCTGTGATGCTGTTGTATACTTTATTTGGTTGACTTTATTATTGACTCTGGTGATACAAATTAATTAATTTGACCCTTAACAAGTTCTAACGTTAAAGTTTGGGCCCACAAATTGAAACCTATTATGCCTGCTTCAGTGAAACAGTCTCTAAATTCATAAGATAATTGAGTTGGAAAATATTACCTAAAGAAAAAAAATTTCTGCATTCTATCGAGAAGATTTATTCTATCGAGAAGATTTGTTAATTGTTATATATTAATTAATCGTATGCAAATAGGTTTAATTATTCATGGCCGATCAAGTTTGGAATCTATTACAAACAAGACAGCAGCCAAATACAAACTTTAGCTGTTCTTAATTTGAGGCTGTATCGGAGGATCTTCCGAATTCTTATGTGGGGATTTTTCCTTAAAAAATAATAAATTGACCCCTTACTTTAATAGAGATAATATCGTGCAGCAAGAGTCGATTTAGTTTTTCTTCATGTATTGAACCAACAATTAAAAGTAATTTTTATCTAATTTCACAAAAGAGAGTTGGAATTTGAATTCATCCAGCATGAATTTAGCCTGTAAACGCTAAACCAACATGCATTAGCATGTCACT
Organism: Penstemon davidsonii; assembly: GCA_034814905.1. Taxonomy (NCBI): domain Eukaryota; kingdom Viridiplantae; phylum Streptophyta; class Magnoliopsida; order Lamiales; family Plantaginaceae; genus Penstemon; species Penstemon davidsonii. Next base: position 12,648,905 of record JAYDYQ010002688.1, read on the forward strand.
TGGTGTACTAAATCATTGTATATTTTTTGGTAAATTATGGATATCCTCATTATGTAAGGTCTAATTACAAAAATCTCCCTCACGTATTGGGTATTACAAAAATCCCCCTCAAGTTTGTCACTTTCTTATAATTAATTAATCCCTTGCCCCTAAATGTTTCAATTTTGCCTTTGGGGTTATTTGTAATATTTATAATATCTTATAAATTTTAAAATTTGGGTGTTAATTGTTACATCTTGTAAATTATATAAAAAAAAATAATCATGTATTTACTACCAAAATAATTGCCCATAATTTTCAATAAATATTGCAAATTTTTTTACACAGAATTATTAATAATTTAATTTTTATAATAACAAATTAAATAAAGTTAATAATAAAATTTAATAAATATAAAATTACATTTACACTAATTAAATAAATATTATTTTTGTTGCATTAATAAATATTGAATTTATATTACAATATAAACTTTATTAAATTAAAATATTTGATTTATAATACAATGTAAATTTTATTAAATTTACTGATATAGAAAATAAATTAATTTAACTAAATGTGCAAACAATTTGTTTATATTTATAAAATATTATTATTAAAATTCTATTTAATTTATTGTTATACAATTTAAATTGTTAATAAATATGTAAATAAGTTTTTTTTTTCTTTTTGTAATATTTATAGAAACTTATGGGCAATTATAAATATCAATTATTTTGGTAGTAAATATATAATTATCACTTTCATAATTTATAAGATATAACAATTATCACCCAAATTTGAACATTTTTAACATATTATAAACATTTCAAATTACATTAAAGGGAAAAATTGAAACATTTTAGGGGCAAAAGGTTAATTATAAGAAGGTGACAAATCTAATGGAGGTTTTGTATACCCAATACGTGAGAGAGATTTTTGTAATTAGGTCTTACTTCAGGGATATCAGTAATTTACCCTATAATTTATTGATGTCCACAAAGTATATCTAGGAATGTACAAATCAACATAACTTGGGCTAAGTTTATATGGTCTGAATCTAACTCATCTTAAATGTGCTTAAGATATTATGATGAGTATTTACCTTGATACCAAATCCACGTAGAACATTTAATCCTTTATGCTTTTTTTAGATAATCTTAACCATGTGCTTGAAATTACTAATATGCTAACAATATGCTTGAAATTACAAAATATGCTCCAACTAAGTAGCTTATTTGAGTATTTGTTGATATAAACTGGATAATTTTCCTAATTCAGTTCCGAGTAATGTAAGCATAAATGTTGAAGCAAAGCATACATCAAAAAATGATATGCAAATTAATGTTACAAAAATTTCTTTGCTTGTGGGGTACCCAATGTCCAATCTTAACTGTGATTATTAGAAAATGAACTTTTGTTGGAAGAATAGAATTAGGTGAGCCAAACATGGCCCTCTTATTAGACTACTAATTCAGCATTTTCTGCTCAAGTCAAAAGACACAAGATCACATGCATCAATCATGCTATTTTAGCCTTTTAATTAGACGTATTAATTGAACTAAAAAGAATCTCTGTAATCATAATTGGATAATCAAATGACAAAAGCTAAATCCTTGCCAGACCTAAGCTCTTTAGAGAGGCCAATAATTTAAGTGATCAATTATGTTGACTCAATATGACATCAATTTTCTTCAATCATAGATTAATTAAACATTTCATAGCCTAAAATCACATCAGAGTGTATATATATACTAGTTTAATCCCGTGCTATGCACAAAATCATAAACTCGTATTTTTATTGGATTAATTTAAGTGGAAAAATAAAACACGTTACTCACTTGTGTTTTACGAAATTTGCCTGAATCGCCTTGTGTTTAAATGTTGAATATAATCTTATATATATATGGCACTGAAAACTCTAAATTAAATCTACTATAACTTTTGAGACACTACGGTACTAAGTCTAACATTTTTTAAATAAATAAAGAAATCTTGAATCAATAATATTATATTATCCTAAGTGAAGTTCAATATTAAATTGATCGTCCAATATGGACAGCAAGAAGAAAGAAATTATATAATACCATTCATGGAAGTTGTCGCATATCTTTGAAGCAGAATATACGAATCAATTAATCATATTAATTAATATGATATGGATAACAATAATAGAGTTGTCTTAATTTTAAATACATATGTACTAGTATATGTATATTCAATCAGAAGCATCCAATTTTTCAATCTGGGAAATTGATCCAAGAACAGATACGAACGGTCGGGATCATGTTTTGGAATTTGATGGTACCATTTTCACACGGAGCATGGGATGAGAATATAAGATCATAATTAAAGACGGAAAATTCGTGACTACACCGACAACACAAGCAGAAAAAAACACACGCACAAGTAGAAAAACATATACATGAATTGAAATTTCGTTTCCGTACTATATAGTATTTTCTTACAAATAAATATACTAAAATAGAAAGTAATGAATATTTTGGTCTCGATTAATTTTAAAATAGAAGGGTATGTTTGTTTGCCATCTCCCAAAATCTTTTTATATTTGGGAAAAGCGAGACAAACATTATTTTTACTTTTTGAAATAAATTTATCATTTCTCAATCTTCCCAAACTACTATTTCAAAAGTCAAACAAACAACAATTTTCTTATTTCTAAAAAAAATATACACAAATTCTACTTTGATTTGACATAAAGTAATCGATCTCTTACGTACATAAATTATCTCACGTAACAAACATGATTTGACATAGAGTCTTGCACATCTTACACCTACTACATAAACTCTTCCAAAAAAAAAAATTACAAATACCTTATTTTTCAAACCACTCTAGCTCTCAAAATCCAAACAAACAATATTACGTAAATCAATATTAATTCACAAACTCCCACCACTCTTACAAACTACTCTCCCAAATACCAAACATACAGGTTTTGAACCTTTTGATGTTTTCAATTGATTTATGCACATTCTATAAAATTAAACAAATCTATTTGATATTCAACTCGATCTCATTTTATAAAATTTTGTTTGAGCTCAGTTCGTTATACAAATCAAACAAGTTTGAGCAAAATTTCTCGTTTGATAAATTTTGAAGCTTGGTTTTAGTTTGAATCGATAAACTAAAAATTAAAAAAACACATGTAAATAATCAAGCTACTTCATACGCGTCTCGAGCTCGATCGATAAAACCTTGTTTGAACTCAATTCGTTTAAATATCAAACCAAATTGAAACACAATTTCAAAATCGATACAAAATTCAAAACAAACTTGAACAATTTGACTTTCGACCATTTACACCCCTAGGTGGGCTAAAATAGTAAATTACATTAATCAAATTGTTGAGGCAAACGAAAACGTAACGGCGACGTTGATTTAATTTGTTTTGGTGGCATACATTATCAGACAATTTCTTATTTTAGTCAGAGTTAGTATATATGTAGAAGCTCAAAAATCAAAACCCCATGGTTGGTTTCCTGATTCCAACATTTTCAGGATAGGTAGGGCGAAATTAGTCATTTGAATTTAAAACTGTTTGGGCACATATGAACCGTTATTACCATATTTCTCTCAGTTTAGTTTCAGAAAATTAGTTCGTATGATTTTAGTAAATCTTTGAACACGATCTAGACTAAGTTCGGATTTTAGTTTTCCCCTATGTCGATCTTGGAATTAAGTTCGTAAAATGATAAAGAGATTTCTTTAGCATCGATGATACAACATTGAACTTATTTTTTGTGAATTTTTTTCCATTGAAATTCAAGAGTGAAACTTAGTATGTATATAGAAAAATTCCATTTTCGTTAATTCCGAATAAAATGAAAGTATTAAATATTAAATCAATGATTTTTATATGTTTAAAGATACGATAATACACTGTGTAATTTGAGTAATTTGAAAAGTTTGAGGGGATGGTCCGAATTAACACAGATCTATAACTGGCTTATGAATCGAATTCATTATTCAGAATTCATAATTTTAGTTTTGATATTGTAAAAAAAAATAGATAAAAAAAAACATGTAGCAATTTTTAAATAAAACAATTCGTTGGTTCTCAACAACAAAAGAAGAAATTAACCTAATTGTCATTTTGCGAATTAGGTTCATCTCGTATACTGTTTGTGGAACGTCATATAAATATAACAGCTAGCAGTATAGTTTTAAAATGCTGTGGCCCATTATAGTTTATCAACCAACGACTAAAACCAAAACTCGAATGGGACTCTATTCTTTACTTATTTGTGAAGGCCCATTAAGGCGTTTTAATAATCAATATTTCTTTTCAACAAGTCAAAAAATTATTTTGGTTTTGGTGGTACATATTTGTATTGTATTTGAATAACGCAAAAAAGAGAGCAATTTTTTTCAATTAATCTCCTTATATGTCATCTTTAGTTGTCATAATTTCTTAATATTTTCTTGATTGATACCTGTAATTCAATCGACATCACATCGCGCCTAAATAATCAAATAATTTTACTTGCATAGCTTGCAATAATGGGAGTATGATTAATGAGGTAATTTATAATATAGTAGTGAGAGTGATTTTGCTTTGACTATATAATTATTTATTAATGAACATGACACAGTATTTATTGCTTTGCATTAAATTCAACTTTTACAGGTAAGTTTCATTAACTATTACTAATAACATTGCCTTGCTGTTAAGCAACACAAACATCTTTCCCCAAAATTTCACAAATTCCCACCTTCCCAAACGTGATTCCATTCCATTCAGACCAATACAAGGGGAACATATTTTCCAGAATCAAATCCTTTTCAGCAAACAACCCAGAAAAAATTCTTGTTCTAGAAACCATTACAATTTACTCCCCATTTGCAGGAATCAAATGAAATTCATACAAATTTGATTGAATTAGTAGTATACTTTAGTTAGGTCTGAGTAAAATAAATCAATCCATAATCATCAATTTAGGTATACTATTTAAAATTACAGTCTCTTTTTTGACTCCTTGGGCCCCGCAAGAAAAGTATTCCAAGGTCCATAGTCTAGTTTTCAAATTGTGAATGCAATTAAAGCTCCAATTATTTACGCCTTTAAAATGACACTTCTACTTTTTGACTCTTTTTTTCCGTTTACTATTTTTTTCTCCTCCATTAGAATACCTGATTGCAATTAGTAATAGTTGGAAAAGGCATGTATTTAGTTCTTGGAAAATACTTTTCTTTGAATTCAATTACGCAACATTGAGCTTCATTTCATGTTTATTTGAATATTTCTTACTCTCTCCGTTTTTTTTTTGTCGCTTTGACAAAATTTTCTTGTTTGCTTTTATTTGTCGCTTTAGGAATTCAATGTAAAATTAAATGTCCTTTTACCAATTTTATACTTCTTACTAATACTTGTCATTAATACTAATTAATATTAAGATTATTTGATTAAAAGGGTATTTTAGAATTTTTGCTTCAAAAAAATGACTATTTATGATATTTTTTAATTCGTATGCAATCCTTCAAAGCGACAAATAAAAAAAAAACGGAGAGAGTATCATTTTATTCACGGAAGTCCATAAACCAAACATAGCCTTAGTAAAATTTGCATGAAAACTATCCTTAGTTTCATTTTTTCTTGCACAAAAACTTCCCTCCTAAAAAATTATAGATCACGAGCTACTTATTATTATTTTTTTTTCAAATCACGAGCTACTTGTGCAAAGGCTTAAATTCTAAAGTGTTTTACCTTTTAGGAATTTTAGATAAAATCGGGGTTGTAAGATTTAATAAAGCATAGGAGGTTTTATGCATTTTATCCAAAAGTGATTAATAATTCGTAGTAAATGATGAAGAAAAAATAGGACAGATTTTTTCATCAATGAAAAGAACAAATAGGACAGATTCTCCTCCTTGACCAATCTTTACTTTCAATCATTCACTTACCAAAAAAAAATCACCCCATCAATTCAAACCATAAACAGCTCTTTCACTCATTATTTTTCTTCTTTCTAATATGAATGCAAAACACCACTTCCGCAATTGAACTCAAATCTAAATGCCCCCGAAAATACTCTCTACTTCTCCATAGCCTAAAAAAAAACATGACTTACCACAAAAGCCACCTTCTGCTTCTAATAAAAGCACTTTTCTTAATCACTTCTCTCACCAACAATGCTACTTCTTCAAACAGAGACGCGGCAATCTTATTCCGGGTCAAAAACACCCGGATCCACGACCCATCTCAAAAACTCGACGACTGGAACAACTCATCTCCAAACGCACCCTGCAACTGGACGGGCGTTTCATGCAACCACCCTAACAACGACGTCGTTTCAATCAACCTTTCCGGCTTTAACATAATTTCAAGTGATTTTCCAGCGGACTTTTGTCGAATTTCCTCCCTCCGAAATCTCGACTTATCCGTAAATAGTCTCGGCGGATTTATTAACTCGGACTCGATTTCCATTTGCTCTCATCTCGAATCACTTAACGTGTCCTCCAATAGTTTCGTCGGAAACTTACCAAATTTTCCTGTGTACTTCCCAAATTTGACACTTTTGGATTTTTCTTATAACAACTTTTCAGGGGAAATTCCGACAAGTTTTTTAAACTTGCCGAAGCTTCAATTTTTGTCTCTCGGTTCAAATCTCTTAAACGGGTCAATCCCGGAGTTCCTATCGAATCTAACCGAACTAACTCAGTTAATCCTCGCCGTAAATCCATTCCTCCCCTCACCATTGCCGAAAAACATCGGACGGCTTAACAAACTCGAGATTTTGGTAGCATCGTACACCAACCTCATCGGAGAAATTCCTGATTCGATCGGAAACCTTATTTCTATCAAAAATCTCGACTTGTCCGAAAATACTCTGTCCGGAGTAATCCCGGATAGTATCGGTGGGTTAAAATCAGCGGAATTAATTGAATTGTTCGGCAATCAATTATCCGGCGAATTACCGGATACATTTTCGAATCTCACTTCTTTGATCTGGTTCGATGCTTCTTCGAATAATCTAACCGGAAAAATACCCGAGAGTCTGGCGGGTCTACAATTGGAATCTCTGAGCCTTACGGACAATCTTTTAGAAGGTAATGTTCCGGAAATTTTAGCTTTAAACTCAAAATTAAATGTTTTGAAGCTTTTTAATAACAAACTTTCTGGACCCCTACCGAATTTTTTGGGGTTGAATTCAGAGTTAGTAGAAATTGATGTATCTGGTAACAATTTAGTTGGTCCATTGCCTTCGTATTTATGTTCTAAAAAGAAGCTTGAGCAGTTAATTCTGTTTAACAATGGATTTTCGGGTTCGATTCCGGAATCGTACGGTGAATGTAGTAGTTTAACTTATGTTCGAATTCAAGAAAATGAATTATCCGGAGAACTACCTGATGGGATTTGGAGTTTCAATGGAGTTGAACATATTGAGTTGACTAATAACAAATTAGAAGGTTTTATTCCACCATCAATTTCGACTGCGAAAGGTCTCGAACAGCTATTAATTTCTGGAAATAAATTTTCGGGTGAGATTCCGGTTGAAATCTGTAGTTTGAAAGAGCTTAGAAAAGTGGATTTGAGTATGAATCGATTCTCCGGTGAATTGCCGATTTGTGTTAATCAATTGACTAATGTACAAGAGCTTCACATTCAAGAAAACATGTTCACTGGTGAAATTCCTAAAGGTTTTAGTGATTTAAGAGAATTAACAGAGCTGGATTTATCGGAAAATCGATTTTCGGGTTATATTCCGGCTGAGCTAGGGAGTTTGCCCGTGTTAACGTTCTTGAATCTTTCGAATAACTTGCTTTCCGGGGAGATTCCAGTGGAGTTGACTAAGTTAAAGCTCAACGAATTCAATGTCTCTAACAATAGGCTTCGAGGAAAAGTACCTCTCAGTTTTAATACCGACTTTTTCCTCTCGAGCCTAATGGGTAACCCGGGTTTATGTAGTCCGAATCTTAAACCGCTTCCGCCATGCTCAAGGTCCAAACCCGTAAGCTTGGTATTAGTCGGAGTTCTATCTGCCCTTTCGTTAATCCTCGTGCTTTCGCTTCTTTGGCTCTTTATCAAAACCAAGAATTTCATTAGTTTTGGTGGCAAGAGTAAAGGGTCTTGGAAAATCACGTCTTTCCAAAGGTTCGGGCTTGAGGAAGAAGTGTTGACCTCGTTGACCGATGAGAAACTTATCGGGTCCGGCGGGTCGGGTCGGGTTTATCGTCTCATGTTAAAGAGTGGGCAATTCGTGGCGGCTAAGAGACTCTGGGAGACAAAAAAGTTAGCGGAATCCGAGGAGGTTTTCCGGTCGGAGGTGGAGACATTGGGTAGGATTAGACATGGTAACATTGTGAAATTGTTGTTTAGTTGTATTAATAACGATTTTAAAGTGTTGGTTTATGAGTACATGGAGAATGGCAGTTTGGGAGATGTGTTGTATGGAGAGAAGGCCGGAGTTCTTTTGGACTGGCCTACTAGGTTCTCCATTGCAGTCGGAGCTGCCCAAGGATTGGCCTATTTGCACCAAGATTGTGTGCCTCCAATAGTTCATAGAGATGTTAAGTCAAATAACATATTGTTGGATGAAGAGTTTAGACCTAAAGTGGCTGATTTCGGATTAGCTAAGATACTACAACAAGATGCTGAAATGGGCGACCAAGTTATGTCTCGTGTGGCCGGTTCTTACGGCTATATTGCACCAGGTGAAATGCTTATTAATTCTTTCAAATGTTTTTTTAATAAAAAAATCTTTTTAACATTTTAATTGTGGTTTAACTTCTTGCAGAATACTCATATACCATGAAAGTTACCGAGAAGAGTGACGTGTATAGCTTTGGAGTGGTGTTATTGGAATTAATAACGGGTAAAAGGCCGACTGATTCTTCGTTTGGAGAGAACAAGAACATTGTCAAGTGGGTAACGGAGGTTGCATTATCGTCTCCGGAAAAAGGAACGGAAAAGGCTACTGGCAGCATAGACGTGGCTAGTTTGGATAGGCTATTGGATACACGGATGGATGAATCGAGTATTGAGTATGAAGAAGTGGAGAAGGTTTTGAATGTGGCTTTGTCGTGCACTGCTGAACTGCCCGTAAGCAGGCCCTCGATGAGAAAAGTCGTTGAATTGCTCAAGGACCGTTCAAATCGTTTCAAGTAAAGCCCAGTTTTTGAGAAAAAAATAATATATGCTAGCTGGATCAGGTAGGCTAGCTATAGAGGATGCAGGGAAGTGTTTTTAGGGCAATCCTAGATTTAGTAAAGCTCTATGGACTGTGAATGATTTTGTGATTCTTGTACTTGTACTTTGTTTCAAATTAGCATAGGAAAAGAGAGAATTTGATTGTTAGATCTGAAATTTTCACATTTTCTGTCAGCATATGTTATTGGCTATTGCTAATTATTAATGTTATATATATATATATATATATATATATATATATATATACATGAAGTATGAACATAGCTTAACAGCTTAATATGAAATTTAATGACCTTTGTCTTTAGTACTTTAACATTACTTTGATTTTAGGTCGAGAAATGCTGCCGATGTTAAATTTAATAATTGTCATTTTGAATTGAGAAATCAGAAAATCAACTTTATCTCCTAAATCTTTCAAAATCACCGAATGCAAAATATCCAATATATTGAATGTTAGGAGCAATGTTTTCAGAACCGGACCGGACAGTGAACCGGTAAGCCAACTGGCCACTAGTTTTACTGGTCGAACCGGTCGGATCCCTGGTCGGACCGGATGACGTCATAATGATATAATAAATATATTTAATTTTAAAAAGTATATATAATATGCATAAAATTTAAACATTATCCTCCAATTGATTAAAAGTATATAAAATCTTAGAATATATTTAAATTAAATCACATAATATTTATATAACTTATATCATAATTGTAATATGATACTAATTTGTAAGCTCATATAAATATAATATGACTATATTTCTTTATAAAAATTTAAAAGTGTAAGTTAAAAATACAACTAACTAAGAGATTAATAATTTTAAAATATGATTATGCATAAAAGTCTAATATTCAAAATCAAACTTGCATAATATATCGATTTGATTTTCAAAATTTGACACTCTTTATCCTAAAAATAATATTGGAAAGAAATATCTTATAGAATAAATTTTAATAAAAAATTATTATTTGAGTATTAATTTTCATTGAATGTGTAAAATGTTAATTTGAGTTATCATAATCTAATTTATAAAAAAATTTGGCTACAAGTTTTCTGTAATTTATAAATTTTTTTGTACTAGAAATTCAACAAAAATGATGTAGCTCAAATGGTAAGGAAGTTATGTTCAAGCAAGAGGTTAGGTGTTCAAATCCCACCTTCTACAAGAATTTTTAGTTTATTTTTAACATTAATAAAATTTAAAAAACCGAAAAAAAAAAAGAAAAAAAAAAGGAAATTCAAAATCGGGTTGAACCGGCCCAAACCGGTTCGCCGGTTCACCGGTTTTGGACCGGTTCAACCCGGTTCACTCTGGTTTTTTAGACAAGTGGTTTTAGGGGTAAACCGGACCGGACCATCCTCCGGTTCGCGGTCTAACCGGTCGGACCGGCCGGTCCGGTCCGGTTTTAATAACATTGGTTAGGAGCATAGTATGCTATTATTAAAAATATGTATAACGCGCCTCGAAAAGATTAAACTCTTGATAAATAAAAATATATATATATATATATATACAAAAGTATATTTATTAAAAATCGAGGAGTTAAGTATATATTCTCAAAGTTGGGGGATTAAATAAGAAATAGACAGTACACCCGTCACGAACTCTCCAGAGTCTCCGCTGTAAGTTTAAAACCGTGGCTTGGCAAAATAAAAAGTATAGAAATAGAAATCACACAGAGAAATTCATAAAACAATTCTGAATCAATGGCGACGGCGATTGTGAGATCTTCTCTCCGCTCCGCCCTCCGCGGTGGCGCATCTGTCCCACGCTCCTCCCCAGCTTCCAGACGCTCCTTTGCCTCTTCCGCTCATCACGATGAAGCTGGTATTATGTATATCTGTTAATGACTGTTGATTGTTCATATCTCCAATCTAGGGTTTTTATAATTACATTTCGTATAGTTTATATACTCATATTGAAATTGCTGCTCAGGTATTTGATTTTTAAAATAAATATAATATGATTGTGTTTAATTAATGTAGCTGAGGCTTCCAAGTGGGAGAAGATAACATATGCAGGAATAGCAGCATGCATTATTCTCGCTATCTATAACCTTTCCAAAGGTCATCCCCACTTTGAAGAGCCTCCTGTAAGATTTATTTTGTTATTCAGTGTTTTTATGTTTGAATTTAAATGTCATTTATGTATTGAAATTGTGTGTTTCTGACGTAGTTCTTTTGATTTTTTTCGACAGCCATACCCATACTTGCACATTCGTAACAAGGAATTCCCATGGGGTAATTTTCTCGTGATTTTACTCAAATTTTTTAATTTACCTTGGTGGTGTTATTTGTTGTATTATGTTGCACGGATTATACGTGGTGTATGTGATATTTTGTTGTCTTTGGTTAAACAATTTTGTTTAAGCCTTGACCAAGCCTTGTATTGAATAACTTTTTGTTGGGAAGTTTCTTCCTTGTTGGATTCCGGTTGTGATTAACAACTTTTGGAAGACTAAATCTTCTATTCGACAAGATAAAGCATATAAATTATGCTTCTTGGTGTAAGGTTATAGGAAATGTATAGATGACTTCGTGTTGATGAGTTTATATATATATAAAGGAGAGGATTTTCAGTTTGAAATCAAAAGTTCAGGTCTTTGTTTTGTTGGGATCAAACCAATTTTTGCATGTAATTATCTACTTTGAATCATATTACACACTGGCAAAGTTGATGATATGAATTCGGTGAAAAACTAGTAATTTTACTTGACAAGGGCATCTATCTCCTTTTTTTTTTTTGGGGGGGGGGGGGGCGCAGAGAGGGAGATGAAAGAAGCTTCATTCCTGGGGCAGCAGTAGTATTAAGTGTTTAGGTGCACATATTTACTCGTATTCCCACAGTTAATTGAAAAATTGTCCCCAAGGCAACTTGTGTCTATCTTGGATTGTTCTTAAAAGAATGTAGCATCCCATTTTCTAAATAGTACTTCAAATTGAAAATTTAGCTTTACTGGTACCAGAAATATGAGTCAATTATGTTGAATTCATGGCTATACTCATCTAATACCATCAAGTATGTGTTGGAGTATATATTACATAATCCAACATCTTATCTAATTTTTTTTTAATCTCTGTGATGGCAATTTTGAATTCTACGATTCCCTCGCATTTCAGTTTTAATGACCTTATTACTGTTTTTGCAGGTCCTGATGGTCTGTTTGAGGTAAAGCATCATTGATCCGTATAGGTTGACCGGGATGAAGTCTCAAGTAATAATTGGTTTTTCTAGTGTTTAGTTCATTTCCTACAATGTATTTAGATGTGTGTTATCCAGTTTGTCCTGGAAATTCCATTAAACATGTAATGTTGACGATGTCTAAAGCTAGAAAATCTGTTGCTTTTGGGATGCTATTCATCTTTCATTCTTATTGGTTTTGTTTTCTCACCTCCGTCCCTCGTATGACCATAGAGAGTCGGGTTTCTCCTCTGGTGCCAATTGATACTATCAGTCCAATCTGACTCATGGAAGATGGTTTAAGTGGCTTACTGATCTTTATCATCTTGAAGTACACTGTCATGAACAGAGTTTTTAGCTCATGAATTGAGGTGAACGATTGTATCGCATTAATAATTTATTGTAGATGTAGGTGGCGGCAGTGAAGATTTCGAGAGTAGAGATTTCAGTAGATTGGAAATTTTATTCGACTATCTGAAATCTAACTGAAATTCAAGAAGCCGGCAACCGGAAAAAATAAATTGATACGAGTTCTGTTCAAGAACTAGGTCAATACGATCCTAACCTGACTCAGTTCTACAAATGACATATCAAGAAAAGAAGAGGGTGAGGGTCACACAAATAAAGGAGGACAAACTTTGCCTCGCTAAGTGGCCAAAACCCTTGAGTCAACCCAACTTTTTATACAAACCGATTCGATACGACTCTGTCGTTTCTTTCTAGGTTGGAGTAAAAATAATAATACTTAATTTGGAATTTTGGATATAGCTGGATCAAATAAACAAAACATAAGTATTAGCATCGAACCGCAGACTCGGGTCTGACCCGAAACATTTTGAGAGGTCTATCAGGTGGCAGATTGCCTTGCTAATGAAGCATGTGCTAATCAAGAAATATACAATTAAGTAGATTTTTCAAAATATGAAAAAATTATGCAGTAGAATATTACAAGTAGATGTATATAACGAGGATGGAATCGATGATAAAAATCTACACGAAAGAAGAGATTGTTATTTTTCAGGGGAAAAAAAATTACTACTCAATATTATTAGAAAGTTTTACAGTATGAGACTATACCTGTAATACACTGTGGCCCGATGAAATTCAAAAGCAAGAATTAAAGTATACATACTAAAACATTTTCTTTTGAACAATTGCTCAAATACGAAATTCAGAAAGAATATAAAGCAAAAAAATTCATAACTACAAACCATTATCACTAAGCAATTGCATCTTGATTGTTAGCATCAATTCCCGATTCAGGAAGAGTATCCAAGTCCATACGTGATTCTTTTTCTTCATGTGGAAGTGAAGTAGTTGAATCAACTTGTTCATTGTGCACAACATCGCCACCTTCATTTGTGGAAGTTGAAGTATCCGAAGAATTTTCTGTACTACTTTGACTTGCATCATTACCATTACTATCCTCGTAGGATCTCACTTTCCCATTTGTTTCAGAATCATGTTTCTCATTTACAGTCGAAGATTCAATATTCTTCCCCCCCTCTCCAATTGTTGTTGAGTCTGAGCTGGATTTCTCATAATTGGTATCAGTTTTTTCCGTTTGCTCGTTTCCTTTTTGAGAAACTTCGTTTGATGTGTTGTCATTGGTAGCGTTATCATTATTCTCTGATTGCTTTTCCTCAGCTCCAGTTGTTGTTCTTGATGAAGAATCGGAGTTATGCTCATTGTTCGACTCTGAGGGAACCTCATTGTTCGATTCTGAATTATTGCTACTTGACTTCTCCTCCTCGTTTGAATTGACCAAACTAACCTTCTCTGTTTCAGTTACATTTGGAGAATTTTGATCAGTGTTAGTAGAGACACTTTTTACTTCCCCACCATTAGTGTTCTCAATAGTTTCATCGGTTTTGACTGAATCATCCTTTTTCTCTTCTACTTTGTTGTTGTTCTCCTCTTGCTCTTTGCTACTTTCTCCATCTTTTCCAATGTTCTCTTCTTTAACTTCTTTTTGTATAACTCCGTTATCTTCTGTTTGGTTCTCTTTCGATGCCTTTTCTTCTAAGGTTTCTTCACTTGTGTTCACTTTGTTATCACTCCCTTCTGATGTTTCTCCACTTTTGTTCTCTTTGCTCGTATTCTCTTCGGTTTTGCTTTCATTGCTCACATTCTCTTCAGTTTTGTTTTCTTTGCTCGTATTCTCTTCAGTCCCCTCTTCATTTTTGCTCTCATTCTCTTTAGTTTTGCTTTCTTTGGTCACATTCTCTTCAATTTTGTTCTCTTTGCTCTCATTCTCTTCAGTTCCGACCTCACTTTTATTCTCTTTGCTCACATTTTCTTCATTCCTCTCTTCACTTTTGTTCTCGTTACTCACATTGTCTTCAGTTCCTTCTTTAGTTTTGCTTTCTTTACTCAAATTCTCTTCGGTTCCCTCTTCACTTTTGCTTTCTTTGCTCAAATTCTCTTCTTCGGTTTTGCTTTCTTTGCTCACATTCTCTTCCATTCCATCTTCAGTTTTAGTTCCTTCGCTCACATTCACATCAGTTCCTTCTTCACCTTTGTTTTCTTTGTTCACATTCTCTTTTATTACTTCTTCACTTTTGTCGTCTTTGCTCTCATTCTCCTCTATTTTCACTTCACTCTTGATATCTTCTCCTTCCCCTTCTTTAACGTCATTCTCTTCTCTAACCTTCACTTCAGTATTTACACCTTCATTTCCATTGTCCTCACTTTCCTTCTCTTTATTCTCTTCACGTTCCTCGTCTTTTGTCCTTTCAGTTTCATCTACCCCTCTTTCGTTCTTATCTTCGCTATCATTTCCTTTGTTATCATCTTCACTCTCATTAGTATTTTTATCTCCATTCCCTTCCTCTTTCGTTTCAAATTCCGAATTTTCTCTAGGCTCAATTTCCTCTACAGTTTTTTCGATTTCTTGCCCCTGATCTTCAGGTTTATTTTCATCATCAAAATGCGTTATTTCATCATCTTTAGGCTTCTCATCTTCAGTATCTTCTTCTGTCTTCGGCTTAAGATCCTTTCTCCCTAACTTGATATTACCATCCCCATCCTCTATTTTCTCGGAAATCTTTGCATTTTCAAGATACGAGGCTTTCTTCTCGCGAGAATGCTGCACCTGGTAAAGCAACCATAGCCCAACTCCAAGCAGCAAACATATTTGCAGAACATGCTTCACTTTAATTCCTTTGTTTCTCGAATTCCTACGTGGCGATTGCTTAAACATGATGAATTCCCTGAACAACGAACAAATTTGCAAATAAATCAGTGGAATTTCAAAGAAATTACAAATAGATAAAAGCTCAACTACAATCTTGTCTTAATGGAAACTAGATAGAGGCAAGATAATTGTTTAAGGCGACAAAACCAAAGAGCCACTTCCTTAAAGCAGTCGAGAAACGGCTGCCTAACTAAAGAAAAGGAAAGAGAGTAGTACAAAAGAGTAGTTGATGTTATCAAATAAACAATCTTAAATCTACCATGTTTTCAGTTAGGGATTGTATCATAAGATGTATCTATTCTGTTTCAGCAAGTGTAATTATATTCATTATTTGTGGATTTATATTTGTTAAAATGGAAACATATTAGGTGAAAACTAACAATGCACAAAGGTCAAATAATATTGCCTTTATCTAATCAAAATGTCTGAACCAGACAAGCAATCTTGTGAAATTCATTTTGGCAATTTTCTAGAAACATGATACTGATCTAACTTACCGAATTGAATTTAAACAAAAACCCATCTCAAATATGTAAGCAAACCTAAATCTTTACCAGTAGAAGATATCATAAGTAATAATGATCAGTAGAAAATCAAGAGTAATGATTAATGACCATTAACTAAAATTACAAATTAGGTAACTGATTCAAACAGATCCAAATTTCAATTCCACTACAATGATCAATCAAAGCCCAATAACCAAATCATAGATCAAAGCAATTTTAGGGTAAGAAAGAAAGCCATACCTTATGCCAGAACAGAAATAAATCTAGAGATCCCTGTGTTAATTGATGCAAAAGTATGCTATTTTAGACTAATAATAATAACTTTGTTTATGATTAGGCTCGAAGAAAAGGTGATTCAAATATTAAATACACTGAAAAGGCAACAGAAAAAAGGACAGTGCAGAAGTGGGTATGAAGTAAATTTTCAAGCAAAGGTTAAATGAAACTTTCAATGAAGAATGCTTGTTTTTTAATCCCTGAAATAGATCTGAAATCTGCATCACTGTATGCCACATAGGTGTATGTATATATATATAGTGAATTTTTAGAGAGAGAGAGAGAGAAAGAGAAAGAGAAAGAGGGGGGTAAGGCCATCTCCAATGGAGAGGGCTAGCCCCGGGGCTCCGGAGCCCCGAGCCAGCCCTGGCCCCCCCCGAGCCCTGCCTGGTCGTCTCCGATGGTAGGGCTCCGGAATGGAATTAATTCCATTTTTTTCCTTTGCCCACTCTCACCTATTAATATTATAGTTTTAATTTTATTTTTAATATTAATATTAATAATACTAATAATTATTTACATCTTGTAATTAAATTATTAATTATATTAAAATATTAAAATTAAAGAGAGTTCGGGTGAATGAGAAATTAATTCCATTTTTTTTCCTTGCCCACTATCATCTATAATTAAAATAAAATTTGATAAATATAAAATTCATTCGGGTTTTTCTGGAATTAGATTCTACTCCGTGAGTAGATTAAAACGGTATATCGTGTGTCCAAATCGGAGTTCGGGTGAATGAGAAATTGACACTCAAAAATCACCTCTTGAAATGGAAGAAGAAATGCAATTGACATTTATCCCACATTGGAAGTGGAGTGAAAAAACTTGAGGTTTATATATGATTTGTCAATATAGTTGTGTAACTACTTAGCTACAAGAAGTCTCTTCCCTCGCGCGCAGGGGGGGGGGGTGCAAATCATGGATCCAAATTCACTTCGTCTCTTCAAGACTTGTGCGAGCCCGCGACCTGCGGACACGAATGCAGTCCAATTCTCTGAGTGAAAAAACTTGAGGTTTATATATGATTTGTCAATATAGTTGTGTAACTACTTAGCTACAAGAAGTCTCTTCCCTCGCGCGCAGGGGGGGGGGGTGCAAATCATGGATCCAAATTCACTTCGTCTCTTCAAGACTTGTGCGAGCCCGCGACCTGCGGACACGAATGCAGTCCAATTCTCTAGCTTTCGGGGAGTGAAAAAACTTGAGGTTTATATATGATTTGTCAATGTAGTTGTGTAACTACTTAGCTACAAGAAGTCTCTTCCCTCGCGCGCAGGGGGGGGGGTGCAAATCATGGATCCAAATTCACTTCGTCTCTTCAAGACTTGTGCGAGCCCGCGACCTGCGGACACGAATGCAGTCCAATTCTCTAGCTTTCGGACAAGCCCAATTTTTTATTATTTAAAACTTATTAAATGCAAAAAAAATTATCTATACTAACAAATTTTATTAAATATATACAAAAAAATATCATAACACATTTTATTAAATAATTCAATTCTACAAATTTAATTTAATTAGGGGGAAATTTTAATTTTATTAAAAACTACTTTAAATAAAATAACAAATTATATATATATAAAACAAAAATTAATTAAACAATTAAAAGGAAAGAAAAAAAAACGAACCAGTCAGGTGAACACATTTTATTAAATAATTCAATTCTACAAATTTAATTTAATTAGGGGGAAATTTTAATTTTATTAAAAATTACTTTAAATAACAAATTATATATATATATAAAACAAAAATTAATTAAACAATTAAAAGAAAAGAAAAAAAAAACGAACCAGTCAGGTGCCGCCACTTGGCGGCACCTGACTTAAAGAGGGGCGCGTGTTTACACGCGCCCCTCTTCTTCTCCAGGTCGCCCACGCGACCCCGGGGCTGGGCGCAGGGCTCCGCCGAGCCCTGCGCCCAGCCCGTTCCGCCCCGCCAACCACCCCGCCTCGAGCCCAGCCCCCACTGGAGACGCCTCCCTTCCCGCCGCCCCACCCCGCCCCTAGCCCGGCCATCTCCATTGGAGATGGCCTAATTACCTTTTCTTGGAGTTTGAGGGACTTTGAGGTTGTCTCCACGCACTTTGATGCTCGTAGAAGAAATCCGTAATAATCAAAATCAATTTCCTGCGCAGTAGTGGATCAACACACCTTATAATGTTTCTCACGCCAAAAAGAAAAGAGACGGGTTGGCACAAAATCTCGTGACTTGATCTGAATTAAACTAATTCATTGGATTTGGAAACTTAGTTCACCTGGCTTGCTCTGTTTCATAAGTTTATCTCTTAAAAAAATCAACTTTTTTTTTTCATCTTTGCAAAAAATTAAACAAAGTTTACTTTTCTCTGACATAAAATAATCTACAAATATGATTTAGAAATAAAATAACATATCTGATATTTTTTATAATATTTATGTTCTTTCCATAATATCAAAAAAATCCTACAAATATCTACAAAATAAACTCACTATTCATTTCATCTCTGAAAATTCAAATAAACAAAAAAAATTAAATAAACAAAAATCAAAATATTTGCAAATCTTTCAAATTTATGAAATTACTCTCTGAAAACTAAAAAACAAAACAAACATGCCCTAAATATTATTAGGCATAATATTAATTTGTTTATGTGTAAGTTTGACAGCATGTGAATATTTTAATATCTCTAACATGATAAACATCCCATTTGTTTTGTCCTATTAGTTATACATTGGAAGTTAAACTCATTAGTCTTTGAACTTTTTAAATTTTAATATTTGTAGTCTCAAATGCATATTATTATCGAGTTACCAAGTTTAGTGAAAGAGACTAATCACTATAAAGTAGCGAATCCATATTCAAATCCCTGTTGGAGGGGGTTTCCACTTAATGTGTCTGAAGCGCCTCGAAATGTGTTGAGAAACAAAAAAAAAAGTTTATTATCGAGTTGTTACTAAAACGAATTAATTGGATTACTTAATTATTATATTTTTGAAACTTATTTAAGTTAATGGAGCAATTGTAGCAAATGATAAAGAGTTATAAGACGGATGGAGTAGTATTTAAATTTGTTTTAGGTAATGCAACTAAACATAAATTTAAATATAAAAGTTTACAAACTGTTATTTATCTCAGGTTTATTTTCATATATGTTCTTACAGTTTTTCTAGATAATAAAAAAAGGGTTAATTAAAGCGACCTCCCCTGAGGTTTGGTGTAATTCGCGTCCAATATCCTCCTAGAATCATAATTACAATGACCTCCCCTGAGGTTTCAAAAACTTTACAAAACCCTAACGGACACTAACGGAGTTGGACGGAATCTATGAAATGACTTAATTGCCCTCGTCAATTTTAATTAAAAATAAATAAATAAATCTTATTAACAAAATGTCTTATTTACCCTTGCCCTGATGCACAAAATTACAATGACCTCCCCTGAGGTTTGGTGTAATACGCGTCCAATCCCCTCCAAGAATCATAATTACAATAACCTCCCCTGAGATTTCAAAAACCTTACAAAACCCTAACTTACACTGGCGGAGTTTGGACGAAATCTGTGATATGACTCGTTGACCTCGTCAATTTTAATTAAACAAAAAATCAGAAGAAAAAAAAAATCCGATTAACAAAATTTCCTATTTACCCTTGCAATGATGCACAAAATTATCATATTACCCTTGCAAAATTTAATTATGAATGGATATAAAAAATCATAATTGCACATTGATACCTAAACTTTAAAAAAACTAATTTTATACATAAAAGGAATAAAAAAACCTAGCCCTAGCCCTAACCTCCCACGCCAACCCACCAGTCGTCCCTACCGGCACCTCTCCTTACAGGATGTGCCACCGGCCTGGGATCATAGTGGTGACAGATTAGAAGGAGAATCCAGACCGACGGCACGGCCTGGGAGAAGAGGTGCCAGTAGGGTGGGTGGGTGGGGGGTTAGGGATGGTGAGATTTTTTTTTATAATTAATATATATTAAAAGTATTTATTGATTTACTAATATTCGTAAATATGTATATAAGGTATTATTTTCTATTTTATAGTAAAATATTTTATTAATCCTTAATATTATGTACAAGTAAGAAATATTAAAAAAAATTATTTTATTAAATTGGGTATTTGAGTGAGTAAATTTAATTTTTGTAAAAAAAAATTAGCTAAAAGCTTACGAATTTTTAGTACGGGTTAATTATGAATATGTGATCATTTTTATAATGTCTAATAATTTTTGTTCAAGTTTTTTTACTTCTCATGATTAAACGCAATTCATTAATTTATCATTGTACTTTAATTATGATTTTTTTAAATTATTAATATTACGGGTTAATTACATTTTTATTTATGTTCTACTGTTTTTTTTCTTATAATTAACCATAATTTATTTCAAAAAATATGAAAAAAACATTGATATGCTATTATATTTTTATTTTAAGAATATATATATACTAATAAACTGATTATAAGTTTCATGTGAATTTACAACATTTTCATCCATTCATAATCATAATCCTTATATATCAAACATAACTAAGGGCATAATTGTCCACGAAAATTGCTACAGTAATATCAAGGGTAGAATGGGGTTTTCAATAAAATTAGGGGGACGACGTCAGCAAAAACTAACTGATGTAAGGTTTTTGAAACCTCAAGGGAGGTCATTATAATTATGATTCTTGGAGGGGATTGGACGCGAATTACATCAAACCTCAGGGAAAGTCCCTGTAATTAACCCTAAAAAAAGTTGATTAAAATAATATTCATTTGTACATGAGGAGGAGACCGAGGATATATTAGGGTCGAGCCACAAATGAATGGGTGTGGGCAGGAAAGGGGGATTAGGAGTGGAACAGCTCCGACTCCGTTAGTGGTCGGGTTTGGAGCAGCGTGTGAGTTGGCGAAGAAGGAAATGGAGTGTGACAATAAGAGGATATCGGGTTTGAAGGATAGGTTGTTGAGTGGGATTAGAGGGAAATTAGAAGGGGTGGTTGTGAATGGGAGCGAGGAGAGTCAATATAATGGGAATTTGAATTTGTCATTTGCGTTCGTGGAAGGGAAAGCTTGTTGACGAGGTTGAAGTAGGTGGCTGTATCAAGTGGGAATTTTTCAACTTTGTACCCCTCAGGTTAGACTTGTATTCATCTCAAACTACTCTCATTAATAAATGATAATGATACTCATTTTCGCGTGCTGACAGTATCTTTATTCGCCAGAAACGACAGTTCAAAAAACCAGTATAGTAAAAACAATTATTTTACTATGTATGTTTTTACAGTTAAAAAAAATTAACCAAATCATTCATCTGCCCCTCTGTGTAAAAATTTAATGCGTGGCATTTGTTGTTCGTATTATATAAAGATAAATCAGAATCTCTGGTAGTGGTACAATATCGTAATAAAAGCTCAAAAATCAGAGCGAGCTGTCGGTATATGAATATGATTGCCTACTTCTTCTTCACTGCATCTGCATTGAGTAATAAAAATTTCGACTATATCACAACAGATTAGGAAATTTTGAAGATTCCCACCTAAAATACACAGGAATCGTTTCCCCAGATCTACTGGACTGGACTTGGATTGAAATTACTAGCTAGACACTGCAACCTAGCTACCCAAATCCATACAATTACTTCAAAATGAAAAACAAATTAATTATATGTTGCTTTTATTAGCAAAGCACTCCTTTCTGTTAACAATTACGTTGTAACTTAAATGCGGGAAAAAAAGAAAAAAAAAATTCCCAATAACCCAACCTCGTGTTCACTTTAAAAAAAAAAAGTGATAACCCCTTTGTACCATTCCGTGCAGTCAACTTATAAAAATGTTACTAACACATAGGTCATTTTGCTAATCGAAATAACAATGGATTTTTTTACTAATTAGATAAAGTGCAGGTAAAACTGGCAATCGAACAATATGAATTAAATTTGTACAGGGTAATAGGTTCAAATTTATGTAGAAAAAAAGTTAAGGGTTGAAGATGAAGCTTCCACATTTACATTTCCAACTCATGGGCTTGTAGTTAGAACTGTCATCATCACCTCTTGCATAAGTAGTAGTGGATTTCTTTATTGGAGGATTTGTGGGTACTTGAATTGCTTCACAATTTGCACAAGAACTGCACCTCCGCTCGCAATGTGGCGGCCTAGAACCCATTTGGACTCTCAACTAAAAAATTCACTTTTAGTGACACTTAACAACGAACAACATATAGCATAGCACAAAGAACGTAAAGGTTATGTTTGGTTCTTGAATTTCAGTTAATAGATTTACTAGAAAATGGAAAATGAACAGAAAATAAAGCCATAGTAATCAAACAGGGAATAACAGGGCAAGCATTACCTTGGAATTGTTGGCATTTTGTGCTAGTTTTCTACCTAAAGATGAAAAAAATTGGAACTTATAATAATTAATGTTGAATCTCAATATAAAGAAGTAATTAATCTTATAATGTGCAACTCGTAATGTGTAATTAGGAGAAATCGTGGATGGTATTGACTTACCTTCAGCACTGAATAATCTCAAGTGGGAAGAGGTCGAAATGATCACAATAATGAGAAAAGAGACCGCAAAATGATGAAGTCTAAAGCGACATATGAGATTTTGACTGCATCCCATTTTGGAAAAAAAAAAAAAAAATGGGGGATAAAATTGAGGAAGCTCTTTAGGTGATTGAGGTGTCAATAAGAAGAGTAATTTTTTTTTTCTCTAAAATGAAGAAATGTGATGAAAATGAAAACAATTTAGGACATATATTGGTGTGAATCTTTAGTTAATATCTGTAAGACAAGATTATTGTAAAGAGGTAGCAAGGAATGAAAAGAAGAAAATTAAGATAGGAAGAAGAAGAAGACAAGAGGCCAAGACAGCAAGAAGCCACGGATTTTGCAGGTCTGATCTGATCACGCCAATGTATAATTCTCTTTTCCTTTTCCTTTTCCTGTTTTTTCAAATCTGGGGTGAGAATTAGTTTGGAAACATTATTGGAATAAAAACTTTCCAATTGCTTCTTCACCTATCTTTTAAACTTAAATGGGTTGTTATTAGATATGTGAGGCAATTGTCAACGGATTAGATTTTCTTTTTTTTCTTTTTTTTCGAAGTTATGGGAGGTTCAGGATATACTTTGTGATTGATTCGAAATATGAACTCAAAATTTAAACCTTGCTTAACATATCTTTTAAAAATGTGTATAGGGGTGTGCACAAGTTGATGCGGTTAAGGGGCATTGGTGGATTGGTAAGGACTGAGGTGATGTGGGGAATCTCTCCTCCGACAATGCAGGTTCGAACCTCGTGTGGGCAAATTTCCACTGAAATATTGTGGGATTTGTGTTGTGGTTGGTATCATGTTGGTTCTTTCCATCGTAACTCTGTTATCCGTGCACATTCCTCTATTTAAATCCTTCCTGGTCAAGGGGCCTCTGGCACGGGAGGATTTTTTCCTTGGGGATTAAGAATTTATAACATAAATCTTCAAATACAGAACCTAATATTAATCTCTGGACTTTAATTTAGATTCGTATAAAATTCAATTAAATAGTGAGCTCGTGGTGTCGGGCTTGATCAAAGGACTATGGGCCACAAAGTTATACTCCTAATATTCATTTTCAAAATATGTGAGGCCCATGTATGTAATCTATAGCATTGGCAAATTTGGTACGGCCCATAAGTTCAACCCAAACTTGAACTTTTGATATTTTATATATTAATATATATAGTTGAATTTTGAATATGATAAATTTTTAAGGAAGGAAAGTAAATAAAATTCATTTTCAATTAGTCGACTCAGCTCAAATGTGACCTAACAACTCTTTTCCGGCCAAACTCGTGTTAACCAACGCTTTTCCGCTCATAAACAATACAATGTTTTATTTGACCCACTCGTTCTCGACTCACCCAATTGTTGAACGATGAATTAATAGTAAAATGCGTGCCATTTTCATACTATGTGTTGCAGACCCTCACCTAGCTAGGTGATTGATTTTTATGGATGTAGATTGTAGACCAAAAATAGTTAATTTGGTACCCTAGCTTGTAAATGTACCATCAATGTGATGCCCCTACACTACATTAATAATATTGATATACTATATACTCATAAATTAATCAAATGGCCTCACCCCACATTTAATTTCATATGTGTTGTATAGTATTGTCTCAATCCATCTCCTATTCTTTCATTGATATTGACACTTTACCTGTACTTTATCTTTCCACTCTTTCAAAAATTCCATCCTTTCTAATGGGTAAAATGTAAATTAAAATTTATATATATATAGTACTATATATGTATTGTATAATAAATTAATGTTAAATTATCAGTCGGAAAACGGTTAAGAATCTTATATTGTTAATTATGATGGTGAAAAATGTAAATTGAACTTATAAGAGGTCTTGAGTTCAATTCCCATTGTTATGGACTTTATTTTAATTTATTATTAGCATTGTTGTTTGTCATTCTTTATAATATTTGGAATGATTATGATGTATTGTTGGATAGATTATGATGTAATGGTGTTTATACCATCTCAAAAAAAAAAAGAAGATTGATAAATGATTTGATTTGTCTTTAAATTTTGATCTTTTAGAATTAAGTTGAGATTAGGCAGAGGCTTACAATTTTTTATGAATTGAATGTGAGTAAAGTTTATTCTTGATCAGTAGTACTTATCATTTGTTCTGTATTTACCACCTTAAGTTGCAATAAATCGGAGCATATACCCACTTTTCTTTTAGGTCAAGTATTTGATCTACTGATTTTCATTTCTACAATTAATATTCTTAATTCATACAGTAATGTTGTTTTTCCAGGAAATAATGTAGTTTGCATTGGTCAGTAGTCACTCTCATCCAAAGTGTAATTTTAGTATTCCCTTCGTTTCATATTAATTGGCACATTTCTTATTTTTACAAATATTAAGAAATCTCATCATTACATATTTTTATGGTAAAATGTCTCAAATACCCTTTATAATCATGGTTACGTTTTAATTTTTTATTAGTGAGTGGTGACTATTGAGTTTTTCAATTTAAATGTGATAAAGGGACAAAATTGAAATTTTTTTTTTTGAAAAATACACCTTCTTAAATTTGCCTCCTATGCAATCACTATTTGCCACGTATACACTGATAGATAATCTGTAAGACTGTAATACAGCCAGGCCAGTCGATTCAGATTAAAAACGTGATAGGTTCCTGAGCTACTACTTATCCCCAAAAGTTGACATTAATAGCTTTGGCTCCAATTAATTATTCCTTCCCTACATTTCACTGCGTTCAATTTTATACAGTTTGGATAGAGCGGCATTTTTGTCTTTGAGTGAGGCACAAGTCTCTTCGGATCGGACCCTGGCCCGTTTTGTAGGCCAAAGCATTCATCTCATCTCATGCTTTTTTTCGGGTAAAAACAATCAATCTATACATCAACCAATGGAAGCGCAAATTTGGGAAAATAATTGTACTAATATTTTGATTAGGTTTTTGCCGAATTTGATTGGATGTAATCCAGATCTATGAGCTCAATACTTTGAAATGTTGGATTTGAAGCAAAAATACTTCTAACATGAAAATATAAAAATATAAATATGAGTTCCAAATACGATATGTGGATCAAGTATAAAGAGGTAATTAAGGTCTGCAAGCTCTAAAACATAATACGTCATGAGATCATAGAATGACTCGAGATCGGTTAAAATCTCCAAAGTTAGAGTACCATGGGATAAATATGTACTCCGAATATTAGCAACCTTAAGGTTGAAAAATCAAGTCATTGTGGTGATAACTATGAGATCAGTTGCAAAACATCTTATCATGACAAAAAATCAGGAAATATTCTACAATTTATCCCAAACGTTCTTATCGTGACAAAAAATCAGGAAGTATCCTACAATTTACGCCAAACGATTTATGGGGATATACTCCAGCCAAGGTTTGATATATAGTGATTCATTAGATTTCATTCAAGACCTATTTTAATCTAGTTTTTAGTGATTTCATTTTTCAGCATACACTTTGTTGACTTAAACATTAAAGTAATTTCAAGTTTCAACATAATTGTCCTGACATAGTTCACTCTTGTTTTGCAGGTCATTCGAGTTATGAAAAGACGTATTCAATTTATGAAGTGGTGAATTAAGTTTGTTCAGATATGTAACCCGAACCATCTAAAAATTTATCCACGTCAATTTCTAAACCAAACTAATATTTAAATTTGATAAATAATCGTAAAATCATGCAGGTAATTTTCTATGTAAAATGAATGATTGCCATAAATATTGACTTCATTGATTGTTTTTACAACATTTAAATTTTATTAAAATGTATCGTACTCATATCCTAATCAGAATCCAACCTACTTAACTGTTTGATTTATTTAATTTAAATTACTGATATTTTTATAATAGAACCAAATCATTTGATTTAGTTCCTAAGTACCATTTTTTGAATTTTAGGGGCAAAACTGTAAACCTGGATTAAAGAGATGAATTAACCTCATGATAGTCCGTACAGTTTATAAAAAGTTTCATATTCAAATAATTCAATCACCATCATGTTTAAATCAATGTTATTAAAACCGGACCGGACCGGACCGTCCGGTAGGCCTATCCGGTCCCGTTAACCCCCTAAAATCAGTGAGCTTAAAAACCAGGTGAACCGGTTCAAATAGGTTCTGATTTTCTTTTTTTTTTCGATTTTTAAATTTTTTTTAATATTAAAATAAATTGAAAACTTTTGTAGAAGGAGGGATTTGAACACATGACATTTTGAATAAAACATAACATCCTTACCATTCGAACCACTTCATTTTTATAAAAATTTAGTATAGAAATTCATAAATTATAGAAAACTTGTAACCAAATTTATTTATAAATTAGATTATGATAATTAACTCAAATTAATATTTTACACATTATCAATGAAAATTAAAACTAAATTTTAGTTTTATGACATAATTTTTTATTAAAAGTTTTTCTATAAGGTATTCTTTACAACTATATTATTTTTAGGATAAAGAGTATCAAAGTTTGAAAGTCAAATTGATATATTATGCAAATTTGATTTTGAATATTAGACTTGTATACATTATCATATTTTAAATTTATTAATCAATTAGTTAGTTTGTTGGATTTTAAAGTTACACTTTTATATTTTTACTTAAATAAATATAATCATATTATATTTATATGAGCTTACTAATTAGTATCATATTACCATTATGATATAAGTTAGATAAATATTATATGGTTTAATTTAAATGTATTCTAAGCTTTTGTATATTTTTAATCAATTTTAGGATAATGTTTAAATTTAATTTTATGCATATTGTATATAATTTAAAATTAAATATATTTATTATATCATTTTGACATTATCCGGTCCGACCAGTGGTCCGATCGGTTCGACCAATAGAACCAGTGACCAGTCGGCTCACCGGTTCATTGTCCGATCCGGTTCTGAAAACATTGGTTTAAATTGTAATACTTAGTCCAGAACTTATAATTCAGTCTCATGTTAATTAGTCTCTCATTGCAAAGTTGTCCAATTCTTTTTATGAAATTTTGCATACGAGACGAGAGTGCTTATGTATTTTAGAGGAAATATTGCACTTGGATGAGGTGCTCTTGGTAAAATGATCTTATAATATAATTATACAAGTTCATATATATCGTGATTTAAAGCTACATTTCTTTTCTTTGATTAATTAAATTAAATATGGCAGATTGATTAATCAAATATATTTAACAACGATATACTAGAATAATACTCGTAATAACAATATTTTTTTTACCACAAAATGTGTATAATTCCTAGCAACTTCGTACTTCTTAATAACCCCCTTAATTTGAAAAACAAAGATTTTGGATCATGACTATTGTCAATGACGAAACAATTGTTCTGCACTTCTACTCAAAAAACACTTAAGAAAAAATGATTATCACTCTAAAATTGAGTTATATCTTTTGTTGGATCCATAACACGTGATCTATTATCTTATAATTAATTATATCAGATCTGAACATGTTTGGTTTAGGTGCAATTAATTGATGTTTTAAATATCCATGGTGGTAGTTAATAGTAATATTATTATTATCTAAATACGTTGAAGAATTAAAAACATGTAAATTTATTAAAAACATACAAATGAAATGACTAGATAACAGATATAGATATAATTTATATGGTGGTCCGATTACCACGTCTCAAATTTAGGTGCATGTTAATGTAATTGATGTTCGGGCGGGCCTCCTCATTGAGCCAACCTGAACCCAGATGTAGAGTTCCGTCCACCAACTCAGGCCCACATAGGAGGAACCGAGCTGCTCCAATACGATATCATGGCTGTGGATATTTCGGCAAAAATGCATTTGTAGTCCTTCAACTATTATTAGGTGACAATTCGGGATAGTGTTTTCTTTCGGTGATCATTTTTGGTCCATCAATTGTTTTGTGTTTGTAATTTTAAGATATTTGACTGCAATTTGATCCATTCCTCTCAAAACACAAAAGTTCTTGCCAAAAATTGTTATTGATGCATGGACACCCACTATTCAAAATTCCTAAATTTTCTTGTCATGTGTTGCTCACGCGACAAATTTAAGGATTTTTTTTAAATATTCTTAAAATCACCATCAATTAAAGTTAACGGTCTACAAATACATGTGGATTATTTATAAAGTGGACTTAACTATTGTTTTCAA
This sequence comes from Penstemon davidsonii, assembly GCA_034814905.1. Classification (NCBI taxonomy): domain Eukaryota; kingdom Viridiplantae; phylum Streptophyta; class Magnoliopsida; order Lamiales; family Plantaginaceae; genus Penstemon; species Penstemon davidsonii. Next base: position 12,677,907 of record JAYDYQ010002688.1, read on the forward strand.
TCCATATGGATTATTTATGCTCCATGTGGATGAGTTTTGGCCTAGTCTCGCTGGTTTCACGAGATTGGGCCAAAACCCTTCCTAATGTGTTTTCGCCAGACTCAAGAAACTCATCACAAACCTATTCACAAATCCATACACAAACTCTTGAAACCTATGAAACATTAATTTAACATCTACCATCTATTTTTTTTTCCAAACTCCCCAAAAAAACATTGATTCGACAATTCCTACTTCTTTTCTCCAAATGTCAACATCCAAAACCAATCCAAATGAAGTTTCAACTTTTTCAGAACCATAAAACCCAACATCCAAAACCTAACAAAATGAGGTTTCAAAGGGTTCAACGAAATCATCCAAACCATTTTTTAAAAATCGAGACCCATAAAATCAGGCCAGAACCCATTCAAATTTGCTGAGACGACACTATAAGATAATTAACCAACACATGATGCAAAGGGATTCATAACAAATGTTGATGTCTTTAAGATATGATGATGAGTTGACAGATCGGTGTAAGTAGAAAGTGATTATGATATTTTTTATAATCAAGCAATTTTAGATTCATTTAAGTCTTCACATTGAGTTGGGGTGTCAAAGTTTTTATAATTGAAGAGTAGGCTCAATATTCAAATATACTGTGATCCAATCCGCCATGTATTTACCAAAATCTTCAGGCCCCATCAAAACTACAAATTACTAAATATTGGCCAAAAGGACTCCCTACAGCCCACCATAGAAAAATTCATCAACATTCCCAAAACAAAACAAAACAAAAAGAAAAAAAGAGTGGTCACAAAACATGCATGGTAGGTACATGTAAAATGAGTTTGTCAAAAATTCTCCACAGCATGACACTGCGTCAGTGCGCATTTAATTAATTTTACTGTGTCTACAAACATATATAGATAATTAATAACTTTGCACCAAAATAGTAACAACTAGAGAAATAAATGATTGGCGGGAATTAGACATCAAATCATGAAAACAAAAAAATAACCTTTATACAGTCCAGTCAATCAATATAATATATACTCCTAGCTTCCTAGTAATTAATAAACTGATGATTTATATATATACACACATCAATAATAGCGTTGGTTGTAGAAAGAACGTCAATGGCGGGTCCATTGACGGCTTATTATTAGCTGTATCGAAAGCCAACTCTCTGGTTTCAGCAATCCCTTTCTCATTATAAATAAGCCCACAAATTTGCTAGCTTCAAATATACTATCATCAAATAAACAATATATACACACACGAACGGGGAATTTATTTATTGTTTAGTTTTTTTCAGGGGAAATTAAAAATGGGTTCGTTTGGGTATTTGATTATATGCGTTCTGGCGTTGCTTTCGTGCACTGTCAACGCTCGACCGGCCACATTTCTTCAGGATTTTCGTGCAACATGGTCCGATTCTCACATTCGACAACTTGAAGGAGGAAGAGCCATTCAACTTGTTCTTGACCAAAACTCTGGTAAAATTGTAACTACTCTGTATATTGTTTCGATTAACTCAAAATCGAAGTTTTAATCCAATGATACAATAATTAATTTTCTTAAACTTATATAAAATTATTACAGAATTTGGATTGAAAAATTAAACTTGACTATGTTGTGAAATTTTAAATTTTAGGATGTGGGTTTGCCTCTAAGTATCAATACTTGTTCGGACGTGTGAGTATGAAGATTAAGCTCGTGCCTGGTGACTCTGCAGGAACAGTTACTGCCTTTTATGTATGTTCAATTTATTAATTTTAGTCCATCAATATTTTTTTTTTACTCTTTATTTGGATATACATTTATTTCATAATGTGTAATATGTAGATGAATTCGGACACGGATAGGATAAGAGACGAGCTCGATTTTGAGTTCTTGGGCAATCGGTCGGGACAACCTTACACTGTCCAAACTAATGTGTATGCGCACGGGAAAGGTGACAGGGAACAAAGAATCAACCTTTGGTTCGACCCTGCCGCAGCTTTTCACACTTATGGTATCTTATGGAACCATGCTCGTGTTGTGTAAGTTCTTGACATAACATCTTTTTTTTTTTTTTAATAGTATTCCAGTATTAGAATTTATTTAACTTTTTGGGGTACTGTCGGGCACATTACATGATCACCTTTTTCAGCGGGATTGAAACTTGATCTAGCGTACATTGATTTTATTTATTTATTTGGAAATTGGTAGTTTCTACGTGGATGATGTACCAATTAGAGTGTACAAAAACAACGAAGCCAGAGGAATTCCATTCCCAAAATCCCAACCCATGGGAATCTATTCCACTTTATGGGAAGCCGATGACTGGGCCACAAGGGGCGGACTCGAGAAAATAGACTGGAGCAAAGCTCCATTCTATGCCTACTACAAGGATTTCGACATTGAAGGATGCCAAATGCCTGGACCGTCGAGCTGTGCATCTAACCCAAGCAACTGGTGGGAGGGCACAACCTACCATCAACTTAGCCCAGTAGAAGCCAGGCGCTACCGTTGGGTTCGCATGAACCACATGATCTACGATTACTGCACCGACAAGTCCCGATACCCAGTTACCCCACCTGAATGCATGGCTGGAATATGATCCTTGAACTTTTACGGGATGAATTTTCTATCACATATTAGTGTCACACTTTGGTATCACACATGTATATATCTATTAACAAGTGTTCAGATTTATAAATTGTGTTAATCTGAATATACACTTGTCGATAAATATTTAATTGTGATACGTACAAAAATGTGACAAACATATGTGATGGAAGATTTTGATGATTTAAAGGCCTATACGTAACTCATGCATATAAGGGGCATAATGGGAATTTCGCATTGCTTGTTATAAGTTGTGATTAATAGGCTTCGTGCATGGGGTGGTGCGAAAAAGTCCATGTACAGTGTACTGTTTAATTTCGTGTCTGTATGTGATGTATACTGTTTTAAGCAATAATGTTTATGATTGATTGTGAATGATGTAATTTATGTTATGTTTTCATCCCACTTGAAGAATAATTATTATTTATTACGAATATTGTTTTTATTCGTTCTTGGATTTAGTTACTTGGTCAATCATCACTTTTCTGGTGAAATATTATACAATATATTTTAATTTGGTGTTATATTTGTTGTGATCATTTGTGTTAGGGCTGTTAATGGGGCGGATTTCAATCCGGTTCCGATCCGATTTATTAGGGTAATTGTCCGATTAGTGATCCGATGGACTTGATCCGATTAAGAAGATCCGTAATCCAAATTATATGAAGCGAATATGGATCTAGGCTGATTAGGCTGATTCAATCTGTTACATATCCGTATCCGATATATATTGCTACTATATGTTGTTTATATATTATGTATTTATATCAAAATAAAAATAAAAATATATATGTTCCACTAAAATCTTTTACTATATTAAAAATAATCTTAAAAAGAAATGCATGAAAGATGTTGGACTGACCTGCCTACAACATATTAATTTATTATTTAATACGAAAAATCAAAACCCTAACCATTCATCCTTCAATTTATGGCTTCTCTTTCATTTCTCAATATTGAGTTTTCTTCTTCTTTGTCCCTATTTATATATTTTTTATTTATATTTTTGTTCTAATTTTTGCCGTTTATATTTGCCCACCATATTTCATTTTCTACAATTTTCAGGCAATAGTTTCGATGAAATAAGTAAAATGTTACATTTTTAATTCATGATGGTGGAATCTGCAAGTGATTTGAAGGAAAACAGAAAAAAAATTGTTAAATGTGCTAAATGGATCCGGATAACTTATCCAGATCCGAGATATCCACCAAATTCGGATCCGGTTGCTAAATTCAAGATCCGAGCGAATCCGAATTCGGATAGGAAAAATGGAAATCGAACTCGGATCCAGATCAACCCTGATCCGATCCGAGTCCGACCCATTGACTACCCTAATCTGTATATATATATTTGGTTCTCGAAAAAAAATGTGTATATATATTTGTCGATATACGCTAGCTTGTGACATTAAGTTGTAGTAAATAAATTGAAAAGGTTATTCTCTCCTCAATTTCATTGGTTCGAACTTTCTATAACACCTACCATAATATACTGAATAATCTAACAAAATATTTTTAAAAAAAATTCTCAAATAACTGGGCTTAAAGGGCGTCTAAGTGACCCAAGACAATTGTGGAGATGCGTGAAAGTTGATCCGAAAACCATGATTTAAAATAAATTATAGGAAAAATTATTCAAACTATTATTCAAACTATTATTCAAACTATTATTCCTGATGTTTAGTATTATTATATTGAATACCTTTCATATTTATAAAATTACATAAACTATCCCTAAAGTATTAGATTCATTACAATTACTCATTTACGACGTTAATTTCTGACATCACATAGAAGAAATGGGTTCAAATCGATGGAGAAACGGGTAAAATCAATTTGCCACCCTTAATTTTGTGATTTCTTAGATAGTACCCAAGGTATATATGAAACTCAAACTTTTTCTGAAGAAATTAATGCAGTAATGAGATAATTGTAATAAATATAATACCTCAAGAATAGTTTGAGTAATTTTTCAAACATGGAGGTTGATTGTATAATTACACTAAACCTGAATGATAGTTTAAGTAATTCACCCTTAAATAGTAATAAGGAAAGAAATTGATGAAGAAAAAACTATTTTTTTATTTATTTACATTGCAGTGTCCGGAGACCAATTGTTACATGCGTCAAATGATTTTCTAGAGTCACTTGATAATCACGTCCGTTGTGATGTAAAATTCCTAGTATTGGTTGTTTATTATCTTGTATATCGATAATAATTGAAATAAATTTGTATATAATTTCTAATATAATGTTTGATGTAACAATATATTCATTGTATCATAAAAAAGAAAGTATACAATTTAATATTGTCCTATAATGCAAGAGAGTTGAACACCGCATGGGCAGTATGTAATAAATACATAAAATTATTTTTTATGCAAATTATAGCTTAAAAATTTATTAGTGGCTTAGATATTACTCCTTTCGTCCCATTTATTTTGCTCATTTGGTACGGTTAACTAGTCAACTTGACTAAATTTATAAAAATTATAATAAATAATTTAATTAGTATATTTTACTATCATATATATTAATATTTAAAAGGTTTAATACACTCTTAATGTGAATATTTTAATATGTTAAGTCACTTAAAAGATTGAAAAGTTTGACCGGTTACTGTAGCAAATGGAGCAAAATAAATGGGACGGATGGAATATTATAGAACTAATTAAGTATGGGAAATTATTTTTTATAAAAGAAATACGAATTACTCCTAATAATAACAAAAGGTCCATTCGGTTAACCAGTAAAATAAACCAAATTGATCCGGAAACTGAATAAAGTTTGGTTTGAACGAAAGGATTCCATTTCTATTCCAGTTCAGTTCAATTCGGTGAACACTCCCCATATAGACAAGAAGAGTTCATCAATTCATTTGTACATGCACTTGCCACTTTCTGCAAAATGTGACCTCTTCAAGTTCGCCAGAGGAAATTATATGGATCGGGTCGAGTTGAAGACAAAAGTTACATGGATTTGAACAGAGCAAAGAGACCCCATGCGAGCGCAACTTGATCTGCAAGAACTCAGACAGGGCAGACAAGAACATAGAGCCACACCGCAACCTGCTTTTAATTTTGTCCCACGTTTGTGAAAACGGAAATAAATTGGCTTAGAAATAGAGTAAGACTTTACTTCCTCGCGCTAATTTTGACAGCAACGGGATCTGAACAGTAGGGGCAGTTGCCAAAAAGAACATCGAATGACCTTCAATGCAAGTGAAATATGAGTATAAGAAACCAAGAAGCAAACTTATTAGTACAAGATATAAACAACAAAAACATATCCCATGTCAAGAAACTTATAAATACAGAGGTAGAACGACTTCATTTAATTTGAAAGAAGAATTCTCTATAATTTAGAACTTTTTTCCCGGATGCCATTTTCTGGAAATTACCAAAGTTAAGTGTGAATATCTTGTTGACATCAAAACCTTCTATTTTTTATATGTTTACATAGGTGGGTTTAAAGCCCTTTACCTTAATAAGACAATTTTCAGGTTCAACTTTCTTATACATCTATAGAGTGGACATTTTAAAATATAACCACCTATATACTCTATATACTGAACACCTGAAGTATAGTACTACAAGCTAAGGTATTCGTGTTTATTGTGAAGTTAAATATAAAATGAATTGATATCTGAATAGCATAACATACTGCCTAGTTGTTGTAATGGAGCGTAGCCAATCCCCAAGGCAAACAGTGTGAAAGCCCCGATTGCAGTTTCCATTTTCACATGTAAAGTCAGTTGCACTTCCACTACTAGCACCAAGTTCGTCATCTATCACACAAAATACACCACTTTAAAGTAATGAGCTCCCGTGTGCGTGTAAAGCTTTGTAACAAAAAACTAATACAGAGTTCCTCACCTATGGGAAGATATTGAGCATAACAAATGCCACATTCCACCTGCGACTCATTCTTCTGGCCATGTGGAGCTTGGGGCAATTGAGTGTCAAAAATACGTGCAAGGTTTTCCGAAAATGATTTTTCTTTCGCCCTACTTTTCCAGAATACAAAGCAACTATTTTATCAGATAATGGTAATCCAAGGAAAACTGTAAATGCTTATCAATCTATATAATGGTAATTTGAATGGAAATATATAGTTGTACCTATAACCTAAACATAATTGGAATTTGGAAACAATGATCTACTACACATTTAGGCATAAGTAAGTTTCTAAAGTCTTTGTTATCCAGAATTTTTAAGCATTTAAACGTGCATACCATTTTTTGCAGTTTCTCTTCCAAAGTTCCCTCATAACATTGACTCTAATATCTGAACCCAGAAAGCGACACCTATGTAAGAAGTTTGTCAGAGCAATTATACTGAAAAAATAACAATAAAAAAAACTTAATTTCAAGAATCTTACTCGGGTAGGCAGAGCGGATCACTGGCATTTATAGACAATATGATATAGCAATCATTTCCTTGAAAATAAAGAAACATAGAGGATTACAACAATAGAGAGAAACCAAATGATGAAGTAAAAGAAAAATATAATTTATCAGAATAAATTTAATAAAAGTTAACCTAAGTTGATTTGGCGGAATGATATTGCATGTTGTGAATGTTTTAAGTCAGTAACCCAAAAAGTCCGATCAATGTCATCCAAGGCGGACCAGAAATCCTGGAGCTTATTGACATGCTATGGTATTCAAGGGGAAAAAATCAATACGAATAATAGATCCACACAAAAAAGCACAAACAAAAATTAAATGAGTAAAAATAAACTTAGGCCTAAAAATTTCCCAAATGTACCTCACGAAATTGCTGAACAATATCTCTTAATTTTGAGTTTGATGACCATTCCAGATTGAAGTTATAAGGCACATCCTAACACATTTTATACACGCTACTTTTCAATAAAAAAAAAATTCATAAGATAAGCAAATACGGTATAGTAGAGGCGAAGAAGAACAAACCGCTGATGTTGAAGGTGGACAGCTAGGATAGTTCTTATCCAATGTTATCTCAAGAATATGTGTTCTTCCCTTATTATCCCTAGCACAAGTATTATAAACAACTGCATTCATTTAACATAAACTCCAACAAATTCCAAATGATCCAAACTAAGCTTCTTAAGTTTTTTAGTTTCATAATCTCGTAAAATTCTTAAAACTCAAAGAACTCATAGTGCTTGAATTACTGAAAAAGGGGAAATGAATTATGGATAATACCAGAATGTGTCCAAGAATGTTACCAAATCCAATAAGTAAATTATTAGTTAGGCTATGATAAACAAAAGTCGAAGCTCATTCTTCCATCATTTGATCCAAAAAAGAATAGACTTACACGACACGAAAACTAAGCAACGTCATATCTTTTCCAGATTTCATTAGGTGTTCCCATCCAACCTCTTCTACCTGTAGACATGCACAAAATAATTCTTCACATTCATGGATCAAAATTTACATGTGTCCACCGAAAACACAAAAACATTTTTGTCTTTGGCTCAATCAAAACGAAAATATATAGTAGTGTCTACTTCAACATATTTATTTGATTTACAATTTTTGCACATGTTCCGAAGATTTCAGAAAAGTGTCTCATATTTTACACTGAATGAAACATACTAAAAAAAACGAAATTTCAATCCATGCATATACTAAAAGCAACAGCCTTCAATACTAACCCCAAAATAATTTAATGAAAAACATGCAAATTTCATAAGATTGTAACCGAAAACTTAAAATGACTTGTTGAAAGTGTCAATCCAGAGAACAATATCTGACAATTTTAAGCAGAACAGCTCAAAATTGACGATTTTTTTTTACCTCCGAGTATATCCTGCGGCAAAAAGAAGATGATATTCCCAGTTTTCTTTCCTTGCTAGAGTCCATTTTAGCTTGCCTAAGTATCAATTTTGGGCGACCAATCTGTTACAGAACAATAATCAAACACCTTGCGGGCAATAATTTATCGTTTACTTTTCACAGATTATTGGCCCATGTGCAATATTTATGAAAATTGGATTGATTTAAGGTTCAGGCTAGTAATTTGTATGCTTTAGGAAATCGTATTTAAGTATTTTGATTAAAGAAAAGATTTATCGTTTAGGTTGAAGTCGTGATATTTAAATACTTCATCAGTGTTAATGTACGTAGAGAGTTGTTATATTTTCACCACTTAACTTCTAATTAGTACAAATTAAGCCCTAATCTTTAACATATTACAGCGTGTAACAACTCAAACAAAGTATACTGTTTTTTGGGCCAGAACTCAAAAGTATACTTTTTTTTTGTTTGTCCTTTCCTTTTTCCTTTTTTTTTCTGAGAAACAACTCAAAGTATACTGTTAAGATTGTGCAAATTAAGAATCTTAATAAGCAAAATTGAGCCCAAGAAAAAATTCACATATTTTGGCCCAAGACCAAGTTCAATTTCAACTAAGAGTGTCTAAAGTTTCGGCCCGAAATGTTTGAAGAAACATAACACCTAAGGCTTAGCCCAAGACCAAGTTCCATTTCCTTCATGTAAAGTTCAACATCAAACTATTGGGCAGTTTCGTTGATCTAATTCGAAATCGACCTGAATCTAACCTGAATTTATTAGGATTTTTATTTGACATCAAATATTTGATTAATTTGATTTAATTAAAAAAGTTTCATAATTCGAAATATGTAGAGAGAATATATATCTGAGTTGATCCAATTCGTTATAGATCTGGATCTGATAATAATATAAAAATAACTATATATAGACGCAATGTTTTCTTTCCATATGTAACATTAATAATGTTTTACTATCAATTTAACAATACATAATTCAATATTTTAGCTAATTTAGATATATTATTATCAATTCCACGGGTTTCCAACACGACTTGTTAAATCATGTTAATTAAATGATTAAATGTGTATTTGGTTAATCTTTAATATGTTGGAGATTAATGGACTATAACTAATGCTCGAACATGTGAGTTAAGTTGAATGATAATGTAATGTCAACTATCTGTTGTACAAAAAAATATTAGTGAAAGTTTTGAATATAAATATTTTACTGGATCTAAAAATGATCTGGAATCCAATCAAAAAAATTCGATGGACTCGAAAGTTTTAGACTCGAGGCAAGAATTGAGTTTGACAAAACTCGACTGGATATAAATAGAATCGAACTTGGATTAGGCATGATCAAACCTGAATCCGACCCTTTAACAACCCTAGCTAAAGTAGATTGAATTTGTGTCATTCAGAAATAATAAAGACTTGTGACAACAAAAATCAAACAAGTGCCCAAATACAAAAAAATACTATTATCTATGTAGTAAGAAAGCAGTGGTCATAATCCTTGTTTTTTTTTTTTCCCAATATATACGAAAGAGTAAAATTTAAGTACGTAATTGGATCTTCTTTTCCCATCCCTGCTTTGGGCCTACATTTGAGTCGGTCCAATTGAATTCTGAGTTGTCCATTGCAGAAAATAGGCCTGAAATAGCAAGCTAGCCACATCGACAGCTAATAATTTCATCTTTAAAGTAATTTAGATACATATATAGTAATAAATTATTAAGCTTAAATGAAGTGATAAAAAGCTGTTGCCACCTTAAAATTCAATGCATCATTTTGTAAAGTTTTTTTTTTTCCTTTTTAAGAATAATTTTGTAAGAGTTTATCAACTCCAGATAGTTAAAAAAAGGAAAAAAAGTAATTAACAATGTTAAAGTTGTTTCTATTTGCTTATTTCAAGTGGTAAAACAATTAAATATTATCAATAAAATGATTTGTAAATATATTAGCCACAAGAACTATAATTAAGTATTAATGACATTTTTGAATAAACAAAAATTGATAACTAAAAAATTATCACTGACATGAATCATTTTCTTTTTTCAGGAGAAAGTGCAATTTCATTTTTCATAGTTATTCATGAAACTCACTCTCATCATTGACTGCAAGAACTAATTAATCCTTAAAATTTAATTATTTGTAAATAAAATGCAAATTAAGTTGAAGCCGTGTCAGCTGTTTTGAAGAAAGCGTGATAACTAAGTAATCAAAATTTAGCACATTATAGTATGAGTGCATGATCTAATCAAACACGCCGACAACCTATCCAACATATGCCACGTGGCATCCAAATTGTTCCTTTCTTTAAACTTTCTTAGTGGACATTACGTGTGCTCTCACGGATTACAAATCTTCGATTTGCATTTTGTCTGAAAAAAGGACATTAAGATTGAGAATCAATTATTATAATCTACAAAATTAATCAAACTTAATTTGTACACTTGCCTTCTCTTGTTTCCCAATGGTCTTTTTACCTTTTCTTGGAAAAAAGAAGAGATAACATTGCACATGGCCACATATTTAACCCATACAATAAAGTTTTCTTTATCTTCTATTGATATAATTAGGATAAGAAATTATAAGTTGATTAATACAAAGATGGAAAAGATAGATTCACATAATGACATAATTACCGACCAAAAGAACTTAAGCATTTCTAATATTATAATTTGAAACACTGACGTGGGTATTGTTGGAGCTAACTGATTCATTTTTATTCTAGAGTTTCAGGAAAAAATATTAAAAAGAAGAAATGCAAGGTGTTGTAGATAACAATTGCGGGAAATACTCTAGCTTTAGTAGCACTAAAATTATAAAAATATGTTTTAAATTATTTTAAGGTAGGGTATTTGAAGAAAAGATGTGTGGCTATTTAAGGTTTTAACATAAGAATATATTTGAATTTGTATTAAATGTCCAATTTCGAAGAAATATCGGAGATTTTTTTTTTCCACAGAAAATAGTACTATGAAGTTTAACTTCAACTCAAAACGTGTAGCTTGACTACATTGAATAATTCTTCTTGAGAGAAACGACTATTACATTATTGGGTATTTAAGACTATATATACTTTCAAGTATTAACATGGTTTTGTTATTCACACTTAGTTTGATCCCCTACATATATTGATGTGGAAATATTCAAAATTTGAACTTGAGTATGATCGATCAAGAATAAACTGCAAATAATTTTCTACGATTTGTGATTTTGAAGAAGCCAACATGTGGGAACAAACAACAACGTGAGATCTAATGAAGATCTTCAAATTCTCTAGAAGTTATGGAAAATCTCTTAACGGTAATTAAGGTCTTAAAACCAGACCGTTGTGGAAATAATTACAGGATTAGTTACAGAATATTTATAGCATGGCATAAATTCAAGAGAATCCCGTATATCACGTCAATTGATTTTTGTATGTATTACCTTGTCACGGTATGGCAAAATCTATTTAAAAAACTTTTCAAAGCAAAGTACACACTGTAGAAGAAAGCTTAGTTATCGAAGTGGCTTGATCGGGAGTTGCCCCCGGCATAGTCTTTCCATGTTTTGCAAGCCATCTATCCCATTAAGAAGACAAATTAGATTCACTGATCGTGCATTAGCATTATATGACTTAAAATCCGAGTCGATATATAGAAAAGTATCCATACTATGTATAAATTTATAATACTCCGTATATCTTTTTATTTTATGGGCCACTAAGAAACCTAATACACTAATCCTAAATCAACTTTTGGATAACGTGACAGAAACGTCCAAACATAGGAAAATTAAAAGTGATGCTATCTAAAAATGGTGTTAAAAGAGTAGGAGATTGTTATGATGTTGATGGTGGCAAGTGATGACATGCATGATGATTAGGCCATGAAGAGAAAAGACGAAAAGAGACGCAGCTTCCGCGAATTTTACCCCATGCATGATTCGTTTGGTCCACACTTACAATTACAAACCACCATTAACAATTTTAATTTCCTAAGCAAAATTACTAAAAGAATTAATTGAATTAATTACTATATATGTATACACCGGAAGATTCCATATATTATTTTTCATATAAAAAAAAAAGAGATTCCATATATTATATGAGAAAGAAAAGTTAAAATGAACACTATATAAGGTTGAAGAAAAGAAAGATAATGTGGACCACAATAAAGACCGTGATAGATCCTCCTAATAATTCAGTGTTGGATTTTGGCCATCACCAATTATGATATGATGGCAGATGGCGTGTCTCTGAAGAAATACTTGTCAACAGCAGTAGTAATACTAGTTTAATTTATTTAATTCCATCACGCGTTTGGTTTACGATTTTACGAAAAATTTGAAAACATATTTCTTCTTTTTTTATTCACCAAGAAAAGACGAATGGCATGAGAAATCTCAAGGATTTAGAGTATTTTCAAAGATTCTTAAATATTTTCGATTTTCGTGTATTTGAAAAATAATTTATTTGTGTTTTGATATTGGATAAATTGTGGGTTTAAGTTGTGAATTTGGTCTTCATGATTTTAGTAAATTGTATATTTAAGCTTTTAGAGATGAAATGAATAGTAAATGTATGTTTCAAAAATTGATATTTTTTTTATATAAAAATGATGAAAATAAAAAAGATGGAATAATAGGGTAAGAGATATACTTACAATGTATTAAATAAAAATAGAGTTTGTTTATAAACTCATAAAAAGGATTAAAATCAATTTTCAAAATTAAGACAAAAATTTATATAAGTCTATAAAAAAAAACAAAAAAAAAAAATTATTCGTTCGACCTTTAAAAAAGCAATAAAGCGTTCAATGAAATAAAAAAGGGTCATTGCACTCTTCAGTCCGAGCTGTAAATACACAGCCTAGTAGATAAAAAAAAAAAAAAAAAAAAGCACCATTTACCTATTTCGAGAGTAACTTGAAGCCTTCAATCCAAATTTTATTTGAAATATATAACGCAATTTCAAAGGGTTTCACTAGCTACTTGATATGTGCGAATACAAATTTATATGATTTGAGCGGATGTGGATCTGTCCATGCTTCAAATGAATCTGAATTTGGGGTTCTATGCATCTTGAGATCTACTTTTGCTTCAATTAGATGTAAAACCTGAAATTATGAAAATTGCTTCAAATAGTCCCGTCGATGGCCATCTGATTCAAGATAAGTAAATTTTAAAATAATAACATACTGTAATATTTCCTTTAATTAATTTTGGTAGAAATGCATAAGTGAGACACATGTGATTCCGATAAATAATTTTTTTTCTTTTTTGAATTCCCAAGGGTATTAATTCCTTTCGAGGTGGGTTGGTCACATTAAATTAGTGTTTTAAGTTGTCTTGTCGCAATTTTTGTCGTCTTATCTGTAATTTAAGTCGTAAATTCATCCAAATTAAAATCAATGTCCATTAATTGTCAAACAAGCATAAAATTGCATTATAACTTTTGTGTCTTAATAACTAGTAGGTAGGGGAAGAAATAAAAGAAACATATTATTTTCCCTCCAATTTAAGTTGATCTAGCACATCAACATTATAAGATATGACAGCGTGGCAGCTAGAGGGACAAAATTCTCAATTTATTTGTTGTGTGACTATTTATGATCATTGATTTTAATTTCAACGAATTTATGCCTAAAAACAAAAAATACATAAATCATTAAAATATTTGCCAGAACTAAAAATATCTCATTTTCGACAAAGATTAAAGTTCTAATATTGTTTTTTACCACCTCAAAATTTTGGTATGACATTTCCCTTTTTTTCCTTTATTTTGACTCGTATGTTTAGATTAGAGATAGAAATCAATGGCTGTGAACCACGTAGAATGTTGTGTCCTTTCACAATTAATGGTCGTTTGGAAAGATACCGGGAAAATATATAGGTCTTTCTTTGGTCATATATAATAATTAGAGTGAGACAAAAATATCCCCAATACTTTATTTAACTCCCAAAAAATTTTCTGTATTATTTTAACTCCCAAAATTTTTCCTGTGATCTCAATTAAGTGCCAAATTCACCCCCAGAAAAAAGAGTGTGATTCAAACGCGAAAAATTGCAAGTATTTGTTCACATTTTACTTTTTATATGACAATTTTACCCCTGACATCGAAAGATAAAAACACGTCCTATGCTTTGCCTAACTCTAAAAAAAAACCCTATGCGTTATTTTAAATCTCAAAAAAACCCCTGTGTTTGATTTTAAATACCACACTCGGTCCAAGTAGTATATACTTATGTTTTCAAAAAGAATAAATAAATTTAAAAAAAAAATACAGAGGGGTAATTTTGTCATTCCAACAAAAGTCAAAAGTAAAATTTTACTTGGGTTGAGTGTGATAATTAAAATCAAACACAGGGGATTTTTGGGAGTTAAAATAACATAGGAATTTTTTGAGAGTTAGACAAAATACAGGGGTGTTTTCGTCTTTAGCTCATAATAATTATGATGAAGAGGTTAAGTGGGCCAAGTACAACCTAGAAATAATCAGATTATTAAAATGTAGTACTAAATCTGAAAAAATAGGTGGTGTAGGTCATAATTGGATATGAAGAAAAGAAAAAGAAAAGAAAAACGATAAGAGGCTACACGGGAACATCACGTGGGGCGTGACCCACCGGTCCCCTTAAAGTTTGGCCGTCTCACGCGGCCATCACGCGCATGACCATGATCCTCGTAACATTCCATTACTATAATGATAAGTAGATTTTTTATTTTTATTTTTAATACTCCTCCGATTTTATTTTTCACATGGATTAAAAAATTCTTTAATTACTCACTTTTATGATAAAATGATAAAAATACATTTTTAATAATTGTTTTAATTAATGTAATTGGTTTTTGTACACTCTAATTTATTGTGTGCATATTAATCTAAAAGTACGAAAGGGTAAATTTGAAAGAAAAAAATTTGGAAATTAAAATGTGACAACTAATTTGAAAAATGAAAATTCTGCAAATGCGACAATTAAAATAAAACGGAGGGAGTATAACTTTCGGCTAGATCATTTCATTTATTTTTTCGAGGATTTATGATGTTTTTCGTTCAGTCCTTGATCTACATGCCTCTATTATCTTAAATACATGTTATTTTATTAAAAACAAAAGATTTCTAAATACATGTCGTTTAAGAAATTCAAAAAAGACTTAAATGTTGTTTGGACAATTTTACCCTACCTCATTAATGAGGAATATTTACCTAATGAGACAGCAGCTCGGAAAACTACATGCATCCAGCCAAGGAATCAAAATCGAAGTCGAAGGGCTCTCCCTATAAGTTGCATATTTTTCTGTTTATTTTCTTTCAGTGATAGTTTCGTACTATAAGACTTTTATTTTCTTTAATGTAGATACATAATTAATAGTTTTTTTTAATTCTTGTTCAACAACTTTAAACGGCATGTATTTAGAAATTGATGAAATATGTTGATTTAGTAATATATTCTCAAATAATAATCTGACTACGTATACGCAGACAAGTACACGTGACCTAACTTCTTGTATCCTAGTCTTAACTACCTAAAATGAACAGTCACACATCATTATAACCTCTAAACTGATTATATTATCCTCCCTTCTAAAAGGTGAGATAAGGATGAAAGGAATCATTTTTAAAGATGTTGTATACTTGTATGTGATTTATTGATAACTTAATATTCTTGGGAACAAATCAAAGATTTCTTATCAGAAAAAAAAATTATAAATTTAAGATACTCATTGATATAATATGACATACATAGTGTAATTGATTTGAGTCGATGTAGTATTATAATGCAGTTAATTCATTTGTCCATAATATATTATTGATGTATATATAATATCATGCTGCCATTTTTGTCAGTTTATATAAAATAGATGATATAATCTTGAAAGTAACAAATTTTAATTGTGTATTTCATTAAAATCATAGGCAGTGTAAATATATTACATAATTTTCTCAGAGATTGTAGCTAACACTAATTTTTTTTTTTAAGATGTTGAATACATTGTTACATCAAACACTATATCGAATCGAAACTATTACAATGATATCAAAGTAAACTAATTACTAGTATTAAACTAGAGAAATACTAGTATGAAACTAGAGAAAATATCCATACTCGTGGGAGTTGAAAATGATTAAATATATTTTTAAATTATAATTTTATAAACATTCAAATTGTAGTAGAGGTCATTGGTGGGGGCTGGCTGACTTTTCCTTGGGGTTGAAAAATAACATCGCGAGACATACTAGATTATATGCATGATGTATTATCAATAGATAAGATTAGATAAAATGAACAATTTTTTATTTTATTTTATTTTTTTATTGTTGTGAACAGAAAATAACTAATAATTACTGGATAAAATGCGTGTACCTAATGGCGTTGCATGTGTACCTAATGGCGTTGCAAAGGTAACATCAATCTTCGTGTCTTGCATGATGTACTATATATCTCTATGATCAAAAGCTAACTAAACTGAATAGCTAAAATTTAAATTATAGGAAAATAATTAACTTATCAGTGGATGTAGTATATGTGTGTATGTTATAATATAGAATTCTATCGAATATAGTTAGACATTGTAGAGTAGATAAGCAGCTCTTTTTCTTCTTTTTCTTCTTTTGTCCTGAATAAATTGATTTGTGCTGATCTTATAATAGAAAATTATTATAAGATGAATCAAAATTTCAATCCAAACTTTGCTCTTTTGCATATGTTCAAGGTTTTTAAAGGTAACTTGCATTTGAGTCTGGCTAGTAATATAAGAGTATTGTCTAGATTCAAATATATGTTGGAGTTTTTATAGGTGAATGAAATAATTAAGTTGAGAGAAGAGTTGTGTCTGTTCGATCCAAAGAGGTACCATTTGGACCGAAACATTGTGATTTGCGAAAATGTATTTTTACGTCTATAAATATAAGACAGAATCTGGCCAATTCTGAGTCAATAAATAACAACTAAATTTAAACTAAAGTACATTTATATGCTATAATACGTGTACAACTATGTGTAAATTTTAATTGCATAAATAAATACACAGATTGTTAAACACCAACAATATACAGGTCATGTTATTTTTCTTATTCATAATAATTTTGTTAGTGTAATCATTTGAAGTTATGTTCTGATAATGTAATTCATCAATTCAATCTACAATATTATTCGTCTTCTACCGTGATTGATCAATAATAATACTTTTAAGAAAATAACTTACCACATAAAATTATTCATGTAAGTTTAACAGATTGAGTGCGTGCGGCCATTGTTGTGGACTTTAAACTTTTAAATATCACCCACCAATAATAGACCAATAATTGAGAATTTAAGCCAAAAAAGGCGCAATTATGCCAATAAGGCCATATATAGCACATACCCCGTTGGTAAACCCGAAGTCCTAGAACCAAGATGTCTTAGGTTCAACTCTCACTGATGTGAATTTTTCTCCTAGTTTAATATTAGTATTTGATTATTAATTTTTTTTTTAATTTAGTTGTAATCGATCGATAGATTTCCGATTTAGTATTATTAATGTAATCAAATTAATGTAATGATCGTTTATGTGGGGCAAAAAAAAGGCGCAATTATTAATTATAACCACCAATAAAAGAATAACAATAAAGCCTTCACTATATATAATCTTAAAATTTACAAACATTTCACATAAAATAATAATATAAAAAAACATAATTAGTAATTTAATTTTCTAGTTCCTACCATAAATTAGCTACGCTTATCTTTTTAGTTTTACTACAAGCCCTTAACCATATCAAAAAGAAGGTTGTGGCATGGGTCCATATACTAGCAAACACTACTTTCTTCACCTTTTTCCCTAAAGCAGGGGTAATTAAGTAATTAACTAACAAGCTGCAGATGGATTTGTGAAGGGATTATAAAAGTGCGGCTTTGGAGCCATGGTAAAGTTGCTCTTAGCCGCGTTCTCCGCGCCGCCGCCGCCGCCGATCCTTTCACACGAGGGGCACATGGTGAGCGTCGCCGCCGGCAGCTGCATGTAAAGCGGCTGAGCCAATTTCAAAGCCT
The DNA here is from genome assembly GCA_034814905.1 of Penstemon davidsonii. NCBI lineage: Eukaryota > Viridiplantae > Streptophyta > Magnoliopsida > Lamiales > Plantaginaceae > Penstemon > Penstemon davidsonii. The sequence continues at coordinate 12,696,303 of JAYDYQ010002688.1, forward strand.
TCAGCTCCTGTAGCTCTTTCTGAAGCCGCCGATTCTCGTCCGTTAGCGACTCGCAACATTTCTTCAAGAACTCACAGTCTACTTCTGTTTGCTTCAGCTTAGTTCTGTCAATTGAAAATAAATAATTTAATTAATTAATTGATTTCTTTAAATAAAAATAGTGTCGATATAATTTTGGCTAATAGGTAAAAAAGTTGAAACACGAGGGCCCGTGGAGATATTTCGAATGATATTTTGGGAGATTTTACAATTTTAGCCCTACAAAATTTAATCCGAAATAATTTTAATTTTACGTACTATAAAATTTTAATTTCATTTGAATTTTTTAGCTCATCACCTTCTTCTTATTTAATTTAGGACGAAAAGTACAAAACTCGGACACTAATACAAGAAGAAAATAGCTTTGGCTTTCCGGGACAATTTGTGGGACCTCGTGTTTAACTATTTTTATCAAATAAGACAGACTTCATTTTGTAATTAGATGAAAAAAGATGATCACAGGACCAAAATATGCAAACTATTTTAGAAATTAGTTTCAAAATTGAATTTTTATATAATACGAGATCAGAACGAAACAACTTTTTTTTTAAAAAAAAATTATGACCAAAAGCATAGTACGTGAATAAAATTATCGAACGTCAAATTTAGAGAGTCTAAGTAAATTTTGCCATTAATTTCATCTTTTATCAAGATAATGGAAAATTAAGCCAAGATCTCGCTTAATATTATGTTAAGATTAAAAAAAAAAAAAATAGTTTAAAGAGGTGAGGATGAGATTTAAGACCTTGCTCTTCTGTTCTGGAACCACACTTCAACCTGTCGTGGCCTAAGCTTCAACTCCCGAGCCAATTCTTGCTTTTGTTTCTGATTAACAAATAATAAATCCTTTTAAGAAAAATTAACAAGGAATTATAATTATAATTATAATAATTAATTAATTAATGACGTCATAACAAAACATACAGGATTGAGAGTGCTGTGTATCTTGAAGCTTTCCTCCAAAAGGGCAGATTGGACTTTAGTCAACCTAAGCTTCTTCCTTCCATTAATTAATCCATCATCATCTTCATCAGTTGTACTATTGATTAAGTTTCTAGAAGAAAGCACAACCTCTTCACTCCCCATCTCCCTCTCTCTTTTCACGCTGCTAACGTTGGACACAAAAGACGAAGCGCCACTGTCTTGTCTGTACAAATTATCCAAGTACTGACCTTTAATGTTGTTGTCGGAAAATTCCACCTTCTTTACCGTTGAATCATAGATTTCTCCGGAGAGGCTTAGAGTCAATGATGGCAATTCTGATTTACTATTAATTTTGACTTTATTATTAGACTTTGTTGTTTCTACGGTACTTGATGATGAAAATCCCAAGCCTAGAACTAAGCTTGTGTTGTATAAATCATCCAAACCCATTTCTTTTCTTTCTTTTTTTTGGGAGTTTGGGAATGGAGGAGTTTTTGTGCTAGTATTTATTGAGAGAGAAAAAAAAAGGAGTCTTTTTTATTTTATTGAAATGAAATGAGATTAAGGGGGGGTGGAGGAGACTTATAATGTAATGGGATGGTTGATTGGTGGGTGGTTGGCAATCTATGATTAAGTATTAATAATCAACGGATTGAATGAGTAGGGAAAGGAATTTGGTTGAGGAAAATCATGATGAAAAGTCACTCTCTCTTTCTATCTCATCATCCTCTAGAAAAAAATATTTCATTTAATTCGAATTAGGTATAATTACAGTCGTATGACTCACATCGTACATATACTTTTGTCTTGGTTATTAATTTTTTTATTTTATTTTATTTGAATTGAGTTAATTCGAGAATATTCGTCTTTCAATAACGAGCAACTTAATTTGAAAGAATAGTATCTCACTATTATGTTATAGATATTGAGGTATACTGATTTAAAATTGTAGAATTTACGAATACATGTGTATGTGTATTGCGTATACTAAATATTAGTATTGTGGGATAGACGAATAATTATTAAAATAAAAAAGGACAAGCATCAAAATATGACACACATTGGTTGACCATTTGGGGATACTTAATATTATCTCCAATTATGACTACAGAAAACGATGAGGAATTGAAAAGAAATTCAGATGTGAAGAATCAAAGTAAAGAATGAATACGTGGGATTCACATGGAATTATTGGGGAACAGACATCAACAGAATGATTCTTAATTTCTGCCATCTCGCCACCCATTAGCACTCCAACTTAGACTGTTTTCACCACTATTAATTCTCTCTTAATTTTATCATGATTAAATTCCTTAGCCATTTGCAATTTAATTTACCTTTTATTTATTTATTTTATTTTGTGGTTTTGACTTTTGAGTGCCTAATTTCATCAATATACTTGTTCAAATACCGTACTGTATATTCGTGATAACACGTACGTTTTAAAGTTGCAATTATTCTTTATCAGTGGTGAAATTTCTTTATAGCGGTATGAAAGAGCTTTTGTTTATAGAAGGAACTTGTTCTCATAATTGGACCAAATATTAAGTCTTATGATGTGTAATGTCGACATATTTGTCCTCTACCCTTTTTTTTCTTCCGCAAATTATATTTTCTGTTCCACATAATTAATTTACACCATTCCCACTATTGCTTCGTACTTTATAAGATTCTACACAGATATTACAAAATTATATTTTTGGCAATTTAAGTATCCTATAAATAATTTATATTTAGCATATCATAATTTTGCATTGTTGGTCACAAGTTGAACGAAAAGTTAGTGATGGGACCAAAAGTGCATATTATTTTAATAGATGTGTATTTAAAGTACAATTTTGTGAAGTGTGAAATCAAACTATCGAAAAATCATTCATGATCATGTAAGACTAAAAACGCAATGCTTGAAACTAGCTATGTGTATGAAAAAAATACTACTTCCAATTTGATTAACTAGATGCGATCAAATCCAGTTTGAAGTAATAATGTCCTATATTGTTAACCTGGGTTATGGCAGCAATTGTCTTGTTGCGGAGGTCAGGATCAAGTCACAGTCAAATATTGTGGACGTTTGTGTGTGTGAATGCATTATAAGACTAGGGTATGCACATTTTCTAACTTGAATTGGTTTGAGGGCAACTGGTAGTGTCTGAGGTCCTACATAAATGGAGCCAATGTCACGGGTTTGATTCCTAGAGGGAGCAATTGTTGAGGGAAAGATTGTTAATCTGAGTTATGGCAGCAATTGTCTTATGGCGGAGGTGAGGGTCAAGTCACAGTCGAATGTCATTGACGCTTGTGTGTGTGATGCACTATAAAACTAATATATATGCGCATTTCCTAACACCAATTGGTAAGACGTCCATATAATGAATTGATGGATGATTGATTGCAAAATTAAAAATTAGTAATAATATTTTTTTGAGATAGGATAGGACCCCCATGATTTGTGGGTGAATTTGGTAGGGGGGCCGTGGCACGAGCCCTTTTCCTCCGTAGAAATCATATAGATTGTGAAAAAGAATTCAATCCCATTCATAATGGGGCCAGTCATGAGTCACCTGTGTAACGTGTTTGGCTTGGAGATGTTGGACAAAGAATTGAATGCAAAATAAATTTGCAATATTTTGTTTGAAATAGTCGTTTCATCTCAGGATACACACAATTTAAAAATAAATAAAACTTGCTGTTTGGGCAGACCACATATGACTTGTCTCTTACACCATTCCTAGTTTAATTTGTTGGAAATGGGTCTCATGTTACTTTGCTGACTATTTCTTTCGCCTTTTCCAGTCAACAATAAAGTGGAGGGTGGGAATGTATTTTCCACTACAAAAATAAGAAAATCTTAGTTAATTAAGACATGACTTAAATGGACATAATATTTTCTAAACAAATGCATAGGGTTAATTATCAATTGCCTCCTGATAAATTAAAGTCTAACGCTAAGTTGGACTCTATAAAATTTCATGTTACTTTATGTGAAAATTTTAAACAGAAATGATGCCTCATTCGTATTGTAGATGGGGATCAGTGTTGACCCGAAATAGACGCATACAAATTATAACAAAATTAAATATTCATGCATATTACACATGGAGTAAACCGTTGATATAAATATATAAAATATCATTTGATTATACATATATATATGGAAAAATTATCAATTATATAAATATATGATAACACATGAGCGTAATCCGCTACATTTATAATAACACTTGGGAAAACATGTATATTGATACTGGTTAACGTTGCATAAATGAGGTGTTGGAGGTTACGTGAGGGTGTGTTCATTCCTCCACACTAAGTAATTTAGGGTCTATTTGGAAGAGTTTTGACTCGATTTCACTGGTTCTTTGGTTTAAAAAAATGGTTTGAATGGTCTCGATGAAATCTTGAAAAAAAATGGATGTTGGGTTCGTGATTTTGAAAAAGTTGAAATCCCATTTGAGTTTGGATATTGGGGTTTGGGAAAAAGAAATAAGTGGTAGGTGTCAAATTAATTTTTTAATAAAGATTGAGGGAGAAATGGTAAGTGTCAAATCAATGTTTTATGGAATTTCAAAAGTTTGGGTAAGGGATTGTGGATAAGCTTGATAGATCTCCATAAGAGTTGTGACTCAATTTCACGAGACCCGCGAAACCGGGCAAAATATATTACAAATAGGGCCTTTAGGTCTAATAACCTTATATAAGCGACGTGAATTAATTTCATAATTAAAAACGGGGGCATCTCTCCATTTAGAGGGATCAAATGAATATTATGAATATTACAATGGGGGTAAAATGTCATATTACACTTGTTTGTGAATACTTTTGAACGAGTAGAATCTAATTTGAACTAAAATAACCCAACAAATTGTTGGAAAATAAATAAAGATGTGAACCAAATTAGAAAAGGTTAGTTTATTAATTCAATTAACTAGTTTCGCCCGTTTGTTGTGTGGGAAAGAGAAAAAGGAAAAATAAAGTAGGCCAAACACACCATAATTTGATGGAGCTTATAATGGTGATCGAATATGATTCATGAACACGAATCAGGATCTTTGCTTAACTAGAAAGTTGATGGGGAGAGGGTGTGTTTGGGGCCTACCAATCTGTAGTCTTGCAAACACATTCAATAATGCATTGTCGGATATGATATGATGAGAAGTTAGGTCACCTATGAAGCATGATTTTTAGAATATTATATTTAAGGTTGTAAAAATAATGTGCACTTTCTCTTATTTCTATTGCTTTTGCTCGAAGAGTTTCTACCAAGTTGCCCTGCAGTCCTAACTCACAATTAAGTGCAATTATTGAATATCAGTTATATTTAAAAAAACAAAATCATGTGACCAATGATGACGAGGCACTTGTGTGATTTGCTTATAAATATGAATTGTCTTCACGTGAACATTAACATTCTTGCCCAAAAAATTAAATCACGTAATTGATTATGTGATGTGATGACTTAACTAATAATGAGATTACATTCTGTCTATAAGGTAAAAACCGTAATTTGTAGTCTCGTAAAACTAGACTCTTCAACAATTTTGATCTCAATTTTCTAAAACATTAATTTGTATTAATTAACCTTGCACTTTATAAAATTGTACGTTTGATCTCAATCTTTCAAATATTTTGTACATTTGATCTCATAGAATAATACATGTTTGATATTTTGGCACACATAACCATCATGTACTGTATTTTCGATCTCAAATTAAATTGAATCAAATCTTGAGATAAGAAGTATAATTTTATGAAATGTAAAACCAAAATAATTAAAAGTCCAGTCTCGTGACACTAAACATGCATGTTCCCCTTTAACATAACATACATATCTAAATTCTACAATTGTGAAGAAATATATTATTTTAAAAAAGAAAGATCTAATTGTAATTGTTAGTATATGTTCTCTTAGATATTTCATTCATTTTTTGTTTGTGTCTGTGAGTGGGTGGGTGGGGGAGGGGGTGGAGTTGTTTGTTCTTGTGACTTGTAATAGGCGGGTAATAACTTCAATTGTAGGAGTGGCCACATTAATTAGTCTTGCATGAGGAATGTGTGAGACACCAAAATCCACGAGGATTATCTTAGCAGATCAAGTTTGAAAATTAGGTCAATTTTTTTATTAAATATATTAATCATCAATTATTTCATAAATAAAATTGTCCAAGTACAAATCCATGTAATAAACAACTAGCAAAAACTAAAAATAGATTTAAAACAGATGTTCACATTAATGTGAGTTAAACCCAAGACTTCTTAGTCTTGATATTAGAGGTCGACCGCTTAAGGAACTGGGGGAGGCGACCGCCCCCAACAATATTTGGCTTTAATATATTAGTAGACTTATTTGCCCAATTTGATAATAAAAAACTCATTGGCCCACTGGTAATACAACAGCAATAATAAGCTGATAGTCCAAGTCCTCCTATGTACATTCTACTTTTTAAAATGTTTTTAGGCGATTTTTCCTATATTTTAGACGATTTTCCTTTCTTAATACATAGATAATTAATATGGTTATAAGGATTAACATATTTTGGGAGGCCGTTGCCTAGTAGTTTATTACTAGTATCTGGTAGTTATTTATTATTTATAATTCTTTGGGCTTGAGCAATTATTGAAATGATTTCTGATATAATGACTAATGATAAATGTATTCTAAAAAATAAAAAAGGGATTAACATATTTTGGTAGTTTTTATAGCATTGTTTTGGTCACAGGATTAGATTTATGGTGTAAAATGTGTTCATGTTTTATCAATTTCTCAATATCTTGAATCACTTGTTGAATAGACTCGCAATTTTTTTTACTAGTATAATTTTTCGCCTATTATTGGATAAAATTAGAGTGTTGTTTCATTTTAATTTAGCTCTTGTGGTTTTATCACTACATCGAAAAGGTATCGGATTTGCTAAATAATTACTCCCCCCTCCCCCTAATTGAAACCCGCTAGTTCTACCCCTGTTTGCTGCCTCAGCTTTGTCAGTGAATGCTATTAGGCTTCGACCTCATTGACAAAATTAGGTCAGATGTTATTTATATTTTAAACCAAGCAGACGTTCATTCCTTCCTATGCAGGTCCCTATATAAATAGACCTTACTAATTTAATTTGACCATATTTTTTTGGCTATATATAATACAAACTAGGGTCTGTCTAAAATGAGATTTTGAGGGATGGGGAGCACATGATATATCATTTATCTTGGGGACACATGTCCCCTTAGAATTTAACTTTAAATAATTTATTTTCTTAAAGACAAATTTATCCTTTTTAATGAGTGAATTCAAAACACCCCTTGTATTTTGTCTAAGTATAAAAAAAACCTATGTTATTTTTATTAGCAACAAAACCTTGTACTTTTTTTATTAACAAAGAAAATCCCTCTCAAGTCGAAATGACAATTTTACCCCACCAAACAATGCAAACATCCCTATTACCTAAAAGATTACCAATAACCTCTGGTAGCTTTAAAAATTGGGAATACACCCGCTCCTCCCTTTTTTTTTTTTTTGAAAAAATTGACAAAATTCTCCATATGATTTATGAATCCCATATCAAAAAGTTGACAAAAATCTTATCCACCACAGTTACTTGTTTTGGCATTTTACCACCCATATTTACAAAATAAACACTTTACCCCCTCAAATGATTTTATGCAATTTTTGTTTGACGAAAAAATGTACATGTGCCCCTCACATGAATTTTCAAAGGGTAAATTAGTCACATCACTTCTTACTTGTCCAAATACTTGACTCATTTCTTGTGAACCAACTATCTAAAGGTTAGTAGAAAAAAAATTATTTGTAAAGAGAGAGGAAAAAATGCGTGTCGGTGAAATATTTGGGCGAAAAATCGATGTTGGAACTAATTTACCCTTAAAATACACAAGTGAAACGCATATCTATATTTTTTGGTGATCGGAATTGGCTTAAAATCATTTGAGGGAAAAGGTGCAACTGATTCTATACGTGCTTATTTTATACTTTTGGGTGGTAAAATTCAAAATATGTAACTTTGAGAGGGGGTGTAATGTGCATTTTTCCTTTAAAAAATTTCAAATGATCTTATATTGATGGTCTTAATTGTCAATTCGTATAAAAATTCAATTACTTGAGAGATTATTTTCGTATAAAATTTTGATTACTTGAGAGATTTTTTTTTGGGAAAGAGATAAAATTAACTAGAGATAAGGGAGAAATTTTTAAACATATTAATTTAAGGGTTACCATGTAATTTAATATATGTTTATTTTTTCTAAATGTCCAATGCCACGTCATCATTGGACATTTTGACCAAAAATTGTGGTTCAAATTTGTTGTTGACTTTTTTTAGTGGTTGAAATGAGACATCTCATGTACATCCATGTTCCATAAAATCTTATTTTAGAAAGACCCTGCAACTAACAATAGTAGATGATTGGTTGATCAATACTTCTTGATTAAGATAAAAAGCGAAGGACCCTGTTTTAGAAAGAGAGAAATACATTTGAATTAAGGTACTAATAGGACAATGTCAATTCGTTGATCAAAATTTTGTTTTCGGTGTATATTATCGTTGGATAAATATTGAAGACTTTGCGGGAAAAAAAAATCGCAATTTTTTTGGAAGCATCACAAAATTTGTGAAAAAATTATTAAATTTAAAAAAAAAAAGAGTTTCAAGGCAAACAAAGAATTTCAAAACTACACATTACTTTGTATTCATTGATTCAAAATCTGTAACGCTTTAACATTTTTGACGGAAACATCAGAAATGTTGATCCACCTATAAATCATTATTACATTAAATATTGAATTTCGTTTATTGATCAAAATTTTCTAATTGTAGTTCAAAAGTGCAAATTTTCTTAAATAACTAGTGCTAATGCAATAGCACATGATGAGTCCAAGTAAATCATTAACTAAATAAATGCAAAACATCCAAGCTTTTGTCTTTTCATGACTCCATTAAAAAAAAAAATCCAAACTGTTGTCTTTGAACGGGTCGATATACCAAAAGCAACTAGATTAGCATTGACTTAATTTGTCATAATATTTTTCGTTTAGATTTCTCTATTGGGCATGACACGGTTGAACTTCCACTTTAATTATCAGCAAATTTTAAAATCAAGCCGCCCTAACTTGCACTTTAATTGGTTTATGGATATAGAATATTACGAATTCATGATACTAATCATCTATAATTAATCTATATAGTTAATGATACCCTAAAATATCATCCAATCAAGAAAATAATATTAAATAATCCATAACAGTTCATGATACTAATCATCCATAACAAATCTAATTAATGGCATCCTTAAATTTCATCCTATCAGGAAAAATAATATTAAATACAAGGGAACAAGTGGATATGTACTTATATCACCATTACTTTTTTTGTCGCTCGTGTGCCCAAAAGTCGCAAGCTCTAACGTTAGTGGCCCTCAAACATTAATTAATATTTAATGATTTGGTATTTTACATGATATACATTGATTACTCCCAACAGAAAAAGGCTAATTATAATGGTTAGTACAACTATTTAGTACGAGTATAAGATAGAGTATGAATTTGTAATAAATGTTTATCAGAATAACTATTTTTTATATATAATTAATAAGATTATAACATTAAATATAGATCAAAGATGGTGCAGTATATATGATTTTAATTATTCCAACAAAATAAACACGTACATGGCTTTTCAAGTTCTTACCGTATTATTGAAATTTCAAAGTTGCATATTAATTTAGTTATTCCTTAGTTATCACTAAAAAAAAATTAAATTTTAGTGATAAAATTTTATGTGACAATGTTAAAGCTGTCACTTCTTATATATATTAAGCGACAATAACTCAAATATTGTCACTAAAATTATTTTCATAAACATACTAGTGACAAAAATTGTAAAAAGTTGTCACTATTGACATTTAGCGACACCCCAAAAGTGACAACATTTTGGTTGTCACTTTTGGGGTGTCGCTAATTGTCAATAGTGACAACTTAAGTCACCATATATTTATCATTAATAGCTATTAGTGACAACTTAAAAATATATTTTTATCACTATTGCACTTGTCACCATTATTATAATGACAAAATTAATATTTTTATCACTAAATGCATACAAAGAGTCCACATTATCACTTATTTTTTTTGTCTCTTAAGCTCAATTTTCTTGTAGTTTGTAAGTATAACTGGAAATAAAACTAAGTTGTTTGATAAAATTCGTTTGAGCTCGTTACATGTCAAATAAGTTTGAATAATATTTTTTGTTTGATAACTTTTGAATCTTGATTCGAACTCAACTTGATATACCCAAATAACTAAAATTGATAAAATATATATACAAATATCGAATTACTTAATTTTAATTCATATTTGATTCGAGTAAAGCTAGCTCGTCCGAGTTTGGTTCCTTGATGCTACGACTATTCCGAATGTTATTCCACCTTCCATTATAAACATTATTTTATGGAGTTAATTACCATCAATGTAATCTATTCGGTTCTTAAGGAAAACGCAAATCAAACTCGATAGAGCAATATTTTAACCAATTTTAAATTAACTTCGTAAATCTCTAGGTAGACTTGGGCAAACAAAAAATTGAAAAGAATATCAATTTCGTGAATTTTGTGATAAGTTTACTTTAAAGTGTGTGACACATAAATCAACGGTTTAGACAAAAGGGACCCGCCAATGATTTGGTATAAGTGACGTTTTATTCGATTGAGGATTCATAATTACATGCATTAATTTGAGCTTAGAAATTGGCAATGATGAAGGGCATATTTTTTCTGAGGGGATAACTTTTTTGTGCTGTCCGTTGTTAGTTCCTGTCTTTCCGCTCACCCCTCCAATGTTGCTATTAGTTGTTCATATCATATAATTTGTGCCACATTCACTTCTCCAATTTTTATTTCTCTACTCACTCTTTGGTCTTATCTATACGTTCCTTGCTAATTGTCAAAAAATATGTGAAAATATTTTCGTATGTGCCATGTTTTCAAATTTTGAAACATGATTGTCATTTAAAACATAAAAGTATGCCAAATTATTTGTGATTAAACTGTGCAGTATACCACAGACACTAGTAATATATATTAGTAAAGTAAAATGCAAAATATAACCTATGCATTTTTTTCACGTTAGAAAACCCGTGTGTTAGTTTTATTAACAAATTAACTCTTTTGTGTTAACAAGTCACGTAGAGTTACCTCACTCTCATGTCATTGTGTGTTTCACTTGTTGTAAGGGGAGTGTTTTTCATGATTTGTGAGCAACGACGATTATATTCCTAAATATTCCTAAATGTTAGATTTTATTTTTGAAATAACATACAAAAAACCATAATTCTTCTAAAAAAATGACAACACCTCACTATAACTTACTCATGTTCTCAAGTACATAAAATGTTAATCATAATCAAAGAAGGCACTATAACTAGCATAGACAAAAGAAATCTACTAGTAAATTACCTCAATTATATCTTTCCATCTATTTCTTTTATTTAATTCCATTAATCATTAGACATAATAATCAAGGAAATGTAAATCAATCATATAATAAGTGAGTACTAAAGAACGAAACACACAAGAATACAAATTAGTCCAAATCTGGCCCTTAATAATGATGACGATAAGGATCATGTGCATTTCACAATGAATAATTGAAACACAAGATATCTAGTTTGGAATTTTTCCCTCAATAAGTAAAAGGTTAAATATCATATCGCACCGACTATAATTAAAGCAATTGCTTTTTATTAGCTTTGCCCCCACTCTCTTTCAAATCTTATGCAATATCATTCATCATTTCTTGCCAAGACCTTTTGTAGGATTAGACTTTCATATAGAAGCATCATTCTTTCATTTTAAAGTGGGAAAAAGCCACCCCCACCCCCACTATGTTGACTTCTCATCATCTAGAAATAGCAAAAGTGTTGTATACTTTTCTATCCATTTTTCTTATCTAGCACAAAGTTTTATATGAAATTATAAAGTGATTTTTTTTAAATATTCTAGTGGTTGATATTATTGTTGTAAGAAGTATTATTTCTTACAATCATTGCATTTGATATGGTACAACGAAGTTAATTAAGTTTGTATGACAAATATACAATCAAATGAGATTATGAAACATCATGAATTTAGTAATTCAAAAAATAATTATATGTTGCACTATAAACGTCGCAGCAACTGCATAAAACAATTTTTCATATATGAGTAGGTGGTTATGCAAAGAAAATAAAGAATGTCTAATGATGTAGAAGAAAGAAATTGGGACAAGATGAGTAGTTTATGTATGCATAGAAGGTCCCATCCAAGACAAATTGGTTGTGGATTTAATAGCAATTTGTAAGTTGCTATTAGAGTGAGATTACAATTCAAGGTTTTTGTACCTTATTGTGTAGCACAAAGTCATGGCAAATGGGGTCCCCTCAATTCGCACATAATTTTGAAGGATTCATGTTAGATGTACCTAACACAAAGCTAAATGGGCTTGATCGATAATGGACATGCAATTTCAAAGACAGATGGTCGTAGGCATGGGCTCTAAGTATTTAATTGCGTCCAGTTTGGGTAAAGGTATATAATAAAGACATGTTTCTCATACTTTTTGCAAAATAAATACTCAACAAAATTAATTTAGTAATTTATAGCTTTATTTCGTAAAAAACTTATTTGCCTATTCAGTGAGAAATTTTACAAATATTTTATCTGGCCGTTAACTTTAACACCGAACATCAAAACATCTCTATTTTATGTGTATTTGATGAGGTATATATTTTGATAGTTCCCTTTCTTGGATATATATCAAAATTGATAAAATAATGGAGAAAAAGAAAACATCAATGCATTTTTTATTTCAGAAAATACGATGTTGTTCCTTTATTCTTGTAAAAAATGTAGATGTATCATTCATTTAGAAGAGGTCAACTTTTAGTTTACATTCTCAGTATTCATCACCTTATTAAAGGTGGGCATGATTCTTTTCTATTCATAACTTAAAAGGATATATTTTAAAATTGGATAAGTTTAATTTTATAGCCTATGTTTATCATGATTTAATATTCGCATTTTCTAACTTTTGTACCCTCTAAATATTTTCGTCATAGGATACTGAATTGAGCTTGAGAAGAATATATTTTGCACTTGCCAATATGCAATCAGCCTTTCTCAACTTTTTTATTCGTGTTAGCTTTATTTCCATTGTAAAAACTGATAAGCAGCAAAAGTATATATACATGATGAACATGAACCTTAGTTAAAAGCAGCCAAAAGTCACTGCAACTGAATAAATTCTCAAGTTATCATCAATAATATTGGGAATGTCAATATATTCCTAGATAGCTCGTACGTGTTGCTTTAACGTAATCTTTCCTCTAGAAAAATTGAAACTTTTATTTCATGTGATTCAAAGTATAAAATTAGAATAATCTTTTGTGGAACTATGTGATGACGTTTATGGTATAGCACAAAATCACTCAACTTGCATGCCATCTTTTCATTATTTCTTTTTCTAGAAAAGTGGAGAATAGTTGTAGCCAAAATGGAGAACAAGGAAATGTTATAAGTGGAATCACTAATTGGTCCAACAAATTATGACGTAGATGATGACGCCCTTATTTATTTATATTTTGTTTTATATAGGACTACTTGCGTAACTTTTTTATCTTCTTCTTTCTAAGCCAAAACATATATAATGGTCCACTTATGTTATTTTTTTTTTTATATAATACATTCATCATTGTTACATTAGAAATCATATCAATAATTATCTAAGTACAAATAATAAATAATAAACTGCTACCAAACACTAGTATTAAATCTAAAGAAAAATTCACATTCGTGAAAATTGAACTCAGGAATAAATCTCATCCTTAACAAATTGGCTATAAGACCTCATCGGCAATGGTCCACTTATGCTATGAAGTCTAATTAATTAAATCTAAGTATATTACACGATTGTTATATAAATAATAAATCAGAAAACCCTATATCTAACTTTCGCTTATATGTCAAAAAATTAATCACAGATATACTAAATTGTGAACTTATATGTAATTCATCTTAATGTGACATATAACAAATTTGAATTGATATATATCTTATTTCTTACCATACTTCTCTTCTCTCCTTAATGTTTTAGAAAAACTTTCCAATTTTCTGAAAATGAATCATACCATTGGTTTCATTTTGTGATTGAAAAAATATATTTTTCCCTATGTTTGATAGTTGTACATTGAAAATGACCATTTTATCTCTCCACCAACGACATTCATAGGCTTTTTTCAAATGAACATATTAGGCTGCAAAATATCAAAAATTATATTTCTAAGGTGCAAAGTGCTAATTTTTTTGAATCGGGGTGGAATGTCCCAAAAAAATTATATTTTCATGTTGCAAAGTGTCAAAATCTATATTTTTAGGGAGCAAAGTATGAAAAAAAAAAATTCAAAATGACTATTATACCCTTCCATTAACAATTTTTTTCACCAAAACATACACTAGGGTGCAAAGTGTAAAATGAATTGTATTTTCATGGTGCTAAGTGCCAAAACTTTAAGTTGAAGAAGTACCATAATTCTATATTTGCAGGGTGCAAAATACCAAAAATCCTAAAATATTTGATTATAAAAGAAAAATATTTCATTCCAAGAGATTTAGAAGGAAAGGTAATTGTTTCGGTCTTGCCATTCGATAATAATTAAGCGAACTATAAAGTTATTTTATTCTTAAAATAATCAAAGCAACTTAATGGGCTTCAATAATAATAAATATTTGAAGTTTAGTACCTTTCCGGCTTTCCGCTTTCTAAATGGATCAAATTAATTTTTAGTAAAATGCAGGGCCGGCCCAGCCTTATTTTGGGTCATAAGCAAAATTTAAATTTGGGACGGGCTATGCCTTGAAAATTAAAATACTCCCTCCGTTCCATTTAGTATGTTTCATTTGCTATAATATTCGGTCAAATTTTTAATTTTTTAAGTGACTTATCATATTAAATTATTCACATTTCTTGTGTATTAAACCTTTTAAATATTAATATATATGGTGTCATATGATATTCAACTTATTAGTGAAATATATTAATTAAATTATTTATTATAAATTTTATAAATTCAGTCAAGTTCATCAGTTGACCGTACCAAGAAAGTAAAATAAATGGGACAGAGGGAGTATACTTTCCCAAGATAATTATTGATTGAATCTATATAGGGTTGTCAATGGGTTGGACTCGAAGCGGATCTGGGTCGATCCGCATCCAGGTCCAATTTTTTATTCTTTTATTAGGATCAGCATCCGGGTCTGATCGGATTCAACCAATCAACAATCGTCTCCGAATCCGATAGATATCCGAGATTTGGATAAAAAATTTGAATCTTTTTAACACACCATTTTTCTCTATCAGAATTGCAGGTTCTAGTTTCATGAATCAACAATGTATAATATCAACTTGTTTCATATTAACTCTTACAAGAAAAATGTAGAAGATTGAATATAATGGGTTCAATAAAAATGATAGAATTTAAGATATTAGAACATGGAAGAACAAGGAGAAAGAAAAACATAAAAAGAGAAAATTGGAGAAAGAAAAAACAAAAAGAAACAAAGAAAAACATGCAGTAAAAGAAGATAAGATAGAGGGAAGTAGTGGCGTAAATTGATCAGATGAATGTTTAGGGTTTCTTTGAAAAAGAACGAACATGTAGATGTAGTTGATGTGACCCATTTATAGAAAAGAAGTAGTAGATAGGGTTCAATGGCCAATTCATTATATTTATACATTTCTTTTTTCAATTACCTTTAAATTTGAATATAGGTAAAGTTTTTTTTTTTTTTAAATTTTTTTGTGAAAAGATAGATGTAAAATTTTTATTTGAGATAAATATTTTTTGTTTTGATTGGTTTAATACAAAATATATAATTACACTATAATATATTTCGGATACTGATCTTTAGCTGATCGGATCAGACTTGATCCTTGTTATCTCCATATATTTTGGATTACAGATCTTCTTAATTGGATTAGATAAATCGAATCTTTAATTAAATAAATATCCTAATAAATCGGATCGAATACAGACTGGATTCGGATTAAATCCGCCCCATTGATAGCCCTAAATCTATATGGTTTTTATAACATTTTTTAACTAAGTAGAATATTTAATTACTTTTTGTAACATAGTTGATCATAAATCAAAAAATATTTAACAATACTAATAATAAAACTAGAAGAAACTCACTAGATTAGACTACAATCTAATTGCACAGTTCTTGACTAGTAAGAGCAAAATACTTTATTTTTGGGAAATAGATAGATATATGAAAATATTTCTACACAAAAGGATCCGTCTAATAATCTGCCAAAACATATATGAAATTCACTCATTAAAATCTGCACGTATTATAGGTGCTTCTTATTAAATTTGCCCGGAGAATTTTGCCTTGCTCCCAATAATTTTCCATTTCTAGGGTAATTTTTCACAAAACATGCATGTAAACATTTGGTAATAATTAAATAGAAACAAAAAACTTAAGAGAGTGAGTTATAAAGTAGGAGACTAACAAAGATAATGATTAGTTATAGGAAATTATCATTACATAATCATCCAATAAATCAGTCTAAGTTACTCAATGCATTATTAAAAATGCAAGAGTACTAATAGGTTAGGCAAAAGATAGCAATGATAATAGATAAGGATGGTTTCATACTAACATAAACATCTTATCTTTTATAATCCCTATTCGCAAATTATAAAGGTAGACATCAGGACTAAGTTAATCTTCAAAGAGGCTCTCTCCGTTAGAGTAATCAGTGTTGGACTTGATGCCATCATTCGAACTATTGTCACAAATTAGAACCATTGATGCCACCATTCAAACCGTTGCAATGGTTCGAAGGGTAGCAATTGTATGAATGGTGGCAGCAAGGGTTCTAATGGCGGCAATGGTTCGAAGGGTTCCAACGGTTTGAATGTTGGCGGCAAGGGTTCGAATGGTGGCAATGGTTCGGATTTTGGCGGCAATGGTTCTAATTGTGGTAATGGTTCGAAGGGTAGCAACAGTTTGAATGGTGGCATCAAGGGTTCTAATGATGGTAGTGGTTCTAATGGTTTATATGTTTCGAACCTTGATCATATTGGAGCTAGTAATATGGACTCAACTTCTGTTAAAAAAGTTGGGTCGGATTGTGGCAACGGGTCCAAGGGTGGTAATGTTTCGAAGAGTGGTTATATTTCGAAGGGTAGCAAATGGTGGAAATGACTCGAATGGTAGCAACATGTCACGAACTTGACTCTTTCAAGTGCCGTGCGACACCCAACCTCGAAACGCCCATTGCGGATTTGGCTAAGTCAGCCTAACTCTTGAACAACTAAGAAAGTAAGTAAACTTGAGAGAAAACTTGGAATGCTTTGTATTCACTCAAACTTGGGTAGATTACAAATGAAGGGTGTTCCCCTATTTATAGTTCCACCTCCTTAAATGTATAGTGGTGATCATCCGATTTAGCGGTTGAGATTTACCCTCTAGATCATTCTACAACTACCTACAAAGTGTAGAACTATGTACATGTGTGTGCATCTTTCTAGAATTCTCTACTATATACAAGAATTCTTCTAAGCATGAATTGGTAGAAAAATCTAGAAGCTCCAAGTGTAGCCAAGCTTTATCTAGGACATGCCCTGGCTAACTGGGCCATATGTTGTGCCATTTGGGTCGACATATGGGCGGTCCGTTACAAACGGCTTGAAAGGTAGCAACAATACGAATCGTGGCGGCAAGGATTCTAATAGTGGCAATGGTTCGAATGGTGGCAACTATTTAAATCGTGGCGACAACTACAATTCTATCCCGTTTTTTCTCCTTTCTACAGCTACAAGGATTTAATAGCGAATTAATTCAAGTTTAAAAGGTAAACAAATAAAAAATATATTTTTCTATTTTTAGACCGAGTGTCATATTGTATAAATAACTCTTGTTTTGTTTTAAAATTTTAAATTTGAATTTTATTTATGAACATTGCCTACGTTCAACTCTATTTTATTAATCGGTGTTTGCAAGGTTGTTTAAAGGTGTTTTTGGTGAGTTGTCAAGTCGTGTCAAGGCGACCTGACATCATCTAAGTAGGGCCCCCAATGTATCTTGAAAATTGTTAATCATTTAAATAATGACTTTTAATCTACTGCAACGTGTTGTTTAATATTGTTTAATATTTGTTTACATGTGATTTTGGTAATGAGCTTTCAAATTGTGTTAAGTCGACCTGTCAACATGCAAGTACTTTTATCATTATGTCCTCATTGTTATTTTTAAAATTGATATCAATTAAATAATCGCTTATAATTTATTGTAATGTGTTATTTAAAATTATATAAACTACATTTAGTTTGAACCTTTTTTTAATATGTGTGTTTTCTTGATGCAGATGTCTGGACCCGAGAGAAAGGCTTTGGCAGCAATTATAGATGTACAAAAGTATAGATATTCCGAGAAAACATTAATTGAGATGGTTATTAATTTGGAAAAAATTGTTGTTATTGACGAGAGTATTTGCCGCTCATATCTATCTCAGCAAATCCAGACATGATAAATTCGTGAATCAAGTTTCAAATGTAAACGAAAAACTTGATGAGGTAACCTCTAAGTTTAACAAGACTGAGTTTCACAAAATCAGTGAAAAAATATATCAAATTGGTTTAATTTTTAGTGTTATTGAACTTATAACCAAAGATTACGGTTGGAAATATTCCATTAAATCAGATGGATTAACTGAGGTTGTAAAACTCATTGTAGTTGTAGCCGCTAGGGTTACTAATTTACAAATTAGAATACTTGCCGCCACCATTCAAACAGTTGCCACCCTTCGAACAATTACACCGTTAGAACCCTTGCCGCCACCATTCGTACAATCGTTGCTACCACTCGAGCCGTTGCCACCATTCGAACTATTGCTACCATTCGCAACATTACCACCCTTCGAAACATTACCACCCTTGAACCCGTGGTCACAATCCAACCCAACTTTTTTAAAAGAATTTGAGTCCCCATTACTAGCTCCACTATGATTAAGGGTCGAAACATACAAAATTAGAATATCTACCAAACATATAATTTTCTCAATTTCAAAAATCATTACATCTCTTTCTAAAATATCTTACTCTGTCTCAAAATCATATTTTTTTGCTTAAGAATTTACAGCCTCAACTAATCTATCCGATTTGATGGATTGTTCCAAACCATAGCCTTAGGTTATAAGTTCAATAACACTAAAAATTAAACTGACTTGATATATTTTTTTCATTGATTTTGTGAAAGTCAATCTTGTTAAACTTAGAGGTTACCTCATCAAGTTTTTCGTTTACATTTGACACTTGATTCACAAAATTATCACGCGTGGATATGCTGATATAGATATGAGCATCATCATCTTCATTACTCATCAATAACAAAAGTTTTTTCCAAATTAATAATCATCTCAATTAATATTTTCTCTAAATATGTATATTTTTGTGCATCTAAAATTGTTGCCACATCCTTTCTCTTGGGTCCAGACATCTGCATCAAAACATATTGAAAAGGAGTTCAAAAGCAATGTAGTTTAAATAATTTTAAATAACATATTAAAATAAATTACAAGCGATTATTTAATTGATATCAATTTTCAAAATAACAATGAGGACACAATGATAAAAATACTTACATGTTGACGGGTCGACTTAACACAACTTGAAAGGTCATTACCAAAAACACATTTAAACAAATATTAAACAACACGTTGCAGTAAATTAAATAATTATTTAAATGATTAACAATTTTCAAAATAATATTGGATACCCAGTAATAAAAATACTTACATGTTGCTGGGTTGCCCTGACACGACTTGACAACCCATTACCAAAAACTCCTTTAAACAACCTTCCAAGCATCTATTAATGAAATAGACTTGAACGTCAAACTAACTTTAATAAAGAAAATTCAAATTGAAATTTTAAAACAAAACAAGAGTTCTTTATACGATATCATGGTCAGTCTAAAATTGAAAAATATACCTGTTAAGTTTTTCACCTTTTAAACTGAAATTAATTCGCTATTAAATCGTTGTAGTTGTAGAAGGGAAAATAAAATGAGATAGTGCTGTAGTTCTAGCCGCTAGGGTTCCTAATTTACAAATTAGAACCTTTCCCGCTACCATTCAAATCGTTGCACCCTTCGAACCATTGCAACCATTTGAACTCTTGTTGTTACCATTCGTACCGTTAGAACTATTCGAGCCGTTGCTACCTTTCGAGTCGTTGCCACCCTTCGAAACATTACCACCCCTTGGACCCATTGTTATAATCCGACCTAATTTTTTTAGGAGAAGTTGAATCCCAATTACTAGCTCCAAGATGTCAAGGTTCGAAACATACAAAATTAGAGTATCTACCAAACATGTCATTTCCTCAATTTCAAAACTCATTACATCTCTTTCTAAAATGTCTTCCTCTGTCTCAAAATCATATTTTTGGCTTTTGATTTTACAACCTCAACTAATCCATCTGGTTTAATGGACTATTCCAAACCGTAGCCTTCGGTTATACGTTCAATAACACTAAAAATTAAATCGGCTTGGTATAATTTTTCACTGATTTTGTGAAAGTCATTCTTGTTAAACTTAGAGGTTACCTCATCAAGTTTCTCATTTACATTTGACACTTGATTCACAAAATTATCATGCGTGGATCTGCTGATATAGATATAAGTAGCATCACAAAATGATTTTTCTTTTTAAATGGAGGCTAAATGTGCTGAAAAGCATGTTGCTGAAAAAGCAACATGCCCCTTTGGGCCTGATTGTGGGCTGAGCCTAAAGGCTAGTCCACTTAAAAAACTGAAATAATTATAAATATAAAAAATAAGTTTAATAATTACTTTTAAGTGTTAATTTATGAAAATAAATCTGAAAATTAAAAAAGTAATTTCAATAATTATTTTTAAAGTGTAGTCTGGAAATAATAAATATAATAATAAATAAATATCTTTTTAAATGGAAGACTAATTAAAATATATTTTAGAAATAAAAAGGGTTTGAAAAATATTCGATTATTTTTTTAAAGGGACATAATTAATGATAAATAATTTTTTAAATATAAGATTATTATTTATGAGAATAAAAAAAATTGATAAAATAAAATAAACTTAAAAAGTTTCTGAGATTATAATTGAATTCTGAAAAATAAAATAGAATAATATTGATAATTATTTTTCTGAAAATAAATTTAAATAATTATTTTTCTGGAATTAAAAAAAAATTAAAAATGTATAGTTTTACATAATTATTTTCTGAAAATAAATGATAGACTTTTTCTGAAAATAAAATATTTATTTAAATAATCTTGAATAATTATTTTCTAAGAAACAAATAATAAATCATTTTCGAAAAATAAAATAGATGTTTAATTATTTTTTAAAGAAAATATTAATATAATATTTTAAACGGTTAAATAGTAATAAGTTATTTTTCAAATAAAATTTATGAGTAAATAAAAGTTTTGAAAGACAAATACAAATAAAGTTTAAATTTCAAAAATAAAATAATTTCAAATAAACTTTGATTCTAATTTAAAATAAAATGAAGTTAATATTAATTAATTAAAGTGCATAAAGGTACTGGGAATTTTATAAATTAACTTTAAAAGTTTAATTAAACCTTTTTAAAGTTCATCTTGAACGATTAAGTTCAAGTTAACTTTTCTCGTGGTTATGTTTTTGGCGTGCCCCCAATGAACCATAGAACCTTTAGACCGGACTCAATTGTCCAAGTTTCAATTGTGGCTTCAATGTTGATCGACCACGATTCAACTGTGTGTTCGACTAAGGCGTTGATTTAGTCACTTTTTTTTTTCTCGTATTGTAAATAGATTCTGAGATCTATATAAACGTGTACAGGAACCGGAGTCGTCACATATCTCGCGTTTCCTCAAGAAATTTAAGCATCAAATGTGAGCGTTGTGTTTATTTGTGTGTCAGTTAAATGTGTTAGTAGGTCGAGTCTGAAATTGAACATATTATCTAAACGAACGAGCATGTGACATATGCAAGGTCAATACAATACTGCATAAAACTCGACTATTAGGATGAATCATCTATGTTTATACTTAGCATGACTACTACGTAGATTGCAAATGAGATACTAAAATCTACTAATTCAACTTACCACTACTTGAATAGATGAACTATTAGGCTACTCTCTAGTAGGCCTGAGCATCTTACTATCGATGAATGATTTTTATAACCATGTTACAATGATATTGTGTGGCTGACTTGAATACCTGATATTGTTGCTCGATCATTATTATCGTGTTAATTTGGTATTTTTCTTGACTGACTGTTATCGCGAGGCCATCGTGTCTGTGATTAAAAGTGAGACCGACTTGGTGTACGAAATCGAGGGGAACCCGAAGGGTAATTGACCGGAGGGTAGCCCCTGATTTACGTAGACCCGGTACTTACAATCCAGTGGAGAAGAACACTTGGGAAGTAAGACCAAACTCTTGGCATTGGGCGCAATGCAACTGCTTGTTTAGTAAGGTAGCTCCTTACTTAGAGTGTTCGGTGGTACATGAATGTGGATTAGAGGGTAAGTGGAGGACGGCATCATCAACTCTTGGTTACTAGGATTATGTGTTTAATTTATTATTGTATGTGATACATTTATGATATGTATAAATGCTCACGTATATTATGTTGCATCCACGCATCACACGCACTCGTGCACCACAACCTCACTTAGACGATCAACTTATGCGTTCTGTGTTTTAATTTTTTCAGCTTCAGGTGTTTTGGGATAACGACAATATTGGTTGCGGTTAGGTCGTCGCGGTTACGGTCCCACCCTAATTTTGGAGAGTAGTTGTACCTTTGTTGAAGTTCTTATTTGATTTTAAGATCTTCCTTTGAATTGATGTTTCAAAACTCCTATAATGACTAAATTGATTCTTATGAAATTTTGCTTAATATCTCGATATCTTAGCCAATTTTGTAAACTGATCATTTTTATTGAAGATGATTGTAATTTTGTCAAATATTGATCTTAATCGCGTTTCATCCCAGTTTGGTCTCACGAGTCATTTTATCATGTCAAGTTTTATTTTAAAGTTTGTTAAATACTTATGCATTAAATATATCTATTGAAGTTGATTTTACTTTTCTTCCAAAAACTTAGTAATTTTAATTTCTCTTATTTTGTTTTAAACTGCTTCCATTTTAAACTTTTAATTGTGGATTTTATTTTTATAATTTTGTCAAAAAATAAAAAAGTCGGCATTTTAACTTTTCACAATTTAATCATTCGATTGAGTGTTATCTGACGAACACGTGGAGTCGGGCAATTACAAGTCTAACATGCAAAGTACGTGCATTACTTGGAGGGTATTTTCGTCTACCTGTTACAATTATCATAAGATTCATAATATCATTCAATATTTTGAGGTAAACATAAAGTCTTTCTTAAAAATAACGTTTTGTGTCAATTATTATTATAGAAAATCATTTGAGTTCCAATTAGGTATCATAAAATATACTCCCTATGTCCCTAAATTTTTACTTATATTTTCATTTTGAAATGTCCCAAAATAAGACTCCCTTTCTATAAATGAAATTATTTTTCTCAAAAATACCATTTGTCGCCAATAATTCCCAACCACTATTTTTAAGGGTATAAATGTAAAAATACCCAAAAGTTTCACTTTTTTAACCCCTACCTAAAACTCCTTGAAAAAAATGAAGGGAATGAAAAAAAAAAAAGGATGGTGGTAGAATCATTTATTTCAATGCAAAATAAATTCTTCCATAGTTCTCAAAATTTTTAGATATGAAAAATGGGTGAAAGAGATGTCAAAGTACCATTCTAACCCCGTGACATTTATTCACCATATCAATAAAAGTATGAACACAAAAACATTAGCATGAGACATGAACACATATGAGATTTATAAGATCATTAGTCAAGTTAGTTTTTTTGGCCCATTGGGATATTGCCAATCCAGTCCAGTATTAGAAGAATTTGGTTGTGTGGGCCTCTATGCCCATGGAATGGCCCCAAAGAAAGTATGAAATTTTCGAAATGTTTTGGCCAATTTTAGAACTTTGTCTGGAAATAAAGTGATCAAAATAAAAATATAATGATTAATATTATTACAATTTCTTTTTAAGGTAACATAAAGATGCTCAAATCTTAGGGTGAGTTTGGCATAGCGGTGGAAGCACTTCTAGATTTCTATTGTGATTTTTTAATTGTTTGACCCCAAATATAAAAAGAACATTTGGCTAGTCATGATTTCATGGTGTTTGGCCTCCAATGTCATAATTACTTTTGGGATCTCTAGAAGCTAAAAATCAACTTATTTTAGAAGCTCCTAAAATGTTACTTTTGCAAAAGCTATTATACAAAAATATTTTTTATGATAATCACTTATTGTCAAAATCCTTTTTAGTAAAAGTAATTCTCCCATAATTTTTTTTTTTTGAACATCTATGCCAAACTCACCTAAGTTTAAATACAACCACATTTTATTATCTACTCTCCGTTGTCAAATCTTTCTTCTTCAATTTCGACGTCCAAAAAGAAAATGTTCTATACTGCAGAAACATTAGGCCATCTCCAATGGTAGGGGCAGGGCCAGGGCTCTGGAGCCCTAGGGCTGCCCCTGCCCCTAGCCCTGTCTGGTCATCTTCAATGGCAGGGCTCCGAGTCTCAATTACTTCCAATTTCATTTCCTCCCCGCTCTCACTATTATAATAATAATTTTAATATTAATATTAATAATAATAATAATAATAATAAAATCAAATAGGGTTGATAATAATAAAATTAAAATTGATCAAAACACGAGTTACAACATTAAATAAACGGCACACATAAAAACAAGTAGGAAATTAAATCGTTTGTCTAAGTGTTTAATTATTATTTCAACTAATTCAATATTTTTATAAATATATAGCAACCAATATTAAAATTAAATTGTTTATTTTTTAATTACAATAAAAGAAATTAAAATAAATTTGATAAGTATAAAACTTCATTTGGGTCTTTGCTAATTATATTAGACTCCGTTAGTATATTAAAATGATATATGGTATGTCCAAATCGGAGTTCATGTGAATGAGAAATTGATTCTCAAATATCACCCTTTGAAATGGAAGAAAAGAAATAGAAGTGGTTTTATCTCACATTGGAATTGGAAGAAAAAATCTTGAGGTTTATGATTTGACAATGTATTGGTATAACAATCTAGTTACCAAACTTCGGACCTTGAAGACTGTGCGAGCCCGCGACCTGTGGACATGAATGCAGTCCAATTCTCTAGCTTCCTGACAAGCCCAAGTTTTGCATATTCAATTAAAAAATGGTACTAACAAATTTTATTTTTATTAAATGCAAAAAAAATATCTCCATATTTTTTATTTTTATTAAACAATTAATTAGAATTTATTATCTCCATATTTTTATTTTTATTAAATAATTAATTATAATTTGTTTAAAAGAAATAAAATCAACAAAACCTGAATTAAAAGAAATAAACAAAAAAAAAAAAAAACCAATCAGGTGGCGCAAAGTGGCGACACCTGACTTAAAGAGGGGTGCGTGCAAACACACGCCCCTCTTCTTCCTCAATTAAGTCACGCGACCCCCGGTCCGCGACAAAGGCTCGTCGCACCCCGCCCCGTCCCCACCCCGACCCAACCCCGCCCCGCAGCACCGACCATGGAAATCATTTCCCCTCCAACCCCGACCCCTGCCCCGAGCCCGAGATGGCCTTAAAAGAACAATATTTTTTTAAGTATAAGAAACACGGAATTGCACTTTTCATACCAAACTTTTGGTATCTTTATACATTTAATACCATACCTTTCAAAATGACACATTTAAAATTGATCAACTTTTTTTCAATTTAGGTTTGGCATTTAAATCTTGGATGGAAAAGGACACGTGCCGCGCACGTGTCAGTTAACTCGCTAGAAAAAAAAAATGAAGGAAATGCATTTTTCATACCAAACTTTTACCTACTTTAGACATTTGGTAGCAAACTTTAAAAAAAGACACATTAAAATTGAAGGATTTTTTTCACATTTACTTTCTCCGTCAAATTTAGAGCCAAATTTTGTGTTCTTTATATGGCTGAAAAGCTCTTGACAAGAGCTTTATAATGGTAAAAGTTTCCGTTCATCAAACGCAATAAATAATCAGCATAAAATTAACAAAGTTTCGGGATATTAATCAAAATTAAATTATATCTCATAATCTACAAGGAATCATGTCACAATAATTTTCAAATATTATATAGGACACATAAGCATATTATGTTAAAAAAATTGGAGCATAATTTTAAGCATATCAAAAAATCACTATCTACGTGCTCATGAACTGGTAGATAGGGATTTATTAAATAATATTAGATATGATTAATAAAATTTAAATAATTAATTTAATATGATTAAATGAATTTCAAATAATTTACTAAATAACTACTAAAATTAAATGCAAAATACTTATTTTGATGTTATTTTCTATTTGAAATTTTCATAAATTGGTAGATAGGGATTTATTAAATAATATTAGATACGATTAATAAAATTTAAATAATTTATTTAATATGATTAAATGAAATTCAAATAATTTACTAAATAACTAATAAAATTAAATGCAAAATATATTAATTAAAATATTTAATACTTATTTTGACGTTATTTTCTATTTGAAGTTTTCATAACTGGTAGATGGTGATTTTTGGTATGCTTAAAATTATGCTCCAAAATTTTTACTATAGCATGCTTATGTGCCCTATAATTCCTTGTAGATTTTGAGATATAATTTAATTTTGATTAATATTCCGAAACTTTGTTAATTTTCTGCTGATTATTAATTGCGTTTCATGAACGAAAACTTATACTATTATAAAGCTCTCGTCAAGAGCTTTACAGCCATATAAAGAACACAAAATTTGGCACTAAAAAATTGACGGAAAAAGTAAATGTGAAAAAAGACCTTCAAATTTGGTATTAAATGTGTTTTTTGAAAGTTTGGTACCAAAAGTCTAAAGTAGGTAAAAGCTTTGTATGAAAAATGCATTTCCTTGATATTATTTTTATTTTCTGCGAGTTAACGAACACGCGCGCGGAACGTGTCCATTTCCATCCAAGTTTTAACGGCCAAACCTAAATTGAAAAATGTTGGTCAATTTTGGTATCAAATGTGTCATTTTGAAATATATGGTATGAAATATATAAAAGTACCAAAAGTTTGGTGTGAAAGTGCAATTCCCTAGTATAAGAAGTGACACAATTTACTGTAAATATAGAACAATGATGTAAAATTACTATGAACTAAAATCAAATTAAACTACTCGATATTGATAACTTTTGAAGCTCTGTTCGAGCTCGATTTGATAAGCTAAATAATTATCAAAATATATGCAATAATATCAAGGTACTTGACTTGAGATCGTTTGACAAAAGCTCGTTGAAGCTTAATTCTTTGAATAATCAAATGGGTAAACACCACTTTTGATTCCTCTTATTATTAATTTTTATAAAATTATAATGTCCAATCGTGTCTTTAAAGCAACTGAATCGATCGGGTCTAATAGTGATCCCTCTTATGTTTTTTTTTTCTCACTTTAGTCCTTACTATGAATTATTTATTTCACTTTAGTCATTTTCAGGTGGTCCAAGGCGGTTCCAGTAACACGTGATAAGCACATGAGGGCAATTTCGTCATTTCAAGTAAATTAACTGGGATATTTTCATCTCTCTAATTTTTTTTTTTAAAAAAAACACTAAATATCTAATATTTTCCAAACTAGGCTTTCATTCCAATCCAACTTAATCGTCTATTCCGTTCCAAACTAGGTTTTCTCCCAAAATCTTTTTCAAACACCAAAATTGTTCACCCATTAAACAATATCACACATAGTCTCAATAGTGAACGGACGAAAATACCCTAAAAAATATTCATGTGCATGTCACGTGTTATCGAAACCACCTGATAAGGACTAAAGTGAAATATATAATTCATAGTAGGGACTAAAGTAAAACAAATAATTCATAGTAGGGACTAAAGCGGGGGAAAAATATAAGAAGAATCACTCTTTAAAAAATTAATGATAAGAGGAATCAAAAGTGATATTTACCCTAATCAAATTAAACTTAAAAATAATTTCAAGTTAAATATAAAATTTAAAACAATTAAGTATATATTTAACACTGCTAAACTTGAAAACGGCAAAAAGTTACTAATCTCAAGTTCTCAACAACTAAAAATTTAGACGAGTGATGATGTCTTTTAATGTCTCTCTCTATCTCTTTTTTTTTTTTTACATCAATTGTGGTCTTTTAGTAATGTCTAGATATAGATATTAGATAAAGGTTTAATTATTAAAGCTTTCTCTCAAATAAAAAAAAAAACATTATTAAAGCTATAAATGCTTTTTTTTTCTTTTTTTCTTTGAGAAAGAAATCTATAATAATGGTGGAGTCATTTGCATATATAGCCTTATGGAAAGTTTAATTTGTAAAACTAGCTTTTTTAAACTTTTATTTGTAAAACTGGCCTTACTTAAATTAGGCTATTAATTAACCTTAAATTAAATGAAAAATTACAAAAAGAAACCCGAAAATGCCGCCGGCTTGGGCGCCCAAGTGACTCGGTGGCATTGTTGTCTCCGGGTCACTTGGCCGCCCAAGTGACCAAGCGACAACAATGTCGCCAGGTCGCTTGGGCGCCCAAGTGACAAGTGACAAAATTTTGGGATGAAATTTTTGGAGAGTTTTTTGTAGTGAGAGAAATTTGAATTGAGAGTGAAAATAAATTTTTATGAATGTTTTGTATTATTATTATTAAGTTAATTGATTAATTAGACTTAATTGAGTTTAATTAGATTTAATTGTTATTAGATTTAATTGTTATTAAAATCAAGAAAAAAGGAAGTGCGCCTTTTATCAGTAGCTTGTCTCCCTCAAATCAACACAGAAGTAAATGGCGAACTCTCCAAAATTCACTTTCTATGTCGTAATTTCAGTCATCCTACTCTACTTTTCCACTGCAACACTCTCGTCTCCACCAGTCCGACGTCCCAAACACGCGCCCCGCTTTCTCGGAAAATTTTCTCGCGCTTCCAACATCACCGGACGACCCGGACCCATTATAATCGGAGCTCCGCGCTACCGGTACGAGACCCGGTACTTCGATCAGAATCTCGACCACTTCAGCTTTTCCGATCTTCCCAAGTTCCGGCAACGATACCTCATTAATACAGAATATTGGGCCGGGCCCAAATTGGGCCCCATCTTCTTCTACTGCGGCAATGAAGGTGATA
Source organism: Penstemon davidsonii (assembly GCA_034814905.1). Lineage (NCBI taxonomy): Eukaryota > Viridiplantae > Streptophyta > Magnoliopsida > Lamiales > Plantaginaceae > Penstemon > Penstemon davidsonii. Next base: position 12,725,609 of record JAYDYQ010002688.1, read on the forward strand.
TTGAGTGGTTCGCCGCCAACACCGGCTTCGTATGGGAGCTTGCCCCTCGTTTCGGCGCCATGATCATTTTCCCTGAAGTAATCCCATTTCTAATTGCTATTGTCATTTTATTTATTACTTTCATTTGTGTTTGTGCTTGTTAAATTAATTGAGCTCGAAAAAGGTTTTATGGAACGAGCTCAACTTGGTATTTTCATGTATTTTGTCGGTTTTTAGCTTACTTGAACCGAACTTCTAAGATTATCGAACGGAAAATGTTGTTTAATATGTATAATGAACTAAGTTCATGAGAAATTTTATCTAGCTTGACTTGATTTTCGGTCTTAATAATTGGTAATATGAGAATGATTTGATTGGCAGCATAGATACTATGGAGAGTCGATGCCGTATGGCAGTCAGGAGGAGGCTTATAAGAATGCGAGTACATTAGCACATTTAACAGCTGAACAAGCGCTGGCTGATTTTGCGGTGTTGATCACAGAGCTGAAGAGGAATTTGTCGGCCCAAGCCTGCCCTGTGGTGCTGTTTGGTGGATCATATGGTGGAAGTAAGAAATTTTTTTACCTTTAATATTTATATGAATGCAATAAAAATTGATGTTTATATATGAAACAGTGTTAGCAGCATGGATGAGGCTGAAATATCCTCATATTGCCATTGGGGCTCTTGCTTCTTCGGCACCCGTTCTTCAATTTGAGGATGTTGTTCCTCCAGAGACATTTTATGACATTGTTTCTAATGATTTTAGAGTATGTTGCGTTTATCTTAATTATCATTTCTGCAAATTTAAGTCATGTCCTTGCTCATTAATTTCCTTTGCAGCGCGAAAGTATTAGTTGTTTTAACACTATAAAAGAGTCTTGGGATGTAATAGAATCAGAGGGCCAGAAAACTAATGGACTTTCACACCTGACTGAAACTTTCCGATTTTGTCAGTAAGAGAATTCAGCTGTTAATATCATTATCTTTCTTTTTACTACTTTATTAGTCATTTGACATGTTCTGAATTTCTTGCATTTACCATTTTTATGATTGTAATGGTACGAGTTTGATATTCAAGTTGAACTAACAGGAAACTGGAGAGTGCTGATGATCTTTCTAACTGGTTGTCTTCGGCTTATAGTTATCTAGCAATGGGAGATTACCCATATCCTGCCGACTTTCTAATGCCAATGCCTGGAAACCCAATAAAAGAGGTTTGCTTAGCTATGAATATTGAATTTCTCATATTTTTTATAGATAAATATAGTTGCTTATGTTGAGGAGCCAATTGCCCACCTTGTCCGAAAGCTTAATGTGTTTTTGGCCTCTCCAAGTGATTGTGTTAAACCCGAAATTAAAAAAATTATATTGAACGGCTGTAAAATGATAATTTGGAATTCCAGAATACACTTAGGCTATGTATGGAACTTGGATTTTAGTGAGGAAAATGATAAAGAAAATAAAAATTTCAAAATATAAAACCCAGAGTTCTATCATTTTTTATGCAAGAAAAAACTTTTTTCCTTATCTTTTAAAGCTTTACCTTTTTCAAGAAGAGTAAATACAATAGATAGGTACCTCTATTATAATGTGGTAGATAGAGTTGTAAAGATTGTTAAATTGTGTATACTTGTTCTAATGCTTGCCAATATAATCGACATGGTCAGGTATGTAGAAAGATTGACAATTCTCCAGAAGGTTCTAGTATCTTAGAGCGTATATTTGAGGGAGTTAGTATATATTACAATTACACAGGGACAGTTGACTGCTTTGATCTGGATGATGACCCTCATGGTATGAATGGATGGAACTGGCAGGTATAAAATAATCGATATATTGATCTTTTGTTTTTTCACTTTGTTAGATTTTAACAATATGGCAATATTTGGAGTTAACTTCTTTTTATTAATCTTCTTTTAGGCATGCACTGAGATGGTCATGCCATTCGCCAGTAGCAAGAATACTAGCATGTTTCCCGCATACGAGTATGATGAAACTTCTGATGCAGAGTGGTGTTTAGAAAGTTACCATGTCAAACCTCGGCCTACTTGGATAACTACTGAATTTGGTGGGCATGTAAGAAAATAAGCTTTCGTCTTTATCAAGTATACTTCAGAAGATTGACAACATTCGTGATAGAGTTTGGCATTTTGTTTTGACTACATTCTTTTCTTTCTAATTTTTTTAAAAGTTAACAAAGTATTTCGATGAAGGGTTTTTCATTTTGATTGTTTGACTTTGTCCATCTGGTTTATTAACTTGTTTCCTGCTTTTTGCTGTCCATTGTAAAGGGATTTAAGAATGCCTTGAAAAGATTTGGAAGTAACATCATATTCTCAAATGGGTTGTTGGATCCCTGGAGTGGTGGCAGGTATCCTCTTTAACTTTTCTGTGTATAAAGATATACTTGGAACTCCTTTGGCAGAAAACTATAGAATAATTGTAAAACAAATTAATTATATAATTACAATTTTTTTTAATTTCACTGCTATTTTACCTTTTTTTCTTCTTCTGATAATTACTGCTATTTTACTTACGAGAGTGAATGTTAAAACTTGGTGCAGTGTTTTGGAGGATATATCTGAAACCATAGTAGCTCTTGTCACAGAAAAAGGTAACTACTTGATTCATTTTTTTTTTATTTTGCTGTAATATAATAATTACAAGAATAAGATTAATTCTTTATCAGGTGCACATCATTTGGATTTGCGTCCTGCAACTGCTGATGATCCTGATTGGCTGGTGGAGCAAAGGGCAGCCGAAGTGAAGTTGATACAAGGCTGGTTAGACCAGTATTATGGAAAAAATAAGGCAGTTTTTGACATGTAATCAATCTTCTGTATTTGCTACCATATGTATCTGTGGTTCTAACTTCTAACTTTTATACGGTACACTCATTCTCTACACGAGTCGGATAATGTGAGTATTATTGAGTATTTTGTTTTTTCTTTCCAAATATTGGTTGAAATCTATTTTGACTAAACAAATAAGTGCATGTCGAACTTGCTGTTTAACTTGCTCGCGAATCGAGACAATCTTAGTCACCTGACTTAAAGATCGAAGGACCCGGTATGAGAATTAACTGATGGACACAAAAAGGTTTTGACAATTGTTTCACCCTAGTACCTGCACATTGCCTTCAAAGTGTTCGACAAGCATTACACCTTAGTGCCAGTAGAGGTTAAGTTTAGTGGGATTGATTAGCCTTCTATGTGGTGAACTCATGTACGAATCTCTGTCGGGAGATGTCTACTTAATGTATATATAGATGTATTGAAAGAGATTGAGTCAAATCCTTGAAAACCAAAACAATATTCCGACCCTACTAATGTTAAGAATTTAAAACAATAAAATTCAAAGGAGAGAAGAAAGAAGAAAGAAAAAAGAAAAAAGTAGTGCATAGAGTAATGATGAACATGAATCAAAATTTCGATTCGTTTTCAACAAAAATATCGAAAAGTTTTTTTTTTTTTTCCGTAAATTGATCAAAATGAAGATATGGTGTAGTTTCTACTTTAATATTCTTCTTTAATTTACAATTTTTTCAAATATTTGTCGAAATTTTTTGAAAAAATACCGAAAGTTTTTTGTTATTAAACCAATAAAAACATACACGAAAATGAAATTTTGATCCATGATAATGAAGTCCTTTCTGTTTTTGGAGAAAAACATGTCTGATTTGAATTTTAGTAGAGAATATTTCAAAAATGAATTGGTTAGGCATTCGCTGCATGTATCTTCTGGTATAGAATATAAAGGAGATTATAGTTGGCCTCTAAATGAGGAAATAGTTGACTCAAATGAATCATTTGGTTGTGTATTATATGTAAAAATTGAATTGAAATAATTTGGAAAAATTTCATTATGCCCCTAATCTTTGAATATTTTTCCAGTTTATTCCCTAATCTTTGCGAGTTCTCACTTAACCCCTTTCAACTATTAAATATATCTCAGGTAGCCCTCTAAGATGCAAAAATGCTAGGATCTAACAGAATATTCCATCCAACGTTAATGATGCGGCTTTTAACGTTTTTTCATTTTGTCACCCAACCTTTGAACGTTTTTTCATTTTGCTACCCAATATTTGAACATTTTCACACTTTGCCACCCAACCTTTGAGCAGATTCTGCCGGCCAACGTCCTAAGGTAGTGATCTGAGACATTTTTAATAATTGAGGGGGTTAAGTGTGAACTCACAACGGTTAAAAGGCAAAGTGAAAAAACGTTCGAAGATTAAGGGACAAAGTGAAATTTTCTCAAATAATCTCCATCTAGTGTTACATCACATATGTAGCAGATGCACGGAATAATTTTACGTGTGTAAGGTTTAAGAATATGATAATTACAATGTTTTCTTTTAAAAATATTTTTTAACACAAAAATCATTTCAAGTTGGTTTTGTTTTCGAAAAATCGTGAATAATCTTAGAACTTAAAAACCAAACAGGGTTGTCTTATTTTTTGATTTTACACTAAATGTATATTTAACTTTGTATGTAAAAAAAATTACAGGAAGTTCTATGAATATGATGCACGTGATTGAAGTTTTAGAGTAGAACAAAGAAGTAATGACGTGTCTAAAGTGTCTTGTATTTTTTTAACAGAAAAGGTACAATTAGTAATATTAAATGAAATATGATAAATACAATATACTTTCCATTCTTGCTTAAAGCAATCTTATTTCAAATTTCAAAGATTAAAATATTATTAAGGTAATAACCAATTAATTATCAAAGAGATTTGAATTTTAATTACACCCGGATTCACTTCCCAATTCTTAAAACACGAACGCCGTCGTTTTACTTTTTGATATCAAAACAAAGAAAAAGCAAGTTGAAGCTTTCTTTTGAAGTGGAGAACAGTTCTAAAACCTCATATCTAAACCGATCAACTTATGATAAAACCAGAGTAGATCTAGAATTGAAGCACTAAATTAGGGTTTCTTATCAATCCATGGCGAGCTCTATTTCTCACTCAGAGAAATTGGCAATAACTCCAAAGAGTCCATCAACGATTTCGCTGTCCCCAAATTTTACTTCTGGTAGGGTTTTTAAAACCCCTTTAAGCGATGAAGGCATTTGGAAGCGGCTTAAAGAAGCGGGGTTTGATGAAGAGTCAATTAAACGCAGAGATAAAGCATCACTCATCGCATATATTGCTAAACTTGAAGCTGAGGTATTATTTCATTTATTGCTCTCTAATTTAGTTTTTTTCATTTACTTCTCTATATATTAGTTGTTTCTCAATATTGAATCCCTCTTTTATGTTTATGAATGAACAAAAACTTCCTAATTTCAGCCTATATTTTATTTGTATTGAATTTATTAGATATATGACCACCAACATCACATGGGAATTCTCATTTTGGAAAGAAAGGATTGGCTTTCGAAATATGAGGAAGCTAAATCTGCGGCTGATTCTGCTGAGTTAAAGTTCAAGCGCGAACAGGCTTCCCATAGGGCCGACTTGGCTGATGCAAAAAAACGGGAAGATGGTTTGAAGAAGGCTCTTGGCATTGAGAAAGAATGTGTTAAGAATGTACTTGTTTTTTTCATGTATTTTTTTTTTCTCTCATTACATTCAATGGGTAGCTGTGGCGAGCATCTTATTTGCGAATTTTTGTAGATAGAGAAGACTTTGCATGAGATGCGTGCTGAATATGCAGAAGTGAAGGTTTCTGCTGAAAGTAAATTTTCTGAAGCACGGATTATGGTGGAGGATGCTCAGAAGAAGTTCACAGAGGCTGAGAACAAACTGCGCTCTGCAGAGTCTTTGGAAACAGAGGCCAGTAGATATCACCGAACTGCTGAAAGGAAGTTGCGCGAAGTTCAAGAACGTGAAGATGATTTAAGAAGGCGCATGCTCTCATCCAAGTCTGAGTAAGCTTTTAGTTGGTTACATTACTTTTTTGTTGTTATCCATTGAGCCTGGTTATCTTTGGCGTCCTTTATGTACCCTTTGTTTGGTTTGTGTTGAGGTTTTTTGCAGTTGTCCTCTTTTTAACATATCAAGTAGTGATCTAGTAGTAGATATCTTTTGTTGTAAATATGTTGCCATTCATATGTCTTTGTAATTGACTAAAAAAAACCTTAATCAATGCCCTAACTCAATGAATTGAAAGCTATTACGTGGTGTGAAAGCATATGTTCTGTAGGTTTCTTTCATTAGGTCTTCTTTGTTTTGTTTGTCCTCATTGAACCTTAAGTTGCTGAAGTTATTGACAATGTCATGTTTGGTAATGTTATTTTAGATTAGATGCTAAAGAGGAAGAGATCCAGATTGAGAGGCAATCTTTATCTGAAAGGAAAACATCTCTGCTGCATATGGAAGAAAGATTGCTTGATGGGCAGGCTTCGCTGAATCAGAGGGAAGAATATGTTCTCAATAAAACTCAAGATTTAGAGAGATTTAAAAAGGAAATTGAGGATTTGAAGTTAAGCCTAGAGAAAGAACGTAGAGCCCTAAATGAGGAAAAGCTGGCTTTGGAGTTAAAAGAAAGTTCTTTGTCAGCAAGAGAAGAGGTTAACATGACTTTCTACTTCTTTTGTTGTAAATGTATTCATATGTGCAACCTTATGATGTGTTATTCTTCGGTAATTGTGTTCTTTTGCATTTGGAATATGGGGTTATTCACATTGTTAATGTTTGTGCTCTTAGGCTGTCATTAAAAAAGAACATGGTCTTCTCAAGAAAGAGGAAGAGACACTTCTTTTACAAGCTAAACTCTCCAGCAAAGAATCTGTAAGTCAACTCTTCTGGATGAAGCAAATTAGGGTAGCAGTTGGTTTAATTAATTGTTCAAACTTAAATTGAAGCACTGAGCAATGATTACGAAAAATATAAATTCAAACATAAAAAATAATATCAGTATAATTATTTAGCTCATGGTAGTATTATTGATATAGTTTAATAATGTTGTTATTTTGGTATGTCGATTATTTACTTATCGTTGCTGATTACTCTTCGTCATATTTTGTTTGACCCATTTGTCATAGTTTGTTTTATTATTATTTAATGTATATATAGTTTATGTATATTTTACTTAATTATATATATATATATATATATATGTATATGTATATCATTCCCTCAATTTTTGTTTGCACCTTTTTGTTATGGGACTCTCCGAACTAATATACTATTTCCTCAAGTGGCACTTTTTTTTTTTAATTATAAATTACCCTCTCATTTGACCAAAAACGCAACACCACGGACTTTAAAGAACATAATTGTAATAGTTGTATGAAGTTTAACCTTTCAACTCTTATATAAAACTCCATGTCAAAAGTAATTACTCCTCTTAGGATAAGGGATGGAAGGAGTAGTATCTGACAAGTACGTTCATGTGTGCCTATGCTATTACTTTTGCACGTTGACTTACACTTGTTACTTGGAAGAGTTTTTTGATTGCTCAGCTATTTACAGATTAGTAATCATAGTCCATCTTAAAATGTTTAGTAGAATTCCAGTGGCTCTCATTAGTTTTATGTAATACCACTTAGGTGATATTATATGTATGTTATGAACTTAAAATATTACAGTTTTATATGATGACGCTATATCCAAATGCCCCTATGATTTGATTTTGACTTGCCTTTTGGTGCGCTTGCAGGATAATGCTCAACGTGTAATATCTAATCATGAAGCAACTTCGGCAGCGAAGCACTCTGCTCTTGAGGCTGAATTGGAAATGAAGCGCAAATTGGTGGAAGAAGAAATAAATGCCAAAAGAAGGGCTTGGGAGTTGAGGGAATTAGAAATGAAGCAACGTGAGGACTATATCTCAGAAAAAGAACAACAGTTGAGTGCTGAATCAAGAAATCTTCAAGAAAATGTAAAAGAAGCGGAAGAGATGTTAGATTTAGTTAGAAAAAAGGAAAATGATCTTTTGGCTGCCGAAAAAGATTTGGAAGTGAAGAAAAACTCTCTCAAGCAAGAAGAAGACAAGATTCATCAAATGAAGCTCGACATTCAACAGTCCTCTGATTTACTTGAGGGGAAGAAGAATCATATTAATGACGCTGAAGCCAAGGTAGATGCAATGAATATTGAAACAAATGAATTACTGGCCCTTGAGTTGAAGCTAAAAGAAGAGATTGATACAGTCAGTGCGCAGAAACAAGAACTCGAGGCTGAAGCAGACCGCTTGAAAGCGGAGAAGGCAAAGTTTGAAACTGAGTGGGAGTTAATGGATGAGAAAAGAGAAGAACTTCTACAAGAAAAAGAGCTTATTGCTGAGGAGAAGTTAACTATCTCAAATTTTCTGAAGGATGAGCGTGAGAGCTTGAAAGCAGCAAAGGAAGCAATGAGAGATCAATACAATCATGATCTAGAGTCACTTTCCAAGGATCGAGAAACACTCATGACTGAACTTGAGCGTGAACGCACTGAGCTGTTCAGTAAGATTCAAAAAGAACGTACAGATTTATTGCTAGATATTGAGATGCAGAAGAAAGAGTTGGAGAACAGTATCGAGAAGAGACGTGAAGAAATGGAGACCTACCTTACAGAAAAAGAGAGAGAATTTGAGGAAGCAAAAAAGAAAGAACTTCAGCACATCGCCTCTCTCAAAGAAATAGCTGACAAGGAAATAGAACATGTTAATTCTGAAATGAAAAGACTTGATGCTGAGAGAAAAGAGATAATTTTGGACCGTGAAAAGAGGGACCAGGAATGGGCTGAGCTAAATAATTCAATTGAAGAACTTAAGGTGCAGAGGGAGAAATTGGAGAAACAGAGGGTATTACTTCGAGCTGATCGACTGGAGATTCTTGCTCAAATTGAGAACTTGAAGAAATTGGAGGATTTAAAAGATGCGTTAGATTCAATTGCTGTAAATGGAATGCACCAAACCAATTTGCAGTCTAACATTCAGAAGCCTTCTACTAAAAGACTTCAGAAGTCGCAACAAGAATCCGTTTTGGACCAAAATGAAAAAGATAACAATGTGTTTAGTCATGACATATCTGACAAGTCTTCTTCTCCACTCTCTACACCTTTCTCATGGCTCAAAAGGTGTGCTGATACACTACTTGAGCAAAGACAGAATAACAAAAGGAGGAGGCAAGAAATTGATGTGACGGAAGATACCCCTGCAAGGTACAAAGTTCCTAACACGTTATTTGTATTATTTAATGCTTCTGCATTTTTTTTTGCGAGTTTTTTTATATTCTTTTATGCAGTTCACTAAAGAAGAATTCAAACACATCCAAGAATGAACATGTAGTCGTTCCCTCCAGTCAAACTCAAGACAGTGCAGAGACCACTGTGTATATAGATAAAATCATCACAATTCAAGAAGTAACGACTGTTGATGTTGAAAGAGTCACAGAGGATATTGAGGTATGTACTTTTTTGGTAGAAAATTAAACATCTATGGACAGTAGATTGATTATTACTAGCTTGAAGCTTCATGTCACATAGGCCCTGTTAACAAGCAACATTTTTTGTTTCTCGAGAACTGTATCATTTTCTGAGATCTGTGCTATTATCACGTAAAGATCCGTACAAATACTTTTCTAACACTTTCAAATGCAAAAAAATCGAGCAAAACTCTAAAAACTCGCAAAATCTCTAAAATATCTCTCAGAAAACCCTAACAGAAGGCCCCATAGTATCCGTGTTTGCATAATGTTGATAAGCATTCATATCAACATTTCTTTACTTGTTTTTGTGTTTCTTTATTTCATGTGTAAAGTGTATATTCCCACACTTCATCAAAACTACCTAGGTTTGTCCTTTTTTGACCTCGTAATAATAAGGAAATCATGTTTGATCTATTTAATTGCCTAGTAATTCTCAGTTTTGTCTCAATTCTAAGATACCTCATTTTCTTACCTCATCACTCGTTCGAAACTCGTGATGAACATATCAATTGTCAGACTGGTTTGTTTTGAAGCCTGGTTCACTGAAATCATAAGTTGGCTGATTACAATGCATACTCAGTCCTACGACTAAATAATCTTCTTGGCTTAGGTGGCTCGATAATTCTGGAATGCTGATTCTCTCCCTCAATTATTGTAGTATAAGATTCATCAGTAATTCGACTTCTGCAGGAAGAAGAAGCTGCTTTCCAAGAGAATGATGAGAAGCTTGAGAAAAATGTTCATGTGGAGTTGGAGATAAATGGGAAACATTGAGAGAAACAACTCAACAAATTTCTGATTCTGCTTGCTTTCTTGTGACACCTAGGTTAATAGTGATAGGTAAAATGCACATATTATATCAGATCAATTGGATTATAATCTCACTGCATATGTTCGATTATTATCTGACACTACTTCAAATTTTCCTTCAGGTATATTACGCATTTTGGGAGTTTATTGCCAACAGTGCTCATCGGTTGCAGAAGATGACTGTCTTGCAAAGGTCTAATCGTGTACATTACGAGGCTAACCTGTATACAAAGTCATGTGTAAAATGGATTTCTTAGAACGATATAACGTTCGTGTAATGTGTGATGCAGTGTGGCTTGGTGTTCAGTTTTTGCGTTGTTTTCGATTGATATGTTAGATGCTTGCATGCTTATTATACCTATATAGTTTTTCTTTGTGCATCTCTTGTAGATTAAGTTTCGCAAGTTTGTGTTTCACCACATTTTGGGAGTGTTTTAAAAAATTTGGAGGATTATTTGATATGTCATCAGTTTTTTTGGATGTGAAAACAAAGATGTTTGTTTGGATTTAATGAATTTCAAGAAATACTACAAATTATGAGAAATAAAAAATGGGCAGCAATGCAAGGATTAGATGCCGATGAAATCTGGGCTTATTTCACAATCCATATTGGGCTAGGTTATTTTGTAGACATAATTGGGCTGAGTTTATTAATAGCCCAATCTGCTGCAGTCTGGTAACGCTGACGCAGCTTAATTGAAGTAATTGGATTTTGTCGAAAATGCCCTTGCATCATACAAAAACGAGAATTCAAACTCCATCTCTGCTGCTTGTGCATTTTCGTTCTTTCAGGTACTTTTTATGGGAAGTGTGATCAGTAGTTGTGAATGCGATCACATTTTCATTATCAGAAACTAAAAAATGTTTTTCTTAAGCAAAGTTCCACATAGTGAGAGATATCTATAATCATGCTTGAGAAATATTACTAGTAATGATCATAAAGGAGATCCTTGTTATACTATTACTATGTATTTTTTATTTATACGAGTTTTTTTTTTTTAGAAAATTGTGACGGAATAAGTTTATTTTTTAAAGTAAAAAATATTGTTTATTTGATTTTTGAGAGAGCACCAAAATATTATTTGAAAAGCGAGACAAACATGTCTTCATAAAAATTGTATTTCACGTTTAAAAAGTATCTAACTTTTGGAGGCTAAAATCCACAAATACAGTTGACAATTTAATTTCTTAATCATAATCAACATCATTTTCAAAATTATAATACAAATTTATATATAATTCTTAGAATTGACACCAATACGAAAATTATTAGGTAAGAATCTTAAATTTAAGAAGAAGTACTCTATAATTTGATCCCAATTTATATTGATATGCAAAAACTTGATATTTTTATAAATCTTATCCGTTTATTGTAACAATAAATGCATAAAATAGTCCATACACCAATTCAACCTAAGATTTGAAAAGCAATTTGATTCCACCAACATTTACTCATATTTATTACTATTCACAAATTTGGTACCAAACATTATATCACTAGTAGCATTGACTATTTGTTAATGGTTCTGAATAGACATTGTCAAATACAAACTCTTAAGTCTACACAGTGAACAAAATAATGGAGAGCGGCGCTATATTGACAAGGTTACCCCCCAACCTTTTAAACCTTTCGCGTACTTCTCTCAATTTCAAATTCGTCTCTCCAATTCAGGTAATTTGAATTCATTTACTGATTTTGTATTTCCCTTTATAATGTTCATGTTCTGCATTCAACTAATTCAATTTTTTTGCAGTTGCAGAAGCAATCGCATTTCGGATGTTTTTCCAATTACAGTAATGGTAACAATAATAAGGTTAATTTACTCAGATTGAGAGTGACATCGCCTACCAGGTGCTTACAATAATTATTAATTTACGAAATTGGTGTAGGATTTATTTCAATTTTATTAATTAGGGTTTATTTGGTGTTTTACAGTAATGTAGCATTAGAAGTAGTTGACATTGATTGGGACAACCTTCGGGTTTATGCCCACTGATTATATGTATATCACTAAATGTTCTCATGGGGAGAGCTTTTCTAAAGGTGAGTTACAGAGATTTGGGAACATTGAGTTGAGTCCATCTGCTGGTATTTTGAATTACGGTCAGGTTGGTTTTGTGCATTCAATATTTACTCTTAATTTTTATTTTTGGAAAGAGTTTTGTGTAAGTATTTATTGGAAATAATTTTGTAGGGATTATTTGAAGGTTTAAAAGCTTATCGGACAGATGATGGTAATATATTATTATTTCGTCCTGAGGAAAATGCACTTCGACTTAGGGTGGGTGCTGAACGTATGTGCATGCCTTCTCCGACTGTGGAACAGTTCATGGAGGCTGTAAAAGCCACTGTTTTAGCAAATGAAAGATGGGTAATATTTCAATAAGAAATTTTTATTTTAAATTTTATGAGATAAATGCAAGACAGTTCCATGTGTTATTCAAAACCTGTACGGAACTAACATGTGAAATACTTATTGTATAGAATCCTCATGTGCTATTAAGTTCGAAATGAAACTTCCATCCATAAATAGCTATGTGAATTCTGTGCAATATACATTGCATGTTATAAATTAGGGAACAATGTATTAGAATTCTTCACATGAATTGGGCCAAGTCCATTTGCATGGCTTGGGCCTAACTCATCTTAAAAGCTAGCTTGTGAGTTGAGGATTGCTCAAGACCTTATAAGGTGGACTTATTTTGTTATCCAATCCATGTGGGACAATTTATTCTCAATACAATGCAGGGGAATGTTAAGCATTTTCCGCATAATTAATTTTACTGTTTGTATAAAACATGGATTTTGATACAATTATTGCGAAATTCAGATTCCACCACCAGGGAAAGGTTCTTTGTATATAAGACCATTGCTTATGGGGAGTGGAGCTGTTCTAGGCCTTGCACCTGCTCCTGAGTACACCGTTTTGATTTATGTTTCCCCAGTGGGAAATTATTTCAAGGTAAAATGACATTATCCTCTATGTGCCTGTGCAGTAAGTTTATTATATGCATCTGAAATCATTGGCCTTATCAAATTGTTTAGTGTTTTCTGCTTTTTAAGAGAAACGATATCAACTCTTTTTAACTTGTAATAATACTCTTTAATGATATAAATAGGCTCACAATTTTTGTGTTGTATTGCCAGGAAGGTTTAGCACCAATAAATTTGATAGTCGAGACTGAAATGCATCGAGCAACTCCTGGTGGTACTGGAGGAGTTAAGACTATTGGCAATTATGCAGCAGTGAGTGATTTCTACTGTTGATATTAATTACTACTCCTACTTCCTACCCTTTTGTTTTGCTTCGTCTTATTCCTTTTAAATGCATTTATATACACACCTTCCTTTATGCTATGGCTTTCTACATCAACATTTTTTTGGGTTAATTATTATTTTCACAAGTTTCTGTTTAGTACTTTATTAGTCTTGTTTGAAAACAACGGTCCAAATTAGAACATTGTCTTATTTTCTTGGAAATTGAAATCTTGAATTATGAAATCATGTTAACTGTTACAAAAATTCTTCATTTATATTCTAATCTTGAAACCTGAATAATGCTGATGTTTGTTTTTACATCTTCTGAACTGCAACTTGTAGGTTCTAAAGGCACAGGGTGCAGCAAAAGCAAAAGGGTTTTCTGATGTTTTGTATTTGGATAGTGTTCACAAAAGATACTTGGAAGAGGTCTCTTCATGCAATGTATTTGTTGTCAAGGTACAAAATCATATAAAAACTATAGAATTTAATCTCTGATGTTTTGTATTTTGGATAGTGTGCAGTTATTCATTTGTCCAAAAGGACTACAGAATTTAATCTCAAATCCAATTATTACATTCAGGGTAATGTGATATCTACTCCTGCAATAAAAGGGACCATCCTACCTGGCATCACCCGGAAAAGTATACTCGATGTTGCTATTAATCAAGGATTTCAGGTACATATATGTATATAATATGTATATATTATGTTTTCCTTTCTGATGATAGTGAATTATAATTCTCTTTATTATTGTTGAGTGTCTTTCTGGTGATGTATAGGTTGAGGAACGGTTGGTGACCATAGATGAATTGCTTGATGCTGATGAAGTGTTCTGTACAGGAACTGCTGTTGTCGTTTCACCTGTTGGCAGCATAACTTATCTCAATAAAAGGTTATTTCAATATCTTAGTTTTATAAACATTTCACGATAATAATTACGAAAAATTTATAGGAGTACTTTTTTTTTCTTAAATAAAAATTTGTATTCTGAATAGATGCATTTTTAATTTTTTTTTTTTTGCAGGGTAACTTATGGAAGCGATGGAGTTGGTCGTGTTTCAGAACAACTCTATTCCGCCCTAACCAGCCTACAAATGGGACTTGCCGAGGATAAAATGGGTTGGACTGTTGAGCTCAAGTAGGCTCTATGTAGTATTTATGATTTTTCTTTCAGTTACTTGGATCTTACATACTATTTGGTTTTAAATTTATGCAAACGAAAGGGGTAAAAGACATTGTGGATATGTTAGTCTTAACAATTCCATATTTGGTATCTAGCTTATTTGAAAATAGCAATTGGAAGGTTAAACCTATTGGAGAGCAGTTTTTGAAATCCCATCCTATATAGTATTCAATATTGCTATTAATTTCAAATTTTTTTTTTTGAGTAAAATAATTGAATTATATAATTACACTGTAATATTGATTGATTACTCTACCAGATTATAATAAAATCAAATTTCAATGAATAAATAATCAACATCTAATAAGACTAATATTAAATTAGAAATATGCTTGCGCTTTTAATGGGAATTCAACTTAGTTCTTAAAGTGCTGAACCTCTGAATTTTCGCCCAAATTTTCAAATGTCAAAAGATATAGCGTTGAAATCAGACAAGCAATAAAAAGATGATGTAAGCCTCATTTTTTAAATGTTAAAAGTAGTGGTGAAAACAGACGAGCATTTAAAGATGCTGTAACGACTAACGACTGTGCATGGGTGTATGGGCTGAGCATTCGGTAAAAACCGAACCGAACCGGACCGAACTTCGGTATTTTTTCGGTTCGGTACTTTTCAGACGGCGGACCGTTTGTCGAACCGAAATTTTTGGTTCGGTTCGGTAAAAAACCGAATGGTTCGGTTCGGTTCTGGTTCGGTCCAAAAAAACCAAAAGTTCAATTTTTTTAAAAAAAAAAAATCAAAAAATTCAATTTATTGCACAACATACAAAAAAAAAAAAAAATCTTACAACACACAAACTATACAAAAAAGCCCCCCCTTCTATTTATTGCACAACATTCAATATATCACCGAAGTTCATACAAATTATTCAAACATAAAAGTCTTAAACATAAAATAGTCTTAATCAAATACAAAGAGGTAAATTGTTTTTGAAAAATAATCTTAAGTTTATACAAACCATTCAAACATAAAAGTTATAAATCTCCAAAGTCGTAATTGGAAAACACTAATTTAAAAAAAAAAAAAAAAAATTCGGTCCAATCGGTTCGGTTCGGTAAACCGACCGGTATTACCGAGAACCGACCGCTCCCAAGGATCGGTTCTCGGACAAGAACCGTTTACCGAACCGAAATTTCGGTTCGGTAAACGGTCCGGACCGAAATTTCGGTTCCGGTTCGGTTCGGTCGGTTTACTGAACCGTGCTCAGCCCTAGTGTATAATAATATAAATAAGCTACAACTTTACTAGCGTTGTTAATGGAATTGTTTTTTTTGATAACATAGGATAGATCTACTTGCAATTTTGGTACCATTGGATAAGAAA
This sequence comes from Penstemon davidsonii, assembly GCA_034814905.1. Classification (NCBI taxonomy): domain Eukaryota; kingdom Viridiplantae; phylum Streptophyta; class Magnoliopsida; order Lamiales; family Plantaginaceae; genus Penstemon; species Penstemon davidsonii. The sequence continues at coordinate 12,741,533 of JAYDYQ010002688.1, forward strand.
ATGCAAATTTGGTACCATAGAATAGGTTTTCATTGCAACTTTGGTATCAAATCCAATTTTTTCCCAAAGTAATGATAATTTAACCCCTATGAAATGCATAATGTTCAATTTACCCCTTCGTGGTTTAAAAAAGAGCATTTTACCCCCTAAAATTTTGTAAAAGTTTCACATCACCTCCCAAATATTTTTATAGGCGGCATTTTATCCACTTTTATTATGATATTGTGGCATTTTACCCCCTGTGTTATGATAAATGTGGCAATTTATCCCCTTATGTAATAAAATAGTTTGCAAGCATACTCTCAATTTCGACAAGTGAGTTACACTCTCCGGATGAAGGGGGTAAATTGCTTCATTAAATTTTTTACAGGGGGTAAATTAATTTTTTTCCAAATTATAGAGGGGTAAATTGAACATTATGCATTTCATATGGGGTAAATTGCCATTACCTTTGTAGAAAAATTGGGTTTGGTACCAAAATTGCAATAAAAACCTATCCTATGGTACAAAATTTATATTTTCGTATCCAGCGATATCAAAAGTGCAAGTTAGCCTATCCTATAGTAAGAAAAAGCAATTTTCCCGTTGTTAATGGGTTGGATCATATATGATTTGAAATTAGACTCTATTTATGCCTCAGATTTTGGTTGGCTCTGAATCTTCTTCCTGTTTAAGATGTTATAGGTCCATTGGATCTTGGTCGAATTTTGAATTTTTTTCATATTATTTTTTCAAATTCAATAATATGTTCATTTTTAAAGTTTTCACTTCTCACCAATATTTTTCTATAAAACAGATCCGTCAAGTATAAGTGTAGCATCCCAAACATATAGGATTGTGCATCTTAATGTTTGAGCATATTCCCTATAAACATACATTGGTTGCTTCATACATACCAGTTCCGTCTTTGTTTCCTCTATCAAAACAACTCCTTATGGAGCTATCTTACAACTTTACATTTTCATTCAACTTAGTTTACATTTTCAAACTTTCTTGAGTTTGTCTAAAATGAGATTTTGAGGGATGGGGAGCACATGAGATATCATTTATCTTGGTGACACATGTCCCCTTAAAATTTAACTTTGAATAATTTATTTTCTTAAAGACAAATTTATCCTTTTTAATGAGTGAATTCAAAAGACCCCTTGTGTTTTGTCTAACTATAAAAAAAACCTATGTTATTTTTATTAGCAACAAAACCTTGTACTTTTTTTATTAACAAAGAAAACCCCTCTCAAGTCGAAATGACAATTTTACCCCAGCAAACAATGCAAAAACATCCCTATTACCTAAAGGTTACTAATAACCCATGGTAACTTTAAAAATTGGGAATACACCCCCTCCTCCCCTTTTTTTTTTTTTTTTTTGAAAAAATTGACAAAATTCTCCATATGATTTATGAATCCCATATAAAAAAGTTGACAAAAATCTTATCCCCAACAATTTCATGTTTTGGCACTTTACCACCCATATGTACAAAATAAACACTTTACCCCCTGAAAAATAAAATTAGTTGCACTTTACTCCCTCAAATGATTTTATGCAATTTTTGTTGGACGAAAAATATACATGTGCCCCTCACATGAATTTTCAAAGGGTAAATTAGTCACATAACTTCTTACTTGTCCAAATACTTGACTCATGTCTTGTGAACCAAAAATCTAAAGTTAAGTAGAAAAAAATTTATTTGTAAAGAGAGAGGGAAAAATGCGCGTAAGTAAAATATTTGGGCGAAAATTCGACGTTGGAACTAATTTACCCTTAAAATACACAAGTGAGACGCATATCTATGTTTTTTGGTGAACGGCATTGGCTTAAAATCATTTGAGGGAAAAGCTGCAACTGATTTTATACGTGCTTATTTAATTTATACTTTTGGGTGGTAAAGTTCAAAATATGTAACTTTGAGAGGGGGTGTAAAGTGCATTTTTTCCTAAAAATATTTTAAATGATCTTATACTAATGGTCTAGATTGTCAATTTGTATAAAAATTTGATTACTTGAGAGATTTTTTTCATATAAAATTTTGATTACTTGAGATTTTTTTTTTTGGGGAAAGAGATGAAATTAATTAGAGATAAGGGAGAAATTTTTAAACATATTAATTAAAGGGTTAGTATGTAATTTAACATATGTTTATTTTTTCTAAATGTCCGATGCCACGTCATCATTGGACATTTTGACCAAAACTTGTGGTTCAGATTTGTTGTTGACTTTTTTTAGTAGTTGAGATGGGGCATCTCATGTACAACTATGTTCCATAAAATCTTATTTTAGAAAGACCCAACTTTCTTCATAAGTCACTAAACTTCGATGTAAAAAAGATTAAATCTCGACACATTAAACACTTAATTCAATTGGTTTAGCAAATCACATTGAAAAACTGTTGAATTGATATGATGTATCAAAATTGACTCATGTTGTTAGGTGAAATTAGATCCTCATGAGTTGCCCAAGCGTAAAGATTAACTCATGAATGAAAAATTAACTTATAAAAATAAAGTAAGTATATAGTATTTTTTATATATTTATCATTGGAGTCGAATTATTAACATTAACATATATAATTGACCTAAATTTATTTCAGCTCAATTTACGAATTACTGATTTTATTAATAAGATCAAATCTATGAGGCCTCTTTATCGGATAAAAATCTTATAATTCGAAAAGAAGTCAGATTCGAATTTAAATTAAATAAGGCCCAGTCCAGGATTTTTGTTACAAACACTAATACTTCTGTGGGCTTCAGTCCATATCAAAATTTTGAACACTTTGGGCCTGGCCCGGGAACCTTAGTCTGCTCAAAGCACCAGTTGTACTTGTAGTTCCTGAAACCTTTAGTATGTTAAATGTGTGAAACGGCATAATGACGTTACACAATTTTTTATTTTATTTTATAAACCCAACATAATTTTACATTATTCTACTCCTATTTTTCATTTCAACACTCTAAATATAATTAAACATTATCAAAACATCTGTCAAATTAAATAGTATACAGACCTTCAACTCTTTTTCCCCGGATAAGATTGCATTTTTATTCTTATACTTAAAAAAAATTGTACTTATGACCGCTTATAAAATTGCACATTTAGTCTCAATTGTTTAGGACATTTTTCATATTTGGTACAATAAATATTATTTTTTCAGCACCTCCAATCCCATAAAACAGCTAAAATTTATACTTTTGGTCTCAAATTGAACGAAATGAGGTGATCATGCATGGTATCAAAAGTGCAGTTTATAAAGTGTGAGACTAAATCATGTAGAACTAAAAGTACAATTTGTCCATTTTAAATCCTACTAGTTACGTTTTTTGTAACATTATTTTACTTATTAAAGTTTTAAACAAAATCAAGATATAATTTATGGGAAATTCTTAGCCACATCGGGTTTGGCCGAACCCAAAGTAACTACATGGCAAGTGCAATACACTTGCTTTGGTATTGGATGTAACTTCCAAGAGAGTGACCAATCACAAAACAAGTGCAATACACTTGCTTGGTGGTTGAATTGGTTTGGCCAAGCCAGACTTGGACACGAATTTTACATAATTTAGATTGTTTGACACAAAATCAAAAATATATAGATATTCTTTTAAGACACTAACTAAAATCTGCAACTCCAAAATCTGAACCAAACTAAATATATTCAAACTAGACCTTAATCCTAAAATTTGTCCAATTTCCACATCTAAGGGTTATTATGGAAAATGTTTGGCCTAGTCTGATTTCACTTTAGATTGGACAAGACCTTCTTTGGAATAAGGCTTGAGCAAATCTAGGCCCAAAGTTCAGACTTCAATATTTTTTTTTTTATAATAATTTAAATCATTATCATAATCATAACAACATAACTATAATTACAAATACAACCATTACAAATTTTAATATTATATAGTAATTATTGATTAGACATCTACCAAATTTTTCTCTCTCTCAAATCTTGACAACCAAATTTAAACAAATCCAAAACCATATTTTAAATTTTTTTCAAGATACACTATCTATTATTTTATTAATACCATAACATTTTACCAAAAAAAAATATAAATTCAATTAAAAACAATTTCAAAAGTTTCGTGAATACATAAAATAGAATCAAAACTAATCAATTTTTTTTTTTTTAATTTCATAATAGCCCAAGAGTCTTCTTTAAACGAGAGTGTGAATACTCGGAAATTATAAAATCACTATTCTACTTATCATTAGCTAGAAAACCCATTTTATATTAAGGATCCATTTAGTCCAATCCAAAAGTGATAAAAAATGACTGGAGAAGAAAATTAAGAGAGCAAAGACTCTTTCAAAAGTAAGTAGGGCCTAAACTTTCACACAATGAAACAAAAAAATGTAGAAAATCTAAACCCAATATAATTGATCAAATTACATTCCCAAAAAGTCGTATGAACACATGAACAAATTTCACTTTTGTGCAGTTCTGATTGAGATAAATCCCCTTTTGTCTAAGTCAAAGGTTGTGGTTTAGTTTCAAATTCTTCACTTTTACCTATACAATATGGGCGTTGAATATTACTACATTTTGTGCATTTTTATACGTGTACTCGGTAAATATAATGGATGGTTTGTTACAAAAAGCTTCATTGAACTAAAGAATCAGTCCAATTAATGGTCCCTCCACGTACTCCTCAAACAGAAAAAGAAAGAAAAACACACATAAGTTGTGAGCGATCAATTCTGACATTCTAATTTGCTTTTGTAGTGAAACAGTGCATGTATATGATTGATGCCTTTCTGCTGCCACTTTTAGGACATCATCATTAATTATTATTTGTGTTCATACAGTTTTATTATGAGGATTAATTCATGGTAAAAAATATATGATGGATATTGTTATACTATATATCTTGAGTTTTAGGAAAAAGAGTTCATTTTAACCAGTTCTTTAAAATTACGAAGGACATTTTGTGTTTGTACATTTGCATGAATTAAGTGAAAATAAGTTGTGTTAGACACAATTATTGTGACAAGAACTGTTTTAAAACGCTCACTATTGTGATATGTGTTTGGCGCGCGATATCAATAAAATCATCATTAAATTGTGGAGGGAATTGTACTCTTCATATCAAACTTTCACCTACTTTATATATTTGGTACCATACTTTATGAAAAAATACATTTGATACCATGATTTCAATTCACCCATCTCGACACATTTCCTTTCTCTGTCAATTTTTAGACAGAAATTGCCATAACTCCTTCGTTACAAGGCAAACTTTCGTGTTCTTTATATGGATGGAATCTTGACGAGAGCTTTCTAACGGTACAATTTTCAATTCATGAAACGCATAAACAATCCGCAAAAAATAACAATGTTTCGGGATTTTTATCAAAATTAAATCATATCTCATAATCTACAATGAATCATGTCACAATAAATTTTAGATATGATATAACATAAGCGGGCCATTTTGTTGACTTAACGGCGATTTTTGTCCAAAAAATTGACGGAGAAATGAAATGTGTCGAGAATGGTAAAATCATGGTATTAAACGTATTTTTCAAAAAGCATGATACCAAATGTATAAAGTAGATGAAAGTTTGGTATAAAAAGTGCAATTCCCTCTTAATTTGTGATAATAATTTCTGTTACAAGTTATATCATGACTATATAAATTCGAAAGTGATAGTTGTGAGTTGTGACTAAGTACTGTATTTTTAAAATTGTTACTACGATTAAATAGAAGATATTTTCACCTGCCAATCTAATTATAAGAAGATAAAAAGCGCCATTTTAAATAATAATATATCACTAAATAATTTTGTCACTAGCAAACAACTTGTTTAAGTAAATAGTCAACATGTGGGTGCACTTAATTTGTCACCTTTTGATCTTTATCTTTAATTGTTAAGAGCATAATCCTGGTGGTAATGGGCAGGAACATGCAATTTATCCAAATATGACTTGGACTCTTGTGCACATATGAATAAGAATGAAATCTAAGCTCCAAAATCTGAAAACGACACAGAATAAGAGGTCCAATATATCTCCAGACAAAACATGAATGTGTTAGTGTACGTAGTAATTCTAATTTAATTAATTTTAGCTCACTGAAATTAAACCAATTATACATGTCCTACTTTATATATCGTGGTCCTAAATTGGCCATTATTAGTGATCCTAATTCCTATATTGCAATTATATAAACTCATCAAGATCTTTTCTTTTTTTTGGGGTGGAAGAGAAAAACAATGGTATTTATTAATGACATAATCAAGATAATTAATAAGCCATTTAAGTTTATGGTTATATTTTTTGTGGGGGAAAATGCAAGATACTCCCCTATGTTATGCTAAACCTGCAAGAAATTATTTTGTAAAATTTTTATTGCATCAAACTTCCTTGTATTTTTAAAAACCCTGCAAAAAACACTCAATTTGTAAAAAATAGATCATTTTGGATCGACATATTTCAAGAAATAATTTAAAAAATACATCACTTGAAGTTGTAGGGACCAACTTGAAGTATTTTAAAAAGATTTTCTTGAAATATGTCGATCCAAAACGACCTTTTTATTATAAATTGGGTGTTTTTTGCAGGGTTTTTAAAAACACATGGAAGTTTGACGCAATAAAAATTTCACAGGGTAATTTCTTGCAGGTTCAGCATAACACAGGGGAATATTTTGCATTTACCCCATTTTTTTGTGGCAACATGCCACACAAACAATAAAATAATAAAAAATTACCGTTTTGCTTCTACATTTTATTTCATCTATAGATATTGAAATAAGCATAATTATCATTAAGGATTATTGCATTTTTGGTGTCACAACTATAGTCCACTGGCATTTCTACCCCATAATTTTTCGGGCTAGCACATTTGGTGCCACAACTTCAACATCAGTGGCAATTTTGGTGCCAATTGAGGCCCAATTTCAAAATTGGCCCGAAATTGCCCCGTGTGCGGGCCATGTAACATGAAAAATTGAGATTTTGACAATTCAACGTCTTTTTCATTAAAAAAAATACCCAAATAAAAAATCTTTAACTTTTCTTATAATATTCACCAAACATTCCTTAAGTTAAATTGTTACCTCCCTTCTTCTTCTTCCCCAAATAAAAACATCCAAGTAGCCTAGTTCTTGATGGATGAAAATAATTTTTTATTTTTTTTAATGAAAAAATAGTTGAATGGTCAAATTCTCAATTTTCATGTCACATGGCCTGCACAAGAGGAAATTTTGAAATTGAGCCTCAATTGGGAACCAAAATTGCCACTGATGTTGAAGTTATGACACCAAATATGCCAGCCCAAAAAGTTATGGGGTAGAAACGCCAGGTGGCTTTAGTTGTGGCACAAAAAATGCAATAATCCCATTATCATTATTAGTCCTATTTAGTTTATTTTGTAGATTTATTGCAACTTTACACAATATATATGAGGAATTCACAATATATAATAAGTTGGAACATACTGTTTAATTACTTTTAATCTTTTACGACCAAGTGCTTTTTGAACGAGTCATGATATATAAAGTCGGTTTCTATAATTGCTTATAGATTGACATATATCCTAGTAATTTGTTTATGTATATATAAATTATAAGATAATTAGTATATATTAATTATTCATTGTATTAGCAAATAATTATTTTGAGAATTTATCTTGAAAGTGTTTATATAATTAATTAATGTTGCAGATGTCGTTAGAAATACTATTACATGATATATCAAAGTCTATGGCGTGCGCACTAGAGACATTTAATTGTGTGTGTCTTGACTTGTATCTTCTTATTATATATTACGGTCCATTTGGAATGATATTTGGAATGAAAGTAGTCGACATTAGTTAAATTAATTATTAATTTATTATTAATGTCAAAAGTGGATCATATATTAAATATATATTCACATACTTTTAGTCGAGGTATAATTCAACAGAAAAATTCCTTGACATTTTTTGGTCACTGCCATATCTTGGCTCTAGCTGTCGAGAGCTCCTTTTTCTTTTTCTTCTTCTTCTTCTTGTTTTTTTTCTAAAGCTAGCTGTACCATCCAAATTAAGTTAAGAAATAAAATAATTCAAGCTAACTAAAATTCGACATGTAACTCAATCAAGATTAATTTAACACATATTTAATTTTGGATGAGACTTGAAATTTAACGTACATTTTTAGAAATTTTACATATTTTTTCAAAAATAGCCGTTGCAAATTCGTGGCGACACATATGTAGTTACTTTAGATATGAGCGAATAATATTTTGAAAACAATTTTTCATTAGGTACAATTTTTTTTTTTTCTTTCTGGAAAAAGCTTTACTTTTGAGATGTTTATTAAAAGTGAAATAGAAGTTTCTCAAAAAAAAAAAAAAGAGAAATCAATATTTGCTACTGTTTGGAATTCAACTCTGCTACACTAATTTAATTAATACTCAAAAAATAAAAATAAAGTCCATCTTTTTCCACAAATTCACTTTATTGAAACTTAACTTGATCATAATTCCATGAATATCCCATACATATATCATGTCTCTCATTCTCCAGCTATTATATACTCTCTTTCTCTCTCTCCAGTGTGTATATATATAAGACCGGGCATCAGGTGGTAGCAAATAGAAACCAACACAAATTAAATTAATTAATTAATTAAATATGGGAAGAGCTCCTTGTTGTGACAAGGCTAATGTAAAGAGAGGGCCTTGGTCGCCTGAAGAAGATTCCAAACTCAAGTCTTACATTGAAAAGCATGGAACCGGAGGCAACTGGATTGCCTTGCCTCAAAAAATAGGTACTTAATTGATTAATGTCATATATAAATGCAATTAATTTCTTTAATTTATATGTATATATATGTTAAATATGATTAATTATAATTAATTAATTAGGTCTTAAGAGATGTGGAAAGAGTTGCCGTCTTAGGTGGTTGAATTATCTCCGGCCCAACATCAAACATGGAGGTTTTACTGAAGATGAAGATAATTTGATTTGTAGCCTTTACATAAATATTGGAAGCAGGTAATTAATTAATAAATCCAAGATTAATTTCATTTCATTAATTTGTTTTCTCATATATATGATCAGTAATTTTTCGATGTGTATGACTCCATAGATGGTCGATTATCGCGGCTCAATTGCCCGGAAGAACAGATAACGATATAAAGAACTACTGGAACACAAAACTAAAGAAGAAGCTTTTAGGCAAGCAAAAGAGGGAACAACAAGCGCGTCGAGACTGCTACATCCACGACGAAATCGAGAGTTGTCGTACTAACGACATTTTCAGTCTATACCCTCCACAGATGTCGTACGCAAATCAAGAAACTCGGGTGCAAGGCCAGCAACCAATCATGCCTCCACTTGGTTATAATATCGATCATACTATCAATGATTTCGATGCCATTAACATTGATTCAACAACTAACAATTATAAAGCGTTTGAAGAGGTACGAGACGAGATTATAATGTATAGCATGCCACAACAGTTAGATGAAATATTGGCAAATGGAAGCACAAATATTACTTCTCTTGTTTACCCTTCTGCAGCTCTCCCAAATTATGAAGTTGTTAAAACGACAGTGGATTGGACATGTTTTGATGAGCCAATGTTGCTAGGGTACTCACAATAATATTGTACACCATTTTGTACTTACATTCATAAAATGGTGTAATTAAATTTTATTGGCTTATGATTCAGTGCCAGTGTTAAGTCCAGTTAGTGTCAGTACTTTGTTGAATAGGGGTTCTTCTTCTTCTTCTTTTGTACTATCACTTTAATTTCATCAGTGAGATTCTTAATTTTTTGTCATTAATTCAAGCATTTCGTTAATTACTTGAGATTTTGTGGATATAATTCTTAATTAATTGGCATTTTGCTGACTTGGGAATCTTGGGAGAGAAAAACTAAAATTAGATGGTTTTGCTAAACAATCATGTATGCTACAATTCATAAACACAACATGACTTTCGGTACTTTGGTCGTGCACCTTGCAAAATTGTACTTTTACTTCGAAATTAATGTTTAGTACTTTTGTTGCATTTTTGGTCCTGTTGCTTCCTTGACAGAATTGAGATAATCTTATGCGACCAAAAGTATAATATATTTCAAAGAAATATGACAAATGTACAATTGTGTATAGTATAGAACCAAGAATGCAAAAAAATATTTTAATAAATTGATACCAGAAATGCAATTTTTTCAAGTACTGCATAAAAGGTGCAAAGAATTCAATCTTAGAGGACATGGGCAAATTAATTATGGTTACCTTTTTTCATTTCATATTGGATCGGAAATCTCCATGAAAATCAGTGAAAGTACAGATCGAAAAGATAGTTAATTGTTTGATGTTTTGGCAGCAACTTGTTTGGTTTTACTAGCAAGTAGAGCATCAAAAACTGGCCGTATGTTTCTGTTCTCGTCAGTACGGACAAACAATTAGTACCTCATCATCAACTGTTGCTGTCTGAAAAAAGATACAAAACCTAACTCGATCCAACTGTGTATGTATATAATAATACTAGTATTATATAGTATGTTACATGCTAATTTTGGAATGAATCGAGGTTTATGGATTATTCGTTAATGCATTACGATTAGACCGACTAATTAACAACTTTTAGCAACTGCCGGCATATCTTTCTTCCCCAATTTTCATATGCAATCATGGTTTTGTCACTTCATCTCTAGGTATTAAGGATGACTATAACTTAATTAATAATATTTCTAAGTAATTCACCAATTTAATCTCAGGGATTTGGTGTAATAATTTTCTTTTTCTTTTTTTCTTTTAAGGGGACAAATAAGATATATATTTCATGATCTTCATTAGTTTGAATTATATTAAAATTCACCACATGGATTGGACCATGTTCACCGAATTAGTTTGGGTCTAACATACCTCAAAAACTAGTTTATGGGTTGAGGATTGCCCAAGACCTTATAAGGTGAATTTATTTTTGTTATTCAATCCACGTGGGACATTTAGTATCAATACACTAACATCTTCTAGTTAGAGAAGATGTTATTGTAATTTATGATATTTAAGTGAGATTTTATTAGTTAATTTCTCTATGTGACCATGACCTTTTTGTATTTTTTTTTTAGGCAAATTTCCGTTATACTAACTGTAAGTAGCCTCAAAATCTCATTTAAACCAAAGCAATAAAATGAAAACGTTTTGAGTACCAAACAACACTAGTGTTCAAAGCTGGCAACCTTACTTTCGTATTTTAGTGAGCGTACACAAAAAAAGTACCGGTAGGATTATAAAAGGGTCAGATCAGGTCCGACATGTGACCCGATTCATTTACATCAAGTCAAATTCGAATATTGTCTGAATATGAAGTTTCTATGTCCATCAGATTTTGCCCGAATTTGATTAGAAATCAAATTTTTCGTCGAATTCAATAAAATATGCACTATCAAAACTCCCATATTTATTCTTTTCGTAGGACATGTTTTTTAACGTTATATTTTCAGTCAACTCAACTTACGTGTTGATTTTTTTTTTCATAATACATTAGTTCTAACATAGAAAAGATCAAGTCTCGACATATTTAACCACATTCTTCAAATAATTTAATAGATTTCATCGTGTACCAATCATATTAATAATGTGTCAAGATTAATTCATATTGTTAGGTGCTAACACGCATAAATTAAAAATGATGACAATGAATTAAATATTAACTTTTTCTCTTGTTAAATTGGTGGTACAGTATTATCAATGTTACTTGCAGAAAAGAAAATATTAATTATATATATGAGATTAATATATTTTTGGTACCACAACTATAATTTGTTGGCGTTTATACCCCGTATCTTTTTGAATTGACAACTTTGGTGCCACAACTTCAACATCTATAACAAATTTAGTGCCAATTGAGATTTAATTCTAAAATTGGCCCGAAATCCCCAATGTACAGACTAATTTTCATGTCACGTGGCCAACCTAAGATATCTTTGAATATTCACGGGACAATTCCAAATGAAATCGTACCTCGAGGAAACCAAAAGAAAAAAGGAACTAAGATATTTTGTTTTGATTTATGAAGAAAGTTTAATAATCTCTGGGCCTTGTTCGTCTGTTCTTTTCTGAAAGAATTATTGATAAGTATTATTTGGGCCAATATCTTGCTGAAACTATGATCCATCATCTGTTTATGTGTGTTTAACCATTTGGACCTTATGAGCCCATCTCTTAAAGAAAGTTTAGGCCTACTCTTAACAAGACAATCTTTGACGAATTTCATCATTAACCCAATTTTAATGTACTCCATGTCAAATTACTTCGGCCCACATATCTCGGAGTCTTGGATGACGAATTATAGAGTAGATATATATCATGGGTCTGTTTATCTCGTTTTTCCCAAAGTGGTTAATTTGGGAAAATTAAATGGTTTGGAAAAAAAATTGGTTTTTGTGACGTTGTTTGTTTGAATTTTGGGAGAGTAGTTTGAAAAATAAGTTAAGTAGAGATTCCTTTTGCAAGGATTTAATTAAGTTATAGCTGTAAGATTTGTAAGACTTTAATTATGCCAAACCATGCTTGTTATGAGAGATATAATTGTGTAAGAGATATGTTACTTTATGTCCGAATTTTTTTTTTATCTCATCTTTCGGCCTTGGGCAGTTGCACATAGTTGTTATTTTATCTTTTGGAGGAAGAAGTATCACGTCTCCCTCAACTTTGGAGGGAAAATTATTACTTCATCTCATCTTTTATTAGGAAAATGATAACGTGTTCCGCACGTTATTATGTTAATTCTCCTTCCAAAATACGGGACAACGGTCACATGCGATGCACATGGCCAATTTCATCCATTTATTTCCAATTATTTGACGATGGTATGAACATTACAACCAATAAATACATTGTGATACTAAATGTTCATTTACGTATCCAGTAGTATCAAAGTTACAAAGTGCCCTATGATATCAAATATGCAATTGTCCCTTAACACAAGTCTTGTGTATTGTAATTTGTCGTTAAGAGTATAAAGTGTTTATGAGTGAAAAACCAGTGTGTTGGTCGATCGAGTTAAAAATTAGGAACAAAAATTGTAATTTGTGTTCTAATTTGTATTATGTTGCGCCTAAGAAGCAACTCAATCCATGAAGCCAATACGATATATAATTTTACCTTCATTTTCTCGGACCATTTCACGTGGAAATCATACAATGTAATGAATAATCCAATCTATTTGATCTGGTGATGGTCCAAAAATCCTTTAATGTGATGAAATTCAACGTTATGGGGAGTGGGTCATGCCTAATATGTATAATATTTATAATATGAGACAAAGGGTCATGTTCATTTGGCCATTCATGTCTTCATCAAATTACCATTAATTCATACCAGGTTTACTTCTTTGGATACCCTTATACCCGACCCATTTAGTACTCTTATCACCCACATTAAGCAGGTGTTTCTCTGTTCGCTTAAATTTCATGAAATTTGCATGTGATTGCATGGGGAGCACTCATGTGAATCCCACATGAAACACCACACTACTTGATCAATTATAATTGTCATACTCATATCTTCACTTCAAATCAAAATATATATAATTGTACAACTCAAGATTGTGATTGAAATTTAAGTTTCATTAAATCATCATGACAATTTTGCTTCAAAGTGCTTTAGTTTATTTATTAGATATAAATATCGGGATGGATCTTCTATATTATTATTGTGTGAGGTTATATATACAATTGTGAGTTTATGCATGTATTTTAGAAGTTGAAAGTCAGAATAATTACAGGTTTCAAGAAAATCTAGTTCAAATTTGATTTGGTTGAACCAATAAAACCATAAGTTGAAAGGTCAATATTTACATATGTCGTATGATTTGTCACATTTTTAAAAGTGTTATAGACGGTCACTTAAAAACATATGAGAAAATTCTTGCCCAAGTATGACATGATCAAACCTATCCAACCAATAATCAAGTATAGTACACTTGCTTTGTGATTGGATAAAACACTTGCTATGTAATTACTTTGGGTTCGGTCAAATCGAATCTGAGTAAGAATTTCCCAAACATATGAGGGGGTAAATGCAAAATACTCCCCCATGTTATGCTAAACCTGCAAGACACTACCCTGTGAAATTTTTTTTGCACCAAACTTCCTTATGTTTTCAAAAACCTTGCAAAAAACACCCAATTAATGAAAAAATAGGTCGTTTTGGATCGATATATTTCAAGAAACCATTTTTGAAATACTTCAAGTTGGTCCCTACAACTTCACGTAATATATTTTTAAAATTATTTCTTGAAATATGTCGATAAAAAACGACCTATTTTTTACGAATTGGGTGTTTTTTGTAGGGTTTTTAAAAATACAAGAAAATTTGGCGCAATAAATTTTTTACAGTTTTTGCAGGTTTAGCATAACACAGGGGAGTAACTTGCATTTTCCCCTCATACGAGTAATTTGAGTTCAACGGGCTCAACTACATGTTGTAGTTGTTACGTTATACAAAGTTTTTCTTAGACCATATAAAAATAAAATTATGGTTGTATTTTCCTCTTTTACATTTTGAATTATGTACCAAGCATGTCGACTTCTAGATTTACATTTAACCTTGTTATGAAGCACTAATTACAATGTTCTAAAATATTTATTTGATTGTACTAACTCTTACCAAATTAATTTTGCTTTACAATAATCCTCATATTTGCTAGTTTAAATTGGGCCATGGGCTAGAATTTAAATTCATGTTAACAATGTCAAAAAGATGTTCTGTCAAATGGTACGACAGGAAACAACATCTTAAAGGTAAAGCTTTCATGTCTGCTTACAATCTGCAACAATTATAAATGTCTTTTTTGACTTAAGACTTTGCTTTTTCCTGATTATTATTTTGGGTCGATCCAAATTTGTACGTGATCAGAAAAAAGAAGTTGGGATTGTGGATAGCAAAAAGGTTAATGCATAAAATATATTAAAGTGGTTTTTTAATTAATTAAAACCGGTATTTTATCGTTTCTTCTAGTTGCACCTTCTTTCTCAGAAGTTACAAATATAGCTATATATATATGACATTATTAAATACATGCACATACTTTGCTTTCTTCAAAAAGTTAACTTTAAAATGTTTTATATATGCACTATAATTTGGCATGTAAAGGAGTCACGTCATATTAGAATTGTGCTTAGAAAGTGATTTATCTCCTCTCATACAAATATTGATGATTGACCATATTACGAAAATAAAATCATAGGGCACAAACAACGTCTTCTACAATTCATGAGCATAGTAACAAGAAGATAAGTGAACAAAATCCTCTATTCTATTTTGAAGTTACATTTTTGTGTCACACTTATAATACATTAATAAATTTGTCAATTTAAATTTTATGTATACACGTATGCAATATGTGCATATGTTTGAAATTAAAATGTATGTAACCTAGCTAATGGTATAATCTTTTACCGCATGTCGTCACACACAACGTGTAAGCCCCATTTACTTTATTTATTGCTAGAAACTTTTTGGATTTTCAAACATAATTTGAAATTCAAAGCTTCAGAACTTTACTTAAACTAGAAAAATTTATGTATAGTTTCACATTTTATTAAAAACCAAAATTAAGATCAAATACATTTCACTTTTTTAAAACATGCGAAACTCTAATTGACCCATATTTCTTTTTAAAAATCACGTATTTTCTCTTTTTAATCTAAAGTAGTTATGAATGTATTTAATTCTTAATTACCACCCAAAAAAAAAGAACTTGTTGAACTAAATTAAAATATATATTCAAACAAAAATAGATATTCAAACAGGGGCCATGAGCAGATGAAGCAGTAGCATGTTGGGTAAAGCTGAGGCTTCATGACCAAGAGGACATGGGTTCATCTCCCACTAGTGTGAGTATTTCTCTATCTAGTTTAATACTAGTATTTGTAATTTGTTAAATACTAGTATTTGTAAAAAAAAAAGGAAAAGTTAGGATTTTAAATATTGGTATTTTTTTTTAATGAAAAATGCATTGAATGGTCAAAATTCTCATTTTTCATGTCACATGCACATGGGGAAATTTCGGGCCAATTTTAAAATTGGACCTCAATCGGCACCGAAATTATCACCGGTGTTGAAGTTGTGGCACCAAATGTGGCAGCCCGAAAAGTTACGGGGTAGAAATGCCAGTGGGCTATAGTTGTGGCACCAAAAATGCAAAAATTAAATATATATATATATATATTTTTGAATTCGATCCCAATGTAACTCTCATAAACAAAGTGAATCAGCTATAACAATGTCTAAAACAGAGGAAAAAGAAAAGCTAGAAGAAGCAAGCTTGACTAAACAATGCGCAACTTTATTACACTCCCTAACTACATGGGAAGCCCGAAAGAGAAGAAAATCCTTAGCCAAAAGTCTGATATCTTCATAAATATGTCCCAAACTTCCTCGAGAGACTTCCTTAGCAACAATTCCATTAATGACCGAAGAACAATCCCCTTCCAAAATCAAGTTTTACCAACCAGAGATGTGACATAATTCAATAGCTCTCAAGGCTGTCAATGCTTCGGCTGCTTCAGGGTCCAAAGGTAGATTTAAAAATATAGTGAATGATGTAGTGATTGATGTAATGATCTATTCACCATATAAAAAAAAAGCCATGAAACTTTGCATTTTTGGTTCTATATTGTTTGTGAGGACATGTATCATGTATAGAAATTTCAAAATAAACAAAAAGGTTCTCATTGTATAATTTCTTTTACTATTTTTTTTAATATAGTCAAGCTTCTGAAAAAAATGTAGTCTAGTAAGTACAAACCGCCGCTCAGATTTTGGAGATGTTGACAATGTTGTGAGTTTAAGTTTAAGAAAATCTATATTAATTATATCAATTAAATATTAATTTATCTTTTCTTTTTTAGACGAAATATTAATTTATCAAGTTATCAAGAAAATGGGGATTGGATATCATTAATACTTAAATGGACTATTTAATTTGCACCCTATCAATGATACAAATCTTCAAAACTGCGGTTTTTTTATATCTTATATTATTTCTTATTAGAAAAAAAAAAAAAAAACCCACCTGAATAAGCACCAAAGGCATGTAGTTCCTAAGCACATGGATATGGTCAAGAGAAACATGGGAAGATACATAAAATCAAACTCCTCTATAATTTAGTTGTATATATATATACTCTTCTATTCTTCTCCAGGACCAAACTCTACATATCACATGCCAAAGTGATTATAATATTGGCCGCGTATCATGTTAATACATATATAATCTTTCATATATATAATATTTTAGAGATATAATAATTAATTTGAAGTAACGACCGGATTTTGAAATTCATATCCTAACGGTAACGACCCAATTGAAATTGATATCTAACTTGTAACGACCAAATTCTGAAATTAGACTTTGGGGACTAATAATTGGAGAAATGATTGGAGGAATATATGGTTGATGAAATTATTGCCTAGACATTCGAACAAATCATTTGTTATATGCTTCTTATAATATCATTTCTAATTGGAAATATATAATACCCGCCTCCAATATAATTAGAAAAATTACAACTAATTAACCATTACACAATTTTTAATTGAGCACAATATAATTGAGAGCTTCAAGGTAATGTGTCTTACGTCCTTCAAAGAGATTAAGTCAGATTAAAGATTTAAAAATAAAAATAAAAGACAAGTATAATTATACATGCATGAGCAGAATTCCCCAACATGTAAATGGAGCTTTGAATTGAAATGAAAATGCTCAATATATTTGGATTTATCAAATAGAAGTGCTAAATTAAAGGGGGTCATGAAAAAATCATGGTTACAACTTTACTAATTAGTTTTGGTTTTGGGAGATTATAAGAATCAACAGAAATAAGGGATGAAACACCTTAACCTATAATTTAAAAGAGAAAAACTCAAAGAAAGGAAGATATTGTTTTGTGTAAAGTAAAAGAATGGACGAACACTACAACAAAAATGGTCTTTGGTGGCATCAGATGTTACAAAAAATCAATATAGTTATATTTTTTTTAAATGTCAGGAATTAATTATAAAAATTAATCATAATATTTAGTGATATTTTTCTATTATTATGGAGGTAATTAATTAACTGCCTTGTTTTCTCTTGAACCATGGATAATTTGAGACATTCTCGTTGATCATGTTTAAGAGAATTGTCTATGCCTAGTAGTCAGAAATGCATCACATTATTTATTGAGAACCATTACATTTCTGATCACTAATTCTAGCAACTCTCTCCTAGACCTAATCCAGACAAAAATATTCCGATTTTGTATTCTAGATGAGATGATAATTCAAGACAAGATAATTTACTACTGTCACAGTTTGTATTTGATATTTTAAAAAAGTTTAGAATATGTGATAGATAAAATAAATAAATTGTACGTAATCTCACCAACTCACGTAATAATTGTTGTCTTAATTAATCAAATAACAAATTCTCTTTTTGGTTAAAAATCATGATCACCAAAATTCTATTTGAAAGAATCTTTCTGCTTAAATTACTCAACAATCAATTGAGCTTTAGTACGTAATTGTTAAATTGTGCTCCCCCATAAAGTAACTCAAATTGGGTAGGGATCTTTATTATCGGCACTCTATTGGGGAAATTATTAAACCGCGTAAAAGAGTTTATCATCTCTTACAGTTTCAAATTGCCCCTCGAAAGTTCAAATTGGGATAAAAAGATTTCTTGTGGGCAACTTCACAACCCGGCCCACCCACCCCGGGTCTTGCGTAATTGCGGACGTGTTTTTATTTAAAAGGTTGTTCTTCTTTTTTTGATGATTTCTCAAGTAAGAATGTGGTTGACAAACAAGTGTTCTCTTTAGTTTATAGAGTAGTAATTTTTAATATATTTACAAATTTTTAAGAATCTTCATGCATCTTCTCTTGATGAGTAGATGATTTATTTTTAGACAAAAAAATAAGAGCAAAAGATAAAAACATCCCCTATGCTTTGTCTAACTTCCAAAAAGTTCTCTGTGTTATTTTAACTCCAAAAAACCCCCATGTGTTTGGTTTTAAATACCACACTCGGCTCAAGTAGTATATACTTATAATTTTATTTTTGACTTTTGGTGGAATGACAAGATTACCCCTATGTGTTTTTTTTTTTAAATTTATTTATTCATTTTGAAAAATTAAGTATATACTACTTGGGTCTGGTATTTAAAATCAAACACAGGGGGTTTGGGGATTTAAAATGACACATGGGTTTTTTTTTGGGAGTTAGACAAAGCATAGGGGGTGTTTTTGTCTTTCGATGTCAGGGGTAAAATTGTCATATCAAAAGCAAAATGTGAACAAATATTTGTAATTTTGGCGTTTGAAACACACTCTTTTTTTTGGGAGTGTATTTGGCACTTATTTGAGATCATAGGGGGTTTTTTGGAAGTTAAAATAATACAGGGGGATTTTTGGGAGTTAGACAAAGCATAGGGGGTGTTTTTATCTTTTGCTAAAAAAATAATGATCTTCTCAATCAAACTTGTTAAGGTCGTCTCCCTTATCTCTCGTTACATGTAATTTAATGTAAATTTGATGTGGATATTTTTTCGGAGAACCAAATATTAGACCTGGATAAGTTAATCCATGATCAGGAAAATTGAATTTGTCTTCTCATTACTGGAATTCCCTGGATAATAAGGGTGAAAGAGCTCGAACTCGAACAGCTCAGACGAAGTCAGTCCAATGCTTAAGCTAGCAATATAGTATTTGAAAGCATAAAACAATGAGTTTAACTCTAATAGATATAAACTATGTTAAAAATGTACATTATAGGGGTATATCGTCGTGGATAAGCCACAATCCTGCTCAACATTCTTTTCGTCAATAGTTGTTAATTTTGAGAAATTTATAAATTAAATTTGCATATACAGAATGAGAGGCCAAAGAACATGCCCTAAGGACCTAGGAAGGCTAGGAATCTAAAGTCCTATGATCTCTCCCAAGATTCTCCTCTATTGCAATTTATATTTTCACATCAAAATTGAATCGGAACACATCTTCTTGGATTTTACCATATGGATTGGGTTAAGTAATAAATGACTTGTACATGTCTAATTCACCTCAAAAGTTAGTTCAAGTGGTGAGAATTGTCCAATATCTTATAAGCTGAACCTAGTATTGACTTTCAATTCACTCGAGACATTAATCTCAATGCATTATAAGTAAAACTTTCCAAAAATAACATAGTTTGACTCGTATGAGCATGGTTCTTAAAATATGCCATGAAACATCAATATTTGATTATAAATACAAAGTCGGTCAATTAATTGACATTCAATTTTTAATTACATCTGAAAAATTACCGGCCAACGTCCAACGTCGGCAAACTTCGCCCCATTTCACACTCTCTTTTTCCTTTAATGCCGCCGCTGTACTGACCCATTAATAAATCTACTAGTATTTTATTACATCAAAACAAAAATCAAACATACCATCATCAAACAAGTAATTCTCATGTGACACTTCTTTCCATGAATAATTAGTCATTATTCACACGACATATTTTATTTCATGAGCAAATGATATTAACAATAAATTGACAATCAATCGTGGCTTCAATTTAACATTTCGAGAAGATCTCATCAAACAACTACAAAAGGGTTTACAATTAAATGAAGAGCAAATCACTTCACGTCCACATGGACAGAGTGCACTCTAATACATACATCAACAAAAAGAATGTAAACAAAAAAAAATTAATTCCGAACTCAATATTTTGAGTAAAAATAAAGAAAAAAGAAAAACTAAAAATGGGTATGCAGTTCACACTGGACTTATCGTTCACTCCGTTCACGGTCATGAAACGATAGCTTAAAAACCCATTTACTTAGCGACTTTCTTCTTGAATTCTTGCTTGAACTATGGGAAATACCATTATTACCCTTGCTTAAGGAAATGGCATTAACAAATGACTTTAACCTTTGGATTGCGAGCTCTAAAGTCTCTTCGGACATGTTCGCGAAACAGACCCGAAACCAACCTGGTTCATTGCAATGGCAAGATGAACCGGGCGAGATATTCAACCCGACCTCGTAAACAATCTTTTTCCAAAGCTCCATTTCGGCTTCGAAAGTATTTGAGCTTAGTAAATGCCTCATGTCCACCCAACAAAAAAGACCCGCATTGCTCTCCAAGCAAGAAATGCCGATATTCTTTAGGCCACGGACGAGCTTTTCGTGTCGGTTCTTTAACCGCTTTTGATTTTCGACTATATAAGTTTTGGCAAACTTCTTATCCGAAAGCATGGCAGATAAAAGGTACTGAGTTTGCGAAGAAACCAACCCGAAACTCGACATTTTTGTCGCCGCGGATACCACTAACGGGTCGTTGCTATAAATTGCTCCGACCCGGAAACCCGGAAGACCCAAATCTTTGGACAAGCTGTACACGATGTGGACCCGGTTCCAAAGTTCGGTGTTGACGTTGTTTCGGTTCAGAAGAACTTCCATTATGCTGACAAAGTTTGGGGAATTGAAAACGGTGCCGGAATAAATCTCGTCGCTAATGAGATGGATTCCTTTTTCGTCGATGAAATCAACTAGGAGATTGAGTTCGTGACGGGTCAAAGTTATTCCCAACGGATTTGAAGGATTCGTCACTAATACTCCTTTAACTTTGAGATTACGCTTGTGGGCTAACTCATAAGCTTCTTCTAGAGCCGGTGCAGTGATTCTGAAGCCATCCGAGCTAGTGCACTGTATCGGTACAATTTCTGCTCCGGTTCGCCATTTTAGGTCTCTATCGAATCTGCATTAATTAATCTCATATTTATTAGGAAACAAAATTTAAAATTAATATATGTGACACCAAAGTGTGACACGTTATACTATTAGAAAATATATATAGGTAAATTAATTATGTACGTACCCAGGATAGTATGGAGTGGGGAGAAGAAAAGCCTCGCCAGGCTCGGCGAGGCAAAAAATGAGACTTTCGTTGGCGGAGGTGGCTCCGGCGGTGAGCACTAGGTTGTTGGGGTCAAAGTTGACTTTGTTTCCTCGGATTTCTGACATGAATTGTACAATTGCCTGCATACGTACAAAATCAGCATTGTTAGTTGAATATTCTTTCTAGCTACTTTGTTTTCATTTTGAATTTTTATTTAATTTTATTGAATGCTTACATTTTTGAAAGCGGGAAGGCCATGATAATCTTGAAACAGAGCAAGCTCTCTAAAAATGGACTCTCCATTTCTCTTAAACCCAGCTGCATCTGGATTTTCTGCTAGCCATTTTTCCAGTATATCGAAAGAAAGCTGCAAAAATTAATAAAATAATTAGTTAAAGAAAAATTTAATTCTAAAGTAGTGAGATAGATATAAATGTACATACCTGATTTTCTGCAAGTCCCATCTGAATAATTCCAGTAGGATTCTTGACATCATCGTATGGGTTTTTCTCATATTCTTGCCATCCCAGAAAGTAGGAAGAATCTTGTCCGTGAGAATTACACGTGGCTTTAATTGATAGCGTCATTTGATCTTATGAGCAAATTTAGTCAAAATATATTATGAGGTCTCAAAAATTTGCCTCAATTTTTTCTACACCAAGAGATTGTAGAGAGAGAGAGAGTGAGATTTTGTTTTTTCGATGTTTTTGTTGGGTGGGAAGAATACGTTATGTTATGTTATGTTATGTTGCTATTTGGGTATTGAGTTGGTATTTATAGGAATTTTTAATGACACGTCATGTGTCGTATGTTTTGTTTTGACCGGTGAGTTTTGTTTGTCTACTCGTTTTCCTTTTCATTATTTTTGTGCGCTTCCCACGCGCTATTCACCCCAATTGATATACACCCTCATGGTTAAATTAGAGTGCGTGCCATCTAAGCGTTGGATGTGCAAGTATAATTTCTGTGTCAATTTTTCCTGTATTTTCAGTTTTAGTGTTTATTTATTTATTTATATAACAGTTTAGTTTAGTGTGTTGAATTTAATCAATTTTATCACAGATTTATAAAAGAATTCCACACAATCATTCAAATAAGTATGCTATTCTAGATTTCTGAACGACAAGTTTATTTTAGCTTATCCTTTTTTTTTTAGGAAATTCATAAGGGAAAATTTATTAATAAGTCAAATCATTAAGAAGAAATTCATCAATGAACTATGAAAATTTTGTGGAGGGCAATACTAAATGCTAAACTGAACGATAAGTTTATCCTAGCTTAAACACAAGAAGTGAGATATATGTTTATATATAAATAATAATAAAAATTAGGTACACTTATATTTTACTAAACAGCACAAATTAAATAAAAAAAATTAGGTAAACTTATATTTTAATAAAAAAACATAAAAATTAATAATGTCAAATTCTTTTCATTAATCAGGTATTTTCAAGTAATAAAACTGAAGTCCCAATCTCTAAATGCTTCATATTTAAATCGATCCAAATTGTGGTTTTATCATTTATTTTTAATTATAAATATTGTTAAGTTGATAAATATTAATTTTTTTTTCGTGGTCTTTTTTTCTTTTCAAATGTGTTCTTCTTTTAAAAATATGGTTGTAAATCAATGCTCTATAAGACATGCATTTTTGTTACATAAAATAAATGTATTAATATTTCTTTTTTATCTACGAAATTAAACGAATTAATAAAATTTCAGAATTATTTGTTTTACTGAGAAGCTAATTCCCTATATTTGACAAAATATATATATGTACCGACACGGCAAATCCAAAGAGAGAAGACTCAATGGGCAAAAGTGGAACAGAGCCCATCTAAAACTGGCCCTGCTACCGTGCTTTGGTCCATTGCTCCCCCGGCTGCATGGGCCCATCTCTTACTTTCATGTCGACCATTCTCTTTCCCTCTAATCTCTTTTCTAACACAAATAATTTTATTTAATGATAATAACAACTTAACAACAACCTTTTCATTAGAAGTCAAACTAGGGATGTAATAATTAAGGGTGTGTTCTAGTATGAATTTAGCTGGGACCGGGGTGATTCCTATAAATTAGTTTGTTAATTAATGAGATCAAAATATTAATGTTAATATTGTGTGGTTTTATGTACGTACATATACCTTAGTGATAAAAGTACATTATTTACATTGAGATGAGGGCAAAAACATAGAATTTGTCTACATACATGACGCATAAGGCCTCGGTTATTTGTCCTAATTATGAGCGAAAATCCTGCAAGGAACTCGAGTACGATTTTTTAGCATTTTCGGTTGATCGAGAACTAGATTACTTGAGATAGAATGATCGAGGAATTGAATTTCTTAAGTAGATAGAATACAGAATGTACATGTATGGAACTTGTAATTATTAAAAAAATAAACATTAGTAAGAATTAGTTATTTCATTTACCAATGACAAACCAGTGAGTTGTGCCACTAGTTTTTAGCCGCCAATTGTTTTGTTAGTGTCAAAATCAAATGAACTAAGAATTTAATTAGAAACAAAGTAATTAAATTCAAAGAAAGCCCATTTTAGGTAAAAGAAAAGGTGTCAAAAAGGAGTCATAAGTAATAAAATATAAGATTTGGCCGGGAAAAAGAATAGCATGGTTGGTGACATTGTGTGCCCGGGCCGCTGATTTGGAGTCTTTGGTTATCTCTTTTTAGCATTCTTATTAGAGATGTGAATCCTTAAAAGTTAGAGACAACTCATAATTACATTACACTATATATACAAATGTCTATATATCTAATTTATGTTTTTGGGGGGTTTGTTACACTTAAACTTAAACCTTTCCCCATCACTTAAAACAAAAATACAATACAAGAATCAGCTTAAAGTCACCGATGCAGTCAGTTTGCTTATTTTTTAGGGAACCGCAAACTTTGGCGAATGATCCGAGAAGCTTCCTTTTAGTGTGTTTATGTTATGTGTTGGTATAAATTTTAGAATTTTGAAGAATCAAGTGAAGCGAGATGTATTACTAAAAACATTACATAACAATCATATTAGATTTATCCAATTTGTTCGGATTAAAAAAAAAAAATTGTAAAACACGATGAATATAAAAATTATAAAAAACTTTTCAATAAAAGAAAACATAAAAAAAAATTAACTAGTATAAGCATATTATTACAATGATATAAGTTTAAATTTTATTTAGTTCTTAAATTGAAAAGGGGTGTTATTCGATTAACTAAGTTTAATGCGACATGAACAAATTAATTTTAAAAAAAATTAACTGTTAAATTATTATAGCAAAAGTCGATCAAATTCAATAAAGTGCAGGACAAAAAACTGTAAAACATTTTGAAAATTGAGATCGAAAGTTGACCAAAATTGGTGCAGGTGAGCACTGGGATATGATATATTTACGTGTTTATTTACATCAATTCTTCATTATAATGACATTTAGTATTTGAACTAGCTACTAGAAGAAGATGACATTTCTGGTAAGTTCTAACATCATAAATCACACACAATTTTCATTAGTTTGTTAAGGTAATCCATTTTATTTGTGATTGACTAATTTAATACGACATTTGGATTAATTTTATACATGTTTTTTTAGAGCAACAATGAAGTTTTATTGACAGACACTATCAATTTTATACGTATGTTTGAGGATGTATTATTAATTCATAATATGGTTCTAAGGGTGTCAAAATCTACCCAAATGGAACAAAGCTGACCTGCAAAATGGTAAACACTAATTGATTGATTTAACATTTGTTAATTATAAGTAAGCCTCATTAAGGGACAAGAATTGACATTGCACGCAAGTGCTGAAAAACCCAACAAATCCTATTCTTTTTTATTATATTTAGGGTTGCACGTGGTTTTCAAAATCGTACCGGATCGTTCCGTACCGTATCAAATCGTATTGAAGTTTTGGTTTTTTTTCTTAAAACCGAAGGTTATAGTATGGATGAAAATCGTACCGAGTATTTTGGTATGGTTTTGGTTTTAGACTTCTCATACCCAAAAAACCGTACCGTACCGAAATTAAGAAAAAACATGAATTAATTGTTCATTTTTTGATATTTACAACTAAATTGTATGACTTTTTTATTTTTTAAGTTATAATTCAAATATTCTCGAATATGATATTATATATAACTTATACTATATTCTATCATAATTTATTGTTACTACATCGCTCGAGTTCAATTAAAATAAGATACGCTCGAACTTAACACAAATTAAATTTGTTATATGTTGAAAATTTAAAATGCAAAAATTCTAGACAACAAATACCAAACAGTAAGTTCCTTCATAAAATAAAAAACAATGATCAAATAATTAATCAATTAATTTTATTCAATTAGGTCGAATTATGTCGTCAAATTTGTGAACATTTTATTATTCAATTCTTTATTTGATGTAAAATAATAGTTTGTAAGATATCATGATATTAATTTTTATATAATTGTCAACTATGTAATCGACTATAGGTTCATAAAACTCTAGTTTGGTTTTAAGTTTTTTAAAACCGCACTAATTGGTACGGTACAAATTTTGTTAAAAAACCGCAGAACTGTACCATATCAAACTATATTGGTAGTGTACACGTACATATATTCACATTGAAGATAATCGGCTGGCTGGCTGTGGGCTTGAAGGAAGAGAAGTGGGAAATTCCGCTCTTAGAGTTGCCGCTGTTACA
Organism: Penstemon davidsonii; assembly: GCA_034814905.1. Classification (NCBI taxonomy): domain Eukaryota; kingdom Viridiplantae; phylum Streptophyta; class Magnoliopsida; order Lamiales; family Plantaginaceae; genus Penstemon; species Penstemon davidsonii. Next base: position 12,768,096 of record JAYDYQ010002688.1, read on the forward strand.
AAATAAGCTGTTACAGAAAGAGTTGAAGACTCATGTGCCTGAGGTCCTACACCCAGAAGTCTACAGAGCCTTGAATTCTTGTCCTAGCTCATCGGAGAGCTATATTTGCCTTAATTATTTGTCTCTTCCCTTCATCTTTTCTCAAATTAGCTTCTGCTATTTCAAGAGTTTGATGAGCTTCTTGTTAATCAATATCACTCCCCCTTTTAGCCTCGATTTATTCTCGAAATTTATAATGAATTAACAGAATTAACTAATTAAGGTGCGTGCATTTGGCCTGGTAAGTTTTCACCATATTTATGTGATTGAGTTTACAAAAAATCAAGTTCGCAAACATACTTACGTTAGTTTAATTTTAATGGTTCAAATTAATTAAGGATCATAAGACGCAAAGTCCTCGATCATTAAACTATAATTTTTCAAGAAACTGGGCTACTATATTTTATATCTCCAATTGACTTTGGTAGAGTGGACCATTTCCAAATCATATTATCAATGTTCTTTTCTTTATTATAGTACATTATAATTTAGGCATATGGGACTTAAATTCAATTTACATGTAGAATCTTAACAAAAGCACATGCGAGTTCCTTCCCACACAACCAATAAATATTTGGATGAATTTTCATATTTCAAATTTGATTCAATAATATGAAAGTGTGTTTTTATGCATATCTTGTGCAAATCCACAATTAATTTAATTTGGGTTCGTCTATCTGATCGAAAACTAATTCGAACATGACTTGAAAGCATTGGTCTAATCGCTATAAAGATGTATTCAACATGCCATGTGACTGTCAAGTAAATTTTAAACAGTAGTATATAATTTTAGAAAATCCCCAACCAGCTAGTCCTGATTTGGTCATATTCATTCAATAAGCCAATAACTTTGTTATACTTGTCGTAAGATTGGTCACTCTCTTATAATACTTATATATCCAATAATGTATCACACTTATTATGTAATTACTTTTTATTCTACTAATTAACCCGATTAGGATTAGAACATTAATTATGTACGTATACTTAATACTAGTACCATATATAGTAGTAATGGAAAGAAGCCACGTGCTTTGTTATGGAAGAGATGTGATTAGGGCATGTGAAAGGCTTGTTTAAGTGCCCCCACCACACACAAATTGAATATTGGATCAGTGGACCATTAGGGGGTCGAGCCTCTTATTGTTTATGACAACTAACATGACTACCACATTTGAGTCCATCCCTTACCAAGACTTACGAGGAGACACATCTATGGACCATTTGCTCCCTCTATTCAATAACGTAGGCCCTTGTCCCAACCCCCCATGTCTTCAATATATGTCGATCGACTTGGGGCGGAAATAAGTGAAGTTGAGTCGAATTTGAAATTACGTTTGTTTAATTATATTCAATTTTATGTGAAGTTGAGTCAAATTTGAAATTGTGTTTAACTAAGTTCAATTTTGTATTGAATTAGTATTCTAAATGAGATTTAATTTAGCTACACATAAATTACGAGTTTTCTAGATCACTTTCTTTTTTTAGTTTAAATTTGGAGCCGAAATCCAACTACATAAATTTAAAGTTGTATAAATTGTATATAATATTCAAGAGTGATTTGTTATATATCATATGTACTTCAGCTCAAATGGACTTTTATATATGTTCAAATCGTCATTTTTGACTTATAATAAATTATTATCTCCATCTCATGAATATTTTGGTTTTATTAGTGCTACTAATCAGTCCATTGACTTGTTAAATGGTTGATCGAAGATATGGACTTGGCTACATGGTTATTACATTGAAAATCAAGTGGTTAAAGGTCAATGAAAGATACACATAACAACTTGAATACACAAGTTGAAATATAGCATCACGTAAATGCGTGAAAACCCCAGGCCATTAAGGCTTGATACTCTCATTGAAAATAAAAGCCATTTTTTTAAAATATAAGTTTCAGATAAAGGGGTTGACTTTAATAAATAAAAGACATGCAAGAAGTTTAATTATTTTATGGATAATTACTTTGAAGTATGACCAAAAAAAAAACTTTCAAAGTAAATTATCTCTACCTTCTAGTTCTAGACACTTCTCCTTTAGTTGTCTATACAAAAAGACATTTTTTCCTTTTTTATATATCTCTATCTTTATCTCTACATTTTTTTTTAATTATAAAAGCATAAATATTTCTTACTTTTTTTGTGCGGACTAAAATACCCTTATTAAAGTTGTAAAGTGATATTTAATTAAGCCAAAAACATGTAAAAATAATTGAAGAGATATAATTAGACATGAAGTCTTATTATATAAACTCATAAAATTTATAAATTCTCTCTTACATCAATTTTTATAATTTAATCTTAACGAACCATAAAAAAACACTATTACTATTTCAAATAGCTCCTTAAATATAAATTATTATGTTTTATAGCATCAATATGTATTTAAGTAAAAAAATTAATTTACAGATTTAGTACAACATAAGATATAAAAACTCTAAATACAAAAAATTAAAATGAAATTCTCTTAAATATCATTATGTTATAAAAATAATCAAATTGAATCGTAGCTTACCTATGAATAAATTAAAAATGCGTATGAGTTAGATATGTACGTAATTTTACTTTGGTTAGAATAGAAAAATATAAAGAATATTCAATAATTTCAAGACATGGATAACCTCGGATTTTAAAAAGCGGGTGAAATCAATGGAAAAATGGTGAAATCGATAAAAAAGAATCCATGTAATCATTGAAAACATATGCAATCAATTAAAATTCAGTTGAAATTGGTGAACATTGGTGAAGTTGGTGAAAAAAGGGTGAAACAGTAAAAAAAAAAGGTGCCCCTGAAATGATAAATACATTTGAAATCGATGAAAATTCTAGTGAAATTCGTGAAAAAATGATGATGTGAAACAGTGACATCGTTGAGAAACGGATGAAAAACAATATTAATAATTCAGTTGAAAAGGGTCAAGTCGAAGAAAACATGTAAAATCAATGAAAGTTCAAGTGAAATTAGTGAAAAGAACATTTGAATTAGTGAAAAAATGTGCGAAATAAGTGAAAACGAGTGAAATCAGTAAAAAAAGAAGTTTAGTCGACAAAAATATGGTGAAACTAGTAGAAAAATAGTTTAAAAGAAAAAAACAAAAGTAATTGACAAAATTGTAAAAACAGTGAAAATAGGTTATAACTGATAAAAAAATGGATAAAACTAATATATATATATATATATATATATATATATATATATATATATATACTTATTAAACTGGTAAACATGAATGAATCGGCTTAAAAAGGGGTTAAACCGCTAAAACATAAATTAAAGTGATGGGTTAAATAGGTGAAAATGGATTATTTGCTCTATTTTATGACATAAAAAAATAAATTTTACTCTAATTTATAAAAATTACCCATGAAATATATTCAAATATATTTGATATAGTGATTGATGTAATGATATATTCACAGTCTAAAAAAAAGTACTCTAAGTTATGAAATTATTAAATTAAATATCACGAATTATATATAAACCAATACAAATATAAAGTAGTTTTCTTCTACTTTCATGTTTATCTACATCAAAATTCTTGCTGTAAACCAGACTTTATTTGCTACTAGGTGTCTAGGTCTCATGAAATAATTTGTGTCAAATATTTATAAAACATCAGTAAATTTATGAAAATTTGTAATTTTAAACATGGTAGAATGACAAGTTTTCCTCTAATTATATTTAAACGAAATTAATAAGACCTTAGGTAGTCACTAAAAACTTATGTATTAAGACAAATTATACACGTTCTCAAATACTTCTCAAACTGAAATACGCATTGATAAAATTCTTGCCTAATGGAAATTAAATTTGATTTCTTTTCATGCATTCTAGCTGTAAAATTTGATTTATTGCTCATGTCTGGCCACTATCACTTTCAAGTTTTCAGATGGGACCATTATTATTTTGCATATTGCTAAGGCATTTTAGAAAAATCACATACGTCTAAGTAATTTAGAACATCGATTAATAAAAGATTTTTTCTTTTGTTTGATAGGTATTATATTCTTTAATATTGGTTACATTTATGAAGTTTTAAGAAACCAATACTTTTGGCAGAATATCGAATAAACAACACATATATATATATATATATGATATATCCAACCCATTAATTTTGAGATTGCAAAATGCAAATCTGATTAAAACTTTCAAATTGTTTTCATTGACGATTATAAGGTCCCATGCAAGCTTGCTCTCGTCTTGCATGTTTCTTTCAGGCTAGCAAATAATTTGTCGATTGTAATTTAGTCAAATGATCAGAGCATGGGCCGGGCTGATTTCTGCAAAATTATTTAATTTGGTCTACCACCATCAACTTCAAGAAATAGTCCCATCTAATTAATTATTGACTCATCTATGATTTATGACATATAAGATGGGACAATATTTCCAGCTTTGCTTGATAGTGATGATTTTGTTTGAACACAATTGATTGTTCTTTGCATTATATATATATTTGCTACAATCAGTTCAACGTACCCTTGTACGTAATTAATTAAAACATAATTGATCTTTGTATTTATAGTTGGATTATGGTACGTTAATTAGTAATTAATAAGCATATATATACATACTATAAGTGTAGTACGTATGTATACATGCAAGTTTCTTCTAAATACTAGTTTTAGAGCAAAATTGCATTTTTGTCACATAAGACATGCAGGATCATGACTTTTAGTCCCAATTTCAGAAATATGTTGCATTGCTTGTTTCAGTGGCCCATCATCCATCCATTTTGTGCAATTTTTTGGTCCCTGAATAATTCTATTTTGCACTTTTGATCCTGAAGGAGTGTGCCAGTTTTTCACCTATTTTGTCACAAATATCAAAAGTACATAATATTTAATATTTAGACCAAATTAAAAATGCAATTTTATAGAACACATGACTAAACTGATATACATTTCATTAAATAGGCAGTAAGTTATAAATCATCTGAAAATAAATTTGAGCTGGATGCTTAAATTCTCTGACAATATTGTAGAAATTGTGGTCATGTTGCCACCAAAACTCTAGAAAATAGCACGATTCTTGTCTAGAAATGTACATATTTGTACCAAAGCAAAGGAACACCTATGATAACCTAATGATTATTGGGTGGAACATACTTGTAGCAAAGAAAAACATGAAAAAATGCTTTATAAACCAAATGATATACCAATTATATTTTATTTATTATAAAAATTAAGTTGCAAATTCTTGGTTACGCTTCATATCATAAATTATGAAGGTAGTAATTCGAATTCTTTTGATTAATCATAAAGTTAAAACTTAAAACCAAAATACATATTTACATATTATGTTCACCTTTGCATCCAAGTGTTACTACAATAATACAACATTAACAAAAAATCAATCTTATTTTATGAACATATGGATCTTTGTGCTGCCATTAAGGAGGCATATATGCTCCAGTTTCTGCCATTGAATTAAAAATATCCACTTGGACTGAGTGTAGTAGCTAGCCTTTACTTTGCCACCTAAACATAATGATCCTTTTTCTCTTAAGATAACTAGTTTATATAGTATATATTAAGTCTAATGAGTTGTTTTTTTATTGTTACTTTTTTAGGCCGTCAACACATTAATCGATACATGATAATATTTTCATTACAACATATATAATATTTTTAGATATAATCAAACAACAATGATAAACTAATTGCACACTTGTATCCAAACTAGAAACACCAGCCTCGTACTAATAAAAATTGAACCCAAAACCTCTTGCGTTTGGGACCTTAGCTTTGACACTTTACTATATATTGTCTCACTGGGCTTTAGTCGGATCAAATAAAAGTTTATCCGATTGAATTTAGGGCTGTCAATAGGTCGGATTCTGGTCGGATCAGGCTCGTCCAGATCCGGCTCCATTTATATCGGATCGGATCCTGTCGAATGTGCTCGGATCTAGATTTTTTGAATTCAATGGATCTTGGTCGGATTTGGCTGGATATCGAATTTTTTTCGGATTCAATAAAATTTCATTGAAAAAATTACATTAATTTTTTTCCCTAAACAAGTTTATTAACTTCACAATTTTATTTAATTTTAACTCACATGTTCAAACATCCTTTATTAATGTTCATATTTTTAGATGAAAATATTGGTTTAAATAAATTTATAAACGAGTTATAAATTATTATCATCTTAGATTGACAGTGAAATATTATTAATGGTACTTACTTTTATAAAATATTATATTTATATCATTCTTTTCATTTTTTATCGGATACGGATCTTTAACGGATCGGATCAACCCAAATTCATATTCGTTCCATACATTTCGGATTACGGATCTTTATAATCGGATCAGGTCCATCGAATCTCTAATCGGACAATTATCCTAATAAATCGGAGACGAATCCGGATTGAAATCCGCCCCATTGACAATCCTAATTGAATTTATTATTGAATTTGATTTGATTATTTTTCAAATTAAGATCGCGGTCAATCTTTTACGCACTGAACATTATTGTTTTCAGATTTCAACCTAAAATGTCATCAAGATTTATTCAAATAGAGCTCAGGCAATTGATGGGAACATCTAATTTCAAGTAATTCGATGTTTAGAATAATATGCATCAACTCGTTTTATAACTAAATATTGCGCTTTAATCGAGATAGATATTAAAATGTAATTGGGTTGTATTGTGATTGGGATTTCATAGAAACTGGGCCCAAAAAGAGGATGTCTATATTTTGAGGCCCAAACTTTGTTGTGTTTAGATTTAGGATAACATTAAAACTGGCCACGTGAGGCAAATATCAAATAGATAAATAAATCCACAAAATTGTAAAAATGTAAACATTGTGCTCAATTCACATACATCATACATAACAAATGAAGAAATCTATCAATAAGTAATGTTTTGAAATAAAACAAAGCTAGAGTACTCCAATTTTGAGTAATGGAATAAAAACCATAGGTGACGAATGATAATCAAAAGACTCACCAAAATAAAAATAAACATGGAGACAGAACAAATTGACATAATATCTATTAGAAAATACTACACTACAATTGTGCAATTTACAAACTGGCACTTATTGTTACAGTTCAAGGAAACACAACTCAGAATTGCATTTCTATATCTTTTACAATAAAACGAACTCATCTGCTCTAGAGTTTTTTTTACTTAGCAGCTAGTTTACATAACAAAAAATATATATAAGTTAACAAATACACTTATGTTCGGAGGAGGAATATCGAGAATCGATGACAATGGCATGTCTATTTAACTGGTGGAGCACGATAATACGCTGGAACTGTGGCAGGGAAGAACATTTGTCTAACTCCTTCTGCCTTTATAATTGGAAATATTATACCTGATGCTCCCTACAAAATTCAAAAAAATAAATATAGTTTTCATAAATAAGAATGAGGAGATTTACGTCATTTCAGGTTTTATCAGCTAAGCCATTACAATATTACGACGTCCCCATATAATTTCCCAAAAATGTCTACATATAATTCTGATCATACCTTAAGGGTAGTTTGTGCAATTTACCCATTCTAATTTCTTTGGAAACGAAATGAACGTCTGCTGGTAAATAAAGATTTAGGTCAAATGAGATCTTACCGAGATTAATCTAGCTCCAATCCAGAGTCGTTTTGGAGAGGGAAATGGAACCAACAAACGCCCAACACCGTATATGGCAACCGCAAAAAAGTGGAGCACTAAGCTGAGTGGGCGAGGATTCAAACCAGAGAGCAATGCAACTGGTCCAGTCGAACAAGCCCCTCCAAGGCTCAAGTAATCGAAACAAGCTTGACGCATTTCTTTCCTTGCTTGATCAGACGAGGCACAGAAAACTTTGTATAGGGCTCCAGCCAAAGTGTTAATTGTAGAAGCCACTGGCTGCATAAATACAAGAACCATATTTATATATAAAGAACAAGGTTGCGATATTTAGACAGTTAATGTATGATTTACCTTACGCAAAGTGTAGAATGACTCTAGATATTTGCACAAAGAATCGGAATCCTTCAAGTTGCGTAAGGGTTTGAGAAGATTCTGCAAGACAACAATGTCGGAAAGTGCAACAGTCATTCCTCCACCAGTCAAAGGATGTCTCATGTTAAAAGCATCACCCATCAATAGAGCTCCTGGAGTAGGAAGAGGAGCTGCTGGCATGCTTCTGTTTGGCATTGTTCTAATGTTCCCTTTTTCGATGGCAGATATGAAGGCATCGTGAAGCTCTGGTGGAACCTAAATCAACAAAACAGAAGTTAACTGGATAGAAGGTTGTCCTGCTCTTTACGGGGCCTAAACGAAAATTGAATTCAAGACCCTATGTTATACTAAGAATTGTGTATCTTATACAAAATTTACTTATATCAATTCTTGTTTTCTAACATAGTATCTTTTTTTATAGATATGGTCATTGCATTTAGATCTTACTTCAAGAGCTTGTGCTTTTTGTAAAAGTGATACTGCCATTAGGATACTTTTAGCTTATTGTCTCCTCCACAGCAATCCCAAACATTGACAAAATTATTTTTTTTCACAAACCAAAAGGCAGAAATCACCTAAACATCACTTTCATAAACTCGTGGAAAAAATCTTTCTTGCGACACATTTGCTCATAAATATGCTTGAACTGCCAAAAGCAGGTCACGTTCAAGTAAAATTGCAAATAACAAGACATTTGAATGAATTTTATGCATACCTGAGGAGCTACAACTGTTTTCAAGTAATTTGCCATTTCACCACTAGCTAGAGAAGGAAGCTTTTGACCAGGTATATCAACCAAGCATCGGATCTCCGTGCTACTAATCGGATAAAACAAGATTGGTGAGGGATCTCCCAAAATAACATGCCCGTGATTTGAATATGGAAGCTGACAGTTCTCCAATATCAAACCAACAAAACAAGAAGGAATCTCAACCTGGAAAAAGGGAAAAATAATTTGTTTTGCCAAAGCCCATTACGATTTATTAAAAAAAATATATATATATTTAGAAACGATATACTCCAATTATACGCAGTCTAGTTATTCTATATTTTACCTTAGGGTCGCAAAGGGAGCGCCTCAAATTCGAAAAGCATCCATCACAAACTATTGTAAGAGGAGCATATGCTTTCATCTCTTCTCCAGTTTTGGTTTTATATTGTATGCCTTTAATAGTTCCATTTTCTTCAAGAAGAGATGTAACAGTACCTTGCTCCAGCTGTACACTATTGACAATGAAAAAAAAATAGAGCTTCAGGGGGATCAACTCCAATTATACAACTGGAAGATGCACATAATCTCAAAAATTCTAGTTTCATTTTGTATAACGATGAAGCAAAGAAACAGTAGGTGATAAAGTATCCACAGTCTCACAGGACTGACACTCAGCACCTTTAGTCCCACACTTACAAAAATAGCACTTCTGATCCCAACTTCTCAATCTTTTTGGGCACATTTTGTTCCCCTTAATCCAATCTGGGACCAAAAGTGCAAAAAGAGACTGTCCTGTGGGACCAAAAGTGCAAAAATATGATGGAAAGTGGGAAAATGGACAAAATATTCTAAAAGGAATTATATAGTTTAGAGTAGAAGTAAGAGGGACTAAAAGTGTTGAGTGTCCAATCCTATGGGAGTAGACTATTTGCAATTTTGCCAATTCGAAAATTCAGCAAGTGTTATTCAATGTAATTAGAATACAATTATTGTATCTACTATTCTGTTATTCATCTCAAGAGACCTAAAAGACTAGGAAGAAGCAAGGAGAATTGAAAAATGTACGAAATGTGAACAAGCAAATAGTCAAAAGGGAAAATCGATGTACTTGGGAAGAGTGGCTGCCTTCTCTCTCATCCTCTGTATGAAACGACCATTATGAAAACTTCTTCCCGCAACATCTGAGTGAAACTTTTCGAGGGGATAGGACAATTTAGTGTTTTTTCCATCTTTGAATAGTGCATATCCAACCACACGCTGGGCATCAATATTATCAACACAATCTGCAGCATAAAGTGTAAAAGTTTATTGCAAAGTTTATATAACTGAGAAAGATACATGGCTGAAGATTCTGCTAACGAACTACAAGTTTTTCAGCAAAAGAGCATCATATAGTATTCATGTAACCCAGCTGAGAGAAAGGACGTAAATATTAGGAGAAGATATTGAATTATACCTGCAAGGCCCAACTCAATTAATTTGAGGTAACCTCCTGGCTGTAATAGTTCACCAACAATTCTATCTGGCTCCGTTAAATCTCTTTCAATGACACGTACTCGCCGGCCATCCTGCAATACTAGCAGAAATTAAATTAATTTGATTTCGTTAGCAACTTGGATTTGTTTAATCAAAAATTAGTTTTGAGTAAGACAACTTAAAGAGACATGCCAATCACTCTGGTCCAATGAGGTGGATGCCAATAGTTCAAATTTCAGGGAGGTCAATGCAATTACTCTATGATCCATAAGTACATATAAATCCACTCAAAAGCAGCCAAGTCAAAACATATATTAAAACAACAGTAAATAACTCTAGATTCCCTGATGCTACAGTGAAAAACCAAAACAAATTTCATCCTACATTTGGAACAAGAAATTTCAATGATGACATCAGCAACAACAACATTTTATTCGAATCAAGTAAAAGATTGAGGCAATAAATGTCTCCAGATGATGGATCAAAGTTTTCATATGTTTCCACTCAAAACATCGAAAAGCTCCTGTTTTGGGGGTCAATCGAAATGAAACTATTGTGTAGTTCTTATTCAATATTTTCTTTTCATTTACATATTTATCCAAATGTTTTAGAAAAATTATCGAAAAGTTTCCAATGATTAACTATCAGAAACATACAAAGAAACCAAAATTTTAATCTATGCTCCAGATCCTCCTTAATATAAAGCCCTTGTGCAATAAACTAGATGATAACAAAAAGAAATCAATATTGTACCTCTTCTATACTTGATTATCAAGGTCCATACAAAAATCTACTCAGTTCAATTTCAATTTTCATTCTAATAATTATATTTTCACATAAAAAAAACAAATAATAAAAAACAAAAATGGACCTTCCCAAGGGTATACGCCAGAGCAGCACCCGCAACACCGGCACCGACTATAATAACATCTGGATCCGAATCCTCTACGGGTCGGATTTCCCCATTCGTTGGGTTGGTCTGAATCTCGTAACCAGTATCAATTACCTTCTCATTTTTCTTAATCCGGTGAGATCTGAGGCGCAAAACGTAAATGAAAACAGCAGCAAACAAAGAAGCAAATAATGTTCCTACAATGTAATCATCCATCACTGCAATATTCTTACAATTATTACTACCACAATTCCACCGCGAAAATACTGCAGCTTTATTGTGGCGAAAAGTGGGCAGATATTTCTTTGCTCTTCCCGAAAGTTCAGGGTTGAAAATGTAGATGAAGTTATTGTAGTTAGATAGGTTAATGGTGAAATTTGTTTTGTGGTTGAAAAATGGCGTAATTTGTGAAGGACGGGAAGAAAGAAGAAATAAGCGAGATGTAGGGACTTCTAACATGTGTGGCAGAGAAAAATTTGTGGGGTGAAATATAAATCTCTGAATAATATGCAAATATACCCCTATGTATTCTCTAATTAACAAAAAACTTTCTACGATATTCTCCTAAAAAAAATGGCACTAATTTCATTATAATAAAATATATATACTTTTCTTTTCAAATAAATATAAGGTCATATTTAAAAAAAAAATGTTTTATATTGACATTATGATATAAACATTTAAATGTTAATCTTACTAAAGAAAATTAAATAGCAGATGCAATTTATACGTGCAAGGGTTTCAGTTTGTTCATGGATTTTATTGCTACATATTTTGTGAACGTGATTAAGTATTTGCTAATAAAAATAATATAGAAATATATATGTTAATTAACATTTTATGTATTTTCCCATTAAAAGTAATACATGTGTGTATTTCGTATGTGAATAATAACTATATAGGGGTATTTTGCTCATCTCACAAGTAGAATGAGCCTTTAAAAGTTAACATAAAATAAAAATAACGCATGATTATTTTTTTCTAAAATGACATTCATGTCTTTTATTATTTTTAAGAAATTAAGCGTCAAATGCATAATGACTGTAATGTTCTAATGTTTAATTTTTAGGTGGAAAGTACACAAGTGTATTAACTTTGGGGTGCATAATACAAATTATACTATTAAAATCCATAAATTGAGGTCATAGGCTCGCAAGTGACAAAATTTGGGCTATTTTTTTTTTAATTACGCTCAAGCTGAACTAAAATTGTCGTCAATTAAATAAATATGTGGTAGTTTATAATCAGATATATTATGTGGATAAAAACATCATCAAAAATTAATTGTTGCACCAATTTTACTTCTTCTCTTCAAATAAATTACATTTGAACAAAAATGCAGTTTGAATCAACTCGAAAAGCTAAAGTAATAAAGTTATCAAATATCGAGATTATTAATATCTAAACCTGTTAAAAAAAATATCTACTCTATATGTAGCAAACTACGTGCCTGATTCAAAAAGTGTTAAAAGAAAAGGTCCATCTTTTATGGAGTATTAATTCTTTTTACAATGATTTATGAAACACTCCAATAATTCTTTTTATAATGAAGTTTAATTTAATGAAGAATGTCCAATTCACAACAATCTTTTAGATTTAGTCAGAAGACCATTTTGAGGAAGCAAGTTACGACTGATGACCCCATCTCCCCATACACGTGTTCATGGTTGAAAGCAACTGAATAATTTAGCAGATAAATTTGTAAATAATGCAGGTAATCCATGCTTTAGATATATAAATTAAGCTATCATCTAACTGTCTTTTTCCATGGTTTTATATGATATAAATTGTCATCTGACTCTCGTCGCTGTGCATTGTTATAAGGACAAAATATCAATTCCCAACTCGTTATTTTTTATTTGATATGTATAATAAATAGTTTACTCTTTGTGTGTAAATAATATATGGGAAATAATCAAAGATTGTTTGAAGCTGATCCACTTCTTTTATATACGGTCCAAACACGGTCCAAACGGATTAGCTGGTGCTAGCTAGGCTGGGAGGTACTTTGGTCTTAAATTAATTACTTATCCAAACTATTAAATATATTTATTATTAATTAGGTAATCTCTACCGAACTAAATAGTTAAGTTGCCGAATCGATTTGTACATATATAATACTCATGTTAATTCACTACTAACTATATTTTGTTCAATTTCATAGCCGATGAGGTCATAGCCTAATGGTAAGATTGATTTTAGGTTCGATTTCACTAATGTGGTTATTTTTCTAATTTATTACTAGTGTTTATAATTAGTTTGTGACGATACTATGTTAGAAATGTTTTCACTTTATGTGTTCGACGGGTCTTGAAAAGGGTTAAAACATTGAAAAATAAAAATAAAAATAAAAATGTATATAAGCAGTTATCACTTATCCTAAAAATTAAATTAATTAATATAACAATATTTTGTTAAGGTAATTACCAAAAATAAACTCTTGTTAAATGGAGCTCCACACAAGAACTAATTCAGACCCTTGGATTATATTTTATTTCTATAATATGAATTACTGTGTTTTTTTTTAAGAATACATTAATCGAATCATTGCATCATAAATCATTTCAATAATTGTACAAGTACAAATAATTCCAAGTAATTGTAAATCACTATGTATTTTAGAATATTCATCTGTAAAATCTGTTTTAACGTATTTGTTTAATTAATAATTTTTCAAATGTCCTCAAAATATCCAAAAGAATTCGAAAAGTTTCTAGAAAGTTAATACATAAAATTGACTGAATCATATCATAAAAAAAAAATTATAATGGAGAGAGAAATGAGTGTCCTAGAATTCATAATCGTATTTTCAATAAGAAAAAAGAAAATGAATTACCTATTTTGCCCCTAGGTATTTTAACCTCGGTGGTTAACTTTGTCGGAAAAAACGAGGGGGTGCTATTTGTTGAGTTTTTCTTAATTTGATGTGCTAAGTGCTAATTCTGTGTTTAGGGGGTTAAAAGTGTCCATTCCTCGTGTTTCGGGGGTGCAAGTTGATGAGTTCTTAATTCAAGGGTGCTAAATGCTAAAGGTTTTTTGCACTTTTCACCCCCAAAACATGGAAAATAGGCACTCTGCACCCTCGAAACATAAATTTAGCACTTTGCATCCTTGAAATATGAACAATTCAGCACTTTGCACCCTTTTTTATTTTCCTAAAAAAACCTAGAGACAAAATAGGTAATTCATTTGTTGATCTTTGGCACTTTTCACCCCCAAAAACACGAGAAATGGGCATTTTGGCCCCCAAAATAGAATTAGCACTTAGCACCCTCGAATTAAGAACATATCAGCAACTTGCACCCCCGAAACACGAGAAATGGACACTTTGAACCCCCTAAACACAAAATTAGCACTTAGCACCTCAAATTAAGAAAAACTCAATAACTAGCGCCCCCTCGTTTTTTCGGCAAAGTTGTCCACCGGGGTAAAAAAATCTAGGAAAAAAATAGGTAATTCATTTTCTTTTTTATTAAATTTGCTAAATACTATTATGAAATACTAGAATATTCATCTGCAAAATCTATTTTAACATATTTATTTAATTACCAATTTTTCAAATGTCCTCAAAATATTCAAAAGAATTCGAAAAGTTTCTAGAAAGTTAATACATAAAATTGACTGAATCATATCACAAAAATAAATTTTAAGATAGAGAGAGAAATGAGTATTCAAGTATTCATAATCGTATTTTCAAATTGAAGGAAAAAATAAAATGAATTCCGGTGGTTAACTTTGCCCAAAAAAAAAGAGGGGGTGCTAGTTGTTGAATTTTTATTAGTTTGGGGTGTTAAGTGCTAATTTTGTGTAGGGGGTTCAAAATGTCCATTTCTCGTGTTTCGGGGGTGCAAGTTGATTACTTGTTCTTAATTCGAGGGTGCTAAGTGCTAATTCTATTTCGGGGTGCAAAGTGCTAAAAGATCCAAAAATAAATTACCTATTTTATCCCTAGATTTTTTGAGGAAAATAAAAGAGGGTGCAAAGTGCTGAATTGTTCATATTTC
Organism: Penstemon davidsonii; assembly: GCA_034814905.1. Taxonomy (NCBI): domain Eukaryota; kingdom Viridiplantae; phylum Streptophyta; class Magnoliopsida; order Lamiales; family Plantaginaceae; genus Penstemon; species Penstemon davidsonii. Next base: position 12,783,186 of record JAYDYQ010002688.1, read on the forward strand.
GGGGGTATAAAGTTCTAAATCTATATTTTGAGGGTGCAAAATGTCTATTTTCCATGTTTCGGGGGGTGCATAGTGCAAAAAATCCAAAAATGAATTACCTGTTTTGTCCCTAAGTTTTTTGAGAAAAATAAAAGAGGGTGCAAAGTGCTGAATTATTCATATTTTATGAGTGCAACGTGCCAAATCTATGTTTCGAGGATACAAAGTGCAGATTTCTCATGTTTTGGGGTGCAAAGTGCAAAAAACCCTAAAATAAACTCCTATTCATTCATCAGGAGCACATATCAACCAACAACTATTCAACGGCAAAAATGTTACAGATTTGACTAATTTACACTCACTTCAATGGATAAGAAAACGTAAAATTATGGGTAAATTAAACTATATTTTCATTACTTCAAATAAAATTTTACTTACATGGTTCACGTATGTATTTAACTGCAAATTAACCAAAACAGAGGGATTCTTGACAATTTCAAAAAAACACGTGAAGTAGTTGTGAAGAACAAATTTCAGAAGGGGGCAAAATGTTCAAAATAAAATATTATTTCGTGCAGCAATTGTATATGCATATAATACATGGTACTAAAAATAAGATATTGAATGGACAAATAAATTTAGCATTTACAAATAAAAAGAAAAGCACAAAAGCAAACAATTGAACTTAGTTACTATATATTGTAAATGATAGTTCAAAATTAACTAACAATAATAATTTTGTGCAATCTCTTGCAGAAAAGAAGACAATTCCTTAGGTTTGGAGAACATGACCATGTGGTCTGAACCAGATATGATGTGAACCTCATCGACAGGATTGCTTTCTATCATCCACTTCTGAAACTCCTCTTTCAATATGTTATCCTTTTCAGTAACTATATAAGCACGAGTAACTGACCCATAATTTTCTGTTGTTAAAACTCTTTCTTTCAGCCAATCTTTGTCCTTGTACAAGCGGATTGGTCTCGCCAACATAGATGCAAGCGTAAGATCCTATATATATTATTCCAGTTAAAACATTTGATCGATGTTATAGTTAATTTGTCGAATAAGTTTGGTTTCAAGCTACTAACCTCGGGAGGTGAGAGTTGATACATTGTGGTGGATAAAAACTTGGATCCGAAGACGATTGAGGTTGGTTGCTTGTCCTGTCCTTCTTCTTTGAATGAGAATTCGGAGTCCATGAAAGAACCTTGATGCTTATTGTTCTGTATATATAATTTTGTAGAGAATTTAGTTTGTTACGTTTAATTATGCAATGTAAATGAGTTGGGTTGGTAAAGTTCTAGCCCATCTAGTTCGATCAAACTATGTTATGTTTGTTTTTTAACTCTAATTAAACAGTACTGAGAATCATACTCATAACCTCTCGATTTTGAGGTCTCAAGCTCTGCCACCAGGCTACAATCTCATTGACAAAATTGTATTTATCATAGTAAATTACAATAGTTGAAATATAGGCTCTTATTAAAATGAAGACGAACTTTTAAATACTCGTGTATACACACTTTTTAACCTCTTCAATTTTATCATTTCCGACGACAAACTTCATTAAAGCATCTATTCCAGAACAACTTACTTATTTTTCCCTATAATTTTATCTCAACCGAAGACCCGACTTCTTCCTCTTCGAGGGATGGTTAGACACTTTAAGTGCCACTTTTCCTAACAGGGATCCGAAACTAAATTCACAAAGTTGTGGGGACTACTCCATTACAGAGTCCTACATATGTAATTGGGTAAACGAGCTAAAATTTTGCAATTAAATGGAAATTCACAAATATCATTACCTCCTCAATAATAGCATTAACATCAACATGAGGACTTGGCATGAAAGCTGTGACAAAAATAGCAACAGCAATTTTTTGAGGAAACATTTCCATAGCAATGGATATACAAAGACCACCCATGCTATGGCCCACAAGAACCACCTTCTCATCTAGCGGCAAAGCCTCCATGAATTCAATCAACGGCTCACAATAGTCGGAGAAAGAGTCGATCTCCTCCACTAGCTTTGGATGTATACCGGAAGCCGCCATGTCGAGGGCAGTGACACGGTGGCCCACGGCACGCAGGAGGGGAACCACTCTGTACCAACTCCACGCACCGTGGCAGGCACCATGGACCAGCACAAAATGCTTGGGGTTCACAACAGACTCAGTCATCATTTCGATGTTGTCAATTGCTCTTGCCCATGAATAAAGAAAATTAAGATTTGCATAATATATTTTTCATTGGATTTTCATTAGATATATTAATTAGGAATTTTTGCACGTTACCTCCCAAAAAAAATTTATTTTCGCACTTTCCCCCCTATGATTGAAAAAACATGACAGTACCCCCTAGAAGTTGATAAGTGAGTGCACTTTGCCCCCTAGTCAATAATTTGTTGGATTTCAAAGGCTAGAAATGTAAATTTGGGATTTAGTGCAATAATTTTAATCTTTTGGGGGCTAAGTGCACAAAATTGTATTAATTTAAGTTATTAGAATATTAACATTTCAAAGCACATTTCATATAATTCTTTACCTTGATAATCACATCGTATTCTAATTTTAGTCTTATAACATATTTTTTATTTTAATTATTTTACTTTCAAACTTCTTTGATTTGATTAAAATATTTTTAGTATAGAGATGATTTATTTGTAAATAAATAAATAAATAATTAAGACTAATGAAAATTTCGTTAAAAAAAACTTCTAAATTTGAATTTTTGTACTAAAATATAACTAAATATTTTTTATTTTTTCACATTTGGATATTTTAAAATTTTGTACACTAAACACCCTAAAAGTTTTTTGTTATTGCATAAAACCCCTTGAGTGATGTTTTTACCCTTTGAAAATTACATAAAAATGATCAGGGGGTAAAGTGCACTAATTTGTCAACTTTTAGGGGGTATTGTCATGTTTTTTCAATTATAGGGGGGAAAGTGCAAAAATAGAACTTTTCTGGGGGGTGATGTGCAAAAATCCCTATTAATTAAGAAACTATATTGGACCCATATGAATAAAGAAAATTAAAAGGCGGCTGAGAAGAAATTACCCGGAAAGAAAGATGGGAAAAAAAGTGATCAAAAAAGAAAAATTCACCATCTCCTCATGCGGACCAGGAAATCAAAGGCAGAATTAATTAAATCCCCAAACTTCACCCCAAATAAGAAGGAATAAACTCAATTATATGTGATTATAGAAGGGAAAATTATTTTTTTGGTACCATATGATAGACCTACTTGCAATTTTGATACCAAAACCAACTTTTCCCCAAAGTTAATGATAATTTAATCCCTATAAAATGCATAATATTTAATTTACCCCCTCATGGTTTAAAAAAGAGCATTTTATCCCCTGAAATTTTATAAAAGTTTCACATCGCCTCCCTGATATTTTTATAGGCGACACTTTATTCACTTTTATTATGATAATGTGGCATTTTACCCCATGTGTTATGATAAATGTGGCAATTTATCCCCCTATGTTATAAAATAGTTTGCATGCCTACTCTCAATTTCGGCAAATGAGTTACACTCTCCGGCTGAAGGGTGTAAATTACTTCACTAAAAATTTTACTGGGGATAAATTGATTTTTTTTCAAATTATAAAGGGATAAATTGAACATTGTGCATTTCATAAAGGGGTAAATTGCTATTAACTTTGTAGAAAAATTGGGTTTGATACCAAAATTGCAACCTATTATTTGATATCAAATTTGTATTTTCGTATCAAATGGTAACAAAAGTATAAATTAACCTAACGTATAATACCAAAAAATCAACTTTCCCGATTATATAGGGCCTGTTTGTTTGGCGTTTCCCAGAATTTTTTCGTGTTTGGGAAATGCCAAACAAACATGTTTTTTATTTTTCGAAATAAATTTTTCATCCATTAATTTTCTAAAACTACTCTCTCAAAAGCCAAACAAACAACAATTTTCTTATCTCTAAACAAAACCTATACAAACTCTACTTTGATTTGACATAAAGTAACATATCTCTTACATAATTTATCTCACATAACAAACATGATTTGATATAAAGTCTTACACATCTTACACCTACAACCTAACTCTTCCAAAAAAACCTACATCTACTTTATTTCTCAAACCACTCTCTCAAAACCCAAACAAACAACATTACGCAAATCGAGATTATTTCACAAACCTTCACTACTCTCCCAAACTACTTTCCGAAATGCCAAACAAACATGCCCATAATGTTTAGAAGAATTTAAAATTCCACATCACATTTGACTATGACTATATAATATCTATAGAATGTGTGGGGCCCTTGGTCCGTTTTTTCTTTGTAAGTTTAACACGTTAAGGAGACCAAGTTTGTAAGTTTTGTCTCATCTTCCTTATTAATCTCACAAAATATCTCTCATAACCTAGCATAGATGAGTCATTTGTCAAAATTGTTTTTTTCTCCCTTTTCTAGCTCACACATAGGGTCGAAAATTAAATCAAACTATTTGATATTCGGCTCAAGTCCATTCGATAAAAGCTCGTTTGAGCTATGTTCGTTAACATATCAAACAAATTTGAACAAGATTTCTCATTTGATAAGTTTTGAAGCTCGGTTTGAGCTCGACTTGATAAGCTAAATATTGAAAAAATACATATAAAATATCCAGCTACTCGATACTCAGCTCGAGCTCGTTCGATGAAAGCTCGTTCAAGCTCGATTCGTTAATAAATCAAACCAAGCTCAAACACAAAATTTCAATATCGATAAAATTAAAATCAAACTTGAACAATGTATCGTTCGGTACTACTAGAATCATTTACACCCCTACTCACACACAAGACAGTGGAAAAGCTACTGCAACGTTGATGTTTCTTCTCTTTTATTCCCATTTGTCTTTTTGAACTTTTCAAGGTGTCTTTAATTTCAGGGTATGGTTCACAGGCGTAGTCTCTTCTCCACTCGGACATCCTATCCTCGTCGTAGGCGGGGTAGCCACCAGATGCGCCGCCGAGCTCAACTCTGCAACGCGGCCTTCGTATCGGGAAGATAACAAGTAAGTTTTGAGTTACCATTAGTGTTAAGTCCAGCTTTTTTTAATTCTGATTGATGCTTAATATTGTATGCACAATCGTTTCAAGTTGCCTGTATACTTATTTTACTTGTCGGAAATCGAAATTTTGATTTTTATGAGGTGTTGATTTGTGCTACTTTATATCTTGGTGTTGGTTTTGAGCATTTTCTTTTCCACCCATTCTTTTTTTGACTGTCATACCAAATTTCAATTCTTGCTATGATTAGATTCTTTTGTATATCTTAAAGATGTCTGCAACGCAATAAAGAAGAGACTATAGTTTCCTTAGCTTAATTATAGCAGATCCCTGGAATTGAACTGTTTGATTCCATGTACTTTATCTCATATCATTTTATATCTAAATGCTCCTTCACTATGGATACTGGCACTTTTTTCTCAGTCTACCTTGGCTCGGGGAAAACCATCACGTCACAATTAAATCGATCATCCATTTTATTATGACAATGTAGCAACTTTGAAAGGAATATTAAGATCCCTACATGGAAGGTGCCGAGTAATTCTTCCAGCTGGTTATTGGGGGCCCACAAACACTACATGTCCATGGGAATGGTCTTTCAAACATACCTCTGGATGGTAACATTGTTTGCATGATCTTCTCTTGTATCAAGGGTGAGGATACTCTTCACATGAAATGGGTGATGTGGGATCATATGTTTTTCAAAAAGTCAATGATTTCAAGGAGTTTTAGCCATGAGGACTTAAAGGCCATGGCTTGGTGACAATGTCGACGAAATGGCAAGTGAGACGATATTCCAAAAGAATATAAAATTACCGGACGAATTTGGTTAAGTGATATGGCTTGGGATGAAAATCCAAAATCACTAATTAGTTTGAGACGTTTTCTGCAATTTCGCCATCTTTTTATAATGAACTTTCAATTAACAATGTCCAATTCACAAGAACAATCTTTTAGATTTAGTCAGAAGACCAATTTGAGGAAGTAAGTTACAACTGATGACCCATCTCCCCATACACGTGTTCATGGTTGAAAGCAACTGAATAATTTAGCAGATAAATTTGTAAATAATGCAGGTAATCCATGCTTCAAATATATAAATTAAGCTATCATCCAACTGTCTTTTTCCAATTATATTTTTTTAAGTATATATAGACCTATGGTTTTATAATATGATATTGTCATCTGACTCTCATCGCTGTGACAAAATATCAATTTCCAACTCGTTATTTTTACTTCCTCTGTTCTAAATTATTTGTCATTTTATATGTTTTCACACATATTAAGGTACCTATTAAATAGCCTAAGTTTTAAAGAAAAATAAATTATATATCTAAAATACCTTTATTCTTTTTTTATCTCACCATTAGCTATTTACACGTTATTCAAGTTTTACACTTTTTCTCTTACATACATAAAATATGTAATTATTAATGTATTGAAATCCTAAAGTGACAAATAATTTGGGACAAATTTTTTTCTCTGAAACGACAAATAATTTGGGACAGATGGAGTATTTGATATGTATAGTAAATAACTTACTCTTTGAGTGTAAATAATATATGGGAAATAATCAAAGATTGTTTGATGCTGATCCACTTCTTTATATACAGTCCAAACGGATTAGCTGGTGTAGGGCTGTCAATGGGCCGGACTCGGACCGGATCAGGGCAGATCTGGATCCGAGTCCGATTTCCATGTCTTCTATTCGGATTCGGATCCGAATTCGCGCGGATTTTAAAAAGTAGCAATCGGATCTGAATCCGGTGAAAATCCCGGATCCAGATAAATTATCCGGATTCGTTTAGCATATTTAGCAATAATTTGTTTTCTCTCATTTTCCATCAAATCATTTGTAGATTCCACCACCATGAATTAAAAATATAATATTTTACTTATTTCATCAAAACTATTGTCTGAAATTGTAAAAGACGGAATATGGTGGACAGATATAAACGATAAAAATTAGAACAAAGAAAAAAAAAATATGAATAAAAAAAGATAGAAACTGGGAAAAAGAAGAAGAAAACCCGTTACTGAGTAATGGAAGAGAAGAAAAAAATTGGAGAAAAAAGTAGTGGGAAGATGGCAGCTAATACATAGATGAATGGTTAGGGTTCTAATTTTTATTATTAAATAACATAAATTAATATGTTGTAGGCCATATTAGTTACCAGATCAGTCCAACAACACCTCTCATGTATTTCTTTTTAAGATTATTTTTAATAAAATAAAAGATTTTAGTGGAACGTAGATAATTTTATTTTTATTTTGGTTTAAATACATCATAAATAAACAACATATAGTAATATATATTTTGAATACGGATCTTTAATGGGATCGGATCATTCTAGATTCATATTCGCTCCATATAATTCGGATTACGGATATTCTTAATCGGATCAGGTCCATCGGATCCCTAATTGGACAATTATCCTAATTAATCGGATCGAATCCGTATTGAAATCCGCCCCATTGACATATACTTTTGTCTTAAATTAATTACTTAGCAAAACTATTAAATATATTTATTATTAATTAGGTAATCTCTACCGAACTAAATAGTTAAGTTGCCGTTTGATTAATATGTTTACCTGATTGTGCTATGTTGATTTATTCAATGTGAATCAATCCTCTTTTTAATTGCATAGGTTTAATGTTGATCGATTTGTACATATATAATACTCATGTTAATTCACAATTAACTATATTTTGTTCAATTTCATAGTCAATCATGAGGTCGTAGCCTCATGGTAAGATTGATTTTAGGCTTGATTTCACGAATGTGGGTATTTTTCAAATTTATTACTAGTGTTTATAATTAGTTTTGTGACGATACTATGTTGGAAATATTCCCACTTTATGTGTTCGACGGGTCTCGAAAATGATTAAATCATTGAAAAACCAAAAAAAATATGTATATAAGCAATTATCACTTATCCTAAAAATTAGTAGTTGAAAATTAAATTAATTAATATGACAATATATTTGTTAAGGTAATTGCCAAAAATAAACTCTTGTTAAATAAAGCTCCACACAAGAACTATTTCAGACCCTTGGATTTTATTTTATTTCTAGAATATGAATTATTGTGCTTTTTATTTAAGAATACATTAATCATGAATCATTACATCATAAATCATTTCAATAATTGTCTATGTACAAATAATTCCAAATAATTGTAAATCACTATGTATTTTAATTGTAATTATTATTGTTTTGTAGGATATTTTAGATATTTTATAATTTCTATCGGTTAACTAATGATTGTCCGATCAAGGAGATCTTCTTGTAATTTTTTTGAAATGCCCGAGGATTACTTGTAATGTAATATAATTTACCCTAGGGGTTCTGGGTGTCCATTTTAATTTTAGTCAGACGCCCAATTGCAGAAAACTACGTACTCCTTTAGTCACAAGCCCAATGAAAGGGAATTAAAACTAGTTCCTTGACACAAGCCCGATGAAAGAATTAAAAGTAAAAGTTCTTTCCTAATTAAAGGGTTTTGTTTTCTAAATAATGGTGTTCTTATTTTTTGTTTTGGTTATTACTAAAAAGATCTTTCCAGAAATACTTTAATAAAAATAAACTCCTATTCATTCATCAGTAGCACATATCACTTAAATGTTATAAACTCCTATTCATTCATCCAACAACTATTCAACCGCAAAAATGTTATAGATTTGACTAATTTACACTCACTTAAATGGATAAGAAAACGTAAATTATGGGTAAAACTATCTTTTCATTACTTAAAAATAAAATTTTACTTACATGGTTCACGTATGTATTTCAATTTCTTGACAATTTCACAAAAACACGCGGAGTAGTTGTTGAGAACAAATTTCAGAAGGGGTCAAAATGTTCAAAATAAAATATTATTTTGTGCAACAGTTGTATATGTATATAATACATGGTACTAAAGATAAGATATTGAATAATACATGGTACTAAAAATAAGATATTGAATGGACAAATAAATTTAGCATTTACAATATATTGTAAATGATAGTTCAAAATTAACTAACAATAATAATTTTGTGCAATCTCTTGCAGAAAATAAGACAATTCCTTAGGTTTGGAGAACATGACCATGTGGTCTGAACCAGATATGATTTGAACCTCATCGGCAGGATTGATTTCTGTCATCCACTTCTGAAACTCGTAATCCTTCTCAGTAACTATATAAGCACGAGTAATTGAACCATAATTTTCTGTTGTTAAAATTGTTCCCTTCAGCCAATCCGTGTCCCCGTACAGGCGAGTTGGTCTCGCCAACATAAATGCAAGTGTAAGATCCTATATAAATTATTCCAATTAAAACATTTGATCGATGTCATAATTAATTTGTCGAATAAGATTGGTTTCAAGCTACTAACCTCGGGAGGTGAGAGTTGATACATTGTGGTGGATAAAAACTTGGATCCGAAGACGATTGAGGTTGGTTGCTTGTCCTGTCCTTCTTCTTTGAATGAGAATTCGGAGTCCATGAAAGAACCTTGATACTTATTGCTCTGTATATATAATTTTGTAGAGAATTTAGTTTGTTACGTTTAGTTATGCAATGGAAATTAAATGCGTTGGGTTGGTAAAATTCTAGTCCATCTAGTTTGATCGAACTAAGTTATGTTTGTTTTTGAAGTCTAATAAAACAATATTGAGTATCATACTCATAACCTCTCGAATTTGAGGCCTCATGCTCTGACACCAGGCTACAATCTCATTGGCAAAATTGTATTTACCATAGTAAATTACAATAGTTGAAATATAGTCTCATATTAAAATGAAGACGAACTTTTAAATACTCGTGTATACACACTTTTTAACCTCTTCAATTTTATCATTTCCGACGACAAACTTCATTAAAGCATCTATTCCAGAACAACTTACTTAGTTTTTCATACTATATCTCAACTGAAGACCGAACTTATTCCTCTTCGAGGGACGGTTAAACACATTAAGTGCCACTTTTTCTAACAGGTATCCGAAACTAAATTCACAAAGTTGTGGGGCTACTCCATTACAGAGTCCTACATATGTAATTGGGTAATCGAGCTAAAATTTTGCAATTAAATGGAAATTAGCATATATCATTACCTCCTCAAAAATAGCATGAACATCAACATGAGGACTTGGCATGAAAGCTGCGATAAAAATAGCAACAGCAATTTTTTGAGGAAACATTTCCATAGCAATTGATATACAAAGACCACCCATGCTATGGCCCACAAGAACCACCTTCTCATCTAGCGGCAAAGCCTCCATGAATTCAATCAACGGCTCACAATAGTCGGAGAAAGAGTCGATCTCCTCCACTCGCTTTGGATGTATACCGCAAGCCGCCATGTCGAGGGCAGTGACACGGTGGCCCACGGCACGCAGGAGGGGAACCACTCTGTACCAACTCCATGCACCGTGGCAGGCACCATGGACCAGCACAAAATGCTTGGGGTTCACAACAGACTCAGTCATCATTTCGATGTTGTCAATTGCTCTTGCCCATCAATAAAGAAAATTAAAAAGGCGGCTGAGAAGAAATTACCCGGAAAGAAAGATTGGAAAAAAAGTGATCAAAAAAGAAAAATTCACCACCTCCTCATGCGGACCAGGAAATCAAAGGCAGAATTAATTAAATCCCCAAAATTCACCCCAAATAAGAAGGAATAAACTCAATTAGATTCGATTATATAACTTCTAGAAAAATTTGAAATTTCACTAATGTATTGTTTGTTTGTCGGGAAAGTGAGGGAAAGTGAAGAAAAATCAATTTTTTTTTTCTCCCACTTGTTGTTTGGATAACATGAAAGAAAGTTACTATTTTCCTTCAACTTTTCTTCTTGAAAATTTTGTGAAGAAAAAACTTCCCCACCAAATTGATAGGGAAATCGTGGGAAAATCTTGGGAAAATTTTAGAGTAATTTGCAAAACACCCCTTGTACTTTGTTTAACTATCAAAATCTCCCATTTGTGATTTTTTTTACCAAAACCCCCTTTGTGCTTATTTATTATTAACAAAAAAATACTTTCTCAAGTCATAATAGCAATTATACCCACACAAAATATGGCAAAAACACCCAAATACAAATAGAAAAAGACAATATCAACTAAATTTTACATAAATCTCAACCACAGAAAAAAATTAACGATTTTAATCATATGTATAGATAAAGATTAATGTATGTATATATATATATATATATATATATATATATATATGTGTGTGTGTGTGTGTGTGTGTGTGTTTGTATGCATATAAATCTTATATAAACGTGTATATAGATGTACTTTATATTTCTATAGATAATTTGATAATTTTTTATTTTTCAATCACTTTAAATATATTTTACCATTTTGATGTATTTATAATTAAACGGAGATATTTGTCAAAAATGTTACTTTTTTTTCTAAACTTTCTTGACAATCAAACATCTGTAAGAAAATAGTTTTTCTGATAACCAAACATGTAGAGAAAAATGACTTTTTTTTCTTTTTCCTTTCATTTTCATTTTCCTACAATTTTCCCTCACTTTCCTTACAACCAAACAAGCTATGAGATAGGACAATATAATATCTATATAGATGTGTGGTATATAAAATGTGTTGGGCCCTTGGTCCGCTTTTTCTTTGTAAGTTTAACACGTGACGGACCAAGTTTGGAATGTAAGTTTTGTCTTATCTTCCTTATTATTCTCACAAAATATCCCTCACGGCCATCTCCAAAGGAAGTTTTAGATATTTGTATTGCTTTCCCGAAATAATAGGGCCTGTTTGTTTGGCGTTTGGGAAAGTAGTTTGGGAGAGTAGAGGAGGTTTGTGAAATAATCTCGATTTGCGTAATGTTGTTTGTTTGGGTTTTGAGAGAGTGGTTTGAGAAATAAAGTAGGTGTAGGTTTTTTTGGAAGAATTGGGTTGTATGTGTAAGATGTGTAAGACTTTATGTCAAATCATGTTTGTTATGTGAGATAAATTGTGTAAGAGATAGGTTACTTTATGTCAAATCAAAGTAGAGTTTGTATAGGTTTTGTTTAGAGATAAGAAAATTGTTGTTTGTTTGGCTTTTGAGAGAGTAGTTTGAGAAAATTAATTGATGAAAAATTTATTTCGGAAAATAGAAAACATGTTTGTTTGGCATTTCCCAAACACGAAAAAATTCTGGGAAACGCCAAACAAACAGGCCCTTAGAAGTTTTAAAAAGTTATTATTATATTAAATATTTATTATTATTACTTATGTATAAATAAAAATTAAAAGTAGTTTGTTAAAATATAAACTATGTGTTGAAGTGTAGTGGTGTGGTTATTTAAAAGTAGAATCTTAGAATATAAACCAGTTGTTGGAGTGCAGAGTAAAAAATAGTAATGTATAACATTGTTTACCCCTTAAATTTTAAGATATGAGACTTGAATTTAAAAGATATGTTGGAGATGGCCTCATAACCTAAACCTAGAATAGATGAGTCATTTGTCAAAATTGTTTTTTTCTCCCTTTTCTAGCTCACACACAAGACAGTAGAAAAGTTACTGCAACATCGACGTTGTGTGCTAAGCAAGTTTCTTCTCATTTTTCTCCAATATAGTCTTCTACACACAAGTGTTTCTCAATATGACTCAAATTGAAAAGTATTTCCCTAAATGTGCCTTTTGCGATAAATCGCTTATCGGGTTTTACAAAAATAAATAAAAAATAGATAAAACAAAATTACCCATAAATCGCAGTCGCAGTTACTAACTGCGATTTATGAGTATTTTTTTTTTTGGATTTTGACTGCTAATTTACAATATTATGTGCAATTGTTTGAAACTAAATATTTTTGACATTGGAATCGAGAAAAATGTTTAACTTAATTGATCATCAGATCTCATTAAAACATCTCTTAATTAAGAGATCGCAGTGCTATTATTTTAGATCGCGGTTCTATATATATATTTTATACTATGAGACATCACAATTATATTGCAAATTACCATGTTAAAAAAGGAGAGAAATGTTGTAGGTTAAATCATTTGTAACTATATTTTTTCATAATTAATGAATTTACAAAGGCACTTGATTGATTTCAAATGGTTGTCTAAGAGGCAAAACGTTGTTGGTGATGAATAAAAAGAAAATTTTATGCTAATTTATCTTCTCCATTCATGCATATGTAGTTTATATATAAAGATTCCTTAATTTGGTTTGGTTGTCAAAGACATCCAAAAAGATAGAATGGAAGTGTAATTATTACGTACTATCTAAAATAATAGCACTACGATCTTTAATTAACATATATTTTACCTTATAATATTTTCATCATCTCTGTAGAACTTCTGCTTTGTGTCAAGCATTTTAGAATTTTTTAGCTGAACTATGTTGTGATATTTCTAGACTAATTAATGCTCTTTCATTCATATGAGCATAATGAGTTTAAACGCATCATGACTTGGTTCTATAAGTATAGTAATTGATAGGATAGTGCCCAACAAGCCAATTCTCTTTAGCTTGTATAAGGTCTATTCTGTAATAAACAATCTTTGATTCTTATGAATAATACGCACGTTTATTTATAACTGTATAGAATAAACAATGGCCAAATTCATCTCTCGCGAATACATTTAAGCGATTGGATGAAATCCTTAGATCACATTCGACTATGGGACGATTCACTTCGGTATTGAGTGCAATCATGAAACAGTCTCTAAGGTCGTGATCTTAAAACCCGTTCCAAGTCATAGATTCCGAACGAGACGGGGTATCGAAGGAATCGCCAAGACTTGTACGAATATGCATGATTCACTTGAAGTGAATTTGTAGAGTTTCATGAACAAGACATTTGATGTCAGTGCATATGAGTAGGTGGTTCGATAGGGGATCGAACGCATCGAACGACCCGAACAGAGAAACCCATTGTGGAAGCGCATGACGCATATCGGTGATGGGATGTTTTTTAAGACTTATAATAGTGTACGATTTAGTCCTTAGACTTGAGGTGCTAGGGCGAATTCGGTGCATGGGTATATGTACTTAGATTTAGGTACTGGTCACGTAGCCTGACCATAATGTGTCTAAGTTGGGTGCCTATAGTTGTGTACGCGAGTGGTTAGTACCAAGATGGAATCTACCGACTCGTCGTAATGGACGAGGGAATTTCCTATACGATTCTTAGATAATAGATCCGAGAAACCCGTGATCACTGTCGGTGACGGATTTGAAAAGGGGTTTCCAAATTTAGCAGTCACACTGGATTATTATCCCGAATTAGAAAGTATAGTTATTGAGATAATTAGAGGTACCGATCAATTCACACACCCTAGGTCTCAATCGGGAAATTAAGTCGATAGAAGGACCGTATGTACATGGCAGTTATAAGAGGTGAGGTTCACAAATATCAATTCACCTGAAGTTGGGCTTCATGGGCTTGTGGCAAGACATCGACCATGAAGTGTGGGTACTCCTGAATTAATAAGGGAGATTAATTATGGAGTGGTCAATTAAAAGGGTTTAATTGATCGGAGCATTTAATTGCTCATAAATTAAATCACGAAGGGTTCGTGGGCCTGCTGCCAATTGATGGTGAACCTAGAGGGTCACACACAATAAAATTGGACAGTGACAGTCATAAAAGGAAATATTTGATTTAACGGAGTTAAATCAATTAAATGAATTAAAGCGTTAATTCAATGAGAAGGATAATTAATTAGATGGTCTAATTAATTAAATATTAATTAAAGTGTTAATTAATTGAGAGATAATAATTAATTGGATTAATTGGGCTGATTTAATTAATGGTTAATTAAATTAAGTTGCAAGACATGGGCCTTTTGAAGAAGTCTTGCAAGAATAGGGTGGGGCGATTTTTGGCTAAGGATAAGAAGGGAGAGTTTGTTTTCTTGTATGACAAGGAGGATCCAATAAGATATATGAGTATATCTTGTTTCCTTTTAAGATAAGGAAGAGATCTTTAAGAGATATCTACAAAGAGAAGGTTTCTTCTCTTATGAATAGATATCTCCTCACAACTCTTCCACAAGAAACTTAAACACTTGAAGAATTCACTCTTGCACTCTAACCCTAGCCGCCCCCTACACCCTAGCCGCCCCCTTCTCTCTCTGTTTTTTCATAGTTGGATCTAGATCTGAATCTAGATCTGTTTCTTCCTCCATTGACAGCCTTCTATCTCTAGTTCGTAGCCTGTGAATAGAAGGTGTTGCTACAATCCAATTGGTGTGGATACACTCTGGAGGTGAGACAATTGGATCACTCGTTGTGAATCAGCAAAAAGCCGGAGATTGCCACCACCTTGCCTGCAGTGAGGTAAATCGCATATCTCCCCTTTTTATCTATTGTAGATTGATTGATTCAACCTTTTCGCATACATAAGGTGGAATATATATCTTGGGTCTGCTGGGGTGCCTCGGAAAAATTTTAAATTTCGCACTCTTGTTGTTTTGACAACCGGGACATTCCCAACAGTAATATGTAATTTGCATAGTATTATGATATAATAGGCTATTGATAACATCACTGTATTTTTTATTTGATAACATGTCAAATTAAAGTTAGGTTGATCTATATACTTTTTGTTGTGTGTAGTCGATTTGTGCTACTTTTTCTCGTGGTGTTGGTTTTGAGCATTTTCTTTTTCATCCATTCTTATTTTGACTGTTATACCAAATTCCAATTCTTGCTATGATTCTATTGTTAGAAATATATACATAAAAGGAACAATGATAATAATTGAAATACATTAAACAAATAAATATTACGATGAAATTTAATTGTACAGAATTAATCAAACCGAGGCCCGTGCGAACACGGTGTCCTTAAAGACAGATTTGCTCCCTCACCCTTCCGGTGGTTGTGCTCGAGGTTCCTTTGAACACCTGTCTCCCAGGATACAACGGCTCCAGCAAAGTACTTTGCACCAAAGATTTGTCGGACGAACTGAAACAACTGTTGGTACTTTGCACCAAAGATTTTGTCGGACGAACTGAAACAACTAGAAAATGCGCTTTGCACCAAAGATTTTGTCAGACGAACTGAAACAACTAGAAAATGCGCCCGTCCGAAAGCCTTCAAATTGGACTGCATTCGTGTCCGCTGGTCGCGGGATCGCACAAGTCTTGAAGAGACATATGATTTGCACCCACTCCAACCCCCCTGCGCGCGCAAGGAAAGAGACTTTTGGTAGTTAAGTAGTTACACAACTACATAGGCAAATCATATATATACCTCAAGATTTTGCACTCCACTTTCAATGTGGGATAAATGCATTTCACTTATTTTCTTCCATTTCAAAAGGTGTACTTTGAGTGTCAATTTCTCATTCACCCGAACTCTGAATTTGACATACTTTATACCTTTCTAATCTACTCAGGTAGTAGATTATAAATTTGTAAAGACCCGACACTTTTCTCAAAGTGGGTCCCACTTAAAATGTGTTCAAAATAGTCCATTAACTTACTTTTTCCAACATCTATTCTTTTGTATTCTTTTGTATATCTTAAAGAGGTCTGCAACGCAATAAAAAAGAGTATAGTTTCCTTAGCTTAATTATAGCAGATCCCTGGAATTGAACTGTATGATTCCATGTACTTTATCTCATATCATTTTATATCTAAATGCTCCTTCCCTATGGATACTGTCACTTTTTCTCAGTCTACCTTGTCTCGAGGAAAACCATCACATCACAATTAAACCGATCATCCGTTTTATTATGATAATGTAACAACTTTGAAAGGAAGATTAAAATCTCTACATGAAAGGTGCCGAGTAATTCTTCCAGTTGGTTATTGGGGGCCCACAAACACTACATGTCCATGGGAATGGTCTTTCAAACATACCTCTGGATGGTAACATTCTTTGCATGATATTCTCTTGTATCAAGGGTGAGGATACTCTTTACATGAAATGGGTGATGTGGGATCATATGTTTTTCAAAAAGTCAATGATTTCAAGGAGTTTTAGCCATGAGGACTTAAAGGCCATGCCTTGGTGACAATGTCGACGAAATGGATGTTTTGTATTAGATTCGATTGTTTTGCAATTGAGTTCATAAGTTGTGAAGGGAGATTAGGCCAAGATAGTTGAGTATGGTTGTAGGGGTGGTCTACTCTTTTTATCTCGAGGAATTTGATTTATCTTCTTTATTATTTGAGACATTGTTTTGAATTGAAATATTGTTTTGGATTTGATTTGAATAGCAGTTGGGGTTTTATATATCGAGTAATTCAGCTATGAACATCAAATGTTAGATACCTTGTAATTAGTGGTACTTTCTTAAAAGATAATTTGAAGAATTGTTTCTGTATCTTTCATCTTTGAATTATTTATTTCATTGTTATAAGACAATCTTTGTTGTTCTCCTATGGATCAATAGGAATTCCAAATTTGAGGTCGTTATATTCGAAAAACTAATTACCATTATGAACCGGGCATAGCTGAAACATTGGGCAACAAACACCACGCATTTGCCTGTTGCAATGGCTCTAGTATATATCTAGAAAATTTAAAGCAAGCTCCTGATTGTCTTTGTCATAAAATAAGAAGCAAGATATGAGACTATAGAATATTCCTTAAACTAAACTTTAATTTATTCTTAGGAATTACGATTTGTTCGAGTATCAATATATTTCTCAGGCAACACTTGGAAAGATTGGTGCTAAACAAAAGATGCATATGTAACATATTTTACATTTAAGCAAAGTTATAAAGAAACTATCTTTTTCTGTTTTTGAAAAAGGACGGCTAAGCCGGCTAATCTCAACTTAAAACCTTGGTACATTCCGGCATTAAAACTAGTGCCGCCCAAATAGTATCTAAATAAATTCAAGAACTCTTTGAGAGAAATGTACATTATTTATATAATTATATCCACAATACTTGTATTTGTTTTTCTTTACAGAAGGGTTTTAGAATTAATTGTTATACTTTAAAAGAATATTATGATTGAATTTTAAAATTAATTACATTGATTTACCATTTTATCAATCTATAACAAAAATATATTGATAAATCAATTAAATACTTTTACAATTTTAAAAGTAATAAAAATACATTTTTATAATTATTTTTTTTGGAGAACGGGGCCCAAGTTAAAATTCCGCATAGAACCCCCTAATATGTCGGGCCGGCCCTGCCCTGGACATCACTCGTCATTTCCTTTCCTCTTCATGCCAGCTTTATGTGACCTCTTTGGTCCCTGAACCAAAACGACATTGTTACAAATGTGATAACATCGTATGCTTTGAAAATGTAAAGGAGCAGATAGAAGAACATTTACATCAGCAGCTGAGAATGTTTTCAGAGGATTTCTGTTTCTTTTAGATTTTCCTTTAAATACTTTGCGACGATTAGAATTGGAATATCCCATGGCAGCTCTAGCAAGCTTTACAATCTTGCTAGCTTCTTGTGTTGTTGGGTCCAACAAGTACTCGGGCACATCACGCAGGTGGGAAGCTGGTGCCTTCTTACTCAGAGTTTTGTCGTGTTTCAATAGGTCTGTTCAAATATTACCAGAGTCGTATCAAATTAATTAGTTGTATATCATTAAGATTGTTGGTATCATGCCAAAAAGCCCTTACCTAAGTCCTTGGGGTTATCTTGAAAATGAGCTTTTAACCTACAAAATTTAAAAGGAATGAGCAACATCAGCTTAAATTTGATAGAAATTTGCAATACTTAAAAGTATAGAATCATAATTGAAAAGGTAATGAATGCCTGAATTAAGTCTCAAACACATCTAAGTAATATAAACGAAGAGTCTCGGTAATTTACTAAGAAAAGCTCTTGTAAGAAGATGACTCACTTTTCAGAATTGAGAATCTCATTTCTTAGATCCTGCGCACGTGATTCCCTCACTGCAATTTTCGTTACACTCCTTGCAACATCCTGAAAAAAACCTAGTCAATGTTAACATACTAAGGTAACTGTCTTGTAAAAAAATATTTACCTCGATAAGGCAACAATTGTAATAGGTGTTTATAATTTTGAGTACTTGGCACAGCAAAAAATAGTTCCAACTCATAATATTGAGACCCAAAAACAGGAAACGATAAATGGAAGCTTCTTAAGCAAATGTGTAATGTGTGGGTGGGTCAAGAGTCCAGAGTTAGCAAATACAGGTGTGAAAAACATCAAGATGAAGCAGTTGCTCACTGTCAAGACTTTTCACTATTTAAAAACCAACTTACATCAATAAAAAAAGGTTTCCAAAAAACTAATATGCCAAAAAAAATTCCAGAGTCAGATTCTACATTCTCCCAAACCATATATAACAAAATATTGAAGTAGGTGACCGACTTGTATGTGCAAATTTTTACTTTAGCTGAAAAAGAGATCCACATTTACCTCGGCTCTGTACCGTAAGGACTCCACAGCATTCTTACTTAGCAAAGGGAATGGAGCAATAAACTTCGACTCTTCAGTGTCATTTTCACCCATAAGAGATTTTATCTCTTCAAAAATTTCAAACTCCTCAGGAGAGACCTATTTCAAGAGCAAAACACACCAACATGCACATATCAGAAACCTAGAAGTAAACATTGAAAAGTCTAGCATATTATTTTATGCGATTATTTTGGGGGGGGGGGGGGGGGTTGGATCTATTATCTATCGAAAAAAAGAAAAAAATGCAGCAAGCCCTATGTATGTTCCATGAAGGTTTAAACATTAACTGTGATGGAACTCAAAATTTTCATCAAGAATCTTACAAGAGAAACAGATGCCCCAGAATTATAAGCTCTTCCAGTACGTCCAATCCGATGCACATAACCAACAGCGGTTTGAGGCATCTCAAAGTTTACCACCTAATTAAAGAAAGATCAATCACACATGTGGTATAAACATGTTTACTGAAACATCAAATGAAAAGGTATTTGCTAGCATGAAATAATCTGGTCACTACAACACTTTCACCAAGATAGAGAAAATGACACAAAGTCTTAAGACAGTTAACACTGATGTCTTAAGAACATCACATGTTTGGACTGAGTGATGGGTGTATCACTTCATTATTATCAATGCGAATAACAAGCATAATTCCTTCAGTAACACTATGAAGCCTATTGGTCTGGTTGATAACATTTAAAAAACTATCAATGAGCCTCCTCCTTCCACAACACTGCTTGACAAAAGTAAGAAGGCAAGTAGGTTCACTTACACAGGTATATATTTCATTTCCACAAGCAAAAGGTATAACTTATAAGTACAATCCTTTATCTCAAACTCACATTCTTCCTCCTTGGTCACATAAGATTATAAAATCCACCTCATTAGAAAATGGATTTTAACTACCCTAAATAAATGAGTAAATCATACATTTATCCTTCTTTAAACCCACTCTTTACGACAAACAAAAAGTTACAAGTTTCACTTAGTAATGATGTAATAAAGTATTGCCCAGTATAATAACATTCATTTTTAAGATACAAATATGATGATGTCAACAAACTAGTATAACACCCAAGCAAGATTTACAAGTCAATAAAGCATCTTCTCACCGTGTGGACATCTTTGAAGTCTATTCCTCTCACAACACCAAATTCTGCATCTAACTTGCGCTTAGAATGTTTTCTAGATTTTTTTCGAGGAATATGACTTTCCTTATCATTGCTCTCCTCTGCTGATTGACTGTCATCCGTCGCGATCAGGTAATCAAATAGACCAGCACTAAATGCCTGACAGATATTAAAAACAGAAAGTTTCAAATTGATGCCAAAATATCATACTTAACTTTGAGCAACCTAGCAAGGGCATTGAACAAAAGCTTCAGAATCTGTAAAACTGCAACAAACACCTCAAGAATGTGCTGACGAGAATTCTGGGGCAGCTCAGCATTTAAAACTGCAGATTTGATTCCAAACTGCAAGATCAAAAACTGTAATCAGCTGCTGAATTACAAGAACATACTAATAACATCCCAACAAGTTAGAACCAAGATATTGTGTTTCTCTGTGAAAAATACTATTTCTAAAGGTGCCCTTGAAATATTCTTCTCCCAAGGTAATGTGATTCTCTGTGAAAAATACTTTTTCTAAAGGTGCCTTTAAAATACTCTTCTCCCTTGAAGATTTTTAATTGCATACAAATTTATTTGAACTCTATGTTTCCTTCTAGATGATTGAAATTCTTCTCGCTGATTATCATCCATTGCTAAATGTACAAAAGCTACCAACATATTGATAAGAGTTGAGTAATCATTACAACCTGGGAGATTATAAGCTTTTTTTTCCTTTTTCTAACTATATTCGTGAGAGATTTCAAGTCTATGACACTAAGCATTACAGAATAGCATGTACAATGCACGCACACAAGGAACCAGTATACCTGTTCAAAGAACAGCTTCAGTCTAAAACTCATGTCAATTGAATTAGTAAAGATAAGCACTTTCTTCTGAACCAATTCCAACTTCAAGAGGGCAAGGATATACACGAGCTTGTCCCGAGCACTGCAAGAAATCTATAAAAAGTGACAACGTTAATAACAAAATAAAGAAATGAACCTTCACAACAGATACTATGGAGAAAAGAAATCAAAACCAAAACTCAGTGAATTGATAAACATCAAGATAAAACTTTAAATTCTAAGCAAGACATCTGATAAATAAAAATATACATAAATTCCTTTCTGAAAATATGCAATGAGCAGCACAAAGAATAGATACAGGCAGTAGAAAACTATCAAAAATAAAGGAAAAATAGGAAAACAAAAGAACTCACATAAAATTGCTGAACATTTTTCGGGATTATGTCATCCTTCACATCTCCTACTTCAGGTAAAGTTAAAATGTAGGGATTGTGTAGTATAAGCTTTTTCAGCTTCTCAACATCAGCACTGCAGAATATCCATTTAAGAAAAGTTAGAACAATTTATCTTTCTCCAATTATAAAAAAAAAATGCACTTCATGTCTTTTCAAAATATAAAAATTGGAGAGTTAAGAGATAATTTTGTTGTATAAATTTTCCATTTACAATAATTCGAATAAGCATGAGTTCGTCCACAAAGTATGACATAATAATAAAAGTTTATGTTGAACAAGCAGCATTTCATCAAGAATATAGTTTAGGGTAATCATGTCACTTCAGCCTATCATAAGATTATATCAGAGGTGGAATACACCGCAGGCAACTTTTCCAGACTTCTTCGCAGAAAATCCACTAACTGGTCTTCAAGAGGAGTAAGAAAATCCAAAATTTAGGCAAGTGTAAGCATTCTAGCCATCATTGCTATAATGCCACCAATGAACAACTTGTGGATCCCGATCTAGAATAATCACAACTATGACCTATCTATCTAGGACATTATCAGTGGAACACACCTCGAAGTAGCAGACATGAGAAGGCATTGGCAACGCTTCGGAACATGAGCACTAAGAGCTTTTATATCGTCTTCGTATCCATATGACAAGAGAAGATCTGCCTGATTTAATCATTAAAATATAAATAGGTTGATAAGAAATCAAATCCATCCATCCATGTAGCTAGTAAATATGTAAACTATGCATAGGCAATACATGCATAGTAGAACATGTTCATATTAATAATTGGAAAATGCTCCAACTTCTTGTGTATTTTATGAAGTTATTTAAAATTACTACACCTAAAAGTACAGCTATAAGTATATCCGTTCATCATACTCTAATATTATACTCCAATTGACAAAAAGTAATGATATTTTTCTACTTCTTATCGCCTACTAGTTTTTGTAATCAAACAATTAAAATTCTTGTGTTACAAATTGACAAAAAAAAATCTCAATAACTTACGTAAATTAGATGGCTACACAACAATTTAAACTTTCATAATTTTGCGGTTGACACTTGAATTTCTAAAATACACCAAGAGTTAATTTTCAAATTTACAAGTGATACAACAGTTTGCATATATGAATAAATAGGTACATATGACGTGTGATTCATAGAACTATCCATTTCTGCTTGCAGATTTGTATCTCCTTCTATGTATCAAGCTATTTTTGGACAATCTTTTACCTTAGGTTTAAATGTATTCAACAAACAAAATGGAAGATATACAAGCTATGATTAAACAGCATACAATGAATCACAGGACTATTTATCTAAGCTGGAATAAAATTGAAAATGCAGACCTCGTCGAGGACAAGAGTTGAAAGTGATTCCTGGAGAGATTTAGATTGAAGCATGCCTTTTGACAAGCAAGTTTGCACACAAGCAGGAGTTGAAACAATAATATCTGGAGGTCCCGCCAAAGCAGTTTTCTGCGTTCAGAGTTTCAAATACAGACAATATAATTGCAGATTAAAAGTAAATTATTTTCAAACTAACTGATACTTATTAAATTACATTATGCACCAACCATGTCAGAAGCAGACATTGTGCTCGTTAATTGAACAACTTTCAGTTGCACTCTGCACAACTCAATCAATGAGGTCACCTCCGAATAAACCTAAACAAATCAAACACAAAGTACACATTTAATTACACAAAATAAAAAATCCTGAAAAGTCCAAATCTGTCAAGTCGTGAAGAAAAATACTTGTTGACATAATTCTCGGGTCGGAACAAGAATGATTGTTGAAGGAGCAAGGCTATTTTTTGAAGGAGAGTCTGCAATAAGCTTCTGGAGCAGTGGAAGCAGATAAGCCAAGGTTTTTCCAGAACCGGTTTTCGCTCGGGCAACCACGTCTTTGCCTTCCTGTAAATAAATTATAATAACATTCGTTACACAAATACAAATTATAAAAAACAAATTAAATATGAAAAATAAAAAGGAAATATACCAGGATAAGAGGAATCGCGACGCTCTGGATTGGAGTAGGCTTCTCGATTGATTTCTTCGATAAGGCGCGGATGAGGCGGGGTTCTAACCCTAACTCTTCGAAGTTCTGCTCTAATTCTTCATCCTGTTCTTCTTCTACTGCAACTACCGGTTTATCTTCGACTTTTTGCTGTTCATGTTCTTGTTCTTGCTTCTGTTCGGAGTTGACATTCTGAGGGTTGCGATTTCTTTTCGCCATTGGTAATCGGAAGTTCAGGTGGGTTGGAAGTATGAATGTAACGACGACCAAGGAAAAGGCGCCAAGAAATTAGGGTTTTAACAATTAGGGTTTTTGTTTTAGACAGAGTACCGGGTGTAAAAATGGGTGGGTTTCGGTTCAGTAATTGGGGTTGGCCTTTTTAACAATTAAATTATTTGGGCCGGTTCTTTTAAATAGTATCTTGAGTTGGGTTGGGTTGGGTTTGGTTGGTATATAACTTTATTGTAATTTCTTATAAGCTCCTATATTCGAGTAGGTGTTTATGGAGTTTATATATTTTGTATACAAACTCCTTTTGGTAAACGTGCGGGCCTGTTTGTTTGGCGTTTGGGAAAGTAGTTTGGGAGAGTAGTGAATGTTTGTGAAATAATCTCGATTTGCGTAATGTTGTTTGTTTGGGTTTTGAGAGAGTGATTTGAGAAATAAAGTAGGTGTAGGTTTTTTTGGAAGAGTTGGGTTGTAGGTGTAAGATGTGTAAGACTTTATGTCAAATCATGTTTGTTATGTGAGATAAATTGTGTAAGAGAGAGGTTACTTTATGTCAAATCAAAGTAGAGTTTGTATAGGTTTTGTTTAGAGATAAGAAAATTGTTGTTTGTTTGGCTTTTGAGAGAGTAGTTTGAGAAAATTAATGGATGAAAATTTTATTTCGGAAAATAGAAAACATGTTTGTTTGGCATTTCCCAAACACGAAAAAATTCTGGGAAATACCAAACAAACAGGCCCGCAGTGTTTATACTAGGTGGACTTGATTCAAGTATTTGAAAAAATAAGATACTTTACACACATCAATTTCGTTCTTATAATTATTATTGAATAAAAGAGTATGTTTGCTTAATTTAATAATTTTTTATCGAGATTTTGAATTCAAGCAAATTACATATATATATATATATATATATATATATATATATATATATATATATATATATATTATTTCGTTGAAAAATGTTGAGGACAAACATGAGATTATGTGCAAATCTTGTATTAATATTATATGAATAGTTAAATTTGAGGTTGGATCTACAACAAAGAGTATATAGAGAATCTAGGGTTTTGCCACGATATTATTATGTGGTGGGGAGAGAAAATTATGTAAACGTTTGCAATATATACATTCTATTTTATTTATGTGATGAATGATTTTGCCTTATTTATAAAAATAGAAATGAAAAGGAAATGAAATGAAAAGTCTAAGGGCCTGTTTGTTTGGCGTTTCGGAAAGTAGTTTGGGAGAGTAGTGGAGGTTTGTGAAATAATCTCGATTTGCGTAATGTTGTTTGTTTGGGTTTTGAGAGAGTGGTTTGAGAAATAAAGTAGGTATAGGTTTTTTTGGAAGAGTTGGGTTGTAGGTGTAAGATGTGTAAGACTTTATGTCAAATCATGTTTGTTATGTGAGATAAATTGTGTAAGAGATAGGTTACTTTATGTCAAATCAAAGTAGAGTTTGTATAGGTTTTGTTTAGAGATAAGAAAATTGTTGTTTGTTTGGCTTTTGAGAGAGTAGTTTGAGAAAATTAATGGATGAAAAATTTATTTCGGAAAATAGAAAACATGTTTGTTTGGCATTTCCCAAACACGAAAAAATTCTGGGAAACGCCAAACAAACAGGCCCTAAGTCTCATCCCACCTAAAAGATTATGTCCATATATCTCGACTAAATTCATGTGATTCTACATTATAAAAAGTTATATTTTTAAGGTATTATATTCAAGGACCACAATTGAACTTTTTTCTGATAATATGGATATATAAGGTCAACTTAAAGAATTGGCTCTTAAAATATGATAAAGCCAAGTAGCCAGCTTGTATTGTAATTTGTAACCAAAAAAGAGCCAAGTAGCCAGCAGGCTGATATAATGTCAAACCACTTAATCCACCAACTTTAATCATAATACATTTCCACGCTTTTCTTTGCTTTGTACCACAAAATAGAAAAAGGCGATTCATGCTTTTGAACAATCTATAAGATATTAGATAAATAATTCTTCAAGATGTATTTTTGGTTCATTTTGGTCAAGATTGATTAGAGTTTTAGACTAGTGAAAAGGTATTAAAGGTTAGATTACTTAATGAAAAAGTATTAAAGGTTAAGATAATTTAGTTTTTAAAAGCGAAGAAATAATAGAAAAGAATGGTATAATGTCTTATTTCTTTAAATAGTATAGATATTTGATTTTTGAAAATAAGTAGATTATTAGTTTCTGAAAAGTGGAGTTTTAAATTTAATGGTTCAAACTTGAAAATTATAAGTAAATACAATAAATGGAAAAAGAAAAAGGATATCACAAATTATTGCCAAAAAATTCACCAATTTCAGAAAAAGTGGGCGATGTTTGAAACTTCTTTGACCATCAAAATCTTATAAAATTAGTATTCTAATGACGCAACTGATTGGAAAAATAGCACTAGTGAGTTTAAAACGTTAAATAGTACTTTATACAATTCGAGATAACATTGAGCCCATCGTCACAATTTGAAAATTCTGATGCAGTAATGCAGATAAGGATTAATTTGACTATAGGTGTCAAAATTTGATTACATTGTCAGTAATGCTTAATTCGTCATGAATCATAATGTAGCCTAAACTATGAAATAAAATACTATATAATTAAACACTCATAAGTTCATACAAGTCCTTTTGATGTGAGATTATCTTACATAATCCACTATGATAAAATAAAATTTAGAAAGAATATAGTCATAAAAGTTTATGTTCCTCGAATATTTTCGAGATTTTTTCAATATTTAGTTGATATAAACATACTCTATAAACAAAATTTAATTTAAAGATATTAATGCAAACACCGTATAAATGGTTAATTAGATTTCATAACTTAGAAAAAAATGTCATAGTTAACAAAAGTTCTCCAAGTGACACATTATATACATGCACAACAAACCCATAATTAATTTAACTCATCTAATTCTTTACACATTATAATGGAATAATAATAATAATAGTTGTCAAGAGATTTACAAACACTAGGAAAAAATAATTTAAAAAAAAAAAAAAACCCACAAAACATACCTGCAAAAATAATTTCGACTAGTAAAAATCCAATTAATTAACAAGCTCAATAATCAGGCATGTGTTGATTAATCTTCCCTTCATCTTCGTCCAATTTCTTCTCAGTAATTCTCAACCAAATACAAACAGCCGTAAAACTAAGCACCAAACTAACAAACCCACTCCCAACCCCAATCGCAACAATAACCCAAATCGAAAGCCCTTTACTTTTCAACGGCGGTAAAGGATACCCATAAAGCTTCTTATTCCCTTCAAACGAGCTGACATTAAACCGAACCAAGTTCCCGCTCCGGTTCCCCAACGAACCGGGCCCCCCCCCCCCCCCACCCCCCCCCCGCCCCCCCTCCCCCCCCCGCCCCCCCCCCCCCCCCCCCCCTCCCCCCCCCCCCCCCTCCCCCCCCCCCTCGCCCCCTCCCCCCCCCGCCCTCCACCCCCCCCCCCCACCCCCCCCCCCCCCCACCCCCCCCCCCCCCCACCCCCCCCCCCCCCCACCCCCCCCCCCCCCCACCCCCCCCCCCCCCCACCCCCCCCCCCCCCCACCCCCCCCCCCCCCCACCCCCCCCCCCCCCCACCCCCCCCCCCCCCCACCCCCCCCCCCCCCCACCCCCCCCCCCCCCCACCCCCCCCCCCCCCCACCCCCCCCCCCCCCCACCCCCCCCCCCCCCCACCCCCCCCCCCCCCCACCCCCCCCCCCCCCCACCCCCCCCCCCCCCCACCCCCCCCCCCCCCCACCCCCCCCCCCCCCCACCCCCCCCCCCCCCCACCCCCCCCCCCCCCCACCCCCCCCCCCCCCCACCCCCCCCCCCCCCCACCCATAAAGTAATAAGCATTAGGTAAATATTAAGTTGTTCCTCTGAAACATGAAAAGTTTATTATATCCTAATACAAGCTTTAATGATGTGATATTATGGTAATGACAATGACCAAGCTAAACATTCAAAGACAGCCTTAATCCGATAATAACCAAATGTACTAATCACAATTTCAAAATAATGCAATTATGAAATCCTGAAGTTTGACAAAATACGTGTACAATCACAAGTAGGGGATGTATTATAATCTGTTTGCATTACCATAGTCCTATCATTATACAGAGAAAATGAAATAATATTACCCTTTGTGCAAGAAGTTGAGCTTTATCAGGAGTACCAACACCAACAGCGATTAGCTTCACACCAGCTGAGTCAAATCTTTCTTTTGATTCTTTAAGTGACTCGGCAAGCTCCCAGCTAAAACAGGGATGGGGAGGAAAACAAGCACATGAAAAAGGATTTATTATATTATTTTTTGACAAATCAGAGTTCTAGGGGAGGAGTTAGTGATTTACCTACAAAAGCATCCAAAATGTCTCAAAAGAGCAACAACAGCAATTCCCTGGAAATAATTGCAACCGAAGTTCCAAAAAATTAAGAAAAAGAATTGTTTGGAGAATCCGGTTAAACTTAATTATAGTTGAATTATTTAAAGCAACAAATCACATTGATTGCTTAAAATTTCAGATAATCATGGCATGAATGCTCAAAATTGTTGTGTGCTTAAGGAAACCAAAAGATACCTAAGATTAATCTTTTAAGAAACCGTCAGTTAGTAATGCAGGACAATAACCTGCAAGACTAAATTAAACTAAAATTCAGATTGAAACTACTCCTAAATTAAATTTTGTACCATCAAAGTTCCAACATGGTTTCATTTTTTCAAATGAAATTAAATAAAATGTCTAGTTTCCTAATAATTTGCTAGCTATATTGTGACTATCTCGCATAGACTGCCAAATGTAATGAATTAATCTTTTCAAAGTTCAATTCAGGTACAGATACTTAGAAGTAACAGTATGTTGTTGGAGTTTCATTACAGAGTAAAACTCTCTCCCCTAATTAATTGAACAATAGAATAGCATCTGATGACATAATTCAATTAATACTAACATAAATTAATTGACGACGCAATACGAAAGGAACTATATTGTAAAAAGTAATAATTACTGAACAGAACCTCCTTTTGATCCCAAAGTTCATTGAACTTGACGGCTTCTCCTGTAGCAGTGAAGATGCTGATTTCCCCGAGCACATCCGCTATGTCATCCGGAACGGCGGCGGCGGTGGCGGTGGAGGTGGAAGAAGCTTTGGGCGCAATCGCCG
This sequence comes from Penstemon davidsonii, assembly GCA_034814905.1. Taxonomy (NCBI): domain Eukaryota; kingdom Viridiplantae; phylum Streptophyta; class Magnoliopsida; order Lamiales; family Plantaginaceae; genus Penstemon; species Penstemon davidsonii. The sequence goes on from JAYDYQ010002688.1 coordinate 12,812,358, forward strand.
ATCCACTGGGCTTTCCCGAAAAGCGAATGGGCTTTGACAAAATTGCAAAAGATTGATGATGGGAAAAGAAGAGGTACGGCTGGAGTAAGAATTCGTGGAGATAAAATTTTCGCCATAATTTTGTTGAAATTGTATATAGGGTTCAATTTCGTTCTGAATGGGGAAAGAGTAATATAAACATAAACAGTTGTGTGGCGGGATGAGTTCCTACTTCCTGAATATTACGGCCCTGTTTGGATTGATTTTGGCTCAAAAGTTTCGCTGGCGAAACGGGCCAAACACCATCCCAGTTGCATCTGGCCCAAATATATAATGATACAAATGTTTCAATGACGGCCCAAACACATTGTTTCAAACTTTCAACTGCTGCGCACTGATAGACCCTCACACACCCCAACCCCACCTCTGCGCACTGACACATTTTTATTTTACTTGTAGCTAAAATATGTATAATATTTGTATATATTATTATTATATATGTACCCTATAATTTAATTTAATATATGTATCTAATGCATATAATCTCATGTACAGTATATTATATACATGCGTACACACACATATATAAATTATAAACATCGGACAATAACATATTTATAGATGATTACAATTTATACAAATACATATTTTTTAATATTATCCTAGTAAATACATGTATCTCTACGTATATAATTCATCATTAATTATATAAAGACTAAGTTATATAAGTAAATTAATTTATGCACGGTTACAGAGTATTGAAAAATACATCTGCTAAACTAATATAAACATATTTCAATTATAATTTATGTAAGTTATTTATTACAATAATATTATTATAATTATATTTTTAATCATTACACTATATAATATTATATTTCAATTCCATAAAGTCTTTGATTTGACATCTGTCATAAATTTTTCACCCTCAAACACCAACATCCAAAACCATTCAAAACCATATCTCAATTTTTCAAATCCCTCTATCTATTATTTTACTAATATTTTACCATTTCAATATTCCAACCAAAATCAATTCAAATCGTGTTTCAAATGTTTCGCCAAAACCACTGAAACAATTTTGAAACATCGAAACAGGGCGAAACAGAGCCAAAACCGATCCAAACGGGGCCTACGATTTTTAGGGGTAAATGCAAAATACTCCCCCGTGTTATGTAGACGGCAAGAAACTATCCTGTAAAATTTTTATTACGTCAAATTTCCTTGTATTTTTAAAAATCCTGCAAAAAACACCCAACTTATAAAAAATAGGTCATTTTGGATCGACATATTTCCAGAAACCATTTTTAAAATACTTCAAGTTGGTCCCTACAACTTCACGTGATATATTTTTAAAATATGTCAATCCAAAACGACCTAACGTTTTTTACAAATTGAGTGTTTTTTGCAGAATTTTTAAAAACACAAGGAAGTTTGGCGTAATAAAATTTTCACAGGATAATTTCTTGCAGGTTTAACATAATACAAGGGAGTATCTTGCAGTGTCCCCAGATTTTTAATTTTTTTGACTATTTGACACCTTGTACCTTAGCCATACATAATGTTGACTCTTTTCACCTTAAAATTAAGAGTTTGATACATTTTACTCTCCAATTGCATAATTTTTTTTGGAAAAATGCACTCTATTTAAATGCAAAATGACAATTGTTTTACCAAAAAAATATACATTTTAAGGGTGTAAACTTAAAAAAAAAAAAAAATCTAAATTTAGGATGCAAAGTGTTAAATTTATTTTTTAATTAAATTTTATGCTTTTAATTTTTATTATAACTATTTGTTTCCTAGTTATTGCGGTCAACTTTTTTTTTTTTTTTTTTTTTTTTTTAATAAAGAATGGAAATTGAATTGATGAGTAATAAGCGCGATGATAAATATGTAGAAGCCTGTCCAAAATAAAGATTTTTCATTAAAGAGCTACAAATAGTTTAATCTCTAGTGGTGGAGGCTATTTAATTAGGTTTTTTTTTTTTTGCAGTTTTTAACTTCAAAAACTATAATCATAGTTGGAATTTCGATACGTCAAAATAAATTAAACGTTCTGTAAAATGTGCAATATGCCACCTATATCAAGTAGACTGTAATAAATAAATCTTTTTCCAAATTTAATTTATATTATAATTAATAAATCAGTACAAGAAGAAAGATTTTTGCAATATCAATTATATAATACTTATGTTTAACCATTTGACTATATACGTACGACATTTGTTAATTCTTTGATTCTACAGTGTGAACGATCGCAAGTGAAACAATTTTTAATGAGAAAAATAAGGCTTAAATAACTCATCTATTACTTATTTGTATATTGTATTATACAATATATCTTAATAAATGGTGTTTTCTCAGATGATTATTGACTAGAATTTACATTTATCACTACATTTATAAAAGTGATACAAAAATGACCCTTAAAAGTTGGATAAGCGATTTAAAAGTTATTATAAATGTAATTTGGAATATAGTTAAATGAGGAAAAAGTATTACTCCATTTACCAAATTATTACTACGTGTAAAAGAAAATCAAATTCCAATCCGATTGTATATTTTTTTTTTATTTCCCAAGGGTTTAATCCCTTTCGAGTCGCGTCGGACACATAAAGTGGAAACCTCTCCCAACAGGAATTTGAACCTGAATCCACTACTTTATAGTGACTAGTCAAACCGGTTGTATATTGATGTTTAGAATAGAGGTTTAATAGAGCACATTAATTAAACCCCGATTATCCTTTTGCCTTTTGTTTTCAACAATCACAATTTATATCCCAACCACTTCTCCTGGCTTTTGTTCATGAAAAACATTTTACATTTTCAGAAAGTCAAAAGAAGGCGCCGTAAACATTTTAATGCACATTTATTGTGGTTTCACTTGCACAGATATGATGGAACATTACCAAGGCGATAGATATTGAAACCCTTGTTATTCGTGAAGCACCTAACCAAATTAATATCATGATAATTAGGAACATTATGGCAATGTTTAACTTTTTTTTATTTTTTATATAATTATTTTTAACTTTATTTTCTTTATATTATATTTCATATTTGATTAAAAGTTGTATTTTGTAGAACGTACTTCCTCCGTTTTTAATTTGCCGTTTTAGCCAAAAAAAAAATATATTTATTTTTATTTGTCGTTTGAGGAATTCAATACAAAATTATTTTTTTCTATTAATTTACCCTTTTTGTTAATGTTTGTAATTAATGTTAATTAATGCAGTGATTATTTGATTAAAATGATATTTTGTAATTTTTCATAAAAAAATTTATTTATTACATTTATTAATCTTTGTTCTATTCTCCAAAACGACAATAAAAAAAACGAAGGGAGTATAGAATTATTGACTCTCATTAAATCAATAATTGATGATTGATTGCATAAAAAACAGTATTCATATTTTTTTCCCCTAAATTTGATTCTTATTTTAGTTTCATATCGACTTGATTTATTAATTATGAAGATTTATTGATACGTGAGCATCTTTCCGAAATCATTAATGATGGAAATATATTTTCTTAATGCATAATATTACTAAATGGGATTTTTTTTGATGCGGGGATGCACTATAGTCTTTATCTATCACATCACCCCATGATCAATTGAGAGCAAAGAGGTAAATGGTGATGGGACATCACTTATCTGCAAAATTTAAGGTAATGTTAGGATCAACTTTCAAATTAGTTTCTACTATAATTACTTGTTCAATTGAAATTTGATACAAAATCCTCAACTAATATAAATGAAATTTAAATCCTATTATATGCTTGATTTTGGTCAAGGCACGGTCAATACTTATTATTGGATCTCCCGCAAAACTATGTAGGCAATTATTTAATGATAAAATGATAAGTTATGCTAATTCAATCTAAAATTGAGTGCGTTAAAAATAACATTTAAACTCCAATGCATTCAACTTATCTTACGAATAAATTCGTTGAACTTGAACAATTTTATTTGTTTGTAGTCCTATGCCTACAAAGTTGACGAAGACATCCGTTGTTTCATGAGCGTTATGCCTACAAAACTTACTAAGATAATATACTGGCTTGTGTTCGGAATCTTCTACCATTACCATAACTGAAATGACCGCAGAGTTCGAGACAACAATGTACAGAAAAAGAGGTTGTCCCTCAGTTGGCTTAGCAAGAAGTGGAGAAGAGATCATGTATTCTTTCAATTGTTCGAATGCCTGATTGCATTCTTACGTCCATTCAAAAGTCTTTGTTTTTATCAAAATTTGAGGGATGCGATTTTTTCCACTAAACTTTGTACTTTAGTGATCGACCTAGTGGGCTTCATTTCAGTGATCGCTTGGATCTTCTCGGGGTTTGCTTCGATCCCTCTCTGGTGAACTAAATATCCCATGAATTTTCCCTTTTAAGCTTAAATAAGGCTTTTGTATCTCGAGTGAAGGTAGATGTATCCATCCTCAAAATTTTCAAATCGTTCTCCTCCTCTTTCATCGCCATTAACTCAGCGTGCCATCGAACACATCCTTCTTCCATCATGCGATGTATTTCGTTTGTTTCTCGAATGCTTTGAGAATATGATTCTAAAGAGACAGAATTAGAAGAGGCCTTGGCCTTGGCCTTGCCTTTTTTTTGCTTTTTAGTTCCCATTTGTCTCCCGGATGTAGTTTCTTCACTTGGAGTTCCCAGGCTAGAAGGTGTATCCAATGGAGCCTCCTCAGGTGTAAAGTTAAAACGCGGAGTATAAACTGGTGGTGGAGACTCCATTTGTTCGGAGGAAAAGTGCGATGATTGCGTTTGGAATGGATCCGCCCCCAGCTTGCGTTTGAGTTGGAGCGGAATACGAAATACGATCTTGCAAAATTGCCCAGCAGTTGTGCAAAGTAAAAGTCGAGTCGTACTGGTTCTTAAATATTGTGTGTGCCATACCCTGCTACAAATATAAATTGAGAGTTAAAATATGTCATATAATTGAGTATGAAATCCTAAAGTCTGAAAATTTACCTCGTCTTGAAGGTTGGTTCCACTTGCATACACTCTTTGTGCTTTAGTGAGTGCGGAACACCATTTGTTGCAATCTCGGTAGATCACCTTCTTCCATCGGCACATTATTGCTTCTTTGGATCGATATTCAGTCTGGATGCCTTGAGACGCGATTATTTCATACATTGTGTCGATGACATTATTCCATAAAACCTTTTTTTTTGCTTAATTCCGCGGATTGGATCATCGGAATGTTGGATGTATGATCTGCAAAAAGCTTCATCTTCGTATGTGTGCCAATTTTTCTTAGGAGCCGTGGAGAGATGAATGATAATTTTTGTGACGACCCGGCTACCCGGGTCCGTCAGATAACAGTCAAAAAATTATTATTATTTTGAAAAAGTGTTAAAATATCGAAACTCTTTTTTTTCTAACAGAACGATAAATTAAAAGTTTTAAAGCGGAAGCGGTTTAAAATAAAATAAGAACAATTTAAATTACTAATTTTTTTGGACGAAAAATAAAGTCAATTTCCATAGTAGAGGTTGAAAGCGGAAGCATTTAATCATAACATATCAAAAGATTTGAACAAAATCATCCGAGAGAGATAAATAAGTAATCTATGAAAATCTTGTATCTTTTATGAAAATATAAATCAACTTTAACGATTCAAATATTCTAAGCAAGGTTTTAAACAAAATCGAAAAAATATAAATCGACAACAAAATATAACTACTCTCCCAAATAATAGGGTGGGATCGCAACCGTGATGATCTAACCGCAACCCGACTATATTTTCCAGAACATCTGAAAAGAATAAAACACGGAACGCATAAGTTGATCGTCCAACTTAGTGAGGCTATGTGCGAATTTGCATGGTGATGTGTGGATGCAACATATTATATAACATAAGCATGTTATCAAGCAAATTAAGCATATATTCAAGACAAATAAAACACAGAATTCACATAACCAAGAATTGTTGATGCCGTCATACACTTACCCTCCATTCTCAGTCAGATGTCCATCCAAACACACCAAGTAAGGACCGACCTTACTATCTAATATGCGTCGACATGTCCTTGCCTAAGTTCGTCCTTACTCCCCAAGTATTCCTCCCCACTTGGATTGTAAGGCCAGACCTATGGGTAACCGTGAAAATCCCGCCGTCCATTGCCGTCCCAGTTGTCGGGTCTATATACCAATCAAAAGGGGTCCACACACAATAGGAAACACAAAATCAAAAACAGACGGAAACATAACATATCAAACATATTTAACATATTATCAACATTTAACACCTTATCAACTGCAATTTTTGAGTATCATGATAATTTTGTAAAATTTTGTAAAATATATTCGCAACTAGTAGATTTGGATGTAGCATGTATTTGGATAATCATGTTGAAATGCTAAGTGATTTCATGCGAGTAATGCGACCTAATAAGTCAACTTATTCGTGACGACATGCAAGAAAAGTTAGAATATAACACATGCTTTGATTATTAAGAGCTTAAATACATGTTTGGACTCGATCTACTAGCACATTGAACCGACACACAAATTAAACACACAACGCTCACCTTTGTCGCTTAGTATAGCGACTAAAATTCCACAAATGAAGTGTATCCGAAACCTGAGCAAGTACGTGTACGACTTAGAATTTATCTAACAACCTTACTTAAACATAACTAATGAAAATCCAACACAAGGATTTCATAAGCTAACACATCGCTCACAAGAACTTAGTACTTACGACATCAACTCCACTTAAGAGTAATTATTTTAAAAATTCAAAATTCAAAATACTATTTACATAAAACAGCGCCAGAACAACAAAATTTTTCTTTCATTTTCCAGATTTATAAAACAGCCCCTAAACTTTTAAAAACATCCATTTTTGCAAAAAAATTGGAACAAACTTAAAATCAAGGATTTTTTTAACTAAACACATATCGAAAATAAAATAAAAACAGAGTATTAAGCATCTCGTTACTTCAAAAATAAAACTTTAAAAATCTCATAAGTTTAAAACTTTTCAAAAATGCCCTCATAGTTTTCAAAACTTAAGAAAATCAACTTTCTTGAAAAATAATTCAAGATCCAAGCATCTAAGCAATATTTAAAAATAATCAAACATAATTTCAATATAAAACTGAGATTGAAAATAAGTATTAATAACTTTTCACAAACTAACTATGAGAAACAAAAAATTCTATAATTATGAATTCTCTTAGGAAAAATTTATAAATTTTCAATCTTAAAACAAAAGTGAACAAACCACTACATCAAATCAATTAATCAAAAGTTTATAAAAGTAACTATGTAAAAGCAGCGACAAAACAGTGCCTTTGCCCCCTTATTTTCATATTTACAAAAATAACCCCAAAAGTTTCAAAAACTCCATTTTTGCAAATAAACTCGGAGCAACTTTAAAACTAATAGTTTTTAAGTAAACCCATACCAAATATCAAACAAAAACATAGATTTTCAGTCCATTTTTACTCCAAAAATCGCATGCCTAAGCCCTTCTACTTTTAAAACCTTTTAAAAACACCCCCAAAGTTTTGAATATTAAAAACATTAACTTTCTTACAAAAATAAATCAACACCCTAGCTTATAAGTAATATTTAAACAAAACCAAAGTAAAGTCACATTAAATACATTATATAAAATTAAACTTAACAACTTTTCCCAAAACTACATGGATAAACTAAACTTATTTAATATATACTTTAAAGAGAAGAAAGTAAAATCACAAAGATTAAAGAACACATGCATAGACGGATTTTTACCCAAAGCAACGAAGAGGATGAAACTCTCTTCATTTTCAGACCTCCGAAGGTGGTGGTGGCGGCTCCGGTGGTGGTTCATAACAAAAGCCCTCAAATTCTTACTTTTCACAAATTTCTTACATCTGTCGATTAACTTAGAAAGATCCAAACGACGATCCGAACGGTCAATATGTAGCCCCATGTGTGTAGGACCTTCACACAAAATTTAGACATGATCCAACGGTGGATGAAGACGAAATAGTCGAGAAACCAAGGCTGTGTTGTGTAAATCCGAAAATTGTATCTTTCTAGTGTGTTATGTCTTTCCTCTCTCTTATTTTCTTTATACTATATAATGTGTATGTAAATGAGGTTATTGACAGGATAAAATCTGATATTAAGTGTATATAACCAAGTATATACACATTGGGAAGAGAGAGAGACATCATGCTTAATTTTTTAATTCCACCAATGCATGTATACATTGGGTAGAACAATTTCTCCACCCAAGATATATTTTGCAGCCTAAAAAGTGTGCAAGGAGAGAAAATAATTACTCTCTTGCAGAAAATCTGCAATTTGGGCCAAATTTTTACTTTGCTCCATGAATTTTTAAAAACTTACATTTCACCCATTAAAATAAAAATTTTGTGCATACAAGCCCGAAAAATTTCAAAAAAGTCCTAATCTTATTTTAAAGTAACTTTTATATTTTGAATTATTCCAAAGTTCAAAAGATCACAAGATTTATTTAAATTGTATATTTTAGTTCAAATTAATGCTTAATTTTGAAAATAAAATGTAGCACATAAATTTGGATTAAAAATCCAATCAAAATGGTTCGAAATTTTTGGGGCATTACAATTTTCTTAGAAAAGGACTAAATTAATGCAGATATGTAATTTCTTAGAAGAGAGGAAGAGAGTTGTGGATAAAAGAGTTGTCTGCCATCTCCATAAATAGAGAAGCCTGAGATTCTGCCTTTAACTAAACAACAATAAAACAGAGTCACGGGAATTTTTTTACAAATTTTATACTATTCACTATGCATTATGCACTATGCACTAATTAAAGCCTGAGTTTGACAGAGTCACGGGATTTTAAATTAAAGCCTGAGGTTTTTGCTGTCAATTTGACATAGTCACGGGATTTCAAATTAAAGCCTGAGGGTTTTCTGTCAATTTGACATATTCATGGGACTTCATATTAAAGCATGAGGTTTTTGCTGTCAATTTGACAAAGTCACGAGATTTCAAATTAAAGCATGAGGGTTTTTTTGTCAATTTGACATAGTGACGGAACTTCCATTTCCAACTTTCACCAACTTATAAAAAGCCACTTATTGGTCCATTTACAAAATCAAGACTTTCATTACTTTCATCATATTTGAAAGCTACTCACCAACAATTTCTTTTTAAAAAAATGAGTTCACCCTTTGGTGATTTTGGTTCGAGTTCTAATAATAATGATTTTTATGATCAATATTTACAAGAGCTTCAAGAACAGGAAGATGCGGATGAGGTCGAATTTTCATAAACAAATTGAAACGGGGAAGCGATTCATTGATGAACATGCACTCGAATTTCTACACGAACAACCTGTACACGGCGGCTCTATTCCTGGGCGTATAAACCTCGGGACAGAAAAGCTAAGTACTTAGACCTCATGCGAGATTACTTCATTCGAGAGGCCGGTTTATACCGATCAAGACTTTCGACGTCGGTTCCGGATGAAGCGTCCCCTATTCTATCGGGTGCTTGCTGATTGTGAGCGAGAAAACCCATATTTTCAAAAAAAAAATTGATAGTCGTGGATGAGCAGGGTTTGAACCTCTCGTCAAAGTTTCGTGTGCTATACGTATGTTGGCTTATGCAACCCCGACTGACTGCATGGACGATAAATTCGATATCGGCGAGACGGCATCAGTCGAGACAATGCGCGAGTTTTGCAAAACTATTTTGCTGGTACACAAAGAAGAGTACCTTCTTGAACCGAATGATGGTGATCTTGAGAGGCTTCTTCGCAAGACGGAACGACGTGGTTTTCCAGGAATGATCGGGTCATTAGATTGCATGCATTGGACGTGGAAAAATTGTCCAGCGGCGTGGCAAGGGAGCTTTTCCGGTAGAGCCCGAAAACCCATAATCGTTCTGGAAGCAGTGGCATCATTTGACACTTTGATACTTTGGCGTACCCGGGGCCCAAAATGATATCACCATCCTTGGTCGTTCACCCTTGTTCGACAATCTTGCTCAAGGAATTGCTCCAAATGTTCATTAAAAGGTAAATGATAGGGATCAGTACATGGCGTATTATCTCGCCGATAGGATATATCCAAAATGTAATACACCGATAGGATATATCCAAAATGGAGGACGTTAGTCCAAGCCATTAGACAACCGCGGGGGAACAAAGAGGCTCTATTCACTAAGCTACAAGAATCATACCGAAAAGATGTTGAACGAGCCTTTGGAATTCTTCAAAGTCGTTTTGCCATTGTAAAGCAGCCGGGAAGGGGTTGGCATTCAGAGGACCTACGTGACACTATGTTGACGAGTATCATACTTCACAATATGATTGTAGAGGATGAAAGAGATTAATACAACGATTCCGATTCACATGACGATGACACAAACTTAACCACATCTCGTAGGGCCCGTGCTAACATATATCAAGGACCTGCTAGAGATTACCAACCAAGAACAAGTGAAGATATATCCCTTGAAGATTATATGATGCGTCGTCTCACAATACGATCATTAGAAGTCAATAAAAAACTTCAAAAGGACTTAGTCGCTCATGTGTGGGCCTTTCATCGTCGTCGTAATTAAATTCTCAAAATGTTTTTATTTATAAGTTCTTATAAGTTAGTATCTACATAATATGTAATTTTATTTTTTTATATAAGTTTTTATATGTATCAACGTACGTGTACCAATATTTTGCGTAATTTAATGCAAATATCGTATTTCTACATTTTGTCCCAATTGTACATTTAACATTTATGCTATATTAGAGATTAAATAAAATTTAAATATTTCAAATCAAATTTTAAATGAGGTTAAATAAAATTTGCTTTTGTAGACAAATATATAATTTCAAAATTAATAATGGATAAGGGTTTTATTATACTATAATGTTGTTAAATTTTACTTTCATACGCAAATTTATATATTCAAAATTAAAACTAATAATGTTACATCTTTAATTCAAAATAAATTGTTATTAAAACTTACACAACTTTTATAATTAAATGTATCTTCCATTTTCTAGTTAATTAAATTAAACAAGGTATTGTTAAATTCGTAGTTAATTTTTTCAATCTTTAATTTTTTTATTAATAATTTTTTTTTAATTTAATAAAAAAATGTAAAGGCACCAGGTGGCGCCAAGTGGCACCACCTGGTGCCATGTTGGTAAGGGATGCGCTAACAGCGCGTCCCTTTACCAGGTTGTGGCCTGGGCTTTTCAAAGCCCAGGCCACAGCCCTGGACGGTTGGAGACTGTCCAGGGCTGTGCATTTGAGCCATCTTCACCCACCCTTCATTGGGTTGGAAATGACCTTAGAGATGGTTTTTTCCCCCTTCCCCCACATGCTCTCTAGGACATCTCCCCCTTAGTCATTAGAGATGCCCTAAATCGTGGGGTCCACATAGATGGACAACAAAATGGATTAGCCGTAAAAAATAAATCAAAAACGGATGGTTAATGTGATGGGCTCCCCTGGACAAACAAAAATAATTAGAAGTCAAAATTAAATAGAAAAGAAAATCTGGTTACATGTAAAACCCAAGGAAAATTAGTAAAACGCCATCGTTTTAGTATTTGAAGTGAAAAAAAAAAATTCCAAACTAAAATAGGAACATTGTTTACGAAAGAGATTGAGACTTATTAGTTATAATGTATATTTCCATCTATGAATAAATATGGTTTGAATACACATCTATATTGTGAATTTATTTTTTTTATAATTAACTAGCAATCGTCGCACACGATACTCGCGCGCACAAATATGTTTAAGTGTTATGCATGTTCTTGCAAACACTCTCTAATTTCTCACTAAAATTGGATTCAGTAATTGTAATGCGCGATTTTAAAAACCTCACATTATAAAATTATGGATGATCTAACAAAAATTGATTAAAAATAGTTACTTTGAATATATCGCGTGATTTGAAATGAAAATAAATCATTTATTAAAGTACTCCTATCACATTTTACGGAAGTGGGTGGTCATCGGGTAAATTGTACATATAAGTACAATGCACAAATGCATTTCACAACCAGTTCTCAAATAAAAATAATTCAAATATTGAACACAAACTTGAACCCAACCACTACAAGGAAAACATGATTTTTCTACGGATTTCGAGCAAAATTTGTCGGGAATTTGCTCGTCGGAAAATCCATCGGAAAAAGTGGCGTGGGAAAAATTCTGATAGATTTTCCAACAGGCTAAATATGTCGGAAAACTTCCCGATGGACATATCCGATGACGAATATCCGTCGGAAAATGCAATTTTTCGACGGAATTAGTCCATCGGAAATTACTTTTAAATAAAAAAAAATTCGACGGAATTATTCCGTCGGAAATTAAAAATATTTTTTATTTTTTTATTTTCCGACAGAATATTTCCATGGGGAAAAATAAAATAAAAAAATCAAATTAAAAATTTCAAAAATAATCAGACCTGTTAATAAAAAACTTAATCTATTGATAATCATAAATTATTTACAATTCAATCATTATCCCAAAACAGTAGAATCATAAACCGTAAAAAAATCATGATTTTCTCATCGGAAGTTCGACGGAAATTTTCCGTCGGAAAATCTTGATTTTCTTGTAGTGAACTTCTCAGAAATATGAGAGCAATCTTCTTGTCAATAACACCATGTGCATTTCATGCCAACTAAACAACAGTGTATCTTCTTGTCAACAGTTCCGACGGATATTGTCCCGTCGGAAAATCCGTCGGAAAATTCCGATGGATTCATGTCCGTCGCAAATTTCTTGTAGTGAACTTCTCAGAAATATGAGAGCAATCTTCTTGTCAATAACACCATGTGCATTTCATGCCCACTAAACAACAGTGTGCCTTAAAAAAGAAATCAAAATAGGTCAAAGATATTTGTGTCGAAAGCAATAAATCATCTGAAAATCAATTCTCAATCTAATACAACTTGAAATATTTTTGAATGTTTTGCATACTCTATTCGGAGCAACCCCCAAACTTAATTCTTTTCTTTTGTTTTTAAATAAAAAATAGGCATACTTTTTAAGAGAACTTCCTTTGGTGGACAACAATTTTTTTAAGAGTAATCAATGAGATAATACCTTAATACCAACCAGGAAAAACATAATAGTTGATATATGTGTAGGTTATGCAAGTCCAAATAGCAAAAATAGTACATTAATTTATTTGAACAGAGTACATCAACTGTAAAATACATTATCTCAAGGTAATCAAATGGCAATTGCGAACAAAACATAAATCCGATATTTCAAATAAATATAGTACATTATAAATAGAAGGACAAAAATTCAAATAAATTATGATTTAACATAACAAAGTACGTTAACTTACCGTGGTCAATCACAAGAGAGCATCCATTAGACCCCACATTGGAGGATTGTAGAAGCTTGATTGTTAAGCTGTGAAATATTTTTATACGACATATTAGAAGATCGGCTAATTCGATGGTGGACGCTTTGGCCAAGTTAGGACAAAGAAGGACTACAATGGATGGAAGAAGGCTTGGCGTCGTCGCAGTTAAATATAGCGGTGATGTGGCCGATCACGGTCACGTCTAAATTTCGTGGTGTGACTAGTAAACACAAAATTAGTATCTTATATTATGATAATAAAATGCTCTCTTACATTTGTCATTGCAAATTCATTTTGATTATCTCTAGTAGTTAACCTTGTAAATGTGAATTAAAATTTCGTTCTTGGGTATAATTTTATAATTAATATTAATTAAGTAAATATTAGAAGTTCTTAGATAATTTTTTAAATTTCAAGAAATTTCTGAATTTTTTTATAATTTAAGAAAAGAATTTTGAATACAAAAAATTCTGCAGTTTCGTTTTGACTGATCTATAAATAAGAAAAATCATTTTTTAGGGGAACGTCTAAAATTTTGACCTGTGCTAGTCCTTTTTAACGAAAACCTTAGCTATATACTGATACTATTCGATTTATAATGCTACCCATAATTTCACTTTGCATATTAGAATGTTTGTACTCGTAAAGTTGATTAATGAGTAGTTTTATAGTCACCACTCTTAAATCCTCACTGAATAGCCATAAAAATATATGGGATTTTTGCAAGGCATCCTCCAAAATATTTATTTTTTCACACTTTCTCCCCTATAATTAAAAAAACATATTAGTAACCCTATAGAAGTTGATAGGTGAGTGCACTTTGCACCCTGACCAATATTTTATTGAATTTCAATGGGTAAAAGTGTAATTTCGGGATTTAATGCAATAATTTGAAACTTTTGGGAGTTTAAGTGCAACAAATTTTATTAATTTAAGTTATTGATTATTAATATTTCAATGCATAATTTCATAGAATTCTATACCTTGATAATTACATCTTAGTTTAATTTTAGACTTCTAAAATATTTTTTTACTGTTATTATTTTATTTTGAAATTTCTTAAATTTGATTAAAACATTTTTAGTAAAAAAATGATTTATTTGTAAATAAATAAAACTAATGAAATTTTGTCAAAAGAACTTGCAAATTCAAGTTTTTTTACAATAGTATAACTAGACATATTTTTATATTTATTATAACTTTTATTTTCAAATTGCAAGTCATATTTGGATATTTTAACTTTTGTGCACTTAACCTCTCAAAATTTTTTAGTTATAAGACTAACCCCCTAAGTGACGCCTTTACCCTTTGAAATTTAGCAAAACATTATTAGGGAGTAAAGTGCATTCATTTATCAAAATCTAGGGGCACATGAAAGTTAATCAATTGAAGGGGAAGATGCAAAAGTGATAATTTTATGGGGTGGGCGCATTTGGGTTTGGACGGGTGTCTATAAAAAATCAACCCGATTCGACACATATGGGTTGCCAAAATTTCAAATGGCGGCCGCATTTTTATGTTCATAAATCGCCCGATTCGGGTGAGACGAGTCGAACGAAAATAATGCCATAATATTTTAACAGTTAATAGACCAGTAACAAATCAATAAACATAAGCATATAATCTTAAATTTTTCAAACAACAAATAAAACGTGCCAATAAGTGTTTGCCAATTTTGCTAGGAATTGAAAACACAAAAGTTATTGACACTATATAAAGTACTTGGAGTGCCGACACTACATAAAATAGGAAATAATCAATGATAAATTTGGATAAAAAATGCAATACCGACTTATGTAACAAAATATTCGTACCATAAACATCAATAGATACAAGAAACCTGAAGAACACTTATTTTTTCATTTGTTAATAAATGTGATTTATTCCACGCTTTTCTTAAAATGTAAATAAATAGTACTCTCTCAAATTTTTTTTATTAGTCGCTTTGGTAGAAAAAAGCTGTTCATTTTTATTTGTCCATCTAGGAGGTCAATATAAAATTAATGCTTTCGTACCAATTCTACTCTTCTTGTTAATGCCTGTAATTGATGCTAATCAATATTGTAATTAAAAGGGTATTTTGGAGTTTTTACTTAAAAAAATTGGTTATTTATCTTTATCTGTGTGCAATCATCCAAAACAACAAATAAAAAAAACGGAGAAAGTACATTAAAGATAATAAATGCGAATTGATGGTGGATCGATTTTTTTAACCATCAAATCCGCAATCGACCCATACCCATACCCATACCCATACCCATACCAACCTACAATTGATTAGTTAATTCTAAATCGATGGGTTAGGTAACTTAGGTTGAGTTGGATTGGATGATTGGGTCAGGTATAACATGTTTAAGATGTTCCACAGGGGGTGACAGTGTGAAATCCTTAAATATATCCATTAGACATATTAAGCCCCACTCATTAAGCCGTGTATTAAGGAGATTTTGTGATCAATATGGTTTGAATACACATCTAAACCCTAAATTAATAGTGTGAAGTGTGAACACACTAGTACACGGTTTGAAAAGACTTATCACACATTTCCCAGTATTTTGGTTTCCTATGGCGTGCATAACGGAAACACCACTTTCCAGTATATCTACAAAATCTCAATAATTCTCTCATGCCAAAAATACGTTTACCTTTAATATCTATCCATATCTATATATATAGTATTTCATTGTTTTCATATTAACTGACACATTTTTTATTTTAACATAGATTAAAAAATCTCATTATTATATATTTTTTTGGTAAAATATCTCAAATACCTTTTATAATGATAATTACTTTTTAATTTTTTTATTAGTGAACGGTGACTATTGAATTTTTCAACTTAAATGTGAGAAAAGGGACAAAATTGAAAAAAAATATTTAAAAAACCCAAATATATCAATTAATTTGAAAAAAAGTATTTAACAAATGTACCAATTAATATGAAATGAAGGAAGTAATAATTAATTATTTAGGGAAATGTATAAAAACATATAATACAACCCCATTCATTAATATATCTGTTAATTTGAAAAAAAGTATTTAACAAATGTGTCAATTAATATGAAATGAAGGAAGTAATAATTAATTATTTAGGGAAATGTATAAAAACATATAATACAACCCCATTCATTAAGCCGTGTATGAAGTATATTTTTTCATCTCAAACTCTCAATTGAATATATTTCCATTTATTAAGAATAAATATGATTTGAACCCACATCTATAAATTTGTAATTTTTTATTGTGAATATATCTATACTCACACACCATAATATGACGGGAAGTAATAATATGACGGATTTGACCCAAAATAATAATAATAATATGACGGTTTGAATTCAAGACCTATCATATCACACTTTCCAATATTACGGTTTCCTATGGGCGTGCATCACGGAGTAAAATACTACTCCTACTATCAAGAGTAAAAAGTAGTATAACTTCTGACCAAAAAAAAAAAAAAAGAGAAAAAAAAAAGTTAATGATCACACTTAATTATGATACTCCTCACGTTTCTCAACAATAGGAATCCACCTACCCCATAAGTTTCGGCCATCTATAAATCAAAGCTTTAAATCATCTATTCATGTACCTCTTCCTCTACACATCTAACTTCCTCTATTCATTCACCTCAGATTTCAAATAAACTTATCATCTCAAGCATCAACATGTTTTACATCTTTCATCTTCTTTCTCAAATTTCTAGCAAAAGATTATATCATCTAAAAATCTCACTTATGTCTTCTTTACCTTATACTCACTCCAATCAGTACCGCAGAAATATTAATTGCACTCTGCCAAAATTATTGATTTTATAATGTCTTATGTGATCAAAACGATGTTATTCGTTGTTATTGATTTTATGGATTATTTGTCCATGTTTTATCTTCTCTTCATACTTGATTTTTCTTTGTTAATAAAGGTATCACACAGTTTGATATGTACCTCTCTTGTAAATTTTATAGATAATTTGATATTAAGTTTTTATTGCAAATTTAATATAATTGATACATGATACGTTGATACAATTCTACTTTTTTTGATTTTTGGTATTTTAATTTTTTTATTAAAGTATTATTTATTCACTAATATTAGCATGTATCATAAAAACAATATACTACTTAATTTATGCAAAATAATCTAGTTTTCTTGATACATAAAGTAAGGCCCGCTTCAATATATAATTCTAGCAATGGGCCCCTTGAAAGTTGATTTTGATTTTTAATTAAAAACCCTAGGCGGGTTGTCTCTCCAGCTCAAGAACATTATGGGCCCCTTCAAGGGGCCCAAGAAAGTTGATTTTGATTTTTAATTAGAAACCCTAGGTGTTCTTGTCTCCAGCTCAAGAACATTTGGGGTTTTCTTGCTCCCTCCCACGGCAACTTTCATTTACAAGCAAGAGTTTTTTTAAGGTAAAAACATTACTCTAATATTTTTTCATTTTACTCTAATATCTTTTTATTTAAAGTCTATGTGTCATTTTGTATAATGGAAGTATGGAACTCTCTTCTATTTATTTTAAAATATCTAACCTTGAGGTTTTTATACATATATATAATCTTTTAAGGAGTTCTGGGTTTAATTTTTTCCAATGTTTGTACTAAACGTTGTCTATATGCTTTGTAATCTTTAATGGACATGTGGTTGTGTTCTAGATATCAGTGATTAATACATGTGTAAATGGTAGTTTAGAAATGATCGTGTGTATATGATTTATAACATTTTTTGAATTGAGTTCTTTTTAAATTAACAGATGTCTGGGAGTTTGAGGTCTCTCATTGGAAATTCGTTTACTAGACGTGCTTCACGGAAAAAAGTAAGATTCGGATTAATAGTATTATGTTGTAATGTTTTTGTATTGATTATATCTGTTTTTTGTATTTTCTCAGGCTTCTAGAGATTTTTACCGGGAGGGATTGGAAAGATTGAACACGAAAGTCTTTGCAAGTGATAAGATCATTGATGATAATAAAGCCTTTGTTCATGTTAATGGTGTGACAAAGTCAAAACTTGATGACCTCTATGCTTTGAAGATGAAGGAATTGGCTATTTCTGGGGCTGAAAAAGAACAATCCCATTTAATGAAACTTGTGCACGTAACCCTTGTACCTGCTGTGGTATTAGATGCCTTGTTTCATGTTGCAGGTTTTTTTAATAATGTAGCAACCGTTGGTTATGAAGAAGCCAAGAAACGTTTAATTGCCAAAGTGACAATGAATGATGAAGAAAGATTGAGATATGCTGATAAAAAATTACAAGATAGCTGGGATCTCCTCAAAGGAAGGATAGAAATTTTAAACAATTTGATTTTATCTGTTTGTAACAAATTTGAGAATTGTGGCAGCAAAGGTTTGCAAGATGGCAATGCTTCGAGGAATGGCCATGCTTCGAATGGAAGTGGTAAGAGTATTAAAGGTGGCAGGGCTTCAGAAGGTGGCAGGGTTACTAATGGCGGTGGTGCTTCTGAAGGCTGCAAGGGTGGTTATAATGGCGGGAAGACAAATGGTGACGGTGGATCTAATGTGTCTAATGGCGGCAAGTCCAATGGTGCCGGGGGATCTAATGTGTCTAACGGGGGCAAGTCCAATGGTGACTGGGGATCTAATGGCGGCAAGACCAATGGTGGCGGGGGATCTAATGTGTCTAATGGCGGCAAGACCAATGGTGAAGGCGGCGGGTCTGACTTGGATGACAATGATATTGACTTCTTTTGAGCTTCACATTGATCCTCTATTCTTTTGATTTGCAAAGTGGGAGTAGAAAAGGCAGTTAGTATCAAACCACTTTATCTATTAACTTTTAGTTTTTGACTTGACCAAATAGTACTGTTGAACATATGTGTTTTTGGTTATATGGCTAACATTGTGGATTTTGTTTGATAACTTCTGATGTCTTAATGCTTTTAATGCTTTGTTGTTTACTTTGTTAGTATTAAATACTTAAAATGCATTGATGATTCTCTGTTAGTCTCCTACATTTATAATTCACCCTCTTAAGTGTTTGGTTTTTATTTGATTCCAAAAAAATTCTAGATTTTGTTTGATATCTTCTGATATCATAATGCTTTTAATGATTTGAGGATTTTTTTTGTTAGTAATAAATGCTTTTAATGCATTTTATGATTATTTGTTAGTCTCTTACAATTATAATTCACTCTCTTAAGTGTTTGGTTTTTATTTGATACCAAAAAAATTTATGGATGCTTGTTGGAAAAATACCCTAGGAATGGATGTTTTTATTTATTTGATTTGCTTGTGACCCAAAATATATTTTTTGCAAATGATCCAGAAAATTATTGCATGGTGTAAGGTTCTAATAAATTATTTTAATGTGCAAAGATCAAAAAATGCAAATTATTCTCTTTTAACTTTTAGCTTATCTATTTACTATAGTTTGATGTAAAATTTTAAAATAGCTCAAGTGTTGAATCAATAACATTTTAAATGTATAGAAAATATATATTAAATGTCTAATCACGTAAGTTTGGGTAGGCCTCTATTGTAAATAAAAACTTGAAATTTTTGTTAAGTCCTCCCCAAAATCATTGCCAAATACAAAATAGAGGTTTCTTTCATGTTTTCAAATTTAACCAACTAAAGTATTATAATAGTCAAAATGGAAATAATTCAAGTAGAATCAAAAAATATGCGAAGCAATGTTCGTTAATAAAATATCATCAACCTAAACCTGTGTTTAGCACGAAAACATATTAAAATATTTTTGTACAGTAGCTTTTAAAGCAGTTAGTAATAAAAATGTTTGTTTTTCACTAGATAAAATCACCACTATATTGTTATGTATATGTATAATAAAACCGTTAAAGACGAAGGTAAATTTAACAATAACAAATAGACAAATTCTATTTCTCGAGGGTTGTGAAACACTTTTTTTTATATAAAAAATCATATCAACTTTAATTAATAACGATAAGTACTACATTAATTATTTACTACAACATTCCGTTAAGAGTTTAAGTGCAAACATGCATTACTGGTTACTATTTTCGATCTTTCAATTATATAAATATTTAGTTCGAATCTATACTACGAATAAAAAGAAAGGCATTTCCCTCTCACATGGAAATTTGAATGTAAAAAATATTTCTAAATTTATGGAAATTTGAATGTAAAAAATAAAAAAAATTAAATACATAGAAATTCCCACCGAAATATTCGGTCGGAATAAAAAGAATTCCAACCGATTTCAAAATCGGTGGGAATATTAATATTCCCACCGATTTTGAAATCAGTGGGAAAATTTAAAATTCCCACCGATTTTGAAATCAGTGGGAAAATTGAAAATTCCCACCGATTTTGAAATCGGTGGGAATATTAATATTCCCACCGATTTTGAAATCGGTGGGAATTTTTAATTTATTTCTCTCCCCTCCCGATTCACACTATAACTGGTAATATTCCCACCGATTTTGAAATCAGTGGGAAAATTGAAAATTCCCACCGATTTTGAAATCGGTGGGAATGTTTAATTTATTTCTCTCCCCCCGATTCACACTATAACTACCAGTTCTATCTCTATATTTTTTAAAACAAAAATTTCTTCATCATCTCTCATTCTCTCTGCGCCGGCCACCACACCACCAACACCACCGGCCACCGTACCACCAGCAGCTAGGCTAGCTATATATCTCTTCTCTGCACCGGCCACCGTACGTACCACCAGCAGCCACCGATTCCGCGCGCCAACCACCTACGTAACACCACCACCGGCGAACTATCACCGCCGCCGTAGCATCACCGCTGGGAAGGCACCTCCATTCTTTCTTCTCCATAGCAAGATCTAAAGGTATATGTCTTTCTTTACATATGTTTTTGTTCTAGATCTAGATCTTGAATTTTGAGATGGGTTGGTTATATATATTCTGTATATATATGATGAATGTATCATGAGTTTAATGAGTGGAGAACAAATTCAGTTTTTGATTCGTGTAGTAATAATTGTTGCTAGTTTATTCTTGTGAAGTTGTGATTTAAAATTGATATTTTGAGCATTTTTTTTCCCAGAAATCTGTGATTTCTCCAGAAGTTGTTCTAAATCTGATTATTTTTTGACCACCAGCCTGCAAGAGATAAAGGCAGAATGAGTTTTTTAAAACTTAATTTAAGCAAAATATGGTTGAGATATCTTCCAGGGCTCTTAATTTGTTAGCTTGCATTATAAACTTCATATTTTTTTTAGAACTATAGTTACCTTCGATACATTGTTTTTGAAAATGTAACAGTTTGAGTTTTAATGGCAAAGTTTTTGTGATTTTGACTTTTATCACTTTTCAATTATAGCGTATTATATATATATATATATATATATATAAGTATTAAGTAATAATAATGAGCTTATGAGACATACATAAATAGCTAGCACAGAGAAATTTATATCATCTAATTGTTAGGATTTGAGAATACCTGAGGGATGGATA
Source organism: Penstemon davidsonii (assembly GCA_034814905.1). Lineage (NCBI taxonomy): Eukaryota > Viridiplantae > Streptophyta > Magnoliopsida > Lamiales > Plantaginaceae > Penstemon > Penstemon davidsonii. The sequence continues at coordinate 12,834,123 of JAYDYQ010002688.1, forward strand.
CGAGTAAAAGTAATTAAGTTGTGTGTTTAATTCAATTCTTATCCGTATAGAATAATTAGATAACAACTACTTTGAACGTTAACATTTTGATTGAATTATAATTATTCTTTGTAGATTATAATTATTTCATAACAATTACTATGTTTTTGAATCAGGCTGCTCTAGCTCATCAACCGCTCCCGCCGAGACATTCCCAAATGCAAAACTCGGACGACGTTTCTGAAACACCAAATATGTAGTCTTATGATTTATTAGACAAGTATTAAATGTTTGTAATATAGGATGATCATGTATTGTAAGAATTGAATATTATGTTTGTAAGAATTGAATATTTTGTTATGAGTAGATGGACATTTATGTAATTCATTGTCGAGAATTCATACATATTACAAATTTAAAAAAAAATTATTTTCGGAAATTCAAAAAAAAAATTGAAATATATATGAATTCCCACCGAAATTATTTCGGTGGGAAATAATAAATTCCCACCGAAATATTCGGTGAGAATTAAATTACCACCGATTTTGAAATCGGTGGGAATTTATATTCCCACCGAATATTTCGGTGGGAAAACTGTCGGTGGGAATTCGATTCCGACCCGACTTTTTCCCACCGATTTTTTCGGTGGGAATTTCGGTGGGAATTTTTTTATTCCCACCGATTTTTCCCAAAATCAGTGGGAATTTCGGTGAGAATTTTCCTTGTTTCTAATAAATGAGATAAACGAGAATTTATTTGGGAAATTATTCCCGATAAAGTTAAATAAGAAGAATAAAACAAGGGGTCATGCTACATTGTACCAGTACATTGCCATAAAATTACAACTTCATGAACAAACTCCAGAAGAAAGTACATCATTAGTTGATGTAAAAAATATGATAGCTCTGACACTAATATCAATGCTCCTAAATCAGGTGTTGTTAAATGATTTATATATTTTGCCTACTAATGTTTTCTAATTTCTTATTCTTTTATAAGTTATTGTTCGTACAATATAAACTAATTTAAATGTTATAAACATTCTAGCAGAAACTACAGATATGGGAGTAATCAAATATGGATCCTCGGGATAAGCTAGCAATGCTGAAGTTGAATAAGTTGATGTACTAAACATGTAAATTATCGATATATATCATGACAACAATTATCGATAAGCTAGCATTTTGCACCCTAATATGTTTTTCTTAAAATGAATGTCGTAGATGTGGAGATAAAAGGTCATTTCTATGCACAACAATCATAAACATGTTATTGTTAATTTATTTTACTTTTTAATAACTTATTTGAATATTTTCTCTCAAAAAAAAATTTCAAGTATCCTCTAAATTATTTACTTTATATCTAAAATACACGTTTACAAATATAACATGTTTTTATATTGCATGTTATTTACACTATTTAGATTATCATATTAAGTCGAGGTTGAAAATGCCAAAAAAATATATTTGTTGGGTGCAAAGGCCAACATTCTATATTTTCAGGGTGTAAAATATCAAAATCTATACTTTTAGAGTGTAAAGGGCAAAAAATATACAAAAATGATTATCTACACTTCCAACAATTAATTTTTTTTGTGGTGGCCTTATTTTGTAGGCATATTACAAATTACGAATATACGTCAAAGACTAAAACCTAATATACAATAAAAATAAACTTAGAGTTTGAAACTAACAAAAACATTGAAACTAAAGAGTTAATATGGAAGTAGTTTGGCTGAATTTGGTCTCGATTTGATCTGCAAAAATGGTTTCTGAGGTTTCGATGAAACCTTTGAAACTTGCTTTGTATAATGATTTCAATGGAATATTGAGATTGTAAAATATTATTTAATAATAGTTAGTGGATTTTGAAAATTTGAGGGTTCATATGAAATTGTTTTGCCCCATTTTGGATTCATTCAAACTGGGCCAAATCAGATTTGGAGAAGGATTTGGGCAAATCTTGGCCCAAACCCAAAGTTTGGACTCAGCCTAAAACTTGCTCAGACCCAAGTGAGGACCCGGCACATTGTTAGCGCAATGATTTGCTTCTTTAATTCTATTCTCTCTCTCTTTCTTCTCCAATTATATATTGAAATTATTTTCTCACTCCCTATAGATAGAAAGTTTATTTTGTATTAATTATTATATTACTATGTGCACTGATGGATGATAAAAGTAAAATTTGTGTATTCTACCAAAAAAAAAGAGTAAAATATGCGTACAAGATTATTTTATACATTGTAGGGAGGGGGGGGGGGGGGGTGGTTTGGTTTGTTCAATAAGCCTCGATATAACAAATAATCCTGCAGGTATTAATTATTTGGTTTGAATGATAATGTTTCGGATCCGCCCGAAAAAGTGGACACCCCCTTATCTCGTGATTATAATTGGGGGGAGTCCCTACAATTCAACTATATTCTCCAACTCATAATTTTTTTGTTATGATTTTACCCTTTAACATCAACAAAAAATTACTTTATATATCCTTCCCTTATATCACAAATTTTCATATAGCATCGATTATAAAGAGTATTTGAGACATTGGACATAAATACATCTTCTTCCCAACAAACTTTAGAATATGAACTGGTTTGTCTCATAATTATCAGCCATTTGTTTTCTTAAAGGCCCCTAAAAGCAATAAGATTAAAAAAATACTCCATCTGTTTCATATTAATTGGCACATTTCTTGTTTTCACACTAATTAAGAAATCTCATCATTACATATTTTTTTATGGTAAAATGTCTCAAATATCCTTTATAATGATGACTAGTTTTTAATTTTTTATTAATGAGTGGTGACCATTGAGTTTCCTAACTTAAATGTAAGAAAGGGGCAAAATTGGAAAAAAAATGCTTTGAAAACCAAAACATGCCAATTAATTTGAAATAATTTTTTTTGGCAAATGTGACAATTAATATGAATCGGAGTGAGTAGTATATATCATTATCTATTGTATATATCTTATAATTTATAAAATAGCAACATTATTATTAAACATTTAATCGTTTATTATCATCTAAATTAATTTCACACTCATGTCTAAATAATTACAACTAATTCTCAATTATAACAATATAATAACTTATCATCTCAATCATTACATAATAAAATATTACTATATTTCAAATTCTATAAAGTTATTGATTTGACACCTACCACCTATTTTTTTTCTCTAAACCCCCAACAACCAAACCACCATCCAAATCAAATCTCAGGGTTAATATGGAAGTAGTTTGGCTTGGTTTGGTCTCCATAAGTGATTTCAGAGGTTTTGGCGAAACTTTTGAAATTCGATTTGGATAATGATTTCAATGGAATATTGAGATTGTAAAATATTATTAAATAATAGTTAGTTGATTTTGAAACTTTAAGATTTGATTTAGATTGAGGTTTGGTTGTCGGGGTTTGGGGGAGAAAAGTGAGACACAGATGTCAAATCAATAACTTTATTGGGTTTGAGATAATATATTAAATTATATTGTGTAATAATTAAGATGGTTAATTAATATCATAATGTAGGTAGCTGGCCGAGGCCGTGTGCTAGTGACCGAGGCCGTGTGCGTGTTGGGGCTGCCTCCGGCACTCACCAACCGGCTACGAATGTGGCCAGAATGTGGCGAAGTGATCGATGACATTTTCCGGAAACTATTTTGAAAGTTTGGGGATATTTGTATTTTTGTTAAATTTATTGTGTAATTATATTTAAAAAAAGAAAAGAAAAAGAAGGACCTTGAAGGCCATTTTTTGCAAATAGCATTTGTAGAAAGGCCATCTGGCCAAATAACCCACTGCGAAAAGGCCACCTACTCGCCAAATAACCCTATTCTCCTTCAATTTCTCGAGTCCCTTCCAGATTATTCTCCAAAACCTTATCTTTCCTGAATTCCACAACCATAGCCGTGACCACGCCTGTTCCGTTAATCTCTGCAATTGCAAAGAAATTACCGTTAAGTTATTCAAGTTTGGACCGATTTTGGGAAAAACATTTATCTCCTTGGCGATATGGCTCGCGGTCGTTCTAGAGGTTAGAGGTTTTTTTTTTTTTTTTTGCTTTTATTTCTTTCTCTTTCAGGAATATTAAGTGTTTGTTGTCAGGTATTATATGATCTCCCTGAACATTTGATCGTTCTTTTACATGATAGTATTTTTTATTAAGTCTAATTTGATCAAAGATGTAAGTGAAATTAACAATGGTAGTTTTAAAGTTGGGCTTTTACTGGTTTAAGATATGGTTGTAGTATCAATTCCCGTTGCTTTTAGTATTAGATCCTTTTTTTTTTTTATATTACTCGGCACACAGGATAACAAACTTATTTTTCTTGTTCTTATTGAATTTGAATGAAAATTATCTATTTTCATTGTTAAGCTTCCCATATCTGTTTCGATCATTAATTGTATATGTGCTGATTTGATTGTTCATACAGCCTAGGATTATCTCTAAATTTGTCCCTACTTGTGATTCTATTGGACAAGTTTTATTTGTTTCTCTTCGATAGAGTATATTTCAATGCTTCTTTAAATTCTAATATTTGTTCTCCAATATCACATTCTTATTTTTTTTTGTTTTCAACATATTTGAAGGGAGGTCTTCTGGAGCTGCTGGAGCTGCTTTTATTAAGAGATCAGGAAGGTCTTCTACAGGTTTGTTTGTTTCTACTCCATAATTATTAGCTGGTGGTAAAACGCCATTGTTGTCAGCAACCTCCTATTATTGGGTGTGGTTAACACAAATATATTTTGTAGAGTAAAAAATTGTAAATTTGTAGCTAGATTGATATGGATCTTTTAAACTGAGCTATTAATTTTGTTTTATAATCTTCTATTAAAAATATCATTTTCATCATAGATGTAAAAATCATGGTAGTTAACAACCAGCATTTTTTCTATTGTTTTTTTGGGTATTTAGGACTTATGTTGGAATTAATGAACGAAGATGTTTTGGTTTTATTGTTTTTATATATCTTAGACTCTTAGTTTAAATTTATATTTATCATTCAATAAGATATAAAATGTGCTTCATTTTCAAAAAAGCCCGCGCTATGCCCTATAGCCCCAGAGACTTTGCGCGTCGTTGCGCGTCGTTGCGCTTTACGCCTCTTACTACTATGATTTACTTGAATTTGAACCACTCTTTCTTAATTTACCATTACTTAATTTTAAGACTAATGTTTCATGTTTTCCTAGAACTGAACCCCTTCCAATATTAGTGACAATCCTACATTGACTAACTAGCAGACTACCAATTGTTCATCATCCCAAGTTTTGGCAGGGAATTTCTTTCCATGTTTTAATTCATTCCCAATGCTTTCTCTACTCGGTTATGAGCTATGTCAATCTTCTTTTGTACCTTGGCGGTTTAGTTGGTTGGAGAATATTCTTTATTTTGTTAGTGCAATATAACCAGGTTATTCCTACTTTCTAGTAAATTTGATGCTGCTCTTCATACTTAAAACTGCATGTTATTTATTTCTCACGACACATGCGATGGCATATCAGGGAGTGCAGGAGGTACCGAGTCTTTGGAAGAGCTTATAATGAGAGGCTCTTTGCGTGACAGATGTCGCGTTGTCTCCAAGGCATACGCAAGGGTATATATGCTTAATTTTGTTACTTTGGTAACTGGATATTTCCAATGGATCTATGATTAAATTCTTACCTTCTCTTAGATCGAACTCTTATCCTTTTTCCTCTGATTTAAAGTTTAATTACATGATCAACATATACACGTAGGGAATGCGAGCTTATCTAGATAACTTGATTTCATCTTTATAGATGAATGATAATTCGTTCATATCTTCAGTATTCTGATTCCCAGGAAGGCAGGAAGTGAAGCCAAGTGTGTAGTTGTAGGTCAGACCCAACCGAATAAATGCTTAATAATTAATATATTTGTGCTACTTTGATATTCAAGAAACTGTATAGCACAAAGTTATGAAAAATAACTTACATACATGATAACTTCTTCCATTAGTTTTATTACTTCACATCCTTTGAGCTAGGAACTTGTTTGATACTTTTTATTTCAATTCTTGGAAGTGGGAGATTTCTCCGTAGGAGATCAGAGTCATATTAATTACTCATACATTGACCAAAATCATTGATCATCATATTAAAGAAATATGCATAACTACACTATGTTTGTGCTAGCTAATATCCAAATGCTAATTAAAGGGAGGTCCTATATATGTGCTTCTTATCTTATGTTGTCTCCTTTCTAATTCGCAATGTAGAGCATTCGAAATTCTGATTCTACCAAAGAAGCTTGGTGCAAGAAACTGATGGATGGATGCCCTGGTATGATTTAAGTTAAAAAGTATGTACTGTTGTCATCTTCTCTTTTTTCTATTGCCACAATTCTCACTCTGAACCTCTGTTCTGTTGCAGAAGAATACTTTGATGTTGATAAAATAGATCAAATTCGATTATACAGATACGTGTCTAGGGACGAAAGAGTTGGTTAGTGTTCTATCTTCACACCACTTTCTTGAGAACTTCGATTTATCATGCAGCCTGATGTGTTGACTGCTTTTGCCCAGAGCTTTGGTAGGCCTAACTGCATACGCATACTTGTAGCTCTTTCACTCAACAGCTACACTATTCTGTTAAGGTGTAACAGACCTGGTTCTTTTTATTCGTATCCCGTGCTCATAGCAAACCTTTTTGAATCTGGAGTGTCATATTTTTTACCAATATCGGTGCTTAGCCTTTGGATTTGAAGACCTGTTTCATTTTCAACCATGGCTTTCCATACCTTTCTTTGACATGGCTGTTAATCTCACTTTTTGTTGTGTTTCTTTTAGCTGTTGGATTCTATTTTGGCATTTTTTGGTATATTAGCTTAAATATTGAATTGAAGTTGCCAGTATCAACCTGTAGTATGGAAGTGAAGTTCCTATTTCCAGTAAACAAGAATAAGATTTTCTTGTGATATAAGAAAGAACAAAAATGATGCACAAAAAATTTACGTGTTGCACCTATAATTGGCTACGTCCGCGGGCCCCTGCAACTTTCCTCTAAAAGGTAGGTAATTATACATTGTTTGCTAAACACAAAACTCTGAACTCACCAAAGGAATTGCCTCACTCAATTTTCACACAATATCTCCCAACCAAGAAAGCTTCTAAAATTTTCTCCCAAGTTGCTGGTATTTTTTTCAACTGAAGGAGAAGTCCCCTGTTTATAGGCTTCAAGAATGGAAAATAACATCCACAAAATCCATTCCCCATTGCAAGATTTTGCTAAAAAGTCTATTTGCCCTCTCTTTGCTGCAAAGATTGCTTCATACACCAAATTTGAAGCATGGGTTTTGTTAGTCGTTCTTTCTTTGGGGTCTACAATTGTTGACTTCTATTTTGCATGGCACTTGAGTGCCTACAACTTGTAAACAATCGACAGACCGAAACTCACGAACATCTAAGGGAGTGGAGTTACATAAAAAGGCTTTTACAGAGTATTTATTCCATTTTTTTCTTTTTTGATTATACATCTTTCTGTGATAAAATAAATTTGCATATAAAAAAAACTTTCATTTCTGTTATGTGAACTATAAAATTTTATTGCACCAAATAGAACTAGTAATCTATGTATTGTAACTTATGTCTGCGAAGTCGTGCTAATCAAATCATTGTTTAAGCAAAGCATTTAATAAAGTTTATTCCTACTTTCTAATAAAATTTGATGCTGCTCTTCATACTTAAACTGCATGTTACTTATTTCTCACGGCACATGTGATGGCATATCAGGGCCTGAAGGAGGTGATAAGATTATTGACGAGGGTATAATGAGCATCCCTTTGAGTCGAAGATGTGTCCTTGTCTCCGAGGCGTATGCAAGGGTATATATGCTTAATTTTGTTACTTTGATAATTGGATATTTCCAAATTCTTACCTTCTCTTAGGCCTCTTATCCTTTTTCCTCTGTTTTAAAGTTAAATTTCATGATCAAAATATACACTTAGGGTACGCGAGCTTATCTAGAAAACATGATTTCATCTTTAAAGATGAATGAGAATTCATTCATATCTTCAGTAATCTGATTCCCAGGAAGTGACGCCAATTGTATAGTTGTAGAAGACCAAAGCAAATAAATGCTGAATATATATGTGGTACTTTGATATTCAAGAAACTGTAGAGCACAAAGTTACAAAAAATCACTTATATTTTCTTTTCATTAGTTTTATTACTTCACATCCTTTAGTTGCCCGTTGCAGTGGATCCCTCAATGTCATTAACAGAAGCATAAAAAACTGGGTTATAAAAAAGGATTACCTTTTTCTTGATTGGGAATGAAGAACTCTAGTGTTTGATTTGCATTGCACGTTTTTTTTTCCTTTATTTTTTTGAAGTGCTGCTTTAAGTTGTCAAAATATAAGAAACTATTAGTGTTAGGTATGGAGTCCTTTGTCCAGTAAAATAGAAATCTAAAAATTATTTCTTCATGGTAAGAACACTTTCCTTCTTCCTTAAAAAAATTCTTGACTTCGATAAGAAATTATTAATTTCTACTACGTACAGTTTGGCCTAAGAAGTTATTGAGAAGTGTCATTGTGTAATTATCAAATCAAGACTTGGTAGTTTGAAATGGGAGTTCTGTAAGTTGTAATTTATTGAGCTAGGAATTTGTTTTATACTTTTTAGTTTAATTGTTGGGAGTCGGATGCACTATGTTTGTGCTAGTTTCTTTTCTTTGTTAGCTAGCTAATATCCAAATTCTAATTAAAGGGAGCTCCTATATATATATATGTATATGTGCTTCTTATCTTATGTTATCTCCTTTCTAATTCGCAATGTAGAGCATTCAATATAAGGATTCTAGCTTTACAGATTGGTGCAAGAAAATGATGGTTGGATGCCCTGGTACGTATGGTTTAAGTTAAAAAGTATGTACTGTTGTCATTTTCTCTTTTTTCTGTTGCCACAATTCTCAATCCGAACCGCTGTTCTGTTGCAGAAAAATACTTCTCAACTGGAGAACAACATCCGGAGCAACGACCCCAAGAGTTTGGAAGTTGATTGAATTGCAGCCTTCTACTTGTAACACAAGTAAGTATATCAATTTCTTCTTCTCAATCATGTGTACGTGTCGAGGGATAAAAGAGTTGGTTGGTGTTCAATCTTCACACTTAATTGAGTGTATGTTTTTCTTTCGGTTTATTCGAACCTATCTAATGCTACTACTATTCTATTCTGTAGTTTCCTTGATAACTGTGTCTCATATTATGAACAATATTTTTAAATTTCTTCTGGGTTTGTAAACATGGATATGTTAATGGCCACATTATTAGAGAGACGTAACCCTTGGGGCCTAGTTAATACAATTTCATTATAATTATATTATCTTAATGCGTATAAATATTGTTTTCTTGATGGGGTCTGTAAAGATTTTTCGATCCTATGATAAGGAGTTATTACTTATTACATAATTCTTCCTTCCGTTTTTGTTTTTTTCTAAGCCCAAAAATACTTTAAAGATCAACTGTTATTTTTTGAATTGCAGAACGTGGGAAGATATGGAGACTTAAAAGATTTGCTTGTGGATGAGTTTTAAAAGGATTCTTGATTATGTTTAGTGTAAATTATACTTTCAATCTATAAGACCTGCAGTTCCGACTCCCTAATAGTGAGTGATAGTATTTAATATTTATGCACTGTTTTACCCATTTATTTAGTAAAATTCCACCACCTTTGTTACACTCTGCTACGTGAGGGGGGGAAGAAAATATTTACTAGTATATTTTATTGTACTTCATTTTGTCTTATAAAATTACGTCTCTTTCATTTCTCTAATTATAGTAATTTATAATCTACACGCATATGGAGTATATTTTTTACTAAACTAAGTATTGTCTTATTTGTAAACATGTCAATAAATCAATGATCAAAACACATATTCATAAGACATAACTAATCACCTGCTATAATTATGTGGAAACATGAAGACATGATAAGAAGCAATCAATAAGTATGCATTATCAATTCCACGTGTATAAATACGAACGCATATAGGGCATTTTTACTTAGAAGTTTGGCAGAAACCATAAGCTCTTTGTTTGTTTGTTTGTTTGTGTCTAACGATATGTATTTTGTGTATATCATATATAAATTCCATAATCAAGTGGCCACACATGAAGTCTATAACTTTATCTATATCGATAAGTCGCAACATATTCGTTGTTGACATGATAATGGAAAATATTTACTCTCAAATGGAATAATTTTCCATAGATATTGTGAAGTTAAAAGATATTCGAGAATACACATATTATATGTTTATTTAGTGAGTAGTTTGCGGATCAAGGGGAATGAGCTCAAAGCTAAATTTGACTCTTATTACCTCATACAAAAATCTAACTTGACAATTGAAAATCTCACAGACCAACTTCAATAGGACAATCAAAATTGGCTAATTAAAAAAATAGAGAAATTAATAGTCTAACTCTATCATATTCCTATGATGCGATAAGTGCAATCTCCTGCGTTTAAAATGTTAAGCAAATGCATTTAATGACATCTATATTGGCAAGAACAAGTGGAGTATGGTAGGATACTCTTGATAGATGTGGTCACCCATGTTAGTGTTAGCTGAGTCGGCTCATTGACAACTGTGTAAGATCGGAACTCTCTAAAGCACTCGCAAAATCCATGAATGTTCACGGCCGAAACGAAATCAATCGAGAACTTTAAGCAAATCAGTTTAGTGTGGCGTTAACTTTATTGTCTTGATTTACACGGACAATTGACAATTCAAGATTAAAAATTCACTGATGGACTAAGTAAATTCGATAAGCTTCTGACAAGGGAAGGTTCAAGATGATGTATTTTATTTATCCCGATGTGGTACTTTTTCTAATTCGGCCTGATATGTCTCATGCGATAGGGCACGAAGAACAATTTCACTCACATATGGGGAGTTGTTGGTTATGTGAATAGAATTTGAGTAAGGGATGCATTTGTTCGATCATAAGTGATATTTTTTGGATTAAAACATTGTATTATTTGGAGTCAAATGAGTCAATCCAAACAATGTATTCCTTGAAAAAAATAACACTTCATGCTTATAAATACAACTTAGAACATGACCAACTCTGCACTTAATTTACAAGCAATACTTCTCTCCTCATTTTCTTGTGTTCTTCTTCCAAATTTTCTATTTGCTTTGGTTCGCCATGGGTAAGTTATTAATGCAAATAAATGAATGACATACTACAAATTGTTGTATCTTGAAAAATTATGGGGAATCCAATTGTGTGCCTCGTGGCAGCTTATGAAATATTGTCTTAAAGGACATTGTTAATTATATTCCTCATCCTCTAATTGTTCATTCTTTTCGCTGGATTATCTGAAATCCAAGTATACTTGTTGTTTTTCTAGGTTTATACATCTTATATTATTAGAGCAATATACATGTTATATTATATTTTGTTTCTTATCCTTGAGTTACAAATATATTTTTACTTTTGGCGTGGAGTTTTAGGTAAAAGTTAAAAATGTAAAACTTTTTTGCTATTCTTACATATATGCCTTGAAAGTAGTGGTTGAGAATTAGCTGTCAAATTATTAGTTTATGTAAGAAGATATTTTTGAGAAAAATGATTTTATTTATAAAAAAAAAACTGTCATTTTGGGACATTCCAGAAATAAAATAGTAGTAAAAGTTTAGGGACACAGGGAGTAACAAATTTATTCATTACTCATCCCACATATTATATTGACAAAGAACAACATAGCCTCGTTGTAATTAGGGCCATCATTGGGTTAGATTTGGGTTGACCAGATCCAGTTTTAATTATATCATATCGAACTCAGGTTGGATCCTAATTTTCCCGAATTTGAGCTTTCCGAGTCCATCGGATTTTTTCATATTAACAAACACTAAGCAAGTTCCTCAAGAATTAAGACATAAATAACATAATCTCATCATAATTTCCTAGTGATATTTTGAATCACTTCTGAAGTTCTTAACAGAATGGTTAGCCGTACAGCTCTACCTGAACTTACTACAATTCAATCCTATGTTAAAATTCATCTAACTTTTAATAGATGAATTTCTAGTAAAATTAGACTAATATATTGCAGGTAATCTGGCATAGAGAATTACATATATACTCCATTTTTATATAAATAACACAAAAAGTACATATAAAAAATAAATTTGAAGAGCACAAACACATTTTCATGTTTATGTTATCTCCAAAATTAACACAAGAGAAGGACTGATATCTTAATTACACAACTTTCTTGTTCAACTTAAATCGTGTAGAAAAAAATAAATCTCTAACCCAAAGTGGAGAACACGAAAGAAAATTAAACAACCCCGTCATATGACCATAAGTAATAGTCTTAGGTGGATTTGGCCTCAAAACTTCACTTACTACATGCCTAGCAAACACCGCGGCATCCGTAGATTTCCCACTCTGAGATGCTCTAGCTCTCTCGACTATCGAATCCTTAAAATCCCTATAAATTTTCCAGTCATAATCTCTCAATCTTTCTACAGCATTACTCCCAAAAGTCGATCGTATAGCTCCCGGGTGCACCAAAACAACGTTGATATTAAACGGCCTAAGCTCTAACCGAAGAGAATGAGAAATTGCATGCACATAAGCCTTGCTAGCACAATATGACCCGGCCCATGGAGTAGGCGCTTTCCCAACCACACTACCCATATTCACTATACTTCCGCCTCGTCTGGCCACCATATGTGGCACAACTTGTTGAACCATACGCAATTGGCCCAATGCGTTTATTTCAAATGCATGTTTTATCACTTCTAATGAAAGCTCGGCTAAAGGACCCGTGCTTCCAATTCCGGCATTGTTCATTAATATGTCGATTTTTCCATACTGTGATATCACATGATTTATTGCATTTGTTACACTTTCATTGGAGGAGACATCGAGCTCGAGTGTTTGGATTTTGTCAGATTGTAATTCTATAAGATCACACATTCGTTGAGGAATGTTCGATGCAAAGACGAGACAATTTTGTTCTGCAAAAGCCTTGCAATATTCATAGCCAATGCCGCCTTTTGCACAACCGGTGACTAGAACTACTTTAGGATGACACATTCTTTTTGTGTTTAACAATTTAACCTCTTGGGTTTCATTTATGAAGATATGTAGTAGATATAGATATGAACATTACTATGTTTCATCCACTACTATGTCTCTTTTGTTTGTACTTTAGACCTAAACTTGAGAATATGCTTCGACTATTCCAGATTGGCCGGCTGTGTTTATTGATCAAATTTCTATGCATGCATAGAGATTAGATGCCTTAAAAATTACTAATTATTGTTAAAAGATAGCTTAATTTATTGACCAATGTTATATGGGATAAATCACCAAAAAGAAACTCCATATTTACATGCTTGCAACTATATACATATATATATATATATAATAATATCACCTAAAAGAAACTCCATATTTCACCCAACAACAATTACACTTATATACTACTTTATAAAATAACCAGCGTTTGTGGACTAAAAAAATAAATGCTTAAGCCCTTAAAAAATAGGGGAATATCGACTCTTTCGGCTTACGCAATTACAAGATCTTATATACTCTGTATATGACATATAGAATGAATCCAGGGGTTCACGTTCACGCAGTAGTAAATTTGGAGCAGATATCAAAGATATCATCCAACGGTGCATGGTCACCGGTCCCTTCATCCTTTCTTGCATACAACAATTCTCTTCCTTTAAAAACAAACATCCCTCCCTGAAAATTTTAAATACCGAGACATGTTATTGGTCTAGTAGAGGGGTCAAAATTTGGTTCAGATCCATGGCTTCGACCCTCAGTGGATCCGATCCGGATTTAGACCAAATCCAGTGGATCCGATCCGGATTTAGACCAAACCCAGTGGATCCAATCCACCTTGGATTAAATGTGGAGTGGATTGACACAAGTCTTATTAGTTCATAGATCCACCCTGAATTTATAGTGGATCGCCTAGTTTTACTACATGAAGCTACAAGGCAAAGGAAATTAAATCTAAACCTGTTGCAAAACGCTACTTCTATCTTCTGGGGTGGCTTTGATCGTATAATTCTTCATAGCCTTTTTCACTGCTTCCCTTCTTGAAAATACTTTGACCTATACATAGGTTACATAGTAGTCAAACCTAAACTCGAGCAAAAACAAATCTATACATACATAAGAAATTTTGTGAATTAAGATAAGTTTGAGAAAGATACACTGGCTGGGTTGAAAAATGTGCGGCGGAAACCATAATACAAGCCTAAAACATCATAAGCCTGAAATTTCACAAGGGTTCAGAAATTAGTTCAGGTCTAATGTGAAAAAATTCAATGGATTTTAATCATCAGATATACAAGTTACCTTTCGGTCAGGGTCAGCATAGAGGCTATCCAATGGAAATGGTAACTGGCAGCATAAAGTAATAAGCATTAGGTAAATATTAAGTTGTTCCTCTGAAACATGAAAAGTTTATTATATCCTAATACAAGCTTTAATGATGTGATATTATGGTAATGACAATGACCAAGCTAAACATTCAAAGACAGCCTTAATCCGATAATAACCAAATGTACTAATCACAATTTCAAAATAATGCAATTATGAAATCCTGAAGTTTGACAAAATACGTGTACAATCACAAGTAGGGGATGTATTATAATCTGTTTGCATTACCATAGTCCTATCATTATACAGAGAAAATGAAATAATATTACCCTTTGTGCAAGAAGTTGAGCTTTATCAGGAGTACCAACACCAACAGCGATTAGCTTCACACCAGCTGAGTCAAATCTTTCTTTTGATTCTTTAAGTGACTCGGCAAGCTCCCAGCTAAAACAGGGATGGGGAGGAAAACAAGCACATGAAAAAGGATTTATTATATTATTTTTTGACAAATCAGAGTTCTAGGGGAGGAGTTAGTGATTTACCTACAAAAGCATCCAAAATGTCTCAAAAGAGCAACAACAGCAATTCCCTGGAAATAATTGCAACCGAAGTTCCAAAAAATTAAGAAAAAGAATTGTTTGGAGAATCCGGTTAAACTTAATTATAGTTGAATTATTTAAAGCAACAAATCACATTGATTGCTTAAAATTTCAGATAATCATGGCATGAATGCTCAAAATTGTTGTGTGCTTAAGGAAACCAAAAGATACCTAAGATTAATCTTTTAAGAAACCGTCAGTTAGTAATGCAGGACAATAACCTGCAAGACTAAATTAAACTAAAATTCAGATTGAAACTACTCCTAAATTAAATTTTGTACCATCAAAGTTCCAACATGGTTTCATTTTTTCAAATGAAATTAAATAAAATGTCTAGTTTCCTAATAATTTGCTAGCTATATTGTGACTATCTCGCATAGACTGCCAAATGTAATGAATTAATCTTTTCAAAGTTCAATTCAGGTACAGATACTTAGAAGTAACAGTATGTTGTTGGAGTTTCATTACAGAGTAAAACTCTCTCCCCTAATTAATTGAACAATAGAATAGCATCTGATGACATAATTCAATTAATACTAACATAAATTAATTGACGACGCAATACGAAAGGAACTATATTGTAAAAAGTAATAATTACTGAACAGAACCTCCTTTTGATCCCAAAGTTCATTGAACTTGACGGCTTCTCCTGTAGCAGTGAAGATGCTGATTTCCCCGAGCACATCCGCTATGTCATCCGGAACGGCGGCGGCGGTGGCGGTGGAGGTGGAAGAAGCTTTGGGCGCAATCGCCGATCCACTGGGCTTTCCCGAAAAGCGAATGGGCTTTGACAAAATTGCAAAAGATTGATGATGGGAAAAGAAGAGGTACGGCTGGAGTAAGAATTCGTGGAGATAAAATTTTCGCCATAATTTTGTTGAAATTGTATATAGGGTTCAATTTCGTTCTGAATGGGGAAAGAGTAATATAAACATAAACAGTTGTGTGGCGGGATGAGTTCCTACTTCCTGAATATTACGGCCCTGTTTGGATTGATTTTGGCTCAAAAGTTTCGCTGGCGAAACGGGCCAAACACCATCCCAGTTGCATCTGGCCCAAATATATAATGATACAAATGTTTCAATGACGGCCCAAACACATTGTTTCAAACTTTCAACTGCTGCGCACTGATAGACCCTCACACACCCCAACCCCACCTCTGCGCACTGACACATTTTTATTTTACTTGTAGCTAAAATATGTATAATATTTGTATATATTATTATTATATATGTACCCTATAATTTAATTTAATATATGTATCTAATGCATATAATCTCATGTACAGTATATTATATACATGCGTACACACACATATATAAATTATAAACATCGGACAATAACATATTTATAGATGATTACAATTTATACAAATACATATTTTTTAATATTATCCTAGTAAATACATGTATCTCTACGTATATAATTCATCATTAATTATATAAAGACTAAGTTATATAAGTAAATTAATTTATGCACGGTTACAGAGTATTGAAAAATACATCTGCTAAACTAATATAAACATATTTCAATTATAATTTATGTAAGTTATTTATTACAATAATATTATTATAATTATATTTTTAATCATTACACTATATAATATTATATTTCAATTCCATAAAGTCTTTGATTTGACATTTGTCATAAATTTTTCACCCTCAAACACCAACATCCAAAACCATTCAAAACCATATCTCAATTTTTCAAATCCCTCTATCTATTATTTTACTAATATTTTACCATTTCAATATTCCAACCAAAATCAATTCAAATCGTGTTTCAAATGTTTCGCCAAAACCACTGAAACAATTTTGAAACATCGAAACAGGGCGAAACAGAGCCAAAACCGATCCAAACGGGGCCTACGATTTTTAGGGGTAAATGCAAAATACTCCCCCATGTTATGTAGACGGCAAGAAACTATCCTGTAAAATTTTTATTACGTCAAATTTCCTTGTATTTTTAAAAATCCTGCAAAAAACACCCAACTTATAAAAAATAGGTCATTTTGGATCGACATATTTCCAGAAACCATTTTTAAAATACTTCAAGTTGGTCCCTACAACTTCACGTGATATATTTTTAAAATATGTCAATCCAAAACGACCTAACGTTTTTTACAAATTGAGTGTTTTTTGCAGAATTTTTAAAAACACAAGGAAGTTTGGCGTAATAAAATTTTCACAGGATAATTTCTTGCAGGTTTAACATAATACAAGGGAGTATCTTGCAGTGTCCCCAGATTTTTAATTTTTTTGACTATTTGACACCTTGTACCTTAGCCATACATAATGTTGATTCTTTTCACCTTAAAATTAAGAGTTTGATACATTTTACTCTCCAATTGCATAATTTTTTTTGGAAAAATGCACTCTATTTAAATGCAAAATGACAATTGTTTTACCAAAAAAATATACATTTTAAGGGTGCAAACTTAAAAAAAAAAAATAATCTAAATTTAGGATGCAAAGTGTTAAATTTATTTTTTAATTAAATTTTATGCTTTTAATTTTTATTATAACTATTTGTTTCCTAGTTATTGCGGTCAACTTTTTTTTTTTTTTTTTTTTTTTAATAAAGAATGGAAATTGAATTGATGAGTAATAAGCGCGATGATAAATATGTAGAAGCCTGTCCAAAATAAAGATTTTTCATTAAAGAGCTACAAATAGTTTAATCTCTAGTGGTGGAGGCTATTTAATTAGGTTTTTTTTTTTTTTGCAGTTTTTAACTTCAAAAACTATAATCATAGTTGGAATTTCGATACGTCAAAATAAATTAAACGTTCTGTAAAATGTGCAATATGCCACCTATATCAAGTAGACTGTAATAAATAAATCTTTTTCCAAATTTAATTTATATTATAATTAATAAATCAGTACAAGAAGAAAGATTTTTGCAATATCAATTATATAATACTTATGTTTAACCATTTGACTATATACGTACGACATTTGTTAATTCTTTGATTCTACAGTGTGAACGATCGCAAGTGAAACAATTTTTAATGAGAAAAATAAGGCTTAAATAACTCATCTATTACTTATTTGTATATTGTATTATACAATATATCTTAATAAATGGTGTTTTCTCAGATGATTATTGACTAGAATTTACATTTATCACTACATTTATAAAAGTGATACAAAAATGACCCTTAAAAGTTGGATAAGCGATTTAAAAGTTATTATAAATGTAATTTGGAATATAGTTAAATGAGGAAAAAGTATTACTCCATTTACCAAATTATTACTACGTGTAAAACAAAATCAAATTCCAATCCGATTGTATATTTTTTTTTTTATTTCCCAAGGGTTTAATCCCTTTCGAGTCGCGTCGGATACATAAAGTGGAAACCTCTCCCAACAGGAATTTGAACCTGAATCCACTACTTTATAGTGACTAGTCAAACCGGTTGTATATTGATGTTTAGAAAAGAGGTTTAATAGAGCACATTAATTAAACCCCGATTATCCTTTTGCCTTTTGTTTTCAACAATCACAATTTATATCCCAACCACTTCTCCTGGCTTTTGTTCATGAAAAACATTTTACATTTTCAGAAAGTCAAAAGAAGGCGCCGTAAGCATTTTAATGCACATTTATTGTGGTTTCACTTGCACAGATATGATGGAACATTACCAAGGCGATAGATATTGAAACCCTTGTTATTCGTGAAGCACCTAACCAAATTAATATCATGATAATTAGGAACATTATGGCAATGTTTAACTTTTTTTTTTATTTTTTATATAATTATTTTTAACTTTATTTTCTTTATATTATATTTCATATTTAATTAAAAGTTGTATTTTGTAGAACATACTTCCTCCTTTTTTTATTTGTCGTTTTAGCCAAAAAAAATATGTACTTGTATTTATGGTTTTAAGAATTCAATGCAAAATTATATTTTTCTATCAATTTTACCCTTCTTGTTAATGCTTGTAATTAATGCTAATTAATGCAGTAATTATTTGATTAAAGGGGTATTTTATAATTTTTCTTAAGAAAAGTTGTTATTTATTATATTTATTAATTTATGTGCTATCCTTCAAAACGACAAATAAAAAACACGGAGGGAGTATAGGATTATTGACTCTCATTAAATCAACTATTGATGATTGATTGCATCAAAAACAGTATTCATATTTTTTTCCCCTAAATTTGATTCTTATTTTAGTTTCATATCGAATTGATTTATTAATTATGAAAGATTTATTGATATGTGAGCATCTTTCCGAAATCATTAATGATGGAAATATATTTTCTTGATGCATAATTTTATTACTAAATGGGATTTTTTTGATGCGGGGATGCACTATAGTCTTTATCTATCACATCACCCCATGATCAATTGAGAGCAAAGAGGTAAATGGTGATGGGCCGACATCAGTTATCTGCAAAATTTAAGGTAATGTTAGGATCAACTTTCAAATTAGTTTCTACTATAATTACTTGTTCAATTGAAATTTGATCTAAAATCCTCAACTAATATAAATGAAATTTAAATCCTATTATATGCTTGATTTTGGTCAAGGCAAGGTCAATACTTATTATTGGATCTCCCACAAAACTATGTAGGCAATTATTTAATGATAAAATGATAAGTTATACTAATTCAATCTAAAATTAAGTGCCTTAAAAATAACATTTAAAGTCCAATGTATTCAACTTATCTTACGAATAAATTCGTTGAACTTGAACAATTTTATTTGTCTACAGTCCTATGCCTACAAAGTTGACGAAGACATATGTTGTTTCATGCTTGTTATGATGTTTAACTGGTATTCGTAACTTCAACCACGAATCTGTCAATACTTTTCTCCTTATATTCCGATCCAATTAATTTAAAGATCCTATATTTGTCCGCTACTATTGATTGGTCTTTATTCCAAGGCGACAATTGGTCTATGTACGACAAAAATAAATGATTTTACTTTTGCTCAAAAACAAAATTTCCGATTCCCCTAAAAAAACACGTATCTTTCATTTAATACTACTTCAAGTTACTACTATTATTTCTACATGTAAGCATGCAAATCTATAACATAGAAAATTGTCCCACAACTTTAGTCATTTATCGCATGTCCATGTTTAAACTGTAAAACGATAAAAAAAAATACAAACTTTCACTTACTATAATTTAGTCAAAACCAATAAATATTTATTAATCTTAATAAATTAATGTTGATCTAGATCAAGACACTATCCAGTTTCCACTTTAAAGCTCATTTTCCTGATATTTAAAAATAATCCCCACATAAGTTAAGACATTCTTAAAATATTGCCATTTTTATGCACATTTATTGACACCCAAGTCCTGTATCCCTCAGCCCATATTTTGTCACCATCTCATTTTCATCACATCATCAAGCCCATATTTTCACGTTCAATTACCCGTTAAAACGGGCTAAACAACCACTCCACCTCAAAAGGATACAGAACGATCACAGAGGATCAATAGTTAGTACGCCGGTTAGATGAGGGAGAAGGTGCTACCTTTCCCTTTTAAGTGGCATAGACATGTCTTAGCCGGAGTAGGTGAGTCACTCCTCAAGGGGCTCTAATCCCTGGTTTGTGAGTCCGGTCAATGGCAGAGCTCTGGTAGCTCTGTAGCCCCCAGCTACCCAGAATTATCCAGAGAATACCATTAAGCGAGAGCAAACGAGCGCCCAACTATAAACCAAGTAATTTCTAACAATTACCAAATACTGCGATCATCGCAGACAGTTATCGGTTTAACAGTTCTACTATGAACAAGTAGTACATATTGCGAGCATCGCAGATAATTACTAACATGAATATAATAATCATAGTCATTTCAAATGCACAAATGCATATATACAATATGATTTTCTTTTGAAACTCTTTCAGTTTTAAAAACAACGTTTTATTGAGACGCTCACCTTTCTCAGGCTAGAGATGCTGCTCAAAGATAAGCGGTTGGTCTTTGACCCATTATGGATTTTGCCATCATATGCGGCTCAATAAAGCAATGGCCTTAACCCAACTCATTCCATGTCTTGACTCTTTAGTCGGTCAATCACATACTGATAAATCTCAATTTACCTACAACGGGTATTCAACATAATCATTAATCATTCTCAATCGATTAACCTTAAATTTCCATCTAGCCTACTATTTGTTGTTCGTCCCTTAGTACCGATCTCAATACTTTTTAATTTAAAATATTATATTAGAGTCCAACCTTACTTAAACTAAGTATCCAAAGTTTATTTAACTAAAATTACTTTTTTTATTCGGTGACTACACCTTATTTAGTTTAACTATTGAATCATGTTGTCTGAAAGTTATTACTGTACATAATTCTTTGTAACCTCGACTTACTTGACCGTAGGTCCATCAAAACATAATCCAACTAATGGTGATTAATGTAGAACAACTTAAAAGGAAGTTTTCAGTGAACTTTATTGTAATTTGACCAGGTTAAATAAGAAACTTAGTTTAGTCCTTAAACTTAATTAAACTATTTTATTATTCCTTACTCCCTTTCAGTCCACGAGAATTTAGGTACAAATAACTAAGCTATTAGCCTATTCTAAAGTTTAAATCAAGCAGGCCAAAATGAAAGGTTATTAATAATCTAGGTATCACTTTTAAAGTTAATTAAACTCCATCTCAATTTTCCCATATGTTCAATTCCTAATTTAAACTTCAATTTCCATTTCACATGCAGTCTTCCGAAAGTCTTACATATATTAACTAGAGTCCAACTTTGCAATTCAGAAATCACTCTATATTTTGGAGCCTTCAATTGATTGGATTAACTCTTTAAGATAAGTGTTCTATAGATTTCTATATAGCTTTAACCAGCCCTACCTTAAATATCAATCAAATCACCAATATAAATCTCAATATTCGGCCATTTTAAGTAAATAGAATTCATTAAAACTAACTATGATCTAAGCATTCAGATTCTTTTCTCTTAGCAAGAATTATTGACTTATAATAATCTTACATAAAAATTATCTAACTTGTGTATGAAAACTTTGCAACTAATAGTTGAATTCAAAGGATAAATAAATTAATACTCCTAAGCCTAATTAATTCCCGAAAGAATAAACCCACCTTTGGTCTCTCTTTCTTCCACTCCTCTGCGTGTATGTGTGTTTCGCACAAAGTGTAGATGTGCTTGTCTTTTATTTTTGCAAAATGGTATGTGTAGAATTTGTTAGTAGGTTGATGAAAATCTAAAGGATGGTGAAAATAATTTAGTGTGTATACGTTTTTAAGCTATGCAATAGCTTTGCTACATGGAAGTTAGTTACCTATGATTAGTCACCTAAGTTGCTGCGTGGTTAATTAATAGGAAGTGGGAAAATGAATCTTTTGCATGAGTCATGGTGAGAAGATAAGCTTAATACTCCCATTTAAATGTTTAAATAATTAGTCATGAACTTTATTAGTATTTCATTGGAGTCCTATATTTTCTAAATTTTAAAATAGAATAACTCAAGCTATTGAAACTTAACACTTAGTCCTAGATTTCTAGATAGGTTGACATTAACTCCACTATTCTAATTATACATGATTTACTAAGTCCATAACGAGTTTGATGGATACTTTCAACTTTTATACTTGATTCACTACATTTCATAAACCTTAGCTTTGGTCTGCCACTATAGTTGAACCCTTTATTTTATTTATAACGTACTATACCAATTCACTTTCTTCTTTGCTGTCGTGTGGAGAGTTCTAATTTAAATAATATCTCATTTGAAATAAGTTGCAAGTGTAAGAATTAAGAAAAATGAAAACTTAAAGTGTATATAACTATTAAATCAATTACTTAGAGGTAGTGTAACTTATTCACGAAGTAATCACCCCTATCTATCAATTCAAACCCCCAAATATTCTCCATCATTCCTTGAACCCCTAATAGTTAAGTTGCTATAAATTAACTCCAAATTTAATTTAAGTCCTTGACTTTGAGTTAGTTCAATATGAATCCCAAAATCTCAACTATATAATCTATAGCCCATAACGAATTTAGTTGACTTATTTAACTTTTATACATGATCCTTAAAGTCCTTTACATTTCTTAAAACATCCACTGTAGTCCTTGTTTATGTTTAGACACTTCAATTTATTTCTAATATTCAATTGAGTACCACTTACAATAATAAATACCTTTTTTTTCTTCTTCAAATTAAAACAATTTGAATTAATTTTACGTTAATATAAAAATACGGGATATTACAAATATTCTATATTTCAGAGTGCAAAGTGTCAAAATCTATACTTTTAGGGTGCAAAAGGCCAAAAATATTCGAAAATAACTATTATACCCTTCAATCAATGAATTTTTTCTTCAAAACGCTCACTAGGGTGCAAAGTGCCAACTAAATTGTATTTCCAGAGTGCAAACTGCCAAAACTTTTAAATTAGGGTGCAAAGTGCCAAAAGTTCTCTAACTTTTAATAGATCAATTTAGTAAAATTAGACTAATATATTTTAGGTAATCTGGTATAGAGAATTACATATAAACTCCATTTTTATATATAATAACAAGGATAAATGCAAAATACTCCCCTGTGTTATGCTAACCATGCAAAAAATTACCTTGTAAAATTTTTATTGTGCCAAACTTTCTTGTTTGTGCTTTCAAAAACCCTGTAAAAAACACCCAATTTGTAAAAAATAGGTCATTTTAGATCGACATATTTCAAAGAACCATTTTTAAAATACTTCAAGTTGGTCCCTACAACTTCACGTGATATATTTTTTAAATTTTTTCTTGTAATATGTTGATCCAAAACGACCTATTTTTTACAAATTGGGTGTTTTTTGCAGGGTTTTTGAAAATAAAAGAAAGTTTGACGCAATAAAAATTTCACAGGGTAGTTTCTTGCAGATTTAACTTTAACACAGGAAATTATCTTGCACTTTCCCCTAATAGCACAACAGGTACATATTAAAATATAAAATTGATGAACACACACATTTCCATATGTTTGTTCTCTCCAAATTACCTCAAGAGAAGAACATATACCTTAATTACACAACTTTTTGTTCAACTTAAATCGTCTAGAAAAAAATAAATCTCTAACCCAGAGTGGAGAACACGAAAGAAAATTAAACAACCCCGTCATATGACCATAAGTACTGGTCTTAGGTGGATTAGGCCTTAAAACTTCACTTACTACATGCCTAGCAAACACGGCCCGCGACTATTGAATCCTTAGAAAACATATAAATGGAGTCGGCGCTTTCCCGGCCGACCCATATTCACTATAATTCCGCCTCGTTTGGCCACCATGTGTGGCATGACTTGTTGTACCATACGTAATTGGCCTAATAAAGACTTCTTTTAATTTTCTCACATATAAATTATTTTAAAGTTAATTGTGTAATTAGATTTAAAAAACAAAAAAAGGGCCTTGAAATAGCATTAGTAGAACGGCCATTCAGCCTAATTTCCCGCCAATTAACCCTACCCAATTCTCCTTCAATTTCTCGAGGGCGAGTCCCTTCCATATTATTCTCCAAAACCTTAATTATCTTTCCTGAATTCCACAACCATAGCCGTGACAACACCAAACCTTTCCGTTAATCTCTGCAATTGCAAAGAAATTACCGTTAAGTTATTCAAGTTTGGACCCATTAATTTGGGAAAAACATTTATCTCCTTGGCGATATGGCTCGTTGTCGTTCTAGAGGTTAGAGTTTTTTTTCTTTTTCTTTTGCCTTTATTTCTTTCTCTTTCAGGAATATTAAGTGTTTGTTGTCAGGTATTATATGATCTCCCTGAACATTTGATCGTTCTTTTACATAATAGTATTTTTTATTACGTCTAATTTGTTCAAACATGAAAGTGTAATTACCAATGGTAGTTTTAAAGTTGGGCTTTTACTGGTTTAAGATATGGTTGTAGTATCAATTCCAGTGGCTTTTAATGTTGGATCCTTTTTTTTATATTACTCAGTACACAGGATAACAAACTTATTTTTCTTGTTCTTATTGAATTTGAATGAAAATTATCTATTTTCATTGTTAAGCTTCCCATATCTGTTTCGATCATTAATTGTATATGTGCTGATTTTATTGGTCATACAGCCTAGGATTATCTCTAAATTTGTCCCTACTTGTGATTCTATTGTACAAGTTTTATTTGTTTCTCTTCGATAGAGTATATTTCAATGCTTCTTTAAATTCTAATATTTGTTCTCCAATATCACATTCTTATTTTTTTTTTGTTTTCAACATATTTGAAGGGAGGTCTTCTGGAGCTGCTGGAGCTGCTTTTATTAAGAGATCAGGAAGGTCTTCTACAGGTTTGTTTGTTTCTACTCCATAATTATTAAACGCCATTGTTGTCAGCAACCTCCTATTATTGGGTGTGGTTAACACAAATATATTTTGTAGAGTAAAAAATTGTAAATTTGTTGCTAGATTCATATGAATCTCTTAAAATGAGCTATTAATTTTATTTTATAATCTTCTATTAAAAATATCATTTTCGTTATAGATGTAAAAATCATGGTAGTTAATAGCCAACATTTTTGCTATTGTTTTTTTGGGTATTTTAGGACTTATGTTGGAATTAATAAACGAAGATGTTTTGGTTTTATTTTTTTTCTATATCTTAGACTCTTAGTTTAAATTTATATTTATCATTCAATAAGATATTAAATGCATGTGCTTCATTTTCAAGAAAGCTCGCGCTATGCCCTATAGCCCCAGAGTCCTTTGAGCGTCGTTGCGCTTTACGCCTCTGACTACTATGATTTACTTGAATATGAACCACTCTTTCTTAATTTACCATTACTTAATTTTAAGACTAATGTTTCATGTTTTCCTAGAACTGAACCCCTTCCAATATTAGTGACAATCCTACATTGACTAACTAGCAGACTACCAATTGTTCATCATCCCAAGTTTTGGCAGGGAATTTCTTTCCATGTTTTAATTCATTCCCAATGCTTTCTCTACTCGGTTATGAGCTATGTCAATCTTCTTTTGGTTTCTGTAAAAAAATAGGGAATTTTTTTTTTCAATTAGAAATTCATACATCAGCGTGCTGGAGGAAGTAAACACTTAACTATAGAGCTATGAAAATACCTCTCTCTCTCTATATATATAAATATATATATATTCACACTCACTCAAACACACACACACATATATATACATATATATATATAGAGAGAGAGGGAGATGTGGATTTTTGTATACGGTAAAAGCTATATTGTTATGAGCTTTACTTTATAGAAGAACACGCCTTATTTTTGCTTTCTATGCTCTTAAAAACCATATATATATATAGGTAAATAGATAGATATATATGTAATAAGTTTGATTTATGTATGTACATTCACTCATAAAGTTTGTGTACAAAATTAAATGTTGTACCCTGGCGGTTTAGTTGGTTGGAGAATATTCTTTATTTTGTTAGTGCAATATAACCAGGTTATTCCTACTTTCTAGTAAATTTGATGCTGCTCTTAATACTTAAACTGCATGTTATTTATTTCTCACGACACATGCGATGGCATATCAGGGAGTGCAGGAGGTACCGAGTCTTTGGAAGAGCTTCTAATGAGAGGCTCTTTGCGTCACAGATGTCGCGTTGTCTCCAAGGCATACGCAAGGGTATATATGCTTAATTTTGTTACTTTGGTAACTGGATATTTCCAATGGATCTATGATTAAATTCTTACCTTCTCTTAGATCGACCTCTTATCCTTTTTCCTCTGATTTAAAGTTTAATTACATGATCAACATATACACGTATGGAATGCGAGCTTATCTAGTTGACTTGATTTCATCTTTATAGATGAATGATAATTCGTTCATATCTTCAGTATTCTGATTCCCAGGAAGTGACGCCAAGTGTGTAGTTGTAGGTCAGACCCAACCGAATAAATGCTTAATAATTAATATATTTGTGCTACTTTGATATTCAAGAAACTGTATAGCACAAAGTTATGAAAAATAACTTACATACATGATAACTTCTTCCATTAGTTTTATTACTTCACATCCTTTGAGTTAGGAACTTGTTTGATACTTTTTATTTCAATTCTTGGAAGTGGGAGATTTCTCCGTAGGAGATCAGAGTCATATTAATTACTCATACATTAACCAAAATCATTGATCATCATATTAAAGAAATATGCATAACTACACTATGTTTGTGCTAGCTAATATCCAAATGCTAATTAAAGGGAGGTCCTATATATGTGCTTCTTATCTTATGTTGTCTCCTTTCTAATTCGCAATGTAGAGCATTCGAAATTCTGATTCTACCAAAGAAGCTTGGTGCAAGAAACTGATGGATGGATGCCCTGGTATGATTTAAGTTAAAAAGTATGTACTGTTGTCATCTTCTCTTTTTTCTATTGCCACAATTCTCACTCTGAACCTCTGTTCTGTTGCAGAAGAATACTTTGATGTTGATAAAATAGATCAAATTCGATTATACAGATACGTGTCTAGGGACGAAAGAGTTGGTTAGTGTTCTATCTTCACACCACTTTCTTGAGAACTTCGATTTATCATGCAGCCTGATGTGTTGACTGCTTTTGCCCAGAGCTTTGGTAGGCCTAACTGCATACGCATACTTGTAGCTCTTTCACTCAACAGCTACACTATTCTGTTAAGGTGTAACAGACCTGGTTCTTTTTATTCGTATCCCGTGCTCATAGCAAACCTTTTTGAATCTGGAGTGTCATATTTTTTACCAATATCGGTGCTTAGCCTTTGGATTTGAAGACCTGTTTCATTTTCAACCATGGCTTTCCATACCTTTCTTTGACATGGCTGTTAATCTCACTTTTTGTTGTGTTTCTTTTAGCTGTTGGATTCTATTTTGGCATTTTTTTGGTATATTAGCTTAAATATTGAATTGAAGTTGCCAGTATCATCTTTGTAGTAGTATGGAAGTGAAGTTCCTATTTCCAGTAAACAAGAATAAGATTTTCTTGTGATATAAGAAAGAACAAAAATGATGCACAAAAAATTTACGTGGTGCACCTATAATTGGCTACGTCCGCGGGCCCCTGCAACTTTCCTCTAAAAGGGAGGTAATTATACATTGTTTGCTAAACACAAAACTCTGAACTCACCAAAGAAATTGCCTCACTCAATTTTCACACAATATCTCCCAACCAAGAAAGCTTCTGGTATTTTTTTCAACTGAAGGAGAAGTCCCCTGTTTATAGGCTTCAAGAATGGAAAATAACATCCACAAAATCCATTCCCCATTGCAAGATTTTGCTAAAAAGTCTATTTGCCCTCTCTTTGCTGCAAAGATTGCTTCATACACCAAATTTGAAGCATGGGTTTTGTTAGTCGTTCTTTCTTTGGGGTCTACTATTGTTGACTTCTATTTTGCATGGCACTTGAGTGCCTACAACTTGTAAACAATCGAGAGACCGAAACTCACGAACATCCAAGGGAGTGGAGCTACATAAAAAGGCTTTTACAGAGTATTTATTCCATTTTTTTCTTTTTTGATTATACATCCTTCTGTGATAAAATAAATTTGCATATAAAAAAAACTGTCATTTCTGTTATGTGAACTATAAAATTTTATTGCACCAAATAGAACTAGTAATCTATGTATTGTAACTTATGTCTGCGAAGTCGTGCTAATCAAATCATTGTTTAAGCAAAGCATTTAATAAAGTTTATTCCTACTTTCTAATAAAATTTGATGCTGCTCTTCATACTTAAACTGCATGTTATTTATTTCTGACGGCACATGTGATGGCATATCAGGGCCTGAAGGAGGTGATAAGATTATTGACGAGGGTATAATGAGCATCCCTTTGAGTCGAAGATGTGTCCTTGTCTCCGAGGCGTATGCAAGGGTATATATGCTTAATTTTGTTACTTTGATAATTGGATATTTCCAAATTCTTACCTTCTCTTAGGCCTCTTATCCCTTTTCCTCTGTTTTAAAGTTAAATTTCATGATCAAAATATACACTTAGGGAACGCGAGCTTATCTAGAAAACATGATTTCATCTTTAAAGATGAATGAGAATTCATTCATATCTTCAGTAATCTGATTCCCAGGAAGTGACGCCAATTGTATAGTTGTAGAAGACCAAAGCAAATAAATGCTGAATATATATGTGGTACTTTGATATTCAAGAAACTGTAGAGCACAAAGTTACAAAAAATCACTTATATTTTCTTTTCATTAGTTTTATTACTTCACATCCTTTAGTTGCCCCTTGCAGTGGATCCCTCGATGTCATTAACAGAAGCATAAAAAACTGGGTTATAAAAAAGGATTACCTTTTTCTGGATTGGGAATGAAGAACTCTAGTGTTTGATTTGCATTGCACGTTTTTTTTTTTGAAGTGCTGCTTTAAGTTGTCAAAATACAAGAAACTATTAGTGTTAGGTATGGAGTCCTTTGTCCAGTAAAATAGAAATCTAAAAATTATTTCTTCATGGTAAGAACACTTTCCTTCTTCCTTAAAAAAAATTCTTGACTTCGATAAGAAATTATTAATTTCTACTACGTACAGTTTGGCCTAAGAAGTTATTGAGAAGTGTCATTGTGTAATTATCAAATCAAGACTTGGTAGTTTGAAATGGGAGTTCTGTAAGTTGTAATTTATTGAGCTAGGAATTTGTTTTATACTTTTTAGTTTAATTGTTGGGAGTCGGATGCACTATGTTTGTGCTAGTTTCTTTTCTTTGTTAGCTAGCTAATATCCAAATGCTAATTAAAGGGAGCTCCTATATATATGCTTCTTATCTTATGTTATCTCCTTTCTAATTCGCAATGTAGAGCATTCAGTATAAGGATTCTAGCTTTACAGATTGGTGCAAGAAAATGATGGTTGGATGCCCTGGTACGTATGGTTTAAGTTAAAAAGTATGTACTGTTGTCATTTTCTCTTTTTTCTGTTGCCACAATTCTCACTCCGAACCGCTGTTCTGTTGCAGAAAAATACTTCTCAACTGGAGAACAACATCCGGAGCAACGACCCCAAGAGTTTGGAAGTTGATTGAATTGCAGCCTTCTACTTGTAACACAATTACGTATATCGATTTCTTCTTCTCAATCATGTGTACGTGTCGAGGGATAAAAGAGTTGGTTGGTGTTCAATTGAGTGTATGTTTTTCTTTCGGTTTATTCGAACCTATCTAATGCTACTACTATTCTATTCTGTAGTTTCCTTGATAACTGTACATGTCTCATATTATGAACAATATTTTTAAATTTCTTCTGGGTTTGTAAACATGGATATGTTAATGGCCACATTATTAGAGAGACGTAACCCTTGGGGCCTAGTTAATACAATTTCATTATAATTATATTATCTTAATGCGTATAAATATTGTTTTCTTGATGGGGTCTGTAAAGATTTTTCGATCCTATGATAAGGAGTTATTACTTATTACATAATTCTTCCTTCCGTTTTTGTTTGTTTTCTAAGCCCAAAAATACTTTAAAGATCAACTGTTATTTTTTGAATTTAAAAGATATTTACTCTCAAATGGAATAATTTTTCATAGATATTGTGAAGTTAAAAGATATTCGAGAATACACATATTAAATGTTTATTTAGTGAGTATTTTGCGGATCAAGGGGAATGAGCTCAAAGATAAATTTGACTCTTATTACCTCATACAAAAATCTAACTTGACAATTGAAAATCTCACAGACCAACTTCAATAGGACAATCAAAATTGGCTAATTAAAAAAATAGAGAAATTAATAGTCTAACTCTATCATATTCCTATGATGCGATAAGTGCAATCTTCTGCGTTTAAAATGTTAAGCAAATGCATTTAATGACATCTATATTGGCAAGAACAAGTGGAGTATGGTAGGATACTCTTGATAGATGTGGTCACCCATGTCAGTGTTAGCTGAGTCGGCTCATTGACAACTTTGTAAGATCGGAACTCTCTAAAGCACTCGCAAAATCCATGAATGTTCACGGCCGAAACGAAATCAATCGAGAACTTTAAGCAAATCAGTTTAGTGTGGTGTTAACTTTATTGTCTTGATTTACACAGACAACTGACAATTCAAGATTAAAAATTCACTGATGGACTAAGTAAATTCGATAAGCTTCTGACAAGGGAAGGTTCAAGATGATGTATTTTATTTATCCCGATGTGGTACTTTTTCTAATTCGGCCTGATATGTCTCATGCGATAGGGCACGAAGAACAATTTCACTCACATATGGGGAATTGTTGGTTATGTGAATAGAATTTGAGTAAGGGATGCATTTGTTCGATCATAAGTGATATTTTTTGGATTAAAACATTGTATTATTTGGAGTCAAATGAGTCAATCCAAACAATGTAGTCCTTGAAAAAAATAACACTTCATGCTTATAAATACAACTTAGGACATGACCAACTCTGCACTTAATTTACATGCAATACTTCTCTCCTCATTTTCTTGTGTTCTACTTCCAAATTTTCTATTCGCTTTGGTTCGCCATGGATAAGTTATTAATGCAAATAAGTGAATGACATACTACAAATTGTTGTATCTTGAAAAATTATGGGGAATCCAATTGTGTGCCTCGTGGCAGCCTATGAAATATTGTCTTAAAGGACATTGTTAACTATATGCCTCATCCTCTAATTGTTCATTCTTTTCGCTGGATTATCTGAAATCCAAGTATACTTGTTGTTTTTCTAGGTTTATACATCTTATATTATTAGAGTAATATACATGTTATATTATATTTTGTTTCTTATCCTTGAGTTACAAATATATTTTTACTTTTGGCATGGAGTTTTAGGTAAAAGTTAAAAAGGTAAAACTTTTTTATATTCTTACATATATGCCTTGAAAATAGTGGTTGAGAATTAGCTGTCAAATTATTAGTTTATGTAAGAAGATATTTTTGAGAAAAATAATTTTATTTATAGAAAAAAAAAAACTGTTATTTTGGGACATTCCAGAAATAAAATAGTAGTAAAAGTTTAGGGGCATAGGGAGTAACAAATTTATTCATTACTCATCCCACATATTATATTGACAAAGAACAACATAGCCTCGTTGTAATTAGGGCCATCATTGGGTTAGATTTGGGTTGACCAGATCCAGTTTTAATTATATCAGATCGAACTCGGGTTGGATCCTAATTTTCCCGAATTTGAGCTTTCCGAGTCCATCGGATTTTTTCATATTAACAAACACTAAGCAAGTTCCTCAAGAATTAAGACATCATCTAACTTTTAGTAGATGAATTTCTAGTAAAATTAGACTAATATATTGCAGGTAATCTGGTATAGAGAATTACATATATACTCCATTTTTATATACATAACACAAGAAGTACATATAAAAAATAAATTTGAAGAGCACAAACACATTTCCATGTTTATGTTATCTCCAAAATTAACTCAAGAGAAGGATTGATACCTTAATTATATTACACAACTTTCTTGTTCAATTTAAATCGTGTAGAAAAAAATAAATCTCTAACCCAAAGTGGAGAACACGAAAGAAAAGTAAACAACCCCGTCATATGACCATAAGTAATAGTCTTAGGTGGATTAGGCCTCAAAACTTCACTTACTACATGCCTGGCAAACACCGCGGCATCCGTAGATTTCCCACTCTGCGATGCTCTAGCTCTCTCGACTATCGAATCCTTAAAATCCCTATAAATTTTCCAATCATAATCTCTCAATCTTTCTATAGCATTACTCCCAAAAGTCGATCGTATAGCTCCCGGGTGCACCAAAACAACGTTGATATTAAACGGCCTAAGTTCTAACCGAAGAGAATGAGAAATTGCATGCACATAAGCCTTGCTAGCACAATATGACCCGGCCCATGGAGTAGGCGCTTTCCCAACCACACTACCCATATTCACTATACTTCCGCCTCGTCTGGCCACCATATGTGGCACAACTTGTTGAACCATACGCAATTGGCCCAATGCGTTTTTTTCAAATGCATGTTTTATCACTTCTAATGGAAGCTCGGCTAAAGGACCCGTGCTTCCAATTCCGGCATTGTTCATTAATATGTCGATTTTTCCATACTGTGATATCACATGATTTATTGCATTTGTTACACTTTCATTGGAGGAGACATCGAGCTCGAGTGTTTGGATTTTGTCAGATTGTAACTCTATAAGATCACACATTCGTTGAGGAATGTTCGATGCAAAGACGAGACAATTTTGTTCTGCAAAAGCCTTGCAATATTCATAGCCAATGCCGCCTTTTGCACAACCGGTGACTAGAACTACTTTAGGATGACACATTCTTTTTGTGTTTAACAATTTAACCTCTTGGGTTTCATTTATGAAGATATGTAGTAGATATAGATATGAACATTACTATGTTTCATCCGCTACTATGTCTCTTTTGTTTGTACTTTAGACCTAAACTTGAGAATATGCTTCGACTATTCCAGATTGGCCGGCTGTGTTTATTGATCAAATTTCTATGCATGCATAGAGATTAGATGCCTTAAAAATTACTAATTATTGTTAAAAGATAGCTTAATTTATTGACCGATGTTATATGGGATAAATCAGCAAGAGTGGAGGTATATTAAAATGATTAAATATAGAAGGAAAAAATTGATTATCCATCACAATATATACTAACCATATAACATGAGATGATGCTTCTGTATATATATTCACTGAATTAAAATCGGAATGCAGCTAGGTCAAGTAATCTACAAAATTCCTTAATCACTAATTAAGATTTCAAAAAATTACATGTCTTATATAAATTACCAGTTTAAAGAACATACTTTATAGGAAAAATACAACGAATGTGCATCGAATTCAAATGCACTGACATAGATTTTGATAGTGATATACCGTTTAAGACTTTTCCATGTTTTTTGGGTTGATAATTAGGAGTAATACTTTTCCATGTTCAGCATTGGCTACAGGCTCCAATTGGGTCTTCAACACCGTTACGTCCAGCTTGATTGCTTCGATTTGTATCAATGACTCTGTATCTCCTTAATTCTCATGAACTAAAATCAGACAATAACATTGCAGGTTCCTCAAAAGTAAGATCCTTTACTATGTTGTCCACCACCGTTTGCCATTCGACCCCATTATTACTCGAAGCAACTTCTTCAACAATACAAGAATCACAAGCTCTATTCAAATCTTCGGATCACCATTCTCATTACAGTTAATAGTAGTGTAAAATCACTTTACGGACCCTGTGAATTACATTATCTTTTTCTACATACTCTTATCAGCTTATGGTAAAGTATATCACTCGAGTATTTACATGCTTGCAACTATATATATATATATAATATAATATCACCTAAAAGAAACTCCATATTTCACCCAACAACAATTACACTTATATACTACTTTATAAAATAACCAGCGTTTGTGGACTAAAAAAATATATGCTTAAGCCCTTAAAAAATAGGGGAATATCGACTCTTTCGGCTTACGCAATTACAAGATCTTATATACTCTGTATATGACATATAGAATGAATCCAGGGGTTCACGTTCACGCAGTAGTAAATTTGGAGCAGATATCAAAGATATCATCCAATGGTGCATGGTCACCGGTCCCTTCATCCTTTCTTGCATACAACAATTCTCTTCCTTTAAAAACAAACATCCCTCCCTGAAAATTTTAAATACCGAGACATGTTATTGGTCTAGTAGAGGGGTCAAAATTTGGTTCAGATCCATGGCTTCGACCCTCAGTGGATCCGATCCGGATTTAGACCAAACCCAGTGGATCCAATCCACCTTGGATTAAATGTGGAGTGGATTGACACAAGTCTTATTAGTTCATAGATCCACCCTGAATTTATAGTGGATCGCCTAGTTTTACTACATGAAGCTACAAGGCAAAGGAAATTAAATCTAAACCTGTTGCAAAACGCTACTTCTATCTTCTGGGGTGGCTTTGATCGTATAATTCTTCATAGCCTTTTTCACTGCTTCCCTTCTTGAAAATACTTTGACCTATACATAGGTTGCATAGTAGTGAAACCTAAACTCGAGCAAAAACTAATCTATACATTCATAAGAAATTTTGTGAATTAAGATAAGTTTGAGAAGGATACACTGGCTGGGTTGAAAAATGTGCGGCGGAAACCATAATACAAGCCTAAAACATCATAAGCCTGAAATTTCACAAGGGTTCAGAAATTAGTTCAGGTCTAATGTGAAAAAATTCAATGGATTTTAATCATCAGATATACAAGTTAGTTACCTTTCGGTCAGGGTCAGCATAGAGGCTATCCAATGGAAATGGTAACTGGCAGCATAAAGTAATAAGCATTAGGTAAATATTAAGTTGTTCCTCTGAAACATGAAAAGTTTATTATATCCTAATACAAGCTTTAATGATGTGATATTATGGTAATGACAATGACCAAGCTAAACATTCAAAGACAGCCTTAATCCGATAATAACCAACTGTACTAATCACAATTTCAAAATAATGCAATTACGAAATCCTAAAGTTTGACAACATACGTGTACAATCACAAGTAGGGGATGTATTATAATCTGTTTGCATTACCATAGTCCTATCATTATACAGAGAAAATGAAATAATATTACCCTTTGTGCAAGAAGTTGAGCTTTAT
Organism: Penstemon davidsonii; assembly: GCA_034814905.1. Classification (NCBI taxonomy): domain Eukaryota; kingdom Viridiplantae; phylum Streptophyta; class Magnoliopsida; order Lamiales; family Plantaginaceae; genus Penstemon; species Penstemon davidsonii. The sequence continues at coordinate 12,869,641 of JAYDYQ010002688.1, forward strand.
CAGGAGTACCAACACCAACAGCGATTAGCTTCACACCAGCTGAGTCAAATCTTTCTTTTGATTCTTTAAGTGACTCGGCAAGCTCCCAGCTAAAACGGGGATGCGGAAGAAAAAAAGCACATGAATAAGGAAGTCTTGTATTATATTTTGACAAATCAAAGTTCTAGGGGAGGAGTTAGTGATTTACCAACAAAAGCATCCAAAATGTCTCAAAAGTGCAACGACAGCAATTCCCTGGAAATTATTGCAACCAAAGTTTCAAAAAAAATTAAGAAAAATAATTGTTTGGAGAATCCGGTCAAACTTAAATATAGTTGAATTATTTAAAGCAACAAATCACATTGATTGCTTATAATTTCAGATAATCATGGCATGAATGCTCAAAATTGTTGTGTGCTTAAGTAAACCAAAAGATACCTAAGATTAATCTTTTAAGAAACCGTCAGTTAGTAATGCAGGACAATAACCTGCAAGACTAAATTAAACTAAAATTCAGATTGAAACTACTCCTAGATTAAATTTTGAACCATCAAAGTTCCAACATGGTTTCATTTTTTCAATCATCATATCCTAGTTGCTCCAATGAATACAGAATCACATCAAATATAATCCTAGCAATGAAATTAAATAAAATGTCTAGTTTCCTTATAATTTGCTAGCTCAGAAAATTACACTAATAAGATATTGTGACTATCTCGCATCAACTGCCAAATGTAATGAACTTTTCAAAGTTCATTTCAGGAACAGAAACTTTGAAGTAACAGTATGTTGTTGGAGTTTCATTACAGAGTAAAACTCTCTCCCCTAATTAATTGAACAATAGAAAAGCATCTGATGACATAATTCTAACATAAATTAATTGACAACGCAATACAAAAGAGCTAAAAGGAACTATATTGTAAAAAGTAATAATTACTGAACAGAACCTCCTTTTGATCCCAAAGTTCATTGAACTTGACGGCTTCTCCTGTAGCAGTGAAGATGCTGATTTCCCCGAGCACATCCGCTATGTCATCCGGAACGGCGGAGGCGGTGGCGGTGGAGGTGGAATAAGCTTTGGGCGCAATCGCCGATCCACTGGGCTTTCCCGAAAAGCGAGCTTTACTCATGGGCTTTGACAAAATTGCAAAAGATAGTGAATTTCTCTGAGTGTGGTTTGATGATGAGAAAAGAAGAGGTATGGATGGAGTAAGAATTCGTGGAGATAAAATTTTCGCCATAATTTTGTTGAAATTGTATATAGGGTTCAATTTCGTTCTGAATGGGGAAAGAGTAATATAAACATATACAGTTGTGTGGCGGGATGAGTTCCTACTTCCTCAATATTACGATTTTTAGGGGTAAATGCAAAATACTCCCCTGTGTTATATAAACCTGTAAAAAATTACCCTATAAAAATTTTATTACGACAAACTTCCTTATATTTTTAATCCTACAAAAAAATCCAATTTATAAAAAAATAGGTCATTTTGGATCAACATATTTCAAGAAACCATTTTTAAAATACTTCAATTTGGTCCCTACAACTTCACGTGATATATTTTTAAAATTATTTTTTAAAATATGTCAATCCAAAACGACCTATTTTTTTTACAAATTGAGTGTTTTTTTGCAGGGTTTTATTGGCGCAATAAAAATTTCACAGAATAGTTTCTTGCAGATTTAACAGAACACAAGGGAGTATCTTGCATTTTCCCTCGATTTTTAATTTTTTTGACAATTTGACACCTTGTACCTTAGCCATACATAATGTTGACTCTTTTCACCTTAAAATTAAGAGTTTGATACATTTTACTCTCCAATTGCATAATTTTTTTTGGCAAAATGCACTCTATTGAAATGCAAAATGTCAGTTGTTTTACCAAAGAATATACATTTTAAGGGTGCAAATTTTTAAAAAAATCTAATTTTAGGATGTAAACTGTCAAATTTATTTTTTAATTAAATTTTATGCATTTAATTTTTATTACAACTATATGTTTCCCAATTATTGCGGTCCACTTTATTTTTTATTTTTTAAGTAAAGAATGGAAATTGAATTGATGAGTAATAAGCGTGATGATAAATATAAATATGAAGAAGCCTGTCCGAAATAAGATTTTTCATTAAAGCGCTACAAATACTCAAATAGTTTAATCTCTAGTGGTGGAGGCTTTTTTTTTTTTTTTTTTTTTTGCAGTATTTAACTTCAAAAACTATAATCATAGTTGGAATTTCGATACGTCAAAATAAATTAACGTTCTGTAAAATGTACAATATGCCACCTATATCAAGTAGACTGTAATAAATAAATCTTTTTCAAAATTTAAGTTATATTATAATTAATAAATCAGTACAAGAAGAAAGATTTTTGCAATATCAATTATATAATAATTATGTTGTAACCATTTGACTATATACATACGACATTCGTTAATTCTTTGATCCTACTGTGTGAACGATCGCACGTGAAACAATTTTAAATGAGAAAAATAAGACTTGAATAACTAACTCATCTATCACATATTTGTATATTGTATCATACAATATATCTTGGGAAAAATACAAGATACTCTCCTGTGTTATGTTAAACCTGCAAAAAACTATCCTGTGAAATTTTTATTGCGTTAAACTTCCTTATGTTTTTAAAAATCCTGCAAAAAACACCCAGTTTGTAAAAAAATAGGTCGTTTAATCGACATATTTCAAGGAATAATTTTAAAAATATATATCAAATGAAGTTATAGGGACCAACTTGAAGTATTTTAAAAATAGTTTATTGAAATATGTCGATCCAAAACGACCTATTTTTTATAAATTAGATATTTTTTGCAGGGTTTTTGAAAACACAAGGAAGTTTGGCGCAATAAAAATTTCACATGATAGTTTCTTCCAGGTTTAGCATAATACAGGGAAGTATTTGCATTTACCCATATATCTTAATAAATTATGTTTTCTCAGATGATTACTGACTAGAATTTACATTTATCACTACATTTATAAAAGTGATACAAAAATGACCCTTAAAAGTTGGATAGGCGATTTAAAAGTTATTATAAATGTAATTTGGAACATAGTTAAATGAGGAAAAAGTATTACTCCATTTACCAAATTATTAGTACTAAGTTTAAAAGAAAATCAAATTCCAAACCGGTTGTATATTGATGTTTAGAATAGAGGTTTAATCGAGCACATTAATTAATCCCCGACTATCCTTTTGCCTTTTGTCCGCTACAATCACAATTTATATCCCAACCACTTCTCCTGGCTTTTGTTCATGAAAAACATTTTACATTTTCAGAAAGTCAAAAGAAGGCGCCGTAAACATTTTAATGCACATTTATTGTGGTTTCACTTGCACAGATTTGATGGAACATTACCAAGACGATAGATATTGAAACCCTTGTTATTCGTGAAGCACCTAACCAAATTAATATCATGATAATTAGGAACATTATGGCAATGTTTAACCTTTTTTATTTTTTATATAATTATTTTTAACTTTATTTTCTTTATATTATATTTCATATTTAATTAAAAGTTGTATTTTGTAGAACATACTTTCTCCCTTTTTTTATTTGCCGTTTTAGCCAAAAAAAAAATATTTATTTTTATTTGTCGTTTTAGGAATTCAATGCAAAATTATTTTTTTTTATTAATTTTACCCTTTTTGTTAATGCTTGTAATTAATGCAGTGATTATTTGATTAAAATGATATTTTGTAATTTTCATAAAAAAAAATTTATTACATTTATTAATCTATGTTCTATCCTTCAAAACGACAATAAAAAAAACGAAGGGAGTATAGAATTATTGACTCTCATTAAATCAATAATTGATGATTGATTGCATCAAAAACAGTATTCATATTTTTTTCCCCTAAATTTGATACTTATTTTAGTTTCATATCGAATTGATTTATTAATTATGAAAGATTTATTGATATGTGAGCATCTTTCCGAAATCATTAATGATGGAAATATATTTTCTTGATGCATAATATTACTAAATGGGATTTTTTTGATGCGAGGATGCACTATAGTCTTTATCTATCACATCACCCCATGATCAATTGAGAGCAAAGAGGTAAATGGTGATGGGCAGACATCACTTATCTGCAAAATTTAAGGTAATGTTAGGATCAACTTTCAAATTAGTTTCTACTATAATTACTTGTTCAATTGAAATTTGATCTAAAATCCTCAACTAATATAAATGAAATTTAAATCCTATTATATGCTTGATTTTGGTCAAGGCAAGGTCAATACTTATTATTGGATCTCCCACAAAACTATGTAGGCACTTATTTAATGATAAAATGATAAGTTATACTAATTCAATCTAAAATTAACTGCGTTAAAAATAACATTTAAAGTCCAATGTATTCAACTTATCTTACGAATAAATTCATTGAACTTGAACAATTTTATTTGTCTGCAGTCCTATGCCTACAAAGTTGACGAAGACATCTGTTGTTTCATGCACGTTATGATGTTTAACTGGTATTCGTAACTTCAACCACGAATCTGTCCAATACTTTTCTCCTTATATTCTGATCCAATTAATTTAAAGATCCTATATTTGTCCGCTACTATTGATTGGTCTTTGTTCGAAGACGACAATTGGTCTCTGTACGACAAAGATAAATGATTTTACTTTTGCTCAAAAACAAAATTTCCGATTCCCCTAAAAAAACACGTACTTTCATTTAATACTACTTCATGTTACTACTATTATTTCTACATGTAAGCATGCAAATCTATAACATAAAAAATAGTCCTATAACTTTAGTCATTTATCGCATATCCATGTTTAAACTTTAAACCGATAAAAAAAAATACAAACTTTCACTTACTATAATTTAGTCAAAACCAATAAATATTTATTAATCTTAATAAATTAATGTTGATCTACATCAAGACACTATCCAGTTTCCACTTTAAAGCTCATTTTCCTGATATTTAAATTCCGTCATTAAATAATCCCCACATAAGTTAAGACATTCTTAAAATATTGCCATTTTTATGCACATTAATTGACCCCCAAGTCCTGTATCCCTCAGCCATATTTTGTCACCATCTCATTTTCATCACATCATCAAGGATATTTTCGTAAAATTGTACTCCAAAAACTAGATAAATTTGGCCTAACCGTGACATGTTCGAAGAAGAGGGATCCTTTTGGTTGCAGCAGTACTACTTTGTCTTATTTTCTCACACACACTCACACACACACACACACACAGAGCACACAGTACACATAGTAGCTTTTTATGAGTATTCTTTGCAAGAAAGTTGCTTGAAATGAACTCAAGCTCATGCTTTTTGGTACGAGGATACTGCTATTATAAATCGGTTTGCTAGTTTTTTCATGAGATATGGATTTTGGGGTGGTCGGTCAAAATCCGTGTTTAAATGACCCGAGAAGTGAAACGGGTCATGGATCTGGGAATCTGAAGCACCCAAGATCTGGGCTTTCTGAGGATTCATGGAAAATACCCAAAATCCAGAGGTGTAATGAAGTTGATTTCGGTTCAAATAAGAGTAGTAATAAAACTTTTGCAGGTTTTGGGGGATCCGATTTGTTTGATGATGGGCATAAAATGCTTTCTTTTTCTTCTTATTCCGAGCCTCAATACAGCAGGAATATAGCATTTTCAGTTAGCCAGGATGAACATCATAGCAGAAAAGGAGGTATATATATTTATAAAGTTTTTTTTTTTTAAATAGTTGAAGTTATTTATTCTGTCTCTCTGTTAGTCTAAATAAGTGATTTTATTTTCCATTTCCATGTAATTTCTTAGTGGTTTTTTTTTTTTTTGGTTGTTGTTGTTGGTATTAGATTTGGATGTGGAGCTAGGTCTTGGTACTATTATTTCAATTTTGCTTTTACATAAAGATGAGAATTGTTTGTTGGCTTTATTCCTTGTACAACTCCTTCAGATTTTTTTTGGGTATTTTGTCATGAAAAAGAAGTTATCCATTTAATTCATTTTTTTGGTCATAAATTATTTGAATGAATAATTAAATGAAAAAACTATATCAGGCACCAACATAATATCAGTAACAAGCAGAGTATATTTGTATCTTTTTCTTTCCATTTCTAGGTTCTTGATGTATACAAATATTCCTTGATTACATTTTTTTTGACAAAATATTCCTTGATTGCATTGATCCTAGTTATCAAATTCTTATGCTATTGCTTCAGGTGGGTCAAATGAAGTCATGAGGGGACCTTTTGCTAGAGTAAAAGGACCATTTACTCCCTCTCAATGGATGGAACTTGAACATCAAGCTTTGATCTATAAACACATTGTCGCAAATGTACCCGTTCCTTCAAACTTACTCGTGCCTCTCAAAAGATCCCTTTACTCTTATATATCGCCTGGATCTTATGCCTCTAACTTGTGTAAGCTTCTTATTCTTCATTTCTTGAATTATAGCTAGTTATATGTTTTCCTTGCGTTAAATAAGAACGTTGTGCTTATTTTTTTTGTTCACATTTATTTTCCTTATCATTTTACTCACTGAAATCCAAGAACCAAACGTAATCTGACACTATGATCATTTATTTGTAATGGGATTTTTTTGAATGGTGTAGTGGGGTGGGGTCCATTCCATCTAGGTTTTCCCTCCGGAAGCAATGACCCTGAGCCAGGGAGGTGTAGGAGGACAGATGGAAAGAAGTGGCGGTGCTCTAAAGATGCGGTGCCTGATCAGAAATACTGTGAAAGGCACATTAATAGAGGCCGCCATCGTTCAAGAAAGCCTGTGGAAGGCCAAGCTGGCCGTAGTGTTATCTCTAAATCTACAACTACTTCAAAAGTACTGCAACCATTAATCAATGCTTCTACTCAACATCTTGATAGCAGGTTCATGATCTAATTCAAATATCAGTTTCCTTGTATATATTTCCTACTTACTAAATTTATTGCGGAATTTTCCTTGGACCCTCCAAACTTTTGGTCGTGTGCTTTACATAATCGTAGTTTTTGTGTCAATGTTATAGAATGTTATGCACCTTTAAGTCCCATTGCGTCATTTCCATCCGACCAAACGTGCAAAATTGATAGAGTCTTATGAGACCAAAAGTGTCAAAATATTTTAATAAATTGGGAACTATTAGTGCGAACATTTTTATAATGGGACCAAAAGTGTAAATTATTTGGCTAAAAGTGCAAAACATGTTAAAAACGTGCCAAGGTTAATTCATTTGCTAGATGAATACATACGCGAACTACAAGTTACAATGTGTGATAGGAAACACGAATTCTCAAATAGATGCTTGTATTCATGAATTTGATATAACTAGGTTAAAGTATGTGTATGTTTCAAGAATGTTATTAAATGTCTAGATCACTAGAGATTGTACTAGTTTTTCATTAAGAGTAAATATACTCCAAATTCCGCTAAATATTTCCTTTTTCTTCTTGTTCATTATATTCACAAAATATCCAACAAAAAATACTTAAAAAACTAGGACCTAAAGTGTAATTTTGTAGATACTGGACATTAAATGCTGAAGGTCACGTCTTGTAGGACTGAAAATGCCATTTACCATTTTTACAAAATGTTTGATGAATGTGCATATTACCCTGCCTTCTTTTCTAAAATGACTAACATTTTATGACAGAACAAAAGGAATTCAAGGACTCCCCTTAATACCTTCTACAGTTGATCTCAAGTCTAAAGATGAACCTTTAGCCCTTCAAAAGCAACATGTCTCGTTCGAAGAATCATCTCTCTCAGAATTCGGACTCGTTTCCTCCGATTCCCTCGTCAATCCTTCCGAAAAATTCTCTTTCTTGGGCTTCAATGAGAAAGAATCAACTCATCATCAACTCCCAGTTCACCATTTTATCGATGATTGGCCAAAAGATCAGTCTAATCGAGAAGATTTGAGATCAGATTGGACCCAACTCACAATGTCCATCCCTGTGGCCTCAGAGAAATCTGCCATGTCGACTCTAACGTTATCATCTCATGAACTGGACCCGATTCATATGAGCCTTTGTCTCAGAGAACCAATTCAAAAGCAACCATGGTTACCCGTTTCTTGGGGGAATTCAATGGGGGGACCATTAGGAGAAGTGTTGACCACCACAAGTACTTCCGAAGCAGCAGCTAAGAACTCGTCTTCTCCGACTGGTGTGCTTTCTAACTGCAGTTCAGGAAGCAGTCCACACAGCACCGACAACAATAAGATGATTAGAAACTAATGAGAGATGGTTTTCGGAATTTTATGCGACCTTGTTTCTGTATTCTGTATTATTATTCGTCTTTCCTTTATGATGTATGATTTTCGTGCAAGTGTTTTTAGGTAGAAACTATGCTTTTTACTTTAAACTTACTAATACTGGTTTATGGCCTGCTATAATGTATGCTTCTATTCTCTTTAATGTTATGACTGTATCTATTCTTAAATCATTGATCCTTGTCTAGATTGAGACCATGAGGTGGCCTAAAATTTTTTTTTCCAAAAATATTTTGCACTTTTGGTTCCATTACCTTCATTGGGATCAAAAGAGTAAATCTGTTACAAGCTTATGGGACCAAAATCGTCAAATAGAGACTATTTTATGAGATCAAAGCTGCAAAATCGTTAGATCAAAACTGCAGTTTGATATAATGCAAGACCAAAAGTCAACATTTTTTGGGAAAAAGGTTGGGAAAAAAAGAAATTGGGATAAAAAGTAGAAGCTCTTTCTTTTTTTAAAAAAAAAAAATGATTTTAAGGCAAAATTGCAGAAAACGTTCCAAACTAATCAGTGATTTTAGATTTTCGTTCAAAATTATATCACCTCATTGAATTTTGTCCCGTAATTTAATATTTTTTGAATATCGTCCCACCGTTAATTATGAGATGGAAATTGCGTATATGTCCGTTAAATTGCCACATGGCTGCTTACGTGTCACGGCGTGACAAATTTTAGCATGAACAATTATACAATAATGTAAAATTTGTCCCAAACTAATTACAAGATTGAACGTCATTTCTATTAAATTAAAAAGTTAATATTGGGACTAAATTCATGCAAAATGGTAAACAGGACGAAATTCGACCAGTTGATATTGTCTGAAATGAAAAACCAAAATTAGTAATTAGTTTGAGATAATATGCCCAAAAAATATTAAATTACTGAACGAAAATCTAAAAGCATTAATTAGTTTGAGACGTTACCTTGATTTAAGCTGCTATTCCACAACAATTTATATATATTAGTGTATAACACACGTTAGGAGAAAAATAATAAAATTAAACTTTTTAGTTAGCCTATTATGTCTCAAAGCTTTTCATTGAGGAATGAATGTATTGTACTGCAAAAATGAAGAAGAGTACTATCACAGGATAATTTTACAGTATTAAAATTGAGAATATAAAATTAAGGACTCCATTCTTTTGTCTTCTATTCAATAATTTCCATTAAAATAATTGGGCCTGACAAGAGATTAATTGGCCAACTTTTTGTTATGTCAATTAGCTTTAGTTGATGGGCTCAAGGCCCACATATCAAGAAAAGGAAAAGGAGAACACTTGCCCATGGCCCGAACCTCTAGGAGACTAGGATGATTTGAAAATAAAATAAAATAAAATATAAGTACCATAATAAAATAATAAAGATAATAAATGTATCCTCTTCATTCCGCTTTCTATTTTCTTAAGAACTTTTATCCTTTCTTTTAAATTCTCGATTTCTTGTTTAATAATTAATAATACAATGACCTCTGCATTTGCTTCACCATCCGCCATTAAACCTCCGAATTGGGTTAACCAGCAGAAGTTATCATTCACCTCTGGACTCCCTCTCGGCTTCACTTTACCTTCGAGAAAGTTCTTTTCTTTAACGGCTAACCAGAACAAAAAGGTGAATTCTTTAATGTTTCGGGTTATTGAGATTGAGCTTGAAAAATTATATTCATGAACATATAGTCTTGCTTCTTGAATTGAATATCTTGTATTTTTCCATGTTCAAAGAATAAGGTCTTTTTTATTTTTATTTTTATTTTTTTGTTATAAAAAGGAATGCAGTTGCTGTGGTTGCAATTGATAACTAAAATGTTTCTAAATTCAGGTTGCAGTCACATTGCAGCCTTTGTAGCTTTATTAGCCGTATGAGCTTTCAGTTGCAAAATTATGTGTATTTAGGGCAAAAGATCTTCTCTATTTAATGGACTTACATCTAAGACAAAGAGGTCTTGGGTTCGAGTGTCGATATTTATTCTAGTTTAATACTTGTCTTTGTAGTTGGTTTGGCAATCTTTGTATTTGGTAGTAATGGAATAAATTTTCTGATGTAATGATGTAATTACGGTTTCATCCAAAAAAACAAAAAGAAGCGCAGAGTATTTAGGCTTCCATATTTGGTGTTTACTAGTGTACTATAAGAATCAAATTACGACGTTCGACAAACTCATAAATGTTAATCCTGCATAAACTATTACAAGTAGTCGAAGTGTAAGTATAAATAGATTGATTAAGTAAGGAGATTTTCATTAATGTATTTAACTTTGACAAATTTGAGGCTGTGGTAGTCATGCATAACTTACTTGTTGTCCCCTTGATCTTTTGATGTGATTGGGAGAGAGGTAATAAAGGGGGGAAATTTTTCTTGTTTGAACCATTTTGTTAAGTATTAAACCATGTTGAAGTTAAAATGTCTCTGGTATTTGTTGTAAATGTGGATTGTGGATGCCCAATAACATACTGCAAAACGTCTTACTTCTACTTATCTCAAAATTTGCGAAGAAACTTTCCAAAATCTTTATATGCTTTTAGCTAAATATGTGAATTACATGTTCTAGCAACCAAAAAACAAAGTATATAACCTATTTGATTGAATCCTTCTTCTTAAATGAATCAAATGTTATGGAACTTTGATTAGCACTACTACCTGATTCTCGTTCATAAGATTTTAGGATAAAATATGTAGCTCTTTGAACTACTAAGGGTGAGCCATAGTGACCTGTTCTTAGTATTTTGTTAAGTCTAAATATGTTGTGGTTTATTTGTTCATATAGTCCTTTTGAAGGTATATAATAAGATTGCACTAATAAGTGCAGAACTTTGAGAATTAACATATATTATTAAAACTTAAGTGTTCCATTCGAAATCTTGCGTGCTAGACTAGATAGTCTCTTTAGTGAAGTTATTTCTTAGCTGGTGAGGCTTGTCTGTGAATCGGAGCATTTTTACCTTAGTTGCTTTCTTGTTATAATATCACCTATTTTCCTGAGGTCTGGAATATGTTGTTATTTATTTTAAATTTAAAGTGTTGGGCACCTTTCATTAACTTGGTATTCACTTTCTTTCTTTTATTCAGTGACATGAATCTGCATGTATATATCTCGGTTCAGTATATTAGTTTATGGATATGTGCACGTGGTTGAAGGTGTTATTGAGAAGACAGGTTATAATTTCCTCATATTTCTGTATTGTGCGGTGCAAAATTGTTTGTTTTGTTCCACAAAACTATACCCTCAGCACTTTGAGTCCCGTACTTTACAAGATTGCACTTTTGGTCTCACTTCACGAGATTGCAAGTATTTTGCACTTTTATCCCATAGGACTGTCACAGTTTTCCATGCTTTGTTGAATGGAAAAGAGAAGATAACATGGGTTTAATTATCTGCCCGCGACTGTGAGTTATGGATTAGCAAATGGGTTTAGACGATAAGATTTCTAGTCATAAAGCTAATTATGATTTCATTTTTACTCAGTTCCATTTTTCGCTCGATTAGCAAATTGATGTTCTTCCGAAAGCTTTTGGTTATCTATCTAATTCTGTTTTTTACATGATGAAACTAGGACCCATTTCTCCGCTTTCAAGTCTCCTGCTCCCTTGAAGTCGAAAGGGCTCTGGTGCAATCCGTGGCCTCAAAGGTAGAAAAAACAAAGTTAGAATTTTCCGATGAAATTGATGCATCGAAGAATATAATTGAGCTAGATCTGAAAATAGCAACTACCAAAGATGTTAAAAGCACCCCAAAGACATCAACAGCCAATGAAAAGAACCCGAAAAAGCTTAGCAGTAGTGCAGCCAAGAGCTACAGCCTTGACTATACTCGGGTTATTAGATATCCTCTTGTGACTGATGCAGCTGTAAAGTTAATTTTAGAACGCAATACTTTGGTTTTTGTGGTCGACAAAAATGCTGATAAGAACATTATCAAAGAAGCTGTTACGAAGATGTTGAAGATCAAGGCTAAGAAAGTAAATACCTCGATTACACCCGATGGTACTAAGAAGGCGTTTGTTATGCTTGCTCCAGAATGTAGTGCCGTGGATATTGCCAAGAAGATTAAAGTTTTGTGAATCAAATATTTGGTTGTTTGAAGTATGTAGATATTTGACAGCAATCTAGATTTTTGTTCCACTCCCATTCATATTTTACCTACAATTGTAGTATTGTACACGTGACTTCTAATGTTATATGTTTGAACTGAGACATTTGTACTTCATGAAAGATATCAACTTCTTATAAGAGGCAGCTACATTTGATTTGGTTGAATCAACTTAACCACAAGGTAAGTTCATTCATGTTATATACTCCATATGATTTTTCATTCTATTAGTGATCAAATAATAATTTGTGTTTGTGTGAGCAACTTTCATCTAAATTGGATTTGGACAAAATCTTCTCCAAATTTGTGATCAGGTGATTAATGTCAAAAGGGATACAATTAACAACATTCTTTTTTGGTAATTATTCAGGGAAGTTTCTGTATGCTGCTTGTTACTCCAAGTGTTTGAAATGCACATGTCAACTTAAACATAATGCAAAACGGAGTTTAAACATCACAATACAATTTACAGACCCTTATAAGTTATAATTCAATATTCTGTTATTTCACCAAACAAATCATACAAGAGTCTTTTGCTTGAGGCTTGTACATAATTTTCTCAAAGTAGTCACCAACACTTAAGACTATATTTCCCACTAAAATGTGCCCATAGGATGCATATTTAGCATAATAAAGGCATATAGAATCTCCTTCTAGCTAGAGCCGAAAATCAAATCAAACTATTTGATACTCGATTCGAGCTCGTACGATAAAATCTCATTTGATCTCGGTTCGTCACACAAATCAAACAATCTTGAACATTATTCTTCGTTTGATGACGTTTGAAGCTCTCGAGCTCGAGCTCGATAAGTTAAAATCAACAAAATACATGTAAAAGTATAAAGCTACTCGATACTCAGACCAGCTCGTTCGATAAAAGCTCGTTTGAGTTCGATTTGTTAGACAATCAAATCAAGCTCTAATACAAAATTTCAAACTCGATCAAATTCAAATCAGGCTCGAATAGTACATAATTAATCGTTTATACCCCTAGTGTTGGCCATATGTGGCACTTAACAATTACCCTTTCAAGTAAATTGAATTTGTGATCGTAAATTTACTTTGATTAGCTTTTTCCTTAAATTTTTATGATTGCTTTCATCCTCCAAACCTATATCACGTCAAAATGTGATACGTCCACTGAATTTAGATCCTATTTTCCACAGGGCTTTTACATGAAATCTAAATATTCATAGGATCCTCCACAATATAATTTTTACTAGGAAAAATCTAATAATTGGTCATGTCTTAATAACTTAGAATTGAAGAAAAGAAAAGACATGTGACTAAAGCCTTGACCCTCGAGATTTTGTGTGTGATCTGCAGATTCCGTTGGAGATCTAATTTGAAGAGTAGAAAGCAAAATAAAAAGGTTGTAATGATCAACAACCAAAAGAGAAGAAAAGATATGAAGGCCGGGGTACTTGTCAATTACCTAACCGACCCAAGAGCAAAGAAATTAAGTGGACCAGCCAAAAATCATTTACCAAAATATATCATTATTAATATTGCGGATTTGATATTCTACCAACCATGTTGTGTTTGTCTCTTTTGACTAATTATGATTAGTACAATTATAAAGAATGATAATATTCCACATGTTCATGTACGCAGTGGCACCACATTTGAAACTCTAAGAAGAGTTTAATCGTGAGAAATAATTAAGAAGCATGTATGAGTATTTAAAATCAAGAAAATTAATATTCTATCACAAATGAAGACAAAAGAGGTGAGCACTTTAGAATTATGGGTCTCTTAAATGCTCCCACTAAATAAAGTTATAGATTTTTTCATATTTTTATTTAACCAAGACTCTATGACTCTAACGAACTGATTAAATACTCATTTCTCAAAATTCAATATTTATTTTATTTTTCAAATGTCTCGAAGCTATCTTTGAAAATGTTATTTTCATCAAAATACCACCTCACACGATGTAATAGTATAAAATCATCAATTCTTTTTTCTTTTTTAAACATTATTATATTATTACATTAATTAGTACATTAGTCATTGTATCATAAATATATTAACTCACTATTAAAAGTACAAAAATAAATAAGCTAACAAAACTAATATTAACCCAAGATCTCTTGCTCTCTTGATTTTGGAGTCTCGTCTTTTACTACTAGGCTACATATTTATTAATTCTATATTACTATTTTGAGACCAACAACGTAAATGTGTTTGAAAATTTGCATCTAAAACTTTGGATCAAAGTATCAAACTAGATTGGAGAAAGAAAAAGGACAAATGAAGTGGTGCCTTTATATGAATAAAACAGAAAATTTATGAAATTTCTGGAACTACAAATTATTTGGTAGAGGTGAGACTAAAAGTCCACATTGCATTGGATATTAAGACCGATTGATCATTTCTTATATGGCATTGGACAATTTAGCTTGTGTGTTACGATCCTGATTTTATTATGCTACAAAAGTTATTAGGATTCTTTCCTTTCAGTTGGTTGTCTTCTTCTCTTACTTATTCTATTTCCGTAGGAATCTATTTCCATATTTATCTTTGTTTAGGGGTTGAGTTCTATATAAACACTCATTTTAGTAATGGAATTAGCAATGCTAAGCCCAGGCGAGACCTAGGCGCCCGAGTCAGGCTTAGGCGCACCCAGGAACGACTCAGTCAATGCTAAGTCGAGGTTCAATTTTTTGCTCCGACCCGTTTGTTAGTAACGGAATTAGCAACAAAAACCAAGCATGGCCTAGGCGCCTCAACCAAGCCCAGGCGAGACCTAGGCGCCCGGGTCAGAGGCTCAAGCGCGCCCCGGAACGACTGAGTCAATGCTAAGTCGAGGTTCAATTTTTTGCTCCTACCCGATTGGCGACAAAATACCGGCATATTTTATTCAACGGAATAATTTTGATGCTATATTCTGTCACAATGTTTCCAACAGATTGGCGAGAGAATACCAACAAATTTCTGCCGTTGGAAATCAGTTAGTAATTTTCCTACGCATTTCCAACAGCAAAAATAATCGCAAAAAATATTCGGGCCCGATCGTTCATCTCCGACGCTAATACCAACAAAAATGAACCGTCGCAACATTTACCAACGGAAAAAACACTGTTGCTGCATTTACCTACGGGGCCTTCACCTACGAATTAACTAATGAAAAAAAAGGGTCGCTACGCATGAATACCAACGAAAATCAAGGCTTCACCAACGGAATCTGCCGTAGGTGAAGCCCAGTTTTCTTGTAGTGAGATGGACTGTAATAGTCTCACGTGTTGAACTTTCTTCATCTATATATTTGTTCAGATTGAGACTAGAAGTTACTCAAGACCGTCAAGGTGAACTTAATTAATACATGCAATCCATGTGTTTATCCCGTAGAAACGGGTAAGAGTCAATTATATACATAATAGTTTATGTGGGGAATATCCGTTGAACCTGTGAATAAATACCTTCCCTTAGTTTAGTTGCCCACTAAAACATAGTTTTATATTTATGTGGTTTAGCCTCCCTTAACACTAATAAATTTTAATCAATCAAAGTCATTTAAAATGGAATGACATATGCATCCCTTTCTGCTTTGGGGTTAATTAATTGGGTTACGTACTAAATTAAGTTGTCATCTAATTAGTACTTAATCCATAACCATCCAATTAAACAAATAGTTAAGTGGGTGTAGCCGTGTAGGTTTTATACTTTGATATTTCTGGTTTGCTTGTTAATTTATAGAAAGAATCATATTCGCCGTCTCTGATTGCCTACATCAATGTGTTTCATTTTCCCCAATCGTTTATTCTCTTTGATTGTGAGTATTGATATGTAATAAATATTAAAAGGACAAAACATTATTTTGAAGTGGCCACCTTAAGAAATATTAGCAATTTGCTTATGGAAAAAATTCACTTTTTTGCTTTAATACAATTAGATTTCTATATATTGCTATCTTGAGTTAGAAAAATTTATAAATGAGTATTTGATTGAATTTTTGCCATTGCTCTGCCACCTTTTTTTTTTTGACTTGCCATGTTAATTTGTACATAAGATTCGAAACAATTAAGCTTTTAGTTATACTCATGCACTATTAGTGTCAAAGTGTGTCATGTTTATTACCTTAATATCATATTGCAGTTCTCAGAAAATATTAAAGTTATACACTAACAGTCCTTGTAGAATATACAAGAGAGAAAAGTAACAACAATTTGGGACATAACATATATATTACTAATCTTATACTATAATAAGCTTGGAAAATCTCACTAATATAGAATAATATACTAGCCCTATATCATTAGGTCAAGTTGTACTTCTTTGAATAAATGTGGAGGCAAAACAAACATATATACACACGTGTATATTCATACACGTACAAAGGTGACATGCATAAAAATTTGAACAGTGTGATTTCATATGTTGCATTACGAACAATTTATAGTAATTATATCTTGTGTGAATAACATGCTTGTTTTGTTGTTAATTTGAACCTATTTGCCTTAACATGATGCATGTACTTAGTAAATAAAAATTATTTTGTATCTGTAACCAAATAATGTAACTAATAAACCTCCACTAATAAATAATTTCAAAAGAAAAAGAAAAACAAAATTCGAGGAGAAAAACTAAAAAAAGCATATTGCAAGACGTAATTATATTAGAACACATAATTGATTTAATAAAGACAAACTTTAGACTCATTAATAATTTACAAAACAATTCACTCTAATTTTCCCGAATACAGAGCCACTGTTCCTAAATCAGTCCCAAAATTCCCCTAGTTTCTTCCTCTTCTACCTTTAATAATTTACACTACTTCACGTTTGATAGTGCTTCATTTTCATGGCTAATAATTTTATTTATCATATTTATATTATTAAAGATTGGTTCCGTTTAATTGACGTGGCAACGTTAGTGCATGGCCATGTAGATTGATTCAAATGTTGTTGAAGCTGCCGTACAAGCAGTACTTGTCGTATGTCCCACAATCTTTGCCTGAGCACCACTGCCTCCGACCGGAGACATTCGTTTTCCGTACATACGAATTGGTTTTGATTCACCACAAACCGAAGCCGGTTCATTAGTTCTCGGTTCACAATCTTAAGCCGGTTCATTTGGTTCCTCATGTTTTCCAAGTGTTTCTGTTTTCTCATTCTGGACCGCCGAGCCGACTCCCGGTTCGATAGCATGCGCCTGCGCTTTCGCTCATCAATGACTTGGCCGGTCTCATCAGAACCGGAACTTGAGTTTTTCGGTCTTTTCCGGTTCGGTTCGTCTGAACCGGGATTTGGTGTTATGGGTATTGGGTTTGACGTGTCTGAACCGGAGTTGGAACTGACCGGTTCTTGAGAAGGATGTGGGCTAAAAACATGATGTTTTGGGGAGGAAATCGGATCAAAGTGAAACGACATCGGTTCAAGGGGTTCCCACGGCGGAAAACCGCTTTCGAAATGAGGCAAGGGGTTTTCGAACAACGACAACTCGGAGAAGGGCATGGTCGGAAAACCGTTTAATTACTAAGAGGGGCAGAGGAGTGGAGGGGAAAAGGGAAGAAATGTAGTATTGGAGTGTGGTATTTATGGGCAAAACCATAAGGGCATTCTGGTCATTACACTATATAACTTTTGAGTCAGGCGCCACTAATTCTAGTGGGGTAGCACTTGTCTTTTTTTGAGGTGGGAACGCGGCTGACATCAGCAAATGGGTCCCCTTTTCAAGCTTAGTCATGAAGAAACAAAACAGGTGGGTCATAATGGACACGTGTTGGTTTTTAGTAAGATGTGCATTCAGTAAGCGTGTGATGGGAGTTTAAACTGTTGTAATTGAATCCTAATATTTAAATTCAAGAACAAGAACAAGTTAATTCCATGATCTTATTTTCAAATGTGTGTTTGTATACAAAAATTAATTTAATTAAATTTATGTATCCACTATATATACTTTAATACTTTAATGGGATTATGGGAGAATGATAATATGTTACCACTGCAATCATTTTTGTCCATGCCACCGTACATGACCTATGAATTATGATATGATATCTTTCGTATATCAAATATTTAAATAACTATAGTGGCCCAATTAAATAATCTCCTAAAAAGAAACCTTGGTCGACATAATTGTTTTCATCTCCATGGTTGATGCTGACAATAAAATGTTCTACATGGATTAAATTACTTCAATCAACTTTTGAGGTGAGCTAAAACCCAGTCTTACGGACCTTAATTAGTCCAATTCATAAAAAATCTAATAATTGATTTGTCTTCCAATTATCAATTGTGGATTCATTTTCTTATTTCTCAATTGTTCATATAATATCCTCATTGTAAATAGCTTTATGTTTATGAAGATGATAATTGGACTTTAGGTTTTTGTTGAAATGTTGGTAATTGTTCTATTGTTGTGGCGGAGTTGTTGGCACTCCGAGAGGGACTCACACTTGCTTGGGATCGGAGGTTTCAACAAATTGAGGTGGTGGTGGATTCGGAAGTTGTTTTTACCCTTGTCTTTAAAAAGGACAATGTCGAGCACCCTTTGGCTAACATTTTAGAGGATTGTCGAGTTTTACTTGGAAAACCATGGGAAGTCAGTTTTCAACACATTAGGTGTACCGCGAATGAGTTGGTGGATTCATTTGCAAAAATGGAACATCAGCTCGAGATCGGAATGAAGCTTCAATGGATTGAGACACCGACCTCCATTAGGACTGTTTTTGAGAAAGACCTTGTTTAGTCTCTCCTTTTTTGTTTTTTGTAATGTCCTCATTGCAATAATTAAGAAATTTTCTTTGTTACAGAAAAAGACATGTGATGATATCCAAACATAAAGATTTACTTGTCAATTAGTATCAAAATAGGGTTGTAATTTGTAGATATCCTGTCAATAGGTGGCAGTGTGACACTGAGATGAATCGAACTTGCGGGATAAAGAAAACAGTGTGTTTAGGAGAAAATATCGTATCATGAGGTGTTCAAATTTAATGTGTCTTTCCTCCGTTATTGAGAGTCTCATGTGAGCAGGTTTTTTTTTTTTTTTTTTTTTTTTTTTGAGAAAAGCTGGATAACATGATTATTTGATTTTTATATAGTCTTGGACAATTTATATACACATTTTGAGATAATTTTTAAGGAAAGTTGTTGTGTTTTTGAGGTTGAAGAATCAGTTGTACAATTGAAATCAACTTGATTATTTATTTGTTTAACTATTTTGGTAGTTAATTGGAGGAGAGTGATTTTAGAAAGAAATTTCATTCAATTGCTTTCTTACATCACATTTGAGTAGTACACTCATATTTATATTTGCTTGAAAAACTCTAGAATATCTATTTCTATCCTAGTTTTTAGTACAATCTATATTTTCGAGATTTATCGTCATTTATCTTAGATACCTAGGATTATATGAGATTTATCTAGATTCTTCTATCAATTATTTCAATTACATGATATCTCATGATAAACCTAGAATTTTCTAGAATCTTTAGGAAAAATCTCACATTTCAACAAAAGTTAATCTCAATTCATTTTGGTGAGTTTTATTCAATCAATGTGGTTAGTATATGGTATCAGAGCCACATGTTAATGTGAGACACATCTCCTTCCGTGATGGTATTCATTTGTCCATGTTTTCAGTTACACCTATTTGTTTTGTTCGTATGTTGGGATCTTACCCATATATCGCAATTCATTATATTGAACTTTCGATGTATTCGGTGTTGGGCTTGCATCTTGCACCCACATGTTCATACCGCCCTCACGCGAAGGGAAGAATGTTAGAGAATTAAAGTCCCACATAAATTGAACATCAAAACTAAGTGATTTCTTGATCAATTCTCACCTACTGAGCTAACTTTTTATACGAGTTAGACCTAATTCATTTATATGTATTTAGCCCAATCCGGATAGAAAATTTAGTATTTAATTTGTTGTTTGCATGAGTTTTGAATCGACTGTTGACACAACTAAATTAAGATATTACAAAAACCCATTTAAATTAATTAATTGAATTTTGTGTCTAAATTGGCCCGTGGATATAATGCGATCTAAAGTTGAACAATAATATTTATTACAGGATAGATCTTGAAGGTGTTTTATTAGGCTCCACGATTAATTATCTTATATTTTTCCCACCCCCCCCCCCCCCCACCCCCCCCCCCCCCCACCCCCCCCCCCCCCCACCCCCCCCCCCCCCCACCCCCCCCCCCCCCCACCCCCCCCCCCCCCCACCCCCCCCCCCCCCCACCCCCCCCCCCCCCCACCCCCCCCCCCCCCCACCCCCCCCC
Organism: Penstemon davidsonii; assembly: GCA_034814905.1. Classification (NCBI taxonomy): domain Eukaryota; kingdom Viridiplantae; phylum Streptophyta; class Magnoliopsida; order Lamiales; family Plantaginaceae; genus Penstemon; species Penstemon davidsonii. The sequence continues at coordinate 12,890,200 of JAYDYQ010002688.1, forward strand.
CCCCCCACCCCCCCCCCCCCCCACCCCCCCCCCCCCCCACCCCCCCCCCCCCCCACCCCCCCCCCCCCCCACCCCCCCCCCCCCCCACCCCCCCCCCCCCCCACCCCCCCCCCCCCCCACCCCCCCCCCCCCCCACCCCCCCCCCCCCCCACCCCCCCCCCCCCCCACCCCCCCCCCCCCCCACCCCCCCCCCCCCCCACCCCCCCCCCCCCCCACCCCCCCCCCCCCCCACCCCCCCCCCCCCCCACCCCCCCCCCCCCCCACCCCCCCCCCCCCCCACCCCCCCCCCCCCCCACCCCCCCCCCCCCCCACCCCCCCCCCCCCCCACCCCCCCCCCCCCCCATTTTATTTATTTTAAAATATCAAACCTTGAGGTTTTTCTATATACATTTAATCTTTAAGGAATTATGGGTTTAAATTTCTTCTGTCATGTAATTAGACTATTGTTCTTCATAGAAATCTCTGATTGATTTTAACCACACATATTCAATATGTTCTGCAGTTAAAATAATTCATGTCAATCTGCAAATGTCAGGTTCTGAGCTTGTGTTTTGTAATTAGTTTAATTGTTTCCAATGATTGTACTACACGTTGTCTATTTGCTTTGTAATGTTTTATGGACATGTGATTGTGTTCTATTATTGATATCAGTGATTAATACATGTCTAAATGGATCTTTAGAAATGTTTGTGTGTATATGATTTGTAACATTTATTGAATTAACTTTTGAGGTTTTTTGACGTTGAACTCTATTTTATTAATAGATGTTTCCAAGGATGGTTAAGGGTGCTCTTGGTAAAGGGTTGTTAAGTCGTGTCTTCTTGGCCCGTCAACTTGTAAGTTTTTTTATTATTGGGTAATGTTATTTTTGAAAAGTGTTAATTATTCAAATAATGGCTGCTTGTAATTATTTTTATCATTGGTTCCCATTGTTCTTCTGAAAATTTATATCAATTATAAATAATAATGTGTAATTTATAAATAATGGTTGCTTGTAATTATTTTTTCATTGGTCACCATTGATCTTCTAAAAATTTATATCAATTAAATAATAAATGGTAATTTATTTTGTAATTATTTTTATCATTGGTCCCCATTGTTCTTCTGAAAATTTATATCAATTATAAATAATAGATGGTAATTTATTTTAATGTGTAATTTAGAATTATTTAAATACATTGTTTTTTGAATTATTTTTAAATATGTTGTTGTCTTTTTGTAGATCTCTGGACCCGAGAAAAACGCATTGTCAGCCATTGTTGATGCTCAAAAGTATAGGTGTTCTGAGAAGACCCTAATAGAGATGGTCATTAACTTGGAGAAGACTTTTGTTGTTGATGACACTATGGATGACAATGCTGCAAATATTTACATAAGTAGATCCGCTCATGAATTTTTTTCAAATCAAGTCTCAAGTATAAAGACTTTCGAAAATCGAGTGAAAAAATATATGAAATTGGTCTAATGTTTAGCGTTATGGAACTTTTGACCAAGAGCTATGGTTTGAAAAAGTCTATAGAATCAGAAGGAATTGTTCAGGCTATTAAAATTCAAGGAAATAAATATAATTTTGAGATGGAACAAGATATTGAAGAAAGATTGACCATGAGTGAAGAAATGATGGAACTTGGAACTATGGTAGATAAACTTATATTGCAACTCTCAAAAATTGACTCTACCTCTCCTAAAGTAGCTGGTGTGGATTCTGATAATGGGAAGGAAAGCAATGGTATGAAAGGTGTTGGGAAGGTTTCTAATCGTGGAACTGGTTTAGAGGTTGGCAATTGTAGTAATGGTGATGGCAAGGATCCAAATGTTGATAACAGTTCGAAGGGAAGCAACTGTATGTGTGGTGCCAAGGTTTTTGATACTGGCAATGGCAATGGTTTGAACGATGGTGGAAGTGGTTCTGATGTCAGCGGGGATTCTGATGGAGGCAGGGGTTTTGATGTCAGCGTGGATTCTGATGGCGGCAGGGCTTCAGATGGTTGCAGGGATACTAATGGCGGTGGTGCTTCTGAAGGCTGCAAGGTGTCACGCCCTGACATTTTGCTGGGCGCAAAATGGCGCGACACGGAGACCCGATGGACGGGAGAGCGGCTCTGGGGAGCCAGGGACGGAGACACATCTACCTTGACGAAGGAAGTGCGTGACCAAGGAACCAAGGGTGAGGTTTCGCACGAACAGGACTCCGCTCAGGGGAGCGTCGATGGCCCGGGGAGAGGACCTTGGCAGCCAGGCAGGGGGCCGGGCTGGCCAAGCAGCATGGACGGGCGGCCAGACATATGACATGGTCAGCCCGGGACGAGGCTGACGCGATAGGCGCGCCCCACGGGACAGTCGGCAAGGCGGGAGGCCTAGCCGGGCCTGATACGAGGCACGTGGGCAAGGAAAGGCCGTTGAGTGGCACTGGGGCATCGCAGGGGTGGCCCAAGCCTTTTGGAAGTGCCAAACCAAGTCTTGGAGGTTCCGGAGGATTCTAGAAGATTCTACACAAGTCCGGGACATTCAAGAGAACTCCGGAGGGGTCCGGAGTATTCCACAAGGTTCCGGAGGGGTCCGGAATGTTCCACAAGGTTCCGGAGGGGTTCGGAATGTTCTAGAATAATGTAGAAGATTCTAGAAGGTTGGGGAACCTTCTAGAAGGACGGAGAACCTTGTAGAAGATGCTAGAAGGTTGGAGAATCTTCTAGAAGAATCTAGAAGGTTGCGGAAGATTGGGGAAGGTTGTAAAACCTCATAGAAGAAGGACGGAGAACCTTGTAGAAGATGCTAGAAGGTTGGAGAATCTTCTAGAAGAATCTAGAAGGTTGCGGAAGATTGGGGAAGGTTGTAGAACCTCATAGAAGGTTCTAGAAATATATAGTAGTATGTAGTAGAACATTGTAGAATGTTCTACATTAAAGTAGTATGTAGTAGAATTTTGTGGAATGATCTAGAGGATCATTCCTAGCCGTTAGATTAGAATAATCTTGGCCATCCATTAGGGGATGCCAACTACTATATATAGGGGTAGGCATTCATTTGTAGGAATCAACTAAGGGGAGATCCCAAGTTTACACATAGAGGTTGTAATCCATCCATGTAATAATATAAGTATTCTTCCAACTCTAGTGTGCTACCTTATTTTTATCATTGGTCCCAATTGTTCTTCTGAAAATTTATATCAATTATAAATAATAGATGATAATTTATTTTAATGTGTAATTTAGAATTATTTAAATACATTGTTTTTTGAATTATTTTTAAATATGTTGTTGTCTTTTTGTAGATCTCTGGACCCGAGAAAAACGCATTGTCAGCCATTGTTGATGCTCAAAAGTATAGGTATTCTGAGAAGCCCCTAATAGAGATGGTCATTAACTTGGAGAAGACTTTCGTTGTTGATGACACTATGGATGACAATGCTGCAAATATTTACATAAGTAGATCCGCTCATGAAAATTTTCCAAATCAAGTCTCAAGTATAAAGACTTTCGAAAATCGAGTGAAAGAATATATAAAATTGGTCTAATGTTTAGCGTTATGGAACTTGTGACCAAGAGCTATGGTTTGAAAAAGTCTATAGAATCAGAAAGAATTGTTGAGGCTATTAAAATTCAAGGAAATAAATATAATTTTGAGATGGAACAAGATATTGAAGAAAGATTGACCATGAGTGAAGAAATGATGGAACTGGGAACTATGGTAGATAAACTTATATTGCAACTCTCAAACATTGACTCTACCTCTCCTAAAGTAGCTGGTGTGGATTCTGATAATGGGAAGGAAAGCAATGGTATGAAAGGTGTTGGGAAGGTTTCTAATCGTGGAACTGGTTTAGAGGTTGGCAATTGTAGTAATGGTGATGGCAAGGATCCAAATGTTGATAACAGTTCGAAGGGAAGCAACTGTGTGTGTGGTGCCAAGGTTTTTTATGCTGGCAATGGCAATGGTTTGAACGATGGTGGAAGTGGTTCTGATGTCAGCGGGGATTCTGATGGAGGCAGGGGTTTTGATGTCAGCGTGGATTCTGATGGCGGCAGGGCTTCAGATGGTTGCAGGGTTACTAATGGCGGTGGTGCTTCTGAAGGCTGCAAGGTGTCACGCCCTGACATTTTGCTGGGCGCAAAATGGCGCGACACGGAGACCCGATGGACTGGAGAGCGGCTCTGGGGGAGCCAGGGACGGAGACACATCTACCTTGACGAAGGAAGTGCGTGACCAAGGAACCAAGGGTGAGGTTTCGCACGAACGGGACTCCGCTCAGGGGAGCGTCGATGGCCCGGGGAGAGGACCTTGGCAGCCAGGCAGGGGGCCGGGCTGGCCAAGCAGCATGGACGGGCGGCCAGACATGTGACATGGTCGGCCCGGGACGAGGCTGGCGCGATAGGCGCGCCCCACGGGACAGCCGGCAAGGCGGGAGGCCTAGCCGGGCCTGATACGAGGCACGTGGGCAAGGAAAGGCCGTCGAGTGGCACTGGGGCATCGCAGGGGCAGCCCAAGCCTTTTGGAAGTGCCAAACCAAGTCTTGGAAGTTTCGGAGGATTCTAGAAGATTCTACACAAGTCCGGGACATTCAAGAGAACTCCGGAGGGGTCCGGAGTATTCCACAAGGTTTCGGAGGGGTCCGGAATGTTCCACAAGGTTCCGGAGGGGTCCGGAATGTTCTAGAAGAATGTAGAAGATTCTAGAAGGTTGGGGAACCTTCTAGAAGGACGGAGAACCTTGTAGAAGACGCTAGAAGGTTGGAGAATCCTTGAAGAATCTAGGAGGTTGCGGAAGATTGGGGAAGGTTGTAGAACCTCATAGAAGGTTCTAGAAATATATAGTAGTATGTAGTAGAACATGTAGAATGTTCTAGATTAAAGTAGTATGTAGTAGGATTTTGTGGAATGATCTACATGATCATTTCCTAGCCGTTAGATTAGAATAATCTTGGCCATCCATTAGGGGATGCCAACTACTATATATAGGGTTAGGCATTCATGTGTAGGAATCAACCAAGGGGAGATCCCAAGTTTACACATAGAGGTTGTAATCCATCCATGTAATAATATAAGTATTCTTCCAACTCTAGTGTGCTACCTTATTTTTATCATTGGTCCCCATTGTTCTTCTGAAAATTTATATCAATTATAAATAATAGATGGTAATTTATTTTAATGTGTAATTTAGAATTATTTAAATACATTATTTTTTGAATTATTTTTAAATATGTTGTTGTCTTTTTGTAGATCTCTGGACCCGAGAAAAATGCATTGTCAGCCATTGTTGATGCTCAAAAGTATAGGTATTCTGAGAAGACCCTAATAGAGATGGTCATTAACTTGGAGAAGACTTTTGTTGTTGATGACACTATGGATGACAATGCTGCAAATATTTACATAAGTAGATCCGCTCGTGAAATTTTTTCAAATCAAGTCTCAAGTATAAAGACTTTCGAATATCGAGTGAAAGAATATATGAAATTGGTCTAATGTTTAGCGTTATGGAACTTTTGACCTAGAGCTATGGTTTGAAAAAGTCTATAGAATCAGAAGAAACTGTTGAGGCTATTAAAATTCAAGGAAATAAATATAATTTTGAGATGGAACAAGATATTTAAGAAAGATTGACCATGAGTGAAGAAATGATGGAACTGGGAACTATGGTAGATAAACTTATATTGCAACTCTCAAACATTGACTCTACCTCTCCTAAAGTAGCTGGTGTGGATTCTGATAATGGGAAGGAAAGCAATGGTATGAAAGGTGTTGGGAAGGTTTCTAATCGTGGAACTGGTTTAGAGGTTGGCAATTGTAGTAATGGTGATGGCAAGGATCCAAATGTTGATAACAGTTCGAAGGGAAGCAACTTAATGTGTTGTGCCAAGGTTTTGATGCTGGCAATGGCAATGGTTTGAACGATGGTGGAAGTGGTTCTGATGTCAGCGGGGATTCTGATGGAGGCAGGGGTTTTGATGTCAGCGTGGATTCTGATGGCGGCAGGGCTTCAGATGGTTGCAGGGTTACTAATGGCGGTGGTGCTTCTGAAGGCTGCAAGGTGTCACGCCCTGACATTTTGCTGGGCGCAAAATGGCGCGACACGGAGACCCGATGGACGGGAGAGCGGCTCTGGGGGAGCCAGGGATGGAGATACATCTACCTTGACAAAGGAAGTGCGTGACCAAAGACCAAGGGTGAGGTTTCGCACGAACGGGACTCCGCTCAGGGGAGCGTCGATGGCCCGGGGAGAGGACCTTGGCAGCCAGGCAGGGGACCGGGCTGGCCAAGCAGCATGGACGGGCGGCCAGACATGTGACATGGTCGGCCCGGGACGAGACTGGCGCGATAGGCGCGCCCCACGGGACAGTCGGCAAGGCGGGAGGCCTAGCCGGGCCTGATACGAGGCACGTGGGCAAGGAAAGGCCGTCGAGTGGCAATGGGGCATCGCAGATGCGGCCCAAGCCTTTTGGAAGTGCCAAACCAAGTCTTGGAGGTTCCGGAGGATTCTAAAAGATTCTACACAAGTCCGGGATATTCAAGAGAACTCCGGAGGTGTCCGGAGTATACCACAAGGTTTCGGAGGGGTCCGGAATGTTCCACAAAGTTCCGGAGGGGTTCGGAATGTTCTAGAAGAATGTAGAAGATTCTAGAAGGTTGGGGAACCTTCTAGAAGGACGGAGAACCTTGTAGAAGACGCTAGAAGGTTGGATAATCTTCTAAAAGAATATAGAAGGTTGCGGAAGATTGGGGAAGGTTGTAGAACCTCATAGAAGGTTCTAGAAATATATAGTAGTATGTAGTACAACATTGTAGAATTTTCTACATTAAAGTAGTATGTAGTAGGATTTTGTGGAATGATCTTGAGGATCATTCCTAGCCGTTAGATTAGAATAATCTTGGCCATCCATTAGGGGATGCCAACTACTATATATAGGGGTAGGCATTCATTTGTAGGAATCATCCAAGGGGAGATCCCAAGTTTACACATAGAGGTTGTAATCCATCCATGTAATAATATAAGTATTCTTCCAACTCTAGTGTGCTACCTTATTTTTATCATTGGTCCCCATTGTTCTTCTGAAAATTTATATCAATTATAAATAATAGATGGTAATTTATTTTAATGTGTAATTTAGAATTATTTAAATACTTTGTTTTTTGAATTATTTTTAAATATGTTGTTGTCTTTTTGTAGATCTCTGGACCCGAGAAAAACGCATTGTCAGCCATTGTTGATGCTCAAAAGTATAGGTATTCTGAGAAGACCCTAATAGAGATGATCATTAACTTGGAGAAGACTTTTGTTGTTGATGACACTATGGATGACAATGCTGCAAATATTTACATAAGTAGATCAGCTCATGAAATTTTTTCAAATCAAGTCTCAAGTATAAAGACTTTCGAAAATCGAGTGAAAGAATATATGAAATTGGTCTAATGTTTAGCGTTATGGAACTTTTGACCTAGAGCTATGGTTTGAAAAAGTCTATAGAATCAGAAGGAACTGTTGAGGCTATTAAAATTCAAGGAAATAAATATAATTTTGAGATGGAACAAGATATTGAAGAAAGATTGACCATGAGTGAAGAAATGATGGAACTTGGAACTATGGTAGATAAACTTATATTGCAACTCTCAAACATTGACTCTACCTCTCCTAAAGTAGCTGGTGTGGATTCTGATAATGGGAAGGAAAGCAATGGTATGAAAGGTGTTGAGAAGGTTTCTAATAGTGGAACTGGTTTAGAGGTTGACAATTGTAGTAATGGTGATGGCAAGGATCCAAATGTTGATAACAGTTCGAAGGGAAGCAACTGTATGTGTGGTGCCAAGGTTTTTGATACTGGCAATGGCAATGGTTTGAACGATGGTGGAAGTGGTTCTGATGTCAGCGGTATTCTGATGGAGGCAGGGGTTTTGATGTCAGCGTGGATTCTGATGGCGGCAGGGCTTCAGATGGTTGCAGGGTTACTAATGGCGGTGGTGCTTCTGAAGGCTGCAAGGTGTCACGCCCTGACATTTTGCTGGGCGCAAAATGGCGCGACTCGGAGACCCGATGGACGGGAGAGCGGCTCTGGGGGAGCCAGGGACGGAGACACATCTACCTTGACGAAGGAAGTGCGTGACCAAGGAACCAAGGGTGAGGTTTCGCACGAACGGGACTCCGCTCAGGGGAGCGTCGATGGCCCGGGGAGAGGACCTTGGCAGCCAGGCAGGGGGCCGGGCTGGCCAAGCAGCATGGACGGGCGGCCAGACATGTGACATGGTCGGCCCGGGACGAGGCTGGCGCGATAGGCGCGCCCCACGGGACAACCGGCAATGCGGAAGGCCTAGCCGGGCGTGATACGAGGCACGTGGGCAAGGAAAGGCCGTCGAGTGGCACTGGGGCATCGCAGGGGTGGCCCAAGCTTTTTGGAAGTGCCAAACCAAGTCTTGGAGGTTCCGGAGGATTCTAGAAGATTCTACACAAGTCCGGGACATTCAAGAGAACTCCGGAGGGGTCCGGAGTATTCCACAAGGTTCCGGAGGGGTCCGGAATGTTCCACAAGGTTCCGGAGGGGTTCGGAATGTTCTAGAAGAATGTAGAAGATTCTAGAAGGTTGGGGAACCTTCTAGAAGGACGGAGAACCTTGTAGAAGATGCTAGAAGGTTGGAGAATCTTCTATAAGAATCTAGAAGGTTGCGGAAGATTGGGGAAGGTTGTAGAACCTCATAGAAGAAGGACGGAGAACCTTGTAGAAGATGCTAGAAGGTTGGAGAATCTTCTAGAAGAATCTAGAAGGTTGCGGAAGATTGGGGAAAGTTGTAGAACCTCATAGAATGTTCTAGAAATATATAGTAGTATGTAGTAGAACATTGTAGAATGTTCTACATTAAAGTAGTATGTAGTAGGATTTTGTGGAATGATCTAGAGGATCATTCCTAGCCGTTAGATTAGAATAATCTTGGCCATCAATTAGGGGATGCCAACTACTATATATAGGGGTAGGCATTCATTTGTAGGAATCAACCAAGGGGAGATCACAAGTTTACACATAGAGGTTGTAATCCATCCATGTAATAATATAAGTATTCTTCCAACTCTAGTGTGCTACCTTATTTTTATCATTGGTCCCCATTGTTCTTCTGAAAATTTATATCAATTATAAATAATAGATGGTAATTTATTTTAATGTGTAATTTAGAATTATTTAAATACATTGTTTTTTGAATTATTTTTAAATATGTTGTTGTCTTTTTGTAGATCTCTGAACCCGAGAAAAACGCATTGTCAGCCATTGTTGATGCTCAAAAGTATAGGTATTCTGAGAAGACCCTAATAGAGATGGTCATTAACTTGGAGAAGACTTTTGTTGTTGATGACACTATGGATGACAATGCTGCAAATATTTACATAAGTAGATCCGCTCATGAAATTTTTTCAAATCAAGTCTCAAGTATAAAGACTTTCGAAAATCGAGTGAAAGAATATATGAAATTGGTCTAATGTTTAGCGTTATGGAACTTTTGACCAAGAGCTATGGTTTGAAAAAGTCTATAGAATCAGAAAGAATTGTTGAGGCTATTAAAATTAAAGGAAATAAATATAATTTTGAGATGGAACAAGATATTGAAGAAAGATTGACCATGAGTGAAGAAATGATGGAACTGGGAACTATGGTAGATAAACTTATATTGCAACTCTCAAACATTGACTCTACCTCTCCTAAAGTAGCTGGTGTGGATTCTGATAATGGGAAGGAAAGCAATGGTATGAAAGGTGTTGGGAAGGTTTCTAATCGTGGAACTGGTTTAGAGGTTGGCAATTGTAGTAATGGTGATGGCAAGGATCCAAATGTTGATAACAGTTCGAAGGGAAGCAACTGTATGTGTGGTGCCAAGGTTTTTGATGCTGGCAATGGCAATGGTTTGAACGATGGTGGAAGTGGTTCTGATGTCAGCGGGGATTCTGATGGAGGCAGGGGTTTTGATGTCAGCGTGGATTCTGATGGCGGCAGGGCTTCAGATGGTTGCAGGGTTACTAATGGCGGTGGTGCTTCTGAAGGCTGCAAGGTGTCACGCCCTGACATTTTTCTGGGCGCAAAATGGCGCGACACGGAGACCCGATGGACGGGAGAGCGGCTCTGGCGGAGCCAGGGACGGAGACACATCTACCTTGACGAAGGAAGTGCGTGACCAAGGAACCAAGGGTGAGGTTTCGCACGAACGGGACTCCGTTCAGGGGAGCGTCGAGGGCCCGGGGAGAGGACCTTGGCAGCCAGGCAGGGGGCCGGGCTGGCCAAGCAGCATGGAGGGGCGGCCAGACATGTGACATGGTCGGCCCGGGACGAGGCTGGCGCGATAGGCGCGCGCCACGGGACAGCCGGCAAGGCGGGAGGCCTAGCCGGGCGTGATACGAGGCACGTGGGCAAGGAAAGGCCGTCGAGTGGCACTGGGGCATCGCAGGGGCGGCCCAAGCCTTTTGGAAGTGCCAAACCAAGTCTTGGAGGTTCCGGAGGATTCTAGAAGATTCTACACAAGTCCGGGACATTCAAGAGAACTCCGGAGGGGTCCGGAGTATTCCACAAGGTTCCGGAGGGGTCCGGAATGTTTCACAGGGTTCCGGAGGGGTCCGGAATGTTCTAGAAGAATGTAGAAGATTCTAGAAGGTTGGGGAACCTTCTAGAAGGACGTAGAACCTTGTAGAAGACGCTAGAAGGTTGGAGAATCTTCTAGAATAATCTAGAAGGTTGCGGAAGATTGGGGAAGGTTGTAGAACCTCATAGAAGGTTCTAGAAATATATAGTAGTATGTAGTAGAACATTGTAGAATGTTCTAGATTAAAGTAGTATGTAGTAGGATTTTGTGGAATGATCTACATGATCATTTCCTAGCCGTTAGATTAGAATAATCTTGGTCATCCATTAGGGGATGCCAACTACTATATATAGGGGTAGGCATTCATTTGTAGGAATCAACCAAGGGGAGATCCCAAGTTTGCACATAGAGGTTGTAATCCATCCATGTAATAATATAAGTATTCTTCCAACTCTAGTGTGCTACCTTATTTTTATCATTGATCCCCATTGTTTTTCTGAAAATTTATATCAATTATAAATAATAGATGGTAATTTATTTTAATGTGTAATTTAGAATTATTTAAATACATTGTTTTTTGAATTATTTTTAAATATGTTGTTGTCTTTTTGTAGATCTATGGACCCGAGAAAAATGCATTGTCAGCCATTGTTGATGCTCAAAAGTATAGGTATTATGAGAAGACCCTAATAGAGATGATCATTAACTTGGAGAAGACTTTTGTTGTTGATGACACTATGGATGACAATGCTGCAAATATTTACATAAGTAGATCCGCTCATGAAATTTTTTCAAATCAAGTCTCAAGTATAAAGACTTTCGAAAATCGAGTGAAAGAATATATGAAATTGGTCTAATGTTTAGCGTTATGGAACTTTTGACCTAGAGCTATGGTTTGAAAAAGTCTATAGAATCAGAAGGAACTGTTGAGGCTATTAAAATTCAAGGAAATAAATATAATTTTGAGATGGAACAAGATATTTAAGAAAGATTGACCATGAGTGAAGAAATGATGGAACTGGGAACTATGGTAGATAAACTTATATTGCAACTCTCAAACATTGACTCTACCTCTCCTAAAGTAGCTGGTGTGGATTCTGATAATGGGAAGTAAAGCAATGGTATGAAAGGTGTTGGGAAGGTTTCTAATCGTGGAACTGGTTTAGAGGTTGGCAATTGTTGTAATGGTGATGGCAAGGATCCAAATGTTGATAACAGTTCGAAGGGAAGCAACTGTATGTGTTGTGCCAAGGTTTTGATGCTGGCAATGGCAATGGCAATGGTTTGAACGATGGTGGAAGTGGTTCTGATGTCAGCGGGGATTCTGATGGAGGCAGGGGTTTTGATGTCAGCGTGGATTCTGATGGCGGCAGGGCTTCAGATGGTTGCAGGGTTACTAATGGCGGTGGTGCTTCTGAAGGCTGCAAGGTGTCACGCCCTGACATTTTGCTGGGCACAAAATGGCGCGACACGGAGACCCGATGGACGGGAGAGCGGCTCTGGGGGAGCCAGGGACGGAGACACATCTACCTTGACAAAGGAAGTGCGTGACCAAGGAACCAAGGTTGAGGTTTCGCACGAACGGGACTCCGCTCAGGGGAGCGTCGATGGCCCGGGGAGAGGACCTTGGCAGCCAGGCAGGGGACCGGGCTGGCCAAGCAACATGGACGGGCGGCAGACATGTGACATGGTCGGCCCGGGACGAGACTGGCGCGATAGGCGCGCCCCAACCAAGTCTTGGAGGTTCCGGAGGATTCTAGAAGATTCTACATAAGTCCGGGACATTCAAGAGAACTCCGGAGGGGTCCGGAGTATTCCACAAGGTTCTGGAGGGATCCGGAATGTTCCACAAGGTTCCGGAGGGGTTCGGAATGTTCTAGAAGAATGTAGAAGATTCTAGAAGGTTGGGGAACCTTCTAGAAGGACGGAGAACCTTGTAGAAGACGCTAGAAGGTTGGATAATCTTCTAAAAGAATCTAGAAGGTTGCGGAAGATTGGGGAAGGTTGTAGAACCTCATAGAAGGTTCTAGAAATATATAGTAGTATGTAGTAGAACATTGTAGAATTTTCTACATTAAAGTAGTATGTAGTAGGATTTTGTGGAATGATCTAGAGGATCATTCCTAGCCGTTAGATTAGAATAATCTTGGCCATCCATTAGGGGATACCAACTACTATATATAGGGGTAGGCATTCATTTGTAGGAATCAACCAAGGGGAGATCCCAAGTTTACACATAGCGGTTGTAATCCATCCATGTAATAATATAAGTATTCTTCCAACTCTAGTGTGCTACCTTATTTTTATCATTGGTCCCCATTGTTCTTCTAAAAATTTATATCAATTATAAATAATAGATGGTAATTTATTTTAATGTGTAATTTAGAATTATTTAAATACATCGTTTTTTGAATTATTTTTAAATATGTTGTTGTCTTTTTGTAGATCTCTGGACCCGAGAAAAACGCATTGTCAGCCATTGTTGATGCTCAAAAGTATAGGTATTCTGAGAAGACCCTAATAGAGAGCGTCTCTGGGGGTGCCAGGGACGGAGACACATCTACCTTGACGAAGGAAGTGCGTGACCAAGGAACCAAGGGTGAGGTTTCGCACGAACGGGACTCCGTTCAGGGGATGTTTTGGGTCACAAGCAAATTAAATAAAAAAATATATCCATTTCTAAAGTATTTTTCCAACAAGCATCCATGAATTTTTTTGGTATCAAATAAAAACCAAACACTTAAGAGAGTGAATTATAATGTTGGAGACTAACACAGAATACTCAAAGCATTAAAAACATTAATACTAACAAATAAATCCTCAAAGCATTAATATATCAAAAAATATCAAACAAAATCTAGAATGTTAGACATATAACCAAAAACATATGTTCAATAGTACTATTTGGTTTAGTAAAAAACTAAATGTTAATAGATAAAGATGGTTTAGTACATATGTTCATACTAACATTGTCTTTTCTACTCCCTCTTTGCAAATCATAAGAATAGAGGATCCAAGAGAAGCTCAAAAGTCAATATCAATTTCATCAATGTTAGACCCACCGCCATTTTTCATACCTTTGCTGCCATTAGACACATTAGATCCACCGCCACCATTGCTCTTGCCGCCATTAGAACCACCAGTACCTTTGGAACCTTTGCAGCCATCAGAACCACCATCACCATATAGGAACCCTTGCAGCCTTCAGAAGCACCACCGCCATTAGTAACCCTGCCATTGATGATATTGTCATATCAATGTCAAATTCACTCACGTTTATTTGATAAAATCACCACTATATTGTTATGTATATGTATAAAACCGTTAAAGACGAAGGTCAATTTAACAAATAGACAAATTCTATTTTTTGAGGGTTGTGAAACACTTTTTTCTATATAAAAAATCATATCAACTTTAATTAATAACGATAAGTACTACATTAATTATTTACTACAACATTCCGTTAAGAGTTCAAGTGCAAACATGCATTACTGGTTGCTCTTTTCGATCTTTCAATAATATAAATATTTAGTTCGAATTTTTCAAGAAGTAAGTGTCAATATATTTCAGACGTCTCACAGGCTAATTAATTTTGACTGTATCGCATGATTTTTGTTAAAAATAAAAAGCTTTAACATTTATATGGGAAGAGAGGGAAAAATACATCAAACCCGCCTGTGTTTTGGGAAATATGCACAAAACTCTCATGTATTTTCTTTTTTTTTGCATAGAATCCCCTTGTGTTTTACAAAATGTTGCACACTTTATCTTTAACGTTTAAATAGTTGACACCATTAGTTTGTTTTAGTAATACTATATTATCCTCCATGTTTAATCTATTTACCTATCTATTATATTAATTAGATTTTGTATATAATATTACTACATTAATATTGATAAATAAATTAATATTACACACGCAATGGGATTCTTTGCAAGTGTTTGTAAAATACAAGGGCGTTCTATGCAAAAAAAAAAAAAAGATGGAGGTTTTGCTCAAGTTTTCCCAAACACAGATGGGATTGGTGCATTTTTTCCTATAAAATATTTTAAATTAAATTGATTAAAATTGAGTTTCAGTCTCATTAACATCAAGTGAGATTCACTTTTCATCATTTTTGACGAAAAAAGAATTTTGTGTAACTTTTCGTGAAATATAAGAGGATTCCTTGTAAGTGTTTGTAAAATACAAAGGGTTTCTATGGAAAAAAAACAAAAATACAAGGAGATTTTGTACAATTTCCGCAAAATACAGATGAGTTCCGTGCATTTTTTCTGGGAAGAGACTCTAATATTTAAATTAATAACTTAAAACTTTATTTAAAGTGGGCTAAAAGTCAGGGGTGAAGAAGCACGCTTTGGTTAATTACCCATTCAAAGAAGCCCAATGACTACGTTGATAATTGATGGGCTTAATCGATGGTTACCAAGCAAATATTTCACTTAAAAGTCTAAAACCAACTAAAATAACTGCAAAATCTTATGAGTAGCCTTTGGAAATCACAGGAGGAAAATTATTTTTTTTCGAAAATAGCCCTCATGGGCAAAATAATTCCCATAATTACTTAAACTGGAAAGTATTTTCCTGAAATATACTTTTTGCTAAAAATTGCAGTTGCTAATTGCGATTATATTGAAAATCGCGGTTAGTACTGTAACTGTACTTTTTCATTGATTTTCCTTAAAAAATTAATAAAAATCACAATTAGCAACTACAATTTCTATTATTTATGTAAATCAAACCCCAATTAATGACTTGATGAACTTCAGCTGCATTCTTTCGCAGTTAGCAACTGCGACTTAAGTAAATGTAATAAACGTGAAATTGTGGTTGCTATCAAGTCTTGAAAAAACTTAAACTCCTATTGCACTGCTCAATGTTGAGAGTCTGTTCATCCGCTAACTCTATATGCTTTATGGGCTCATCTCTTGAGTGAATAGCAAATTAACTCCCTGTGTTATTTTAAATAGGCAATTTAATTTCCTGTGATAAATAAAAGGGCAGAATACCTCATTGTGATATCCTAAATAGGCAATTTAACTCCTTGTGATAAGAAAAATGACAAAATACATCAATGTGTTTTTATAAAAGAAGCACATTGCCCCCTCTAAATTGCTCATTAATTCATATCACATGGGGTTAAATTGCTCGTTATTTCATTTCATATGGAGGTAAATTGCCATTTTTTTATATCACAAGGAGGTAAATTGCTCATTATTTCATTTCACAGGGAGTTAAATTGCCTATTTTTATTTCACAGAAAAGTAAATTGTCCACTAGACATATCACATGAAGTTAACTTGTAAAAAAACCCTCATCTGTTTGATGGAAAACATATTGATAGTTCTTTAAAATGATGACATGTGGTCAAAGAGTTACCTGATACTTGTTATTCAATTTAGGGTTATATCCCTTTTCTACCCTCCTTTCTAATTACCCTTCTTCTTTCTCTTCTGCGAGGTTTTTTTTTTTTCTTTTAATATATTCATTGTACATGGTTCATAAGTTAAGTTTGTTAAATGAGCAATTAAAGAAAATGTGGCAGTTTATCCCTTGTATTACAAAAATATGATAGTTTACCCCATGTGTTATAATAAATTATGACAATTTATTCACTATATGTTACAAAACACTTTTCATACACACTCTAAATTTTGGCAAACGATTTACAATCTCATGCTGAAGGTTGTAGGGGTGCACATGGTACTTTGCGGTTTTCTTTAACAAAATTTATATTGTACCAATTAGTACGGTTTTAAGAAATTCAAAACCAAACTAGAGTTTCATGAACCATACCAACACACTCGGTTTTGTGCGGCTTCGGTACGGTACGGTTTTGCGGTTCTTTCAAACATATTTTTTATATAAATTTTTTTATATAGTCGATTACATAGTTGACAAAAAAAATATTTTCCTAAGAAACAAGTCGTAATATATGTTTATTTCTTCACTTTACTTAATATAATATCATAATATCTTACAAACTATTATTTTACATTAAATTAACGCACTGAAAAAGAAAATTTTCACAAATTTGACGACATAATGCGACCTACTTGAGTAAAATTAATTATTTGGTTAATAATTTGATCATTGTGTTAATTTTGTGGAAGAACTTATTATTTGGTATTAATTTGTTGCCTAGAATTTTTGCATTTTAATTTTTCAATAAATAACAATTTAAATGTGTACTAAGTTCGAGCATAATTTTTGTAATTGAATGCGAATGATGAATCATTAAAAAGTCCGTCAAATTTAGTTGTAAACATCAAAAAATGAATCATTAATTCGCGTTTCTTTTCAATTTCGGTACGGTACAAGTTTTTCCATTTTGTGAAGTCTAAAATCGAAACCATACCAAAATACTCGACACAGTTTTCGTCCATACCAAAACCTTTGATTTTAAGGAAAAAAAACCCTAAAATTTGGTACAGTTTGGTACGATATGTGACGATCTGGTACAGTTTAAAAATATTGTGCACCCCTAGAAGGAGGTAAAATGTTTTTTTAAATGTTCACAGGGGGATACAATTTTTTTTTAAATTATAAGGAATAAATTAAATATTATATATTTTACGGGGGTAAATTGGGATTCGCTCTATATTTATTATTATACTATTCCTTTGTGTTGAAGTTTAAAGTAAAATTGGGTTGTGTATGATTGATTGTGGGTTATTGACGTAATAATTGTAGAAGTTAGTATAGTAATTGATTTCTTGATCGTCATGTTACAAATTAAAAAATCTTTAAATTACACAATATTTTAAGTGTCATATTAATTATTCTGATAAACATATTGAATATCTTACCACGAGAGCAATCATTGACATCATTAGGATAACAATTTGCATCATTTGGGACCAACATGTGACTTTATCTTTGATATCTATCGTAGGATCGAGAGTCTATCAATATACTACCGAGTATAAACAACAATGCAACTTAAATATTTTAAATTACAATGTAACTCAAATGCCATATTTTGGCTGTGTGATCCATACGTTGGGCCCTTACCACTAGAGTAATTATACATTGACATTCCCGATTCAACTTGTTGAAACTCATTGTTTAGTTTACGAGTTTCAGATATGGTCTGAAGCAAAATATTTGTGTTTTTTTGATTTATTAGTTTTTCTGAGTTATAATTAGAATCTAGTTTGATTTAAACAAAATAGATTCAATAAATAAGGTAGATCATGTTCATTGGAACGGAAGATTACTAAAGGTGTGAAATAAAATACTAATTTAATTTGATGCTGAAACTTGAAGAAATATAATTTGATGCATGCACCAATAGTAGCATGCCAGGCATTGACTTCGTGGAAGTCTTCGAATCTAGTAACTTATAGGAGTATTTAATATTAATGTAAATTTCCAATAAGATAAACCGATTAGAATAAATGTATCGATTTTTTTTTTTTCATATCAAATTATCCACTAGCTAGCCTAGCGAATTTTTTTTTTTTTGAGATGATGAATACATTGTTACATCAAATACTATATTGAATTGAAACTATTACAATAATATCAAAGTAAAATAATTACTAGTATTAAACTAGAGAAATGCTAGTATGAAACTAGAGAAAATACCCACATTTGTGGGAGTTGAACACATGACCTACTGGTCATGGAGCCTCATCCTTAACCACTTGACTAAGGCCTCATCGGCATAGCCTAGGGAATTTGTCTTATCATATTCATACCACATAAGTGCCCCAAGTAGAACACATTATAGGTTCACTACATTTCTGAATTAATAATGTATGCTGGAATATGTTAGCCGAATGATTAATGATTAACAAATAACTTGATATTTGAGTTTGTTTCTTGAGTTTAATCTTAACAGGAATTATTGAAAACTTATTATTTGAAGGAAGACTCGGTTACGAGAAATTGAGCAATCGAGGATAAAAGGCTCAAGCAAGATTAACTCATTCTTATATGAATAGTCGAAGGCCCAATTACAAAGTAACGCCCGTTCACAAAGTTGAATACATAAATTGAAGAATGACCCATTTGCAAAGAAAGTTGACGAATAAAACTCAATTGAGAAGAAAAGGCTCAATAAAGATCTTACAAGCCCATCAACGAAGAAGACTTATCGACGAATAGTTTGAAGACCCATGCACCCTTGGAAAGGCCCAATTTTCGGCACAAGAAAATTGAGGTCACGTAAGTTCAATTTATCTCAAACTATTAAGAGCAAAAAAAATATCTTCCACCCAAACTTTTTCCTAAAGATTTAAATTATTTTTTGGCCCAAAGTCTTTTAATAAAATGATCATTCTTTTAATTAGGCTATAGTAATTTATCAAAATCAGCCCATCCACTTTTTGAAATATATATTCAAAGTGATTTCCACCTATTTTGGCCGAAAGTAGCCGATTTTTACTTGTGGGAGAATTAATCAAATGCTTTGAAAATCTCTTTTGTAAGGCAATTCATTTTCATCTATATTTTAAGCCTTATTTCAATTCAAAATCTTCCCAAATGAGCCTTGGGTGAAAATTTTAAAAGTAGCCGATTTTTACTTGTGAGAGAATTAATCAAATGCTTTGAAAATCTCTTTTGTAAGGCAATTCATTTTCATCTATATTTTAAGCCTTATTTCAATTCAAAATCTTCCCAAATCAGCTCACTTAGGAGCATTATATTGTAATCAAAACATTTATACTTGTTGAGCGAAAGTTGTAAACTTGTAAGCTCGTTAGTGAGATAGGGCCGAGGGTTCTAGTAAGCACGTTTGAAGTGCGATAGGACAAGAGTTCTAGTAAGCACTGTTTTTGTGCGATAGGTGGTGACCTAGTAAGCACGTAGTTGGAGCGATAGGTGCGTCCTAGTAAGCTCGTATCAAATCGAGAGAAAGTTTGTAACTTGTAATCTCGTGTGGCGAAGGTTCCTCCTGCAAGCCATTAATGAATTTTTCAAGGGTGCTGGAAGAGTGGAAGTAGGCCATTTGAGCGCGAACCACTATAAAATGGTGACTGTGTCTATTTATTTTTTCGCACTTATCTTTTGTCATTTCAAATTTACTTATCTTTTGGAATATTGTTCTTATGCTTCTGGAACGTAAAACTGTTTTCACTGGAACATATAACTGATTTCTTCTGGTACGAAATACTTTGCAAAAAGAATTAACAACCTAATTCACCCCTCCCCCCCCATCTTAGGCAGATCTTGAATATCAGAATATTACTCCATCTGTCCCAAATTATCAATAGTTTTACATGTTTTTACACATATTAAGATACCTAATAAATAGCCTCAATTTTAGAAAAAAAATACCTAAAATATCATTATTCTATTTATCTCAGCATTAACTATTTACACGTTATTAAAATTTTACACTCTCTCTCTTAAGGGCCAAATAGGGAAATATATAATTAATATTGAATTAAAATTCTATAGCGACAAATAATTTGAGACAAATTTTTTTCTCTAAAACGACAAATAATTTGGAACAGATGGAGTATATTGATATACTTTCACTGAATTAAGAAGAATTCTCGAATAAGTGTTTTACACAATATATATGAAAAAAGGCAAAAATTCAATTTTGGTACCATAGAACTGGGAAAATTTCAATTTTCATACCAAAATATCAAAAATCATACTGCCTTTATTTTTTTAACGGAAGTTTAGCCTCCTCCATTAAGTTCATGTGAGGAGCAAGTGTGGGCACCAATCTGCCCATATAAACACAATAGGGCAGTCATTCCCTTCTTCATTTCTTCATTTTGCCGTGAATTGAAAGTAAATTAGCGCAAAAAAAATAGGGCTTTTTCTTCTAGCAAATACTTAAAGCTCAATTCTCAAGTATTAATGGCTTCTTCTTCAAGCTTAAGATGGATGTTTTTCATTTGGGTGTGGATTTTGAAGGTTTGAAGGCTGAGAGGAAAAGTCAACCAGTAACCAATTTCAAAATGGCAAAGTCATTACTAGGGGGTTTGTGGACCGGAGATTTGATGTGGAAATGGGGCATGATAATGGATGAAAAACGGGGGTCAGGGTTTTTTTTTTGGCTTAATCCCACTTTGCACCCTGAAAATGTATCAGTTTGGCACTTTGTCCTCTCGAAAAAATCAATCTCACTTTGCACCCTCAAAATATACATTGTATTTCACTTTGCACCCTGGGTGAATTTTAGGCCAAAATGCAGGGGTATTTTTGTCACTCCCTTCAAAAGTCAACATCTATCCTCCAAAAATGTACTAATGTGAGATTCATGTGGAATTAATAGAAAAATTGACAATTACCTATTAAAATAACTCCCAAGCTCTAATATATACATATATATATATGTATATATATATATATTGTTACATAGACCTTCATATATTATATTTAGTATGTAGCACAATTTTAATCAACTAAGTTAATTTTTTAGCTCACTACAAGAAAAACGTCAAAATTTGATGGATTTTCCGACAAATTTTTGTCGCGGCGAAAATTGGGACCGATACATTTTGCCGAAAAACATCGTGTCAGAATTTCTTTTGATGAATTTTCGAGTGACAAATATTTTAGACGGTCGTTCCAACGAATTTCTTGGCGCCATATTTACTTATAATCCATCACTTTACGGTAAAAACAAGACTATGTTTTATTTATTTATTGATAATATATTTTCTTATTTCAAGTTATATAAATATTTTTTTAGAATAGTATTTTATATTAGGTCGAGTATTAATAAGTAAAGTATTTATTTATCTGCCCTCCAAAATGATTTTTAAAGAGTTATTTTAATGTGTAATTTTTCAATTATACTCTTAATTGTACATACATATCACATTATTATATTTTAGAGGGAATATATGTTGATTTTTTAAGGGAGTGACAAAAATACCCTTGTTTTTTTGCTTGAAATTGATTCAGGGTGCCAAGTGAAATATAATATATATTTTGAGGGTGCAAAGTGTGATTGATTTTTTTCGAGGGTGCAAAGTGCCAAATTCAAATCATTTCCAGGGTGCAAAGAGCAGTTTTTTTTTTTTAATTGGAAATGGGGCGAATAGGCTGCCCTATTTTGTTTCAACGGGCAGAACTCCCTCTCACGTGCCCACAGGCCATGCCTCTTTTTCTTTCAGCCCATGGAGACTTAACTGACACGTGGCAGTTCCGTTAAGTAAACTAACGGAAGTGCCTTTTTTGAAACGACTGAGTGAGAATTGATATGATTTTTAGAATTTTGGTATGAAATCTGAAAATTCCCCAATTCTACGGTACCAAAATTGAATTTTTGCCTATGAAAAAAATTCACTATACACCCTTGAAATATTTCTACTCACTGAATAAAGAAGAGTTAGGGCATCTCCAGTGATGCCCTCAGCCTCAGTCCAGCTTCCCCTCACCTCAGTCCAGCTTCCCCTTTCCTTTTTATAAGTCATCTCAAATGACTCAATCTATCAATTACATTTAATTCCAATTCTCATTTTCCCCACTCTCAGTTAATAATAATAAAAATAATAATAATAATAATAATAATAATAATAATAATAATAATAATAATAATAATAGAAATAATAGTAAAAAATAAGGATTTTTTTTATAAAAAAAAGGTTTTTATTAAATTAAAACAAAATAAATTAAATTTGAGTTTATTAAATAAGAGTTACATTTTTAAACTAAAAATTAACTTTTTAAAAATAATACACAAATTAACTAAAACTAAAATTAAATAAGAGTTACATTTCATTTAATTAGGTATTTTAAAGGATTTTTTTTTAAAAAATAAAGGATTTTTATTAAATAACAAATAAAAAAACAAAAAAAAAAAGAAAGGGTCAACAGGTGGCCGACAAGTGTCGGCCACCTGCTGGCTGGGCCGGCCCAACAAGTGCTGGATCGATGTGTGAGGCAAGGCAATGTTGCCTTGCCTCACACCTCCAGGCGATGGATGCAGCCCATCAAGGGGAAATTGCATTGACAACCCCTTTAATCATTTTAGTTCATCAATTTTACCCCCCTAAATCCAACTTCCCCCCCCCCTTTAATCATAGGAGATGCCCTTACCACATACACCTTGTTTTACATTATAAAAAAAAAAAAAAAAAACATTTTGCACCCTCCAACTATCTATATTCATTGTGCCCCATCTATCAAATGCATAACTTTGTTTCTTACAACTAAATTTATTCTTCAGTTGCATCAGATTTCAAACCTTAACTTGTCATTTTACTCCAATATTGTATTATTAAACGTTTGTTCATTGAAATTGAAACATAAATTATAATTGGAATGGACAAAACTAAGCTATTAGGCCATCTTCAGTCGTTAGGGCATAAATGCCCCCTCCCCCTCCCCCTTCATAGTCGTCTTCAACAGTTAGGGACATATAATAATAATAATAATAACAATAATAAAAATAAAAATAAAAATGCAAAAAAATAAAAAATTAATTTCTAGTAAAAAAAATGTCAAATTATTAGTTTATAGAAAGAAAAAAAAAACTGTTATTTTGGAACATTCCAGAAATAAAATAGTAGTAAAAGTTTAGGGAAACATAGGGAGTAACAAATTTATTCGTACTCGTCCCACATATTATATTTACAAAGAACAACATAGCCTCGTTGTAATTAGGGCCATCATTGGGTTAGATTTGGGTTGACCAGATCCAGTTTTAATTATATCAGATCGAACTCGGGTTGGATCCTAATTTTCCCGAATTTGAGCTTTCCGAGTCCATCGGATTTTTTCATATTAACAAACACTAAGCAAGTTCCTCAAGAATGAAGACATAAATAACATAATCTCATCATAATTTCCTAGTGATATTTTGAATCACTTCTGAAGTTCTTAACAGAATGGTTAGCCGTACAGCTCTACCTGAACTTACTACAATTCAATCCTATGTTAAAATTCATCTAACTTTTAGTAGATGAATTTCTAGTAAAATTAGACTAATATATTGCAGGTAATCTGGTATAGAGAATTACATAACACAAGAAGTACATATAAAAAATAAATTTGAAGAGCACAAACACATTTCCATGTTTATGTTATCTCCAAAATTAACTCAAGAGAAGGATTGATACCTTAATTATATTACACAACTTTCTTGTTCAACTTAAATCGTCTAGAAAAAAATAAATCTCTAACCCAAAGTGGAGAACACGAAAGAAAATTAAACAATCCCGTCATATGACCATAAGTAATAGTCTTAGGTGGATTAGGCCTCAAAACTTCACTTACTACATGCCTAGCAAACACCGCGGCATCCGTAGATTTCCCACTCTGCGATGCTCTAGCTCTCTCGACTATCGAATCCTTAAAATCCCTATAAATTTTCCAATCATAATCTCTCAATCTTTCTACAGCATTACTCCCAAAAGTCGATCGTATAGCTCCCGGGTGCACCAAAACAACGTTGATATTAAACGGCCTAAGCTCTAACCGAAGAGAATGAGAAATTGCATGCACATAAGCCTTGCTAGCACAATATGACCCGGCCCATGGAGTAGGCGCTTTCCCAACCACACTACCCATATTCACTATACTTCCGCCTCGTCTGGCCACCATATGTGGCACAAGTTGTTGAACCATACGCAATTGGCCCAATGCGTTTATTTCAAATGCATGTTTTATCACTTCTAATGGAAGCTCGGCTAAAGGACCCGTGCTTCCAATTCCGGCATTGTTCATTAATATGTCGATTTTTCCAGACTGTGATATCACATGATTTATTGCATTTGTTACACTTTCATTGGAGGAGACATCAAGCTCGAGTGTTTGGATTTTGTCAGATTGTAATTCTATAAGATCACACATTCGTTGAGGAATGTTCGATGCAAAGACGAGACAATTTTGTTCTGCAAAAGCCTTGCAATATTCATAGCCAATGCCGCCTTTTGCACAACCGGTGACTAGAACTACTTTAGGATGACACATTCTTTTTTGTGTTTAACACTTTAACCTCTTGGGTTTCATTTATGAAGATATGTAGTAGATATAGATATGAACATTACTATGTTTCATCCGCTACTATGTCTCTTTTGTTTGTACTTTAGACCTAAACTTGAGAATATGCTTCGACTATTCCAGATTGGCCGGCTGTGTTTATTGATCAAATTTCTATGCATGCATAGAGATTAGATGCCTTAAAAATTACTAATTATTTTAAAAAGATAGCTTAATTTATTGACCGATGTTATATGGGATAAATCAGCAAGAATGGAGGTATATTAAAATGATTAAAAATAGAAGGAAAAAATTGATTATCCATCACAATATATACTAACCATATAACATGAGATGATGCTTCTGTATATATATTCACTGAATTAAAATCGGAATGCAGCAAGGTCAAGTAATCTACAAAATTCCTTAATCACTAATTAAGATTTCAAAAAATTACATGTCTTATATAAATTACCAGTTTAAAGAACATACTTTATAGGAAAAATACTACGAATGTGCATCGAATTCAAATGCACTGACATAGATTTTGATAGTGATATACCGTTTAAGACTTTTCCATGTTTTTTGGGTTGATAATTAGGAGTAATACTTTTTCATGTTCAGCATTGGCTACAGGCTCCAATTGGGTCTTCAACACCGTTATGTCCAGCTTGATTGCTTCGATTTGTATCAATGACTCTGTATCTCCTTAATTCTCATGAACTAAAATCAGACAATAACATTGCAGGTTCCTCAAAAGTAAGATCCTTTACTATGTTGTCCACCAACGTTTTCCATTCGACCCCATTATTACTCGAAGCAACTTCTTCAACAATACAAGAATTACAAGCTCTATTCAAATCTTTGGATCACCATTCTCATTACAGTTAATAGTAGTGTAAAATTACTTTACAGCCTGTGAATTACATTATCTTTTTCTACATACTCTTATCAGCTTATGGTAAAGTATATCACTCGAGTACTTACATGCTTGCAACTATATATATATATCACCTAAAAGAAACTCCATATTTCACCCAACAACAATTACACTTATATACTACTTTATAAAATAACCAGCGTTTGTGGACTAAAAAAATAAATGCTTAAGCCCTTAAAAAATAGGGGAATATCACTCTTTCGGCTTACGCAATTACAAGATCTTATATACTCTGTATATGACATATAGAATGAATCCAGGGGTTCACGTTCATGCAGTAGTAAATTTGGAGCAGATATCAAAGATATCATCCAACGGTGCATGGTCACCGGTCCCTTCATCCTTTCTTGCATACAACAATTCTCTTCCTTTAAAAACAAACATCCCTCCCTGAAAATTTTAAATACCGAGACATGTTATTGGTCTAGTAGAGGGGTCAAAATTTGGTTCAGATCCATGGCTTCGACCCTCAGTGGATCCGATCCGGATTTAGACCAAACCCAGTGGATCCAATCCACCTTGGTTTAAATGTGGAGTGGATTGACACAAGTCTTATTAGTTCATAGATCCACCCTGAATTTATAGTGGATCGCCTAGTTTTACTACATGAAGCTACAAGGCAAAGGAAATTAAATCTAAACCTGTTGCAAAACGCTACTTCTATCTTCTGGGGTGGCTTTCATCGTATAATTCTTCATAGCCTTTTTCACTGCTTCCCTTCTTGAAAATACTTTGACCTATACATAGGTTACATAGTAGTCAAACCTAAACTCGAGCAAAAACCAATCTATACATTCATAAGAAATTTTGTGAATTAAGATAAGTTTGAGAAAGATACACTGGCTGGGTTGAAAAATGTGCGGCGGAAACCATAATACAAGCCTAAAACATCATAAGCCTGAAATTTCACAAGGGTTCAGAAATTAGTTCAGGTCTAATGTGAAAAAAATCAATGGATTTTAATCATCAGATATACAAGTTAGTTACCTTTCGGTCAGGGTCAGCATAGAGGCTATCCAATGGAAATGGTAACTGGCAGCATAAAGTAATAAGCATTAGGTAAATATTAAGTTGATCCTCTGAAACATGAAAAGTTTATTATATCCTAATACAAGCTTTAATGATGTGATATTATGGTAAGGACAATGACCAAGCTAAACATTCAAAGACAGCCTTAATCCGATAATAACCAAATGTACTAATCACAGTTTCAAAATAATGCAATTAGGAAATCCTGAAGTTTGACAAAATACGTGTACAATCA
This sequence comes from Penstemon davidsonii, assembly GCA_034814905.1. Taxonomy (NCBI): domain Eukaryota; kingdom Viridiplantae; phylum Streptophyta; class Magnoliopsida; order Lamiales; family Plantaginaceae; genus Penstemon; species Penstemon davidsonii. Next base: position 12,916,845 of record JAYDYQ010002688.1, read on the forward strand.
CAAGTAGGGGATGTATTATAATCTGTTTGCATTACCATAGTCCTATCATTATACAGAGAAAATGAAATAATATTACCCTTTGTGCAAGAAGTTGAGCTTTATCAGGAGTACCAACACCAACAGCGATTAGCTTCACACCAGCTGAGTCAAATCTTTCTTTTGATTCTTTAAGTGACTCGGCAAGCTCCCAGCTAAAACAGGGATGGGGAGGAAAACAAGCACATGAAAAAGGATTTATTATATTATTTTTTGACAAATCAGAGTTCTAGGGGAGAAGTTAGTGATTTACCTACAAAAGCATCCAAAATGTCTCAAAAGTGCAACAACAGCAATTCCCTGGAAATAAATGCAACCAAAGTTCCAAAAAATTAAGAAAAAGAATTGTTTGGAGAATCCGGTTAAACTTAATTATAGTTGAATTATTTAAAGCAACAAATCACATTGATTGCTTATAATTTCAGATAATCATGGCATGAATGCTCAAAATTGTTGTGTGCTTAAGAAAATCAAAAGATACCTAAGATTAATCTTTTAAGAAACCGTCAGTTAGTAATGCAGGTCAATAACCTGCAAGACTAAATTAAACTAGAATTCAGATTGAAACTTCTCCTAAATTAAATTTTGAACCATCAAAGTTCCAACATGGTTTCATTTTTTCAATCATCATATCCTAGTTGCTCCAATGAATACAGAATCACATCAAATATAATCCTAGCAATGACATTAAATAAAATGTCTAGTTTCCTTATAATTTGCTAGCTCAGCAAATTACACTAATAAGATATTGTGACTATCTCGCATCGACTGCCAAATGTAATGAATTAATCTTTTCAAAGTTCATTTCAGGTACAGAAACTTTGAAGTAACAGTATGTTGTTGGAGTTTCATTACAGAGTAAAACTCTCTCCCTAATTAATTGAACAATAGAATAGCATCTGATGACATAATTCAATTAATACTAACATAGATTAATTGACAACGCAATACGAAAGAGCTTAAAGGAACTATATTGTAAAAAGTAATAATTACTGAACAGAACCTCCTTTTGATCCCAAAGTTCATTGAACTTGACGGCTTCTCCTGTAGCAGTGAAGATGCTGATTTCTCCGAGCACATCCGCTATGTCATCCGGAACGGCGGCGGCGGCGGCGGCGGTGGCGGTGGAGGTGGAAGAAGCTTTGGGCGCAATCGCCGATCCACTGGGCTTTCCCGAAAAGCGAGCTTTACTCATGGGCTTTGACAAAATTGCAAAAGATAGTGAATTTCTCTGAGTGTGGTTTGATGATGGGAAAAGAAGAGGTACGGCTGGAGTAAGAATTCGTGGAGATAAAATTTTGGCCATAATTTTGTTGAAATTGTATATAGGGTTCAATTTCGTTCTGAATGGGGAAAGAGTAATATAAACATAAACAGTTGTGTGGCGGGATGAGTTCCTACTTCCTGAATATTACGATTTTTAGGGGTAAATGCAAAATGCTCCCCAGTATTATGCTAATTGCTAAACATGTAAGAAACTACTCTGTAAAATTTTTATTGCGCCAAATTTTTTGTATTTTAAAAATCCTGTAAAAAACACTCAATTTATTAAACGTAGGTCATTTTAGATCGACATATTTCAAAAAATTCTTTTTAAAATACTTCAAGTTGGTCCCTACAACTTCACGTGATATATTTTTAAAATTATTTTTTAAAATATGTCAATCCAAAACGACCTAATTTTTTTTACAAATTGAGTGTTTTTTGCAGGATTTTTAAAAACACAAGGAAATTTGGCGTAATAAAAATTTCACAGAATAATTTCTTGCAAGTTTAACATAATACAAGGGAGTATCTTGCAGTTTCCCCGGATTTTTAATTTTTTTTGACTATTTGACACCTTGTACCTTAGCCATACATAATGTTGACTCTTTTCACCTTAAAATTAAGAGGTTGATACATTTTACTCTCCAATTGCATAATTTTTTTTGGAAAAATGCACTCTATTGAAATGCAAAATGTCAATTGTTTTACCAAAAAATATACATTTTAAGGGTGCAATTTTTTTTTAAAAAAATAATCTAAATTTAGGATGCGAAGTGCTAAATTTATTTTTTAATTAAATTTTATGCTTGTAATTTTTATTATAACTATATGTTTCCTAATTATCGCGGTCAACTTGATTTTTTTTTTTAAAAATAAAGAATGGAAATTGAATTGATGAGTAATAAGCGTGATGATAAATATGTAGAAGCCTGTCCAAAATAAAGATTTTTCATTAAAGAGCTATGCAAATAGTTTAATCTCTAGTGGTGGAGGCTATTTAATTAGGTTTTTTTTTTTTTGCAGTTTTTAGCTTCAAAAACTATAATCATAGTTGGAATTTCGATACGTCAAAATAAATTAACGTTCTGTAAAATGTACAATATGTCACCTATATCAAGTAGACTGTAATAAATAAATCTTTTTCCAAATTTAATTTATATTATAATTAATAAATCAGTACAAGAAGAAAGATTTTTGCAATATCAATTATATAATGAGTAAATCGCGCTTTTGGTCCTCCTTATGGATTAACTTTTACACTTTCGTCCCTCTTAAATTTTTTGTAGCAGATTGGTCCCTCTTATCAATGTGGTGTATCACATTCGTCCCTCTTAAATTTTTTGTAGCAAATTCGTCCCTCTTATCAATGTAGTGTAACACATTAGTCCCTCTTAAATACAAAATACATCATTTAAATTCAATATATATTCTAAAGTGGACGAAAGTTGATGTATTTTGCATTTAAGAGGGACTAATGTGTTACACTACATTGATAAGAGGGACGAATTTGCTACAAAAAATTTAAGAGAGACGAATGTGTTATAAGAGGGATGAATGTGATACACTACATTGATAAGAGGGACCAATCTGCCACAAAAAATTTAAGAGGGACGAAAATGCAAAATTTAATCCATAAGGAGGACCAAAAATGCTATTCACTCTTATATAATACTTATGTTTAACCATTTGACTATATACGTACGATATTTGTTAATTCTTTGATTCTACCGTGTGAACGATCGCGAGTGAAACAATTTTTAATGAGAAAAATAAGGCTTAAATAACTCATCTATTACATATTTGTATATTGTATTATACAATATATCTTAATAAATGGTGTTTTCTCAGATGATTACTGACTAGAATTTACATTTATCACTACATTTATAAAAGTGATACAAAAATGACCCTTAAAAGTTGGATAGGCGATTTAAAAGTTATTATAATATAGTTAAATGAGGAAAAAGTATTACTCCATTTACCAAATTATTACTAAGTGTAAAAGAAAATCAAATTCCAAACCGGTTGTATATTTTGATGTTTAGAATAAAGGTTTAATCGAGCACATTAATTAATCCCCGATTGTCCTTTTGCCTTTTGTCCGCAACAATCACAATTTATATCCCAACCACTTCTCCTGGCTTTTGTTCATGAAAAACAATTTACATTTTGAGAAAGTCAAAAGAAGGCGCCGTAAACATTTTAATGCACATTTATTGTGGTTGCACTTGCACAGATATGATGGAACATTACCAAGACGATAGATATTGAAACCCTTGTTATTCGTGAAGCACCTAACCAAATTAATATCATGATAATTAGGAACATTACGGCAATGTTTAACTTTTTTTGTATAATTATTTTTAACTTTATTTTCTTTATATATTTATATTTCATATTTAATTAAAAGTTGTATTTTGTAGAACATACTTCCTCCGTTTTTTTATTTGCCGTTTTAGCCAAAAAAAATATTTATTTTTATTTATTGTTTTAGGAGTTCAATGCAAAACTATTTTTTTCTATTAATTTTACCATTTTTGTTAATGCTTGTAATTAATGTTAATTAATGCAGTGATTATTTGATTAAAATGATATTTTGTAATTTTTTATAAAAATAAATTATTTATTACATTTATTAATCTATGTTCTATCCTCCAAAAACGACAATAAAAAAAACGAAGGGAGTATAGGATTATTGACTCTCATTAAATCAATAATTGATGATTGATTGCATCAAAAACAGTATTCATATTTTTTCCCCCTAAATTTGATTCTTATTTTAGTTTCATATCGAATTGATTCATTAATTATGAAAGATTTATTGATATGTGAGCATCTTTCCGAAATCATTAATGATGGAAATATATTTTCTTGATGCATAATTTTATTACTAAATGGGATTTTTTTGATGCGGGGATGCACTATAGTCTTTATCTATCACATCACCCCATGATCAAATTGAGAGCAAAGAGGTAAATGGTGATGGGCAGACATCACTTATCTGCAAAATTTAAGGTAATGTTAGGATCAACTTTCAAATTAGTTTCTACTATAATTACTTGTTCAATTGAAAATTGATCTAAAATCCTCAACTAATATAAATGAAATTTAAATCCTATTATATGCTTGATTTTGGTCAAGGCACGGTCAATACTTATTATTGGATCTCCCACAAAACTATGTAGGCAATTATTTAATGATAAAATGATAAGTTATACTAATTCAATCTAAAATTAAGTGCGTTAAAAATAATATTTAAGTCCAATGTATTCAACTTATCTTACAAATAAATTCGTTGAACTTGAACAATGATATTTGTTTGCAGTCCTATGCCTACAAAGTTGACGAAGACATCTGTAGTTTCATGCACGTTATGATGTTTAATTGGTATTCGTAACTTCAACCACGAATTTGTTCAATACTTTTCTCCTTATATTTCGATCCAATTAATTTAAAGATCCTATATTTGTCCGCTACTATTGATTGGTCTTTGTTCGAAGGCGACGATTGGTCTCTGTACGACAAAGATAAATGATTTTACTTTTGCTCAAAAACAAAATTTCCGATTCCCGTTAAAAAACACGTATCTTTCATTTAATACTACTTCAAGTTACTACTATTACTTCTACATGAAAGCATGCAAATCTATAACATAAAAAATAGTCCTATAACTTTAGTCATTTATCGCATGTCCATGTTTAAACTTTAAACCGATAAAAAAAAATACAAACTTTCACTTATAATTTAGTCAAAACCAATAAATTTTTATTAATCTTAATAAATTAATGTTGATCTAGATCAAGACTCTATCCAGTTTCCACTTTAAAGCTCATTTTCCTGATATTTAAATTCCGTCATTAAATAATCCCCACATAAGTTAAGACATTCTTAAAATATTGCCATTTTTATGCACATTAATTGACCCCCAAGTCCTGTATCCCTCAGCCCATATTTTGTCACCATCTCATTTTCATCGCATCATCAAGGATATTTTCGTAAAATTGTACTCCAAAAACTAGATAAATTTGGCCTAACCGTGACATGTTCGAAGATGAGGGATCCTTTTGGTTGCTGCAGTACTACTTTGTCTTCTTTTCTCACACACACACACACACACACACACACACTGCACGCAGTACACATAGTTGCTTTTTATGAGTATTCTTTGCAAGAAAGTTGCTTGAAATGAACTCAAGCTCATGCTTTTTGGTACGAGGATACTGCTATTATAAATCGGTTTACTAGTTTTTTCATGAGATATGGATTTTGGGGTGGTCGGTCAAAATCCGGGTTTAAATGACCCGAGAAGTGAAACGGGTCATGGATCTGGGAATCTGAAGCACCCAAGATCTGGGCTTTCTGAGGATTCATGGAAAATACCCAAAATGCAGAGGTGTAATGAAGTTGATTTCGGTTCAAATAAGAGTAGTAATAAAACTTTTGCAGGTTTTGGGGGATCCGATTTGTTTGATGATGGGCATAAAATGCTTTCTTTTTCTTCTTATTCCGAGCCTCAATACAGCAGGAGTATAGCATTTTCAGTTAGCCAGGATGAACATCATAGCAGAAAAGGAGGTATATTTATATTTATAAAGTTTTTTTTTTTTTAAATAGTTGAAGTTATTTATTCTGTCTCTCTGTTAGTCTAAATATGTGATTTTATTTTCCATTTCTTAGTGGGTTTTTTTTTTTTGGTTGTTGTTGTTGGTATTAGATTTGGATGTGGAGCTAGGTGTTGGTACTATTATTTCAATTTTGCTTTTACATAAAGATGAGAATTGTTTGTTGGCTTTATTTCCTTGTACAACTCCTTCAGATTTTTTTTGGGTATTTTGTCATGAAAAAGAAGTTATCCATTTAATTCATTTTTTTGGTCATAAATTATTTGAATGAATAATTAAATGAAAAAACTATATTAGGCACCAACATAATATCAGTAACAAGCAGAGTATATTTGTATCTTTTTCTTTCCATTTCTAGGTTCTTGATGTATACAAATATTCCTTGATTACATTTTTTTTGACAAAATATTCCTTGATTGCATTGATCCTAGTTATCAAATTCTTATGCTATTGCTTCAGGTGGGTCAAATGAAGTCATGAGGGGACCTTTTGCTAGAGTAAAAGGACCATTTACTCCCTCTCAATGGATGGAACTTGAACATCAAGCTTTGATCTATAAACACATTGTCGCAAATGTACCCGTTCCTTCAAACTTACTCGTGCCTCTCAAAAGATCCCTTTACTCTTATATATCGCCTGGATCTTATGCCTCTAACTTGTGTAAGCTTCTTATTCTTCATTTCTTGAATTATAGCTAGTTATATGTTTTCCTTACGTTAAATAAGAACGTTGTGCTTATTTTTTTTGTTCACTTTTATTTTCCTTATCATTTTACTCACTGAAATCCAAGAACCAAACGTAATCTGACACTATGATCACTTCTTTGTAATGGGATTTTTTTGAATGGTGTAGTGGGGTGGGGTCCATTCCATCTAGGTTTTCCCTCCGGAAGCAATGACCCTGAGCCAGGGAGGTGTAGGAGGACAGATGGAAAGAAGTGGCGGTGCTCTAAAGATGCGGTGCCTGATCAGAAATACTGTGAAAGGCACATTAATAGAGGCCGCCATCGTTCAAGAAAGCCTGTGGAAGGCCAAGCTGGCCGTAGTGTTATCTCTAAATCTACAACTACTTCAAAAGTACTGCAACCATTAATCAATGCTTCTACTCAACATCTTGATAGCAGGTTCATGATCTAATTCAAATATCAGTTTCCTTGTATATATTTCCTACTTACTAAATTTATTGGGGAATTTTCCTTGGACCCTCCAAACTTTTGGTCGTGTGCTTTACATAATCGTAGTTTTTGTGTCAATGTTATAGAATGTTATGCACCTTTAAGTCCCCTTGCGTCATTTCCATCCGACCAAACGTGCAAAATTGATAGAGTCTTATGGGACCAAAAGTGTCAAAATATTTTAATAAGTTGGGAACTATTAGTGCAAACATTTTTATAATGGGACCAAAAGTGTAAATTATTTGGCTAAAAGTGCAAAACATGTTAAAAACGTGCCAAGGTTAATTCATTTGCTAGACGAATACATACACGAACTACAAGTTACAATGTGTAATAGGAAACACGAATTCTCAAATAGATGCTTGTATTCATGAATTTGATATAACTAGGTTAAAGTATGTGTATGTTTCAAGAATGTTATTAAATGTCTAGATCACTAGAGATTGTACTAGTTCTTCATTAAGAGTAAATATACTCCAAATTCCGCTAAATATTTCCTTTTTCTTCTTGTTCATTATATTCACAAAATATCCAACAAAAAATACTTAAAAACTAGGACCTAAAGTGTAATTTTGTAGATACTGGACTGAAAATGCTGAAAGTCACGTCTTGTAGGACTGAAAATGCCATTTACCATTTTTACAAAATGTTTGATGAATGTGCATATTACCCTGCCTTCTTTTCTAAAATGACTAACATTTTATGACAGAACAAAAGGAATTCAAGGACTCCCCTTAATACCTTCTACAGTTGATCTCAAGTCTAAAGATGAACCTTTAGCCCTTCAAAAGCAACATGCCTCGTTCGAAGAATCATCTCTCTCAGAATTCGGACTCGTTTCCTCCGATTCCCTCGTCAATCCTTCCGAAAAATTCTCTTTCTTGGGCTTCAATGAGAAAGAATCAACTCATCATCAACTTCCGGTTCACCATTTTATCGATGATTGGCCAAAAGATCAGTCTAATCGAGAAGATTTGAGATCAGATTGGACCCAACTCACAATGTCCATCCCTGTGGCCTCGGAGAAATCTGCCATGTCGACTCTAACGTTATCATCTCATGAACTGGACCCGATTCATATGAGCCTTGGTCTCAGAGAACCAATTCAAAAGCAACCATGGTTACCCGTTTCTTGGGGGAATTCAGTGGGGGGACCATTAGGAGAAGTGTTGACCACCACAAGTACTTCCGAAGCAGCAGCTAAGAACTCGTCTTCTCCGACTGGTGTGCTTTCTAACTGCAGTTCAGGAAGCAGTCCACACAGCACCGACAACAATAAGATGATTAGAAACTAATGAGAGATGGTTTTCGGAATTTTATGCGACCTTGTTTCTGTATTCTGTATTTTTATTCGTCTTTCCTTTATGATGTATGATTTTCCTGGAAGTGTTTTTAGGTAGAAACTATGCTTTTTACTTTAAAACTTACTAATACTGGTTTATGGCCTGCTATAATGTATGATTCTATTCTCTTTAATGTTATGAGTGTATCTATTCTTAAATCATTGATCCTTGTCTAGATTGAGACCATGAGGTGGCCTAAATTTTTTTTTCCAAAAATATTTTGCACGTACTTTTGGTTCCATTACCTTCTTTGGGATCAAAAGAGTAAATCTGTTACAAGCTTATGAGACCAAAATCGTCAAATAGAGACTATTTTATGAGATCAAAGCTGCAAAATCGTTAGATCAAAACTGCAGTTTGATATAATGCAAGACCAACAACATTTTTTGGTAAAAAGGTTGGGAAAAAAAGAAATTGGGATAAAAAGTAGAAGCTCTTTTTTTTTTTTTTATAAAAAAAAATGATTTTAAGGCAAAATTGCAGAAAACGTTCCAAACTAATCAGTGATTTTAGATTTTCGTTCAAAATTATATCATCTCATTGAATTTTGTCCCGTAATTTAATATTTTTGGAATATCGTCCCACCGTTAATTATGAGATGGAAATTGTGTATATGTCCGTTAAATTGCCACATGGCTGCTTATGTGTCACGGCGTGACAAATTTTAGCATGAACAATTATACAATAATGTAAAATTCGTCCCAAACTAATTACAAGATTGAACGTCATTTCTATTAAATTAAAAATTTAATATTGGGACTAAATTCATGCAAAATGGTAAACAGGACGAAATTCATGCAAAATGGTAAACATGACGAAATTCGGCGAGTTGATATAGTTTGAGATGAAAAACCAAAATTAGTACTTAGTTTGGGATAATATTCCCAAAAAATATTAAATTACGGGACGAAAATCTAAAATTATTAATTAGTTTGAGACATTACCTTGATTTAAAGTAGAAGCTGCTATACCACAACAATTTATATATATTAGTGTATAACACACGTTAGGAGAAAAATAATAAAATTAAACTTTTTAGTTAGCCTATTATGTCTAAAAGCTTTTCATTGAGGAATGAATGTATTGTACTGAAAAAAAGAAGAGTATCACAGGATAATATTACAGTATTAAAATTGAGAATATAAAATTAAGTTGATATTCTTAAAATTAAGGACTCCATTCTTTTGTCTTCTATTCAATAATTTCCATTAAAATAATTGGGCCTAACAAGAAATTAATTGGCCAACTTTTTGTTATCTCAATTAGCTTTAGTTGATGGGCTCGAGGCCCACATATCAAGAAAAGGAAAAGGAGAACATTGGCCCATGGCCCGAACCTCTAGGAGACTAGGATGATTTGAAAATAAATAAAAATATAAGTACCATAATAAAATAATAAAGATAATAAATGTATCCTCTTCATTCCGCTTTCTATTTTCTTAAGAACTTTTATCCTTTCTTTTAAATTCTCGATTTCTTGTTTAATAATTAGTAATACAATGACCTCTGCATTTGCTTCACCATCCGCCATTAAACCTCCGAATTGGGTTAACCAGCAGAAGTTATCATTCACCTCTGGACTCCCTCTCGGCTTCACTTTACCTTCGAGAAAGTTCTTTTCTTTAACCGCTAACCAGAACAAAAAGGTGAATTCTTTAATGTTTCGGGTTATTGAGATTGAGCTTGAAAAATTATATTCATGAACATATAGTCTTGCTTCTTGAATTGAATATCTTGTATTTTTCCATGTTGAAAGAATAGGGTCTTTTTTATTTTTATTTTTTTGTTATAAAAAGGAATGCAGTTGCTGTGGTTGCAATTGATAACTAAAATGATTCTAAATTCAGGTTGCAGTCACATTGCAGCCTTTGTAGCTTTATTAGCCATATGAGCTTTCAGTTGCAAAATTATGTGTATTTAGGGCAAAAGATCTTCTCTATTTAATGGACTTACATCTAAGACAAAGAGGTCTTGGGTTTGAGTGAGGATATTTCTTCTAGTTTAATACTTGTCTTTGTAGTTGGTTTGGCAATCTTTGTATTTGGTAGTAATGGAATAAATTTTCTGATGTAATGATGTAATTATGGTTTCATTCAAAAATTAAAAAGAAGTGCATACTATTTAGGCTTCCATATTTGGTCTTTACTAGTGTACTATAAGAATCAAATTACGACGTTTGACAAACTCATAAATGTTAATCCTGCATAAACTATTACAAGTAGTAGAAGTGTAAGTATATATAGATTAATTAAGGAGATTTTCATTAATGTATTTAACTTTGACAAATTTGAGGCTGTGGTAGTCATGCATAACTTACTTGTTGTCCGCTTGATCCTTTGATGTGATTGGGAGAGAGGTAATAAAGGGGGGAAATTTTTCTTGTTTGAACCATTTTGTTAAGTATTAAACCATGTTGAAGTTAAAATGTATCTGGTATTTGTTGTAAATGTGGATTGTGGATGCCCAATAACATACTGCAAAACGTATTACTCCTACTTATCTCAAAATTTACGAAGAAACTTTCCAAAATCTTTATATGCTTTTAGCTAAATATTGCTGTGAATTACATGTTCTAGCAACCAAAAAACAAAGTATATAACCTATTTGATTGAATCCTTCTTCTTAAATGAATCAAATGTTATGGAACTTTGATTAGCACTACTATCTGATTCTCGTTCATAAGATTTTAGGATAAAATATGTAGCTCTTTGAACTACTAAGGGTGAGCCATAGTGACCTGTTCTTAGTATTTTGTTAAGTCTAAATATGTTGTGGTTTATTTGTTCATATAGTCCTTTTGAAGGTATATAATAAGATTGCACTAATAAGTGCAGAACTTTGAGAATTAACATATATTATTAAAACTTAAGTGTTTCATTCGAAATCTTGCGTGCTAGACTAGATAGTCTCTTTAGTGAAGTTATTTCTTAGCTGGTGAGGCTTGTCTGTGAATCGGAGCATTTTTACCTTAGTTGCTTTCTTGTTATAATATCACATATTTTCCTGAGGTCTGGAATATGTTGTTATTTTAAATTTAAAGTGTTGGGCACCTTTCATTAACTTGGTATTCACTTTCTTTCTTTTATTCAGTGACATGAATCTGCATGTATATATCTCGGTTCAGTATATTAGTTTATGGATATGTGCACGTGGTTGGAGGTGGTATTGAGAAGACAGGTTATAATTTCCTCATATTTCTGTATTGTGCGGTGCAAAATTGTTTGTTTAGTTCCACAAAACTAGACCCTCAGCACATTGAGTCCCGTACTTTACAAGATTGCACTTTTGGTCTCACTTCACGAGATTGCAAGTATTTTGCACTTTTTATCCCATAGGACTGTCACAGTTTTGCATGCTTTGTTTAATGGAAAAGAGAAGATAACATGGGTTTAATTATCTGCCTGCAACTGTGAGTTATGGATTAGCAAATGGGTTTAGACGATAAGATTTCTAGTCATAAAGCTAATTATGTTTTCATTTCTACTCAGTTCCATTTTTCGCTCGATTAGCAAATTGATGTTCTTCCGAAAGCTTTTGGTTATCTATCTAATTCTGTTTTTTACATGATGAAACTAGGACCCATTTCTCCGCTTTCAAGTCTCCTGCTCCCTTGAAGTCGAAAGGGCTCTGGTGCAATCCGTGGCCTCAAAGGTAGAAAAAACAAAGTTAGAATTTTCCGATGAAATTGATGCATCGAAGAATATAATTGAGCTAGATCTGAAAATAGCAACTACCAAAGATGTTAAAAGCACCCCAAAGACATCAACAGCCAATGAAAAGAACCCGAAAAAGCTTAGCAGTAGTGCAGCCAAGAGCTACAGCCTTGACTATACTCGGGTTATTAGATATCCTCTTGTGACTGATGCAGCTGTAAAGTTAATTTTAGAACGCAATACTTTGGTTTTTGTAGTCGACAAAAATGCTGATAAAAACATTATCAAAGAAGCTGTTACGAAGATGTTGAAGATCAAGGCTAAGAAAGTAAATACCTCGATTACGCCCGATGGTACTAAGAAGGCGTTTGTTATGCTTGCTCCAGAATGTAGTGCCGTGGATATTGCCAAGAAGATTAAAGTTTTGTGAATCAAATATTTGGTTGTTTGAAGTATGTAGATATTTGACAGCAATCTAGATTTTTGTTCCTACAATTGTAGTATTGTACACGTAACTTCTAATGTTATATGTTTGAACTGGGACATTTGTACTTACTTCATGAAAGATTTTAACTTCTTATAAGAGGCAGCTACATTTGATTTGGTTGAATCAACTTAACCACAAGGTAAGTTCATTTATGTTATATACTCCATATGATTTTTCATTCTATTAGTGATCAAATAATAATTTGTGTTTGTGTGAGCAACTTTCATCTAAATTGGATTTGGACAAAATCTTCTCCAAATTTGTGATCAGGTGATTAATGTCAAAGGGGATACAATTAACAACATTTTTTTTTGGTAATTATTCAGGGAAGTTTCTGTATGCTGCTTGTTACTCCAAGTGTTTGAAATGCACATGTCAACTTGAACATAATGCAAAACGGAGTTTAAACATCACAATACAATTACAGAGCCTTATAAGTTATAATTCAATATTCTGTTATTTCACCAAACAAATCATACAAGAGTCTTTTGCTTGAGGCTTGTACATAATTTTCTCAAAGTAGTCACCAACACTTAAGACTATATTTCCAACAAAAATGTGCCCATAGGATGCATATTTAGCATAATAAAGGCATATAGAGCTTAAAATCAAATCAAACTATTTGATACTCGATTCGAGCTCGTATGATAAAAATTCGTCTGATCTCTGTTCGTCACACAAAGCAAACAATCTTGAACATTATTCTTCGTTTGATGACGTTTGAAGCTCGGCTCGAGCTCGAGCTCGATAAGTTAAAATTAACAAAATACATGTAAAAGTATAAAGCTACTCGATACTCAGACCAGCTTGTTTGATAAAAGCTCGTTTGAGTTCGATTTGTTAGACAATCAAATCAAGCTCAAATACAAAATTTCAAACTCGATGAAATTCAAATCAAGCTTGAACAGTATATAATTCATCGTTTATACCCCTAGTTCTGGCCATATGTGGCACTTAACAATTACCCTTTCAAGTAAATTGAATTTGTGATCGTAAATTTACTTTGATTAGCTTTTTCCTTAAATTTTTATAATTGCGTTCATTCTCCAAACCTATATCACGTCAAAATGTGATACGTCCACTGAATTAAGATCCTATTTTCCACAGGGCTTTTACATGAAATCTAAATATTCTTAGGATCCTCCACAATTAATTTTCACTAGGAAAAATCTAATAATTGGTCGTGTCTTAATAACTTAGAATTGAAGAAAAGAAAAGACATGTGACTAAAGCCTTGACCCTCGAGATTTTGTGTGTGATCTGCAGATTCCGTTGGAGATCTAATTTGAAGAGTAGAAAGCAAAATAAAAAGGTTGTAATGATCAACAACCAAAAGAGAAGAAAAGATATGAAGGCCGGGGTACTTGTCAATTACCTAACCGACCCAAGAGCAAAGAAATTAAGTGGACCAGCCAAAAATCATTTACCAAAATATATCATTATTAATATTGCGGATTTGATATTCTACCAACCATGTTGTGTTTGTCTCTTTTGACAAATTTGATTAGTACAATATATATTGATTAAGTGAATAGTATAAAGAATGATAATATTCCACATGTTCATGTACGCAATGGCATCACATTTGAAACTCAAAGAAGAGTTTAATCGTGAGAAATAATTAAGAAGCATGTATGAGTATTTAAAATCAAGAAAATTAATATTCTATCACAAATGAAGACAAAAGAGGTGAGCACTTTAGAATTATGGGTCTCTTAAATGCTCCCACTAAATAAAGTTATAGATTTTTTTATATTTTCATTTAACCAAGACTCTATGACTCTAACGAACTGATTAAATACTCATTTCTCAAAATTCAATATTTATTTTATTTTTCAAATGTCTCGAAGCTATCTTTGAAAATGTTATTTTCATCAAAATACCACCTCACACGATGTAATAGTATAAAATCATCAATTCTTTTTTCTTTTTTAAACATTATTACATTAGTACATTAATCATTCTATCATAAATATATTAACTCACTATTAAAATACAAAAATAAATAAGCTAACAAAACTAGTATTAACCCAAGATCTCTTGCTCTCTTGATCTCGGAGCCTCGTATTTTACCACTAGGCTACATAATCATTAATTCTATATAACTATTTTGAGACCAACAACGTAAATGTGTTTGAAAATTTGCATCTAAAACTTTTGGATCAAAGTATCAAACTAGATTGGAGAAAGAAAAAGGACAAATGAAGTGGTGCCTTTATATGAATAAAACAGAAAATTTATGAAATTTCTGGAACTACAAATTATTTGGTAGAGTTGAGACTAAAAGTCCACATTGCATTGGATATTAAGACCGAATGCTCCTTTCTTATATGGCATTGGACAATTTTAGCTTGTGTGTTACGATCCTGATTTTATTATGTTACAAAAGTTATTAGGATTCTTTCCTTTCAGTTGGTTGTCTTCTTCACTTATTCTATTTCCGTAGGAATCTATTTCCATATTTATCTTTGTTTAGGGGTTGAATTCTATATAAACACTCATTGTAATCTTTTCATAGTTATGGAATAAATAAGAGTTTATGATTTTCTCCACCTTAAGTGAAATTGTGGTCCATCTTACGTCCCCTAAAGTAAGATTATGATCTTTCTTACGTCCATTAAAATAAGAAGTATAAAAATGATGCCAGAAGATCATATCACTGTGGATCTAACTTTTGAGGTGAGTTAGATTAATACATTGAAGTGGACTTAACACAGTCCATGTATTTAACACGAGAGCAGAGTTGGCTACCTCCTTCTGTAATGAGTTTCATTTGTCCTTGTTCTCATGTTTAGATTTAATCTCAACTCAAATGATTTAGATAATTCGTATGACGTACCTTACCCACTTGTCAAAATTCACAAGATGGACTTTAATAGTCGTCTCACGTGTTGAACTTTCTTCATCTATATATTTGTTCAGATTGAGACTAGAAGTTACTCAAGACCGTCAAGGTGAACTTAATTAATACATGCAATCCATGTGTTTATCCCGTAGAAACGGGTAAGATTCAATTATATACATAATAGTTTATGTGGGGAATATCCGTTGAACCTGTGAATAAATACCTTCCCTTAGTTTAGTTGCCCACTAAAACATAGTTTTATATTTGTGTGGTTGAGCCTCCCTTAACACTAATAAATTTTAATCAATCAAAGTCATTTAAAATGGAATGACATATGCATCCCTTTCTGCTTTGGGGTTAATTAATTGGGTTACGTCTTTATGGACTTGTAATTTTGTAATTGTAAATTAGTATAAAGTCATCAGTCTATTTTACTAGTCCATTAAATTAATTAAATAGACTAAATTAAGTTGTCATCTAATTAGTACTTAATCCATAACCGTCCAGTTGAAAAAATAGATAAGTGGGTGTAGCCGTGTAGGTTTGATACTTTGATATCTCTGGCTTGCTTGTTAATATATAGAAAGAATCATATTCGCCGTCTCTGATTGCCTACATCAATGTGTTTCATTTTTCCCAATCGTTTATTCTCTTTGATTGTGAGTATTGATATGTAATAAATTTTAAAAGGACAAAAAATTATTTTGAAGTGGCCACCTTAAGAAATATTAGCAATTTGCTTATGGAAAAAAATCACTTTTTTCCTTTTTTAATTTTTTTGACTTGCCATGTTAATTTGTACATAAGATTCGAAACAATTAAGCTTTTAGTTATATATACTCATGCACTATTAGTGTCAAAGTGTGTCATGTTTATTACCTTAATATCATATTGCAGTTCTCAGAAAATATTACAATTATAACTTGTAGAATATACAAGAGAGAAAAGTAACAACAATTTGGGACATAACATATATATTACTAATCTTATACTATAATAAGCTTGGAAAATCTCACTAATATAGAATAATATGCTAGCCCTATATCATTAGGTCAAGTTGTACTTCTTTGAATAAATATGGAGGCAAAACAAACATATATACACACGTGTATATTCATACACGTACAAAGGTGACATGCATAAAAATTTGAACAGTGTCATCATATAGTATATATTATCTTTCATATGTTGCATTACGAACAATTTATAGTAATTATATCTTGTGTGAATAACATGCTTGTTTTGTTGTTAATTTGAACCTATTTGCCTTAACATGATGCATGTACTTAGTAAATAAAAATTATTTTGTATCTGTAACCAAATAATGTAACTAATAAACCTCCACTAATAAATAATTTCAAAAGAAAAAGAAAAAGAAAAAAAAAATTCGAGGAGAAAAACTAAAAAAAGCATCTTGCAAGACGTAATTATATTAGAACACATAATTGATTTAATAAAGACAAACTTTAGACTCATTAATAATTTACAAAACAATTCACTCTAATTTTCCCGAAAACAGAGCCACTGTTCCTAAATCAGTCCCAAAATTCCCCTAGTTTCTTCCTCTTCTACCTTTAATAATTTACACTACTTCACGTTTGATAGTGCTTCATTTTCATGGCTAATAATTTTATTTATCATATTTATATTATTAAAGATTGGTTCCGTTTAATTGACGTGGGAACGTTAGTGCATGGCCATGTAGATTGATTCAAATGTTGTTGAAGCTGCCGTACAAGCAGTACTTGTCGTATGTCCCACAATCTTTGCCTGAGCACCACTGCCTCCGACTGGAGACATTCGTTTTCCGTACACACGAATTGGTTTTGATTCACCACAAACCGCAGCCGGTTCATTAGTTCTCGGTTCACAATCTTAAGCCGGTTCATTTGGTTCCTCATGTTTTCCAAGTGTTTCTGTTTTCTCATTCTGGACCGCCGAGCCGACTCCCGGTTCGATAGCATGCGCCTGCGCTTTCGCTCATCAATGACTTGGACGGTCTCATCAGAACCGGAACTTGAGTTTTTCGGTCTTTTCCTGTTCGGTTCGTCTGAACCGGAATTTGGTGTTATGGGTATTGGGTTTGACGTGTCTGAACAGGAGTTGGAACTGACCGGTTCTTGAGAAGGATGTGGGCTAAAAACATGATGTTTTGGGGAGGAAATCGGATCAAAGTGAAACGACATCGGTTCAAGGGGTTCCCACGGCGGAAAACCGCTTTCGAAATGAGGCAAGGGGTTTTCGAACAACGACAGCTCGGAGAAGGGCATGGTCGGAAAACCGTTTAATTACTAAGAGGGGCAGAGGAGTGGAGGGGAAAAGGGAAGAAATGTAGTATTGGAGTGTGGTATTTATGGGCAAAACCAAAAGGGCATTCTGGTCATTACACTATATAACTTTTGAGTCAGGCGCCACTAATTCTAGTGGGGTAGCACTTGTCTTTTTTTGAGGTGGGAACGCGGCTGACATCAGCAAATGGGTCCCCTTTTCAAGCTTAGTCATGAAGAAACAAAACAGGTGGGTCATAATGGACACGTGTTGGTTTTTAGTAAGATGTGCATTCAGTAAGCGTGTGATGAGAGTTTAAACTGTTGTAATTGAATCCTAATATTTAAATTCAAGAAGAAGAACAAGTTAATTCCATGATCTTATTCTCAAATCTGTGTTTGTATACAAAAATTAATTTAATTAAATTTATGTATCCACTATATATACTTTAATACTTTAATGGGATTATGGGAGAATGATAATATGTTACCACTGCATTCATTTTTGTCCATGCCACCGTACATGACCTATGAATTATGATATGATATCTTTCGTATATCAAATATTTAAATAACTATAGTGGCCCAATTAAATAATCTCCTAAAAAGAAACCTTGGTCGACATAATTGTTTTCATCTCCATGGTTGATGCTGACATTAAAATGTTCTACATGGATTAAATAACTTGAATCAACTTTTGAGGTGAGTTAGGATCAAGTCTTACAGTCCTTAATTAGTCCAATTCATATAAAATATAATAATTGATTTGTCTTCCAATTATCAATTGTGGATTCATTTTCTTATTTCTCAATTGTTCATATAATATCCTCATTGTAAATAGCTTTATGTTTATGAAGATGGTAATTGGACTTTGGGTTTTTGTTGAAATGTTGGTAATTGTTCTATTGTTGTGGCGGAGTTGTTGGCACTCCGAGAGGGACTCACACTTGCTTGGGATCGGAGGTTTCAACAAATTGAGGTGGAGGTGGAGGTGGATTCGGAAGTTGTTTTTACCCTTGTCTCTAAAAAGGACAATGTCGAGCACCATTTGGCTAACATTTTAGAGGATTATCGAGTTTTACTTGGAAAACCATGGGAAGTCAGTTTTCAACACATATTAGGTGTACCGCGAATGAGTTGGCGGATTCATTTGCAAAAATGGGACATCAGCTCGAGATCGGAATGAAGCTTCAATGGATTGAGACACCGGCCTCCATTAGGACTGATTTGGAGAAAGACCTTGTTTAGTCTCCCCTTTTTTGTTTTTTGTAATGTCCTCATTGCAATAATTAAGAAATTTTCTTTGTTACAGAAAAAGACATGTGATGATATCCAAACATAAAGATTTACTTGTCAATTAGTATCAAAATAGGGTTGTAATTTGTAGATATCCTGTCAATAGGTGGCAGTGTGACACTGAGATGAATCGAACTTGCGGGATAAAGAAAACAGTGTGTTTAGGAGAAAATATTGTATGAGGTGTTCAAATTTATACAGTGAAATTGGATTAATGTGTCTTTGCTCCGTTATTGAGTCTCATGTGAGCAGAATTTTTTTTTTTTTTTTTTGAGAAAAGCTGGATAACATGATTAGTTGATTTTTATATAGTCTTGGACAATTTATATACACATTTTGAGATAATTTTGAAGGAAAGTTGTTGGGTTTTTGAGGTTGATGAATCAGTTGTACAATTGAAATCAACTTGATTATTTATTTGTTTAATTATTTTTGTAGTTAATTGGAGGAGAGTGATTTTAGAAAGAAATTTCATTCAATTGCTTTCTTACACCACATTTGAGTAGTACACTCATATTTATATTTGCTATGGAAAACTCTAGAATATCTATTTTTATCCTAGTTTCTAGTACAATCTATATTTTCTAGATTTATCGTCATTTATCTTAAATATCTAGGATTACATGAGATTTATCTAGATTCTTCTATCAATTGTTTCAATTACATGATATCTCATGATAAACCTAGAATTTTCTAGAATCTTTAGGAAAAATCTCACATTTCAACAAAAGTTAATCTCAATTCATTTTGGTGAATTTTATTCAATCAATGTGGTTAGTATATGGTATCAGAACCACATGTTAATGTGAGACACATATCTTTCAGTGATGGTATTCATTTGTCCATGTTTTCAGTTACACCTATTTGCTTTGTTCGTATGTTGGGCTCTTACCCATATATCGCAATTCATAATATTGAACTTTCGATGTATTCGGTGTTGGGCTTGCATCTTGCACCCACATGTTCATACCGCCCTCATGCGAAGGGAAGAATGTTAGAGAATTAAAGTCCCACATAAATTGAATATCAAAACTAAGTTGTTTCTTGATCAATTCTCACCTACTGAGCTAACTTTTTATACGAGTTAGACCTAATTCATTTATATGTATTTAGCCCAATCCAGATAGAAAATTTAGTATTTAATTTGTTGTTTGCATGAGTTTTGAATCGACTGTTGACACAACTAAATTAAGATATTGCAAAAACCCATTTAAATTAATTAATAGAATTTTGTGTCTAAATTCGCCCGTGGATATAATGCGATCTAAAGTTGAACAATAATATTTATTACAGGATAGATCTTGAAGGTCTTTTATTAGGCTCCACGATTAATTATCTTATATTTTTCATTAAAAAAATTAATTGCACCTATGTTTTTCGACACAACTAATCAAGCTCCTTTACATACACCCTCTAGATTGTCTCATAAATCAGTATATGAGTTTTTTTCTTTTTGTAGGATCGGAATCTTTAGCTGGCTAGAAACAATCTTAAATAGCCAGAACATATTTTACAAAGAACAAAGCAATGCAACATAATTATAGCAAAATTTAAATGGTTAGCACGAGGCCGACAAATAAAAGAAATCAAACAAACATATGCTCCCCATTTACATTAACTTTTATAGACCGTTCTTCCCAGGTGCCGGGATTAGATTAAGTTTAATTAGACCAAGCTTAGGTCTTTAATTAAACAAAATTAAATTCACGGAGATTAAGAATTAATAACTAATCAAACACGTAGTTTGTGATAAGATTCCATAATTATAAAGACCATGCATGATGCATGAGAATATGTTCCACCTAATTCTGCAATCATGTTCGGCCGAAAGAAACTAAACGATTCGTACTGCTACTGATAAATTATAATTGTTAATTGCCATTTTATTAGTAAATAATTATGCCTGTTAGTTAGTTGTTATGAAATATTATAAAAATATAAATGGAAATACTTTATTTTTGTCAAATCTATAGGTAGTCGAGTACAATCTATGTAATTAGATTCCTAATTAATGGTCTATTTCTTCATTAGATTTATTAGTACTCTTGATCCTTCTCGCATGTTTTCCTACAAAAACTAGCTTGAAATTAAGACAAAAGTTTATTTTTTTAGAGAAATGATCATTGCATTAATATGACTAAATCACAAATATATTGAATTATAATTAAATTACAAAAAAATCAATCAACAAATACGAGTATTAAACTAGAAGAATGACACACATTAATGGAAGTTGAACACAAGCAGGGGGTGATTTAGGATTGAGGAGTTAAATATTAATGGAGTCATTTATGAAATGATATTCAAACTTATTTATTTGCATAAATGTAAAAAACTATATCACGAGATATATTGCTAATAAGAGCTATATTGAATTCTACAGTTAAATAAATAATTGCCGAAGTTGCTCACAACGTTTTTTATATCATAAAATTCATCTAAGATATAGGAGTATAAAATATACTTAATTTCTCAAAAAAAAAAAAAAATCTTCTCAATATAAGTAAGGTATTGATCTTGTATTTTATTACAAAGCCTATTTTCTCGAGTCTAGAACTAAAAAATTTCGAGTATTGCTTTAATACAAGTTGAAATAGGAAACACCTATTTTTCTTTTTAGGTTTTTCAAGGGTTTAATCCCTTTCGAGATGGGTTTGACACATTAAGTGGATACCTCTTTTAACAGGGATTCGAACTTGAATCCACTAGTTTGTAGTGATTACAAGGCACGTGAAATTGTCAAAAGTTAAAAGATAAGAGTGAGGGGAAAAAGAACACGGACATCATATTCATACAAGTGCTTCACGTTTAGTTTGGGCTTTGGGCCTTGACCCAATCACAAACAAAGAAATATATTGACCGTATACATATTTAAATAACATATACTAATATTAATTATAATATAATATATACAAACAAAAAATTCTCAAAAATCTTTTGGTTGAAAATAGATCAATCCCTGAACACATGACCTCTTAATCTTAAAGTTTCAACTTTACCAATAAGTTACGGCCTCATCCCTGATTGATTTTTTTTTAATATATAGTAGTACTTTTTTGTGGAGATGGGTGGTGAGATTTTAATGGGGTAAAAAGGTCACTAATGAAAATTTTATATTAATAGCATATAAATCGATCTCAAATGAGAGTTGCATGGTTCCAATTAAATAAAAGGGATTAGACTTTTCAAAGCTCTTGTTAATTATTTGTCCTAAATACCATATAAACATTTATCGATATTAGCATGTACACGAATTTTTATTATTTGACTCGATTTAGTGTAATTAATTACATGTAATAAAAGTTTGAAATCTATACTATATACAATATTGGACCTTATTGTCAGTCCCTTTACTCAGTAACTTCTAGTCAAGACTCAAGAAGAAGATTAATACCCATCACATGTTTTGTTAATTGTATATTTATCGTAATCTATACAAAATATTGTAATTTTTTTTTTAAATCTACTAAAATGTGGATCACAGCTTTACATTGAATATAAATTTTCTCCAGTATGATGATTCCAATAAAATTTCAAACTTAAATTTTGCTTCCGAGATCGCAAATCGTTACCCCAACCACCTTTGGTATGTTGTAATATTTGTAACTTATAAAAGTTTTTAGATATTAAAGTAAATTGTGGAATTGCCAAATTAAATGAACAACATGGGCGGCACAAGCTAATGTTGCTGTTTGGACCACATTCTCACATGGAAAATAAGAAAAAGTTATTAACTATTTAGGAAAATTTGGGATTTCGGTCAAATGCCTTTATCTAGCTAGTTTTAGAATGAAAAACTTTATCTACAAGCTTTAAGAAAAGCTGCACTTTTGGAGAAAACACATGCAAAGAGAAAATAAATTATCTTATCTAGTAAGATTTACCTTTTGATAGCTTGGGCTTTGATTTTGCTACATAATTTGTTCATAAATTGAAGTGACCGGAACATAGTAGCCATGATTATTTAATCGAGTTTTAGTACATCTTAATTGAACACATATTTTATTTTAGTTGAGTTTTTAGTACCTGTCTTTTCGCTGGCACATAATGTCAAATCAAATTTACGGATATTAAGTTTAACTGTTTAAGTAGATAATCTATTCATAAAAGAATAGATAAGTATCATCTCATTTCGAATAAATTCTAGCTAGTCAATCCTTGATTTTACCATACTAGATATTCGCAAGAAATGTGCGGTATATTTATCTTATAATTTAATATTATAATAGAGTAACGAAGATACGTGAACACTTTTTGTGATGAGACTGTGAGATCAAATATGTGCTATTCTTTTTTGTAAAAAAGAAAAAAAAAAGAATATCCCCAAGCACTTGTACATGTCCAAAGAATTTTAATCTCTATAGAAGCTTAAGCATGAAATTGTCATATATAGAATGATTTTGTTTTTCCAACACTCCTTACAAAATTGCATATATTGTAAAGCATCATAATATATATAACCATTTATAACAAGATTTCTGCATATTCTTATTCATATTTGTTTTCAACAACGTAAAATTAATGCAAAACAAAATTTTAATAACTCAATTTCCATGCTTCTTTTATTTTTAGGGGAGTGGATCGATGTGTTACCTAGTAAACTTAGGCACGCTCGCTTACTTCAAATGAACTACATCCTTGTTATTCTCAACAATAAGATCCTCCTGATCCCTTGCCTCATCGTTGCTCAAATCGATGACATCAGCATCGGGATATCTGACGTCACCACGAATCAACGGCAAGCCACCGCCATCATGGACATCTTCAATTGTAGCAATATTAATGCAAGAGCAACGCTCTAACGAGGCAAAAAACACGGCTGTGATGCCGCTCAACAGCCGTGTTCCCACCCAATCAAACCTCTTTGGCACCACCGCGTAGCTGGTGGTTGGTGGTGGTTTCACGGTGGTGGAATCCGGTTCAATTGGACTGTCCCCGACGTAACAAAAATTCATGTTGCACGTTGGAAGATTGGCATTTTTTGCCATATGACGTTAGATAAAATTAATTAAAGAAAGGCCGATTTTTCCTAGAGAGAAGACGTTGGTTTTGTTTCTATTAGTTGTAAGTTGTAAGGTTCCTATATTTGGATTAGTGAATTCTCATTATTGTTGGCATGCCCATGGTAATTATCATTAATTAATTAATAGTGACAATTGTGGGATGTAAGTTTGTTTAGAAAACAGTTCTTCTCATCATTTTTTTCTTAAAAAAGACGATTTATGATGTCCTTTTGCACTTGAATTGTTGATCACGACTTTATACATCATTTAGCCAGAATTTAACGCAATCTACTAAAATCAAGTTGTTCAAGTTTGTATGATTGTATCATACACCCAACGTTTTCTATTTTTCTTTTTGGGGTAAATGCAAAATATTCTCCTATGTTATGCTAAACCTGTAAGAAACTATCCTGTGAAATTTTTATTGCGTCAAATTTCCTTGTGTTTTCAAAAACCCTGGAAAAAATACCAATTTATAAAAAATAGATCGTTTTGGATCGACAAATTTCAAAAAACCATTTTTAAAATACTTCAAGTTGGTCCCTACAACTTCAAGTGATATATTTTTAAAATTATTTCTTGAAATATTCGATCAATAACGACCTATTTTTTACAAATTTGGTGTTTTTTGCAGGGTTTTTAAAAACACAAGGAAGTTTGACGCAATAAAAGTTTCACAGGGTAGTTTCTTTGCAGGTTTAACATAACACAGGGGAGTATCTTGCATTTTCCCCAACTAATATATGTTGATGCATAAATTATACTCCCTCTATCCCAAATTATTTGTCATTTTAGAGAAAAAAATTTGTTCCAAATTATTTGTCATTTAAGGATTTCAATGCACTATTAAATTACATATTTTGGCTAGCGATATTGTCAGAGCACAAAGTGTTGCTGCAAGAACAATATTTAATAATTTTCGAAAATGCCCTCAGCATTAAATTCTATTGAATGTTTTTATTTGTTAATCTTTTTGGTATCAGTTCAAAAGTCATTAAATTTTTGTATTAATAATTACACTTTTTATACATTCAGTACAGAGCTTCTTCCTTTTTTTCTTCTTCTTCACTTAACCAGGGGCAAATGATCGCCATTATCACACTGCAGCTGCAACCCATCCACCCACATCAGCCCTCTACTCTACTCTACTAACCATGGAAGAAGACAACACAATAAAATTTATTTTCCCTTTCTCTTTAAAATTTATTCTCTTTTGTACTTACTCAATTTTAGTAATTTGAGGATAATCAGTCAATTAAACCATGGTACACGTCAAGAAATTAAAGTTATTACTTTTTAGTCGTAACCTTCAACTAACAATCAAAGAGAAAAAGATAACCTTATTTTGAAATGAGGTTGGAAAAGGAAGATTATTATAATTTATTCAAAGTAAATTCAAAACAATCCCAAACCATAATAAATGAATAAACCAAACTTTCGAAAGATGCAATCGGAGGTAAAGCGTTAAGCACTAGACAATTGGAGGATGTACATATCCAATATTTTTTGGGCAAAGAAATACTCTCTTTTCTTTTTTAGTTCTAAACAACTGAGTAAAAGTCAATGTTCAATTTTAATGTTACTTTGTCAAATATATCTGAATTCTCTTGAAAGCTAGGAACATGATAGGAGAAAGATCTGTAGAAGAAGGCGTGAGAAGAAAGAGAGAAATTTCATTGAGTAAATGGATAGTTAGAGATATTTAAGTGGGAAAAGAAATAATTAAGAAGAGAGAGAAAAATGAACAATTAAGGTAATTAATATATTATGTCAATTGTGATTTAGACTTTGGGTTAATTAGGTAGTTCACAAATTTTGCTCTGGCAGCAACAATTTGTGCTCTGGCAATATCGCTTGCCCATATTTTAGGTATGTAAGAGAAAAAGTAAGAGAGAGAGTGTAAAACTTGAATAACGTGTAAATAGCTAATTGTGAGATAAATAAAGAATAAGGATATTTTAGGTATATAATTTATTTTTCCCTAAAAATGAGGCAATTTAGTAGATACCTTAATATGTGTGAAACATGTAAAATGACAAATAATTTAAAACTGTGGGAGTAGATTATATGTTGCATCACATCAATGCTAGTCTTACCGCGTATTCTTATAAAAATAAGTAAATAAGTTGCATCACGTTTAGTATAGCTTGGCTATATTTAGGACATAAAAAAGAAAAAGATAAAGTGTTTAATTAATATTGAGAGTAAGAAAAATGTTTTCCCTATTTGCCTAAAGATATCAACTAAAGAAACATGCTTCGGCGAACAATTGAGTGTATTGTTTATAGTGCAAAGTCACCACCTTCTAATTTTATTATATTTTTTTGACTTATTATATATTCGTCAGTAATTATGATTTCACACCATGGTCTGTTAAGCAAATGGGCAAATTGTAAAAATAGCCCCAAATTTTAACTCACATTTATTCGGTTTTATTATTTAACCAATAACAACTCAATTTTGAACAAGTCTAGTTTAATTTGGGCCTGGTTAAAAAAAAGGCCCGACCTACCTCACATGCAGGCCTCGGGGTTCTAATTTGGGAATTGTTGAAAAATCAATTATAATTTTAGTCCCACAATTAATGCTCATCAATTGGTAATTTTGTCCCACAAATAATTTTAGCTTGTCGGGTCTGTACGTATCTTACCGTAATATATCCGCCCCATTGACATCCCCGACCAACCCAATTAAATCAATCTAAGTTGGCCCAACCCATTGTAGTAACTAGTAAGTCTAGATTGTCCAAAGCATCCATATGTGTTGACTGTTGAGAAATGTTTAAAACTAAAAACTTTTGTAGAATATGTGTTGCCGTGTCCATATTCGTACAACATAGGTTCAAATTTTCAGGCAGTCAAGATCAACCTCCCAACCCCCCAACCAAACAGCCGAGTGTATGAGGGGATTCATCCATGGTTTTAGTTCGAATTTAGTTTAATTTTATTGTGTACATGAAAAATGATTAATTGACTATTTTGCACCTCGGAAAATATATTATTTTGATAAATTGTACTTTGAAATTAAAATTTTGTGCACTTGCATTTTCGAATATTATTTGACAAAACAATCGGCTTCTCAGTCTAGTAAAGTGTATTTCACCATAAAAATATTTAATTCGATAGTTTAAAGTGTTAAATTTTAATTTCAGAATACGAAAATTCATAATGGTGTATTTATGGGATGCAAAGTGTAAATTACCCAAGAAAAGTACATGCATTGCATATATATTGTGATTAGTTAACTTTTTTTTTAAATATTTGCTATCTAATCAAATAAAATGAATTTTCATTTGTAGCTTTCATAAAACTATAGGTTGTGCTTGTGCATTTGGAGTTGTAGGTACTATAGATGATAATAATACTAAAATATAGTCGGTACAGTTTTTGCATGGAATAAGAGCAAAGTATTTTAGAGGACATCTTTTTTCTATTTTTTGTTTAGTCAGGGTCTCAGGATAATCTCTAAGAAGAGGGACACTTTAAATGGGCTAAATTACACTAATCATCCCTTAGGTTTAAAGTTATTTATGATTTTGTCTCTCATAAATTAAGTATTAAACTTCCAACTCTCTTATAAAACATGTGTTTTCATGCCGATCCTTTCAGGTGACATAAGTTCATGAATATAAAGAAGCTCCAAAGAAGAGAAAGAAATGTCGTGTTTGCAAGTGTTTTACCAAAAAAGTAGTATGTTTTTGCTGAAAATTGGTCTGAAAAGTGATCTGTATAACACATATTTTATAAGGACAAAAGTGTAACACTTTATCTATGCGAGACAAAATCACGAAAGCATAAAAAACTTTAGACATGAGGGACGATTAATGTGATTAGTCCTTTAAACGAGTTCAAATGAAACTAAAGTGATTCTTTCCCTGAAATTTAATTAAGGAATATTGAGTTTTTCTTTTTTTTTTTTCCCGTCTGAAACTGGAATATTGAGTTTAAAGTCTACAATTCAGTCACCTAGAGTAGTACAAAACAATTTCCCTAAAATATATAAGGTCTATTACATCAGTCATTATATCATAAACTCTATCCAAAATTATTTCAATTATTCTATCAAAGTAGGAAGATAATTTAACTATCAATACTAGTATATTAAATTAGAGAGATACCCACATTAGTGAGTCGAACTCATGACCTCTTGATCATGCAGTCATGGGGCCTCATGAATTCTTTATTAATATCTCTATTTATATATTATCATTATCATGATATATGATACAATTTTTTTACGGTATGAAATTTCAAGAAATGGTAAAGATATGAAAATGTCCAAGAAAAAAGTCATATAAGATCTCATTAGTAGTTGTCAGCAAATTTGCCCCATAAGTATTTGAGCTGATAATTTTATCTCATAAGTCATAAATCTAAAGTAATTTTAGGAACATTTCGGCCAAATGGCGAAACTAAACATCACGCGCGGGCCACAAATCCTCCAATTTAAACTCACCTGACCGGGGCATAGTGCTCATTTTCTTAATTGGACAAAAAAAGTCTCAAAATTGTTTCAGATTTGTATATAATTTATGAGGTAAACTTATTAGCCAAATACTTGTGGGACAATTTGTTAACAACTATTAATAATGAGACCAACTTTATTTTTTTCCCATGTGGTTTCTATATGATAAGTGATTAATGCTCAAGGGTGATTCAAAGATTTTTCCCTTGCACAGTAATGATGAAATTAATAATATGAAGGTTGAGAATATTAAATTATAACAAACATAATTTCTTTCCTAGAAAGACTATTCAAATATCTTAATTTCATTATTATATGCAAACTGCTGTTGTATCCTTGTTTATTTTAAGACGATGAAACTATAAAATATTCACACCGACTTAATATATCGTCAGAGGATTTGAGACCAGGAGACCTTTAGTTCTCACAACCCATTGGTCGTGTACAAACCGAGTTTATATGATTTAGTACGGTATAGTTTGATACCAAATCAGTCTTTTAGATTTGTTGACATGGATGTCCTGTATAAATATACATGGGCATCCATATATACAAGTCCAAACTTGTATAATACATAGTCTTGTATAAATACAAGACATTGCTGGAGGGCAAAACAATTGTTCGGTTATGTATATTTGTGTTTTTAGCTATTGGAGGAGCTAAAAAAGTGACTGCTGGAGATGCTCTAAGTTCACTCAAATAATTTGGATCTAACTCAACCTCAAAAGCTAGTTCAAGAGATGATAATTGCTTATAAGATGAGCTTAGTCATAATTTCCAATCCATGTTGGATATTATTCACGTATGAACGGACTGAATGTATGGGTGAAACAAGCCCAGTCCACTCGACATTTTAAAGTCCAACGCTAAAATTAATTGACAATGATATTCAATATTATTTATTTGGATAAGAATAGATTATGAACGAAAACTCTATTGAATTCAAAATGCTAAAGTAATTGAATGAAAAAAGTACAAAAAATTGTATACAACGCTTTTCGTATCATAATTTTTTTAGCATTTTTTTCTCAATGTGAATAATCAAACAATTCGCAAGGTAGTAATCTTTCATCTCATATCTAAGCCTGTTTTTCACCAACTTTATTGTTGATAATGATTGTTTTTGTTGTGTTGGTAACATAAAAAACTAATATCGAACAAATCAAACAATTTATTAAACGTTACATCATAGACTTTCTTGTACTCTTCAATAGTAAAATTAGCACATAAACTACCGATAATCATGTCTTATAAATTAAGTCTAAACAAATGTTTTCATTGAATTAACATGAAAATATATTTATCTTTTTATTAGAATTGTATGGGGCCAATGGATATATATAGAGTATAAGAAAAGAAACTTATAAGTGGTTGAATAATATAAGTAGTACTAATTTCTTGAAGAAAAAAAAATAGTACTAATTTCTTTTCCTAAAATTCTTGGGGGTCCCCCCCCCACCCAAAAACAAAAAAAAAAAAAAAAAAAAGTGGTTGCACCCGTCCATGAAAAACAAGTCCAATATCCGACATTTTAAAGTCCAACCTTTTTTATCCAATATTAAAGTCCAACCTTACAAATTGTAACATTTGGACCCAACACACGAATATCGCCAGTTCAGACCTTTATTAACTAAAGTGGGTTCTGATAGCATTTTAGATTTCTTCACAGAGATTGGGCTAAGTCCAATTAAATGATTTAAGCCTAACTTAACCTAAAAAACTAGCTCAAAAGTAAGAATTGCCCAATTAAAACCTTGTAAAGTTAACTTAGTTATGATTTTCAGTTCATGTAGAACATTAGCCTCAACTCATACCCTCCCCTTACATTGTGGCAGAAATTTTTGGGAACTTACTTCTTCCAGAAATTCAAGGAAAAGGTCATCACAATCCCGCAAGATTTATCTCTTTTGTTTATGTAGACATGTCCCGTAATGTGAAATTTTGAATAGAAGAAACACTCGCTTGATCACATTCTGGAAAGTTACAAATTTTGGTGTAATAATGCATGTGACATTCACAATGCTGACACAAAGTCACATTCTTAATTAAAGCCTCTTCATATTTCTAGCATTTACATTATTCAAAGCTTTCTCCTAGAAACTTTTGAAAATTGCAACGATGGTGAGTGTAATGGAATACAACGCCCTTTGATATGATTTAAAGATTACACATGTTACCTTATTTTTCTTCAGTGAAGAAATATATACTCAACTGAATCTGATGTCTATTTAATTCCAAGTATTAATTGGAAGCTAATGTCAATTTATTCTCCGTGGTATTCATAATGTTCAATTTATCCCCCTGTTATTTGAAAAAGAGCACTTTACCCCCTAAAAAATATTAAAGCGGCAATTTATCTCCTTCAACCGGAGAGTGTAACTCACTCGCCGAAATTGAGAGTGGGTTTGAAAAGTGTTTTTGTAAGATAGGGGGAGTTAAGTGCAACATTTTTCATAATACAGTGGGATAAAGTATCACATTTTTCATATGGGGGTAAAGTGCCACATTTACATAACCACATGGGGTAAAGTGCCGTATATAAGAGGGGTAGTTTTATTCATTCATATCTTTTTAGATTTAAAAATTAATATAGCACGGGTCCAAATCCAGATCTGTATCCGGTCATAATGGAATCTTATGGGCGAGAGAGATCAAAGGCGCGATCCAAACTCATAAGGGCAATCCGCCCCCTCGCTAAAAACGCAACATACAGAAGTACATGAACGCCCGGATCGCTAAGCGACCCTGGATGAGCTCGCTAGTTTACACTAATACGACAAAAAACATGAGATCTTTGCTAGATCTTCGAATCAGTCATTTTACAGAATATAGACTCTATCTCAGGAAGAGTTGCCATGCATGCAAACTGGATTCCCCAAATCAAGGAGAATCTCAATCTATCTGGATCTCGCCAAATCGGTATAAATACACTTATGGTATGATCATTCTAACCCTAATACACAATTATGCCGCATTCCTTCTTTTCAATTCTCTATGTTTAAGTTTCTAGCACTTTGCTGACTTAATAATTGGAGGAGATTCCGCCGGCAACCCCCACCCCGATGTGTAACCTTTGTTTTGTAGGTACTTGGAAGCATAGATCTAACTGGACTTTGGAGCAGAGGAGCAGAGGATACCATATTCAAAAATCAGTTATTTATCCTGCATAAAAAATGTCAAAAAGATAGTATGAAACTTTTATAAGATCATAGAGGGGTAAAACATTTTTTTTTCCAAATCAGAAAGAGGTAAATTGAATGCCATGCATATCACAGGGTAAGTTGCCATTAATTCTATTAATTGGTATAACTGCTTGTCATAGGTGCTCTTCTATAGTGCTTTACTTGTGTATGAAATGCAATTTGGACATGCACATGTAATTAGGAGAATTCACCCATACAGTGCATATTATATATCAGGGGTGTATGCACCAGTTCATACAAATAATCCTAACAAATTTTTAACACATATGGTTAGGAGAACGCACCCGATCATTGCTTGCAGTATACCATCTAAGTTATCATGCTTGGTTTGATTGTTATGTGAATTATTTGAAAACGAAAATGGATTTTTATTTAATATACATGTATTCATGAAATCTAATTATTAATTAAGTAAATTGAGCTTACAAATGCATGCAGCTAGATAAAAGAAAAACCTTCGATATATAATTCAAACTTAGAAAAACGACCTTAAAATCAATAATAAAAAAAAAAAAATTGGGGACCAAACCTCACTAGATTGGAGAAGTTGACTCCAAAGAGAATTTGCACTTTATTAGCCGAAAGGAATAAATCTTTGCTTTTGACTATACAAAGATCCTCATTGCCTTTTATTATATTTTTAAAACCCTCCGCCGGATCTTAACTAAACATGCACTAAATATCTTCCGGATTCTGTTAGCCTTCTTTAATTTTCCCTACTTTATTTGCCTTGGGATAAATTATATTCTGTCTATTATTAAATTAAATAAAAAAATTCAAGTCATTGGCTCCATTCAATGAAGGAATTATATATTATGTTTTAATTCTCCAGACGCCGAATTTGTAACTTCTAAGGTGACGTCACGTTATGTGACGTCAATTTAATTTAAGGCATTGGATCATAAATATGTAATCACAACCACATAAATTTCATAATATAGAATAAAATTAACCTTAATTAATTATGAGTTACCTGTTTAACAGGTTAAAATATTATCTTATATTCTTTAATATATTTAAGTTAGCTACCATAAATATTTCTACTTTCCTTCTTTTCTTTTTTCTACCCAAATTAATATCAAATCACCATAAAAATTATATGCTTCCACATTGTCTGGTACTACTCCATATATAATAGTACAATACCACCAATGTGTAAAATTATTTACATTACATAGTATAATGTCTCATATGTAAGTATTGAATCCACATACTTGGTACGGTCTCATATTAGTAGTAATTACTCACATTATATAATATTACCATTAGTACTAATCAATTTAGGATAATTCTTCACATTACATGATATATGTCTCACATGTAGTAGTATAGACTCACATAGCATAGTATTGACTTCATAAACTTAGTACGTTCGACCCTTATTAGTAGTAATTACATTATGAAGTATTATCAGTATTATTAACCAATGTGTATAATTCTTCACATTACATAGTATAAAGTCTCACATGTAATAGTATTGACTCCACATACTTAGTACGGTCTCATATTAGTAATAATTAATCACATTATATAGTATTATCATTAGTACTAACCAATTTACTAATAATTCTTCACATTACATGATATATGTCTCATATGTAGTAGTATAGACTCACATAGCATAGTATTGACTCCACAAACTTAGTACGGTCCCATATTAGTAGTAATTAGACATATTATGAAATATTATCATTAGTATTAACCAATGTGTATAATTCTTCACATTACATAGTATAATGTCTCACATGTAATAGTATTGACTCCACATACTTAGTACGGTCTCATATTAGTAATAATTAATCACATTATATAGTATTACCATTAGTACTAACCAATTTAATAATAATTCTTCACATTACATGATATATGTCTCACATTTAGTAGTATAAACTCACATAGCATAGTATTGACTCCACAAACTTAGTACGGTCTAATATTAATAATAATTAATCACATTATATAGTATTACAATTAGTACTAAACAATTTACTAATAATTCTTCACATTACATGGTATATGTCTTACATGTAGTAGTATAGACTCACATAGCAAGTTTTGACTCCACATACTTAGTACGGTCTCATATTAGTAGTAATTAGTCACATTATATAATATTTCCATTAGTCCTAACCAATGTGTATAATTCTTCACATTACATAGTATATAATGTCTCACATGTAATAATATTGACTCCACATACTTAGTACGGTCTCATATTAGTAGTAATTAGTCACATTATATAATATTACCATTAATACTAATCAATTTACTGATAAGTATTCACATTACATGATATATGTATCACATGTAGTTGTATAGACTCACATAACAATGTATTGACTCCACATACTTAGTATGGTGTCATAATAGTAGTAATTAGTCACTATATAGTATTATCATTAGTCATAACCAAATTACTGATAATCATTCACATTACATGATATATGTCTCACATGTAGTAGTATAAACTCACATAGCATAGTATTGACTCCACATACTTAGTACGGTCTCATATTAGTAGTAATTAACCACATTATGAAGTATTACCATTAGTACTAACCAATGTGTATAATTCTTCACATTACATGGTATATGTCTCACATGTAGTAGTATAGACTCACATAGCACAATATTGACTCCACATACATAGTAAGGTCCCATATTAGTAGTAATTAATGAAGTATTACAATTAGTACTATCCAATATGTATTAAAATATAAATTATGTGTATTAAAATATATTATGAAATTTTTTTCAAAAGTTAATATTAATTATTCAACACGAAATATTATATATCGTTTATTATAAAATATTATTATGCACAATTATTTATTTATTTCTATAATAATTTATTAGTTTGTAATTTATTATTGATGTGGTTAAATATTACAATGAATGTGGTCAAATAATAGTATAATACAACTACTTATGGTAATAGTATAATGACTTGTTAGTAACCTGTTAAGTAGGTAATTTATTAATGAGGTGTCATAATTCTATTGGTTATAGCTTACGTCATGTGACGTGACGTCACCCTAGAATTTTCCGAAGTATTATATTAGTGATCGAATTAGGTTAAAAAACTCAATGTATGTGTTTTTTAACGACAATGTGCAACTAACTATATTACATGTGGTGACACTAATTCTCTTTTAGAACACACTGATTATATCAGAAAATGTAACTAATTAATTTATGTTTTATTGGTACACCATATTAAAAACACAATACTCGATTAAACTTTTCAATTTTTTAAGTGATTTATCATGTTAAATTATTCAAATTTGTGGAGTATTAAACCTTTTAATATTAATATATATGTAATCATATAATATTATCAAATTATTAATGAAATTAATTTATTATGATTTTTATAAACTTAATCAGGTAGACTAGTCAACTGTGTATCACGTGATATAAAAAATGGGACGGAGGAAGGATATCGTTGTCTTTCCAATTTTGCTACGAGCTCGTTTGCAGATAACTAATACGTTAATAGACTGAGGTTTGGGGAGTGAATAGCAAATTAACTCCCTATTTTATTCTAAATAGGCAATTTAACTCCCTGTGATAAATAAAAGGGTAAAATACCTCCCTGTCATATCCTAAATAGACAATTTAACTCCATGTGATAAGAAAAATGGCAAAATACCTCCCTGTGTTTTTATAAAAGAAGCACATTGCCTCCATTTAAATTGCTTATTAATTCATATCACAGGGAGTTAAATTGCTCACTATTTCATTTCACAGGGAGGTAAATTGTCTATTTTTATATCATAAGAAGGTAAATTGCTCATTATTTCATTTCACAGGGAGTTAAATTGCCTATTTTTATTTCACTGGGAGGTAAATTGCCTATTAGACATATCACAGGGAGTTAACTTGCAAAAAACCCGAGGTTTGGGAGTCTAATTTTGAAGCTAATTTCGTTCAAATATCAGCTTGTTTCCTAATTACATTGACTGTTTGTATCTAGCCTAATAGTTTGACATCTGAACTTGGTTTATATATATAAGAGAACTAGAGAAGTCAAAGACAAAATCAAATTTATTTCGAGAAAGTTAGTACAATAAATAAATAAAATATAAATTACGAATGTACGGAAACTTCAAGGTTTGATTGTACTATGTTACTATTATGTATTTAAAATGCAAATCCTATGAATTTAAGAAGTAAAAAATGGATTGGTTTTCTTTATTTTAATTGGTAGCACAGACAGAATTCAATACTTTTAATTTGTTAATGATGACTTTTCTCTGGAATTAGACTAGTGACTGACTACCAGTTTATGAATATTCACCTGAATTCCCTAATTAACCAAATACTTCATTTAGGATACCTTTAACAAACAGAAAATTAAATTAAATACTTGAAGAATTGTCCATGTTCTAGATTATTACATCACATGTTATAAACAATGTAAATTTGGCACCTTGCACATATGATGCAGAATTAGATTGGTCTTAGGAAAAGGTCCTCATAAATCAGGTTTGCGTCACATATATATATATACAATAAATTCCTCTAGAAAAAATTGAAAAAGTTAGATAGATCCAAATACCATTAAGTTAATCAAGGAACAACTTGCTTCATAGGGTGTGACTGCCTACGTTACATTTCAACCACTGAAAATTATTTTATCTATTTTAGGATATGAAAAGGTCAAATATAACAATTCTTCAAATTAAACGGCGCTATGGTGCAGAAGTATATGGTACTAAACTACATTTTTAGTTATGGGTATATACAAAACTACTTCATAACATGATATCAAAAGTTTTTAGAACGTACTTAATGATGGAATCCCTTACAATTTTTTGCTTTTGTTTTTTCAACATTCGGTTCAAATTGAAGTCATGCCAACCCCAATACTGCATTTTAGTATGTCTACATATAAAATGAAATTTTGACATAAAATCCATTTTAAGCTGTAATATTTATGTATTATTTGAATACATTTAATAAATTGTTTAAGTTCTTTATTAATTGAATTTCTCCATTTGACTGTTAATTCACAAGCTGAACAATAGACATTCATTTGTTTGGTGGTAACGTAACACATTTACACTCTAGATTCAATGAGACAGTAGCAAAGCAACAAAATTGAAGCTCATGATCAAGATATTCTGATTTATGTAAATTGAACCTGCCTTAAGAAATACTCCATGCATTTATAAAATTCCCCAATACTATTAGATATTACACGTACACACGGGGAATTTATTTCATTTACCCCCTAATTTGTGGTTCTAGAACTTACATAAAGTGAGATGCAAACCGAGTTTTGTGCATACAAATAACTTTATAAAAGCAACAAGGAAATGGAAAAATTAAATAGTTTCGGGGCCACTCTTAAAGATGAAAACGAATTTGTATATAAATTTGTCAACTCTGCTTTTGGAAACGACCCCATCATTCCAGAAACACAAATCCTTTAAATTTAAATAAAAATCAACAAATCTACCAATTGTATTAATAACATCCAACAATATTGAAAATTTCTCCTCTGTTCCTGTGGTTCCCAATTAAATACATCTTCATCTTATTTTTATCATTTCAATTTCATTAAATTCGTCCAATTAAATCTCAACATAAATGAACCCTTTTTCTCACGCGCCTTAACTTTTACTCTTCCCATTTCACACCTGCTCATTTCACAACAAACTCTATATAAACTCACCCATTTGTAACATTCTTTCTACTCACTCTTCAAGAACCAAGTATCAAAAATCCATCAAAAAATTAAATTAAAGATGGCTAAAGCCACGACCTTTTTGCTAGTAGCACTCCTCCTCTGCTTCTCTCTATGCTCAGCAACTCGTCGAGGGCCGAGTTTTAACGATAAAGTGGAAGTCAAACACGAGGTTAGTCTTTTGTACAAAAATTAATTGCATGGATAAAGTTTCGTTTCATGACATGTTTCGATCAGTTCAATATTAGCAACTTTTCGGAAATATTTCAAAATTTTCTTGCAAAAGTTAAAACTAAAAAACATGTTAACTAAGTAGCTTCTTTATATTTTTGTTTCGGTTGACAAAAAAACAAAAATGTTTCGTGTTTTCCCTATGGAAATTTTAATCCATGGTTTCCCGTTCTAACTTTGATGTATGATTAACATTAATTACTAAGACCCTGTTTGGTTTAAAATTATTTGTGTTTAATTATAGGTTAAGATAGAGGGAGGCCAAGTGGAAGAAGCTGGGTGCCAAGGAATTGGTGAAGATGAGTGTTTGATGAGAAGGACTCTTGTTGCTCATACTGATTACATTTACACCCAAAACCACAAACCATAAGAATCTATTAATGATTACATTAACTCTTTTTAATTTTTTGTTTCACGTGCTTTTTTTCTTCTTTGAAATGTTATCTCTATATATAGTGTAGCAATTAGATGGAATGATCAATATATATATCTTCGTCATGTTATTATTTTTCGCTTTCGTTTCTAATCGATTTGTTTTATCAACTATTGATATGGTAATTATTTGAGACCAATAAAACGAAAAATGATACTACGAGTTATAAAAATCCGCACCTGTTTACATTATAAGTATGTTCCTCATATTCCTTTCGTCCCATTATTCTTAACCCATTTGCTTGAGTTTTAGATAAAAAGCTGAAAAATAAAAGTTTTGGATATTTTAATATTTATATACTCTTTATTGTGGGTAGGTTTTTATAAATAATTTCATTTAATGAAAAGGATTCTTCAATTAGGAGATCACAAAAAAGGATTGAAGATATAAGTAAGAAATATGGATAGTGAGAATATAACACTAACTCATGCACAATCATTGTATTGATCATGAATACTAGGGCTATGACTGAAAATATTCGACTCGAGGTTATTTGATAAAATCTCGTTTGAGCTCGGTTCGAATTACATAAATCAAACAAGTTTGAACATCATTTTTGTGTGATAACTTTTTAAGCTCAGCTCGTGCTCGACTTTATAAGCTAAAAATTGACAAAATACATATAAAAATATCAAGCTACTCGATACTCAAATCGAGCTTGTTCGATAAAAGCTCGTTTGAGCTCAGTTAGTTACAAAATCAAACCAAGCTTAAACTCAAAATTACAAGCTCAATAACAATATGTTATTCGATACTACTCGACTCGTTTACATAAGACCCTTATTCATTAAAAACCTAATATACGATCAAGATTAAATATGCAACATCGGAAATTCATTTTATAACAAAATAATTATCAATTATATATCTTTAAATAACGTAACATATTAGTGCTATACTAGGCTATGTAAACTAGAAACCATAAGTCGCTTTAATAAATTTGTGCAGCGAAGTTATTTCTGTTTTTAAGAACCAAAATGTAGAATGTCACTAAATCAAAAGTTCGGTAGATACAATGTTATACTTTTTTTTTTAATCAGATTTTATTTGGCACATTTGTATAGATAGATCTACATAATAAATAATCACTTGGACAACAAGTTCTCCTTCTCTAATTTATACTCCATCCATCGTTCCACAATATCTGTTATTTTAAAGTGTTGCACCGATATTAAGGATTCAAATAAATAACATAGATTCTTTTTTTTTTAAAAACAACTGATATACCTAAAAGAGAAAAGTGCTTCACCCCCTCAAAGATATATGTTTTTGCATAAAATAAGCATTTTACCCCCTAAAATATTAAATTTAGTTGCACTTTCCCCCCTCAAATGATTTTAAGCCATTTTCTTTTATTGAAAAATGCACATGTGTGCCTCACATATGTTTTTAAGGGTAAATTAATCACAATACCTATTACCTGTCAAAAACACTTCACTCACATGTTGTGAACAAAAAATCCTAACTGAAATAGAAGGAGATTAATTTTGTTCATAAAAGAGAAGAAAAAATTGCGCGTGAATGAAATGTTTGGACATGTACCCTAGAAAACATGTGAGAGGCGAACATGTGTGTTTTCGGCCAACAAAAATGACTTATAATCATTTGAAGGAGATAAGTGCAACTGATTTTGATATTTTAGGGGGTAAAGCGCTTGTTTTGTACTTGTGGATGGTAAAGTGCAAAAACATATAACTTTAGGGGATGAAGTGCACTTTCCCCTACCTAAAATACCCTTAATTAATATTGCATTGTAAATAAGATAGAGTTTTTAAGTGTAGTAAATAAGGGCTAAATTGAAAAAAGAATAATTAATATTGCGTGAAAATCCTAAAATTACATATTTTGAGACACCTCATGCCATTTATTGTGAAAAAGAGGGAGTATACTGTGAAAAAAGGGAGTTTATATATACTCCATCTGTCCCAAATTATTTGTCGTTTTATATGTTTTCACACATATTAAGGTACCTACTAAATAGTCTCAATTTTAGGGAAAAAATAAATTATATACATAAAACACTCTTATTCTTTATTTATCTCACCATTAGTTATTTACACGTTATTCAATTTTTAACTCTCTATCTTACTTTTATTCTTACATACCTAAAATATGTAATTAATAATGAATTGAAATCATAAAGTAACAAATAATTTAAGAAAAAAAAATTTCTTCTAAAATAACAGATAATTTGAGACAGAGGAAGTACTATTATTAATTATAATATATATATATATATATATATATATATATATATATATATATATATATATATATATATATATATTAAAAAAAAGGGTTCTCGTTCTTTACTAAATTCGCCTTGAAATGCTAAAACCCGTGCACCGTACTATACAGAGATACTTAATGCAAAATAATAGAGTTTTCAATGTACTGCAAGTTCTGAACTTCGATGTGGATTTACCCAATGTGAACACCTCATGCCATTTATTTAATTGAAAAAATCAAACATTATTTAATGATATGTGCACAATTGTTCGTCATAGTCCGCGACGTGTTTGATTTATGCACACGCCACCCATTATGTGATTACTCTTATCTCTTACGCCCATCAATCTAAGGCCATAATCTAGATTTTCTTTTTTTTAATTACAAATAATAAATTGTCTACAAATTCATAACATCAGGCTTACCATTTATTTCATCAAAATTTCAATTAAATACCCCACGACTTAGTTTTTGCCCATTGAAGGATTTTTGGATTCAATTGCACTTTATTGAATATTCTTTTACGTGCGAAGAATGTGAATGGCATATATTGACATGTGTTTTGTGATTGTTTGAGTGCAATTATAAGACGAGAATGAATGAAAATTTTATGTCTAATGAATGGCTATAATTACAAATACGTCATTTTCATATTTTCATCAAGTCATTACCAATCACTATCTAAACCTTATGTGTTCAACGTAGAAACAAAATCAAGAATTTCTAGTCCAATTTATTCTATCTATTGACTAAATCATTCACAGAAGTGACA
Organism: Penstemon davidsonii; assembly: GCA_034814905.1. Lineage (NCBI taxonomy): Eukaryota > Viridiplantae > Streptophyta > Magnoliopsida > Lamiales > Plantaginaceae > Penstemon > Penstemon davidsonii. Next base: position 12,957,860 of record JAYDYQ010002688.1, read on the forward strand.
AAAGGATCAAGTTCATTAGCAAAAGAAAACTTAGGCCATTTTATTAGTTGGGTCAAGTCCATTTTTTGTTGTTTCCTTCAATTATTATTCACCTCGATTTCAGAACAATTTATTTGATGTTGGGTAAGTTTAGGGACAAACGGAAAATTCTTATATAATTAGACATATCTCATAGACCTTGTGGTTGAAAATATGACGTGGTGAATTTTCAACCACATGGTCTAGGAAAATCTCCTAGACCTGGTCTAGTCAAGAGTATATACATAAATTAAATTAATTTACAGGTTGATTTTGATGAGAGTGGTTGACAGTTGAATCATTATTATTGTTATATAGGAGTATTTGATTAAATGTAATATTAATGGCTATTGCCTAGTTTCATGGGCATCAACATTGAAGACATATCCCCATTTCTGCATTTCCGGCCACACAAGAAAAAGGCTCTGGTTTGCAGAATGGGGCAACTATTCGGCAGCAGATTTCTATACATGAGTAAAATATAGTAAAAAACACCCCTTTACTTTGTTTTAATTGGCAAAAGATCCGATATGTTATTTTTGAGAAAAAGAACCCATTGTGTTCAAGTTTATTAGCAAAAGAAAAAATCCATGTTTTAATATTTTATTAACAAAACCACAAATCTGAAAAATTAAGAGTTGAACGTGGGGAGAATATTGCTATATTTTGAAGAAAATGCGGGTTAGTTATCCTCAATTTTTAAGTTCATAGGACAAATATTGCCAATTTTTCTAAATGAGCAATTGTATTTTTACATTTATTCACTTTCACACTAACATAAACAAACCTTTTAAACATATTTGTAAATGTATTGAAAATGAAAAGAAAAAAAATTAAAAACATAAAACTCGTTCAAATTTTATAATATTTCTGAATATTCAAACAAACAGGCCAATGTGAACATGTCACAATGTCAATGTCAATGTAGTCTTATCCTCTTGACAATTTTAATTATTTGTATAAATTATTTTGCCAACAAAGTATCAACTATGAAGTAATCCATTAAGATTTTGGAAAATGCCACCCGAATAAAACTTTGGTACTTTTCTTCGAGTCCACAAAGAAAAATGTGAGAAAGACCTCAACCCACTAAGTTATAGTCAATAAATTTAGAATGTTTGTCTTGCTAATTCTTCTATTCCTTAATTTATATTTTCCAAGGTTAGGTGGTATATGGATCATGGATGTTTCCTTAATAAGTATAAATTTGTCAAAATTCTAGTCAAACAAAATTTAATTAAACAATGTTCAACCTCACAAAATAAGTGTTTGAATATTGATGGTATATTGGCCCAAGTCGATTTAATCTATGGGTGATTTACACTCAGATCTTTGAGGTTTATCATAATTACAGAAAATTTTCTGTAGTTTTGAAAATTACAAGGACACTCTTTATAGGGTGTTTTTTGTAAATATTTTTACAAGTTGTAGGGATTGTCCTTATAAGACTTGTTGAACCACATTGGATCTCTTTATAATTTCTGAAACGTCAAGAAATTTTTCGTAATATAACTAAACTCTAGGGTGTCTGAGTGTAAATCACCGAAATAAATATGAATTTAGGGGAAAGTGTCAGATTACATAATTTAACTTCGAGAGTTGTGGACCCCAAATTTATTGGCATATATCCGAAACTCAGGTCAGCATTGTTCATGTAAGAACGTATTCACACTTGCTTGGCTTGATTATGGGGTCGCTCTCCAGCACATAATTGTACCTCAATATCAAATGTATTTTGTGATTGTTGTTCGAAGAAAATAGCAAGTTTTTTGGCCACTGGGCCATCAGATAAGTGGTAAGATTAGTTTCAAACGTCTTCGTGTCAAATATTTTTGTTGAAAATCTTAAAAACATATATTAATCAAATCACATTCAAAGTAATCATATTCGAAGAACTGAGTCCACCACAAAACAAGGGAAACTTGAAAATTGGTCTCGTAACTATTGCTCGCTAGGGGTGAACGCGGTCGGGTTTGGGCGGGTTTGCATGAAAAAATCAACCCGACCCAACACGTGCGGGTTGCCAATTTTTTAAACCGCACCCGCGTTGTTATTTTCATAAACCGTCCGGTTCGGGTGGAATGGGTGCGGGCGGGTGGCGGTCGGGTTGGCGGGTTGAACGGAAACAATGTCATAAAATCTTGACATCCAAATATAAACAATTAAGCATATAATCTTAAGTTCTTCAAACAACAAATAAAATGTGTCAAATATGTTCATTGTCACATTTGAAATTAAATCCAAGAAGCAAAAGTTACAAAACTAGAATATAATCAATAATTTCTTACTAATTAAATCAATAGTCTCCACAAAAAAGAATATTACAAATCCCCACAAAAAAATTCATTACAAATCATCACTCACACATTACAAACAATAACAAATTAGTGAAGTTTCTTCTCAATTTTTCAACAACAAACTCTTTAGGAAATAATGTGCTAACATATTTGTACCATTAACATTAATATAAACAAGAAACTTTAAGAAAGTTTGTTTATTTGTTCTTATTCATTTGTTAATAAATGTAATTTATTTCACACTTTTATTAAACAATGAATAAAAAGTACATCAAGGATGATTAAGTGCGGGTTGCGGGTGGGTCGGTTTTTTAACCATCAAACCCGTCACCCGACCCATAACGTGCGGGTTTACAAATTACCAACCCGTACTTGATTATTTTAAAAACAAAACCGGCGGGTTGCGGGCGGGTTGGAGCGGGTCGGGCGGGTGGGTCGGGTGGGACGAGTTTATGAACACCCCTGCTCGCTGACAAAAAGGTCATGTAATTTTTCGGGCTGGCAAAAAAGTCCTGTAACTAATATATTTTGACAATATAGTCCTATTTCGGCCCGAATTGCCAATGTGTCCACCAACTCACCCGTCCCTTGATGACGTGGAAAATTAACCCCTTGTTGATGGTCAAAAAAATTGCAAAATTGGTCCCGTAACTTTTGCTTACTAACAAAAAAGTCCTGTAACTTTTCGGACTGGCAAAAAAGTCTTGTAACTAATATATTTTGGCAATTAAATCATGTAACTAAAATTACATGCAATTAAGTTCTAAAATAATCTTTATCTTCATCTTCATCTCAAGATTAAGTTTCAATGTAATTTTGAAATTACATGTAACTATTTTTGAGAAAATTATTGAGCTTAATTGCAATTTCTTTGTCATCGTTATTAGATAATCTGAGAATATTTTTTTTTTCCTGAGAAAATAAAATAAAATTTTTTGTTGTTGAAATCTGATTTTTGTCCTGTATGTGCCTTGTTGCAATTTTGGGCTATATGGTGTGATAAGGTGCCTCATAGGAATTCATTTTATCAGTCTAGTTTTCTAGTTTTTCAATGTTACCTTGGTAAAATTGGGTGCTATTTGAGTACCTTCTAATATTACTGTGAGTCTAAATTAATTCTAAGTTAGTGTTTGTCATGTCTGGGTTAATTTTTCATGTGAAATGGGTGGGAGATTTGAAGGACACAATGGAAAAAAACCACAATTTGGACCAAAATAGGATTAAATTTCCAAATTAACTTAGTAACATGACTTAATTGCCAAAATATATTAGTTACAAGACTTTTTTGCCAGTGCGAAAAGTTACAGGACTTTTTTGCTAGCAAAACAAAAATTATGGGACCAATTTTGCAATTTTTCCTGACCGTCGATAAGTGGTTAATTTTCCACATCAGCAAAGGGCGGATGAGTTGGCGGACACATTGGCAATTCGTGCCGAAATAGGACTATATTGCCAAAATATATTAATTACAGGAATTTTTTACCAGCCCGAAAAGTTACATGACTTTTTTGCCAACGAGCAATAGTTATTGGACCAATTTTACAATTTTCCCACAAAACAATGTTGCATAAAAAGAAAAAGACTACTACTCACTCCCTCAGCCCTTTTTTTTTCCTACCCTTTTACTTTTTGCATGATTTTTAATCAAAGTTAAAAATGTGAAACTTATAAATATTTTTACATAAATATCTTTGAAAATATTAATTTAGAGTTAGTGATGTCAAATTATTGAATTATAAAAATATTATTTTAGAACATTCCAAAATCTTACACAAAAGCAAGCCCATTGGTCTTAAGAGGCCCAATAGAACAAGACCAAATACAAAACAAGAAAATTGAGAACAAAGTTTCGATTTCCTAATATCTATGAAAGTGAAAACTAACAAGGAGCCAAAATCCAAGGCCCATTTAATATGTGCAAACAAATACTAATACAAACAGAAGCGACTGTAGTAGATCTACAACTCGCATATCTAATTACTTCAACACCCCTATCAACCACTTCTCTTTGAGCAACATCAACACTTCTCTTCACACATTCCGACAATTTCTCAAGCAAAAACTCAAGGAAAGATCGAATAGTTTCAAATGTAACCATCCCTGCCATTTCAAGTACAAACTTCCTATTCCTCGGCCCGACCAAAATCGAAGACATCTTTTGACCCAATCCACGATCCAAATTCTTCGCTTTTTGCAAAGTTGCAGAAATTATTTTCTTCCCGATTTCATTCCCACAAAAACTATCTTCAAACCCAATCTTAGTATAATTACTCGAATTTAACTTATAACGTGTCTGAATTGCAGTTTCAACTGCATTATTACAGACATAAACTAACATATCTCTTACTCTATTTTCATGCTTGGGATTAGTCAAACCGGAGAATAACTCCTCGTACGTGTTGATATTCATTGTTTTGTCTAGATACACAGTGATACTCGTGCTGACAAACAAATTTATGTAATTCCCGATTACTTCTCGAAATTTATCTTCAGAAACCAACTCAATCCACCTCGCAACATTCTTGTTCGATTTTGATTGAAGATAGTCACTATGGACATAATCGTGTTGTCCAATTGAATAATAAGCCGTAACCATATTCCTAGCCAAACTTCCGACAACCACAGACGCAAAATCGGACCCCGAATCCGAAAACAACTTATCAAAAGCGCGGTCAGCAAAACACGATTCCACATCGATAGAACGACCATACATTACCACCTCGGGTGATCGGTAGGCTCGCAAAATTCCTACAGTCAAAGCCTTTGTAATCCAAGTTAAGGATTCTGAAAACTCATTTGAGGTAGTAATTTTAGAAATTTGCTTGAAACTTTGAGGGATTTGGTCTGAATCGGACTTTATAAACTCTTTTAGATCTTTAGAGAGAATCCCAATTGCCTCAGCTGAATCAGACACCATTTCAGCTACAGAGACTAATGCATTTAAGAGTTTCAACAATTTTTGCCTCTTCTTAAGAACAGAAGGCAAATTGTATATCTTGTATGCTCCATAACTTGTTAAACCCAATGCCCCTAAAACAAGAACACGATTTCGTCTTTTCTTGGTATAGTCTAAACCTTTCTTCAACATTACTAAGTCCATAAAATCTGCAAAATATATAAAATATACAAAACTTTAGCTGAAATATTAAAGGGGTAAGAACAATTAATTGTAAATAGACAATTCACCTTCCCAACCGATATAATTACAAAAAATATTTACAGGGATTTAACATGCTCATTTGGGGATGTAAAAAAAAAAAATCTCCCTCCATCCTTTACTAAATATCCCTTCTGGCACAGAGTTTTTGATAAGAGATAAAAAAAAAAAAAATACAGTTATATTCTTAAAATAGTTGTTGAAAATTATTAGTGTCAAATCATTACTTTTTGTAATATAGTAATTTTGAAATAAATAATTTTAGGACATTCCAAAATAGAAATATAGGTAAAAATATTCAGGAAAGGAAGTACCATGTATATATGTGATATATCTAGGGGTTAAAATTGTTTCTTCAGCATAAAAATACAATCTCAGTGTCATTTTTACATGCGTGCTTATTTTTTTTTCTTTTCTTTTTTCTTGTTCTTTGTTAAGTGAGGTGGATAGCTCCTTAATCATATCTTACTAAACTTCAACGGTGAAGCCAATGAGGCCTTAGTCGCACTAATGTGGATATTTTGTCTTAGTCGCACTAATGTGGATATTTTTTGTCTTAATTGCACTAATGTGGATATTTTCTCTAATTTAATACCAGCATTTATAATTAATTTACTTTAATGACTAATATAATTAGTTTAACGATGTATTCATCAATTAAAAAAAAATCAAACTTTGAAAGATACTCATATATGCAGTTAAGAATTCAATAGAAACATAAAAAGCAAACAAAAATCAGGTATATAGATACACACAAAAGAGGAGAAAAACTAACACGAAACCTTGATCAGAGGAAAAGGAAATTGATGACGAAGAAGCAGTTCCAGAAAAGAGAAAGGGCCGGCCTGGTTGTGTGAACGTACAAATTTTTATGCTAAATAACTTAATTGGAGAATATTTAATTTGTAGTTCACTTTTTTGCATGTATGGATCAATTTGATAAGAACAACTTAAGTCTCGACAGGTAGCTAATGTGTATATATATGGTCTTCTTATCCAATTCAACAAAATTCATGAATCAGTTTTTCTGCAATAAATACGTGTACATCAACTAACAAGGATACGTATTGCTATGTTATATACTTATATCACATTTATTTCTAATGTGATAGGTATGCATATATCAAGTCTTTTTGGTTTGAGCCAATCAAAATATAAATATAGCATAATTTTTATTTTAGTATTTTTCTTCTATCTACGAATTTTTCAAAGAGGGAAAAACACTTTTCATATGAAATATTTAGCAACTCGATACTTTTCATACCAAGCTTTTTCTAAACACATTTCATACCACAATTTTAGAATTTTGGACAATTTTGTATTTTCCGTTAACAATTGGACTGAATAATGCGCGGGTAACTTCATAACGGAGAGAGAAAATCATGTATTGAACACGTGTGAATTTCGGACAGTGGGTAATTGCATTGGGGCATGGAAGACCTAAGTTTTCCCTCCTCTTTATACACAATTTTCCACCATTTTTTCTCCTTCTTACACGTCATTCCTCCATTAATTTCCTTCTACAACAACAAAAATCAAAGAAAGTCATGTGAGTGGACTTAGCCCAAACCATATGGTGAATTCGAATACAACAACAAAAATTCCTCAATTAATTTCATTCTCTAAGCACCTGATTTTTTCCCTCTGTTTATGAAGTTAACGGGCGCGTGTTATTTCATCCCATTTTTAACGGAAAATGCAAAAGTGTCCAAAGTTTTAAAATTGTGGTATGAAATGTATTTTTTGAAAAAGTTTGGTATGAAAAGTGTCGAGTTGATAAATGTTTGGTATGAAAAGTATTTTTCCCTCGCTTATGAAGTTAATGGGACCGTGTGCGCGTGTTGCACACGTGCGTTATTCCTCCAATTTTTAACTAGAAATGCAAAAGTGTCCAATGTTCTGAAATTATGGTATTAAATGTATTTTTTTAAAAAGCTTAGTATGAAAAGTGTCGAATTGATAAAAGTTTGATATGAAAAATGTTTTTCCCTCATTTTTCAAATATATCAAAATCGAAAATTTATAAAATAATTTCTAAAAGTTTTAAAATTTAAGGATCTAGATATACCACCAAAATAAAATGTTAATTCACAATAAAAAGAGGCCGGATATAGATGAAAATTGAATTAGTTGGAACTTCGATTGGAGTGGCTGTAGGCCCAGTGCAATGAGTTTAAATTTATGTTATTGACTAAAACAAAAAAAAAATCGGCCCAATTGCAAACTTCTCCAACATCATTTCTTGATTTTGTGTCAGATTTGAAGTATTAGTGGTGTTCGAATCATAATATTTTTCTGAGTGGGGTTTAATATCTAATTTATGCTTTTTAATTAGTCTAGAAATCTTTTTAATTAATAAACAAAAATATCTTCTTATTATATTTATTTGATAATTTGTATTCTTGGGTTAACCGTGACATTTTAAACATAACAAAAATACAAATCGACAATATTATCCCCTTTTATATGTGCACTCCTCCCGTTATGATGAATATACTATTTCACCTTCCTATGTTATGATAAAGGTGACTTTTTAGCCCTTATGTGTTATGATAAATGTTGAGCTTTAATCCCCTATGTTACAAAAGCATTTTTCATGGTTACTCTAAATTTCGACGAGTAAGTTACACTATCTGGTCGAAAAAGGCAAATTGCTTCTTTATAATTTTATATGAGATAAAATACTATTTTTCACAATTACAGGAGTTTATAATGAATTTATATATATCACAATAGGGTAAATTGACACTAGCTCTTACGTTATCACTGTATCACATAAGGCGCATGCAGTACTGTACACCTCCTTAAAAGATTTACAGACTTGAACGAATGAAAAAATTGTGCCAAATATTTCTAAATATGAAAGTAAAATTTCAGAAGATAATTTTCTATAGATATTTCATCTAAACGGGAGTAAGGTCATCTCCAAGGAAGCTTTTATAATTCAAATTATAAGAAAATTTATAAGTTTTTTCAAAAAATTGAGCTCCAAGGGACCTCTTAAAATTTATGAAACTCTTATATGGTTAACTTTGAACTTTCATATATGAGAGTCAAGTGAAAAAATTATTATATGTACTTTTTTGAAAAAATATAAAGTGACAATCTTAAAATATAAACTAGTTGTTAAAGTACATAGTAAAAAATAAAAACGTATAATATTTTTCATCTTTTAAATTTCAAGATAAATGACATGAATTTAAAAGAACGGTTGAAAATGACTTTAGCATATTTTATTGTATCTGATTGAGTCCTGACTTCAAAAATATCCACCACGTGCATTTCGCTACTGATTTGCAAGTAAAAGCTACGTGTCAGCTCCTTCAAGCCCGAGCCGCCGCACTTGGGATGTGACATGTGAGACATCAAATGACACGTCATTTTCCAATACCAGGGCCTACAGTAGTTTATAAAAAGGAACTAGAATTTACAATGTTTTTTTTTTTGCATTTTGCATCCTCAAAACATGAAAAATTGATACTTTACATCCCTAAAATATAGATTTAGCATTTTGCACTCTAAAAATAGGAATAATTCATTACTTTGCACCTTTTTTAATTTTCCGACAAAGTTGACCATCGAAGTCAAAAAACATAGGGGCAAAATAAATAATTTATTTTTGGATCTTTGATATTTTACATCCCCGAAACAAGAGAAATGGGTACTTGGCACCCCTGAAACAAAATTACCACTTCGCACCCTTGAATTAAGAACAACTCAGCAACGTGCACCCCTGAAACAAGATAACTGGGCATTTTGCACCCCCCCAAAATACAAAATTAACACTTAGCACCCTCTAATTAAGAAAAACTCAATAACAAGCACCCCTGTTTTTTTTCCGGCAGAGTTGACCACCGGGGTAAAAAAACTAGCGGCAAAATAGGTATTAATTTTGGATCTTTGGCAATTTTCCTTTAGTTAACAATTTTTCAAATGTCCTAAAAAATTTTCAAAAGAATTCAAAAAGTTTCTAAAAACTTTTAATACATAAAATTTACCGAATCATATCAGAAAAATAAAATTTTAATCCAAGTTTACAATATGGATATGTATATTGATGAAAAGACATATGGAGAGAAAAATTAGTATCCTATTATTCATAGTCATATTTTGTAAATTTTAAGGAAAAAAGAAAATTAATTACCTATTTTTTCCCTAGAATTTTTTGACCTCGGTGGTCAACTCTGCCGGAAAAAATGTGGGGCTGCTAGTTACTTAATTTTCTTAATTGCAGGGTGCTAAATATTAATTTTATGTTTTCGGGGTGCAAAGTGACAATTTATCGTGTTTCAGGGGTGCAAGTTGCTGAGTTGTTCTTAATTTGAGGGTGTTAAGTGTTAATTCTGTTTTGGGAATGCAAAGTGTCAATTTCTCGTATTTTGGGGTGCAAAGTGCCAAAGATCCAATAATGAAGTACCTATTTTGCCCCTAGATTTTTTTGACTCCGGTGGTCAACTTTGTCCAAAAATAAGAGAGGGTGCAAAGTATTGAATTGCTCCTATTTCGGTGGTGCAAAGTGTTAAATCTGTGTTTTGGGGTTCAAAGTGTTAAAAACTCTGTTTCAACTTATACTTACAAAATATACTTCAAAATCTCAAAAAACGATTATTTAACATCTACCATCTACTTTTTCTTTGTAAAAAATATTGATTTGAAATTTATATTTTTTTTCTCTTCAAATCGCAATATTCTAACTTAATTTAAATGGAGGTTTAATATTTTACACCACATAATCCAATATTAAAACTAAATTCTACTAGGGTTTCATTTTTTTAAAACTAAAACTAAGCGAAACTAAGTCGAACATAATCAAATAGTCCCTATGTATTTAAGGCCATCTCCAATGGAGATGGCCAGGGTGGAGCTCGGGGCGGGGCCGCCTCCAGGCTCGGCAGAGCCCTGCGTGGAGCTCGGAGGCCGCCTGGGTTTTTTTGGCATACCCCTACTTTAAGTCAGGTGGCGCCACTTGTCGCCACCTGATTGCTTTTTTTTTAATAATTTTGTAATTTAAATGTATTTAATAATTTAAAATTAATTATTAAAATAAATATTTAATAAAATTAAATATTTTCTCCTAAATTAATTAAATTTGTAGACTTGAATTATTTAATAAGATTTGTTAGTATATTTATTGTATATTTACTAGTATTTAATAAATTGTGGGTTTTTTCTTTAATTTGTAGACTTGAATTAATTTTATTAAATTAAAATCATTGATAATTAATTAGACTTGTAAATAAATTTGTTTATGGACAAATCGTTAATAATTAAACTCAACATTTTATTTTTATTTCTTTTATTAATATTAATATTAAAAACAAAATTAAAACTATAATTATAAGTGAGAGTGGGCAAGAACAAATAATGCAATTAAATCAATTTTGGAGCCCTGTTATTTTAGTGTAATTAAAAATTTAATCATTTAATTATAATATTAGTGGTGGCGGCTATATATTTTTAAAAATATCGAATTAGTTGAGAATATAATTAAACACTTACACAAACAATTAAAATTAATACTTAAATTAAGAAATATTTAAATACATACTAAAATCAACGAGATAAGTAAATTCAAACAATTACATTCATTGTCAATTTTAATTTTATGATTATTTACTCTATTTAATTTTAATATTTAAATGTTATTAATAATTTAATTATATTATTAAAATAGTTATTAGTATTATTAATATAAATATTAAAATAAAATTAAAACTATAATTAAAAGTGAGAGTGGGCAAGAGTTAAAAATATAATTAAATCAATTTCGGAGCTCTGCCATTGGAGACGACCAGGCAGGACTCGGAGTAGCGACAAGGGACCCTGCCCCTACTATTGGAGATGGCCTAATTTGATGTAATTTGACTTTACATAATTGAAAATCTAACTTTGGAATCTACTCCAAAAATATAGAAATTAACATATTCGCAAAAATATGATGTACGAACTATGTGATGCAGGTCCTCAAAAATAATCTTTTTATGGTTATGTAACCGCTAGACAAAAAAAAAATACAAAACGCCAGAAATAATGAGTATTCTTATTTGTAATCTTTTACGCTCAATTTTGTTTGTGTATTATTAAGAGATAATTTTATACCTTTACAAATTGTAAATAATAACTTTTGGCTTTATATCAGTCTTGTTTGGGAAAGATTATTTAGTGCAATCGCTGCACCACGTTATCAAGTACATTATGTAAATAATAATAACTTTTGTTTGGATGTATTTTAGCGGCTCCAGTAGCTAGCATGGAAGTTAAATTTGATGACTATCATTTTGATGGCCAAATTAAAAAAGAAAAAGAAATTGAGCTCCAGAAAATGCTTCAACACAAGACCTTTTCAAACTCAACGTAACCCCTCCATCAGCATCAAGTATACCCACACCACAAAAGGCATCAAAATTTTACCCGCCAACTTCAATGATTCAATTGTACTTTTTTCTCTTTGCCCAACAATAATTTTTATTATTTAAATATTGGGCTTAATTATAAATTTTGGTTTGGTTCAAGTATAGTTGTGAGTTTGGTTTTAGTTTTTATTTTTAATTGAATTGTAGTTTAATTTAGATCTATTTTAATTTGATATTTGTCGGAAATCTTATATGACGCAAGGTGCACATATTTAATATTTTTTTATTTTTAATTTAGTTTACTTTACTTTTAAATGCAACTTTAAGTATGCTTTAATCTAATTTGAAGTTAAGTAAATTTAAAAAATATTTGATTTAGAATGATGCTCCATTTTGATGTTCATCGCTGAAGTACAAAATATTTTATGTAATTGATATTAAAGAGTGATTTGATGCTTTTTTTTATACCAACTGTTGGAGATGTTCTTGCAAAACATATGACCCCCACCTGTTTCATTATACAAAATATTTAAAACATATTTTAACACATGTTTACATCCATAAATTTTTAGAAACTCTAATGACTTAACATGTTTCAGAAAAAGTCTCACACTAAAAACACATTTAAAACTATTTTCATATTTTCAAGCACACATAATACTAGTTGGCTCCACATATTTCCCAAATACTCACATTTTTTTTTATCCAAATCATGTTTCAATGTTACTCTCAAAAAATCTGAAACCATAAAATACACGAAGCAAAATACATCCACACGGCCATCATATAATTTGGTGTTTCATGCACTAGTAAAAATGTGAAGAAAGAAAACTACGGAAAATTATATCATAAATGCGTTTATTCGTTGTAGAGATTTTTTTGGTTTCAAAATATCAGTAGCTTTGGATTCCATTGCAATATTAATTATCCATTTTCTAATTGCCCTTATTTATTACACCCGAGATAAGTAGAGAGAGCAAAAGTAACCCGGAGATTAAGGGTACATTAGGTTTATCTTCTTTTTTTTTTCTTTCAAAAACTTATGTTATTTATTAGGCTCTTAAAATACCCGTGCAATAATCTAAACAATAGTACTTATTATGGAACATAGAGATTATATGACAAGGGCAATTATTTTAGGAATGAATATAACCTAATGGAGAGCGACCAATTACAAAGCAAGTGAAGTACACTTGCTTCATGGTCATAATGAGATTGACCAAAAAAATCCATGTGTTATTTTAACTCCAAAAAAATCCCCTGTATTTGGTTTTAATTACCACACTCAACCCAAGTAGAATTTTACTTTTGACTTTTGGCGGAATGATAAGATTACCCCTATATGTTTGTTTTTTTAAAATAATATTTATTCTTTTTAAAAATCTAAGTATATATTACTTGGGTCGAGTGTGGTACTTAAAACCAAACACTGGGGGTTTTTGGGGATTTAAAATGACACCGGGGGGGGGGGGTTGGGGACTTAGACAAAGCATAGGGGGTGTTTTTGTCATTCGATATCAGGGATAAAATTATCATATCAAAAGTAAAATGTGAACAAATACTTGCAAATTTGGCATTTGAATAACACTCTCTTTTATGGGGGTGTATTTGTCTCTTAATTTAAATCACAGAGAGGGGTTTTGGGAGTTAAATTAACACAAAAAGGTTTTTGAGAATTAGACAAAACATAGGGGATGTTTTTGTGTTTGGCTCTTTATAAATGAAATACAATTTAATGCATCATACAATATATCCTACAATTCCTCATCCTCTTTGACCAAATCAAATAAAGTAGTATTGAAGGAAACAAATACGCCATATATATATGAAATACAATATGCATACATACAATTTCCGTGTTTCACTCTCTCTCGATCTCCTTCTCCTTCTCTCTTTCAGCTACTCATCATATTGATCCCAATTAAATTGCACATCCTCTGTCTGAGCTGCTAAATTTTCTTCTAATAATTAAGGTAATATACATAATTAATTAATTTTTAATCAATCTTTCTTTTCTCTTTTCTTCTTCTCGTTCACATTCTTGACACGAAAGTTCAGGTCAATATAGAATTGTTGTTCTTTGTAGTCTTTTTCAAGTCTAATTTTATTCTATCCCATAATTTTGTTGATTTTTCTTAAAAATGTCTATGTCATTTGATTCGATCCAATAGAAATTCATTAATATCAATTGAATTTTCAAACTGTATGGGAATTCTAAATGGGTTTTTCTTCAAGTTCAGGAATTCTTATCTAAATTTAAGTTAAGTTTATCATGAATATTGACTTTTGGATTATATATTGTTAATTTGTTTAATTTTCTTGAATAATAAACGTGAAAGAAAAGAAATACAGCTTTCCCTTATCTCTAATATTTCTCTCCCTATATATATTTCATTTTATTTTATATATCTGACTTGAATTCTCATTGAAATTATTAGTTCCCCTGTTTATCATTCTGGGAAAGATGGATATTACTTACAGGCCATACTATGATCCAGAAATTGAATTCCTTCTCGAAGACATTAATCCACCAAGGTTTGTATCTTCCAGTATTAATTAATTAATATCCTAATTAATGTTTCTGAACTAAATATTAAATGTTAGTATTTGCTATTGTGTTTTGTATACCTTTAGTTGTTAAGTTTTTAACTCTAATTGCTCTGGCAACAACAATTAGTGCTCCGACAATAATTAGCCTTCTTCTTGGCTTTTCAGGGTTTGTATTGACAATGACACCTATCCAGATTGCACACTTGTGAAGGTTAGTTTATTTGTACTAACTGCATGCATTTGAGTAAATCGGAATTTTATTTTGAGGTCTTTGGAAATTGTAGTTACAAATTTCTTGAAGAATTATGAGGATATTTTATGTGATTTTCCGGGTTCCTATGAAAATGTTCGCTTCCTCTTAATTTGATTTCTTGACTAAAGATGTAAATAAATGACCCCCATGCATTAATTACTAGATTCTACTAGAGAATAATGATAGTAATTATTTGGTACCCGAACATCTCTTATTATACATACTATACAAAAAATTATAATTGATAGTAATGGTGCAGTTCAAATCTTTAAGCTACACAATAATTAAATAAAACGTCATGTTTCGACTCTGAAGAACACGTCGCATGTGAGTCACAAGAGCAATTGTCGCCATATACCAACCACCAAATTAGATGTTGTCATATATATAATTCAATAAAGCATCATGTTTCGACTCTGAAGAACACGTCGCATGTGAGTCGTAAGAGCAATTGTCGCCATACACCGACCACCAAATTAGATGTTGTCATATATATTATGGTGCATTATAATAGTTCTATTGAGACAAAAATGTCTCACATAAGTTGAAAATCATAGTTAAGTCCACCTCATAAGGTCTTGGACAATTCTCACTTCTTAAGCTAACTTTTGAGGTTGAGAGGCCTAGACCATGTAAGTGGATTTAGCCCAATCCATGCATTGAATTCTAATATGGTATCAGAGCCTCAAGTTGATGTGGGCCACACCTCATTCCGTGATGGGTTCCTCCTTGTTCGCATGATGAGATTATTTTTCACCCACACATTTCGTCCAGATAACAAAGGTTGGGTTGTCATTCTTCGTCCACTTAACAAAAGCATGGACGGTCATTATTAGTGTGTTGGGGTCCACATGTCACAATGTTGAGCTTTATGTCACGTGTTGGGTTTGTTTCACCCACACATTCAGCCCACTCATACGTGAAGGGGGAGTATTGAGACAAATATCCTACATGGGTTGAAAATCATAGTTAAGTCCACCTTATAAGGTCTTGGGCAATCCTCACTTCTTAAGTTAACTTTTGATGTTGAGTTAGGCCTAAAACATGTAAGTGGACTTAGCTCAATCCATGTATTGAATTCTAATAAGTTCAATTGAATAGTATTAGCTTCTTGTTATATAAATAACAACAAACTTTGAAACACTAAAATCATAAGGAATGTATTCATCGGTGCCAAAGTTTGTCAAAATACATCCAAACATGTACAAAGACTCTAGTACCCGACTTCTACACATTTTACTTTCCTGATTTTTTTTTTTTTTTTTTTACATACCAATAATCTATTTTTTTTTCTTTCTCACAGGTTGATAGTACTAATAAGCATGGGAAGCTGCTAGAAATGGTCCAAGTTCTTACCGATCTTGACCTCGTGATTTCCAAATCATACATCAACTCTGACGGTGGTTGGTTGATGGATGGTGAGTACTTTTCAATAAGATATATAATAAATCAAATTGACATTATTTTATGTTACTATATACATGATCCATTTAATTTGTTATAAAGATAACATAACAAATTTAATTTCTCTTTGTACGTATGAATTTACTCATTGAGTTTGTTTTGATTACATGGCATACAGTCTTCCACGTGACTGACCAGCTGGGAAACAAAATTACTGACGAAAGCCTCATACATTACATCCAAGAGGTTAGTTTTTGTTTTATATTAGACCCAACTTCTTTTTGACAAAATTGCATTTTCTTTACCGTCAAAACTTTTGGTCATGTACTTTATGGAAATTGTATGTTTAGTGCAAATTATTTACAATATTTTGCACTTGGGTTCCTACAGCCACATTTTCCAACCAACTTTTACGTTGTTAATCACATAAAAATGTCTTTGTTTTGCATTTTTTATTCATCGGTCCGTCTTAGTTTTACACTTTTGATCCAAATTGAATGGAAATGGGGCAACGGGACCAATTTTTTTTATTCAATTGGGGTACAAAAGACAAAGTATGATAATTTTATAGGGCATTTGCGCAAATAGGAGGGCTTCCAAGGACGATAGAACAAGAAATGGTCAACAATTCAGGGCACGACACGTTTTGACTGAGCAGACCGCACTCGAGATGACGGGTATAGACAGGCCAGGTCTAATGTCCGAGATATCGGCCGTGCTAACCGAGCTCGGATGCCACGTCACTTCAGCCATGGCATGGACCCATAACAAACGCGTTGCATGCATTATCTACGTAGAAGATAGCTCGAAACATGGGCCGATCACAGACCTTTGTCGCATAGCCCAAATCCAAGCCCAACTAGAAAATGTAGTGGAAGCCCATCACTACAATGACGAGAAACGAAGTGTGAAGCTGGCAGGCCCGGCACCCGGCCGGACCCACACGGAGAGACGGCTCCACCAGCTAATGGCGGCCGATAAAGACTATTTAGAATGTTGTTCTTGTTGCGGTGGTATGAATGAAGATGACGATATTTATGGGTACGCAAGGTGTAATAAAGTACAAAGAAAGGGGTGTGATGGGACACATGTTCGGATGGAGTACTCGAGAGAAACGGGGTATTCGATCGTTAACGTGAGGAGTAGAGATAGGCCGAAGTTGTTATTTGATACGGTGTGTACTTTGACAGATCTTCAGTATGTAGTCTTTCATGCTGCCATTAGTTCAAAGGGGTCTCTTGCATACCAGGTAAAATGAGTTATGAAATTTTTAATCAAGATAACTAAATTTGGAATATTTTTTGGATTTAAATCAATATTTTCACAGGAGTATTATGTAAAACACAAGGATGGGTGTGCTATGATTTCTGATGGTGAGAAGCAAAAGGTTACTCAATGTTTGATCGCTGCCACGGAACGGAGAATTTCTCATGTACGTTGCGATTTTCTCTAAACTTCTTAACGTGACACATCCATCAATTTGATCATTATTCCTTATTACGTTCGGAGTATTAAGTTAATAAATTCCAGGCAAAGTTGCATTTTTCGAGCTACATGAACGAATTCTCAGTAACCCTGGTCTGATATGACCATTAATGCAACACATTTTATTAAGCTACGACTAAAAGTGATATTTTATAAAGTACGGGACCAAAAGTTCTGACAAACCGCTCATGTGGGACTAATTTTGCAATTTTGCCAAAAATACTTTGCCTTTTATATTATTGTGTAACTAACCATACCTCCTTTCATTTTTATGGTATTAGCTTCTATTCTCTTTGAGAAACCAGAATTTTTTCATCCTATTTATTAAAAAAAAAAAAAAAAAAAAACATTCATCAATAAATCTAAATATGTACTAGTTGATCTGATTTTTTTACCCTATAACTACTTGTGCAGGGATTGAGAATGGACGTTTCCACGCGAAACAGAACGGGGCTTTTATCGGATGTTACAAGAGTATTCCGAGAAAACGGGCTGTCGATAACAAGGGCCGAGATAGGTATTCGTGGCGAAGAGGCAATCGGGACATTCTATGTGAAAGATACATCCGGTCAAAATGTGAGTGAAGAAACATTGGAGATTTTAAGGCAAGAAATTGGTGGCACCATTGTTGTGGAGAGTATATCTCCAGAAGCTACTTCTTCAAGAACAAATAGCAATAGCAGCAGTATAAGAGAAGAAAGGTCAAGCTTTTCATTGGGGAATTTATTTTGGACGCAGCTTGAGAGGCTTTCAAGTAATTTCAAACCAATAAAATCATGATTAATTAATTAATTAATTCTCTTGTCTCATGATATATAAAACTTTAAATATTGTAATAATCATTAGCATCTATAAACTGGTTAATTTCTCCAATGTAAATAACTAAATAAGTTTCGACTAGCATTTCTAGCTTCAAAATTATTTGGGGGATGACTATTATACAAGTAAAATGTAGCAGGGAAAAATACTTTTGATATCAAATTTTAGTTCAAAAAACACATTTAGAACCAAGTTTTTCGAAAACATATATTTCATACCGTGATTCACACCCTCTTGATACATTTAGTTTTGCCGTCAATTTTGGAACGGAATTCCGCACATGCCGCTCACGTGCCTGTTAAGTTGACAATAGGAGGAAAAACATGCACGGGTTTTAAAGACCCACAATTGTTAACTTAACGGGCACGTGATGAATTCCGTACGAAAATTGACGACAAAACTAAATGTATCAAGAGGGTGTGAATCATGGTATGAAATGTATTTTTTCGAAAAACTTGGTACCAAATGAGTTTTCTGGACTAAAGTTTGATATCAAAATTATTTTTCCCTCGTAAATGTAGGTACTAGGAAGAGTACCCCTGATGCATTAATGAGTAAAATGTTACTTATTAGAATAACACATGGGGTATTTTTGTATTTTACTCGCAAGTGTATTGCAATTATCATATAAATATTTTGGGTTTGGTAAAATTTGATTCATGGAAGAACTACCTGATCCAATCTAACCCATTTTGTCCTTCTCAAATCAAAAAAGAATTGTCGATGAAGCCGTAGCCCGTTGATAAGACATTAAGGCTGAGGCTCCTGGATCAAGAGATCATGAGTTCAATTCTCACTAATGTGAGTTTTCCTCTATTTTTAATACTAGTTGTTTGACAGTTATCTTTCCTTGTAATTTAGTTGTACTTGAATAGATTTATGATTTGATGATATTGATGTAATTTTTACTTTAAAAAAAAAAGGAAAAGAATCTATAAATTAGTTATCACTAGTTGGTTAGGCTGTAATTGAGTCTAATGAAGTCGAACGACACACTATTCAAACTTTGTTTGAATTTTAGCGACCTTGAATTTTTTTGTTTGAGTTTGGTTTGATTGCTAAACGAACCGAGCTCAAACGAGCTTTTATCGAACGAGTTCGAGCCGAATATTGAATAGCTAGGTATTTTATGTATATTATGAATTTTTAGCTTATCGAGTCGAACTCGAACTGAGCTTCAAAAGTTATCGAACAAAAAATGATGTTCAATCTTGTTTGATTAGTGTGACTAATCGAACTCAAATGAACTTTTATCAATCGAACTCGAATGAAACATCGAGTAATTTAGTTTGAATTCTGGTCTCTTACACACTACCTAGCTAGTTATCCGGTGTAGATAGCTGCATTATTAGCGAAGCAGGTGGCGACGGACCTAATATATAGTTGTAGACTTGTAGTTATTGCGACAAGTCAATGACATGACAGTGAGAGCTATCTGCATCAATTAGTGAGTTATTTCCTCGTTGATTTAATTCATATGAACTTTCATTTATTCTTCACAATTCTTTTTTTTTTTTTTAATAATTTTTCACTTTTCTTAATTCATAATCACTTGCTATTGATACCCGAATGAGTTTACTCTAGTGTATTGCAAAGTTTCAAAACTAAATTATGTATAAACAACCACAATTTTTTTTTAAAATTGACAACTTAAGTAATCAATACTACCGCAATTTTTAAGGCATTTCATTGGCATCTTAAGTTATATCATAGTATTATATGATCACCATACGCAAAAAATCAAAATATAAATTTTATTGCCTCTGGGGATTATTTGTATACAATATCTTATAAATTTTAAAACATGAATGTTAATTGTTATATCTTATAAATTTTAAAGTGATAATTATATATTTACTACCAAAAAAATTGATAAAATTTATTAATTACCCATAAGTTTCAATAATTACTTCAAAAAAAATTACATATTTATTAACAATTTAAATTTTATAAGAATAAATTAAATAGAATTTTAATAATAGTATTTTATAAATATAAAAACTACTGTTTACCCATTTAGTTAAATGGATTAATTTTTCTATATTAATTAGTAATAAAAATGTAAAAAACAATTATAAAAAATATGTAAAATAATATTATTATTATTTTGCAACATTTATTGAAATTTATGGGCAATTATAATTTTTATCAATTATATTGGTAGTAAATATATAATTATCACTTATATAATTTATAAGATCTAATTAGCACCCAACTTTTAGTATTTTTAAGATATTACAAATAACTCCCAGGGGTATTGGACTTTTTAGGGGGCAAGGGATTAATTGTAAGAAGGTGACAAACATGAGGGGATTTTTGTAATACCAAATGTGTGAGAAAATTTTTTATAATTAGGTCTAACCTCAAGGAGGTATCCGTAATTTACCCAAAAATAAATTATCATATTAAATGAACTTTTGTAATTATTAATTTTCCCTTATTTGGCCAACTCGCATAAAAATTTGTTTGAAGACCACATCATTTTCCCACTTTCCATATTTAGAATAGGATAAGTACTACTTCTTCCACGGATGCAGCAAAATTGTTGAATTGTACAATGATCGGGCTAACGCGCCTCGAAAGGAATTATACTCTTGAAAAACAAAAAAAAAATATTAGGGTGTATGTGGATGGGTTTTGGCCCGGTCTCGTGGGTTTCGCGAGACCGAGCCAAAATCCTTTCAAATGAGTTTTCGCCAAACTCATAAAACCATCAAAAATCTATTCAGAAACTCACACTCAAACTCTTCAAACCTATAAAACATTGATTTGACACCTACCACTTACTATTATTCTCAAATCTCACTAAAAAAGACATTGATTTGACACCTACCACCTACTTTTTCCCCTAAACCCCAACATCTAAACTCAATCCAAGTGGGGTTTCAACTTATTCAAACCACAAAACCCAACAGCCAAAATTCATCCAAATGAGATCTCAAAGGTTTCATCGAAACCACCCAAATCATTTTTTTTTAAACAGAGACCCACGAAACCGAGCCAAAACCCATCCAAATAGAGTCTTACATCTTACTCACCTCAAAAGTCAATTTATATTGTATTTGACCATACCAATTCAATCACAAGACAAATGTTTGCTTCTGATTGGATAATACTATACAATAAGAATGCTCATGCAATAAAGTGTGACCAAACCCATTTTTGGTAACAATTTCCGGTAAGACTTAATTTGATGGTATTTCAAATTTCAATACAGGTGAGACTTTTACTCCCGCTGACGGTAAATTATGCCCAACATGATACTATGAAAGTCCAATATTGTTTGTACCAAAAAAAAGTCCAATATTGCGAATCACCACATGTGACTAAAGCCCCAAGATGCATACAAGGAAGCCATTCATATTAAACGAACATGGGTTCAACTAAGTCCATATATATGAGTTGCATCTAACTCACATCAAAAACTAACTCAAACTGTTAAAATTACCTAGAATCTTATAAGGATAGTCTTTTTTTCCCATTTGATAATTTATTAGGATCATTTAATATCTAATCCATGTGAGACCATTTATTCGACAAAAACCTACTGACATGTTCAAGTCAAGGAACAAAACTTCATACATAAGATGAACAAAAAAAATATAACATTGAAGTAAAATACATACATTATTCCAATATTATACTTTTATTTCTTTTATAACAAGAAATTTGAAAATACATAGTATAAGTTAAGAATTTAATTAAAGAACTATACTTGGTTCCAAAGTAGAAAGGGTTCCCGGACTCATCAAAATAGATGAACACCACGCGATCGATGAAGGGGACAAACTAAACCCAAGTGGACTAAGTCCCCCAAATGTGCTCTCAATTGATTTTTTATCATTTTCCTCTTCTCCTTCCACCACAGGATTAACGCCGCCCGCCGCCCGGTATGGCAGCGACAGGCTAAGCGGCGGCGGCGCCACCTCCTGAAGCCTCGTGGGTTGGAACTTAGACGTACTCGTAAGCTTTTGGACAACATCCATGAAGTCGACAGGATCCACTTTGAAGATTCTTGGTGGGATTGGTGGCATAGGAGCTATTGGTTTTTTCGTAATTATATTCTTGCGGACAGAATGGAGCCCCGAACGAAAACCCGGTTGTGGTTTCGGGTTCTTTTCTTCGTGAGATTGAAGGTGAACTGAAGAGTTAAATAAGTAATTGTTGGAATCATAAGAAGAGGAGGAAGAGGAAGAAATTGTGAAGTTATTAGTGTATATGTTGTATGGTTCCATTTTTATTGATTCTTTGTTTTTAAACTATTTGGTGGGGTGGAAAGTGATGAAAGGTTATTTGGCTTTTGGTGCTATATATAGAGAGAGAACGGTGTAGACATTTTGCTTAGAATTTGAATTCAACGAAATAGAGAAGAAAAGGACTGTACCTAGAATAGGGGAAAATGCAAGATACTCCCCCATATTAAGATAAACCTGCAAGAAACTATTATGTAAAATTTTTATTGTGTCAAACTTTCTTGTGCTTTTAAAACCTTGCAAAAAAACACCTAATTTGTAAAAAATAGGTCGTTTTGGATCGGTATATTTCAAGAAATAATTTTAAAAACATATCACATGAAGTTGTAGGGACCAACTTGAAGTATTTTAAAAATAGTTTTCTGAAATATGTCGATCCAAAACGACTTATTTTTTACAAATTGGGTGTTTTTTGCAGGATTCTTGAAAGTACAAGGAATTTTGGCGCAATAAAAATTTCACATGAGAGTATTTTTGCATTTACCCCCCTAGAATTAGGGCCCTTATGTTTTGGCTCGGGTCGATTTTATTGAGACTGGATCAAAATCGATATGTATTTCATCTCATTTTAGAATTGGCCTACTCTAAAATCTATCTGACTTATTTCAAATGAACACAATATTATAGTATATACATCAAACTTTATAGTAATATTTGATTTGACATTTATTAACTTATTTTTATTTTTTCCATTCAAATTTCTATTTTCAAAATCAACCCAAATCAAGATTTCTAAGCTCAAACATCAAAACCCGTCATTTTCACTACAAAACATATGGTCTTACCAGAATTATCAAAAAAAAAAAAAAAAAAAAAATATTAGCAATACTTCCTGCTCCAGAATTCCTGCACGAAGAATCAAGGAAGAAAAGTTAATTGATTTCTGGAAACAATAAAGAAAGGAAGAGAAGAAGAAGCAAATTAGAAAAATTGGGAATTAGATTAGAATTAGGGATTTAATTTTCAATCCTTCACCGTATGTATTAAAAGCGGGTTTTATTATTTATTGTATAGTTGTTAGTTTAGTTTATTAGATATAGGTTCTTTACTTGTATATAAGGACAGGGTTCAAACCCTTGTAAATACAATTCATTATTTTCAATACACATTATTTTTTTTCCAGTTTCTTTCTTTTTCTCTCTTCTTCAAGAACAGAGAGTTTAATCTTCAAATTCATCTCACACATGAATGTTTGAATTGTAACAAAAAAGACATATGGTCTTACCAAAATACAATACATTTGAAACACATTTCAAGTTTCAACACATCTATAATTTCATATCTAGTAAAAACTCTAATTACCCTAGATATTCTCCGAAACCAACATTGAAAACAAATTTAAACTTATTTTCATATTTTCAAAATAAAAAAAATCAAGTGGTCCCACATATTCTCCCAAAAATATTATTTCATATTTTTCATTTAAATCACGTTTTAATATATATTCAGTTTCACGCATCAAACACTAAAATTATATAACAAATGAATCAAAATACATTTAAACAAATAAAACTTAACGTTAAAACTCAATAAAAATATTGTTTAATAGATTCGTCGAAATTATGCGAACCATTTTTCGAAACCAAAATTAAACCAGCTAATACCGATCCGTATGACCCATAAAGAATTTGGATATTTGTTAAAGTGCAATTATTATATTTGGTGTCGTTGTCTCAAGCGTCGGCGCGCAGGGGAAATTGACGTTGCATTTTGGTGCAGAAGATTGACCAAATCAAAATTTAATGGCCTCCATTATTGCATTAATGATAGTTAGATTCGAGTCTCGTTGAATAATTTCAGATTTTTACTTTCAGTCGCTACTTCTAATCATGCAAATAGTATTTAGTTATTTTATCATTAGAAGGTGAGAGCTTTTAAGTCATAATATCATAACTACTATAATTATCAAAAAAAAAATATCATAACTACTTTATTTAGCATTATATTAAATCTTACAACGATGAGATTATGTAGATATACATATTTCCATAGTCCTATATATGTAATAGCAATTTTTCGTCACTTTGCATTAATAATATAGTGAAACATATTTCGTTAGTGTCAGGCTAAACAAAAGTTCTATCGAAAACTTAGAAACTAATGTTTGAAATTAAATAAAAACGAAATTGTGTCAAAAAAAATTCATAATAGCCTCAAAGTTCATCCTATTGACTTACGCATCAGAGTAACTTTGTTGGAATTGCCCCGACCTAGCTCACCTTTGTTTGGCAGGACATATATACATGCTCAGAGCACATAAAAATCGATTGATTTAATGATTGTGGACAAATACCAACGAATTGAACTACGAGTTCACTGGAAAAAGGTCCACATCAGTACTAGTATATGATTTCTTATTTTAGGTTACGAATATCAAATTGAGTTTTTAGAACTTAATATGAATTTGGATTTATTACTTGTGTAATTGAATTTAAACTAATTTGTATTTATCAGTCTCGGGCTTATTCGATCGAATAAAAACTGATTCATTTTTCAGCATTATTGCCACATCAATAAATATTACACCTCTTGTAGAATGAAAATGATAGAACTACGGATTTTTCATACTGTTCAAATATCATTTTCATATTATAAGATGCTCAATGGCATTTTGTGACTGCCGCTGGCACTTTGTTTATTCAAGGCTATTTTTTTAATTTTTCTTATTCAAGGCTAATAGGTGGCGGCGCACGTACACGGTTACAGCTCCTTTGACTTGGGGCGATATGCCTCAAAATGCATCAAAGAATTTATTTTTATTTTAAATCGGGTTATATCCAACTTAAAATATTTATGTAGCAAGTAAACTACACCTAATATATGTCTGGATAAAATCCTAATTAGAAGTTCGACTTATAACATAATTATCAATTAAAAATTATTTGTTTTGCAATTGAGAGTTTTGTGATACCAAATATAATCGGTATATCAATTTATCCTAATTAAACTGGTCACTTTGTTATTTGTTAACCTAAATAAACACATTGTGATTATATTCGACTTGGACTAAACTTTCCTAGAAAATCATTAGTAAATTATAGACACATACATTAGTAAATCATTTAGTAAAACTGAGTATTGCCAGTTTTAAACTTTTATATGGTACACATGTTTATAAAACAAGATTAATTATTAATTATTATAAGGTGTTTTTGTTTGTTTTTATGTTATGAACCTGCAAGAAATTAACTTGTTTTGGAGGTATTATGAAAATTGCAATTAAGTGCTGAATTTATATTTTAGGTTAATTGTACGTATGTGATTAAATCACAAATGTAAAATGTGAAAGCAATGACATAGGTACGTGGACCAAAGTATATGCAAATTGAATTCAACATTCAAACATTTAGGCCAAGGATTTATATACTCTCCTATCTTCTTGCACGAGTTAGATTAATGATGATGCTTGCTGACTTAATTAAAAAATATCGATTCTTAAGGCGGTTTCTTAATTAATTAATTAGCAATCATTTCTGTAATTTTAATCGGTCTCCAAATTCTACTTGCCAGTAGGGATCTGGAGAAACTTGTTCAAAAGTCAAGGGTTTTTAAGCTGACATCACGAATACATAATTAACACTTCTAAGAATTTTTTTAATTAGAGATCATTTATGTAATATGAGAGATGTCAATCTTCATTTATAATTAATGAAAACAATTTAATAGTGGCAAAAGTTATTTTTTAAGTGTCACGAATAACAATTAAAGACATGTATATAATAATTTAAGTTGCACCATTGACAATTTTTTCGTAATAATTTTCAATGACACTATTTTGATTGTCACTTTTGAGTACTTTTAATTCTTGTCAACAATATGTTCACTGCTGCTTAATATATATAAATATATAGTAATAAGTTTAACATTGTCACTTAATATTTTATCACTAAAAATTCACTTTTTGTATTGAAATTAATCTTTCAATATTAACTTCATATCCATGTAGAAATAATTATTAAATTTAACTTATGTTTGTAAATGAATTTACTATGAAAAATGATTTATATATCTTTTGGTGCAATAATTTTTTCCTATTTATTTATTGTTTTACTCGCTAAAATTGTTACACAAATTATCACCATGTTGCTCAATTGCAAAATACTCATTGATCTTTGAAGACCTTAAGTACTGTAACTCCGAGGTTCAAATTATTTGGAAAAAAAATTTGTTGGAGGTCATAGCCCGTTGGTAAAGCTAGGGTTTGGTTATTGATTTTCTTTGAAATTTGATTGTAATAAAGTAGATTTTTGATTAAATGATATTGATATAATAATATTAATATAATTATCTTTTCTCTAAGAAAAATAAAAGAAAAGAAAACTTTTAACATGAACGGTTAGGGGCACGGCAGAAGTTGCGCACCGGTCATTAATTCTCCATGAAAATTAAGGGCCTGTTTGTTTGGCGTTTCCCAAAAAAATTTCGTGTTTGGGAAATGCCAAACAAACATATTTTTTACTTTCTGAAATAAAATTTTCATCTCTCAATTTTCTCAAACTACTCTCTCAAAACCCAAACAAACAACAATTTCCTTATCTCTAAACAAAACCTATACAAACTCTACTATGATTTGACATAAAGTCACCTATCTCTTACACAATTTATCTCACATAACAAACATGATTTGACATAAAGTCTTACACATCTTACACCTACAACCTAACTCTTCAAAAAAAACCTACACCTACTTTATTTTTCAAATTATTTTCTCAAAACCCAAACAAACAACATTACGCAAATCGAGATTATTTCACAAACCTCCACTACTCTCCCAAACTACTTTCCCAAACACCAAACAAACATGCCCTAAATATTCGAAAGGCTAAATTACGCAATTTTTTTGAAAAACACAACGAGTATCATTACACCAGAATATTAATTATTAGTAAATTTTAATAAATATAAAAACTGCTATATAATATTTTTATTTTTTAACAACTACTAAGATTTGTACATAACTTATACTTTTCGAGGGACTCAAATTCAACATTTGTAAAGTTCTAATAGTTAAAAAAATAGGCTCATCTCATCAGTTGAGCGTTTCAACAGAGTTGGGCTATTTCACCCATACATGGGCTTTATTAAAGAGAGAAAGTGGAACTACTTAGAAAGTTAGCCCAACTAGTTATTTCTTGAAATAATAACTTATATCGCCCATGCCCCGAGTCCAAGAAATTTGGATATTCCGACCCATTTTAAGTTACATCTGGCAAAAATTAATAATAAATTTAAGGAAAATATTATTATATTTGTCATTTTATTTCACTAAACTATTGCTGCTAGATTATAATTATCAAACCAAATCTCGTTTATGTACATGATTTAAGTACCTTTAATTAATCCATATTTTATTTGCAAGACGAAATAGAGTTACAATTAAATTGATAATGATGTTCATTAGTGGTGTCTTATAGCAAAAATATATTATACATAATACATTTATACCCCTTTATCATAAATAAAAAAAATAAAAAAATAAAAACCTAATTTCTTGATTTGTTAAATGGCCGAACTCTCTACCAGTGGATCTCTGGAAGTCGTACCCCAAAAAAAAATGTGGAATCTGAATAGAGAGATAATATAATTGACAAAATTAGGCATTTATATTTTAATTTTTAGATATGCTTTACCACATTTTGTGCTCAGAAACTCATCACCTAAGCAATCAGGACAAAAGTTGATCTTAACTAGGAAAGAATTGAAGAATTCATCGTATGAAAAAATAGAGGACGAATTCAATTAATATATGAGTTTGGGCTTCCTACTTGTCAATATAAACTCTATAAAAGTTATAGCATTTAGTATTATTAATATATAATAATGCCATTGTTGTCTTGCCACATCCAGATTCACAATCTACAAAATTTGACATTGATATACTATGAATAATCAATCACACTCAGGAAGCTAAATAATTATTTGGGATGTCTCAAAATATGATTTTTTTCTTTCTAAATAATTATTTGACACCACTACTTTTAGTTATTTGACACCACTACTTTTAGGGAAATCAATGCAAAGTTATCCAAAAGTTTCACTTTTCCAAATTTTGCATAAAACTCCGTGCCAAAAGTGAAAGGAGCTAAAAAATGAAGGATAGAGGGAGTAATATTTTTAGTATCTTGATAATTGTACCAATAAGGACAAATTAAAGTATTAAGTTATTCACTTAAGCATAAGATTGATTTCATCAAAGTTACCCTGGCCTAACTCTACCCCTACTACTTGTGTTGGTTATTTACATGCTATTGTTTCATAAGCGGAATCGATCGGATCCTATAGAACCAAATCTAGAGATTTACTCCCGCATCAATAACCTAAAACAATGAAAACTGAGGTGGTGTAGTATATAAATAAGATTATTTCTAGTTCTTAAATTTAAGGAAAAAATCATTTCATGATCTCTTCCCTACCGTGTGTCTCCTGAAAACTAATTTGAATAAATCTGATTCATTTGTCGCATTGGGTCATCTGTATAGCAAATGTGTCAATTAACCTCTCTGAAACAAAATCTATATAAGTTGTCATTGATAACTTTGAGTCATATATGTGTTGTAATTTAAGTTGTAAAAAGGGATAATTCTTGCTCAAATGGAAATTGGCTACTCTCATCTTATAGCTTGGAGGCCCTGGAACCCCCAAGATTTTGATTATTTTTAAATTCATATATGTGTATCAGTATATTAATTGATGTGTGGGTTTTATTTTTTGCACCAATCTAAAAGTCAAATATATGACATAAATAAGATGTTTGTAAATGATCCAACTTAATGATATTCTCCTTTTTTAACTTAATATTAAGTGGCCCGATTAATGATTTTGACCTAATATTAATAATTAAACAAAATAAAAAGACCTCATTATCTATCTATTCTCCATTAAAAAACCGACTAGTGTTATGATTATTTTACCTATTGTGAGTTGTATTTCTTTCCCTTATGTTCAATTTTGAACTGTTTTCACCTTGTATATTTGCATTGTTCAATATTTAATGAATGGTAGTTTATAGTATATTTTATCTTTGTTGGCTTATGTAAATTTTATAAATCAAATATCATTGTTAAATTTTTTTTTTATCAATACCACATTCCAACCCCAACTCTACAATCCTGGATCACCCCAGTCTACCATAAATCAAGTGTAGTTTATGTGATTATAGACAAAGGAAGAGTTATAATTATGATAAATCTCAGTCGTGATTATTGTAATTATTCCCTATAAATAAAAGTAGAAGCTCGGATAACATGAACAATTTTCATAAATTAGGTTACCAACATGGTTTACGTGGGCCCCATGTGGACCTATATGATCCACATTGGCTCGAACTAAATTGTTAACAAAAGAAATATAATAAACCCTTAATTTGGATCTATTTAAAAAAAAAAGTCAACGAGGCAACGGTGATTGATGAGTTTACCAATAGGATCATAGGAGTATGACATATATTGACTTTTTTTTACCCCTTGGTTTTAATTATTTTCGAGACGTGTCATACATAATATATTATTGACTAATCACACAATGATACGACATATGTACTATGTTAATGGATTAATGCGATATTTGGTAAAACAATCCACCATTTCGAATCAAGCTAATTAAGTTCACTATTATTGGTTGAGTAATGTTTATAACTTTATAATTCCGAACAAAATTAGTACTAAGTAACACTCTTTAATATGTAGCAAATCATACGAAATTATCCTCATTATCGAATTCGATAAAGCCTTGTAATGAATGGTCCAATTCAATTTCTTAATTAATACTCCTACATTGACATATTTATATGTAACCTCCAATTAATATTTAATCTCATCCAACAACAATTTCATAGGCCTTTTCAGCCAAATATTGCATTAAACAATTCATAAATAAAAGAGTGAATAGCAAATTAACTCCCTGTGTTATTCTTAATAGGCAAATTAACTCCTTGTGATAAATAAAAGGGCAAAATACCTCCCTGTGATATTCTAAAAAGGGCAAAATACCTCCCTGTGATATTCTAAATAGGCAATTTAACTCCCTGTGATAAGAAAAATGGCAAGATACCTCCCTGTGTTTTTATAAAAGAAGCACATTGCCTCCCTCTAAATTGCTCATTAATTCTTATCACAGGGAGTTAAATTGCTCATTATTCATTTCATAGGGAGGTAAATTGTCTATTTTTATATCACAAGGAGGTAAATTGCTCATTATTTCATTTCACAGGGAGTTAAATTGCCTATTTTTATTTCACAGGGAGGTAAATTGCCCATTAGACATATCACAGGGAGTTAACTTGCAAAAAACCCTAAATAAAATTCCATTTTACAAAACGACTTATTCCGAAACTGAAATAAAATTATAAAAGTTACGGAGATAGATTATGAATTCATCCCCATTCTATCTTTATATAACCCCAACCATATAACCGCAACACTTAGCACTATTATTCCAATTAATCATTTCCTTTCCCACTGGTTAATCACAAGCTACTAACCAAAATCAATTCACAAAACAAAAATGAGCACAACAAAGGTTGAAAAAACAAACAAATTCATGAAATACATAAAATTGCCCCTTTGGGTTCTGGCCCAAATCCGTGATGTGTACGTGCTAAGCATGACCCATGGCAACGCCACGGGCTGCCCGACCCCTCAACTCCCTAGAAGTTTAAGTGCCAATTCTTATGGTACAAGCGAACAGGACTTAAGGAAGATGATTAGATCTGCGTCCACACGAAGTGAGCTCCGCCGGTCGAGAACATTGCCGCCGATTCGCGGCGGAGGCGTTGTGGATGTGTCGCCCGGCGACAGGGTTGTAATTAGGAGGATCGATGAAGAAGGGGTCTCTGAATTGGAAGGTGACGATATGGGATTGTTGAAGCCCAAGTTTTTTCAGAAGAGCAGAAGCTATGCCGTTCCCGGAAGAAGTAAGATGGCGTGATTTTTTAAAGAAATAGTGAGATGCTTGCAAAATAAATTAAGGGCCTGTATTAAGTATTTTGGTGTGTATTCCTAAATTTTCACTTTTATTTTGTTTTTGGGTTTCTAAAATGAGATCATTTAAGAACTACTGAATTTCAGCACTTGTTTCTAAGGTAAAAATGTAAAATATTAAGAAAAAAATGTGTTTTAAGTTTACTCATGTATTAAAGTTTTGTTTTTTTTCGATGTATGTTTCAGTTAGCTGAATATTGGAAACATTTCGAGAATACTAGGAAAAATTATGGAAAAAAAAAAAAGATAAAGTTTTAAGACAAATATTGAGTTTCGGATATACACCTTATTTTCGTTTCCATTAATTCAAAAATAGTAACTTTTCGACATTAGTTTTCCTAAAAATGTGAGACAAGGTCGAAAGAAGCAGAAAATAAAATTTTAATAGGTTTAATGTTTTTTTTATTTTGAAATATTAATTTTAAGAGTTGTTTGAGAATTGAGAGGTCACACAATTTGATTGTTAGTATATTTTTTTCACGCGTCTAAAAGTGTCATGACATGATAAGTGAAAATTGGATGGACTCAGTAGCGCAGCTAGACCAATTTCGTTGAAGGTGAAATTTTTCGTTATAACAAAAACTCGATATTTTAATAAAATAATGAATTAATTAAGATAAATCAATACTATAATTATATGCGATCTAATTTTATATAAGCAAATTTATTTTTTACTTCATCCACTTAAATCATATGATTTTTTTATTAGGGAAACTTATATCATGTGTATGACCATATCTAAATTAAAGAAATTTAATTTGATAAAAAAAAAAAAAGACGATTGACATTTTTTAGGGACTATTACTTAACAAAACTATAGTTATAGACATGATAAATCAGGAAAAAAGAAAAACGCTTCAAAAAAATGTAATCTAAGAGATCGATCACAAGTTGTTGCTAAACTTACTAATGTCGGTACATATACATTATTAATTTATTCATAAACTATATTTTTCTGGGGGCCGACTCCCCCGCTCCCCACGTACCACACCTCCCCCCTCCCCCCTCCCCTCATTAGTAGGCTCCGCGAGCTGCTCAAATACAAATGAAAGCATTTATCCAACTGGCTGACCAACAATTCATAAGGCTTGCTCCAGCGGCAAAGGTGGGGGTTCGAATCCCATTTGGAACTTGGATGGAAGCATTTTCATGAGTCTGTCTAAGGGTCATTTGTGGTCAAGACCCCTTTGTGCGCAGAGTGTACAGCAGTATGGTGGGATCCCGAGGCTTGGTGGAGGCACATCCCGCGATTTACATCCTTCAGGGTTCTGAGGGTCCAGGTTTAGTCTAGTGTAAGCTTGGACACCTGGGTTATCAAAAAAAAAAAAAAAAAACCTACATTGCATTTGATTGAACATCATATTTATATTCAATTACGCCAATGGATTTTCTGCAAATTTAATGGGCAGTTACAAGTCATAAATGAAAATGAAATGACACTTTTCTTATTTAAGTTAATTCATTATCGTTAGCATTGATTTTATTACTAACACGATTAAGAGAAATTCTCAAATTTAAAAATTGTAAGCGTCATATTGTCCCAGTTCTAAGATTAATCTCGTGAGCATTCACAATCAAAACTCAATTCATGTTTTTATAGTCTTATATATTTATTTATATATTTTTGTTTTTTTCTCCTATCGAGCACAAATTAAATATGGTCTTATCGTAATGTCCCTTATTTTCAATGCCCCTGATTAAGAGAGGTGATGTAACTAATTTTTGTGGCCCCTTATTTCCAGGATGAGAAAGTATTAATGTTTATTTATATATTCTGGGACATGTTTATTGTTCTATCACCTCTAGAGGCTCTTGGTTACAAGTGCGAGAATTACTACCTAAAGGAAAAATATTTTGTCCATGTATGATTGAAGAATTATTGTCAATAGTCCCAACAATATTTCATAGATTTCACCACATGGATTGGGCTAAGTCCACATTAAGTGATTTGGGCCTAACTGATCACCTCAAAAGCTATTAAGAGTTGAGGAATGTCCAATTTCTTATAAGGTGAATTTATTATTTATTTTCAATTCATGTAGGGCATTAGTCTAAAAAATATATGTTGATTCCAAAACATGGGTTGTTGAAAGCTTAAAAAGTGGAGCACTTAAGAGTCTAACTTTATCCTTTTTTCTTATTTCCTCTAATGTAATAAGTGCAACCTACATCATTTATTAGGTTATGCTTATGATTTTATTGACGTATATATCTTGTCTAGAAGAAGTGGAGTATGATAGGATATATATCTTTATAGATGCGTTCGTTTATGTAAATGTCAGTCGAATGGACTCGTTGAAAAATCTTGTAATGCTATAATTCTCTAAAGCATTTTCAGAACTCAGATATGTTCAAGGCCAAAACGACAATAGTCGAGAACTTGAAACAAATAGATTTAGTGTATGTTAAGTTTATTGTCATTGTTATGCAACCAATCAACGATTTAAGGTGAAATAATTCACTGCCTAGCTAAGTAAATTTGATCAACTTTAACTAGGAAAAGTTCATGATGAAATGTTTCACTTAGCCCAACACACTACATTCCTAATGTAATTTCAACATGGTATATCTTATGATATGAGACATGAAGAATAATTTCATTCATGTGGATAATCCATTAGGTTTCATGGATTTCTAGTCTATGTTCATGAGATTGAGCTCTCATGATATATATATTTTTTTTTTGGTTATTTAATTGGAATGTGTTGATTTCGATGACGAAATTAATTTTATCTATTCATTTATTTAAAACCATGAACAAAATGAGTAAAAAAATTCTTCAAAGTTTTGATTTGAAACGAATTTAATCCAATTTAATGAATATTTTCATCGCATATTCAAATGAAAAGAAAGAGAATGTGTAACTAATATAACTCATAGTTGAAGCAAGGGTTAGGTCCCTTCACGTACCAAAGCTTTATGGATGGGAGGACCTAGGAAGCTCGAATTTAACCACAAATGTGTGCACCGACGATGCTACCTTCGGTCAAAATGGCTAGGCTCAAAATGACAATGTCTCGAAATCGGGTTTGATTGACTTTGGGTTCAAAGAATGTTATTTTTTCAAGAAGTTTAATTACTTTTTTGGCCAAATAATGGCGGCCAACATGCTATCAAATTCGAAGGTCCAAAATCAAATCATGTTTGGATCTAGATCCAAATGCGATTGGATCCAATTCATGTCTAGTCCCAATGAAATAGGGTGTCAATTTATATTAATTTCAAATTGGACAGGCACACAACACCAAACTGAATCAGCACTGGTTCGGGTCTGAACCATTGGAATCTGAGAGAGTATGATTGTTCCAAATAAGTCGGTTTTTGTTATATATAAAAAATAGAGTCTAACCAAATATGTGAGGAATTTTTATGGCAGTAAAATCACAAACTCTTCATCTTCTTCCTCTCTTTATTTTTATTTTTTCGTTGAGTGTTGTTTCCTTCGATTCGATGTGAGTTTATTGTTTGTTCAAATAACGAATAATAAATTGTTGTATCTTAGGTACGTCGTGACAATCCAAAAAGATCTTCTTAAGAATACTGTGATTACAAAGCTTCAGTTTTTTTCTTAATTATATGATATTCGTATCAATTCCAAATAAGTTTCGCTTTAATAATATGTTAGATTACATGTTAAGTTTTTTGTCTTTTGTATAATAATATTATTAAATTAGTAATCTATTTCTATAAGAGTTGTCATTAAGTGAATTTTCAAGGATTAGAGTTAATAATTTGGTTGGACGATTGTGTATATTAGTAAACAAAGAAAACTTCATTTAATGTTACAATAAAACTATCAATATTTTTAGTATGTGGGCTGTGTTAGACAACAACACTACAACAGTAACTTGTAAGCCATTACATTCTTTGAATCGGGACATAAGTTGCAATTTGTATGAAATTATAGAAAACAATTGGTTCGACTACTTCTTATGTATTACAAAATAGAAAAGGCGAATTCAACATTTTCTTGGCTTCCTACTTGTCATAATATCTTTTAATAACTTATCATGATATAAAATTTATAAAAGTAACTTATTATATAAAAATGAAGCAAGATCCCCTTAAATTGGCATTCTTGTCTAGTTGTCTTGCCAGTTGCCACTTCCCAATATTCAAAATCCAAAGAATTTGACATTACGTAGAAAATATATATATGGTTTGTGTTTTAATATACTATCAAATTTCTTGACTATGAACAAATCACATGTAGCTAGGAAATTAAGCAAGTTGAAAATGAATTGAATGAGTAAAAGAAGAATTTGTCACTTTACCAATGGATCACCTAAAGGTGGCCCAGGTCAGTAAACTAAAGTGACATGTTTGAGAGTTGGATTGGTATTTCAAATTGTATATTTATATTTACTTATCTTGCTATTAATTAAAATTAAAATATAAACTTTTTCTCTTTTTTTTTTAACACAAAATATAAAACTTTCCAGTTCTAATCTTGAAAAAGTCTCAGACGCATGATCATTAATGACGAATATACTACTCTGCATGGAGGATCATTTCATGCGGTGGGTCGGTCGTTCCACAAAGCAAGAAAAAGTCATCCATGACCACCCACAACACTCTTCACAGTTCACACACTTCAACTATTCCCTCACGTTCCTTTATGATCTTTTATTCTTTACACGGCCAGTCCACGAATTCAAATAATTTTGAAATAATTATAATAAAGAATCTAATTAATGTATTTCAACAATTATTTTATTGCATTAAATAATACTAAAGTTTAAAACACAACAAATACAATAAAATACAGTAAAATAAGAGACCAATTAATTTGACTCCACAAATACGTGTTTAGTTTTGTAAAAGAAATTAGACCTAGCTCATAATGTAGAAGGACCCATATTTGTGGGACAGATCCCCACATAATTTGTATGGTGTGCTTCGAAAATTATTAAGACGGGTTTTAAGACATGAATATTCATAAATAATTAAAAAAAATTTGACTTCATGTTATAGAAAATTGAGTGAATGTCAGAAACGGAGAAAGTATCATACATTAGATAGTTTGATTCAGTAAAGAAAGACAAAGTTGGGGGAATATTGAATTCTCATTAATAATCAATGTGTTATGTTACAGAGACTATCTAAAAGTATTTATAGAAGAAAGTAAAACATTTATAATTCAAATAGAACTCCTACTCATACTATGACTCTAATACTCCAATAAATCTAACACTCCCCCTCAAGCTAGAGCATATTAGGCCATCTCCAGCGATCCCCCTCCACCCCTTTACCTCATACTCCCCTTCCCCTCTACAGTACGTCCTCTTTTCATAGTCATCTCTACTGACTCAGTCTTCCCATTTCAATTTTCCTATTTCTTAATAATAATAATAATAATAATACTAATAATAAAAATAAAAATAAAAATATTATAATTTTTTCAACATTGACATTAATAATAAGAAATTTTACATTACTCTATGGAATTTAACATTGGCAATTGTCGATTTCAATTTAAGTATTTAAGATAAAACTTAAATAATAATTAATGGAAACACTGAAACACATTATATTCATTATTGTAGGTTTTTATAGTTTGATATTAGTGTTTTTTTGTAGTTATTTGTTTTTAGTTGAATGAAATTTCTAATTTTACAATATTGATGTAATTATCGTTTAAAAGTAATATATGCATTATCACATAAAGACTTGAATATGAGTTTATAAAATTATAAATTGAATTCAAGTTCCCAACTATTTATTGAATTGAACCCAAACTGTTGCAAGCTTAGAGCATAAGGCCATCTCCACCAAGGGGGGAGGGGGAGTCGGTGGAGAGGTCTGAAAATTCGGTGATCTTCACCGAGGAGGGGGGAGGGGTGGGGTGGTGTTTGGGAGGTGGGTGGGGTGGTGGGTGGTTGGACCGAGCCACCCACCTCGGTCGGTGGTAGGTGGCGAAGCCACCTGCCCTCTTTTCCCTTTTTTTTTGATTTTTTGAATTTTTTTTAGGGGTGAAGAAGGGGGATTGAAGAAGAGGGTTTTTTTTTTGCAATTATCCAAGGGCAAATGAGTATGATCACATTATAATCTAAACCTAAGGCTCATTATGGATATGTTTACACTTGCTCAATAAGAACAGTGTAGAACCAATACAAGTCGAAGACTCAACTTGGAATCAATTAAACTTATTTAAACATATCATTCATTTATCAATGAGGC
Organism: Penstemon davidsonii; assembly: GCA_034814905.1. Lineage (NCBI taxonomy): Eukaryota > Viridiplantae > Streptophyta > Magnoliopsida > Lamiales > Plantaginaceae > Penstemon > Penstemon davidsonii. The sequence continues at coordinate 12,995,607 of JAYDYQ010002688.1, forward strand.
CGTAGCCTAGTAACAATCACTGGCAAAGCTGATGCTCTAGAATCAAGAGGTCCCAAGTTCAACTTCCATTAATGTGGGCATTTGTTCTAGTTTATTACTAGTATTTGCTAATTGTTTATTACTTTTAATTCTTTGTACTTTGGCAGTTATTAAAATGATTTTTTATGTAATGATTGATGATTTTTTATGATATGTCATCCTTTTTTTCTAATCTTAAACTCGATAAAATTCATTGATTTTATGGCTTATTTCTTCTTTAATTTTCTCAAACTATATAAAAATTATTTATTTGACACATAAAAATCTATTTTTTTCCCTCGAACGACAACATCCAAATTCAATCAAAAACATATCTCAAATTTTCAAAACTCTAAAAAAAACCCAACATTCAAACTCAATTCAAATCGCATTGCAAAGATTTTGCCAAAACTAACGAAGTCAATATTTAAAAAAAAAAAAACAATACATATACATTACACAACCTAATTTATTTATTAAACTAGAAATTTCTATATCGTGCAATACCTGGCCAATCCCTAAAAAATAATTATTTTACATTGAACTCCTAAAACCACAAATAAAATTAAACAAACTTATTTTGCCAAAGCGACAAATAAAAAAACGGACATGAGTATATTAATCCAAAGATCATTGATGCATTAAACGACAAATATATAAATATAGATTCAGTCTTTCCTCCAAGTCCTCTATCACTCATTAAAAAATGTGGATTTTTTTTTTGGTGTTAATTAAAAAAATATGGATTACTCATGTCATCTTTTTTTTCCTTTTCCCTTTATTTAAACTCAAACTTCGCACTTAGCACCATTATTACAATTAATCCTTTCTTATAGCCTCTTAAGCAAACCCAATTCCAGAGACATAAAATGAGCACGAAAAAGGCACCGAAAGATAACATATTCATCAGATACATAAAAGGACCCATTTGGGTCCTGGCTCGAGTCCGAGACCTCTGCGTGTTAAGCCTGACCGGTGGTGCCGGGCACGTGAACTACGGCAACGCCATGGGCTGCCCGACCCCTCAAATCTCGAGTCTGCCCAGAAGTTTTAGTAGCAAAGCAAACATCTCTAGTGAAGAGGAATTAAAGGATATGATTAGATCTGCGTCCACGCGCAACTTCAACGAGAAGGAGCTCCGCCGATCTAAAACAGTTCCGGCGATGGGCGGCGGCGGTGGAGGGGTTGCGTCCGTGCCACGCAACAATACGGTGGCGTTTAGGAAGATCGATGAGGATGGGCCTTGTGAATTTGAAGGGGACGACGTCGGATTGTTGAGGCCGGTGGTTTTTCAAAAGAGCAGAAGCTATGCAGTTGTAAGGAGTAAGATGGCGTGATTTTGTAAAGAAAGAGTCCAAATGTTAAATGTTTGAAAAATTGAAGGGCCTCTTTTAAATTAATATGAATAGGTTGTGTGTGACTGTGTCTTCATTAAAAGTTTTTTGTGAAGATTTGTTTGATATTGCAGCCAATTGCATGATTAGCTTAAATACACTTGTTATTATATATAATATGTTTGGTTGTTGGTTGGACGTGATAGAATAACTAGAGCACTAATATTTTTCTTTGATTTAGTAAAGGTGGAGTTCGAAGTTGGCCACTCTTTGTAATTTTTGTTGTTTGGTTCGTAATTTTTCAAGATAAAGAATGCGGGGCTTCTAGGGTGCGGGCAAGTAACTCGCCCTCACATGCGGGACGGCCCTGAAATCATGCCATATGGCGCGCGTAACTAATATGTAACTCGGCGAGTTGACTCGGTTTGTAAATAGACCATTTTACCATTTTTTTTTTAAATTTTAAATAAAAATAGAGATAATTTTCAGTTAATAAAAGACATTTATAACCTTTAAATCTTCAATTAATAAAAGACCGCTTTACCCCCAATTTTGATAATAATTGACTTTGACAATTTTGCAAATTGACCCCTATATTTTGCGATTTTACGAATTGAATTATTTTGGTTCTAAAAAAATATAAAAAAACCGACTGTCATATAAACAGACTGCTTTATCCTCAATTTTGATAATAATTGACTTTGACAATTTTGCAAATTGACCCCTATATTTTGCGATTTTACGAATTGAATTATTTTGCTTCTAAAAAAATATAAAAAAACCGCATGGCATATAAAAAGACTGCTTTACCCCCAATTTTGATAATAATTGACTTCGACAATTTTGCAAAATGACCCCTATGTTTTTCGATTTTACGAATTGAATTATTTTGCTTCTAAAAAAATATAAACCGCCTGTCATATAAAAAGACGGCTTTACCCCCAATTTTGATAATAATTGACTTTGACGATTTTGCAAATTGACCCCTATATTTTGCGATTTTACGAATTGAATTATTTTGCGTCTAAAAAAATATAAAAAAAACCCCCTGTCATATAAAAAGACCGCTTTACCCCCACTTTTTATAGTAATTGACTTTGACAATTTAGCAAATTGACCCCTATATTTTGCGATTTTACGAATTGAATTATTTTGCTTCTAAAAAATATAAAAAAACCGCCTGTCATATAAAAAGACCGCTTTACCCCCAATTTTGATAATAATTGACTTTGAAAATTTTGCAAATTGACCCCTATATTTTGCGATTTTACGAATTGAATTATTTTGCTTCTAAAAAAATATAAAAAAACCGCCTGTCATATAAAAAGATGGCTTTACCCCCAATTTTGATAATAATTGACTTTGACAATTTTGCAAATTGACCCCTATGTTTTCCGATTTTACGAATTGAATTATTTTGCTTCTAAAAAAATATAAAAAAACCGCCTGTCATATAAAAAGATCGTTTTACCCCCAATTTTGACAGGCGGTTTTTTATATTTTTTTAGAAGCAAAATAATTCAATTCGTAAAATCGCAAAATATAGGGGTCAATTTGCAAAATTGTCAAAGTCAATTATTATCAAAATTGGGGGTAAAGCGGTCTTTTTATATGAAATGAGGTTTTTTTATATTTTTTTAGACGCAAAATATTCAATTCGTAAAATCGCAAAATATTTTGCAAAATTGTCAAAGTCAATTATTATCAAAATTGGGGGTAAAGCCGTCTTTTTATATGACAGGCGGTTTTTTTATATTTTTTTAGAAGCAAAATAATTCAATTCGTGAAATCGCAAAATATAGGGGTCAATTTGCAAAATTGTCAAAGTCAATTATCAAAATTGGGGGTAAAGCCGTCTTTTTATATGACAGGCGGTTTTTTTATATTTTTTTAGAAGCAAAATAATTCAATTCGTAAAATCGCAAAATATAGGGGTCAATTTGCAAAATTGTCAAAGTCAATTATTATCAAAATTGGGGGTAAAACGGTCTTTTTATATGACAGACGGTTTTTTTATATTTTTTTAGAAGCAAAATAATTTAATTCGTAAAATCGCAAAATATAGGGGTCAATTTGCAAAATTGTAAAAGTCAATTATTATCTAAATTGGGGGTAAAGCGGTCTTTTTATATCATAGCCGGTTTTTTATTTATTTTTAGAAGCAAAATAATTCAATTCGTAAAATCGCGGAACATAGGGGTCAATTTGCAAAATTGTCAAAGTCAATTATCAAAATCGGGGGTAAAGTGATCTTTTTATATCATAGCCGATTTTTTTTATTTTTTTAGAAGAAAAATAAGTGAAAGGGTAATTTAGGTATATTGTAATTTAATTAAAGTCAATAGTTACAAATTCATTTTGACCAAGTTACCTAATCAACGACCCAGATCAATCTGAGCCAAATGAACGGCATGATGAGGCTTCCCGCATGTGAGGGCGTAACTCACATGCCCGCACCCTAGAAAAATCCTAAAGAATGACTACTTTATATGAAAGATTTCTTTACTTTGCCAAAATTAGCGGTCGTTTTATTTTATTTTATTTTATGAGGGTTTTATCAGAGACGGAGCTATATGGGGTGGTGGTGGGGCACTCGCACCCTGCCTTTAAGAAAAAAATTACCACTCATGAGCGCTATTCAACCAATTAGTGAATTAACCAATTTCCAAGCTCCCAGTCCCAACAATTTTTCTTTTCTTGTTTTGTTTTTGTCTATTTATAGTGATACGTTTCTTGGTATTAATTGGAAAGTATCACACGCTCGACTCTGAATTTGTGATAATTAACAACCAAAATGTTACAAATTGAATAATAAATATTTGGTTGCAATTCATTTAGATTTACTGACCTCAACTTTCTTAATTTTTCTTTAAAATTTTATCCAAGTATTTTTTTTTTCTAAATCTTCGTACTAACAATATAAGGTGGATAAATTAATTAACAAAATATTGTAAACTAAGTGTTGGGCACTCTAACTGTGTGCGCGGGTGACAACAATTGTCCCGTGGCATCCAAATTGAGTGTGCGGATGGAATCACAATCGAATATCGTTGACGCTTGTGTGAATGCACTATAAGGGAAGGGTATGTGTTTTTCCTAACACCAATTGGTTTGGGACAATTGGTAGCGCATGAGGTCCTACACTAAGTAATACTCTAAAACTTTAAATCATAAACATTTTAGAAACAATTATGAACATAAATGATCATGATATTTTGACCCGTGCTTATATTTACAATGTATTTTAAAACTATTTCAATTTAATAAATAAGTTTGTACAAGCAAGTTCACGATGAGCAAGAAAAGAATTCATAAAATGAGATCATCGAAAGTTATTCTAATATTGAGATTTTTGCAGGTAATTCCTAAATGTGTAATCTCCAAGAATGCCAAATTGTATATCCAGATTCTCTAGGAACATAAACTCTAAGAACAGATAAAGATCTAAAACATTATGATACAAAAATAGAATAATGATATATAGCATTACCTAATGGAAAAGATAGGTGAAATTTAATGAACTAGTTTATATACTTCGCGATAGATATGTTTTTTTCAGTTGATTTTTTTTTTATAATCACATTCATCATAACAAAATTAGGGATATAATTATTTGAACATATTTTTGTTAATATTTATGTTGTAAATTTTAATAATTGTTCAATTTATATCTTGTCCCCCTCAACTAAAATTCATGGATCCGCCCTTGGTTTGTATTAGTTCAAATTAACTCAAATTTCATCCAACTTGACAACTATATGATGAAACACGGCTTGTGAATCCTTTGTTTTGGTCCGTTCAATTTAATACTATTTTTTATATGATTTTATGTGAATTAAGTCGTCTTATTTTAGAAGCTCAGACCTAAGCACGGGCTTCTTTATTGGAAGAACTCTTTTTGTGTTGGTCCCAATTCGGCACTAAACAAGTCAGAATTATTTGATCAATAAAAATACTCTTATCTTTGTCATATTTCATACATCACGTACACTTGATACTTTTTTTGATCCTAACTATGTGGTCCCAAGGTTTTCTACCGCCCACATCTAGGCCTAGAATTCAAGGAAATATATATTAATTAAGCTCAGACTATTTCAAAAAAGAAAAAGTAAGCTCAGACCTAGTCCCTAATTACATCGAATTGACTAATTATTCAAGCTAAACCCTCTTATATATTGAAAATTAATTAATCTCAATAAATCAAACCTAAGCGTGTAAAAAAAAATTAAAAAAATCATACCTAATCTTAAGACTTCACATAGACACTAGTCATACTTGTAGTATTTAATATTGTTGCGAGGAGGCGTGAGGCAGATCTAAAACCCTCTTAAATATTGAAAATATTATAAATTGTATTCATTTTTCTAAGATAATTAATTGTGTTATCCAATGAAGAATAGAAGTATGAGCTCACAAAAAATATGAAGAATAGGAGTATAATCTAATATGGTGAACATCTTTTTAGGGGTTTTGCCAATTAGTTACTTCCCCCGTGATATATTTAGTGGAGAATTTAACACATTATATATGACATGAAAATAGACATATTACGTCCATGTGATATAATAATAATGACCGTTTTAACTCACTTTTCATGGAGGTGTTGCATGAACATGCTTCAAAATGCGAATGAGGTTTCATTTTGATGTGGAAAATGACCAATATAACTCTATGTTGACAAGATATAATGGGCAATGTATCCCCTATGTATGATATAATGTGCATTTTATCTTAGTGTGATATTGTTTAATGGACATTTTAATTAATTGAGTCGCTGTGATATAGTGTAAGAAGCACTTTACCTTCATGTTAAAATGCAAAAACTATAAGGAAGTCAATGTGCATCTTTTACAAAAACACAGGAAGGTATTTTACCCTTTTATTTATCAAATAAAGGTGAACTGCCTTTTAACAATAACACGAAAAGATAATTAGTTCTTCACTCATTTTCTCAATGATTAACATGCTTAATATCTTAGACGTCATATGTGAAGATACTCAACATCCAACCACCATGTGTGCGCTTCATTTTTAGACTTTTTAGACTTATATAATATAATTACTTTTAGCTGACATTAAGAAATTAATAACAAGTATAAATACTATTTGCCTGAACAAACCATACATTTGCATTTTTTTATACCATGGACTTGGAAATCTATGCTAGTAAAATTATGTTCTTAAGAAAATAAGATACATCAAATTAACACGTTGTGAAATGTATTTGTACATGTAGAGGTGATTTTGGTGTTTGCTTATTAATTAAAGATAGAATATGCAACCAAAAAATGCAATATTATGGTATTTTATATCCTGAAATTGAAATCTTATAATTGTATCTTCGAATTGCATATTTTTTTAGCAGTACAGGGGGCATCTTGCACCGGTGAGGCGGTGAACAAGTTGTTAACTTTGCATAAAGAAAATATGAAAGTCCACGGTGTATAGTGTCAAAATTCCAATTTCAGAATACAAAATGTCAAGAATACGTAATTTTGAAATACAAAATGTAAATTGCTCGTTGAAGATAATATGGTCGAAACCTAAGATGCCAGCGCTTTATATGCATATAAATCACCTATTTAGTCAATAATTTGGATATTTTGATACATGTTTACGTGGGCTAATAGCAACTTAAATCTTTAAAATTACAACTTTTCACTTTCACTGCTTGACATTGCAACAAGTTAATCCAATTGCCAATTTGCGGATGAAAGTTAGCCAAATGATTGAGACTGATTACCAAATTATGATGAATTCAGATATAGCAGATCTAGAGAGCAAATAAAATTTTCGAAGAAATTCAGGATGTTGGTTTTTAGTCCCACTGTCTATGACCACTGACTTTAATTCCATTAACCCAAAATAGCAATTTCGTATTGTTATCATAAATTAAATCCAAATTTGGTTAAGTAGACAAGTAATTATGTTAGACCTTGAACAAGTTAACTGTTTTGACTATGTAACATGTAGGCTTAATTAATTATTATTTCAAGACCCAAATTATCCGGAATTTAATTAGGACTCTAACCAAAAAAGAAAAGGACTTCCGATTACTAGCTATTTAACTAGCGATTAATTTCTTGAAAACAAAAGGATTATTACATTATGTACACAAGTAATTATGTTTGACCTTGAACAAGTTGTTAAATGTTTTGACTATATATGTAACATGTAGGCTAAATTATGATTTTAGCAATAGCTTGGTCAAGTCCTCAATGCTATCCATGTGCAAACTTTTATTTGAGAATTTAGAAGTTTAAATGGATTCATTTTTTTCTTTCAATTTTATACTATATCATTAATTAGCAGAAATGAAATTAAGTGGTCAATAAAACGAGATAAATAACTGGTTGTTGTTGTTAATATATATCAAAATGGTATATTATGTAAATGTTGTACATTAGGTTGCACGGATACTTAAACATTATACACGGTGTTATATTTTCGATACGTATCAGACACGCCACTGTGACATTTTTCAAAATAAGAAAATAAAAATGATACCGTATCGGATCACCGAATGGCGTATCAGACATGCCTCGGATACTTAAGAACATGTATTTTTACAAGTAATTTCTAAATTATGTATATTATCAAAGTGACGTATCACTTGAAATTTTTCAAAAAGGCCAAAGAATTTGCATATGGTGTTAATACGATGGCAATACATGAAATTTTTTATACCGCTTCCCTAATATTTTTAAACTTAATAAAATACGACAAAATTATCCCTCTTATTAGTATACAATTTTTTAATATTAAATCATTTAAAAAAAAAGGTAAAATATTTTACCAAAATGGAATGTTTATTTTCATATTAACATGATACAGACTATAGGTATCAAATATCATGAAAACAATTTCATTTCTTACAAGTTAGCTTCTTTGTTCTTAGATTGGAAAAATTGTTTTTTAGTAGCATACAATTTGGTGGTTTGTAACTTTGATACGAGGCATATCAAGTTGCATATTTATTAGATATCATGATTTAATACATAATTGTATATTTCATACCATCGTTAATATTTGGACAAAAATGGTCATATGTGTAACATGTGGCCGTTAACTCAATACGTTGGAGTAGAAAATCACATTAACTCGGCATTCTCTAGTCCAATATGTTATGTATTCCTTAAATAATTTTATATTTTTTTTTTATCTACTAGAATGTGTTTTTACAGCTCGGACCGAAGAGTGCAAATGGTATTTGTCCTCCCCAGTGTGATGTCGTCAGTAGGATTCGAACTTGAGTTTCGCCTCTGGGGGTAGCAAGTCACTACCACTTTTCTTGTTCAAGTAAAACCAGTGTTTTAAAAATTGGACCGCATTGGCCGGTTAGACCGGTTTAACCGCTAATCGGACACCAATCCAGTCCGAATGACCTTCTCAAATTAGTGTATATCTGGATCAGTATGAACCGGTGAAAATCGATCAAAAAATCGGTAAAACCGACAAACCGATAAACCGGATGAACCAGTGGTTCATTAATCTTCTTAATTCCGAAAAGAAAAAAAACACCACCTACACACTTTTTGCCTCTCTCACGCAACATGATCATTGTTATAATGTTATTTAGGGAAAAAAACAATCAAAGCATCTCAAATTTTATACTCTAGACAATTTTGATTTGTGAAAATATAAACTTTAAACATTATTAGAAGAAGAAAAGAAAAAGAGTACAAGAATTGAGAAATACAAGATTGATTGTTATATAAAGAAAACAAATGAATGAATGAAGAAGAAAATGTAGGGTGTTAAAGAAGAAAAACTCAGTCATAGAAAAAGGAAAAATGAGAGTAGAAAGAATTGAAATGGAGACGCATGCTGTGTTGTGAAGGTGGGAACTTTTTAGAGTTTTTTTTATTTGCAATCTTAAAATTGGGCCAAGGCCCATTGTGTTGTCAGTAGTAATTATTTGCTTACTTAATTATACTTCTTATTAGCAATAAATCGTTTCCCCAAAAAAAATATGAGCACTAAATATGGTCAACTACTTATATTAACAAAAAATAAATATGATTTAAAAATTTTGAGATTAATTATTATTGCTGCATTGTATAAATATTTAATTCTTCTATTTTAAGTATTCATGGTAGAATATATTTCTAAAAAAAAAAAGATAGGATATATTTATTAAAATAATAAAATAATTATATGATGACGTCATACCGGTTGAACTACTGGTCGAATCTGTTTAACCGATAAACCCAATAATCAGTTAGGCTTTCGAATTCATGTCCGATTTGATTTTTAAAACATTGAGTAAAACTCCATAAAAATTGCGCAAGTCACTATACCACTGGAACCTTGTGAATTTTCCCTTCGAAATGCCGACTTAATGGTTACATGTGACGCATGTGACAAATTTCGTCCAAATAATTTACAATGGTATGAAATATGTAATGGTGCATTAAATCATAATTTCATGGGTCTGTCTAAAATGAGATTTTGAGGGATGGGGAGCACATGAGATATCATTTATCTTGGTGACACATGTCCCCTTAGAATTTAACTTTAAATAATTTATTTTCTTAAAGACAAATTTATCCTTTTTAATGAGTGAATTCAAAACACCCCTTGTATTTTGTCTAAGTATAAGAAAAACCTATGTTATTTTTATTAGCAACAAAGCCCTGTACTTTTTTATGAACAAAGAAAACCCCTCTCAAGTCGAAATGACGATTTTATCCCACTAAGCAATGCAAAAACATTCCTATTACCTAAAAGATTACCAATAACTTCTGGTAACTTTAAAAATTGGGAATACACCCACTCCTCCCCATTTTTTTTTTTTTTTTTTGAAAAAATTGACAAAATTCTCCATATAATGTATGAATCCCATATCAAAAAGTTGACAAAAATCTTATCCACCACAGATACACGTTTTGGCATTTTACCTCCCATATGTACAAAATAAACACTTTACCCCCTGAAAAATAAAATTAGTTGCACTTTACCCCCTCAAATGATTTTATGCAATTTTTGTTTGACGAAAAAATGTACATGTGCCCCTCACATGAATTTTCAAAGGGTAAATTAGTCACATCACTTCTTACTTGTCCAAATACTTGACTCCTGTCTTGTGAACCAAAATTCCAAAGTTAAGTAGAAAAAAAATTATTTGTAAAGAGAGAGGGAAAAATGCGCGTCGGTGAAATATTTGGGCGAAAAATCGATGTTGGAACTAATTTACCCTTAAAATACACAAGTGAGACGCATATCTATGTTTTTTGGTGATCGGAATTGGCTTAAAATCATTTGAGGAAAAAAGTGCAACTAATTTTGTATGTGCTTATTTTATACTTTTGGGTGGTAAAATTCAAAATATGTAACTTTGAAAGGGGGTGTAATGTGCATTTTTCCCTAAAAATATTTCAAATGATCTTATAATGATGGTCTTAATTGTCAATTCGTATAAAAATTCAATTACGTAAGAGATTTTTTTCGTATAAAATTTTGATTACTTGAGAGATTTTTTTTTGGAAAGAGATGAAATTAATTAGAGATAAGGGAGAAATTTTTAAACATATTAATTAAAGGGTTACTATGTAATTTAATATATGCTTATTTTTTCTAAATGTCCAATGCCACGTCATCATTGGACATTTTGACCAAAAATTGTGGTTTAGATTTGTTGTTAACTTTTTTTAGTGGTTGAGATGAGGCATCTCATGTACACCTATGTTCCATAAAATCTTATTTTAGAAAGACCCTAATTTCATATGTATTGGTACAATAGCTGCAAATCATTCTATTATATGGTACCAAAAATATAATTTTGTCTTTATTATTTCATTAGCTACTCCTTAGCAGTCATAGTAACTAGCTTTTATTAATTTCTTAATATTGTATCGTAAATTTTAAAAAAAAATTATCTTAATTTCTACAGTATTTATTATGAAAACCTCATTAAAATAAATTAGCTAAAATATTTTCTAACACTAATTTGAAGATTATTTAAGTTGATCGATTGACTTTAGCATAGAATAAAAAGCAGTGAATATAATTTTTAAGAATATTTTTACGTTTTTCTTTTTGAGGAAAAAAATATTTTTACATAACCAAACAGAGCTTTCTTTCCCCCCAAGTCCCATACCTCCAAAACATTAAACCCTCATTCACTGTTTTCAATTTTCCCTTCCCGTCACGCTAAAAACCCACACTTTCCGTCACTCATTCAACAATGGCGGAAATAAAACTCTCAGAAATGCGTGACCTAACCCGAATAGAAAGAATCGGGGCCCATTCCCACATCCGAGGCCTCGGCCTGGACTCCTCCCTCGAACCCCGCTCCTCCTCCGAAGGCATGGTGGGCCAGACATCGGCCCGAAAAGCCGCCGGCGTCATCGTCAAAATGATCCAAGAAGGCAAAATCGCGGGCCGTGCCGTCCTCCTCGCCGGTCAGCCCGGAACCGGAAAAACCGCAATCGCCATGGGCATGGCCAAATCCATCGGTCAGGAAACCCCATTCTCTACGCTCGCGGGGAGCGAATTGTTCTCACTAGAGATGTCAAAAACGGAAGCCCTAACCCAGGCGTTTAGGAAAGCAATTGGGATTAGAATTAAAGAGGAAACTGAAGTTATTGAAGGTGAGGTTGTGGAGATACAAATCGATAGGCCTGCAGTGGCTGGGGCAGCATCAAAGACGGGGAAATTGACTCTGAAGACGACGGAGATGGAGACGGTGTATGATTTGGGGGCAAAGATGATTGAGGCTTTGGGGAAGGAGAAAGTGCAGAGTGGGGATGTGGTTGGGATTGATAAGGCTTCTGGAAAGATTACGAAGCTTGGGAGGTCATTTTCGAGGTCTAGGGATTATGATGCAATGGGGCCTCAGACGAAGTTCGTGCAGTGTCCAGATGGAGAGCTGCAGAAGAGGAAAGAAGTGGTGCATTGTGTTACTCTTCATGAGATTGATGTTATCAACAGCAGGTATAAAGATTTTATCTTGTTTATATTAATCTAAATATTTTCTAGTGTTTTACTACATTGTTAAATAATAGTATCTATTGTGAATGTTGAAGGGTGATATTTAAAGATATGGGTGATTTTCACTTCTGCTTTTTGGCCCTGGCACTTAACCATTGAACAAATTTTAGATTATGGCCGTTGGTATTGAACGTGATTGGCTTGGAGAAAACAATGTAGATATGGATCAATTGTTCGAAGGAGAATATTCTGATTGCCTCATCATACATATATACTATAGATATTGAAATAGTGCATTGAACCTTAATTAAACTACCTGGCTACGGATTAAAAATCTGGTCTTTTCTTGAGAGGATATGCTTTAAGCTGCCAGTTTTCCCACTTATGTATGATAATTTTACTTGGTTATTCTTTTGAAAAAAGAATGAATATTAGTACGTCAAATAGTAGAGTTTAAATGTGATCTCGTGATATGACAGTAATTTTTTGTAGGTATATAGTAGATGGTAAAATGTTGTTTCAATTAGTTAATCAGTCTTTGAAAACAGTGTTCAAGTAATACTTGCTGAGGATTGGGATTTTAGGAGATGCAATGAGGTCAGATGGGAGGTGATATTGAGCCATAATATTATGAAAAGAAAAGAACAATCATGCTAGGGTACAATAAATTGTCCAATTATAAGCAGCTACCAGCCAATTACATTCTGTAATTGAAATTGGTCCATGCACTCCTCACAAGAATCACATTTCACTTAAACATTATAAGCACTACTTGCATTACCAGCCTACTATTAACAAATGTGAATCTTAGGACTTCATAAGCATGAAAGAGAACTTCCTTTCTTATGTAATGATGAATGAACCGTTGATAATTTATATTAATATGTAGGAGCAATCCTTGATTTCCTAACATATGGTTAAACATGCTGTTTTGACAAATTTCAGAATCATGATTATAAATGAGATTATATATCTGTAACTTGAAAATGTGTGATATGCTGCTCGTTTTAATATAACATACTGTAAAGTATTTATCTAAATATTAATAGGAGAATGTGTAACTTTTTTCGTCCATTTTCTTCCCTTTAATCAGTCTTGTCTTTTAATTTCAGAACACAAGGATTTCTGGCTCTGTTCGCTGGCGATACCGGTGAAATTCGTCAAGAAGTTAGGGACCAAATTGACACAAAAGTGGCAGAGTGGAGAGAAGAAGGAAAATCAGAAATTATACCCGGTGTCCTTTTCATTGATGAAGTTCACGTGCTCGATATTGAATGCTTTTCTTTCCTAAATCGTGCACTGGAAAACGAGATGGCTCCCATTCTAGTAGTCGCCACCAACAGAGGAATCACTTCTATACGAGGCACAAATTACAGATCCCCACATGGCATTCCAATTGATTTTCTTGATCGTTTACTTATAATCTCTACACAACCTTATACACCAGAAGATATTCGAAAAATTCTGGACATTAGATGCCAAGAGGAAGATGTAGAAATGTCGGAAGATGCAAAAATTTTGTTGACAAAGATTGGAGAAGACACTTCTTTGAGATATGCGATAAATCTTATTACGTCTGCTGCATTAGCAAGTCTGAAACGGAAGGGAAAGATCGTGGAAATGGAAGATGTTAGTCGAGTTTATGAGCTATTTTATGATGTGAAGAGGTCAACACAATATTTATTGGAATATCAAAGTCAATATATGTTTAGTGAGGTGGTGAATGCAGGGGAGGGAGATGAATATGAAGCCAATGCTATGGTTTCGTAAGGAAATCTTATATGGATTTGATTTATTAAGAATTTGATTTAAATTACTCCATCCGTATCATTTTAAATGTCACATTTTGCCTTTTCATGCAGATTAAGAAACTCTTTAATTAGTCACTTTTTTAAGATTAAGTGTTAAAAATACCCTTTTAACGGTTGTTCTAATTAATTTCATTAATATGTGTACTCCAATTTATTGTATAAGTATAGAAGTAAGAAAGTGTAAAATTGGAAGAAAAAAATGCATTAGGAATTAAATGTGACAACTAATTTGATAAATGTAAAATTTTCAAATGTTACAATTAAAATGAAAGAGGGGAGTAGCAAAATGTGGATGGATTTTCAATGAAATATTATTATGATATGAGTTATGTTTTTGCAACACTTGAAAAATAGAAAAAATTAAGAAAAGAACGCCGTTGCCGGGGATCGAACCCGGGTCACCCGCGTGACAGGCGGGAATACTTACCACTATACTACAACGACTTTGTTGTCTCTGTGAAACTATATATAATATAAATATTGGAATGATATTTATTGGATCACTCACCGTTTGTTAAAACAGATTTATTTATGAAATTAATTTTGAATAATAACGAATTAAACAATTCTGATAATTGGATATAGTAAATGCAAATCTTTATTTCTTTAATCTTAGGTTAAATAGGGTGGGATTGTCATGGGAAAATTATTAATTGAAGTTATATGTATTTTTGGTTCCATGCTTTATGAAATTACATTTTTTCCTCAATTTTTAGTTCTACACGACAAGTTAATGAAAATTTACATCCCTATGATTTGTATAATATTTAATTTACCTCCATGTAATTTGAAAAAGAGCACATTACCCCTTATAATCTTATAAATGTTATGATAAATGTTGCATTTTACCCCCTATGTTACAAAAATATTTTCTATGTCCACTCTTAATTTCAGCGAGTGAGTTACGCTCTCTAGGTGAAGGAGGTAAATTGTTAATTTAAAATTTTCATAGGGGATAAAATGCTTTTTTTTTCAAATCACAGGGGTATAAACTAAAAATTATATATTTTACAGGGGGTAAATTAACATTAACTCTCTACATGACTGATTTAGTTTTACACTTTTGATCCTTTAGTTTGAAAGAAAAGGAGATTATGGAATAAATGTGCAAAAATATCCACACCAATTTATAATTCTTCTCTTTGTGGAGAAACTTGCGTGATTGTCTCTTTATTTAAGGAAAAGTGGTTTAATGGGTAAACGTGATTTTCCTTTCTTCTCTTTGTAGACTTTCTATTCACAAGATCCATCTTTTGTTTTGTATAAAAGTGGACGGCAAATTAATGGTAGCGGTATAGGTACTCTTTGGAATTAATTTCTTTTTCCTAAAGATAATAGGCTTTTCTCGTTATTCCATTATTTTTCAGTAAAATTCTGATTTCATGACGAAAGACGAAGTTGATGATAAATAGTCTCTCATTCTTTAAAAAAATAAAGAAATTATCCAATTTGTTAAGTCGAACAGTGGAAGAATTAAATGTAGTACAAATGAATCGAAGTTAATAGATAAGTGACCTTTTCATCTCGTACCAAAGTTAATAGACTACATGTGCAATTTTGCCTTTAATCAAATTAATGGATTTATTTATTTTAGGCTATATAGAAGGAAGATAACAACTGAATTTGGATAGCCTATCAACCATCAAAACAAATCAGATTTTTTATGATTATGAAAAAGAATTATAAATCTGAGAATTCCTAATTAAGTCAAAATTAAAAAATTGTGGTCAAAGACCGCTGCTGTAATAATACGTGTCTTATGGTAGGCAAAATATTCTAAATAAACTTTTATTTTCTCCCCCTGGCTATATCTTTTTTCTTATTTTTCGCGAAACTATGTTAAATGTTAAATATTTTCTCTTTTTTTAGAGTATTTTAAATTTTTTAAGGAGTTATATGGTTGTGAAATATAGCTCTTTTTAGGAGCTATTGAGAAGTGATTTTTATTTATTATAATGGCTGAATTTTAGAATCATAAATGATAATTTCTTTTTATTTTTTTAAGTATATTAAATTTCAGAGAGATTTGTTGGGCCCAGACTATTTTTTTAAGTATATTAACTAAATAATTGATTTGAAATTTTATTTTAGGCTAGATAAAATGAAGATCATCTCAACTAGTCAATTGTTTTTGAGTACCGATAATGAAATTCAAAATTATAAGAACCCAAAATTTAATTAGAATTATCATCATATTACGGTCTTGTCTTTGACCGTTCTTCTATAATAATACTCTATAGATTATCAAAAATAGTCCAATATGAAAAGAAAAGAAATTAATAAAATATAATATAGGAATTGTGTTTGAATTTTCTACTTTTTCTTTAGTGAAATCAAACACAATTAAACTGTTTTAACTAACGAGAAGCTGAACAGTACTTTTGAGAAACACAACCTCAGACAAAAATTAATTTTCATAAATACCTTAAAATAGACCGTCAAGGCGTCAACTAAAGATTATATTCCTTAAAAACACTTTCCATGTTCTCCTCAATTCTCATTACTTGCATATATTGAACATTACTATTTTTCTTATTTATTAATTGTATATATTAGACCAAAATCTGCAAATAATTAGTCGTTAGGCTTATATTTCAATCTCTCTTATTCTCATTACACTAAAATCAGCCATGGCCAAACCAGTACTAGTCCAATCAAAACCACCAAGTCTTGCTACATACAGGTGTTTATGCACCGGAGCTACAGGAACAATTCTCATATTTTTTGCTCTATCTTCTTTCTTCATTACCCCATGGCCCATAATTTCAACCTCCAAATCCAATCCCCTAGAACCAATAGACGAAACATTTTACGACGACAAAGAAACTCGTTACACAATAGATAAACCCATGATTAATTGGAACGAAAAGAGAAAAGCGTGGTTAAAACTTCACCCCACTTTTCAAGTAGATTCGGAAAATCGCGTTCTCGTTCTCTCCGGTTCTCAACCCTCGCCGTGTAAGAATCCATTAGGAGATCATTTATTGTTGAGATTCTTCAAAAACAAAGTCGATTACTGTAGAATTCATGGGTATGAGATTTTCTATAACAACGCGTTTTTGGATCCGAAAATGCGTTCTTTTTGGGCGAAAATTCCGATAATTCGGGCCGCGATGGTTGCACATCCTGAAACGGAATGGATTTTCTGGGTCGATTCGGATGCAATTTTTACGGATATGGATTTCAAGCTTCCATTAGAGAGGTATAAAAATCATAATTTTGTTGTTCATGGTTGGCCCGATTTGATTTACGAGAAGAAGAGTTGGGTTTCGATAAATGCTGGGATTTTTTTGATAAGAAACTGTCAATGGGCCATGGATTTTTTGGATGTTTGGGCTGATATGGGCCCAAAAAGCCCAAATTACACAAAATGGGGCGAGATTTTGAGGTCGACCCTAAAGGATAAAATGTTTCCGGAGTCAGATGACCAATCTGCCCTTGTTTATTTATTGTTGAAGGAAAAGAAGAAATGGAGTGACATGATTTACGTAGAAAATGAGTATTCTTTACATGGGTATTGGTTGGATATTGTTAGGAAATTTGATAATGTGACTAAGAAGTATACGGAGGTTGAAAAGGGGTTACCGAAGCTGAGGCGGCGCCACGCGGAGGTAGTGAGTGAGGGATATGCGGCGGCGCATGAGGTGTATGTGGCGGAGGGAGGGGAGAGAATGGGTGGGTGGAGGCGGCCATTTATAACGCATTTTACGGGGTGTCAGCCGTGTAGTGGGGACCACAATCCGGCGTACGAGGGGGATTCTTGTTCAGTGGGGATTGAGAGAGCGTTGAACTTTGCGGATAATCAAGTGTTGCGCAATTATGGGTTCATGCACCCTGATGTAGCGGATGGTTCGTATGTTACGCCTTTGCCGTTTGATTTTCCGAGAGACGAATTTGATGAACTTGTTTGAGATGGGAAGTTAAATTTTGATCATTGATGAAAAAGTTTATGACTTTTGAGCTACTTATAATTTTTGTGAAATTATATTTTCACACATGACATTTTTGTTTGCGCTACGACGAAAGAAAAACGGTTGGGATAACAGCTTTCGATGAATTATAACTGGGATAGATAGATTATTTAGTTTATATTGTTATTTAAGTAATAAAACAAAATGTAGACGTTACTTCTATTGTTTGATTTATTTGCTCTCTTTTAGTTTGTGGTAAAAAATTTAGATAAAAGTTAATTTTTATTATTATTAATGTGGATATTTTTATTAGAATTGGTTTACTGGTTCGAATCTATTTAAACCACGAATCGTGTGTCTCTTTCGACATGGGTAAAACTTGTCAAATGAACACGAGTGCACTAGGTTGAAGTGATTATGGAGTTTTGAGAGCATAAGATTGAGAATGAGAATTTGGAACAATGAATAGCTTGAGTTTTACCCGAAGGTTAATTGGTCTAGATTATGGAATTGACATGTTCCTGATTAGTGGCTGAATATCATAGAATCTTCCCTCAATTTCGTGCAACTATACTGAATTCCATTAAAGTTTCCTTTTAGATAATATAATAATTATATGCGACCTAGAGTTCACTTCGAACGTATGATATTTTTCTTTTCTTCTACTTTATTTTGTCAGTGTTAACAGTCGGTCGAATGTGGCTTAAAATAATTTTGTTTACATTACATAAAACCGTTAAAATTATTTCCTTATATAAGAAAGTAAGATCCATCTTTAAAAAATACTTTCTCGAAAAAAAAATGAATTACTACATTATGCCACCTCCAAGTAATATCTCTTTAAAGATAGATATTAAAATGTAGGCAGTGGGGAGCAGCTTTTGAGCATTCGCAATGGAAAACTTGAAAAACTTTGATAGTGCGCCGTAAGAAATGGAATTGACATGATTTTTGGTTTTGCCTTCCCCTTAATTGGGGTTTACTTTTTCATTCGTTTAAGTGGATTAATGACCTTTTAATTAGATAAATCTTGCTTTAATACGTAGTAAAACACTGCCTTTCTTTAAAGGTGGAAACACCATAATTGGGTCAAAATTAATGTCATGAAACACGACACGACACCCATGTTTTCATAATTAGCTAATTTAAAGCATCCATGGCACAAAACCAATATATATCCCCACTCCCACCAATCATGCAAGATTTATTTCATAGTAGACCAAAGATTCCAAACTTTGATCTGCTTTTTCGACTTTTAACATCCGAAATTAATGAAAAAAGCAAGATAATTGAAACATTCTAAAGATCACAACATCATTACAAGTGATCACAACTAAATATCTAAACACTATGACCTATGACCAACTTTTATGAGGCATCCATAAAACATTCGATTTGAGTGGGTCAACTTAAGTTTGATCGGGTCGAAAATGGACTGGTCAAGAGACTTTTTTTCTTTCTGGGATTGAACTAAAAACGGGTCAAATCCAAGTCGATGGAGTCGAGAAAGGATTGTCATGTCTGGGTTGGGTCAGCCCATTACCATATTTAATGTTATTCATTTATTTATGTATGAATCAAGAAACAATGGGTTCAATTTCACTAATGTAGTTTTTTTTTCTAGTTTAATATTAGTGTTCAATTGTTATTTTTTGTTTATAATTCTTTGTATTTGAGTGATATGATTTATAATATAAAAATGGATGATAAATGAATTAAAAAAAATATTTCTTATAAATTTCGTGTGCCAACCCATGCCACTATCAGATGAAGCATTAAAAACATGTGATCTAACTAACAAAACTCACATGTATCCTAATGGTCACCTTCCATGACTTATAATTTCATGTCAAGGACACTGATATTAATACCCAAGGATCTGAATAAATAGACTGGAGTTTAATTCAACAACTTTGAATAACTCCAATGGTAGATGTCTACTTCATTTAATTTTCAGCTAAAATAACACAACATTATAAATACTTAACTCTAATTGAAATTATTGACTCAAATCTAAGAAAGGATTTAAAAATAAGGATTGTAACGACACCAATAATGCTAAAACGAACTGTCCAAACAGATTCTACAAGAGTTTGAAATCCCACAAATTCCAAAAATGTGCATGAATAATGTAGCAAAAAACAAGACCCACACACACAACACAAATAGTTGTTCCTACATGACAATATTTGTCCATGTTATCAACCTAAATATCCTGAAAACTTATTATAAATCTATGGAAGGGTGTTCTTTAAATGTATACTTATTGAAACACACCCATGTGAGCAAGATTATTAACATATTATTCACCAATTATCAACATTTAGCCATAAATTTACATAGGTATATAGGCCAATAAAAAAGTTACATACATTACATTATGATAACCATAAAAACCAAAATAAAATAAAAAATAACAAAAGAGAGCCAGAAAAAAAAAAGTTAACTACCTGACTAATCAAGAACTCTCAAGCAGGAAAATCAAAGGGCACAGGATTCACAGTAGACGGATCCAGTAAATCCGGGTGCACAAAACCATAATTCCTCAACACCTGATTATCAGCAAATATCAAAGCCTTCTGCATCGCATCAAAACAAGTCTGTCCAGAATACATCTGATTGTGGTCCCCACTACAAGGCTGACACCCTGTAAAATGCGTGATGAACGGTCTCCGCCAGCTCCCCCGCCCTTGTCCAGCATCCTTAAGGTACTCCCCCCACAGGCTACCATAACTCTCACTCACTTTCTCCGCATGTCTTCTCCTCAAACCAAACACGCCCTTCTCAATCTCCCTATACCTTTCCGTAATATTATCAAGTGTACCAACAATTTCCATCCAATACCCCTCAAAATAATATTCACCCTCCACATAAATCTTATCCCCCCATTTTTCCTTTTCTTTTAACAACAAATAAACCAAACCCGATTGGTCATCGGATTCGGGAAAAATCTTGTCCTTAAAAGTGGTTTTTAAAATCTCACCCCATTTATCATAATCGGGTGATTGGGGGCCCATGTTGGCCCAAACATCCATGAAATCCATGGCCCATTGGCAATTTCGGATCAGAAACACACCCGCATTGATACTGGTCCAGCTCTTCTTTTCGTAGATCAATTTGGGCCAACCGTGGATCACTAAATTATGGTCCTTGTACCGATCCAGAGGAAGCTTGAAATCCATATCCGTAATGGCCGCATCGGAATCGACCCACCAGATCCACTCCGCTTCCGGGTGGGCCAGCATCGCCGCCTTCACGGTCGGAGTTTTGGCCCAGAACGAAAACATTTTCGGCTGAAACAAAACGTTGTTGTAGAAAATGTCGATGTCGTGGCGGCGGCAGTAATCAACTTTGTTCTTGAACAGTTTTAGCAACAAGTAATCTCCAATCGGATTCCTACACGGTTTGGCTTGAGACCCGGTTACCATCAGGATCCGGGTTTCGGATCCGGGTCCGAATGTCGGGTGTTGCTTCAGCCACTCGCTTCTCTTCTCATCCCAGTTTTTCACGGGTGGGGAGTCGATGGTATAGGTGAGTTTCGGGTCGTCGTAGAAATTCAAGTCGGGCGGGTCGTGGTTAAAATTAGGACTCGAAACCGCCCCATCGGCGCAGGTTAGCGAAGGGCCGTCTGCGGGTAAGTGGGTTGATGATTTGAGAGTTGAAACTGAGGCGGTGGAGAAATTCGGATTCGGGTTCGGGTTTGTACCGAAGAAAGACCAGAGGGCCCATAGCACCAACAAAGCCGCCATAGCGCCGCCGAGTAAGAGAAAAGTGTCGGAGAGAAACGACCCCGTTTTAATCCGACCATTATTATAGTGCTTCGCCATTGAGGAATTTTGGAGTTGGGTTAGCTCCGAAGAAGATACCATTTTAAACGAAAACAAACCCACGAATTTAAACACACCCTGTATCGGTGAGTTTCGTTTGGTAGTGACACGAAGTAGACATCTGTAAATTTTTGGATTTAATGCGTCATGGTAGAGTAGTAGTACTAAAATTAGGCAGTAGAATTGGCAGGAATTAAGAAAAAAGAAGACAGTTACAAAATAGCTGAGAATCTACAGATTTGAAAATAAGGGAGAAGATAATTTTGGGGGTGTTTCCAATGAATGTGGTTGAGTTGAGTGTGCGCTTTAATGGCGGTAGGGGAAAGTGCTACGGGTTAATGGGTCCGGTTAAACGGGTTGTGGGTGAAGGAATGAAGGACACGTTAGGTTTAGCACCGACACCATAGCTTTTAATGTTTTTTCTGCTTTTGAGTGTGCTGTGAAGAAAGCAGAGCCATTTATTCCTTGTGTGTAGTAATTCTGTTTTATTACTGCTGTAATTGAGGTTTGGCATTTGTAGGTTTAAAAATGGGAAGATAACGGTTCATTAAAAGTGTAATTAAAAAAAATAATGAGAGGACCGTCTAATAATTGTTGTACTGTTTTTAATTTGTTATCCTTATTGATTAATTTTGGAATTTTAGTTGAGTACGTTTGTCATTATACATAGCAATAATAATAATAAGAATTTTATACGAATCTATCATATTAGGGTAGAGTATTCAACCGGAGAATTGCATCTACTTTTTCTATATCTTGAGTTATTTGCATCTATCATTCTGATCTTAGTAAAATTTACAAAAATAGAGAAGATGGATGCAAGTTGTTTATAATTTGGGGAATATAATTGCAATCGCTTTTATATGTAACATCTCAAATTTTTATATGGCATTCATAAGAAAATATTTAGTTGTTTTGAAAAATTTATAGGATCGTCTCCAAAAAAAGAAAAAAAAAATATAGGATACGATCCAACTCTAAC
The DNA here is from genome assembly GCA_034814905.1 of Penstemon davidsonii. Classification (NCBI taxonomy): domain Eukaryota; kingdom Viridiplantae; phylum Streptophyta; class Magnoliopsida; order Lamiales; family Plantaginaceae; genus Penstemon; species Penstemon davidsonii. The sequence goes on from JAYDYQ010002688.1 coordinate 13,018,422, forward strand.
TATTTGCTTTAATTCTAATAAGAGTGCTAAATACTATATGATTAATGTTAAGACTATATTCTTTTTTTATTATTATAGTTCGGAACGAAGAGTGTAAAGGGTATAGGTCATCATGTCTCCAGTAGGATTCGAACTTGAGTCTCGCCTCTGGAGGTCGCAAGTCACTACCATTTGGCCCAACCACCTTAGGTGTTAAGACTATATTCAAACTTACTTAAAATGTTGAAATTTCAATAAATAAGTGCAATTTTAGTAATGGATGTTTAGAAGGAATATTAAGAACTAAATTAAATCAAAACATCATCTAACACAAAAAGTTTAGAAGAATTGTTGGATTGACGAATGAATCTAGAGGTAAACTAATTCTTGAAAACGATATTAGCTGGTAAGAGAAAATTGTTACAAAAAAAATGGTCCCAATCTAACTTCCAATCTTAGATTACACAATCGTGTTTGAATTTAGCTACAGCCCAAGAAAATCTGTATGAACCTTATAATATTATGCTTGTCATATCTTACAGAAGTGGGGTATCATGTATTTTAATTAATCTTTTTCACTTTATTGAGAAGAAAGCATTTGACGTTTAGTCAATCCAGCCTTGACTATGCAATTTGGTGTTATAATACTCAAATTCTCTTACTAAAATATTTGAGTGGGACTAATGTTACAAGTTTAATTATCTTTGATTTTTTATAATTACAAGTTTAATTATCTTTAACCCTTACCAAGAAGGGCAGAAGAAAATATTATAAAAATGACACAAATGTTGTCTGCACTGACAGGTGTTTATTAAAATGAAATAATGTTATCAAGTTACTGGTTGGGAATAGGATGAGACAATTAGACAAAGATTTGTTTCCAACTGCCAATCATTAACAACAAACAACTTGTTAGCTTAGCACCTTGGTGATGATTTCTTTTCGTGTGTTAACACCATTCCACTAATTTGGGGGTTTAAATGCACAAATATTCTCCGTGTTAAAAAAATATGTACAAGATTAATATATTACATTCTGTAAATTTTATTGCATAATTAATAGATATTCGGCTTGGTATATTCTTCTAGTCCAAATCAATTAATATTTATAACCCTTTCAATTAGCCTAGCTAAGATTTAATGTTATTAGCCTTTTTAATTAAAAAGACTGAAGTAAAAGTGCGTCTAGGACGTTAGTCAAATTAAATAATAAAAATATTTGAATTTTCCTTATCGAATTTGAAATTATAATTAAGAATAATTTGATTGTTTAACAAATTGCGTTTGAACAAGCTTTAATTAATGAATTACTAGCCGAGATCCGGTGAATAAAATGTTATTTTTTGCTTATTGGATCAGTTTATCGAACTCAAAAAACTATTAATTGTGCGTTCGGTTTGCACAATAAACTAAGATTCAAAATTTAATTATGCATATATCACATGTTTGATTTCATTGATTATTTTTTGGGTTGGACCGAAAAAGTGGGCAACCACCATCTTATTTTGGAAAATTACTCCCTTATTTGGTTAGATAACAATTGCACTACTCCCCCTGAGATCCAACAATATGTTCAAAATTGAATTCATGTTGACTATTTAGTTCAATCTCATTAGACTAACCGAACATCCCATTAATCTTGTTGTAAGTAGAAGTGGCTTGATTTAAATCTTGTGTAATGCGTCATAAGAATGTAAGTGTCCTATCACCTATGGTTAATCTTTTGGAGATAGGTCCATATTTGTAAGACTTATCTCATTAAGAAAATGAGTTTAAAAAATGAAAAGGCCAAAATGTAGAGAATAAAACAAATTACACAACATCTTTTGAAAGAGATAAATCTGGAGACAGTGAAAGTGACATAACATTTCGGACCCATGAATGAGAAGATATTACGAGATGCGAAAATGACAGCATCTCGGACCTATGTAATAAACTTATTAAGATTAAGTGGAATAAATAATCATCAAGCTCTCGTAGCTCAGTTGGTTAGAGCACCCGTTTAGTAAGCGGGAGGTCTTGAGTTCAACTCTCAACGAGAGCAAGTTACATAATTCTTTATTTTTAATAATTTTTTATCTTTTGTAAAAGACATGGGCCAGGCCCAATTGTGAATCTTTTGGGTCCTGCTGAAATGCTAAAGCTTAGAGAGACCAATGATCTAGTATTCTAGTGTGTATATTGTAATACATGATCAAACAATTAACTATTGTGTTAGCTTGGGTTTAAGTATATATTTTTTTTTCACAAAAAAAAAATATATATATATATATATATATAAATGAAATAAGCATGGCTGTAAAAATATATAATATGGTGTTGAGAATATTCAATCAGCTATGGTGCACATAACATGATGTTTTATGTATATAAAGATAAAAAAAATGACTAATTTCATAACTGTAAATGAGAAAGAAAATTGGTAAACACAACATAAAAGAAAAGGGTTATGATATCATCAAAAGAAGTGCAGTTTTGTCAACGACAACACAATTTTCATAAAAAAAATTATGAGATTAAAGAAATCATTTCAAACAACACTTGAATTGAAGATCAGTTTGTTATTACATAATTTAAAAATTTGTTCATTGAAATATCCAAAAAGAGAAGGTAAGAATTTTTTTCCAATATAGTCTTCTAGACAAAAGTATTTCCCAATATGACTCAAACTGAAAAGTATTTCCCTAAATGTACCTTTTGTGATAAATCGGTTTTTACCAAAAAAAAAAAATACTGATAAATCGCAGTTAGTAACTGCGATTTATCAGTATTTTTTTTTTTTTTGTATTTTGACTGCTAATTTACAATACTATGTGCAATTGTTTGAAACTAAATATTTTTGACATTGGAATCGAGAAAATGTTTATATATATATTTTATACTATGAGACATCACAAGTATATTGCAAAATACCATGTTAAAATAGGAGAGAAATGTTGTAGGTTACGTCATTTGTAACTGTACTTTTTCATAATTAATGTCAACTGAGTCAGGTTATATATAAATATTCTCATAAGCTCATTGCAATATAATAGTTTACATGTTCTCGCCTTCACAATAACTTATTTGATTCCTTAAACATATATTAAGATTGTGTTGGAAATCAGAACAGATCAAATAATGAGATAAGTACATAAATTTACAAAGGCACTTGATTGATTACAAATGGTTGTCTGAGAGGCAAAACATTGTTGGTGATGAATAAAAAAAAATTATGCTAATTTACCTACTCCACTCATGCATCTGTAGTTTATCATATATATAAAAATTCCTTAATTTGGTTTGGATGTCAAAGACATCTGCAAAAAGATAGAATGAAAGTGTAATTATTCATATCTAAAATAAAAGCACTACGATCTTTAATTAAGAGATGTTGTAATGATATCCGATGATCAATTAAGTTAAACATTTTCTCGATTCCAATGTCAAAAATATTTAGTTTCAAACAATTGCACATAGTATTGTAAATTAGTAGTCAAAATACAATAAATTTTTGCCAACTGCGATTTATCACAAAAGGTACATTTAGGGAAATACTTTTCAGTTTGAGTCATATTGGGAATACATTTGTCTAGAAGGCTATATTGAAAAAAAATTCAGGTAAAGTCCTTAAGTATCCATCCTAGAAGTGTCAGATATGTCCTCTAACCACAGTATTCTTCTTACTTCTGTATTAATTTTTGGACATGCCACATGTTGTATCTCATATTGATCAAAAGATTGTTCGAACCGTAACACATCAAACACATACCTATATATATTTGATACTACATTACAATATTTTGGGGGCATATATGCAATTAAGCATCATAGTTGCCAACCCACTAACACATTTGACATTTTGGCCCATCAAAGTTTTATATTATCCCTAAAAATAATTTGAGTGTCATATCTACTTCAATGTTGAAACTAACAAAAGTAAAGGCTTTGTAGCAGTCATCGCCAGATGCAAATCGTGCAGCCACAACCACGAAACCAAGAAAGTGCTAATTCAGGTTCCGGCCATGGTCACCCCCTATGCCCCAGGCAGAAGGTGTTCACTGCAGCGACCGCTGACACTCCTTATCCTCCTCCTCCTCGTGAGAAATACAAGGATTGGCTCAACATTTAAGGTCAATGAAGAAGAAAAGGTACAATAATAAGATCATATCACACTCTTAATCAATCATACAAATAATATTGCCTTACCAAACATTATAATCTTATCAACATTCTAATCAGATTAATTCAATATAAAACAACTTAATCGCATCTCTTCTCAACCAGCTACTACATTTTCAACTTTTACAGTTTATACACTCATTACATTTTCTGTAAAACCAGATGAAATTACATTCAGGAATCCAAGCATTCCAAATTCCAACTTCCAACCATTTATAGCTAGCAATTACACAAATTAACAAAGATGGCAGCAATTTTCCCACAATCATACATAACCACGAAAACACCGCCATCTTCAGCATCCATGCAAATCCCTCCACCTGAGATAAACAAGCCCCGCACGATAATGAGTATAAGCTCCAGCCACAACAAGTACATGAAAAAGTTGATGACTATGCCCAGCAATATCAAATTTCCCAGGCATCCACCTTTCTGGAACTCTCATAGCATAAACCAACGCCCCAATACCGTAAAACGCCCCCATCAAGACTTCATATCCAGTCGTATGTAGTGCCTCTGGCTGGTGCCAGAACAAAATAAGCTTGTGCAGAATAGGTGCCGCACCCGATAAACCCATACTCACGAAAAGCCCTGCTCTAAAAGTACGGTATTCGGGATTCTGGAATACGGGTAAAAGAGATACCAAGATTGAGCAAATTCCGAGTAAAGTGATGAACCCTAAGTAGAGATTGCAGAAGAAAGGGTAGCACATGAAGGAATAGTAGACAGGTGGGTAGAAGGATGTTGAGATAAGGGCTGCAATTCCTGCGTAGTCGAGCCTGAGTAGAATGTAGGATAAGCGTTCGGAGTGACATGAGAGAAGGTGGCAGGTGCTGCTGGCTAATAGGCAAAACATGGCTCCTCCTAAGAACGCAAAGAATGGCCAACGCGTGATTGGCCGGAAAAGTAATGGTGCAATTATGTTTACCATATCCTCCTTCATACTACGCTGCAAAGAGTTACAAAATACAAATAATGTTAACAAAGTGACAAAACCTTGACGAAGTCTTGAATTGAAATTAGTTCTTCACAATAGACTAATAGATTCAATTGTTGTTCATTTGTGTGTACGGGTGGATGTAAGGCTTGTTTGCAAACACTTCTGCTTAAGAAAGAAAGTAAAAAAAACATAATTATTCATGAGAGCCAAAAACATAATCACCTTGCTTTAAGCTTGTGGATGTTTAGTACTACTTCTTTTTCTCCATACCAAACATACAGAATCTCTTTTCAATTTCTTTTTAAAAAAACAAAATTTAACCATACTGAAATAAAAGAGCTTGAGTTATTCATGTAGACTCGGGTTACACATGTAATGGGGAATTATAATTTGATTCTCCTTATTTAGAGCTTAGAAAACTATCAATTTAGATTTTTGACTCTTTTCTCTTTAGGTCCTTACAATCACAATTATAATTTATATCCAAATAAAATAAGAAGGTAAATGAAAAGTACCAGAACACAAATATCAGTGTGGTTGCTGTGGGAAATGCTTTCTGGTATGCAGTTGGAGAGGAGTTCCATAATATGCCAATTTGACAAGGACGGTAGCAAGTCCATAGAATGCAATGAAATTTTTAACTCCGCTCGAAGCTTGTGCAAATCGGGCATGTGCGGCAAGGACGGGAGACAAGTAACTAGATCCGCGTGCAATTTCTGGAAATCAGCTTTTCTCAGCACATGAGGGAAATTTTGTAGTGTGGGAAGGTCCACGACATTCGGGACCTTCCAAGCAGTGTATATGGTCAGAGAGAGGAACAGAAAGAACCCTATCAAATGCCTGCAGAAGAGAAAGATTAAAGGGTGATAAGTCTGATAAAATACCCAAGGCTATCCATGGTTCTTGGATTAATGGATTTAAGGAAGTAAAACACATGTAAAAATTGCTTCTTTTATAGGCTTTGACTTTTATTCATTTTCATATTTTTCAGCATTTTCTTTACTGAAATTCATGAACCAAGTGTAACGGAAACAAATAGTGAAAAAAGCAAAATTTTCATCACTACCAACTCCATAGCATCAATCAACAAGTAAGCCTAGCCTCCTTCCTTACCTGATTAAGCCTTTACAGGGCTTGAACCTTCTGATTACTATCCTCCTAGGCTATGTTTGGTTCTTGGATTTCAGTGAGTAAAATGATAAGTAAAATAAAAACGAAGCTCAATGTTCTATCTAAAACATTTTCTTCAGCATCTTACTCACTAGTCACTAGAATCCAAGAACCAAACGCAACCTTAAACTCCAGCTCCTACTACAATACAACTAATGTTCTCAAATCCATACTTACTACCACTGACCTCAAAAGGCTTAATCTAATATGTCACTGGAGAGTCTATATTCAAAATCTAGGACAGAGCACATCACGACCCCTCAAACACAATGTTGAATTTTGTAGCTCCAAAAATCCATTAAACAAAAAATACAGCTTGCGGAAAATACTTTCTTTATCTCCTCTTTTGCCTAAACCGTTCTTTCATATTGTCTTTTAGGTAGAAGTATAGCAATGTTATACTCTATTGTAAGTTGATAATTACAAAATTTCCATATTAGAGCATATAGCCAAAGAGCAAGCAACAATGAATATATAATTGAAGTATGCAATGAAAAAGGTTGTAGCTGAACTCAAATTTCAAGAATCACCATGATATAAATAACCAAAAAAACACAATAACAGATTTTCAGATGAACTACTTACGTCCAAACGTTAAGGGTCTCATTGTGAATCGTGAAAACGCTGAGGAAAACCTGTTTCAAAGGCCATTCAGCTCTGTAATGACCAACAATAAACTCATTGTCCTTCAAATAACCAGGCAATGAATGATACTCTACAAGTTGGTACTTCACTTTATTCCACAATCTCTTTCCTTTCCCTTCTCTCGGTGAAGAACCTTCAATCTCATTCTCATTTGATTCACGGCTACATTTCACCCCATCACAATTTACTTGATTTTTGCCCATTCTGACCAAATATCAAACACATAATGAGCAAATCAATCAGAACAATTACATAATTGATCAACAAAATGAAAAATTAATTTAACAATCAAATGAAATCTACTGAAAATAATCTTAAAGGTAGAAAAATACCTCAAATCGCAAGAAGCACCCCGCTGCCAAGAAAGTCTTGGTAATAAATCAAGATAATAACAATAGTAATAATAATATGTGTATTTATGTACTGTTGCTTTATATAATAGCTAGAATCGATCGTATCCAGATTTTCCCTCTGTCTTTTCACCGGACCGAACAAGAAATTATGAGCATAAAAAAATGGGAGGGAGCTAAAATTGAGCAGCCAGTTAATGCAGAAAAAAAATGTAAGGAAATGTTTTTTTTTTTCTCTTTAATTATAGCAGTAAAAGAAGAAAGAAATAAAATCGAATCTGGACAAAAATATTCGAATGGCCAAGGAGATGCCTTGGATAGATGCGGAGATGCTGAGATGATTTTTTTTTTTGGTTTATTAGTTACGGGATTAATTTTTGCTCTTGTTCTAGTCCTAAAACAAAAATTGAAAGTGACCGGAAACTTTACTTCAATAAATTTTTAACATTAAAAAAAAAATCATGTTTATTTTACTCTTATACCCTTTATGTTCTTTTTTCATTGTGCACAATCATAATTTAACTATTGACTTCTCAATTTCTCATGAAATGACAATGGGACTGTTTGTTTGCTTTTTCGAAAATTATTTCGTGTTTGGGAAAAGAGAAACAAACACATTTTTTATTTTCTGAAATAAATTTATCCTCTTTCAATTTTGACAAACTACTCTTTTAAAAGTCAAACAAATAATAATTTTCTCATCTTTAAAATAATTCTACATCAACTCTACTTTGATTTGACATAAATTAACCTATTTTTTACACAACTTATCTCACATAACAGCACGATTTGACATAAAGTCTTACACATCTTACACCCACAACCTAAACTCTTCCAAAAACATCTACATCTATCTTATTTTCCAATCCCACTCTTCCAAAATTCAAACAAATAGCATTACGCAAATCGAAATTATTTCACAAACTTCCACCACTTTCCCTAACTACTATCCCCAATGCCAAACAAACAGGCCAAATATTTTTGTACATATATAGTCATGTTCAATCCAAGAAACTTATGCTGGAGTGACAAATGATGATTCAGACGAGATTCGGCATTTTTGAACCACGAAACGCTCGGTTTCCATTTGGGTTGTAAGTGTAGCCAACCCACAATAATGAATATATTGTTACTAAACACAACATATGTGTAAAAGTACAAAAAACATGAATTTTTAGTATTTTTAAATCATAATCGAGTAATTTCTATAGTGTTTCCATCAATTATTATCTAAATTTTATTTTAAATACTTAAATTGAAATCGACAATTGATGCCAATGTTAAATTTCATAGAGTAATGTAAAATTTCTTATTATTAATATCAATGTTAAATTTATTATTATTTTATTATAATAATATTATTATTTTACTCCGTATTATTATTGTTATTATTATTAGGCAACGTTCGGTTTACAAAATAAGGCCAAGATTATCTATAATCTAGCCCATTAAATTTTGTGAAAGTGAGCAAACTTCAATTCGATTGGGCTGACAAATAGCCGGGCAGCCCGTGCTAATCCAGTGAAAAGTGGGCCAGACCGGATAAACTCCATGATTATAATTTGGCACCCCTGGTCCGATAACAAAATAGTGGCCCAAATTGATAAATCTATACCAATAATGTCCCTGAATTTATGCAAAATTACAATTAAACCGATGTGAATTAAATAAAACACCCAAAATTTCATTTTCCCACCCATCTTCTCCCTCTATTTCTCTCAGGTCTCGACTTGAGCTATTTTCCCTCTCTCTTCCTCTCTACTTCGGCCATTGCAATTTGAGCTTCATCACACACAATTTTTGCTTTTATGAAGTTCTACATAACAAATTGCTAACTCCTCCTCTGTCTACATTGTAGGTTTCGAATAGCTCCAAGTGTTAATTGAAGAGCCCGAGTTGTGTAGCCAAGGTAATAATTTTGGGTTTTTCTTCACATGTCGATTACTGGAAAAATTGATAGAGAGGTTTTTTTTTTTTTTTTGTAATTTGTGTTTGTTCATCTCCATAGCTCCGGATATTCATATTTTTTTATATTTGAAAGATCTATTTTTTCAATTTTTGATTTGTAATGGATATGCGTACATTGTTGTCTGTTTTAGCTGTCAAGTTCGATGGTGGTGATAGATTTAGGTACCCATACAATTTTGGGAAGAAGCTAACATTGGAATAGATTAATTTTTTTTGATTGTTTTAAATGTTTACTGCCGGTTTATATTTCTAGACTATGGTGATGGGTTTGTCAAAAATTTGTTTATTATTGTCAAATGTTTGGATTTGTTTCTCAATAATTTTGTTCATGGATTTCTTTGTCAATTTTTTTTTGGGGAAATAGTTGCCTGTTCATGGATTTTTTTGTCAATAATTATTGCAAGAGGTAGTTTGTTTGTGAATAATTTGTTTACTGCCTCTTGATGGACTTATTACTTTTGTATAATTTTGTGAAGGGTTTACCATATCAATTTTTTTTATGTGAAATAGTTGATAAATTATGCATATCCAAACATTTGAGCTTTATATGGCTTGCATTAAACATTATTTTAACAGCCTTATGCAAATGGATCAACGAAGGAAACACCTCTTCATGTTAATGTTTCATCAATTCTTTTGGATGGGTGTTTTGTTAATGTCACTGTGAATTATTTCACACCACGCCAAGAACCAACCGATACGTTATAGCCTAATACGTAGGAAGCGCAAGCAAGCGGAAAATTTAAGTTATATTTGTTATGAAGATACCATAAGGTGTAAAGACAACATACGTCTTAACACGAGTGCATTTCGAAAGTTTTGTTGTTTGCTACATAACGTGGGGGGGTTAAGGTATACTAAATACGTTCCCATGCAAGAACAAGTTGCCATGTTCTTATCGGTTCTTGCTCACCACAAGAAGATTCGAGTTGTCCGGACTGACTATCGTCGTTCGGGAGACACCGTGAGCAAGTGTTTCTACCGTGTACTTAATTGTTTGCTAAAGCTCCATCCAATTTTACTTGCTCAACCCGATCCGATAACAAATGATTGCGAGGACACTAGGTGGAGTTGTTTTCCGGTGAGTTAGGTACATTTATGTTTCTTCCTTAATGGGTCTAGATTTCTTTGTTACATGATTGTTTTTTAAAGTTGAAATTCTTGATTGTGTAGGGATGCATCGGAGCATTGGATGGAAGCTATGTTCCAGTTCAAGTTCCATTAGTGGATAAGCCGCGTTATAGATCCCGAAAGGGTGTTATTTCCACAAATATGCTTGCCGCGTGTGATATTAGAGGGGCATTCACGTATGCTTTGATTGGTTGGGAGGGATCCGCGGCAGATGGTCGAGTTCTAAGGGATGCCATCAATCGACCAAACGGGTTAAGAGTGCCTACAGGTTAATTACTACATTGTTCAAAGATTATTTAAAACATCCATTACCCTGAATTTTTCGGTTGTGGTTGTATTAATGATTTGTTTTTTCATAGGGACTTACTACTTGTGTGACAATGGGTACACTAACGGAGAAGGTTTATTCAGCCCAATTATAATGTGCTGAACACAATATAATATTGTGGATCAGATAATTCTAAGGCCCAAATAACTAATCTGCCAAATTTATTAAATGTCCAACCGAACGTAGCCTTATTATTATTATTATTATTATTAAAAAATATGAGAATTTGAATGAAATGAAATGAAAATATTGAATCACTTTAAATGACTGTGAAAAGAGGACTTAAGGGGAAAAAGAAAGTCTGAGAAAAAGAGGTGAAAGGTCCTCGTTGAAGATGGCCTTAGACTCTACATAGACCTGGTAAACAATAAGATTATTGTTGATGTTTTTAAGGATCAACATCACCTATTGATTTAACTAATGGAGGAATCATCGACAATTGTTTATAATACAGGGTGTTCAATACCTATTTATTTGTGAAAAGTGAAACTGTCACTTACCATGTAATTGTAAATGATTCGTATATATGCAACTATTGAAACAAACAACATCAAACAAAAAATATAAATACTTTGATTTTTATTGAATGATCAACTCATTTAAAAGTAGGAATCATTTAATATATATCACTTAACAAGATCCCTCACGTGTAGGCGGTATTCATTTAATCAAGCCTAACACGTGGAATTTAGAAATGGGTGGCAGAGGGATTCGAACACGTGATCTCTTTGGACCTGAGCTCTAATACCGTATTGAATTACCAACTCATCTAAAATATTAAGATATTAGAGAGAAAAATCATTTAATATATATCACTTAACAATTTTCGAGCAATGAACTTTCAAGAATTTTAAAATAACATATTCTAATTTCTAAGAATAAATTAACCCAGATATTTTATTAGATCAAAATATACTAGGTGTTTTTGCATTTTATTAAACAAAGTATTTATTAAGAAAATAAAAGATTCACCATTATATGTTGAAGTGAAGACCACATAATATTAACGAGTCCTATCAAAAGCTTTTCTGTGTTTCTCATTAGCCATACTTTTGGAATTAGTTTCATTTGTGATTATTTTGGCTCGAATACTTTAGGCCTATTTGTTTGGCGTTTGGGAAAGTAGTTTGGGAGAGTAGTGGAGGTTTGTGAAATAATCTCGATTTGCGTAATGTTGTTTGTTTGGGTTTTGAGAGAGTGGTTTGAGAAATAAAGTAGGTGTAGGTTTTTTTGGAAGAGTTGGGTTGTAGGTGTAAGATGTGTAAGACTTTATGTGAAATCATGTTTGTTATGTGAGATAAATTGTGTAAGAGATAGGTTACTTTATGTCAAATCAAAGTAGAGTTTGTATAGGTTTTGTTTAGAGATAAGAAAATTGTTGTTTGTTTGGCTTTTGAGAGAGTAGTTTGAGAAAATTAATGTATGAAAAATTTATTTCAGAAAATAAAAAACATGTTTGTTTGGCATTTTCCAAACACGAAAAAATTCTGAGAAACGCCAAACAAACATGCCCTTTGAGTTTTTATTGGAATGAACATTATTTTGTCAACTAATTTTTTAAATACGTGATTTGACACTTATCACTTTTTTTTTCCCCAAAACTCCAGCTTTCAAAATACATTTATACCACTAGCCACATTATCTTTAATAATAAAAATTTAGGGCCTGTTTGTTTGGTGTTTCCCAGATTTTTTTCGTGTTTGGAAAATGCCAAACAAACATGTTTTCTATTTTCCGAAATAAATTTTTCATCCATTAATTTTCTCAAACTACTCTCTCAAAAGCTAAACAAACAACAATTTTCTTATCTCTAAACAAAACTTATACAAACTTTACTTTGATTTGACATAAAGTAACCTATCTCTTACACAATTTATCTCACATAAAAAACATGATTTGACATAAAGTCTTACACATCTTACACCTACAACCCAACTCTTCCAAAAAAACCTACACCTACTTTATTTCTCAAACCACTCTCTCAAAACCCAAACAAACAACATTACGCAAATCGAGATTATTTTACAAACCTCCACTACTCTCCCAAACTACTTTCCCAAATGCCAAACAAACAAGCCCTTAATATTCAAAAGATTCAAACTAAAATATAATAAAGTTATATTTCAAATGTTTTGCACAAATTTCAAAGCAATCTTCAAAATACATGACCTCATGGCCTAAGACTATTCAGAAAGTTTCTGGGCCTGTTTGTTTGGCGTTTCGGAAAGTAGTTTGGGAGAGTAGTTGAGGTTTGTGAAATAATCTCGATTTGCGTAATGTTGTTTGTTTGGGTTTTGAGAGAGTGGTTTGAGAAATAAAGTAGGTATAGGTTTTTTTGGAAGAGTTGGGTTGTAGGTGTAAGATGTGTAAGACTTTATGTCAAATCATGTTTGTTATGTGAGATAAATTGTGTAAGAGATAGGTTACTTTATGTCAAATCAAAGTAGAGTTTGTATAGGTTTTGTTTAGAGATAAGAAAATTGTTGTTTGTTTGGCTTTTGAGAGAGTAGTTTGAGAAAATTAATGGATGAAAAATTTATTTCGGAAAATAGAAAACATGTTTGTTTGGCATTTCCCAAACACGAAAAAATTCTGGGAAACGCCAAACAAACAGGCCCTCTAAGTTTAAGCCCTTCTGCTTGCCCCAACATTCAAGCCTGCATAGAAATGAAGTGGACTAGGAGCCATAAGGGCCAGCCTCATATATGGAACAACTCGTGTTTGTTTTGTATCATTGTATCATGTATGTATTATGTTTATATAAATTGAATAAATAATGTGTATCATCTTTTGGTAACTAAATATTGTGTATTTAAATCTTTTAACTCAACAAAAAAAAAGATATTTTTAAATAAGGTTTCAATAATTGAATTTTATCATAATTTCATGTTAAACTAGACACATACTACTACAATAGTACAATTTCTCAATTGATTAGTGTTGTGGATAAAGACACACCTCAAATTTCTCAATATTAATGTATGGTAGCCCTACCAAACTCAAATAAATTGACAAGAAACAAATTAATATTGGTAAAATTGCACGATATGAACTTTCAATTTCCCAATGCTGGACCAAACACTAATTTTTATAAGTGAATATTTGATGACCACAGGCATGCACTTGTGTCGTAATCGGAAAATATCTAAGAAAGAAATTGGAATTTTGTTATTTGGTTTTTTCCTCTTTAATCAACGGTTCCAATTAAAAATTTGGACATTCATTCTTTAAGAAGTTGAATTTGGTCTCTTTGCTCATTTTGGAGAAGTTGGACTCAACCTCATTGCTCATTCTCCAAGAAGTGGGATTCGCCCCTTGATCATTCTCCTGATTTAAACTCTAACGAGTTCAGTATTCAAGTTTACATTTTTTTTTTGTGACAATGAATATATCATCATTACATCATTCAAATCTATTTGATATTCATTGGTATCAAAGTAGAAAGATAAACTATTAAAAACACCAGCATTGGTATTAAACTTCATACATGACATTGAATGAGAGCTAAAGCATATGGATTGAAAAATGTTCTAGCTTGTCAAAAAGTTCTCTAGCTACCCTTGCTAGAAAGCATGTCCAACCCTAAATATTCTTTGTTGTAGTAAATTGCTTTCATTTGAAGTAATGATTTCGCCCAATCATGCACCCTTCTTTCTTATGAAATTAGATTGTATTATTATTTAACTACATTGTAATTATTTAAAGAAACAGCTGGGCAACACATTACCTTAAAATGTCACATGTGTAAGAGATTTTTTAATTGTACTTAATATTACTTTCCCGTAGTTATTGGCTTTAATTTTGTTCTTATTAAAGATAATAATTAAGGTTAAACCTCATATATAGCTGGGATATGGTCCCAGTAGTATTGCCCCTCGTGCACCCACAGAACTTCTCAGTGTCCAGATCTCCACGGCCACGTACAACTAATTAATAAATTACACCTGCAACAACACTTATTTAATTGTACTGAATAAACAATAAGATATTAGCAAAAAAGCTGGTCACAACTCATAAACTATATAATACAATCAACTTTATGAAAATTAATCTTTTTCAATAATTAGCGGAGACGCACCGGATTTGGATTTGAATGTTTTGTTTTGTGATTTTAGAAAATTTGAGATAGAATTGGATTGAATGTGGATGTTGAAGGATGAGAGAAAAGTAGATTGTGTAGAAACAATAACTTTTTCTTGTTTTCGATTTCTCTGGGATATTCAAACTTTGTACGTGCATGAGTTAGTATACTGCTATAGGCAACGTTGGACACATTAAGCACATCTTCCAGTAGGGATGTGAAACCTGAGTTCGTCATGCTGAAACAATTACTCCATTTCACTGGACCCAACTGTCGTTTCTTGTCAAATCAATAATTTATGTAGAGAAAAAAAAAATGTGAAACGTGTCAAATCAATAAGTACACATATATTTATTATTTTATTAAATTTAGAGAAATGGGTTAGGATCGGATTTAGATTTGAGTTTGACGTGATGTCGAATTAAGTACAAATAGATTTTAGCCTAATCTTAACCTGCGCTAGCGAGAAGCAAACCAACCCCGACCCGTATCAAGCCAAAATGATCTAACAACTCAATTTCACCTAGAATTGGCATCTAGCTAGCTAGTAATTTTTCTTAGACCATTTTAATTAAAAAGTTTTCGAGTCATCTAATTTTAATTACGTATGACTCAATATATACCACAAGATTCATACAATAAATACAGGCTACAACATTCCAGATTCGTTGATGGAATACTAGAATTATTAGTAATGGCGGTTTAGTTAGCCTTATGAATAGGTAATACAATAGTGAAAAATAAACATGTCATAATCATAAAACATTAGTTATAAGACATTTTCAGTATCCTTAAATGCAAATATAAATGAAGTTAGTTGAGTTTAACATTAAAACAATTTGCGATCAATTACTATAAGAATTGACTCGATAGGCCAATGGACCCATCATGATGTGATACTTGCCAATGGAACGAATTTTCCTTCTGAATTCGATAGTATATAATTTAGATTAGAGATCTTATTAAAAATACTAATCATTCGAAATACATGTATTGAATATAGATATAAGACGATTCGTTAAAGAATTTAACCCCATATACATATATACATGAACACTCAGCTGCATGCCACCCTCAAAGAAGTAATAATTTGTTAGATTAAGAATTTAACCCAAATTTGGTCAGACATCACTTACAAATTGTCTCGTATTATTTTTTATTACAAACAACTATTATACAATGGTTTATATGGATGATACTTGCAGGAGTAGTGAAAGCTCCCTTACTTGTCCTTATTTTCAACCAAAACTCTTGAAATTGTTGTAAAACAAGACATAATATTATGTACAACACCTTAGAACCGAAGTGGATCTTCCGTAATAACTTGAGCTACAACTTTTTAAACAGTTATATGATTGAATTCTCAACAGTTTTGATCCTATATTTCATAAAATTACATACATCTCAACTTTTTTTCAATTAAACATCTGTGTTTTATATTACCAAATATAGATTCTTCTATATATTAAGGAAAAGTGTAATTTTATAAAGCATAAGATCAAAATTTGACGAGAATAATTTATTTAGTTTCTTGTTAATTTCCAATGCCCAACTAGCTAGGTAGGCCTTAGGACTGTAGCTTCCTATCCCCATCTCCATCTCCATCTCCATCTGATTTAATTTCTCCGCTCTCATACGCAAAGTCCGTCATAAACTACGAAAAAGCTATTCTATTTGCAGGTTGCTTGGCAGATCTATCTAACACTCCACGTTTCCTCTCCTATTTAATGTTTACTCATATAAAATTATATACATATTCTTATAATTATAGATAGTACTCCTATAATTATAATAGACATGCGTTTGGTTCTTTAATTTTATCATATTTTAGATTTAATTTTCATTTTACTTCAATTATACTCGCTCCATTTTTTTTATTTGTCCCTTTGTCAAACAAAGATTATTTACTTTTTAGGGATAATTACAGGGACCTCCCCTGAAGTTTGGGGTAATTATTGTCCAATCCCCTCGCAATTTTATAATTACATCCATCTCCCTCGACGTTTCGAAAACCTTACATTTTGATGACATCATCGACGAATTTTTATTGAACTTCCTATTTTACCCTTGATGTTACTGTAGCTATTTTGTTGGACAATTATACCATTGTTATGTTTGGTACATATGAGGAATTTCTTTGCAATGTATATGTATAAGTGTGAGTTCAAATGTTATAAATTTATATGAAACTTATAATTAGTTTATTAATGTATATGTATTCTCAAAATAAAAATATAATAACACATCAACATTTTTTCCAATTTTTTTCATAATGCTTTTACAATTAAATTACAAGGAAAAATAAATAAATTATGGTTAATTATAAGAAAAAAATATTGTAGAACATAAATAATAATGTAAATACATTCAACTTCACATTTAACCCGTAATTTTAATAATTTCAATTTTTTCCTAATTAAAGTAAAAGAATAATGGATTAGGTTTAAAATAATAAATGAATTTTAAAAGTAGTGTATATGTATTCTTAAAATAAAAATATAATAACACATCAATTATTTTTTCCAAAATTTTTTCATAATGCTTTTACAATTAAAAGTAAATAAATTATGGTTAATTATAAGAAAAAACCATTGTAGAACATAAATAAAAAATGTATATACATTCAACTTTAACGTTTAACCCGTAATTTTAATAATTTCAATTTTTTCATAATTAAAGTAGAAGGATAAATTAATGAATTACGTTTAATCATGAGAAGAAGAAAAAACCTGAACATAAATTATTAGACATTATAAAAATGCTCACATGTTTACTAAAAAAATTCATAAACTTTTAACTAAAATAGTTATTATAAAATCAATAATATTTTTACAAAAATAAAAATACTCAATTTAATAAAATAGTTATTATAAAATCATAATTTTTTTTTATATTTCTTATTTAAATACATTCATATTAAAATCATATCTTATTTATATAAAAATACTAATATTAATAAATCAATAAACTATTTTAATATAAATTATTATTATTTTTGAAAAAAACCTCACCATCCCTAACCCCCCAACCCCGCACCCGTCGGTCCCCAACCCCTCACCCGACGTTCCCAACCCCGCAAATCTCCTCCCAGGCCGAGCCGTCGGCCTGGAAGGCCTAGGGTTCGAACCAGGCCGACGACACGGCCTGGGAGGATATTTGCGGGTTTGGGGCGGGGGAGGTGGGATGGGGGGTTGGGGTTAGAGTCTTTTTTTTTATGTATAAAATTAATTTTTGCAAAAGTAGTATTGTAATTTTGTGTATCATTGCAGGGGTAATATTGTAATTTTGTGTATCATTTCACATCATTTTGTAAGATTTTTCAAATGTAGGGGGAAATGGATGTAATTATGAAATTACGCGGGGATTGGGTAGTAATTAGCCCAAACCTCAAGGAGGTCGATGTAATTATCCCTTGCAAGGGTAAATAGGACATTTTATTAATATGTTTTTTTTTTGTTTTTTTAATTAAAACTGACGAGGACAATATGGTCGTTTCACATCATTTTGTAAGGTTTTTCAAATGTGGGGGAGGTGGATGTAATTATGAAATTGCGAGGGGATTGTGCAATAATTAGCCAAACCTCAGGGGGAGGTCAATGTAATTATCCCTTACTTTTATTTATCGTTTTAGGAGTTCAATGTAAAATTAATGTTTTTCTATCAATTTTACCAATCTTGTTACAACTTGTAATTAATGCTATTTAATGTTATATTTATTTGGTTAAAATGATATTTTAGAATTTTTGCTTTAAAAAAGTAGCTATTTATTATATTTCTTAATCCGTGTGTAATCTTCTAAAACGATATTAATTTTAAAAAAAACGGAAGGAGAAGTCTGGTACATAATAAATTTTGTCAAGTTACTTTTAGTAAATTGTAAATGCAGCATGGAAATTGATATTTATTTACTTAAGAACAATTATAGGATGAAATTTGTTAAGAATAGGGCTAAATTTGATATAGGACGAAAATTTAAACGACTAAATTATGTGTCGATTGTAATTACAGAACTATCTTTAAAAAAGTCCCAAAATTAAAGGGCTATTTTTGCAATTTTGCCTTTCAGTTGCTACTATATAATTACATTTTCTTTTATGCTTCATCCCCATTAAAAAGTTAAAACCCACCAAACGCACATCACGTACGTAAACTCAGGCTTTTGTTTCTTGTTTCCCTTTTTCTCTTAAACGAATCTTCAAATATTTGTCAATTCTCTGAATTCTCGCCTTCATTCATTATCCAACGACGTCGGTGAACGTAATATAGCGCGTCACCTTCTTTAATTAAAGATTTCCCATTTTTAGGTATTAAAATCCAGAAAATTAATTACCGCTCAACTGCCCACCCTCTGTTCCAGAAATTATATATACCTTCGGTCAAATTTAATCAATTGCTGATTTATATAATATCAATGGGGAACTGCCAAGCGGCGGAGGCGGCGACGGTGGTGATTCAGCACCCCGGAAACAAGGTGGAGAGGATTTACTGGTCAATTAGTGCTAATGAGGTTATGAATTCAAATCCCGGCCATTACGTCGCGATGTTGGTCGGCTCGACGGCGGCGGCGAGGACCGAGAATGGCACACCGGTCAGGCAGCTGAAGCTACTCCGGCCGGATGATACTCTGCTTATCGGACATGTTTATCGATTAATCAGTTTTGAAGGTATGTTATTAGTTTTTAATTACTGTAATATATTTAATTATTGTTCTATTAATTCTGTTTTTTTTTTCTTTTTTAAATTGAATTTATAGATGTGTTGAAAGAGTTTGCTGCTAAGAAATGCGTGAAGTTGGGGAAGTTGTTGAAGGAGAGGGGAGCGTTCAATGTGGAGTCCAGAAAAAACCAGGCCGATTCCAATCCCAAATCCAAATTAGAAAAGGTGAACCTTTTTTTATTAATATCAGTTTTTTAATATCAAAGCCAAGTGTTTTAACTATTTTTCTTTATAAAAAGCTAATTGTCATTTCGGATATTAGGGGAAGAAAATGTGAAATTAACCCAAAAGATATTTTAAATTGTGAAATTAATTAATCTGTGTAGAAAATGTGAGAATTATGATCTTAATTATTCTTAACTTAGTTGATGATCTGGCATATGTCAGGTGCCAAGTAAAATCCAGTGTTGTGTTATATTTAAGTATATTGATCAATAATGTCTCAAGAGTTGGTTTAAAGCCTACTTTTATTTACTCCATTAATTAATATACCTTTTTCTTAATAATTCTGTATATGTAACCCAATTATATACTATTAGTGGTAATAATAACAGGCGTCACATGGTCTCAAACACCCAGATTAAGGATTTCAAACAGAAACCATGCCTGTGAAGCGTTGACCAGGATACTCTACATATTGTGTTCTTAAACTAGTATAATTTAGGTTAGGGGTATATCCAAACCATATCCAGTTCACAAATACAAAATACATTTTTAGTTTTATACATTTATTTATGCTGGTTTTGTGTTGGTAAACTCTGAATTAGGGGTATATACAAATGCTATACACTTATCATATTTCACTAATTAGAATTTTCTCTAAACTAGTATATAATTTTTCAGATTCAAGGTTTTAGATTATGTAAACCAGTCATTAAAAAAAATAAAAATTATCAATTTTTTTTTATAATATTATCTTTATTTAGAAGGTAAACTTTGCCTCATTTGACTGATTTGCTACTAGATGGTACACTTTGCTTCATTTGACTAATTTGCTACCAATTGATGTTACAAACTTCACTGCCAAATAAATTTAAAATTTCACACCAAGTTTTACTCATATTTTCATTTTGAGACGACTCATATACAAGATATTTAGAAAAAAAAGAATATTTTTCTTCAAAACAATTTCCTAGTATAAAGTAATAATTTGACATTACTATTTTGAATTCCGTAAGGCAGCATGTCCTTGTTCATTATTTCATCATGTGTTGTTCTTGAATCAGACGGAACAGCAGCATCATCGCCTTGGAAGCAGCGAAAGTGGGAGTGGAAGCAGCAGAGGCGTGGGAAGGCAGCAGCACCATGGAGGAGGACAGTGGAGGCCAGCTTTACAGAGTATTGCAGAGCTTGGAAATTGAACACCTAATTTATGACCATCAAATTTCACTTTCTCAATATAATCTGGTACAGTACAAGTATATAGCCTAGCCAGCCTTCCCCACTAATAAAAAACAGTGGCGAAGATTGAAATCTCACATCTATTGAAATAGTACTAGCTAGTACGTGTTTATTTTGTACATTTTTCTTAGACGTCTAAAAGAAAAACATCTACTACTTCAAAATTTGGGGTTATGGTTATCTCGAAATTGTAGAAATAGATTATGATTACTTACTATTACCCTCTTTTGGACGTGTATTCAACCTGTCTCAAATCTTCATATTTAACTGACACTATTATATTTGTATGACTAATTCTTGGTCTATTTTACATATATTTTTGGATTGCGCAAGTATTATTTTTATATTAAAGTGTTTTGATATGAAATAAGCAATAGGTATATGTTTTAGAATAAGTAGGTTGTTTTTAAAGATTATGAAAAGAAAGATAAATAATATAAATAAATAAGTTAATTATGTTAAATCATATTTGATACGTGAGATTAAGAATTAAGAGATCTATCACTTTATATCAAAGCAAAGTTTGTTTATGATTTTCTTTTTTTAGAGAAATAATAATTACATCATTAAATTAATTGCTAAATAAGAATTTTTAATCAATTAAAATTAAATAACTATCAAACACTAATATTAAACTAGATAAACGTTAGTAGGAATTTAATTCAGGATATCGTAGTTGTGGGCCCCCAACCTTACCAAATAGGTTTTTTTTTGAGATAAAAATATTTTTGAAAATTGAGATAGGACAAGAATATTTCTTAAAAAAAATAATTGTGTTAGGAACATGCCCTTTAAATTCAGTTTTCCTAAAACCTTTTTTTTTTAAAGTATAAATTACATCAGTATCATCAAAATAAAAAGATTCAAGTACAACCAAAATACAAATAAAATAATTACCAAATGTTTAGTATTAAAACAAAAAAAAAATTCACATTAATGAAAATTGAACCCTTAATGGCTTCAACAGCCAGTTTTCCTAAAACTTAATCGTGAAGAAGCCGGATTTGAGTTATGAAAAATACTGGGCTTTAATTGACAAATATTCTTCAAACATAAGGCCCACATTCCAGAAGAACCAATTGTCTTCCCCAAATTTTCTGTATTTTCAAGTTGGTCCGCCTTTAATTCCAGAAGCAATGGCTACTGTAACTCCACTAGCTTTGATTCTGTTGCTCCTTCTCGCATCATCTTCATGTTTACTCGCCATTACCTCCGCTTCAGAGCTCACTTTAGGTAAATTTCTCAGTAAAACAGGGTTCGAATATTTCTTTCCTTTTGTTTTCTGACGCAACAATAGTAAAATCCGCAACCTTTAGGTTATTCCGGTGAGGATTTCATGCTGAAATGAAGAAATTTGCTCCTTTAATAATGTAGTTTTGTTCAATTATATGTAATCAGCTCTCTGTGGGGTATGTTTCTGGTTTGGGATTTTAGGGTATCGATGGTTTAAATTTGAAGTTATTTAAATTCTGCTTTCTCGAAATTTGTTCAATACTTATTTTATTGATTGTGGTTACAAGCTATGTGCATCTATTTGTTGCCTGTACGCATGTATATCATTATTTTGATCTCGTTCGCAGTTGTTTCCGGGCCTACACTGTTGCTGCTTTCTCCTAGCTTGATCATAGAGGATTCTCCAGGGTCCAAGCCTGGAAGTAAAGTAAAATGTGAGAGAGTTAGAATCAATGGTTTGCCTAGGATTAAACATTTGAACAAGTTTGCCAATTCCGTGAAGGTAAAAGTTTCATTTGTGAACCCACCTGGTCGTCCACCAAATGTCGAGGTCTGTTTCCACAGGTGAGTTGATCTATATCAGAATAAATCATATGACTCATTGTAAATGCAATTTTCCTATATGTTTTTTTCGTTTTTCAGCTCTAGCTTTGATATCTTTTTAGTTACTCGTCGAAAATTGATAAGTAGCTAATTAAACATTATTTGTTAGGATTGCTATTAGCTGTTCATAAGGTCCTCCAATGTTAGAGGTAGTAACGGTTTTCTTATTTAACTATACAACAGCTGATCTGACATGGGAGATAGGATAAAATGGGTCTTCATATGGCTCCTCTCTTTTCGGTCGAGCTTCAATGATCCTTATGGACAGCAACCTATTGAGATTGTATTGCTTACTAGAGATCCTGATAAGCTTAGAACAAAACCCCCAAGGAAAGAGGCTTTCACGACATGCGAGTTTTTTTTTTTTTTTTTTTGGGGGGGGGGGGGGGGAAGAGATGTACTATTATAGAAGTGTCTCTTTGTCAGCTCAGAAAGAGATAAATCTAAAATCTTAAGCTGATAAAGAGAAGAAACATTCTATATATGCTTGCTAATTAATACACTTGATTGAGGTCAAAATTTAATATAATTTCTATGCACGAGGACATTAAAACTCCTCTATCAACAAACATCTGGATATTTGTTTAAGGTAATAAAGATATTTTATATATATATATAATGTGCTCAAATGAATTTTTCTAGTATTTCATTTTCATCTCACAGAAGCTCTGGGTATCTGTAATGAACCCAAATTATCTTCCTAGTGGCCCTCACACTTTATTCCAACCTCTAAGGTGAGATATGTGTTGGAAGTAATAATTTAGTCGTGTCGAGCGTCAACTTCTTTTCCGTTCTTCTCTTCTATAAATGTTGAGTGCATTTCTTCGGACAAGTGCATATGTGCAATTTCTGATTTACAGCTACTATATCGTGTAGGAATGTATCTCTCGGGATAGGGATGTGCCCTCCGGGCCAGTGGGAACGGCTTAATAAGGGATTGTGGGTTAGGTCAATGTCACCATTTGATCACAAAGTCTTAGACATAAGGATGGCTGCATCTTATTCAGAAACTCTTCAGGTGTCTCTTGATGAAGGTTTGTTCTCCATCCTCACTTTGTCTGTTTTGTCAGTTACACTTACCATCATGGTTTTTCTGTTTTTTTTCTTGTTCTTTTTTGAATTTTTTTTACTTTCAATAAATTTAGAAAATATTTTTCTTTCTTTTGCAGATTTCTTTTGGTACCGCATATGGTTCCTGGTTTTGGGAATAGTGTTGTTGACTGTGGCTACCTGGCTCAGCAAGTCTCTAGTTTTCTACTATAGTGGAGCGATGGCAGTGGGAGTGTTTCTTGTAATACTAATGGTCCTTTTCCAGGTAAATCCATAATCTTAGCCCTTTAGAATCTTTTTTCCTTTATTCGTTTGAATTGTTTCTACTAGTATGCAACCGCATGATCTTTGTGCTACTAATTCATTCAAGTACTTATACATTTAGAATGGATACAATTGAGCATTAATTTTAGTTTCCCATATTGTGTTTACTTGTTCATTTTATGGCCACAGTATAATCTTTTTTTTTTTAAATATCAATAACAGGGGATGAAGCTTCTTCCAACTGGTCGGAAGAGTTCGCTTGCAATTTTTATATACTCGTCGTTGGTATGTATATTCACATATCAATGTGTACTATTCTTTTGTTTATATATAGGTGGTCACCCATGATAACCTACTTTGGTGAAATTTTGTTCAGGTTGGCTTGGGATCTTTTCTACTTAGCTATGTGCCAGTATTGTTACGATCACTACTTAACCAGATCGGACTTTCCGAAGAAATGTACAATCCTGTATGTAAGTTTCTTATAGCTATGTCATACTTTCTAGAAATTAATTTCACATTCCAAACCATTTAAGGGCCCTTCATTAAATGTCGAGTTTGAATTTCAGTTGTACGTTATTTTCAGACTTGCACTCTTTTATGTGTGGTTGTGTTCTTACATATACTGTTATTACTTATTACACAGCTGGCAATATTTCTGTTGGTTTTCCTTGTAATTACTGGAGCTTGGCTGGGTTTTTGGGTCGTGCGCAAGCTTGTGCTCACGGAGGAAGGGTCTATTGATATAGGTGTATCTCACTTTGTCACTTGGACAATTCGGATTATTGCCTCTGTTATGATCCTTCAGGTTGCTTCTTTATATTAACTTGAAATCCCTATAATGCCCCCCCTAATTCAAGTGTGAAGTAATGTCATATTGTATATACTTGCCTCTGTTATGATCCTTCAGGTTGCTTCTTTATATTAACTTGAAATCCCTATAATGCCCCCGCTAATTCGAGTGTGAAGTAATGTCATATTGTATATACTTGCTTCAGAGTTCCATAGATCCTTTATTGGTAATAGATGCATTGGTGGGTGGAATCATCGTTTCTTCCGTGTTGAAGAGCTCTATCCATCCAAAGGTTATTCATCGTGCCTACAAGTGAGTCTACATTATGATTCTTGAATACAATATTCCCCATGCTTCCTAGTGCTTTCCTACTGCATTCCCATTTCTTTACTTAATAATTGTGTGTATATATTTGTCTTTGATTTAGGGATAAAGTTAAGAAACACCCCTTGAGGTTTCACTAATTACCAGCATTGCCCTTTACTTTAAGTTTTACTTTACAGTTACTCCCCTGCCGTTTGTTTCCTAACTGTTAGTTTACTAATGGGTATGGCAGAGGTGATGCCTTCCCAATTTTTTTGATGAAATGCCAATTTTACCCTTGTTCCACTTTGATTTTGAACAAACTTTACAGCTACACCCCTGCCGTTAGTTTCCTAATGGCCAGTTTACTAATCGACAGAGGTGATGCATTCCTAGTTTTTTTGATGAAATGCCAATTTTTCCACTTTGACTTTGAACCTATTTTAGAAGGGTGTATCTGTATATCACAAAACAGGAGGGGGTTATATAGGTAATTATCCCTTTGTTTTAACGTGCAAACTAATACGAGGAACTTTTGCAGGAAGTTGTGTAGATTGGACAAGATGAATCACAAAGAACCCCGGGTTTCCTATGCATCGCCAGTCAACAACAAGAGACCTTTCACTAGACCTCCAAATACTCCCGTTCGAGGTTCAACGCCTTCAAAATTGTCAGATTCAGATACTTTCTTGTCGAGTTTCCATGGAACTCCTGAAAGAAGAAAGTTTTCCGACGATGAATGGGAAACATTCACGAAAGAGTCGACACGTAAAGCACTAGAAGGGCTGGTTTCATCTCCCGATTTTGGCAAATGGGCCGCTACTCATGCAGATAGGATAACTTTAGCTCCTAAGAACGAAACTGCAGTTAAAAAGCGGAGATGGTTAGGTTTGTTTTGAAGATTCACTAGCTAGATTGATGTATGATTAGTTGTCATGATTTTTAATTTTAACCATTTGTAGCTCGATTAACTCTAGGATGGTTTGATTAATTCACCTAATTGACTTGTTACAAGTTCCATTTATATGTACTGAAAACTTAATGTGAGTGAGATAATGTTAGTATTGTATTGTTTCTTTCATCTTGTTGCTAAGATTTTGCTTTCGGGTCCCATTTCAGAATAGACCTAAAGTAAATTGCATTATGCTGGCATCTACCTTTGTGCCAAGAATCTTCTGCTTTGATGTAGCAAAAGTTTGTATCATTAAATGTATGAATACTAGAATTATTGAAATGTCTTAAATGATATACCATCATTTTCTCTTGGTTCTAACATAGAATCGACCTATCGAGCATCTTTGGGTGTACGTGGATGGGTTTTGGCCCTGTCTCGCGGGTTTCGCGAGACCGAGCCAAAACCCTTTCAAAGGAGTTTTCGTCAAACCCATAAAATAATTAAAAACCTATTCAGAAATTCACATTCAAACTCTTCAAACCTATAAAACATTGATTTGACGTTTACCACCTACTTTTTTCCTCGGATATCACTAAAAACGACATTGATTTGATACCTATCACCTACTTTTTCCCCTGAACCCCAACATCCAAACTCAATCCAAGTGAGGTTTCAACTTATTCAAACCACAAAACCCAACAACCAAAACTCATCCAAATGAGGTCTCAAAGGTTTCATCGAAACCACCCAAATCATTTTTTTTAAATTGAGACCCGCAAAACCAAGCCAAAACCCATCCAAATAGACCCTTTAATTTCAGAAGAAATTATTTGCTTGTCCCAAACCAAAAGATTTATTGTCCAAGTGGGAAATTAAATAAAGCAATGGAAAATACGATAGATATCCGCAATATGTTTGAAAATTGAAAATTTGCACTTTGGCAAATAAAATTGTATTATTACTTCGTATTAATCCTTACAAGACAAGTGTTTTAAACTCTTGGAGGGGATAAAGTGTGATAACATATAAATTGGAGGGACTAAGTGCAGTATATGCATTTTTGACACTATTATGAACCGTTCATAGGAGATATCGGTGGGGTCTTGTCACACTGTATCTTTCCCCTCATATGTAATCCGAACATTCCCTAAGAAACAATCTATATTCAAATTAATTTGATATGTACGTTTGGACATGTCATTCACACTCATAATCAACACGTACCTACGTACGTACTACCTCTTCTCTGCTCAAATTCATTTGTCATTAAATCATTTCGCAGCATCTCAAATTTCTTCGATCTTCTTATTTCAAATTAAATTAAAATAAATTAAAATTGGCATGGCAAAATCTTCAACGACTCTGTTTTCTAAGCTGCAAGAAACTGTGTCGTTTTCATGTGGCTGCAAAACTAGGAATCGAAACAGAAGATCTGATTTGATTGGGAGAATTGGATTTCCGCATAAGAAGATAGAAAAAGTATTTTCTAGTATGAGGTTATTCTGCTGTATTAGTGGCATGAATTGTGATTGGGGGACAGGTGGTGGTGCAGCTGGTGGTTGTACGTTGGTGGGGGTGATGAGGGAGGCTCAACCGTACTTTGTGGCTCATAGGGGTAGTACATTGGTGGTGTTGCTGTCCAGTGAAATTGTGGATGGGCCCTACTTGCCCTTCATTCTTCAGGTATATATATATAAATGCATTTCTAGTACTAATAATAATAATAATGAAACACATATTTTTTGATTGTTGGACTGACGTGAGACGAGTCATACTCATGTAAAAATTGATGAAATTATTTCATTATTATGCTGCACATTATCTACTCATGTAAAAATTGACTAATTATTTAATGCACATTATTTTTGTTTTTATATAAATGAAAGTCAATTATATCCACCAAAAAAAATCAATAAGACCCCTAGATTAATGATAAACCTAAAAACTCCTGATTTTTAATTTTGAAATTTAGTAATATTGATGTAACGATATAATATGATTCTGCTTATAAGTAAAAGATTTAATA
This sequence comes from Penstemon davidsonii, assembly GCA_034814905.1. NCBI lineage: Eukaryota > Viridiplantae > Streptophyta > Magnoliopsida > Lamiales > Plantaginaceae > Penstemon > Penstemon davidsonii. The sequence continues at coordinate 13,046,458 of JAYDYQ010002688.1, forward strand.
ATTCGATGTTTATGTGCTATCTAAATGTGTGATCATGCCTCAAATAGTATAAGATTATTTTTAAATACGTAATTTTGGTTGAGGGACACGTGTCACAACAGCCGGTCCAACAATCCCGAGTCCAAACTCAGTCCAATTCAATCCACCCCCTATCCGACCGAGGGATAGTCTACTCTCATTCAGTTCAAACTAGATTTGTCAACCACTATCAACCATATTTAACATCCATTGAACATCTAGGGCTTTATTGAATTGATTCAAATTAATGTCAACCTAAATGGCTGCTGCTTCATCTCCAAGCCCCTGCACTCCAATCCAAAACTACCACTGTCGCCGTAAATTAATCTTATCTCCGACCACTAGGCACATAATTAATTTTGGCGGAATCGAACCCGTGAAATTATCGGTGAAAAATGAGCGCGGAAAGAGTGTAAATGTGTTAGGAAAAAATGAAGAGAGCGCGGGAATTATTGAAAAAGATGAGCTGTTCGTGAGCTTTTTTCGTGAGGCGTGGCCGTATTTTCTGGCTCACAGGGGCAGCACTTTCGTTGTCTTAGTATCTGCTGAAATTGTTGATAGCTATGATTTGGATCATATTCTCATGGCACGTTTTACTTTTCTCTTCATCGTGTATTTGGATTATGTTGTATGTGTCTAATTGATGGGTCCACTTTTGTGTAGGATATTTCTCTACTTCATGGGCTGGGGATCAAATTTGTTCTTGTTCCGGGGACACATGTCCAAATTGACAGGCTTCTGGCTGAAAGAGGTAATTTTGGTTTTCCTGGTTTGTATTCAGATTCCAAGTGTTATCTAGAATTTAGATGCTAGATATCCATAATTTACATACTACATCCATGTTTTATATAGAGAAGTTAGATACTACACTGCGTGTTTTATATCGAGAATATGGATACTATACGGCTCATGTTATATCGAGAATTTAGATGCTACACAACATGCCATGCAATGCTTGGGTGCATTCTTTTGATGACATGTGTCCACATTTGTTTTATAGTATTTTTTATGTATTAAAAGTCTACCTTGTTAATGGTAGTTAACAAGGAGGACACATGTCATCTGGAGGATGCACTCGTGCATTTCAGTACTTATATCTGTATGTTGTTAGCAGCTGTGGTGCTTCACTTGATTTACTTCTAGAGTTCTATTAATCCGAATCATTCCAATAGTTTAGAGCTAGTATGTGAATTTTGATCTATTTGGATTTTGATACTGTCTTAATCAATATATACATGCTTCATGTCTCAGGATCTGAACCCAAGTATGTTGGGAGCTACAGAATCACAGACTCTGATTCTCTTAGTGCTGCAATGGATGCAGCTGGGAGAATTGGCATCATGATTGAGGCAACGTTATCCCCTGGCCCTTCCTTAAGTGGTATACGTCGTCATGGCGACAAAGGTCGCCTATATGATGGTGTCAGTGTTGCCACTGGTAATTTTCTGGCGGCAAAGGTGAGAGTGCTGATTATATGGCTGTCTGAGGTTGTCCTACTATGATGTGTTTAATTAATTTTGTTTTGACGAGATGCTATATTATTCTTTTGTCAGAGAAGAGGTGTAGTCGAAGGAATAGATTATGCATCGACTGGTGAAGTCAAGAAAATAGACGTTTCTCACATTCGTGAGAGGCTTGATAAAGATTGCATTGTGCTCTTAAGCAACCTCGGTTATTCAAGTTCTGGAGAAGTACTAAATTGCAAGTACGCAATATGGCTTTGATAGGTATTTTTGTTGTCAATTGCAGGATAGCGGGTTAATTATATACATGAATTTTGCAATTGATTGCTAACATGACATGACATGGTAATTTGGTTTCACCATGGATTAATTTCTCAAACGTTTTTTTTTTCAAGATGTATGCTTGTATTTTGTTTTTCGCTTAAATGTGCTTTTCATAAGGGTATACTTATTTAACACCTTGTTAAGTTATATGTGAATTAGTTATGGCAGAAAAAACTACCTTATACTTTTGGAAATGGCAGTCAGCAGTTAAGTCCGAGTAATCATTTTTATATTCTTCTTTGTAGCACTTATGAAGTAGCTACCGCATGTGCCATAGCTCTTGGAGCGGAGAAACTCATTTGCATCATAAATGGACCAATTCTAGATGAATCTGGGAGGCTTATTCGATTTTTAACTCTTCAAGATGCTGACATGTTAATTCGTAAACGAGCTAAACAAAGTGAAACAGCTGCTAATTACGTAAAAGCTGTTGATCAGGATGATTTTGCTTCTCTAGTGCATGATGATTCACATTATATGACCCCTCCTCCAAATGGGAACGCTTTTAGTCAGGCTCCAAAATTTCAAAATGGTGTTGGCTTTGACAATGGGAATGGACTTTGGTCCAGTGAACAAGGCTTTGCTATTGGAGGTCAAGAAAGGTTGAGTCGATTAAATGGTTACCTTTCAGAATTAGCTGCTGCGGCTTTTGTTTGCAGAGTAAGTTTCTCAATCTGGTGACTGTCACAATTGTTTATTTTGCTAACTAGATACGTGCTCGGCAACTGCTTAACCACTATGTTTTAGTTAGATAGTCAGGAATGTCTTCTGAGAAGAAAATTGGGGAAAAGAGGAAGAAGTATAAATAATTAAACAGCAAAGTGTATAGTTTTCATCAATTTTGACTTTTTCTTTCCATATTGAAAAGGGAGGTTTAAGCCACTATGCTTATGATTATTTGAAATGTTGACCTTCCATCTTATGAACATGGTTGTATGTATTCTTGTGAGTCTGATGTCACCCCCTCTTGAAACAAAGAACAGGAAATCATAGTGCTTCTCTGATCCTTCGAATCTTTTAATGAAGAAATTGTCATACATGTTTATATCATTTATTCTGCATGTGGTCAGGGTGGTGTTCAAAGAGTTCATCTATTAGATGGCACTATTGCTGGTGTTTTACTGAAGGAATTGTTTCAAAGAGATGGAGTGGGTACAATGGTGGCTAGGTATGTTTACCTCTTTAACACATCTTTCTCAAAAGTATCTTCAAGCTATATTATTTAGCCATAAATTTCTTTAGGGAGGTTCTCTATTATGTTATTGATTTTCTACTGATGTTTAAACTGTATATATTTGTTAGTGATCTTTACGAAGGGATGCGGATGGCTAGGTTCACTGATCTCGATGGAATCAAACAACTTCTGCTTCCTTTAGAGGAGTCTGGTACATTGATAAAGAGGACTCAGGAAGAGGTTCATACATATAATCTAAATGTTACTCTGTCATGTATTAATTACCTTCTATATATTTTGCTCATAATTTTCTATGTACTGCAGCTAGTAAAAGCATTAGAATCATTCATAGTTGTAGAAAGAGAAGGTCAGCTCATAGCTTGTGCGGCTCTTTTCCCTTTCTTTCAAGAGAAGTGTGCTGAGGTAGCTGCTATTGCTGTTTCTCCTGAATGTCGTGGGCAAGGACAGGGTGACAAATTACTTGGTATGACATAAAATCTTTCATTTTGTCTTTGAAACATGTTTGTTTAATATTTTGTCTATGTTGGATCTGTAAATGTCCAATTTCATTCTGAAGGATCCGTGATTTGAAATAAAGTTTCTATGAAATGGGTGTACTTATTTCCCAAGTATAGCGAAAATTAATTTTTCATTTTTCCTTTTTCCTTTTTCCTTTTTTGACCCCGGTACATCTGCATAGTGTGGGTATAAGCGGAAAGAAGTTGGCATGCAGAAATAATTACCATGTTCTTGATTGTTTGCAGATTACATTGAGAAGAAGGCGTCTTCCCTCGGACTGCAAATGCTTTTCCTACTGACAACACGTACTGCAGATTGGTATGTCCTTTTAGTTCATAATATGACGTTATTTTTCTCAGTGATAGCGAAAATCCTTAAATTTGAGTTTCCACACATACCTATAGTTAGGTTCGAAGCAGAATTATGCTTTTCCAGAAGATCAACATAAAGTCTTGATTATCTTCTTACAGTGAACTGATAGTAATAGGTGGTGCATATAAATTCTTCATTGTTGATTTTTCCTATTTAGTTGGTTGCAGGCTTTAAAATAATATTGATTTTCTGTTCATTTACCTTTTTCTCGTAACTTAATCTGTATACCCCTCTTCAATCCAAAACGAAAGAAAACGAAAAGAACAATAAAACAAGGTAAATTAATAATCTGTGATAAGAAGCTGGCTCATTTAGACTATATCATATCATATTGTTTTTTTTTTTTTTTGGGTTGAAAAACGTAAGAACCTTATATTCACTGTTATTTATCTATTCGTTCTTTTTTCCATCCCGGACTTGGTCCTAAGCATGAAGTTCCGTTTGGCAGGTTTGTGAGGCGTGGGTTCTCCGAATGTACGATTGAATACATACCAGAAGAGAGGAGGAAAAAGATTGACGTATCTCGTAGATCAAAGTATTACATGAAGAAACTTTTACCTGATAAGAGCGGTATACGTCTAAACAGTGCTTTTGCATGAGTCCACAACATTGGACAACTCTTCTTTGCAGGGGGCCGGCCTGACATATTAGGGATCCTTGGCGAAAAGTAAAATCAGGGCCCTATTCTAAGAAGAAGAAAAATTTATTATTACAATTTATTTCTTACTTTTAAATTTGTAAAGGTATTTTGTTAAGTATTTACATAGTTTTTCTCAAACATATTTGTTATAGATAGATAGATAAAATGACAAATTACTTCTTTTTCAAATCGTAATATGTTTTTATAACATATAATCTAAAATCCTTCTTTCAAAAAAGCACATACTATAAGTTTTGTGAAATATGACTGTATAACTAATGTACGTTAGTAGAGTTAACTATGTTACAACATGGTTTCTTTATTAAAATCGAACCAAGTTGTATGAATTTTTGATATCCAGACTGGTTCGGTAATTTCATAATTGATAATGTGTGCCAAACTGAACAATTCGGTTCAGTTTGGTTTGGTACCAACAAATCGAAAAGTGTAGTTTTGGGTATATTTTTTTAAATTTCATGTAAATTATTTTTTGTACATAGTATAGTTATTCAAACTCATTGAATCAAGTTAAATAACCTTAATTTTTAAGTTGATCTTAAATACAAAAATAAGAAAAAGAAAAATTAATTTTTCACGTCCATATAACTCTAACGTTAACGTCTCCAAATTCTGAATTTGATGTATTGTTGTAAAGTTACAAGTATCATAATTCTTTTGAGATAATGGCAATTTATCCTACCGTGTGATATTCAATATTTTCAATGTACCTATCTGTGATTTGAAAAAGAGCATTTTATCTCTTTGTAATTTTATGAAAGTTTGACACCGTCTCCCTGACATTTTTATATGTGACATTTTTTCCTCATGTGTTATGATTATGTGGCAGTTTACCTCCACGTGTTAAGATAAATACGACAATTTACCCCATGTATTATGATAAATGTAGTAATTTAAACCCCTATGTTACAAAACACTTTCCATGCCCACTCTTAATTTCAGCAAGTAAGTTACACTTTACATACCTACTAAAAATCTGAAACAATTCACACGCATTTTTTTAATTTTTATTGAAACATATTCATGTTACTCAAATTTCATATCATTCAAACAAATCGAGAATCACTTTTGCCTATCAAAGCATAATTAGACAGTGTGGCCCTGTTTCGATACATATTTCACCTTTGGCCTTTTGATTTTTCCAACTATAAAATGTCAAAATTCTATATTTTCAATAAAAACACATGGCTTCACATATTTTCAAAACGTTAAATAATAAAAGTACAGTTTTGGTGTTTTCACATTTTAAATACTCCTACAATACTTTAATTCCCAAATATATTCTAAACACCTAATATTTAATAAACATCCAAATATCCTTCCAGAGACAGAAAGCTAAAGTGATCAAATGATGAAATAACATACGTACTTCCAAGACAGCCAAAATGGTAGACAAACATACCAAATTAATATTCTCTATGTATGATAAATATATCTAGATGTCCAATCATCTGGCCTTAAAATAACTAGGATTAAAACCATATATGAGAATAGAACAAACACGAAATTACATAAATGTATGTCTGACTTATTGATTCAATAGAGCTAGATGTCCAATAGGAGAAAGTCCACGATAGCATCGGAACTATATCCAACATATAGCGATCTTAACACCCATAATTCCAGGAACGGAAAAGTTGAACGGAAATTTATACTAGTTCTCCTCTGTTTTAGGAGGGCCCTTCCATTTAAAGTTGTCCGAATATGACTTTACCTGCAAGAAGAGTAGAATACAATTACACATTCTCATACATTAAGATGTACTTTCAATGCAACTTAGTTTCAATAATTTCAAGTTTAAACTTATCCAATGTACAATACTTCGTATAGTTTTGAAATTATTTTGGTTTAACTGGACATCATTAAGCCAAGACAGGAAAATGAGCATATCTTTCATCTAAAGCATTAATATGTCACTTAAAAATTATGTGATTTAGACACTTCTAACTTCAGTAAGAAGGGGTTCATGGATTTTAATATATTATATTGCATGAATAAGTGAATCAAGCAAGTTGCCACCAACTGTTTTGATATTTGTCCAATGAATACAAACATGAAACCAGCAGTCACTGGTCAACTAAGCAAGCCAAATAACTATTAGAATTTAAAAATCAACTATTATAAGATATTCATGCAAATCTGGAAACAAATAAATTGGTTACACAAAAATTATCAAACCTTTAAGATCGGTGTATGGTGCTTCTTAACCTGCAAGTTAAAACCAATATAAACACATTAGAGAACTTGGTTTCTTAATCAAAACACAAGAACATCACAAGTAAAAATCTATCAATACAGGTCATCTCATTTTAAAAACAAGGAGAATGTTGGGGCAAGTACCCCTACTAAAATCATGATTGTAAAAGTGAGAGAAAAGCAAGGGTATGTGATCATCTAGAACAAACAAAATGTTTTCCTCTGACCTCGTTGGCATTTGTTTTCCTCTGACCTCGTTGGCATTCCAAACTATTTCAAATGCAAGATGATACTGTTTGAATAGTGCCACATTTTGAACATGTGGCAGAATCTTCCAGAAAAGTTTACCAAAATGGACAAATATTCACTACCCGACAAGTTTAATGATTTTCTGTAATTGTAATCAAGCAAATGTTTCCGATAGTCAATGCCACTACTTATCATCTTGTACCTTGTTTAGGTATGATAATATTTATTCTCGAGTCTGCCGCTTGGGCAACTAACACAGTCTTCAATTCATCTTTGTTACTGTTGCATAATATATGGATTTAGTTTAAGAACAACAATTGGACTAATATCTCCCCCTTAATTAAAAGGTCTAACGAGTATATGTGATAAGAATTTGGACAGTTATGTTAAACTAAAGTAGAAATAGCAATACGTCATACCGAGTATTGCCAACCATGCCTCTCGGCAAATGCTATAGCAGCTTCTTGACTTTCAAAACTCAATCCAGCATCGCCGACATTCGCGTACGGGTCTCCAGTGGATGTCCAACCCATTAATGGATTCTCCCATCTGCACATCAAAGAGGACATGTGCTTATTAACAGCCGGTCATGATAAACCAAACGATGAACAATTGATTGTGCAATAGAATCATTATTTAATAACTAATAGTATTTCTAATAACTTATAACCGAAAAATGGAATTCAATCCCTGCATTGATCTTCCCCAAAATGGTTTTTGATGCTCATCTCAGCCCTTTTAAATTTAAAAGAACAAACTATTGATCAGCTCGAGAAGTCTTAAATCGAGCACTCATTCAATCGTCGAATATGCAACCTTTCTAGGGTGCCGGGGGGGTTTAGACAGTCCATGAGTGAACAACCAGTTTAAGAAAAAGCAAGCCAGTTCAGCTAAATGGTGTGGATCGAAAACAAATAACTAATTTAAATACAAAGAAAGAGAAGACATACTTCTGAGTGGACAAGAAATCAATTTTCCATCGCCCGACCTTTCCTGATCCTTGTTGAGAAGCAGTTCGAGCAGGAGAGTATATCAGTACCTAACTTAGATTTAAACAAACAAAAAAACAATTAAGTAACATATTCATGGATCAAATTTCCGTTTCTAGTGTATGCTTGAGTTAGCTAAATAATGAAAAAAATTCGCAAACTTTCCAGAAACATTTAGGAGACACCAGAAAAAAATTACGAAGAAATTAATAAATTAAGAAAAATAAAAGAGTTTTCTCAAGGCAAACAAAAAAATTCGAAACTACACATTATATCGTATCTATAGATTCAAAAACTGGTGTTTTTGACAGAAAGATGGAAATTTTGATCAGAAATATAATTCCCTCATAAGAATTAAACGAAAACCTAAAAGCAGAATCTATCAATAATCACCAATTCCTAACCCATTCAACATAGAAATCAAATCCAATCGAAATAAAGGGGGAGAAAACGAAATCCTAATGCAACCACAACCAGTTCAAAAAATCAAAATCAATATACCAATAGATATGAAAACGATAACGATTACCCTTCGGCGGAGGTGCTCTTGGGGGATGCCTGAGACCAAAGCGACCTCAGCTGATTTGCTTTGGACCAAAGAATCTTCGGTCGAAAATGATCTGTAAAATGGAGCCAAAGCTGATCGATAAGCCCTGCCGGAATTGCTTGCCATACGTTGCAGAGAGGTAGCCATCTTTCGTAAATTCCCTTCTTTTCTGATGTTTTCTGTTGCTGAATGGAAATAGTTGGGTTATTTATCTGAATTTACAAGAGGGACCAAAATGAAATTAGTGGTGGTGATAGGGGCTTAAAATTGAATTAGTCTATTGACTCTATTCTATCTTTTATTCAATAAAATTTATTAGAGTTCAGTTCATTAGGTACATAAATAAGTTTGAGAAACATATTTACTTGATTCAATTATTTTTAAAATTTGGTTCTGGACTTAATAAGCTAAAAACTAAAAAAATATATGTAAAAATATAAACTTACTCGACATCGACTTGTATCCGGTTAGATTACTACTCATTCGAGTTTGACTCATTTAACATTCAAATCAAACTCATACATAATTTCAAATTCGATAAAATATTTTCAATTAAATTTGAACAGTAAAGTATTCGATACTATTGTACTACTCAACTCTTTTATATCCCATGGTTCGCACTATAATGGTGCATTGGATTTAAAATTTCTATTATTTGCTATTTCTAAAAGAAAGAAAAGTAAAAAGATTGTAGCAAATGTATTGTGGAAGCTTTATTCATAATGTAGTATGAGCTTGCCGAACCAACAAATTAACTCTTTAGGTATTTCCAGAAAAGAAAAAAAAAAACTCTTTGGGTATGAACTATGAATTTTTTTTCCAACCTTTATGAATTAATTTTAAAAAACATTATACATCAACCTTAATTATTCTTACTTAAATATATCTTTCAAAAAAAAAAGTAAAAAATAAGCTAATAAAATATATGAGAACTAGTATGAGCTCCGTGCTATACACGGAATTATGTTAAATTTTATTTTTTATAGTGATTTATGACAAATTAGTAAGAGGAATATATATGGATAAAACATATAAAAAGAGACATACAACTTAAACAATATTTATTAACTTAAAAAAAACTTAGTGCAAGAATGTTGTTAATATTATTTTGAAAATGGTTAAGTGAATATTGAAATATTAGGGTCTAAAACCACTATAAGTGAATATTTAAAGAGGAAAGTGTACTCTACCCACTTTATCCCCTAAAATATTAAAATTAGTTGCACTTTTCCTTCTTAAATGATTTAAGTCATTTTTGTTGGTCGAAAAAAAATCATGTGGGCATTACACGTAGTTTCAAATCTCAGGATACCGGTTGATTGGAGATCAACGATTAATCAATTTGTTCATATCTCCATTTATAAGTCTATTGCCTAAACCTTATTAGTCATGGGCTCATGGCATTAGTGGCACAAAGAACATTATTGATAATTGGCTCATGGCGCTTTGTCCTGACTTTTTGGATTAAGTTCCCGACGCCAAAAGTCTGAATGGCTGCAAACATGAGGGAAAAAGGAAAGAAATTCGAGGATTTAAAAGATTACGAAAATGTATTTGTTCCTAATACCATAATCCTTCATATCTCGTGTCACTTAACAATATTAAAAAGTTATAATCAAACAATAAACATCACTTATGAGCAGGGGCGGACCTAGACGATGTTCGTTGGGGGGGCCAGGATTTTTTTGTCACAAATTGTAGATTTTTTTCGATTTTTGATAAAATGACATAAGTTAACTTAATAAAGTAATACTATAATTTTCTCTAAGGTTTATGGTAGAAAATTCAAACTTTTTTTGGGTTTTTAATAAAATGACAAAAAAAACTAATATAAGATGAAGTAATACTATAAGTTCATCCAACAAAAGGTGAAAAAACATATCAACAGTTTTTTTTTTTCAGAGTACGAATTCTTAGATAGCCAATACAGATATTTAAGATGCAATCAAGTGGAACAGGATACCTGAAAGTCGAATGTGTCACTAATATGTGTAATGTAAAGGTAAAACTATGTTTTATGCTTCTACGATTTACTATAATTTTGATCTCTTAATTCAACACAAAATCATATTAATATACAGTAGGTTAAAAAATTTGAAGCTTGCTGATAACTCTGTGAAAATAGAGTTATCGCGTGTACTTTTCAGACTTAAATGAGTATTTTTCATAAGTATTTGTGAGTCGTTTGGGATTTTAATGCATATTTCAGTTATTAGAGTCGATTCACAAGTTTAATCAATTTTTGAGAATAATCTTTGATTTTGACACTAATTCGATATGTTTTCTTGTAGGAAATAAATCAAGCCAATGAAGTCCAAATTCAATTGAGGTCCATGAGGATAATATTGCAAGAGATCAACAAGAAATCTCAAGATTGATCATTTTGAATTGTTGAGGGTGTTAATGGTACAAAGAAATAAAGACAAGGGCTGAAAATGCAAATAGAGTCCAATTTTGATGTTCTGGACACTTTAATACGGCAGGACTCCCTTTAAATATGAAGTGGGCTGGCCCAATTAAGGATGATTGGATAATTCATTAAAAGACTCCTACTACATGTAGGAAGGGCAGGAGAAAAAGGCAAAAACCAGATCTGTTTAAAAAAAGAGAATTGGACAGACACCCACGCGACAGAGGAAGAAAGGAGGACTAGCATCACAATTTGATTATTTTTCCTTTACTTTGATTTAGAGAAAACCATGAACTCTTTTCTATTTGATTTCATTGTTTTTGTTATCATGAACTAATTTCGTTTAGTCTAGGGTTTTTACGGATCCATGTTTATCGAATAATGTTTTGTTTGCTTTCCTAGTTTTAATTTAGTGATTTTCGATTTCTACATATCGATATTTGTTTATCTAATTTCGTGCTAATTACTTTCAAATTGATTGATCAACTATTTGATTGTTTACTTTTTCTTAATTGAACCTGGGAAGGGAATATTGAGAATAGAAGAGAAATTAGGTAGTGGGTTGCTTGTTAGTATAGGAATATACCCGACACTCCCATATTCAAATTAGGTTATAAGATTTATGCATGTTATTAATTATACTAACTTAGGAATAAGATTAGTAAGTTAATTGCATAGGTTCTTGAGTGATTCGGAAGACACTTAAGGATAGAAGTGAACCCTAGGATAGCGAATAAGAATCACTAGTTAAAATTAGGAAGTTAATTGACATTAGGAGAATAACATTGGTGAAGTTTAAACTCTAGACCCTTTTCTCATTGATTTTCTCCTTAACATTTTATTGCCATCTTTAGATTAGTTATTTATTAGTTTTAGTAGTTAGCAAATCAACCAACAATAATATTTCATCTTCGTTGAATTAGAATAAGAATTAAGGTAGGGAATTTGGTAGAAATTTAGTTTCAAGTCCTCGTGGGTTCGACACTCTACTTACTCTTTATTACTTTTGCGATACGTGCACTTGCGTTTATTTGCGTGTGTAAAATCCGCAACAAGTTTTTGGCGCCGTTGCCGGGGACTTTGATAATTGATAATTTACCAAGTTTCAACTTTTATTTTTGTTTTAATTCGATTATTCTAACGTTTCATTTTTTCTTTGCAGGTACTCATACCTAGTTTATGCGCAGAGATAAAATATCTGATCTAGTAGCTTTTGATCCAGAAATCGAGAGAACTTTCAGATAACGAAAAGCGCTAAACAAGAAAGGAGAAAAATCTGATCTAATGGATAATCAACCTGGAGTTCAGCCATTACAGAATGAAAATCAGGTGAATCAACAGTTAGTCAATCCGCCAATGGGTCCACACAACCCCGCCGAGATAGAAAGACCCATTAATGAATACATAACACCAATCTTGGGCGTTCTAGATTCAAGCATTGTCAGACCAGATATTGAAGCAGATCACCTTGAAGTGAAACCGGTAATGCTGAATCTGATAAACTCCTCTGCTATATTTTCGGGGTTGGCTATGGAAGATCCTCACGCCCATTTGAAGAATTTTATGGAAATTTGCGATTCATTCAAATTGAATGGGGTTACAGCTGATCAACTAAGAATGAAACTATTCTCCTTTTCCTTAAGGGATCGAGCTCGAGTCTGGCTAAACTCAATGCCACCTAACTCCATCATATCTTGGACTGATTTGACTGAAAAATTCCTGAGGAAATATTTTCCACCCACCAAGAGTGCGAAAGTTCGAATGGATATTCACTCATTCCAACAAACAGAGGGAGAGTCACTCTATGATGCATGGGAAAGGTTCAAGGGGCTAATGACACAGTGTCCACAACATGGAATTCCTGGTTGGCAACTGATACATATCTTCTACACTGGATTAGGGGGACAAATCAGGACCATTCTTGATGCAGCAGCAGGAGGGACATTTTTGGGAAAGACATATACAGATGCCTACGATGTGTTAGAAAGAATGACCTACAACAATTACCAATGGGCATCAGAACGCTCATCAGGAAAACTTGCACCTGGAAAATTTGAGTTGGATACAATGACATCAATGCAAGCACAGTTAGCCGCGTTAACCAGGAAGATTGATGGGTTAAGTATGAGTAAACATGGAGCGAACTCGTTTCAAGCTCAACCAGTGAATATGATCCATAATCCAGAGGTTTTCTGTATCATTTGTGGTGGAGAGCATCCATATGAAAATTGCCCCTCAAATTCTGAGTCAGCATGCTATGTGGGAAATAACCGAAACAACCAAGGGTATAATCCTTACTCTAACAGCTATAATCTCGGGTGGCGAAACCATCCTAACTTTTCATGGAGCAATAATCAGCACGCTGGACAGGGCTCAAACAATGCCAAAAATCAGCAAGTCTCATCAGGTTTTCAAGGGCAACAAAATCAACCACCAGTGGACAACAAACTATCGCTAGAAGAGATTCTTAAACAGTACATGAGCCAGACAAATGCAGCTATTCGAAACATAGAAACCCAAGTGGCTCAATTAGCTCAAGATAGGCAACAAAGACCTCCAGGCTCACTCCCAAGTGATACTGAAAACCCAAGAGCTAGTCAGAATGAACACTGTAATGCAATCACATTGAGAAACGGCAGGGAACTCGTTGATCCCACTAAACCACAAGCTCGAGCTAAGGAACCAATGCCAATCCAAGATAAATCTGGGAATCCTGAAAAACTAGAGAAAGAGAAGGAGGTGGAAACTGAGAGCAAGACGCAAGAGGCATCAACTTTGCCAAAAATCAAACCTCCACCACCATTCCCTCAAAGATTTCAGCAACAAAAGAAGGACAAACAATTCAAAAAGTTCCTCGACATCTTGAAGCAGTTGCGCATCAATATTCCGTTGGTTGAGGCGTTTGAGCAGATCCCTACCTACGTGAAGTTCATGAAAGACATTCTATCAAAAAAACGTAGGTTTGGTGAATTTGAAACAGTGGCCCTGACAGAGGAGTGCAGTGTGATATTGCAAAATAAGCTCCCACCAAAATTGAAGGATCCAGGGAGCTTTACAATTCCATGCACAATGGGAGGACACCATTTCGAAAAAGCACTTTGTGATTTGGGAGCTAGCATTAACCTCATGCCTTTATCAGTATTCAAAAAGTTAGGCATAGGTGAAGCCAGACCTACTACATTATCTTTGCAACTAGCTGACCGCTCAATCACCCACCCTGAAGGAAAGATCGAAGATGTATTAGTTCAAGTGGGCAAGTTTGTATTTCCAGCAGACTTCATAATTTTGCTGACGAACGAGTGCCGATCATTTTAGGGAGGCCGTTTTTAGCCACAAGTCGAGCACTGATTGATGTTCAGAAAGGGGAATTAACTATGCACGTGAATGAGGAGCAGGTAACATTTACAGTTTTTACAGACGCGTATATAACTAACAACCCCAATGTTTGCTATGCAGTGAATGAAGTAGCTCCAAGAGATCGAAATGAGTTGCACTCACATACTAAAGAAAAAAAACCTCCACCAAACTACATCAAAAGAGGAGTTAAGGATGAAAATGGGATCACGATGAAGAAGCCGAGTAGAAGACAATGGGCTGAACTACTCAGAAGTGTCAAGAAGAAGATGGAAAATGGAGGCAGGTCAAAGAAGAAAAGACCAGGGGATATAACTAAGTCTCAGCATGACTCGAGACAAACACTTAAGATAAGAGAGGAGAAATGGAGTATGACAGGACCCCGATGCCACCCAGGATAAGTCTAAAGCATACAGTCTAGCTAAAGACTATAAACTAAGCTCTTCTTGGGAGGCAACCCAAGCTTTTGTTCTTTTTGTTTGTTTTTGTTTTCGCATTTTTTGTGTTTTGTTTTTGGTCTTAGTGACTTCGCCCCAGCACAAAAATACTCCGCCCCCGCAAGGTTACCTCTGGAATTATAGCTAATTTTCAGAACTAACTTCGCCCCAGCACAAAATTACTCCGCCCCAGCAACAGTCTCAAACCCTAAGTTCATAAAATACCACACACCTCTCCTCTCCAAACACTTTCTTCTACTTTCCCGCCACCACACCGTCACCACCGAGATCCGTATGCCGCCGCAACTCCACCAACAAACCCTAGGTCCGCCGCCGCCACCAATCAGCAGCACCACCACCACGGGTTTGTAGGAAAATTTAAGTTTGCTTTAATGAGTTGTTGGTTTCTACACTTTTAATTTGAACTTGCATTTGGAGTGATGTTCCTTGTGGCTTAATGTATTGAATGTTAATTGTTGTTTGCGGAGTGGGTGATTGAAAGGTGAATTCCGGGAAGAAGAAGTTGGGGAATTTGGGCATAGTTGGGGTTAGAGAAGTAAATTGAATGCGCATCCTTGCAACTTGACATGGCACCAAAATGAAAACGAAGGGATTTAAATTGTGAAGCCGACACATCTAATTCAACTCCTAACCTCAAGAAAAAGCAAAAACGACCCGAGTTTGATACCTTTAGATTCCAATCTAAAGATGCTTCCGATAGACATGATAGCTTAAGAAAAAAAGGGATTATACCGGAGAGAGAACTGAATCTCAAGAAATCTTTGGAACAACATCATTTTTTCACAAAGCCATATTTTTTTTTTGGTGATAAAAGATAACAAAGAAAATTACATCAAATCCTCCAAAAGCAGGGGAACTAAGGCCGTAGGAGCCTCTTCCAAAATATCCAGATACTCCGTCTTCTTGTGACCCATTTTTGCTAGTGCATCCGCACATTCATTTCCACCACGTTTTATGTGAGAGATCCGACATTCCCAAGGCATATGAATTAGAGCTCTACAATCCTGTATAATGCTTCCCAAGGGATGACACTCCACATCCGCTTCTTTGATAAGTTTGACGACAATTTCAGAGTCAACCTCAAGGTCAAGTCTATGGATATGCCTATCCCAAGCCAATTTGAGACCGTCTCTTGCTGCGAGGAGTTCCGCAAGAATAATCGGGATGTCCCCCATCTTGCGAGAAAATCCAACAATCCACTCCCCAAAATCATTACGTATAAGACCACCAACAGCAGCCGATTTCTCTGATTCACGAACACTTCCATCCGTATTTAACTTGTGCCAGCCCATTTGTGGTTTCCGCCATTTCGTATGAACGTTGAATTTGTCCTTGCCTTTTTTCCTTCTCATGGGGATTCTGGTAAGATCCTCCGCCAAGCTTTTAGCTCTAAAAATCACCTGTTTCACCGGCTCCCGAATGTTTTGAAAATAAAATTATTTCTCGATTTCCAAATAGCCCACACAATAGCAATAAACATGATACACCAAGGAATGTTAGGGAGAATAATATTATCAAACTCCATTTTTGTTAAGTTCTCTTTAAGCCATGAATCAGTGTTGATTTGAATGAATTTGGAATGTTGTGATGGTGCGATGGCACACTCCCAAACCTCTCTAGCCCATGTAAAGTCACGTAAAGCATGGGAGATGAATTCCTAGTGGGCATTACATCTCGTACACAGATCCGAAGTTGAAAGATGTCTTTTGTGCCTCAGTAAATTGGTGACTAAACTGTTATGCGAGCATAACCATATGAAAAATCTCATCCTTTCGGAGCATTTGAGTTTCCATATCCAATCCCAATTCTCTCCCATATCCCTCGAATTTGCGTCATCCGTAGAATTCAAATTAGAATAGGCAGAACTGCAAGTAAATTTACCATTTGGTGTGTCACCCCAAACTAAAATATCCATTTGATTCTCAACCATGGGCACTGGGGTGCACCGAATGTCATTCCAAATATCGTCAGGCAAGTGGGTTCGGATTTTGTTTCTATCCCAATTTCTGTTGTCATCGAGAATATCCGAAACTTTTAAATTCATTTCCTCCTCAAGAATTTTACCCTCTAAGCGAGAGTGTATGGATTCATTCCCTATCCATAAGTCATACCAAAGGGATATCGATTTTCCATCTCCCAATCTCCATTTGATGCAATTCCTCATGTTATCCATGCTTCGAACAATACCTTTCCAAGTGCTCGAGTCGCCATTTCGAATCCTATACTCAAGAAGCTTTGAATCCTTCAAATATTTGGTCCGAAACGTGTCTCCCCATAAACCGTTCTCTCCATTCAAAGTTTTCCACCCAATTTTAGCAAGGAGAGCAATGTTGGTTTTCCGAGCCTCCCTAATCCCAAGACCTCCATTCCTCTTGCATTTAATCACCTTATGCCATCCCACTAGATGGAGTTTCCGGTGGGATGTATCCGAAGACCAAAGAAAGCTACGATTGATACGGTCAAGATTATTACAAGTGGAAGAAGGAAGCCACGTTGTTTGCATTATGTGATTGGGCACCGCCGAGGTAACCGATTTAATGAGAGTTGTTCGGCCTGCAAGGGAGAGGAGTTTGGCCTTCCAAGCCGATAATCTATTCGCAACTCTATCAATAACCCTCCTAAAGAGACTCGGAGAAGCTCGACCATGAATGAGGGGTGCCCCAAGATATTTACCAAGATTCGAAGTCCGTCCAATGCACAAAATAGTCGAGATCTCTCTTTTAATTCTACATCCACCCTCCTTATTAAAGTAAACCTTGGATTTGTGGAAACTAACTTTAAGACCGGAAGCCGCACAAAATTCATCAAGAACCCGTCTAATGCATCTTGCGTTTTTTGTGGTGGCCTTGGCCAAGAGAATAAGATCGTCTGCAAAGAAGATATGGGAAAAGCTCGGGCCGCCCCTACAAGGGCTAAGGGGTTGCCATTTCCTCCTAGCTACCACTTCTCCAATCATGTAAGACAATCTCTCAATGCAAAGCACAAAGAGATAAGGCGAAAGAGGGTCGCCTTGTCTTAATCCGCAATTAGGCTCAATAACTTCTAAAGGTTCCCCATTCCACAAGATACGCGGTTTAACAAATTTAACACAATGAAGAATAAGAGTAATCAAACGCTCCGGCAAGCCAAAAAAATTGAGAGTTTGTTCAAGAAAACTCCAACTCACCCTATCATAGGCTTTTTCCAAGTCAAGTTTGATAACCATACTTCCAATCTTGTTTTTCTTTCTTCTTCGCAAGCTATGGAGGAGTTCTTGAATCATGAGTATGTTATCATGAGTGCCCCTTCCCGGAATAAAGCTGCTTTGGAGTGGACTAACAAGTGAGGGCATGAGGCTTCGCATTCGTTGGGTGATGGTCTTGGTAATGATCTTATAGAGGACATTGCAAAGGGCAATGGGGCGAAATTTGGTGATGGAGTCGGGGCTCGTTTCTTTGGGAATGAGACAAATGAATGATTCACCAAGAGCTTCCGGGAAAGAGCCATAGAGAAAAGCTTCATTAACCAAACCAAACACCGACTTACCAACCGAGGTCCAATAGGTTTGATAGAAGAATGCTTGGAATCCATCGGGTCCCGGGGCCTTATGGGGATTAAGGCTATGAACAATGCATTTAACCTCCATTAAGGAGACCGGTTTAGAGAGTAATACCCTTTCTTCCTCGGTAATCCTCTTTTGGAGATTACTATGTTGAAGCACCCTGTTACTATGATCATCCGTGCGACGAAAAAGAGCGGAGTAGTAGGCAGTAACATGTCGTTGAAGAATGGCATCCTCCGTCTCCCAAACTCCATCCACTTTGAGAGCCAAGATTTTATTTCTCCGACGTCTACATAGGGTGGTCATATGATAGAAACGAGTATTCCGATCCCCCAACTCCATCCATTGAACCCTCGATTTTTGGAACCAAAGGAGTTCTTCTTGAGCTAGAATATCATTATATTCACCAATCAACACATTTTCGAGCTCGCTCAAGTAGCTATTATCTCTCACACAAAGCCTTTTTTATATGCCATTAATCCTACCAAGTAAAATTCTTTTTTTCTCAAAAATGTTTCCAAAAACACACCGATTCCACTCTTTGAGAATAGGAGGAAGAGTACTAATAGCCTCGAATATAGAATTCGCATTCGACCAAGTGTCATTAATAATAGCTTCGCAACTAGGATCCGTAGTCCAAGCAAGTTCAAATCTAAAGGGTTTAACTCTTGAAGCAAGAACCGTACCGTTGCAAAGAGTGAGGATTGGATGGTGATCTGAATGAGTCCTCGGAAGATGGACCACTTCGCTATTTGGAAATAAGTTTTGCCAAGAGGCAGTAGCCATAGAACGATCAATCCTCTCTTGGACTTTGGCAAGACCTTTCCTAGGGCTGGTCCAGGTGAATTTGGGGCCCTTGAAACCAAGATCAATTAAACCACAATTGTCTATCATTTCTTTGAATCTAAGACATCTCCGAAGAACGGGGGTGTTACCGCCTCTCCTCTCATTTCCGGACAAAACTTCATTAAAATCTCCCGTTAAGAGCCACGACAAAGTGGTCGAAGAGCCTATTTCCTCCAGTTTATTCCAAAGTTCATTACGGGTAGCCGGGTTAGGTCTAGCATAAACTCCGGAGCATAACCATCCCTGTTGTTGCTTCGGACCAATAATGGCTAGTATAAACTCGGAATTAACCAAAATAATTTCCACATTGATGCTCTCCTTATCCCACAACATCCAAATGCCCCCCTCTCTTCCCACCGTCGGAGCACGACATACCCCAGAGTAACCCAAGTTGTTTGAGATAGAATGAGCCCTAGTTTCCAAAACTTTGGTTTCCATGAGAAACACCACATCAGGATGGTGAACTTTAACCAATTCTCTAAAATTTGTATGAAATTTCTCATTCCCGGCACCTCGCACATTCCATGTAAGAATCTTCATTGGACACAAATTCAGGCGGGTTTCCAAAATGGGAAAGTCAATTTCCCGACCCCTCCATGGGTCCATAATCTGCTGAATCAGACAATTCCCTTGTAACAGTTGACGTTCTTCCTCCACAAGACTCGTTTGGAGTTGTAGTTTGAATCTCGTATTCACTATTACTCAAACCTGCCAAAATAGGGGGTTCACTGTTATTTCTCTCACCATTCGTCAATTAGGGTCGAACTGGGAGAGGTGACGACGTCGAAGCATTTTCTCTTGATGGAATAGCACTTCCTCCCTGGGGTAAGTAAATTTGGGTTTCATGGTTATTGCTTTGTTGATGGCTCGATGAATCCAGAGAAGTGGGTTCTGGAATCTTTAAGGCATTAACCAACGTACAAGTGTTGGGGTTAATTTTTTGGCTCAGCTGGGCTGGGTCTTTTAAATCTACCATATCCAGGTCCACAATTGAGTTAGTATTCAGGCTAGGAGTATTTAAGGCACTTGAACCAGCCTTAAATAACAAAGGCCCATTACCCATGTTTAATTGATTGACGGACAGAGGGCCCATAGGGACATTGATTTTGGATGGCCCATTTTCCAAGTTGTTTGACGAGGCCCTTCCAGAGATGGGCCTTTTAGTTCCGGATTTTGTCACGCGCCTAACGGCCATTTTCTTCCCTTGTTGACTTTCTGACACTATTTTCTTGTTTGTATTCTCATACTGGAGAACTGCTCCATCAGTACCAACTGTCTCCTCATTAGTTTCATTCTTTTGTGCTAAAGATACAAATCGGTTTTT
Organism: Penstemon davidsonii; assembly: GCA_034814905.1. Taxonomy (NCBI): domain Eukaryota; kingdom Viridiplantae; phylum Streptophyta; class Magnoliopsida; order Lamiales; family Plantaginaceae; genus Penstemon; species Penstemon davidsonii. The sequence goes on from JAYDYQ010002688.1 coordinate 13,066,900, forward strand.
TTGATTGTCTGATGATGTTTCCTTAAACGGTTTCATGAAGACAACATTTTGGAAAGAAAGTGGGGTTCTTTTTGTGGAGAACCAGCCCCGTATTACTCCGACCTGGTTTATGAATTCTACGCGAACTTTCCCCTCCACAAGGATGATGGCGAACACAAGGAGGACACTTGCTTTGTGAGGGGGAAATATGTACCATTCGACGCTGAGTCGATCAATGAGTATTACGAGTTGGACGATATCCCGAATGATGAATACAAACAACTTTGTGAGAATGAAATAGATCATTCGTTGGTTATCAAAGTATTGACATGTGGACGAGGGGCAAAATATAAGTCCATCAACCAAAAGACCATTACATCCACAAATTTTTTGAGGGAAGCTAAGACATGGCTCACTTTTATTGCATCTCAACTCAAGCCATCAGGGAATACCACGGAACTCTCGCACAAAACAAGCCTTCTGCTATTTAGCATCCTAGTCGGCAAAAGTGTTGATGTCGGACAATTTATATACGAGCAGATAAAGAAAAATGCAAAGGCACCGAAGAGCTTGTGGTTCCCCAGTCTCATCTCTTGGCTATGTTGCAATGCTAAGGTCCCGATTCTTGAGCATGACAAATTGAAACAACCACCCATGCCAATTAATGTCACAAGCATCTTCATCAAGATGACAGTCCCACCGGGTGCGAAAGACGATCCATGGGTAACGAACTACTACACTGAATTAGTGGAAAATGGTGGAGGAGGACCTCTTTCTACAGAGAATGAACAAGAAGCACCCACTGAATCCACTCCTCCATCGTTTGAGGAACCTACTACTTCGTCTACCAATGCTACAAAGAATCTTTGGAATCAAGTGAAGCATAATGGGGAGTGCTTGCGAATCATCTATGAGTGCATGATTCACGGTTTTCGAGCCATCAATGTGGACACATCTTCTTTCCCACAACTCCCACCACCACCAGATGAGATACATGACGACGAGTGAAATCAAGCTGAAATCAGGGACGTTCTTTAGTTGCTTTATTTTATCTTTGTGTTCAGCTTTATTCGATCATTTTTCTTATTTTCCTTATTTTCATCAGTGGGGACACTGTTTATATTTAGTTTGGGGGAGGTCGCATTTACTTCATGCATGCTAGGTCGACGTCGGATAAATGTTTTTTTGAAATTTTTATGTGTTTTTGACTGTTTTTCCTGCACATTTAAAGCACGAATACAGAATCGAAAATTTAGGATGAAGTTAGTGAATTATAGTCTAGAATAGAGCTTAAGAAATCCTTTATTGCCTACCTGATCTCTAGATTCGAGGGTTAAAATGCTAAGGGTCTAAGTGATAGTTTTGCCTAAGTTTGGGGGGAAGGATAACTTTAACAAGAACCAAGTGAAGCAAATAGTTGAAAAACTATAAGTAAATTCAAAGAAAATGACCTCACTTGTATTAGAGCTGAAAAACCTCATCGCTTGAGACTTATACTTGCACTCCTCTAAATTGACTACGATAAGATGAACGATATATGGGTGCATCGACTTAACTATTCTGTACTCCTCTATTTTGACTGCCTCTTTAGAACGAGTTATGAGTGTGAGTGGTGCTAAACATACTTAAGTTGTGCAAAAAAAAAAAAAAAAAAAAAATTTGCTAAGTGAAAGTTCGAACTTAAAGGATTCCATAACTTCGACTGAAAGCTTGCTAGAACTTAGTAATTGGTACGATAACCTAAGAAAATAGAGAATTTGTTTGGCAAGCTAGGAATTCATGCAATTAGGCTCAATGATTTCGAAGCTATATGGATCTAAGTGATTCCGACATTCTCGTATTATGTATACACACACACGCAGGAATTACATGATAGAGTGCATAACGTTTTGAAATTATTGGTTTGTAGTTTGACTTTGAATGCATGATGATAAATGTTTGAAGTTGATTGGCATTTTTGTTGGAATTATTGTCATTACTCGAGGACGAGCAACAGTTTAAGTTTGGGGGTGTGATAACTCTGTGAAAATAGAGTTATCGCGTGTACTTTTCAGACTTAAATGAGTATTTTTCATAAGTATTTGTGAGTCGTTTGGGATAATGCATATTTCAGTTATTAGAGTCGATTCACAAGTTTAATCAATTTTTGAGAATAATCTTTGATTTTGACACTAATTCGATATGTTTTCTTGTAGGAAATAAATCAAGCCAATGAAGTCCAAATTCAATTGAGGTCCATGAGGATAATATTGCAAGAGATCAACAAGAAATCTCAAGATTGATCATTTTGAATTGTTGAGGGTGTTAATGGTACAAAGAAATAAAGACAAGGGCTGAAAATGCAAATAGAGTCCAATTTTGATGTTCTGGACACTTTAATACGGCAGGACTCCCTTTAAATATGAAGTGGGCTGGCCCAATTAAGGATGATTGGATAATTCATTAAAAGACTCCTACTACATGTAGGAAGGGCAGGAGAAAAAGGCAAAAACCAGATCTGTTTAAAAAAAGAGAATTGGACAGACACACCCACGCGACAGAGGAAGAAAGGAGGACTAGCATCACAATTTGATTATTTTTCCTTTACTTTGATTTAGAGAAAACCATGAACTCTTTTCTATTTGATTTCATTGTTTTTGTTATCATGAACTAATTTCGTTTAGTCTAGGGTTTTTACGGATCCATGTTTATCGAATAATGTTTTGTTTGCTTTCCTAGTTTTAATTTAGTGATTTTCGATTTCTACATATCGATATTTGTTTATCTAATTTCGTGCTAATTACTTTCAAATTGATTGATCAACTATTTGATTGTTTACTTTTTCTTAATTGAACCTGGGAAGGGAATATTGAGAATAGAAGAGAAATTAGGTAGTGGGTTGCTTGTTAGTATAGGAATATACCCGACACTCCCATATTCAAATTAGGTTATAAGATTTATGCATGTTATTAATTATACTAACTTAGGAATAAGATTAGTAAGTTAATTGCATAGGTTCTTGAGTGATTCGGAAGACACTTAAGGATAGAAGTGAACCCTAGGATAGCGAATAAGAATCACTAGTTAAAATTAGGAAGTTAATTGACATTAGGAGAATAACATTGGTGAAGTTTAAACTCTAGACCCTTTTCTCATTGATTTTCTCCTTAACATTTTATTGCCATCTTTATATTAGTTATTTATTAGTTTTAGTAGTTAGCAAATCAACCAACAATAATATTTCATCTTCGCTGAATTAGAATAAGAATTAAGGTAGGGAATTTGGTAGAAATTTAGTTTCAAGTCCTCGTGGGTTTGACACTCTACTTACTCTTTATTACTTTTGCAATACGTGCACTTGCGTTTATTTGCGTGTGTAAAATCCGCAACACTTGCATAAACCCAAAGTTCATAAAAACGCCTAATAACAAACACTATGAAAAGGAAGAGTTAGATAAACTTGAGAATGAAATGGAAAAAAAGAAATATATCAACAAACAAATTTATGTAAATTGAATTTTCATAAAAAGATCAAACTAAAAATATCATGCAACTAGACAAAAATGCCAAAAAAAAAATGAATTACTATTAAAAGATGAAAAAAAGTATCATACCACTAAGCTAAAATAGATAAATAAATGAATTACCATGAAAAGATAATAAAAAAATATAAAAAGTATCTTCCAAGAGAAAAAAGAATTGGAAACTTTTCATATGTAATCTTCATGAAAAGTTAAAAGAATTAGTTGCGCTGAGCGGAATTCAAACACAGACCTTTAGCCACATTCACCTACATGCCTTACCAGTACATCACATTCATAAGAATATACTTACTTTGTACATAAATATATACATACGTTTTTCCAAACATTAATCTACTAAACAACATGTAAAAACTCTATCAAAATCAATCTCAAAAAACTGATACATTGATCAACCAAAAAACTCACCAATTGAGACTACATTACTTCCTTATGATGGATGGTCAGACACCGAATTTCTTTAGAGATTACATCACCTTAAATGAATTCAAATTAAGAAATTTACACCTAAATTTCGAGAAAGGAAAAGAGATGTCGCTATATTAGGATAAATTAAAAACACAATAATGATTACTTTTTATAGATGGTGAAAAATCATATGACTATTGAACACAGTTGAAGCAGAGAATAAGACTAAATATTGTATTATGGTTGAATTGGGATACTTAATAATAAAATAACGTTCAGGTTTAAAACCAAAAAAAAAAAAAAAAAAAAAAATCAGGTTTGGGGCACAAATGAAATAACAAAAAGAATGAGGGCAAAAAGTCTATGACGATTTCATAGTGATAATTAGGCCATCTCCAATGGAGATGGCCGGGGTCGTGGCGGGGTGGGGAGGGAAGCCGTCTCCAGCGGCTGGGGGCTCGGGGTGGGGTGGGAACCGAGGCGGGAACGGGGCGGGGGCGGTGCTCGCGCGAGCCCTGGCCGTGGCCCGGGGCTCGCGGGGGCGGTGCTCGCGCGAGCCCTGGCCGTGGCCCGGGGCTCGCGTGAGCGAAGGAAGAAGAAGAGAAATCACGCGCCCCTCTTTAAGTCAGGTGGCGCTACCTGATTGGATCAATTTTTTTTAATTTCTTAATTTAAATTATTTTTTTAATATTTTTAAATAGGAAAAATTAATTATTTAAAGAAATATATAATAAAATTAAATTTTCCTCCTAAATTAAATTAAATTTGTAGAATTGAATTATTTAATAAAATTTGTTAGTATATTTATTGTATATTTACTAGTTTGTAGTCACCAATTTTTAATTAAATTATTTAATATAATATAATATAATTTTTTTTAAATTAATATCATTAATAATTTACTAGAATTGTACTTAAATTTATTTATGGACAAATCATTAATAATTAAATTCAACATTTATTTTAATTTCTTTTATTACAATTAAAATTTAATCATTTAATTACAATATTGGTGGTGGCTATATATTTTTAAAAATATATTTAAACACTTATACAAACAATTTAAATTAATACTTAAATAATAAAACATTTAAATTCATACTAAAATTAACAAGATAAGTAAATTCAAACAATTACATTCATTGTTAACCGTAATTTGCATACACATGGGTTATTAAAATAGTTATTAGTATTATTAATATTAATATTAAAAATAAAATTAAAACTATAATTATAAGCAAGAGTGGGCAATATTTGAAAATTGAATTAAATCAATATCAGAGCCCTGTCATTGGAGACGACCAGACAGGGCTCGGGTTGGGGGGCAGGGGCAGCCTCAGGGCTCAATTGGAGATGGCCTTACAAACTTTTCGATTGAAATTGGGTGCTTTTGGAAATATAGCTTATTGAAACTTATTCTGAAATAAAAACAAGATTAAACAATTTTTTTTTTGAGACGGCAAATACATCGTTACATCAATTAAATATAGAAACAATATAAATTAGTATAAACAGTTTTTGCATACATAAAAAATCAAATATAGAAAAATGTAAGCCAATTGTTGTATTAAGTTCAGCTCATGACATGTCTTTGTCATATAGGAATAAATGGATAGAAAGTTAAATGAAAAGCATTTGAACGGGAAAAAACATCAAAATGGAAAAATTAGTTGGTCCAACCCAAACAGGTCATTCTTAATAATAATGACCGGCAAATAGAAGGCGACGACCACTATCCCGACCTTATCGATACGTGGACATATAATTGTCATTTAGTTAACATTTTTCCTACTTTTTAAAATACAAATAAGTTTGAGTAGCAACTTTCTTTTTATCCAAAATGGCTAAATATCACTAATGATTCTTCTTATCATTAATTTTTTATTGAGTGATCCCTCTTATATATTTTTTTTCACGTTAGTCCCCACTATGAATTATTTGTTTCAGTTTGGTCATTTTTAGGTGGTCCAAGGTGAACTAAAGTGTCAAAAAAGTTTTATGAGGGACTAAATTAATAAAAAAACAGTTTTATGAAGGACTAAATTGATACAAAGCAATTTTATGAGGAACCAAAGTATAACACTATAAGTAAAAGACCCCTTGTAAATGATCAAAGTGAAACAAATAATTCATAGTGGGTACTAACGTGAGAAAAGAAATACAAACGGGACCACTTTATAAAAAATTAATGATAAGGAAGACCATTAATGGTGTTTACCCAAAATTATATATAGTTATTATTGGTGGATTGAAAGAAAAGGTGCAATAGTCTTATATAGATAAATGTTTGCATTAAGTTAAATGAAGGAAAATACACTTGTAAATTTAGTATACTGTATATCTTATTACGGATATATATATTGTGATTACACGAGTAAGTACAATTTAAATGGATCATCATTACGCTTTTTCATTATTTTTTCTCTTTACAGGACAATTTCGGATTTCGGTGAAATTTTCATTTTCTCCTTTTCCAATTTATTTCTGTCATTGATAATGAAACACTATTTTAGTTAGTAATCATATAAATAATACTCCCTCATCTCATTATTCTTGCTTTATTTATTTTTGACACGGAATTTTATGTAATTGATTAATACTGTAGTTTAAAAAGTAAAAGTGTTGGGTAGTTTTACATTCAAATCCTTAAAAATAGTGGTAGTGAATACTGGTGTCAAATTTAATGTAAAAGGGTAATTTTGAGAAAAATAATTATATTTTAAAAAATGATGTGTTGAATTAGGACATACAAAAAATGAAATAGGAGTTAAAAAAATGGGACGGAGGGAGTAATGATAATTACTCGTTTAAAATGTTTGATTGAGTTGGGTATAAATTAGAGTTTTTTTAATAATGAAGATAGGATTGGCCGATTGGGTGAAAAATCTCTTCATACAATTAAGTCAATGTTTTCTTATTAAAATAAATAAATAAATGTGAGGATAGTGTAGATTAAATAAATACACGTCAGCATATTCTTCCGGAACAAGTAAAAGAGAAAAGAAGAGAGGTTTAGACGAACACACACATATACACGCACGAAAAAAGAAAAAGAAAAAGGGCGTGAAAAAGGGGACTAGAAAACAAGTAGATATAACTCCAGTTGTTGAGTTGTTTTGTACCCATTCTCATTACTGATTTTAGGGTTTCAATTTTCAGAAGTTTGCAGAATGGGCTTAAATTCAATTTGACGCCGACTCAATTTTCAATTCTCAGAAATTTACTGGATTCTTTGTTCAGGTATGCCACTCTAATGCTCCTTGGAATTTATTATCAATAAAAGATGTAATTTTCATGATATATCTGTTTTCTAATTTGTGCATGTGCTTATGGAAAATTCAATTTTAATTGTGGAATTTGTTTTTGTTAGCTGGAATTATAGTTTTGCACTTGAATTTTGGGTTCCAAAAAGTAATCAGGCAATGCCAATTTTTATCTCTCAGTTTAGATTAAAAAATGTGTAGTTTCTTCGAAATACTGGAATAATTTTGTGTTCTAGCATGGTTAAATCTGAATCTGTCATTGGGGGTCTTATGGAGGCTTTTTCTTTTTGATCCGTTGGTTTTTGTGAAATTCTTCCGATTAGCGAAAGTATTAGCATGAAACTGGTTTTTGAAGAATGAGAAAGTGTTTTCTCATCTTGAATTGCCCGCTTATGCTTGAGAAGTCTTCTTTGTTGCTTTTGTTGCACAATGAGTGGTTATAGATATCGTATTTGATTGCTCTTGATATGTAGAATGTCCAATTTGGATATAGCGTTAAACAAGAGCTGATCCGTGTGGAGAAATTCCATTTACGAATATTTGTCGTTTACTGCATGTTCAAGTTTTACGTGTAACATTTTACACGTGAGTTGTTTCCGTGTAATATTTATTGAATAATGTACGGTGATCCTGCTCTTTTGGTTGCTTCTTGTCTTTTGAGGATATTTACTAGTCATTAAATGCTAAGATTTTTATCGAGCGACCTGATTTGCTAATGATTTGGCTGAAAAAATTTCCATCTGAATATTTTCGTTGCTCGATAATAAAGAGAGAAATGCAATTTATGTTGCTTGAAATAACGCAATCTTTTCTGTCGTGTAGTCGAAGAGGTTGTAATAATTTCTTTTTCTTTGTTTAATATTTTTTACGTGTCATAAAATGAATATCCCGGACTTGTATCTTCTATTTTTCAGGCTCGTTAAGGATTTGATTCCTAGTAATGGGTGCTCCAAAACAGAAGTGGACAGCTGAAGAAGAGGCTGCTCTTAAAGCTGGCATTAGGAAATATGGAGTAGGAAAATGGAGTACCATACTTAAAGATCCAGAATTCAGCTCAATCTTGCGTGCACGTTCTAACGTGGACCTTAAGGTATCAAGTATTAATATGTTTCTCTATCTACTTTCTAAACAAGAAGGTCAAATTAAGGATTAATATTACAATTGTTACTTCAAAATATTCATTGATTTTAAGGTTCAACGATTAGTTTCTTTTCATTGGACAGGACAAATGGAGAAACTTAAATTGCATGGTAAATGGTTTGGGATCTCGGAATAGGGCTAGGGTTTCAATAAGAACCAAGCAGACGACTCCCAAGCACGAGGAAAAAGTTACAGTTCGTACCTTTGTGGTCAAAAAGAGTCCTGAAGTTCGTGTTATAACTCCTCTTGCAGCATCTGTTAAAATACCCGAGAATGCAGTTCCCAAGAAGCAGATCTCAAGGTAATCCAAGAACTTGACAGTGGTTATTGAAGAATCACTCTATTTACATGCTCCTCTCTTCTCTTGGGATTTCTTGTTACTTTCTAGTGAAGTTGATAAGGAGTTTTTAATGTTCTGAATTTGCTCAAGTATTTCTGTCAATCCAAATGATTGAGTTCAATTCTCGGCTTTAAGTGAAATTTTTCGTTAAACTTGATATAAAGTTGCACAAGCATCATAACATAAACACTTTAATCTTGACCTAGAATTTGGAATCGGTAGTCTTTCTCTTTCTCTGGAAGTTTTTCAAGTGTGTGCTGTTAATGACATTTTTGGGGCGTCCATCCACTATTGTAGGCTCGATGAGAGTGTACTGGAGGCTATAGCAAAGTTGAAGGAACCTCGAGGATCCACTCGGCCTGCTATCGCGCAATACATAGAGGTAACTTTTAATCGCGGAGTGACGAGGTAACTTTTAATCGCGGAGTGACGAATATAAAGTAAATGCAACAGAAGTAAATATGATTGAAATTGATCATGTACAGTCGCGTTTTGTTTTTGATAAAGTTTCAAAAGGGATCAAAATTATGGGTTCAGTCTCATTAAAAGATCTATTTGGTGAAGCAACCAATATTCGCGAAAATAATCTGAAGTTATTTTCTCTTCATGGTTTCTGTTATTCTATAAGATTATGATCTTAAAAACACATTTTACATGTTTATGGTAGGAACATTACTTGGCACCCCCAGAACTAGAAAGGGCTGTGGCTGCAAATTTGAAGATTTTGACTGAGAATGGTCAATTAATTAAGGTATCCAATTAATGGTATCCTTTCATTCATCTCGTCGCCCATTTCTTTTTTTTTCTTATTTATTTTGTTTTACTGTGGGATTACGTTTTCTTTTCTTGTGTAAGGAGGGTGGTAGGGCAAATATAGAATGAAAGGTATGATGTGTTTCCATGTTTCAGTGAACTACATTGCATATTGTGAATTGTCATCTGACCTTTTCTTTATTTATACAAAGGTGAATTTGGCAAATAAGGGCCGTGCGCAATTCACCATGTATTTAATAATACAACGAGAGTTTTTACAACTAAAATACATAAATTGTAATTGCAAAAATACCTAGAGATATGGATTGGCAAATGTATATGGATAGGGGGCAAATATGGAAATTCGTAAATAATGCTTTTCCTTGATGTGCTTAGATCCCTGCTAGTTTCTCCACTTAACTTGGGCTTCTTCTAACTTTTTCTTTGTGTCAAATTCTGTCTGTGCATTGACAGGTGAAGAACCAGTACAGGATTGCACCGAGGTCAAATGAAGCAAAGAAGGATCCTTTAGAACCACCGAGAAACACTATTGTGCTTCTCACTAAAGCCCAGATTGATGCTGAACTAGAGAAGATGAAGGGCATGACTGCTGAAGAAGCAGCCGCAGCTGCTGCACAAGCAGTTGCAGAAGCTGAAGCTGCTATTGCTGAAGCTGAAGCGGCAGCTAGAGAAGCTGAGGAGGCTGAAGCTGAAGCCGAAGCAGCACAGTGTTTTGCGGAAGCAGCTCAAAAAGCAGTTAATAGTCATACTATCCGTGTCTGGTAAAATCAAACGTACCTTATAGCTTATATGGTGGCATAAACTCAAATCATGATGTCCAGATTGTAGATAAGACAAATGTGGATTGTCTTGGTTCTTGGAACAAGACTTATACTAGCTTATATGGTATCTAGTACTATTGTGTAAATATTACTTAAAACATATGGAGAATTATTGGTGTGTTTATGTATTAAATATTCTGAATGATCCAGTCAACTCCAAGGTAGCAAATGGAACATTTGTGCTCTGATGGCAGTTTTTCATGCATATGCAGAATACTTGGTGGCCGCAAATTGTATATACAAATTTTGGGCAGGGATCATTTTATTAAGGATATATCATTTTGCTTGTCTTTTGCAAGCAACTTTCTTGAATTTGGCGGACCAAATAAAATGGTGGCAGTGAAAATTCCACAAATTCGATTTAAGTGCACCCAACTGCCCAAGTTAGTGACAACTGATCGGATTGAAATTTCTAATTCAAATTTGACCCTGTAGCGGGTTAGAAAGCAATTCTACAATAGCAAAATCACTTTTTGAAAGACAGATTACAAATTAATTGATTTTGTAGAATAGAAATTGCATTTTATTTTTGGAAGATCATTATTTTCAGCATTTGGATATTTTCCTAAGTGACTGACATTGAAAGCTAAACATTTAAAAAAAAATCATAATAGACAAAAGTAATTTTTATTTAGAGAATCAAACAGGATGGGATTCGAAAATAATTTTGAGAATTAAATGAGAAATGAGCATACATAAAGCTATATTCTTAATTTCAAGTTCTTCTCAGTAGAATTCTCCTCCAAGACAGTCCGTCACAGCTGAATAAAAACTAGGAGTAAACTCATCGGATAAAAGCAGCACCAGCCATAAATTATTTGTTCAAAAAAAATAAAAAATTCTGTAAGCTGAATCAAGGCTTGCCCAAAAACAGGCAATTTATTCACAAGACAATCTACAGACATTTAGTCTATGCATAATCCCATTGTACAGACATATATAGTCCAATGCTGCAGAGAAATAACACCTCTTCACAATCTCAGGTTGGTTACCCTCACATCATTCCATTGAAAGACCAAATCATTCTACCTTAGCAAGATCTCCCTTTCCCAATGTTTTGAAACCATTATGATGGTTATGCAAGAAAGAGCTATAGGACTTGCAATTTCAAGTTCTATCTCTTCAAGATCCACAACATGAATCATTATGTTAGTGTTGTTTTGGCATCTAAAGCTTCGCGTTGATTGTGCATTTTTTCCCTATATTTGCTCATCCATATAATTTACTCTTCTCAATGATCAAAACTCAGCTTTACTTCATCGAATTTTGGAAAATTCACCTCAAGAAGACCAGGGAGCAGGTAAAACACACTTAGTGATCATACAACCCCTAGCATTGTAAGCTCTGCGGAATAATTGCCCACCTGAGAACCAATGAGTTAAGCAAGTCGCCATGTTTAAAACAAATCAATAACTATTAACAGCCCATACATTAAAGTGATATGAAACAAAATCATTTACAAACGAAAGCTGGTAGCTTTTCAGGTCTCAAAATCTCATTCACCTAATATTGGAAGTATTGGCTTAAGAAGAAGAAAAATCAATACCTAACTTACCAGCCAAATGTGCTTGAATGAGGGGCCTAGCTTGAACCAAATTTCATTTGACATCCATTTCGTAGAACCAACACTTTGTTATCAACAAAAAAAAACCAAGACCTCAGGCCTGCCACTACTTTCGAGTAGAAAGATGTTCACTCTACAATTTACGTGTTAGATAAGAACACGACTATCACATAATGTAATAAGCATGATAATAGTCATAATATCACCTCCATGCTTCTACATTCAGGCCACCATGAGCACACAAAAGAATCATAATTTGCAGAAAAACTGTTGATTCAGGAATTAGCAAGGCATACTAGTTGATATAAAGTCCAGTTGTTTTCCTCTTTTCTTTTGTATATTGGTTTATTACTTTCGTTTTGATCTTTCATTGTTCCTTCAAGACTTGTAACCAGGATCCCAGAGGGAGAATGAATAATTGGGTGATGCTTCAAAATGCATTATGGACAAAGGCTTCACTAAACACTACCCCTACCAACTGCTTAACAAAGAACAAAAACCGGTTATCTACAAACACGAAAAAGCAAATCATAGATAAGCTGCAACACCATCACTTTTGCTACATTCGTGGTTTAGTTAAATCAAAGAATGATGATACAAAGAAATAACAGAATTCATGACACCAAAATGCAAAATTCATGATCTGGAAGGCATCTAATAAGCCTCAAAAGGTAAAAGTACATTCTCAAGCAACTCAAAAATTCAGTTTTGTAACTAACAAATTGAATAAAAAACATCCAATTATACATTATCCAATCAAAACAGAAAATCATTTCATTTCATTCCAATACCACAGTAGCACCAACTTCCTTGAGCTTCTCCATAATCTTCTCAGCCTCTTCCTTGGTAACTCCCTTCTTCACCACAGCTGGCGTTTTCTCCACCAAATCCTTAGCCTCCTTGAGACCTAAATCTGTAAAAGCCCTAATTTCCTTGATCACCTTCAGCTTCGCCGTCGGTTCAAATTTCTCTAATTTCACATCGAATGCTGTTTTCTCTTTTGCTGCAGCAGGAGCAGATGAAGGTCCAGCTGATGAGGATTGCAGTCCGGGGGCGGAAGCGGCGGGTCCGTAGCGATTGAGGCCCATTTTATGGCGTAATAGGATGACGTAATCATGACGCTCTATTTTGTTGAGGTTTAAGAGCTCGTCGGCGATCCGCTCCAACTTCGAGGTTCGGGACTCTGTGGCGGCGTTGCAGAGGGATCGAGTGAGAGATTTGGATGTGAATTTGGAAATGGTGGAGAACATTTTGTGAATTTTGTTTTCTGGGTTTAGCTTAGGGTTCTATTATCTGATGTCTGAAGAAATGAGGAGGCAATACGGCGTCGTTTGCTGATTGCAGATAATTTGATTAGTCATTCTGATGGGCTTGAGCAAATGGAACACAGTTTCTCCAAATAATTGGGCTGCTTTTAGGGAGGTTCGATGGAGCGGATATTAATATTTAGAATCTATTTTATTTTATTATCTTATCAAGTTAAATATTACTATAATATGGTTTATTTATATAATCTAAATTCGAATAAACTTTAAACATTCAATTCGGCTCGACTAATTTTTTTTCCAACTTATGGGGAAGAGCTCAATTTCAAAGCTAAGAAATTACATATGTTGTTCATTTGTTATGTTCATTTTATAAACAAAAGTTAAATTGAATATCCAATAGCTTTGATTTGATTCTGTCAACAACTAAGGGCTTGTTTGTTTGGCGTTTGAGAGAGTAGTGAAGATTTGTAATATAATTTTAATTTGCGTAATGTTGTTTGTTTGAGGGGTGTTTGCAAGAGCTTCTTCGTTTGGAGAAACACTTGCTTTCACTTATTTTTCAACGCAATTCCATTGAAAAATAAGCAGTTGGTGTTTACAAATTTTTGAAATAAACAATGGAGTAGTGTTTGCAATTACATAAAATAAGATTTTGTAGTTGTTGTTATTTTTAAGTTAAAGATCAAAATTATCCTCGATTTCTTACACATTTCTTGTGTAGCTTTATAAATGTATGCCTTAAAGAACGTTTTAGGCTAATAAAATTAACACTACAAATCAATTGAAAAGAATATTTAATTTTCAAAACAGCAATTACTACTTTACAATTAATTATATATCATTAAATTAGTCTCAAATTCTCCATTCCTTAACATTTATCATAAACCATATCCACATATTGAATTCTTGTTTAACATCATAATGAAAAACATATTATTATAAAAAAATTGAAAAACATATTAAGATAATAATAAAAAAATGCTATGAGCCACATTAATTAATAAATAAACAAAGTTTTAGTTCAATTAATAATTATTTTTTAGAATCAGTTTAATTAAATTTTGGTGAATATTTGTATGAATAAATTAAGGGTATAATTATGATATTAATTTAATTTGAAGGACAATGTTCCAAAACTGCTTATGAAAATGCCATCAACGGAGAAGCATGTCATGTATTTTGCTTTTTTCAAACACGAAATATTTTTGAAAAAATTCAAACAAACATGCCCTAAATCTTTCACAATATGATATTATTTTCCTTCTTTTCCACAATTTTTTGGTTTTTTTAATTATGTAGTAATTTGAGCAACCGTACTTTTATGAATTTGTATCCATCCTATAATTGATTTTTGAATCGCCAGGCCAAACTCACCATTAATTTTGTATATACACCATATATGAGGCATGTCTCTCCGATGTCACGAGGTTAAAACCTCATATATACATCAAATCTTCAGTTGTCTCAAATTATGACATTAATCTCCCCTTAAGTTAACACAGCCCAAATTAAGGTAGCTTATTTAGACATTAGGCCAGTTATGCTCAAGAGATTGAAAAGCAACAACATTTATTACAGGATATATCTTTTCGAAACAATTTAAACTAACTTACACAGCATAAAAATATTAAAATAGTATTCGCACAACATAATTTCTTTCAGTTTGAACTAAAAAAGAATAAGACGAAAATTTAATAACTCATGCAAACAGAGGGTTACAAGTAAATCTAGAGTTAATGGCAATTTACCCCTGATATTCATAATGTTCAAATTATCTCCTTGTGATTTAAAAAATAGCACTTTATCCCCCTATAATCTCATAAAAATTTCACACCACCTCCCTAATATTTTTATAAGTGACACTTTACCCCCTATGTTATGATAATGTGATAGTTTACCCCATTGTGTTATGATAAATGTGATAATTTACCCCATATGTTATGATAAATGTGGCAATTTACCCCATATGTTACACAAACACTTTTCATACCCACTTTCAATTTCGACAAGTGGGTTATACTTTCCGGCTGAAGGAGGTAAATTACTCCTTTAAATTTTTTACAGGGGGTTAAAATGCTCTTTTTTCAATCACAGGGAAGTAAATTGAACATTATGCATTTCACACGGTAAATTGACATTAACTCGTAAATCTGCCACAAAAACTTCAAGAAACTCCTCTTAATAAAACATAAGTTAAAAAACAAAATAAATGTATTTAATATATAATACATAGCAACCTAAGACAAAAACAGCAAGCCAATCAGCCAGAAAGAAAAACATGCAGTCAGATCATGCACCATAACAAAATGGAAATCCACCGATTTAATAAATATTTTGTAACACAATACAGTACAAAGCTTTATGTTCAGTTCTTCGACTTGGAGTGCTTAACTAGCCAATCAATGACCTGGTCAATGTTGGTTGAGTTCTTGCAGGAGATCATATAGCAGCATACCTCTCTATCTGTGAGTGATTTTAATCCCCTGCAAAATTAAATTAAATTCTTTAAATTCTTTGATTTAATTTAATTTATCTTATGTTTTTCTTTTAAGGGCTAGATTATCTGCCTAAACTTACATTTGATCAGTTAAAGCTTGTTTAGATAGGGCCTGAGGCTTGTCGATCTTGTTTCCTAAAACGAGCAAAGGAATGCCACTTAGTGATGGTTTACTCAACAGATCATGAAGTTCACTTTTCGAGATATTAATGTTCTCATGATCTGCGGCATCAACAACGTACCTGCACCAAATTGTAATAAAAACTTTTATTATAAGGAACACCAAAACAACTTTATAAGACGAGCTTATGTATTTTGTAAGTTTCATTTAAAATTACTACTAGGAAGCAAAAAGAATAAAAGCATAAATATGGGTTATTGAGGATAGAGTTATTTAGCATACACAATGGCAGAAACTGCACGGCAATATCGCTCCCACATACTGCGGAATCTGGGTTGACCTCCAAGATCCCATAATTTTATTGTGACGTTTCCTTTAGTGACCTTCTTCATATTAAATCCTACCTGTAGGATCAACATATTCTTTCGTTGATTGCAAATGATATCAAGAATAATCAAAGAATTTAAGAAAGATACTAACCGTAGGGATCATATCTTCACTATATCCACCAGTCTAGGAAGGAAAAGAAGACAGAATAAAGACGTAAATGCACAGTAGTTTGACCACATTAAAAAAAAACAGTTTCTAGAGATGTATGAAAGGATAATATGTTTATCTATGTATTTACTTACAGCGACAACATTTACGAGAGAAGTTTTGCCAGCATTTTGAAGACCTATAAGAGACAGCTCCATTTCTTGCTTGAAGAAAAGACTGTAACCAAAAGCAATTCCACATGAAAAAATGAAGGAAAAACAACTTCAAGTATATTATTTCGAATTACTTCTCCAAACACTAACGCCTTTATCTTGAAAATCGACCAAAATGCATTTTAGCCGCCCGTGAAATATGTTTGTGTGTAAAATATAAATGGCGTTTAACCACTTCATGCTTTTAAAAACAAAGTGCTTCTCTGATCAAGTGCATAGAGGGGTAATTAGCATTGTTTATAAAAGCATTAATGGGTTATGTCTATTTATTTGTCAAGGTCGATTAAATGCTACGAGCGTACTCCAAATGAGGTAAAATGCAATTTCCTACTAAATTCAAGACAGTTTCTATTCATAAGATATTACGATAATTTCCTTAGTAGAAACTTCTTGGAATGCTGGATTCATTGTATAACATCAATAGTTAATTACATGGATTTGTATGATAAAGTAATGTACATTCAAAGATGTCCACAAGAGTTCGATAGACATTCAAAACTAGGTAAACAAATCTGTCAAACTTAACACAGAGTCGTAAATAAGTTGCAAATATAATTCCACGATTAACTACACTTTTTAATGATAGAGAATCTTTAGGTTCATATGTGTTCACATAGGCTCATATAATGAGCTGTGAAATCATTGAGAAAGAGTTGTGAACCAAATAATCTTATTCATTATAATTAGTTGAGGGAAACCATTAAACTTGAATCAAACAAGCTAAAGTTGATCCTTGAAGCATAAATTAAGCAACTTTGGTCCTTAAACTTCTTGCTGACTCAAAACAAATAACATGCCAATCTTTATCTATGCATTATCAAATTATATATTGCTACCCAAAAAAAGTTTTGAAATGAAAATTCCACTTGAATAAACAAATAAAATTTCACAGAGAAGCCGAGAAATAACCAGGGAGGGCATAAATTCATTAACGCAAAAACAGAACCAAAAAATCCATATTAATTTCTTTATAATAAATAAACAGAGAAACCTTAATTCATATTCGATTTAAAATCAACCAAACCTGAAGCAAATAAAAACAGAAATTAATCCAAATATTCATAACCAACCTTCTAAGCCAATTGAGAAAAGCTTCCCAGAGACCCATTATTGCTTTTCGAAATCGAGACAACACAGATCTCTTCCCTGTCTTTCTCAATTGACCTAATCCAAAATTAATTAATTTTTATTCTTTTTTCCTTCTTCTCTACTAAAAAATATCACTATTCTATTTATATCGTAAGTAGAAGAAGAAGAAGAGCTTTTGTATAATTTGTATTTAATACCACAGAAAAAGAAAAATGTTAGAAATATGAATCATTACCGTAGGCGACCACTTGGTGTTGAAATTTACAATATGGCCCCCGGATTTGGTGCAGCTAAATTTCGCTGTATATGATTGATTGATTGGCTAGTGGGCCATACGCCATTCATTAATTTTAGCACTCGCGTGACTTAGCGCGTGTAGGTTACTGCAGGTGATGGACACGTATGAAAATCTCATGTGTATCGCGTGTAGTGGCTTTATCTCATTGGCTGTGGATTATTCTATGGCCCATTGCTTCAAATATGGCCTTCTTTTATTGGGTTTGAGAGTATTTAAAATTCGAGCCGACTTTAATATGGGAAGATCCAGTTTGGATTACGTGTAGTGATTTAGTCAAAATTCATTTGATATTTCACAAAAAGGAAATGGGAGCGGATACAATAGAAGAACACGGAAAATGGCCAACAAAATGGCTACATACATAAGTTTCAAATATGGTTTTTTGCACTTTGCACCCTCAAAACATGGAAAATAGGTATTTTGCACCCTCTGAACATAAATTTAGCACTTTACACCTCCGAAACACAAGAAATGGGCATTTTGCACCTCCGAAATAGAATTACCACTTAGCACCCTCGAATTAAGAACAACTCAGCAACTTGCACTCCCGAAACACTAGAAATGGACTTTGAATCCACCAAAACACAAAATTAGCACTTAGTACCTCAAATTAAGAAAAACTCAACAACTAGAACTCAACATTTTTTTGGCAAAGTTGACCACCGAGGTAAAAAAAATCTAGGGAAAAAATAGGTAATTCAATTTTTTTCTTAAAATTTGCAAAATACAATTATGAATACTAGAATATTCATCTGCAAAATCTTTTTTGACATATTTCTTTAATTACCAATTTTTCAAATGTCCTCAAAATATCCAAAAGAATTTGAAAAGTTTCTAGAAAGCTAATACATAAAATTGACTGAATCTTATCACAAAAAATTTTTAAGATGGAGAGAGAAATGAGTATTCTAGTATCCATAATCGTATTTTTAAATTAAAGATAAAATAAAATGAGTTACCTATTTTGCCCCTAGATTTTTTGCCCCCGGTGGTCAACTTTGTCCAAAAAAATGAGGGGTGCTAGTTCTTGAGTTTTTCTTAATTTGAGGTGCTAAATGCTAATTTTGTGTTTAGGGGGTTCAAAGTGTCCATTTCTCGTGTTTCGGGGGTGCAAGTTGATGAGTTGTTCTTAATTCGAGGGTGCTAAGTGCTAATTATATTTCGGGTTGCAAAATGTCCATTTTTCGTGTGTTAGGGGTGCAAAGTGCCAAAGATCCAAAAATGAATTACCTATTTTATCCCTAGGTTTTTGGAGGAAAATAAAAGAGGGTGCAAAGTGTTGAATTGTTCATATTTCGAGGGTGTAAAGTGCTAAATTTATGTTTCGAGGGTGCAAAATGCAAAAATCCCTTTCAAATACGATGAATAATCTGACCGTTGACCATTATTTCGTTACCACTTACCAAGTTAATTATAACAATTAGGGCTGGACTAGGCGTTTAGGTCGGGTAATTTGGAACCCATTTCGATCCAATCGGGTATTTTTCGTTTGGGACGAAAAAATAGTTTTTTTTTAGATTTTGGATTCGGGTACCCGAACCCGAAATATATTTTCGGGTTAGATTTTGGGTATTACATTTACACCCGTTCGGGTATTGAATAAAAAAATGCCAAATTTATATTTAGCCCAATTTGAAGACTTAAGACGTTTGTGTTGTGTTTGTTTTGAAGTTATTGCGTACAATTTAATGTTTGAATTCATTTATTTTACAATTTTACATACATATATGTTAAAAAAAAATAAGATTTCTTGTATATTTATATATATTTTAAAACAAAACATGTGAAATTTTCGGTATCCGAAATACCCGAAAATTTTTAGGTACCCGCCTAAATGGGTCGAATTTTGGGTGTGAAAGTTCAATACCAGCCCTAATGACAATTACTGCTTTCGTTCTATAGTTCTTAATTTCTTTTTCTATTTATGATATGTAATAGGTAAAAAATTATATTTATTTAATTTTTAAATAACTTATGTCTCAAATATAATGATTAAAAATTACAAAATATATTTGTTACCCCTTAAATAAATCTTTTTTTTTTTTGGATAATTAAAGAAAATAGATCCTTATTTGTGACATTCCAAAATTAAAGCAGTAGTAAATCATTTTAAATAGATGATTTTTTATTTTTTGTAATCAAATAGAGAAAGTATTTATTTATTCCCTTTTGTTATTCCCACACAAAATTGCAGGTGTTTTTAGAAAAGATTCATTATAACATTCAACAAAATTTGAGCATATAGAGCTTGAATAATTGGGCTGAATTTTAAAGTAGCCCGATCCATTGAAAACTCTATTTAGCCCAATATTTAAAGAAAACCAACTCATTGGGCTTTGGGCTTTGGGCTTTTATATATGAAAGTAAAAAATATAGGGAAAGACAGAAAAACAAATGGAAAAACAAAAACAAACAGAATTACTCGTATCGGAATTAATCATGAGCGACCACCCCGGATATTCAAGCTGTAAAGGATGACCATGCTCAACAAGTCGGGCTACAGGTCGTGCCAGCATCCCTTTTGTCTAATCAGGGACATAACTGACACCACGGCAATGTTGTTTGTGCCAGTATTAAACTTTTATACTTAAACAACATACTTTTCAAGTTAGACATATTATAAACATAATTTTATATAAGAAAGGTTATTTATATTATTCGTCATTGAATCTTTGAGATATGATGGAGCTTAAAAGTAATTGTTTGGATTGAACTTGTTATATCCTTATTTTCAAAACGTTTATAGGAGCTAATATTTTTCTCTATTTCTATCCTAATGATACATCCTTCAATATTTTTTTAGGTGATCAAAATATGCTAACACTTTGTAATTGTTATCACTTGGCAAGGGCGGAGCCAACAGTTTGAACTGGGGTGGGGGGGGGGGGGGGGCAGGATTGTAGTAAAAAAATAGTTATATTTATCTAGGACAAGTGGTAGTATTTGCGACATGAAAGGCCAGCCCCAACTTCGAAGAACATGTACCAAATGCGATGATATGAACTATGGTCCACAATTTAGTAGACAAAAATAATTTTATTTAATCCGTCAATAATTTCATGACAAATATATAAATGATATATATAATCAAGTGAGATAATAGTGTATCTATATCACTAAATATATAATTAATCATAAGTAAATATGAAGCAACTTGGAAAGAGAGTTGGACATATTAATAATTGTGAATAACACAGTAAATACAGTTTTACCTATACATCCTAACTTGTAATTTTATTTTCATGAAATCAAATTCATGTATGATTGAATTTATATTACAACTATGAGTAATTTCCTTTTTAATTTATTTTATGATTAAAATAAATTCATTTAGAACACTTGAAAAAAGATTTTACAAAATGACATACATTATTAAAAAAAAATTGAAGTCACATACATCAATAAAGATTTAGCTAACCAAAAATTTAAATAGGAAATTATTTTTCCTAGTAGAAATGATATGTTTCTTATTCAATGTAAGTATATATTGTTGGGCCTTATTTCCAATTAGCCAATTAATTTGATAAGTATAAGTTAGTTTGGAGGGATGGAATTGGGCTAAAAGACTTACTAAAAAAAATACTATAGAAGAATATATTGGATTGAGGTTATTGGGATGAAGTAATTAGTAACGAACAATAAACTAGTAGTGATATTTTTCCCTGATGCATTACTAACCCCATGTCCCTCCGCCTCTGAATATAGCTTTGAGGAGTGATTGTGTCTTCTTTTATAGATGAGAGTAGAGGGTCACTACACGAGAGAATTACAAAAAAGTAAAATGCATCATGACTAACCCCATGTCCCTCCGCCTCTGAATATAGCTTTGAGGAGTGATTGTGTCTTCTTTTATAGATGAGAGTAGAGGGTCACTACATGAGAGAATTACAAAAAAGTGAAATGCATCATGACCTTCATAACCCCACTTGCTTGTAAGTTACAAAGCTTTAATCTACCTATTAAATCATCAATTTTTAAACCTCAATATGAAGAGTCCCAAGTTAATGTTAATTGAGATTAGTGGACCACTTAATAAAAAATAAAATTGACATTTGCATACCCTACAATGACATCGTTTGGTCATCAAATTGGAATAATATCAAAATACATTAATGAAAAATCATGGGAGTCGTCCTTTTGTGTAATAGAGGAACATTCCTCTTGGTACACCCGTGCCAACTAGCAAGATTTTTATGGGTACAAGCTCTAAGTCAACCACCCCTTATTCTAGGGGTATGTTTATCACCCAAAGTACACACACTTTATATTTTCCATATTTATTGCTCTTCTTGACTTTAAGTTCAAGATAAAATATTTTACTTAACCATGAAGGGACGTTGCCGAAATCAACCTCGGTTTAGTTTTTCACGGTGTTTCCATTTTGTAAACAAACAACAAGGACGAACAAATCCAATCTAAGAGGACAAGGAAAAACATTTTAATGATTATGGATTAATCTTGATCCAATATTTTTAGTGTACATCACTAAATATTAAATAATTACCCCAAAAAAATTCTAAGTTGTAATTTTATTTCTCATCTTTTTTATTTATCCAAATATTTCTTCTTTATTATTTTACGTAGAATCATTGTTTGGGGAAGTTACTCTTATAATGTAGTGCAAGAAAGGGAAATTCTCACCCAGATCGGGTTTAGCCGAACCCAAAGTAATTACATAGCAAGTACAATACACTTGCTTTGAGATTTGATGTAACTCCTAGGAGAATGACCAATCACAAAGCAAGTGCAATACACTTGCTTGGTGGTAGGATGGTTTGGCCAAGTCAGGCTTGGACAAGAATTTTCCGTGCAAGTAGTTATAGGATTTGCTATGACTTAAAATTAGTAATTGCGCATATACAATTTAGGGAGAATCTCACTTTACCCCCCCTAACTTTGAACATTTTTTATCTTTTGCTTCAACCTTTGCGAGTTCTCACTTAACCCCCTCAACTATTAAGTATATTTTAGGCAACCCCCTAAGATGCAAAAAACTAGAATATGACATAATATTCCATCCAACTTTAGTAATGTGGCTTTGAATGTTTTCTCATTTTGCCACCCAACATTTGAACGTTTTCCCCACTTTGACACCAAACATTTGAAAGTTTTTGCACTTTGCCACCCAATCTTTGAACATTTTCGCGCTTTGCCACTCAACCTTTGAACAGATTTCGTGGACGAACATCTAAAGATAGTGACCTGAGATATATTTAATAAATGAGGGAGTTAAGTGAGAATTCACAAAGATTAGGGGGCAAAGTGGATTTTTTTCCGTACATATAAATTTGAATCTTTATAGATAAGAATTTTAAGATTTTTTTTTTGTCTTTCCTTAAAACAAGATTTTAACAGTGTTTGGAGGGAATATTTATGAGTTTTCTGAATTATAATTTAAGTTGGTTTGGTGAAAGCAAAATAGGAAAGTTACATTAATTCATAACTAAAGAGGAGACATGTACCAACTTTCATCCTTGTCATGGAATATATGTTGCACATAAAATTATTTAGTTTATGTGACAACAAAAACATTTTTTTCTTTGTTTTTCTTTGCTTAATTTATCAAAAACAACAATTAACTTTATTCGGATCCCAGACATTAGAACATCATCTTTAATTAATTGACGGTGCCCATAGGGTAGTATGATAAATTAGCTACTTAAATTCAATAATTCAAACTATCACATTTTTTTTTCGTATTTTTTTAAATAAAAAATAGATTTGATATCTACATAATTTCTATTTTCCAAAGTCGGTTAAATTCAAATATTCAAATCATGCTCAAGATTTAAAAGGGCAGAAATTCAATAGGTGTAATGACAAATGACCACAAATAAAGATTAATAAATCTTTCAACAAAAGCCATCATAATTGATAGAGATTTTCTTTCCCTCAAATATTTATTACATAAAACAAAATGTAATTATTACACCCCTATCCCTCAGCTATTTCTTTGAGCATATTTAAACCAGTTCTGCTTCTAGATCAAATCACAAAATGACTAAATAATCAACCCATTATTGAGAAAATACTCAAATAGCTAATCTCATCTCTTCTAACCATAATTATTACTTAATAAAGCAAAAATCAGCCCCTGAAACATTTTCAGGAAAATACTGTATGTATCAAATTGTAAATGTCAAAAATCTAGAGAGAGAAAGAGACAACTGGGATTGAAATTTAGGTCGTCAGTAGTCATCAATTTATCATCAACACAACACAAGATCCAACAAATAAATCAAATTCAGCTACAAAGCTTCTTTCTTTTTCCCTTTTATTATACTCATTCATTAATTAGCTTCAATATTCTCTTCTTCTGCACGCTTTTCATCAGGTTAAGTGAAAACCCAAGCTGAGTTCTCGTGAATTTGACTCGTGAATTTATTCAAGAAAATTAAATAACTTGGGCTTTAATTATTGAGGATTTTATGGTGACGAGAATTAAGGGCATCAAACCCATGTCAAGAAATTATTTTCCATTTCTGATCAGGTTGTCTTCAGGTAAGCTTCTTTGACTTTAAGTAGACTCCATAAATTTCAACTCTCTGTTTTTTTTTTTTTTTTTTAAAATTTATGTCCTAAAAAATTGTTCTAGCCTAGATTTTCGTTGAATTTATTGTATTGGGATTTTAGTAGATTGCTTATTTGTGGATCTCTTTTGTGATTGTTAAATCTGTAAAATTTCGATTCTTAAAGTGTTTAATCTTCCTTGCAGATTGGATTGTTTGGTGTCCTTATGGCCTTTTTATTTATTGTTATTTTTCAATAAATGTTTTTCTGAAGCCCCATTTTCCAGCTATTAACATTTGGCTCTTTTCTCAAACTGATAAATTTACCAATAAATGTGACCTAATTCTTTGTTGGTTGGCGGTTTGTAACTGTATGGATCGTCTGTTTTTCAATCGTTGTGTTTGTTATGGTAATTATATCTGATGATCATCTTAGTAATCTAAGTCATCTGACTTGACATATGATTTTAAGACAAATGAATCTTCATAAATAGCACTTCATATGTTTCATTATAAAACTCATGATAATCTATTAAATTACCAACATAGTACCGACCTCTCGGTGTGTTCTTTGAGATTTTTGTTTTGCATATACATCCGGTTTCACCAAAAGCAAGTGCATTTGCATCTGCCTTGTAAATTGGTCACTTTTTGTGTGTATTTATATGTATAGGAAGAGACATTCTTGTATCCTAAAGAAAGTGATTGCGGTTGTGTCTTTAATTTGGACATCCATAAATCCCATGTTTCTAAATGCAGCATTACCTTGAAGAAATAGAAAAAAAGGAATCACAAAATGAGGATAAGGAACAAATACCGAAAACCAACTACTCTACGTTGCTATGCAGGGAGCAGATGCTCGATCCCAATTATTGTTTGGACCCTTATTGGATTTCTTCTCATGCTTCATTTATACACCTTCATTCGACAAACAAATGTACAAATCAAAGACATAAACAATAGCATAAGCCACCACTCATTATTACATGAATTAGAAGAAGTTGAGGAGGAAAATATACAAATGCCGCCTCCAAGAAAACGATCTCCAAGAGCTGCTAAAAGGAAACCTAAGCGTCCAACAACTATGATTGATGAATTTCTTGATGAGTCTTCCCAAATAAGGCATGTATTTTTTCCTCCTGCAAAAATGGCTGTGGGTCCTACAAGGAATGATGGAAACGAGAGTTTATATTTTTATCCGGGAAGGATATGGCTAGACACTGATGGAAATCCTATTCAAGCTCATGGAGGTGGTATTTTATATGATGAGAGATTGAAGACTTATTATTGGTATGGCGAGTATAAAGACGGTCCCACTTACCATGCTCACAAAAAGGGAGCTGCCCGCGTAAGTTATTTATTCCCAAGTAAATTACATATTTTCATTCTGTTAAATATAGTTATTTTGCATTAGGACAGTTTGCTTCAAGCTGTAATTACTTGTAAAATTTGAAATGTTGAAAATGGTGAATGTCCCCTGTTTGGGTTTTGTCGTAATTTTGCTCTAGTTAAGAGTTCCGACATGGGTTACTTTTTAATCATTTGATAACATTAGGAAAGCAATTGGGATGCCAGTTTGGCTAGTTCAATTTATTGAAACCATTAAATATCTTAATCTTAAATATCAAGAAAAACGGGGCAACAATGTAGCTTTATTCTTACATGTATACATGTTTGTGTATATATGTCTAAAAAAATCATTTTTTTGTTATATAATGCTGCTGGATTAGAGAAAAATCACAAATAATATTCATCCTTTGATATTCCAAATCATAATCGCAGGTCGATGTCATTGGTGTTGGTTGTTATTCTTCCAAAGACTTATGGACATGGAAAAACGAAGGCATTGTGCTCGCAGCAGACGAAAAAAACGAGACTCACGACCTCCACAAGTCAAATGTTCTCGAAAGGCCAAAAGTAATATACAATGACAACACCGGAAAATACGTAATGTGGATGCACATAGACGACGTTAACTACACAAAAGCCTCAGTCGGAGTCGCTATAAGTGACTACCCAACCGGACCCTTCGACTACCTCTATAGTAAACGGCCCCATGGATTCGATAGTCGAGATATGACCATCTTCAAAGACGATGATAATATCGCTTATCTCGTATACTCATCCGAGGACAATAGTGAGCTTCATATTGGGCCACTAGACGAGCAATATCTTGATACTACACATACCGTGAGACGAATTCTCGTGGGCCAACATCGAGAAGCACCGGCTTTATTCAAGCATAAAGGGACTTATTACATGATCACTTCCGGGTGCACGGGTTGGGCTCCGAACGAGGCCTTGGCCCATGCGGCGGAGTCGATTATGGGGCCGTGGGAGACTATGGGGAACCCGTGTATTGGTGGGAACAAGATTTTTCGATTGACTACGTTTTTTGCTCAGAGTACGTTTGTGTTGCCCTTGCCGGGGCTTGAGGGGTCGTTTATTTTTATGGCGGATAGGTGGAATCCGGCGGATTTGAGAGATTCGAGATATGTGTGGTTGCCTTTGAGAGTGGGAGGAGCAGCTGATCAGCCATTTGATTACAGTTTTGGGTTTCCTTTGTGGTCTAGAGTTTCTATTTATTGGCATAAAAGATGGAGGCTTCCTCTAAAGGTTTTGATTTGAGAGGTTAGATATTGTAAAAGATGTTTTATTCTCTTTTTTATGTTCTATTTTCTTTTTTGTTTTTGTTTTTTGGTGTATGTGTAATTTAGGCTTACAGGTTTAGAATAACTTAGGTGTAAATTCACTAAATTGTTTGATATGTTGTTACGGTTATGTTAGTATATAATTCTGAGAGTATAATATGGGCCTAGAATTTTCTTGTCTTAATATGGGTTCTTATTAAGATGAATACGGGCCAAATTGATATGGTTTTTGATGGGTGCAATATGGGCCTGGAATTTTCCTGTCTTCATATGGGTTTAAGGTTTGGATGGGTTGAATCTGGCTGGGTTTTTCTTATTGCTAATATGGGCTTTTTAATGGATTCAATATGGGCCGGAATTTTCTTGCTTAAGAAAACTTGGTTAGCTTTTCGGATGTTGGAGTTTTCTTGTCCTACTAATATTAGGATTCTTTTACGGGTTGAATATGTCCCGGAATTTTATTATCTTAAAATGGATTTTTTATGACCCGGACTTTTCCTGTCTTATTGTGGGCCCATTTTTTTTTCTTCCCTAAAATGGGTTTATAATGTTTCAATATTATGAAAGGATAAACTTTACTACTTGTACTTAAAAATGAAAACTTACCTCTGGTCATGTTTAGTAATTGCTATATATTATGACATGGTGCGATCAATCCGGTCATTGTTAACAAATGATCGAAAGACAAAATTACCCCTTATGTTTTGTTTAATTCTCAAAAAATCTCCTGTGTTATTTTAACTTCCAAAAATTCCCCGTGATCTCAAGTAAGTGTCAAATACATCCCCGGAAAAGAGATTGTGATTCAAATTCGAAAAATTGCAAGTATTTGTTCACATTTTGCTTTTGATATGACAATTTTATCCCTGACATCGAAAGACAAAAACACCCCATATACTTTGCCTAACTCCCAAAAAACCTCCCTGTGTTATTTTAAATTCCAAAAAACCCCCCTGTGTTATTTTAAATCCCAAAAAAACCCCTGTGTTTGGTTTTATATACCACACTCGACTCAAGTAGTATATACTTATGTTTTCAAAAAGAATAAATAAATTTTAAAAATAACAACACATAGGGGTAATTGTGTCATTCCGCCAAAAGTCAAAAGTAAAATTCTACTTGTATTTAGTGTAGTAATTAAAATCAAACACATGGAAATTTTTGAGAGTTAAAATAACACATGGGTTTTTTCGGGAGTTAGACAAAGTACATGAGGTGTTTTTTGTCTTTAGCTCGTTACAAAATTAACAATATACAATAGAATAAGATTTTAAAGTACCATAATCTCTTACATTTAAAGAACAATGTATATATGGTGTATAGTACAACATTATCTGTACGACGAATGCTTATATTATTTTTTTTCTAACGTAAAGTAAAAATAATAATCTATTATCAAGTAACATAAACTATTAGATAATGATAGTATAGTAGAACGTGTGATTTCTCAATATTTTAATGTTTTGCCAAAGCGAGTTCAATTCTATAGTCATGTAATTCTGGAAATCACTTTAATAATTATTGTGATTTAAAAGTATTGGACAATCTAATTTAAGATTAACATTGACCTATCATAATTTAGAAATATTTGCATCTCAGTAATGCAGAATCTCTTTTTGGATGTTTGAAAAAAAAAAAGGACAGAGAGAAAAGTTATTTAAAAGGATTATAGAATGTAGTTTCGCACAACTTAATAAATGAGCTAATGTCAATCTACTCCTATAATTTACATAACGCTCAATTTATTCCCCTGTGATTTGAGAAAAACACTTTACCCTTAAATAAAAAAATTTAGAGAGACAATTTACCTCCCTCAATCTCAATGTAATTGAATCTTAAACTTGATTTAATTATTTTTATATTGATAAGCACATTAAATGGATAGTTCTTCAATACAACATGATTTTGACACTGGAAAAGGTTAATAATAAAATTAGTAGAGTATTAAATATCTTTTGAAACTATATAATATGTTAGGGAAAATCCAATCTTCTATAAAGATGATGGGCAAAATATATATCTATCTAATACATATATATATTTGAAGGATGTCTTTTGACTTCAATTGAGTTTATTTGACCAATTTCTATTTTTCTAGAGTTTTGATTTTTTTTTAAATCTACAAAATTCTATTATTGGCCTATCACTTTTATTAAACCTCCCAATGAATGAGTTGCCCCTAGAAAATAGCCAAAAGTTAGGAAAATTTTGTTAACTATTAAATAAATTATGAAACGTCTACCATTAAATTGATCCTAAAAAGTAGCTAATTTTTTTTAAACGTGTTTATATGTAATTACCTTGAATTACTCCTTGAATGAATATTTTTCTTTCTGATTGCCATTTTGCACATATAAATAAGGAAATTAGAGATTGAATGCGTTATCTTAAGGCAATATAATTTGCCCTTATTGTGAGAATCATAATTGTGAGTAAATGGAATTCCATAGTCAAAATTGCAAATTATTACATTATTAAATGTAATTGACAGTAAATTGGAATTAATAATATAATAAATGTCCATAGATATAGCTGCTACTTAAGAGAATTACTACTATAGTTCTTATAAATCATTTTTTTTAGCATTTTCAGAGAAAGAGAACTTCAATGGTTACTCTTTCTTCCCCAATATACATTAACTAACACTTCAATGATTACTTTTTCTTCCCCAATATATTAATGTATTTTCGTTTCAGTTTTCATGACCTAAGCTATCATCAAGAAATTTCATGTTATATTTTTTTTTTTTGCAGGTGACCATTCATTGTTTCTTTTTAGTGTCAAGATTTCCACATCAGGTGTCTTTTCCATGCTCTACTTTTATCGGTTTTTTTAAATTTCAACTTTGTTAATTTTTTCATTTGATTAGATTTTTATTTTATTTTTATATTTGTCCAATATAATTCTTTCTAATACGATGGATTATAATCTCACTTTGTTAGGTTTTTAGAACTATATATTATATACATGCGTGTATATTTATATTTTGTGCTTATATAGAAAATAATTAAGTTTTGTACTTAAAAATATTTTTCTAAATACTATACTATTTTTTCCACTTTAAGTGCATCACGAACTATTTTTACGTCAGAGATAATTATATTTATTTATTTAGTTTGTTTTATGAAAGTTGTTTAACTTAATATTGGAATAATTGAGATTTTTCAAATTATATTTCTTCTCCGTAATTTATTATAGTTTTAGTATTATTTTGAATCTAATCTACTCAGTGTATGAAAGAATTTAATTTTTTAACTCGATATATTGGCCTATCACTTTTATTAAACCTCATATTATTATGTAAACAATTTTAAAATAATTTTATGTACTTATTCCTTTTGCATCTAAGAGACATTTGTGATTATTTATTAATCATGATTAATTACCATGTTTTCATTTTCTCCGTGTATACAATCTTAAGCATAATAATTAGCTTTGTAAGCTAGCATGTACACATAATTTTGTATTATTGAGTTTACTTTTTGATGCATTGTTTTTTTAAATTCATTTTTTTTCTTAGTCAAAAAGAAATATTTGTTTGAATATAGATTATATGTGTTGCTGGTTTCACATATGAAATTTAAGTTATACGAAGATATATCAATATTAGATGACAATTAACATGTATCATTATTTGAAAAATGCAGGGATGTAATATTAAGTTAATTTCTATCATTTTAAAAATATGTTTTTCAAATTAAGCTATAATATCATATTGAAGATATAAAATATATAATCGTAATAAATTCCGTGCATAGCACGGGCCATAAGCTAGTTCTAGTATAAAGCGTGGTTGCCACTATGAACAAATTAATGCCACTAGTGGCTAAACACCTTTATAATAGATTCCCAAACACAACCTCAACTTTGTGGCCGTCCTAAGATTCTATGGTCCCAAGAAATAAATTTCACAACTTTTGACAATTCTTCGTAAGCTCTAATTTATACTTCCTAGCTGATATCATCTCAACAAACCTAGTACCAACTCCATCGAATTAATTCAAAAGGACATACGAAACCACAATTGAAGATGATTTTTAATTTATGCGGTCCTGGAATTCATTAAAATTATATGGATTCAAACACACCTCATTCGACCTACCTAATATATTCACAAAATAAGTACAGTCATTTGACACGCGTTTATGTAACAATTCAGAAAAAATAACTAGTCATAAGATAAATATTAATACATTTTTTTTTTTTTTATCTTACAACAAGATTGGTGCAATTTCTTCATTTATCCAATCCAACGTGAAACTACAGTTAGATAATTCATAATTAATGTTACCAAAAAAATATTACAACTAATTTGATTACATACATAAATATATGATCATGATAACACAATTGAATGCAGGCCAGTTTTCTAATTAAGATAGAAAAATGATCACAAATTTGGTGAGACAAAAAAAAGATAATTAAGAAATAGTTAAATCAATTCTATTCAATCCAAAGGGAAAAGAATAAAAAGCGAAAAAAGAGAGTACCAATAACAACTTTTTCCTATTTTCCAAAAATACCTCACCAACTCATACACACCCCATGCACGTGCCAAACCCCAACAACACACGCGCCACCCCATCAAGGCTTCCATGCACTAGCCCAAACCACCGGCTGATCCTTCCAACAAAGGAATATTCCGGCGGAATCTACGCTCTGCACCATTGACCATCCCTCCTTGTACCTCCTCAACAACGCCCTCACATCATCACTCACCTCTTCACTAAACCCCAGGGGGTTAAAGCCCCCAGTACACATCCGATGTGACCAACGCGCTGCAGTCTCCCGCCTCTCCACCGACTCCTCGGGCTGACGCGCCACTAAATCCACAATCGCACGCCCCGCCGCCCTCTCCAACATCAACCGCTCATTACTTGTTCGAGAAAATGTCTCATCCAACGCCTCAAAATAAATCCTAAACCATCTCAAACACTCTTCAAATCCCCTCACAAATTCAAACCCCTCGAATCCAAAATCGAAATCCGCTTCTTCTTCAACGACGGTAACAATCCTAAGCGTCGGCAATAGTCTCCTAAAAACCGAAATTAAATACTCCCTACGGTTACCTACATTCGTCACGGAATGTAAAGTCCCGACACAATTAACAGCGACGGCTTCATCATCTTTAATGTCCAGCTCAGCCAAATTCAATTCCGACAAATCCCCTGTATGCTGTACCACATTAAACTTAAATGGCACCCCCATTAACCGCGCAAACTTTTCAATACGGCTGCCGATCTCTTTCATGACCCTTTGCACCGCCTCCTTACTATCCACGACGGTTGTGAGCCTCAAACTTGGCGTTTCCTCTGTTTTCGTCGCGATAGCTTCGAACAGAGTAGGCCATTGTGTGCAATAAGTGTTGCTTATGTCAATTATGTGAAGCTTACTCTCACCTTCAAATGCTTCCATTATAGCACCATTACAAGCAACGTGCCCAAACATAGTCCATGGGCTAACTTCTTGGAATTTAAGTATCATTTTTCTAGTGGAATCAAATGATGATGCCTTTTCCGATGCGGACGACAATGTTCGGTGTGTTTGGGCCCCGGAATCGGTCATCCGGCTGAAGAAGGCTTGGAGGAAGTAAGAAGCTAGCTTTTGATCGATATCGCCATAAGGCGAGCTTAGCTCATTAAGCATCCACATTAGTTGTTGGACGCGGGCACTGTTTCTATCAGCTATAGCTTTTGAAGTTTCGATCAGAATCTCGGAAGCCCACTTTCCGTTCTGATGGGAAAGTGAGGCTGAGAATTCTATACTCACGTCCCGTGGGGCGGGAGAGAAGGACGACATTTGATCGATGGATTGGTCGTAGGCATGGTGGTGGAGAGGGGTGGTGCTTCCGGTGGTGGTGGTGGTGGTAGGGGTGGGGGTGTTGGAGAGATATTGTGGTGGTTGGTTTTGGTAAGGGTTGTAGTGTCTAGAAGAAGAAGAAGAGAAATCTTCATCATCCATGTAAAAGTTGAAGCATTCTTGTTCTTCTTCTTGATGATAAGGATTTTGCTTAGAGGATCTTGAGCTACTTGAAGTTCTACTTGAATTGAAGGATTGATTATCGGATTGGAGGCTAACTAATCTAAACAAAGTATCCATCGAATCAAAAAGACCCACACATTCAAATAAAAATTCGATCTTTTTGTGTGATATTCTATTCGAATATTCAACAAGATAGATAGAGTTGTTTGTATGTGCTTTAAACTGTGAATTTGGGTTTTTGAGGTAGCAAAGGTTTATTTATATTTCACAATATTTAAAAAGTGATGATGATGGTTGAAGGTGGGGATAGGGAGAGAGAAGAATCTAAGTGTGGGAAAATTTTGCTTTTCTTTATAGGGAATCGATTAATGGAGTGGGAATGGTGGGGTGGATGGTTTAATCTATTTTTCTTTGTTTTAGGGACCTTCTTTTGAATGCATTGACTCAAATAGGTTGTGAATTTTGATGTTAAGATAAGGGAGTTGGCATAGACTATACTCTACTTTCATAGAGTTTAGATATTGAAAATTTGTTTGAAAAAAGCAGCACATGTATGGATTGATTTTGGCCTAAGGATCGCCACATCAGAAGTTGGTCGAAATTGACATGTGTCCAGTTTCATTCGAAATTGGCCTAATTCAAGGTTAGACATATTCTCAAACCACTTAAACTTCATAAAATCAGATGTTCAAACTCAATTCAAACATGTGTTTCAAGGAATCGACAAAACAGTTTAACCCAATTTCACGAAAGTAAACTCAAACAAAATGGAGCAACACAAGTTTTTTTCTTTTGGGGGTTATAATATACACAAGTTGAAAAAGACAATATTTTGGCAATAATTAAGAGATACATAGTCAATTTTTTTTTAAAAAAAACTTTCCATATCACCCACCCTATCCTACCCCACCCCACCCTTTGAGTGTGTGAGGGTTTATGGAATGAGTGAGAGTAGTGGGAGTAGGCGTGACAAATGGGTTTTGGGGGAGGGAAATTAAAACTTAAAAGAAAGAGACATGAGAAAAGCTGCCGGCGTGCATCATCATCATCATCAAACCCCACCACCACCACCACCCAACACAAAAAAGGTACTCTTAATAGTGTTTATTTTATTCACATTCCTTTGCCTCCTAATCCCTCTCCAAATTCTGCCAAGAATTCCCTACTTTTTTCCTTGTTCATATTGCTTCAAAAACCCATAAATGTTCTTACTCCAATACTAGCTAGCTATATTCATTACCACTCGCCTAAATCAAGGGCATGCTTTTTACTTTTCCTCTCTATCCAATTTCATGGTTCCGTCAAGACTAGAGCATGAGTTTACAAAAAGAAGAAAAAAAAACATGAATATTGTAATTTTAGTCCACAAAATTGTACCCTCAACGATCTTTGGTCCCGAACATTAAAAATTGCACTTCTTGACTCGATGCAATCACATCTAAATGCAAAACACAAACAATTTCATAGAACCAACAATGCTAAACAAAGACTATCCTATGAAATAGCTAGGATGTACAAAATATTTTAAAGTATATAATATTGGTACCAAAAGTGCTAAATTTATCTGAAAAGGAGTTAATTGGTACATATATATTTATGCAGGTACCTACAAATAAGATGGTTGGACATCTATAATGTTTGTCTCCTAAGAAAATTTCTGTATTCGTCAATCATTGGAAGAAATTCCATGTTTGGACTGTTGTTGTCTTTTTCGAGAATTGGGTAATGTTTGTAGGTGTAGTTTGTACTGGAGACAAAATGTGGGACAGTATAATACTATCACAAGGGACGTTGCCTCCCAAATTCCAAGAACAAATCAAACGTTCATCTGTGCCGTCTAGTCATATACTCCGTAATTAATTAGTGATCCAAATTCCTAATAATTACTCCCTCCGTTTCATAATATCTGTCGCTTTGGAAAGTTTTTCTTGTGCCATATTATCTGTCACTTTAGATTTTCAATAAAGCATTAATTACTCTTTTTCCATTTTTGCCCTTTATGCTCATAAATTTTCTCAAACATTAGTGGAAGATAATTAATTAAAAGGGTATTTTAGTCTTTTTCATTTTTTTCCTCTTAAAATTCAGCTATATTTAATGATTTTCTTAATTTGTGTGCATACATATGAAAAGACAGATATTTTGAAACGGAGGGAGTATCTCAAGAAATATTCCTTGTACGAGTACATTGATGAAGTGATACATCATGCATGCATCTGTACCTAGATTTCTCAATAATTTCTCTTGTTCATTTATGTGATTTTTGTGAAAAGTAGAGCATAAATGAGTCGAGTTATGTCAGACAACAACTTATTCAAATTTGATTTAAATTTTGTATCGAATTTGGAATTATAGTTGAGTTTAGTTTGATTATTTAATGAATCGAGCTCAGACGAACTTTTATCAATCGGGCTTGTGCATTGAATATTAATATTTTTATATGTAATGAATCGAGCTCAGACGAACTTTTATCGATCGGGCTTGTGCATTGAATATTAATATTTTTATATGTAATTTGTCGATTTTTTATCAAATCAAATGCAAAGTGTTGTTTAAGTATATTTGATAAGTAGTGAAACATGCTCAAATGAACTTTTATTGAATCAACTTGAGTCAAGTATTAAGTAGGTTTGATTTAAGGAAAATAAAAATAAAATTGGTGTTATATATTTTTTATTTTCTTGAACATGCATGTGCAGTGCGCATGCCCTTTTTCCCTTAAAAAAAATTGAATTATCAGCCATGTGACAAGCACGCGGCCAACTTGACAGTGATTTTAAAATTTACTTAAAGGAAGTGTTAAATGTGAAAAGGTCTATCCTAATTAGATTTTAATTCCAATTTTTTCTACTCGTTTCTACAATTTATGTCCAACCAAACACATCCAATTGCAACCTACGCAGGTTTTACCCATATCGTTACTAGAGACCCATTAAGTAACCGCTTGACAAGGAAGGCTAAACAAGTGACGTCCACAATATAGTACGGTTGCTACAAAATTAATTCACAACTTATATGTTCGATAAACAAAAGCTGGTTTATGTTTGACTTTACTAGAAAAGAAGGAAATTCGCATCGAAATTACCACTGATTTTGGAAAAAATCGGTCAGGATTATAAAATTCCGACCGGAATAACCGGTTGAAAAAAGACGGGTCGGAATCGTATTCCGACCGAAATTCCGACCGGTCAAATTCCGACGGAAAATTTCGATGGGAATTTATATTATTCCCACTGAAATTATATATTCCCACAGAAACTAATTTCGGTGGGAATATATAATTCAGAAATTTATTTTGATTTCTATTTTTTTTACATTCCCATCTCAATTTCAATTTTTCTTTTCGTTTTTTTTTTAATTTTGAATCTGTATGAATTCCCGACAATTAATTACATAGCAAAGTTCAATTTACTCATAACAAAATATTCAATTATTACATATATTACAAATATTCAATAATACGTACATACATATATACTTTGACAACACAATATTCTAATTAAACAAAACAAATGCGGTACAATATTCTAAAATAATCATAAGACTACATATTTGGTGTTTCAGAAACATCGTCCGAGTTTGACATCTGAGAATGTCTCGGCGGGGGAGGTTGATGAGCTAGAGCACCATGATTCAAAAATATAAGGAAAGTGTTTGGTTGAATAATATCAGGGAAGTTTCGATAAATACCTGGCTGCGTAAGATTAGACATATTTACATACTGTTTAGGTTGAGACGGGTCAGCCTGATGGTGGAAGGGTTCGTTGACCGTGGAATTTTGACTGGGTTGCGAAGGTTGACCAGTCCGATTTTGCAAAGCAAGGTTCAACATCGTCCTATACTGCTCCAACTCGGCTTGGTGTCTTGACTGCATTGTTTCAATGTTCTCACGCATTGTTGCCATTTGAGATTCTACTTGTGCAAGTCTTTCGACGGTCTGTGGATGAGGTTGGGGATCACCGTAATTGTTTTGCGTTCGTGTATTACGCAAAGGATGTACACTATTAGCCCGACCTGACAGTCCGACCACAGTCCCTTTGTTCGACACACCTTGTGTTTGTACCCATACCTGCAATCACAACAATCTAACATTTAAATTCGGTACAAAATGCCATATATTCAATATATACACGCCAAAAGGAAATTGCAAGTAATAAAATGAGCAGACATCCATTGATAACACAAATATGTAGCATTTTCAGTAAAATAATCCTTCTTCACTAAATTTCTAGATCGATCTGATGCATTTGAAAACTATTTTAAAAAAAATTGAATGAACCCGAGGGTCATACCTTCATTTGAACATCGCGAGGCGGGGTAATAGGTTTTTCTCCTTCCTGACTTATATGACGGGCTATGTTTTCCAAATATTGATTCTGTACATAACACATTGTTAAGCCTAATTACATATATAAGTGTTTGGTTGAAAAAATGATTTAAATTATGCAACTTACATATGCAGCTTCTGTCTCAGCTATAGACCATATAATATTCCCATTTTCATCTTTTCTTGTGTACATCTTCAAAAAAACTTCGTCTACCCTTGGTTCACGACCCAATTCATCTCGCTGGAATATAAGTAAATAAATTATGTATTTTTGGAAATGACTAATAACTCTAACTAACTTACCATTTCTTTTTTGTATGCCGAACGAGGTTTAGCCCCACCATAATGCACTATTTTGCCACGTCCATCACAATTTGATGCTCGATTTTGCGAGGCCCGTGCTGACATCTCATCGAATTTCTCTGTTTCCCAATATTCCACTAACTCGGCATATTGTTCCTCGTTTAAAGTTTGTGGCTTTTCTTTCCTGTAATTATGAGTGTAGTACATTTTGCCCTTGAAAGATTTCGACATCTTATGATCAAAAAGCCTCCTAATTCGTCGATCATCAATTGGGTTCCAACGGAAAAATCTCTGCAAGTCAATGCAATTAGTATATTAGATTAGTGTGAACCAAAATTCATATCGGACTGAAATTAAATACATACCTTAAACTAGTTAAACCACATGTCTCTATCCCTTATTGGGACCTTTCCGTAAGTTGGGGCAGTAGTTTTATTATGTTCATCAATTATGTTGCCTATTTTACTGGTAGCTTCTCCATTAAACTCCCCAAACCTGAATGTGAGAAAAATATCGATTAATCAACAATTAATCCGACAAAATAGAGTAAAATTAATTGATTAAAAAAAACACGCCATACTCGTTTTCGATAGTAGGATATATGAATAACCTACTATCAACATCCCCATTACTAGGGCCGGCATCATC
Organism: Penstemon davidsonii; assembly: GCA_034814905.1. Classification (NCBI taxonomy): domain Eukaryota; kingdom Viridiplantae; phylum Streptophyta; class Magnoliopsida; order Lamiales; family Plantaginaceae; genus Penstemon; species Penstemon davidsonii. Next base: position 13,105,113 of record JAYDYQ010002688.1, read on the forward strand.
GACATTTGGCTGCATATTTAAGACGCTCGGTCTTGCATGATCAAAACGCGATGCAAATGAACCATGTCCAACACTAGGAACAATACTGGGACTAGCATCATCATCATGATCCGGTGAATGTCTAGGTGTATATGTGTAAAATGCTGGATGGAGGTTCGACAACTCCATTTGGGGCTCGGGTATACCCCTACCCCTACCCCTACCCCTACCTCTACGATCCCTATCTCCGCTACGAGCTCTTTCTCGATGTGACATCTGCATTTAAGAATAATTTGTTAAGATATATAATGACAATTAATAACATAATATAATAATGACAATTCATTCAATTCATTAAAAATAACTTACAATAAAGAAATACATACATATATACACTAGAGTTACATGCAAATTAAATATTATAATGAATATTTAATTTAATACGATTTAAAACAAATAATCCGTTATCTTAAGCAAACAAAACAATGAATATAACAAGAAGAATGTTTCAACATTAAATTATTATTTTTTATATAGTTCAATGAAAATAATAATGTTATCTAATTCTATAAAAGTCAATTCAACCTCAAAACAAAGTTTAAAGTAAATGTAATCTAATTCTATAATTCAATGAAATTTTTTGTATAATAATCGATTATTATCAATCCTAAAATTAGAATTCAACTATACATATAAACCCTAACTAACTAAAAATTCTAATACGTACAAGCCCTAAATTAAAATTTTCACCAAATTAGGCTCAATCAAATTTTCAACAACACTATATAATATATATAAGTTAAGTTCTAATTTAAAATGGGACTTACAAAAAACTCTAAATTAATTTAATCCCAAATTTAGGCCCTTTATTTTCAATTCAATAAAGATATAAATCCCTAATTGAAACTCAATTCAACCACTAAATCAAGTTTAAAGTAGATATTATATAATTCTGTATCAACCGAATAACAATTTCTACTAATTAATATCTAGATCTAGAACAAAAACATGTAATTTGTTATATAAAATGCCAAATTGAAATATATATAGTATATAAATATATACCTCTAGATCTTGATATGAAGAAGAAAGAATGGTGGTGCTAGCTACGGTTGTTCTAGTGCTACGGCGGCGGTGGTGTCCTTTATTGGTGGCTGAATTAGTGAGGTGGTGGTGGTGGTGCTACGTACCGGTGGTGGTGTCCGTGTAAGCTAGGAAGATGATAGCTAGATGGAAATTGAGGTGGTGGTGGTGGTGTTGTTCGGCATAGAAGGAAACAAGAGGAGAATATTTTTTTTTTTTTGAATGGAATGCGATCGGGACATAATTAATTAAAGACAAAGAAAAATATTCCCACCGATTTGGGATTGAAATCGGTAGGAATAAATTCCCACCAATTTCATTGGGAATATATAATATTCCGACCGACCCGAGATCAGTGGGAATATTTAATATTCCGACCGAATAAATCGGTCGGAGAATTAGCATTTATTAATTTTTTTATTTCAAAAATATTTTGACCGATTTGTAAATCGGTCGGAATTTATCCCGTTAATTCGGATATATATATCTAAATTCCGACCGATTTACAATCGGTCGGAATTTTCACAACCTTATTTCAACTGAAAATAATTTCGGTGGGAATTTTTGAAAATTCCCACCGATTTATGTTCGATGGGAATATTTCGGTGGAAATCTATAATTTTTCTAGTAGTAATTATTAAACATAGCATACCAAGCTCGAATAACTTTAAAAACTCTATTCGAGTTCAACTAGAGAAGCCAAAAATGATAAAAACATACTCGAGTTGAACTCAATCAAATTAAGTTCGTTTGAAACTCAAATACTCAATGTATCTAATACACAATATGAAACTCGATTAATAAATTAAATCAAGCTTTAACAAAGTGATGTTCGACTCAGCTCATACTTGTTTACATTCCTAGCCGTCATTATCACATGTTGCTACCATGTCACTCTCCCTACTGCAAAATGGCCTAAATAAACCCTCCACAAGACTTTCCAATCACTCATATACCAACTAAGTGGGATTTTGGTATGTCATTTCCTGTGGTCACTCCTATTGCGTACAATGTGAGCTAAGTAGAACCTACTTTTGGCAATCTCAGGTGATGATAAGTGGAACATATATATTGAAAAAGCAAAGAACCACTAAGGTTTTTGGCAAAAACCCTGCTCAGCTCATTAACAGACCAAACATGCAATAATACACTGACATATCATGCCTGTCTATGAGTGCTACAAATTGCCTGAGCAGTTAAATAAAACCTATGTTTGGTTCTTGGACGTAAATGAAAATGAACCGAAAAGAAAGCTCAATGTTCTATCATTTGACCAGACCAGGCCCACAATAGATGGCTGGGCCGAAGCTAAGACTTAATTATTTCACCCTAAACTCGGTCCACTTGAAACTGGAGTTACATTTATGCGTTCTTCCATAAGAAAATCGTTATTTTTTTTAATAGGTTCTAGATATGTAGATTTATTGATGAGTGAATTGCATTTTTAATACCAATTTTTTACCTACTTTAGATATTTGGTACCAAACTTCAAAAAAAAAATATTTGATACCAAGATTGAAGGATTTTTTTCACATTTCCTTGAGCTTTAATAATGATTTTTGGTAACAGAACTACAAAACTATAACAGAAGGGGGTAAGTGTTACAATTGATACTTTAGGGGGTAACAGATACCACCTCCACACTTTAAGGGGAGAAACTGTATTTCACCCATTTGCAAACTTTGCACGAGGGCTGAACTTTAACAAAAAAGAAAACAATAAACTACCTCAACCTATGAACTAAAGAATATTAGTTAATTTGTCAAATGAACAATTTATTTACTAGCGCATGCATGCATGCGTTGGTCGTGGACTCTTTTATTTTATATTATATATTATATGTAGACTGATTCTGATTTGTGAGGTGGTTTCAATCTGGTTTTGCATGGATCTGAAACATGGTTTTGGCTGGATATATCTGGTTCTTGATCAGGTTTTCAGTTGAGGTGCAATAGAATTTTTCTTCTTATTTTGTTTTCTTTAGAGGATTGTGACATTGTCACGCTCTAAGCTCCAAGGCTAAATTAAAGGTTCCCTGCACAAACATTTCTGTGTGTGTTTTTGTATTTGTTAGTGATGTGAAATATTTTAATATATATATAATAATAAAAAGAGTAAAAGGTGTTGGCCCAAAAATTATGTATAACAACCCTAGTGTATGTCAAAATTTCTTTTATGGTATACCACTCACTCTTTCCCATAATTTTCGTTCAAATAGCTATCGGAGTCAAACTTTTCAATTTTGTAAGTGACTTTTCAAGTTAAATTTGTTACATTTGTTGCGTAGGAGAACTTCTAAATAATAAAACAGGTGTTGTTATATAATACTATCAAATTATTATTGAATTAAATTAGTTAGATTATTTTTTTATAATTTTTGAAATTATTCAAGTTGACCGGTCAACTGTACCACGAGATCAAAAAAAATATGGGACGAAGATATATTCGGAGTCGATAATGTATATAAGAAAACCAATGTGATAATATAAGTGGACGTTGAACATTTAACACGTCTGTAAAGAATCAAATGAAATTGGCTACATGTGTATTAGACGTGACTTAGTTCCTCCAAAACCCATCCTTTCGTCAACCAACTTATTGTTGCGGTCAATATATGCCGTTAAAACGAAATGGGAAATGACTTCTGAACAATGATCAGTTACCACATTATATATAATCAGCCACCATAATTTATGTTGTGCAACTTTTAATTTTCATTTATAATACCATTGAAATGAAATCATGAAATTTATAATTTTATTTCTTTTTAAACATTGGATTAATGCTTTTTTTTTTCTAGGCACTCGGTGACTTGGGTATGCAACTGCATAATTTTTTTATTTGTTATAGTATTGAGACTAAATGTCCAACATGAGTTGAAAATTATAGTTAAGTCCATCTTATAAAATCTTGTACAATCCCCACTTGATAAACTAATTTTTTAGGTTGAATTAGACCAAAATCATGTAAGTGATAGATTAGCTCTTTATATGCTTTAACTACAGATTGACCCCCCATACTCTATTAAATTGTAATTTCCAAATGTCATTAATATTAATAGGACTCTCAATAAGGAATAGTCTATCATATACGATCGAAGTAGACATATTTAAGAGGCATTTATGAATATATTATAAACAAATTAGAATTTAACAAACAAATTATGAACCATTGCCTTTAAGGTCTCTTTCTCTAAATTAACTTTGAAGAAATATAAAACTGTATCAATCATTCGATAACAAATGAAGTATATAATAGGTTCAAATTCCTAAACATATTAAACAACCACGTATAGATATTCAGCTATAAAGAAACATTTTGTGTGTTCATGCAGCGGGCTGGAGAGTTGCACTAAGAACGGTTGCCACTTCTTTCACATTCAAGCTGAATTATTTCTCCATCTGCCATTATAAAATAAAGCAAAAATTCATAATGTTTGCAATTTTTCGTCCTAATATTTCACAATGTTAATTGTCGCTTATCTCAATTTTGTGGAGTACTCTCTCAAAAGTTAAATAAATAATAATTTTATGACAAAATTGCAGAAAACGTCACAAATTAATTAGTGATTTTGGATTTTCGTCCCAAACTACATCACCTCATCGTCCCACAGTTAATTATGAGACGGAAATTGGGCATGTGTCCGTTAAATTGTCACATGGTTGCTTACGTGACATGACGTGACAAATTTTAGCATGAACAATTATATAATATTGCAGAATTCGTCCCAAACTAATTACAAGATTGAACTGTTATTTCCTTTAAATTAGAAATTTAATATTGGGACTAAATTCATACAAAATGGTAAATTACGGGACGAAATTCGACAAGTTGATATATTTTGGGACGAAAACTAAAATTAGTAATTAATTTGGGAAAATATTCCGAAAAAAATATTAAATACGGGACAAAATTCGGTGAGGTGATATATTTCAAGACGAAAATCCAAAATTACTAATTAGTTTGGGATGTTTCTGCAATTTTACCTAATTTTATTATTTCTAAAAACATCTACACAAACTCTACATAAAGTAACATACATATTATACAATATGAATATTATAATTTGACACAAAAATCTTTCATATTTTATATCAACATCTAGACTTTATCAAAAAAATCTTACATCTATTTTATTTTTCCAACTAATTCTATCAAAAAAAAAAAATATTACATTATTTCATGATCTCGAATATCTATCCATCAAATAACAACACAAACAGTGAAGTTATAATCTACATGGGGACTTTAAGAAATTTTTCAAGTTTCAAGTCTGAGACTCAAAACATTAATCCCAGGCCGGCGACAGCCTGGGAACTTCTCCAAAGTCGTCGCCGGCCTGGAATCGGAGATCCCAGGCCATTGCCGGACTGGGAAGATGGCGGCGGTGATTCGGTGGGTTGGACTGAGATTAGGGTTTACATTTCTTTATTTCTTTTTTTTTTCTTAGGGGTATTTTGGTATTTAATGAATTAGGATGGTTCAACACGTGGCAAGCTATGATTGAACGGTTTCGTGACTACAAAGACCACCCCTACTTGGTTAGCTCTTACATTTTCCCTCCATATTTCTGTTGCATGCTGTTGTTATACTCTGTTATTTACCTCTTCTTCTTTACAAGTCTCATTAGAGAATCCATAATTTTGTATTATTTTCTTCATCTGAAAGAAAAGAGAAATTGATATTAATGGAGAAGTGTTCTTACGGTAAATTATATTCAATTTCTCACATGCATTTGATTAATTGTTTAACAGAATTCATTTTCAACATACACTAATGTACATAATTTTGTACAATTTTCTTCATCTGAAAGAAAAGAGAAATTGATATTAATGGAGAAGTGTTCTTACGGTAAATTATATTCAATTTCTCACATGCATTTGATTAATTGTTTAACAGAATTCATTTTCAACATACACTAATGTACAGAATTTTGTACAATTTTCTTCATCTGAAAGAAAAGAGAAATTGATATTAATGGAGAAGTGTTCTTACGGTAAATTATATTCAATTTCTCACATGCATTTGATTAATTGTTTAACAGAATTCATTTTCAACATACACGAATGTACAAAATTTTGTATAATATTCTTCATCTGAAAGGAAAAGGAAATTAATATTAATGGAGAAGTGTTCTTGCGGTAAAATTATATTCAATTTCTCACATGCAATTGATGAATTGTTTATTGCGATCATTTTAGATGTAGTTAGTTGTACAGTACATACACGAATGTACAAAATTTTGTATAATTTTCTTCATCTGAAAGGAAAAAGAAATAGATATTAATGGAGAAATATTCTTAGGCAATACTATTATATTCAAATTCTCACATGCAATTGATTATTTCCAATCAATTTCTCCCATTATTTCCAGTAATATTTATTTCTTTTTCTTTGCAGATGATATCGTCAATTCAATTGACCAAGAAATGAAAAATTTGGACTATATCAAAAATTTGTTTGAAGTAGGCTACGTTGATGTTGCTGAAGTCGTCGGTAAGTATGATTGGATTCCCATGCATGAAAAAATTATCATGTTTGGTAGTCGTTAATCACAAATGAAATTGCATATACTGAACATGATATCATAATTTATCACAAGTTTTATTAGGAAAACAAAATGTCATACTTCATGTATCCACCTAAAATTATCACGTTTTCGCTGCAATATCTGCTTTCTGTTATGCATTTAGGCTCTAAAACATTAGATGATCCATCTGGCATGTTCATTCCCCATTGTAACCCTCCACACGGTTCATTTTCCTTAAACCATTTTCTGGATTTAGATGTTATTGTTTGTACTGGATTGCTTCTGACGAATTGGTTAAGGTACTATTTCCTATAATTTCTTAATTTTTGGGTCTTTACTCCACATAGTATCAATAATTAAAAAAAGCTCCAAGCGAGATTATACCTTCCATATCAATCAAACATATTTCATAGTTCTTCAGCGACAGAGTCAAAAGAGTCACATCTAATGAGTACTGCAAACAATTTCTAGAAATATGAAAATAGTGGTCATAGAAAATACAGACATGTAAGGATTTTTTTCCCGAAGGGTAGACATTCAGATGAATCAAGTAGAATAATAAGTAGAGAGGAAACTCGGGAAAGATGTTTTCTTGTAAATAGTTTTGCATGAATATAAAACGAATATCTTGCATTTTGAACTTTCACTTACTTTGCAAGTAAAAACTGTACATCACAATTCAAAATTCTTAAAATCACGATCATAAGAACCTGATCGACCCTAGTTAATCCATAAACTGAGGTCTGATGCTCATGAACTCTTGGCCAAACCCAATGGGAGGGGTTGGGCTCCTTCAAATAAATTGGGGGGGTTGGGCTCCGGGTTGGGTTGGGGGTTGGGCTGGGGTTAGCTGGGGAGCTCCAAGGAGCTCCCCAACTACCTCGGCAGGCGCGTCCAAGCGCCTGCCAGCACGCGCCCAGGCAGCAATCAGGGGACGCCAAGTGGCGTCCCCTAATTAAATTTTTATTTTTTAGTTTTGTTTTAAGTTTGTGTATTATTATTTAATAGTATAGTATATTTATGTAATTTGTGATATAATTTTTAGTTCAAATTTTTTTGTTTATTGTTCATATTTTTTATGACATTTTAATTTATTGAATTATAATTTTAATTTTATTTTAAAAAATGACAAGTACAACTAAATCATTTAATTAGAATATTGGTGGCTATATATATATTTTAACAATATAATTTTTCAATATAATCTTGTCATATCCACTTGCCGATGATATGTGTTCTTGTATTTTATTTTATTTTCCTTTGTTGCGTGGTAGAACTTTTTTTAATTCGATGATGTATTTTTGTGTTGTACTACGGCAATTTAATGAATGTTTTTATTATTATTATTATTCTTAATTTATATATTTAAATATTATTAATAATTTAATTATATTATTATTATTATTATTATTATTATTATTATTATATTTGTTATTATTATTAGTAGTATTATTATTATTATTAGTATTATAATTATATAATTATTATAATGGTGAGAGTGAGGAGGAATTAAATTGAGATTAAATGAAGTAGAAAGCCCCATAATTGGATTTTAATAGACAAGTGGGGCAGCTGAGGAGCTCCGGAGCCTCCCCCTAGCCCCCAGCATTGGGTTTGCCCTTATGCACTGCACACAATTTAGTTAGACTCTCTTCTTTTTCCCTCCATAAGCCCTTATGCACTGCACACAATTTAGTTAGACTCTCTTCTTTTTTCCTCCATAAGTAGTCCATTAAAATTTGGCAAATTTTACTTTTTCTTTGCAGTACAAAAAAATGATATTGAGAATGTCGAAATCTGCAATGATGATGTGGTTGATGGAGTCTATAAATTCAGAGGCTTTGGGCCCTCCATGAAGAGCGATGTGGCTGACGTCGTCGAAAAGTCTAGTTTTCAGACTTCAATTTACCATGGAAAAGGCTTTCGGGCAACTTTGCAAATTTTGCGAGCTCAAGGATCATTGATTATGGACAACACTCAACCTGAAGTAGGCAACGTTGATGTTGTTGAAGTCGTCGGTAAGTATGATCGCATTCCAAAGTATGAATAAATGATCATGTTTGGTAGTCGTTAATCATAAATGAAATTGCATATACTGAACATGATATCATAATTTATCACAAGTTTTATTAGGAAAACAATCTGTCATACTTCATGTTACCACCTGAATTTATCACGCTTTTGCTTTAATATCTGCTTTCTAATATGCATTCAGGCTCTAAAACTTTAGATGATCCATTTGGCATGTTCATTCCCCATTGTAACCCTCCACACGGTTCATTTTCCTTAACCATTTTCTTGATTTAGATGTTATTGTTTGTACTGGATTGCTTGTGACAAGAATAGGTTAAGGGACTATTTCCTTTTCTGGTCATTACTCCACATAGTATCAATAACCTAAAAAAGCTCCAAGCGAGGTTATACCTTCTATAGCAATCAAACACATGTCATAGTTCTTCAGCGACAGAGTCAAGAGAATCACATCTAATGAGTACTGCAGACATTTTCTAGAAATATGAAAATAGTGGTTATAGAAAAAAGAGACATTTAAGCCTTTTTTTTTCCCCAAAAGGTAGACATTTAGGATTTCACAGACAAATCATGTAAAATAATATGTCAAGTAGAGAGGAAACCTAGGAAATAAGTTTCCTTGTAAATAGTTTTGCATGAATATAAAACGAATCTCATGCATTTTGAACTTGTACTTACTTTGCATGTCAAAACAGTACAACACAATTGATAATTCTTAAAATCACGATCATAAGAACCTGATCGACCCTAGTTAATCCATAAACTGAGGTATGCTGCTCATGAACTCTTATGCACTGCACACAATTTAGTTAGACTGTTTTCTTTTTCTCTCCATAAGTAGTCCATTAAAATTTAGCAAATTTTTACTTTTTCTTTGCAGTACAAGAAAATGATATTGAGAATGCTGAAATCTACAATGATGATGTGGCTGATGTAGTCTATAAATTCAGAGGCATTGGGCCCTCCATGAAGAGCGATGTGGCTGACGTCGTCGAAAACTCTAGTGTTCAGACTTCAATTTACCATGGAAAAGGCTTGGGGGCAACTTTGCAACTTTGCAAATTCTCCAAAGTATGAATAAATGATCATGTTTGGTAGTCAATAATCCTAAATGAAATTGCATATACTGATCATGATATCATAATTTATCACAAGTTTTATTAGGAAAACAATCTGTCACACTTCATGTTACCACCTGAATTTATCACGTTTTTGCTGCAATATCTGCTTTCTGATATGCACTCAGGCTCTAAAACTTTAGATGATCCATCTGGCATGTTCATTCCCCATTGTAACCCTCCACACGGTTCATTTTCCTTAACCATTTTTTTGATTTAGATGTTATTGTTTGTACTGGATTGCTTGTGACAAGAATAGGTTGAGGGACTATTTCTTTTTTGGTCTTTACTCCACATAGTATCAATAACCTAAAAAACTCCAAGCGAGGTTATACCTTCCATAGCAATCAAACATATGTCATAGTTCTTCAGCGACATAGTTAAAAGAATCACATCTAATGAGTACTGCAGACATTTTCTAGAAATATGAAAATAGTGGTCATAGAAAAAAGAGACATTTAAGGCTTTTTTTTTCCCAAAAGGTAAACATTTAGGATTTCACAGACAAATCATGTAGAATAATATGTCAAGTAGAGAGGAAACCTAGGAAATAAGTTTGCTTGTAAATAGTTTTGCATGAATATAAAACGAATCTCATGCATTTTGAACTTGCACTTACTTTGCAAGTAAAAACAGTACAGCACAATTCAAAATTTTTAAAATCACGACCATAAGAACTGATCGACACTAGTTAATCCGTAAACTGAGGTATGCTGCTCATGAAGTCTTATGCACTGCACACAATTTAGTTAGACTCTCTTCTTTTTCCCTCCATAAGTAGTCCATTAAAATTTGGGAAATTTTACTTTTTCTTTGCATCACAAGAAAATGATATTGAGAATGCTGAAATCTGCAATGATGATGTGGCTAATGGAGTCTATAAATTTAGAGACCTTGGGTCATCCATGAAGAGCGATGTGGCTGACGTCGTCGAAAACTCTAGTGTTCAGACTTCAATTTACCATGGAAAATGCTTGGGGGCAACTTTTCAAATTTTGCGAGCTCAAGGATCATTGATTATGGACAACACTCAACCTGAAGTAGGCAACGTTGATGTTGCTGAAGTCGTCGGTAAGAATGATCGCATTCCAAAGTATGAATAAATGATCATGTTTGGTAGTCGTTAATCATAAATGAAATTGCATATACTGAACATGATGTCATAATTTATCACAAGTTTTATTAGGAAAACAATCTGCCATACTTTATGTATCCACCTGAATTTATCACGTTTTTGCTGCAATATCTGCTTTCTGATATGCATTCAGGCTCTAAAACTTTAGATGATCCATCTGGCATGTTCATTCCCCATTGTAACCCTCCACACGGTTCATTTTCCTTAACCATTTTTTTGATTTAGATGTTATTGTTTGTACTGGATTGCTTGTGACAAGAATAGGTTAAGGGACTATTTCCTTTTTCGGTCTTTACTTAACATAGTATCAATAACCTAAAAAAGCTCCAAGCGAGATTATACCTTCCATAGCAATCAAACACATGTCATAGTTAGAGTTAAAAGAATCACATCTAATGAGTACTGCAAACATTTTCTAGAAATATGAAAATAGTGGTCATAGAAAAAAGAGACATTTAAGGCTTTTTTTTCCTTAAAGGTAGACATTTAGGATTTCACAGACAAATCATGTAGAATAATATGTCAAGTAGAGAGGAAACCTAGGAAATAAGTTTTCTTGTAAATAGTTTTGCATGAATATAAAACGAATCTCATGCATTTTGTACTTGCACTTACTTTGCAACTAAAAACAGTACAACACAATTCAAAATTCTTAAAATCACGACCATAAGAACCTGATCGACCCTAGTTAATCCATAAACTGAGGTATGATGCTCATGAACTCTTATGCACTGCACAAAATTTAGTTAGACTCTCTTCTTTTTCCATCCATAAGTAGTCCATTTAAATTTGGCAAATTTTACTTTTTCTTTGCAGTACAAGAAAATGATATTGAGAATTCTGAAATCTGCAATGATGATGTGGCTGATGGAGTCTATAAATTCAGAGGCCTTGGGCCCTTCATGAAGAGCGATGTGGCTGACGTTGTCGAAAACTCTAGTGTTCAGACTTCAATTTACCATGGAAAATGCTTGGGGGCAACATTGCAAATTTTGCGAGCTCAAGGATCATTGATTATGGACAACACTCAACCTGAAGTAGGCAACGTTGATGTTGTTGAAGTCGTCGGTAATATGATCGAATTCCAAAGTATGAATAAATGATCATGTTTGGTAGTCGTTAATCATAAATGAAATTCCATATACTGAGCATGATGTCATAATTTATGACAAGTTTTATTAGGCAAACAATCTGTCATACTTCATGTATCCACCTGAATTTATCACGTTTTTGCTGCAATATCTGTTTTCTGATATGCATTTAGGCTCTAAAACTTTAGATGATCCATCTGGCATGTTCATTCCCCATTGTAACCCTCCACACGGTTCATTTTCCTTAACCATTTTCTTGATCTAGATGTTATTGTTTGTACTGGATTGCTTGTGACAAGAATAGGTTAAGGGACTATTTTCTTTTTTGGTCTTTACTCCACATAGTATCAATAACCTAAAAAAGCTCCAAGCGAGGTTATACCTTCCATAGCAATCAAACACATGTCATAGTTCTTCAGCGACAGAGTCAAAAGAATCACATCTAATGAGTACTGCAGACATTTTCTAGAAATATGAAAATAGTGGTCATAGAAAAAAGAGACGTTTAAGGCTTTTTTTTTCCCGAAAGGTAGACATTTAGGATTTTACAGACAAATCATGTAAAATAATATGTCAAGTAGAGAGGAAACCTAGGAAATAAGTTTCCTTGTAAATAGTTTTGCATGAATATAAAACGAATCTCATGCATTTTGAACTTGTACTTACTTTGCAAGTAAAAACAGTACAGCACAATTGATAATTCTTAAAATCACGATCATAAGAACCTGATCGACCCTAGTTAATCCATAAACTGAGGTATGCTGCTCATGAACTCTTATGCACTGCACACAATTTAGTTAGACTCTCTTCTTTTTCCCTCCATAAGTAGTCCATTAAAATTTGGCAAATTTTACTTTTTCTTTGCAGTACAAGAAAATGATATTGAGAATGCTGAAATCTGCAATGATGATGTGGCTGATGGAGTCTATAAATTCAGAGACCTTGGGCCCTCCATGAAGAGCGATGTGGCTGACATCGTCGAAAACTCTAGTGTTCAGACTTCAATTTACCATGGAAAAGGCTTGGGGGCAACTTTTCAAATTTTGCGAGCTCAAGGATCATTGATTATGGACAACACTCAACCTGAAGTAGGCAACGTTGATGTTGCTGAAGTCGTCGGTAAGTATGATCTCATTCCAAAGTATGAATAAATGATCATGTTTGGTAGTCGTTAATCATAAATAGAATTGCATATATTGAACATGATGTCATAATTAAAATAATAAATTATATAATTAAAAACTATTTAATATTTATTAAAATAATAAATTATATAATTATTTAAATAAATATTAAATAGTTTTTAATTATATAATTTATTATTTCAATAAATATTAAATAGATTAATGCAATTATATAAATTTTATATTTAAAAAATATGTTTTCTTAATTTTGGTGATATTTATGTTAAAGTATTATATAATTTATTAATATTATTTGATAAATTAAATTAGTTATTTAAATAAAATAAGTAAAATTTTCAAATTGGTCCGCACGTGGTCTTATTCGAGTCAAATTTGAAATTTGGCAACAATGAGGACTAAAATCGTCACTAAATTTGGAGGTGTGGGGTTTTTTTGGTAACCTGAAATGTTATGGGGTAAAATTATCAGTCAACATAAGTAATGGCATCAACTTTGCAATTAGTCTTAACTGCCAACTTTTAACGGTTGTACCAAATGTGTCACAATTTGTTAAAGCTCTGTACCAAATGTGTTGGACACATAAAGCTATGTACCAAAAGTGGGAATTGACATATAGCTCTGTACCAAAAATGCAATTCTCTTCGTGCTGATCTTGAAAAGTAGCAACCGGATCCTAATTCGGTGGATATCCCGGATTTGGATAAATTATCCGGATCCGTTTAGCATATTTATCAAAAAGAAAAAAAATCATTTTCCTTCAAAATCACTTGTAGATTCCACCACCATGAATTAAAAATGTAATATTTTACTTATTTCATCAAAACTATTGTTTGAAAATTGTAAAAGATGGAATATGGTAGACAAATATAAACGATAAAAATTATCCATATTCGCTCCGTATAATTCGGATTACGGATTTTCTTAATCGGATCCATAATCGGACAATTATCCTAATAAATGAAACCGAATTTGGATTGAATCCGGATTGAAATTCGCCCTGACGATTTATTATTATGGCTTCCCTTTTAGAGGCTAGAGTTCCAATGATTTGGAAGGGCAAGGTGTTTGGGCTGTTTGGCCAAGGCAGTCTCGATCCAAGAGGCATTCGGCCTGTTTTGGTGGGCGGGGTTAAATCCAAACAAGGCCTTAACTTCTATTCTTATCCTTATTCTTTAGCTTCAGATGAAGAATTTACTACTTGACTTCTTGTTACTGTCTTACAACAAAATTTAACTATTAATACCATTGAATTGCTTTTAATTTGTTGTATTTTTAACTTACATTTTTTATTTTTTATAAAGAAATATAACCATATTATATTTTATATGAACTTACAAATTAGTATCATATTACCGTTATGATATAAGTTAGATAAATATTATATAATTTAATTTAAATATATTCTACGATTTTATATATTTTTAATCAGTTGTAGGATAATATTTAAATTTTATGCATATTACATATACTTTAAAATTAAATATATTTATTATATCATTATGACGTTATTCGGTTCGACCAATAGTCCGACCGGTTTGATTAGTAAAATCAGTCGACTCACCGGTTCTGAAAACATTGGATGAAATCAAATAATTCCTGATGAACATTAATATTAATATAAAAATAACTTAGAATTAAAATTTCATAGCAATTATATAACATACTAATTATAATACAAGTAAAATCGTACCTTGGACGAATCATCATTAAACATTATTTGAGAAGGAATTGAAATCTCTTTTCTGCGTATTTCAGTGACTGGTTCATTTTTGCGATCAATTAAGTCTAGCTCTTATTATTAGAAAATTTGTTCCCCGTAGATTTATTCCATAATATCATTTTTGCGATCAATTAAGTCACGCCATATAAAGTTTTTAATTAATTAAGATAGTCAAAATTACTACATAAAATTGGACTTTTTATTCTAACTTTATTTAATTTTTGGTTCTTATCACATCATTTCCATTTGAGATGTAAAAAGTTTTTTAGTTAAGACCGAAAAATCGCAAATCCTTCTTTCGTCAAATATTCTTAACATTATTTGTAGTTCTCGTCAACTCACCTCATTTTCATTAAACTTAGGACCAGAAGTGCAAAATTAAAATAATTGTATAATAAACGAAGATTGTTCTACAAAATCAAAAGTACAAAATATTTAAAAAAAATTGAGAGAAAGTGCAATTATATAAGGAACGTAGAACCTAAAAATCAAGTCACGCTAATCGATGTTCAACTCGATCTTTTTCGATAAAAACTCATTTGAGCACTGTTTGTTATACATCAAACAAGTTTAACAACAATTTCCATTTAATTATTTTTATAGCTTGGAGTGAACTAATTGATTCTCTAAGCTAAGAAGTATGTAAATGTATCAACAAACTCAAGCTCGTCTAGTGTTTGATTTTATAAAACCTCGTTTCGACCGACTTGAATCGTTAACTATTAAACCAAATTCAAGCTCGATAAGAATTTAAATTAAACTCATGTACTCGTTTACGCTCCTAAATAAACAAGATCAAAACTGCAAACATTTTCATAAAATTAAGACCAAAAAGTAAAACATTATAAGTACGTATATGACTCGGTCCCACGAAACCAAAATAAATAAATTAAAATGTTACCATTTTATAACATATTTCCCTATTTCGGCCAAATAATGCAGATGTACAAATATATGTATATATATGATGTACGTACCCTGTGGAAAGTGGTGCATGATAAGAGACAAGCATGCTTAGGTTGTAATGATCTCCACTCGACATCAATCCTTTGCATGTCCGAAGCCAATTGATTCGCAATGTGCCATAGCTTCGCCACGGGGTGGCGAGCCCCTTGCGAATTTTCGTAATATTCTCTGGACGTGTCTCCACCACTGCTCACTCCGCCGCTTCCACTGTCTCACTAATACAGCCGCAGCCGTCGTCACAACCACCGCTACAGCCACCTCCTTTTTTATGATCGATCTTATTGTGGAGTTGATTGATTTGTGGTCCATTTAGTTTAACTATGATTTTGTTGTTTTGGACGGTTTTTCGGATCCATTTTCATCGTTGTTGTGTAATTTTCCTAATTAGCCATTTCAGTTGCAAGAAATTTGAATACATTTTTCTAATTTAATAAGATTTGGAAAATGGACAAGCAAATCTTGAATCGGGCTAATTCAATTTAAGAATTCAACCAGACTCACATCAACCACACAGTCACACTAATACAAGTTAAAAGGCCTACTTTCAAGGCCCACAAGGCTGCTAAAACAAAATTATTTATGTTTTACTTGCTTAAATCCAAGAACCAAGCTTAGCCTAATGGAACGAGGAAATTAAGTCAGGTTTTGGCTGCAGTTTGTAATATTAATGTTGAACAACGTAGAGAAATACGGGACAGTAAGGACGTGAAGTTACCTAGTTCTCTCCTTAATATTCAAGTTCAACCTCATCATAATTAAGGTACATTATCAGTTCAAAACCTACCAACAACATTGTAGAACTACATTTCATGACGGCAAGTAGATAACATTTAAGGTTGGATTTATACACACAGAGATTGATCCTATGGGCCAAACTCAAAACTATGCAATGGGATTGGAAAAAAGGAGTTACAGCATATTCATATGGAGGTAAAACAGCATATAATTACACAATGTGAACATGAAAAACAGATACAAGTCAGAGAAGATTACAAACCAAAAAATTGGTCATCATAGTCCATTAAATTTTAGAATTCTATATCATAAACTACAATCTTATGTCTTGCTTATGCAAAAACAATGACAATAAGAATCAGAGAACTCTGTTATTGTAATTTCAAACCCAACGAATATCCACACCATTAACTTCTATGCGGCAAAACAATGTCCAAATATTTTAGAAAAACAATCATGACTTCATGAGCTCATAAGGCAGGCAACATATCTCATCAGGAAACAACATAAATATACTGAACCCAGTTCTCAAGGCCATTATTCCATCTGAAAGCACGTAAATATATTATCGAATATATACAGGCTTAACTTAATATTCCTCCTATTAGCTACACAAGTTGAACATAATTTGATTAAGCTCTCTGCTCATGTGAACAAATGCCAGTATCTGAAATTCCAGTTCAAATGAGTTTGCTAAATCAAATGCGAAAGGTTAGAAGAACAGCTTCTTTTTTTTCAGAGGAATCAATTACCTATGTTCTTAAAATCCCCGGCACAAAATCAACATGAAAATCAATAGCAAACAATAAACAGGGTGCCAGCAGCAGTGGACACGGGGTCTTTAGACAGTTCTCTGGATTTGGCGCCAACCAATTTCGTGATAAACATCCGATTGCTATGCTGCTTCCTCCCTATTGCTAGAAGTTTAATTTTTGGGTTTTAGGATAATTATTTTTGAAGTGTTTGATTTTCGAGTATTTTGAATTTTTTTATTACAGTGACGGTCTAAAAGGCGGCTGGGAATGGGTTAAAAGTGGAAGTTGCTGCCGTGGAGACGGTGGCCGTCACATCTTTGTCCGTTGCCGGGGAATAATTTGGAGCCCCAGTTAACCCGTTTTGACGTGCGGTCCGGATACGACTCATTTTAGGTTTTTTTTAAGATGATTTCAGCAAATTACTCCCTCAATTTTATATTAATTTGCGCATTTCTTCTTTTCACACAGATTAAGAAATAAGTACATATTTTTATGATAAAATATCTTAAATACCCTTTATAATGATATCTACTTTTTAATTTTTTTAGTGAGTGGTGATCACTTAATTTCCCAACTTAAATGTGAGAAAGGGACAAATTTTAAAAAAAAAATATTTTAAAATTCCAAACATGTCAATTAATTAGAAACAAAAAAATTTGACAAATGTATCAATTAATACGAAATGGAGGGAGTATTTGGCCGCCTTATTTACAACATTACACGGAATGCAACTCGTAAAAAAGGGTTTATTATATAATTAACTTAAAAATAAATGGGTCGAAATTAGCAAAACGGAAAACCCCGAGGCCTTTTGTATAATATTTGAAATTATCCAGGACTTCCAAGTGAGCAAACCTGCAAATTTCACAAAACCTGTGCAGTGAGTAGTGACTGTCTAGTACAAAGCGGAAAACCATTGCTCAGCCGCAACTCACGAAATGGGCGGCGGTCGGAGCAATAGCAGCAGCAGCAGTGGGGAGGAAGACGGAGACGCCGATTGGAAGGCCGCCATAGATTCAGTGGCCACCACCACCGCCACCTTTAATAAAGTTAACTCCAACGGCCTCCCCAACGAGATTGGTGAAAAGCACAAAACCCAATTTAAACACTACCAAATTAAGGTATCTCTCATTTTACCCTAATATCCAAATCCATTATTGAGAAAAAATGAACATACGGACCGATTACCTGCTCATGTATGTGTCTGGTAAATTTTGTAATTTTTGTCTCTTTTAGGAGTTGCTCAATTTAATGAGAATGTTGTTTATGTGTTTGATTATTTGTCTGATAGAGTTGAGAATGCAAGCTTATGTTTTTCTTTAATTATCTTTACTTTTGCCTGTTTTTATGGTATTCAAACTTGGCAGACAAATGTTGTACAACAAATTTTAGGTTTTTTTGGAGCATCATAAATGGCTACTACGAATGTCCTCATTAGGCTATTGCTTTCTTTTCTTCAGTTCAGTTGTGTTCTCTAGAGCAAAATCCAAGTTGCTGTATTTGCATATTTCCATTGATTATTTGGAAATACTCAACATGGAAATGAGTATGACTTCTAAGTGTCAAATGAATTTGTTAAACATTGTGGATCCCCAAGAAAAAGAATGTATATTGAACATGCTAAATTACATAATTCCCATCATTAGAATTGAAACCGCATTAACTTCTTGTAAAATTCATTATCCATATGACAGGGGCAGAAGTTATTGGATGAACTTATAGAGAAGAATATCGAATGGGTCACAGATACAGTTCATGTTCCGGAGAAAGATCCTGCAGAAGATGGCGGTGGAATTCGACTTTTTAAAAACGCGCCCCCGGGGATAAAGTTTGACCACGTAGGTGAGTAGACGTCATCTTACCATATATACTGCAAACATTTTCTGAAAAAAAAAAACCTTATCAGATGAAACTGCCCAAGTATCTCTTCTTGAAATATCTGATAATAGAAGTTGTATTTGTTCCCAGACGAGCTTCAAGGACCGAAAAAGAAACCAAAACTTCTTCCTGGAGAAGAACTTGATGAAAAATCCAAAAAGGTGTCCTTACAATATTGCTTATGCTGCTATTAATTGGCTCTTAATTTGTGTTATTGCCTTCTGAGTTAACTAAGAATTAATTTAATTTTGTAGTTTAGGAAGCAACTTCAATCTGTTGCTGTTGATGGGGTTGATATAATTACTGCAGCAAGAACTTCAAGCCAGAAGTCGCTAGCTAAGCTTGAAGCGAGAGAAGCTGCAGCAAAGGCAGCAGCTAAAAAAGAAGAAGAACGAGTGGCTGAGCTGAAAAAGATTAGGGGAGAAAGATGGCTTCCTTCTATAGCTAGAGAAATAGCCAGAGAGAACCGATTAAAACTCTCCTCTGGCTATGCCAAAGAATCGCGGTAAAAGGATAAAAGCAATTTGATTGGACTCTGTAGTTTCTAGAAATTCTACATCAGTTACTTTATTAATACATTTTCTCCTTGGAGAATCATATTTATTTTAATGGATTTAGTACGAGCAAATTACAGATTGTTAAATCAAACATATAAGTTACACATGGTAAGAATCGAATACAAAAATTCAAGCTTAATTTTGTTTAGTTTCGTACAAGCAAACTACAGATTGATTAATCAATCAATGATTTACACCCTCCGTAATGTACATTATTGGTAATAGTTGATTGATCAATCAACTAAAAGCTGCGTGTGTCAACAGGGACTTTTCAATAAGAAAACGAGGAATTTTCTCATCAAGTTTTGAGTGAATATTGCATAAGTGGTCACTTACAAGAGATCTCATTTCCAAACTATGCATTCAGGTAGCCTTTACTTTCCAAGTATGACACAATTTTCTCAGCCAAATCATTTGGAGAATCACACGTCCCTTCTGTTTGATGCAAAACTATCTGAATGAAGAAAAGTGAACACAATCAGAAGAGCTTTCTCTATGCCACCCTTAAGGTTTATTTTGCAACATGTCGTAAGCCATGGAAATTTAATAACAGAAACATGATGGAGCCGTCAAATAAACCAATCACAGAATTAGTGTTGTAAAACCTAAATGCAATAGATAATTGACCTCATAGACAATGGGATGATATAATAGGAAGAAGACAATGTATAACATGGTGTCATTCGATTAATCAGGGAAATGTATGTAGATGTAGCTTCATGAGCATATGATATCTTGCTGCAAGTCATAGAAACACATACCTCAGAGTTCAACGGTGGTTCATATGGATCATCAATACCAGTGAAACCTGAAAGAAGAATCAATTTCTTATAAAACTGGCAGTTGATGAATATATCCTTAGATGGCTAGTTTGTTATCTCAAAGAGAAGAAATAAACAGATGTTTACTCGTTTAAGACATTAAATATGAGTTAGATTGTACTAATTGCAGATTAAGGAGTGGAAATAGACGGGAGATATAATAACCATGTTTTAAAATGTCAATCACCAGAAGCCCTATTGAAATTAAGCATACCTTTAATTTTTCCAGCTCGTGCAAGCTTGTACAATCCTTTTGGATCTCTCGACTCACAAACTTGCAGAGGCACATCCATATATACCTGTATAACTCAATTATTTAAATCTTCTGAAAATAAATTGTAGATTTCAATTTGAGAACTTGATTGTCTACATGCAAACACCAGAGAAGCTTAAATCCATATATCAAATTTCAAAAGGCTAAAACAGTAACCTCAATAAAATCTCCTTCAGGCAATAAAGCTCGACAAGTATCTCGCTCCTTCCTGAAGGGTGATATTAAACTTGCAATGCAGATGACTCCAGCATCTGCAAAAAGCTTAGCCACCTCACCTGTATAACATCAAATAAATCAATTAAAACTTTTGAACCATGAAAGAGTAAACTAGTTCTGTTAGAAAGAATCAAGTCAATCAACTAGTTTATAATTGAGGCAAAAAACCAACCGGTCCTCCTTATGTTTTCTGCTCGATCTTCAGCTTTAAAACTAAGATCGCTGTTCAGACCATGCCTACAATTATCACCGTCAAGGATATATGCAAGCTTTCCTCTAGCATGTAAGGAACGACTTAAAGCGCATGCCAGAGTGCTCTTTCCTGTAGTAGACGATCAATGATTTAAAAGATATGCCCAAAACAAAGGCCAAACTACTGTATAAAACATGGGAAGAAGCCATCATCAAAGGAAGAATAAAGTAGCTAAGATCAGAAAGACAAGAAACAATTCTAAGAACCAAAAATAAAAAATAAAAATAAAATTCAGGAAACAACTTCCCATAGCTTCATCTAAGCATGCGTACATTCTTCCTTTATTTCGTCTTTGCTACGGAGCACTGTTAAAAGATTAATGGTTTTCAGATCTCGTAAAGTTTGATATCCTAACACAAAGTTTTACACTACAAATTGTAGTCATCAATTTTTCTTCCTTATCCAAGCTATGTTTGGTTCTTGAATTCTAGTGAGTAAAACGATGAGGAAAATGTTTCTCTTGCATCAAATGGTTGAACATTGAACTTCATTATTTGTTCATTTCCTTTTATCTCGTCATTTACTCACCGGAATTCAAGAACCAAAAACAATCTTAAGTTTCAAGATGATTATATAGGAAATCACAAGATAAATCGTTCAGCACCCCTTACCAGTTGCAGATAAACACTATATATTACTCTGCTAATGCCTATCGAATCTAACCTAATGGATAGAGAATTCAAACAAAAACTGTATTTCCACATCTTAGAGTATCAACTTCAGAATTCATAGCCCCTAGAATTTCTAACAATCTCTTCATCAAAACCTTATTCTATTATATGGTGTTCAAAAATGAAAACAGCTAGAATTAGATTCAGGTAGAGGTGACATTAAACTTTTGATCGCTTCAACAAACCTGAACCGCTTAGCCCAGTGATCCAAATGACACAACCCTTCTGATTAAGCAATTCCTCCCTATCGCTCTTTTCTACAGAACACTTGTGCCATAAAATGTTCGACGAATTTCCAATTGTCGACATCTTAACCGTATTTTTCCCTACATCAACCACAAAGCTTCATTCACAGACAAAATTCGAAATGAAAACATAAATATAAAAATACAATCCTCACTACCTGAACGATGCACGGACGTACCGGAAAAACCGTCGCCGCAATTGTTGGTGATAATATCTCCGTTGTAATTGTGTGAAACTTGTTTTTGCTGGCTCGTAGTTTTGGAAGCTCCGATCGCCTTAATTCTCCCCCCGCCACCGAAAATCCCCAATTTCTTACCTCCGCTATGAAAAACCGCTAACTTGGAATGCGCCGTTGATGCTTCGTACGATTTACACAAATTCAACGTTAAATTACCAACCGCCGTCATGTTTTAACTTTAATTAATCCTCAAATTTCCAATTACAAAATTACAAATCAGTCCAGTTTCTTCACCCGCAAAAATATACACACATAAAAAAGAAAGTCATTAATATATTGTGACAATGCACAAAAAAACTAATTAAACGAGGACGAAGCTAAGATTCATCGGAATGGCTTTTTTCATAGATGAATCGAGCTGTTTTCTGTTAAATTCGAAACATGAGATTACGTGTAATGTAGAAAATAGCTGGATAGAAAATTTAAAACGGAAGAAATTAGATAACAATGTTTAGGTGTGGGTGCAAGACACATAAGGATCCCACCAGATGTGCGACAAAAGCACTTCCATCAGTCTCAATCATTGGTTTAGAAAGAACGAATAGGGCTTACAAATTTCAGCACTTAAAATTAATTACTACATTAATTGCCAACCAGAAAAACTTCATCAGCGCATACTATATATGCACGTTTTATGTTGTGAAGAAAGTCAGTTTGAAAATAAATTGACCACATTTATGTGCCTGGAAAAATTGTTCGGTGCATTCTATTGTGCAATATAGACGTTTATGATTATATAGAATCATTAAATTTATGGAAATGTTAATTTTATGATTTCTTAAAAAAAACGAGTTAATATGCAAAAGAAAGTTAAATAAATTTTAAACCATTTGTTGTACCACGTTATTTATGTAGCAGATGTACTTTTCTTAAAATCATAGTTTGTTAAGGAGATTGTGCTATAATCAATTTTCTCTAATTAAACAAATTTCACCAAATAAAATTAATTGATTGAAATGAAATGGATTTTAGACGAGTAGTGGGATTAACAAAAGATGATGGCTTTGATCCTTTGGCAATAATCTAATCTAAATCTTTTTTACATGACAATCTTGTAAAATTTATTAAAATTGGAAGTTACTTTAATCTACTTTAATAGTTTTTCACATGCAAGAATAATGATATGAATTTTTGCAATCACATGCAATCCTCTCTCAAATTTATTTGGGCCAGTACAGTTGTGGTGTTAGTTTCTGAGTTGTAGGGTTACTTATTTTTCACCCATATCTAATTACATAAGAAAAATGTTCAAGATTCAATATATTTTATTTTGCTACCTATTTGAAGTCAATATATAATATATATTGGGTTGAAATGTCTACATATTTGAATTATCAGCAGTAGCAGTGTGAAAGAAGGTTTTCTAAACATAGGTATAAAATGAGCAAGCAAAAATAACAGTTTTAGTGTTTCACACGCCAGAATTTATTTACCCTAAACTTCATGAACTAAAAAGTATAAGATTTAGGCAATTGAAAGGGCGTATAAGATGAAAAGCCAAAAGATGATGGCCTAATGCAAAACAGCAAAAGGCATAAGAGCATCAAAAGGAAAACAAAACAAAACAATTCAGGCCCTCGAGAATATGCATAATGCATCGCATAAACACCACCACCGCAACAAAGACAATAGATGAAACTTAATTCCCCTGACAAAAATACTCAAGTACCTCCAAGTAGCCCCCTAGAGTTGAAGGTGCTTCATTCATGCAATAAGTATCAAGATCAGCAATCAGCAATACCACAAAGTGACATTTCATGCTACCGGTAATCAACTCAAACACTCTGAGTAACTCAACCCCTCTACTTCAAAGATTAAATTTCACCTAAAAGTTGTAGTGTCATGAAACTAGATAGTGAACAGAAGCAACTAGAACAAGATTCAGAACTCAAGAGACTAAAATGCAACAATTTCAGTTTAGCACAGAACAAAAACACACAGAAGCAGCATTGCACTGAAATAAAACAAAACAAAAATCAATGTACACTAAAAGCAATATAGTATGAGATAGTTCTCTTCTAACTTCCACCAAAATATGGTCTTTCAAATTTAAAATGTTACCAAAAGAACAACGTTAATCAAGAAATTAATCAACGGTCTGCATTACATCCTCTGCAGTGAACTTAGTCCCCTTATCCTTATCAGCAGCCGCGCGTCCCTTTGCCTTCCTGTCGAGCAATGACTTGCGGTCCTTATCCAGACGGAGCTTAGTGATAGCTACCTTGGAAGGGTGAATTCCGACGTTGACCGTGGATCCGTTGACCTTCTCACGGGTGATTCGCTCGATGTGGATCACCCATTTTTTGCGGTAGACTTGGACAACTTTGCCCTCGCGGCCCTTATAGGTGCCCCGAACCACCTGCACCTCGTCGTCCTTGCGTACTGGCATTGACCGGACGTTGTACTTGGTCCGGAGGTCACCGGAGAGCGCCGCGCTCATAAGGACGCGGCGGACGCTCGACGGAGCGGTGAAGTGAGCCTTACGGCTCTTGCGTCGGGAGGAGGAGACTCGGGGGTTGTACTTCATTTCGCCGGCTGGTGCGGGTTTCGATTCGTAGGGTTTTAGTTAACTTTCTTTATAAAAAAAAAAAATTGGGGATTTGGGGTTTTTTATTTTTATTTTTTAGCCTTTGGAGGAATGGGCTAGAAGCCCATTTGATGCAAATTCACGATTTAGTGTTTAAATTTTTGAGAAATTTTAATAAACATTTTCTCTATGGCAGGCAATTGGGTCGAATTCAGAGCGGATCAAGGTCGTCCCGAATTCGAAAATTAGAAAGTGGATTCGATCCAATCCAATAAAAATTAGAAAGTGGATTCGATCCAATCCAATTCAAGATCCTATCGTATTATCATAAGTGTTATACTTTCCTTCAACACAAATTATTACTCAACACAAAATCTGATATCTAGCACAAAGATTCAAATATGTTTAACACTTTTAACACAATTGGAATGGATAAAATGGCAGGTAAAGTTGTCATTGATATAGTTCTTTATACTTTCCTCGAGATTGTCCTGGTGTTAACTTTCAGCTTCTTAATCGTGTGGGTCCTCAAGCACTAAGATGACTAAGGATCACGATCAATCATACAGATTGTCGAACTCGATCTCTATTGTTATCAACTATATATGAAGATTAATCCACGTGATGACCCTAAGAAAGTCTAACCACACAATCAGTATATAAAATACCATACAAATTATCTTACCGATTCACTTATTTTGTTAGACAACTATACTTACACTCTTTTTGCTCAATTCCTTCCATGAAAAACCTAAAGTTTTATGTTGGTATTTTTCTCTCCAGTTCTCCAAATAGTTTACAAACTTATTAGAAGAAAAAGCAATTGTCACAAGTTAGTTTACAAAAGCTTCGTGAAAAGTTGCATGGTAAAATCGCGTGTATGTTATTGAAATTGCAACCCAAAATTTAAGAAAATGCATGGGTCATTTCTAGGGCTGTGCAATTTTCGGTAAACCGGTCGAACCGAACCGGTACCGAAAATTCGGTACAGAGCCAATTACTGATCCAGCATAGCTTTCGGTTTTCGGTAATACCGGTCGGTTTACCGAACCGAACCGGTATACCGAAATTTTTTTTTTTTTTATATCCGGTATATATAGGTTAATTTGGACATCTACTTGTTGTGGTAGTTTCATTTCATGTGAATGGATCTGACTTTTTAAACCCAAGTTGTTTTTCTGATTGATTTTTCCTCTGAAATTTTGCAACATATATGAATATAATAATGGTACTATATTTTTTTAAATATAATATAATAATATTAATGTGTACGTAAAAAGTCCTCCCACTTTTGATTAATATTTCAAACTTGTTGTGCTTTGTTCATATTATTTAACTTAATATATCTATCTATAAGATATTAAAATGTTAGGGTGAAGTTTCGACGAATGGTGAAAAGAATAGCTAGGGTCCAAACATATTTAAATAATTCTGTTATGATACAAGCTAAAGATGAACATTTGAAATGTTTGATTAAGTTTTTTAATTAATAAATGATTGATTTAAAAATATTATTTTGAGCTGCATTGATTTTATCTACTTAACTGCATAGATAGCAGATTAATTTCTTGATATTGAAAACATTGTAATAATGAGGCTGGGAAGGGTTATTTTAATTTCTCTTTTCCTTGCAAGTAGAGAAACTCATTTGTCCAAGTATAAATTCATTTAGAATTTATTTCAGTGACAATAATTTAAAGTTTTTTGGTTGAATTTCTCTAATAGTATCATGATCATCATGAAAAAAATGTAAGAATTTATTTATTTTGTAGTGAAGAACTAAAGATATATAGTCTTAAATTACTAATAGTATTAAATTAAATGGCGTTTCCGAACCATCTATCACAAGATATGGCTCTGCAGCATTTATCCGAACAACACTTGAGCAATAATTCATCACTTAAAGCCCAACAAATCGAATAAAAAAGGCAAAATTTTTAGAAAATTTGAAGAAATCAAATTTTCGGTTTTTTTGTACCGAATCGGTAAATTACCGAACCGAACCGAAATTTTCGGTTTGGCAAACGGTACGGGTTTTCAGATTACCGAATGTACCGGTATACCGAAAATGGTTCGGTACAGTTCGGTATAACCGAATGCACAGCCCTAGTCATTTCTCAAGGTTTTAAAATGGGCCGGGTCAGGTGGATCCATTGCCTATTTCTCCTTATACAATTATAAAGATAAAAAGAGTATACTTTTTTTTTTTGGTAAAAAAAAAGAGTATACTATAATCATACATTTTTAAACGATTACATTCAAACAAATAAAAAAAAAATGATTAAAAATTAATAATACTACTTGATATTTTTTTTTTTGTAACAGAGGTGAAAAAAAAAGCAATTACATAGTACAAGAATCAACTAAATCAACTAACTCCAGGAGATGACTCTCCCATTTCTGAGTGTCTCATCAAAAACTTGGCCCATCTTTGCAAGTGCATTGGCACACGAATTGTTGTTTTTCATTGTATGTTTGTTTTGTGTCTCCCATGGCATGCCAAGAAGACATACATACCTCGACGATGTTTCCAAGTGCATCTGTTTTGGCATATAAATTAAATTTTAAATGACTAATATCTACTTAAAATGTTCATAAGTTAAGCACAAAAACAACTTTCTTAGACAAATTCGGATCCATTGGGTTGAATTTGGTCGGTTCGCTATAGTTCAATAAATTTGGGTTGGAGTAACCCTTTTTTTTTGGATAACGGGTTGAAGTAACCATTGAACATTAAACTTCTCTACTTTTTCTCATTTAATACAACAATAAAATAATAGGGAAGCATTATTATATTTTTAAGAATAAAACAATATAAATTTTAAATTTGTTTATATATTAGTAAAATTAGTTCAAATTCACCTAAATATGTTGTTGGACCATATCAATTATGTTATCACGTGAAAGAGTGGAAATTGTTTTGTGTTAATGCTTAAATAACTCATTATATACAAGTATTTTGTTTTAAAAAAATTACCAGAATAAATAAATAAATTAAAAAACATAACCCGTCAATTTTACGATCAATTATCAATTAGTCGTACCTTAGTCGTCCATGATTAATTTTGTCCAAATTTAATTGACCAACGCAAGTCCATTTACATGGTTTGAGCCTAACTCACCTCAAAAGT
Organism: Penstemon davidsonii; assembly: GCA_034814905.1. Lineage (NCBI taxonomy): Eukaryota > Viridiplantae > Streptophyta > Magnoliopsida > Lamiales > Plantaginaceae > Penstemon > Penstemon davidsonii. The sequence continues at coordinate 13,133,213 of JAYDYQ010002688.1, forward strand.
TAATGAGTTGAGCATTGTCCAAGACATTATAAGGTGAATTATTGATTTTTAATTCATGTGGGACATTGGTTCAACGCTTACTCTTCACGTGTGAGCGAACTTAACGTGTTGGTAAAAGAAATTCATCACATGACATCATTATAAAATCCAAAATTACGAATTTGATATATTCAGGAAATAGTTCAACATGTGAATTTGACCAAACCGTGTGACCCACATTAATAGCTCAAAAATCAAGATACCTAGCCGAAAAATCAAGATTTCAGTTCGGGTCAGGCTTGACCCGGCCAGAACTGATAAATCCAATTCAAGAGTCCCACATTCACTCAGTATAAATCTACACAAACCCTAATTCCTGATTTTTTCTCTACTGCCGCAGTGAACCAGAGACAGGAAAAGCAGCCAAAAATCCTTGCGAAGATGAAGTATAACCCCCGTGTCTCATCCTCCCGGCGCAAGAGCCGTAAGGCTCACTTCACCGCTCCGTCAAGCGTCCGCCGCGTCCTAATGAGCGCCGCCCTCTCCGGCGACCTCCGGACCAAGTACAACGTACGGTCAATGCCAGTTCGCAAGGACGACGAGGTGCAGGTGGTTCGTGGCACCTACAAGGGCCGCGAGGGCAAAGTTGTCCAGGTGTACCGCAAAAAATGGGTTATCCACATCGAGCGGATCACCCGTGAGAAGGTCAACGGATCCACGGTGAACGTCGGAATTCACCCTTCCAAAGTCGCAATCACTAAGCTCCGCCTGGATAAGGACCGAAAATCGCTGCTCGATAGGAAGGCTAAGGGACGCGCCGCCGCTGATAAGGACAAGGGGACTAAGTTCACTGCTGAGGATGTTATGCAGACGGTTGATTAATTGAGTAATTAATTTAGATTTTTGTTAATGACTTCTGATGAGTGGAAGAGAGTGGAGACTATTTCATCCTATGTTGCTTTTTATTGTACTGTGACCTTTGTTTTGTTTCAATGCAGTTCAGTTAGTTATTTATAATCACATGGTAATGCATAATATTATGTTTATTTTTTGTGTTTCATTCACTTTGGATAAGTTATTGTATGATGCTTGTACTAAATTGCTTTGATGAATCCTTAGGTTTTCTTTTTTCTTTTTTGATTTGTGGTCAAAGGCGGGCAATTTCATATTGTTTCGCAATTTTGTTGAATTTTGAAGTTGGAAGTTGGTTTATCAATGTCTCTTTCAGCAATTAAGTACCTTCTGCTATAGGGGCTAATCCATTAGTTGGAGTTAATTGATTATGTATGTCATGAATTAGATTGCATTTTGACTTTGTTTTGGTGTATGCATTTGATCTTCACAGTTTCAAGAACACTAATCCCTGAAAAGTTTTTCATTGCTGAATTTAGAATGCATCCTGGGTGCAAGAGTGATTTACTGGCGCTCTTTTATGCTATTGATACTTATAGACCTTGCTTGTTGCATTATTCGGCTATTTATTTTTGAGTCAATACATCAACATAATTCTTTTCCTTTTGTGAATACCCAAGGATATCCGCTGAACAATAATGGAATCAGTTGATGATGGCTCGTGTAGTAAATCGTTGTCTGCCTTTTATGTGCCTAAATCCTTAACTATTGTTCTTAGTAAATTTAATTGAATTTCTTGCTTCAATTCATTCATTATGTAAAACACCCTTCAAAAATGTTGTATTAACCCGGGCGGCAGACTTTCGTTGTAGTTTATCTTCAAGTTTGCTCATTTATGAGTTTGGCCGTAGGAGATGAGTTGTACCACTCGCAATGCACATTGTTTCATAGGTCTGACATTACGCCTCCGGTTTTTTTGCCAATAGTTATTAGGGAACCAGATTCCTTGCTCACTTTTCAAAACCATCTTATATTCTTATTTGCTCGCTTTCATTTTCTGCAATTTTTGCTGGTGCTGTTATCGATTCATAGTTGTCAACTATTGTATGCTTACTGACTTTTTTTGGTCGAAAGTTGCAAAATCCTTGCATTCTCTTTTCACAACTGGTTTTATAGAGTGATTGATTAGATTCTCCTGAATAACAGCACAGTTTGAAAAACGAAATTTCAATATTGTTATTTGAATATAGTAAAAGCTTCTGATGAGTTATATTACAATTCCACTGCTATGCTCAAGGGTTTGGGAAACTATTGGTGTGATATTTCATTGCAATACTTGGGGATAGATTTTATGATTGTATGTTATGGTGAACTATGCATTAGGCAAGTTGATATATTGTGGCTATATTTTATGGTTATAATGTTTTGGTGAACTATGCTTTATGCAAGCTCTAAATTCATATCTCCCACTGAATTTGAAACTTCCAAAACTGCTACACAAATCTCTTTAAATTATCTCTTAGCATTCATTTTATAGCTTGCTTGATAGCTATATTAATTGTGTCATTTTATAATATTAAATATTAGGACATATGGTAGAGTTTTAAATTTAGATTAGTGGGTAAAATTTTGAATAGAAATGAAACAAATTAACCACTTGAATTTGTGTTAATCCCTAAAGTGGTAGTTTATCATTTATTCATGGATTCATATGCTTTGTTTATAACCCTAGTCAAAATTGAGACAAATGATCTAATCTTCGAATCTTTACCATTTAACATTGAATCTTTATCATTAAACGAGTTCCAAATGTTTATTAATTTTACTAATTTCTTTATTATACATCACACTTAAGGTTTTATATATCATCAAAGACGCATGTTGTTAATGAATTTGGAGCCAAAATGATAGGAATATCAGAATAGTAATAATTAACAAGTAGTTGTAAGATACTACTACTTTTATTATGATTTATGAACTTAAATGCTTATCAAATTCCAATTTGAGTCAATTATCCAAAAAAAAAAAATATTAGTCTATTTGTTTGACTTCAAGTTCTAAGTTCTTATTTCAGTTTCAGATCAATCATTCAGCTCAAGGGAGTAAGGGAAAAAAAAAATTAGATGCGACCCAAGCTTTCATCTAATATCAGCCAAACAATAATGTGGTTCTCAAATGTGTCTTTTCACAAATGTGCAATTCCTCTTTTAGATCTCAAAGGTTCAAAGCCTAGATGCACAATTCAAACATTGGTTCGACACATTGACACATTTCTTTAGGTACCTCAAGTAGAAGATGTTTCATGCCATTCCAGTATTTCATCAAGTAACTAAAGCTTAAAGGTGACTGGCATTTTTGTAGAAATCATCACATCCCAATGCCAAAAATCAAACAAAAAGGCGAAAGAAATAAAGTAGTTGATCATAAAACCCGATACAGCTGCAAAACCAAGAGTTCATTGTTTACCTTCGAACTCCAAAGAATATTTCTCATATCAAGAATGATAAAGGATGTAGCTGAAAAACTGGAAAACTGGAAAAAAAAACCATGATATGTCCTCGAGCATAAAAGCAAAACATGCTTAATCACCGAGGAAACAAAACAGTATAATTCTGTAACTACTTATTTCGCGCTTTTCATTCCCGCGCAACTCAAAAAACATCAGTCTATATGCAAATTGCATCATATATTTTTGCAAGATGATTTCAAGGCTTCAGAGCAAGGGACACGCCAAATTTGGGAGTCTTGTCCAAGGCCTTGGTGTCAAATTCACTCGATATAGTCACAAGTGACTTCCGAATGACCTCATGTTGCAAAACAGCCCCTAGTGTTCCATGATTATTAAGCTTCACTTTTACAAGTGTCAATGGGTCGACCGCGTAAGAACCTCCAACCGTGAATGTGTTCTCGTTTGTGGAGAATTTTCGAGTGATCTCTCCTACAGCAGCAGTCTTCTTTAATTGATCCATGTAATGTATGTATGATGCCCTTATTGTGTCCCCTTTGTCACCCCTGGAAGAGTAGGGATAAAAAAGTGAATTTTCCCTCTATTAATAATATTTAATAGTATTCTTCTTTGAAAGCTTACAGAATTACAGAAGCACAAGATTCCGGTTTTGTAATCGTGATGCCAGCGGTGTATTTTGTTAATTTACCAGAGGTTGTCTCATAACCTGCCTCTGCACCCAGAGCAAATGTTGGAGTACCAAGGGTCACAGAAAAATCAACTGGAGGTGCTTGGCTCAGACCAACAGCTGCAGAGAGGGAAGCATGAGGGTGGAAGTATTGGACTTCAACCTGCATTAAGTAAAAAAAAGAACAAGTTACAGATAGAGAAGGCCGTATTGGGAATTATGTGGTTGAAAAGAAGAGTGGGACATACCTTGCCCGACTCGTAATTGGGAAATTTCAGGGTAGCAATGGTTTTTGATGAGGGGACAATATCGGCAACAGATAGAATTGCAGAGATCTGTCGGATAAAAAGAAGAGATCAGAGAAGTGACAATGGAACAAGATTGATGTTATAAAAGTTTGAGCATCTCACATTTGATTCGGTATCGACTTTGACATCAGCAAAAGTATTCTTGTATGCATATTGGGCTGCCACATCACCAGATGAATAGCCTCCTTTTTTCACCGTGGATGTTGTAAGGGCCTACATTGAGGAAGTGAAAAAGAAATTTTAAATGATTACACAATTTTGAGAAAATAAGCGATTTGCAGAATGTTATCCTACAGTAATGTTTGAGAAACGGAATAATCAGAGCCAAAACGAAGAACAATGTTGTTTAGCAATCGACTAGTGACTAGTTGTGCTGTGAGTTTGCAACTGTCAATCAAGTGGAATCATGTTCCAAGCATGAAGAATTCATCCAAAAGAACCACAAACATTGTCACAAAAGAGAAAATGTAAAGCTCCAACAGCCAATGATAGTAAAGTGGCATATGGTACAATTACCAAAAAAAAAAGTGGCATATAGTAGGTGGCTTAGCAAGGATTTTAGTTAACTTTTTATACTATTCCAAAAATCTGTAAATTTTTCTTACAACACCGAAGATGTTTGTAAATCACATTTCTTTCAACATCGTAAGTAAGTAATGAGTAAACAAACATGTTTTGCATAGCCATATTATGCGTTGTACATGACTACTATGCCACACACTGTGGAATGACTATATCAGATTAATACAGCAATATTTCCATATAGTAGTTTATTTATCCAGATCCGTAAGTGACTTTGGCTAATACCATTGCTTGGAAGGCTTTTCAAAAGTTGAACAACAATACTATAGATGAATTGGTCGTATATCACAAACCAAAGACAAATAGTTAAATTGACATGCTGGAAGCAGTTTAACAACAACTGATGCACATGCTTTGCTCCTCATAATTTAAACATAGATGTTGCATGTTACCTAAACAAAATCCCCAAGTGGACTACTTAAATCAGACATGAAAACATGATCCTCCAAAACAAAAAAAACTCACGTGTTTCAGCAGGACAGTGTAATACAAAGGAACTTTGCCAACAGACCATGCCAAAGCAACAGAGGTTATAAATATTGAGAATCTAAGAAGTGATTTCGGATTCAAACTTACTAACTCAAGAAAATCTTAAGAAATTCAAATTCTGCCCTAAAACCTTCATTGCAGCACATGTTCACCTTCACTGCTTGTCGAAGAAAATTTTGGAGAAATAGCACTACTAATATAAACTGTTATTTGAAAGTTTCTTGGGCATACTCTTGTCATTATTTTGAAGTAGTTTCGACTTGAATTTTTTTGATTATTTAAACATTTTTTTACCTGTATTTCTGTTTTGTACTTGTGTGATAAATAATGAGGCTTTTGTTTTAATACAACTTCTATTAGGAAAGCCGAATTTATTTGAGCAAAGAAAATGATAGTAACACCACGTGTGACGTGAAATACATAAACGTGTCGCCTCTCTCCTCTTAATGAAATCTTTAGGCAAATTATGTTAAGCACGTGTATAAATCTATGGAATCTACAACTTTATCGCCACATTAAGTAATTTAGTTAAACAAAGTAAACAGCATGAGCACAGGATAATAAACAAGTGAATGGACCAGATAATAGTGCAGAAAGAAATACACTTAAATACCATAAGACAGTTTATTCACCCCAGACCCTACCCCACCCCAGAAAGAAGGGCATTAATGTCTTAATGACACATTCTATTAACCTAGTTTGCAATAACTCTAAACGATTACTGCCTGACCACAGATATATCACTACCAGATGTAGAGATTCTACTAAACAAGCTGATGATTGCAACATTCGATGGGAGCTAACTACCAAAAAAGGATTTGACATTCAATGGCCCCATCTTAGATGATTTGTCAAGTTATTCAACCCAAAGGGAATGAAAGAATCAAACAGAAAGAACCGACAGCAGCTTTCAAACATAATCAATAAACAAAAAATCAAAAAAGGACACCAGAATAAATTCACTAGGTTGAATGAGAAAAAAAATGTGATATAAGCACAGAGCGAGTGCAATAACTATGGGCATTTACGGCACCGTACATCGCAAGAATCAAGCATAATAACTACTTACATATTTACCAAAATTATCCAAAAACTGATCAAACAGGCGTTAAACATAGTAAAATACATATTTCCAATTAATGCTGTTACTCTCCTCCTTCCAATTGCTACCTTAAGGCAATCTGTTAAATCCGGTCACATCATGTATATGGAAAGTTGAACCCTAGCGATATACAATCCCAAAAAAGAAGGCATATCTCGAATCAACTTTAACACTCGCATGAGGTGAAAAAAGAGAAACAGAAAGTAAAATTAATTATAAAAACCATACCACTCCAGATTCACTGTAGGTAGAGACGGAGAATTTGTGATCAGAAAGGTAGTCCCTGGTCAACAGATCTACAAATAACAACCAAGTAATTAAACACGCATGCGGTATATTTAATCTTAACCAAATACAGAGAAAAAAATTGCTGGATCGAAAAATAACCTTTGGCTTTCTTGCCAATATCTGAGAAGAGTCCTGGTCCTTTGCTCATTTTTCTTTTGAAATTCTGAGCTGAATCGGAAAAAGTGAGTGGAATGGAGAATCTGAGTAAACAAAATGGGAGGAGCTGAATAGAAATGTCGAAATTGTGATTTTCAAGGGAATCGTTATTGAATGTGACAGCGAGGATTTGTACTTGGTGATGAAGTCATGTAATCGGGCGGTTCATATAAGTCCGTGATAGTTAATATGTCACAGGCATGTTACCGTAGAAAATCAAAATAGGAACTGGGCTAAATGGGCTGTCATTATAATCCAAAGTCCAAAGGCATTTAGGCTTTTCAATGTTTATAAATAGGGTTGGGCCATGGCAAATAATTCTAGAGGGCCTAATCACGAGTTGACCCGGACCAACAATAGATTTATTTTTTATCCGAAATTTGAAAAATAATCAAATATGAGTTTCATATTCAACAGAAAACAAAAAACAAAAAAAAAAACGTTTCATGAAGAAGTTTAACTTGCAACAGATCGACTCAATCGATCCAAATTTCATCCCCAATAATTTTCATATTTACATAAATTTTAACTATGTTAGATGTCAAACAGTCTATCTACCTTTATAGTTTTAGATCATCAGTTAAATCATTTATATTTAAGACACGACACTTTTTTTAACTCGATCAGACTTGATCCGAACTATGTTCATTTTTTTTTTAACTCTCGAACTTGATTCAATCTTTTTTCTTTTAAAATACATTTATTATTAATCGTTGCATTCAAAATCATTTCAATAAATTGTCCAAGTAAAAAGAATTTCAAATAATAAACAATTACCAAACACTAGCATTAGAGGACGATTCAATCTATGTTCATAGTTTGGTCCATCTTCGACCTAGACGAATTCAGTCTTTTACAGCCCAATTGTTTTTGTATAAATAAATATTGGCCCTTAAAAATAAAAGACAACCAACATCATTGAGTTTGTGGCATCCAAATACATCGTGGTGTGAATTATGCATTAGAATAGAGCACCCCCTATGCTTTGTCTAACTTCCAAAACCCCCCTGTGTTATTTTAATTCCCAAAAAAACCCCTGTGTTTGGATTTAAATACCACACTCGATCCAAGTAGTATATACTTATAATTTTATTTTTGACTTTTGGTTGAATGACAAGATTACCCCTATGTGTTTGTTTTTTTAAAATTTATTTATTCTTTTTGAAAAATTAAGTATATACTACTTGGGTCGAGTGTGGTATTTAAAATCAAACACAGGGGGGGTTTGAGGATTTAAAATGACACATGGGGGGTTTTTTGGGAGTTAGACAAAGCATAGGGGGTGTTTTTGACTTTCGATGTCAGGGGTAAAATTGTCATATCAAAAGCAAAATGTGAACAAATACTTGCAATTTTGGCGTTTGAAACACACTCTCTTTTATGGGGGACTATTTGACACTTATTTGAGATCACAGGGGGTTTTTTGGGAGTTAAAATAACACAGGGGTGTTTTTGAGAGTTAAACAAAGCATAGGGAGTTAAATATTGGTCCTTAAAAATAAAAGACAACGTACATCATTGAGTTTGTGGCATCCAAATACATCGTGGTGTGAATTATGCTTTAGAATATGATGTAGTTGAGTCAGATGTAATGTTCTTAAGAATGTGCTAAGATCGATGTTTTGGAATTAAGGAATTCATATTGAATTTATATATAACAATTGTTTGCATAATTCGAAAATTTAAGCAACATTGTGATCTATTCATTAAAAATTGCGTGATGTGTTTATTTTAGTGTGATTGGATTAAGATACTTATATTTGAATGCCTAATTTAAAGTAAAAATTGTTTAATGACTTAATTTGGATGAACTTCAATTTGGTCATTTTTTCTTCAAGGAAATCACACAATGTTGTGTGGTTAAAAAACAAATATAAATGTCGTTTTAAAATAATAAGTTTGAAAACAAATATTGATGTCAGCATTATCATAATTAAGGTTTTATCTCATATATATGGAAGGGTTTTAACTAAGTAAAATCTTATCAATTCTCAATATATTCTACTATTATAACAATTTAAATCATTATCATAATCATAAAAATACAATTATAGTTGGAAAAAAAAAAATCATACCCACATGTGTTTTGAAAAATCTGCACAAAATCCTTTTGTGTTATTTTTTTTCTTCAAAGAATCCCATTGTATTTTATAAAATTTCGCACACTCTCCCTTTTGCCGTGTTAATAATGAAAGTCATTAATTTTTTGGGTTAAAGACTAATTTATCCTCCATACTTATTAAATTTTATATATTCCTATAATATTAATAAATTAAATAATATTTTAATATAAAATATGAAGAAAAATCTATTAAATAATTTAATATCTATATTATTATTAATTTATAAAAACTTTAACCCCCACCCACCTACCAGCCCACACACCTACCCACCCACCCATTTTTAATTTGCTTTACTATTTTCACAAAAGAAACGAAGTTTGAATACGGTGATGAATACGGGTATTTATTTACACCTACAGGAAGAAGAATTTCTTCTGCGGAATTTGTTTTCAATTCTTCTACTTTAACTAACTCTTCCATATATATGAGATAAAACCTTAATTATGATACTGCTGATATCAATATTTGTTTTCAAACTTATTATTTTTAAACGACATTATGGTAATCATCTCCATCACTATAACTATAATATTTTATCTTTTCTGTAAAGTGACCGATTTGGCTAAGTTAAATCTTACAAGTTCTCAATATTATAACAATTTAACTTATTATTATTATCAAAATCATAAAATACAATCATAATTGTCATCTCAATCGCTACAAAAATAATACTATTATTATTATCAAAATCATAAAATACAATCATAATTGTCATCTCAATCGCTACAAAAATAATATTATTATATCTCACTCTATAAAGTGAATGATTTGATTCTACCACCTACTTTTGTCTCTCAAGTCTCAAATTCTAACAACTAATATAAAAGTATTATCTCAAAAAATTATTGATTTGACTACTACCACATAACTTTATAGGGAAATTCAATTCCATCATCGCCGGCGGCGCCCGAGGGAGGAGGTGGAGGCAGGGTGCCGGAGGTGAAGAGAGAGATAATGAAGAGGATTGGAATTGCAAACAATCCCAGCCCTATTTCTTTGCCCAATTTTAAATACCCTTGTAGAAGTGAAATTGGTCACTTAACAGCCACGTGCGAGGCTTCCGTCCAAAAATTGACGACCAAAGCAAATGCGTCAAAATGCCTTAAATCATCGTATTAAATGTGTTTTTCGAAAAACCTTAGTATGAAAAAGTGTAAAGTTGGTAAAAGTTTGGCATGAAAAGTAAATTTCCCTCCATAATTTTATCTACCAAATCCTAACCATCTAAATATAATTCAAATCACATCTCAAATTTTCGAAAATTAACTAATTATTATTTTATCATAGCTTTACCATCACAATTCATTGAAAATTAAATTTAAATCGAGTTTCAAAAGATTAGTTGGAAACTCTTAAACAAATTTTTGAAATTACACCGGAACGAAACCGAATCAAAATTCTTTCGAAATAGTCATGTAAGCGTAAAACAATAATTAGATATATCCGTGAATTTAAATATTTTTTAAGGAAGCATAACTAGGAATTTAAGAGGGAAGACTAGAGGAAATATACCCAGTACCAAAATAAAATTCTATAAACGGAAATTATAGAAAAAATTAGAAAACATGTTTTGTACCAACAAACTCTATAAACGGAAATTATAGAAAAAAAAACTCTATAAAAGGAAAACAACCATAGTATAATTTTTTTCAAAACCTATTCCTAGAAATTAAATGCGTTGACGGTTGACCGTGTGCGGAACGCGTAACGACCAAAGAAAAGAAACACGCATGCCACTACTTGGACACATTAATATTTTCCAAATTGTTTTAACACTAATTCTGCACTAAATTAAAAAGGAATAATGCATGTTGCAGTTGAACCCAAAAAAAAATGCATGTTGGAGCTAATTAAACGGAAAAAAAAAAAAAAAAAGGAATGTTGCATGTTGCAGTTAACGTCACCACGTAGTACTAAAAACTATAAAATAATTTGTCATCGTTCTTATTTTTTTCTACAATAAAGTAAATCCTTATCATAAGTTCGTCATAAAATGCAATATACAAAATATATAAAGCTTGTTTCGTAATCATTTTTTTTTTGAGTGAAGTTTTTTGTCTTTACTTTTAAGACAATTTAAACTAATAAAAGCTACGATCGAATATTAAGTATGGAGTCAATTTTACCATTATATAGGTGCACATGGACTGAATAGAGATTAACTACATATATTTTAGTTTGATTTTCTTATCAAGTTTGAAGGGTTTTGATTGTTAAATTAATTGAGCTTTAAGCCTTAATCGATCCTAACACGAGTGAAGCTCTAGTAGTTTTGATATTTTTACATATAATAATTTGTCACTTTTTTGTTTATCCAATCAAACTCGAATTGAACTAAAAATTATTAACAATATATGTTGTTCAAACTAATTTGATATGTATAACATACTAGCTCAAACGAACATAATTCGAACAAATTCAGTTCGAATTTCAATTTTATTCCTAATAATTACTTCTACTTTATAACATGAAAATTATGAGCTTTGACCCCGCACCCATCGTCCAAAACACTCAAAAAATAAGAATCTTCGGACAATATAAAATAAAATACGGTATGTCCGTTACCAATATTAAATACACCATTACTACTAAAATATAGTAATTCTTTTTTTCTGCAAAGCTCAACCGCGTGTTTATAAATTCTGCAGCCCAAACTTCGGATCATACGAATTTTCCGTTGTCTTTACAACCCACTTACCATTTTTTGTCTCTTTTCTGTCTGTATCACTAGGTAGTAGGTAATTAATTTCCTTTTCTTTTCTTTTTCCCTTTTTTGAAGAAATTACTAGGAAATTTCTCTACACGTTGCTTCTATTCACTTTCTCGATTTCACAATGCAAATGCCCAAGTAATTTCTGCCCCGCCCTGCCCCTTTTGGGCTTCTATATTAATAAAACGATTGAAAATATCAAATATTGTTAAAAAAATTGAGATTTGAAAAATGGTGATGGAGAATTTATTGAGTGATAAATGGGAAGTACAACCGAAGCATTCATCGACGGAGGCGTTGCAGCGGTGGAGGGAGCTATGTGGGGTGGTTAAGAACCCCAAACGGCGGTTCCGATTTACTGCAAATTTATCCAAACGTTATGAAGCTGCTGCCATGCGCAAAACAAACCAGGTTCGAATTTAGTAATTTCGTTGTGTGTGTGTGTGTTTGACTCGAAGATATACATTTTGACAGTACCTGTATTATTGTCTGAATTAATGAAGTATGACTTTGTAGATCCATGTTGTGTGTTGATGGGCATGAGTCTCTTTTGTTGAATGTTTCTCTATTTTTTTCTTTTTCTACTATTAATGTCCATTGACCGTTTAAGCATGTATTTAGAATTTCGTTTTCGGGTATGTTTTGGTAAGTCAAATATTAAAAACTTTTCAAAACCTTTTTGGAATTTTGTCCGAAACGTTTTGTAGAATTGTAAATCAAAGAAACATGTTGAAAGTTGAAACACAAACTTTTCCATGTTTTCGTTTCAGTTGATTCAAAAACAGAAAGGTTTCCGTGGTTCCTGTCGAAAAAATGGAAATTTTACTCCATGCTTTTAAGATATAAAATTTAAGTAGGAAGATATAAAAAGGTCCAGCAGAAGTTTGTGTTAGATTGTCCAAGTACTCTGTCTGATTTATGCACTAAATTATCATCTTTTAAAGGGATCTTGATTGATTAGATGTCATCTTCAAAATGTGGCTGATTGTGTTGTGTCTTACTATTATCTCAGGAGAAACTGAGAATTGCAGTCCTTGTTTCCAAAGCCGCATTTCAGTTCATACAAGGTGAGCTTTGTCTTAGATTTGTAGGCTGAGGTTGTTTTGTTGTTCTAAAGAATCTTAAAATTACTTTTGGTCATAATGTTGTAGGCATGCAACCAAGCGATTACACCGTACCTAAAGAAGTTAAAGCTGCTGGTTTTCAAATTTGTGGAGACGAACTAGGCTCCATTATTGAAAGTCATGATGTGAAAAAGCTGAAGTTTCACGGAGGGGCATGCGGTATTGCAAACAAGCTCGCAACTAATGAGTCGAGTGGTCTTTCTACTACCGATAGTGAAGCCCTCAACCGAAGACAGGAGATATATGGGATCAACAAATTCCAAGAAAGTGAACCTCGAAGCTTTTGGGTGTTCGTTTGGGAAGCTCTTCAGGACATGACTCTCATGATCCTAGGTGTATGCGCATTTTTCTCTCTAATTGTCGGAATAGCAACCGAAGGATGGCCTAAAGGAGCACACGATGGTCTTGGAATCGTTGCTAGCATTTTGCTAGTCGTTTTTGTCACAGCCACAAGTGATTACCGTCAATCGTTACAATTCCGCGATTTGGACAAAGAGAAGAAGAAAATCTCGATTCAAGTTACGAGGAACGGTTATAGACATAAGATGTCTATATACGAGCTTCTTCCCGGTGATATTGTACATCTTTCGATCGGGGATCAAGTCCCGGCGGACGGTCTTTTCCTTTCGGGTTTCTCTCTTTTGATCGATGAATCGAGTTTAACCGGAGAAAGTGAGCCGGTTATGGTCAATGCCGAAAACCCGTTCCTATTATCGGGAACTAAAGTCCAAGATGGCTCGTGCAAGATGCTAATTACGACTGTTGGGATGAGAACTCAATGGGGAAAATTAATGGCGACACTTAGTGAAGGAGGGGACGATGAAACCCCATTGCAGGTTAAGTTAAACGGAGTAGCGACAATTATTGGAAAGATAGGCCTCTTTTTTGCGGTGGTGACTTTTGCCGTTTTAGTTCAAAAATTGATTGGTCGTAAATGGCAAGACGGGACAACCCTTAGTTGGTCGGGAGACGATGCTCTAGAATTATTAGAATACTTTGCAATTGCCGTCACCATAGTCGTTGTAGCGGTTCCCGAGGGACTTCCTTTAGCCGTGACATTGAGTCTTGCCTTTGCAATGAAAAAGATGATGAATGATAAAGCACTCGTGCGTCACTTAGCTGCATGTGAGACTATGGGATCAGCCACAACTATATGTAGTGATAAAACCGGGACTCTAACTACCAACCACATGACGGTAGTGAAATCTTGCATTTGTATGACTGTGAAAGAGGTGACAGGAAACGCTTCTCTTTGCTCAGAACTGCCCGAGTCCGTAACTAAGACTCTTCTCCAATCGATTTTCAACAACACGGGGGGAGAAGTTGTGGTCAACAAAAACGGAAAGCGCGAAATGTTGGGAACACCAACCGAGACCGCTATTTTGGAGTTCGGTCTATCCCTTGGTGGGGATTTTCAAGCGGAAAGACAAGCATCTAAGCTAGTGAAAGTCGAGCCATTCAACTCCACAAAGAAGCGTATGGGAGTCGTATTGGAGCTTCCAGAAGGTGGCCTAAGAGCTCACACGAAAGGTGCTTCGGAGATAGTTTTAGCCGCATGTGACAAGGTTATAAATTCAAAAGGTGAAGTAGTTCCACTAGATGAAGCATCAATCAGTCATTTGAATACGACCATCGATCAATTTGCTAATGAAGCTCTTCGGACCCTATGTCTTGCTTATATCGAACTTGAAAAAGGGTTCTCGGTTGCTGATGCTATCCCGGAGTCGGGATATACTTGTATAGGAATTGTAGGAATAAAGGATCCCGTTCGCCCTGGAGTTAAAGAGTCGGTCGCACTTTGTCGCTCGGCTGGTGTGACTGTACGAATGGTTACTGGAGATAACATTAATACAGCAAAAGCTATTGCTAGAGAATGTGGGATACTTACGGATGATGGTATAGCTATAGAAGGTCCTGTTTTTCGTGAGAAGAGTATGGAAGAATTGCTTGAATTGATTCCCAAGATTCAGGTAAGTTAACACAGATATATATGTGCAACGATTTATGTATCTATCATATTTATGGCTTATAAGTTTACCCTTTTTAGGTTATGGCACGTTCTTCACCACTAGACAAGCATACATTGGTGAAGCATTTGAGAACTACGTTTAACGAAGTAGTAGCCGTAACTGGGGATGGGACAAACGATGCTCCAGCACTACACGAGGCAGATATCGGACTTGCAATGGGCATTGCAGGAACTGAGGTGAGTTCCATAGTTTTATATCTTTATTCTTCCTTAGTTTTATTTCATTACATTTATTAAACAAATTTCAATTTTTTTTCAATGGACTTTAGGTAGCGAAAGAGAGTGCTGATGTCATAATTTTAGACGACAATTTCTCCACGATCGTCACTGTAGCCAAATGGGGTCGTTCGGTTTATGTAAACATTCAAAAGTTTGTCCAGTTCCAGCTGACTGTTAATATAGTTGCTCTAATCGTAAACTTCACTTCCGCATGTTTAACAGGTAATGAAACCTCTTATTTCGTATCCTTTGAGAATTATAAGGTTGTTTATTTGATTCTTGATTTTTTTCGAATAAATGGTGTTTTTAGGAAGTGCTCCTCTTACGGCTGTCCAACTTCTGTGGGTCAACATGATTATGGACACACTCGGTGCACTTGCACTAGCAACCGAGCCACCAAATGACGAACTAATGAAAAGAGCTCCCGTTGGAAGGAAAGGAAACTTCATTAGTAATGTAATGTGGAGAAACATCCTAGGACAGTCTTTGTTTCAGTTTCTTGTTATATGGTTCCTTCAAGCGTATGGAAAATCATTCTTTAGACTACATGGATATCCCGATTCTGACTTGGTCTTAAACACGATTATATTCAACACATTTGTTTTTTGCCAGGTAAATTTCTTACTCCATAAGGTTCTTGTGTCTTGAGCAAAATGAGTATATGTTTGACATATTTGGTTTTTTTTTGCAGCTATTTAACGAAGTGAATTCGAGAGAAATGGAGAAAATAGATGTGCTTGAAGGGATATTGGACAACTATGTGTTTGTATCGGTTCTTGGTTCGACTGCCTTTTTTCAGATTATTATCATCGAGTATCTTGGGACGTTTGCAAACACGACTCCTCTAACGATTTTTCAATGGTTCTTTAGTATATTTATTGGATTCTTGGGCATGCCTATTGCTGTAGCTTTGAAGAAGCATATTCCTATTGAAAATTAAATTTGGAGTTGAGGATCTCTTATAAGCAGGAGGATCTATGTTAGTCCTCGCAGGAGTATTTCATTAACTGTAATTTTCTGGACATAGATTATGATTTATTCCAGTTATTTTGAAAATTCTTACACTTACTATCAGGTAATCTGCTACAAGTGTAAGATTTCTTTTTTCATTTTTCATTTTTTTGGTAGAGTTAGTTTATTGAATTCACTGATTGCAGTACTGTATTGTAGATTCGGATCTAATTCTATTAGATTTTCAAAATTCTAATTTCATTCAAGTTCATTTGTTGTTCAAACAAAATATCAACCTTTACACTACTTACATTAATTTCTCTGTGTCACATAATTGTTCAACCTAACTCATGAGCTGAATTTTTTTTAATTGTACATTGAATTCCAACGAAAAAAAAAGCTAATCACAAGCTTATACAGTTACACGCACATCAAAAAATATTTTTATTAAAAAAAATTAGTGAAATAATAATTGATGTATGAAATTAAGAACACAAATAACAGATATTAATTAATGTAGGTTTGATATTATTATTACTAATATTTAGATACATAAAAAGTTACATCTATATTTTTTTTTACCATTATTCATTCAGATCTTTAATGATCAGAATCTTAATCCCATATTTTTTTTAAAAAAAATCTTAATTCAATATAAAGCTCCAATTTTTCAAAATCTTTACAAGTTAAATATGGATTAAAACCCGCTCCATCAATGGCCCTACCACAAAATTGGCAATGCTAATAGAGAAATTTACGTGTGAGATTAGATTCTTACAACATAGTGCAAGCCAAGCCAATGAATACCGAATTGAGGAACCAAAACTAAACATTTTATTGACAAATGACAATGGCTAAGAATAAATCCTACTTCCATTAATTACCTTCTTCATACATGAACATCTTTAAAGGCTCAAGCAATGTCCTGACATTGTTCAAATTTTGTCTATCTTCTTCATTGTTACTATCATTTCCAGCTTCAGTCTCCACTTTAGAGTAGATCTCTTTAAGAGATCCCGAGATCAACTTAACTTCCTTCCACTCTCCGTCTTCAGACCCAACTAACTTTACACAAACAAATCGCAGCAAACCTAAGGCAACATCAAAATTCTTGTTTTCAAAAGCTTTTAGTGAACCACCTAAGAAGAATACTCCTACAGCATCTAATACATTATAGTTTGCTTTCAATAACTCAGACATCGTTTCTATAAGCTTCTTGAATGCAGAGAAATTCTCTGTACTGTTAACTTTCTCCGTTTCCTCATCCGACCCTGTATCTCTTAGTTCTTGAAGCTCAATCCTAGCTAAAATGTAAAGCCATGAGGGGGGCGAAAATGAGATTTCACTTGCACCTTCCGGCGACAGTTTCAGCATATGGGAGGATACCAAAGCTAGAATCATATCAGGAAGCCATTGCTGAACGATAGCAATAAAACGAGCTGCATATCTGTACCCAAGAAACTCTTCGACTGAAACAATGAAGTTAAATAGCTCATTGACAAGAGTGTTAGCTTCTTTGTGTGGTAATGAAACTTTAGGGGTTTTAAGGACTATATTAAGTAACTTGGCTGCATATGTGAACGAACTTTTCACATAATTAAATATGTCTTTTAGGTCCTGTTCGGGGAAATCCAACTGAGAAATGGATTGGTCCTTTAGTTTGGTAGTGATGAATTTCAGCATTTCTGTACTAAAATTCAAGCATCTATCTTGACTGTTAGGAACAAGGTCCATTGCAGTTGCTTCAACAATGAACTTTAAGACAGAAGTTAACATCTCCACTGATCTTGTTATATTTGTTTGTTTGGTCAAATGAGCACCTGTATAAAAAGAAGTTAAAAATCTGACAGTGTCAATCTAGCTACTGAGATGAGAAAAAAAAAAGGTGCAGTCATATGCAAAGCCAAAAAAAAGTCAAGAAAATGTATAATGATTTGCATAATAATGTTTACCTAGCATGACCAAGAATCAATAAGGTAAGTGTAAATCTGACTATTCTTCTGATTTCTCACCCTTAAGAAAAAGAATAGAAAACGGAGAAGATTACAAACTATGCAAGGGTAAGCATACCAGTTTGAGATTCTCCTGTATTTGTGCTGCACTCCGGTGCTATATTAAGTGATTCTGAAGGTAACCTGCCAGACTCTTTAGAATCATTTGCTCTGAATACCTTATATGTACAATGAAGCAGATGATCAATGGTCAAGTCTGAGATAGTTGCCTGGCAATAAAGAGATACAGCCCAAATTAGCAATAAATTGTTTTTCAGTTTCAAAACCTAGCAAACATAGTAAGAGCCAATGTTGACATCTGCAGTTAATTGGATGCATTATGTAAGCCATACCCTTTTGATGATTGAGCCATGTGCTGTCAGCATATTGAAACACAAGCATTGTTCTCTTGATAAGTCCATTTGTTCAAGATTGTCCTCAGTACATGACACTTTACCTTGATTTTATAGTATTTTGGGGTTTCAAGTATCTAAAGAAAGACATTTTATAGAATTTTCAATATTTGATTTATTTAGGTTAAGAAGAATTTTGTAATTCTTCAGGATCATATTTATTCCTCTCAGCTGGTTGCTTCAATGTCCAAGCTTGGGAGAAAGTGAGCAGGTAGAAAAGTAATTTAATTCATACTTCAACTTTTCTTATTCGTCTAACTCTATCCAACTGGTGTTGATATACTACATGATGAACTAAAGCGCCACCTTTTTTTTTCTAGTTCTTGTCCACCCTATAGGCTATGACTTTTATGAACTTTAAAATTCTAATAGAGATTTAAACAATATTGTAACCATATGTTATGTTATTTGAGGAGAAAATTATCGAGGTTAGGACTCCATATCGGCATTTGACCAGCAAGCTAAATCACAGAGATATAAAGTACTTAAACAGGCTATTTCAATCATACATTGGCAGCAGAGGAGGGACACATGAAAGGGATGGGTGGTACAATCTTCAGGCAAGAAGATGAATAATGTTTGAATGGGATATAGACCTCATGATTGTTTTCAGGTGACATGGTTTCCCGAACATGGTAGTATACCGTAGTATGTCTTAAGTTCTCTATTTTTTGGGGCGAATGGTGCCTTAAGATCTCTCGTTGTCCTATCCACTTGTTTCTTCTTCTCCAAATTTCTAGTTCCCCTTAACGTAAGCAATTGGTTGTAACCGAATACTCCCAAAAAGATTAAAAAATGGTGTAGATATTTAATCTTCACCCCTTTCATGTCCCTAATTGATTGTACATTTTGACTCAGACCCAATCAACCCAAATGAAAAGCTGTCACTATTCCTAAGAGGTTTGAGTATTTGTGGTATCTAATTCCTGCATGGTAATACTTACATAAAAATATGAACTAATAAAATAGCATAACAATGAAATCAGATGAATGAGGTTAGGCCCTTTGACATAAATCAAATTTTATAAAAGTGGAATGCTATTGTTTGCTAATTGATAATAAAGATGTCTCAAGTTCATATATGTGTATTTAGAAGCTGATTTATAAAAATCTGTGAACAATCAAACATATTCAAGTGCAGATGAAGCATGTAGACATCATTCAGAATATTGTTTAAATGACAGTAGATGGGAATATAACTTGCCTGTGCAGAAATCTTGCCTCCATCAACCTTCATGTTATGAAGAGACATATGCAGAGCCAAAGTAGTATACGCAGAAATAGGAGAGAGATCAAAATAATCATACTCAAGGGAATGCAGAATGCTAGCTTCAGAAATAACCTTCAACGCAAAGTATGCTCTTTCTAAAATTCCAGAACCTAACAAGGTATTCCTTGTAGTTTCAGAAAGAAGCAAGTCCTTTATTTGCCATGCTACTCCAGCGGCTATAGCATAATCTTCAAAGAAACTACTTTTTTCAGTGTTAGATGACTTTCTCCCACTTCTTGATCTGGATGATGTTTTAATGGAAGATTTAGTCTTCCTTCTTTTTGCCGACTGAACATCTTGTTTTCCTAATTCTATTCCAAATTTTTCATTGCATTCACAAGCAGCTTTTTGCAAAAGTCCAACCAGAGCTTCCAGCATATCGTCAAACCAACCACAAGACAAGATCATCTTGTGGGCAGATCTCAATTCAGCTTGCCTTTCAATATTAACTGATAAACCACTGCATTTTGTGATTAAGCCCATGCATTCTTCAAAAAGGTCATCTGCACCATCAAGAGACATGGTTGAGATAACGTTGCAGATAGAAGATTGAGCACGTGCAGTAGAAGCAACTGCAAACAGAGTTTTCAGTTTTCCACCAGACAACTCCTCTTTGAGAGCCATCTGGAAAGAAGCATCCTTTACAAGATCGTTACAAAGGTGGGAGGCAGCAAGAAGTAACCCCTCAATCTGTTCTTCATCAAGCTTAGAAGACGACAAAGTCAAACCTATGAGAACTTTAAAAAGTTTCAAAAGGGATCTGAGAGATACTCCTTCTGATGCTGCAAACTCACAAAATCTTGCTCCTGCTACAGGAGACCTTTTAATTAGAGCTAGACAACGCTTACATGCTTCTTCCTCTGTTACTTTAGAAGGGAAATATGAAGGGACAAGAAGTTTGGTGAGTTTCTTCGCAATGAATGGCTGATCATTGGCAAGTGTTGAAAATAATACATCTAAACGCACTACCTGAAGGAGCAAAATGAACAAACAAGAGTAAGATCATAAATAGGAACAGTATGACGAAGTTCAATGCAGAGGCCTGATCTGTACCTTGTGGAAGTGAAAATTTCGGATGTCGTTCAAGAGGAGGAGGAGATCAGTGACAGCCGCGCGTACTACTGATGCAGAATCCATAATCAAATGACCTAATCTAGCTAAAAGCACTTTAAGGACCTCGTGAGATTGAGGATTGCCAAGCAAATATATAACACCATTTACTGTGGAGAGTCTGACCTCAGTGCAAGCATCATGAGTCATATGGTCAAAAATTTTGGTAATAATTTTTGTTATGGTTGGTGAAGGAATAATTTCCCAAAACATATGAAGCAAACGACAACAACCTTCTACTGCTACAGCTCTCACATCTGGGCACTCATCCATGAGTAATTTCTCCAACAGAAAAAATTGCTTTTCCAATAGTGTGTCTGTAGCCTCCTTAGTGGAGTCAGGATCTTCAACAGGGAACAGGTCCAGAAGTAAGTGCAATGCATTTTGACGAACATTAGAATTTGCAACCTAAATCAAATTAGAAGGTAAATTTTTTAAAGACCAGCTACTCCGAGTATTGTATTTGTTATAATACTGTAATGCAAAAGGTCAAAGCCACAGGCTATGAGATCAATCAGAGAGGACCAGAAACTCTCTTTCAATTCCATAATTAAATACAAAAGTAACGATGACTTGAAAATAAGGGTGACATGACAGCACTTCACTTCAAGCTGAGAATGTACACATCCTGTTAACTGCTTCATCAGCTATCAACTTATACTCATTTAGAGACAATTCAAATTATTTTAGTTAATACTCTTTAATGATGATAAAAATGAAGCAATATGATTGTTTAAAGCCATTTTATCATGATAAGCCAAATACAAAATCCATAAACACAACTTTCTGTAGACCAATGTGATATATTGTGTTTATTTCTTGTGGTTCTGACATGCGTAAAGCAAGACCATATGAAAACAAGCATATCTGCTTCAATTGTTATTTCAGCCATCAAACAAAAAAGAAATAAGGCAGTTTACATTTTCTATTTTTTTTTTTTTTTTTGGTTGAAAAAACACTATTTGTATTAATAAAGGTAAAGTACTAGGGGTAGTGCAGAGGTTGCACTAGAAAGTATAACTTGGCTCAGTTATAGGAAGATCAACGAGACAACATAGAAAAAACTAAACTACAAGGCCGTCCAATCCGAAAGTAACATAAAATGAGGAATGCTTCTAAAATGTTTAGAATTAAACAACCATATAGCTGTCCAGAATCTTATCCTCTCCCACAACTCTTCAACAACGTGCTCCTTATCTTCAAAAATCCTTTCATTCCTTTCAAGCCAAACATTCCACCATAAAGATAGTACAACTGTTTTCCACAACACACTTCTTTTCTTTCCTCCACAACACACATTTTCTAGTTGACTTCTTCGGAGAATTGCATGCTTACATTTTAACATCAATTAGACAGCACAGCAGCAATTTAAGCATGAACAACAACAAAATTTGACATTTATTCTATAACACCATCTAATGAGCTCAAGAACATCAACATCTCTTCAGAGTCTTCTATAAGCAACACTCAGATTTTAAAATTCTTTGTGATAGACAAAATAATTATATCATTATTGCCTAACCAAAATCCCCACTTTCCATTTTCAGGTTATATAACACAATTGACAAACATTTACTGCATAACAATAGTACAACACAACTAAAGCAGAGAAGCAAAGATTGTTCTCTATCAATGAAAAGTACATTCAACTTCAATCTTTAAACTAGATATTAAAGTACCTGAAGTGACCGAAAAATCACAGGCTCCGCCAGGTGAAAAATCAATTTCTCAACTCCCTCTGTCGTCCGGTTATTAACAAAACCACCTAAAACCCTTCTAATTGATGCTGCTAATGCCCCTGAGCTGGCGTATATAGCACCCTCAAACAATCCCTGTAAAAATCCGTTCTCAATCTCATCCTTGAATTCTCCGTCCACCGCCCTCCATGCTCTAAAAATAATTTCACCATACCCCTCCAGCATTGATTTTCTCCCAAACGGAATCTGTGATTTAATCATCGCAAATACCTCCTTTGCAAGTTGTGTACTAAGACCAAACATAAATGCAATAAATTTCTTACCATCTTCTGTTTTCAAATATAAAGGCGAAATCACACAGCGAATTAATAAATCCTTTAAGTCATCAATACTCTCATCCTCAAAATCAAACAGAGTAAAAGCATCTCTAAGCATGTAAACTCTGTGAACATCGACCTTCTTCTTTGAAGTCAGAGAACGGGACAGAATAACAGGCAGAGATTGAGTAATTAGGGTCTCTCTCCCCAATAAATCCCCCTTCCACCACTCTTCACATAAATTAGCAATTTCAGACAACAAAATCGAGTCAGACTCGAACAAAATCAAATTATCATGCAACTCTTGCACGGCGGGCAATAAATCAGAAACGGAAAACGAGTCTTTAGGATGGAATACACAGAGGCGTAAAATGTATGTATAAACCTGGAGCTTCTCCACGACAGACTGTCTCTCATTTTCCCGGCCTGTGGAGGAGGATACGTCGTCGTTCTTCTTGTTACGACCGGATCTCCGGACGCGCTTAGCTGGTGGAGTTACGGGGGATGCGGTGAAGGTTGAGTCAGAAAGGGTTTTGAATTTTGAAATTGATTTGCGGAGGGAGAGGAAGAGAGCGGAAGTTAGATCTGAGGAGGGATTAATTACGGTGTTAATTAGGTTTTTTATGGCGGTTTTTGAGGATTTTAAGGGCAATTTTACGGCGGCGGAGAGGAATTCTTCCGCGGATGTCTGCAGTGACGACCTGAGGTTTTTCTCCATTGATTGATAATACTATAATGCGGGTGTGTGAATTTTGGGGAAATTGTTTTACCGTTGATTTCACAATTGTGGATTGAGGAATGCTGTTGGATGATAGCGGTAACAGACGAATGACAGGGGCCGGAAATACCTTTTCAATTTTGAACAACTGATATGATTCGTCCGTCATGTCGACAGGTGACAGTCAAGTGTGTGTTACAGAGTTTGAAAATTTGAAAATATTTTTGGCGGTCTGCTTTGTGTTTTGACACCCAATATTTTGGAAAAGTCATACTTCACCCCCTCAACATATTCTTTTTTGGCACTTTACCACCTAATTTGGTTTGATTACACTAATTAGTTATTTATATCGGCTCCATAAAATGTTACAATTCACCACATCCTTTCGTATGAGATATTGAATAATAATCATGTAAGAAAAAAATTGTAACATTTTGACCGTTTTGCACTTAATTTTTTAACATATATCAATGTTTTCACACTTAACATGGATCAATTTAGTTTCGGTTAGTCAAATATTGAAAACTTTTCGGAAACGCTAAGAAAAAGTTGAAAAAAAGTTACTAAATTAAGAAAAATAAGAGAGTTTCAAGCAAATAAGTAGTTTCGGAATTACATCATGTTTTCGTTTCGCTTGATTCAAAAATATAAACTTTTCGACGTTTTCAACTGAAAAGATGGAAATTTTGATCCATGCACTTAATTCAAAAAGAAGGAAAACACTTTTGATACCAAACTTTAGTCCAAAAAACACATGTGGTATCAAACTTTTCGAAAAAACACATTTCATATCATGATTCACACCTCCTTGACATTTAGTTATGCCGTCAATTTTCAGATGAAATTCAGTATGTGTCGCTCACGTGCCCGTTAAATTGACAATGGGTGGTAAAACATGCACGAGTTTTAAAGACCCACCATTGGTAACTTAACCAGCACGTGCTGAATTCCATCCGAAAATTGATCAGGAAAATTAAATGTGTCAATCGAGTGTTAATCATGGTATGAAATGTGTTTTTTTCGAAAAGCTTAGTATCAAATGTATTTTTTGAACTAAAATTTAGTATAAAAAATGTTGTTCCCTCAATTCAAAAACGACCGCCACTAAACTAATAATGCTTGTGCACTATAATA
The DNA here is from genome assembly GCA_034814905.1 of Penstemon davidsonii. Lineage (NCBI taxonomy): Eukaryota > Viridiplantae > Streptophyta > Magnoliopsida > Lamiales > Plantaginaceae > Penstemon > Penstemon davidsonii. The sequence continues at coordinate 13,157,909 of JAYDYQ010002688.1, forward strand.
AACTAGTGAGATGAGAAGAACAAGTACAAACACAAAATTGCTAGAGTGATAGTGTCATATAACGAGTCTGGCTTGATGGTGAACTATGATGCATGGATACTTATATGTACGACAATGTGAACAAATATAATAAGATCACAATAACATGGATTTTAATTTTTTTTTATAGGATACGATATAAATGCACAATAAGTAATGCCAAATGAATACTTAATTCATTTCTCATTTCATTTTGAAATGAATAATATGCATCTTCCTCCCATTTAAGTTTCCAAATAAAGCCATAGCATCAACATTAAATACCAAAAGCTAAAATAATGTAATTTTTGGTAGCCGTATTCTAAACAATATTGTAAAATCAAAATCAATTTCTCAAAAAAAAAATTGTAAAGTATGTAGAATTACCCTTTAAACTGCTAGGACAAAACTTGGCCATAATTTGTCATCATTTCAAGTATAGAAAATAAGTAATTAAATTAAAACTCATCAGAAATGCCATTTCTTTCAATTTCTTTCCCTAGTTGTGTAAGTGATAAATTTTAGCAATAGCTAATTCATGAAAAGGCAAACATCTGCAGCAAAGAAATGTACATTCTTGACAGGATATCTAGGCATATTTGTTACACACATTAACTACTGGACCACAACACAAGACCAACAGCAGAGACTACTGCAATATGAGACCATGGCCATTTAATGTAAGCTGGAAACTTAAATCAGTATATTTACACAGACTGGACAATTTTTGCCCTGAATGCAAACATGTGATCAAGAGATAGGGTTCCTGTACTTTGCAACATTACTCATTTACTCTAGCAACCATGGACCAGAAAAAACAATTTCACCATTCATAGATTGATGAATCCTTCTGAAAATGGCAATATAATGCCATAGGTTGAAGATGATATAGTATAAACAAAGAGAAATGACGGACTCGGTTAAAGGTTTTGCTACTAAGACTGAAAATCTAACCATATTACTAGAAGTTCAACTCGAGTTCGACTGAACATAAAGTCCGTCATACATATATTAAACCAAACTCGAACTACATTTATCCTTTCATAGAAACTCGACTCAGATTCGACTCTATAAGCTAAAAATGACAAAACATGTGTAAAATTAACAAGTTGTTTAACTTGACTCGTGTGATCTCAGTTAAAGCTCGTTCGAACTTGGTTCATTTAAAATTAAACCAAGTTCAAACACAATCTGAATATCACCTATAACAATTTTAATTCCCTATTCATGGCTTTTTAGCCTACTGAAATACGTAAATTATAAAAAGAAAAACCCTATTGAAATACATAGAAAGCATCTCAAGACTTATCATCAAAATGTAGGGCATATGCAACAAATGAAACCAAAAGAATGAAGGAAATTATAAATAGAAAAACAAATTTCAATAAAGTAAAAGCACTAGTATTGTTCCATAAATCAAACTTCACCAAAAATGACCATCCACTGTCTTTAATGGAGTCTGTGGCCATTTCTTTACCCTCAACAAATGGCTTTTTGTACTTTTAGTCAACCCCTTACTCATCACTTGTAAGCTAAAGCCTAAAGGTATATTTTTCTTATTTGTCACTAAAACTGAGCCCCTTATCAAACTCAAAATCACACCATATGTTGGTATTGTAAGTTTCATTTGAGCATATAAATCCAATCTTATCTGCAAAGTTAAAAAATGCCATAAAAAATAGAAATAAATATCTTCAAGCACATCACACTCGCGTTTTATTACGGTTTACGAGTCTTCGATAGAGGACAATACTGATCACCATCACAATAGGTTAAACTTCTTTTGGTTCCAATTGTTGAGTCATCAAGAACATCAATCGCACTTGAATGAGTCGATAATGAATGCGGAGAAATAACCGATTTCGGGGACTTGAGTTTCAAAATAGCTATCTTTTGCAGTAGATTATAACAAGAAAATGCATGATCCTGTTAGAATGAATAAAGCCAAACACAATTAGTAAACAACTTAGTTAATCAAAATGTACCAAGAAAATTCCACGATTCTAAAGCAAAAGAACTCACTTTTTCGATACACCCCCATGATGGAACTAAATTTAACTTAATCTCCAATAAATTTTTAGTTAACTGATGATCATAAGCTGCTAAAATTGCTGATGCTGCAATAATGGATGGCCGGAGTTCCACTAGATTAATCTCTACATTAAGTAAACGATCGATTAAAAAACGAGTTCCATAAATGCATATCCAAGATAAACAACTTTATAAATTTAATTTTACCTTCCATTACCGCCAAGATTAACTTAAATGCTAGTTTCACGAGTTCGTTAAACCCAAATTCTCCGTAAAATTTGGTGGCGAAATAATGAAGGTATTCAAAAGGAGTAACAACATTCATTTTCCATTCCAAGGAACTTAAGACTAATAACTCCATCCTCTGAATCAAATTTCCTTCAAAATTATATTCATTTATATGATATTCGGATAATGCAGGCACATTACATTCTTCCATCTTTGCAGCCACAGATAAACAAGCAACTGATAATAATCGAATAGCCCATATTTTTCCATCCTATACAAACATAAATTCAACAAAATCCCACATCAAAAAAATAAATTCTAAAACGAGAGATTTGATGGAATTAGATATCTAACACATACTTACATCTATAGACCTTCTTGAAAAGAATTGATCAAAATAAATCAGGGATAGATAAGCTGTACGGAAATGAAATCCAAAAAGAGCCCTTGTCTGTAAATACATACCAAAAATTCTTCAACAATAATAAAAATTGCAGCATTTAATAAATATAAGAGCAGCACATAATCAATAAATCAATTATACACACACATCTAGAATCCATTTAACGGCGTCCAAACGGGCGCCTTTTAACCAGCTTTTTTCGCTCCTGGGTGAATAATCGTTGCCGGAATTGGTTTCCCTTTGGATTAACATTTCAACATACTCAAAATCGGAATCGGGAACAGAATTAAACTGAAAGTTTTCATCTTTTTTATGAAATTCTTCACTCAAACAGGATTCGTTTTCATGACAGAGAAGATTGGGTAATAGATTCTCAGAATCCACCATTGTTGAAAGAGAGGATTTGGGTTGAAGGGTTATGACTCGTTGTAAAGAAAGAGCGGAAATTCTACTGAGTAGCGATTTTGGTGCCGCCAAATTCAATAGAAGATATATCATCAATACTAATACTATAGTGTGTTATTTTTGTTATAATTTTTATTACTAAATATAAATAATTAAAATTCCAAATGCAGCCCATTTTTAAATATAATTGTCCATATGTAGCCTTTGAAGTTATCAATTTGAAATGTATGTATACATGTATTTATATATAGAAAATATTTTAAATTTTTTTGGTCCTTGAAAATATTTAAATTTAAATTTGATTTGATGACATCTATCTAATTAATCACAATGCAAATTTAGTTGTATATAATTTAAGAATAATCATTTTCTTAAGTTATTAATAATTTACAAGTGCATTGTATTTAAGTTAGTTGGATTTAGGCAATTTTTATTTTGTTTTATTCAATTATAACACATGCACATATCACGTAATTTGTTACGTGCATGTGACCGATCTTCTTATTTCAATCTAAAAAAAAAAGGTTTTTACGTTAGTAATGAAATAAGACAGTGGTAATCAAATTAAGGATTTTAGTTCGACACCGTGAATTAGAATTTAAATACAGACAATAATCACAGTAATTAATTATGCATATCAAAATTTTACTATGTGAAGTCAACAATTTAAGAATCTTATATGCGTAATCTTTTGTATAGATGATGTAATATCAATGTGGAATTAAAATCCTTGATTCCATTATCAATGTCTTAATTTATTACTAATTTAAAAGATTCTTTTCTTTTACCATTGAAAGAGAAGATCAACCCGATATAAAGATGGAAATTGATAGAAAATGGTTTATTTGTGTATGTATAATAGTTGAATATTATAGTATGCAATCAATAATTGAAAGAACAAAGCGTGAAATGATAAACTGAGATTTATCCTCTATATATGTAAATATTTAACCATAAAACTTTCTGTTTTCATAAACTAGTTATAAATTAGTACTGGTTTCTTTTGGATTTGGTTTCCTATAAATTAAATTAAAAAAAAGGTAATAAATTTTGGTAGAAAATATCGTTATAAAAATATATGAGACCTAAATATATACATACTATGAACTTAGACATAATTATAATAAGAAAAATGAAATCAGACATGTCTGTCTCGTTTGAGCTGTTAATCATAATTAAGTATAATTTATGATGATTCTATTAATATAAATGAGATTTTCTTATATAATTAGTGACCTTCTACTAATTTATATAGTGGGGGTAATTTTTCTTTTTTTTTTTACTTTCGGGCGTCCCGCGTAATAAAAACGGCAGTACTCTTCATTTAAATTTAATGACATAACCTCATGATCATTTTTTACACATATTCTTTGCAATTTAAAATTAATTCTAAATTCTTCATGATCATTTTTTACACATATTCTTTGCAATTTAAAATTAATTCTAGATTCTTTAGATTATATTATGCGAGCAATTTTAGAAAATTTACAAAAGTCAGCTTATAAAATTTATGTTTTTCAAATTGATAAAAAAAAAAGATTACGTCTGTCACTCCACGAATGATTTCTCCCCCTCTACTCTCTTAACATATGGAGTAAAACAAGTAAAAGGCAAAAAAACAACCCCAGTGTTATATTTAATTGACAAAAGAACCCTTACATTATTACATTTTTATTATAAAAAGATTCAATATGTTAACATTTTACGAGAAAAAAACCCTATGTTTTATTTTATATATAACTTTAAGAGAACAAATGATATTATTGCTATAACTTTAAGAGAACAAATGAGTTATACAAATTTTTGTGTTAACGGAATTAGTATCAATTTATTTGGGTGAAAAATGATGTTTTGTATTTTAATCTTCTAAAAAAAAAGTAACATCTAGAGTTATGATTGTCACGTTTACTGTAAATCATAAATAATACTCGCACTTGTAGTGGGTGATGCATATTGTAGCTTGTGAGAGAGATAAATGTTCTTGACTTGCAATCATAAGGAATTGTTTGCTAATAAAAATTAAAAAAAAAAAAAAAGTTTTTACCCCCAATTAAATAAAACGCATTCGGGTTTCACTCTATAATATATTAAGAATATCAATATACTGAATTTTATTTTTTGTAACATACAATCTCATTCTAGGTTTTGCTTCTTTCTCCTATATTGTTAATTGTCCTTCTTTTTTAGAACTGTTCGTGCCCTTATACCCAATAACATCAATTGGTTGTGTAGTTAGTATTTATTTATATGGTAGAAATATATTTAGGGACATAATCGGAGTTTCGTTATTAAATGCATATACAAACACAGTCATGGACATGGATAAAATGGTCATCTTACTAGAGCATAAATGGTATTATTTTCATCATTATATCATTAGGATTTAATATCTTCATAAATAGGAAACGTTGACCAAAAATGTCCTTAAGTCTTCATTATAACTAAAAAAAATATGAAAGCTAAATTAAGTTAATGTTATCAAATACATATCATATGCATTACATTGCACGATAAATAAAATACCCAAAAATAATCATAGCACTTGACAAGTCAGTCGTTAGAGATTAAATTGGCAGTCAAACATCAAATGCTTAGTCAGACATCACACCAGGAATCCCAGCAAAAGCAGTCTTGCAATAGTTTAATTAGCCCTAGTTTAATTTTTTTTTTAAATTAAGAGCAAAATATAAATAAAGACAATTAAATTATCCTAGTAATTTTGAATTAGTCTGACATATTTTTAAATATTCTACGAATCACAACTTATGAGTGTTTTGATGATAATGGATGACAGAAAAGCCAAGCAGCCAGCTTTTGTTAGAATTAGCGTGGAGAATATTTAATTTAATTCCTCATTAATATATTTATTTATTATTTTGTGATCCATAATTTCATAAAACAACTTGTAATTACATGTTTGTATATTGAGGAGGACGCAAGATCCGAAAACTGTACAATTTTATATAATACTAATTAATTGGTTGAAATAATATAGTAGACTAGTTTCTAAACTTTTTAGATACTATATTTATACATAGGTGTTATTCCATGCAATGTAATGACAAATATTAAAGCTGAATAGTGCATCAATGACACTAAGTTCCTGAAATTCAATGCCAAATTTGTTCCTCTATGATAAATATAAAGTTTTGGAAGATATAATTGTTCTTTTGTCTAACGGTGTCATGTTATATCTTTGAAATATTCACGTACTTCAAGTTATATATTTTACTCCTATGTTACTTATTCAAAAAAAAATTGGTTTACATTTATTGACTCAATTACTAAACAAATGTAATTTAATTAACTACCCTTTTAGAAAATTAATTTGTTTGATCATAAAATAATTTTAAAGCTTGAACAATCTAAAATTAGACTTTCATAGAGAATAATAAATATGTGATGTATGATGCAGGGCCGGCCCTGAGTTTTTAGTGGTCCTAAGCAAACTTTAAAATTGTGGCCCTTAAATTTTCATGTACAATTAATTATGTTAATAACTAATACATTTTTTCTAAATTAACATATTAAACTAAAAACAAAACTATTAATTAGAAAAATAAGAAACAATAATGAATAATGAATCAAATATAATCTCGCTTTGTAAGAAACATTGGTAATACGAGACATAATTTTATTTAACAAGAAAATGATTGCATTCGTGAATGTAACATAAACACATAAACTCTTAGTAAAATATTACATAAATATTACTCTCCTAGCATTTTTAAAGCAAAATCACTAATTACACTTGCATAATCAACCTTCTTTACCATATATTTTGCAATCAACTATATGGCTAACTGATTCAATATCTCTTGTGACAATGGTTGATCAGAGGTAAGACTCAATCAACTTTAACTTCGAAAATGTTCTCTCCGCAGCTGCAACTATAATGAAAATAGTTAACAATATTCTATAAGTAATCCATCTATTTGAGAAATGCAATTCAAGTCTTTTAGTTCTTTTGGTAAATTACATCTCAAGACTCTCAACTCGGAAGATAAGTCCATCTCATTTATATTATAAGTGTCATTTTTCAAATACTATCTTACCTCACATAGTCTAGAAAATATGGGGTTCCGTTGAATTAATTGTGAATATATTGAGCCTAATATCTTTAATAATGCCTTTGGATTATACTAAAATCTTAGCTCCACAAACACAAATAACAAAAATAAAAAAAAAATTAAATAGTATATGGAGATGCAAAATTCGAACCACTCACCTCACAATAACTGCATGAGAGTTTTACCATCTGTGCCACATGCTCTATTGATACAATTCACACACACATATATATAAATATATATATACGTAATATTTTTTTTCGGAGGCCCTCATACATTGGTGGCCCTAAGCGGCCGCATGTGCGGCTTACACTCAGGGCCGGCCCTGGTATGATGTTATATGATCGGCATTTTGCAGTTGTGACAAAATCTATATTTGATAACAATAATGTAACTCAAATCTTTAAATTACGAAACAACTGAAGAGCACATATCGACTGTGTTGGCCACTCTCTGAGCCATTCACCCGAAGATAATTATCAATTTATCACCATACTCAGATATATAAATGTTAATTATAATTGATAATTTGACAAAATGAAGCAAACTAAGAGAAGAAATTGCAAGAACTAAGAAGAAGTTGATGTTAATATTGTTGTGAAGATATATATTAAAAAAAAATGGTTCTTAGAGTATAAGGATTTTTTTTTAATACTCAATATAGTAAGTAGTTAGGATATTATTACACGTGATATTAATATGATTGCAGGCAGAGGGAGGAGCGCTTTCACGTGTGCCAGGACCTGGACCACAATGAGGTGGGAGTATCATACCCAAACACGCTCCATTACTCTAAGCTAAACACATTGTTGATTAGGTATTTCTTTTATATATATATATATATATATATATATTTATGTTTTGAACTCAAGTATTTCTTTTATAAGCAGTAAAAGATAAGGGGAGGGTAGGGTAGGGTAGGGTAGGGTTGTGATAAATCCAGCAGATTTTAATCCGAATTAGGTCTTATTATATATATAGGAATCGTCTGTTTGACGAGAATGATAATCTGATTTTCAGAAATTAAATATGATTCCATTATAGTGTTTGAGTATCACTTGGGATACTATCAAAAAAATTAATCGAATTCCTTTTTAAATATTTGGTAATGGCAAGAAATGGATTACATATTTAAAAAGTTCACAAAAATACGCCCACCCATATATTATATATAAATCATATAGAAGCAACATTTATTATATGATATTATTTATAATATATTGATTTAAAAAAATGTATAATACAATTATATTATATCATAATTAATATATAGTAAAAATTAAAGAACATATATAAAAAAAATTAGGGTTAGAGAAGAGTCGTGTATATATATATATATATATATCCAAGAATGTAACTATCACAAAAAATGGGTTGTGCTAATACTTATAAATAAGATAACACTTTTAGAAACAAAAACATAAATAAAATTAAGCGTATAATTTAAAATGAATGTTCCATGAAGCATAAGCTTTGGATTTGGCTTGTGAATATGAAGTATAAACTATATGCATATTTTCAAATCAATTCACATTTAAAATTTTATATTATTTTAGTAGATTGTAGGTAAATGAACGTGAGAATTTAATATGTGATTTAAGCAGTTGGAGATGAAAAAGAACTTAAGAAACAAGAAAACAATGGCTATAGCCTATGTGAGAGAAAATATATATTATGTAGGGAGAAAATAAAACTATCATAAGAAAGAATATATGGGTAACAATGTCTCTTTTATTTTTAGTACTAAATCCCCCAGGAATGGAATCATAATACCATAAAAAATTTGGGTTTAACATTCCCATATTTTGACGGCAAGATTCCTGATTTTTAGGAATATATTTAATTTCCTAAAATTCAAAAAATCTACCCAAACAATATTACTTGATTCCAAGGAATCATATTGCCAAATAATATATCATTCCCGAGTAAACAAACGGGTCATTAGGGTATTTATTCAATTAGCGAGCGATTTGATGAAACTTGATTTGATTAAGAAAATTCATACTCTGAAATGTAAAGCGAGTAAAAATCTAGATCGAATTGACCGTTAAAGATCCGAATCCGATATAAATTGAGGAATAATATATTTACATAATTTTAGTGCTCTTTTGGCAAAATGATTTTTTTTATTTTCTCTCTCTCCGGTGGACGTGTTTTTAACTTCTATATAGTCTTGTATTTTATATAAAAGGTGATTGGGTTGTGTGCTAGATTCTGATTTCTGAACCTTTGACTGAGAATTATACTAATACTAGGTTACAACTTATTTTGACTGATTAAATTTTAAATCAGTGCATTAAATTTTGCTAGCTGTGCTTCAAGGTTATTTTCTTCGAGTACGTACACTGAGGTTTAATGAAATGATGCTCTATTTCAACCTTTTCTTGTTGGGATTGGTTGGAATTAAATCCATCATGTTGTCCTTAATGCATTGATTTCTTTTCTTCCAATTTTATTTTTCTTTCAGAATTCAAAGGTGCATTATTGATGATGTTTTTGGGGAAATTTAATTTCTACACAAAATTAAATAAAATTGTTAAGTTTTGAGAGGTCGAAAGTCGAAACCATTCAATTCGTGCCCCTTACGTCCACCTTGCTTCACAACAACGACTATGTTTTTGTGGGCTGCATAAATCATATCAATATATGAATATCCACAATATCAAACTGCAATTAAATCCATTATACACTTAAATGGTTGATGTAATAATTAGTCAAAACCTCATATGAGATCGACGTAATTATCCCTTAAAACAATAATAATACGAGAGTATAAAGAATTGGTCTAGTTGAATTGGAAAGATTAACTTCAATTAAAGCCCAATAGTTGTATAGAATTGGCTTATTGGGCTATAATAATCAGTTGAAATCAAAAGATTAATATGAATGAAAGAATAGTTTGTACAAACTACTTGTTGTCCACCTACTTATAACTTATGATTTTTATTCAGCTGATTTTTTGGCCCAACCCAGCACCCTATTTATCGTCCAAAAACATGGATATTTGAGTACCAACTTTAGCGAGATGACACTCCTCATGGATTTAATGAAATCCATAATTGAAAATGCACGAAACAAATATGATTTTAGATTTAAGACTCCGAATCCAATAATAATGATAACTATACATAATATTTTAATTATGTAAGCAATATTAATAACATTTTATTATTAATTTAACTAGACACGTGTAAATATTTTGTTCATGGTTTTATTTTTGTGCATAATTTTGCCTAATAACATGGAATAATTTCGATACACTGATATCAACTTAAATTTTAAAGGACTCAACTGTGTTTCCAATATGTCTTTAAATTATCTGGATTGTTAAATGTATTAAACGTTAATATTTTTAATGCCAAAACTTAGTGATTTATGCAAAAAGTCCGAACACTTACGTAACGTTAACAAAACATATTTTATGAAAAATGTCAACGGTAATTTTAAAAACTATATATGATTTTATTGGATTCGAAAAATATAAACTTTGACAAAGATTCAACTTGAAAATTTTATATTCGGGTAAGATCTTAATTCAACCCGATTTAAATGAAATCAAATCTAGGTTAGACCTAATCAGATAACAATCCTATTTGTGAACATGAAAGTTGGAACCCTCACTAATAAGCATAAACTACAATGTTTGTTTCAGTACACAATCTCATGGATTAAAATTTTCACACATTTCTAAAGAAAAAATATCGAAATGTTTCTGTTTTTTGAGTTAACATAAGTGAAAATAAGAAGGAATACATTTTCACATGTTTCTTTGGTTTATAATTCTTTGAGTTAACTGATTCATACTACAAATATACAACTTTTTGTAAGCAATGCATAATCCTTTTTTTTTCTTAAAAAAAATGAAATTGAAACGTGAGTTTGAAGTAATTTCGGTTGGAAGGTCTATTAATATGATTTAAAACTTCAAAATGTTTTGCAAAATTGAAGTATTGCACTCATTCAATAATTCTTTTTCCTATTTTCAACTATAGGAAACATTCTACATTTTTTGTTCATACTATGAGATAAGATTTGTGTTCATTGCTTCAGTGGATCCTACACAAATATTATGTGTGCTTTGAAATTATTTCAACCACTGGATCACAATCCGAACTAGAGAGCACATTGGATATAGGTCATTCCATTGTGGGGATTCCGGTAGGATTCAAATTTGAGGCTCGTCTCTAAGGTCTCAAACAACTACTACTTGAGCTTTAACAAAATGTCGTTCAACACTACTAGATTCGTTTACACCCTGACGTTTTATACAGTTAGGTCAATAAACTCTATTATAACCTTTTTAAATCTTGAAATTATTTCAACCATAAATTAAGTTGTTGCTAATGCACCAAAATGCAAATTTTATACGCAATTAACAATTCTAGACGGGAGCTAATTAAGATAATCTTTAGCATAAACGTACAAAATTGATGAGGTGAACGGATTTCAAACTTGGAAAAACGTTAGACACATGACGAAAATTGTTATTGTCATTATTACCACTACCATTGTCATCACTACTACAAATAATGTCCATTTAGGTTTAGTTTTAGGAGTACACGATCAATAGTCTAAACCCATTTGCAAACATAACACTAGATTTGTAAAAGAAAATTAAAGGTTCTCCTTTATGGTTAAATTATTTCGTGCAAACATGGCATTTTGTGTATAACAAAGTATAACTAATTCAAATTTATTGAAAAGATTGAATTTTGAAGTATCACTATTATTCACTACTAAAATTTAAGAATTTGTTAGTGTCTTGCATCACATTTGTGATTAATAAGGTATTAGCTAGTAAAAAATATCAACCATTACAATATACCCTTCCACCATATTAACCTCAAGAAAATATCTCTAAACATGAAGCAAATTCATTTAATTATTCAAGATTCTGATATTTTTAAGCACAAAATATTAATATCCTTGTCGAAAAGTAATTCACTCTAGGACACTTGAAATTTTGGCCTACGAAGAGATTTCAACGAATCTCTCTAATTTCCATGACACAAAAAAGGTTGAAATTGAACTATACAACTAGACGTATATGTCACACATAATATTATTCAAGATTAAAGAACAATTTCACAAATCCAGATAAAATAATTTATGCAGTAAATTTTCTTTTTTGTGAGAAAGAAGATGAATACTATTTATAAGTTTATGCTTCTAAACAATCCTGCGTATTTATAGATTTTTTTTTTGTGATTATTCATACATGACACAACTTTCCAAAATTTCAGTACAGAAATGACACGATGTTACATTTGAATTTTAGTAGTTATCTTATTTGGCCAAATGATGTAACAATCAAATTTATTTGGCTATTATAATTAATATTTTACATATAACTAATATTTTACATATAATGGCTTTATCAACCTCAGTGTTATTAAAACCTTGGTTTTATAACATGCAAATTTTGAAGTCAAATTTCTTCAACTTGTCAAAGAACTGAGGATGAAAATATCTTGTTAAAAACATTATATATTTTGGATTCAAATTTTGAAGATATGTGTTATTCTCCTATAGCACCATTTAGCTTCTAGCGTGGGGGTTTCATCCTCAGTTCTTTGACAAGTTGAAGAAATTTGACTTCAAAATAGTGATGGAGTTAATTAAAATCAAATTAACCAATAAAATTGTTTGAATAAAATAAAGCGTTATAACTTATATACTATGATACACGGATACTCCGAAAAAAGACAAAGTATAGTATCGGATACACGGGGGATATCGATACTCGTAGGATATGCGTGGGATACGTATTCGATACGCCACGTGGCGTATCGGTAATAAAAATAAATAAAAGTTAAAATAGATACGTATCGGATACATTAGTTGGGCATCAGGATACACCGATAGTTTTTTTATGTAATATTTCGGGTCATATTTAAATTATTAAAAATGATAAAGTTTCTAGGGTTAAACATAAACGATTAGTATCACTATTCTATCTCTTTATTCAAGTCTATCTCCTAGGTCATGAAATCTCAAAAATGAATTCCTTCCATTGATGCGCTATGTTAAGAATGAATATGTTTGCTTTCGGAGTTATACAACTTTTGTTTATATCATAGTGGATTTTTTTTGCTTTTAGGACTTAAATTGAATGATCTAGTTGCTTATAAATAAATTTAAATTATATTTTTTCATCTGTATCCATATCGTATTCAATAAATTTCAAAAATCCGTATCACCGTATTCGTATCGTACTGTATCCATATCTCCGTATCTGTATCCGTGCAACACAGCTTATATATGAGTGCAAAGTATTAAGTATTTTTCAAAAAATATCATATGTACTATTTAATTCACTTTTCGGACGCACCAGACACGTTCAATGGAGCTTTATAAAATTGATATCTAGGTCTTGCATATATCTTGAATTTTGGTTTTCATCTCTAAATATTAACTTTTTCTCTCTCTTTCAAATTTGTTTTAAAAATTCTCACAGTAACAATATTGAAGTATTCTTAGTATTGGTAAATAATTTTATTTCAAAATTTACATAAAGGTCAATAATAACCTAATTAAAGTATTGATTTTTAATATTTACATTAAGGTCAAGATCTAGAATCATTCAAATCAATTTAAAAGGGAAAATATAAACTGAAAAAACCGTTCAACTCTTTAATAGCCACTTTTAACGCGTCTAACATATTGAAGAAAGAAAATGAATTAATGATAAGTCAATGGATGAAGAAGGTTTTGATGAACAAGTTGCTTATCATATCCAACACAGACAAAAAACGGATAAGGATATACAAAACATATTATCTAGTAAACATCTCAGCAAAATTACCAAAATGCACATGTGATGACTCGGAATATTTGTCGGTACCCACGTTTTTTCTTAGCTGACAAAATTACACATCATTTTAACATTATTAAATTCTAGTCTTAAAGCTGTTTACACGCCATTCATGCCTGTAATGTACCCCCATTACCCCTTATAAATATACACAACTTTTCAGTTCTTAAAATCTCTCTCTTTGTTTCTCTCTTTCTCTCTACAAGTCTACATAAGAAGAAAACCAATCATCCCTTTGTTACAAGAATAGGGTATAAGAAATTTTTGTGTAACATTTTGGGATCTTTTAAAGATTGGTTTTTGATATAGTCTTTATTTGATTTCATTGCATTTTTTTGGATAAGAGATAATTTGGGATTTGTGATTTGTGATTTGAGAACCGTCAATACAAGTTTCCATTTTGACAGATTTTGGAAAGGTAATGTGGATTTTTTTTGGGTGTAATGTCTTTGTCTTTCGCAATTTGTTTAAATTTTAAATCCAAAACAAAACAAGAGTTTAAATTATTGTTCTTGACCGGCAATGATGTAATGGTGTAGGAATGGATATGAGATAATTTATTTTCATTAACTGAATGAAATAATTTTCAAACTTTTATGGGAATTTAATACAAGTGATAATTTCTCAACATATAGCTGAAACTTATTGTTGCAGAACCGAAGTTATGGATCAGAGAAAATTACCTATTCCACCTCCATTGCCAATTCATTTGAATCCCAGATTTGATAAAAAAGGCTTGAAAATAACTGGATCAAGGAAGATTAAATCAAACTGCGGTATCTTAAATGGTGCAAATAATTCATGGGACCGTTTATTCGATGAAGGGTACAGAGCAGATGTCTCAATTTTAACTGATGGTGGTGTCATAATTTATGCACACGCGAGTATTCTGGTAAGTTTTTAGTACTACAATTTAATTAAATTTTCCATTACAAATTGTAGAAATTAATATACTAGTATTATGTTAATTTCCTTGTCTGAATATGAATATTGAATGAATGCAGGGTGTTGCTTCACCAGTCTTGAAGCATATGTTAATGAAATCGGAAGGCCAAGGTCGACATAATCGAAGAAAGATCTCGATTCATGGAGTTCCTTCCGAGGCAGTTCGAGTGTTCATTAGGTTTTTATATTCTTCTTGGTAATTATAAAATTTTGTTAATGAAATTTTGAGACTGTTGTTTAATTTGTTATGCACATTGTTAATTGAATGTCGTATATACCTTTTGTAGCTATGATGAAGAAGGCATGAAGGAATTTGCATTGCCTTTGTTGGTACTATCACACTCGTACGTAGTTCCGCAGCTAAAACGACTATGTGAATGTTGGCTAGAGAAGAGATTGGTCACAACGGAGAACGCAATCGATATTTTTCAGCTTGCTTTGCTCTGTGATGCTCCTCGGCTCAGTCTCATTGTCCACCGATTCATTTTGTCGAACCTCAAGTCCATTTCCGCATCCGAAGGATGGAGAATCATGAAAGAGAGCCACCGAGTTCTAGAAAAGGAGATACTCGAGTCCATAATCTATGAAGACGTTGTAAGTATTGTTAATTGGAATGAGTCTCTACTCTACTTTCATGTCATACTTGTCACACATATGCCTCAATTGACATGTAGTCATGGGCCCACATATGCCATTGTCTGTGGACCTGAGCGACAATGATTGTCCTCGTGGCAGAGAGACCCCGGGTGTGGGTCTGCACAATCGAAACATGGCGCTTGGGATGTAGACGCTCGTCATATATGACCTATAGACGTGACATCAGAGTATGACACGAAAATGAGATAGATGATCTTTTGTCAGACGTGAATATTGTTGTTTTTTTCTTATCTGAACAAGCATTGTTTTTAATTTTCTCAGAGACGGAAGGAACGGACAAGGAAGGTGAACGAGAGACAAGTATATGTACAACTTTACGAAGCAATGGAAGCTCTAGTTCATATATGTAGAGACGGTTGTCGAACAATTGGCCCACACGACAAGATTTTAAAAGTAGATCAAGCACCTTGTCAATATACGGCCTGTAAAGGGCTCGAAGCTCTTATTCGCCACTTTGCCGGATGTAAAATGAGAGGTCCCGGTGGCTGCATACATTGCAAGAGAATGTGGCAAATTTTGGAGTTGCATTCGCGGCTTTGTGCTCATCCGGATACATGTAAAGTTCCATTGTGCAGGTGATGACTTGTTTTAGTTTCATTTTAAGTTTCCATTTTTCTTAACATGAAACACATTTGTTAAGTGTTTGGAATTGTGGTTTTATTACAGGAATTTGAGGCAGAGGACGAGGAAACAGACGAAGAAAGAAGAGACTAGGTGGAGAATTTTGGTTAAGAAAATAGTGAGATCGAATAGTATTACAGGAGCTCCATTCTTTTCGTTGGAAATATAGTTGTAAAGAATGAATTCTCAGTGTAGTTGATTGTTATAGGTTGTAGTCGTGACCAAAATGTCCATTTGTAGCTAGAAAGAGATAGCATAAGATTATGTAAAGCTTAGCTCATCTATGAAATTTAATTAATTAATTAATTTATTTATTTGATAAGAAAAATGTTGAAATGTTTCGACGGGTAAAATTGTCTCCCAACTAAATTATCCTTACAAGAGACAAGTGGGGTTCATGTGAGCTTTTGCGCAGGAAATGGCTGGAAATGAATTGGAATGGAGAGATTGTTAAGTTTCACGATTCAAGAGGTAAAATGATGGTGAAACGTATAATTTGAGTTCGCGAGTGCAGTTGTTACTATTTAGTGTAAATTTTTTTAGTCAAAATTACAATACTAATAATCAAAAGTCAATTCGATTTTTAACAATTTTTAAAATACTATACAAAAACCTGTAACGACAAAATCAAGTCAAGAAAACATCTTATATTTTTGGCAAAATTGCAGAAAACGTCTCAAACTATATCATCTCATCTAATTTGTCCCGTAATTTAATATTTTTTCGGAATATCGTCCCACTGTTAATTATGAGATGGAAATTGTACACATGTCCGTTAAATTGCCGCATGGCTACTTACGTGTCAAGATGTGACAAATTTTAGCATGAATAATTATACAATATTGTAGAATTTGTCCGAAACTAATTACAAGATTGAACCGTCATTTCCATTAAATTAAAAATATAATATTGGGACTAAATTCATGCAAAATGGTAAATTACGGGACAAAATTTGGCTAGTTGATATAGATTGGGACGAAAAACCAAAATTAGTAATTAGTTTGAGACGATATTCCAAAAAATATTAAATTACGGGACGAAATTTGGTGAGGTGATATAGTTTGAGACGAAAACCCAAAATCACTAATTATTTGAGACCTTTTTTGCAATTTTGCCTATGTTTTTAGTAATAGAAAAATACCCATAAACAACTTATAGAGGAAAATATTCCATACCACATGAAAAGAAAACCCAAAAATAAAATTAAAATCAAATACATATTAATATTCCAAAAGGCAAAAATTCCATTTCCCCCCTCCCAAACTGTTTTCACCAAACTCCACCTTTTAATTTTCTTTCCAATTCCATTATAATTAAATTTCTTCAATTCTAAATTTATATATAAATTCCGGCATTTAATTGCTTAAGCATGAACAAGAATTCCCTCCTTCAAACCTTTTGAACATTGATCATTTAATTGATTCATTGAAGGGCGTTTACCACATGCGATCATATTCGTCGGTTGGTTGCTTTGCGAAGCATCTTCTCGGTAATATCCATTTCCTATTCTACTTTTTACTGCCCCTTTTTCTTATAGGCATTTTCACAGTCATATGGTGTTCATGCTTCATGAGATGGTTGCTTGCAGAATAATTCATAGAAGAAAAAAAATTGGACAATTTTATTGAGATTAAGTAAATTCATATGCTGAAAATACTTCTGATGCCCACTATTAATCTCTCTGTATTTTAAATAGTAGTATATGTGTGTAATTTGTAAATGAATAATAACTGTTTTAACTATGGGCTCTAGCTATAGTATTGAATAGAAGGAAAATCTATGCCCCTTTGGTATCCTTTGGGCATTCATATCTTCACATTTTACTATGCAGTTTTCCAAAATCCCGCAGCATCCCAGCTGCTTATTTGAGTTCTATTGAAAAATCCTATATAATTTGGCATCTTTTTTTTTTACATGGCTTGTTTTATGTAGTTGAAAGCCGGGTAATTCAAGAACCGAGAGCATCCTATTGTGACACTTGTCTCCCTGTTTATCTCACAGCTCTAGCAAGAATGTGGTGATGCCTTATGTGTCACTTGTGCATACACCAAAATTACATGCTATCATCGTCAGAACTTTTATCATTTCTCATGTTGTATCTATTGAGTACTGGTAATGATGCAGTTGGCGGTAGTCTGAACGATCTCCCTGCACCCACTGTCGTTCTATCCTGCATCATCCCTACATCTTTGCATACATTGTCCAGTATCGTAAGAAAATCTCGTACGATCATAAAAATTCTGAAAGGATGAGCCTCCTCTTTTGCAGTGTCCCCGTGAAAGTACATTGTTACCTCTTTCACTAAGGACAAAGCTTTTCTTTCTTCAGCCTTAACCCTTGAGATTTCCTCTACAGCATCCTTAAGAAACTCTTTCATTGAACCAAAGAATTTACCTTGTGTGCTTTGTTTCTCGTACTGCAAAACCAATCTGACTTTCTCGAGTCCCATTTCAAGCTTGGAGACGTAGCTACTCAATACATCTGAGTCCATTCCTGCAGCTTTTTTCACACTGCCTAGTTCTTTGCTTAGTCCAGACACAACTTGCAAACTTTGTTTCTTAAATTCGTCTTCTTTAAATTTGAAGTTCGTTTTATTGCTAATACTATCGGAAGCACCTGGTTCTTCTGACCTGATAATCTCTTGGACAACAAAGTGAAGTAAAGTTGTCTTACCATCGGTTCCTTTTACGTCAACTAATTTTAACAGTGTATCCAATTTGAAAGATCTAGCATCACCTCGATTAGTGCCATCATTCATGCGGTTTCCTGTTCTCAGAACAGCTTGAAGTAGTTTAAGGAACAAACGACTTTTCTTCAATTCTTCACTTGCTTCCTGCATTGTGTAATGAAATATAAATGTAAGACCTGTAAAGAAGAATCAAGATTTTTTAGGTGCAGAAGAATACTATGCTAACGGTACCTCGAGGGTGTGGAAAGATTTTCTCAAGTACTTTACTTCTGTGTCAAAGTTTGCTCTGTACAACATTGCCTCAACTCTTCTAAAGGCAAATGGAATATCGAGAATTGTCTTGAGGAATCTCTCTGCTGTTCCTAATTTAGAGGTATCACCATCGTAATCTTTAAGTTTGATCTCCTCCTCCTTTGTTGGTGCCATCTTCACTAAAGTCTCCAAGAGGTCTGGACCCAATCCTTCTGGATTTCCTGCAGTGCAAAAATAATAATTTTTAGTAGTTTGTGACAAGAATTTCTAAGTTTCCAGATATGGAGTATAATTTTGAATTGCAATTTATGAGTTAGGCCCTGTTCTGATGCATTTTAGCTCTGCCATTTCGGGTTGTCAAGTTTTCAAAACTCCAAAACTTGTCCTTTATATAATGAACACATGGCTATACAAGTTACTTAAAAACCCAACATTCAAAACACATTTCCACACATTTCATATGTTTACATACTAAAACATTTTACAGTTTACACACTTTTAAGCCTATTTTTCACTTTTTCAAACACACCAAACATGAATTGGCCCACATATTTCCCCAAAATACAATATTTCAAATTTTTTTCATCCAAATCATATTACAAAGTTAATTCTTATTTCAAAAACTCTGAAACCATGCAACACATGAGCCAAAATACATCCAAACAATGTCTTACATTCTATGATGAACTCGATCAACCAGCAGAATTCCGTGTATTCTTGTTCACCATTTGGAAGTTATAGATTTTAATCCATTGTTTGTTAATTTGTTATAATCATATAACACACTGCCTGGATTCTGTATAATCCTTTTTTATTGTATTTGGTTATCTTGTTAGGACTTCGATTATGATATAATGTTGACATGAATCAGATAATTCTTTAAACTTATATTGAATTGTTATCTTGCTAAACAATGTAGTTTGTATATAGGGTAAAGTTTGAGGCAGAAAAGAGAGTTTATTCGATCTTCTGTGAACGAGTAGGTCATTGAACATAAGTTCCCTATCTGATGGTGAGGTGGTAGTTATCTAATTAATGGCATTTACTTTCACATTAAAATTGTTTTCTATATAAAAGTAGTATCCCTTTGTACCTCCATTTTTACTTGAGTATAAACTTACCTTTTATGCATTTTCCTTCTAGCTTATTACATAACCATACTAAACACTTATCAGCTTGAATTTACTTTAATCTATGAAGAATGAGAAAAAGAATCACATACCATCTACAAGTGCTTCAGAAACCTCTTCCCTTGTCACATTCAATGCCCTTAATAATATAGCAATGTTCTGTGATTTCTTTGGATCCAATACTCTGTTCTCCTGCTCCAATGAAGGAAGAACTGACTTCCTACTTGCTTCTTTTGGAACTGAATTTGCAGAATTACATCCAAAAAGCGTCTCCATTGCATCCTCATTCAACCTATAGATACACATTTCATAATAAAAAATTGTACACCACCATTCCAAAAAATAAAGCATATATGTCACTTACTGGAAAGAGCTTGATTTTATCTGGTCCCAAACCGTAGCTTGGCCCGAGGTAGCTCTTACTTTATCCCAATGCAAAGGCTTCAATTTGAGTTTTGATCCATCCTTCTCCTCAGAATCACCTTTCATCGATGAACTAGCACCATTGTTTACTTCACCAATTGGACTTTTCTTCTCGGTCCTTGGACTTCTTTTTGGGCTAGGACTCTTTGATTCTGGCCTAATCACTGGTTTGGAAACTAATAAAGGTGCATATGTTTCCTTTGATTCAATTTTTCTTCGTATTGACAGCGGTGGAGCTGGTGGTGGCGGAGGAGGAGGTGGTGGTGGTGGAATTGGGATTTTCGATGTTTGCGTATCATCATAGCTTATTGATCGAAGTCTTGCCATATCTGGCGGTGGAGGGGGTGCTGCAAATTTGGCTCTTACAGGAGTATATGATAGTGTTTTGCTAGGCTGCAATTGCCTCGAGGAAGAAGTTTCCGTTGGCGGCAGTGCTGGTGGTGGTGGTGGTGGTGGAGGGGAAGGTGGACGAGAGTGCTTGATCGATGGTATCATTACAAGCTTCGTATCTGGAGAAGGCGAAAGGCGAGATTTAGGTGAAGTTCTCTTGGAATGAGGAACAGAACCCGGACTACGATTATCTGCCTTGTGACTCATATGACTCTGCCGTGAAGTTGAAGACTCGTTGCTCATTGACGACCCTTGTGGAGTATAAAAATTGGTATCATGACTCTCGTCATCTGATGATGACATTGGTGGTGGCGAATTTACGCTCGGAGGTGGCGGTGGCTTTGTCAATGGTGGCAGTGGCTGAAGTTCGGGACTTGGTCTATATCGATCAGATCTTTTACCACCACCGGAATTAAGTTTTCTATACGGCGAGACACTTGCAGTACCATTGGTTTCATTCACTAAAGTTCTTGTAGATGGCTCTACAGTCCCAATGTAAAGGAAATTAGATGGTGGCATTCTTGAATCTTCATTGTTCCTCTGTGAACTCACACCTACGAGCTTTTCGGACTCTTTTGCGCGTTTCGTACGATGCTTGTAGAGATAGAATCCCATTGCAGATAGCATTCCGAGTGTTAGAACTCCTGATGATATCGCGATCGCCACTTTCTTAATCGGTTTGGATGGCTGATCAGTCGAGACCGGATTTGCGGCTGCTGCATCGTTGGCTGCTGGTGGTTGCTGTGGACCCTGATCGAGCGTGGGCCCATTCGGAAGCTCGTGGAAGAACGGCTGATCCTGGTCCGGTAAATCGGGTGGTGGCGGAGGCGGTAATTCGGGTGGTGGTGGTGTTGAAGTGACCGGAAACAAAGGTTGGTGTAGAATTCTTCTGTTCTTCACTTCACCTTTCGTTGTTGTTTGGACAATGAATGAGAGGATGAAGAAAATGGTGATGTGATGAGCTTTCATTGTGTTATTTTCTTGGTGGTTTCTCTTGTGTATTTTAGTGTAACCTTATTATTCATGTCTGGTTTTTTCTTGGTACTAAATTCTCAGTAGTAAAGGAGAAGCTTCTTTGAGCTGCAAGATCTGGATGCTTTGATTGGGAATGATATCAGCAGTAGCCGCACTTTTTTTCCATTTTAATAATTGGCAAGTAATCTTCATTATAGTATTTTACTACAGAAAAGTCAATTGGGATTTGTAGTTCGCGTGGTGTTTAGTATTTTCTTATTTTATGGCTTGAGGAATAGATTATAGTATAGTATAGTATAGAGAGTGGCACATGGGAATGAGAATGGTGCTTTATTCGTGCTTTTGGAAATCGGAAATTTGATACCATATAATGGTCACTTTGCAATCTTGTTATTACCGGATACGTAAATGCACATTTAGTATCACAATTTAAATTTTGGTTGCAATGTTCATATCATCGTCAAATAATTGGATGGAATAAGCTATGTGTGGTGCACGTGACCTTTATCTCGTTTTTTGGAGTGAAAATTGTTACGTGATAATGTGAGGAAAACGTTATCATTTCCCTCAGAATTACTAGATAACGTGATAATTTAACCTCCAAAAGTGAGGAAAACGTGACTATTTTCCCTCTAAACGACGAGATAACAGTCACGTGCGGTGTACGTGGCTAATTCCATTCATTTTCGTCCTATTATTTAACGGTGATATGAACATTGCATTTAATATTTAAATTGTGGTACTAAATGTGGATATCAGGATTGCAAAATGTCCTATTATATGATACCAAACATGCAATTTCTCCTTTTCAAAATTAAATAATTAGTGGACCATAATGACCAGGTAGTGTTGGGGCTAAAAGGACCACGTTAGTCGATTCTATTGTCCTCCTAAGATTCAAAGTTTGCTTTGCGGAGGGGTGGTGGGGCTGTGGGGGTACAATACACAATCTACCGTTTGTTCTTGGTGCCGTTACTAATAATACTATATTTTTGGTTATTTTGTTGAAATTATTCTTGGTACCTTTGTATTTTAGTTTTGACGTGAAATTTTAGGTAAGATTTAAATGTATAAGTTTTGAGTATTTTAGCTTTAATGTCCTTAAAAGTATAGTATTGTCAAATAATACTTTATGATATTTTGAGAAAATTAATTTTATTTTCAAAAATGAAATCTTGTTTAGAAATGTTCAAAATAAAATTTTAAAATAGGAGCAAAAAGTAGAGGAATGATGGAGTATTTTTTACTATTCTTTTGAGTAAATATTGTTTATGGAATATTTAATTTGTGTGTGAAGGTTGGTTTAGTCAAAATAATTAGTTCTTATAACGTAGTGAACTCATTCATCTCTCGAATATTTTCGGAGTAGTCCTCGTTAATGAATTGGTTTTTCATCTACTAATATAATCATTTTTATTTGGAGTTTCTTTACATGATAAATCATTTGTTATATGAAAACTAATTGTAGTATATATTTTGGTAATTATATAACGTAATAAATAAGGATAATTAATAACCGTTAAAGTGTTATATATTAAATAAAAATGTGATTAGTAATTTATATAAAAACAGGAGCCAACAACACAAGACATTTGACAATGATTGTGACGTGAGAGTGGACCTATAATCACAGAAATACTAATTATTAGAGGTTGTTTAGATAATTATCTCCTAATATATTATTTAATTGCGATGTATGATATCCATACACAATTATTTACGTTTGAAAAGATTAATGAAACATAGATAATGTAATCATAAATTTTAATTGGACAAACGGGAGATCACGCTGCCTACTTAATTATTTCTTAGTTAGTTCCAACTAAAAATCCACCGACTATACGTACAAACGAATAATATTTTGAGGGACAACCACACGTCCAAGAGCATTTGCTTTTTACCCTTCCTTTTACTTTTTCCTTTATTTTTCTGTTTTTGCTTGAGATTTGTTTATGCTAGTGGGATATGACAAGGACAGAAGTGTCCTTTTTCACCTCCTATTAGGAATCCCCAGATGTAGCCAAGGGCCCTCACCTCTATTTGTAGCCTCGGAAAAATAAAGGCATTAAGATATTAGATTAGGGGTAAATGCAAAATACTCCCCGGGTAATGCTAAACCTGCAAGAAATTATCATGTGTTATGCTAAATATGTAAGAAATTATCCTGTGAAATTTTTATTGTGCTAAACTTTCTTATACTTTCAAAAACTCCGCAAAAGACACCCAATTTGTAAAAATAGGTCTTTTGAATCGACATATTTCAAGAAATCAATTTTAAAATATTTCACGTGAAGTTATAGTGATCAATTTGAAGTATTTTGTAGGTTAGGGTTAGGAGTAGGAGTAAAGTAGGTTAGGTAAAAAAACATAGGAACTTTCTATATTTTTTACAGGGTTTTTGAAAATACAAGAAAATTTGACGCAATAAAAATTTTACAAGGTAATTTCTTGCAAGTTTAATATAACACAGGGAAATATCTTGCGTTTTCCCCATTAGATTAGGAGATTGTGTGTGTGTAATCAAGCTTCGTCACAATTTTGAAGCAGTTCACAATTTGATTTGCATAAAAAAATCGACGTAATGGAAGTATAGCAAGTGGTTATTAGCCTTTAGTTAAAATAATTTGATTTTTGACTAGTCAGTGATGTATTCTTTTTCTTGTTGAATTGATTCAGGGATGTTGTTGTAGGAGGCAATTTTTTAGTGAAATTATTTGATTAATTTTGGAAAGAAAAACTGAAGGAATTGGTACCTTAGGTATAGTGCTAATGACGCAGAGTTTTTGCAAGTATTAATAAAAGAAATTACATATGTATTTCAATCCAAAATATGAGTGCATTTAATTGTATTTCATATAAGATAACAATGTTAATGACATAATGCTTTATATGTAAATTTCATAGATTCTGCTATTAAGAATTGACTTTTAGATATGTGCAAGAAAATTTTGAATTTATCCAATTCATGTTAATTTCGCGCACAAATATATATGTACATATACATGAAAATTAAATTTCAATAATCTATATGTTCAAGATTATATGAGTTTGGTGACCTATACAAATGTTGTCTTTGTAAGACAATAATAATAAAATTTTAATTCAGATTCGTAGTTCTTACATGATTTTGCATACATAAAAAAAAAAAAAAAAATCTGAGGACATTCTAATGGCAAAATGATGTCATAAATTTTTTGGGAGTTTGACTTTTAACTCCGCTGCAAGAGTACATCAGTTTTTTTTTAATAATTATTTTTCACACATGAAGTAACGGTATAACTCAATTTTATGAAATTGCATTTTTTTATAACAATTTTTTTAAAATATTTTGCACTTTGAATTCATTGTCTTCATGGGACCATGAGTGAATAATTGATACACACACATATATTTTAATTTATTTGAAAAAATAACGTGACCAATTATATAAAATTGATCATTTTTTTACACAAGTTTTACAAAAAATTTAATAATTTGTACACGCACATAAATATGTTTTATTTTAAAAAATAATGATCGATTATTTTTTTACACACATCTATGTATATTAAATTTTATACACATTTAAATTATTTTTTAAAATTAAAACTAAAAAAATAAATAGAGAGTAGCCGTCATTTACGTGCAATGGCGCGTCCAGGCCATGCCTGCCCGCAGGCTGACAACCATTGTCTGTCGGTCTGCCTAATCGACCCCCCGGCTGCCCTTCCCCCCGCCTTACCCTCCGAAAAATTTCCATCTCCAGCCGACGAGGGGGGAATTGCTTGCCTCCCCTTATGCTGGGGATGGCTTTAGTATTTCTTTCTATAAACTTTCCTTTGAAATGGGTTATAGGGGTTTACCATTTTACCAAATGTAAAACTAAAAAAAAAAGGTTGTAGTAATAATATTTCTTAATGATTGGTGTTAAATAATTAAGCTCGAGTGTCGGTTATTTGCTAATATTCTGGAAAGGTGTCAATTCAAATCTGTAACTGTCAGCCACATATCTGGACCCTGGTGAATGAATTCATTCTCCCCATTATTATTTTTGTTACTATTTGAGTTTTGAAGTCAAAACTAAGATTATTAAACTTTTAAAAATTTAGCTAAATTGCATAGAAAAGACAAAAATCATTTGTCCAGTTGCTACTTGCTTACAAATAATGCTGATCCAGTTTATTGAATTTGCTAGCTATGGGATTTTTTACATGTTTGCTGGATGATTTTCCAAAATTTAGAAATCTTGAATTCTAGTCCAACTACGGCAAAAGTGTGGATTTATTGACATTTTGTCGTAATGTTAACATTTCATTATAAAAATAAACACTGATTGATCCCCCAGAGGCTAATTAAAATTCGAATTAAATTAAGTCGCCTACTCACTGGGAGAACATGTACTCAAATTTCAATAAATTCTCCGATCCAGGTTGTGATCCACAGTTTAGCAGATTTAAAAAGAAAAAAAGAGAATTTTAATTTGTATCAATTATTTCAACCTCCAGGCTGACTGAATTTAGCAGAAAGTTGTATAATCTGAAATTAGCAAACAATTGATTTTAGTATTTCTGTCACTAAAATATATTTGTTAGAAGAGATGCTCAATAAATAAAAGAATATAATTTCGTACAAACATGCGTTACGTACGTCGGACGGATTATTGCTCATGATGGATTTTGAGAGTTATTGATTGTTTATTATTTGTGAAGGAAGGAGTTGTTAGCCTTTATTTGTTCGTGGAGAAAAATTATGCTGTAATCAGATTCTCTAACAAAATTGTTGGTAAAGTCGAGACCTCAAGATTAAGATGTCATGGTTCAACTCCCTTTATAATTTTAGTTTAATACTAGTGTTTGGTGATTTATTTTTCTTATAATTCGATAGTAATTCAATAGATTTTTCTGATTTAGTGATATTGATGTAATGATTGTTTCTTTAAAAAAAATTCTTTCACAAAATGCTCAAAGAAAAAAAAAAGGGAAAAGGACAATTACCCAGTACTTTCCAAGTGTCTTTGCTATTTCATTACTAATTAAGCAAAAAACATAGGAACATTCTATATTTATTGAGCAAGTCAAGCATCACACCTTTACTTCAATATGATGCATTAGGAGAATCTTACTCATAAAAATGTGCCTTCCGTAAAATAACAACCGAAGAAAACAAAGAATAAAGACAAAATGGATATAAGAAAGCCATTCAAATATCCTAAAATAACTTGACAGATTCCTTTTTACTTATTTTTACCTAATTTAGCTCAAATTCACCAAATTCATACACATTTAAGAAATTGACGGATTACAACTCATATATGCACATGCACCTTATATAACTTGAATAAGTATGACCAATTAATTAAGTTTGGATCATAATTTTCTCCTCTGTTATCTAAGTTTGTAACAATTGTGGATATTGATGAGAAGAAAATCTACGTATTTTTTTCGTACATATGTATCGGATATTCGGTCCAACTTTTGCACACTTCTAACAACCTTAGCCAAATTGACTGATAATTTATTATGGTGATAAGTGGTTCCAGGTAACCACTTAAGCCTCATCAGCCCAATAAAAAATAAAATAAAAATGGACCACTTGGTGTCGGAGTCTTAAACATATTACAATCAATTGACAGTCAAATTGAAAGCCATGTATGTCTCGATCGAGAGAAATTAACGATTGTTAATTTGTAATCTAAATCTTGATTTCAAACTATTTTACAACATTAATAGCAATTTTTGTTTTTTTTAGACTATGAATATATTACTATATCAGAAATTCTATTTCATTACGTGGCATATATAAAAGCACATGCAGTAACAATTGGAGGAAATAATAAAACCGTTTAGTCATGATTTCTACAAATTCTACGTTTATCAATTAAAATAAACAAATTATACGTCTCGTCATGAGCTATTTGAACTCAAATTAACAGAAGAAAGTGAATAGGAATCCTAATTAGTATTGCAAAATTGAAGTGGAAGAGAAGAAACCTTTGATTTTGATAGATTTTTTTATTCATAGTCTATGATCAAAAGACAATTTCCAACTTACAAGACAAACATGTCTTCTTCCTTTATTTTCCTCTACCCACAAAACTTGTCGGAGGCAAAATCTACGGAAGTTTAGTATGGAGTGTATATAGTGTGTTCAAGAAACATTTATTGAGTTTGATGATGACACATGTTTCTTTCTAATATTTTGAAATTTAATACTTTAAAATTCTACAATTTCATAGTATAACATTAGGGAAAAAGATAAAATTGGTTCTATAATTTTTTTATCGTTGACAAGTTTATCCTATAAGTTTTCGAGCTGACAATTAAGTCACAAAATTGAAACAAATTTGGGACATTTTTTGCCTAATTGAAAGAGTGAGCTTCACTCTTGGGCTTATTAATTTTAATTGATTTTATTTTACCGCAATCTTTTTTGAAAAAGATAAAAAAATTAATATGAGTCATGTGCGGGGCACATGGCCCATGCAAAATTAGTTTTTGGTTTTTACGAGGGCTCCTCTCGTGATTTTGGAATTTTTTCCTTATTGCTTTTCGAAAAAAAAAAATTATCTGAACCAAAACTTAAAATCAATAAAAAAGAATATATTGTCCTTAAATCGCAATTAGAAAGAACAAGTTTTTTCAAAGAAAATATTCCAAAATTGCAATTATATTTTAGAATAAAAGAAAGACATGTTTTCATGGTTTTGGCCCCATTAACGGGTCATTTCAGCAATTTACCCATTTTTTTATTAATTTCATTCATTTTCATGAATTTTATCTATTTTACACTAATTTTATTTTTTTCCTATTAAGTCATTAACCTTTTTTTCACCGATTTTGTCTGATTTCTTATGTTTTTACACTAGATAAGAATGTTCACCCAATAATTTTCTTATTACATGTAAAGAAAAAAGAAAAAGAGAAGGGGAAACGGGACGACCCATGTTCGATCCAACCCATCCATTTTCGACCCGATCAATTTTCAACCCATAAATAATGACCTTCTTTTTACCCAATCCATATTGACTTGCCCGAACTCGACTCAGCCTGCCCATTTGTCATCTGTAAATATGATGATGTATTGATCGTTCCACTCGAAAATAATTGTCACAAGAACGAGTTTTGTGAAATTAAGACCTGAAAAAGGTGTTAGAATTAAGAAGGAGATTATCTGAAAGCATTTGGGCCTGTTTGTTTGGCGTTTCCCAGAATTTTTTCGTGTTTGGGAAATGCCAAACAAACATGTTTTCAATTTTCCGAAATAAATTTTTCATCCCTTAATTTTCTCAAACTACTCTCTCAAAAGCCAAACAAACAACAATTTTCTTATCTCTAAACAAAATCTATACAAACTCTACTTTGATTTGACATAAAGTAACCTATCTCTTACACAATTTATCTCACATAACAAACATGATTTGACATAAAGTCTTACACATCTTACACCTACAACCCAACTCTTCCAAAAAAACCTACACCTACTTTATTTCTCAAACCACTCTCTCAAAACCCAAACAAACAACATTACGCAAATCGAGATTATTTCACAAACCTCCACTACTCTCCCAAACTACTTTCCCAAACGCCAAACAAACAAGCCCTTTGCCTTTTACCTTGCTTCTCCCACTCAACCTGACATTTCTATGTACCATTTGACTGTGGGCCCTAACTATTTCTCAACTTTTCGTACTTTCCAATTGGGCCCGCAAATTTGTTTCCGTTGGGCTGTTTCTTTCTCATGCAAATGGACCTCTAAAAGACACGTCATGAATTCTACTATTACTCACTCTGTCTCAGCAGAGAAAAGTAGGTGGACTCAACAGATTCCAAATCCCAAGTTAAGGACATTTCTTCAAGCATATCTCTTCATTTTTCTATTATCTAATACAGATTCTTCTTTTCCATTTCACTACAACATATTTTATCATTTTGGCCACACCACGAAATTAGACTATAATCAATTTAATTTGTATATGGACGAAACACAATCCAAAATGAAATAAAATTTATTAAAACCTATTTGTTCTCATCTTAAAAAAATTATTAATTTAATACAGATTACCTATTTTTTCCATTTCAGATTTTACAAGAGTGTCACATAATCATCTACTTTTTTTTTTCTTCCGAAGTTCAAATATTAAAACTCAATTCCAATAACATTTAAAATTTTCTAAGCACTTAAAATCCAATATCAAAACTCAGTTCAAACGACGTTTCAAAAGTTGTGCCTAAACGACTAAAACAAACATTCTAAAACAAAACATCATTGTAGCTAAGATCAAAATCAATCCATGCACAACATCAAGGTTTATGTAAGAGAGTATCTTTTTTCTTGAGTAAATTATTTTTAACTTTTGATTATCTCATAGCACTTGGTCTTGGGCGGTTGGGCCTGGGCTCGGTTTCCTAACATGTCCTTTTGTTCATACACATGTCCCAAAATTACATCAAAGTATTGTCCTTTTGCACACTTCAAACTATTTTCTGAATTTTCACTTCCCATTTGAATAACACTAATTAATTAATAGTCCCTAATAAGCCCTCCCTTTAATTTCTGAATAATTTAGTATGCATACTTCCTTAACATATTTTTATCCTATTTTTTTTTTCCTTCTAATTTTTGTATATGATGTATTAGGAAAAACTTTTAAGTGATTAGGTAATTTAATTTTGCCCAAATCAGATGTGTCTAACTCAAAATATTAATGCAACAAGTACAATATACTTAAAATTGAATAAAACTCATGTGTAATACGTTTATTCTTTAGTTGGTTGAGTTTTATCAAATCAAATTTAAATTAGAATTTTCCTCTTTAAAGAACCTAAAGGAGAATGACTGCATGAGTCATATAATTTTGCATAATACATGTTTCCCCAAGTACTAAAATTCGATTACCCCTTAACACTCAACTAGTAGCATTTGCTTTCTTTCTTTTCCGTACTTACAGAATATCAACTGTTCTGAATCCGAGTCTGTAAAAATGAAAATGACAGAACTCATTTCAGTTTTTCATCAGTCTCACAAAAACCTTTTCTAAAATCAAAACCCTCCATTAATCTCTCCACTTTCCTCTATCTCTGAAAAAGAAAAATGAATGCACTTTGGTTTCTTCCTCTCTTCTCTCTCCTCCTCTGTTCAAGTGGTAAGTGAGCAAAAACCAAATCTTTTTCTCAGATTAATTTTACCCTTTTCCTTTTTACTGTATTAAACCCATTTACTTCTTCTCTGCAGTTAAAGCTGGGCAAGACTCAGTGCAGTTCTTAACATTTGAAGCTTCATCTGAGAATGGCTTGCCTTTAGCTATTCAAGTTGAAAATGAACACCTCAAGAATGTGTCTTCTAGCCTTCTCATGGCTGAAGCTTGGGTCAGGACCCATGTATTGGCACACTACCCGGCCAAAAATGTAAGCATTATAATCATTGGTCATGATATATTATGTAGAAAAAATGAAGAAAAAAAGTTGGGTTTGGTTTTACCTGCAATCAAGAACATTTACTATTCACTCACTAGATGGGGTTTACAAAATGATATCAAAGTGAGTACTACTTTTACTTTTGACTGTTTTGGGGTTGATTTAGCTGAAAATTATATCAAACCTTTGGTTAACACATTGGAAGAAATTGGCTCACCTTACGTTGTGAATTCACCTCAAGATTTGAATATATTGTCTGATGAAACCTTGATTTTGTTGAAATCCCACATCGAATCCATGAAGAAACTTGGATTTGTTCATATGGACAAGATAAATATGATTGTTAGTAGTCCAAGAATGCAAAGAACAGTAGGTAGAAAGCTTTCTTTCATTGATTTCAATAGTGTTAGAGATCCATACCGACATAGGCCTTCTACCCTCATTGCACCAACTCATGCTCCTCTTCCTCCGTTAATCGGGATCGTTTCGCCTCCACCAAATTCTCTCCCTTTTGCTCCTTCACTCTCTCCAGTTGCTAATCCTAAAATTCCTCCATTTCTACCACATTTGGCTCCAATGATGAACCCTGCTACACCTCCATTTGGACCCCATTTGCCTCCTTGTAATCCATTTGAGGGTGGTGGAAGTGGTGGTGGTCCGGTGGGTGCACCTGCACCTTTGTCAGGGGTGCACAATGGGGTGTGGTGTGTGGCAAAACCAAGTGTGCCATCGCAGACTCTACAGGAGGCTTTGGACTATGCGTGTGGAGAAGGTGGTGCCGATTGTGAAGCCATTACGCCACATGGGAGTTGCTATTTTCCGGATTCTCTTGTGGCTCATGCTTCATATGCTTTTAATAGTTATTGGCAGAAGACTAAGAAAAATGGTGGCATTTGTGGCTTTGGAGGCACTGCAATGCTCATAAACTCTGACCCAAGTAAGTATATGCTTCTTTTTTGTTTTGGTAAATGTAAATGTTAATTAAATTCCATTGTACTAATATGGAATTCTAATTGATGCAGGTTATCGTCAATGTCGATTCATTCTTACATAGAGAGATTAATTGAAGTGGCAATGGTGATTTCTTGGTTATGTTTTTTATGCATATAAAATTAAGACTTTCTGATTCCAGGGTGAATGTTGATGGTTCTTTTGTAGCTGCAGTTTTTATTAGTTGAGTTGTTAGTACTATAGAAGAACTTGGATTGATCCTATGAGCAAAGTTGTTTTGAATTTCTAAGGTAGGATCATATACTATGTTTCTATGGTTGATTTGGGTATGTTTCTACCTTCCTTTTAAGTCCACATGCTTCTCAATTTTTTTATTTTTTTTTATGTGCTTCATTGCTCTTTCTTGCCAAAAATATGTTGCTATCCACATGAGTCAATCAAGAAAATTAATTTCTTGGTAAGTAGCTTAATAGTCTTTTAGTAAAGTGTATGCATGAGTATAACCTTATTTTTCCTGCATGTATTGAAATTCTCTATTTGAATTTGAGCAAAAATGGAAAATATACCATTTAAAGACAAATGAAGATACATAACGGTAGGGAAGTTGTGTTTCCAAAACATGATTTAGAATTGGAAAAGAAAAATGAATCAACATCAGATCAACTAACACACCAAAAAGAACTTGTACCATATCTTCATAACCAACATGATTCGACTGGTTTACCAAAGTGTAAGCACCTCTAAACAAATCTTCAATCGTATAATGAAAATTATAATCTAATTGTTATAAAAATAATCATTTAATTATCGTATTACAGAATCAGAAAACGGTTCCAAATTCTCAAACAGACAGAGGCACGATCGCTTAGTTAATGCTCAACACTTTATAATGTTCACTGTCCAGTTTAGAAGAGCATCATATAACCAGAATAAGGTAAAAATTAAAATGATAGTCTTGCCAAGCAAGAGGGAGATCACTTACAAATACAGCAAGAGAAAAGAAAAGGTAAGAAAAGATAAAATATGAGAGATACTTAACCATAAGCATATACCACTTCATTGCAATTTTAGGTAATCTTTCAGCGTACTCAGGTGGCATAATAGATGTTCAAATCGATCAACTGAGAATTGCTACAAGAGAAAATGAGCTAATTAATGTAGCATTCTTTCTAAGCATTAATA
Organism: Penstemon davidsonii; assembly: GCA_034814905.1. Lineage (NCBI taxonomy): Eukaryota > Viridiplantae > Streptophyta > Magnoliopsida > Lamiales > Plantaginaceae > Penstemon > Penstemon davidsonii. The sequence continues at coordinate 13,191,485 of JAYDYQ010002688.1, forward strand.
ACTCTAATTCTTTCATCAATTCCAACGATCTAAGAACCATCGCAAACAAGATGGAAATGCAAAGAAAAAAGAAATAAACCGTCCAAGAATGTAAATCCATCTGCATAGGAGCAACGTCGTAGGTTCATGGTTGCTCTTCGTTAGGTACATTGACTAATGATTCAGTTTGACTATTCTCCTTGTCCTCTTTTACATCAGTACTATTTCTTTTCTGCAAAAAGACCATCACATGAAACGATAAGTTCGGTAATAATTCCATCAGTGACATTATATTCAAAATGCGAAACAAATGATCGAACGAAAACTAATAGGCAAGTGGAAAATTAACTTTCAATTGCATTAAATTCACCCAATAAAAATGCACGAAAACAAGAAACTATATCATACTCTTTTCACCGAGTTAAATAGTGCATAAAAGGATTCCTCGACTTAGAGATCAAACAGTTGCAAAAAATCCTAGGAAGGAGGATTAGACATACCTTCTCAACTACACCTTGGGCTGCCATCAACTCGTAATACTTACGCATCAGCATTTCTTCCTCTACCTATAATTTCCACAGCAAAGTTAATACCAACATTCGAACAATGCTGAGAAAAAACGAAATAAAAACTAAGATCAAAGTGAAGACCTGGAGTCTATGCAATTCATGGGACATTGACCTATAAGCATCCATAAGAAGCTCGTTCTGCTTCTCCAAATGCCTGCACCCAATCATTGAGATAAAATAATTGTGACCTATGGGGAATATGTGACATTATCCGACAGAAAAATAAGATTTGACAAATAATAGAAAAATTACTTGAATATCTCTCCCGAGTGCTTGGGATCCATTATTGGTAAATCGTAGAAAATCAACAACAAGGCCGTGAAGAATGTCAAAGTGCGCAAATCTTAGTTGTATACAGAATTCCTGACAATTAAGAAACAAAAGACAACTAAGATAACATAAAGTAATGCTGGTTATAGCAACACAGATCACCACAAATCAATCTTAAGGTGACAATCTACGCCCCCAAGAGAAACAAGAGAAAAAATAGACACAGTAAAAATACTAATACAAGAATTCAGTGAGTAGTGATAATAGCATAATATTTCGGTTCAGTTTTTGTCACCTCCACCAAAATTAGACCAAAAGTACAAAAGCACAAACAAAATTCTGTCATAAATTGAAGGTTGTATCTGTGCCCCTAACTCTAAACCTAACTTAGTCAAAATTAAATACAACATCAATACTGATAAATAATCTCAATATCAATAGAATAGTTGGAAAAAGAGAAACGATAATAAATAATACCTGATTTTCAATACAGAAAGGTACGGCTATGAGGCGTGCGCGTGCCACCGCCGGTTCACTTTGACGACGGTCGCTCGGGGAGTGGTGGCGGATCGATGGTGGTGGTTGGCGGGATAGGAGGTGACGGGAGGTTTACAGCGATGGTGGGAGGCAAAATAAAACGATTGTTTTCTTCTTTGGAATTTTAGTTTTGGAAGAGATGTTTCTTTAATAAACCGGTTAAACAGGAACTAATTTTGATCCAAAAAAGAAAACAGGAAATAATTATTTATTATTTTTTTTTCTAAATTCTTAATCTTTTTTTTTTTCGGAAAATAATGTAATGGTTTAAACTAAATTTAACGGTACATAATGTAATGACATCTTAGGAGTCCCCATAAAATAAATGATTTAACTAAATTTTAAAATGAAAACAAACTACACGTAATAATTCTGTTGGATTTCAATCTTTAATAGTATGAACTTAATTTTTTATGATGAACTAAACTTTGATACTTTGTCTTTCGGTTTTGTTCAGCTCGAATAGATAAGTTAGAAAAATGACGGAACATATATGAAACATTGAGATTTCAGTTCGAACTTTGATTCACTACTATTTGAAATTTATTTCTTTCCCTAAATCAATTAGCCTTTTTCAAACTTAATTATGTTACAAGTAATATTTTTTTAATCAAGTAAATAATTCGAAATCGGGTTTGGACTAGACCCTTTTTCGCACTGTCAATATTTTGGGAGTTTTTTAGGGTTTGGTATTTTAATTTGGATCGATTTATAGTAAACCTGAAGAAATGGGCTATCCAGAACCATGCCCAAGCTAATTACTTACTATTTATAAATTGGGCCAAAATCAGTTTCATACCAAACTTAATAACACGTTAATTAGGACGATGTAATTCAAAATTTAAAAAAAAAAAAAAAAATTGTAGGAAGATGAAGAGCATCAGAGTCAAGATTAAACAAATGAGATTCTATTAATATTCCCTCACCGTCTAATTCCCGCAGGTTAGGGTTTTTCTTTGTTGGAATCGTTAGCTGATGTGATTTATTTATTTATAGTGAAATTAGACTTTTTCTTAGTTTCATGATGTTGGACTAATTATAGTTCCTGCTGATTTTCAATTAGGTGTAAACTGAAATTATAGAAACATTTTACTTTTAAATATAGTATACTGTCAAAGAAAAGCTTATGTATTTTGATTAGGTCATAAGTATTTTCTTTATACAAAAAATCAATATCTGGCAAAGGAAGAGGTATATGATAATGTTAAATATTGGGAGCGTTGGTAGTGTAGACTGTGTAGTGTTTCTCCTTGTCTGTTGAACTGATAGACTCGGGTTGTACATAATAACTTTGCCTTATTTTTAGTTTCTTGTATTTTTTTTTTCTTTTCAGAAATTGCAATAGCAAGGGCATTGTCAGTTTATTTTATTTTTAGCTTTAGGATTAGTAGGGATTGATTATTATATTTTCTAGTGAAAATTAGTGGGGATTGTTTATGTATTCTTAATTTCGAAAAGTATCCGTTCGATTCCTAAGGGTTGTCGTTTTTTTGGCAGCAATGTCTTCCAATATTAAGAGATTTCTCAAGGCTGCTGGTTATGTTCCTGGAACTCCTGTCCCTTCAACCAGCTCAGGAAAGGCTTCCAATCCTAAGAGATTTCTCAAAGCTGCTGGTTATGTTGCCCCTCAGCAAAATCCTCAATTTGCTTCTCCAATGGATCTTCCTCCTGGTCAACCAAAGAGCTCGAGGAAAAAAGTCAACTGCTGCTCCCCAAAAGGGGATCAAGATTGAGGAACCCTCTGCTGAGCCAAGTGAAAAAGAGATATCTGCTGGTCGGCCTAAGAAGAAAGGTCGAATAAATGAGGCATCGCCTGATACAATAGACAAGTTTTTGAAGGATTTAGAAGCCAAGTTTAACGATATCATGAATCGAGTTGGCGATGACAATGACGACAATGATTCACTCTTCCTCCCGAGTCTCGATAGCTTCTGGAAGATGTTTCCTCCTGAGCAGCAGGCCTATTTACTTGATTTAGAGCCTGGTCATTGGTTCAAAGAGGCCACTCGAATTCACTTAATCATAAGTCCTTATTCGAATTGAGTTTTTTCCATACTCACGTACCAAGTACTAATCTTCTTCATTTTTTTTCTCAGATCAGCCAATATATGTTTTCCGCCCTCTATCAGCTCGAGAGGGAGCAGAAGAAGGTGAAAAAATTGAAGGCTGAGGCAAAGGAGGCCTCCAAGCTAATCGATACCCACAAAAAGGAAACTGTTGAGGCCTGTGCTGATCGAGATCAGGCGATCGGTCAGCTTAAGCTAAAGGATGCTGAGAGTATCATGAAAGAGGCCAAGCTGAAGAAACTAGAGTTGGACCTTGCAGCTGCAAAGGTTGATGCACAGCGTAACTATGAGAGGGGTCGAGCAGTAGGGGAGGCCAGTTTGAAGCCACTCAAGAAGAAGCAAAGATTGGAAGTTGTTCAAGATTTCATCAAATCTCCGGTGTTTGAGCGACTTTGTGATCATAGGGTGGGGACTGAGTTGATTGATGCATAATTTAAATCCGTGAAGCAATGTCAAAAGCTTAAGGACCTTCCTACTGATTTTGACTTAATGAAACTCAACATTGCTCTCAATGAGAACCTCGAGCCTTATCCTGACATGAGGATGGAGATGAGTGTGAGGTCGATCTTTCTAGCCATGAATTCGGCCGTCTTCTCGATACCTCCGACCCTAAACGGTCATGCGAGGAACTGGAAATGGATGAGGATGCTTAATCCCCCCTTCAACTACTTTCTATGTTTATTAATGTTTTATTTGGTCGATTTCATCAGGGCCATAATCCAATAGGGAAGCATGTTTGTTTTTGTTAATTTTGCAACTCTTCCCTTTTAGTGAAAATATTTCGCCAAAGTCATTGGTCTGTCTTCTGGTATTGAAATGTATATATATATTTGGTCGTCTTGAGAGCACCGCTCTTAATGTGACACGTGTACTGATTATATTAAATTTGGAGGTAACAATGAAGTTGTTTTCTGAATTGCTCAATTTTTGCTATTTTATAACACTAGTCTATTCCCGTGCTACGCACAAATCTAAATAATTTATTTTAATTTACATTAAATAAACTACAAGTTTTATCACTGTTTACATGCATGTGAGATTACAACTTGAATAATTTTATTAACCGAGCTTGAAATATTTGTAAATGTATAGTTTAATCAAACCAATGTTTTATATATTTCTCCTTCTTGGGATATGAACTGTGAATGGTTGACAATACATCATGCTATCATATAAAATCTTGAAATTAAAAAAAATAGAAAGTATGAATAAGAATAGTACAATTAAAATTTATGAAAATGAAGGTAATGCGATGAAATAGTTTGATATGGGTTAGTGAAGAAAATGACATGTGTGAGTTTCGTCTTGACATCTTCTTGCCTTTTATGAATCATATGCATTCTTTAGTTCTCGTGCTATAAAAAAGGTAAAATTTGAATAAGAAATAAAACAACACAATAAATGCATTTATGGAACGCCAGAATCTTTTTCGATTTTTTAATAATGAAAAAGAAGAAAGAAAATTTATTACATAAAAAAGAAGAAAGAAAATTTCTTACATACTCACAAAAAATGTAAAATTTCCCTCTTAAAGTTCATTCTCTCACAAAAAATGTCATAAAAGAGGATGGATTCTCTCAAATGTATAAGAACACAAATTAATAACTATTTCATATTTAGTTGAGTCAAACATTAAGTAAGATATGTCCTCAAGTAAGAACATTCTACCTGTATTGTGGCTTTAGTGCATATTTCAAACACCAGGAACTTCAATATCTTCCATAACAATCATGATTCCATCTCTTAGTTCAAGTTCCGTGGCAGTTAAAATCCCGTCTCTTGATTCAAGTTTTTGGATGAAAATTCTCAAAAGTTTATGTTTCTTCTGCTTATTCCTAATAAGTTATTAACAATTAAAACTTTAATATATAGAATTTAAAAATATAGATTCTAAGAGCCAAAATTATTCAATACAAAATAAATAATTTTTAGCTATACAATCCTTTTGAGATTACAAACATCATTTTGCTTCAAAATTTCCTAAATAAATGAAAAGGATTGTTGGGAAACCCAAAAAAACTTCAAAAATTATAAATTAAATTAAGCAATCATATACAATTCACATTTCTTACGAACATAAAAATTCAAAAAAATGAAAAATAAAACAAAAAATCAATCACAAAACCTATTGTTATCTTAAATCGGAGGAAGCCTTCAATTGATAATTCTCTTATAATATCTACATCATCTAGAAATTAAAACCAACAAAATCCAATGAAAAAAAAATGCATGTGATCAAATTAATAATAGTATAGAAAAAAAATTACCAAAAGAATTGTCGAATGAGTGGAAAAAAATCAAACCATGAATTTACAATCAATTGCGAACACTGTAGTTTACATGCCTGAGAGATTACAACTATCGACATTAGCATTTGATAAAAATAAATTGTTAGAGATCGTAATTTCGTGTTTATAATTTACAAAAATTAATAAATTTTAAATGAATACCATAAGTTTACCTTTTAAATTAGAGTCAACAAAACATTATGCAGATAAAATGCTTCACAAAAATTCCTGGAATCACAAGGAAAGAATATGTACATGGTTAATATGGAATCACCAATTCAATACATCATAAATAAAATATACAGTCAATCATTAGCGTTCATTCATGTCAAATATCCTATAAAAGTAAACCCAACCAAAATCAATAAAGACCTCAAATTCTTATTCAATCTTAATGTACTTCAATACACAAATCCAATTCTCCATTCACTTCGGAAAAATGAAATGAGTTATATAGGATCATGAAAATAAGGTTAAAAAAATAGAAATCTGCATAGAACAAATTAACAAATTACAACAATATAAAAACATAGTGATTAACTACCTTTTGAATGCCTTTCCTTCAAAAATTTAGGCTAAAATTAAGTTATAAAATAAAGAAAGTCATTATTGACATCAGAGAGAAATTTTCAAAATACTGTATATAAATTTACCATAAATTAATGACATCTAACCAATTACATATATTTCAAATGATTAAAAAAAATTCAAAATTACCACAAAATTACATTCAGTCAAAATTATACAATTTGGTCAAAATATATAAGATAAGACAAGATATAAGATAAGATATGATATTAAATTTAAAATCATTCGTTATGTTCATGACATTAATTTTTCAATAAATTATAAATTAAGTAAATACGTAGGAACACCATAGGCATCTTCAACTTCCCAATATAAAGTATTACTGTAATATTTTTCGTAATTTGATACAAATTCAGTTAAAATAGGTTTAATTAATTTGTCATATCACACGTCAGCGCCAGATTGAGTCATAATTAAAGCAAATATCCCCAGACCATTATTGTGGCATTCATTACCTTCCTTCTGGATTCAACATGTCTCAAATTACTCTCTTTATTTGCTAACTTCAGAAAAAACAAAACAAAAGGTAAGTTGGTCAAAATTATGTTTTATATATATATATATATATGTAAGGTTCATTGTTATGGATTTTCTGTTTAACTCAATTTATTTTAATCACAGCTTCCCCTTTGTTTCCAGTTTCTTCTTCATCTCTCTGTCATGGCACTCCTTTCTGCAACAACTAGAAGGTAAGTGTGGCAAGTTAAATTTTATTTTAATAGATGTGCTCTGGTTTCAATTTCATGATCATCTTTTTTATTATGATTTTCCTTTTTTTAAAATACACAGACTTTTAAACTTGGCTAACATGATGCTTAGGGCCGTAAACAAATCGAGTTTAATTGAAAAAATTTAGCTTGATTTGAACCGAATTTGAATTAATTTTTCTCTACAAAACTCGTTAAGTTGATACCTACAACCTATTTTCGCCAAAATTAATCAAAATCATATCTCAAATTTTTAAAACACGAAAAATTCAATTAAAGTTGTGTTTCAAAGGTGTTGTTGAAAAAAACACAATGGGTTAGGGGCAAAATCAGTTTTTTGCGCTCATTTCTCCTCCTATGAAGTTAGGAACTAATCTGCACATGAAAGACGATTGAACTTCTTTTGAATGTCTTGATTCTTCTTCTGCAAATCTCACCTTTAAAATTCCAAATGCATAAGACCACAACTCCAAGAGTATTTTTCAACTTGTCTTTCTTATGAAACTGTGAGGGGATTTATAGTATGGAGTTGAAATAGGAAAAGTCTCGTGAACCTGCAAAATGACTAAAATGACCCCTTTTCAAATATCAATTAATTAGGGGTCAAAATGTTCTTTACCGAGTGTCATAAATGTTAATATATAAATAAATAAAAGTATCAAATTGCCCTTATATAAAAATTACCCTCAACATATAATGAACTAAACTCAAATAAACATTTACTGACTAAACTCGAGTCAATTATCGAATACATTGATTTGACTTAAAGTCATAACTTGCGGCTCATAATCTTGAGGCTTGGGCCGTTGTTTCGAGTTGGGTGGACCCGTTTTGTTGTATTACTTTTTGTTCTCTCCCCGTTGAAGCATTTTGTGATGGGGGTTCCTTGAAATTTTAATTATCAGAAAAAAAAATATTGAAATAGGCTAGAAGGAAAAGTAGCCCTGATAACCGGAGGAGCTAGTGGCATTGGAGAATGCACAGCCAAACTCTTCTCACAACATGGAGCCAAAGTAGTCATTGCTGATATCCAAGATGAATTAGGCCACTCTGTTGCCAAATCAATTGGCCCCTCAAATTCAACCTACATCCATAGCGATGTTACCAATGAAGACCATATCAAAAATGCAGTAGACATTGCAGTTTCAACCTATGGAAAACTTGACGTCATGTTCAACAATGCAGGAATTATTGATCCTCCCAAACCACGAATCATGGACAACGAAAGAATCGATTTTGACCGCGTTTTAAACGTCAATGTCACCGGAGTCTTCTTAGGGATGAAGCACGCGGCACGTGTCATGGTCCCCACACGTAGTGGAACCATAATCTCGACCGCTAGCACTGCCTCGGCTATAGGTGGCTTGGGGTCACATGCTTATACTACCTCAAAGCATGCAGTGGTTGGGCTTACCAAGAGTTTGGCAGTCGAGCTCGGGCAGTTCGGTATTAGAGTTAATTGTTTGTCGCCCCATGGGCTTGCCACGCCTTTGTCAAAGGGTAGGTCGGGGCTCGATGATGAAGGAGTTGAGAATGTTATGAATTCTATAGCAAATTTAAAAGGTATTACGCTCAAGGCTAATGATATTGCCAATGCAGCCTTGTGTTTGGCAAGTGATGAGGCTAGATATGTGAGTGGACACAATCTATTTTTAGATGGTGGTTTCAGCATTACCAACTCTGTCATCAAAACGTTCAAGTTTCCGGAGCCTTGAATTTAAGAATTCAGTAGTGCAATTATGCAAATGCAATTTTTGTTTCATTCAAGACTAATGTTTACAAGACATATCTAGAGCCACAAATAAATTCTAAGACTTGACCGTTGTTAATCAATAGAAAGACAATTATATTTTATACATTATCTGTTCATACTTTTCTTTTCTTTTCTTTTCCGAATTGTTACTAAATCAAAAAACAGTTTCATTTGAATACTTGGCATATGTCGTGTAGCATATTCTAAAATTATTATTAATATGCGTTGAATTTGGCACCACATACTGAAGTTTAATTTATAGGGTTAAATAACATTTCCCCCCTAAAGTATTGGGATATAAAAATTACCCTCCTAAAGTATTATTTGTAACACTTACCCTGAGATATTAATTTTATTGATGTTACATTTGAATGCCCAAACTACCCTTCCCTAAGTTAATGGTTGTTAATTTTAGTCACATACAAAATTTGTTATTAATCTCATATTTTAAATTCAATTGTATTATTCTTGGTGATTTTTCTTTCATACTTCTTGCAAGAAAAAAAAGTTTCCATTATTATTTCAACAATTTATATGTTATTATTTCACCGGTTATTATATTTATATTTGTTGGAATTCAATCAGTTATTATATTTTTACTTCAATTATTATTTGAGCAATTGTTATCTTTCTCCATTCTTATTTAAAATTTCTATTAGATCTTCGAATTATTAATCGACACGAGATTCAAATCACCATTCTAACCAATGCACGTCTAATTTTTCAAATTTTATTGTAACTGTTCGAAACATGCACCAGCTCGTCCATGCCAAACGAACATTCCATTCAAATCATCTTTCTAACCATGGATCAAAATTCGTTTCGAATGTAAATTTTGATCATCAAAATATCGGAAACTTTTGGGATTTTTCAAGAATGTTTCGGAAACATTAGGAATAATGTAATTTTTTTTAACTAAATTAAGAAAGAAAAAAAGAGTCCCAAGAAAAATAAATAGTTTCGAAATTACATCATATTTTCTTTTCGTTTGATTAAAAAATAAAGGTTATTTTTTTATTTCACTCGTAATTTATACCACTTCTACGAGAGTTACATGTACAAATTACACCTACTCTTGTGATTAGCTCAGCCAAATTAAATCGAGCCTGGGGTCGAATTTTTCTTGGATTCACATTTTTTTTAAATGAAGGTAGACCTGTGAAATTATCAAAATTTGAAAATCTTAAACACCCGAAAGCATCAAGCAGGATTATGGCTCTCTTTTTCTCAACAGACTGTACCTCCAACTAATTAGTTTGGTTGTAGCCTGTAGGCATGTATAAACATTTTGATTGCTAATTATTGAAAATTACTCCAAATTCTCTTTCATATGCCAATTAATTAAATTGTTTAGCTTGAATATTGATTCCGTATAACTAATTAATAGAATTCTTAATTTGCTTGATCAGTACACTGGAGTGGTTGGAGGGGAAATTCTTACCCAGACCGGATTTGGCCGAACCCAAAGTAATTACATGGCAAGTGCAATACACTTGCTTTGTGATTGGATGTAACTCCCAGGAGAGTGACCAATCACAAAGCAAGTGCAATATACTTACTTGGTGGTTGTATGTGTTCGGCCAAACCCGATCTGGATAAGAATTTCCCAACCTAGACAAGGATTTTCCGTGGTTGGAGTGTTCAACTGTCAACTCCAAGCGAGGTAGGCAGGCTCATGGGACCACTTCAAAAAGGTGTACCCGAATGAATGTGTTGTCATCACAATTTCTCCTTTGATGGATCTGAGTACAAATCTATCTCGTTTCGCTCCAATTGGCCTAGTGAACATGTTGAAAACAGGTGGTGCTATTCGATCCTTGCAATATAATGCATCTTTCTTTAATTGTTATATATTGGAGTGAAAGGAACAGGGGAGGCGAGCATCTATGTTACATTGTTAAGTCAATGGAGCAAAAGTCACATTTCAATACGACAATCATAATAATGTTATGTTTATATCAAGTGACATCGTTGTACACTAAAATCAATGCGATTAAATCAAATAACATATAGTACTATATCTGATGCGAGAATAAATCAAACCAAACGCATGCGTTGACATAACCTCAATTCAAAGACGATAAGTTTCTTTATTTCTTTATGCTAATCAATCAAACATAAGTTAATGATAATTTAACTATGAGTTTTCAAACAATACATGTGGATGAATCTTGTGGTGGATGGAGGTTTTCAAAGAGTTTGCAAAGAGTTTGACACCACAAATTTAAGTTTTATATGCTAATCAATCAATTAATTAGCAGTAAGAAGGACAAATTCTGTTTTATCGCTCAACAAGATGAGTGTTTCCTTTAAGAGCTTATATGTCATAAACACCAAGTAATTAAAGAAAATAAATAAAATTACAGGTGGTGAGTGGAATCCTTTCTTTTATAGGAGGTGGAAATTATTTTATTAAATGTTGAATTTTAGTAAACGTTAATAAGTTATACAGACAAAAGGCCCGAAATTTGGCTGATTGATTATTAATTTGCAGCAAAATTCCTTTTTCAGTCACACTCACCCATATTTGCTATGATTAAGTTTGTCCATACATGGAAATAACAATCATAAGTAATATATAGTGTGATTTACATCCACACCTATATATAGAAAACCTTCTCATGTTTCAGAAATTATTAGAACATCCCTGGAATTGTATTAACTGTAACGAAAATTACGGAAAGTCTAACATACCCCAACTATTAAAAATAATATTGTAGACGCCGAAATGTCTAAAATACCCTCAAGTGTATTCTAAAATGCATTGTAGGAAAATTATTCCATTCTAGAATAAATACATTACATTGTAGGAAAATGAGTACATTATACGAAAATACATTACATTACAAGGAAATACATTACATTATAGAAAAATGCATTTGTCTTGCAATAGTTACAAGTATCTGACATATCATGTACAATGTGAATAGGGTCAATGTTACGACCAATAGTTTGCTCATCATCAATATTAGCATTCATTGGTACATTATTTGTTCTTGGTCTTGGGGTACTAGTAGCTTAATTTTCACCAAAACTTGCTCCAAATCTCACTCTCTGGACTTGTTCTCTCTACTGCTTCACACCATTCACAACTTTCATGGTTTGTACAACAATAGAAGAGGTTCGAAGGCGTATCCGTAACCATTATTGGTGCATGCTTCTCACACCTTACACCTTACACGTTTACAAATTTTCCTTATCGATATTTTAAGCTACTCAAACTACCTTTTGATAAAGACATGATGATTTGTGGGATGAAATTGTAAGATAAAATTAATAAAAAAAACAAATTTGGGAGAAAATTTATAGCTAAAAATGACCAACTTTAACATTTCAACAGTCATTTTAGAAAAATGACAATTGGCTACAAGAAACCCCATGTGGTATATTATAATACAAACACGGTCTCTGAGGTATATTCGTAAAAAAAATTTATCAAACCTAAATTTGAAAAATCAATAACAAAATTTTACTATAAGTAGGACAAACCTCATAGGTACCCCTATAATTTCTTACACGTGAGATTTTTTTTTTGTGAATTCGTCAAACCAAAAGATAGGGGTGTGAACGTAAATCACCCTAATATATATATTTATTTCCTTATAATAACTATAAAGAGAACAAGAGGTGTGGGTCATTCATCTCCTTCATTCTCTTTATATATAAAAAATACCACTAAATTTCGCGGCACACCGTCAAATTCCCGCAGGTTAGGGTTTCGTCTTATTTCACTTTCATTACCTTTTGTTTGGTTGAATAATTAGCAGATGTGATTTATTTATAGTGAAATTAGACTTTGCCTTGCAATGGTTTCTTAGTTTTATGGTATCGGACTAATTATAATGCATGCTAATTTTCAATTAGGTATTTACTGAAATTATTGGGACATTTTACATTTTATTTGGGGATGTGAATATGTACATCAAAGAAAAGCGGTATGATTCTTTTGATTAGGATTTTAGGTCAAAAGTTTTTTTCTTTTTTATACAAAAAATCAATAATCAATGTGGTTTTACTAATCTGTCAAAGGAAGGGGAATTAATGATCATGCTAATTATCTGATTCAATAGCCCTGGTAATGTTTCTCTGTTTTGTTGAGCTGTTGATACTGACAAGGGTTGTAGATAATCGCAAAATTGCCGTATTATTAGTTCCTTATTAATTTCATTTTACAGAAATTGCATTGGCGAGAGCATTGTTGGTTTATTTATTATTTTTAGGATTAGTAGGAATTGTTTACTAACTACTGATCCATGATCATCCGCTGTAGTGGAGATATCTTTTCTAGTGCAAATTTACTGGGATTGTTTATTATGAAGATGGAACCTATCTTTTTTCGTAATTTCTAAAAGCAACTGTTGAATTGTTGATTGGATTGTCGTGTTTTTGCAGCAATGTCATCCAATCCTAAGAGATTTCTCAAGGCTGTTGGTTATGTCCCTGGATCTTCTTTCCCTTCGACCAGCTTCCACCCTCACCAAAATCCTGAACCTGGACAACCAGAGAGCTCTAGTCAGAAGTCGACTGCTTGGACCAACATCGAGGAACCCTCTACTGAGCCAAGGTAGGAAAATACATCTCATCGGCCAAAGAAGAAAGGTCGGATGAATGATGATGGCCTGACGAGGATTTAGAATCTGTATTTAGGGAGCCTAAAGAGGCCAGTCGAAGTCACTTAATCGTATGTGTTTATTCAAAATTTGAGTTTTCTATAATAGAGTACCAAGTACTAATTTTCTTCATTTTTTTTCTCAGGTCAACCATCTTACGTTTCCCGCAGGTGGAAAATTTGGAGGCCGAGGCGAACGAGGCTTCCAAGTTAATCGAAACCTACCAAAAGAAAATTGTCGAGGCATGCGCTGATCGAGATAAGGCGAACGATCAGTTTACGGGAAAGCCTGCGAAGCTTGTGAAAGTCTTGCATAAGAACTACTGTAAAAAGAAGAAGCTGAAGAAACTAGCGGAGGATCTTGCAGCTGCAAGGGTCGATGCTTATCAGAGGGGTCGAGCAGCAGGGGAGGCCAGTTTGGAGCCGCTCAAGAAGAAGCAGAGGTTGGAAGTTGTTCAAGATTTTATCAAATCTCCGGTGTTTGAGCGACTTTGTGATCGTAGGGTGGGGACTGAGGTGATTAATGCGTTCTTTAAATCCGTGAAGCAATGTCAAAAGCTTAAGGACCTTCCTACTGATTTTGACTTTACAAAACTTGACATTGCCCTCAACGAGAACCTCGAGCCTTATCCTAGCGAGGACGGAGACGAGTATGAGGTCGATCTTTCTAGCCATGAATTCGGCAGTCTTCTCGATACCTCCGACCCTAAACGTGAGAAAGTGGAAATAGACAAGGATGCTTAATTCCTTGTAACTCCTTTCTATATTTTTGTAAATATTGCAAGTTGTTACATTCATCCTACACCGGTGAATTATACCATAGGTGCTGGATGATAAATACATGTGCGTAAGAGGACAAAAAATTGTCATCTCATACACACTTGTCGCTCATCTAACACCCCAGTGAATTGAATCCACCGGGTGGGCACATTATTTCCCTGATCAAGGGTTGTTACAATGTAACTTCTTTCAGTTAGAGCGTCAGTATGAACGTCAGTATATGCACTGCATTTGTCAATAGTTTCCATAACACCTTATTTTGAATTCAAAATTGAAACAAAACCATGTGATATCCCTGCAGAAGCTTACACAATCAATATAGAAAAACTAGTCCGACAAATTTTTGTGCAAGAATCTTTTACAAGATTGTGAATCATATACATATATCAGATTAAATCAAGTGTTAATAATGAATTACAATTTTTTCAGGCATAAATCGCATCTTGAAAAGATCCTCTTCGATGCCTATAGCGACCTATATAAAAAAATAGTACCAGGTGAATTATGGCATTGGATATTCTATGGGCCTGTTTGTTTGGCGTTTGGGAAAGTAGTTTGGGAGAGTAGTGGAGGTTTGTGAAATAATCTCGATTTGCGTAATGTTGTTTGTTTGGGTTTTGAGAGAGTGGTTTGAGAAATAAAGTAGGTGTAGATTTTTTTGGAAGAGTTGGGTTGTAGGTGTAAAATGTGTAAGACTTTATGTCAAATCATGTTTGTTATGTGAGATAAATTGTGTAAGAGATATGTTACTTTATGTCAAATCAAACTAGAGTTTGTATAGGTTTTGTTTAGAGATAAGAAAATTGTTGTTTGTTTGGCTTTTGAGAGAGTAGTTTTAGAAAATTAATGGATAAAAAATTTATTTCGGAAAATAGAAAACATGTTTGTTTGGCATTTCCCAAACACAAAAAAAATCTGGGAAACACCAAACAAACAGGCCCTATACATTAGGATCTATAAATCCCCAAGAATATTTGACACACGTGTAATTATTTTTTAATTAACTCAAACTGTACATTATTATGGGGATGTGTTTAAAGGAGGAGAATGTGGTCATGCAAATACTAATAAAATATGAATTTGTATTGAATTTTGGTAACATTGGGAGGAGGGGATTGGGAGCATGCCATGTGATGGAGAAAGAATTGAAAAAAGAGTTTTCGGATAAGAGAAAAGGAATGTGATCACATTTTGCTCACTTAGGTTAAACGGAAGAACCCCATAACTTTTCTTTAATTTTTTTATTGGATCAGTTTAATGAGTAACTAATAATACGAAAATTCGACTAACAAGTTATTGGTTTAGTGAAAGATATTAGTTACTACAAAGTAGTGAACTCAAGTTCAAATCTCTGTTGGAAGAGGTTTTCGCTTAATGTGTCTGACGCGACTCGAAAGAGATTAAGCCCTAGAAAACAAAAAAAAAGAAAATTCTAATTTTTTATCTTTCATTTTTTTTTTTTTTGAGCGAATTTTTTTTCTTTCATTATATAATTTATATATGGTTGAACTAAGTTTTGGTTTTTTTCCGTAAAGGACCACCACATTAATATGTCAATAATAAGATTTGAAGAGTTGTAATAATAAAGGATATAGTCCTAGTTATTTACAAAATAAGCGATTGGTTATAATTACATTACAAGTGACCAATTAAGAAGTAAGATAAATAGGTATAATCTTGTGATTGGTGATTTTGATTCATAAGTTTTGGCTATAAATAAATTTATCTTTAACCACAATTTGAACATATGACAAGAAAAATCAGGGTTATCAACCTTTTTTTTATTCAAATTGATTTTAGAAGTGTGTAGGGTCATAACTCATAATTAATGTACGTTTCTATCATTACCGTCTCATCAAAGCCTGAGAAATTATTATTTTACCATCTCATCAAAGACTGAAGAAATTATTTATTAAAAAAAAAGGAAAAAATTTGGAAAAACATTACTTTAATTAAGTATACCCACCGGCCATTGTAATTTCTAATTTGTATGATAATTGGGATTAGAATTTATAAGCAGACAGTTCCAATCCAACTCAAAAGTATGCAGTAAAAAGAAGGGTCATGAGTGAACCATGTGACATCCATAAGATTCCTTTCCTATTTTCATTAATCTCATATCTGGAAAATTTTGCTTTACTTTTTCTTTTTTTCTTAAATAGGAGTAGTTTTTTTCTGCAAATCTATTATCTCATTAATTAGTAACATTACATTGCCTAGCCTTCAATCCATATTCTTTTTTTAGCAAAAAAATTTCAAGATATATATAATTACAACAATTTTTTCTTTTGTTTTTAAAAAAATATATTTTCCATCTAAAATGGTAAGAAATACTATTTTCAATTAATAATTTTCAGGAAAAAAAATACTCACCAATGCCATTATTATAGAAGTGCGAGAGGAAAAAATGAGGAGTCGTTTTCTCTTCTAAAAAACCATAATATTATCTAAAAATTTGATATAAATCTCTCCAAAAAGTAATTTATATATTAAAAAAAAAATCTCTCCAAAAAGTAAGAAAAAGAAAAAGGTTGTCCATGATAAAAGGGAGGCAACAGTGTCAGCGTAGCGTGCCTAGCACTGTAGAGTTGAGTATTTGAGGTTGAGGGGGGCCTCATTGGCCCAACATCGAAAAAGAAAGCCACCCCCACTTTACAATTAATTACAGATGAAATACCCAAAAAAAAAATAAAAAAATTCTATAGAAAAGAAGAATACAGCTAATTTCTATAAGAAAATATAATGTCGTAGCAATTTTAGCAATATTACTTTTGTATGGTCATTTTGATGAGTAAAATGCAAAAACAACCCCATGTTAGTTTTAATTGTTAAAAGATATCCTATATGATTTTTATTTGATAGAATTTACGTGTAAGTATTCTTCATAATTTGTAAAAGAAACGACTAACATATCCCTAAATGTCATTTTTTTGAAATAAAATGCGAAAATGCAATTATTTATTTAAAAAATGATAGTAAACCTCTGTAAACATAAATTTTTTGTTGACAATAAATGCATACATCCAACTTCCAATTCTCAAAAGGGTGCATTAAACTAATAAAATAATGACTGGAGGAATTTTTTTGCCAAAAAATAACACAAGGTTTTTTGTCAGTAAGAAATAAATAATACAGGGGTTATTTTTGCATTTTGCTCTCATTTTGATTCATGGTATATAAAGTACTTGTACAGTAACATTCTGAAGAGAGGCAAAAAAGGGTGGTATGATTCTAAAGGGAAAGGGATAGATGAGAACATTCTGAGCTTGGCTTTTTGTGAAAACATGGTGTTTCTATGGTGGGTAGCAAAGATTT
Organism: Penstemon davidsonii; assembly: GCA_034814905.1. Taxonomy (NCBI): domain Eukaryota; kingdom Viridiplantae; phylum Streptophyta; class Magnoliopsida; order Lamiales; family Plantaginaceae; genus Penstemon; species Penstemon davidsonii. The sequence continues at coordinate 13,208,946 of JAYDYQ010002688.1, forward strand.
AGGACAACTCATCTTTTTCAATTTTTGTTTGTGATTCCTTTTCTTTCTGATAAAGTGGTGTTTGATTCCGAATCTCTTCTTGTTTTTGTTCCTCAAAGTTATTCAAGTATAAACCAGTGCCCTAAAACTGAATCTTCAAGTGCTTTAATCTGAGGTGAGTTCAATGGAATACAAAGGCTAAATTTTCTTTCTTTTCTTCTGATTTTTGGATTTGAATGCATATTGTATCTGGGTTTAGTTAGAAAATGGAATTTGATGGTAAAGATTCCATCTTTATGTATTTTTTAGGGTAAATATAATTTTCTGCATTTGGGTTCTGATTAATTATTCCCTCATGTGACTCTAACCTTGGAAATAGTTATGAATAGGTTCTTTTTTTAGTATTTTGTTTGATTTCTGCAATTTATGTTGGTTGTTGGTAATGTTTACCCTTTTCATCACGTGGATGCAATTGTTTTGGGAAAATTTATTAGTTTCTATTATATTGCCATTTCAGAGAACAAATATGTTGGTTTTAGTGCTACCTTGTTCATTTTTGTAGATATGTTTTCACTATCTTCCAAAACTAGATAATATTTCTTGTCTGCAAATTTGGTGTTGCTCCTCCTCTTATACCCATAATTATGTTGGCTTTGAACAGGTCTCTTCAACTCCATTGGTGAATGAAATTTTGAGGAATGTGAATTCTTGAGCTTGATTTTTGATAAGAGACCTCGGATATATGCTTTGTTTGGTAAAAAAAAGAATAGATCTCCCTTCTCTTCAACTTCATATTTCCCCTGTAAGTTGTTGAGGGTATCTTGGTAATTTTACGGAGACGGGATTAGTAGGAAACTGAGATCTTGAATCCAAAATGAAGTTTATGAAGCTTGGATCCAAGCCTGACCAGTTTCACTCTGATGGGGATACAACCAGGTTTGCTATATTTGTTAGTAAATGAAGCATTTATTTTGTATTTCATTGTAATTTGCAATAAACTTATGAGCTTAAACATATGGTACTTAATTTGACTCTTTTCAGATATGTGGCGACAGAGTTAGAAACAGACATGGTTATCAATGTTGGAGATGTCAAGTTTTATCTCCACAAGGTATAAATATAATCTTTTATCCATAACAAGTTCTTCTTAGTACTCAAACATATTTTTTGTGTTAATATAATTTCTTTTTTTCTAGTTTCCTCTTCTCTCCAAGAGTTCCCACCTTCAGAAGCTCGTTTCCAACACAAATGATGAAACAAATAACGAAATCGACATTCTGGATATCCCCGGTGGACCTTCTGCGTTCGAAATATGTGCAAAGTTTTGTTACGGTATGGTAGTAACACTAAACGCTTACAACGTGGTAGCAGCACGTTGTGCTGCGGAGTATCTACAAATGTACGAGACTGTCGATAAAGGAAACCTCGTATACAAAATCGACGTCTTTCTCACATCCAGCATTTTCCGAAGCTGGAAAGACTCGATTATAGTACTTCAAACAACAAAATCACTTCTTCTGTTGTCAGAAGAGTTGAAAATCGTTAGCCGTTGTCTAGATTCAATAGCTAGTCGAGCCTCAATCGACCTTTCAAAAGTTGACTGGTCCTACACTTACAATCGTAAAAAGCTTCCTTCCGAAAACAAAAACGACCCTCTTTGGAACGGTGTTAAAAAACAACTAACGGTTCCGAAAGATTGGTGGGTCGAGGACATATGTGAACTTCAAATCGATTTATATAAGCGAGTTATTACGACCATACGAGCTAAAGGGAAAATTAGTGGTGATGTTATAGGAGAATCTTTAAAAGCATATGCTTTAAAACAACTCCCGGGTTTTAGCAAAGGGACTATACAAGGAAACGAGCTTTTAAAGTACCGTTACTTGGTCGATACCATTACATGGCTGCTTCCTGAAGAGAGAAACTCCTTGCCTTGTAGTTTCTTGCTCAAGTTACTACAAGCATCGATGATGTTAGAATGTAATGAGACCGGAAAAAGGGCGCTTATAAAAATAATCGGAAAGCAACTCGATGAAGCAACCATAGGTGATATTCGTGAAACAATCTTGTATAATATAGATATAATGCACGATTTGGTTGAGAAGTTTGTGATGCAAGAACATAGTGCGGAGATCGATGGCCCTGATGCTTCCGAATTAAAGGATATATGTATAGGATTTGATTCGGAAGCCTCGAAGATTAAGGTGGCTAGATTGGTAGATTGTTATTTGTTTGAAGCTGCTAAAGATTCATCGCCAACTTTGTCGAGATTTGTTGATCTAGCTGAAATGGTTTCGAGCTTTCCGAGATCTACCCATGATGGACTATACCGCGCTATTGACATGTACCTCAAGGTATATTTCCATATCCCTCTTTATTATTTATATATTCTTATTTTTGTTGTCCTTTTTAGCTTTGTTTTTGGAAACTTGCAACTGTGTTCCAGGCTAGTCCTCCTACTCTTTTGGGGCCCTAACAATATTTAAAATCAGGATCCCATGTAATAGAAAATAGAGTTAAATGCAAAAATACCCCCTGTTCTTTGCCTAATTGGCAAAAAACCCCTTGTGTTGTTTTTATTAGCAAAACCTCCCCCCGTGTTCTTTTTTTATAAGCAAGACAAACCCCATTTGAAAATTCCTTCATTAATCAATAGGGAGGTTATTGCCATTCAAAGTTAAGTTGGGGATTATTGTCAATTTTTTAGGTGAATAGCATTTGCTGGTGGGGGTATAATCGTCATTTTTCCTGCAAAAGATGTACTCCGGCTTGGGAGGGGCGTTTTCACTAATAAAAAATATCACAGGGGAGGTTTTTTGTGCTAATTAGACAAAGTATAGGGGTATTTTTGCATTTCACTCTAGAAAAAATTGTATATTATGTAAAATGTATATTCTAATGCTCTTGTAATTGCTGAAGTAATTGATTCAATCCTGGTATTCTAGTTTCTCTAGCATATCTTCATATACTTCTTTAGAATAATCTTGTGACATCTATTAATTTCGTATTCTTCATTACAGGAACACCAGGGATTAACAAAGAGTGAAAAAAAGAGAATTTGCCGGTTAATGGATTGCCGGAAATTATCACCCGAGGCTTGTGCACATGCAGTGCAAAACGAAAGGCTCCCCATGCGGGTCATCGTACAAGTTCTTTTCTTTGAGCAAGCCAGAGCTGAAGCAGCAGCCAGTGGAAGTATCACACCCGATGATATACCTAGTTCGGTTACGACTTTGGTCCCGGGTGGGTCCTACGGGAGCTCGAGGTCTCTAAACACCAACACGGATGAGGACTATGATGCTAAATCCAATCTAGAAAAAGTTGATGCTAACAAAGTGAGAAAGATATTTTCGAGATTCTGGTCTAGTAAAGAGAGACGGGATGAGAATAGCAGCTCAGATACGTCTGAGAGCCCTGCATCGACTAGCGTAGAAGAAACGAGATCGACTCCTTCGAGAAGTAGGAGATATTCCTAATCATTAAACTACTTTTCATGAGTGGGAACTTTTAATTTGGTTGATGCTAAAAGATTAATTAATTTCAGCTGAAATTTTGGAATATCATAAAGATGGATGATGGTTGGGGAGTATAATGTTTTTTGATGTAGTGTTATTTGAATTTAGGTTTAGCTTGTTTTAGAGCTATGTTAGTTTTTAAGGTCTTTTGCCTACAATTTTATTTTCCTATGTTGTAATATCATGCTAGAGAGAAATCAATCCTATGTCTATTTAATTTTGGACCCGGGACATGGTTTTTTGTTAATTTAGTTAAGGTTTCATTCATTTAATTGGGCTTATATTTTATTTAATTGGCGGATTGCAAATGGTTGCTAAGTTGGTCTTTAGATTTATGATACACATTTGATTTCCCAGATAAGATCAAGTATATATATCTATTAAGTTACTGATAGGTTAACTTGGTTACTTTGGTGTGTGAAGTATCTTTTAAGACTAAAAACAGGATAATTTATATGATTATTGAGTCTATGTCTATGTTGTATTTGTGATTTCGCTAAAATATCCATAACACTCAAACCTTTTTCTTTTTTTATTTATCCAGAAACTCTTATATCTCAATCTTCAACACAAAATTCTGACTAACAAGAATGTAAATTTATTGTCCAATTACATTTACGATTATTTATATCTAGGCTGGAATCTAAGATTATTTTCTAGTATGTATGAACAATGATGGATCCCCAAGATCATTGTCTAACTTGAACAATGATTTTTATCCTATTTATCCAAGGCCCAATCTTAAATATTTTTTGTAGTAGCCATATACTTTATCAAAGTCATATGTATAATATTATCTTTGTTACTTAGTGTAGTTGGTTCAAGTGTGTAGCAATTGCTAAGTCAACAGACGAAACTCAAGTTCAAATTCTACCAGAGCCATCACTCGGGAAGGACTTATACCTAATGCACACTTTGTTCCGAGTTGTAATCCACAATTTAGTAAATAAAAAAAATATTATCTTGTTTTAGAAATTGAGCTCCGCAATCTGATGATTCTCCCCTGGACCAAGGATTCTTAATTGGGCGGAATATATTAGACAAGACCAAATTGGGTTCGATAAAATCATTAGATTGCTGAAAAATGTATATGTTGTGTGCATTAGTCAATTATCTATTGGGCTTGGGGTAGTATCACTTTTAACTTAGGCCAGGTAGGATCGGATCAGTGTCAATCAAGCATATTTAGATCCAACTTTAGTTATATCAGGTCGGATTCCAACATTTTGGATTCTGAAATTTTTGAGTTCATCAAATCTTAAAGTCTTCAATATTAGATTCCCTGGTGAATTCTTCCTTATTATTGTGATAACCAACATAAATATAGGACAAAGAACGTGTAGCACGCGAGTGAATACATCGTGTTGTTTTCATTTTGCAGAAAACATCAAAGCATATCTCCATAAACAAACGTCGATCCGACATAACCAAATAAAAAATGGACATGCATATATGATGCATCATAATCAAATATTGTAGTATAGCACAATCATGTCTCGTGCCAATTCTCAAGGGTCCCTCGCCCGCATTCGCATTTTCTGTCCCATACCAAAAGAAGAATGAACCTTTCATTAATGAGCGCCCAAGGTTTCTCCAATTTCGTTATCTAGGAAAAAAAAAGTCACTATCAAATCACTACATTCACCTTGACTATATATGTAGTGTAATAAAACATATACAATCAATTTGTGTCACAACTCAGCTATATTTATAATGAATGTCACATTTTAAAAAGAAATGTATTACGAAAATGAAGGGGATTATTAAAAAAGGGATAATTGCATCGACCTCCCATGAGATTTGGGTTAATTATTGTCCAATCCCCTCGCAATTTCATAATTACATTCACCTTCCCCCACGTTTGAAAAAACCTTACAAAATGATGTGAAATGACCATATTGTCCTTGTCAGTTTTAATTAAAAAAAATAAAAATAAAACAGACTAGCAAAATGTCCTATTTACCCTTGCAAGGGATAATTACATCGACCTCCCCTGAGGGTTGGGCTAATTATTGTCCAATCCCCGCACAATTTCATAATTACATCCACCTCCCCCCACATTTGAAAAATCTTACAAAATGATGTGAAATGATACACAAAATTACAATAGTACCCTTGCAATGATACATAAAATTATAATACTACTCTTGTAAAAATTAATTTTATACATTAAAAAAAGAACCTTAAACCCCCACCCCACCCCACCCCACCCCACCCCACCTCCACCTCCACCGTCCCAACACCGCAAATATCCTCCCAGGCCTGGTTCGAACCATAGGCCTTCCAGGCCGGCTGCGCGGCCTGGGAGGAGATTTGCGGGGTTGGGGACGTCGGGTGAGGGGTTGGGGACCGGGGGGTGCGGGGTTGGGGGTTGGGGTTGGGGTGGGAGGTTAGGGATGGTGAGGGTTTTTTTTTAAAAATTATATTAAAATAATTTATTAATATTAATATTTTTATATAAATAAGATATGATTTTAATATTATTGCATTTAAGTAAGAAATATTAATTTTTTTTTATGATTTTATAATAACTATTTTATTAAATCGAGTATTTTTATTTTTTGTAAAAAAATTATTGCTTTTATAATTTTAGTTAAAAGTTTAAGAAATTATTTAGTAAACATGTGAACGCTTTTATAATGTCTATGATCAAACGTAATTCATTAATTTACCCTTGTACTTTAATTATGAAAATAATTTAAATTAAAATTACGGGTTAAATATTAAATTGTAAAAGCATTATGAAAAAAAATTGGAAAAATTCATTGATGTTTTATTATATTTTTATTTTAAGAATACATATACACTACTATTAAAATTCATTTATTCTTTTAAACGTAATTCATTCATTTATTCTTTTCCTTTAATTCGGAAAAAAAATTAAAGTTATTAAAATTACGGGTTAAATGTGAAGTTGAATGTATTTACATTTTTTATTATGTTCTACAATGTTTTTTTTTTCTTATAATTAACCATAATTTATTTATTTTTCCTTGTACTTTAATTGTAAAATCATTATGAAAAGAACTGGAAAAAAACGTTGATGTGTTAATATTTTTATTTTAAGAATACATATACACTAATAAACTAATTATAAATTTCATGTAAATTTATAACATTTGAACCCATAGTTATACATATACATTGCAAAGAAACCCCTCCTATGTTACAAACATAACAAGGGTATAATTGTCCAACAAAATAGCTACAGTAACCTCAAGGGTAAAATAGGAAGTTCAATAAAAATTCGGCGATGATGTCATCAAAATGTAAGGTTTTCGAAACGTCAGGGGAGTTGGGTGTAATTATGAAATTGCGAGGGAATTGGACAATAATTACCCCAAACCTCAGGGGAGGTCCTGTAATTATCCCAAAAAAAATAGATCTATAAAAACAAAAGACATAAGTAGGGTTGTCATTTGGACAGACTTCAATTGGTATCCTACTCGGTTTATTCGATAGATGTAATTTGATTAACAAGATACCTAAATCAGAATACGTTACAAATAAAAATATTATATATATATATATATATATATATATATATATATATATAATATTTTTATTACTATCAACTTAAAAAGACATGACTTAAAAAAAATATATATATATATACAAAAGGAAGAAGATGTTAAATTCTCTTTACAACATAACAACAAAAATGAAAAGGATCCATATCTTGTGTAGTCCTATTCCTAATAAATAGTAAAGACAAAAATTTACATATTTAGAACTCTCTAGGATCAACAAAAATTGACAAACCCGGGGGCGATTTAGTCCAATCACAGCCAATCTTCCCTAACCTTTTCATACACCATAAATCCTCAGCGCACGATAGACTCTTCCAGTGTGGTATCCCTAACTTAAGCGGATCACAACTCGCCACTTCAGTAGCTACCACTCCACACCCAAACTCCTTACCCAAATTATGGGCCAGCCCACAAAGAGCCTTAATATACTTCACTTTATTTGGGCCTTCACCACCAAGCCCATACAAAAAATGAAACCCAAACGGCCCAAAAACTTCAGGCACCGAAGGTATATTTAGCCACGGAAAAGCCCGGTCCACTACCCTCGTAGTCTTCGCAAATACTTTCCTCACGCGCGACGCGCCACGCACCTCGAGTCTCATCACGTCTTTACAGTTCCACACGCTGAGCACGGCCCACGACTCGGGTCGACCCGTTAAGAAACTTTCCGTACCCGGCCAGGAAACCGCGTCGTATGATCCTTTTGGGACGGCGAGGAAGGTGCCGAGATTGAGTTTGTTGTTTAAAACAGAGTCGATGTCGTGGGGGAAGAACTCGGTGGTGGCGAAGTGGCGGCGGTAGAGTAACTCCGCGTCGGTTGGGTTGAGTTTGATGATGTTGATTTTGTTGTTGGGTCGGATTCGGTGGGCGAATACGGGTTGGACTAAAATGGAGGGTGTTCGGAATTTCGAGTAGTTGCATTTTTGGGTGAAGAGGTTTATTGAGGCTTGGTTGTCATTTTCTGTGGCTATGTAGGAATATTGAGCATCATTTTTGACGAACCATTGCTCCATTTTTCGGACTAGCTTCAATCCAATTCCCATTCTCCTGCAAAACAATTATTATTATTCAAAAGTAATAAAAGAAAAAGAAAACATATTGTTTTGTTTAGCTAGAGCAAAAGTGGATCAAAAATCAAATCAAGTTAATTGTTCGATATTTAATATGAAGTTGTTAGAATTCTCCGTTATTTATATCAAATAAGTTTAATTAAACAATATTTTTTGATTGAATAAACTAAATATTTATAAGATGATCGAGTTGATGTCGTTTGATGTAACAATCAAATCGAGCTCAAAAACAATTTATCTCTCAGAAGATTCAAATGAACGAACCCAAAATTAGACATTAATATAGTAAGCCATGTATGGAAAATGTGAAAAAAGAACGAACAATGAAATGAAAATGGACCTAAAAATAGGCGGTCATGCAAAATTTACCACCAAAAAATCCATTTTTGGAAACTATTCAATCATATTCAAATAAGACAAAGATCTAAAAATGGTACCGATGAGAAGGAGATACACGGAGGCCTAAAATATAACCAACTTTGTCATAAACAGGGACCACTTCCGGCGGTTTAGTGGAGAATTTTGTCCCACACGTAACGGTTTTGACGCAACCTCTTATCATACCCACTATCTCTCTCCTTTCCTTGTCAATTCCGCCGCCCACCACCACCATCTCCGCCACCTGAAAACATAAATTAGAAACCACATATATAACATTATAATATATTGAAAAATGTCGATGTGGGAATTAGTAACTAACCAGCATGAGATAAGTTGGGGAATGGCGGACCCTGCAAATGGGGTCACCTAAGAGGTCGGTGTAGAGAGAGAGTTTTCCAGTGCTACTGGGCCCACCACCAACCTCACATATATTTTCTACTTTTTCGACCGCTTTACAGTCTTTTTTCTCGTCGTATTCTCTCACCACCACCGCCGCCGTTACCACGCCTCCGCTGTCCACCACCATTCTACTTTTTTTTTTTATTATTTATTTGATTTTTATCAGTTTAAGTGTAGATAGAAATGGTTATTTCTGCAAGTTGATCAGGTTTGGTTAGAATAATTAATCAGGTGTTTAAATAGGCGGGGAAAGGCTGAAGAAAGCAAGGTCCGTTTGGTTGGCTTTCTGGGAATAATTTTTAAATATGGTTTTAAAATGATCTCAATTTTGTGCATTTTCAAAAGATAAGTTATTTAATGCCAATTTAAAATAAAATTTATTTAGGTCTTTTTTAGAGATACAATAAATTTCTTTTAAGAGAAAATTATTTAATTTTTTTGAGAATTAGTTTATGATAAGTCTTTCTATTAAAATAAAATATTCATTCCTTTTGTGTTAATACTCTTAAAAAAGCAAAACAAAAGTGCCCTAATGCACGAGAAATTATTTAGTGCAACTGTTGCACCACGTCGCCTATGACACGTGGTGTAGCACATAAATGATAATTATACATATATATATGATCCACATCAGTCATGTTTTAGCCAATTTTTCTTAAATGTAAATAATGAAAACTGTCTTCAAACATGGGATAGAACATGAGTGATGTGGAAATATTATATCCACATATAAAACTATTATTGGTGTGTTGCACTATTTGTCATTAATAACGTGGTGTAATCGATTGCACTAAATAATTTCGAACACAGTTTTTTAAGGAAACTAGGAAATAATAACGTGCAAATGAAGTTAATTCGAAAGGAAGATAGAGCAGGAGATTTATCGAAATTTGGGAAAACCAAATGACTTTAAGCTAAAAATACCCAGAGCTAGAAAGAACACAAAAAGAGAAAAGAAAGAAAAAAAGGGGCCGTTATGCTAAAGTGACCTTCTTCTGTCATGCTTGAAGGCTAGTTGTAGTGTGGAAAGTAAAAAGAGTGCTCCTTCGTATTGAAATTTTTAAAATTAAATCTAATTTGGTTTCTCAAATTATCTTATAATTTAATATAACTAGTATCTCATTATTTCTCTAATGGAAAAAATTGTGATGGAACCGCATAAGAATTATCTTAAGTTTTAGGAAAAATTTCACTTTGTCCCCTAACATTTGAACGCTTTTTCACTTGCCTCATAACTTTTGCGAGTTCTCACTTAATCTCCTCAGCTATTAAAAATATCTCAGATCACTATCTATCAACGTTTTTCGGCGGAATCTGCGAGAATATTTCATTTTAAGACTCCACGTGGCTTTAATCAGGGGCAAAATAGACATTCAAGGATTGGGGTGGAAAAGTGTGACAACGTTAAAAAATTGGGTGGAAAAATGTGAAAATGTTCAAAGGTTGGATGATAAATTGGGAAAACGTTCAAAGTAACATCATTAAAGTTGGACAGAATCTTAAGGTGGATGTCTGAGATATTTTTAATAGCTTAAAGGATTAAGTAGGAACTCGCAAATGTTAGAAGACAAAATTAGAAAACATACAAGTTAGGGATAAAATGAGAAAACATACAAAGGTTGGGGATAAAATGAAATTTTCCCAAAGTCTTAACTTTAATGAAAAGGGAACATCAATTAGTCAAGCTCACGTGTTCCGAAATTATAAGCCACATTCGGAAAACTTATCTCAAATTTGATTACTCCTTGAAAAATGACTAATTAAATGATAAATGTAAAGTAATAATTGGAGAATAGAATTGAAGCATGCCTGAATTAAAAGAAAACATATATGGCCTGTTTGTTTGGCGTTTGGGAAAGTAGTTTGGGAGAGTAGTGGAGGTTTGTAAAATAATCTCGATTTGCGTAATGTTGTTTGTTTGGGTTTTGAGAGAGTGATTTGAGAAATAAAGTAGGTGTAGGTTTTTTTGGAAGAGATGGGTTGTAGGTGTAAGATGTGTAAGACTTTATGTCAAATCATGTTTGTTATGTGAGATAAATTGTGTAAGAGATAGGTTACTTTATGTCAAATCAAAGTAGAGTTTGTATAGGTTTTGTTTAGAGATAAGAAAATTGTTGTTTGTTTGACTTTTGAGAGAGTAGTTTGAGAAAATTAATGGATGAAAAACTTATTTCGGAAAATAAAAAACATGTTTGTTTGGCATTTCCCAAACACGAAAAAATTCTGGGAAATGCCAAACAAACAGGCCCATCCCTATCTATTCCTTTCCCATATCCCTTCGACTTTCTCTCTCTAGGATAACAAAAGTAGTAGTAATTATTAATTGTAATTTGTAAACAAAAAAGGACGGGAAGAAGTAATGGCGGCTGTGGCTGCGCAGTGCGCACTCTTGTCGAACGGTTGCTCTCCTTTTCTCTCTCTCCATTTTTAATTTTAATCATTTATTATTAATTTAACATTAATGATCCTATTATAATGATTATCACTTTCTTTTCCCCAATCCCCACCATATACATAAATTCTTTAATGCATACGTTTATGATATCAGATATAACGAGAGTTGTCGATGGAGCGTATTTTAATCTTATATAAATCGACCCGATTAATTGTTTCTTTGTCTGATAAATTTGAGAACAATAATCTTTATTTAAAATATACTATAGAACAAATAAATGAACTTGAAATGACTTGATTAGTTAGAAATATTTATTTATATAAGCAAGTCAGCAGCTTTTATCGTCAATATAACAAGATATGAATCATTATTATCATTTCTGATTTCATCCTTCGTACATTAATTTTCAACAAGCAACAAAAAATAATTTTGATGCACTAGCATTACGTTTGTCATTTGACGAAATCAATCAAATACTTCATATCATACGATTATATATAACTCTGACTCATCTTTGAAAGTTCAATATAAGAAATAAAGTTTATGTCCGTACGTAAATTGAGTTGAAAATGTGTTTTGGATGGAGATAAGAGTGGAGATTTTGAGGATAGCTAGTGATCTTTGTGAAATCGAATAATTATCTAGAGTCTAACAAAAATCCGAAAATCAGATTGACTTGAATCCGAATTCGGTTGAATATATATGTACAAAATCTGATCTAGTTGAGACTGCTGAGTTATAATTAATCAGAGTGAGAAGGCTAATAACAATTATCACTGCAATGAGATTACAGCGTAATTAGAAATAAAAACAGAGGGGGGAAGTGGCTAAACAAATAAAGTTAATAAAAACATGCATGATCGGTTTTTCTATTACTTCAAATTTTGATGGAAAAAAAATATTGATGAATTCTTTTTTTTAGACTACGAATGCATCAATGCCACAAATATGTATTATTATTTATGAAAAGATAAATAATGTAAAGGAAATAAATATAGGTGACGTGGCAATAGGAAGCTCAATGATCGATAGTGGGGGTTCATTAATTTAATACGCTCATTAATTTAGTTGAAACCTAAAGTCCCTAATCATTGAATTGTTTTGACAATGATTGGGTTCTCTGGGAGGTGCGCACGTTTATCGCTTCGGTAAAATAAAATTGTTTATTTAACCATATGATTTGATATTTTTACTTAAAATTTTTACTGTAGATGTAATAATAAGTCATTTTTTTAAACAAAAATTTCAAAATACGTTTTTAATCAAATAATTACATCATTAATTACAAGCATTAATAAGACTGATAAAATTGATAGAAAAAAATTAATTTTACATTAAACTCTTAAAATGACAAATAAAAATAAACAAGTTTTATTTTGCCAGAACAACAAATAAAAAAGAACCGGAGAGAGTATAAATTAATACTCAATACCAGTTTTAGTTTTGTCATGGCTGACTCACTAGTGCCTTCTCATTAAGGGTTCCTTATTTTTCTTCAGTTATGCACTTATTCTTTGAATTTTCTTTGAAAATGACATTGATTTCAAGTTCAAGGAAAACAAGAAAAAAGAGTCGGTAACCAATAAATAAAGATATTGTTGAATCAGTGGACGTAATTTGTTAGGAATTTGAATTATTTTTTCTTGTCGCGGGATTTCATATGATTCGATTGACATTGAATCTTCAGTCAAATCGATAGGCCAGCTAAACAAATAATAACCTGAACTCAGAAAGTTATTAGTGTACGAAATTTTCCTAAGCTCATAATTAAATACGTATAAGTAGAAATAAGACATACTCACTGCTCGGGACAATCTTGGTCATCTTCAACTTTCAAAAAATGTTGCTATACATAATTACGAAGATCATGGTCTTTTAATTACGGTTAACCACTTGATACATGTCTCTATATTCGCCTAATTACGATTGGAGATAGCAATTTTATTTGGAGCCTTTAACTAATAGAAACTTTGATAGACTTAATACGTAATCACAACAATATCCCGAGCTTTAAGGACATCTCCAATGGTAGGGGTAGGGTCAGGGCTCCGAAGCTTTGGGACTGCCCCTAGCCCTGCCTGGTCATCTTCAATGGCAGGGCTTCGAGATTGATTTAATTGTATTTTTTGTTCTTGCTCACTCTCATTTATAATTATAGTTTTAATTTTGTTTTGAGCACATCTCGTAGAGCACGTCCTAAAATTTATCCATACGACGGGATCAAGTTGAAAAATTTGGTACCAAGAAAATAAACTTTGGATACCTGTATCATTCGTCATGAAGTAATACGCTCCGAAGAAACCAACCGTAGACTTCAGAAAGACTTAATAGCCATGTGTATGCAAAATACGTTTAACCATGAATGTAATTGTTTGAATTTACTTATCTTGTTAATTTTAGTATGTATTTAAATATTTCTTAATTTAAGTATTAATTTAAATTATTTGTATAAGTGTTTAATTATATTTTCAACTAATTCGATATTTTTAAAAATATATAGCCACCTCCAATATTGTAATTAAATGATTTAATTTTTAATTACAACAAAATAAATTAAAATAAAATGTTTAAAAGAAAGTATTAACTTAAAATATTAATTACAATTCTAATTAAACAAAGAAAATTACAATTCTAACTAATTTATGAATTTAATTATTTTAATTACAAATCTAATTAATTATTAACGATTTGTCCTTAAAAAAATTTAATTTTTTATTATATTAAATAATTCAATTAAAAATTGGTGGATATATATATATATTTATTAAATACTAGCAAATATTCAACAAATATACTAACAAATTTATTAAATAATTCAATTCTACAAATTTAATTTAATTTAGGAGGAAATTTTAATTTTATTAAAAATTTCTTTAAATAATTAATTTTAAATATATAAAAACATTAAAAAAAGAATTAAAAAAAAACCGGAACCAATCAGGTGGCGCCAAGTGGTGCCACCTGACCTAAAGAGGGGGGGGGGGGGGGGGGGGAAAACATGCCCCCCTCTTTCTTCTACCACTCGCCCACTCGAGCCCCTGGCGGCGGTCAGGGCTAGGCCCGCCCCGCACCCCCCTCCCCTGGAGATGGCAAAACCACCCAACCCGAGCCCGCCCCGCGCCCCTTATGTGTCATTGGAGATAGCCTAATAAAGGAGGACAAGACCCTAATGCCAATAATCTTATATGATGTATAATCCTCCAAGGTAAACACATTTTCACATTAATCCTTCTTCAAATTCAAGAATACTCTCTCATTTTCCCCCGTTTTACGTGTTAATTTATATGCCTAAGCATTGGAGTGGTTCTTTGTCAGAATCATCATCAGCTTATTAGCTTGACAGGTGTCTGTGTTGTAAACTTGAACTTTTAAGAACCAACCGACAATCGTTGAATCCATCCAATCCAAATCCACCAAAAAACTTTTCCATCAAATTTGTTTAAAAAGCTCTACGCTCGAAGAAATTACTATACACAAATTAAAAAAAAAAAGGGTAATTAAATTAGATATTCTTGCCCATGCATAGATTTGGGCAGTATCCAGCAAGTTGGTGTGTGTTTGTCATAATGTCATGTACACATCCAATTTGACCCGGCAAGAACTGATTCCTTATCTAGTCTAAAGGTGCAGTCTCAGAAAATTGATTACACAACATATTAATATTAGTAGAAGAAGACCTTGAAAGAGCAGTGAATTATCAAAAAAGAAAGAGCAGTGAAAATTCAGAGGGGACACAACATTGTCGTACATGGATTGTGTGTGGATTTGGTCTCGTACTTGAGAATTCAATTGGGAAATTGGGGGGACGTATTTGTATATGGGGAAATTGAGGGCTTAGGAGCTGTCTTTTCTCCACCTTTGTCTTTTTTCTAGTGCTTTTGGACTTTTGCTAGCCAAGTGTCCGACAATAGGATTAAACATGGTAAAAACAATAATTCATGCTAGTATCTTTTCTTATTTTCTTTATTTTTTCCTTCCTACTTTCTCTCTGTTATGTAATCTCCGTATAGCTAATTGATGTTATAAAAATGATTATTTTGTATTATTAGTGTCCACTGGTAAAGAATTTATACTGTCAGTAATTTGGTAAAACCTTTTATGATTTTTATTATTTTGCAACAATATATCAAAATCATGATTTGGAGACGTCGTTGGAGGGGTCAATTTCTTTTATCTTTTTCTTATTCTGGTAGTTACGATCATCTTAAAAATTAGGATATATATTTAACTTGATGAGTTTGGTCAGAGTACAAATTTTAAAAATTAATTTACATGAAATTTATTAAAGAAAAAAAAACCTAAAATTGTACTTTTCAATTTTTTGGTACCAAATGGAATTGTTCGATTAGGCACATGTTACCAATTCTGAAATTACCGAACCAAACTGCATATCGAAAATTGATACGGCTCTGTTTGATTATAATGAAGAGCCCCTTTTGTAACATAGTCGTGAGAACATAAATATCCTATTTTTATGCTTTATTTATTTATTTATTTTGACAAGTAAAAATTTAACTCTATTAACGTACATTAGTTTTATATTCACAATACTTATAGTGTTTATTTTTTTGAAAGAATGATTTTCGATTATATGTTATAAAAATATATTACGGTTTAAAAAAGAAGTTAAACTGATTTGTCATTTTATCTATATGTTAAAAAAAATCATGTACATACTTAATAAGTATTTTTACAATTTTAAAAGTAAGAATATGACTATTAATAATAATTATTTTTCTTTTGTAATATAAGGCCCGATTTTACATTTCGCCTTGGCCCCTAATACGACGGCCGGTCCTGAACGAGGAAGTTAACAGTTGACTTCTCACCATCGGAAGAAATTTCCAATCACCCAATTTTTCTACACACGGTTAAGAAATGAGGACATTAATTTCTAATCGAGTGAACGACAAAAATACCCCCTATGATTTGTTTAAATTTCAAAAAGTCCTATGTGTTATTTTAATTCCAAAAAACACACGTGTTTGGTTTTAATTACCACACTCGATCCAAATATAATTTGACTTTTGACATTTGGCGAATGATAAAATTACACCTATGTATTGGTTATTTATTTATTTATTTTGAAAATCCAAGTATATACTATTTGGATCGATTGTGGTAATTAAAACCAAACACTGATGGGTTTTTGAAAGTTAAAATAACATAAGGGATTTTTTGGGAGTTAAGCAAAGCATAGGGGAAGTTTTTGTATTTCGTTGTCAGAGGTAAGTTTGTCATATCAAAAGCAAAATATTAACAAATACTTGTAATTCCCGCATTTGAATCACACTCTCTTTTAAGAATTAATTAAAGCATAGGGGTGTTTTTGTTATTTGCTCAATTTATAGATAAAGAGAACTTTAAGCATGAATGAACCCAAATGAGATGACAAAACATATAGGAGCAATTCTTAAATGGGGTTAATTTCATATACCTCACAGGTATTATTATATATTTCTTCACTTACCTTCTTGAACTATTGAAACAATCACATACCTCTCTTACACTATTTAAAGAGTCACATATTAGATTAACGATCAACTAATACTTTAGCAATAGGTTGGATTTGAGTCGACTTGAATTTGGCTCCATTTATGTTGGATTCAGATCTACCTCGAATATGATTTTCTTAAATTCATTGGATCATATATAGATTCGAACGGATATTGAATCTTATTTTTATTCAATAAAATATATGTTTGCAAAATCCAAACTATTATTATTTTCTGAAACTTCGTTAACGTTATAATTTGTTTAAAATTTCTTAATTAATATTCATATCTTTAGATGTTATTAGGAATGAATTTTCAACTAATGATAAAATATTACTTCTAATTTATTTTATGTTAATAGAATATTCGTTAATATAATTTATTTATTTATTGTCGAATATAGAGCTATAGCGGGGCGGATCAATTTAGATTCAGATTCGTTCCACATCAAATTACATATTTTTATAACTGGAATAGATCAATGGATCTCTAATTGAAAAAGAAAAAAAAAACCTAATAATTCGAACAAGATTGAACCGAATTTGAATTGAAATCCGCACGGCCCTAGTTACTATCATATTATGTTCATATTTTTGTTCATAGGGCCAATCTCATATTAATTCTCACCATCAGCCCACCAAAATTGTAGTCAGAGCTGAAATAAGCATGAATGAACCCAAATGATATTGACTAGATATAACCAAAACTAGCAACCCTTCATATATTAAATGATTATATGTTACATTAATAATATGAAATATCACCAACAAATGATTGGTCTAGTGAAAATAACTATTCACTATAGCAAACGCATGTTCAAATCTCACTTGAGAGAGATTTCAACTTAAAGAGATGCACACAAAATTGACTTATTAAAAAAAAGAAACATCATTTTGCAACATTTTCGAGCAAAGTAATACATTGAAATCAAATCATATTTCACACGCACAGATATACATAGAGGGAATTGCATTTTTCATATCAAATTTTTACCTACTTTAGATATTTGGTACCAAAACTTTAAAAAAAAATCACATTTAATACCAAAATTGAAAGATTTTTTTCACATTTGTTTGAGCTTTAATGGTGATTTTGGTATGCTTAAAATTATGCTCCATAACTTTTACCATAGATGTTATGCGCCCTATATCATATCTGGAAATTATTGTGACATTATTCGTTGTAGATTATGAGATATGATTTAATTTTAATTAATGTCTTGAAACTTTGTTAATTTTCTACGAATTATTTATTGCGTTTAATGAACTGAAACTTGTATCATTAGAAAGCTCTCTCCAAGAGTTTTTCAATCATATAAACAACACAGGGCCTGTTTGTTTGGCGTTTCCCAGAATTTTTTCGTGTTTGGGAAATGCCAAACAAACATGTTTTCTATTTTCCGAAATAAATTTTTCATCCATTAATTTTCTCAAACTACTCTCTCAAAAGCCAAACAAACAACAATTTTCTTATCTCTAAACAAAACCTATACAAACTCTACTTTGATTTGACATAAAGTAACTTATCTCTTACACAATTTATCTCACATAACAAACATGATTTGACATAAAGTCTTACACATTTTACACCTACAACCCAACTCTTCCAAAAAAACCTACACCTACTTTATTTCTCAAACCACTCTCTCAAAACTCAAACAAACAACATTACGCAAATCGAGATTATTTCACAAACCTCCACTACTCTCCCAAACTACTTTCCCAAAAGCCAAACAAACAGGCCCACAATATTGTTATTCACATAATCATACCCTTTAGTAACTGTTGATTGCCGCGTTGGAGCATGGGAGTGAAATATTGTTTAGCTAACCGACACATAATCATACCCGAGGTTCTTTCTAAACCAAAAGATTTAAATGCATGAAAAAGGATCCCATCATATCCATTTCGTTTATAATTAATCCAAAATATTACAACCCGAGGTTGATTCAATCTAAGTCACATTTTAAAATTCTTAAAATACATAATAAATACCCAACATTTAAATTCAATTCAAATCGAAATATTTCGTCAAAACCATCCAAATAAATATTCTAAAATCAAAACTTATATATCCATGTAGCATCTATAAAATTATGAAGACACTCAAAATACACGATAATGGAAATTATGATAATAATTATTAAAAACCAACATGGGTAAAAGAATTAAACAATATTACTTATCTTTCAAATATCTACTCAGAAGACTACTGTTTTTGCATAAAATAGAAAAAGAAAAATCAATTATAGTGTAAAGAGGTTTGTATGTATTCTACGCCACATCGATTTTTCAATCTCAACTTTCTCATAAATTTCCACATAAACGACTTCGAACCATGATGGTAATAATCCTCCAGGTGTTGTTGCATATAAATCAATATTTCTCCATCGTAGTACTTATATCTATCAAAATCTTGTAAGCTGATGGAGTAACTTTCGGTCCATAATTGGTTCTTGACATCAGATGGCTTCTACAGTTGCAATAATTGATCTGGCCAGTTAGTTAAAGTCATGAAATAAAGCTCACCCTTGATTTCCATAAGTGACCCAAAATCAATCCAAACATCTTCAAAAAATTCACCGGCAAATCAAATGTCGAAAAAACTTGTGTCTCCGAGGAGAATGTACATCTATTATATTTTTTAGTGTCAATCGCTTGCCAATAAAAAACCCCACAAACAAAAACCGCCAAGCATGAGGTAAAATACATATGGTTTATAGTCGTCGCATCAATAGATTTCCAAGTATTATGATGTAGATCATCGTCATTGTTGGAGATGGATAGAGAGA
This sequence comes from Penstemon davidsonii, assembly GCA_034814905.1. Lineage (NCBI taxonomy): Eukaryota > Viridiplantae > Streptophyta > Magnoliopsida > Lamiales > Plantaginaceae > Penstemon > Penstemon davidsonii. The sequence goes on from JAYDYQ010002688.1 coordinate 13,228,501, forward strand.
GAATTTTATAATCCTCTATATTTTGGTCAAGCGATTCATTGACGACATGCACAAAAATGTATTCATCCTTAGATTGGACATAGCCAAAACCAAAGACTACACTCCTTTTTCCCGGTGGGTTAGGAATTAGTGGGAAAAGTCGTCGAGTGGTGGGATTACGCAAATATAATCCCCCTATATCGACAAAGCATACCAATTTAGACTGGGATGGAAAGGAAATCATTTTTAGAAATGATAGTGATGGAAATACTTCAGGGAGACTCCATTGTTGGACTACTTCTCCATGGAGATCGAAGGTGGTTAGAGTGAATGAATTTTGTTTAGGTTCATGCAAAACTAACATAAATGGGGGATATGACTGTGATCTAGGGCTTTTTGACGATGTAAAATTTTGAATGAATTATTGGAAATAAGAGATTTTCAGTCCCTCGAAACACACATACATCTTAGAAGATTCTTTACTGGCAATCGTGATAGTATCTCCATCATTATATCTTTAGGCAAAATTTCAAATTTGATCTCCTTTGATCTCTGCTTCGCTTTCTCCATCTCTGGCCTACTTATGTACACATTGAAACTTTGTGTGTTTCCCATCAATCTCAGATGCACCGCTGTCTGGTATGTATAAAGATCAGGTTTTTAACTTTTGAATTATGAGTTGGGGTAGCTTTTATTTATATATAAAAGAAGAAAAAAAGTTTTTCAATATAATTTGTCATGGGACGAGTAGTTTTTAAGTTTGTTTGGTCATTTTATAATGTTTTTAAGTTTATGTGTTATCAAATATCAATATCACATAATTCAATTTCATTGTACAGTATCCAAATCGTCGACACTGGAAAAAAAAGAAGTGTAGAAGTTACTGCATCTGATATCAAATGCAGTGTCTTCTATACCATATTCAAATGAAAAAACAAAAAACTGAAAATAGCCAAGAAAAATAAATACCTAAAATAGCCAAGAATATAGGCAAGTTTGAGTCTTGTTTATTTTGATGGACCCGTGAGCAGCAATACAAAATCAGGTTTAACTTTAGAATTATGAGTTTGGGGTAGCTTTTATTTATATTTTAAAAAAAAAAAGGTTTTCACGTTCAGATTGGAATATAATGACAACTAATATTTAAGTTTGTATGGTGATTTTATAATTTTTTACATCCTATCCTAATTAAGTTAGGATAGATAAATCACAAACAGCTTCTATGTTTAAACTATTAGATATACTTGAATATTGTTAAATATTTTTATCTAATTGAGTTAAATAGGGTAATTATTTTCTAGTTTAGACATAAAAAAAGGTTATAGTTTGATTTGAATATATCTATCAAGTAGACTAATCATATTGTGGCTGGTAAAGTATTTTTGGAATAGTATCAAAATTCTACACCAATTGAAAAAGAAAAAAACTAATTTGATACTCCCCAGCCCAACTAGATATGCATATTTTGGGCTTGTATTCCAGAACTAGGTAAGAAACTCAAACCGAATTCCAATTGAAATCCGCACAGCCCTAGTTATTATCATATTGTGTTCATATTTGTGTTCCTAGGCCCAATCACATTCATACCATCATCAGCCCAACAAAATTGTGCTCAACAAGGCCAATATAATTTAGAAGAAAGACAAATACAACCTCTATATTATACCCAACTCTCAAAAAATTCCAGGTGTTATTTAACTTCTAAAAATTTCACGTATTTAATTTTAATTACCACACTCAATTCAAGTAGAAGTTGACTTTTAACTTTTGACGAAATGACAAAAATTACACCTATGTATTGATATTTTATTTATTTATTTATTCCTTTTGAAAACCCAAGTATATACTACTTGGATCGGATCGATTGTGTTAATTAAAATCAACACATGGAGGGTTTTGGGAGTTAAATAAAATAACACAAACAAATTTTTTGTGAGTTAAACAAAGTATAAAGTGTTTTTGTCTTTCGCTGTCAGGGGTAAAATTATCATATCAAAAGTAAAATGTGAACAAATACTTACAATTTTCGCATTTGAATCACACTCTCTTTTCTGGGGGTGTACTTGACACTGACTTGAGAGCACAACTGGGGTTTTCGAGAGTTACAATAACACTCAAGGTTTTTTAGAAGTTAGACAAAGTATAGGGGGTATTTTTGTCTTTTGCTCATTTCTAATCCTCAGTTTTGTCGAGAAAAGATTCAAACCAAAGGTGGTACAAAAGAGACCTATTCACTTCATCTACAGTAAAGAACAAAATGGCCAATTTTATATCCATATAAGTGAAGTGTTGTTATTTCCAGCCAAAATCATCGGTGAAAAAGAATGTTGATTTGAGTTGGAAAAAGAACAAATTGATCTATTACTACTAAACAACACAAAGTAAAATGCTGAAACAAATAGAGTTTTTAAGTCTAAAAACCTTGTAGATGAATCATATAAAAACAAGCACAACACAAATAAATGTGGACTCAATCAATTGTATATATTGTCGATACGAGCATACCACTGAAGCAAGAACGAGTAAGCACCGAGATTTGAAAGTCATCTGCTTTAGTCTTAGTGGCCACGAGCTCGGCTGCTTTCTGCGTTCCTTACTGGATAAAAATAAGGATGGGCCTACACAAATTCCAACATTTAATCACGTTTGGAATTTAATACTGTGTCCAAAATAATTGTTAAAATGTAGCTGAAGCACATTATTATCAGTACCAAATTTGAAAGAGCAGCTTCGACATTCCGAGTTTTACTAGAAAATCAGGGAAAATGAAGGCCTTGTTTGTACAACTTTTAGGGAGATGGGTGAAGTTTATTAGCGAATAACAATTTCCGAGTTAATTTTTTTTCTTTTTCTATCAGGAAATATTTCTGAGTTCACTTAAGTTTAGAGGAATGCAATTACCATTTCTGCACAGTAAAAAATCCTAAGTGAAAAGTTTACATCATCCTCACATTCTTTAGAATCCCCAAAATATTTATGGAGGCTTGAGTAGGATGAGATTTTACCATTGCTTCTTTTGCCGTTGGCCTATCTTGATGATCATATCTCAACAATTTGTCAATAAAATCGATTGCCTTCAGAAGATAAATAACAAATTCAGATTGAAAACTTTCAAAAATGAATAAATAATCACATGAATCAGTACCCATATTGCTTACCTCAGGAACAGCCAAATGTTGATTATCACCGTTAATAAACTTTGTCCATGGTTTTCTACTATGCCTATTGACACACAAAACAAAGATTCTTGACTGGTAACAAACAAAATCTATGCTAGAAAAATGATTAAAGAGTTTTATATCCTTAACCTTCCAACAAGGGCAGTTAGATGTTGGTCCAGTTCCAACCGGTACTTGTTCAAATACGCGTTCAACTCTTCTGTCCCCAATACCTATCATTCATCATATGAGTTCCATGTTAAAATAGACATCAAGGTTTTCATCGAAGTTCATACGGAGAACAACTTAAGGGATTCAGACACATAATAAATATACCTAATATACTGTTGAAAATAGCAGAAAAGACAATTAACAAAAACTATAAAATTTAATGGATGTGAAAAAGAAAATTAGTATAAACTATGTAAATTCAAGAGTGTGATTTACCTTGGAAAGGAAGAAAAATAAAACTAAGGAGATCAACTATACACCAGATATCCAACATAAGTTGAATAATCTTTTATAAAATATCTGACATGTATATGCATGTGTAAATCAGTATGTATTTTAACATTATGAATGCACAAAGGTTTTCAAGAAAATATATGGAAGTAATGTCTGGTGTACCTTTGCAATCTTCACTAGTTGATCATAATTATCATGTCCATAAAAGAAAGGCTCCTTGCGAAATATCTGCAAAGCAGAAGCTCTTGATATAAGCATCATTGTAGATGTACACCTTGGCATATCTTGGGGGTATCAAATTATAACCTCCTCGTTATCTGTCACCCACGGATGACATGCAAGAGGATCAAAATCCAATCGTCTATAGCTTCACGAAGAAAATCTACCGTGGATTAAGATACTTATCCTATGGCACTATATACTTCCATAACTAAACAAAATCAACCCATCTTCTGGATCAGAATATCATCCAATAGGGTGACAATCTGAAGTGCAGCTTTATTGAGGAGGCCCACCAAATGATATACCCAGGTCCATTTGCAATAACCAAGAACATAATAAAATAAAATTTAGCCTTTAGGGCAGGGGAGTATAAGGAAATGCATACCATTCCAGCAAACATGCAGCCAAGGCTCCACAAGTCCAAGGAGTAATCATAGTCTTGCAAATCAACAAGAAGCTCAGGGCCCTTGAAATATCTGCAAAATGGTTTCAATAAATTGAAAGTGTAACAGATCAGGCAACAACTAGAAGCAACATAACAAAAAAAAAAAGTTTATCACGGCAATATCCATGCTTATATGCATAAAGCAGTCCTTAACATGACCAGACTTTCCTTACAAAGAGCCATCAAATATTGTGCCACATATTGACACTAAAAGATTACTCCAATAGGTAAATTTAGAATGCATGGGTCAAGCAAGAATCAGCTCTTTCAGAAATTTATATATATTTTGAAAAACTATTACCCGAATGCTTCTTCATAAAATAGTTAGATAAGTATCAACTAATTCACCTATTTCTACTCTTCTTTCTACGCATATCAAGAGAGCTGAAATTTCAGCAAAATTTTGCATTTTCAGATACATCATATTATTTATGTATCTTTTCACCTTCAAATGTTACAGTAAAATATCACAGCTTCAGAGCAAATTACTCTAGTGGAATAAAAATAGGATGATCCTATTGCAGATAATGTAGAAACTTTGTTCGTCACATTTCTTAAATCTCAATTTTTTCCTTAATGAGATTCCATTTTGAAAGAGAAGTACCATTGCATTTTCTCTTTAAATTGTTACATTTATGTTATAGGCTTATAGCACATTAGCATATCAAAACATGTGGAAACTATTACCTTCTTGAAAATTGATTCAAGAGTTCATTCACAAACAATATATTGCTGGGAATAATCCTAGAATAGATCTAAATAAGTCTGAGTGTTAAATAAACATTTAATTGTTGGTTCCTAGACTACAATATCAGTCAACATCTTCCCACAGCAGCCAGAAGAGGTTGCTGTTCCCATTACTGGAAGCAGTTGAAACCTAAGCAAAGCACTGATGTACAAAAAGCTAGTCTTGACAAGACAAACATGATTAAGTGCATGTCCATATATATATATATATATATATATATATATATATATATATATATATATATATATATATATATATATATATATATATATATATATATATATATATTATCACAATCTGAATTCTGAGGGCAAAAAATATAGTTTAATTTATCAGGAGAACCCCTCTTTAGTCCCACAAGCAATTTTCAGAGAAATTATAACCACAATCCATGTTAAAATTGAAGTGGTTGTCGGCATTTTAGTGTTTGTTTATTTAAGAAAAATATTCATCCTGTAGTAGCCATTAAACTTCAGAAAAACAAAATTCCATTTTTCATACAAATCCAACAAGCTTACTAGAATGTTATCATGGAGCTGGCCAGGAATTAACCACAAAAAGTGGGCCAGACCAGTGGTTTCTTACTTATGTCAGATATTCATCAGAAGGCTGAAATGGTTGCTCTTTGTTCACTCTCAGAAATTACTCAAATAGCTTGGCACATAAATTTTAGTGAATAGTATGAAAACAACGTGCAAACTAGCCACATGAAGTATAATTAAGGTAGAGTAAGATGGCAAACCTAGAGGCAACACGAACATTATACTCTTTCCCAGGATGGTAGAACTCAGCAAGGCCCCAATCTATTAGGCGAAGTTTACGCTGCTCGTGATCTATCATGACATTGTGAGGCTTCACATCCCGATGCATGATACCTTGAGAATGGCAATAATCTAAAGCCTGCAAGTAGAGAACAAATCACTTTATAATCAGAATAGATGTGATTCATTGCTGCATCAGAACCTAAAAATGACAACTAAATCCATCAGAAATAAACATAGCGAGGGCACCAAATAAGCTTAACAATTTCGAAGCCAAAATCCAGTTAGTGAGTAATAGAAAAATCACGCCTGCCCTGATATAATGTTGAACTACAGCTGGTTTTTCAGATTGAGAAAACAAACTAGCAGCTCTTAAAAGCTCTTCCTAGTTTCTTAGCTATCTAGAAAGAAACAATAACCAGGGTATCCAATTTTTACTTTTTATGTTATTAGTGAAGATCCAAATATATTGAGCAGAGCACTTATAATTGAAGATGTCTGTAATAACCAGGTATCCTCATGGATTCAGGTTAGCATACTTTATGTTGATTCGAGCATGACAGAATTAGACATCAGAAAATCCGTCATTTTCATCCATCAGTCAAGACACCGTAAAACAATATTAGAAAATTAAGTCAACATAGATTGACCTAACTTGCTTAAGTTTGAAAAACAAACAATAATTATTAAATTCTTGATTCACTCATAAAATAGAAGGTTGAGGATTACAAAAAATAGTTTTCTTGCACCAGGGAAATTATAATTGCAAATACAGCTGGAGACTAACCTTTAAAAGTTCATAGATGTAATATCGAATATCAAAGTCCGAAAGTGTGGGATACAACATTTTAAAGTCTGTATTGTTCACGTATTCAAATATAAGACTTGGAGTCTTTGATTGTTGATCTCTTACTATATCGAGCAACTTCACAATATTTGGCCCACCACAAAGATTCTGTAAAATCTTAATCTCCCTCTTAATCTGCACAACGATGGAAACAGTAAGAATGATACCACAAACACATAAGACCAAACCTACGAGAATACTCTGTGTGGTTTTTGACATAGATGAACTTATTACACTATTGTATGACTCAACATTCTCATAACTAAGGTCTCCAAACTTATGTATACTCCTTTTAGAATCTACTCACTGTGACATGAAAGTAAGTAGGGTCTCCTCTCTAATATGGATAAAAATAATTGTTTCATAGAGTTACAGTCCAATGCTATATCAATTATCAGCTAAGCAGTTTCCATTTAAAGCAAGGAGAACTTTTTTTTTATAAATAAATTTATTATGCATTAGTTCTATTTTCAATGAGATAATGCATGGTTTCCTTAGCATTGCATTGTAAAATCACAATATGGTTTCTCTTCTTTTTGTCAAACAGAGATCCCACATATCAAAATTATCAGCCAAAAAACAATACCTTCTTTTTCTTGACAGGCTTAAGGATTTTGATAACGCATTTCTCGTTGTTGATAGTGTGAATTCCCTCGAAAACTTCACTGTACTTACCCCTACCCACCTTCCTCACCACCTCATAATCATCCTGCTCCCTTTCAACACAAATCACAGCTCCAAAACAGTCAAAAGAATAAACACAAAACTAAAAACAAAAAAGCAATTGACTAATAATAAATGTCCTAATTAATTACCCCCATTGAACAGTGAGAGACTCGTAGTCCCAATACTCCTTAGGGCGGATAACGTTGACATCTGTATAGACCCGAGCTTTTGACGGAGCTCCGGGTCGCCGGATTGCTTTTCCGATCTTCTGCGACATGGTTTCCTTTTCCTTCTGTTGGTAGTAATGTATTTGGTGGTGTTGTTGGGTGAGAGAAAGTTGCGGCAGGGAAGAGATGCGGCGGAGGTGAGCGGTGGCGACGGAGGGGGAGGAGCGGTAGCAGTGGCGAGAGATTGTCAAAAGGAAAGGCCTTACGGCCATGAAATGTAACAAACAAGGGTTATATTGTATTGTTCTTTAATTTCTTTGGATGCCATAGGGAACCCAATGGAGCCCCTGATTCCTTTCCTTTCCTTTCTTTTTTCTTTTCTTTTTCCTCTTAGGCGACGTCGTTTCTGTCAATGGATAAGACTAGGGCTATCAAGGGGTTGAAATCGGGTCGAATACAGATCAAATCCAGTTCCATCTTCATTCATATCTGATTAAATTTAGTTTTGACCTGAATCTGAAACTTTGAGATCTTTCTGAGTGGATTTTAAAATTGACATTATAGGAAGTTTAATTTTTAAAAATGACCTTCAAATGTTTAAAATGTTAGAAATGACCTCCATTTTAATTAATTAGTTAATAGGATAATTAATTAATTTACAATGTAATTAATCAATTTTAATTAAACTACAATTAATTATCATTATTAGGGGTGGGATCGGGACGGGTTTTCGGGATTTCGGGTAATTCGGGACGGGATTTTTGGGATTCGGGTTTTGATTTTCACTACCCGAATCCCGTTTGAATTGACTTGGTCCCGGTATTTCGGGTTCCCGATAAATATCGGGTTTTCGGGATTGGGATTCGGGTTTCCCGAAAATAGTATTTTAAACTCCTACATTGTAGAAATGACACACTTTTTATTTTTTTTTATTTTACTCCTTCATATCCGTGACAACAAATTAAATCCTTGTAAATTAAGAAAAAAACAAGCATATACTTAAGAAATAAGTGAGAGATATGTACGAAGACTAAAAACTATCTTCACGGCCTTATATTTTTCTTTATGGTCATGAATTGTTAAGGGTTTGGGAGTAAGAGATTGCTTGAAAATGGTACTTTATTTTGTATAATAAAGAATTCGGGATTCGGTTTTCCCAATCGGGTCAATACCCGAATCCCGTCCCGATTTAATTTGTCGGGTCTTCGGGTTTCCCAAAACCTGAAAATCCACCATATTTCCCGTCCCAAAATACAAAATCCCGACCGGGACGGGACGGGTTCCCGAAACCCGATCCCGAATGCCTACCCCTAATCATTATAATTTTAATTCCAGATTTTGAAATTGAAATTTTCAGTATTTATGGGGCCTGAAAATATTCTCGTGCAACTGATCAGTCGCCCGGGCTACTGAACCAGCTGCCCAAGAACAGCCCGAGCGACTGGCTAGTCGCCCGGGCGACCGGGACAGTCGCCTAGGCAACCGAGCCAGTCTCCAGGTGGTCCAGGAACATTTTCAGATGCAAATCAGGAAAAATCAGAAGAAGAAATTCATATTCGGGCACTGTTGTTGCAGATTCATCACAATCACATATTTATGTTCATCACCATCATTTGTGTGAGATATGTGAAAATTATGGGAGAGTTTGAAAAAGAAGAAAAAGAAGAAGAAGAGTTGAGAAAGTTGGGAGAATTTGAGTTGGGATAATTTGAATTTGAATTTGAGAAGGGAAAAATAAGAGAGTTATTGAAAATGTTTAGGAGAAATAAGTGGGTTTAGTTGATAATGGAATTAAAAAGAAATTGAGAAACACAAAAATGTCATTTTTAAAAATATACCTTTCCATAAGGTCATTTCAAGCAATCACTCGATCTTTTTCTTTGGATTCAGTTTTTTTTCGGGTCCAAATAAATACTTCACACAAAAGATTTTTTATCGAATTCATATCTTTATTTAGAAATCATATTGCTAATATCAAGTCTTTGGCTTCTCATTTAGAATTCTTTAAAGCTGTTCACTCTTTAGCTTGCTTAGCTAGATTAGGCTCTTTTAGCTCAAATGGATATTCCTAGCTCTACTATGGATTTCGTAAATTCTGATTGTCTCAATTTATTAAAAAATGTTGATGTTCTTAATTAGATCAGATTCATTGGATCAAAATAAAAATTCAATCTTTTTGTCAGCCCTATATAAGATAAAAATCCTTTTGGCTTGATAAAAAAACACTTGCTTCAGTCTTTATTTAGATATAAAAAAAGGTTAACCTTGATCCCACATTGCCAGATGAGATTCTTCTTCTCCTCTTGTCTTTAGGATTAAGGATTAAGTTTTATTATTATCTCCAAATAAAGCGGTTTCATTAAGATACTGGTGAATTACATAATTTACATTCCTCATATGTTGCATACATGATTACATTATATTATGCATCTCTTTGCTTTATTTAACTCCTACTACTGGCACGTGTCGTTTTCCTCTTCATGCCTCAGTCGATTGCTCGATTGTAGTCAGGTTGCAGCGGATGGATTTTTGGTAGTCGGCAAGTTTCCATCATAACTGCACTGTGGTATACCTGGATTCCTCACAAGCTTAGGTCCAGTAGGCACACCATCAGTTTTGGGACGTATATCCTGCACATTAGCTTTTGCATTTCAATGAAATCGTTTTTTTTACTATAAGTCTGATATAAATTTTAATACTATACGATATATCTTGTATTTTTCTACGATTATAGTACCTGGTCAAATATAGCAATTGGGATTGCGAGGGTGGCGACAGCATTGGGCGCATCCACAATGCCTGAAATCCTCCCTTCACACGGGCAACATGACAGTAGAAGATACGCCTGTTCTTTGGAGTATCCAAATCTGGAGAGGTAGTCAATCGCGTTGAGCACTGCACGTTTATAAGCAACACTTGCATCAAGGTAATGTTGTCGCCCACCCTCATCGACGCTAATGCCCTCAAACACTAGCCATTCCGAGAATCTCGGCTCCATTGGTCCTATCTCAAATATTGGATTGACATGTAAAGAAGTTGGCCCCATTGGAGTCAGGTACTTTTTCATTCCATCCCTTATTATGTCACACCTGGTATGAATTGAATAATTAATGTTAAACAAACCAACTGTTTCTCTATTTATGACCAGGAAAAGAATCGGCATAGTGCGTTAGTTGGGTATTTACTTGAGTTCGAGAAATCCACTCATCTCGATTGCTCCACAGAATGTTACTTCGCCATCTCCTTGTGAAAAATGCATATCACCAGTGCTGAGATTTGCGCCATCTACGAATACTGGAAGGTATATTTTTGAACCTCTGCTTAGATTTTTGATGTCACAATTTCCTCCATTTTCTCTTCCAGGTATTGTCCTAGCTGCCTCCCTTGCAATTCTTTCCCAATCAGGCGTTCCTTCCTTAATCTACATACATCAAGGTTAGTCACAAAGTTAATTTTGTTTCAATCACCACAATTAATTTAAATACTAGTATACTTTTTGTTATATATTTTTATCATGCTATATTTCGATCGTACCTTGCCAAGAACACATCCCTTTGTTGAAGGTAAATTTGCCAGGGGTCTTGAGTGCAAAACCTCACATAATTTTAGAGTCTGAAGACCAGTTTCTTCAAGTTCTCTTTCCCTTTTGTTCCATATATTTAGTAATTCCATCGAAGGGGCAGTTCCAACTATTCCAGGGTGTGTTAAACCCGGAAATCTGACTCCTGCCAAGTGTTTGTGTGTTAATAACTATAAAACATGGCATAGGATTTAAGGATGCTTTAGTAAGAAGGAATAATAAAGTTTACCAGGTATATGTGGAGAGTAGGCATATATTCCTTCGAAATACCATATGGCTTTGGTTGCACGAGGAAAGTGATCCGTAAGAAATCCGCCACCGTTTTCCCTGTCGAAAATTGCAGTAAATCCCCACTCTTCTCCAGGTAGAGGACCCAAATTGCATATCTCAACAACAAGAAGATCACCCGGTTTTGCCGAATTCCCGTCTTTGTCAACCACTCTAATAGGTCCACTCAAATAATGAACCTGAAACAATATTTTTTAAAATGTGACACTAAGATTAGTTGGTAAAACAGTCGTGGTCTAATCGTTTAGAATCAGATCAGATTAGTTTCTTGGTATAGCTACAGACTTACAGTTGTTATGTGAGAAAAGTTGTGTACTTACAGTTGATAGGTCTAAGGTTTTTACATCAAGTGCAGAGTTATCATCTAAAACTGCTCCTCCTGTCCAGTCTACCATCTCGACTCTGAATAACTCACCGGTTTTGATTTCCGCCACCGGAGGTATCTCCGGGTGCCAACGATTGTGAACCGGCAGCTTCTGCTGCCATGGCTTCTTCTTTAGGTCTATAGGAACTATTAATTTTGGAGTTGGAGGGGCCATGAATGATACAGAGATTGATCAGATGGCTATTTTATCATAATTGTTATTGGACATGATATTTATGTATTGGGAAATTTCGATTTAGACATCATTGTTGACAACTTGTTCGATGGTCCCCGGCTGTCGCTGTCACTAATGTCCGATGATATTGGAAACTATTATGCTGTAGTTTTCTGATGATGTAAATCTTGGAGAATTTCAGGCAATAGATATTGAATTTTAAAGGTATTTGGAAGAACATTAATTATATTTACAAGCTTGGTGCTTTTGTATTTGTCTTACTGACATTCAGTTATCAATAGATGCAAGTATAGTACAGCTAAGCAAATGAAGAAATGAAACATGAAGCCATGTTATATGATGTTCCTCTGAGTCTAGTTTTAGTAGTTTTGAAATAAAAGAGAAGCAAATTAACTTACAATCGAAGGATCCGCGTGCTTGATGTCTTCGGCAGTGTACTCTTTTGTTATGCCGCCACCGCTGAAATCCACCATCTCAACCCTGAAAACCTCTCCCGTTCGCACCTCCGCCACGGGAGGTATGTCGGGGTGCCATCGATTGTGGAGAGGAAGCTTTTGTTCCGTTGGCTTCTTCTTTACATCTATTGGCACCACCACTTTAGCACCATGTGAACCCATTGGATGATCAGGTTCTGTATAAATTCGATGTGGGATCAAATGTTTAGCTGAGTATTTGGAGGAAAGTGAATCAACTCACTCATTGAAAAATTGTGTTTTACAGATGGAAAGGTTTTATGACAATTGATTGACAATCATTATCGGTTCCCACAAGGCTTTTTCTTTATTAGTTGTCCCATTTTCTTGCTTGATGATGATTGATGCACTCTTGGAGTAATTAAGGTAGTTTAATATCTCCATTTCTCCTCGTATTATTTTCTAGTGTTCTCTGTAACCTCTTGATTTGAAACACTTCCTAGGTAACAATTCAGAAAATAAAACTTTCAAATATTTTATATTTTCGCTTCGTATAAATTAGTTGTTGAATGAATAGCAAAACTAATGGTTTAAAACATTGTTCACCACTTATATTTTGATAAATTAACATCTTTTATATTAGGTGTTGGAGATGGTATTATGAATAGAAGAAAAATAGTGTAAGAGATGTGTTAATTTATATCAAATCCTATTTGTTATGTGAGATATATAGTTGAAGAAATAAGTCATTTTTGTCAAATCAAAATTAGAGATTGTTTAGGTCTATTCAAGAGATTTGATAATTTTTTAAGATAAAATTATTTTTGAAAATTAAGAGTGTGTAGGTTTATTTTTTAAACGAAAAAATGTTATTTATTTGGTTTTTCAGATAGCACCCAAATGAACTCTTGAAAACGAGACAAACAGGCCCTCAATTTTTCTTAAAAGAACCATCTTAATATCCGTTTACCCTAAGAAATTATTTCTACTAGTAAAATTATAGGGAAAATTGCTTTTTTGGTATCATAGGATAGACCTACTTGCAATTTTGGTACCATTGGATACGAAAATGCAAATTTGGTAACATAGGATAGGTTTTCATTGCAACTTTGGTACCAAACCCAATTTTTCCCTAAAGTTAATGATAATTTAACCCCTATGAAATGCATAATGTTCAATTTACCCCCTCGTGGTTTAAAAAAGAGCATTTTACCCCCTAAAATTTTGTAAAAGTTTCACATCGCCTCCTTGATATTTTTATAGGCGGCACTTTATCCATTTTTATTATGATAATGTGGCATTTTACCCCCTGTGTTATGATAAGTGTGGCAATTTATCCCCCTATGTTATAAAATAGTTTGCATGCCTACTCTCAATTTCGGCAAGTGAGTTACACTCTTCGGCTGAAGGGGGTAAATCGATTTATTAAAAAATTTACAGGGAGGTAAATTGATTTTTTTCCAAATTATAGAGGGGTAAATTGAGCATTATGCATTTCATAGGGGGTAAATTGACATTAACTTTGTAGAAAAAATGGGTTTGGTATCAAAATTGCAATGAAAACATATCATATGGTACCAAATTTGCATTTACCTATCCAATGGTACCAAAAATGCAAGTTAATCTATCCTATGGTACCAAAAAAGCAATTTTCCCTAAAATTATCCAAAATAACATATTTTTAAGTGAGTTAATCGTGTATTTATAAATTATAAGTAATACAAAAATCACTTGAGTAGGTTGTGAGTGTATAGTACGGTCAATTGAGTCGGGCCTACCCGAAGCCCGATGGCTCGACCCAATTAAAATTTGCTCGAACCCGAATATTTGTGAGCCGGGTCGAGTTTGAGCCATTATATTTAACCCGATCAATTTATGAGCTGAACATGAGCCTAACACGGCTCAACCCGAATAAAGCCCGAACATATAATTGTTTTAAATATTACGATTAATTATATGTATTGTAGTTATATTCACTAATTACTGTTTTTATTTTGAAACAAGTAAACTTTTACAAAAAGTTATAATGTAAACTCACATATATGTTAGCATATCAATTGCATACTTAAGGCCAAAATCCAAAGGAAAAATATTTAATCAAAGATAAAAGAAGACGAAAGTTAATCAAACATATCTTAAAAAATATGAGCAAATAACTTGATCTTTCAGTTAAGACATTATTTAATAATATATGCTCGTGTATTAAGAAATAGTAGTCTATTTATATGTGTATCGGTAATCTAAATATTTTATTTGTCAAGCTATTTTTGCTTATATTAATAAACCCGATATAAGCCCAATATAGATCTGAAACCCGAAAAATTAAATGGGCCGAGTTTGAGCCAGAGAAATTAAAAAAATTATGAGCCGAATTTGAACCTATAGCTATGAAACCCGACAGTATTTGAGTTCGAACTATTTAAAGCTCGGCTCACGTGGCCCGATTGGGAGTCCTAGTTGTGTATGTCATTTTCATCATGCGCAGTTAAAATTGACTTTGGGCAATGGCATACAGGAATTATTTGGAGTATTATTGATCTATTTCATTAAGTCATTAACCGTTAAATTATTGCCGTATAATATTTGATAGAAAATGGTAAGATGGGCCACCAACTTGCATCGTAAAATGTTGAAATTAAAAATTTTCATGTGATTGAAATGAGTGTTATTAAATCCGATTCGAATAAGAATTACTTATATTTATTTTAAAAAGACTATGTTATATTGAAATTTAGTATTACACGTATAACTAATTTAATTAGCTTTATTTTATTGAAGCAGAGTCGAATCTTGAATAGATTCGTTACATAGGTTGATTTTAGTAATTATTAATCTTATAGAATACTGTAATATAATTAAGAGTAAATTACGGTTACCCTGAGGTAAAGTCTAATTATGAAAATCTATCTCACGTATTGGGTATTACAAAAATCTCCCTCAGGTTTGTCACATTTCTTACAATTAACCCATTGCCCCTAAAATGTTACAATTTTTTCCTTGGGGGTTATTTATAATGTTTATAATACCTTATAAATTTTAAATTTTTGGTGCTAATTGTTATATCTTATAAATTATAAAAATAATAATCATATATTTACTACCATAATACAATTGCCCATAAAATTCAATAAATATTACAATATTTTTACATATTTATTAATAATTTAATTTCTATAATAACAAATAAAATAAAATTTATAGATATAAAATTATATTTTCACTAATTAAATAAATAATATTTTTATTGCATCAACAAAATTAAATTTATAATACAATATAAACTTTATTAAATTAAGATATTTGATTTATAATACACTATAGATTTTATTAAATTTATTAATATAGAAAATAAATTCATGTAACTATATATGTAAAGAATTTTTTATATTTATAAAATATTATTATTAAAATTCTATTTAATTTATTGTTAATAATTTATAAGATATAATAATTAGCACCAAAGTTTTAAAATTTATAATATACTATTAAACATTACAAAGAATACACAGGGGCAAAATTGAAACATTTAAAGGACACTGAATTAATTGTAAGAAATTGATAAACCTGAGAGAGATTTTTAAAATACCTAATAAATGTAGAGAATTTTTGTAATTAGACATAACCTCATGGTATTCGTATTTGAAGGAGTAAAGCCCATATCCATCTACAAGTCAATTCAGAACGCAAGTGGGTGGGTTCCAAAATTAATAAAACGACATTGGGTTTTATGGAAGGGCTAGGCGGGTAGGATAAGAACTCCACGTCCCACCGGGAGCCCCCATCCGAAAACGACATTCTCCTCTGTCGTTTCTTAGCCAGCCCAGCTTATTGGAAAATGGAATAATTATATTTTTTCATGTGTGATATCCCATGTTCTTATCTTTAATTACAAATAATTAATCTTACAACAATATAGTACATTTCTAACAGGCTTTTGAACTACCTAGTGGTCTAGATGATTTATCAAATAAAAAAAAAAAAAAAAAAGTAGTGGTCTATGACTATAAGCATGCATTTAAATAGTCAACCATACAAGGCACACTAAATATAAATGTTTGGCCTGCCTTTTGGAATAAGAAACAAGCTTGAGCCGTACTACTCGTTTTCTCCTTTGTTTAGTGACAGCCTGAAAGGTGTTTTCTATTCATTATAAAAAAAAGACTTCGTAGGCAAAATTGCAACTTTTAGTTCCAAGAAATTGGAATTTTAGCACATTTTCTCCCTTATTTTACACTACTTAACCGTTTGTCCCAAATTATTAAAAAAATTGCACTTTTGGATTCGTGTAACTGTCTCAGTTATGCACTTTTGGATATAAAGATCGAGCATAAAATCCAATAGTGTTTTGAAACACATGCATAGAACCGAAAAATTGCACGGAAACAGTTTTCATTCCAAAACCATGAGAAAGTGAGAAAATGAATATTATGAAAAGAAAAATGATTAATTGTCTATATATATTTATATGAAGAGCAACAAGAGAAATATCAAAATATTAGTAACATGGTTGGTTATTTAACGGGACGACCAAACACAAGATGATTTATACAATAAAATTAATACAAGTGAGTTATGTGTAGTTTTTTCAAAATACATGTAAATTTTATGCTTTTTATTGTGAGATTTTGTGAATTAATAAACCTAGACAAAGAAAAAAGGAAAACCTAACTAAACAAATTAACAATCCATGTACATAACATCACTTTGTTCAAAACGAAATTGTTAGAGTATATATATCCTAAGATTCATATGCCAAATTGACTTGAAAATATTGTTATTTGGTCAACCATGTAATAATGTTAAGTTAACATATTCTTTTCTTCGTAAAAAAAGTGTATATATATTCTTTACGAAAATGAAGACTTTATAGATTCTTCTATCCCGATTGATCGAAGTGATCTAGTCATGAATTCATGATGGTCTACGCATTTTTTGAACTGGGCAAAGTCTAGAATTAGTATATGTATACGCCATCATTGTTTAATTTTGATTGGAGCAAACATGCAATTTTCTTAGGTGAAAATTCGTGGAAATGATAAACCAAGTAATTGACGTGCATCTTTAATCAAGTAAATCCAAAAGCAAAAGGTAGACCAAAAACTCCACTACTACTGTATTTCTAATTTTCTATTGATGAAAACTTAGTCATGATGAGATTGATATTGAGCTGGTTCCTTACTAGCTTCTTTCCTACAAAAAAAAAAAAAAAAGAAAAAACTAGTCAGTAATTATAGTCAAATTGAAAATGTTTAAAATATTTAAATTATAAAGGAATGACCTGACAATGTAAAAGAATCTCAAATTTCTCCAAAATTTCGCTAAAAAGCAATTCAAACCATGAATTCATATTTTACATACATAGTTCTCATAATTGCTGTAATTTGAATGTCATCTAAAATATGATGTATGGCCTAATTTGGCAATTCATTGCTGGCCCTGGTCCCCATTGCAAAATGTAGTAAGATAATATAGTACTATTATATGTATTTTTGTGTTGAAAAATGAAATTGAAAATGATAGGTTATCAATAGAGTATCAATCAACAGAATGGATCCAACGGTTGAGGAACAGCCATCCGCGGAAACACGCAGCCGCTGTCACCCAATACTTTGGAATCTAACCCAACCCAACCCTGCACTAGCTCCAACCTCCACATACAAGTATACAACTCCCCTCATCAAAAAATTTGTTATACTTTGTCGGTCAATTAAATTATGAAGTAATTTTTGAATTTTTATAATAAGTAACATAGTTACTTGGTTTCACTAGCTAGTAATTTGATATAATAAATAACAATATACAGATTAATAATTAAAATCTTAAGTCATTTTGATGTGAAATTTTTTAACATAGAAGATTTATAAGCCGGAATAAACATTGTAATAAATTAAGTGAAAATTTCGAGAAAGAGGGAATATACATGTATTGTATATGTAGCCTATTCACACAATCATTTCCAAGTATTAAGTTATTCCTTCTCCATTTTAAGATAAAAAATTGTTTCTTATCCAAACAAATGGTGAAAATTGGATCACAATATAATACTTACCTAAATCTATTTTAAAGAAAATGAGTGCAAGAATGATCATTAAAGTCTATTTTTCTAGGTACTATGTACCTTTAAAAAAAATGGAAAAAATATCTTAAAATCATTTAAATCACATGAATATGTTAAAGCAAGAACTACTCAATTTAATCATTTCAAAAAACTCAAAACAAAAACATCTTCATATTGAGTCAATGGAAATTAAAATTAAGCCCACGTAGCTAGTATGCATAATGTTTAACTTATCTTTCCATGTTATGAAAAAGAGCAATTTATCTCCTTATAATCTTATAAAATTTTAACATTGCATAAACTTCAATTGTTAGAAGGAGATAAATTGCTCCTTACGTTTTTACAAGAGGGTAAAATTCTATTTTTCAAATCACGAGTAGATAAATTAAACATTATGAAAATCAGTTAAAGCTGAATTAATAAAGTAATAGTAGTATTGTACAACTTATTCCACCCACCACCATTCCCCTAAACTCAACCCACCCCAATAACCTAACTCTAGTTAAGTTAACAAATCAAAAACTTCAACCCCACTCTTTTACTTCCTCAAGTCTCCACTTCCCTCTTTATATATACCCATCCTCCTTTCTTCTTTTCACCCCCTAGCTAAAATACATACTCCATTTTTCTTCCTTCCTTCAAACTTCATTAAACCCTAAATTAATTTATCTTTATGCCCATTCATATATACTCCTAAAACAGAGAAGATCATCATCATGAGTTGCAATGGTTGCCGAGTTCTTCGAAAGGGATGCAGTGAAACCTGTATTCTAAGGCCCTCTTTACAGTTGATCCAAACCGCCGAAGCCCAAGGCCACGCCACCGTCTTCGTCGCCAAATTCTTCGGCCGCGCCGGCCTTATGTCCTTCATCTCCGCCGTACCGGAAAATCAAAGACCTGCTCTGTTTCAATCCTTGCTGTTTGAAGCCGCTGGAAGAACAGTGAACCCGGTCAACGGAGCAGTGGGCCTTCTCTCGACCGGAAAATGGCACGTGTGTCAGGCGGCGGTGGAGACCGTCCTCCGAGGCTGCGCGTTGAAGCCAGTCGCGGAGTTTCTTCCATCTGAAATCGACGATGCTTCCGAGTGTACGGACCTGTTCAAGCTTCGAGATCCTGGATTGATTAGTTCACGGCCCAAGGTGATGAAACGACGTCGTTTGGAGGATGAGCCGGCTGAGCTTGGTCTCGGCCTGAAGCCGTGTTTTGAGGGTAAAATGGGAAGTTCATTATTTGAGAAGCGGCGGCTCGGGAGCCCATCTATGAATTCTGAAGAATCTGGGACTACAACTTGTGGTGACGATATGCAACCTAATCATGAAATAAAGCTTCTCAATTTGTTTAATTAATTAATTGAGTAATTACGTCATGAGAAGCTGCTTTTTATCAGCTATAGCTTTTCAAACTATTTTTTTTTTTTCTTGTTCGGTGTAAATCAATGGCACAAGATTCCCCTTTTTTTAGATTCTTGATTACGTGTAGAAAAAGAAAAAAGAGAGGAAAATGAATGTTTTGCCACTGAATTTTTTTTTTTTTTTTGTAATTTCTTTTTTCGTGTCTAATGACTGTTGGACTAGAATAATTGATTTGCTTTTCTAGATTTCTTAATCTTCTTGCATTTTTTGTTTCTCCAACTATCAATGAACTCGTTCAATTCAATTTGAATTTTATTATTATTTGTAATGAGTGGAAAACATATGTAGGGATCTTGAATTAGGGTTGGATCAAGATTTAGTACTTTTAATTACAAAACTTATAAATACATCCCTAATTTTATTTAATTTTGTTTAAGTGTCTATGCCACCCTTATCAATCTATCATTCTCCATTTTCCACAGTTATTTAAATACATCGCTAATTAATTCTAATCTCCTTTCATAATAATTCTTGTAATAGGATTTAAATTGGTTGGACAATGTATTCCACAAAGTTTCAAATCAAATAAGAAACAATTTCAACACTAATGTTAAACTGGCACATGTAAAGACTTTGCAGTTTGAGAATATTTTTTTTTAGTGAAAAAATAAATTATATTAGAATACTGAGCGACTGCACAAATATATTTGTAATATTATAATTAAATAATTAACAACAAAAAATACTAGTGAAACTAAATTACTTCTTACGAGACTTGAAACTTCATCGTTATAAGACAAAATTATGTTTGGATGATGCTAAGAAATGAGGAATTATGTAGCCTCAAAAATCAAATCCAATGAAAAAATTGCGTTATGTAGTTCCTAGTAGCTGGGTGAGGGAATTTGACCCAATTACACCTGAAATTAGTCTAATCATTATTTGGATTAAATTTAATACACCAATTACTTCATACTTATCCACTAAAGAAGAAGATCATATTGTTAAATAATTTAAAGAAGGAAAATTATATGTAAAGAAACTAGGGTTTGGGTTATGTCTGTTTGGATTGGCTGTTTAAATACTTTAAAGATCATAGTTGTGTTTTTTTGGGACCTTTCGGCGGACAGAACAGCTTAAATTTGGTAGGGGCAAGAAATTGCAATTTGCATGGAAGAGAGAGAGTAATTAAGTGAATTTGGCTTTTGGAGTGTAGAAGAGGCGTACCAATATATAATATATGTAATGTAATCAATGCTAGTTTATTTAATTTATACTATTTTGAGTTGTGGAGCCAAAATTCGGATCATATCTTATTTGAACAGTGCACCAAAACAAAATATTATTTTCTTTGTTTTAGAAAAGTATACTACTACAATAAATTGTGAAGAGTTGACAGTCTAGAACATTTGAAATTATGAATGATTTTAATTTTGATTATAAACTTGAATTGAGAAATTATGAACATTTGACATGTAGGTTAAGAGCTAATATTTTCAGGATGAACGAGCTCGAGGAATCCATACGACCCGAGGATTAAGAACATCTTGTGATGCATGCAAACAATGTCTAATAAATAAAAGGAAAATCCTTGCAAAACATGCCCATGAATTCATGTTAACATACATCATAAAAGGTACAATCTTAACCTAGCTAATAACTAGTCATATCCAAAGTACACACTATATGTTATACACTTTATGTACAAATCATTAATTTAAGCATCGAAGTTGTTTCAACTTAATTTTTCATTGTCTTATAGGTCAATTAGTTTATTTGACGAAGGAAAATTATATTCATTGATCGTAGCTAAAACACTTTCGAATCATTTCCTGATCAACTACAAACATCCACGTCAATCGTATTTTGATTTAATTTATATTTTGAACTCGCAACCTAAATATTTATATTTGTGTAGTAGTATTAATATTACTAATCATATATTTATTACTAATCTGCCCTATTAATATCCTGATATAAGAATATATATTAATCGCCATCTCACAAAAATATTCAAATTGAATGTCAAAATTGAGAGGATATGATAGGCCCTTATATGTAATTACTTTAATCCTCCACTTGATATCGCTTATTTTAATGCTCCCATCTTACGGTAAAAAGGAAAAATCTTTTAGGCAATGGTCTTTTATGCATGTGGGCACCACCTTTTCCTAATGGCTTGGCTTCCACAACAAAGGGGTGGGCGCTTCGCCGCGTTTGTGGTGGGGCCAGACCACCCAAGACTGGATCACCTTCTTCCCAGTCCTTTTTGGTCTTGGTCCGCATCCATAACTATTCTAATTCGCCCTTAAAAGCCAACCAATAATAGTAAAAAAAAATTAAAAGGGAGAGTTCTAGAATTAATAGTCACCGCATTATGTTATAAGATATTTTGAGAAAAGTTGTTCTTTGGAGAACAGTAGAACACAGTACGAAGAAAATTGTAAGATGTGTTCGGGGGAAATTATTGTCTATCGTTGGCCTCTATGGTAGAATCAGTCGGGGGCATGAGAGTCGGTGGTTTACTCTAGGTAAGACCTAATTACGAAAATCTCCCTCACATAGTGGGTATTAAGAAAATTCCCCTGAGGTTTGTCATCATCTTACAATTAAACTCTTACTACTGAAAAGTTTCAACTTTGCCCCTTATGGGGTTATTTGTAATGTTTGTAATATCTTAAAAAAATTAAAACTTGGGTGTTAATTGTAATATCTCATAAATTATAAAATTGATAATTATATATGTATCATCAAAATATTGAAAAAATTGTATAACTTCACATGAGTTTCCAAAAATCCTAAAAAAACCCTTTTTTAACTTATTTATTAACAATTTATTTTTTATAATAATAATTAAACAAAATTTCATTAATAAAATAAATTTAGTTACACATTTAATTAAATTAATGATTTTTATACTGTATTAATAAATTTAATATTTTAAAATATAATAAGAAAATTTAAAAATACAATATAATTTTTCAATTTACTTTTTATGTTTATAATAATAAAATTTATTAAATTATTATTATAAACATAAAAAATAATTTATTCAATTAAATGTGTAAATAAATTTCTTATATTTATTAAATATAATTAAGAAAATTTTGTTTATTTTTTATGATAAAAGTTATATTGTTAATAAATATGTAAAAAAAATTAATATTTTTTAAAACTTATGGGCAATAATACAATTTATCAATTTTTTTATGGTAAATATATAATTATAAATTTTATAATTTATGAGATATTACAATAAGCACCCAAGTTTTATTTTTTTAAGATATTACAAACATTACAAATAACCCTGTAGGGGCAAAGTTGGAACTTTTCAGGGGTAAGGGATCAATTGTAAAATGGTGACAAACTACATGAAAATTTTCGTAATACCCAATACGTGAGGGGAATTTTCATAATTAAGTCTTACTTCAGGGGTATTCGTAATTTACCATATGTTATAACAATAGTATTTGATGAGTGTTACTTTCTAGGCCCAATTGATGTTTCTTTGCAATTGACCTACTGAAATAATAAATGTTGAAAAACATGTAAATTTAAGAAAAAAATTGAAATTCCTTCTAATACTAAATAATGTCACACTACAAATTTTCAAATACTACCCATTCATATATATTTAAAATAAATATTCACATTTTAGATGTGAAGTAGGAAGCAAAACTTGACACCGTCGAATTTAATCAATATTGAGGCGTATTTACAACTACGTCGCAAAACTTTTCAATAAGAATAAGGATTTGTTTAAGCCCAGAGAAAATAAATCATATGCAATGTTTTTCAACTATAAAGTATGAAAGGTTAAAGATGAACTATATATCCGAATGATTATTTAAAAAATTAATAAAGTGATGTAAGATATGGGGTCAAGTTTAAAGAGAACAGATCTAGACACATGGATATGAAGTGGAGTACATAATTTAGAGGGTCCAGCACAATTGAATAATAAGATTGCAATATATTTTGTGTATCCTAATGAAGACAAAGATAAAGGGAAGTGTGACGTGGATTTCACCACCACTCATTTTCCATTGAACCTGGCCAATCCCGACAAAATTCCAAGCTTCCTGGTGCATATGCAAGCCTATTATTTTTTCCTTTTTAAATAAATAATATTTAATTTTACAAAACGTCTACAATACTTAAAGTGTTTATTAATATAATTCCCAATTAAGAAATGTCAATTGTGTCGAAATACTTGATGTTCGATCACCGATTATATTTGGGTAGAGCCTTATAATTATGAAATATGAGTTGAGTTGAGTTTGAAGTTTGAATACATTTATTAAATACGATAAATTTATGAGTCGAGATTGAGCTTAATGTGACTCAACCCTAATTGTTCCAAGTCCAACTCATTAAATTGCTTCAATAATCTCGTATGTTGTATTTATTTATTATTTTACTTATTAAGTTTATTACAATGGTGAAGGAATACATTGAATAGTTTATAACATATTTTCCGGGCTACTAGATAGCTTCAAATTTATATAATATAATATAATTGTATTATGTAAGAATATATTATTCAAGTATATTTCTGTCATGCGTAAACATTTTGGGAGAGATAATTTTTTTTTTTAATTGTAAAGGTTAAATATCTCTTACTTGGTATTTTTATTTAAATTTTGTATGAGTTAAT
Organism: Penstemon davidsonii; assembly: GCA_034814905.1. Taxonomy (NCBI): domain Eukaryota; kingdom Viridiplantae; phylum Streptophyta; class Magnoliopsida; order Lamiales; family Plantaginaceae; genus Penstemon; species Penstemon davidsonii. The sequence continues at coordinate 13,252,867 of JAYDYQ010002688.1, forward strand.
TAGATAGTAACCGATAGTCCACAAAATTATGTGAGACTATTTTGAGTCCAATGAAACCAAACAAACAAGTGTGAATTGAGTTTAAGCTTGTGGTCATGATTTCGGATTATATTAGAAGATAAGTTGACCCAAGTTCGATTATAAAGCTCAATTGTGGGGTGCTTGTATGTATGATACAAATTACAACAATAAACAAACCAATTAACTTTAAAACAATTGATTTAGAATGATAATTTTACATTACAAATATTGGTTTTAGAAGAATTGATTTTTGGGGGGGGAAAATTACATATTTGATATCATACAATATGACACTTTATAACATTAGTAGCACTAGATTCGTAAATGTACATTTAATACAACAATTTAAATACTGGTTGCAATGTTCATACCACCGTTAAATAATTGAACCGAAGTGGATGAAATCGGCCACGTGCACCACCCGTAGCCGTTATCTCATCTTTTGGAGTAAAAATTATCACTCTAAAAAATGTGATAACGTGAGAGAAACATTATCATTTTCACTCTAAAAATTGAGATAATATGATAATTTTTCCTTTAAAAGTGAGGAAAATGTGATTATTTTTTTCTCCAAAAGACGAGATAACGGCCACAGATAGTGCACGTGTCCAATTTCGTCCAATTATTTAACACGTGGTATGAACAATGCAACCACTATTTAAATTGTAGTACTAAATGTGTATTTATATATCCAATGATATCAAAGTTGAAAAGTACCTTATTGTATGGTATCAAACACAATAGTATCAAATATGCATTTTTTCCATTTTTGGGATCATGGTTATCAAATGTTACAATTTGTAGCTTATAGAATTTGTTACTTTTTTCAAACACAATAAAAATTAGACAAAAAGTAATTTTTATTTATAATAATACTATTTTTAGACAATTTTCAAAATGATAAGGAAAAATAAATATGATTTTGATAGTTACATTACATGGACCATACTTACCCCCACAAACGAGAGGGCCCAAAACCTTTATGCTTACAAATTTCGTATTTAGATTTATCCGTCGTTGCAAGTTGCCTAGCAAGTGGGCACTACAAGTTTAGGGCGTGACGTTATTATTATCCTCATATTTTCAAATGCTTTTGAGATTCCAAATGTTGGGTCATGCTTTGGTGCCTGTTTAAATCAAATTACAGAAACTCTTCTATAGTTTATATATGCCTTTCTTAAAAATTAAAATTATACCATTTGCTCTACTATATTACTTTTCTTGGTCGTGAATGGGCATATATACTCTTTTTGGACTGTCCTTTCACGGATTTTAAGGTCATTTATTTGCTTAAATAAATAAATAGAAGAAGAGGACAAATTGTTTCCTCAAATGAAGAAATTTATTTTCACTGGTCTTGTAAAGGGTTACATGTATTTTTGAAAAAATTACAAGGCATTTTAGGTACTATGGTTGGGTTTTCAATTGATGGGTGGCTTTTTTTAGAGATTTTTAGAAAAGTCCAAAATCAGGTTATAATAAAAAGTTGAAGGTGTTTGCAATTGTAGAGATTTTAGTGTTGAAAATTGATATTGGAGTGTTTGCAAAAGTGACATTACAAGTTAGAAGCAATAAACCACCAGCTTCTCACTTTCGTACTGTAACTGACTTTTTTAAGAGAATTTTAAGATATTGTATTTTAGAAAACACTCAAACAATATTTTTAAGGAGAAATGTCGAAAATCACTTCTAAGAAATGGTCGAAAATCACTTGTAAGGAATGATTTAAAACACCACAAGATTTTTGTAATAGGGGTATTAGGCCCACATGCATACTAATTTTCAATGGATTACATCACTGCGAGTCAATTATCCAATAAAGTGATATTTATAACCTGAAAATCTAGGTGAATTACAAGATTGTCTTCTTTATTGGAGTATGTCATAATTATAAGATAAGTTCTGCATTCTTCTCGTTTCCAAATCTTATAATGATTCAAATCAATCTACCAAAAACTAAATTAATATTTATAATATATAGTCAAATCAACTTCTAATCTAATACATCCCGCAGAACTCTGACTATAATAAATATAATGATTTAAGGAGACACATTTTAAGCTAGCAAGCTGGAATTTACAACTTTTGTTAGTATGAAACTTATCAAGTTAGTTATATTCCACTTTGCACCATGAGACGATGCTCATTTTTTACTTTGCACCATGGAAACAATATTTTCACTTTACTTTACACCCTGGTCGTTTTTCTAGCCATTTGACTCATTGTTGGGAGGGTATTTTAGTCCATTTTTGTTACATTTCACCATACATTTCCTCCAAAAATAACATTATGTGAGTGAGTGCATGACTAAAATCTAAAGGTAAGTTAATAAATTATCACAAAAATAAGCCTGAAAACTAATAATTCTTTATGAAATCTCCAAAATATATAAGTTAGAGTTTATCGAATTCCATTTTCCAGAATTCGCCATCGTTTTTGGCTGAAAATGTGATATTGAAGTTAAAAAGTTATCAAACCGTGATTTTTTAAGAAAAATGAAGGACATAAAAACAATATAAGTGGGTTCTTCTTGATTTTGGTGAGAAATTTTGGAGGAAAATAATTCATTATACTATTGGGAGATAAAATAAAGTAATTGGGGGTGCTATTTAACGGGAATGGATTAAAATACCCTCCCAATGGCGAGTCAAATGAACAGAGTGCAAAGTGAAGCGAGACACGTGGTTTCTGGGGTGCAACCTGCTCTTAACTTTTTTTGAGGTACAAATTGAAAAATGAGCATATTTCCTTGGTGCAAAGTGGAATGAAGCCTAGTCATAATAGCGCGAGCAAATGGCAATGGAAACATATAGTAAAAGAGGATCTGATTTGCCGACACATAGTGTCATTGAACCTCACATGAACACATGATAAATAAAAAAAACAAGAATATTGATCTCAAAAGAAAAAAAGAAAAAAAAGAATATTAATAATTAGAATACAAAAGAGAAGATTCGGCCATGTACCACGAATCCTGGTACCGTATTATATATACCAGCTCCATTATTTTGCAATGTGCAAGTTATTAGGTTTAATTATTAATATGAACCGACTCATGAGCCAGCTCATTTATAGGAGTATATATATATATATATATATATATATATATATTTTTTTTTTTCTAGATTATGAAGATCTATTCTCAAATTATTATTTTCCGATTTTATTTTAGGATTTCCTCTTTTCTTAGATAACTTTTCCACATAATATTACTCTTTCACACTATGTAAGGATATAACACCATTATAGTTCTCAACAACCATTTCCGGGACAGAAAGGAAATACGATAATTAATTATTGTTCAGACAAGGTTTGATCGACCAAAATATTTATATGACAAGTGTGTTATAAACGAGTGTTTGGTCTAGTAGAAGTAACTAATACCCATAATATAACGAATTCAAGATTGAATCATGTTGGGAGAGATGCTCATGTAATGTTAACAACAGTTTCTAGAAAAAGTTTCAATTATGTTTAAGAACTAGAAATATACATATATTTTTAATGGGAAGTACAATACATTACGACTGTATGAGTTTGACCTATTAAACCAAATTTGAGTTAGAATGTTCCATATAAATAAACCGAAAATTATTTTTCATTCTAATCTAAACCTTTTTTTTTTTTAAATCATTCTAATCCGACCCTACACATCAAACTAAAAAATAAATAGCAGCATTGGTTTAAGAAGATATTAGTTAAATTCATTTTTATACATTTCATCTTAAAACATGAATAATAGTTAAGAAGATTTTGGACATTTTAGTTAAATTAAATGAAATTGTAATGTTAACAAACTTGTTTTAGGAAAAAAATACTGAAGTGAATTTTAAAAGTAAAAATTTTATTATACAAAAAAAAATTGATATCCGAGCGAATTCGGACAAGATACTATAAACTCAACTTCAAATTCGACCCAAATCCAATACATCATTAGCCCTAAGTGGACGCGATATCCTTGGGCTGTAAGCCTGTAAGTATTGTGTTTATATCCAAGTCCAAGCTTTGAATGGGCTAGACCACTAATTGAAAATTTGAAATGTCTAGTAGTGGACCATTAATAAATTATTTTATATTTTGACCACGGCCCAAGATTTTTAATTACCTGCATAATTTTCCCCACCAATTAATCATTAATGATTGAACACATAATACTTACGGAATTATTAATATAAGTTAAAACTAAACGAATATCAAAGCTTCAATTTTTCTGTGTAGCCCAATACTCGAAAATGTGTCTTTATACCTATGCTTCCATATGAATTGGGCAAAGTTCTTCCTCCATTCAACAATTAATTAAATTAATTTCGTGCTGTTTAATTTGTCAATTTATGTATCTAAGCACGTGTTTACATTCCTTACTTTGATGTTAATTGACTCGTGGCCTTTTGTTTTGTGTGTTGTCTAGAGGAATAATATTAGTAAAAGCTAGTACTTGGAAAGAAAAATATATATTTTACCTTTTTGTTTGTGTTTTTATTTTTCTTAAAAAAACAGGGTGTGTAATTTACTTTTTGTATTCCTCAAAATTATCGAAGTAATATTTTATTAGCTGTGACAGTATTATTAAATCAAACTTTTAACTTTACCTGATTTTCTGTTTGTGGTTCCTCAAGATTCTTCTAATATTCATTCTATTTCCCAGAAAATTAAATTTGATGCGGTATATGTATAATTTTAATATAAATTGGCCACTTTAAAGGATTATATATGTGGGACAAAAAGTGGGTCAGCATTTTTTCTCGTGTTTGGATTTATGGCAGGATTTTTTCTCTTTCTTTTGTCCTATTTTTCATTTTTCGCTTTTTTGGGTTTCTCATGAATTATTTCAATTCATACAATAATTGCACACACTATTTATGTATGACACATATTAAAATATTAAACTTTTCTTCTGGATTTTATTTTTATAGTATATTGTCAAAAATAAATTAAAATAAGTCTGTCATTTCATATATTAATTGTTATGTATGTTCAATTGATGAAATATTTCATCGAGTTGCACTGCATATGATTGTTAACTGATAACCATTGTTTGAACTTTGATGCAGAGACAAGAAGAGGAATTTAATTGATGGTCGTTTTCATCATAAACTATGCATTTTCTACCAATATAAAATGATGTATTTCTATATTTATACTAAGGATGAATTGGATTGTTGTGGTAATGTTGCTTTCCAGCGTGAATTCATTTGCTTGTACGAAGTTTAAACCATGTTCTATTTTTCTTGAGTGAAATTTAAAAACACCCTTGTATTATTTATTAGCAAAAAATCATTTGTAATTATTTTTATTAGCAAAAAAATTATGTGTTAACAAGCTAATGATATCTACCTCTCGGAGGGCGAAATGAGTTTTACTCTGTCTAAGTGCGAGTAGTCTTCGAGAATTACTGAGGAAAGAATAAATATACCCCTATATGTATGTTATTTTTTCTTTGGAGTATAATGTGAAATAATCCCCCGATAAACTTAAAAATTGACTGTAAACCCCTTATAAGTTTAAAACATTGACAATCATCCCTCTGTGATCAACTCTTAATTTTCAAATGGGTGTAGTGAGCTAATATATTGATTACTCTTTTTTTTTTTTTTTTTTGCTGATAAAATATTAATATAGAGAGTTTTTTTTGCTAAGCAAAAAAAATAGGGAGAATTCGGCTAGTTAAAAATAATATAAGGGATTTTTTGCATTTTGCTCCTTTTTCTTTCTTAATGAAAGAACGGTAGAAAAAAAAAATTCAACACATCAAGATATTAAAATTATTTACTAAAGGAATTTAATGTCTTGCTTGAGCTTATTATATGAATTCTCATTTTTTAGAATTTTTGTAACATGGATCATAAAAGATGCACTACATTAAAACTATTGATGGTAATTTGGTAGACATTTGGAGATTATAGAATGAGTTCTCACATGTGGAGTTTGTGTTTGTGTTTAACCATTACAATTTAATTTAACGTAACTCAGAAAAAAAAAAAAAAAAAAAAAAAGGACAACTGACACATGTGATTCCCAAGTACTAGCTAGCTAACAGGCAAAAATCAGTACGATTACATTGGAATTGGGGAACTTTATAGTAGTAGTAGTTCTTTTCTTAAAAATAAAATAAAATGAATTAGCAATTCTTTATGTGTTTGCATGTACATAAAATCGATTGATGAATGAATCTGTATAGCTTATAGAATGACACTAGTATAGTATGTACAGAGTCTGCAATAAAATGATTTATGCATGATGATATATACATAAGCCCGTGAGTAAGCCAAACCAAAACTGCTAATTAATTACATTCTTAATTTATTACAATATGACAAAATTAAATTCCCACATATTGCCAAAAGCCCCCTCGCCGGCCATCCCCCCAAACCCTATATTACTCTTCTCTATTCACAATTAAGTTCTTCTCATTTCATCTTAGTTTCTGCAAGCTTCTAAGAAGAGTCTATTTTGCCTAATTTATTTTGACTTATTTAATACCCAATACTTTCTAGGGGATCGATGTGGGATCATTTTCACTCATCAGTCCCTTTTCTGTGCATAGAAAGAAGAATATATGTATTTGCTCCCTTGAAGGATAAAAAGATGAACAGTCCATTTCTCTTGGATTCATTTGCAGAAAGTAAATTTCTCAAAAATTAAACAATAAAATACATGGAGCCCAATATGGATCATTTCCCAATACCGGCCACCATTGGTCTAGTCTAGTCCCTTTCTTCCTTTTTGTCTCTCTTTTTCTTCGTCTATTTTTGCTCTCTACATATAATTATACACACTAAACATTCCCTCCTTGTCATAACTCCACAAGTTGTACACAAGCCCCCACCCCCATTATGCATTTCAATCAAACTTTACGCCCAATTGATATACCAATGAGCAAAAATCAAAGTATTCGTGCCCGAACCTGGCCCGATTTCCCCACATCAAAATCCCATGTCATCTTCGGCGAAGCCACTTGCATGGAACAATTATTGGTCAATTGCGCCAACGCCATCGAGAACAAGGATGCAACCCTCGCCCAACAAATCCTTTGGGTTCTAAACAACATTGCACCTCCCGATGGCGACTCAACCCAACGCCTCGCCTTCGGCTTCCTCCGAGCCCTAATCATCCGTGCCGCCAAGACTGGCCACTGCAAGCTACTCACCGCCATGGCTAATGTCCATTCCAATGATCTAGCCATGGCCAACCACAAATTCTCAATCATCGAGCTAGCCACATTCGTCGACTTGACCCCGTGGCACAGGTTTGGCTTCACGGCTGCTAACGCTGCCGTGTTGGAAGCCGTGGAAGGGTATCAGGTAGTACACATTGTTGACTTAAGCTTGACTCACTGCATGCAAATCCCGACCCTCATCGATTCTTTAGCGGTCCGGCCCGAAGGCCCGCCACTAGTTAAGCTCACCGTAGCTGGCGCCACAGAGGATTTCCCGCCAATGCTCGATCTCTCGTACGACGAATTAGGTACTAAGTTGGTTAATTTTGCTAGGTCACGTAATGTCGCTATGGAATTTAAGGTCATCCCTTCGAGTTCTTCTAACGGGTTTGCTTCCTTAATTGAACAACTCAAAATGCAACATTTGGTACGTACCCAAAATGGTAATGAGGCGCTAGTGATAAATTGTCACATGATGCTACATTACGTATCGGAATTAGAAATTCCAAACACGGATTCATCGTCCCTTAGAACTATATTTCTTAAGGAATTACGATGTTTGGATCCTACAATAGTCGTATTAGTTGATGAAGACGCGGATTTTACATCGGACAATTTGGTGAACAGATTAAGGTCGGCTTACAATTATCTATGGATACCGTTCGATATGGTTGACACGTTTCTTCCACGGGGGAGCAAGCAGAGGCAATGGTACGAAGCCGATATTTGTTGGAAGATCGAAAACGTGATTTCACATGAAGGGATTCAACGAATCGAGAGGCTTGAGCCGAAAAGTAAATGGGTTCAGAGAATGAGAAATGCGAGTTTTAGAAGTGTTGCTTTTAGTGAAGATGCGATTTCAGAAGTGAAGAATATCTTAGATCAGCATGCGGCTGGGTGGGGACTTAAGAAGGAAGAAAAAGATCTTGTTCTTACATGGAAAGGACATAATGTAGTTTTTGCTACTGTTTGGTTACCCGTGTAACTTTAATTGTACCTTAAATTGATGCAATTCTAACATTCATAGGTCACTGTTTTTTTTCTTTCTTCTCAAAATTAAATGACATCTCAATTTGTATTCAGAATGTGTTTTGTGATCCATGTTTTTCTCTGGGCTGATTTTGATTCTGACATTCATGGATATTATTTTTTGTAGATTTAATTTCCATGAGAATGTTGTCAATGTCATAGAGATTATTACATTTTTTGGCTTGTAAATTATACGAAAAATATATGTTGGTCAGAATTTTGACAGCAATTGTTTCGTGACAGAGACTTTGGCGTGAGTCGAAGTCACACTGGAATAAAGCATAATCAACGTACTCTAAGTGACAATTTTTAAAAAATGTGCAATTAAAAATGTAAAATAAGGTCACAATCAACTATTCAAAAACTAGAAAGGAATTATTCATAACCATATAGTGTTCTCATTCACAAACCACTAAGAAATAAACCATGAAAATCACTAGACAGAATTAAGATCAACAGCAAACAATATATTTACTAATATTTTATTTTTCTTGAGAGAATTATTCGGATGTTAATTCAGTTCACATCTCTTAATTAAATTTTCCACAGTCAACACGAATATTTCCATTGCTTCCAGTTTTGACTCCGACCCGCCCCATTTTAGTCATGGCCCGGATAAATGCAGCATTGAAGGCTTTCGGATTCTTGGCCCAACTATTAACAGTTTTTCTGGATCTTGGGTCCGTATAAAGAACTTGGTCCGAGGTTAAAAGGCCTTTCCCATTTATAAGGTTTAGGAAGTAGGCATTGTCGAATTTTGAGGAAGTAGTCGGATCCAGAGGAACAGCGGCCAATGGATTCTGATTTATTGGGCACGCTCGTATTAATTCAGTAGCATATTGTTTGTTCAAGGTCGGGTCAACCGGGTTTTGACGGCTGAAATTGTGTATCCGATTTGAAAATCTGCTGCAGTGGGAGAATCCTACCGTATGGCAAGCTGCAAAAGAAAATTAAATTAATTATCTCTCTAATGAACCGTCTTTTATAAATGCAATTAAAAAGCTAGGCTAATACCTGAGAGGGCAATCATGTCTTTTTGAGATAGACCTTTAGAAGCAAACATGGTATTAAGCTGATCCAAATTGAATGTTGGGTGTGGCAAATTTACACTTGCAGCAGTTGAACTCAGCCCATCTAGTCTTCCTAGCTCCACAGGATATGACGGCCCACCAGCCTGCTTCATTCCCATAAAACCCGAGGATAATTCTAACCCGATCAAACCCAAATAATTCACAAGCGAGAAATATTTTGTTTTGTAGTTGGATAAAACTGATGGAAAATGAATTTACGTGTAAATAATTACATTTACATTGCGATTTGTTATATTCAAACGGAATCGAATTGGATTTAATTTTTTTCTTGTAGAATTATTATAGCCCGGCACTCTGTCGAAACCAAATTGTTATATATACACGAAAAATGCGAAAATACCCCTATTCACTTAAAACGTTGATAATAATCCCCCTATTAACTTTGAAAATCGACAATACCTTCCTATTGATTTATGACGGAATTTCAATGGGATTTTTTCTAATAAAAAAGAATAAAGAGGAGGTTTTTTCTAATAAAATAGGGCTTTAATTATCATTTAGGCAAAGTACAAGGGGTATTTTTGCTTTTAATTAGTGCAAATTATTTATTACCAGAGAAATGGCGTCCCGAGTGGCCATAGCAAGAATGTCAGCACAAGAGACCTTATTCTTACATCCAGGAACTGCATCCACAGCTGCTTTAGCTTTTATTACAGTGTCAAATCCATCTCCCGCTAATGATAAATTATCCGGATGATCCTTCTCCGCTGTATTGCCCTGACTCGATGCAATTATCACTGACGCATCACAACCCTGCATTTGCAATTTGCACAGATAAATTAATTAATAAAAAAAATATCCCAATATTGTAAATGAAAATTGAAAATAATAGTAATTACCGAAACAAAGCAATCATGGAAGAAGAGACGAATGAGTGCGGGAACAGTAATGGGTGTTTGTTCGAATTTTAGTGTTACGGCTCTTCTGACGATGTTTTCAACGTCAGGGCAGATTTTTGCGTAGTAGTTTTTTCTGGGGATTTTTGCTGATGCGGCAGTGCCAATGAACAAAATAATACCCAGATAAATTGATAATACTATTAGAGAATTAAATTGACCCATCTTTAATTATTGAACCAACTATAGTCTATAGACGAAACTAACTTCAAGAGAAAAGTGTCATTATGTATGTTGAGTGATATTTTGCCAGTTGGTTTATTAGAATCTTTTCACAACTAAGAGAGCACTATATAGAAATTATAGTCTGATTTATTTTCTGCGAATATTCAATTTATTCGAGAAAAAAAAAACTTCATTTAGTGGTTAATAAAAGGGTGACGTTATTGTCAAAGTAACAATTGTTGTTACTGGAAAAAATTTAAAATATTTTTAAGTATACACTTATGATGTATGTTCTTCCAATTTTTTCTGTATAAATTAAATAATTGATTAATTAATTTCAATAGTTAATCATTTGCTCAATTTTATGAACATTCATAGAAGGATAATTGCATATTTCCTTTGGTTTTTCTTAAGTTTTTGGGAAAAATGCACCAAATCCACCTATATTTTGGAAAAGTTGCGCAAAACCCCCCTGTATTAATTCTTTTGTATAGAACCCTCTTGTATTTTATAAATACTTGCAAGAAATCCCCTTATTTATAAAAAGTTGCACAAAATCCCTTTTCGTCAAAAGTGATGGAGATTGTATCTCACTTGCGGTTAATGAGACTGAAACTCAATTTTAATCAATTTAAATTGAAAGATTTTATCAGGAAAAATACACCAAAGCCACCTGTATTTAGGAAACCTGTGCAAACCCGCTATGTTATTTCTTTTTTGCATAGAACCCCCTTGTGTTTTACAAACATTTGCAAGGAATCCTCTTGTGTACATAATATTAAAACAAACTTACGGTGTCAATTATTTAACCGTTAAAGGGAGAGTGTGCAACACAAGGGAGTTCTATGCAAAAAAATTAACACAGGAGGGTTCTGTCAAGGTTTTCCAAAATACAGGTGGATTTGATGTATTTTCCCCTAAGTTTTTAACATATGTTAGGAGTATCAATAACAGAATTTTTTTTTACCAATTAAAACTATCAGAGGGGTGTAATTGCAAATATACATATATAAGTGTGACTTGCGTATGACATTGGAAAAGTATAAATATATAGCCCATCAGGGTCAGGTCTAAATTTGGATCAACTAGCTAGCTTTTTTTTTTGTTTTTGATAATTAACTAGCTAGCTAGAACAGGGAATGGAATAATATTTATAACAAATTTAGTGAAGAAGTCAAAATCTCCATCTCTTCCTTGCAGATTCTTCTTATTATTCCCTCTGAAATTAAATCAAAATATGGTCAGTTATAATTATTGATTTCTAATAATATGAAAGGATCTACGTACAGTGCCTGTCACATGGTAGTCCTCCCACTTTACATTATTTACTATAAATAAAATCTTACTTAAATTATATATTTATAGCTTTATTATAGAGTATTATTAACTATAAATGTTATCTAAATTCTCTAAATATAGCTTTATAATTGAGTACACCATGCGTCTGTTTCTTTTACTATTGCATCCATATAAGCATAAACTAAATCAAAGTTCTTTTGATGGGATTAGTCCCCACAATGCTGTGAATCCAAGTTCGAATTTTTAATAGGAATTTTTTTCATATAATATATGTTTAATTTACTTTAAAATGGATTAAATCATGTCTAAAACTTGAATAGCCCTAGAAAAAATCAAAGACAAGACAATCAATCTGGAAATAGAAGAAAAAAAAAATTGAGCATCTTCAAATTAAATTACCAAAAAAATATCATGTATATTGTCTGATTATAAATTTAGATGAGCACGAGCGAAGCTGAATTATGTAAATTCGGATTATTTTTTATTCTTTTTACTTTATTAAACTATCAATTATTCAACTACATGCTAAAAAAAATTAAAGCATCTGTTATTAGAAGTAAAACAAAATTTATTTTTTTAATTATTAGTTCACTTAAAAGGATAGGGAGGGATTTGGTATATAAGTCAAAACGGAAGGTAAATTGTTTTTTTATAAGAGTAGTAATTAAATTTCCCATTGTCATCGATGGTGTACGCGGTGCGGGTTGTTGCGGTGTTATATGATTTTTATCTAACCTGATATTTGTCAATTTTTTTATACACTAGTTTAAACCCAACTCAATTGAAATTGCACTTTGCGTTTTGCTCGGGTTGAGGTGATTTTTTCGGTCTTAAAGTCTTTGTTACTTGATAAATTATATCCGCAAACTTTTTACCAATTTACACTACATTAGATAAATTTTATTTGCAGAAAAATTTAGTAAAGTAAATTCACCAAGAAATATAAGGGAAATAATTTAAAAATATCATTAATAAAGCATAATCATCAATTCATACCTCATTTATAATTAAAAAAAAAAAAAAAGGGCCATAATATAACAAGCTTTCCTTACAAAATAAACTCATCAACTATTTTGCAGAATATGGTTACCAGTTACTCTTTGAACATGGTGTTACTTTTCTATTTTTTTTAGCACTTGGGATGATTTAAGGTCTTTTTTAATTCATAGGTTGGGTCTTAGTTAACAACTAAATTATAACATACACCTAATATACGTGTCGCTACCTAATTATGTCTTAATGCAATATTATCAAGTGCAATTTATGCAGTCTATGAAAATATAAACCAAGTTCAATTGTAATTTGTGGTCTTGTTTTTCAAGAAGTCCTAAATCAACTCATCCAGTCTTCAACTCGCAAGTTACGGACTTACAGTCGATTTGAATTGGATGATCGATTGGGACGATTTAGTGATTAATTATTTGAAAATGCCATCTACATTTGATGCACATGAAAAGGTACATAGAATATGAATAACATTACTACTTTGAGTTTATGACTAATGTATCACACGTATACTAATTTGCAATTTACTTTCTACATTTAAATAGAAATTTACTCTAACTTATGTTTTCACATTTCTGATTAATCAATACAATTTCCATTTCTTAAGATCATATATGTAATTTGGAACAAGTCAGTGATAAAAAAATATTCCTTTTCCATATGGTCTGTCAGAATCGGGAAATTAATTGCTGATATAACCAAACTGTATGTTTCAGCCTTTGTGTGAAAACCTTTTTATGTAATAATTCTTATCATGATTTTACTTAGTAAGGACAAGTTGACGGCTGAAATTATTTTCTCACTTCTATGATTCTTCATTTCTTTAAGAAAAAACATTAAATTGACAAATTTCTTCGTTTATAAGTGATTCCAATATATAGTGCAGTAAATTCACCTTTTATATTAATCGGTTAAGTAAAATTATAGAGTGCTACATGTTATATATATAATATTTAGATTTTTTTTTTTAATTATGTTGTCGAACTAGAAAACGTAAAATAACTACATAAGGTATTCTTCAAATCATTTTAATTAGAATAAAATGAAATAATATAACAATGCACACTAGCAATAGGTAGATGTTAATTAGATGCCACATTATTTTCTCAAATGTGCACTTAGCACCTAAATTCGACTCTCATTAGCATGAGTTTTTTTTCTAGTCTAATAGTACTAGTGTTTCATAGTTAATTTTCTTTACAATTTGGTTATAATCGATTAAATTTAGTAATATTGATGTAATTATGTAATTATTGTTTCACTAAAAAATTAACATTCAAATAACAAGGATACACTTATGGTTTGAGCTTATTAAAAAAGTTCCTAGCTACATTCCTGTTTGTTAGAAAATCTAGCATTTTTGTGTAATTATCCCCTCAATTTTAAGGGTGATGTAATTTATCCAAAATATGATTTTTTCGAAATATCCAAATATAAAAATAGGTTAGGAAAAAAGAAAAGCAGGTAACCATCCGCCTTGGGAGCACAAAATAAATGCATAAACTATGTTTTTTAATTTGTGCATGGTCTATGAAAGACCAATTAATTCTAAACAATCTCTTTAGATGTATTTTGTCCGACTTTAATTTGGTGGAGGAAATAATTGTTTGGTCTTGAAGTTTTTTTGAAACTTGTGCGATGAAACATGATTTTGATATATTTTGGTTAGAACCTTTCGAATATTTAATAATGTTAATCAAATGGTTCGTTGAGTTTGAAATGTGAGTAGTTGTTTAAATATATTTCGGATATTGAAATTTCGATGGAAAACATAGTTTATAGATTTCTAATTATGTATTTTTGAATTAAATTAATTGATACTATTGAAATATCATTATTGTAAGTTGAAATAATTATTTTAAAATAATGATTTTTCGTACTTATTTATCTAGATACAATTTCGATACATATAAATCTCATACTTATGTTGGATCAGGCCATGACTGAGTGCTGGACTTTAACTCGTATTTTGGCCTTGATAAATTTATTGGACTCAAATGAGTTAGTTTAAATGGATTGGGCTAATTAGGCCATTATTAGATTATGTTATTAATTGCATCTTTCACGCTTTGCATTAAATCTGATAAAAACTAGGACCAACAAATGCTACTATGCTGTTAAACCTAATGTTGGAATTTTCAAATTATAAACCATTCATCAATTTTATAATTTTTTCACCTATGAGAAAAAGAAATGATCAGGATAAGAAATAATTTTATAATTGTAGTAGATTATTCCCAGTAAAAGGTATTGATTTTCCACCCGTTTAATTCCCAATCGTCCCAACACTTCAATTAAGCTTTTACAAATGTCTTGGCCAATGTGTGGTGTTGTCCTGTTTTTGGCTCATGGCTTGGCCAAGTTGTACTGTACAATTACAATGTGCTATTTTATCTTTTTCTTATACTAATAGCTAGCTTTTTGAACAATAAACTATAATTATAGAAAAACTTTTCATGAAATCAATACTTTTTTTTTTTTTTTTTTTTTTTTTTTTTTGTTAACCCAGGTTTAGTCCTGGACCACCCATCACTGGCCTCTCAGCAATGTGCGGAAGTAAATCGCGGGATGTGCCTGAGTTGGTCAGGGTTTGTTTACTCTTTATACTCCTGGCCCCCAAGGGAGCCTACTACCATGGAACTTACAACACCAAACTGCTCCATCCTCCCTCAAAGATTTTACAACACTTGGCTGCTCCTCCCAGGATTCGAACTCCCCACCCTGGGGGAGTGAGCCCCGCAGTACACCTCCTTTACCAACTGAGCTGTGCCCGGGAGGTCACTTATATTTTCAGTTAGAAATTCATGAAAAACATAAAATTAAATTTACAATAATGGTTCTTGGATGCATTCTCTTTTTCTTGAAATAGATGTGGCAGAAAGCAAAACTATAGTACTTAAATGGAATTGATTCCACCACATGTCATCATTATTGGCATTATTCTTGATTGCGTACATTAAAGCTTAAACTAAGCACTTAGTCCCTGTCATTAGTTTCATAATAATGTCTCCCGTGATCATGCCAAACGATTAAAAAGATGTCCCAAAATTAATAATTACTGATTCGAACACCCCCCCACCCCAAAAAAAAAAAAGGAAAGAAAAGACAAGTCTCATGACGTGTACTTATAATTTATTTTATTATCTTTTAATGTACTAAATCTGTAGCAAAGTCCAATATGGTTCGGCAATATTGAACTAATCCAGTTTTAATAAATACATGTATTACGTCAAATTAGTTAAGTTATAAACTCGGAAAAACTCTAGTGGTGACAATTATAATGATACTATTATATTTGAACAACGTGTATGTTGAATTTATTAATGTTTTAATTGGTAAGTCAATCCCAGAAATATTCAGATTTTGATAGGAAATAGTATTAAACGTAGACAAGAACGTACAAAAGTTTGATAAAATCTTGCCCATTAAACGTGAGTGGAAAAAAGAAGATCTAGATGAAAATCAAATTCGCATTTTGATTGAATAGACTTGATAAAACTAACAGGTGTCCTTTGGTCATGGAACAATATCATTAAGCTTTAACACCTGCAGGGGAGTTTAAGATAAGAATTTTAATTTAAATTTGATATAAATACGATTAAGAGATTCCAGCTTTGTAATTTCAAATATGCAGAGAAACTATGAATCTAAGTTGATGTGATTACATAAATCTGTCAACTTGATGATATATACAATATTCTTTTTAGAAAAAAAAAAGAAAAAAACATTTTACGTTCTTTAACTTTGTTAGGGACGCTAAATCAGAATATTTAGTTTTTTGGTGAACAAAATACATCATTTTTTTTTTGTAGCAGTAATTTCAGTCTACTTTCCTGCATTTTTTGTCAACTTTTCCGCAATTTCAATCTCTATTTGCCGAAAATTACACCGATGTTCAGAAAATGTGCAAATAATTTGTACAGATGAAGGTTATTGCATCTTTTTTTGTAGGGGCCAACAATTTTGCAACGGTGACAATTTCTGAACATTGTTATGACGTCTGGCGAAATAGGGACTAAAATTGAGGTTAAGTGGATTGAAATTACGGGTATAAAAAATATATATGATTTACTCGTCAAAAAATAAAGTTCATAATCTCGCGGACTAGTAAAAGTTAAAGGACCTAAAATATTTTTTATTTATGTAGTATGTAGCATTGATAATGTCTTATCATCAATCTAGAATGCTAATAATTTCACGGACAATTACTTTAGATAATTGAATGTGTTGGAGCTTAGTAGATAATGATTTTTCTTTTTCTTTTTTTTGAACTTTTAAGTTAAACTAAATTATGTCAACGAGTTGTAGCTTAATGAAAAGGCTGATGTTTCAAGATTAAGAGGTTTTGAGTTTGATTCTCATTTGTGTTGGTATTTTTCTAGTTTATTATTAATTCTTGAATTTAGTTTTTCTTTGTAATTGGTAGTTATTAGAAATATTATAATGTAAAGATTGATGATTGATGTATGAATGTATTCACAATCTCAAAAAAAAAAATGGAAGAAGAAGTTAAATTGAATTATTATACTCTCCGTCCCATATAACTTACTCCTATTTTTATTTTGGGATGCCCAAAATAATACTCCATTTCAGTAAATAAAATTTTCTTAAAATTATCCTTTCACTTAAAGTAATGATTTGATACCGCGTATTCTCAACTATTACTTTTGAACGCATTATGCATGTAAAGCTACTCAAAAGTTCCATTTTGTTAACTCTTATCTAAATCTTTAAGCTAAAAATAAATGGAGCAAGATAAGTGGAACGAAGATAATATGATATTAAAATAAATTCAGTCAAAAACATTGGTGAAAATTTCTAGAGCGAAAATTTGACTAAATTCAAACTTACATCTAAAGTTCAATTAAAAATTGATTATCAATCGGATGAATTTGTAGAGTTTAAAAGTCGAATAAATATTGAAGTGGAATCTATGTTTGATCCAAAAAATTGAATATAGATCTATGTCTGGGTTAATCTGATCTGAATCAAATTAGTACTAAATTATAGTGATAAATGTTCATGTAATATATCTGACTACCTATTTTTTTAATGAAACGCTAAATTACGCTCTCTTTTCATAGTATCAATCTATTACGGTAAAATGAATCACAATAAATTAAATTAAAATGAATATATAATTAATTATTAGTATCAAGTAGACAATTATTTATATTTAGGTGAACTTCGAATCCAAGATCTCTTAAATCTAGGGACTTAAACTTTCCCATTTAGATAAGTACTAAATAAAACTATGTAATCTAAAATCTGAATATTTCAAAGAAAAAGAAAATTGAAAAACAAAGAAGAATAGAAGATGGGGCTGTGGCGCAGGCTTTTAAAGGACCCACATTCACTACCGCAATAACCACTGCACCTCTTTCAACCGGCAACGCGTGCTTCAATGTCCCAATCTCTCTCTCTCTCTCTCTCTCTCTCCTCTTTGTTGATTTTTCCAAATAAATTAATGAGCTATATATGAAATTGAAAATCAAATCAAGGTATTTAATGAGATGTCAGTTCGTTTTATAAAAAAAAAAATCGTCAAATTTGATTGTTCATGCAAATCATATAAATTCGAACATTATTTTTTATTTGATACATTTTGAAGTTTGGTTTGATAAATTAAAAATCGATAAAATATGTGTAAAAATATCAAGTTATTGATACTCGGCTCGACCTCATTCGATTAGAGCTCAAATTGAGCTCAATTTCTAACCATCAAACCAAACTCAATCACAATTTCAAACCAGACCCGACTTGAGTTAGACCATATATATATATATATGCCACCATTAAATAATTTTTTTAATATGGATGCATGAATGAATAAAGTAGTCCAGTCCAAACTCAAATAACCCCACATCTACAACAACATTATAGCCGATTTTTTTTAAACCTAAACATTGGCTCTTATTGTTAATTAATTTCACAATCAAAAGAAAAAAATTAAATTCAAGAATTCTAAAAGTCTGGTTAAAGGTTTAATGTTAGTTTAATGTTTAATATTTGATTAGCGTATTAGGTATAATAAGTTTTATCAAGTGCCATTATTGTAAGCAATTACTTTTAGTAGTTAGGTTTCTTAGATATATTTTCATTATTTAAGTAATTAATATAGATATGTTTCTTAGATATATTTTCTCATATATTTCCTCCGTCCCATTATTGTTACTCGTTAACTACAGTACTTGGTCAAACTCTTCAATCTTTTAAGTGACTTATTATATTAAATTATTCACATTTGTGGTGTATTAAACTTTTTACATATTTATAAATATGGTGTCATATGATATTATCAAATTATTAGTAATATTTATTAATTAAATTATTTATTATAAATTTAGTCAAGTTGACTGGTCAATTATACCAACGAATAAAAAAATGGGACAGAGGAAGTATGATAAAAAAACTAGAATACGAAGATTTAATAATTACTTTTGCATCTACTAAGGTGAGTAAAGTAAAATTTTACATGAAAATTTTATTTTAGAAAAAAGGCCCCGATTTTGAACTTCGCCTAGGACCCTGAGAAACCTAGGACCGGCCCTATTTCAAACTTGATTAAATTTTTAAATCAAACTTAAACAGTGCGTCATATGACACTACTCGACTAGTTTACACCCACACAAATTTTTGGCCAAAAAGATTTCTCGATGGAAAACATTAGCAACGCGCCGTTGTGCAATTTAGTAACAGAATAAACGCTTATTTTATTTTATTAGTTTGCAATTTATGTTATTCCAACTCTTGGGCTCCTCTTTCATTTTTATTTTTATCGTTTTATGTTATTAAGATATTAGATCATGCACACCTAAGTTCAACCAAAAAAAAAAAATATTCATGGGCGGCTTCAATTAATTAGAATAAATTTTTCTGTCTGTACAGCTTGCTACAGGATATAAAAAGAACAAACCAAACCAAATCTATATTATAAAACTCATTCCCCAGAAGAAAAGGAATTTTATATCTATGTACATTGCATTAGGCCATATGAAACCATTGGTTGTCAATTGTCTGACTATTATATTGTTTAATAATTAGGTCATTTACTCATTTGTTTATGTAAACCTATGTAATTAGTCTAATAACAAGAGAAAATAAAACAGCATTAAATCAATATATCAGGCACCTTCTCCACAATCATATCAAGTTACCATAACTACGTTTTTTTGGGATTTAACTAAAATTAGATAAAACAAAGTTTGATTTGTTTGGAGTAATAAGACATGAGAAGTCGTTTTATGTATAAATTAATAAAATAATTTTATTAGTGTAATTCAAAACGTATATACCTAAACGATTTCTTACTCGACTTTATTCTTTCTTATCGACTAAGCTTATTATTTACCTGCTTAGATCTAGCATGAATCACACATTAACCATCCTCAATTATAACCATATGTTACTCATTGGACTTAATATTTTTGTAAGATTAATATATGTTGTTGTACTTGAATAAAATTCTGAAGTAAGTGTCATGAATCATAATTTAGTGAATTTTAATCAAAAAAAGAAAAGTTTAATCTCAAAAATCATGAAAAGAAAATTTAGTGTTGTGAAATTTAGAAGGAAGAATTGTATTTATTTTTGATACAGGAAGAATTGTACAATATTTGAAAGAAAACAAATCTCAAAAATCAATTCATGCTCTGCAGTGATATACTTATATTTTGAATTTTGTAGATTCTGTTATACTCCAAAATTCCCTAAGAGAGTAAGAGGTACCCACGTAAAGTACGGTCAAGATCTAATCGTCGGCGGGCCAGGTGTTGTCACCTTAGTGGTTGTTGTCTTTCCATGTATTTTTAAATATATCCGTGCATACAAATTTTTGTTCTCTACATGTGCGTATACTCACATTAATTGTGCGTCAGCAATCTGATCATAAGACAACTGTTAATAGATACTCCTATCCTATATATGGTACTAAATAATTCTTGGGTGCATGTGGACAGACTAAAGGCTACCCTGTTATTTTGATGATTTGTCTTCTAAAGGGCCCTTTCTGATCCATATATATTAAAACATAAATAAAATAAAAATAAAAAATGAATTGGTCCAAAATGGATTGGATCATCAAGTAGTTTGTATAAAAGACGGATGTCCTCTATTTGGATTGAATCGGAGTGTGATGGTCCACCTTTTGCATTCTAGTGATATTTTCATCCTATCCTTCGTAATCTAATGGTCATCACTGACAAAATTGAGATCAAATGATCAAGAGGTCATCGGTTCAACTCTCGCTAATGTTGGTTCTACTCTAGTTTTATAATTCTTTGTATTTGGACAATTGTTGAAATAATTGATAATTAATGTATTAAAAAAAAATCTTCGTTTTAAACACTACTTCTTTTATTCCGTAATCGTTTTTATTTTTTCCTATGATAAACAAATTTATATTTAAAAAAATATAATAAATAAGCAAACTTTTTTACTTCAATAATGATCTAATAGTATCATATATTAATACTAATTGTACTAATATTAAAAAGATTCAAAATAAATATAACAATTTAGGGCTAATTAAATCATTTAAAAGATTAAAAAGTTTATCTCAACAGTATATGAGGCAAATCAGGAAAGAAAAATGCTTTTATTTACTTCAATCGTTCTTAAAAGTCATATGTTACTTAATTTATTTTTCACAGACTTTACTCAAAATCCAAATCCATTAGGGTTACTTTGGATTGTCGGGTCGGTCACGGTTTGAGATTCGTTTTTCCAACAGCATGATTTATAATAGAAAGACTAATTTAATAATAACGTACTGATGTAGTAGTAAGTATACAACATCATACATGTCTGGGGCATATATATACATGTATTGATTTCAGAAAGATTGAATGAATCACATATACATATATAGAGGCTAAATAAAAAGCAGCTAGTACGTACTGGGATATGTTTGGCATGGCATGCCCTTTTCCATCATTTATATCTAAATCCAAACAAACAATTGCTTCCGTTTCTGTGTACTCCTAACACACACAATCTTCTACTTCAGCTTAATTAAACAGTAGCTGTAGCTCATTCTTTCCTCTGTTCTTCGCATTCATTATCCAGAGGTTTTACATTCTTTAAGGTAAGAATTATTATATATGTATCTAATTTCATGCTTTGTAATCTTTTAATTTCATCTTCTATTGAGTTTATCTTATTTTCTTTAATTCTAGTGTAGAATATATTTATTTCCATACACCTTGAATATTTTTAATTATGGTCATGTTTAACATATCTAAGTTTAAACATATATAATGATTTATGAGACTTTTGTTTCAATATTTATGCATGTACTTGTGATTATATATGAATATTTTCGTATTTACAAATATATATAATTAGAGTGATGTAAAATCAATACTGGAAAATATCTGAGTGAGTTGGTAACTGTGCTTCTGAAAGCGATAAAAGATATTTTTCATAATTATTATGGTCCAAAACATTATCATAAGTTTATTCCATGGTACCAAAAATAAATTTCATTCACATGTATGTACATCAAATTATATTCCTGAATTTCTTCTCTCTATCTTCTTCTTATTCTTCAGGTGAAGTATATATTATTCTTGTGGACCTTCTTAATTTCCAATGGAGGTTATGAATCTAAACGACAAGCAATTCATGAAAATGGCGATGTTAAAACACGAGGAAACATTTCGAGAGCAGGTATGCAAAAACTAATTAACAACTCTTCTTATTTGCAATTTACATTTTATTTAAATAATTAGCCCTATAGTCAATGAAGCCTTGTTTCGGTGACAAAGCTGATGCCCTAAAACTTAACGTCTCTTAAAAAAAATAAAAAAAAATTTAAAAATAAATAAGAATAAGAAGCAGCTAGCCCTATAATTCCAAAATGTTTATGATTTTGAAATTGATTTTTCTCCGGCAGGTTTATGAGCTCCACCGCCTTTATCAAATCCAAAAGACACTAATGAAAGATATTCCCAAAACCACAAGCAACAATAACGTTTGCGATCAGCCCGAGGCCCGAAGATGTCTCGACTTAGACCGGCCCGCTGAAGAGTTTAACATTAGAGATTCAGAGGAAAGTGGAAATGATCATCAAACCGATCTTGAGCTGACATTGGGCCTGAGTAGCTATTACCATAGGAAAATTAAAGCTGATGAACCGGGTTCGGATTCCGGGCCGGGCTTTTCTTCTTCATCTAATGGATCAAGCAATGTAATTAAGAGAACAAGAAGAGAAGATATTTTTAGGGGCTTTGAGAAAATGCCGCCTTTATCAAATCAAGATAGAGTCATAAATAATCCCCCTTGGCTTTTCCAAGCTTTAAGTTTGAATATGACTTGAATTCTGTAGAATTTTATTGATCTTGTGATTGATGATTGTGTAGAATTTTATTACTCAATTTCTGAGGTTTTTTTTTTTTTTTTTAACCAAAAATTTGGTTTTATTATTAATCTTAATTAGGTTGAATTTCATAGGTAGATGAGTTTTTTTTTTCTGTTGATGATTAGGTAGATGAGGTTGTCTGTAGTTGATGAAGTTCACAAAATATCTTTGGGGAATAATCCCAAGATTGTATTATTGTCCCACATGACTCACATGCAGATAAGACTTAGGATTCACATCTGATAATTAATGTATTATTATTTTTAAATTAAATCCAAGTTTATATTGTTGGATTAATAATCAAATCAAACTAGACTTTGTCTACTCTTGTGATTTCCCTTCTATTCTAACTTGCAAGGAAACATTAATTTAATGGAAAATTTCATATATACCTAAAGCTCTTTTTAGTAATTAAGCATATATATGTATTAATAATTAATAGGAGTATTAGACTTGGTTTATTGTAATTTGATAGAAGACATGGCTTAGTTAGTTTCAATATTAAAATCTTGGGTATAACTCAACCATAGAAGTCTTTCTAGTTTTTTTTTTTTTTTTTTTAAATGATAAGTTCCTTTCTAGTTATTCTATACCTTATGTGCTTAGAAAGATACTTTTTTTTTATTTTAAAAAATGATAAGTTGGTTTGAATTTTTACAATGTAAAGAGTTACATGTAAAAGGGAAGAGTGAAGCACATATGAAAATGTTAGATAGCTTAGATATATTTGAATGTAAAGTTAGCTACTCAAATGATGTGGTTCAATCAACCGAAAATATTATAGTTGGAGTAGTTGACTTCAAAATCTCATCTCACCCCATGTTTCCATATGCAAAAGTTAAAAAAGTAAATCTACAACATATATTGCACCAAAATCAACGATGCAGTGGATATACGAATTAAATAATCTCTTTTAAAAGTAACTAATTATGTTGTTTCAAACTTTTAAGTGGATCAGAAATAATTTAAATCGCATTTTACCGGGTTGGATAGAGTCAAGTTTTAATATAAAAATTGATCCAAAGGAAACTCCCCAGCTCTTCTTACATATTTCACCTAAAAACCTTAATTAAAGAATGTAAATAATGCATCTTGACAAGAAAAAATCCATGGCCGAATGGAATCTGATCATTCTATTATTGAGGGGGCCATTGTACTTGTGGAGACTTTTTGAAAAAAGTTTAGTGATTGCTACATAGACTAATAAATTAAACACATCTCAGTTTCTTCTCATAATTTCATGACAACAAGATTAAAGGAATCTGATCTAGATAAACATGTTCTACTTTTACATAAAAATTACTACATTTAAAATATTATAGGGTCCCCCCTACCCCACCCGTCCTTTTCTTTTATTCAATTTTCTTTTTATGATCTTCATCTTGAACCTACCACATGGAAACAATTTCTGCTGGAATATGACACTAGTGGTGTTTTGATGTGTCTGCCACCAAATGAACATTAGATTCCATTTACTATTAAACAAATTAAAAACTAACTTTTTTAATTCTGTGATCATTAATAAAGACTCACGTAAAGCACAATTATGTACTTGAATTTGAACAAACCCTGTCCTAGAAAACATCTCTTATCTGATGTTAAATTATTAATTTTTTTTTTTGCAATTGATCTGTCTCTATTACAGTATTTTGTTTGTCATTCTTTTAGTAAAATCTACTCAATTGGTATCACATGTATCCAATAATTATACGGCTGATGAAATAATATTGAATTCGTCAATCATACTTCTTATATGTAAAAATGTCAAATAAATAAAAAGTGTGTCATGGCCTCTTACGCTTTTATTTTGATCATCACTTTGTAGAAACCTTATTGCATTTCAGAAAGCAATTTATACCCCAAAATATGAACCTATAGCAAATGAAATATATTTCTTCAGCAATAATCAATTTTCAGTATACACTTAATTACACCATAATAGAATGATAGTACCTATAACAGATCCTCTTAAATTCCCAAGCTTATACATTTCTTGATCAATTTATTAAATAAAAATGCTATAAAGATATAAACAAAAACAATGGTATGCAATTATGTATGTATCATGAAACAGAGTGCCTCCTATCTTTACTTGGTTTATTTCTACCTCTTGTACTTTGAGGTGGTATTATTAACTTCCCGAGTTTTTTCGACACAGAACCTAGGAGAGATTTCTTAGGCAAAGGTGGTTTCTGATCAGCAGACGGTACTACTGTCCAAGTGGTGGTCGTACTGACTAATGGACTACTAGCAGCCGATGATTTATCTTTATCTTTATTTGAAGATTTTTCCATTTCTTTCAATCTCATATTCAGCTTCACTATCTCAAGTTTCAGGTCTTGGTTTTCCTTTCGTAGAGTCGATAACTCGTCTGATACTGAGTGAATGTCCATAGAGAAAGGTTCGTTTTTGGGAGGAAGAGTAGGGGATGAGTTGAGATAATTGCCGTCTCTTAGACGCTGCTGCTCGTAGTAAAGAACTTGAACTACGGTTTGGACCGGGAGTCTGTCGTTTTGTGCTGCGTGGGCGCAGGCAGAACGAGAGAGTTTTTGACAGTCCATTACACTGCACACTTTCTTTCTATCCATATCACTTAGAGCTGGATGAGCCTGTAGATTATATGAAGGAAACACATTAATAAGTGGAGAATGTGAACTCTAAATCTGAAGTGCATTTCTTAGTAGGGGTGGCAATTTGGTTCGGATCCAGTGTATCTAGTCTACTTTAGATCCAAGTTGGATACAATGTTGATCGGATACAAATGAATCTTATTAGTTTATGGATTCATTTTGGATCCACAGAGATTTATTTTGGATCCAAATTAGATCCAAAACTCAATCAAACTAAACTAAAATAATAAATAAAAAATGGATCTAGACCATACCATTACAAAATAGAACACACTAAATATTGTACCAGTTCAACCATTCATGGTCGGGTTGGATTCAGGTCTAACAGTCCAATCACTACAAATCACCTCAAATTAATCAACACAAAAATGGCCCTCTATTTGTTTGTAGCAGGTGGATCCAGATCCAACCTACCACAAAACGGGTCAAATCAATCCAAAAAGGAGTTGATCTTATAGGAAACAGTTCAGAACGGATCAAAATGATTCATTTTTGTAAGACATGTGGACTCACACAAACCAGATTGACACAATTTTATTCTTGTAACTGGTCCATCTAGACCAACACCACACAAAGTCTTCAGCTCGTTTTATTTTGTAACGGGCAGATTCGGGCCCAATCTGACACAAATGACTTGACTCAACGTAAAATGGATTGACCCGGTTTATTTTTGTAAATGTTTGTACCCAACCCCAACACGACACAACATAAGTCGACCCAGAAAAAAGGATCGACCTAGTTGATTTAGCATCTGATGGATCTGGACCTGACACGTAAAAAATCGGATGACCTTGCACAAGAAAATCCATGTGAAGTGAGTGAAGAATGAAAATGATCCAATCTATTTTGGATCCACTAATTGGATTCATTTGGATCGGGTCCACATATACTCGGACCATATTTAGTCCTATCAAATCTATTTGATAAAACAAGAGAATGCACAAACCTTCAAGTAAATGTCAATGGCTCTATACATCCCATCTTCTGTAATTCTGGACTGTTCAGGTACAAGTTCCGCAAGAATGATAAACTTGGAAACAGATAAATTCCGGTCAGATGCAATTTCAGCAAGGTAACTCTCCATTAATCTAGCCACTCCTTCCATATCACTT
The DNA here is from genome assembly GCA_034814905.1 of Penstemon davidsonii. NCBI lineage: Eukaryota > Viridiplantae > Streptophyta > Magnoliopsida > Lamiales > Plantaginaceae > Penstemon > Penstemon davidsonii. The sequence goes on from JAYDYQ010002688.1 coordinate 13,279,631, forward strand.
AAAGAAGGGGAAATAAAAACTTCATCTGCATTATATCCCTTGCCATGTACCTCCATTTCACACTCCAAAAAGTTCATCACAATCCTTTGCATGGTCTCAACATCAAACAATGTGTCCCCGGAGTACGAAGGAATCAATAGGTCATCTAGCACTGCCTGCCCAAGTTGCAAGGCCATTCTCTTTTCCAAATCGAGCTTACAAGCAACTGTTGTTTCTAAATACATTGCAGCTCTAAGTAGCATTGATATAAAGCTTACTGACATGGTGTTCTTCTCTTTAGGTAGAAGACTAACTATAGTTTCTAAAACAACCCTTTTCTCGTGTTCTTGTCTTGGCTCCATTTTCTTCCTACCTTTCCCAAATACGTCCTGAAACAAGAAGAAAATTGCTTTATAAAAGTAAGTAGTTCATATGATCAATAACCAAAATTTATACACTACAATGCATTTTACCCTGTATGAATTACGCTTGTAGTATATAACTCCCGAGCTAATGCCAATTTACACCCCCCCCCCCCCTTTATTTGAAAAAGAGCATCCCCTGTGAAAAATTTAAAAGAACAATTTACGTTAACACAGGGGGTAAAGTGTCACATGTAAGAGGGGTAGTTTTGTCAAGTTGTATTTCTTGTAAGTTTAAAAATGTCATGGAGGCAGTGTGAAACTTTTATAAGATTATAAGGGGGTAAAGTGCTATTTTTCAAATCACTGAGCGGTAAATTGAGCATTATGCATATCACATGGTGGGTACAATTCCATGTCAAAAAAGAATGATGTTTAAACCCCCTTATACTTTTAAAAACAAGCTCACTGCTCCTTATACACAGGTGCATAAAAGGGTAATCAACTTTGTTTGTAAGACCGTAAGGGGATTATGGGTTACATGGGGTTAATAGCAACAAACGTACTTCAATGGAGGTAAAATGCAATTTGAATAGATTTATAGGTTAAGACCTCACCAAACCTCGAAGGGATTTCTGTGCATATAGCATTAGTATTGGACCAAGAGCAAATTGATTGAATCCCTTAGCCACCATTGCAATAAGGACCCTTTGGAAAAAATCAATACGAAGTATAGTTAAATCTTCAGCCCACCAAACAACAATGGGCTTCGAGTCATGTAGGCCATTTTCAACTCTCAAAGGTGTAGCGAATTGGCTATCTTTACAAGCTACTAATGCTATTGTGTCTATGCATCTGCTCACCAATTTTACATTCTCTGCAATTGGAAGAAGGTTTTCAGAAGAATGCAAAATGGATACAGCTCCTGATAGGCTCTTTAATGCCACTTCGTTTATATATGCCTCGGTTCTTTCGATTAAATTCCCAACTGCATGGTCCTCTGTCATTTCGAGATATTCTGAGATGCATCTAAGTATGGCTATGTTATTTGTATTGATCTCAAAGTTTATTTCGTAGCAGAATTTTGCTGCTAGTTCAAATGCCTCCGCTCCACCAGGAACATCAGGGATTTCAATAAACGAGAGTTCAGGATCCGCGGATTCTGAGATCAATTTCTCTATGTATCCACATTTTGTGACTAAAGGAAACTGTGATAAGGGAATTCACAAAATAACATTATGAAGGTTTAAAGAGTTAAATATAGAACCACATGCAACTAAACTTTGAAATAATCTTGAAAAATGGATATATTCTACCTTGTGCAAAGAAAAGGAAGTTCCTCCAGCATTAACAGTTAAATCACTAGAGATTTCTTGGGAAAAGATCCTGTAAAATATTACAAGTAACAGCTTAAATATTCAGTATTCCTATAACTCAGTACAAAATTTCAGAATTTTCTTGTATATAAACTGAAAAGAAATTAAAAGAGAGCAAACCATTCACTAGTTCTCTTCAAGGCAGTAGAAATGAGCTCTTTTTTCTTGGTAGACATGTTTGCAGGACTGGATAATGTCATCTGCTCTTAACTGTCAAGATCCACCGTCTAAAACTAGTCAAATGGCCCTGATTTTATTTATCTCCATCATCATAAATTGAATTGAGGAGGTCAAAGTACACAAAAAATTGGCCAAGAAATAAATGATTATCTCGTCTTCTTCCCGACAATCACTCTGCACTGAGCAAAGAACTGAAATCTGAATCGACACTACTTTGATAAATAGAAAAGGGGAATATTAACAGAGACTCGAACAATTCTTGGATAATATTGGAAGAAAATGACTTGGTTTAGAGTGTGTGGTGGGAGATATATATGAGATAATGTGAGATAGATTTTGGTCCATATAAATGCCAATGTTCTATGTTGTTTTCATAAATAGACTACAGTTGCATTTAAGCAACAGATAGGAAATCAAGAAATCATGCACCAGCTGAGAGACGTGCATTGAGCTTGGCCTTAAACCAAAAAAAGGATAGGACTTAGGAGAAATGTGAACTATAAGTGGTGCTTATTGAAGATACTTTCAAATAACCTTTTGTTTCTAAGTGTGTGTCACAAGTCACAACCATGCACCACTGCTCATCCACAGGGTTTTCGCAAGCGGACCCCTTTGTAATCTCTAATTTGCATAAAACCCCATCTGCTACTTATATTAGCAGATATCCATAGTGTATAGTCTAACACACGTACATGGTACACTCCGGCGTGACAGACAGTCGTGATTGAAGCAAGTATGCACGCATTTTTAGCTCTTAAATTTACACCTTTACCCTTATCCATGCTAGCAACTTCTTCTTGCTGCTAACTTCACTGGCCACAAAACATGAGTACTCTCTTTTCTATATTGAGGCATTTCATCGAACAACTTGTGTGCTGCTTTCTTAAAAACTCGCACAAGTGACGCATGCTCTCATTGTTTCCTTAGTAAATTAAAAGAATCATACGCTAGTGCCACCAAGCTATGGTGCCTTTTAGAAAACCAGCTGAAGTTAATCAATCCTCGTTATCTGAAGATTTTGCAAATTATTGGACTTGGTTCAAACATCTTTAATTCATTAATTAAATAGAGTAAGTTATTGGAGCTCAAAATGTAAAAAGTTATACCAACAAAATATTCATTCGTAAATTTAAACTATATTTTTACATTTGTATAAGCGATACAAATATTTGAAATTTATTTAATACGATACGGCATTTATACAAATGTAAAAATATAGTTTAAATTTATGCATAAACAACTAGATCCTTCAGTTTGAGTCCCAAAAGTAAAATAATTTATTTTATCATGAACAAAAGTTATATAACTAAAAATGTAAATGTAATTCATTATCAAGGCTAGAAATAAGACATGATAAAACTGGAAAAAAAAATTACATTGAGAATGAAATGTGACAATTAAAATGAAATGAATGGAGTAATTTAGGCCATCTCCAGCCGAAGCAGGCAATAGCCCCCTCATGCCTGCCTGCCTGCCTGCTTGCCAAGTCAGTCATCTCCAACCGAACCAACAATTCAAAACATTTATTTCAATCTCAAACTTTCCCCACTCTCACTTAACAACAACAACAACAACAACAACAACAACAACAATAATAATAATAATAATAATATAATAATAATAATAATAAGGCATTCATAAAAATAAAAACGAGTAAACATAATTAAAGAAAAACATCAACAATTATTATTAATGCACTTGGAGTGAAAAGAAAAACAACTATTACACACTAAAACAAAACATAATTTTCAAGGGAAACACCAACAACTAAACATAATTAAAGAAACACAACAAACACTACAACAAGTTGGATCATGGGCCTATGGAGAGAAATCACAGCTAAAATCAGAATCTCCTAGGTTGCTCCCCCCTTCAACCGAACCTCCGAAATTTAGCTTTTTTTTCTTGCGGATGATGTCCTCCTTCTTCATCCTCCAAAATTCTTTTGATAGAGGAGTCATATTCGATGTATTCATCGAGAATACCTTCATTTCAATCTCCTCCTGTTTGATGGCCATTATTGCAGCATGTCTACGGTCTTGTGCATCCTCGTGGATTTTAGCGGCTCGTTCAGCATATATAAGATTCGCTTCCGAACGCTCTCTATCTTCAGAATGACTTGTCGTAGCCTTTCCCTTTCCCTTCTTTTTTTTAGCCTCATTTGTTCCAATTGGCCTTGCATTAGGTTGTTCTGACACGGGAGTGCGCTCAGGAGTCACAAATACATTGTCATCCTCAATTGGAAAATCGAAGGTTGGACGATAATATTGTGCGGAATCCATCCCTTCATTTGCCTGAGATGATTGCGTATGGAGTGGATCCACTCTTAATTGTGGAGGACGAACGTGATGAATACGGCGATGAAGACTCTAGTGATGATGAGACCGATCCTCGTAGATCTCGTGCAAAATATTATGAGCAATCGAAAAAGAAAACTACTACAAATGTAGAATTATCCACAAGATCAGGCGACATCGACATGGAATCATATATGATGCGTCGTGGCAACGTTCGAAATAAAGAACTCAATAGCTAATTGAAAAAAAATTTAGTCGAACACTTGTGGGCAACACACGGGCCATTTTTAAATAATTAATTTAATTGAGATCAATTTAATTGTTGTACTCTAAATAGTTGAGATCAATTTAATTGTTGTACTCTAATAGTTAAGCTTTTATCCCACATTGATTTGAAAACATTGTATCTTTCAAAATTATGGTTAAGTTTTTTTTTTAAAGAAAACATGAAACCATATTTAATAAGTGTTAAAAAGTTTTTATATATTAAACATAATTTTGAAGTGTTAATAAGTGTTAATTTTAATCATGAGTGAAATCTACAACCAATTAATCATATGGACGTTTCAGATGTAGAAAGCTTTTTTTTTTTCATTACTTGTAGAAGTTTTTTTTTTTCAAATAATTAATTAAAAAAGCTATGTTCAGCACAAATTTTCAAATAACTAATTAATTATTTAAATTGATCTCAATCAAATGTTTACGTATGTTCAGCACAAATTACTTTACGTAGACTCAGCACAAATTAGTTTCATGCCTTTTCTCTAATTAATTAAACTTTCATGACTAAGCACAAACAATTGCTATGTTCAAACGTTTCAAATAAGATTCAACCAATTAATTAAAGTCATGCCTTTTCTTTTCCTTCTCCCTCTCGTGACAAATTGCAAAACAAAAAAAACAAAAAAAACAAAAAAGGAAGTTAGGCGCGTTCAGCAGCAGGCAGGCAATGCCTGCCTGCCTGCCTGCCAGCAGGCAAGCAACTCCCCCCGAATGCTTGCCTGCCCATCCGGGGGGAGATCTGTCTCCAGCCGACGGGGGGGCTGTTGCTTGCCTCCCCAGTTCGGCTGGAGATGGCCTTAGTATCCTCCCAATTTGAAGTCATGATGCATTTTTACGGATCAATTGTTGGATGTAGACCATATATCTATCAAAAGAAAATTTGTTCGATTTAAAAACGTCTTTCGCAATTACGCTTTTAGGAATAAATATCCGCATAACTCTTCGGCATTCATCTATTACCATTACCAATATTTTCACAGGCTTATCCCCACACCAAAATATCCTCCAAATTCTCTACACAAAAACCTGCAAAAACCTCTTTCAATGGCTTCTTAATTCACAACAATTTTGTTTCGAAATCCCACTTCACAATCTTAAATAACTCCAAAACCCACCAAGAAAATCCAATCTTTTCCTCATTTCAATGGAGCTGCTATACTCATCATTCAAACCCCACTCCACAAATGACTTATCCTTCTCCTCCTCATTCTCACCCTTCCCTTCTCAATCCACCCACCTCAAGCCCCCCAAAATCCCATCAAATTTCCACATTTTAGCAGTAGCAATCGACCCAAAAGAGCTCCCACAAAACAGCCCTCAAAGACTCTTAAAAGAGCTAGCAATACGCAAGAAAACAGTCTCCCCCAAAAAAAGAGCACCCCCGAAAAGATTCATCCTCCGACCCCTACTAGACGACAAAAAACTAGCCGAAAGATTCCTCAACAGCCCACAACTCTCACTAAAGTCCTTCCCTTTATTAAGTTCTTGCCTACCCTCTTCGCGGTTAAACAACGCCGATAAAACATGGATTGACGAGTATTTACTCGAGGCCAAACAGGCCTTAGGGTACCCTCTAGAACCTTCCGAGAGCTATGGGGATGATAGCCCTGCTAAACAGTTTGACACTTTATTGTATTTGGCATTTCAGCATCCAGGTTGTGAGAGGACTAATGCGAGACACGTGAGGTCAGGGCATTCGAGGTTGGCGTTTTTGGGAGAGTATGTGTTGGAGATGGCTTTGTGTGAGTTTTTCTTACAACGGTATCCGAGGGAATCTCCGGGACCTATGAGGGAGAGGGTATATGCTTTGATTGGGAAGAGGTTTTTGCCTAAGTGGATTAAAGCTGCTAGTTTGCAGAATTTGGTGTTTCCTTATGATAATATGGATAGGTTGCTTCGAAAAGATAGAGAAGCTCCAGTGAAGTATGTCATGATCTTTGTTTTTCGTTTTTGTTTGAAGATTTTAGTAGTTACTGCTTACTACTTGCCTTTGTAGTACTTATTATTAGCATTCTTGTAGTGGCTTAAATTTGGTGGTATATACTCTAAGGGGGTAGAAATGGAGTCTTGCTATTAGGAATCCCGTTTGTAAAAATGATCGAAGTCATTGATATTCTATGCATACTTTGATTTTTGTGTGTAAATTTTGAAGCTAACTGCAAAAATATCCCCTGTGCTTTGTCTAATTGGCAAAAATCCCCGCGTTAGTTTTATTAGCAAAAACCTAAAAAACCCCTGCTTTCTTTTTTTATTAACAAAAAAAACCCCATTTGAAATTCCTTCATTATTCATAGAGAGGTTATTGCCAATTTTTTAAGTGAACGGGGGTTATTGCTAATTTTCAAAGTTAACATGGGAATTATTGTCAAACTTTTAAGTGAATAGGGGTGCTTATGCATCTTTTAGTGGGGGTATTATTGTCATTTTGGCTTGGGAGGGTTTTTATTTCTAAAAAAAATTAACTCAGGGGGGTTTTTGGTAATAAAAATAACATATGGGGTTTTGTTAATTAGACAAAGCATAGGGGGTATATTTGCATTTCACTCGTAAATTTTGAGTCATTTGCAATCAACTTTGTCAAGAGAAGATCTTCTGTGAGCTTATGTGAATTACAAGCATTGCATATGTATTGAGTTATTATATTAATAGGCCATTTGCTGCATCTTGCGGTTTAAAGTTGCTTACTATTGACACTGCTTGTAACATTATTCTGGTAGGTCTGTATTTTGGGCCTTGTTTGGGGCAATATATTTGTGCTTTGGAATGCCGGAAGTTTATCGTGTTCTTTTTGAAGTGTTTGGAATGGACCCTGAGGCAGAAGATTGTCAGCCTAAACTAAGGAGACAGCTTGAGGATGTAGATTTTGTCTCTGTTGAGTTTGAAAACCGGAAACTGAGTTGGCAAGATGTTGCTACTTATAAGGCAATCATTTTTTACTTTTATTTTCATACTTGTTCTTATTTGTTCTTCTATTTATAAAATATCATGAGCTTGATTCTGAAATTGGTTCAATAAATGTTCTGCTTGTCATTTCTTTCTTTTATGAAGCAAAGACACTTTTATTTGTAGAACATGTTTGGTAGTTATGATAAGGTGAGATTTGCGCATTTATCTTACCTTATCTTATGTTATGTGAGATAGAATTAAAGAAAGCCCGACACTATGCACATTAAATTGTTATACAAGTATTATAATTTTATCTAATTATAACTTGTTGTTAGGGTGGTTTTAATTGACTAAAATACCACATTCTCCTTGGATGTTACCATGTAAATTGCACGTTTAACCCCATCAGACTTGCATTTCTTTATCCCAGTTCTCCCCGACCGACTAACCCCTCAATCTGATAGAAGAGGTTTGATAGAAGATTTTTATATACGATCTAAGTATCAGATTTTTATCTCATCTTTCAGTTTATTTCATATTTATTATATTTCTCATGGTCTCATCTCTTCTATCAAACCCCTTCTTAATGTTTGATAGGCTCCAGAAGACTCTCTTTTTGCCCATCCGAGGCTTTTCAGGGCATGTGTTCCACCTGGTATGCATAGATTTCGTGGAAACATATGGGATTATGATTGTAAACCTCAAGTTATGCGAACACTAGGATACCCCTTGCGATTGCCCGATAGGATTCCTGAGATCACCGAAGCTAGGAACATCGAACTTGGACTCGGGTTACAGGTATTCACTATATAGTTTGAGAGGAGAAAATATGTTTCAATTTGACACTCTATGCCTTGCTTAACTATGCATTGAGCTTTTGTATTCTTTATCTTCTTTTCCCTCGTTTTTCAGCACATAGCTTCATGTTTCGTATTTTCTCTTTATATACAGCTCAGCTTCCTACATCCTTCTAAATTCAAGTACGAACATCCACGCTTTTGCTTTGAACGTCTGGAGCACCTTGGCCAAAAGATCCAGGTGTGCTTTCTTTCATTTGAGAAAAATAACTTAGAAAGTTGGGTTTTTCTATCGTAAATTGGTCTAAATTCCATAAGCATGAAGCTACATGCTCCAGAATGGTTATTATATAGAAGTAAATAAATGGAATTAGAATTTCCAAGAATTGTCTCATTGTGCACCTTAGGCCTGGGGCCCCATACTTGGAAGCCTTCCAAATGAGAGCAGTTTAGTCATTTTACCTTAGTGCAGTTGTTTTGCTGAAAGAAGTCTTTCAAAATTAAAATTAATAAAAATATACTAATGATCGATTATGTTACCCGAAAAATTAAGTAAATTGGCAATTTTAACTGTGGAAAAATAATATTTTGTCAATAAATTTATTTCCATACAACATAGGTCCTTGATTGAAAATTCCGCTTAGGAAAGAATCTGATTTTGTGCAGGACCTAGTAATGGCTGAGAGGTTGCTTATGAAGCATATAGATGCTCCCGGAAGATGGTTACAAGAAAAGCATCGAGTTCTTTTAATGAACAAGTTCTGTGGAAGGTACTTGAGGGAGAAATATCTCCATCGCTTCATTATTTACAGTGAAGAGGTACAAGACGCGTATGACCAGAACCGAAGGCTGAGAAATCCAGCTACAACCACAGTTCAACAAGCCATTCATGGGCTCTCGTACGCTGTTTATGGGAAGTCGGATGTTAGGCGCCTCATGTTTGAGGTTTTTGATTTTGAGCAAATTCAACCTAAGGCTATCTGAGGATCAAAAGATTGATACAAGTTTAACTTTATTATTTTGAAGATTTAGGAATAAAGGCCATCCCACGAGAAATTTGATTCGTCGCAACTAATTACACATACATGACACTAATTGAATGGATAGATAATCTTTTTTTACACTTCTCGAACACGAAAAATTGTGCAATTGTGTCTTCTTCTACGTTCTTTGAACACGACGAGTATTTGGACATTAATATAACAAGAATACATGTTTGGTAACACATGTATATTTTGCAAATAACGCATCAAATTCTCGTGCTGACTTAAACCTCAAAATCCATTCATAAAGGAACAACAAAAAGGATTACTAATTTCATTGTTTGGTATATTATACACAGGAATGACAAATTCACACCCCATATTGATTGGACAGATTGTGAAAATAGTTGAAATACTATTTACAGGATAAAACAATTAAAACAAATCAATTGTGTCACACATTTGTACAAATATGTCACAACTTTGCAAACATTAAGGTTTAACGTTAACGACTTTAACAGTAGTCAAATCCAACCACAGGCCCTTCTATGTTGTCCCTGGTGCAGCTCAGAAAAGCTTCGATATAACATTACACGAAGTCCAGAATGCGGTAGAGGCAGCCCTTAAGAGGGCAGGATTTTGATATATTCTGTCACACAAAGCACAAATGCAGAACACGTAAGCATACTCCATTTCTAAAATTATACCCTCAATCCAATGTTAAAGCAAGCAAATTGAGCCAGAGCATCTGGAATGACAAACGGGATAGATCACAACTCTTAAATTTGAACCTTTAGTACAATAATACAGCAACAATGGCACTTTCGGTACTAATTTCTTGAATTACTTTGCATTTTTGGTTCCATCGCCCCCATTCCATCCAATTTGAGACCAAAAGTACAAAATCGAGATGGTGGGACCAATGGTGGGACCAAAGGTGCAAAATAGAGACAATTATATTGGACCAAAGAGCAAAAAATGGATGGCAAAAGGGGCTATAGGACCAAAAGTGCAAAGCATTCTAAAGGACACAAAGTACAAATTTCTAAAGCGCCGGACCAGAAGAGTTGAAGATCCAATCCTATGGGACTCAAGATGTAATTTTGCTTATATATTTCTGCCGGGAGAGAGAGAGAGAGAGTTATATTGGACCCAAAGTAGTGAAAGTACAAAAACAAGTAATGGAAAAGAGGGATATAGGAACAAAAGTGAAAAACTTTCTAAGAAATGGGACCAAAAGTGCAATTTTGTAAAGCGCGGGATCAAAAGTATCAAAGGTCCAATTCCATAGCACTAAAAAGGTAATTTTGGCTATATATTTGTGTGTGTAGCTAAGATAGCTCACCCAATGGCTGTAGCTCCCCAAGATGCTACATTGTAAATTACTTGACTTCCTTCCCATGCTTTCCGAAGCTTACCCTTCTTCTTTTTCAAAGAAAATGTCTTGCTCAGAGCTGAAACAAAGTTCAAAAGTTTAGACTCCTTATGCTATCTCTTATTGAAAATCTCAATGAAGGTTAACTAGGTCACTATAGAACAATAGAGCTAGTTAAATGTTTAATTACTGCAATTTTCTCTATTTGGAAGTATGATAGTTGTAATAAAAGTTGCAAACTGCAAGGAGAAAAATATTTGCACCTACCTTCTTGAAGCTGATTAGGTGTCAACTCCTACAAAATACAGCAACAAACATTTTAAGGATTAAAAAAAAAATGAAAGGAACCGAGCGTATAAAAACATCAAATCAAAGGCAAGCCAAAAGAAAAATAATATTCACCTTAGTTTGTTTAAGGGACAATAGATATGCAGCCATGAAGGATGCTATACCCTCCATTATATCTTCTTGCCCTACTAAAACGTAATCCTCTGGATCCAATTCAACATTTCCACCTTCCCAAAGATCACTTTCGCTGATCATATCCCATGAACTACCTTCCTCTGCATCATAGTGTGTTAGATTTGTAATATGAATTATTTCAACTGAATCTATTGGAAGGAAATTAGAAATTGAGATCAAGAATATGTTACTTTTGAAAATCCCAGTAATTAATTATATTTAATAGAAGAAGTTCGCACTGTATGTCAAGTATTTTGAATGCATACCAGCCATGGTTTGTGTAAGTGGTGCCTGAGCATCTTCAAGTTTCTTGAGGAAATCAGCACATTCAACTCTAGATTTCAAGAGATCATAAAACTGCAACCGGACAAAGAAAATGAGATTTAGAATGTCCGAAGATCTGCTTGAACTTTTTCTAAACAAATGAGTTAACCTCAACTTTACAGAAAAAAAAAAAAGTGCCAAAAAAATCTTTACCTCAGCCGTATCAGTATCGCAGTTGGCAGGGACAGAGGAGGTATTTTCACAGTCTTGGGGAGCGTTCAGTTCATCATTAACATCATCAGTATCGTCTTCATAGTCTTCTTCTTCATCGCAGCCAGAGGCAAGCTGTTGGAGGGCAAGCTGGCATTGCTGGAGCAATGCCTCAAGAGTTTTCCTCTTTACCCGGACCTTATCTTTTCCGACACCAGTCACCTCTGCCGAATCCATTAATTCTATTTATACTTATCTTACATATACATACAAACAGATTCCCACGGATCTTTATTCTATGATTCCAATCGATGGTCTTGTGGGTTTATGAAGACTGGTGTAGTGATTTATGAAAAGTTTGGAATCGTAATGTACATGCTGGTGCCCACTGGAAGTCCTATTAAAAATAAAAAATAAAAATAGAGAAAGATTAACCTTCTAATTCCACAAGTTGTTCATAACTCAAGGCTGAAGCAAAGGGAGGGAATCCCTGGCTAGATGTATGAATTTCAAAAACAAATTGGAGATGCACTAGGAACTAATTGATTAAATTCAACAAAACACATGTGAATTGTCTACAATACTGTCATGCCTTTAAGAGACGAACAATCTTATCACAGAATCGGCACACAAACTTGTCATGTTATATAATAATGCCTGGAAAAAGAAACTCCACAAACAAATGGAGAGAAGTTACATGCTGGTTTGCTAAAACTAGCTACATAAGTACAGATACAGGCTTCTTCCCACAACTTGACCGACCTTTGACACAAAACAGGTAGTTTCAAAACCATTTGCACTAAAAGTTTTACATATATACTGCTTGCTCGAAGTCAACACGGCAATCTTTGAAATTTGCATGGAATGACTACTTGAACCAACCAAAAATGCAATTTTTACATATATACTGCTTGCTCGAAAGTTCTATACTCCAATCAAATTACACAAAGCATAAGAAGAAGTGAGAAACTAAGAAAGAGTAACCATCCAAACTGCAACAGATAGAGACAGTTCTTGGGTCAATATGGGCTAAAAAATTTGCCATGTTTTTTCAAGAAATGAACAATCTTAGTAGCACACATATATGAGAAATTGTGAGTGACTTGCATAACAAACCCTACAAACAAAACAGAGATTTCTATGTTGGTTGGCAACGAACTACACAGGTAAAATTAGGGTTCCTGACATAATAAGCTGCCACTTCAACTACTGTTTTATCAGAACAGCAGATTTCTTATTTTCTGCAAGCTTTTTTCCAAATCAACTTTAATATTTCAGCTCCTAATTAATACTGGAGGCTCCACTAAAATTCAGATTAATTCACTGATCCACCCCCACAAATAACACACACACAACTTAGATGAGGTGTTGATACAATTCAATCATCACATCATGCGATACAAAATCATATAATAAATTCTGATCATAAAATTAACAAAAGTGAAAAACTCTTACCATTTGATTTTGAATTTGGGGAAAAGGGTATGAGCTTCTGAGTTATGAATTATTAGCAATTCCCAATTCTCAGCCGCCCTTCAATCATCCGTCTCAGTGTACAGTAGAAAATTAATTATGATTAAATAGATAAATTGTATAAATATAATGTCCGTCAGAAAGCGAAGAAATAAATCAGATTAACCAACACGGTACGGTTTTATGGTTGCCGTGTTAAACTTTGTACAAGACATACACCTGCGTCTGTGTGTATGATTGAATCACAAAGTTATTCAATTTTGAAATTTGGTGTTTTTTTACCCTTTAATTTTAAGGGGTTTGATATTTGACAATTATCACATCAGACATATATTTTTACTGTAGTAATATTTTTTTTTAGACATGTCGGGCTCATTAAAATGGGTGCGCCTCTTTTAATAAAAATTCGAATTTTATGATATTTATACCTATATTATATGTATATATGTATAGAAGAAATTTATTCATACAACAACAGCAACATGTGATGTAATGCAACCAATTAAAATTATAAGCACCATACATTTGCAAAGGGATAAGATCTATGAGTACTTAATTATTAAAAAAAAAAAAGATCTGAGTACTTTAGGAGGTAACATATTCTTCCCCTAGTGTACATTATCCCAAATGCACAAAATATTTTTTCAAAAAGAGAAAAAAAAAATTGGACGACTGATGTACTGCAATATATCAATCTAAGAAAAATATGGCATTCTAAGATTTTATCCATCGTGTATTGTCAAATATTACTCAATTAGTTGCACCTTATGCGTTCGTTCTGGGAAATTTTATATTATATCGGGTTTATTGAATCGAAAATAGTTACATGACAAGTACAATTCATTTACTTTTTAATTGAATAAAACTCCTTAGAAATTAATTAATCACAAAATAAGTGCAATACATCTATCTTATATTTGGATGAATTTGACCAAATCAGATTTAAACAAGAAACTTCTCATTTTTCGCCCAAGTGACTGCAAAAATTAACAGGATAGGAACCCAATAATCCAGATTCTCTATCCATGAACCCGATTCATTTTTCGGTGTAATGTAACAAGCATATTTATTTTTTATTTTCACCTAAAAACAATCAAGCACTATTTTTTTGTTTGAGATTGCACATGTATCATTCAATGCTTGTCTCTCTTCTTGACATGCAACATAAGGCTAGGCTTACCTTAATCTGATTAGTTTATGTTTATCTTTCTTTTAAATAAATTGGTTATGCATATTGTGACTATTATCTGAATTCAAGCCAACTCAATTAGGTTAATTACTCAAAAAATGAAAGGTTTCTTTAAGAGAAAGAAGATGCCAAGCAAAGTTGCACGTAACTTGAAACATAAGGATCTTCTTAATTCTCGAGTGATATTCGAGTGTTCATAACAAAATTCATGGATCAAAAATTTTATAAATTTAACACATTTTTTTTTAATCAATTGAAACGAATATATGGTACTCTCTCCATTTCATATTAATTAGCACATTTCTTGTTTTCACACAGATTAAAAAATATAATTATTACATACTTTTTATAGTAAAATGTCTCAAATACCCTTTATAGTGATGATTACCTTTTAACTTTTATTAGTGAGTGGTGATCGTTGAGTTTCCCAACTCCAATGAGAGAAAGGGGCAAAATTCGAAAAAAAATACTTTGAAAATTCAAATATGCCAATTAATTTGAAACAACTTTTTTTTGCAAATGTACCAATTAATATGAAACGGAGGGAGTATAATTTTTGCTTCAACCTATTTATTTAGTTTACAATGTTTTTCATAAAATCTCAAAAAGCTTCATAAAGTTTCTAATAAACCAAAATATATCATGAAAACGAAATTTTAATTCATGCACCACTGCTCATCCACAGGGTAATTTCAAATAACCTTTTGTTTCTAAATGTTTTGAATATACAGCAATCAGAGGAGGAATTGGGGAAGAAAAAAGAAGAAGAAATTAGGGCAGAAAGATTGTAATTAGGCATATTATGTTTTTGTATAATTGAACCGGGTTTGTATATAGTTAGACCGATTTTTGGGTAGTTAATTAGTTATGGGGATTTTACGGGTTTACCCCTGATATTTTCCTATTTATAGTGCAAGATTAGAGCTGCATTTGTACATATTCAGATTTTATATTAATGAGAAATTGCTCTACATTTATTTACATCAAGCATCAATATTTTACATACATGTTCATCATCTTCTTCAATATATACACATATATACAGTTTATATAAATCAACATGGTATCAGCAGTTCTTTATTGAACATTTTTTCTTCCGCTGGCATTTCTAATTCATCACAAGATCATCATACATTCAAAGTTTCTGGCAAATACATCAAATTCTCCATTCATCTACGCATCAAGATTCTATCTCTATTCTTCCATTACTGATCAAGAAATTCTTCAACGTCTTTCAAATCTCCATAATTCTTCCATACATAAATCAAGAACAGTTCCATACAAGATTCATACCCACTCAACAATATTCCTTCATCACTGTCCAATTCAGAATTAATTCAGTCTCTCAAACACATCTATTTTTTTCAGATACGGTTTTATATTCTATATTCATATTTTCTATCCATCATCTTCTCTTTCCATCAGCTAAATTCATACAGAGTTCAATTTCTCACATACCTGCACATTTTCACAACTTTCTTGTTCCAAGAAACAATCAATTTTTTTTCTCTCTATCTTTACTGTTCTTCTCATCATGTCCTCATCAAGTTCCCCTTCTGACTCCACCATCACCCCCTCCATTACTTCTCGGCCAAGACATGAAATTGAGGACCCATCCAGTCCCTTCTACCTCCACCCTGCAGATGGCCCAGGAGTCATTTTGGTATCTGAAAAATTAGATGACAAGAACTATCAAACTTGGTCCAAGGCAATGATCAGGGCCTTAACTGTTAAAAATAAACTGAGCTTCATAGATGAATCATTACCTAGACCTGTTACAGACCCTGTGCTTGCAAATTACTGGGATAGGAATAACACAATTGTCATAACTTGGATCCTAAACTCACTCTCTAAAGAAATCAACCACACTGTGCAATACCACACTTCAGCCACTGCTTTATGGAAAGAATTAAGACAGAGATTCCAGCAAGCAAATGGACCTAGATTGTTTCAACTACACAGGGATCTCATGCACTTACAACTACAAACACTGTCAGTCAATGCATACTTTTCTAAGCTCAAAATTATATGGGATGAGATATGCAATTTTAGACCTAGATGCACTTGTGGTCAACTAGACCAATATTTTGAAAACCAGTATCTCATGATCTTTTTAATGGGGCTTCAAGACTCCTTATCACACACTAGGAGCCAACTCCTCTTAATGGACCCACTGCCAGATGTTTCAAAAGCCTATTCTTTGGTTTCTCAGGAAGAAACTCAAAGGGCAGTTCACTCATTCTCACCCTCTACTGATAATCTAAACACAATGGCCTTCTCCACTAAATCAGCACCCACTTTCATATCAAACAGGCCACCTAACCCATCCTTTCAATCATCTAGACCACTTTTCCCTTTCCAACCCTCTACCTTCAGACCCCCTTCTAGACCACCCTTTAACTCCACCTTTTCAAGGCCAAACAGGCCTTACTGTACTCACTGTCAGATGGCTGGTCATACCACCACTACCTGTTTCAAGCTGCATGGCTATCCCCCTGGATACAGGCCACCTACACCTAGAAACTCAACTCCATCCACAAATAGAATCAACACTATAGCCTCAGATCCTACTCCAGCACCCAACCCCATTCATAACTTCATTCAATCAATGACCCCTGACCAATACAATCAGCTTTCACAAATATTCAATCCCCAGAACAGTTCCAAGACATCAAACTCAGACATTTCAACAAAGACCAATGATTCCAATACATGCACAGCTCATACACAGTCAGGTATATCCTCTACTTCTATTAATGTTACATCTTCTAGTTTTAAAAACCATTGGATTTTGGATTCAGGTGCATCCAATCATATATGCAATAATTTATCCTATTTCACTAAGATCATCCATGCCCTCAATACAACTATAACTCTCCCTAATAATTATGTTATCCCTGCCTATTTCAAAGGCACTATTTCATTAAATTCATCTATTACTTTGCATAATGTGCTTTATGTGCCATTTTTCAAATTTAATTTGTTATCTGTTAGTGCCTTATTGGAATCAACCACACATAGCATCACTTTTGAATCACATCACTTTTATATCCAGGACATGATTTCTTCGAAGAAGATTGGCAAGGGTGATCTGGTGGATGGGCTTTATATCTTGTATCATAATGACACTACTGCTATAGCATGTAATAAAATCAGTATAGACACTTGGCACAGGAGATTAGGACATCCTGCTCTAGATAGGATACATATTTTACACTCTGTACTGGATTTGCCTTCTACTTCTACTTTGAATAAACATTTATGTGAAATCTGTCCTTTAGCTAAACAAAAGAATTTATCCTTTCCTACCAGTTCATCTACTTCTTCTCACCCTTTTGACATCATACATTGTGATATATGGGGACCCTTCAAAGTTCCTTCTTATAATGGATACAGATATTTTTTGACTTTAGTAGATGACTTTACTAGATTTACTTGGTTTTTTTTGTTACAATATAAATCTGATGTTCATCTTATTCTTCCTAGGTTTATTAATATGATTCATACTCAATTCAATTCTAAAATTAAGAAATTTAGGAGTGACAATGCCAAAGAGTTAACATTTTCTACCTTATTCTCTAATCTAGGCATCTTACATCAATTTTCATGTGTGGAAACTCCACAACAGAATGCAAGAGTTGAAAGAAAACATCAACACATTTTGAATATAGCTAGATCACTCTTATTTCAATCTAATATCCCTCTACAATACTGGACTGAATGTATACTAACAGCTGTTTTTCTTATGAATAGACTTCCTACCCCTGTCTTAAATAATTGCAGTCCATACTATAAACTATATCAGAAACATGTTGATTATTCTTACATGAGGACATTTGGTTGTCTTGCATTTGCATCCACTTTAAAAGAACACAGGTCAAAGTTTGATCCTAGAGCACATAAGTGTGTATTCTTAGGGTACTCTCCAGGTATTAAAGGATATAAGTTGCTTAATCTATTAACTCATACTGTTTTTCATTCTAGAAATGTGGTTTTCCATGAAGAAGTTTTTCCCTTTTCTGATTCAACTATATTTAGTCAATTTACTGAAAATTCTAATACACATACTAGTAATAATTCTCCTAATCACTTTCTGTTTGATCCTATATCTCCTCATATACCACTAACCTCATGTCCATCTCCTTCCACTACATCTGATAATCCCCCTGTCACACATAATCCTTCACATTCTTCTATTCCTTCAAATAATGAAATTAGGAGAAAATCCACCAGAACTCACACAACCCCTACATATCTAAAGGATTATCAATGCAATTTCTCCAATACTACCTCATCTAAATATCCAATTCAATCTGTTATAGATTATTCATCCACATCTAAATCCCATCAAGAATTTATCAATAACATTTCTGCCATATCTGAACCACATACATACAACCAAGCAATCAAACATCCTGAATGGATTAAAGCCATTCAGGAAGAACTAAATGCCATGGAAAATAACAATACTTGGACAATCACAGCATTACCTAAGAATAAAGTTCCTATTGGATGCAAGTGGATTTTTAAAGTAAAAACTAATTCAGATGGGTCAATAGAAAGGTATAAGGCTAGATTAGTGGCACAAGGATTTACACAACAGGAGGGAATTGATTACACATCAACCTTCCCCCCTGTTGCCAAACTTGTTTCTGTCAGAGTTATACTATCATTAGCCATGACACATAACTGGGATTTACATCAATTGGATATCACAAATGCTTTCCTCCATGGGGATCTGGAAGAGGATATCTACATGACACTTCCTAAAGGTTATACACCTAAATCTGGCCATCTCACAGGTATGACTTCTACTCTAGCATGTAAACTTAATAAATCTATTTATGTCTTAAAGCAAGCAAGTAGGCAATGGAACAGTAAACTTACTGAAGTTCTAGTCTCTATGAATTTCACTCAATCCAGGTCAGACTACTCCCTTTTTACTTTTGGTTATGATTCCAATTTTATAGCTATTCTTGTTTATGTGGATGACATTATTATAGCTGGTCCCAATACTCAATTAATTTGTGAAATTAAAGTCAAACTCAACAATATATTCAAACTTAGAGACTTAGGCAGACTTAAGTATTTCTTAGGGATTGAATTGGCTTACTCAAACATTGGCCTTATTATATCTCAAAGACAGTATGTACTTCAACTATTAAAGGACACAGGTTACATAGGAAGTAAACCAGTACACATTCCTATGGATCCAAAGAATAATCTCAAAACTACTGATCACAATTTGCTTTCTGATCCATCCCCTTATAGGAGACTAATATGGAGGTTAATTTACCTAACTATTACACGACCTGATATCTCTTATGCAGTACACAAACTTAGTCAATTTGTTTCCAAACCTAATCATGATCACCTAATAGCTACTCATCATTTATTAAGATACTTAAAATCTACACCAGGCCAAGGTCTGTTTTACTCTAAATCTTCTAACATGCATTTAATTGGATTTTGTGACTCAGATTGGGGTTCCTGCTTGGACTCACGAAGATCCACCACAGGATTTTGCATTTTTTTAGGCAATTAATTGATATCATGGAAAGGAAAAAGACAGGCAACAGTTTCTAAATCTTCTGCTGAAGCAGAATACCGTGCACTGGCATCAATTACAAGCGAAATCCTATGGCTTTCAAAGTTACTACAAGATTTAAAAATAAATTTGAAATTACCTCCAGTGGTATATTGTGACAATTCATCCGCCATCCATCTAGCTCAGAATCCCATATTTCATGAACGAACGAAGCACATCGAAATCGACCTGCACTTTGTTCGTGAGCACATCAACAGGAACCATCTAAAGCTGCTTCCAATATCCTCGTCTGCCCAGTTAGTTGATATTCTGACCAAACCTCTTCCCAAGCCACAATTCACATCTATTTTGTTCAAGATGGGCGTTAGAAATCTTTACGCTCCATCTTGCAGGGGGTATTGAATATACAACAATCAAAGGAGGAATTGGGGAAGAAAGAAGAAGAAAAAGAAATTAGGGCAGAAAGATTGTAATTAGGCATATTATGTTTTTGTATAGTTGAACCGGGTTTGTATATAGTTAGACCGGTTTTTGGGTAGTTAATTAGTTATGGGGATTTTACGGTTTTACCCCTGATATTTTCCTATTTATAGTGCAAGATTAGAGCTGCATTTGTACAGATTCAGATTTTATATTAATGAGAAATTGCTCTACATTTATTTACATCAAGAATCAATATTTTACATACATGTTCATCATCTTCTTCAATATATACACATATATACAGTTTATATAAATCAACAAAGTGTGTGTCACAAGTCACAACCATGCACCACTGCTCATCCACAGGGTTTTCGCAATTGGACCCCTTTGTAATCTCTAATTTGCATAAAACCCCATCTGCTATTTATATTAGCAGATATCCATTGTGTATAGTCTAACACACGTACATGGTACACCCCGGCGTGACAGCCAGTCGTGATTGAAGCAAGTATGCACGCATTTTTAGCTCTTAAATTTACACCTTTACCCTTATGTTACGTTCCAAATACAAGTACGTAATCGCGCAAGTATACGTTCGTTTACAAGTAATAAAGTGATAAGGGGTGTCGAACCCACGAGGAATCAAACGAATAATTACCAAGATCTATTCTATTAACTTACTTGAACTTATGTGAATGATAGTAGTGAGATTGTAGTTTGTTTAAACAACTTAAAGTGAAGTGAGTAAGAATTACAATACTTTGATTCAATTGATAAAGGTTCCTAGATTTCCATGTTACTTAGATTAATCCAATCTTGAATGATTCACAAATTGATAACAATACTTATGTTTGTTGTTCAAGGTTTCATAGAATATTCACACGTATCTTCCGAATTGCGTACGAACCTATCAAAGTAGACTAATCCAATTTATGTCTAAAAGGATTAAGCCTAAGTGATGCATTAATTCCAAACCTTGTTAGAACATGAAATGACCTAGGTATATTCCTATCCTAAAATCAAATCACAACCTAGTTTTACAATCTAATCTTTAATCCACTATGCCTAGCAATTAAAGATCAATTCATTTCATCTTAGGGTTGGCCTAACCACAAGTTGACAAAAGCTCAAACTAGATTAACAAGCACTTATAAGCATAGCAACAACCATTAACTCATCATTCAATCATAGATCAATCATAAGCTCCATAAAAACCTAGGAGTTAAATGCTTAGCTACTCATATTAATCAAAACAATATTCATTACATTAAACAATGTCATAAGTACAAAATAAACAAGATAAAGGTTAAGAATAAGCTTATGTGATGAAATCTAATACAACTTCTCTCTCAAGCCCTTGTGTTCTTCAATCCAAAAGTGCAAGCCAAGTTGAAGTCTTCAATGGAGGCAAAGAGATGAAAAGTGATCAAGTAGTTGTGTTGATTTCCTCCCTAACCCTTTAACCTAGCAAAAAAACAAGTTCCTAATGCCTAAGTTACCCCAAAAATCATGGTAACTAAGACCAAAAAGTCCCCTCAAGAATGTTCAATTACAAAAGGGGGAAAAGGGGTTATGTACAAAAAGCCCCTCCAAAATGCGCAGAAAACAGAGCAGGCCTCGCGGCCGCGAGACCTAAGCTCGCGGCCGCGAGATCAAAGCTCGCGGCCGCGAGGTTGAGGCAGAGAGTTTAAACAACTCTCTGCCGCCAACTCGCGGCCGCGAGCCTCAACCTCGCGGCCGCGAGATGAGGCAGGGCCTAAAATCTTGATTTTTGTTCTTTCTTTCGCTTTAGGTCCCCCCCGCGGTCGAAAGTGACTTGCAATCCACGCACGAAATGCTCCGAAATGGCTTCAATGCGTCGAATCCTGCAAATCACCGATAAACACAGTTAGAACACGAACAAAACACGAAAAACGAACAAAGGCCGAACAAAGGGACCAAAAGCACAAAAGACACGAAAACACGCGGAGACAAACAGAAACTCGGATCAAAACAAGATGTTTTGGGCTTAAAGAGATAGGTAATAACGACGTTTTCACGGCGTTATCAACACCCCCAAACTTAAACACTTGCTCGTCCCCGAGCAAAGAAAACAAAACAAGAACAAAACAAGCATGCTTAAGATCAAAATGCCAAAACTTAACACTTTCAAATCATTCTTCAAACAGGCTCCACGTGTGTGTGTGATGGCTTCGGCTAAATTCTATCTTAGGTGAATACGTCCCGATAGGTCAAAATCATCGGTTCTATTTGCACGGACTTCTAATGTTTCACAAAGAATCTCTCCTAGCCGTAGATTATAAACTTAATGCTCAAATCACATTACGAAGCTAAGTTGTAGGCATTTTAAGAGTGTTGTCCCTATTCTTGAACTAGTTGACGATTTTAGCTCCTAACTCTTTTCTCACCATACTTTGTTTTTTTTCTTTTTTCTTTTTTCTTTTGACTTACAATGAAACAAGGCACTTTGTGCTTTACAATAAATTTGCAATACGATAATAGCACTAATGATGATCATTGCTTGAGCTACTATACATTTTTCCTTTTGTGGGCTACTAGCACCATTCCTTTTTCTTCTTTTGTGCATACTAAGATTTTCTATTACAAAGCTTGCACTATTACAACGAGATAGAGTAATTACGAAAACGTGCCATGAATTTCATCAATGAAGGCTTAGCCTTTCTTTTCTCACATAGAAGTGCATACATTTTAGCAACTTCTCTACTCGTTTCTTTTAAGAGCTAGGTGTTCAAAGGTCTTTCATTCTTGAGAAGGGTTCACTCCCCCAAACTTAGTTCATTTTGTTCATTTTACACTTTGTTTTCAAACTAAAGTTTGGAGAGAATCTAAGTTACACAAAAGGAATCCTAGAACCTATTATCACTAAAGTTCTTCATTCACCTCCAATACAACATAGTCTTAGCCAATGTGCTCAAATTTTTGTAGAGCATGCTGAAAGAATAATAAGAATTTGAAAAATTTTGGCGGGTCGACCTAGCATGCAACAAGCGCGACCTTAACACCCCCAAACTTAAAATGCACAATGTCCCCATTGTGTGAATTTAGAATGACGGAAAAAGGGTCGACACGACAAAAACAAGAACACAACAAAAAACAAAAGCAAAACAAAACAAAACAAAGCGATAAATGAGCGAGCACGGCTCTAATAAACCAACATGCACAAAATAGAAACCTAAACAAGCCAATACATTGTCAAAGTTTCCCAAAGCTTAAAAACAATACCAATACAAGACGGAAATAAGAATAAAACATTTTAGCTCAAAATAAACCGACGGGACTACATAAATATAAAGGGAACGTCCCTTTTATGTGGATCATGTAGCTCAAGCATCCCGTGGTTACTCCCGTCTTTATTGGTTTCGTGCATCGCGGGCACGCTCCTCCTCTTCATCGATGTGCATCTCGTCCGCTTGATCTTCTTGCGGTTGCGGGGGTAGATTTATCCGTCTAGGAAGTGCGGGTAGTTGAAGTGCATTGAACCTATCATCCCCGAGTAGCGCACGGTAAACCATGTCTTGGCGGTCACTCATTGCATAAACAAAACGAGCCAAGTCATGCACCTCATCCCGGATATCTGTCGATTCCCTTCTTCTTGGAATTCTTGGTTGCACTTCAACCTGCTCCTCCTCGTTACCGTCTTGACCCTCTTGACCTTCTTGATCAACCCTAGCGAACGTGTAGACTTTACCGGTGTAACCACTCCTGTAGTCTAGC
This sequence comes from Penstemon davidsonii, assembly GCA_034814905.1. Classification (NCBI taxonomy): domain Eukaryota; kingdom Viridiplantae; phylum Streptophyta; class Magnoliopsida; order Lamiales; family Plantaginaceae; genus Penstemon; species Penstemon davidsonii. The sequence continues at coordinate 13,303,452 of JAYDYQ010002688.1, forward strand.
TTCAAAGTCTTGCAGATAGCTAGTGTGTTGATCGGACCAGTCAACTTAGTTTCTTCGCTGACATCCCCAAAGTCGACCCCGACATTTCTACACAATCCGTCAATGAGGTGCGGAAACACAAAACTCCTTATGTTAGCTTTCTTCTTCGAAATCGTTTCCTCGAGCACCTCATTTATTATCCGACCAACGTTGAGCGAAAGCCCCCGGGTGAGTGCATAGAGTAGAGGGATGCGATCCTCACCGTAATATGTATTGTGTTTGGCCGGACGGAATTGAGAGAGCAAGACCATAGACCAAGCTTTGGCTTCTTGAGTCAAGCGGTTATGTGCCACCTTCGGAATACTACGAACAACTGTTCCGGGCAAAGTGATGAACTCTTTCATTTGATCCAAAGTGCTCCTACGGTAGTTGAATAGTTCATCGAGCTCATCGTCTTGGTTCGAAGGCCATTCGATCCTGTAATAGGCGTTAATAGTGTCCGGATCAAATTTGATCTCCCTACCCCTCACAGTTGTGGCACTGTCTTCGCTATTCCAACCGGCGTTAGCATAAAATTCTCTAACGATCTCGCCGGCGAAGGTATCACGAGGTGGCCGTTTCAAGAATTCGGTCCAACCTCTGGCTTCAATCCGCTCTTGCAAATAAGGAAAGGCTTCCTTCTCATAGTCCACAAATCTTTCCGTAACGAATGACCAACCTTTGTCTTCCGTATAAGCATCCGAGGCTGGTTTAGACATGAACCTATAGGTGTCGTAGTCTTCTTCGACCACCTTCTTCTTCCCCTTAGCGTCTCTTTTCTTCCTAGGAGGATCGCTAGAACTAGCACCTTTCGATTTTTCCACATTCGAACTAGCTCCTTTTGATTTTCCCATTTTCGAACTTACACTAACTTCTCCCAAACTTGTGTCACAACTACACCACAACTTCAACAAACCGATACCCCGGCAACTCCACAATCGAAAACTAGCAAAGAGGGCAAAAATTTCTCACACGCAATTTATCAAACACTTTGTGTGCACTCCTCAATTTACTAATTCTCTTCAATGTTTACAAGAATTTCCACCCAAAAATTCAACACCAACAAAGCAATACCAACTAAGCAATACCATCAAGGAGTTTAGCCATACTTACCTCTTGATGCACAAAATCGATTGAAATCGAAATTTTCGATTTTTGAACCCTTGAGTGTTGGATTTGGTTGTGGTGGAGTGTGGAGGAAAGTGAGGAATTTTGAGTGATTGGGTGATGGAGAGTGAAGGAGAGACGGATTTGCGTGAGTTTGGGAAGGTTTGAGGGAGTGAGAGACGAGAGAGACGAGAGAGATTGAGAGAGAATTTGAGAGAGGGAGGGAGGGATTTGAAATTGGAGAAGTGTAGGTTGTTTAATGTTATATTGATATACGTCTCGCGGCCGCGAGACTCAACCTCGCGGCCGCGAGTTTTGTGTCGTAAGCTTGGCAAACATTCTGCCAATACCTCGAGGCGGCGAGGTTTAGGCCGTAAGTTTGGCAAACCTTCTGCCAACACCTCGCGGCCGCGAGCTTCAAGCTCGCGACGGGGAGGGTTGAGCAGATTTTTTTTTTCATTAATTCAACTTCTCACCTTACATTGTTCGCAATCCAAGGTTCGTTCGCCTGACCTCGCTCGATTTGTGCTTGTCAATACTCGATCTTTTAAGCGCGCTCATTTACCTACGATACAACACACGAAAACGAAAACGAAAACAAACAACAAAGACAACACAAAACACAAAACACAAAACACAAAACACAAAAGATAAAGCAATAGGCTTGGGTTGCCTCCCAAGAAGCGCTTGTTTATAGTCGTGAGCTCGACTTGGATACGGCATGATAACTTCATTGCAAGACCACGGAAGTCTTGTTCCTTTCAAAATCTCCGCCCCAATAATGTTTAAGGCGTTGTCCATTCACCTTGAATTTGTTTCCGGTTGAGGGATCGGAAATTTCCACGGCTCCATAGGGAAATGCTTCAACAACTTGGAATGGTCCCGACCAACGTGACTTGAGTTTTCCGAGAAATAGTCGAAGCCTCGAGTTAAAGAGTAGCACTTGTTGGCCTGGTTCGAACTTCCTTTCCACTATACGTCGATCGTGCCATTTTTTCATTCTTTCCTTATAGAGTTTGGCATTCTCATAGGCTTCCAACCGAAATTCGTCGAGTTCATTCAATTGTAGCAACCGCTTCTCTCCGGCTAGACTTGCATCCATGTTTAGCTTCTTGAAGGCCCAATAAGCTTTGTGTTCTAACTCCAACCGTAGATGACAAGATTTTCCGAACACAAGCTTATAGGGAGACATTCCGATTGGCGTCTTGTAAGCGGTACGATAAGCCCATAGAGCATCGTCAAGTCTCAGCGACCAATCCTTTCGGTTAGGAGACACCGTCTTTTCCAAGATACTCTTTATTTCGCGGTTGGATATCTCAGCTTGCCCATTAGCCTGCGGGTGATATGCAGTCGTCACCTTGTGCTTCACTCCATATTTCGCCAAAAGTACATCAAGCCAACGGTTACAAAAGTGAGAACCGCCTTCACTTATTATTGCTCTTGGTGTACCAAAACGATTGAAGATATTTTTCTTTATAAAGCTCATTACTGCTTTCGAATCATCCGTTGGAAACGCACTTGCCTCGACCCACTTGGAAACATAGTCTACGGCCACCAAAATGTATTGGTTCCCTTTAGAAGGTACAAAAGGTCCCATGAAGTCTATTCCCCATACATCAAATAATTCCACTTCAAGAATGGTTGTTAGTGGCGTTTCATTTCTTTGGGAAATGTTTCCTACCCTTTGGCACCGATCGCATTGAGACACGAACATATGTGCATCTTTGAATTGGCTAGGCTAGTAAAACCCCGATTGCAACACTTTTGCGGCCATACGATCTCCCTTGAAATGTCCTCCATAAGGTGCGGCGTGGCAATCTTTAAGAATTGCATGTGTTTCCTCCTCGGGAATGCACCTCCTGATGACCCTGTCTGCACAAATCTTAAAAAGAAACGGCTCATCCCATACAAAACTCTTTACATAATGTAAAAACCTTTTCTTTTGTTGATAAGTAAAATCAGGGGGTAGTAAACCACATACCAGATAGTTAACGTAGTCGGCATACCATGGAGTTGGAGATTGTGTGAGGGAAAAGAGTTGTTCATCCGGAAAGGCCTCGTTGATAAGTTCGGGATCTTCCTTAGCTTTTGCATTCTCGAGCCTTGATAAGTGATCGGCTACTTGATTCTCGGACCCTTTCTTATCCTTGATCTCCAAATCAAATTCTTGAAGTAGCAAGATCCAACGGATTAGTCGGGGTTTAGCATCTTTCTTCGCCATCAAGTATCTAATAGCCGAATGATCTGTGTAGACTATCACCTTAGTACCAACCAAATAGGCTCGAAATTTATCAAAAGCAAACACAACCGCCAAAAGCTCCTTTTCGGTAACTGTGTAGTTCATTTGGGCATCGTTCAATGTCTTGCTAGCATAGTAGATAGAGTGGAAAATTTTGCTTTCCCTTTGTCCCAAAACAGCCCCAACCGCTATATCACTCGCATCGCACATTACTTCGAAAGGTAAGCTCCAATCCGGTGCTACAACAATTGGTGCCGAGATTAGCATTTGCTTCAAAGTCGTGAATGCTTCCAAGCATTGATCGGTGAAGATAAAAGGAACGTCTTTCTCCAATAAATTGCACAAAGGCTTGGATATTTGAGAGAAGTCTTTGATAAACCTTCTATAAAAGCCCGCGTGCCCAAGAAAACTCCGAATTCCTTTCACAAATGTAGGTGGAGGTAGTTTCTCGATCGTCTCGATTTTTGCTCTATCCACCTCGATACCCTTGCTCGAAATCTTGTGACCCAAGACAATGCCTTCTTTCACCATGAAATGGCATTTCTCCCAATTCAATACCAAGTTCGTCTCTTCACACCTTTGAAGCACTTTTTCCAGATTACCTAAGCATTCATCAAACGAGTCCCCAAAGATAGAGAAGTCATCCATGAAGACTTCTACGAACTTCTCGATCATATCGGTGAAAATAGCCATCATACACCTTTGAAAAGTAGCGGGAGCATTGCACAAGCCGAAAGGCATTCTTCTAAAAGCAAATGTCCCATACGGACATGTGAAAGTAGTTTTCTCTTGATCCGCGGGAGCAATGACGATTTGATTGAATCCCGAGTATCCATCCAAAAAGCAATAGAAAGCTCTTCCCGACAATCTATCCAACATTTGATCAATGAAAGGCAATGGGAAGTGATCTTTCTTCGTATTCTGGTTCAATTTCCGGTAGTCCATGCATACTCTCCACCCGGTGACCGTTCTAGAAGGTATCAACTCATTCTTTTCATTTGTTATCACCGTCATTCCGCTCTTCTTTGGAACACATTGCACCGGACTCACCCATTTGCTATCGGAGATAGGAAATACGATCCCGGAATCTAACCATTTGATTATCTCCTTCTTTACCACTTCTTTCATAATAGGATTTAATCTTCTTTGATGCTCAACAGATTCTTTGAAATTGTCCTCCAAGTTGATCTTATGCATACAAAACGTGGGACTAATCCCTTTGATGTCGGCAATGGTCCACCCGATGGCTTTCTTATAACTCTTGAGAACTCTCAATAGCTTCTCCCTTTGAGTTTCCGTTAAGTCCGCCGCAATAATAACCGGCAAAGTAGAAGAGTCTCCCAAATAAGCATAGTTCAAATGAGGTGGTAGTGGTTTCAACTCCAAGATTGGTGGCTCCTCGATAGACGATTTCAAGGGCTTGGGGCTTGACAACGGCAAGTCAAGAGATTCAAATCTTTTTCTAAAGTTCTCCCCAACCGAATTAGCTTCCAATTGTGAAATGACTTGAGCCATTTCCTCAATCTCTTCATCAAGTTTGTTCAAAATAGCTCCTTCGATTAGATTCTCATAGTGATTCTCCTCAAATGTATTAGCCACCAATGAATCAAGCATACAAACGGAAGAAATTTCTTCCTCGTCGTCCGGGTATCTCATGGCATTAAAGACATTGAATTTCACTTCTTCATCATGTACTCTCATAGTGAGTTCCCCTTTTTGTACATCAATCAAAGCTCTACCCGTAGCTAAAAATGGTCTCCCAAGAATGATAGGTACGTTCACATCCGCCTCATAATCAAGAACAATAAAATCAACGGGAAATATGAACTTATCAACTCTTACCAAGACATCTTCGATTTTACCTTCCGGATAAGTGATGGAACGGTCGGCAAGTTGCAAAGAGACCGTAGTAGGTCTTGCTTCTCCGATTCCGAGCTTTTGAAAGATAGATTTAGGCATTAGGTTGATACTAGCTTCCAAATCACAAAGAGCTCTTCCAAAGTATTGATCACCAATAGTACACGGGATAGTGAAACTCCCCGGATCCTTGAGCTTTGGGGGCAATTTATTTTGCAAAATAGCACTACATTCCTCGGTTAGTGCAACCGTCTCAAATTCCCCCAATCTTCTTTTCTTTGAAAGTACGTCTTTCATAAACTTGACGTACTTAGGCATTTGCTCGAATGCTTCCACTAGAGGGATGTTTATGTGCAATTGTTTCAAGATAGTCAAGAACTTCTCAAATTGCTTCTCATCATTTTTCTTTTGAAATCTTTGATGGAACGGAGGTGTTAGTTTGATTGCCGGAATTGGTGTCGAAATGATTGGTTCTTTCGGCACCTCCTTTTCCGACTCCACTTCTTCAACCAAAGACTCTTTACTCCCGTTTTGAGTCTCCTCGGCTTCCATTGGATTTTCATTAGGCATAGCCGGACCTTCATACCGTTTTCCATACCTCAAGGAAATAGCATTAATATGTTCATTCGATCCTCGATTCGGCGACTCGGTTGTACTTGGCAAAGCTCCTTGAGGTCTTACACTTAAAGCTTGTGAGACTTGCCCCATTTGAGTTTGAAGGTTCCTCAAAGCAACCGAGTGTTCTTGTTGATGTTTGAAGACGTCTTGCAACTTCGAGTCATTATTTACCATATATTTGGTGGTATGTTTCATGAAATCACCAAATGCATCTTCCCACGAATGCTTTGACTCTACGGGTTGCTTTTGTCTATCTTGAAACCCGGGGGGAGCGGAGGATTGATGACCTCCTTGATATGGTTGTTGTTGGGCATTGTTTGGATTACTCCAAGAGAAGTTTGGATGCTTTTGCCAATGAGGAACATAGTTGTTTTGATATGGAGGATGTCCTTGATTGTTTCTATAGTTGTTCCCAAGGTAATTCACCGCCTCGGGATTTTCGGGACACATATCATAAGTGTGAGCTCCTCCACACGTCACACAACTAGGTGGCATGGCTTGTACTTGTTGGACTATTTCCGGCTTTTGGCCAAGTTTGTCCACTTTATTGCTCAAAATCGCCATTTGGGCACTCAATGCCGTAATTGCATCCAATTCGAGTCTTCCGGGAGTAGATTTAGCAGAAGTTGCTCTCTCAGACGTCCAAGAGTGATTGTTATAAGCCATGGTATCAAGAATTTCCCACGATTCATCGTAAGACTTAGAAAGCATAGCACCACCCGCAGTGGCATCGACTAGAGCTCTAGTAGGTCCATGCAACCCATTGTAAAATGTTTGCATTAGAATATACTCGGCTATGCCGTGGTGTTGACATTTCTTCAACAACTCTTTGAATCTCTCCCAAGCTTCGTACAAAGACTCTTGATCTAGTTGCCGGAATCCTAGAATATCATTCCTCAATTTAGTAGTCTTCGGGGGAGGGAAAAACTTCCTCAAGAACTTCCCGGTTAGATCTTCCCAAGAAGTTATAGATTGGGATTGTAGAGAATCCAACCAATCTTTTGCGAGGTCCCTCAATGAGTAAGGAAATAGCATCAACCGCAAAGCATCCTTTGTTACACCCGCAATGATGAATGAATCACTAATCATCATAAACTTCTTCAAGTGAGCATGAGGATCTTCACTAGAATGACCTCCAAATTGACCCGCGGCATTTAGCATATTAAACATTACCGGCTTGAGCTCAAAGTTAGGTGCCGTAATTGTAGGTCTGACAATGCAAGAACCGAGCTCATCCAACTTAGGTGTACCATACTCATTGATAGGCCGGTTCCTATTATTTGGCTCTTCGGGAGCAATTTGTATAGGGTTCACCATAGCCGGATCAACTCCTTGATTTTCCATAGGTGAAGATTCACCCTTTTTCTTTTTCTTCCTTGCTTTTCTTCGCTTTCTAAAGGTCCTCTCGATCTCCGGATCAACAAGAGCAAGAGGTAGTGTCGAAGCTCTTGGCATACACTAAGAGAAAGGTACCTATGAAGACAAAGATCGCAAAGTAAATAACAAATTCAAGCTAAGATACGCAAGAATATAAATTGGCAATAATCGTTACAATCCCCGGCAACGGCGCCAAAAACTTGTTACGTTCCAAATACAAGTACGTAATCGCGCAAGTATACGTTCGTTTACAAGTAATAAAGTGATAAGGGGTGTCGAACCCACGAGGAATCAAACGAATAATTACCAAGATCTATTCTATTAACTTACTTGAACTTATGTGAATGATAGTAGTGAGATTGTAGTTTGTTTAAACAACTTAAAGTGAAGTGAGTAAGAATTACAATACTTTGATTCAATTGATAAAGGTTCCTAGATTTCCATGTTACTTAGATTAATCCAATCTTGAATGATTCACAAATTGATAACAATACTTATGTTTGTTGCTCAAGGTTTCATAGAATATTCACACGTATCTTCCGAATTGCGTACGAACCTATCAAAGTAGACTAATCCAATTTATGTCTAAAAGGATTAAGCCTAAGTGATGCATTAATTCCAAACCTTGTTAGAACATGAAATGACCTAGGTATATTCCTATCCTAAAATCAAATCACAACCTAGTTTTACAATCTAATCTTTAATCCACTATGCCTAGCAATTAAAGATCAATTCATTTCATCTTAGGGTTGGCCTAACCACAAGTTGACAAAAGCTCAAACTAGATTAACAAGCACTTATAAGCATAGCAACAACCATTAACTCATCATTCAATCATAGATCAATCATAAGCTCCATAAAAACCTAGGAGTTAAATGCTTAGCTACTCATATTAATCAAAACAATATTCATTACATTAAACAATGTCATAAGTACAAAATAAACAAGATAAAGGTTAAGAATAAGCTTATGTGATGAAATCTAATACAACTTCTCTCTCAAGCCCTTGTGTTCTTCAATCCAAAAGTGCAAGCCAAGTTGAAGTCTTCAATGGAGGCAAAGAGATGAAAAGTGATCAAGTAGTTGTGTTGATTTCCTCCCTAACCCTTTAACCTAGCAAAAAAACAAGCTCCTAATGCCTAAGTTACCCCAAAAATCATGGTAACTAAGACCAAAAAGTCCCCTCAAGAATGTTCAATTACAAAAGGGGGAAAAGGGGTTATGTACAAAAAGCCCCTCCAAAATGCGCAGAAAACAGAGCAGGCCTCGCGGCCGCGAGACCTAAGCTCGCGGCCGCGAGATCAAAGCTCGCGGCCGCGAGGTTGAGGCAGAGAGTTTAAACAACTCTCTGCCGCCAACTCGCGGCCGCGAGCCTCAACCTCGCGGCCGCGAGATGAGGCAGGGCCTAAAATCTTGATTTTTGTTCTTTCTTTCGCTTTAGGTCCCCCCCGCGGTCGAAAGTGACTTGCAATCCACGCACGAAATGCTCCGAAATGGCTTCAATGCGTCGAATCCTGCAAATCACCGATAAACACAGTTAGAACACGAACAAAACACGAAAAACGAACAAAGGCCGAACAAAGGGACCAAAAGCACAAAAGACACGAAAACACGCGGAGACAAACAGAAACTCGGATCAAAACAAGATGTTTTGGGCTTAAAGAGATAGGTAATAACAACGTTTTCACGGCGTTATCACCTTATCCATGCTAGCAACTTCTTCTTGCTGCTAACTTCACTGGCCACAAAACATGAGTACTCTCTTTTCTGTATTGAGGCATTTCATCGAACAACTTGTGTGCTGCATTCTTAAAAACTCGCACAAGTGACTCATGCTCTCATTGTTTCCTTACTAAATTAAAAGAATCATACGCTAGTGCCACCAAGCTATGGTGCCTTTTAGAATCATAATGCATTTCCAAGAAAACCAGATGAAGTTAATCAATCCTCGTTATCTGAAGATTTTAGAAATCAAATTCCAACATGTATTAACCTGGCTGCAAATTATTGGACTTGGTTCAAATATCGTTAATTCATTAATTAAATAGAGTAAGTTATTGGAGCTCAAAATGTAAAAAGTTATACGAAACAAAATATTAATTCGTTAATTTAAACTATATTTTTACATTTGTATAAATATACAAATATTTGAAATTTATTTAATACGATACGACATTTATACAAATATAAAAATATAGTTTAAATTTATGCATAAGCAACTAGATTCTTCAATTTGAGCTTCAAAAGCAAAATAATCCATTTTAACATGAACAAAAGTTATATAACTCCAAATGTAAATATAATTCATTATTAAGGCTAGAAGTAAGATATGATAAAACTGAAAAAAAAAATTATATTGAGAATCAAATGTGACAATTAAAATGAAACGAATGGAGTAATTTATTATCATCCTAATTTGAAGTCATGATGCATTTTTACGGATCAATTGTTCGATGTAGAACATGTGTCTATCAAAAGAAAATTTGTTTGATATAAAAACGTGTTTCGCAGTACGCTTTTAGGAATAAATATCCGCATTACTCTTCGGCATTCATCCATTACCATTACCATTACCATTACCAATACCAATATTTTCACAGGCTTATCCCCACACCAAAATACCCTCCAAATTCTCTACACAAAACCCTGCAAAAACCTCTTTCAATGGCTTCTTAATTCACAACAATTTTGTTTCAAAATCCCACTTCACAATCTTAAATAACTCCAAAACCCACCAAGAAAATCCAATCTTTTCCTCATTTCAATGGAGCTGCTATACTCATCTTTCAAACCCCACTCCACAAATGACTTATCCTTCTCCTCCTCATTCTCACCCTTCCCTTCTCAATCCACCCACCTCAAGCCCCCCAAAATCCCATCAAATTTCCACATTTTAGCAGTAGCAATCGACCCAAAAGAGCTCCCACAAAACAGCCCTCAAAGACTCTTAAAAGAGCTAGCAATACGCAAGAAAACAGTCTCCCCCAAAAAAAGAGCACCCCCGAAAAGATTCATCCTCCGACCCCCACTAGACGACAAAAAACTAGCCGAAAGATTCCTCAACAGCCCACAACTCTCACTAAAGTCCTTCCCTTTATTAAGTTCTTGCCTACCCTCTTCGCGGCTAAACAACGCCGATAAAACGTGGATTGACGAGTACTTACTCGAGGCCAAACAGGCCTTAGGGTACCCTCTAGAACCTTCCGAGAGCTATGGGGATGATAGCCCTGCTAAACAGTTTGACACTTTATTGTATTTGGCATTTCAGCATCCAGGTTGTGAGAGGACTAATGCGAGACACGTGAGGTCAGGGCATTCGAGGTTGGCGTTTTTGGGAGAGTATGTGTTGGAGATGGCTTTGTGTGAGTTTTTCTTACAACGGTATCCGAGGGAATCTCCGGGACCTATGAGGGAGAGGGTTTATGCTTTGATTGGGAAGAGGTTTTTGCCTAACTGGATTAAAGCTGCTAGTTTGCAGAATTTGGTGTTTCCTTATGATAATATGGATAGGTTGCTTCGAAAAGATAGAGAAGCTCCAGTGAAGTATGTCATGATCTTTGTTTTTCGTTTTTGTTGTTTGAAGATTTTAGTAGTTACTGCTTACTACATGCCTTTGTAGTACTTATTATTAGCATTCTTGTAGTGGCTTAAATTTGGTAGTATATACTCTAAGGGGCTAGAAATGGAGTCTTGCTATTAGGAATCCCGTTTGTAAAAATGATCGAAGTCATTGATATACTATGCATACTTTGATTTTTGTGTGTAAATTTTGAAGCTAACTGCAAAAATATCCCCTGTGCTTTGTGTAATTGGCAAAAATCCCCGCGTTAGTTTTATTAGCAAAAACGTAAAAAACCCCTGCTTTCTTTTTTTATTAACCCATTTGAAATTCCTTCATTAATCATAGAGAGGTTATTGCCAATTTTTTAAGTGAACGGGGGTTATTGCCAATTTTCAAAGTCAACATGGGAATTATTGTCAAACTTTTAAGTGAATAGGGGTGCTTATGCATCTTTTAGTGGGGGTATTATTGTCATTTTGGCTTGGGAGGGTTTTTATTTCTAAAAAAAATTAACTCAGGGAGGTTTTTGGTAATAAAAAAAAGATATGGGGTTTTGTTAATTAGGCAAAGCATAGGGGGTATATTTGCATTTCACTCGTAAATTTTGACTCATTTGCAATCAACTTTGTCAAGAGAAGATCTTCTGTGAGCTTATGTGAATTACAAGCATTGCATATGTATTGAGTTATTATATTAATAGGCCATTTGCTGCATCTTGCGGTTTAAAGTTGCTTACTATTGACACTGCTTGTAACATTATTCTGGTAGGTCTGTATTTTGGGCCTTGTTTGGGGCAATATATTTGTGCTTTGGAATGCCGGAAGTTTATCGTGTTCTTTTTGAAGTGTTTGGAATGGACCCTGAGGCAGAAGATTGTCAGCCTAAACTAAGGAGACAGCTTGAGGATGTAGATTTTGTCTCTGTTGAGTTTGAAAACCGGAAACTGAGTTGGCAAGATGTTGCTACTTATAAGGCAATCATTTTTTACTTTTATTTTCATACTTGTTCTTATTTGTTCTTCTATTTATAAAATATCATGAGCTTGATTCTGAAATTGTTTCAATAAATGTTCGGCTTGTCATTTCTTTCTTTTATGAAGCAAAGACAGTTTTATTCGTAGAACATGTTTGGTAGTTATGATAAGGTGAGATTTGCACATTTATCTCACCTTATCTTATGTTATGTGAGATAGAATTAAAGAAAGCCCGACACTATGCACATTAAATTGTTATACAAGTATTATAATTTTATCTAATTATAACTTGTTGTTAGGGTGGTTTTAATTGACTAAAATACCACATTCTCCTAGGATGTTACCATGTAAATTGCACATTTAACCCCATCGGACTTGCATTTCTTTGTCCCAGTTCTCCCCGACCGACTACCCCCTCTAATCTGATAGAAGAGGTTTCATAGAAGATTTTTATATACAATCTAAGTATCAGATTTTATATACGATCTAAGTATCAGATTTTTATCTCATCTTTCAGTTTATTTCATATTTATTATATTTCTCATAGTCTCAACTCTTCTATCAAACCCCTTCTTAATGTTTGACAGGCTCCAGAAGACTCTCTTTTTGCCCATCCGAGGCTTTTCAGGGCATGTGTTCCACCTGGTATGCATAGATTTCGTGGAAACATATGGGATTATGATTGTAGACCTCAAGTTATGCGAACACTAGGATACCCCTTGCGATTGCCCGATAGGATTCCTGAGATCACCGAAGCTAGGAACATCGAACTTGGACTCGGGTTACAGGTATTCACTATATAGTTTGAGAGGAGAAAATATGTTCAATTTGACACTCTATGCCTTGCTTAACTATGCATTGAGCTTTTGTATTCTTTATCTTCTTTTCCCTCGTTTTTCAGCACATGCTTCATGTTTCGTATTTTCTCTTTATATACAGCTCAGCTTCCTACATCCTTCTAAATTCAAGTACGAACATCCACGCTTTTGCTTTGAACGTCTGGAGTACCTTGGCCAAAAGATCCAGGTGTGCTTTCTTTCATTTGAGAAAAATAACTTAGAAAGTTGGGTTTTTCTATCGTAAATTGGTCTAAATTCCATAAGCATGAAGCTACATGCTCCAGAATGGTTATTATATAGAAGTAAATAAATGGAATTAGAATTTCCAAGAATTGTCTCATTGTGCACCTTAGGCCTGGGGCCCCATACTTAGAAGCCTTCCAAATGAGAGCAGTTTAGTCATTTTACCTTAGTGCAGTTGTTTTGCTGAAAGAAGTCTTTCAAAATTAAAATTAATAAAAATATACTAATGATCGATTATGTTACCCGAAAAATTAAGTAAATTGGCAATTTTAACTGTGGAAAAATAATATTTTGTCAATAAATTTATTTCCATACAACATAGGTCCTTGATTGAAAATTCCGCTTAGGAAAGAATCTGATTTTGTGCAGGACCTAGTAATGGCTGAGAGGTTGCTTATGAAGCATATAGATGCTCCCGGAAGATGGTTACAAGAAAAGCATCGAGTTCTTTTAATGAACAAGTTCTGTGGAAGGTACTTGAGGGAGAAATATCTCCATCGCTTCATTATTTACAGTGAAGAGGTACAAGACGCGTATGACCAGAACCGAAGGCTGAGAAATCCAGCCACAACCACAGTTCAACAAGCCATTCATGGGCTCTCGTACGCTGTTTATGGGAAGTCGGATGTTAGGCGCCTCATGTTTGAGGTTTTTGATTTTGAGCAAATTCAACCTAAGGCTGTCTGAGGATCAAAAGATTGATACAAGTATAACATTATGTATCATTAGAAGCAGACCGAATGAATGTACAGATAACCTTTGTACTACTATTTTATAGTGAATTACTCCATTATTTATGTTGCATAAAATGACATTAATTTCTGCTTGTGGAAGATGATTATATGTTATTTTGAAGATTCAGGTATAAAGGCCATCCCACAAGAAACTTGATTCGTCGCAACTAATTACACATACATGACACTAATTGAACGGATAGAGAATCTTCTTTTACACTTCTCGAACACGAAAAATTGTGCAATTGTGTCTTCTTTACGTTCTTTTAACACAACGAGTATTTGGACATTAATATAACAAGAATACATGTTTGGTAACACATGTATATTTTGCATCTAACGCATCAAATTCTCGTGCTGACTTAAACCTCAAAATCCATTCCTAAAGGAACAACAAGAAGGATTACTAATTTCATTGTTTGGTATATACACAGGAATGACAAATTCACACCCCATATTGATTGGACAGATTGTGAAAATAGTTGAAATAATATTTACAGGATAAAACAATTAAAACAAATCAATTGTGTCACACATACAACTACAAATATGTCACACAACTTTGCAAACATTAAGGTTTAACGTTAACAACTTTCACAGTAGTCAAATCCAACCACAGGACCTTCTATGTCGTCCCTGGTGCAGCTCAGAAAAGCTTCGATATAACATTACACGAAGTCCAGAATGCGGTAGAGGCAGCCCTTAAGAGGGCAGGATTTTGATATATTCTGTCACACAAAGCACAAATGCAGAACACGTAAGCATACTACATTTCTAAAATTATACCCTCAATCCAATGTTAAAGCAAGCAAATTGAGCCAGAGCATCTGGAATGACAAACGGGATAGATCACAACTCTTAAATTTGAATCTTTAGTACAATAATACAGAAACCTTGGCACTTTCGGTACTAATTTCTTGAATTACTTTGCATTTTTGGTTCCATCGCCCCCATTCCATCCAATTTGAGACCAAAAGTACAAAATCGAGATAATGGGACCAAAGGTGCAAAATAGAGACAATTATATTGGACCAAATCGCAAAAAATGGATAGCAAAAGGGGCTATAGGAGCATAAGTGCAAAGCATTCTAAATGACACAAAGTACAAATTTCTAAACGTCGGACCAAAAGAGTCGAAGATCCAATCCTATGGGACTAAAGATGTAATTTTGCCTATATATTTCTGCGGGGATAGAGAGAGAGAGAGAGAGAGAGAGAGAGAATTATATTGGACCCAAAGTACAAAAAAAATTAATGGAAAAGAGGGATATAGGAACAAAAGTGAAAAACTTTCTAAGAAATGGGACCAAAAGTGCAATTTTGTAAAGCGCGGGATCAAAAGTGTCAAAGGTCCAATTCCATAGCACTAAAAAAGTAATTTTGGCTATATAATTGTGTGTGTAGCTAAGATAGCTCACCCAATGGCTGTAGCTCCCCAAGATGCTACATTGTAAATTACTTGACTTCCTTCCCATGCTTTCCGAAGCTTACCCTTCTTCTTTTTCAAAGAAAATGTCTTGCTCAGAACTGAAACAAAGTTCAAAAGTTTAGACTCCTTATGCTATCTCTTATTGAAAATCTCAATGAAGGTTAACTAGGTCACTATAGAACAATAGAGCTAGTTAAATGTTTAATTACTGCAATTTTCTCTATTTGGAAGTATGATAGTTGTAATAAAAGTTGTAAACTGCAAGGAGAAAAATATTTGCGCCTACCTTCTTGAAGCTGATTAGGTGTCAACTCCTACAAAATACAGCAACGAACATCTTAAGGATTTAAAAAAAAATGAAAGGAACCTAGCGTATAAAAAAATCAAATCAAAGGCAAGCCAAAAGAAAAATAATACTCACCTTAGTTTGTTTAAGGGACAATAGATATGCAGCCATGAAGGATGCTATACCCTCCATTATATCTTCTTGCCCTACTAAAACGTAATCCTCTGGATCCAATTCAACATTTCCACCGTCCCAAAGATCACTTTCGCTGATCATATCCCATGAACTACCTTCCTCTGCATCATAGTGTGTTAGATTTGTAATATGAATTATTTCAACTGAATCTATTGGAAGGAAATTAGAAATAAGATCAAGAATATGTTACTTTTGAAAATCCCAGAAATTAATTATATTTAATAGAAGAAGTTCCCACTGTATGTCAAGTATTTTGAATGCATACCAGCCATGGTTTGTGTAAGTGATGCCTGAGCATCTTCAAGTTTCTTGAGGAAATCAGCACATTCAACTCTAGATTTCAAGAGATCATAAAACTGCAACCGGACAAAGAAAATGAGATCTAGAATGTCCGAAGATCTGCTTGAACTTTTTCTAAACAAAATACAAGAATCATCTATAAAATGGTCAAAATACTCTTGAGGTAAATTTAGAGAATGAGTTAACCTCAACTATACAGAAAAAAAAAAAAAGTGCCAAAAAAATCTTTACCTCAGCCGTGTCAGTATCGCAGTTGGCAGGGACAGAGGAGGTATTATCACATTCTTGGGGAGCGTTCAGTTCATCATTAACATCATCAGTATCGTCTTCATAGTCATCTTCTTCATCGCAGCCAGAGGCAAGCTGTTGGAGGGCAAGCTGGCATTGCTGGAGCAATGCCTCAAGAGTTTTCTTCTTTACCCGGACCTTATCTTTTCCGACACCAGTCACCTCTGCCGAATCCATTAATTCTATTTATACTTATCTTACATATACATACAAAAAGATTCCCACGGAATGATTCCAATCGATGGTCTTGTGGGTTTATGAAGACTGGTGTAGTGATTTATGAAAAGTTTGGAATCGTAATGTACATGCTGGTGCCCACTGGAAGTCCTCTTAAAAATAAAAAATAAAAATAGAGAAAGATTAACCTTCTAATTCCACAAGTTGTTCATAACTCAAGGCTGAAGCAAAGGGAGGGAATCCCTGGCTACATGTATGAATTTCAAAAACAAATTGGAGATGCACGAGGAACTAATTGATTAAATTCAACAAATCACATGTGAATTGTCTACAATACTGTCATGCCTTTAAGAGACGAACAATCTTATCACAGAATCGGCACACAAACTTGTCATGTTATATAATAATGCCTGGAAAAAGAAACTCCACAAACAAATGGAGAGAAGTTACATGCTGGTTTGCTAAAACTAGCTACATATGTACAGATACAGGCTTCTTCCCTTGACCGACCTTTGACACAAAACAGGTAGTTTCAAAACCATTTGCACTAAGTTTACAAAGCAAAATACCCTTTACGAGTCAAATAAATAAGGTATCTGCACCAAGTCAACACGGCAATCTTTGAAATTTGCATGGAATGACTACTTGAACCAACCAAAAATGCAATTTTTACATATATACTGCTTGCTCGAAAGTTCTATACTCCAATCAAATTACACAAAGCATAAGAAGAAGTGAGAAACTAAGAAAGAGTAACCATCCAAACTGCAACAGATAGAGACAGTTCTTGGGTCAATATGGGCTAAAAATTTTGCCATGTTTTTTCAAGAAATGAACAATCTTAGTAGCTCACATATATGAGAAATTGTGAGTGACTTGCATAACAAACCCTACAAACAAAACAGAGATTTCTATGTTGGTTGGCAACGAACTACACAGGTAAAATTAGGGTTCCTGACATAATAAGCTGCCACTTCAACTACTGTTTTATCAGAACAGCAGATTTCTTATTTTCTGCAAGCTTTTTTCCAAATCAACTTTAATATTTCAGCTCCTAATTAATACTGGAGGCTCCACTAAAATTCAGATTAATTCACTGATCCACCCCCACAAATAACACACACACATACACACACACAACTTAGATGCGGTGTTGATACAATTCAATCATCACATCATGCGATACAAAATCATATAATAAATTCTGAACATAAAATTAACAAAAGTGAAAAACTCTTACCATTTGATTTTGAATTTGGGGAAAAGGATATGAGCTTCTGAGTAATGAATTATTAGCAATTCCCTATTCTCAGCCGCCCTTCAATCATCCGTCTCTGTGTACCGTACAAAATTAATTATAATTATTGTATAAATATAATGTCCGTCAGAAAGCGAAGAAATAAATCAGATTAACCAACACGGTACGGTTTTATGGTTGCCGTGTTAAACTTTGTACAAGACATACACCTGCGTCTGTGTGTATGATTGAATCACAAAGTTATTCAATTTTGAAATTTGGTGTTTTTTTACCCTTTAATTTTAAGGGGTTTGATATTTGACAATTATCACATCAGACATATATTTCTACTGTAGTAATATTTTTTTTTAGACATGTATGGCTCATTAAATGGGTGCGCCTCTTTTAATAAAAATTCGAATTTTATGATATTTATACCTATATTATATGTATATGTATGTATATATGTATAGAAGAAATTTATTCATACAACAGCAGCGACATGTGATGTAATGCAACCAATTAAAATTATAAGCACCATACATTTACAAAGGGATAAGATCTATGAGTACTTAATTATTAAAAAAAAAAAATCTGAGTACTTTAGGAGGTAACATATTCTTCCCCTAGTGCACATTATCCCAAATGCACAAAATATTTTTTCAAAAAGAGAGAAAAAAAATTGGACGACTGATGTACTGCAATATATCAATCTAAGAAAAATATGACATTCTAAGATTTTATCCATCGTGTATTGTCAAATATTACTCAATTAGTTGCACCTTATACGTTCGTTCTGGGAAATTTTATATTATATTTGGTTTATTGAATCGAAAATAGTTACATGACAAGTACAATTCATTTACTTTGTGATTGAATAAAACTCCTAAGAAATTAATTAATCACAAAATAAGTGCAATACATCTATCTTATATTTGGATGAATTTGACCAAATCAGATTTAAACAAGAAATTTCTCATTTTTCGCCCAAGTGACTGCAAAAATTAGCAGGATAGGGATCCAATAATCCAGATTCTCTATCCATGAACCCGATTCAATTTTCGGTGTAATGTAACAAGCATATTTATTTTTTATTTTCACCTGAAAAAAGTCAAGCACTAATTTTTTTTTTTTTTTTTTTTTGAGATTGCACATGTATCATTCAATGCTTGTCTCTCAACTTGACAACACAAGGCTAGGCTTATCTTAATCTGATTAGTTCATGTTTATCTTTCTTTAGAATAAATTGGTTATGCATATTGTGACTATTGTCTGAATTCAGGCCAACTCAATAAGGTTAATTACTCAAAAAATGAAAGGTTTCTTTAAGAGAAAGATGCCAAGCAAAGTTGCACGTAACTTCAAACATAAGGATCTTCTTAATTCTCGAGTGATATTCGAGTGTTCATAACAAAATTCATGGATCAAAAGTTTTATAAATTTCCGTTGAAAACACATTTTTTTTAATCAATTGAAACGAATATATGGTACTCTTTCCATTTCATATTAATTAACACATTTCTTATCACACAGATTAAAAAATATAATTATTACATTCTTTTTATAGTAAAATGTCTCAAATACCCTTTATAATGATGATTACCTTTTAACTTTTATTAGTGAGTGGTGATCATTGAGTTTCCCAACTCCAATGAGAGAAAGGGGCAAAATTGGAAAAAAAATACTTTGAAAATCCAAATATGCCAATTAATTTGAAACAATTTTTTTTTGCAAATGTGCCAATTAATATTAAACGGAGGGAGTATAATTTTTGCTTCAACCTATTTATTTAGTTTACAATGTTTTTCATAAAATCTCAAAAAGCTTCATAAAAGTTTCTAATAAACCAAAATATATCATGGAAACGAAATTTTAATTCATGTCAAAGATGCTTTAATCATGTACAATTTTTATATTTTAAGTTAAGATTTTACAAAAATGCTTTTTGCTTTATAAAGACATGAATAACTTATGTTGTCACAAATTAAGTTTATCCGACACTGACACCATTAATGAATGTTGACTAATGATAACACTAAAAATTTGGTAAATTGCACGAAAAATCTTTGAAGTGAGTATCTTGGCCGTACGTAGTAAGTGTTTGCCTAATTTTTTATCAAGTATAACTAAAATTACTTCAACCACAAAAAAAAAAAAAAAAAGGGTTCTACCAAGTATTTTTGTGTAATTTTCTACGGACAAATTTAAGTGATCGAAAAGAAATTATTATTAGTGTTCAGTAGATGGTTTTCTTCATGTAATTGTAATCGAATAAATTTTCTAATCCGATTATATTAATGTAATAATGTAACTACGGTTTCACCAAAAAAAATTGTGAACTATATATTATTACTTATCATTTCTTATTTTGATTATATTCTGTGGAAAACTATGTAGATCGAACAAATGGGATGACAAATTGACAAGATAGCAACAAAGCCTACAAGAAAAGAAAACATTGCAAGACAAGAAAAAATATTGTCATGATTGGTAAATCGTAGTTCTAAAGGCATAGATACATGTCATAAATTTGTCGATATGCATTAGGGACGTGTTCAATTCACAGCAGGATATATACTACTACAAGTCTACAACCCATTAAATAAGAGAGTAAAATATAAAAGCACCCCTGTATTATTTTCAATGGACAAAAGACCTCCTTTATTTTTTATTAGCAAAAACTCACGGTGATAGTATATTATTAGTAAAAAACCTCCGCGTTATTATTTAATTAGCCCACTACACCTATTTAAAAATTAAGAGCCGGCCGTATGAAGATTATTGCCAATTTTTTGAGTGAACAATTGTATGTTCGTATTTTATTTAAAACAAAAACAACATATAGAGATATATTTGTCACTTCTTCTTCAAATTATGAATAGTGACAAAATACGGCCGGGAGGAGAATAAATATATTTTAGTTGTCAATATAGGAATTGTTTCGCTACTAAAAATAATATATGATATTTTCTATTAATTAAACATAACAAATGGGTTATTTTTGCATTTTACTCATTTAATAGATCGTTAAAGAGTCGTTTTCGGACAACTCTTCTACATAATTATGAAACTCCGCCAACACCGTGGGTCCACCATTCTATAATCTTAACCCGAATATACTTTCCCCTGTTCAGTAAAATCCCCTCTCCTATTTCCTTTTTTTAACTCAAATTCTTGATTTTTGTGTATCTTTGTGTTGTTTTTGTTCCTCAAATTAACACAAAAAACAAGCCCCCATAAATTCTTTCCCAGTGTCTTAATATTTATGGACGCGGTCGAGATTTTGCTTTTATGCGTCGTGGGTTTCTCTGTTCTTGTCTTTTTATTTCTTGATTCGCCTGAAAGTAAAAGAATTCGTCATGAATCAGAAAAAAGTTGCGTTTTTTATGATTCTGAAGGCAAAACTGAAAAAGGGTCATTCCTTGCAGAATCAGTGAATGAAAGTTCTGAAAAAGTTGAGATTTTAAAGGTAAATTTTCAAGAAATTGAGGAAAAAGAAGAAGTAGAGGAAACCACGGTTTATGCAAGTTCTGAGAAAACGGGTTTTTGTAGAGATGAGAGTTGGAAGAATATGGGGATTATTGAGGATAACAATGATGATTTTTTTGATGATTGGGAGGGAATAGAAAGAACTGAATTAGATAAAATATTTGGTCAAGCTGTAGTTTATGTAAATAATTCTGATATGAATGTTGATAAAATTGATGGAGATTTGAAATTACAATTGTATGGACTTGAAAAAGTTGCTCTTGAAGGACAGTGTCATGAATCACAGCCTATTGCTTTAAAGGTTTCTGCTCGTTCAAAGTGGTATTGTTCAATTGGATCTTAATTATTCGAATTAGTATTTAATATTTATCAAACAAGAACATGAAGAACAATTGATTGATTGATGAGAATTTGTTGTAAATTTTACAGGTATGCTTGGCAAAAGCTGGGAAATATGAGCCAAGAAATAGCAATGGAGAAGTATGTTAGTATTTTAACAAAGGCCATTCCTCAATGGAAGGTAAAAATGAAACTCTCATTACTTACAAATCGAGTTTTTGTTTGGTTCCTGGATTTTAGTGAGTTAAAAGTCGAAAGGATATGTTCTAAAATCTTAGACTTTATCCGTTGTTCATTTTCATTTTTCTAGCTGAAATTCAAGTTTCAAACATGGTGTTAATGTTTGAGCTTTGTTTGGACAATTTCTAATGTTTCTTCTATGTTGCAGGGTGAAAATGCAGTTGGTATTCATGATGTAATAACTTCTGAGGATCAAATTTCTACTTCACATAATTAGTATGGAGTTGAAATTGATATATAAGGTATCTTTGAATTTCAGTCTAATTAGGGATGGATATAATATAAGTATGATTATTAATTGCTATAATGTTAAGGGAAAGGAGCAGTTTTTATCATATTTTTTTTGGTTAATCTTACATGTACTTGTTGGATAAATTGATGATTCATATTCGTTTACGTATAGGGAGAGAGAATGGTTGATCGAACTCGACTGGGAGATGCTATTACCAGAATAAGTTGCTGCTGAATTCAAGATCTGGGATTCAAGTAGATGATACATTGTAATTTGGTAACCTCTCTATTTGATTAGGTTTGGCATTGTATTTCCACTCCTCCCTTACCTATTTTTTAATAATAATTTTTTTTTTAACCTTTAAGTCCAAATATGCTGCATTATTTTTACAAAGTCAGATTGTTGTTTTGGGTTCAAGAAATTTGGTTGTTTGATTAATGTTCTTTAGCCGTGGGGTGGGGTGGGGTGGGTCGTTGCTTCTTTAATGATTATGAAAAGCAAAATCAAATGACTGAGAATTAAAGTAAAATAAAATAATAAAGGAGATAAGGATGAACAGATAAGCAATACATGGAATGGATTCATATTCGAGGTTGGAATAGTTCTCTTTTTTCTCTTTTTATGAAATGTTGGAAAAGTTCTCATTTGTTTGACTTTTGATAGGTTCCATCTCTTTTTCGTTTCTTTTTCAGTGCAGGTCCAAAATATTCTCATTTTATTTGTTATGCTTTCAATTCGAACGCAGTTGCTAATAATTTTGATTGTAATTAAGTACAATTATTGTGACATAGTTCAAAATATGAATAAATATACTTATTTATGAATAAATTGTTCGATTGAACTGTATTGGATATTCTTACACTCATGAATTTCCCCTATAAGCTAGATGAGCTTTTGTAATACTCATTAGACTTTGATTAAAGTGGTGTTTGTGGTAGCTTGTAATAAAACTAGAAGTTTGATACAATAAGCACATTGTTTTTGCAAATCATTGAAAAAAACTTGGAACATTGCTTCTTGGCGTAAGAATGTACATAAGTTGACAAATCAAACCCTATAACTACGTGTTTGCTTTTTATATTTTTAAGTTACTTATGGTTTAAAATAAGTACCAACAAAAGTCACAGAAGCGGTTCAAGCAAGAAACCACAGAATTCAAAAATCTCAAGCAAAACTTACGTGCATACTTTTGGCTCTAACGTAAAGTTTTAGGCCTTGACCAATATTTGGCCAGCCTAAGCATGTAAATGATGAATTAGTAAGCTAAACTTGAATTTCCTGATGCAAAATTACAATTAAAATCAACTTTACATACTCATTTTTTTTGGAATTAAACTTTATTATGCTTCGAGCAAAAATACAATACTAATGGTATTTCCAAAACTAGCTACATTAACCTTTAAGAATAAGTAGGATAGATCCGAGCTAAGTCATAAAAAACTTGTTTGTGCTCGGGCGGGTCAAAGTTCAGTTTGAAGATTGGCCAGGTTAATAATTTGTATACAACATTAGTTTTTAATATACCCAGACATTAATTTAAGGAAGACATAAAATGTTCTTCATATTCTATACACTGCAAAATTTGATCAGAAATGGATGCCGTCATGCCAAGTTCAGACTCATTTAAAAAATATTAATAGTCTTCATCCAGTCCTTGATCCCTGATCCATTTCGTGGCTACCCATTTTTCACCTTTGATTACTGGACAACTTCCATGAAGAGATGTCTGTAAAAGGGCCAAAACAATCTTGTCATCATAATATATGTACAGAATATGCTAGAACTAAAATAAAATATGATTTTACTTGTGCAATTGTCCGAACCCACAACCCTCTTCTGATCATTAATTCTATGTGAATAAAATTGGAAGAATGGAAAAATGGAGAGATAATAAAAAATCTCATATATGTTCAATATAGATATTTTATACTGAAATCTGGTGAAGGAAGAGCTTGATGGATCAGTTGATAGACGAGGGGGTTTCTTCCAAAAAATTACCTGAGGGATACGAATCACGTCTGAATTTTATTACGACACAATGTCAAAAACAAAACCTCACAAAGTATCAAGTTTTTCTCAAATTTCATTTCCATTTTATCCCATTCTTATTGCTATCAAATGGCAACCTCACAAAGTATCAAGTTTTTCTCAAATTTCATTTCCATTTTATCCCATTCTTATTGCTATCAAATGGCAAAAGATCGGAAGAAGCAAATAAAAAATGCGAAATAGTTTCATTCAAAACAGATAAATCTATGAGCCACTTACTGGATTAATTGTGCCATTAGGGAAAAGTGAGTAGAATAAAAGTCCATCTCCTCTACGGGGCTTTACTTTGAGGCCAATACATTTGCGAAAATCATAATTGGAATCCACGTTTTCCCCATTCTGTAAACATAAAAGTATTTGGCAACTGTTATAACAATCCAAAGAATAAGAAGCTCAAAACTAATAAAGAGGGAGGAGGCCTTACCTCATAAGGGAACATGGTTTCTCCCCCTTCTTCAACATCTGATAGATACAACAGGAAAGAAGCAACCTGACCAAGTTCAGACTAATGAGTTTACAAAATGCAATGTAATTCCAAAGTAACATAATAATATTACACTGTTGTGACAAAAGATTGGCCCTTCATAAGTTGCACCAAAAATAAAAAAAGAGAAACAGAAAAATTTAAAAAAACTGTCAGTTCAAGTTTCTGGACCTAAAACTTGTTTTCTAATCCAAAATGAAGTAAATGTGTAGTATGATAGTAACAATTCTCAGATGTTCTTTCAAAGAAACATTCATTGTTCATGTTCATTAGGCAGCTGACTGTAAAAAATAACTCAATTACAATATACTAGTATTTAGCTTATGTTACCCTTTGGCTCTTCTGTGGACCATATTCAGCAGGATTGAAAGCATCGTAATGTGAATTATATCTCTGCCCAATCTCATAACGCAATACATTGAAGGCCTGAAACATGATTGGTAGACACATTCAGAAACTAAAATAAAAAAAAGAAGAGATCAAAGGTCAGAAATATTCTCAAATGGCATCACTGCTAAAACTTTTGGAGGCGACTAATTCTACAACCTAAAGTGTCAGAAAATAATGATTATTTTTCTTATTAAAGAAAAGGTTCTCATGCACAAATTATGTGAAGCAAATAATATAAGAAATTATCCTAGAAAACAAAATAAAATCTGCATCTGTTACCAAATATTTGGAATGGATGATTTGACAGGGGTGATGTCTTATAGCAAAATTCATGATATATTCTTGTCTAAACTAGTATTAAAGATGTACTTTTAAGGACATATCCACATTTTATTTACAATATTTCTCCATACTCTTATGAACTCGATATAGAAGAAAACTCTACCTCTCCATAATTCTTGGGAATCATTGTAGCTTTTGCTATTTTTTCCTCAATCTGATCCAGGATTCCAGTCTTATCTTCAGATGAACTAATAAATGCGCCAGAACTAATTGGAAAGAAATCATACACACAACATAAATTAACCTCCAATTATTTGCAGAAAATTGAACAAAAATGTTAAATGATATATATTAAATGATTCCTCTCTCTAATAGCTTAAGCTTTTAGATGAGTTGGTCATTCAATAAAAAAGAAACAGTAAACACAAGAGTACATTGCAGAATAGGACCATATATATACATGCTTCTTTAGGCCACCCTTTGAGTCCAGATGCAAGAAGTATTCACTACTCACCTTGTCCTAATTCCTTTTGTAGTTTCCGCTGTCTCTCCCTTGCGTAGAGCTAAGGATGATGGTCTGAGGTGTGCCTTTGCCATTTTGATAATGCCTTCACATTGTTCTGCGGTAGCGAAATTGGGGAAGTATAATGCCCGAGGATTCCAGCTCAGAATCTATAAATCAAAATAAAAGGAAAATTATTGAAAAGTTCAAAGAGAAGAAAAGAATAATATAAATCGAGATAGAAAGATGAAACCAAGTACCATTAAAGTGATAATTCCCATCACTTATCCAATTTCTTTAACTTATAGTATTAGAAACTTTGCTGTTCTAAGACAAAATAAATGATCAAGCAGAGATGCTCAGGTTTAATAACAAGAAGGTTCACAAGTTATAAGAATAGTTTGGCCTAACACAATTTGCATCCATTTTGGCCTAGCGAAAAACATGAGACTCGTGTCTGGCTGGAGGCCCTAACCCCCTCAATCATCATGACCATAGTTAAATAACACAAACCTCTAAAATCATGATAATAAACCCCAAAACCCCAACATCCAAAATGCATCCAAACGGCGTCTTACATTATCGAATCTGACTAACTCTATTGTTAAACATTACTTCACATCTCAAAAATGTCAACCAAACCAAGATACATAAATATTTCACATTAACATATTGATCAAAACATCCAAAACTCAATACACCGAAATCAACCAAATTGATCCAAACTAGCCCTTTAAATCTATCAAAAAACCTGATATCATGTATATATACCTGAAAGGGGATCGCTTCCACAGACTCTTCACGTGGCAGGGCCTCAAA
Source organism: Penstemon davidsonii (assembly GCA_034814905.1). Lineage (NCBI taxonomy): Eukaryota > Viridiplantae > Streptophyta > Magnoliopsida > Lamiales > Plantaginaceae > Penstemon > Penstemon davidsonii. Next base: position 13,329,757 of record JAYDYQ010002688.1, read on the forward strand.
TTCAATCTTCTTAACCGGCATTAAGTTATTTGGAATCTCCTGCAACAAACCAACACTTAACTAATGAAAATGTTGCAAAACACAATCACATAATTTTCCCAAAAAAAAAAGGAATTATATAAAAACCTGCTGAGAAAAAAGAGATGAACCAAAAAAACCGGCGAGAAAGAAGAAAAGGCACAAGAGAAAAATCGACGGTAACCCTAGGGTCCTCCAATTCCCGCCGCTGATTTTACTTCCTCTAATCTTCATTTTCTTCCTTTTTGATTATCACTCGATTTGAAAATGTGATCAGTACTGATTAAATGCTGGATGAAAGAAGTGGAGACGAAAGAAATATATACAAATTATTGACGTTCGTACGGGGCGGGAACTCTTTTTCGTCTTATAACATGTGAATGGGGATTGTGATCTGGTGATATGCAGCGGAAGTGGATTAGGCGAATGAGATTACATTATTATAGTAATCTTTTTTTTTTTTTGAGAACAATTATTATAGTAATCGTGGCCGCCCATTTGGTAATTGGTTGTTTGGTTAAAGTTTAAAACTACAGAAATGGAAGTGGGACTACTGTCATTCATGTTTATTCTATTTTCGGATTCAAAAAAATTATAAATATTGATTGTATTTATACCTTTTTTGAGAAGAAAAGATTATTTTGGTTTTGGTTTTTTGAGAAGATATTAAATAGTTCACTAAACGAAAATACAAGGGGACTATTGTCATTACCCAAAAGATTTAACAGTTGACTTTGTATTTTAAATGAAGAAAATTCGAAACAAAAGAGTACATAATAAATATTAGAATAATAAACAGTCACCTTACAAAAAGGAAAACGGATAGAAGCTTTACGTCAAAAAATAGTTTTCTAAATTGCGTACCTCTCATTTGGTAGTGCAAATAATAGTTTGTAATATGATTTGCGTTTTTTTCCTTAATAGTTTTGCTGGTTTTATTTATAACTTTAAGATGGGTTTTATAGCTGTTTCAAATTTTAATAGACTATATATAATATTTAAATTTACGTGCATAATTAACTCAATAAGTCAATAAGTATAATTTTTATTTTGTAGTCACTACATATATTCTATAATCACTAAAAGTAGAATTACAATTCGGAAAAATGTCAGAGTTGCACTTACGAACTAAATCCTATAAAAACTGAAAAGGTTGCAATGTAATATTAGAAAAGTGAGGATTTATCAAAATAACAAGGAAGGTGAAAGAGGATTTTATGGTCATTCAGCATATCACACAAAAATTACAATATTATCTCTACTTATAATTATAAGTCTTTATAGTGTAAATTGTGATTGCTTAATGGCAAAATAATTTTCACAATTATTATACTACAAAACAGGTTATAAGAGATCAAAAATATATTGTGTGGACTAGAACCTTTACAAAACAAACTCCAAGTTTGCTTGACAAATGACAATCAACTTCATACGGTTGTTTGTTCGAATTTTTAAGATAAAATAAATAATAGGTATGTTTTCTAAAAAGAAGTAGATTTTCATTGAAAATTATGAAAATAAGAGAAGTAACGCAATCAATAGGTTACTACATATCATATTATATTCGTTATTTGAAATAAGTAGTATAAAAGATATCTTACCTTTATTTCCAATCGAAATAAAGTTTATTGAGATTTTTTAAGAGATAAAAATTCTTTTTAAAAACTGAGAGAGAATAAATTTATTTCTAAAAGTAAAAAAAAATATTATTTAACTTTTCAAATTGCACTATAAAAAGTGATCCAAACAACCCCGTATTATTACAATGCATGATGTAAATATGACTTGTATGTGATGTGATGTTGCACAGGCACAGCACTTTCTCTAAATTCAAGGAAAGTGATATTCTAAGATTTCATCCCCTTGTATTGTCAAATGTCACCAAATTGATTCCACCGTATCATATGCGCCCAGAAAAATAACAAAGATTCTGAGGGCTTGTTTGTTAGGCGTTTTCCAGAATTTTTTCGTGTTTGAAAAATGCCAAATAAACATGTTTTCTATTTTTCGAAATAAATTTTTCATCCATTAATTTTCTCAAACTACTCTCTCAAAAGCCAAACAAACAACAATTTTCTTATCTCTAAACAAAACCTATACAAACTCTACTTTGATTTGACATAAAGTAACCTATCTCTTACACAATTTATCTCACATAATAAACATGATGTGACATAAAGTCTTACACATCTTACACCTACAACACAAATCTTCAAAAAACCTACACCTACTTTATTTCTCAAACCACTCTCTCAAAACCCAAACAAACAACATTACGCAAATCGAAATTATTTCACAAACCTCCACTACTCTCCCAAACTACTTTCCCAAACGCCAAACAAACAGGCCCTGAGTTTTTAACCTATAGAATCATGAGAATAAATAATGAAGTATATTATATGACAGTTTCATGTAGAGACTATCCATGCTATATCAATTTCAATTCCATTCCCACAGATTTCTGAATTCTACTTGCACTCAAATCCAACTCGATTGATTAAAGGAGTGGAGTAGCTTCAAAGTAGTAATTATTTTGTACGACAACTCCATACAATAATGTGTAATAAACTATATTTTTAATACATTTGAAGTCAATGCACCTCTTAGTTAGTTCCGTTGAAAGCCCGTGGACAATAAGTGACGTAGAGAACACAGAGCAGATGCGTCATTTGCGCAGTCCTGGGATACTTATTAAAGCAGCAAGCTTCAATCCTTCAAAGGCTGTACAAATTACTTGCAAAGTATATATATTTGCTTTGAGGAACAAACTAAACTGTAGGGAAATGAAGGCATAATTTTCTGACATTAAATTAACAACGGTGGATCTGGAAAGCATATGGAGAGCACAAGTGATGTAGCCTTATATTTTTGCTCTTGGAGAGGGCACTAAATGTTTAACACATCAAAGAATTCTCTAGAGAATAAAAATTTGAAAATCAATGAAATGTACTGTTGCGGAAACACATATTTCATGCATGATACTCCTATCTAAGTAATCTACCACAGAAAGAGAAGAGGCTTAAAGGGAAAACACTGACAAAGTAAACAAGCTACAAAAGCACTCGTGTTTATTCAGAATAGAACAATCTACTAGGAAGATATTTTGTTTAATTGTATGTATAGATAATGAGATTGTCCTAACTAAATGAACTTTTTGTCCTAACTAAATGAAGTTTTTGTCCAGGCCTTACATTTCAACTCCGTTAATGTCTCTTTACTACCTACATGGCATTGTGCATTTGACAAAATAGAGATTTTGGTGATGGGCTTTTAGCCAAAGTCATACCATATGATATGAAAAGAGTGGATAGTAAGGACAATTGAGGTCAATTACTTGTCACTATATTCTTATTTAATTTTAAAAATCCAATCAGAATTCTAAATGGCTGCATGTGAAGGTAAGGTATACTCATCACAACAGTCTTCTGCTCTATATTACTTTCAAAAATCACAAACACACACAAAATAAAAATAAAAATAAAATAAAGAACAGAATGTACTTATCCGAAGTTAAACTTTTGATTTTGCATGTCCTCAGGATTAAAATCAATAAAAGAAAATTAGCTGAAGAATTATGTGTAAAGATCTGTCACGGTGAGAAACTTAAGATGATCAAAAGTAGGTCTATTCACATCCTAAGTTCCTAACTACAAGATTTTTAGAACAGCGGAGTGAGAAATAAATATAATAAGCAAGCTCACTTAACATGGGAAATAAAGTTCAAAAGCAGATCAAGTCAACAAAAAACATAAAAAAGAGCTAATGCCAATTTACCCCCTGTGAAATGCATAATGTTCAATTTACCCCCCCTGTGATTTGAAATAGAGCACTTTACCCCCCTTGTGAAAATTTTAAAGAAGCAATTTACCTCCTTCAGCCGGTGAGTGTAACTCACTTGCCAAAATTGAGTGGGCATGAAAATTGGTTTGTAACCTGGGGGGGCAAATTGCCACATTTGTCATGGGGGGGGGGGGGGGGGGGAAATTGCCACATTTGTCATAGCACAGGGGGGGTAAATAGCCACATTTATCTTAACACAGGGGGGTAAACTGCCACATTATCATAACACAGGGGGGTAAAGTGCCACATATACAAATATCAGGGAGGCGGTGTGAAACTTTTAAAAGATTAACGGGGGTTAAATTGCTCTTTTTCAAATCAAAGGGAGGTAAATTAAACATTATGAATATCAGGGGTAAATTGCCATTAACTCTTAAAAATGTATAAAGCAGTAAAAACATTCAAACTAAAAGCTCTGATAGTACCTAGTCTTGTAGTAATTGTTATGATCACCAACTTGCTTCAACTGATCAATTCGACAGGTATCGCAAACAACTCTTGCCTGGAGCATTAATGTAAGTTTTACCTGTCTTCTAACTCCAAGTGCCATAATCTGGAGATTAAAATGGTAAGTCAAAGTATTGCATAATGGATGCAAATGTCATATCCTACAATGGCAAATCTGGGGATGAAGAAAATAAAAGAAATATGATGATTGTGCTCTATACAAAGGACTCCTCCTATCTGAAAACACTGCCCTTGTTGGGTTTCTTTTGTCCCAAAATATCCTTTACAAAGATAAAAGAAAAAGAATGAAAGAATAAGTATAAACTAGAAAGTGAACTCGTGCCATTATAAGAAAGATGGATATCATTTTTCAATTTTTAGACAAGCAAGAACTAGATAGTCAGTGTATGCTGAAGTGGCAAACCGTTTGATACACATTATGCAAAAATATAGATGCCTCAGAGCTAGAACGAAATCCAAAGAAGATGTGTTGGAGACTAGTAACTTTCTATTTTTACTTTTACATTGTACCACATCAATCAAATAAATGCATATACTGTTCTGGAATAAGACTTTCAGATAGGATCACCTGCTTATTTAAAGGAGATAGTGTGTACTTAAGACATGATATTAAAATAACATAGATCATACAGGATTACCTAATTTGAGTAAGGGAGGTACTTTTGCACAGACAAGCCATCACCAACATGCTCCATGCCCCCATCTTTCCTTATAGTTTCACACTTTACCTTTCCCCATGAATGTATCTCCATAGTTTCCATCACTAATTGCGTAATTTTCCATCCCTTAAGCTATTAATAATAACCTTAGAAACTGAACAGGAAATCGATGCAGTCATCTCCTTAAGGGATAATTGCCAAATCATACTCTCGTTTTCACAACCACCTCTTAAGAGAGCCCTTTACAAATTCTGGGAATAGCATTCAGAAGATCTACTTCAATCACATTTTTCAGAATTCTTCATCCACTACCATTGCATGAGTTGAAGTGATTAATTCTCCTGATTCTCGTGGGAATCCAGAGCCAACATACCAAAGTTATAATGGAAGGGATCAGCATTTATAAGCCAATCATGGGCTAATTGCTTATAAACTAAGCAGCATTCTTACACTAACTGAATACTTTTGATATTTTTGCCTGAAGTCTATCCTTAATTGACTTTTTCTCTCTCCTTGCATCTTCAATATCAAGAGTCCTATAAGCCAGAGCAAGCAAGTACATTGCTGGATGAAGTCTCCTACAGATGACATTGAAGAGCATAAACTTACTTCAACCTTTAGCATAATTGATAGCAATTTTTCTTTTACAATTTTATACAAAAGTTTTAAGGACAAATCAACAGAGTCTTACTTTCCAGCATACACCAAGTATTCTCGGCAAGAAAAATGAATTGGGGAGAGTTTTTTTCGCAAATTCATAGACTTGTGTGTATATTACTTACTCATCAAAATGTTCATGTGTATCTAAACCATCCCAGTATCTCTGGGCTGGAACAGTCTTTCCTTTCCTATCTCTACCAAACGTCTCAAAATACCAGCCACCTATGTCATGCATTGAACTCCGTGGCTCAAACAGCCAAAACCTGTAGCCAGCAAGATAAAGATTTTGTGAAAACAAGATAAAATATTATATCGACCAAATAAGAAAAAAGAATGGCTTGGTAGTATATGAGTATGTATAAGGAATTTGTGTATTAAAACTTATTAAATGAGAGCATATCTAACGGTGTATTCAGTTTATTTTTTGTTTGGAGTTTTCAGGTTTTTAGAACTCGGAACTCCATAACTCCCAAATTATAGAAAAGCATTTGAACCCACATCTTTCTTAAAAATCCAACATATGAAACATATCTTCACATTTTCAAATTCCACAATACCTTCAAGGCCCCCATATGATTTCAAACCCCAAAAACCACACCTGGCCCCAATGTTCTCCAAAATCTTTTTGTCCAATCAAGATATCAATTTCAAATCTCAAAACTCCAAAAGTTGAAAAACTGAACCAGAAGTAATCCCATCAGACCCTATAATACTTTGGTAGATATAATCAAACTACAGTACCAAATTTTCAATCAAAGAAACCAGCTAATTGTGAAGCCAAAGGAAAAAAGATCGACTGACCACCTGGATGGTTCACTAGACACAATGGCATCTCAAGTCTGCCTTGGAAGCATTGTGTCAATTATGGTTAATAGTTTCAACACTTAAATGAAAGGGGAATTAAAGAATATCTATATCAGATTCACATGTCTATCGATTGAAAAACAAGGTAGTCCGAAGATTGGTAAAAAAAAATTGTTTTCCCTAAGGGAAGACAAGAACACGTTGTGTGGAATGGATTCACTATTGTACAAAGGGAAGGAAAAGAAACATGAAAGAGGAAACCATCAGCAGATTAAAGTTCCAACTTGACAGAATCAAAGGCCACGACCAAGAAAAGAAGAACCTTCTGATCAGCAGTCCTTCAATGGAAACAATGTACCTTGTCTAAATTCAAAAGTAATCACAAATAAGAGATATTTTCCAAAAGACAATGCTATTGTGTCTTTCGCTAGTGTCTCCTCCAGTGTTATATATTTCATCAGAAGAAGCTAGCCTTAAGGAAACATAAAAGTTTAACACATTTCCATGAAAACTCAGTACGAACAGTTCTGCAGTTAGAGTTTCCGTCAATTATAATTTGAGGAAAGAATTTCTGTTTACTTGCTTGGCGGCAAACGTGCTCGACTACATCTGCATTCACAAACTGAAACTTCCTCTCCGACCCGATACCAGTGCAGGTGTTTCACCTGATACACAATCATATAAGTATAAAAGGGCAAGCATAAAAATGTCCAACAAGTATGAATCATATTCACATGCACTTCTCTGGAATAATACAAAGCAAAAAGCATACATGTCCTGCAGATTCACATAAGCATTTAGAGTGGGTTTTATGATCGAAAATTCATGTTTCTCAAAGAAAAAAGCAAAATAATTACAAAAAATCCATAATAATTCAACAACGCAATCAGTTGAAACAGATACCACGAAAATTATGTAAAGGAAATAAAAAACATATTCGAAACAGTTGGGTCAGAACCTTTCTTCGTGAAGGGTCAAAATGTGTGATACAGCATGCATAAGTTAGTTGATTCCACAATTTCCGGAACTTTCTTTTTTATTTCTTTCCATTTTTATCTTTCTTTCTCTTTATTGTGTGTTTGTGGAGAATAGGTAAGGGGTATTGCACATACCAGTAAAGTCCTATGCTTCATAATTAAATGGGTCTTTGAGCCAGTGTTGTCGAAGACGTCGCAGGTTCCTTCTTCTGGAGTGGTGCCTAAACCTTTTATAACTCCCAGAGGCATCTTACACTGAACTGAGGAATCTGCAAACTTATCTCTTGTAAATACCTGATCTGCATGCAATGAGTCTTCACATGAAGTAAGGTAAACACATATTTGGTCTTCAGGATCCTCATCTTCTGTGGCATTACGATTTTTCGGTGGAATTCTTGTAGCCAGAGCAACCACTCTCCCTGACACATGCAATTCTAGATCTTTATATGCATCAGATGTTTGATAAACAGTACTGATGGATTGCTTCTGAAAATCTTTACTTTCTGCACTATCAGATTGAAATTGTCCACTCATATCTTCACCCAAATGGACCAACCCCGAAGCAGAAGATGTTAGTTCTTCATTGTGAGCATTTGATAATTCAGGATACTTGTTAGCTAAACATACCATCCCAAAAAGGTCTCGACCTGACACTAAGTGTAGCACCTCAGGTGTACCAACCATAGACCTTTCTTCAGCTTCAAAACGGTCAGGAAGAAGATCCACAGAATCAATCTCAGGGCCATAGTATGCTGTATGTATGGCCGAATGAAAATCTCTCTCTAGGATTTCAAAGTAGCCTGATCCAGCTGTCACTCTTCTTTCAGACAAAATGTCATTTATTGTATATCTGTACCATTTCAACCATTCCACAACTTCCATCTGCTTATCCGGGTATACGTAGGAGTTGTAATTATAGATGATTGGGTTGTGTTTAGAGAGTTTCTCAGCAAAGGCTCTTCGAGATAAGAGATGATTATCATAATGGGCTCTCTTGTTAGAGTCCGACAGAATCTGAAGATTATAAAGTTACAAACCAAATTAGAGCTGCTATTTTGATAGACTCAAAAAGAAATTATATGCAGTACCTTAGAGAATTCACAAAGTTGCTTACACTGTGCACAAGTAAGAGAGTAATGATGACTATAAATTCCTAGAAAATAGCATGCCGACTTAGAAAAAAGCATAAATATACAGTATTTCACAAGGATTCTATTAAGTTTTAGGACAAAATTATCACATGAAAGTCTTATAATGTTCCGGTCAAAACAAGATTCGTATTCAACAAGAAAATCAATTCCTTATTCACGCGAACAGGAACATTAGCAATCCACTGAATACTGAATAGTTAAACCACATGATGAATAATTACGCATCAATCGGAAAATTATGCAACGAATGTTAAAAAAACAACTTATTAAACATATAGCCACCAAGTATTATTAACTTAGAGCTCAAAATCCAGCTCACAATTCAGAAAACATATCGATATAGAGTTCACCTCGTAAGCAGCAAGAATTCGGATAAATTCCTTGGAAGCATCAAAGGAATGGTTTTCAGAGTGAGCAGCTAGGTCAGGATGAGTTTCCTTAGCCAATTTACGGAAAGAAGCTTTGATTTCTGCAAATGAGCTGCTTTGCGACACCTTGAGAATATCGTACGCGTTCATTCCGTCGAGCTCCGGCTGAGCCGCCCACTCCGCATTAGCGCTCAGCCAACGTTTTCCGGTGACATTTGGGTCGGAGTAGACAAGGAAATTGGGGGAAGAAGAGTTGGGGTTTCTGCAAAGATCGGATGAACACTGAGCCGGAATTGAAGTGAAGAGGCGGGGGCGACGGCCGAGAAGGCGGTGGAGCGTGGCCATGTTTAGGACTAAGATTGCCGAGAAGGGAATTGATAGGCTGAAATACGGTACTTCTTATTTAGAGAAAATCACATTTTTCCCCCCTGGGCTTATGATCAAATTGCACTTCTCCCTTGAATTTACATAAGTGCTGCACTTTTGCTCCTAAAGCTCTTTTCCCAACTTCTTTCTGACCAAAATATGTGACGTGAGATCCATATGTTATATGCCAATGTGAAGGCCATGGAGGCTACTTCCGTCATTTACAATCAGGGAGGAAAATGTAACGATAAAGTTCAGGGGACAAGTGCAACATAATGTAAATTCACATAAGAAATTGTAGCATCGAAGTTTTGGAAAGAAGTGAAATTAGGTGTAAATTGTAAAGGGAAGGAACTCGGTGAAGTGCAACTCTAGAGTAAGTTCGGGTTTCGAAGAAAAGTCACAATTTTTAAAATCAAATATAATTTAATACTTAGAAAACATTGAATTTTCTAAAATACATGGACTATAATTGTAATAAAATGTACAACATAAAAAATTAAATACAAATTCAGTAAATATGAAATAGATACAATTTAAGCTTGAATGACGTATGAAATGCTTATCTTGATTGAATGAGCTCTAAATCGTTTTTTTATTTTTTTTGTTTCTCGTTTTTATTCTTTTGCTTAAGTGTGAACCTCTCCTATTAGGAATTCGAATTTGAGATCACTATTTTGTAGTGATTAGTCCATTCCACTAAACTAATCACATGTTAGTCAAATCCGTTACTTTTGTTTCTACTAAGTATTGATATTTAACTAGTACATTACATAGATGTTGTGTTTCTGCCTTTAATTGTTGAACAAAATGTGTAAATGCACCTTAAATCTATAAAAGCTTAAAAGTGGTTTTATTAGTCAGATAATAGAGAGTAAGATTATAGGATAGGATAAAATCGAAGATACACAATACTTTCACGTTTATGTTCATTTTATAAGTTTTGCATTACATTATTCAACTTAGGTTTCAAGTTGTTAAAATTTGTTTGAAAACAAAAAATATCTTGGCAATTTAAAATCTTGGATAACTGTTATTTGAAGGAATAAGAGGCAAACTTAATAATTGGAGAGTCCAAAATAATGATTACAACAACAAATCATGATTTACCCCATGAATTTAATCGAGTCGTATTTTTTCCTCTAAACTTCAGTGTTGCACTTTTTTCCTAGTTCTAAATGATGAAAATATCTTCCACATTGACATTTGTCTTTCACGAGATATACTTTGACATGGAAAACGCTCGAAAAACGGAATGCAATGTATAACCATGTAAACGTTAGGTGATGAATTACCAAAAATATCCAAATCGAAGTACCAAAGTGAAGATATTCATTACTACAATATCCATAAAATTGCTGAAAATGTATCAATTAACTCTACACATGTTTTGTATAGCTTTTTGTATGATTAGCGCTCTTTCTACGAGAAATCTTCTGGTAATAATTTGAAATATAGGGGTAAAAAGTTATAAAATGAAAATAATTTTAATATACAAATTTAAATATGTTTAATTTTTTGATTAAATTTTGGTATATTGTGTTCATTTTTTTGTATTATTTCAATATAAAGGAGTATATTCATGTATTAAAATTTTGTTTATAGTATATATTTCGGTTAGCTAAGTGGTGAAAATCCTTCGAGAACCTTTTGGAAATGTTTTCGAAATATTAGGAAAATTTGTGAAAAATTAAAGAGTTTCTGAATTACACCATATTTTCGTTTATATTGATTCAAAAACAGATTTTTTTTTTATGTTACTGACCGAAACGATGAAAATTTTGATTTATGAGTATATTATGTGATATGTCTTAACTCTTCAATAATATTGTACTTTAAGGCTAAGAAGATTTTAAGTTAAAAATATATTTAAGTTTTACTACTTGATTTTGAATATGTTAATGTTATTAATTGAATTTTGATATACTTATTACTTATATATATATACACATTATAGACAAAATGTTAAAAAGAACAAACTTCGAGTTCATTTTTTCTTACATCCAATTATTGCATTTTACTTATTATTTTACTCACTGAAATCTATAAACCAAATATAGCAGACAATTATTTCATAGATCTGGTCTATGAAATTTTTAGACCTTGTCTTTGTAAATTCACCACCTCATTCATTTTATTAATTTGATGATGTGGTGCATTTACAACCACATGATCTATGAAATCTCATAGACCAGATTTATGCAAAAAATTTCCAAACATAGCCTAACTAAATTTGAAAACTACATATCACGTTAAGGTTGGATAACTACAAACTTTTGGTTGGATCGATCTTTAGTTGGACCGATTCAACCTCAACATGGTCTTGATTCTTAAACCATGTCAATCTTGAAAAGAAAAGGATCGTTTGGGCCAAAGTAGAGTGGCAGTCTCTAGCTTAGCCGTGATCTTGGGCTGATCCAAACTTTTAATAAAGATGGGCCGAGCTGGTCCAGATTGGACCAGCCCATTTAACAACTTAATTCGAAGTAAACTAAGGGGTACACATTTTCTAGAATTAAACCTTGATGCCTTTAAATCATAAAAAAAATAATGTAGTTTTGACCAATAATAATAAGTTAGATTACTCATTTCTCAACCCGTGCTCAATAATCTTCCACGAGATAAAATTATCAGGCATAAACTTTTTCCACTTTATAAGTGGCTTGAAATCAAAGGTATACCCGCATTTAATTCCTTACCTATGAAATAGGCAAATTATATTGCCAGTACTAGTATTTCTTAAGAAGCTTTCCTTTCATCCAAAAAATTGCAAAATTGAAATATCACCCACTCATATCACATGATTCATTAATTTTGTTCACGAAGTAGATAAGAATTTGGCAATTATTAATTTCTACTGAAACCTCAACAACTCTGTTTCCCACATATTAAAACTTACTCTCTCTACTGCCAAATGACATCACTGTCTCCACTTAAGACAATAATTGTCTTCAAAATTCTTTAAACAAACAGTAAATTGACGTTTCATGAAATCTTAAATCCTCAGCAGTCACACTGTCCCCACAATCTAAAAAGAATAGCACTGTAATTCTTTTTTTGGAGAGATTATGCATGAGGTAATAAAAATAAATATATTTCATATTCCATTGACATATTGTATTAAATGAGATAAGAAAAGGAACTAGTGGTTAACACATTGCATTAGAAACGTTTTCAAAATACTTGAAAATAATTTTATGTCAAAAATACGTTAGCATAAGGGGCTGTTTAGTTGCCTTTTTGGTTTGACTTGGCTTGTCAAATTCAATGGTTTTTGTTCGAATTTTTTTAAGAAAACTAGTGGTTGATATATTGCATTAAAAACGTTTTCATAATACTTGAAAATTAAACAGCAAGTCAAAGTAGTTGAAATTTAAAAATTGTTTGATGTCATTTAGGTGGAAAACGCTCCATAAATTTCCAAGTAATTTAAAAGAATATTATTTAAAAACACCACCGTTCAAATTTTGCATAAAGCCGTCTCCACTTTATGCACAAGCTTATAGTCATTTTTTTAGTCTCTTTTTTCACCTCCAAAAAAATAATCATTTGAAACAATGAGTAAAGAAACTCACGCTCAGATAAAAGGGAAAAGCGGGTGGCCGGCTTAGATACCCAATAGCTCTTTTGACTCCAAAAAAAAGAAAAGCATATAGTACTTCATATTTTGTGTCGCCTGCTCTGCTGCTATTTTAATCTCTGATCAGTCTTCAGCTTTTTCTCTTTATTCTCATCTCTATGTTCCACTTGTCTCCTTAATCTTCATTTCCCCCACTGTAAACACATTTTCATTCAACTATAAACCCCCAAGTCGTCTCTGCTCTGTTTTTTTACATCAGCAAATCTATAAACTCAAATCAATTCTTGTTTATCACTACATTTTGAATTCCAATTCTGTTTAGATAGAATCGAGAGATGGAGAAGAGATATGGTGAAGAAAGATGGCTCCTAGCAAATTCAGCTGTAAATTCTGTAAAAACAGAGGAGCATGAAGACGACGAAGAAGAGGAAGAAGAAGCGCTTTCGTTGTGTGACCTCCCAAATTTTCATCAATCAAGAAAAGAGAACGAAGAAAATACTGCTCCCTGTTACGCCATTAATGAAGCTCAAGAGGATTTCAATTTCTGCCGCTCTTTATCAAAAGAATCGGAAATGTGTGCAGCTGATGAAGTCTTTTACCAAGGCCAAATTCTTCCATTGCGAAATTCAGTGAGTTCTGAGAAAGGATTACTTCAATTCTACCCGAACCGCTCAATTTCGAGATCCGAATCCATGGATCATTACTGTTCGGGTGGATTAATTTCAAGTAGAAGTAGCAGTACCAGCAGCGGCAGCTCGGCCACCACCGCCACCCACCGGAAACATAACCCTAAACCACCACGAAACCTATTCCATTCACACCCGAGCCCATCGCCGAAAATAACACGTTTCAACAACAAGCAAAAAATTAACCTAAACGCAGCTAATTACACGAATACCGCCAGAAAATCATCATCATCATCATCATCGTCAGTATGGAGTATTTTCCGATTAGGTTTAGTAACTCCCCCACCAGAAATTGCATTTGGGGATTTCAAAACGCGAAACCCTAGCAACAACAAAAACTTCGGGAGTCGCAACAGTACAAGTACTAATAGCAGTGGAAGTGTTAAAAATGTTAAATCAGGGGAAAAGAAGAAGAAATTAATGGCGGATTTTTTCGGTGGATGCAAGTGTTCGGTCGATGCGGTTGATACAGTTCCTTCTAGAGTCGTTGTTATGAAAAGAAGCGCGAGTGAGAGTGAAGTGCGAGATATTGGAACTGACGAAAAGGAGAAGAACATGAAAAAAACGCCGAAGAAGATGATGAAAAAGCAGATGTCGCATTACCGAACATTTGAATGGTTAAAGCAGCTTTCCATTGAAGGCGGAGGAGATGAAGTTTAGAAGATTCGAACAGTTTAACTTTTTGTATCATGAAATTTGCGCATTTGTTTTATTAATTTTGATAATCATGTACTTAGTTTAATTTAATTTTCACTGTAATTGTATATGTGACTTATTAATTCTTCAGCTGTACTATGGATTAAAAGCCCTTACGCTAATTATTGTATCGATAACTTAAGTCTAATCCAATCATTTGGCCCCTGTAGATATCGTACCGTTCCAATCATTTTGGTTTTATCAATTTTATACTCAATTAGTGATATTTGTTTTTACTAAGTTCTTACTATGAATGATTATGAATTAAGTGTGTAACAATTAAAATGTTATTAGGACAATTAATGACACTTATTTAATGACACCGTTACAATATTTAAAGTTTCTTTTGTTACTTTATAGTACTATGTTATTAGTAGGGGTGTAACCGAGCCATAGTATCGAACAAAATATTGTTCAAGTTGAAATTTTGTGTTTGAGTTTGGTTTGATTACTCAACGATCCGAGCTCAAACGAGCTTTTATCGAACGAGCTCGAGTCAAGTATCGAGTAGCTTGGTATTTTACATGTCTTTTTTCAATAATTACCTTATCGAGTCGAGTTCGAGCTGAGCCTGAGCTTCAAAACATATCAAACGAAAAACATGTTCAAGCTTATTTGATTTGTTTGACAAACCGAGCTTAAACGAGATCAAACGAGCTTTTATCGAACGAACACGAACCGAATATCGAGTAGCTTGGCTTGATTTTCAGCTCTAGTTATTACTAATTAATAGTTAAAAGTAATAATTTAGATGTATATATATATTGACTAATATGTTTATAACAATAAAATCTAACTTATTGCATTTTCTTTTTGTTTTTGAAAAAAAATTATGAGCTCAACATTGTTACTTATTATCTAAACTTTTTAACAAAAACTATGTTATTGTCGTACTTGTCTATTACTTAAAAGTCTAATATGATTGGCTAAGTTGAAACACATTTTGTTACAAACCAAATATATTTATATATACCCTATTCCATAGTGCGTATGCTAGGAAAAATTATTTGGTGCATTAATTGTATTGGATGACGTGGTACAACATAAGAAGAAGATTAAATTCAATTCCTAAATTTAATAAAAAATTGGCTTCATAATCTCATCATTATCATGTATTGGTATGCAAACATTAGTTTGACCAAATCTCAACCGTTTGTTTTACCACGTCTTCCATGCAACGATTGTACCAAATAATGTCTCAAGGCGATTCTCGGCTCCTACATATATACCTCATTCAACGTGTACACTAAATCAGGATGTACTATATTAATTATTTCATAACCTGATAATGGTATCTCTTGTATAATCGTAATAAGCTAATATGTGTGTGAGGAGAGGGAAGTCTTGATCGTCAACCCGTCAACACAACGTAATTTTCTGTGAAGCTACATCTCTAGATTTAAGAATGCGAGTCAGTCGATTTCTAACCCGACCATGAGAAGAACACAAATACATTGGAAAGCTCCAACGGGAAATATGATGAAGTTGAACTTTGTCTGAGGGGGACTGTTAGTTGGTGATTGATCGTATTGTTGAATGGTATATATTGTTAAAGAAACAAAACAAGATGAAGCATTATTTGACCAAATTGATTCTTATAGTAGATAATAATCAATCAAACCATGCGATGATATTGTGTCACATGGTTTGAAAATCATAGTTAAATCTATCTTATAAGGTCTTGGACAATCCTCACCTCTCAAGCTAGTTTTCGAAGTAAAGTTAGATCCAAACATGTAAATGGACTTAACCCAATCCATATGATGAATTTTAACGGATGAAACCAACGACATTGAAATATATATCCTTTAGTTTTAACGAATAGTCATGTTTACCTGAAAAATATAGTATTTTAATTTTGCCAGATTAGTGGGATAAAAAGTAACTATATTAATTGTATTTTAAGTTGAAATAATGATTAATGAATGAATGAATGTTTAATGAAGTATAGGGAAATGATAATTAATGGCGGTGGAAGTGAGGTGGACGTGGGTGCGTTTCATGATTAGAGTGTGAACTTTTTCTGAAAGTGGCATTTCATCACTGCTAAGAAGCACGAGAGACAGGCAGAAATTAATCAAAATGAAGAAATATATACATAAAATAAATACAGACATGGAATTCGAGTTTTGCCGCTCATGTGCCCGTTAAATTGACAATGGGAGTGAAAACATGCACGAGTTTCAAAGACCCACAATTCACAGTACATGCTGAATTCCGTCCGAAAATTGACGGCAAAAGTAAATGTGTCAAAATGGTGGGAATCATGGTATGAAATGTGTTTTTTCAAAAAGTTTGATATCAAATGTGTTTTCTGGACTAAAGTTTGGTATCAAAAGTATTTTTCCCTCCTAAGAAAATTTGCTACGAGATACTTAAAAATAAGAAATTTGTCAAGAGATATTTATGTTGTGTATTTATCAAATGAGAAGAAAAGATTTAAAGAGCACGCCTAATGAATTTTCACGGCCTACATTACATGAGTAGTGCTTTCTGACTACATATTCAGTTAGTGTTTGATGTTGCTTACATTACATTGTGGTCCGCTTCTCTCTTTTCATGTTCCTGTTTAATTTGCTGGTCCAGATGTTGCATGCAAGTACTCATTTCTGGAATTATCTAACCCAACTTTAGAGAATTTTGTACATATATACTTTAAAATAATATCTTTTTTATTTGGAAAAAAGTTATGCGGACTTAACAAATTTCTCGAGTCCGATGCTATGTTTGGTGTAAGAAAGGCATGTAGAGCATAGCACATGAGGCGACGAAACATAATTGTATTGTATTATTTCGTGCTACTTTGCACTATTTGGGTACAATTATCTTGTTCTAAGTATATTATGCTCTTTCTATTGCAATAGGACTGTCATGCAACATGTGAATCGTTCTTTCTTGTTGTGGACCAGGTCGTGCTGGAGCTAATGTGTAACATGAGGTCGTATGGGGCAGGATTGCTATGTACCTTTCTTGTCCAAGTCGATCGCCAATCTAATCACGGGCTTTGCCTCAAAGAGGAAACGGGGATTATAATCCAAGTGTTCTTGAATCTTAGTGCTCAAAGCCCTACTAGGTTGTTCATACCTTAACTAGGTCCAATTTTGATTTTTTTCATCGTTCTCACAATTTCAATTTCGAGTTGAAGCCCGAGCTCGGTTCATAATTTGAAATCACACTTCGTGTCTTTTTGTGCTTTAACATTTTTAACTATTGTGCATCTGACCTTCTCATAAATTTTAAATTTTCAAGTTTTTGTTGCTCGAAAATCCTTGTAACCACATGTCTCAATGATCGGACTTCATCGAGACTTAGTGACCTTTCTCTAATTGACGGGGTCAATTTTTGCATGTGTTTTTTTTTCTTTCTTTTTTTGGTTTTCTAAGGGTTTAATCCCTTCTTAGGCGCGTCAGGCACATTGTGAGAACCTCTCTCAACACGAATTCTAACATGGGTTCACTGTTTTGTAGTGACTAGTCTCTTCCACTAAATTTGTCTTTATTATTTGTTACTTTGACATTATTGTGCTTTCATGTGTTGTCTACCTCTATTCCTTCGAGATTGAGGTTTGCCTTTTTTGTCCCTTTCTTTTATGTAGAGACTAGAGTGGCCTAAATCGATAACAAACTTTGATCCTTCTTGCGAGATTTCTCTCAACTTCCGTCGCCTCGACCTAGGCAAATCCTCGGTGAGGCCTTCTCTTTCCTAGTTCACAAGTACCTTTACCTTTCACAATCGTTTATTAGCTTTTCTACTTCTTAAATGAATGGGTGTGGCGCTAGCTGATCTACTCCTACTTACGACGCTAACTATCAAAATCTTATTTATCTTATTAAACTACTATTGTTAGGGTTGGTTTTGTTAAAGACGAAATGTTTGAGTTATTTTCAAAATAAAATGGTATGAGGGAATTTGTCTCACATTGAAAATGCAAAGAAACTTTGACCATTTTATTAATGCTTGTCTGACTAACGTGAAATCAACAATTTATTAAGAAGGTTTATTGTATCCATAACTTCATGAGTTCAAATCTTTTGGGTTACCTACCACAATAATAACTTATATGGATACTGAACTTATAAAAAAACTCAAATGATCTAAAAAATTGTTTAGGTGCGTTATAATTGATCCAGACTCCCAAGTATATATATATTAAAGAAAAAATTAAATCAAACCAACAAGTACACTTAGGAGGATACAAACATTTATATCCAGCAGTAAAGAGTGAGTACTTGAATCCCAAGAAGAGAAGGTGCACATTATCTTATCACATTATCTTGTACGATCCAGTTTTGGGACCAAAATAGTTAAACAGAAAAGTAACTTGTCGAATTGCTTGGATTTGGACCTTTAAGTCCTAAGATGAACAAAAGTTGGAGTTTCTTCATCCCAATTTGTTCTGTTCCAATATTCTTTCACTTTCCCAATTTGTTGAAGGGAAGGTTAGTGTCGACTTTTAATTACAATATTTAATTTAGGCACAATTGCAGAAAACGTCACAAACTAATCAGTGATTTTGAGTTTTCGTCCCAAATTATATCATCTTACCGAATTTGGTCCCGTAATTTAATATTTTTTGGAATATCGTCCCACCGTTAATTATGAGATGGAAATTGCGCATGTGTCCGTTAAATTGTCACATGACTGCTTACGTGTCATGACGTGGCATGAACAATTATACAATATTACAAAATTCATCCCACACTAATTACAAGACTGAACCGTCATTTCAATTAAATTAGAAATTTAGTATTGGGACTAAATTCATGCAAAATGGTAAATTACGGGATGAAATTCGACGGGTTGATATAGTTTTATATGAAAAACCAAAATTAGTTATTAGTTTGGGACAATGTTCCGAAAAAATATTAAATTACGGGACGAAATTCAGTGGGTGATATAGTTCCAGATGAAAACCCAAAGTCACTAATTAATTTGGGACATTTTCTGCAATTTTGTCTTTAATTTATTTAAGGAAGAAAAATTATGGCCTAACTGGAAAAGGCCCATATAGACTCTCTTAACACTCCTGGATTAAAAGGTTAAGCCCAAAATATTTCTTTATCTTTTGAGAAATTTACTCCTCTCTCCCAGACGGAATGCTCCAAATTTTTCTAATTCGGCTCTTTTTTATTTTTCTTATTTTTTTTTTACCTTAAATCAGCTGAAAATATTTTGTCATAATTCTTATTTTTTTAATGGCTTGTCATAAAAAATATTTATGATTTTATTTGGCTATTTTTCAGAAAAATGCTCCTCTCAAACTAGACAAAATATTTCTTCCACGGAATGGTTCTCCCTTATCATACTTTTTTTGGTTTCCCAAGGGTATTTAGTTATTTGACATAACTTAATCTCTTTCAAGGCACGTCGAACACATTAAGTGGGAACCTCTCCCAACAGGAATTCGAACTTGAATTCCCTACTTTGTAGTGACTGGTCTCTTCCACTAAATCAATCACAAGTTGGTATTCTCCCTTTTCATATGACCAACAAGGGTTGTCCTTTACTGGAAGATCCATTTAACTAGGTAAAAGTTTGATCTCGCTTGACAAGAACTATAGAATAACAGATAAAATTGGGTCATTATAAAGAAGATAATACTCCGTGTAAATTTGGACTTGTTTATCTTTATCCAAAATAAATTACTTGCTTTATTTGTCGATGCTATCAAATAACAAATATCTTTATCCAAAATAAATTTAATTCAAATAGCAAGCTTAAAAGCAATAATATTTAGAATCAATACATGTAATTTATCATTTTTCTTTGAGAAAATACATGTAAGACATAAATCCCATTGATTTAAGGGTCATCAAATTAAGTTAAATACTATCGCTCTTTAGGAGAAATTTAGATGTTACACGCCGTGCAATGCGCGTATTGGTGCATTCTCCTAAAGACAATTGTTCTTGTTGTGAACTAGCGTGGACAAGTCATTAGGAGAATGCACTCGTACATTACATGTCGTGTAACATCTAAGTTCTCCTCGTAAAGATTCCTCTTTTTGCGTCTTCCCAAAAACTGCACCTTCCGTGAATATGAACTTAAAACTGCACTTTCCTTGAATATAAACCTATCCTAGCCAAAATAATTTAGTCCATATTGTGCTTTTGGGTCACCTCAAATAAATCAAACTATTTCACCATCAAGAGTAAACTCTTGCTTCAAGATGTCCAAGAAAAGAAAAGAAAAGAAATGGGGCTATACCATGACTCTTATTAGGGAAATAGTCAGTTTTCGTGACTCTATAGATACTCTTACCATTTTCAAGACACATCACACAATCTTAAATTGACATACATTCTTATCTTTTTAGCTTTATTTTCGCAAACAATATATCGTTTAGCCACTTTTTTCTATTTCTATCTCTATCTCTATTTTTCTAATTTTTTTATTAATTATTTTTAATTTTTTTTAATAATTATAAAAGCATGAATATTTCTTAATTTTTTGGTGCAGACTAAAATATCCTTACTTAAATTGTAAAGTGATATTTAATTTAATGGTATTATTAGACATGGAGTTTTATTATATTTAATTTATCTCCTACGTAAACTCCTAAAATTTTTAACTTATCTCTTACGTAAGTATTTGTAATTTTAATCTTCTTCTCTTATAATAGATAAAAAGGAACCACTAAAAAATACTATTATTTTAAATAGCCCCTAAAAATATATAAAATCAATATGTTTTAGCATCAATAATTATTTAAGTAAGAAAATATTAATTTAAAGATTTAGTACAACATAAGTCATAAATTCTCTAAATATAAAAACTAAAATGAAATTCTCTTAAATATCATTATGCTACAAAAAAATATTAAAATTGAATTGCATCTTACTATGAAAGAATAAAAAATACTTATGACTTAGCTAATTACGTAATTTTACTTTGGCTAGAATAGAAAAAATATAAATAATATGGAATTCTTTTCGTAAAAAATGGTTTCATCGATAAAAAAAAATTATGAAATAATTGAAAACATGTGAAATTGGTGAACACTGGCAAAAATGGTGAAAATTTGGGTGAAACCGATAAAAAAAAGTGACACCGAAATCGATAAATACATTTGAAATTGATGAAAATTTGGGTGAAATTCGTGAAAAATGATGAAACCAGTGAAACGACAACATAAAAAAATGGTGAAATCGGTGAAAAAATTAATAAAGTCTGTGAAAACGTGTCAAATCAATGAAATTCAAGTGAAATTGGTGAAACGAACATTTGAAATCAATGAAAAAAATGTACTCCCTCCATTCAACAATAATTGTCTCTTTAGAGATTTGCACATGTATTAAGGAAGCTAATAATTAGCCTTGAATTTAGGAAAATATTAGAGTCATACCTAAAATACCCCTATTTATTTGGTTAGAAGGGAGAGAACAATTGCTTAAAGTAGAAGAGAGAGAGAGAGAGAAAAAAAAGGAGTAAATTAGAGTAAAATTGGAAGATATGTTATTAATGATGTATTGGAATCCTAAAGCGACAATTAATTTGAAACATGAAAAAACCTCTAAAACGATAATTATTTCGGAATGGAGGGAGTACGAAATAGGTGAAAACGGGTTAATATAATAAAAACATATAAAAATGGGTTATGATAAAAACGTGTGAATCAGTAAAAAAAAAGAGTTTAACCGACAAAAGAAGGTGAAACAGGTAGAAAAATCGTTTAAAATGGAAAAAAAGGACACAATTGTAAAAACAATGAAAATAAGTTATAATTGATAAAAAAAAATGGGTAAACAGTTAAAAAATATTAAACTAATAAAAATGAATAAAATCGACTAAAAAATAGGTTAAACCGGTGAAAAATGAATTAAAATAGGTGAAAACGGATTAATTCGCTCTATTTTATGACATAATAAAATTAATTTTACTCTAATTTACAAAAAATATCTATGAAATTAATTAAATACGTACAACGTACGTGCACTTTCCTAGTCCGTATAAACATAAATATTTTCTCTTTAGTCTTAAAAGTGAATATACTTGAGTTAAGAAGACATGATTAATTAGAGTACTGCGCTTCATCATGCCACCACGTATCTACACTTTAGAGAGAATGTCAAGCTTTTCTTTTTCTTTTTTTAAATTTTGGAGAAAAGGAGAATGTCAAGCTAGTGATAAAAATACTTCGGAGAGTGGATGTAGGCTCCCGTCCAACTACTTTACTCTCTTGCATTTTTGCATAATTATTGTAAAAAAGAAATATTTTCATCTCCGATTGGAACTTCTTCAGAAACATCTTATAATAGGAAAAGTGTCAATTTTTTTTGTGAAATTATATTGTTTCAAATTGATTTATCAAGATGAAAGGTTTTAAAAAGCTAATCTCTTTTTCTTTTGAGAAAAACAATTAAATTTTATTGATTAAGAAATATCTACAATTACAATCTCCCTAGTCCTCTCCGGAAGTTCTTTTAAAATAGTGGAAGATATTAACTTTGCGAATGAATGAGCCATCTCATTTTCATAACAATGAACAAATTTAAGGGGAAACTGCACGATTGTCCCTTGTGTTATGAGAAACCTAAACAAAACTTACATGTGAAATTTTTATTGAATCAAATCCCATTGTATTTTAGAAACTTTGCAATATCCCCGGTCCGTCCACTCCCGTCAATTTTTTGATGGGGGTGTGCACAAAATCTCCTTATACTTTTTAACTTATGTACAAAATTCACTTGTACTTTATTTATTTTAGCACAAAGTCCCCTTATTTTTTTTATTTTAACACAAAATCCCTTGTAACATGTCAGATTTTAAATCTAGGGATAATTTAGGTATACTAACTGAAATTTAATGGCGTTAGACAACTAAAAGAACTAGAGGAGAGTGTCCAGAGTTTCTGAAAATACAAGGGGATCTTGTTCAATAAAAATGCTTGGGAGCCTTTTGCATATTTTATGTAACATAGAATGGTATTGTGCATTTATCCCCAAATTCAACCTTAAAATATTCACCAAAACCCTAAATCATCGTCTAAATGTCTTCAATAATACTAGACAAGAGTTCCTCTTCTTCCTCCATAATGCTATGTATAATCGTACTACAATCCCCTTTCAAGACGAATTTCGACATATATTGCCTTTCTCAAGACAATCCACTGCCATCTTCATTTCTAAAGCCTCGACTATCTCCGATTTCAATTGTTGTTACACTTACCTTTTAGGCATATATATTTCGTAGCATATTTCAAAGTTCAAAATTACGACATAGCACATTTCAAAATTCTAAATTATAGTGAAACCTCGTAAGCAGTTGTAAACCTTTTTAGGGTTTCAATGGTTTAGTTTCGGAATAAAAAGAATAAATAATCTGATTAAAGTTTGATCGACTATCTTAACATTTTTTGCTCAAATTTTAAATAGTCATACCCTAATTATTAAGTTATTAAAAAAACCCAAAATATATATTAAGAATACAAGAAAAAAAAGTACGTAATTGTAGTACATAAAAAAATTGTCGCTATCTACCTACAATTTAGATTTTACTATATTTTTATACAATATTAATTTATAAATATCCAAGAATAAACCAAATACATATGTAGTTAAGAAGTATCTGTCATCTCATTATTGATGCCCCATTATTGAGACGAATATTAATCTGTCCGTAACCAAAAAAAGAAAAAAAAAATATGATCAATAATGGAGTATTAATCTATCCGAATCAAAACAAAGACAATCAAGAATAATATCTAAAAAAACATGTGGTTCTCATCATCTCTCTGCAAACTCCACCTTCAAATAACAACTCAACGCATTTTCCATACCCAAAAACCCACATCATAAAACAATTCTTCAACCCAATAATAATTAAAAAAAAAAAAACATGGGAGTTTCCGAAGAAGCTCACAACGTAAGAGTGTTGGGATCCGGAGACCAGACCGTAGTCTTAGCTCACGGGTTCGGTACGGACCAATCTGTGTGGAAACATTTGGTTCCTCATTTGGTTGAGGAGTATCGGGTCGTATTGTATGATAATATGGGATCCGGAACCACTAACCCGGATTACTTTGACTTCGAAAGATATTCAACGTTAGAGGGTTATGCTTATGATGTGATTGCAATTTTGGAAGAACTTGAGGTTCGGAATTGTATTTATGTTGGTCATTCTGTTTCCGCTATGATTGGAGTCGTGGCGTCTATTACAAGGCCTGATCTTTTCAAGAAACTTGTTGCCATTTCTGCTTCTCCAAGGTTAGTTTTAATTTTATTCTTTTTTAATGTGAAAATGTTATTACGTGAATTATTAAATTAGAATTTTTTTTTGAAGATTAATAAAGTGTAAAGATAAATCAAATAATAAGATTAGTGTAAAATTAGACAAGATGAAGGATTTCTATCTTTGTACAATTGTTCCGACTTTTGGGAGGGCTCTTTTTATATGTCCGACCACATTTGTCAATTTTTTTGGTATAGTTGAGAGATAATTGAGAAGAGAAAAAAGATGAAAAAAAGAAATATGTGATTGCGATACATCCACATGATAAGTATCTAAAAAGCTAGGATAGGTTTTCACTTTCTCTCGACTTAAATGTGACTTAAATGTACACGTTCACTTCAATCTCTATCTCTATCTTTACTATTATTATTATTATTATAAAAAAAATTATTTCTTAACTATTTATCCAGACTGTAATATTCCTATTTGATTTTAAAAAGCAAAAGAAACTCAAGAAGTATAGAAACATTAGAAATTTAAAAGACTTAACATAATACATTTTTCTAACTAAAATGTTTTAATAGGCAAAATAAACTTAAAAAGTATAGTTAGATTAGGAATCATAAGGTATAACTAGATTATGGGGCAATTTTAATTATAATTAAAAATAAAAACAAACAAAATATTAGTTGTATAATTGAGCAAGACCACGTAGCAAGATCCTAAGAATGACACAAGAGATGTTACACAATTTGATAGCAAATTTGAGGCCATATTGTGTGTATTTGGATTTTGAATTCACTTTATTAAATATTTAAACCCATTGTCGTAAAATTAGAAGATGGAAATTTAAATGTGTTTGTAATTTATACAAAATTATTAAGCTTTTATAGTTTTTGAAATTTTTTAAAATGAATTATATAGAAAATAAAGCTATGTATAATACTTTATAGTTATAGTAATATTTCTATTTATATAATTTTGTGATACGTTCAATTTTTCTGTTAATACCTATATTATTTATAATATTTTTGTGCATCATATTGTATTGAAAAAAAATCAACAGTAATTAATTTGCGCGTACAATCTCCTAGTTTCCATAAACAATTAATTTGAAAGAAGAATCAATTTTGAAATTTAAAACCAATTCTAGTAAAAGTAATTTTTTGAAATTATACTGGAATCAATTATTCTACAAGCAATTATGCAGGTTAAGCCAAACTCATCATAAGTATATTTTTCAACTTTCATTTAGGTATCTAAACGACCCTAATTACTTTGGAGGATTCGAACAAGACGAACTTCTACAATTATTTGAAGCCATGAAGTCAAATTTTAAAGCTTGGTGCTCTGGCTTCGCGCCATTAGCCGTGGGAGGTGACATGGAATCAGTAGCCGTGCAAGAATTTAGCCGAACTTTATTCAACATGAGACCCGACATTGCATTGAGTGTGGCACAAACGATATTTTACAGTGACATGAGGCCTATTTTGGGTCATGTAACTGTGCCCTGTCACATAATCCAGAGCATGAAAGACTTGGCTGTGCCGGTGGTGGTTTCTGAGTACCTCCACCAGAATATTGGTGGAGAGTCGATTGTCGAGGTTATGTCGACCGAAGGACATTTGCCACAATTGAGTTCACCGGATGTTGTGATTCCGGTACTTGTTAGGCACATTCGTTATGATATTGCAGTTTAATTTTATAACTTTGTTTGGTGTTTATTTTCCAAGTGATGTTTTAGGGGTTGATGTATTGGATTCACAATGTTGGGTCTCTTGTAAAGTGTTTGTGACAATTTCAATCATGTATGTAATCTTTTGTTTGAGTGAATTTTTTAAATTAATAGTGTGTCACTCATTCTCATAGATGATCAAGACGATTCCTAAATTTAAGTTGAGTGTATTACAATTTTTATAAGGGTACAAATCCAATAATTTAACCTAATTTGCCTTAGAAATATGATAATTTGTGGTAGGGAACAAAAAAAAGGTGTTGATGCACATGTGTTAATTGGGAAAAACGCAAAAATAATCTCATAATTAATGTCTGCAAGTGTTGGGCAGTTAAATAATTTTACCCCAAAATTTATAAAACTGAAACAATTTTGAGATTTTTTTAGTTCAATTGCGAAAGTGAATTTCACTCGCAGGCTGACAATTCTTCAATTTAAATTCAACTGATTTGCGATTGAGGTTCACTTTCTCAGTTGGGCCTAAAAAGTTGTAAGTTGTGTGGTAAAATTGCCGACCCGTATACTTATGGAGCAAACTTGTCAACGATCAATAGTTATGTGTCGAATTTTACTGTTTTCCCCGTGTTTATCAGTTAATTTGCCAAACCAAAATGGAAGTGAGTTGAACCAAATAAAAATATTCTAGTTGATTTTCAGATTTTCTAATAAAAATAACACATGGAATTTTTTGAGCTTAGTGTTTCTGCACACTTTTTTTAAATTCATACAGAATGGGAGTCCTCTCCAATAATTTTTAACCACTTCTGAGAAACTTGCTGAACCTGACCATTCTTTGCTTGCAATTTGATCAGTGGTTTGCTTCTTCCAAAGGGTTCCAGACAATAAAATCATCATGTTTTGAAGAAACTTTACAACCTTCCCTCAACATTTTTCTAAAAATATATAACTTAAATATTTAATATATATTTTTATTTCACCAAACAAGAGTGTTATGTGAAGGAATTAAAAAACATATAAAATGTTGACTTCATTCAGAGTCTCAGGGTCCTCTACCTAATGATCACTTGCATCAACATGATTGGTATAGTGGAATAGATTAGTCAATACAAAGTAGTGAACCTATATTCGAATTCATGTTGAGAGAAATTCCCACTTAATATGTCCGACGCGACTCGAAAAGAATTAAACCCTTAGAAAACTAAAAAAAATGATTACTTGCGTGTTTTTTTTTTAGTATGAGAATTACGGAATAGTAAACTTCATGGAAATTTTGTAACGAAAGTGCAATGTATCATGAATCTAAAATATCAGATGCATCATGACGATCACAATCAAGAGACAAATTAATTAAATATGGTTTCATTGCAGTTAGTCAACAATAATAATAATATCTTTTGAACATCAACAATTAGTTGTAATAGATCTACCATAGTTAATTGCTCATGAAAAATAAGTATAGTCTCCGTAAATCAGTAAGGAAACAAAAGTAAAATTTCCTTTAAATAAAGAATTTGATGTGATTAATAAAATATTTTAATAAGAGACTAGTTCAATTTAACGCACGCAAGCATAATTAGGTTTGAGATATATATATATATATATTTCATTTTGGCAATTAATTAAAGTAATTTTGTATATTGTTTCGATATTGTAATTTTGAATGGATGTATAGAGAAATGATGAACAGCATCATGCAAGGATTACAAATATACAATTTCATTTTTCTATTTCTTTTGAAGGTTACGAGTTGATCAATTATGGTAATTACTTTTTTTATAATTTGATTGTACTTGAATAAATTTTTGAATCAATGATATTGATGTAATACGATGTAAATGGCACTCTTAAAAAAATGACTTGGATAGAATTTTAATACAATGTAATAAGAACGTGCACAATAATTTTCAAATGAGCCAATAAACAAATTCCAAAAACATTGACTCAATTTCGGTTCAATTACTAGTGGGTCGTCATGCATTGGCAAAATGGGCTTTTTGTTGTGGGGATTGGGTTTATACTAGACTAGTAATATACCGTGTTAAAGAAATAGTGAATCACATTTTTTGTCCATTTTATGACCTGACTTTATCATTTTTATTTCTTTTAAATTTTTCGTAGCAAATGCGTCCCTCTTATTAATATAGTGTATCACATTAGTCCCTCTTATCAATGTAGTGTAACACATTCGTCCCTCTTAAAATTTTCGTAGCAGATTCGTCTCTTTTGTCAATGTA
This sequence comes from Penstemon davidsonii, assembly GCA_034814905.1. Classification (NCBI taxonomy): domain Eukaryota; kingdom Viridiplantae; phylum Streptophyta; class Magnoliopsida; order Lamiales; family Plantaginaceae; genus Penstemon; species Penstemon davidsonii. The sequence goes on from JAYDYQ010002688.1 coordinate 13,358,130, forward strand.
ATGTAACACATTCGTCTCTCTTAAATCCAAAATACATCCTAAAATGGAGGCAAACTTTCATTTTATTGTGGTATATCGAAATTAGCCATTTATTGTGTTTACAATATATGTCATTTATTGTGTCATCATCATCAATTTCAGTCCTTATCACCGAAATATTTTTAATTATCGCTGTAAATCATCAATTTATGTCTTATTTGACCGGTAAATTAATTTTTTTTAATTGAAAATCACCAATTTATGTCCAATCTGACACAAAAAATCAATTTAGCCAAAAATATCATTTGTTGAGTGACAATTAAAAATTAAGAATTTCATACTCTGATTCAAAATTTGCAAGTTCAAGTCATGTGATAGGTATATAACTTCATTTTTTGATGAAAAACGGTTAATGTTCGTTCGTCCATAATAGGTCAAATTCACATCACATTTGACTTAAATTTATACAAATTTCATTGTACGATTCTAATCTAAAATAAAAATTGAAGTTATAGACCTATCACGTGATTTGAACTTGCAAATTTTGGAGTAACAATATGAAATTCTCAGTTTTTATGTGTCATTCGACAAATGATATTTTGAGCTAAAATTAAAATTTTCGATCAGATTGGACATTAATTATTTTTACCAAAAAAATTAATTTTTAGGTCAAATATGACATAAAAGCGATAATTAAAATTTTCGATGGTAAGGACTGTGATTGATGACGACGACACAATAAATGACGTATATTGTCGAGGTACCACAATAATGGGCCGATTTTGAAACGCAACCACTTAAGAGAGCCAAAAATGAAATTTTGCCTAAAATGGACGAAAATTAATGTACGAATGTGTTACACTACATTCATAAGAGGGATGAGTATGTTACACTACATTGACAAAATTGACGAATCTGCTACGAAAAATTTAAGAGGGATGAATGTGTTACATTATATTGATAAGAGAGATTAATGTGATATACTATAATGATAAGAGGTACACATCTGCTATGAGAAATTTAAAAGGGACGAAAGTGATAAAGGCACGCCATAAAAAGGACCAAATTCACTCTTAAAGAAATATACCTAAATTATCCCAATTCCGTTTATGGACTTTCCGACACGTACATTCTATACGGCTGCCAAAGTGGTGAATTCATATTGGATCGGATCAAATTGAGTCCAATTTCATTTATATCAGTCGAATACAAGTTTTTAACTATACCTAACATTTTGTGGTTCACCAAATCTTGTCTGAACTGAATCATATTTCAGATCTCTTTAAAATTAAGAGAATTTCTAATTTCAAAAGTGCCAAAAAAACAAGTTTGTTAAAGAAAAATAATTATTCAATTTATCTTACATTTTTACATTTTTTGCAAACGAGCTCCAACATAGAGAAACTCAAATATCGACACATTTAGCAAGTTACTTCAAATAATTTAACAGATTTCGTTGGAAAATAGCGATATTAATTATCTGTTAAAGTTAGTTCATGTCGTTAGATGATAATATGATATTACAAAGAACTTTTTATACCGAATTCGGATTCATCATCACATTATATTTTGACAATAAACTTTTTTAAGTGAATCTAATTTATCGAACTTATAATCAAGCAATAATTTGATTTCATAGAATAAAATTTATCGTAGGAGTAGTATATTTAATTGGATTGGACCGGACCGTACCGGCCGGACTGAAACCGGATTGATATTAATTACTGCTCCGAGACAGCCCTACCAAAAATCCTAATCTGTGGAAATTGGCGATTTGCCAATTCTGATTAAAGGAAATCTTCTTCGTCTAACGTTACCCTTTTCCATTTCTGCCCCTCCTTTCACCATTTCTCTCTCCCAAAGCTCAAGCAAAGAATTCAGCTATATGTAACAGAGAAACCCCACTTCATTTTGTTTTTCTCTTTCCATTTCGCTGTTTTTTTCATTCCTTCTCCAATGGCTTCGGCAGTGGCGGAGCGAGTTGAGCTCGCGAAGCTGTGTAGCTCCAAGGACTGGTCAAAGGCAATCCGAGTTCTCGACTCCATGCTTTCTCAATCTTGTGCGATTCAGGACCTTTGGTGAGTGAAGATGGCATTAATTTTTGGTATTAGTGTTAATTATTGAGTTATTGATTTGATTGGTGGATTGATCTGTTGAATTTGTTATTTGTTATTTTTTGTAATTTGTGCTGTGAATTTTCCAGCAATCGAGCGTTTTGCTATAGCCAATTGGAGTTGTACAAGCACGTGATTAAGGACTGTAATAAGGCATTGCAGCTCGACCCTAAGCTTCTCCAAGCCTATATTCTTAAAGGTGACTGATTATTCTCATTTTCTGACGTTTCTTTTTGTGAATTGGATTTACTTGACGAAGATTCAGTTTCAGCTTGTAGTATCAGATTGGTTGTAGAAAAGAAATGTAATTTTGTTTTAAAATTTGAAGTCAACGTCTTGTCAAATCATACAATAGAAAGAAAATTAATGAGTCAACTTTCTAACTCAGGGATTATATCCTCATTAATATCTCTCACGTGTAGTGGCATTAGATTAATTTTTTTTAAGGGTTGCATTTTCTTCGTTTTTTTTATGTAATTAATGCAATAAGACGGTTGAACAGGAAATAATTATGATTGGCTTTTATTTGCCACATGTAAACTTTTAGTCTGTATAGTTCCTATAACTTGGCGTAGCTTGATTACACGCCATTAACGGGGAAAACGTAGGTGATTTGGACTAGCTTTGATTTTCCAGTAAAAAGCCGTACCTATGAGTTATTTATTTTGCATCTGGTAAGTTTTAATCGTATACTTCTGAAATGGATCTTGAGTCTTCACTTCCGGCACTCTATATGTTGCAAGTGTATATGCAATTTCACGACACAAATGATTGCTGGAATGATGAACTAGACCCAGAATAAAAACAATATTCCGGCATGCAGACAAATAAAGGACATGCATTTAAGAATAAAGAATGACCCAGATTCTTATCTCTTGGAGATACGATCTTTAACATGCTATGAAAAATGAGGTACATGAATGGAAATGAGTCGTCAATGTTAAACTTCACAGTTTATGGGAGAAAATTATCAAGTGGCAGGATTGCTTCTACTTGAATGAAAACATGAGGCTGTCTCTTCACCTTTTTAATGGATTGTTGGGAAGACTATTTATTCGTATTCTTATCCATATCTCCTCTTATTGGCATGACCTATATCTAGGGACTAAGAATCTCACCAAAAGTGTCTGTTCTTGAATCCCTGTGTATTTGAGCTGCAGATTGTTTTATCGTGTTTGTCACTTATGTTTTCTGTATTTAGATGACTTTTCCTATTAAGATGATCCATGATCATAAATAGTCCATGTCTAGTATGTTAAGTATGTAAATGTGATGTTGCAATGATGACGGCTAATTCTAGATGGGATTCAAATGGACTAACTGGATGCTGTACCTTCAAATGTATTAACTTTGCTTCATGTATACCCTAATGACATGTGTCTTCCACATTAGTAATTCTATTTGAACTTGATGCAACATAAATGAGTCAGTTAACCTAGTATTCTTGTTGACGTAATTGGGTTCACGGGTCCATTATAGTTTTTAAATTAGCATCTTGTCTCTTGATTCTTTACTTGGAACATCACCTAAATAGTCGCATGACAAAATTGTTTCTTCATTAAAAGTTTCTCCTGTCCAAGTATACTTCAATTCTACACTGAGGATTCTTTTTCCTGAACTTGGTAAGGTCGTGCATTTTCTGCTATGGGAAGAAAAGAGGAAGCTCTTTCAGTTTGGGAACAAGGTTACGGGCAGGCTGTTTGTCAGTCTGCAGATTTAAGACAACTTCTGGAGCTTGAAGAACTGTTGACAGTTGCTAAACAAAATGGTTCTGTTGCATGTCAAAACCATATGCTAGATTCATCTGTCTTATCCTCTCCTGCACCCGGTTCTGTAATTTCTAGTGAATCAAGTGAATTATCGGACAACCATGTGAAATCAAATGGAAAAATCGAACCAAGCAGCAATTCAAGTGATAAATTTGATGCCCATGAAGAATTACAGAATGAATCACATCTTAATGCCAAGGGTTACAAACTGTTCGGCGGTCAATCCAACAAAAAGCATGATGATAAAAAAACTGAAACTAATGGGATGCACAACAAGTTGGTGGAACAGAATGGGTTGAGTGATTCATCTGAATCGTGCAGTAAATTACCTGCACTGTATAGTGAATCTAGTGATTTTTCAGATATCCGCAATCAGTCGTTTAGTTTGTCAGACGAATTAATGAATGAGGCCAAGAAGTACAAAAAGTTCTGTGTTGCTAGGATTTCAAAGAACAAGTCCATAAATGTGGACTTTAGACTATCAAGGGGAATTGCACAGGTAAGTTCCCTTTTCTTTTTGCTGATATCATGATAACTTCACTAGTTATTTCGAGTATTATCCTATGCTCTCAAATGACTGTAAATTTTCTGGTTTATGCCTTTGGTAGTTTAAAATTGTAAGGATGGGTTTTTATATTTTGGAATTCACGACTCGTCCTTTTCTGATTCATATTTATGGTTTTTAGTATACTGGTTTGATTTCTATTGTTGCGAAGTGGAGGAGTAGTCTCTGAAAAACTGGAATTAGCAGAAGACCTCTAGAAAGTAGTTGTATACCCAAAAAAATATTTGCAGGTTTGATGAACATTACGCGATAGATTCATTACTTGGGTTTTGCATCTTATTCCTTTTCTTTCACCAGTCAATTTCGTGTTTGTTAGCTCATCATTACGTGGTATTAAGATACTGAGATATGTTTACTGCAAAGGAAAGTTGGCACATGAACCAGCATTTGCAGTCACAACTCTACTCTTGACATGAACATGCAATTTTCTATCTAATAAGTTCTTCACTCTACACAATAATGACCATCAAATTGGGATTAAACACAGAGAAGTTTATGAAAGGAAATGAATAGATTTCTAACTCAAACCCTTTTTGTTTTAATGCCTTGTCAGTCAAAATCTTTTAGGCCGATTTTACTTTGTTACTTGCTCTGATCAAGGTTTGAGATTTTGAATTTTCTAGCTCTTCACATTGTGAAGATAGTTCCCTCTTCTTTGGCAGGTTAATGATGGAAAATATGATTATGCTATATCCATTTTTGACAAGGTTAGTATTTCTTTTTCACTTTTGCTGTTCTATCTTCTCTATCACAACCCAGTTTTCCTTCATGTCATGTGGTTGAGAGGGAAAAAAATAGTGGCCACTATGTTGTTTCACAGAAAACTTCATCCCTTTACGTGATATGTCAGATACTAGAGGAAGAGCCTGATTACCCCGAGGCATTGATTGGAAGGGGAACAGCATATGCATTTCAACGAGAACTCCATGCTGCTATTGCTGATTTTACAAAGGTAATGCTCAAGGATTCAACACCCCCCCCCCCCCCCCCCCCCCCCTTTTTGTGGGCTAAATTTGTAGTCCTGGAAGTTGTGGTAAAATGTGGTTATTGGAACAGGCAATACAATCAAACCCATTAGCAGGGGAGGCCTGGAAACGACGGGGGCAAGCTCGAGCAGCATTAGGAGAATCTGCTGAGGTATAGATGCTTTATGTTATCTCTTAGAAATGTTTTAAAGGAGTATATGTTGTATTATTTTTATTAGTTGCATTGAATTAAATTCTAAATGAGAAATTAGTGCCACAAAATCACTGATTTCAAATAATACCAACATGATGCCTTATATACTGCACATATACGAAAAAATAATTTTAATTCCACTTGAACACACAGCCACCATACATTCTATTTTAAACATGGTATATGTTGACTATTTGTCTTTTTCGGTGATAATACTTCTAACATCTCAAGTGGTGTGGTTTTTTTTTTGTTTGTTATAAACATGGAGAAACTGTACGGAGACTCGTACTCTTTTTTCCAAGGTGCAAATATATGAGCCTAAAATGTCAAACTTGATCTTGCTGCTCGAGGTCAACAATTTTATTTGCAAGTCTAGAAAGGAAGAATTCATATCTCAGAAATGACATGGTTAGAGTACGAGGAATTGTTATCATGTTATAATATGATAGTTGCATTCAAATTGTCATTAGGAATCATTGAATGTTTATACATATATGCTTGTAGATATTTATCTAACATTCATATGTAGGTGTTTGTGCAAATGTAGATTTCTGTGAATTATCATGCATAATTCTCTTTTTTTGCCAGGCAATTGCGGACTTGACTAAAGCATTGGAATTTGAACCAAACTCGGCTGACGTATTGCATGAAAGGGGTATTCACATCAACTGATTCTTTTATGCTGAATATCCTACACTTGAAATACTTGATTAGATTTCCTTTTGTCTTAAGTATTATGTTCTTCAAGTATTTGTGTAGCATATAGCGTTATCTATGCATGTCTGAGGGCTTATTTGATGTAACTGGCAAATGGGCCGAAAACCTTTTACTTGATATAGAAGATTGAACCTCTGTATTTTAGCCAGAGACCTGTTATAGTCTATCTGTTATGATCTATTGCAGTTGATCTTGCTCTCCTGCTTCCTCACCTTAAGAATATAATCAAACAAAGCCAAATGACTATTGAATTCATTACTATACAAACATATATGTGCATAAATACACATAACACACGTACTAGATATTTTACTTGTATGTATCTTCTTGTAATGTGAGCATTATATCTGGATAACTTTTCTAGAGCAAATCTTAGGTAATTGATGGTTCAGCAAATCATATCTTAATTATCAGGGTCACAACCCAATTAAGAAAGTTAGGCTTTCTGAGGACAAGAAAATGTTGGAGGAACTTCCATGCAATTTGCATGAACAAGGTTATTGTAAAAAGAAAATTAGAGGTAAAAACAATGCGTAGCTTAGATTTCTAAAAACACACAAGACTTATCCTATGTAAGAGATGGGTGTGTATTAGATAATTATTCAGCCCAAAATGATATAGTTGGCCTCCTGATTTATCAGAATGGGAGAAGCAAAATTCCAAGAAATAGAACAGAGGTCAACTGAATAATGACACTGAACCATGCTGGGCCAGAAGAATGGTCTGTGGTTCCAGAAGTACGAAGATGCAATGATAAACAGGCTCGTGAGAGTGTGAGGGGGTTGGTTGACTATACTTCTGCACACAACTATCAGATATAAGAGAGTGATGGGAGCTTTAAAAAGAATTAAGGGGAAAAGGTGGGATACAAATGAATTTCCAGGGATTAGCATGGAGAGCATTATATTACAATTCGTCGAATGATGCTTCCATGACCACTTTATGCAAAACAAGTGGGCTTTGAAGGGAATCCTTCAGATATTCTGGAACAAGTTACTCATTGTTACAGAAGATGATTGTTGATGCTATATGAATGATTGTGTCCTTGTATTTGGTGAAAGCAACCTTGACGAACTGAGTAGAGTGCTCTCTATCCTCACTACATTACAACATTTCATAGATCCATTTTCTGTTTTAATTGTTTATCATGAGAGCTGAAGTATCAATGCTTTTTTTGTTTCCCTGTTTTCCCTTATAACTGTTTCTTGTAGTGCTACGTATCACAGCAATGACCTTGTTAATAATTAGTGCAGGAATTGTAAATTTTAAGTTTAAGGACTATGAAGCTGCTGTTGACGACTTATCAGCCTGCGTAAAGGTTGAAAAGGATAACAAATCTGCATACACATATTTGGTGAGTTCATGATATCTTGGGTTTGCATTTTACTTAGAATCAGCTAGGTAGAGTTATTTTGCATATATGCTAAAAGCATTTTGAGTTAATTGCAGTTTTTTTTTTTTGCCTTGGATAGGGTTTGGCTCTATCTTCACTGGGTGATTATCAAAGGGCAGAAAAGGCACATATGAAAGCAATCCAGATGGAACGGAATTTCCTTGAAGCTTGGGCTCATCTAACACAGGTATCCATATACACTTGTCCTTTCTTCTATAATAAAGTCACCTTATATATGAGATATGCTCTATCACCTCAAAACGAAATAAACTTGTCCCTTTTGTGTGCAATTTGTGACCAAATCGTGAAAAGACAAGCTTACAGTATGTTTCTTGTCATTTTCATCTTATTCCGTTTGACTTATATAAGGATTATGATGTTGCAAATATCATAATGTGCCTGTGACCTCGTTATTGAGTTTTGGAAATTATATACTATTTATTAGTGCATTAGGTAACTTCAGAAGAATAACTCGCGAAGAGTCTGTATGATAGAATTGAAATTGAAGTCTAAATATTTTTGGAACTTTGAGCAATTAAATTCTCAGGATTCCAAATTAAGTATGTTCATTCATGTGTTTTCAGTTTTTTCTTTGGTTGAACAAGAATTGTGGATAATGTTTTGATCTTTTGGCAGTTCTATGTAGACATGGCAAATTCTGAAAAGGCTCTAAATTGCCTTCATGAGATTCTTCAAATTGATGGGAGGTACACATTATGTTTAGGTTATTTTGGTTTACATACTTTTGTGTTATGTTTGTACTAGATGTTCCCATCATGAGAAAGTACTATGATGTTTTGAGTAACTAAATATCTACAAGTGAGGGATTGGATTTATTCAGTGAAATGTTTTATTCACTTGTTTACATGTTGTGTTTTGTCTACCTCACTATGTATACATGGTTCAGGTATGTTCCTTGTCATTCAAGCTCATTGTAATTTTAACAATATCTTATTGGTATGGAGCAGTGGATCTGCCTGCATCTTAGAAGCTGCCCATCTAGGCCAAATCTATTGAAACTGAGTCTTCAATTAATGTAATTCACTTTAGGTTTGCATATTTCTTATGTACGTACATATCATGTCTACCAAACTGATTGAAACTAAAAAAATGTAATTGCTGCTACGTTGCTTGCACAAGAAATCAAGTTTGTTTTCTACGTTGCGTCATAATACTGACTAGAAAGACAAAATGCGATTCTTGGATTAAGTTAGCCAAGTTTTCTTTGCTAAGCAACTAACTAGAATTTATGGTATTAAGGGTTATGTCGTGCAAAGCAATCATCACTTTTAAGTGAACCCACATGAATTTTCATCGCATTTGAGGAATACAGGAGAATACACAATTGATTCCATTTGCTGATCAGAGAATGAGTTTTTGATGACCTGCAAGGAATTCAGACAAATTGAGGATGAACTCTGCAATAATTTTGTTTTTATCTAGCAAATGATCTAGCTACATGGACCTTTTTGAGTCTTAATTGAAGCTTATTTTCTACACATTCTCTCTCATTCCAAGCTTTCATTCTGTATAATCACATTATCTAAAATGATTATCCTTGTGTGAAGGGTGAACCATCTCTTACTTTTAAGTTCAGTGGAGCTTCAATTGTGTTCAGTAGATATCTTTCTCAAAAGTCTTAGCTTACTCGTTTATTGAAATTGGGTGCAAAATAGAGCCTAAGATGTTATAAAGGGCTCAATATGATTTTGTTATAACACATTGGAAAAATATTTGATGGTCTAGTGATGTCTTTAGGTTTGCCAAAGCATATCATCTGCGCGGGGTTCTACTCCATGGTATGGGAGAGCACAGGTAAATTTTCCAAATATCAAGTTATGTTGTAAATCACTAGGTGAAATTTGAAGCACAAAGTATAAATGACAGTTACTTATGTTTGTGCTATATAAGTCTAAAGTTATGAAGTTTCATTTTTTGTTACTTTAATTTCTTCTTACTTGATTAAAAGGTAGAATTATTATTTGTAATTATGTATCTTTATTTCACCAGCCAGCCAATATTCTTCCTATCACGCCTTCTGTGAATCAGAAAGGAAAAACCATCATAAGTCATTTTTCTAAATATCTATATTAATTGCAAGGTTTAATATTTATGAAATAATGTTATGCTATATTTAATTATATCTAAAAAAATATTAGGATATGTTCTTCTTATTACTTGCAGAATCCCAACCATAATCTTTTATATTACTAATTTTGTACTATATTTCCTTATTTTCCAAGTGTTATAGCATTATTTTATATTTTATCCTAAATAAAACACGAAAGTTCATGGGGCATACTCCCCTGCCCAAGACATGTGAAGCACCTAATCTAAAACATCTCTACATCTTAAAAACTGGGATTTGATATTTTTCTATCTGGAAAAGTGTATTCATACTTGATATCTAATTCACTGTTAATTTATTGTTGCAGGAATGCCATCAAGGAATTAACGACTGGATTAAGTATTGAGAGCTCAAATATTGAATGCCTATATCTAAGAGCTTCTTGTTATCACGCTATTGGAGAATTCAAAGAGGCAGTATGGAAATCTATCTTCCTATCTCATCCCACCCAGTCGCCCACTCGCCCCGTTCCCAAAAAAGTTATATTTATCAGCACAATACTTTCCGTTAAGGATTTCTTAAATGAATCAATTATATGATGCAGGTGAAAGATTATGATGCCGCATTGGATCTCGAATTAGATTCAATGGATAAATTTGCACTCCAATGTTTAGCCTTCTATCAGGTTGTTACATGTATATGTTTCTAAGTATTGCTTCACCAATGTTATTTCTGGCTCCTCTCTGTTCACAAAGGTGCTGCATTCGACTTCCTCTACGGAATATGAGAAGTCAAATAATGTTCCTTATGTTCCAAAAGCACTCTTCTTTGTTTAAATTTGTGAAATGCCAGTGTTTTAAGTAAATTTTCACATTTAAATTAAAATTACATGTTATTTAAATGAAGGAATTCTTAATGGCAAAAAATGAGGCCATAATATGATGATTAATAACGAGAACGGTTTCATTTCCATCACATTTAATGTAAACTGAAGGCTGCAGGCGCTTAAAAATATATCTTTGATTAAATGACAAACATACTTGGACACACAAAAGTAGAATGCTGGCATCCTTTACCCAGAAGAGGGACTATTGTTAATATTCAGAACATCTTTTACATGCATATTACTAAATTATAAGATCCATTTGTTTAAAGCTCTTGCATATTTATCCTGGTTCACCATGATTTCTAGTAAAAAGAGCAAAAGTTGTTTGCCTTCCTTGATCTGTTTCTTAAATGACATCAATTAGCTGAAATTTGATTTAGAGAGAGAGAGAGAGAGGGTTTCAAGTCTTCATATCTCATTTCTTTGTAGTTAACACTGACCATCCTTTTTTTTTGGGAAAGATACTGACCGTACTTACGTCATGATTATAATGTCAATATACAAGTAGTTCATCCAGGAATAACGTATGATAAAAGTTGATTGTCATCCCTTATCAAATTTTCTATCATCTCCTGCAGAAAGAAATTGCATTGTACACAGCTTCGAAGTTCAACACTGAATTTTCTTGGTTTGACCTTGACGGCGATATAGATCCCCTCTTTAAGGTAAAATGTGTTCATGACTAAAATGCCAGTATTTTTTTCTGTGTCAATTCCATTATATCATTTTTTTTTTGGTATTGTACAGATAATTTACTGTCATTATACTAAAATCAAATTGATTATATCACTTGACTGCTAAGCAATTTTGGTATACTTTTATCGCTGTGTTTTGTTATCAAGTTGTCTGGCTAAGTTAATCCAAGTTATTTAACTTAGAGTTACTAATATGGTTCAATTATATAATCACATTACTACTATTACTACTATGTTTGTATATATTTTATTTTAATAGGTCAGAAGATAGGTCTGGTAGTGCTTATCATCTCTCCTATTCATTGCTGTGCACTGCCAGCAACTCAATTTACTGAATACTCAAAGAGTCATGAAACCTTACCGAAAATATTAGGATCTTCATCCTGCAGCAGGTTATGCACGCACAAATCACATAGGCACTCCCACTCAGTAGTCACCGTAGAGTAAAATTAAGAATGGGCAGGCTGTTGAAGTTTGCAAAGTAGATTTGAAGGTACATAATAAATAAATTGATGAATTACCAAGATGAACTTTAGGACTCGAGAAGATGGATTCTCACAGCATATTTTGGAAAGAGTTTTTGGAAATACTTCCTGGATTTTTTTAGGATTACTGAATGGTCTGTCTCACTAACCGAAGATGTTGAATTATGTGATAATTGAATAAAAAGTACATTAAGACATGCACCCTGAAATAACTCATACCTGGAGAGGAAAGGGCTCTCGAGCAATCGATGAAATGCAAAATGTCTCGTCTACATTTTTTATCTTAATCCCCCCCTTCTTTTCAGGAATATTGGTGCAAAAAACTACATCCAAAGAATGTATGCGAAAAAGTGTATAGGCAACCCCCTTTGCGAGATTCGTTAAGAAAGGGAAAGCTGAAAAAGCAGGAGTTTTCGCTCACAAAGCAAAAGGCAACTCTTCTAAAGGCTGCAGATTCTATTGGCAAGAAAATCCAGTATCACTGCCCAGGGTTCCTAGCCAACAGACGTCAGGTGATTGTTCATAATATTTAGTTAATATACTTATACTGAATCCTGAAAATCAATAATGGCATCCATTACATGTTCCGAATTGTACTCCTGAAATTACTCCTGGCTTGTAAGACTTTGCATGATGATTTCCAAATTATTATTTCCTATAATTTCTTACCAAGAGAATACTCTGCTACAATTCCACTAGGGTGATCTGGAATATGTACATGAAATGAATTTTTAGAAATTTTATTTTTCAAATAATCCTGCTGTTCTAGTACTCTAGTTAGGCTTTGCACCAACTGATGCTCATCTACACATGGGATTGTTCCAGTACCGAATGGCAGGACTTGCTGCTATAGAGATTGCACAAAAGGTCGTAAAGGTCTGGCGTTCTATACAAACTGAATGGAAGCATTCAAATAAAGGGACGTCAAAACATGGAAAGAAAGCAAGGCGAAAAGAAAGGCTCAATGCTACTAGTCAGAACAGAGGCGGTGCAGGCTGCAGCACCAGCAGCTTTTTTGAAACATCTGTTTCACATAGCACATTAGATGATAGATCATCTGGACGTCCCTCAATGCCGTGGCATGGTGTTTATTCATTGGCTGTTAAGTGGAGACAGATCTCTGAGCCATGTGACCCGATTGTCTGGGTTAACAAATTGAGGTACCTCATCTTAGTTTATGTATTTACATCAAATGTGCTAATATAATTGGAAAGTTTTAAAAAATATAGAAAATTGTCTTGACAAGTTATGTTTGATTTTACTAGCAGTTGGAATTAAGAATGTAATGAGGAATGTGTGTGTGTGTGTGTGTGGCATACACCAGAACATGTTTCTTTAGTTTCTGATCACTTTATCATTCTGCAATTTAGTGAGGAATTCAATTCTGGATTTGGATCACACACTCCTCTTGTTCTCGGGCAAGCTAAGATTGTACGTTACTTTCCAAATTTTCAGAGGTAAAGCTATATCATTCCTTTCAATTCAATGATTTTTTGGGGGGGAGAGGATTTTATCTGTACAATGTTTTTAAAATGAAATATTTTTTCGAAGGAGTGCTCATTATTTCTTGATCTGCAGAACATTGAATGTTGCCAAAACAGTAATAAAGGACAATAAGTATGTGCGTGGTAAGAAGGACAACCTCATTTATCTGTATGAAAGTGGGAAACTGCAAGAAGTAAGTTAATTTGTTTTCCAGCTCACTAAGTTTATATGTTGCTATTGTTTTGGCTGATTATCTTTCCCCTTGACCATAAATGATGAAAGAAATATGAATCAGATCATAGGAGACATTTTGCATTTTGCGATCACTTCATATAGTATAACTGCTAAGAGATTTTATTTCAATATGAACTGAAGTTCTCCTAAATCTTAGGTTCGGGAGAGTTTTACATGATGTCCCAACATTATTTTCCCAAATACAAGTATGTTTAGGATTTATAGCAAAAAATGGACTCAGTGAAGCTGATTCAGACGCACAAAAATTGTCTAGGTAATGGAACATCAAATTAGGGGGAAAAAAAAAGAAGAGTTCGATTCCCACAAAAAAATCTCGGAAAATAGTAAATAGCTTTATTTAGGAATATTTGCGGTCACTAGACCACATGAACTAATTATTTAGGCCTCATTGGACCTAAAAACATGGTATTCAAAGGCTTAGTGCAGTCAAATTTCTGCTGAAATTGAGACTTACATGTTTAAAACATAAAGTGTTATTGTATGAGTGTGAAGAGAGTTGAGTTTCTCTTCATGATGTTTACATGCACCATATTTGCCTGTTTGGTTTTCTGCCTCTGTGCATTAGTATCATCTTCATTTAATGCTTTGTGGATACTGTGTTACTGAACTAAAGAGTTTTGTCTTAACTTGCAGATAATGAATGCAGAATCCTGCTCGGATCTTTACAAAATTGTGGGTGAGGACTTCTGGTTGGCTACTTTGTGCAACAGTATGGCAGTCGAGGGGTATTTTGTTCATGTTCCCTATCTATCAATTTTATTATCTCTTGGTTTACTCAACCCATCTTCTGATATTACACCATTGTGTGGATTTTATAACTTGACTTCCTTTGCCCATGATTCTTATTCCAGAAAACAACTTGAAGGAACAAGGATCACCCTAGTAAAAACGTGAGTGCTACCTTTTCTTAGTAGGCCGTTGATTATTGATATTTGTTGACTCATTCATTAATTGCTCCATTTTTCATTACTGATTATCTTTGTTCACTGGGCACGTTTATCGAGTTATTTGTTCCAAACAGGGACCAAATTGGATATGATTTTGCTATCAAAACACCTTGTACACCTGCTAGGTGGGGTGACTTTGAAGTGGAAATGACCTCAGCATGGGAGGTAAGTCTAAGTCCTCGCCGGACCCCACCGTCTTTAGCAATCTTACTTCATTTTTTTACTAAGCCCTCTTGGAAAGCACTATGATGTGTATTTCTTCTGAAGCTAAATGCAAAACTACCCCTATGTTTTGCCTAATTGGCAAAATACCCCATGTGTTATTTTTGTTAGCAAAAACCCCTTATTTTTTTTATTAGCAAAAAAACCGATTTGAAATTCCTTAATAAGTCAATAGGGAGATTATCGTCAATTTTTTAAGTGAACAGGGGGTTACTTCCAATTTTCGAAGTTAACAAGGGGCTTATTGTCAGTTTTTAGATGAATAGGAGTGTTTTCACTTTTTATGGTGAGGGTATAATAGTCATTTTTCCTGCAAAATATTTACTCTGCCTTGGGAGGGTTTTTTTTGCTAATAAAAAATAGCACAAGAGGGTTTTTGCTAGTAAAAATTACACAAGTGGGTTTTTCCCAATTAGGCAAAGCATAAGGGTTATTTTTGCATTGCACTCTTTATTTTGTCCTCTTTGTTAATTATTTAAGCTTGAGAATCATGTCATGAGGACAAAAACTATTTAAGTGCTGTTTCGTCTTTGTCTCATACTGTTCCTTGATTTCATTATGTAGTTCGCTGAGTCGTCCTTGCTATATTTTTTGGGTGCACAATTATACGTCTCGCCTTGTCTTAGACTTTTCTCACAAAGTCTTAATTTTCTTGGGTCCTTTTGAAACTTCTTCAAAATCATGATATCCGTTCTAGCTCCTGAATTCTTTTCTTGTAACCTTCCTTAAATTTTATCATATTAGTGACATTGTACATATACAGATTTTTAGTGACTGAAACTAAATCCATTTTCTCTGAATTTAATTTATATACACACCTTGGATTTATACCGATTGACCTGATTCATTGATGTGCAGGCACTATGTGATGCTTATTGTGGTGAAAATTATGGGTCTACAGATTTTGATGTACTTGAGAACGTGAGGGATTCAATTCTAAGAATGACCTATTACTGGTAAAGTTTATATCTATTGTTTATTCTCTTTTCTATGCTAGAGACTGAGCTTCCGTTTTCAGGTATAATTTCACGCCTCTATCCAGAGGTACTGCTGCCGTTGGATTTGTAGTGTTGCTTGGACTATTTCTTGCCGCTAATATGGAATTCACTGGAAGCATCCCAGAGGGTGTGCAGGTGGACTGGGAAGCTATTCTAGAACCCGATCCTAATACCTTTATATCTTCTGTAAAGAGTTGGTTATATCCTTCTCTCAAAATCAATACATCTTGGAAAGGGTACCCTGATGTATCGTCAACGCTAGAGACGACTGGCTCAGTTGTTGCTGCGTTAAGCACTTACACCGATTAAGAATTTGTGCAGGTAAACATGATATAATTTATTGTGGACGTTTAAATTATACCGAATATGTAAATCTTTTGCTCATTTGTCCACTTTTCCGGAACTAGACAAGTCGCATTTTAGGTTCAACAAGAGTGGAACCTTAACACTTTTATTTTTAATGTTACACTTTTGATGCTATTTTTTTTAAAAATATTATGCACTTTGGATCTGACGTTCCCTTTCCGTCCAATTTAGTGCAAAACAAAGCCATGGGACCAAAAGTTCAAAAATTGGATGGAAAAGGGGGCGATAGGACCAAAAGTCCAAAGCATTTTAAAAAATTGGGATAAAAGGAGCAATTTCATGAAGCATGGGATAAAAGTGCTGATAGTACAATCTTGTAGGACTAAAAATGCATATTTGCCTCTGGAATTATCAAATTCTTTTATAGTTTCTTGTACATTTACTTTAAAATTAAATATAGCTCCTCTGTATCTGTGTGCAGATCTTTCAAAGTAAAAAACGGTTCATTAGGAATGAAGATCAAATTGAGGCAAGATATCTCACTTGGACTGGTTTACGATTTTAGCCATATACTTACTGTATATGTAACATTATACTACAGCTTTTTACTTAGTTGACGAAATAGGACAATTTTTCTTTTAGAATTTGCCTGTATGCATTAAGATTTGGTGTTATGATGCAGAACAGGTAGGTTAAATTATAATTATAACAATAACCTTTAATACTTTTTGGATAATATGCAACTTATGTTTGATTAAGATATTACTTATTCTACGACGGTGAGTTTCTTAACTTTTCTCAATGATGTTTTGCTAATTATTTTTCAAAAAGTCCAATCATCAAGTTTTGGATTTGTAGAATTATTAAATTATGCTGTTTTTGTAGTGGGGTAGACAGCCAGGGCATGTTTGTTTGGCGTTTGGGAAAGTAGTTTGGGAGAGTAGTGGAGGTTTGTGAAATAATCTCGATTTGCGTAATGTTGTTTGTTTGGGTTTTGAGAGAGTGGTTTGAGAAATAAAGTGGGTGTAGGTTTTTTTGAAAGAGTTGGGTTGTAGGTGTAAGATGTTTAAGACTTTATGTCAAATCATGTTTGTTATGTGAGATAAATTGTGTAAGAGATATGTTACTTTATGTCAAATCAAAGTAGAGTTTGTATAGGTTTTGTTTAGAGATAAGAAAATTGTTGTTTGTTTGGCTTTTGAGCGAGTAGTTTGAGATCATTAATAGATGAAAAGTTTATTTCGGAAAATAGGAAACATGTCTGTTTTGCCATTCCCAGACACGAAAAAATTTTGGGAAACGCCAAACAAACAGGCCCCCAATCTTTTATTAAAAAATGAGTGGATGCAATCAGGGAATAGGCTGGCGCCGCACTTACATTATCAATCCAACACTTCTACACATTAAGATTTTTCAATAACTACTACTCCCTTCGTTCAATATATGCAGCTCTAAAGATTTTTTTTATTTTTTATTTTAAATGTCTGTTGCTTTAGAGTTTCATTGCAATAATAATATTTACCCTTTTTCCAATTTTATTCTTATTTATTCTAATGCTATATTAATTAAGGGTATTTTAGATATTCTTTTTACTTTTTTACTAAAATTCATGCTATTTATTAGGTTTCTTAATAACTGTGCAAAACTCTAAAGCAACATATGTTAAGAAAGGGATGGAGTATTTTCTAGAATAAATTAATTTTTTAAGGCTTATTATTAAGAAGAGACAGAAAATTAAATGGAGTGGAGGGAATACATCAAGGCATGTTTGTTTGGTGTTTGAGAAAGTAGTTTGAGAGAGTAGGGGAGGTTTATGAAATAATCTCGATTAACGTTATGTTTTGTTCGGGTTTTGAGAGAGTTGTTTGAGGAATAGAATAGGTGTAGATTTTTTTAAAAGAGTTAAGTTGTAGGTGTAAGATGTGTAAGACTTTATGTCAAATCTTAATTGCTATATATGAGATAAATTGTGTAAGAGATAGTTTATTTTATGTCAAATCAGAGTAAATTTTGTATAAATTTTATTTAAAGTTAATAAAATTGTTGTTTGTTTAGCTTTTGAGATAATAGTTTGAAAAAATTAAAATAGGAAAAATTTATTTAAAAAGTAAAAACATGTTTGTATGACATAAGAACTTAAAGCAGATGCGGGCCCGTCCATGCACTGAAGGTTGGCATGAGAGTGCAGCTGAAATTACTAAACTCTCCTTGTCCTTACTTAATCAGCGCCGCTCTCGGTTTTGCAATTACTTTCCAGCTGCAAGAATTTCTCCAAGGCAGAAGAAGACACAATAATAATCTTAAAAATGGAGAAAAAAAAGAAGCAAAATTTGGATGGAACGCGTTTTGACTTTTGATAGAGTGAATAAGTAAGAAAGAAAGAAAGGAAATTTACAAGGAAATTGTAATATTTTGAGTTCGAGTCCCTGTGGAAAAACACGCGATAGTGATATGCAAGATTTTGATGGTTTTTTAAATTCAAGAGTAGTTATGGCAGCACCAAAAAATTTAGGTAGACATAACATAGGGATTCACTAACCCCACCCCCCCCCCCCCCCACCCCCCCCCCCCCCCACCCCCCCCCCCCCCCACCCCCCCCCCCCCCCACCCCCCCCCCCCCCCACCCCCCCCCCCCCCCACCCCCCCCCCCCCCCACCCCCCCCCCCCCCCACCCCCCCCCCCCCCCACCCCCCCCCCCCCCCACCCCCCCCCCCCCCCACCCCCCCCCCCCCCCACCCCCCCCCCCCCCCACCCCCCCCCCCCCCCACCCCCCCCCCCCCCCACCCCCCCCCCCCCCCACCCCCCCCCCCCCCCACCCCCCCCCCCCCCCACCCCCCCCCCCCCCCACCCCCCCCCCCCCCCACCCCCCCCCCCCCCCACCCCCCCCCCCCCCCACCCCCCCCCCCCCCCACCCCCCCCCCCCCCCACCCCCCCCCCCCCCCACCCCCCCCCCCCCCCACCCCCCCCCCCCCCCACCCCCCCCCCCCCCCACCCCCCCCCCCCCCCACCCCCCCCCCCCCCCACCCCCCCCCCCCCCCAACTATACAGGGCTGTCAATAGGTTGGATCATGCATTACCCAAACTCGGCTTCATTTATGTTAGATTAAATTCGGTTGAATCTAGAAGTTGCTCGGATTTATATTTTTCAAGTCCAACGGATCTTTACCAGACTCATCCAGATATTGTATCTTTTTCAGATTTAATACAATCTTCGATTTTAAAATTTACACCAATATTATTTTCTAAAACAAGTTTGTTAACTTTACGATTTTATTTAGTTTAACTCACATGCTCAATTTTTTTTAATAATATTCATATTGTAGATTGAAATATCATAAAAATCAAATTGAATGAATTAATTATTAACTACTACTTTCTTAAACTTTTATGGTATAACATTACTAATTGCTAAGGCAAGCAACAACCCCCTCGTCGGCTGGAGATGGATCTCCCCCCGGAGGGCACGTGCGTTGCACGCGCGCGTCCAAGCTATATTTTTTTTTTTATTGTTTTTGTTTAAAAATTAATTAATTTAAATGTGTAAAAAAATATATAAAAACTTTTTAACACTTATTAATTATGATTTAAAGTTTTCTTCAGAAAAGAAACTTAATTAACCATAATTTTGAAAGATAGTGTTTGGGTGACCATCAAGTAGTATAAATATGAAGGAGAAAACATTATATCTTTCAAAATTATGGTTAAGTTTTTTTTGAATAAAACATTAAATCATAATTAATAAGTGTTAAGAAGTTTTTATATATTTTTTACACATTTAAATTAATTAACTTTTAAAATTAAAACTAAAAAATACTCTTGAAGGGTGTGATATTATTAACGTTTTCAAAAGAAAAAACTATTATTAACAATGATAAAAATTATTATATAGCAATCGATGTCAATTTTTTTGGTCACTTTTTTTTAATTTAGATATGTCTTAGTTTTAAAAAATATAATATGAATATAAAAATATGACTTAATTATATTTATTATTATTGCAACTTAATTTAAAAATATTATTAACAATGTTTTGTTTTAGTGTGTAATAGTTGTTGTTTTTCTTTTCACTCCAAATGCATTAATAATAATTATTGTTGTTTTCCATTAATTATGGAGAGAATTGCATTTTTGGTACTGAGCTATAGGTCAATTTCCACTATTGGTACTGAGCTTTATGTGTCCAACACATTTGGTATAGAGCTTTAACAAATTGTGACACATTTGGTACAACCGTTAAAAATTGCCGTTAAGGGGTGACGTGGCAGTTAAGTCTAATTGCAAAGTTGATGACATTACTTATGTTGACTGATAATTTTACCTCATAACATTTCAGGTTACCAAAAAAGCCCCACATCTCCAAATTTAGTGACGATTTTAGTCCATATTGTTGCCAAATTTCAAAATTGACTCGAATAAGACCACGTGCGGACCAATTTAATTTTTTTTACTTATTTTATTTAAATAACTAATTTTATTTATAAACAATATTAATAAATTAAATAATAATTTAACATAAATATCACCAAAATTAAGAAAACATATTCTTTTTAAATATAAGATTTATATAATAGCATTAATCTATTTAATATTTATTAAAATAAAAATAATAAATTATATAATAAATAACTATTTAATATTTATTAAAATAATAATTAATAAATAATATAAAAAAATAAAAAAAAATTCCAACCCCTTTACCCCACCCCCCCTTCGGTCCCAGGCCACCGCCGGCCTGGGTTCTCCGATCCCATGCCACTGGGAATTGGGGGAGGGGAGGGGAGGGGAGGGGAGGGGGTGGGTGGGTTGTGTGGGGTTGGGAATTTTTTTTTAAATTAAAATTATTTATTATTTATTATTTTAATAAATTATATAGTTTTTAATAATATAATTTATTATTTTAATAAATATTAATACTATTATATAAATCTTATATTAAAAAATAATATGTTTTCTTAATTTTGGTGATATTTATGTTAAATTATTATTTAATTTATTAATATTGTTTATAAATCATATTAGTTATTTAAATCAAATAAGTAAAATTTTCAAATTGGTCCGCACGTGATCTTATTCGAGTCAATTTTAAAATTTGGCAACAATGTGGACTAAAATCGTCACTAAATTTGGAGATGTGGGGCATTTTTGGTAACCTAAAATGTTATGGTCAGTCAACATAAGTAATGGCATTAACTTTGCAATTAGACTTAACTATCACATCACCACTTAACGGTAATTTTTAACAGCTGTACCAAACGTGTCACAATTTGTTAAAGCTCAGTACCAAAAATGCAATTCTCTCATTAATTATGTTTACTCGTTTTTTATTTTTATGAATGTCTTATTATTATTATTGTTGTTGTTGTTGTTGTTGTTGTTGTTGTTGAGAGTGGGAAAAGTTTGAAATTGAAATAAATGTTTTGTATTGTTGGTTCGATTGGAGATGACAGACTAGGCAAAGCAAGCAGGCAGAAATGAGGGGACTATTGCCTGCTTCGATTGGAGATGACCTAATGATATAGCCAGAGCTACATACCTATCGCCATAGCAAAGGCGTTTAAAATTACATAGTTGTCCATACTCATATAAGCTTCTCCATATCACTATCAAATGAAAAAGGAAGAATGGGTAAAAAAGAGGGTGAATAAAGTGTGATATATATATATATATATATATATATTATTTATTTATTATCGAATTTGAATTTTAAATAGATCGAATTAAACTAAATCTATATTTATTTTATATATTTTGAATTTTTATTAGATCAGATTCACCGAACATCTAATCAAAATAAAAATCATCATAAATAAATAGGATTCGATACAAATTAAAGTCCGTCCCATCGACAATCCTACTTAGACCCTTTGGAGTTATCTACCATGAATTATATTGGGCCAGGGCCCACAAACCCAAACTTTCAGATTTCGCCCAACTTCCTTTGACCCAAATTTTATTTATTTATTTATTTATTGTCACTAATGGTTTAATCCGCATATTCATGAGTAATAAATTTGTAGAAGAATGTGGAAATCCAATCACACACGCAATCATCCTTGTCCACCGATTTGCGCTTAATAAAAGTGAGACTAGCGACATTTATTCTCATTGTCAAAAAATCTTAAAACGTAGAGAAGTATGTAACTCTGAAAACGAGTTGTACTTGTCGCGATTAGGACTTTAGTATTTGATTTAACTTTTCAAAATTCTATTAAAGTTGTACGTTATAAATTTGTTGAGCTCAGATCATTATTCTTATTAAACCGAACATGAACGATATAGTCATATAACTTTTAAGGCTCCATTCGAGCTCAATTTGATAAATTAATAAATAAAAAAATATTCGTAGAAGTGAAGCCATTCACGTGTTGTTTTATTTTATTTTATGAAAGGTGGCGAGGGCGTGAAGCCATTCGAGTTTGTTCGATTAAAACACGTTCGAATCCGAATCATTTGAAAGCCAAACTGAATTTAAACATAATTATTCCGACTATGCTACATGGTTTTAGATACTCTACAATCAAGAAACAAATATAAATTTCTTAGATGAATACTCCTCAATTTCAATAGCCTCACCGCGTCATAAGTGAACATGCAAAACTTGAATCTGTAAATCTCATTAGTGTAAGTATATGTGACACAAAGATATATAGACTTCAAGGGTGGTTGCCCTAAACAACATATAATATCACAGAAAGAAAAAAAAAATATTTCTTCCAAAACGATGATGACCAGATTATGCCTCCCAGAGCAATTTTCAATTCCTAGACCCTGTTACTTAAATTTGGACTTGAATCGGTTATCAATTACATAGTTAAATATTCAACTGAATTATATTTTATGATGATTAATTTGATTAAAATATTATTGAATTGAGAAATTCAATGTCTTATAAAAAAAATAATACTCCATAAGTAATCGAAACATTAGAAAAAGAATGTTAATTGATGTAAGTCTTGTAGTAGTACTCTTTTGTTCCTATACCTTAATCAAGGGTCGTGACCAACATAATCATGTAGTACTACTCTTTTGTTCCAACTGTACAATGAAATAAATCCTATCACTATCAGCCGTTAGATTCGTTTCACATTTGAACCATTATTTTTCCTAGAGGACACATTCGAAACATACTTCACCACATTAAGAAAAATACACCACATAAAAGAATCAAGTTTCTTTTTCATCCTTTAACTGCATGTATTGATAATAATAAGTAGGGCTGAGCATGGTTCGGGAAACCGACCGAACCGAACCGGATCGAATGATTCGGTCCGGATCGATTACCGAATCGAAACTTCGGTCCGGTAATTGGTCCACGATTTTTCAGGATCGAACCGACTAGGAACCGAAAATTCGGTTCAGTTCGGTTCGTACCGTTTCGGATCGAATCTCACCCGAAATAGGACCGAACCGTGGAAAATTTGATTATTTTTTGTTTTTTGACCGAACCGGAAAATTTTATTGTTTGTTCGGATCGAACCGGACCAAATTGGACCAAACCGAAACAAACCGTTAAATTTTATGGTAAAAAACCGAAAAAATTTAGAAATCGGGAAACCATGGACCGAACCGGACCGTTCGGTTTTTGTATCAAACCGGACCGAAAATTTTGGTCCGATAAACGGTCCATGAATTTCCAGGACCGAACCGGCCAGGAACCGAACTTTGGTCGGTTCGGTCCAAATGCTCAGCCCTAATAATAAGGGTGATTTACACCCCTTAGGTTTAATCATATTACAAGGAATCCCTGATATTTTAGAAATTACAAATAGACCCCCTGTGGTTCAACAAGTCCTACAAAGACTTCCCCAACAACTTGTAAAATAGTTTATAAAAAACACCCTATAAGAAGTGTTCTTGTAATTTTTGAAACTATAGGGAATTTTCTATAATTACGATAAATCTTAAGGGGTCTGAATGTAAATCACCATAATAAATAAGGAGCTTATTTGTGTCATTTTCATGTTGAAATGAATATTAGACATCAATTAAAGAGTTAAAAACGAAAAAGGAAAAAAAAAATTGCGGTGACAAAAATAATTGATGTAGATCACTTGATATCCAATTGTTAGTGTAATCAGAAAAACATTCAACTCTTCAAAAATCTGATAAAGAGAATACAATTAATTTTGGTCCGATAAACGGTCCATGGATTTCCAGGACCGAACCGGCCAGGAACCGAACTTTGGTCGGTTCGGTCCAAATGCTCAGCCCTAATAATAAGGGTGATTTACACCCCTTAGGTTTAATCATATTACAAGGAATCCCTGACATTTTAGAAATTACAAAGAGACCCCCTGTGGTTCAACAAGTCTTACAAAGACTTTCCCAACAACTTGTAAAAAAGTTTATAAAAAACACCCTATAAGAAGTGTTCTTGTAATTTTGAAACTATAGGGAATTTTCTATAATTACGATAAATCTTAAGGGGGGTCTGAATGTAAATCACCATAATAAATAAGGAGCTTATTTCTGTCATTTCCATGTATACATGTTGAAATGAATATTAGACATCAATTAAAGAGTTAAAAACGAAAAAGGAAAAAAAAAATTTGTGGTGACAAAAAGAATTGATGTAGATCACTTGATATCCAATTGTTAATTGTTACATAAAGTGTACAATTAAAAAAAATAGGCATAACCCCTAATCTATTAAATTTCACTTCTCCAGAATAGTAGGACCAATCCTAGTTGGACAATCTCCTCGCCAGTTATGATATCGATTTTTTTTTTCACTAATTAATTATTGACCCGATCAGAATCAAAGTCTTAACTTAGTTTATCCAATATTTAATAAAAAGAAAATTACTAATTTTATTTTGGGACAAGGTCCATTTGACTCATAGAGTGATTTACTACTAGTGAATTGGTGAAAATGCAACATCATATCGTTAGACAAAATTATAACTTCATTATTGATAGAAACAAAACACAAGCAATGAATAATGACTATAACAAGAAAATGATATATATACATAACCTCTAGCTTGTTTTTATCGCTATACAATTGTGTACGCTTTGCTTGCTTTTATTTTTCGTCAATTTTCAGATAAAGATTTTCTCCCACCTGCTAAAGAAATCGTTGATTGGTCTTCACAAGCCAGTGACGACCGATGCAAACATATTAATGATCATGTACAAATACGTAACATATAAATAATATAATTACTAACATTCGATGTACGAAACTTTAAGCAATAACTCTAGCAATTCGAGTCTACATATCATGAAGATTTTCGCGTTCTCGTCAGCCGGAAAATAAACTGAAGATACCAAGATCGAGAGGTTTTTATATCAAAATATGCAACTTCCTCACTTTGTGAATAATCGTCCGGCATATTGGACAAGTATTAAATAATTCATCGTTGATTATCCTGCATAAACAAATTGTTAAACACATTAGTTACATTATCTCCTTTTCATTTCTTTCCTTTTTGGTGTACAACACAATGCATGTACAATTTAATTTATTCTTTCTTGTACAATTTAAAGTTTGATGATACCTAACAAACGACATGACATAAGGGAGCCACGTTCTAGTATTTAAAGTTTGCCAAATAGCATACTTTTATGAACTTATTGGTCATCATTCTTAACAAATATTCCAAGAATTGAAGTTGTCATTTCTGCATATATTCAACAACAAAAACCAAATAATAACAAAATGGTGACAATTATTTTTCATAGCCATTTCTACTGACATCTAATTAACAGAACTTTTTATTCATCTATGCCACTATTGACAACGTGTAACACTTAATAATAACAAAAAAAAATTACAAATTCAGCTTTATTTCACTATATATAGATTATATAGAGAGACTTGGATACATTAATTAATCTTATCACTAAAGTACATTAATGCTGAAAATGAATTGAAGAATGAATGTGATAATGCTTGTCCTGTAATAGTTCTTATACTATTATGAAAAGTCAAATCTATAGTTGATGAAGTTCATCTATCAGCAATTTAAATTTGACAAGAAAATAGCAATTAATTTATCCCAACTACCGCACTAATAATTACTATGAGGTGCAAAATATACATCAACAAGGACAAAATATTTTCTAAATTTGAAGAACATCAATACTTTAAAATCTACTGTTTAATATTTAGCATAGGTGCACTGCAATTAAATAAATTAGTTGTATCACATTTTTTTTTATATAAATAAATTACATTAATTGTACCACGTTATATGCAGTGTTTTTACGAAATAATTTAATATTCACCTTTTGGCGCATGTGTAGCAAGTAATCCGATGACCACAAGGAACGAATTGACAACTTCTCGGGTCGTCGTAGCATATAGCACATATCTTTTCGTCGTACAAGTCATCCGACGACGATGAACTTCTACAACTGCCTTCCCCTGATTCTAAATCTTCATCACTTGTCCCGTAAGAAATGTACACAATTTCCTCCTTTGCTACCAATAATCTACTGTTATTTGACCACCAAAAAGAAAAATAAAATTTAAGGTATCAAATTTTATTTAATTTGTGATTAAAGTAAATTTTCATTAAGTCAATTTAACTATTTAAGTGATTACATGATTGGATGTATCTGCTTTAATTATTGATCTGAGTAGGGCAGGTGTACATGTAAGTATTCACATTCACATACATATAATCCATTCCGAATTTTAAATACGAATATTTGTCTGTACCAGATTTCAAAAGTATTAATGTACATGCATTTTGCCTTTTTTTATTTTGGAATCCAATGCAACTTGTAAACATTATTGTTCAATACCCGAAAAGAAGGTATACCATTTGCCTTGTATGTACAATTGTACTGTATACTTACTCACAATATCTAACTTTGAAATTTTGCATGTGCAACTTGTCTTTAATTTCATTTCCTAATTAAGTTCTTATTTTTATTTAATTTTATTTTATTGTAAATTTTCTTAAGTTCTTGTTTATTGCAGCTACTGATTTGTGTTGGATTTGGATTATTATACCTCGTGTCAGTTGCTCTTGCATACACTCCATGATCAACTTCCTCACCGTCGCAGTTCCACATCAGTTTCACGACCAGTGCAATAATCATCAAAAATATTGCTGAAGATTATCATGAAGATTTTATATTAAAAATTATCTAAAAAAATAGATATTATAATTAAAATTACCATTTGACTTGTTGAACTAAATTACTATTAAAAAAGTTCATCGAGTTCTTGAAAAGAGCTATTTTTCCTAGGCTCTCCAAATGTGTATCGTTTATTAAAACCAATTGCTATATTCTTCATTGTTAATTCATTTTAGTAATAAGTGGTGACTAATATTCATCAAAGGACTAAACAGCCTTATTTCATAAAAAAAAAGTGCTGACCATTCAATACACGTCAACTGAAATCTTTATATTGAATAATGTAATTAATTCAGAATTATGCAACTAAGAAATTGATTATCAATAAGGGTTGTGAAAATTTGCTCTGACAGCAACAATTATCGCTCTACAGTATCGCTAGCTATTACTAAATTAACACTATGGATTAACTCATCAAAAATCTCATTCCGACAATAACCAAAGGTGCTGACCATCAATCCTTTGGGTCAAAAATTAAATTTAGTCTGAAATCACCAACAAAGCATAAGAAGTCAAATGCTTGTTTTATCTTTGAAAAATAATTAATTTTTCTAGGAAATTTTAAAAAACAATTGGATAATATCTTAAGGATTACTTGCATATTGTCTCCCACTCTTGATTAATTTCAAAATAAATTAATACTACTAAATAACAATTAAAGTTGACCATAAGATGGAATCATTCTTGTAATTAAGTAATTAAAACATGATTGATTACCTACCAATTATTGCTACATAGAAACCCAACCGCATTGCATCTTCAAGCTGAAATCCCTTTTCATAGTCGTCATGCTGCAACTAATATCATATTCATATATAATTAATAAATTAACCCATTGTTAATTTTGAACAGAGGATTACTTAAGGAATAATCTTCATACAAATATTAATTTAGCATAAAAGCAAGGAGTATAAAATTAAGCATATACAGTTAATCAGAAGGTAGTATTTAATTACCTTATTAAATGTGACGTTGACAGCATACTGACTGAATTCAATGAAACTTTCTGCCCAATAGTACATTCTAAAATTTAATTATGTCCCCTAGGATTGCTGGCTGCTCCACAAAATTAATTTCTGAAAAAAAAAATGATGTTGGGGGGTCTGTGTAAAAAAATAAAATTGAAAAGATTAAAGAAATAAAAAATTCGATTACCTTATGAAAATGACCTCCATTAATTTGCCTGCCGAAGGATATTAAAATTCCCAGAAATTGTGTAAAAGTATTGGAATAATTTTTTAGCTATAAACAGAGAATTGGCAAAAGAAAAGCGAATTCTTGATTATTGATTGGTGAGATTTGCAGAAAATTTGGAGTGGAAATGAACAAGAAATTTCATGGTTTTAGAATTTAAGGAAGGGTATTTTGTGTGTATGAGATTCATGAAAGAGTGCGAAAACATTTTGTTATAATCAAATCAATGTTTCTCTGTCATTCATGAGGTGAGCCGTAAGAGAAAAGGGGGCAAATATATATATAGGGGTGAGTGATGGGTCTTTTTCTTTTTCTTTTTTCTTTTTAATTGAATAATAATTTGGGCGAGGGTGAGTTTTTTTTTTTAATCGGATGAATGTGAGTAGATAATATTTACTGAAAGACACTGTCAGTGCAGTGGTACTTGTACTGGGGTTGGTCCTACAATTAATTCATCTCTAGATCGATCCAATTATTAGTTTTGATCGATCAATTTGATTAAGATACATGATCAAATTCAGAATAAATAAAACTAGTATGGAATTAAGATAATTCAGTATGTTAAAATATTGGGTTTTAGACTTTTACTTGTAGTACTAATAAGCTAAGAAAATAGTAGTTTATTTAAGTAGTAGAAGTATATTATTAAGAAAATTTGTATTATTATATCATACCAATAAAGAAAAATATTATTTACTTTAATATTTATTTTCATAAATTTCTAAAAAAAAATATTTTCATATATCTGACATTCACCAAATAATTTAAATGTTTTTAGTACCTTATTGTTTTAAAATATTTTGAAAGGAGGTGGGAAAATTCACGGGAATTGATTGTTTTAATTTGGATTTTAAATGACAAATTAGCTTTTTTTATATAAACAAAAATGATAGAAATTTTATTAATCAAGATTGTTCAACATAATTAGGCTATAGAGTTCAATAAAATTGATGAAATTTGCTAAAGAGTGAACCGCTCAATTTTATATTCACTTGACTAATGAACACTGGAAGGACTCGAATAAATTACATAGACTTGATATCTGATGAAGGATAATCAAAGACATATGTATATTTTTAGGGGAAAATGCATATTACTACCCTGTGATATCGAAAACCTGCAAAAAACTACCCTGTGAAATTTTTTTTGCACCAGACTTCCTTGTGTTTTCAAAAACCCTGCAAATTACACCCATTCCGTCTCCCTCAGTCAATTTTTTGACGCGCGTGTATTCTACGCGCCAAAAATGCGATTTTTTTTTGTTCCTGACGTAATTTTTCATTCAAAATGACAAGAATACCCTTGTAACTTTGAGTCTTTGCAGAAAACTTCCTTGTGTTTTTTAAAGTTTGCATAAAACCTCCTTGTGTTTTTTAAAGTTTGCAGAAAACTTCCTTGTGTTTTTTAAAGTTTGCGTAAAAGTTCCTTGTGTTTTCCACCGTTTGCAAAAAACTTCCTTGTACTTTTGGAAGTTTGCGTCAAACTTCCTTATGCTTTGAAATGTTTGCAAAAAACTTCTATGTTTTTCTTAATGTTTGCAGAAAAGTAACTCATATTTTTTAATGTTTGCGCAAAAAATTGTTGTACTTTTAAACGATTGTTCAAACTCCCTTATACTTTTATACTATACCCATAATTTTGTATCTTTTAAACTTCGCACATAATATCTCTTCTTTTCTTTGTTTGTTCCATATGAGAAGCGAGAGAGAAAAATTAGTGAGAGTTTTTGTAATTGTAAAAATATAATTTTTTTATTAATATATAAGGGGTAATTTAGGCAATTCAATTAAAAATTAACGGTGTCAATGATTAACGGAGAATGGGTGTAATTTGTAGGGTTTTAGAAAACACAAAGAAGTCTGGTGCAAAAAAAATTTCACAGGGTAGTTTTTTGCAGGTTTTCGATATCACAGGGTAGTAATATGCATTTTTCCGTTTATAAAAATATAATTTTTTTATTAATATATAAGGGGTAATTTAGGCAATTCAATTAAAAATTAACGGTGTCAATGATTAACGGAGAATGGGTGTAATTTGCAGGGTTTTTGAAAACACAAGGAAGTCTAGTGCAAAAAAAATTTCACAGGGTAGTTTTTTGCAGGTTTTCGATATCACAGGGTAGTAATATGCAGTTTCCCCATATTTTTATTCGTTTTATTTAGTAATTAAGTCTCCTTATCTTAGTTCTTTAGTTTGCTTATTTTGGATTATTTAGTTTTCATAGGAGTTTAGGAGTTATTCGTTTTCCTTCAAAATCATATTTCATTTTATTTAGTTACTTAGTGTAAAGTCTTATATAAGAGTTGTAATCTTTATTAGTACGAGCTATTGAAGGTTATCACTCTTTTTTTTTCTTTCTTTTTTGGAAAAAAAAGTGATGCGGGTTTTTAGCCCCTAGATCCAATTCACCATAAATCCGAATAACTCTGAAAGTGAATTCTTGTTATCCAAATCCCTGCAAAACAAGGGAAAGACCCTCGGGGATGGGGCTGATTGAGCCTCCTACAATGCCTAAAACTTAAAGGCAAAATATGGATACAAGAATGTAAAGAGTGATTATGTCATTAAGTCATACATTTATTTAGGTGTATTTATACATGATCATGAGATTCCTTAATGGGGGATGAAATCCCTTGATTGGCTTTGGTCAGTCTTACCACGAGTGTATGAGCCTCGTGCATCATACATATATGAGGGACTTTGCCGGATTGAAGGATTGCTCCAGGAATTTCTTGTGCATGAGATGTGCCTTCATATTATTAATATTTTTTCTGAAGTTATTTGTCGCAGATCATTAGTGAGCGACTTCGGTGTAAAAAAGAAGAGAGATTTGTTCTCTCTAAAGTTCACGGGTGCATATTTCTTGCACTACTAGAAAAGTTATAAATTTCAACTGATTATTTTCAACGGATTTTAATCAGTTGATCTGATGGGATTTGCCTGTAGAATAATCGCTATCATGCCCAACTTCAACTGGAATAAGAGCATCAAATCTTCTTTTTCTGGGGCGAATCTTCATCAATTTCAGTTGCAGATTGTCGTGATCATTGTTGAGGTCCAATAGCGTGACATTTAGGATTCAATGATTGATATTTTGTTGAGCAAATCGTAGATTTATACAATCTTTCGTAAAACTCAGTTTTTTTTCCTTCCTAAGGCGAATTCTAATCAAACTTAATGATTGAGTCGTGGTTGGTGTTAAGGAGTCCAACACCGTGATTGTAATGTTCACTTCAAGGAATTGATGATTGATAATTTACAGAAGCAAGTCGAGGACTTAACTCAACATCTAACGATGTAGTGTAAACAACTATGTCATTAACGAATGGAACATGGTTGACCCAATGTCAAGTACAAGGCTTGACTAATAGTAATTGTTAGTTCAGTCCTTATTTTGCTGATGTTAATGACACTAATGTGAACTCCAGGATGAGTTCTTTCCAACCAAGGGCGACTGAAGTAGAAGAACCCAAGACAATCGTAAATTTTTATTCCCTTTTTTCAGTAATTAGGTTTCTTTTTTTTTTTAATCTTTTTTCAGTTTCCAAAGAAGTCTAACAGTTATTCGTTTTTCTGTCATATTTTATTTAGTTACATGTGAGAATCCTATATAAAGAGTACTAATATTCATTAGTATGTGATATTGAATGTTGTCAATCTTTTTTTTTTTTTTAAAAAAAATATTTGTTCTCTCGGAGATTCATGGATGCATATTTTTTGTGTTCTTCATTGTAATTTTATCTGATGTAACTTACTTGCAAAATAGTCGTTATTATGCTCGGTTTCAAGACTGTCACAATCGTCCCAATGTTCAACAAATTATGCGCCTGATCTCTAAAATTTCACTGATCACCATGCTATAAGCCGCTTCAAAATTGACCTCTTTCCATCCGCGAATGAGAGCTAGCTTTACATTTTTCTTTTTTGGGTAGTAAATACTAAATAATAAAGTTCGAACGAAAAGCTAGCTTTACTGCTTCCTCCAAGTTGAATGATGATACAGTGTTGTAAACTTTATTGTGGACATGAATAGGGATGCATTTTATTTTGTGCAACACTAGTTTCAAGAAAGATTGTACCAACAAAAAAAAAAAAAAAAGGAAAGAAATATGACAAATTTCCTTTTAAATGTTTGGTATTGATGACAAGGAGTTGAATCCCTTTATTAACCACAATTCCCACTTATATGTTCCTTATACAATAAATACTAGTCAGGCAACATATCTGGAGTTCCCTAGGAAATAGAATTAATCATGCTTAAATTAAATTCATCGACTTTAGATGTCATGTTCCTTCCCTAAAAATAAAAAATAAAAAAATTCTAGGTTCCTAGTTTTAGAAATTCATTTCCTAGAATTAGGGGTAAACAAGATGAGTTGTGTTGAACGAAACATTTTCTTCAAGTTAGTTAGAATTTTGTATCGAATTTGAATTTATATTTTGTCTTGATTTGATTTTTAAGTGATATAAGCTTGAATAAATTTTTATTGAATGGGCTTGAGTCTATTATTGGATGTTGTGAAACTTTTACATGTATTTTTTCAATCTTTAGCTTATCGAGATGAAACAAAGCTTTAAAAATGATAAAAAAAAAATAATATTATTCAATCATTATTTATATATAAGATAAATTGAGCTCAAACAAATTTTCATCGAATCAAATATCGATGTCCATGCTACCTAAAATATATAAAATCAAACCCCACATACTCGCATCATACTTGAAAACTATATTTCTAAATTATACGGCACTCAAGATAATATAAGCAAGCAATTTCGGGTGTAAATTTAGAATAATCATAAAGAGGGAAAAAGTAGTTACATCTTGAAAGAGCTATGATTAATCATCAAATAAATTGGAATTGTAAAGTAAAACCAATATTGATTGATTGCTTGTGTCCAAAAGGACAGATGTACCATAGTATAGTATATCTGCAGACATTTTAAAAACGTTGGATCAATCACCAGCTCACGGCTCACCTCAACCGACAATATAATGATGTACTTACTATAAATTAACAGCACTAGAAAACTGAAAAAGTATATACAATGGCATATTGGCATGTGTTTGCAAATATTCTGTAGATTTGGTTACATAAAATATATTTAATCACTTGCAAATGATATACATTTATGCTTCGCCACTCTGTTATATAGATCTGAACTTTAAAATGCAAAAGTATTATAACTGAATTAGAAAAAGAAAAAAAGAATGCCTAATGTCTTTCAATTTCAAATTCATTTAGACTTTTAGTTCCGTAACATGATTAAATACTTACAATTAGGTATTATTAAAATAGTTGGATTCATTAGCAGTTGGGATGTCAAGTGAGTCGGTCTAGGTCAACCTAGAATTGGAACAAACAAACCTTGTTTGTTTGCAGTCTGGACTAGAAAGAGACCAACCTTAACCGGATATGTCTTAGTGTCTTGGTTGGCGTGCGAACCAATAGTCTAGTTCGAATTGTGATCCTGACCCACTACGTATTTATCAGTACTGATTGACCCTATTATTTTTTAAAATTCTATATAAAATATTATATTTAAGAATATTAATACTCATTTTTTTTCAAGTATAGATTTTAAGAAACCTAGTGAGTACCTTTGTAATACTTTACATTTTATGAATCATTTGTTTCAAATTTGAGTAAGTTAAGTTAATTAATAAATATTACAAGCTTAGTTTTATAATTTGTTATTTTAAGAGCGATTTTTATATTGCCAAAGTAAATAACGACAATTAAAGTCTCAATTATATATCCTCCCGTGTCTCGTGCCACAATAAGAACTAAGACCATCACAATAATAATACATTAAATTGCATTAAAATTACAATATGTTAGTAATATCAAGCTTATCAACCTTTATTGATATTCGACTCCATTGCAAATTGTTATTCAAGCAATTCATTTTCAAAATTGGACCAATCCAAAGAAAAATTTAAAAATCGGTAAATATCAAATCGAATTCAAATTGGACTCAATGTGTGTGCACTCTAAAGATTGTGGATTGTAAACCAAAAACAAAACACACTGTTTTAAGTCCAACTAGTCAATTATTGAATGTTTTAAGTGAAGTTACTTTTTTTTTGTTGTTTATACAGGAGCAAAGATTATTAAACCTTGTCACTAATATTTTTATTTGTTTTAGAACAACCTAGTCAATAATTACTACCATGACAGATTAATAAAAATATTCACAATACGACACACTAAGACCCGTGTTGGGTAATCACACTTCCAGCACCAGCAATAAAAACAATGTGCGTTTAAAATATTCTTACTTTCGGGATTTGATTCTCAAAGATCTTCCTTCATGTGTTGGGTCATCTTACAATTTTTTTTTTTTAAAATCCTTTTGAAAGCCTTTCGATTCAATTAAAGTGGCTTGTTTCATTGTTATTCATTGCAAAATTGAAGATATGTGTTTTGAGAATGATTGTTTCAAGTTAAATATTGCGGATGTCCATTATTGTAGGAAAGAGTCGGATTTCGTTGCTCGCATATTGTTTGAAGAAATTCGGCATTTTTTGGCATGTTGACCATAGTTTAAATTTCAACTCATCCCTCATGGATCTAACTTTGTCGCTCATAACCTAGTTGCATGGGCCTTTGGCCTTAATTGGTTGGATCAATTTTGTTGTATTCCATTTTGTTTACTTCTTAATAGTGTTTTTCGTGATGGGGGTTACTCTATATTTGACTTTGTTGTAACATTTATTTAATTTTCATGGAATGAAATGTTTAATTATAAAAATAAAATAAAAATTAATAATAAAACACGAATCCAGAGGTGAATTTTAAAGTAATATTTAAAGTAACAATTTAACTTGTTATTTTTCAAATATATTAAATTAATAAAATTCAAAATTGTGTTACTACAATAATTTTCATAAATACGTTGATGACAAGATTCATATTTTAGATGCAAAATTTGAATAGTGATACATAAAGGAGGTATGTGGATGGATTTTGGCCCAGTTTCGCGGGTTTCGTGAGACCGGGCCAAAACCATTCCAAATGAGTTTTCATCAAACTCATGAAACTCAACACATTTATTCACAAATCTATATCCAAACTCTTGAAACCTATAAAAAAATTGATTTGATACATATATTCACAAATCTATATCTAAAACAGACATTGATTTGACACTTATTTTTGTTAGGTTTTGAATGTTGGGCTTTGTGGTTCTGGAAAAGTTGAAACCCCACATTTTATTCACAAATCTATGAGTTTTGACCCAACATTCAAAACCTAACCAAATGGGGTTTCAAAAATTTCACTAAAACAACCAAAACAATTTATTTTTTTAAATCGAGATCCACGAAATTAAGTCAAAACTCATCCAAATAGACCCAAAGAGTAACAACAACAAAAAAACATTATCATTAAATAAATGAGACTTTTTGTTGTTGTTGTTAGGTAGTCACTAAACATATGTATTTAATTATCAATGGTGATAGTTAGACACATGTACTTACTAGTTATCACTAATAGTTACTTAAAATATTTTTGATTTAATGCCATTGTATTTTCAGTTTTATTATTTCTGTGCTAAATGCATATAAAAAGTGATTAAAGTTTAAAACATATTTTTTGTAATGTTTTAAATGACTCTAATTTCAAGTAAATTACAAATTCTTCATTTTTCCTGTATGAGTAATAGTAGAATAAAATGATTACTTAAACTTCGAATCACTTAAATTTCCAAAATAATCTGAATATGTGTGTGGATTTATTTTGATGTATTCAAAATTGATAACTTCAAAATCCTTCAATCCAGATATAAGTTTTTTGCTAGCTACCATTTCATCCATCCACATTCACCAGAATGAAAGCTTAAACTTTGAAGAACTGTAACTATTCCTGATTGATTTTTTTTTATTGATGCTACATTGGATATATATAAATAAACTTTATGCACAGCCGATGTAATTTAACAAAGATACAAGTGCAACCGTACAACCATTTACTTTCAGATAATAGTAAACCCGACTTTGGCCCAAAACTGAGATCCAACTTAATAAATGCTCATTTATTTGGGCCAAACAGTCGCCCAAAATGATAAATGCTGACATATGCATCGGATCTAGGAATTTGGTGTTGTGGTTCATAAGGTTCTACGATGAATTTGAAATACTAAACAAAAATTCAATTAAATAATCAAACTTAAAAATTATATTTCATTCATCAGAAATATATGAGGAGATGCAACAATGAGGAGGTGAAGTAACTCCATAAGTTACTTTAATTACATATGATACCATGGTATGATCCCAAAAGAACCCAAAATATATACGTATATTAATTACAATTTCAAATGACACCAATTACATTTACAATTGACCGCAATGATTTTTTATTTTCTGAAATTGGTCCATAATAGCATCATTTGTAATACCACTGAATATGTCTATCTATATAAAGACAATTAGACTATCATTTACTCAATTATCGCCCAAAATATCCCAATATATTACTGATAAAGTAATTAAAAAATTGAGTGGAGGTTGTAGGCTCCACTTGTCTCTAAGTAAGTCCGCCCCCGATGTGCGTAAATCATAATTGTTCAATATATATACTCCCTCCGTTTTTTTTTATTTGTCGCTTAGGAGGATTGTACACGAATTAAGGAATGTCATAAATAGTCATATTTTTTTTAAGATAATTCCAAAATACCCTTTTAATCAAATAATCTTAGCATTAATTAGCATTAATGACAAATTTTGGTAAGAAGGGTAAAATTGACAAAGGAACATTAATTTTACATTGAAATCCTAAAATGAAAAATAAAAGTAAATAATTTTTTTTTACCAAAGCGATAAATTAAAAAAAAAAAACGGAGAGAGTAAATAGCTAAAGCCTGACCTCACTAGAAAGCCCAACCTAGGTCTGGCAAAATGGGTCAGAACCCATGGGCCAATTTGACATATCAATATATTTTACCCATATTTTACTAAAAGATCGTGGTTCTATTTCTACTAGTATTGGTATTTATTCAGTTTGTTAACATTAATAGTTGATTTATTTTCGTAGTTTGGTAGTGATCAGAAATATTTAACTAGATTATTTTTTCTAGTGATTGATGTAATAATGTATTTATTGTCTCGCTAAAAAACCGTAAATTTAACCTATTAAGTTTTTCCCGAAAGTCAAATTATGAAGCAAAACTAATCGAAAGTAAACCTAATTGAAATTACGTACTAGAGCAAAAACAGATCGTATTCAATTAATATTCTTTGATTCTTATGCTCTATAAAATTGTACTATAAAGATAGTCATTATTCTGTAATGATACGGACACCGAGATATTTGATCAGTTTCTTTTGTCATATTAGTATGACCTAACCTAAATTAGAATTATTACAGATTAAAAAGACCACCAATTAATGGGCTTGGTAGGATAAAAAAGGGTTGTTATGCTTGACTGGAAATTGGGCCCGGAAACAAAGTGGACTATCCAAAAGGGCTATTAATAGGGTGGATTTCAATATAAATTCGATCTGAATCTATATTTCGATTTAATAGGTTCTTTATCTAATTAGAAATTTGATGAGTCTGATTCTATTTTCTAATATGAAGATTCGTAATTTGAAAGATGTGGAGCGAATATGAATTTATGTTAATCTGATCCGTTCCATTAAAGATCAATATTCGACAAATAAATTAAAAGGTTATATATATATACAAATAATGTTTCATTCATAATCTCATTTATTTGCATATATTTTCATTGAACAATATTAGTTAATTTTCAGACCTTAATATCAATATCATGGTTTACCAAAATTATATTCGATATTATTTGAATAAGTGATTAAATGTGCAGAGAGTTGATCTTTTCTATTTTAAACCTTCGTGGTTTATTATTACAAGTTTAACGCATAGGTTAAATTAAATGAAAATGTAACAAAAATATTTTTTTGTTTGCCAAAAATACTAGTGTGAATTTAAAAAATGAAGGTTCTATTAAATTCAAAGAAAATTTGATATCTGACTGAATCCAAAATTCCGAACAAAATACGATGGATGCAAAATCCGGATCCAATCCAAATATGATCCAACATAAATGGAACCGAATTTCGATCTAGTGCGATCTGACTCAAATCCGACCCATTGACAGTCCTATCCAAAACTACTCTCACTCTTCCTCTGTTCTAAAATACTCTATTCCCAAAAGTTTAGGGGGTTTCTCAATCCTTTTTTATTTTTTACTCAATTTGACTTGAATCATTAATATTCATTTTATACCTAATTAATAACTTATCGGTCGATTGTAGCAGGGGTCAAATAATATATAGTGGAATGGAAGGGAGTATTAATACTTATCACTTGAACATTTCCTTAGGTTGTGTTTTTCTCTAGTTAGGTCCAGCTTCTATTACTTTTTTTGTTAGTTATCATCTAAAATCAATTCAAGTGGCATAAATTTTACTTATTACCTGCATAAGAGGTAAGCATTTTAAATATTACATTTACTAAAATCTCCATATTGAACAAAATTAATATTTCTCAAAATCTTCTCAAACCAATTTTACGTTCTTTAAAATAAAACCATATCTTGAACAACCCGATTCTTGAACAAACTTCATCTTCCCAAAATGGTCAAATTTTATTTTTGGCACTCTTAAGTGGCTGCATTTCAAAATTGCCCTTTATTGTGATACATCGACAATCTACGTCATTTATTGTGTCAACATTATCAATTTCAGTCCTTATCACTGATTTTTTTTAATTATCGCAAAAAAATATCAATTTATGTCATATTTGACCTATCACATGGCTTTGTCTTGCAAATTGTGGAGTCAAAATATGAAATTCTTAATTTTTAAGTGTCACTCGACAAATGATATTATTGGCTAAATTTAAAATTTTCGGTTAAATTAGACATAAATTAGTGATTTTTGACAAATAAAATTAATTTTCCGGTCAATTAAAACATAAATTGATGATTTCCGACGATAATTAAATTTTTCCGGCAATAAGGACTGAAATTGATGATGTTGACACAATAAATGACTTATATTGTCGAGGTACCACAATAAATGGTCAATTTTGAAATGCAATCACAAATGTCAAAATTTCATGTTTGGCCCTCCCAAAATCTCAAACCCCATTCTTAAACCCACTTATTGAACAGAGTCTTTACTTCCCAAAATTCATTTTTTTTTTTGATAATTCCAAAGTTCATCTTCTCAAACCCACTTCTTGAATCTCTAGATTTTAGAGTCAATTCTCTGGCAAGACCATGACAAATACCCTGCAGAGCAAATTTTAAATTTTACAGTCTTGGTGCCGCTAACAACTATGGAGATTAATTAACACCAAAAAGAGGGGTAAAATCAAATCTTGGGAGAAATATTCTTAAATCAACAAGACTGATGGTCTTAGAATTAGAAACAAGCAGCAAATATAATTACTTTAGGGTCACTAATATTATCAAATAAGAGAAAAGGAGATAGGAATCACATTTAAATTTGGGGGTGGGAGGGGGTGTAAGGTAAAGGTGATGTTTCAAATGGAAAATATAGCATGGAGAGGTAGTTGGTGACAGTGATGGTAATGTTACGGCGGTTGGACGGCGTTAGGAGACGGAGGAAGAGGTTGGGGGTGGGGGAGGATTGTGATTAAAAATGAAAATATTTTTTTTTTTTTTTTTTTTTTGTGAAAAAATAATGTGGGAGGGAAAAAAAAAATTTTTTTGTAGGGAAAGTGAAGGAAAGTCAGTTTTTTTTTTCTCCCACTTGTTGTTTGGATAACAGGAAAGGAAGTTACTATTTTCCTTCAACTTTCCTGTAGGAAAATTTTGTGAAGAAAAAATTTCCCCACCAATTTGATGGGGAAATGCTGGGAAAATCTTGGGAAAATTTTAGAGTAAATTGTAAAACAACCCTTGTACTTTGTCTAACTATCAAAACCTCCTATTTGTGATTTTTTTTTACCAAAATCCCCTTTGTGCTTATTTATTATTAGCAAACAAATACTCTCTCAAGTCATAATAGGAATTATACTCCCACAAAATATCGCAAAAGCACCCATTTCAGACGCAAACAACCCAAAGAATTTTATCTTGAAACTAGAAAAGTACAAATTGAAAAAGACAATATCAAGTAAATTTTACATAAATCCCAACCAAAGAAAAAGTTAAAGATTTTAATCATATATATAGATAAAAAATATTACTTCTTTTTCAAAACTTTCTTGACAACCAAACATCTGCAAGAAAATAGTTTTCCTGACAACCAAACATGTAGAGGAAAATGACTTTCTTTTCCTTTCCTTTTCCTTTCCTTTCTTTTTCATTTTCCTTCAATTTTCCCTCACTTTCCATACAACCAAACAAGCAATTCTCAAAAGTTAAAAGGAAAGAGTTGATTAGTGTAGTACAATAACCTGAAGCAGTGCAATACAATAACCTGAAGCACATGTAACCTTTCAAAAAATTGAATGGTATATGATAAAATAAATTTGATCTAATAGTAATTAAAGGAGACCTAATGTATACTTAGCACAAGTGGTACTAATTTTAGAAATTTATTTTTTAGGATCCGTTGAATCTTATTTTAAATTATCAACGTTTTTATTCAAAATAACAAAAGACTTGTATATTTGTACATAGAAAGATTATTAAAATGGTTGTCCTTTATTTTCTTTTATTTCAAAAGATTAAGAAATTAGTCATCTCAAACTACCACTTGTGATTTAGGACGTAATTAATACTTATGATGCTTGGATCCAAGTTTTAAGGGTAAAGGAGTGAGATTATCACATGGCTTATCGAAAAATAAGAATGGGACATAATTTAAGAAGCACTACTTCCCAAATTTTACCATAGTTGAGATAAAATTCTTGTCCAGATCCGATTTGACCGTCCAAACTCATTCAACTACAATGCAAGTGTATTGCACTTGATTAGTATTAGACAACAAAATTAATATCAATAATTTAACTCTCTTCATTTCTTTCCGAAAAGCATGAGTTCTATTACTAAACATAAAGTATATTTTGTCTTATACTATGCAATATTGTACATATGGTCCCAATTTTAAAAAATGTATTGCATGTTAGTCCCGGCTTTATAAAAATTATACTTCTTGTCTTATTCTTAAAAAGTTTGCAGTTTTTATTCCATAAAATATTCTTTGTTTAGTACTTTGGGTCTCATAGGACCTATGATGCACGGACACGACACAATACGGATACGACGACACATATTTTTAGAAAATTATAGAACACGACATGAAAATGACACATGTTATATATAATCATATTCATAATAAATAACAAAAACAGTCAGAATAATAATAACAATAACAATAACAATAACAGTAACAATACCAGTAGCAATAACAATAACAACAATAATGCTCAAACTATGGTACATATTTAGACTATATATCCCACATGGATTGAAAATCAAGCTTAAGTTTACATTATAAGGTCTTGAGCAATGATCAACTTTTCTATTAGCTTTTGAGGTTAAATTAAACCCAAGTCATGTAATTTGACTTAGTCCAATCCATGTGAATAAATATAATAATATAGAATACCAACATTATATTAATGACATTAGCATGTTTAAAATCTAATAAAATTTAAACATATTTAAATTTTAAACTTTTTTGCCCTAATTTAACTTGACATGTTCAATATAATAAATATAATAATTTCTAAAATAATACAACAAATGAACCTTAGCATAGTCAAATTTAACCAAATTCTTAAACATGTTTTACTTATCAAATTAAAGCATAATTTTTTACCCTTAAAAAATAAAATAAAAATACACCGTGTTGGACACTCTTCAGTCGTGTCCTCAGTCTCTTCATGTGTCGAGTCCGTGTCCTCGGAGTACCCGTCACTTCATATATAGCATAAGACTGTCCGTGCAACATATCATAGGATTGTCTCACTTTTGAATTTTTGATCCCATATTATAATGGAAATGAGGTAATATACAAAATTATTGATCTTCATAAAGTATAAATATTTTCCTTAAAAAAATATATAGATATTTTATTAATACTAATAATTCCACCAAATTAGAGAACAACGTGTATCGTATACTACGATGTATAGCCGGCGGCCGAAGATGAAAGTGAGCCAAGGGTTTAATTTCTTGGGCTTTACCGTCCAACTCTTTTTGGCAGCCGTACAATATTGAATATAATAAAGTCCATTTACACATGAAACACCAACCGGCAACCGCCAAATCACATGCATTATTGACTATTTAGTCTTCCTAAGAAGGATTAATTAAGGAAGCTAATTAATGGCTAATTGACAAGTAAGGAACCTAGTTTCTTTCTTTATATTTTCCAATTAATGAGATTCCTCTCTACCATTCGGACACTTATTTAGAATAATGGAGAGATCCGAATACTAAGTTGTTAGATTTAATTAGTGGTAGGTGTTAGATCTGAAGTACGAGCATGCAAGCTTACATCAATACTTTTTTATGAATTAAGTGATGAGTTGTATATAAGTATCTAATATTACATTGAAATATTTTTTACACTCTTTTGTCCCAATAATTTGCTATGTTTTGAATTGATATTCAATTTTAGTTAGAGATAATAAAATGATTAAGAGATTTATAAGAATATATGTTTTGATTCTGAAAAGTTGCATGTGATTTGGAATTACTCAGTACACACTTAAGTGAGATCGTAAATTTTTTTAGAAAGAAAAAAAAAAGTATATTTGGGTCTTTCCAAAAGAAAATTTCAGATGAATTAAGTATTTTGGACAACAAATTGGTAAGCTTATAATTGTTATACATTTATTCTCCAAAGAATATTATTAGGACATGAAAATTGAAATTTGAATTATTGATACCAAAAAATTTGAAACAGTTGACAGAAATTCATACAACTACTTAAATATTATTACTAATATATGTGAAGTTTTCGTGAAACATGCACTTGCATCAATTTAATTTGAAGTTTAATTAGCTCTGACGTATCGAGGAAGGCGATGTTAACACCCATTCAGCCCCTTTTACCTAGTCAACTACTGATTTTCTGTAATAACATTCGCTTAATTGAATTTAATTAATATTAGTGGATGAAAATAAGGAATCTTTCTCTAACATAAATCTAAAATAGAGACGTCCATATATATTGTCTTATTGAACAGAATTCCTTGACCTTTAATTTATAAATATGATAATCCAT
Source organism: Penstemon davidsonii (assembly GCA_034814905.1). NCBI lineage: Eukaryota > Viridiplantae > Streptophyta > Magnoliopsida > Lamiales > Plantaginaceae > Penstemon > Penstemon davidsonii. The sequence continues at coordinate 13,401,656 of JAYDYQ010002688.1, forward strand.
TCGTTTAATTCTACTATTTTATATGTAAAGAGGTGTATGTTCTAACTTCTAAATTGATGAGTGTACTCAACTCAATTCTTTTGACAAAACGCTCACTTCTATAACAAGTTAATATAATAAAAGATTAACAACCCAAGGTGGTTGGGCCAAGTGGTAGTGACTTGTGACCCCCAGAGACGAGACTCAAGTTCGAATCCTACTGGAGACACCACACTGGAGAGGACCTATACCGTTTGCACTCTTCGGTCCGAGCTGTATATACACAGTCTAGTGGATCAAAAAAAAAAAAAAAGATTAACACAATTTTCAATAAACCCATATATTAGTACTATTAATTTTAGTAATAAACTATAGTATATTCATGAATTACTCATCATATTAACTCTGTCTAAAGACCAATAGTAAAACAAGCACAGTTCCACATTACACTTCGAATATTTTAACTCATCTTCCCATCTAGTATAATCATGGTATCGTGCTAGTCAACCGTTCTTTTTTTCCTTTTCCATTATTTTTTGTCATGTGTTGAAAATGATTAATTGGATTAATTGTTGAATAAATCAAGTAAGAATAGTTTTAATAGGGTCGAACGCGGGTTGAATTTCAATGATTTGAGATATTTTTTTATGTATTTTACTAATTTCAAATTACATAATCAAGTCTGACTTGATTTAAATCATGTTTAGAAAACTGTGAATTAATAAATTTGAATACCAAATAAATCGAGCTTTAACTAATTTTTGTTTAAAGAAAACACAAAAAAATTCAAGTAGTTTAATTTTCGGACATACGTGAGGGCATCTATTTCATTAAAATAAGATATAAAACATGAAGTTTAATAATGATGTATTTATCTTCATGTTTCATATATTTCATACGAGTGAAGTTATATATATAAAAAATAATTTGATTAGCAATAACTTCATTATCTTATATTCTTATTAGCTCGTTGCATTCTGCATGATATTCTCGTTGACATTTAAAACCATCAAAATATATCGAGACCACAACATATCGAAATTAGATCATCCTAATAGTAAAAACAACACAATTTTCAATGAAGCCCATATTTTTTTTACTATATTCTTGTTTTAATTCATGAATATACTATAGTTTATTACTATATACACTTTTAATTATCGAGATTAAATCATCCTACATAGTTAAAACAAACAAATAGTCCCGTATATTCTATATTAAGTTAGCAACAAATACACGCATTATGTTTAGTTAAATAAAAAATAAAGAAAAGCTTCAGTTAATAGAACTTGCAATGATTGAAAAACGGAGCCCTAGACGTACAACAATATATGAACCCTTTCTCACAGGAACGTAAAGTTTTTGAAAAATAAAGACTTTACGGTAGAGGTTTTTGCATTTCATTATTTTCGAGGGAATTACATTTTTCATATCAAATTTTTACCTATTTTAGACATTTGATACTAAATCTTTAAAAAAGATACATTTATACCAAAATTAAAGGACTTTATTCATATTTGCTTGAGCTTTAATAATGATTTTTTGTATGCTTAAAATTATGCCCCAAAATTTTTACCAAAGCATGCTTATGTGCCATATATCATATCTGAAAATTATTGTGGCATGATTCCTTATAGATTATGAGATATGATTTAATTTTGATTATTAATATCCCAAAACTGTGTTAAAATTTTTGCATTTCATGAACCGGAACTTGTACCAGTAGAAACTCTTGTCAAAAGCTTTCCAGCCATATAAGAACACAAAATTAAGACCCCAAAAATTAATGGAGAAAGAAAATGTGAAAAAGTCATTCAATTTTATATTAAATATGTGTTTTTTTAAGGCTTGATATCATGTCTAAAGCAAGTAAAAGTTGTGTACGAAGATGCAATTCCCTCCATTAGATTCCATAGATAGGTTAGGAGTTAGGACTTTTATTTTCTTATTATTATTATCATTATAATAATACTAAAATTAGCTCCAAAGACCATGACTATAAAATGGACCACATTAATAATCAAAATCTAATACTCCTTGTTTCATCTATTTCTACTCAATTATATATCTCCACATTTACACCATAACCCTCCCTTATTAATACCTACAAAACTTTCCGGCAACTTGAACCGTTTCCGCCGTCTTTCTCTCACTTTCATTACATCCTCAATCAATCTTCTCCTGAAAAAATCAATGTCCAATCAATCATCATTCGAACTCCACTCCCATGAAAAACCCAAAAACCTCTCCCCCAAAAAAAAACCAACTCCATCTTCTATTCGAGTCTTCTTCTTCACATCTTCAAAACTCTTCATAATCCTTCTTTTCCAAATTCTCATCCTCCACTTCATTTTCCGCTCCCCTACAAAATCCGTACCCCTTCAAAAAACGATCCAACCAAAAAGGCCGCCGTTTCAATCACAAGAATCGAAAAAATGCGAACACGGCACCGTATACGTATACGATCTCCCTCCCATGTTTAACAAAGATATATTAAACAACTGCCGCGATTTGGACCCGTGGCACTCACGCTGCAACGCGCTTTCCAACTTCGGGCTCGGCCCGAAAGCAACCGGGTCCATCGCCGTCCCGGAAAACCTCTCCCCGTCGTGGTACTGGACGGACATGTTCGCTGGAGAAGTCATATACCATGCTAGAATGTTAAAACACGAGTGCAGGACTAAGGAGCCTGAATCAGCTACGGCGGTGTACATACCATTTTACGCTGGACTCGCGGTAGCTAAATATTTGTTTACAAATTACACCTCAAAGGAGCGTGATTGGCATTCCGTTGAATTACTAAAGTGGGTCCAGGATCAGCCACTGTGGAAGAGATCCAACGGTTCGGATCATTTCATCATGCTTGGTCGAATGACGTGGGATTTTAGACGGACTAGAGATGAGGACTGGGGGTCTAGTTTCATTCACATGCCGTTGATGAAAAATATCCTACGGCTAGGAGTTGAGAGAGATCCTTGGGATAAATTGGAGATCAGTGTGCCGTATCCCACGGGATTCCACCCAAAGTCAAAATCGGAGATGAATCAGTGGATGAATTTTGTACATGGTCAAAATAGGACTAGTCTTTTCACATTTGTTGGTGCGAAAAGAGAAGTGAAGGGTGATTTTAGGACTATATTGCAAAATCATTGTTATAATGAGTCGGATGCTTGTCGACTCGTGGATTGTTCCGGAACTCGGTGTTACGATGGGACATCGGAGATTCTAGAAGCTTTCTTGGCGTCGGATTTTTGTATGCAACCTAGGGGTGATGCATTTACTAGAAGGTCAACGTTTGACTGTATGCTGGCGGGTTCGATTCCGGTTTTCTTCTGGAAGAGAAGTATTTTTCATCAGTATGAGTGGTTTTTAGGGGATGAACCGGAGAAATTTTCGGTTTTTATAGACCGGAAAAAAGTGAGGAATGGAACTTCGATTAGGAAAGTGTTGGAGGGGTATAGTAAAGAAGATGTGAGAAAAATGAGAGAAAAGGTAATTAGTTCTATACCAAAGTTTGTGTATGGTTTGATGGAAAGTGATGAAATGGGAAGTAATAAAGATGCTTTTGATATTGCTATTGATGGGGTTTTGAGAAGATTTAAGGAGCAAAGAGGGGGAAAGAAATATACATAAATTTAGTATACATTTTACAATTTATTGATATTTTTTGTTATACAAATAGGATACTTGAAATTAAATAACAATGTTTGAAAGTTATTACGACTTACGAGGATCAAGGAGCACAATTTGGAAAGTGATGAGCAAAGAAAGAGCACTGGGTCCAAAGGTAATTATTGCTTCTTTGACTAATCTAAGAATTAATTCTTTGCTTAAAGTTCTTCAATTTGTATAGTATATATATGTAAACAATTAAACATGAACGTCATGGATTTGCAATAAAGTTGTTCCCCGCAATCTATTTTTACTGCTTTTGCAAGGACATTTGTTTCAACTTAATTTGTTATTTTACTCTTTCAAAAAAAATTGTGCGACCTAATTAATTAAGTACCAATTTTGAAATTATTATGATCAGTTAATACTTGAAGCTTGCTATGTGCTTAATTGTTTATCCACAATATTTGATTAGTTTATTCTCTTTTTAAGTTTTTATGTAAGTAGTACTGTAATTGAACTGATTAGTCCAGAGATAATACTTATAAAATATAATATCTAGTAGTCTTTTTTATTTCATTATTAAACTTATGCATAAAACTAGGCAAAAGGGTTGCAAGTAGGTTTTAGTTTGCAATAGGGTTGCAGATGGTCTTCTTTTTAATTTATAGGGTTGCAAATAGGGTTTACTATTTTTAATTCTTTTGGTTGCAATATAAAGAGAATAAATTAATGCATTTTTTTCATAAATTGAAAACTGATACTTTGGGCATAGGATTTCAAATTTAAGTCCAAATTCAAGAATTACTTATTACTAGAGTTCGTACTAGACTCTAGACCAACTTATCTTGTTTGGATCTCTATAGAGCCCATTAAAAAACTTAGAAACTGATACTAGTTGGGTCATGATTTTGTTAAGGCCTCATCTAGTATTGGGTACCGTCTCTAATATGAACAGAAAAATGAAAAATTACGATTTCCAGTCGGAAATAAAGATATCACGACCATATTAACTTTTTTTTTTTTTTAAAATAAATAAATAAGAAGCACAAGTGCCACTATTTTGAGGGTTATGGGTTAGAATTACACCTAAATTGTGTGATAGTACTAATTTTGTTAATGAAAATTTTTCGTATTTGTTAGGGTGACATTATGTGTACTTTACCAGTGATGAAATAATTTTGCCGATTCAATAAAAAAAAAAGCTTCCACTTCACTAAATTTGGAAAAAAAAACTATTTTTATGTCTTCAAAATGACTAGACCATGTGAATGATCTTTTAGTTTCACCAATTGGTCTATGACATAGTCCGCACATTTTTTTTGTTAGAAAATGTATGACTCTATAGAGTTAGATTGAATAATTGACAGTAAAACTATGACACAAAATTTAGTGCCAGTTACTTACAAAATTGTACTTGTTAGCATTGGTCCCAAAATGTACAAGTGGGACTTAAAAGAGGACTAATTCGTGAAGTTCATTAAAGGCAAAAGGTAGAAATTAATGTAGAACTATCAAATAAAGCAGCCCTTAATCAACTCAAGATTTGAGAAAAAGAAAAATTGGTAAACAAGATAAAGTAAATGTTCCATGGTTATGAGTATATATTTTTATTTTTACCATTTTGTATATTACTCGATAAAGTGTGTGTAGCTTTTTGTTGTTAAAAAACTCAATTATAAAATAAATATATTATTTACATATGATTTATGGTCCTTTACTAAGAATTACTCCCATCTAGAATAATTTGGTTGCCATTGTACTTTAACCTTCTTTCCTAGATGGGTCCAGAAAAATCGTTATTGGCTCGATTTTACACGGTTTTCTGAAATTCAATTTAAATGTTATAATTTTTTAGTTTTGAAATATGATATGGATGAGGTTAAGAAGAATTATATATATCAAATCAAAGAATTTATATATATAAAAAGTGTCAAAGATGAGTATCAATCAATATTTTTTCATAAGTTTAAAGTTTTATTATGTTTGGATAAATGAATTGAGACCCGGTATGGAGTTGACATAAGATAAAACTAGAAACATATTAATTTTGAACTTATATCAATGGGATAAGACCAGTGATAGCCCTAGATCCATAAGAAGCTTTATATATTGTCATTAAAATTATGGACTCTATTCTTTCTCTTTTTAATCAAAATGAAAATGAACACTCCCTCTGTTTTTTTATTTGTCGTTTTAGAGGATTGAGCATGGATTAAAAAATATAATAAATAGTCACTTTTTTGAAGCAAAAATTCCAAAATATCATTTTAATAATTAGCATTAATTATAATCATTAACAAGAAGGGTAAATTTGATAGAAAAAAATTAATTTTGCATTGAACTCCTAAAACGATAAATAAAAGTAAACAATTTTTTTTGTTAAAACGATAAACAATAAAAACGGAGGGAGTAACTGCCAAGTAATTAATGTGAAAGTTTCAGGAAACGAATTTAGGACAACAAATCAGATATAAGATCTGAATATCCTTGAAAAACCCAAAAAGTATAATCCATCCGGTTTTTTTTTATTTGTCGCTTGAAATTTTACTTTTATTTATCGTTTTAGGATTTAATGTAAAATTAATGTTATTTTACCCTTCTTAATAATACTTGTCATTAATACTAATTATGCTAAAATTATTTGATTAAAAGGGTATTTTGAACTTTTCTTCAAAAAAATTAATTATTTATGACATTTCTTAATTCGCGTGCAATATTAAACAAAAAAAAATGGGGGGATTGAAATTAAGACAACAAATAAGAGCCGACAACTTGTTACCCGGTCACATGATTCGAAGCCCATTTGTCACATTTATTGAGTGGTCATATAAATATAGTTATAGTGACTTCCAAATGAAAATGTGCCACGCATGGGTAAAAGTAGAACCTGACTGAACCCCCACCAGTTTTACTTTTCATTCCCCGTGAATTGCTCAATACATTTTATTTTATGTGATCCTAATCTAATCTAATCTCACCTCTAATCGTAAAGTACGCCTTAATCGGTGGATAGTCCAATCTCTGAAATTGGTAACATTTGGGCTGTTGGGGCTGATTTCAAAAGGAATTTAATCCGAATTCAGTTGAATTTATTAAAATATTTATTCGATTATAGATTCGATGGTGCTGATTCATTTATAATAATCTGTAATTTGAAATACATAGAACAAACATGGATCTAGGTTAATATAAATCGTTAAAGACACGTATTCGATAATAAATGAATTTTTTTATATACATACATAACATTTTATTAAGATAAATAACATTAATAAATTTTAAAATGAAGATTATATTGTACATGAAAAAAATTCCATATCCGATTAAATCAGAACAAGATCTAATAAACTTGAAAAATTTAGATCCAAGTAAGGTACAAATCCAAATCGAATCTGATCCAATATCATTAAAGTCAATCTGATTTGACCTGATTCAACCCGAATCCAACTCATTGGCCGCCCTAGATAATACATACCCATAATTCATTATTCAAATGGAGATTGGTAACACACAGTAGTATTATTTTTATTTTTAGTGGGCTTTAAGTGTGTATGGGCCTAGGAAGAACAATAATACCCGACATGCCTAAATCGATATTTTGCACATCATGTGTCAACCAACAATCCAACGTTTTAGCTGGGTGGGCACAAGGCCTGAAGGTCCTAATAATTTCTTTCATTTGTCTTTGTCCCATTAAGCTAAAAACCTTGGTTTAATTGCTAAGATCTTATGAGAATGTGGCTTCAACCTTAACCCTTAAAATAACATATTTTATTTGGTGCAACACAATCATAAATTTATAGTGTAGTCAACATCTTTGATATACAATAAATTCGGGAAAAAAGAATAGCTTATATTAGATTTGGTCAATTCATTCAGTCACGCACAAAACAAATATATTATATATATCGTATAATTTTTTACTTCATTAGGATTATTAAAACAGAAACATTATGCTTACCATTTAAAACATCATGTATTTGACCAAACACAATCTTGTTAGAATTACCCAAATTTGTGTTAGACTACAAAATTTACTTTCTAAAAAAAAATTAATCCTGCAGCAACGTGATGCTTTTTTATCTTTGGCTATGAATAGTCATCGACTTCCGGGAAAGGGTAGAAGAATGGGACCTATTATGGGACATACAAACCTTCTTTTTGTCAATATGTTCCGTGTGATTGGTTCCTTTTTCTTTCCATAACTTTCCTTCTAGTTAATGCTGCTGAGTCGAGTGGTCTTAATTAAAATTTTCCAAAAACTAATTACTTTATCACCTTTCTTGATTTAATAATAATACTAGTCTTTTCTTTCTTTACGCGAAAAAGTTTGCAATAAATAAAGAGCAAATTTTGTAAATATACCGTCGGCAATGGCACCCTCTGCTTCAATTTCAACCCCACCCCGGCCTTAACCATAAATAGATGAAAATCAAACGCCCCCACTTCGTCTCCTGTCGGTCATGAAAATTATCTGACAACATCATTAAAGCTACTTTTATTACAGTAATTCTTCAATCATTCACCCTTCTTCTTCTTCTCCTCCAAAACTCTTACACTAAAACAATGGTTTTTTCTTCACACTCACCAAAAACCCAATATTCCCTCAACAAAATTCTAAATTTAATCCAAACCCACATTTCTTTACACCCCTATTTCTATCTCTTCGTATCTTTTCTCTCGATTCAAGCACTTGTCATTCTTTTCGCTCGCAACCCACTACTCTGTTTTTCTAACCACAGCACCGCCGGAAAACACCACCCTCCGTCTCACCACGACGTCGTTTCAGTGGTACCCACCGACGATTGCCCTTACGGTAGAGTCTATTCTTATGACCTCCCTCCCATGTTCAACAAAGACTTGCTCCTGTCCAATTGCACAGACCTTAACCTCTGGAATTGGCAATGTGGAATTGTTACTAATCATGGGTACGGCGGCGCAGCCACCGAGCTCCGATCTATCTTGCCGGAGAATCTCTACAAGTCGTGGTACCGTACAAATCAATTCACCTTAGAGGTAATCATGATTTAAAATTTCTGATATATTTTTCAGCGAAAATATCAAAAAGTTTCCGTTTTTAAGTTAGCTGTAATTAATACTCATGTAAAGTAGTTTTTACATCAATTCAACATGTTCTTCCGATTTACGAATTTTTCAAGTGTTGTTCAAGAATATCAGAAGGTTCTTAATATTTAGTTGAATGAAAGAAACGAAGGAAACGAAATTTTAATCTATGCAGGTAATATTTCACTACCGAATTTTGAATCACAAGTGCCGAACCATGGAGCCGGAATCAGCTACGGCGTTCTACATACCATTTTACGCTGGACTCGCAGTTGGAAAGCACCTATGGATGAATGACACATCTAAAAGAGATTGGCATTGTAAAATGATGTTGAAGTGGGTTAAGACACAAGAATACTGGAAAAAATCCAACGGTTCGGATCATTTCATGTCGATAGGCAGAATCACTTGGGATTTTCGTCGGTTAACCGACCCGGGAAAAATCTGGGGGTCCACTTTTCTTAACATGAAATCGATGCAAAATGTAACCCGATTCATCATAGAGAAAGCCCCCGGGGATGCACACGATGTAAGTGTTCCTTACCCTACTGGATTCCACCCCAAAACGAAGGATAACCTAATTGATTGGCAGAATTTTGTTCGTCGCTACAACCGTTCAAGTCTATTTACTTTCATTGGGGCGACTCGTAATTGGGTCAACAACGATTTTCGTGGCCTTTTATTGAATTACTGTTATAACGAATCGGATTCTTGTCGGCTCGTAGACTGCTCTGTGAGTCAATGTTCAATTGATTCGTCTGTGACTCTGAAAGCACTGTTGGGATCCGAATTCTGTTTGCAACCGAGGGGTGATAGTTTTACTAGGAGATCGATTTTCGATTGTATGGTGGCCGGTTCGATCCCGGTTTTTTCTGGAAGAGAACGGCTTATGACCAGTACGAATGGTTCTTGCCGGTTGAACCAAAAAGTTACTCGGTTTTCATAAACCATGAGGAAGTGAGGAATGGGACTTCTATAAAGGAAGTTTTGATGAGGTACAATAAAGAGGAGATTAGGAAAATGAGGGAGAAAGTGATAGAAACTATTCCTAGGATAATTTATGCAAAGACTAATGGAGGAGGAATTGGAGATTTTAAGGATGCTTTTGATATTGCATTTGATGGGGTTATGGAGAAAATTAAGGAGGGTAAAGAATGGGTTTGAATTTTTGTGATTAGAAAATGTGAGAATGGAATTTTTAATCCATTGATTTCTTTCATGTCTTAATATTCTTTATACTATTGCACGGATATATGAGGCTAGATGACAGCAAATCTCAGGTTCTTTGCAAGAATGTCAAATACTATTAAAGTATTGAGTGGTAAAACCACATTTTTTTGCATAAAATTAGGAGTTTTCGGCATGTTGCACTCTGTAACGGTTAATTTTGGCGGAATGCACCTTAAAAAAATAGATAAAATATTTTTCTTATATTTATTCTTCAGATACCCTTTGTTTTCTTAAATTTACTTCGTGGGCGTAGAAATCTATAATTATATAGTATACATACATATATAAAGTTACAAGTTATTTGCGATATCCAAAGGCGAAGTTCGATTTTCATTGGAGTCACCACACTGAAGAGGACTTATACCTAGTGCGCTCTCTATTTCGAACTGTAAATACACAATTTAGTAAATAAAAATAAATAAATAAAATTACAATTAACACATAATATAGCTGTATCCAAATGGTATTTCATATGAGATTTTGCAATTTGAGGGAAATTTCGAGAAATGAAAACATGATAGCAGCCCATAACTCAGTTAAAGGTCTGGTCAATATTTATTTCCAGAAATGGGTTAATAGCCCAATACTTAATTTTTGAATTTATTGAAAAAACTATTCTGCAGATTTATCAGGATTAGGGCTGTTAATGGGCTGGACTCAGACCGGATTAGGGCCCGAGTCCGATTTCCATTTCTTCTATCCGGATCCGGATCCGAGCGGATCTTGAAAAGTAGCATCCGGATCCGAATCTGATGGAAATATTTATCCGGATCCGTTTATCATATTTAGCAATAATTTTTTTCTTTCATTTTCCTTCATCAGTTGTAGTTTCCACTACAATGAATTAAAAATGTAATATTATTTTATCAAAACTATTGTTAGAAAATTATAAAATATGGAATATGATGGACAACTATAAACGATCAAAATTAGAACAAAGGAATAAACAAAAATATGAATAAAAAAGATAGAAATTGGGAAAAAGAAGAAGAAAACCCAATAATGGAAGACAAGAAAAAAATTGGACGAAAAGTAGGGGGAAGATAGCGGCTACTACATAGATGAATGGTTATGATTGATTTTTCTTATAAAATAGTATAAATTAATATGATTTAGGTCCTATTAGTTACCAGGTCAGTCCAACAACACCTCTCATGCATTTCTTTTTAAAATAAGATTATTTTTAATATAGTAAAAGATTTTAGTGAAACATAAATAGTTTTATTTTTATTTTAGTTTAAATAAATAATATATAAACAACATATAATATATATCGGTTACAGATTTGTAACGGATCGGATCAGTCTAGATCCATATTCGCTCCATATAATTCAGATTACGAATCTTCTTAATCAAATCAGGTCCATCGAATCACTAATCGGATAATTTTCCTAATAAATCGGATCAGATCCGGATTGAAATCCGCCCAACTGACAGCCCTAATCAGGATTAATTGGAAGTATATAACTTTGTATTAAATCGGCATATAGTAGACAAGCGTGATCATGCTTGGTAGATATATAAGATACATGAAATTAATTTATTTTAGCATCAACAAAAATATATATGCTGGCAAAGCTAAGAAAGTTTAATTAACTATTGCTTTGGTACAGATAAAAATAACAATTTTAAATTATAGTGTGAAAAACTTTATTGTAACCTATTACTATTAGTCAGAAACTACAAATATTAACTAACAAACTTTCAAAGTATTCTTCAATTTCTTTACAAGAGCATTTATATAATATTAAAAAATATTTCATTTTCTCTTTTACCACCCAACTCCCAAGGAATACTAGTACTCATGTTGCACATTTTATTTCTTACCTTGACAATAATAATAAAGGGTTAATTGTCAACTTATCCCCCTATAATTTGAAAAAGAGCGCTTTGCACTCTATAAAAATTTGAAAGAAGCAAGTTATCTTTTCTTCAACGGATAGTGGAACACACTCGCCAAGTTGAGAGTGGACATGAAAAGTATTACGCAAAAAGATAAAAATTTCCTTAGAGGGGTAAAGTATCACATTTATCATAATACACGGGAGTGTAAAGTGCCACATTTATCATAATACGAGGAGATAAAGTACCACATTTAAGTTGATTGTATCATAGTAAAGTACTATATTTATAAGTTGACTGCGTCATTATATAGTACATAAGAGGGGTAATTTTGTCAATTCACATTTTTTTAAAAATGTTGTGTGAGACTTTTATAAGATTATAGGGAGAAAAATACTATTTTTTAAATTATAGAGGATTAATTAAACATTATGCATATCACGAATATGGGTAAACTATTATTAACTCTAATAATAAACAAATACAAAAAGTGGAATGATTGAGAGTAGAAAGAAATGGTCGAGCCACAAAAATCTAAATTTTAGATTAAAGAAAGACTAGTCCTTTTCTTTTAGGACTAACATTCATTGAACAAGAGCAACAGGTTGCAAGAAACTTGAAGAAAAATTTGACTGTCTGTTCAATCTAAATCACATGAAAATTCGTTCAATCTAAATCACAAAACATGTATTCAAAATTGATACGCCCCAAAAAAGTGATTTTTTCTTCCGAAGTATTATCCAACATAATATAAATATGAACGTAATTAAATGGAGTCAAATCAAATTCTATCTAAATAAACTAATGTATTTACACATGCGCGATACCAATCATAAGACATGGCATTGACATGTATTTTTTCATAAAGCAAAACATAAATCACAAAACAAGTGTATTTACATCGGTCATACTCCTTTTGAATCTCTCTTCTAAAATTATTATCAATCACGCTAACACATTTACGTTCAATTCGACTAAAATTTGATATAAGGCCATTTAATTTACTAGTCACAAAACGAATTGGAAATTACTAGTCAATGGAAGACCACACGAAGAAAAGTAGCCACAAATTCCTTGTCAAACAAGACAAACCAGTCAACACTGCACTATATATATGGTGTTCAATTCTACTTAACACAACAACACTAATATATATCCAAATCATCCAATTCGCACACACAAATTCATCATTCAATTCATAAAATCAATCATGGAAACAAACTGGCTATATACAATCCTCCTCCCTCTCTTCCTTCTTGTTCTACCATTCAAGTTTTCATCGAAAAGAAAGCTAAAACTTCCCCCGAGCCCATTCCTTACACTTCCTCTAATAGGCCATCTCTACCTCCTCAAACCACTGCTTCATCAAACCTATCACAAACTCTCGACTAAATTAGGCCCCATTTTCTCCCTCAGATTCGGAAACCACCTCATGGTTGTGATCTCGTCCCCTAACCTAGTCGAAGAGTGCTTCACCACAAACGACATAATCTTAGCGAATCGACCAAATCTCATCATAGGCAAATATCTTGGATACAACAATACAGGCTTAGTCGTTGCCCCTTACGGTGATCATTGGCGCAACCTAAGACGCCTCACCACAGTCGAAGTTTTCTCTTCTGCTCGACTCAATACGTTTACGTCTATAAGAGAAGATGAGATAAAACTTCAATTACAAAATTTGTATAAAAAATCAAAGGATGATTTCGCAAGAGTTGAACTTAGGCAAGTGTTTTCTGACCTGACTTTGAATAATATCATGAGAATGGTGGCTGGGAAGAGATATTATGGTGAAGGTGAAGGTTATGAGGAGGCGAAGAATTTTAGGGAGCTTAAAGACGAAATTTTTACACTAGGTGGTGTATCGAATCCAGGAGATTTTTTCCCCTTTTTTAGATGGATCGACTACAAGGGATTCGAGAAGAATTTGAAAAGGGTAACTGCAAAAATGGACGCGTTTCTGCAAAGTTTGATTGATGAGCATAGACGGTATAAGAATACGAATACCATGATAGATCATTTGCTTTCTTTGCAAGAGTCACAGCCAGAGTACTACTCAGATATAATGATCAAAGGCATCATAATTGTAAGCTGTTCGATCATAGCATCTATACGTTCTTATTATTTTAATGCGCTAATATGAATTCTTAATCGCAGGTTATGCTACTTGCCGGAACAGACACATCAGCAGTGACTATAGAATGGGCAATGTCTGCCCTGCTCAATCACCCAGACAAGTTAGCGAAAGCTAGAGCCGAGATAGACAGTCTTGTGGGCAACGAACGCCTTATCGGAGAATCCGATATATCTCATCTCCCATACCTTCAAAATATTATATCCGAAACCTTCCGATTATTCCCAGCCACACCGTTACTAGTACCCCATGCATCATCAGCGGACTGCAAGATTGGGGGATACGACATTCCAGAGGGGACTATTCTACAAGTGAATGCATGGGCCATTCACAGGGATCCTACTATTTGGGATGATCCTACAAGCTTCAAGCCAGAAAGATTTGAAGGCGGTGAAGTTGGGCCGCCAAAACTAGTGCCGTTTGGGATGGGAAGAAGGTCGTGTCCTGGTTCTGGCCTAGCCGAACGGGTCATTGGGTTGACCTTAGCATCGCTTATACAATGTTTTGAGTGGAAACGAGTTGGTGAAGGTAAGGTAGATTTGACTGAAGGGAAAGGCGAATCCATGCCTAAAGCTATACCACTAGAGGCTATGCTTAAAGCTCGTGATGTTCTTCGTAAAGTTCTAGCCGAAGATGCTAAAATTGTTTGCTAGAATTTGTTTTGCCTAAAGCTATACCATTAGATAAATTTGTTTTGCCTGCTATTGGAGTACTAGTATTCATGAATAAGAAAGAGTTTCTACTGTTTGTAATATATTCCTAGTGACAAAAAGTTGCGGTTCCAGGTTCAAGAGGTCATGTGATATTTCTCTAGTTTTAATATTAATCTTTGGTAGTTGTTTATTATCTGTAATTCTTAGTTTTTGGATGGTCATTGAAATGATTTTTGATGTAATGATTGATGATTAATATATTCTCAATTTATTTTGGCAGAATGCACGTTAAAAAGTATAGGCTGACTTCACCCTCACAATTGTTTGTTTTGCAAGTTGTACCCCACTCCATTTCGGAAAATTCTTACATAGACCAGGTCTATGAGCTTAGTGGTAGACCTTGTGATTGTAAATGCACCACATCATACATTTTGATGATGTCATGCTCTCACAATGTATGATGTGGTGCATTTACAATCACAAGGTCTATGAAAAGCTCATAGACCAGGTCTATGCAAGAATTTTCCCTCCATTTCTGGCCACATCAACTACCGGAGAAATGCTTATTGTAACTTGGGGAATTCTATCATGACTCCTGACTCAAACTTGAGTCACCAAAATAAACTAATCTCAACCATTCAAAATAAATTGAATAATCTTGTCCATTAATTGTGTATAAATGTTTATCATCCCTACCTTTTGTGTATTACACCAAGAAATTTATTTATTAATGTATTATAAATAGTAATTTTATATTATTACCCCTTAATAAAAACAACACAAATACTCAATCGGACGATAATGCCCCTCTCATTTCATCTCCATCATTTCTCTCAAAACCCTAATTCCATCCTCTCCCACCTCGCAGCCGCCACCGCCGTCCAATTCTTTCTCTTCTCATTCTTTAACCCGATCGTGGGTATCTTTCTCAGAGAAAAAAATGAGAACGTGCAAATCTACATACTCCATCCGTGTATACTCGAAATTGGATTCTCGGAACCTCCATGACTGGTTTTACGGTGGCCTCTAAGCCGTTTATATTTGCCCTTCTATCCCTAATTCCCGCCGAAATAAGGGTTTGGTGTTCACGCCGATGCCTCAATCTCAGACGTCTCGGGCGGCCCTGATTCTGCCAAAATCCATGTTCTTGGTCAGTGGACTGTATTATTTCGGTTCTATTTTGTTATTATTGATTATCGAAAACCCCTTTTTAGAATTAGTCAGTAGTTTAATGTTTTCGTAAAGTATTAATTTTGATTTCCGATTGTTGTTTGTGTAATACTCACGATAAAAATCCATTATGGAGTTCTAATTCAATTATGATGATTTCTTCTTGTTGAATTGTTGTTGCGTTCCAAATACTAATACGCAAACTACGCAAGTATACGGTCGTTACAAGTAATATAAAACGGTAAGTACATACCGAGTATCGAATCCCCACGAATGGGTAAAAGGTGGGAATAAACGAATGAATCGACGGCTTATTTCAGTTATGAACGCTTGACACAAAATTATCGAACCCAAATATATGATAAGGGTGATTTTATTTAACTACGAGCAGTAAAGTAAACTAACTACGAAAGCGAGTAAATTGGGGAGTTAATTATGCGGTAAGGAGGATTTATAAGCAATCAATTAAAGCAGATAAATTATGCGGTTGTTAGGTTAACTATGCAAACAATCATAGGTTTAGTTGTTGTTTGTGAGTTCTAAATTAGTTAAGTCTCCCTGTCGGTCTCACTTAACTCTACCAGTCTACCCAAACTCTCCATCTCCGGATCAATCACAAACACCGTTGTCACTCGATGCTCTCAGAGGGATCAAAGGCGTACCGCTGTCACCCGGGACCTAAGACTAACCCAAATCCCCGAATAAAGAGAATCTAAGTTATTTGATGCATTCACGAACGAACTCATTATACAAACACGGACCACACTAGGTATATGCCTATCCTAGGTAGAAATCCACAAATCGTCACTCGCCTAACCTTCAAAGTCCTATGTCTAGGATGCATTCAAGGTAGAATTAAGTCCGATTACATGATTACGGCAAATCAAAGTACTTAAACAATAATCTACCACAATCATTGGCCAAAAGTGCGATAAAACAATAAATCCAACAATTCAAACATAGCCCAACATCCAAACATAATTAATCAAACGATAACAATGACTCGACAATTAATATATTATGCTTGTGTTGCTACTCAAGGATTCAAGGACGTTCGTATGTATCTTCCGAGTTGCATACAAACCTATCGAGTTAAACTAATCCAATTCATGTCTAAATGGATTAAAATCTAATCGATGCATTAAACTCAACCCTTAAACGAATATGAAACGACATAGGTATATGTCTATCCTAAAATCGAATCACAATCCAAATTCATAATCAAATCCTCAAAATCACTATGTCTAGCAATCAAGAATCAATAAATCTCATCTCAAAGGTTGTCAAACCATAAGATAAACGATAAACACGGAATCGGATTAACGAACACATATAAGCACCATACTAATCATCATAACATCATTTAATCAAACAATAACATAAATATATATAAATCCAAAGAATTCAAATCCACAACCTTTGTTCCAAATAGAAAGTAACAACATTCATATCCTAATCATAGACAACTAGGAAATAGAAAGATATCACCTAATCGGAATAAAGTCGAGAGATGGATTCTCCTCCCATTAATCACCACCTAATCACTCCCCAAGGGTGGTGATTAACTCACCCCCTTGGTGGAGTCTTCAAATACAAGAAAAAGAAAGAAAAAGTAAAGAGAGAGTTTAGGGAAGCTTGAGAGGAAAAGGGAGGCAAGGTATGTGTGTTAGATATTGTCTTTCTAATTTGTGTCTCCTCTTGACCCTCTTAACCTAGGGAAACAAGACCAAAAAGTCCCCAAAAAGGTTATGAAATACAAGTTGGGGAAAAGGGGGAAGATACAAAAAGCCCCCTGTTTTTCCCGCAGAAAACAGCTGCTGGAACAGGGGTCTCGCGGCCGCGAGACTAAACCTCGCGGCCGCGAGAAACAGGCCGTAGGTTTCCTGCTCTGCCGCACTTCCTTCCGAGCAGCATATCTTTTGATTCCGAACTCCGAATGCGGATCCGTAAAGTTCGTAGCGTAGCTAACTCACTCATCTATGACATATCCAAAATTCAGCTCATTTGGATCATCCATAAAATATATATGTACGTTTTAGTGAGAAGCTATCTACATTCTTCTACGATTTGCTTCGGGTTCTCTTTTCTTTGAAGCTCTTTCTGCGCAAAGGCTTGCATCAACGGCCACCGAGTCTTGATTTGATGGAATTGCATTGAATCATATCCTCTCGGACTTCCCTTTAGCCATGCTAAATTCTCAAACCTACAAACAGAACAAAAACACGACAAAAAAAAACGAAAACAAAAGAAAACACACAAAAGCCCAACAAAGGACCAAAAACGCAAAAGAACACAAAAACAAGCAAAAGCACGCAAAACTCGGATCAAAACAAGATATTTTGGGCTTAAGGAGATAGGTAATAACGACGTTCTCACGGCGTTATCAACACCCCCAAACTTAAACACTTGCTCGTCCTCGAGCAAAGAAAGCAAAAACAAGTACTAAACGTGCATGCTTAAAATCAAAATGCCAAAGCTTAACACTTTCAAATTATTCTTTAAACAAGCTCCACGTGTGTGTGTGATGACTTCGGCTAGGTTCTATTTTAGGTGAATACGCCCCAATAGATTAAAATCATCGGTTCTACTTGCATGGGCTCCTCACGTTAACATAGACTATCTCCTAACCTTAGGTTTCAAACCTTATGCTCCAATCACATCGTGAAACTAAGTTGTAGGTAATTTAAGAGTGTTTTCCCCTTTCTTGAACTAATTAACAATTTTAGTCCCTAGATCTTTCTCACATAAATGCTTTTCTTTTGATTTACAATGATAACATAGCATTTCGTGCTTTTACAATGATATTACAATACAAATCTAGCACTATTGATGGTTGCTTGTGCTTCTAAACATTTGACTTTGTGGGCTACTAGCACCATTCCTTTTCTTTGTGCATTACATATGAACTTTTCACTACAAACCTTGCACTATTACAACGAAATAAAGCAATTACATAAATGATTCATGAATTTCATCAATTGAAGGCATAGCCTTTCTTTTCTCTCATAGAAGAGCATACATTTTAGCAACTTCTCTACTCATTTCTTTTAAGAGCTAGGTGTTCAAAGGTTTTTCATTCTTGAAAATGGTTCACTCCCCCAAACTTAGGCCATTTTGTTCTCTTCACACTTAGTTTTCAAACTAAAGTTTGGAGAGAATCTATGTTACGCAAGAGGAGTCCTAGATCCTATTATCACTAAAGTTCTTTATCCACCTCAAATACAATCTAGCCTTAGCCAATGTGCTCAAATTTTGTAGAAGCATGCTCATATAATAATAAGAATTTGAAAAAATTTGGCGGGTCGACCTAGCATGTATGCAAGTACTTGCGACCTCTCTCCCCCAAACTTAAAACGCACAATGTCCCCATTGTGTGAATTGAGAAAAATGGAGGGAGGTCGACACGACAACCACGCAGAGGAAAGACAAACAAAAACAAAAACAAAAACAAAACAAAGAAACAACAAGGTGAATGATGAAGCACGGCTCTATCGGTCTATCCAATTCAAGCAGGCATGGATAATCAAAACCAATCAAGTACGGACATATAGATATAGCATTGTAAGCGCAAAATAAACCAAACGGAATGCAAAAATGTAAAGGTTACGCCCTTTTGTCGATCATGGAGTCCGTGCATCCCGTGGTTAACTTCCGTCTCGAATCCTCAATCATGCTTGCCATTACTTCTTTATCATGCACAATCATCACCTACAACACAACAAAAACAAAAACAAAACAAAACAAAACAAGATGAAAAAGGGAAAGAATGCTTGTTTTAAGTCACGAGCTTGACTTAATACGAGGGATGGTTTGATCGTCACCAAAATTACTCCCATCGTCCATGATTCCCCAAAAAAAACATAAGCTCATCAAAATCCTTAAGCTCTTCGCAATAAATCGATCGAACCTCGCAAAGAAACAAAAAGATCAAGATTAGCACGAAGTTTCAAGCTATCAAACACAAAACTAGCCATCAATATCGTCATTTACTCCACATGTTACCACATTCCCCGGCAACGGCGCCAAAAACTTGTTGCGTTCCAAATACTAATACGCAAACTACGCAAGTATACGGTCGTTACAAGTAATATAAAACGGTAAGTACATACCGAGTATCGAATCCCCACGAATGGGTAAAAGGTGGGAATAAACGAATGAATCGACGGCTTATTTCAGTTATGAACGCTTGACACAAAATTATCGAACCCAAATATATGATAAGGGTGATTTTATTTAACTACGAGCAGTAAAGTAAACTAACTACGAAAGCGAGTAAATTGGGGAGTTAATTATGCGGTAAGGAGGATTTATAAGCAATCAATTAAAGCAGATAAATTATGCGGTTGTTAGGTTAACTATGCAAACAATCATAGGTTTAGTTGTTGTTTGTGAGTTCTAAATTAGTTAAGTCTCCCTGTCGGTCTCACTTAACTCTACCAGTCTACCCAAACTCTCCATCTCCGGATCAATCACAAACACCGTTGTCACTCGATGCTCTCAGAGGGATCAAAGGCGTACCGCTGTCACCCGGGACCTAAGACTAACCCAAATCCCCGAATAAAGAGAATCTAAGTTATTTGATGCATTCACGAACGAACTCATTATACAAACACGGACCACACTAGGTATATGCCTATCCTAGGTAGAAATCCACAAATCGTCACTCGCCTAACCTTCAAAGTCCTATGTCTAGGATGCATTCAAGGTAGAATTAAGTCCGATTACATGATTACGGCAAATCAAAGTACTTAAACAATAATCTACCACAATCATTGGCCAAAAGTGCGATAAAACAATAAATCCAACAATTCAAACATAGCCCAACATCCAAACATAATTAATCAAACGATAACAATGACTCGACAATTAATATATTATGCTTGTGTTGCTACTCAAGGATTCAAGGACGTTCGTATGTATCTTCCGAGTTGCATACAAACCTATCGAGTTAAACTAATCCAATTCATGTCTAAATGGATTAAAATCTAATCGATGCATTAAACTCAACCCTTAAACGAATATGAAACGACATAGGTATATGTCTATCCTAAAATCGAATCACAATCCAAATTCATAATCAAATCCTCAAAATCACTATGTCTAGCAATCAAGAATCAATAAATCTCATCTCAAAGGTTGTCAAACCATAAGATAAACGATAAACACGGAATCGGATTAACGAACACATATAAGCACCATACTAATCATCATAACATCATTTAATCAAACAATAACATAAATATATATAAATCCAAAGAATTCAAATCCACAACCTTTGTTCCAAATAGAAAGTAACAACATTCATATCCTAATCATAGACAACTAGGAAATAGAAAGATATCACCTAATCGGAATAAAGTCGAGAGATGGATTCTCCTCCCATTAATCACCACCTAATCACTCCCCAAGGGTGGTGATTAACTCACCCCCTTGGTGGAGTCTTCAAATACAAGAAAAAGAAAGAAAAAGTAAAGAGAGAGTTTAGGGAAGCTTGAGAGGAAAAGGGAGGCAAGGTATGTGTGTTAGATATTGTCTTTCTAATTTGTGTCTCCTCTTGACCCTCTTAACCTAGGGAAACAAGACCAAAAAGTCCCCAAAAAGGTTATGAAATACAAGTTGGGGAAAAGGGGGAAGATACAAAAAGCCCCCTGTTTTTCCCGCAGAAAACAGCTGCTGGAACAGGGGTCTCGCGGCCGCGAGACTAAACCTCGCGGCCGCGAGAAACAGGCCGTAGGTTTCCTGCTCTGCCGCACTTCCTTCCGAGCAGCATATCTTTTGATTCCGAACTCCGAATGCGGATCCGTAAAGTTCGTAGCGTAGCTAACTCACTCATCTATGACATATCCAAAATTCAGCTCATTTGGATCATCCATAAAATATATATGTACGTTTTAGTGAGAAGCTATCTACATTCTTCTACGATTTGCTTCGGGTTCTCTTTTCTTTGAAGCTCTTTCTGCGCAAAGGCTTGCATCAACGGCCACCGAGTCTTGATTTGATGGAATTGCATTGAATCATATCCTCTCGGACTTCCCTTTAGCCATGCTAAATTCTCAAACCTACAAACAGAACAAAAACACGACAAAAAAAAACGAAAACAAAAGAAAACACACAAAAGCCCAACAAAGGACCAAAAACGCAAAAGAACACAAAAACAAGCAAAAGCACGCAAAACTCGGATCAAAACAAGATATTTTGGGCTTAAGGAGATAGGTAATAACGACGTTCTCACGGCGTTATCAATTGTGCATTGAGGCGACTAGATCTATAAACCATCTCCAACAGAACAAGAAAAATCAACAAAAGGTTCTATTTAGTGATTACTTCCAACCCATTTCCGAATCTACAGATTCATGGTTATCACAAAGGTATTGTCTCTTATGTTAGCTTATAATTAGCTTATTATTCATCAAATTTTTGGATTCTAAGTTTTTGGTTTCTAACAAAATGCTTTGAACTGTTCGAGATGAAGCTATGTTTGTTGTACCAAAGGGTCTGTTGTTCTCGCCAGTACTGTGACTTTGCCCATGGCGACTCCGATCTCGCCGTTCCTTTAACGGTAATCTATCAATTTAAACTCCTTCTTCAATTTTATCTCTTCACGAATTTGAGTTAATGTTTCGTCAATTCTAGTTTTGCGAGCTAAATTTATGGAATAAAAACAAATAAAATTCCTTATGTAATTTGTATGCTTCATATTTAGCTTTTAGTACTGAGGAGAAATGTGAGGATTAGTTACAATTTTTTTGTTTTGTTTATGAAGATTGTAATATTGAATTCTTGAGGAATATAAATGGCATAGGGAACATTGTTAATAGATATATTGCATTTGGAAGGGATCGAGGGAGTAATTTTCTTTTGATTGGTGTGATTCCATTTCACATAATGTTTTTGAATTACTTCTTCAATTGGTGTTTGGAATACTTGGCAGATAGTCATGACTATTTTCATGTTACTTTTTGCGAACATGGCTGAATGAATATTATATGAAACATAGCTTGAATTATAAATCATTTGCACCTTAACAATGCATAGTGTTCTCTCTAAATTCTTATCTTTCTTATTGCTGGTTGTGAAGATGGTTGAATGAAATAATATATGAACTTAGAACAATTCAGAATAAATACAATTTCCTTGTCTTTACTTTCTGCAAAAATATCTATGTCAACCAAACGATTTTTTTGAAGATTTTACCCAATCCAAGTCCTTTCTTTGTCCAATGCACTACAAGAAAAACGAGAATTTCCGATGGATTTTTCCAAAATTCCGTCGGAAATCGTCATTTTCCGACGGAAAATGCCCATCGGAAACTCCGTCGGAAATATGCTCGTCGGAGATTTTCCGACGGGATATTTCCGGCGGCCCAAGTTCGTTGGAAAGTCTGTCGGAAATTTTCCGACGGACAACTTCCGACGGATAATTCTGTCGAAAAATATTGCGGGTCAACTGTTTGACCTTAATTTCCGACGGGATGTTCCGTCGGAAATTAATTATTATTATTTAAAAAATAATTTTATTTATTAGTTTCCGACGGAATATTCCGTCGGAAATTAATTATTTTTATTAAAAAAAAATTAATTTATTAATTTCCGACGAAATATTCCGTCGAAAATCAATTATTATTATTTAAAAAATATTTTAATTTATTAATTTCCGACGGAATATTCGGTCGAAAATTAATTATTTTTATTAAAATAAAATTTAATTTATTAAAATTATTTAATTAATTAATTTTTTTGTCCCGTTTATATATTCAGTACACCATTCACCAAATTTAAATTGAAAACTAATAGTCATAAATTAATCTCAATCATAGTCATATAATCTCAATAATCTTCATAATAATACACCATTCAACAAATTTAAATTAAAAATCTAATAATCATAAATTAGTCTCAACCGTCACCCGGGGAGTTCAAATATGTAGGAAAATAAACAATACCAATCATCATAGTAGGAAAATAAAGAGTATCAATCATCAGAGTCGGAGTCAGAGTCGTTAGATTGTTGTGGGTTCTGGGGTTTTTGATGCATCATATTGGAAGGCAACTGGCTAAACAAACGTCGGAATTCCTCCATCTCTCGACGATTTTTGCCTCCATCTCCCGTCGATTATCCACAAGCTCTTGTTTCATATTGGTGTATTCCTCCATCACTGCTTGACTCTGAGATACCTGTTCTTCGAGAGTTTGAAGTCTCGTCACAAGCTCCGGAATAATGTGATCTCGATGACTTAGGTCTAACCCGATGAGCCTTACCCTTCAAACTATAAATCGTACCTTTTTTCCCGATGCCTACAGTCTCCACCCACGTCTGAATAACAAATTAAAACAATAATTAGATTATAAATAAATATATTTTATTTAATATCATAAATTATTTATTGCATTTATGTACTTGCAACTCAACATTTTCCGGGATTGGTTGTGATTCACCAGTTTCAGATACTTGAGGAGAAAGGAGTTTTTCCTTAAACGCATTCTAGAAGACATGAACATTAGTATACATTTAATAAAAAATAACACTTATTAATAATAAACTAAGTAATGAATTTATTTGACTTACATATGTATTCTTCGAACGTTCATCGACCATATGGTTATCTCTCCATTTTCATCATACTTCGAATGAGTATACATAAATAGACCTGCTTGGGATACGTCATCTCCTTTTTGTTTCTATAACAATATTATATAATGGTTGTGTTATACCACAATAGATATACGAAACAAAGGTCAATAAGTAATTTGAGTGACTTACTAGTCTACGCTCGTGCTCCGAATGTGTAATACTGCCACCCGTGTGGCTTGGGGCTCCCTGACCATCACAATTGGAACCTCAATTTTGTTTATTTCTTTGACTTATCGCTAGAAACTCGGGAGAAGCCCAATATGCTTTGTATTCTCTCCAACAAGTTTCATTTATCCAATTTGGCGTAGGTAAATTTCTACTCCTTAACTCGTCAAATGCATGACTTAGTGATAATGCGGCTTTATACTCAAATATCCTTTTAATTTCTGCCTCATGGTTAGGCTCCCAATTGTAATCATTCTGCAAGTCTTTAGATAATTTTATGAATAAACAATATACAAATTGATATTAATTATTAAACTACAATATATATACTAAAATAATTTAGATAAATACCTTAAAGATATTAAACAACTTAGTCTTAATTTTATCAGGAAGTTCCTTATACGTGTGATAAGAACCTTCCCATCCTCTTCTAACAGCTCTTCCCACACCATGAACGACTTTCGTATGATTTTTAACCCTATGTCGAATAACAAAAACATTAAAAATATATATACTCAATTAATAACATATTAACATTAATACAATATGCTAAAAGTCATGAAATTAAATACATACTCATTAAGAAATTCTATAGGAGCAATTAGCTCATTCCTGTTAATAGACCCCGTACTAGGACTAGCACTCGAACTAGCACCTGTTGGGATTCGGTAAGATAAACAGCCCTTCAGGCAGCGGAAAACAAAAATTTTAAGGACCTCTTACGGAATCTTGCCAGGATACTAAACTGGTTGTATATATATGAATATTAAAGGACAAGAATAATTAGATCCAAATTATACCTGTCTCCTAGCAAATCCTGGTAATTAGCAAAGTCGTGCTTTTCTTCCCTCGGTAGAAGTCGATCAAAGCTTTGTTGTAGCGCCCCACGTGTTGCGCCTCTACGAGTTGATACACCACAATATCACGAAATATAATATATCCTAATCGGCTAGAACATAGGATATATTAATATCTAGGATTAGAGAACAAGATTGGAACGAGAACGAAGTCGAAAAATTCTTCCAAAAGGAAGAGATGGTTCGGCCGATCACTAGGGAGAGAGGGAGAGAATTTTCTTGACTTGGCTTTTGGCTCTTGATTATTGTATATCAGATATGACCTTAAGTCTTCAACTTATAGGAATCTCATCATCCTAATCCTCCTAGGATTAGGACACCCAAGTCTTCTAATTCTCCTACATGGGCCATGGCCCTATTAATTGGAAGACTAAGTCTTCTAATTAATTCATGGCCCATACTAGATTTAATTAATTGGGTCTTTATTTAATTCCCAATTAAATAGCCCAATTAATTTATTTCTTTTTCATTTAATTAAATTAGACTCTAAGTCTATTTAATTAAATATTCCCATTATTAATTAAATCCAATTTAATTAACTAACTCACAAATTAAATTCCAATTTAATTTCCAGTTTTGATCCAATTCCAATTGGATCACTTTCGCTCCAATTGGGTCGACCCAGTCGACCCAGTCGACTCAGTCACCCCAATCGACCCAGTCGATTTAGTTGACTCAGCTGTTCTTCATTTCCTCGCTTTCGCTTCATGTGTATTGTGTATGCCCTCGTAGGTTCACCACATAATTGGCCGTGGGTTATAATTAAATATTTATTTAATTACTCGAGCATTAAATACTCTAAATCAATCGAACACTCTGTCGACTGATCATTCCAAAATTAGCACCCCTGCTAATTTGGGAATTCTCCCACACTCCACGGTCGATGTCTGGCCACAAGCCCATGGAGCCCAATCACTGGTGAATTAATTCAGTGAACCTTTTAATCATTTACAATTTCCATATACGCTATAATCTCTCCATCGATCGATCTCCCAGTCAATACTTAAGGGCATGGATTTTTTATCGGTTCCCTTTTATTTTGTTTTGACTTTATGCATTCTGATTTCGAAATAATTCTCTTTGACTTAATCTTTATGAGCTACTTTCATAAAGCCGTCAGATACCTTGGCCAAGGATTTTACCAGAATTAATTTCTCACAGAAATCCATAGGAGAATTTCCCAACCTATCAAGTCGGGTCAATGGATCCTTTGTTGATGATATGAACCTGCATACGAGTCCCTCTATACCCAACGTGAATCCACAGAGACTTTCTGGCGATCTCCAGTCGGTCGGAACTCACATCTAAGTATAGACGTTCTCGCACCAGATAAACCCTATCACCTCAAGTGTTTGGGGATCATTCCTCGTATACTGTTGTAAATAGGAATAACTTCAACTCCGATATGCGACTACCCGCTTCCATGTGAGTTATTTCCCTAATTGGGGTATTCAGTGCACTTGACATCACCGCAAGTCGCCCACTTATGTGTATCGACTATCCCAGTCACGCTCGTGGACCCCAGCGTCCTCCAGTTCATCGGAGTATACACATTAGTGAGAGTCTAACCGAATCCAACGATGTCCCATCTCGATTGGATTCTACGACTCTTGAATATGTTCTAAATCACGGCCTTGGAGATCAGTCCACGGGTTGTCCCATAGCCCTGTGATCTAAGGACTTATATCCTTATGCGTAGATAATTATTACATAAGATAAAGATGACCATATAATAAAGATGCATTTATTAATCTAAATTGAATAGTTCCTTTATTTATTACAATAAATGGCAGCCATACAGTTGGCTTGCCGGACACTATTCTATCAGCACCAACTGAAGAGCTCCCATGTAAATGGCTTGGACACGATAAGAAAGTATTTAATCCGGGAGCGCTGTTACGAGGGCTGGGAGTGGGACTGGAGCTGGGAGTGGGAGTCGGATTAGACGAAGTCGGATTATACGAAGGCATGAAAGAATCATGGTCAGCTGAGTCGGTGGATAAGGCAACTCTCTTTAACCTCTTGTTTGGTGCCATCTGCAAAAATAAGAGAATAAAATACAATAACATATTACAATAAATCTTAAACTATGAAATAAGAATAAAACTTTCCAACATCAATATAAAGCATTAATAGTATATCACAGTATCACCTAATTAATAAGAAATTAAATATTATCAAATGTGCGTACAATAATAATACAAAGTCAAAGAAATACGATGATTAATCTTCTTCTTCTTCTTCTTCTTCTTCTTCTTCTTCTTCTTCTTCATCCTCCAACTCTTCTTCGTTTTCTTCTTCTTCTTCTTCTTCAACATTCAACCCCCCCCCCCCCCACCCCCCCCCCCCCCCACCCTCCCCCCCCCCCCCCCCCCCCCCCCCCCCCCCCCCCCCCCCCCCACCCCCCCCCCCCGGCCCCACCCCCCCCCCCCCCCACCCCCCCCCCCCCCCACCCCCCCCCCCCCCCACCCCCCCCCCCCCCCACCCCCCCCCCCCCCCACCCCCCCCCCCCCCCACCCCCCCCCCCCCCCACCCCCCCCCCCCCCCACCCCCCCCCCCCCCCACCCCCCCCCCCCCCCACCCCCCCCCCCCCCCACCCCCCCCCCCCCCCACCCCCCCCCCCCCCCACCCCCCCCCCCCCCCACCCCCCCCCCCCCCCACCCCCCCCCCCCCCCACCCCCCCCCCCCCCCACCCCCCCCCCCCCCCACCCCCCCCCCCCCCCACCCCCCCCCCCCCCCGCCCCCCCGGGCCCCCCCGACCCCCCCCCCCCCCCCCCCCCCCCCCCCCCCACCCCCTCCCCCCCCCCCCCCCCCCCCCCCCCACCCCCAGAAGATAATTAGTTTTCTTAAATTCATTTTTGGAAATATCTCAAGTACTGGGTCTGTTAAGTCAAAAGTTTGTTCGAATTCGAAATTATTATGGATTTTTTCTGAATTTGATTAACCTCTATTTCAAAATTTCCACTAATACTTTTTATACAATAAGTTTGTTAACTTTATAATGTGGTGATAAGATTTGGAGGAATTAAAAAATGTCAAAAGATGGAGCAGCTGCTGGTGCATTCAACCAATGCAAATGGTAAGAAACCATGTGCCTTTTCCTTTAGGCCATCTCCAATGGAGATGGCCGGGCTGGGGGCGGGGTGGGGCTGCGGGGAGGGAGTCGTCTCCAGTGGGGGCTGGGCTCGGGGCGGGGCGGCGGGCGGGGTTGCCGCGCCCTTCGCCCAGCCCCCGGGGTCGCTTGGGGAAGAAGAAGAAAATTAGGGGCGCGTGTTTGCACGCGCCCCTAATTAAGTCAGGGGACGCCACTTGGCGTCCCCTGACTGGTCCGTTTTTTTTTTAAAATTGTTTATTTAATTGGTTTTTTAATAAATAAAAATAGAAAAAATATATATATACTTAAATAATTAATAAAATTAATTTTCCCTATTAAATTAAATTAAATTAAATTAAATATGTAGAATTGAATTATTTAATAAAATTTATTTAGTATATTTATTGTATATTTACTAGTATTTAATAAATATATGTAGTCACCAATTTTTAATTTGATTGTTTAATATAATAAAATTATTTTTTTAAAATTAAAATCATTAATAATTTATTAGAATTGTAATTAAATTTATTTATGGACAAATGATTCATAAATAAATAGCCCATTTTATTTTAATATCTTTTATTGTAATTAAAAATTTAATCATTTAACTACAATATTGGTGGTGGCTATATTTTTTTAAAAATACGGAATTAGTTAAAAATAAAATTAAACACTTATACACATAATTTAGATTAATACTTAATCTAATTAAATATTTAAATACATATTAAAATAGACAAGAAAAGTAAATTCAAACAATTACATTCATGCTTAACCGTATTTGGAGAAATACAAAATAAAAATCTTCCTCGGGACTTATTTGGAGATTCATCGAATGAAGGAACCGACTGGTTTCAAAGGAGAAATCAGTAAAATGTTATATTTTCGTGTGATTGTCGTTTATTTAATCCGATTTTCTTGTATTTCCTTTCTTGTTTGTTGTATTTCTCTTCTTGTTTGTTGTATTTCCTTACTTATTTGTTGTATTTCGTATTATGTATTAATTTTAATTTACTAAATTATTTACTCTCTTTAATTTTAATATTTTAATATGTTACACAACACACACCACTTATGACGATAACGGAGTGAAAAAGAACCAGAATGTATATAAACAGTAGGCAAAACAAATTTATCAAATCTTATACATGAAGATACTGAATATTTCATTCTAACAAACAATTCAGGCAACTTAGGCTAGAACTTTGTGAAGCACATCACGAGCTTTGAGCATAGCCTCCAGTGGTATGGCTTTAGACATGGATATCCCTTTCCCTTCTGTCATATCTACCTTAGCTTCACCAACTCGTTTCCACTCAAAACATTGTATAAGCGATGCTAAGGTCAACCCAATGACCCGTTCGGCTAGGCCAGAACCAGGACACGACCTTCTTCCCATCCCAAATGGCACTAGTTTTGGCGGCCCAACTTCACTGCCTTCAAATCTTTCGGGCTTGAAGCTTGTAGGATGTTCCCGTGAAACTTTTCATCAAGTTTCTTGCAACCTGCGGCTCTTTGGATGATTCTTCCTCCTCTTGTTTAATGAATGATTAATAGGAAGTTTAAGATTAGTCCTTCTGAAAGGAAAAATGATTAGTCTCTCTAATCTAAAGATTAGATTTTTGTGGGCTAAAAATTAGGAGTAGATTTTTGTGGCTCGAGCATTTCTTTCTACTCTCAATCTTTCCACTTTTTGGATTTGTTTATTTTTATAGTTAACGACAGTTTACTCCCCTATGATATGCATAAAGTTCAATTTATACCCCATGTGATTTGAGAAATAGCACTTTACCCCTCCCATAATCTTATAAAAGTCTCACATCGTCTTCCTGAAAATTTAAAATTAAAAAAATAATAATAAAGAATTGACAAAACTTCCCCTCATATGTACTATACCCTGACGCAATCAACTTATAGATTAGACACTTTACGCCATGTGCTATTATAAATGTTGCAATTTACCTTATGTGTTATGATAAATGTGACATTTTACCTTCTCATATTATGATAAATGTGACACTTAACCCCTCCCCCCACCACCTAATGCCCTGACGAAGTCAACTTATAGATGTGACACTTTACGCCATGTATTATTATAAATGTTGCACTTTACTCTTTGTATTATGATAAAAATGGCATTTTATCTTCTCATATTATGATAAGTGTGACACCTAACCCCCCCCCCCCCCCACCCCGCGCGCGCGCGTATTATGATACATGTAATACTTTACCCCTAACATTACATTTGTCTTTTTACGCAACAAATTTCATTTTTGACGAGTGTGTTACACTATTTGTTGGAAGGGGATAAATTGTTTTTTTCAAATTTTCACAGTGTATTTCAAATTACAGAGGGTAAATTGAGTATTGTGCAAATTACATGGGATAAATAGACAATGAACCCTTTATCATAATTGTTAAGGTAAGAAATAAAATGTGCAACTTTAGTATTCCTTGGGTGGTAAAAGAGAAATGAATACTTTGAAAGTTTATTAGTTAATATTTGTAGTTTCGGACTACTAGGTTACAATAAAGGTTTTCACACTATAATTTAAAATTATTATCTTTATCTGTACCAAAGAAATTATAGTTAATTAAACTTCCTTAGCTTTGCCAGCATATATATATATATATATACATATATATATTTAATGCTAAAATATATTAATTTCATATATCTTATATGTCTACCAAGCACGATCACGTTTGTCAATATGCCGATTTAATACAAAAAGTTATATACTTCCAATTAATCCTGATAATAATAGTTTTTTCAATAAATTCAAAAATGAAGCATTGGGCCATTAACCCATTTCAAGAAATTTATATTGACCTTAACTGAGTTATGGGCTGCCATCAAGTTTTTATTTCTCGAAATCTATATTTATTATAAAAGTGTGATAAGAAAAAAACACTGTTATTCTAAATAGCTCCTGAAATATATATCTGAAATTATTTTAATTTAGCAACAATATATTTTTAGTAAAAATATGTTATTTGTATCATTGAAAGATTTAGTACAATATAAGTCAAATACAATCCTCTAAAAATAAAATATTAAAATTAAATTCTCTTAAATATCATTCTGCTATACAGAAGAAGGAAAAAAAAACTAAAAAATAAAAAGTTAAAATAGAATCGCATCTTACCTATAAATGAACCAAAAATGCTTATGACTTAGTTAAGTATCTAATGTTTATTTGGCTAGAGAAGCAAAATAAAAGAATATCAAGACATGCATAACCTCGTACTTTCATAAAATTCTTTTCGTGAAAAATGCGTGAAATAGGTCAGAATACTGGTGAAATCAATGAAAATTGTTGAAATCAATAAAAAAAATATATGAAATCAAAGAAAAAAAAGTGAAATCGATGAAAGTCCAGGTGAATTGGTGATCACATATGAAGTTGGTTAAAAAATGGTGAAACCGATAAAAAAAATTGCATGAGAAATCGTAAAAATACATTTGAAATCGATAAAAAAAATTTGGCTACAATTTGTGAAAAATGGATGAAAACGGGTAAAATCGATTACCAAAAGTTAAAAAATGTAAAGTCGGTGAAAATATGTGAAATCGAGGAAAATTAATTCGAGTGGAATTTGTAAGAAAATGATGAAACCGGTGAAATCGAGTAAATCCGGTGAAAAAGGGTAAAATCCATCAAAAAACGTAAATTCGGTAAAAATATATTTAATTAATGAAAAATTCGAATAACATGTGAAATCAGTGAAAAATATGAAAATAGGTAAAAACGGGTTAAAATGATAAAAATGAGTGAAATCATTAGAATAAAAGAGCTTTAGAAATAAAAGCGAGGTGAAATTGGTAGAAAAATGGTCTAAATCGAAAAAAAAAAAAGAAATCAACCAGAAATGGGAAAACAATAGAAAAATATTATAACCGATAAAAAAAGAGGTAAATCGCTAAATATAAACCAGTAAAAAAAAATTAAACAGTGAGAACATATGAATCGATAAAAATTTGGGTGAAACTTGTAAAGAAATGGATGAAAACCAAAAAAATCAGTGAAAAAGTCAATTAGTCAAAATAGCTTAAAGTCGGTGAAAACATGTTTAATCAATAAAAAATTAAGGTGAATAACATATGAAATCAGTTGAATAGGTGAAAACGGGTTAAACTTTAACCGACAAAAGCAAGGTGAAATCGATGAAATAATGGTTTAAATTGGAAAAAAAATCGACGAAAAATGGAAAAACAATGAAAGAGGTTATAACCAATAAAAAAGGGAAAAATCGCTAAAATAAATATATTAACTGGTAAAAAAAATAAACAGTGAAAACATATGAATCGAAGAAACTTCGGGTGAAACTGGTGAACATGGGTGAAGGTGGTGAAGAAACTGGTGAAACCAGTAAGAAAAAAATGCTCGTGAAATCAATTAAAGGTTGGGTAAAATTTGTGTAGAAATTGATGAAACACGTGTCATCGATGAATAACGAATAAACCTAACATGAAAAATACTATTCTGGAATGAACTAAATAATGTTCTTATGATCTTATTTTAGAACAAAATTTATAAGATGTCATGGCTAAATCACTCATCATTTTATATTTTATTACAACTATTTACAGCTATAATTTATTTTGGTAAAACAATAATTATTAGGGTTGTCAATAGGTCGGATTCGAGTTCATTCGGATCCGGGTCCATTTACGTCGGATAGGATTCATGTCGAATTCGGATCTAGATTTCTCAAGTCCATAGAATCTTCGCTGGATTCGGTCGCAAATCGGATCTTTTCGGATTCAATAAAACCTTCATTTTCAAAATTTACACCAATATTTTTTCCTAAAACAAGTTTGATAACTTTACGGTTTTATTTAATTTAGCTCACATGTCCAAACTTTCTTAACTATTATTCATATTTTTGGATGAAAAATATAAAAGTATAGTTATGAATGACTTATTAACTTTTATCATCTTAACCTAATGATAGAATATTATTAATGTTACTTATTTTAATAAAATATTATGTATATATATAATTCTTTTATTTATTGTCGGATACAAACCTATAACAAAACGGGCCGAATCGACTTAAATTCATATTAGCTACACGTATTTCGGATTTCGGATCTTTATAATCGGTTCAGATCCATCGAATCTCTAATAAGATCAAAAGTCTAATAGATCGGGGTGGACTCAGATCGAATTGACAACCCTGATAATAATTAATTAAAATAAATTCCATAAAATATAAATTGAATATCAGTCATAAATATATGATATTTTATGACATAAAATGGGATAATTTTACTCTAATTTACGAAAAATACCCATGAAATTAAAACTATACACGTACAACGTACGTACACTTTTCTAGTTTCCCTAAAAGTGCAAAGTCTCATATGAAATACCATTTATATACAACTATATTATGTGTTACTTGTAACTTTTTATTTTAATTTATTGATTAAATTGTGTATTTACGGCTTGGAGTAGAGACTGTATTTGGTATATGTTCTCTCCAGTGTGGTGATTTTAGTGGGATTTTTAGACCGACAAAGTAAATTAAAAAAATTTATCTGATGGGTTATTTTTACCCTTTATGAATACATGTAACACCTACAAGTTACAATAAGCATTTTTCCAGCAGTTGAAGTGGCCAGAAATGGAGTGGGGTACAACTTGCAAAACAATCAATTGTGAGGGTGAAGTCTGACTATTCTTTATAAGGTGCATTTCTGACAAAAAAAAATTGAGAATATATTAATCATCAATCATTTAGAGAAATATCCCATAGCCTCTTGATCTTGGAGCCGTAACTTTTTGTCACTGGGAATATACTACAAACAATAGAAACTCTTTCTTATTGAATACTAGTACTCCAATAGCAAGCAAAACAAATTTATCTAATCTTATACATGAAAATACTGAATATTTCATTCTAGCAAACAATTCAGGCATCTTTGGCTAGAACTTTGTGAAGAACATCACGAGCTTTGAGCATAGCCTCTAGTGGTATAGCTTTAGGCATGGATACACCTTTCCCCTCAGTCAAATCTACCTTAGCTTCACCAACTCGTTTCCACTCAAAACATTGTATAAGCGATGCTAAGGTCAACCCAATGACCCGTTGGGCTAGTCCAGAACCAGGACACGACCTTCTTCCCATCCCAAACGGCAGTAGTTTTGGTGGACCAACTTCACCGCCTTCAAATCTTTCTGGCTTGAAGCTTGTAGGATCATCCCAAATAGTAGGGTCCCTGTGAATGGCCCATGCATTCACTTGTAGAATAGTCCCCTCTGGAATGTCGTATCCCCCAATCTTGCAGTCGGCTGATGATGCATGGGGTACTAGTAATGGTGCTGCTGGGAATAATCGGAAGGTCTCGGATATAATATTTTGAAGGTATGGGAGATGAGGTATATCGGATTCTCCGATAAGGCGATCATTGCCTACAAGACTGTCTATCTCGGCTCTAGCTTTCGCTAACTTGTCTGGGTGATTGAGCAGGGCAGACATTGCCCATTCTATAGTCACTGCTGATGTGTCTGTTCCGGCAAGTAGCATAATCTGCGATTAAGAATTCATATTAGCACATTAAAATAATAGGAATGTATAGAAGCTATGGTCGGACAACTTACAACTATGATGCCTTTGATTATCATATCGGAGTAGTACTCTGGCTGTGACTCTTGCAAAGAAAGCAAATGATCTATCATGGTATTCGTATTCTTATCACGTCTATGCTCATCAATCAAACTTTGCAGAAACGCGTCCATTTTTGCAGTTACCCTTTTCAAATTCTTCTCGAATCCCTTGTAGTCGATCCATCTAAAAAAGGGGAAAAAATCTCCTGGATTCGATACACCACCTAGTGTAAAAATTTCGTCTTTAAGCTCCCTAAAATTCTTCGCCTCCTCATAACCTTCACCTTCACCATAATATCTCTTCCCAGCCACCATTCTCATGATATTATTCAAAGTCAGGTCAGAAAACACTTGCCTAAGTTCAACTCCTGCGAAATCATCCTTTGATTTTTTATACAAATTTTGTAATTGAAGTTTTATCTCATCTTCTCTTATAGACGTAAACGTATTGAGTCGAGCAGAAGAGAAAACTTCGACTGTGGTGAGGCGTCTTAGGTTGCGCCAATGATCACCGTAAGGGGCACCGACTAAGGAGGTATAGTTGTATCCAAGATATTTGCCTATGATGAGACGAGGTCGATTCGCTAAGACTATGTCGTTTGTGGTGAAGCACTCTTCGACTAGGTTAGGGGACGAGACCACAACCACAAGGCGGTTTCCGAATCTGAGGGAGAAAATCGGGCCTAATTTTGTTGAGAGTTTGTGATAGGTTTGATGAAGCGGTGGTTTGAGGAGGTAGAGGTGGCCTATTAGAGGAAGTGTAAGGAATGGGCTCGGGGGAAGTTTTAGCTTTCTTTTCGATGAAAACTTGAATGCTAGCACAAGAAGGATGAGAGGGAGGAGGATTGTATATAGCCAGTTTGTTTCCATGATTGATTTTATGAATTGAATGATGAATTTGTGTGTGCGAATTGGATGATTTGGATATATATTAGTGTTATTGTGTTAAGTAGAATAGAACCCCATATATATAGTGCAGTGTTGGCTGGTTTGTCTTGTTTGACAAGGAATTTGTGGCTACTTTTCTTCGCGTGGTCTTTTCCATTGACTAGTAATTTCCAATTCCTTTTGTGACTAGTAAATTAAATGGCCTTATATCAAATTTTAGTCTGTTTGAATATAAATATGTTGTGTGATTGATAATAATTTAAGAAGAGAGATTCAAGAGAGTATGATCATGTAAATACACTTGCTTTATGATTTATGTTTTTGTAATTTATGTTATGCTGTATAAAAAAATACATGACATGTCTTGTTATTGGTACAACGACATGTGTAAATACATTTTTTTCTTTGGTGCGTATCACTTTTGAATACATGTTTATGATTTAGATTGAACAAATTTTTAGTAACTAGAAAGGTACACGTGCGTTGCACGTGATTAACTAATTTTCATCATATTATGATCTTAATGACATACTACATTATTTTTGGACTAAATCAATTTAATTATTTCTATATTATTACCAAGAATTTAAAGTTGTTATCATAAATACCTAAAACCAAAACTTTAAAATAAAAAATGGCTATAATTACTAAGTATTTCTAATCTAAAACTACATGTCTACATAATTATTATTCTAAAACAACCATTTGAACGAATGAACAATATCAAATTTTTTCTACCTTGATCTTGATATTTCCATCTAAACAAATTTTTTTTAATCGATTTCACCAGTCTTGCCGGTTATACCTATCTTTTACTGAGTTCATATATTTTGAATTACATGCCTAATCTATTTTTTAACTAATCTAACCCGATTTTACCAATTTTCCTCAATTTTATCAAGTAAACCAGCTTTTACACTAAGTTTACCAATTTTTTTTTGTTATTTTAACATATTCTTTCATCGATTTCATTCGCTTTTACATTGAGTTTACCATTTATTTTTATGTTATTTTAATCCATTCTTTCACCAATTTCATTCATTTTTGTGGTTTATCCCATTTGTTAATCAATTCACTAATTCTCTCCGCTTTAACCAAATTTTAGTCGATTTTACATTTCTTATGCTGATTCAACCTATTTTCTCACCTATTTCACATTTTTTTATCAATTTAACTCATTTTTTTGTTTTTGTTCTTTCATCGATTTGATCCCCCCCCCCCCCCCCCATTTTTTTGTTATCTCATGTTTAGCCAATATCATTCATTTTATACCAATTATCTATTTTTGGCGGCTTACCCTGTTGTTTTATCAATTGCACCATTTTTTTTGCTTTAACTCATTTTTCTTCTATGTAACCCATTTTTCCATTGATTTTACCATTTTTTATCATACAATTTTTACCCGGTTTCATCAATTTTAACCCTTCTATGTTTTGCCTTATTTTGGCTTAAGCCAATTATAAGTTTTTCAGTTAAGTAAATAGTACTTTTTTTTTTAATTCATATAGCCCGAATGTGGCCTTTTGTTTTAGGTTATTTAATAAGTGACGTTGTTTTTTTATCAATTGCACCATTTTTATTTTGCTTTAACTCATTTGTCTTATATCTAACACATTTTCCCATTGATTTTACCATGTTGTATATCAAATTTTTTAAATTGAATTTCATTTATTTTCACCGATTTTAAACATTTCTCTGTTTTGACTTTATTTTTCTTAAGCCAATTATAAGTTTTTCTGTTAACTAAATAGCACCTTTTTTTTTTATTAATATAGCACGAATGTGGCATTTTTTTAGGTTCTCTAATATTTTTGAGGTTATTTAATAAGTGATAATTTCATAAGTGATTTCCAGAGAACTATCGATTTCACCTGCTCTTACAATGAGTTTATCATTTCTTTTTTGTTATTCGACGGAAATAAATCTGTCGAAACTATTAAAATTTCGACGGAATTTGTTTTCCGTCGATATTTATTTATTTATTTATTCGCAAAATTATTACATTTCGACCGAAATAAATCTGTCGAAACTATTAAAATTTCGACGGATTTTGATTTTCGTCGAAATTTATTTATTTTTTCCTGTTTTTTTTTTTATTTTTTCGCGAAATTATTACATTTCGACGGAAATAAATCCGTCGAAACTACTAAAATTACGACGGATTTTGGTTTCCGTCGAAATTTCTATTTTTTTTTTCCTTTTTTATATCTTTTGGACAGATTATTTCAACCGAACATAAATCCGTCGAAATTAATTTCGACTGCATTTTATTCGGTCGAAATATTTCGACGGAAATTTTTTCTGTCGAAATTTTAAGAAATATTTCAACGGATTTATTTCCGTCGAAAATTTTCTATCGAAATTTCCCATTTTTCTAGTAGTGTTCTAACTCGTTCTTTCACCGTTTTCACCTATTTTTTTGTGGTTTATTCCATTTACTAATCATATTTTCTACTCTCTTCGGTTTAACCCAATTTTAGTTGATTTTATCTCATTCGTTAATCAGTTCACCCGTTCTCTCATGTTTAACCCAATTTTAGTCGATTTTCCTTTTTTTTTTGGTTGATTAACATTTTTTCTCACCTAATTCACTTTTTTTTTTTGCCAATTTAATTCATCTTTTTGTTCTTGTTCTTTTATCAATTTGATCCGTTTTTCTTATTATCCCGTGTTTACTTGATTTCAGTTTTTACCAGTTGTTAGGAATTTAGCTAGATAGAAATCAATTTTTTTCTTCGAACATTTAACGATGGCAAAAATTAGAATTTGTATATATATATTAGTTTTTGTGAGCAACTTTCCAAGTTTCTATTTTTTTTTAACTTCACCTACATTATTAAGTCCACCAATTTTATGTATTGTCCAATTTTTTTTTAATTGTATTTACTATTATTTTGATACAACAGTGTTTATATTAAAGTAGACTTCTTCTTTTTCATTTAAAAGTATATGATTATTCAATTATATTATTTATCTTTTAAGTAGGGGTATATTAGTCATCACAAAAAAGGGAAGAAATTTTCTTGGCAAACCCGTACTTTTATATGTATATAGAATAGAGACATCATGCAAGCGGGACTCAGGTTTGAATCCCTGTTGAAAGAGATTCCCTACCCGACACATTTCAAAAGGAATTAAACCCTTGAAAAGAAAAAAAAACCGTGAAACATTTCATGGAAGCTTCTTGAACAGACCGTCAAAATTTTCTTGAAGTTTCTTGCAACCTGTTGCTCTTTAGACGATTTTTATAATATATGTTATCCACCTCTTGTTCAATGAATGTTAGTCCTAAAAAGAAAAGGATTAGTCTTTCTTTAATCTAAAGTTTAGATTTTTGTGGCTCGAGCATTTTTTTCTACTCTCAATCATTCCACTTTTTGGATTTGTTTATTATTAGAGTTAATGACAGTTTACTCATGATATGCATGATATTCAATTAACCCCTATAATTTAAAAAATAGTATTTTCCCCCTATAATCTTATAACAGTCTCATTGTCCTCCTGAAATTTGAACATTTAAAAAAATTGCAAATTGACAAAATTACCCCTCTTATGTACTATACTATGACGCAGTCAACTTATAAATATGGTACTTTACTATGATGCAGTCAACTTATAAATATGGTACTTTACGTCCTCGTATTATGATAAATTTGGCACTTTACTCCATGTATTATGATAAATGTGATACTTTACCCCCTCTAAGGAAATTTTTATCTTTTAACGCAATACTTTTCATTTCCACTCTCAATTTTGGCGAGTGTGTTACACTAACTGTTGAAAAAAGATAAATTGTTTCTTTCAAATTTTCATAGAGTGTAAAGCGCTTTTTTTCTAATTATAGGGGGATAAATTGACAATTAACCCTTTATCATTATTGTCAAGGTAAGAAATAAAATGTGCAACATGAGTAGTATTCCTTGGTTGCGTAAAAGAGAAAATGAAATATTTTTTACTATTATATAAATGCTCTTGTAAAGAAATTGAAGAATACTTTGAAAGTCTATTAGTTAATATTTGTAGTTTCGGACTACTAGGTTACAATAAAGGTTTTCACACTATAATTTAAAATTATTATCTTTATCTAAATAGTTAATTAAACTTTCTTAGCTTTGCCAGCATATATATTTTTATTGATGCTAAAATAAATTAATTTCATATATCTTATATATCTACCAAGCATGAACACGCTTGTCTATATGCCGATTTAATACAAAGTTATATACTACAAATTAATCCTGATACTAATAGTTTTTTCAATAAATTCAAAAATTAAATACTGGGCCACTAACCCATTTCAAGAAATATATATTGACCTTTAACTGAGTTATGGGCTGCTATCATGTTTTCCTATGTTGCACCGACACTGACTCGGCGACTCGGACTCGACACGATTCGGATTCGGCGACTCGTTTTTCAAAAAAATTGCAGGATACGACACGGCATGGATACGTATGTAAAAAACAAAAAAACTATATAGTTTATATAAAAATAAAATAAATTAGCATCATAGTCAATGAATTAATATTCATTCTAATATTCCAAACACAAAATCAAAAGAAAAGATCACAAAAGATGTATAAATTCACTCTAAGCACATCGTAAATGATTCAAAACAAGTCTCATATGAAAAAATATATCAAAACAAGTCTCATAAAAAAATAATCACTCCAAGTACATAACAATTAGTCAATTACACGAAAAATTGTTCGAAATCTTTAAATAAAATTAGTTTTTTTTATTACAAGATAGAAATACCACCCTTTTTTTTTTCTTCTGTTGCTTTAGATTTTTTTTATAGCAATTACCTAGAGGTTAAAAAATAATACATTTCTTGCCACACAGAGAGAAAGAGTATGGTTTAGGAGCAATGGAGTTTAACAATGCGGTATCGGCACTGAATAGAAACACCAGATAAAAGAACTCCAAATAACTTTAATTTTAGGCCATAATGTCAATAATTTTTGTAAAAGAAGTACACATTGTTGATGGAAAAAGAAGAAAAAATAAAAAGCCAACTCAAATTTCAAGGAAATAAAACATAATTGCACAAAAATGAGGTAGAGAGGAAGAGAAGTACCTGTAAATTTGAATAAATTGGAAGATAATTCTTGAACTAAGGTTTATGAAATGAATGAAATTGGGGAGTTCAGGAGTTGTTTTAATTTGTGTTTGGAATGAAGAGGAAGAGTACTATGTAGAAATTTAATCGACTAGTTCACAAAAGTATTTTCTGATTTTTTTTAATTAAGTTTCAAATTTTCAATTTTAACCCACAATTTTGATAAAAATTGCAGAAAGACCCCTGCCGTGTCCAAGACCGAGTCCTTGACCGAGTCCGGGTCCTTGACCGAGTCCTTGACCGTATCCCCACCGAGTCCAAGACCATATTTTCTCGGACTCGCCACGTGGCGAGTCCGACGCGTGTCCGAGCCGAGTCGCACGCGTGTCCGAGTCCGTAAAGAGTCCGACTCTGCATAGTGGAATTTTTTGAAGTATCCGTGCTTCAT
The DNA here is from genome assembly GCA_034814905.1 of Penstemon davidsonii. Taxonomy (NCBI): domain Eukaryota; kingdom Viridiplantae; phylum Streptophyta; class Magnoliopsida; order Lamiales; family Plantaginaceae; genus Penstemon; species Penstemon davidsonii. The sequence goes on from JAYDYQ010002688.1 coordinate 13,443,108, forward strand.
AGATGTTTTCATTTCTCGAAATTTCCCTAAAAGTGCAAAGTCTCATATTAAATACCATTTATATACAACTATTCTATGTGTTACTTGTAACTTTTTATTTGATAAACTGTGTATTTAAAGCTCGGAGTAGAGAAGCAATTGGTATATGTTCTCCCAATGTGCTGACTTTAGTGGGATTTCTAGACCCACAGACTAAATTAAAAAAATGTAACTGATGGGTCATTTTTACCCTTTATAAGTACATGTAACACCTACAAGTTACAAGGGATGGTTTATGGTGACTCTCACTTCAAAGAGAGTCACCAACAACCTCATTTTGACCAATTAATTTGGACATGTATCCACATTACAATCCAATAAATTCATTTACAACCCCAACTAATCCTTGAAATACCCATTATACCCTTAGTCTTTATTTTATTAAATTCCTAACGTACCCTTCATTTAATACATTTATAATATATTTCCTCAGCTAATCCCACTCACACAACTGCTCAACACTACACAACTTCACTTTGAATCTCTTCAACTAGGACTGTCAATGGGGCAGATTTCAATCCGGATCCGTCCGAATCCGGTCCAATTTATTAGGATAATTGTCCGATTAGAGATTCGATGGACCTGATCCGATTATAAAGATCCGCAATTCGAAACACATGGAGCGGATATGGATTTAGGTCGATTTTATCCTTTAAAGATCAATATCCGATAATAAATAAAAAGAATGATATATATACATAATGTTTTATAAAAGTATATATCATTAATAATATTTCACCGTCAATTTAAGAAGATAATAATTTATAACTCGTTTATAAATTTATTTAAACCAATATTCTCATCTACAAATATGAATATAGTAAAGAAAGTTTGAACATGTGCTAAAATTAAATAAAATTGAAAGGTTAATAAACTTATTTTAGGAAAAAATATTAATTTAATTTTTTAAATAAAAAATTTATTGGATCCGATATCCGACCAAGATCCATTGGATTAAAAATCTAGATCCGAGCACAATCCGAGCAATATCCGAATCCAATAGGATCCGATCCGATATAAATGGAGCCGGATCTGGACGAATCTGATCCGACCAAAATCCGACCCATTGACAGCCCTATCTTCAACACTCCACAGCTTCAATTTGAAACTCGTCTTATTTCTTTGTTCATTATGTTCTTTTAATTCTTCTTCAAGGTTTTATTGCATTTAATGGTAGTATTTTTTTGGGATCAAAGACAAGGAACAATTTCGAGCTTTTTGGGGTTCAATTTTTTGTTGTTAGGATTAAGATTAACACACTCATGAACGATTTCGTGATAACCCACACCTATCCGGAGAAAAAACCGATCCATATTTCAGGAACCAACATAATTGCCAATCTCCAAATTGCTTTAAAAAATCAAAATGAGAACATATATTCGTAATCTCCATTAAAATCAAAATTTTGCTTTGATTTTGTTTATATAGCAACGAAGATTGTTATGATTTTCTTTTTCCGATAAAATATTCAATTGTCTATCTTTAGGTTGTTTGGGTTTTTCAAAGAGATTGTTGAACAAGTTAATTTGACTTTTTTTTTTTATGGTTGAGTGGTATGTAGAATTAAGAGGATATTATTTGTATGATTATTTTTCACTTGAAATTTCCTTTGAGAAATGACTTTGAAGCTGTTAATTCAAAAGGACATCAATTCAAAATTAATTTCATTAGAGAAATGACTTTCAATTGATTAATAACACATCCATCACTACAAGAAAAGCGGCTTTTTCCGACGGACAAAAATTCCATCGGAAATTAAGTGGAATTTCCGACGGACAACTAAATCCGTCGGAAAAAGCAAATTTTTTTAAAAAATTAATAGAAAATCATTTCCGACGGTTATATTCCGTCGGAAATTCTATTAAAAATAATTAAAAAATATGTTATATAATTTCCGACGGCCTAAATCCGTCGGAAATGGCATTTAAAAAATCCGAAATTAAAATATATAATTTCCAACGGAACAGATCCGTCCGAAAATATATAAACATATATATATATATATATATATATATATATATATATATATATATATATAAACATATATTTATATATATATATAAATATATATAAACATATATTTATATATGTATTAATATTTTCCGACGGCAATAATCCGTTGGAAAATATAAAAACAAAAAAGGAAAAATAAATAAAGATTTTCCGGTGGATTATGGCCGTCGGAGAATATATAAAAATATATTTAATATTTTTCGACGGCAATAATCCTTCGGAAAACATTTAGAAACAAAAAAGAAAAAAATAAATTCTATTTTCCGACGGATTATCCCGTCGGAAAATAATAAAAAAATAAAGAAAAAATAAATTGAAATTTTCAGACGGGTTATGTTCGTCGAAAAATATATAAAAAAAGAACAAATATATTTATAATTTCCGCTGGCCATAATCCGTCGGAATATATTATGAAAAAAGAAAAAATAAATTAAAATATTCCGACGGGACTAATCTATCGGAAATTTTACTTAAAAGAAAAAAGTGTTGACTTTGGTCAATTACACCTTCAAATTGAGAATCGATCTAATTATAAATAACCTCAATGTACATAACCCCGAGGTCAACAGTATTGAATTTGGTAAATTAGACCTTCAATTCGAGAATCGATCGATCTAATTACGAATAACCTCAATGTACATAACCCCGTGGTCAATAGTATTGACTTTGGTCAATTAGACCTTCAAATCGAGAATCGATCGATCTGATTACGAATAACCTCAATATACATAACCCCGAGTTTAACAGTGTTGACTTTGGTCAATTAGACCTCCAATTCGAGAATCGATCGATCTAATTACGAATAACCTCAATGTACATAACCCCGAGGTCAATAGTAGACTTTGATCAATTAGACCTTCAAATCGAGAATCGATCGATCTGATTACGAATAACCCCAATGTACATAACCCCGAGGTCAACAGTGTTGACTTTGGTCAATTAGACCTCCAATTCGAGAATCGATCGATCTAATTACGAATAACCTCAATGTACATAACCCCGAGGTCAACAGTGTTGACTTTGGTCAATTAGACCTCCAATTCGAGAATCGATCGATCTAATTACGAATAACCTCAATGTACATAATCATATGGTCAACAATATTGACTTTGGTCAATTAATGTTACAAATCGAGAATTGATCGATCTGATTTTGAATAACCTCAACGTACATAACGAAATTGAATTAAAACAATTTTTTTTACCGGCTTAAGGGCGTTTTGCACGCTTTTAGTAGTTTTTCATTAATAAAACAATTTTAATTATAAAAATTTAATCAAGCTGTGGTATTTTAAAATTAGTGAATAATAATTTTGAATTAATTTGAAAAAGGAAAAAAAATTGAAATTTCCGACGGGCAACGTACCCGTCGAAAATTCCGTCGGAAAACTGCGCGACTAAAACCCTAGCTGCACATCTTTCCCCTCATTTCTTTCAATTTCTCCTTCTATTCTCTTCTCTTCTCTCCTCCGTCGCGGCTGCAAACTCCACTGCCACCACCCATCCTCTCTCTCTCTCTCTCTCTCTCTCTCTCTCTCTCTCTCTCTCTCTCCTTCTCCCTCTCCCTCTCCCTCTCAATGGCCACAGCGTTTTCCTCTCTCTCCCACCGCTGCCTGAAACCACCGCGTTTTTCCTCTCTCGTCGGACCTCCAAATCCCCTGTCCCTGCTCCGTCGTCGCAGCCCCTGCGCTGCCTGAAACCACCGCAACCCAACAGGTTCCATGCCCGTACGCCGCAGCTCGACCCCTACTCCGTTGTCGCCGGATCTCCACCCCTGCCCTACTCCGTCGTCGCAGCCCCTGCCCCTGCCCCTGCTCCGAGCCCTTACGTACGCCACAAACCCGTTCCTCTAAAAAGGTACCCATACTCACTTTATCCTCTCAATTTAAGTTGGTTTAATGGATCTACTTCATGTGTTGCTGAAAATTATTTCCTGTTTTTGCTATGTATAATTATGTTGTTCAATTAAATTAAACCATTTTGCTATGTATAATTATTGTGTTCAATTAAATTAAGCCAATTTTGACTCATTGTGAACTATATATAGTTTTCCTTTTTTTTGGTTTGATGTGATTTGGTTAATGTTAATGTGTTCTCAAAGTAGTTGTTTACTATTATTGGTGTCAAATTATTTCTTATAGTAGTTATGGTGCATTAGATATATTATATCACTACTTTATGAGATATTAGTTTTGAAAAAAAAACTTGCTTAAGAAAATGATTATTTGTTTTGAGACATAAAGAATGAAACAGAAGTTAAGGATGTAAGAACGAGAGGATTTCAACTACGAACTTATCTATTATTCCAACTACGAACTTAAATGTAGATCTCATCTCAACGAAAATTAATAATGGGAAAAAATATGTGGAATAATCAAATTTCACATATATATATACTTGTCCATTTATTAATATAATAGTATGATACAACCATTTAAAACAATGAATTAATTAAGATGTATAAATTAAAATTACTTAGTATAGAACTACGTACACAAGCTATATAGCCGCAGGTAACGTTTTACACTTAAAGAATCATGCTAATACAAATATATATAGGTATACATACATGCATACATACATGCATACACACATACATACATGGTAATGATACACTTAAGAAAATTTATATTATAAATGATAGTTATGTGTTGGGGTACTTATATATTATTCCAACTACGAACTTAAATGTATACATTGATTCAGCTAGAAAATAAATGGATATTCCAATTCATCGTGACTGGATGTACAATCGAATGCTCGGAAGAGACTTCAACCCAGCGTGGTAAGTTGGGGTTAACCATTTTCTTGAATTTGCAAAATCACAAAGGGTTTATTTAGAAAGTCGACAAATTAGGTGCCCTTGTCGTAAATGCAGAAATATGAGATATGCAAACCCCTTGCAAGTCCATGCGGATTTCTTAGAAATGGATTTGTGGCTGATTACTGGTGTTGGACATGCCATGGAGAGGAAGAGAATGATAATCCGAACAACAATAATAATGGAGCTTCGGGTAGTGTTCAGTTTATGGATGATGATGATGAAAACAACAGATATGAAGATGTTGTATATGATGCCATGAGAGGTGGTAACTTCGACTGCAACGTCGGGCACACCGTGTATGCGACTAACCCTCCAAACAATGGAGTTGAAGACTTCTACAATGTATTAGAGAGTGCTCAGCGACCCTTGTATGAAGGTTGCAACACTCACACTGAGTTGTCATTAGCTCTTCAATTGATGTCCTTAAAAGCCGACTTCAACATGACACAAGGATGCTTTAATCGAATGACTGAGATTATGAAGACGGTGGTGCCTCAAGAGAATTTAGTTCCTAAGGATTTCTATAAGGCAAAGAAGCTGGTGGCAAAATTTGGTTTAACTTCTAAAAAATTCTACTATTGTAAAAATTGTTGTATGTTGTATTACAAAGAAGGTGAACATTTGACTGACTGCAAATTTTGTCACTTTGAACGTTTTGAGAGTACTAAATCGCGTCGTGATAGAAGAAGTAACGTTTTGAGAGTACTAAATCGCGTCGTGGTAGAAGAAGTAGTAAGCATGTTCTTCACAAGAGAATGCACTACTTGCCCTTAATTCCTAGACTAAAACGATTATTTGCCTCTCCGCAGTCAGCTCCTCACATGAGATGGCACTTTGAAAACATAAGAGAGGAAGGTATTTTGTGTCATCCATCCGATGGGCTAGCATGGAAGAATTTTAACGCAGCTCATCCGGATTTTGCCTTAGAGCCAAGAAATGTTAGGCTCGGCCTATGTTCAGATGGGTTTAATCCGTTCAGTAACAACTCTCAACCGTATTCTTGTTGGCCAGTTATTGTGATTCCTTATAACTTGCCTCCTGAAATGTGTATGACTCGGCCATACATGTTTCTGACTTGCCTAATTCCTGGACCACACAATCCTAAAAGCAGAATTGATATGTATTTGAGGCCTTTAATCGATGAATTGAATCAACTATGGGGAGAAGGGGTTGACCCACCCCCCCCCCCCCCCACCCCCCCCCCCCCCCACCCCCCCCCCCCCCCACCCCCCCCCCCCCCCACCCCCCCCCCCCCCCACCCCCCCCCCCCCCCACCCCCCCCCCCCCCCACCCCCCCCCCCCCCCACCCCCCCCCCCCCCCACCCCCCCCCCCCCCCACCCCCCCCCCCCCCCACCCCCCCCCCCCCCCACCCCCCCCCCCCCCCACCCCCCCCCCCCCCCACCCCCCCCCCCCCCCACCCCCCCCCCCCCCCACCCCCCCCCCCCCCCACCCCCCCCCCCCCCCACCCCCCCCCCCCCCCACCCCCCCCCCCCCCCACCCCCCCCCCCCCCCACCCCCCCCCCCCCCCACCCCCCCCCCCCCCCACCCCCCCCCCCCCCCACCCCCCCCCCCCCCCACCCCCCCCCCCCCCCACCCCCCCCCCCCCCCACCCCCCCCCCCCCCCACCCCCCCCCCCCCCCACCCCCCCCCCCCCCCACCCCCCCCCCCCCCCAATTGACACATACCATCTACTTTTTTCCCTAAACCCCAACATCCAAACTCAATCAAAGTGAAATTTCAAAACCACAACATCGAAAACCTAACAAAATTGGGTTACAATAGTTTCACCGAAACCATTCAAACCAATTTTTTCAAACCAAAACCCGCTAGATCGAGCCAAAACCCTTCCAAGTAGGGTCTTAACTAATTTGATAAATTTATTTCAAGCATATAAAAATGCACCACATATTCAAAAATGGTAAAAATCATGCTTTCACAATAAATAATTAATGTAGTGCTTCTACCACAAAGTCTAAGTATATCCCTTTATATTAAGTTTTAAGCATGTTTGTTTAGTTTTCAGAAAATATTTAAGTGCTCTCTTACAATTCTAACCCATAATTACTAAAAGCAAATCCTAAGAAACAAGTTTTTTTCTATTAAGAAAGAAGTTGACCGTTTAATCCTCTCTATCGGTTTTAATTAACAATCTTCTCTTAAGAATACCCTTTTCATTTCTAAAAATATCTAAACAAACTTTGATTTAATGTGAAATAACATATGTCATATATGTTACCCTACTTCAGTCGCATAAAAAAAAAATCGATTCGACATAAAGATACACATATTTCTCAACATATTCCTCTTCTTTTTATAGTCTCTAAGAAACCTTGCCAATTTTTTTTAAAATTAAGCCTACTACTCATTTAAGCTTTAAAAACTCAATAAAAAACTTAAATAAAATACACGAGAACTGATGACATCTCAAAAAAGACACCGTAAGCTATAAAATCACTTATAGAAACTATGAGCTATTGACATTTTAAACCCCATAAATACACATTTTTAACACTTTGCAATTGAAATGTTAGGCCATTTTTAACACTTTGCCATTGAAATGTTAGGCCATCTCCACCCTATGGGGGGTCACGCCCTTAGGCGTCCACCTCCACCTCTCCGGTAAACTTGTACCCTCCTGGGCACGGTCTCCAACTGCCAGGAAAAAACAGCACCAATTAATTAAAAAAAAACTTACCCACTCTCACCTATTATTATCTATAATAATAAAAATAATAATATTTTTGAAATTTAATAATAATAATAATAACTCACACAATGAATAATAATCATAATATCATTAAACTTAAATTTGGAAATGAATTATAATTATAATAGGTAAAATTAAGCATAATAGCCGTAATAATAACAACCGTAGAGACAATAATAATAAAATTAAGCATAATAATATTACATTGGGGACAAGAAAAACAACAATGATTACACACCAAAATGAGAAAAATCAACGAGTATAATGAAAACTAATCAAAATGCAACAATGGAAACAAGAAGGAATATGCAACATTGTTTAAGCGTTCTCGCATGGGAAAATAATCATAATCGTTGTTGCGTTGATTGGACGACTCACTTCCAAATAAGTCTTTCCGAAGTTGTTTATGTTGTATATGTTTCCTTGTATGCTGAAATAAAGTTTTTGTATCTAGAATGAAGGTAGATAGATGTATTCATCGTCAAAATTTTCAAATCGTTCTCATCCTCCTTCATCGCCATTAACTCATCGTGCTTTCTAGAACGTCCTTTTCCATCATGCGATGTGTTTCGTTTGCTTCTCGAATGCTTTAAGAATAAGAATCTAAAGAGAAAAATTAGAAAAGGTCTTGGCCTTGGTCTTAACCTTTTTTGTTTTTTTAGTTCTCACTGGTCTCCCAGATGGCATTTCTTCACTTGGAGTCCCATCCACATAAATAATCAAAATGAGAACGGTTTATGGAAGGCAATCATCGGCACAATGTATGAAATAATCGGCTCTCAAGGCATGCAATTTGATCGTAGATCCAAAGAAGGAATAATGAGTCGATGGAAGAATGTAATCTTTCGAGATTGCAACAAATGGTGTTCCGTACTCACTAAAGCACAAAGAATGTATGCTAGTGGAACCAACCTTTAGGACGAGATAAATTTTCAGACTTTAGTGCTATTATATGACATATATTAACTCTTAATTTGAATTTGTAGCAAGGAATGACACAAGCAATATTTAGGAACCAAAGTGGCACCACTTTTACTTTGCACCACTGCTGGGCAATTTGTAAAAATTGGGTGATGTTTTCCGTGCCAACCCAAACGTAAAACTGGGAAGGATTCATTTTCCCAAATGCAATCATCGCACTTTTTCCTCCGAACCAATGGATTCCCCACTCTGCATTTTAACTTTATATTTGATGAGGTTCCATCGGAGACATCTTCAAACCAGTGGGAACTAAAAAAACAAAAAAGGTCCAGGCCTTTTCTAATTATGTCTCTTTAGATTCTTGTTCTCAAAGCATTTGAGAAGCAAATGAAATACATCGTATGATGGAAAAGAACGTGCTAGAAAGTACGCTGAGTTAATGACGATGAAGGAGGATAAGAACGATTTGAAAATTTTGACGATGGAAACATCTACTTTCATTCCAGATACAAAAAACTTTATTTCAGCATACAAGGAAACATATACGACAAAAACAACATCGGAAAGACTTATTTGGAGAAAGGTCGCCCAATCAACACAACAATGATTTTGATTATTTTCCCAACGCCTAATCATTATTGCATTTTCCTTGTTTTCATTGTTGCATTTTGATTAGTTTTCATTGTTGCATTTTCCATTATAATCGTTGTTTTTTCTCATTTTGGTGTGTAATCATAATTGTTTTTCTTGTCCATGATGTAATATTAGTATGCTATTTTATTATTATTGTCTCTAGGGTTACTATTATTACGGAAATTATGCTTAATTTTACCTATTATAATAATAATTATTATTATAATTATAATTATTATAATTCATTTTCAAATTTAATTTTAATGATTAAATTATTATTCATTGTGTGAGTTATTAATATTATTATTATTATTATTATTATTATTATTATTATTATTGATAATAATAGGTGAGAGTGGGAAAGTTTTTTTTTTTAAATAATTGGTGTGGTTCCACTGGCGGTTGGAGACGATGCCCAGGGGGTATAGATTTACCCGGGAGGTAGAGGTGGACGTCTCAGGACATGACCTAGGTAACTAAGTCGCGGAGCGTGAGCGGGTGCGGGTGCGTGAGCGGGAGCGCGAGAGCGTGTGATGGTAAAATTTTAGAATATGAGAGCGTCTCTAGAGCGTCTTTAAAATAATATTATAATAATTAAAATATAATATTATAATTAAAAAATTATCATAAAAGTGAAGTTTGAAAAAAAAATGTCAAGCTCTTCACTTCAAATAAAAATAAAAATAATTGTATTGGTGGATAAATAGATAGAATTCCATATTTATAATTAAGTATATACATAATACAAGTTAGAAGCATTGTCTAAAAAGCATGCTTAACAACGTGAAGGGTACATGTAATTTCCTATTAAGTATTTAGCGATAAACAATAATTTATTAGTTTAAAAATAATAAAGCATTCATATAGAATTAGAGATATAAGAATTAATTTTCTTTTACGCATAATGGAAGTTTTATCCCTCATTTTTTTTTACCCATATTTCATTCTACTTCTTAAAATTGAATTACATTTTCAAAATTACGTTTTCATATAAAATAATAATTCAATACTACTAATTTTCAGTTACTACTTTTTAATCAAATATATTAAGTGATCTAAAAGAATTCGTCTATAAATTAAAATTATGCACCAACCTGAAATAAAGAAAGGACCAATAATTCATTTTTTTATTTTTGATAAAATACCTAGAATTAGTATGGAAATATGAAATATAACAAAAGTTAATACTTAATGAAAAAAAAATAAAGAGGAACAAGTTAATATTGTATTAAATAATTAAGTAAATAGTAGGACTACTATTCTCTGCCGATTTGAAATTTACTAAATGTTGATGTGTGTGTGTCAGACATTGTGTCATCATTAACCCATGTCCATCAATCATGGGTCCCACTATTTCTGTTCACACATATTTATACTAGATAAAATAATACAGCATTTCAAAATTTGCGGTCAATTTATAGCTTAGTATCTAGAACACGAATTTTCTTTGGCAGTGCGCGAATTCTCTCCAGACAGAGCGCGAATTATGCAGCGAATTGTCATTTCGCGCTCAGAGCGCGAACTCGGAGCGCGCGTCAACGCCTGGCACGCGAATTTAGTTACCTAGGACATGACCCCCCTTAGGGTTGGAGATAGCCTAAATATTGCCAAGGATTTGCAATTTGAGAGTGCAAAATACTAAAATTTCAATTCAAAGATGCAAAATACCAGAATAATTTATATATTTATGGAGTACAAAAAATCAAATATTCTAGAAACTCGAAAGAACAAGTTCATTTTCTCTCTTTTACCACACACGGAAAAGTACTTATATTGCACAATTATTTCTTACCTTGAAAAAATAAAAGAGTAATAACTTATAAACAATTTAAATTAAGTGGAAAGTTCAATGATTAGGAGTAGAAAGAAAAGCTCTGCCACAAAAATCTAATCTTAAGCTTAAAGAGACTATTCTTTAACTTACTACGAATAATTCATTCAACAAGAGGAAAATTGAAGGGAGAAAACAATTTTGTCCACTTCCAGTTTTTCAGACAAAAGGATAAGTTTCATCTTCAGAGCCACATGAAGCAAGAAGCAACATACCGAAAAGCTTCACTTAGAAACAAACATGTAAGAATTCTTTTGCTCACTGCTTGCATCATGTTATTGCTTATCAATATAAAAGCTTGCATCATGTCACTTAGAAACATGTGTGACTCACTATCTATAGAAAACCTACTACATATTCGTATATTCATTCATACAAAATAAATATAGTAAAAAGAATGACTGTTTTCATTCAATCACAACTCGCAAGTGAGATTTATTTACACATATTGTAACATCTCTTTTAAAAGTAATTTTAATCAAGAGGCAATTATATATATATAGTCTAACAACTATATTCAATCTAAAATTTCCACTTACTAACTTTTTCGCATCCATTTAAATCAAAACTCAACTCAAAAGTCAAGATATACATACATACTGTGTCTCTCATAAGTCTTGCTTCTAGAAACATTAGCAAGCACTAAACACATATTAAAACACAAATCAAAATTAAAAACCATCTAGAAACCATATCAGTATTTAACTAAAATTTACAAGCGTATAGTCAAAAGAAAAGACTGATCGATCGACTACTAAAGAAAAGTAGCCATGTGAACAAGTTACTTAAGGGGAAGAACCCAAAATTCCTTGTGAATCAAAAACATACCAGTCCAAAACTTCACTATTTATAGAGATTTATTTAGTACTAATAAATATCCAAATCATACACACAAATTCATCATTTACTTCACAAAACCAAAAATGGAAACAAGCTGGCTATATACACTCCTCCTCCTCCCTCTCTTCCTTTTTGTTCTAGCATTCAAGTTTTCATCGAAAAGAAAGCTAAAGCTTCCCCCAAGCCCATTCCCTACACTTCCTATAATAGGCCACCTCTACCTCCTTAAAGCACCACTGCATCGAACTTATCACAAACTCTCTACAAAATTAGGCCCAATTTTCTCCCTCCAACTAGGAAACCGCTTCATAGTTATAGTCTCGTCCCCAAACCTAGTTGAAGAGTGCTTCACCAAAAACGACATAGTTTTAGCAAGTCGACCTCGTTTAATCATAGGCAAATATGTTGGATACAACTATACCTCTCTAGCGATTTCCCCTTACGGTGATCACTGGCGCAACCTAAGACGCTTCACCACAGTTGAAGTTTTCTCTACACACCGACTGAATATGTTCATCTCCACAAGACAAGATGAAATCAGACTTCAACTACAAAAGTTGTATAAAAAATCAAAGCATGATTTTGTAAGAGTTGAACTTAGGAATGTGTTGTCGGAGCTGACTTTTAATAATATTATGAGAATGGTGGCTGGGAAGAGATATTTTGGTGAAGGTGAGGATAATGTGGAGTCAAAGAGTTTTCGAGAGCTTATAGAAGAAGTTTTTGAACTAGGTGGTGTATCAAATCCGGGAGATTTTCTTCCATTCCTTAGATGGATTGATTACAAGGGATTTGAGAAGACTTTGGCAAGGGTAACAGCGAAAATAGACGTGTTTTTGCAAAGTTTGATTGATGAGCATAGACGTGATAAGAATACGAGTACAATGATAGATCATTTGCTTTCTTTGCAAGAGTCAGAGCCGGAGTACTACTCCGATATGATGATCAAAGCGAACATAATGGTAAGTTTCCAATTCTTTCTCCTCAAATTGTTCTATTCAGGGAATAAATTTGACATATCCAAGAAGGATCACAACTAGGGGTGTGCATTTGGTAATACAGAACATAATCAAATTTCATTATTACTAGGTGCATTTGGCACGTGCAATTACTGTAGACCAATTGAATGGAATAAATTGAGTTAATTTAAGTCCATTTGACTCGATAAAAATATCAGTATTTTGAAACTAATATAAAAAGAAAAGAAATGCTTGGGATGGGGGGTGACAAAGTATCTAGGGTTTTAATGCTAAGATTGGGAGTCGCGGAATAAGTGAAGTGAAGAATTTATTTATCAGTTTACCGAAACCGTGCACACTCTTAATCACAACCATACAATTATTCAGTTCAAGTAACATTTATTCAAACAGTCATTCCACCCCCTATTTCAGTCTTAGGAATCAGGATTGGAAGCTCAATTCTTTTGGTCCCATGCTCTACAAAATTACACTTTTGATCTCATTTTTATGAAATGTATTACACTTTTAGTCCTTTTGATACCCCCAATCCCTTTTTTTCAGCTTTAGGTCCATAGAAATAGTCCTTGTTTTGCATTTTTGGTCTCATACGGCTGTTTTAGTTTTGCATTTTTTATTTCAAATTGGATGAAAAGGAGGCGATAGGACCAAAACTGCAAAATATTTTCAAAAAATGTGATAAAAAGTGCAATTTTATAAAGTGTGAGACTAAAGGTGCTAAAGATCCATCTCGTGTCCCACCCCTCTTTCTTGAAGAAGCTAACTGATTATATGAATTCTTCATGCCAGCTTATGCTACTTGCTGGGACAGACACATCAGCAGTGACTATGGAATGGGCAATATCAGCCCTGCTCAATCACCCAGACAAATTAGATAAAGCTAGAGCCGAGATAGACAGTCTTGTGGGCAACGAACGCCTTATAGATGAATCAGATATATCCCATCTCCCTTACCTTCAAAATATTACATCCGAGGTTTTTCGATTATTCCCAGCAGCACCATTACTAGTACCTCATGAATCATCAGCCAACTGCAAGATTGCGGGATACGACATTCCTAAGGGGACTATTTTACAAGTGAATGCCTGGGCCATTCACAGGGACCCTACGATTTGGGATGATCCTACAAGCTTCAAGCCTGAAAGATTTGAAGCCGGTGAAGTTGCCCCACCAAAACTAGTGCCATTTGGGATGGGAAGAAGGTCATGTCCTGGTTCTGGCCTAGCCGAACGAGTCATTAGGTTGACCTTAGCATCGCTTATACAATGTTTTGAGTGGAAACGAATTGGTGAGGCTAAGGTGGATTTGACAGAAGGGAAAGGGATATCCATGCCTAAAGCTATACCACTAGAGGCTATGCTCAAAGCTCGTGATGTTCTTCACAAGGTGCTAGCCGAAGCTTCCTGAAATGTTTGTTTTAGTGAATTTGTTTTCCCTACTCGTATTGTATAGGAGATAGGATAATAAGAAAGAGTATTTTCTTTAGAGAAACACATGGTTGTGAATAAGAGTTCAATAACATCTACTGATTTTCTTTCAATCCATTATCATCATCGTCATCATCATCAGGGCCGGCCTGACATATTACGGGGCCCTAGGCGAAATTTAAAATTGGGGCCCTCTTTTACAAATTAGCTGATATTTTTTAGATTCAATTTTCATTCTTAAACTTCAAATACTACAAGTATAGTGTATATATATATATATAGAGTATCGTGAATATAGTTATATAACAAATGTAAGTTAACAAATACTATAATTTTTTACTTGTCAGAATCAAATCAATAAATAGATAAAATATGGGTCGTGCGAATGGTAAAACCGAACCGTACCGTATTTCGGTATACCCGCTAGTTCGGTATTCTGAAATCCCGTACCATTTTCCAAACCGAAAATTTCGGTTTGGTTCGGTAAATTACCGATTCGGTACAGTTCGATTTGATTCGGTACAAACCGAAAAATTATTGAATCAAAAATAATTTGTCTTGAATACATATGCTTCCTACCACTCTAAACATTCAATGAAGGAAGTTGAATAGAAATTATAAGGAATACATCAGAGACCCCCTAGCCTCAGTCCCCTCTCCAAAAATTACTTTAGCATCATTCAAGTTTTGGGTTTTAAATGAAATTAGAACCGAATTTATTAAGAGAAAATCAGAAAAATAACAAAATTGGGCATTTAGAATTTGGACTGTACCTCTGTAAATTACAAATCTGGGCCGAGAGAGAGATGGTGGAGGCGCGATGGGGGTGGGTGGTGCGGCGGCGCGGTGGGATTTTGAATTGAAGAAGTAGAGGATTTGGGTTTTGCTCTTGGGCAGTCCGTAGAAGGAAGTGAGAAGAGTGAAAGCTATGTTGCACGGATACGGATACGGCGATACGAATACGACACGGATTTTTAAAAATTTATTGGATACGATACGACATGGATACGAATCTAAAAGATATATATTTATATAATTATGCATATTGAAGTAAGTAAAATAATATATTTATATATTCATACATATTGAAATAGATCAAGTTAAGTTTCATAAGTATTAAATTGCATATGTTTAGTAATTTGATACTATTAATTGTACATCATGTTCATTGTTTTATTATGCTATATAAAACATGTTCCGTTATGGACATTTTATCTTGTATTGCAGTTGTATATAATACAAAGAGTGGTTTGACGTCTTACATTATTCTTACCAATTGTGGTGACTTTAGCAAAATTCAGAATATGAAATGTGTTGGATACGTCTAAATAAGTATCCGATACGAGTGTCCAATTTTTCTTTTTAATTATATTTACCGACACGCCACGTGGAGTGTCGAATACGTATCCCACGAGTATCCGAGGAGTATCGTATCCGAAAAATATCAGACTCGGTATTTTATAATTTTTTGAAGTATCCGTGCATCATAGAGTGAAAGTGAAGCTTGGATTGGAAATTTGGAACGTTGTATTTACTCCTTAGTAATTGTGATTAAAAAAATAAAGGTATATCGGTTCGATTCGGTAAACTGACCGGTAATACCGAAAAAATCGAAACTTATAATGGTTCGGTAATGGAGCTCATATCATATACTAAATCGAAATTTCGGTTCGGTATACGGTATGCAACGAAACTTCGATTTCAGTGTTGTGACAGTTTGACCGGTTTACCAGATCGTGCATAGCCCTAATCTTCGGGGTGTGCATTCAATATAACTGAACCGTACCAATTTTCAGTATTTAGTCGGTCGCAGTAGTTCTAGATCTTGTACAATATGTCAAACCGAATTATTCAGTTCGATTACTAAACAGTTCAGTCCGCTACCAAAAAACCGAGACGTATGTAGTTTGAGTTTTCTTTGTAATAAATTAATATTAAAAAATATAGTTTAACTCAAACTCATTGAATCTAAGTTACATTAAATGCTAAATTTAATTTATTAATGCAAAACAACAGTATCATAATATTTTTTTTCAAAAATTCTAAGATTCAATAAAACAAAAACACTTGTACTATCAATTAGCATACTCCCTCCGTTTTTTTATTTCTCGTTTTGGAGGATTGCACATGGATTAATAAATGTAATAAATAGCCACTTTTTTTAGTAAAAGTCCCAAAACACCATTTTAATCAAATAATCATAGCATTAATAAGAAAGATAAAATTGGTAGAAAAAAATTAATTCTACATTGAAATCCTAAAACGACAAATAAAAAAATGTAGGGAGTAATCTTTATCATTTGACAGCAATAATATGAAATAATCACTTTGACATTACATAACAAACACAAGTAAATTTCAAGAGAATGTGTACTATTAATCGAAAAGTTAATTTGATAGGTAAATCTATTTTAATGTCGCTCTTCGATCATTGTCCAACACATTTGAACCAATAAATTAATGACGCATTAATGTTAATATGCCTCAACATTAATTATAAATTATGTCTGGTCCAGTAAATTATGCATAAAGATATCTATGACATTCTTTTTGCTTATACATGGTTCTATATTATGGAGTAAAACATTTTGGATAATTATATATGAAAAGTCTCTAGAGCATCAGTTTTAACCACTAGATCAAGTTGATTTTCACCGTCTGTTTTGAGAATATGGTTATATAAATAGGGCAAGACCTTATTTGAAAATTATCCAAGTTTGTTACATTCTTACATCTTATTTGACAGAAAAATTATTACACAAAAAAAACTAAGATACATTTACATTTACAAAATAATTTTTTTAAGGTCCCTCTATAGTCGGGGCCCTGGACGAGGGCCTAAATTGCCTAGGTATGGAGCCGGCTCTGATCATCATAATTGGTGTGTGTTGTGAAATAGTTTAAAGGAACATGCTCATTGTTTTCTTACCTTTTGCATTTTTCGAGTGTGTTGTTTTCTTACCATTTGCATTCTTCGAATGTGAGTAGAGTTTTTTCTTTTGGCAAATTAATTCCTCCAAATTTGATTCAGAGTTTCATACTTCTTTTTCCAATTATTTGTTGCTCCAAAACTTTTTGTAGAGTATTGTTTGCCTGCAATGAAGATTCAAAATTACTACCAAACTAAAATGATCTGAATGCCAGAAAACTTTATGATATTTTACTAAACTAGAAATGAAATTTGGATCTGATTCATGGATTCAATCCAAATTAACGGAATTCAATCCACCTTGAATCAAAGTTTCCTCGTGAGTTCACCAATGTCGATTTTTTTACGAACTGAATCGTTTTAAATTTACCTTCACTACATATTTCAGAGTATGATTAAGAAGAATTCGATCCATGGAATCATTAACTTCGGGAAAACTCCTAATAAATCAGGCGGACGAACCTGAACCGTTTTCAGACTAAAATTCGCTCCATTATGCCTTTTAGTCCATTGGGCTCATACATCAACGTTAATCAATGTGGTTTTCCACCTGCAGTCTTGTCGGGATGGACATGTTGGGGAATAACAGCGCGACCTAAGTCCGTACAGTAGATGTTTGTGAAATAATATCGGTTTGCATAATGTTGTTTGTTTCAATTTTGAGACTGTTATTTGAGAAATAATGTAGATGTAGGTTTGTGTGGAAGAGTTTATGTTGTAGGTGTAAGATGGGTAAGACTTTATGTTAAATCATATTTGTTATGTGAAATAAGTTGTGTAAGAGATTGATTACTTAATGTCAAATCAAAGTAGACTATGTATATGTTATTTTAGAGATAAACAATTGTTGTTTGTTTGGCTTTTGAGAAAATAAATTTATTTCAAAAACTAGAAAACTTGTTTGTTTTGCCGTTCACAAACACGAAATAATTTTGGGAAAAACCAAACAAAAAAGGCCTTTGAGTTCATCTGATTTTACTCAAACTTATACGAATTTTATAATTTTTTGGGATCTAATCAAATTCCTACTTTCGTATTTTTTTTTGTCCATAAGAGGTTTGCTATGGTTACATTTTTTTCAGCTTAACTCACGTGTACTTTGCAATCTTGGTACCACTGGATTTGTAAATGCATATTCATTATCAAAATTTAAAGTTTGGTTGTAATGTTCATACTACTATCAAATAATTGGACAGGATTGGCTACATACACCGCACGTGATTGTTATCTTATGTTTTTGATCTGATAGACTGTGTATTTACAGCTCGGACCGAAGAGTGCAAAGGGTATAGGCCCTCTTATTTTCTAGAGGAAAAATAATCACGTTTCCATCACTTTTATAGGGAAGATTATCACAGTATTTCATCTTTTGGAGGAAAAATTATAATGTTTTCCTCACATTATCACCTGATGATCTTCACACCAAAATACGAGATAACAATCACGTGCAGTGCATGTGGCCGATTTAATCCGTCGCGGTCCAAGTATTTGAAGACGGTATGAACATTGCAATCAATATTTAAAATGTGGTACTAAATGTACATTTATGTATCAAGTGGTACCAATATTACAAAATGTTCTATTGTATGGTATCAAATTTATAATTTTCCCGACTTTCTTCTTATTTCATCTAGCTCCACTATAAAAAAATAAAAATAAAAAGATCAATTGTCGATACTGACCACTCATGTCAAATGTTTTAGCGAATCACATTGAAAAACAACAATATTAATATTGATATTAATGAATTATGCGCAAAATAGATGGAAATATTAACTAATTTTTTGTTAAAATAATGGAAAATATTTTTAATGTTACTTATAGAAATAAATATTATATATGTGTATATATAATTTTATATTTATTAATTATTGGGTTCAAATCTTAAATATTTATTTGCTCCAATTTCTTTGAATTGTGTATCTTCTCAATTAGACAAAATTCATTAAATCTTTAATCGATTAAAAGTCATAATAAATCATGTTGAATTCAAATCAAATCCTCCATTGATAGCCTTGTTTTCTGAGTTCGAAAATTTCTACAAAATTGCAAAATTATGTTTCCATCTCTCTGTCCCTCTCTTTTTATTTTTTCTTTGAGCGGTGATTACATAATCATATCGGAAAATCTATTTGATAACTAGTAAAATACAAATAATGTCTAACTAACAAATACAAAAAATATTCACGAACAATACTAGTATCAAACTAGATAAAGACCCATGTTTCAGGTGGAATTTGAACCCATAAAACTACCTCGGCTAGCTCTCTTTGTAATTTTGTTGTAATTACATGTAAAGAGATTGAATTTATTGTGGATGGATGCCTAATTACAGGAAAATTCTTACATAGACCAGGTCTATGAGCTTAGTGGTAGACCTTGTGATTGTAAATGCACCACATAATACATTTTGATGATGTCATGCCCTCACAATGTATGATGTGGTACATTTACAACCACAAGGTCTATGAAAAGCTCATAGATCAGGTCTATGCAAGAATTATCCCTAATTACATGGTTGGAATCCATAGATAAATTGTTATGTAAAGTGGGGAAAATATATTTCAAATAGATAATGTGTATGTGGGTTTGTCCCACATTGCTCTAAGACTAATTGGCAAGTTATAAAAGCCTTGTGAAGAAATTAAAGAGTTGAAAACTTTTCAGTTATCACACATTGACTTTATATAATTGTGTGTACTAGTGTATATGAACTAAAGTGTAAAGACTTGATATAAGTCTTTACAAAGATGGTCATATGAGTATACCACACGCGCGTTGCCACCCGGCTCGGCTCGGATCTGGATTGGGCTGGGCTGGGCGTTTGGGCGAATTGTCTCGTCTCGGGCTTATATTTTGGAGGAATTTTGAATTAAAAATGTTTTACAAAATTAATTTAAAATTTTGAACTTATAAAACATTTTTTAATTAATTCAGTTACAAATTGATACGAAATTTTACTGCAGAAATTAATTTTGCAGTTTTTATTTGTCCACTCCCCACCTATATATATATATATATATATATATATATATATATGTTGAATCTGGTTTCAGAAGTACACAACACAATACGAAAAGCTCTCTGGTCCCTCAATTCTCTATCTGAAAATTATCTTTGGTTTTTTTTTGCTTCTGAGTGTTCTTCGAGGTGGAATTTCTATCACTATGCAGTGGAGTAATTTTTATAGCCAAATTATCCTGAAAGGAGTTTTCTTGTTGCCCAATTGCACCAAAGGTGGGTCCATAATTTCTTCAAGGCAAGCAAAATTCTTTCTGCGATTTGGTTAATCAATTATGTTACTACACATAATTGTGAGATAAGTATTATTTACGTTATTTATTCCTTAAACTAATTGTACATTCAATTTGTATTCAAATTGGTTGTTTGTAATTAGTTTCTATTTCGTTTCGGTTTTGATTATTTTAAAACTGTTTTTCCCAACAAATTCTTTTCTGTAGTTTTTTTCCCTCATTGTAATTTTTCTTATTTTTATGGATTCTAGTATATTTGTTATGTAATTAAGGTGACTCTCAAAATAAATTGATCAATAACAAAAGCATATGTTGTAAATGTATTCACTATTAGGTGGCCAAATAAAATTAAGTCTGAATTAGAATTTTCTTAAATTTTATTAGAGGGATGGAGCCTAATAAAATTCTCAAAGAATTAAGACTGTCGGAAAAAAAAATTGAAGTCGTTTTGTAGCTTATACTTATGAACGTTCAATTGAAATCTCACTAGTTCATGAACCAAGCCGTGAAGCCGATTGCCAAAAGGGCATCATTGACTTCGTCTAATTTAAGTGAACTTTTGGCTATTGATCATATATTATATTAAAAACATAATTGGATTAAATTTCTTGTAGACAAAATAAAATCATAACTCGTCAACTATTAGTACTTATTATGTTCCACTGGTGTCTAAGTGCTTCTTCTAGTATAAGCTAAAGACAAAATTAATAAATCTCCTAATCTCCCTTGTGACATTTAAGTTTGAATTTAATTTGTATAAATGTATCTATAGTGTTTTTGTGTTCACATATGTATGTTAATATCATTTATTTTTGTGCAAGCTGACATATAAGTTTTTACTGGGATAAATGTATGGCTAGCAATATTGCCAAAGAATAAATTGTTGCTTCCAGAGCAATTTTTTATTTGGACTAATTTGCCCTTAATTATCATATGTGTGTTTATTCCCCAACTACTAATTATATTACTTACCTTTTCGATTTCTTTTCTCTTTTCTTAACCACCCAACATTTTCAACTGATTTGTGCGATTCTTAATTAATAATTCATACATTCAGTTAAAACTTTTCAGTTGAAAGAAGTTCTAAGATTTAAGAAAATGGTGGAGCAAATTAATTCTAAAATTGCCTGCATACTCATCTAATAGAAGAGCAACAATACCATCTCATCTATGAACCCTGAATTGAACGACTTAAAGGAAAATAAAACAGAGATAAACACACATGAATTGCAGAGAATTAATAGAACCGGAAAGCGAAAACTTATTATTGTCATTAGAACCAAATACTCATAAATCAGATATGTTTGAACCAACAAGGCCACCATTAATCATATTATTCAATAACATGGAATTCCATCAGGAAAAAAAATCAATTTTAAGAAATGAATTATGAATCCTATGGTTTATTTAATTTGTTGTCTCACGCTTAAAGAATCTTTTGAGGAAGATTTTGATATTACTTATACAAGATAAATTTTGAGGAAAAAAATATTTTAAAGAATCAATTAAAAAAATATATATATATATTGTACTATTTGACATTGTAACCAATCTTTTTCTGATAATTTTTGACATAGTAGCTTTAAACAAGAAAAGAAAAGATAGAAAGAAAGATTCAAAGTGTCGAGGGAATTCAAGGAAAAGGAAACGAGGAGTTATTTTCGGTAGAAAGAGACCTACTTAATTTTATTAATTCCATTTTATGAAAAAGGGCAAATTAGTCAAAATAAAAAAATTGTTCTTGAAGCAACATTTTATGCTCTGGCAATATCGCGTCAGCCTAAATGTATCGGTGATTTGTGTTCACATTTGTATGTTGCTGGTGATTTGTGTTCACATTTGTATGTTGCTTTGCACTTATGAATGCAAACTGTTATATAAATTTATTATGTATATGTAGGAATCATTTTGATTTTATGTGTTCACATACGTGTGTACCTTGTCTTATATTGGTGTGTGCTGACGCAAAAGTTTATGTTGGACCTATCTATGGTATGTGTCAGAGATCATATTTTATACTTCTTTCGTTTTTTTATTTGTCGCTTTGTCAAAAATGATTTGTTTAATTGTATTTATCATTTTAGGAGTTCAATGTAAAATTAATTCTCTTTTACCAATTTTACCCTTCAGGTTAATGGTGGTAATTAATGATAATTAATGTTGTGGTTATTTGAATAAAAGGTGTTTTGAGATTTTTCCTCACAAAAAATGGCTATTTATTAGATTTCTTAATTTGTGTGCAATCCTCCAAAACAAAAAATAAAATAAAAAATGGAGGAAGTAGTATATATTTATCGAGCTAATGTCAATTTACCCCCTGTAAATGCATATTATTCAATTTACTCATCTAGGATTTGAGAAAGAGCAATTTACCTCCCTCAGCCGGAGAATGCAACTCACTCAATTTGAGAGTGAGGACAAATAGTGTTTTGTAACATAGGGGGTAAATTGCCACATTTATCATAATACATAGGGTAAATTGTCACATTTTCATAACACATGGGGATGAATCGCCACATAAAAAAATGTCAGGGAGCTGATGTGAAACTTTTATAAACAGCGGGTACGGTGTTTTTTTCAAATAACATGGCAGTAACTTGAACATTATACTTGCTTTGATATTGGATGTAACTCTTAAAAGAATAACCAATCACAAAATAAGTGCAATGCATTTACTTTGTGATTGAATGTATTTGCCCAAGCCACGTCTGGACAATTTTTTTCTAGAGCACCTTATAACGTCTCCTATGAAGTTCATATATCTAACAAGCTTATCTCGAATTAATTATAAAAAATAATTAATTCATTGACCAATCACAAACTATGTACATATATACTTAGGCAATTACACTTTTCATATCTATTTAAAAAATTACACTTTTCGTACCATATTTTATACAACTGGTATCAAATTTTATGAAAAAACAAATTTAATATCACAATTAATGGCCTTAGTTTTTCCGTGAAATATTTGAACCATATTAGATCCGTTAAATTATAATCAAGCTCTAACAGTTCTTGAAACTTAATGTAAAATTGAGGAGTAGTTGTAGCTCTAATTATTGTTGACAATGCACCTTCAGACTCTTTAAGAGTCGGAAATAATTTAATGCTAAAATATTTGATGGTAAAACTATCTATCAAGTGCAACTAAATTGTGCAATCAAATGTGTTTCATTGAGAAGATATGGATCAAAAGTATAATTCTCTCTATTTACTCAAATGAGTAAATTAAAAAAATAAAAAGATCTAATTAACTAAACTAGAATTTTTCTAACCCCAACCGAACTTGGGATAAATATGCAATAGCATTATTAACATACATCCATGAAAGAGCTTGGACTACTTCGTGTCACGGACTTGACTCGTTCAAGTGTCGTGCGGCACTTAACCTCGAACGCCCCTTGCGATCTTTCTCCGCCCCTTGCGGTATCGGCTAAGTCAGCCTACTTGCTTGATTAAGTAAGTGTTTGTACCCAAAAAATCACCCTCGATTGATCGAGGAATATTAGCTCGATGATGGGTCGATGAACAATAATGGGCCGAAAATAACAAGGCCAATAAAAGGAAAATGGGTCGGGCCAACGTTGGCCCAGAAGACTGATTCAACCGAAATGAAACTGACAAATGGGTCGCAGGCCCAATTCGAAATCAAGTCCAATTACAATTACATCAAGAATTAATTGTGGCCAAGTATGAGTTAATTAATAGATGAATTAATTCATTTATGGGCCATAAGTGATTAATTGATTAATAGAGCCAAACAGTGGTTAAATATGAGCAGGCCCAATTGGCCAAAACAAGCCATCTCAGCCAAATGAGAGATAATTAATTAATTAAGTTAATTAATTAATTGATTGGGCCAAGGATTAAGGAGTAAGCCATATAATGGTTAGGGCCACTAGCCATATAGTTAATTGGATAATTAATTACAATGAGAAAAATAAGCATTGTTGGCCCAAATACCAAGCCCAGCCGATTTGTAATGGCCCATTAGCAGGATTGGAAGTTGAATTAAGTTACAAGATATGTAACAAAGCCACGTAATAGTTGGCTAGTCAAATACAACCACTCCCTTAAATATCTCAAAGTTAGTTTCATAAGCTAAAAGACTAGAGATTGGCTGGAATTCAAATTCAACTGCCAACTAAGCTGAGAATTGAACGTGGAAGAAAGAACAAGGAGAATAACAACTGCCAAAGTAGTGGAGGTTGTGGAGATAGTGGAGGAAATGAGCAATCAGCCGATCAGATTGGCAGATACTTATAAATACAGAGGGATCGACACACAGACAAAAGGACACACACAACTCAATCAATCAACTCAGTCTACACTGAAATCGGCTTAACGCCTCTCCGGAAGTCCAGCATACGCTGCTTCTGTCAGTCAGTCAGCATTACCAATTACTTGATATCAATCGTCAATCCTCCGCAGACAGCAGGACATGGCAGCCTGATGTCCATCACCGCCGCTCAAGAGTAAGCCGCAAAGCTTCTTCCGCCGTTAGCGAAGCTGTTTCGAGCGAAACCATTAGATCTCAAGCAAAATAGTACGCTGCAAACGTCATGTAAGTGCCCACGTAGTTACATGGCAAACTCATCAAGTAGCCATCTGCTTGATGGGCTCGTTATCAGGTAGCCATCTGCTTGATAGCAATCTGTTGAGTAGCCATCTGCTCGACAGATGCCCTTTCCAGTGGCCACCCGCTGGTCAGGAGCCCGATTGGTAGCCATCTGCCAAGGTTGGGCGATCCGCTGATGGTGATTACTCGCCGTCAGTGTTACTTTATGTCAACAAGTTTGCACTAAATTACACATCAACTCATTTAGTGGGTTTACCTGCCAATCAAGGAGTAATTTTCAAAAGTTAAAAGAATCATCAGCTCGTTTTGGCAAACATATGCCAACACAGGAGACTTTTTCATCGTTTTGCATACTTTGTAATGTTTGTAAATCGGGGAACTCATTGTAGGCTAAGACTCATGTATTTCTTTTACGTTTAATTAATATATGAAGTATTCGGCCCATATCTCTTGATTTTATTAAAGTATATTTTACGTCAAGTGATTTTCATTGAGGCATGATCAGTATGTTAGTTATGTCTTTGAAGTCAAGTCGATACAAATTAAACTGATTGATTATCAACTCAATTACTAATTTGATTGTAAACTCACTGATGTACTGAGTAAGCCGTCAATCGGCTATGGAACTTTGGCATTTCAGAAAGGTTATCATAAATTATTTAAGTCCTGCGGCCAGGCAGGCATGGAAAAGAATCAGGGGTAGTGTTTGCCTATTCCGCCGCAATCGATTGATTAGAAGTCAGCCTTATCAGGACATTTAATTATATTTTACATCGATATCAATATGTCCAATTTTTAAATCGTTATGTTTGCACGCACAAACATTGACACGCCCGCACTTATTTTACACCATATCGAGTCATTTGCACGTCGAGGCAAGTCAGACCGAATTTTACGCAAATAGTAAGTAAGTGAAAAGTGGAGAGAAAGTAAGAAAGCTTTTGAAGAGAACTTAGTAAGCTTGTTGATTGCACAAAACTTGGATGGTTGTTACAAATGAATGGCTACATCTATTCATACTAGTGGCCTTCCCTAATGGACGGCCAAGATCATTTTGATCTAAGGGCTAGGATCAAGTCTCTAGACCCTTCTACCATTCTCTACCAAAACTAGATCTATGTACAAGGTTCTAGAATGCCCTACTATGTACAAGGGAGTTCTTACAAGCTTCATGAGCCTTCCACATGGTTCTAGACTCTTCCGCCATGTTCTACACATGTGTAGGCTCTTCCGGTCCCTCCCGGCACCTTCCGGCTTCTTCTTGAATGTCCCGGACTTGTGTGGATCCCCCTAGAATCTTCCGGAACCTGTAAGGGTGGCGAAGCTTAAACTAAGCCATGTCTTCCCGTCGGGTCCTCGTGTCCTGCCGTCGGGTCCCCTGGTGCGCATTTTGGTCTCCCGACGGGTGGTCCGTTACATTGGACTACTTCGACTCTAATACAAGTGTTTACTATAGATTGGCCCTTTTGAGTTCTCATGTTTACTAATCTTCACAGCTAAGTACATGCTGAAAAATTGACCATTTAAGAAAATATATACTATATGACTATATTGCATCACCTTTTCACCTAATTCTGTATGAACTGAAACAGCCGTGTACGAAAATTTGTTACGTCTATTATATGAGACTAAAATCCAATTTAAAACTCATTAATTATTAAAAAAAAAATCGAATTAATGTCTTTACTTAATAAACGAATGCTACTTTGAATTAATGTTTCCATGCACTACAACAAAAATCATCATTAATGGAACCGAGCTTAATGATATTATGCAACATCGTAACAACTAATTCTTATAGCCAGCCATAGTTTCTAAAAAATATCACAGATTATAAATATTTTTTTAGTGAAACGTTGAATACATAATTACAACAATCAATATATCAAGAATGTATTTGAATCTTTTTCATCATTATCAAAGTAAAAAGATAAATTAATCACAAACATTAGCATTAAACTAGAGAAATATCTACATTATCAAAAATTGAACCCAAGACCTCTTAGTCTTGGGACTCGGGTTTTTCCACCAGGCCATCGACCAATGTAAATGTTAATCATACTTTTATTAACAATTTTTTTATTTATTTATTGGTACTTTATAATATTGTTGTAAATTTGAAATTTAGCCACAATACTGCTGTAAGTCACATGTTGAAAATTTTTGTTGTACATAAAAATATGGGATAATTACAGGGACCTCCCCTGAGGTTTAGGGTAATTATTGCCCAATCCCCTCGCAATTTCATAATTACATCCACCTCCCCCGACGTTTCGAAAACCTTACATTTTGATGATGTCATCGCCGAATTTTTATTGAACTTCCTATTTTACCCCTCGGTTTACCGTAGCTATTTTTTTGGACAATTATACCCTTGTTATGTTTGGTGCATAGGAAGGGTTTCTTTGCAACGTATATGTGTAAGTATGGGTTGAAATGTTGTAAATTTACATGAAACTTATAATTAGTTTATTATTGTATATGTATTCTTAAAATAAAAATATAATAACACATGAATGTTTTTTACAATTAAAGTACAAGAAAAAGTAAATAAATTATGGTTAATTATAAGAAAAAAACATTGTAGAACATAAATAAAAATGCAAATATTTCATATTTAACCCGTAATTTTAATAATTTAAAAAAAAATCATTATTACATTATAAAAATTATCACATGTTTACTAAAAAAAAATCGATAATTTTTTTACAAAAATTAAAAATACTCGATTTAATAAAATAAATAATTTTTTTACAAAAATTAAAAATACTCAATTTAATAAAATAGTTATTATATAATCATAATTTTTTTTATTATTTCTTACTTAAATACAATAATATTAAATAAAATATTTTACTATCAAATAAAAAATTATATCTTATTTATATATTTACTAATATTAATAAATCAATAAATTATAAAAAAAAATTAACCATCCCTAACCACCCACCCCACCCCACCCCAACCCCCACCCGTCGTCCCCAGCCCCAACCCCGCACCCAACCTCGCTTCTGCCGTCCGGCCAGTCCCCAACCTAGCAAATCTCCTCCCAGGCCGCGCCGCCGGCCTGGGAGGGGAAGCCAGGTCGCGCCGCCGGCCTGGGAAGAGAAGCCAGGCCGGCGACGGCCTGGTTCGAACACAAACCCTAGGCCATCGCGGCCTGGGTTCGAACCAGGCCGGCGACGGCCTGGCTTCTCCTCCCAGGCCGACGGCGAGGCATGGGGTTAGGGACGGGGGAGGTGGGGTTGGGGTGGGGGTTAGGGTTAGGGTTAGAGTTTTTTTTTTTTTTAATGTTTAAAAATAATTTTATTAAAGTTTAGGGATCAATGTGCAAATATAATTTTTTATATTTATTCAAAATTGAATTTTGCAAGGGTAAATAGGACATTTTATTAATCTAATTTCTTTTTTATTTTTTTAATTAAAACTGACGAGGACAATATGGTCATTTCACATCAAAATGTAAGGTTTTCGAAACGTCGGGGGAGGTGGATGTAATTATGAAATTGCGAGGGGATTGGGCAATAATTACCCCAAACCTCAGGGGAGGTCCCTGTAATTATCCCTAAAAATATCACTTGTGGTGGTTTTGCTAAATGTTTATTATGATTATTATTTGCAGTTAGAAGTAACATTATATTTAAAATGTCACTAAATAATAGAAAATTTTGCGAAAATGGTCTCCTAAGTAAAGTCGGTTGGCGAAAAATCCTTAAAAAATATGGGATGTCGAGTAAGCCATGTTATCAAGTTAATTTTCAAGTGTCCTTTAAATCACCCACCACTTCCACTTGGAAAATTAACCATTTGTTGATGTGCACTCTACTTTTGAAAATTGCAAACATGGTCCTGTAACTAAAGCTCGCTAACAAAAAAAAAAATACTTTAATTATTTGGGCTAGCAACGAAGCCCTGCAACTAAGATAATTTGGCAAGCTAGTCATATTTTGACCCGAACTGGATTTATTTTCCATGATTCCGCCAAGTCACCCGCCTCTTCCACGCGAAAAATTAATCATTTGTTAATAATGTACACTCTAACTTCATGATGTGACTGACAAGCGGGTAGGGTTAGGAGATAACAAAAGAAAACAAATAGAAAAAAGTGGGAAGGGGCGTGCGGGACAGAGCATGGAAGAAAGTCACAGGAAAATTGTCGTTTTAAAGAATACTCATCTTGACAAGGGCGAAGGAGTTCCTCCCACAACTCTTTGCGAAATTTATATATAGGTAATGATTTCAAGGAATCTCCATATTGTGAAGTTCATTCTTTAATCCTTTTCATTTAAACTCCGTATCTTGACCTCCTCCCCCCTTTTTTTTGGGTGTCTTTCCCCCATGCTTTGTCCCGCACGCCTCTTCTCCAATTTTTTTTTTTTTTTATCTCCTACCCTTCCCACATGGTAATTAACCACACCATTAAGTTAATTAAAGTGCACATTAGCAAAGAAGAGGCAGGTGGCTTGGCGGACATGGTGAAAGAAAAAACCCAAATTTGGGCAAAATTTGACTAAATAATTAACCTGCAAAACTTAATTGACTACCCCAATTTAAAAAAAAAGACTTTTTTGCTAGCAAGCTTTAGTTACGGGACTATTTTTGTAATTTTAAAAGTTAGAGTACATATTAGCAAGGGATTAATTTTTCACGTGGAAGGGTTAGGTGATGTTGAAAACAGTGGAAAAAAGCCTCCGATTCGGGTCGAAATAGGACTAATTAATCGCCAAATTAACTTGGTTACAAGACTAAATTACCAGCAAGAAATTTTTAAAGATCTTTTTTGGCAACGAGCTTTAGTTACTCCCTGAAAAGCGAAACAATATTGTTCATTTGAATTTTCAAAGATGAAGGTATTTTAGAGATTTTGAAAAGAAGAGAAATATGTAAGAGATAAATTACATTATTTCAAAACATATTTGTTACGTGAGATAAATAATAATTTAAGAGATACTCTAATTTATGTTAAATAAAAAATAGAGTTGTTTAGGCTTTTACGAAGATAAGCGGATTTTTTTTTTAAATGAGATTATTTGTGAAAATTGAGAGATAAACTTATAGGATAAGTTTTTTGAAAATGCTGTTTGTTTGACTTTTCAAAACACCAAAATGCTCTCTAAAAAGTGAGATAAACATGCCCTTATAATTTACGATTTTTTTTTTACAATTATGATTATATATTATTTCTTTTTGACATTTTTTCCCAAAGTACCGTCAAAAAACTGCTGCCATTAAAAATGATTTTTTTAATTTTTTTTTTTATATTAACATGATTTTTGTTAGACTGATGTAAGAGTTTTATATTAACATGCCCTAAAAACATGTTTGGTTCTCCTAATTAAATAAGGTGGAATTAGCTATTCCACAATAATATAATGTAATGCAATTATATAGTGTGGTGTTTGGTTATACATTTTCACTCCAATTGTGATTGAGTTATTATTTCGATTTAAGTGTTTGTTTGCATGGTAAAAACATGATTATGCTCATTTGACATTTGTACCCTTTCTTTTATTCACAAGTCCGATCCCAAATCATATCAATTTTTCATTCCTTGGGAGAGAGCTCTACTCCACCACTCCACATTTTTCTTCCAATATGTTCATATCAATTTGTGCCCTCACAATTTCATTTAAAACAATTTGTTCAATTAAAAATTGATTTTGGATAATAATAAATTATTCCAAAAAATGCCTTTAGCACTTACGGAATGTTCTTCTTTCCCTATATTTTTTATACTCAACACATTTATTATGCTTACACCCAAAACTTAATATAGTATAAAACTCTAGTATAAAGAAAATCATCAACGATTTTCTTTGAAACAATTGTCAATATAAAAAAATGTGATAATTATAATTTGAACCCAAAATCGGTTTTTAATTGAACAAATTGTTTTAACTGAAGCTGTAAGGGTATGTTTTTTAAATTTAATAATAAATTATTTACAATATCAAATTAGTTAAATAGATTATAAATATGTAAACATAATAAGTAAAATCTCCAAATTGGTCTGCAAATGGTCTTAATCGAGTCAATTTTGAAATTGGGCAACAATATGGACTAAAATCGTTAGTAAATTGTAGATGTGGGGTATAATTGTAAGTAAACATAAGTAATGACATCAATTTTGCAATAATCCAAATTGACTTAACAAAAGTTTACCCACTTAACGGTGATTTTTAACGGCGGTACCAAATGTAAGTATATTTGTTAAAATATGGTACCAAACATGTCAGCCTGAATTTTTATGCGTCTTATGTGAAAGGAAAATGTTAAAATAAATATATATATATATATATATATATATATATATTACTGAAGAGGGAGGACAAAGGTGTAATTTCATGGTTTCCTTATTCCACCATAATGTAATTGTAGGGGTTGAGGCCCAATTGTAATAGGGAGATAAGAGCAATTTACTGGGGCTGGCCCACCAAAACCCGGGAAAATCTGGGTTGCCCAGATTTTCTTATTTGTAGAACCAAACACCAAATAAAGTCTTACTATTTAATTTATTGGACCTAATATGCTGAACCAAACGGCACCTTAGTCAAAAAACAATTGCATGACCGGATAATTCCGAATATACAAACTGAAGAACCATAGTTGAACTAATCAAAACCTCCCAGTGCCACACCCAAAATAATTTTAATTACCAATTCAATAGCTAGTATATATAAATCTTTAATTTCTTCTAATTCTGACGTAGACCTAACACTCTAACTAGCTGTAATTAAATTAAATAGCTCCATTTTCAGTAAAGAAACAATCATATAAATTAGTTCCCGGATTTCAGTAAAATTACCAACGTCATTTAATTGCACATGGCCGTTAAAGAAACAAAGGGCCTGTCTGTTTGGCGTTTCCCAGATTTTTTTCGTGTTTGGGAAATGCCAAACAAACATGTTTTCTATTTTTCGAAATAAATTTTTCATCCATTAATTTTCTAAAACTACTCTCTCAAAAGCCAAACAAACAATAATTTTCTTATCTCTAAACAAAACCTATACAAACTCTGCATTGATTTGCCGTAGAGTACCCTATCTCTTACACAATTTATCTCACATAACAAACATGATTTGACATAAAGTCTCTTACACATCTTACACCTACAACCCAACTCTTACAAAAAAACTTACACCTATTTTATTTCTCAAACCACTCTCTCAAAACTCAAACAAACAACATTAAGCAAATCGAGATTATTTCACAAACCTCCACTACTCTCCCAAACTACTTTCCCAAACGCCAAACAAACAGGCCCAAAAGTCTTGAGTTTTTATTATATCCTCCTCATTCCGATGCTCAGCTCGGTTTTCATTGCACCCGAGGCCCGTCGTCTCAATTGTCCGAAAGCCCACGAACCACCATTTTATCTGGGTGCCGTCCGGGCTGGGCCTAGTTCAGGTGAAGGGCATAAGTTTGTTAGTCCCATCAAAATCGGTGTAATGAAGGAATTTGGCCCGGGCACTAGTTTAGTATACAACCATGCAAATGCTAAATCACATGAAAGCATCGAGGATCCGGGTCAAAAATCCGGGGCGGGACACATTGTGACCAATTCGGACACTAGAGAGCTACATATCTTGATCAAACTCTTTAGATGCTAAATGGCGTATAAGACACCTAATGTGTATCAATTCTCCAATTCTGCATGGTTATAAGTTATTACTAAATAACATTATATGTTAAATAAATAAATAAATATAAACAAAGCAAACATGTCACCGCGTAACGAGATAGATTTGTATTAACAATTTTTTGATTAATTTTGACAACCGTCACTAGATCGCGTATGCACTATTTCATTTTCCATTTTACTTGTTCCATTTTGAATTTCACCGTATTTTATATAGTATATTCTTAATTAATTACTTTTGCCATGGACGTATACATGCATAGCTTTGGGGTTCCTGGCCCCAATATTTTTGGAATTATTTATGTAATGTATAGGAGTATAAACTTTAATATTTACTAATATAAATAATTATATATATGGAATAATATGACCTAACTAAAGTATTTTTTTATTATTAAGTGAATACTATGTAATCGAATTATTCTTTGCACAAGGGTGTAGAACTTGCATATCTTATTGGTCAATTGCATTGTGTATGATTCAATTTTACTTTTTGCCTTCGATCGTACTCGGGGTATGATATTTAATACAATACTTATTTTTTATTGGCTTTAGTTTAACAACTAATAATTTAATCGCAAAAGCTTTATTTTGTTTATTGTCTTTAATTGATTGAGATATTTTTATGTGAGTCGAGTTAATGGCCCAATTAGTATGATGAATCCAAATTAATGAATGTGAATCTCTTCTCTTTTTTTATTTCCCTGCAAAATGATCATATAAGTGAAGTAGGCCGAAGACATAATACATGGAGTATTACATCCAAACAGGCCTTAAGGAAATATTTTAAACTTTAAAATCGATCGGTCCACCCGTTTTCTAATTTAAAACGAGTGGGAAACAGAATTACAGAACTCCGCCAAAATTTTGGGAAGAAAAGTAAAAATGGTGAGCAGTTCAAAGGAAGAGTCGGCGAGCGACAGCGAAAACTCCTCCGGCGACGCTCCGGAATCCAAATCTAAGAGCCTATTCTCTGCTGGAGAAAAAGTACTTGCCTATCACGGGCCCCGCATCTACGAAGCCAAGGCATGCCCTTATATTTATTTCTCCTTAGGGTTTTGTTTTATTTTATTTTTACTTGTTGTTTTCTGTATTGAATTAGTGAAGTTCTATGGATTGTTTTTATTTGTTTTGAATTATTTGGTTGGGAATTGGAATTTTGGTGCAGACGGTTATTTTTTAATGCAAAATCAGTTTAAAATCGATGTTCCAATATTGGGGCTTTCATTAAGGTCACTTATGATCTGTTTACAACTTTATGGCTTTCATGTTATTCTGTCCTCTGTTATGGGTTATCATCGTTAACTGGGGTTGTATGATTGATTTAGTTTTTCTATGTAGTTGAAATTTATGTAGAATTATGTCTGGCACTTAATCATACATAGACTGACATAGCAGTATGTTCTAAGTTGTTTCGTTATTGTCATTAAGTTTCTGAACTTGCTTGTAGAAGTAATTATTGTGTATGCTTTTTTTATATACATAGGCTCCCTGGAACTATGATTTGTATATCTTTTGGTTGCAGTTAATGTCGAATCATGTGTTTTTGCGGTCGTTAATGGAGGCTGGATTTTTTTTTCTAAATTATCTCTTATTTGTTGTTTGTGGCCTTTTCAGTATGTTTCTTTGTTCATTTGTAGTGTATTTTTATTTGACTTGTCGGTCTTTTGTGTTTGTAAGGTTCAAAAAGCAGAGTTTCGGAAGAATGAATGGAGATATTTCGTCCATTACCTTGTAAGTGATCACCATATATTTTAATTTAATTTTCACTCTCGGGGCAATTGGCCAATCTTTGAATTAGGCCAATCAAAATTATTCTCGCTTAGCCTTATTGTAATTGACTCATAAGTTATAGCTTTGTTTCGATGATGGCGTGCATTTATTGGCTGTTTTTTGTCCGCAGGGTTGGAACAAAAAGTGAGTATACTGATGCAGAACTTCTAATCATTTTCCTTTTTGATCAAGATGATAAAATAGAATCAGGGGACCTCCATTTGTTTGGTACCTTTTTAATTCTGTGTTCAAATGTCGAGTTCCTATTTTGATTCCTTTTTACTTATGCATCTCCTCAGTAAGGTCTTCTGTTGTAAGTGGTCATACTCTCTAAAACACATTCAAGGTAGCTTTATCCATGTGCGATCACATTGTTCTACCTATGTTTCTGAGTTATGATATACCGCTACTCATCAAGCTGAAGTGAAATAGAGCAAATAAGATTAGATGCATGAAGATGGGCAGTTGGAATGATAAATTAAACCGGGTCAAACTATACAAAATATATGGGGAATTTGTTACTTTATTTCTGTAAGGAGATTTAAATATAGGTTACCTGGAAAGAATGTTTCTAAAGAATTATTTTGATAGTCAGGATTTATAGATGACATAAATTTATCTATTTCTATGGCTTTATGGCTGCTTCTTAGAGAACTCCACTGTCGTTTTCAGCTTTTTCTACCTTCGTCTTTTAGGAATTCAGAAGTATAATGTACAAATTTTAGGAATTCAGAAGTATAATGTACGAAGATCATTTTGAGGTATCATTCATTCCTACCGTCTATTAGGCACCCTACCTATTAATTTCATAGTTTATCCAAATTAATGCATGTTCATTTATACGATGAACTATTTGATGTCTATTGAAATTGAGAGGCTTGCTAGTGCTTATATAGCTTAAAGTTCCTGCTCTCTACCAGTTTATTGAATTGTTGCCAAGGAGTGCGTCAGGGTCATGTTTTTACTTTGAAAGAGGATTCTTCATCGCTTAGTAGATGCAAATGAAATAGTTTATTTGCATTTAAAAGTAACAGCTTAATGTGTTGATAAGAATTGGGCACAACAGATTTCTTTTTTTTTTTTCTTTTTTTTTCCTTTTTCTAGCAATTTTTTCTTTGCTTGTGTTTCATGCACATGCAGAACTAGCTATATCTAGTTAGGTTGCTGTTTGAGTTGTGCAAATTTTGCACTGGAATTAGGTGCTCCCTGTCTGAATCACTACATTTGAGATCATACCTGTTAGAAATATGAACAGAAGCATATGAAGATTCCTTTAGAAGTTCTAATTTGCCTTAAGTTTGTCTTGATTTTCTTAGTTGTTCTGGTGCATTTGTGGATTGTCATAATAGGCTCTTTGGACCTGCCAAAAATATTCTATCTATTGCATGAATATGGTTATAGTAGATTTTTTATTCAACTCTTACCCTTAAACTAATTCAAATTTGTGAAGGAAATCATATCTGCTAAGGCAGTCTTAGATTTGCAGCTTAGCTTTGTCTGCGATGTTTTTCCATCGTATCAGACAAACATTCGCTCTTAGAACTCAAAATTTGGAAAATCAGTGCACGATATTCTTCTCTTAATAATTAGATTTTTCAGGATTAAATTGAAAAAATGCAATATGATGCTACAGTGACATCACTTGTGATTTCAGATTTCATAAATCGAATCCAAACCTGGAAACTACTTATTAAAGATCAGAATAGTGCTACTTTAGTAAAATATACGATATCACTAACTGAAGCTTTGCATGTCATGCAATAGTTGGGATGAATGGGTAGGTATGGATCGCTTGATGAAACATAGTCAAGAGAATATTATCAAGCAACAGGCTCTTGATAAGAAAGCTGGTGTGGACAAGAATACTAAATCGGGGCGTTCAGCACATGCAAAACCAAAAAGTTCAGCTGGTACTTCTGTTTTCCTTTGATCAGAAATTTCTGTAGAATTCTTCAATGGCGTTTGTTTGATTATCTTAACTGTTATTGCTTGTATGAATTCTGTAGATACTAAAGTGGATAAAGAGGAGGCAAAGAACACCGGTATGATCTAGCTTATAGATTTTTTGTATTTTCCATTTCCCACTATCTTTATTGTTTAAGAAATATTGTGTTTGTTCTGATCCAACATTCATGGTTCCTTATCATCTATGGATCATGATCTTCTTGTAGCTGTGAAAAACTGGGGTAAATTTAGTGAGTTCTGTTTTTTTTTTAATCAACAAAAAATTGTCTTGGTGCATCCCTTAGTAGGTTGAAGTTGATTGCATATATATGTAAAGACTGCTTTGACATACTTACCCATTTTTCTTCATTATATTGCAGCACCAAGGGGGAAGAAACGAAAGGCTGATTCTAGCATTGAGGTTCGTTTGAGTTTTATTAGTTGCACTTTTCTAGTTTTGTTTCTTGGATCATATGTTCATTTTTATGTATGTTTGTATATATAAATGCATGTGCACTTGTGTTGTTTTAACCTTTGTGGTTTACATGCATAAATCAATATTTGTATTTTTTAGGGGAAATTCGGATTGAGATTTATGATAATTCTATAAGTGTTGATGTGTACTATATTTTTCCATCATCAGTACCATTGTCATTTGATTAGCAGAACTATACTCAGAGTAATAATAGATATATAGTCTTTCAAAATCGCTTTTCCATTTCCTTTCGAAAGTTCAAAGCTTTCAGCAGTATCCTATTTGCAGATTCTGCTCCTCTTTTTTCAAGTTTTACTTGCAGTATAGTCTTCCTCTTAATTCTTGATATTGATAAGCCACGTGTTGACCTTTATGTTGTTAGAAGGACAATCTATCAGCAGAAAAACTCGTCAAGATTCAAATTCCACCAAATCTGAAGAAGCTATTAGTTGATGATTGGGAGTTTGTCACTCAGCAGAATAAGGTAATTGTATTTATTAGCATTTAGCTCCCCCCCTCCCTCCCTTTTACCTGAGCATAAAAGACAAGAGTAACACAAGAACAAATTATTACCATTGTTGATTTTTTTTTTTTTCACGTTAGCAATAGAAAAAAGTCCTAATTAAGAACATCCGTGCAAGAAAAGCAAAAACTGGTTCTTTGCTTTATCGGTTTAATGTGATTAATTTGTTATAATCAATAATATAGATAATGTTAGTTGCTGTGTGTCAATGTACTTCGTGGCTTAGAATTAGCGTTTGCAATAAATTATTAATATTAAAGGTCAAAATTGAAATTTATTATAGTTTCAGTTCAACTTGAAAATATATTTGACGAACATACACGCTTTCTTTATTCTTATTTTATTGGCTACACAATAGGTGCATATTCATGATGCATCTAGCTAGTTTCTGTTCTGTTTTATCCTTGAAGACGCAATAGCAATGCACAATCCTTCGAAACCTGTCGTGACAAAATTCTCATATTTAAACTATTTGTAGATAAATAGGTTGTACAGTTACTCATCTTTATTCTATAACACGACATTTACTTTCAATTTCATGGAAAAATGAATTTTAAAACTATTGTTTATCCGTTGAAGGGTTTTAATCTCGATGGACTTTTAATCTAACTCATTTCATAAGAGTGTTACTTGGCTTCACGAGCCTGAGAGAGATTAATATCAAATTTTGCTTTTGGCTGTTCATTATGTGACATCCCTCGATCGTTCATATAATAACCGCATTTTCGGTTTGTTTACAGACTTCATTAAGGTTGCTATGGCCTGTTCCATTTTTTTTTTTGGCTTATTGGCTTGACTATTTTAATTTTACTGGCGGGGTTAGTACACGTGAAACGGTCCATAACACTCTACTTCTCTTGCAGCTCGTAAAACTCCCCCGATCTCCAAGTGTTGATGATATATTGACGAAGTATCTTGAGTATCGATCCAAGAAGGATGGCATGTGAGTCTATTATTTACAACCTTCTCAAATATGAGAATCACTTGCGTGCAGTTTCCTTGATTCTCTCCCTTTGTTTTAAATATGAACTATGCAGGAGCTCTTTCAGAGTTCTATTTGTAATTGGGTGATTTGTCAGAAACCTTCTGTTTCGATTCATCAATTATAACCATCTTTTATTTATTTATTTTGGTTTGACGTCGCGGTGGGGGTTGACGTTGCCAAGAAGAATGCTGATGACAGGCAATCTGCTTGAGGGGTTGCATAAAAGATAGAGAATGCTGGGCCAAGTATAAATTTGGCTTGGAATATATGCTCTAAATGTTCTTCAAATTAATTTAAATACCTCTTTCTTATAAACAATTCGTCCGCCCCCCTGCTTAGTTCTATCTCCTGTGCATATGACTAATTTGACTTTACTGTCTGCTTTGGCACTTCTTAAATAATGGTTTGTAAATTCTTCCCTGTTTGGTAAAAAATTCTGGAAAATTTCAGTTGCATATATCACTGGTCTGCGAAGTCTCTCTTATCATAATGGCATGATTTTATGTGATGAATGTTATTAAGAGAAATTGTTTCTTTGAAAGATGGGAAATTAACCGTACTGGTGTACTTTGTGAATGGCCACCGCTAATCTTATCCATGATACAGGATGGTAGATGCAACTGGAGAAATTTTAAATGGGTTACGATGTTATTTTGACAAAGCATTGCCTGTCATTCTCTTGTACAAGAAGGAGCACCAGCAGTATGGAGAAGCAGTTTCAGATAATGTATCTCCATCAAGTATATATGGTGCTGAACATTTATTGCGCCTCTTTGGTATGCTTTTCATTTTTGCTATATTTGATCAACTCATGTTCTTCTTAGGGGTTGAATTTATTCCATGTATCGATGCAATTCTTAAACTTGTTGGTGAGAGAGTAGAATTTTTCTTATGCCAAGACGACTATGTCTTTGTAAATATATAGTAGTATATAATTGTCTCTTTGTTTAGCTGTTATCAGTTTTTAAAATTCTGTCCTTTCTGCTTCTTATGTTTTTTGCAGTGAAGTTGCCAGAATTGTTGACATATGTGAAAATAGAGGAAGAGACTTTGATCAGAATGCAGCAGAAATTGCAGGATTTTCTCAAGTAAACTAGTTTTCCCTTTATTTTCTGCTACTGATATTGGTTATTGCAACACAATAGTCTAAAATTACTTTCTATATTGAATTTTTCTATTATACCATGATTTCTTCAAATCGTGGTGAAGATGAGTTTATACTCTTAATGTCAGAGCAATAAGTAAGAAATTTATCCAGAATGGCTGTTTTACTCTCTAGTCTCATAACTTTAGGTATTTCTTCAATCTCACATCGATCACCTTAGTATTCATTTGAGGCAAAACTCACAACCTAAATTGCTGTTGGACCATGGACATTATATTCTCATATTGTTTGACATAATTTCATTTAAGTGATGGGTTATCATATGTTTATGGAATGACTGGCTTTATCTATTAACGCTACCAAATAAGAGAGAATAGTTGTTAAAAGACCTAATCTGTGATACCAAATGGAGTTTTTAATGTTTCAAATTTTGTTAGGTGAGCTTCAATTGGACTCTTCAACAGATATCTCAGATTTATCAATGATTTTTGGTATTAATGTTTGATATAGGTATCTGCAAAAGAACGAGAGCACTTTCTTCCTTGCTGAATATGATGGCCCAGAAGTTAGCGGAGGAGGTGACTAAGGGAAAGGATAGTTGATTTACCACCCAAAATAATTCTAGGTTTTGTTTTACTTAGCAGAAACAATATCATTTATCATAGTAATATAAACTACGCATTAAATATTGTCTAAATAATTAGGTCTGTGTATGCATTCTTGAAAACTGTTAACGTTTTATGCTGTTGTGCATTCTTTCAATTGATACTTTAGGAAATGGTTCAGATTTCATGGGAATAGAGTGTCAATTTACTTATTTACGTGTGCTGTTGTCCCCCCCCCCACCCCCCCCCCCCCCCACCCCCCCCCCCCCCCACCCCCCCCCCCCCCCACCCCCCCCCCCCCCCACCCCCCCCCCCCCCCACCCCCCCCCCCCCCCACCCCCCCCCCCCCCCACCCCCCCCCCCCCCCACCCCCCCCCCCCCCCACCCCCCCCCCCCCCCACCCCCCCCCCCCCCCACCCCCCCCCCCCCCCACCCCCCCCCCCCCCCACCCCCCCCCCCCCCCACCCCCCCCCCCCCCCACCCCCCCCCCCCCCCACCCCCCCCCCCCCCCACCCCCCCCCCCCCCCACCCCCCCCCCCCCCCACCCCCCCCCCCCCCCACCCCCCCCCCCCCCCACCCCCCCCCCCCCCCACCCCCCCCCCCCCCCACCCCCCCCCCCCCCCACCCCCCCCCCCCCCCACCCCCCCCCCCCCCCACCCCCCCCCCCCCCCACCCCCCCCCCCCCCCACCCCCCCCCCCCCCCACCCCCCCCCCCCCCCACCCCCCCCAAACAAGAGGAAAATTGAAGGGAGAAAAACAATTTTGTCCACTTCCAGTTTTTCAGACAAAAGGATAAGTTTCATCTTCAGAGCCACATGAAGCAAGAAGCAACATACCGAAAAGCTTCACTTAGAAACAAACATGTAAGAATTCTTTTGCTCACTGCTTGCATCATGTTATTGCTTATCAATATAAAAGCTTGCATCATGTCACTTAGAAACATGTGTGACTCACTATCTATAGAAAACCTAGTACATATTCGTATATTCATTCATACAAAATAAATATAGTAAAAAGAATGACTGTTTTCATTCAATCACAACTCGCAAAGTGAGATTTATTTACACATATTGTAACATCTCTTTTAAAAGTAATTTTAATCAAGAGGCAATTATATATATATGTCTAACAACTATATTCAATCTAAAATTTCCACTTACTAACTTTTTCCGCATCCATTTAAATCAAAACTCAACTCAAAAGTCAAGATATACATACATACTGTGTCTCTCATAAGTCTTGCTTCTAGAAACATTAGCAAGCACTAAACACATATTAAAACACAAATCAAATTAAAAACCATCTAGAAACCATATCAGTATTTAACTAAAATTTACAAGCGTATAGTCAAAAGAAAAGACTGATCGATCGACTACTAAAGAAAAGTAGCCATGTGAACAAGTTACTTAAGGGGAAGAACCCAAAATTCCTTGTGAATCAAAAACATACCAGTCCAAAACTTCACTATTTATAGAGATTTATTTAGTACTAATAAATATCCAAATCATACACACAAATTCATCATTTACTTCACAAAACCAAAAATGGAAACAAGCTGGCTATATACACTCCTCCTCCTCCCTCTCTCTTCCTTTTGTTCTAGCATTCAAGTTTTCATCGAAAGAAAGCTAAAGCTTCCCCCAAGCCCATTCCCTACACTTCCTATAATAGGCCACCTCTACCTCCTTAAAGCACCACTGCATCGAACTTATCACAAACTCTCTACAAAATTAGGCCCAATTTTC
Source organism: Penstemon davidsonii (assembly GCA_034814905.1). NCBI lineage: Eukaryota > Viridiplantae > Streptophyta > Magnoliopsida > Lamiales > Plantaginaceae > Penstemon > Penstemon davidsonii. Next base: position 13,484,879 of record JAYDYQ010002688.1, read on the forward strand.
TCCCTCCAATTAGGAAACCGCTTCATAGTTATAGTCTCGTCCCCAAACCTAGTTGAAGAGTGCTTCACCAAAAACGACATAGTTTTAGCAAGTCGGCCTCGTTTAATCATAGGCAAATATGTTGGATACAACTATACCTCTCTAGCGATTTCCCCTTACGGTGATCACTGGCGCAACCTAAGACGCTTCAACACAGTTGAAGTTTTCTCTACACACCGACTGAATATGTTCATCTCCACAAGACAAGATGAAATCAGACTTCAACTACAAAAGTTGTATGAAAAATCAAAGCATGATTTTGTAAGAGTTGAACTTAGGAATGTGTTGTCGGAGCTGACTTTTAATAATATTATGAGAATGGTGGCTGGGAAGAGATATTTTGGTGAAGGTGAGGATAATGAGGAGTCAAAGAGTTTTCGAGAGCTTATAGAAGAAGTTTTTGAACTAGGTGGTGTATCAAATCCGGGAGATTTTCTTCCGTTCCTTAGATGGATTGATTACAAGGGATTTGAGAAGACTTTGGCAAGGGTAACAGCGAAAATAGACGTGTTTTTGCAAAGTTTGATTGATGAGCATAGACGTTATAAGAATACGAGTACAATGATAGATCATTTGCTTTCTTTGCAAGAGTCAGAGCCAGAGTACTACTCCGATATGATGATCAAAGCGAACATAATGGTAATTTTCCAATTCTTTCTCCTCAAATTGTTCTATTCAGGGAATAAATTTGACATATCCAAGAAGGATCACAACTAGGGGTGTGCATTTGGTAATACAGAACGTAATCAAATTTCATTATTACTGCGTGCATTTGGCACGTGCAATTACTGTAGACCAACTGAATGGAATAAATTGACTTAATTTAAGTCCATTTGACTCGATAAAAAAATCAGTATTTTTAAACTAATATAAAAAGAAAAGAAATGCTTGGGAGGGGGGGTGAGAAAGTATCTAGGGTTTTAATGCTAAGATTGGGAGTCGCGGAATAAGTGAAGTGAAGAATTTATTTATCAGTTTACCGAAACCGTGCACACTCTTAATCACAACCATACAATTATTCAGTTCAAGTAACATTTATTCAAACAGTCATTCTACCCCCTATTTTGGCACAATTTCAGTCTTAGGAATCAGGATTGGAAGCTCAATTCTTTTGGTCCCATGCTCTACAAAATTACACTTTTGATCTCATTTTTTTATGAAATGTATTACACTTTTAGTCCTTTTGACACCCCCAATCTCTTTTTTTCAGCTTTTGGTCCATAGAAATAGTCCTTGTTTTGCACTTTTGGTCTCATACGACTGTTTTAGTTTTGCATTTTTTATTTCAAATTGGATGAAAAGGAGGCGATAGGACCAAAACTGCAAAATATTTTAAAAAAATGTGATCAAAAGTGCAATTTTATAAAGTGTGAGACTAAAGGTGCTAAAGATCCATCTCGTGACTAGTGTCCCACCCCCTTTTCTTGAAGAAGCTAACTGATTATATGAATTCTTCATGGCAGCTTATGCTACTTGCTGGGACAGACACATCAGCAGTGACTATGGAATGGGCAATATCAGCCCTGCTCAATCACCCAGACAAATTAGATAAAGCTAGAGCCGAGATAGACAATCTTGTGGGCAACGAACGCCTTATAGATGAATCAGATATATCCCATCTCCCTTACCTTCAAAATATTACATCCGAGGCTTTTCGATTATTCCCAGCAGCACCATTACTAGTACCTCATGAATCATCAGCCGACTGCAAGATTGCGGGATACGACATTCCTAAGGGAACTATTTTACAAGTGAATGCCTGGGCCATTCACAGGGACCCTACAATTTGGGATGATCCTACAACCTTCAAGCCCGAAAGATTTGAAGCCGGTGAAGTTGCCCCACCAAAACTAGTGCCATTTGGGATGGGAAGAAGGTCATGTCCTGGTTCTGGCCTAGCCGAACGAGTCATTAGGTTGACCTTAGCATCGCTTATACAATGTTTTGAGTGGAAACGAATTGGTGAGGCTACGGTAGATTTGACAGAAGGGAAAGGGATATCCATGCCTAAAGCTATACCACTAGAGGCTATGCTCAAAGCTCGTGATGTTCTTCACAAGGTGCTAGCCGAAGCTTCCTGAAATGTTTGTTTTAGCGAATTTGTTTTCCCTACTAGTATTGTATAGGAGATAGGAATAGGATAATAAGAAAGAGTATTTTCTTTAGAGAAACACATGGTTGTGAATAAGAGTTCAATAACATCTACTGATTTTCTTTCAATCCATTATCATCATCATCATCATCATCAGGGCCGGCCTTACATATTATGGGGCCCTAGGCGAAATTTAAAATTGAGGCCCTCTTTTACAAATTAGCTGATATTTTTTAGATTCAATTTTCATTCTTAAACTTGAAATACTACAAGTATATATATATAGTATCGTAATATAGTTATATAACAAATGTAAGTTAACAAATACTATAATTTTTTACTTGTCAGAATCAAATCAATAAATAGATCAAATATGGGTCGTGCCAACCGTAAAACCGAACCGTACCGTATTTTGGTATACCCGCTGGTTTGGTATTCTGAAATCTCGTACCGTTTTCCAAACCGAAAATTTCAGTTTGGTTCGGTAAATTACCGATTCGGTACAGTTCGATTTGATTCGGTACAAACCGAAAAATTATTGAATCAAAAATAATTTGTCTTGAATACATATGCTTCCTACCACTCTAAACATCCAATGAAGTTGAATAGAAATTATAAGGAATACATCAGAGACCCCCTAGCCTCAGTCCCCTCTCCAAAAATTACTTTAGCATCATTCAAGTTTTGGGTTTTAAATGAAATTAGAACCCAATTTATTAAGAGAAAATCAGAAAAAGAACAAAATTGGGCATTTAGAATTTGGACTGTACCTCTGTAAATTACAAATCTGGGCCGAGAGAGAGATGGTGGAGTCGCTATGTGGGTGGGTGGGTGGTGCGGCGGCGCGGTGGGATTTTGAATTGAAGAAGTAGAGGATTTGGGTTTTGCTCTTGGGCAGTCCGTAGAAGATTGAAAATTTGTAACGCTGTATTTACTCCTTAGGAATTGTGATTAAAAAAAAACTATACCGGTTCGATTAGGTAAACAGACAGGTAATACCGAAAAATCGAAACTTATAATGATTCGGTAATGGAGCTCATATCATATACTAAATCGAAATTTCAGTTCGGTATACAGTATGTAACGAAACTTCGATTTCGATTTCGGGATAGTTTGACCGGTTTACCAGATCGTGCATAGCCCTAATCTTCGGGGTGTGCATTCAATATAACTGAACCGTACCAATATTCGGTATTTAGTATGGCGCAGTAGTTCCAGAAATTGTACAATATGTCAAACCGAACTAGTTGGTTCAATTACTAAACAGTTCAGTTCGATACCAAAAAAACTGAGACGTGTATGTAGTTTGAGTCTTTTTTGTAATAAATTAATATTAAAATTTATAGTTTCACTCAAACTCGTTGAATCTAAGTTACATTAAATGCTACAATCTCCAAATATATACATGTGTTTCTCTTTATGTTTTATACTATAGAAGTATACTACAACACTTTCTTCAAACCAATGTGGGATAGTTCCTTCTTTGTAGATTAAGTTATTATCCCTCATTGGCTTGAAGACAATTTTGAATAAGCTTCTAGTATATAAAGCATGAAGGAGAAACATTATGTTTTTTGAAGAAGAAACATTATCTTCATTCCAAAATGTAACATTAACTATTTTTTTTAAGAACAAATGTAAGTTTTATAATATAATTGTAAATTTAAATGAACTTAACTTTAATTTTAGAAACTTAACATTAATTTATTATTATGTGAAATTTATTAGTTTTTAAATACTTAACTTTAATTTGTTTTAACTTAGAATATTATAATTTAAGAAACTTAACTTAACATTTTATTATAATTTTTTTTATTATAATTCCTTTCTTGTTTTCTATGTTGTTTGTTGTATTTCTTTTCCTTGTTTATCGTATTTCCTATTATGTATGAATTTTAATTTCGTGACTATTTACTCTCTTTAATTTTAATATTTAAATATTATTATTAATTTATTTATATTAATAAAATTATTATTAGTATTATTAATATCAATATTAAAAAAAATTAAAATTATAGGTGAGAGTGGGCATTGTTTCAAATGAAATTAATTCCATTTTGAAGCCCTGCCATTTGAGACGACTAGGCAGGGCTTGCGGGGGGGGGGGCTCGGGGGAGCCCTGTGACTCCCCCTGCCGGAGCCCCCTATAACCATTGGAGATGGCCTTAGCATATACTCCCTCCGTTTTTTAATTTGTCGCTTTGGAGGATTGCACACGGATTAAGAAATGTAATAAATAGCCATTTTTTTAGTAAAAGTCCCAAAACACCATTTTAATCAAATAATCATAGCATTAACAAGAAGGGTAAAATTGGTAGAAAAAAATTTAATTCTACATTGAAATCCTAAAACGACAAATAAAAAAATGGAGGGAGTAATATTTATCATTTGACAGCAATAATATGAAATAATCACTTTGACATAAATTAACTCAACAGAGTTTACATAATAAACACAAGGAGAATTTCAATAGAATGTGTACTACTAATCGAAAAGTTAATTTGATTCAAAGTTTCATACTTCTTTTTCCAATTATTTGTTGCTCCAAAACTTGCTGTAGAGTAGTATTTGCCTGCAATGAAAGTTCAAAATTACTACCAAACTAAATTACTCGAATGCCATAAAACTTTATGATATTCTACTAAACTAGAAATGAAATTTGGATCTGATTCATGGATTCAATCCAAATGAACGGAATTCAATCCACCTTGAATCAAAGTTTCCTCGTGAGTTTAGCAACGCCGATTTTTTTATGAACTGAATCGTTCTAAATTTACCTTCACTACATATATTTCAGAGTACGATCAAAAGAATTTAATCCATGGAGTCATTAACTTCGGGAAAACTCCTAATAAATCAGGCGGGTGAACTTGAACCGTTTTTGGACTAAAATTCGCTCCATTAGGCCTTTTAATCCATTGAGCTCATACATCAACGTTAATCAATGTGGTTTTCCACCTGCACTCTTGTCGGGATGGGCTTGTTGGGGAATATCAACGTGGCCCAAATCCGTACAGTAGATGTTTGTGAAATAATATCGATTTGCATAATGTTGTTTGTTTCAATTTTGGGAGTGTCATTTGATAAATAATGTAGATGTAGGTCTTTTTGGAAGAGTTTATGTTGTAGGTGTAAGATGTGTAAGACTTTATGTTAAATCATGTTTGTTATGTGAGATAAGTTGTGTAAGAGATTGATTACTTAATGTCAATCAAAGTATAGTATGTATATGTTTTTTTAGAGATAAAAATTTGTTGTTTGTTTGGCTTTTGAGAAAATAAATTTATTTAAAAAACACACGAAATAATTTTGGGAAAAATCAAACAAACAAGCCCTTTGAGTTCATCTGATTTTACTCAAACTTATACGGATTTTATATTTTTTTGGGATCTAATCAAATTCCTACTTTCGTCATTTTTTTTGTCCATAAGAGGTTTGCTAAGGTTACATTTTTTTCAGCTTAACTCACGTGTACTTTGCAATCTTGGTACCACTGGATATGTAAATGCGTATTCATTATCAAAATTTAAAGTTTGGTTGCAATGTTCATACCACTGTCAAATAATTGGACGAGATTGGCTATATACACCACAAGTGATTGTTATCTTATTTTCTAGAGGAAAAATAATCACGTTTCAATCACTTTTAGAGGGAAAATTATCACAGTATATCATCTTTTGGAGAGAAAATTATAACGTTTTCCTCACATTATCACGTGATGATCTTCACACCAAAATACGAGATAACAGTCACGTGCAGTGCATGTGGCCGATTTAATCCGTTTCGGTCCAAGTATTTGACAGTGGTATGAACATTGTAATCAATATTTAAATTGTGGTACTAAATGTACATTTATATATCAAGTGGTATCAATATTACAAAATGTTCTATTGTATGGTATCAAATTTATAATTTTCCCGATTTTCTTCTTATTTCATCTAGCTCGGTAGCTCCACTATAAAAAAAGATCAATTGTCGATACTTTTTTTTTTATCTACTAGACTGTGTATATACAGCTCGGACCGAAGAGTGCAAAGGGTATAGGTCCTCCCCAGTGTGGTGTCTCCAGTAGGATTCGAACTTGAGTCTCGCCTCTGGGAATCGCAAGTCACTACCACTTGGCCCAACCACATTGGGTATCAATTGTCGATATTGACCACTCATGTCAAATGTTTTAGCGAATCACATTGAAAAACAACAATATTGATATTAATGAATTATGCGTAAAATAGATGGAAATACTAACTCATTTTTTGTTAAAATAATGGAAAATATTTTTAATGTTACTTATAGAAATAAATATTATATATGTGTATATATAATTTTATATTTATTAATTATCTGGTTCAAATCTTAAATATTTATTTGCTCCAATTTCTTTGAATTATGGATCTTCTCAATTAGAGAAAATTCATTAAATCTTTAATCGATTAAAAGTCATAATAAATCATGTTGAATTCAAATTAAATCCTCCATTGATAGCCTTGATTTCTGAGTTCGAAATTTCTACAAAATTGCAAAATTATGCTTCCATCTCTCTGTCTCTCTCTTTTTATTTTTTCTTTGAGCGGTGATTACATAATCATATCGGCAAACCTATTTGATAACTAGTAAAATGCAAATAATGTCTAACTAACAAATACAAAAAATATTCACGAACAGTACTATTATTAAACTAGATAAAGACCCACGTTTCAAGTGGAATTTGAACCCATAAACCTACCTCGGCTAGCTCTCTTTGTAATTCTTTTCTGTAGTTTTTTTCCCTCATTGTAATTTTTCTTATTTTTATGGATTCTAATATATATATTTGTTATGTAATTAAGGTAACTCTCAAAATAAATTGATCAATAACAAAAGCATATGTTCTAAATGTATTCACTATTAGGTGGCCAAATAAAATTAAGCCTGAATTAGAATTTTCTTAATTTTATTAGAGGGATGGAGCCTAATAAAAATTCTCAAAGAATTAAGACTGTCGAAAAAAAAAATTGAAGTTGTTTTGTAGCTTATACTTATGAACTTTCAATTGAAATCTCACTAGTTCATGAACCAAGCCGTGAAGCCGATTGCCAAAAGGGCCTCATTGACCACTTCGTCTAATTTAAGTGAACTTTTGGCTATTGATCATATATTATATTAAAAACATAATTGGGATTAAATTTCTTGTAGACAAAATAAAATCATAACTCGTCAACTATTAGTACTTATTATGTTCCACTGGTGTCTAAGTGCTTCTTCTAGTATAAGCTAAAGACAAAATTAATAAATCTCCTAATCTCCCTTGTGACATTTAAGTTTGAATTTAATTTGTATAAATGTATCTATAGTTGTGACGCCCCGTTTTTTTTCCCAGCCACGTCCTCGGGCCAAAGACGGCCCTCGACTGGAAACGGTCGCCAAAACAAACCAATTAACCCAACGTGTAATTTAAAGTAGACTAGCAGCGGATAACATATAACTTGAAACTTGGATTAGTTTAAATATCGTAAAAATTTATCAATCAGCTTAATACATCAATATTTAAAAATTTCAATTAAAAACTCGTAAACATTATCCAGTCACATTTGAAATCTCCAAATTAAAATAATCCAAACAAGATTTCCAAAAAATACAGGACACAACCGACTCGGATCCCGGATCACCAACTACCACACACTTCAACTGTCGAAAGTACCTGAAAATGTAATCCACAAAGAGTGGTAAGTTGATCACCCAACTTAGTGAGGCCGTGTGCAAATGTACATGATAGCAGCAAGCAAGCAACACAATCAGAATCAATTCAAACACGCACACCAAAGACGCATCACACGTATGTATGCAACAGACATCTCATCCAACCGCATAGAGGGCTCGAATGAATGTGATAAAAAGACATCTCATCCAGCCGCATAGAGGGCTCGAATGAATGTGATAAAAAGACATCTCATCCAGCCGCATAGAGGGCTCGAATGAACGTGATAAAAAGACATCTCATCCAGCCGCATAGAGGGCTCGAATGAACGTGATAAAAAGACATCTCATCCAGCCGCATAGAGGGCTCGAATGAATGTGATCAGACTCATGCAAAGACATCTCATTCAACCGCATAGAGGGCTCGAATGAATGTGATCAGACCAAATGATGCAAACGATAAACGAAAACAAAGCATCAACTCTCGCACAACAGTAATTCACAAATTTCTAGTCACAGGCGCAGTTCACAAGGCAAATAAAGCATACACGTAACAGTCAATATTCATCCAATAAGCCACTTCAAGCAGCACCAGGTAAACTCGCACAAGAACACTCACCTGATTAATCGAGACGCTTGGGATAACAAGACCCATGTACCGGTTCAGAAACATTCCACTAGGCCCGAACCCATATTCGCTAGATTTCATCAGCCGAAACAATTGGCCTAAGTGCAGGTGCGAAAAACTAAATATCTAGGCCCGGCCCGGCCCGAACTCGGCCCGGCCCGAACTCAACTCGGCCCGAACTCAACCCGACCAAAAACTCCAACCCATTCCTGCCCAAACTCAGTCTAAAAACCTCCCCAAACTCAGCCCAATTCCTAAGCCCAAACCCGGTGCAATTGCTAACTCAAACTCGGCCCAAACTCACGACCCAGTCAACTCAGCCCAATTATCTACTGTTCATCGTCTTCTACTGTTCATCACCTTCACGACTTCAATTTCAGCCGGCTTCACCATTCTCCGCCTCGCCTTCGTCTTCACCGACAAGCTTCGGACGGCCATCTTTACCCCAAAACCCGAACCCGGAACCCATGCCCAAAACCCGTCCACTCCCTCAACCCAAAACAAATTCCCGTGTTCATCGTCTCCCCCACTTCTTCCCCGATCTGTCATGGCTGCCTCCACCATCACCACCTCACTAACTCTCTCAATTCCACGACCTCTACTCCCTATCGCACCCCGAACCTCCATTCTCAAACTTCCCTCGATCCCGTCTCCTTTTCCTCTAGCCCCAAACGAAACGAATCGAACGAACTGAAGTGAAAATGGTGTGTGGTTACCTTCACGGAGCAGCGGCGGCGACGGCTAGGCTTGCGGTGGTGGTGAATGGCTCGGCTCCTCTCCCGATTGGTGAGACGGCGGCGGTGGGTGTGAGAAGGAGAGATGAAGACTTTTTTCTTAATCTTGTTAATTAATTAGGTTAAACTAAACTATGAATTCTTAGTCTTAATTGTAACACATTAATCCATCTTAATGGGCCAAGACTTAAATTGAAACCATTAACCCAATTGAGCTAAATTTAAATATCGATTATTTGATATGTTTATTTATCTAATTACGAAAATTTATATATAACTAACGTATTAGTCGTAAAATTTAAATGTTTACAATTATATGTCTTAACTTTTGGAAATGACAATATACACCCAAACAGTTAAATTTGGGGTTTCACAATAGTGTTTTCGTGTTCACGTATGTATGTTACTATCATTTATTTTTGTGCAAGCTGACATATAAGTTTTTACTGGGACAAATGTATGGCTAGCAATATTGCCAAAGAATAAATTGTTCCTTCCAGAGCAACTTTTTTATTTGGACTAATTTGCCCTTAATTATCATATGTGTGTTTATTCCCCAACTACTAATTATATTACTTACATTTTCGATTTCTTTCCTCTTTTCTTAACCACCCAACATTTTCAACTGATTTGTGCGATTCTTAATTAATAATTCATACATTCGGTTAAAACTTTTCAGTTGAAAGAAGTTCTAAGATTTAAGAAAACGGTGGAGCAAATTAATTCTAAAATTGCCTGCATACTCATCTAATAGAAGAGCAACAATACCATCTCATCTATGAACCCTGAATTGAACGACTTAAAGGAAAATAAAACATAGATAAACACACATGAATTGCAGAGAATTAATAGAACCGGAAAGCGAAAACTTATTATTGTCATTAGAACCAAATACTCATAAATCATATATGTTTGAACCAACAAGGCCACCATTAATCATGTTATTGAATTCCATCAGGCAAAAAAAAAATCAATTTTAAGAAATGAATTATGAATCCTATGGTTTATTTAATTTGTTGTCTCACGCTTAAAGAATCTTTTGAGGAAAATTTTGATATTACTTATACAAGATAAATTTTGAGGAAAAAAATATTTTAAAGAATCAATTAAAAAAGAAAAAATAAATATATTGTACTATTTGACATTGTAACCAATCTTTTTCTGATAATTTTTGACATAGTAGCTTTAAACAAGAAAAGAAAAAATTGAAAGAAAGATTCAAAGTGTCGAGGGAATTCAAGGAAAAGGAAACGAGGAGTTATTTTTGGTAGAAAGAGACTTACTTAATTTTATTAATTCCATTTTATGAAAAAGGGCAAATTAGTCAAAATAAAAAAATTGTTCTTGAGGCAACATTTTATGCTCTGGCAATATCGCGCCAACCTAAATGTATCGGTGATTTGTGTTCACATTTGTATGTTGCTTTCTTATGAATGCAAACTGTTATATAAATTTATTGTGTATATGTAGGAATCATTTTGGGCCTGTTTGTTTGGCGTTTCCCAGAATTTTTTCGTGTTTGGGAAATGCCAAACAAACATGTTTTCTATTTTCCGAAATAAATTTTTCATCCATTAATTTTCTCAAACTACTCTCTCAAAAGCCAAACAAACAACAATTTTCTTATCTCTAAACAAAACCTATACAAACTCTACTTTGATTTGACATAAAGTAACCTATCTCTTACACAATTTATCTCACATAACAAACATGATTTGACATAAAGTCTTACACATCTTACACCTACAACCCAACTCTTCCAAAAAAACCTATACCTACTTTATTTCTCAAACCACTCTCTCAAAATCCAAACAAACAACATTACGCAAATCGAGATTATTTCACAAACCTCCACTACTCTCCCAAACTACTTTCCGAAACGCCAAACAAACAGGCCCTTTGATTTTATGTGTTCACATACGTGTGTACCTTGTCTTATATTGGTGTGTGCTGACGCAAAAGTTTATGTTGGACCTATCTATGGTATGTGTGACATGTGTCAGAGATCATATTTTATACTTCTTTCGTTTTTTTATTTGTCGCTTTGTCAAAAACGATTTGTTTATTTGTATTTATTATTTTAGAAGTTCAATGTAAAATTAATTCTCTTTTATCAATTTTACCCTTCAGGTTAATGGTGGTAATTAATGATAATTAATGTTGTGGTTATTTAAATAAAAGGTGTTATGAGATTTTTCCTCACAAAAAATGGCTATTTATTAGATTTCTTAATTTGTGTGCAATCCTCCAACACAAAAAATAAAATAAAAAATGGAGGAAGTAGTATATATTTATCGAGCTAATGTCAATTTACCCCCTATAAATGCATATTATTCAATTTACTCATTTGGGATTTGAGAAAGAGCAATTTACCTCCCTCAGCCGGAGAATGCAACTCACTCAATTTAAGAGTGAGGACAAATAGTGTTTTGTAACATAGAGGGTAAATTGTCACATTTATCATAATACATAGGGTAAACTGTCACATTTTTGTCACATTTTCATAACACAGGGGGATGAATCGCCACATAAAAAAATATCAGGGAGCTGATGTGAAACTTTTATAAATGTTTTTTTCAAATAACATGGCAGTAACTTGAACATTATACTTGCTTTGATATTGGATGTAACTCTTAAAAGAATAAACAATCACAAAATAAGTGTAATGCATTTACTTTGTGATTGAATGTATTTGCCCAAGCCACGTCTGGAAATTTTTTTTCTAGAGCACCTTATAACGTCTCCTATGAAGTTCATATATCTAACAAGCTTATCTCGAATTAATTATAAAAATTAATTAATTCATTGACCAATCACAAACTATGTACATATATATACTTAGGCAATTACACTTTTCATATCTATTTAAAAAATTACACTTTTCGTACCATAATTTATACAACTGGTATCAAATTTTATGAAAAAACAAATTTAATATCACAAATTAATGGCCTTAGTTTTTCCGTGAAATATTTGAACCATATTTGATCCGTTAAATTATAATCAAGCTCTAACAGTTCTTTAATCATAATGTAAAATTGCGGAGTAGTTGTAGCTCTAATTATTGTTGACAATGCACCTTCAGACTCTTTAAGAGTCGGAAATAATTTAATGCTAAAATATTTGATGGTAAAACTATCTATCAAGTGCAATCAAATGTGTTTCATTGAGAAGATATGGATCAAAAGTATAATTCTCTCTATTTACTCAAATGAGTAAATTAAAAAAATAAAAAGATCTAATTAACTAAACTAGAATTTTTCTAACCCCAACCGAACTTGGGATAAATATGTAATAGCATTATTAACATACATCCATGAAAGAGCTTGGACTACTTCGTGTCACGGACTTGACTTGTTCAAGTGTCGTGCGGCACTTAACCTCGAACGCCCCTTGCGATCTTTCTCCGCCCCTTTCGGTATCGGCTAAGTCAGCCTACTTGCTTGATTAAGTAAGTAAGTGAAAAGTGGAGAGAAAGTAAGAAAGCTTTTGAAAGGAACTTAGTAAGCTTGTTGATTGCACAAAATTTGGGTGGTTGTTACAAATGAATGGCTACATCTATTTATACTAGTGGCCTTCCCTAATGGATGGCCAAGATCGTTTTGATATAAGGGCTAGGATCAAGTCTCTAGACCCTTCTACCATTCTCTACCAAAACTAGATTTATGTACAAGGTTCTAGAATGTCCTACTATGTACAAGGGAGTTCTACAAGCTACATGAGCCTTCCACATGGTTCTAGTCCCTTCCGCCATGTTCTACACATGTGTAGGCCCTTCCGGCACCTTCCGGCTTCTTCTTGAATGTCCCGGATTTGTGTGGATCCATATAGAATCTTCTGGAACCTCCAAGGGTGGCGAAGCTTAAACTAAGCCATGTCTTCCTGTCGGGTCCTCGTGTCCTGCCGTCGGGTCCCCTTGTGCGCATTTTGGCCTCCCGACGGGTGGTCCGTTACATTGGACTACTTCGACTCTAATACAAGTGTTTACTATAGATTGGCCCTTTTGAGTTCTCATGTTTACTAATCTTCACAGCTAAGTACATGCTGAAAAATTGACCATTTAAGAAAATATATAATATATGACTATATTGCATCACCTTTTCACCTAATTCTGTATGAACTGAAACAGCCGTGTACGGAAATTTGTTAACGTCTATTATATGAGACTAAAATCCAATTTAAAACTCATTAATTATTAAAAAAAAATCGAATTAATGTCTTTACTTAATAAACGAATGCTACTTTGAATTAATGTTTCCATGCACAACAACAAAAATCATCATTAATGGAACCGAGCTTAATGATATTATGAAAAATCGTCACAAATAATTATTATAGCTAGTCATAATTTTTAAAAAATATCACAGATTATAAATATTTTTTTAGTGAAACGTTGAATGCATAATTACAACAATCAATATATCAAGAATGTATTTGAATCTTTTTCATCATTACCAAAGTAAAAAGATAAACTAATCACAAACATTAGCATTAAACTAGAGAAATATCTACATTATCAGAAATTGAACCCAAGACCTCTTAGTCTTGGGACTCGGGTTTTTCCACCAGGCCATCGACCATGATAAATGTTAATCATACTTTTATTAACAATTTTTTTATTTTTTTATTGGTACTTTATAATATTGTTGTACATTTGAAATTTAGCCACAATACTGTAAGTCACATGTTGAAAAATTTTGTTGTACATAAAAATATCACTTGTGGTGGTTTTGCTAAATGTTCATTATGATTATTATTTGCAGTTAGAAGTAACATTATATTTAAAATGACACTAAATAATAGAAAATTTTGCGAAATGGTCTCCTAAGTAAAGTCGGTTGGCAAAAAATCCTCAAAAAAATTGGGATGTCGTATAAGCCATGTAATCAAGTTAATTTTCAAGTGTCCTTTAAATCACCCACCCCTTCCACTTGAAAAATTAACCAATTGTTGATGTGCACTCTACTTTTGAAAATTGCAAACATGATCCAGTAACTAAAGCTCGCTAACAAAAAAAAATGCTTTAATTATTTGGGCTAGCAACGAAGCCCTGCAACTAAGATAATTTGGCAAGCTAGTCATATTTTGACTTGAATTGGATTTTTTTTTCCACGATTCCGTCAAGTCACCCGCCTCTTCCACGCGAAAAATTAACCATTTTTCAATGTACACTCTAACTTGATAATGTGACTGACAAGTGAGTAGGGTTAGGACTTAGGAGATAACAAAAGAAAAGAAAAAGAAAAAAGTGGGAAGGGGCGTGCGGGACAGAGCATGGAAGAAGGTCACGGGAAAATTGTCGTTTGAAAGAATACTCATCTTCACAAGGGCGAAGGAGTTCCTCCCACAACTCTTTGCGAAATTTATATACAGGTAATGATTTCAAGGAATCTCCATATTGTGAAGTTCATTCTTTAATCCTTTTCATTTAAACTCCGTATCTTGAACTCCTACACCCATTTTTTTGGGTGTCTTTCACCCATGCTCTGTCCCGCACGCCTCTTCTCCCATTTTTTTTTTTTATCTCCTACCCTTCCCACATGGTAATTAACCACACCATTAAGTTAATTAAAGTGCACATTAGCAAAGAAGAGGCAGGTGGCTTGGCGGACATGGTGAAAGAAAAAACCCAAATTTGGGCAAAATTTGACTAAATAATTAACCTGCAAAACTTACTTGACTACCCCCATCTAAACAAAAAGACTTTTTTGCTAGCAAGCTTTAGTTACGGGACTATTTTTGTAATTTTAAAAGTTAAGAGTACATATTAGCAAGGGATTAATTTTTCACGTGGAAGGGTTGGGTGATGTTGGAAACAGTGGAAAAAAGCCTCCGATTCGGGTCGAAATAGGACTAATTAATCGCCAAATTAACTTGGTTACAAGACTAAATTACCAGCAATAAATTTTTAAAGATTTTTTTGGCAACGAGCTTTAGTTACAGAACCATTTTTGCATTTTCCCCCTTAGTAATATGATTGACATTTATGGTCTGTTTGTTTCGCTTTTCAGGGAGTAGTTGCAGAAATTTGGAGAATTTTAGAAATATTCTCGATTTTTCATATATTTGAAAAATATTGTTCGTTTGAATTTTCAAATATGAATAATTTAAGTGTGAGTTTATTTTTCAAAAAGTTGTAGGTTTTTTAGAGAATTTGAAAAGAAGAGAAATAATGTAAGAGATAAATTACTTTTATTCCAAAACATATTTGTTACGTGAGATAAATAATAATTTAAGAGATACGCTAAATTATGTTAAATAAAAAATAGAGTTGTTTAGGCTTTTACGAAGATAAGCGGAATTTTTTTTTTTTAAAATGAGATTATTTGTGAAAATTGAGAGATAAACTTATAGGATAAGTTTTTTGAAAATGTTGTTTGTTTGACTTCTCAAAACACCATTTTATCTCGGCGCCGTCCGGGCCGGGCCTAGTTCAGGTGAAGGGCATAAGTTTATTAGTTCCATCAAAATCTGTGTAATGAAGGAATTTGGCCCGGGCACTAGTTTAGTATACAACCATGCAAATGCTAAATCACATGAAAGCATCGAGGATCCTGGTCAAAAATCCGGGGCGGGACACATTGTGACCAATTCGGACACTAGAGAGCTACATATATATCTTGATCAAACTCTTTAGATGCTAAATGGCGTATAAGACACCTAATGTGTATCAATTCTCCAATTCTGCATGGTTATAAGTTATTACTAAATAACATTATATGTTAAAAAATAAATAAATAAATATAAACAAAGCAAACATGTCACCGTGTAACGAGATAGATTTGTATTAACAATTTTTTAATTAATTTTGACAACCGTCACTAGATCGCGTTGCACTGTTTCATTTTCCATTTTACTTGTTCCATTTTGAATTTCACCGTATTTTATATAGTATATTTGAAAAACTCATTGTTCTTAATTAATTACTTTTGCCATGGACGTATACATGCATAACTTTGGGATTCCTGGCCCCAATATTTTTGGAATTATTTATGTAATGTATAGGAGTATAAACTTTAATATATAGTAATATAAATAATTATATTGTTTATTATCTTTAGTTGATTGAGATATTTTTATGTGAGTCGAGTTAATGGTCCAATTAGTATGATGAATCCAAGATTAATGAACATGAATTTTATTTTATTTATTTTTTTCCTATAAAATGAACATAAGTGAACTAGACCGAAGACATTATACATCTTACATCCAAACAGGCCTTAAGGAAATATTTTAAACTTTAAAATACAATCGGTCCACCCGTTTTCTAATTTAAAACGAGTGGGAAACAGAATTACAGAACTCCGCCAAAATTTTGGGAAGAAAAGTAAAAATGGTGAGCAGTTCAAAGGAAGAGTCGGCGAGCGACAGCGAAAACTCCTCCGGCGACGCTCCGGAATCCAAATCTAAGAGCTTATTCTCTGCTGGAGAAAAAGTACTTGCGTATCACGGGCCCCGCATCTACGAAGCCAAGGCATGCCCTTATATCTATTTCTCCTTAGGGTTTTGTTTTATTTTATTTTTACTTGTTGTTTTCTGTATTGAATTAGTGAAGTTCTATGGATTGTTTTTATTTGTTTTGAATTATTTGGTTGGGAATTGGAATTTTGGTGCAGACGGTTATTTTTTAATGAAAAATCAGTTTAAAATCGATGTTCCAATATTGGGGCTTTCATTAAGGTCACTTATGATCTGTTTACAACTTTATGGCTTTCATGTTATTCTGTCCTCTGTTATGGGTTATCATCGTTAACTGGGGTTGTATGATTGATTTAGTTTTTCTATGTAGTTGAAATTTATGTAGAATTATGTCTGGCACCTAATCATACATAGACTGACATAGCTGTATGTTCTAAGTTGTTTCGTTATTGTCATTAAGTTTCTGAACTTGCTTGTAGAAGTAATTATTGTGTATGCTTATTTTTATATACATTGGCTCCCTGGAACTATGATTTGTATATCTTGTGGTTGCAGTTAATGTCGAATCATGTGTTTTTGCGGTCGTTAATGGAGGCTGGATTTTTTTTCTAAATTATCTCTTATTTGTTGTTTGTGGCCTTTTCAGTATGTTTCTTTGTTCATTTGTAGTGTATTTTTATTTGACTTGTCGGTCTTTTGTGTTTGTAAGGTTCAAAAAGCAGAGTTTCGGAAGAATGAATGGAGATATTTCGTCCATTACCTTGTAAGTGATCACCATATATTTTAATTTAATTTTCACTCTCGGGGCAATTGGCCAATTTTTGAATTAGGCCAATCAAAATTATTCTCGCTTAGCCTTATTGTAATTGACTCATAAGTTATAGCTTTGTTTCGATGATGGCGTGCATTTATTGGCTATTTTTTGTCCGCAGGGTTGGAACAAAAAGTGAGTATACTGATGCAGAACTTCTAATCATTTTCCTTTTTGATCAAGATGATAAAATAGAATCAATGGACCTCCATTTGTTTGGTACCTTTTTAATTCTGTGTTCAAATGTCGAGGTTCTATTTTGATTCCTTTTTACTTATGCATCTCCTCAGTAAGGTCTTTCTGTTGTAAGTGGTCATACTCTCTAAAACACATTCAAGGTAGCTTTATCCATGTGCGATCACATTGTTCTACCTATGTTTCTGAGTTATGATACACCACTACTCATCAAGCTGAAGTGAAATAGAGCAAATAAGATTAGATGCATGAAGATGGGCAGTTGGAATGATAAATTAAACCGTGTCAAACTATACAAAATATATGGGGAATTTGTTACTTTATTTCTGTAAGGAGATTTAAAGATAGGTTACCTGGAAAGAATGTTTCTAAAGAATTATTTTGAAAGTCAGGATTTATAGATGACACAAATTTATCTATTTCTATGGCTTTATGGCTGCTTCTTAGAGAACTCCACTGTCGTTTTCAGCTTTTTTTTACCTTCGTCTTTTAGGAATTCAGAAGTATAATGTACAAATTTTAGGAATTCAGAAGTATAATGTATGAAGATCATTTTGAGGTATCATTCCTACCGTCTATTAGGCACCCTACCTATTAATTTCATCGTTTATCCAAATTAATGCATGTTCATTTATACGATGAACTATTTGATGTCTATTGAAATTGAGAGGCTTGCTAGTGCTTATATAGCTTAAAGTTCCTGCTCTCTACCAGTTTATTGAATTGTTGCCAAGGAGTGCGTCAGGGTCATGTTTTTACTTTGAAAGAGGATTCTTCATCGCTTAGTAGATGCTTGTTGATGCAAATGAAATAGTTTATTTGCATTTAAAAGTATCAGCTTAATGTGTTGATAAGAATTGGGGCACAACAGATTCTCATTTTTCCCCCTTTTTCTAGCAAATTTTTCTTTGCTTGTGTTTCATGCACATGCAGAACTAGCTATATCTAGTTAGGTAGCTGTTTGAGTGGTGCAAATTTTGCACTGGAATTAGGTGCTCCCTGTCTGAATCACTACATTTGAGATCATACCTGTTAGAAATATGAACAGAAGCATATGAAGATTCCTTTAGAAGTTCTAACGTGCCTTAAGTTTGTCTTGATTTTCTTAGTTGTTCTGGTGCATTTGTGGATTGTCATAATAGGCTCTTTGGACCTGCCAAAAATATTCTATCTATTGCATGAATATGGTTATAGTAGATTTTTTATTCAACTCTTACCCTTAAACTAATTCAAATTTGTGAAGGAAATCATATCTGCTAAGGCAGTCTTAGATTTGCAGCTTAGCTTTGTCTGCGATGTTTTTCCATCGTATCAGACAAACATTCGCTCTTAGAACTCAAAATTTGGAAAATCAGTGCATGATATTCTTCTCTTAAAAATTAGATTTTTCAGGATTAAATTGAAAAAATGCAATCTGATGCTACAGTGACATCACTTGTGATTTCAGATTTCATAAATCGAATCCAAACCTGCAAACTACTTATTAAAGATCAGAATAGTGCTACTTTAGTAAAATATACGATATCACTAACTGAAGCTTTGCATGTCATGCAATAGTTGGGATGAATGGGTAGGTATGGATCGCTTGATGAAACATAGTCAAGAGAATATTATCAAGCAACAGGCTCTTGATAAGAAAGCTGGTGTGGACAAGAATACTAAATCGGGGCGTTCAGCACATGCAAAACCAAAAAGTTCAGCTGGTACTTCTGTTTTCCTTTGATCAGAAATTTCTGTAGAATTCTTCAATGGCGTTTGTTTGATTATCTTAACTGTTATTGCTTGTATGAATTCTGTAGATACTAAAGTGGATAAAGAGGAGGCAAAGAACACCGGTATGATCTAGCTTATAGATTTTTTGTATTTTCCATTTCCCACTATCTTTATTGTTTAAGAAATATTGTGTTTGTTCTGACTTCTGATCCAACATTCATGGTTCCTTATCATCTATGGATCATGGTCTTCTTGTAGCTGTGAAAAACTGGGGTAAATTTAGTGAGTTCTGTTTTTTTTTTTAATCAACAAAAAATTGTCTTGGTGCATCCCTTAGTAGGTTGAAGTTGATTGCATATATATGTAAAGACTGCTTTGACATACTTACCCATTTTTCTTCATTATATTGCAGCACCAAGGGGGAAGAAACGAAAGGCTGATTCTAGCATTGAGGTTCGTTTGAGTTTTATTAGTTGCACTTTTCTAGTTCTGTTTCTTGGATCATATGTTCATTTTTGTGTATGTTTTTATATATAAATGCATGTGCACTTGTGTTGTTTTAACCTTTGTGGTTTACATGGTTCATCATAAATCAATATTTGTATTTTTTAGGGGAAATTCGGATTGAGATTTATGATAATTCTATAAGTGTTGATGTGTACTATATTTTTCCATCATCAGTACCATTGTCATTTGATTAGCAGAACTATACTCAGAGTAATAATAGATATATAGTCTTTCAAAATCGCTTTTCCATTTCCTTTCCAAAGTTCATAGCTTTCAGCAGTATCCTATTTGCAGATTCTGCTCCTCCTTTTTTCAAGTATTACTTGCAGTATAGTCTTCCTCTTAATTCTTGATATTGATTAGCCACGTGTTGACCTTTATGTTGTTAGAAGGACAATCTATCAGCAGAAAAACTCGTCAAGATTCAAATTCCACCAAATCTGAAGAAGCTATTAGTTGATGATTGGGAGTTTGTCACTCAGCAGAATAAGGTAATTGTATCTATTAGCATTTAGCTCCCCCCCTCCCTCCCTTTTACCTGAACATAAAAGACAAGAGTAAAACAAGAACAAATTATTACCATTGTTGATTTTTTTTTTTCACGTTAGCAGTAGAAAAAAGTCCTAATTAAGAACATCCGTGCAAGAAAAGCAAAAACTGGTTCTTTGCTGTATCGGTTTAATGTGATTAATTTGTTATAATCAATAATATAGATAATGTTAGTTGCTGTGTGTCAATTTACTTCGTGGCTTAGAATTAGCGTTTGCAATAAATTATTAATATTAAAGGTCAAAATTGAAATTTATTATAGTTTCAGTTCAACTTGAAAATATATTTGACGAACATACACGCTTTCTTTATTCTTATTTTATTGGCTACACACTAGGTGCATATTCATGATGCATCTAGCTAGTTTCTGTTCTGTTTTATCCTTGAAGACGCAATAGCAATGCGCAATCCTTCGAAACCTGTCGTGACAAAATTCTCATATTTAAACTATTTGTAGATAAATATGTTGTACAGTTACTCATCTTTATTCTATAACTTGACATTTACTTTAAATTTCATGGAAAAATGAATTTTAAAACTATTGTTTATCCGTTGAAGGGTTTTAATCTCGATGGACTTTTAATCTAACTCATTTCATAAGAGTGTTACTTGGCTTCACGAGCCTGAGAGAGATTAATATCAAATTTTGCTTTTGGGTGTTCATTATGTGACATCCCTCGAGCGTTCATATAATAACCGCATTTTCGGTTTGTTTACAGACTTCATTAAGGTTGCTATGGCCTGTTCCATTTTTTTTTTGGCTTATTGGCTTGACTATTTTAATTTTACTGGCGAGGTTAGTACACGTGAAACGGTCCATAACACACTACTTCTCTTGCAGCTCGTAAAACTCCCCCGATCTCCAAGTGTTGATGATATATTGACGAAGTATCTTGAGTACCGGTCCAAGAAGGATGGCATGTGAGTCTATTATTTACAACCTTCTCAAATATGAGAATCACTTGCGTGCAGTTTCCTTGATTCTCTCCCTTTGTTTTAAATATGAACTATGCAGGAGCTCTTTCAGAGTTCTATTTGTAATTGGGTGATTTGTCAGAAACCTTCTGTTTCGATTCATCAATTATAACCATCTTTCATTTATTTATTTTGGTTTGACGTCGCGGTGGGGGTTGACGTTGCCAAGAAGAATGCTGATGACAGGCAATTTGCTTGAGGGGTTGCATAAAAGATATAGAATGCTGGGCCAAGTATAAATTTGGCTTGGAATATATGCTCTAAATGTTCTTCAAATTAATTTAAATACCTCTTTCTTATAAACAATTTGTCGGCCCCCCTGCTTAGTTCTATCTCCTGTGCATATGACTAATTTGACTTTACTGTCTGCTTTGGCACCTCTTAAATAATGGTTTGTAAATTCTTCCCTGTTTGGTAAAAAATTCTGGAAAATTTCAGTTGCATATATCACTGGTCTGCGAAGTCTCTCTTATCGTAATGGCATGATTGTATGTGATGAATGTTATTAAGAGAAATTGTTTCTTTGAAAGATGGGAAGTTGACCGTACTGGTGTACTTTGTGAATGGCCACCACTAATCTTATCCATGATACAGGATGGTAGATGCAACTGGAGAAATTTTAAATGGGTTACGATGTTATTTTGACAAAGCATTGCCTGTCATTCTCTTGTACAAAAAGGAGCACCAGCAGTATGGAGACGCAGTTTCAGATAATGTATCTCCATCAAGTATATATGGAGCTGAACATTTATTGCGCCTCTTTGGTATGCTTTTCATTTTTGCTATATTTGATCAACTCATGTTTTTCTTAGGGTTTGAATTTATTCCGTGTATCGATGCAATTCTTAAACCTGTTGGTGAGAGAGTAGAATTTTTCTTATGCCAAGACGACTATGTCTTTGTAAATATATAGTAGTATTTAATTGTCTCTTTGTTTTGCTGTTATCAGTTTTTAAAATTCTGTCCTTTCTGCATCTTATGTTTTTTGCAGTGAAGTTGCCAGAATTGTTGACATATGTGAAAATAGAGGAAGAGACTTTGATCAGAATGCAGCAGAAATTGCAGGATTTTCTCAAGTAAACTAGTTTTCCCTTTATTTTCTGCTACTGATATTGGTTATTGCAAAACAATAGTCTAAAATTACTTTCTATATTGAATTTTTCTATTATACCATGATTTCTTCAAATCGTGGTGAAGATGAGTTTATACTCTTAATATCAGAGCAATAAGTAAGAAATTTATCCAGAATGGCTGTTTTACTCGCTAGTCTCATAACTTTAGGTATTTCTTCAATCTCACATCGATCACCTTAGAATTCATTTGAGGCAAAACTCACAACCTAAATTGCGTTTGGACCATGGACATTATATTCTCATATTGTTTGACATAATTTCATTTAAGTGATGGGTTATCATATGTTTATGGAATGACTGGCTTTATCTATTAACGCTACCAAATAAGAGAGAAAAGTTGTTAAAAGACCTAATCTGTGATACCAAATGGAGTTTTTAATGTTTCAAATTTTGATAGGTGTGCTTCAATTGGATTCTTCAACAGATGTCTCAGATTTATCAATGATTTTTGGTATTAATGTTTGATATAGGTATCTGCAAAAGAACGAGAGCACTTTCTTCCTTGCTGAATATGATGGCCCAGAAGTTAGCGGAGGAGGTGACTAAGGGAAATGATAGTTGATTTACCACCCAAATAATTCTAGGTTTTGTTTTACTTAGCAGAAACAATATCATTTATCATAGTAATATAAACTACGCATTATAAGATTGTCTAAATAATTAGGTCTGTGTATGCATTCTTGAAAACTGTTAACGTTTTATGCTGTTGTGCATTCTTTCAATTGATACTTTAGGAAATGGTTCAGATTTCATGGGAATAGAGTGTCAATTTACTTATTTACGTGTGCTGTTGTATGCACTGAGTCATCCAGCGAGTCATTCGATGACTCAACCTAAGCTAACTCAGATACTTCTGGATTTGAAATAACAAACTTGACAGGTGGTTAATTTCTGAAGCGAATTTGGGGTCCATCAGCAAAACATTTGAAACGTGATTTCAAGTGAGCTTTAGGATGTCGGGTTTTGTAGGTTTTAAATTTTGATTTATGATTTGGTTTGAGTGTTGATGTTAATCAATTATTTTAATGAAGTTAAAATTTGTGGTATATTTTTAACTTAAATCACTGTCTTGATTTAAGGTTTATTAGATTTGAATAGTGTGAGTTGAAACTTGAATTTTGGATTCCTTTTAATCTTCTCCGAACTTAAAACCCTCAATACAGTATTGAACTGCCAATTTATTTCATATTAAGTTGTGGCGGCTGTTGACGTAGATAGACATGGCAATGATATGAGGTGTTAATATTCAACTTAAGAATCCAATTTCTGACTCACAAAATTTTCTTCAGTATTTATCTTCTGAAAGAATTAATTGTACGCGACTCACGGGAAACCATTCAGATAACTAATATAAATTATTAATACCAATCCAATTGCATAACAAGTATAAAGGATTTAGTAACGAGGGAAAAATACTTTTGATACTAAACTTTTGTTCAGATTGCATATTTGATACAAAGTTTTTTGAAAAATATTTGATACTATGATTATGCTCTCTTGACACATTTCATTTGAACGTTAATTTTAAACAGAATTCATCACGTGCGCGACACGTATCCGTTAAGTAGAACGAGTTCTGCACGTGTAGGCTCGGGCATGGGATAAAATTTTATTTTCGATACCAGAATTTTACCAATTTTATATTTGGTACCAAACATTCAAATAAGACAAATTTAATACTAAAATTGAAGGTTGTTCATACATTTGCTTTGACCATCAATTTGTTGGACGGGAACGACCACGTGGCCGTTAAGTCACCAAAATTGCACGTGATGTGCTCGAACAGGAAGTATTTGAACATAATCTTAATTTTACCATAATTCTTTCGTTACAAATCCAAATTTCGTGTTCTTTATATGGCTGGAAATATCTTGATGAGAGCTTTCTAACAGTACAAGTTTTAATTTATGAAACGCAATAAATAATTCTCAGAAAATTAACAAAGTTTTGATTCTAAGATAAAATATCATAAATACCCTTTTAATGATTATTTTAAATAAATATCGTTGATCTTTGTGCATTCTATTTTATTGTGTAAACTTAAAAGTAAGAAATAATAAACTGAAAAAATATGCATGGAGAAACTAAATACTTAACATGAGAGTTTATGGGCCTGTTTGTTTGGCGTTTGGGAAAGTAGTTTGGGAGAGTAGTGGAGGTTTGTGAAATAATCTTGATTTGCGTAATGTTGTTTGTTTGAGTTTTGAGAGAGTTGTTTGAGAAATAAAGTATGTGTAGGTTTTTTTGGAAGAGTTGGATTGTAGGTGTAAGATGTGTAAGACTTTATGTCTAATCATGTTTGTTATGTGAGATAAATTGTGTAAGAGATATGTTACTTTATGTCAAATCAAAGTAGAGTTTGTATAGATTTTGTTTAGAGATAAGAAAATTGTTGTTTGTTTGACTTTTGAGAGAATAGTTTGAGAAAATTAATGGATGAAAAATTTATTTCGGAAAATAGAAAACATGTTTGTTTGGCATTTCCCAAACACGAAAAAATTCTGAGAAACGCCAAACAAACAGGCCCTATAAATTTGAAATGGAGGGAGTATAAGATGACACTTTTGTTCCAAATAGATATGTTTTGGGTGAAAATTATGACATTTCTAATTTTGAGAGTGTTTCTAGAATTAACTTTCCGATCTTGTGAGTGAGTGAAAATGTATAGATATTCGATCCATGGTAAATACGTTTTCTTTGGGTCAAAATTCATGGTTAATACTAATTTCAATTTTATACACGAAAAGAAAGAAACGTCTCCAGTCCCACATGGCCTCATCCAATCCCACTTCTTTTCTTGTCCTAGTTGCTTTCAGTTCCCTCATATGAATGAATTGTTTCATGACAAACACAAGAATCACAAGTATCATGACAAGAAATTACTTAAATTATTTAATCACAATTTAATTCCAAAAAGGACAGCAAAGAACAAATTAGACATCGCTACGATAAAAGATAAAATTTTAATTTATTTTTTTTCTTTTTCTTTTCTTCTGTTTCCTCCCTAAATTCTGCTCGGAGATGGACAAAACAAAAAGATCCTAACTTTCACCTATCTCGCCTTCTTCTTCTTCTTCTCCCTCACTATACAATACCCAAAAAAACCCAAACCGAAAAAGAAACAAAGATCGTTTCTTTACGTCATTTCTAATTTTCACATGTTCCTTTTAAAAGATACTAAATTTTAAAATTAATCGACCCTGTTGATTCCGATGCGCTTCATCGCCGCATTCCTGAATCCTTCATTACACTGCTGAAACTGCTGTTGAATTTGAATACGATGATGATATTCTTGTTGATGGAATTGCTGTTGTTGAATGTATTGATGCTGGTGTTTCTGCTCCAATCCCAACATATAATTCCTCACCTCAGCCTTAATCATATCCTGCATCACCTCCATCAAGTTCGCCGTGAACGGCGGCGGCGCTGATTCGTACCCACATATATTCGGAATGGGTGTTTGTATTTGAACATGGGCTGCAGTCTGTACGGCTGGCGGAGGAAGAGGTGTTGCCAAAACAGGGGTCAACTCGGTGGGTTGACTTGTTATGAACTGAGTCGACTCGGTGTTGCTTTGACGAGTTGACTCGACACCCGGAAGCGAAAGGCTGAGACTCGTTGGCGGGTCATACGACACCGTTTCGACCTGCAACGGCTTGTACATAAGGCTAGATTCGCTGACGTCAGACCCGGACGGGCTGCCGGGGCTCCAGTAAAGACCCGAACCGGGGACATCCGACCCGGCACTGACGGATCTCTTCAGAGCCCGACCCGAAAAATCAGAGCCGTCGTTCCCACCATCATTGGAGCTGCTCTTTCGCTTGAGGGTGGAGTTCCAGTGGTTTTTAATGGCGTTATCGGTTCGACCCGATAGAAGTCGGGCTATGGTGGCCCATTTGTTGCCAAATTTGGCATGGGCCCGGATTATTTTCTCGTCTTCTTCGGGCGTGAAAGCCCGATGCTCCACCTGTGGAGAGAGTTGATTGCACCAACGCAACCGGCAACTCTTTCCGGATCGACCCGGAACCGATTTGCTGATGATGGACCAGTTTCTCGGGCCGTGTTTTTGAACCAGCTGCTGTAATAGATCATCTTCTTCGGGGCTCCATGGACCCTTGATCCGATCCGTATTCATTTGTGTTGCCATTTTAGGGTGTAGAGAGAAGAAAGAAGTGGGTTGGGTTTCTTTCTTTTTACTGAGTAGGGGAAATGAGGGGTATTTATATGAGATTAGGGATAGGGATGACCGGAGTAGCCGGTGGAAAAAGATATTAAGAGGGCTGATGTCACCGCTTGGGGAAACGGGTTGAAGCGGTTGGTTTTGGGGGGATTTGGGTTACAGCTGGCGTACGAACACGCGTCACATAAGCTTTGCACTGATTTACACATATGCATATCATTATTTAACTACACTTTCCTTTAACTGGTGTATGCTTCACTATCTCCCAAATTTCCCCCAACTCCTTTTGGCTCGTTCTAACCTTTCTCCACCATTTCCCTTTTCTTTTTTTTTTTCCTTCTAAAAATATATATTTATATTATTTATTAATTTATTAAGAATATTTTAAATTTGGAAAATACTCAAGATTTTCAATTTATAAGTGTACTAGTCTTTCATTTCTCATGAGTGTTGTGATGTAAATGTATTTTTAGTATATGAAAGCTATTATAACATTGACATGATGAAATATATGTAATTGTGTAAAATATATAAAATTAGTTAATATACTTAATTGATTCATACATATTTTATTGTGTCCTTAATTGATAATATAGTGTTGATGTATCATTATCTATTTATCTGTAAGTCAAACAATTTTACATTTGAAAATTAAATTTAAATCTTTTGTAATTATGTCGAGTTGTTTCTCAGCGTATCGTTATTTGTACATAAAAAATATTCATAATTTGAAATTTTTACAATTATGTTGAACGGTTGTCAACTCGGTGAAATAAATAAACTCGTTTCCACTCCATTAGTTTCAAAATTTGACTTTTTGTTAAATATGTCAATAGTATCAGATTTCATATTGGTGAAATAAATAAATTTGTTTTACGCTCCATTGGTTCAAAGAATTTATTTTGAAATATATCAAAAATATTAAATCTTTGTAGAACTTAAATTATATTAAATTTCAAATTCCAACATTTTCTTTTCATAATTATATCACATATAATATTTTATGAATAATACTCATGCAATTTTTTTTATTTTTTTTCAGAATAACTCATGCACTTTGATTGAATTAATTAATCAAAATATCAAATGAGTATTATTTAATTTCCATTAAATCATACTAATAATAAAAACTACAAAACCTCTACATTGATTTGACATAAAATAATTTAATTTTTACATAAATTATCTCACATAACAAACATGATTTGATATAAAATAATTTTGAAATAACTTATTTTCAACCTCTTTATTTCTTTAACAAGACCCAAGAGATCAACTTATTTAGTGATTCAAGTTCCTATTTCCTTCTAGAATCAACAACAATATACTCTGGTAAGTGTTGTAGAACTCCCACTTGTGTTATCTCCTTACATCAACAAAATTGGTCTACAACTTCAAGTTCAAATTTATGATTTTCGAATTTTTTGCGTTGTGAATTTCTTCCGCCAGTACGTCAGAAAGCTAATAAATTATATAAAAAATAAAAAAATTAGTAATGTTACAATACACTTCTAGCGTAAAAATAATAATTATTTATGGAAAAAAAGTAATGTAACAATACAATTGTAATAAAGTGAAAGCCACAATAATTATTTGGATAAAAATAATTTGAGAAAATTTTAGTTCTCGAACAATTTCCAACACAATTATTATATGATAAACAAACCAAAATCTTGTAACAGTTTACCATATAATATTTTTTTCTTATCATTGATCCTACTAATTAAATGGAGTATAATTAGCCTCACAATCTCAATAAATAGCAATAAACTATAGACGGAGGGTATGATCCTGGTCCCTAATCCACTTGTTTATAGTACTTATTATAAGTTTCTATGTAAGGTTATTAAAGTTTAAACCTTAATATTTTAAAATTAGTTTTCACATATTTTAAAAGTTTATTTTACCCCATTGTGAACCCATGTTTCATCTTTCATGGCCTAGTTGGTGGAACAAGTGAGCGCGGTGTTTTTGACCCCGAGTTTGAATCTCCTTGCCAACACTTTCTAGGTCGAGCTCGTCACACATAGTTTGCCTAGTGTGGTTTACATCTCTTATGTAGTTTGCAACCTATTGCATGAGGGCGGAGTTTACCTTGTATACTTCGGTGCCTGCGGGTTCCCTTGTCAACCAAAAAAAAAAAGTTTCAACTCCATCTTATACCAAATCGATTATAGAAAAAATTGTAAATCCAATCATAGAGTCGAGATGAGTAGGCATGTCAATGAGTCGAATCAGATCACGCAATTAGATCTATATTCATTTAATGTCTGTTGGGATACAAAATTTATCGATCATATATTTAGTCAGACAAAAATCCTAGAAAATTGGGTTACATTAAAATTAAAGTTATTTTCAATTTCTAGCCTTTTCAAAATATATGCATGCCATGGAAAATAGAAGCGTTTCCTTTACATTGTCAATTTATAGTAGACTTTTGCATTAAAGCACATTTTTATTTTAAAGAAGCATCGCAAAATTCCAACTGAATTTAATTTGGCACCACACAAAAACAAAAGAAAAGACTAGTAACGGTTGGCTTTGTTTGGGTAATTAAAAGACTAGTAACGGTTGAGAGAAAAAGAAAGCATTAAAAGAGATCCCATCAGCTTTGACCGAGAGAGTGACAAGACTGGTGAATATTCTCGTGTGAAGTGATTTTAAGGTCAAAAATTAAATTAATAATTACATATATATATATATATATATATATATATATATATATATATATATATATATATATATATATATATATATATATATTCAATTCAAGTTCGTTTGTAATTTTGAATTCAATATACATAAAAAACAAGATAATATGATGATATAAAAGTTTGCTTCGAGTTCATCTCGATAAATAAAAATGTGCAAAATATCAAACTAATCGAATTCAACACATATTTAACTTCAATGAAATTTGTTTGAGCTCGGATCACCAAACAAGCAAACTAACTTCAAATCCAAATTCAAGTTCAATTTAACATTCAAATTAACCTTGTGGAACTAGGTCAAAATCACTCAACTCACGTTTGGACAAGGCTCAAGTGAAACTCAATCCAAAATGGAATGAAATCTATCAAAACCTACTGCCCACTTATAATTAGAGTGAATAGCATTTTTGGTCCTCCTTATGGGCCAAATTTTGCACTTTCGTCCCTCTAAATTTTTTTGTAGCATATTCGTCCCTCTTATCAATGTAGTGTAACACATTCATCCATCTTAAATTTTTTGTGGCAGATTCTTCTCTCTTATCAATATAGTGTAACACATTCGTCCCTTTTATAACACATTCGTCCCTCTTAAATCCAAAAATACATCAACTTTCGTCCATTTTAGAATATATTTTGGATTTAAGTGATGTATTTTATATTTAAAAGGGACTAATGTGTTACACTATATTGATAAGAGGGACGAATCCGCTGTGAAAAATTTAAGAGGGGCAAACAAGTTACTCTAAATTGATAAGATGGATAAATATGTTACACTACATTGATAAGAGGGATAAATCTGCTACAAAAAAATTTAAGAGGGACAAAAGTGCAAAAGTTAACACATAAGGAGGACCAAAAGCGCGATTTACTCCTTATAATTATTTATTCTTATTTATAAGCTTTATAAAAGTTATTCGACACTTTTCACTTAACTTTTGTCATCTCAGGCCCTATTTGGAAGGGTTTTGGCTCGGTTTCGTGAGTCTCGATTTCAAAAGAATGGTTTGGGTGGTTTCGGTGTAGGTGTCAAATCAATGTTTTTAATAGAATTTGGGAAAAAAAGTAGGTGTAGGTGTCAAATCAAAGTTTTATAGGTTTCAAGAATTTGTGTGTGAGTTTTTTGTATAGGTTTGTAATGAGTTTCATGGATTTTTTCAAACTCTATTTGAAAGAGTTCTGGCTCAATTTCGTGAAACCCTTGAAACTGGGTCAAAACTCATCGACATAGGCCTTAAATTCTATTAAATTCATTGATTTGTTACATGTCACCTACATTTTTCTTCAAGTCCAACATTCAAACTTAATCTAAATCGCATGCTATGTTTTAAAAATTCTCAACTTTAAAGTTCAAACTTAATTCAAATCGAGTTTTAAGTTTTCACCAAAATTATCCAAACTAACGGTCTAAATTTAGAACTTGTTGAAACCAGGTTAAAATTGATCCAAATACACCCCGAGTGATTTTGAGAGACATCTTGGATTAAATTGTTCAATTTTTCTTTTTATCTCTACTATTATAAAAGCATGAATATTTCTTAATTTTTTTGTGCAGACTAAAATACCCTTGTTTGAGTTGTTATTTAATTTAATGATAAATATATAAATGTAATTGAAGAGGTATAAATAGACATGAAGTCTTATTATATTTATCTCCTACATAAACTCCTAAATTTATATATTCTCTCTTACATCAATTTTTGTAATTTTAATCTTCTCTTATAATAGATAAAAACGAACCATACAAATACACTATTAGTTTAAATAACCCCTAAAATATAGATAAAAAGTTATTATATTTTAGCTTCAATATTTATTTAAGTAAGAAGATGTTAGTTAAAGATTTAGTACAACATAAGTCGTAAACACTCTTATTACTAGAATTTAAAATGAAATTCTCTTAAATATCTTAATGTTACAAAAAAGCTAAAATTGAATCGCATCTTACTGTGAAAGAGTAAAAAATACTTATGACTTAACTAATTACATAATTTTACTTTGGCTAGAATAGAAAAATATGAAGAATATTCAATAATATCATCAAGACATACATAAACTCAAATTTTCATGGAATTCTTTTCGTGAAAGACATGTGAAATTGGTGGAAAAAGGGTGAAATCATTAAAAAAAATTCTATGAAATCATTGAAAATATGTGAAATCGGTGAAAATTCGGATGAAATTGGTAAACACTGGCGATGTTGGTGGAAATTTGGTTGAAAAGGGTAAAAAAGTGCCCATGAAATCGATAACGACATGTGAAATCGATGAAAATTCGAGTCAAATACGTGAAAAAATAATGAAATCGGTGAAACGACAACATCAATGAAAAGCAGGTGAAATCAGTGAAAAAATGAATAAAGTCGGTGAGAGCGTGTCAGATGAAAGCGTGTCAGATCGTTGAAAAATCAGGTTGGTGAAAAGAACATGTGAAATCAGTGTAAAAAATGTGTGAAATAGGTGAAAACAGGTTAATATGATAAAAACGTGCGAAAATTTAGTAAAAAAAGAGTTTAACCAACAAAATAAGGTGAAATCGGTAGAAAAATTATTTAAAAAGAAAAAAACAAAAGGACAAAATCGTAAAAACAGTAAAAATAAGTCATAACCAATAAAAAATGGATAAAATAGTAAAAAAAATATTAAACTGATAAAAATGAATAAAATCGGCTAAAAACAGGTTTAATCGGTGAAAAACGAATTAATTTGCTCTATTTTACGATATAATAAAATTAATTTTATTCTAATTTATAAAAAATATCCATGAAATTAACTAGACACGTACAAGTACGTACTTTTCTAATATATAAAAAAAAAAAATTGAACGGTGGCATGGAACTGCATAGCCTAGGTGGCACAAAACGACAACGACTGTCGAGGTATAGGAAGGCGAATCATTACAACAAATCTGCCAGTCCAGCCTGTAATAAATTTATTTTTTAACAACGGCCATTCTTTTTCCTTTTTGCCGGTGAGTCGGTCATCAAACCGCCTCCTTTTTTAATAAAAAGGTTCTCTGTACGGATTCAGGTAGCCCCACGCTTACTCCATATGCACAGTATACTACGAAACGCAACGCTTTCCTCGTAGCTTCGTTATTTCTTTTTTAGATTTAATCCATGCTCTTATGTTAAATTAATTTTACGATACTTTTAAGGTTTTATTATACTAATAATTCAGTTGGTATGTGGGGTTTAGCTTCAAATTTAATTGGGGATGTGGATCCTGTAATTTTGCTAGCTATGCAAATTATCTAGCCATAGTTTTTAAATCATGACATTATGGGGAGGTAATTTCCTAGTTTCATGGAAAAAAATGTTATTACTTGTAATTATGGGTTCATATAAATTAATATCGGTTGAGTGTCAACTTTCACGTGGTTTTGGTTTTAAAAGTTTAAGTAGTTTGAATGAAACATCTAAAACACTATATTAGATTGATTTTGAATATTATATTTTATGGGAAATAATGTGTCTATTCCAGTGGATTCAATCTATTGGAGTGTTGGATGAGCGATAAGTGTGTGTGGAAGAATAATTTGTTGTCCTCTTATGCACATGTGTTTATCATTCAACCCCCAAGCATATAATCCACCGATGTAGGATAAATGTAACCTATTTTATATTAAAATGAGATATTATTTGAATTAAGTTCAGAAGTTGATTTGAGGGAGAAAGTGGGTGTACAGTATATGTCAAATTAATGAACTTTATAAAGAAAAAATATATGATACATTGTTAAATTAATGTCTTTTATTATATTTAATATTTTATGTGACGGTCTATTATTTGGAAATTATGTATTATTTTATATTATGTAAGAATGTTCCTTTTACAATGCGTTTTATGAGCCTAATCAATTTTCTTTGTGGGAAATATAATATATAGATACTGGATAAACTGCATATTTAGTATCATACAATAGATCACTTTGCAATCTTGGTAATACTAGATACGTAAATGCACATTTAGTATTACAATTTAAAGTTTAATTGCAATGTTCATATAACCGTGAAATAATTGGATGAAAATGGACGGAATTGACCATGTACACCACACATGGCCGTTATCGCGTCTTTTGGAGGCCACGTTTCCCCACTTTTGGAGGGAAATTATCACATTATTTCATCTTTTGGAGGAAAAATTGTAACGTTTTCCTCACGTTATCACGTGATTCTCACTCCAAAAGACGAGATAACAGTCACGGGCGGTGTACATGGCCAATTTCGGTCCAATTTTTTTTACGGTGATATGACATAACAACCAATATTTAAATTGTGATAATAAATATGCCTTTATGTATCAAATTGTATCAATATTGCAAAGTGGTCTATTGTATGGTACCAAATTTGCAATTTTTCCTATAGATATTTTATACTCCATAACATATGTTTTAATTTGGAAAAAAAAATATTAGCGTGATTTAAAGCCGAAAAATTATGTAAAGACGAGGTAAGTCAAAGTACAATAAATAGATATTTGAACAGTGGTCATCAGCTTCATGATTAAGATATCATCTTCGTAATATTTAATTTTGAGCCAATTCAAAATTAACTTATAAGTTCCAACTGTCGGCCATAATCGATCTATAGAAAACATGAAAGAAACTTTCACCAAAATGTCTGAAGTTCGTACAAATAATTCAAAACGCATTTCTGATGGATTGCACAAAGAGCCAAAAAAAAATTAGACCTTGTAAGCAAAAGTCTATTGGTGTAAATATTAGTTAAATGTGTTAATCCGAATTCTAAACCACAAAAAGAGATTAAAATTAAGTTGGATCATGAAGTAGTTCCTCCTTTTTTTTATTTGTCGTTTTTGGAGTTCAATGCAAAATTAATTATTTTCTATCAATTTTATCTAATTAATGATTATAATTTATAATGTTGCGATTATTTGGTTAAATGGTTTTTTGAATTTTTTTTATTAAAATATGTTATTTATATAATTTCTTAGTTTGTGTGCAATTCTCCAAAAAGCGACAAATAAAAAAATATATAGAGAGAGTATATTTTTGGTTCAAATAGTAGATTTGTAAATGTTAGAGGCTTCTTTAACAATTTCAATGTTAAACTCGAAAATCTAATATGCCTTCTACTTTCATAACAACTACTCCTATTATTTATATTAAAAAAAACTATTATTTTTGTTTTAACCTTTTCTTAATTATAAGCATTTTCAAACAATTCGTAAAATTACAAATTTTCCAAAATAAATCCGATTAATTCTTCGTTACTTTTTTAAAGCAAGTTGGACACTGAAAAGATATTGTTATTTTTCTGTTACATGTACGTCGTACTCGTACCCAATATATACCTAATGCACAGTTGTTTCCTATGGTTCTATTTATTATAGTGCTCTCCATCAATATTTTATTTTATTTTCTTTTAGGTTTATTAATTACGGAAAGTTGGAGGAACTTACCAAATAAAATAGTACTAAAAGGGGATATGTATAATGAATGGGGTCATTTATAAGATTCTCTGCTTCCAGATTTTATCCAACTTTTTTCCATTTATAATAATGCTGTTGCTGCACCTAGCCTGCAAAAAAGTACGTAAAATTAAATAATGAAGCTTAATTAATTTAAGATATCCTTATTCTGTGCAGATATGAAATTTATTCTCTTCGAGATCCACGTAATCCTTCACACATGTAATTAATTATGATAAAATAAAATTGGGGGATTCCGTTTTTAATTTAGGGGGAATATGAATTTGTGTTTGTTTATGCAAAATAAACACTGAATAAATGATATCACATCACTCTATCTCTAGATGTTGCAATAAATATTTAGGCAACGGGGTAGTGTATAAAGAACAATATAAGATGAAGATGAGATTATGATTATGAAATATATATATCATATTCTAGTTTACATGGATATGGCATGACTAAATTAATACAGATATAACTGACATAAATTTTTAAAATTTATAGAACATAATATGACATTTATATGGATGTTAATATCTCATACGTAATTTATATATTCATGTATATCGAAATAGATTAAGTGAAGTCTTATACATTATAAATGATTGTAATTCGATAGATTCCTGATTTAGTGATATTGATTTAACGAAGTTAATACAGTGATCATTTCTAAAAAATGAAAAAGCAAGACCCAACTACATTACTACTTCCTCTATCCCCCTTTTTTTATTCATTTACTTTCTATCAAATGTATTAGATTTATTTGTACTTAAACATAGAAAAAAAATCACTTAAAGTCAAAGAATCGTATGTATCGTGTATCGTACGATTCATATCGTATCGCAAAGGAATCGGTGCGAAACAAACTCCTGGAGATTCTTTCGGTCTAGTCGAATCGCCAATGTCTAGAATCGTATGGAATCGTACGATTCGAATCGTGAATCGTAAGATACTTACTACTATGGTTCAGTGCCTTACATTGTCCATAAGAATCGTGATGATTTAGAAAAAAATCATAATATGAAAGTGTCGGATTCACCAAAAGTATTCAACACACATGTTCAATTTTTCTTTGTAAACTAGATATACAGGGCATGTCGGATACTGTTGGAGAAAATGAAAATTAAAATTGTAACAACAATTGAAGACTTTAAATTGTGTAACCTCCAATTTAAATTTCAATTGTGTAACGGTAGAAACTGAAATGACCTTTAATAATTTTCTTTCCGATTTTGCCCTCCTCCATTCCTATATATAGGAGCTCCCTTCATTCTATTTTTCACACCAAAAACAGTCATCTTCTCTTCTTTGTTTAGAGTTCTAAAGAATTTCAGTTCGATTAGCAAAAGCTTGGTGCAAAGCTTCTTGTTAGTACCGTTGTATCCTGGCAGACAAACGTTCAAGGAGCCTCGAGCACGAACCGGAAGGGTGAGGGAGCGAATTTGTCTTAAGGACACTGTGTTTTCACACAGGCTTCGGTTTGGTTCATTTTGTTAATTGTTGTTTACTTTCTGTCCAGATTATCTTGTATTTAAATTCTAAATTTTCCTTTTACGTATACATATTTTCGTACAATCTTAAGACAAATTCGTTTTTACGTAAAAGGAAAGGGAAAGTTGTTTCATAATCTGTTTCGTCACGTTTATAAAACTTGTTTCTTAAACTGATTACTTGATTACGGAACTAATCTGTTTTGGACAGGAAATTTTTCGATCACAAAAGTGTTTTCCAGATTTCATAATTTGTTACTGATTTTATCAACAAATTCCGAACACTACAATTTTGTGGAAAAACATTTACAAGTTTGGTGGTGTTCTGCTTGGATAGAAATCTCTTTACAATATATCTAAATTGTTTACGGACCGTGTGGACAGAAACTTTGGTTTCCAATTCCAAAATTACTTCCCAATTTTAATCAAGGAATTTTCAAACTGTGATAGTAATTTTCAAGGCTCTCCGAAAAATTTCATAATTTGTTACTGATTTTATCAACAAATTCCGAACACTACAATTTTGTGGAAAAACATTTACAAGTTTGGTGGTGTTCTGCTTGGATAGAAATCTCTTTACAATATATCTAAATTGTTTACGGACCGTGTGGACAGAAACTTTGGTTTCCAATTCCAAAATTACTTCCCAATTTTAATCAAGGAATTTTCAAACTGTGATAGTAATTTTCAAGGCTCTCCGAAAAATTAATTTGGTGTTGTATTGAAAATTGTTATTCAAGTACATTTTATCTACATAAGGCACTTACTGGACGTGTAAGGTGATTGCAAAGGTGTTTTGTTTTATGAAATTAGCACTTACTGGACCTCCATTTTAAATATATTTCCAAGATTCTTTACATAGTTTGAACAAAACTTTTTGGGAGTCGTTTGAAAATTGTTTTGGAAAAACTAATTGTTTACAAACATTGGTAACACTTTTCGAAGGTTTTTCTCTAGTGAAAATAACATTTGCTGTTGGTGGTGTATTTAAAATTTGTAACAAAGTCTACTGTTACGTAATTTTATTAAAGAAGGCATTGAAGTAATTGCAAAGTATTAGCAATACTGGTCCTCCAATTTTATAATACTTTCAAAATTGTTACAAAAGTTTGGAACATAAAATTGTTTACAAAATTTTGGTACGGTTACATATCTATCTTGGGATAGATAAAATTGTTTGCAAGATTGATAAACTTTTCGAACATAACGATTTTCGAATAGGAAATTTTGGAGAAAATTCTTTGTTAGATACTATCTAAAATTTTCTTCAAATTTAAATTTTTTTTCTGAAATTCCTTCGAGGTTGATAGTTTGTTTTTGGTTTCAGAAATGGCAACCGAATCAAACGTTGATGTGGTGGTTACTGAGAACTCATCGGGAGCTCCAGTACCAAACCAAGCTGTGGCACCTCTGAGCCGAGCTGGAGCTGTGGCACCTCTGAGCCAAGCTGAAAAACCGGAGAAATTCAACGGGCTGAATTTCAAGAGGTGGCAACAAAAGATGATGTTCTACCTGACCACCTTGCGCCTGGCAAGGAACTTAACCGAGGATCCACCCAAGAAAGATGGTGAGCAAGACACTGCTTACCTAATGGCTCTTGATGAATGGAATCAGTTGGACTATCTTTGCCGTCACTATGTCATGAATGGCTTAAGTGATTCGCTATACGATGTGTATACGGATAAAAAGACTGCAAAGGAATTGTGGGAAGCATTGGACCGGAAATACAGAACTGAGGATGCCGGTACCAAGAAATTCGTTGTGGGTCGATTTTTGGACTACAAGATGGTGGACTCCAAATCACTGATGGCCCAAGTGCAAGAATTTCAGCTGATTCTTCATGAAATTCAGGCTGAAAAGATGGAGCTCGGTGAAACCTTCCAGGTGGCTTGTGTCATTGAAAAGTTACCCCCTGCATGGAAGGATTTCAAAAATTACCTGAAGCACAAGCGAAAGGAAATGAGCATGGAGGATCTCGTTGTGATGCTCCGAATTGAAGAAGACAACAGAAAATCTGAGAAAAGAGGGCTCACTTCTACTGAACCTAAGGCTAATGTCGTGGAACATGGTCAAAGTTCAAAGTTTAAGAAAAATAACAAAGGGTCCAAGATGGGGCCAAAGGGCGGTATTTCCAAGAAAACCAAGTTTCAAGGGAATGCTTCAATTGTGACAAAATGGGTCACAAATCGGCAGATTGCAGGCTACCGAAAAAGAAGAAACCTAATGAAACCAATGTTATTGAAGACAATGGTGATATGGACCTCTGTGCTGTTGTTTCTGAGGTGAACTTGGTTGACTCTAATCCGAAAGAGTGGTGGATAGATACAGGGGCTACAAAGCATGTGTGCTCTGACAGGGAAGTGTTTACCACTTTTGAGCCGATCCAGAATGGGGAAAAACTGTTCATGGGAAACTCGGCCACGTCAGCTATAGAAGGCAAAGGGAATGTAATTCTCAAAATGACCTCTGGGAAGGAGCTGACTCTGAAGGATGTCCTTTATGTGCCAGATATCCGCAAGAATCTGGTGTCTGGGACGCTACTGAACAAGCATGGTTTCCGCCTTGTTTTTTAGTCTGACAAATTTATTTTAACCAAGAGTGGTATGTTTGTTGGAAAGGGATATGAATGTGGTGGAATGTTTAAGCTAAATGTAATGGCTATTAAGCCAAATAATATTAATAAAGTTAATAATTCTGCTTACTTGCTTGAGTATCCTAATCTATGGCATGGTAGACTAGGACATGTTAACTACGATTCCCTGCGTAGATTAATTAATTCGAAACATATCCCTAAATTTCAAATTGATCAAAAGCACAAGTGTGAAACTTGTATTGAAGCTAAATTAACGAGATCGTCTTTTCAAAAGGTTGAAAGGAATACTAAACCACTCGACTTGATACATAGCAACATAAGTGATCTTAAATGTGTGCAATCAAGGGGAGGTTATAGTTATTTTATTACCTTCATTGATGATTGTACTAAATACTGCTATGTATACTTGTTAAGAGCAAAAAGTGAAGCGATAGATAAATTTATTCTATTCACAAAAGAAGTCGAGAATCAACTTGATAAAAAGATCAAAGTACTTCGAAGTGATAGAGGTGGTGAATATGTGTCACCATTTAGTGAATTCTGTGCTGAACACGGAATCATACATGAGGTAACAACACCTTATTCACCGCAATCAAATGGAATTGCAGAAAGAAAAAATCGAACATTGAAAGAATTGATGAATTCTATGTTGATAAGTTCTGGATTACCACAGAACATGTGGGGGGAAGCTATCCTATCTAGCAATTATCTTTTAAATAAGATACCCCGGAAAAATCAGGAAATAACTCCATATGAATTGTGGAAAGGTAGGACTCCTTCCTACAAATACTTGCGAGTGTGGGGGTGTCTTGCCAAAGTGGTAGTACCTACACCCAAGGAAGAAAGGATAGGACCGAATACCGTTGATTGCATATTCATCGGATATGCTCAAAACAGTAATGCTTATCGGTTTCTTGTGCATGAGTCTAAAAATCCTGAGATTCACAAAAACACGATAATGGAATCCAGAAATGCATCTTTCTTTGAAAATGTATTTCCAGCGAAAACTAGAAAAGAAGTGAGATCATCGAAAAGAACTCATAGTCAAGACAATGAGTCTGAACAGGTAACTGAAGATGAGCCAACTGAGGTTGAGCTAAGAAGAAGTAAAAGAGCAAGAACAGAAAAATCTTTTGGCCCAGATTTTCTGACATATATGCTCGAAACTGAACCTCAAACCTTCAAAGAAGCTGTAACTTCTTCTGAAGGACCTTTGTGGAAAGAGGCAATCAATAGTGAAATTGATTCCATCTTGCAAAACCATACCTGGGAGTTAGTTGATCTTCCTCCAGGATGCAAACCACTAGGATATAAGTGGATTTTCAAACGGAAAATGAAACTAGATGGAACAATTGATAAGTATAAGGCCAGACTAGTAATAAAAGGCTATCGGCAACGAGAAGGCCTTGATTACTTTGACACGTATTCTCCCGTGACGAGAATAACTTCCATAAGAATGATACTTGCTATCGCAGCATTGCGAAACTTAGAAGTACATCAAATGGATGTAAAAACAGCTTTCTTAAATGGAGATTTAGAAGAAGAAATCTACATGGAACAACCTGAGGGTTTTTCTGCTCTAGGGCAAGAAAATAAAGTCTGTAAATTGGTTAAGTCATTGTATGGCTTAAAACAGGCACCGAAGCAGTGGCATCAAAAATTTGATGATGTCATGCTAGGAAAAGGTTTTAAAACCAGTGAATGCGACAAATGCATTTACGTGAAAGAAACAAAAGATGGCTATGTCATTTTGTGTCTTTATGTTGACGACATGCTTATCGTTGGAAGTAATGATAAGATGATTAAATCCACTAAGGATATGTTGAATGCTAGATTTGAAATGAAAGATATGGGTCTAGCAGATGTGATACTGGGAGTTGAAATCACGAGAAAATCAGATGGCATCATTTTGAGTCAATCCAGTTATATTGGAAAGATTCTTGAAAAATTCAATAAGGATGACTCTAATGAGGCTAGAACTCCTATAGATCCAAGTCAACCTTTATCAAAGAATAAAGGTGAGAGCATCTCTCAAATGGAGTACTCAAGGATTATTGGAAGTCTAATGTACCTGATGAGTTGTACAAGACCAGATATAGCATACGCAGTCGGTAAGCTAAGCAGATACACTAGTAATCCTGGTACTGACCACTGGAAAGCCATAGTGAGATTACTGAGATACTTAAGGTATACTCGTAACTACGGGCTACACTATACAAGATATCCAGCTGTTGTAGAAGGATACAGTGATGCAAATTGGATATCTGATGTAAAAGATTCAAAATCCACCAGTGGATATGTATTCACCTTAGGTGGTGCAGCTGTATCTTGGAAATCCTCAAAACAAACTGTGATAGCCAGATCCACAATGGAGTATGAGTTTATAGCTCTAGACAAATGTGGTGAAGAGGCTGAGTGGCTACGCCAATTCTTAGAGGGTATTCCACAATGGTCTAAACCTGTGCCAGCAGTATGCATTCACTGTGATAGCCAATCAGCGATTGGAAGAGCACAGAGTAAAATGTACAATGGTAAGTCTAGGCATATACGCCGAAGACATAATACCGTTAGACAACTACTCTCAACTGGAGTGATTACTATTGACTATGTAAAGTCAAAGGATAATCTAGCGGATCCGCTAAGCAAAGGGTTAACAAGAGAGATAGTTGCTAAGTCATCAAGAGGAATGGGACTAAAGCCCATGGAATAAAAAGCTTTGCGAAGGAAAACCCAACCTAGTTGACTGGAGATCCCAAGATCTAGGTTCAAAGGGACAACCTAACCGCAAAGGTTTAGTTAAGTCATTGTGGGGGGTTTTTACCCTCAAGTCCATTCCTATGATAAAAACAGTGATAACGGTTGAGTAAGGTTAAGCCAAACTTTTAATGATTCTTGTAAATAGAATAACTCGGGATACTCTAAGGAAATGAATCACCTATGTGAGAGAGAAGAAGGGCCGCTTCAAAGGGAATTGTATAGGGCACAATTCTTAGAAACTCTTGCTGAACCAGGTAGATGTCCATGGACAAAACGGACATAACCGTAAGAACTGAAACGTTACGAGGTAAGATGCGTGTGTGGAGTATGTCATCGTTTACATAAACAGCAGAACAGTTCAAGGACACCGTGTCTACTGATCAGCCAGTAAAGTAAACATACTTTCTCAAGGGAAGGTTCAAAGGGTTACTCCTACCTATCCTATGCAAGTGTCTACCGCTGAACTCTATCCTCTTAGA
Organism: Penstemon davidsonii; assembly: GCA_034814905.1. NCBI lineage: Eukaryota > Viridiplantae > Streptophyta > Magnoliopsida > Lamiales > Plantaginaceae > Penstemon > Penstemon davidsonii. The sequence goes on from JAYDYQ010002688.1 coordinate 13,526,988, forward strand.
ACATCCTGTTAGGAATTTATTCAATTTTCATTCATGTGGGGGATTGTTGGAAAAAATGAAAATTAAAATTGTAACAACAATTGAAGACTTTAAATTGTGTAACCTCCAATTTAAATTTCAATTGTGTAACGGTAGAAACTGAAATGGCCTTTAATAATTTTCTTTCCGATTTTGCCCTCCTCCGTTCCTATATATAGGAGCTCCCTTCATTCTATTTTTCACACCAAAAACAGTCATCTTCTCTTCTTTGTTTAGAGTTCTAAAGAATTTCAGTTCGATTAGCAAAAGCTTGGTGCAAAGCTTCTTGCTAGTACCGTTGTATCCTGGGAGACAAACGTTCAAGGAGCCTCGAGCACGAACCGGAAGGGTGAGGGAGCGAATTTGTCTTAAGGACACTGTGTTTTCACACAGGCCTCGGTTTGGTTCATTTTGTTAATTGTTGTTTACTTTCTGTCCAGATTATCTTGTATTTAAATTCTAAATTTTCCTTTTACGTATACATATTTTCGTACAGATACATATCACACAAATATCGTATCCGACACTGTATTTTATAATTTTTTGAAATATTCTTAAATCATGTATCTTGTTATAACTATGAAAAGGTCAATAACATATATAGATAAATTCAAATTAATAACTTTTCAGAGCTAATATCTTGCAACCAAATGCATCAAACTACAAAATTCTTCTAAAAACTATAAAGGATTATCAGACCTAGGGGTGGTCACGGGACGGGTTTGGGGCGGATTCGGGGTTAGAGATATGGGTATAGTAAATTTCGGAATTGACACATTTCATCCCAAACCCGCACCGTAATAATTCGGGTACCCAAAAGCGGGTACCCGAATTATTGCGGGACGGGACGGGATTACGGGTCCCATATTTTTTTTAAATCGCCAATTCTTCATGAATCTAACAAAATTTAATTAAAAAATTTTATATAAAATTTTATATGTAATAGATTAGTAATAGTAGTAATTTAATTTGTAGAGAAATAAACTTTGATTGCCGTGGCGTAGTTGAGAAGAAGAAGAAGAAGTGGTAGAGCCGTAAAGACTATGAAAGTTTTTAGAATAGAGGCAAACATAATGTATTAATAACTAGTGTAAGATTTAAAATGAATGTTAAGGTAAAGCAAAAAAGATCTTTATTAGATGATGTTAATTAATTTATTAATTAATGTATAAGTAAAGTGTATAATTATATAATAGTAAGAAAAATATATAGACGGGTTCGGGTATTCGAGGTTGGAGAGGCTAATCCCAAACCCGTCCCGTATTCTTGTAATAAAATACGGTTTTTCAAGTTCGGGTACCCAAACCCAAAAAATACTTGTCCCGTTCGGGTATTTTAAAAACGGGACGGGTTGGGTTTGGATTACCCGAACCCAATACCCACCCCTAATCAGACCACAACTAATTGTATAATCGATATTCTCTTTTAAAGTATCAATAATAATAATAATAATGTAATATATATTGGTGCAGTTGCAGTACTGTCTGATAGGTGATGAGACGATGGAAATGACTCAGAACTCACAAATCACGTGATAGTGAATTCTGGCTGGAGGAGGTTTCTTTACATTAATTGAGGGAAGTATAACCTAATCTAATTATTTTATTTTACCAAAAAAAAAATGAAAAAAACCTAATCTAACTTGAGCTAAAAAACATTATTAAATTAAAACTGTTACGACTTTTCGGTATAAAAAGTACCAGACTGTGACACACTAATCTTTAATCATTTAGATGGTCGGTCTAATTTTCTGATACCAGCCGACTTTGAGTAAAAACAATAGGGGTCCAAAATACTTTTCCAGGTACAAATAATTGTATGCACTCAATAATATCTCAAGGGTCATTTCAAATCAAGTGCTTCACACAATTAATCATAAATTAGAAAATACTTCATGTCAAAGTAAATTACGTTGGTACTTAATAATAACTTTTGCCCATATTAAAAAAATCTGAAATTGTTCATTTTTATTTGGATGAATAGAAAAATTGTTTCTTTAGAGCTAAATGGTCATCTTGAATAAAGGAAACTATCTTACTATAGTCTCATAAGGAGAAGTATATAGTTAAGGTCTTAAGGAGATGAGGGAGCGTGTGGTTTCCTTTCTTTGTGTTTTTAAGGATTTGGAGAATTTTTTAGAAAATTTTCATTTTTCATGCATTTCAAAGAAATTGTCTAATTTTCAGATATATATATATATATATATATAGATTTAGTTCTTAAAAAGTTATAGATTATTCTTTAGAGATCAAAACATGATTAAGAGATAAATAAATAAAAATCATGTTAAACCAAAAGATGTTACAATTACATGAGTTTTTCACTTTTTTGTTTCTAAAGATTCTGGAAATAAGATAAAAAAATATGCATGTTATATTGTTAAACGACGAATCTTCTAGTTGAATAAAAGCTGTTCGTTTCTCTTAAAAAAAAAAAAAGGAAGTCAATCTAAACTTTAGATATTTTACGTGATAAACAATTCTTTTTCAAGAAGTGGTGTTTTGTAGATAGGGAATTTCGTTTATAAAAAATAAAAAGAACTTGTTTGTTTTACTTTTGGGTTAAATGTTTATTGAAGAATCAAATCAACGTAACTTCTTTCTTCTTCTTCTTTTAAAGGAGAGTGTGTAAATAACTTCGGAAATATATAAGATCATCACAAAACATATTTAAAGAGAGAATACATCAAAATAAATAAAATATTTGATGATAACTTTGAAAAGTTTTTTCTAAAAAAAAAAGTTTTTAAAGTTTTTAATAAAGACAAGATAACTTTTATATGGGCTTGACTAAAAGACCACAAGCTGCTGGGCTGATTTATGCCCTATATGCACTCCAGGGATATAGACTCAAAAATTTCTACACTTGACCCAAATTATAAACAGTGGGATTATCCTATAAAATTATCGATTTTAAAAAAATAATTTAATCTTAAGAAATTCTTGTCTCTAAGAAAATCTAAACGAACTCTAATTAAATTTAACAAAAAGTAACCTATCATTTACATTTTACATTATTTATCTGACATAACAAATTTGATTTATCATAAAAATAACATATCTATTACGCTATTTATCTTCTTTTCATATTATACCCACACATTTCTAAAAATAAATCTACTGCTCATTTCATCTCTAACATATCAAACAATCAAATTTTCACAAATAAACGAAAATCAAGAATATAATACTCTGTGATAAAGTAAAATAAACAGGTCCTCATCACATGGGATGTGCATTTGGGGCCATCAACTAATAGTGGAGTAGAAAAGGTGAAGTCGATAATAGTTAGAGAAGGCAAAGTGAAATTTAGACCAAACTGCTGTAATATACAAATAAAAATATTAAGTTTTGGGAAATGCATGCACCACAAACAATCCCCAAATAGAATTCGAATCTTCTATGAAATAATAGAGAGCCTACATAAATAAATGTAAATGACATGAACCAAAAAAAAGTTACATTTAAATGTATCCTAGAACATCATTTGGTTCATATACCAAAGAAGAACTAAAATTCTGAAGAAGCCAATAAATCCACATAAGATTTCATTTTCTCTAAAGTATTATTTGGCCTTGAAAGCCATTTCTAGGACTCCATAAATTACTCTTTCTCCACTGTACATATGCACTAAATTCTTCTGGCAAAATTGCTAACTCTCTTCAAATAACATCGAAAGCCTAGGTCATTATGTTATTTATATCATCCCTAGGCCATTGTGTTATTTATATCATCCCTTGTCGTCGCATTAAGATGGCTTTTTTGAACCTTTTGTCAGGGTCTGTCTTCAGAGTCGGCTTCCAGAAAGGGTCTGAACCTAAGAATCTTATGAAGCTTTGCTATTGGCTTTACTTGTTTGACTGGTGTTTGTTGAGGATCCATAATTCGTATTCCAGAGAAAAGGTTGGCTTCCGATGGCCCCGTCTCATCATGAACTACAGGAGCTTCTGTACAAGTAATCATATGTCATAGGGTACAATCCAGTATGTTATAATGCAATAATGTGAAATGGTTTAAGGCGTAAGACTTGAAAAATAAAATAAAAAGATTAAATCTTGAAAAACACAAATCTATGGAAAACAAATTCTAGCTCCCATATAATTAAAAGAAAGCAAAAAACTTAAACTAAAAAACAATCAGTATGCAATGAAAGATTCGGTTGAACCAAGAACGTATACAGGTCGAATGTCCCTGGACAACACTCTTAGAGAGTGACCACTGACAAGGCATGTACAAATAGACTTGCCTGATTGGATGGATTTAGCCAAGCAACAGGGTATGTGTTAGAATTTTCCGAAGAGTTCTTACTGTACTATGAATCAACAAATCAAGGGCTAAAGCTAGAATAAAGTCGAATTTAAGAGGTAATTTTTTACAATTAGCTCCTTGTTAAGTGAATATGAGCTTACGATGTTCTTGAAAAACAAGACAGGTTCCAATTGTTTCTTCATATTTTCCAACCTGAAGCAAAGGGGAACATATTATGAAGGTACAATGATATGTATACTGAACACTGCAAAAAAAGGTAAAATGTAACTTTTCTCATTTCTCATATAATAAAAAGTTAAATCAAGAATTCAAAGTTCTCACAAAACTAAAATTTCAATCAAAAACAGACATTCACCCAAGAACGAATAAGTCTCATTCAAAGAACTTAAGCTATTATAACTCATGTAGGAAAAAATATTCCAAATTACAACGACTAGCAAATAAAAATGTTGTAGAAGTAGCTCTAAACTTATGGTTTCTCCATCAAAAGCAGAACATGAAGATCGAGAACTTCCCCTTAAATTAGAGACAATTGTTAAAAAAGGCATACTCGCCTTCTACTTACCAACTTGATTTTGTTATCTATGATCAAAATTGGGTTGAGCGTGTCCAAACCCTGAAATATTCATTCAACAATAAGTTAAATGAGATGTAAAAGGATACCTTACTACTTACTAGTATGAATCAATAAGTTTTTTAAGACTTTAACTTTAACATGGAAAACAAGTAGGGCCTTTTCGGAGAAATATATGGAGCATTCAAATAAATTAACGACAGCTGAAAAATTGAAATCATACAGAGAGAACGTATGGCGCGTTTGGAGGTATTTCAATTGAGTTAGGAAGTCTATCCAAATTAAGCATAACATACTCTTCTTCTTCTTCTTCTTCTGCTAATTGTTTTGTTTGTCCCTCTGATTCTTTCTCTTCTTGTAAACAAGATTTGTTTTCCATTTATTCTGTTTCAAAGAAATAATATAGCCCATATTAGGTATAAATCGAGATAAAGGGATATTACTGCTATATTCTTATGAACATAAGAGGATACTTATTTATAAAATTATCATAGGTGTGTACTTGTCAATTAGAACCAACATTTGAAATTTTGAATGAACAATCTCAGCAACGAAAAAGTTGCAAAACAAACTCTACAAACAAAAGGGCGATGTTATTTGCTAGCTGGCAAACAAACAACATAGATAAAAATAGGTTTCGTGACATGCTCGAACTATATAGCTCAACAAGATCCTTTTAGTTCCAACCTAATTTAGTCCTAATGGAATGGGCTGCCTCAGGCCTCATCCTATCGGGAAGGGTCAAAACCTCTTTGTATTAAGTCCCCCCAATACCAAGCCAAAACCAGGTCCCAACCATCTCCCGAAACCTAATAAAACCCTCAACCTATAAAAGACATTGATTTGACACCAACCAAATATATTTTCTCTGTAAACCACACAAAATCTAAACTCAATACAAATTATGTCTCAGTTTTTCAAACTCACAAAAACTGACATCCAAACCAAGTTAAATCATGTTTCAAGATTTCCCTAAAACCACCAAAAATCGGTTTTTAGAAACCAAACCATGTAAAACAGGACCAACGCCGATTCATATCATACGGACCCTAGTGCTTCAGCTCCTAGTTAATATAGGATGCTCCATTACCATAAATTGAGACTACTTTGTAAAACCTTAAAAATAAGAAACAGTCTTCACAAACATTCTACTATTTTGTGAGAAAGAAACAATATTTGCAAAAAATCATATCAAGTATTCGAACAGTGAACCAAAAGGAAGGAAATCTCACCTGCAAAACTCTGATTGTTCAATTGAGATTTATTCGGTTGAGGATAGAAAGAGATGATAGGAATTCCCAATTCTAAAGTAAGATACACCCGCCCTTCAATCCATTGAGCTTATGTATAAATTAAGGGTGTCAAACGGTCGGGTCGGGTCGGGTTCGGGTCTGTTAAAAACGGGTCGGGTCATTATATAAATATTTATATATGATATATACACAAAATAATAGTATTAAATAAAGATTGAGTTGTGGAGTAGGAATAGAATACGGTAAGATTTAAGCTGATGATTTAAATATTTTTTCAAGAATTATTCAAACTATTCTTGATAATTTATGTAATTAAATTTAATATTCTTTATGTTTGAAAAATTAATCGAATTATCCAGAAATATTTGATTTATTATATTTCATCAAATAAAAGTTTGAATTAGTATATCTGGCCCAATACATATGATGTCTAATTTGGTCTTGGTCCATATAAGGCTCAATTGAGGCTTTCTTAACTGATTTAGTTGCACATCATTCTTTGTTTTTTTAGTTGCTCATTATTCACTTGTGATCAAGAAATCACATTATTGATATGTGAATTGTAATGATATAATGCATTCAAGAATTCTTGATACAAGAAGTTTTTCTCACTATTCGATCTTCTTGTCAGTTTTGACTGTCACACACGTATATAATCATCAAAATATTTCTTAATTCTATGCTAAAATTTAAAACAACAAGTTATTGAAAAAGCGCAAATCTCTTTATTTTTCCGGACATTTAATTTTTATATATTATGGTCATATGTATAAATAAGTATTTATACAAATTTCCTGAAGTTCTGCACTAACCAAATGCCATCCATCTAGAACTCCCCACTCCCCACACACGTGTCCCCTCAGAGAACCGACACCAATATAAACATGGCAACACCAACTACAACCGCATCACACCTGATTACCTCCACACCGCTCCGTATCCGAATCCGAACCCGACATCCCAAATCAGCCCCAATCAAAATCTCAATCCACTCCTCTTCATCAACACCTACCTCCATGGATTCTCAAAACCCACCCAAAAAAGTGGTGGTTTGCGGCGGCGGGGTAATAGGCGTTTGCACCGCCTACTTCTTATCCAAGAGAGGCGCCGCCGTCACACTCGTCGAGAAATCATCAATCGCATGCGCCGCCTCCGGAAAAGCCGGCGGTTTCCTCGCCCTAGATTGGTGCGACGGTGGGCCCGTCTCCTCTCTAGCACGTGCAAGCTTCAATCTCCACCGTTCACTAGCTGAAGAACTCAACGGCCATGATTTGTACGGTTATCGCCCCCTCACCACTCTCAGCCTCTCGATAACCGAAACGACGTCGTCGTCTAACTCTTCTTCTGCTCAGTTGAATAAAAACGTTCCTTCATGGGTTGATAGGCCGGTAAATGGGCCGAAAACTATTGGGACGAATGAAACGACGGCCCAGGTGCACCCGCAGCTGTTTACCAAAGCGCTGGTGGCGAAGGCGGTGGAGGAGTATGGTGTGAAGGTGGTGATTGGGAAATTGGAGAGGGTGGAGGTAGCGGAAGGGGCGGCGAAGGCGGTGGTTCTGGAGGGTGGGGCGGTGATTGAGACGGATGCGGTGGTTTTGGCACTCGGACCTTGGACTGGGAAGTTGGGACTATTGGGCTCGATGTTTCGGATATCTGGGCTTAAGGTCCATAGTATTGTTTTGGAGCCCAAAGATGGTGATGCGATTACGCCACATGCTTTGTTTTTGAGTTATTATCCGGCCCGGGGAGGGAAACCCTTGGACCCGGAGGTTTATCCTCGTCCAACAGGTATTACTTGTGCTTTGTTTGGATTGCTTTTCTATGTAGAAAAAAAAGGGTTATAGTATTTTTTTCCGTTAGTATTAGGTTACTGTTGATTGGTAACTTGATTCTGTGTGTTGTGAAATAAATATATGCTTAGTTAATTAAACATGAAGTATGTCATTAAACAACTAAGTCAATTTCAATTTTTTATATATATCTATCTTAAAATTATTAATTTAAATCTAGTTTAGAAAAGTGTATTCTTGAAAACAAAATTTACATAAAAACACTTCACATTATCATTTGTGCAGCCCATTCAGTTTTTCATGACAATCCACGACTGAGGTTGAAAAGGAAGTACCATTCTGCACCATGTTATCTGTGTAGCTGACTGCAATAGTAATTTTCTTAATGTGTAATTGAAAATGGTATTTCTTTCAGAAAATTTTGAAAATGGTATCTTTGTCTTGAAAAAAAATTGTCAAACTCGTATCGACTTTGGTCAACGTCGACATCACATAGGGTAAAATGAGTTTTACAAAAATACTTTTGGGACATCGCCGCTAAGCCTAACCTCGGCATAAGTATTTTAAGTAATTAACCCGATAAATATATGAACATTGTATACCATCTTCTTAAGTTCGAAGACCAAAAAACTTTGTGAGAATTATTCAGTACCTAGACTAATCTTTTGTTACACTTCAACCTTTTTAGTGACTAGTACTAAATTCATGGTAAACATCAATTTTTCGTAGTTATATTGTTTTCATACACATCAAATGTGGTAAATGATTAACACCACAATACATTTTAAATGACAATCCTAACCTCGATTTAATGCATATATAATTTTCTGTATGTGAATGAACAGGGGAGGTGTACATATGTGGGATGTCATCTGAGGAAGAGGTGCCAGATGACCCAGAGCAGGTAATACCCATACCCGAATCAATACAGGTCCTCAAAACCGTTGCAAAAAATGTATCGAGCCACTTAATGGAAGGAGAAGCTACCGTGAAAGCCGAGCAAGCGTGTTTCCTGCCTTGCACTGATGACAGTGTGCCAGTCATCGGAGAAGTTCCTGGTGTGAAAGGATGTTATGTGGCAACCGGACATAGTTGTTGGGGAATTTTAAATGGGCCAGCCACCGGTGCAGCAGTCTCGGAGCTTGTGCTGGATGGGCGCGCTAGTATTGTCGATCTTACCAGGTTTAGTCCTGACAGGTTTGTGAGGGGCAAAATAAGGTAGATGAATATTGTGTATAATTTGTATTTGATAGTATTTGATGTAATGATTAATGATGAATGTATTTAAAAAAAAAAATCAAGTTTAAAGTAAACTGTGATATTTGATGATGATTATTGATAATTTCGGTAATTATTGATACAGCAGCACACTGACTCTGAATTTTGATGTCGAGAATCATGTGTGTGTGTCCATTCCCACAGAATATACAAATATCAGAAGATGGTGGCTTCAAAATTACATTTATTGCCACTGAGATATAACTCATTTTGATGATCTTGTTAGAGACTACTGTCAATTGAGCAGTCATGACAGAAACTGTATCCAATTCGAAGTTTTTTTAGCTCTGTTTGGCTGCTATTACCTCTTCGCCCCTCTTCTAATAGTTAAGTCTGCATTCGATTTGGCTGCATAGGTAATTATACCAAAACATGGATTTAAAATATTCTAATTTAGTCCAACATGTTTTTCTTAAATAGACAAATTCGTCAAAATATATTAAACATAGTAAATTTTAAATATATTTTATCCAATTCTAATTTTTAGAACATTTCTCGGCGGGTAGAACTGTTATAAGAAAAAAAGAAGAAGAAGAAAGTGACGAAAGAAAGAACCTGTTATAAGTTTGAAAGAAAAAAAGGAAGCGACCTTGCGAAAACCCCAAGGGCGAATTAGAAATTCACAAGAAGATCATTGATCAAAGTTTCCATATTTTTTCGTCCAAAAATTTCTATGCTTGAATTAATAGAAACGAAAATATCAAAACTCTGTTATTTTTCTTAATTTAATAACTTTTTTTGATAACTTTTCTTAGTATTTCTGACGTTTTCAAAAAATTATCAATTTTTTTTTCAATATTTAGTTGACCGAAACGAAATTTTAATATGTGACAGAAGAATATCACCCTTTTAATTGATAGAAGTCGAAAAGTAGTTCAATTGTAAACGTTTTGAAGAGCGAGGGAAGGGGTATTTTGTGATTATAACAGCATAAAGCAAGTTATTGCACTAATTCCACTACAGTATATATTCTAATAACATATGATCAAAGCATCATTCCACCTGCTACCACCAAAGTTCAAATATTGATAGAGGAGTAGATGATCCATAAACTGTATTCGTAATTGTCTAGAATTGTTTAAAACTCGAATTTGTACAGATTTTTTCATCATTAAATTTCAGAGACTACATGTATATAAATGAAAGAACAATACTAACAGGTTCAATCAAAGTTCATCATGTCTCAGTTGATCTAATGGTACATTTTCAAGAATTGGAGCAACATTGATACCATCCCTGCCACCCAAAGGCACAACCTCTTTTCGCCCTGCCATGCCAGCTCTCACGTAAGAAATAACCAGTCTCTGCAACTTGAGTATCCCAATTCGCTTTGAAACAACATAAAGTACAGCCAAGGAGAATACAAGAAATCCCGCTACAAGTATTATTCTGCCAAACAAAGCTCAACCTTAACACATGGTGGTAGGGGTTTAAATCAGTTTCAAATAAAAAAATAGCTAACGATCATATACCTATCGAGGACATCCTGACGCCGCATTGTAGAGAGAAGGTTTCGGGTACGGGACAGCAAGGAACGGTGACCCTTGTACTCGCTTTCAGCTTTTGTCAACACTCCAGTCGATTCCTCTGCAACATTAAAAATTTCACGAAGAATTTTGTTATTAAAATCGTGTTGGCATTATGGGAAAACCTATCATAACCACAAAGGAGTTTTATTATATAGCCCTTTTCAATAAAATATTTTTTTACACTACTTACAAATTTAAAAAATGAGGAACTAATCGCACTAAGTGAGGGTATTGAGCAATAGGACACAGTTCACGGTCTCCAATATTGAATTATTGATGTCTTTACTATTTTGGCTTTCAAACTTCACGCATGAGAAAATTTTAAAGTTTCATCTAGCAACTATTATTTGTATTGAGTATTGTTACAGATGGTATAGTTTAGTTCAATACCAGTATAATCCTAGATTTAGTAATAGAGAAGTTATTTATTACCTATTAAAATTCCATCTCTCATCATCTCCACTCACCATTTTTAACTCTACCAAAATATGAAATTTACAATACATAGTTCTATAACCAATTCTTGCATATTTTTTTATATCAGCATCCAGTAGCAATTTGATCATACCCCAAAGAACTACAGTTTTTTTGCTTAAATTTTAAGAGGACATTAGAGATCCAATCTAAATAATCGCCAGAAGAAATCTATTTTCCTGGATTTTACACTATATTCTTCAGTAAACTTTCACTTTGGAGGATCATTTTACAGTACCTATGTTATGTCTTACATGTATAGGAAGACTTTTCACTTTTGTACTAGGACAAGAGCTGGATCTGCAAATATATGCTTAAGACGGAAGATCTACAAGAGAACAGCCTTATCCAAAGGTCAAGTGTTTGCCACAAGTACTAGGCCCACATAAAAGGGTCTAGGAAACATATCCATTCCCCTATGAAGAATCTGGTTCGGGCTAGGGATGTAAAGCAAATAGTCAAAATTCTAAGAGAAAATATAAGACTTTTAAGTGAACGCCTTATGATCACTAATTCTACGAATCCAGCCTTAAGAACTCATATCATATCATGGCAAGTCTTCCTTATTAGTGATTGTGGTTAGGCATCGAGAAATTATGTTTGAAAGTGCAACCTTAAAATCAACATCTAATTCTTTTTCTCTGCCCAATATGACAAAGGGTTGATGCCAATTAATTTTCAAATGAACTATCAATAACATCAAAATTATCACTAGAAAAATATCTAAACGGACAAATAATAGCAATTTCTGTAATATAAAGCAGAACAGTGAATTTCTGTTCGGAAAGAGAGAAACATACCAAATGTCATGAGTGTGCTTGCACTTCGTTCAACCTCCTATTAATACAGAGAAGATGAGTAATTTATCAAAATCCATACCACAAAATAACCATTACCAAATAAAATACATGTAAATAAAAAATGACCTGAACCATAAGCTGGCGAGTTCGACGAAGGCTCTCCGTGATGCTCTCAGCAGCAGAAGTCATTCCTGCTTTTGTCCTGACAAACATTAGTAATAATTTAGAACTTTTTCAATGGCCAAGTTTCCATGGATACTGTAACTAATTTTGTAGTTGGTATTGATGTAGTATGATGTCCTAGAGGATAAGTTCAGACGAAAGGAAAATATATATCAGATTCTAGTAAACATACTGAAGATTGCGCCTTCGAGTAGTAGATTCTTCTCCACCTCCCAATAGCAGCTCTCTCTGTAATAATCAGTCGTATCAAGTCACAACAATCTATTGATAACATATTATCCAAATGAAGATTCTTGTTTATCTCCTTACTCTCAAAAAACATTAGAATATTGAACTTAAACAACAATGTCTCACATATCCATCTAATTTTGCCCAAATACAAAGTACTTATAGGTTAATCTATCAAACATGTGGAAACTTCTTAAAGCATCACCCGATGGGAAAGATTTAGAATCGTTACCTCTTGTTGAGCAGCTTTCTTCATGTTTTCCTTTGCTTGCATATTAGCATTCCTTAAACTCAAACGCAAACTGAAATTCAATTCACATGAAGAGAAACAAAATTAAACTGGATATACAATGCATTATGCATGCTGTAATAGATATGAAAGGACTCAACTCCCACGCTAAACATACAGCTGGAGTTACAGAATATGAAAACTATGAGAGCAAGGTGTTCCTATTAATAAATTAATATATTCATAAAAATAATCTTGAGAATGTTTTGGTTAAGTGGCAGAACAAGTTTCTAATACATCATCGTCCACGTTCAAATCTCACGAGTAACATTCCTAATTTATTATCTATACTTATTTAAAAAAATAGCTACCAAAGACTAAATAAAAGTCAAAAATACCTAAAACCCTACTCATCAGCTCCATATAATCTCCCGTCCCGCAGTCTGAGCCTCATTTCTTACCCAATAGCTACCAAAGACTAAATAAAAAATCAAAAATACCTAAAACCCTACTCATCAGCTCCATATAATCTCCCGCCCCGCAGTCTGAGCCTCATTTCTTACCCAATTTCTGCATTCATCTACCCCTTTTTCTCTTCCTTCTTTCTCCATAACTGCTCTCTTTATCCAAATTTTTCCTTCAATATTCAAATTAATGTCAGAAATCGTGTCTTTTCTCCCTTATCCAAAAATTTTGGGCTCCCAGACACTTAAGAACTGAAGTCTCTATTCTAGATTAGTTAAAGCTTGGTCTACATAATAAGTGCGCCATAAGGCCATGACCTCCCTATGAGTCACTACTCGAGTGATGGTGTCATGTGGATTTGAGGCATGAAACTTAACTGGTACTTTATTTACAGTACTCAATTAAAACAACGATTTTCTTGAACTGATTTATGCTATATCAGAGCACCAGCTCCTCAATAACCAAGCACCCTTAAAGCCCATTAAACCAACGCAGATCTATCACTACCTATTCTACCAACATATGTCTGACTATTAAAAAAGTGCTATTATACACATTCAATTCACGTCTGCATGCTTAACTAATGTTGAAACTTGAACGTCATTGCGGCTTTTGGTTTTTTAAATTCTTGGTAACAAGTACCAACTATTAATACCAACCTTAATCTCATCATAGACCTGTGTCCAAACCCCACCAACAAATTCATACCCTGATGTCATGCACATATGAAAACTCACGAAGTAATTTTTACATAAATACATGAAAACACAAGTATATACTCACAGACCTGCTATTTAAGACACAAACAAAAACATAAGACACTACTTTATTGAGGAAAATAAAAACTTGATCTCTAGTCTCTACTAAACATTACGTACACAATCACATCATTTACATAGACTAGGGTTCACAAAACTTAAAAATTAACTCAGTTTCATCAATCCCATTCAGATCCCTTATTACACCCAAAATACAATAGCATATTGTGAAATAGAAGTATATACAGGAGACAGAAACAGGTAACTTAATTACATCATTACTTTTAGCTAGAAAAATTCGAACCTTGAATCTCCAGTAAGCATATTTATAAAACCACATCATTACCTAGACTCACCTTATTAAAACTCCAAGAGCTACTTTTCTCATAAATCCCATTATTATTCATGATACATTTCACATACCAGAAAAAAGAAGCAACATATTCTGAACACATAGTAAACGTATAAGTATGTATCCACTAACATAAATAAACATACAAGCATATTTTCAGCTTCAGGACACTAGCACAACTGCAAACTCCAATAGTTGATTAAAAATTAGCAAGAAAAGAATAGTTCATCAAAATTTAGCAAAAAAAAATCCAAACTTGATTTCTAGTACACCTAATTTACACACCATTTACCAATACGCTTCTCCAAGCTCCAACGCTAACCCTGTTTCATCTATACATAGTTCCATACCAAAATAACATGCTCAAAAACACCAGTAAAGTATTCAAATCCACAAACAAAAACACAGCCATTCATCCAAATTTCCAGGGAGTATTTGAAATTATCAAAACAAATAGCCGAAATTATTAAAATGGGCACCTTTGAATTTGATTTTTCCAGGACTGAGCCAAAGATTGTGCCTTTTCAGCATCATCAACAGATGTGAGTTGTGGGGCAAGGAGATCAAGATCGAACTGAAGGGATTGCAGCATGTTCAGCCCATCTTGAACTAAACCATTTAATCTGGGCAGTGAATCTTTCTTCTCTGTTTCTTTAATATCACTTGGATTGGTAATTCTTGATGTTTTTCCATATTCCTGGATAGAATCAATGTGTTTCAGGGTTTGATTGTATATCTTCTGGAAATCATTCTTGGCTTTCTCCACTTCTTCAGCTACTTGGTCCATTTGCAAATACAATCAGGTATGTGAGTGACGTACCAAATGGGATTGCTGCTTTACATATGCAATTTAATGATCAGAAATAAGAAAAATATGAATGTTCATTTTGCTGCTATACAAATTCAAATTTCATTTTGCTGCTATACAAATTCAAATTAGAGTTAATTATTTTTTTAAAAAAGAATTAACATCATAAACCTTCAAAATGACAATATTAAATATGTTTTCTAGTATTACTCTGACAATATATAATATTGTACTAAACTTTTATTACTGGATATCAGAATAAGTTGAGTTGAACGGAGCAAGTAGTTTTTTTATTTATTATTATACCTACAGGGTACTTGTAGGCCAGGATAGGTCTGGGTAGGTTGGATCATGTAAATTTATGGTATGGTGTTCGTGGTTAACTGTAGCATTGATTTATATACTGATTTTAATTTGCTAAAAACTATAATCAAATACTAAAAAGAAACTACAGCAAACACTTTCCGCATATATGTCTCTAAACGAAAACCCTAACATCTCCAAAAGAGGATCTCAGGATCGGTACTAATAAAGAGTTAATTACATATTCAATCAGAAACTCCTTTGATGGTTCTTTTCTAGGCTGAGCCTGATTTGATGTTGAATCAATTTACAATGTTACATCACAAACACAAAATCCAATATCCTAATTCAGTTTCAATTTGGAGCAAAATTAGAAGAACTTACCTTGGGGTATTGCAGAGCGGCGGCAGTGGAGAGTGGAGGACGTCCACCGGAGAGAAGGCGGTGGTGGCGGTTTCCGGCCTCGGCGTCGAGAGAGACAGGCAAGCTAGATGACCAAAACCCAGCTTCAGATTCACACAGAAGCTAACTGAAATTACAAAACTTAAAATTGTGTAACTGGGCAATAATGTAAAAGTAACCAAAAAATTTAAATAAATTAAAGAGTGAATAGCATTTTTGGCCCTCTTATGGGATAAATTTTACACTTTCATCCCTCTTAAATTTTTTATAGCAGATTCATCCCTCTTATCAATGTAGTATAACACATTCGTCCCTCTTATAATAAATTCGTCCCTCTTAATTTTTTTGTAGCAGATCGTCCCTCTTATCAATGTAGTGTAACACATTCGTTCCTCTTAAATCCAAAATACATCAATTTTTATCCATTTTAGAATATATTTTGGATTTAAGTGATATACTTTGTATTTAAAAGGGACTAATGTGTTACACTACATTGATAAGATGGACGAATTCGCTATGAAAAATTTAAGAGGGGACGAACATGTTACACTAAATTGATAAGATGAACGAATATGTTACATTACATTGATAAGAGGGACGAATCTGCTACAAAAAATTTAAGATTTAATCTAAATTAAATTGCTTTTCAAGGAAATAATTCTCTAGCTCGTGTCGATGTATTCAGCCATCCAGGTGTTTCTTTTTCTACTAATGTTAGATTATAATATTAATATTCTATATCCTCAAATTATGATTAACATTATACAATATTTAACTTTAAGCTGCTTCTTGAATTTTTACGTGGGATGAATTATGATATTTGATATTATTTAGTTTGACATCTATTTATGAAATTCAATTTTAATCTACCTTTTGCTTTGCTAAATTTTCAGTTGAAATATCCTGGGTCCTTTTCCTTTTAATAATTTTTTTTAGTTCAAACAAACTTTTTATTAGTATTTAGTTTTAAAGTTGGAACGTATTGCAAAAAACTTACGTGTGTTATGCTTAATGTGCAATTTATCCTATAATAAAAAAATTACTCTCTAAGTTGTTTAAAATAAAATTTATAATATTTTTAATCCTTCAAATTATATTTTTCTTTGTTAGGACTAAATTGCCCTTACTTACTTATAAATAAATAAAAATAAACAAATTAAACCCATCATTTTCTTGAACCACCTCACCTTCCACCCCCACACTAAAGGGGTTGAGTTGGAGTTTTTATTTTATTTTAATTTATTTCTATTTCGAATTTATACTTTATAAATAATAAATTTATATTTAGATATTGTTTTATTAAGGGAATTGTGTTAAAGTATTTTCTAGACTAAAACATTAGAAGTATTATACGTGTTAGGTTTTATAGAAGGGCGATCTCTCTCTTTTTATAAAAAGAGACCTAAGTTGTCCATAGGTCTTTTCTGGTTAGAATTACTACTAAAATTACTTTTTACATATTTACCAATAGTACTGATCAAAAATCCAGATTTTCAATTTTTTGTTAGAATATGAATTTTCCTAAAATACTAGGGCTGATTTGCACATGAAAACATATGAGCATATGTTTTCCAGCTTATTTATTTTGGATAACTTTGTATGATCCACTTTCGAATTTGAGTTTAGAAATTTTATTTTTTGCTGAATTTATGTATAAGAAGTCCTTTTGCTTAAATCTTTGTAATCACTGGCACTGGCAAACTAGACTTTCACATAAGCAGGCCAATTGGGGGCTACAATCAGATTTTGAAATGGGCTGTTTCAGAAAGACAGACTTCATGCTTATAGTCAAAGATCTTCCTCTTTGGAGGCCCACTATTCATTGCATATATTTGTGCAAAGAAATTGAAGTAATCCAAAATATTGAAAAATTTAAAGTAAAATACATTGTTACATGAATATATACTTGATATTGAATTAATTATGATTTCTAATGAAGAGGTTCGTACAAATTTCTTGTTGGATGTGGTGAGAACTGATCTTGTAAAAGTCTCGTAGAAGATATCAACTAAAAATAATTGTTCTTTTTATCTAATTTTGGAGAAAATGGCCGTCTTTTGAATTGTGTGTACTTCCAAATTTGTGAAGTTATATTGTTACCTAATTTAAATAATAATGGAACATTTAGGTCAATATAGGTTTGAACATGAGGAGCAACTGCAATTTAATTGAGTTATTTTTAGTTCACGTTGACATTAGGGAAGAAGCCAAGATTCCAAGTTGAGGCAATGTGAACTACATTGATAAAACTGTTTGAATTTTTTTTTAATCAAGGATTTAATCCCTTTCGAGGCACGTCGGACATATAATATAGAAACCTCTCCCAACAGACATTGAAACTTGTAACATATATGTTCAACGTGCCTCGAAAGGGATTCAATGATTGAAAAATGTGTTTGCCTTCTCCGCGGGTGTAAGTGGCCTGCAAAGCAAGTAAAACCTAGATCATGTCAACAACAAAAAAAGCAACTCCACTAATATTTAAATCGATAAATTTTACTTGATGAAATGTGACTATGCGACTTTGAATATAAATTGCACGATTGTGCTAAAATGTGTACCTTACGATTTATATATATGCCTAGATGTTGTTGTTTGTTGAACATGAATCATTGGATTTTTTCTTATTTGTTGTCACAATCGGCATGTTCCTAACTATTTCTTTGTTAGTAGTCTTATTACGCAGTGCTAAACTTGGGAGGATATTTCTTTTGATATTCGTTTGCTTGAGAGGAACGTTAGAAGATATTTTTTCAAGTTGTGTAAGACTCTCAGCTTCGAGGTTCTTAGTGATCGTCGATATCTGTTCATTTTGTTTTAGATTGTGCTTTGAGCTTCGATTTTGATACTTCGACATCACTAAACCCCTGATCTTTAATATTGTTGGTAGGGCTGAAAATCAAACCAAGCTACTCGATACTCGGCTCGAGCTCGTTCGATAAAAGCTCGTTTGAGCTCGGTTCGTCAAACAAATCAAACAAGCTTGAACAAGATTTCTCGTTCGATAACTTTTGAAGCTCGGCTCGAGCTCGACTCGATAAGCTTAAAATTGAAAAATCACATGTAAAATATCAAGCTACTCGATACTCGGCTCGAGCTCGTTCGATAAAAGCTCGTTTGAGCTCGGTTCGTTAAGAAATCAAACCAAGCTCAAACACAAAATTTCAAGCTCGATAAAATTCAAACCAAGCTTGAACAACGTGTCGTTCGATACTACTCGGCTCGTTTACACCCCTAATTGTTGGTGGACGACTTGGACTGAAGTGAACCATTTATAGATAATGTATATTTAAAGTGCAAAATGTCAATTTTAATTTTTAAAGTTAAAATGTGCTATGTCCTCGTCCCACTTTCAAAACTGTGAAGTCGCACTCTTACCTAATTTATAGTTTTAAAAGAAATATAAGGTCAATCTAGCAATTGCATTATTCAAAATGTATTAATTTTCTTTCATGGGCCAAGTAAAAGAGAAACTAAGATGGCGACTATTATAATTATTTCATGGGTTAAAGATGGCGTGATTGGAACGTCAATGCACGCTCTCCTGTATTTGACTGGTCAAACCTTCTTTATTATTTAAAGTTTAAACTTTAATGTTCAAATAATAATAGCATAGGAAAAATCATACACTTTATTTCTTATGCAGAATAGCTGCTCTGTGCAGGAGTTATTTATTTAACCTGAGTTAAATTCCGGGTTTATGTTTCGTACAATCTTTTTGATGAACACACATTTAGTCCATGATTACTTCGAAAACCTTTAGTGATCAGAAAATTAATTTTACTAATAGAGCATAAACATAAAGAATATTCAATTAATAAGAAATTAATCTTCTTGCAATAATATATTATATGCTCCATAATGTTAAAAATTCAGAGAGCAAGCAATTGTAAAACATCCTCAGGGCGTTGAGTTGTTCTGAATATTATTTTCACTATAACTCGCTCCAAATCAGTTGCGTAACGACTTAAAGAGACGTAATTATTGAGGTAGCTATTTATTAAGTATTTATTTAAGTCCATTTATAAACTTTTAGTTAAAGATAATCTTTTTTGTTTCCCAAGGGGTTAATTCATTTTAAGGCACGTCGGACATATTAAGTGGAAATCTCTCCCAACAAAAATTCGAACCTGATTTCGCTACTTTGTAGTGACTAATCCCTTCCACTAGATCAATCACTTGTTGGTAGTTAAATCAACTTTTACATGTATAAAGAAAATTAATTATATGTCACTAAAAATAAAAATTGAAATTTAGTGTTTGTTGCAAAATAGGTGCTCCAAATAAATATCTAACTTGTCTAGTGCTCAGACCGGACATATTCATTCATGAATCATGAGCAGATCCTTATCTTCTTTTCTCGATGTATTCAAGGTCCAAAACAAAGAATTAACTCAACACAAAATAACCATGTATTTACGGCGAAATTAATAATATTCCGTACACTGATTAAAATAGCTTTCGGGCAGCATTCATTTGCAACAAAACCTGCCACAAACAACAAAACAAATCGAAGCTCCAGACACTAGTCCACACCGAAAGTGTTGGTAATTTGTTTAGAGCAAAGTAAATTAACAGAAGATACGATAATACTATGAATTTAGTAACGTCTTCTTGTTCACGGGATAGACTGGTACAAATAGCAAATTAACACAATTAATTAATTAATTACCATTGTATATACACTATAGAATATATATGTATTGATCTTCAATGGCGTAGGATAGCTAGCCAACAGGATCGAGGACGCCACGTTTGTAGAAGACTTAGACTCCTACATTATTGGTCAATGGTTGATCTATTCTCCATAAGGTAAATCCTTAGGTAAAATTTATATTCAAGTCTGACTTGGTCAAACTTATTCGATTGACCACTCTCGTGGAAGTTTTATTCTATCCCAAAGAAAGTGAGTTACACTTGTTATATAGTTACTTTGAGTTCGGCCAAATCCGATCTGAGTAAGAATTTTCCAATCATTAGGCACGTCGGTGTTGATTCCAGTCTAAATCCTCGTATGCTTAATTAGTTAGACTTATTTGAGTAGAGTCACGGGACAACACATATTTGAATAGTAACTAAAGAGAATTTTTCCTCTGATCAAATCCGAATCATATTAAACATGAGTATAGCCTCCCGGGGCACAGCTCAGTTGGTAAAGGAGGTGAACTGCGGGGCTCACTCCCCCAGGGTGGGGAGTTCGAATCCTGGGAGGAGCAGCTAAGTGTTGTAAAATCTTTGAGGGAGGATGGAGCAGCTTGGTGTTGTAAGTTCCATGGTAGTAGGCTCCCTTGGGGGCCAGGAGTATAAAGAGTGAACAAACCCTGACCAACTCAGGCACATCCCGCGATTTACTTCCGCACATTGCTGAGAGGCCAGTGATGGGTGGTCCAGGACTTAACCTGGGTTAACAAAAAAAAAAAAAAAAAAAAAAAAAAAACATGAGTATACAAAATAAGCATCTAGGAAAAATGTTCATATGCATATAATAATGAAGAAAGCATAATACTAGCTGGGGCATATGTAGCGACGCGACGAATGATATGATAGATTGGTATAGATGGGATGGCCGTACATGTTTTGATTAATGATTGGTTTAGATTGGGCATCGCATGATGAAGTTGTTGGATTTATTACCTCAATTCACCCGAGTAAATGGCACATATATTTTAATTAATTTGTAGTATTAATACGTATACTACTATATATTGATTTGGTTGAAGATTGAAAAGTTATTTTTATCAGATTTCAACAATTAGTGACATATGCGTACGTGGTCCAAATGCGGAGCCACGGCAATGGTGGAGCTAGTCTTGAACCACGTCGATGAGGTGATTAAATAAAAATATCTAATTCAATCCCTCATAGCCTCATAGCTTCCATGTTAGTATTGACTATGGTATAATATAGAGTTAATGACAATTTACCCCCTATAATATTTATAATATTTAATTTACCTTTATGAAAATTTTAAAGAAGCAATT
The DNA here is from genome assembly GCA_034814905.1 of Penstemon davidsonii. NCBI lineage: Eukaryota > Viridiplantae > Streptophyta > Magnoliopsida > Lamiales > Plantaginaceae > Penstemon > Penstemon davidsonii. The sequence continues at coordinate 13,548,681 of JAYDYQ010002688.1, forward strand.
TACTCTCTTAAGGTGGAGAGTGTAATTTACTTGTCGAAATTGAGAGTGAACATGAAAAGTATTTTGTAACATAGAGAATAAATTGCCACATTTATCATAATATAGGGGGTAAATTGTCATGTTTATCATAACATAGGGGGTAGACTGTCATATTATCATAATACAATAGGGTAACGTGCCACATATAAAGATGTCAGGGAGACGGTGTTAAACTTTTATAAAATTACAGGGGGGTAAATTGTTCTTTTTCAAATTACAGAGAGAAATTGAATATTATGAATATCAAATAGGGTAAATTGCCATTAACTTGAATAATATAGTACTTTACTATCACTTATCTCCCTTGATTCCTAATTATTCTGTTTAATTAGCAAGTAGGATTCATACCACGTGCAATTACAGCATAGTATTAGCTTTATTGACTGAATATATATATATAAATATATGTATTTCAGTTTAATGTGCCAGATTTGAACTAGCCTTTTAAGCATACATGATAGAGTATGATACATCCCATATGTGTATGCCTTAAAGCTTTCTAGCTAGCTAAATTATCTGACAAGTAATGAGTGGAGAATTTTCCAAAAATTTATCAATTCCCCTCCACTATAACTTGTAAAGTTGAAAAGTAGAGTCTATTATTTATCTTGAAGCATCTTGCATTCTAAGTAAGGACTTTGATTTTTACCTCCGAAAATGGTGATCTAATTAAAAAGAGGTCAAATTCAACTCAATTATATTACATATATAATTGGATAACACTTGTAAAAAACAATGTTGAAACAAAATTAGTTTTTGATGGAATATATAGTTGGACCAAGTCAAATTTGAAAATTTTGATTAAAGAAAAAACAGTTAGCTAAGAAAAATGACTGACATTAATGCTGCTTTTGAGTATTTTGTATATCCTCAAATGAGGGGGTGAGAGTGAGACACCAACCACAATAGAGGTGGGATTTGGTGAAATGAACTAATTCCCATAATATGGGAACTCATGAGAGGTTGGATATCAATACATAAGACAATAACCACTGCACCCAGTTCAATATTTAAAAAAAAAAAAAAAAATACTTTAATTGGCAGTGTACCATGTATTTTATCCGGTTGGTAATTATACAGTATACACCCTTAAATTTTATTTAGGTGTAGATAAGTATTAGTTAATAGAGATGAAGCTTATAACAAGTGCAATGCACCTATAAGTATTAATTTTATAATCATGTTTAAGAGAGAGAATTTGAAAATTTATTTCATTTCTAAGTAGTGCCAAACTTTCAAATATAAAACTTTTTATTTCGTATAAGGCATAAGGTCATATCAAAACAGACTACATGCACTAAACTAAGATGCATAATTAAAAAAGAAAAAAAAAAACTAGGATGCATTGACAAAATACATAAGTGGTGTTTTCAATTACTTTTTTGTGTTTGCTTGCAGTAGAGAAGCTAAAAGCATATAAAGATTTTATGCCATTTCAAACGCCTAAAACTTATTTCACCCCACAATCACTTTATGTTTATTATGACTATCACTTTTCTTAAAATTTAAGATTTAAAAAAATTCCTACAAATACATACATTCAATAAAAACTAATAAATATGTTTAAAACACATTTGTTTTTCCCCTAAAAGTAGGCATGGCTAGTTCAAGTGGTATCTTTCTTCATTGTTTATTCGCTTATGTGTGTAGTGCATTAAAAAGGGAAGTCGATGTACTTGATTCAGCATCCAAGAATCAGATTCCTGCAGGATGAATTATCAAAAAAAATAAAAATAAATAAAAGATTCCTGCAGGATGTCCGATGCTATTTGTACTTTTAACTTTAATATTATCAAATAATTTTCTGTCGGTCAATAGTGTGTTTTTTCTCAATATAATATTATTTTTAAAATAAATAGATTTAAAAAAAATTTCACGATTTAAATTAAAAAAATTAAACATTTTATCTAAAGTTCTACTCCTATTTTATATCTTCGTTAACAAGAATACGACGATCGAATATATCGAACGCAAGGAGCTTTCAACATTCCCCATACCAAAAGGAAATTAAATAAAAGATTAAGCCCTTTTAGTTTTTTATTCTAAAAACATAATATATATACATATATTGCCATTAATTATATCTTTCGTCAACACCTTTATATACTTAACAATAACAATTGCTAATATAATATATATATATTCAATTCAAACTTTAATTGCAAGTCAAACAGCTTAATTTAAAAACGTATGTTACGTAACAAAATGAAAGCACTCTAGCTAGCTACTTCATTGAATAGCAGGGGCGACATTAGTTCTTATTAAATGTGTTCATGCCTTAAGAATATTGTTACAAAAACAATTATTTTTTCATATCATGTTTTTCTATTTCGCAATAGTTGATGCATGCTTTTTCATATTCATAATCTAGAAAAGCTACGTTGATATTTTGTCTTCATTAATGTTTCGTTTTCTTTCTACCGTTGAGAGGTCAACATCAAAGTTTCTATAAATATTTGTCGAGTCATGCAACTTCAATCAGGTTATAACATGCATGTCTGGAATAATTTTAATTAATTGTAAATAATTACTATATATGTAACCAACTGGGATATTTCTACTTCACTTAGTTTTCGAAGGAAAATTATTGCATATACTTTATAGTTGTAAATTCACCATATTATTCATAGATCAGATCTATGCAAAAAAATTCCATTTTGGACGAATAGCCTATTAGCCTAGCTAGAAAATAGTCCGATCAATTTCAGTTTCCAAGTTAATTCGACCAAATGGCTAGAATATATATAATAGTCTAACTATATATAATCGAACAATAATGTTAAAATCTTAATCCATGGTATATATAAAATTATAAATTACCTAAGAAACTTCTAGGGCCTGTTTGTTTGGTGTTTGAGAAAGTAGTTTGGGAGAGTAGTGGAGATTTGTGAAATAATCTTGATTTACGTAATGTTGTTTGTTTGGGTTTTGAGAGAGTGGTTTGAGAAATAAAGTAGGTGCATGTTTTTTTGGAAGAGTTGGGTTGTAGGTGTACGATGTGTAAGACTTTATGTCAAATCATGTTTGTTATGTTAGATAAATTGTGTAAGAAATAGGTTACTTTATGTCAAATCAAATTAGAGTTTGTATAGGTTTTGTTTAGAGATAAGAAAATTGTTGTTTGTTTAGCTTTTTGAGAGATTAGTTTGAGAAAATTAATGAATGAAATATTTATTTCGAAAAATAGAAAATGTGTTTGTTTGGCATTTTCCATACACGAAAAAATTCTGGGAAACGCCAAACAAACAGGCCCCTATTATCTTTATTGATGTGAATAAATAATTTAAGTATAGCCTTGACTCTTCAACGGAGTATTCAGGTCACGATTGATATCTTTCCTTCTCCAAATTCAAATATGTATATAAAACCTATAAAACAAAGCACATGAGGCTAGATCAACGGTGATTGATTCCGAATTAGAACCAAGCAAAAGAACATTCGGCTTGTTTGTTTTGTGTGTGAGAGAGTAATTTGGGTAAGCAGTGGATGTTTGTGAAATAATTTCGATTTGCATAAAAATAGATTATCAATGACAACTATATCTTGAATTCAAATGCTAAAGTAATTTAATGAAAAAATTATAGAAGTTGTACACGATATTCTTTCATAACATATAATTCATATAAGATAAAATCAATTTAAGATTCTCAATAATATTCTTCTCAATGTAAAATCAAACAATCCGCAAGATTTATTTTTCACCAACTTCTTTGTTGAGAATGATCGTTCAGTTGTTGTGATGGTTACAAGAAGATTTAATATCTAGCAAAACAAACGATCAATTAAATGTTACACCATAAACATCATGTGTTCTTCCATTGTAAACATAGCTAAAAAATTGTGGATAATCCTTTCTTTTATATTAAGACTATGCAGATATTTTAAGTGAATTATGTAGGTATAATTAACAATTTGGTATGGAAAGACATAAAATATACTTGATTTCCTTATTGGAACTTTATTCGGTCGATGGATTTTAGGAAATACTAAGACATTTCAATTTGAATTTTGTTTAGTTGCTTTCGTATAATTAATAATATAACAACATTAAAAAAAAATCACAAAATTCTTGGGGTGGGGTGGGGCCCCAAAAAAGGGCTAGATTCGTTCTTGTGTAAAAGATATGTTACTTTATGTCAAATCAAAATAAAGTTTGTGAGAACACTTTGGGAGAAGGCACCAAACTGTGCCATTTTTGCTTTGGAAGAAGACTGTAGATAGGTGTTTTTCCTTCTGTCTGACCAAACAAAAAAAAAGTTTGTTTATATTTTCTTAGAGATAAGAAAATTATTGTTTGTTTGCTTTTTGAAGAATAGTTTAAGAAAATTTTATTTCAGAAAATAAAAATCTTGTTTATCTCGCTTTTCTCAAACATGAAAATATATTCAGAAATGCGAGACAAACAATCCCATTATCGTTTTTTCTTTTCCGAATTATCTTTCTTTATGGTACATGGAGACCATCCTTTTCTAGACATTGAAAAGTATACATTGCATATAGAAGCTTTACTTTAACTCCTTTTCCTATTTCATTCCATAGAAGCTCTTCATATTTACCTTTTCTTCTAAATGCGTGCAAAAGAAAAAGAAAGTAAGTAAAAGATATGTGAAAAAATAGTGCTTTTAAAAAGGCTATACAGACCAAGCAAAAGAACAATTATCTTTTTCTTTTCCCCTTTTAATGGAATCTCAATAAACACATTAGAATGTGCAGATGGCTGCCCTTATCCCAATTACTAATCAATGGGTCACCTTTAATTGTAGAAATGAACCACTTTTAGCATAAATTATTGTAATTGAAAAATCAGACAGAAATAGAGGGACAAAATTTGGCGTCACTTTGACTAAAGTCCTACCTTTTTCCAAGGCCAATTCTGGATCTATATTTTCAATTATTGATCCATAAAATTGATAGATTGCTATTGTCTTTGTATAATAGTTCCAAGAACTTGACTGAAAACTCAAATCATGGCATGTTTCTAATGTAGTAGCCAAATTGCAAGATAATAGTTCCAAGGTTGGATTTCAGCCAAGTTCCAATGGACCTTCTGTGGTCCTATTTTGATCTTGTCCATATCACACAACTTAAACGTAATAGGGTTGTCAATGGGACTTGGATTTATGGCTGAAAATTACATATTCAAGCTACTCGATATTTAACTCGAGCTCGTTTGAGCTCGGTTCGTCACATAAATCAAACAAGCTTAAATATCATTTTTCGTTCGATAACTTTAAAAGCTCAATTGAAATAATACATGTAAAATATCAAGCTACTCGATACTCGGCTAGAGCACGTTCGATAAAAACCCGTTTAACAATCAGACCAAGCTTGAACAGTGTGTCGTTCTACACTACTCAAGTCGATTACACCCCTACTTGTACTTGGATTCAATCATATCATTCTAAATTCACTTAAGTATCCATTTATTATAAATAAATACATATTTGGATCATGTTGAATTAGACGGATGTGATTTGGTCGAATTTCATATAGAAATTCGAATCCAGCTTGAATCTCCATAATAATCTCCTATTCTGTCTACGGATTTTTTTTAATACAATGTAATAATTCAACTCAATTTACGAACTTAAAATTGTTACAACGCATTCAACTCATTTGGCCATCTCACTAGAATTTATTTTTTTATTTTCAAAATGGCATTTATTATGGTTAACTACATTCCTTTTTAGGCCAATTAGTCTTTATTAATCGGGTATTAGAGATTACAAAAAGAAATTGTGCCTAATATTATACTCGTCGATGAGGCTTTAGCCATGTGGTTCAGGAAGATGGCATTTTCTCTAGTTTAAATATTTATTTTGATTTCAATGTAATAGATTCGATTCGATATATTATTTGATGCAACGATGTATTCACCATCTCAAAAAAAAAAAAAAATGATGAGTTCTGCAACATTGTCTTTTATACCACTAACAAAGTTTATATCTCGATTATCATATCTAACAATGTTCCCAACATTCATTCAGATCTATCTTCTGTACCAAGATATAAAAGACTAAAACAGATCTTAGGAAATTAAACAGTTAGTTCCCATGTTAAAAAAGGAAAAAAAGACAAAATCAAGCCAATAATCAAAAAGGACATCTCTATTATTTAAAAGTCAATACAATACTAAATATGTTAGCAAGATATGCAAAATTTCTCGACTTCATCTTTCTGTCACCTAGCAAAGATGCTATTCCCCCATATTAGTTCTCTGTTTTTCAGAATAAAATAATTTAACACTATAGTTTTTTATTTATTTATTATTATTACAACTGTGTGTCATAATCATAAATAAACACTAATAGCATTTATTTCATTTCATTGAAGTACTATCCCCTCATTAATTTATCCTATCATTTAGGTCTGAAACAGAGCATTTTGGTGAGGAAGTTTGGTTTTATGGTGAGCTGTTTCTCTTCTTCCGATAATAATTATATTATTCTTTTTTAGCAAAGTTAAAAAATACTCCCTATATTTTATTGAATTGGCAAAAAGAACCCTAGTATTAACAACTCAAATGTTTTTACCCTTTCCCAGACTGTAATGTGTTTGACTCACTTTAAGCACAAATATTCTTCAGGATTTGTTGGAAAAATGACAATTACATCCTGATATTATATTTTTCGTTTAAAATGAAAGAATAGCCACCAAATTGGCAATAATACCCGAATAGATAGTTCTTATCCAAATCACAAAATGAGTGCAAATACAATTATTTTGAGGTTGATTAAAACTCTCCGGTCAAAACATATTCAAAAGACTTTCTAGTAATTGGATGAATGTAGTCAAATCCAGATTCGGTAAAAAATCATTCCTCACATTCTCTTATAATTACAACCGAAGCTCTTATGTATTCAACTCTTAATTATTAAATAGATGCAATTACCTAGTAAAATGTTAACATAATTTTGTCCCCTAATTATCAATTTTTAATAAGTAAAAGGGGTGTTTTCGCAATTTGCTCTTAGTTTTCTCAGTACTACTTCCCTTCACATGGTTCTTGCGTCTTGCCTTCTGCTTCATCATAAATCTCAGTTAATTCTCTCTCTCTCTCTCTCTCATTATCTCTCCTTTCCTTTTTTTTTTTTTTTTGGAGAAACAGGAATGTGTAATGACTGTAAAACAACATGAGTGCTCAAACTTTTGATCTTCTCCATTTATGGCGGTGGAAATTTCTCTCCTTTGTTCTTCTACTCAACAATCAATCATTCGGTCTCAACACTGACGGCGTACTTTTACTATCTTTCAAATACAGCATTTTAAAAGATCCATTAGCGGTATTACAGAGCTGGAAATCAAGTGATACGACGCCGTGTTCATGGACTGGAGTTTCCTGTGGAACTTCGGGCTCGGCCGACGCCTATTATCGGGTCACGGGCCTTTCTCTCCCCAATCTCCGGCTTTTGGGTTCGATCCCATCAACTCTTGGCATGATCGAACACCTCAGAAACCTTAACTTATCCAACAATTCCTTAAATGGGTCTTTACCAATTTCACTTTTCAGTAGCTCTAAGCTTCAAAGTCTTGATTTTTCAAACAATTTAATCTCCGGAGGGTTGCCGGAGACTATAGGGTCGATGAAACATCTTGAAATTCTCAATCTTTCCGACAATGCTTTAGGTGGGCAGTTACCTAAAAATTTGACCTTTCTTCACAATTTGACTTCAATTTCTCTGAAGAATAATTATTTTATTGGTCCGATTCCAAGTGGGTTTGATTTTGTTCGTGTTTTAGATCTGTCTTCGAATTTGATTAATGGTTCATTACCTTCAGATTTCGGGGGGAGTAATATTTCTTATTTAAACATTTCGTATAACAGAATCTCTGGTGAAATCCCAATTCAATTTTCAGAAAAAATCCCCACAAATTCAACCATAGATCTTTCGTTCAACAATTTAACAGGCCCAATTCCTGAATCAAATCTGTTCCTGAATCAAAACACGAGTTCATTCTCCGGTAACAGCCCTGGTTTATGCGGTAAGCCTTTACAAAACCTCTGTCTCATTCCGTCCTCCGCCGCCACCTTACCGCCGGATTCCGATTCTCCTCCGGCAATCGCCGCAATCCCAAAAACAATCGGCTCCACCCCAGCCACTTCAGAAGGCGGGGCCACAACCGGAAATTCACAAAAAAGGACGGGTCTTAGAACGGGGACAATTTTGGGAATTGTAATTGGAGACGTAGTGGGAATTGGGATTTTAGCCCTGATTTTCGCATACGTTTATGCACTCAAGAAAAGGAAAAATATAAAAAACTCAATTAAAAAAGAAGCGGAAACTGCCAAAGAATTCGACTGGGCATCATCATCTACATCATCCTCGGGAGAATACAACTGGTTGAGAACGTGGACGTGTTTAAAGAAACAAAGACACCCACCAAACGACGTCGCAGAAACAACCTCGGAATCCGCGAACTCCGATAGCGACGAAAACGAAAACCCGTCAAAAAATAAGGAAACGAACGCACCCCAAGAGCAGAAGAACGGGGCACTTGTAACCGTCGACGGTGAGAAAGAACTGGAAATTGAGACTTTGCTCAAAGCCTCGGCGTACATTTTAGGGGCCTCGGGGTCTAGTATAATGTACAAGGCGGTTCTTGAAGATGGAACGACTTTGGCGGTTCGAAGAATTGGGGAAAACGGAGTGGAACGGTTCAGGGATTTTCAAAATAAGATTCGGGTCATTGCGAAATTGGTGCATCCGAATTTGGTTCGGATCCGGGGATTCTATTGGGGAACTGATGAGAAGCTGATTATCTATGATTTTGTTCCGAATGGTAGCTTGGCCAACGCACGTTACAGTAAGTTTCTTTAAAAAAAATATATATTTAATTTTTTTGCTGAATTTGGTTAATTTCATTGATTAGTAGTATATATGCACCGACACTGGTATAATTTTAATTTTATTCTTTATGCTATTACCAAATTTGGAGGAATATGGTTGTAAGAGTGCCAAGTTGGCGAGATTCTAGTGTAGGCCAATTTTGGGGAGCATTTAAATTATTGACGTTGAGTGTGATCAAATCGAGTATGGAGTTAAATTTTCTGTTGTATTATTACATTCCTAATAAGTATCATGTAGAATCGTGATTACAACAAGTACTATGTGATTTTGATACATAGAGTTAAAGGAAATTGTCGAACTAGATCTAGTGTACATTGTTACATCGTATTGGTCTAGATGTCTTCCTTAATAAGACGTAGTGTATTTTTTTTTAAATATTTATAACACAATAATTCTATATTAAGTAGTAATCAATGGTCTAATTTTAAAATGTACTTGTATAAAAAGGGAAATTGACAAATAATACGGACTTTCAAATTGATTTTTGTGTATCTTAGTCTACCCCCATTTATTTGTTTGTTTTAGGCTTTTAGCCTACCTCATTTTTTTGTGCGCAAGTTGGGAAAAAAAATAAGGTGTATGCTAACGTGAGCCGGGCGGCCTGACATTACAGCGGTGGGAGTAGTTGCAACTGACCTATTGTTTTTAATACTGCTGAAATCTGCATCATCAGCAAGTTAGTGCAAGTCAACCATGTCCTGTAGCCCTTGGTATATCATTTTCTTATCCTAAGCTCACTGCGCAAGATAGCGATGTGTATCTACCACCACACATAATGAGCAAAATGTCATTATATATATTGTGGTCATGTGCATGGAAAGGGACTATTTTCATGATCTTTCTTGATGCTAACTTACTCACGATGTGTTGTAATTTTCAGGAAAAACTGGCTCTTCACCTTGTCATTTACCCTGGGAAATGCGGCTCAAGATAGCAAAGGGTGTGGCCCGCGGGCTTAGCTACATCCACGAAAAGAAGCACGTGCATGGAAACCTAAAGCCCAGTAACATTCTATTGGGTCCGGACATGGAGCCCAAGATAGGAGATTTCGGGCTCGAAAGGCTTGTGACGGGTGATAATAGTTCTAAAGCCGGTGGTTCGGCCCGTAATTTCGGCAGTAAGAGATCAACGGCCTCGCGTGACAGCTTCCAGGATTTTGCTTCTGGTGCCACTCCAAGCCCAAGTCCGAGTGTAATTGGTGTCTCGCCTTATCATGCGCCTGAGTCGCTTAGAAGTCTCAAGCCCAATCCCAAATGGGATGTGTTTGCATTCGGTGTGGTTTTGCTTGAATTGTTGACCGGAAAAGTTATTGTATCGGATGATATGGGTCCCGGTTTGACCATCATAGGTTCCACGTCGGCAGAAGAAGACAAGGTCAAAGTTTTGAGGACGGCTGACATGGCAATCCGTGCTGACATGGAAGGTAAAGAGGAAGCTCTGTTGGCATTGTTAAAATTAGGGTATGGTTGCATTTCTCCTGTGCCACAAAAGAGACCATCAATGAAAGAGGTCCTTCAAACACTTGATAGGTTTCCATCTTCATCATATTATTATGGTGTCTAGTGATGATAAATGGACCCAATTGTAGAATTATGTATGTATGATTGACTGACATGTTTTAGTTTTTCTAAGAAAATTCTTGATTTTGATGATGATTGTAGGTTTGTGTTGTTGTAGTGTTATGAGATCACAAGTAATATTTTTATTTTTGTAGTTCTTTTTTACGAAATTTGAAATTCAATTATAATAATACAGTAGTAGTATTTAATTTGTCGTGTTCATACAGTTATAAATTCTGATCGATCACTATTTTAAAAATATCATACATAAATATTTCGCGGGGTAAGTCATCCTTTTTTTTATCCTATTGAAATAGTGAATAAATCAATATTAACTATATTGAAAATATTATTCGATTTCTATCATAGTAAGAAGACAGGTCTTAGTTTAATTTTGTCGTTAGACTACAATCTCATCAACAGTTAAGTCTAATATAGAATTATAATTTTCGAATCATTAATATTAGGTGTAGTAAAGGAATAATGTCCAAGAAAAATTCTTCATCAATGATAGGCCGCGCCTATATTGAGGATCAAATTATTGCAGCTTCTAATTAATTCTATAATAAATCTTTTCAGGTAAATTCATCACCTATGCATGAACATTTAGCCTGACATAAAGGCTGTATAATTTAATTTCCATGGGCCATGATATATTTGACTTTGAGGTAATTTTTCCTGTGGGGCTATTTATGCTCAATTGCATTTAAGGACATTTAATATACATGCAGTACTAATTCACCAGAAAGTTTAGTAATGTACATTCAAGTTTTATTTTTCTTAATCAAGACAAGAAATAAATAAATTGACAGCTGGTTTCTAAATAAGAATATCTAATATTCCAGTCATGTCCATATCAAATATATATACTCAATTGTATATGAGTTAATAGATTTGAGTAATCAAATTTGTAATTTTAAACTGAGCTTAGTATATGAAATTTATATAAAATGTAACACTTTTTTAAAAGATTAAGGTTTAACTATATCTGGTTGATTAGCTTGAGGTTTTTCACAGCAAAATGATTTGGGTTTAATCACTTAATGTATAATAGTTGTACATTAATTCTAGCGCGTTTTCAAAATTTAAAATAACCTTTAATGGATCGAATTTAGTTGATGATTGTCGTCTGAATCCGAACATCTTTATTATAATTTTTAATGGATTAGAGATCCGATTCATATTGTAAGAGATTTACAAGATTCATAATGTATAAAATATATGTGAAATGAATATGACCTTAAGTACAAATCTTACAACATTTAATATTAACATGAATTAAATCGATTTAAAAATACTCGATACCACTTCATTAATACATAACTATTTTTACCTCAAAATATATTTATCTAACCCCTTTATATGTAATTTAATTTTTCAGTTAAATATATTAATTCAAACCTTAAATCTATTAAATTAAGTTTAACACCCCAAACATGCTTATATATAGTACTGCTAATTAAATATGAAAGACCTATTTTCTTACAAAATTCAAACCAAATATCCTTTGAAACACAACTAATCTATTCCATTGGTTTGTTTAAGCAAGGTGTGGCGCCACATAATAGCTCATCCTCTTCTTGAAATGATATCAAATGAAATGTGATAAGACAAAAAGATTCATGGATAATGGATAATATAGAAATAACAAGCAGGGACCATACATATATTACATCAACATCAACTGGATAAAATGTGAGTTAATATTTCATTATTGATCCAATTTTTAAGCATATCTTCATTCACCAACATGAAATAGTTTTGAATTATAAAAATATTTGTCTCCGATTTTTTTTTTTTTTTGGGTTATTTGATGGATGTTGTGGTACAGGAGAAACACGTGTATTTGAAATGAAGAAACACTACCCCTAAAAAAAAAATGGAAATGAAGAAACACTAATTCCATTTAGGCCAGGCTGGCTCTAGACTTCTTTGGTAGGCCTACAATTGGGTCATGTGAGTCGAGCCTTAAGTGGCTCAAATTTAAATATCATTGGGCTTCACACCTATAAGTTCTAAATAATATAATGATTGGGCTTCACACCTATAAAATCTAACTCAGATAATGATGACAATAGACTCACACTCGACTCATGTAACTTTTCGGACTTCGGGTTTACATTAGACTTGCTCACACTAGCCACTTTACTTAGCATATACATAATTACGCATTGTTAAGACACATATAAATAAACTAATATTACTTAATGCACAATAATATATAAATTTCATACTTGTAAAACATGATATAAAACATTATATATAAAGTTTTTAGTTTCAAGACTCCCAATTTATTTGACTTATTGTTTTAATTTTTCGTTTTTGTTAATTCTTTTTTTTTTTTTTTCTTTGGCTTATAAGTAGTTGTAAGTGATATATATAACATGTGTGGGTAGTAAGTATAAAAAGTTACTTCTTTCAGTCCTATTCTTTGGGTCGGAGCCCTCTAGGAAAAAAGAAAACATGTAAAATTTGTTTTTCTTGCAGATGCAAAGCTATTATTTAATTTTAAGTATTCTTTTTTTCTTAATATATTTTTTTATAGATAAAATAGTCAATTCGCTTAATCTTTCTTGTGACATAAAGTTTTTATTAGTTTTGATTTTGACAACTTCTTTCAGTAGAAACAATCGTTACAAGTAGAGTGAATATTATTCTATATCAAGTACATGTATTTGAATAATTGTAAATTTTTTATTCCCGCAGCCCGCCAATTAGTTAAGCATAGACATATTTTAGTGAATGGGCGTATAGTAGATATACCAAGTTATCGCTGCAAACCCCGATATATTATTACGGCGAAGGATGAACAAAAATCCAGAACTCTGATTCAAAATTCTCTCGAATTGCTACTCAATCGTGGATAAACAAAGCAAGCTTTCGCCATTAATTTTTGGCTTCGGAGGAAAATTACGGATCTATGCATGTTGGTTGGGGAGGGGGTTAAGATTTTGAGATTTTTTTTATATATATAACTAGTCATCATGATCACGTATTCTCGTGTATATAAATTTTTTAAAGCATAAAAGATAAAAATAAAACTCTTTTGGGAAGGTTTGATCCAAAGAAAACTTAAAGATAAATTTTATTATTGTGCACCGGGATGGAGGGAGTAGGGCTGAAAAATCAAACCAAGTATTCGATACTCGACTCGAGTTTGTTCGATAAAAGCTCGTTTAAACTCGGTCCATCGCACTAATCAAACAGGCTTGAACATCAATTTTCATTCAATAACTTTTGAAGCTTGGTTCGATAAGCTAAAAATTGATAATATACATGTAAAATATCAAGCTACTCGATACTCGGCTCGAGGTCGTTTGATAAAAGCTTGTTTGAGCTTGGCTCGTTTAACAATCAAACCAAGCTCAAACACAAAATTTCAATCTCGATAAAATTCAAACCAAGCTTGAGCAATGTACCCTTAGTACTACTCGGCTCGATTACACCCTAGGGGAGTTAAAAAGTTACATAGTTAGATAACTTTAAATATTAATGGTAACTCTTACAAAAATTTGTAGGCATTTTTTTTTCTTTATACTCTGATTGTCTAAGTGTTGAAGGGTGATTTAAACTTAGACCCCCTTAGGTTATACCAAGAAATTCCCTGCTGTTTCAAAAATTACAGGGACACCCCTTCTGGTATGACCTATTTACAAAAATCCCCTTATGGCGTTAAAAACTAACGAAATTTGATTATGTTATCGATTTTTTTTTTACTGATTTTCCAAATTTACGCCTGGTTAAATATACCCACATGGGGTGTCTATGTAAAATATTATACATCAGGGGATGTCTGTGTAATAATAATATACCACAATAGGTGTATTTGAAAGATTGCAATAACTTCAGGGGGTTACTTGTAGTCAACAATCATATTTTAAAAAATGAAGATGCTTTAAAGAAATATGGTGGTAAACTTAGATGCTCGACATATTGGGATATTCTTTTGGATTGCAGATGATGAAGAGAACGAAGATGATGATGAGTCAGACCTTGATTGACACCTCTTCAATCACGAACTGCTTCTTTGGATGGAGCTAAAGACAAAAGCACCCCTTATGCTTTGCCTAACTCTCAAAAAATCCCCTGTGTTATTTTAATTCCCAAAAAAAACCACTTGCGTTTAATTTTAATTACCACAATCAACCCAAGTAGAATTTTACTTTTGATTTTTGGTGGAATGACAAGATTAGCCTATGAGTTTGTTTTTTTTAAACTTTATTTATTCTTTTTTAAAACCTAGGTATATACTACTTGGATTGAGTGTGGTATTTAAAACCAAACACATGGGTTTTTTTGGGATTTAAAATGACACATGGGGGGTTTTTTGGGAGTTAGACAAAGAATATGGGGTGTTTTTGTCTTTCGATGTCAGTGGTAAAATTGTCATATCAAAAGCAAAATGTGAACAAATACTTGCAATTTTGGCGTTTGAATCACACTCTTTTTTTGGGGGTGTATTTGACATTTAATTGAGATCACAGGGAGGTTTTTGATAGTTCAAATAACACAGGGAGATTTTTGGGAGTTAGACAAAGCATATGAGGTGTTTTTGTCTTTCGCTCTCTTTGGATGACCAAGTCGATGATTAAAGAATCGTTTGAATATTTTTATTTTAAACTAAATTACAATTCTATCATATATTGTTTTTGTTTATTTGTAGACCAACAATGTTTTATTTACGTGATTTTTAAAATATGATTGTTGACTATAAATAACTCCCTGAAGTTATTGTAATCTTTCAAATACACCACATATGGTATAATATTATTACACAGACACCCCTTGTGGTATAAACTATTACATAGACACACCTGTGTGTATATTCGACCAGGGGTAAATTCGGAAAATCAATAAAAAAATTGATGACATAATCAAATTCCGTTAGTTTTTAACGCCGTAAGGGGTTTTATGTAAATAGGCCATACCTAAGGGGGTATCCCCGTAACTTTTGAAATAGCGGGGGTTTCTTATTATATGCCCAAACCTGAGGGGATCCGAGTGTAAATCCCCCTAATTTTTTTTCTTTATTATATATGCCAAGCAAGACATGGGATACAGTGGGTTGAACGGTCCCATGAAGATTCAATTGCAAAACATTTCAGCCTGCACCAAGGATGCAAACTCCTCATTCAACTTTACAATGGGTGTCTCCTTCATAAAACGTTACAAAAATCAACATGCTTTGGTGTTTGGATGTTGGTAGGGACAATCAGGGTTTATGCAAGGTCTTGTGTGTCTACAAAATTGCGCCTCCTTTGTGACTCGAGGCGGCATAAGCCACTATTGTATTAAAAGCTCTTGAATTCGCAGCTTCGAGAAGTTGGTCTAAGGTGATTCCTGAAAGTAATTGCAAGGGAGTGGTGGAAGTGGTGTCCAAAAATGCTGAGTTTATTCTAGCTCTTTGGGGTCTTTGTTTGAAGATATTAAACATTTGACTCTCAACTTGGAGGAATTTCGTATATTACATGTGTACAAGAAAGTAACACGATAACTCATGGTTTTAGCTAAGGATGCTATTAGTTTAGATCCCATTAGGATGATCTTCCTAGCTCTATTCTTGACACTGCAATCGCTGACATTGTTCTTTCGAATTTTATATGCATGTGAATTTGTCAAAATAAAAAATGATGTTTCTCAATTAACAAGCTTAACCAATACTTCATAGTAGCAATTTTCAATTATAAAAAGTAATTAAAAAAAAAAGGACAAAAAGTAGCAATTTTTAATTTGGATATCTGTTTTACTTTACTGAAGCCCAGCCCGCCTAAAGTCCATTGGCCCAGCCGCCCAGGACCATACGACATTTTTTGAATTACAAAAAGAGAAACAAATCCCGCTCAACCCTCATTTCAATTTCAGAGAGAGAGAGAGAGAGAGAGACTCCTCACCTTCTCCCCAAATCGAAGAAAATTCGAAGAAATGGCGACAAACATCGGAATGATGGATTCAGCCTATTTCGTTGGAAGAAACGAAATTCTTTCCTGGATCAATTCCACTCTCCATCTCAACCTCTCCAAAGTCGAAGAAGTAAGTATTAAATCATTCTAGGGTTTTTGTATTTCTCATTTGAATTTTCTAGGATTTAATTGAATAATCAATTTTGCAGGCTTGTACGGGTGCTGTTCAGTGCCAGCTGATGGATGCTGTTCACCCGGGAATGGTTCCAATGCACAAAGTCAATTTCGATGCAAAGAGCGAGTACGAGATGATTCAAAATTACAAAGTCCTTCAAGATGTTTTCAACAAACTGAAGATAACTAAGGTACAATTGAAAATTATTCTGTTTTTAGATAAGTGATTTTTGGATGTCTAATTGTCTGTTTGTGTTGGTGCGAGCACAGCACATTGAAGTGAACAAATTAATCAAAGGGAGGCCACTGGACAATCTGGAATTCATGCAGTGGATGAAGCGTTACTGCGATGGTTTTAATGGAGGAACCATAAACAAGTAATTTATTTTGTGAATTTGTGATGTTTCTCAATTAGTTTAATATGTTGAGGTGCCTTGTTCTTAGTCTAAATGTGTTACTTTATGCAATTCCTATAGCTACATTTAATTCTCACTGTATTGCAAATGTTAGATCTTCTGTAAAATAGGTGCATTTGAATATCCTTCATGGACTAATTTTCTGTTACGAAATTGGGTCGGGCACGAACATTTTAAACTTAAGACAATGGATCGTGATTATTTTGCTTTCTTTGTGTTACCTACCATATTCTATCTTACTATATTTCGTGGGGTAGCGGGGTGTTGTTGACTTGGTTGCGCTTGAGATCCTGAGATCAAATACTTGTTATTTAGGAATTGAAACAACTAAGGTTTTAGAATTTATTATTCTTGTCACTGGCTTTCAGAACGCCTGGTATCTGTGTATTGAATCAATATTGATTTTCTATATGCTAGATAAAGTTGAGGTTTCACAAGTCATAGTTGAGGATTTGTGGAAATATTCATTGATATTAATTTGGTTTTCTATCTATTATGTTATATGATCTAAATGAAATGCCTGATGGAACTTTTGTTTGTTACATTTTTACTGTCATTAGTTATAATGCTTTGGAAAGGAGAGAGGGTCGCAAGGGTGGAAAAGAAGTGAACAAGAAATCTGCACCATCACAACCCTCAGCTAAAACTTCAGCACCTGCTCCCAAACACGCATCTCATAATGGTCGTCGGACTGACACACCTCATACCACAACAAATCAATCTGTTAAAACTGCTAGGCCTTCTTCAAGTGGTGGACCTTCTACTGGTTATGAGGAAGAACGTGCAGTGTTTGAGAAACAGGTTTCAGAGTCTACCTATCTTGCACTGTATATATAGTTAGCAACCTTTGTTGGCTAATTAATTTTTTTTCTGTGTTACAGATTACAGAGCTGAAGTTATCAGTGGATAGCCTTGAGAAGGAGAGGGACTTCTACTTTTCCAAGTTGAGAGATATTGAGATCTTGTGTCAGACTCCTGATATTGAAAATATACCCGTACCGCTTCCAACTACTCTTGTGAAAGAATTTTAAGAATTTTTTTCTTAATGTTATAATCTACCTGTCGATACTCATTATTTTCCTTTATTCTGCAGGTGGTTGATTTTATAAAAAGGATATTGTATTCTACAGATGAGGATGCTTCAGTGGTTGCAGAAGCTCAGGCCATGATATCAGAGCATCAGCAGCAAGTGAAACCAGAGGAGAACTTGAAGGGTGATACTCAAAAGAGGAAGAGTATTATCAATGTTGATGTTGATGCTGCTGCCACCAATATATCATCTCCAAGGCAAAGGTTGTCTGAAGCCTCCGATGTCCATTGCAGTGAATCACCTCTAGTCACTTACTGATCTTCTCCTTAATCTCAAGGACGAGGTCACATGTTTAGCGCTTATACTTTCCCAGAATTCCTAGTGCCAAATCATAGCATTATGACATTACTTCGGGTTCAATATATTACTCATCTTTTTGCAAAAGTGTTACTAGTTTTTCTTGTAGAGCAAGAAATTCAAGTGACATATCATTGTTTTGGAGACTATGTTCTGATAGTAGTATGTAATATAACACCAAAGTGTATGGTTCTTTACTTTGTTGTATCTGTGTAGAATGAATTTTAAACACTTTGTGTGCATATATGATTTTTGCTCGTTCAACGCTCTATGATAATAAAAGTTCACCGGTGTGAAAGAAATATCTATTGTGCTTGATGCACAAATTCTACACTTCATCATAGAGATTCTGGCTTTTGAATGGTTCAAAATGCATCAAAAAATAGGCATCTCAGGTGTTTAACTTCTACACATGCATGTCTATTTTATAGCTTTATTTTAGTTATTTCCAGGGTAAATTCTTTTTGTGGGTAAATTAAGTGGGAGATGAATGTGCTCTTATTGAAGTATGTGTCAATTTATGTAGTTTAATTGATGGTTTTTTTATTTCCAAGCAATTTTATGTGTCAACTAGGTTAGTTCTTGTATTCTTGGTCCCTGTTAAACAAGTGTATTTGAAATGAAGAAACACAATTCCATTCAGGGTTGGCTCTAGACTTCTTTGGGTCCTAGGCGAGATTTAAAATTGGGGACCTCTAAACATTTGATCTCATGTATCAACTACGTAAAAGATCTCATGCTCCCCCATTCCCCCATTTGCAACGTCGAAATCCTAAATGCTCTCTTTTGTCCATCTTCTATCAATGAAATTCTCAAAATCAAAATTCTCCCCCCTCCTAAAGAATCAAAAAAAGTTTTTTGGTCACTCGAAGAAAGGTGACTTTTCGGTTAATCCGCATATTTAACTGACCAATCAACTCGTTTCTCCCCCTCTCATGCTATGACTGATTTCCCGTGGAAAGATCTTTTAAAAGCTCATATCCACGAACGCCAAATTTTTTTCCTATGGAAAATGGTTCAAAATATGGACCCAACAAGTCATCGTCTCTCCTCCATTTTCCCGATCCACGACCGTTCTTGCCTCATTTGCCATGCCCAAAATGAATCAAATGATCATCACTTTCTCCATTGTCCTTTCATTCTCAAGTCTTCTTGTTGTCTAAATGGACCTTTCGTTTCTTGGTTCCTCACAAAATGGATCCATGCTTTAATCACTTTGGACCCTCAAATCTTCCACTGCCAAAACACTTCTCTTGAGTTTTTGATTTTTTGTGTCATTACCCTCGGTCTTGTTTGGAACAAAAGGAATGCGGTTTTACATAACAATCTTTCTCTTAATGAATTGTAATTGATTGCCCTTGCTTCTTCACAAGCTAAAGCTCACTCCCATGCTCAAATTTCAAAACTCATCAAGGCCAAAGTTGCTCCCTTTGTCACAGGAATGGACTCCTCCTCCCAAATCATGGCTCAAAGCTAATGTCGATGCTTCCTTCCAAGATGGTGTCGCATTCCTCTATATTCTTGTTCGGAACTCTCATGGTTCGGTTGTTTTTGCTGCAGTTTTTTGTGATAAAAGTGCGGAAACGGCAGCTCTTAAACTTGCTTTCATCATTATGGACTCTATCAAATATCAAAAGATTATTGTCGAAAGTGATTATCTTAATGCCGTTTTAATGATTTCAAGCTCCACTCCATCTTTTGAATGGCCAAGTAAAGCCGACCCTCTTTTTGCTCGTAACATTGCTATGTCTTGGCCAAAATGGAAAATCCCTTGTCTTGGCAACAAAGCGGCACATAATCTTGCCAGAAGATCTGTTAATTGAAATGATCATGTTCTACTTTATCCTCTTTTTCATGAAGTTTGTTTTTGTGATAGAGGCTCTCCTCTAATTTGTATAACGGATCATTTTGATTCTATTAATGCAATAAATTGATTATACCAAAAAATAAAACTAATAAATCAGAGAATATTGAGTGAGTATATCAAATTAGATTCAAAACACGAATTCTTTTTTTAATATAAAGCATATTCAATCTAAAAAAATTCAGTTGCACATAGGGTGGCAAATGGGCTGGTCGGGCGGGGTTTGGACGGGTCAAAATGGGTATGTCATTTTATGCGGGTCATAAACGTGTCGGGTTGTTAGTGGGTCGGGTCCAGTTCGGCTCGTTTAGATGTAACAAAAGTGTGTATTTTACTAAATTAAAATTAAATAAATACATCATAGTTATAAATAATTATAATTAAAATGAGATTAAATTAATATGATATTATTTAAATGATTTTTTCTATTTTTTAAAGCTATTTAATATTTTTGTATTTATTTGAAACTTAAATATATTTAAAAATTTAATATTGTAACTAAAATTTTCATGAATCTAGGAGAGAGCAATAAAATAATATCATTGAGTTAAAATTAAGTGATTAAA
Source organism: Penstemon davidsonii (assembly GCA_034814905.1). NCBI lineage: Eukaryota > Viridiplantae > Streptophyta > Magnoliopsida > Lamiales > Plantaginaceae > Penstemon > Penstemon davidsonii. The sequence goes on from JAYDYQ010002688.1 coordinate 13,569,435, forward strand.
TGTTAAATGTATTTTTTTTCACTAGACTCATTAAGATCCGTTTATAAACTCATTAAAAGTACATATAAAAGTTTACAAAACTCAACGCAACCCAACCCATTAACAATAGAAAATATATGGGTTGGGCCGAGTTGGGTCGAGTTGGTAAAAGGCCACCCAATGGGTCTTGGACCTCTTTGCCACCCCTAGTTGCACACAAATACATCTATTTTTTTTTTTTTTTGTTTACCAAGAGTTTAATCCATTTCGAGACGCGTCGAACAAATAAAGTGGGAACCTCTCCCATCAGGGATTCGAACATGAGTCTGTTATTTTATAGTGACTAATCCCTTCCACTAGATCAATCACACGTTGATAATAAATCTATTTTTTCTTGATTGAATAACTACAATAAATGAAGAGTAAAAAGTCATACTTGGGGTAACATTTTTCCTGCCAAATAAAGCAATTCCAACCTAACCAGCTGGAACATATTGAAAAGAACCATAGCCATAAATTAATATCTCATCTAAATTTCAAAGCAGGTGTAAATTAAACTTGTGCAGGGTTTTTTTGACAAATGTTATAGCTAAGCTGGTTAGGCAGTTGTTATGGGGTCAGAATAAAATTTCATACCCTCAATATTTATACCATAACTAACCCAACAATAGCTAAATAAATGTCCGACATACTTTGAATTAGTTTTCTCTAATTAAATGATATGTCAGTTTTCACTACAGAAATTTGGTAGAACTTTTAGACGAGTCAGATTACAATTTACAACTCATCCCCCCATTGAAAATATACTCTCATTTGTATTTTACTTCAATGTTTTCGAATTTTCATATTTTTATAATCCATATGACCCATATATATATTTTCTAAAAACGCAATACTATTATATACACATTTCACATTTTCCATAACTAAAAGATCTTCAGGTCTATTTGGATGGTTTTGACTGTTGGTTTTTATGGTTTGAATAAGTTGAAACTCTACTTGGATTGGGTTTGGATGTCGGGGTTTAGGGAAAAAAATAGGTGGTAAATGTCAAAACATTATTTTATAGAATTGAAGAGTTTGAGTGTGAGTTTCTGAATAGGATGGTTTTATGGGTTTGGCAAAAACTCTTTTGAAAAGGTTTTGGCTCGGTCTCGGTAAACCTGTGGGACCGGGCCAAAACCCATCCACATATAACTTCACATACGCCTAGTTGCGTAGCTTCAAATCCAAATAATAAAACCAACAAGTGATTGGTCTAGTTGAATGAACTAGTTACTACAACGAGTGAACCCATATTCGAATCCCTATTGGGAGAGGTTCCCACTTAATGTGTGTCCAACGCTTCTCGAAATGGATTAAAACTCTTGAAAATCAAAATAATAAAAATAAATCCAAAATCACTTTTATATTCGAAACCTATAAAGAATCAATTGAAACCATTTTTTTCTATTTTGATTCGATCCATGTCTCAATAATCCAAAAAACTCATGAATAAATTTTCTTCTAACAAAAGGGTCAATATTAAAGTTTCTGCAGTGTACGTGAAAAATTTAATATACTCCATATATTAACTTTTGCTTTCATTCTATTTTGACTGAGAATGGTCCTTTTCGGATCCGTGCATGGTTATAACTTTCAAACAAATTAATCACAGTAGTTGTGCATTCAATAGTGAGAACATTCATGTTTTTGGATTCAAAACAATGAAGGGGAGTTGATTGTACGACTATTCGGTGCTACTAATTGCGAAATCACTCGATTCAATCAAAATACTCTCTTAATAAGAGGAAGTTTCAAAATTACCCTTACAAATATGAATCTATAAACCAAACATTATCATCTTGGATCATTAAAAGTTCAAAGAAAATACGTAAATCAATAGCGCATTGGATACATAAAGATAAGTTGGGTACTGATCAGGGGCGGATCTATGCATTAGCTTGGGGGGGCCCTGGCCCCCCCAAGATTTTTGAAATTTGGTTTTATATAATATATATGTGTATGTATGTTAGGGGTGTAATCGAGTCGAGTAATGTCGAACGACACATTGTTCAAGCTTGGTTTGAATTTTATCGAGCTTGAATTTTTGTGTTTGAGCTTGGTTTGATTGTTAAACGAGCCGAGTTCAAACGAACTTTTATCGAACGAGCGAGCGTGCAGAGTATCGAGTAGCTTGATATTTTGCATGTATTTGATCAATTTTTAGCTTATCGAGTCTAGCTCGAGCCGAGTTTTAAATATCAAACGGAAAATGATGTTCAAGCTTGTTTGATTTGTGTGACAAATCGAGCTCAAACGAGCTTTTAATTACCGAACGAGCTCGAGTCGAGTATCGAGTATCGAGTAACTTGACTTGATTTTCAACTCTAATGTATGTACTACTATATTTTAATACGCAAATAAATGTAATAGTCCAATTAAATTACATTTGTTGATAAGCATGACTAGATTATCTTTCAGTTATTTATGCTTAGTTGTAGTTGTGAATTGCATTTTATTCCGTTTGAAAACTTAAACCTTAAAGTTCAATAGTATTGATAATCATATCAAATACTATGTGTTCTTTTTCAAGGATTTTTATATTAAAAAAAAAAAGTAGTTTGAAATACAATTAAAATATTTAATAATAATTAAATTTATGGATCAAAATTTGCATGTTTTTATTAAAAATATTGAAAAGTTTTCATTTGTGAAACAATGGAAATGGAAATAAGTTGTAATTCTGAAATCATTAGTTTGTCTTGGGACCCTGTTATTATTTGTAAGTTTTTCACAATTTTTTCTAGTATTTCTGAAACGTTTCTGAAAAATTATTAAAAAGTTTCCATATTTAGCTGACCAAAAAATACACTCGAAATAAAATTTTGATCCATGATTAAAATCGGCCCCCCCAAATACTCCAATCCTGGATCCGCCCCTGGTACTGATGTTCAATCAATGACTATCGATCGTGAATAATTTCATTTTTATTCCTGATGAGAAATATATTCGTTTGGAATTTCAAACATATATAACACACCTTCTAATTCATTGATAGAAGAAGTTTGTTGTAGAAAGATACATTGTCTGCTAAAGCAAATTTAAAATTGATTAGACATCAATTTGTAGATTATAATTAATATTATCTATTGACCTTAAACATAATTTTTTATTTTTTGATATCAAGGCTAAGACGTACAAATTGTTCCGCGAGGAGCAATGATATAGGATTGTTTAATTTATTAGCTTAATATTCAATAGTAACAGTAGACAGTGTTTCAATGTGAATTGGTCACAATGCAGTGATGATATGGTTCAAGAATTAATGTGAATTAGTTGGATTAGCCGGGCCATTAAAGCCCTCTTAAATCACCGCGCTTGTTTCCATCAAAGCTCAACCCGAGTCCAAAATAAATGTCATCTTCGATCATTGGCACTTCAAATTTCTTTTAAATATTAATAAATTAAAATAGTACTCCATAAATCTCTCAAAATGTAAATAAAAGTTAGAGATTTGAGGTTTTTTTAATTTTATCATGAAAGGTTCAAAATAATATATTTAAAAGAAATATAAATTCATTTTGGGACATCGTAAAATAAAATTCTAACAAAATTTAGGACTTGTAAAATATTTATATAGGACGAGTTTTGCCTTATGGTGGGAACTTTAAAAAGTAACTATTATTCGGAAGTATTGTTCCAAGAATCAAAATTAGTTTTGTTCGACCGTGACTTTCGAGGTGTTCGACTCCAATGCCAATAACCACTTATGATATCCTCAAATTTAAAAATCAACTTATTGTTGGTTTTTCTCTAATTTTATTATTAGTGTTGTTAGTTTCTTTATACTTTGGCATTATTGAATTGAATTGATCCTTAATTTAATGATAATGATTTGAATATTATGATGATGTATGGATGTTATTACAATTTTTTTTAAATGTTGTTTCCATGACCTACCAGGAGATCATGGGTTCAGCTCCCACGAATGTGGGTATTTTCTCTAGTTTCATACTAGTCTTTCTCTAGTTTAATACTGGTAATTAGTTACTTGATATCATTGATAGTTTCGATTCGATATAGTGTTTGATGTAATAATGTATTCATCATCTCAAAAAAAAAAAAAAACAGAAGCAATTATATATTCAATAAATAATTTTATAGATAATTATTGTTAAAATTAATTTTGATACAATCAATTCCCGCATAATTGCTTAGTCAATAGTTAGGTCACACTCATACTTCGGTTTCAAGGAAAATCAAAATTTTGAAATCTTAATTTCTTATATTACGTCCTACAGATTTATTTGATTTAGTGCAAAAATTTTGTAATGTATAGACTTATTAGAGTATACATAATTAAGTAGATTAATGACGGAGACATTCGAACATGTTTACTATTTGGTACCAAGATGCACAATGTTATCATTTCTCTTATCCTTTCCCGTTGTCATATTAGTTCTAGGCTAGACCTATAGATCTTTGCCGGCAAATCTATTACCTTCTCAAGGGTATTGGACGAGTCCGGTGCTACTCGGACTGGCCTCTATGCAACTTGGATATGTATACTTGGGCCGGGGCACCTTATATGCACGGGGTTGATCGGTTCTAGAGAGCTCCAATTAAGGGTGTCATCGAACAAAAAAAAAAATTTGAATTTTATATTTGACTTAATCATTTTTGGGTAACTCACTTGCAATATGGTGTATGGATTTCTAAATGAAGACAATTTCGCAGCATGTGGCCATGGTTTGATTGCGATTGTCGTCCTATTTACATTCAATTAAACGTGAGACCTTTTTTTGTGAGGTTTGAAGCAAGAAAGGTGTGTGAATAATACACAATTGATTTTCTCCTCCCACCTTTTAGTGTTGTGGTTGCTATATTACGTGAAATTGTTATTTTCACTTTCTTGGATTTTTATTTCTTTTGACTAAACACTTTCTTGAATTTAGGAAATAAGCATATTATGTGGGGAACTTTTTCAATGAAAAAATTCAAATTTAGATTCGCTATATAATCTGAGACTCCTATGTTGGTGAATTAATTTGCTTTGTCGTAAGTTATATACTTATGTTATTGTTTTGATGATGGGAGTCAATTTTATTAAATTAAGGTTGAACTAGCAGAGACCGAAAGATGCTCTATTAAATTGTAAGAATATATACCTAACTCAGCATTATTTTATTGACATTGTCAAGAAATTAAAGCATATCGAGAATCTTGGTATCTTTCCTACATTACAAGTACACTAAAATAGAAATAGACAATATTTTATATTAGATTTTGCTCAAGTGACCATTCTTTGTCAATTAGGTCAAAACCAAGAAAGAAAGTCTATGAAACCGCAACTTTAATGCCCTAATGGACAATCTGTCCACATTAGTCCTAGTTAGAAGCAAACATAGTACATATTACATATTACAATATTACAATTTAGAGTATATTAAGTTAAGAAAAGTATCCTCTTTTGGAAAATTTAAAATGCACAAAATCCAGAATAGCTATTTTGGTATGATCTTTATATCTCGTACCTACATGATAAATCTGTTGTAATTTGAAAGAGATATTAAGGAAAGTATTTATACAATTGAGATTTAGGACTTCTGATTTTTCATCCTATTAATCTAGTACACAATCCATTAGTGATTGTTCTTATATCAAATTCAATACCAAGAAGCATGGATAAAAATTCCATTTATAGTTTGTTTTGGTCAACTAAAAATTGAAAATCATTTAAAAAAAATCGAAAATATTTCAAAAACACTAGAAAAACATTGTAACATTCAATAGATTATAAAATCTCACAAACTTTTTTTTTCTTCTTATTAATAAAACTATCCTTTCATAAGAAACATACCGACTTTTTTCGGGCTAAACATTCCGAAAGAAAGATAGCATCCGATGAAAAACAACAAAAACGTTAAACCATAATGTACATCATCTAAGCAAGACCAACCCGACTGTAACGATATGATATTCAAAAGTCCGATTTGGTAGTAAATATTTTAAATTAATTTTAAAAAAAATATATAAAAAAAAACCAGATGCACCACTACTCCCATTGACAACCTGTCCTACATTAAAAACCATTCTTAAATCAAGAATTCCTCTTTTAAGAAAACAACCAAAGACTTGGGGCACCCATCCCTGTCTCTGATTCTTGACCAAACCTATGTATATTATATATATATGAAATTCAAGGAGACAATAATGCATACAGATAAAAATCAAGAATTCAAATTCATTAACAATAAAGGAAAAAAATACTTCAAATACCCCTCTCTCCAATTTCACTCTCCATCCTCAATCAAAGAGGTAATAGAGTCAATTGATAAACATGTCTACTGATCCCAATCACATGGAAATACAGCAAGAAAATAGTTGAAATGTCACATAATTGTACTAAATTACGATAAGCTAAAACATAGCCAAAGAGTAGATTATCAAGTACCATTGTTGCCAATGTAAAATAAATACGAAAACGAGAGTTCAATGAGAATGATTAGTCACCCCAAAGGACACACTGCTTAGTGGAGCCAATGCTCGGCTTTTCTTGAACACGGGCTCGACTGGTGATGATGATGGCATAGGTGAAGCAATAGCCCATGAGTCGTTAGAGCTATCAGAGCTGAAATAGGCATCGATTACGCCACTTGGACTTCTAGATATGGACTCAAGTTTGCGTTTAAGGCAAAGATTGCTCCTTTTGTCGTCCATTATAATATCCGTTATTAGTTTATGGAAATCATCGATCTTTTCCTGTTTAAATATGTAATCAAGAACGAAATTTAGAAAAAATCTATAGCTAATGAGTAGGATTACTATAAAACATCTTAGTCTATACTTAAAACTAACCTTGCTAGTTTTCATCACATTTGTAAGTTGATTTTGGTATTCCATTGCACTGTAAGGTTCGATCTCTTTAATAACGTATAGCATTACTGCAGAAGCAATAACGGAAGGAAGATATTGCACAAACCTACAATCTGCATACAATGTATAAATATGATAGCATTAGAGTTAAATGCACTCAAATTCTTTGAATAAAGCTAAATAAACGGCAGCATTGTAAATCAAGTATTGAATTGATAGATCATCATTGATGAAAGTTATGATCCACATACCAGTGATAATAGAGAGAATTAAATTCTCACACCTCTTCAAAAACTGCCAATGTAGGTTGTTTAACAACTCAAATCTCCTCACAATGTGGTCAAAGAATGAAATTGGAGTAACCGGATTCATTTTCCAATCGAGCGTAGAAAGAATCAAAATCTCCATCCTCTGAATAGTCTTAGCTTCAAATACATACTTAGATTCTTCTACCTAAAACCCATTCAAGTAAAATCCAAATCAAATTAAAAAAACCACCACAAAATTCTCACAGGCATTTATTCAAACACCTACATTGCAAAAAGAACAATACCTGAAAGTCCAATAACAGAGGCACTTGAGTTTCCTCCACCTTCGCAGCAATGGAAAGACAAGCAACAGCAGCCAATTGACTCATCCATGGCTTATCTTTCTGAAAGCAAACGCTGGTAACAAATCTATCGTAATAATTCACAGCTAAAACAGCAGTCATTGCAGTGTATCCAAAATAAGCAATCACTTTCAAAATCCATTTAACGCCCTCATTTCTAACCATTTTTAAAGATCCATCAGAATCCTTAACATCATAACTCAAATGGGCTTGTTTATTCTCCTTAGACAAGAGGGTAACAAGCTCTTCATCTTCCCAGAAAAGGTCATGTTCATACAGAAAAGTAAAGGGTTTTTTGTAAATCTCATTAAAATCTTCGATTTTTGGCTCTTTTAAGCCAAAACCTAAATCTTCATCAAAACTCTCTTCTTCCTCACAGTAAAGGGCATCGAAGATTGGATTTTGAGGAAAGGGCTCTTGTTCTTGAAAATGTGAAACCATCTTCTTCTGAGAAGAAGATACAGGGGCCTCTGCTCATTATCTTTAAGACAAAAAGCTAAAGCTTGAAAGATTGAATCTTGTGCTCATTTCTTCCTTTTTCTTTTCTTGACCTTTTTTTTTTCTATCTCTGTGGTAATGAAAAGAGAAAGAGAGGAAAAGGGTTGAGTGAGGAAGAGAGGGATAGGGGGCTAAACAAAAAGAGAAAAGCAGAGAAGGGGTTTTATGTGAGAAACCTTCCACGCCTGTCCTTTCTTTTTTCCTTTTTTTTTTTTTCTTGAGATTTTTTAAATTATTTTTATTTTATTGTTTAAGAATTTGTATTTGTTGGAGGAATATTATGGTGGGAGAGTAAATTTTGTCATTGAATGTTTGGAGAACATTATAACTATGCCTTGTTATTTTATTATTATATTATTTTTTTTTGGTCAGCATTTTATTATTATATTATATACTTGCCTGCATGGTGCATATACATCTGCAACATGTTATAAATCATAAATGCGGATAACTTTTGATATATTTAAAAGAAAGAAAAATAAGTTATTGGTAAATTGCTTGTGAATTTTAGGTACCCTATAATCAAATTCAAAATATAATGAGCGTGAGCGTGTTGAATCAGCAAAATGTTAAATATACATTCTTTTTATCAGGTTTTACTTTTAGATAAAATGATCGTCCACGAAAAATGTAAAACGTTCATTTCATTCTTGAACATTATCATTTTCATAGTCTATCCGGGAGTTAAAAATATGAGTCGAACAATGAGTAGTGACTTGAAAACACCACACCAGCTCGGAAGCTACCTGCCAAAAGGAAAACTTATTCGAACTCCCTCACTTCCGTGAGCGCTCGCGTAATGGCGGGAGAGATCATTTTTAAATAGGATAGTTGGGGGGTGGGGGAGGAATTCTAACAATAAGGAGAATAATAACGAGACTCCATATTTTAGACTAATTTCACTTTTATTACATTAGCTCTCTTCACTGCTTTTAATATCATATCGTTGAGTTAATCATCGAAGTGGCTACGTTGGAACCACGCGGTCTGATCATTCCCTGTTTTTATAGAAAATTCGCTATTTAAACAAGATTGTCCGACCCGACATAAGATCCCTATATAACATAAGTATTAGTTGTTCAAATTTATATGTATTCAGAATCAGTAATTTATGTTGAGTTGTGAAGTTTTATATAAGATCATGTGTCGCTATTCATTAACAGACATTCAATTAAGTGTATCTTGTGTTTTATTATATAAATAGGGGAGACCACGTATCAGAGTTTTGTTACTTCAATAATAATATTTAAAAAAAATTAAAAAAAAAAGGTCTCTTTCGTTATAATGAAGCACATTGATGCTTAATTATGACGTAGTTTCACCTAATTACAATGAACCTACATATAGTATTATTCTATGTTATATTGTTGCATAGTTAAAATTAAGTTTTTTTGAATTTCTAATTTAACGCAGTTTTATAAATTGCATGTTTCATTATCACTAGTTTACAAAAGATAGTAGGGCATGACTTGGATCAATAAAATAATCAATTTCATATTTTATAGTCACGCGTTAATTTTAAATGAGCCTTCTCATAACGTATCATATGAATGAAATATTAAATATATACTCCCTCTATTTGTCAAACACATTATCTGAATTATTAATGTCATCTTATCTCCATATCTAGAACAGTTGTTCTACACTCTTAAATATAATTATTAGTTGTTCAAATATGTATTCAGAGTCATTAATTTATATGAAATAAATTGTGAAGTTTTCATGTGTGGCAAAGATATTTCGACAACTTCAGACTTACGATTATATAAGTGTGTCTTGTGTAGTTGTGTTTTATTATAAATCGGAATATAAAATTGATAGCTCCTGTAATAAATATTTATCTTGAAAGTTTTCCTTCATTATATCTTTTTCTTTTGTTACATCATTATATCCATTAATGCTCAATTTCGAAATTTTCCTTCATTAAAATATCGAAATTCCCTTCATTAAAATATTGAAATTTCCCTTTATTATATTGAAGTATTCATGGCAAGAAAACTAAACCAAGAAAAATATTTCTTAGATAATTTTGCTTATACTCCTTCCGTTTCATATTAATTGGCACATTTGTCAATTTTTTTTATTTCAAATCAATTGGCATATTTGGTTATCAAAGCATTTTTTTTTCTGCCATTTTCTCACATTTAAGCTGGGAAACTTAATGGTCACCACTCACTAATAAAAAAATAAAAAATAGTCATCATTATAAAGGGTATTTGAAATATTTCTATATACATATATATTATATTATTATTATTATATTATAATATAAAAGTACGAGTTTGGCGAAGAAAATTTCTTCCCTTTTTTGTGAAGACTAATATACCCCTATTTAAATTATATTGTAATATTTAATTTTATGGCAAAGAGGTAAAATAAAAGAATCCTAGAAGTATAATTAGACAAGAAGTCTCTCCTACATCAACCTTATTATAATTATCTTTTAAGGTTTTACAATTCATTAAAATATTTATTGTAAAAAAATAAAAATAAAATTCTAATAAAACTATTTTTCTATATTTCTTCGAAATTTACTTTGGAAAGTTCTTTAAAAAATCACTTATTAAAGATACAAAAAAAAAATGCCCCATTTGTGCTGCATGAATAAAAAAAAAAAACTATTTGATTTAACTAAAAAAATATATTATTGGCTTAAGCCAAAAAGGGTCAAAACATAGAAATGGTTCAAATTGATAAAAAGGGGTAAAACTCGATAAAAATATATGATAAAAAACGGTAATTCAATGTAAAAATGGGTTAGATAGAAAGAAAAAAGCGAGTTAAAGCAGAAAAAATGGTGCAATTAAAAAAAAAAAAAGGTAAATCGGCAAAAAATTGGTAAAATCGAAAAAAAAAAAAAAAAAACAAATGACATCGGCTAAACACGGATAACAAAAAAAAAGGATCAAATCGATAAAAGAACAAAAACAAAAAAATAAGTAAATTTGCAAAAAGGTGAAATATGTGAGAAAATATGTTAAATCAGCAAAAGAATAAGTATAATCAAACTAAACTTGTGTTAAACCAGAGAGAATGAGTGAATTGATTAACAAATATGATAAAATCGAATAAAATTGGGTTAAACTAGAGAGAATGGATGGATTGACTAAGAAATGTGATGAACCACAAAAAATTAACGAGTGAAATCAGTGAAAGAACGGACTAAAATAACAAAAAAGAAATGATAAACTTAATGTAAAAACAAGTAAAATCGTTATTTCTTTGGAAAATTCATAAGAAATTATCATTTATCAAAGAACCTCAAAAAAAAATAAAGAACCTAAAAACCAAAGGCCACATTCGGGTTAGTTATTATTTAGTAACGGGAAAACTTATAATTGGCTTAAGCCAAAATAAGTCAAAAACATAGAATGGTTACGGTGAAAATGAGTAAAAGTCGACTAAAAAATATATGATAAAAAATGGTAAAATCAATGGGGATGTAGGTTAGATAGAAGAAAAACAAGTTAAAGAAAAAAAAATGTTGACCGGCAGAAAATGGGTAACTGGTTAAAAATGAATAATATTGGCTAAACATGAGATAAGATAAAAAAAAAAATAAGGGAGGGGGATCAAATGGATAAAAGAACAATAACAGAAATGAGTTAAATCGGCAAAAAAAACGAAGGTGAAATATGTGAGAAAATAGGTTAAATTAGCAAAAGAATAAGTAAAATCGACTAAAATTTGATTAAACCGGAGAGAATAGGTGAATTGATTAACAAATGTGATAAAACAAAAAAAAAACGGATGAAATCGATCGAAAAACGGATTAAAATATCAAAAAAGTGCAATCGATACTTCTTTGTACAGTTCTTAAGTAATTAACAATTATCAAATAACCTAAAAATCATTAAAGAACCTCGAAAAAAATGCCACATTAGTTTTGTATGAATAAAATAAAGTATTAATTAGTTAACTGAAAAACTTATAATTCGCTTAATTCAAAACATATAAATGGTTAAAATTGGTGAAAACATGTAAAATTTAATTAAAAAATAGATGATAAAATGGTTAAAAATGAAAAAATGGGTTAGATCAAAGAAAAACGAGTTAAAGCAACAAAAAATGGTAAAATAGATAAAACAACGGTATAAACCTGCAAAACATGGGTAACCAGGTAAGAAATGAATGATAGCTAAATACGGGATAACAAAAATTGGGTCAAATCGATTAAGAACAACAACAAAAAAACCAAGTTAAATTGACAAAAAATGTGAAATAGTCGTTACAATAGGTTAAATCATAAAAAAAAAAAAAAGCAAAATCTACTAAAATTGGGTTAAACCGGAATTGGTGTATAACTGATAAAACTGGTGAAATCGATTAAAATAATGGGTTAAACATGTGAAAATTTGTTTAGATGGAAAACAATTGTTTAGATGGAAATATCAAGGTCAGGGAAGAAAACAGTTGATGTTGTCCATTCGTTCAAATGTTAGTTTTAGAATTATAGTAATGTAGACATGTAGTTTTAGGTTAGAATACTTCGTAATTATAGTTCATTTTTTATTTTTTAAGTTTTGATTTTAGGTATTCATGATAACAACTTTAAATTTTTGGTAACAACATAGTAAAAATTAAAGTGAATTAGTTAGAAAAATTATGTGATGTGTCATTAAGAACATAATATGATGAAAAATTATTATATGATTCAACAAACTTAGGAAATTAGTTAATCACCTGCAACGCACGTGTACTTTTCTAGTTACCATAAAAAATATATAATGATAATATTTCTTAATCTGTGTGAACACAAGAACTATATCAATTAATATTAAATGAAGGGAGTATATTTTTTTAATAAAAAAATTACTAACACTTTTCCTTAAAGAAAGTTTTATTTCTTTAATTCCACGAGGATTTAATGAATTGAAACATGAAAGGGGCCACCGCCCACCGGAGTTGCACACTGCACAAAGTGAAAGAAGTATGAAAGTACGTATTCCAATCCGACCACCTCGTTGCAATTATACGCAATAATTAATTCTCTAATGGCGATTTGCATTAATTAGACATTTTTAATTACTCTCTTCTACCAAGTGTGTAATCATGCTTAATCAGATAACGTTGGTTCAGTGAAATGAATGGATGGATTTGAAAAGTGGTTTACACGCGATAAAATTAAGGAGAATGGGGCGTGGTTAAAACGTTGACCGTGTGGACTGGGTTTGTCTTATATCGGGTTTGATGTGGTAAAAAGATGTTGGGTTAATGCGACTTCGAAAGATGTTTGGGCTTTTAAGGAAGGAAATTAAAGTAAATTTAATTATTGAGAAATGCCAACCGTTTCGTCTGCTTTAGTACCATGCCTTTTTATAATTATTATTATCACAAATTACAAAAGCTTAGGTTTGAAGGGCCAATTATTATCAATTTAAGAAAAGAGAAAAAAACAATCCCAATTATGGACGAGACATATTTGAATTAGAACCAGTAGTTATTTACATATGTTTTTATATATAGAGCCTTAAAGCATCTCAAATGGAGAGCCTAAATATTGGACTCAAATAACTCGTTTGCAATCTGTTATAGTGTTTTGCATTCTCTGGAAAAAAAAATATTGTAGAAATAAGCATAAAAAATGGGAGCTCATTTTTAAAATCAATTTAAATTAAATTAAATAACTTAAAATTAAAGCCTATTTAAAATGCAATCAAAAGTAAATACATACTAAATTAAAAATAATAAAGTTCGAGATGTTTGTAGTTTTTACGTTGATATCAATTATGGACAATGAACTCATTGATCGTGTCGTCATTATTATTTTCATTATTTTTTCAAATTGAGATTTATGTTTTATGCTATTAATATTTTTATCTTGTTCATGTGTCGACTCAAGAATAATTCATAAGATTTTGGATATTTTTTTTATCAATAGTTATCAATATGATTTTTCCAAAAAAAATAATTAAAGTAGTTGAAAAGAAATATTGACAATTTAAAAATAAATAGACAAATCACAAGTATTAATGTAATATTCAATTTTTCAAATTTGGGCTCATATGGGTGAGGTGGACATTTTGCACCTCCACTGTGTTTTTTTTTTCTTTCAATTTTTTGGACCGAAATTGATTTGGTTTCCCATTTGGATTTTTCATTGGAAATGTTCTTAGTGATAAAAATAGATCTTATATAAATAAAACTCATAGGATACCGACGGATACAAATAAAATTATATATGTATATATCAAACGAGGCTTAGTAACTTTTGTTATGTGAATCTATTCGATTTTATATAGATTGGGCTAGGGTCCATAAGTCATGGGTCTAACTCATCTCAAAAGTTAGTTCAAGAGATAAGAATTGTCCAAAACATTAGTTCAAGAGATAAGAATTGTCCAAAACCTTGTAAGGAGAACTTAGCCTAAACATTTCCTCTTCACATGTGAGCGGACTGAACGTGTGGGTGAATCAAACCCAATGCATGACATATGATAGCTCAACATTGCGAATTACGACATGTGGATAAAAGTCTAAACACGAATATTCAATTCCGTGTTAACCAGATGAATAATGATAACCCAATCTTTCTGATAATCTGAAAGTGTGTGTGTTAAGAAGAAAGTCCAACATGTAAACAATAAGAAGTTCATCACGAAAGCAAATGACCCACGTAAACCTGATGCTCTTATACCATATTATATTTCATAGGGATTGGACTAGGTCCATAGACATGAGTCCAACTCAACTCAAAAGCCAACTCAAATGGTAAGAGTGTCCAAAATCTCGTAAGAAGAACTTATTCATGATTTTCAATCCATGTAGGACATCTGCTCAACATGATCGCCTCGATTTTGTTCTTTAAGAAGAAACATATAACTTCTTACTAAAATTGCAAATCAGCCACATAAGAGTGTCCTCTTATGTAGGAAACACATATAATCTAAAGGAAATTTAATTAGCATAGCTGAATAGTTAATTATCACAATATATCTTTAGATTACAAATGAACTACCCCCTAAGTTCTGATTTTCCATACTTTTTTTATTTTCACATAGTTTTATAGATATTCGAAGATTTAAACGTTTTGGATATTCTTATATTCTTACCTAAAAATTAGAACTGGCATTTGTGTACGTGAGATGCTACTTGATACATATTGAAAAAAATTGATCATTTTCTGAAAAAACTATCTCCTGAGAAATTGCATACAACATAATAATGTAATCAATTCAATATTTTTAATACACGATTATATAGGACCAATTTTTTTTTGGTTTTACAAGTACGTGTACTAAATAATTATCTAGAGAAAATTAAAACAAAATTTTGATACAAATATAAATATTAAATTACTAGTAGGAAAACCCTATAGATCTGTAACACAAAGAGAAACAATATAATTATAAACATACAATTCCTGAAAAACAATTCAAAATATAGCTCTTGATCAGATTCTTTTCAAATAAAAATCTGATGCAATGGAGTGGACCACCTTCATCCCCATATGGTTCACTTAACAGTTAATACTATTAAAGTAATAAATGGGTGCAGTCCCGCACTTTTTTTTTTTTACCAAACAATTCGAATAATTTAATTTAACACCCATCCCCGCCTTTATATATATATAATACTAGCTTATGGCCCGTGCTATGCACGGAATCTATTAGGATTATATACTTTATATCTTCAATATGATATTATAGCTTAATTTGAACAACATATTTTTAAAATGATAGAAATTAACTTAATATTACATCCCTGCATTTTTTTAAATAATGATACATGTTAATTATCATCTAATATTGATATCTCTTCGTATAACTTAAATTTCATATGTGAAACCAACAACACATATAATCTATGTTCAAACAAATATTTCTTTTTGACTAAGAAAAACAATGCATCAAAAGTAAACTCAAGAATACAAAATTATGTGTACATGCTAGCTTACAAAGCTAATTATTATGCTTAAGATTGTATACACGGAGAAAATGAAAACATGGTAATTAATCATGATTAATAAATAATCACAAATGTCTCTTAGATGCAAAAGGAATAAGTACATAAAATTATTTTAAAATTGTTTACATAATAATATGAGGAAATAAACACACTTGCATATATCGAGTTAAAAAATTAAACTCTTTCATACACTGAGTAGATTAGATTCAAAATAATACTAAAACTATAATAAATTACGGAGAAGAAATATAATTTGAAAAATCTCAATTATTCCAATATTAAGTTAAACAACTTTCATAAAACAAACTAAATAAATAAATATAATTATCTCTGACGTAAAAATAGTTCGTGATGCACTTAAAGTGGAAAAAATAGTATAGTATTTAGAAAAATATTTCTAAGTACAAAACTTAATTATTTTCTATATAAGCACAAAATATAAATATACACGCATGTATATAATATATAGTTCTAAAAACCTAACAAACTGAGATTATAATCCATCGTATTAGAAAGAATTATATTGGACAAATATAAAAATAAAATAAAAATCTAATCAAATGAAAAAATTAACAAAGTTGAAATTTAAAAAAAAACGATAAAAGTAGAACATGGAAAAGACACCTGATGTGGAAATCTTGACACTAAAAAGAAACAATGAATGGTCACCTGCAAAAAAAAAATATAACATGAAATTTCTTGATGATAGGTCATGAAAACTGAAACGAAAATACATTAATGTATATTGGGGAAGAAAAAGTAATCATTGAAGTGTTAGTTAATGTATATTGGGGAAGAAAGAGTAACCATTGAAGTTCTCTTTCTCTGAAAATGCTAAAAAAAATGATTTATAAGAACTATAGTAGTAATTCTCTTAAGTAGCAGCTATATCTATGGACATTTATTATATTATTAATTCCAATTTACTGTCAATTACATTTAATAATGTAATAATTTGCAATTTTGACTATGGAATTCCATTTACTCACAATTATGATTCTCACAATAAGGGCAAATTATATTGCCTTAAGATAACGCATTCAATCTCTAATTTCCTTATTTATATGTGCAAAATGGCAATCAGAAAGAAAAATATTCATTCAAGGAGTAATTACATATAAACACGTTTAAAAAAATTTAGCTACTTTTTAGGATCAATTTAATGGTAGACGTTTCATAATTTATTTAATAGTTAACAAAATTTTCCTAACTTTTGGCTATTTTCTAGGGGCAACTCATTCATTGGGAGGTTTAATAAAAGTGATAGGCCAATAATAGAATTTTGTAGATTTAAAAAAAATCAAAACTCTAGAAAATTAGAATTTGGTCAAATAAACTCAATTGAAGTCAAAAGACATCCTTCAAATATATATATGTATTAGATTAGATTAGATTAGATTAGATTTGTGTCCAGCCTTTGGACCCGGGGAATGGTCAATGCCGTAACCATTCAGTAGTCAAACTGTTCACAATTTATATAAGTTAATAAATGTAATACTATTATACTATTACATGTAATTAATTAACAAATATAAAAAGGTTATTAAATAAATAAATAAAAATAAATATGAGAAAATAGGTAACTTGTGTTCTACGGGGGATTTATGCTCTTGATTACAGCAGAGCTTTAAATGGTGACAACTCACAAGTCACAAGAATATATGAAAACAATGAACTCTGCACTCTTCTCGGAATTAATCATATTTACTTATGAAGCAATTTGTTAAATAAATATTCCAATTTAGGCTTCTTGTTGATTTTGAAATTTAATTCTAGAAAAAATGTTTTTTAATTGCCAAACATTTCTTCAATACTTCAATTTACTTATGGGATCATATTAATTTATATGGCTTTGTCCGTAATTTTGCCGTTGTGTAAGTGATCTACATTCTTGAATTTAATCACTAAAAAGGCCAAAACTCTAAAATAAGTAGTTCTAAAGATATAACTACCTTTTTAAGTACTAATTATCACAAATAATTAAATTAAATGTTGAAAATTAAGGAAATGAATTCTTTTTAGAATAATGAAATAATTGTGCCCTCTTGTCTACCTGCAACAAACGCCGTACGCCTTCCTAAAATCTTGCTGTTCATTGAAGCGCAAAATCGTTCCTTTAATTAATTAATTAATTGTTTTTTATTTTTGAAATATTAATTAATTGTTATTATTTCCTGTGAGCGTCTCACTCTTCTCTATATACGCCCCCTCTTTTTTATAAAGGAATTAACACATACAGCAGGGATTAGAAAATTCATGTCTGCAAATTTCAGTCTTAGATATTTTTTTCGATATATAATTTCAATCTTAGATTACTATATATTTTTTATTGGGTAAAAGTTTGTCCTCTGCCGTTAATGTTTATGTGGCAATGCATATTAATCTAAGGGCATTAATGACATTTTCGTTTTCATTTCTCTTCATTTAAGTCTCTATATGTGCTAATGCATGTGATAGTTGGTTTAATTATATTGTTAAATAATCGATTTACTTGGCTTGTAAAATGTACATTAATTTTAACAAAAATCAGTATAAATCATTTTTGAAGCATTTTACTCACCCTGATTCTGGGATGTTCACTTGTTCGATTGATTGCTGATCAAATCAAATTGAATCTGATTTTTTTTTGGTTTAATTAAATCCGAATTCCATTATATGTATTTTATTTTTGAGATTTTCTATTTTAAGTCTGATCGATTTTTTTACCTATTAATGTTCACAAATGTGTACAATCTCGTTCATCTTATATTCTTATGGAATATGTAACAGGTCATTTATTGGTACATGGTTCAAGGCACTCACTTGTGTTATGTCCGCGAAATCACTCTGTGAGATATTCGTTGCATAATTTTCCTTGTACTATTCAAAGTTCAACACAAAACTTTCATCCATACAAATTTTAATGGCATTTTTTGTGTATATGATGTGTTTCGTTCCAAATATTTATTAATACAACAATAAAAATTTTACAAAATACTGAGTAATTAATGTCTTTCATTTTCTCCATAAATATTCCTCCTTAATCAAGACGAGCTAGTGCTCCCAGCTACACATACAATAACATGCATATTGTTGTCCAAATCAAGAATTTCATCACCAGACAAACATACACATGAAACTAATTAATGACGATAATGATATTGATTATGCACTAATAAAAGGTCTGCCAAAGTACAAAGATGTCGGCAAAATGCCAACTAGCTAATGAAACTTTATTTCAGCTCAACAATTAATATTGTGGAAGTACCAAACAAAATGATCATCTAATTTCTTAGCAATGTGAGTAGTATATTAAATTAACAGAAACAAACATTGATGGTTTAATTACTACTCCTATTTGATATAATGCTTGGTAAAAATGATGACATGGAGCCTGTATGTTTGGCGTTTCCCAGAATTTTTTCGTGTTTGACAAATGCCAAACAAACATGTTTTCTATTTTTCGAAATAAAATTTTCATCCATTAATTTTCTCAAACTACTCTCTTAAAAGCCAAACAAACAACAATTTTCTTATCTCTAAACAAAACCTATACAAACTCTACTTTGATTTGACATAAAGTAACATATCTCTTACACAATTTATTTCACATAACAAACATGATTTGTCATAAAGTCTTACACATCTTACATCTACAACCCAACTCTTCCAAAAAAACCTACACCTACTTTATTTCTCAAATCATTCTCTCAAAACCCAAACAAACAACATTACGCAAATCGAGATTATTTCACAAACCTCCACTACTCTCCCAAACTACTTTCCCAAACGCCAAACAAACAGGCTCAATTATTTTATTACAATTCATCATGCATTTATATTTGAGGATTGTAATATTATTATTTTAGCATGACCAACTTTTGAAGTACTCACTTTCTACCTTGAATTAGATATGCGTATAAACTAGTTTGCACGAATAGTTTCAGTGCTACGTATAAATATATATTTCTCAATAACTGGCCATATATTGATAAATATGAAAATTAAGGGACCCCCACCCACTCCCCTTTTTGGGGTAAATGTAAAATAATCTCATGTGTTATGCTAAATTTGCAAAAACTATCCTTTGAAATTTTTATTGAACTTCTTTGTATTTTCAAAAACCCTGCAAAAAATACCCAGTTTATAAAAAATAGGCCATTTTGGATCGACATATTTCAAGAAATCATTTTTAAAATACTTCAAGTTGATCCCCAAAACTTCACTTGATATATTTTTAAAATTATTTCTCGAAATATGTTGATTCAAAACAACTTATTTTTTACAAATTGGGTGTTTTTTACAGGGTTTTTAAAAACACAAAGAATTTTTTTTCACAGAATAGTTTCTTGCAGATTTAGCATAATACACGAGAATATCTTCCATTTCCCCCCCTCTTTCTACATGATTTTGTTGTATTAGTGGAGATATTTTGTTCCATTATGTAAGCTCAATTTTAATTTTTTATCTAAAGGGGCTATGATACCAAAAGTGCTATCTCATATAGCAGGGGACCAATGTTGCTGAGTGTCCAATCACTTGGCATGGAATTGAACATGCAAATTTTCCAATATTTAATATTCAAACTAGCTACTACCATCTTTGTAGTATAATAAAATACCAAATTAAATTCTTTAATTTTATATTAATTGTAAATGTAGATGTGTTTTAATTATTGTCCACTAGTTTCTCCTTTTTTCATAGATCAGCTGCATGCATGTTTTATGACTGCCCAAATTTTCTGAATTTAAGACAAGTACTACTTAACTATACGCCGACGGAAACGCAGTCCATAAAGTGACGTGAAATAAAAAGGTACGTACACTCAACTTTCTTTTTCACGTTTTTGTTCAGTGTAATTTAGCTGTGAATTAATTAATTAGTGTTATTGGCCTTTATTGCATTGTGCATTACGATAAAAGAGACTCAAACAGACTACTCTGTAATGTAATATTACTTGTTGCAGCCAGCAAATAGACAACTTGTCATATTTTCTTTTGGTCAATTTTGTCTTCTTTAAGTTTTCGTCGAAAAAAAATTCCTAGACCTTATGGTTAAGAAAACACCATATCATTCATTATGTTGATGTCATGATTTCATTATGAATGATGTGATGTGATCCTAGCCAGCAACTCTAGACAATTTTCCTTTATTTGGTTTGGGTAATAATGTCCCAGATGCAACGAAAGGAGAATACTTTATTTTGTGCGGTGATTGCATATATATAACAATGTTAGGTAAATACTGCTTAAAATTTAATGAATACTAGTATAATATAACTAGCGTGCTGGCAAGGACTGATCTATTCACATCCTTGGGGAATTTTGTTGAATGCTAGGGTGCAGGGCACTAGTCTGCAGCGGTTGATGATTGGCAAGTGTCATTTATTTATTTCTTTTATCTTGTTTTTCTTTTCTTCATGTGACACTTGTCAATCAACAGGGTTGCAACCTATCAACCAAGAAACCTCCTTGGGGGCTTCCCCCTCCCCCAAAGTTTTTTGATTTTTTTTTTTATTATGTGTATGTATATATAATTAATATTATATGCACCTACAAATTATGTAGGAAGAGAATAATATAACCAATTAAATGGATAATATTTCTTTCCAGAAGGAGATTGTTGAGATATCTAATATTGTTTCTACCAAATGAGTTTTATGAAACGAAAGGACGTTGTGCGCATTTTCGGTATCTTTTTTTTCTTCTTCTTAAATTGCTATTGTAATTTGCTTCCAAAATAGTTTTATTGAAGATTTATGTAATAGCATTTTTAGGTAAATTTAGCAAATAAAATAGTTGAGATATCATTGTCAGTTTTTTCATCGATAGTGAAGTTCGGACCCCCAACAATTTGATTCTGGATTCGTCCATGTGTCCTCGAGTTAGCTAAGTCGGAATTATATGATTCCCCAAATATGTCCTCATCATGCACTCGTTTTCCCTTGGGTTGTCATTTTTGGAAGACAAGCTTAACACTCATGATATGTAGGCTTATGCGATTCGAAAGATTAATTTCATGTCAAATTTATTTATTTGCAGGAATTCAATTGAGAATAATGGGCAATGAACAATTATTTGTACAACCATTTACTAGCTTTGAACAAAGAATTGTTCATTGCCCCATTATTCTCAATTGAATTTCTGCAAATAAATAAATTTGACATGAAATTAATCTTTCGAATCGCATAAGCCTACATATCATGAGTGTTAAAGCTAGTCTTCCAAAAATGAAAGAAATCTCAAATTTAATTAAAATACCAACATTTTTTGTGGAAGGCAGATTTCATAACTTTTCCCCAGTCTAACAATACAAGGGATCATTTTGGCTGAAAGAGATCTCAAATCCTGATAAATTGATATGTTTTGCCTTTTTTTATTATGAGAAATTGCTTTCATTACATAAAGTACCCTCGCAAAATTCGATGCATATAATAAAAGTTAAATACTGTATCCTTTTTACCGTGACTTCTATATTGTCTCATTTATCATTATCAAAAAGAAATTCCATATTGCCTCATTGGATTATTTAATTTGGCATGTCATAAATGTATTACAAATTTACATGAACATTCAGAACTTTATGTATTGAGACTGGATAATCAATTTCTCATCACTTGGTAAAGTGTTTTTGAACTATCATAGTCATATTGCTTGTAATTTCATAAAGTCATAATTTCAACCGTTAGTTTAGCAAGCACTATATTCTGTGTTAGTTAGTCAAAAACAAAAATAAAAATAAAGAAAGAATCAGACATATATATATTATTATTATCACTTAAAAGAAAGTAATATGTAAACACTGCTACTAAGCAGATGAGACTTCATTCTTCACGTTTCGATCCACTTGGATTTAAAGCCCACATAATAATAATTTTGCCCAAAACACCCTAAAGTTTGGCCCAAACAATTAATCTTGCTCTTCACATTTAGACCCAAAATTTCAAAAACTTAGATAGTCATGGATCAAAATTTGTTATTATATTGTATGTTTCAATTTAGAAAAAAATTCTAATTTTTTTTTTAAAAATATTTCGGAAACATTAAAATATATTTATTAAATACAAAATAAGATAAATAAATAGTTTCATCTTATTTTCGTTTTCATTGATTAAAAAAATAAAAATATTTAATATTTTAAAGAAAACGATGTAAATTTTGATCCATAGTTTTAATTAAAAATATTTTCGACTCTTGTTCTAATTGATTTGTTAGTTAGTTGTATCCACTAAATGAAATTGTTATCGATTTGACACCACTAGTAATAAAAAATTAATTGAAATACTATTTTTTTTTTATGAAATACGTACTAGTAACTTAAAACTCACGTTTTCTCATAAATATCCAAAATCAATTTCTATATATCTTCAACTATACTGATCTATTGATTAATCACATTCTATCCTTTAAACAAATCCAAATAAATTATTAATTTTTCCGGCCAATGAAAATTCTTAAACCAATCCAAAATAATCGAAATTATATCAAAAGCAATCCGAGTTTCATCGATCGATATCCTACCCACCAAGTCCTTATTTTAATATGTGATTCTGCAAAGGTGAAACATTAGAAGCGTCAAATCACTTGAAATGTTGCTTACTATTGTACTTCAATATATTTTTTGATTTAGTAATATTGATGTAATATGAAAGTTTCTCGTAACAAGAAAAAAATTGTAAACTATTATCTATATGGACAAAAAATTAACAAAAATAGCATACTTTCTTAGAACTTTAAAAGAAATCTTTATTCTATATATATATATAAAAGGTGAAATTTTTTAAAAAATCAAAAGTAATTTTAATATATTAGTCATTAATTAATAAGTTCACAAAGACCTTTGTCAATTCACAAGGGTGGGGTTTCAAATTTCACTTCATATAAAATAACATTCAATATTTTGTCAATAACTTAATAAAATAAAACTAAAAAGTAAAACAATAAAAAATGAATGGACCGTACCCCGATCTAACTCGTTGATTTTGGACCCGTTCTCATTGGTCCACAACCAAATCCGATTTAAGGTGATTTTTTTTGGAGCGACCATGTCACTAATTTGTGATTAACTCGGATCCAATCAATCTGATCCGATTCTCTTAACATTCACTGATTTTCATTAGCTATTTAACCTGTACTCATCTCTTTTAGAAATTTTCGTTCAATTGTATATACTTATTTAATTCATGTTCCTTACTCATGAATTGATTTGTATTTTCTCTATTGAAGTTGGATTGAAGAGAGGCAACCTTACACTGAGAGCCAATGATTTATTTATTGATTTAAGGGTTGGAAGAAGCATAGAACCCGTGATCTGAATTGATGAGTAAAAATAAAAATAAATGAATAATTTCTATATGTTTGAATGTTTCAATATTCATATAAAATATTATTATTCTACATATATATAAGTTTGATCTGGACCACTGAAGTTTCCACACTGAATTGGTGCAACGTATTTGAACATCAGTTGATTTTGAGATTTTTTTTCCACAAAATCAACTGAATTTTCTTATTAATTATACCCACATACCCCCTCCCAATATAATTGCTGCTACATAAGAAAATTCCCCATTAATAAGTTTAAAAAATTAATTTAATTTTGTTATGTTTTGCAAAAAATATAATTTGTTGAAATGTGTACGGTTGATTACAGAACAGTTCTGAATATATATTAAATGAGGGTTTTGCGAAAAAATATTGGAATATTGGAGAATCTAAAATTTTGAAATAAAAAAAAAAATGCTTGAAAGTATTTAAAATCATGCATGTGTGACTATGTATAAAAATGTAGAATTTAAAGTTTATGCGCCAAGATATTTGATAGACTATATATGCTATCTACCAATATTGTTTGGACATTTTTGGTAGTTTCGGTTAACCAATCAATTTATCATAAATTCTTTAGTAATGGCGGGTCAACCACCATTAAACCCGCTAATGTTCACTTAATATAATATCTTGCTGGAAATTTGTCAGCATAAAACATATAAAAAAAGATACCGCTTATTTTTATGATTAGTAACTATTTTGTCTCTTTTCAACATTTAAATACTAATTTCAAGGCTTAGCAACACATCAATAAACACCATTATATATAACTATCTCGACCGTCAGGTCCGTCACCCTCGTTATTTAGGAGAGGATCTTTGCTCGACAATAGAAACGATAGGACAAGTAACTTATACGTACATTCAGTGAAGTTCGAGGATGAAAACAAAATAGAATACAAAAAATTGATCAAAAATGAAAAATAAGTAAAAAGGGTAAAATTACATTATTCTTCTATAAATTAAGTAAAAAGTGAACGTAATCTACAAGACATTGTATAATAATTTATTAAATATTTTGCTCTCACTACAACAAATATGACCTATAGTATCAATGAAAAATGTTATTAGTTATTTGAATTGTGGCATTTTTCAGTTTAATGGCATTTTTTAGAAGTGCCACGTGTAGCGATGTGGCTAAAGGTCATTGACATTTACAATTGTCACTATCATATCATTTAATGACACCTTAAAGTATTGTAGTATTTATATTAGATAACATTTACAGTTGCCAGAATAATTGTATAGTCTAACATGTCAAAATGCCACAAATTATGAATATAATAACATTTATAAATGTGAAAAATCACCATATATATGGCATGTTGAAGTGCCACAGGACATTGATGTTGTATCATTTTTAAATATCACAAGAATAAAAATTAGTAGCAATTTAAAATGTAGGAAACGAAGTATACGGCAACACTTTTTAATATCACAACTTTTGATAATAATTACCTTTTCAAATGCCACAAGTGTATAATTTTGTAACATTTTTATACGACAACAAAAGTTTGTACAATAACATAAAAAAATGCCAGAAAAAATGCATTCAACATTTTATAATGCCACCTTGAATATATTAAATATTATATCAAAATTATTGTCGATAATTAAATCATATAACACATTTAACATTTTTCATTTATTATTTATAAATTATAAAGTAATTGGCTAAAATTAGTTTTTTGACTAAATATATATATGAAGTTGAAAATTCATAAACTAAATCAACATTAAATGCGAATTACATAAATTAAATAATAATATCATAAATAAAAATAACTCAATTCGATACAAAAGTTCGATAATATCATTATTCAAATGTAAGATTATTCATCTTTCTAAAAAAAAAAGGACGTAAAATAATTAAAAATCTACTTCAAGCCTGGGAATACACTCCAAAAGCATGACACTTAGAAGGAACTCGAACATTTAAGAGCCGAAAACCTACAGAATAAGACAATATTACAAAAATTAGCATATTTTGTTAAACTTATGTGATATTTATTTAGTTCAATTATTGAATTACTCACAATTAATTTAGACATTTGGAGTTTGTAGCTCTGTTGGAAGTGAAAAATCCATGTCTTGAGGAATCTGCAGCATAAGAAAATATTCAATAAAAATCAACACTATCAATTATTCGAAAAATCGACATTCAAATACTTAAAAAAATGTATTGTTATGTACCACAAATGCTTTCGGCCATGCGATATAAGTTCCAACAGCTTGTCCAATAGTCTTGTACTGTCCAAGTGACCTAACCAAACGTTCATTCGGCTTCACAGGAACTTGAACATAAATCTCCCAATAATTAGATCCCAACTCTTGTTCACCAACCTCATTAGATGGATCAGTACTATACAACAGTCCAATAGCAATTGTTTCTGTAGGCTTAATAATACTCTTCAGACACACAACAGAACCAATCTGAACTCATATAGAAAAACAAATACATTATTTAGAATAATACTCTTTGAATACACTACAGAACCAATCTGAATTCATAAATTAAAATACATTACTTAGAAAAACATCACTACACTTGAATTATAAAAAAAAATTGTGAGAATTAGGGGAATCCTTGTTACTTCTTTTCCAGTGAAGTTAACGTGATACTTACGGGTTAATGGTTGAACTCTACGATATTTTTATTCCCAGTCTAGTTAATATTAACTATAAAAAGTTAATAGTAGTACTATAAAAAAGAATGTAACTTACCAATGGAATTTCACTGCCACCAGTTGAGGAAAAAGACCACTCGTGTCGATTTGCCACTTGCAAAATATGGCCTAAATCATCATGAGCCTATCACAAATTACAATAAAATTAGACAACTAAATACCAAAAATAGTGAAAGTGAACAACTAATAGTATAAAAATCTGTAAACAAATTAAAAAACTAATAGAATGAACATAACCTTTGAGGTATCTTGAGTTGGATTTGGATGGATTTGCTCGCACAAATTTCCGGATTCAAGTTGATGGAGTTTAAAGTTTAAATCTTTGACTTGCTCTTGCAAAGTATTAATAATCATGTAATTATTTGTTGTGCGACTAGGCTTGTCACGATATATATGTGATGGACAAACTCCACAACCATATGTACGAACATGTCCATTTTTGTCGTTACCCATGACTTGAGCAAACGAGTCATTTCTTGATATATCTTCATTTGTCTCATTACCACTTTCCTTTCTCCTTATTTTCCATATCCATCTATAAGAAAAATAAATATAAGTTCATTATCATATATAAACTTATCAGAATGATATTACATATAATATGATTTTCAAATCTACATTGATATTATAAGATTATATATAAGATTTAACATACAATTGCATCTTTCACGGGTGCGCTTTGAGTGCCATCTTTTCTTGTAAAACAACTTTTGAACATTTGTGCACGAGTCGGAGGATAATTAAGAACTTTTGCCTGGAAATAATTGGAGCTCGTCATGAAAAATGTACCAAAATTTAAGATAATAATATAAAGAATACATACAAAGAGATAGTCATCAACCTTTTCTCTCCTAACTCTTGCAAAACTTTTTGGTCCCCGTAGTGTGATTATAGAAACGTTGCGCACGACTTGCCTGATTTTTTTCTACTAGTTTCTTGTGCCTTTTCAGAAGACCAATACTTCACTAGGTATTCAAATTGCTCTTTGTCCACCCTTTCGTCTCTAAAATTTATTTGGTCATCATAAGATAAATCTGTTCTATAATATTTCTTTTTCAACTGCGCCCTCCAATCTCGTAGCTTCTTCCCAAGGTTTTGCATCACCCAAGTTTTAACGGAATCATGAAGATCAAACTTGGTCTACAACAAAAATTTATACAACTAAAGCTTGTTAGTTATTTTAACTAGATAACCTGTATATATTCAAATATTTCAGAGGAAGTCTACATACAAGAACATGATATATCATTCCTAAACAATTTTAGATAAAATATAGAAAAGAAAATCATCAAACTTTATTGCAATAACTTATATGCGATTTGAATAAGATTCTACTCAAATGCAAAAGTAGAATTTATATACAACTAACAAAGTTCGTCACCTGTAAAACCCTCCAAAATTTGTCTTTAATATCATGAGGCACTTCGTGCCAACTTGAGTAGGTCAATGGAGTAATGTTCTTATCCCTTATGATGGTCCCCATAAAGTTAGACAACTTGGTAGCTACCTCATCATCTGGCTGCCCAAACTCATTGTAACTCACTTTAAGGAGTCCTTCGCTTTCACGTCTACCCCATATACCACGCATTAGTGTGGGGCTAGCAGTTCTCTTTCTACCTACATTATTAAAAAATAATTATAAAATGTTACTCATTTCAGAATGAGACAAAGTAATATTTATCAAACATATATATAAAATGTATCATGTAGCACCGGTATTCGATAGGTCTTGAGTTTCCGCATCACTATCCGATTCTGGAGGCTCATTAAGACGACTTTCCATGTAAGGATCCATTGATATCCTAAGAGCAAAAAAAACAGATTGAAATTATATTTTTTTATTCTGAACTTCAGATTAAATATCTAGTTCATAAAAAAAGACAAAGGTTTGCAAGCATTATGCATAGGAAAAGAGTGCCATTCTATTTAATTAGAAACAATATAACATTTGCAAGCATTATGCATAGGAAAAAAAATTGGAAATTCAATCCCCAATTTTTTTTTAATTATGAACAGTTATGTTAAACTCACAACTGTTATTCATTCTTGAATATACCATAGTCAGATAAATTCTTAGAACCTCCAAAAGAATAGTAAAAATAGTAACATGAATATTATATTGCACCACAAAAAATAAAATGTCAAAAAGCCTCATACCTTGTCCTCTTGCAAATCTATTGGATTGTAGAGAGTGAAACACGACAATTTTTATTTTGTTGCAAAGCGGAAAAAACAAACATATAGTACCCATGAATATAAAGCCTCGATTTCCCGCACTTGATCACTATTTTGCAAATAGTTATCAACATTTTCCGTAGATGATTGTGCAGTCATATCAAACGAATCCCTAGGAACTATCTTGATAGCTATATGCCAGTCCTTGTGCTTGAGGTCTTTCAGGTACATGACTTGCGCTGCTTGAGAAGCTAAAATAAATGGCTCTGCATCACCCATCAAGTGGTTGAAGTTAATGAGCATGCAATCTTTCTCATTTCGTTTTCCTCTCTGCGAAACCCAATCGCATTTAAATAACACAACCCTTTTTTCAAACAAGTCAACTATATCTGTCAAAACTCCATAGTATGTAATATCACTGACTACAGGATTTCTATCTCTTCTACTCGCAAAACTGTGTGTTTCTGCGGTCACAATAACCCCATTGTTTTTGTGTTTTTCCGCCTAACCTCAATTTCCTTAGTGTGAAATCTAAAACCATTAATAATAAACTTTTTGTAACTAGTGAAAACTTTTTGAGGACCTTGAGCTAAGATTTTTAGATCTTCACATAATGGATTTTCCTCCAAGCCTAGAGAAGCAACCTGCGTAAAGTAATAATAGATAAATTGTTTTTGTTAAATTCTATATAGAGATATGACTACAGTATATGAAACTTACTTGATCATGAAACCACCCAGGGAACTGCTCGCTATGAATTTTTTCTTTGTCCCAGTCTCGTAAATCGGGATATTGTTGAGAAATCATATCAAAGTGCTTACTATTTTTTAATAAAAAAAAATGTTATTGCTAATATTCGAGAAGGTATCTTGTAGAATAAAATAATGTAGTCAGATTTAGGTACGATTCACTTACACTTTATAAGGCTCAACATCTTGGCAATTGAATAAAACGTATAGATGTGCTTTAGCCCTAGTATTGTCATCCAAAACTTTTACTGTTCCCATTCCTAGTGGTCGGCCCTGGCATTGAAAAGACAGGCAAACACACCTTCTATGATACCACCGTCGTCATTGTTACGTGATGGCCGATTTAGTCTTGTCTCTACACCCTCCATATAACGTGAACAAAATGTAAGACATTCATTAACCAAATACGCTTCAGCAATGGAGCCCTCTGGATGACTTTTACTTTTCACATACGACTTAATTCTAAGAAGATATCTGTTGATTGCAAGTTCAAAAAAGTTCTTCAATTAAAATACACATATAATTACTATGTATTAATTAAGAAATACAACAAAAAGTTGAACTTACCTCTCAACTGGATACATGTGTCGATATTGAGCAGGACCAGCAAGTTGAGCCTCTCTTGGCAAATGGACGAGGAGATGCACAACAATGTCGAAAAAAGCAGGGGGAAATATCTTTTCTAGTTTACATAAAGTGATAGAGATCTCCTTTTCAAGATGTATAAAGTCTTCTGGCTTGTTCACTTTCGAATATATTTCCCTGAAGAAATTGCTCAACTCGACCAAACATGCACGCACTTGTGGGCTCAACATCCCTCTAACAGCTAAGGGAAGTAGTTGTTGGATTAGAATATGGCAATCATGACTTTTCATTCCAAATATTTTCTTTTCTTTCAGATTGACACACCTAGAGATATTGGCAGCATAGGCATCAGGGACTTTTACATTTTTCAGAAACCTGCAAAATGATATTTTCTCTTCTTTTGTCAGTGAGTAACACGCAGAAGGCAATATGGTTTTATTATTTTGCCCTCTTTTAGGATGTAGTTCTGGCTTTAAACCCATCAACTCTAAATCAAGACGTGCATTTAATCCATCTTTTGTTTTCCCTTCCAAATTCAATAGTGTCCCGATAATGCTCTCACATACATTTTTCTCAATGTGCATTACATCAAGATTATGACGAACAAGGTTATCCTTCCAATATGGCAACTCAAAGAATATGCTTCGTTTTTTCCAATTGTAAGGTAAGTCCGGATTGGTACAAGTTTTCCCAAATTCAATTTGAAAACCTTCTAACATTTCCAGTATTGTACAACCGTCTAAAGGCACTGGTGCTGATCTATTTTCCTTTCCACCATGAAAAGATTTATCGTCTTTTCGAAAAGCATGTTTTTTTTCCAAAAACCGACGATGGCCCATGTAGCTAAACTTTCGACCATGTTTAAGCCATGTAGAACATGTCTCTTTATGACATACTATACAACCATATTTTCCCCTAGTGCTCCAACCTGACACATAGGCAAGCCCTGGAAGATCACTAATTGTCCACATCAGTGCTGCTCGCATTAGAAAATTGGTCTTTGTAGATATATCATATGTCATAACCCCAGGGCCCCATAACAAATTCAGTTCATCTATCAACGGTTGTAGGTATACATCAATGTTATTTCCAGGTGAAGTGGGACCAGGTATAATCATGGACAAAATTAAGTTATCGGGTTCCATGCACATCCAAGGTGGCAAATTGTATGCCATCAAAACTACTGGCCATATACTGTATGTAGTGCTCATGGTTCTAAAGGGGTTCATTCCATCAGTGGCTAAACCAAGTCTAACATTTCGAGGCTCAACTGAGAAGTCTGGATTTTTATGATCAAATGTCATCCATGCTGGAGAGTCAGCCGGATGTCTCATAGAACCATCTTTTGTCCTATCTTCTTTGTGCCATCGCATAAATGGAGCAGTCTTAGAAGACATAAACAATCTTTGTAATCTAGGAATTAGTGGAAAGTACCGTAAGACTTTAGCAGGAACTTTAGAGGATGCCATTTGAGAAGAAGTTGAACTACTAGAATTATCCTCAGGTATCACGTATCTAGATGTGTGACATTTAGGACATTCTGTAGTATCCTGGTATTCTTTTCGGTATAGTATGCAATCATTTGGACATGCATGAATTTTGTCATAAGAAAGACCCAATTTTCCAATTATTTTTTTCATTTCATAGAAGGATGTGGGGTAGCGATTCACCATCAGGAAGAGCAGCTTTTAGCAAATTAAGCAACATGCTGAAACTATTGTTACTCCACCCACCAAGACATTTAATATGAAATAGCTGAACTATAAAGCTAAGTTTTGTGTACTTCTTACATCCAGGATAGAGTTCCTTGTTGTCCTCCCCAACGCAGTTGAAAAAAATTTTCAGCTTCCGGATTTGGCTGGTCTTCTGAACCCGGAGAATTATTATTCTGACTATCATGGGAAGTTGGAATATTGAATGCCTGATGTAGTAAACTTTCCATGTCAATATCCATGGACGATATATTGTGATTGTTATCCTCATTTTCTGGAGTCAAAGAGGATTCTATTTCCTCGTGGAAGATCCATGTAGTATAATCTTCAAGAATACCAATTGCTATTAAATGATCATTATACAACTTCTCGAGCGACTGGTAATCGAAGTTTACACTTTTTACAAGGGCAAAGAATCATTTCATCATAATTTTTATTTTGAAACGCAAAATCAAGAAACTTTTTTACTCCTTCATCATATACATCACTCAACCTGGATTGCTTCATCCAGCTTTTATCCATAACTTTGTTCTGGTTCGCTATGTATTTAAAAAAAAAAAAAAGATTAGCAGCTATAAATCTAACAAGAAGAAGGGGCGGACATAAAGGCAAGATGATTTATTTTAATTAAAAACTTGATGACTATATTAAATGGACATTACATTCTCAACACCTGTTCTTCCTAGAGAAATGGGAAGTTAATATAAAGCTAACACATTATAATTTCAATGAAATAAAATGGTTGAGAAAAGAAACATTCATGGAGATAACTGAAAATAGAGACTTTTCTAAAGAGCAAGAAATCAGTTTGAAGAGCATTCATATTACCTTGCTAATTTAACGGTGTTAGTTACAGAAATAGAACCTTCTTCATCATTAACAAAAAGTAAGTATGCAGCCAACTCTAAAAACTGAAAAAATAAAATTTTATTATGTTGAGCAAACACAACAATTTCAAAGGAGGAAAAATCTACTACTATTAGGCATTTTATCAAGCAAGTGGTGGGCATGAGATAAAATCGGAGCTAACCCAATCTAAAGATTGGTGATAACCCAAAAAGATTCCCACACTCAAACTTTCAACAACTGAATTCGAAATGAAAGGAATTTTTCATTGAAATTCGTTAACAAAATTCAGAAAATTACAACACTTAACTCTATACAACACAAAAGGAAATATTACAGTAAATAAAAAGAAAACCCAAGAAGAAGTTAAACATGAAAGAAACTCACATATTGCATATGTGAAATCAAATTAGTTATTCAAGAAGCACCACCGTCGGGTTCAAGAGTGTGTGCTGAATGTGAGAGCCCTTTGTTTGTTGAACTTTAATTTAATAGTTGGTGTGTGTAGATTAGTTCTGTAGTTTTCCTTTTTGTTAGTTATTGAGATTACCTCCAATTTTCTTTTCTTTTTTTAATGTCATAAAATCCCTGCTTTCTTTTTAAGGTCTTTAGTTTTTTAGTTTTTTTTTTTTAATTTCTCTTAGTCATGAGAATTTCTCATTTAATGAATCCAACAAAATTAAAATGTCACTGAAGTAAGCTTAAAGTGTTGATTTTCAAATATATTGTGGCATTGTATTTTGTGTTATTAAAATAAATATTCATGGCATTTAAAGGAATTAATATTCCCAAAATGATTAAATTAAAAAATGTCATTGTAGGTAAATACCATTTTTAGTGCTATTTACAAAAGTAATGCCACAGTAACAAGGTTTAACACTTTTATTTAATGGCATTTTATTCTCAAACAATGCCACAATATTTAAAATGTTAGCTTCAATGCCACTAATTTTATGTGGTTAGTTTAAAAGTTTCAACATTTTCTTACATATGCCACCGGATTGAATTTGTGTAACACATAGTGTTAAAATGCCACAAAGTAGATGCCATTAAAGGTCATATTTGTTGTAGTGTCTATTAATTGAATACTTATTAATCTCATATTCTCAACAAATGTATACTTAATTAATTGGTTGCATGTATGATTTGATCATATTGTATTACTCAGTGTTACCCGAAGGATCAAGTAAAGCGCATACGAATGGATAATATAGTGAAAGAAAAAGCATTAGGAAAACAACACATAATTTATTTAGTACTATTATTGATTTTCTTGAATATAGATAAGATTGTGGAATAAACAGAAAATTTGTAGAGGGGAAAAAGAGAGACAAAAAAGTTATGAAAAGAAGAGCTTTGTGCTAAACAAATTATTGTGTTGAATGTTGATGGTGTGGTGTATAGTATACACCACTCTTCGGTTCCCACTAATCATGGAAAGAAGCACGTTATTAAAATGAAATAATTATTCTAAAGTATCAAAAACTAAAGAAAGCAAAAAACAAAAAAAAACAAAAAAAACCAAAGTAACCTTTTTTAGGCAAAAATATAAGTGGTATATTAAAAATATGCACTTATCATTCTAAAATAATCTTTAAACACGTGACATAAGATAAAACACAATATAGATACTCTCCCTTACTTTTGCTTTATTGAGTTTTGGTATAAGTTTTAGATAAAAGTTAAAAATGTGAAATATTGTGTATCTTTACATTACATTTATGTTCTTAAAAAAAATAGTGGTAAAGAATTGCTAATGTCAAATAATTACTTTAAGAGAGATGATATATTAAGAAAAATAATTTCATTCTAGGAAAAAGAGTATTTTTTTAAAACATCTTAAAAATGAAATAAGAGCATAAAAAATAAAAATAAAAATAAAAATAAAAGGACGGAATTAAGGAGTATCATGGAGAAATAAAATTTTATAATATTTGAATTGATATACCATATCTTGGAACTTCAAGCGTGAAATTCACATAGAAAACACGTGTTATACAAGAATGATCAAAACAACATAAAACCGACCCCATCGATCTCTCTTAATGTCCAAATATGTGGTCAATCAAGTCGGTTAGCTCGAGCATTCATTAATGCCTCGACATTTTGGCTTAAGGAAGTAAATTTAGGCTTTTAGATCCCATTCGTTGAATCGACAGAGTTCACTCTAATTTTGCAATCTTTGCATTAGCTTATTGACCTTAGTTTCTGAAAATTTCACACGAAACTATTATGACTTGATTTGGACATCTGGACCAATCCTTAAACTTTAATTTTGATTAGTCTAATTAAATGAAGATATCCTTCATCAAAATTTATCAATTTGATTTACTAAAAAAGTGGGAGCAACTCTCCTTTTTTTTTTTTGTGTGTGCGTGTGTGACTTGAGAAGAAAAAAAGAAATTGACATGGTCCTATATTTATACCTTCAGCCGTAAACTATGAACCAAAATTGAGAAACAAACCAGGTCATTTTCCTAAGTAAAAACATTTCTCTTTCCTCCTGACCAAACAAATAAACATTTCTCTTTCCATTTTCACATTTAGATTTATTTGAGCAATTCAAGAGTTCTTCTTTACATTAAATGTTCTTAAATATTACTATAAATATACTTATTTTGAAATTAGAATAACACTTCAAAAAATAATTCTTACCAAATTTTATCTACATACACTTGTCTAAAAAAACTTTATTAACAAAATAACCAACTACAATATAAAAATAAATACATGTTAATTTTTAATTAGATCAAATGAGAATAAAATGAATACTGAATTATGCTTTGTAATTATTTTCAAAAACTATCAAAGCATTTATATATTTTTATACTGAATTCGCACGATTTGACTGGTCAAATATCATTAATACCCCTTCCCCCCCCCCCCCCCCTCTCTATTAAAACCCGTTCCAATTACCATTTATCCCAGATCTGAATTCAATCCCCACAAAACAACCTCCCTGCCCTGAACAAGGCGGCGCGTGTATTTCCTCCGCCATCTTCAATGGGCCAAACAACCTCCACTACCTCCTCTCCTCCTCCGGAAACTCTAGTTACTCAGCTTCCGTACATTTTTAACGAACAACACCACCACGACTACACGTCGGAGATTCCCGATGAATGCTTAGCTATAATCTTCCAAACCCTAAGCTCCGGCGACAGGAAACGCTGCTCCTTAGTCTGCCGCCGTTGGCTCGCCGTGGAGGGACAGAGCCGCCACCGTCTCTCTCTCAACGCCTCCACCGAAATCGCCGCTCACCTTCCTTCTATCTTCACCCGATTTGACTCAATCACGAAGCTCGCCCTCCGCTGTGATCGCAAATCCGTTAGCATAAACGACGACGAATTGACATTAATCTCCCTTCGCTGCCACAACCTCACTCGCCTGAAGCTCCGTGGATGTCGCGAAATCTCTGACCTAGGCATGTTGGCTCTGGCTAAAAATTGTAAGTCATTGCGTAAATTTTCGTGCGGATCGTGTATGTTTGGAGCTAAAGGAATGAATGCTCTATTGAATAATTGCTCCACTTTGGAAGAGCTTTCTGTAAAACGTTTGAGGGGAATTAATGATGGATTTGCGGCTGAACCAATTGGACCGGGTATTGTAACGACATCGTTGAAGTCAATTACGCTGAAGGAGCTCTATAATGGACAGTGTTTTGGTCCTTTGATTATTGGATCAAAGAATTTGAAGAGTTTGAAGATATTGAGGTGTTTGGGTGATTGGGATAGATTGTTGGAGGAGATGACTAGAAGAAAGAGCTGTTTGACGGAGATTCATTTGGAGAGGCTGCAGGTGAGTGATTTGGGGCTAATGGCTATTTCGAAGTGTCCCGATTTGGAGATCTTTCACTTGGTCAAGGCTCCTGATTGTTCCAACGATGGTATTTCAGCCATTGCGGATAACTGTAAGCTTTTGAGGAAGGTTCATATTGATGGTTGGAGGACCAATAGGATAGGTGATGAGGCATTAATTTCAATTGCGAAAAGCAGTGTCAATCTTGTCGAATTGGTGCTTATTGGGGTGAATCCAAGTTCCGTGAGCTTGATGGCATTGTCGGCGAATTGTCAGAAGCTGGAAAGGTTGGCCCTTTGTGGAAGTGAAACCATTGGTGACCCTGAGATTTTGTGTATTGCTGAGAAATGTACAGCTCTGAAGAAGCTTTGTATAAAGAGCTGCCGCATAACTGATTCTGGGATTGAGGCATTTGCTTTTGGGTGTCCAAATTTAGTGAAGATTAAGGTTAAGAAGTGTAGAGGAGTTACAAGTGAAGCTGGGGATTGGCTTAGGGCAAGGAGGGTGTTGCTAACAGTGAATTTAGATGCGGATGAGATTGAACCAGAGGCTATAGATGCAAGCACAAGTGATGGAGGTGCAAATGAAGATGGTGTGGAGTTCCCTCCAATTGTTAGCAGTGGTGGCAATGTTGTGGTGGTGGCTGGTGTTGATGCTCCATCAACGAGTAATGGAGGTCGATCTTCCAATAAGTCGAGGTTTAACCTTTTACCTGTTAGGACTCTTGTGGCATGTGCTTTTAGAAGATTATCAAATGGTAATGGTTGTTCAAATGATAGAGCTTATGAATCAACTGAATGAGTTGGAAATATACAATTTTTTGTTTGTTATCAAGCATAGGGTAATTACATTCTCTGTGTTTTGAACTTGTGTTGTATCTTGCTCTTCTCAAATTTGTGTAAGCTATATTCGGTTTTCTATAATACTGTGAAAGAAGATTGTATCACATATCTAATAGGTACATAAACTTCCATCTTCATCAGTGGTTTTGGTGATTCAAATAGTTTTTGTTTCTTTTATAAGCCCCAAAATTGTTCTCGCGATATATCTTTACGAAAGCTCGTCTATCAGATGCTTTTGGATACATTTGTCCTAATAAATTGTGTCTGCTATTTGTATTCATGGCTAATTTTCTTTTTTTTTTTGAAAAATTATTATTCTAAAATTACAAGTACTGAATTTTTCATGCTCGGGCTCTGGTGAAATGATTATGGTATTTCCATTGCTGTATTGTATTTATTTAGCATGATTTATTCACATTAGATGTATAAGATATATGTCGTCGAAATTCTCATGATCTTAGGAATATTTTCAAATTTTAAATTTCTTTTATGGGAAGATTGTTAAAGCCATTTATTGGAAATTACATGAGCATCTATCAATACTCGAAAGTTTCATATCTGAAGTGGGGTTTCATGCTCGAGTTTTAGGAAAAAGCATCTCCAAGTGGTCAAAAAGTTTGGTGCAGCTAAAGCATTCACGTGAATTTATAAAAATCTAGAAATTTGGATAAAGAAAAAGAGGGGAGAAAAAGTGATTGCCAATTTGGCTTAAAAAGGCATGAATAAACATATGAGCTCTATTGGTTTATTTATGTTCTTTAGCAAAGTTATATAGCATCATATAAAGGGCGAGGTCTTGACTTTTGTTTAGAGCTTTTAGCATTGTTTAGATGTACTCTTGCCCTGTTTAGTTTCATTTGGTTTGGATGATTGGTTGGATATTTTGAAGATTCTACTGAAATTTGTTTGGAAATAATTGAACCATGACTTCAATGTATTTTTGTTAGAATTTTTTGAATTGTAAAATAAAATTAATTAAATGGTGTGTTGAGTTTGGAAATGTAGGTTATGATGGGTTCAATGTATTTTGGATGTTGGAATTTTGGGGAAAGAAAAGTTGGTTATAGATGTCAAATCATGTTATTTGAGTTAAATTAATTGATATTACAGTGTATGGTGATTGATTTGATTGAAAGTATTATTATTTTAAGTTGAAATACTAGTTTCACGAGATTTGGTCAGTGAAAATCATTACAGATGATGTTTGGTCCAGTGAAAATTCGGAGCTTAAGCAAAAGTAGGTTTTTTGCACTTTGCGCTCCGAAACATGGAAAATAGGCACTTTGAACCCTCAAAATTCAGATTTAGCACTTTGCACCCTCAAAATATGAAAAATTTAGCACTTTGCACCATCTCTTATTTTCAAGAAAAAATGACCATCGGAGTCAAGGCCAAAATAGGTAATTCAATTGTAGATCTTTAACACTTTGCACACCCAAAACAAAATTAGCACTTAGCTCTCTCGAATTTTTCATATTTCGGAAATATAAGAAAAGGTGCAAAATGCTGAATTTTTCATAGTGCAAAGTGCTAAATCTGAGTTTGAGGGTGCAAAGTGCCTATTTCCCATTTTGGGGGTGGAAGCAAAAATGGATCCAAAGTCCAAACATGGCATTATTGTTTCTAAGTTCGAACTGTTTCTGATAGATTAATTTTTAAGTGTTAGCATTATTTTTTTGGGTATGGAAAGATCTACGGCTGTTCTGTACCTATCTATGTTCTTACAAATCTTTTTGTTATTCTTTGCAGTTTATCAATTTCAAGTTCATCGAATGGTTATAGGCTATAGGGGGTCCCATTCAAAAGGGGTTTTTATAAGTTTTAACGCCTTTTTAAATTTTTTTTTTTTTTAAACTGTTGCATTTGTAGGAAAAATATGTAAGCCCCATGTGACAATACCAATGAATTCCAAAACAAAATGGAACGTATTGGGTTGACTCGTTTTGTATGAGTCAGGTTCGGGTTCAGCATCCAAATATAAGAATATTTCGAAAGAAAAAGAAAAAATTAGAAGTGAAGCGGCTCATTTTCAAAGTTGGGTTAGCCCGTCAAAGTTTTGTGGTTGAGTCCGGGAGTCCACCCGTCAAAATATGGGCACATATATAATCCAAAAGAGAAAGCAAAAGTAGAAAAATTTGAGTGGGTTTGTATCTCAATTAGGATTGACCCATTAAAGTGAATAATTTGGGCCCACCCATAAGAATTTCGGTCTAATTGAATTTTCCCTAATGCAATATGTCTTGACCTGTCGACTCTTTATCTGAATCAGGATAGGAACTGATAAAATATATGCAAATCTAGGTTGCACGTATACTCTGAAAAATGATCCCGTGCAGTATTCAGTATTCTGAGAATACGAATATGCGTTCGATACGTGTACGGTACGCCATCTGGAATATTCTAATTAAATTAAATAAAAAATCATTCGGATACGGGTACAATACTTTTTTTGGAGTATCCTGGAAGTTTTGGATACGCACGGGGTGTTTTTGTTAGTTTTTCAAAGTTATGGGTTAAAATACTCGTGATGTTTAGTTGAAAATTTCAAATCAATACGGGGTCTTAGACAATTTTAGTGTATAACTTTTATGTATTGTTGTCCAACCCGAAACTAAACTAGTAGACAATATCTATTTTGAATATGATCTTTTGCTTTTGTGGTATAAAAAAATGATCAAATTAGTTATGTTGTTATGCATAATATAAAATTATTTTGTTTTATATGCGTATCTTTGCCGTATCGAATCCTATAAATTTTAAAAATTTGTATCACCATATTCGTATCGTATTGTATCATATCGCCGTATTCGTATCCGTGCAATTTAGATGCAAATTAATCCTACTCTTTACGAGTCTAATTGTAACCTTTTTTCCTTTTTTATAAATAACTTATGTGACTATTGGTTTGGCTAATCTACTTGCATATATTTTATCAGGTCCTATCCAGATTTCATTTAAAACCTTTTTTTTTCAACAAATTCAAATAAAGACTCGGTAGGTCTTAAAGATAGACCAAAACTTGGAGTATATAACAATCTGTTAATGTGTAGATTTTTATTTTTTAAGAATATTCTGATTTTAGATTTAATTTAATTTTTAGAGACATATCATCCAATACTACAGACAACAATCAATATCGTAAAAGGCTATTACATGTTAGTTTTTTGCACCACAATTTATCCATATGACCATTTTTTATAGAATTAATTTCTAAATGTTTGTATTCAGTTTTGTGTGTGCATATGTTTGTTAGACTTTTTGGCATTGTATG
Organism: Penstemon davidsonii; assembly: GCA_034814905.1. Lineage (NCBI taxonomy): Eukaryota > Viridiplantae > Streptophyta > Magnoliopsida > Lamiales > Plantaginaceae > Penstemon > Penstemon davidsonii. The sequence goes on from JAYDYQ010002688.1 coordinate 13,610,255, forward strand.
TGGTCACATAATTATTGAGGACCTAAAGGATCTTGAGAAAATCTCGTTTTTGGAACCCCCTAAAAAAATTCGAGTTTATGTTGAAAAATCAAGGACTAAAATGAAATAAACTCACATTTGCAGTTTTGCCTGCTAGATCTCATCAGAAATTAATTTATTACCACTGCCAAACATAAATATAAAATCTGAAATAAAATAAAACAAATCTCGGAACCCCAATGGAGACCACACTTGGCGGTTCCGCTTCAATCACTGACACAACCACTGCAGCCGCCGCGGCAACGGCAGACGATCAGTCCTCAGTTACACCCAGCACCGCCGTGTCACGGTGGATGTTCACCATTTCGCAGCGCTTCCAACACTTTCTAGACAAGTCGACGCCGCACGTTCGACACCGTTGGATCGCGTTCCTCTGCATCGCATTCCTGTACGTGGTGCGGGTGTACCTGGTTGAAGGTTTCTACGTGGTATCATACGCACTCGGCATCTACATACTTAACCTCCTAATCGGATTCCTCTCGCCGCAGATCGACCCGGAATTGTCCGAAGGCCCGACGCTTCCTATTCGGGGCTCCGACGAATTCCGCCCCTTCGCACGCCGCCTTCCCGAGTTTAAATTCTGGTGAGTTGCTTTTTTTTTTTTTCCCGATTATTTACTAATTAGGGCATCATGACTTATATAATATTTTTATTAGGTTGCGCGATTAGGACTCTTTATTTTGTGTAAATTAATTATTCTGAATTGTGATTAAAGTTGAAAGGGTTTTGTTTTGTAAATTGTTACGTTTTAATTTTGCAAGCTTAAAAGGAGGAGGAATAACATTCCTTTATATATCGCCTTAGTAATTTGATTTCCCCTTTTGCTTTCTGTTGTTATCAATCCGTTGTTTCTGAGGTATAAGTTTTTAGAGAGACCATGGATCATATTTTGTAAGTGATAAGAAGAATAGCTCAGGCAAGTGTTGAATGAGCTGAATAGATAGAGTCAACTAGTTTTGGTTTTTCGAGGTTTCTATTTGTATTAGTGTTGCAATTGATACAAGGGTGATTACGAACCCTATTAGACTTCAAGTTTGTGCATTTCTTTTATAACCTGAAGTAAAATATGTTGAATATGAATTCATAGTAAGAATGGGATGTTATAGTATCGAATTAAGTTAGCAAATACTGGAAATTAATGAATTCCTCGAGGAGTTTGTGCTTTTTCTAGGGCAATGGGTAAAAAAAAAAATTTTTTTGTAACTTTATAAATTGTTAAGACTGACTTATTTATGGCCATAATGCTTGAGCTCAATATGGAGTGATGATTGTCACTTCGCAAGTTTTTTAATAGCTAAAATCTTGTCGTAATATATTTTAGGGATCGTTAAGACTGAGGTTAGTTCGTAGCAGAAATGCTTGATTATTTTCCAGTTTGATTGAAATTTGATTGTTGTATTTTGTCAAGGTACTCAATCACCAAAGCATTTTGCATTGCTTTCGTATTGACATTCTTCAGCATATTTGATGTACCCGTTTTTTGGCCAATTCTCCTTTTCTATTGGGTTATGCTATGCATGCTTACTCTGAGGCGGCAAATACTGCATATGATCAAATATAAATATATTCCATTTTCCTCGGGGTCAGGGAAGCAGGTAACTTTAAAATGCACTTTATCTTTCAAAATTTGCTGCCTGCAAATTTCTATATTGCTTAAAATGGCATATCCTCTTCGACATTGAAATGTCTTGTATTCCTCTCAGAGGTACGACAGAAAGAGAGCTTCTACTTCAACTGAGAGCGAAAGCTTGCTCCCTTAATTTGAAATTCACAGGTAATTAAAACATTTTTTTTAAAGTAACCTTAAATTTCATAATTTCTTGCATTGTCTCAGTTTTGCCTTTCTCTGTTTTGGCCTCTTCTGCAGAACCGTGAATATCATACGGCTGAGATTGAAGCTTTCTTGTTCTGACTTCATAATGTATCCTTGTACAGAAGGAAGAAGTTGTACACTAGTCAGTGTTAATTGAGCTTTACTAGTTAGTAGCAAATGTTAAACACTAAACTATGAATCGGATTTGAAAGTTCTTTCTTCTATTTTGCACTTATCAGAGATATAGATGCTCCTGTGGCACTGGATTTTTGATATTGGACCATACACCTGTGATCTTTTTTTTTTTTTAATTTCTGAAGTAGCTTCTTTTTTTTTTTTTTTTTTTTTTTAAGCTCCGTTATCAATATTAGAATTTGGGGTCAAATTGAAGGGGAGCTGATTGTTGGTTTCAGTGATACGGCTTATAGGAACCATACATGACATAGAACTTCTGTGCCGATTAACCCCAACAATACAAAAGCACGCCACAACAACAAAACAATGATCAACGGGGGTGGATTCAGGTTGGATCGATCCAGATTCATACCCGGCTTTGATTATATGAGGTTGGGTTTGGGTAGGGTTCAAGTCTTGTCATAACCGGTAATTCTCACGTCCATTGGATCTTCTCTGAATCTAATAAAATATCCACTTCTAAAATTAGAATCTAATAAAATCTCCACTTCTAAAATTATAATCAGTAGTTTCTTCTACAACAAATATGTTTAAGTTACATTGTCTAAAAAAAAGGGTATGTTTAAGTTACATAACTATTTAACCTAAATTACGTATTTAAACTTTCTTTTTTAATTCACTGAGCTCCAACATAGAAAAGATGATTTTTTGATACATTTAACCATTTGTTTTGAATGATTTAATAGACATCGTTGGAAAATATCGGAATTGGAAAATATCGGAATTGATATCATAATGTCAAAATTCAAAATCAAATTATGTTGTGAGGTAAAAATACACATAAATGTAATACCATGAATGAAATAAAACTCGTGTATTGTTAAACATGTTTAGTGTTACAGAAATAAGATATTACTCCTATAAATAAATGTAATTTTATTTATTTATTATCGAATTTACATCTTAACTTAGATTGACCTATGTTCATATTTCTCCTTATATTTCGTATTACGGATCTTAATCATTACAAATTTATTAGATCTCTAATCGAATACATATTCTAATTACCCAAATCGAAAAATTCACCCTATTGACAATCCTATTTCAAGCCCCAACACTTTGCAGATCAAGGTGGCTGGGCAACGTGACAAATGACCAATGACATGGCACGTGGGACCTTGAGCGTGACTTAACCAACGACAGATGGCTTAGACCAGTGAGGGCATGGGTTGACATGGACATAATTGGTCCGTGGGACATGCACGTGGACGAGACATAACGGCAGCCGACCATGTAGGCGGTCTAGCCCGACAAGCATCGCAACACTATGGACGTGGCTAGGGCTGAGCCCGGTTCGGTCAACCGACCGAACCGAACCGGAAAATCGGTTCGGTAGCCGGTTCTTGACTCAGAACCGACCCCTTATAGGGGTCGGTTTTCTGTAAAACCGGTCGGTTCCCCGAACCGAACCGGTTGAACCGATTTTTTTTTCTAATATATGGAGCCCTAACTTTTAAGAATTTGAATATTTGGTGTGGATATTTTGATATTATTACTTTGTGAATTGTGATTTGTGTGGATGTTTTGAAATTATTACTTTGTGTGGATGTTTTGAGATTATTTGTTGGTACTTGATGATGTTATTTGGTGACTTTTGAAATTTTTGCGACTTTGATGTTAAAATATAGATTTAAAAAATCTGGACCGAACTGGACCGAAGTGAACCGAATCGGACCGAGTTGGACCGAATTGGACCGAATTGGACCGAACCGGACCATTTTGAACTGAACCGGACCGAAAATTCAAGAATGGGTAGATGAGAAATCGGTTTTACATGAAATTCGGTAACTATTGGACCGAACCGGACTGAACCGAACCGATCGGTTTTTGTACCGAACCGGACCGAATATTTCGGTCCGGTAAACGGTCCTCGTTTTTTCAGAACTGAACCGGCCTAGAACCGAAATTCGGTTCGGTTCGGTTCGGTCCGGTTTGGACCGAACGCTCACCCCTAGACGTGGCTAAGGCAAATAGACAGACGACGACCCAACCAAATGACAATCTACGGCCAGCAAAGCGGCCAAGCCATGGCCCAACAACTCATCAGGTCCCGACACCACCATTTGACCAAGCAGCGACACAATCATTAACCAAGGAACGACCTAGGTAGCCACCCGGGGTTGGCTCAATGGGGTTGCAAAATCTTAAGTTTCTAGATACTTCCAGAAGGGCTTACACGATTATGGAGAGTTCCGAAAGGGTTATGAGAGTACGCAGATTTTTAAAAGGGTATACACAAGTGTGGAACATGGTGGAACATTCTAAGTTTCTCTAGAATGTCTTAGAAAAATGTGAAAGACCTTGGAACCTTGTGGAACATTGTACATAGTGTAGGAGAACCCTAGATTGTGTGTAGAAAATTCTGGGTATGGTAGATTGTTCTAGAGAAATAATCTCAACCACTAAATCAAGTAGATCTAGTTAATCTATTTTGAAAGCCTACTAGTATAAATTAGAGAGTTCATTTGTCATTTGTAAGTAACTAAATATCCCGTATTTTCTTCAATTGAATGTAAAATACTTTTAAATTGATTTTTATATAAATAAGAAACTTAATTTTAAACAAGTCAAAAGAAAACATATAGAACTTAATATAAATCGTGAACTCGAATGAATTGATTTAGGGTCGAGAGATGAATATATTAGATCAGTGTAGTTTAATTAAATTGTGAAACTTTATTAACCAAAAATATAAGGGATGAGACTTTCCCTGAGGTTAGATGTAATTATCGCTCAATCCCCTCCGACTATCATAATTACAGGGACATCCCCTGACGTTTCAAAATGATTACATCCGTTAGGTTTCCGTCTGTTTTTGCTGACGTCATCACCTAATATTTTTTGAATTTCTCATTTTACCTTTTTCAATTGTTTGTACATGAAGGAGATATGTTGTAAGTTTAGGATTATGAACGGTGTACTGTTTAGGATTTATTTCCCATTTTCCAATTTTTTTTGCAAAATAAAATTCAAGTACAAGGATAAATGAATACAAATGTAAATACATTCAACTTTAATCATGAGAAAAACTATTGTAGAACATAAATACAAATGTACATACATTCAACTTTCACATTTAACCCATAATTTTAATAATTTCAAAGAAAATCATACTTAAAGTACAAGGATAAATGAAAATAAATTTTTAGACATTATAAAAATGCTCACAATGTTCATAATTAACCCGTACTAAAAAAATTTGTGATTGTTTAACAAAAAACTTGAACATAAATTATTAGACATTATAAAAATGCTCTTAATTAACCTGTACTAAAAAAAATTCGTAAATTTTTACAAAAAGTAAAAATACTCATTCAAATACCCGATTTAATTAAATAGTTATTATAAATTCATAAATATTGAAAATAATTATTATAAATAAATAAATAATCTTAATATATATTATTTAAAAATAAAACCAAACCCACTCCCACCCCACCCCCACCACAATCCCCGCCCCAACCACACCACCAACCATACTGTCCCCACCCCACTCCTCCAAGCCGGCGGCACGGCCTGAAGGAGAGATTCTAGTAGAGAAGGACGGGTGGGGTGGGGTGGGGTGGGGTGGAGGAGGGGTTGTTTTTTTTAATTAAAAAACTCGAGGGCATAACGGTCAATTTATGGATTCCGTTCAAGTCCGTTAGTTCCCGTTAAGGTTTTGTAATCCTTTGGAAACGTTAGGGGAAGTCCTTGTAATTGAGATAATCGAAAGAAATTGGGCGGTAATTACACCTAAACTCAGGAGAGGTCCCTATAATTATCCCAAAATATAGCGTCTTAAGACATTTTGCCATCTGAACTCAATGAACAAAAATAATGGAGATTTTAAAAATAAAAAAATATTTCAGTGTAACGAGAAATACACAAAAGTTCTTTTTTTTACCTGGATATATAACTTTAAAACTTTAACAGTGATGGCAATTTAAACCAACACTCGGTATTGGAGCTCATAATCCGCGAGAGCTTCTGAGAGGTGTCTATGTTATCAAGAAGCATATGATTAAATAAATAAATTGTTCACAGATGTTGTAAATAAATTTCAAAAGTGTTACATGATTTCTAAACAGTGATGTCATTTAACCTGCCATATGTATGTATATACATGAAATTAATTCTAAGGAAAACATATTATTAATATTTCATGTACAAAACCTTGAAATGTTGTAATGTACCCAAAACTACTGCATGGAGCTTACTATCGAAATTCACTCTCTAAACTTTTTTTTATATATAAGCTGCATCTCGTGGCTCATAAATGACCCAAGTTAAAAATCTCTATATCAAAACAAAACTGACATTTAAAAATAATAAATTAAAAAATATCATTTCATTGTGTCAAGAATCAAAATTCAGACTCTCATTCACGATTCATGTGTATCCATCCCAAAATTAATACCAAAACCACAACAACCTCAACAATAGAAGGAAAAAAAAAAAAAAGCTCCAAATTAAAGAAAGCTCGGTCCGAAATCGCCTAAGTGCAGCTATTTTAGTGGATTATAATGCTCACTAATTATTAACGAGATACTATTGTATTGTAATGATTCATAATGATTAAAAAAAAAAAAAAAGATTATCAATAGAGAGATTATTTTGGGACTATACGTAGTGTAACACATGAGTGAGATTAATTCCAATTAATTTGTTGCAAATAGGGTGAAATATTGGAGTCAACTTCTCCTTAAATTTAGGGGTGTGTTATGCAAAAAATATTTTCCCATCATAGGGGGCAAAATAATTATTTGAAAATTCTTCTTAACTCATTTTGGAACTATATTTAGTCTTATATTGATATCACTATTTGACAACAATTCTTCTAAAGCATGCATATATTCCTTAGCATTAAAATCACTATTGATAAAAGAAATGATAAAAATATCATTAGTTCTTCTTTATATATTAAAAATTAAAAAAATTATTATTTGGTGATCAGGATTTATCAATAGATTTTTTCTAGAGTAGAATTATAAATTTTGGTATTCAAACCGGAAACTAGAGTAGTAATGACATGGTTTATACTCTGATTTTTTTTTTTTTTGGTTTCAAATGAGAGAAAGGATGATATTACTCAACATTTTGAAATAAAAGACAATATTGTGCTCCCAAAATTATTAATTCTCAATATTTTCTTTGAATAACGAGATTCCCAATTATTGTATAGTTACAAAACCGCTTAGGTTGTTGGGCGAAGTTGACTTACGATCCCCAAAGGTGAAACTGAAGTTCGAATCCTACTGGAGACATCACACTGGGAGGACCTATATCCTTTGCACTCTTCGGTCCGAGCTGTAAATATACAGTCTAATAAGTCAAAAAAAGAAAAAAAACCATGCGTAAAATATTTTAGTTAAGTATATCATATACATGCTGATGGACGATACAATTCTTTAGCAAATGAAGTGCTAAGATATCGAAATGTGATCAATAAAATTTCTACGGAGTAAATAATGTATTATTGCCATGAAAAACTATAAAAACATAGGTATTATTGCTTAAATAATTTTTTTTCAATTTGATAATAATTCAAAGATAAATACAAATATTATTAATGGATCCCAGTATAATTAATTTCTGGCTACGCCACTTATACATGTCATATACCTGACAAGATAAGGAACAAATGGTGGTGCATAACAACCAACCCTCTTGGTTTTGTGAACTTGAAAAGTGCCAAAATTTTATCAATGTAAGGATAAAAAGGTCATTGTAAGAAATAACTTCTATTATAGTGATGTAATTACGATGACTTAATTTAATGTCTCAACATATTCAAAATTTCAGTGATTCTTGATTCCGTCCTCATGACATCAGTTGAATTTCTCGTTATAGATAGTGGAAAAATGTATAAAACTAATCAAATTTAAGTAGGTAATGCTATTTTTCTTGAAAATAAATGTAAAAAGAAAAGAAGAAAAAGAATCATTAGGGGCCTAGGGCCATGAACTCAAAGCCCGCATAGTTTTACTTAATTTACGGTGTATAAAGAATTACCAAAATATCTACACTTAGTTTCAAAATTTTATATTATTTTCTTCTGTTATAATTGAATTATATCTTTATCATTAAGGACTAAATTAAATTAAGACCTTCACCTAATTTTTCAAAAGAAAAGAAGAAGAAACCCTAAAACATTATAATTTTTCTCCACAAAACAACTTATTTGTCTTTCAAATATTTTTGTCCAATTGATAAATGCATCTTCTTATGTTTAATTGCTTATATCCACTGAATCACTTACATTATAATTGCTTAGATGAGTTTTATGATATGCAAGAACGTCATATAAACCTTCAATATTTTTTTTTATTAATAATATTTGACTTAAATTTCAATATAACTTGTATTGATATCTATATTTGTAGTATTGATATTATTATGCGTTTATGCAAATAAAATGATTTGAATATCATTTTAACGAGCTTTATTAATATTCAAGCTCCTTTAACTCTTGATTCCTGAATCTTTCCCTACACCAAGCATATGTGTGAAATCGTAATGATAATTAAAAAATAAAATTCAAACATGAACTTAAATACTTAATATTATTTAAATTGTTCAAAAAATTACTATGGACAATACAGGTGGCTTATAAAACTAAATAAATTGAATGATACAAGAAATAGACAACAAAAGCAGAAGACTTCAGATCTGTGTTATAGTCTTCATATAGAATTTTTGAAGTCAATATAAGCAATCAAACAACAAATCCTCCAAATTCATACGTCTCTCTGGAACATGTTTGACCTCATCTCGATCGCATAATTTCCAATGACCAATTCTTTAAATTTCAAATGGACCCCCTCCAATGCAGAAATTGTCAATGCCCTGGACGATCGTTTCAGACATATAATAAAAGGACAAAATAGGGAGAGCATTAATTGTTGCTTCATGGCCGGGTACGTTTGTAGATTGTTGTCCAATCCCAGTGGCAACTGATCTTCAACATTTTACATAAACCATCAATTTATTTTTCTGAAGGTACATAACATAATTGGTTTATTGTATTTTAGAATATTAAATATTAATGTTTATGGTTTGAACGAGACTGATTCATATATATGTTCTTTGTCTCTTCTAACAGGAATATGACCTATAAAATGAATAAGAATGAATTAGGTCGAGGAAATCCACGAAACTCCTCCGATTCTTAAATCAGATATTGAAATTTTAAGAGCATAAACCGAGAATATGTGCTTCAATTGTCATAATTTGTCGAAAATACATTTTTGTAGGCAATTGACTAGAATAGTGGGATACGTTTCCGATTTGCATTTGATTAGTTGGAACATTACTTAGTTATCCCTCGATGTTGGTCCGATTTACCGATCATGATCTTGCTCTTAAATCGGAGTAGATAATAGTTATTTAAATCGAATGGTTGAGGGACTGATGTGAGGGCTCTGAGGTGTTTAGAAAATTTAAAGTTATGATCGATTTCAATAATTTTTGCCCAAATATTGGGGTGAACATCAAATCAATTGCAAAATAATTGTATAAGTTACGTTGTGGTAGGATGAGTAGAGGAAACCAACCAATACTACAAGGCTATTATGGAAATTTTGGGTGGGTTATGTACGGGTTTGGTCTCAAAAATTAATTTGGGAGTTTTGGGCGATGCTTAAAACTCAATTTGAATAATGATTTCAATGAAATATTATGATTGTAAAATATCAATAGAATAATAGTTAGTGGACTTGAAAATTCAAAATATGATTTAAATTGATATTTGTGTGAGAAAATTAGATGATAAATATTAAATCAATAACTTTACAAATTTCAAAAGTAAATAACATATGTCAAATTAAATAACCTTATAAACTTCAAGTAGATTTGGACAAATATTGGATCGAAACATGAGATATGGTTCGAGACTTGCCCAAATCCGAATAATAAGGTTTTACTCTATTGGGATGATCCAAATTAAACCAACACCGATCCAAATGAGGCGAAACTTGTCTTCTATATATATTCGCAACTAAATTCGACTAAGGCAGAGATGTTGAGATTAAAGTGAGAGACAATACAGGGCAATTGCTCTTTAACCTCAATCGGCAATGGCATCCACCAATTTGACCATTTCATTACTTCCTCCCATTAAATAAAGTAAACCATTCTCTCTCCGCCGACTACATAGACAAAAGAAACAGAAAGAAAAAAGAAAGCGAAAATCATGGCCGTGGAGCTCATGACGAATTGCCGAAACAAAAGCTACAATATTTCACAATCTGAGTCAGAAATGGAGATGGACAAATTCAAACGGGTTATTTCTCTTCTGGGTCATGCCCGGTTCAGAAGAGCCCCTGTTGTAACGGCTTCCCCTGTTTCTTCTTTAAATGTAGTAACAGGACAATCTCAATCAGAAGTTCATAATTATTATACAAAAATCTACTGCCCAACTCCGATTCAACAAGTCCCTCCTCCAGATTCTATCGGGAAATTTAAACCACCTTCTTGCTTTAAGAGGAAGTGCAGCTCATCGGAGAACGGCGTCCCCGGCGGTTCTTCCGGGGGCTGCCCCTGTTCTAAGAGAAGGTGGGTATTTACGTGCATTTATTTTATTTAAAATTATATCATAGGTATGAATTAATGAGTTTGAATTCTTGGTGACAAATGTTAAAATTTGTGTAGCTCAAACATACTAGAACCATTATTGATAACTGTTACTATTTAAAATTAGTGTGAGCCCAAATATACACTTATAGGTAGATCCATTATGTTACATCAAACGAATAGATGATTTTTTTGCCATATTTATGGGATGAATATTTCTCACTTTTGTGTCACATATTGAATTTACTACTTATAATTAATTTTTAATTTTAATTCTACTTATAATTAATTTTCTACTTATAATTAGGAAAGTGAAATTGAAGAGAACGATACGAGTTCCGGCAATTAGCATGAAAATGGCGGACATCCCACAAGATGATTCCTCATGGAGAAAGTATGGACAGAAGCCCATAAAGGGCTCCCCACATCCTAGGTACAATAGTATAACTTCACTTCTTCATTCTTACTACTCCATATATATATATTAGTATTACCATTAACACTTCAAAGAGTAATTGACATTTTGCACCTAATAAATATCTCATCTTTGCACCTTGCATCATGTAATTGAAATATAAACACATTGCACTTTCAAATTGCATATGCTTTGGCAAAATTTATCCTATTGGAGTGCAAATGACTATTATATTACCAAATAATACGTAATTCAAGCGTTCAATGTATCAAAATTTTAATTCAAGTTTGCAAAGTGCAAAAGCAATTAAGGTGTTACTAGAGTGTAAAATGGTTCCACTTCAAATCGTAAAAGAAATACTCAAAAAAATCTAACTAAAATCTGATTTAACCAAACTAAGTAAGTATATTGCATTTAATATGTGATTTGTTCGGTCTCCTAGATATAATATTCAACTACGATCATTTTTGTTTTCTTGTATTGCACACACATGTACATACATATGGCATTTTTCGTTATATTTATTCTAATTTGATCAATTCAACTAAATCTAAGCTACTCAAATCATAAATGTAATACAGTTATATTATGCAATAGAAAATACTTTTACGGCTGATTATTATTATTAGGACATGCAAATACTACTTTAATTAACTAGAATTATAACATGGCTTGAAATTAAGTGGTTCCGGTTGAGTTTAATCAAATCTATGTTAAACAGGTGTTACTACAAGTGCAGTAGTTTGAGAGGCTGCCCAGCACGAAAACATGTCGAGAGGGCTTTAGATGATCCGAAAATGCTCATTGTCACGTACGAAGGCGACCACAACCACTCCCTTTCCCACTCCCTCTCCATTGCAGAAACAAATAGTACTATGATCTTTGAGTCTTCTTCATAACTTAATTATTCATGGTACTCCAACGAAAGCGTAGAGTACTATATCCGCATTTGTAGACACTAATTTTGGGTATCTATCTCGTCCGAAGGAGATTTAATGAGTTTCCTTGTACAACATTGGATTCTTGTTTTGATATTTTATAAAACTTTTGTGAATTTTATACTACCAAGTTGTGTTAATTTATTAAGGATTTTCCCATTTTTTGAGAAATTATGTATGTGTTTGGTCTGCATTTAATTTTTTAGGTGAACTAAATAATCCAACTTAGATACTAAAACGTAGGTTGAGATTCTTGTTTACCACTTACAAGCATCAATGGGGAATGCTTGTTTTGATAATAATTTTGGTTTAGTTAGACAGGAAGTAGGTCTATAGTATTAATGGAGATGTTTTCATGTCCTAGCGGTTGCTTATGACATGGTGCAATCAATTAGTTTTTTCATACATTAATTCTTCGAGATTTTTTTATCATAAATGAAGGTAACGGTTTGGTGTCATTTATACACATCCATCACAAGTGTATATGTTCATCCACACAAATTTTAAATCTGTACATAAGTCTATAAATTTATGTATTTGACAGATATATGTAATAGAGAATCTATCACAATATAATACATGGCAATAATACGATCTTAGAGTACAAATAGTCCTCAATTGAATAATGCATGGTGGCAATATTAATAGAGGGCAAAAAATGGGTGAAGAATTAAACCTTATTATTTTACCTTTTTTCATTCTTTGGGTCAGAATCAATCTTACACTAGTAAGTAGTAACTATGAAGTAATACTTGAAATGATTTTGGGCCTGCTGAAAATTCCATACACATACCTTATAAATGCATAAACACAAATTTATTTTCATGTACATTATCTTTAAATATGTATTTTGACGAAAGACTTACACAAATTATCCCTAAAGTTTAGTGTATATATATTGATCACCCTTCATACTTTTAAAATAAAATTAATAAATATAATTTTAGATATGTTTTTTAATTGAGATGATGAATACATCTGCTGTTACAACATACCCAGTACCAAGAGATCGTAAAGCCTCAATTTTACATGTATTTAATGCGTACAACCAAAACATCCATCTTATTTATATCTATAACCATTTAAAAAAAATTAAAAAAGCAATAAAATAATTTTGCAATATATATTTTCAAATACAATAACATCTTAAATACATTTAATCAAACACCATAGTTATAAAACAAATTCATAAATTACATTTCAAAATTATCCTAATTAGTTTCGTCTATATCTTTTCTAGTTTATGAAATTTTGAATCACGAGTCATGAGACAATTATTTTACTTTAGCATTACATCCTATTTTCTTTTATTTTCTTTTCTTTTTTGACCTATTAAAATATTAAAGTAAAAATGTAGGCTTAAATAAAAACGTGAAAGCAGACCAGTGCAACCATAAAATCTCCTTACTTAAAACCCTTGGCGGCGATGGATCCAACCGCCGCCGCCACCACCTCCACCACAACCACCGCCGCCTTCTTTTACGCATGAGATTAAAATCTCTCCTCCCTTCTTCTCTATTCGCCAAGTGCTACCTAAATCCAAACCCGGAACCATCGCTTTTCCTTGTCAACCCATTCATGGCGACCCAAATCCAACCCCACTCCTCACAAACCCTACCCACCAACGACGACGAGTTTCTCTGCTCTTCTGAAGTTACCAACCTGCCCCTGGAACAAGAATCCCTCCCTTTGGACCGTCCAAAAGGGTACTTGACTGGTGAGGCCCACATCGAGCGGGCTTGGGCCCATTGGACTAAAATCGGCCGGCCCAAACTCATCGTCGCCCCCATGGTCGACAATTCTGAGTTGCCATTCCGTATGCTCTGCCGTAAGTACGGTGCTCAAGCCGCGTACACACCTATGCTTCATTCCAGAATTTTTAATGAGACTGAAAAATACCGCGCACAAGAATTCACCACTTGTGAGGTGGGGCTGCTATTTATTTTCTAAGAAATTTTATCTTTTTGATAGTTTAATTCGTAGTCGAGTTAGTTTTAATGATTTTTGATGGAAATGACAGGAAGATAGGCCGCTTTTTGTGCAATTTTGTGCAAATGATCCAGATATTTTGCTGGAGGCAGCACGGAAAGTGGAGCCGTATTGCGATTACGTTGACATTAATTTCGGGTAATTGTTGGATAATCATAGTGCATTGCTTTGGATTTTGATAAACTGTTCATTGCGTGTTTCAATATATCTGGTGAAGAAATTCACTACCTATATTTTAATTGAAAAGCCGTATTATTTTCATTCATATTGTTCTCAGAGATGGTTGAATTTTTTGCAAACTTTGATTTGTTCTATCTTGAATTTAATAGTTGAATCTTCTGTGTTATTGCATAGGGCTTTTACTACTAGATTATTGAGATTGAACTTTAGGGTCAAGTTAATAGCCATTTCTTCCTCATATAGTTTTTAGTATCACAGAACTGGAACCTCGGGATTATAATTATGTTTCTTGGTTCCAACTCGATGAATTTTTCCTCAAATAACAAATTCCCTGGGATGTTTGTTGTAGACTCAAGCCCTTTGATGTTCAAAGTCAACTAATATAATATAGATACTAATGAGGGAAAGCAAGAATGTTCAGCACGTTAGAACATGAATAGTAAACTTCACAATAATGATAAGTGGAATTGATGTTTATATATAATATGGTAAGCCAAATTCTAATCTTTATCGTTTTAAGGTAGATTTCCAAAATGACATGCAGTATAAGAGGGAAACATATACTCCATGTCTTATCATGAATTACATATCATTGTTGTGGAGGGATACCATAGTCATAATAATTTGTGCCTATCCATTTTTATCCCTCATAGTCATATAATAATTAGTGCATTTTCATTTTATTTTTGTGTTCCCAAATTGTTCCAAGCTTCCACGTTGAGTATTTCTACACAAATGGGGACAACTACCTTATAGTAGTTCACATGGATCAGAGTTTCGATATGTTTCTACCGAAAATACAGAAACGTTCCTGTTTCTGAGTCAATCGAAATGAAAATATAAATAGTTTCCATGGTAGTTCATTGAAATTTTGGGTTTTGGGAATAATGCACCATGTCTTTGTTCCAACACTAATGACTTTGTCAGTTGAGGGCCTTTAACCACCACAGTTGAGCATTGCAAGTTCACCTATTTATTCTTCCCCTGAGAAATAATTATAATTGTGTGCTTGATCTTGAATTCATAGAAATAAAATAAGCAAGTCATATGCTCCACTTGAAAAGAAACAAAGCCTACTCAAAAGAATAATTCCTCGTACAGCATTTATTGTTGTTTGCATAGTATATTCTTGTACCTTTACTATTTACTCGTATGATAAAATGGTTTTTATTTATACTGCTTGCAAACTATTTCCTTATATTCTTTCCTAATGTTCAGGTGTCCCCAACGTATAGCAAGGCGAGGGTATTATGGAGCTTTCCTAATGGACAATCTTCCTCTTGTTAAGTCACTCGTCGAGAAATTGGCTAACAACCTCAATGTTCCCGTCTCTTGTAAAGTTCGAATCTTCCCAAATTTAGAAGATACCATATCCTATGCCAAAATGTTAGAAGAAGCTGGCTGTTCTATTTTAGCAGTACACGGAAGAACAAGAGACGAAAAAGATGGTAAGAAAATCCGCGCTAATTGGAAAGCCATCAAGGCAGTAAAAGACGCCGTTAGAATTCCTGTCCTAGCTAATGGTAACATCCGACACTTAGAAGATGCTTGGCAATGTTTGGAAGAGACAGGCGTGGAGGGGGTTCTTTCTGCAGAGTCTCTTCTCGAAAACCCAGCCCTCTTTGCTGGATATCGAACCCCGGAATGGGTATCGGATAACGAAGAAATTTGTAAAGATGGGAAATTGGATCAAGCTGAGTTATTGGTTGAGTATTTGAAGTTTTGTGAGAAGTATCCTGTTCCTTGGAGAATGATTAGGTCTCATGTTCATAAGTTATTGGGAGAGTGGTTTAGAATTCATCCGAGTGTAAGAGATGATCTTAATGCGCAAAATAAGCTTACGTTTGAGTTTCTTTATGAAATTGTTGATCGACTTAGGGGACTCGGTGTAAAGATACCTCTTGCAGTGAAGGAGAGTAATTCTTGCGAATTATCGAAGAATGGAGATTTAGCTTGAATTTGTTTTGGTGCTCCAATTGGTGATCTGGTGGCTGGAAATTCGAAGTATGAGATATTAAGGTAACATTTGTTGTGCCATATTGTTTTTCAATCCCTTTTCTTTGGGGATCATGAGAAGAATTTTGTTCTAATATATTGATTTACTAATTCTTATTTTTTTTTTTCACGATGACTATGTGTTTCATTGTAAGAGTTGTTACTTGTTACTATGTCTTTATTATTCTGCGTTAGTACTTAGTATGATTTGTTGGAAAATCACTTAGATATGTAATGAATGGGATATTTGTACTATATAGTTGGGACTACAAGAAATAATTTCTCCATTATTTCTCCTTAGAAACCTGGCGGAGAGGAAAAGTGGAAAGGGATGCATTTTTAGCAGATAGTGCATGTACACAGTACACCCACTGCAAGTGGTGTTGAATGGCCCTATTTAGTAAAACTGAAGATGCAAATTTTTGCCACAGAATAAATTGAGGATAAGCTACTAAATCTCCTATTGGATTATAAATAGAAATAAAAAAGAATCAGCTGCCGTCATATGGTCTCTTTCAATGGTTCCAATTTGACAGTGGTGAGGTCCAATTTTTCATGTTTCTTAGTAATGATACCTAAACGACATGAGCCTTTTGCCATGTGAAGAATATAGTACAATTTTGCAACAATCACACATAGGTCACGGGCATGACCTATGATCAATTGAATATACATTCTTTTATTAATTGAAATGAGTTAATTATAATTGAGGAAGCAAAACAATTTGATGTCGGTAAATAAACTGGGACAGTTACCGTATCGGTTTAAGTGTAATGTGCATTAGGGTGTAAACGGTTTAAGTGTAATGTGCATTAGGGTGTAAACGAGTTGAGTAGTATCGAATAACATATTATTTAAGTTTGGTTTGGTTCGAATATTGTATCGAGCTTGAAAATGTGTTTGAACTTGGTTCGATTGTTAAACGAATTTAGCATTAATGAACTTTTATGGAACAAACTCGGGCCGAGTATCGAATATCTTGATATTTTTACCTGTATTTTTTTATCTTATAGAATCGAGCTCGAACCCATCTTCAAAATTTATCAAAGAAAAATTTATTGTTCAACCTTTTATGATTTGTATGATGAACTGATTCTCATATTGACTTGATTTGATTTTCGGCTTTTACCGCTGATTGAAAAAATCATACAATTGAATAACGTTATTTGGAAGTTTAAATATTAGGGCCCTGTTTGAAATGTATTTTGTATCATGCTTTTAGAATCTTTCAAGGGGAATAAACTTTGAATCCGCATGGTTTGGACGAAACAATGTAAATTTAGATATTTGAGAAAGGATGTGAGGCCAATTGATGTTTTGTTTTTTTAGAAAAAAGAAGTGAAAATAGGATTGTATTTAATGTTGGGGTATTGGAACACACGGGTAAATCAAATTTGAAATCTCGTGGAATTTGGGGGAAGGGGAAAAAAAGATAGTAAGTGTTAAATCAAATATTTTGTAGAGTTTACTTTAGTGGAATAGGTTTGTAAGTAAAGTTTATTACAAAAAAAAAAAAAAAAAACAATGGTGTATGTTTGGAGAGATCCGGTTGATGAGGTTCAAGTTGGGTCAAACAGTTTGGCTCGTAACAGATCCAAATTCGACCTAAGTTAAGCCAAAACTATATATTAACTTACGCATAATATAATAGCCCAGGACTCATTTCTACCGCAAGACATATGATATACACTTATTTTGTGATGCTATTAAATCACAAAATGAATATACGAGAGTACTTTGAGTTTGATCAAAGCTGTGTTAGGGCAAGAATCACCCAACTTAACACTAGTTTTGTTTCCAATACCCTTTTCATATATAATCCCGACCTCTACTCAATTTCATCAACAGTTCAATCAGTTGTTGGATCTATAGTGTTTTTGTTGTTGCAAACTGATAAAAGTAAACTGTACAGACAGTAAAATGAAGTACATGTACAAGAGAAATTAAACAAACGCAGTGTAAAACTTTAAACAAGAAAATTATTGGTGTAAGATTACAATCCTGCAACTTGTGCAACTTTACAATTATTTAAGGTTCTCTTGTCCACATATACCAACTTTACACTGCACATAGTCTTAACATTTACCGGATAGTATTAAACTTTTCTCTCTGCATCACCAACCAATGATTAGTAACTACAAGATAGATATATGGTAATGTATATACTATTTTTCTCTATATATTTTCTAAAAGATATTCCATCATTTGATAGAAAGCAAAAATGGAGTGTACAAGGGCAAAAGCCATTGTTTTCTCATTGACTCAAATTCTCATTTTTTTCATCTCATTTTCAACTCTCCATCAAGCCAATTGCATTACTCAAGCCAGTATAAGCAATGAAAAGGCAATAAGTATCATAATAGGTGGAGGCATTTTTCCTCCAAACAGCCCTCCTAATTATAGTGATTGTCCAGATTGCCCTCAGCCTCCTGAACCCGAATCCCCCGCCTGCCCTCCCCCGCCACCACCGCCCACCTGCCCTCCCCCGCCACCACCACCGAAGCACAAACCGCCTCCTCCTCCTCATCCACCACCGAAGCCACCACCGCGACCTCCGACACCATCGGCACCAATTAATCCCCTCCCTTTAGAGCTACAAATGGCAATCAAAGCCATCCAAAGATTCAAAGCAACAATAACATATGACCCCTTCAACATAAAAAAAACATGGACAGGCAACAAAATTTGTAAAGATAGTTCCACCTACAAGGGCTTCATATGCGACACCACGATCCGAGACAACAAGCTTCGAATTGCTATAGTCGACTTCACCGGCTACAATTTCAACGGAAAACCACTACAACTATCGAATCTCCTAGACGGACTCCCCGACTTAATATCCTTCCACGTGAACTCCAACAACTTCACAGGCGAAGTCCCAGTCGGCCCCACCAAAATCCCATCCCTATTCGAGCTCGACTTAAGCAACAACAAGCTAAAAGGAGAGTTCCCAAAAACAGTCTTAACATCTAAAAATCTTACATTCTTGGATCTTAGGTTCAACGAACTAACAGGGCAAATCCCACCTGATGTCTTTGCACTTGACCTCGACGTTCTATTTCTCAACAACAATCAATTCGAGGGAAACGTACCCGAAAACCTCGGAAAAACTCCCGTCCTTTTCCTCACTTTAGCAAATAACAAACTACAAGGCCCAATACCGAAAAGCATAGGCCAAGCTTCAAACACATTGCTTGAAGTTCTACTACTAAATAACCGGTTTTCGGGATGTCTCCCTTACGAGATTGGGTTACTAAAAAAGGCAACTCTTTTTGATGCTAGCGTGAACTATTTAACCGGCCCCATACCTAGATCTTTCGGGTGCTTAGAAAATATGTCGATCCTGAACTTATCTTACAATCGGCTATATGGAACGGTGCCGGAATCTCTTTGCAGACTAAAGAATCTGAATCGACTAACGTTGAAATTCAATTACTTGACGCAGGTAGGGCCCGAATGTAGGAAGCTGATCAATAATAGAGTTCTTGATGTAAGTATGAACTGCATTTTGGACCTTCCATCACAGAGAAGTGCAAAAGATTGTGCAGCATTCTTCTTGAAACAGGAGACTTGTGCGGATTTGAAGTCGATGAATTACGTGCCTTGTAAGATTGATTATTCTGATTCACCGGAAGATTCTCCGGTGGAGAGGAAACTGGTGGCTCAGCCGCGTTCCTACGCGGCTTTACAGAAGCATCAGCCGTAAGAATTCTGTGTTGTAAAATAGGTGAAGTACTACTACACTTAGTGTTATCTTTCATGTGTTTTGAATAATTAAAGAAACAGGACATGCCTGATTTATAGATATGTAAATTATTTGAAACATGTTTCACTTAAAGTTGTTTGAAACATGAATAAATGGTCTAAAGAGCAATTGAAGCAATTGTTAATTTTAATGAAGACTGATAGAGAATAGAGACAACTGGTTCATTTGCAGATACTTATTCAAAACCAGAAGGGAATAGAGACTCTCTTAAGGTACAATTGTTAACATGTGGTCTAAGTTTTAATGAAATTAAAAGATGTAACAAAATGCATCTTTTTGTTGTTGTTTAGCTAGTTAAATCTAGTGGAAAAGACTGGTCACCACAATGCGATTTGAATCTCAGTTTTGGGAGACGCCCATGTGATATGTTACCTGAATTCCCTTGGGAAAATCACAAAATAAAGAAAAGAAAAGAAAAGAAGCATATATTAGTAATTAGAAATCAATCCCAAGGCACAGGAACTACATCAAAACTATTAACACAAATTAATTAGCACTTATTAGTTATTATTACTGATATTTATAGAATTTCAACCTACATCAATAATGGCTTCAGCCTTCATGCATATTATAAGGTACACTGCACATTTCGTTGTATTTTCACCAACTTGTTCATATCCTCTGCGCATTGTATTATAACATTTTCAGTGAGAATACATATATCAATTACAAAAGACTCTGAAAATCAATTAAAAAAATTAATCCTATCATACGACGTTATGCGCACCTATATATATACTTATACGAGGCAGATACTTTAATTTTGAAATTGGAATTGAAGACGGTAGCTGTTTTTTCTTCTCTTTTTTGATTCCTTAAAAGGTTGGCACAATCGGTACAATCATGACGCGGATATTTATACAAACAATGACAAAGATTCCGCAGTGGTAGATGTTTTCATTTACTCAAATGGGCTGAATTTGGGCCTTGATTAAGTAAATGTCCCGCCAGAACTGGGCCAACGTCTGATATTTGTTCTTTTTTCATATAGTTTTTCTTTTATGAAATTTTAGTTAAAAATGAAATTTCTAACCATTTTGTGTTTAAATATCTTACAAATATAATAACATCATGTGATTATATATATATATTAAATGAAAACTATTTCAGTGAAGAAGTTTTGAGACAGACTTGAAACAAAATCAATATTCTAATTCAGCCAAACAAAGAAATATGAAATTTAAATAAAAATTCTTATCAACGTTAAATCTCGCTCTAAATATGCATCTATTATTCTTCAAAAAGAGAAATCCGAAAAAAAATATAGCTTATTTTAATTTTGGTTACACTCAATCATAAGAACCAAGTTTAGAAAAAGAAAATTATATAATAAAACACAAATTGAACACTAAAACACGTCTTAAAATATTTTTTATTTTTAAGAAACCGAGTTCTTTTTCTAAAAAAATCATTTTTTTGTATTTTTATCTTGTCATAGAAATAAACTGAGTTCAATATCTTTGAAGACACATTAATTCAAAATTCACTACAAACCCTCATATCTAAAATTGATATTAGATTGACTAGACAATAAGCATGAGTTTGTCACAATCTCGTGCCATATAGTCGCTATTCTATGACCCCACGCGTTTTCCACGTGATGTCATTAATTGGCGTGGTTTTCACGCTAGACTAATAAATAAGCAAAATCGTGGTATGTTCATGCACTTTATTGCGCAAATTTCTCCTCAAATAGCAATTTACTGGGGAGAGAATTTCACTTTTGGTACCACAAGTAACAATACTTTAAGGTTACGATATCATAACTTTAAAAATATATATATTTGGTTCTATATGTTAATTGTCTTCGACACATCAGGTATTTCCGTCAATTTTTGTTACGAAAATTTGATTTTAGATGGAAAATTGATGAAAAATTTATAGAATTAGTCTTATAGTTATAGATTGTTGCTAAACTTTGCTCCACATATTTTATGACCGACAAATTTACCCTACAATTCTCAAATTTGAAGCATTTCAGTCCCAATTGCAAATATAATTAATTATAAATGTTATATATTATAATTATTAAATCTATTATACTAATTAGATTTTATATATAATATATATAAACTAAATAATATTTTATATAAAATTCAAAAAAAATATTAATTAAACACAACGGAATTTTTAAATTTCAAAAAAACCTTTTTAAACAAATTAGATTTACATATAACACATATAAATTAAATAATATTATATATATAATTTGAAAAATAAATATCAGTTAAACTTATTAAATTTTTCAAATTGAAAAAAACAATCTTTTAAACTAATTAGATAATAATATATACAAATTAAATAATATTTATTATAAAGACTGAAAAAAATCTTTTTAAAATTATATAAATAGTAATAATTCTAATTATTAAATTTATTATAATTAAAAAATAAAATAAAAAACAAAAAACACTAAATCTAGTAAGTTTAAAAGATTTTTTTTTAAATTTAAAAAATTTAATAAGAATATTTATTTTTCAGATTTTATATAAAATATTATTTAATTTATATATATTATATGTAAAATCTAATTAGTTAAAAAAATATTTTCCAAATTAAAAATTCTAATAAATTTAAGTTATATTTTATTAGATTTTATATAAAATATTATTTAGTTTAGATATATTATATATAATCTAATTATAGAAATTTAATAATAATAATATATAAAATTTATACAACTTGAGAATTTTGGGGTAAATTTATCAGCCATAAAATATGTGGGACAAACTTTGGCAGTAATCTATAATTATAGGACTAATTATGCAAATTTTTCATCAACTTTCCGTTCGAAATTGAATTTTCTGTCCAAAAATTGACGAAAGTATCAAATGTGTCGAGAACAGTTAACTTTTGATACCAAATATGTAAATTTTAAAAGTATAGTACCGTAACCTTAAAATAGGATTACTTGTGGTACCAAAAGTGAAATTCTCTCATTTATTTATTTATTAATAAGAGAAAAGGAAAAGCTCATCCTCATCATCTTCTTCTCCCCTTTAAAAGCCCAATACGGAAACAACTGCTCGTATTATTTCCTATTTTCTTTTTCTTCTCCGGATTATTTATAATTAATTGTAGAGATACAGAGAGAAATTTTTGTACAAAAATGTCTGGGGGAATTGCTCGTGGACGACTCGCTGAAGAACGCAAAGCCTGGAGGAAAAATCACCCCCATGTTCGATCAATTTTCTTATCTATTTCATATGTTTTTGTTGACTTTTAATTCAATTTCTTATGGTTTATTAATTATGTTATTGCAATTTTATTAGGGTTTTGTGGCTAAGCCAGAGACTCTTCCTGATGGTACAGTGAATTTGATGGTGTGGAATTGTACGATCCCTGGTAAGGCCGGGGTAAGTAAATCATGATTTAAGTTCAACTTTAGTTTAATTACGTTTTTGAACTGTTTATATAGGTTGTCCTGTATAAAGAGTAAGTGAGTTTTTTGTATTATAACTAGTTTATTTGTGATAAAGCGCTTGTACTTGCTAATTGTTAGTCGGAAAATTGGTTTGTGATGTTTTACTTTTTGTGTGGGCAGTTAGATAACTTCTATATGTATGTTTCCTCATTATTCTTCTTTACCTTGCTGACTTAGTTGATAGTGATTAATATCATTGTCTAGTTTGAACATAGAAAATGAGTTATAGGCTGTGGTGTTTAGCTTCGAGTTTACTTGTTGATTGTTCTTTGGCTGCTTTTAGTATTCTGGTAATGCATAACTTGCTTCTATCACTGATTGGAATGTTGCAAAACAACATGACCTCTGCAAAACCTAGGGGTATCACAAATCATGGTCTTTATGTGGTAGAAACTTCGTTTATGTTCATTCTTTCATATACAAGGGTACCTAAAATTGTTGCGTAGTTCACTATAATAGTTAATTGCAATTCTTCATGATGCGGCCAAGTAAGATTAGTGTCTTTTAGTGAGACGATGTTGTAAGTTACTGGGTTCACTTGTGAAATTCTATCACAATAGCTAATAGTGATGGCAATTCTAGTAATTTACAGCTCAAAGTGGGAGGGATCTAGAAACTGCTGCCTCCTTCTCCTTGTTCGGCACTACTTTAGAGATAAAACGAAAATTAACATATTTAGAGGAGTGCTTGTGTAGAACTTTCATATCTTTTCTTGACATGTGTTAGATGTGTTTAGTCTATCAAATCAAAACATAATCCCGTACATTAACTTCAATTTTTTGATATTTGATTGACTCCACATTATTTTTATAGCTGTTAAACAAGTACATTCCATAGCCAATCCCAAACATAAAGACGTCATATAATCAAGTCCATAAAACATGCCCTCTACCACCACCTGCTGCTGCCCCACCATGCTGCCACTCCTCTACCAAACTGCTCTGCTGGCAACCCCCACCCTGCCACCTGCCGCCATTCCGCCACTCACCCCACCGCATTGGCGTCCCACCAACCCCCACCCCCATCCCGCGCTCATATCTTGATTTTTGAATGATTTTAGGAATATGATTGTGCTTGTATAGCATGATAACATTTTTTTGATGCCTTGTCCTTGGTTTTGTGTTATCACTGGTAGTCTGAGGTTATTAATGCACAGAAGTGCCTGTTTTAGCATCCTAGAGAATGAAATATGTGGTCAGATTTTGTTTGACATGGGACATCTTTTGATGTTCAATGTTGTTTTAGGGGATTTTCTGAAGCCATTGTTTAGGTTGAGACTAGAGTCTTACATGAATTGATGTTGCCAACGTTGATGGTAAATGGTACTAAGTGAAACTTGGGCTTTCGTTGCAGTTTGGTTTTTAGCTTTTCGATTCTGCACTGCACTGGTTATTTGGGGGGCATTGTCACACTTCATTTCATCTCTGTTGTTGTCGTTCAAACTTTTTGGGAGTGTTATTTATTTCTTTGATTTGTTTTAACCTTCTTTATCCATTCTTTATGGTTTTGATAAATGTTATTGTGTGCAAGCAAATTGTTAACACTCCTTCAAATTACATAAAATGACAGTATTGTTGTCAAGATTTATATTTTACTCTTGCAAGCACTTATATGTGATTCTGAACGGTACTGCAGACTGATTGGGAGGGTGGATACTACCCGCTCACGATGCACTTTAGTGAAGACTATCCAAGCAAGCCACCAAAATGTAAATTCGACCAAGGTTTTTTCCACCCCAACGTATACCCATCTGGAACTGTTTGCCTTTCAATTCTCAATGAAGATAGTGTAAGTATACATTAACACTTATTTACTTCTTATCTTGTGATTTGTTTCACACGTCTTTATTTTTATCCCATTTTGGATTTCTAGGGATGGCGTCCTGCAATTACAGTGAAACAAATTTTGGTTGGCGTTCAGGATTTATTGGATCAGCCAAATCCTTCTGATCCAGCACAAACTGATGGGTACCATCTTTTTATTCAGGTAAAATCAAGCTTTTCTTTAATCCGAAATTATTAAGTAGTTCTTATTTTAGTTTTATTCTCAACACATTACTTATATACTGAAGTATGAAATCATTGTAATGTATGTAGGACACTGCTGAATACAAGAGGAGGGTGCGGAACCAGGCGAAGCAGTATCCGGCAAATATTATTTGAATACAAATTTGTTTCGTTTCAGATTATTGTTTATTGTGGAGAGTAATATATTTGGAAAAGAGACCGTTTTCTGCACAGTGAATTTATCAATGCCATGTTGGTTGGTGCATATTATAATGATACTATAACTTATCCTGAATTGTGTATCAAAACTCCTAATCTGTTAGTCACTGGCTAATCAGTTGCTCAAACAACATTGTTTAGTTCAAACTTCAAAGTGGTATAGAGTAGCTGTTCTTGTTGGATGAATCATGGAGTAGTATGTATACCTTGTCTCTAAAAAATTCAATCTTTTTTCTTATTTAATGTCTCAATACAATACTACTATTTTTAAGACAATTTTTCCCTTGTGAATTTACCGTTTCACCTAATGCTTGCAACTACTAATTTTTAACAAATGTTTTGAAGGTGTTTGTATGAAAATCTGGAAGTTACATATTTTACTCAATTATTACTATCTCAAATTTCATGTAGGATAAAAAAATATTGGAATAAACAATCAAAATGGCTGGTCAATAAAACAAAGTAAATTATTAATTTATACTTCCTCCATGTCCCATTGATTTTGCTCCCTTAGATACATTAGCTGATCAAAATTTTCAATCTTTTAAGTGATTTATTATATTAAATTATTCACATTTGTGGTGTATTAAACTTTTTAAATATTAATATATATGGTATCATATGATATTATTAACTTATTAGTGAAATATATTAATTAAAAATTTTATTATAGTTTTTATAAATTTAATCAAGTTGACCAGTTGACCGTATCAAGGGAGCAAAATAAATGGACGGGGAGAGTATTTTTTTTGCATTTAATTATTAATTTATATTTTGAGCATAAACTAAATTATTAATTTATAAAGAAAAACTAAAAGCTGCAATACGTGAATTTACATTTATCGACTCAGCAGTAAAAACACATTACCCTTTTTTTAATCGCACCTAGGGCACACCTTCAATTGATTTTATTCATTGCCATGGACGATCTCACAGCCTACTACCCTCCTTCAATCCACCAACCTTATTACCAGCCTCCACCGCCGCCACCTCTCGGTACGTCGTACGCGCCTCCTCCTCCCGGTACAGCGTACGCGCCGCCTCCCGCGGTAGCTCAGCCAACTCACGCTCAACCTGAATTTGCTGCCTACGCTCCCCCAGTGTACCCGCAGTCATCGTACGATGCTCCCCCAGTGTACCCGCCGTCATCGTACGACCAGGTTCGCACGCTCTTCGTCGCCGGACTTCCTGAGGATGTAAAGCCTCGAGAAATTTATAATCTTTTCCATGAGTTTCCTGGATACCAATCCTCTAATCTCCGTGCCCCTACCTCGTCTAAGAGTCAGGTAAATTGTAACAAATTTTATGTAATTTATGAATGTCGACCTAGCTTGAATCGATTACTTCTTTTGTTTCTTATTTACTTAGCTGTATTGACTTTGGTTTCGGTCTTAAGTGATTGGTTTTGGAATTAGGTTACTGATTTAGTTCCTAGATGATTGAGTCTATTGATCTACGTGTTTAAAAGGGAGAAAATGAAGATTGAGTTTAAAGTAAGTTGAAAGTGAGTTTAAAGTAAGTTGAACTGCTATCCTGGGAACTTGAATTAAGTTGTGTCTCCTTGGGATGTTTCGTTTAGTTAATATTATAAAATTTTTGGAAACTTTTAGGAAATTATCAAGGACTCAGTGTTTCCACAATTATGTCTCTCTCCCGAGTTTGAATTAGTGGCTTCTTATTGATAGATGGAAGCATTTATATTGTTCCTTGTTAAACCTTCAACTCTGTGGTTTGTGCTTTTATGTACTTTCTTTTGTTGAAGTTCATTCTGACTTGTAATTTATGTGTTTCCAGCCATTTGCTTTTGCAACTTTTATGGACCAACAGTCGGCGATCATGGCTTTACATGCGTTAAATGTAAGACATTCTGATATTCACTTTTCAAAACTAGCATTTGTTTCAAACAACGTGTTTGTTATATTTTCAAATTTATGCATCACGATTCCTTATTTGTGACTGATGATCGTGTTAGATATTCTACGGTCGAATAGGTATTAGGTTGATCATGCAGTGGTAAGTATTACAATAGATTTCTTTCCGGAATGAACATGATACAGGTTGGTAATAGGGAGTTGCCGAAGTTAGAAGAATTTATATACGTGGTCCTCACAAATGAAGGGTATATAAACAGGAAAATCAAAAGGGAAAAGGTTATCGACATATTTAGGAATCCAATAGAATCTGGGTTTCATGCATGTAATGTAATAGAAACATAGAGAAATGGAATTCATCACATTCTTGGTTTAGGAATTGGAGGAATGAAATGGAGTTCTGGAAATGGACACTATGATATGACCATTATATAATGTCATGACCTTCTAAGATGGTTATGTTAAAAAATATGATCACCACACTGAGCCGGTCAACATGAGACTCTTATGACTGGCATTTTGTAAACCAACTATTCAAGGTATAATCCACTGTTAACTGGTAATCTTGGGGGGGAGTTAAATTCGCACCCATATAAATCTTCCTAACCAGATCAACCAAAACTATATCTCTTGCTGATACATGTTAGCTTCAATTGGAATGATAACTTTACTTTCCAAGTTGCCAATAATATGCTGGAAGTGGAAGAAGAAGATGAAAATTATTATTAGTAGCCAAAAACCTAGCTCGCAAGAAGAAGTAGCTCAAAAGATCATTTTTATGTCTGTACCTCTGGTATCGTATCAGTGTAGTGTCCAGTGGTTCCTCATTGTGAGGTCCCTTTCTGGTCACTACACTGATACCGTGATACGATAGAAAAGGTCCATTTTTATATTGTTAACGGCATCCTCCAATTTTATTTTAAATGACCTTGTCAGGGGATGGTGTTTGACCTTGAAAAAGGTTCTACTTTGCATATTGATCTTGCAAAATCAAATTCCAGGTCGAAACGCTCAAGATCGGGTATATTATAGCTTGATTTACTTTTCCTTTTCTTTCTTTTTTCCTATTCTGTATGTCTTGTTGGTAGCTGATCACACGAAATTGTATCAGATGATGATAGACAAGGTTCAGAGAAGAGACAAAAAGGACCTGCTACTTTTTCAAGGAGCTATGATCCTGGTAAGATATATATAATCTTTACTCTATCTATTCTCTAGGGTAAGGCTGTCTCCTCTTGGAGCTCCCTTTATCCTAGAATATGTGTACCTTAATTATTAGACTTGGATAGAGTTATTATATATTCTATTCATATATCTGCCCACTTGGTCATTTCTATGTTTCTAGTCAAATTGTAATATTCTAATCTCGTATAAGGCTCTAGCTAGTTAGTCACATGAAGGACACATTCTTCTAAGAGCTCACATTACACATGTTTGCACGCTTGGGCACTAGCAGGTTTTGGCAGCGTTCACATGCCTGGAATGGGTAATTCTGCTTACAACACGATTGGTTATCCTTCTACACAAAGGTCATTTGCACTACTAATGCACATTTCTAATACGGGGTTTGATTACTTCAACATGCCCGTTGGACTTTGAATTATATGATTACTTCTATCTGAAAGGTTGAGGGCCGAGCAGAAGCACTTGCAACATGCCCTATTCCCTGAAGTTAAATACTTTATTAGCCAAATATATCAACAATAATAGGGTGGGAATTCTAATTTTATTTCTTTATTTTTTCCAGTCTTGGATATGTTGGTGGCTCGGTGAATGAGGGTGCTACGAAATCGGTAACATCTAATTCCTGATTTTCTTATTTCACTTTCTTGAGATGAGATGGGGAGCCATTGCTTAGAAATATCCTGTCTTTCAATTCATCAAAATATTTATGTTATTGCGTTGCCGTACTTGTCAAGGAAGTAATAAATAATGTTATGAATGAAATAACTGACGGGTCAAGGTATTTTTAGTCCACTTAAAGTGGTATATAATCACTTTTTAAATTTTATTCCTACTCTAAAAGTGTAAATTTTGTAAATTATTTCTCCAAAGAATGAACTATATCTGCTACTGACACTGCGTGAAACTCCACAGTTTTGAACTGCTTATCTTTCTTTGATTTGTATCTCAAGTCTTAACTGTCCACTTACATTATGATACAAAATATTTGCAGAACAACACTCCATGTCCGACACTCTTTGTGGCTAATCTGGGTCCAACCTGCTCAGACGAGGAGCTGATGCAAGTGTTTTCAAGGTGTGTATTTCTTCTAAATACAATCTTTGAAAAGTGAGTAACAGAAATTTAGGAACGTTATGAAACTTTCGCATTCTTTGAACCTCTATAGATGTCGTGGATTTATAAAACTGAAGATGCAAAGCACCTATGGCGCACCTGTTGCATTTGTTGACTTTCAGGTATATTTGTCGACTTCCGTAAACTTTTATAGATCATGCTTTCATTAAGTTATTTTATTCAAAATTTTAAGATATCTAACGTGATTTAATTGACTCTATCATGCTTTTGTGATGTATACATTCAGGACACTGCGTGTTCAACTGAAGCTCTAAGTCATCTACAAGGCGCAGTTCTTTATTCCTCAACATCTGGTGAAGGAATGAGACTGGAGTATCCTTTTGAGCTAGTAACTTATTTACTCGTTCACTTTAAGCTGTTTTTGTGTGTGCAATTTTAGTGTATATGCTTAACCATATGTCCAGATATGCAAAATCGCGGATGGGAATGCGTAGCAAGAAGTCGAGATAACTGTTATAAATAGCAAGCTAAAATAGAAGTTTCTGCCGGCAGTTCATATGTGCGGGCAGACATAATGAATTGTCTACTTGCTGCTATTTGATATTAACTTTTTTTGTATTTAATTATATGTAGCCTTTGACTATTTAGTCGTAGACAGGGCCGGCCCGACGTAGCAGGGGGCGGTGAAATGTAAAATTTGGGTCTTATTCTACCAAAAAAGAAATGATTATTATTAAAATTTATTTCTTATTTTTAAAACTGTAAAATTATTTATTAAGTGTTTACATGATTTTTTTTAACATTTTTGTTATTGTTAAATAAACTGACAAATCAACTTAACTTCTTTTTCAAACATAATATGTTTATCTTATAATCTAGAACCCTTCATTCGAAAAAGCAAATACTACAAGTATTGTGAAACATAACTATGGGTGAGTTTGACCCAGCGTTGGGAGCTCTTAAAAGCACTTTTAGACCTCCATTGTGATTTTTGAAGTGTTTGGTCCCAATTATAGAAATTGTTTTTAGTCAATCGTGATTTTAATGGTGTTTGGCCCCTAATATCATAATAACTTTTGGGATCTCCAGAAGCTAAAAATTAACTTATTTCAGAAGATACTAAAGTGTTACTTTTGCAAAAGCTATTATTCAAAAGCAATTATTTTATAATTGAATTTTATCATAATCAATTATTGCCAAAATTCATTTTAGTAAAATTAATTCTCCTATAATTGATTTTCGAATCGCTAGGTCAAACTCACCCTATATATGACTAATGTATGTTAATAGAGTTAATTTTTTGCTTATTAAAAGTAATAAAAAGATAAAACATAAAAGTAGAATGTTTATGTTTTCGGAACTATGTTACAAGAGGGCTCTTTATTAAAATCGAATTGAGTTGTATTAAATTTTTATATTCAGACTGGTTCGATAATTTCAGAATTGGTACCGTGTGTCAAATCGAACAATTCGGTTCGCTTTGGTTTGGTACCAAAAAATCGAAAAGTATAGTTTTGATTTTTCTTTTTGGTAAAAGTCTTGTAAATTAATTTTTTAAATTTGTGGCTTGACCGAAACTCATTGAATCAAGTTAAATATCAAACTCTAATTTTTAAATTGCTCATATATATTAGAATAAGAAAATAAAAAAGAAATTGGCACCTCTAAATAACTCTGGCGTTTTCAAATCATGAATTTAATGTAATGTTGCAAAGTTATAAGTATCACAATTTTTTTTTTACCAAAATACAAAGATACAATAAAATAGAAATAATTATACTATCAATACATTCTATATCATTTTGAAAATATTAATTAGCTAAATGGAGCTTACATAACACATACAAAGAGAACTTCATGAAAATGTTTAGTGATGTTCGAAACAAACAGAGCAAGAAGGAAAAAGAAAGAAAATAAGAGAAAAGAGATGAGGAATTGAAGCCAAGAGATTAAGTAAATGCCAACGGAAGGAGAACTGGATGAAATTAGAGAACGGGGGCAAGAAATGACAAATATAACTTTTTTCTTTTTTTTTTTGTATAAGGATAATCAAAATGTCAAGTGAGAGACTTTTTAATGGATACAATTACAAGTAAAAATAAAAGTTATAATTTGGGTATTACCGGTTCGGTCGGTAATACTGAAATCGAAAAGGAATAATGTTTGGTAATTAGGCTTTGTAGTTTATACCAAATATCGAATTGATACTTAAATTCAATATTCAATATGAATCAAACGTTCAATTTCGATACAATTTGATCGATTTATCGAATTGTGTGCACATTCATACTCCTCAAGGCCATAATAAAATAAACAATTATGCTTACACTAAAACTCAAATAAAATTAACCAATATTCGATTCATGTTAACTTGATAGATAAAATCTAGTTTAATGTCATGCTCCGACCATGCATGTCTGGCATATCTTAAGGTCAACAATTGCCCCAACAATTATGCATGGATGTTTCCATGTCATTTGTGGTTTGTACATGGTTTATTGATTCTAGAACATTCCATGTAGACAAGTCTATTAGGATAAATCCATAAAAATATCTAATAAAAGTCTGCGAGTATCTTAGCCAATATATCAAGTTGATCTATAGTCCGTTCAAGCAGGTGGTTATAAACTTTATTTGTAAATTATCCAAGTTTAATATATAGCAACAAAACATCTTAAAGTGTTACAACCTTCTTACTTCTTACTTCATTCTACAATTCACATTATTAATTCATCAAAAATTAGGTTGTCTTGGTCTCAATAGTTCTTACAACCTCATTTAACTCTAATTTTTGCAACTTACATCAGTAATACTATTATACATAATTTATATTCAATAAAAAATATAATTATTTATTAAACTGAGAAAACAAATATATTTACATATTTATAAAAAAAATCTCCTTTTATAGTTGGGACCCTAGGCCAGGTCCCAAGTTGCTTAGCTATAGAGCCGACTTTGATCTTAGAATATATGTTTTATGCCTTGACCTTCTATTTGTGTGTTGTGTGGATTGTTTTGGAAGTAGAAACGAGCAACTGTTGTAGGATCTAACAAGATCAAGAATAATAGTTAATAGATTGACATGTTACCATCAGTTATCATCTGTTGTACAAATTTAACTCTGCTTTAGTTGTGAAGAACTGGAAGAGGGATCATATAATTAATATTGTGTCGTTCAAAATGAATTCAATTGAATGAAGTATTTTAAATTAAACTGAACATGTCTCTTTTAAAAAAAATTAAGCTGAACATGAGCTTGAGTTACTTATTTTTGTACTTTAAATGCGTTTCATTTTCTCGGTAGATTTGGGGATATTAGGTGCTTTGTGCCAAATATATTTGTATATTGGATAGTTCTAACACTTTAACAAGCTTTTCATTATAATAATATCGTCAATTAATCAATTGGATTTTAAGAGGCTTTGTGTGGTCGGGGTTTACTGATCGGGTTATGTTCCAAATTAGGGGCGTGACAAAGTTGTAGTAGCTACTTCAAGTAACTCTCACAAATTTCCTTTTCGCTGTTAATGTTTATGGTAATATAGTACTAGTAAGTATCAAAATTGACATTTACCCACAAAATGATTACATGTGTCCTCATCCAACGTA
This sequence comes from Penstemon davidsonii, assembly GCA_034814905.1. NCBI lineage: Eukaryota > Viridiplantae > Streptophyta > Magnoliopsida > Lamiales > Plantaginaceae > Penstemon > Penstemon davidsonii. The sequence continues at coordinate 13,643,529 of JAYDYQ010002688.1, forward strand.
TTTAATATGTCTATCGTTGATCGTTTTGTCAAAGATAGGAGGAGGAAAAAAAAAAGAGCATAGTGGAGTGAAATCTATTAATGCCATTATTATTTCCTTCACCAACTGATTGACTTTTTTTTACAAAAAAAAAAATAATATTATGCTTATTATCTAGCCGCGACATCAACCAATTGTGACGTCCTAAAACCTTATCCATTACTAATCCATGGATCAAAATTTCATTTCGAGTGCATATTTCGGTCAGTTAAATATTGAAAATTTTTCGAGACTTTTCGAGGGAGTAGTACGTAATGTGACTCTCAAAAATTAAATTGACTAACTTTCAAACTGTACTTGGTATCCCGTGATTTTTTAATTATTTTTTCCCAAGGATTTTTGTCATTTTCGATGCGCGTCAGACACATTAAGTAGGAACTTCTTCCAACAGGGATTCAAACATAATTTTGCTACTTTGTAGTGACTAGTCTCTTTCATTTGGTCAATCATATGTTAGTTATCCCCTGAATTGTTTGCATCACTTCTCTGGCCGGAGTATATATAACAAACATTAATACTCAATATGCAAATTGTTTAAAGTTTAGGAAGGTGGATGCAATTTTCCAATTAAAGAAAAAAAGGTTTATGTTGATTGCTTTAATCTCACGTCAAAATGGTAAAGAATTAGGTATTTTAAACTATTTATGTTTTTGTCGGTTGCATGCCTAGTGTTTGTGCGATGGAGAACTAAACATGATTTTGACCTGAAATTGTGGGGGGAAGAACATAGGACATGTCTAAAAAGTCAACAGAAAATAATTGATCGCCGTAACTGCAGTTAGATTTCGTGCAATTTTTTAATTCTTTAATTTCAACCTTTGCTAAATATTGTCGTACATTATATACAGTAAACATTATTCCATTTATTTATTTGTATGAACGTATATATGTACTACGGCGGAGGTTTTGAAAATGGGTTGTCCAAGAGAGGATTTATTTTAAAAAAGTTAATTTGGTAAGACCATCTCGCACATGTATAAGTTAAATTATAAGAGTTTTGTTAACATTATCACTAAAATTGCTCTCCAAAAGCACATGTATAATTATATGTTGTTAAAATTTATGGGTTTGGATGGCCAAATTCCCATGGCCAAATGCAAATTGTTATTTGCAATTGTTTGAAGGAAAGTACATGTACTTTTCTGTAAAACAATAAATTATTCTGGACAAAACAAAATAAAAAGTGATAAGTTTGACCTTATAACTCAATATATTATCCAAAAAAATTAATTTTCTTGTAGTGCCCGTTGGAATTTAAAAGTCGATTTTTTTTTCAAATAATAAAAATTAATATTTTTTTTTAAAAAAACTATTTTTTATTATGAAATTAAATCACTTAGTATTATAAGTATATCATTATTATTTATATAAAATAATAATTAAAAGTAATTTGTTAAAATATAAACTAGATATTGGAGTGAAATGGTATGGTTGTTAAAAAGTAGTCTCTTAAAATATAAACTAGCTGTTGGAGTGCAGAGTGAAAAGTGGAAGTGTATAACACTGTTCATTAGTTATATTTTAAGATAAGAGGCTGAAATTTAATAGAGCTGTTGGAGATGGCCTAAGGATCAATTTATGAAGGAGAGAATTATATTTTTGGTACAGAGCTATAGGTCAATTCCCACTTTTGGTACATGGCTTTATGTGTCCAACACATTTGGTACAGAGCTTTAACAAATTGTGACACATTTGGTACAACCGTTAAAAATTGTCGTTAAGGGGTGACGTGGCAGTTAAGTCTAATTGCAAAGTTGATGCCATTACTTATATTGACTGATAATTTTACCCCATAACATTTCAGGTTACCAAAAAAGCCCCACATCTCCAAATTTAGTGACGATTTTAGTCCACATTGTTGCCAAATTTCAAAATTGACTCGAATAAGACCATGTGCGGACCAATTTGAAAAATTTAATTATTTTATTTAAATAACTAATTTGATTTATAAATAATATTAATAAATTAAATAATAATTTAACAAAAATATCACCAAAATTAAGAAAACATATTATTTTTAAATATAAGATTTATATAATAATATTAATAAATTTAATATTTATTAAAATAATAAATTATATAATTAAAAACTATTTAATATTTATTAAAATAATAAATAATAAATAATTATAATTTAAAAAAAAAATCCCAACCCCACCCACCTAACCCAACCCACCACCCTTCCCCTCCCCTCCCCTCCCCCCCCCCCCCTGGGTGGGGAGGTGGTGGGTGGGTGGGTTGGGTGGAGTGGGGTGGAATTTTTTTTTTAAATTATAATTATTTATTATTTATTATTTTAATAAATATTAAATAGTTTTTAATAGATTAATGCTATTATATAAATCTTATATTTAAAAAGAATATGTTTTCTTAATTTTGGTGATATTTATGTTAAAGTATTATTTAATTTATTAATATTGTTTATAAATTAAATTGTTATTTAAATAAAATAAGTAAAATTTTCAAATTGGTCCGCACATGGTCTTATTCGAGTCAATTTTGAAATTTGGCAACAATGTGGACTATAATCGTCACTACATTTGAAGATGTGGGGCTTTTTTGATAACCTGAAATGTTATGGGGTAAAATTATCAGTCAATATAAGTAATGGCATCAACTTTGCAATTAGACTTAACTGCCACGTCACCCCTTAACGACAATTTTTAACGGTTGTACCAAATGTGTCACAATTTGTTAAAGCTATGTACCAAATATGTTGGACACATAAAGCTATATACCAAAAGTGGGAATTGACATATAGCTCTGTACCAAAAATGCAATTCTCTCATTTATGAAGTCTAAAAGATAAATTGGACAGTGTTTTATATGGAAAAGAATTGGAGGGTATTTTATGTGTAAGGCTTCCTAAATTTTGAATTTCTAAACTTTTTGTACGGTTGTACTTGTACATGTAGACATGTAGATTACGAGTTGTAGTCCTAAACTTCTCGAAGAAATGTATTCAGATGATAATTTGTAATGCTTTGATGAACTCTTTTGAATGCATTGTCCATTATTGTAAAATCAATATTGTTGAAAATACATCACAAACTAAATTATGGTACTTTTAAAGGGGAAAATGCAAGATACTCCCCTGTGTTATGATAAACCTGCAAGAAACTACCCTGTGAAATTTTTATTGCGCCAAATTTCCTTGTGTTTTCAAAAACCCTGAAACAAACACCCAATTTGTAAAAAATAGGTCGTTTTGGATCGACATATTTCAAGACATAATTTTAACAATATACCACGTGAAGTTATAAGGATCAACTTGAAGAATTTTAAAAATGGTTTCTTGAAATATGTCGATCCAAAACGACCTATTTTTTACAAATTTGGTGTTTTTTGCAGGGTTTTTGAAAATACAAGGAAGTTTGGTGCAATAAAAATTTCACAGGGTAGTTTCTTGCAGGTTTAGCATAACACAAGGGAGTATTTTGCATTTATCCCACTTTAAAATATTACGCTGCATTGTTCTAACATCTAACAACACGATTTCTGAAAATATTTCTGTTAAAACAAAGATCAAACCTAATTATTTTCAAACATATATCTTTAGATTTTATAACATTTATGTTTACACCATTGTCAATTTTAGTCCTTTTTGGCCGGCATTCTTTAATTTCATCGGAAAATGTCACAAACACTTAGGGCCTGTTTGTTTGGCGTTTCCCAGAATTTTTTCGTGTTTGGGAAATGCCAAACAAACATGTTTTCTATTTTCCGAAATAAATTTTTCATCCATTAATTTTCTCAAACTACTCTCTCAAAAGCCAAACAAACAACAATTTTTTTATCTCTAAAAAAACCTATACAAATTCTAATTTGATTTGACATAAAGTAACCTATCTCTTACACAATTTATCTCACATAACAAACATGATTTGGCATAAAGTCTTACACATCTTACACTTACAATCCAACTCTTTCAAAAAAACCTACACCTACTTTATTTCTCAAACCACTCTCTCAAAACCCAAACAAACAATATTACGCAAATCGAGATTATTTCACAAACCTCCACTACTCTCCCCCAAACTACTTTCCCAAACGCCTTCAGATTTTGGAGGCTAGTGGTCACTCTTCGGGGTAAAACATAAGAATTTTCCTCCAAAATCATGATTAAAAAAAAACGTGTATTTTGTTTACGTGCATGTTTGATTATTTTGATTAAATTTTATTTTACAAATTTACATCCTGAAATTTTCTAGTTATTGCAATAATACCCCCAAAAAAATTACAAATTCACATTTCAATTCACATCCTGAAGTTTTCTATATATTGCAATAAAACACCCAAAAAAATACAGTTGCTGACCTAAAGTTTTAAAATGGCGCTTTTATCCTTTAAAAACCACCAGGAAATTGAACAAAGCGTCATTTTATAAGTTTAGCGCAACACACTTTCTGATCCTTTAAGGTATTGTAAACGTGTTTAGTGAGGTAAACATACCTCGTTCAATTTTTTAATATTTTTAAAGGATAAAAGCGTCATTTCATAAGTTTAGTGCAACAATTAAATTTTTTTGGGGGTTTTAATGCAATATATACAAAATTTTGGGATGTGAATTTAAAATTAAATTTGTAATTTTTTTGGGAGTTTTATTGCAATAACTAAAGAATTTCATGAGGTGAATTTGTAACATAAAATCTAATAACTATAATCAAACATGTGCACATAATCAAAATAAAAGTTTTTTTTTTTTTAATATTCTGATGTGAAGAGTTTGATTTTCACCCCAAAAAGTGACCACTGACCATCAGCCTTGGTCACAAGTATCACACATGCCAAATTTGGAATCTGAAAATTACAAATTTTTAGTGTCACGTGATAGGCACGTGATAATTTTTGGTGAAATTAAAATGACTAAAATTGACAATGATGTAAACATAAAATATGTAAAATAAAGGGGTGCCACATTATATGATGAATTTCAAAATGTGGCCACGTTAAAAGACCAAAAATGGAATTTTGCAGCACAACCACAAAAATGAAGTGCCTCTTCAAATCATGACAGGCTTAATTTTATTCCAATTTTAGAGGCAGCATTACGACTCACATTAGAGAATAAAACATAAAGTTTGGAAGCCTGGAGCCAAATTATGATTTGTCACACCCAACATTATTAGGTGAATTATTTGATTAATGCCGATGAGTTATAGTTTAGTGGCGAAAGATGAGGCTCCAAGACCAAGAGATATGTTGGGTTCGATTTCCACTAATGTGTGTATTTCTCTAATTTAATACTAGTCTAGGTAGTTTATTATCTTTATACTTTGATACAATTAAACAAATTTATGATACAATGACTGATATAATGATCTAATACCGTTTCTAAAAAAATATTTGATTAATCTATTAATGAAAATCCATGACTTAACCAATCATGTGTGTGTTTCTAACCAATCCATGACTTAACCAATCATAAGTAAACTCATAAAATTGATATATTAATACACAATAATTATAAGTGTCAAGCACGGTAGAGCATTATGGGAGAGACAGTCAGCTTCTTATTAATTTAATTAAAAAAAATTATGTGAAAGAGAATAATAACTATATAGGTCTACTAATTATCAATATTGCTCGATTAAGAAAAAAAATTGTAAATCACTAGAATAATTTGTATCCATCATTAAAGTAAATGTTATTAATTAATACGTGCCAAACACTAGTGTTTGGACTTTTTGGATCTAATTGAAGTACAATTACTAATTAATTAAAGTAGCTTATGTTATTTTTTTAGTTATCGTTTCAATTTAAAAATAAAATCTGGTAAAAAATATTCATCTAGATTTATCAAATATTTGGTTGCCTCAGTACTGGATCATGAGATCAACCGGCCACTTCATATATAATATTTCATGTATATATGTTGTCCTATAGCATATTGATTATTGGGTAGTAACTAATCAAAAAATTTATTTCATATATATAACAAATCAACGTTTACACGGTTTCGGGCATCAAATTAATGAAATCTTAAGTACATTTTTTACATAAATGAATTCAAGTACATTTAGAGTGACTGTTGATATAGCATAATCCAAAGTCTTTAATTCTCTATTATACCATTTTCAAGCACAACAAGAAATTTTGTGTATTAGTGACAAGATTCTAAGTGACAAAGTAAAAGTTATCACTATTTACATGTGATTAGTGACAACAATTTTAGTATTGTCACAATAATAATTGTGAAAACTACAATAGTGACAAATTTTTTTTAGTTGTCACTAATAGCATTTAGAGACAAGAGTATGGTAATTAATTTGTCACTATTGACAATTAACAACAACCTAGTGACAATAAATATTGTCACAATGAAGGTTCAAGAATTATAATTGTGCTCCGGCGAACTTTTCCAATGAGAAATTCTTCTACGTTGGATGCTATCTTTTTCTCTATTTTAAAAGATTAATATGATTTAGACTTTAGAGTTAAAAAATTCAAATTAAATTACTCGATATTTGATTCAAGTTTATTTGGGAACAACTCAAATGAAACTATGGTTCGTTATCTATAGTAAAAAAATAAATTTGAACAACATAATTTGTTTGATAACTCTTGATGTGCGGTCTGTGCACAACTCGATAAGATAAAAATTTGAAAAATAAAAAAATACCAAGTTACTCGAGTTCGACTCATTTCGATCGATTAAAGCTCGATTCACTTAACAATCATATGAATTATATCAAACACACTTTCAAAGCTTAATAAGAAAATTAATAACCAAGTTGTATTCTAAAAAGGAAAAAGGAAATTAACCCAGTTCAAACAATGCATTGTTCGACTCTATAAGATTCATTTTAACCCTAACTATGTTATCATGTTATTTATAAACTTTAGAGATGGGTTCTTAAGACAAATCTTCAATTCTTTTAATTTTATTCCTTATTGATAATCAATGAAAAATAAATTGGTACGTTCCACAAGTCATCATGCATGTATTACAATACAATTTTATCATATGCAAACTCATGAGTAGATTTTTTTTGCAAAATGATTACTTTTACCCATGGCTTTGCCACTTTTGATATATGTCTTAAAAGTATATAATTAAAAGCATTTATGTTACCAACAGGTGATTGGTCTAGTGGAAGGGACTAGTCACTATAAAGTAGCAGACTCAGGTTCGAATTCCTGTTGGGAGAGGTACCCACATATGTGCCCAACCCGCCTCGAAAGGGATTAAACCCTTGGGAAACCAAAAAAAAAAGCATTTATGTTTGATCCTAAATGAACCTGTACTTGAGCCAACTCCCATTTAATTACCCTACTCTACAAAATTCTAGCTTAAAATTTTTCCGTATTCTTTTAGACTACTCACAAAATAAATATATTTCAGTATATGTACATGTTAACTTTATCTCATATATATGAGATTAAACCAATTTTAATGTGGACCAAAATTGCTCTTATTCCATTGGTTCTCTCAATTATATTATTCATCATTCGTTTTCATACATAATTCGTTGAAAGATTGGTTGACTTAATCTGTAATAATTGAGTGGTCTTAGTTGTTTAAGATCTTAATATAAATCATTATACTATGTATTAATTTCACACGCAACTACTTCAAATTTTAAATGATTTATATTCTCTTTCTAGTACATGAGAATCCAAGATTGATTTATGACGTACTAAAAAATTGTGCTAATATTTTTCCCAAAGATAAGACATGGAACGAGAAAAACAAGAATCAATAAAAATCAAAGGGTGTATTTGGTTGGGTTTTGGTCCGGTCTCGTGGGTTTCACGAGACCGAGCCAAAACCCTTTTAAGTGAGATTTCGTCAAACTCATAAAATCATCAAAAACTTATTCAAAAACTCACACTCAAACTCTTCAAACCTATAAAACATTGATTTGACACCTACTACCTATTTTTCCCCCCAAATATCACTAAAAAAGACATTGATCTGACACCTACCACCTACTTTTTCTCCTAAACCCCAACATCCAAACTCAATCCAAATGGGATGCCAACTTATTCAAACCACAAAACCCAACAGCCAAAACCCAAATCATTTTTTTTAAAACGAGACCCACGAAACCGAGTCAAAACCCATCCAAATAGACCCAAAGATATCTTAACATATTCGTAAAAATCGAAATTTACACGAGGACAAACCAAACCTTAAATATGACAATGAGTACGCGTTAAAAGTAAGGGTACGATAGTCAATTCAGAAAAATCGTTTATTGTTGGAGTGGGGGCAGTGGAGGGGCCGGAAAGTCAAGTCACAAATTGTACCTATCCATCCACCGACCACCGACCTACCATCCGATCCTACTAATTTCTACTATATTTTTTTCCAAAACTCTGAAAAATAATTAATAATTAAAAGACAAACTAATCACTTTCTCCATCTTCATTAGCGTTAAACAATTAATTTCTCTCTCCTCAAAACACACCAAATGACAACTACTTAGAATTATTAAATTTCCCAAAATAAGCACTTAAATATCTTTCAATGTCTATCATCTTCCCTTCTATTTGTATCCTCTATTTGAGCCAAATATATACAATATTATAAAATTGAGAGGATTTCGCAATTTGTCATGGCCGGCCACCACTATATTAACTATATTTAACATCTAAAAATAAAATTCAAAAAGAATTTAATTCTCTCTCAAAACATCTATACCCTGAATCCTAATACAATAAGGACCCGTTTGTTTGACGGGAATGGAATATAGATCTGGTAATATGATTCCAGGAATTTGATTTCCAGAAATATTATTCAATTATAACGTTTGGGTAACATCCGAAATTTGAGTAAGGAAATTAGATAAATTCATTTTCTAATGTTTGCAATATTAAGGAATAGAGTCATATTTAAAAAGTTCAAAAAAATGCCCCTTACACATATATATTATTTATAAAATGTGGTATTAATTATATATAATTACGTATAATGTAAATTAATACTTTATATATTGTATTATATGATATACATATAGTGAAATGCAAAATACTCCCCATGCTTTGTCTAATTGGTAAAAACTCCCCAATATTATTTTTATTCACAAAAATCTCTTAATTTTTTTTATTAGCAAAAAATGCAAAAATGCTGCTATTCGTCTAAATTTGACAATAATTCCACTGTTAACTTTGAAAATTGACAATAATTTTTTCATGTTAAAAAATCGATAATAACCTCACTATTGACTTATGAAGATATTTAGTAAGCTAATAACATGCTGATGCAATGGGTTTTTAGCTAATTAAAAAGAACATGGGTGGTTTTGGCTAATAATAATAGCACATGATTTTATTTTATCAATTAAGCAAAACACAAAGATATTTTTGCATTTTATATAGTAAAATGATCTATAATATACTATTAGTGAGAGAGAGGAAAAAAACGTATGTGAAAGGAAAAAATTGGGGCAATAATGTCTTTTTATTTTTAATATCAAATCCCTTGGTAAAGGAATCACAATACCATAGGAAATATGGGTTTTATATTCCATATTTTGGTTGCAATATTCCTAGTTTTAAGGAATATATTTCCTTTCCCAGAATCTGAAAATTTTTACCAAACTTAATTATGTAATATCTAGCAATCAGATTACCAAATACATATTTCATTCCCGTCAAACAAACGGGTCCTAATAGTACGAGAATTCCTTGCTCTCGGCTATCTAAAGTTTCTGAAAATGTTTCTGAATTTCCATGTTAACTCATAATAGATTCAACACGATACTAATTAAGAAATTTCATGTTATTGTTTTTCTCTTTTTTAGAGAACACCCAAACTGGGTAAATATTGCATTAATAATCAATATCGTCTAATACAAAATCAGCAATAAACTCATGAAGTTCTAACAAAAGGAAAAAAAAAAATGTCAAGAGCAACTCTAGCTAAGGCTTGAGCTACTGAATTACTATCCCTTAACACATGAGAACAAGAAAATGACACGAAACTTGATGTCAAACGTTTAATATCATCTAGAATAGGGTCAATGGTACTATTGAAATTTTGTGATGATCGGATACATTCAATAACAGATTTACAATCTCCTTCAAGAATGAACTGACTCCAACCATGTCTAATACCAAAGTCCACCCCCCTTGATGTTATTGTTTTATAATGCTTTATGCGTCTCAAATTTTACAGCATCTCCCAAAATATTTTTATAATTTTTTTTTTGTAAAATAAATAGTATGACGTAACTAATTTTAACGAGTACCTTTTGAATTAGAGTGAGTTTGGCCCAGCGGTAGGAATATTTCTGGATCTCTATTGTGATTTTTAGAGTGTTTGACACCAAATATAAAAATTTCATTTGATCAATCGTGATTTTCATGATGTTTGACCCCCAATGTCATTATCAATTTTGGATTCTCCATAAGCTAAAAAACAACTTATTTTAGAAGCTCCTAAAGTATTACTTTTGCAAAAGCTATTATACAAAAACAATTATTTTATAATTAATTTTTATTATAATCAATTATTTCAAAATTTATTTTAATAAAAATAGTTCTCCTATAATTGCTTTTCGATCTCTAGGCAAACTCACTCTAAATATTGATATAACTTTGATTTTTCAAACTCATATCGAAAATACTCAAATCAGATCAAATAAATAATTAAGATGGAATGGATACTATATTTTATACACATATTTTTTACTTATGTTCTTTTACATTACAATAAATATTTAAGTGTGTCAGACCTATTTAATTTTTTTCGAGATATATATATGACTGAACTTTTTTGCGATAAAATATTCAAACTCTTTGAATAGCATGATCAACTGGTTCCTTTTATTAGGTCAATTTCACAAAAAAAAAAAAAAGAAAAAAAAATATCTAGTGTCTACTTAGAATATCTTGAATTTTTTTAAATGAATTGGACTAAGTAGAATTAAATGATTTGAACATAACTCAAACTAAAAAAATAGCTCAAACAATAAGAATTACCCATAATCTTATAAGAAGGATTTAATTTTTTTATCCAATTCATATAAAGATTATTAGTCCCAAAACAATATCTTAAACTACTCCCTACGTTTTTTTTATTTGTCGCTTTGGCAAAAAAAGTTTGTTTACTTTTATTTGTCGTTTTAGAATTTCAATGTAAAATTAATGTTCTTTTACCAATTTTACCCTTCTTACTATTATAAATATTGCTCATTAATGCTAAAAAATTGAATATTTATGACATTTATTAAATCGTGTTCGAAAACGACAAATTAAAAAAACGGAGGCAGTATTGTCTAACATATGGGGCGTATTTATATATAGCTATAACTTAGAGAGAGAGAAACTATTGTCTAGGGTATGGTAGAGAAAGAGAGAGGGGGGAATAGTTGTTGTTGTGTCGGTGCATATTGTGAGTTAGTTTTAATTTGTCCCACAAAATTAGCTTTTAAGGAGAAAACAACATCCCTCAAAAATAAAAATAAAAAATAAAAAAACAACCTTAAATACCCCCCGCCCGCATGCCTCTCGTTTCTCTAATTTCTTCTTGATGCCTTTTCCCTCCGCCCTATATATATATATATACACCACCCCCTGTATCTATAATTATTATTATTATTATTATTTTTATATTCATATACACAAACAAAAAATAGATGGAAAGTGGCGGCGGCGGCGGTAAGAGGAGGAGGGGAGATAAGCCATACAAAGGTATAAGGATGCGGAAGTGGGGTAAGTGGGTAGCTGAAATTAGGGAGCCCAATAAAAGATCAAGGATTTGGCTTGGCTCCTACTCCACCGCCGTGGCGGCGGCTCGAGCCTACGACACGGCGGTGTATTATCTACGTGGCCCCACCGCGAAACTTAATTTTCCGGATGAAATTTCTACGGCTGGTGGGGTTGGGCTTAAGGATCTCTCCGCCGCCTCGATAAGGAAGAAGGCGGCGGAGGTGGGGGCGAGAGTGGACGCCGGTTTATTACAGACGAATAGCTTTGGGGTGGGTGGTGATCACTGCGGCGGCGGCGGCGGCGACCAACGATCGGTGAAATCGAATTGTTGGTTTGAAGATAAGATTGATCTTAATAAGAAGCCCGAGCCCGAAGACCCCACCGTTGAATCTTGGTGAAGATATATGAAACTCTATTAACTATATTATTTTTATTTTTATTTTTATTTTTAATTTTAATTTCTTAGTAGTTAGTAGTGTTTAATTTCTTGAGAGGTTGTGATGGTAACATGCACCTCGTAGTTTGCAGTAGGGTAGTGCTATGTTAGATTTTTGTTTTTGTAATTTATATTTTTCTTTTTTGTTTGATAGAATAATTTCTTGAAGCAATTATGTTAAAGAAATTAATGTGAATATTTAGCTCATATTTACGACCTACTATATATGTTTGATTTTAATTGGCGGAAAATTCTTGCATAGACCTGATCTATGAGCTTTTCATAGATCTTGTGGTTGTAAATGCACCACATCATACATTGTGAGAGCATGACATCATCAAAATGTATGATGTGGTGCATTTACAATCACAAGGTCTACCACTAAGCTCATAGACCTGGTCTATGTAAGAATTTTCCATGCAATTTGTATTTCTCTTCTTTTTTTTTTGGATAGAATATAGTGTTTTTTGTTGCAATTATGCTAAAGAAATTAATGCATATGAGAGTATAAACGACTTGGTCAGCGTTAATTGACACACTGTTTATGCTTGATTTGTTTTTTTTGTCGATCTTAAAATTGCATCTGAGCCCAATTTACTTGTTAAATGAATTGAGTTCGAACGATCTTTTATATTTTGAACTAGTCCGAGTCGAATATTGAGTAGTTCAATATTTTATATATTTTTATTAATTTTGAATAAATAGAGTTAAGGTCTAACCGAGTTTCAAAAGTCGTTGAAGAAATAATTGAATTCAAAGTTGTTTGATGTATACAAAGAAACGAAAGAACTCAAATGTGCTTAGATTGAATATGAAACAATTTAATTTAATTTTCAAGACTTAACCTATATAGCTTTCATTTTTCATGTTATATATATACTTATGTTTGCATGTGATGCACCCCAAGGGTTGAATTGTTGATGATGATCAAAGGTGGGTGGGTGGGTGGGGGAGGAGGGTTTTGGGGACAGCCGGGGACCTACCATTGCTCGAGTTTGGTGCAAGTGGTTATTTTGATAATTGAAGAGAAAAAAAAAAAGGAAAGTGATAAGATTTGGATGTTGATTTGAGTTTATTAGGTCATTTCTTAATCTTAATTAATTAATCTTCACCTGGGCACTTACAAGTAGGATTGTTGAGCCCCACCAAGCAGCCCCGCCGGCCAGCAAGGCGGCCGGGAAAGAGAAATGGACCATTCGATCGATGTCTTAAATTACGACCTTTTATTTGTCTTATCTTATAATGTTACACTAACAAGAGTTCAGATTTCAGAAGTTGCACGCCAACACTATATATATACCATTGCCGTCTCACATCAATTAGTACTTCCTTTTTTCTTTCCTGGTTCACAAGACTGTTATATGAAAGTTTTAGATTATGTTTGTCGAAAATCAATTAATGTATTATATATATCGAGGTTTTTGGGTTAGGATTTTGGAGATTAGTGGTGTCGAGGGAAACATTGTTGACTTGGTATAACCGTGTTTCGGTAAAATATTATTGCGAAAAGTTTGTAGTGGTTATTAAAACTCAACCACGACGGCCAAACAACGGTGTTTAAGGGTGGTCCCTCTAGGAATTGCAAAGCCATGGTGGATATTTTCACCATGGCTTTAACTATGGTTTGTGAGAATATTCAACCACGATTTTTCTAGTTCGATGTCAAAATATTCATATCCACAACCCCCTTAAGTGTTGGGTCACCAAAACTCATTTTTCTTGTGGTGTATAAGAGGTTTTGCATTGGTCTTCTAAGAGTGTTTTTGATGATCCAAATAATATTTTGAATTGTTTTAATTTCGTGCATTTGCGAATTAAAGTATTTATTTAGTCATTACATGATAGTAACACGAATATCAACAAACATAAAATCTTATTTATACAGAGTATAAATTTTTGAAGATACATGAAAATACTTTTTAAACGAGTTTTTGGCAAGTTAACCCCTTGTGCTATGTCTAATGTGCAATTTACCTCGATGTGATATAAAAATAGACAATTTATCTTCCTGTGAAATGAAAAAATGAACAATTTATCTCCCTGTGATATGAAATAAAGAGCAATTTGCCTCCTTGTTAGTGGAGGTGTTGCACACACGCTCTATAACGCGACTGATCACTTCATTTTCATATATAAAATGACCAATTTAACCTTACCCTTGACAATATAATCACCTCACTTTACCCTTCCCTGTGATATGCGTAAATAAACAATTTACCTTACCTTCCGGTAATATGCATAAATGAACACTTTAACTCCCTGTGATATTGCATAAAAGACATTTTATCCCCTTGTAAAAATGTAAAAATCAAGAAGGCAGCGTGCTTTTAAAAAAACACCGGGAATTTTTTTGCCTTTTTATTTATTACAAGGAATTAAACTGCCTATTTAGATATCACAGGGAGTTAAACTGCCTATATAGAATAACACATGCCTATATAGAATAACACATGGAGTTAATTTGTTATTCAACCCTTTCTAAACACCCAAACATATCATATTGTTGTGAATCGGCAGACCCCCAATATGGTGACGAACCCGAGGTTAATTATGAGATGGACCTTCATTGCCCAACTAGATTAATTTTCTATAATATGCTTGGCCAATTTGTTCACAAACTATTCTTACAAATATTATTTTAATATAATATATGGATATAAAACCAGTTGAAAAGAGAATTAGCCAAATAAAATGTAAGACGTTGCGACATTTATTCTTTCTGAATATTCCGTAGAAGATGCAACATTTTATAGTATCCAATCACCTTTTACTGTAACATGGCCCAAACATAGGCGCTATTAGTAAAATAGTAAGATGCAACATTTTAAAGTTCACCTTTAATCAACCAAAAATAAAATATATAACAACCCATGCATGAATAATCACAGGAAAGTAAGTAGAGATTCCATTTTAAAAACCAATGAACACTTAGTATTAATACAGCTATATATGTGTAAGCTTAATACATTGATTACTCTAATTACATAACTAATTACATATTAATATGATAATGTAGCCGACATTTCACTTGAAAAGGAATAGGCTACTCTCACCATCAAGAAAAACTAATTATTCGAAAACAATTATTTTGATGAGTTCAACCACCGTCCGCATATCGATGTTGACGCAAGACTTACACATATTAAAACAGCATAAAATTATAATGAGTTATCATTAAGGGACCCTTAATTGCGCTTAGCAGCTCAACGTTAATAATTAGATACAACTGTAAAAAGAAATACAAGTCCTATTTTCATCATTTATTTATTTAATTTCTATATCCCACTTGAGTTCTCTTCTTTGGTATGTAAATGTAGATATCCATCAAATTGAATTCCAACATATATATATATATATATATATATATATATATATGTCCAAACTATACTTACAATAATAATAATATACACTTAAGAAAGTTTAACATTAGGCTAATTATGCTTACTGAATTTCAGCAGAGGTAACACCTTTCAAAGCTCATACCATTCCAATGGCTCGTTTAATTATTTGCAGAGCAGCTTTAACAATATTTCTTTAGGTAATAATCCCAAACCACTTAGATAAATATTTAAAGCTAACTGCAAGGATACGGGTTTTTTGCAAGTTAACTCCCTGTGATATGTCTAATAGGCAATTTACCTCCCTGTGAAATAAAAATAGGCAATTTAACTCCCTGTGAAATGAAATAATGAGCAATTTACTTCATTGTGATATAAAAATAGGCAATTTACCTCCCTGTGAAATGAAATAATGAGCAATTTAACTCCCTGTTATATGAATTAATAAGCAATTTAGAGGGAGGCAATGTGCTTCTTTTATAAAAACACAGGGAGGTATTTTGCTATTTTTCTTATCACATGGAGTTAAATTGCCTATTTAGGATATGACAGGGAGGTATTTTGCCCTTTTATTTATCACAGGGAGTTAAATTGCCTATTTAGAATAACACAGGGAGTTAATTTGCTATTCACTCGCAAGGATACACTAGTTACAAGCAAATAAGGCTACATTTGAATTGATGGATTTGGAACTACGTACGTATTATAAATCCACAATGACAAACACCACTTGTCTGTTGTTTTTACTAAGCAATTTTGTATTTCATCGAATGTTTGCGGGGGTCAAAAAACTATCCCAGATGCGACAAACGAGAAATTTACCGGAAGATTCTAAAAAAAGGTATTAAAAATGTTTACATGCATGTGCGGATGTGCGTGCTTGCTTACGTGTGTGTGTGTGTATGTGTGAAAGAGAGAGAGAGAGAGAGAGAGAGAGAGAGAGACTCAGAATAGACATAAGAAGTTCTTTGGATGTTTCAAATGATCATGCTTACGTCGAATAATGAGCAACGCACAACATTGCATGCATACAAGTGCAAGAGAATTAGTAAGAGCCGCTCAGAAGCAGAGACATAAAAACTTGATTGGGTAACTTGTAAAGGTACTAAGGCTATATTTGGTTCTTGGATGTTAGTGAGTATAAACGCCAAAAGAATTGTTTCCTTGCATGAACGATTATTTCATTTTCTTTATCACTGGAATCCAAGAACCAAACATAGCTTAAGTTTTTCGGTAAATCAGCAGTGCATAAGTGTACGTATTGCAAGAGAGAGAGAGAGAGAGAGATGTCAAATCCAGCTCAATACATAGTAGAACCTTTTAAAAGTAATAATAATAACAGTTAAAAGTAAAACATCCAGTAAAATATGTTAAATTTGTCAATATATTAACACTGCCAGGTTATGCAGCTAGTGTTCAATTTATGATTGTAGATAGGACATATTAGGACTAAAATTTTCTCCATTTTCTTCAACTTCGACTGATTATATTGCAAAGACTTGGTAACAAATTTATCAGTAGACTAAAAAAAAAAAAACTAATTAAACAATTAGCAAACCTGTAGCTTTATTCAAACTCATATGCATCAACCATATTTGGATATCTATTTTCTTAAATCATTTAAAATCTAATTCCGTAAAATTTAGTACATAGATACTAAATAAATTAAGCTTATTCTCATGCACTGGTTAATGCACGCCCCAGCAGCACATAGCTCATCAACTTTGTCGCATAGTGCTCATATTACGTGCTCACTAACTTGGTCCTCAGCTACATAACGTAAAAAATACTCCTACCACCAATTTACACGAGCCAACTCCGATCGATTTAATCTGACTATGGAGATTAATCAACTGGATATCTGATATGTAGTAGAAGAGGTTTAATGCTTTCAATTTCCGACATTTTCCCTAATTATCTATCCCAAATTAGGATATGAAAGAAATGAAACTCAACGAATTAAACTCAGATTTCAGTAAGTGACAGAAGAAAAAATAACAATTAAGTATATCATTTTGGGGGAAAGGAAATTAAATAGGTAACATCTGAGATGACAATAATACAAATGTCTGCCAACATAATTGAATTCATAAAACTAATCAATCCTAAATAACTTCAAACGTGTAGAGAGTACGAAATAGACACTAAATAAACTGGAGAATCTTCTAATTACTCCAATCTAAACCATTAATCATGAATATTAAACAAAATTGACAAATCTAAGTATTCCTTAGTTTCAGTGTAGATAAACACTAGTGTTCAAAACATGAATTTGCAGTACTGATTAAACGTGTGCTTTAAATGAAGGAAAATAATGAGCAAAACTTACCCACTTTCAGTTTTCATCAATTACAGAAGAAAACCAATTATTCTTCTTCTTTCATCGCTATGAAATCACCATTGTTCTTCGGCTGCCTAAAAAGAAACCCACGAAGTTTTTAAAATAAAGATTAAATCGATGGAGAATAATTAGTAATAATATTGAATCAAATAAGGCGAGGGTTGTGGCCTTGTGGGTATTGAATTTATAGATTGTTTGGTTGTAAGGAAAGTGAGAGAAAATTATAGGATAATGAGAAAGAAAGGAAAGGAAAGGAAAATAAAATGAAGTTATTTTCTCTACATGTTTGGTTATCACGAAAATTATTTTCTTACATATGTTTAGTTGTCAAGAAAGTTTAGAAAAAATAAAGTAATATTTTTGATAAATATCTCCGTTTAATTATGAATACATTCAAAATTATAAAATATATTGAAAGTGATTGCAAAATAAAAAATTATCAAATTATCTATAGAAATATAAAGTACATCTATATATACGTTTATATAAGATTTATATGCATACACACACACAAATATATATATATATATATATATATATATATATACATTAATTTTTATCTACATATATGATTAAACAAAGTACAATGGGTGTTTTGCAATTTACTCTAAAATTTTCTCAAAATTTTTCCAGGATTTCCCCATCAAATTGGTGGGAAAAAGTTTTCTTCACAAAATTTTCTAGCAGGAAAGTTGAAGGAAAATAAAAACTTCTTTCCTGCTATCCAAACAACAAGTGGGAGAAAAAAAAACTAACTTTCCTTCACATTCCCGACAACCAAACAATACATTAGGTTGTTTTTAGACTTGGGAATAAAAATAGCTGCCTAGATAATAGAAAGATAAATAAACTACAAACACTAATAATAAATTATAGAAAAGTGTTTTTAATGACCGAACGCTAATCAAATATCGAATAATTTATTTGAGATTTTCGGTCCTATCAATCTTCACTCTCTTTTTTCTCATAATACACACTTCATTCGTCCCTTTTTTTTCCTATCATTTTATTTTTGACGCAGAATTTTAGTTAAATTACATAAATATCCTTAAAAATAGTGGTTGAGAGTTAATGATGTCAAATACTTTATATGAGAGGATAATCGTGAAAAAAAAAATTGCATTTATAGAAATAGAATATTATTTTTAGACATAAAAAATAAATGATAGTAAAAATTTAGGAATTCATGAGATACCAAGGTTTTTTTTTTGGTGAGAGGAATGATCCACATCCACATTTGAAGATATTTTGACTAAGCCCAGAGCATACTATGCATGCATGTGAGTTTGGGCTTCATTTATTGCAGTCTTGTTGAGTAGAGCCATGGGCCATAAGCAAAAGACCACAAGAAAATTTCGAGGCGACAGGCCCATAGACATGAAACAACACATGCAAGTTACACAACTACAATCACAAAATTGAAAAAGATCCTCGGGCAATAGAATTCTGAAGATTTTATCTTTTCTTTTGCCCTTTTAGAACATATATAAATAAACATAATTTTCATAATAAATGCAAACAAACCCTCTAATTAGTATGATTTTGAGAATGAAAATTTCAAAATCTATTTTGGGGTGGACAATCCATCATAAAAATTTATGGGATGCATATATGGGTCATGTGGTAGCAATTAAATTCGATGCATTGTTCTAATTTCATGCATTACTCATGGTCCCCTAGTGGCACTTGTTTGCCCTCTATTTTCATAAGTTTAAAAAGCTGACAAAACAAAGTATTGTTGTATTGTTGCAAGAAAATAGATAAGCAACAAGTAACATTTAGCTTAGATCTCTGGCACTTACTTTTTGTCAAGTGAAGTTGTTATCTCTATGTTTATTAGCTCATTGGAAAAAAGTCTGTCTATTCAATTAATTGCTTCGAGTACTATATACCATCTTTTGAGATGAAGAGAAAAAAAATGTCCAAACATGGGTGATTTGTGTGCAAAGTGGTAGGGTTCGGATCCAAGAATGGTAAGTTAGTTCAATCGAGGATTTAGGACCATGTACTATTTAGGGGACCATGATTGCACAAAGTTCTCTATTATTTTAGGGGGTAAAGCAAAAATAGTGCAACAACTAATGTTCACTCACATTTTTAACCACATTTTTTCGGGCTGACGAATTTACCCAATACTACGTCATTTTTTGTTTTGAGTTAGAAGCTCGAATGTTGGTTTTTTTTCTGTAGAATACACACATAATCAATCATTACATCAAAAATCATTTTAATAACTGTCTAAGTACAAGGAATTATAACCACATAAGTGAGAATTGAACTCATAACCTTTTGATCATGGAGCATCAGTTTTGTCAATGATTACCACTAGGCTACAGTTTCATTGACGCTTGAATGTTGGTCATGTGGTCCATAATTTGGGGATTTTACTGAATTATAAACCTATAAATTGCACATTTAACCTAAAAAAATTTGGAATTGAGCATTTTGACTGAATTTAAAAATTAAAAATATCACATGGGGCAAATTGCCACTAACTCGCACCTCTATCTACAACTTTGTAGCGAGGTTATATATGCGCGTGTGTGTTTGCACATTTTTGGTATCTATATACGTACTCGTGACAATATTGAAAATTAATGAATGATTCTAGACAGTTGGATCCTAAAGATTGGTAGCTCAAACATCAAATCTTTCTCCAATTTCCTCACCCACCAGAAGCAAATAACTAATAATATGTGACATGTATTTTTTTTCTGCAAGAATTGGGTGGTCCCTAAGATTATTACATTATAGAAACCCAGACAATTACTAAAATGCACATGTATGATTCATAATTTTATGTGACCTGACACTGGGATATGCAGTGAACCATACACATAAGTAAAGTATTATGTTTGAGATACCTAGAACGGAATTATAACGTTGTACTCGTGGTTAATTAATTTGCATCAACATCCAAAAATTTGGAATCCATGCACTTGTATTTTCTTAGATTGTTATATAAACCTAATTTACTTTTTATTTATTTATTGTGTATTCTATGTTTCTACCATGTTCTTTAGTCAGCAAAGCACCACAAATAAAGATATAAAAGAGTCGAGTAGCTCTCTGAAAGTAATTACGCTCATTTAATCTCTTAACTTTAATTTCATCATATTTTAATTTTTAGTCCTTCAACTTTAGTTTTATGCATAAAAATGAGAGAATTGCATTTTGGTACAGAGCTATAGGCCAATTCCCACTTTTGGTACATATATTTATATGTCCAACACATTTGATACAGAGCTTTAACAAATTGTGACACATTTGGTACAACCGTTAAAAATCGTCACTAAATTTAGAGATGTGGGGCTTTTTTGGTAACCCGAAATATTATGGTGTAAAATTATCAGTCAACATAAGTAATGGCATCAACTTTGCAATTAGACTTAACTGCCACGTCACCCCTTAAAGGCAATTTTTAACGGTTGTACCAAATGTGTCACAATTTGTTAAAGCTATGTACCAAAAGTGGGAATTGACCTATAGCTCTGTACCAAAAATGCAATTCTCTCGCATAAAAATTTAGTCATGTTATACATAAGAGTTGAACATTTAGAAGGTTGTAGGAATTAAATGTGAATTTGTAAGAGTTAAGAGTAAATGCAAAATGACATAAAATGATGGTGATAAGAGAGTTAATCGCCATTTACCCCCTATGATATTCATAATGTTCAATTTATCTCCTGTGACTTGAAAAATAGCACATTATCCCCCTATGATTATCATAAAAGTTTTACACAACATCCCTGGCATTTTTATAAGTAGCACTTTACCCCATGTGTTATGATAATATGACAATTTACCCCATGTGTTATGATAAATGTGGCAATTTACCCCATATGTTACACAAACACTTTTCATGCCTACCCTCAATTTCGGCAAGTGAGTTACACTCTCCCGCTAAAGGAGGTAAATTGCTTCTTTAAAATTTTCGTAAGGGGTAAAGTGAATATTATATATTTCATAGGGATTAAATTGGCATTAACTCATAATTAAGACTATAAAAGAGAAGTGGTGACGGGACATTCTTAAGACCTGGTCTAGGAGATTCTCTTAGACCTTGTGGTTGAAATTATACAACATCATCATTGTGAGAGCACCACATCATCACAATTAATGATGTGGGGCATTTTCAACCACAAGGTCTAAAAAATACCTCATAAAACATATCTAAGTAAGAATTTTCCAGTAGGGACCGTGGGTAAAAAACTTTCATATTCTTCGTCAAAAATATGGAGACATTTCAATCTTGAGACAACAAAAATAAAATAAATTGTAATTTTAAACTCTCTTATATATATTTTTCTTAATTTAGTAATTTCTTCACAATTTTTTCTATTATTTTCAAAAAGGTTTTCGAATTTCTTTCAATATTTATTTGATCAAAAAACATATTATATTAGAAACAAAACTTTGATCCATATAGATATGACTGATCACCACCAATCACTGCGCAATTTTATTTTGGTCGAAAACAGCACAAATAAGGGATGATTGCCTCACGCCTGCACCCATGCATGCATAATGGCTCTGGACCAGTATTTATGATACAAAAGCCTGAGAGTCTGGATCTTGTAACTAATGAGTAATGAATTTGCCAACGTACGTAGAACATTATTTTCATCCCTACCGATGTACCTTTGGTTATATAATAGGTTGGACTTTTCAAAGGTTGGGTTAGGTAGGATGGTCAAATTTGTTTTAAGGAATTTTATCAATGTTGTAGGGATCCCAACAATATACAATTCTCCGATGTTCAAATCAATCCTTTAGCAATGTTGTGTTAGGTAGGATGGTTAAAGTTTCTTGTAATCGAATGAACTCCCTCGATCATCTTAATTTGGTCGTTGCTTGATGAAACTCCAACATTGATTAAGAAATCTTGTAAATACACAAGGAATTTTGATTAGGTTGTGTTGGAGGTGATCGATCTTATTGATAATCCTTCGATTGCTAAGCCAGTACAAGTCGAATTGAGATTCGATCTAACAAACGCAGTAAGTGCGTATTAAAGTGCGTACCCGAAGTAATAAATGAGGGGTTTTATGATTGAATACGCGCATAATGTTTGACCATAGCTTCCAATAAAATTACCGAATCTTTTATATTCATGCGACAACACGTGATACCTTTTTTGTTATTTTGTTTTTTGGTTACAAAAAACCTACAAAATCACATATCCTCCATCAGAAGGTCCCTAGCTAACATTCGGGGATCCCACACTTGCGCTTCTCCAACATAGAGGTGTTTCATTTTAGCTAAAGCTTCCGCACACGATTGATTAAGATCGCCTTTGGGATCTGTACTTTTAACTTTTGCCCATATAAGGTCATTTTTGAATAAGTAACAATATTAGTGGTCCAAAATAAATTTGCAAGTTGTCATACTCTTCCAAATTATTCATTGATATATATAATAGGTATGGTACTACGTTATTCATTAATTAATATAATTGTACGAAAGTTGTCAAATCACCTACTATTTTCTTTCAAATTTGTACATTTTTATTAACTTGTCAATAACATATAACCCAATATATTTACATACATAGTTGAATTTCGTTCTCATTATATGTCTAAATATTTGAAATGCTATATTTTTTTCCAATATTAGTATTTCGAGAACACGAAACAAAACTATAAACAAAATGTTAAAAACAAAACTAATAAGATGGTCTCTATCAATATGTTTTGCTCTAATAAATACATTATTTTTTTCGATAGTATTTCGTGAATACCAGAAAATTATAAATAAAATCAAATTAAAAAATGTAAGAGAGCCGAGAGCCTCTATAAAAACAAAGACTTTAAAAACTACCACATGTTTTTTTTTTCCATTGATTAAAACGGGGAAACATTTCCATGTTCTGATATTTAATAAGTTTTAATCAATGTAAACAATATAGATACTATAAATTGTGCTATCCGTACCGTAGCTAGCCAATAAGGTGCAGAAATATATGGTGGTTCACGAATTACGACCATAATTACAAGCATTATTGGACATGCTTATTGTTTTTATAGACCGATGAGTCGATGTCATGCACATTCAAAAGCTCAATTATTTTAAGTGGCTGGCTTTAATAATTGAGTAATTCATTAAATTTGAGTAGATTAGGAGTATAATATTGTGATTGATAAAACTAGTTTGGCTCTTGTAACTCTCTAGTCATACTTTTCAAAGGTTCATCCCCGGGGGACATAATTTAATTATGACAAGTCATGAAGGACAATGAGCATCTATTAGACATGTACTTTGCAATTAATGTTTCTTAAGAACCATTTCAAGTATCGTGATCCGATGTTTTAAAAATCGGACATCGAACCGGTAGCATTACTGGTTAGATCGTTTTAACCACTAGTTCAACTAGTATGACGTTATTATGAAGTAATAATTTAATTTAAGTTTTAATGTATATAATCAATTATTTAAAAAATTATTTGCTTGGTTTTATACTCTTGCGTTTGTTAACTAATCAACTTAACTAACTCAATTACTCAATTATTTACTTAAATTTATATGATTATAATTGTCTGGTCAATATTGATCAACATATAAATAAATAAACATCAAAATTTTACCATAGTAAGTTTAAAAATATTTATACTACTGGTACAAATTGATTGGTTTGGAAAAGAGGCGATACCACAAAAGTTAATACATGTTGAAAATTTGGAAAAACGAAATGCAATTTTATAGAATGTGAGATCAAAAGACTTAAACTTTAATTATTCCTTTTTATATGAATTTAATATAAATCCGTGCATAGCACATAGCGTATACTAGTAAGAAAGTAGTAGAAATCTAGAAAACCCGTTAGAAAAAAAAAAACTAATTTTCTTGTAGATTCCGAAATATTATTAACACATTTTATCTCTTAAATTGTGACAGTTAGGCCAGATTATAAACTTTGAATATATTTCAAAAAAAAAACCCCCCGATAAAATATTCATAATAGAAAAACCCAATAAATATTGAAGAGGAAAGCAATGACAATAATATTAATGGGCCTTCAAGAATGTGTCCACACAAGTAGAAGATATCATTACTAATATTGAAAGACATGTGGGCCTGGACTTGAACTAAAGATGAGGTAGAGGAAAGTGTGAGGCCCACAAATTGGTACTATTTCCTGTTGAGGAAAACACGTGTACGAACAATGCCTCGTCCCACTTCCATTAATAGCATGTTTTTCTTTGGGAATCCCCCCCACTTAAAATCAGAAAAAATAAAATAAGAGAACTTGTTTTTGGATCCTAAATAAAATAAAAGATTTAATTGTTGATATTTTGCTTCTTCCTTTTATTTAATATAATTGGGCTCCACTTTTATGCATTGTGTTCTAAAGGACTCTTTCTAGGCTCTTCTTCTTCTTTCGTTTTCTTTTGTAAAGGAGCATTTATTTTATTAGGAATATTTTCTAGTCTAGGGACTTTCTTTGTTTTAGTATTTAATAATATATATATATATATATTGAGGCGTGTGATGTCAACCATGATGGTTTAGGTAAATATATATGTTGAGTTGGTTTGGCCTTTTCCCTTCTTCCACATTCTATTCTGATCATAATATGGTTAATGTTTATTATTTTAGATGCTGCTATAATTCATAACAATAAAAGAAAATTTTTAACAAAACCATGACCAGTAAAATGCAACCATATGATTTATTTAATTGTGAAAAAAGAAAAAGAAAAAGAAAAAGAAAAATGTGTTATGATTATTAGTAAAAGTCTCGTATATAAGTATTTTATTAGCTATTTGTATTTTTTTTAGAGAAACGATCATTACAAACATACTCCCATAGCAAGAAAATTATTGCTAACTGTTGAAATGAACGAAGAAGTATTATTGCTGATGTTATTGTCAAATTTTAATATAAATAGAGGTATTTTCAAATATTATTAAATAAGATTTGATTCAGTCCAGGCAAAATCAGTCTCGTTAGAACTTTTCCCAAAATAAGCCATAAGTTTTTCAGGGTTCTTTCATATCAGAGTTTCATATTAATCTATATATATATATATTGGTAGCAGAGATAGTAAATTAGACTACACAACTTAATATATGTATTAATCTAATTAAGGGTACATGTTTCTCAATAAAGGCAAAAAAAAATTAAGCGTGCATGTGAAAAGTCAAATATTGTTAGGTAAATATTTATTTTAGTAGATTAGTCCAAACTCCGACTTAATAAGAGTGATGCCAGATGTGGTCAAATAATAAATAGGTACATTAACTTTTTGTTCACGTAAAAGGTTAATGGGTATGTTGTCAATAACTCAATATTATGTTAGTTTGGTACGGTTTGAATTAATTAGTTTTTGTTCGACATCAAATTTCGTTATACAATTTTCTTTTCATTCGTAATAGAGAATTGACAATGAGTTTGAGTTTCTAGTTCAAAAGGTTACTATTAATGTTTATTGATAAATAATAAATTTCTCTTTTCTTAACAATTTATGTTTATTGATGAATTGGATATCCAACATGATATTAAAATATCAGACTCGCTTAAATTACTGAATGAGCCCCATCCCGGAACCGGTCCCAGTGGCAGCATCCTTCGTCCTCTTTTATCAAAATTAATGTGGATGCGGCATCGGTATTATGGCTCGAGATAGTTGCGGCACATGTTTAGCTTGGACGACTCAACTCATTGAACTTCCTCTTCAACTTATTGAACTTCCTCTTCAACTTGAAGTAGCTAGCAGAAGCTTTGGTTGCGGTTAGAGGATTGGATTTGGCATTGGCCATGAATGGAATAATATTATTTTTGAAGGAAACTGTTAATCGGTAATAAATGGCATTGGAAGCGTTACCACATCCTTTAGCTACCTAAGCACAATTTCTTATGACATTATGCGTTTATCTTGTGATCTTGTTTCTTATAAATGTTCCACACGTTCACATAAAATAATTATGTAGCTCATGTTTTAGCAAAGGTAGTTCTTACCATTGCCCCCCCCCCCCCCCCCCCCCCTCTCCTCCACCCACCCACCCACCCTTCCTTTTCGAACTTTCACAGTTTATCATTGATATTTGTAATTGATGACATTGAATATCAATAAATTTATTTTAAGTTTTCCCAAAAAAAAAAGCAATATATTGTATGGATCCGAATCATAAAGTGGTGATGGGATTGCTACAAAAACCGACATTAAATCTAGTTTTAATATGTATGAAAATCTTCTATTGTAACTATATAACACTTCCAATGAACTAGAATTACCAATAATCATATATTTTTATTGGTATTGTGTTTGAAAAGGTACATCAGTTGGATCCAGAAGGGTTAGTGTCCACTAGTTGATCTACCTTGAGACTAGGGGGTCTATAGATCCACATATATAATAAATATTGGAAAAAAAATATTAAGACATAGTGAAGGTTATGAGATTAGTCAAATTATCTAAGGATCGACTTCAAGAGATAAGATAATGAAAGTGGACATTTGTTGGAGAAAATTACTTCTTTTCTTAGAGATTATGAAAATAAGAGAGTATAGTGAGATGTAAGTTATTTGATTTAAATCAAAATTATTATGTTAGTAAAGTAGCATAAAATATAATTTATTTTATTTTAAATCAAAGTGTTGTATCTTTAATCTTTATAGAAATAAGTTTTAAAAATTCGAGGCAAAAATTTGTATGATAAGTTGAATTCTAAATATTTAATTGCTTTTGTCTTTCTAAAATATCAAAATGCTCTATAAAAAATCAAACAAACATGCCTTGTTGATTTTTTCTTTATCTTTTTCATAAATTAAAATATTTATATATAAAATATCAGCAAAAATAAGGTGAACCGGAAAAATCAAATACATGAGACCTTTAAAACTAATACTTATAATACCAACCACTTCACTTCA
The DNA here is from genome assembly GCA_034814905.1 of Penstemon davidsonii. Lineage (NCBI taxonomy): Eukaryota > Viridiplantae > Streptophyta > Magnoliopsida > Lamiales > Plantaginaceae > Penstemon > Penstemon davidsonii. Next base: position 13,671,214 of record JAYDYQ010002688.1, read on the forward strand.
TCGGCCCATTGACACTGTTATCCTTCACCCATAATGCAATCGAGATTTAAAAAGCAAATATAGCTAGATATAAAAACAAGTGGACATAGATTATCAAAAAAACAAAAAGAAAAAGAACAAGTGGACATAGGCGTCATTTCCTAAAGACGAGTGTATTCACGCGCGTGGAGACAGAGAATGGGGGAAGATGATAGATTAATAAATACGAGGTACATATTGGTCCGCTGGTAAAATAAAAGAGGAAATGGTGGCCCTCTTCCCGTACTTTTGGATTGGACTTTTCTGGAAAGTTTTTCCTTTTATTGCTATTATTCCAATTTCCTTTTCTGAGACCAAACCCTTCTGCCCCTCTGCCGTGGCCCTGACTCACAATAATTCCCACCCTTCCTTCTTTCCCCAAAATACCCCTCCTCTCCAGCATATATTTACTTTTACTCCTCCAACTCCTCTCACCTAGTAATCTTGACCGCAATTTTTGGAAAAACAATTTACTACTCCTAATTTTTTTTAACAATCAAGATGTGAACAAAATAAGTTGAAACATATTTGATGATTTTGTTTTTCTTTTATAGTTATGAAAGATTTGTTGTTTAGGAGAACAATCTCGGGGTCTACATGGAGCGCTTTTGGTCCAATTTTGCTTTGTAATTTAATTTTAGAAAATTGGTTTGAGTGATTTGTACATTGGATTTTATATATAAGTTTTAAAAGTTTGAGATAAGACTTATAATGAATTTGGATGATAGGTCTGCATGTTGGAGAAAAACTAAGGTGGTCCATGTGTGAAATCATGATATTTAAATAGTTTGAGACATAACATTAAATTATATAAGCTTGGTATAAGATTAAATGCTTTGAGGAAATTCGGGCTTGAGACCGATTTTGGATAGGAGTAGATTCATATTGATTTTGACTAACTTTCGGTGGATTAGGACATGGGCCAAAATCAATCCATAAGGCCTTAATTTCGCTTGGTTTTTGGTCTTGAAAAATTGACTTGTGTTATTCAACTGAAATGTTTGAAGCATGATTTAATTGAATTAAGTTTGAATGTTGAGTTTTGTAAACTCTAATATTTTGAAATACAATTTGGAATAAATTTGGAAGTTGGAGTTTTATGGAAAAAGTATATGTTGTATGTCAAATTAGTTATTTTTATAGAGAAAAAATACGTCGTAAATATCAAATCAATGTCTGCTAAAATTAAGTTTGAGTTTGACTTGAGGAACTTAATACAAATGGACTAAGATTAAATCCATAAACTTGAGACAAATAAAGTTTTTTTGTTCAAGAACACAAAGGTCCATATCCAAAGTAAAAGTTTCACCTATCTCATAATTCTAATACATGTTATTTCTAGTACTTCTTGTCACAAGGCATAGGACGTATGATCTTATGTTATACTCTTTCTTGCATATCAAATTACGTGATATTAATATACTATATTGTAATATTGACAAATATAAGCATACAAATGTTTGAAAAAAACACTAATTTTAAAATGAGATAATTTCCAATGGTCAACTTTGTTACTTATTCTCTAAAAGACTAAAACCAATTAAAGTAATGGAAAGCTTTAGGGCCTGTTTGTTTGGCGTTTGGGAAAGTAGTTTGGGAGAGTAGTGGAGGTTTGTGAAATAATTTCGATTTGCGTAATGTTGTTTGTTTGGATTTTGAGAGAGTGGTTTGAGAAATAAAGTAGGTGTAGGTTTTTTTGGAAGAGTTGGGTTGTAGGTGTAAGATGTGTAAGACTTTATGTCAAATCATGTTTGTTATGTGAGATAAATTGTGTAAGAGATAGGTTACTTTATGTCAAATCAAAGTAGAGTTTGTATAGATTTTGTTTAGAGATGATAAAATTATTGTTTGTTTGTCTTTTGAGAGAGTAGTTTAAGAAAATTAATGGATGAAAAATTTATTTCGAAAAATAGAAAACATGTTTGTTTGGCATTTCCAAACACGAAAAAATTCTGGGAAACGCCAAACAAACAGGCCCTTACTGTTCCGGCCCCACTATTAGCTGCCTAGGTGAAAATGAGGTACCAGAAACACAAAAGAGAAAGAGAAGAAGAAAAAAAGGTAAAGTTGTGGGGCTAAAATGTGAATGAATGAGTGAATGAATGACAATGAAATGATAATTAGTTTATCTAATAAAGGCAATTGAGTAATAAGTCATCCATCTAGTTTTGGTGTTGTCTATTTCCATTATGGTTAATATAGAGAAGAAAAAAAAGAAAATGAGGAGAGAGAAAATGAAGAATTGCTTTTCGATTTGGTTAACGTCGGAATGTTGCGTAAGAAAGAGATGGTTCTCTTATTCCCCTTCTTTTTTTTTCTTCTTTTTCCTTAACTACAACAACAACCAATGAAAGATCTAGATTTTGAGGGTCAGTAGTTAAAGCTACGCTAGATTGCAATAAACGTACGAATCTATACACAATAAATTGCAAAAACACCTCCTATACTTTATTATATACTAGTAAAAAAACCCCAATATTACTATTATTATTAGCGATTCTTTTTTTTTTTTTTTTGAACTTTTTCGCACCGTAAAACTTGCATGTATTATTCATGATTTGAATAAAATAACAATTATACCCTTACAAATTATTCTTTTTTTTTTCTTAAATAAAATATGAAACTTCACTGTTTATATTTTTAAAATTAGAAATAACACCTTCTAAACTTAAAGAAATTGGCAATAACACTTTAGTTCTTTCTTTCAAAATTATAGCAAATAGCAATAACTTTTATCAGTCAACTCTTAATTTTTTTAATGAATGTATTAAGTAAACAAATATTCATACAAGATTTTTTTTTTTGCTAATTCAAATAATAACACAAAAGATTTTTTAGAAGCTAGATAAAGTACATAGGGTGATTTAGTCCCAAATCAGAGTATACATATATAAATGGAAAGAGTTTAGAAAACCATCCTTGAAAGTATTTATGATTTGATTGAACATAACAGCTAAGAAAAAAAGAGGGCCTCCCTTCTTTCTAGGTTTAGACCCTCTATCTATATATTTATTTATATATACTTTAGTCTATCCAATTGAAACCCAAAAAGAGAAGGCAATTTGCCCTATTTATGAACCAAATTTCACACACACACACAGAGACAGAGCCAAACAGAGATTAGTGAAGAGGGTAGTACTCCTTTCGGCCAATCCTTGAAAAAACTTGCCTCGTCTATGCACCTATATCTATAGGCTGAGAGAGAAAGAAAGAAAAAAAAGAAAAAGATATAGAGAGAGAAAGTAAGAAAGAAAGAGATCTAGCTGAAAAAATGGGAGTTGCAAGATTTTTCTCCTTATGATGTTTGATGACCCAACAAACATTTTACGGAAGAAATAGTATGTTATTATTTAGTAGGCATAGAATTTCAGTTTGATGAGACAGTTTTTATCCAGACAAATAACCCATAATTGTTTATAGTCTGTTTACTTTATTTACTTGCCGGTTGGTGTTGAATCTGTTTTCCCTGTCTGTATCTTAGTTTTTTCAATTATCAGAAAAATGTGGGATCTTAACGATTCATTATTGGAGGGGTACTGCTCTGACGAGAAGGGTAAACGGGTCGGATCCATGTCGAATTCGAGCTCTTCGGCGGTGGTTATGGAAGATGTATCCGAGGAAAGGACTAGTAGCAAACTCTTTGGATTTTCTATGGCCCACAACAACGATGATGAACCGGGTCCATGTTCATCGCCTGTGACGCGGCAATTCTTTCCTGTGGATGGCTCTCATGAACTGCAGGATTTTCCGAGGGCTCATTGGGTGGGAGTTAAGTTTTGCCAGTCGGGCCCACACGGCGGCGTTGGAAGTGTGTTGGGGAAGTCTGTGGCGGAGGTGGCGCAGCCGCATAAGAAGAGCCGCCGGGGTCCGAGGTCAAGAAGCTCACAATATCGTGGCGTCACTTTTTACCGGCGAACTGGCCGCTGGGAGTCACATATATGGTATGTAAATTATTTGTACATGTCTATTATCTACTTTATTTCTTCTATTTCCAAAAAAAAAAAAAAAATCCACTTTATATCATGATTTTAAAGAGGGTTTTTTTTTTTTCATTTTTCTTTTTTTTCTTTTTTCTCGTTATAATTCAATTTATTTATTTATTCTTTCTTATTGTCGTGATTCAGGGACTGCGGAAAGCAAGTATATTTGGGTTAGTTTTTTTCCTTTTCCCCCCTGCATTTTCCTCTCCATTTCTTATTGATCACTTGTAGATAATCATGTATTAAATTTTTCATATCTTTTTGTTCTTAGGTCAATAGAAAAGATAATTCAATGTAGCTTCTTTTTTTTTCTCTTCAGCTTTCTCTCCATTTCTGTTTCTCTATGTTTTTTCTTTTCAATTGATCCAAAAGCAATATTTTGATGTTTTGGAAGAAAAATATGAAAAAAAAAATATTGTAATTTTTGCTTTAACAGACCTTTTTATTTACTATTTTGTCAAATATTAGTACTTAAATTTTCCATAAAATTCATTTTTTTAAAATATTTTACCAACTAACTAACTTGGCAAGAATTAATTCATGGAAAGCAAGTATGTTTGGGTTAGTCTTTCTTTCATTATTTTGAAAAAATCTTGATTGGTGGGTTTCCATTTGATTACTGAATTCTGCAATCTATAGGTGGATTTGATACAGCACATGCTGCAGCACGGTCAGTTCCAAATAACCACTTACACAATTTTCTGGCAAAAGAAATTAAAATTATTAAAACTTCAAAGAATCTGACCAATTAAATTAATTAATTTTATTATAATTATTATTACAGTGCATATGATAGGGCCGCGATTAAATTCCGAGGAGTGGAAGCAGACATCAACTTCACTTTAGAAGATTACGAAGAAGACTTAAAACAGGTATGTCTATGTCATTTAATTGTACAAAGTTAAAAAAATAAAAAATAAAAAATATACAAAAAGACAGAGAAACAAGATAAAAGAGAGTGAATTCTTCTTTTCTTATGTTTATCTACTACAGTATTTTTCCTTATCCTCAACAGTTGTTTTCTTGATTAATTTTATTCAGAATTTATTAATATTATTTTATTCTATTAAAGGTAACATTATATTCTATGTCACATTTTTGTTTTCAGATGAGCAATTTAACTAAGGAGGAATTTGTACATGTACTGAGAAGACAAAGTACTGGTTTTCCAAGAGGGAGTTCAAAGTATAGAGGTGTTACTTTACACAAATGTGGTAGATGGGAATCTAGAATGGGCCAGTTTTTAGGCAAAAAGTAAATTTACCATTTTTACCCACCCACCTTTTACTAATTAACTTGTTTAATTAATTAAATTTTATGATTATGATTATGATAATGATAATTTCATGATTAATTTGTTTCATGATAACAGATATGTTTATTTGGGTCTATTTGATACAGAAATTGAAGCTGCCAGGTGGTTAATTTGTGTCTAATTGATTCATACCCTCTTTTTTTTTTATTATGGCTTTTTATGAATTAAAATTAATTTCTCATGACATACATAATTTAGGGCTTATGATAAAGCGGCCATCAAATGTAATGGAAAGGAAGCTGTTACCAATTTTGATCCAAGCATTTATGATGATGAACTTAAAGCACCAGGTACATTTTCTTAAAATATACAAGTTCTAATAATTCTTAATTATTGCATATATCTTCATAAAATATGGAAATTAATTACTCGTTTGTATATATCAGAGTCTTCAAATAATGCATCAGATCATAATCTGGACCTAAGTTTGGGAAACTCGACATCAAACCAAGAATCCAGTTTTAATAAGAACCCGTATTCTTCGTCATCGTTGTCATTTGAACCCAATTTTAGAATCCACGGATTGAACCCTGAGGTACGTATAATTGAAAAGATAAATTTGTGCATCCATTGATTGTTGCACCACATCACTAACAACATCTGGTACAATCGGTCAATACAATTGTTACATGTCGAGTGAGAATCTGCATCATTTGAAAATAGCTTTAAAATATGAGTAAAATAGATTATGACCCTATATGTAATATGAGTCACGAATGAAATAATTTCTAGTATAATTGTAACTTAATTTTGTGTATTTAATTTAATCTTTTAATTAAAACAGCTTAATTTGCAGCACCAAATGACCTCAACTGACACAGACAATTCCTGGGGAAGAAATGGATTTGTTCCCCAAATGCACCCAATGTTCAACTCACCATTTAGTACACCAAATTATCAAGTAAGTTAATTTCTAAACAAGTTAATTTATTGTTGTAGCAATCCCACATCGTTAGTTAATTTATTGTTGTATACCAAATGGCAGTTTCCGGTGGGCGGCGGCCGTGGTGGTAGTGGCGGAGGAGGAGGAGAAGATCAGGGTATTTCGGTAATTTCAAGAAATGAATTACAGCAATGGCAAATAAATCATCAATTATTTGCTAATGCTGCAGCATCATCAGGATTCCCAATTAGACCACCTCATCAAAGTTGGCTGCAGAATAATAATAATAATATTAATAGTGGGATCCACCCAACTCTCATGAGACCCTCATGATTTTTATCATTTGATTTAATTCTAATATATATATATATATATGCCAAATTTAATTTCTTTGATTCTAATTAGTTCTAAAATCGAAGAAATTTAAGGGGGAAAAAACTCCTATTTTATGTAAGTCTGTAAAGATTCCTTCTTTTCAGCTTTTTCTTTTTTCTTCTAACTATCTTGAGAACATTAATCTGGTTAGTGACCAAAGAATGAAGAAAATCTTTAGTTAGATTTACTGCAAGATCTGAAATATATATTTACACATACTTGAAAGCTTTTTTCACAAGTATATATTTATTGCTTGATTTTAAGTAATGTATATATATATATATATGCAAACATTCAAGTAAGTTTGTTTATTGTCATTTATTTATAACGTAGCAAAATGTATAACAAAATAATATCTTTTGTGAAATAATTTTTTTAGACGAGACTTTGGCCTATTTTTTATGGAAGTGAACGGCTATAGTATTTTGTGCAAGGAATCAAATAAAAGAAAGTGAATTTTGTGAAATAAATTTTTTAAAAGAGTTAGATAAATTACTTAAATGAAATTTTCTTCTTTTTATAGGGTAAGTAAACATAACAATAAAAAAAAATGTAATGAGCAATGTTAATGTTAAAACACAGACAAAAAAATTCACCGTTTCCGTAGAAAAACATTAACAAGTTCAATTTCTGAACTATATAAACGATAATAGGTGTAATTTTCAATATATGTGTTTACCTCAAGACTCTCGATCTTTTTTTTTTTAGAGAGGGAAAAACACTTTAATACCAAACTTTAGTCCAGAAAAAATATTTGATACCAAACTTTTCGAAAAAACACATTTCATACAATGATCCACATCCGTTTGACACATTTAGTTTTCATGATCAATTCGCGAAAGAAATTCAGCATGTGCTCTCCGTCCGAAAATTAACGACAAAACTAAATGTGTCAAGAGGGTGTGAATCATGATATGAAATGTATTTTTTCGAAAAGCACCAAATGTGTTTTTTGGATTAAAGTTTGGTATCAAAAGTGTTTTTCCCTCATTTTTTAAATTTAGTAATTTCTTTATAATTTTTTCTAGTGATTACAAAATATTTCTAAATAGTTATTGAAAAGTTTTCAATATTAGCTGACCGAAAAAGATACTATATATAGTTTTTTATCCATGGGTGAAACGGAGTAGGGGAGAATGTAATTTGATAATAGCTGAGGATTTTATGAAATAAAAAATTATGAAAATGTTATGAAAAATTTTGTAACACGAGAGGGTTTTGTGCAATTTTTCGATAACAATTAAATATATTGCAATTTATGCGACTTAGAAGTAAAATTAACCACATTTTTACATCTATCTTTTTTTTTTCAATTTTTTTTTACTTCTATCTAAAGAAAAAAAATAGAATAAAAATACACCAATAATATAGTCTATATATTTATCTTTGTTTGACCTAATATTAATTAAACTAAGTTAGTATAGCGTGTGATTATAAAATAAAGTCTTAGTTTATGTTTTATACATACAACTGTACAAGAGAAAGTAAATTTAAATGAAAAAGTGAAAATATAAAACAAAAATAGAAAAGGGGAAAATTTTATACTCCTCCGTTCTAATATTTTTATTCATATTTATTTTTCGGGATGTCTCAAAACAACACTCTATTTCCTAATATTAAATTATTTTTTTTCAAAAGTACCCTTTAACATAAAGTAATGATTTGACACCACTCTCTATTAGGGGCGGATCTAGGAATTTGATGTAGTGAGGGCTAAAAGTTATATGATAAATTTAATAATCAAAATAGAAATTTTTTTAATCAAACAGTCAAATTTGAATATTATACTTTCATTCACAAGAAAATTTATGAGGAAAAAAAAAAAAAAAGATGATGTTTGACAAAAATAAAGCACACAAGTTACTTTAATTTACATTTGATATCCCGTTATGACCCCAAAAGACCCAAAACGTCTACGTATCTTAATTACAATTTCAAATTACACCAATTACATTAACAATTGACCGCGAATATTTTCCATTTTATAAAATCGACCCATGGTAGCATCATTTAGAATACCACTAACTATGTCTCTAGGCGAAAAGACAACTAGACTATCATTTAGTCATTGATCGCCCATTTACACACTAAAACCCATTCATGATAGTATCATTTAAAATATTAGCATCATTGATATCCTATAAAGACAATTAGACTATCATTTAGCCATTGATCATCCATTTGGTTACAAAGTCGATTCTTCACTATCTTCATAGTTGAAAAGGTCCTCTCTACTGATCAAGTTGTAAAAAGTAGAACAATTAGTGTCAGTGTCACAAGTTTGTAAACCAAAAAAAAAGGGACATGCATTTTAGTTGCAACTATCTTCTTAGCAAGATTATCAATTACTTTCAAATTAGAAAAGCTATCAAATGATCGAACTTCCTCAGTACAATTTTCAAGTTGATTGCGAAAGTTTGATAGCTCAAGAAAGGAGAAGTTATATGATAAAGTTCTAGAGGACGAACAAGTTTTCATTTGCCAAATGTCTTAAATAGATTGGATGAGTTTAAGCATGCAACTTAAGAATCAAATCCTAATTGGTCGGTCAAGTATTTGGATTGGACTTAAAGTTGGGCCAATGGGTAATGAATTATCCTAATTGCAGGTAATTTCAGATTTTTTTTTTTTTTTTGAGAGGCAAACGTGTTGTATTAAAATTAAGGAAGTTCGGATAATACAATCTCTAAAACAGGTAATTTCAGTTTGTGCATGTGGTTTAGACCTAATTGATCTCTTTGGATTCAATTTTTTGAGAGTTTTGGGCTTATAATACTTAGATTGGTTTAATTATTTTCGGTATAATATTACTACTATAAGTAAATACTTGGGTATAATAAAAGTAAAAAAATTGAGTGGGGTCTACAGACTCAACCGGTCATTCGCTAAATACGTCCCTGCTCTCTATCATTAATTTTAAAGGCAATAATATAAAGATGGCTAAAAATTTAATTTTTTCGACTCTTACCTAAATTTTTGTGTCAAAACTTATAGGAGCAAAAGAAAAGAGTGAGTGAGGGAGTATAAAAAGAAAAATCACATGACTTGTCACCATCTTCTTAGTCCTTTGAATCAGTTCTCATGAGCAAAAGCAATTCAGAGAAGCATTGGCCATTATTACGAGAGGGACTTAACCTAACTCTACTAAAGCTTCAACAAAAGTTACCCCCCGCTTTATTTTAATTATATAATGTAATATTGTAAATATTCTACGTGCTAGGTTTAATTAATTTTCTTTAAAAAAATAAGTGAACCCTTTTACTAATTATAACTTATAAGCCCAATGTATATATCCAGATTTCGGGATTGATTGTCCAACCCATTCTCATATATTCTATTTGGCACTAAAATTTATAAAATATTTGCCTAATTTCATCATCTGGGACGTCATCGTCGATTAATATATTATGTACTAGCTAGCTGCATTGCTAACCTTTCATTTTTGTTCATGTTGCAATTTAATAATATTCATAATATAGTATAATAATAGTTTGTTAATTAATGGTCCCTTAAGTTAATTATAGTATTAAGTTGTAAGAGATTACATATAGATATTATAGAACTATATATGTTCTTTCAAGATTAAGATAGGCCAAGATTCATGCCCCTTTGATCTAAATTGTATTTTATAAACAAATCTTTTATATATTTTGCTTTGTCGTATGTTTCCTTTTGACTGCACGAATATATTGAAGCTATTGATCTGATTTCCAAGTTGACAACTAGCTAACTAGGTTTACCAAGAATGAGAGAAAGAAATGTAGTTTACTAATATTAAATTTAATGTTGTTCTATCGAAATAAGTCATATCAAGTGGTCCAACATTATATTCATAATTTCTCCAGAGTACTTTCACTTACAAGAAACGGGAATTTATGTTAGCTAACCTTATTGTCGGTTGAGACAAGAAATTAAGTTTTCAATAAGATGAAAATTTCAAAATTGATCAAAGATTAGTTCTTGTTCATTAGCTCATTAACTTATTAAATTATAAACCCTTTATCGGCTAAACTGCATAAACGCTTTTGTTGAATGAACATGAAGTTTTCGCATGTAAATTTAATTTTTTTGTTGAATGAACATGAAGTTTTCGCATGTAAATTTTATTTTTTTGTTTTCATATCGCAAACTGGATATCTTTATCAATCAAATTTACCAAATTTGTCCTTCAGGCTTGGAATCTTACCTCACTTACAAAACTGAGGTAATTTTGAGAATTATTTGGCCAATTGCGAAAGTGAACCTTACTTGCGGGCCTGTTGAATTTAAATTGGGAAACTGTCAGCCCGCGAGTGAGGTTCACTTTCGTCATTGGAACGAAAGAATCCTAAAATTACTTTAGTTTTATGAGTTGTAGAGTAAAATTGTAAGTCAGAATATTTGACAGTCAAACTTGCTCGCAGCCATTAATTATGTGATCATTTGTGTCGTTTTCCCCTATTTTTAAGACCTATTAATTTGGCAAGAGAATGCGCTGCTCTATTGCCTCCCTGGAGACATGAGAAAGAACAAAGCCAACCATAAGCCAACCCGCAACCTTCTCCCTCTCCCTTTCCACTCGCCGTCGAACAATAAACATGCATCGACCACAAGTGAAAACAAGATCTTTTTATTATTTAAAACAAAAAATAAAGTAATTTTCAAAAAAAAAAAAAAACTCGAAATAAAGCTATATATCTTTATAAAAAGTAAAATATATATATATATATATATACAGTCGTCCTTACACGCATCGGTTGAGTAACTTTTTGTAAGTCTAAAAAAAGTTTTTCTTATTGCTTGATTTGCAAGGATTGTTATATGGGTTAAAAAAAGATGTATTTTTGGACAGGTGAAATGGATAAGTCGAGGGAAATACATATATTATTGATAGAATATATGTAGAAAGATTTATGGGTAAAATAAGATACAAAAAATTGATTTAGCATGATGTCAGAATTACTACTTTGTGAATGCAATAAAAGTTCAATTTTAGATAGTATAGACATGTGAAATTCAATTTATCAATTTAATCCAATTTATTTTACCTTTCTTCACGAATCACAATCTTTTCCCCTTTAAAGTGAACGAAAAAGGACAAAAATAAAAAGAGTTTGTTCCTTTGTGGCAGTAATGGTTCAGACCAAGCTTCTTTAGATTCTTTCCATTGCACAAGATCCACGACCCCAAACATAGGTGGCCCAAAACGAGGTCGTTTTATGCAACAAGTGACAACCTCGTCGGTTGGGGGAGTTGGTGAAAAAATTAATAAAGAAAATGATATCAATCAATCAATAAAAGAAATTTGGCATTGCTGTACAACATTGGAAAGTGGACTTTAAATATGTGGTATTGGTTCTTTCCCAATTTGGAACTTCTTCAACGGTTGAAAACTGTTTAGTCCTTTTAATCTTTAGTTTGAATTGGGGTAAAATTGTGTTTGTGGTACTGTGGTTTGTTCAAATTAATTAATGTTTATTTTCTTTTTGTTTTAGTATGATTGTGACTTGTGTTTTATGTGTATGTGCTTGGAAATTGGAAAAAAATACTGATCTTGGAAATAAATCATTTTCTTCAGTCGTGTATTCATTTACAAGTATTTTTAGGAAGATGCTGATTTTTGCATTTTCCTGAAATATTATATTTTGAATCAAAGTTGCCAGCATTATCAAATATTAAATGCATTAATGACATAAATTATTTCTAGTTTGCACTGACAATTATCAGTAGCAAATTAATAGTTTAAGTTGTTATAAAATTAAATTAGGCACATATTTATGTTTCATAACAGAACATGGTACTATGTTTTAATGATAATATTGGGGTTAACGCCGATTTATCTCACTGTGATATGCATAATGTTCAATTTACACTACTATGATTTAAATGTAATAATATAAAGAAGCAATTTACCTCATTTTACCTCTTTCCAACGAAGAGTTAAAACACTCGTCAAGATTGAGAGTGAGCATAAAAAATGTTGCATAAAAAGGCAAAAGTACCCTTAGGGAGGTAAAGTGTCACATTTATCATAACACGTGATGGTTAAGTATCACATTTATCATAACACAAGGGGCAAATTATCACATTTATCATAACACATGGGGATTAAGTGCCAAATTTATCATAAAACATCGGGGTAAATGCCACATTTATAATAATACATAGGGGGTAAAGTGCCACATGTATAAGTTTTTTTTTGTTTTTCAAGGGTTTAATCTCTTTCGAGACGGATTGGGCACATTAAGTGGGTACATCTCCCAATAGGGGTACATTAAGTTGATTGAGTCAAAGTAGTATATATGAGGGATAGTTTTGTCAGTTTGTATTGTTATTAAGTTAAAAATGTCAGAGAGGCAATGTGAAACGACTCTTATAATTTTTTTAAATCAACTGGGGATTTAATTGGACATTATGCATATCACATATGAGTAAATTATTATTAATTAGCATCTTTATTTGAAATTTTAAAAAAAAAAAGTTGTTTTGCCTTTTCTTTTCCTATAACAATAGGGTAAAGTGTCCATTTACCTTTTCACAAAGAATAAAATTGGTATTAACTCAAAATAAGAACTCAAAAGAAGTACTATATGGTAATTTATAACTAGTCCGAAAAATAATTATCAAAAAAAAAAACTAGTCCGAAAAGATTACATAAATCACGTTATCTAATTGACCTAATTACTTATGTATTTCACTCTCATTGTAGTTATCAACAAAAAGACAAATTAAGAAATAATCAAAATTAGATTATAGTAATATATATATAATATCTACGGAATATTACAATCTATTCTCAAAATCTCAACCACTGTACGTATAGTATACTAGTCTTTCTATTTAAATACGTGTTGTCTCGTATGTAGGGGTACCATAGTTTAATTTACAAGCTAGACGGTCTAAAATGTGTTGCCACTGCTAGAATATTGGGTCAAACTATTCATTGATTTTTTTAACTATATGATTTTATTATCTCAATAATTAGCTAATCTGGGTATGTTTTGAACTTTCAAAAATTTAAAATATGATCATCATTGTAATTCAATTTCGTCTTTGTCAATTTTCCAATAAAATTAAGGACTTAATCTATCACCTACATATATGGAAAAATAGGATTTGATATTCTATAGTTAATTAAGGAGGTTTGAACTAATAATGTCGATTTTTTTTATTTTAGATAGTATTAACTTTTGAGAAATAGAAATGAGCAATATAAAAAATATAATGTGTATTTTATCAATTATTTTACTGAAAATTGTATTTGCACGTAGAGAATGAGCGAGTACAATTAATTAACCAAGCATGCATTATATATCTTTAATTAATTAATTTTGTATTTAATAATAAATTTATTTCTATGACTTTTCAATATTACAGATCCTCGCGTATTGGATGATCAATGTCATATTCCTGTCCCAGTTTCTGATTGTAATGGGCCGCAATGCGCAAGTTTGTGTGCTTCTGCTGCGCCTAATAGGAAAGTGAAGAGTAGTTGTACTTTTTTTTTTTTTTTTTTTTAACCAAAGGAGATTTTATAACATCAACGAGAATCGAAAAGAACAATCTCAAGAATCGAGCTAGGAAGCAAAGAAGAAAAGACAAAACCTGTAGAAGCAAGCTTTGCTAAACTATGAGCAGCCACATTATGCTCCCTAAAAACATGTAAAGCTTTAAAAGAGTGAAAATCTTTGGCTAGAACATTAATGTCTTCAAAAACTGATCCAAGCACCCCCGCAGAAAGCTTAATGTTTAATATCCCTTGTATAACCGATAGACAATCACCTTCAATAATTAAGTTCCGCCATCCCTTCTCCAAACTAAATTCAACAGCCCGTAAAGCGGCCAATGCCTCAGATGCTTCAGGGCTTAGTGGAAGATTAATATTTAATAGTAATACCTCTCCAGCCAACACAATCACCAAAACAATCTCTTGCAATTAAACCAATACCAATGACCCCATCATTATTAATAGATGCATCCATATTCACTTTTATGTAACCATTAGGTGGAGAACTCCATCTCCCAAGTGTCCTGTTCGGTTTTGGTGGAGAGCTCCGATGTACTGATTGTTGATACCTTGTAAAAAAATTTCCAGCAAAAGCACATAAAGTATATGGTTGAATATCCGAAGCCTCCCATAAGAATTTGTTCCTGCTGAACCAAATCCACCAACTAATTACAGCGAACAGCCCAAACTCTTTTGCATCAGATTTTGAATGTACGGATGTGATCCAAACTTCCGCATCTTCGAGCTCACTATTATAAACCGCGAAAGGAACCTCTGAGAGTGCCCAAACCTGTCTTGCATAAGAGCATTTGAGTAGACAGTGGATAATGGATTCAGTTTCAAGACCACAGCGAACACACACGCGATCATCAGTGACTTTACGGTCACAGAGACGTTCTTTAACCGGCAGTGAGCGGGTGCAGCAACTCCAAAGAAACAATCTAATTTTCGGAGGTATCGACGCTCTCCAAACCCAACTCCAGTTTCGAGTAAACCGTGTGCTCGGTCCACCCACACCAGCCTCTTGAGTTGCTTTCTTCTTTTCTTGATGGACTCTATACGCTGTTTTAACCGTGAAATAACCTGTTCGATCATGATGCCAAATTAATTTATCACTTGAACTCCTGTTACCTATTGGAATAGATAGGATAGTTTTGGCTTCCTCCTCCCAAAATATAGTTTCAACAAGCTCCATGTTCCAAGTATTTAAATCTTCATCAATCAAATAACTAACAGTTGCATCTCTAGGAAGTGTATTCCATGGTGAAGATACCCGAAACATACCGGAACGAGGTAACCAATTATCACCCCAGATTTTTACCTTTCTCCCATTGCCGATTCTCCATCTAAGGCCAGATGCCAATGTATCAAGAGAGCCCCAAATTCCCCTCCAAGTCAGCGAGGGTCTGTTTCCCAAAGAAGCATCTAGTAAACCGCAGGTACGGAAGTATTTCGCCTTCAAAATACGGCTAAGCAAAGCATTCGGATTTGTCAAAATTCGCCAAGCCTGTTTAGATAGTAGTGCTGTGTTAAACGAATCTAAGTCCCGAAATCCCAAACCACCATCCCGTTTACTGAGGCATAAAGATTCCCATTTTACCCAATGGATTTTCTTCCTCTCTTTTTCATCCCACCAAAAACTAGCGATCATAGATTCGATTTCCCTTACTAGGTAACCTGGGAGTTTAAAGCAACTCATTAAGTAAGATGGGATTGCTTGAACCACTGCCTTGATAAGAATCTCACGCCCCGCCTTTGAGAGTGATTTGACCCTTAATCCTTGGATCCGATTCCAAACCCGTTCTCTAACAAAATCAAAAACCTCGCGTTTTGATCTCCCCACTGATAAAGGGAGACCCAAATACTTATCATGCTTCTCTTCTCGTCGGATGGGTAGGATGGAGAGGATAGAGTCAATTGTTGAGATAGGGGTCTTCTTGGTAAATACGACACTGGATTTTTCAAAGTTAATATTTTGTCCCGATGCTATTCCATATAAATGAAGTAAATCATTAATGCAAGTCGCTGCTGATGTAGAAGCTTGGCAAAGAATCAATGTGTCATCCGCAAATAGAAGATGAGAAACTTGAGGAGCCCCTTCGCAAACTGCTATACCTTTGAGGGTTCCTTCCATTTCATGATGCCATATCAAGGAACTGAGACTTTCTGCACAAAGGAGAAATAAGTATGGGGAAAGGGGGTCACCTTGTCGGATACCCCTTTCCGGTTTAACATAGCCAATCTGACACCCATTAAGAACAAAAGCATATGAAACAGTTGTGACACAACGCATAACAAGCCTCACAAAATGAAAATCAAAACCTAACCGGATCATGACTGCCCTAAGAAACTCCCACTCTACTCTATCATAGGCTTTACTCATATCCAACTTAATGGCCATTTGGCCCACATCACCTCTAGTCATTGTTTTCATGTAGTGAGAGGTCTCAAAGGCTACAAGGACATTATCGGTGATTTGTCTTCCGGGAACAAAAGCTGATTGGTAATCTGAAATTACTGAGTTCATTATGGGCTTAAGGCGGTTAGCTATTGTTTTGGCGGCAATTTTGTAGATCATATTGCAAAGGCTTATAGGACGGAATTGGGTTAGGGATTCAGGGTTAGGACATTTAGGAATAAGAGCAACATTGGTGAAGTTACTATTTTCATCAAAATTATCATTATTTAGAAAGTTAAGGACCCAATTGATGACATCAGAACCTACATCAACCCAAAATCTTTGATAAAATAAAGGGGGAAAACCATCAGGGCCAGGGGATTTAAGGGGGTGCATAGACATAAGAGCACGATATACCTCATCCGCAGTGTAAGGTTGGAGGAGATACTGATTTTCTTCAAAGCTCACCCTTGGACCTATAGCACTCAACACCACATCCATATCCTCTTCCGAAGGTTGGGAAGAAGTAAATAATGACTGGAAATAGTTGACAATTTCTGCCTCAATCTTAGGGACTGTTTTGCACCATGAGCCGTCCCCTTTTTTGATACCATGGATTTCGTTTTTCTTTCTTCTGCCCGAAGCTCTAGAGTGAAAATAGCGAGTATTCCTATCCCCCTCACGCATCCAATGGGCCTTAGCTCGTTGCTGCCACATCTTCTCCTCTTTATCTAAAATGCTCTCAAGTTCCATAGTAAGAAGATCCCTCTCTTTTTTAGAAGCTTCTGTGACTGTCCCCGTACTAAGCTTGTGAATTTTCTCTCGGAGCTTTTTTATTTTATGACTGATACTGCCAAACGAAAAGCTACTCCACACCTCTAGCTCTTCTCTACATATCTTAAGCTTTTCAAGAGCATTCGACTTATCTGACAAATTCTCCCAAGTATTCCGAATCAGATTTGAACAATCATCGGTTTCAAGCCACATTGCTTCAAACATGAATCTCCTATTTTTTTTCACATGATTATCCTCGCGATCTAAGGCCCGTACCAGTATCGGTGCATGATCCGAGCCACCAAAATGTAGGTGGTCGACCTTGCTATATGGGAACCGTTGAACCCATGTATCCGTCGCACAAGCTCTGTCCAATCTCTCATTAACCGTGTACGGAAACTCCCAACCATTTGACCAGGTGAACGGATAACCGAAAAAACCCAAGTCTGATAAGCCCGAATTTTGGAGAGCCATTCTGAAATCCCTAATCTGAAAATTCGGAGTGATATTACCCCCTTCTTTTTCTGAATGCTTTAAGAAAGCGTTAAAATCCCCCATACATAACCAAGGTTTGCGGGACCTTTCGGAAAGTCGTCTAAGCAAATCCCAAGAAGTTTTACGTTTGCTTGAATCTGGTTCCCCATAGAAGCCCGTTATCCTCCATCCCGAAGAGTCTTTATCACCATAAACCAGCGCATCTATGTGATTGACAGAAAAGCTTTGGAGGTCTACAATAATATTCTTTCTCCACAGTAATGCAAGCCCACCTGACTTGCCTCTCGCATCAACACTAACACCATTAAAATCTAAACGATTCTTAAGTGAATCTATCTTCCTCCCTTTGCATTTTGTCTCACTGAGGAAGATAATTTGGGGGTTATGGTCCCTAATATGAAATTCGAGATTACGAATTGTCGAGGGATCCCCCAGCCCCCGACAATTCCATGCTAAGCAATTCATGGCCACTGGCGGGGCTGCCCGGCAGCCTCCGCCCCTGAACTAGCAAGAAAAGTTCTCTTCGAAGGTCGAAATTGAACAACGGAAGGATTGTCATCTTGCTGTGAAAAGTTAGAAATATCTCCCAAAATAGTAACATCTGAAGATTCTGAATTTCTCTTTCTTTTAAAATTTTCAGTCTTCTTCGTGGTTTGTCCAGTCACTGGGGTCTTTTTTGTAGGATTTGGAGAAGAATTCTCCTTCCCTTTGCTCTCTTTCGCTTATTAACAGAGGATAGGTTTGGACTTGGATTTTTCTCAAGCTTTACGGGTATACTGACCAGTGGAGTAGGTAAAGGGAAGCTTTGGATATGTGGTGAGGTTTTTAATAGAGTCATATGATCAAGGTGGATGGTTTGTCTGAGTGATTCTGTGTCCACGCTCTGTGCAATTGATTTTTGGGGATGAATTGTGTTGTGGGTGGCGAGGGAGGAGGATTTGGAAATTAAATCATGGGGCTTGGTTGCAATCAGATTTGGTTTGTGCTCAGTTGGTTTTTTGGTATTGGGTTCGGTTATTAAGTATGGTTCGCTATTGGGCCT
Source organism: Penstemon davidsonii (assembly GCA_034814905.1). Classification (NCBI taxonomy): domain Eukaryota; kingdom Viridiplantae; phylum Streptophyta; class Magnoliopsida; order Lamiales; family Plantaginaceae; genus Penstemon; species Penstemon davidsonii. The sequence goes on from JAYDYQ010002688.1 coordinate 13,689,980, forward strand.
TGTATGGTGAGGGGCCATGGTCTGGTAGGGTAATAGTGTGGGTGAAGTGGCTTGAAGTGGGCCTGTAGTGGGTTTTGTTATTTGCAATTGAGTTTTTTTGTTATTGATGAGAGTTTGGGTTGGGCTAGAGTTGGGCTCCTGATTGGTTTTTTGTAGTTTTTGTATGAGGATGTGGGTTGGTGTTATGGGGCCTAGGTTGTTAGCTTGGGTGGACTTAAGACCAGATTGGATAAGGTTGGGATTGTGGCCTTTATTAGCCTGGTTTTGGGCTTGATTTGAGGGGGGATTCAAATCCTCTACATTAATAACTTCTTTGCCCTTATCCTTGGACGAGATTTTTGGAGATACTTTAATGTTTTCCACAATTATAGGCTTTGAATGCCATAAGAGGGTTGCATCTCTAACTGAAGATCCCACGATATCTGATTCGTGTTTTACTTTCCCCACTACCAAATCATTTCCAAAAATATTATCTGGCCGGTTCCCATTCGGTTCGACCCGATTACAATCCGGGTCTTTTTCTTTTGTTTCTGATAGGGACGGAGCCAGATTCTTGTTCGGAGTTGGAGAAAAAATATCAGAACCAGTAACTTTGCGTTTAGGATGATCAGAATGGAATAAAGCCGATGAAAACGTATTGTTGTAGATATATGTCCCTGAGGTGGACTGCCACCCATTGGAAGAATTTTTTCCATTAATTTGAGTTCTGAGCCAACCCCCGTACGGTAGATCCTCTTGATTAATTTCCTCTTCTTGTTCATAACGTTGATGACACCCGGCAGATATATGATCAAGTAAGCCACAATAGTAACAAAAGTTCGGAAGACGTTCATATTTGAAAGTGACCATAATAGTATCCCCTCGATCGTTAAAAACTTTCATGAATCTTGGGATGGGTTTCGATATATTTAAACCTACTCTAGCCCGAATGGTACCCCCCAAGAAAGAATCAGATTGATTACCCGGAATACTACGAAATTTACCAAGTTTCGTGCAAATTTTCTCTGCCATAGCTCTGTTAGCTTTTGCCAAAGGTAAACCAAATATGTGGACATTGAAATCACACCAGTTCAAATCGATTTTAGTTGGATCATCTGTTGGTTGTATTGAATTCAGAACCACCAACTTTTTTTCGAAAGACCAAGGTCCTCCCTCCAAGGCCCTACGCTTATCAATCTTATGCTTAAAAGAAAATATCAATCGTCCATCATCAATTAGTTTAACCTCCATACCTTTTCCGGGGCTCCATGCTTTCGAAAGGATGCTTCCAATAGCCTCAACATTCGAGTTCTTATTTCCCAAAATTTTCCCGACAAGAAGTAGATCTGTAGATGTATCATGTTGACTCCAATCGTCCCCGGCAAGGCAAAAACCCTCTTCTATATCAGTCAAATTTAATTTATTCCCAAAATCGAATTTAGATAAGTCCATAGTGTAAGTGCGATAGGTGTAAAGGGTGATGATTTGATGAAAAGCAGAGCTCCACCACACTGTACCTGTAGAGAGAAAAAGAGGGGGAAAGAAAAGAAAAGGAGAAAAGAAGGAAAAGACAGAAAAAAATCAGCAAAAAGAGACAAATCAACTACCAATCAAACATATAAACCAGAGTGCAGTGTGTGGAATTGAGCAAAAACAAGATAAATCAAATGAGAGAGACTGGGGAGTATGATCCATCTAGAAAGAAAGCAACGCTCAAACACTCAGAAAAAGACTCTCCACTAGAGAGAGAAAGAAAACTCTCCACTAGAGAGAGAAAAAAATCGGCTCATTCATCATATGGGGTTAATTTTCATGTTGAACTTGTAATTTTGTCAAGAGTAGTTGTACTAATAATAATAAGACTTGCGATTGTTCCTTTAATTGTGTTGTGCCACCAAGTAAAAATAATGTGTAATTTTTTAAAGGAAAAAAAAAGGTAGAGAAATAAATGGTTTTCAGTGATGAAAAATAAGATTCATTGCCAAGTTCAATTTGCACTTCCTTTTTTTCTTTGTATTTGATTTTTATAGGGAAAATTTTAGCCGAAATGAACTGGATTTTTCTAATATCACCAATAGAAATAAGTGAATATGAAAGGAAAATGTATATTTTTTAACAAAACATATCTTAAAAAAAATAATTACACAAGGAAGTACACGCAATGGGTTCGCATATGTTTTCTAAATAGCCTCAAAAGTTGGTATATTGTTATAGGACGACTTATGGCCTTAAAAGTCGATGATTTAAAAATTGATTTGATCTGATCCAAAATTTATGTGGACATGTTGAATAGGTACTTTAAATATATATATATATATATATAATACCTCAAATCTTGATAAAAATTAATTAAGAATAATATTTCATCATATGAAACAAATACTATACTTGATGGGAGTAGTAGCTTTCTTAATTCCACTTTAAGGATAAATTTAATGTCAAATTATCTACTGAAAATTGGATGCCAAAAACTGATGGACGTGACTTAAATGTATTTTGTTTAAAAATTTGATTAAGATAATGTTAATTAAGAGGTAATTTAATTTTGAAAATGTAGATTATGAATTTGGAATTCATGAAAGAGAAAATTCCAAATGCTTTGACCGAAAAGCCTATGGGCCTGTTTGTTTGGCGTTTGGGAAAGTAGTTTGGGAGAGTAGTGGAGGTTTGTGAAATAATCTCGATTTGCGTAATGTTGTTTGTTTGAGTTTTGAGAAAGTGGTTTGAGAAATAAAGTAGGTGTAGGTTTTTTTGGAAGAGTTGAGTTGTAGGTGTAAGATGTGTAAGACTTTATGTCAAATCATGTTTGTTATGTGAGATAAATTGTGTAAGAGATAGGTTACTTTATGTCAAATCAAAGTAGAGTTTGTATAGGTTTTGTTTAGAGATAAGAAAATTGTTGTTTGTTTGACTTTTGAGAGAGTAGTTTTAGAAAATTAATGGATGAAAAATTTATTTCGAAAAATAGAAAACATGTTTGTTTGGCATTTTCCAAACACGAAAAAAATCTGAGAAACGCCAAACAAACAGGCCCTATGTTTTATTGTTTTGTGTGTGAACAATTTTATTTGACAGTGAATTCATTCATATATCAATCATCACTCATTATTTGAGAATATTTTCAATTGCTACTAGTCACACAGATGGAATTAAACTCTACACCTCTAGATTTAAGGGCATATGCTCTACGAGTGGCTATGACCTTATTTACTTTTGCGGGTGAATAATTGGAGAAAGGTTATCCGCAGTTAATCTAATTTTCTACCAAAATTAGGTGCCCCTATATTTGCCTCCTTGTTGCCCATTTATAGGATACATTCACATTCACATCTTCATCTTCAGATCACATCAATCTTGTCATTCCCCGTCACCTTTTTTATTTGGAAATTGGAATGGGAACACCGAACATGCGTACTTATTCTTTTTATATAATTAACATGCGTACTTCTATAATTCTATTGCGAGTCAAGTACTTTTATAATTCTCTTTTATTGAGTTTTTAGCCCATCTCAATCAATTTAAAAATTATATTAAGGATGTTCGATCAAGTGATGATTTTTTTAGTTTGAAAGAGATTGGTGATCTCGCTAAAAATATGATTGCAACTAAAAAGCATGTCGCATTCTTGTTGGTTTACAAACTTGTGACATTGACGCTTATTTTACCCGTTGCAACTGCGTCGGTGGAGAGAGGTTTATCCGCTATGAAAATAGTACATAATCGACTTTGTAACTGAATGGACAATTAATGGCTAAATGATAGTCTAGTTGTCTTTATAGAAAGAGACATATTTAGTAGTATTCAAAAAATGTTATCATGAACCGATTTAAAAAAATGAAATATCGTCTTGGTCAATCATTAACGTAAATACGTAGGGTTTGGGGGTTAGAACTTTTTATTTTAACAAAATATTGAGCTACTAGTAATTAGGTTAGAACTTTTTTTGTTTTTTGTAATTCCTAAATTTGACATGGTATTAGATAATAATTATAGATTTGTAGAGTATGTAGTATAGAATTTTTTTGGAAACAAAAAAATAAACTTGTATCGATTATATAATTTTGTATGAATATCACAACTGATATAAATCAGTGTCTATTTAAGGACAAAATGTAAATATAATTTGCAAAAAAAAAGAATTGATTATTTTTGTGATTGAACTCGAAATATTTTTTTTCCCTATGTTTGATTGTTGTGTATTGAAAATGGTCATTTTATCTCTCCACCGACGACACTCAAGGGCTTTTCTCAAAGGAAAATGTTAGGGTGCAAAATGCCAAAAATTAAATTTCTAAGGTGCCAAGTGCCAATTTTTTTGAATTGGGGTGGAATGTACCACAATTTTATATTTTTAGGGTGCAAAGTGCTAACATCTTATATTTGTAGGGTGCAAAGTGCCAAAATCTATATTTTCATTGTGCAAGTGCCAAAAAATATTCTAAAATGACTATTATACCATTCCACTAACAAATTTTCTCACTAAAACACACACTAAGGTGAAAAGTGCCAAATAAATTGTATTTCCAGGGTGTGAAGTGCCAAACTTTTAAGTAAGGGCACAAAGTGTCAAAACCCTATATTTCCAGGACGCAAAATGCCAAAAACCCGTTAAGTTTCTCGCTTTAAAAAGTAGCATTTTTCATCTCAACTATTTTTAGTTTATTTTTTGTGCATTTCTGTCTCATCCCTCCTACATCCCATTTGGCACAAAAATGAAAAAGTAGAGAATAGATTCGGGTGAAATACTAATCTACATGACGAATTTGGCAATTTGATATAGTTTGGGACGAAAACCAAAATCGACAATTAGTTTTGAACGAATTCCACAATTCACATATTTGTCCATCGCCAACATAATATTTAACTGTACTTCCAGTAAAAAAAATTAACGACGGAACGAAATTTGGGCAAGATATAAAATTGCGGGACAAAATTTGGCGAGATGAACTATTCTGCAATTTTGCCTATTAATAGTAGGTTTTAAGAATTTGAATTGAGATTTGATTACTGGAATTTGGGGGAAGAAAATAAGTTACAAATGTCCAACTTATTGCTTTATAGGGTTTGAAAATATTGATTGGTTGAGGAGAAAAAATAATTCATAGGATTTCATATACAATGTATTATATTGTGTAGTGAATAAGATTTCAACTATAATTATATTGTTAAGATTCAAGAAAATTTCATTTTTGGTACCACAATTGACCTTACTTTAAGGATTTTGATACCACAATTATTTTGACTGATACATTTGGTACTATTATTTGACAGGACGTTACATATTTCATACTTCCGTCAAATTAATGACAAAATTGAACACGTGAGGAGCGCGTGTCAATCAAATTTTACGGAATTGATGAAAAAATTGTAGAATTGGTCCTATAATTAAAAATTGATGCAAAGTTTGCCCAACATATTTTTTGGTTGACAAATTTATCATACAATTTACAAATTTGAAACATTTCAGTCACAATTGCAAAAAATAGTTAAATTATTAATCCTATAAATTTCTTAAAATAATTAGATTTTATATAATAATATATAAATTAAATAAAGTTTTAATATCAACTTATGAAAGAAAATGTGAGGTCATTCTTCAGTGGTGAAAGTGAATACTTTACATCAACTAACTGAAAACAAGATTACCCTTTCCTTATCACAAACATGTATAGAATTTGAACTTTGAACCATATACATCTAAACGGGGATTTATATGATCGTCTTCCTGTTTTCCGGTGAAAGTGGATTTTGAATAGAATTTCTTTGAAACTAGTTTGCTTGTATTAATTTTGATTTAGAATGTATATATATGTAAATTCACATGTAAAATGTGATCATATAAACTATACTGCATATCGGCAATTCAAAAATTCTGGTAACTTGACTTCATAATCAAACAGCAATTATTACATTGATGTAATTTGTTTCTATACATAGCCCAAAGAGAAAATAATTATTTGCCCTCTTAACAAGGGGGTAATTCTATTCTCCTTTTCTAACACTATATAATACTGATATATTTGTGACCCAGCTAAAGGGCCAAAACTTTTGTAGTATGCTACTCACCAACAACATTGTATTGAATCATACTATTGCTGCAGAAAAGATGGTATTAAGTTATTCTGCTCCACTCCAATTATCAAAAAAAAAAGAGAGAGTCCTGCTCCTCCACTCCTCTACTGCAATTTTAATAGGTGAACAGTCAAATGTACTGCATAGATTAGTTTATGCTGTAGCAATAGCCGGAAAAAAAAAAATTTTTGGATATATGTGGGTTAAATAAAAGAATTTCCCAGAAAGGCGCGTGATAGCAATTCATAAGAGGGGGGGGGGGGTGTAAAAATTGGCCAACATTTATGTTTTGGCATTTCATGAATGCAATGTGTAAATGATCCCAAAAGAAAAGTTTATTGCATCAAGAAATAAAAAAGGACATTTGAAAAGACGGAAACGGGTAAGGGAAAGATTTTGAGATTACACATAAATAAGATAATTTTTCCAGCAGACAAACCTGATAGTAAATCACGCAGAGCACTACATCCTATGGCAGACTGGTATATATGATTAGATGCATAGTGCGCCCATGTCGGGTGGCCCTCCATCGGATTGAATGGAATTTACAGCTTTTGATCCAACTTTTCTACCTTGCTTTCTTTCTCTCCGGCTCTTCCCATAGTCAACGGTTTGGTTACTGCACATATATTCAAGCCAAAATATTTCTGTTTAACAATCTTACAGTGATCTATGATGTTTTCAGAAGAACAAATGAGGTATCTCAACAGTTTGCATTGTTTTTGCCTTGTATCATATTTCTCCAATGCATAAGACAACAAAAAGGAAATTGAGGATGTTAAAATAGAATGAAAGCCCGCGGATATAACATGGCAAACACAACATTCGGACAAGCCAAAATGCACAAACTACCTTTACCGCAGACAATCTTTAATATCTCTATAAAAGTAAGTAAAATGCTGAATTTCAATAAAAACAATAAACCTCTCAAAAGATAATGAATTGTGTGCACTTGAAACATAGGATTAGGCAAGTTTACGGTGCTTCCAAGAACAGAATAATGCCTTTTTCATAGACAGATGTATCAAATTAATTCTTTTACTAATTATTTCTGTTTTAGCAACCATAAATATATGTTCTTGTTAGAGTTAATTTTGTATTCAAGGTTAGTTTAGTCTTTTTATTGCCTAGCTTTGTATTTAGGCTACCTTTGTCTTTCATGCCTTCAGACTATTACGGGATTACCTTCTGTATTATCTGGAGAGAAACCCTATAATCTTTTGTGATTGATTATTTCATTTATCCAAATCCTTTATTTATAGTTTGCATTCAATGATTCAATCATCTAAATATTTCTGATATGGAAACTTATAAGTGAATACATCTTGTCTCCAATGTTTATGCTACTGCTATTCTTTTGACCAACTAAAAATTCACTGAGATAACTTGTCCACCAGCAGGAACAGACTGCGACTATTTCATGCGAAATGCTATGTTTAGAAATGTACATTAAGGTCTTCAATATACAACACAATCACAAAAATGGTATTTGAATCCAAGAACTGTAAGAGCAAGATGCATCTTAGGTATGCCTACTTGGAACCAAATCACTTTTAGATTTACGATAATAATTATGAATGAGGACAATATTAAAGAAGCATACACTGAAAATTTGGAAGATCTCCCCGCAACTGTACCACAACAAGACTTGTATTTCTTTTTTGATCCACATGGACAGGCTTTGTTTCTTGAAATTTTCTGCAGCAACAGAAGAGATGGTAATATATGATTAAGTTGGATGCTGAAATTAATTTTAAATTTGGGATTTCCTGCATACACATGATAAAACCTTTTCATCAAGTTGTGAGCCATTATTCCTTCTGTAAGTTCTTTCTGTATCATCACCAGATGAATCTAGTTTGGATGCCTCGTCTTCAACATCTAATTTGTGCAGCTCAGAGTTCTCATCTTGTTGTTCATCTGGGTTAGATTAGGACACGAAGCCAAGCAGATGTTTAGCAACATAGTAGAACGATTAAACTAATACAAGAAAGGAAAAATTAGGACATGATTCAAAGAAAACTTATAGTATCTGCCCTTTGGCACTAACTCAAGAAAGAACATCTTCAAGAGGGTATCAGATTTCTTAAACAGACAAAATATGTAATAATTAGCAGCAGAAGCATATCCACACTTTTTTATAGAATTGAATTGCGCAAGAAAATTATATATCAATCCTTACTTATCTTCATAATTAAATTTCATACCCATAAATTTATTAGTAAATAAAAGTCGGTTGTGTTAAAGCTTTTAAGTCCCAATGTTGTTGATAAAGAGATTATGAGAGGAAACTGTAGCCGTTGGTATTCAATAGTATTTGATAGTGTCTTAAATCATAACCCCGATAAGGAAATTATATCACAATTATTCTTGAACCTTATTTGAACCCTAATTAAATAGTAGTTATAAGCCCAAATAGTGCGCGCTATAGCCCAAAAGTGTGGATATGCGCTATGCGCTATAGCCCCGGGAAACCTTTGTGCTTCGCTGCGCTATGCGCCATTAACTACTATGCCTAATTACCTAAACAATCTTAAGACTAAACATAACTCAAAATATTTTCTAACAAATGTGACAAAAAAACAAATTGCATCACATGTTCAAAGAGCCCTTCAGATTATGATAATATACAGGCCGCATACTGTAATTAGCAGGCAGGATCCATCATATTGTAAAAACATACAAACAAGTCATTACCATTTGAACTTTTAACTGAATGATAAAGTTCATCATCAGCAACTATCTGATCTACAAATCCTTGTTCTTCTATTAGGAGTTCTACTGCAGCATCAACATTCCCAGCCACCTTTTGTAAAGCCTAGAATGAATGAAGGTTTTTCAAACAGAAAATTGTCAGCTTCATCCATTCTCTAGATCATAATCCAATTGAAGAAAACACAGTGGGCATCTTATCCAATGTAGTAATTGATTATTTCACTAGTTTTCTTAATTTGGGTTTGTGTTTTTTTTTTTATTATGGTGATTTTTTTGTTTAGGCACTTCTCAACTGCATAGAAGTAAATACCTGTTCAACTTTTCCAGTGTCTTCACATCCACTTCCAGCCTTTACCAATTCAATGGATCTCTGACGAACAGCGTTATCTCCACATTCTTGCTTAGAATCCACGGCAACCAATTTTGGTTGATTGGATTTTGCTGAAAGCTCACCATCACCCTTTTAATAAAGCTAGATATCAGAAATCGTTTGGAAAGTAAATAGTATAGGTAGTATGTGGAAAATGGCCCTGAATTTATTTGAAAGCCGAGAGATACCTTTATGACAATTGGCCTAGCTGGTCCAGAGCAAGTGTCTTCCTTCAACCGCACACTATTGTAATGCTCTCCGTCATGATAGGAACTGCAAATTAGTAAACAAGATTTTAAAGGTGGAAAAACTAAACATCCTGGAAAGTAGAACCACATATCCTGGAAACTAAACATTAATTAGGTATTCTTTCATAAATCATGGATTTCTGACAAGCATGCATTGATTAGGCGAATCAATAGGGTAAATTTTTTTGGGTTAAATGAAATATACTTCCTACGGAACTTGTAAGGTTTTCTGAATGTTCTCTCGCTGATTTTCATTGAGAACTGGCATTATCGGTCATCATCGGTGTGAATAACGCATATCGCAGCACTAAGGCTTCTTGGGGCTATAACGCATAGCGAAGCGCACACTTTATCACCATGAAGCGCACACTTTATCACCATGAAGCGCACACTTTATCACCATGAAGCGCACATACAGATCTTTTTAGTATATTATAATAATATTCAACAATTATGAAACATTAACAAATGTAACTATCACAAAATAAATTAATTAAATAATTAAGATTCATAACCAAAAGTACCTATTCGAGTTTCATTAAATAATAAAAGAAATCATAAAAAAAAGGAAAATCCAATTGTTGCGACCTAAATAACAACGCCCAAGTATGGCCTCTCGTGGTTGCCGGACGGGAGAGAGGAAGTCACCAGGAGCTGTTTTGGCTGAAGGGTTGGGGTTGGGTGGGGGCTCTTATTTTCTCTACAGGGTGTTCTAATTTTTGGTATGGGAAAGTTAATTATGTCCACAAAATTAATATCTGAAATTTTGAGTACTTACAGATGAATCATCCGAGCTTCGTGTTCATCAAAATTCTGTATGTACCAACGAGGTGACATATGCTGCACAAATAAATTCAAATTCGTAAACATTCTAAAAAATCTAAGATAAGATTTAGTACAAGAAAGGCATTGTTGTCTTTCAAACACAAAGAAAGCTGAAACAGCTTGAAGTCTATATATATCATGAAACTGCTAACCTAGTTATTTGGATATAAAGATAACTTACTCTGTGAATGCAAATGTTACAGCGAGTGACAAGAGAAGCTGCTTGCAATTCCACATTTCCTGCCCAAGTGCCATCCTCCCCCATGGACCGACAATATTCATCAAATGGCACTTCATATTCAACAAAGGGCTCAAACATTTCGCGATTTTTCTGTCAAATGCAGCTCATCGATCAGTAATAAACATAAACATTAAAGCCACCAATTGATCCAAGCACTAAACAAGTGCGCTACAGAAACGCAATGTATATTCTTGGAAAATTATCCAAGATTGTGCAAGTTGTATGTATGTATACATATACGTATTCATATATATCACCACGTGTAAAATGAAAAGATTTTATATTTAATTGAATAAGATACCAAAGGTGGTGAAATGGCTCCTAATGATTTTTTTCCTTTCTCATTTCATTTCAATGCATGAAGCCCTAAATCCAAACAAAGACTCAATCAATTCTACAAATATAACCTAGAAGAAGTAAAAAATTAAGGCCAAACCCCGATAATTCCAATTACAACAAGCACAAGTATAAAAATAGCAAGCGAGCACAGCGTAGATCCTCATAATAGAAACTCAGTTAACCGTTATCCCAATAACGACAAGGATAATAAAAGCTATCAATGATCTAAACAATAAGTAAGAGCTCAATCGAACTTAAAATCATCCGTGTTCGTTAATAAATTTCCAAAAGAAACAACGTAAATCCTCATAATAGGAACTCATTTAACCGTTAACCTAATAACGATAACCATAATAAAAAGCCACCAACGATCTAACCAATAATTTAGCTCAATCGAACTTAAAATTATTCATGTTCGTTATTAAATTTCCATTTACCTTAATAAATTGAACAACCATACTCCTATACTTATCATGCTCATCCTCATTGCCTTCCAATTGATCAGCCAAAGCCCTGCACACACAAACAAAACTAACTCGATCAAATTCATTGCTCATTATTCATCGCCTCCAATTATAAAAACTACACGCGCATTAAAATGAAAATAAATTCAATCAGAACGCACCTGAAGAAACAATTACCATCGGAAGTAACTTGAATGATTTTCAAACCAAACAAATCCAATTGACTCCGCAATTCAGATACATCGTTTTGTTTTCCACCACGCTTTCTAGTCTGTTCATAACTTGCACAAAATCAACATACATATATTAAAAGAAATAAAAAATCTAAAATGAGAGAAATTACTTGGGGTTGTTTGGCTTTGTTAGGTTTTGGCTTTTGATGCTTTGCTTTAGCCATAGCCGTTAAGAACCTTTTTTCGCGAAAAATTAGGGTCCCGGGCGCCTACTTGATTAGATTATTAGGATTTAGGGCCGCTCCTGATTTTGTCTTCTGGATTTAAAATGAGAATTGCTTATGTAACATGTAACTTATAGGGGTATTTATTTTAAAATCTTGTATCTGTTTAGATGGTAACTTACTTACAAAAGGAAAATTTATTTACATGGTAACTTATTTGGATTTTCATTTTAATTTATGAATATTGAAAAGTTTTCTTTCTTCATGGAGTGTCGTATTATATTTTGAAATTTCATTTTTTAATTATGGAAAATATTGAAAAATACTTCAAATTTTGACTTTACATTTTGGATTATCAAATACTTCCTCATTCTCATAATTCTTTATCCCTTGTTATGATTGACTAGTAGACTTGACTAAATTTAAAAAAATTATAATAATTAATGTAATTAATATATTACTAATTACTTGATAATATCATATGACACTATATATATATATATATATATAAAAGGTTTAATACGTCACAAATGTGAATTATTAACATGATAAATCACTTAAAAGAATAAAAAAAATTGATCGAGTACTACATCTAATGGAGTAAAAATTATTATTTTATCTTAGGTCATCTCCAACCGGAAAGCCTTGCCCTCTTGCCCTTTTGAACCCCATTTTGCACACTTGCCCTTGCCCTTTCCCTTTCGACCCACCTAGAAATTCAAATCCAACCGAATGGCAATCAACATTTATTTAATTCAATTTCACAATTTTTCCACTCTCACTTATTAATAATAATAATGATGATAATAATAATAATAATAATAATAATAATAAAAATGATAATAATAATAATAATAATAATAATAATTATTATTATTATTATTATTATTATTATTATTAGGTACACACTATTAATATTTAAGGCATTCATAATAATAAGAGTCGTATTTTTCGTTATCATAATTTAATATTTTTTTATTTAAGAATTTAAGAATTTTAAAAATGTTTAAACTACAAACTAAATTCTAAAATAAACTAACAATGTTCATATTAGATATCTCGTCATTTTCAAGTTTATTAAATTTTAAATTTTCCCATAAACTAATCACTTGTTAAATTTTCCCATAAACTAATCACTTGTTAAATTTTCCCATAAACTAACCTTAAATTTAAAATACAATGTTATTAAATCTTTCCAAAAAAATTAAAAATAAAGTTGTGCATTTATTTAGTTAATACACAATTTTACAAAAATTTTATACAAATAAAACCCTAAACTAAAAAAATAAATAAAAAAGAAAAAGCAAACAACAGGTGGTCGCCAAGTGGAGGCCACCCATTGCCTGGACTGGCGCGCCGCACGCAAATGGGCGCCCTTTAGCCCTCTCCACCTCCCCATCCCCCTTACGTCCGCCTCCCCTGCCCCATTTTTTCCGTCTCCAACCGACGGTCCGCGGGCTCTCCCCCCTTGCCCTCTTGTCGGTCTCGGTTGGAGATGACCTTACATTAGCAATGCTTATCCAGAATTATTGTCCGCGATATATTTTCAGAAAACCTTCACTCCCATAATGGAGGAGCAATAGAAAAATAAAAAACAATATTTGATCTTTTAGAGCATGTCGGGGTTGCCCTAAGCGATATCCAAAATTGGGCCCTTATATTGTAAAAAATATTATTTCATGTAAGTCTTTTTTTTTTACAACAAAATATATAAGAATTTTAAATCAATTTTTCTTGCTTAAATAGATGCAAAAGTATTTCTTAAATCTTTTTATTCTAATTTTTCAACATATTTTTTTATGGATGAAATCGTCAATTCACTTAATATATATCATGATATAGTTGATCGTAAATAGGTTTTTATCAATTTTATTTTAAAAAAACTTATTTCAATAGAAGCAACCGTTACTAGTATAGTCAATACTATTTTATAACAAATACGCGTCTATTGATGCCGATGAAATACTATTATGAGTAAGAATATTAATCGGTTTATATATACTGCGCAGACATAAAAAATAAAAAAAATAGAAAAAATAGTTCACAATACAAAACGGAATAATTTATGTTTAAAATTAACTTGTGATTTAAATAATCTTTAAAATTGATACAATGTTCTTATACTATTTTTATGGATGCATATATAATGGGTATCGTGACCCTAAGGCATTTGCCTTGTTTGTTATTTGTTAAGGGCATTAGGCCATCTTCAGTGGACCTCTTTCCATTCCCCTCGGCCCTCTCCAATCCTTCTTTCATAGTCATTTCCAGTGACTCAATTTTCCAATTTCAATTAATTTCAATTCTTTTATTTCTTAATAATAATAATAATAATAATAATAAAAATAAAAATTTATAATAAATTTAACATTGGCATTAATAATAAGAAATTTTACATTACTATATGGAATTTAACATTGGCATCAATTGTCGTTTTCAATTTAAGTATTTAAAATAAAATTTAGATAATAATTAATGAATCATTATTGTGGGTTTTTTTAGTTTAATACTAGTTTTTTTTTTTTTTTGTAGGTATTTGTTTTTAGTTGAAAAAAATTTCTTATTTTACAATATTGATGTAATGATGTAATTATCGTTTATCAAAAAATAATATATACATTATTTCATAAACACTTGAATATGAGTTTACAAAATTATAAATTGAACTCAAGTTCCCAACTATTTATTGAATTAAGTCCAATTTATATTTAAAATAAACCTAACAAAAAATTTGGACCAATGTATAGTTTTTGAAATATTCATGTTTAACTTATTTGCTAAATAACCCTTTAATAAAAGCCCCTTTCTTCATCCCTCAAAAAGAGAAAGAAAAAAATAAAAATAAAAAAAAAAGAAAATTGGGCCAATAGAGCACGGTCGGTAGCGAGGTCCAGCCACTCACCGCCCCACCCATTCCCCCAATCGCTGGATATCACCACCAAACCACCCATTGCCCACCCATTCCCCCTCCTCCCTTAGGGGTGGAGACGATGCCCTAAGCCGGCTAAGAGAGTATGTCCAACAATATGAAGCAAATTTGGGTAGCCAAAGTTAAATTTGATTTATCTACAGCCAGGGTTGGACCTAGAAGATTTGTGTTGGGAGGGTGAAGATATTTTTTGTACCAAACTCGATACTTTTTTTAAAGTATTGATAAAATGACAAAAATTAATTAAGTTAAAGTAATACTATAACTTTATCTAACAATATTTGAAAAAATATATTATCAAACTATTTTAAGAGTACGAATTCTTAAAAACTCAATACAGATATTTGAGATGCAATACAATTGACCAGAAAGAAAATAAATGTTGATTAGCTAAGACATGAAAACGTCGAATGTCCCACGTACTAATATGTGTAATATAAAGGTAAAACCATATTTTTACTTCTGTAATTGTAGTGTACAATTTTACTCTCATAATTAAACATAGTTTTTTTATTTTTTTTATTTTGAATAGTCAAATATTTTTTCCATTGTTGTTGGAGAAAATTACACTTTTTATACCAAACTTTTATCTACTTTGTACATTTGGTATCATATTTTCTTAAAAAATACATTTAATACCATGATTTCACCACCTCCCCTCTTCGACACATTTTCTTTCTCTGTCAATTTATGGACTGAAACAACAGTTAAGTCACCAAAATGGCACGCTTATGTGCCCTATATCATACCTGAAAATTATTGTGGCATGATTCCTTAGATTATGAGATATGATTTAATTTTGATTAATATCCCGAAACTTTGTTAATTTTCTGCAGGTTATTTATTGTGTTTCATGAATTAAAACTTGTACTATTAGAAATTTCTCGTCATGAGCTTTTCAGCCATATAAAGAACCCAAAATTTGCCCTTTAACGAAGGAGTCATGGCGGTTTCGGTCCAAAAATTGACGAAAAAAAGAAATGTTTCGAGGGGGTGAAATCATGGTATTAAATGTATTTTTTCAAAATTATATGATACCAAATATATAAAGTAAGTGAAAATTTGATCTGAAAAATGCAATTATGTCGTTGTCATTGGAGTTGCTCTTGCAGGAGCGTTCACCATCTTTAAAAAGACGTTCAAAATTGTCCAATAACAATTTTCACGCCTATATCCTATTGATCATATTAACAACTTCTTAATGAACATAAACTTTTAAAAAATACATTAACATAACATTAAACAACATAGAAATTATAGAATTGCTCAACCGACGAACACCCTTGCCTAAGTAAATATTTGTTGCACTTTTCTTCTTAAAACTTAAAAGGTAAGAAATGACATATCACAAAAGTACTTGAATATATAGCATGTTCTCCCATTCCAAAATGAGAAGGTGATAGGAAATACAAAGATTGATTTGATCTGATATGTATGTACCCTAGAAACGGGCTACGAGGAGCAAGTGAGGGGTATCTTAACTTGGCAAAAGAAAAAAATAATAATGGAGGCATTTGGTAGCCCTTTTATAGATTAGAGCTGAATCGGGTCCAATTCAGATAAAAATCAGTGTTGGGCTAGATTGACAATCGACATAAAATGCTATGTAACATCAACTGCAGAAGAATGACAAAAAAGGTTTATGAACAAGAGAAGCCCGCGATACACGGTGTTTGCAAATATTTTTATTCAAACGCAGGAGATGTTTGCAAATATATATAAAAAAACAGTTTTAATTATTATAAAAATGCCATCTAGAAGAAGCAATAGAAGAAGCATCTCCTTAGTTGTTTCTTCCCAACTTGCTTTTACCTGTTTTTCAGTTGAAGAATCAATAGCAGAAACACCTACTTACAAACACTGTCAAAGTGTTTTAAGCACACAAAAAATAAAAAAATACTTTTTAAAAGTATTTGCAAACACCCCTTACATCCCCATCATCATTCTTGGGTCACTTCAGTCCCTTTAAAGATGGAAAAGGCCCATTAACCTTTAGCACAATATTTCTTCTTCTTCGATAAGTGAGTTACATTTCTCTTTCGGTGATTGGAAAGTCTTATGAGCACATTTGATTACATAAATTGATCTGGTTAAATTACGATTCAATCTCATGTTTTTCGTTTGATAATCTTAGCCGATCGAAAATTATTGACGCGTGAAGTTCATGTGAAATGTATTAAATGTCCATGTCCCCAAATATACCACGTCAGTATTCTCTCAAAAATCATTTTGAATCAAATGAGAATTTTGGAGAATTTATACTGTTGCTCACGTAAAAAGTTGCATTTGTCATTATATTTTTATGATGAAAAAGTCATATTCCGTAATGGGATTGTATGTTAGTACGAAGAACAATAAAATTTAAACATGTTTCATTATAAGGTCTATCTCTATATAGATATTAGTCCAATACAATATATATTCAAATATGAAATGATTTTATATCACAAATTCGTATTGATTGTTATATTCCAAATTTATATATAAAAAAAATATTCAGGTAAAATCATACTATTTGTTTGGTATGACATCATTACTACTACGCCAATCCGAAGTTATTAATTTTTTTTAGAAATGGTATTACATCACTAGTATATAAGAGATTGTATCATAAATTTATTCAATTGCTATCAAAGTACAAAGATAAATAAACGAGAAATCGCACTCTCTCCCCCTAAACTTATAGTCAAGTTGCAATCCCCCCCCCCCCTAAACTTCATTTTTTACATTATCCACCCTAAACTTACATTAATGTTGCACTTTCTCCCCTGAACTCTTTTCCAACCACTTTCTGGCCAAATAGTTTGGGGGGAAAGTTCAAGGTGGAAAGTGCAACAAGGGTGTAAATTTAGGTGCAAAAGTACAACTTTGATGTAAGTTTAGGGGGGCAAAAATCAATCGTTTGTAACCGATATAATTCAAAGTGCAAAAAATATGAAATTTTAAAATTATGTATAATTGTAATAAGATATATAATACAGAAAAAAAAAAACTTTAGTACAAAATTAACGAATATAAAAATTGATACAAATATATTATTTAGACATTACATAGTGGGAATAAAATGAGCATACACTATACTTTCATGATTATGTTTATCTTGCAAGTTTTGTATTACATTCTTCAAATGAGGTTTAATTAAAGTTGTTAAAATTTGTAAAAATGAAATAAAATAAAATAGTTGGCAATCTGAAATCGTGGATTTTCAAGTTGATAATTAGCAATTCAAGAATAAAGAGGTAAACTTATTAATTCAAGAAAAAAAATAATACTTCCAAGTTCCAATCTGAAAATTTCGCTTTCCCCTATGAACTTATAGTTGTGTTGCACTTTCTCCCTAAATTACACCCGTGTTGCACTTTTCACCTTGAGTGTTTGTGTTGTACTTCCCCGTGAACTCTTTGGCCCAAAAGTGGTCGAAAAACAGTTCAGGTGAAAAGTAATTTTAATGTAAGTTTAGGGTATTAGAGCAAAAAAATGAAGATTAGGAGGGAAAGTGCTACTTGATTGTAAGTTCAGGGGGGAAGTCCGATTTTCTCAAAAAAAAACTACCAAGACTAGTATTAAACTAGAGAAATACCCACATTAGTGAAAGTCGAACACAAAATTTATTGCCCTATTGATCTTGGAGCCTTAGTTTTTGTCACTAGACTACGACCTCATTAACAATTTGAAGTTATTACTTTGAAAATGAGATTATTACCCAATTCTTAAAATTGCACGTAATTGCATACGTATTATTAAAATCTTTAATAGTTACTAACATTTCAGGTATTTTATGTTGACCTTGCGAATACATCTCTACCGTCAGTCCCCTTAACAAAAAGAGATGATGTGATTAGAAAATATTAATAGAATTCCTTATTCAACACTAACCATTTTCAAGGCACTAAATAAGTTTATAGATAATTACGAATGTTGGAATATTTAATTTTGGCCAGCGTGATTCTCTAGCATCAATTCTTTAAAATAAAGTCAGTGTTTGTTGAGATCAATTATATATTAATTGATTTCACTAAAATTAGTTTTAGTTGAAATTATTTTTTAAAGTGCTTCGCTCATACTTATTCAGTAGTAAGTACATAAATGTGGTATTTGTAAAAAAATGTGATTAGGCTTAAATCCTAGAATTTAAATAAAAGCTCAAACTTGTAGAGAAGTAAAACTAGGTGTTATTCGAATCTCTGTTGGGAGAGGTTCCTACTTAATGTGCACCTCAAAAGGGATTAAACCCTTGGAAAACCAAAGAAAAAAAATAGGTGGTATTTGTAAATTATGCCAAGAATCCAAAAAAAAAAATACTTTTGTGTATTTGCAAAAGAATCTACGGGTCTATTTGGATGGGTTTTGGCTCGGTTTCGGCTCGGTTTCGCAGGTCTCGGTTTAAAAAAATGGTTTGGGTAGTTTCGATGAAACCTTTGAGACCTCATTTGGATGAGTTTTGGCTGTTGGGTTTTGTGGTTTTAATAAGTTGAAACCCTACTTGGATTGGGTTTGAATGTTGGAGTTTAGGGAAAAAGTGGGGTAAATGCAAAATACTCCTCTGTGTTATGCTAAACCTGCAAGAAACTACCATGTGAGATTTTTATTGCGCCAAACTTCCTTGTGTTTTCAAAAACCCTGCAAAAAAACCCAATTTGTAAAAAATAAGTCGTTTTGGATCAACATATTTCAAGAAATAATTTTTAAAATACTTCAAGTTGGTCCCTACAACTTCACGTGATATATTTTAAAAATGATTTCTTGAAATATGTCGATCCAAAACGACCTATTTTTTACAAATTGGGTGTTTTTTGCAGGGTTTGTGAAAACACAAGAAAGTTTGGCACATAAAAATTTCACAGAGTAGTTTCTTGCAGATTTAGCATAACATAGGGGAATATCTTGCGTTTTCCCCGGAAAAAGTAGGTGGTAGGTATCAAATCAATGTCTTTTTTAGTGAGATTTAGGGGTAAAGTAGATGGTATGTGTCAAATCAATGTTTTATAAGTTTGAACCGGTTGAATGTGAGTTTCTGAAGAGGTTTTTTTATGGTTTTATGGGTTTTGCGAAAACTCATTTGAAAGGGTTTTGGCTCGGTCTCGCAAAACCCCCGAGACCGGGCCAAAACCCATCCATATACACCCTACAAAACCCACCTTTTTTTCTCCCGTTGTACAAAAAATGTCAATATTGCCGTTGAATTAGAAGCATTTTTCTTCATATAATTCATTAAAAAAACCCTGAAATTAAAGAAAAATATATAATTATTACAAAGAAGTAGAATCACATGACTTTGGATTGAATTGGTAAAGTGAAATTGGGTGAATAGTAATGAATACATGTAGAAAGCAATTGTGTAGTAGATAAGGGTAACTTTGGAATAAAATTAAAATATTGAGGCTAAAAAGGTCAAATGAAACTTTAAAGAAATAACAACTTTTTTTTTTGAAAGAAAAAGAAAGGATTTCATTAATGATGTAACTCGGAGTTTACAATATTAAGAACAGAAGGTGGTAACAAATCTGACACAAACGAATTAGTAGAAGATAATCTAGCTATCTCATGTGCCGCTCAATTTGCTTCTCTAAAAACATGACCAACTTTGAAAAAATAACAACTTTGCCACAAGAAGCTAAATGCACCTCCTCACTTGCTTCAACTTAATATGTAGTTTTTGACTTTTTTTTAAGAAATACTTAAATGTTTTTTTTATCATAGAAGCTGAAAAATACTTATTTTAATTTTTTGCAAATACACCAAAATAAGACAAAAAATACTTAGTTGGTGATCAACTAATTACAAGTCTTTAGTTGGTAAGTTCAGCTTGACTTCCAAGTTAAATTTTTTTGTTTTAGTTCTGAATAAAGCAAAACTAATTTTCAGATAACCATAAGGGCCTGTTTGTTTGATGTTTGAAAAAGTAATTTGGGAGAGTAGTGGAGATTTGTGAAATAATCTCGATTTGCGTATTGTTGTTTTTTTGAGTTTTGAGAGAGTGGTTTGAGAAATAAAGTAGGTGTATATTTTTTTGTAAGAGTTAGGTTGTAGGTGTAAGATGTGTAAGACTTTATGTCAAATCATGTTTGTTATGTTAGATAAATTGTGTAAGAGATAAATTATTATATGTCAAATCAGAGTAGAGTTTATATGAGTTTTGTTTAGAGATAAGAAAATTGTTGTTTACTTGACTTTTGAGAGAGTATTTTGAGAAAATTGAGAGATGAAAAATTTATTTTAAAAAGTAGAAAATATGTTTGTTTGATATTTTTCAAACACAAAAAAAAGATTTAGGAAAAGGCACACAAACAGGCCCTAATAGTTTATTTATCTACTATTATAAGTGTCGTAATTATTCTTAGATAATTTTTGTACCGTTGCTTATTAAAAAAAAAAAAAAAAAGTGGAAACTGGGCCAACCATAACCCATTATCCAAACACGTCAGAAACATAACAAAACGGCCGCGAAGAGAAAAGGTAATAAAGCAAAAGTCATAAGTGAGCAGTACATAAAAAGCAAAGGAGAAGGAAACTGAAAAAGCACTTCCTTTAGGCCCCTCACCGCCAGCTCCCCCAAAATCCAATTTTAGGTTCTCAAAATTCCGATTCAATTCAAACCCGCCAAATCAAAATTACAGCCCGGCTTTGCATGAGTTGGAGCTCCAATCGGATCTCCATTGCCGGATCGCCTAATCAGCTCCTCCACCGGCAATGTCGGCCCTCAAAACCTCCCCCTCCGCCTCCGGATCCGAGGTGCAGGTAATTTTTGATAAGCTCCATTTTTATGTGCATTTATAACTTTGATTGATGTGTTTGTGTTTCGTTTTATGTCTGGATTTTTTTACTAGTTGTTTATCGAGTACATTTGAATTGAATTGATTGAGAAAGATTTCTATGTTGTATTGGAAGAGTGGGGATTGAACAGGAAGGTACATTGTGTTTTTACTTTGCTGAAAGTTAGGTTTGTGACTCAAATTAGGGTGGATTGAATTCCTGTGGTGGCGATGGTTGGCTTTAGGGAGTTAAATTTAATTTTTTTAGGTCTCGTTGTTAGCTCGTTTTTTACATTGTTAAACAGTGTTTATTTGGTTTTAAGAAGAATTTTAGTGGTGTTTTGGAGAATACGAGGCTTGAGGCTCTTGACGTGTCACTTGTAAGATAATTTAATTTCTGCATGCAGGTTTTATGCTTTAAGGTGAGTAAATGTGTGATTACATGATCTTGTGCGTAATTTCAATCTTATTTCCAAATAAGTGTATATATTCCATTTTTTACTTCGACAAATTTATATCCTAATAAAAAGAGCAAAAAATAAAGATTGATCGATTAGGAAAATGGAATTTACTTCTTGTGTGATTTCAGAAGTTAGAAAATGCAAGTAGCAAACGAGATTCGGCTGTATAGAATTATTGACAGCATCTTGTAATGATAAAGCTGCTACAAACTGTTTTGTTCGCTTATTAAACAATTGAATTAAAGCCACTTGGATACTTAGAATATTTTTTTTTAATTAATTTTCTTTAATCTTAATTGCTTTCTGTAATTAACAATCAGCCACACAAGTTTCTTGCCTCCTTGATCTTCTTAAAACAGCGTTCAACTTTTAATATTTCCCTTCTTATTCATGTAAAATGTTCAACTCTTGGTCCCTTGAAAATAGAATACATCTCACTTCAACTAATTTACTAGCTTATTTCTCTTTGTTGTACTTATTTTCACTTGGACAGGTTGCTGGGCAGCAAGAAACAAGTACACCAGGCCCAGAAATTTTAGCAGTCATTGATTCTTTAAGAAAACAACTCACTTATGATCGGTCTTTTCATATAAAGGTGCATTAATATGATGCATATTCTGTATTCGTTGATTGGGCCAGTTCATGATAATTCATTAACTCTTATTTGTCCTTCATATCGCTGACAGAAACGTATGGAAGAGAACTCCGAGAAAGTTATTGATATAACGAAAAACCTCTATAAACTATCCATGGAAAGGAGAAATTTCAAGATTATTGGTTCTGATAGAAGTTTAGACTTACTTGCAAAGAGGCAGAAGGATGCAATTGATATGCATAATGGTATTGGCACCAGTAATGGAGATAATGAAAGCACTAGCTCCGATGAAGATGGATATGCGTCTTCAGCAATTCTTTTGGGATCAAGTATAGCAGTCAAGAATGCTGTCCGTCCTATAAAGCTTCCTGAAGTGAAAAGATTACCAACATATACTTCATGGATATTTTTGGATAGGTAAACACTGTTGTGCACATCAGACAAGAAGTGTAATTAATTATTTGCTTTCGCCAAACCAAAACTCTTCTCAACTTCTGTTCTGTTTATTTATTCTTGAAAATTACGAGGGCTAATTATCATTTTGACTGCAGCACTTGAAAGTTGTTGGACTCATCCTCTCTTATACGAAGTATATGTTTTTCCTTAGGTGCATAATGCTTGAAATCTAACCCGCGTCAGAGACTTTTATAGGAAAGACCTGTGGATTTGCCACCATAATTTTTAATCTTGTCTAATACTGCTTTGTCTTTGTACTCATTTGATAATCTGGAAACTCATATCGAATCAAGCTGAATAAAGACTAATTTGGCTGCGGCTGGCAGCATCTGTATCAGATAAAATTGTATTTTTTATTTTCAACAATTTTCATTTATGGCCGACATAATTTATGGCATGTAATGTTTTTTTGTCGTGATGGTCCTTTTTGGTCTTCATTGACGCCTGCATTTCTTAATTTTTGTCTTTTTGTTTTAGCAGTGATCTCTTTATTTTTATAAACACAGAAATGTTTGATCTGTACTATACCCTGTTATCAAGTGCCTTTCATCAGAACCTCTAGAAATCGAAAATCTCCACTGAAAGGCCAAAGGATAAAAATATTACATTCTAACTAATTATCAGTGTTAACTTGAAAAGTAAGTTTGCTTGTGTATGTTGGCTGAGGGTTAATACAACAAGTAAGCTTGCTTGTGTATCTTATTTTGGAAATGACCAAGTTTCATTCTTCATTCGAAATCTAACTTTTACTATGAAGGATTTTATTATAGCATCCCATAATCCTTGCCATATGTTATGATGTCATGATTAATGTTATAATTCGAAAATATTATTTGCTGCTTCAATCCAAACTAGTGGCATCAGTCAATAATATTATGATGTCTATGGCCATATCCAGGTAGGTTTCATGCGTATATTTTTATATATATAATTAAATATCCGTGAGAAAAATTTCCATCTACTGATGTACACTACCTTCACAGAGTTATGATTTGACTTGCTAAGTACATGGAAAATATATTCTTGTGTGAATATTCAACTTTTGATGAACTCTATTAAGAAGTAATTTATAGTAAGCTTCATGCAATATATTATTGTAGTTTTTGCCATTTTACATATTTTTTGAGGATTATGGCATGTATCTTTCCCCAAATTATTCTTCTCAACCTATAAAATGCATTTACACCATTCGGAGTCTGATCTTTTGATGCCACTTTTTAATTTTTATAGTTCTTCTTTATAGAAGGTATTATTTTTAGTTGAGATAACTAAAGATTTGTTCTAGATTATTCTGAATGAGGAAAACTGATCTTTCTGTTGAACCATTGTTTATTTCAGCTGGTGGCTGTGATTGTTTCTGGTGTTTTTACAATCAGGTATAATCTTATTCTGTCCTTGGTGCAGAAATCAGAGAATGACAGAGGATCAGTCAGTGGTTGGTCGAAGGAGAATCTATTATGACCAGAATGGTGGTGAAGCTCTAATTTGTAGTGACAGCGAAGAAGAAGCAAATGAGGATGACGAAGGAAAGAAAGATTTTGGAGAATCTGAAGACTATATCTTGCGGTTGGTTTATTTGATGAAGGGGTCTATTTGGCCTTTCTACTTACTTATTTTGCTTTTAAATCACATTCATGCTCGAAATGTATCCAAATTTACAGTTGTTTGCAAGTTTCTTTTTCTACCCTGCATTGGAAAAAATAATTTTGTGGTTTGCTTATTTAATTTCTATTCTTCAGTGCGCAAACACAGAAGTTAGTTGGAAGCTAAAAGTGAAAATTTTGCAACATTTGGTCCATGATGTTCCTTTTACATCCAAATGTAAAATTGATCTGTTGAATTTACCTATATAAGCCAGTCTAAGTTTCATTTATCTGTTACTATTCCTATGCCATGCTTAACTGGAGTGGATGGATGTCTGGGACTCCAGTTTCCTAAAAGTTTCTTTATCAACATACCGACCTTTCATTTTTCTTTTAAGTCCTTATCACCCCTATATAACCAACTGTTTGACAAGAAAGAAGGCTAATGTGCTTTTAACTATAAATTAGACGAAGTTTTTTTCTTTCGGGGAAAAAAGTTGTAAAATTTTGAAACTCTGAATCTGGTAAAGCCCAAGTACACAGAAGATAACTTCCATCGACATATTTCTTCTTTGTGTTCTCCTGTTAGCTGCTGAGATTTCACATTACATGATAATAAGCATTGAAACTTAATTGGAAGTAAAAATGAGGTTGAAATAACCTGCTTGTATTATTCCCTTCATTGAATAGGTAGAATTTAGAACTCATTACATTAACATGATCCTTTTTGTGTTCTAATATTTTTTTTCAGAATGACCATAAAAAAAAAGGGTTTATCTGATGACACACTGGATTTATTGGCTCGGTATCTATCTAGAAAACCTTCTGAAATCAAGGTATGCACTATAGCTGCACGTGACTGATCCTGTGGCTGCATTGGAATTTTTATATTATCGCTTGTACTCCATTATTATCTAAAAAGTTTAAAAAAATGGTTATAGTAAGAACTTCGGACCAGCTGTTTCCTATTCGTGTTTTGCTGTGCTGACAGATAAAACATCATCAAACATCTTATACAGGGAAGATATGAATATCTTATCAAGTGCGACTACTCTTTGTGTGATGTTAACAATGGAAATACTGGAGGCTTTGTGAATCCGTATATTGATAAAGATCTTGATGCTGCTCTGGATTCATTTGACAATTTGTTTTGTCGTCGATGTCTTGTAAGTATACAATGTTGACTCATTTCATTATTCCCGCAGGAACCACATTTTTTTCTCATCTGATTGTTGTACCTCATGGTTTTCTTTCTCCTTGGCAGGTATTCGATTGTAGACTTCATGGATGTTCCCAGGATCTTGTCTTTCCTGTAAGTAGATTCTCTTGGGAGATATAAGTAGACATTGTTTTCAATTGTAATTGTTTCTTTACTATGCAAGTCTTTCTTCAGGTGGAGAAACAACTCCCATGGTCATGTTCGAATGTTGAAAAGAAACCATGTGGCCCAAATTGCCATCGACTGGTATGTTAATCTTTTTTTAAGATGCTTTTCTTTTACATTATTAGACTTAATTATAAATCTTCAAATTCCCATGCCATGCCCTTGCTACTGCTTTCGATCCCTTTTAACTAATAATAATAAATTCTAGTAAAAATTACTTGATGCATCAACAGCTATATGTCTACTACCTACACAAGTGCTGGTTACCGTTTTCTGAACTTATAACTTGTTTACACTGCCTCAGGTCCTTGATCCAGAGAGTGCCAATACATTGACCTCCGAGCAGCCAATTTTTGAAGAAAAAGCTGCTCTTGTATCTAATGCTGCTGCTACACAAATGCAAAATAGGAAGCAGGGAGGTCCATCTGTGGGAAAGAAATCAAAGTCTTGCCCAAGTGAAAGTGCTTCTTCCTCAGATATCAAACCTGTAAATGATATCACTTCATCAAGGAAAAGTGCCGCTGCTGGAATACGTGAGGTTGACAAAAGGAGTAGCAAGAGGATAGCTGAAAACGTTCTAGTTGCCAAAAAGAAGAGGCAGAAGAATATGGTAGTATCTGATTCTGATTCTGTTGCAGGTGATACTGTCAGTTTGAAAGATTTGAATCTTCGGGCTTATACAAGCCAAGAAAAAGAAGATATTAATTCTTCTCAGAAAATGAAACCTACAAGTTCTACAAAATCTAGAAGGAATGATTCTCCAGTTCTAGATGATAAACTTTTGCTTGGGGAGGTTGTCAGTGGTACATCAAATGAGAGTGAGAGTAATCAACATGTGACTTTTAGTTGTGACACCTTAAAGAAAGAAGAGTTTGTTGATGAAAACATGTATAAACAAGAAGTAATTGACAATAAAAGTTGGAAACCATTTGAAAAGGCCCTATATGAAAAGGGTATTCAGATTTTTGGACGCAACAGGTTAGACTCCATATTTGGCTTCTTACATTCTTTCTGTAAAGCTAGCTCTTACAAATTTGCTATCTGCATCTTCTTCGTTCATGTTTTATGAGGTTGCTATTGTGTTTTATCTCACTAGTTAATCACAAATTGATTAAGAAATAGCAATTTCATGCCTTAGGTCTTATTTTAGCTCAACAATCCTGCTTTACATTTTACATCCTGCCCTTTAGTTAATCCTATTGATTTGCTTTAAATGTTAATGCTACGCTCTGAGAGGGACTATATTCTCAATGCAGCTGTTTGATTGCTAGAAATATGATGAATGGCTTGAAAAGCTGCTCGGAAGTTTTCAGATACATGCATCATTCAGAGAAAAAAGTATTCTCCAGTGATGGGACTGACCTAGATGATAGCTCCTTACAAGCTGATGATCATGAAACCGTGGTAAGTTTTTATTCATCCCTCTCTCTCTATATATATATATATACACATAGCTGTGGTGCACAATGACATTGAGAAACCAGATTATATGTTTATTTTGTAAAAATAGGGTGGTGGTGCACGTAGAAGATCAAGATTTTTACGTAGAAAAGGTAAAGTACGTCGCCTAAAGTACACATGGAAATCTGCAGGATATCAATCATTTAGGAAGCGGATTTCTGAAAGGAAGGACCAGCCTTGTAGGCAGTACAATCCATGTGGATGCCAAACTTCATGTGGAAAAGATTGTTCTTGTGTTGTTAATGGTACATGCTGTGAAAAATACTGCGGGTGAGCTGACTACAATTCTGGATATTTAAGGAGATAACATCGTTACACTTCTAGATGAATTATGTTGTTAAAGTTGCAAGATGCATATCCAATGCTATCTTCTTTTGTGTTCATCTATAAGTATTCTTGTAGTTTTCTTACTTGCAGTTTGATAGTGTATTTTGTCCCAAGCAGTTAAATGTTCATATGACTTTTGGGCTCAGTCTCAATTTGCTTACTAATTGCTGTAATTTGCTCTTGTTTCAGATGTCCAAAGAGTTGCAAGAATCGATTCAGAGGCTGTCATTGTGCCAAGAGTCAGTGTCGAAGTCGTCAGTGCCCGTGCTTTGCTGCTGACAGGGAGTGTGATCCAGATGTCTGCCGAAATTGCTGGATAAGGTGAGGCACCATCAGGTGGATGGTTTTTCTTGCATGATGTTATGAGGTTTAGAAACTCTATTGAAGTGGTTTCCTAGCAAATAAAAGAAACTATAGGAATTAGGAAAAGCCTTTATGCTTAGAACTAACATACTCTTATTATGATAAACCACTCGAGAGAAGTAGATAATTTTAAGCACAAAAATCTACAATAGTAGGATTTGTGTTCTGTTAACATAGTATTTAGTGAGACCTCAGTCTTTTCCAGTATTTTCTAGAAATCTGTCTACAAGGATCAGTTGAATTTTAAGAGCATGACTTCCAGAAGATTTACCATTTATTATTTTAAAATCCAAAATTGCAAAACTTGTGCTTCCATAAATTGGTGGCTGCCTGTTGCCCTCATGGTTGCTAGTGGTGAAGATAATTGAATGTTTTGGTTCAACTGTTCCAGTGGATAATGTTTGCAACTCAGTGAGACTATGAGGGATAAAGTGAGAGATGCTGGTTACACCTTCTGAGTCAGGGAGGACTAATGAAATGTTGAGTTCAAGAAAATATGGAGGTAAATAAACAGATAAAAGTGAAAAGGGTTTCATTAGCCACATTTCCATATTCTGTTTTGGGCTGTCAAATGATTTACAAGCAAAATGAGTAAAGAACAAAAGAATTGGTTAGGGGGCATGATTGGTTTAGCCAGGTTCGCCACTTTCTGTGATTCAGTTATGTTGATGCGGAATAAGGAATAATTTGGCTTCTACTTATTAATGGCAGGTGCTCTATGTCAATCCTGCTATCAAACTATGCTTTGAATTTGATGCTCTTGCATTCTGCTCCTGTCATTTTTATTATCAATCACCTAGATTCAAATTTATGAGTAGCAGAGTATGTGTGTGTTTACCTGTTATGGAATAAGCTTAGGATTTAAGGGAACCTAATAGGAGGTTCATGCAACTTGTTTGTTATTTCTATTGACGTGACAAAAAGAAGTTAACTTAATGTAGTTGTGTCTGCTACATACATGTTTGAGCTGTCCCCAGTCCCAAGCAAATCGGTACTTGGTATCAATTTTCAAAATTCTGAAGCTGATCTGGGATGGTTCTGTTAAACTCAAACCTCCAACTATTTCTGTACAAATTATACACCGCTGTCTGCTGATAATTGGTAGTGGATAATACTTGTTTGGTGTATGGAATTTGTGAAAGTTGTATGCTCAATAAACTGAATGGTTGTAGTCTAACATTATATAGAATTTTGGTGGTTTAATGAACAGAAATAATCTCATACTTATGTGGTATCAAAATTATTACTCATAGTTTTTTGCTATCCGTTGCAGTATCTTGGTTTCTTTTCTGTAGTAGTTAAACAGTTTGATCTGGCTTTACAGTTGCGGTGATGGCACACTTGGGGTACCTTTCCAGAGGGGCGATAACTACGAATGCAGGAATATGAAGCTTCTCCTAAAACAACAACAAAGGGTAATTATGTCCAGTGGTATACTTTTTGTTTTAAATTATTGAGGATCTAATTTGTCTTGCTGATCTTCAGAAAGTTAGTTGTTAGGGGGCATACTAGTACTGCAATGCATAGATCATGCAAATCAAGAACTTTTGCACTGTCAGTATACATGATCAGGCTTTGAGATGGTTTTTTTGTTCCTCTGCCACTCCATTTGACATGTCGATCTGATGAAGCTCAATATCCTTTCTGTTTTTGGTTGCCTCATAATTTTTCAAGGTTTAATATTTCTTAATGGTTGTGTACGTGTTGGGAAAGTTGGTTCTATTTTTACTGATTTTAATTTGAAGTTTTCTATTTAGGCAGATTACAAAGAAGGAATGCTTTTGTCCTATCAGTTAAGAGTGTCAATATTATACACTCCCTGATCCTTATATAGATAAACTGGGATTTATTGTCCTGTGAACACGGGATGATTGAGGACAATCGTTCTGCTGAAAGTTCCGCTCTCTTTCTTCACTTTTTAATTTTGATGATATCTCTGTTCAATTTGGTTAATTTAGACCTACTTTCTGTTCTGTGATTCAAATCATTGGTGCTTCACTATTTTTCCACTAAATATATTTGGTTGGTGAGACTGCACTTCCTGCGACTACTTTCAGATATGAGAAGTTTATTGTATTGAACAGTCATATTTATTTCTTGCTCCTCATTTTTTATTTTTATTTTTCGGTCTCACGGTAGAATTTCTGTCCATTTTCTTGAGTTGCCTAAAACCTATGCCTGGAGCTTTACTTTCCCAAGCATCAGTTATTTAGTATCTTGAGGGGGAAGATGAGTGCTTAAATTCTCACTTACCTTTTACATGCCCTCAAATTCCTATGGTACTTAGTTGACATATAGTTCTATTAGGATTAGTTTACTGGACTCCCCAGTAAATAATGATAAGTGATGATACTTATGATAATGCCTGTTTTATCTGTAGGTTTTGCTGGGAAAATCTGATGTATCTGGCTGGGGAGCTTTCTTAAAGGTAATTTTAGCTTATGCATCTACTACTTTAATCTGTTTTAGATCTCACCTATATTTTATACTATGCAGAATAGTGTTGGCAAGCATGAATACCTTGGAGAGTACACTGGTGAACTAATATCACATCGTGAAGCTGACAAGCGTGGCAAGATATATGATCGTGAGAATTCATCGTTTCTCTTTAACCTAAATGATCAGGCACGTTATTCTATCCTTTTCATAGTGAAAGAATTTCTTCTTTATATGCACTGACCCCCACCCCCATCCACCCCTCCAACCCAAGCACAATGAAGAACAAAAATACCCAAATGACGATTTCTTGTTAATGGTCAGTTTGTGCTTGATGCTTATCGTAAGGGTGACAAGCTAAAGTTTGCTAACCATTCTCCTGATCCAAATTGTTATGCTAAGGTAAGTGGTCCATGATCAATAATAATACATCACACAGGGCCGTGGGCCTATGTGTCACCTTCTCTTATATGCGGTCATTTTACCCTACATTTTGGCATACCTTGTCAGGTCATTTTGGTGGCTGGAGATCACAGGGTGGGCATATTTGCCAAAGAACGAATAAATGCAGGAGAAGAATTGTTTTATGATTATCGTTATGAAGCGGACAGAGCTCCGGCTTGGGCAAAAAAGCCCGAGGCTTCTGGTGCTAAGAGAGAAGACGGTGCTCCTTCAAATGGTCGTGCCAAAAAGAACACTTAATTTGGTATATACAACTCTGAAGATAGATTTTTATCATTCTTTCCTCTGATAGAAACATTGATGATGGGTGAAGTGCTAATCCATTAGTCGCTGGAGATGACATAAAGGCAGACATCTCCAAAGTAACGTAAACTGATTCTTTTGTTCGTTATGCTACCTTATTGCCAAGTTTACTCACCAAAGAGGGAAATATTTCTGTTTTGTCTTATATTTTTTCAATTAATATTCTGATGAAAAATGCAATATTTTTGGACAATTCTTGCAGCAAAGTACATTTGAATGAAATTTACTTTTGTGGTAGACTTGTGCTATGATTCATATACTTGCTTTGTTTCTAGTTCTCATTTTTTTTAACTGAGTTGATGGGAAATTTGGATGTAAATAAATTGGCTTCTAGTTTTGACTTGGTGTTTTGAAGATTCTCTAGATATTAGCGCAAAAGGAATTGAAACTAAATGTGAAATGTAAATTGGATGCTGAATTTTTGTGATGAAAAGTAGTTGGATAGGTATTAAATCATGTTTACTGGGGAGTTTGTAGTATTACTCCTATTACATTGTGTAAAGTATGCAAGTAGGTTATTTTGTGTGTTTGAGTGAACTAAATTAATTCAAATCATCCTTTTTATGTTAAGGCTCTGGCTCTGTATGGTTCCTGAATTTGTACGAGTAAAATGATTAGAAAATTAAAATGAACAAGAAATTGAGTTCGGAATTCTATCATTTGACACCAAAAAAAAAAAAATTATTTTCTTGGCATTTCGCTCAATTCAAGTGGATCGAATAATCTAGTCCTTGGATGTGCAGAAATCATGTCTACCTTATTTCTTAACTAGGCTATATTTAATAGCAGCAGGCATTTCTCACCAGTCTGCACCTAATTTCTACAAGTCTACAGTTCTAATCTACCTTACATTTATATTTGTAAAACTGTAACATTAAGATCTGAGGTTGAAATATTGATTTAATTTATTGATTTTGTTGACTATGGTGAAAATATGAAGTAATAATATCAATATGTACAACATTAATAGGCCGGTTATGGGTCAGAGAAGAAATTGTCTGCCCAACAGTTGGAAGTTGAAATGTGCCCTACCATGTGAAGACCACTGCAACTGCTACAATAATTTGTCTAGCTTTACAAACATGTCCACTTTTGTTTTTGGAGGCCAATATGAGACCAAATATGTCGAATTACTCTTGGACTTATTCAAAATTTTAAAATTAAAATTCGGAGATTAAAAAAAGGACATCGTTAAGGAATCTCAGTTTTAAAATTAAAATTCGGAGATTAAAAAAAAGACATCGTTAAGGAATCTCAGTTTTAAAATCTTGGACTAATTGTCCTATTTATCATTATTTTTTTGTAGAGTCATCCCTCTTGTATTTTTTTCCCATGATAGTTCTCATTATGAATTATTTGTTTCCTTTGGTCATTTTCAGGTGGTTCAAGGTAAACTAAATTGTCAAAGCAGTTTTATGAGGGACTAAATTGATATAAAATAATTTTATGAGGAACTAAAATGTAATACTATAAGTAAAAGACCCCTTGAAAATAATCAAAGTGAAACAAATAATTCATAATGGGGACTAACGTGAGAAAAAAAATAAGGAGGACCCATTCTATGAAAAAATAATGATAAGAAAGACCATTTACCATGTTTACCCTAAATGTAAATTAAAGTAATGACATAACTTGAGGAAATGTGTATTAGATTAGACCTCAAAAGTAACACCAACTATAGAACAATTTGTCTAGTGATTGTATACTATTGGGAGGGCTGACCAATATACCCAT
This sequence comes from Penstemon davidsonii, assembly GCA_034814905.1. Taxonomy (NCBI): domain Eukaryota; kingdom Viridiplantae; phylum Streptophyta; class Magnoliopsida; order Lamiales; family Plantaginaceae; genus Penstemon; species Penstemon davidsonii. Next base: position 13,722,876 of record JAYDYQ010002688.1, read on the forward strand.
TATCTGAATTTGAATGGTAAAAATGCATTTATAGTCCCACAATAATAAGGGTTGCGAATTTTGATATGACCTTTTACAAAATTGAACTTTTTGATCTTAACTTTGTAAAATATTTTACATTTTTACTCATATTGTCGCTTTCCTATCCAATTTCGGGATAGCATCTTTCTAAAAATTGAGATTAAGTACAATTTTGTGAAGCGGGACAAAAATTATGAGAGTCCAATATTGCGAGACTAGAACTATAATTTTGTATGTTAGAACTTCTTGCAGATGTAACGTCTAACTAAGAAAAATGCTTACTTGATTTAAATTATCCAATTACATTACTTGAATATTATTCAATCATAAAACAAAGTGTTAGCACTTATCACGTGAATATTTAGGACAGTTAAATCCAATTTGGGAAAAAAAAACTCCCTTTCTTTCCTTACATTCCTTTTTCTTTTCTTTATTGGGCATAGGGGTAAGTAAAGAGCAAAAGGCCACTGTTGAAAACACAAACACAATCTCTGTCATAGGGTCACTTTTAAATTATCTTTTTTTTTTTTTTTTTCTTTTTTTATCTCTCAACTTCTTTAATAGGAGTAATATGATTGCTTTCTATTCCCAACTCCCACTCCTGTTGGCGTGACTCGCGGAGCTCCACAGCATGAACACATGCACCACCACACTCCCAATTAGCAACCGCCATTTTTCCCTTTTCTTCCTACTTCCAATTTTGTTGTTCTTGATCCCCACCGCCACTGCTTGCTCCAGTGGCAACTGCCAGGTAAATTTCCATCTTTACTTTACCTATTTCCAGATGGGTCCCTGTATTTTCGCTGGATTCTAGCTAAATTGTTAGAAGAATTATTTCCGCAGCTTCTTGAATCATGTTCAACTGCAACGGATTGCGGGTCGGGTCTTTTCTGTGGGAACTGCCCTTCAGTTGGAAAGACACAACCTTTTTGCATAAGGGGCCAAGCTACAATACCCACTTCCATTGTAATATGCTTTAATAATTAATTACTACAATTTTTTTTGGTTTTTGTATGAGTTCCCAAAATTTCTATTCAGATATTCTGAATTCTGTTTGTTTTTGTGTGTTTGATTACAAATTGAATAGATTAGTGGACTGCCCTTTAACAAGTACACTTGGTTGGTGACCCATAATGCATTCTCAATTGTGGATGCACCTTCATTGACTGGTGCACAGAGAATCACTTTCTACAATCAAGAAGATTCTGTTACTAATCAATTGAGGGTATTATGCCATTTCTTGATTTAGCAATTTGTAATTTTATAGAGAATAGATGGAAATTATTGTTTTTTGTATCATCCAACTATTTATCTTATGTCTTTTTGTAAATGTGTATGGTGTAGAATGGAGTAAGGGGATTGATGCTGGATATGTATGATTTCGAGAACGATATATGGCTCTGCCACTCACTTCGTGGCCAATGCTACAACTTCACTGCATTCGTAATATACTTAAGCCCCTTTTCTTTTTCCTTCAATTTGATCTTACTTAGTCTTATATTGTATTGTTTTAAGCAATTCTCTAAAGTAAGTTATCTAACTAGGAACCGGCAATTAATACACTGAGAGAAGTGGAAGCATTCTTGACTCAATACCCTACGGAGATTGTAACCATCATAATCGAGGATTATGTTCATACTCCAAAAGGGTTAACAAAACTATTCGCTAATGCTGGTTTGGACAAGTATTGGTATCCGGTTACAAAAATGCCGAAAAAAGGTGCAGATTGGCCTACTATTAACAATATGGTACAAAATAATTATCGACTACTAGTATTCACTTCTGACTCTTCAAAAGAATCAACTGAAGGAATTGCATATCAATGGAAGTACATAGTGGAAAACGAGCGTAAGTGTATAATATATAAATCATATATCACTCGTTTGAATATGGTTTTTCAAATTTAAAATTTTATTTGGTAAATTGTTTCAGCTGGAGATCCTGGGGTGGTACCTAGTTCATGTACGAATAGAAAGGAATCAAAGCCACTAAACTCGAAAAGTGCCTCTCTATTTCTGATGAATTATTTTCCGACAATTCCAGTTGAAAGTGAAGCTTGCAAGGAGCATTCTGCTCCATTGGCGGATATGGTTGCGACATGTTATAAGGCTGCAGGGAATCTGATGCCTAACTATTTAGCAGTGAATTTTTACATGGTATTGAAATTTCAAAAAAACTTGGTAAACAAGTAATTGTATTATTTTAAGGATTAATGTTTGTTATTAACTTGCAGAGAAGTGATGGAGGAGGTGTCTTTGATGATTTGGATAGAATGAATGGCCAGACATTGTGCGGGTGTTCTACGGTCTCTTCTTGCCAGGTTTGTCCATATTTCTTGCCCAAAGTTTCATTAGTTCACTAAGAAAGTCAGAGATGCATGTAAGAAAATATTGTTGATGCACAATATTGTCTACAGAGTGAATAGCATATTTGTTGATCTATTGTCTACAGAGTGAATAGAATATTACCTCCCTATGTTATTCTAAATAGGCAGTATGTTTTTGTAAAAGTAGCACACTTCTCTTGATTTTTAAATTTTTACAAGTGGGTAAAATGCCCAATATGTAATATCATAAGGGAGGTACAATACCGATTTACGCATATCACAGTTAGGTAAATTGCCATTTGTGCTTATCAAAGGTGGTAAAGTGAAGTGAATATGTTGTCAAGGTAGGGTTAAACTTGTCATTTTTTACATGAGAATGAAGTCTGAGTCGCATTATAGAGCGTCTATGCAGCACCTCCACGAGGAAGGTGGTAAATAGCTCATTATTTCATATGGTTTTGGGGGGTGGGAGTAAATTGCCTATTTTCATGTCGGGGCGGGGGGGGGGGGGGGGGGGGGGGGGGGGGGGGGTGGTGTAAATTGCCCATTAGGCATATCACAAGGAGTCAACTTGCCAAAAACCCATTGTCTACCTTATCCGACGTGATTTTGGCCCCATCCAACAAAATAATGTCATTCATATTATTATCGGATTCAGATCTTTAACGGATTCGATGACACTAAGTCTTTATTCGTTCCATGTATTACAAAGTTTGGATCTTTTTAATCAGATCATATCCGTACTATTGACACTTATATTGACTGACTTGAAATTCAAATGTACGTTTTGTTGTAGGCTGGAGCACCCTTTGGAAGTTGCAAACCCATAGCCATGAACAGTACTACTGCTCCTCCTGGGACAACCAATACTGCCGGAAGCTTCTCTGGCTCCGTTCAATTAACAGGAGATGCTTCATCGATTAATATTCATCCCATGCTAGTTCTATTTATGTTATCTTTTCTCGTATATAAATTATCTATGTTGTAATAAGATTTGAGAAATGGGACAATTATGAGGTGAACCTTAATTCGGGGTTGCTTTCTAATGCATTAGTCTCTAAAAGTTTTTGGAATTAGTATAGTATAGGTAGGTTTATGAGGAGCCGGAGCACGAGTTTGGCCTGGAGAGCAAGCAACTCAAAAGAAAGCTGATTAGATGATGTAAGTTTCAGGTTTGTCTTCTTACGTACTTTGCATCTTGAATACATTGTTTGCTTGTAGCTTCTATTTTTCTAGTCGAATTAATATGGATCGAAGTGTATGCAAAAATATCTAGAATGAACATACAAAAAGTTCATGGTTGACATATTTTCGTCAATGTGATATGAATTTTGAAGTGTTTTTACCTTTTCCTTTTTTGTTATTAGATTGAAACTTATGGCTAGTTTGGATCAATCTTGGTTTGATTTCGGTGTTTTTGATTTTGGTTGGGTCTTTTCAACATCTCCTTAGGTATTTGTGCGAAATATTTGAAACATGACTTGAGTTTAATTTGGTTGAGATTTTCACAATTTATGTAAATATTATTAATGTTAAAGAAAGAGTTTGTGGTGTTTGAAATTGCGGACATTGTTTGGATGTTAGTTTTTAGGGTTTATGGTTTGAATCCAAACTAGGCTTTGATTTTGCTATGCTACATAAAAAGTGGAATTTAGCCTTTTATAAAACACTGCTATGTGGATTTGTTGCATTAATTTCTTATGGTATTATTATTTTATTTTCTCACATACAAATATTCATGTTTGGCTTTTCAGGTTGTTGGATTGTCAAAGAATTATCAAAGGGCATTGTATTTGTAACACACACGTAACGCAAGCAAACAAACATTCCTGTAATATTAATGTAATACTTCCATCTCTACATTTATGATCCCTTTAATATAATATGTTTAAACAAAATCATTATGAATATAATAAGCAGTAACTTTAATTAGAACTTTTTTTAGAAAATATTATCTAATCTGAAAAAATCATGTCACATATCAAGATTATGTAAAGGTCAAACTCCAATATTTTATTGGATAGGTTAAATTAATGTTTCAAAAATTTATGATAAAATAAATCTTTGCATTGATTTTATGTTAAAATGTTTTTCAGTAAAAGAATAGTCAAATTGATCTCTTAATAGTCCAGATTATTGGATGCATCTGTTGAACATATATGCGATGCAAAAGGATGAAATTTGTTCAAAGAGTTTTTGAATATACTTAGAATTGATTTCTCTACAAATTTAGGGATTAAAATGTAATCTCCTAAAGTACTTGTTGTTTCACGCCTGCGACTGATCAAATAAATTTTTTCAAATTTGGACATCATTAACATGTCCAAACTTAATTTTGGCAAAAAGATACAGTGGGCCAAAAGTAAATAAATAAGTCTGTGTTTAGGATGCTGGATCCATATAACGGGCTAGCCCATTTTATCTATAAATACACAATTTATTGTTTTATCTATTATAAGTTCTAAAATTTCAACAAAAAAATCCCAAACAACTTATTTATCTCGTATAATATTTCTGCAGTTATAATATTTCTTTCTCTTTATTTTTGGGTTGATGTAGTCATAATCTTTTACTAATTTTTTTTTAAAATTTATGTATTTTATTAATGTTTACTAATTGGTATCAGATTTTAAAATATAGTGATTCTTATTTAGACTAAATCTACCATAGATTATACAAAACATTATTTATTTACTATTTTGTACTCCATATTTTATGATAAATCTGTTCTATACAATTTTTTTGCCCAAACTTACCATTTTAACAACAACTAATCCCCGAGAAAAGTACGATCCTATGTGGATGAGTTTTGACACATGTTATCTACTTTTTCTCCTAAACTTTAACATCCAAACTCAATTCAAGTAGGGTTTTAGCTTTTTCAAAACCACAAAACTCAACATTCAAAACTTAATCAAATAGAATTTTAATGTTTCATCAAAACTAGGGGTGGGATCGGGACGGGTTTTCGGGAATTCGGGTATTTCGGGACTGGATTTTGGGTTTCGGGATTTCAAATTTAAGTCCCGAAACCCGGTAGATCAACCAAGGTCCCGTGGGTTTCGGGTACCCGATTTAATTTCGGGATTTCGGGACGGGTTCGGGAGTCCCGGGAATCTAAGTTGCAAATTTAAATTTTGCAAATTAAACTTTTTTTTTTAGCTAACTGTTAAAATGAAATAACAAAAAATATCATGACTACTAGTCTACTGTGCAACAAACCAATTCAAACATATCACCACAACCATTTCAAAAAAAGAAAAACATATTATCACAAGTTCACAACACAATGAAATTAGTAAAACCAAAGTGACAGCTCCAAATAACATGGTTCAATAATCCAAATTGCCAAAGTAAAGTGTGTAAATCAAACATATCCGTAAGTCATAATAAAGTCTATCAGGTATTAGATTTTTGGATAATTGGATTATATATATATATATATATATTAATTAAACTATTAATCGGGACCGGGTTCCCCGATCGGGATGGGATCAAAACCCAAAACCCGTCCCGATTTTTCTTGACCGGGTTTCGGGATGTCCCGAACCCGGAAAAAGCCCGTTTTCTTCCGTCCCAAATGGGAAAACCCGATCGGGACGGAACGAATACCCGAAACCCGATCACATTTACCCAGCCCTAATCAAAACTATCCAAACTAATTTTTAAAAATCGAGATCCGTAAAACTGATCCAAAACTCTTTCAAATATACCAGTTTACAAATCTAGACACGACAGCTCAGCACACCAACCCCATCATTGGAAATGCAACCAATTCCCAAAATTAATCAAAACAAACCAAAGCGAAGGTACAACATCAAATCACAATCCCACGAATGAAACAATCTGGACCGTCAATCTATGATAGCGTGGTCCAAAATCACACATCTCAAGGCAATTGACACGTCCATAATCCAACCCTAGGACCCTACTATGTTTCTTGCCGTGTTTGGAATTGAATTGAGACAATTGATGTGGTGACGTCAGATGATGTCGGACATGCGGTCCCCGGTCCTACCTAGTGGGGTTAGATACGAGATCTTTTTGTCGAATGAAGAGATGCCACGTCGACAGAAGGTAGAAAAAGGATGGTTAAGGTGACGTTTGGATCGGAGGTGAAAGGTGGGCTGCTTTGGTGTACAAAATTGAAGACGAGGAGGATGTGTTGTTCTTGCACGTCTAAATGCAAATACTCGAAATTTTTTTTTTTAAAGTTGCTTGATGTATTTTTTAGAGACATGTTTGTTTACTAATTTAGGGTTCTCAACTTGACCACGAACATAGAAAATTAGAATGACACAACTATGTATGATGAGTTGTTTATCTCCTTTTTCATAGGTAATTTTAGTGTTCTATAAAAAGTCAAACAAATAATTTTTCTTTTTTCGATTTTTTTTATTTCTCAATTTTCAAAGAGAATCTCATCTAAGATAAAAAAAACATTTTTTATCTCTAAAAAAAATAAACAAACTCTAATCTAATTTAACATAAAATAATTATATCTTTTACTTTGTCAAAAAAATTGACATGTATGTTTATTACATTATTTCTCTTATTTCCATATATTCTAAAATACACTCATTTTTCAAACATATACTCGATTTAAATAAAAATGAGAGATTATCTAAATAAAAGCTCGAACAAATACATATACTCGAACATAAATATTGTCCCGGTGATATATTCTAAAACACATAGGGCCTGTTTGTTTGGCGTTTGGAAAAGTAATTTGGGAGAGTAGTAGAGGTTTGTGAAATAATCTCAATTTGCGTAATGTTGTTTGTTTGGGTTTTGAGAGAGTGGTTTGAGAAATAAAGTATATGTAGGTTTTTTGGAAGAGTTGGGTTATAGGTGTAAGATGTGTAAGACTTTATGTCAAATCATGTTTGTTATGTGAGATAAATTATGTAAGAGATATGTTACTTTATGTCAAATCAAAGTAGAGTTTGTATATGTTTTGTATAGAGATAAGAAAATTGTTGTTTGTTTGGCTTTTGAGATGGTAGTTTGAGAAAATTAATGGATGAAAAATTTATTTCGAAAAATAAAAAACATGTTTGTTTGGCATTTCCCAAACACGAAAAATTTTTGGGAAACGCCAAACAAACAGACCCATACTTTTTTCAAACATATACTCGATTTAAACATATAATTTATTTAATTACATTACTTACTATTTATTTCATTTAAATAAAAGCTCAAACAAATAACATTACAAAACTGAGAGATTATCTAAATCTTCGATTATTTTTAAAATAACTTTCAGAAAAGCAAGACAAACATGTCCCGATGTTTTTTCAAAAGTTTATGTAGCAAACACACATCTATGTCATGGGTGATGAATGCCCAAAATTTATAGGCCCTAGTATTTATTTGGATTTGTTTAGATAGTTTGAAATTAGTTTGCGGGTTTTTAAGTTAGTATTTACGTGGAACATTTGAAAATGGTCTAGTCCATACAATGAGGCAACTTATGTTTGAACCACTGATGAGAAAGATTTTCACTTATAGTGCATACCCGTAGTGCTTCGAAATGGGTTAAATCATGTTTATATAAGACCTAAATCTTATTGGGAACCAAAAACAAAAAGAGTAGAATGTTGTGTTGGTGAAAAGTAAATATGTGTGTATCAAATTATGTTTGTTTGACATAAACTTATTAAAAATACAACATTATTCAATATCAACTACTAATATTTTTATGAAAACAATATAAATATTTAAACGTTTCACGTTTTCGAATATCAGCTAATATTTTTTAACCAAGGCAGAGCAATAATTATGTGACTTGCTTAGTGATAATTAGAACTATAATTTGATGAACAAGTTACTTTGAATAAAGCCATCTTAGCTCATCACCAATTCAGAATACTACTTGACTTGACCAGGTGTTTGGTCATGCTAAATCGCCAATGATCTAAATTTGGGTCCCCTTAATTATAGATCATGAATAATTAATAATAGGAAGTGACTTATCATTGTTATTAATGAATCAAAAGTAATGCATTTTCTAAACTCATTTTTCTATAAATGGAAAACCATTACATAAAGTCATGAAACTACAAAAGCAAGTTCTTTTGGTAATCATATTCAAGTTTATCTTGGTGAGATGTCATGGTCATCCATGCAATTTGGACGGTGTATTAGAAATAAGAGATACTAGAGGAAATTCACAATGTTTAGAGGTTTATTTACTTAATATAATCGGATTAATTAGTTTTCAAAAATTGGATCAAGGAGTATGAGAGATGAACGGAGCGCGCCATTTTCTTTAAATTGTAGAAATGGATTTTAAAAGTGGACGAGTAAGATGGAACCAAACTTCATATGTTTTCAAAATGCTTTTTCAAAAAGTAAAATTTATACTTGTTAATGAGTCACAAGTTACTTTATTTAGGTGATTTTAATTTGTTGTTGATGTAGAAGTAACTTCGAACTCGCGCATCAACTCGAGGACGGTTTGATATGATGATTGCAATCTTGGAACCCTGCGTGAATGAGGAACGCCCAAGTACGGGTAAGGGAGACATAACATCCAACATTGGCTCTAGGTCGTGAGTTCTCCTAATATTGAGCCATTAAGGAAGATTCATGATTTCAACCACTGATCAAGAAAATAGTACGGTTTCCAGAGTCTAGATCCATGAATATTTAAGGATATAGTCCAGTAAGATAAAACTTTCAAATAAATATTTTTCATTTGAAGCATTCAGTTCTCAGTTTAATGGATCAAATTTTTTATTGTTTATGTCGAAAATATCGAAATGTTTCAGCTTTCGAATTAATGAATAAGAAAATAAGGTGTAGTTCTGAAACTCTTCATTTTCCTTTTTTCTTTTCTTTCTTAATTTATTGATTTCTTCACAATTTTACATACTGTTTCCGAAATATTTTCAGTTTTCTTCATGAAAAGTTTTCATTATCTTTTACTTAAAGATATACTAGAAACGAAATTAATCCATGCTCAATTTATGTTTTAAAATCATTTAATTTGCCTTAGCATCAGAGTGTTTCACATAAAATGCCTCCTCCACATCATTTTGCAGGACCCTTCTTCTATTTTTAAAAATCCATTTTGCAGGACTTTAGAACAATGAAAATTACAGTTTACTCGGGAACTAAAACAATTCAAAACAATACACGCATCTTAAAATATCCGTATCAACTATATATATTCCATCAAATTGAAATTTGGAGGAAACAAAAGAAACCCTAAAAGGACATCAAAAATGAAAAACAAACCTTAGTATTCACATAGTAATTGTGAATTGATTACTCCTTCCGTTTTTTTTTATTTGTCGTTTCAAAGGATTACACACAAATTAAGAAATGTAATAAATAACCACTTTTATGAAGCAAAAATCCCAAAACACCCTTTAACTAAATAATCACATCATTAAGTAACAATAATTACAAGTATTAACAAGAAGGGTAAAATTAATAGAAAAAAATAAATTTTACATTAAACTCCTAAAATAACAAATTAAATAAAAGTAATTTTTTTTTTTTGCCAAAATGATAAATAGAAAAAAAAACGGAGGGAGTAATGTTTTAGCAATAATTTAAGTAGGAAATAAATGTGCGTTTTCTTTCTGTTTTTGTTTTTGTGTGTGTGTGTGGGGTAATTAACTGAGCATTAGTTTGCACACCAAAATTAAAATAAAGTGATGAAGTACGGATGTGAATTTAATTCTGACGACTATAAAGTTAGTGACTCTCACGAGAGAGGACAGAAATTCTGAACTCTTTTACCTAGTTGTCTACCTCAACTAAATCTAGTAGATAGTAGATACAATTTTCTTTGAGATATCTTTAGTGTTGGTATAATTTTACACTACAAATTTTTACTAATGAAATACCTTATAATCTTATAGGGATTAATTTATAAAAAAGATTTGCCGAATTTCTTTTTATTTTTATTCGAATAATTAAATAATCTCAAGTCATCAATTTAAAATTTACCGTGTGGCAAGAAAAGAGAAATCCACCTGGGCCAGCTCTGTAGAAAGTTTTTCACTGTTCACTGTCACTGTTCATTGTTCATTTTTCAGTTCCAAAACCGCCAGAAACCAAAGACCAGTCAAAGTAGTGTCAAACACACCACCTGCTTGCACCACCCAATACGGTATATATACTCTCCATGTTATAAATTTAATACTCTAGAATATAATAGTAATAATTAAAATGTAATCTGTCCGATATTTTTTTGGAAAATTTGGTATGAATTACACTCCATAGTTCATTCGTTGAAAGTGATAATTTAACATATATATCATCGACGGATAAACATATAATAAAATATATTTACAAATTACAATAACTTAAAATTTGGAAAACATGTACAATAAAATGTACTAACTACTAACTAATGATAGTTTTATAAAACATATACAATGTAGTTGGACCGTAAATAAAAATAAGTTGCTAAAATATTGTTCACCGAATAGATCATTTGATAGGGCCTAATACGTTTTATTATGCTATACATATATATTGTGTCAATACAAGCTAATATGACGTTTGTAGCACAACCCACATACCGAGTCCAACATATTACATCTTTACGATAAGACATTACAGCTTAACTCTAATCCACCTAGTCATTGTGGAATAGGTAATCTAGGCTAAAATGGCTTCAGTGAATTAACATTTATAAGTAATTTTTGGCAAGGACATTTAGTGTATGTGTTAATAAGTAAAAGGCATTTCCTACTTTCCCAGACTGATATGTGATTCACTTTTTGTAAGTGCGTGTATTTTCATCAATGGAAGTGACAATTCTACCGCTCAATTCTATTTTTTTCGTTAGAAAAAATGCAAAAACACAACTATTCAACGTAAAAGATTATTGATAACCCCCAAATTCACTTAGAAATATTGCAAAAAACTACATATGGTCAAATCTTACTTTTCAAAGTGTTGTATTGAGTCAACATAGGAAATTTTTGCTAAATTTTTACGAATAAAAGTGACAAAAATATTTTGTGTCAGTTAAAAACAACACGGGGAGGTGATTTTTGCATTTTGTATTTTAACATTTTAAGTAACTTTTGATTAACATTATTAAATAACCTATATAAGAAAAAGAAAAAGAAAAAAAAAAGGGTCATAACCAAAAGCCCTGTACTTGTATAGTTTTAGTGCTGAAATTACATAAACATTTCAGCATTCTTCTCGGAATTGACAGTTTTAATTTCAAAACCCCAGCGCCCCACAATATCTTTCTTTCGGACCCTCTCTTCTGCATCCTCATAAGTACTTTGTACATAAATCCACTTTTTGCAGAGTTTATTTAATTGAGACCCAAAAAGAGTGTTCAACTGGTTCTCCTTTCTCAATAGCTTTTACAGAGTGAGTGAAAGAAACAGAGTTAAAAAAAAAAAAACCCAACCCTTTTTGAACTCTTTTCAAACTGATCCCATGTTTTAATCCAAAAATAAAGTCCACATTTTTCTTCAAATAACTTAACTCAAATGGCCAACAACAATTACTCTGCATCTTCTTCTCAACCCGATGAGATTTCCCTTTTTCTCCAACAGATTCTCCTTCGTTCTTCATCTTCCTCTTTTAATCCTGCAAATCAAGAACCCGACATGGGTCGGATCTATGCGCCCGACCCATCTTGGTTTCAGGCGAATTTGTCGTCTTCTTCTGTTGGGACCTTGGATAATGACCCAGATGAGTATGATTGTGAAAGTGAGGTACTTTTTTTTTTCTTTTTTGAAAAAAATGTTTTTTTTTTAAAGTTTTTGTGTGCATGTTGAACTGAGGACTCCATTGTTCTTGTATTTTTTGTAGGAAAATGGTGAAGCATTGGTGGAGGAGGCGGCGGCGAAGTCAACAGCGCCTCCGCGGAATTCTTCCAAGAGGAGCAGAGCAGCTGAAGTGCATAATTTGTCTGAAAAAGTTGTTTTCCTGCTACACTTTTTGATTCTTGATAATTGTTTCTTTTTAATGTCAAAAATGTTTGGGAAAATTGCACTTTTAGTCCCACCTTGGCATGTATTCCGCACTCCAACAAATTCCACTTTTAGTTTCACTTGTTAAAATATTTTGCACTTTGGTCACATCTCCTCATTTGGGGACTAAAAGTGCAAAAGTTTGACAATCATATGAGATCGCAAATGCAAAAGAGAAACTATTTTATGGGACAAAAAGTGAAATATTTTAATGAATTGGGGAAAAAAATGCAAACTTGTTTACTGCAGTAACAAGTGAGCAAAAATTAATAATTGGACCAAAAGAGCAATTTTATAAATTAGGGGACTAAAAGTGCCGCGGATTGAATCCTGCCGGACTAAAAATGCAATTATGCCCAAAATATTTTTATGTGATCTTATAGCATTGAATTTTTATGACAGAGGAGAAGGAGCAGGATTAATGAGAAAATGAAGGCATTGCAAAATCTAATTCCAAACTCGAACAAGGTAGAACTAGAATTTGGTTTTTGATTAGGCCTTGATAGCATTTTAATTATACTGAATATCTAATTTTCATTTATTTTTTGTTATATATAGACGGATAAGGCTTCAATGCTTGATGAAGCTATTGAGTATCTCAAACAGCTCCAGCTTCAAGTACAGGTTAGTAATTCTGCACTTCCCCAATTCATGGTTTGTTCGTTGAATATCAGCAATCGGCTATTTGGTTCGAGTCGAGAAGAATATGAGATAAATGTATTCACGAAGCAATGACTGAACTTAAGCCTAGCTCTCACTTGTTAATTCAATTGCTACAAATTGCAAAAAAAGATATACTTTGGATGTATTTTAGCTTGGTTTCGGTGTTCAAGATTTTGGTCGTGTCAAACGGTTGAAACTTGAATTTGATGTATTATGGTCGGATTTTCAAATTGTAAAATAATGTTATAAAAGAAGTTGCTAGTAAATGTGAGGTTGTTGGGTTTTCAAGGTAGAAGTTAGGTGGATAGATGAGTTTTGGGTGAAAAGTAGTTAGAGTAAAAATCGTTTTAATTGGGAATTTTCGAAATTGTACTACACTATGTAAAGTAGGATGGACCAAGATCGGTCCAAGTCAAGCCAAACATAGAGTCGAAATTGATCCAAACGGGGATAAATTTTAAATATTTCGGTGAAGTTTAGTTTATGCTTGTTCAAATCCAGTCGACGGAGAAAACGGTTTTTGTTATTTCACAATGCATTTAGAGCAAAATGGATGCTTAATTGTGATAGTTTTACGGAAAAAATGGCCCATTAGATTTGGCATTTCATAGGCTTAGTTACGATGGAAATGATGAAAATGTGTCTTAACACTAATCCAATTTTGTAGATGTTAACAATGAGAAATGGATTAAGCCTCTACCCTATTTGCTTGCCTGGGGTACCAAGTATGAACGTCTCTGAGACAAATAAACCACTAAACACGAGCGCAGAAGAAGTAATTTCCATAGATCAGAATATCGCAGCAGATACCCTACTTGGTCTACCGAACAATTGTGTCAAACAAGCGCTAAATGCCGATCTCTCTACTATAATTGGTTCAAGAAGTTCATTTGAAATAGAATCATCACCGCAGGGGCATTTCGGGTCATATATCTTCTCCCCCATATCTACGACAGTAAGTTCCATTATATAGTCTTTTGTTCTAAAATTCCACCGGTAATAAAATAATGTTTTTTGAATGTAAAGGGCATTTGTCCGGAGGAGGTTTTTCCTTGTCAACAACTAAACGAGGAGTGTTCTCAGACTCGTTTGACAGGTATAGTATACTATTTTAAAATTTATTCATGGTTTTTCTCTCTCTTGTATTTGAAGTTTTGTAATAATCTCGAAAGGAAAAGGCTATTGTGAAGGAGCCAAATCGACTAGGTTTGGTGCACAAGCATCCAATATGAAGGACAGTACTTTAGACGAACTTTTAGGCGGTGATGCTCAAAATATGTTACCAAACTTGCTTAACAACCCAATCCTTTCAAGACAGTTGAAGAATTAATTAGCCCTTTACATATGAATTAAGATTCATTGTGTTTTTTTAGTGCATTGAACGTGTAAAGTGTCGTAGTATGGTTGATGGAGCTATATTTTGTTCTTGACTTCCTATTCTATGTATTAAACTATTTGGTGGAAAGAAAATTGCGCTATGAAACAAAGTTGTGGTGGTGATTATATATTGTTTACTTTTGGGGTATTTAATTTTGGAGGTATTTGATTTTGATATTATCTATGTGAGCTAGCATTTCAGCAAGTAAGCAAGATATATAATAGAAGATGGCTGTGTTGATTTTCCAGTTACAAGATCTTGGAGATGTTCAGTAAGATGTTAAAGGATTCTACACTCTCTCAAAAGAAATGGGACTCCAAATTTGTATAAGATCTTGCAATATTGTTCTTGTGAATGACTAAATTGTCATCACTAATTTATCAAAGAACTTTAGGTGAGTTCATAGGTTTATTTAATAAATGTCATTTATGTAAGGGTCTATTTGAATGGGTTTTGGTTCGGTTTCGCGGGTCTCGGTTTAAAAAAAATGGTTTGGGTAGTTTCGATGAAATCTTGAGACCTCATTTGAATGAGTTTTGACTGTTGGATTTTGTGATTTGAATAAGTTGAAATCTCATTTGAATTGAGTTTGGATGTTGGGGTTTAAGGGAAAAAATAGGTGATTTGTGTTAAATCAATGTCTTTTTTAGTAAGATTTGGGGGTAAAAGTAAGTGGTAGGTGTTAAGTGTTTAAATCAATGTTTTATAGATTTGAAGAGTTTATGTGTGAGTTTATGAATATGTTTTTCATGGTTTTATGGGTTTGGTGAAAACTCATTTGAAAGGATTTTAGCTCTGTCTTGCGAAACTCGCGAGATCGGGGCAAAATCCATCCACATACACCTTAAATGATTGGTTTAGTGAAAAAGACGCTCCCATTGAGTGGCAGATCAGAGTTCGCATTTCTATTGGGAGATATTTCCATATAATATATCCAACATGTCTAAAAAAAGGTCCAAGTTTGGTCTAAGACATGAATGGTCGCGGGAAAAAAAAGAATCATGTGTAGGGCTAGGGAGTTCTTAACTAAGCATAATAAAAAATGAAAAAAAAAAAAATATAACAAGCTCTTAAAATCAGTTTATATAGAAATTGTTTGAACTTTAAATATATTATTAATCAGCTTACAAGCATTGGTTATCCAAAAAAAAAAAAAGGCTTTGGGCCTGTTTGTTTGGCGTTTTCCAGAATTTTTTCGTGTTTGGGAAATGCCAAACGAACATGTTTTTTATTTTTCGAAATAAATTTTTCATCCATTAATTTTTTCAAACTATTATCTCAAAAGTCAAACAAACAACAATTTTCTTATCTCTAAACAAAACGTATACAAACTCTACTTTGATTTGACATAAAGTAACATATCTTTTACACAATTTATCTCACATAACAAACATGATTTGACATAAAGTCTTACACATCTTACACCTACAACCCAACTCTTCCAAAAAAACATACACCTACTTTATTTCTCAAACCACTTTCTCAAAACTCAAACAAACAACATTACGCAAATCGAGATTATTTCACAAACCTCCACTACTCTCCCAAACTACTTTCCCAAACGCCAAATAAACAGACCCTTTACATATGTAATGTAGTATGCATATTTAATTATGTGCTTATGATATTGGCAAAAGATGGAATTTAAGCATATGATGCTGGTTGCATGAGGACAAAACAGTGTTACATTCAACCTGCAGCTTGGAATTGGAACTTGTTCACCCACTGACACACTAATGTGTGTTTTTTCTGTGGTGTCTTACGTTTGTTTCAATAAGAAATTAGCATAAAACAATGGTGAGAGACAAGAAAAATGCCAATGACTATTTTTGATGAAATTGGCACAAATGTATGAACTATCTACTTTTTTTTTTTTTTTTTTTTTGTTAACCCAGGTTAAGTCCTGGACCACCCATCACTGGCCTCTCAGCAATGTGCGGAAGTAAATCGCGGGATGTGCCTGAGTTGGTCAGGGTTTGTTCACTCTTTATACTCCTGGCCCCCAAGGGAGCCTACTACCATGGAACTTACAACACCAAGCTGCTCCATCCTCCCTCAAAGATTTTACAACACTTAGCTGCTCCTCCCAGGATTCGAACTCCCCACCCTGGGGGAGTGAGCCCCGCAGTTCACCTCCTTTACCAACTGAGCTGTGCCCCGGGAGGCATGAACTATCTACTTTTGTTACACACTATGCAGTCAATCTACTTGATCTTTTGACTTAACTTATTACTATATTTCGTTTTTACATTTATGATGTTTTGAACTTTTTAAAGGAGGGAATTGCATTTTTCATACCAAACTTTTACTTACTTTATACATTTGGTACCAAACCTTTGAAAAATACACATTTAATACCAAAATTGAAGGACTTTTTGCACATTTTCTTTCTCCATCAATTTACAAGGCCGAATTTTATGTTCTTTATATGGCTGGAAAGCTCTTGACGAGAGCTTTCTAATGGTATAAGTTTCAGTTCATGAAACGCAATAAATAATCCGCAGAAAATTAACAAAGTTTCGGGATATTAATCAAAATTAAATCACATGTCATAATCTACAAGGAATCATGGCACAATAATTTCCAAATATGATATAGAGCACATAAGCATGCTATGGTAAAATTTTTGGAACATAATTTTAAACATACCAAAAAGCTCAAGCAAATGTGAAAAAAATCCTTCAATTTTGGTATTAAATGTGTCTTTTTCAAAGATTTGGTACCAAATGTATAAAGTAGGTAAAAGTTTGGTATGAAAAATGCAATTCCCTCCTTTTTAAAGCATTTGTTGCAATAATTTGGATGAAATAGAAATATTTTGATAGTCGAAATATTGTAAATTTAAATATGTGATAAAATAAATAAATCTAAATGTCTAAATGCTGGGAGAATTACTCAAACCATTCTAGAGGCTTAGTGTAATTACACTTAGGCCATCTCCAATGGAGAGGGCTAGCCCCGAGCCAGCCCGGCACCCCCCCCCCCCCCCGAGCCCTGCCTGGTCGTCTCCAATGGTAGGGCTCCGGAATGGAATTAATTCCATTTTCTTACTTTGCCCACTCTCACCTATAATTCTGATTTTAATTTTATTTTTAATATTAATATTAATAATAGTAATAATTATTAGTACTTGTAATTAAATTATTAATTATATTAAAATATTAAAATTAAAGAGAGTAAATAATTAAGTAAATTAAAATTAATACATAATACGAAAAATACGGTTAAGCATGAATGTAATTGTTTGAATTTACTTTTCTTGTCTATTTTAGTATGTATTTAAATATTTAATTTAGATTAAGTATCAATCTAAATTATTTGTATAAGTGTTTAATTTTATTTTTAAATAATTCCGTATTTTTAAAAAAATATAGCCACCACCAATATTGTAGTTAAATGATTAAATTTTTAATTACAATAAAAGATATTAAAATAAAAAATGCTATTTATTTATTAATGATTTGTCCATAAATAAATTTAATTACAATTCTAATAAATTATTAATGATTTTAATTTTAAAAAAAATAATTTTATATATTAAATAATCAAATTAAAAATTGGTGACTACATATATTTATTAAATGCTAGTAAATATACAATAAATATATTAAATAAATTTTATAAAATATTTAAATTCTACATATTTAATTTAATTTAATAGGAAAAATTAATTTTATTAATTATTTAAGTTTATATTTATTTTTTTCTATTTTTATTTATTAAAAAACCTATTAAATAAACAATTTTTAAAAAAAAAACAAAAAAAAGGGAACCAGTCAGGGGACGCCAAGTGGCGTCCCCTGACTTAATTATTTGCACGCGCCCCTATTTCCCGTCTTCTTCCCACTTGGCGTCCCCTGACTTAATTAGGGGCGCGTGCAAACACGCGCCCCTATTTCTCGTCTTCTTCCCCACGCGAGCCCCGGGCCGGGCGCAGGGCTCCACCGAGCCCTGCGCCCAGCCCGTTCCGCCCCGCCAGCCACCCCGCCCCGCCCCCAGCCCCCACTGGAGACGACTCCTTTCCCGCAGCCCCACCCCGCCCCCAGCCCAACCATCTCCATTGGAGATGGCCTTATCATTCTTTATGTAAAAAAAATTAATCAAACAACTCGGATGTATTTGATTCATCACAGTTATCCCCTTAGGAAATTAATTTCATAAAAAAAAAATTAAATTTCAGAAATACCCCCAAGTAGAAAAGATTTTGATGTGAAGAAACATGTGAAATTGTGGGGAAAATGATGAAATTGAATTAAATCAATTAAAAAATGGTAAAAAATGGTGAAATTGGTGAAATCAGTGAAAACATGGGTGAAATCGATTTGCAACTCTTGAAGTTTGTGATTTTTTAGATGATACCTAGATATATTTCTTGAATTTGATTTTTTTTTTTATGAAATTAACGTTGTAAGGGATAACTATGATGAATCTAATACCTTAAGGATGGTCAGAGTAGGTACACTAAACCTCAAGGATAGTTCGCGTAATTCTCCCTTAAATATATTTTCCAAATTATAATAAAAATTTGATTTTGTATATATAGGGTTACACGATCATATGAATGATTATATGATCTAGAGTTGAGGAACTTAGATGCTACGGGATGTGTTATGTATAGACTCATTCGCCAAATGAACATGTGTCCCGAAGTGACTAGTGAGCATTACTTGAAAGTAAAAGCTATCGGTCCTTTCTTCCTAATTTGTGGCGGCCTCTGTTTAATTTGGGGAGTACATACTTATCACCTGGGATGAATATAAATATAAATATAAATAAACTAAAATTAGAGTTAATCGTACTTTCCGTCCTTGTTATGGGTTAAATTTTTGCACATTCGTTCATCTTAAAATTTTGGTAGCACATTCGTCCCTCTTATTATTGTAGTGTAACACATTCGTCCCTCTTAAATTTTTGGTAGCAGATACATTTCTCTCATCAATGTAGTGTAAAACATTTGTCCCTCTTAAATCCAAAATACATCCATAAGGTGTTACACTATATTGATAAGATGAACGAATCTACTACAAAAAGTTTAAGAGGGACGAATGTGCAAAAGATGACCCGTAAAGAGGACGGAACATGCGATTCTATACAAGTATACCATTCTAATTCTAGATATACAACATAACTGCAATTTGGTAGTAGTACTGATAAAACAAGAAATATATACTGTTATCTTTGTCCAAAATGCAACATTTCAAATGGGGATTACTACAGTTACACTTTTTAAGGCCATCTTCAATAGTACGGGGTATTTGACCCCAACTGCTGAAGATGGCCTAAGGTCACACTTGAAATTGAAAGATCCAAAATAGAAAAACCACTCTTACTTTATTTGTGGACTCCGTACATGAGCACATGAAGTGTAAGAATAAAAAATTAAGTGTATATTTTTCACTAGTCACAAACACATGAATCAAAATTTTGGTACGTCTCCATCGCAAATGTTGAAATGTTTAGGGTAAATTACGAATACCCCCTGAGGTAAGGCCTAATTACAAAAATCCCCCTCACATATTGGATATTACAAAAATCCCCCTCAGGTTTGTCACCTTCTTACAATTAACTCGTTGACCCTAAAATGTTCCAATTTTGCCCTTGGTTGTTATTTGTAATGTTTGTAATGTCTTATAAATATTAAAACTTGGGTGCTAATTATTATATTTTATAAATTAGAAAAGAGATAATTATATATTTACTACCAGAATAATTGATAAGATTTATAATTGCCTATAAGTTTTAAAAAATATTGCAAAAAAGAAAAGGTATTTATATATTTATTAGCAATTTAAATAGTATAATATTAAATTAAATAGAATTTTAATAATAATATTTTATAAATATGAATAAATTGTTTACACATTAGTTAAATGAATTTATTTTCTAAATTAGTAAATTTAATAAAATTATACATAATTGTATTATAAATAAGAAATTTTAATTTAATAAAGTTTATATTGTATTATAAATTACAATATTTATTGAAATTTATGGGCAATTATAAATTATATCAATTATTTTGGTAGTGAATATATGATTATTATTTATATAATTGACAAGATATATCAATTAACACCCAAGTTTTAAAATTTATAAGATATTATAAACATTACAAATAACCTCAAAGGGCAAAATTACAACATTTTAGGGACAATGGGCTAATTGTAAGAAAGTGACAAACCTGAGGGGGATTTTCGTAATACCCAATACGTGAGAGGGATTTTTGTAATTAGGGCTTACCTCAGGGGGGTATTCGTAATTTACCCAAATGTTTATGTTTTTGAGTCATCTAAGATGAAAAATATAATGTAGTTTCCATATTAACATATTTATTTGATTTACAATTTTTTTCAAATGTTTCTCTAAAAATTCTCAAAAAGTTTTTAATTTTTAATTAATCGAAACATTCTTCGAAAATCAAACTTTAATCTATGATCACAAACTTGTAAATATTGCTATTTTATTAATTCACATCCGATATAAATATATTTACATATACACTATAATTGAACGCATAATAACTTTAGTCAGATTTACATACATAACTTTAGTGTCGTCTGATATAAATTTAGTTAATTTACACTTTGTCAAAGCAAGCATTAAATGCAGCTATCAAATATTAGGGAGGAGAATTTCTCGTTAATCAACTACAAAAATAAATATATTGCACTGGATTCATGAATGATTTTGGTTTGATTAGTCAATTTGAGAAAAAAAATATTTGATGAATAAGTTGGGTTCGACCCAAATTAAATCTAAATTAAAATTTAAGGTGTCTAATTACAAAAATATCTCACGTATTGGGTATTATGAAAAACTCCCTCAAATTTATCATCATTTTACAATTAGCTCTTTATCTCTTAAAAGTTCCAAGTTTGTCCTAGGGATAATTATATAATATTTTTAATAACTTAACCTTTTTTTTTTTAATAATTATAGCAGTCCCTACGTTTGGCCAGCGTGTGCTTTTCCCCTCACCACAAAATTAAAATTAAGAGCCTATATGTATATTTTATTTCTTTTTTTTTTTTCTGATCCGAATTTTTTTCTATATATATCTATCACACACACACTCACTCACGCTCGAGAATTAAACAATAGTCTATTGTAACGGACTGAACCCGGTTTTGTGGGTGTATACAATTTACTATATCAATAGCAGGCGACAAGTTTCTAGAATTTGATTCAATTAAAATGGCGGCGGTGAGAAATGGCCCGAAGACAGAAGGTAAACGGGCCGGAGACATAGATGGGCCCACCAATCCAATGGTCACACCTCTTTTGACGGATCTTTATCAATTTACGATGGCCTATGCTTACTGGAAAGCCGGCAAACACAACGAACGCGCCGTGTAATTACTTTTTTTTTTCTTTTGTTCGTAATTTTCTAGATTAATACTTTTTTATTTTTTTTTTGTTGTTGTTGTTGTTTGCATGTATTGGTTGAATTCTATGGATGTCTGTATTGCGTTGATTGGTGACAACTTTGGCATGCATATTTTTTGTGATTAATGCCAACAGTAGCTGTTTTTATGAATATATATAGTAAGATTTTTTTTTTCCTTTTTTGATTTTCAATTGAACGAAGCAATTAATTGTTGTTTAAGTAGCTTAGTTGTTATCAAGTTGCGTTCTGGTTCAACAAACTCAAAATCTACAGGTATTGTGTTGTTTGAAGTTACATGACTTTGCTTGAATTGATTGAATTTAGATGACTTTGCTTGAATCGGTTGCTTTTCTAAATAAGTTTCAGTTGCTTAATGGAGCATTGATCAGATGATATTAAAAAATTAAGCCTGCCAATTGTAGTTTCTAAGTAAAATGTATTCTGTGGTAATGAACAAAAGCTCCACTATCTTTATTCAAGTTTAGAAATTAGTATGGAATGCCCAAGTATCATTTCGACATGCCCTAACCTTGGGAAAATTCGTTAGCTCATGATGTTTCCTCCTAAGTTTCTTAGTTTGGTACATGTCCACGATCGATGTGCTTTTCAAGAAAAAATCAGAGCTAGATATACAATAAGTGTGTTTTTGCTTGAGATATACTGGGAAAGGAAGCATAATTTGTCACCTGCGATCATATAAAGCTGGATCTGCCTTTGTGACTAATGATATCCACTTGAACCTGCAGGAATTTTGTTCAAAAAAACTCTAATTTGATATTATGTTCACTTTCAGGTTTGACTTGTATTTTCGGAAGAACCCATTTGGCGGAGAATATACAGTTTTTGCTGGTCTAGAGGAGTGCATAAAGTTAGTTGCCAACTTTAGATTTACAGAGGATGAAATTTCTTTTATCCGAAAGAGTTTGCCTCCATCATGTGAGGTATATTGGTTAACGCGATATATGAATGGTTTAACATGTTGGTTACTATTACGTTTGTTTTAGCTAGTAATTGCGGTATAATCTAATAAAATTCTATTATGTATAGATCACATGTCAGTTATGTCAATCCTTTTCCTAGAAGTTATTTTCTTGTGGCCTATATATTTGATATGTACTGTATCTGCAATAAAGAGGAAAATGAAGGATTGCTTTGGAGA
Organism: Penstemon davidsonii; assembly: GCA_034814905.1. Classification (NCBI taxonomy): domain Eukaryota; kingdom Viridiplantae; phylum Streptophyta; class Magnoliopsida; order Lamiales; family Plantaginaceae; genus Penstemon; species Penstemon davidsonii. The sequence goes on from JAYDYQ010002688.1 coordinate 13,745,769, forward strand.
ATAAGATGCAGACATTATTAAAGATTGTATAATCTAATCGATGATCCCATATATGCTGATCTGTAGTTCAGAAATGTTGGCTTTTAGGTTGGCTTCTATGACTATCTTCGAGGAATAGATTGTTCAGATATGGAGATACACGCTATTTCGGAAGGATTTGTAGTATTCCCGAAGATACCATTGATGAGGGTTGAAGGGCCTGTAGCTGTAAGTACCTCTTTGGTGATCCCTTCCGTACAATCTTGTCCAAATATTGGTTTTGATCTGCTCATTCTTAGTGTTTATTAGTATTACTACACAGTAATCATTGATTTCGTCTTTTAAGGTGGTTCAACTGCTTGAAACCCCGCTTGCAAATCTTATAAATTATGCGTCATTAGTTGCTACAAATGCTGCAAGGCATCGTTTTGTTGCTGGGAAGGACAAACTTCTTCTGGAATTTGGGTTGCGACGGGCACAGGTAATATAAATTTCCTATCTTGTTCCATTTTGAAGTATTAATTTTCTTATAGCGAATCAAATGTTGTTGCCTTATATTTTTGCAGGGCCCTGATGGGGGTATAGGAGCATCAAAGTATTGCTATATGGGTGGATTTGATGCAACAAGGTGATTCATAGTAAAATATCATATTTATTATTTCCATTCTTTCAGTCGTGGTGATCCAATGCTTCTTTTGCCATTTTGGTTTACTTTGAGTTACTGAAACTGGATCAGAGTTCAAAGGTGCCATTTGATAGAATAATCTATGCTTCACAGCTGAACTGAACTGGATGAAAGGCCATCAGTGCACTTTTTAAGTATCACATAAATATGCAATATAATGATATGCTAATCTTAATTGATTTAATAATATCTACAAGAATATCTAATATAAATATGTAATTCTTGAGTAATCGAAAAAGTTGTCATCCTTTAATTTTGCACAACAAGTGTATCTATATGTGGATGATTTATTAGCAGTGTTGCTAACTGTGTCTCTTTGTAGAATATCTTTAGGATAACTTAGACCACAAGTGCATGCAGAATAAAGTTTTCCATATATGCTATGAAATAGCCAATGGGCCATTGAACCAATTACTTCTTTATTTATTATCAAAAAAATTACTTCTTAATTTTAGATCAGATCTTCAGCAGACTTGCCACCCAGCTCTGACTGAATATTTTTTTTGTCTGATCCATTTACAAAAGTGCCTGGAAGATCCAGTTTGGCAGGTCTCTTTTTGAAATGTCCCGACTCCTGGCCTACTTTGTATCCAAATTATCATGATTTTAAAGTTTGTGGTTGATTTTCTGAATATCAGCTCAATTTCTGATCTTTTTTTGTTTATACGATCAATTTATAGTTTGTGGTATTCCAAAGAAAGATCAGAAAATCATAAGAAGTGAAGTTACAATTGTAGTTGAACCTTCTTCTTTTTAAATACTTTTTATTTTATCTTCCTGTTAAATCATAACAATTTATCAGTAGGCTCATTTATCTTTGCAATTGTGTGCTAATAGCAATGTTGCTGCTGGAAAATTGTTTGGAATACCACTCCGTGGAACTCATTCTCATGCCTTTGTCAGCTCGTTTATGGTAAGTTCTGTAAATATTTTACTACAGCTCATTTATCAACAATTTCTTAGAGAATTATGTTAGCAGCTTATTTTAGAATACAGGTTTGATTTAAAGGTGATTTTTTAAAAGTGGTCTACATGTTGTATACTATTTTTTCCCGTTTATAATTTTTTTCTTGTGCGTCTTCATATTCTTGCAATTCACTCATTTAGGATGAGTGTAGAAGGTCATATTCAAGACTAAGTTATCTTTTTTTCTTCTTCCTTTTTTCCTTATAGCGACTTAGTTAGTAGAATATTGTAATTGTGTTTGTCGATCATGTTTGGATGAAGAGGAAATTCTGCTTTCTTATTGTACAGAAAACTAGGGGGTAGGATAGGTTTCAGACTGATTTGCACTTCAAATATTGGCCAATATTTTATGATTATTTGCTGATGCTCCTAAAGAGTTTGTTTATGGTATAATGTAAATACTCAATACCTGCCCCTCAATTTCCGTTGTAAAAGCAGAAATAGCAATCTGAACTGGCTCACAACATTTAATGTCATGGAATATTTTTTCCACCCAGTGTGTAATGATAATTTTTGTTTGGAGTAATGCTCCATATTATTAAAATACACCTAATGTGCTCCAAATTTCTTTGATTGTCTCACTGAATCTAGTGATATTGCAGAGCCCTGATGAGATCATTGAGAAGTCACTTAAAAGGCGTGACGGCTCAAATGTCTGCGAGGATTTTGTTAGTTTGGTGCAGACATGGTTAAGCAAATTAAAGGTGTAGTGAAATTTTCTTATTGCCTTAAGAGTGTAATTTATCTTGCCTCATTTAGCGTTGAATTTACATGTTTCTTGTCTTTGCTTCCGCACAATGTATTTATCTGCAACAATCTTGTAAATTCACCATCATTTTAGATAAGGTTTGTTAAATCTTGAATACTTCATCAAGTTTTTTCCTTGCTTTTTTGGACTATGTTGGTGTTGAATCTTGATCTTCTTGATACACTAGGTAAGAAGTGTGAACTTCCAATTATCCTTTGGTGTAAGTTGTTATGTGGTAGAATATTATGGTTGTATTAGTTCATTACAGAAGTTATCTATTGTAGCAATCAAGGATATAAAAATGCTGAAGATTAATCAAACAGTAAACCAGTAGTTATAGAGATGTAGAAAGTGCAAATTTTCTCTATTGCAGCTTCTCTTCAAATTCTTTATCTGAGGTTGAAAACAGTCTCAACTTTTGTTAGCTCTCAAGATTTTAAAGGTCTTAATGTGTATGATATCTAAAATATCTACTTCATCTTATCCTTTTTGGGAAGATATTTTGGTGATCTAATGGCTCTTGCACTTCATTGATGAAATTGAATATCATTAAATCTAATAGTGTTGGTTCAGATGTATGTTTGTTCTTGATGTCATTTAAGCATGGCATACACTTGTTTGAGTCATTGCAAAATTTGGAATAGTGTGGTGTTGGCTGATTCAATTTTTGCACCTGTTCAGTGGTCACACATATCAGGTGGAATTTTTGGTGAAACAAATCAGAGTGAGTTAGCTGCTTTCATCTCATATGCTCTTGCCTTCCCGGAAAACTTTTTGGCCCTTGTCGACACATATGATGTAAGTATATATAGTTAATTTGTTCATTAGGTTTGTTATTGGTTGTAACATGTATAATACAATCTACCTTTTTTGGAACTTCATAATTACTCTCAAATGATTGATCTTGACGGATTACGTGCAAGCAGTTCATAATTATGTCTGAAGGAAAGATCGACAGTGCTTCATCATTTTGCAGTTGTATGGATTAGTTTTAAGAATTGTATGGATTAGTTTTAAGAATGGAGTGTATTCTATAGCTCCATATATTTATGGTTTGTTTACCTATTCGCTTATTGTTCACGGGCCGTGAAGTTACATTCTGATCTTTAATGGGTCAAGTAAGCAGTGAATCTCTCAAGTAATATCTACAATCTTTGAGTCGAGTTCTGCAGTCTGATATGAGTTCTTAATCGAACTTTGAGGTCCTTTATTCATTAGTTTTCTCTTACTGAACTTCTATTATTGTGATTAACATATTTTTACAGTTGTATCTTGCTTTCCTGTGCATTATTTTCCTATAGAATAGTGTAATTATACTTTAAACAATAAAGGGGAAAAAATTCATTTTCCTAGACTTCTTGCTCTGATCTTCATGAAGATTTGATTCTATAGTCTTTATGATTTATATTGTGAACATGTGAATCGTTTCATTTATGTTGACAACAAAATCTGTGTTCTACTACATCGGAATAATGAAGTATCATTCTTGACAAGTTCCATATATCTTGAAACTTATTGTATCTGCAAATTTCCATTTCAAACTAGATTTATGTTAATGTTATTGATGTGGCTTTCAAATCCATGTCAGGTTATGAGAAGCGGTATCCCTAATTTTTGTGCAGTTGCTCTGGCTCTAAATGATCTTGGGTGCGTCCAAAGGCTTATACTTGTACTGGCACTCTATGTCTTAAATCATATAGTATAATATACTAACTTGTGAATATGGTGTTGCATAAAATTTATCTATATCCATTCTTTAAGAACTCCCTGTCTGCACGCGTAGAATATATGCACACACACATATACAATAGATATATAAATAATGTACGTATATGAGTGTGTATATATATTATGTTTGTATGCATATTATATATAAATATCTGCAATATTAATAAATGTTAAATTGCATGGCAACAGTTGTACATTCATTGAGATCTGTGTGCGCACACGAGTAACTAGGATCTTATAGGCTTGTACACTGTTCAAGTGAATTTTCTTGAATTCGTTCCTTTGTTTCTTTGTAAGTATTTCTCTTTGACACATAAGGAAATGTTTCGGATCTTACTTGTTTGTGCATTTCACTACATTAATGTTCCAGAGTCAGACAGTTATGTTGCTTTAATTGTCGTGGCCTGATATTTATGGTTGGCATAGCCATCTGGCTTCATTTTGACTACCCATGTCCAAAATGGTATTTTTATTTTATCGGACTCAGGTATTATTTTCTTTGGTTCCTTTTGTCTGAATGTGTTTTCCAGGTACAAAGCAGTAGGCATTAGACTGGACTCTGGTGATCTTGCCTACCTGTCAAGTGAGTCTCGAAAATTCTTTCGGGCTATTGAGAAGGAATTTAAAGTGCGTGATTTTGGAAAAGCAGGCATTACAGCGAGTAATGACCTCAATGAAGAAACTTTAGATGCTTTAAACAAACAGGTAATGACAATAGATAGTATATTTCCTTATTAATATGGTTAATCTGCATCTTTTTAACTAATTAATATGCTCTGATCAAGAGACTTTATAAAATAGTATATTTCCTTATTAATATGGTTTGGAATATTAACCGGTTCGAGGCAAAGTATTCAGACCGAATAATAATCGGTTGGAATTATTTAAAAAATTCCGACCGATTTCTTTTCGGTTGGAATATTAACAATAAATTCCGACCGAACCGATTTTCGGTCGGTATTTTCATGGATTTTCAAATCAAATTCCAACCGGAATATTATCGGTTGAAATTTAAAGAAATTCCCACCGAATTTAGCTCGGTTGGAAAAAATCGGTCGGAATTTTCGTTTTTTCTAGTAGTGTTATGATCAAGTTCTGGAGTGGAGTCAAGAGAGACATCCTAGTTTATAAGACATGGATAAAATTAGATTTCCTTATTAGAAATTCTAGTAATCAGCTCATTTATCGTGTGACAATGCTAATGGGAAGAGCTCAAAGTGAATCTTTACTTCATAACTTAGGCTGGGCATGTTGTTTTAGGACTCCTCTGTGAAGTAATTAATCTTGTTTCTTTGCCAGGGTCATGAAGTTGATGCATTTGGAATTGGAACACATTTGGTTACATGCTATGCCCAACCTGCCCTAGGTGTTGTTTTCAAATTGGTCGAGATAAATAATCAACCTCGCATTAAGCTTTCCGAAGATGTTTCAAAGGTTTGATTCGTCCTCGTTATATCAAATCATGATTTATTATGGATATTCATTAAGCTCTGGTTTCAGGTCTCAATCCCATGCAAGAAAAGAAGCTTCAGATTATATGGCAAGGAAGGTTATCCTCTTGTGGATATTATGACGGGGGAAAATGAACCACCTCCAAAGGTATCCTTTAATTTGTCTACATCTCCAACATAGAAGCTGTCGTTCCTCTTCTACCCTGTCAGTTTTTAGTCAATAATCAAACAGATTATTTTGTCAATTTTTTTTGGTGAATTTGGAAAATTATTTTCATTATTCTCAAACAAATATATTCTGATATGCAGGTAGGTGAACGAATTTTGTGCCGACATCCTTTTAATGAATCCAAGAGAGCTTATGTGGTGCCACAGCGTGTGGAGGAGCTTATGAAGTGTTTTTGGCCCGGAAAATCAGGTAGAATTTGGTTTCTCTTTTTGCTCCCCAACTACACACTGTCTTTTTGCCCTCTGCTAAATGTCATTCACAAATTGCTGACGCAACAGTGCAATTAATGTTACACTAGGAAATTGGGAAGAGGAAAATCTATTAATACTTACTTCAAATGTATCAAATGCTTTGATGTTTCATGTTAGTTGTTATTGGACATCTGCAGGAAAGAATAGAGAAGAGCTACCACCCATTAAACTCATACGAGAACGATGTATTGAGCAACTGGGCCAGATGCGTCCTGACCACATGAGAAGGTTAAACCCCACACCTTACAAGGTACATTTAACAAATTACGCTAATCAGTATATGTATAAGTAATCAAGTATATGTATATTTGAGATAATGTACATTTTGTTGGCCAATTTTCATTGTTTTGCGATGTTATCTTCTGGTCAGGTTAGTGTAAGTGCAAAACTGTATGACTTCATTCATTTCTTGTGGCTCAACGAGGCGCCAGTGGGAGAGTTGCAGTAGAAGTTCTTAGTACATTATCATGTTTGTAGGCAAGTTAGTGATACTTGGGAACTGATGGTTTTGCCTCAAAAGAATAGTGAAATTGAGAAATTACATGTTTTGTCAGTACATGTTTACATATGGATCACATAATGGTTTTCTTTCTTTTCCTTTCTGTATAGGAAAAGCAAATTTATAAATTTAGAATGCTACTGTTCCCTTAGTTTGTCTAGTGAACATAATTTGCAACTTGTTCACATGGGAACTTGTTCAAAATTGATCATTTTTTCACTTGTTTGGGTTTGTTAAATGATATATATTAAATGATTCATCTCTCTAATAGCTTAAGCTTTTAGATGAGTTGGTCATTCAATATGGTATCAGAGCTCAGGCCCAAAGAGGTCCTGTGTTCGAATCCCTCCGCCACCCATTTCTAAATTCCACGTGTTAGGCTTGAGTAAATGAATACCGCCTACACGTGAGGGGGCGTGTTAAATGATATATATTAAATGATTCATCTCTCTAATAGCTTAAGCTTTTAGATGAGTTGGTCATTCAATAGGGTTGTACCAAATCTGAAACCAAGTGGATTTATTTTTTGTTCCATACTCCCCCACTACTATACACATCATGATATACCATAGTTGTATACTTTCTTTCCCATCTAGGTTTTTTTAATGAATCTATCTGTCTATATTCATCATCTAAAGATATACCTTTCTCTACAATAGTTATATTATATGACAGGTAGTTCTTTTTATCGCATAACTACGTCCCCGAGCTCAAGGTTTTAATTTCTTCGCGGTAGTCCCTTCATTAACCTCAGCTTTACTAATTACTAAATCGGATTTGTTCGAATCCATATTGTAACTAGCAACAATAAGATTTTTATGTTGAAATAAAAAAAATATTCTTTGGGTATCATCAAAAATATTGATCATGTTACTTATATACCTTTTCTTGGTGGTAGATTGATCATGTCTTTTTCTCTTAGTTAATATATATGTCTAGCATGAAAATAGTGTTACTATATACCGTGAATTAGAAATTTCCATGTCTTTATGGTATATGTGGAAAAGTTTCTGTATTTCGGTCAATGAAAATGAAAATATGGAGCAGTTTTGTTTCACCGGATGTCTTTAGTTTATAACTTTTTCAAATGTCTCCATAACTTTTTCCAAAGTTGTCCAAAAAGTTTTTAATATTAAAAAGGAACTTTTAATCCATACTTCCAAAAGCTTGGACCAAGAGTGCTTCTTCAAATAGTATATTGCCAATCGTTTATTGTACATAAAATAGGAGTTCTTTCTCCACCGTCAGTCTTTTATCTATCTCAATCTGAAAATTCAAATGCATTTTAAACCTGAAAAAAAAACATCATATTCATATTTGTTTTGGGAAAACTTCACAAAACTCCCTTATGTTATTTTTTGAAAAGAATTTTCCTTGTATTTTACAAAATGCTGCACACTCTTCCTTTTCCTTTCTCCGTTAAATTATTAATTTCGTTAATTCTTTTTGGACTAAATACTGCTTTACCCTCATACTTATTATTCGTAAATATCTATTAGACTAATTTGATTTTATATATAATATTAATATATTATAATATATATATATATATATAATTATATATATTAAAATTATCTAATATCTATATATTATTAATCCTAGTTAATATTTATTAAAATATTAAAATTATTTATTTTAAAATGAAAAAAGAAAGAAAAAAAATACTCATCTCATCTTCAAAACCCACCCACCCCAAAAAAAAAAGGCAATTAGGACGACAAGTTGGGTTGGGACCTGCGATGAGTTGGGTTCGTCGGTCCCAAACAGTGGTGGTCTGGAATCGAATAACCCAAGCTACCACGAGCTCAATTCGCACTAGATCGCAAAACCTCGGCCATGGTGGCCTAGGTTCTTCGATCCCAGGCCACCACGACCTTGTATTCTTTAGTCAAGTGAAATCCACTACAAATTATTTTTTGAATTAGTGATAAAATAAAAGTTGTCACCCTTTGTATGCATTTAGTGATAATAATTTTAGTTTTGTCACAATAATCTATATTGGGAAATGTTCTCATTTTATGTGTCCGACGCGACTCAAAAGTGATTAAGTTAGGTCTAGGACCTGAATACCATTTGAAAAAAAAAACTACAATAGTGACAATAATTCTTTTTTAAGTTGTTACTAATAGCTTTTAGTTAAAAGAGTATGTTGGTTATGGTTGTCACTATCGACAATTAGTGACACCTTTTTAGTAATAACCTAGTAACAATAAATATTGTACAATGATTTAGTGACAATATTTTAGTTGTAACTTTTTTGTATCACTAAATTTTAATAGTGAAAACTTAATTACAATTCTTGTCATTTATAAGTTTAGAAAAACCATTTTATTGACAAACTTTGAGTAGTTGACATTGGAAATAAATAGTGACAATTTTAGCATTGTCCCTAATTATTTTGTCCCTGAAAAAATAATTTGTTGTAGTGAATGCAAGCCCTTTTATTTGATTCATTTTGGAAAAAACAATATTTGTAATTTCATAATGGGAAATAGCACTTTATCTCATTATTTTTGAGCTATTTCGCACTTAATTTATCCCTTAATTATTTTATTATTGCATTTATCTTTTTTAACTTTTAAAATTATTTATCCTCTAATTATTTTACTATTGCACTTGTCTTCTTTAACTTTTAAAATTATTGCAGTTCACATATTTGTTGTTTGAAGATGACCATTAGGGATTTAAATATTACACGGTAAAAGTTTAGTAAGTGAAATACAAGATAGTCGAAAATTGGAAATTTTATTATGATTGCTAGTATTCGATTATTATTGGGAGATTTGCTCTTGAACAATAGACCAAAGATTGTGAACGACAACAACGCTATGTTTGACTCGTGGATTAAAAACGTAGGGAATTTTTTTGGTGTAAATATCATCGTATCTAAATTTTCGATTAAAAATGTAGGGAATTTTCTTACATCCTACAAATGTTTGTCTCTTAACTTTATCAATTTCACCTGATTTCATAGGAAGATGGAGCAGGACATGGAAACATTTTGTTAAGGTACTGCAACCTGGACCTCTATGAATAATAGAACATAAGTTCACTGGTGAAGAGATAAACAGGGTTGTTAGAGATATGATTAGACACATGTCTTAAGATTAGGGATATTGATTTGATTATGTTTGATCATATAATCCTTTATAATCTCTTGTGATTATAATTGATAATATTTGCACATAACTGTATATAGTTGAGTGTGTATATATATATATATACCATTGTAATGTAATATTAAAATCTATACAATTCACTATTTCTTTCATCTTGGTATCAAGAGGCAGGATATCATCTCTTCTTCATTTTTCTTTCTAATTTTCTTCTTCACCATGGACTCTTCAAATACTTCCACTGCTACCACTCCAACTCAACCAAAAGTCCAGCCTTCTATTCCTTCCCAAACTCCGAATGTTTCTAACATCAAAACTTTCATTCCGTTAGAACTCACATATAATAACTATCTAACTTGGAAATGTGTATTTGTCACCTTTCTCAAGAGCCATAATCTGCTCTCCTTGGTGGAAGTTCTTATTCCTTGCCCTGAACCTTCTGATCCTAATTACTTGTTGTGGATACAATGTGACACTACAGCCCAAAGTTGGATCAATGCTACTTTGTCCCCATCGGTTCTCGACACACTACTAAACTACGATTGCCAAACTTCATATGAATCTTGGAATACTTTGGAATCTCTATTTATCGATCACGTGTCCTCCTCCATTCTCCATCTCAAGAGCAAATTTAATAATTTCAAGAAAGGTTCTCTTACCATGGAAGATTACCACCTGCGTCTTTTTCTTCACAAGTTCCATGTCAGATATGCCATCATTTCGACCATATTTCTACTGCTTGCCCACATCGCTTCAACCATGCTTTTGTGACTAAAACGCTGCCACCATCATTTTCTGCCATGAGCCTTGAAGAAGTCCCGACAACCACATGGTATCCTGATTCCGGCGCATCTGCTCATATGACTAACAATCCGGATTTTCTCACCTCCACTACTCCTTATAATGGCTCTTCTCAAGTGATGATTGGTGATGTTAAATTACTTCCTATCTCTGCTACTGGTTCCACTTGCTTAAATAATTATTCCAGTCCGTTATATCTTAAAATGTTCTTCTCGTTCCTCATTTACAAAAGAATCTTCTCTCTATTCAAAAACTCTGTGCAGATAATAATTGCTTTGTTGAGTTCACTAATGATTCTTTTTCTGTTGAGAACAACTTGACCAGGGCCACTCTTCTCAAGACTAGCGTTTCTGAATCACTTTATCCCTTCTCAGAGACAAGCTTCTCTCCTCAAGCCTTCATATGTTCGACTTCAAAACTCCTCTCTGTGGCACAAACGTTTAGGCCATCCAGGAAGTTTTGCTCTTGATGCTCTCGCCAAAAGTAATCAAATTTCTTGTTCTAAGTTTTCTACGAATTCTTGTAATGTTTGTCCTTTAGGGAAAAGTTCTCGGTTGCCTTTTACCATTTCTTCTAGTTATGCGAGTAAACCATTTGATTAAATTCACTCAGCTGTATGGCAATCTTCTACTGTCTCTAATTCTGGATATAAATACTATGTTCTTTTTCTTGATGATTACACAAAATTCTCTTGGATATACCTATTGCATGAAAAATCTGAAGTTTTTGGAAAATTTGCGGAATTTTATCAGATTGTGAAAAATATTTTCAATAAATCAATTTCTTTTTTCCAATCTGATGGGGGTCATGAATATGACAATAAAAAATTCAAAGAGTTTTTCCTTAGCAAAGGTATATACACCGTTTCTCTTGTCCTTATACCTCTGCTAAAAATGGTAGAGCTGAACGCAAACTTCGACACATTAATAACGTAGTTCGGTGTCTCTTATTTCAATCAAATTTACCACCATCATTTTGGGCAGATGCAACTCTTTATGCAGTTCACTTAATAAATAGACTTCCTGTGCAAATACTTGATGGGATTTCTCCTTTTCAATGTCTATTTGGGAAAGAAACAGATTTTGGGCTCATTAAAGTATTTGGTTGTCTATGCTATCCATTTACCGCTGTAAATCACAAACCAAAATTAGCCCCGCGATCTTCACCTTGCATCTTTCTTGGAGTTTTTCCTAATCACAAGGGATTCAAGTGTCTAGATTCTTCGACAAACCGTCTAATTATCTCAAGGCACGTGAAATTTGTTGAAGAAGTATTCCCATATTCTTCCTTATTTCCTGATTCCACAACCTCAAAATCCTATACTAACTTGGAGTTTCTCTCTTGCACTACTGAAAAACATTTACTCTTGAGTTATCTCATCCATTGACTCCAAGATTAAATCATCCAATCCCCGCTACGTTGCTATCTTTGCGACCACTAACAAAAATTAATGCTTCCTCTAAACAACATGAAAATTCTCCAACCAATTCAACCTCAAATCAACAAGAAAATTCCTCACCTCCTAAAATCATATCTCCTTCTATATCAATTAGTTTGTCTAACCAACCTGAAATACCAACCTCCACTCCATCTCAAACAAATCCTTCTGGTTCTTCTTTACCGGAAAATATATCGCCTCAAATAGTGCAACCCCGCCAAATGGTTACCCGTTCCAAAACTGGTTCACTGAAACCCAAAATCCTTCCTTCCACGATTGCTTGCTCCACCGAGCCTACTATTCCGATGGAACCAACATGTATTTCTCAAGCAGTCAAGGATGCTTGTTGGCGTCAAGCAATGAGCGAAGAATACAATGCACTTCTTTCAAATGGTACTTAGACCCTTGTTTCTCCTGCTCCTGATCAAAGTATTGTTGTAATATAATGCAGATGGAACCATAAGTCGATTCAAAGCTCGACTTGTTGCTCAAGGCTTTTCTCAACAACCTGGAATTGATTTTGATCAAACTTTTGCTCATGCTTCTCTCTTTGGCTCTTCATTATAATTGGTCTATGCGACAATTAGATATGTCCAATGCATTTTTACATGGTTATCTCAATGAAGTTGTATAAATGAAACAACCTCATGGTTTTGTGCATCCAGAATATCCAAATTATGTGTGCAGGCTGGATCGTGCCTTGTATGGCTCGATACAATCACCCCGAGCATGGTTTCTACGGTTAACTGTATTTTTACTTGATATTGGCTTCAAACAAAGTACTTCTGATCACATCATGTTCATTTTGCGACGAAATTCTGATATTGTTATTATCTTGATTTATGTTGATGACATAGCTGTTTTCGGTTCCTCTAATTCTTTGATTGTTGAGCTAATCAAACACATGCAAGTCGAATTTTCTATGAAGGACTTGGGGCCTCTTCGTTTCTTTTTGGGCATTGAAATTTTACCAAATTCTTCGGGCATTCATATATGTCAAAGAAAATATATCAAAGACTTGCTAAAAAGTATAATATGCTAAACCCCAAACCGGTACTTACACCGCTTCACAATAAGCAAAATTGGTATGCTACTGATTTTCCTATCCTTTCTGATCCATCAATATACAGACATATGGTTGGAAGCCTCCAATATCATTTTTTCACTAGGCTTGATATTCAATATGCTGTGAACTTAGCATCTCAACATCTTCATCAACCTCACGAAAACCACTTACAGTCTGTCAAGTGTATTTTGAGGTATTTGGCCAACTCTTCTACTCATGGCTTACAACTCTATAAAAAATTTGTGTTGAATCTCTCTATATATTCGGACTCGGATTGGGCTGATTGTGAACAAAGTCGGCGATCTACTACTGGCTTTTGCATATTTATTGGGGACAATCTAATTTCTTGGTCTGCTAAAAAGCAACCCACTGTAGCAAGATCAATAACAGAAGCTGAATACCGGGCTCCTGCCTCTGCCGCTGCCGAAATTACATGGATACAATATCTTTTGCGTGACTTGACAATCTTTATTTCCTCTCCTGTTGTGGCACACTGTGACAATATTGGTGCTCTTTATCTTGCTCATAATCCAGTTTTTCATTCACGAACCAAACATGTTGCTATTGATTATCATTTTGTTCCTGAAAAAGTGGCACAAGGAAATCTTCGTGTACAACATATTCACACTTCTCAACAACTCGCTGATGTTTTTACCAAGTCTCTATCTTCAACGAGATTCAAGAAACTTGTTCACAATCTTCACCTTTGATCCTCCAGTTCAGATTGAGGGAGGGTGTTAGAGATATGATTAGACACATGGCTTAAGATTAGGGATATTGATTTGATTATGTTTGATCATACAAATTCAATAGTAAATGGAACTATTGATAATTGGTGAAAAAATGCTTATATTGAACAGAAGAACCCTTTCTTGAAAGATTTCATAGACAATAATAACATGACTTGGTTTCCAAATTCCAAGATGAACTTAAGTTCCTTTCGGTTTCACATAGAAGATCTATGTTTTTGCATTTGTTAGCAGTTGTGTTCTTGTGTTTAATGTATAGATTGAATTATGGGTGAATGTCACTTTTGGTTTTATAAATTTTTTAACAATTTGGTTCTCCTTGTGTTGTTGTTGACATTTTACTATCCACTATCTTTTATTTATTTCACTTTAGTCATTTTTAGGTGGCGCCGACCTCAAGTGAGTTGCCCGTGACCATTTTTAGGGTATTTTCGTCCGTTCACTATGATAGTATTACACTTAAGTCCCCCATAAAACTTGTTTGTATCAATTTAGTCTCTAACTTTTATGAAAAATAATAATTTTAATAAAAAAAATAAAAAAATTCATTTAAAAAAATCTAAATAAAAGATAAAATAATTCAAAAAAAAAAACTTCACCTATTTGTATCTATATAAATTAGAAAATAAGTAAAACAATGGAAAAGTAAAAATAAAATTTTAAAATAAATAAATAATAATCACTAATTTTTGTCAATATGATTAAAAGAATCGAAAATAAAAAATGAAAAAATAAAAATTCAAAAAAATAATAATAATAATAATAATTCACCTATTTGTATCAAAATAAATTATAAAATAATTAAAAAAATAAAAAATACTAATAATTCACCTTTTGTATAAATATAAATTAGAAAACAGTTTAAAACAAATTCCAGCAACCCCTCCACCTTCCCCCAAATGGCAGCGACCAAATTGAACGGACCTGAACAGCTATCGCGGCCAATTTCGGTTGCCATCGTTGGGGAGGGGGAGGGTGGATGGGTATACCAAATATATTTATCACGAGAGATCATATCAAATGCATTAGGCATAGATGAAAATTTACTTTATTTCAACTTATATTTCCATTATTCTTATGAAAATAATGTAATATAGTAGATATTGGTAAATTTCAATAATTTATTACTGCACTTCTATTTTTCAAAGTTTCGGCAATAATAGAGACCTCTCTCAATTTGGTCGGTCCCATTTGGGGGAAGCAAAAGAGGTTGCTTTTTATTTTATTTTATTCTAACTATTTTTTAATTTATATTTATGAAAATAGGTGAATAATTAGTATTTTTATTTTGATTTTATAATTTATATTGATACAAATATGTTAAATTTTTTTCTTCTTTAAAATTTTAATTTGTATTTATATTGATACAAATATGTGAAATATTGTTTCTTTTTAAAATTTTAATTTGTATTTTTCATTCTTTTGATTATTTTCTAATTTATATTGATACAAATAGGTGAATTAGTATTTTTTTGAAATTTTCGTTTCTTAATTATTTCTTGTTTATTTAGATACAAATAGGTAAATCATTAATGTTTTAGAATTTTTTAAATGATTTTTCGATTTATAAAGATAATTTTAATTTTTTTTTTGTTAACTTATATTTGTAATAAAGTCAGGGACTAAATTGATACAAACAAGTATTTATGAGGGACTTAAGTGTAACAATATCATAGTGAATGGACGAAAATGCCTTAAAAAATAAGTCCCGTGCAATTCACGTAAGGTTGATGCCGTATGAAAATGATTAAAGTGAAATTTATTAAATAATGGATAGTGTGGAGTGAAATATTAAGAAAAACACAAGGAAGACATGTTAAAAAAGTTACATTAAAGTACCAAAAGTCGTAATCACCCATGAATTATAGATTGAATTACTTAGGTTCTTTTATGAGTAGATGTATGCTTTCGAAATTGTAAGCAAAAGTGTTGCTTTGGATGGATGGTGGAATAAATTGGATCACGTAATTTGGATTTAAGGTCTGATTATATATAACAATGAGAATGATACATGCAACAAAAGAACATTTCGGTTTGGATTTGTCATTGTAAATTTTATAGATATTATTATATATTTTTTGATGTAATGATGTCAGTTTCAATAAAGAAAACAAAAGAAAGATTAGCCTAATACACCGACGACAACGAGTGGCATGTACAATTACTTAGGTGTGATGTATTTTAGTATGATCACGACAAATGCGATGAAAATTTATCTTATGTGTCTAATTTATTTTGGTAATGTGTCTCCAAAATATGTTTAGAAAATTTATATGACAAGCATAATATATTCAACTAGGGTAATATCTTATTGGAAATTTTTCGAGAATATATATTTCGGAATCGTTTCGAAAATATTAGGAAAATTTTTAATTTTTTTTACTAAATTAAGATAAATAAAAGAGTCCAAGATAAATAAATAGTTTCGGAATTACTACTTATTTTCAATATCATTTATCCAAAAATGAAAACTTTTCGTTTTCGACGAAAACACATGAATATTTTATCCTTGGGTTGGATTATACTATTAAAAAGTGATCATTCACATGATAAATTCTATATTATCCCTTATTAACCTACACAATTTTAAAGAAAAATAACGATCTTGATGCTATTGTGATAAATTCAATATTGTCCATTCACATGATAAATTCTACTATTATTAAGCAACACAATTTTAAATTTGAAAGAAAAACAATGAGCTTGACGCAAGTGTGATAAATTAAATATTGTCCTTTACTAAGCTATAAAATTTGAAGAAAAAATAAGAGCTAAATGCAAAAAATACCGCATGTGCTTTGTTTAATTGAAAAAATTTATGATGTGTTATTTTAATTAGGAAAAAACCCGAGTGTTATTTTTTTTTTAAAAGATCCATTTGAAAATTCTTTATATCAATATTGATGTTACTATGGAGTTATTGTCAATTTTTAAAGTTAAATAGGGGGATAATTGATAATTTTTTGATTAAGAAGGGTGCTTTTACCTTTTTATTTAAGATACATCAGGGCCGGCCTTGAGGGTAAGCCGCACGTGTGGCCGCTTAGGCCCACCGACGTGCGAGGACCTCCGAAAAAAAAATTACATATATACATATATATAAATAAATATTTATGTATATTGTCAAAAGGTGATGCCGTCCAATTGGTAGAGTGCTTGTATATCATGATAAGGGTACTGGGTTTTGAAACCCCTCTTTTTTATTGTTGTTTTTACCTTTTTATTTTTTGTTATTTGTGGAGCCCAAATTTTAATATGGAAAGCACAAAGGCACCACTTAAGTTTTGGATATAAGGCCCAATTTACATTCATAAATACTTTAGTGGAACCCCATATTCTAGACTAGTTGACTCATAAGTTAAGATATATATTGTCTAAATCAAAAAAGTAAAAAAAGAAATTCTATTGTAATTTCAAATTTATTTGGAGTTATTAGCCATGTGACCAAGGAATCCATAGGTATATATCAGAATTTAAATAGTTTAGTGTTCAACCTTTGAGGCAAATTTAATTAAATTATACTCATATTTGTATATCATTAATGGATGTTATGTGACTTGACTTTAATATTAATATGTTGCTTCATAGTCTAAAATTAATACATTAGATAAAATTGTATCTCGTATTACCGATGCTTTTTACAAAGCGAGATTATATTTGATTCATTACTCGTTATTGTTCTTGTTTTTCTAATTAATAGTTTTTATTTTAGATTAATAGGTTGTTTAAAAAAATTTGTATTAGTTATTAACATAATATAGGTGAATGTAAATTTAAGGGCCACATTCTTAAAGTCGGCTGACGGCCACCGAAAACTCAAGTCCGGTCCTGCTCGCCGTGACAACATGTGTCGATACATACAATATGATTTGAAGTTCTTGAGTTTGAATCCCACCAGTAAATATGGGTATTTTTCTAATTTCTTATTAGTCTTACTAATTAGTTATAAAATATTGTAATTTGCTAGTGCAATATGTCGATATTGTGATATAATTAATGATCTAATTCACCATTTTGCTCAAAAGAAATATAGTTAAATGCAAAAATATATCTTGTGATTTGCCTAATTTACAAAACTCTTCTATATTATTTTTATTAGTAAAAATCATCCGTGTTATTTTCTTAGTAGCAAAACCTCCTATTTGAAATTCCTTCATAAGTCAATAGGAAGGTTATAGTCAATTTTTTTAAATGAACATGAGGTTAAACTTTATTTTCAAAGTAAGTGATTTTTATCAAATTTTTAGGTGAATATGAATGCTTTTGTATTTTACGATGATACATAATTGTCATTATTTTTGCAAAATATGTACTTTAACTTGATAAAAATATTTTTGCTAATAAAAAATAGTACATGATGAGTTTTTACTAATAAAAATAATACATGATATTTTTTTCCTAACAAATCTTAGGGGAGATTTTTGCATTTTAGTCAAAAAAATATAAGCCGGTCTCGCGGGTTTCGCGAGACCGAGCCAAAACCCTTTCAAATGAATTTTCGCCAAACCCATAAAACCATCAAAAACCCATTTAGAAACTCACACTCAAACCCTTCAAACCTATAAAACATTGATTTGACACCTACCACCTATATTTTCCCCCAAATCTCACTAAAAAAGACATTGATTTGACACCTGCTACCTATTTTTTTCCCTAAACCCCAACATCCAAACTCAATCCAAATGGGGTTTCAACTTATTCAAACCACAAAACCCAACAGCCAAAACCCATCCAAATGAGGTCTCAAATGTTTTATCGAAACCACCCAAACCATTTTTTTAAACCGAAACCCACGAAATCGAGCCAAAACCCATCCAAATAGACCCTAAAGATCCGATCCATTGACCCAAAGCACACTGTCATGGTGGTGATGGTCAAACGGAAGGAATGGTACGTAGTTCTGTGCAGTAAAATGAAATCAACATGTTTTTTTTTTTTTATTTCGAATAATGAAATCAACACGTGACCCTGTCTTATTTTTTCTGTATAATAAATTAGCATAGTGGTCGTTGCGCTGGCAACATGTGTCGGTACAAACAAACAAAAATTCTTGAGTTTGGCTATTACGTGGTCTATTTGGAAGGCACGCAACAAAGAGATTTTTCAAGGAAAAAGAGACCCTACGAGACATGTGATATGTGCAGCGAAAAGTCTAGCTGAGAATCTGTCCAAGATCAACACGAAAGGAAGAACCCCAAACCGAAAAGTTGTCGTTGCTAAATGGGTCAAACCAGAGGTGGGTTGGCATAAGGTTAATACCGATGGGAGTGTTCTTGTGGCAGAAAAAAGTGCTTCAATTGGAGGTCTAATCCGTGATGAGCATGGTCAATGGGTCGTTGGGTTTACACGCAAGCTTGGCGAAGTTTCAATCACTGTGGCGGAACTTCTTGCGGCTAGAGAAGGATTAACAATAGCTTGGGGAAGAAGAGTACGCAGAATCATATTGGAAATTGACTCAGAGGTGGTTGTTAAACTTATTAGAGAAGCTGAAACTGAAAATCATCCACTTGGCCGTATCATCGAAGATTGTAGAATGCTGCTAAGAATGCCGTGGGAGAGTCGCATAGTCCATACAAAGAGAGGGGGAAACCATTGTGCGGACGCGCTGGCCAAAATGGGACATGTAATCGAAGATCAAAGCTTGACTTGGGAGGAAGCACCGGAAGAGATTGTCTCCCTATTGAGGGATGATATAGAGTAGTCTATTTATTTTTCGTTTGTACCAAAAAAAAAAAAAAATTCTTGAGTTTGAATACTACTCGAAAATATGAGTATTTTCTTAATTTCTTACTAGTCTTATTAATTAGTTATAAAATATTATAATTTACTAGTGCAATCGATCGATATTATGATATATGGTCAATGGTCATAAATAAAATATATTTCATCTAGTCAAAACTCAAGGGAGCAAATAAAAAGGGACGGAGGGAGTAGCCTATTTGGTTGGGTATTGGTTCAGTCTCGTCTGTCTTGTGAAACTGAGTCAGAACTCTTTCATATGGAGTTTGACAAAATTCATGAAAATCATCATAAACTTATTTAAAATTCCACGTTCAAACTCTTGAAACCTATAAAACATTGATTTGACACATACCCTTTAAACTCTATAAAAAAGACGTTGATTTGACACTTACTACCTATTTTTTTCTCAAACTCCAACATCTAAACTCAATCCAAGTGGGGTTTCAGCTTTTCAAAACCATAAAATCCAACGTCCAAAATCTAACCAAATTAAGTTTCAAAGATTTCACTCACCCAAACCATTTTTTTAAAGCAAGAGCCGTGAAATCGAATCAAAACACTTCCAAATATGCCTATAGTATTTGGGGTGGGACTCATTAATAAAAATGATACCTGGTCCCTACATGTCAATTAAAGTAATGTAAAGGTTTGAAGCATTAATTAATTTGAGGGTAATTCAGTAAATTTAAGGTGAACAAGTGGTTTTGCATGATGACAATTAAATTACAAGGGTCCACCCCAAGATATGTAGAGAACTCGAGGAATCCACCCCGTCCCCACCACAAATTTGCTCAAATTTAAAGCTATATCTTATCATTACTTTCTGCACTCTCAACATAATCTAATCTAACAAACAAAATCTCATTGCTTTCTTGATGCCATCAAAATCTCGAGCTCATTTCTTACTATGGCTTATGCTGTTCTTGCATCTCTATTTACCACTACAGATCAAATGTTGAATAATCCTGATCCCTATTCAATTCCTTGCAATAGGGAAAAAATTGAATCTCTCCACAAAAATATTGCTACTTTACTGTCATTTCTGGAAGATATTCCACCTCATAGCTACCAAACAATCAAGAATTTGGAGGCAAAAATCAGAGATGTAGGATATGAAACAGAAGACATCCTTGAATCCCATATAGCAAAACATTTCCGGTCAATTTACGAAAGTGATAACAGTATCGATATGTTATCTAAAGCCTTGGAGGATGTTATGAGAGAATTTGAGTCCTTAAAGGAAGATGTGAAGAAGATCCAAAGTACTGGTAATTTTGGTGGCTTACTAGAGCAGCAGATGACTTCCCTCTCTGTTGTTTCTTCTAGGCCGACTGGCAAAAGCAAATTTGTTTTGTTAGACGAGAATTTCATGAACCAAATGAAGGAACAACTTTTTACAGAAGAATCTAGACTCAAAGTCCTCCCAATAGTCGGCATGGGAGGCATCGGCAAAACTACTCTCGCTAAAGCTCTGCTTGATGATCCATTCACTGTGGGTCGTTTTGATATTCGTGCTTGGGTCACAATATCTCAACAATATCGCATCCAAGATGTTGTTCAAAACCTTCTCAAGGACATCAAAGTAAGGAATACAAAGACAGATATTGAAGTAGATCTGGATGTTCCAGAGCATCAACGTGGAGAACACCTACACAAAATTTTGTATGGTAGGAGGTATCTAATTGTATTGGATGACGTGTGGGAAACCAAGGCTTGGGATGAATTACAAAATCTATTTCAGGATAACAATATTAATGGAAGTCGAATCATGGTCACTACTAGGCAATTAGAAGTAGCTACATATGCAGCCAAATCTTATCATGAGATGAAACTTTTAAATGACGACATGAGCTGGGATCTACTCCGCCAAGAGTTATTTGCACAAGAAAACTGCCCATCAGATTTGGTTGAAATTGGTAAGGAGATTGCCAAAAAGTGCCATGGACTTCCATTAGCAATATCTGTGATTGGTGGACTTCTCTCCAAGGAGAAGATGACTCGGGAATATTGGGAACATGTTGCACACAATATAAAGTCAGTTTTAACGGAGAAAGATGATCAATGCTTAGAGATATTATCTTTAAGTTATAACTACTTGCCTCATCACTTGAAACCATGTTTTCTTTATATGGCAGCTTTTCCAGAAGATAATGAGATTCCTGTCTCTTGGCTTCTCAAGTTATGGGTTGTTGAGGGATTTCTGAAACCAACTGGATCTATAAACATGGAAAATGTTGCAAAGAAGAACTTGAAGGATCTTATTGAAAGAAATCTTATTTTGGTTGGCGAACTTAAATATAATGGGGAACCCAAAACCTGCAAAATTCATGATCTCGTAAGGGACTTGTGCATCAAGGAAGCTCGAACAGAGAAGTTTCTTTATGTTTTGAATAACATTGACTTTAATCCTAAAGAAGCTCAAGGTCAACGTCGACTGAGTATTCACCTCCCGCCAAGTGTTACAGAAGATAAGGACATTGAAGACAAATTTAATGTAATTCAGTCAATGCCAGGTAATCGTTCTGCCTTATGCTTTAATGTTGATCCAAGATTTAACTTTTGTTCGGAATTGTTAAGAGTATTCTTAATCATTCAAGATGGTTACCCTCAATTGCCAAAAGAAATTATTGAGTTAGTTAACTTAAGACTGGCTGTGGTTATCGAGGTTGATTATACGACGATACCTTTTTTAGTATCCAGACTCTGGAATCTTCAATACTTAGTTTTGGAAAACTTTGATCTTCTATCGGATATTTGGAATATGCCACAATTAAGGTATCTAGAAGGACTTTCTATCCTTCCTCCACTTCCTACCGGAACAAAAATGCCAGTTTGTGTCCTTAAAAGCCTCGAGACACTTTTCGTAATAAAAAATTTTAGATGTGAGGATGAGGTTCTTGTCAGAATCCCAAATCTTAGGAAATTAAAAATTGAATATAGTGCTTACGATATTACAGATTGGTCGTATTATCGTCTCCAAAATCTTGTCAATCTGTCCAAGCTTGAAACTCTTAGAATCGATTTTGATGTAATTTGCACGGAGACACTTGTGGCGAATCTTGCCTTTCCAGTTTCACTGAAAAAATTGACTTTAAGTGATTGTAAAATCTCATGGGAACATATGAAAATTATTGGTGTCTTGCATAATCTTGAAATTTTAAAACTACGAAATCACTCCTTTGAAGGCCCTACATGGGAAACCGTTGAAGATAATTTCAAGAAACTCGAATACCTTGTGATTGTGAACCATTATGTAAATGAATGGAAAGTTGATGATGGTAATCATTTTCCGAGCCTCCGACTCCTTGTTCTTCGGTGGTGCAGTTTTTTGGAAGAAATCCCATCTTCTATTGGAGAAATTTCAACACTAGAAAGAATTGAGTTGATTGATTGTAGTGACGGTGTCGTGTCTTCTGCCGAAAATATACAAGATAGCAATGATGACATTAAACTTGTTATCCGTAGGAGTCAATAAAATGTCATGTGGTGTTAATATTCTCTTCAGATGAAAATTATATATCTTTTTTTGTATCCCATTATTATTATTATATTTGGATAATTTTGTTCTTGATGATGTAGTAATTTTTATATAATAAATTTGTGCTAATGTCAATTTACCCTCTTATGTGCATAATGTTTAATTTATTCCCTTGTTACTTGAAAATAAACACTTTACCCCATATGAAAATTTTAAAGGGGCAATTTTAAAGATGGCATGACATGTGTTTTTGTAATATCGGAGGATAAAGTGCAACTTTAATTTATCTTAACACGGTGTAAATTGCCACATTTATCATAACACGGGAGGGTAAAGTGCCACATTTTTCTTAATACATGGGGTAAAATGTCACATATAAGACGGGGTAGCTAGTTTTGTCAACTCAATATTTTTTTAAGTTCAAGAATATTAGCTAGGAGGTGTGAAACTTTTATAAATTTACAGAGGGGTAAAATGCTCTTTTTCAAATTACAGAGAAGTAAATTGAACATTATGTAAATTACAAAGAGATAAATTGTCATTAACTCTAATAAATCTATTCACAATTAATCATGTCGACAATTATTTATATCACGATCATGGATTCAACAACCGAAGAAAAATCCTTCATAAATTTATTGACAATGCTAAGCCGTTACCAACTACGTAGTGTCTTTTTTCGAAAAAAAATTCATAGACACTAATTTTGTTCATGGTTTATGAAAGATCTGGTCAACGCAAGAATTTTTATCTTTTTGCCCACTACTGAAGAAGGTCATTCACAATTGTTGACGCAACAGTGCAATTAATGGTACACTAGCAAATTGAGAAAAAGAATCTATTAATACTTTATATTCACTTTAATAATGCTATATTATTAATGGATTTCTTGGAATGTTCTCGTTTTTACTAAAAATTCAAAATAAAATTATCCTATTGGTCCTATATTCGATAGAGGTATTGCCTCAAAAGAATAGTGAAATAGAGAAATTACAAGCATGTTTTGTCAGTACATGTTTACATTTGGATCACATAATGGTTATCTTCTTTCATTTCCTTTCTGTATAAGAAAAGCGAGATTGATTGTAAAGACCCCTTACCAGGTAACGAGTAACTAGTTACGCAGGTGAAAATAGAAAACTTATAGTGGGCTAATTTATAAATTTAGAATTCACAGAAATTGGTCGCATGGGAACATGGAGCGTTCTTGTTAAACTGATCATTTCTTTCCTTAATTGTTTGAACAAAAAGATTTTTATATTGAAATAAAAACATTATTCTTTGGTAGCGTCTATATTATTGATCATGTTACTTGTATACCATTTTTTGTAGTAGATTGGGGAAAAGTATTATTTTGGTCAATCGAAATGAGAATATAGGGCTTATTTAGTAGGGTTTTGTGGGTCTCGGTTTCAAAAAAATAGTTTGAGTGGTTTCTTTGAAACCTTATTTGGCTAGGTTTTGGATGTTGAATTTTGTGGTTTTGAAAGAACTCAAACCCCATTTAAATTGAGTTTGGATGTTGGGGTTTGAGGACAAAAGTAATCCATGTCTTTTTAACGAGTTTATGTCCCACCCCCCCCCCCCCCCACCCCCCCCCCCCCCCACCCCCCCCCCCCCCCACCCCCCCCCCCCCCCACCCCCCCCCCCCCCCACCCCCCCCCCCCCCCACCCCCCCCCCCCCCCACCCCCCCCCCCCCCCACCCCCCCCCCCCCCCACCCCCCCCCCCCCCCACCCCCCCCCCCCCCCACCCCCCCCCCCCCCCACCCCCCCCCCCCCCCACCCCCCCCCCCCCCCACCCCCCCCCCCCCCCACCCCCCCCCCCCCCCACCCCCCCCCCCCCCCACCCCCCCCCCCCCCCACCCCCCCCCCCCCCCACCCCCCCCCCCCCCCACCCCCCCCCCCCCCCACCCCCCCCCCCCCCCACCCCCCCCCCCCCCCACCCCCCCCCCCCCCCACCCCCCCCCCCCCCCACCCCCCCCCCCCCCCACCCCCCCCCCCCCCCACCCCCCCCCCCCCCCACCCCCCCCCCCCCCCACCCCCCCCCCCCCCCACCCCCCCCCCCCCCCATTTGCATATTTATTGGGGACAATCTAATTTCTTGGTCTGCTAAAAAGCAACCACTGTAGCACGATCAATAACAGAAGCTGAATACCGGGCTCCTGCCTCTGCCGCTGCCGAAATTACATGGATACAATATCTTTTGCGTGACTTGACAATCTTTATTTCCTCTCCTGTTGTGGCACACTGTGACAATATTGGTGCTCTTTATCTTGCTCATAATCCAGTTTTTCATTCACGAACCAAACATGTTGCTATTGATTATCATTTTGTTCCTGAAAAAGTGGCACAAGGAAATCTTCGTGTACAACATATTCACACTTCTCAACAACCTCGCTGATGTTTTTACCAAGTCTCTATCTTCAACGAGATTCAAGAAACTTGTTCACAATCTTCACCTTTGATCCTCCAGTTCAGATTGAGGGAGGGTGTTAGAGATATGATTAGACACATGGCTTAAGATTAGGGATATTGATTTGATTATGTTTGATCATACAAATTCAATAGTAAATGGAACTATTGATAATTGGTGAAAAAATGCTTATATTGAACAGAAGAACCCTTTCTTGAAAGATTTCATAGACAATAATAACATGACTTGGTTTCCAAATTCCAAGATGAACTTAAGTTCCTTTCGGTTTCACATAGAAGATCTATGTTTTTGCATTTGTTAGCAGTTGTGTTCTTGTGTTTAATGTATAGATTGAATTATGGTGAATGTCACTTTTGGTTTTATAAATTTTTAACAATTTGGTTCTCCTTGTGTTGTTGTTGACATTTACTATCCACTATCTTTTATTTATTTCACTTTAGTCATTTTTAGGTGGCGCCGACCTCAAGTGAGTTGCCCGTGACCATTTTTAGGGTATTTTTCGTTCGTTTACTATGATAGTGTTACACTTAAGTCCCCCATAATACCTGTTTGTATCAATTTAGTCTCTGACTTTCATGCAGAATAATAATTTTAATAAAAAAAATAAAAAAATTCATTAAAAAAATCTAAATAAAAGATAAAATAATTCAAAAAAAAAAACTTCACCTATTTGTAATCTATATAAATTAGAAAATAAGTAAAACAATGGAAAAGTAAAAATAAAATTTTAAAATAATAAATAATAATCACTAATTTTTGTCAATATGATTAAAAGAATCGAAAATAAAAAATGAAAAAATAAAAATTCAAAAAAATAATAATAATAATAATAATTCACCTATTTGTATCAATATAAATTATAAAATAATTAAAAAAATAAAAAATACTAATAATTCACCTTTTGTATAAATATAAATTAGAAAACAGTTTAAAACAAATTCCAGGCAACCCCTCCACCTTCCCCCAAATGGCAGCGACCAAATTGACCGGACCTGAACAGCTATCGCGGCCAATTTCGGTTGCCATCGTTGGGGAGGGGGAGGGTGGATGGGGTATACCAAATATATTTATCACGAGAGATCATATCAAATGCATTAGGCATAGATGAAAATTTACTTTATTTCAACTTATATTTCCATTATTCTTATGAAAATAATGTAATATAGTAGATATTGGTAAATTTCAATAATTTTATTACTGCACTTCTATTTTTCAAAGTTTCGGCAATAATAGAGACCTCTCTCATTTGGTCGGTCCCATTTGGGGGAAGCAAAAGAGGTTGCTTTTTATTTTATTTTATTCTAACTATTTTTTAATTTATATTTATGAAAATAGGTGAATAATTAGTATTTTTATTTTGATTTTATAATTTATATTGATACAAATATGTTAAATTTTTTTCTTCTTTTAAAATTTTAATTTGTATTTATATTGATACAAATATGTGAAATATTGTTTCTTTTTAAAATTTTAATTTGTATTTTTCATTTCTTTTGATTATTTTCTAATTTATATTAATACAAATAGGTGAATTAGTATTTTTTTGAAATTTTCGTTTCTTAATTATTTCTTGTTTATTTAGATACAAATAGGTAAATCATTAATGTTTTAGAATTTTTTAAATGATTTTTCGATTTATAAAGATAATTTTAATTTTTTTTTTGTTAACTTATATTTGTAATAAAGTCAGGGACTAAATTGATACAAACAAGTATTTATGAGGGACTTAAGTGTAACAATATCATAGTGAATGGACGAAAATGCCTTAAAAAATAAGTCCCGTGCAATTCACGTAAGGTTGATGCCGTATGAAAATGATTAAAGTGAAATTTATTAAATAATGGATAGTGTGGAGTGAAATATTAAGAAAAACACAAGGAAGACATGTTAAAAAAGTTACATTAAAGTACCAAAAGTCGTAATCACCCATGAATTATAGATTGAATTACTTAGGTTCTTTTATGAGTAGATGTATGCTTTCGAAATTGTAAGCAAAAGTGTTGCTTTGGATGGATGGTGGAATAAATTGGATCACGTAATTTGGATTTAAGGTCTGATTATATATAACAATGAGAATGATACATGCAACAAAAGAACATTTCGGTTTGGATTTGTCATTGTAAATTTTATAGATATTATTATATATTTTTTGATGTAATGATGTCAGTTTCAATAAAGAAAACAAAAGAAAGATTAGCCTAATACACCGACGACAACGAGTGGCATGTACAATTACTTAGGTGTGATGTATTTTAGTATGATCACGACAAATGCGATGAAAATTTATCTTATGTGTCTAATTTATTTTGGTAATGTGTCTCCAAAATATGTTTAGAAAATTTATATGACAAGCATAATATATTCAACTAGGGTAATATCTTATTGGAAATTTTTCGAGAATATATATTTCGGAATCGTTTCGAAAATATTAGGAAAATTTTTAATTTTTTTTACTAAATTAAGATAAATAAAAGAGTCCAAGATAAATAAATAGTTTCGGAATTACTACTTATTTTCAATATCATTTATCCAAAAATGAAAACTTTTCGTTTTCGACGAAAACACATGAATATTTTATCCTTGGGTTGGATTATACTATTAAAAAGTGATCATTCACATGATAAATTCTATATTATCCCTTATTAACCTACACAATTTTAAAGAAAAATAACGATCTTGATGCTATTGTGATAAATTCAATATTGTCCATTCACATGATAAATTCTACTATTATTAAGCAACACAATTTTAAATTTGAAAGAAAAACAATGAGCTTGACGCAAGTGTGATAAATTAAATATTGTCCTTTACTAAGCTATAAAATTTGAAGAAAAAATAAGAGCTAAATGCAAAAAATACCGCATGTGCTTTGTTTAATTGAAAAAATTTATGATGTGTTATTTTAATTAGGAAAAAACCCGAGTGTTATTTTTTTTTTAAAAGATCCATTTGAAAATTCTTTATATCAATATTGATGTTACTATGGAGTTATTGTCAATTTTTAAAGTTAAATAGGGGGATAATTGATAATTTTTTGATTAAGAAGGGTGCTTTTACCTTTTTATTTAAGATACATCAGGGCCGGCCTTGAGGGTAAGCCGCACGTGTGGCCGCTTAGGCCCACCGACGTGCGAGGACCTCCGAAAAAAAAATTACATATATACATATATATAAATAAATATTTATGTATATTGTCAAAAGGTGATGCCGTCCAATTGGTAGAGTGCTTGTATATCATGATAAGGGTACTGGGTTTTGAAACCCCTCTTTTTTATTGTTGTTTTTACCTTTTTATTTTTTGTTATTTGTGGAGCCCAAATTTTAATATGGAAAGCACAAAGGCACCACTTAAGTTTTGGATATAAGGCCCAATTTACATTCATAAATACTTTAGTGGAACCCCATATTCTAGACTAGTTGACTCATAAGTTAAGATATATATTGTCTAAATCAAAAAAGTAAAAAAAGAAATTCTATTGTAATTTCAAATTTATTTGGAGTTATTAGCCATGTGACCAAGGAATCCATAGGTATATATCAGAATTTAAATAGTTTAGTGTTCAACCTTTGAGGCAAATTTAATTAAATTATACTCATATTTGTATATCATTAATGGATGTTATGTGACTTGACTTTAATATTAATATGTTGCTTCATAGTCTAAAATTAATACATTAGATAAAATTGTATCTCGTATTACCGATGCTTTTTACAAAGCGAGATTATATTTGATTCATTACTCGTTATTGTTCTTGTTTTTCTAATTAATAGTTTTTATTTTAGATTAATAGGTTGTTTAAAAAAATTTGTATTAGTTATTAACATAATATAGGTGAATGTAAATTTAAGGGCCACATTCTTAAAGTCGGCTGACGGCCACCGAAAACTCAAGTCCGGTCCTGCTCGCCGTGACAACATGTGTCGATACATACAATATGATTTGAAGTTCTTGAGTTTGAATCCCACCAGTAAATATGGGTATTTTTCTAATTTCTTATTAGTCTTACTAATTAGTTATAAAATATTGTAATTTGCTAGTGCAATATGTCGATATTGTGATATAATTAATGATCTAATTCACCATTTTGCTCAAAAGAAATATAGTTAAATGCAAAAATATATCTTGTGATTTGCCTAATTTACAAAACTCTTCTATATTATTTTTATTAGTAAAAATCATCCGTGTTATTTTCTTAGTAGCAAAACCTCCTATTTGAAATTCCTTCATAAGTCAATAGGAAGGTTATAGTCAATTTTTTTAAATGAACATGAGGTTAAACTTTATTTTCAAAGTAAGTGATTTTTATCAAATTTTTAGGTGAATATGAATGCTTTTGTATTTTACGATGATACATAATTGTCATTATTTTTGCAAAATATGTACTTTAACTTGATAAAAATATTTTTGCTAATAAAAAATAGTACATGAGGGTTTTTTACAAATAAAAATAATACATGATATTTTTTGCCAAACCAATCTTAGGGGGGATTTGTGCATTTTAGTCAAAAAAATATAAGCCGGTCGCGCGGGTTTCGCGAGACCGAGCCAAAACCCTTTCAAATGAATTTTCGCCAAACCCATAAAACCATCAAAAACCCATTTAGAAACTCACACTCAAACCCTTCAAACCTATAAAACATTGATTTGACACCTACCACCTATATTTTCCCCCAAATCTCACTAAAAAAGACATTGATTTGACACCTGCTACCTATTTTTTTCCCTAAACCCCAACATCCAAACTCAATCCAAATGGGGTTTCAACTTATTCAAACCACAAAACCCAACAGCCAAAACCCATCCAAATGAGGTCTCAAATGTTTTATCGAAACCACCCAAACCATTTTTTTAAACCGAAACCCACGAAATCGAGCCAAAACCCATCCAAATAGACCCTAAAGATCCGATCCATTGACCCAAAGCACACTGTCATGGTGGTGATGGTCAAACGGAAGGAATGGTACGTAGTTCTGTGCAGTAAAATGAAATCAACATGTTTTTTTTTTTTTATTTCGAATAATGAAATCAACACGTGACCCTGTCTTATTTTTTCTGTATAATAAATTAGCATAGTGGTCGTTGCGCTGGCAACATGTGTCGGTACAAACAAACAAAAATTCTTGAGTTTGGCTATTACGTGGTCTATTTGGAAGGCACGCAACAAAGAGATTTTTCAAGGAAAAAGAGACCCTACGAGACATGTGATATGTGCAGCGAAAAGTCTAGCTGAGAATCTGTCCAAGATCACCACGAAAGGAAGAACCCCAAACCGAAAAGTTGTCGTTGCTAAATGGGTCAAACCAGAGGTGGGTTGGCATAAGGTTAATACCGATGGGAGTGTTCTTGTGGCAGAAAAAAGTGCTTCAATTGGAGGTCTAATCCGTGATGAGCATGGTCAATGGGTCGTTGGGTTTACACGCAAGCTTGGCGAAGTTTCAATCACTGTGGCGGAACTTCTTGCGGCTAGAGAAGGATTAACAATAGCTTGGGGAAGAAGAGTACGCAGAATCATATTGGAAATTGACTCAGAGGTGGTTGTTAAACTTATTAGAGAAGCTGAAACTGAAAATCATCCACTTGGCCGTATCATCGAAGATTGTAGAATGCTGCTAAGAATGCCGTGGGAGAGTCGCATAGTCCATACAAAGAGAGGGGGAAACCATTGTGCGGACGCGCTGGCCAAAATGGGACATGTAATCGAAGATCAAAGCTTGACTTGGGAGGAAGCACCGGAAGAGATTGTCTCCCTATTGAGGGATGATATAGAGTAGTCTATTTATTTTTCGTTTGTACCAAAAAAAAAAAAAAAATTCTTGAGTTTGAATACTACTCGAAAATATGAGTATTTTCTTAATTTCTTACTAGTCTTATTAATTAGTTATAAAATATTATAATTTACTAGTGCAATCGATCGATATTATGATATATGGTCAATGGTCATAAATAAAATATATTTCATCTAGTCAAAACTCAAGGGAGCAAATAAAAAGGGACGGAGGGAGTAGCCTATTTGGTTGGGTATTGGTTCAGTCTCGTCTGTCTTGTGAAACTGAGTCAGAACTCTTTCATATGGAGTTTGACAAAATTCATGAAAATCATCATAAACTTATTTAAAATTCCACGTTCAAACTCTTGAAACCTATAAAACATTGATTTGACACATACCCTTTAAACTCTATAAAAAAGACGTTGATTTGACACTTACTACCTATTTTTTTCTCAAACTCCAACATCTAAACTCAATCCAAGTGGGGTTTCAGCTTTTCAAAACCATAAAATCCAACGTCCAAAATCTAACCAAATTAAGTTTCAAAGATTTCACTCACCCAAACCATTTTTTTAAAGCAAGAGCCGTGAAATCGAATCAAAACACTTCCAAATATGCCTATAGTATTTGGGGTGGGACTCATTAATAAAAATGATACCTGGTCCCTACATGTCAATTAAAGTAATGTAAAGGTTTGAAGCATTAATTAATTTGAGGGTAATTCAGTAAATTTAAGGTGAACAAGTGGTTTTGCATGATGACAATTAAATTACAAGGGTCCACCCCAAGATATGTAGAGAACTCGAGGAATCCACCCCGTCCCCACCACAAATTTGCTCAAATTTAAAGCTATATCTTATCATTACTTTCTGCACTCTCAACATAATCTAATCTAACAAACAAAATCTCATTGCTTTCTTGATGCCATCAAAATCTCGAGCTCATTTCTTACTATGGCTTATGCTGTTCTTGCATCTCTATTTACCACTACAGATCAAATGTTGAATAATCCTGATCCCTATTCAATTCCTTGCAATAGGGAAAAAATTGAATCTCTCCACAAAAATATTGCTACTTTACTGTCATTTCTGGAAGATATTCCACCTCATAGCTACCAAACAATCAAGAATTTGGAGGCAAAAATCAGAGATGTAGGATATGAAACAGAAGACATCCTTGAATCCCATATAGCAAAACATTTCCGGTCAATTTACGAAAGTGATAACAGTATCGATATGTTATCTAAAGCCTTGGAGGATGTTATGAGAGAATTTGAGTCCTTAAAGGAAGATGTGAAGAAGATCCAAAGTACTGGTAATTTTGGTGGCTTACTAGAGCAGCAGATGACTTCCCTCTCTGTTGTTTCTTCTAGGCCGACTGGCAAAAGCAAATTTGTTTTGTTAGACGAGAATTTCATGAACCAAATGAAGGAACAACTTTTTACAGAAGAATCTAGACTCAAAGTCCTCCCAATAGTCGGCATGGGAGGCATCGGCAAAACTACTCTCGCTAAAGCTCTGCTTGATGATCCATTCACTGTGGGTCGTTTTGATATTCGTGCTTGGGTCACAATATCTCAACAATATCGCATCCAAGATGTTGTTCAAAACCTTCTCAAGGACATCAAAGTAAGGAATACAAAGACAGATATTGAAGTAGATCTGGATGTTCCAGAGCATCAACGTGGAGAACACCTACACAAAATTTTGTATGGTAGGAGGTATCTAATTGTATTGGATGACGTGTGGGAAACCAAGGCTTGGGATGAATTACAAAATCTATTTCAGGATAACAATATTAATGGAAGTCGAATCATGGTCACTACTAGGCAATTAGAAGTAGCTACATATGCAGCCAAATCTTATCATGAGATGAAACTTTTAAATGACGACATGAGCTGGGATCTACTCCGCCAAGAGTTATTTGCACAAGAAAACTGCCCATCAGATTTGGTTGAAATTGGTAAGGAGATTGCCAAAAAGTGCCATGGACTTCCATTAGCAATATCTGTGATTGGTGGACTTCTCTCCAAGGAGAAGATGACTCGGGAATATTGGGAACATGTTGCACACAATATAAAGTCAGTTTTAACGGAGAAAGATGATCAATGCTTAGAGATATTATCTTTAAGTTATAACTACTTGCCTCATCACTTGAAACCATGTTTTCTTTATATGGCAGCTTTTCCAGAAGATAATGAGATTCCTGTCTCTTGGCTTCTCAAGTTATGGGTTGTTGAGGGATTTCTGAAACCAACTGGATCTATAAACATGGAAAAGGTTGCAAAGAAGAACTTGAAGGATCTTATTGAAAGAAATCTTATTTTGGTTGACGAACTTAAATATAATGGGGAACCCAAAACCTGCAAAATTCATGATCTCGTAAGGGACTTGTGCATCAAGGAAGCTCGAACAGAGAAGTTTCTTTATGTTTTGAATAACATTGACTTTAATCCTAAAGAAGCTCAAGGTCAACGTCGACTGAGTATTCACCTCCCGCCAAGTGTTACAGAAGATAAGGACATTGAAGACAAATTTAATGTAATTCAGTCAATGCCAGGTAATCGTTCTGCCTTATGCTTTAATGTTGATCCAAGATTTAACTTTTGTTCGGAATTGTTAAGAGTATTCTTAATCATTCAAGATGGTTACCCTCAATTGCCAAAAGAAATTATTGAGTTAGTTAACTTAAGACTGGCTGTGGTTATCGAGGTTGATTATACGACGATACCTTTTTTAGTATCCAGACTCTGGAATCTTCAATACTTAGTTTTGGAAAACTTTGATCTTCTATCGGATATTTGGAATATGCCACAATTAAGGTATCTAGAAGGACTTTCTATCCTTCCTCCACTTCCTACCGGAACAAAAATGCCAGTTTGTGTCCTTAAAAGCCTCGAGACACTTTTCGTAATAAAAAATTTTAGATGTGAGGATGAGGTTCTTGTCAGAATCCCAAATCTTAGGAAATTAAAAATTGAATATAGTGCTTACGATATTACAGATTGGTCGTATTATCGTCTCCAAAATCTTGTCAATCTGTCCAAGCTTGAAACTCTTAGAATCGATTTTGATGTAATTTGCACGGAGACACTTGTGGCGAATCTTGCCTTTCCAGTTTCACTGAAAAAATTGACTTTAAGTGATTGTAAAATCTCATGGGAACATATGAAAATTATTGGTGTCTTGCCTAATCTTGAAATTCTGAAACTACGAAATGAAGCCTTTGGAGGCCCTACGTGGGAAACCGTTGAAGATAATTTCAAGAAACTCGAATACCTTGATATTATGACCCTTGATAGTCTGAAAGAATGGAGAGTTGATGATGCTAATCATTTCCCGAGCCTCCGACTCCTTGTTCTTCGGTGTTGCAGTTTTTTGGAAGAAATCCCATCTTCTATTGGAGAAATTCCGACACTTGAAAGAATTGAGGTGGAGTATTGTAGTGACGGTGTCGTGTCTTCTGCCGAAAATATACAAGAGAGCAATGATGACATTAAACTTATTATCCGTAGGTGTGAATAAAATGTCATTTGATGTTAAGATGAAAATTATATATCTTTTTTTGTATCCCATTTTATTTGGATAATTTTGTTCTTTATGATGTAGTAATTTGTATATAATAAATTTGTGGTAATGTCAATTTACCCTCTTATGTGCATAATGTTTAATTTATTCCCTTGTTACTTGAAAATAAACACTTTACCCCATATGAAAATTTTAAAGGGGCAATTTTAAAGATGGCATGACATGTGTTTTTGTAATATCGGAGGATAAAGTGCAACTTTAATTTATCTTAACACGGTGTAAATTGCCACATTTATCATAACACGGGAGGGTAAAGTGCCACATTTTTCTTAATACATGGGGTAAAATGTCACATATAAGACGGGGTAGCTAGTTTTGTCAACTCAATATTTTTTTAAGTTCAAGAATATTAGCTAGGAGGTGTGAAACTTTTATAAATTTACAGAGGGGTAAAATGCTCTTTTTCAAATTACAGAGAAGTAAATTGAACATTATGTAAATTACAAAGAGATAAATTGTCATTAACTCTAATAAATCTATTCACAATTAATCATGTCGACAATTATTTATATCACGATCATGGATTCAACAACCGAAGAAAAATCCTTCATAAATTTATTGACAATGCTAAGCCGTTACCAACTACGTAGTGTCTTTTTTCGAAAAAAAATTCATAGACACTAATTTTGTTCATGGTTTATGAAAGATCTGGTCAACGCAAGAATTTTTATCTTTTTGCCCACTACTGAAGAAGGTCATTCACAAATTGTTGACGCAACAGTGCAATTAATGGTACACTAGCAAATTGGGAAAAAGAATCTACTAATACTTTACATTCACTTTAATAATGCTATATTATTAATGGATTTCTTGGAATGATCTCGTTTTTACTAACAATTCAAAATAAAATTATCCTATTGGTCCTATATTCGATAGAGGTATTGCCTCAAAAGAATAGTGAAATAGTGAAATAGAGAAATTACAAGCATGTTTTGTCAGTACATGTTTACATTTGGATCACATAATGGTTATCTTCTTTCATTTCCTTTCTGTATAAGAAAAGCGAGATTGATTGTAAAGACCCCTGGTAACGAGTAACTAGTTACGCAGGTGAAAATAGAAAACTTATAGTGGGCTAATTTATAAATTTAGAATTCACATAAATTGGTCGCATGGGAACATGGAGCGTTCTTGTTAAACTGATCATTTCTTTCCTTAATTGTTTGAACAAAAAGACTTTTATATTGAAATAAAAACATTATTCTTTGTTAGCGTCTATATTATTGATCATGTTACTTGTATACCATTTTTTGTAGTAGATTGGGGAAAAGTATTATTTTGGTCAATCGAAATGAGAATATAGGGCTTATTTAGAAGGGTTTTGCGGGTCTCGGTTTCAAAAAAATAGTTTGAATGGTTTCTATGAAACCTTATTTGTCTAGGTTTTGGATGTTAAATTTTGTGGTTTTGAAAAAACTCAAACCCTATTTGAATTGAGTTTGGATGTTAGGTTTCTGAATAAGTTTGTGATGAGTTTCATGGATTTGTCAAACTCCACTAGAAAAAGTTTTGACTCAATTTCGCGAGATTGGGCCAGATCTTCATTTCACCATATTTTTTTAGTTTAAACTTTTTTCAAATGTTTTTGTATTTTTTTTGGGCCTAAAACTTTTCTGTTTATAGGGCATTGGGACTAATTGGTTCACAAGTCCAAAATTCCAGCCTTACTAAACACTATTAGTATTATGAATAGGAAGCATTTAACAATAATACTACACGTGGGTCCTCGTGTAGATAATTGAGGCTTGAGGCCCAATAGTTCTTATTTATTTGGAAAATTTACGTAGAGACCCCTGGCTATAACCCTAATTACAAGAACTTACCCTCCTGTTTCAAATATTACAAAGACACCCCCTCTTCCAAAACAGTATTACAAGAAGACCCCTTACGGCGTCAATTTTTAACGGTAGATGATGACGTCATCAAAAACTTTTAATGTTTTTCCAATTTTGCCCTTGGTCAACTTTTTTTTTGCTGACATATATAACCCCAAGGGCTGTATTTGTAATATATTTTATGTTACAGGGGGTGTATTTGTAATATTTGAAACAGAGACAAATTTTTTAAAAATCTTACCCAAGTAATAGGAATGCTTTCTAGAGTATAAAACATGTGTAATAATGCAACATGTTATGTATTCCATTTCAATGTAATGTTCCACCCTAATGTATTGCAATGCATATGTTTCTCTCCAATGCAACTATTTTACACCAAATAGCATTACATATCAAAACACCCATGGTCGAATTTTTTTTTCAATCATGTTCACACAGTTGTCGAGTTTCCACACAATATAAAATAACAAAAATAATACATTCGAATTAAACATCAAATAACATTCAAATGTTAACATCAAACACATTCAAGTACCGAAATCCCAAAATAAAAAATAAAATAAAAAATAAAAAACTATCATACTACACAACAAGTCAACGAGCATTCAGTTTTAATTTTAACTAAAACTAATCGGTCATCTTCATCACTCATGTCGTCTTCATCATCTTCGTTCTCCGTGTCTTCTTCTTCTTCTTCTTTTTCAACGCCATCAATTTCTTCTTCATACGGTGCTTCAAAGTCTTCTTCATTTAGCCTGCATGAGTTTGTAGAGACAAAGAAAGTTAATTCATACGGTACCATTCCTTTAGTCTTCTTCATAGTTACCATCATTAATTCAAAACATTGGCATCTTTATTTTATAGAGACAAAGAAAGTTGAATGGTGTTAATTTTTCAAGTTTAAAAATAACTTAACAACATTAATTTTTACAGTGTAAAATAACAAGTCTTGCAGACAACTAAGATTGTTCAAGTCAAACAAAACACAACAAGTTCTGCTGTTATTTCACACACATGTAAGACTTGCAAAAAGTCCTGCTACTTTAAACAACAGTCAGTTCATTCCTTTGACATTATATTTGGAAGAGGAATATAAAGGCTTGTATATGAAAGACCAATAAAGCAACCAAGAAAGAGAATGCACCTGGCTAATGATAATTTCTTAATTCTTCAGCCAGCAAGCTAGACGATCAGCATTATTAGGTACATAACACTTAACCATAAGAAACAAAATGCATGTCAAAATAAGTGAAACGATTAGGACAATGACTACAAAATATTCTCCTATTACAAAAATCATTTGCTATCATTTGCACTGAAAGATTCTCTTTCTAAAATTAGTTAACCTTACACATCCAATAAGAAAATAGACAAGCATCTCACTTGACACTAATTGTGTGAAAAACTTTATCAGTGTGGGCTAGTATTATAAGTGCATATCATCTATCTATCTTGTGCTCAGAATCCGAGAAATCTAAGGAGCTTAGGTTGCAACTTGAAAGGTTGACATATATATATGATGATACATTGACATATTTACATCTCTCTATATGTGAAAAACACCAAGAATCAATAGAAATCGCAAATTCGAAAAAACAGGGGAAGAACACCAAGAACACCTAAAAAATTCAACCAAACCGCAGCAAATTGAAGCAACTTACAGCTGAAACAACACCAAAAGAACCGAAATCAATCACCAAATCAGCCAGAATCAATCGAAATCACGAAATCCGAATTGGGGATCTTTTTTATGAATTCGAAATGGAGCTGCAATTGGACGAAATCATGTTAAATTGAGGTGCGAAAGTGAGTTAAATGAGTTCGGGGGGATGATTCCAGTAAAGAATCACCCCAAAATCGAAGAAAAATGCAACTTCGCGAACCATAATTTTTGGGGCTTTTCACACAGTTATGGGAAATTCAAAAAATGAAAATGGCTAGTGTGGTTCTTCTTGAGAGGACAATGATGAAATGAAATGGCTATGGTGTGCTTCTTCTTGAGAGGACAAGGACGAGCAGGAGAGAATCTTGGTGGACTTAGGGTTTGGGACTTAGAGCGGGAAACACATGACTTTAGTATATAGGGGTATTTTCGTCTTTTTGTAATTGAAGATATATGTCAATTATTTTTTCTGAAAAAATATAGGGACATTTTAGACATTTAACAGTTTCAGTGATAGTTGACTAACGGACGTTAAGTCAAGGGGATGTTTTTGTAATATTTGAAACAGGAGGGTAAGTTGTTGTAATTAGGGTTATAGTCAGGGGATGTGTATGTAAATTTCCCTATTTATTTCAATATATTCCTCTTTGAAGTTTAATGATGATCTCATTTGTTGAATTATGCTGAAAATATTATATAGAGAATATACATAATGTGTTCATGTAAACAAAACTAACTATTTTTTGTTCAAACTAGTTCCATTGGAACTTATTATATTTTTGTATTCATAGGGATTACAGAATTTCATAATATACTTTTAGATGAAAACGATTGAAATTTCAAGATAAAAAAATGCAATTTTCAATATAATTCAGTCGTACAATTCGAATTTAACGCCCCTAATTTGGCAAGGGGGAGTATGGCCATCTTGTTTTTCACTAAATATGTGAAATGCCCGAAGCTAATCAAAATTAGGACTCCATTCAATCAAAGGTTCGTAATCAGCTAACGAGCTTCCGATTTAATTTCATCCATAAACTTTTGTTATTTCGTTAAAATTATATTTGACAATATCACATGATATATTCTAATGGTATGACAAATGATTAGAGATGGAATTACTTAAATAATCTTTTTATTTCAATTTCTAATTCAAAACATATTGATCACCCCATGTAGTGGTTATATGGTTTAATTCTATGTTTTTGATAATACAAGATTTAAATTTTAAAGTAACTAGTTACAGAAATTTAAATATAGTACACCACATCATATGTACAGTGTCGGCACAAAATGATTTTTCCATGATACCATGCCATGTTAAATTCTTCAATGATGAACTGAATCGATCCATAATGAGTGACCCACATACTTAAATATGGAGTAAAAATAATATACATTCACTTTAGAATTCTAATTTTGCACAAGTAAGACAATATTTAGTCCAAAATAATACAATTAAGAAAAACCCCGGCAATGTACTAAGGGAGACAAAGTTAATTAAGAAACCATTAACTGGCATAGTTTTCTGTGTCGCCTACTCCCTAATTAATTTCCATTACACGCATGACAGAGAAAATACAAATGGGGAAAATTGCATCTTCAGTCCATAGACAATTAGTAACTTTTGGTCTTGCATTATACATAATTGCATTTGTAATTTTGATCATCTCCTTTAAGTATATAATCTGCAAACTTCGATCATGTGAGACCAAAAAGTGCTAACATTAAATTATGGGAATATTTTTCGCCTCGGCTCAGGTTTCAAATCAATTGGTTATTAATTCTCTAATTTCTTTCTTCGAATCAACTACCTAATTTAACTACTGATTAGCTTTGTACAACAGTTAATTTACAGCTCCGATTCATGGGTCGATCTCCCCCTATCATCAAGCTAGCTAGCTGAGAATTTACTCTTGGTCGTCCCTTTGAAATATGTCATTTCCACATTAGTAGTCTATTATGTTGGGAACGAAAATGAGAATATTGTAAAGAATTTGAACAAAAAGTACATTGTAGTAGAGTAGTAGGACTTAATCGGACTAAAAATGCAATTTAATTTCCCGTACAAATGCATTAAACAAACAACACTATAACGTCCTCCTTGCTCCTCCATAATTTAGACCCCATCATTAAATCCTTAACTAGACTGAAAACCATTTCAATTCCAAAAAAGAAAGAGAAAAAAAAAAAACCAAAAAAAATGTCAATTCACGGAAAAACAAATTCAGAGGTGACGAGCCTAGCGCCTTCGTCACCAAATCGTGCAGTCTATTACGTCCAGCCCGTCGCGTGACTCACACGATGGAAAAAAGACGACGAACTCTTTCCATTCGACGCTGATACTGAGTTCGATGGGCTCACTGGGTCGCCACTCGCGTGACTCATCATCGACTCGGTATTCGGGCTCATTGAAGCTTTGTTCGCAGAAGTCGAGTAATGGGTCACGGCACCACCACCATCAGAAGGAAGAGAAGACTACAAGAAATTAGTCTTTTAGCTACGAAAAATTTCGTCGCCAAAAATCGAAATTTCGTAGCACGAAATAAGTTCGTCGCGAGGACCGTCACCAAAGCCGCGTCACTAAATGTGTTTGTGTGCGAAATTGTACAAGTCGTCCCCAAATATCCTAAATATTGCTACACTTTAGCATTTCGTCGCCAATCTAACTCATTAGTGGACGTTTTATTTCGTCCCTATATACTAAATTTTTTCTGCACAAAATTTATTTATAAAAATTTTCTTTTCTAGAAAGAACATTTCGTACCCAAATCTCATATTTTACCACAATTTGTACAGTCCAATACCTTTTACTATTTATAATTAAATATCTTATAAATTATATATTACAATAATCTATTTCATTTAATTGCTTTTCATTTCCATCAAGCATCAATAATCAAAATATAAAAAACATGATTAATAGATCATCATTCACTGAATTAGACAAATGAAATATGCATTCATCCATGTACAATTTTTACGAAACAAGTACAAACTTAATTTTCAAGTTTACAAGAATGTTAGAAACATATACATAGTTTAATTAAAGTGTTGCACTGTGGAAAAAGAGTCGGACTATATAGTTCAACTAACGAGATGATCACACTCATTAACTTACAAAAACTTGTGTGGTCGCATATGCCAAGAGTCGTGCTGCCACTGCTAAAATGAAGAAGCTAATAAGAACATTCAACTACAATGAACAATGAGAAGTGTATTCTAACGTATGCAAACTATACAAATACAAAGTAGACAATGACGTTATTTGACTTAACATTCAACTACAAACCGCATAGTATTTACTAGTTCCACAAAAGAATACTTTTCGATGTTATTAAAAGAATTACAACTACTGTATAAGTTAGATAAAAGTAACCTCTGAAAAAACATTAATTATACTTCAAACTTACCTAAGATAGGCTCGAAGCAACAAAAGTTATGAATATTGCTGTGAAATTGAGGCTTTTATAATTTAGTTCGAGTACCACGATATGATAATCAATGCTAAAGAAGCAAATAAAATATATGTACTCACCCATTTGTTGTTCCATGAATTAAAGCACTACCAAGAGAGAAGAATTCACATGCTTTTCGACAGAACTCCTGGCCTGACATAAAACCATATTCACAAACATGTTTGTTACGGAAAATAAAAGAGAAGAGTTAAGTTGCTTTCTTGTAGTGAGCAGATGTATGGCAATCTTCTACTGTCTCTAATTCTGGATATAAATACTATGTTCTTTTTCTTGATGATTACACAAAATTCTCTTGGATATACCTATTGCATGAAAAATCTGAAGTTTTTGGAAAATTTGCGGAATTTTATCAGATTGTGAAAAATATTTTCAATAAATCAATTTCTTTTTTCCAATCTGATGGGGGTCATGAATATGACAATAAAAAAATCAAAGAGTTTTTCCTTAGCAAAGGTATATACACCGTTTCTCTTGTCCTTATACCTCTGCTCAAAATGGTAGAGCTGAACGCAAACTTCGACACATTAATAACGTAGTTCGGTGTCTCTTATTTCAATCAAATTTACCACCACCATTTTGGGCAGATGCAACTCTTTATGCAGTTCACTTAATAAATAGACTTCATGTGCAAATACTTGATGGGATTTCTCCTTTTCAATGTCTATTTGGGAAAGAAACAGATTTTGCGCTCATTAAAGTATTTGGTTGTGTATGCTATCCATTTACCGCTGTAAATCACAAACCAAAATTAGCCCCGCGATCTTCACCTTGCATCTTTCTTGGAGTTTTTCCTAATCACAAGGGATTCAAGTGTCTAGATTCTTCGACAAACCGTCTAATTATCTCAAGGCACGTGAAATTTGTTGAAGAAGTATTCCCATATTCTTCCTTATTTCCTGATTCCACAACCTCAAAATCCTATACTAACTTGGGTCTTTCTAATATAAGATTTTGTGGAACAATGGTGTATATAAGATACTCAAATTTAACCACAAAAAAAAGTCAACGGTAAATTTGAGCCACAAATTTCGGTCAAAATGTCCCTTGATGATGTGGCATTGAACATGGCATTTGAAATTACCAAAAATTAGAAAATCCAAAATTACTAAATTGCCCCATCAGAAATTACCAAATTACCCTATCATAAATATGTATTATTCAGCCTCTCTACCTTCATTCATTTTCTACGTCTTCCTCCTTCTAAATCTTCAACAAAATCGCCACACCTAATCTACCCGATTAGCCCGTCTTTCCCAAATTCCCACCACCGGCCCTTCGCCTTTCCGGGTCTGGGTTTTTCGCGTCGTTTTAGTCGTCGTGGTTGACGGGGAAGAAAGAAATGAATGAATGTTCGGATGACCTCTCTACTTTCTGACGCTTTCTCGACGGAAGGCACCATCGGTCGATTGAGCCAGCAGCTTCCCTACCACCTTGTGCAAGTCAGAATGGCACCTCTTGCAAGATTTGTATTCTTGCCAGCTCCCAACCTTTTGAATCGATTACAAACCCTAGTTCCTCAGGTCAACGAAAATTCCTCTTCTGCTCCAACAAATCCCGCCACCCAATCTCCTCCCAAATTCGATTGAGATGTATTTGGGCTTTTCATGTTTTATTTGATGAATTAAAGTTTTGATTTTTATTTTCTTAATTTCCCGATTAATGTCTACTTTTAATTTTGTTTTGTTTTTGGGTTTTAATAATGAATTTACACGTTGCTGGGAAAGTGGTGCTTACTATCTTCTAATATCTATGTAATGATAAATGTGAGGCTTTGGTAGTGATAAGGTACGTGGATGCTCTATAAGTTATATTACTTTGGAGTTTGGACATTATTCTTTTGAAATGATTCAGTTTGATGATCACACCTCCGGTACATTATTCAGCAAAGGTTGTTGAGAGTTTTTACATTTGTGATTTGGCTTACTAGAATATGACTATATTTGAGGCAATTTGGATTGAATTAACTGTATTCTATCACTGAGTATGTACTTGTTTAGAAAGTTATTTTGCAATGTCCCATATATTTCTGAATATTTTTTCGAATTTGCTATTTATCGCACATGCTCCTTATGTAAAGTTGGTAGATTCTTAACGAGTTATGTGCTATACATATGGCGAAACTTGGGATTTTTCTGTAGCGTATAAAGAAATAGTAATCCTTGAATGGTAAAGGCTTAAACTCTTTGTGTAGGCGGTATTATTTCACTCAAGTCTAACAAGTGAGATTATTTATCATAAATGGTTGACGGTGAGATTCGGACACGGAACCTCTATATAGCCTAGCTCTTATGGTATATTGAATGATCACCTTGTTTAGAGCTTAAGCTCGTAGTAGAGAGACATTAAATGTTTTATCGTTTCTAAGAATAGCTCTTTTGTTGGATGGTTCTTTTTCTAGGTAAACTAAGTAGATTTTACTTGTGAAACCATGTCATGCTTGCTTCTAGATGGACCTGCACCATAATTAGAATTTCTCATTTCCAATCAATGTTATAGATCAGAGTGTATACTCATATTAACTATTTCCTTTTTATTTTCCCTTAATATATTGATATGTTTGCTATGTTGAAGTATATAAAAGATTTACCTTGATCAATATGTATATCCATGTAGGTCATTGGATCAAGTTTGGACAAGGAGAGAATTTCTGGCATTGACATAGCTTTGAATGACGGTGATATTTGGATGTTTGCAGGCCATGAGGTGTTTATTATAACGACTTCTGGTAATACACGAGGTTGGTTTATATATTTTCTTTAGTAGCATCTATTAAATGATGCAGAATTATTTTGATTTAGATGTGTTGTAAAAGTCAGTTGTAAATCAGGGCCTCTGTTATGCGGTTTGACCCCATAGGTGTCATCATTTTTGCATGACTCTTATTGTTTTCTATATTGCTATGAGGACACTTCAAGTTTGTTTA
This sequence comes from Penstemon davidsonii, assembly GCA_034814905.1. Lineage (NCBI taxonomy): Eukaryota > Viridiplantae > Streptophyta > Magnoliopsida > Lamiales > Plantaginaceae > Penstemon > Penstemon davidsonii. The sequence goes on from JAYDYQ010002688.1 coordinate 13,790,385, forward strand.
ATATGTATAAAAAATTTAACAGATCAAACTCGAGTTGTAGATCAAGTAGCTTTTTTTTACTTTCCATGCTAATTTCAAGTCATAAAATCTGTATTTTTGTTCTCTATATTGCTTACTCGATTTTCTGTTCTCGAAGATATTATCTGATCAAAATATATTTACGTTTCTAGATCCTAACCTTGTTAAAAAGGGAGAAGTTGTGTAATCCGTTCCTTCGCACTTGAAGTAAGGAAATTCGGAGGTCATTGAACATTTTTGAGTCGGCAGATGATGTGGAGGCCTTAGGTGCTATCCGTCGAGCCAAGGACAACATCTAGTTTCAATGAAGAATTTTGACATATATATACTGTCACTAGACATTGAGACTGATTTATGATGCCGAGAAATTGAGGTGAAGATGACAATTGGAATACATCATACCTTTCCATTGTATAGAAAAAATGAGTACATTTCATTCATGTCTGTAATATAAGTGATGTAGATGCATTGTTTGCAGTGTGTTAAAACAAGTTTTCATATAACTTGTGCTTCATCTAGAAGCCAAAATTTTGTAGTGTTAATGCAAATGAAATATGTATTGTTCAGTTTACTTTTTTGTACCTCTTATAGTCTGATAATGACATATGCCCTTTTTTCGTTTTCCATTTAATTTTCCCCCATGTTGTAAATTGTGTCAGGGTTAATGCTGTTGGTAGCCATATGATGAGCTTTGGGCTCTATTTTTCCTTGACAATGTTAATGGCATGTAATATAGTAAAAAACCAAACAAATTCAAGTCAAAACTAGTGATTAAGGAAAAAGATGTCTTGACGATATTCATATCATTCAAGCTAACTAATGGGCAATTTACCATAGGACAAAATAAAAACATTTAGTATCTAAACATATAATTTTTTCTGCATCCAATAGGGAAATTCAAAGTGAAATTGCATCATTCTGCGATTGGTCATTCACATCCCACGCCAACTTGTTAGCCTTGCATTTATACAAGTATAGTGCTACGCGACGCCTAGCGAGTTTCGATTTCTCCTGCAGTGAAAATACACCATAACAAGTTAGTAGCGTGCCACCCATATTATTATTTAATTAATTAATGCCAATATTGAAATAATAAATATTAACCTCATTTAAGGCCTTATAAAAACCTTGTTTGAACATCATAAACAAGGACACGTACAACCCACAATCATACCTAAAAAATGTGGAATGCTTTTATTATTGATTAGTGGAGATTTATGACAGTCTTTAATCAATGCTAACAAAAAAAACAAAAATTACCCGATCGGTTGTGTCAGTGTCGCAGCATACTCATAGTTAAAAGTTTCTCTAATATTTTTGATTTTATATTTTTCACCCGTGCAACAACATATCCAACCTCTCAACCTGCAACATTAACAATACACACAAAACATGCAAATTCAGCTATCATATGCAAATGTAGTCGTTGTTGTTAATGGTGCAAATATTAGTTGCATCCGACGTGCCAGTGGTGCAACTATAGCCATACAAGAAACAAAGGGTGTTCCTGATAAGATGACTGTTGAAATAAATGGCTCTGCATCGCAAGTCCAGGCAGCACAGCAGTTGATACAAGTAATCCTCAATATCCCTATATGTTACTATATGGCCCGTATGTGTTGTTTTAGTTTTCCAACAACAAAAGATTTGATAAGTTAAGAGACCTAAGTTTGAGACAGGAAAGAATGCCAGCACTATTGTAGTACATAGATTTAAATTATTCATTGGAACCCACTTAATGTGTATATCGATCAATCGAACATACTATCTGAAATGAGAAAAGAAATAGGTTGCAATTTGCTCTATAATGGCATCAGTTGATATTGACTCTTTTTTTTTTTTAGTTTAATTGCCATCAGAAGGCTGTGGAGAACAAAAACCTACTAGAATTTTCGACAAACTGATGAAAACAATATAATCCCAAGAAAGTACACGTAACATACTTGCAAGATCTCACGATACAATTCATAATTCAGTGGCTAGTTGTATCAAAACTATTTCAGCACCTGGCTTCAACTTACTTTTGGCAGCAAGCTTTTCCTGTATTGCTAATTGATATTGCCTCTTTCTTGTATAAATTGAAAATTCAAGCATCATATCATTAGTTGTCTTATCACCAATTTTATATGGTTCACTTATCACCAACTAACCATAATAAAGTAAAATAAGCCCAAATCCTCATCTATCTTCATGAAACCCTAAACTTAATTTTATATGTTCTGATTTAACAATTTTTTTAAACATATAACTAAATAAATCATAGAATGTCAAAAACCATAGAATCTATTCAAAAAGTCGAAATCCGCATTGTGAAAACTGAAAACTCAAAAAAAATTGTACTACGATAACAAATACTCAAAATTGTATAACAACCAACTCCATACCTATCACCCTTCTTGGTTGCTGCCTTGGTGACCTTGGCTCCAGATGGGTCATTCTTGTCAACACACGCTGAATACAATAGATAGAGAAAAAAAAACCAAATTTTCGTAAATATGAAGAATTCATAATGTAATCGAAATTCTGGAAAAAAAGAGAGAGCAATCAGAAAATAAAGTTGACTAGTGTTAAGAGGTTAATGTTTTGGAGAAATTGAAGCAACAAAATTAAAAGATTTTCTCACCTCTCACTCTTTCTCTTCACAGCCGTGTAGTAGACATTTTTTTCTTTCTTCAAAATTTCAAACTTTATCAGAGAAAACAAATCCCTAATTTTTCTTTATATGGAGAAGAAGCGATGCAGAGCAGATTAAAAGAGGACCAATATATATATATATATTAAAAGATGTGATTAAATGATAGATTTGAAAAGGATAATTTTGTCTTTAGAGAGATTTAAAAAAGGGTAATTTTGTCTTTAAGAAAATATATTATTTAAATTAAAATTTTAAAATGACACGTGTCATCAAGATAAATGATATCTTATGTGCTCCCCATCCCTCGAAATCTCATTTTAGACGACCCCTACTAACTTGGAGTTTCTCTCTTGCACTACTGAAAAACATTTACTCCCTGAGTTATCTCATCCATTGACTCCAAGATTAAATCATCCAATCCCCGTTACGTCGCTATCTTTGCGACCAACTAACAAAAATTAATTCTTCCTCAAAACAACATGAAAATTCTCCAACCAATTCAACCTCAAATCAACAAAAAAATTCCTCACCTCCTAAAATCATATCTCCTTCTATATCAATTAGTTTGTCTAACCAACCTGAAATACCAACCTCCACTCCATCTCAAACAAATCCTTCTGGTTCTTCTTTACCGGAAAATATATCGCCTCAAATAGTGGAACCCCGCCAAATGGTTACCCTTTCCAAAACTGGTTCACTGAAACCCAAAATCCTTCCTTCCATGATTGCTTGCTCCACCGAGCCTACTATTCCGATGGAACCAACATGTATTTCTCAAGCAGTCAAGGATGCTTGTTGGCGTCAAGCAATGAGCGAAGAATACAATGCACTTCTTTCAAATGGTACTTAGACCCTTGTTTCTCCTGCTCCTGATCAAAGTATTGTTGGAAACAAATGGGTTTATCGGATAAAATATAACGCAGATGGAACCATAAGTCGATTCAAAGCTCGACTTGTTGCTCAAGGCTTTTCTCAACAACCTGGAATTGATTTTGATCAAACTTTTGCTCATGCTTCTCTCTTTGGCTCTTCATTATAATTGGTCTATGCGACAATTAGATATGTCCAATGCATTTTTACATGGTTATCTCAATGAAGTTGTATACATGAAACAACCTCATGGTTTTGTGCATCCAGAATATCCAAATTATGTGTGCAGGCTGGATCGTGCCTTGTATGGCTTGAAACAATCACCCTGAGCATGGTTTTTACGGTTAACTGTATTTTTACTTGATATTGGCTTCAAACAAAGTACTTCTGATCACAGCATGTTCATTTTGCGACGAAATTCTGATATTGTTATTATCTTGATTTATGTTGATGACATAGCTGTTTTCGGTTCCTCTAATTCTTTGATTGTTGAGCTAATCAAACACATGCAAGTCGAATTTTCTATGAAGGACTTGGGGCCTCTTCGTTTCTTTTTGGGCATTGAAATTTTACCAAATTCTTCGGGCATTCATTTATGTCAAAGAAAATATATCAAAGACTTGCTCCGGAAGTATAATATGCCAAACGCCAAACCGGTACTTACACCGCTTCACAGTAAACAAAATTGGTATCCTACTGATTCTCCTATCCTTTCTGATCCATCAATATACAGACAAATGGTTGGAAACCTCCAATATCTTTCTTTCACTAGGCTTGATATTCAATATGCTGTGAACTTAGCATCTCAACATCTTCATCAACCTCACGAAAACCACTTACAGTCTGTCAAGCGTATTTTGAGGTATTTGGCCAACTCTTCTACTCATGGCTTACAACTCTATAAAATTTTTGTGTTGAATCTCTCTATATATTCGAACTCGGATTGGGCTGGTTGTGAACAAAGTCGGCGATCTACTACTGGCTTTTGGACGATGAACTCTATCGAAAGGCTTGACTCTCGTCTGTATGTTGTTGATGCTGCATATTGGGCAGCTCATTGAGTTCGTGAAATGTGGGGTTTGCTCCAAAGCTACATATCATGATATCAATGTCTTCGTGGTGTGATACATGCAACAAGTGCTTTTGATGAATATCACCACCGGTTTATCTGCCGTCAGACTCTCCATCGCCTCCATATATGCGACGGAACTCTAATGCTCCAAAGCTTACCCTAACTATTTGTATGGTAACAACAATTGTCCCATGGCAGAAGCTCGCAACTAATTGTGTGGGTGGGATCACAATCGAATACTTTGGGGGCTTGTGTGTTAATACTCTATAAGATTCGGTTATGCACTTTTATTAATACCAATTGATTTTTGGGCAACTGGTAGCCTCTGAAGTCCTACATTTCTTTGAACTTTAGAATTACCATGTTCGGTTTGGATTTGTCATTGTAAATTTTATAGATATTATTATATATTTTTTGATGTAATGATGCCAGTTTCAATAAAGAAAACAAAAGAAAGATTAGCCTAATACACTGACGACAACGAGTGGCATGTACAATTACTTAGGTGTGATGTATTTTAGCATGATCACGACAAATGCGATGAAAATTTATCTTATGTGTCTAATTTATTTGGGTAATGTGTCTCCGAAATATGTTCAGAAAATTTATATGACAAGCATAATATATGCAACTAGGGTAATATCTTATTGAAATTTTTTCGAGAATATACATTTCGGAATCGTTTCGAAAATATTAGGAAAAATTATAATTTTTTTTACTAAATTAAGATAAATAAGAGAGTCCAAGATAAACAAATAATTTCGAAATTACTACTTATTTTCAATATCATTTATCCAAAAGTGAAACCTTTTCGTTTTCGACGAAAACACATGAATATTTTATCGTTGGGTTGGATTATATTATTAAAAAGTGATCATTCACATGATAAATTCTATATTATCCCTTATACCTACACAATTTTAAAGGAAAATAACGATCTTGATGCAAGTGTGATAAATTCAATATTGTCCATTCACATGATAAATTCTACTATTATTAAGCAACACAATTTTAAATTTTAAAGAAAAACAATGAGCTTGACGCAAATGTGATAAATTAAATATTGTCCTTTACTAAGCTATAAAATTTTGAAGAAAAAATAAGAGCTAAATGCAAAAAAATACCGCATGTGCTTTGTTTAATAGACAAAATTTATGATGTGTTATTTTAATTAGGAAAAAACCCGAGTGTTATTTTTTTTTTTAAAAAGATCCATTTGAAAATTCTTTATAAATCAATATTGATGTTACTAGGGAGTTATTGTCAATTTTCAAAGTTAAATAGGGGGATAATTGATAATTTTTTGATTAAGAAGGGTGCTTTTGCCTTTTTATTTAAGATACAACAGGATCGGCCTTGAGGTTAAGCCGCACGTGTGGCCGCTTAGGCCCACCGACGTGCGAGGACCTCCGAAAAAAAAATTACATATGTACATATATATAAATAAATATATATGTATATTGTCAAAAGGTGATGCCGTCCAATTGGTAGAGTGCTTGTATATCATGATAAGGGTACTGGGTTTGAAACCCCTATCTTTTTATTGTTGTGTTTTACCTTTTTATTTTTTGTTATTTGTGGAGCCCAAATTTTAATATGGAAAGCACAAAGGCACCACTGAAGTTTTGGATATAAGGCCCAATTTACATTCATAAATACTTTAGTGGAACCCCATATTCTAGACTAGGTGACTCATAAGTTAAGATATATATTGTCTAAATAAAAAAAGTAAAAAAAGAAATTATATTGTAATTTCAAATTTATTTGGAGTTGTGAGCCATGTGACCAAGGAATCCATAGGTATATATCAGAATTTAAATAGTTTAGTGTTCAACCTTTGAGGCAAATTTAATTAAATTATACTCATATTTGTATATCATTAATGGATGTTATCTGACTTGAATTTAATATTAATATGTTGCTTCATAGTCTAAAATTAATACATTAGATAAAATTGTATCTCGTATTACCGATGCTTTTCACAAAGCGAGATTATATTTGATTCATTACTCGTTATTGATTCTTGTTTTTCTAATTAATAGTTTTTATTTTAGATTAATAGGTTGTTTTAAAAAATTTGTATTAGTTATTAACATAATATAGGTAAATGTAAATTTAAGGGCCACATTCTTAAAGTCGGCTGACGGCCACCAAAAACTCAAGTCCGGTCCTGCTCGCAATGACAACATGTGTCGGTACATACAATATGATTTGAAGTTCTTGAGTTTGAATCCCACAAGGAAATATGGGTATTTTTCTAATTTCTTATTAGTCTTACTAATTAGTTATAAAATATTGTAATTTGCTAGTGCAATCTGTCGATATTGTGATATAATTAATGATCTAATTCACCATTTTGCTCAAAAGAAATATAGTTAAATGCAAAAATGTATCTTGTGATTTGCCTAATTTACAAAACTCTTCTATATTATTTTAATTAGTAAAAATCATCCGTGTTATTTTCTTAGTAGCAAAACCTCCTATTTGAAATTCCTTCATAAGTCAATAGGAAGGTTATAGTCAATTTTTTTAAATGAACATGGGGTTAAACTTTATTTTCAAAGTAAGTGATTTTATCAAATTTTTAGGTGAATATGAATGCTTTTGTATTTTACGATAATATATAATTATTATTATTTCTGCAAAATATGTACTTTGACTTGATAGAAATATTTTTGCTAATAAAAAATAGTACATGATGAGTTTTTACTAATAAAAATAATACATGATATTTTTTTCCTAACAAATCTTGGGGGAGATTTTTGCATTTTAGTCAAAAAAATATAAAGATCCGATCCATTAACCCAAACGGAATAATGAAATCAACATGTTTTTTTTTTTTTTTCGAATAATGAAATCAACATGTGACCCTGTCTTGTTTTTTCTGTATAATAAATTAGCATAGTGGTCGTTGCGCTGGCAACATGTGTCGGTACAAACAAACAAAAATTCTGTTGTAGTGAATGAATGCCCTCTTATTTGATTCATTTTGGAAAAATAATATTTGTAATTTCATAATGAGAAATCACACTTTATCTCATTATTTTTGAGCTATTTTGCACTTTATCCTCTAATTATTTTACTATTGCACTTGTCTTCTTTAACTTTTAAAACTATTGCAGTTTACATATTTGCTGTTTGAAGATGACCATTAGGGATTTAAATATTACACGGTAAAAGTTTAGTGAAGTTTTATGAAATATTTTTTTTTTCGTGTGTAAATATCATCATATCTTAATTTTCGATTAAAATGTAGTGAATTTTCTTACATCCTTCAAATGTTTGTCTTTTAACTTTATCAATTTCACCTCATTTCATAGGAATATGGAGCAAGACATGGAAACATTTTGGCCCCGTTTGAAAAGTTCAGATATGATTTGAAAAAGTTTTGTGTGTTGATGTTTTCGGGTGAAAAGTTAATGACAAATATCACATCAAAGATTTAATAAAAGTAGGATATAATATTTTATGGTGTAATACTTGAGATTGTGATTGTAATATTATTGTTATAATTGAGATGATGATTGTAATAATATTGTTGTAATATTAATTTATATAATTGAATGTAGGTGTAAAATTAAATAGTACTACATATTTTTTATTCATAGTATATTTAAAAGTTAATATAGTAAATTAGTAACAATAAATTCATAAATATATATATAATTAATAATGATTAAATGATCATTTAAAAATAATATAGTGATGATTAAACTTTTCATTGGTATATAATTAATAATTAATACACAATAATTTAAAATAAAACAATAAATGAGGATTCATTTGATGAAAATAATATCACTCAAAACATAAGCATATATGCATTCTTCATTACTAAACATCTTTCTGGTAGTTGAGAGGATGGTGAATTTAGGGAGAAAGATACAAAAATTGTAAGAAAAATGTTGAAGATGATGAGATAAAGCCGTGTGAAAATTTGAAGATGACAAGACAAGTGAGAGATTAAAGACAAAAAAGCTGGAGAGGAGAGAGAACTTTATTAGTGTAAGGAGAGAGACTTACCAACTTGTCTATGACGTATTCAAAGCCTTTGTCGGGCAATTAATTCATATTTATGTCTGTGCCCCATGCTTGTTTCGGCAATTGTGATAGAATAATATTTGTCCATTCACATGATAAATGATTAAATTCACTCCCATAGCTTTTTTTTAATTATCGCTTTTATAAAAAAAATTATTTACTTGTTGTTTTAAGAGGTCATTGTAAAATTAATTTTTTTTCTTTCAATTTTACCTTTTTTGTTAAAGCTTGTAATTAATACTAATTAATGATGTGATTATTTGATTAAAATGGTATTTTGGGATTTTTGTTTTAAAAAATTGACTATTTATTACATTTTTTAATTTGTGTGCAATCCTCTAAAGCAATAAATAAAAAAAACGAAGAGCGTATATTATTAAGATACAAAATTTCAAAGAAAAATAATGAGCTTGACTCAAGTGTGATAAATTAAATATTGTCCATTATTAAGCTATAAAATTTTGAAGAAAAAAATAAGAGTTAAATGCAGAAAATACCTCATGTATATTGTCTAATTGACAAAATTCATGTTGTGTTATTTTAATTAGCAAAAAAAATTGCAGTGTTATTTTTTTTATTAAAAAAACTCATTTAAAATTTCTTTATTAATCAAATCAAATACATTTTGCACCATATCTTCTTTACAAAAATACTAACAAAGAAGTATTTTATAGAAGCGCGTTTTAAATGAATAGACTTGCAAGTCCAAGTCAAATTGCCAAAGTCTTCTTTTTTCAAATTTTTTATTTACAAATAAGCCGTCTGATTATCATTTAAGTGGTGGCAAGTTGATAGTTACATGCAACAACTTTTTAATACAGTATATATTAATTAGATCTTGAATTAATTACAGCTTTTTACACACTCAACATAATCTAATCTAATCTAAAAAACAAAATCTCATTGCTTTCTTGCTGCCATCAAAATCTCATTTCTTACTATGGCTTATGCTGTTCTTGCATCTCTATTTACCACTACAGATCAAATGTTGAATCCTGATCCCTATTCAATTCCTTGCAATAGGGAAACAATTGAATCTCTCCACAAAAATATTGCTACTTTACTGTCCTTTTTGGAAAATAGTCCACCTCATAGCTACCAAACAATCAAGAGTTTGGAGGCAAAAATCAGAGATGTAGGATATGAAACAGAAGACATCCTTGAATCCCATATAGCAAAACATTTCCGGTCAATTTCCGAAAGTGATAACAGTATCGATATGTTATCTAAAGCCTTGGAGGATGTTATGAAAGAATTTGAGTCCTTAAAGGAAGATGTGAAGAAGATCCAAAGTACTGGTAATTTTGATGGCTTACTAGAGCAGAAGATGACCTCCCTCTCTGTTGTTCCTTCTAGGCCGACTGGAAAAAGAAAATTTGTTTTGTTAGACGAGAATTTTATGAACCAAATGAAGGAACAACTTGTTACAGAAGAATCTAGACTCAAAGTCCTCCCAATAGTAGGCATGGGAGGCATCGGAAAAACTACTCTCGCTAAAGCTCTACTTGATGATCCATTCACTGTGAATCGTTTTGATATTCGTGCTTGGGTCACAATATCTCAACAATATCGCATCCAAGATGTTGTTCAAAACCTTCTCAAGGACATCAAAGTAAGAAGTATAAAGACAGACATCGGAGTAGATCTGGATGGAAATGTTGGTCTCCACAAAATTTTGTTTAATAGGAGGTATCTAATAGTATTGGATGACGTGTGGGAAACCAAGGCTTGGGATGAATTACAAAAGCTGTTTCCAGACAACGATGATGGAAGTCGAATCATGGTCACTACTAGGCAATCAAAAAGTAGCTACATATGCCACCAAATCTCATACTTATGAGATGAAACTTTTAAATGACGACATGAGTTGGGATCTACTCCGCCAAGAGTTATTTGCACAAGAAAACTGCCCATCAGATTTGGTCGAAATTGGTAAGGAGATTGCCAGAAAGTGCCATGGACTTCCATTAGCAATATCTGTGATTGGTGGACTTCTCTCCAAGGAGAAGATGACTCCGAAATATTGGGAACATGTTGCACACAATATAAAGTCAGTCTTAACTGAGAAAGATGATCAATGCTTAGAGATATTATCTTTAAGTTATAATTACTTGCCTCATCACTTGAAACCATGTTTTCTTTATATGGCAGCTTTTCCAGAAGATGTAATTATTGGAGTCTCTATTCTTCCGAAGTTATGGGTTGCTGAAGGATTTGTGAAACCAAGTTCTACAAACATGGAAAAGGTTGCAGAGAAGAACTTGAAGGATCTTATTGAAAGAAATCTTATTTTGGTTGACAAACTTAAATATAATGGGAAACCCAAAACCTGCATAATTCATGATCTCGTAAGGGACTTGTGCATCAAGGAAGCTCGAAAAGAAAAGTTTCTTTATGTTTTGAATGACTTCATTGACTTTAATCCTAAAGAAGCTAAAGCTCAGCGTCGACTGAGCATTATTCCAAGTGTTATAGAAGATGAGGACATTGAAGACAAATTTAATCTAATTCAGTCAATGCCAGGTACTCGTTCTTTTTTTTGCTATAATAATGATGTTCCAAGATTTAAATGTGGTTCCGAATTGTTAAGGGTAATAATCCCTATAGAAGGTTACACTCAATGCCCAAAAGAAATTACCGAGTTAGTTAACTTAAGACTGCTTGTGGTTAAGAAGCTTGATGATCCGATGATTCCTTCTTCAATGTCCAAACTCTGGAATCTTCAATACTTTTTTACTTTTGGTTTGTGGAGATACATTACTCTTCCATCAGATATTTGGAATATGCCACAATTAAGGTGTCTACAGGTAAAAAAATCTCTCCTTCCTCCACTTCCTACCGGAACAGAAATGCCAGTTTGTGTCCTTAAAAGCCTCGAGACACTTTTTGTAATAGAAAATTTTAGATGTGAGGATGAGATTCTTGTCAGAATCCCAAATCTTAGGAAATTGAAAATTCAATATTATGACAAGGATATTACAGATTGGTCGTATTATCATCTCCAAAATCTTGTCAATATGTCCAAACTTGAAACTCTTAGATGCGATTTTAGTAATGTAATCTGCAGGGAGACACTTGCTGCGAATCTTGCCTTTCCAGTTTCATTGAAAAAATTGACTTTACGTAGTTGTAAGATTTCATGGGAACATATGAAAATTATTGGTGTCTTGCCTAATCTTAAAACTTTGAAACTACGAAATGAAGCCTTTGAAGGCCCTACGTGGGAAACCGTTGAAGATAATTTCAAGAAACTCGAATACCTTGAGATTATGGAGCATGATGGTCTGAATGAATGGAGAGTTGATGATGCTAATCATTTCCCGAGCCTCCGAGTCCTTTTTCTTTGTTGGTGCCTATATTTGGAAGAAATCCCATCTTCTATTGGAGATATTCCGACACTTGAAAGAATTGAGGTGGAGTATTGTAGTGACGGTGTCGTGTCTTCAGCCGAAAGTATACAAGAGAGCAATGATGACATTAAACTTATTATCCTTAGGAATGAATAAAATGTCATTTGATGTTAAGTTGAAAATTATACATCTTTTTCTGTATCCCATTTTATTTGGATAATTTTGTTCTTTATGATGTAGTAATTTTTATATAATAAATTTGTGCTACTGTCAATTTACCCTTTGAATGAATAATGTTCAATTTACCCCTTGTTATTTTAAAAAAACACTTTACTCCCTATGTAAATTTTAAAGGGGCAATTTACCTCTTTCGGCTAAATAGTGTAACCCACTCGTCAAAACTGAGAGTTGGCATAAAATGTGTTTTTGTAATATATAGGATGGCAAAGCGTAACATTTATCATAACACAAGGTAAATTGTCATATTTATCATAACACAGGGGGGTAAAGTATCACGTTTTTCGTAACATATGAGGTAAAGTGCCACATATAAGACATGATAGTTTTGTCAGTTTTATATTTTTTTAAGTTTAAAAGTCTTAGGAAGGTTGTGTAAAACTTTTATAAGATTACATGAGGGTAAAATGCTCTTCTTTAAATCACAGAGAGGTAAATTGAACATTATGCCGATCACAAAGAGATAAATTATCATTAACTCTAATAAATCTCTTCACAATTAAGCATGTCGATAATTATTTATATCACGACCATGGATTCAACAACCGAAGAAAAAACATCCATAAATATAATTGAAATCAAAGTTATAATAAATTGCGTATTATTACAGCTAAGGACACCCGTCCGTCTAACAGTAAGAAGTGTATGTGATCTTGAAATATTAAATCAAATCTCCTTGACAATGCTAAGCAGTTACCAACTAGTCAACTACATAGTGTCTTTTTGCCCACTGCTAAAGAAGGTCATTCACAAATTGTTGACGCAACAGTGCAATTAATGATTTAATGGTACAATATAAGCAAATTGGGAAAAAGAATCTATTAATACTTTATGTTCACTTTAATAATGCTACAGTATTAATGGATTTCTTAGAATGATCTCGTTTTTATGAACGATTCAAAACAAAATTATCCTATTGGTCCCATATTCGATAGAGGTATTGAAATAAAAATACTATTCTTTGGTTAGCGTCTATATTATTGATCGTGTTACTTGTATACCATTTTTGGTAGTAGATTGATCATGAATCAAAATAGAATTAATAAATACGTACCATGAATCAAAAGTTTCTATATATTTCTATGGTAATTGGGGAAGAGTTTTCTTTTGGTCAATCGAAATGAGAATATAGAGTAATTTTCATTTCACCATATTTCTTTAGTTTATAACTTTTTTCAAATGTTTTGTATTTTTAATTTATTTTTTGAAAGTTTTCTAGAAGTTATCCAAAAGTTGTTAATATTGAAATGGAATTTTAATCCATTCCAAAAGCTTGGACCAATATTGCTTCTTCAAATATTAAGTTGAAGTATTGGAAATATTTTAAAGTGGAGTACGTTCCCTACTACCGCGAAAACTTGAGATCCTGCCATTTAAACATTCCGTTGGGCCTAAAACTTTTCTGTTTTTAGGGAATTGGGCCCAATTGGTTCACAAGTTCAAAATTCCAGCCCAAATAAATAGTACATGTGGGTCCTCGTGTAGATGATTGAGGCTTGAGGCCCAATAATTCTTATTTATTTCAATATACTGTATTTTTCTTTGAAGGTGAATGGTGATCTCATTTGTTGAATTGTGCTGAAAATTATATAGAGAATATACATGATGTGTTTATGTAAACATAACTAATTATTTTTGTTCAAACTAATCCCATTGTAACTTATTATATTTGTTGTATTCATAGGGATTACAGAATTTCATATGGAAAATAGTGGATTTTTTTTTACCATAACAATAAAAAAGCAAAAGAAAATTACAAGGAAAAAACCAGGGAAAAAACCCGTCACAAAAAATGGAAACCGGAAGTAAAGCATAATTAAAAATGCCTGTAAAGTTGTTTTGCTGCCCAATTGAAATTTCTAGACACAAATTTAAACCTCCATTTGGGCCACTTGAACCAATTTTTTTTTTTTATATCTCAATCAGAAGTAGCTTTAACCCAACCAGGAGGGGGTCTTTGCCAACCTCTGCTGAGGCAACCTTTTTTGGCCAGAATTTTTTTATTCGGTCAAGCTTTCAAGTGATCCTTCGTCCTTAGTTTGGATGGAGGGAAGGAGAGTGGTGAAAGGCTGGGGCTGTTGGCCATGAGTGAGGCTGTTGCGGTAAAATCAGATGGATTCCATTGTGATTGCCAAAAATATCGAAAATTCCTCACGGGTCGAATCAGAGGGGAAAAGCGTGGACATGCAATCAAGTAAAAGAGAAATACAATTAGAGATAGACAAGTGATCAGGAACAAAAGATAACTTATAGTTCCATTTTGACCAAAACCAAATACGTTCAGCAAATGGGCATTTAAGGAAAAGATGATCAAGATCTTCCGAATCAGAGGAGCAGATGGGGCATTGGAGGGCAGGGATGTTGAATAGAAGGTTGAGCCTAGTACGGGTGGGAATTGTTAGAATTATTATTCTTGTCAGTCTAATAATGTGGACTTACATGTTAATTAATTGTATATGATAGGCTATTTCATATATGTGCCTAATTAATTGTGATCTAATAATAATAATAATGAGGTACTAAGAAATATTAGTTAATTAAGTATGGACTCTTTATATGTGTAGAGACATAATTGGACTGTAACTGTTCTTGATGAGCTGACAGTTAGAGTCCTACTAGAGTTAGTGTTAATACTCTCCTATGTATAGGGTTATTGTCCCTAAGCCAATTCATACTTTTACTTTCATCTTTCCCATCTAGAGAAAGCTAAGACAATAGTGAAAAAGGCTTAGAAGACCACAACCCCCAAAATTCATCTTTATGATTCTTTTGCTACTCTATCAATGGATTCAGGTACGCGTCTCTTTAACATAAACGTATCTTGCTTAATCACCTGCATGTGAATAGGTCATGAGATATGTATGATTCTATGGTTTACATATTTCATGTTTTCATAGCAGATCTGTCAAAATCTATCAATGGTGTCATTAAGAATTTTCCAAAGGAAAGTTTTGCGGCGGTCATGGAATTTTGCACTCCAAAGCTTAGGCCAAGAAATGGGGGAATGATAGGCATATTTAGAGGAGAAGGCACTATTATTAACATTTAATATCTGAATATTGATTTATGAATTGATATATGAATGATGATTGTATGGATAATTGATTGAATAGATGATGATAATAACAGCAGATGAAGAAGAAAGAAAAGAAAATACTGAATTTGTATATCAATGAAGAAGAAGTTAAAATCTGCGTACAAACAGAAGTGAAAAATACTCCTTATATAACAAACTAAACTAACAGGGGTAAAAAGGTAAAAACAGAAAAGAGAAAAACAAACAAAAGAAATAGAAGCGTGTAACGCTTCTTTAACAAGAAAAATATATACAGAAAAGAAATTAAATTCCTAATCTTCAAATCCCTAATTTTCTTCAATACTGAAATTGGGAATTTCAGTCTTCAACGGTCATCTTTTCTTCTTCGCTTACCTTAAGATCATCGACAGTTGAAGAAGAAAAGATGACCGTTGAAGACTGAAATTCCCAATTTCAGTATTGAAGAAAATTAGGGATTTGAAGATTAGGAATTTAATTTCTTTTCTGTATATATTTTTCTTGTTAAAGAAGCGTTACACGCTTCTATTTCTTTTGTTTGTTTTTCTCTTTTCTGTTTTTACCTTTTTACCCCTGTTAGTTTAGTTTGTTATATAAGGAGTATTTTTCACTTCTGTTTGTACGCAGATTTTAACTTCTTCTTCATTGATATACAAATTCAGTATTTTCTTTTCTTTCTTCTTCAACTGTCGATGATCTTAAGGTAAGCTCATCTCCATTTTTATCTGTTAATAACTATACTAATATGCATTGACAATATCAAATAATATACTCTCTTATGAAAACAACTGAAATTTCCTGATCAAATATACAATTTTCAATAGTACAATGCGACCCTATTTTGGCAAGAGGGAGTATGGCCATCTTGTTTTTCACTAAATATGTGAAATGCTCGAAGCTAATCAAAATTAGGACTCCATTCAACAAAGGTTCGTAATCGGTTAACGAGCTTCCGATTTAATTTCATCCATAAACTTTTGTTATTTCGTTAAAATTATATTTGACAATTTCACATAATATATTCTAATGGTATGACAAAAGATTATAGATGGAATTAATTCAATAATATTTTTATTTCAATTTCTAATTCAAAACATATTGATCACCCCATGTAGTGGTTATATGGTTTAATTCTATGTTTCTGACAATACACACAGAAAATAATTTTTTTAAAGTAACTAGTTACAGAAATTTAAATATAGTACACCACAACATCTGTACAGTGTCGGCACAAAATGATTTTTCGATGATACCATGCCATGTTAAATTCTTCAATTATGAACTGAATCGATCCATAATGATTGACCCACATACTTTAAAAATGGAGTAAAAATAATATACTTTCACTTTAGAATTGTAATTTTGCACACGTAAGACAATATTTAGTCCAAAATAATACAATTAAGAAAAACCCCGGCAATGTACTATGGGAGACAAAGTTAATTAAGAGACCATATTTATTAACTGGCATACTTTCTGTGTCGCCTACCCCCTAATTAATTTCCATTACACGCATGACAGAGAAAATACAAATGGGGAAAATTGCATCTTTAGTCCATAAAATTAGACAATTAGTAACTTTTGGTCTTGCATTATAAATAATTGCATTTGTAATTTCGATCACATCACCTCCTTTAAGTACATAATGTGTAAATTACATTCACGTGAGATCAAAAGTGCTAACATAAATTACGTGAATATTTTTTGCCTAAGTTCGGGTTTCGAATCAGTTAGCTAAGAATTCTCTGATTTCGTCGAGTCAACTAGCTAATCTAACTATTGATTGGTTTTGTACAATATTTAATTTACAGTTTCGGTTCATGGGTCGATCTCCCCCTATCATCAAGCTAGCTAGCTGAGAATTTAGTATTGGTCGTCCCTTAGTGCAGTTGACAATTCGCGAAATATGTCATTTCCACAATAGTCTACCAAAAATGAAAATATTGAAAAGAAGTTGAAAAAAAAGTACATTATAGTAGAGTAGGACTTAATCGGACGAAAAATGCAATTTAATTTCCCATACAAATGCATTAAACAAACAACACTAGGCATCTCCAATCCCGGGGGTTAGCCCCCGGGGTGAGAGCTCTGGGGTGCCCCTGTCCCTGGTTAGTCATCTCCAATCCCGGGGTTTTCACCTTCAATTAATTTTAATTTCAATTATTCCCCACTCTCATCATCATCATAATAATAATAACAATACAAATAAGAACAATAATGGTAATAATAATAATATTAAAATTTATAAATTAATAATAATAATAATAATAATAAAATCATTGGATGCTTATATGATGCGTCATAACGCAATACGATCGGTAGATGTCAATCGTAGTCTTTTTTTTTAAAGTGTTTGTCAAAATGTATTTCAATTATTTCTTATTTTTAAATTGTATATCGTATTGTTTAAATTGAATCATATTGAAATTTATTTCCAAAGATTCGTATTAAATATATATCCAATTATATTCTAATTAATTTTAAAATTAAAGATTTCAAAATTATACCTTGTGGTAATTGCAATTTATTAAAAAGAACATAAAATTTCAATACAAAAACTTATTTAGAAAAATGTGAAAAATAAATTATATATGTACAAATTAATTAGAAAAAGAAAAAAATAAGGTCATCTCCAACCCGGAGGGCTTTTCACAGCCCAGGGGTGTCAATCTCCACCCGAGTGAATCTGCACCCCCTGAGCACCGTCTCCAACCCACAGGGCTATCTCCTCCAATTAATTAAAAAAAAAAACTTCCCCACTCTCACATATATTATCTATAATAATAATAATAATACGGTTAATAATAATAATAATAATAATAATAATAATAATAAGGTTAATAATAATAATAATAATAAGGTTAATAATAATAATAATAATAATAATAATAATAATAATTGTAGAGACAATAATAATAAAATTAAGCATAATAATATTACATCGGGGACAAGAAAAATAACAACGATTACACGAAAACAACAACGAAATTGCAACGATGGAGACAACATAGAAAATGCAACATTGGCCATTGGGAAAATAATCAAAATCGTTGTTTCCTGGATTAGACGATCCTCCTCCAAATAAGTCTTTTCGAAGCTGTTTTTGTTGTATCTGTTTCCTTTTATGCTTAAATAAAACTTTTGTATCTGGAGTGAAGGTAGATGTATCCATCGTCAAAATTTTCAAATCGTTCTCCTCCTCTTTCATCGCCATTAACTCAGCGTGCCTTCTAGCACGTCCTTCTTCCATTATGCGATTTATTTCGTTTGTTTCTCGAATGCTTTGAGAATATGAATCTAAAGAGACATAATTAGAAGAGGCATTGGCCTTGCCTTTTTTTTGCTTTTTTAGTTCCCATTGGTCTCCCTGATGTAGTTTCTTCACTTGGAGTCCCCAGGCTAGAAGGTGTATCCAATGGAATCTCCTCAGGTATAAAGTTAAAATGCGGAATATAACCTGGTGGTGGGGACTCCATTTGTTGGGAGGAAAAGTGCGATGATTGCGTTTGTAATGGATCCGCCCCAGTTTGCATTTGAGTTGGAGCGGAATACGAAATCCAATCTTGCAAAATTGCCCAGCAGTGGTGCAAAGTAAAAGTCATAATTGATTATTTGGCCGTTTGGGATCGGAACAACCTGGGGAAAGTTGTCTTCCTACATAACCTAAAGCATAGCATAGCAAATGTGGTCCCTGCTTTTTTTAATAGTGTCCTGCAGAAGGTCTTCCCTAGATTAGGAAAAAATTCAGTCTGCATATTGGTTCTTGAATATTGCGTGTGCCATTCCTTGCTACAAATATAAATTGAGAGTTAATATATGTCATATAATTGAGTATGAAATACTAAAGTCTGAAAATTTACCTCGTCTTGAAGGTTGGTTCCACTTGCATACACTCTTTGTGCTTCAGTGAGTGCGGAACACCATTTGTTGCAATCTCGATAGATTACCTTCTTCCATCGGCACATTATTGCTTCTTTGGATCGACGTTCAGTCTGGATGCCTTGAGACGCAATTATTTCATACATTGTGTCGATGACATTATTCCATAAAACCTTCTCTCTTTGGTTATTTCCGTAAATTGGATCCTCGGAATGTTGGATGTATGATCTGCAAAGAGCTTCATCTTCGTACGTGTGCCAATTTTTCTTAGGAGCCATGGAGAGATGAATGATAATTTTCTTAGAAGAGGACTAAATTAATGCTGACGTGTATTTTCTTTGGAAGAGAAAAATAGAGTTGTGGATAAAAAAATTATCGACCATCTTTATACATACATAAGCATCAGATTCTGATTTTACTAAACAACAAAAAAGAGTCACGGGAAATTTTAAATTCACTATTCACTATGCACTATTCACTATTCACTATTCACAGAGTCACGGAATTTCAATTTGACAGAGTCACGGGATTTTAAATTAAAGCCTGGGGTTTTTGCTGTCAATTTGACAGAGTCACGTGATTTTAATTTAAAGCCTGGGGTTTTTGCTGTCAATTTGACAGAGTCACGGGATTTTAAATTAAAGTCTGGGGTTTTTGGTATCAATTTGACAGAGTGACGGGATTTTAAATTAAAGTCTGGGGTTTTTGCTGTCAATTTGATAGAGTCACGGGATTTTAAATTAAAGCCTGGGGTTTTTGCTGTCATTTTGACAGAGTCACGGGATTTTAAACTAAAGCCTGGGGTTTTTGCTGTCAATTTGACATGATTTTAAATTAAAGCCTGGGGTTTTTGCTGTCAATTTGACAGAGTCACGGGATTTTAAATTAAATCCTGGGGTTTTTGCTGTCAATTTGACAGAGTCACGTGATTTCAATCTCCAACTTTCATCAACTTATAAAAAGCCACTTATTGGTCCATTTTCTTTATAAGACTTTCATCATATTTGAAAGCTACTCACCAACAATTTCTTATTAAAAAAAATGAGTTCACCATTTGGTGATTTTGGTTCGAGTTCCAATAATGATTTTTATGATCAATATTTACAAGAGTTTCAGGAACAGAAGATGCAGCTGAGGTCGAATTTCATAACCAAATTGAAATGGGGAAGCGATTCATTGATGAACATGTACTCGAATTTATAGACGACCAACTTGTACACGGTGGCTCTGTTCCTGGGCGTTTGTATAAACCTCGGGACAGAAAAGCTAAGTACTTAGACCTCATGCGAGATTACTTCGTCGAGAGGCCGGTTTATACAGATCAAGACTTCCGACGTCGGTTCCGGATGAAGCGTCCCCTATTCTATCGGGTGCTTGCTGATTGCGAGCGAGAAAAAATCCATATTTTCGAAAAACATTGATAGTTGTGGACGAGCAGGGTTTGAACCTCTCGTCAAAGTTACGTGTGCTATACGTATGTTGGCTTATGCAACCCCGACTGACTGCATGGACGATAAATTCGGTATCGGCGAGACGACAGCAGTCGAGACAATGCGAGAATTTTGCAAATCTATTTTGCGGGTACACAAAGAAAAGTACCTTCGTGAACCGAACGATGACGATCTTGAGAGGCTTCTTCGCAAGGCGGAACGACGTGGTTTTCCAGGAATGATCGGGTCATTAGATTGCATACATTGGACGTGGAAAAATTGTCCAACGGCATGGCAAGGGAGCTTTTCTGGTAGAACCCGAAAACCCACAATCGTCCTGGAAGCAGTGGCGTCGTTCGACACTTGGATATGGCACGCCTTCTTTGGCATACCCGGGGCCCAAAATGATATCACCGTCCTTGGTCGTTCACCCTTGTTCGACAATCTTGCTCAAGGAATTGCTCCAAATGTTCATTATAAGGTAAATGATAGGGATCACTATATGGCGTATTATTTCGCTGATGGGATATATCCAAAATGGGGACGTTAGTCCAAGCCATTAGACAACCACGGGGGAACAAAGAGGCTCTATTTACTAAGCTACAAGAATCATACAGAAAGGATGTTGAACGAGCCT
Source organism: Penstemon davidsonii (assembly GCA_034814905.1). Lineage (NCBI taxonomy): Eukaryota > Viridiplantae > Streptophyta > Magnoliopsida > Lamiales > Plantaginaceae > Penstemon > Penstemon davidsonii. The sequence goes on from JAYDYQ010002688.1 coordinate 13,811,609, forward strand.
TTGGGATTCTTCAAAGTCGTTTTGCCATTGTAAAGCAGCCGGGAAGGGGTTGGCATCCAGAGGGCCTACGTGACATTATGTTGACGTGTATCATACTTACAATATGATTGTGGAGGACGAAATAGATGAATACAACGATTTCGACTCAGATGACGATGACACAAACATAACCACATCTCGTAGGCCCGTGCTAACATGTATCACGGACCTGCTAGAGATTACCAACCAAGAACGGGTGAAGATATATCCCTTGAAGATTATATGATGCGTCGTCACACAATACGATCATTAGAGGTCAATAAACAACTTCAAAAGGACTTAATGCTCATGTGTGGGCCTTTCATCGTCGTAATTAAATTATCGGAATGTTTTTATTTATAAGTTCTTATAAGTTAGTATCTACATAATATGTAATTTTATTTATTTATATAAGTTTTTATATGTATCAACGTACGTGTACCAATATTTGGCGTAATTTAATGCAAATATCGTATTTCTACATTTTGTCCAAATTGTACATTTAACATTTATGCTCTATTAGAGATTAAATAAACTTTAAATATTTCAAATCAAATTTTAAATGTGGTTAAATAAATTTTACTTTTGTAGACAAATATATAATTTCCAAATTAATAATGGATAAGGGTTACTTAATTACTAAGCCACCATAAATATGAAACTTTTGCCATGCCTCTGCTACGTACGTCAACTACGTACTATATTTATCAAGAGCCAAACGTTAATAAGTAGCATTGAAATTAATCGATATGAGACTAGAATATATGCTTTTTCATCATTAAAATCTTGAACAATAGAAGTTGGCAACATAAAATTTCAAAGTAAATTTATGTTTGATGTTTTCACGTGGATTGGACTAATGTTTTCATGTGGATTGGACTAATTTTATCACACTTAATGTTGTTAAATTTTACTTTTATAGGCAAATTTATATATTCAAAATTAAAACTAATAATGTTACATCTTTAATTTAAAATAAATTGTTATTAAACCTTACACAACTTTTATAATTAAATGTATCTTCCATTTCTAGTTAATTAAATTAAACAAGGTATTGTTAAATTCGTAGTTAATTTTTTCAATCTTTAATTTTTTTTATTAATTTTATTATAATTTTTTTTAATTTAATAAAAAAATAATAAAAAAATGTAAATGCACCAGGTGGCGCCAAGTGGCACCACCTGGTGCACTGTTTGGAGTTAGCGCGTCCCTTGCTGAGGGCTGTGCATTTGTTCCATCTCCACCCACCCCCCTTTGGGTTGGAGATGGCCTAAGGGGGGTTGGGGGAATTGTGCACCATTATTTAAGAAAAAAAAAAAAACCGTCCAGAAATTCCCTTCTCTACTCACTCCTTGAAGCAAGAATCAAATCCTCCTCCACAATTTGAGGGAATTGCATTTTTCATACCAAACTTTTACCTACTTTATACATTTGGTACCAAACCTTTGAAAAAGACACATTTAATACCAAAATTGAAGGATTTTTTTCACATTTGCTTGAGCTTTTTGGTATGTTCAAAATTATGCTCCAAAATTTTTACCATGGCATGCTTATGTGCCCTATATCATATTTGGAAATTATTGTGCCATGATTCCTTGTAGATTATGACATATGATTTAATTTTGATTAATATCCCGAAACTTTGTTAATTTTTTGCGGATTATTTATTGCGTTTCATGAACTGAAACTTATACCATTAGAAAGCTCTCATCAAGAGCTTTCCAGCCATATAAAGAACATAAAATTTGGCCTTGTGAATTGACGGAGAAAGAAAATGTGCAAAAAGTCCTTCAATTTTGGTATTAAATGTGTATTTTTCAAAGGTTTGGTACCAAATGTATAAAATAGGTAAAAGTTTGGTATGAAAAATGCAATTCCCTCTCCACAATTTAGATCCTCAACTAGACTGAAAACCATCACAATTCCATAAAAAAAACCAAAAAAATGTCAATTCACGGACAAACAGATTTAGAGCGCGCAGTATACTACTACCCATAAGTTCAAATGGTATTTTTTATTTTATCCGACTCAGGTAGTAATATATTAGACTGGACTCTGGTGATCTTGCCTACCTGTCAACTGAGTCTCCAAAATTCTTTCGGGCTATTGGGAAGGCATTCAAAGTGCGTGATTTTGGAAAAACAGGCACTACAGCGAGTAATGGCCACAATGAAGAAACCTTAGATGCTTTAAACAAACAGGTACTGACAATAGGTAGTATATTTTACAAACCTTATTATATCTCATTATAAAACTTGAGTGTTACCATGAAAATGCAATGATGCATTTCTATAAATTTAAGTTCAAACAATTGTTCTGCTTATCGTTGCCCCTGTTCATTAATAAGCCACGTGATAGTTTGTTCTTTGCACCTTGTGGCTGATATTTTGATGTCTCTTTTTGACCGAATATACTCCACTATTAATCTTTTTGACATTCTTTAAATTCACTTGTTAACTTTGTTGAAACTCAACAATTCTTTGAAGAGTTTCAACATGGTTAATCTGCATCTTCTTAACTGATTAATATGCTCCGTTCAAGAGACTTTATGATCAAGTTCTGGAGTGGAGTCAAGAGAGACATCGTAGTTTAAATGACATGGATAAAATTAAATTTCCTTATTAGAAATTCTAGTAATCAGCTCATTTATCGTGAGACAATGCTAATAGGGAAGAGCTCAAAGCGAATCTTTACTTCATTAGTTAGGCTGGGCGTGTTGTTCTATGACTCCTCTGTGAATGAATTAATCTTGTTTCTTTGCCAGGGTCATGAAGTTGATGCATTTGGAATTGGAACTCATTTGGTTACATGCTATGCCCAACCTGCCCTAGGTGTTGTTTTCAAATTGGTCGAGATAAATAATCAATCTCGCATTAAGCTTTCGAAGATGTTTCAAAGGTTTGATTAGTCCTCGTTATATGAAAGCATGATTTATTATGGATATTCATTAAGCTTTGGTTTCAGGTCTCAATCCCATGCAAGAAAAGAAGCTTCAGATTATATGGCAAGGAAGGTTATCCTCTTGTGGATATTATGACGGGGGAAAATGAACCACCTCCAAAGGCATCCTTTAATTTGTCAACTTCTGCAACATAGAAGCTTTCGTTCCTTTTCTACCCTGTCAGTTTATAATCAATAATCAAACTGATTATTATGTTATTTTTTTTTTTTTGGTGAATTTGAATAATTATTTTCATTATTCTCAAACAAATTTATTCTGATATGCAGGTAGGTGAACGAATTTTGTGCCGACATCCTTTTAATGAATCCAAGAGAGCCTATGTGGTGCCACAGCGTGTGGAGGAGCTTATGAAGTGTTTTTTGCCCGGAAAATCAGGTAGAATTTGGTTTCTCTTTTTGCTCCCAAACTACACACTGTCTTTTTGCCCACTGCTAAATGTCATTCACAAATTGTTGACGCAACAGTGCAATTAATGTTACACTTGCAAATTGGGAAAAGGAAAATCTATTAATACTTACTTCAAATGTATCAAATGCTTTGATGTTTCATGTTAGTTGTTATTGGACATCTGCAGGAAAGAATAGAGAAGAGCTACCACCCATTAAACTCATACGAGAACGGTGTATTGAGCAACTGGGACAGATGCGTCCTGACCACATGAGAAGGTTAAACCCCACACCTTACAAGGTACATTTAAAAAATTACGCTAATCACTATATGTATAAGTAATCAAGTATATTTATATTTATATGTTTGAGATAATGTACATTTTGTTGGCAAATCTTCATTGTTTTGCGATGTTATCTTCTGGTCAGGTTAGTGTAAGTGCAAAACTGTATGACTTCATTCATTTCTTGTGGCTCAACGAGGCGCCAGTGGGAGAGTTGCAGTAGAAGTTCTTAGTACATTATCATGTTTGTAGGCAAGTAGTGAAATTGAAGGTATTGCCTCATAAGAATAGTGAAATTGATAAATTACATGTTTTGTTAAATGTTTACATATTGATCACAAAATGGTCTTCTTTCTTTTCCTTTCCGTAAAGGAAAAGAGAATTTATAAATTTAGTATTCGCAGAACTCGTTCACATGGGAACATGGAGCGTTCTTGTCAAAATTGATCATTTCATTTTTCACTCGTTAGTTTGAACAATAAGATTTTTATGTTGAAATAAAAACACTATTCTTTGGGTATTATCTAAAATATTGATCATGTTACTTGCATACCTTTTTTTGGGAGTAGATTGGTCATGTCCTTTTCTCTTAGTTATATACATGCCTAGCGTGGAAATAGTATTGTAAATACCGTGAATTAGAAATTTCCAAGTCTTTATGGTAAATATGGAAAAGTTTCCGTATTTTGGTCAATGAAAATAAAAGGGTTAATTAAAGGGACCGCCAATGAGGTTTGACGTAATTAGCATTCAATCCCTTCGAAGAATCATAATTACCGTGACATTCTCTGAGGAAGACAAAGAACCAGACCTTATCTTAAGTGCCCCTTGAACAATGTATGAAAATATTTTAGTTATATGACAGGTAGTTCTTTTTATCGCATAACTACATCCCCGAGCTCGAGGTTTTAATTTCTTCGCGGTTAGTCTCTTCATTAACCTCAGCTTTACTAATTACTAAATCGGATTCGTTCGAATCCATATTGTAACTAGCAACAATAAGATTTTTATGTTGAAATAAAAACAATATTCTTTGGGTATCATCTAAAATATTGATCATATTACTTATATACCTTTTCTTGGTGGTAGATTGGTCATGTCTTTTTCTCTTAGTTATATACATGTCTAGTATGAAAATAGTGTTACTATATACCATGAATTAGAAATTTCCATGTCTTTTATGGTATATGTGGAAAAGTTTCTGTATTTCGGTCAATGAAAATGAAAATATGGAGCAGTTTCTGTTTCACAGGTTGTCTTTAGTTTATAACTTTTTCAAATGTCTCCGTAACTTTTTGGAAAGTTGTCCAAAAAGTTTTCAATATTAAAAAGGAACTTTTAATCCATACTTCCAAAAGGGGAAAATTGCTTTTTTGGTACTATAGGATAGACCTATTTGCAATTTTAGTACCATTGTATACAAAAATACAAATTTGGTACCATAAAATAGGTTCTCATTGCAACTTTGGTACCAAACCCAATTTTTTCCCAAAGTTAATGATAATTTAACCCCTATGAAATGCATAATGTTCAATTTACCCCCTCGTGGTTTAAAAAATAGCATTTTACCCCCTGAAATTTTGTAAAAGTTTTACATCGCCTCCCTGATATTTTTATAGGCGACACTTTATCCATTTTTATTATGATAATGTGACATTTTACCCCCTTTGTTATGATAAATGTGGCAATTTATCCCCCTGTGTTATAAAAGAGTTTACATGCCTACTATCAATTTCGGCAAGTGAGTTACACTCTCCTGCTGAAGGAGGTAAATTGCTTCATTAAAAAAATTATAAGGGGTAAATTGAACATTATGCATTTCATAGGGGGTAAATTGCTATTAACTTTGTAAAAAAATTTGGTTTGGTACCAAAATTGCAATGAAAACCTATCCTATGGTACCAAAAGTGCAAGTTAACCTATCCTATGGTACCAAAAAAACAAATTTCCCCTTCCAAAAGCTTGGACCAAGAGTGCTTCTTCAAATAGTATATTGTCAGTCATTTATTATACAGAAAATAGGAGTTCTTTCTCCACCGTCAGTCTTTTATCTATCTCAATTTGAAAATTCAAATGCATTTTAAATCGGAAAAAAAAAACATCATACTCATCTTTATTTTGGAAACCTTCACAAAACTCCCTTTATGTTATTTTTTTAAAGGAATTTCCCTTATACTCCTATTTTACAAAATGCTGCTCACTCTTCCTTTTCCTTTCTCCGTTAACTTATTAACTTCATTAATTCTTTCTGGACTAAATACAGCTTTACCCTCATACTTATTATACGTAAGTATCTATTAGACTAATTTGATTTTATACATACTAGGAAAGTGCACGTGCGTTGCACGTGATTAACTAATTTCCTACGTTAGTTGAATCATATAATTATTTTTTATCATACTAAGGTCTTAATGACATACCACATAATTTTTTTTGACTAAATCACTTTTAATTATTACTATGTTATTACCAAGAATTTATAGTTATTATCATAAATACCTAAAACCAAAACTTGAAAATAAAAAATGAACTATAATTACTAAGTATTTCTAATCTTAAAGTACATGTCTACATAACTATTATTCTAAAACAACAATTTGAACGAATGAACAATATCAAATATTTTATTCATTGACATTGATATTTCCATCTAAACATTTTTTTTCCATCTAAATCAATTTTTATATGTTTAACCCTTTTTTTTTGTCGATTTAACCAGTTTTACTGGTTATATTTATCTTTTATTGAGTTTATCTATTTTCAGTTACATGTTTAATCCATTTTTTAACTAATCTAACCCGATTTTATCAATTTCCCACAATTTTGTAGAGTAAACCTGCTTTTACACTAAGTTTGCTATTTTTTTATTGTTATTTTAACATGCTCTTTCATCGATTTCATCCGCTTTTATATTGAGTTTACATTTGTTTTTATGTTATTTTCATTCGTTCTTTCACCGATTTCACCCATTTTTGTGGTTTATCCCATTCGTTAAACAATTCAATCATTCTATCTGATTTAACCCAATTTTAGTTGATTTTACTTATTCTTTTGTTGATTTATCCTATTTTCTCGAACTATTACACATTTTTTTTGTCAATATAACTCATTTTCTTTGTTCTTGTTCTTTATCGATACCCTTTTTTTGTTATTCTGTGTTTAACCGATGTCATTCATTTTTTACCCGTTTACCCATATTTTGCCGGTTTACCTCATTGTTCTATTGATTGTACCATTTTTTGTTGCTTTAACTCGTTTTATTCGATCGAACCCATTTTTCTATTGTTTTACCATTTTTATCATATATTTTTTTAATCGAATTTTACCCGTTATCAGCCATTATAACCATTTATATGTTTTGACTTTTTTTTTAACTTAAGCCAATTATAAGTTTTTCAATTAACTATACAATACTTTGTTTTATTCATATAGCACAAATGTGGCTTTTTTTTTTAGGTTCTTTAATAATTGATCATTTCTTAAGAATTGAAACATCGATTGCACCCGCTTTAACACCGAGTTTATTATTTCTTTTTTTTTATTTTAACTCGTTCTTTGATCGATTTCACCCGTTTTTTGTGTTTTATCCCATTTGATATCAATTCACCAATTCTCACCGGTTTAATCAAATTTTAGTCGATTTAACATATGTTTATGCTGATTCAACCCATTTTCTCACCTATTTCACATTTTTTTTGCCAATTTAACTATTTTTTTATTTTTGTTCTTTTATCGATTTGACCCCCCCCCCTTTCGTTATCCCATGTTTAGCCAATATCATTTATTTTTTACCAGTTACCCTTTTTTGTCGACTTACCCCGTTGTTTTATCAATTGTACCATTTTTTTTTGCTTTAACTCGTTTTTCTTCTATCTAACCCATTTTTCCATTGATTTACCATATTTTATCATATATATTTTTAATAGAATTTTACGCGTTTCACAAATTTTAACCATTCTATGTTTTTACTTATTTTGTCTTTAAGTCAATTATAAGTTTTTCAGTTAACTAAATAGTATTTTTTTTTTCATATAGCCTGGAGGTGACCTTTTGTTTTTAGGTTCTTTAATAAGTGATAATTTCTTAAGAACTCTCGAAAGAAATATCGATTTTACCTGCTTTTACACTGAGTTTATCATTTCTTTTATTATTTTAACAAGTTCTTTCACCGATTTCACCCGTTTTTTTGTGGTTGATCTCATTTGTTAATCAATCCATCCGTTCTCTCTAGTTTAACCCAATTTTAGTCGATTTTACATTTGTTAATCAATTCACTTATTCTCTCCGGTTAAACCTAATTTTAGTATGATTTTACTTATTTAACCTATTTCCTCACATATTTCAACTTTTTTTTGCCAATGAACTCATTTTTTTTCTTGTTCTTTTATCTATTTGATCCATTTTTTCTATTATCCCGTGTTTAGCAGATGTCATTCATTTTTTTTACCGGTTTTACCCTTTTTTTGCTGGTTAACCTTGTTGTTTTTCAATTACACCAATTTTTTTTTGCTTTAACTCGATTTTCTTTCTATTTAACCCATTTTCCCATTGATTTTTCCATTTTTATTATATATTTTTCATCGAATTTTACTTTTTTTTTTTTGGGTTTTAACAATTTCTATGTTTTGACTTTTTTTGGCTTAAGCCAATTATACATTTTTTATTTAACTAAATAGTATCTTTTTTTATTCATGTAGCAAGAATGTGATATAATTTTTTCTGAGGTTCTTTAATAATTTATAAATTCTTAAGAACTGTCCAAAGAAATTTTTGAAGAAATATAGAGTAATAATTTTTTTAATTTTTTTTATCATTAATATTTTGATAAGTCGTAAAACTTTAAAAGATAATTATAAGGTTGATGTAGGATAGACTTCTTGTTTAATTATACTTCTAGGATTTTTTTTAGGATTAATTTCTTTTACCTTTTTGCCATAGAATTAAATATCACTACATAATTTAAATAGGGGTATATTAATCTTGGTTTTAACAATTTTTATGTTTTGACTTTTTTTTACTTAAGCCAATTATACATTTTTTAGTTATCTAAATAGTAACTTTTTTTATTCATGTAGCACGAATGTGGCATAATTTTTACCGGTTTTACCCTTTTTTTGCTGGTTAACCTTGTTGTTTTTCAATTGCACTAATTTTTTTTTTTGCTTTAACTCGATTTTCTTTCTATTTAACCCATTTTCCCATTTATTTTTCCATTTTTTATTATATATTTTTCATCGAATTTTACTTCTTTTTTTTTGGGTTTTAACAATTTCTATGTTTTGACTTTTTTTGGCTTAAGCCAATTATACATTTTTTATTTAACTAAATAGTATCTTTTTTTATTCATGTAGCAAGAATGTGACATAATTTTTTCTGAGGTTCTTTAATAATTTATAACTTCTTAAGAACTGTCCAAAGAAATTTTTGAAGAAATATAGAGTAATAATTTTTTTAATTTTTTTTTACCATTAATATTTTGATAAGTCGTAAAACTTTAAAAGATAATTATAAGGTTGATGTAGGATAGACTTCTTGTTTAATTATACTTCTAGGATTTTTTTTTAGGATTAATTTCTTTTACCTTTTTGCCATAGAATTAAATATCACTACATAATTTAAATAGGGGTATATTAATCTTGGTTTTAACAATTTTTATGTTTTGACTTTTTTTTACTTAAGCCAATTATACATTTTTTAGTTATCTAAATAGTATTTTTTTTTATTCATGTAGCACGAATGTGGCATAATTTTTACCGGTTTTATCCTTTTTTTGCTGGTTAACCTTGTTGTTTTTCAATTGCACCAATTTTTTTTTGCTTTAACTCGATTTTCTTTCTATTTAACCCATTTTCCCATTGATTTTTCCATTTTTTATTATATATTTTTCATCGAATTTTACTTTTTTTTGGGTTTTAACAATTTCTATGTTTTGACTTTTTTTGGCTTAAGCCAATTATACATTTTTTATTTAACTAAATAGTATCTTTTTTTATTCATGTAGCAAGAAAGTGACATAATTTTTTCTGAGGTTCATTAATAATTTATAACTTCTTAAGAACTGTCCAAAGAAATTTTTGAAGAAATATAGAGTAATAATTTTTTTAATTTTTTTTTACCATTAATATTTTGATAAGTCGTAAAACTTTAAAAGATAATTATAAGGTTGATGTAGGATAGACTTCTTGTTTAATTATACTTCTAGGATTTTTTTTAGGATTAATTTCTTTTACCTTTTTGCCATAGAATTAAATATCACTACATAATTTAAATAGGGGTATATTAATCTTGGTTTTAACAATTTTTATGTTTTGACTTTTTTTTACTTAAGCCAATTATACATTTTTTAGTTATCTAAATAGTATCTTTTTTAATTCATGTAGCACGAATGTGGCATAATTTTTTATGAGGTTCTCTAATAATTGATAACTTCTTAAGAACTTTCCAAAGAATTTTTTAAGAACTCGATTTTCTTTCTATTTAACCCATTTTCCCATTGATTTTTCCATTTTTTATTTTATATTTTTCATCGAATTTTACTACTTTTTTTTTGGGTTTTAACAATTTCTATGTTTTGACTTTTTTTGGCTTAAGCCAATTATACATTTTTTATTTAACTAAATAGTATCTTTTTTTATTCATGTAGCAAGAATGTGACATAATTTTTTTTGAGGGTCTTTAATACTTTTTAAGTTGTTGAGAACTGTTCAGGTAAAGTTTTGGAGATATGTAGAGTAATAATTTTTTTAATTTTTTTTTACCATTAATATTTTGATAAGTCGTAAAACTTTAAAAGATAATTATAAGGTTGATGTAGGATAGACTTCTTGTTTAATTATACTTCTAGGATTTTTTTTTAGGATTAATTTCTTTTACCTTTTTGCCATAGAATTAAATATCACTACATAATTTAAATAGGGGTATATTAATCTTGGTTTTAACAATTTTTATGTTTTGACTTTTTTTTACTTAAGCCAATTATACATTTTTTAGTTATCTAAATAGTATCTTTTTTTATTCATTTAGCACGAATGTGGCATAATTTTTACCGTTTTTATTTTTTTTTTGCTGGTTATCCTTGTTGTTTTTCAATTGCACCAATTTTTTTTTGCTTTAACTCGATTTTCTTTTTATTTAACCCATTTTCCCATTGATTTTTCCATTTTATTATATATTTTTCATCGAATTTTACTTTTTTTTTTTTTTTGGGTTTTAACAATTTCTATGTTTTGACTTTTTTTGGCTTAAGCCAATTATACATTTTTTATTTAACAAAATAGTATCTTTTTTTATTCATGTAGCAAGAATGTGACATAATTTTTCTGAGGTTCTTTAATAATTTATAACTTCTTAAGAACTGTCCAAAGAAATTTTTGAAGAAATATAGAGTAATAATTTTTTTAATTTTTTTTTACCATTAATATTTTGATAAGTCGTAAAACTTTAAAAGATAATTATAAGGTTGATGTAGGATAGACTTCTTGTTTAATTATACTTCTAGGATTTTTTTTAGGATTAATTTCTTTTACCTTTTTGCCATAGAATTAAATATCACTACATAATTTAAATAGGGGTATATTAATCTTGGTTTTAACAATTTTTATGTTTTGACTTTTTTTTACTTAAGCCAATTATACATTTTTTAGTTATCTAAATAGTATTTTTTTTTATTCATGTAGCACGAATGTGGCATAATTTTTACCGGTTTTATCCTTTTTTTGCTGGTTAACCTTGTTGTTTTTCAATTGCACCAATTTTTTTTTGCTTTAACTCGATTTTCTTTCTATTTAACCCATTTTCCCATTGATTTTTCCATTTTTTATTTTATATTTTTCATCGAATTTTACTTTTTTTCTTTTTGGGTTTTAACAATTTCTATGTTTTGACTTTTTTTGGCTTAAGCCAATTATACATTTTTTATTTAACTAAATAGTATCTTTTTTTCTTCATGTAGCAAGAAAGTGACATAATTTTTTCTGAGGTTCTTTAATAATTTATAACTTCTTAAGAACTGTCCAAAGAAATTTTTGAAGAAATATAGAGTAATAATTTTTTTAATTTTTTTTTACCATTAATATTTTGATAAGTCGTAAAACTTTAAAAGATAATTATAAGGTTGATGTAGGATAGACTTCTTGTTTAATTATACTTCTAGGATTTTTTTTAGGATTAATTTCTTTTACCTTTTTGCCATAGAATTAAATATCACTACATAATTTAAATAGGGGTATATTAATCTTGGTTTTAACAATTTTTATGTTTTGACTTTTTTTTACTTAAGCCAATTATACATTTTTTAGTTATCTAAATAGTATCTTTTTTAATTCATGTAGCACGAATGTGGCATAATTTTTTATGAGGTTCTCTAATAATTGATAACTTCTTAAGAACTTTCCAAAGAATTTTTTAAGGAAATATAGAGTAATAATTTTTAAATTTTTTTTTTTACTATTAATATTTTGATAAGTCGTAAAACTTTAAAAGATAATTATAAGGTTGACATAGGCTAGACTTCTTGTTTAATTATATTTCTAGGATTCTTTTCTTTTAAGATTCTTTTCTTTTATCTTTTTGCCATAAAATTAAATATCACAATATAATTTAAATATGGGTATATTAGTCTTCACAAAAAAAGAAAGAAATTTCCTTGACCAACTCGTACTTTTATATGTATATAGATTATTAATATATTATATAATATATATATATATATATATATATATATATATATATATATATTAAAATTATCTAATATCTATACATTATTAATCCTAGTTAATATTTATTAAAATATTAAAATTATATATTTTAAAATGAAAAGAGAAAGAAAAAAAATACACATCTCATCTTCAAAACCTACCCACCCCAAAAAAAAAAAAGGCAATTAGGCCGACGACAAGTTGGGTTGGGACCCGCGAAGAGTTGGGTTCGTCGGTCCCAAACAGTGGTGGTCTAGAATCGGATAGCCCAGGCTACCACGAGCTCAATTCGCACTAGATCGCAAAACCTCGGCCATGGTGGCCTAGGTTCTTCGATCCCAGGCCACCACGACCTTGTGTTCTTTTGTCAAGTGAAATCACTACAAATTATTTTTTGAATTAGTGACAAAATAAAAGTTGTCACCCTTTGTATGCATTTAGTGATAATAATTTTAGTTTTGTCACAATAATCTATATTGGGAAATGTTCTCATTTAATGTGTTCGACGCTACTCGAAAGTGATTAAGTTAGGTCTAGGACCTGAATACCATTTGAAAAAAAAACTACAATAGTATCAAGAATTCTTTTTTAAGTTGTTACTAATAGCTTTTAGTTAAAAGAGTATGTTGATTTTGGTTGTCACTATCGACAAATAGTGACACCCTTTTAGTTATAACCCAGTAACAATAAGTATTGTACAATGATTTAGTGACAATATTTTAGTTGTAAATTTTTTGTATCACTAAATTTCAATAGTGAAAACTTAATTATAATTCTTGTCAATAATAAGTTTAGGAAAATCATTTTAGTGACAAACCTTGAGTAGTTGACATTTGATATAAATAGTGACAATTTTAGCATTGTCCCTAATTATTTTGTCCCTGAAAAAAGCCCTTTTATTTGATTCATTTTGAAAAAACAATATTTGTAATTTCATAATGAGAAATCGCACTTTATCCCCTAATTATTTTATTATTGCACTTTTCTTCTTTAACTTTTAAAATTATTTATCCTCTAATTATTTTACTATTGCACTTTTCTTCTTTAACTTTTAACATTATTGCAGTACACATATTTGTTGTTTGAAGATGACCATTAGGGATTTAAATGTTACACGGTAAAAGTATAGTGAGTGAAATACAAGATAGTCGAAAATTGCAATTTTTATTATAATTGCTAGTATTCGATTATTATTGGGAGATTTGCTCTTGAACAATAGACCAAAGATTGTGAACGACAACAATGCTATGTTTGACTCGTGGATTAAAAATGAAGGGAATTTTCTTACATCCTACAAATGTTTGTCTCTTAACTTTATGAATTTCACCTGATTTCATAGGAAGATGGAGCAGGACATGGAAACATTTTGTTAAGGTACCGCCACCTGGACCTCTAGGAATAATAGAACATAAGTTCACTGGTGAAGAGATAAACAGGGCTGTTAGAGATATGATTAGACACATGGCTTAAGATTAGGGATATTGATTTGATTATGTTTGATCATATAATCCATTATAATCTCTTGTGATTATAATTGATAATATTAGCACATAACTGTATATAGTTGAGTGTGTATATATATATATACCCTTGTAATGTAATATTAAAATCTATACAATTCACTATTTCTTTCATCTTGGTATCAAGAGGCAGGCGATGATTCTCTTCTTTCTAATTTTCTTCTTCACCATGGACTCTTCAAATACTTCCACTGCTCCTACTCCAACTCAACCAAAAGTCCAGCCTTCCCAAACTCCGAATGTTTCAATACTTATTTGCTCATAGTTTCCAGAAATGTACTAATCTTCCATCAGATATTTGGAATATTTGCCACATTTTATAAGGACACCCGTCCGTCTAACAATAAGAAGTGCATGTGATCTTGAAATATTAAATCAAATCTCCTTGACAATGCTAAGCCGTTACCAACTACACAGTGTCTTTTATCCCACTGCTAAAGAAGGTCATTCATAAATTGTTGAGGCAACAGTGCAATTAATGGTACACTATATCAATTTGGGAAAAAGAATCTATTAATACTTTATATTCACTTTTATAATGCTATAGTATTAATGGATTTCTTAGAACAAACTCGTTTTTATGAACAATTCAAATCAAAATTATCCTATTGGTCCCATATTCGATAGAGATATTGAAATAAAAACACTATTCTTTGGTTAGCGTCTATATTATTGATCGTGTTACTTGTATACCAATTTTGGTAGTAAATTGATCATGCCTTAAAATAGAATTAGTAAATATGTACCATGAATCAAAAGTTTCTATATATTTCTATGATAATTGGGGAAAAGTTTTCTTTTGGTCAATTGAAATGAGAATATACAATAATTTTCATTTCACCATATTTCTTTAATATATAACTGTTTTTGAATTTTTTATATTTTTAATTTATTTTTTGAAAGTTTTCGAGAAGTTCTCCAAAAGAATATTGAAATGGAATTTTAATCCATTCCAAAAGCTTGGACCAATATTGCTTCTTCAAATATTAAGTTGGAAATATTGGAAATATTTAAAGTGGAGTACGTTCCCTACTACCGCGAAAACTTGAGGGGTCTACTTGGATGGGTTTTAACTCGATTTTGCGGGTCTCGGTTTAAAAAAAGTACTTTTGGGTGGTTTCGATAAAATCTTTGAGAGCTCATTTGGATATATTTTGACTGTTGAATTTTGTGATTTGAATAAGTTGAAACCCACTTGGATTGAGTTTGAATGTTGGGGTTTAGGGGAAAAAGTAGGTGGATATCAAATCAATGTCTTTTTTAGTGAGATTTGGGGAAAAAAGTATTGTAGTTCACATATTTGTTGTTTGAAGATAACCTTTAGGGATTTAAATATTACACGGTAAAAGTTTAGTAAGTGAAATACAAGATAATTGGAATTTTTATTATGATTGCTAGTATTCGATTATTATTGGAAGATTTGCTCTTGACAATAGACCAAAGATTGTGAACGGCAACAATGTCATGTTTGACTCGTGGATTTAATGGGTAAAATAATAACGGAAATGTTTTTCTCCAAACGAAAATTATTGTTTTTATTTATTTTTCATTTTCCTAATTAAAATTCAAATTCCAAACATAACTTAAAAAGTTGGAGGCAAATGTAAATTCAAAATGCGCAGGGGTGAATTGCAAAATTCCCTAAAGATGTTGGGTCAAAGTGCAATACAAAGCTTTTTCTAATTGACAAAATTCCTGTCGTGTTATTTTAATTAACAAAAAAACCCCAATATTTTTTTTTTACTAGAAAAGACCCATTTAAAATTTCTTTAAATAGTTTAGTGTTCAACATTTGCATATCTAAACATCCTTTCCGAAAATTTAAATAAATTATATAAGTGTTAACCATTTGCATATCTAAACATCATTAATTAATGGATGTTATCTGACGTGACTTTAATATTAATATGTCGCTTCATAATCTAATATTAATACATTAAATAAAATTGTGTCTCGATAATTTTTTACAAAGCGAGATTATATATGATTCATTACTTGTTATGTTTCTTGTTTTTCTAATTAATAGTTTTGATTTTAGTTTCATAAATTGTTTTAAAAATTTTGTAGTAGTTATTAACATAATACAGGTAAATGAAAATTTAAGGGCCATATTTTTAAAGTCTACTTAGGGTCACCAAAAACTCAGAGTGTTGGTACATACAATATGATCTGAAGTTCTTGAGTTTGAATCCCACCCGGAATTATGGATATTTTTCTAATTTCTTACTAGTCTTACTAATTAGTTATAAAATATTGTAATTTGCTAGTGCAATCCGTCGATATTAACATATTTAATGATCTAATTCACCATTTTTCTCAAAAGAAACAGAGTTATAGAGTTAAATGCAAAAATGTATCTTGTGATTTGTCTAATTTGCAAAAACTCCTCTATGTTATTTTTATTAGCAAAAATCGTATGTGTTATTTTTTTTAGTAGCAAAACCTCCTATTTGAATTCTTCCATAAGTAAATAGGAAGGTTATAGTCAAATTTTATAAGTGAACATGGGGTTAAACTTAATTTTAAAAGTAAGAGATTTTTATCTAATTTTTACGTGAATATGGGTGCTTTTGTATTTTACGATAATGTATAATTGTCATAATTCCTACAAAATATGTAATTTGGCTTGGTAGGATGTTTTTGCTAATAAAAAATAGTACATGATGAATTTTTACTAATAAAAATAATACATCATATTTTTTTGCTAACGATTCTTAGGAGAGATTTTTGCATTTTACTCAAAAAAATATAAAGATTCCGATCCATTGAGCCAAAGCACAACATCCGCCGCGATGCACGGTGGCGCTGCCTCCGAGGACAGCATGGTGGTGATGGTCAACGGGAAGGAAATGGCGTGCAGTAAAATGAAATCAACATGTTACCCTTTCTTTCTGTTTAATTATAAAAAGTGGTTGACTATTTAAATTATTAATTTAACTTACACTCGCCTTCAAATAATTCTGAAAAACCCAATCTTTTGTGATTTTTTTTATTAAGAAATCAAAGTCAGATTTATCATAGATACAAACAAGTCACATGATAAATTCTACTATATTATTAAGCTACAAAATTTTAAAGAAAAAAATGAGCTGGACGCAAATGTGATAAATTAAATAGTCCATTATTAAGCTATTAAATTTTGAAGAAAAAGATAAAAGCTAAATGCAAAAAATACCTCATGTGCTTTGTCTAATTGAAAAAATTTATGTTGTATTATTTTAATTGGCAAAAAAAACCCCAGTTTTATATTTTTTTATTAAAAATGACCATTTAAAATTTATTTAAATAGTTTAGTGTTCAACATTTGCATATCTAATCATCCTTTCCGAAAAATTTAAATAAATTATACTAAAATTTATATATCATTAATGCAGTAAAATGAAACGCCCCGAGATTCTCATAAAAAAAAAAAAAAATGAAGCGCCCTTTCTTTTTGTTTAATAAATTAGCAAAGTGGTCGGCCATGTTACTCTGTCTTATTCTTTCTGTTTAATTAATAGTTTTGATTTTAGTTTAATAAGTTGTTTTAAAAAATTTGTATTAGTTATTAACATAATATAGGTAAATGAAAATTTAAAGGCCACATTTTCAAAGTCGGCTTAGGGCCACCGAAAATTCAGGGCCGGCCCTGCTCGCACTGACAACACGTGTCGGTACAAACATTATGATTTGAAGTTCTTGAGTTTGAATCCAACCAAGAAATATGGATATTTTTCTAATTTCTTACTAGTCTTACTAATTAGTTATAAAACATTGTAATTTACTAGTGCAATCCGTCGATATTATGATATTATGATATTTAATGATCTAAGTCACCATTTTTCTCAAAAGAAATAGAGTTATAGTGTTGAATGCAAAAATATTTCTTGTTATTTGCCTAAATTGCAAAAACTATTCTATGTTATTTTTTTAGTAGCAAAACCTCATATTTGAAATTCCTTCATAAGTCAATAGGAAGATTATGTCAATTTTAGGGGTGCACATGGTTCGTGAAATCGTATCGAAATCTTGGCTTTTTTTCAAGCACCGCAGGTTTTGGTATTGTCGAAAATCGTACATAATAGTTTGGTATGGTATGGGTTTGTAAAAAAATTTACCGACAAAATCGTACCGAACCATACTTAAAATATATATATATATATATGTAAATATAAATTATATAAAATTAATTTATCATATCAAATTAATAATTTTTGTTTTACCTAAAAGAAGTTTAAGTTCAAGCAAAACTCAAATTGAGCCCACTTTATTATTAGATAAGGCCTAAATTTTCGTTCAAAACTTAAAGCTAATCTTCTATATTGCATCATAATACATAACAACTTAATTGTCTGTTGCTTCCACATTATTTGGCCAGCAACACACGCATACTTTTTTTCTTATCAAATTACACAAATTGATTTTTCTTCAGAGACTTTTACAAAGATTTGAGTTGAGTTTTCAAAAATGTGAAGAAAAAAAATAACTCAAAGCTTTTTTCATCATTTTATATTGAGTATTTTTCTAATTTCTAAAGAATATAAGCATAATTTTTTTCTAACAAATATATCAAGTCTATTTTATAATTTTTAGTGTTCAATTAAATGAGCAATCATTATTAGAATACTATTATTTTTGGTTATTAGGTTATCTTGTTGTTCTTGATTATTGAGTTATTTAATGATAAGTAAGACAAACTATTATCAACTTGTTTTTAGTCGATTTTAATTTGGTAAAAGAAGAAGAATTTGAGATGAAAAAACTATTAAAGAAAACCACAAAATTGTACCGTACTAAACCATTTGCAATGGTATGGTTCTCAAATAGTCTAGTTTGGTATTGAAATTTTTTTAAACCGCACTAATTGTTATGGATGAAACTTTATAAACTTAATTTTAAAAATAAGAGATTTTTATCTAATTTTTAGGTGAATATGGGTGCTTTTGTATTTTACGATAATGTATAATTATCATTATCCCTGTAAATTATGTACTTTGACTTGGTAGGGATGTTTTTGCTAATAAAAAATAGTACATGATGAGTTTTTACTAATAAAAATAATACATGATATTTGTTTTTTCTAACAAATCTTAGGAGAGATTTTTGCATTTTAGTCAAAAAAAAATTAAAGATCCGATCCATTGACCCAAAGCACACCTTTTGTGATTTTTTTATTATGATATTAAAGTCAGATTTCTGTATCCGGATTATATAATGGCAAGTTGATAATTGGTTCATCTAACAAGACATTTATATATATCATAGATCTTGAAATACCCTCTGCACTCTCAAACATACATACAAACAAAACTCGTTGAATCCTGATCCCTATTCAATTCCTTGCAATAGGGAAACAATTGAATCTCTCCACGAAAATATTGCTACTTTACTGTCCTTTCTGGAAAATAGTCCACCTCATAGCTACCAAACAATCAAGAGTTTGGAGGCAAAAATTAGAGATGTAGGATATGAAACAGAAGACATCCTTGAATCCCATATAGCAAAACATTTCCGGTCAATTTCCGGAAGTCATGACAGTGTCGATATGTTATCTGAAGCATTGGAGGAAGTTATGAAAGGATTTGAGTCCTTAATGGAAGATGTGAAGAAGATCCAAGGTACTGGTAATATTGATGGCTTACTAGAGCAGCAGATGACCTCCCTCTCTGTTGTTTCTTCTAGGCCGACTGGAAAAAGCAAATTTATTTTGTTAGACGAAAATTTTATGAACCAAATGAAGGAACAACTTGTTACAGAAGATTCTAGACTCAAAGTCCTCCCAATAGTCGGCATGGGAAGCATTGGCAAAACTACTCTCGCTAAAGCTTTGCTTGATGATCCATTCGTTGTGGGTCGTTTTGATATTCGAGCTTGGGTCACAATATCTCAAGAATATCGCATTCAAGATATTGTTCAAAACCTTCTGAAAGACATCAAATTAAGGAATACAAAGACAGACATCGGAGTAGATCTGAATGGAAATGTTGGTCTCCACAAAATTTTGTTTAAAAGGAGGTATCTAATTGTATTGGATGACGTGTGGGAAACCAAGGCTTGGGATGAACTACAAAAGCTATTTTCAGACAACGATAATGGAAGTCGAATCATGGTCACTAGTAGGCAATCAGATGTAGCTACATATGCCGCCAAATTTCATACTTATGAGATGAAACTTTTAAATGATGACTTGAGTTGGGATCTACTCCGTCAAGTGTTATTTGCACAAGAAAATTGCCCATTAGATTTGGTCGAAATTGGTAAGGAGATTGCCAAAAAGTGCCATGGACTTCCATTAGCAATATCTGTAATTGGTGGACTTCTCTCCAAGGAGAAAATGACTCCGGAATATTGGGAACATGTTTCACACAATTTAAAGTCAGCCTTAATTGAGAAAGATGATCAATGCTTAGAGATATTATCTTTAAGTTATAACTACTTGCCTCATCACTTGAAACCATGTTTTCTTTATATGGCATCTTTTCCAGAAGATAATGAGATTCAAGTCTCTTTTCTTCTCAAGTTATGGGTTGCTGAGGGATTTCTGAAACCAAGTTCTATAAACATGGAAAAGGTTGCAGAGAAGAACTTGAAGGATCTTATTGAAAGAAATCTTATTTTGGTTGACAAACTTAAATATAATGGGAAACCCAAAACCTGCATAATTCATGATCTCGTAAGGGACTTGTGCATCAAGGAAGCTCGAAAAGAAAAGTTTCTTTATGTTTTGCATAACTACATTGACTTTAATCCTAAAGAAGCTAAAGGTCAGCGTCGACTGAGCATTCTTCCAGATGGTATAGAAGATATGGACATTGAAGACAAATTTAATGTAATTCAGTCAATGCCAGGTAACCGTTCTGTTATATGCTTTTATGTTGATCCAGGATTTAAAATCAGTTTCGAATTGTTAAGAGTATTATTCTTTTTTACTGAATTCTCAAAAGAAATTACTGAGTTAGTTAATTTAAGACTGCTTGTGTTTGACGAGCCCTATGATAGGATGATACCATCTTCAATATCCAAACTCTGGAATCTTCAATACTTAATTTCGGAAAACTTTGATCTTCCATCAGATATTTGGAAGGGTAAATACCACTTTTGGTCCCTCTTATCATTAACTTTTTACAGAGTGGTCCCTCTTATGTTTTTTTTCCCGCTTTAGTCCCTACTATGAATTATGTGTTTCACTTTAGTCCCTACTATGAATTATGTGTTTCACTTTAGTCCTTATCAGGTGGTTCCGATAACACGTGACATGTATATGAATATTTTTTAGGGCATTTTCGTCCGTTCACTATTGAGACTATTTGAGATATTGTTTAATTGGTGAGCAATTTTGGTGTTTGAAGAAGATTTTGGGAGAAAACTTTAGTTTGCAACGAAATGGACGATTAAGTTGGATTGGAATGAAAGCCTAGTTTGGAAGAGATTAAATATTTTTTTTAAATTAGAAAGACGAAAATATCCCTATGAGTTTACTTGAAATGATGAAATTGCCCTCATGTGCATATCACATGTTACCGGAACCGCCTTGGATCACTTGAAAGGGACTAAACTGAGACAAATAATTCATAGTAGGGACTAAAGTGGGAAAAAAAACATAAGAAGGACCATTCTGTAAAAAATTAATGATAAGAGGGACCAAAAGTGGTGTTTACCCTATTTGGAATATGCCACAATTAAGGTTTCTACAGGTAGGACTTTCTATCCTTCCTCCATTTCCTACCGGAACAGAAATGCCTTGTGTCCTTAAAAGCCTCGAGACACTTTTTGTAATAGAAAATTTTAGATGTGAGGATGAGGTTCTTGTCAGAATCCCAAATCTTAGGAAATAGAAAATTGAATATTATATTACAGATTGGTCGTATTATCGTCTCCAAAATCTTGTCAATCTGTCCAAGCTTGAAACTCTTAATTGCTATTTTGATGTAAATATCTGCACGAAGACACTTGTGGCGAATCTTGCGTTTTCAGTTTCCTTGAAAAAATTGACTTTAAGTTGTTGTAAGATCTCATGGGAACATATGAAAATGATTGGTGCCTTGCCCAATCTTGAAATTCTAAATCTACGATATCAAGCCTTTAAAGGCCCTACGTGGGAAACCGTTGAAGATAATTTCAAGAAACTCGAATACCTTGAGATTGGGAGCCATGATGGCCTGAATGAATGGAGAGTTGATGATGCTAATCATTTCCCGAGCCTCCGACTCCTTGTTCTTCGGTGGTGCAGTTTTTTGGAAGAAATCCCATCTCCTTATTCTTATTTGGGAAAATTGTTTTTTTTTGGTACCATAGAATATATCTACTTGACATTTTGGTACCATTGCATGCGAAATGCAAATTTGGTACCATAAGATTTTCATTGCAACTTTGGTACCAAACCCAATTTTTCCCCAAAGTTAATAATAATGTACCCCCTATGAAATATATAATGTTCAATTTACCCCCTATAGGATGAAACAGTGTCATCAGTGAATAACTGAAAAACTTAACATGAAAACTACTATTATTGAATGAACTAAATAATGTCCTTATGATATTATTGTAGAACAAATTGTATAAGATGTCATCACATTTTATGTTTTATTACAAAAATTTAAAGTCATCATTTTTTTTTGGCAAAACAATAATAATTAAAAAAAATTGAATATCAGTCATAAATATGTGCTATTTTATGACATAAGAAAGTTAATTTTAGTCCAATTTACAAAAAAAAAAATCTATAAAATTAACTAGACACGTACAACATAGGTGTACTAATATATATAAATGACATAATGTGATTATATATAAACATAACTTACTATTATTATCTTTTTCAAACCAATTCAATTGTAATACTCAACATAATTTTAATATGTGAAGGATATATAATAATATCAAATAATATATTCCTTTTCCATGAAAATTAACGATTGAATTTTCGTAATCAAAAGATACAATGTTTACAATAAACTAGTCGGACAATCCAAATTCAAAGATCAAATGTTTGTAATCGATCATACTGAGCTCTCGATTTAGTTTCATCCATAAACTTTTGTTATTTCGTTAGAATATATTGATAAATATAAAAGTAATAAATTAACAATATATTCTGGAGTGACAAAAGTCTACGGATGGAAGTAATTATATATATTGTTAATACTTGCAACTCATTTTGAATTTCATACTATTATTGATTCTCGAACTGACAATAAAGGAACCAATTTTTCATTTGAACTTCTAACTCAAAACATATTGATCATTTCCATGTAGTGGTTATATGGTTTAATTCTCTATGTTTCTCATGACAATACACACAGTAATTTATTTTATTTGGTTCATTTTTATCTGAATGTGATTTCCAGGTACAAATTAAAGCAGTAGGTAGGTATTTGACTGGGACTCTGGTCATCTTGCCTACCTGTCAAGTGATATTTGGAAAAACAGGCATTACAGCGAGTAATGACCTCAATGAAGAAACTTTAGATGCTTTAAACAAACAGGTAAGGTCAATAGATAGTATATTTCCTTTTTAATATAGTTAATCTGCATCTTTTTAACCAATTAATATTCTTTGTTTAAGAGACTTTATGATCAAGTTCTGGAGTGGAGTCAAGAGAGACATCCTAGTTTAAATGACATGGATAAAATTAAATTTCCTTAAAAGAAATTCTAGTAATCAGTGCATTATCGCGTGACAATGCTAATAGGGCCGGAAGAGCTCAAAGTGAATCTTTACTTCATTAGTTAGGCTGGGCATGTTGTTTTATGACTCCTCTGCGAATTAATTAACCTCGTTTCTTTGCCAAGAGAGCTTATGTGGTGCCACAGCGTGTGGAGGAGATTATGAAGTGTTTTTGGCCCGAAAAATCAGGTAGAATTTGGTTTCTCTTTTTGCTCCCCAACTACACAGTCTTTTTGCCCACTGCTAAAAGTCATTCACAAATTGGTACAATAGTGCAAATAATGGTACACTAGCAAATTGGGAAAAGGAAAATCTATTAATACTTACTTCAAATGTATGAAATGCATTGATGTTTCATATTAGTTGTTATTGGACATCTGCAGGAAAGAATAGAGAAGAGCTACCACCCATTAAACTGGGGAAAATGCATATTACTACCCTGTGATATCGAAAACCTGCAAAAAACTACCCTGTGAAATTTTTTTTGCACCAGACTTCTTTGTGTTTTCAAAAACCCTACAAATTACACCCATTCTCCGTTAATCATTGACACCGTTAATTTTTAATTGAATTGCCAAAATTACCCCTTATATATTAATAAAAAATTATATTTTTACAATTACAAAAACTCTCACCAATTTTTCTCTCTCGCTTCTCATATGGAACAAACAAAGAAAAGAAGAGATATTATGTGCGAAGTTTAAAAGATACAAAATTATGGGTATAGTATAAAAGTATAATTAAGGAAGTTTGAACAATCGTTTAAAAGTACAATAATTTTTTGCGCAAACATTAAAAAATATGAGTTACTTTTCTACAAACATTAAGAAAAACATAGAAGTTTTTTGCAAACATTTCAAAGCATACAAGGAAGTTTTTTGCAAACGGTGGAAAACACAAGGAACTTTTACGCAATCTTTAAAAAACACAAGGAAGTTTTCTGCAAACTTTAAAAAAAACAAGGAGGTTTTATGCAAACTTTAAAAAACACAAGGAAGTTTCTGCAAAGATTCAAAGTTACAAGGGTATTCTTGTCATTTTGAATGAAAAATTACGTCAGAAACAAAAAAAAATCGCATTTTGGCGTGTAGAATACACGCGCGTCAAAAAATTGACGGAGGGAGACGGAATGGGTGTAATTTGCAGGGTTTTTGAAAACACAAGGAAGTCTGGTGCAAAAAAAATTTCACAGGGTAGTTTTTTTCAGGTTTTCGATATCACAGGGTAGTAATATGCATTTTCCCCCATTAAACTCATAAGAGAACTGTGTATTGAGCAATTGGGCCAGATGCGTCCTGACCACATGAGAAGGTTAAACCCCACACCTTACAAGGTACATTTAACAAATTACACTAATCACTATATGTATATTTATATGTTTGAGATAATGTACATTTTGTTGGCAAATTTTCATTGTTTTGCGATGTTTTCTTCTGGGCAGGTTAGTGTAAGTGCAAAACTATATGATTTCATTCATTTCTTGTGGCTCAACGAGGAGGAGGTGGGAGAGTTGCCGTGAAAATTCTTAGTCCATTATGGTTCACATAATGGTTTTTTTTTTTTTTTTTTTCTTTCTGTATAGGAAAAGAAAATTTATAAATTTAGAATTAGCAGAAATTGTTCTAAATTGTTCACATGGCAACATGTAGAGAGCTCTTGTCAAAATTGATCATTTCATTTTTCACTTGTTAGTTTGAACAATAAAATTTTTATGTTGAAATAAAAACACTATTCTTTGATATCTAAAATAATGATCATGTTACTTATATACCTTTTTATGGTAGTAGATTGGTCATGTCCTTATCTCTTAGGCCATCTTCAACCGAGTCAGGAACCGAGCATGAGGGAGGTTGCCGACGGTGATTGGTTTGAGATGACAAAATGAGAAGGGGAGATTGGACGGATAGGGCATTGGAGGGCAGTCAATTGGGTTGTCATTGAATGACCACCCAATTGACTCAGGCCTGAATGTGGGTGGACGCTTATTTTTTATTAAGTTAAATTTTTTTTTTGTTTTTAGTTAGATTTAATTATAAAAATAGTTTTATTTATTTTCTAAAATTTTGTAAATTAGTTTTATTTATTTTTAATATATGATTGTAATTAGTTTTATTTATTTTTAATAAAATGGTATTTTTTATCTTTTGTGTTAGATTTAATAAATTAATTAGTTTAAATTGTGAAAATTAAAACTTCTATATTCATAAAATTCATACAAATAAAAGAATTAAATAAATTAGAACAATTTTTGGTTAGTATTTATTTTTTATATCTTTAATTTTGAAAATTAGAAATACTAGATTATGATAACGAAAAATACGACTTAAGTAGATTTGTTGAACAAAAAGACTTAATTTAAAAATCAAAAAATATAACTTAAATAAAAAATATAAGCTTAACCCTAAATAAAAAATTTCTTATTATTAAGATGGCTTTAATTTTCATGATTGTGTAACTATTAAAAAAAATTATGATTTTAAAATTATTATTATTATCATCATCATCATCATTATTATTATTATTATTATTAAAATAAGTGAGAGTGAGGAGAGTGGAAAAAGTTGTGAAATTGAATTAAATCGAGGTTGATTTCACTACAAGAAAAACAGGATTTTCCGACGGAAAATGACCGTCGGAAACTTCGTCGGAAATATGCTCGTCGGAGATTTTCCGACGGAATTTCCGACGAGCATTTTCCGGCGGCCCAGGTCCGTTGGAAAGTCCGTCGGAAATTTTCCGACGGACAGCTTCCGACGTAATTTGAGGTCTAATTGACCAAAGTCAACACTGTTGACCTCGGGGTTATGTTTTTCCTCAATTATTCGTAATTAGATCGATCGATTCTCGAATTGGAGGTCTAATTGACCAAAGTCAACATTGTTGACCTCGGGGTTATATACATTGAGGTTATTCGTAATTAGATCGATTGATTCTCGAATTGGAGGTCTAATTGACCAAAGTCAACACTGTTGACCTCGGGGTTATGTTTTTCCTCAATTATTCGTAATTAGATCGATCGATTCTCGAATTGGAGGTCTAATTGACCAAAGTCAACACTGTTGACCTCGGGGTTATGACATTGAGATTATTCGTAATTACATCGACCGATTCTCGAATTGGAGGTCTAATTGACCAAAGTCAACACTGTTGACCTCCGGGTTATGTATATTGAGGTTATTCGTAATTAGATCGATCGATTCTCGAATTGGAGGTCTAATTGACCAAAGTCAACACTGTTGACCTCGGGGTTATGTACATTGAGATTATTCGTAATTACATCGACCGATTCTCGAATTTCGTTCTAATTGACCAAACTCTACATTGTTGATGTCCTCGGGGTTATGTACATTGAGGTTATTCGTAATTAGATCGATTGATTCTCGAATTGGAGGTCTAATTGACCAAAGTCAACACTGTTGACCTCCGGGTTATGTATATTGAGGTTATTCGTAATTAGATAGATCGATTCTCGAATTGGAGGTCTAATTGACCAAAGTCAACACTGTTGACCTCGGGGTTATGTACATTGAGATTATTCGTAATTACATCGACCGATTCTCGAATTTCGTTCTAATTGACCAAACTCTACATTGTTGACGTCCTCGGGGTTATGTACATTGAGGTTATTCGTAATTAGATCGATTGATTCTCGAATTGGAGGTCTAATTGACCAAAGTCAACACTGTTGACCTCCGGGTTATGTATATTGAGGTTATTCGTAATTAGATAGATCGATTCTCGAATTGGAGGTCTAATTGACCAAAGTCAACACTGTTGACCTCGGGGTTATGTACATTGAGATTATTCGTAATTACATCGACCGATTCTCGAATTTCGTTCTAATTGACCAAACTCAACATTATATTGTTGACCTCGGGGTTATGTACATTGAGGTTATTCGTAATTAAATCGATCGATTCTCGAATTGGAGGTCTAATTGACCAAACTCGATCAACACTTTTTTCTTAAGTAAAATTTCCGATAGATTAGTACCGTCGGGATATTTTAATTAATTATTTAGATCGATCTTTTTTCATAATATTTTCCTTTTAATTATGGCCAGCAAAAATTATTTATTTATTTATTTGTTCTTTTTTATATATATTTTCCGACGAACATAACCAGTCGGAAAATTTCAATTTATTGACGTGTTTAATTTTTTAATATTTTCCGACGGAAATTATTAATACATATATATATATATTTTTTATATATTTTCCGACGGGAATCATCCGTCGGAAAATATTTATTTCTTTTTAATTTTTTTTTAATATTTTCCGACGGGAATCATCCGTCGGAAAATATTTATTTCTTTTTACTTTTTTTTTAATATTTTCCGACGGGAATCATCCGTCGGAAAATATTTATTTCTTTTTACTTTTTTTTTAATATTTTCCGACGGATGTGTTCCGTCGGAAAATATTTATTTATTTTTACTTTTTTTTTTAATATTTTCCGACGGGAATCATCCGTCGGAAAATATTTATTTCTTTTTACTTTTTTTTTTAATATTTTCCGACGGGAATCATCCGTCGGAAAATATTTATTTCTTTTTACTTTTTTTTTTTAAATATTTTCCGACGGGAATCATCCGTCGGAAAATATTTATTTCTTTTTACTTTTTTTTTTAATATTTTCCGACGGATGTGTTCCGTCGGAAATTATTTAATATATTTTTTAATAATTTTTAATATAATTTCCGACGGAATATACCGGTCGGAAATGATTTTCTAATAATTTTTAAAAAAAAATTGATTTTTCCGACGGATTTGCTTGTCCGTCGGAAATTCCGTCGGAAACCCTACTTAATTTCCGACGGAATTTTTGTCCGTCGGAAATTCCCGTCGGAAAAAACTGCTTTTCTTGTAGTGTTTTTCGTCGGTTGAAAATGAGTTTTTACGAGGGGCAATTGAATAAAAAGGGGGTCAAAGAGGCAATTGGGCATGAGGTTCGATTGGAGATGACCGTAGTAATATACATGCTAGCATGAAAACAATATATATGAGTAAATACCGTGAATTAAAAATTTCTATGTCTTTTTATGATAAATGTGGAAAAGTTTCTATATTTTGGTTAATGAAAATGAAAATATGGAGCAGTTTATGTTTCACCGAATGACTTTAGTTGGGTTAATAGAGCAAATGCCCTTCCCCAAAATTGTAATTAGAACAATGTCATTCTCTTCTTTTTATTTTTTATTTTTTTATTTATTTCTTATAACATTAAATAATTTACAATCCATTTTCCCATTGTTTCTAGACCTAATTCTTTCAAATTCAAACACTCCATTCCACACACACATTCAAACACTCCAATCCAAATCAAATTCTCCCCTAAATTCAAACTCTCTTCCAAATTTGAGATGACCCCGACCTTACCATTGCAAATCATCTGAAGATAATAATGAATGAAGAATATCAAGCAATTATATATTCATATCACGTAATTTTTTTATTTTTTATTTTTATTTTTTGTTCTTGACATTTGACGTTTGGCATTGTCATATAGGCATTTGGCATTTGCCAAATACTAAAATCAGTGAATAAATCTTTTCTTTAAAAAGATAATGGCATTTTACAAATTTAAAATATTTTAATGAATTTTTTTAAATATAAGTTTTTTAAAAGGGCAATTTAAAAATCCACTCACTTTTCCAAATGTTTCCATAACTTTTTCGAAAGTTGTCCAAAAAGTTTTTAATATTGAAAAGGCACTTTTAATCCTTACTTCCAAAAGCTTGACCAAGATTGCTTATTCAAATAGTATATTTTATTAGAAGTATGTCAACCATTTATTATACAGAAGATATATAACACTATCTAGTGAAACTGTAAAGCTCAAGTCCTTCAGCTGAATCCATCCGTAAGCACAATTAACTTGGATTTTCTGCATGGTTGACGTTGCTAATTCAGCCAAAGGCCGGAAAGTAGCGAGTTCTTTGTTGGGATATCTCGGTTGTCAAAACAACGAAAGTGCGGAATTTAAAATTTTTCCGAGGTACACATACAGCCCATGAATCGATTTCCATCTTACATACGCGAAAATATTGATTAAAACAATTAATCAGAACATTAAACAAAACTAGAGGGGTGAAATCGTAATTTACCTCACCAAATGTTCGGTGGTGGTAACCTCCGGTCTTCTCTTTGATTCACAGAAGCGATCCTAGTGTGTCGCCTCTAGAGTGTATCCACACCAGTCAGATTGTAGCAACACCTCCAAGTCACATGCTTAGAACTAGAGCTTGAAGGTTTGTCAATG
Source organism: Penstemon davidsonii (assembly GCA_034814905.1). Classification (NCBI taxonomy): domain Eukaryota; kingdom Viridiplantae; phylum Streptophyta; class Magnoliopsida; order Lamiales; family Plantaginaceae; genus Penstemon; species Penstemon davidsonii. The sequence continues at coordinate 13,841,382 of JAYDYQ010002688.1, forward strand.
GAGGAATACAGATCCAGGTCTAGATCTAGGTCCAGATGGAGAGAAGAAGAAGAGAGGGATCGGCTATGGTGAAGGGGGCGGCTAGGGTTTCTCAAAAACCTAGATGTAATCTTTTGTGTTATGTGTTCATACATTAGTTCATTCTTCATGGAAGATATATGGTGAGATATATATATAAGAGAAGAATCCTTCTCTTAATAGATATCTCATCCATGTATATCAAATCCTTTCCTTATCTTATTAGGAAACAAGATTTATATGTGTATCTTTAGCTTTTTCTTGTCATACAAGAAAACAAACTCTTCCACTAATATGAACACCAAAAATCGCCCATTTCCTTAGTCTAATCAATCCGAAAATTGACTTAATTAATTCTTCCAATTAATTAATACTTTAATTAATATTTCAATTAATTAGACATTCTCATTAATAATTAATTAGACATTTTAATAAATTAATTAATTAGACATTCTAATTAATAACTCTCCACTTTGAATTAACACTTTAATTCACTAACATTGATTTAACACTTTTAAATCAACTATTTCCTTTTTTACTGTCACTGTCCAACTGTATTGTGTGTGACCCTATAGGTTCACCATCAATTGGCAGTAGGCCCACGACTTTCGTGATTTAATTAATGAGCAATTAATAGCTCCGATCAATTAAACACTTTTAATTGACCACTCCAGAATTAATCTTCTTATTAATTCAGGAGTACCCACACCTCATGGTCGATGTCTACCCACAAGCCCATGGGGCCCAACTTCAGGTGAATTGATCTTGTGAACCTCACCCCTTATAACTGTCATGTACATATGGTCCTTCCAACGACTAATTTCCCTACCGAGACCTAGGGTGTGTGAATTGATCGGCACCTCTAATTATCTCGATTCTGTACTTTCTAATTATGGATAATAATTCCAGTATGACTGCTAAATTTGGAAACCCCTTTCCAAATTCGTCACTGACCACGACCATGGGTTTCTCAGAATATATTACCTAAGAACGTACATGAAATTCTCCCACCTTATCAGGATGAGTCGTTAGATCCTTTCTTAGTAATAACCATCCGCGTACACGATCATACGTACCCAAAGTAGTCGCACAACGATCAGGCTACATGATCGGCTCCTAAATCAAAGTACGTACTCCCGTGCACCGAATTCGCCCTAGTAACTCAAGTCTAAGGACTAAATCGTACACTATTATAAGCCTTGAGAAATATCCCATCACCAATATGCGACATGCGCTTCCACAATGGGTTTCTCTGTTCGGGTCGTTCGATGCGTTCGATCCCCTATCGAACCACCTACTCATATGCACTGACATCAAATGTCTTGTTTATGAAACTCTACAAATTCACTTCATGTGAATCATGCATAATCGTACAAGTCTTAGCGATTCCTTCGATACCCCGTCTCGTTCGGAATCTATAACTTGGAACGTGTTTTAAGATCACGACCATAGAGACAGTTTCATGATTGCACTCATACTGAAGTGAATTGTCCCATAGCCAAATGTGATCTTAGGATTCATCCAATCGCTTAGATACGTTCGCGAGAGATGAAGATGGCCATTGTTTAATTTACGTATTATAAATAAATAGGCGTATTAATTATTAAACCATAAGAAGATACTCCTCTTACAAGCTAATTAGATTGGCTCGATGGGCACTATCGCATCATTCTTTCTCCACCGTCGGTCTTTTATCTATCTCAATATGAAAATTCAAATGCATCTTAAACCGGGAAAAAAAAACATCATATCAATATCAATATGTATTTTGGGAAACCTGCAAATAACTCCTTCTGTTATTTTTTCTTTCGAAGAATTTCTCTTGTCCTTTACAAAATACTGCACACTCTCCTTTTCGCCATTAAATTATTAACTCCATTATTTCTTTTGGACTAAATACAATTTTGTCCTCATACTTATTATATTTACATATCTATTAAATTAATTTAATTTTATATATAATATTAGTAGATTATATTATATAAACATATATATATATATATTAAAATTATCTAATATCTATATATTATTTATCCTATTTAATATTTATTAAAATATTAAAATTATATATTATAAATAGAATTATTATAATAACGAAAAAGAAAAAATACTCATCCTCAACCCCCTCCCCCCAAAAAAAACAATTAGGCCGGCAACGACTTGGGTTTGTCGGTCCCAGATTGTGGTGACCTGGGATCGAATAACCCAGACTACCATGAGCTCAATCCACAGCAGATCGCAAAACCCAGGTCGTGATGGTCTAGGTTCTTTGATTCCATGCCATCACGACCTTGTGTTCTTTTGTTAAGTGAAATCACTACAAAAAAATTGTGAATTAGTGACAAAATAAAAGTTGTCATTCTTTGTGTGCATTTAGTGACAATAATATTAGTTTGGTCACAATAATCAATGTTGGGAAAGATTCTCATTTAATGTGTTTGATGCGTCTCGAAAGTGATTAATTTAGGTATAGGACCTGAATAGGAAAAACTACAATAAGGACAAGAATTATTTTTTAAGATGTGACTAAATGCTTTTAGTTACAAGAGTATGCCGATTTTGGATGTCACTATCGATAATTAGTGACACCCTTTTAGTAATAACCTAATGACAATAAGCATTTTACAATAATTTAGTGACAATATTTTTACTGTAACTTTTTTGTATCATTAAATATCAATAGTGACAACTTAATTATAATTTTGTAATTGATAAGTTTAGAAAAACCATTTTAGTGACAAACTTTCAATAGTTGACATTTGATAATTTTAGCAATCTCACTAATTATTTGTCCCTAAAAAGTAATTTATTGTAGTGAAGGCATGCCCTCTTATTTGATTTATTTTGGAAAAGTAATATTTGTAATTTCATAATGTGAAATCGCACTTTGTCTCATTATTTTTGAGCTATTTTATACTTTATCCTCTAATTATTTTACTATTGCACTTGTCTTCTTTAACTTTTAAAACTATTGCAGTTACATATTTGCTGTTTGAAGATGACCATTAGAGATTAAAATATTACACGGTAAAAGTTTAGTGAGCGAAATACAAGATTATTGCAATTTTCATTATGATTGCTAGTATTCGATTATTATTGGGGGATTTGTACTTGAATAATAGACAAATGATTGTGAACGGCAACAATGCTATGTTTGACTCGTGGATTTAATGGGTAAAATAATAACAAACCTTATTTTCTCCAAATTACATTTTCCAAACATAACTGGCAAATGTAAATTCAAAATGCTCAGGGGTAAATTGCAAAATGCCTTAAAGATTATGGGTCAAAGTGCAATACAGAGCTTTTGCTAGAAAGATGGACGAGGAAAACCTAATTTGAATCACGCTCTTAATTACCACCAGCTCTCTCTATGAAAATTGGATTGAATTTTTGGGAAGAATTTGTAAGAAAGAAAATGCCGCCATCTCTACCAATATTGCCGTTTTCAAGATACTTCAGGTTTTGTTCTCTCAAATTAATATATTTTATTTGCATTTATTTTTTATTATGAGCTTTAAATTGGGTTGAGAAGAGAAGGAAAAAGAGGAATTATTTGATGATTTGTCAGATAATTTTTATTTGATAGTTATGTATGGTTATTGTTCGGAATCTAGGGTCAATTATTAATTTACTTCTCCATGATATATTCTGGAGAAAAATTGAAGTTTTATGAAAACTTTTTTCTTTTGGTGTGTAAATATCATCATATCTAAATTTTCGATTAAAAATGTAGTGAATTTTCTTACATCCTTCAAATGTTTCTCTTGTAAATTTATCAATTTCACATGATTTCATAGGAAGATGGAGCAGGACATGGGAACATTTTGGCCCCGTTTGAAATGGTTTTGACTCTGTTTCACCATGTTTCAATGTTTCAAAATTGTTTCGATTTTTTTATTTATAGGATATTTCAAAGTTAATATAGTAAATTAGTAACAATAAATTCATAAATTTATATATAATTAATAATGATTAAACGATCATTTAAAAATAATATATTGATGATTAAACTTTTCATTGGTATATAAATTATAATTAATACACAATAATTTAAAATAAAACAATAAATGAGAATTCATTTGAACAAAATAATATCACTCAAAACATAAGCATATATGCATTCTTCATTACTTAACAACTTTCTGGTAGGTGAGAGGATGGTGAATTTAAGGAAAAAGGTACAAAAATTGTAAGAAAAATGTTGGAGATGATGAGATAAAGCTGTGTGAGAAATTTGAAGATGACGGTTACAGTTACATTCATCCTACACCGGTGGATTATATCCATAGGGGTTGGATGATAAACACATGTGCATAGGAGGACAAGAAATTGTCCTCTCATACACACATGTTGTTCATCCAACACCCCAGTGGATTGAATCCACCGGGGAAGGCACATTATTTCCGAAAGGTAACATTCATCCTACACCGGTGGATTATATCCATAGGGGTTGGATGATAAACACATGTGCATAGGAGGACAAGAAATTGTCCTCTCATACACACTTGTTGTTCATCCAACACCCCAGTGGATTGAATCCACCGGGAAAGGCACATTATTTCTGAAGGAAGACATACATCGGACACCGGTGAATTATATCCATAGGGGTTGGATGATAAACACATGTGCATAGGAGGACAATAAATTGTCCTCTCATACACACTTGTTGTTCATCCAAGAAATTGAATCCACCGGGGTAGGCACATTATTTCCGAAGATAGAGGACAATACAAGTGAGAGATGAAAGGAAAATTATTGTCTAGACCCGGTCTTTCATAGACCATATACAAAATTTTACGAATATATTTATGAATGCACTAATTTTGTTCATGGTCTATGAAATACCCGATCTAGGCAAGTATCACCCGAGATGAAAGACAAAAAAGCTGGAGAGAGAGAACTTTATTAGTGTAAGGACAGAGACTCACCAATTTGTTCATCACGAATCCAAAGCCTTTGTCGGGCAATTAATTCATAATTGTGTTGGTGCCCAATGCTTGTTTCGGCAATTGTGATAGAATAAGATTGTCCATTCACATGATAAATGATTGAATTCACTCCCTTCGTTTTTTTTTTAACTATAGTTTTGATAAAAAAAATTATTTACTTATTGTTTTAGGAGTTTATTGTAAAATTAATTTTTTTCTATTAATTTTATCTTTCTTGTTAAAGTTTGTAATTAATACTAATTAATGATATGATTATTTGATTAAACGGGTGTTATGGGATTTTTGTTTAAAAAAATTTACTATTTATTACATATTTTAATTTTTGAGCAATCCTCTAAAGCGACTAACAAAAAAAGGGAAAGAGTATATTATTAAGCTACACAATTTCAAAGAAAAATAATGAGCTTGACGCAATTGTGATAAATTAAATAATGTCCATTATTAAGCTATAAAATTTTAAGAAAAAAATAAGAGTTAAATGCAGAAAATACCTCATGTATTTTGCCTAATTGATAAAATTCATGTTGTGTTATTTTAATTAGCAAAAAAATCGCAGTGTTATTTTTTTTAATTAAAAAAACTCATTTAAAATTTCTTTATTAATCAAATCAAATACATTTTGCAGCATATCTTCTTTACAAAAATAACAAAGAAATATTTTATAGAAGCGCGTTTTAAATGAATAGACTTGCAAGTCCAAGTCAAATTGCCAAAGTCTTCTTTTTTCAAATTTTTACTTCACAAATAAGCCGTCTGATTATCATTTAAGTAATGGCAAGTTGATAGTTGGTACATGCAACAGGACATTTTGCACCATATCATCTTTACAAAAATAACAAAGAAGTATTTTATAGAAGAATGAATAATTGATGAAGTAAAACAATTTTTTGTATAATTATAACCGCCTAAATAGACTTGCAAGTCTAAGTCAAGTTGCCAGAGTCCTCTTTTTTCAAATTTTTAATTTTTAATTTTTGTATAATTATAGCCGTCCATCTGATTATCATTTAAGTAATGGCAAGTTGATAGCTACATGCAACAACGTTTTAATATTGAATTTATTACAGCTTTTTGCACTCTCAACATAATCTCATTTCTTACTATGGCTTATGCTGTTCTTGCATCTCTATTTACCACTACATATCAAATGTTGAATCCTGATCCCTATTCAATTCCTTGCAATAGGGAAACAATTGAATCTCTCCACAAAAATATACCCCAAAATTTTGATATGTAGTGGTAAATAGAGATGTTTAAACTACAATTAAAGTAATGTAAAGGTTTGAAGCATTAATTATTTTGAGGGTAATTCAGTAAATTTAAGGTGAACAAAGTGATTTTGCATGATGACAATTAAATTACAAGGGTCCACCCCAAAATATGTAGAGAACTCGAGGAATCCACCCAGTCCCCACCACAAATTTGCTCAAATTTAAAGCTATATCTTATCATTACTTTCTGCACTAACATAATCTAATCTAACAAACAAAATCTCATTGCTTTCTTGCTGCCATCAAAATCTCATTTCTTACTATGGCTTATGCTGTTCTTGCATCTCTATTTACCACTACAGATCAGATGCTGAATAATTCTGATCCCTATTCAATTCCTTGCAATAGGGAAACAATTGAATCTCTCCACAAAAATATTGCTACTTTACTGTCCTTTCTGGAAGATATTCCACCTCATAGCTACCAAACAATCAAGAGTTTGGAGGCAAAAATCAGAGATTTAGGATATGAAACAGAAGACATCCTTGAATCCCATATAGCAAAACATTTCAGGTCAATTTCCGGAAGTGATGACAGTATCGATATGTTATCTGAAGCCTTGGAGGATGTTATGAAAGGATTTGAGTCCTTAAAGGAAGATGTGAAGAAGATCCAAAATACTGGTAATTTTGATGGCTTACTAGGGCAGCAGATGACCTCCCTCTCTGTTGTTTCTTCTAGGCCGACTGGCAAAAGCAAATTTGTTTTGTTAGACGAGAATTTTATGAACCAAATGAAGGAACAACTTGTTACAGAAGAACTTAGACTCAAAGTCCTCCCAATAGTCGGTATGGGAGGCATCGGCAAAACTACTCTCGCAAAAGCTCTACTTGATGATCCATTCAGTGTGCAACGTTTTGATATTCGTGCTTGGGTCACAATATCTCAAGAATATCGCATCCAAGATGTTGTTCAAAACCTTCTCGAGGACATCAAAGTAAGGAATACAAAGACAGATATTGAAGTAGATCTGGATGTTCCAGAGCATCAACGTGGAGAACACCTACACAAAATTTTGTATGGTAGGAGGTATCTAATTGTATTGGATGACGTGTGGGAAACCAAGGCTTGGGATGAATTACAAAATCTATTTCAGGATAACAATATTAATGGAAGTCGAATCATGGTCACTACTAGGCAATTAGAAGTAGCTACATATGCAGCCAAATCTTATCATGAGATGAAACTTTTAAATGACGACATGAGCTGGGATCTACTCCGCCAAGAGTTATTTGCACAAGAAAACTGCCCATCAGATTTGGTTGAAATTGGTAAGGAGATTGCCAAAAAGTGCCATGGACTTCCATTAGCAATATCTGTGATTGGTGGACTTCTCTCCAAGGAGAAGATGACTCGGGAATATTGGGAACATGTTGCAGACAATATAAAGTCAGTCTTAACTGAGAAAGATGATCAATGCTTAGAGATATTATCTTTAAGTTATAACTACTTGCCTCATCACTTGAAACCATGTTTTCTTTATATGGCAGCTTTTTCAGAAGATAAAGAGATTCAAGTCTCTATTCTTCTCAAGTTATGGGTAGTTGAGGGATTTCTAAAAACAAGTTCTATAAACATGGAAAAGGTTGCAGAGAAGAACTTGAAGGATCTTATTGAAAGAAATCTTATTTTAGTTGACAAACTTAAATATAATGGGAAACCCAAAACCTGCATAATTCATGATCTCGTAAGGGACTTGTGCATCAAGGAAGCTCGAAAAGAAAAGTTTCTTTATGTTTTGAATAACTACATTGACTTTAATCCTAAAGAAGCTAAAGGTCAGCGTCGACTGAGCATTCTTCCAAGTGTTATAAAAGATAAGGACATTGAAGGCAAATTTAGTGTAATTCAGTCAATGCCAGGTAACCGTTCTTTTATATGCTTTAATGATGATCCAAGATTTAAATGATGTTCCGAATTGTTAAGAGTAATAATCCCTGCAAAAGCTTACACTAAATTCCGAAAAGAAATTATTGAGTTAGTTAACTTAAGACTGCTTGTGGTAAAGGAGCCTTATTCGAGGATTCCTTCTTCAATATCCAAACTCTGGAATCTTGAATACTTAATTGCTTTTAGTGATGAAGAAATTATTCATCTTCCATCAGATATTTGGAATATGCCCCAATTAAGGTGTCTACAGGTAGAATTTTTTATCCTTCCTCCCATTCCTACCGGAACAGAAATGCCAGTTTGTGTCCTTAAAAGCCTCGAGACACTTTTCGTAATAAAAAATTTTAGATGTGAGGATGAGGTTCTTGTCAGAATCCCAAATCTTAGGAAATTGAAAATTAGATATGATGCTGAGGATATTACAGATTGGTCGTATTATCGTCTCCAAAATCTTGTCAATATGTCCAAGCTTGAAACTCTTAGATGTTATTTTGATGTAATTTGCACGAAAACACTTGTGGCGAATTTGGCCTTTCCAGTTTCATTGAAAAAATTGACTTTACGTGGTTGTAAGATTTCATGGGAACATATGAAAATTATTGGTGTCTTGCCTAATCTTGAAATTTTGAAACTACATTATCAAGCCTTTAAAGGCCCTACGTGGGAAACCGTTGAAGATAATTTCAAGAAACTCGAATACCTTGAGATTGGGAGCCATGATGGCCTGAATGAATGGAGAGTTGATGATGCTAATCATTTCCCGAGCCTCCGACTCCTTGTTCTTCGGAGGTGCGGAGATTTGGAAGAAATCCCATCTTCTATTGGAGAGATTCCGACACTTGAAAGAATTGAGGTGACGTATTGTAGTGACGGTGTCATGTCTTCAGCCGAATATATACAAGATAGCAATGATGACATTGAACTTATTATCCGTAGGAGTGAATAAAATGTCATTTGGTGATGTTGTCTTAAAGATGAAAATTATATATCTTTGTATCCCATTATTCTTATATTTGGATCATCTTGTTCTTTATGATGTAGTAATTTTTATAAATTTGTGTTAATGTCAATTTACCCTCTTGTGTGCATAGTGTTCAATTTATTATAACACATGTAGGGTAAAGTTGTTGAAGTTTTTATGTGTTAATGAAATAAATCAGAGTAAGAGATGTATTTATTCGGTCCGAAGAGGTACCATTTGGACCGAAACATTGTGTCATTTTCCAAGAGGCACTTTTGTGTCCATAAATATGAGACAAAATTTGACCAATTCTGAATCAATTTTATAGAAGGAAAAATAATACTCTCTTTCTCTTACTTTCGTCAAAATTAAGTCCGAAATTTATGTTTGTTCAAGTTCGCCGTGGGTTCATTATTTGTGCAAATAATGAACAACAGACTGTTGTATCTTGGGAGACTATCGAGAATCAAACTGTATGCACCATGGCAGCCCCAAAAATATTGTCTTAAGGAAATTTATTTCGGCAAGCCTCAGTCTTATTTCCTATTTTTTGTGTTGATTAAAGTGTTATACGAATTAATCCTAACCAGGTAAGTATGATTTATATGCTTTAATAATGCATGAATTTATGTGTTAGAATATTATTTATTATATTCTATATTTTCTGAAACATATAAGTGCACAAATTGTTACTCACCAACAATCTTAAGACAATACTACATTTTGTTTAACAATCTGCTCTTTAACCAAAAATCAAAATCATACCAAATTTGATCAAATTTGTGCATTGGTGTTATTAAATTGAGATAAACATACACTGAGTGAATTGGTGCATTGCATTGCCGAATCGGTGCATGTGATGTGTAAGTGAGATTTTATTCTCATAAGGATGATGACATTGAAGTTTGATCTTTGTTTGTTTGGAGATAATAATGATGACTTCATTCCTTTAATTATCTAAATCTATGATCAAGCCTCATAAATTTAGTACCATTTAATCCTAATGTTGAATCTAATATGATATTAAATTATTAATTCTCTGCAAATTGGAGTTTGACATCATTTCAAAGCAACTGAATACTTGGGAAGAAAATATCTAACTGGAATTCAAGTATTTGCTTACTCGGAAGAAAAATGGAATCAAATAAATGGAAGATTATGTGAAATTCTGATATCTTCACCGTAATTATGTCAATTCCATTTTAATCGAGAAATTTAAAGGTCATTGACAATCAGATCATTATGTGTAAGAATCTGATTTTTGTGCAATGTATTAAATTAATGAAAGTGGACTAAAATTTCTGTGAAGAGATTCTGTAAACTTTAATGTGAATAATTTCATTCCAAATTTGGAATGGAAATTATAATAATGCAAAACGGTTTGCAATTTGGATGGAACAGAAAGTTCATCTAATAAGTTCGAGAACCATGCAATTGAAGCAATATTTTTCAATTAATCGGCTCATTGTGAAATGAAGAGGCGCCGTTTAATCAATCAGCATGAGTGCATTAGTTCGGTTTCTTTGTAGAGTTGTGTATCTACAAATTGGTGTGACCACTAAATGTTATTTATTAAATACAATATATGGGGCTATTAAACATTAAATTAATTGACCATTGTTGTCTAACTACAACATGAAACGATACATCTGAGTTGGTGCATTTAAGATGGTTATTGCCTAATTCAATTGTTGTAATGTGATTGACAATTTAAGATTTTAAAGAAATCTTAGTATGTCGTATACTTGAATTGCGTCAATAAGTATACAAACTATTTGATCCAAATTATCTGCAATTTTTGGAGTGATTAATTGAAAAGCATTTTCCATTAAAAAAAATAATAATAATGAGATTATTCAGGATTTAACTTTGAATTCCTGATTTTTCGAATTACTTTTTATATAAATATTTTAGTGATGCACTAATTTTGATTGAAGAAAATCATATATTGGATCTTTATATGAGAGTAGTGATTTAGATTTTATATAAGTACGTGATTCATCGATTGTATAAGTGCGACCTATATTTATGCGGGGTATATTAAAAGCATATAAATTACTAATAACCTTTATGTGGAGATAAATGACTAATAATTAGTATTTGCTATGAAATCAATATTTTATTTGAGAAAATATTGATAATTTACTTGTAAACATAATTATAATTTATTTGTGAAATAATTATAATTTGTATCAACATTTTAATGAGAAAATATTGGAAATTTGTTTGCAAAAGTACATAAAATTCATTTGTGGGATAATTCTAATTTGCTATGATATCAATATTATATTGAGAAAATATTGATAATATTTGTAATTTATCCGCAAAATAATTACAATTTATTTGTGAGAAATAATTATAAATTATTTGTGAAATAGTTTTAATTTATTTGTTTGTGAAACAAATACGTAAGAGTTCAAATTTTTTGAACTAATCCAAATTAATTTTGTGATTTTAAATCATTATTAACTCGTGAAGTTTAAAATGTATTCACATATTATTGCGTCATTTATTGAGTGATAAATATGAGGCAATAAATGTATTTACGAAATACGAAGAAATACATTTGTGAAATACAAATCTGGATGATAGAATAAGAAAAATGAAAAACTCTTATATCCGAATTCTGAGGGTGAATACGATATATTCATTTACACAAGAGTGTGTTAAATTTGAAATAATTCGTCAAAATAATTCACCTAGCTCAACTCTATTCAATTGAGTACGTAGCTAAACGGAATAATCAAACCTAAGAAGGTGCGGGTAATATTATTCTATAAATTCGGGTGTACTGAATAACTTGTGGGGGGAAAACTCTTTAGATGCCTAACTGCATATTGAATCGAATTTCACACAAGAAAATCAAATATAATTCCATATGAGTTATGGAAGGGAAGAAAAACCAAATACCTTAAAATGTGGGGGTACTTGGGTCAGATTTCGGTTTCACCATCGAAAAAGAAAATAACTTAAAATATTATTTACTACTAGCTTATGCGATAAATAGTAGCAATTCATATTTTTGGTATTTAAATCTGAAATAAATGTAATCATGTGAACTGAGTCACGTGATGTAACATTCATTGAGAATGTAAGAAGGATTTGATTATCATTTCTTATAAATTGATCTTTCTTTTGGTTCAAATTTATTTTCAGTAAGTGTGATTTATTGATATTACAATATGATCAAGTAACATTATTGATTATATTACTTACATAAACCTTTTTACAGTTTATAATTAGAGTTGATTATAAATTATTTATTCTGCGAGAGTAAACACTATAGTCTAACCTATTTTAGACTAGAATATTTTACGAAAATATTTAATTGATTTTGATCAAGAGGGTCAACTTTGTGAAGTTTATAATTATATTTAATATAAACTACTATATTATGCGAGAATATACATATGAATCGATCTCTAAAGAGGTCAATATCTTACTTCAACATGAGTTTGTTGACGAGTTGACGAGGCAAATTAGCTAAAAGTTCGAAGTTCTTTGATCCAGATATTCTAACATTTATGTTAAAGGATTAACCTCAAACATATAAATAAATTATGTCACGTTCCAATATTGTGTATTGGAAAGAGGCGATTGACAATGAGTTATATTCATAAAATTGGTAGACCTCGAGGAGTGAACCAATTAGATGTAGACGGATTTTTAAGTTCAAGAGTTTAAAAACTTTGATAAGTCAATCAACAAAAAAAAACTAGGCTAGACGAGTAGCCAATGTGCCTTATTAAAAGAAACAATTTTACTTTTTTGACTCATATTCACTAGCGATTAGGATGACATCCATTTGAATGTTAATAGCCCTATTAGCTATATATAATGGACGTTAAGATTTCCTTCCTTAATGGTGAATTAAATGAGAATATTTATGAGGAGGAACCAGAGAGTCTCGTTGTTAAAGGAAAAGAAAACATAGTTTGCAAAACTTTTATATTTTCTTATTGATCTTTAACAAGCTCCTAAACAATAACACGAAAAATGTGATAGTCTCATCAACAAATTTTGACTTTCATATTAATAAATATGACAAGTGTGTCCATATAAACAAATTGGATAATTGAGTATCAGAGTTTGTTTATACGCAAATGATATGTTAATATTTGAGACTAATATTGAAAATATTAAATCCATTGAGAAAATATTAACTTATGATATGAAAAAATTCGGTTTAATCAATTATGATTAGGAGGTCATGTGATGACATTAAATTATCTCAAGCACATTACGTGGATGAGTGATAGATAAGGTGGATGAGTGATAGATAAGTTTAATACTTATGAAATTAAAGGATTTCATAATTCTATTTAATTAATATCTTATGTGCTACACGAGAACAAATGTGATAGAATATCACAATTTGAGTATGCTCGTAAAATTAGAATCGTCTCTTTAGTTAATAAACTAAGGAGACATGAGCAATCTTAGCAAGATTCGTTGGGATGCATTAACGAGAATGCTTGAATCTTGAAATACATTTGTATGTGCATTCTATTTTGGAAAAATATGCAACGACCCAGGAGGCATATTGTAATGCAAATGAAACTTCTGATTTAAAGGAATCAAAGTTTATAAGCGGATATGTATTCAATTTAGGAGTCACCGCTATTTCTTGAGAATCTTCCAAACAAATGCATATAGCTCAATCAACTATGGAATTAGAGTGCATAGCATTGGATAAGGCTAGTGAAGAATTTGAGTGGCTTCACAAAATTCATGGAAGATATTCTCATATGACTGAAAATTGTATAAGGCATACGTATAATGCGATAATCAAGCGGTAATACATAGAGCTCAAAAAGCTCTATGTATAATGGTAAAGTCACGACATATTCGTTATCGTTGACACAATACCAAGAGACATATACTTTCAAATATAATGGACTTTATGAAGTCGGGATAATCCTGATTCCGGATATTAAAGGTTTATCTAGAGGATTATCCGGATATTAAAGGTTTATCTAGAGAGTAGTATGTGCATCGAGGGAAATGGGCTTATAGCCTAAATTAGACTAAGTTACCTCGTACGGAAACCTAACCTGGCGACTGGAGATCCCACGGACCAGGTTCAATAGGAGACCTAGTCTTGGCTAACTTAAAATAAAGCACTTAAGAGTATAACTCTATCCCATTCTTATGATGCAATAAGTGCAAGCCTACCGCGTTATTATATAGGTTAAGCAAAGGCTTTTAATGACGTCTATATCTTGTCAAAACAAGTGGAGTATGGTAGGATACTCTTGATAGATGCGGTCACCTATGTTAGTGTGAGCTGGGTCGGCTCGTTGAAAATTTCTTTATAGGCTGGAATTCTCTAAAGCACTCGCATAACCGAGAACTTGAAACAAATCGGTTTAGTACTGTGTTAAGTTTATTGTCTTGGTTTACACAAACAGCCGACGATTCAAGATGAAATATTTCACCGATTGTCTAAGTACATCTGATAAGCTTTAACTAGGGAAGGTTCAAGATGAAATATTTCACCTATCCCGATGCGGTCTTATTCCTAAAGAAATTTTGACATGATATGTCAAATGTGAAGGAACTCGAAGAACAATTTCATTCATATGGGGGATTGTTGGGGTTTTTATGTGTGAATGAAATAAATAAGAGTAAGAGATGTGTCTATTCGGTCCGAAGAGGTACCCTTTAGACCGAAACATTGTGTCCCTTTCCAAGAGGCACTTTTTTGTCAATAAATATGAGACAGAATCTGGCCAATTCTGAATCAATTTTATAGTAACTAAAAGGAAAAATAATATTAAGACGAAGAACAAGGAGGAGGAAGAATATTAGTTGCAGAGGTGGGTAGATTTATAAGTCAGGGATGAGTGAGAGATAAAGTAATTAAGAAGAGAGAAGAAAATAAATGATAATTAAGATAATTAAAAGTTTTAGGCTTCAAATATCAAGGGGCATATTAGGTAATTTTGAATTGTGCATAGCACGAGTTTTAGGCTAGTTAAACCTTATTTATTAACTGGCATAGTTTTCTGCGTCGCCTACCCCCTAATTAATTTCCATTACACGCATGACAGAGAAAATACAAATGGAGAAAGTTGCATCTTTAGTCCATAGAATTAGACAATTAGTAACTTTTGGTACGTCTTGCATTTTATAAAATTGCACATTTACTCCTAATTATTTTAAAAACTTAATAATTTTGATCACATCGCCTCCTTTAAGTACGTAATGTGCAAACTAAGATACATGAGATCGAAAATGCTAAACATAAATGATGCTAATTAATAGTTTTGATTTTAATTTTATAAAATTGCACAATTACTCCTAATTATTTTAAAAACTATTCCCTCTGTTTCATAATATCTGTCGCTTTGAAAAGTATTTCTTGTGCCATATTCTCTGTCACTTTGGATTTCCAATAAAGCCTTAATTACTCTTTTTCCATTTTTGCCCTTTATGCTAATAAATTTTCTCAAACATTAGTGGAGGATAATTAATTAGAAGGCTATCTTAGTCGTTTTCATTTTTTCCCTAGAATTCGGCCATATTCAATGATTTCCTTAATTTGTGTGCATACACGTGAAATGACAGATATTATGAACGGAGGGAGTATGTAATTTTGATCACATCGCCTCCTTTAAGTACGTAATGTGCAAACTAAGATACATGAGATCGAAAATGCTAAACATAAATGATGCTAATTGATAGTTTTGATTTTAGTTTAATTAGTTGTTTAAAAAAAGTTGTATTGGTTATTAACATAATATAGGTAAATAAAAATTTAAGGGCCACATTTTTAAAGTCGACTCAGAGCCACCGAAATCTCAGGGCCGACCTTGAGATACAATTGTCTTTTTTCCTGTAAAACTCGACATAGGAATTAACAAATAATATGAATTTTTTTTACTAATAAAAATAACATAATTAGCTTTTTGAAAATCACGCAAAGCATAGCGATATTTTTACACTTCACTCAAAAATACAATGGGCCTGTTTGTTTGGCGTTTCCCAGAATTTTTTCGTGTTTGGGAAATGCCAAACAAACATGTTTTCTATTTTCCGAAATAAATTTTTCATCCATTAATTTTCTCAAACTACTCTCTCAAAAGCCAAACAAACAACAATTTTCTTATCTCTAAACAAAACCTATACAAACTCTACTTTGATTTGAAATAAAGTAACCTATCTCTTACACAATTTATCTCACATAACAAACATTATTTGACATAAAGTCTTACACATCTTACACCTACAACCCAACTCTTTCAAAAAAACCTACACCTACTTTATTTCTCAAACCACTCTCTCAAAACCCAAACAAACAACATTACGCAAATCGAGATTATTTCACAAACCTCCACTACACTCCTAAACTACTTTCCCAAACGCCAAACAAACAGACCCAATGAGTTTGAGTCCTCCACGTATCTAAATGGGATTATGGGAAAGATTGTGTTCAACCACTTCATTTGACTCAACTAATCAAAACAAATACATTTTGCAATTCATAGAAGAATGAATAATTGATGAAGTAGAACAAATTTTTGTATAATTATAACCGGCTAAATAGACTTGCAAGTCCAAGTCAAGTTGCCAGAGTCTTCTTTTATCAAATTTTATATTCTTTTAAATTTTTAATTTAGAAGTAAGCCGTCTGATTATCATTTAAATAGTGGCAAGTTGATAGTTGGTACATGCAACAAGACATTCATAATTTCATAAATATTAATTAGATCTTGAATTAATTACTTTATGCACTCTCAACATAATCTAACAAGCAAAATATCATTGCTTTCTTGATGCCATCAAAATCTCATTTCTTACTATGGCTTATGCTGTTCTTGCATCTCTATTTACCACTACAGATCAAATGTTGAATCCTGATCCCTATTCAATTCGTTGCAATAGGGAAACAATTGAATCTCTCCACGAAAATATTGGTACTTTACTGTCCTTTCTGGAAGATATTCCACCTCATAGCTACCAAACAATCAAGAGTTTGGAGGCAAAAATCAGAGATATAGGATATGAAACAGAAGACATCCTTGAATCCCATATAGCAAAACATTTCCGGTCAATTTTCGGAAGTGATGACGGTATCGATATGTTATCTGAAGAAGCATTGGAGGAAGTTACGAAAGGATTCGAGTCCTTAATGAAAGATGTGAAGGAGATCCAAAGTACTGGTAATTTTGATGGCTTACTAGAGCAGCAGATGACCTCCCTCTCTGTTGTTTCTTCTAGGCCGACTGGCAAAAGCAAATTTGTTTTGTTAGACGAGAATCTTATGAACCAAATGAAGGAACAACTTGTTACAGAAGAATCTAGACTCAAAGTCCTCCCAATAGTCGGCATGGGAGGCATCGGCAAAACTACTTTGGCTAAAGCTCTGCTTGATGATCCATTCAGTGTGCATCGTTTTGATATTCGTGCTTGGGTCACAATATCTCAAGAATATCGCATCCAAGATGTTGTTCAAAACCTTCTCAAGGAAATCAAAGTAAGGAATACAAAGACAGACATTGGAGTAGATCTGGATGTTCCAAAGCATCAACGTGGTGAACACCTACACAAAATTTTGTATGGTAGGAGGTATCTAATTGTATTGGATGACGTGTGGGAAACCAAGGCTTGGGATGAATTACAAAATCTATTTCAGGATAACAATATTAATGGAAGTCGAATCATGGTCACTACTAGGCAACTAGAAGTAGCTACATATGCAGCCAAATCTTATCATGAGATGAAACTTTTAAATGACGACATGAGTTGGGATCTACTCCGTCAAGAATTATTTGCACAAGAAAACTGCCCATCAGATTTGGTCGAAATTGGTAAGGAGATTGCCAAAAAGTGCCATGGACTTCCATTAGCAATATCTGTGATTGGTGGACTTCTCTCCAAGGAGAAGATGACTCCGAAATATTGGAAACATGTTGCAGATAATATAAAGTCAGTCTTAACTGAGAAAGATGATCAATGCTTAGAGATATTATCTTTAAGTTATAACTACTTGCCTCATCACTTGAAACCATGTTTTCTTTATATGGCAGCTTTTTCAGAAGATGATGAGATAGATGTGTCTTTACTTCTCATGTTATGGGTTGTTGAGGGATTTCTGAAACCAAGTTCTATAAACATGGAAAAGGTTGCAGAGAAGAACTTGAAGGATCTTATTGAAAGAAATCTTATTTTGGTTGACGAACTTAAATATAATGGGAAACCCAAAACCTGCATAATTCATGATCTCGTAAGGGACTTGTGCATCAAGGAAGCTCGAAAAGAGAAGTTTCTTTATGTTTTGAATAACTACATTGACTTCAATCCTAAAGAAGCTAAAGGTCAGCGTCGACTGAGCATTCTTACAAGTGTTATAGAAGATAAAGACATTGAAGGCAAATTTAGTGTAATTCAGTCAATGCCAGGTATCCGTTCTTTTATATGCTATAATGATGATCCAAGATTTAAATGTGGTTCCGAATTGTTAAGGGTAATAATCCCTCCAAATGCTTACTTCCCAAAAGAAATTACTGAGTTAGTTAACTTAAGACTGCTTGTGGTTAACGAGCCTGATTCGATGATTCCTTCTTCAATATCCAAACTCTGGAATCTTGAATACTTAATTGCATTTAGTGATGAAGGAATTATTGATCTTCCATTAGATATTTGGAATATGCCACAATTAAGATATCTACATGTAGAACTTTTTATCCTTCCTCCCATTCCTAACGGAACAGAAATGTCAGTTTGTGTCCTTAAAAGCCTCGAGACACTTTACGTAATAAAAAATTTTAGATGTGAGGATGAGGTTCTTGTCAGAATCCAAAATCTTAGGAAATTGAAAATTGAATATAGTGCTTACGATATTACAGATTGGTCGTATTATCGTCTTCAAAATCTTGTCAATCTGTCCAAGCTTGAAACTCTTAGAATCGTTTTTTATGAAATTTGCACGAAGACACTTGTGGCGAATCTTGCCTTTCCAGTTTCACTGAAAAAACTGACTTTACGTGGTTGTAAGATCTCATGGGAACATATGAAAATTATTGGTGTCTTGCCTAATCTTGAAATTCTGAAACTACGAGAACAAGCCTTTGAAGGCCCTACATGGGAAACCGTTGAAGATAATTTCAAGAAACTCGAATACCTTGAGATTATTGGCCATCATGGTCTGAAAGAATGGAGAGTTGGTGATGCTAATCATTTCCCGAGCCTCCGAATCCTTGTTATTAAGCTGTGGAGAGATTTGAAAGAAATCCCATCTTCTATTGGAGATATTCCGACACTTGAAAGAATTGAGGTGGTGTATTGTAGTGACAGTGTCGTGTCTTCAGCCGAAAATATACAAGATTGCAATGATGACATTGAACTTCTTATCCATAGGAGTCAATAAAATGTCATTTGATTTGATGTTAAGATGAAAATTATATATTTTTTTTTGTATCCCATTATTATTCTTATATTTGGATAATTTTGTTCTTTATGATGTAGTAATTTTTATATAATAAATTTGTGGTAATGTCAATTTACCCCTTTGTGCATAATGTTCATTTTATTCCCCTTTACTTGAAAAAGAGCAATTTACCCCTACGAAAATTTTAAACGGGAAGTTTTAAAGGTGGCATGAAATGTATTTTTGGAATATACGAGGATAAAGCGCAACATTAATTTATCTTAACACGATGTAAATTGACACATTTATCATAACACGCTGAGGGTAAAGTGCCACATTTTTTGTAACACATGGGGTAAAGTGCCACATATAAGACGGGGTAGTTTTGTCAATTCGATATTATTTTAAGTTTAAAAATGTTAGGAAAACGGTGTGAAACTTCTATAAAATTACAGGGGGATAAAATGTTTTTTTTCAAATCACAAAGAAATAAATTGAACATTAAGCAGATCACAAATAGATATTGTTATTAACTCTAATAAATCTATTCACAATTAATCATGTAGACAATAATTTATATCGCGATCATGGATTCAACAACCAAAGAAAAATAATCCCATAAATATAATTGAAATCAAAGTTACAACAAATTGTGTATTCTTACAGCTAAGGACACCCGTCCGTCTAACAATAAGAAGTGTATGTGATCTTGAAATATTAAATCAAACATCCTTGACAATGCTAAGCCGTTACCAACTACACAGTGTTTTTTTTTTTTTTTTTTTTTTTTTTTTTTTTTTTTTTTTGTTAACCCAGGTTGAGTCCTGGACCACTCATCACTGGCCTCTCAGCAATGTGCGGAAGTAAATCGCGGGATGTGCCTGAGTTGGTCAGGGTTTGTTCACTCTTTATACTCCTGGCCCCCAAGGGAGCCTACTACCATGGAACTTACAACACCAAGCTGCTCCCACAGTGTCTTTTTGTCCACTGCTAAAGAAGGTCATTCACAAATTGTTGACGCAACAGTGCAATTAATGGTACACTATATCAAATTGGGAAAAAGAATCTATTAATACTTTATATTCACTTTAATAATGCTATAGTATTAATGGATTTCTTAGAATGATCTCGTTTTTATGAATAATTCAAAACAAAATTATCCTATTGGTCCCATATTTGATAGAGGTATTGAAATAAAAATACTATTCTTCGGTTAGCGTCTATATTATTGATCGTGTTACTCGTATACCATTTTTGGTAGTAGATTTATTATGCATCAAAATAGAATTAGTAAATACCATGAATCAAAAGTTTCTATATATTTCTATGATAATTGGGGAAAAGTTTTCTTTTGGTCATCGAAATGAGAATATAGGGTAATTTTCATTTCACCATATTCCTTTAGTTTATAACTTTTTTCAAATGTTTTTATATTATTTTTTTTCCTGAAAGTTTTCAAGAAGTTCTCCAAAAGTTGTTAATATTGAAAAGGAATTTTAATCCATTCCAAAAGCTTGGACCAAGAGTGCTTCTTCAAATATTTAGTTCGAAATATTGGAAATATTTCAGCAAGTGAAGTACGAAGCATTTAAGCAATATTGGAATTTTAATACGAAGCATTTAAGCAATATTGTACATGTGGGTCCTCGTGTAGATGATTGAGGTTCGAGGCCCAATATATCTTATTTATTTCAATATACTGTATTTTTCTTTGAAGGTGAATGGTGACCTTATTTGTTGAACTGTGCTGAAAATTTTATATAGAGAATATACATTATGTGTTTATGTAAACATAACTAATTATTTTTTGTTCAAACTAATTCCATTGTAACTTATTATATTTGTTGTATTCATAGGGATTACAGAATTTCATATGGAAAATAGTGCATTTTTTTTTTATGAATTACCGTAACAATAAAAAAGCAAAAGAAAATTACAAGGAAACGACCTGGGAAAATATATACCCAGGTCACAAAAAATGGAAACCGGAAGTAAAGCATAATTAAAAAAGCCTGTAAAGTTGTTTTGGCAAGCCCATTTAGACAAGTTATGGGCTGCCCAATTGAAATTTCTAGACACAAATTTAAACCTCCATTTGGGACACTTGAACCAATTCTTTTTTTTCTTTTTTTTATCTCAATCAAAGAGTTTTTGGGAGCCCAATCCAGACAAGTATCAGGAAATAAGAGCATAGAGATGATACGGAGGTTATCACATTCAAAAAATATAAGTAAGTTGGCTATTGATTCTCTGATTTCTTTCGAGTCAACTAGCTAATCTAACTACAAATTTACTTTGTACAACAATTAATTTACAGTTCCGGTTCATTTGTCGATTCCCACCTATAATCAAGCTAGCTAGCTGAGAATTTACTCTTGGTCGTTTTTTCGTGAAAATATGTGGGGACCGAAAATGAAAATATTGAAAGAAATTTGAACAAAAAGTACGTTATAGTAGAGTAGGACTTAATTGGACTTAAAATGCAATTTAATTTGTCCCTTACATTATGTTGGTCCCTTTGAATTCGATAAATGTGGAGACTAGTCATGTCCGTTAAAACAGACATAATGTCAAATTGGATTGCTCGAGATAATTAGATCTTAGGTTGTATTTGGATAATTTGAATGAAGTACCTATGTGAGATAAAAAAAAATGATATTTACTTATATAGTGTTAGGTAATTCGACTATTCGAGCGTGGATTTGATATATATGATCCTACACATACCTATTCAATCACAACGTATACAAAATTCTTTTGGGCTATTGAGAAGGAATTCAAAGTGCGCGATTTTGGAAAAACAGGCATTACAGCAAGTAATGACCTCAATGAAGAAACTTTAGATGCTTTAAACAAACAGGTAATGACAATAGGTAGAATATATAACAAACCTTATCATATCTCATTATAAAACTTGAGTGTTACCATGACAATGCAATGATGCATTTCTACAAATTTAAGTTCAAACAATTGTTCTGCTTATAGTTGCCCCTGTTCATTAATAAATTTATTCTGATATACAGGTAGGTAAACGAATTTTGTGCCGACATCCTTTTAATGAATCCAAGAGAGCTTATGTGCTGCCACAACGTGTGGAGGAGCTTATGAAGTATTTTTGGCCCGGAAAATCAGGTAGAATTTGGTTTCTCTTTTTGCTCCCCAACTACACACCGTCTTTTTGCCCACTGCTAAATGTCATTCGCAAATTGTTGACGCAACAGTGCAATTAATGGTACACTTGCAAATTAGGAAAAGGAAAATCTATTAATGCTTATGTTTATACCATATATATTTTTTATGTTTATACTTACTTCAAATGTATCAAATAATGACCACATGAGAAGGTTAAACCCCACACCTTACAAGGTACATTTAACAAACTACGCTAATCACTATATGTATATATAATATTGTACATTTTGTTGGCAAATTTTCATTGTTTTGCGATGTTATCTTCTGGTCAGGTTAGTGTAAGTGCAAAACTGTATGACTTCATTCATTTCTTGTGGCTCAACGAGGCGCCAGTGGGAGAGTTGCAGTAGAAGTTCTTAGTACATTATCATGTTTGTAGGCAAGTAGTGAAATTGAAGGTATTGCCTCATAAGAATAGTGAATTGATAAATTACATGTTTTGTCAGTAAATGTTTACATATGGATCACAAAATGGTCTTCTTTCTTTTCCTTTCTGTATAGGAAAAGAGAATTTATAAATTTAGAATTCGCAGAACTTGTTCACATGGGAACATGGAGCGTTCTTGTCAAAATTGATCATTTCATTTTTCAGGGGTAAATGCAAAATACTCCCATGTGTTATGCTAAACTTGCAAGAAACTACCCAATTTATAAAAAATAGGTCGTTTTGGATCGACATATTTCAAGAAACCATTTTTAAAATACTTCAAGTTGGTCCCTACAACTTCACGTGATATACTTTTTAAATTATTTCTTGAAATATTTCGATCCAAAACGACCTGTTTTTTACAAACTGGGTGTTTTTTGCAGGGTTTTTAAAAACACAAGAAAGTTTAGCGCAATAAAAATTTTACAGTGATAGTTTCTTGCAGGTTTAGCATAATACAGGGGAGTATCTTGCATTTTCCCCCATTTTTCACTTGTTAGTTCCCCACCCCCCCCCCCCCCCAACCCCCCCCCCCCCCCCCCCCCCCCATCCCCCCCCCCCCCCCCCCCCAAAAACCCCCCCCCCCCCCCCCCCCAGTCCCCCCCCCCCCCCCCCCCCCCCCCCCCACTTCCCCCCCCCCCCCCACCCCCCCCCCCCCCCACCCCCCCCCCCCCCCACCCCCCCCCCCCCCCACCCCCCCCCCCCCCCACCCCCCCCCCCCCCCACCCCCCCCCCCCCCCACCCCCCCCCCCCCCCACCCCCCCCCCCCCCCACCCCCCCCCCCCCCCACCCCCCCCCCCCCCCACCCCCCCCCCCCCCCACCCCCCCCCCCCCCCACCCCCCCCCCCCCCCACCCCCCCCCCCCCCCACCCCCCCCCCCCCCCACCCCCCCCCCCCCCCACCCCCCCCCCCCCCCACCCCCCCCCCCCCCCACCCCCCCCTCCCCCCCACCCCCCCCACTCCCCCCCACCCCCCCCCCTCCCCCCCACCCCCCCCTCCTCCCCCCCCCCCCCCATTCTTAGACAATAATAACATGACTTGGTTTCCAAATTCCAAGATGAACTTAAGTTCCTTTCGGTTTCACATAGAAGATCTATGTTTTTGCATTTGTTAGCAGTTGTGTTCTTGTGTTTAATGTATAGATTGAATTATGGGTGAATGTCACTTTTGGTTTTATAAATTTTTTAACAATTTGGTTCTCCTTGTGTTGTTGTTGACATTTTACTATCCACTATCTTTTATTTATTTCACTTTAGTCATTTTTAGGTGGCGCCGACCTCAAGTGAGTTGCCCGTGACCATTTTTAGGGTATTTTCGTCCGTTCACTATGATAGTATTACACTTAAGTCCCCCATAAAACTTGTTTGTATCAATTTTAGTTCTCTAACTTTTATGAAAAATAATAATTTTAATAAAAAAAATAAAAAAATTCATTTAAAAAAATCTAAATAAAAGATAAAATAATTCAAAAAAAAAAACTTCACCTATTTGTATCTATATAAATTAGAAAATAAGTAAAACAATGGAAAAGTAAAAATAAAATTTTAAAATAAATAAATAATAATCACTAATTTTTGTCAATATGATTAAAAGAATCGAAAATAAAAAATGAAAAAATAAAAATTCAAAAAAATAATAATAATAATAATTCACCTATTTGTATCAAAATAAATTATAAAATAATTAAAAAAATAAAAAATACTAATAATTCACCTTTTGTATAAATATAAATTAGAAAACAGTTTAAAACAAATTCCAGCAACCCCTCCACCTTCCCCCAAATGGCAGCGACCAAATTGAACGGACCTGAACAGCTATCGCGGCCAATTTCGGTTGCCATCGTTGGGGAGGGGGAGGGTGGATGGGTATACCAAATATATTTATCACGAGAGATCATATCAAATGCATTAGGCATAGATGAAAATTTACTTTATTTCAACTTATATTTCCATTATTCTTATGAAAATAATGTAATATAGTAGATATTGGTAAATTTCAATAATTTATTACTGCACTTCTATTTTTCAAAGTTTCGGCAATAATAGAGACCTCTCTCAATTTGGTCGGTCCCATTTGGGGGAAGCAAAAGAGGTTGCTTTTTATTTTATTTTATTCTAACTATTTTTTAATTTATATTTATGAAAATAGGTGAATAATTAGTATTTTTATTTTGATTTTATAATTTATATTGATACAAATATGTTAAATTTTTTTCTTCTTTAAAATTTTAATTTGTATTTATATTGATACAAATATGTGAAATATTGTTTCTTTTTAAAATTTTAATTTGTATTTTTCATTCTTTTGATTATTTTCTAATTTATATTGATACAAATAGGTGAATTAGTATTTTTTTGAAATTTTCGTTTCTTAATTATTTCTTGTTTATTTAGATACAAATAGGTAAATCATTAATGTTTTAGAATTTTTTAAATGATTTTTCGATTTATAAAGATAATTTTAATTTTTTTTTTGTTAACTTATATTTGTAATAAAGTCAGGGACTAAATTGATACAAACAAGTATTTATGAGGGACTTAAGTGTAACAATATCATAGTGAATGGACGAAAATGCCTTAAAAAATAAGTCCCGTGCAATTCACGTAAGGTTGATGCCGTATGAAAATGATTAAAGTGAAATTTATTAAATAATGGATAGTGTGGAGTGAAATATTAAGAAAAACACAAGGAAGACATGTTAAAAAAGTTACATTAAAGTACCAAAAGTCGTAATCACCCATGAATTATAGATTGAATTACTTAGGTTCTTTTATGAGTAGATGTATGCTTTCGAAATTGTAAGCAAAAGTGTTGCTTTGGATGGATGGTGGAATAAATTGGATCACGTAATTTGGATTTAAGGTCTGATTATATATAACAATGAGAATGATACATGCAACAAAAGAACATTTCGGTTTGGATTTGTCATTGTAAATTTTATAGATATTATTATATATTTTTTGATGTAATGATGTCAGTTTCAATAAAGAAAACAAAAGAAAGATTAGCCTAATACACCGACGACAACGAGTGGCATGTACAATTACTTAGGTGTGATGTATTTTAGTATGATCACGACAAATGCGATGAAAATTTATCTTATGTGTCTAATTTATTTTGGTAATGTGTCTCCAAAATATGTTTAGAAAATTTATATGACAAGCATAATATATTCAACTAGGGTAATATCTTATTGGAAATTTTTCGAGAATATATATTTCGGAATCGTTTCGAAAATATTAGGAAAATTTTTAATTTTTTTTACTAAATTAAGATAAATAAAAGAGTCCAAGATAAATAAATAGTTTCGGAATTACTACTTATTTTCAATATCATTTATCCAAAAATGAAAACTTTTCGTTTTCGACGAAAACACATGAATATTTTATCCTTGGGTTGGATTATACTATTAAAAAGTGATCATTCACATGATAAATTCTATATTATCCCTTATTAACCTACACAATTTTAAAGAAAAATAACGATCTTGATGCTATTGTGATAAATTCAATATTGTCCATTCACATGATAAATTCTACTATTATTAAGCAACACAATTTTAAATTTGAAAGAAAAACAATGAGCTTGACGCAAGTGTGATAAATTAAATATTGTCCTTTACTAAGCTATAAAATTTGAAGAAAAAATAAGAGCTAAATGCAAAAAATACCGCATGTGCTTTGTTTAATTGAAAAAATTTATGATGTGTTATTTTAATTAGGAAAAAACCCGAGTGTTATTTTTTTTTTAAAAGATCCATTTGAAAATTCTTTATATCAATATTGATGTTACTATGGAGTTATTGTCAATTTTTAAAGTTAAATAGGGGGATAATTGATAATTTTTTGATTAAGAAGGGTGCTTTTACCTTTTTATTTAAGATACATCAGGGCCGGCCTTGAGGGTAAGCCGCACGTGTGGCCGCTTAGGCCCACCGACGTGCGAGGACCTCCGAAAAAAAAATTACATATATACATATATATAAATAAATATTTATGTATATTGTCAAAAGGTGATGCCGTCCAATTGGTAGAGTGCTTGTATATCATGATAAGGGTACTGGGTTTTGAAACCCCTCTTTTTTATTGTTGTTTTTACCTTTTTATTTTTTGTTATTTGTGGAGCCCAAATTTTAATATGGAAAGCACAAAGGCACCACTTAAGTTTTGGATATAAGGCCCAATTTACATTCATAAATACTTTAGTGGAACCCCATATTCTAGACTAGTTGACTCATAAGTTAAGATATATATTGTCTAAATCAAAAAAGTAAAAAAAGAAATTCTATTGTAATTTCAAATTTATTTGGAGTTATTAGCCATGTGACCAAGGAATCCATAGGTATATATCAGAATTTAAATAGTTTAGTGTTCAACCTTTGAGGCAAATTTAATTAAATTATACTCATATTTGTATATCATTAATGGATGTTATGTGACTTGACTTTAATATTAATATGTTGCTTCATAGTCTAAAATTAATACATTAGATAAAATTGTATCTCGTATTACCGATGCTTTTTACAAAGCGAGATTATATTTGATTCATTACTCGTTATTGTTCTTGTTTTTCTAATTAATAGTTTTTATTTTAGATTAATAGGTTGTTTAAAAAAATTTGTATTAGTTATTAACATAATATAGGTGAATGTAAATTTAAGGGCCACATTCTTAAAGTCGGCTGACGGCCACCGAAAACTCAAGTCCGGTCCTGCTCGCCGTGACAACATGTGTCGATACATACAATATGATTTGAAGTTCTTGAGTTTGAATCCCACCAGTAAATATGGGTATTTTTCTAATTTCTTATTAGTCTTACTAATTAGTTATAAAATATTGTAATTTGCTAGTGCAATATGTCGATATTGTGATATAATTAATGATCTAATTCACCATTTTGCTCAAAAGAAATATAGTTAAATGCAAAAATATATCTTGTGATTTGCCTAATTTACAAAACTCTTCTATATTATTTTTATTAGTAAAAATCATCCGTGTTATTTTCTTAGTAGCAAAACCTCCTATTTGAAATTCCTTCATAAGTCAATAGGAAGGTTATAGTCAATTTTTTTAAATGAACATGAGGTTAAACTTTATTTTCAAAGTAAGTGATTTTTATCAAATTTTTAGGTGAATATGAATGCTTTTGTATTTTACGATGATACATAATTGTCATTATTTTTGCAAAATATGTACTTTAACTTGATAAAAATATTTTTGCTAATAAAAAATAGTACATGATGAGTTTTTACTAATAAAAAATAATACATGATATTTTTTTCCTAACAAATCTTAGGGGAGATTTTTGCATTTTAGTCAAAAAAATATAAGCCGGTCTCGCGGGTTTCGCGAGACCGAGCCAAAACCCTTTCAAATGAATTTTCGCCAAACCCATAAAACCATCAAAAACCCATTTAGAAACTCACACTCAAACCCTTCAAACCTATAAAACATTGATTTGACACCTACCACCTATATTTTCCCCCAAATCTCACTAAAAAAGACATTGATTTGACACCTGCTACCTATTTTTTTCCCTAAACCCCAACATCCAAACTCAATCCAAATGGGGTTTCAACTTATTCAAACCACAAAACCCAACAGCCAAAACCCATCCAAATGAGGTCTCAAATGTTTTATCGAAACCACCCAAACCATTTTTTTAAACCGAAACCCACGAAATCGAGCCAAAACCCATCCAAATAGACCCTAAAGATCCGATCCATTGACCCAAAGCACACTGTCATGGTGGTGATGGTCAAACGGAAGGAATGGTACGTAGTTCTGTGCAGTAAAATGAAATCAACATGTTTTTTTTTTTTTATTTCGAATAATGAAATCAACACGTGACCCTGTCTTATTTTTTCTGTATAATAAATTAGCATAGTGGTCGTTGCGCTGGCAACATGTGTCGGTACAAACAAACAAAAATTCTTGAGTTTGGCTATTACGTGGTCTATTTGGAAGGCACGCAACAAAGAGATTTTTCAAGGAAAAAGAGACCCTACGAGACATGTGATATGTGCAGCGAAAAGTCTAGCTGAGAATCTGTCCAAGATCAACACGAAAGGAAGAACCCCAAACCGAAAAGTTGTCGTTGCTAAATGTGTCAAACCAGAGGTGGGTTGGCATAAGGTTAATACCGATGGGAGTGTTCTTGTGGCAGAAAAAAGTGCTTCAATTGGAGGTCTAATCCGTGATGAGCATGGTCAATGGGTCGTTGGGTTTACACGCAAGCTTGGCGAAGTTTCAATCACTGT
The DNA here is from genome assembly GCA_034814905.1 of Penstemon davidsonii. Lineage (NCBI taxonomy): Eukaryota > Viridiplantae > Streptophyta > Magnoliopsida > Lamiales > Plantaginaceae > Penstemon > Penstemon davidsonii. The sequence continues at coordinate 13,870,724 of JAYDYQ010002688.1, forward strand.
GGCGGAACTTCTTGCGGCTAGAGAAGGATTAACAATAGCTTGGGGAAGAAGAGTACGCAGAATCATATTGGAAATTGACTCAGAGGTGGTTGTTAAACTTATTAGAGAAGCTGAAACTGAAAATCATCCACTTGGCCGTATCATCGAAGATTGTAGAATGCTGCTAAGAATGCCGTGGGAGAGTCGCATAGTCCATACAAAGAGAGGGGGAAACCATTGTGCGGACGCGCTGGCCAAAATGGGACATGTAATCGAAGATCAAAGCTTGACTTGGGAGGAAGCACCGGAAGAGATTGTCTCCCTATTGAGGGATGATATAGAGTAGTCTATTTATTTTTCGTTTGTACCAAAAAAAAAAAAAAATTCTTGAGTTTGAATACTACTCGAAAATATGAGTATTTTCTTAATTTCTTACTAGTCTTATTAATTAGTTATAAAATATTATAATTTACTAGTGCAATCGATCGATATTATGATATATGGTCAATGGTCATAAATAAAATATATTTCATCTAGTCAAAACTCAAGGGAGCAAATAAAAAGGGACGGAGGGAGTAGCCTATTTGGTTGGGTATTGGTTCAGTCTCGTCTGTCTTGTGAAACTGAGTCAGAACTCTTTCATATGGAGTTTGACAAAATTCATGAAAATCATCATAAACTTATTTAAAATTCCACGTTCAAACTCTTGAAACCTATAAAACATTGATTTGACACATACCCTTTAAACTCTATAAAAAAGACGTTGATTTGACACTTACTACCTATTTTTTTCTCAAACTCCAACATCTAAACTCAATCCAAGTGGGGTTTCAGCTTTTCAAAACCAACCATAAAATCCAACGTCCAAAATCTAACCAAATTAAGTTTCAAAGATTTCACTCACCCAAACCATTTTTTTAAAGCAAGAGCCGTGAAATCGAATCAAAACACTTCCAAATATGCCTATAGTATTTGGGGTGGGACTCATTAATAAAAATGATACCTGGTCCCTACATGTCAATTAAAGTAATGTAAAGGTTTGAAGCATTAATTAATTTGAGGGTAATTCAGTAAATTTAAGGTGAACAAGTGGTTTTGCATGATGACAATTAAATTACAAGGGTCCACCCCAAAATATGTAGAGAACTCGAGGAATCCACCCCGTCCCCACCACAAATTTGCTCAAATTTAAAGCTATATCTTATCATTACTTTCTGCACTCTCAACATAATCTAATCTAACAAACAAAATCTCATTGCTTTCTTGATGCCATCAAAATCTCGAGCTCATTTCTTACTATGGCTTATGCTGTTCTTGCATCTCTATTTACCACTACAGATCAAATGTTGAATAATCCTGATCCCTATTCAATTCCTTGCAATAGGGAAAAAATTGAATCTCTCCACAAAAATATTGCTACTTTACTGTCATTTCTGGAAGATATTCCACCTCATAGCTACCAAACAATCAAGAATTTGGAGGCAAAAATCAGAGATGTAGGATATGAAACAGAAGACATCCTTGAATCCCATATAGCAAAACATTTCCGGTCAATTTACGAAAGTGATAACAGTATCGATATGTTATCTAAAGCCTTGGAGGATGTTATGAGAGAATTTGAGTCCTTAAAGGAAGATGTGAAGAAGATCCAAAGTACTGGTAATTTTGGTGGCTTACTAGAGCAGCAGATGACTTCCCTCTCTGTTGTTTCTTCTAGGCCGACTGGCAAAAGCAAATTTGTTTTGTTAGACGAGAATTTCATGAACCAAATGAAGGAACAACTTTTTACAGAAGAATCTAGACTCAAAGTCCTCCCAATAGTCGGCATGGGAGGCATCGGCAAAACTACTCTCGCTAAAGCTCTGCTTGATGATCCATTCACTGTGGGTCGTTTTGATATTCGTGCTTGGGTCACAATATCTCAAGAATATCGCATCCAAGATGTTGTTCAAAACCTTCTCAAGGACATCAAAGTAAGGAATACAAACACAGATATTGGAGTAGATCTGGATGTTCCAAAGCATCAACGTGGAGAACACCTACACAAAATTTTGTATGGTAGGAGGTATCTAATTGTATTGGATGACGTGTGGGAAACCAAGGCTTGTGATGAATTACAAAATCTATTTCAGGATAACAATATTAATGGAAGTCGAATCATGGTCACTACTAGGCAATTAGAAGTAGCTACATATGCAGCCAAATCTTATCATGAGATGAAACTTTTAAATGACGACATGAGCTGGGATCTACTCCGCCAAGAGTTATTTGCACAAGAAAACTGCCCATCAGATTTGGTTGAAATTGGTAAGGAGATTGCCAAAAAGTGCCATGGACTTCCATTAGCAATATCTGTGATTGGTGGACTTCTCTCCAAGGAGAAGATGACTCGGGAATATTGGGAACATGTTGCACACAATATAAAGTCAGTTTTAACGGAGAAAGATGATCAATGCTTAGAGATATTATCTTTAAGTTATAACTACTTGCCTCATCACTTGAAACCATGTTTTCTTTATATGGCAGCTTTTCCAGAAGATAATGAGATTCCTGTCTCTTGGCTTCTCAAGTTATGGGTTGTTGAGGGATTTCTGAAACCAACTGGATCTATAAACATGGAAAATGTTGCAAAGAAGAACTTGAAGGATCTTATTGAAAGAAATCTTATTTTGGTTGGCGAACTTAAATATAATGGGGAACCCAAAACCTGCAAAATTCATGATCTCGTAAGGGACTTGTGCATCAAGGAAGCTCGAACAGAGAAGTTTCTTTATGTTTTGAATAACATTGACTTTAATCCTAAAGAAGCTCAAGGTCAACGTCGACTGAGTATTCACCTCCCGCCAAGTGTTACAGAAGATAAGGACATTGAAGACAAATTTAATGTAATTCAGTCAATGCCAGGTAATCGTTCTGCCTTATGCTTTAATGTTGATCCAAGATTTAACTTTTGTTCGGAATTGTTAAGAGTATTCTTAATCATTCAAGATGGTTACCCTCAATTGCCAAAAGAAATTATTGAGTTAGTTAACTTAAGACTGGCTGTGGTTATCGAGGTTGATTATACGACGATACCTTTTTTAGTATCCAGACTCTGGAATCTTCAATACTTAGTTTTGGAAAACTTTGATCTTCTATCGGATATTTGGAATATGCCACAATTAAGGTATCTAGAAGGACTTTCTATCCTTCCTCCACTTCCTACCGGAACAAAAATGCCAGTTTGTGTCCTTAAAAGCCTCGAGACACTTTTCGTAATAAAAAATTTTAGATGTGAGGATGAGGTTCTTGTTAGAATCCCAAATCTTAGGAAATTGAAAATTAGATATGATGTTAACGATATTACAGATTGGTCATATTATCGTCTCAAAAATCTTGTCAATCTGTCCAAGCTCGAAACTCTTAGTTGTTATTTTAATGTAATCTGCACGAAGACACTTGTGGCGAATCTTGCCTTTCCAGTTTCACTGAAAAAATTGACTTTAAGTGGTTGTCGGATCTCATGGGAACATATGAAAATTATTGGTGTCTTGCCTAATCTTGAAATTCTGAAACTACGAAATGAAGCCTTTGGAGGCCCTACGTGGGAAACCGTTGAAGATAATTTCAAGAAACTCGAATACCTTGATATTATGACCCTTGATAGTCTGAAAGAATGGAGAGTTGATGATGCTAATCATTTCCCGAGCCTCCGACTCCTTGTTCTTCGGTGTTGCAGTTTTTTGGAAGAAATCCCATCTTCTATTGGAGAAATTTCAACACTAGAAAGAATTGAGTTGATTGATTGTAGTGACGGTGTCGTGTCTTCTGCCGAAAATATACAAGAGAGCAATGATGACATTAAACTTATTATCCGTAGGTGTGAATAAAATGTCATTTGATGTTAAGATGAAAATTATATATCTTTTTTTGTATCCCATTTTATTTGGATAATTTTGTTCTTTATGATGTAGTAATTTGTATATAATAAATTTGTGGTAATGTCAATTTACCCTCTTATGTGCATAATGTTTAATTTATTCCCTTGTTACTTGAAAATAAACACTTTACCCCATATGAAAATTTTAAAGGGGCAATTTTAAAGATGGCATGACATGTGTTTTTGTAATATCGGAGGATAAAGTGCAACTTTAATTTATCTTAACACGGTGTAAATTGCCACATTTATCATAACACGGGAGGGTAAAGTGCCACATTTTTCTTAATACATGGGGTAAAATGTCACATATAAGACGGGGTAGCTAGTTTTGTCAACTCAATATTTTTTTAAGTTCAAGAATATTAGCTAGGAGGTGTGAAACTTTTATAAATTTACAGAGGGGTAAAATGCTCTTTTTCAAATTACAGAGAAGTAAATTGAACATTATGTAAATTACAAAGAGATAAATTGTCATTAACTCTAATAAATCTATTCACAATTAATCATGTCGACAATTATTTATATCACGATCGTGGATTCAACAACCGAAGAAAAATCCTTCATAAATTTATTGACAATGCTAAGCCGTTACCAACTACGTAGTGTCTTTTTTCGAAAAAAAATTCATAGACACTAATTTTGTTCATGGTTTATGAAAGATCTGGTCAACGCAAGAATTTTTATCTTTTTGCCCACTACTGAAGAAGGTCATTCACAAATTGTTGACGCAACAGTGCAATTAATGGTACACTAGCAAATTGAGAAAAAGAATCTATTAATACTTTATATTCACTTTAATAATGCTATATTATTAATGGATTTCTTGGAATGTTCTCGTTTTTACTAAAAATTCAAAATAAAATTATCCTATTGGTCCTATATTCGATAGAGGTATTGCCTCAAAAGAATAGTGAAATAGAGAAATTACAAGCATGTTTTGTCAGTACATGTTTACATTTGGATCACATAATGGTTATCTTCTTTCATTTCCTTTCTGTATAAGAAAAGCGAGATTGATTGTAAAGACCCCTTACCAGGTAACGAGTAACTAGTTACGCAGGTGAAAATAGAAAACTTATAGTGGGCTAATTTATAAATTTAGAATTCACAGAAATTGGTCGCATGGGAACATGGAGCGTTCTTGTTAAACTGATCATTTCTTTCCTTAATTGTTTGAACAAAAAGATTTTTATATTGAAATAAAAACATTATTCTTTGGTAGCGTCTATATTATTGATCATGTTACTTGTATACCATTTTTTGTAGTAGATTGGGGAAAAGTATTATTTTGGTCAATCGAAATGAGAATATAGGGCTTATTTAGTAGGGTTTTGTGGGTCTCGGTTTCAAAAAAATAGTTTGAGTGGTTTCTTTGAAACCTTATTTGGCTAGGTTTTGGATGTTGAATTTTGTGGTTTTGAAAGAACTCAAACCCCATTTAAATTGAGTTTGGATGTTGGGGTTTGAGGACAAAAGTAATCCATGTCTTTTTAACGAGTTTATGTCAAATCAATGTTTTATGGGTTTCAATAATTTGAACGTGGGTTTATGAATAAGTTTGTGATGAGTTTCATGGATTTGTCAAACTCCATTAGAAAAAGTTTTAACTCAATTTCACGAGATTGGGCCAGAACTTCATTTCACCATATTTTTTTAGTTTAAACTTTTTTCAAATGTTTTTGTATTTTTTTTGGGCCTAAACCTTTTCTGTTTATAGGCGTTGGGCCTAATAGTTTCACAAGTCCAAAATTCCAGCCTTACTAAACACTCTTATTAGTATTATGAATAGGAAGCATTTAGCAATAATACTACACGTGGGTCCTCGTGTAGATAATTGAGGCTTGAGGCCCAATAGTTCTTATTTATTTCAATATATTCCTCTTTGAAGTTTAATGATGATCTCTTTTGTTGAATTGTGCTGAAAATATTATATAGAGAATATACATAATGTGTTTATGTGAACAAAACTAACTATTTTTTGTTCAAACTAGTTCCATTGGAACTTATTATATTTGTTGTATTCATAGGGATTACAGAATTTCATAATATACTTTTAGATGAAAACGATTGAAATTTCATGATAAAAAAATACAATTTTCAATATAATTCAGTCGTACAATTCGAACTTAACACCCCTAATTTGGCATGGGGGAGTATGGCCATCTTGTTTTTCACTAAATATGTGAAATGCTCGAAGCTAATCAAAATTAGGACTCCATTCAATCAAATGTTAATCGGTTAAACAACTTCCGATTTAGTTTCATCCATAGAGTTTTGTTATTTCGTTAAACTTATATTTGACAATATCACATAATACATTCTAATGGTATGACAAAAGATTATAGATGGAATTAATTCAATAATCTTTTTATTTCAATTTCTAATTCAAAACATATTGATCACCCCATTGGTTATATGGTTTAATTCTATGTTTCTGATAATACACACATAATATTAAATTTTAAATAACTAGTTACAAAAATTTAAATATAGTGGGGTTGTGTTGGGGTGATGTGGGGAATCTTTCCTCTGGCAAAGCATGTTTGAACCTTATGTGGCACAATTCTTCATTGAAATATTGTGGGGATTGTGTTGGGGTTGGTATCAGTGGCAGAGCTCTTTGGGGGCTGGAGGGGGCGGTCGCCCCCCCAAGAAAATTATGACAAAGGTATATGTAATATAATTTGTTGATATTGTCAAACAAAGTTCATTTGCTAGATGGTTGGTCATTTGCTAGATGGTTGGGCATTTGCCATAAGATTTTGACGTCCTTGGTTCGAACCTATGATACACGGATACTCCGAAAAAAATGATAAAGTATCGTAGCGAATACACGGGGGATATCGATACGCGTAGGATACGTGTGAGATACATATTCGATACGCCACGTGGCTTATTGATAATAAAAATAAATAAAAATTAAAATAGATACGTATTGGATACACTAGTTGGGCATTAGGATATACCGATAGGTTTTTTATGTAATATTTCGGGTCATATTAAAATTATTAAAAATGATAAAATTTCTAGGGTTAAACATAAATAACTAGTATCACTACTCTATCTCTTTATTCAAGTCTATCTCCTAGGTCATGAAATCTCAAAAATGAATTCCTTCCATTGATACGCTATGTTAAGAATGAATATGTTTGCTTTTGGAGTTATACAACTTTTGTTTATATCATAGTGGATTATTTTTGCTTTTAGGACTTAAATTGAATGATCTAGTTGCTTATAAACAAATTTAAATTATATTTTTCCATCCGTATCCATGTCGTATCGTATTCAATAAATTTCAAAAATCCGTATCACCATATCAGTGCCGTACTGTACCCGTATCCCCGTATCTGTATCCATGCAACATAGGTTCGAACACATGAGAGAACTCTCACATTCTTGTTACTTGTTTTATATATTATTTTGCTTTCTGTATTATATATGTAGGTATTTTTTCTTAATAAAAGCCTAATTTAGATAAATCTTAAATGTTTTCATGCTTTATTAATTTTTCAATATTTTGAATCATTTATTTAATGAACTCTGAAAAAAAATCTACTATATTTTTTCATATTTTGTACAAGAAAATTGCTAGTATATTTTTTTTTATCTTTTGTTGGATAAACTATAGTTACTTTATCTTAAGTTAGTTTTTGTTTTTTTTAATAAAAATATAAAAAGACAATCAACTTTGCTACCATATAAGAAAGGGTAGTTTTGTCAATTCAAAATTTTTTAAGTTTAAAAATGTAAGGAAGACTGTGTGAAATTTTTATAAGATTACAGTGGGTAAAATACTTTTCTTCAAATTACAGAGAAGTAAATTGAACATTATGCCAATCACAAAGAGATAAATTGTCATTAACTCTAATAAATCTCTTCACAATGTCGACATTTATTTATACCACGATCATGGATTCAATAACCGAAGAAATGTCATCTCATAAATATAATTGAAATGAAAGTTACAATAAATTGCGTATTCTTACAGCTAAGGACACCCTTCCGTCTAACCATAAGAAGTGTATGTGATCTTGAAATATTAAATCAAATCTCCTTGACAATGCTAAAGCCGTTACCAACTACGTAGTGTCTTTTTGCCCACCGCTAAAGAAGGTCATTCACAAATTGTTGACGCAATAGTTCAATTAATGGTACACTAGCAAATTGAGAAAAAGAATCTATTAATACTTTATATTCACTTTAATAATGCCATCGTATTAATGGATTTCTTAGAATGTTCTCGTTTTTACTAACAATTCAAATTAAAATTATCCTATTGGTACCATATTCGATAGAGGTATTGCCTCAAAAGAATATTGAAATTGAGAAATTACATGCATGTTTTGTCAAGTACATGTTTACATTTGGATCACAGAATGGTTATCTTCTTTCTTTTCCTTTCTGTATAGGAAAAGCGAATTTATAAATTTAGAATTCACATGGGAACATGGAGCGTTCTTGTTAAACTGGTCATTTCTTTCCTTAATTGTTTGAACAATAAGATTTTAATATTGATATAAAAACACAGTTCTTTGGGTAGCGTCTATATTATTGATCATGTTACTAGTAGATTGGGTTAAAGTTTTCTTTTGGTCAATCGAAATGAGGGTGCCCTCGATTGACATTTATCATCGAATATGGAATCCTTCCATGGATGAGAAGGTTGAGTTACAGACTCCGTTGGCTTTCGCAAGGAAGCATCTCGAAAGTTCCGCAATCTATGGTTTGCCATGTTAAATGCATCAATTATGAACTGAATCGATCCATAATGATTGACCCACATACTTTAAAATGGAGTAAAAATTAAATAATCTACTTTCACTTTAGAATTGTAATTTTGCACACGTAAGACAATATTTAGTCCAAAATAATACAATTAAGAAAAAACCCGGCAATGTTCTATGGGAGACAAAGTTGGGCGTGTCTAATAACAGTTCATGTTGTGGAAAACTGCCGACAGTTTTCCCACAAAATGAACTGAAATCATTTTTTATTAATATAATTATCACCTGCTGTATGGGTGATAGTTAGCCGGTTGTCTTTTATTGAATTGACCCTGAAATTACAATTTAACCCTTTTTCAATTTGTAGTAAAATAAAGTACCTCTTCCCCAACCCACTTTCTTCTGTAGAGAGGAATTTTCAAGGAAGAAACCTTCAAATCCGAAATTCTCATGAAACCCACTTTCTTCCCCAACCCACTTTTTTTATTTTAATAGAGTTTTCTGTTCTACTTTTTTTAAATGGGTATGAACAAAAAAATTCTCAGATCCGAGAATTCCATGAAACCTTCAAATCCGAAATTAATCCATTTATTTTAATTAAGTAGCAGTTGTGTTTTGTAAATGGTTAAATGCTTGAAAAGCATAGATAAATATATAACATAATATTGCACAAGTTTTTCAGTATTTGTGTTCCGTATGTTGAAGATCGGCGTCAGGTGGGGTGGGAGGAAAGAGGTGGCGTTGGGTGGGGAGGGGGGGGGGGGGGGGGGGGGGGGGGGGGGGGGGGGGGGGGGGAGAAGGGGGGTTATTTTGCAAATAAGGTAAAATAATTGTTTAGGAAAATACACTTTGGTCCAAATTTATATATATATAATATATTACTTTCAAATTTTAATATATTCATTTATTAGTTTTAACTTAAATATAAGTTAGATCTAATTCGATAATATTTGTGAACATAAGATTGATTATTAATTTTTTTTTTCTTTGTAATACGTAATATTATAAGTATATATTATTATCACAATATAATGAACAAACTAAACAACTATTATATATTAGTTAACATTGTCGACTTAGGGTAATGTATAACTAGATTAATTGTAATCCAAATAGACAAATGTCTCGACTAATTTACCAAAGTCAACATTGTTGATCTTAGTGTAATAAATAAATGGATTAATCATAATTCAAATCGACAAATGACGCATTTAATTGAGAAAAATCAACATTATTTTCCTTATGGATAATATATAATTATGTTATCGTAATTCAAATCGACAAATGACTCGATTAATTGACCAAAATCAACATTATTGACCTTAGGGTAATGTATATTTAGGTTAATCGTAATTCAAATCGGCAAATAGCTAGATTAATGGACCAAGATTCAACATTATTGACCTTTGGGTAGTATATAATTTGGTGAATCATTATTCAATAGACAAATGACTCAATTAATTGACTAAAATCAATATTATTGACCTAAGGGTAATATATTACTAGGTTAATTGTAATCCAAATCGACAAATTGTTCGATTAATTGACCAAAATCAACATTATTGACTTTAGGGTCATGTATAACTATGTTAATTGTAATCCAAATCGACAAATTGTTCGATCAATCGACCAAAATCAATATTTTTTACCATAGGGTAATGTATAACTAGGTTAATCATAATCAAATCAATAAATGACTCGATTCATTGACCAAAATCAACATCATTGACCTTAGAGTAATGTATAACTAGGTAAATCATAATTCAAATAAAAAATGGCTCGATCAATTGAACAAAGTCAACAATGTTGATCTTAGGATAATGTTTAACTAGGTTAATCATAATATAATCGATAAATGACTCGATTAATTGACCAAAGTCAATATTGTTGACTAGGATATACCAATCTTAGGATATTTATATATCAAAAAATAAAATATTACATAATTTATCACATCTATAATACTAATATAAAAAATATTTAGAATTTTTCTATCATTAAATTTAAAAATTAGAAATAATTAAAAGAAATATTATTCAAATGTTCTCTAGTATGATTTAATAATAATAAAATTCTTATTTTTTGTACTAGTATACACATTTTACATTCAATAACAATATATTTATTGTCGTCTTATAATCCCATAAATTAAAATAATTAAAATGTTGATTTATAAAATTATAAACCAATCTCAAGTTCTCAAATATTATTGAATTAGATCTAATTCATATTTCAGTTAAAATTAAAACTAATAAAATGAATATATTAAAACTTGGACCAATGTGTAATTTCTTAAACATTTATTTGACCATTTTTGCAAAAACAACCCTCCTTCTTCCTCACCTCAACTCACCCAACCTCCAACCACCTACCCCCCTCAATGCCACATCTTTCCTCCCACCGCACGTGCCGCTAGTTTTCCACATACGAAAAACATGGAATATTTATGGATTGATTTCGGATCTGGGGGATTCTTGTAATTTTCGGATCTAAGATTTTGTGTTCATACCCCATTTCAGATAATAAGAACAAAAATCTCCATTAATAGTGTGGCTTCCTGTCTTCTTGAAATAAATCTGTGCGGCGTGGTCGGCGGAGCAGCTGGAGGAGAGTGCGGTGGTACGACCCTATACGGGCGGAGCGGTGTTTTTTTTTTTTTTTTTGGTTAACAATTAAAAAAATTGAACTCAAATATAGTGATTTTTTTATGGGAAATCTTACCACTCAAAGCTCCATCACAGGGACTAGTTTTGAACTTATTAGAAAATAAAAAAATCGAACTCAAATTGGGGAAAAACAATGGGGAAGAGTTCATTCACACATTCATCAGAGTTTGGGGAGAAAGTCTATGAAAGAAAATTGGGGAGGAAGTCTCAACTTGAGTAAAGTTATGAGAATGAAGAAGGGTAAAAGGGACAAAGTACATTTATTTTCACAACTTGAGTAATAGGTAGAAGGTTATTTTTTATACACGTGTCATGCAATGAATGGTGAACTATCAACAGTTTAGCCAATGCTGAACTGTTATTAGCCAACCCGGACAAAGTTAATTAAGAGACCATATTTATTAACTGGCATACTTTTCTGTGTCGCCTACCCCCTAATTAATTTCCATTACACGCATGACAAAGAAAATACAAATGGGGAAAATTGCATCTTTAGTCCATAAAATTAGACAATTAGTAACTTTTGGTCTTGCATTATACATAATTGCATTTGTAATTTCGATCACATCACCTCCTTTAAGTACATAATGTGTAAATTACATTCATGTGAGATCAAAAGTGCTAACATAAATTACGTGAATATTTTTTGCCTCGGCTCAGGTTTCGAATCAGTTAGCTAATAATTCTCTGATTTCTTCGAGTCAACTAGTTAGTTTAACTACTGATTGGCTTTGTACAATATTTAATTTACAGTTCCGATTCATGGATCGATCTCCCCCTATCATCAAGCTAGCTAGTTGAGAATTTACTTTTGGTCGTCCTTTACTGAAGTTGACAATTCATGAAATATGTCATTTTTCACAGTAGTCTACCGAAAATGAAAATATTGAAAAGAAGTTGAAAAAAAAGTACATTATAGTAGGTAGTGTAGGACTTAATCAGACGAAAAATGCAATTTAATTTCCCATACAAAATGCATTAAACAAACAACACTAGGCATCTCCAATCCTGGGGGTTAGCCCCGGGGGTGAGAGCTCTGGGGTGCCTCTGTCCCTGGTTAGTCATCTCCAATCCTGGGGTTTCCAACTTCAATTAATTTTAATTTCAATTATTCCCCACTCTCATAATAATAATAATAATAATAATAATAATAATAATAATAATAATAATACAAATAAGAACAATAATGATGATGATAATAATATTAAAATTTATAAATTATGAATAATAATAATAATAATAATAAAAACATTGGATGCTTATATGATGCGTCATAACGCAATACGATCGGTAGATGTCAATCGTAGTCTTTAGAAGGACTTAATTGCTCATGTGTGGGCAAGACATGGTCCGCAAGCATAAACGGTGTTTTTGAAATCATATCAAACAAAATAAATATTTTTTGTTAAAGTGTTTGTCAAAATGTATTTCAATTATTTCGTATTTTTAAATTGTAAATCGTATTGTTTAAATTGAATCATATTGAAATTTATTTCCAAAGATTCGTATTAAATATATATCCAATTATATTCTAATTAATTTTAAAATTAAAGATTTCAAAATTATACCTTGAGGTAATTGCAATTTATTAAAAAGAATATAAAATTTCAATACAAAAACTTACTTAGAAAAATGTGAAAAATAAATTATATATGTACAAATGAATTAGAAAAAGAAAAAAATAAGGGGGGTGGGGGGAATTGTGCACCATTATTTAAGAAAAAAAAACGTCCAGAAATTCCCTTCTCTACTCACTCCTTGAAGAAAGAATCAAATCCTCCTCCACAATTTAGATCCTCAACTAGACTGAAAACCATCACAATTCCATAAAAAAAACCAAAAAAATGTCAATTCACGGAAAAACAGATTCAGAGCGCGCAGTAAACTACTACCCATAAGTCCAAAATGGTATTTTTTTTTATTTTATCCGACTCAGGTAGTAATATATTTTCTTTGGTTCCTTTTTATCTGAATGTGTTTTCCAGGTACAAAGCAGTAGGCATTACACTGGACTCTGGTGATCTTGCCTACCTGCAGGGGCGGAGCCAGGAATTTTAGTCGTGGGGGGCGAGACTAAAATAAAAAATCTGAACCTATAGTCTGGCGTTTCGGTAGATTTACGTCACAATTACTTGCAGAAATCTCAAAATTAGGAGAATAATTAGCATCTTGAGGACAAGATTTTTTGAAGTAAAAATCAATTCTCCTTTTACTCATGGTAAACCTATTTGTAAAAAAAAAAAAAAAAATTTAATGTTATTATATAGATTTTTCCAAAAAACTACAGATGAAAAATCAAGAACATTATGTTTATAATTATTTCTTAAAAAATCTAGTTAAATCACTCATGTAATACTCAAGATATTCAAACAAATAAGAATCAAGCAAATCATTAAACATAATATAAAATTATGACTTATCTAAATAATAAAATTAAGAATAAATTTAAATATTCATAAAAGTTTTAAAAAAGTACCTTTTGATAATGTTGTTGAGTGATTCACCCGATTTGCGAAGAAAACCCTCTTATTTTAATTGATAGAACTTTGTGAAGAAAGGTTGAAGAAGAGTTAATTTGAGAAGAAATTGAAATTCAAAATTCCTTTTAAGAACATAATTTTAATTTTCCTTATTCAAAGAGAACTATATTAAGTGTAAAAGAAAATTTTCCTTATTAAATTCAACTTATACTAGGTAACTCTATTAGTGGGGCTCTATTCCCTGATCTGAATACACATTAAATTAAACTAGACGAGGAGTCTTGATTCACACGGATTCTTTCCTTTAGGAATTATTAGGAATTAGAGGTACTATCAAGAATAAATAAGGTACTACTAAAATAATAATAATGGATAGGTGCTACTAATTTTTTTTTTTTCGCCTCTGCCTACCTGTCAAGTGAGTCTCGAAAATTCTTTCGGGCTATTGGGAAGGCATTCAAAGTGCGTGATTTAGGAAAAACAGGCATTACAGCGAGTAATGACCTCAATGAAGAAACCTTAGATGCTTTAAACAAACAGGTAATGACAATAGGTAGTATATTTTACAAACCTTATTATATCTCATTATAAAACTTGAGTGTTACCATGAAAATGCAATGATATTAGGAAAAATCCACAACCAGATTTAATGAAATAACAAAAATAATGAACACAATATTTACGTGGTTCACCCAAAATAGGCTACATCCACGGGCTGTTGCAGATCTTTTAATAAAGGGAGATAATTACACAGTGTTTACAAATACTCACAACTCTCGACTCTCCAAAGAAAATTACTCACTTAATTTTCACACAATATCTCTCACAGTTTAAGAAAACTCTCTGAAATTTTGCGCTCAAAATTTCTGCCTAAACTAAGCTTGAAAGAAAATTGCCGAGGAGATGAATGCTTGATGGTGTTTTTCGGTGTTGATTTGAACTGAATGAAGCAACCTATTTATAGGTCTTCAAAGAAAACACTTCCTGCCGAATCGGTTGTGCAATTTGCAAAGTGTAATGATCACTTCAGCCAAATTCATGCACGTAAATTAGTTATGAAATTTGGCAGAGAAACTTCAACTGAATTCTTGCAACTTGGAGTTGCAAATTGCCTATACACTTGAGTGGTGGCCCCCACATGTAATTAAGTTAGCCAACTTGATTCATTTGCTAACAATCTCCCACTTGAAGACTGATTTCAATCTGTCTTCACACCTAATCAATGCAACAGTCGTTCCTGATCTTGTCAGTTTCGGAGTCCAACTGAAGTCGAGCATAACTTCAGTTTATCAACAGTTACAACTTTTGTTAGCATGTCTGCTGGATTCTTACTCCCTTGAATCTTCTCAAGTGTTAACACGTCATCCTCTAACAGAGATCTGATGAAGTGATAACGAAGCCCAATATGTTTTGTTCTGGAGTGAAATGCAGAGTTCTTCGCCAAGTGTATTGCACTCTGACTATCACTGTATAGAACATTCTTCTCGTCTTTGAATCCCAGTTCATCTAACAAACCTTGAAGCCATATAATTTCTTTACTGGCTTCTGTCACTGCTACATACTCTGCCTCCGTCGTGGACAATGCAACAATCTTTTGTAACCGTGACATCCAACTGACTACCGTTGATCCCACAGTGAACAAATAACCTGTGGTGCTTCTTCTATGATCAACTTCTCCGGCAAAATCTGCATCTACGTACCCCTGTACTTTAACTTGTCCTCTGCCAAAGTACAAGCACTTATCTCTAGTGCCTAGTAGATACCTCAAGATCCATTTGACTGCTTCCCAATGGACCTTACCTGGGTTTGACATAAACCTGCTAACAGCTCCCACTGCATAGCCAATGTCTGGTCTAGTACAGACCATTGCGTACATCAAACTCCCAATGGCTGAGGCGTAAGGAACCTTTGCCATTAAGTCTCTCTCTTCATCTGTCTGAGGAGACTGACTTTTGGATAGCCGAAAGTGACTAGCCAATGGTGTGTTGACTGGTTTACTACTGCCCATATTGAACCTTTGCAAAATACGACTGATGTATTCTGTCTGAGATAACTGCAAAACTATTTTTGCTTATCTCGAGTGATTTGCATCCCAAGAATCTTCTTTGCTGGACCCAAATCTTTCATGTCAAACTCTTTTGACAATTGCTGCTTCAAACTTTTGATCTCGTTCATATCTGAACCAGCTACTAACATATCGTCAACATAAAGTAGCAAAATAATATAACTTGAGTTATACCTCTTGAAGTAGCAACAGTGGTCGGCATTGCACTTCTGGAAGCCTTCCTTGTGCATGAAGTTGTCAAACTTTTTGTACCACTGTCTTGGAGCTTTTTTCAAACCATACAAGCTCTTCTTGAGTCTACACACCATATTTTCTTTCTCTTTCTCTGAGAAACCTTCCGGCTGACACATGTAAATCTCTTCATCTAAGTCTCCATGAAGAAACGCAGTCTTCACATCTAACTGTTCTAGGTAGAGATTTTCAATAGCAACAATACTTAATACAGTCCTGATAGTATTAAGTTACACAACAGGAGAAAATATCTCGGTGTAGTCAATTCCTTCTTTTTGCTGGAATCCTTTGACTACTAGTCTGGCTTTGTATCGTTTCGAGCCATTATGCTCTTCTTTCACACGATACACCCATTTGTTATGTAAGGCCTTCTTCCCTCTGGGTAACTCAGCAAGTTCCCATGTCTGGTTGGAGATCAAAGACTTCATCTCGTCTTTCATGGCAAGCTCCCACTCACTGGCATCTCCGATCTGACAAGCCTCATCATAGCTCTCTGGTTCTCCTCCATCTGTCAGCAACACATAATCCATGTATCTCCTGTTAGGCACATGTGGCCTAGAAGACCTTCTCAATACAGGAGTTGGAGAATGGGGTTGATTTGCATTCTCCTGCTCAACACGTTCCTCTGGCTCGGGATTTTCTAAGTTTTGGTTTGTCACAGGACTGACTGGAACGTCATCCACTTCTGCATATACTGGTTCAATCGCAATTGGGTCAGTGGCATTTGCCAAATGCCTATCTTTGTACATAACTCTTTCATTGAAGATTACGTCTCTGCTGCGGATTATCTTTCTATTTGCATCATCCCAGATGCGATACCCGAACTCATCATCACCATATCCAAGAAAGGTACACTTCTTGGATTTTGGATCAAACTTATTCCTGCCTTGATCACTGATATGAACATATGCTATACAACCAAAAACTTTGAGGTGTGATAATTTAACATCTTTACCACTCCATACCTCTTCTGGAATTTTATGCTCCAATGGTACCGATGGACCTCGATTAATCAAATAAGCTGCTGTGTTGACTGCTTCTGCCCAGAACATCTTGGGTAGGCCTGACTGCATACGCATTGTTCTAGCTCTCTCGGTCAACGTTCGATTCATGCGTTCTGCTATACCGTTTTGTTGAGGTGTACCTGGCACGGTTCTTTCCATCCTAATCCCGTGCTCATAGCAGAACTTCTTAAATTTGGAGGCTTCATATTCTCCACCATTATCGGTTCTCAGCTTTTTGATTTGGAGACCTGTCTCATTTTCTACCATGGCTTTCCATTTTCTGAATGTGTCAAACACTTCAGATTTATGTCTCAAAAAGTAAACCCATACCTTTCGAGAGTGATCATCTATGAAAGTCACGAAGTAGTGTTTCCCACCAATCGATGAGACAGTCGTTGGACCCCAAACATCAGAATGAACAAGCTCTAGCTTTTCCTTCTTTGGGGTTCTGCCACTTGTCTGAAAGCTGACTCTCTTCTGCTTTCCAAGTATGCAATCCTCGCACATGTCGATGTCAATCGACTGTAGATTCGGTAGCTTTCCTTTGGAGTGCATAATCTTCATTCCTTTCTCACTCATGTGACCAAGTCTTTGGTGCCACAAGTTTGGATTTTGGTTGCTTGCTGCAACTGCAATCGAACAACACCCTTTTGCTGCCATGTAAAGGGTGCCGCTTTTCTTTCCTCGTGCAATTGCCATTGCACCCTTTGAAATCTTCCAGTCATCTCCATGGAAGATTGTAGTATAGCCTTCACTGGCTAACTGACCCACAGATATTAAGTTTTTTCTCAGATCGGGAATATGCCTGACATCCTTCAGCTTCCACTCAGACCCGTTCAACTTAATTTTCACTGTTCCTTTACCAACAATATCACAAGGTTGGTCATCGCCAAGATATACTTTACCGAGGTTTCCAGACACGTACTCCCCAAGGAGTCTTTTCTGCGAAGTAGCGTGAAATGATGCTCCAGAGTCTAACACCCAAGACTCTTCCTTGCTCTCCAAAGAGCATATCAACACATCATCTTGTGTTGATGTCGATGCAACATTAGCTTCGATCTTCGCCGTTTGATTCTTCGGTGCACTCTTGCACTGATTTTTGTAGTGTCCGACCTTTCCGCAATTCCAACACTCAACAGTCTTTGAGTTTCCGGAATTGCTGGGATTTCTCGATCTGGATCTCCCATTCTTTGATCTTCCTCGGTGGTTTGATCTTCCACGATTATTATTTATCGATCGGGCTCTCGACTCCGTCGACAACGCAGAGGGGGTCGAAGTTTCGCCAGACTCTCTCTGCCGGATCTCTTCGTTTAGAACGAGATCACGTACATCGTTGAATTTTAACTTATTGCTTCCCGACGAGCTACTCACAGCTGTGACCGTAGCATTCCAACTTTCTGGAAGGGAGGACAAAAGTAACAACGCCTGTACTTCATCGTCAAACTCAATCTCGACCGAACTCAACTGGGTCGTGATTGTACTGAGCTCATTCAGATGTTGGGCCACCGATGCCCCTTCGGTCATCCGCAAATTAAATAACCGCCTCATTAAATGCACTTTATTTGAGGCCGAAGGTTTCTCGTACATATTTGAGAGTGCCTTCATAAGACCCGCCGTGGTCTTCTCCTTCGCTATGTTAAAAGCGACATTGCGAGATAACGTCAACCGGATAACTCCGAGAGCTTGTCTGTCATGGAGTTTCCACTCATCATTCTTCATGGATTCTGGCTTCTCTTCTTGGAGAGGCAAGAATAAATTTTTCTGATACAAATAGTCCTCTATTTGCATCTTCCAGAATCCAAAGTCCGCACCATCGAACTTTTCGAGTTTCATTTTCCCTTCGTCTGCCGCCATTACTCCCACTTAAATCTGGTTGGCCCGGAATAAATATTCCTGAGCTCTTGATACCAGTTGTTAGGAAAAATCCACAACCAGATTTAATGAAATAACAAAAATAATGAACACAATATTTACGTGGTTCACCCAAAATAGGCTACATCCACGGGCTGTTGCAGATCTTTTAATAAAGGGAGATAATTACACAGTGTTTACAAATACTCACAACTCTCGACTCTCCAAAGAAAATTACTCACTTAATTTTCACACAATATCTCTCACAGTTTAAGAAAACTCTCTGAAATTTTGCGCTCAAAATTTCTGCCTAAACTAAGCTTGAAAGAAAATTGCCGAGGAGATGAATGCTTGATGGTGTTGATCGGTGTGTGTTTGAACTGAATGAAGCATTGTATTTATAGGCTTCAAAGGAAACACTTCTGCCAAATCAGTTATGCAATTTGCAAAGAGGAATGATCACTTCAGCCAAATTCATGCACGTAAATTAGTTATGAAATTTGGCAGAGAAACTTCAACTGAATTCTTGCAACTTGGAGTTGCAAATTGCCTATACACTTGAGTGGTGGCCCCCACATGTAATTAAGTTAGCCAACTTGATTCATTTGTGTTTGCTATAAATTTGACACCGAATGCCTCGATGTGCAAATGGCTCGATATGATGTGTAATGAGTGCGGGCGTGCCAATGTTTGTGCGTGCAAACATAACGATATAAAATTGGACATGTCGATATCAATGTAAACTATAATGTAATGTCCTGATAAGGACATACTGATATCAATGTAAAATGCCCTGATAAGGCTGACTTCTAATCAATTGATTGCGGCAGAGTAGGCAAACACTACCCCTAGTTCTTTTCCATGCCTGCCTGGCCGCAGGACTTAAATAATTTATGATAACCTTTCTGATGTGCCAAAGTTTCACAGCCAATCGATGGCCTACTCAATACATCAATGCATTTACAAATCAGCAATTGAGTTGATAATCAATCAGTTTAATTTATATCAGCTTGACTAACATATTGATCATGCCTCAATGAAAATCACTCGACGTAAAACATGCTTTAATAAAATCAAGAGATATGGGCCAAATACTTCTATTAATTGAACTGTAAAAGAAACATATGAGTCTTAGCCTACAATGAGTTCCCTGATTTACAAACATTACAAAGCATGCAAAACGATAAATTAGTCTCCTGTGTCGGCATATGTTTGCCAAATGAGTTGATGACTACAATAAGTTCTGAAAAAATACTCCTTGATTGGCAGGTAAACCCA
Organism: Penstemon davidsonii; assembly: GCA_034814905.1. NCBI lineage: Eukaryota > Viridiplantae > Streptophyta > Magnoliopsida > Lamiales > Plantaginaceae > Penstemon > Penstemon davidsonii. The sequence continues at coordinate 13,890,921 of JAYDYQ010002688.1, forward strand.
CCAAATGAGCTGATGATATGTGATAGTGCAGCTTGTTGACAGAAAGTAACACTGATAATGAGTAACCACCATCAGCGGATCGCCCAACCTTGGCAGATGGCTACCAATCGGGCTCCTGACCAACGGGTGGCCGCTGGAAAGGGCATCAATTGAGCAGATGGCTACTCAACCGATTGCTATCAAGCAGATGGCTACTTGACAGCGGACTCATCAAGCAGATGGCTACTTGACGAGGTTGCCATGTAATTACGTGGGCACTTACATGACGTTGCAGCGTGCTATTTTGCTTGATATCTAATGGTTTCGCTCGAGACAGCTTTGCTGACGGCGGAAGCAGCTTTGCGGCTTACTTTGAGCGGCGGTGCTAGACTTTAGGCGGCCATGTCCCGCTGGTTGCTGAGGATTGACGATTGATGTCAAGGAATTGGCAGTGCTGACTGACTGACAGAAGCAGCGGATGCTGGACTTCCGGAGAGGCGTTGAGCCGATTCAGTGAAGACTGAAATTTGTTGATTGATTGATTGAGTTGTGTGTTCCTGCGTATGGCAGCCCCTCCGTATTTATAGCTGATGGCTGAAAAACTGACTGGCTGATGGCCGAAACTGACTGGTTGATGGCCTATCTCCCCACTATCTCCACTATTCCACTTCCTCCACTCTTTCCACTACTTGGCAGTTGCTTCTCTTTTCTTCTTCCTGTTCAATTTTCGTGTGTATGGCAATTGTGAGAGAAAACGTGTGCTGCCAGTTTGAATTTCAGTTCAGTTAGTGTTGGTAACTGATTATGAGATAATTAAGGAAGTTGTTACTAAGCCAACTACTTATTTGGCTTTATCCTTATCTCTAATTTTAATTAATTATCTCAATAATTAATTAACCACCCCTTTTCCTCCTGGGCCGATTTCATCGGCTGGGCCATGGGCCGTTCTGATTACTGGGCCGTTTTCATCGGCTGATTTATGGGCTGTTCTGGATCGGTTGGAAGTAATCGGCCCGTTAATCCTTATGTGATAACTGTAATTAATTACTTAATCAATTACTTGGTTTATTGGCCTTAATTATTATTTGGGCCAATCACTAATCTTTGGCCCAATTAATTAACTAATTGGTTCAATTAATTTAATTAAACCACTATGGCCAACATAATCCATTAGGCTCATTGGGCCTCTTTGTTCTTAGCCATTGTTTAGCTTAATTAATCAATCTCAGCCCATGAATTAATTAAATTATCCATTAATTAATTTGCACTTAGCCAAACTAATTAATTATAAAATTGGGCCGTGTCTCTAATTGGGCTCGTGACCCGTTTAATTTCGGTCGGATTGATTTTCGGATCAGAGTGGGTCCGATCCTGATCCAATTCACTTGGCTCTACCTACTGGGTTCGGCCCATTATCACGCTATTACTCCTCGATTTATCGAGGGTGATTTTTTGGGTACAAACAATGCCCCCCGTAAGTCGTATCTGTTAAATTTTAGCTGATGATAAAATTTTATCAGATAAGACTTAGTTTTTACATTTCCCTCCTTTTATGGCTCGATTGGCATTAATTGAGCATGCCTTTGTATTTAAAGTTAGCCATAATTGGCTAACTCTTCAAGACATTGGCTTTATTGGGAATCTCAAGAGTTTCCCTATCCATTAATTTCTATGCCAAGTGTTAACTCCCTCTTTTTCTCTCTCTAAATTTTCGGCTATTACAACACTCCAAGCCTATCAATTGCCTAGTCCCCAATCTCTCAAGAGTCCCATCACATTCACTCTTCCCAACAAACCCACTTTATCTTTCTTCAAGATACCAACACTACAAAAACCCCAACACAAATCTTCACTATTCACTTTCTCCTACACCCGATTTCTCTCTCTCAAAACCTCCATAGCCGATTCTTCTTCTTCAAGATATTCCATAACCCACCATAAATCAAGCTTTTTCTTTTCAACAATCATGGCAGGTGCACAAATCGATCGACGGGATGTACATATCTTTACCTAAGTCCTCCAAGAAACCCCATACGGCACCACCATCGGCCCCTTCCACTCGGCCGCCGATGTGCCTCCCGCCACGGAGCATCCTCTCCTTTACCCTCAAGAAGCTTTGCCTTTTTCCGAAAGCCCCACTACTTTTCAATCTACCACCCGTGGGTGGCCATGGGCTAGTTCCGTCGTTCACGCGGACTGGTTGGTCTGGTGTCGGAGGGTGGAGAAAACATTTGCCCCTGTTTGGCGTCTCTGTGGGATTTACGATGCCATCCAATTTTGCAAAGTTGGTTTATCTTTGAACCTTCCCCTTATTCGAGCGGCAGTACAATTTTGGTGCAAAGCCGACAACACTTTTCACTTTGCTTATGGTCCGATGACTCCGACCCTTCTGGATATTTTGGCCATCAGTGGCCTCGGGCCCACCGGATGTTATGTCGACCCCCAACCATCGGCCGGAGATGATGCATTTCACTTCCCCGCGGCTGTCGATGAAAAGGGCACTACCTTATTGAGTTATGGCCCCATTATCGGTCGATACAAAAATCTGGCTGACACCGTCGAGGTATCTCATATTGAACATGTCCACTTTCTTACGTTATGGCTGTCGAGATATATATTCTGTACTTCTGCACTGTCTGTGACCAAAGAATACAATGCTATGGCCATTAGTCTTGCTAGGGGCGAGAAAGTGGCTTTAGGCCCTGTTGTTTTTTCCAGTTTTTGTGCGGGTATTGAGGGCTTTTTGGCGTCGAGATGTGTTTTCTTGCAGGGGCCTATCTGGTTGCTCCAGGCATGGTTATTTGCCTATTTTCCAGATTTTTGTGCATTCACCACTGCCCCCATTGACAATGAAATATACGCCAGTTTTGTGGCTCGGCAGACACTACAACCCCTCAACTTTTATTACTTCTTCTCCCGATTTTACAACAAGGTCAAAGGCCCCGAGCCTAATTTCCTGGTTTTTTGCTCTCCTATGCTATCGGTCTATTCCCCATCGATGTCAGCGGACCTTCAAAGGGATTATCAGAAAATGTGGGCCAGTTTCTTGACGTCAAGGGATATCCCTGCTGGTTTAAAGGTTACTGGGGCCAAGGAAGCCACGGAGCGGAAGCCTCTTAAATGCTCCGTTCGTTTTTACCCTGCTCATTACGTGGCTCGACAATTTGGCCTTGTGCAGATGATCCCTCGATTTGGCATGTCCCTTGCTGACAGAAATGTCAATTTTGTTGAGCTGCAGGATATGGACAGCTTTGATGAGTTGCGGCGGTGTTGGCGCACAGCCCGCGATGCTTTTGTTTTCAGGATGTACAATCCCAGTTCTGCCAGCTCTCCCGATTTCATCAAGTGGTGGGATAGCTACCTTGTTCTCACTCGTCCAGACACTTTTCATGTTGCTGCAGCCAAGTTCACTGTGCCTAATCACCCTGAAATCATTTCCTGTGACGGCCCGTTCCATGAGCCATCTGCTGCTGCCCTTGTCAAGGCGTCCAAGAAAGGTAAATTGGCTATCATTTCTCGATTTGAAAAGTTTTATAATGTGACTTGGGACCCTGATAATAAAGATAGAGTGTTTGATGAAGCCTCCGTTAATTTTGAGTTGTTGAAGAATGATAGAATAGGTAGGGCCAGATTGGCTCATTCTAAATTAGCCAAAAAACGGGGGGGTCCTGGTGAAGTTCCTCCCTGGTATACATTTTATAAACCCCTCGGCCCCTCTCTCCCATTGCTCCCTGATTTTGTCGAGCCATTTGGGTTTGTGGCTCCGGCTTCTGTCCCTGTCACGGGTACCATTTCTCGTAGCCATCAGCCTATTTCCCAGGTTTCCTTTACGGGATACCACGCTGATGACCCCCACACCATGTCCAAGATTTATATTTTGTGTGAATACAAGGATGGGGGTACCATTGCCCTTGATCAACCAGGTAGATTCCTTTGTTTTTGTTTATTGATCACTGTTGTATAATAACATGCTCGTTTCTTTGCAGGAAAGAAACCGTCGGCCTCTCAGGCTGGAAAGAAGAAGGCCGTCAAGGAGCCTGTTATACCTTTTGCTGTTCCTCTTCAGATAGTCAGTCCACAAACCTCCTCCCCCGTTGCTTCTCAGTCGATTCAGGAGTCTGAAGCTCACTCTTCTGCTGACAAGGTAACTGATCCCCTTGTTCTGTATGTCCGACGTTCTCGTCGGCTCTTTCATCAACGAGGTGGCACTAGTGCCATAATCGTGAGCAGTTCTGACGAGGAGGTAGCCCCCATTAACTTACTTTATTTTCTTTTTTGAACTTATCTTAATATTCTTCCTTTTCTGTCAGGAGGTGAGTTCGAAAGGCAAACGTCGAGCCATCAAAGTTGATCCTCCGCCCCGCAAGAAGGTCAGGACATTGGCTGTCAGCTCATCTGATAGTGAAGATGATGGAGAAAGATTCCAGCGAGTGGAGGTTCCAACCCCTCGATCTCCCAGGATTATTCCAGAGAATCCTCCCGTTGACACCACTGTTGGTGAGGGATCAGGGGAAACGGCCTCCCAGCAGCCTAAATTTGTTGTCCCCTCTCAGACTGTTCCCGTCAAGGATACTCCTATCTCTGCTCCTCCTCCTTTAAATGTGGTTAGTTTTACTATCGCTTTGTTTAACTTCTTTGTTCCATTTGCATGGCACTTACCCTGTTTTGGGTTTTGATTTTCAGACTCCTCCGTCAGGTCAAGCCATGGATAGCTCCCATAGGCTTATGCAAGCCTTGGCTCGATTTGCTGGCACTCGTGCCTTATCTCTGCAGAGTTCATCCTCTCAATCCCAATCGACTGCTTCAGAACCATCGAGCCATGCTCTGTTCTCTCCTGCTGAAATTGCTCATCTCAAAGGGCTATTGTCAAATTATCAAAGTCAGCCTCTAGATGTCCTGATGATCAACATGGGACCATCTCTTGATGACTTGATGAGCAAGCTGTCCCCTGCCAAACTCCCACGAGACAAGGTGGCCTTTTACTCCGACTTTGCGCAGCAGTTTAGCCAAATGAGGAGTGAATTCAAAGACAACGATCGGGCCATCAAGGCAAGAGCTTCTTATGAGTCTCCTCTTGGGACCCTTCTCTCCAAGTTTGAAGAGCTCTATGCCCAAGGATCCAGCCTCAGTGATTCACTTACTAATCTGAAAGGCTCGGAGGCTGATTTGGTTGCTGCCATCGAGGAGCTTCAAAGGCAGTTGGATGTTGTTCGAGGCCAGATCACGACGGCTTCCGCAGAGGCCGAATCCATTACTGATCAGTTGGCCAACACAGATGCCCTGATCACCGAAGCCAAAACTGCTGAAGATCAGGTGGTTGCTCAAGCAACGGCTGCTGCAGCTGATCAGGCTAGGATAGAGACGGCCCTCAAGGGGTTCCTTGGCCGATTCATACAGGATTTCCTTCAGTAGATGTTAGTTCTCTGGCCTGCGAGCCATTGATTTTGGCAAGTGTGCCAAGTAATGTTAGGATTTTGGTTTCAAGGACTTAGCTTATTTCTGTTTTTCATTGCTGTAATGGCCTGATGGCCACGGACTATTTTCCTTTCCTTAGTAGATTTTATTTTGGCTTGGTTTATCGTGTGTTTTTCTTCAAAACTGAAACCAAATCCAACTAAGTACCAAAGATTTGCAGCCCAAAAGCTAATTTTGCAAGGAAGAACAAAACTTTCTTGTCAACGAGATTTAGTTAAAATCAAATCAACCCAAGTAACTTGACAAAAATTATAAATTGTAAAAACTTAAAAATCGGGGAAAACAAAGCCTTAATTAAAATGAAGTACTTAGACAAAAAATTAGAAATAAATGCAACGGCTAACACTACTTTAGAAAAGCTTAGTCTAACAAAACAGAAAGGAAAATAAAAACAAGACTAAAAATGAAACCTAACTTAATATTTACAAAGGTATCGGCGCACTAAAGTGCTCTTGGCGCCGTTCAATTTCCAATTCCAAAGCTCGCTGATGCTCCAGACACATTGTTTCCCAGAGAGTTGGTCTGAACTTTTTCAAGTATCTTCCATTGATGGGGTCTCTGCAAAGATCCCCGTTTGGCTTTTTCAATATGTAGCCCCCTCCTCGAGTTATCGAGAAGATTTCATATGGCCCTTGCCATGTTGCACTCCATTTGCCATACTTTTTCTCACGCTGATGAAGCGGCAAAACTGTTCTCCAGACCAAGTCTCCGACATCAAACTGTTTCCTGCGTATCTTTTTATCATAGCATCGGGCAACCAACCTCTTCTGTGCCTCGATTCTATCCAACGCGGCAACTCTGACTTCGTCCAGTTCATCAAGCTCCTGGAGCATACTTTCAGTGTATTCTTCGGGTGTCAGCTCATTTTGTTGCATCACCCGAAGTGATCGAACGTTTATTTCCATCGGTAGTACGGCATCCTGTCCATAAGTCAATTTATATGGAGTAGTGCCTGTACTCGTTCTTTTGCTGGTCCGATAAGCCCACAATGCCTCTGACAGCATCAGGTGCCATGCTCTTGGGTTTTCCTCGATCATCTTTGAAATGATATCCTTGAGGACTCGATTTGAGGCTTCAGCTTGGCCATTCCCTTGTGCATAATAAGGTGTTGAATGGACCAACTCAAAACCCATTGATCTGGCAAACTCCTTGATCTCCTGACCAACAAACATTAGCCCCCTGTCAGTGACAATGGTTTGTGGCAGGCCGAACCTATGTATGATTAAGTCCTTGATGAACTTCATCACTTCGGCCTGATTGGCCTGTTTAAGTGGTTTGGCCTCTACCCACTTGGTGAAATAATCTGTAGCCACAATGATGTACCGATGGTGTTTGGATGACGATGGGTGTATCTCCCCGATAATATCGATGGCCCAACATCTGAAAGGCCATGGCTTGATTATCACATTCATCTCTTCGATAGGGATTCTTTGGACTACCCCAAAACGTTGGCACTTTTCACATCCCTTTGCCAATTGAACGCAATCTCCCACCATCTTTGGCCAGTAATAACCATATCGGCGTAATAGCCATGCTAGCTTGTATCCGTTTTGATGGGCTCCACAAATTCCTTCATGTGCTTCCATCATAATTCTCATGGCTTCCTGTTGATCGACGCATAACAGTAACACCCCGTCATGGCCTTTTCTGAACAATTGGTCTCCCATCAGGACATAATTGACGGCCCTGAGCCTTGTCTGTCGAGATGATTTATCAGACGGATTAGCCAGATATTTTTTGATCGGCTCTCTCCAGTCATCAGGATCCTGAAACACACTTAGGACAGTTAGAATATTATCCCGATACATAAACGATGGACAGTGCCGTCTCCTGACGACGTAATGAGATTCATCGATGTCATCAGGAAGATCAACACCAGTCGCCAATTGGGCCAAACTGTTGGCCTCACTATTATGTCCCCTCGTTATGTGATAACAAGTGACATCAGCAAATTCTGAAAGTAAAGACATTGCCGTCAAGTAATATTTGTCAAGAGTAGGATTTCGGCATTTATATGTACCTTGAATTTGCCTGATCACCAACTGTGAGTCTCCGATGATGGTAATGGATTTGACATGTAGCTCCCTTAGCGTTTCTAGTCCAATAATTAAGGCTTCGTATTCGGCCTGATTATTGGTACATTCAAAATCAAATTGTATCGATAACTTAGTTTTAACATCAGATGGTGAAATCAAGACAATACCTGCCCCACACAGTCTATCGGTTCTTGACCCATCGAAAGCCAGTGTCCACGGCTTGATCTCCACTGTCATCAAGTCCAGTTCCTTTAGAACGGTCTGATCTATGTCAATGCATGGATGGTCGACCAAGAAATCAGCCAATACTTGGCCTTTGACTGCTTTTTGCGGTACATACTGCAATTGATACTCCATCAGTTGGATAGCCCATCGGCCGATCCTTCCTCTCATTACAGGTTTAGCTATCATATACTTAATAACATCAATACTAGAAATTACTAATACTTTAACAGGAAGCATATAATGACGTAATTTCTTACAAGAGAAAAACAGTGCAGGACATACCTTTTCTATCGGGGTATACCTCTGTTCCGTTTCTGACAAATGCCTGCTCAAGTAGTATATAGATCGCTCAAATCCGTTCTCATCGTCCTGTGCCAGAAATCCGCCGACGGTGTCCTCTGTGGCAGATATATACAATTTCAAGGGTTTCCCCTTGACTGGCGGCATCATTACAGGCGGCGTGGTCAGTTTGTCTTTTATCTCTTGAAACGCCTGCTCATGCTCCGTTTGCCAGCAAAATTCCTCTTTGTCCTTCAGTTTTAACAAAGGTGAGAAGACCTTTGTTTTTCCAGCCAAGTTTGATATGAACCTCCTTAGAAAGTTCACCTTGCCAAGGAATTGTTGTAGTTCCTTCTTCGTTGATGGAGGTTTGGCTGTCAGGATAGCCTTGGATTTGTTCTTGTCGATCTCAATCCCCTTGCGATGCACTAAGAAGCCAAGAAAATTGGCTGATGCAACTGCAAAAACACATTTCAAGGGATTAAGCTTCAGTTTATGTTTTCTCATTTCGGCAAATGACTTCGCCAAATGTGTCAAGTGTTCCTCATAACTTGCTGATCTGATCACGATATCATCGATGTAAATTTTTACAAAGTCATCGATGTACTCACTGAAAATGCAGTTCATGGCCCGTTGATAAGTGGCTCCAGCGTTTTTTAGCCCGAATGGCATCACTTTCCATTGGAAGGTGCCTATTCCTCCTGGGCATTGAAAAGCCAACTTTGGTACGTCGTCTATGGCCACAAATATTTGATTATAGCCTGCACTTCCGTCGACGGCAGTCAAAAACATATTGCCAGCGGCAGCATCGATCAACATGTCTGCCATTGGCATTGGGTATTCATCCTTAGGAGATGCAAGATTTAGGTCTCTGAAATCAATGCATATCCTGATCTTGCCGTTCTTCTTCATTACAGGCACCACGTTGGCAACCCACTCTGGATATCGGGCCACTTCGATGAAACTGGCCTTCAACAACTTCTCGATTTCCTCCCTGATCAGCTGACAGACTTCTACTGACATCCGTCTCAGAGGCTGTTTTCGAGGTAGGTACCCTTCAAGTATTGGAATTCGATGCTCAACTAATTCCCTGCTTAGTCCTGGCATCTCATCGTAATTCCAGGCAAAGCAATCCTTGTATTCTTTCAATACTTGACTTAATCGTTCCCTCTGGCCATCATCCAGCAATGCGCTGATGTATGTTGGCCTGTGATCCTCTTCGGTACCCAACTCAATCTCGATGACAGGATCTTGAACCTGGATCTTTATGTCATCAAGCTTGGTGGCGCCGTTCCTAATTCTTCTAACTGAATTTCGTCGCCATCTGATATTGGCGTTTCTTCCTCGAAGATGAGATCGCCTGTGTAACATTCGGCCACGTAGGCCCGAAATTTTTGGATCAGATCGGCACATGCTTCCTGCTCTGGGCCGATGATAACGATCTCATCAATTTCCAATTGTTCTGCCTTGTCAGCCGATGGTTCCTTATCATCAACGGTACAATTCATAAGAGCTGGTTGTTATGTTCTTGCGGCCCCTCCTCCTTGACATTGCAGGGCCGACTTAACTCCTTAGCGAGACAGGTCATTTCGAGCTGAGTTAGTTTTTTGCTCGATGTGACCTCCATAGGTCGTCCATATTTGTCCTGTCCGACGAATCGATAAGGTCCCACATCCTCTCGATAATATGCCGCCTCGACGGCATTGATTTTTGCAGTAAATGGCCTGTTGTCGGCCATTATGATCTCTGGTTCAACGGCGTCCCCCCAGATCAGTAAACATTGATGAAGAGAAGACGGCACACATAAAGCGGAGTGAATCCAGTCTCTCCCCAACAACGCATTGTAAGATGTGGCAGCATCTACCACGAAGAAAGCAATCTTTAGGCTAGTCTTTCCAATCTTTACCTCGACAGGTAAGATTCCTAATGTATCAGCCTTTCCTCCAGTAAAGTTGCTGACGATCACCCTTGTTTCCATCAAGTCCTCACTGACCTTGCCTAACTTGTACATAGTAGATGCTGGCATTACATTGACTGCTGCCCCGTTATCGACCAGCATTCTGTCAATTGGTTTACCGTCGATGTGTCCTGATATGTATAATGGCCTGATGTGTCTGGCCATAAAAGAAGGTGGCTTCTGGAATATGTTCTCGACTTTCTTGTCCCAATCGGTCTCCTTTCCGTCATCGACCGATATCATCTCCAAGTCCTCTGCCATCTTTACAACTGGCATTCCTTCGTCCCAGACTCCATCAGTGAAGTCTTCTAACCCCTCATCGATGACATCGATGAATTCAGAACATACTGCATTACATTGCATCACTGCCGAACCGGTTGACGGCTGGCTGGTTCCACTTTCTTCGTCCTCTTTTGCTTTCTCGTCGACTGTTTTTTCCTCGATTGCTTGGCCAGATTCGGCCTCACCTTGCTTACCATCGTTCCGGGCAAAGATTTTGTCAAATTTCACCCTAAGCTCATTTTCATCTTCTTCTAATTCCTTCTCTAAATCAATTGTGCCATATTTGGCTTTCCCTGGTGACCGCCATGGGGAAACAGCTCCCTGTTCGGCCTCCTCGGCCTCTTTGGCCTCTTGTCCAGGCTTCATTTCTATATCACGTGGCTTTGCCGTTCGCTGTTTCATCGGGGCTTTCCCTTTGGCTATCTCGATTTCTTTCCTCTGGCGCAAGTAACGCCGATACTGTGTTCTGGTCATCTGATCGACCCTTTGATTCCCAGGAAATTTCGGATGCCTCACGGGTACCCATCTCCCTACTCGAGTATTTGCAGGGGTATGGACAGTTCGCGGCCTATATTGACCAGGCGATGTTGTTTTGATCGACGGCCCATAGGTCCTGTCTCTGTGGTAGGCGGTCGATCTGACCTGCCTCACCGGTGATCTGTCAGGTGATCTTTCCCTGATCCTGTTGCTACGGCTAGTGCCCTCCTGCGACTGTCGAGGCATTTTAGGTATGGCCTGATCTCTACGTGGTTCCACTGTTGGTGGAGTTGCCTGCACTAGCAAAGGTGCTGGCACTGGAGATGGTGCCATCACTTGATATTGTGGCATAACTTGATGTTGTGGCTGTGGCATCACTTGATAAGGATACGCTCCTTGTGTAGTGTTTGGCCAAGGCATGTACTGGCCATATATGTTTGGATTCACAAACAATGGTACTGTTGCCAAGTCAGCATGACATCTGGCACATAATCCCATTTGCATACTCATCGAAGAGGGTAAGTTATGTGGATCCCCCTCTGCATACTGCTCTCCTGTCCCATTTGTCACCCCTACCATGTTTATCCCTACCTCGTTCTGTTGGAAGGGATTAGTGTCAACCGTCATCGGCTTAGTAATTTTCCAGTCTGGGGCGAATCTCAAAATGCCCTTATCAAGGTGATCTTGTACCATCCACCTAAAAACGAGACATTCATTCGTAGAGTGAGTCCATACGTCGTGATATTTGCAATAAGTCTTACCTGCAATTTTCATTGGAGATGGTATCACATGATCCCCTTTCAGCCTGAGGATCTTGTCGGCCAACAGTTGATCAAAGATGGCCTCAGTCTTGGAGACGTCAAACGAGTAGCGTCTCTCGCGGTCTGTTTTGTATTCAGCATCTCTTCTTACCAAGTTATTTGGCACCTTGATGGCTGGTTGAGGCTCTTTTGGTTTTGCAAGAGCCTGACAGACAGTGTTCTTTGGACAGACCACTTCCGCTAACCCGATTTCAATACATGTCTGCTCCATCGACCTGTTCAATGGCTCCTCGCTAGAGTCAGCCATTCCTATTTGGTGGTAGTTTCCTCTGGGTTGTCGCCTGTTTTCATCCCTTAGGACCCTTTCATATCGGACCGCATGATCGGTCAGTTCAAACAAGTCTTCATGATATTGGGCCATCATGATTTTCCTCAATTCAAAATGCATGCCATGGATGGCAATCTTAATACATTCTTTTTCCGGCAGAGGTATGGCACAAAATCCTCTGGCCCTGATGAACGTTTTCATGTATTCCTCTACCGTCTGCCCCGTCAACTGCTTCATGTTGGATAGCTCGATGACAGATACTTCGAGCGGGGCTTGATAGTGGTTCATCACAAATGTCTTTTCCATGGATGGCCAGTCGGGGACCGATCCTGGTTTCAAGTTGGCGTACCAGTGGAACGCCATGCCGGTGAGTGAGTTAGGAAACAATTTTAACTTCAGCTCATTGCTTAAGTTGCCACATTCCAGGGAGAATCGAGCCAGATGCTCGGTGGCAGATTGAGACCCTTCTCCTGAAAACAGAGTGAAGTTGGGTGCCCTGTAGTTCATCGGGAATGGTACTTGGTCGATGTATTCTGGATGAGGCTTATTATACCTTGATGCCCTATTCCCTTGTCTCCTTACGAACATTTCCTGAGCCTGATTCATTGTTAACAGGTCGTCTTGACCTTCCATGGCTCGATTTGTTCTATCATAGGCCGATGAGATGGCCTGATGACCCTCTGGGCCATATCCCATGGCCTCTGATCGTTCCTCTTCCGACCTGCCCCCCGAGTCTGGGCGTTGATACCTGGCCTTGGAGGTACTTCCTTTCTTGTCAAGGACATTAGTTTGTCCGTTGCCCTGTTTGTAGGGTGTTTCATCCCTTGATCCACTTCCCCCGATATGTATCGCGGGTCCCTTGCCTTTGTCAACAGAGTATTTGGGCGGCCCTGTCCAGGCCTGCGATTGTATCCCGTTGGCAAGGGTGTTGATGCTTTCAGCAAGCATAGACATCTTTGATTCCAGATGCATCAGGGAAGAATTCACAATGTTGCTGGCTTCAGTATTGGCCTGACTGGCTGCAGTGGCCGAGCCTAGCATGTTTTCGAACTTACTGACAACATTAGACCATTCTACCTGTTTGGCCTCAAGGTCCCTAGTGAAGTTGCGGACCTCCGTTGTCAGTTCCTCTATCTTGTCAGTCCCTTCCATAGTTAGCGGGACAGTGGATAGATTTTCCAGAGAGTGCGTTAGATCAGAGCGTGTCCTCGTCAAGCTAGATCGAGTCTTTCGCGTTATCTGTGGTATCATCTGACAACAGCAAAAGATTAATCGTTAAACATCAACTGATTGATTTTTTGGCAAAAGATTATCAAGTCCCACTGGGCGTGCCAAAATATTGTTTGCTATAAATTTGACACCGAATGCCTCGATGTGCAAATGGCTCGATATGATGTGTAATGAGTGCGGGCGTGCCAATGTTTGTGCGTGCAAACATAACGATATAAAATTGGACATGTCGATATCAATGTAAACTATAATGTAATGTCCTGATAAGGACATACTGATATCAATGTAAAATGCCCTGATAAGGCTGACTTCTAATCAATTGATTGCGGCAGAGTAGGCAAACACTACCCCTAGTTCTTTTCCATGCCTGCCTGGCCGCAGGACTTAAATAATTTATGATAACCTTTCTGATGTGCCAAAGTTTCACAGCCAATCGATGGCCTACTCAATACATCAATGCATTTACAAATCAGCAATTGAGTTGATAATCAATCAGTTTAATTTATATCAGCTTGACTAACATATTGATCATGCCTCAATGAAAATCACTCGACGTAAAACATGCTTTAATAAAATCAAGAGATATGGGCCAAATACTTCTATTAATTGAACTGTAAAAGAAACATATGAGTCTTAGCCTACAATGAGTTCCCTGATTTACGAACATTACAAAGCATGCAAAACGATAAATTAGTCTCCTGTGTCGGCATATGTTTGCCAAATGAGTTGATGACTACAATAAGTTCTGAAAAAATACTCCTTGATTGGCAGGTAAACCCACCAAATGAGCTGATGATATGTGATAGTGCAGCTTGTTGACAGAAAGTAACACTGATAATGAGTAACCACCATCAGCGGATCGCCCAACCTTGGCAGATGGCTACCAATCGGGCTCCTGACCAACGGGTGGCCGCTGGAAAGGGCATCAATTGAGCAGATGGCTACTCAACCGATTGCTATCAAGCAGATGGCTACTTGAAAGCGGACTCATCAAGCAGATGGCTACTTGACGAGGTTGCCATGTAATTACGTGGGCACTTACATGACGTTGCAGCGTGCTATTTTGCTTGATATCTAATGGTTTCGCTCGAGACAGCTTTGCTGACGGCGGAAGCAGCTTTGCGGCTTACTTTGAGCGGCGGTGCTAGACTTCAGGCGGCCATGTCCCGCTGGTTGCTGAGGATTGACGATTGATGTCAAGGAATTGGCAGTGCTGACTGACTGACAGAAGCAGCGGATGCTGGACTTCCGGAGAGGCGTTGAGCCGATTCAGTGAAGACTGAAATTTGTTGATTGATTGATTGAGTTGTGTGTTCCTGCGTATGGCAGCCCCTCCGTATTTATAGCTGATGGCTGAAAAACTGACTGGCTGATGGCCGAAACTGACTGGTTGATGGCCTATCTCCCCACTATCTCCACTATTCCACTTCCTCCACTCTTTCCACTACTTGGCAGTTGCTTCTCTTTTCTTCTTCCTGTTCAATTTTCGTGTGTATGGCAGTTGTGAGAGAAAACGTGTGCTGCCAGTTTGAATTTCAGTTCAGTTAGTGTTGGTAACTGATTATGAGATAATTAAGGAAGTTGTTACTAAGCCAACTACTTATTTGGCTTTATCTTTATCTCTAATTTTAATTAATTATCTCAATAATTAATTAACCACCCCTTTTCCTCCTGGGCCGATTTCATCGGCTGGGCCATGGGCCGTTCTGATTACTGGGCCGTTTTCATCGGCTGATTTATGGGCTGTTCTGGATCGGTTGGAAGTAATCGGCCCGTTAATCCTTATGTGATAACTGTAATTAATTACTTAATCAATTACTTGGTTTATTGGCCTTAATTATTATTTGGGCCAATCACTAATCTTTGGCCCAATTAATTAACTAATTGGTTCAATTAATTTAATTAAACCACTATGGCCAACATAATCCATTAGGCTCATTGGGCCTCTTTGTTCTTAGCCATTGTTTGGCTTAATTAATCAATCTCAGCCCATGAATTAATTAAATTATCCATTAATTAATTTGCACTTAGCCAAACTAATTAATTATAAAATTGGGCCGTGTCTCTAATTGGGCTCGTGACCCGTTTAATTTCGGTCGGATTGATTTCCGGATCAGAGTGGGTCCGATCCTGATCCAATTCACTTGGCTCTACCTACTGGGTTCGGCCCATTATCACGCTATTACTCCTCGATTTATCGAGGGTGATTTTTTGGGTACAAACAATTTGCTAACAAATGATGCATTTCTATAAATTTAAGTTCAAACAATTGTTCTGCTTATCGTTGCCCCTGTTCATTAATAAGCCACGTGATAGTTTGTTCTTTGCACCTTGATGTCTCCACTATTAATCTTTTTGACATTCTTTAAATTCACTTGTTAACTTTGTTGAAACTCAACAATTCTTTGAAGAGTTTCAACATGGTTAATCTGCATCCTTTTAACAAATAATATGCTCTGTTCAAGAGACTTTATGATCAAGTTATGGAGTGGAGTCAAGAGAGACATCCTAGTTTAAAAGAAATTGATAAAATTAGATTTCTTTATTAGAAAATTCAAGTATCAGCTCATTTATCGTGTGACAATGCTAATAGGGAAGAGCTCAAAGTGAATCTTTACTTCATTAGTTAGGCTGGGCATGTTGTTCTATGACTCCTCTGTGAATTAATTAATCTTGTTTCTTTGCCAGGGTCATGGAGTTGATGCATTTGGAATTGGACCTCATTTGGTTACATGCTATGCCCAACCTGCCCTAGGTGTTGTATTCAAATTGGTCGAGATAAATAATCAACCTCGCATTAAGCTTTCCGAAGATGTTTCAAAGTTTTGATTAGTCCTCGTCATATGAAAGCATGATTTATTATGGATATTCATTAAGCTTTGGTTTCAGGTCTCAATCCCATGCAAGAAAAGAAGCTTCGGATTATATGGCAAGGAAGGTTATCCTCTTGTGGATATTATGACGGGGGAAAATGAACCATCTCCAAAGGTATCCTTTAATTTGTCTACTTCTCCAACATAGAAGCTTTCGTTCCTCTTCTACCCTGTCAGTTTCTAGTCAATAATCAAACAGATTATTTTGTTAATTTTTTTTGGTGAATTTGGAAAATTATTGAGTTCATTAGTCTTAAACAAATTTATTCTGATATGCAGGTAGGTGAACGAATTTTGCGCCGACATCCTTTTAATGAATCCAAGAGAGCTTATGTGGTGCCACAGCGTGTGGAAGAGCTTATGAAGTGTTTTTGGCCCGGAAAATTAGGTAGAATTTGGTTTCACTTTTTGCTCCCCAACTACACAGTGTCTTTTTGCCCACTTCTAAAGGTCATATACAAATTGTTAACGCAACAGTGCAAATAATGGTACACTAGCAAATTGGGAAAAGGAAAATCTATTAATACTTCTTCAAATGTATCAAACATATTAGTTGTTATTGGACATCTGCAGAAAAGAATAGAGAAGAGCTACCACACATTAAACTCATAAGAGAACGGTGTATTGAGCAACTGGGCCAGATGCGTCCTGACCACATGAGAATGTTAAACCCCACACCTTACAAGGTACATTTAACAAATTACACTAGTCACTATATATATATTTATATGTTCGAGATGATGTACATTTTGTTGGCAAATTTTCATTGTTTTGCGATGTTGTCTTTTGGGCAGGTTAGTGTAAGTGCAAAACTGTATGACTTCATTCATTTCTTGTGGCTCAACGAGGCGCCAGTGGGAGAATTGCAGTGAAAATTCTTAGTCCATTATCATGTTTCTAGGCAAGTAGTGAAATTGATGGTATTGCCTAGGGCTGTGCAATTTTCGGTAAATCGATCGAACCGGACCGGTACCGAAAATTCGGTACAGAGTCAATTACCGATCCAACATTGCTTTCGGTTTTCGGTAATACCGGTCGGTTTACCGAACCGGTATACCGAATTTTTTTTTTTTTAATATCCAATTTCCTGAATTTACATCGAGTAAAAACTAATTCCTAATTTCATTCTCTCTTTTACGGGAAAGAAAAGAACCCTAGTCTCCAATTCAAAATCAATCCTAGAAATCAATCACCCCCAGCCACGCCGCCGCACCAGCCACGCCGCCCCACCCACGCCGTCGCACCAGCCACGCCGCACCACCCACCGCCGCACAGCTGTCCTCCGCAACAGAAGATATTTCAAGGTTCTTGGCTTGGTCTTGATTTCTGTCTTAATCAATTGTTCCTAAATAATGTAATCCAACAAGTTGTTATGTATGTGTATGTATGTATGTGTGGATTGTTATGTATGGTGCATATTTTCAGTACGATTCCAGCAAGAATTTTCTTAGTTTAATTTATGCTTAATTTTCTTATTGTCATTAATAAATGTGACGTAAACCAACTTGATGACATTTTTTTTAATAAAAAATAGTGATTTTGTTAATAGGGTGAGTCCAACAAATTGAAAAAAAAGCCAAAATTTTCAGAAAATTTGAAGAACCCAATTTTTCGGTTTTTTTTGTACCGAATCATACCGAACCGTACCGAATCGGTAAATTACCGAACCGAATCGAAATTTTGGTTTGGCAAACGGTACGGGTTTTCAGATTACCGAATGTATCGGTATACCGAAAACCGGTTCGATTCGGTTCGATATTACCGAATGCACTGCCCTAGTATTGCCTCAGAAGAATAGTGAAATTTATAAATTACATGTTTACATATGGATCACATAATGGTTGTTTTCTTTCTTCTCCTTTCTGTATAGGAAAGGCAAATTTATAAATTTAGAGTTCGCAGAACCTGTTCACATGGGAACATGGAGCGTTCTTGTCAAAATTGATCATTTCATTTTTCACTTGTTAGTTTGAACAATAAGTTTTTTATGTTGAAATAAAAAACACTATTCTTTGGGTATCATCTAAAATATTGATCATGTTACTTATATACCATTTTTTTGGTAGTAGATTGACCATGTCCTTTTTTCTCTTAATTATATACATGCCTAGTATGAAAACAGTATTAGTAAATACCGTGAATTAGAAATTTTAATGTCTTTAGTTTATGGTAAATGCGGAAATGTTTCTGTATTTCGGTCAATGAAATTGAAAATATGGAGCAGTTTCTATTTCATCGGATGTCTTTAGTTTATAACTTTTCCAAAAAGTTTTTAATATTGAAAAGGAACTTTTAATCCATAATTCCAAAAGCTTGGACCAAGAGTGTTTCTTCTAATAGTATATTTTTATTAGAAGTATGTCAACCATTTATTATATATAAAATAACACTTTCTAGTGAAACAGTAAAGATCTAGTCTTTCATTTGATTCCACCCGTAACCACAATTAACGTGGATTTTCTGCATGGTTGAAGCTGCTAATTCAGCCCGTGGCCGGAAAGAAGTGAGTTCTTTCTCTACCGTCAGTCTTTTATCTATCTCAATCTGAAAATTCAAATGCATCTAAAACAAGGAAAAAAAATTCATATTCATATGTGTTTTTGGAAAACCTACTCAGACTAGCCCAGGCTACCACGAGCTCAATTCGCACCAGATCGCAAACCCAGGTCGTGGTGGCCTAGGTTCGACCTAATTGAATAAAATTAATTGGTTAATTATTTAGTCATTGTTTTTATTTTGTGAAGGAATCTATTGTCTAGAATTTTTGCATTTTAAGTTTTCAACATATAACAAATTTAATTTGAGCTAAGTTCAAGCATATCCTTTTTAATTGAACACGAGCGATGTAATAACAATAAATTATGATGGAGTATAATACAAGTTATAAATAATATCGTATTCAAGAATATTTGAATTATTGAACATTAAAAAGTCATAAAATTTAGTTGTAAATATAAAAAATGAATAGTAAATTCATGTTTTTTCTCAATTTCGGTACAGTACGGTTTTTTCCGGTATGAGAAGTCTAAAACCAAAACTATACCAAAATATCCGGTACGGTTTCATCCATACCAAAATCAACGGTTTTGAGAAGAAAAACCAAAAATTCGGTACCGATTGGTACGGTACGTGACGGTCCGGTACGGTTTTGAAAATCATGTGCACTCCCAGGGGTGAGCATTTGGATCGGACCGGACCGAACCGGACCTATTTTCGGTATCTAATCGGTTCGGTCCTTCCTGGACCTCTCGGACAGTTTACTGGACCGAAATTTTCGATCCGGTTTGATAAAAAACCGGTTGAACAGGTTCGGTTCAGGTTCTGTCCAGAAATGGACCAAATTGAAATTTTGGCCATTGAGATTAATGAATTCTAACCATTTCTAAAAATAGGAGGAAAATCACAACCAAATATTGTTATAAACCAAATCACAACCAAATAGTTATAAAACCATACAAACCCTTCAAAGTTCAAACATAAATTATAAATGTTAAAAGTCCTAAATTCATACAAACCCTTCAAATAGACTAATAGTAGTAATAGTTATAAATCTTCAAAGTTTTAATATCAAACTCATCGTAATTCTTAAATTCATACAACGATTCATCAAAGTATTGTAGATTATTTGCCAACCCTACAATGATTTAACAAACAAGAAATTAGGGGCAAACTTAACCAAAATAAGGCAAAGTAAAACAAGAATATACCTAATCATTTCTTTAAACAAATGCCCTTAGTAAGTCTTCTAATTAACAAAACAAACACAGACATAGATTAATTTTATTCCAATTAAGAAACAAAATTCCAACTTTTTTGCAAAAACACTCAACACAAGGCTTGTTAATTGCAACAGTGACAATTAAATAAGCACAAAAACATAGCTATTTATATCATAGAATTTAATTTCATATGAACAGAGGGGCAAAATAGTGCAATCAATAATTTGTTATAGTGAATGCATGTCCTTTTATTTGATTCATTTTGGAAAAACACTTTATCTCATTGTTTTTGAGCTATTTTGCACTTTAGCCCCTAGTTATTTTACTATTGCACTTGTCTTCTTTAACTTTTAAAATTATTGCAATTCACATATTTGCTATTTGAAAATGACCATAAGTGTAAGGCCCTGGAAAAGTTCTATTTCAAAATTACGTATCAATAGTTAAAGTCATTAATTTCCTTTAAATTTTACACCATGAGAAATCTTAGTGGTAATTAAATCGGTTTACTATTATCTATATGGAGTTATATTATTACACAACTATTGGACTTAATAAATTTAATAACAATTTAAAATTATATTAGTTTGAATTAATAAATACCTAATTTGAAAAGTTATAAAGAACTGCAATTTTGTTAAAGTTAAAAATAAAAAAAATAAAAAAAGAATGAAGAAAGAAACGTATATACAAGTGGTGGTAGAATTTACCACCACCTGTTCACCTTTCTCACAAAGAAAGAAAAAAAAAAAATTGGAGACTTCTTGTCTCCAATTTCACACACTCACACGCACAGAGAGAAGAAAAAAGAAAAAAAATAGTTAGAAGAGTAGAGGGAGACGGGAAAAGAGGGAGAGAAAGAGAAAAAGAAGACTTTTGGATTATACAATTGAGGTTAAAAATCTCAAGTTTCCTTATATTTTCATGTGATTCTTGAATCTTTTATGTAGAGTATATAGAATTTCTTTAAACTAAAATGCTTCTTTGAGAATGTGGCTAGTTTCTAAACTAGGGTTTTGTTTCAAAGTTCTTGACCAACATTTTGGGAATTTTACTTAGAAAGTTTTGAAAAGTCTTGGGGATTTTAGAAGCGATCTTTTGTGTGATTTTGAGTTCGCATTTTGTTTTTTTAAGTAGTAAATTGTTACAATGAGAGTTGTAGTTATTAAGACAAATTCGCACTAGGACTATAAATTTAACATTCTTTGTGCTAGTTATAATATTTAGCTACATTTTGTGTTATACAGGTTCGGGCGACATACCTTCTTTCGGTAAATTATAGGTTCCGAGATTTAACATATCAAAGGTGAGAGTCATACCATATAAGTGATATTTTATTTTATTTATTTATTACATGAGTTCTTGCTATTTATGTGCTTAATTGGTTTAGTAGAGCATTAAAAATTGTGCGTTTGCGATGTTCGCAGTAATTGATCGCACTTTATGGATTGAAATTGGTTACATATAGTTTATAACGCATTAGAACAAATAATAGACCGTGCATGATTGATGGAAATTGCGGTACATGACCCTTATGATTGCATAAATATATATTTATTTGTGGTGTTTGTATTAATTGTCTACTATATATATATATATATATATATATATGTATATTGTTAATTTGCTAAATGTTGTCGGGGTGTAGTACTTTATCTCACCCTACATGTTTACTTTTGTGATTGTACTTGTGTGTGTTTGGGTGTGAAAATAATGTTCGTGTGATGGTGGTCGGTTTGGGTAAAACTTAATCTACCACTATATTGATCTTTTATCAAAGGATTAGTGCTATTGGTATATAAGATCTTTCGTGGCAGCAACCGGTCAATGCATTTCGTGGTTCGTGAGTGACAAGTTCGTGTAGTGCAGCATCAACAAACCCAAATTTTGGGTCCCGTATCCTTTCTATGTGATTATAAATCTTTCAAGTGTTAATTCTTGAGAACATTATGTGATTTATGAATGAATATCAAAGATGTATTACTGGAAATATTATTACATGAATAGAATCCAAATATAGGTTCTGAGTGTGTGATTTATTTTATGTCACATATGTACAATATATTACATAACTTTCAGTTGCACTCACTACATTCATCAACTTATGCTTGTTTGTTGCTACTTTTATACATTTCAGGCATCGTGATCAGTTGGAAGTAAGTTCGGTCTGGATATGTATTTTGTGTTTTGGTTAGGAACGTTCGTGATAATTATTGTAACTTTGGATGTTAGATGATCATGCCCATTTATGTATGTATATATGTGTATGTTATATATGGGCACTTTTAATCGTGATTTTTAAATAGTTGGGGTTGTTAGTTTTATTTTGGTTATATGTAGTAATCTTTGTAAAACTTATCTGGGGACATTTTCATATTTAGAGTCCTTCATGGTATTGCTTGCTTTTATTGAATTTGAAGTAGAGGGCATATCCCGAGGGGATCTCCTGTTAGCACCACCTCGGGGTTGGGCCGTTACAATAAGGGATTTAAATATTACACGGCAAAAGTTTAGTGAGTGAAATACAAGATAGACGAAAATTGCAGTCTTTATTATGATTTCTACTATTTGATTATTATTGGGAGATTTGCTCTTGAACAATAGACCAAAGATTGTGAACATCAACAATGCTATGTTTGACTCGTGGATTTAATGGGTAAAATAATGACGAAAATGTTTTTTCTCCAAACGAAAAAAAATATTGAATTTTATTTATTTTCATTTTCCTTATTAAAATTCAAATTCCAAACATTAAAACATAACTGGCAAATGTAAATTCCAAATGCTCAGGGGTAAATTGCAAAATGCCCTAAAGATTATGGGTCAAAGTGCAATACAGAGCATTTGTTGGAAAGAGGGACGAGGAAAACCTAATTTGAAGCACGCTTTTACCACCAGCTCTCTCTGTGTGAAAATTGGATTGATTTTTTGGGAAGAATTTGTATGAAAATGCCGCCATCTCTACCAATATTGCCGTTTTCAAGATTCTTCAGGTTTTGTTTTCTCAATTTAATATATTTTCTTTGTATTTATTTTTTATTATGAGCTTTAAATTGGGTTGAGAAGAGAAGGAAAAAGCGGAATTATTTGATGATTTGTCAGATAATTGGAAAATAATATTGATTTGATAGTTACGTATGATTATTGTTAGGAATCTAGGGTCACTTATTAATTTACTACTCCCTGATATATTTTGGAGAAAAATTGAAGTTTTGTGAAACCTTTTTTGTCCTGCGTAAATATCATCATATCTAAATTTTTGATTGAAAATGTAGTGAATTTTCTTACATCCTTCAAATGGGGGAAAGTGCAAGATACTATCCTGTGTTTGCTAAACCTGCAAGAAACTACCCTGTTAAATTTTTATTGCGCCAAACTTCCTTATGTTTTTAAAAACCCTGCAAAAAACACTCAATTTGTAAAAAATAGGTCGTTTTGGATCGACGTATATATTGTGTGAAGTTGTAGGGACCAACTTGAAATTTTTAAAAATAGTTTTTTGAAATATGTCGATTTAAAACGACCTATTTTTTTATAAATTGGGTGTTTTTTGAAGGGTTTTAGAAAACACAAGGAAGTTAATTTGGCGCAATAAAAATTTCACGTGGTAGTTTCTCGCAGGTTTAGCATAACACAGGGGAGTATTTTGCATTTACCCCCCTTCAAATGTTTATCTCTTAACTTTATCAATTTCACCTGATTTTACAGGAAGATGGAGCAGGACATGGAAACATTTTGTTAAGGTACTGCAACGTGGACCTCTAGGAATAATACAACATAAGTTCACTGGTGAAGAGATAAACAAGGTAAATTCAGTAGTATATGGAGTTGTTGATAATTGGTGAAAAAACGCTTATATTGAACAGAAGAACCTTTTCTTGAAAGTTTTCATAGACAATAATAACATGACTTGGTTTCCAAATTCCAAGATGAATTTAAGTTTCTTTCGGACAGAAATAGAGGATCTATGTTTTTTTGCATTTGTTTGCAGTTGTGTTCTTATGTTTAATGTATAGATTAAATTATAAGTGAATATTACTTTTGGGCTTTCTCATGTACTTTTTTTTAATAGTTTGGTTTCCTTTGTATTTTTCTTGATATTTTATTTCTTATTATCTGTTATTTGTTACTTTATTCTTTTCAGGTGGCCCCGGCCTCAAGTGAGTTGCACGTGACCAATTTTTAAGGTATTTTCGTCTGTTCACTCTAACAATATTACACTTAAGTTCCCATAAAACTTGTTTGTATTAATTTAGTCCTTAACTTTTATGAGAAATAATAATTTTATAAATTAAAATAAAAAAAATCATTTAAAAAAATCAAAATAAAATTTTAGTTGTACGTAGTTGTATCTAAATAAATTAGAAATTAAGTAAAATAATCAAAGAGTAAAAATAAAAATTTAAAATAAATAAATAATAATTCACTCATTTGATATGAATTAGAATATAATTAAAAGAATCAAAAATTCAAAAAAAAATAATAATTCACCTATTTGATCAATATATATTATAAAATAGTTAAAGAAAATCAAAATAAAAATACTAATAATTCACCTATTTGTATGAATATAAATTGAAAAATAGTTAAAAAAATCAAAATCAAAATATTTTTTTTCTAAAAAAAATTTAGCAACTCCTCCCCCTTCTTCCAAATGGCAGCAACCAAATTGAACGAACATGAACGGCGCGGCAAATTTTGGTTGCCGTCGTGGTGGAGGGGGAGGGTGGATGGGAATTGGGGATTGGTACCATAGCAAATGCATAAGGGTTAGATGAAAATATACTTTATTTTAAATCATATTTCCATTTTTTTTTATGAAAAATAATGTAATATATTAGATATTGGTAATTTCGATAATTTAGTACTCCACTTTTATTTTCCAAAGTTGCTGCAATAATAGAGACCTCGATCAATTTGGACGCTGCCATTCGGGGGAAGCAAGAGGGACAAATTATTTAGTGCAACCGCTGCACCACGTCATTAAGTACACGTGGTGCATTCCACCAATACACTTGGGACATGTGGAGTGATAATCCCATTACCCATGTTCTGGCAATGTAAACATAATTTTCTGATATCCTATTTTTTGGGAACATGGCCAGAACATGGGGTGATGTGGATTATCACTCCACATGTCCCAAGTGTATTGGTGGGCTGCACCACGTGTACTTAATGACGTGGTGCAGCGGTTGTACTAAAGAATTTCTCAGCAAGAGGGGTTGCTTTTTTTTTTTTTTTAACTATTTTCTAATTTATATTTATACAAATAGGTGAATTACTAGTATTTCTATTTCGATTTTATAATTTATATTGATACAAATATGTGAATTATTTTTGTTTTTTTTAAAAAATGATATTTTGTATTTTCCATTCTTTTAATTATTTTCTAACTTATATTGATACAATAGGTGAATTGATTTTTCTTTTTTATTTTCGATTCTTTACAAATAGGTGAATTGTTAATTTTTTTGGAATTTTTTATTTTTAAATTTTTAAATGATATTCTGATTAATAAAGATTATGTTTAGATACTTTTTAAAAAAAAAAATTATATTTCTAATAAAAGTTCGGGACTAAATTGATACAAACAAATTTTATGTGGGACTTAAGTGTAACACTGTAATAGTGAACCGACGAAAATACCCTAAAAATGGTTATGTGCAAAGGTCGGCGCAGTCTGAAAATGACTAATTTGAAACAAGTAACGGATAGTGGGAGTAAAATATCAAAAAAAATACAAGGAGGATCAAATTATTAAAAAAAAAATACATAAGGAGAACAAAAAATGATATTCACTATTTAATTATGGATTGAATAATTAGGTTCTTTTATGAGTAGATGTATGCTTGGTAATTTTTGTAAGAAAAATATTGCTTTGGATACATGGTAGAATAACTTGGATCGCGTAATTTGCGTTAAAGGTCATATTATAGCAATGAGAATGATACATGCTATATACAAAAGGTGATGCAGTTTAATTGGTAGAGTGCTTGCATATCATGATAGGGGTATTGGGTTTGAAACCCCTCGTTTTCAAATTGTTGTGTTTTATCTTTTTATTTTTGTTATTTGTGGAGTCCAAATTTCAATATGGGAAGTCCAAAGGCGCCACCGAAGTTTTGGAAATCAGACCAACTACATTCATAAATAATTTAGTGGAACCCTATATTCTTGGCCAGTTGACCCATAAGTTAAGATAGATATTATCTAAATCAAAAAGTTAAAAAAAAAAAAAAAAAAAATTATATTGCAATTTAAAATTTATTTAGAGTTGCGAGACATGTGACCAAGAAATCCATATAAACCTTTGCATATCTAAACATCATTTCCGACAAATTTAAATAAATTATACTCATATTTTTATATTATTAATGGATGTTATGTGACGTGAATTTAATATTAATATGTTGGTTCATAATCTAAATTAATACATTAAATAAAATTGTGTCTCGTATTACCGATGTTTTTTACAAAGAGAGATTATATTTGATTTATTACTCATAATTGTGTTTTGTTTTTCTAATTAATAGTTTTTATTTTGGTTTGATAAGTTGTTTTAAAAAAATTGTATTAGTTATTAATATAATACAGGTAAATGAAAATTTAAAGTCGGCTTAGGGCCGGCCTTGCTCTCACCGATAACAATATGAGCCCTAATCTCACCGATAACAATATGATTTGAAGTTCTTGAGTTTGAATCCCACCAGAAAATATGGATATTTTTCTTATTTCTTACTAGTCTTATTAATTATTTATAAAACATTGTAATTTGCTAGTGCAATCTGTTGATATTATGATATAATTAATGATCTAATTCATCATTTTGCTCAAAAGAAATAGAGTTAAATGTGAAAACTCATCTATGTTATCTTTATTAGGAGCAGAACCTCCTATTTGAAATTCCGTCATAAGTAAACTGAAAGGTTATAGTCAATTTTTTAAAGTGAACATGGGGTTAAACTTAATTTTCAAAGTAAGAGATTTTTGTCAAGTTTTTAGGTGAATATGTGTGCTTTTGTATTTTACGATGATGTATAATTATCATTATCCTGTAAAATATGTACTTTGGCTTGTTAGGGATGTTTTTGCTAATAAAAATTAGTACATGATGAGTTTTTACTAATAAAAATAATACATGATATTTTTTTTCTAACAAATCTTAGGAGAGATTTTTGCATTTTAGTCAAAAAAATATAAAGATCCATTGACCCAAAGCACACCATCCGCCGGGATGCACGGTGGCCTCGCCTCCGATGTTACCCTGTCTTATTTTTTCTGTTTAATAAATTAGCAAAGTGGTTGGCTATTTCCTTTATCAACTTACTCTGAAAAACCCAATGAAAAACCCAATGAAAAAAACCCAATGAAGCATCTTTTGTGATTTTTTATTATGAAAAAAAGTCAGATCGTCATTTATATAATTAATGGCAAGTTGATAATTGGTTCATCTAACAAGACATTTATACATATCATAGATCTTGAATTACTTTCTGCACTCTCAAACATACATACAAACAAAACTCATTGCATTTTTGCTTCTAACCAAATCTCATTTCTTACTATGGCATATGCTGTTCTTGCATCGCTTTTTACCACTACAGATCAAATGCTGAATAATCCTGATCCCTATTCAATTCCTTGCAAAAGGGAAACAATTGAATCTCTCCACAAAAACATTGCTACTTTACTGTCCTTTCTGGAAAATACTCCACCTCATTGCTACCAAACAATCAAGAATTTGGAGGCAAAAATCAGAGATGTAGGATATGAAACAGAAGACATCCTTGAATCCCATATAGCAAAACATTTCCGGTCAATTTCCGGAAGTGATGACAGTGTCGATATGTTATCTGAAGAAGCCTTGGAGGAAGTTATGAAAGGATTCGAGTCATTAATGAAAGATGTGAAGGAGATCCAAAGTACTGGTAATTTTGATGGCTTACTAGAGCAACATATGACCTCCCTCTCTGTTGTTTCTTCTAGGCCGACTGGCAAAAACAAATTTGTTTTGTTAGACGAGAATTTTATGAACCAAATGAAGAAACAACTTGTTTCAGAAGAATCTAGACTCAAAGTCCTACCAATAGTCGGCATGGGAGGCATCGGCAAAACTACCCTCGCTAAAGCTCTGCTTGACGATCCATTCACTGTGGGTCGTTTTAATATTCGTGCTTGGGTCACAATATCTCAACAATATCGCATCCAAGATGTTGTTCAAAACCTTCTCAAGGACATCAAAGTAAGGAATACAAAGAAAGACATCGGAGTAGATCTTGATGGAAATGTTGGTCTCCACAAAATTTTGTTTAAAAGGAGATATCTAATTGTATTGGATGACGTGTGGGAAACCAAGGCTTGGGATGAATTACAAAAGCTATTTCCAGACAACGATGATGGAAGTCGAATCATGGTCACTACTAGGCAATCAGAAGTAGCTACATATGCCGCCAAATGTTTTCATGAGATGGAACCTTTAAATGACGACATGAGTTGGGACCTACTCCGTCAAGAATTATTTGCACAAGAAAAATGCCCATCAGATTTGGTAGAAATTGGTAAGAAGATTGCCAAAAAGTGCAATGGACTTCCATTAGCAATATCTGTGATTGGTGGACTTCTCTCCAAGGAGAAGATGACTCGGGAATATTGGGAACAAGTTGCAGACAACATAAAGTCAGTCTTAACTGAGAAAGATAATCAATGTTTAGAGATATTATCTTTAAGTTATAACTACTTGCCTCATCACTTGAAACCATGTTTTCTTTATATGGCAGCTTTTTCAGATTATAATGAGATTCTAGTCTCTTTTCTTCTCAAGTTATGGGTTGTTGAGGGATTTCTGAAACCAAGTTCTACAAACATGGAAAATGTTGCAGAGAAGAACTTGAAGGATCTTATTGAAAGAAATCTTATTTTGGTTGACAAACTTAAATATAATGGGAAACCCAAAACATGCAAAATCCATGATCTCGTAAGGGACTTGTGCATCAAGGAAGCTCGAAAAGAAAAGTTTCTTTATGTTTTGAATAACTACATTGACTTTAATCCTAAAGAAGCTAAAGGTCAACGTCGACTGAGCATTTTTACAAGTGTTATAGAAGATAAAGACATTCAAGACAAATTTAATCTAATTCAGTCAATGCCAGGTACTCGTTCTTTTTTATGCTTTAATGATGATCCAAGATTTAAATGTGGTTCCGAATTGTTAAGAGTAATAATCTCTGCAAATGCTTACACTGAATTCCCAAAAGAAATTGCTGAGTTAGTTAACTTAAGACTACTTGTGGTTAACGAGCCTGATTCGATGATTCCTTCTTCAATATCCAAACTCTGGAATCTTGAATACTTAATTGCTTTTAGTGATGAAGAAATTATTGATTTTCCATCAGATATTTGGAATATGCCACAATTAAGGTGTCTACTGGTAGAACTTTCTATCCTTCCTCCCCTTCCTACCGGAACAGAAATGCCAGTTTGTGTCCTTAAAAACCTCGAGACACTTTTTGTAATAAAAAATTTTAGATGTGAGGATGAGGTTCTTGTCAGAATACCAAATCTTAGGAAATTGAAAATTCAATATGATGCTAAGGATATTACAGATTGGTCGTATTATCGTCTCCAAAATCTTGTCAATATGTCGAAGCTTGAAACTCTTAGATGTGATTTTGATGTAATTTGCACGAAAACACTTGTGGCTAATCTTGCCTTCCCAGTTTCATTGAAAAAATTGACTTTACGTGGTTGTAAGATCTCATGGGAACATATGAAAATTATTAGTGTCTTGCCTAATCTTGAAATTTTGAATCTACAATATCAAGCCTTTGAAGGCCCTACGTGGGAAACCGTTGAATATAATTTCAAGAAACTCGAATACCTTGCAATTTTGGACCATGATAGTCTGAATGAATGGAAAGTTGATGATGCTAATCATTTCCCGAGCCTCCGACTCCTTGTTCTTTGGGGGTGCTCAAATTTGGAAGAAATCCCATCTTCTATTGGAGATATTCCGACACTTGAAATAATTAAGTTGTTTTATTGTAGTAGCGGTGTCGTGTCTTCTGCCGAAAATATACAAGATAGCAATCAGGACATTAAACTTGTTATCCGTAGATATGAATAAAATGTCATTTGGTGTTATTGTCTTAAGATGAAAATTATATATCTTTGTATCCCATTATTATTATTATGTTTCTTATATTTGGATAATTTTGTTCTTTATGATGTAGTAATTTGTATATAATTAATTGATGCTAATGTCAATTTACTCCCTTGTGTGCATAATGTTCAATTTATTCCATTGTGATTTGAAAAAGATCACTTTATACCCTATGAATTTTAAAGGGACAATTTTCCTCCTTCAGCCGAAGAGTGTAACTAACTCGTCAATATTGAGAGTTGTCATGAAATGTGTTTTTGTAATCTATAGGATGGTAAAGCGCAATATTTGTTATAACACAAGGTAAATTGTCACATTTATCATAGCATATGGGGGTAAATTATCACATTTTTCGTAACACATGCGGTAAAGTGCCACATAAAAGACGGGGTAGTTTTGTCAATTCGATATTTTTTTATGTTTAAAAATATTAGGGAGATTGTGTGAAACTTTTATAAGATTATAGGGGGATAAAATTGTATTCTTCAATCACAGAATAAATGTCTTCACAATTAAGCATGTCGACAATTATTTATATCACGATCATGGATTAATTAAACAACCGAATGTTTATCTTCTTTCTTTTTGTTTCTGTATAGGACAAGCGGATTCATAAATTTAGAATTCGCAGAACTTGTTTAAAAGGGAACATGGAGTTTTCTTGTCAAAATTTATCATTCATTTTTCACTTGTTAGTTTGACAATAAAAAATTTATATATGTTAATATAAAAACACTATACCATATTTTGTAAGTAGATTGTTCATGTTCTTTGCTCTTAGTTATATATACGCCTAGCATCAAAATAGAATTAGTAAATACCATGAATCAAAAGTTTCTATATATTTCTATGGTAATTGGGAAAAAGTTTTCTTTTGGTCAATCGAAATGATATTATATAGTAAGTTTTAATTCACCATATTTTTTTAGTTTATAACTTTTTTCAAATGTTTTTGTAACTTTTTTCACCCAAAAGTTTTCGGGAAGTTCTCCAAAAGTTGTTAATATTGAAATGGAATTTTAATCCATTCCAAAAGCCTGGACCAAGAGTTGCTTCTTCAAATATTAAGTTCGAAATATGTTAAACATTCCCTTGGGCCTAAAACTTTTCTCTTTATAGGGAATTGGGCCTAATTGGTTCACTAGTCCAAAATCGCAGCCCAATTATGAGTAGGAAGCATTTAGCAAATAGTACACATGGGTCCTCGTGTAGATAATTGAGGCTTGAGGCCCAATAATTCTTATTTATTTCAATATATTTTTCTTTGAAGGTGAATGATGATCTCATTTGTCGAATTTAGTGTTGTTAATGGGTAGGATTTTAATCGGATCAGGCTCATCCAGATCCGACTCTATTTATATTAGATCAGATCATATCGAATTCGGGTCTTGCTCGGATTGTGCTCCGATCTAGATTTTTTGAATCCAATGAATCTTAGTTGGATACCGGATCTTTTTAGGATCCAATAAAATTTTCATTTAAAATATTACATTAACATTTTTTCCTAAAACAAGTTTATTAACTTTACAATTTATTTTATTTTAGCTCACATGTTCAAACTTTATTTACTAATATTCATATTTTTAGATGAAAATATTCGTTTAAATAAATTTATAAATGAGTTATAAATTACTATCTTCTTAAATTGAAAGTGAAATATTATAATGTTACTTATTTTTATAATACATTATGTATATATAGGGTTGTCAATGGATCGAATTATGGTCGGATCAGGCTCGTTCAGATCCGGCTCCATTTATATAGGATCGGACCTTGTCGGATTCGGATCTTGTTCGGACAATGGATCTTGGTCGGATTTGGCCGGATATCAGATCTTTTCGTATCCAAAAATATTTTTATTTAAAAAATCACATTAATATTTTCCTAAAACAAGTTTATTAACTATAGAATTTTATTTAATTTTAGCTCACATATTCAAACATCATTTACTAATATTCATATTTTTAGATGAAAATATTGGTTTGACTAAATTTATAAACGAGTTATAAATTACTATCTTCTTAAATTGACAATGAAATATTATTAATATTACTTACTTTTATAAAACATTATATATATATCATTCTTTTAATTTTTTATCGGATACGGATCTTTAACGGATCGGATCGACCTAAATCCATATTTGCTCCACGTGTTTCGGATTACGGATCTTTTTAATCATGTCCATCGAATCTCTAATCGGACAATTATCCTAATAAATCGGACCTGATTCAGACGGATCCGGATTGAAATTCGTCCCATTGATAGCCCTATGAATATATATCAGTCTTTTTATTTATTGTCGGTTACGGATCTTTAACGGATCGGATCGGATCGACCTAAATCCATATTCGCTCCATGTTACGGATCTTTATAATCCGATTAGGTCCATCAGATCTCTAATTGGACAATTATATTAATAAATCGAACCGAATTCGAACCGGATCTGAATTAAAATCCGCCTCATTGACAGCCGTAGTTGAATTCATGAATTGTGCTGAAAATATTATATAGAGAATATACATAATGTGTTTATGTAAACATAACTAAGAGCGAATGACAAAAACACCCCATATGCTTTGTTGAACTCCCAAAAAAAACTCTATGTTATTTTAACTTCCAAAAACTCTCATGTGATCTCAAGTAAGTGCCAAATACACCCCCGGGAAAGAGAGTGTATTCAAACGCGAAAAATTGCAAGTATTTGTTCACATTTTGCTTTTGATATGACAATTTTACCCCTGACATCGAAAGACAAAAACACCCCATATGATTTGACTAACTCCTAAAAAAAACCCTGTGTTATTTTAAATCCCAAAAATCCCCCTGTATTTGGTTTTAAATACCACACTCGACCCAAGTAGTATATACTTATGTTTTTAAAAGAATAAATAAATTTTAAAAAAAAACACAGAGGGGTAATTTTTGTCATTCCGCCAAAGGTTTAAAGTAAAATTCTACTTGGGTTGAGTGTGGTAATTAAAATCAAACACAAGGGGGTTTTTGGGAGTTAAAATAACACAGGGGGTGTTTTTGTCTTTAGCTCACATAACTAACTATTTTTTGTTCAAACTAATTCCATTGTAACTTATTATATTTGTTATATTCATAGGGATTATAGAATTTCATATGAAAATAATGCATTGACAATATCAAATAATATATTTTTATATGAAAACGATTGAAATTTCATGATTAAAAAATACAATTTTCAATATAATTCAATTGTATGTTACTATCATGATCTTATTATCTTATTATGTTATCATAGTGATTAGGATTCTTACCTCTTAGTTAGTTGTTTTCTTTTCTTAATTATTCTATTTTCATAGGAGTCTATTTACATACTTATCTAATTGTTTAGGGTTTAAGTTCTATATATATAAGCACTCATTGTAAACTTCTTATAGGTAGTTAATGAATAAACAATTATATGGTTTCTCCACCAAAAGTGAGATTGTGGTTACTCTTACGACCCTAAAGTAAAATCATGGTCCTTCTTACGTTCACTAAAATAAGAAATATAAAAATGATGCCAGAAGATCGTATCATCGTATAGATCGAATTTGACGATCATAATTTGGCAAGGAGGAGTATGGCCATCTTGTTTTTCACTAAATATGTGAACTGCTCGAAGCTAATCAAAATTAGGACTATATTCAATCAAATGTTTGTAATCGGCTAACGAGCTATAGATTTAGTTTCATTCATAAACTTTTGTTATATATTTCTTTAAAATTGTTATTCAATATATATCACATAATATATTCTAATGGTATGACAAAAGATTATAGATGGAATTAATTCAATAATCTTTTTATTTCAATTTCCAATTCAAAACATATTGAAATACCCCATGTAGTGGTTATATGGTTTAATTTTATTTTTCTTACAATACACACAGAATATTAAATTATAAGTAACTAGTTACAAAAATTTAAATATAGTACGTACACCACAGCATCTGTACAGTGTCGGCACAAAATGATTTTTCCATGATACCAAATTCATACCATGCCATGTTAAATGCATCAACTATGAACTGAATCGATCCATAATAATTGACCCACATACTTTAAAAATGGAGTAAATATAATATACTTTCACTTTAAAATTGTAATTTTGCTCACGTAAGACAATATTTAGTCCAAAATTATACAATTAAGAAAAACCCCGGCAATGTACTATGGGAGACAAAGTTAATTAAGAAACCATATTTATTAACTGGCATAGTTTTCTGTGTCGCCTACCCCCTAATTAATTTCCTACGTTGCACGGACGCGGACTCGGCGACTCGGACTCGACACGATTCGGATTCGGCGACTCGTTTTCTAAAAAATCTTAAAGATACGACACGTCTTGGATACGTATATTTAAAAAAAAAAATCTATATAGTTTATATAAAAATAAAATATCTTAGCATCAAAGTCAATAAATAAACATTCATTCTAATATTCATAACACAAAATCAAAATAAAAGATCAAGAAAGATGTCTACATTCACTCCAAGTACATAGTAAATGATTCAAAACAAGTCTCATATGCAAATAACATAAAAAAACAAGTCTCATAAGCAAAATAATCACTCCAAGTACATAACTATTAGTCCAATTACACAACAAGATCATCATTGAGATCTTCATTAACTTCATCAACAAACAATAATAAAAAGATAACTTTAAATTTGAAATTTGGATTTTAGTCAGAGAACAAAACTAAAACTAAAACAAAAATTCTTCTTACTTGGTACTCGATTAACAAAAATCCAAAATTCTACACAAAAGTTATCTTTCTCATTACAACTAATAACTAACACTATCCCTTTATTCAATTCATATTTCTTGGAACATTAATAAGAACATAAAATCCCCAGAAATTACACGCACCTAAAAAAAGAGATTCTGCATAAAGTGGTCTTCATCCGAACAATTGAAAATCTTAGTATGAGTGGATAATTGTAAACAAATAAGCAATGAATTCATAGGCAATTTAATCAGAACAGGCATCATAAGTGAAGGCAAGAAAAATGGTCCCATATATTCAGTTTCAATAATGCTCAAACAATCAAGATTGTGTTTAGTCTGTAGAGGATAAATAGTTAAATACATTTACCTATTTCTTCACCAAACTATTCTCCAATTTAACCTTGCCCCTCAATCTCACCGGAACTATGGCAGTAGCACAAAAAGGTAGAGAGTCTAGAGACTAGAGAGAAAGAGTCGAGACTCGAGAGTATAAGAACTTACCTTTAAATTGGAATTTGGAAGGGAGAAAATTCTTGATTCTTGATTGAATTACTATGGCCTAGGGTTTATACTTCATACTCAATTTGGGGTTTTTTGATTTAATGTGTTGTGTGGGCTGTAATGCGCCGTAGAATAGAAGACAAAGACAGAAGACTAGTTTGGGTTTCATTATTTAAGTTGGGAATTTGCATTTTTAACCCTAAATTTTGTCAAAAATTGCAGAAAGCCCCCGCCGAGTCCTTGACCGTGTCGACTCAGCAGTTGACCGAGTCGGACTCAAGTGTCCGAATTAAATCTTATTTTATTTTCTCGGACTCGCCACGTGGCGAGTCCGACGCGTGTCCCCGCCGTGTCGCGCGCGTGTCCGCGTCCGGGAGAGTCCGACTCAGCATTTTGAAATTTTTTGAAGTATCCGTGCTTCATAGTTAATTTCCATTACACGCATGACAGAGAAAATACAAATGGGGGAAATTGCATATTTAGTCCTTGGTCTTGCATTATACATAAAAATTCCATTTGTAATTTTGATCACATCACCTCCTTTAAGTACATAATGTGCGCTTATCAAAAAAAAAAAGTACATAATGTGCAAATTACGATCATGTGAGACCAAAAGTGCTAACATAAATTATGTGAATATTTTTCGCCTCGGCTCGGGTTTCGAATCAGTTAGCTATTATTTGTCTTATTTCTTCGAGTCAATTAACTAATTTAACTATTAATTGGCTTTGTACAACAGTTAATTTACAGTTCCGATTTATGGGTTGATCTCCCCCTATCATCAAGCTAGCTAGCTTAGAATTTACTCTTGATCGTTTCTCACTGCAGTTGACAATTTGTGAAATATGTCATTTCCACATTAGTAGACTACTATGTGGGGGACCAAAAATGAAAATATTGAAAAGAATTTGAACAAAAAGTACATTATAGTAGAGTATGACTTAATCGGACTAAAAATGCAATTAAATTTCCCATACAAATGCATTAAACAAACAACACACTATAACGTGCCCCTTGGACTTTCTTCACTCACTCCTTGAAGCAAGAATCAAATCCTCCTCCACAAATTAGATCCCATCACAAAATCCTCAACTAGACTGAAAACAATCACAATTCCAAAAAAGAAAAAGAAAAAAATGTCTGTTCACGGAAAAACAGATTCAGAGGTGACGAGCCTAGCGCCTTCGTCACCAAATCGCGCAGTCTACTACGTCCAGAGCCCGTCGCGTGACTCGCACGATGGAGAAAAGACGACGAATTCTTTCCATTCGACGCCGATACTGAGTCCGATGGGCTCACCGGGTCGCCACTCGCGTGACTCGTCATCGACTCGGTATTCGGGCTCGTTGAAGCCCGGTTCGCAGAAGTCGAGTAATGGGTCACGGCGCCACCACCATCGGAAGGCGGAGAAGCAGTGGAAGGAGTTTGATGCTATTGAAGAGGAGGGGCTGTTGGATGATGACGGCGGTAGCCGGGGACTCCCGCGGCGGTGCTATTTTCCGGCGTTTTTGGTGGGGTTCTTTTTGCTGTTCACTTTTTTCTCTCTGATTTTGTGGGGTGCGAGTAAGAATCAGAAACCTGTAGTCACCATGAAGGTACGTTTTTGCTCTGTTTCTTTTTTTTTTTTCATCAACAAAAATAATATGTATTTATGTTTGAAATTGACTTAATCGATTGTCCATTAAATTATGTCGATCCCTTTCACTAATTGAATATGAATTCGATAAGTGTGGAGACTAGTCTTGTCCGATTAAACCAGACATAATGTTTAGTTGGATTGTTCGAGTTAATTAGATCTTAGGTTGTATTTGGATAATTTGAACGAAGTATCTATGTGAGAAAAAAAAATGATATTTTCTTATATAGTGTTAGGTAATTCGAGTAGTCTTTTTCATTTTCCTCCCTTAGAATTCAGCTCTATTCAATGATTTTCTTAATTTGTGTGCATACATGTGAAATGACAGATATTTTAAAACGGAGGGAGTATATTGCTTTCACTTGTGAATTAATTAAATTTGACCGAGCCCATGTCAAAATTTGTCATTTATATCATGGATTTATGACAAGTTAATTAACTTAAACAGTGTCGGTCAAATTATCAGGAAAAAAAAACTTAAATCGAGTCTATACCTAAGTGCATCTAATCAATAATTATTTCTTAAATAAGTAATACCTAATACATGGGAAAATTTATCCCAATCTTAATAAACTTCGACTAAACTCTTTCAACTAAAAAGCAAGTTGGTGCATTTGTCATGTATTTGAATTACGTTTCTAAAAGAGTGATCAACCACATGAAAAGTATAATACACTAATTCTTTTGTTGGAAGAGTTTGACCAAATTAATCAAGTAAGAATTTCACTTAATACAATAGTAGAGTAGTCTCAAACATGGCTAAATTACACTTATGATCTCCAAGTATAAAGTGTTTCATACTTATATCCCTCTTATCAAAGAATTATACTTTAAGTCCCTTTTATATGAAATGTGTTACATCGATCAATTTTCGGCACTTTTTAGTAAGGGTAATTTCGGGTTTTTATGTGTTATAATATTCTGACTTGATCGGTGTAACACATTTTATCGGTGTAATTTGATCAAAAAAGTGTCTGAAATTTGATCAGTGTAACATATTTTATATAAGAAGGGCTTAAATGTAAATTATTCAACAAAAGAGGTACAAGTGCAAAATACTTTATACTTGAGGGACGATAAATGTGATTTAACCTCCCAAACACCCATGGACTAATTTCATCTTTCACTTCTCTAAGATATATCATTACAATACAATAAAATGTATGTTTAATGATAAGAATAATTGGACATTGAGGATGAATCAAAAATTCTGTGATCAAGATTGGGGCAAAATTCATTTTTTAGCTTCATGGGATTGGACTCTCATAGTCACAAAATTTAGTTTCCACTTTCTAAGAAAATAAACTGCACATATGTTGTCCTCCCCCTTCCACCTAATAATTGCAGTGTGGAATGATTAAAAAAAAAAAATTGTTTTCCACTTTTTGGTCCCACATGAATGTCTTTGTTTGGCCCTTTTGGTCCAAGACATAGAAGGCAATAACGAAATGTGCAAAAGAAACTAAGAAATTCGAACCAAAATGGTTGTTTTTAAAGTATATATGAAATTAAAATTGTTGAGTGTCCAATTATGAGGGACTAAAAGTGTAAATTAGACTCAAGAATCGAGTATAATTTGATAAGAATTGTCACAATAAGAAGAAAATGAAGTTTGTTCAATTTGTAAGTTAGATAGTTTTACATGTAAATTCTATTATACTATAGAAAAAATCATTTCCTCATTGCCCCTAATTACAATAATTCCTCCAAATTAAGAAACATGTGATTGTGGTTTTGGCCCTCGCAGAGTATATTGTTCGACAGTTTCATGATCCAAGCTGGTTCGGATTCCTCCGGAGTAAGCACCGAAATGGTTACCATGAATTCCACAGCGACTCTCATTTTCCGCAACACCGGTACATTCTTTGGCGTCCACGTCACATCTACACCGTTGGATCTTTCCTACACCGAACTCACACTTGCCACCGGAACCGTAAGTAGCAATAATTCCTTCTTCCTTAACCTATATCATGCTTTTTAGAATCATTTTTCACAAACTATGTGCAAATGTGATTCATGCAAATAGTTAAAACAATTGGATCATACTTTAGTATTGAATTAATTCAATTTGACCTAAGTTCTTTTGAATAAAATTAAACCTATTTTTTTTTCTAGAGCAACACTTGATGAACCTATTCAATGTGGGTGGATTAATTTTCTTTGTTGTGACGTTGCAGGTGAAAAGGTTTTACCAATCAAGAAAAAGTCATAGAACAATAACAATTACATTGAGTGGGAGCAGCATACCATTGTACGGTGGAGGTGCAAATTTGAGCAGCCAAAATGGGAAACCGCTTTTACCTGTGCCGTTGTCATTGAATTTCACCGTTCGGGCCAGGGCTTATGTATTGGGCCAATTGGTAAAGCCCAAATTCTACAAGAGAGTCCAATGCACAACTGTTTTGGACCCAAAGAAAATGAATGTGCCCATTCCTTTAAAGAATTCGTGCACGTATAGTTAAGAAAGTTCTTAAGAGTTTGAATATAAAAAATAGGGAAAAGGAAGAGTATCGAAAAAAATGTTTTTACTTACAGTCTTTGGAAATGGGTTTTTTCCTGGGCCATAATGAGTAGCCCAATTGAATTGGGCTATTATATGGTCCAATTATGTATGAAGCTTTTTACTGTTTTTCGGGATTTATCCGTACGTGAATACTTTGTAACTCTTTGAGGAGGAATGTCGTTTTTCCTTTTTTATCTCTGCATTTTTTCCAGTAATAAATACACCAACAACAAATTCAAGCATTTTAATCGAGAAATCTATTTTGCATTGGCAAATTTAATCTAGAAATATAAATAATACATATTTTATATATCACGATATACTCCTCTAAAAAAATCTACTATTTCACAGATGAGAGCCATTAAAGAGTGATTGTGTTACGAATAGTAAACTTTACAAATTCATTTTTTTAACTAGGACAATTGCTTTACATTTAAGTTGACTACTGAATGAGCAATTGAGAATACAAACTATATACAAACGAATGATTAGTGGAAGAGATTAGCGAATTCAAATTCAAATCCCATCTAATAGAAATTCACATGTAATGAGTCATGTCCAATACTCAATACGCTTGAAAAATCAGAAAAGACAAAAGAAATAATTATACACACATGTGATATATAGATGCAATTACAACGAGCAAACAAGAAACAGTGTTACACTATTACTATTATAAAAACCGTGGAAAATGAGCCCATGGAGAAAATTGCGAAGCAACAAAGACATCCGTCGATCATTTTTGGTAGGTGGCTTATTATTACATGATAAAATCATGCTTCATTAGTTTCTACTAAATTTCATTCTAAGCAATAAAATGAGGCTACTTTCGGTTCGTTTGAATGCCAACTAATATTTTAGGTTACTTCAACGTTACTCACAAAGCATAACTTGTAATTTGAAATTTGCAAGCATAATGTTGAAAAGGAAAATACAGCGAGAGGGAGAAACAGAAAGAGAACCACGGTCCAATTTGGGAGTGAATAACAATTTAACTTTGTGTATTATTCTTAATAAGCAGTTTACTTTCTTGTTATAAATAAAAGGGCAAAATAACTCGTGTTTTTGTAACATAAGCACAATACTGTCTTCCTCTTGATTTTTAAAAGGGGGTAAAATGCTCATTATGCAATATCATAGGGAGGTAAAGTGTTCATTAATTTATATTTTATACATATCATAGGGAGGTAAATTGGCTATTTACGCCACATGAAGGTAAAGTGAAGTGAATATGTTGACAATTCAGGGTTAAAATTGTCATTTTTCACATGAAAATGAAGTCTCAATCGCATTATAGAGCATGTGTGCAACACTTCCACGAGTGAGGAGTTAAATTGCTCATTATTTCATATCATGTGGAGATAAATTGCATATTTTCATATTACATAGAGTTAAATTGGCCGTTAAACATATCACATAGAGTTAAGATGACAACAACCCCAATTTGGTTCATGGAAGTTATAGTTCAAAATCAGTTCAACAAGAAGTTTTTTTTTTTTTTTTTTATATATAATTCGACATCAACAAGCTTCTTATGCGTGAAGAAGTGTAAGTCTTTCTCTAGTTAAGTATTATTACTTGTTAGTAAATATTTTTGTTAGTTAAACATTATTTACACTCTATTAGTGATCGAGCAAATATATACATTTATCGATATAATAATGCAATCATCGTTTTACTATAAAAAAATAACTAACACTGAAAAGACTTAGAGCTTGGGAATGAGCTAGGTAGCTCCACTTTGAGTAAACCTGAATATGTTTTTATTCATGCATATGTGGATGTTGAAACTTGTATTTTCTCAGAGTTAATGTATTTTTTCCTTAATATTTATTTGAACAGAAAATCTTCGTAATAAAATAAAAAAGCAAAAGTCTTATCCAGAATAACAATATTTCAAACTATATTAACTGCTTTTGTTGTTAGACACGACATAGATCTAAAAAATCTATGGTTATTTCATGTTCTGCAATGTAGATATAACGGCTTTTCCTTTGCCTTTTTTTGCCTTTTCTACGTCAGACTAGTCACATGAAATTCGGACTCAATACGAGGGTTCGGCCTAATCAAATGTATTTATATAACAAGTACAATATACTTGCTTTAAAATTGAATAAAATTTCTAAAAAATATCATACAATATACTTGTCTTGTAATTGAATTTACCCTAATTTATCGAAAATAGGAATTATCAAACACAAGTGCATATTAAAGAAAAAGGAGCAAGACTTGTATCATTTATTTTTATCTTTAACGATTTCATATTGATCCTGGATTTATGGATATTGAATTATAGATACTCTTGCAAGTTGCAATTGCACAAAAACCCATAATCTCATAATTAATTACTTACAGAAAAAGTGGGATGTAGCCAATTGGGAAAAATATGAGACTCTGTTGCCTAACACTTCCAAACACAACTAGCATTTCTCATTTTCCCAAGAAGAATTTAATACTATTCAAAACAAATAAAATACTAATATTGAATGAAATAATTGTTGTATACTTGTATAAAATCTTTTACTAAAGCTACACTGTACAGAAATTTCAGTGTCCAATTAGAATCCTTCTATGAAGTCATAATCTAACAACATCCATTGTATGTAAATTAATTCATTAAAAAATAGAGAAAAAATCTTCCAAAAAATTGATTCTGACTCTTCTAGCGAAATTGACTAAAATATTCTCTTCCGTCACCTGATTGTGACCCAATCTTCTGTAACAGACCAATCAGGACCTTTCTCACTAGCCACACTCCTTAGCCGCTCCGCCGCTGAGATTTGATCACCGGAAATCCAAGAAAAAGATTCCTGGGTATATTCCGATGAGGGCATAGTCGTAAAACATGTTGAGAAATCAAATGGACATCTAGGAGAGGGTGATGATTCTCTGTTTTCTTGCTTGATGTACTCCAATGCAACAGTGTTAAGATCATCATCATCATCACCATAAATAAAGGGATGATCTAAAAGCATCTCAGCCGTCCATCTTTTAATAGGATCCTTAACGAAACAACACCGGATAAAATCCTTTCCTTCCTCCGATAAATCCGAAGGAATCTCCGGCAACTCATCACCAACACCAATCCTCATCAGCAACTCAGCCACGTCATCGGCACACCTCCACGCCGGAGTTCCGGTAACCATCTCCGCCACCGCACACCCAAGTGCCCAAATATCAGCCGGCGGCCCTTGCTCCCCGCCGGTGACTATCTCCGGCGACATGTACAAAGGGGTACCCCTCAATTCACACCCCGGAGAACAAAATTCTTTCATCTCAATTCCAGCCCGTTTTGCAAGCCCGAAATCAGCAATTCTAAGCCCGTTCGGGGTTATTAAAATATTTTGAAGCTTGATGTCACAGTGTACGTACCCTGCTTTGTGAATAAAGTGTAGACCTTTGAGTAGAGACTTAGTGTATCGTCTGATTTCGAGTTCCGGCAACCTATGATCGTCTGAGTTCTTGAGCTTTTCGGACAAAGCGCCGCCGGAAGCGTACTCTAGTAACACATTGTATAATTTCTCGCCGTTTTCGTACGAAAAACTTTCTCCGTAGCATTGAATGATTTCTGGGCAATCTTTCAAC
Source organism: Penstemon davidsonii (assembly GCA_034814905.1). Classification (NCBI taxonomy): domain Eukaryota; kingdom Viridiplantae; phylum Streptophyta; class Magnoliopsida; order Lamiales; family Plantaginaceae; genus Penstemon; species Penstemon davidsonii. The sequence goes on from JAYDYQ010002688.1 coordinate 13,933,671, forward strand.
TCGTCCAAAATCAATTTCTCGCGCATAAGAGATGAAGAGTGTAGAGCCCCACAAGATTTTACCGCCATTAGTGGAGGATTTTGATTATTCTGTTTTTTCGGCACGGCTAAACTCACCGTCGCGAAACTCCCATGACCCAATTTCTCGCCGCGAATCCAATCCATGTTTGTAAATCACTTTTGTTTTAGCTTTAGATGTAGGATTTGATTTTTTAGAGAAAAAACAGAGGTCTTGAAAATACAACAATTGAGACTCTGTTTAAATGTGTATATATATGAGGAGTTCGATTGGGGTTAGGATTGGAATTATAAGTTTACAATGAATGTAGAAGTGACGCAAACGTGTGTGTAGCTAAGATTTGTTAACTAATTAATTAATTAAATTAAATTAAATATAATAAAAAGCATGTGGTTGGAAAGGATATTTCGTGGGGAATTATACAGAGTACTTTAATTTTGGAAACGTGATTAATGTTGTTGATCAGAATTATTAGTTAAGATGGAAATTTCCTATTTAATAAGTACCATGCCGATTTGATTTGGGATTTGTTTGTTTGAGTGATCTGATGATCATCTAATTATTTTCTGCTTTATTGCTTTTTTCAACTTTATGGAAGAGTCATCCTCAAGTAATTCGTTAGTGCTAATTTATTACTTGATTTTTCCTTTTTATTTACTCAAACTTTTTTTTTTTTTTGTGTGATAATTTACTCAAACTTTTATATGAGGATTTCTTTTTTCGATTACTTGAAAAAAGGTCATATATTTATCTTTCTTTTCTATTTATTTTTTATGACCAATTGAACTTAATAATATGCATACAAGTAGGAAAAATAACTAGGTCTCCACAACTTACAAATTTGAAACAATTTGAGTCATAATTGGGTCCAATTGTATAAATCGGCCTGAACTAGCATCATGTGTTGGCCATATGTTGGAATTTGAACACTACAATTGCATATTTAATTATGTATTATAGTAAAATATTACATTATCTAATTCTATTATATTTAATTGAGAAACAGGTTAATGGTTTTTTTTTATTGAAAATATTAGATACTATATATATATTATGTCTAAACCTCACATTCTTGGTTTTTTTTTTTAAAAAAAAAATCATCTATCTAATTAATTGAAAATATTACATAGATACTAATTATATCTAAAATTATAACTCATTGTTTTATCTTATAGAAAATTTAAATGTGTATTTCTAAATTTTATAAGAAAAAAACTCAATTCTAATTTTGGGGATAAATACTCAATTAATAGTTTTAAAGCTCAATCGTCAATTCCTAAATTTGGAGGTAAATATGCAATTATTACTTTTCAAATTCAGCACAGGCCCGTACATATTGCTAGTGCGGGACAATGTTTGCAATTGGCCCAACTGAGCCTGAAATTGCTTCAAATTTGTAAGTTGTGAGGTAAACTTGCTGACCCGAAAAATATGTAGGACAAATTTATCTTATCCTAGTGTTTATAATTTAATACATATTTATTGTTTGCTTATATTTTGGGAAAGTGTAAATGACTATTCCTCCTAAAATATATAAACAACTAAACTGTTAGACAAAAGGAATGGACAATTTTTTTTTAAATACATAAGGGTTCATAACCCTATTTATTTACATAACAATGCCAAAAATAAGGGGAAAAATTAGGTTAACGATGGCGTAGTCCAGTGGCACCAAGAGATACTGAGTTCGAATCTCGTGATGTGGATTTTTTTTCTAATTTAATATTAATATTTGATTTTATTTACAATTTGACTGTAATGAGTATTTTTTTGATTTACTAATATTGATACAATAATGTGATATTATCGTTTCCTAAAACACTGCAAAAATTAGTAGTCCTAGTAGAATTACACAAAAGACTAATGTCCTCTCCAACTATCTTTTTATATTTCAGTTGCACAAATATCATTAGTTTTAACATAATTCCGTCAAAATGTTTTAAGCAAAACACCTCAAGTTTCACTTTGTCTTCATATTTTACGGATAACTGGACCAAACAAAATGCATTTAATAAATATGGGGATAAAGATGGAAATTTGAGGTGTACTGTTTCCAGTCTTTTGGTAAATATGTTGAAACAAATGACATGTTAAGCATGGATAATTATAAAAATAAAAAATCGTAGCTTGGATAGTTGAAGACAATCAATAGTATAAGGATGGAGTGTGAACTCGAATTCTTTTTTCTTTTTTTTTTTTTCAAGGATTTAAATATTCATTTTGAGATGCATTGGACATATATTATGAGGGAACATGTCCCAATAAGAACCCTCGACATAGTTAATTTGTTGGAGAAAGTAAAATATTTCCTTAATTTATAATAGTTTATTAAGGTGGATTTTTTTTTTACATTTATGATTTAAAACTTTTTATATAATATTATTGTGCTATTTAACATGATGCAATTATTATTATTATAATAAATTAAGAAAATTACTTATTGTAATAACTTTTCAATTACTTAAGTTGCCTTCTTGGGATAAAATAAATGGGAGGGAGAAGTTTATGAATAATTATAAAAGAAAGGGGAAACTTTTGGCCCCGTATTTCATAAAATTGCACTTTTATTTTCAGTTTTTTAAATTGTTTTGTATTTGTCACATCGCCTCCTTAGGGCCAAAATGTGTAAAACTGAAACAATCAAATGAGATCATAATATAGTGAATAGAGACTATTCTTTTGGGTCAAATTTAAAAAAAATATATATATATATAAATTGAAATCAAAGTATAATTCCTTAAATGTAGACCAAAACCATCACATATATAAGTTTAATTTATAAAATACGAAATTAGAAGAATTAATGGTCAAATCTTATGAAAGTACCAACAAATTATATGTTTAGTGGAAGTGACTAGTCACTACAAAGTAGCGTTCCCACTTAATGTATCTGACGTGCCTCGAAAAGCGATTAAACCATTGGGAGAAAAAAAATCATGAAAGTGAAAACCTAATACTCCTATATACTCCCTCCGTTTTTTATTTTTTTATTTTTTGTTTTGGATGATTGCACACGAATTAAGAAATATTATAAATAGTCAATTTTTTGAAGCAAAAATCCCAAAATACCCTTTTAATCTAATAATCTTAGCATTAATTACAAATATTTGTAAGAATGATAAAATTGATAAAAAAAAAAACATTAATTTTAAATTAAAATCCTTAAATGACAAATAAAAATAAATATTTTTTTTTGTTAAAACGACAAATAAAAAAAACGGACTAAGTATATCCTAAAAGAAGACTCAAACTGGACTTGAAAAGGCGTTGCGGCTACATTTGGGATTGGTCAAATTATTCATTAAATTGACCATTTAATTTGTTCGCCTTTAGCCGGATATAAGTGCAACTTGGAGGAGTTAAATGAAGTAACAGTATTCATATCTACTAGAAAACTAGAAAAGGGAAACTTCATGAAGTAAATGGAGCATCAGTCGAACCCTGACATATACGTTAACGATATTAACGGTGTCAACTTGATAAGGGAAAACAACTTCAGTCGGCGCATGGGACCCCATTGTGGAAGGGGGTCACAATTTTATATATGTATGTGTATTTTTTTGTATAACTTCACATTGATGATATATAAGAGAAATGAAGATGTAATCGAATCAAATAAAGTTAAACAATCATTCAATTATTCAACCTTTGTTTTATTTCTTTTGAAATTTGAGATTGTGTTTAATATTGATATTTAAACGAATCGAGCTCAAAATAAATTTAATCGAGTTGAATATAAGTTGAACTCGAATCAAATATAAATACAATGGAGAATTCTATGAGACGATAAATGTTACTCGAACTTTGTTTGATTGTAAGATCATATGCATAACGAACGGAGTCCACGAGCTATTATCGATAGATCATGGACAATATTATATGTATAACGAATGATGTAATTTTGCTTAATTTTCAGTCTAAATAGAATTGTTTATTTATTATGAATGTCATGTTGGGTGCCGGGTAAAAAACAAAAAAAGGATATTATTAAAAAAAATGTCTTTCCAATTTTCTTCAATAAATTAAAAGAAACCAAAATACCCATTTCAAATATATCAAGAAAAGTAAAACAAATTGAACTTTTGTTTTATAATTTTAATTAATACTCTTATCATTGGAGCATGGACACAATATCTAAGACATGCACCATGTTTTATTATTAGCAAAAAGGCCCACCATTCACATGGAAATCCTAGCTATCTTGGGGACTTGTTATTTTGTAAAATTAAGGAGATATATATTTTATTAAGTACTACCACATTTAATAACGATTTGCAGTCGCATGAAACTTGGAACAACTTGTTCTCTATAAGTAGATCTTTCATGCTTGTCGGTGATTGACAATAGTGCAAACTGTTGGCGGAAAACTGTATATTCATATTTTCATATTTTAATTTATCGATAAGAAATTGTCATGCACGCTAATGATGATCGAATAATAATAAATAAGAGTATTATCTAGTGAAAGTAAATTACTACCAAAAAAATTGTATTATATGTGAAATTCGAAGGGGCTTAATTATATTTAGACTAGTTCTAATCCAGTTTTAACTTTTATTGACTAAAGTCAGTAACTATTAAATTTAGAATAATTGATCAATAACGAATCAAGTAAATATACATAATCAAATAAAACAATCACTGGGCCAAACCATGTTCTAAGCCAACATCTCGACCATCTAACCCGGCCTCAAGATTTTCATTGAGATCAAAATTGTACTTTTGGGTGTATGTGGATGGGTTTTGGCCCGGTTCTTGCGGGTTTCGCGAGACCGAGCCAAAATTCTTTCAAATGAGTTTTCGTCAAACCCATAAGATTATCAAAAACATATTCAGAAATTCATACTCAAACTCTTTAAACCGATAAAACATTGATTTGACACCTACCACCTATTCTTTTCCCCAAATCTCACTAAAAAAATATTGATTTGACACCTATCACCTACTTTTTCCCCTAAACTCCAACGTCCAAACCCAGTCCAAGTGGGGTTTCAACTTATTCAAACCACAAAACCCATCCAAATGAGGTCTCAAAAGTTTTATCGAAACCTCCCATTTTTTTTAAACCGAGACCCGCGAAACCAAGTCAAAACCCATCCATACGGATCCTTAGTTTCGCTTGACTGAATCTTCAGAACTTTGGAGTACGCTTTACCAAATTGCATTTTTTATTCCAAACCAACTGTTGAAAATTGCATTTGGTCCCCGGTTTATAATATTGCACATATAGGCACAATTTCCTTAAAACATGATTGCCATTGGCAGGCTATCTCACTAGCTACATATAATGTATGGAGACTAAATGTCCCACATTGGTTGAAAACAATAGTTAAGTCCACCTTATAAGGTCTTGAACAATTCTCACCTTACAAACTAGCTTTTGAGGTTGAGTTAGGCCCAACCCACGTAAATAGATTTAGCCCAATCCATGTGGCGAATTCTAATATAATGGGTAATTAATTAATTATACATTGTTTTTAGTTGGGTCAAATTTGTGAACAAGATAGCTGCACATTGATTACTTCTAAGTTCCGACTCAAGAGAGGTCAAACTTTTGTTTAATCTTTAAGACATGCCTATATATTTCAAAATGTAATGAATTCAGCATATACCAAGGATTTTATATATATATATATATATACACCAAGGACCTACTTTAATTTATAAACAATTAGTCAGTTTGTTTCATAAATATCCATTATGAGGTTATCAATTTGCCAATGTTTGCAATAGTAGTAATTTGACGTACAAATATAACAGTGTAAAATATCAAACTTTTTTTTAAAAGAAAACGATTGAAGAAATTATTTGAGGATTTAAGAGAGGTGTATACTAAAATTTTCTAAAATCTCAATATTGACACATTAACTTCAGTATTCCTTAATAATTTTACCAATTACACTTCAATCTAAATTAATGTCTATATCCGTTGTTTCAAATACAAACACTTGCATTTCATGCAAATAAATTTAAATTTGACCCAAAAAGAAAAAAAAGGAACAGTTCCTCTCAAGTCTCAACACGTTTGGTGCATGGTTGTTGGTAGGAGATCTATTTTTCGGAAAAAAGTCAAGTACAGACAACGAAATCACATGGTTAGTGTGTGAAATTTTTATTTTTGTAGTGAGTGAAATTTAAGCATCCCATCTTGTGTGAAGTTTTAATTTAAAAAAATTTAAAATTATTGTATATTTAATTTTCGCGAGGCCCGCGTTTGGAGTAATTGGGGTCCAATCTATCCCTGTCGCATTTTCCACGATGTATGGCATGTTCATAGTCTATTATGGTAAATTATCAAAAAATAAAATATAAATAAATAAATACAACGGTAAATTCAATGTTCTAAATTTGTTTATTTTTAGGAAAAGGAGAAGAAAAAATGAAATAACATAGCGCATTCGAGTCGAGATCTTCTATTTATATATATATATATATATACGTATCACACTTTAGTTCTACATTTGCATCTAAAGTAGTTTAAAGAGTTAGTAGTATTTTCCAGGAAATTGCGTCAGGCAATTTTAGCAACAAAGAATAAAATCTCTCTTTAGAAAAGAGACATAGGATTAAATATATTTATTTTAAAAGAAACGATTATTACATCAGTATCACTAAATTTAACAACAAAGAATAAAATCTCTCTTTAGAAAAGAGACATAGGATTAAATATATTTATTTTAAAAGAAATGATTATTACATCAATATCACTAAATCAGAAATTAATTAAATTACAAATAAATTATAAAGAATATCAACCATCAAATATGACTAGAATTATTAGAGGAAAATCTACATTAATAAAAATTGAATCCATGATTTATTGATTATCAGACATCGATCTTACCAATAAACTGTGACCTCGTTGACGGACATAAGATAAAATAAAGAAGATAAAAGAAGAGTTAGTTAGGCCAAACCCAATGGTGGGGGTTGGACTCCTACAAATTAATTTGGGGGGGGGGGGGGGGGGGGCGGGTAGCTCGGGAGCTTGGCGTCCCCTGATTAAAATATTTTTTTTTTGTTTTTTAGTTTTGTTTTAAGTTTGTGTATTATTATTTAATAGTATAGTATATTTATGTATTTTGTGATATAGTTTTTAGTTCAAATTTTTTTATTTAACTTTTATTGTTCATATTTTTTATGACATTTTAATTTATTGAATTTTAATTTTATTTTAAAAAATGACAAGTACAACTAAATCATTTAATTAGAATATTGGTGGCTATATATATATATATATATATTTGAACAATATAATTTTTCAATTACTTTGAAAATATAATTTAAACACTTAGACAAAAATATTCAAATTCATACTTTATTTATAATATTTTTATAAACATATTTTTGTGTTGAAATTTTTGTTAATATATTTATCACATTAAATCACCAACATGAAATTTAATAACTTGCAATGAAAAATAGTTTGAACAATAAGATTTAATTAGATTAATAAAATAAGAACAAACAATTTAACATATATTTAAGCAAGAAAACACTTAAACAAAATAAAAACAAACAAGTGAAAAAACACTTAAGAAATATAACACCTAAACAAAATAAAAACAAACAAGTGGAAAACACTTAAGCAGTATGACATCAAAACAAAATAAGAATTAATTTGAAATACATCTCACAAACACGATTTAATTATATTATTATTATTATTATTTGTTATTATTATTAGTACTATAATTATATAATTATTGTACTGGTGAGAGTGAAAAATAATTAAATTAAAATTAAATGAAACAAAAAGTCCAATGATTAAATTTGGATAGATAGGGACTGAGGCTGGGGCAGAGTAGCGAGCTCCGGAGCCACTACAACAATTATGTGTTTTAGAGGCATTAGAAAATGTCAGATAAAAAGTATTGTGGTGGCATTTTCAATTATGATGGCATTTTTAAGAAGTGCCATTTACAGAGGTGTAGCTAAAGGTATTAATGTCACTAAATTATCTTTTTAGTTACATAATTAAAATGCCACATGAACTAAATACTCTCACATTATAGAATGCCACAAGAAAGGAATTAATTGAAATGATAAAATATGACTAAAAATTAGTTTTTTGACACCTCGTAATGACACAATTGACATACTTAGTTGCATTTGAAAATGTCACCAAGGGATACTTTGTGTGGCACTTATAAATAACATGAATGTTGTCAATAGTTACATTTCTAAATGTCATAATTTTTCTATTCAACGACATCTAAGAATGCCACCTATAACGCTATTAATGACCTCATATAATGTCACGAACAATAATTGAAAAGACATTTTATAGTGCCACCATAAACATAAATTGACGTTCAACAAAATTTCACCTTCAACATTAATAATGATCTCATAAATGCCACAAAACAATTAAAAAGAAATTTCATAATATTTTCATAAACTTAATAAATAAAATAGCACTTCAATTCATAACGGTAATATGAGCAACCATTAAATAAAAGTATTCCATAACCAACAAAAATTGTACATATTCATTTAAGAAAAAAAAATGTGTACATAGGTGGGAACCTTTAATTCCCAAGTCCTGCACCTATTCTTTTGTGACAACATTTTCAGACTTGCACAATAATTCTATCAAATTTTTCTATACAACAAGTGTTGAATACACTCAATCTATCATGCGAACCTGTACATGTTTGTGTCATTTAGCTGCAGTCCCTAGAAGGGCCAAGCAAAACGTGACTCGTTCTCCAGCTATATCCATGAGCAACAAATCCAAAAGAGTTCCTAGTCATTGTAGTTGCTTTCCTTCAAGTCATGTTTTTTTCTCTATCTTTCATTCTTCCCTTTCAAATTCAAGCATGTTTGAGCTCCAAGATTTTTTCCAACAAAACTTGAGCCAGCAAAAATTGGAGACCTGCAAGGCCACTTCCGATTGGCATTCTAGTAAGTTATGTCTTAATGGAAGTGTAAAGCTGAATTGTGCACAAGTCATGATACCCTTTAATACAGGCCATGAATTAGAAATATAATTACCTACATGATACCCTATAATACAGGCCATGAACTTCGCAATTGAAAATATAACATATAATCCGTGAAACAGTAGAATATTATAGGAGCTTAAAACCTCAAAGTCCTGAATTCTCTGTTCTCCATTTAATTTCAAAGAAATTAACATAAAGCATCAGTAATTACAAAAGATACTAATTTTTTTTGGAGAAGCCATCTACCATCATAATTGTCATTTTATATTTAGAATAGATTGAAGACACCAACAATAGGTTGTAAATGACTAACAACCTAATATGTGAAAAAGCCTCTTAGTGCTTAATTAAAAAGAAATAATTAGCATAATTGAACATAATAGAACACCATCGGCTTGAGGAAAAACTACAAGAATTAAGAAATCTATGCAAAAAGCAAAAACTTTTAGGAAGTCTTTGTATACCCCTAAATAAGAACTTCAAAGAAAAAGAAGTAAATAAATCATTTAGTGTAGTGATGGAAATAGATATTGAAATAGCTACACATACCTTTGCTGCTTGGTAAAAGTGGATGGGCAAAGACGGAAATAGAGAATAGAAATATAAGTCCATGTTGTCTCTTATTCACCTCTCCCAAAATCTCTTCAATTACAACAATACATTGATGATGTTGTAATCAAGCAAGAAGCATGACTAAATAGGAGATTTACCTTCAAGAAAATACTAGACGAAAGGAGAATGAAGCTACTTCTTGTTATCCCCTTCGGTTTAAATGCCACTGTCATTCACCAATTCAAAAATAGCAACACGTTGTAACACGAAAGAATGATTAAAAAAAAGGTATTATGAAATATAGATTACATGTAAAAAGAATTTACGGAAATTAATGTGACAGTAATACTTCAAAGAAGAGAGCAGAGTACCATGAAAAACAACAAGAACTTTAGACATCATGATACCTTTTACTTTCATTCAATACAAGGGGACAGTCAGTTCAATGGAGCCCCTAAGAATGTGCTTTTCAACTATAAAATTGACTCAAATTATACACTTGACTTATTTACTAACTTCTTTTGCACGTCAGACAGAAATATGACATGTTAGTACACAAAATTTATCAGCTCAATTGCACCACTGCAAGATGACAATAATACAATAATGAGAAAATATGATGTGAACCTTCTTGGATTGGATGCCGTTGATTCCTCTTTCCATCATGTTGTCCATATTCTAGAGCTTCATGAGTGATAAAGCCCCTAAAGACCCACCAAACATGTTGCTGAACAAAAAAAAAAAGGCAAATGTCTATCATGATGTTGTACCTTTTGTTCATGGTTAAATGAAAAGAAAAAGATTCACATGAAGCTAACTAATTACCTGTTTTGGTTATGCAAATTAATTACTAAAGCAAACAACAGGCTCACACTAAAAGGATGCCAATTTTTCTCACACATTTTGTCGAGCAGGTGATGGGCAAACAAAAACTGAATTCAAACAATCATCAATCTCTTGAAGTGAAGAGTAATTTTTGGTTCTCATTACAAGACGAACCTAAAAAATGACATATCTTCTCACTTTGTCAGATATCCATAGACGAAATTCAAAATCAATTAACAAACTTTGAAATTTAATGAATACCAAGTAAACAAAGAACGAAAATAGTCAATTGAAATCAATTCTATTTTGACGAAATCTAAATAAAAGAGAAATAAAAAAGCAGAGTTTACGTCGCCGGAATTTCATGTCGTCGCCCGTGAGAAAGGCGCAGCTGTCCATTTTGTCCAAGAACAAGTGTGTGGTTGTGTGCGTGTGAGTGTTAATTGTTGTTATTTCTTTCCCTAACTTTCTTTAAAGCTATAAGACATATGTTGGCCTGTTTTTCTTTTTTTTTATTTGATTTAATCAGTAAACTAATTTAGGTCCAGAAACTTGTTTAATTATTTATTTGTAGATCTAATGTTAATTTACCTCCTTTAAAATGTATAATGTTCAATGACCCTCTGTGATTTGAAAACACTTTATCTTCCTGTAAAAAATTTAAAAAAAACAATTTACCTTCCTCAGTCGGAGATTGTAACTCACTCGCCGAAATTGAGAGTGGACATAAAAAGTGTTTTTGTAACATAGGGGTACATTCCCACATTTATCATAACACCGGGGTTAAATTGTTAAGAGGGATAGTTTTATCAATTCGTATTTTTTTAAGTTAAAAAATGTTAGGGAGGCAGTGTGAAACTTTTATAAGTTAAAGGGGGGTAAAGTTCTATTTGTCAAATCACATGATAGTAAATTCAACATTATGCAAATCACAGGGGGTAAATTGATTTAAAAAAACTTTCAAGTGCTAAAACGAATTAAGCTCGAATCAATTTTAATTAAGCCGATCATTAATTTGGCTCAACTAGCTCAACCTTTCTAAATAGATTTTATAATTTTTAACTAATCGAATTGAGATTGAACCAAGTTTTAAAATCTATCAAACTTTAGTATTCAAGATTAACTTTTATGTATAATGAAGTACTTGCTTTTAGTTAATAAACATCATTCTCATATTAACTATATAAGAAAAATTCTTTCTCCTATAACCAGAAAGAAAATAATGTTACATTTTTTTTAAATGACTAACTAATGCCACATTTTTTTCAAAAATAAATAAATATAAAAATATGTGGCACTTTAAGATTAAATGTCATGCTTCTTATAATTGTGACATTTTATATAAAATGATGCTAATTCTTAAGATAATGTCACAAAATAACCAAATAAGGTGACATTGTTTGTGGAAATATCTAGTTGTGGCATTTTAAGACTAAACGTCATCACCTTTTAGAGAAAATGCCAGTAAATATGTTAAGTTAATGCCACTAAAAAACCAATTAACTTGACATTTTTCCAAAAACTCATCTTATTGAATTTTTGTGACATTGTAAGATCAAATGTCACAATATTAATAAGTTAATGCCACCAATAAGCCAATTATTGTGGCATCTATCAATAATGTGATCTTATTATGTAGTATTGGCATTTTGAAGAAAATGTCAATAGATAAATGTCATTAAAAGTCATATTTGTTGTAGTGAGCCCTCCCCCTAGCCCCCAGCATTGGGTTTTTGCCGTTATGAGCAGTTAATTGTTCAATTCACGATTACCGAAGATATATAGTTAATCACGTGCAGTTGTTGCAGTTGTCGTGAATAAGGCTGCCAAACAGTTACTACTATTATATTACAGTTTCCCGTAACGTTACGTTCAACTTGCACAAATTGCTGGGCCGCCGCCGCCCATTAAAGTTTAATTAAAGCTAATTTTCTCTTTATCTATTTTTTATCCTATCCTATACATAAATTTCCTTTAATTTACAATTTATCTTTCACTGGATGCCTTTTTTTTTTTTATATATACTTTACTTAATTTTTTGAGGTGTATGGACATATTACATTGAGAACTTCTCTAAGTAATTGTTCAGATCTAAATTCATCACTTTCTAAGTGATATTCATTTCTACTAGATTAATCATATATTGACCCACATACACTATCCAAAGAAGAAGAATTTAGGGAAAATTGTATATTTGATATCATGTAATTGGTCACTTTGGGATCTTGATACCATTGAATACGTAAATGCATATTTAGTACCAAAATTTAAATATTAATTATAATATTCATATTATATTCAAATATTAGACCAAAATGGACGAAATCAGCCACGTGCGCACGTTAACTCGTCACTTGGAGTGAAAATTATCACGGTATAGTGTAATAACGTGAGGAAAACGTGATTATTTTTCCTCCAAAAAATGAGATAACGTAATTATTTTTCCTCCAAAAATGAAATAGTGGTAACATGCGATGCATGTGGCCATTTCCGTCCATTTCCTTCAAATTATTTGATGGTGGTGTGAATATTGCAACCAACATTCAAATTATGATACTAAATGCGCATTTACATATCCAGTGATAATATTGCTCTATTCTATAGGACCAAATTTGCAATTATCCCGAATACTTTATGTCCAGTGTTTAAGTGTTTGAACTTATACGAAATTATATTCATGATATTATCCTAACTAGTGTTTAAAGACAAAAACGACAAAATTAAAGCTATAAAAAATAGGATTTATATATGGTTCGATTAAGCTCAACTCATGTTGAAGCATAAATCATAATTTCGACATCCCCACATTAGACTTTAGACGACATTAGGTCCTACTTATACTAGGGAATTTTCCGATGTGATTTTTTATCTAGTTTTAATACTAATTTTCAAGGTGAATATTCTTTATATTTGCTAGTTGAGCATTATTTATACTTTACTATTGATAAAATATATTTGCCAATAGATGTAATAATTATTTCACTCAAAAAAAAAAAAATATCAAAGCATAACATGTTTATCACTATCTTCTCCAAAAAAATTTAAAGCCAACATGAAAAGTTGGAGTCAGAGTCGGACCTAAAGCCTTTCTTGCCTTTTATCCGTTTGATAATAATTAACAAATGGTTTAAGAAGTCTTTGCGAATCGTATGTTGGATTGTCTTTTACTAACGTTCAAGAATAAAAACAACTAGTGTATACAAACCAACTTGAAACATGTAAACGTCTATTCAAAACTTCCACAACTAGATAAAATGACATAAGATTTTTTTGTGCTTATTATATCAAAATCATAGTATTAAATGTTAATCTTACAAATCAAACGATGGCCCAAAGAGTCGCCAAAGGGTCATATTTGTTTGGGCTTTCTCTCTTGACCCGCTATTTTATTCTGGCCGTCAAATTTTCATGTCATGATTCAAATTGTGTGGTTGTATTTCAAAATTCAATCAACGAACCAACTTGTTCAATTCTAAATATCTCCACTAAATCTTTTACACAGACAAAATAGAAATAGAATAGCACATCTTCAATACAAAGCACAGGACATGTAACTAATTAATATGTTGCACAAACAGGATACTCATAAAGAAGATTTTTCTTTTTTTTTTTTATGTAAACAATAAATGAAATATAAATATCAGTGCAAAAACTTGGATTTTTCGCATTATCTTGGGGATAATTTAATAAAAATTATTTCTAATTAACTGTTAAATGAAAATACTCAAAGAATGTATATATGAGGCATTAATTATTGTGGTGATAGATTTGGTGCTTGAAGAAATTAATTTGCAGTTTTATAACAAAATAAAAAAGTGTGATAAAACCTTCATTCATCTAATCTTTTCTTCTTCTTTCTATTTTATTTTTAAATTTAAATTATTCAAAAACATTAGAGTACAGTGAGATCGGGGTTAAATTAATTAATTAATGTATATTATAATTCGATTACAAATAGTCAAAATGGCTGAAGATTATTCAAAGGCTAAGCCCAAGTGAAATGGCCAGCCCATCAGACAGTGGTCCATTTCATGTACTAGTAGTCATCGCGAAAGTTTAATGCAAGGTTTCCAGAAATTAGTTAGTTATATTTTGGATATTGGAGTTTGAGTGTGAATGTTAGTTAATGATTGTCACGTCATGTCGTTTTTAATTGAATTAATTGATATTATATATATTGTATAATAGTTGAGGTCATGATTGAAATATTAATAATTTTAGTTGAAATGATAAAATAGAGATACAAGTGGGTAGGGTTCTGCAAGTTCCTATGTTAGTCTCCCAAAAACGAAAAATACAAACTTCGGCAAAGGAAATTCTTATTCAGGTCAGGTTTGGTCGGACCCAAAATAATTACATGGCAAGTGTAATACACTTGTTTTGGGATTGGATGTAACTTCTAGAAGAGTGACCAATCACAAGGCAAGTACAATACACTTGATTGGTGGTTTTGATCTGTAAAATGAAGAAAACATTGAAGAAGAAGGGGGAGAAAGGAAGGAATTGTGCAATTAGGAAGATTATTTTTCTATTTATTATTAATTGTCCAATATAACTTGAAAAAAATTATTAGTATTCTTTTCTAAACTTCAAATTAATCAAGGATTAATCAAGTTTGAAAGTTAATCTCCAACTTTTTGTACAAACGGTTGATCTGTGAATGAAGATTTATTTATATTTTATATTTAAATTCAAATATTAACGAATTATATAGTTTTCATATCATTAAATTTGAAAGTTCCCATATATTTTGTCGAACTCCCATAACAAAACTAACCCATGCAAACTTTAATGTGTATCACCAAGTTCTTTTTTGCTTTTCGGAATTCACTGTGTGATTATTGCAATATATGATAGGATGAGATTTTGATGTATCAAACTATTAATATTCCTTAATTTTAGGAAATAATGTATATGTATATTGGTGTATGTATTACGATTTGTGCATTGGATGCCAAAGTACTTTTAAAAGGTAAGAAATGGTAAAATTGGTGTTTTACTTATATGGACACAAATAATTTAATATTTTAATAAAGCCTTAATAAAGCGTCCAATTTTACATAGTTCATGTTAGAGTCCAACAATTTTCAATTTTGTTAGCAATAAATAAACTTGCCTTGATAGTTAAAATTTTATGCAAATTTAATAAACATCAGTATACACTCTTTTTAAATGATGTGTTGCCCAAAAAAATAAAAACTTCCTCCATTTCATAGTTACATAAATTTTAAGTCATTAAATAACAAATATATATACTTAATTTATTTCACTAACAATCTCATAATATTTTACATATGACATTAAATATAATTTTTCTATAACACAAATATAAAAAAAGAAATAATCAACAGAACTTATTAATAAATTGAACTCCGAGCGGTAGCAAATAAAGTGAAAAAAGTGGAACGTAGTTTAAAGTAACTAGTGTCTCCTTTTCATAATTAAATATTTATTATCAAAAGGGATGAATTGATTACAATATATTATAAATTAAAAATAGGAATATAAATGAGCCTAGTTGTATCGAGCGGCACCTTATTCAGGTTTGGCTTGAATTTTGAATTGAACTGGGTCGTTTTTTGATTTGATTATCAAGCAAATCGAGCTCGAACGAACATTTACTGAACATGTTCGACCTAATTATCGAGTAACTTGATAGTTTTATATTGTGTTTTGTTCACTTCTAACTTATCGAGCAAAACTGTAAAAGTTATGAAATAAAAAATATTATTCAAGCTTGTTTGATAAGTCCGACAAACCGAGCTTCATTGATTTTCAATCCTAATAAAATATCACTTGAAATGAAATTAAAAAGCATGACAAAAGGATAAAGGTCTTGGGTCCGACGACTATCGACTATGAAGAATGCTGCTGCTATATATACTACCCTTAGTGGGCCTTCAAATATATACTACTACCCATACTATGTGGGCCTTCTTCTACAAGATATAATGCACCCATCTATTTATAGAATTGGGCCTTGACTAATATTCATTACCCATACTGTGTGGGCCTTCTTCAAGATATGAAATACACCCTCATCGGGCCTTCAACATATACAGATATGCCCATACTTTGTGGGCCTTCTTCTTCAATATATGTAACCCTAATCGGGCCTTCAGCAATATCTCTCTGGACCAGGCTCCCAATACCAATACCTTAATGCCCCATAACTTTGGTTACAGGCCCACGTTACTGGACCCGGCAATTATATAGTTCCGCTTCTCAAATTATAAAGTAATTTCATAGCTACGACTTTGTCGATGTGGGTCTGCCCAGACCCTTTAGCCCATCCCCTCATCGGGTCACTATTGGTCTAGTTAGCATTTCAACCGGATACTAATTTCAATAAGTTTTGGTTTTCACTTTTCATCATTAATTAATAATCTGAAACTGTTGGGAAAAAAAATAATAATCCAAAAATTAAAATTAAAATACATAAATGTAAATATACATAATATATGTTTTACTTCTATAAATAACACTTAAATTTTATCTTAAGTTTAACAAGACATAAGTTAATATTTAGTGGTGATCTTATTTTTATGCATATTTTCATATAATCAAATGAAATAATTATGATATATTAGTATCAGTATTCAATACCACTACTTTTTTATGTTCAATTATTTAAAACAATAACTAAATGTATCAAAAAATGATTTTTATACCTATCTAAATCCAACCAATTGATATCAATAGGGTTATTTCAGTGTCACTCTTTTCTCCTTGGTCTTCCAAATAATGTACCAAATCACATTTATAATATATCAATTCATGGTATCCTCATTGTAGTCTGTACTGTAGAATACAATAATGACTAACCTACTAGAGACAAAGAAAGAAATGAAATATTTTTACATTATTTTTATTTGTCGTAATTACAATATTTTTACATTATTTTAGTATGAGTTATCTAAATGTCTTATTATTATTAATTCATTTAACTTGACTCAAGTAAAACATAATTTAAATAAGAGTTAAAAAAGTGAAACTTTTAGTCATCATTATAATTATTTGTTGAATGAAAAATAGTGATGGAGAATTAATAAGACAATATTCTCCAACAATTTATAAATCAATTATGAAAATAACAATCTAGTTTAACATCAATTTTTTAATAAGCTGAAAGTAATAAAATTGAGCAACTCGATGCAATTAAAAAGAAAAGAATATTGATAACGATATAAGCTTATCTGGACTAGTCTCTACATAGTAGCGAACTCAGTTTCGAATTTTTATTGGGAGAACTTCTCACTTAATGTGTCCGATGCGTCACGAAAAGGATTAAACCCTTGAAAAATCAAAAAAATAATAATATAAATATGCACTTAATCACACTACTAAGAATTTTATTTATGTAAACACTGATGGCCTAATGTGTCACGTCACGTGCTTTAAATCCAATAATGACAATTTCTAATTAAGTCCTAATGTGTTAAAATAGGAGCTCTAGTTCTCGGTTAATCTCTCTGTAACAATTTAAAATTACCATAATAACCAAATAGATTATTACCATAATCATACTCATGTTACATTAATTACGAAATCTACAACAACAAACAAATAATCTCACCCTCAAACAGATCTACAAATCCTACTCTCAAATCACACAAATCTCACCACAATATCAAACATCAAAACCACATTTAATTAATTTCAACTCATCTGCGGCAACGAGTGATGGCCGAGCAACCGCGGGTGTACGGATGAACCGGCCCCCTCGCACCGTAGCAATTGTGCGTGTAGTACGACCGACCGGAGCGTGGAGGGCACGGGACTCTGTTCGCCAACAACGCGCCGTACGAAATGTAGTAGTGGAAAGCTCTCCCCCACAACAGTGACCTTCCGATTGACGACGACGCGCCTTCTACAGTAAAATCTTCATCCAGCGCGTGGCTAGTGATTTTGAAGGTGGATTCATCGGCTTGAGCCGTGGAGCGCGTGAGAAAAATGGTGAGGAGAGCAAGCCAAAAGAGGCAATTTGTTAAGGAGTAGTACTCCATATGGGGAGAAAGAGGAGAAATTTTCCGATTTTGTTAGTTGGAGTGATGAGTGAAATGAGTGTTGTTTGTTTATGGTGGTCAGTTGGCAGATGTACCATTTTGGGGAAAAGAGTGGGGACGACGAGTCACGTGTAGTACTGTAGACTTTAGGTATAATGAGGAAAAAACTAGTTGATCTTAATCCAATTTTGATCTCAATTTTTAAATTTGTGAACAAACCTAATTTCGCGAGATCGAGTCAAAACTCTTCCAAATGACTTTTCGTCAAACCCATGAAAATCATCATAAACTTATTCAAATATATATCTTCAAACTCTTGAAACATATAAAACATTCATTTGACATATATCATCTAATTTTTTCCCTCAAAATTTTCTAAAAAGTACATTGATTTTTCCCCAAACCCCAACATCCAAGATCAATCTAAGTAGGGTTTCAACTTTTTCTGAACCACAAAACCCAACATTCAAAACCTAACCAAATAGGGTTTCAAAAGTTTCACCAAAACCACCCAAACAAATTTTTTAAAATCGAGACCCGTGAAACCGAGTCAGAACCCATCCAAATAGACCCATAAGTTTTTCGGATAATTGATTTTTTGTAGGTTTTTGGTTGGTTTATGGAAAGTACTAGCTCCTATAATGTAACGAATTCATGTTCGAATTCTCGTCAAGAGAGTTGTCCATATAATATGTGACGCGTCTCGAAAGAGATAAGCTATGTTTAAAACTTGAATTACGTACCTTGAAAAACAAAAAATAATACTAATAGTATTTGTTTAGCTCAATTCATGTTTTTAATTAGACTTTTTTTTTTTTTGTTTTATTGGGATTCAGCGTAGAATAATTCATCCTGAATATATTTATAATATGTTTCAAAGTATTTACAGAATATCGTCCTAAATAACATGATTATTAATGTAAGTTCATGATATTATTTGAAAATTTAGGTATAAAAATGAGATGCTTCTGCCTCAACCATAGTTGCAAATGGTGTAGGCTCTTGGAGATGTCGTCTCCAAGAATCATTTGGGATCTTAATTGGCACAAAACCGCTTTCATATATATGAAGATATTGTTGAATGTTGATGTTAAAGACGTATATCAGTTTAGAAACATTTCTATGTATCAATTTTATTTTAGATCTCATCATTTTCTTTTTTTTTTTGTTTCTCAAGGGTTTAATCTCTTTCGAGGCGCGTCGGATACATAAAGTGGGAACCTCTCCCAACAGAAATTCGAACACGAGTCTACTACTTTATAGTGACTAATCTCTTCCACTAAATCAATTACATGTTGATTAGATCTCATAATTTGAAAAGTCTGTTTATATGATTAGTATGTTAAAAGGAAAAGAAAAGTAGTCAAACTTTATTTGGATTAAGTCTCGATGAGGTAAAAATCGTCTCATGAAGTACCAAACAAAATGATCAAAATCAATCTTGTTCGCGATTTATTAATCTCGATCCAAATTAAATTAAAAAATAATGAACAGTTAAATACAATGAATCTGAAGTCTGAACTTTATCTTGTAAAGTGTAAGTGGAAGCTGTAATGCGATCATTACCAAATAGTATTAATAGACCGGAAACATTAATAAAATAAAAACCGAGGAATAATAAAGTAATGGAAAAAATAAAAGAAAGAGGAATAACCAAGGGAAAAAAAAATATTACACGCCCAGTGGGACTCGAACCCACAATCGCTTGATTAGAAGTCAAGCGCCTTATCCATTAGGCCATGGGCGCTTCTTGTTGTCAATACTATAACATAAATTTTATTTATATAATAATTTCATGAATGTTTTCTATTTTGTGGGAGTTCTTCCCCTTTTACGATAGTTATATTATGTTGAAACTACTAGGGTGTATGTGGATGGGTTTTGGTCCGGTCTCGCGAATTTTGTGAGACCGAAACAAAATCCTTTTAATTGAGTTTTCGTCAAATTCATAAACCATTAAAAATCCACTTAGAAACTCACACTCAAACTCCTCAAATCTATAAATCATTGATTTGACACCTACCACCTACTTTTTCCACAAATCTCACTAAAAAAACATTGATTTTACACCTATTACCTACTTTTTCCCTAAACCCCAACATCAAAACTCAATGCAAAAAGGGTTTCAATTTATTCAAACCACAAAACTCAACAGTCAAAACCCATCCAAATGAGGTCTCAAATGTTTCATCGAAATCATCGAAATTATTTTTTAAAACAGAGACATGCGAAACAGAGCCAAAATTCATCCAAATAAACCCCTAGTTACTGATTTGGACATAGGCAAGCCCAACTAGTAAAAATAACTTTCATTCGTTAGTCTAGTGTAAGCTCAACAAGCACACCTTTTATTATTATTATTATTATTGTTTAGCCTTAAAATTGTAAAAATTTTGAATGCAAATTGAGAAATTATATTTACAGAGTTTATATATCTCTTTTATTTATTTATTTATTTATTCATTTATTTTGTTTTTTAGAAAAGACGATAGCTATCATAAATTAAACAATATCATATGGTACAATATTCTGAATCCTCTTTAGTAGATCAATTAAAACATCATTTAATTGCTGAACGTCTAACAAAAGTAGCCCTAAAATTATTAAACGTATTAGACACCACCTAAGGCCATCTCCAATGGAGATGGCCGGGGCCGGGGCGGGGTCGGGGGTCGCGAGGGAAGCCGTCTCCAGTGGGGGCTGGGCTCGGGGCGGGGCGGCGGGCGGGGTGGAACGGGCTGGGCGCAGGGCTCGGCGGAGCCCTGCGCCCAGCCCCGGGGTCGCGTGGGGAAGAAGACGAAAATTAGGGGCGCGTGTTTGCACGCGCCCCTAATTAAGTCAGGGGACGCCACTTGGCGTCCCCTGACTGGTCCGTTTTTTTTTTTGTTTTTTTTTTAAAAATTGTTTATTTAATTGGTTTTTTAATAGAAAAAAATAGAAAAAAATATATATATACTTAAATAATTAATAAAATTAATTTTCCCTATTAAATTAAATTAAATTAAATATGTAGAATTTAAATATTTAATAAAATTTATTAAGTATATTTATTGTATATTTACTAGCATTTAATAAATATATGTAGTCACCAATTTTTAATTTGATTATTTAATATATAAAATTATTTTTTTTTTTAAATTAAAATCATTAATAATTTATTAGAATTGTAATTAAATTTATTTATGGACAAATCATTAATAAATAAATAGCATTTTTTATTTTAATATCTTTTATTGTAATTAAAAATTTAATCATTTAACTACAATATTGGTGGTGGCTATATTTTTTTAAAAATACGGAATTAGTTAAAAATAAAATTAAACACTTAT
This sequence comes from Penstemon davidsonii, assembly GCA_034814905.1. Classification (NCBI taxonomy): domain Eukaryota; kingdom Viridiplantae; phylum Streptophyta; class Magnoliopsida; order Lamiales; family Plantaginaceae; genus Penstemon; species Penstemon davidsonii. Next base: position 13,955,349 of record JAYDYQ010002688.1, read on the forward strand.
ACACATAATTTAGATTAATACTTAATCTAAATTAAATATTTAAATACATACTAAAATAGACAAGAAAAGTAAATTCAAACAATTACATTCATGCTTAACCGTATTTTGCGTAAACATGGGCTATTAAGTCTTTTTGAAGTCTACGGTTGGTTTCTTTTGAACGAATTGCTTCATGACGCAGCATATAGTTATCCAACGTTTGCCTTCTTGGTTCAACATCTTCGAACGTTACTCCGCGATGATCATAGCTTTTAGCGCGTGCTCTACGAGACGTGCTAATGTCAGTATCATCATCGTCGGAGTCATCGTCTTTGTATTCGTCACGTTCGTCCTCCACAATCATGTTGTGGAGTATTATGCAAGTTAACATGATGTTGGACAAATCCTGCGTATGCCACCCCCTGCCGGGTTGATTAACGATTGCGAACCGACCTTGGAGAATTCCGAACGCTCGTTCAACATCTTTGCGGAATGATTCTTGATACCGCGAGAATACTTGTTCAGGAATGGTTCTCGGGTTTCTCACAGACTGGATTAGCGTTCCCCACTTCGGATATATACCATCCGCAAGGTAGTAAGGCATGTAGTACTTTCGATTGTTCACTTCATACCGAACTTCGGGAAGGTTACCAGAAGTGAGGTTGTCGAACAGAGGTGAACGACCAAGGACTGTAATGTCGTTCAATGCTCCTGGCACGCCAAAAAAGGCATGCCATATCCACGTGTCATGTGAAGCAACAGCTTCAAGAACAATCGTAGGTTTTTTCGACCTTCCAGAAAAACTTCCTTGCCATGCAGTTGGGCAATTTTTCCATGTCCAATGCATACAGTCGAGCGAGCCAATCATCCCAGGGAATCCACGTCGTTCCGATTTGTTAAGTAGCATTCTCAAGTCAGATTGCGTTGGGGCACGAAGGTACTCGTCTTTATACAAACCCAAAATGGTTTGACAGAATTCACGGACAATCTCGCACACAGTACTCTCCGCAACACGGAAATTTTCGTCGTTGGAATCGTGGGTGCATGCATACGCCAACGAACGCATCGCGATTGTTACCTTCAGAATTGGTGAAAACCCTGCTCGATGGGAGGCATCGTATCTTTGACGAAAGTATATATTTTTGCGCTCGCAATCCGCAAGGATACGGAGAAAAAGAGGATGCTTCATACGGAAACGGCGCCTGAATATTTCACCTGAATACAACGGTCTTTCGATGAAATAATCGTTCATCAGTTGTATGTGTCGTCCTTGGTGGTTCCTGTCAAAAAATTTACGACCTGGAACAGAACCACCATGTACAGGCACAATTTCTGTTTGAGAATTCAAAAGTTCGTTGTACTGTTCGAGAAGTTGTTGATCTTCATTATCTTGTTCTTCCATCGTGTTGTTATAATCTTCCCAAAAATTATTTCGGGAAGAAGATGATTCGTCACCATTACCATCACAATAACCATAACCATAATCTCGGCCATAACCATAATCATAGTTGTGGTTCATCTTGAGAAAATAATATGAAATTTTTGATTACGGAATATTTTTGAAGAGTGAATATTTTCTGAAGAGTGAATAATTTTGAAGAGTAAATGTGTTAAGTAGAATGTGAGACTGGATTATTATATAGACAAACGTTGCACCAGATCATAACCGTTCGATTTCTGCACCAGATCATAACCGTTCTTTTTCTGCACCAGATCTCCACCGTTCGATTTCTGCACCAGATCTCCACCGTTCTTTTTCTGCACCGATCTCAACCGTTCTTTTTCTGCACGGATCTCAACCGTTCTTTTTCTGCACCGATCTCAACCGTTCTTTTTCTGCACGGATCTCAACCTTTCTTTTTCTGCATCGATCTCAACCGTTCTTTTTCTGCACCGATCTCCACCGTTCTTTTTCTGCACAGATCTCCACCGTTCAATTTTTAGAAAATTACATAATACACCCTATAGCTTTTCCTATTTAAAGGGAGGTGTGCTCACTTCTGAAATTACACATCTCTCAATATCTTCCAATCTACATAAAAAAGAAAGCAATCATTTTAAGGCAATGTCGACAAAGTGGTCTCAAGCTGAAGATGTAGCCTTGACAAAGGCATACATAGAGGTCTCGGAGGACAACGTGGTAGGGGCAGGCCAACCACAAGATACATTTTGGGCAAGAACCATAACCATAATGTATGTCCTTCTTGAGAGTACCGGACATCAATATGAACGAAGATCAAAAGAGTCAATCACTAGTAGATGGAAAAAACACATTTGCAACAAGATGCAAAAATGGAACGAAGCACTTGAAAGGGCGAAAAGAGAGGTGGGAAGTGGCGGCCAATTAATGGACGAGGTAAATATTATGTTAATACTATGCTAAGTAATTATTAATAGGTTATATTAACTATTTTTTGTAATTTTTAGCATGAATTGGCATTGCGTCTGTACAAGGCCGAAACGAAGCATCATTGGTGCTTCCAGCACACATGGGATGTTGCAAAAGATTGGATCATGTTCAGTTCAACATCTGGAACGTCTCAAACACCTCCTGTTAACCCATCTCAACCAATGGGAGACTGTTATATTCCAACCCCACCACCAGAAACTCAATTTGAATCGGAAACACTAGGCGACGATGATCATCCCGAGACTCCCCACGTACCCCAATCGAGTGAAAGGTCTGAAAGACCTATTGGTAACAAAAAAGCCAAGAAGGGAAAAGGGAAGGCTTCGTCGAGTAGTTCATATGGAGGAATTCATGACTTCGAAAGGGAAAAAATTGCGGCCATGAGAGAAAATACACTTCTGGTAGAGGCTGGACGAGAGAGAAGGCATATGGAGAATATTCAACGTCAACGGGAAGAAGAAGCAGCGAGATTGTCAGTGACAATGTCATTACAGGAGGAACGGATTATGTCGATGGACTGCTCTTCATTCACTCCAGATACAAAGGCGTATTGGAGGAACGAAAGGAGAGAAATACAAAATAAAAATCTTCCTCGGGACTTATTTGGAGATTCATCGAATGAAGGAACCGACTGTAGGAGAAATCAGTACAATATTATATTTTCGTGTGATTGTCGTTTATTTAATCCGATGTTCTTGTATTTCCTTTCTTGTTTGTTGTATTTCCTTTCTTGTTTGTTGTATTTTCTTTCTTGTATTTCCTTACTTATTTGTTGTATTTCGTATTATGTATTAATTTTAATTTACTTAATTATTTACTCTCTTTAATTTTAATATTTTAATATAATTAATAATTTAATTACAAGTACTAATAATTATTACTATTATTAATATTAATATTAAAAACAAAATTAAAATCAGAATTATAGGTGAGAGTGGGCAAAGGAAAAAAATGGAATTAATTCAATTCCGGAGCCCTACCATTGGAGACGACCAGGCAGGGCTCGGGGGGGGGGGGGCAGGGCTGCCCCGGGGCTCCGGAGCCCCGGGGCTAGCCCTCTCCATTGGAGATGGCCTAATATCTTCAATGATAGGGTCAATTGTTGACGAATTTACTCCTGGATTCGAGACAACTTGCACCACACTACTGCAATCACCTTACATAGTGAATCATGGTGATTAACTGAGCAACACGAGCACACTTGACATTTTTTTTTTTATGATTTTGAGTAAATTATAGTGATTACCTGATTTCAAATTATTGTATACTAACAATTTAATATGCTAAACACCAACTATTTTCTGGTAATTAATATTGTCAAAGCATCAATGATTGTAATTAAAGTAACATAATAAAATTTCTCAGAATACTTCTTTTATCAAATTCTTCTTAATGTTCATATTTACTGCTATATTCCACAATAGAGTGTTGAGTATCTATAAATAAGTCTACGAAATAATTTTAATTTTTAATTTTTAATTGTTTTCTTCACGTTCAACCACCTACACAAATTTTACAATTAAGAGTGAAAGACAAAGACACTCTCTATATTTTATCTAACTCAAAAAAAAAATCTTGTGTTATTTTAACTCCCCAAAACTCCATTGTGTTTGGTTTTAATTATCACACTCGACCCAAATAGGATTTGACTTTTGACTTTTGCCGAAATGCCAAAATTACCCCTATGTATTAGTTTTTTTTCTTTTTATTTATTCATTTTGAAAACCCAAGTATATACTACTTGGATCGATTTTGGTAATTAAACCGAATACATGGAATTTTTTGGGAGTTAAAATAATACAAATGAGTTTTTTTGGGAGTTAAACAAAACATAGAGGGTGTTTTATCTTTCGCTGTCAAGGGTAAAATTGTCATATCAAAAGCAAAATATGAACAAATACTTACAATTTCCGCGTTGAATCACACTCTCTTTTGTGAAGGTGTATTTGACACTGACTTGAGAGCACACACAGGTTGTTGGGAGTTAAAATAACACTCAGGGCCGGCCCTAGACTTCTCGGGGCCCTAGGCGAAGTTAAAAATTGGGGCCCTATATTGTAAGAAAAAATTATGTAAAATTTACTTTTCTTACTTTACTAGATGCCAAATTAGTTTCTCTAACATATCTTGTTCTATAGATAAAATAACCAAATCACTTAACCTTTCTTGTGACTTAGTTGATCATAAATAGGTCTTTATCAATTTTAATTTTGAAAAACTTATTTCAGAAGAAGCAACCGTTACAGGTATAGTGAATATTATTCTATAGCAAATACACATATTAGGATAAGAATCAAATACTTTTATATCAAGAACATCGATTGGCTTACATATATGGGAAGACAACTTTTGATAAAACTCTTAGTTCATAATATAAATCAGAACCATCTATGTATGATATTAAGTTATGTTTTAAAGAATTTTCAATATTGATACAACGTCCTTTCAAAGTTTTATCATCTAAAGACTTTAGAGTTGTAACATCCAATAAAAATCCAAAAATATTTGCGTAATTCTTAAATTGTTCAAATCTAATTTTAATAAAAAAAATAACTCGATCTAGAATATATAAAAAAAATACTCAACTCTAAAAGATTCTTCATGTGATAATGTAACATCGTTATTTGCAATTAAAAAAGAATAAAGTGGCTTAAATTGAGAGTTGGCGCAGTCGGCAGAGTATAGTTTGTTGGGCTAATATTTTTTTTTTTCATTTTGGGCTGGACTTGGTGAATTAATATACATACATGCATATATGGGTTGGGGGCCCCAAGTGAATGGGGCCCTAGGCACTTGCCTAGTTGGACTAGCTACAAGGTCGGGCCTGATAACACTGGAGAATTTTTTGGAGTTAGACAAATCACTTTTGCTCATTTCACCACCATCACGCTTTAGCAGCCCCATCGATCCATCTTACCAGACACCTCATGTGATTTGCGAACTATTGCATGACAACGGAGTTTACCTTGTGCACTTCGGTGATTTCAGAATCCCTTGTCAAAAAAAAAAAAAAATCAGCTAGACCTTTTTCACCCTAGGAAGAACAATATAATTAAATACATTTTTCCTTTCTATTAATTATGAAATGTTATTAGTGATAGAAGAACAACTAGCTAATAGTGATTGTGCACAAACCTTTGTACAAGGAACATTACTAACTAAACTGTAAGAAATAAAAAAAAACTAAAAAACTGATAATAATTAATAAATAAATTATATTTACGTAACAAAGACTCGCAGTCAAAGCAAAAAAACGTAGATATGTATTTAATTTTGATAAATTATACGGAGTACTATCTATTTATTTAGTTTGGATAATTGAAAACTAAAAATAAAGGAGGCAATATTTAACATGAAATCCAAAAATTAGGTGAGAGGCTGAAGCTGAGCGGCGCGAGGAGAGCGGAGAGGAGAGTTGAGATAGAGAGAAGAGCGCGAGCGGAGCGATTAGGGTTTTTGAAATTCCCCAAATCGAATCGAAAGGTCAGTCAACCAGTGAGCGTCCCAATCTATTCTACAAATTTTCTCGAATCTTTTGTTTTCTTCTCTTAGAACTCTGAGAAAGGAAATGGTGAGTTTGCTTTGGTATATGATGATAATTGTGTGTTGTTGTGAGAAAGAGGTGTGTCTATTGTTGTTGTGTGCAGGAAGAGTGCGCGAGCGATTGAGAGTTGGTGTGAGAGAGCGAGAGTGTGGATAAAATCATAATTTCTTAAGGAAATTGTCAGATCTTCTTCATCATGTCGAACCGGAAGCTTGTTGTGAGTTTAAATCGTCTTAACGTATCTTTAAGTTATGAATGCTTATATAAAGGTAAATATTTTGAAAGTCTCTTTCTAGGTTTTGGGAATCCCATGGGATGTGGAAACCGAAGGATTGAGAGAATATATGAGCAAATTTGGTGAATTGGAGGACTGTATTGTGATGAAGGTTACTTCTCTTATCTTTTCTTAATCAAATTTTACTTTTTACGAAATTTTGTGTATTGTATTTGTAACTGTGCTTTGGAATCATTTTAGCTTCCTTACAAATGCATTTGCTTATCCATATGCATCTACTTTAGTTCTATTAAATAATGTATATGCACGGAATGAAATATCAAGGGGGATCCTTTATCTTCTTTCTCATGGTGATTTCAGGAAAGGTCAACTGGTCGTTCTCGTGGTTTTGGGTATGTTACTTTTGCAGCAGTTGAGGACGCGAAGGTGACCTGATGCTCATCTTTGGCACATCATTGTTTACTCAGTTGTTTCATGTGGTTTAAGTTCTCATTTTTACCTTGGTCTCGTAATTTTGCTGTGTACGTTGATAGACAATTTCAAATTGCTATACTATGATTTCTTACGATTTATCTGTCTTTCTGCATGTCAGGCTGCATTAGCCACTGAACATTTACTTGGAAATAGAATGCTCGAAGTCAAAATAGCCACACCAAAGGTTTTTTCTAGTGACTAATGATTTTCGTTCATATGTCCTATGCCTTCCAATTTCGCTTTGTATTATTGCATATTCAATTTTATTTGACTCCTGGATTTTCTATTAGAAGTTGTAGAGGCACTCTGGAAGTCTTCCATTCACTATATCCTTCTAAAATTCTCTATCCTATTTTTTCAGGAGGAGATGAGAGCACCATCAAAGAAAGTGCCTAGGATTTTTGTAGCAAGGATACCACCATCAGTAACTGAATCTGCATTTAGAAGGTGCCTATTCCCTCTTTCCATGTGTAGTTATTGTTTAAATCTGCTATGTCCAATTGATTTATTAGTTGTAGTCGACCATCATTCGTGCATTGGTAAAGGACTGAATGTGATAATTGTTTTCTTCTTATGCAGTCATTTCGAGAAATATGGTGAAATAACAGATTTATACATGCCAAAGGTTCATACTTATCTCCTGCATTTTGTGATAAGAATGGTTTTGATTGTCTTCACGTCACATCTTTTTATTCATTTAATCAGGATCCCACCACCAAAGGACATCGTGGAATTGGCTTTATCACTTTCGCAAATTCTGGTAATCCTATGATGCTCTTCTTGGAATCTTATTTTCTATTATTTGGTCCCTACATTCCTTCTCTAGACACCTTATCTTTTTTCTGCTTGAAGTATGATTCATTCTAAGAGGTAGCACCTAGTATGTAGAATAAAAAATTCTTCCCTACATGGTCCTTTCCGAGAACACCTACTGGCGATACCCTTCCTTACTATAATTGTTTCTTATTTTTTCTGATTTTGACTTTAAAATTAGTGATTCTCTTATGGCTCTTCTTTTTCTACTTGGTTCCTGCATGGGTAGCTCTGGCTGTCTCGACACTTTATCTTCTAAAAAGTTGGCCCAATAAACTATCCTCAAAAGTTTTCTGTCTTTTGGTTTTTTCAGACTGCCTAGGGTCTCATTTCTGTTTTATTTTCCTTTTTCATTTGTTGAGGGTTAAATAAATTGTGGTCTCTCTCACCACTTTCATTTGGAAAAAAGATGTCCAAGATGTGCAAGATGTTCTTGTGTATCTTAATAATTCTGACACTTAAGTTATTCTCTGCATTAAGTCCAGTTCTGTGTGTGTGCGGTGCTCGTTTTCTTAGGTAATTTATTACTTACTATTAACAGAATCTCTATATGTGATCTGTTCACAGAAGCAGTGGATGATCTGATGTCTGAAACTCACGAATTGGGAGGTTCGACTATAGTTGTTGACCGAGCAACCCCAAAGGTGATTGACAGCGTCATATATTTTTGTATTTCAAATTTTATTTGAGCTTTCGTATATGATTTTGCAGCATAATTTTCTAAATCTTTATGGATTTCCCTATAATATCTGTCCACCCCCAATTTCTTATAGGCTAATGCGCAGAAAATGCATACACATTGGAAAAAATTTAAAATATAAATTCTTTCATGTGCACGAATGCATACATAGAAAGAGATATTGTGTGTGCGAGACAGAGATCCTAAGAGTTTTCAGCAATTTAATTTGTACTGATTATTTGGCTGTTTAGAGCCTGACTCCGTTTAATTTTTAATGTTTGTATGGTGATGTTCTGGTTTAGGAGGAGGATTTCAGACCAGTTAGTCGGATGCACCAGCCCCAGCCCCATGGCGGCGGGGGTGGATATGGTGCTTATAGTGCATATATAAGTGCTGCAACTAGATATGCTGCAATTGGTGCTCCCACATTGTATGATCATCATGAACCTATGTATGGAAGTAAGTTAACTGCTGAACGCACTCTTTCAAGTTAATTTGCCTGATGCTTTTAATTTAACAACTATCATAAATTAGGAGAGGCACCTCGTGGAATGGGAAAAAAGATTTTTGTTGGCAGGCTTCCTCAGGAGGCAAGTTCAGAAGATCTTCGCCAGTATTTTGGGAGATTTGGTCGTATTTTGGATGTTTATGTTCCAAAGGTAAGAAGCCGGGTGATTTAATTTCTTTTTAAAAAAAACATTTTGATATTTTTCTTGCTACTTTGTCTAGGACCCCAAGAGAATTGGTCATAGGGGATTTGGTTTTGTGACTTTTGCTGATGATGGTGTGGCAGAACGTGTAGCTCGAAGATCTCATGAAATATGTGGACACCAGGTTTGGCTCCTTTGCTAATTAGAACTACCACACAATCTATTGCAGATTATTATCTTGGTTTTCGAAAATTTCAGGATTATAGAACCAAAAGTCCCCTCTAAAATGAGGGGCCATTGGAGAACAGCAGGCCTGGAGCAGCGTTTCGTATTACCAAACTCGACCAATCTGTAGAATGTGTGGACAATCTGTTCCTGCCCAAAAGTATCATATTAAAGGGGCACATTAAAATTTGAAAAATTAGTAAATATTGGTTGGTCAAACTCTCCCTCCCCATTGACTGCATCTCCTTGTGCACTTAATTCTCTGTGGTATGACAGTATCTATGTTCTACATAGAGTTATATAGAAAGAAAATTGAAGTGATGAACATGGCCTGAAGGATAAGGAGTAGATGACTTTCCAAAACATTAAGCCATTATTCCCATTTTTTTTGTTCTCACAAAAAGAGAAAAAAACGTAATTAACTATAATAAAGAGACAAGAAATGTAAATATAACGGAGGTAGCTTGACAATGAACCTAAATTCGTGATTATGAATCCTAATCATTACTAACCTTATATTCTAGTGGTTTATTGCCAGCTGTGATCTTATATGTTGTTGCAAATAGCATCTGGTTTTATCGGTTGAGCCTGGAACTGGGGAGGCCAGTGACCAATTGTTTTCTGTCCATTGATATTTTTGATAATATAGGCTAGAAGATATGGTGTAAGTTTTCACTTCAATCTAAGTAGTATCCCTTACAAGACAAGTAAGAAATTCTTGAGATGTGGCTTGTTGTCCAATTGGTATTCTATTGTTTTTCAGATTCTTGGTATATGTTCCAAATCTTTTAAGTGCTAACTCCATTTGATACAGAATGAGCTTGTATATATAAGCTTTGAGCATTGGTGGTGTATGAATGCTTTCATGTTATATCTTCTTCTATTAAGCAACTTTTACATAGACTGATGGTATTTAACTGGAGGTTGAATAAGATGAGTGTGACTCTAATGTTGAAGATTCTACGTTTGTCATCTTACAGGTTGCAATAGATTCAGCTACACCACTTGATGATGCTGGCCCTAGTGATAATTTCATGATGAATAACCCTGAACCATTTGGGTATGGTGGACCTCCTATGCGAGCTTATGGCAGAATGTACGGGAGCCTAGATTTTGATGACGTAAGTATAGCTGTATAATATATTGAATGATTTTGACCTGCAGAAATTGGGTGACAGCAGTACGATATTGTGTTTCACAAAGAATATATTTACTTGTCTATTCCGTCCACCTCATAAATTCCGCTTTGTGTCTGATTTTCTTGGGTATTTTACTCAATTCTCAGCTGGCTTTTCTTGGAAAGTTGTGGTACATTAAAATACTGATGTTCTAGTGTGTTCTGGAATTGGTTTTAAATTTCAACATTTTGAACTTATAAGATCAATTACTGGAGGTTATGGTGACAAATGCATATATGCAACCTTCTTAGATGGTCCGGAGCATTGAATTTCTTTCCTCAGCATGAGGATCTTCTATATTTACTCATGAAGTTGTCACCTTGTTTCAACTTAGTGTGCTAGAAAAATTGTTCTAAAAATCCATATTTCCTTCAAAAAATTGCAGATACGGTTGCAGGCAATCCCCTTCCCCCTATTCTAAAATCCATAAATCAAAATTATGATCTTCGAATTCTTACAAACATTTTAGTTTTGATTTTGATTGGCTATTACTATATTGTCCTTGGCATTGTCTTTTCAGTTCTGATATGTTTTAAATGCTATAAAATATGTGTGGATGTGATGTTTAGTCATTGATAAGTTGATTTAGAATATTTTCCATGTATTTCCGAAGCATTGAGGTATTCATATTTTTTGTTGTGTTAATTATTTGTGTATTGTACTTGGCAGTGGGGTTATGGTGTCGGTGGTAGTATGGGCGGCGGTGGAAGATCTTCACGTACAGATTATCGTTATAGGCCTTACTAGTGGTCAGAGGACTGGTGGATTTGGTGACGCTGTTGATGCTAAGAAAAGAAATGTTAACTTTCGTTTTAATTTTATTCAAATTATTTTGCTTGTTATGGACTTGTAATATGATAAATATTCAAATTAATTTTGCTTGTTATGGACTTGTAATATGATGAATTATGTACTGATTTGTATTATCTTGGCAGGTGCAGTCCAATATATTAATGCGCTGAGGCTCCATTTATTTTAATAAATAAAATTATATATTATTAAAATTAATTGTAATACTTTTGAAAATTTAAATGTGTTTATTAAATATCTACTTGATTTTTCTCTTAACATTTATTGCGGACACATAACATAAAATGACAAATCAATGTTTTGTTCAGGATTTTACTGAATAATTTAGTTGGTTTGCTACAGGGAAAAAAAAAGAGATTAATGTAGTTTTTGGTTTTCTTTTGTAAATTTTACATAAATTAATAATTAATAGTATTAGTAAATGTGATTTTTCTAAGTAACTAGACACGCGAAATTATTATTGTCTTTCCTTTTCTCTTTTCGAAGACTTACATTCGCAATCTAGTGTCTTTGTTTTTCCTCACGTCTTTCATACCATTGACATCAACTGAGTAATGAACTAACGATTCTTTTTCTCTATGATTGTTGATGATAAATTAATTATTAGTTTTAGTTTTGTTGGAGTAATATATTTTACTTAACATTAAGGGGTAAATGCAAAATACTCCCCTATGTTATGCTAAATCTGCAAGAAATTACCCTATAAAATTTTTATTGCGTCAAACTTCTTTATGTTTTCAAAAACCTTGCAAAAAACACCCAATTTATAAAAAATAGGTCGTTTTGGATCGACATATTTCAAGAATTCATTTATAAAATATTTCAAATTGATTCCTACAACTTCACGTTTTGGCTTTACAGGGCATTTTTTTTTACGGTCAATGTGCAACTAAAATTGAATAATTTAATATAAAACTTTGATAGATTTGGATTCATCATTGGGTATAATTATTTGTGAATCTGTTGGCTTCACAGGTGATATAATTTTTTTTTTTTTTTTTACAGTGAATGTTCAACTTTAAATTTGATTTAGGTTCATGATTATATCTTCCAATCAATTTTTGTGAAGAAATTACAATTTTCAGTGTAAACCTAAATAAAAGCATATTAAAGTTTTGTTTGCAGGATTTAATGGTATTCAATTTTGAGGAAATAGCCTAAATTGTTATTTCGAATCTTGATCTTTTGGTTTGGCTGGGTGAGAAGAACACAATAAATTTCTTAAGTTGCAAATTCAAGTGTAAGAATTGACAAAACAAATAAAGAAAGAGTAATACGGGGAATGAGAAAACAATTACTTAAATTAATGACCAAGTAGTTAATTAGATTTGACCATTAAAGGGTATTTTTGGAATTTTAAAAAAATTGTTCTGACAACAACAATTGTTGCTCTGGTAATATCGCTAACCTATCATTATAGGCCTTACTAGGGGTCAGAGGAACGATGCTCATTACTTTGGGCAATGATTCAGTGCCTCTGATGGATTTTGCGACGCTTATGATGTTAAGAGAAAAAATAGTAACTTCCGAGTAATTTGTATTCAAATTAATTTGCTTGTTATGGACTTGTAATATGATGAAATACAGAATCTTAACGTTGAAGTTATGTACTTATTTGTATCCAATTAACTTATCTGGGCAGTTGGCATTGGTCGTGTACTAATTTTGCCGTTGGTTACATTTGTTGCTCTAGTTGTGTTTGGTTTTGACTATGAGAAATGTCTTTATATGTTTTTCTATTTTCTTGAGAAAACCCAACCCGATCTAATCCAAACAAAATAAAACTTTAGGCTATGTTTGATTTGAATTTCAGTAAGCTTTAACACTATGGAAAATATTTTCTTTTGCATTCAATGACATAAATTTGAAATTCATTATTTGTTCATTTGCATTTTACTTATCATTTTACTCACTTAAATCCATAAACCAAACATAGCCGGGGATTGGGGTTTGAGGACGGATTTGGAGGAAGAATGTCAAATGAATTCAATTTTGGGGTATTAGTAATCCATCATTTTGTTTGAAAGTATAGTATAAAATGACCACCTAAGAATTTGAAATTCATCCTAAATCATATTGATCCAAACAAGTTTTATCAATTATGAATTTGAAATCCATATCTCAAATCCATCAATCCAAACACAAATAGTGTTTATTTGGGTGGCTGAGTTCCAGGTGTGACTCATTGCAGCTGCTTTTCTTGGCAGTCATTTATCATTCTCAATCTTTTTTTATAGGGTGTTCATGGATGGATGAGTTTTGACTTGTTCTTTTTATCCAAGTTGAGCCATTGATCCTCACATTTCACATTTCACAAAGCCAAAATCAATTTAGGTGAAATTGACCAAATTTCTTTGGTCAACTTGAAGTCATTGACACAAGCCTCCTTAAAATTTTATAAAATGTCGTTAATTATCTATTTTTTTTCCTTTAAATCTTAAAATTTAATCATATTTAAATCATAACAAAATTCTAAAATTCACGACTTATATTATACCATTTCAAAACCCATTCAATTTTTTTTTTTAAATCGAAATAAAATCAAACGTTTTCCTTTAGCTCCTAAACTTTTGATTTTGAATTAGGTGGATACCTACTTTACCAGTTTTACTTTGGCAACTAGCTCATGAAGTTAGGTTGAAAGATTTGTCATATAGCAAAATAGATGATTTAATCCTAGGGCAATGCAAGTCAGTCAATTTCGGTTAGGTCGATCGTTTACTAGTGGCTTTTGATCTAAAGGCAATTCAAGTCATTTTTTTTTGTGGGGGGGGGGGGGGGGGGGCTGTCCATCCAATACCGACTGTGGGTCCAGTCACAGTCGAATGTCATAGACCCTTCACGCTTGTGTGTGTGAGGTCCAATAAAATCTTAACCTCAAGACCAAAACAAACAAAAAAGCAGGCAAAAATAAGTCTAGCTCAATTAAGCTTTCCTCTCGTACACAAGCCATATAACAAGCTTCTGTAAATTCTGTTCATTATTATGCCAAAATGACTTGAAACTGGTGACTAAACTAACCAACAAAACAGAAACAAAAATGATATAGATAATCTACATTAAACCCAAGAAAGGGATACACCATTTCTCACTTGAATATAACTGACAATAAATTTATAGTACTAGAAACTAATGCTTACGGCAGAGAAAACATTTACTGATAGAACAAATCTTGACACTTAGACAGCAAGAAATCCACCTTCTAGAAGTTTTAGATGATCGATGCTCATCATTTTCCGAGAATGTGTTTCTAATGGCTTCAGCTTTCATCTGTGCAGCTCTAAGCTTGTTCATGATTTTGTCCATGGATGCTGACCTCTTCTTTTCTAGCTTCATCTGAATAATTAAACAAGTTGTTACAACTTAGAAGAGAATCATAAGGAGTGCAATTCTTTTACTATATTTGAAATTCCCACTTGATTTTTCTTTTTTTTTTATATAAAAATAATAAAAATCGGATTTTAATGGAGCACGAACCTCGAGTTTGCGAATCGCTGCCTCCGCTTTTGCCTTCTGCAAGTTCTCCCAAGCTGTGATCTTGGCTTCTTCTCTATGTAATCTGCTGAAACACAACAAAGTTGGTTAAAAAAAATAGCCTTTGTTTAGCACTTCTGGTCCCATAGGTCTGTCTTAGTTTTGCAATTTTGGTCTGAAATTGGACGAAAGCAAGTGAAGGGACCAAAGTACAAAACATTTCATATATGGGATAAAAAATTCAATTTAATAAAGTGCAGGACCATAAGTGCTGATGATATCTTAACACAAATCATTATAAACTTAACAAAATTCCACTTTCTTTTTCTTATGGAAAGAGAGTAAACATACTTGGATGTATTTTTTGATGCCTCATCAACATTCCAAGCGGAAGGTAAGCCATTAACATTTGTTAAGTCTTTCGTCTTTCTTACACCATGTCTCTTGGACGACTTAGCTGTCGTGGTTGTGCCTTTGTCTACCTGGACATCTCTTATTTCATCTTTAGAAGCAGGATTTCCATGCACTCGCACTGAAGTAGGACGAGAATTAGGTAAAGTAGAAAACGATAGCCCTTCTAATTGGTTAGATGAATGAGTGCTCTCATCAGGGCTCATTTGAGTCGCCATATCTCTTCGTGAGACAGCCCGCGGAATTTGGTCTTCTTCCTCCACGACCCCATCAAGTCGATCATCTGGTCATTCAATACATCAGTTAACAACAACAATATATATATGACGTAGAATAGAAGTACAAATAGCCAAAGTGAAAATTAAGAATGATAGTTATCGGTGCACTTAGGTTTACATGGATTAAATAGTCTCAAGCCCTATAAAATGGAAATTCACCAAAAAATGTATTAAGAATTGCATAAACATGTTATATTCGAATCTTGGTAAGCATTTAGAATCTCAAGCAAACTCCAATTTACAGAAAATACAACGGACTTTCCTACAAACACTTGTTTAAATTCTAATAATTATCAGAATGTTAAAAAATTACCCATTTGAAGGAAATTAATTTTTGTTGTGTCTACATAGTGCAACAACCAATTTGGTTATGGATTACAATACACGATGAAGATGATATCTTTAAGTATCACTGCTCCTTAAATTTAGAGAATTATGTATACAAATTGCGTCTTGCATCACATTATTTGTGCAACAGATACACACAATAATAAAACAAGGGTCAAACTTTTGATTCTTGGCTCATTTCACTTCACAATAGGACTCAAAATCCAAAGGCCATAGTATAAATCAAATTTTCAAAGGCACCCATAGAAACCAGTCCAACGCTTTCAATAATTTGGTAAAATGATGACTTACATTCCTAAAAAAAAAAACTCAATTCATGCAAGTACAATGGATAGGGAAAACACCAAAAAGATTGTATACCTTGAGAACTTTGCACCGAAGTTTCACTAATCAAATCCGACAATCCAGGCACACTAGTACTCCTTGTGATATTATTATCACCATACATAGAATTAGACTTTGCACTAATCCCACCATTATAATGAATAGATAAACCATCCGGCACCAAAACACCAGTCGTTAGAGGTGAATTTACCGTAAAATTCCTTGCATTACCACCTTCAAGAACATTACCGATAGGCGAATAATTCGATAAATACCCAAGTCCTGGAGCCAAAGGGCCACTCTTCGACTTAGGCCGCCTTTGAGGCTGAGGAAAAGAATTCTTGAAAGCACCATAACCGGAAACTGGACTAGTTATCCATCTATCTGCATCATCCCATTTTGAAGGCAAAGTTCTTCCTCCATTTAAGGGTATTAGTGCAGCAGCAGTTATATGTCTTTTTCTACTATTATTCGGAAATGGAACTCGTTCGGAACTCCAAGTTATAGGGATTTCTCCCACATCGCCATATTCCGGAGTTCCTGGGCTAGTATAGGCACCGGAATTTCTCCTCATGGCTGGCTTTCAATTGAGACGAAATACTACTACCCACATTGCTTCAATTATTCCCCCAATTTTGAAATAAACTTATGACCTAAAACAATAAAAGATTCAGACCCAAATGGGTATTGCCAAGTATGAAACTTTTTCACATTTTCATCTTTCTTTAAACATAGAAAACAAAATAATTTTTATATCATATAACTGGCAAGTGGGTATCTATTTATCAGTAAAGAGAAGTAAAATTTTCGAATTTTGAAATAAACTTAGGAGTTAGGACCTAATGCATTCAAATTTTGAAACAAACAAAGATTCAGACCCAAATGCATAAAATACAAAAATCCCAACTGGGTATTGCCAAGTATGAAACTTTTTTACATTTTCATCTTCCTTTAAACACACACTAAACAAAATACTCTGTATTTCATATAACTGGCAAGTGGGTATCTATTTTTCAGTAAAAAAAAGCAAAATTTTTCAAAATGGTCAATTTATTTGATTGTGAAATCTCATGGGTCTAGAGTTTGGACCATAGGGAAAGTTTGAGGTACAGAGAAAGGCGTGCTAATAACTCTACAACCCATCAACATTTCAAGATTTTGAGAACAAATTTAAAATGATAAAACAATTTATACAATATATAAATAAATGGGACCAGAAATTGAAAAAACAAACATTTAAAAGAACTTACCTTTTCATGTGGGTCAAAAACAAGCTCTGAAAATGGGTGATGATTATAAAAAGTGATTCAAGTTTTTGCCTTTTGTCTTTCTTCTTAAACTTTACGATGATTTTCTGTTTACACTTTGAGGTGTATATATAAATAAATGTAGAATACTTGGAAGAAGCCAAAAGGGATGACTTTCATTGGTATGGAGTCTGAGGATACTTTATTGAGATTGGAAGTCTCTATACTGAGGAGTGAGGACTCAGATTTTGCTTTTGGAAAAGATAGAATTAAATTAATGGCGGAAGAAGGGGGGGGGGGCGGGGGGGTGTTTAGAGGTTGAGTTGGCAGATGTTGTATGAGTCCATATATGCAGTACCATGTGACAATACACCAAAATATAGGGGGCCCGAGAAAATCGAGTTTGGATTTTTTTGGTAAACTTTGCAGTGGGACATTGGCATCTTTTGGGAATTGATTTTTGTGTTTTAATTATTAGTAATATTTTTTTTCTCAAATTTTTTTTATTAGTAATATTTTTTATTTTTAAAACAAATATGACAGGACAATGTCTTTTTATGAAGATATACCAAAAAAATATATTACTAACATTATGAAGCAACTTAGTATGGGAGATTTGCTGTACAAAGTACATGTTTGAGCTAGATTTTTGAACAAGAGTTTTAAAATTTTTGAGAAAATCATTAATTTCAAATGAATAAAATTAAAGATTCGAATGAACGCTTATGTTGTGTCTATAAGAAAATATTATTGTAAGTTACAGTTGTACTCAAAAAAAAAAATATTATGTCATGTCATGTCATAGTTTTTCCAATTCGTTAAGGGAGTAGTTAAGCAATTGAGCTTCCAAATAAGGGAATAGTCGAGTGATTGAGTTCCCAAATAAAAATTCAAAATCTGAACAACACATTAAGTTTTGTTGCCCATCTTTGGTTATAAACTTACATTCATTTTAAGGTACTTGTAATAATTTTTTATGCGCAAATAAAATAAAAGGCAAAAAACAATATCATTGAAGTGTTCTAAATAATCGCATGTTTCTTTCATGTTACATATAATCCCGAGAACATTAATCTACCATTAGTTGTGCTCAAATTCTGATATATAGCAGGCAACACTAATTCATTATTCTAACCTCCGAAAATCAGCATTTGAACCATGTAAGTGAACTATAATAAATTCTGATATATAGCAGGGCAAACCCTTCGTGATTGGTTTGTGGGGGGGGGGGGGGTAATTTGTATGGTAATCAGAGTGGAGCCAGACGATTTTTATTAGGGGGCGATAAATTTTTTGGTATGTACTTTATATTTTTTTCGTTATTTTGATAAAAGTAAGTCCTATAATATATCCTACAAACGTAGAATCCAAAAGTTAAAACTGTATAATTGAAATTTAAACCCTACGCTACCTAAATATTGAAAAACTTTAATCATAAGCTTTCTATTAACAAATTTAGACTTCTTTTTTAGTAATTCATATCTCATCTATAATAAATTCACACTAAAAAAGGCAAAACGAATATATATATATATGAGTTACCCAGATTTTAGCTTCACAACCTTAAAAATAGTATAATTTGAACACCCAACTTTATAAATTGTCATAAATTACAGAGAATAAGAAATTGTATATATATATAGAGAGAGAGTTAAGATAATCAATAATTGATAATATTGTAAATAGAAGACCCTACTTTTTTTACAACTAAACTAAAGAAGAGGTCTTGCCGGGATTTGAACAAGAGACATTGGCTTGACATTAGCAGATCATAACGAGATGATCTAATAAACACATTATGCCAGTTTCTACTGACACTACTAATAATATTATTGGACCGTTTTATGGGGGGGCCATCCCCCCCAGTCCCGCAAGAAATCTGCTTCGAGTACGGAAAATTCTTACCCAGACCGGGTTTGGCCGAACCCAAAGTCTACTTGGCAAGTGTAATGCACTTGCTTTGGGATTGGATGTAACTCCATGGAGAGTGACCAATTACAAAGCAAGTGCAATACACTTGCTTTGTGGTTGAATGGATTTGGCCAAGCCAGACTTCGACAAGAATTTTCCCCCAAGTGCACATAAATATTTGAAGTTAGAGGGGTTAAGAACATTCTGACGGTGTTGAATTGAAAATTTTGTAACTATTGTGGGCTATAAATTGATAGTTTTGGGATTTTCGTGCAATGTAACTCGGGACACTCTAAGGTGACTCTCACCGGTTGAGAGTCACCCAAGTTGTTTGAAAAAAAATTGGACAAGTGTCCTAGTATGACCCCAGCCCCACCTCTCCTGTATGAATCCTCTCAAATGAAATTTACTACATTACCCTTTAATTAAATTAAAATCTCTCCTCCCAATTCTCTTATTTAATTTACATTTCTCTCTCTCTTCTTCCTAAACTCTCCACACTGCTCACACACAAAACCACCGCCTCACACACCTGGCCACCGTAACGGCAAGACATCATCGCCGTTCTGGTCGTCACCAACAGAGGCGGCCTCGCCGCCGTTCTGGTGCAACCAGAACAGTCTAGGTTGAAGACGATTTTTTTTTAATTAAATTTTTTAATTCCGGTGGCGACGTGAGCGGCAAGACTTCGCTTTGATTTGGTTGAAACTAGTGCGACAAGAACAACCCTTTGTTGGTCGATTTGATTTGGTTGAAACTTGTTAAATTTTCATCTTTTTTTGAAGAATCCCATTTTCAAATTTTGATTTCTTGAGCTTTAGCAAGAGGACACGAAATAGGGGGCTGATTTGAGTAAAGAAACAGCCTTCAACAATGGATGTCCTTCACTGGTTTCTGGTGAAGAAGATGAACAGTTCCTCTTTCTCTCTTTTTTTTTTTTTTTTTTTTTTTCTGAAATTCCTTCACTGGTTTGTGGCGAGGAAGATGAACAGTTCCTCTTTCTTTTTTTTTCTTTTTTTTTTTCTTATATTTAATTATATAAAACAATATCTTAACTATTTTTAGAAAATAGGCAATGACATTAATATATTTAATGATATGCAATTATGTTAGAAAAATATTTAAATTATAAGGAAAATATATCTTTATATTTTATTAGCAAATAAATTAAGACTCGATTTTATTATTTAAGATATTCTTGTAATTGGGTTGATAAAAAATCGAATATTATGTTAATGAATCCTTCCGTAAATCGATAATTACTGAAATTTGATATTTTTGGTCACAAATGACCGCAAACGGAGAAATAAATCTCGTAATATCATTAATCCCTCCGTAAATCTATAATTTGTAAATTTTGATGTTTTTGGTCACAAATGACCCCAAACGGATAACTAAATCTCGTAGTATCATCATCCCCTCCGTAAATCGACAATTAGTGAAATTTGACGTTTTTGGTCACAAATGACTTCAAACGGAGAACTTAATCTCATAGTATCATTAACCCGTCCATCAAAAGATAAATTATTGAAATTTGATATTTTTTGTCACAATTGACCCCAAACGGGGAACTTAATCTTGTAGTATCATTAATGTTAAATGAAATTCAATTACAGGAAAAGAATGAAATTGAAGAAGCAGAAGAATGAAATTGGAAGAAATGTAAAGAGCCCTAATTCCCAAAATTGGTTAATTGAGTTATTTGTATTTTAGTTAGGCGGCTTCAGTTAAATTAATTAGTTAGTTTAGCTTTTCTTTTTTCAGTAATTATGTATTTACTATTTTATCCCTGAAGTCTGTTATTTAGTTATAAATGACCTGTTAGGATGTAAACTTGTACACACTTTTCATTTTTCACTTCTGTAAATTTCCAGAATCAAAAATACATTTTGCAGTTTCATTTTCTTCTCTCAATATCAATTCATTCAGTCAATTAGCATTTTACAAATTAATCAATTAACAATTAACCCCTCCGTAAATCGATAGTTAGTGAAATTTGATATTTTTGTCACAAATGACCGAGTCATCATTTTTTTTTTAAATTATCGATATGTTTTAAAATTACGAAGGACTTAGTGTTACATAACTATCTAATAGACAATTTGATCGGATTAATGACCGACTCATCAAATTTTTCAAAATTATCGATGTATTTTCAAATTACGGAGGACATAGTGTTACATAATCATCTAATAGACAATTTGATCGAAATAATGACCGAATCATCAATTTTTTTTAAATTATCAATATATTTCAAATTACGGAGGAGTTAGTGTTACATAACCATCTAATAGACAATTTAATCGAAATAATGACCGACTCATCAATTTTTTAAAAATTATCGACATATTTTCAAATTACGGAGGACTTAGTGTTACATAACCATCTAATAGACAATTTGATCGAAATAATGATCGACTCATCAATTTTTTTTAAATTATCGATATATGTTCAAATTATGGAGAATTTAGTGTTACATAACCATCTAATGGACAATTTAATCGGAATAATGACTGAGTCATCAATTTTTTAAAAATTATCGATATATTTTCAAATTACGGAGGACTTAGTGTTACATAACCATCTAATAGAAAATTTGATCGAAATAATGACCGAATCATCGATTTTTTTTAAATTATCGACATATTTTCAAATTACGGAGACGTTAGAGATACATAGTCATCTAAAAGACAATTTGATCGAAATAATGATCGAGTCATTAATTTTTTAAAAATTAACGATATATTTTCAAATTACGAAGGACTTAGTGTTACATAACCATCTAATAGACAATTTGATCGAAATAATGACTGAATCATCAAATTTTTAAAAACTATTGATATATTTTCAAATTACGGAGGACATAGTGTTACATAACCAACTAATAGACAATTTGATCGAAATAATGACCGAATCATCAATTTTTTTAAAATTATCAATATATTTTCAAATTACAGAGGAGTTAGTGTTACATAACCATCTAAAGGACAATTTGATCGAAATAATGACCGAGTCAATATTTTTTTTTAAATTATCGATATTTTTTCAAATTACGAAATTTAAAAAAACCAAATCAAATGAATTTGTAATTTAAAAAATGAATTAAAATTTTAAAAAAAGAAAAGAAAAGGAAATTCACCATCTTCGAAAAAAAAAGTTGTGTTTTTTATTTAAGACGTGTTCTGTATTAATTAAGATTTATTTAAGTTTTTTTTCAGAAATTCTTATTAAGTCGTATTTTTTTATATTCATACTAGCTATTTCGTATCTTTTAAATTTCAGATTTAAAAAATTTAAACTAATCATGTTATAAAATTTTAAACTTTATTAAATCTTACAAAATCTTTAATTTTTCAGCAAAATTGAAAGTTTGAGGGCGATTTTGACCAGGGACAGAGCTTGGGGGCTGAATGTGCAAATATATCATCTTCCCCAACACAACTTTGTACAGTAACAATTGAAGGAATGAAATACACATATAAAACCAATTTTTAATTCCTTCCCCTTTTCAGGTGGTCGGAACAGCCGATTCATCAGCGTCGTTGACCTCCATAATTTGAAAATATAATTAAATTAAATTAAAAAAAATAACAAAAAAAAATCGTCTTCAACCTAGACTGTTCTGGTCGCACCAGAACGGCGGCGAGGCCGCCTCTGTTGGTGGCGACTAGAACGGCGACGAAGTCTTGCCGTTCCGGTGGCCAGGTGTGTGAGGCGGTGATTTTGTGTGTGAGCAGTGTTGTGAATGAATTTAGGAAGAAGAGAGAGAGAAATGTAAATTAAATGAGAGGGGTAAAATGGAAATAAAGAAGACTTATAATGGGTGTTCTTGTCAATTCATTGTGTACATTATAAATTGCTAGGTTCATACACACATACACACCATACACCAAAAATAGGCATAAAATGCCGTGACTCTTGAATGGGCAAGAGTCATAATATAATACTCCATGTAACTCTTCATATTTGAAGATATTTTTCGTGAAAAAATGATACAATCAAATGTATGATTGTTATTTTCTATTGCTACAAACAGAACGTGTGTGGACTATATATTTGATCAAATTAACGAATTATCTAGTGTTTCGGCCTGTCCGATTTTAAATTACTTCGAGGATTTGACGCACAATTATTTGAACATTTTGAACAAACACTTCATTTATTACTTCATTTTCTTGCAATTAAGCATACCACCCTTACAAAGGTTTCAATTAGCGGAAGGCCTTGTAAATATTGTAAATTGAAAAAAGGTCTCACAAAGATTATTGAGAATATTTGGGTATAGGCTCAATTTTTTCCATATAGTGAAAAGATAAACATTTCTACGCCGACCAAGCAAATATTTTGGGTACATCATAATATCATAATATTTTGCTCCATTTGATGTAGTACCCGGTCAAACTTTTCAATCTTTTAAGTGACTTATCATGTTAAATTATTCACATTTTTTATATTAAACCTTTTAAATATTAATATATATGGTGTCATATGATATTATCAACTTATTGGTGAAATATATTAATTAAATTATTTATTATAATTTTTAAAAATTTAGTTACCGATGGAGCAAAATAAATGGGACGGAGGAAGTATATATTTTGTTTTACAAGTATTGATTTTTTGAAAAAATTGGGTCTTAAGGTCTTAGCTTTAACATTTCACAGAAAGTAGAGAACGCTTATCATAAGTACTATAGACTTATGGAGAGCAAAAACTAAAGAATCGGTTTCAGGATTTTCAGCTATTACAGAATTCTGAAAACGGAAAATTTACTGATTAATATATGACCTTTTATTCACAAAAAGGAAAAAATTGGTTGGCCTTTCTTTTAAAAAAAAAAATGGTTAGCCTTTCTTAATTCTGAAAACGTTCGTGTTTGATTTCGAGCTCTTTTTTTTTTACTCGGACGTGCATCTTTGATGGCTTACTATTTTTGTGATTGTATCCACTTGGTTCCTTTATTAGAGAATTTTTAGTTGATTTTCTTCTACTACTTTATACTTAGATTTTCATCTTTTAGTTTTCACAAAGATTAATAAAATATAAATGAAAAATATCCATAGAGGTTCAACATAAAGATTAAAATATATACAAATGAGTTCTACAATTAGAACCATATTGAGGTTCAAGATATTCAACATTCTTTGTTTTGAAAATTGCGTCAATTGCACTTCGTTTTCTCGTCGTTTGTAGTTTGTAAAATTATATATAAAGATTTTCAGGACCATATCATTTTTAGTTAGTGGGTCATATAATTGATAAACATATTAATTATATTGCTTAATTCTATAGTTATATTTTCTATTTATGACCAATAAAAATCAATGCACAGAAAATATGAAAAGTATAAATAGGATTGAAGAAAAAGGAGAGGGGACATAATGTGTAGATCCGCCCTTGCCCCTTGCTATATATGTCCCTTCTGATTGAAAGAGAATAAAACCTCTACTTTTTTTTTAAAAAAAAAAATCATCATTAATCGTTACATCTCAAATCATTTCAATAAATATCATTAAAATTAGATAAATATCACATTCTTGGGGATTTGAAACCACTTTTCTTTTATAATTTGACCCACAGACTTTAGTTCTTCTTTTTTTTAAAATGGTCCTAAATTGGCGTGAGTCCAGTTTGGTCTATTGCCTATTGGGTGATAAAATAGCTGGACTAAATTTGGATTTAATAATAAAATAAAACCCAATTAATTAATAAGAGAAGACCCATATATATATTTTCAATAGATTAGCCTGACGGGGCAATAAAACAGCCCATATCTTTGCTTAATGGGCGGAAACAGAAAAAGTGGATTCGGGCTGACTCTATCCTCTTTGTAAACACTTCTTCAGTTCTTTGTACTTGTGTTTATCATGAATGAATTGAGCTTATTTATATATATTAAAAAAAAAACAATAATAATAATAATAATCATCGAAAGGTTGATTAATATATATTTGTAGATCAATCTGATATCTAAGACTCAAATCATACAACCCGAATTTTTGGGTCCACCTACCACACTTGTCACCTACCTGATTTTTAAACATATAATATGTTCAAGCAACCGTGAGAATAACTCAAGGTACATACAAGCTAACGTGTACACCTTATCTCGAAAAATTGTACAATTTGATTTGTGTAGTTTGTTATTCATTTAATTTAAAAATATTGAGTAATTATTCTTGTTAATGTATTGTCTATTTCAACTATTCAATTTTATAATAGTCAAATTCAAATTCAGATCTTTGGTTTGAATCTTGGATTTTCTTCACCATTCCATGTTCTTATGTACATTGTTTCTATTTCAAGTTGAATCACATGATCTAATATTAGATTTCCATGGCTACAATTGATGAATCGGCAGATACAAATTATAATTGACTTTAATTGGTACATTAGACCCTACACCAACAAAAAATGGTTAGACAATTTTACAACACCTAACATTTGTTGTAACAAGTCCACGACAAGCTACACTTAATGTGAAGGTATAGTCACTGTCCAAATTCGAACAAGACATCAAAAGTATGATAAGAAGTTAACTCATGACTCCATATTTTGTTGCCCAAATCTGCACAAACATCCTACCGGCGGACAATGGACAAACTTGCATTTATTAATGCTCCACCGTCACTCATATCTTGGTTAAATTATATATATAGGCCCTTATAAAGGTACTATTGGCTTGTTACAATATGATCAATATGATTTTCACGGGGCTAGCTGTCAATTTGGCTATATGAGCCGATCATTAGATGACTCAAACTCAAATGTTATGGGGCTTCATATTTATAGTTTCAGACTCGGCTTGTAAATTTTTTTATTTATCTTCGATCAACTCTGCTCATATATTTTTTCGGGATTGAGTTTATATCGGACTTGCATACACTATAAACTTTTATTCACCAAATGAAAGAGAGTGAGTCGCACTTTTGGTCCTACTTATGAGCCAACTTTTGCATATCCATCCCTCTTAAATTTTTCGTAGCAGATGTGTCTCTCTTATCAATGTAGTGTAACACATTCGTCTCTCTTAAATCCAAAATACATCCAATTTTTGTCCATTTTATTATGTATTTTGGATTTAAGAGGGACGAATGTGTTACACTATATTGATAAGAGGATCACATCTGCTACGAAAAATTTAAGAAGGACCAATGTGTTACACTACATTGATAAGAGGGACGAATCTGTTAAGAAAAACTTAAAAGGGACAAATATGCAAAAATTGACCCATAAGAGGACCGAAAGTTGGCCCATAAGAGGACCAACTAATGAATATGATTGAAACATGCATTGCTATTTTATTTGCTAATTATAAATAATGCATGGGCACTTAAGCTGTTAAGCACATAAAGATTAAAGAAAAGCTCTTTCTTTTATTAATCGGGCTTTACCTAGCTAAGCTCAACCCATAAATATAATTGGATTTAATTCAAGAGCTTTAAACTTATAATTAAACTCGCTCACAAATAATTATGCTCCGATTAGGGAACTTAGATGATATGCGAGTGCATTCTCCTATTGACACGTATCCATTTTTTTTTTTTTAAAAAGTTCTACCTTGTCAATGTTAGTTTACAACAATGATACATGTCAATAGGAAAATGCACATGTGCATTGCACGGCGTGTAACATTTAAATTTCCCTCGGCTCAAATATAAACGGGTTGAGCTGCAAAATATTAAATATATATTTGCTTTGTCCTTTGTGGTTGACAAGCTTGACCAAACTGAGTATATATGGATAAGCATTTTCCTAAACATTATGAAACATCGCCATCTCGATTGTAGCCTGCATACCTAAAACTCAAGCCTTCACAACATCAATTTTATTTGTCTTACTGAATCCAACTGAAATAGGTAGGGTTGAAATTGTTGAAATGTCCTAAGTCTCAAAATGCATGGGGAGTCCCGACATTATTGGTTAGGTCTTAAATTCTTAATTGTCAATTATTATAACTTATAAGAGAAGGTGAGGTTAATTTGGGTTTTTATCTAAATCATGTCTTTGTGTTAATTAAAGATCCTATTAATTGGTGTAAATGTCACGCTTTATTTAATTTGGTGGTATTTATGAGATTGAAAATTGTATGACAAGCGATTTTTTATTTGGGAAAAGCTTATAAATGACAACTCAAATTACTGTGCACAAGAGGAACAAGCTTTTTATTTTTTTATTTTTTTTATGTTAAATTAGATAATTAAAGGGTACAAGATTGAATGGGTTGGAACTTGGGAGTGGTATATATATATAAATCTGAGAGCAGATGACGTGTCTACAATTCAGTAGAACTCAAAGTAATTATATGACAAGTGCAATTCGTTTGCTTTTGCTTTCGGATTGGACGAAACTCTTCAAAGAGTGACCAATCACAAAACAAGTACAGTATACTTGTCATGTGATTGAATGAGTTTGGCCAAGACAGGTCTGAATAAGAATTTTTCGATAAATAGACCGTTGGAGAATTTAAAGTTTAGGCTTAATAATTAATTTGATTTCATGATAATGTCCTTTTTGATTCTCTAGAACGGATCAAATGCATGACTTGTTTCCTTTAATTATTTACTGCCCTGGCTGCTTTCTTCTAAATTTTAATATTATTATTTTGTTAGGTTGTGAAGTTCAATATTCTATCAACAGGGTAAAAAGAATTTTATATGATTTAAAAGCAACGATAATCATAGCTAGCTTTAAAATATGTTTTTTTAGAAAATGCTTTAAAATATGTTTTGAACTTTGAAGCAATGATTATGGAGAGCCTCTTCTCTCTCAAGAATTCCTGAATCATGAGTACGTGCTGCCAATTCTCCTAGGAGATTTCCCTTTTTTTTTTTTTTTTTTAAATGGAGTGAAAGTAGCTAATAAGAATTTGTGTTAATTGCTTATAATTATTTTTGTAAAAAGCACCTAATTACACCATATGATGTCCCCACCAAATAGACTTTAGTATGTTGCGTCTCACCGTACGGGAATCCACTGGGTCCCGTAACACGTGATCACCACCTCCTTCCCTCCCCCCGCTTTTAATTAGAATCATTCAAAGGTCTGTTCGCATTTTTGTTTCTTCACCTCAAAATAATAATTTTAATATGTCACAGTTATAATAATATTTTACTAGTATTATTTTTTAAAAAATTTCCTTTTTTGTATACTCTATATAGGTCAAAGTGAAAAATAGAGCAGCATCTAGTTGTTTTGTCTCCTAAAAGCTAAACGTGAAGAAGAGTTCAGATTACCCTTTATTATCCTTTTTCTTCACCTTTTCCAAAATTTAAATAAATTGAAAATTCAAATACACCTACATCAATCCCTTTCTCATTTGATCTCCTCTCAAAAGAATAAATTTTGTCCATTTCACGCTTTAAAGATAAAGAACATGAAATAGATTAAAAAATATAGGTACAGTTTTCTTTTCCAATATTTTTTCGCTTTTATTTCTTTTTCTGCCATCCAAAAAATACAACATGAAGCCCCCACCAAACAATACATGAATTATCAAAAAAAAAAAAAACAATACATGCCAACTCGTACGACACCGTATTAATTACTCTACTCGGGGCTAAGCAAGAAACGACGCCGTGCGTGTCGCTTAGCTAGAAAGCAATGACAGTGCCCCACGTCCCCAGCGCACCGTGTTGGTTGGCTGGCTTCTTCATTTCAAAACTAGTAGGGTCTCTAAGAGATTATTTATTTTTTTTATTTTTTTTAATAATTAAACTAAGAGATTATTTAGTTGTATGTATGACATATTGCATCAAACTGTTAAAATTAAATGTCCCATATTGATTAAAATCATGACTAAGTTCATGTTATAAGATACTGAATTTTTAACTCTTCAACTAGATTTTGAGATTGAGTTATACGCAAAATATTTAAGTGGAGTTAACTCAATCCATTACGTGAAAAAATTTAAGGCAAATGAAAGAGATTTGTTTCATATTGATTTTTATATGTTCGTTTTATGAATGGACTAGCTGCATGTAATAGAAGTGATTTATCTAATAAAATTTTGACATTTTTTATCTACTAGACTGTGTATTTACAATTCGGACCGAAGAGTGCAAAGGGTATAGGTCCTCCCTAATGTGATGTCTCCAGTAGGATTCGAACTTGAGTCTCGCATCTGGGGGTCGCAAGTCACTACCACTTGGCCCAACCACCTTAATGTAAGACGTTATAGACTTTGAAGACAATTACTCCTCATAAATTAATTAAATATACTTTCATGTATTATATCATATCATACATGCTTCGAATGCATAAAGTAGGTCCTATTTGGAAGTGTTTTGATTCGATTTTGCGCGTCTCACGAAACCGGGTCAAAACTCTTTCAAATGAAACTTTGTCGAGATCAACCCTAGACTTCAAGGAATCCAGCTCAAACTCATGAGATTTTGTTGACACATATGAGAGTATGAGGCATTGATCTAGCACCTATCACATCTCAAATTCTATAAAATTTTGCATATATTTACCTTTTTTCATAAACATCAATATTCAAACTCAATTTAAATGAAATTTCAACTTTAAATACTTAACATCCAAATCAATTGAAACGGAGTCAAAACATAACCAAATATGGCTTACTTTTTGTGAATATGTCTATAAAGCGGGGCCTACTGCAAACCCTGTTTTTTTCATCTTAAACAATGAGCACACGTGTGAGCCCGGTTCGGCACCTGTGCCAGTTCACTCCCAGTAAAGCAAATAATAGGTACAGTACAAAAAACTCTAAATAAAAAAAGAACTAAAGTTAGCTGTATTTCATTCAAATCCATATTGTGCTAATTTCTTTCTTAGGACGAGGCAATTATTTGTTGAAAATTGGTAGTTGGGCAAAATATTATTTTTTTAGTTTTAAAAATATAGTAATAATTGTGTTATTTCCTCATTTATTTCCCAGGTAGTTAGAAGCCATAAATTATAGTATATCCAAGAACTGAAAATACTAGTGAGAACACCAGCAATGTCTAGGGTTAGATTGGATTATTTTTCCATAATTCAAACTATGTTTGGGTGTTACCAAAATTCCTCAATATATTTCAGCTTGATTTCTCAATGTAAAGTAATATTAAAAGAATAGTTAATAAATTGAAAATTTAAGATGTGGGATATATGTTGCAGTTTTAATTAAAGTGTGGTGTACGGGTATATATATGTTACATATTTTTTCTTTTTCAGAAATTTGTAAATTTCTGGTATTGCATGTGTAAATGAATTGAATTTAATAAAATTTAGGATATTATGTTGGGTGTAATTTACATCAGCTTGCACAAGTCTAAAATGTATTTATTGGACTAAAATATACTCCTATGTAAAAGCTTGCGTGCACAAGTCTCTAGTAGAATACTGGGATAAAAATACATTTGAATAGTTTTTGGCTTGTTTGGAATTATAATAATAATAATCTTAAATTTGATCCATATTAGACTAGTGAAGTTTAGCCTTAAAACACAATATTTCATGTATCCGTTGCACAACATCATCGAATATATATACGTGTCTATTAAATTAATTATATGGTGACATATAAATTAAATAAAATTTCACGTCATACCATGTTTTCATCAATATGAAAAAAATTCGGAAACCCACATAAGTTAAATGTCTAAATCTATATTATTCAAAAGTGTAACATTTCGTAAGAAAATATCATCATAAATTGTGTGTAAACATAACTTGTTAGTTAGTATACATTTGAAATACAAGAAAATATTACTAAAAAAGTATAGGAGACAAGGAAAGTTCATTCTATTATTCTATACTTTACACAATTTTGTATAATATTCTCAATTAATATCACTACATGTATATTAGTAAGTAACCTTTTTTCAACAATTTTGTTTTTCCCCAGCTTTTGTATACCATCCCATTTGTCCATTTATTTACAGTACAATATCAAAAACGTGTTTTCTTTTACTTTTTCATTTTATTTTCCTAGCTTTCTCAATCTCCTAAATCACATTACTGTCTGTACCCAAATGAAGCAAAAAGCAACACAATTGCTTCGTAAAACCAAAATGTGTGAAAAGAATCTTCATATTTGCCGGTTGCCGGTTTAAAAATTAAAACTATGACGACGAAGCAGAGGACGACGATGACCGGTTCACCGACTCAGCCAGTTTCCCTATCCTCTCAACAAACTCAGGTGGCAACTTCTTAACCGGTTTCTTCCCCTTCTCCCTTCGAAAATCAAACCCTAAACAATCCGACACCTCTTCGGAGCTCCACCCGCCTTTTCGTAATATATCCGAACACCGATCCGCTTTCAACAATAAAGCATCCATCACCGCTTGATTATCTAACATCACCATCTCACCGTCAAAAAACCCAGAAGCTGACACGTCAACAATTTCCGAAACATCAGATTCCGCCCACCCACCCTCTCTTAAAACCGACCCGATTCGACCCACATAATCATCCACCCATTTAGGCGTTTCGGATTTTAACATATCAAAGTACCTATCGGGGGAAGATGAGGACGACGAAGACGAATTCGAATTCCTTCGGCGGCGATCGTCGGCGGCGTCACTCCAGAACTCCACCCATCGCGGCGGTTTTCGCCTGCCGGAAACCGCATCCAAACTTCTCCTCGAAAAATTGTTCAATTGCCCGGCTGATTTATCAGGGTCGGATCTTTCACAAAAAATGGAGGACTCACGATCGAAGAAATCGGATAAATCGAACCCGCAACAAAAAATTATATTCTCGTCGATGTAAAAAATAGGGTTTCCTGCAAGACTAGGATTACAAGGGATATAACAATGGTTGAAAAGGGGAATCAAAATAGGAGCCCGTTTGAGTGCGTTTCGGGCTATTTTCATGGCTTTTTCCGGGTCGGCGGGCCGTGGGCCCCACGATTTAGACCAGAGACAATTCCGCGCTATGTGGAAGGAAATTGATGCGATTGGGAGGTCAATGGAGGAGCGGAGTTGAAGTCGACCCGACCCTGATGAGCGCCAGTCGGGGAAACCGGCTCCAACTGGCAATCCGGCTGATAAAACGGCTTTTAGGTCGGGTGGAAAGGCAAATCCGAACTCGGCTTCGGCTAAAGCGAACTCAGACTCAGATAAACCGGGTTGAACCCGGATGCCCGAGTTTTTTAAGTGGTTGATTACTTTGTTTGATAGGGAAGTGAAGGAAAGGAGGCTGTTACGTGGGGGGAGAGGGGTTGAGGGGGCGGAAGCGGCGCGTGCAGAGAGACGGCGGAGTCCGGCTACGTGGGCCGGGTTCAGACCGCTCATTCTCCGATCAACGTCAACCATTTTAGTTGTTGAAAACACAGATTTGAGGTTTAGCAAGAAGAAAATGAAAAGAATGTGCGCGTTTTCTTTGATTCTTTTTCCTGATCCTGAACTTTGTTTGGGAATTTAAGAAATGGTTTTTCTTTTTTATTAAAGAAGAAGAAGAGGGAAAGTGAAGAGATGGAGTGAGTTAGTAGTGGAGTGGAAATAGGGAAAAGGAGAGGGATTTATAGCTAGCTAAAGAGCGTGGGGGCTCACTTTCATTTTTTTAATTGAGTTACATAATCAGAATTAGTGGTAATGACAGAAATAAATTAAATAATGTTAATCTTTATATAGATAATAATAAAATAATATTCCTATACTTATACCCTATAATATACTATTTGATTTCAAATATGGGATTATGATAACGATTTCAGATATTAGTCAAACGGAATGAACTTATGGATAATTCAATCACAAACCTCTCAGTGGATCTAAATTCTAATGTTTGGTCTCTGATTAGCAAACTTAGTACATTTCAGAAAAAAAATTCCATATTTGAGTTGATATTATCTCAAAATTGCGATTATATATTTCCTCCAATTTGGCAAATAATCTCTTGCATATGTTTCGTCCACTAATATATTTCGAGTAATGTGAGGCTATAATTACTGCATTATTATTTTCTATTTTAAGCAAGAAACTTAATACAGTATCTAATTACTTTATTGTACTAAATCGGACATATAAACGTGTAAAAATCAATATTTAATGTGCTTCACAAAATTAGTTAAATAAATCTAATAAATTTCATTTTTACTCTATGTCTCAATCAGTTAAAAATTGGAAAATATTTTGGAATTGCGAAGAAATATACAAATTTAAGAATGTATGAGAATTTTAAGTCAGGTAAAGAGTTTTGAAAATATATCTTATCGTCGTTTTTGTCGACTAAAAAATCGAAATGTTTGGATATTTTTCACCAAATGGAGAAAAAAATCATTCATCATAATAATAAGTGATAGACAAAATAATTAATCAGATAAGAAGGAGATGTCATTAATATTTCAACTGCCTAATTATTATTGGAGTCGCATAAAGGGCAGTTTTCACATGTTACTACACCGCTCGTCACAAGAAAAAAGAATTTGATTGCCGATTTAATCTAAATATTCACATGGCACTTTCAAGAAGTCTACCAAGTACTCACATGGCACCGGTGAAACAATTTTCAATTTTCAATTTTCTTAGTCATAATTCCACAATTCTTTTCCCCACATTTTAAAATTTAATTTAAGGTATTTGATTTCATAAGATCAATTGTTATGAATGTAGTAGTTAATGCATGTAAATATGTGTGCTCAAAGGGAATTCTTCCCTTCATAAAAATAAAATAATAATATCAATGATCCGATATTATAATGATGAGTAAAATAAATGAGAAAAATGAAACATAAATTATAAATAATGATTTCTCAACTATAAATACGACGTTTATCGACACAATATAAGTCTTTTTACATTTACATTACAACTGAGTTTTGTGAATAAATTTCATATTGACTTTAACATACATCGAAGTATTTGATATATGAACATCTCCGGCTCTCCCAAATCGTTACCATACATACAATATATTTATATATGGTGTGGAGAAAAAATGAGAATAAAAATGACGCTATTCAAAATCTCTATTATTTGATAACGTTTTTATGTCGCATCAATAATAACATGACACAAGGCTCAAGAGAAAAAGTTGGTTTACTTCAACCGTTTTAAGTTTTTAATTGACTCAATATATATAGTTTAATGAGACTTTTAAAAGATAATTAATTCAAAAAACAATTGTAAACACAAATGCTTCATAAGTATAAACAAGCCAAGTGAAGTCAAATTGCTCTAAAATATTTAGGTCCTGTTTGTTTGGTGTTTGGGAAAGTGGTTTGGGAGAGTAGTGGAAGTTTATAAAATAATTTCGATTTGCGTAATTGTTTGTTTAAGTTTTGAGAGAGTGGTTTGATAAATAAAGTAGGTGTAAGCTTTTTTGAAAAAAAGTTAGGTTGTAGGTGTAAGACTTTATGTCAAATCATATTTGTTATGTGAGATAAATTGTGTAAGAGATAAATTATTTTATGTCAAATCAGAGTAGATTTTGTATATGTTTCGTTTAGAGATAAAAAAATTGTTGTTTGTTTGGCTTTTGAGGAAATAGTTTGAGAAAGCTGAGAGGTAAAAAAATTATTTCAGAAAATTGAAAACATGTTTGTTTGGCATTTCCCAAACCCAAAATAATTTTGGAAAACGCCAAACAAACATACCCTATAGAATCTAATATGTCAATGAACCGTTTGAAGTCACACACTTACTGATAAATGTAACTACTTTGAACACAAAATTGAAAATTCATATAAATTTCTTTAGAAGTACAAATTGTTGCATTCAAACTAAGCACGTGAGGCAAACTCTGACAAACTTCCAAAACAATACTCCAAATTTTATTTTTATTTTATAGTTAGAAGAATTTGAATTTTAAGCTATGATCAATTGACTTTAACATAATAGTGGTGTCACATGGGGATGTGACCTTGAAATTCGTTCATTTGATTTAAGAAAACATATATAATAAAACAAAATATTAGTAAACTTAACTAAGGTGATTTCATGATTAAAATGCTATAATCATTTGGTCGGTACACCTGAATTAATAGGTCAGTGCCATCCAATTTCTCTTTTACTATGTAAGACTTCAATTTTTTTGGAAATTAATTATACGGGTAAATAGCTAAAAGAATAAGAAATAAAAGTTAGAAAAACATATTTAACTTTTACTAAACTCCCCTATTCAATTTACCAATATTAATGATATGAAGCAACAAAATCTTTTATTGTGGTTCTTACAATAAAATAAATTTTGTTCGATCCTAACTCAATTGTATCAAAATTATATGTCTGGCTGATAAACGTACCCCCTAATATTTTTAATTATTATTGTGAAATATGTGCAAACATATACTTAACATGTAATAACTTAATTATGGTCAAATTAAATTTGAAGGATTAATTGATATAATTATTGTAGCACATTAGCATGCTTGTAATAATAATATTAGCTATGATAAACGTTTTTCACTTCATGAGTGATTTTGATGAGTTCCATAAACCATCGAGCGTGCATACACATAAATTCACAAACAAAGGAAAATTAGATTTGTAATTCGTGGGGTTGTACACAAAGTACAAGAACATGATCACGCCGAATACTTTTCGTCAATATAATTTGTAAATTAAGTTGTTAAATATTATTTTGGCATATTTTGTGAAGAAAATGAAGAAAAATGTATTAAATGTTGGGGTCTAGAATTATAAGACCAAATCTTGTGTAATCTTTTCTACTTAAGTTAGCTTTTAAGGTGTGGTATATCGAGTTTATTTATGTGGACTTAGCTCAATTCATGTATTTAATAGATACGAGAGTCACATGTCAATATGGATCAACTCCTTCGACGATGACTTTCTTTTGTCCTTCACGTGTTGGATTTTATTTTTCACTCAAAACTTACATTTCGCCTAAGTTCAGTTTGTCATCGTATGCATGTTGGGCCTTTACTTACACATAACAATTTACAAGATTGAAACTTTCATATTGTCATGTGTCATTAAGACTATGTGATTATATATGGTTTTGGACAATCTTAACTGTTCAAGCTAGTTTTTTAAGTGAATTAGACCCAAATTTATTTAGGTGGACTTAATTCAATCTACCTTAATTATTGACATGAGATCATATAATTTCTTTAATCAAAATTCCAAAAAATTGTGAGACAAATTACATCGAATCGTGACATGGGGTTGGATCAATTTGTGGGATCGTGAGGAGATCATTGAACCTAAGAACATGGTTATTAACTCAAACGTTTATATATAGCTACATAAAAAATATCCATATAAATGTCATGGTCTCATGGATGATTTTTTTTTTTTTTTTTTTTTTTTGGGTGGGTTGGAGGGGGGGAGGGAGGGGGGGGGGGCGGACCACCGCCGGAAAGGCAGAAATTTAACACCATGGGTAAGGCGGTTTTGTTGTCCCTAGAAATTCACCAGGCACGGTGGGGCTGCACAAGACCACCGGTTTCTTGGGGGGATGGACATGCAACATTTTATCACTTTCTTGTCTTCATTCACCCTATTATAAATTTATAATAGCTTAAATTAGATGAACAAAAATAAATCTCCATAAAAAAAATCAAAAAAAGGAAAAAGGAAAAGTAAACAAGGAACGAGGGCAAATCTCCTAAGGTAATAAATGAAACGAGTTAATGATTGTTTATCCCATGTGATGTTCATAATATTTAATTTATTTCATGTGATTTTCAAAAAAAATATACTTTACTTTCTTACACTCTTATAAAATGTTCAAACTGTCTCCCACACATTTCAAACCTGAAAAAAAATACGATTTAATAAAAATATCTTCCATTATTTACTATATATATACTTAAACCTATTTTAAACTTGAAAAAATGAAGTACTTTACCTTTGTATAATATGTGGACCAATTTATTTATTAATTATAAATATCCCAATGATCTTGATTAAGAAATCAGTCCCCTAGTTTAGTAGGAATAATGGATAGTTAAAGCCTAACCCAAAGTGGTTTCCGGAAAAAAGGATTGTTCACTACTTTATTGTTTATATGCATGGGATAAAGGATTTGAGAATAATAAATTATTTACTTTAAGATTCAATAGAAAAAATTATGATAGATTAAATTCCCTTTTATGACAAGGCATGCATGCATGATAGAGGATTTTGGATTGGTAGGGCAGAGAACTTTACACAAACGCATGATGACTAGTAATTATTATTTTGTATTTGGAAAAGCCTAGTAATTAAAGTAACTACCACGCAATTTGTTAAACGCGACCGAGCTACTTATATATGAGAGACTATTTGGTACAACAGCTGTATAGATAATGTAGTGCAGCAAACGGTTGCATATCAATACATGATGAAGATGAAATTATGGAGCCAATTTTTTCTTAAATTTATGGATTGAATTTAATCTTTTTCTTGAGTTATACCATGTCACTCATACAACGGATGAACCAAATAATTTACTCTTTTCTTGAGCTCTCGGCTCTTCCCAATCTACATGAAAATTATATTAGGGATGTTCTCTCAAGTGATGATTTTTCTGACTTGAAAGAGATTAGTGATCTTGGTAAGATGATTGCAACTAAAAGACATTTCGCATTCTCGTTGGTTTACAAACTTGTAACACTGACGTTTATTTTACCCGTTGCAACTTCATCAGTTGAGAGAGCATTATTTGCTATGAAAATAGTAAAGAATCGACTTCGTAACTGAATGGGCTATCAATGGCTAAATGATAATGTAGTTGTCTTTATAGAGAGACATATTTAGTAGTAGTATTTTAAAAGATGCTATCATGGATCAATTTCAAAAATGAGAAATCATCGTGGTCAATTATTAATGTAAATACGTAGATATTTAGGTTATTTTGGGACTATAACATGGTATCATATGTAATTAAAGTATCTCGTAGGGGTTAGTTTGTCAAACTCCACCTCCTTGATTTTATATTACATCATATATTTTCTCGTGAATATAAAATTTAAGTTTGACTGTTTGATTGAAATTTTTTTTGTACTATTTTAGTCCCTAAGTTCTCAAAAATTATGGATCCGCCCGTGATACAAATATATGCATTGGTTGGATTGCTTTCTTAATCTCTATTTATATATAGAAAAATTAAATGAAAAAATTGATGATTCTCAAATTTCAAGCGTAGACGATATAATTCGTGAGTTCAAGTTTCACTATCAGCTATTTAAAAAAAAAAAATTTGATATATTGAACATCTCTCTTCTCCACATCGCAAATAACGCTTACAAGTGAAGATGCATATTAAGTAATTAAAAATAGTAGTATTAATTTGTTTTCCTATCTATAAGCTTATATTTTTGGACGAGTCGAATAATGTATAAAACCAGCTGTAATCGGTAGGTTGTTTCGCTATAAGCTAATATTTTTTGGATGAGTTGAATATTGTATAAAACCAGTTAGTTTTTTGACTATTTTTATTAATAAATGCACTCATTGATTGTATCTTACTTGAATTCGTAATTTCTTATATTTAAGATGTATGTTGTTTCTGTAAGTGTAATCAACACAATATTTCTAAGAAAGGGACCTACTGACTCAATCCAGATACAACCCAGTTTTGTTCCGGACCATTTATTTCCTAATCCATTTTGATCCGTATAAAATAACCCATATTTGACCTGGGCGAATTTTGACCAGCCCAAACCCAAACCGGCCTATTAGGGTACGTTACTTATGGATAATAATAATTAAATAAAGTCTTAAATATTGGCAATCCAGTTAATGTAGCAAGCAAAATAGAGATCACACCACAAAATTATATCATATTCTAGCTTTTGACCTAGAGGACAAGAACAAACTACCACAAAATTTGTGAATTGAAATTTCAGCTTAAACAGAGTGATGAACATCTTACTGCAGTCATTGTACAAGATTACTTTTTAATATCTCGGTCGCCTTGTCCCCCTGGAATGTGAGAAAAAAATAAGTAACCAAAGTACATAACGCATTTTTCAAACTCCAATAGAATCGCATATTACCTAGGAGAGCGGGAGCAGGAGAAGGAACGAGAACTAGAGTGCGAGCGAGAAGGAGAACGAGATCGTGAATGATGTCTTCTTGAACTCCTACTCTTGCTCGGACTCCGACTCCGACTGCGCCTGTATCTTCTGTTAAAAAAAGAAATGCAACCACCAAATTAACGACAATAACATAGTATCACCGTGAAGATATACTCTTATTTCAAATATTATTTATTACATTATAATAACAATATACTCATAAAAATAGACAATCACATTTACCAGATTATCGTTTCCTAAAGAAAAAAATCTTTCACAAATAATTACTGGGTTCTACAATTGACTCAATAGATAAATACCGTTATGTAACTCTAACTTTAATGTAGATTCATAAAATGATCTATACTTCAATCTTTAGACCCAAAAAGCCAACCCAGATCACTATCAACCAGACACTCAAATATCTACACATATAACCTGTTCTCTTAATTTTATTTATGAGTATTCTGCAGACATTGACTAATTTCTATTGCCTGATCTTGTGGAAATCACTACACTGAATTAACAATCCAAACTTTTTTTCCTACTACAAAACATTGAAAAATGAAGAACACAATTGCCTTTGTTAAACTAGTGTGCGAGCAATATATTTTTAAGTCATTTAACCAGCTGTCCTCTTCTATTATAAGGTTGGGCGACCAAAATGAAGATATCTCAAATTATTAGTTTACACTAGTCAATCGATTATGGCAAGCCTGAAAATCCCTGTCTCCCCGAACTAAAAGTGCTTAAATATTTCATCTTTAAAAAAAAAATAACAAAAACCTACGCACTGCAATTCACATGTACTGATAATGTGTCCTCATGCTGCAGATGTGCAAAATTAGTATACAACTATTAGTACCTAGGCGAGCGGCTTTCACTCCTGCTTCGGCTTCGACGCTTGTATCGGCTTGCTTCTGCAAGTTTTTCAAGCCTCTGCTTTTCTTGTTCTCTTTTCTTAGCCATTTCAACAGCTGTGTCTTTTTTAACTACAATGACAATCATTTGACGAAATACTGCACATCATTAATCATGCAATGACATTGAATGAATTAAAAATAATGATATCATAGCTCTTGTCTGCTTTTGATAACAAGTGGCTGCAAATTTTTGGGGGTTTGGGTGCTTCACTTCTAAAATAAATTATGCGAAATATACTTTGTTTGTTTAGCTGTTTGTCCATGATCCGTTTAAGTCGTTCTTGAGGTGTTTCCTTCTTCTCCCCCTGTGGCTTAGAGAGACTCGCACTACTGGTTGCTTTGCTCAACTTTGCTAGTGCTGAGGATGTGCTGCCAAGAGTAAGAATGATGCA
Organism: Penstemon davidsonii; assembly: GCA_034814905.1. Taxonomy (NCBI): domain Eukaryota; kingdom Viridiplantae; phylum Streptophyta; class Magnoliopsida; order Lamiales; family Plantaginaceae; genus Penstemon; species Penstemon davidsonii. Next base: position 13,995,569 of record JAYDYQ010002688.1, read on the forward strand.
GAATAGTAAATACAGCATGGAGATAAATATCCAAAAAACACATTTATCTAAGGCAAACAAATATGAATGTTAGAAGAGTTACCTAGGTGTTTTCAACAGCTTGAGATTTTTTTCTTTCTCAGGTGATACACCAGATGCGGGATCTATATGGAGGGCCTCAAGTATGCGACCAGACGGTGGCCTGCATGAAAGCACAAGCATTAGAGACACACTTTATGTGATTTCCAGTAGCTTGGATGCAGTCATATGATGTCCAATTTTTTAAGGGTAAAAGAGCTCCAACAAGGAAGCCCCTTCTTTCATCACCCTGGCAGTTATGTTGTAACCTATGTATGGCTTATTATGAACCACAAAATTTGGCCCGGATAACAAAATCGAGGCTAAGCTGCAGAAGAGTAATGATTGACCAATCTATCTTTGCAATAATTAAAGGTCGAGTGCTCCGACCGGTTCAAAGTATCAGCTTGAGATGAAGGAGAAGGCGGTGGAGAATAGCCTTCGAGCTTTGGCTCATCACCCCCAAATTCAGTAATAAACTCTATTTTAGGACCACTATCTTTGCTTCGATGAGGTTCAACAGGATGCAGTCCACGAGAATAGCGCCTTGATTGCGACGGAGAATATGAGCGAGACCTTGACCTACCCAAGATAAAAAAAAGTAAGAACATTTTAATTAGTATAAATAGATTAGTGATTCTTAAAGGTGAGAATTTCATGCAGTCCACCTTCTAGAACGTGAGTAAGCTTCATAAGTAGGACTTCGCCTAGAGTCCCTGCAAATTATCAGATCAAGAATTAAAGGAGGAAAACATGATAAATTGTCCTATTTCAAAATTAGACTAGCGGTGTGTGCTAGTAATTGTCGAAAATGATATTCATGACATCTACCGGTAGGGATCATGATGAACCACTTTAGTTCCAATTATCATGGCAGCTTCTCTATCTTTTTCTCTTCCCATATGAGAAGCTTTCCTTCTCTCCTTGCGACTCAGCTTCCTCTGTTAAATTCATCATCGAGCAGGATAGAATAAAATATAGCTGCATTGACTCATTGAGACATAATTATGATCCCAAACAGAACACTTACAACCGACGGATCTCCCTTGATGACCTCTTTCTGCCTTCTTTCCTCTTCTTTAGCCTTCTTATCCATATATACAAGCCAACCATATCTCTTCACTCCAAAATCTTTAGCAATTGACTCCATTAATTCATCATTGCTATCATCACTGTTGAAATCTTCCTCCTCATCATCTTCATCATCCTCTTCCTCGCCATCCGAATTTTGAGCATCTTCCTTTGCGTCTCCATCATATGAAAAACCAACTTGAGAATAAGACCCTTTGTTTTGTGGAGGTTGAACCGCATGAGATTTACTGCTATTGCAGTTGCCATTAATCAGTCAAAAGTACAAAATAAGGTTATACATATACTTAAGTATGCAAATTATGTAGTCATTTCTATGAATACTAGGCAAATGCAATTGAATTTGAAATGTGCGACACAAATAAAAAATTGATATTTCAAAATTTTGAGACATTATTGTAGAATTTCTACCTGTCAGATCCAAAAGCTGCAGTTATTTTGGCCTCCATTTCTTGGTTAACATGTTGCAGACCATCGTCATCAGTAACTGCCAAAAAATTTGTTAGTGCCCAAAAGGTGGAGTTGGAGCGTATCCTTGCAGAAGCCATGACTAACTAAAAGAATACTTTTACTATAAAATGTTACATAAGAGAAAGTAAAGATTCAAGAATCTAACAGACGACTTGTACAAAACCAAAAAGTACCGACATCCTCTACGCCGATGCTTAATTAAATCCCGGTAACGCTCAAAATTAACAAACTCTTCTAACTCTTCCTCTTCTTCAGTTTTTTCAGGAACCCGAAAACGTCGGGAACTACTATCTCGAATAAAATCAAGAAGAGCTCGACCATCAAATCTGCAAAGAAAATATTATTTATTAAATCAGACAAGCCCCCAATAGCCTCACTGGTCTTCTTCTAATATCATGAAAGCTAGTTATTGCACTTCTATTTACACCAAGGTAAGCAACTCAAATGACTTTACCTGTCAATCAATACATCCTGCTTCCCATTCCAAGGTATCCTGATTAAAGGAAAAATGGTTAGCGCTGCATTCGATGAGAGAATGGCATAGTATAATCTTGAGGCAAGTGGGAAATGAACACAGAGTATACTTGATTAAAAAAGTTTAAAAGTCCTACCTAGTTCAATATATTTTGATATCTATCTGAAATTACATTTGAAGATGAAAAAGGTGAGAACTTAATACAAATTATGTTTCTAGGCAATAATAAATTTTAGTTTTTATGATTATCAAGTTACAGTGATTCACCTGTATCTGCATAACTTGAGTTTATGAGCAGACGAAACTCAAAAAATGAGAGAAAAAAGACCACCTATCAGTTTATGTTTAATCCCAACTTAAAGCAAGGAAAGAACTGTGCACAACCTAATAAATGTATGTTTAATATCAACATCAAGCAAGGCATGAGAAATGCTTGGATATACAATCACCAGGTTCTGGAAATGAACTCTTGCAACCTTTGGAATCATCCACATATAAAAGCTGGAAACCTAACATCAGAGATTAAAGCTTACATGTACATAATCAAGTATCCACTAAAAACACCGTAAACTTTCGAGCCAACCGAAACAAAAATTAGAGTACTTTCTACCTCAATTTGTTTCTTCAGTTTACAATAATGTTTCCATAAAATTCTCGAAAATTCCTATAATTTAACTGGTCGACACATACCAATAATCGACATTCTAATCCATGATTATAGCAAATTAGCAATCAATTTACAGCACTAATCATTCATAGACAAACAAAAAACCTTAATTTTCACTCGAAAACAATAACAAAGCACACATAAACCTAAATTTGCATATAATATGTGGCATTACTAAAAACCTAATTCAAAGGAGACGAAACAAGCATCTGCACTTAACGAAATTTTTTGTTCAGAAGGATAAAACAAATAATTATAGGGTATAATATATGTTGAATTCGTACAGGCCCTGCTGATCCTCAGTGGCTTGATAGAGGGAATCATCGCGGTATATGCGGCAATGTGATCCGACGGCCTGGATCGACTGCTGAGGATCTCCGCGCCGCTTAGCCAGATATACGGCTCGGCGCTGAGCCCGCTTCCGAGCCGCGTCCATCATGTCGTGCACCTTCTTCTCCGACCTCCGCGCCTCGTGCCACATGATCGTTTCCTTATCAGTATTTGATTCCAATCGAGTTTCCTAATGAATTTTTTTGACGGATTGGATTTCGATTGTTCGGATGGAACCCTAGGAGTGTAATATTATTTGGGCGTCAATATTGCGACCATGGAATATGGTTAATTACATTTATTAATCTCAATACTCAAAGAATAAACATTGTGATATAAAATTAAATGGATTAAGATTTTATTTATTTGGTATGTTCTGCTAGTCAATTAATTCAATAACATAAACATCTCCCCATGATGTAGGAGCAAGATTCACATTCTAGTTACTAGACTTATGAGTCCTTCCAACGAGGCTATCACAACACTGTGCTCGAGCAACGAGTCGATTACAAATAAAAGGTCTCGCAAAGCGGATAACACCTATGGTAAAGACTCGTCTTTAAGCAACTCACAAAAAAACCAACATGAAGAGCAACCGACTAAACTTAGTGAACTCTAGTCACGAAGTACAAAGCAAAGGCGCCTCGAGGCGTTAGACCAATCCACAACGGAGTAAATGCTCACTTAATTTAATTAGCGACCCGATACCCAAAAACTACTGCGCCCTCAAGATAATCATCTCCATAGAGGACTCCGATTGTGAGCCTCCTACTTATTAGGAAGAGATCTGACAAATCAATCTCTCCCACTCTTTCAGGGGACGTGCATCACCCAACAAGGGAACTCTCATGCAAGTACGTTAAGATTCCCCTAAATCTGGGATTTAAATACCTAATTCAACCCACCTCGCAGGATTAAATACCCCCAAGTATGACTGAATAACCATTTAATCTCTCTTTATGTACTGCACATAATTTTCTGCAATTCATTTTAAAGTTTTTCGGCTACATCTTGCTGACTTAAGCATTGAAAAAGGCTATGTCGGCAACCCCATCGGCGCGTGGTCTTTGTTTTGCAGGATTTGGAGCACGGAGTATCCTTATTCTTGAAATAGAGCATACCGGAACAGGATTTTCGGTATCACACCCACATCACCATATTTTTCTGTGGAAACCAATGGAAATTTAAATCCATGGTAGCATAAGAATGAGTGATTATTTCGTGCATGGCTGCACATATAATACAATGTAACAAATGAATCATATTTATTCAGATTATACTACGATGGGGATGAGATTGTGGAGTCAATTTCTCCTTGAATGTATGGACTATATACAGTTTCCTTCATATGCTACATCATGTTATCCCTACAACGGATGCACTAATTGTTTTTTTTTCCCAATTAGAAGCACCATAAGAACACCAACCGATCGCTACATATCTGTTGGCGAGTCTATACCAACAAGGTTGCTCGTAAAAACTAACTTAGTTGTCCTAACATAATTTATCAAAATAATCTAATTAACTGCACCACATTATATGCATTCACAACATAAAATTTCTCCATTTATAATTACTATTTATTTCTTCAATGAATTTATAGGTACTATTTAAATATACATCCCTAGATATTTTGAAAATTTATTATATGCATTGTATTACTATGATAAGACTTGTCGAAGAAACATGATTTCAATTTACCTTATTCAAGAAATTAAATAATATTTGGTGTAACGGTTGACTGTATATTTTATTTAGTCAATGAGACCCGATGAAAATTAATCATCTTTAATTAATTATCGAAAAACACGAAGAAGAAAAGAAAAAAATCATTCATAAAAAAGGAAAGGAAATTATCAAAGAACAAGTCATCATGAGTGGGACCAATCAATTATCAGCCTGCAGGAAAAAAATGCAGTATTAAACCCAACCATTAGTCAACACACGCTTTAGTTTCCCACACCACCGCCGAGAAAGAGAGCTCTCCGCCTCCCCCAACCTCAGGGGTTGGCCGCCGCCGCCGCGAACCACCAATCCCATGTTTCCTCCACCAACAAATCCCTCTCTCTCTGTTCATCAGCCTCACCTGACCTCGTCTCTGTACAAACAGAACTCGTGGTCCCCTGATTCCTACCGCGACGAGGCGTGGCTGCGGCAGAAGAACCGCCGTAAGCGGCGGAGCAAGAGCCTCACCGATGAAGATGTCGATGAACTCAAAGCTTGCATTGAGCTCGGCTTCGGGTTCGACTCCCCTGAAATTGACAAGCGCTTGTCCGATACTTTTCCGGCTTATGGACTCTACTATGCCGTCAATAAGAATTACAACGACGCCGTTTCAAAGCCACCTCCACCTCCACCGCCACCGCCGCCGCCTCATTCGAAGTCTCTGTTTTCTCCAGCCCCATCGGAATGCGACACTCTGTCACCCCTTGGAAGCCCCCACACCATTTTCGGACCTGGTATTAAATTCACTTTAACTATATTGTTAATTTTCTCTCTGCTTATATAATTAGCCTCAATATATATAATTTTCTTGATTTTATTTTATTTTATTTTTGCACAAATTTTGAATTTTTATTATGTTACATGATTATTTGGGTTTACATTGAATTTTTCTCCAAAAATTATGAATTGCTGCATTAGATTTCCGGGTTAAATGCTTCAATGATTTCAAGAACTTGGCCAAAAAGGGGAGATTAAAACATGAGACTCATTATTGAATTAACCAGTTGAGGAAATAAGATTTATCTTAAATTACAAGGAAATTTGATTGTTTTGTTGGGTAATAATAATTAACTAATTCAAAACTTTTCTTTATGGATTTATTTTTTATCGTGCTAACAGACACATTGTTTAAATTAAATTTATTTGGATTTTGTATGAGCTATAAATCTGAATTTGACTTGATTGTCTAACGAACCGAGCTCGAATAAGCAAAAAAATCAAGTGACATCATAGTTTTATAGGAGTATATATTTTCTTAACTTTTAACTTATATATATGGAGTTGAACTTGGATTGAACTTCGAAGATTATTCAATGAAAAATTAATATTGTTCAAAGTTGTTTGATATCATGTATAACAAATTTATTTATTATAATTGATAAACTAAATTTTGAATATTCATGTTAGGAAAATTGATTAATGGTCTTTAATATTTAATATCTATTTTTCTTGGGTCAAATCCAATCTTTAATATTTACCTAAAAAACAAACTACTAGATATATCTACTAATTTAATTTAATTAAATTTTGTTATGTTTTTGTTGACTAGGGGAAAATCCACAGACGGTGAAGACAAGGTTGAGGCAATGGGCACAAGTAGTTGCTTTTGCAGTGCGTCAATCTCCGAGTTGACTCATTTAAGTTTTCAATTTTGTTTTTAATTAAGGTTTTCCTAAAATTAAGCAAAGGACAGAAAAGTCGTAATTAAATATCAACCACCACCTCCATCTTCTTTAATTATAGTTTTTGTACTACAATAATTTCATATTACTATTTCACCGGCGCCACCTGTCCGCCACCAACCACTACTTTCTTGCACGTTCGGTAATCCAACGCTATATATAATTATAGTACCATATTATTATAAACTCCCACTTTTATAATATTACGTACGCCATAGATCAAAATTTTAATTATTTCTATCGAAAATATCAAAACACGATTATAGTTTTTGAATTAGTAGAAACGAAAATAATGTGTAGTTTGTAAACTTGTATTTTTTTATTTTTCTTAATTAGTAACCTAATCACAATTTTTTTTAATATTTTCAATAAAAGTATGATATTTAAATAAGTTCAACATACTCTAAAATCAGAATTTTTATCCACTATGTACTTTAGTATTTGTTAGATTATATTTCCTCTTTCCTTTAATTTTCACTACTATTTTCTTTTTAAAATGTCTCAAAATAACATCCACTTTTTATAAATGAAATTATTTTTTCGAACAATACCCTCTCACAAAAAGTAGTGATTTGAAAACATTAACTTTCAATCACTACTTTTAAGAACATTCATGTAAAAATATCTAATTTTTCTACCTTTTTAACTTTTATTTAAAAATTCGTGTTAAAAGTGAAATGAAAAAAATTGGGATCGGAGCAAGTGTATAACTTTGACCAAAGTGTGAAAACGTCTCAAGTTATAACTTTGGCCTTTTTTCTTTTTGTCCTTTTGGTTTAAAAATTGACCAAAGCATGTTTGTTTTTCTTATCAAATGAGAATTTAATTTTATAACCAAACAAAAGTTAATGAGGGGATATCCCTGGTCAAAATATTAAACAAAACAAGGCAATTATTTATGGATTGGTAATATTAACCGGCTGATAATGACCAACAGGTGATTGGTCTAAAGGAATGGACTAGTCACTACAAAGTAGCGGACTCATAATCGAATCCTTGTTGGGAGAGGTACCCACTTAATGTGTCCAACCCGTCTCGAAAGGGATTAAATCATTGGGAAACCAAAAAAAAAAACCGGCTGATAATGAACCTGTTAGCTTAAAATTATCGGAAAAAGAAGAAGTTAATAGTCTATATGGATTGGTTATCACCGGTTTAGTGAAGGCCAAAATCAATTATAATGAAGTAATTAGACAAAAATTTCGCGAAACTAAGATTACAAGTCTTCAATAATTTTGTCAAAATTAGGACATTTCAACTAATATACATTTCATGTAACGTTCTAACACAGTTAATTTTGTCAAACATTTCATTACTTTAACTTTTAAGAGACCCAGCCACATAATAGTCCAAATAGTAACACAAATAAACAATATCGATTAGTCTCTATCTTATTGATATTTTTTGCTTCCATAAATTTCGTGTATATATTTAACTTAGGAGAAAGAAAGAAAGACGTAACTCAAGTTTGACCTTAGGAACTTACTGAAAATTGGTCAAGTATTTATACTATATATAAAAAGAGAAGTGTAACATCAATTTTTTAATTTTTCTATTTTATCCTCTTTTTTTTAGAGAAAATATTTACAAATATTTAATTAAGTAGCTTTCTAACTCCTTCACTTCTCTCATTACATTATATTTATTAATAAAATTTACCATTCACTCTTTCTTTGAAATTTGAATCAATTATAATCCTTATTTTTGTGCTTAAAAAAATTATGCACGCGATAATGCATGCTAAAGATAACTAGTATTAAATAGTATATGTGAACTCCACGAAGAAAAATATATGAGCGATAAGAATATGCATGATGCATGGGCATCCAAATTTTGAGAGTTTGAGGAATCTTTGTATAAATATCAGTGAAATTCATTAAAATTGATGAATAAACTATATATTTATATAATAACACTATAAATTAAAATAGATTGTAAATAAGAATTATATCTAATTATAACAAAAACATAAAAAATTATCGAAATTGTATATGACATTCTTTCATATCATAAAACTTATTTATGGAATATAATCAGCCTTACGTTTCTCAATAATTTTCTTCTCAAATATAATGTATTTTTTTTTACTCTAAATATAATGTAATTAGTAACCAAACAGTCTCCATATGAGAAGAATTTTATTCAATGTGTTCAATGCGGCTATCTAAGGAGATATTATTTGATACAATCTTTGCGCCATCGTCCGTGTAAAATTTGCATTTCTACAAATACGTTTGAATTTTCATTTTGACCGGCTGAACCAAAATCTTCTAATTTCCTCCACAATTGCTCATTTGCATCAACTTGGTAGTAGATTATTGTTAATGAACCTAATACTTAAAATTATCGGGAAAAAGAGAACTTAAGAGTCTATATGGATTGGTTGTCACCGGTTACATAAAGGCCAAAATCATTGTAATGAAGGTTAGACATAATTTTCGCGAAACTAAGATTACAAGTCTTCAATAATCACCTCTAGCCTTCAATACAAAAGTCACAAATGAGCTTATCAAGGTGTCCTTCAAAATATGACATTTTTTTTTAATAAATCTTCAAAATATGACATTTCAACTAATTTTCACTTTATATAACATTCTAACACAGCTAATTTTGTCAAACATTTACTTTTAACTTTAAAGAGACCCAACCACATAATAGTCCAAATAGTAACACAAATACACACAATATAGAATTATATAGTGGTCCCGATCTTGTTTATATATTTTTCTCTTCCATAAATTCGTGTATATATTTTACTTCGGAGAAAGAAAGACGTATAACTCAAGTTTTACGTTAGGAATTTATTGAATATTGCTTCAATATTTATACTATAGATAAGAAGAGAAGACATGTAATCATGTCACGTTAAATCAATTATTTTATTTTTCTATTTTACCTTTAATATTTACAATTGTCTAATTATGTAGTTTTTCAACTCCTCCACGTCTCTTGTTATTTTTATTAATAAAATTTACTTTTCACTTTTTCTTTGAATCAATTTCTAAAAAAAATCCTTATTTTTGTGCTTAAAAAATTTATGTATGAAAAAACGCATGCAGAAGATGACTAGTATTAAATATATGTGAACTCCACGAAGAAAGATATATGATCGATAAGAATATGCATGGTGCATGAGAATTCAAAATTTGAGAGTTTGAGGAATCTTTATATAAATATCAGTGAAATTCATTAAAATTGATAAATAAACTATTTATTTATATAATAACACTATAAATTAAAATAGATTGTGAATAAGAATTATATCAAATTATAATTAAAAAAATGAAAAATTATCAAAATTATATATGACGTTCTTTTATATAATAAAACTCATTTATGGAGTATAATCAGCCTTACGTTTCTCAATAATTTTTTTCTCAAATATAGTGTATTTTTTTACTCTACATATAATGTAATTAGTAACCAACAATCCCCACGTGAGAAGAATTTCATTCAATTCAATGTGTTCTATGCGTCTATATAAGGAGGTATTATTTGATACAATCGTTGCATGGATGACGTGGTGTAACAAACGGTTGGTATTTAGTCAAACTAGTGTTTACATACTAATACATGGTGATGATGATATTATGAAGCCAACTTTCTCTTAAATTTGGAAATTGAATTTAATTAATTATGTGTTGTACCACGTCATTAATACAACGGATGCATAAGGATTAAGTCGATCAAATGATTAAATATCCTCGAAAAAGAAAAAGAAATCTATATTGGTTTGTTTAATGGGCTCTTGTTTCTAAGATTTTCTAGAAACGTAATGTCACTTTCTTTGACCGCCCCATTATTTATTTAATTATTTCCCTTTCTCTTCGGCCTCCTCCTTTAATAAAGCCACTAAGAAAGAAAGAAGGGGAATTCGCATTTCTCCACAGAAAATTATCTTTATTTCCCTTTTGGGAATAAAAGTCATGATGAAAAGAAGAAGATGAAAATTAAAGCCAATGGAAGTTGCTAAAGTACCAAAACACGATCTTGTTCATTCTCGCGTTTTTCTGTTCGGATTCTACTGCTGGGGTTGGGAATTTCTCACTGCACTTTTGCTTTTTAGTTGCTGATCCAACAATTTATCTGCCAAAACTCCATTACTTAATATTTTTATTTAATAACTTGAGAAATTAGATTTTCTTCTTTTTAATTTAATATTTGGTGGCCGGGGTGTGAGAAATGACGCAAAGGTCTGTACCGGCGCCGTTTTTGACGAAGACGTACGATTTGGTGGATGATCCGACAACAAACGATGTCGTTTCGTGGAATGAGAGTGGTACAACGTTTGTGGTATGGAAAAATGCGGAATTTGCGAAATATTTGTTGCCGAATTATTTCAAGCATAATAACTTCTCCAGCTTTGTTCGCCAGCTCAATACATATGTAAGTCTTCTTGTTCTTCTTCATTTCATTTGTTGATAATAATTGGTAGTATTATAATAAATCTTTATTCATATTTTTATTTTAGTATTTTTTATATGTGCACATTTTATGTTTCTTTTCTAAGATTAATTAATTAATGTACAAAGCTCAAAAGTAGTTGAACCTAGCTACTTTTTGCATCAAGTTACTCCATTGTAATAACGTTCACCCTCTGTCCAAATTTTTTCACATTTGGTACAGAATCAAATTGATTAATTATATTAATTAGCAGCTAATTATTTTTTTTGTTTTTTTAATATTTTGAAATCTTTGTATTATCTTAACTTTATTTAAGTTGACTAATTGCCATGACAAAAAGAAGGGCTACAAATCTAGTATTTCAAAATTAGGTACTAAAACACATTTTGACCTACTACAGTGTTAGTGTTATGATACATGGATTAAAATTTTCATTCTTTTTCTTTGAAGACAAATAGTTATTTTTTTTTCAATCGGAACCAAAATATAGAGTATCTTCTAGTTTATATTTTTTTAAGATTTTATCGAAAAATTTCAAAAAATTTGAATTTTTTTTAATATGTATTTGGCCAAAGCTATTAAGAAAATTATTAAAAAAAAAAAAAAAAGGCTACTATGAAAATTAAATTTTATTGTGTACTATGACTATTACACCACCAACACACAAATTTAATTACCATCCCATCCACATGCAGAAGTGTGAATTCGGGGGCTCCGTACTTTGAATTTGGCACCGGATGCTTCCTTGGTATTACTATCAAATTAAATTTCTTAGAATTTAGGTGTAAGAAATTTAATAATGTTGAATTGTTGATACGGGACTAAGATTTATTTGTATTAGTCAATTTCATATGATGTGTAAATGATAAGATGTTGTATAGAATACTTTTGGGTTCCAAGTGCCTAAGTCAACTTAGATACAATACAACCTTCTTAATTATTCCATATGCTTGTTTTGGTAATACTATTTTAGGAGAGTTTTCATTTGGAAATACTTATATTGCTGAATAAAAAATTGAATTTAGAGATTGAGAGATTTCTTTGAAAGAAAATATTGTGTAATGTAGAACAATACAAGCAAGTACATATTAAGGAGGAGTATCCAAAATCTATAAATATTATCCAAAAAAAAGGGGCACTACATGTAAATGTTTCTCTTTAAATTCTTTTAACATCGTAGAATTAAAGTAAACTTATATTTTCAGTCCCACATAATTGGACTTTCAACATTTTTAGTCCTGTACTTTATGTTAAACAAATTGTGTACCTTATGACTCAATAGAAGCAGCTTCGGGGGTCAAAATTGTTAAACAAAGACTATTCTATGAGATTAAAAGTGCAAAAAATGTAACAAACTAAAGCTTAGGACTAAAATTGCAATACAAATTTATAAAAGTACGGGATCACAAGTGTTGAGGATCAAGTTAATTGGGATCAAAGATTGCAATATTGACTAGAATTAATGAATAGTTAATATTCATGCAGGGTTTTCGAAAGACTGTTCCGGACAAATGGGAGTTTGCCAACGACAGCTTCAAGCAAGGACAAAAAGAGCTGCTCACGGAGATCCATCGTCGAAAAACGGTGGCAACACAAAATCCACGCGGTGCGAGTCGAGGAGCCTCCGATAATCCTATTTCACAAGTAAATTCCGGCGACGACTTTGGCTCTGGCTCCACATCGTCTCCAGACTCCAAAAACCCTAACTTGCTAGATACACAATCATTGAGCCAACTAGCCGACTTGTCAGATGAGAACGAAAAGCTGAGGAAAAATAATGAAATTTTAAGCTCAGAGTTAGCACAGACAAAAACACAATGCGACGAGTTAATAGCATTTTTAACTCAGTCCGTGAAAGTGGTGCCTGAACAAATGAATCGTATTATGAATCTCAGCCACGACCCCGACGTCTCCGGCGGGGTGGGTAGTGGAGATTTTGATTGTGATGATGATGAAAATGAAAATTGTACGAAACTATTTGGTGTAATTGTGAAAAAGAAGAGGGGTTGTGATGAGAATATTGATTATGTTGGGCCACATAAGAAAGAAATGAAACTGGCGATGATTGGCTAAGGGAAAAGATCATGAAGGTTAGCACATTCCACGTGTGTTGGATGTGGTCAAGTAATTATATGCTGTAGTTGTCGTAGGATATTTAAGCTAGAGTAGAGATGCTGTCCAACCGTAAGGCTGGGCTGTCATAAGGTAGAAAAACTACAAATAAAGATATTTTCAGGGTCATCAAAATTGGGTAATTCTTTTCTTTACTTGTTTGTAGAGGAAATGTCTGGAAATATATATTTTTCTGTTTTGTCAAACTTGAATTGTACTTAACTACATAATTTAAGTTCAATCGATTAAAGTTCATTTGAATTTCATTTATCATACATATTAAATAGATTTTAATAACGTTCATACTCTTAAAAGTTTGATTGATTTAATAAGTTAGAAGATGATAAAATATAAGTACAAATATCAAACTATTGGAGTTAGACTTGTTTTTGGTCTAATTAAAGTTTAATTTATTTAAAATTAAATCAAATTCAATCACAATTTTTAACTTCATAAAAGAGAAAAACTAAATCAAAATTTGGTTCATTTACAAGCAAGTGTCACATTTACGTAGCAGGGGATAAAGTATTTTCTTTAAGTTTTAAAATATCATGGACGTAGTTTAAAACTTTTATAAAATTATAGGGATAAAATGCTATTATAGGATTGTATCGAAACATGATGCATACACGATGACGCTGGACTATCATGGCGGGATTACTGGTTGTGTCTCGTGCATCTAAACAAAAACCATCTATGCCAAAAATATTCAAGCACTCAAATCATACGAATCCACATTTCACCAATTATTTTCAGTCTCTATTACAACTATGCCACAAAAGCCAAGACTTAAAGGCCTTAAACTCCCTTCTACTGGTACATGGTTTGATCAAGAACCAACCTTTAATTAAACAATTCATTAACCAATGCTGTCATCTGGGTTTTCCAAATTTAGCACTTTCAGCTTTCAAATCAATACAAAAACCCAGTCTTTATCTGCAGAATTTTCTTCTAAGGAGTTTATCTGATAATGGGTTGTTCCAAGATTTGGTCTGTGTTTATAAAAAGTGTCAAAGAAATTCTTATGTTCTATCCGATAACTATACGTACCCATTTGTTATCAAGGCGAGTGCGGCTTTGAGTGATGTCTATTTCGGTAAAATGATGCATTCTGTTGTTTTGAGAACAGGGTATGGAGAGAATCTTGTTGTTCAGACTTCACTTCTCGATTTTTACTCGAAAGTCGGGGAAATGAACTCTGCACGTAAACTGTTCGATGAAATTTCTCAACCAGATTTGATTGCTTGGAACGCGTTGATTTCTGGTTATTCTGTTAATGGATTTGATTATGAGGTTTTTCGGGTTCTTCAGGGGATGAATGTTATGAATGTGAAGCTTAATTCTAGCACGTTGGCAAGTTTGTTTCCCGTTTGCTCTCGTGTTGGAGTTACTAATATTGGTGTTTCTCTTCATGGATTGGCTTTTAAACTTGGTTACTCTAAGGAGGAATCTTTAGCACCGGCTTTAATTTCAATGTATGCTAATTGTGGGGATCTCTTGGCTGCTAGAAATGTTTTTGATGCTTCAAGTAAAAACAGTGTTGCTATTTGGAATGCAATGACATCGGCTTATACTAGGAACCATAAACCCGAAAATGCTGCAACATTGTTTCAGATGATGTTACTAGATGATGTTAAACCAAATGCAGTGACTTTTGTGTCTCTTCTTCCCTCTTCGGAGAATCTTGGTAGCATTTTGATTGTCGAGTCCTTCCATGCTTACGTAGTGAAACTCGGGTTTGAAAAACAACTTTCAGTTTCCACTGCACTTCTCTCAGTGTATTCCAAACTAGGGAGCATTGTGTCAGCGGAGTTTCTTTTTCGTAATATTCAAATAAGGAACCTCATATCATGGAACTCCATGGTTTCAGCATATGTTGGAAATGGCCTATGGGAACAGAGTTTTGATGCATTTTGTTCCATGCAGATTGATGGTCTTGAACCAGATGCAATCTCGATTATTAGTATCCTTTCTTCATGCTCTGAATTGAAAGCCACTTTGCTTGGAAAGTCAACACATGCATTTAGTCTTAAAAGAGAGATTGATTTAAATGTGAACGTGTCCAATGCATTCTTGTCATTCTATTGTTCTTGCAATGATTTGTCGTGTTCTTTCAAGTTATTTCACAGAATGGTTGTGAAGAGTGTGGTTTCTTGGAACACGATGATTTCTGGATGTGTAGATAATGGAGAATCAGAGAGAGCAATGCTCCTATTTGATTTAATGAGGCAAGAAAAAGTGAAGTTTGATTTGGTTACCTTGATAAGCATACTTCCCTCTTGCCATGATTGTCAAAGTTTAATGCTCGGTTTAGCTATTCATAGCTATGTGATTAAGACTGCCCTAATAAACGATATTTCCTTAGGTAACGCTCTTGTTAGCATGTATATAAACTGTGGAGAGCTTGATTCAGCAAAGTTACTCTTTCATGATATGCCTTACAAAAGTGTGGTTTCTTGGAATGCTATTTTAACTGGCTGCCGATATAATGACTTGCAAAACGAGACTTTAGAATTGTTTAGTCTAATGATAGAGGAGGGTCAAAAACCAAACTATGTAACTTTGTTGAGTATATTACCTGCATGTCATACCTTTCTACAAGGTAAATCTATTCATGCTTATACTTTTAGGATGATGATTCCATTGGAAACTCCTCTTCTCACATCTCTCATGATGATGTATTCAAGATTTGAGAACTTAACTTCATGCTTGAAGCTCTTTCATATGGGAGAAAAGAAGAGTATTTCTTTATGGAATACTATTATGTCTGCATATCTACTTCCAAAAGAAGGTGTTTCCGTGTTCTCCTTCTTCTGTGAGTTGCTCCAAAACAAAATCGAGCCCGATGATGTTACAGTTCTCAACCTAGTTTCCGCTTGTGTTCACTTAAAGAACTTGCAAATTTCAAATTTGGTCTTGGCTTATGTGGTAAGGACGGGATTCCTTAAAGATATCACTATTAGCAATGCCTTGATTGATTTATATGCAAAATGTGGGAGTGTTTCTTTAGCAAGGACACTCTTTGAGGACTTGCCACAAAAGGACACGGTTTCTTGGAGTGTAATGATAAATACGTATGGGGTCCACGGTAATGGTGAAGAAGCTCTAACCCTTTACTCACAAATGAGACTTCTCGGTTTAAAACCCGATAGAGTTACCTATATGAGTATTTTATCAGCATGCAGCCATGCTGGCCTAGTCGAGCAAGGGTTGGTGGTTTTCGAATCTATGAAACAAGATGGTATATCAGCTGGGATCGAGCATTATGCATGCATGGTGGATCTTCTTGGTAGGATGGGCCATTTAGACGAGGCATATGATATTATCAAGAATTTACCGCGTAAATCTTTTGTCAAACTATTTGAGTCATTGTTGGGTGCTTGTTTAAGTCATGGGAATTATGGACTTGGAGAGGAAATTGGTAAGTTGGTTTTAGAAACGAACCCGAATGGTTCTGGACCTTATGTGATTCTTTACAATATCTATGCAGCTGCAGGGAAGTGGATAGAAGCTAACAATGTTAGATTGGTAATGGAACAAAACCGATTTTGTAAACCTCCCGGTATCAGTCTTGTTGATGGAAATGTAATACATGAGCGGTAATTGTGACATCAAATTGGAAGGCAGGTTCGATTGAGATTGATTGGTCGGTATTTGAGTTGGAATTTCGGGATGAACTGGTGTGGTTGCTCTTTGCTTATGGCACCAGAATGTTGAACTATGAACCTTGTCTCATTTGTGACTTTCTGGGTTTGCTCAGTTATTGTACATAACTTTTGGTATATATATATTTACATGTTATCCAAAAAAAAAAAATTGCACGAGAAAAAATATACTATTCTTGATGGGAAGAGACATCGGGGCCTTTTCTTTTGGCGTTGAACAATGAAAATGGATGGCCAGGAGATGAAATCGGGATTAATTTCCTACGCTTACAATATCTTTTTCTTAGCTTTGTAAACATAAGTAATAATGAGTTCGAAAATTAATTGTATTTCCTTCAATGTAATTAGAATGCATTATTGATTCTAAAAGGTAAAAACTTGATGCAGTTGTTTATGTTTTCTAGGACTATAAACATCAATTTATTTAATAGGACTATCATCTCGTACATGCACTTTTGTCAACTCCCACAAAATGAAAGCAGGTTCAATTAATAAAACGAACTAGCTAAAATTAAAGCATTCCAATAAAATAAGATAAAAAGAAAAGGTTAATGTCAACTTCCTTTGATGCACAATACCAAGAGGAAGACAAAAATGTTACATGACAAAACATCATATTACCCAGAAGCAACTAAATTCATCTACCCATCCACACTTATATAGCATCCCCAACTTAAATTAATATAATAAAACTTTATCTATCCAACTCTTTCAACATTCCAATACATCAAGCCAAGTTGCTAAACAAGAACAGTGTAAAATTTCTGTATCTTACTCGAGAAAACACAATCACCACAATCCCATTCTTTCCCAACTGCCAAATTAATTTATGCTAAGAAGAAGCTCCAAAAATATCACGGCGGTGCCCAAACTAGTGTCGAAGCAAATGTGATGTCTGCTCAGTTAGTGGAGCTCCCAGTAGGGGTCTGTTTGGCTACATATATCTGTTTCACCTTTGAAGCAGGAGCATTAGACTGGTTCCTTCCATGGAAACCACCCATCCTACGATGAGACCATTCATTTCCTGCATTGTTTCTATGAGAAACATCACCTCTTCGATAATTATAGCCAGAAGAATTACCCTGCTGTTGAGTGGCGGATGCATTCTTCTGAGAGAACTGAGCCTTCACAGGACCAGCATTTGGGTGTTTGCCATTATTGCCATGTCGGTTCTCCATTGTGCCAGTTTCAGAAGACGAGCTTTGAACTACAACACTCTGCTGTCCAGATGAGGCTACTAATCCCAGTTCAGAAGGAAACGAGGCAACATTTGTGTCTGAAGCAACAGTAAAAGTTGGGCCGTTATCTGATGGTACTGGACTCCGAGACTCGGAAAACCTATTGGCAGTTACTGCCTGGCCAATGGTATGGCCATGGCTGACTTGAGAAGGCAATGCACCTTCTACTTGAGGATGCAGTGGTCGCGAAACAGGGACAGGGTGAATTTGTGAAGCGGGTATATGCCCCCATCGAGCTTGGACAGACAAATCAGGCGCAGTCTGACAAGAAAAAATACTCTTTATTTAGCTATGAGAGAAGATGAAGCTTAAAGAACATAAAAGGCAAATGTATCATATTACGCTTCCATCACTTCACTAAATTATTCTACACGGCAAACAAAAGACAGCATGCTGTAAAGCAACTTTGGAAAAAATCAGTCTTTGTAATACACAATAGTGGAATATGTTACCTGGAATGGAGAAACATCAAACATGGGCAATGGAGAACCCATAGGCAAGAGTGGAGATCCAGGGGCAAGATGTTGGATGGGAGCATTGTGCTGCACAGAATTCATGTTTATATTATTTATATCTCCCTCCCCAACAGAGGAAGTCGGAGTGTGTTTCCAATCAGCTTGCTTTCCAGAGGGAATATAAGTTGTACCCATGAAACTCAAACCAACTTGTCCATATTGTCCAACAGGAGCAAAATGATTATAAACAACCATGTGTGGAGGCCCCTGAACCCCAGGAATGCCTCCAGGTGGACTAATAAACGGGCCATGAAATCCAGCTGGAGGACCATAAAACGAGTCAACGCCAGAATGATGCTGCCAATTACCAAGAGGTCCTGAAGTAGTTGTGGTACTACTTTGAGGGTGCGATTTTGTACCAGAAGATTCTTCATGTGGACTGAATGCAAAAATCGGACCTCCCAACATTGGATTTATCTCGTAGAAGGGAAAGTGGGAAGGTGGACCCCCAGGGAAATGACTATGAGGACTTGGCAATGGTGGCCATAGGGAGATTGGTGTCGTCTCAACGGATAGATCTGCTGGAAGAGAAACACTGAGCAACTCATCTCCGCGTGATTGACTTGCTAATTGCTGATCTCTAACAGTACCTGTAAAAAGTATAACAAGGTGAAATTCAACAACATAAACACACAGTCCTACCTCCCAAACTAACTCTAAGTTGAGACAAACCATTGGTTCCAGTAAGGTTAGCTGAGCCCAAACCATTCCCAACTATCTCATCGCTGCTGATGGCTGCGACAGCAACAGCAGAAGCAGCTGCTTCGGCTTCAGCCTCGGAATCTTGTAGGGGAGCACAAGAGTCACTAGGGTGTTTCTCTTTTTCAAAGAATAGAGAACTATCATTTTCAGATACAGGAAAATTGCGTGTCATTTGCACATCAAGTCGGTTGGAACCTGGAGCACCAATCCCATGTGATACAACACGGCTACTAGGAAGGATTGTTGGAGATGTAACAGCACCTGCGGAAGGGTAAAAAAGTGAATTTCTGGGGTAAAATATCTACATGGGAGAAAGGTAAGTTTGCAATAACGGGTAATCTACCAAATTGAATCTTCTCTCCAGCCAGCAGGGAATTGATTGGACTAGCACCAGAAGAAAATGTTTTATCCTTTGTCAAAATGGACGGTGTTGGCAAGATAGGATCACTAACTGTGCAGGAATGACCTCCAACAGTAGAAATGTTTGAATCATACCGAGCGGGTTTCATAGCCTCATCAAGTTGTGTCTGAGTCAAAGACATCACCTACCACATAGTAATAAATATTAATACAGACAGTCTTTATTAGAAAAAACAAATTCTATTTTTCCAGTTCAAAAAGCATAATAAAGATTGCAAATCAGATCCCTAGGGATCGACAGGAAAACAGAACGCTTAGACAACTTGCAATAACTTGTTCTTAAGACACATAAAGAGGTGGGTCAGTCAATTGATACTTTAAGGATGTTCCAAAATCATCAACTCTGTTAAAATGACAATCCTCGTCAACAATAAGATGACTTTGACGAGTAGGCGCCAACTATCATCAACTCTGTTAAAATGACAATCCTCGTCAACAATAAGATGACTTTGACGAGTAGGCGCCAACTTTCAAATAGGAATTGGAAAGGCGAATGGTTGACTTTATTCTTATTTAAACCTTCAAACCAATAGAGAATGAATTCATACACATTAATCCTCACTAAAGGTTCTTCTGGGAAATATAACTACTTTGAGGAGCAGTATAGCAACAGCTATGACTTAGCAATAACACAAGTTCAACATACCTGTTGACTAATCCCACTTGTAGTCCAAGTAGTCGAAGATAACTGGACATTATCAGCTGCCTTGTTTTTGCTCTCAAACATTAGGTCTGCCTCACGTTCTGTTCCACCATCAAGATCAACAGATACAGGGCCTGACTGAGGGTGCCTACAAAGAAAATGTACCAGCCACATTAACAATTTGTCAAATAAGATTCAATAGAAAAATCTTCTGTTAAAGGATAAGTACTTGATAGCCTGGGCCTCAGAATTGACAGCAGGAATGCCAATTGGAGCCAGAGGCTTGGAAACCGCAGCTGTAAATTCTTTTGACACTTCATCATTGTCCAAGCGAGGGCTCTCTGAAGCAGTATAGTCCAAGTGAGACTTACTTGATTCTTCACTTCCCGATGCTACATAGAGTTTATTATGGCTTCTTGAAGCGACAAAATTTTGATTAGTAGAACGTGGTTTTCGAGGTGGCTGACATGAGACCCAAAAAAAAAGGTGACCTTAATGTGAAGAAATGACACTGACAAACTAGATATCATCACAAAATCGTAACAGGTGTATACGTATACAATTTCTAAAACCAGTAGTACCTTTATGATGCGTGATTTTGCTTTGATTTCTTTTTCTCTCTGTTCGCGTCGATCATTCAACACTTGTCTTTTGGATCTGACTTGAATGAAATCATCCTCATCACTAGGGGCTTCTATACCAGGTTGTTTAAATACACGCACAACACCACTTTGCAAAGGTGCATCGACATCCTCCTCGGAAACATTTCTCCTCAAATTCGCTTCACCAGAGTGTGATGTATTATGACTCTTAACAGGTAAGCTTTTTGCCATATCTTTTGCTGCTCTATCTCCATAATTACCCTCCTGAGAAATACCGCTTCCAGATGCAAGTGGCTCTGATTCAATTCTCTGCTTCATTGTTCTAGCTCTATTAGAGATGGTACCTCTCTTGGACCCGCTTCTTGTGAAAGCTCCTGAAGTATTTCCCATATAACTAGACTTATCATCTAAGCCTGAATTATCCAACAGAGGTGCTTGTCTCCTGTCATAGTTCTCACGAATCCTAAATTCAGTTCGTTGAACAGTCCGTTGAGGTCGTCTTTGATACCCATTTGAATCTGCTGGGACATCATGAGCCTGAGAAGATGATCTTGTGCTAGTATTTTTAACTGCATAAGCAAATCTCCTCCCCCTGCCACCAGATGACATTCCTATACCTCTCTGTCCGCTGAATCTTTTCTCACCAGAAACAGATTGCGTTTTTGGTTGTACATGTTCAAACTGATTTTCAGATCCTCTCTCCTTCGTTGAAGTTAAATAACTCTTCGAAACAACATGGTCTTCCACTTCTGCTAGGGAGCCATATTCTGACTTGTTTGTATTATTATTAGCAATAGAGACCCCATAGGAAGTTGATCGGTCACCAGAATTATCCCGATGACTGTCTGAATCCAAGGCCAAATTAATTCCCCTGGAAACGCTCCCATTAGATTGCTCCGCTGGTGCAGGTGGTAGCTTTTCCTTGGTCACATTGTGTACAGAAGCATTTTGAGCAGGTTGCGGCACAGAGCCTACAACATTCTTGTTCAGATTATAATGGCCCTGCACGGTAGGCTGAACAAAAGAAACTGATTGAGGGGGCATCGGCAAAATTCCATGGGGAACAGCAGATGTATACCGGAGCTGACCAAACTGGAACATAGGGGGTTGTGATGGATGCATTTGAGCAATGGAAGGACCAACAGGAGGGTAGTTGTGGAGAGGCATCTGTATGGAACCAATCTGTATAGAAGGCACTGGAGATGGTATTAAAGATGGGCCAGAAAACAGCCCAAACTGAAGTTGAATAGGTATATCAGCCGGATTTCCAGCAGAAGATAGAGACGGCAAACTAGTAGGTCCAGCAACAACTGTAATGTCACCTGAAGATGAGATAATTTGCTGAGCAGGTAAACCAACAGGTTGATTAACAGATGCTAGCAATGTCGACTCAGTTTCTGGGATCTTTTCTGAAAAGCTATCAGCACTTCTCCCAGAAGAATCATCCACAGGCAGATGGCTTTGGCTATTGGAAGGAACACTGACGGAACTGTCAAATGATAGTTCTTGAGTCCCTAAACTTTTCTCAAAATCATCGCTTGGTATCACAACTTCAACACCCTCATCAAAACCTAAGACGACATTTTCGGGTTCTTCAAACTTTTGGCTCAGCTCAAGATTTTGCCTATCCCCTTCACGTACTTCATCCTCTTCTCTATAACCATCTTCTTCCTCGTCATATTCTTCTTGCTGCTGTAATGCATCATCAATTTCAGAAGTCCATTCTTCATCCTCAACAGCAGAAATAGAATCCGATGCAAGTACTACTGTATCCTTTTCTGAATTATCATTCAAGATAACAGATCCACTCCCAGTCAGCAGACTTCTTTGGCCTTCCGCTACAGCTGATGTTACACGAGAATCTCCAGATTCATCCAACTCATCATGTGAGAGATGAGGTGGAGAAGTTGGAGGGCTGGATACAGATAGTGAAGATTGTGAGTCATACCTAGGTGCATTGTCAAGTTTCTGGTCTTCAATAGTGGTATTTTCTTGCTGTAGTCCAACAATCTCAGATGGCTCTAGACCTCCTTGATTATTACCATAATAGCCTGTCTGCCTAGATGATTCACTTCTTGCAGCATGCATATGATGAATGTCTTTATCCAAGAAGGTTGAAGGACCAGACCTTTCAGTAATTCCTCTAAAATTAGCCCTTTGAGCTGAAGCAAGTGGTGGGGGGAGCACTCGAGGCTGTCTCATGGAATACCTTGACCTCCCATACGGGTAAAGCTCATTTGCCTCAGGATGTGGATACAACCGATCTGGGTAAGGAGAGTGAGTACTATTACGAAATTGTCCCTGGCCCCATCCATTATCACCATATTTATCATCTGCAACACCACCTAGAAATTCTGAATCCATCTCCCTAAATTTGCCATAGGGGTCAGCATCCCCTGAAAGGTTCCACCTATTGTCTTTTTGATATCCAAACTCATCTGAGTAAGGCTCTTGCACCCCTGTTTTCGTGTAAGACCTCGAAGGCATGTATCCAGCTCCTCCATGGAACTCTCTCCGCGGAACTGCCCTTCCACCACCAATTGCATCTCGTCTTGGACTGTAATGACCCATCTCCTGGTCCAATAGTGGTGAAGAGAAGCTATCACCAGTTTCAAACATATCCCTTCTCCAAGAATTAATAGCTTTTCCCCGGTCATTAAAGTTTGCCGAACCATCTCTCGGAGGGTAAGGCCTCGAGCTCATCTCAGCAGGTCTGCTATAAGCGGATGAATCAAACAAAGCCGAAGATGTCACCTTCTCCACCAATCTATCACCATCTTCCCAGGTATCCAATTCTGAAATTCTGGAGACTTCTTTTTCTTTCACTGCTGCTTCCAGTTTCTCATCCATGACTGCGTTAGACACAGAAACGTCGCTCTTGGAAGATTCGGCCTGTCTCTTGGCAATCCTAGCTTCTAATTCTAGAAGTTTCTGTTTGGCAGCCTGCTTCCTCCTCTCTTCTTCCAAATCAAGTCTTCTCTTCTCCTCTTCTCTGAAAATTCTCAGCTCTTCAGCTTTTTGGATAGCATCCAGTCTCTCCTGCTCAGCCCTCCATGCAGCTTCTCGGGCTTCCTCTTCCAGCCTTCTCTGCCGCTCCTCCTCTTCCCTAATCCTCCTCTGTCTCTCCTCTTCCTCTCTTCGAGTTTGCTCTAAAGCTCTTTCTTGTTCTTGAATTATCTTCTGGCGCTCGAGTTCTTGCATTTTCTGAACTCTTTCAAGTTCTGCCTCAAATGATTCTCGAACGGGATCGTGAAAGTCAGTAGATTTAGCAGCATCCTTTTTTCTCTTAACTACCCCAACAAGACCCCCTGAAAAGAGATCACTTTCATCAAAACCAGCAGAACCAAAAGGATCCTCCGAGAAGTGTCTATCACCTTTTGAATATCGTTTATCTCGACCCATAGTTAGTATAGGGTCGGCTACAGGAGTCCCTTTCCCATTTGAAGCAAAAGAAGATTTAGATAATGTGTTATTCTGAAAATTATCACCCCTGTACCTATTAGACTGTTCACTGAAATGACGATCCCGAGTATTATGATCGGTCCCTCGGTTATTATATGATTCCAATGAATTATTCCATTGTTGCTGTCTACCTACAAGTCCGTAATCCCTCTTTCCAAATGTGGAATCGCGATAAAGTGTGGCATTGCCATCTCGACCAGGGTCTCCGTGATGAGGTGTGGTATATCTATTCTCCTTTACCATGTTATTATAACCAGTAATTCTTGAACCAGCATCAATTCTATCATTTCCTATTTCTTGAAAACTAGAACCATCTTTAGGAAAAGGTGAGTTTCTCCACCTGTTGACTTCCCTACCCTCCCGACTAGGAACTCTCACGTCTTTGGGATATGGGTCCACTTTAAGGACTTCACTGGAAGAATTCTTTCCAGCTTCATTGTCTCGTTGACCCCACCTGCCATATTGATTCTGAGCTGGTTTGTGAGGCAAAACACTGGGCCTGGGCAAGTCAAAATCACTATCCCAATAACTTTCGCTTTTTGAGTATCCACTATCTCTCCCACGCTCCACAAATCCATGTCCCGTATCACGCTCATCATCTGCCCAATCAGACCTTGGCTTCAAACGAACTAGCGGCAGTGGATCAGGGAAGTAATTTTCCTGCTTCCGAGATTGATCAGCCATTTGCCTACTGCCAATTCCATGAACCCCACCACCATTCTCCACAGACCTATTTCCAACACCATTCACTGGAGACTGCATCAAGGGATGCACATCAACCGATGGACCCAAATGATAGGCATTCCTCTTGTCCTGACTCAATTCTTCACCTACAGACTGTTTCTGCTTCTGATTTAAACCATCCTTCTGTTTCTGTGAAGTCCCAGACGAGGCAGGCCTTGCCGCCTGCAGGGATGGGAAATCCTCACCTCTCAAAACCATAGCTTTCCCAGCTGATGGCGGAAAATCTCGAGATGCAGAACTAGAACCCACAACTCCTACTCCACTCGAACGAGCAGAAGGCGGCATATAAGAACCAATGGCCCTAGTCACCCCATCTGTATCCACTCCATCAATACCCAGAGCCTCAACACCACTCTCATTCTTCTCCGGCAAGACAGAACTAGCAGCCACGGGTTTGGTCCAGCCCACACCCGAAGAAGTAGGCCTTGATCCAGTCCCAGTACCAGCACCACCACCCGGTCCACCACCAGTACCCGATGTATCAAATTTCTCATGTTCTTTCCTCAGTGAAGGCAAATTCAAGGGGGGTGGAATTGATAATTTTGCAACAGCCTTAGGGGGACCACCTCGATTCCGAGATAAAACCACCATTCCCCCACCACCACCCGCACTCCCTGTCCGGCCCCGCCCATAAGAGCCACTGCCACTGCCGCCTCCGCCATTATAATGAGTATGATGAGAAGGATGATGCTGTTGCCCATACGATTTGTTCAGATTCACCGACACAAACTTGGCCCCGGGATTGGCCATATCCAAACCCGACCCGGAAACCTACTGGAAATTCGGATCCCAGACCACACAAAACGCATCAAAATCTTAACCCTAAAAACTTTCTTCTCACTTTCTCTTACCTGTCTCTACGCTTCCTCCCCTCAACGACAGTATAGAAAATGAACACTTCCTCTCACTAGATCTCCTGTGGCAAAAAAAATTAAATCAAAACCCTAGCTTCCAACAAATTAACCAAAATAATAAGTAAAATTATCGATTTTGGGGAGATTCTCATCTTAGAGCTGATAAATGTAACAAAAAGAGTGTTTATTGATCTTAATTTGACGAGAATGAAGAAAAATGAGGATCAAAAAGGAAGAAATGAAAGCGGTGGCAGGGGGCGTAGGATAAGAACGTACCTCGGGATGGCGTAAGATAGAAGGCGGCAGGGTTGTTGACGTGCGCCGAGTACAGATAGAGAGAGGTGAAATTAAAGCGAAAAGCCCTACCGTGTACTGTTTGTTGTTACTTAGTCGAGGGAGACACAGATTATAGATACAGAGAGATTCAGAAGGGGAGAGAGAGAGAGGTGTAATTTGATTTTATTTTGTTTTTTTTCTTTTTCCTTTTTTTCTTTATTTCATTTAGAATGAGATCATAAAATTCGAAAGCGTCCTAAGTTTATGAAGTACAATGATAAATGTTATGTGATCGTAAAATTCGTAAAAGGCCTAAGTATAAGAAATTCGTAAAAGACATGTATGGAATGATTTATGTATAATAATAGAATCATTAGATTATTACACTTACTTAATAACATGAATAATATTTTTTTTAGTAAAACATACATAAATTTACTAGAATAAAAAAAATTATAAGAAAAAGTTATGTTATAATTATTGTAAAAGAAATTATGTTATTGCCTTTGGAAGGGTTATGATTAGTTGTTAATTGCTTTATGGGTACTTGAACCTAGCGATTAAAATTAGTTTCATGAGATAACTTTACTAAAATTATTTTTTACAATCAATGATTATAGTAATATTTAATGAGAATAGCATTTTTTGTCCAGAGCTACATTTTCTAGCTTATTAGACTGAGAGTCAAATATCATAAAAATCACAACTGTCAAAATTTTATTTTGAACTTTAAGTGAAATATTTTAAAATTATAATAAATGTCAATGTACAAAGCTATTAGCAAATTCCTTGCATGTCCTTTTCCGTTATGATCCATATTTTGTGTATTTTCAGTTATGAAACTTGACAAAAATCGTCATCTATGTTTTGAACAAACACTTATGCTCCTAACCGAAACAAACTTAATTTTCTTTCTTTTATGTTTAACAAATTAGGTATGGTATCTTCATGTATAGCACAAATAATATTTTATTAAAGAATACTAATACAAAAATTTATTTATAGTAGTCACATAAAGGTAAATATATGCTCTTTGTAGCCTTTGGTGACTTGGCATGAGTATTGACACATAAGCCAAACTTAGAGACCAAACGAGCAACTCCGATGGAAATAGAATCTTATGAAATTAGTATATCTTGAACTGTTACTCTTTAATCGTGGCAATTTTTGTATACTAGTGACGTCGGTGACGCATTTGGCACCACGTTGACTCAAAATGTTCGTTAATCCTTAACGGTATTTTTTGTTTTTTTTTTTGTAGTTGGATTATTGTACTTGTATACAACTAATTCGAAAAGGTAAACGACTGACGTACGATTACATTGAATAGAAAGGGGAAAAGAGAAGTAGGAGCAACTCTGAAAGAGGGTAATATTGTCTAATAAATAAAATTGTTCTAGCTATATCAACAACAACCTATTTGGAACATATAATCTTTTATTTACAGAAACTAACTACTTGAAACAAAATATAAATATATATAGTAACCACATAAAAGTGATCATTTCTATTTTATAACCAACATATCTATTGAAATCATATTGGACTCAATGTACTAAGCTCCAAATATTTTGTATGATTGAAAAGAGTGATAGATAAAAGTGGTGGAGGACTAAATGTGTAAAAGATATAAGAGATCAAATATGTTCAACTTGAAAAGCAGACTAAAAGTGTAAATTTGTAGTTGATTAATGATCATGTGAATATTTTATTACGCATATTTATGTTAAAATGTCTAAATTCTTCTTCGGAGTGTGAATTGAAATGTTAGTATCGAATCTCAAATGTGAGTACTTTTGTATCTTAACCCAAGAACATAAATTATTTTTATTCAAACTATATAGTACAAATATTTGTACATGAATAATTTATATCAAGTCTTTTTTTTTTTTTTTTTGTGGGAAACTTAAAAAACATGTGCAAATAACAACTAATTAGCTGGTCAACGAGGTTTGTAGTTAAAAGTGTGACATAATATAATCTTCATGTTCACAATAATAATAAGTTAAATATATTACGTATTAAAGAGTTGTGCAAATGGAACTGTCGTGTTTAATCCTTTTTAAGCAATACAAAATATTTTTTCATTTCAAATTAGAAAATTTAGAAATAGTCCACATTCATTGTGAGCCTACTAATAGCTTTTCTTGAAAGAAGTCCACTGATAACTTTTTAAGTCCAAAATAATCTGCCAGATTAAATTTCAATAAGTTGACAAAAGCCCAATTATATACCTTACCCAGAAGCCCAACTACACCTAACTGCTGTAGCATGTAGCCAGGGGGGTTGGGGGGGTGGTCGGGGGTCCTATTATATACATTCTTGTTCCGTTTCACTATATTTCATCCTACGTTGAATCAATTAATTTAAAATAATTTTTAAATTATAAATAACGGCGTTAATTTATGTTAATAATAACGTTTAGATAAATGAAACTATAAACTTTAAGATATAAACACTTTAAAACATCATTTTGAACTGCCGTCTTCTGTCTTACGCTTTAATATAATTGGGTGTTAGGTTTTGGTTTAACCAATTTACATATCCTCTTTACAAACTTAAATTCATGTCAAATTCGAATGTCACATTTGTATATGCATTTGGGCTAAAAGTACTTTAATTGCTTGAGGAGAAGGCGAAAACGAAAAACTTTTTTTCTCTTTCAAGAGTTTAATCCCTTTCGGGATGCATTGGACACATAAAGTGGGAAAATCTCCAAACAAATATTCGAATATGAATTCACTACTTTGTAGTGACTAATATCTTCCATTAAATCAATCACCCTTTTATCTTTATTGATATATAACTCTGAAATATACATTTAAATATTTAAGGGCAATGAGTTATCAAGAAAAAAACACATTAAGAGCAATGATAAAACTATAGTGGCTTGCTAAAACAAGAATCACTAGTTAAATTTTTATTTTAGCAAGGATCGGAGATATACCATTCAAACTTTCCTACCTCACGAATTCTTATATAGACTCGTAGTCAATTAATTAACTAATTGATTCCGTTAGTTGTATACAGTCACATTCATTTGATAACACGAAAAAGCAAAAAAGCTACGGATCTAATAAGAGACTGCAAAGCAAAATTAAATCAAACTAGATATTCGATTTGAACTCCTTGATAAAAAATTGTTTATGAATATAAAATAAGTTTGTTTGATATATTTAATAAAAGCTCGATTTGAGTCCGACTTAGTAAATTAAAAATTAGATAAAATATATGTAATAATATCAATTAGTTATTCGATACTTGACTCAAGCTCGTTCGAATTCAGTTCATTTAACAATCAAATCAAAATTCAAAGATAATCTGAAACTCGATAAAAATTTAAATCAAGCTTAAACTCGTTCAACACTACTGGATTCGTTTACATTCGTAATTTAAAACAACATGAAGCAAAGTATAAACAAATGTATATTTGGGGTTCCTCCTAACTTCATGATAAGAAGGAACCATGTAAAAAGAATTTTTTCCACTTTTAATATTCTCTTTATTCGAATTTCCCATGGCGGCTTTCATAGTTAAATTGCTTTTCTTAGTCTTTAAATACAAACCAACAACATGTCCATGCTTCATATTCAAAACAATCCACAAGACATTTTTATATTTTTTCAAAATTAGTTACATGAAAAAAAGATTAATTATCACTAAAGCAATGGGACTTAGAGGTGGCGCCCGCTGCAAGAGTGGTGGCAACGGCGGCAAGCAGGATATAACTGTGGAGGAGTTCAAGAATTGGCTTATGAAATTTGATTTGGATAAGGATGGCCGTATAAGCAAGGAGGAACTCCGCCTCGCCGTTCGGAGCCGGGGCGGGTGGTTCAGTTGGTGGAAGAGTGGCGGCAGCGGCGTGGACTACGCCGATTATAATGAGAATGGTTATATTGATGAACATGAGATTGATTATCTCTTGGAATTTGCTGAAAATTCTATGGGGTTCAAGTTTTATAATTGATGAAGAATTTAGTATTTTGTGTGATCATATATGATTTGTGAGTTAATTATGTTTGAATAAATTTAGTGTTGTGTGTGTTTGTTTTTTAATTTTAAAAAAAGTGAATAAAATTCAATTAATGTATAGTTTTGTGTTTTCTTGTCAATGGAAGAAATTGGGTTACTTTTATTTTGACTCCATCAACAATATTGATTAATTCATGATTTGCCTCTTCAGCTATAGATAAATTATTTGTTGTTTATGAGAAAAACAAGAAAATTTTGTCCATAACCATAATTTTTTGAAATTGCAGAGTGAAAAATACGAAATGAATCGTGTTGTCTAAAAAAAGTACAAGAATTCAAATAATGACAAGAATACAAGAATTATTCTTTTTATTCTTGAAAAATACGAAATGAAATCATGATGTTAAATATTCTGTGTAATGTCAAATTATTCTTTTTATTTCATTATTAATGTCTTTATTCACTATAAATGTAGAAGATTGTCTGTTTATGATTGAAATAAGAAAATCAACCATATATGATATATCAATATAAAAAATTGATACTTTGTTTTATTGTAAAAGAACATATATATAAAAATTGATAGAAAATGAAATGTTTGAGCTTGTGTGATAGTTGAAGCCTGAAGTGAGTAATGTGAACTGTGTTAAAATTGTAGACACTAAAAAGTTGAAAGATCGAAACTACTTATCGAGGGAAAAACTATTCTGAAATCGTCACCTAATAATGTTAAAAGACTAAAAAGTATTTTTTTGAAAAGAGCACTTTACCCTCCTATAATTATTATAAAAGTTTCACATTGTCTACCTGACATTTTTAAACTTACAAAATATGAATTGATAAAACTATCCCTCTTATGTACTATAATTTGAGTATTTGACCCAACGAACTTATAAATATAACACTTTATCCACTGTGTTATTATGTGACACTTTACGCCCCTGTGTGTATGATAAATGTGGCATATTTTCTATGTGTTATGATAAATGTGACACTTTACCCCTCTAAGAAGTACTTAACTATTCGATCATATTTTGATTGCTATGTTATCATCAGATAGAGTGCTTGGGTTATTTCAATTCGTGAGAAATAAAATTTCCAGACTAACTTGTTAAAAAACCATTAGGAGAAATCTTTGGAAAGTGGCTCACCTTAGCTTAGTAGGAAAATACAAGTTTATGAGGATCTCTGTTACACATATAAACATAGTACTCTGACCAAAAAAAAAAA
The DNA here is from genome assembly GCA_034814905.1 of Penstemon davidsonii. NCBI lineage: Eukaryota > Viridiplantae > Streptophyta > Magnoliopsida > Lamiales > Plantaginaceae > Penstemon > Penstemon davidsonii. The sequence goes on from JAYDYQ010002688.1 coordinate 14,026,904, forward strand.
AACATAGTACTATATCCTATGCACTAAAGATTAAATGAATATACCTAGCTAAGAAAACTGAATATGTCCAAAGCAAAAAGAAATTGAACATGGAAAGGTCCCCCCCAATCTGATATAAATACAAACATCTACTGCCACACTGCAACAGTATTAGAGGGTCCCCTATAAAATTTATTAGAGAGAAAAGAGGAGTAAAGATTCAATTTTTGCTACCCCAATTTCCCACCATATGTTCTTTTTCCCTTTGATTTCTCCATGGCATGTTTAGTATTAAGAAATGTACAACCAAAACAACTCAGATCACAAATCTCCTGCAGCTCCTCCAATGAGCCCAAGGATATCTTTCTCCAATGACTTTGTTGAATCTTCTTCTCATTCACATTCTTATTCACAAATTATGGATGCTCAAATTTCTTCAGATTTTGAGTTTTCTGTGAAAAATTATTCTATGATGAGTGCAGATGAACTTTTCTTCAAAGGAAGGCTACTTTAATACAAGGGAAGTTGCCAAAAGAGTACTACACTTAGGGATGAACTTAAGAATGAAGATGATAATGGTGATGGTGATTTTACATTAAGCCCCCCAAAGAATCCTACAAGGTGGAAGGGTTTTCTTGGCCTTACAAAATCTCATGTTGGTTCTAAGAAATCTGATAAGGGTGATAATGCCATGTCCAATGCAATAAGAATTCACAGGTAGTTTTTACAGATATTTTATTTTTATTTTTCTGTGATTTCATAGTGCTTTTGTTGATGGAGATTTTACCTTTGTTTTTATAGGATTCTGTTGAATGAATAAAATGTAAGGTATCAAACAGTGGGGGAGCTGGAGAGATATTTGATGTTTTGTTGATCTGGTTTTGTAGAGGGTTTGTATATTCTTTGGGTGAGAAATTAATGAAAAACATGGAGTTCGTTTGTGATAATGTAATTGTATTAGTGAAGCTGGAACTTTTTATCTCTAATTTTGGAATGTTATTGTAATTTGTTTCAGTTTTGATCTTCTAATAAATCTTTGTAGGATTCTCTCGTGTTACCTCTTACTCTTTTATACAAAATGATCTCTGTTAATTTGGAACTTCTTTTCTAAATCTAATATTTTAGATTACTCCTATCACATAATAAATATTTATTTTGTGATTGCTTACATTTTCAAACATCTCAAATAATCAGGCCACAGCAGTGCTGCACTCATAGTGTTTAATCAATTTTCCTAGGAAACACAAACTTTGGGTTAAATTTTTTGGATTTATATAGTCTCAAATCAAGCAAAACTCTCGCTAAAAATGTACTAAGGCCATCTCCAGCAGCTAGGGGGAGGGGTTGGTCGAAATGACCTCGACCATAGACCATAGAAAATACGGATAATCCCAACACACTCCCCTCATGAAACTATTTCGTGAATCATTTATTGCATATAATTACTTTTTACAATTAGCTTTAGAAGTCTTAGGGGTATATTGGTATAATCATCTCATAATAAGAAAAAAAAGTGGTTCATAATTTTTAGTGAGAAGGGACATCCCAAAAAAAATAAAATAGAGAGTAATATTATTAAGATTCTACCTGTAAAGGTGACTTATAAATGCAAGCCAAATCTCAGCTCCATCTCCTCATTCACAGAGACATTCTTTGGTTCCAATGATCAGATTCAGAATGGAAAATGATTAGAGAATGTACCTTAAGGTTGGCTTCCATAAACTCTTCCTTTTGTGAGCTCATTTTCCTCAATGATCTCAATCACATCTACCCTGCCAGAATATTGCAATGTCTCACCTGGGTACAAATTTAAATAAATGGTCCAGCAGTTGCAGTGCAAGAAAAAGGAGGGAAACAAAATAAGTGCGGCATTAGTTTTTAAATCGAAAATGTTACCCAAGTCAACAAGGCAACTAATATTTAAAATACACTGTAAATCCATTATATGCTTTAGTTACAATTATGGAACGCTAATAGAAACAACTAAATTTATCAAGCCCTTTTCCTTTCGCAATTGAAGCAAATCTAATTCATACTCGATAGAATATTACCATGCAGCGTTGACCTCTTCTTGGAAATTGATCTCATAGCTCTCAGCTTTGGACCTTAAATTCTCAATGTCATGATCATATTTTGCACATAATTTTTTCAATTCTACAAGTTTATCTTCAAGAGTTTGAATCTCATTTTCAGTTAAACTTCTCTCTGTTTTTGCGTCCAAGTACCTTCTTGTGTCTGTGGCACCTTCAGAGTCAAAGGCCATACTAACCAACTTTCTCAAACGAGCACGTAAAAATCCCACATTTAGGCCAAGAAGTTCAAAAGACCTGAGAGACTTTTCCCATATCTCAAATTCTTTCCTTGGAGTGGTGAGTTTACAACTTCGAATAGCATCAGCAGTGTTTACGGTTTCAAAAATAATCCCAGCAGCTAATTTACAGTAGAGGCCTGGGAGAATACGGTTATGTAGAAAAGCATTTTTGCTGCAGCAGAGATCATAGTATTTTCGACGAATGTGTTCAGGGAGCTCAGAGTCGATGCATACTCCATTAACCACAATGCGAAATTCCTCAAAGGTATTGATATCTTTAAATTGAGAAGATCCAGAGAACTTGGAACCTTCCAAAACTTCAGAAGCAACTTCATCACTATCGTTTCCGGAGTGTTCCTCTGGCTGTCCGAGTTGGAGATCTGATGGACCATCCTTCTGTTTCTTCTTTTGCACAACCGTTAAGGGAAGAGATTTTGGGCGCCTCTTCTTCTTGCTTTTCACATTCACATTTCCCTCTGTGTGGTAGTTTAAAGTTAATTCAATATTATCCCGCAAATAAGAAAATAAATAAAATAAGATAAAGGGCTCACAGATGAGAAAGTATTTGTATTTCTAAACTAGGACAAATTAACAGAAAATTGACCCACAAAACAGACCTGCATCACTTTGCTTTGTATGAGAATCTAAATTCAGAAGGCTAAGAGCACCATCCACCTCAGTCAAATCATTTGCCCTTATTATGTACACCTACAGGATGAGCATATGAAATTAGAAGATACTATTCTGCCGAACACCTCCATCTGAGAAAAAACCTTTGTTCCAAAGTTCATGTTACATCACCAAGGAGAAACAGCCTGTTGGTTAAATTATGTAATCAAACTTTCAAATTGAGTAATATGCATGTTTACTAGAGAAAACATAATTTTGGGAAATATTCAGCATCTTTTCTGGAATGAAACTTACCAACTTCTATGAAAATTAAGTCAAAATGCATATTGGATGAGGATTTATTTAATCAACTGCCAATAAAACACATCACACATCATCACCTTAAATCTGCATGGCCCAATTAGTTGGAAGATGAGAACATCGCCTTCGAGCAATTTGTTTCCAGCAACAAACTTTCTCCATCCTGCACTTAGTCCCGTCTTGTGTGCAATGTATTTAATCGAAAACTCTTCAGCACTTTCATCTTCTAGAATAACTGTAGTGTCCTTGCTTGGTAAGTGTAGCTTGCAGAAGGGCACAGGAAGACCCTGCAGAACATTGGGAAACATTTGACAGGTGTGCATACGGCCACTCTGGTCAAGATCATTTATATAGCATATTAATTTAATGTTGAACAGATAAATACCATCCAGAAACAACTGGCGACATGTGATCTGACTAAGGCTTTCAAAAAGCTAGGCTGGTCTGTACCCAAACTCGAGTGAACCTCCTCTGCTCGAATCATGGTAGGCGATTTCATTTGGACAGCAGTGCTTGACCGACCAACAGTGGCATGTCCTTTACTGTTTGAAATGGGCAGGTGATTGTCATTAGAATGCGCATAAGTCATTCTCAGAAAATGCTCGTAAAGTTTTATGCATTGAACTGACCTTGTAGATGTTCCTCCACTTTCTAGCATCCCCTGTTCAAGAAACTTTCACAACCTTTAGTTAAGTATATATATCATATAACAGCTATGTAAGCCAATCCCCATTATTTTGATGTAAACCAATCCAACGCAACATATTAGTTTGGTGAATATATGAATTCTCAGTAATGATGCACAATCATGGAATGCTACTGAGTTATATCCAAATTTCCATACTCAGAGCAGAGAAGAGTGGGCCTCTTGAATGCATTTCACTATAGCAGAGAAAATAATAGAATGCAGACTATTGTCAGGAATGTTATCAAATAAGCCAACTATTTATGACAACATAAACTTTTCCCACCCCCATCAGCCACCACTGTACTATTACCTCCCCAATCTCAACCAGCAATATCCAAGACTCATAGTATAATTCTTTGCTAAAGATTTCTAAACAACTTTGCATATTTCTCCGTTTTAGATTTCAAATGGATTGCATAAACTACAGACTCTGTTTATTTTAGAGGGTGAAGAACCGCCACAAAATATATCAATGTGGTTCTATTTTATTCATGACAAGTTTATTTCATCAAAACAAAGCTAAACATGAAGTTCAAAATTTGGCATGTGAAGATACACAAGCATAGTTGTTTGAGGCGACGAGGGCGAGCCTTGCCTCAAGGCGAGGCGATGCAAAAAGCGAGGGCTTTTTGGGGATAAGGCGCTTGTATATGAATTTTTCAGTATATATCAAATTACTTGACATTCTATATTCAAGAAATTTACACAATCAATTGGATGATTTATGATTACAATAATATATGAACAAGTAAACAACAAGTCAAATAATCAACTATCAACAAATCTAAGTAACATACTATTATTACTATAAAATTATAATATGAATAAAAATATGAGTAATTATAAATTATAATTATATTGATAATTTGATACGTATATAATATGGTTTTATTACTTTATAGTTTATACTTTATATATATAATAATATAATTATATATGAATGATTATAATAGTAAGTTAATAATAATAATATAATAATTATACAATTATACATAATACATATAACTTATAAGTATGTATAACATTATAACTACATAAGTATATATATTATTAAGTGGGAAGGTATTAAGGGAAGCTATTAACTTACTCTCACTCTCACTTGAAGCTATTAGTTCTTGGAAGGCGTGGCAGCGGACGGCGCGGCAGCGGCAGCAGACGGCGGCGGCGGACAGAGGTAGATAAGGATTTAGGATTAGGGTTTTGATTTTTAACCCTTTCTAGAGAGAGAAATCGGGGAGAGAGAGTAGTCTTGCAAAATAGGAAATATAATGAAGTCAAATTAAGTTATTGACTTCAATTTAAAAAAAAAAAGTAATTCCCCGAAAAGCCCCGCCTTGCAGCGCCTTAAGGCGAGGCGATGGCGCTCAAGGCGACGCCTTGAACGCGCCATTTGGTAACTGTCATGGCGAGGCGATGCGATGCGAGGCGAGGCGAGGCGATGAGGGCTCGCCTCGCCTAACTATGTACACAAGTTTGTAATTCAAAATTTAATTGAACATGTGAAATTTGAACTTCTACTCAGTGAGTTTTTACTTTCCTTTTGTGGTTCCGGAAATATGTGTTGCTACTCATCAGTTTGCCTTGATGTTTTTGTCATGATAGTTTGCTTAAGTTAAATATCTTGAGCAACATTAAGTCATTTATTCTATAAATTTAGATTATTTCTTGTAGATATATGTTGGGAGAAATAGCTTTTTGACTGGTAGAAACAAAACATTTGATTTAGCCGTTTCTTATTTGGGGAAAAGGAAAGACTACATCCTACCACACCCACCACATAATATCTAGAGGCAACAGAAGTAGGGTTTTCGCGGTTTTCGGTAACTCAGGTCAAGTTCCCAAGTCTATGAGTAGCATATCAGCTAGTCTAACAGATCCGCACTGGTGGAGATACCAGCTCAAGTTGAAATTTTCTTTTATCTTTTGTCAGATCTACTCCAACACAAGAAATATTTAGTTTCTTGAATGATTTTTTTCCTACCAACAAAAACGAGTACTCCATTAAAAGATTCCAAAATACCCAGTAATTAACCCTGGGAATTAGTAATTTATGCTCACAGGATAAGATATAAATTAAAAACCAGGAAAAAGAAAAGATCCGAAAAAAAGGAGGGTCAAGGAAGTGGAGATTTTTGGCTCATAACGCTGATGTTACATCCCATTTTTCACAATTTTCCGATGTCGGGCAACCAATATATGAGAGGCAGAGGCATCAAACTTCAGAGCAAGAAACAGAGAGGGAAGCTTCCTAGGGAGGGAAGCTGCAGTTGCCAGGGAAGAGGGATTGAAGTGAAGAGTTTGAAGTGATTTGAGCTGTGACCGCTTGAGCTTAACTGTTATATGAAAAGAGGGTTCAGTACAAAATAGGAAAGAGCAGTATTACAGACTTCAAATTTTATATTTTTAATTCCCAGGTACCCAATTGGATTTACATATCAAAGACCAACTCATGTTTTCTTATTTTCATCCAGCAAGTCAATTCCCCACCTAATCTGTGGAAACCAAAGCCAAACAGGCATGTGCCTAGCTTCAAGAAGATAGAGCCTTTGGACGAGTTGGACACATATGCATGGTGTTTTGGCACTCAGAGCCCTGTATCCATCTACATAAAATTTGAATTGTTTACACCTATAACTTCAGTAACGTTGAAGTGAAGCAATGACATTGAAACCATCAGTTTTATTATGTTATTTAATTGGTAAAACAGGAAGCTGTTCCATGAAGATAAGCGAAATAATAAGCCAAAAAACATGAAATAATAGCACTGACAAGGAGGAAAACATAAAATATCAGGACAATATAAACTCCATCCCTGAGAGAAGTTAACATTTCAATCAGTTTTAGTCGAATAGAGTTTGGCAGTAGGTTCTTCAACAAATTAGAAAGCTAAACTAAACTATAACCTTGCTAAGTAATATGATTTCAAACTAACAATACTTCCTCCACGGTAGTAAAAACAGCCAGGATTTCAGCAATGGAGGAAAAAAGCTAGTTCGTAATTGCAGAAATCCAAAAAACACTAAACAGCATCAATTAATTGATACGTTGATTTCTCATTTTCTAATAGGTAATATGTTTGATCATTAATTTCCAAGGAGGCTTATGCACTTTCCTGCCAAGCTTAAAGCGCCTTCAGAAAATATCAACAAGCCAAACTTAAAAGCGGGAATTAAACTAAACTCTAAATAAAGGAAAACCACAAATGCAATGACATAAGCTAGTACTTGCTACAAAAGCTATCATGATGGAACAAAAGCTGTCATGACTTAAACGAGAATTGAAAAACTAAACTCTAAATAAAGGAAAACTACAAATGCAATGACATAATCTAGTACTTGCTACAATTCAAATTCTCCGTCAAATAAATAAAAATGACGATAAACTCACATGTTTAGACTTGGAAGCAGGATAGCTACGCTTCTTCCTCCTAAAAATTGGGGAAATCTCGTCAATAAGCTCCTTCGGCTTCCTCTTCCTCTTACCCTAGAACCAATTAACCAGATCTGGTATCAGTTTAAGTAAATCTACCTCAAATAAACCATCAAATTCACGAAATTTCCAAGCGTACGGAAAGAAGCAGGGGCTGAGAAGCAGCAGAAATTGGAGACTGCTTAAGCGGTGGAGAATTCTCATCCTTCGGTGAAACACGCATCTGCGGCTCCTCCTCCTCAATTTGCTCCATCTCCACCGCTTCCTTCTTCATCAATTGGTCCTCGCCGCCGCGATTATCTGGATTCAGTTGCACAATTTTCAGTTTCATTTTTCTTCGATGAATTCAGCGTGACGGTAGTTAGTTTTATTGTTCTACCACGTGAAGAGAAAAAGCAAAGAAAAAGAGGAGGGGGGATCGGGAAGAACTGAAGACTAGCGGGGAAAAAATTGAGAATACGTTGAAAAAGTGAAAGATTTTTTTTCAGCTGAGATTTTGAGTTTGAAAAATTCTGCATTTATTACAAATATTTCCAATATTTAATTTGGTCTTAGTCTGGAATTAAAGTTAAATCATTTGTATTGTATAGTTTTCATCTTTACATATATATAAAATTTTCTTATTTTCAATTAAGTTTTTATTAAGAAATTCATTTTTTATTTGGCAGTTGGCAGTCTGGCACCAGTAACAACTAAAAACATCATTTCTTTATCAACATCACCAACAGAAAACTAAAAATTAGTATAACATTTATATTAGGAGGGATTTGCATTTTTCATACCAAACTTTCACCTACTTTACATATTTGGTACCATACTTTTTGAAAAAACACATTTAATAACATGATTTCAACCCCCTCGACATGTTTTCTTTCTCCGTCAATTTTTGGACGGAAATCGTTGGAACTCCTTCGTTACAATTTCAAATTTTGTGTTCTTTATAAGTATGGAAATCTCTTGACAAAAGTTTTCTAACGCTACAAGTTTTAGTTCATGAAATGCAATAAACAATTCACAGGACAAAGTTTCGGATATTAATCAAAATTAAATCATATCTCATAATCATGCCATAATAATTTTTATATCTGATATAGGACACATAAGCGTGGCATATCACTCTCTGAAAATGTCATTTCAGAATTTATATCTCTGGAAACATATTCTTTTGGCAAGCATCTGTGACTAAATCTATGAGAAATATGAGATAATTTACTCAGTTTTTGAAAACACCTCTCGAGGTATTTTCAGAAAAAATCCAATTTCGTTTTAGAGAAACATACAAACAAAAAAAAGTAACATTACCTGTTTTATTTAAGAGAATAATTATAAACCTTCCTTAATACCAATTTTTTTTTAGAGAAACATACAAAAAAAAAAGTAACATTACCTGTTTTATTTAAGAGAATAATTATAAACCTTCCTTAATACCAATTCTTTTTTTTAGAGAAACATACCAAAAAAAAAAATGTAACATTACCTGTTTTATTTAAGAGAATAATTATAAACCTTCCTTAATTTTATTTGTATATTCACACACCATATTTTTCCATCTCAATTTCGATTTCGTTTGAATATCATGACCTAATCGAAAAATCAACATACGTATTTTTTTCGTCAAGCGAAGAGGTACAATTCAACATATATTTTGCTTAATTTTCACTTTTAAATTATTTTTCGAAATGCAAAAAAGGGTGCGATGATGGTTACAATTGATATATTACTTTATAAAATAATCATAACTCTTGAATATTGGAGGGACAATGACAAAACGTGCATGTGATGTATTTTATTATGATAATTATAAATTTATTACTTAAAGGTCAATATTTTTGATTCAGTCTATGACGAGTTTAAAAAGAAAATTATCTAAGTTTTCATTACCAAAACACTCAAATTAAAATGAATGCATTAATTAATGTCAAATATCGTTAAATATAATTCGAGAAATAGGTCAAATCTGGTAAAATTTAAAATCTAATACTGTTCTTATTTTTATAGTCAAATACCAAAAGAACATAATCTTGTAAAATTAACTTACATATTTCAGAAAATAAAAAAACTCAACTCAAATCTGCCAAGATTCAATATTATGAAAACCCAGACTATAAGTCCTTTTTTTTTTCAATAACTCATTTCTATCAAATACAAACAGAGATATTTAATTTGCAAAATGTAATTTTTATCATGTCATATTGTCATGTCATTGGTTCTTATCAAAAAGAGAATGGTCATGAAGGCTCAACTCCTAAGTCAAAGATGGGTAAATATTATCAAAGCTACATTATGGACGAACCAAAAGTGGGTGGTTCCGAGTTGGTCTGGACATGGGAAGGGATTGGGTCATGTATAGGTATGTGAACAAGTCGAGTAGTATCGTGTCGTTCAAGCTAGTTAGAATTTTATCGCGTTTGAAATTTTGTGTTTGAGTTTGATTTGATATCTTAACGAACCGAGCTCAAACGAGCTCGAACAGAGTATCGAATAGATTGATTTAATTTTCAGCCATAGTCATGTATGTAACGGAAAGACTTATTACATGTTAAACAATTGTGTTTATGGAATATATCGATTTACTCGTCTCGCTATCAACTTATTTTAAAGCATAATAATAAAACAAGGGTCGAAATATTACACGTGTTAAAAATCAACTTATTTTTCATTGTTTGAGTGCAGTAAAAGAGTGCTAGTGAATAAACACAAAAGTGAGTCTAATATTTCTCTTTAGAAAGCGAAATTAAATTAAATATTTAATTAAAAATGACAGGTTAGTTTTATGGCTATAAAATACCTCAATGCTATTACAGCTTTAATAATAAAAGGAAAAAAAAAATACTATTAAGCAGCCGATATGAAAATTCAAATTCGATAACCGGTACTGTAATTTTTCCTCGTGCGGACCCATAAACTCATTTCTATAAGAATTGGGTCAGAATGCCCATGATATATAATCGGGCCAGAGCATAAAACCTGAGGATTCAGGGCCTTTTCATTTCAAGTGTGGTTTATGCCTTAATGGGTCAATTTTTATAACTAGTAAATATAAAATTTTAAATTTTTAACTAGTAATTTTAATTTTGATTTTTAACTAGTAAATATAAAATTTAACCATCAAAGATTTAAGTACTTATCCGAATGCGATTATGGATACTCAGGTATATATTGGTTTGTGTTAAACATAAGTTAAATTTGTACGTATCTTTAGAAAAAAATACAATCATTTTAAATTTTCAAATTGTCAATAATCTGGTTTGTGCTAAACATTCATTATTTGTGAAACCCATCGTTCATTTTATTCCAAAAAAAATACACACAAATGTTAGTTGTGTTTAGGATTGTTTCAAGCATATATTAAATAAACGAGAAGTTCATTTTAGATCTATTATTTATATGTAAATTTGAAGTTGAAGTGGAATTTATTTTTAAAATTCTGGTCAAGATTTTGGATAAGAAAATAATAGTATATATTTTTTAGTTTATGTTTTGTATATATTTATCTTAAAAGAATATGGTGACAAATTTAAAGTATTGTTACTAATTTACTCACATGAAATGTTTTTTTATTTATTTAATACAACAATGTTGTTACACAAATTCCTTTGTATATATATTTGTAGAAGAGTAAATTTTATTGCCAAAATTGATATTGCCAAATTTGAGAGATATTGAAAATTACATTAAATCTCTTCAAAGAAGGCAATTGTGTGTAGGAAAATTTTATACAAGGCAAGATTTGCTAGGAAATTTCTACACAATGCAATATTTGCATAGAATATCATGTTCAAGGCAAAAATATATATTCAATTATATTTCTTGTCACTAAAGATATTAAAAGCCAATCAAATCGCGCCACGTCATGGAGAGAATTTCACAAGATCTTCAAATCCCACCTATAAATAGGGGGCCATCTCCAAGAAGAAAAACACAACTCAAAACATATTTCAAAAAGCACAAAGAAGTTCAAGGAGAAAAGAAGCAAATTCTCTCAAGGCGGTTCTTCAAAATCAAGGAGCTTTTCGCAATATTCAAAGGTGTTCTTCGAAAACTGAAGAAAATCCAACGTTTAATTTGAGATTAAGCTACTTAACTCTTAAATTAACGTTACTGGAAATTCACGAAGCTTCAAAGAAGATCAAATCCCTTAAAATACCGAAGTATCCAAGACGGAGTTCGAGACGTTCGTCAAGGAGATTTAAATCATTTCACGTTTAATCCAATATTAAGCACAATTGCTTTTGGATTAACGTTATTCAAGCATCAAAATTATTTTGGAGAAGATCAAATCAACCTTTTTCAAGATTATCACTTAGGAGATTAGAATCAGAGGAATCATAGAGATTGTAACCACTATTTCAAATCAATAAACTTTAATTTGTACAATTATTTCTTGTTTAATATATTTCTTTAAACTTGAAATTTTATTTGTTACAAATTTTTGGCACGCCCAGTGGGACAATCTCTACCTCTCATCTCCTTTCTTCATTAAGTGGTGCCAATTATGTCGACAAACAATCCAACCATAGAGGAACAACTTTTCATGTTAACAAAGGCGATGGAGAAGCTCACAAAGCACTTCCAACAACGAGATGCTAAGCTTGATGAATTGTTGAACAATTGGAGCAATGTTGAGGCCATCCACGTGGAGGAAAAACCACTCAAGGAGCTTGAAAAAGGCGATACATCCGCAAAGCAACTATTGAACAAAGGAGGTCATGCCGAGGCAAACCACCTGATGGAAAAGATAAACAATGATATTGATGATGGCGAGACGCCCATAAAGCAACAATCAAATGCAAAGGAAAAATTTTCAACCAATGAAATTCAAGTATCATATGATGGTATAATCCAAGGTACCCAACTGAAGGAGTTCATTTTGGAGGCCATCAAAAGAAAACTGCATGGGAGCTCGAAGTCTTCCCTAACATACACCAAACCTTACACTCAAAGAATTGACAACTTAAAGATGCCAATTGGATATCAACCCCCGAAGTTTCAACAATTTGATGGCAAAGGCAATCCAAAGCAACATGTGGCGCATTTCGTCGAGACGTGCAATGATGCTGGAACACATGGAGATCAACTTGTGAAGCAATTCGTATGTTCATTGAAGGACAATGCATTTGACTGGTATACTGACTTGGGGGCAAATTCCATTGATGGATGGGACCAACTGGAGCAAGAGTTTCTCAATCGCTTTTATAGCACTCGAAGAACTGTGCGAATGGTCGAACTCATTAACGCTCGCCAATGGAAGGAGGAGTCTGTCATCGACTATATAAACCGTTGGAGAAATTTAAGTCTCAATTGCAAAGATCGACTATCTGAAGCTTCATCCATTGAGATGTGTATCCAAGGAATGCATTGGGATCTTCGATACATTCTCCAAGGAATAAAGCCAAAAACTTTTGAAGAGTTAGCCACTCGAGCCTATAATATGGAATTGAGCATGTCTAGAAGTCAAATTGATGAGCTGCATGTGCATCCTCCTAACAAAGTTCAAGACGATTCCACTACCAAAGAAGGGGGCAAATCTTTTGATGAAGCTCCAAACGAAGAATCCATCTGAAAATATAGCAACGCTCCTAGATACGAGCTAAAACTATCTGGGATCTTCAAATTAAGATCTCTTCAACGCTCCTAGATACGAGCTAAAACTATCTGGGATCTTCAAATTTAGATCTCTTCAACGCTCCTAGATACGAGCTAAAACTATCTGGGATCTTCAAATTAAGATCTCTTCAACGCTCCTAGATACGAGCTAAAACTATCTGGGATCTTTCAAAGTTAGATCTCTTCAACGCTCCTAGATACGAGCTAAAACTATCTGGGATCTTTCAAAGTTAGATCTCTTCAACGCTCCTAGATACGAGCTAAAACTATCTGGGATCTTCAAAGTTAGATCTCTTCAACGCTCCTAGATACGAGCTAAAACTATCTGGGATCTTTCAAAGTTAGATCTCTTCAACGCTCCTAGATACGAGCTAAAACTATCTGGGATCTTCAAATTAAGATCTCTTCAACGCTCCTAGATACGAGCTAAAACTATCTGGGATCTTCAAAGTTAGATCTCTTCAACGCTCCTAGATACGAGCTAAAACTATCTGGGATCTTTCAAAGTTAGATCTCTTCAACGCTCCTAGATACGAGCTAAAACTATCTGGGATCTTCAAATTAAGATCTCTTCAACGCTCCTAGATACGAGCTAAAACTATCTGGGATCTTTCAAAGTTAGATCTCTTCAACGCTCCTAGATACGAGCTAAAACTATCTGGGATCTTCAAATTAAGATCTCTTCAACGCTCCTAGATACGAGCTAAAACTATCTGGGATCTTTCAAAGTTAGATCTCTTCAACGCTCCTAGATACGAGCTAAAACTATTTGGGATCTTTCAAAGTTAGATCTATTCAACGCTCCTAGATACGAGCTAAAACTATCTTGGATCTTTTAAAGTTAGATCTCTTCAACGCTCCTAGATACGAGCTAAAATTATCTGTGATCTTCAAATTAAGATCTCTTTAATGCTCCTAAATATGAGCTTAAACTATTTAAGATCTTCAAATAAGATCTTTATATATTGCTCCTTGATAAGAGCTTAAATTGGCAATATAACTCCTTGATACGAGTTAAAAATGTCTACAAATCTTCAAGTTGACACGAGTAAAAAAATGTCAACAAAATCTCCAAAGTTCAAGTGAAATCTCCTTAACACGAGTATAAACTGTTTACAAGTAATTTACTCCTTAACACGAGGATAAGTTGTTTACAAATCAAATTCATCGCTCCTTAATATGAGTATAAAGTGTTTACGAATCTCAAATCGAAAGCTTCCAGTAGACGAGATGAAAAAGTCTACAAGTTCAAATCAAATTCTCCCAGACAAGAGAAGAAAATGTCTGCAAATTTCAAATCATCAAAGCCTCCAATAGAAGAGACGAAAAGTCTACAAAACTCAAATCAAATCTCCCAGACACGAGAAGAAAATGTCTGCAAATTTCAAATCAAAGCCTCCAGTAGACGAGACCAAAAAAAAGTCTACAAAACTCAAATCAAGTTCTCCCAAACAAGAGAAAACATGTCTGGAAATTTCAAATGAATGCCTCCAGTAGACGAGACGAAAATGTCTACAAATTTTAAGTCAACTTCTCCTGGACATGAGTCGAAAGGGTCTACCAAATCTCAAATTCAAAATGCTCCTTGACACACGAGCCTAAAATGTATGTTACTCTTCCTTCACATGAGTATAAATGTGAACAACATCCATCAAATCAAATTTAATGCTTTGAACTACGTTATGACTTGATTCCCTTTTTGGGATACGTAGGCAGCTTGAAACAATTTTGAGCCCAGTCAAATTCCTTAAAAAAATTGTTGGCTTCAAATTTTCCAAAGTCGTAAAGAAAAGTCGAGACTTATCTACTCAAAGCAAATGCATTTCGTAAACAAGTCTCGAGGGGGCATTTGTAGAAGAGTAAATTTTATTGCCAAAATTGATATTGCCAAATTTGAGAGATATTGAAAATTACATTAAATCTCTTCAAAGAAGGCAATTGTGTGTAGGAAAATTTTATACAAGGCAAGATTTGCTAGGAAATTTCTACACAATGCAATATTTGCATAGAATATCATGTTCAAGGCAAAAATATATATTCAATTATATTTCTTGTCACTAAAGATATTAAAAGCCAATCAAATCGCGCCACGTCATGGAGAGAATTTCACAAGATCTTCAAATCCCACCTATAAATAGGGGGCCATCTCCAAGAAGAAAAACACAACTCAAAACATATTTCAAAAAGCACAAAGAAGTTCAAGGAGAAAAGAAGCAAATTCTCTCAAGGCGGTTCTTCAAAATCAAGGAGCTTTTCGCAATATTCAAAGGTGTTCTTCGAAAACTGAAGAAAATCCAACGTTTAATTTGAGATTAAGCTACTTAACTCTTAAATTAACGTTACTGGAAATTCACGAAGCTTCAAAGAAGATCAAATCCCTTAAAATACCGAAGTATCCAAGACGGAGTTCGAGACGTTCGTCAAGGAGATTTAAATCATTTCACGTTTAATCCAATATTAAGCACAATTGCTTTTGGATTAACGTTATTCAAGCATCAAAATTATTTTGGAGAAGATCAAATCAACCTTTTTCAAGATTATCACTTAGGAGATTAGAATCAGAGGAATCATAGAGATTGTAACCACTATTTCAAATCAATAAACTTTAATTTGTACAATTATTTCTTGTTTAATATATTTCTTTAAACTTGAAATTTTATTTGTTACAATATTCAAAAGAAAAATAAAATGCAAAAGTTTAATAAGAGAATTTCATTTAAATAGGCTTAGAAATAATCATTTAAAAAAAAAAAATCGTACTCGACCGAAGATCGTACTGGGTTTGTAGGAGTTGTCTCTACCTAGTCTATAAATATAAACAAGATTCTATGTAGAGTTGAAAAAGTGAAGTTTATTGATATCTCAAACATTGTTCGGATGAATATACTACAAAATTAGTGAAAATATTATTTTTTTCTCTATCTTTTCTAGGAAAAAAAGAAGAAGTAATGGGGCAATTCCAAGAAGAATGATTGCTTAACAATTAACAAGTACCTACATATATATGCCGTGGCATTGCTATATATTAAATTATTAATTACACACTGCAAAACCATCCCCATCCCATCCATAAGTTCAAACTTCTGCCTTCTTCTTCTAAGCCGCAATATATTGGAAGGGATCGAATATATTAAATAATACTCCTAATTAGTTTACTCTGCTTAATTTAATTAATCTTACTTTTACTTCCACACCCTCATTGGGATCTCAAATTATCTTTGATTTTGATTCCAAATCAAATTCCATTATTTTATTCGTTTAGATCTATTCTAAAAGTATGAGATAACACCTTCCTCACATAAATATATAATAATATGTTACATTGTTTTTCATATATATGATTGATTTAAGGAATAGTTTTATGAATTTTTAGCGAAATGTAAAAGGTTAATTATTTTTAAAAGAACCACTAATATATTGAATAGTAATAAAAAATTCTATATAAAAAAAAAGAATAATAAAAATTTAGTTGACATAATAATTATATGCTAAAAGATGCCCGAATGAATAAAAAAGAAGATGCCCAGAATCTCCGTCCATGTGCTCCCCCTTTTACCCTTTTTTCTGTTACATTTCTGATTTCCTAATCATTTCATCACTCACTCTCACACCACAATCACCAGGACAAACGTTCCTTCCCTAATCCCAATATCTATTACTATCCTGCAAATTTTAACTAACATCATCTTGGCTTTCATCCATGCATGTTCCATAAAAGGACACAAGTTTACACACATGTATATGCATACCTTCCTTAAAAAAAAAGATATTGAAAATCAAATATGACAACTTATTTAAAAAAATAATAATTTTGCTAATTTGATAATTAAAAAAGAAATATATATACATGATATGTGTTGTATACTTATTTTATGATTGGATGAGTTTTGTCAAATTGAATTTGGAAATAAAAAATTTCTTAGATAGATGAAATAAATATCTTATTGTTTCTCCAGATATTTATAATAATAATACATTTATTTTTATTTTCCACGGTTGTATAGACTTTGGGTCTGAGTTAATCTTCTTTGAGGCATAGTGCATATAAATGTGCATCTCTCCCCGTAGGTATTCAAGCCACATTTGATTAGTTAATTGCACTAGACACAATCATTGTTGCCATCCCTAGCTAGTTACGTACATCTAATCACGTGTACATACACTATCATTTTAAATTTTCAAACCAAGTACGACGCCTAACTCTTGTTATAGCTCATTTCTATCTTGTTACATATCCCATAAAATAACTATAATAACTATTAACAAATTTAAACTCACTCGATTTCAAAATCTTGGGAATTAATCAAATTACTTAGGGGTGGCCTAAAGCTAGTTTGCCTTATATAATAAGAGACTTGGCTTATTCACGATTGTTTTTAATGAAATGTACTAATCCCCCACAATATGATGAATCCTGGTTTGAATTTTCGATGGGAGAGAGGTTCTACGTAATGTGTCCGATGTGTAGGATCTGAATAACTTTGAAAACCGACAAAGGAAAATAAGAAGTTGGCCTACCACCAGTATATCCTTCTTTAATTTATCTAGTAAATGCACCAAGTCACTCTTAAGTAAACCAAGGACCACTATTCTCCATACCACCTGTTCTTGTTGCTTTCCTTCGTGTAATAAAACTAAACCCCACCAACTTGCACACATTCATATTTCACACACACACACACAGAATGTGGCTAAAGAACAAAAGAATTCAAGTAAAAATTCCAGTGAATCTTTGTACTTAGTTAAATGGTGCACCTAATAACTGAGGTTAAATAAAATGAAGATTTGGAAGAAGGGAAAAATTGACTCACATACTCACATGGGGTCAGATCAGCTTTCTCAATCTTCAGCACGTGTCCGTAGCTTACTCGGCAAGCTCTGTTAATTTACTCTCCAATTGTACTCCAAATTTCGCAATTACTCACAGGCATATTTTGTTTAAGTACCAGTTGTACTGTACTACTTAGTACTCCCATTATTTAGTCGTATATAATGTTTGTTGTAGTATGATTTGTACTGAACCCAAATTGACGTTTCAGAAACTGTAAATTAATTATACTAGTAGCTAGCAAGAAAAGGAAAGAAGGTAAAATTAATACACAAAAGCTATACCAAAGAGATGGAGAAAATAGAAATCAATGACACTTCAATGATGCAGTGCAGAAAAAAGGAGTAATTTTATTGACATGATTTGGTTCATCAATTTTGATTGATTTCACCATTTCGTTACAGAGAAGAGATTCTTGAATTCCCTTATTTTAGAATATATATGCAGAACCTTGGAACAGAGATAGAGAGAAGTAGATAGCTATACATTTTATCAGCTAAAAGCAATAAATAATTAAACCTAAAGAGAAGAAATTCAACAACCCCCTAGATTTCAAGCTTTGACTTAGTGGAAGGAGATTACATGGGCTAATTACCAATTTACCATTGCTGAATTGTGAAGACATTGTTATTTATCATGGCTAGCTTTATTTAAATTTGAACCCACTCGTAACGCCCCTCCAATGGCTCGTCCTTCACTATGTCGTAGTTATACCTGCATCACACATGTTTACACAGTTTCAATATTACTGAATTATGGGTATATTTTTATTCCCTTCCCGATTTGGTCGAACTCAAAACTTCCACGTGACAAGTGTATTACATTTGGTTTGTGATTGAATAATCACGAAATATGTGTATTACACTCGCTTGTGGTTGGATGAAACTCGATTTAAGCTTTATTGTTACTTTGTAAGTGAGAGAGAGTACTTACTTGTCGGTGAATTGTTTCTGCATATTCTTTTCAGCGGCGGTGAAGAACTCTTCAAGTTCAGCTTCCGACGGCATTTTCAACGTACAGCGAGAATTCGACCCATGTTTTGGCCTCAAAGTGGACTCCAACTCGCCTGACTCAGCTTGAATCTCACTCAACGGCGTCGTTTCTCGCCTGTAAAAATACGACGTCGTAATTACTCTTCGTTGTGAAGGAAAAGTACTGCTACTACCAACAGCCTTCATGGTGTGGAAGATAAAGTGAGTGAATATGGAAGGAAATTAAATACTACTACTCTTAAGAAAAAAAACAACAACGCAGGCTTTTCACTTTTGGAGATTTAAAATTTGAAATGAAGAGACATATCATGGAAAATCATTACCATTTATTAATAGGAATGGCATTTAATTCTCTGAGAAAAATTTATATACTGTATGTAAGTAATATTTTAATTTTCTTCTACCTGTCTCTGGAATCCACCGAATCGCCAGCCGTTGTCGGGAAAAACTCTGCAGACACCTCATTCTCCTCCTCCTCCTGTAAATTCCCAAAGCAAAAGGAATTCAAATTTCAAACCTCTTAATTAATTACTCTCAGATTTGATTGATTAATTAATTAAAGTACTAGACACGATATTCATTCCACTGTCTGTAATTAATATAACTTCCACGGAAAATTAAGTTAAAAAGATAATTTATACTATATTCTATATACCTTCAGATCTAGAAATTTTGAATTCTTCGTCGCCAGCTCACTCGATCCATTACTTGAGCAACATGATGCCCCAACTTGATCAGAATTAATGCTCTCGCAGGTCGAATTTTCGGAATTCTCCGGCGTCACCACCACGTCTAAACGCCGCGTTTTGAGCTGAACTGAGGATGTAGTGGATAGCTCCGATTCTTCTAACCCAACTTTTCTCTTTATCCCCGCCGCAGCAGCCACCGCTGTCTCCCCCGCCTCTTCTAATCCCTTGCACTTTCTCATATACCTCCCCATGCTAAATTCTCCGAAATTCTACCTCAATATTAAGCTATTTTTGTTAAAATTCACGATTATATATACAGTATTTAATTTCTCTAGAGTCTACACCATGAATGCAAACTGCAAAGAGACAGCAACTTTATATCCAGGAACTCTCTGCACGTAGGAGAAAAAATTGAGTGTTGGCAGAGACTCCGAGAATTTTCTGCTTTTTTGCTGCTCTTTTTCTGTTACAAAGGCTTTTATAGAGAGAGAAAATGCGTGAGAGTGAGAGTGAGTGGGTGATGATGATGATGATGTTGATGGAGATGCTTATGGGCAGAAAATTCTGTTCAACGGTTCAGATTTTGGCTTTTTATTTTTTTGGCTTCTTATTTTTTTGGCGTAACACACACGCCGTTTACGGTAACGGATTCTTCAGGGCTCCGTTTCACGGATCTACCATGCGTTCCTTTTTTATTTTTTACCGTTGAGCAACTGTGAAAGTTGACGAACATCCAATAAGAGTTTAACACGTGTTTTGTTGGAGGGATATTAATATTTTTTTACCCGGTATATTTGGGCGTCATACGGAAATCGTTATTCTTTCTTTGGTACTGGATTTTCTTTTTCTCTCATTTTTTTGGTTTATATATAATTTGTATATTGTGTAGTGTTACATCCGGTTTATTTTGTTTTATCTCGTATATATTTGACATTACATTTGGAAAAAAAACAACTTTTTTTTAATTGTTATTACGTTTATCTTAAAAAGTACTAGTTAGAAATTTGAAGTCTTAACTATATACTTCACCCCTTTCATTTATTTTTTTCATGTTTTCTTTTTAGGATGTACCCAAATTATTTATTTCCTAAAACTGCATGTCAAAACTCAAGGGAGTAAAAAAAATGGACGGAGAGAGTATATTTCAAGAAATGTAATATCCTTAAAATAATTTGCGGGGAATGTAGGGCATATTGTTTCGCGAGACTGAGACAAAATTATTCCAAATGAATCATTAGTACAAGTTTCGAAACCCAGGTTTCAACTTATATATCTGTACAAGTATACACAATAAATCTCAAACCAATAAAAGACAATGATTTGATAAATACCACATATTTTTCTCTATAAAAAATATTAATTTGGCATCTATCATCTAACTTTTCCCTCAAAACCTTATCATCTAAACTCAATTCAAGTGGAGTTTCAACTTTTTCAAAACCTAAAACTCAACATCAAAGCTCAATCCAATTGGGCTTCAACAGTTTCATCGAAACCACAGGAACCAATTTATCGAAACTAAAATCAAGCGAAACCGAGCCATTACCTAAACAAATAGACCCGTATTTTTTACGAAAGAAGTCATAGTTTCTTTTAAGATATTGATGTGAGAATATCAATTCTGTCTCATGACCTTGGACTAAGGGCCGACGTAGGGAGACCTCTTGAAAATGATGTGGGATATTAATCGAAGGTTTTCATGATCTTCGATTAAGGGCCAATTTTGAAAACCATATATTCAAAAATTGACCCTTCATAGGCCCTTGTTCGATGTTTCATGAACGTTTATGCAGAGACTTCAAAGTTCCTAAACTTATTGTAGATATAATTTGCATAGAATTATGATATCAAATACACTATACACAAAAGTTGTAAAAATTATGGTACCCATATATTTAACATAATAGTGACTTATTCAGTTATTCATGCCTTACCTATCAACATTTTTTTATTTATTTTTTATTTCAATTGGATTGTATCTTGAACATTCTGCATTCAACGTTTATGCTGAATTTTTTTTATTCAACTTTGTTGGACAAAATTATATTTTGATTTATTTTTTCCATTTTAATTAACAAAACTCAATTATATATTAGGTTTGCTACTTGGAAAATTCTCGCTTCTATAAAAAATTGTTTAGCTCCGTCACTGGTATTTCTTTTGATGTTATAAAACTTTTAATTTAAATGCATCCGATTTCGAAGAATCCTAGGCTCTATTAAAATTGTCTAGCTCCATCTCTGCAACACATGGTATTTTTTTTTTATTTTTACAAAACTTTTGTATAAGTTTTTAATTAATTAAATGCGTACGATTCCACTTTCAAAATACAAAATTCAAATCCGTCCTCATTTTCTTTGGAGAAAATGACCCAAGGATGAGTACTTGCTACCATAAAATTACTAGCATTTTCTTAATTTCAAGATTTTCTTTTGTTTTATACCTGGGTCGGTCGTGTGGTTGCAGTCACATGGATAAGATGTTTTGTTGGCCGGTCGTTTGGTGTAAAACTGGTCTTAAGCGTTATAATTGCCTACTTAGATTAATGAATTTACAAATCTAACCTTTACTTTGCCTTTTAGCCATGAGGAATTCCCCCCGACAAGTAAGGTTGAAAATCGAGCAATTTATTTGATATTCGACTAGAGCTCATTAGATAATATTTTGTTTGAGTTCAGTTCTTCATACTTAATTATCAGACAAGTTTGAACAACATTTTGTGTTTGACAGAAGATTGCTCTAGCTTGACTCGATAAAATTTGACAAACTACATGTAAAAAGATCAAGCTGCTCCATGCCCTACTTGAGCTCGTTTAGTAAAAGTTCGTTCAAACTTGATTCGTCAAATAACCAAACCAAGGTAAAACATAATTATATAAAACTCGATACAAACTCAAAAAAAACTTGAACAAGCTAGGTGTCGTTCGACACCCTCAACTCATTTACACCTCTACTTAAAAGCATATTACATATATGTAGAATAATTTTTGGGAGATTTTCGCAATTTATTCCTTCGTATTATTTGTAATGAAAAATTTACATTTTTAGATCCATAGGACTGTATAGTCTGTATTATTGACACTTTTGGTCCTGTGTATATATTTTTTTTGTTCGAATTGATGTCATAGTGTAGTTTAAGACCACAAGTGCAAATTTAAGGCAATCCCACGAGACTAAAATTAAATCATATGCAACAAAACATACAAAATATTTTATACCAAAGAATTGAAATTAAAAGTTCCATTTTATAAATTACGATATCAAAAGTGTAATTGTATAAAATACGAAAGGAAAAGTGCAGAGAGTATTAAGTAACTAAAATTACAATTTGGCGAAAAATATGTCAAAACCACTCATTTTGTTCAATAGAAAAAATCTCTCCAAATACCATATTATATTAACCAATTCAATATTATTTTAACAAACAATTAGAAATAATGACCGTGGCGTAATTCCAAAAATTGTCAAAAAGGAAAAAGCCCAACTTTGTGTCTAAAAAATTAACTTGTTATTATAGCTTGTCAAAACCCTTTTAAAAGGAAAAAGCCCAGGGATTAAAGGCTAGAAAAAAAGAGAGAGCCGATAAGAAAACGTTTCCTTTTTTACGTGTTTTTGCATGGTAAAAGATGAGGAAAGAAAGAAACAAGAAAACAAAAATAAAGCCCACCATTTACCCTTATCTATTCTTTTTTATTTTTCTTAATTTTCAGCAGAAAGTAAACAAAAGAAAGAAGGAAAAGGAATACTGGGTTTATCACAATTGACAGCTTGTTCTAAGAGTCGACTAAATTTTGAATTCTCAAATTATCTTTATTCACATTTTAATGCCGTATAGGGCCGGTTTGTTTAATATTTCGCCAAGTGTGGTTCGATAAAGTCATTTTCTTAATAAAGTTAGACAAACATGGACCGCATAAATTTCTTTACCTATGTAGTTGTGCTAGCTAGCTAGTGTAATTTAATTTTTTTTATAGGGATGAAAGGAAAGGAGTTAATGAATGACTATACCAAAATCGAAATTATACCACATAAATAGGAATATAATCGAGTCGAGTAGTATCGAACGACACAGTGTTAAAGTTTGGTTTGAACTTTATCGAGCTTGAAATTTTTGTGTTTGAGCTTGGTTTGATTGTTAAACAAGCCGAGTTCAAACGAGTTTTTATCAAACGAACTCGAGCCAAGTATCGAGTAGCATGATATTTTATATGTATTTGATCAATTTTTAGCTTATCGAGTCGAGCTCGACCCGAGCTTTGAAAGTTATTAAACGGAAAGTGATGTTCAAGCTTGTTTGGTTAGTGTGACGAACCGAGCTCAAACGAGCTTTTATCGAATGAGCTCGAGTCGAGTATCGAGTAGCTTGGTTTGATTTTCAGCCCTACACGTAAACGTATACTAGAACAACCCACATTATCCAAATTACAAGGGGATAAATTAAACTTTATGCATACTTTACATATTAATTGCATGGTTTAAGGGCAAAGTACATGAACAAGTTTTGCAATTTAATAAGTATCATAAAGAAAGAGAAAACTTTAATTCTAGAGACTTAAATAATTAGTTTATCTAATTTTATCAAGAAAAAATAAATTATTTCTAAAACTAGGCACACTTTGATCAACAAAAGTACATAACATTTAAGATAATCACACCTACCTTATAAATATTCACACTACATTTAATTTGACACATCCCTTAAAAGTACCTTGAGTTTAAAACCCATATCAAGTTAGGATCTTTAATAAAAATAAACACTTATTAGTTAATAACAGAATCCAATGGAAATTTCCATTTGCTTTGCTAAAACCATGCATGTGAGATATGATGTTGAAACTGGGACACATAGAAAGCACGGACATTTAATTTAGGGCCATAACGGCACAGCAACTTAGGTGAGTGATTGAATTAATGCTTCAGATTTAAATAGCAATTTCTCACTTTATTTAATTCAATGAGTTTTGTATCACAAGTTGAGGAACTGTGCATGGACAACGAAATAATGGATAATCAAACTTTACTTTATAAGGAGTAAATAAATGAATGCCATTTTGAATTATGTACGAGATAAACATGAATGTCATTTTGAATTACTGGGCAATTTATATAGGGGTAAAATTCTGTTTTTCAAATCACAAAAAGTTAAATTGAACATTATGTTGCCATTAACTCATAAATAAAAATTTGGAAAAATGTTAGTATTTTATTGTAGAACAGGCTCGGCAATTGCAATAACAAGAAAAATGCCAAAATTGCATTGTAATCCTTCAATATTGGACTTTTAACAATTTTTGTCCCTTATTTTATAAAATTATACTTTTCATTGTATTTTCAAAAAGTATTTTATATTTTGGTCCTGTCGCTCAATTTACATCCAATTGGGACAAAGAAAAGCGAAATTAACTAGGACATAGGGGGCCTGCATGAATTGCTTTTTGAGGGTTTCTCGGTTTTGCGAAACTCGACTAAAACCATTTCAAATGATGATTGAGCATAGGTTTTACGTAACTCATGTTTCAAATTATAAATTGTAATTTAATAAATCTGAAAATATAATAGACTTTGATTTGACATCTACGACCTATTTTTTCTCTATTAAAATATTGATTTGATATATACATACTACCTACTAACTTTTTCCCTCAAACCACAAAATCCAATTGGGTCTTACATCAACTTTTTAAAACAACAAAACTCAACATTCAAACTCAGGCAAAATGGCCTTCCAATGGTTTCAGTATTGAAACCATTCAAGTCATAAATTTGAAACCAAAACCAATCCATATAGACCTAGAGAGTATTACTAGATCTACTGACTAATAGCATCTCCCCACCCAAAACTCTAAATTGGAATCTTTTTCAAATTTGGAGACACTTTTTCACATCTCATCTCACACCCAAAAACTCCAAAACAATATTCCACATCCTCCAAAATACTATTCGTTTATTAAATAAATAATTTTATCTACATAATCAAAGTTAAAATTTGAGTTGTTTATTAAATAATATTAGATATGATTTAATAAAATTCAAATAATATTGAATTTTCATGAAGTATTGTTGAATTCTTAAAAGTTGTTGTTTTCTGTTTATAGTTTTCATGTAATTTTTTAAGTATTATTTATTTTAATTTTCTATATTAATTATTATTCATTTATAAGTTTTCTAACTAAAAACATACATTTTCAGTTTAAAAATTAAATATAAATTATAACCTATTAAAAATGTTTATATCAAATATTCATGTTTTTATTATTAATTTAAAGAAAACAGAAATGATTAATAACATAAATGATGTAAAAGTAATTAACAAAATTGAAAAAATAGAATATTTTGGGACATAAATGGAATTAAAATAAGTGATTCAAAATTCCATGTTTGGATCGAGTTTGCAATTTAGTCTCTCCTCCATATTCATCAAATATGGAGGTGGGGTGGGAGAGTGGTTTTACTTCCAAATCGAGGTGGATGGGAGATGCTCTAGTGCAAAAAAATTAATGTAAAAAGAGGTGATTGGACCAAGAACACAATTTTATAAAGATAAACAAAGTCCAGTTTAATAGAACTAACATGAGATTTTTTATTTTCTAAGAAAAATATTCTTGAGCATATGACCCTTTTGTCTACAGATAATTATTATCCAAACAGGATTTTGGAAAAATCAAAATATTTACATGACAAGTACAGTTCAATTACTTTGTGATTTGATAAATTACTAGGAGATCAAGACTCGTCACATTTACCATCAATGACGTCAAATCAATACGAATAGAATAATTTGAATTAGTAATTTATTAGTGATGTAAAACCACGAAATGTAATTATATCTATGATTGTTATTTTCAATATCTAAAGTGTGAAGTCAAGATATAAGAAAGCAAAAGAGAAAAAACACATCAATTGTTGATTGCTCTAATGGAAGAAACTAGCTAATCTCCAATTTTTTAACAAATTTAAGTTCGAATCTTTCAAAATGTTTTTATATATTATGTTTGACACGACTCAAAAATAAAGTTAAATTCGAATCTTGAATACTCTTGAAAAAAAAAAATTTAGTGTCTTGTCGGATTGATATATTGCTACGTAACTACAGTTGCACAAAATTAGTAATGGCCACTGCCAAAAATCACCATTGCGTCAGTTGATAATTTGGTTATATGGTAAAGGCAGAGTTACTATTTCAACTTTCGAGGCTCTCTTAAATGCTAAACTTTGCAAAATTTCATTTTTAATCTTCAAAAGTGGTTGTGTTTCAAAATTGATTATTTATTGTGGTACTTTGACAACATAAGTTATTTATTGTGCCACTATCATCAATTTTAGTTTTATTGTCGGAAAATTTTAATTATGGCTTGAAATCATCAATTTATATCTTATTTAAACGAAAATTTTATTACTTTGCCGAAAATAATCAATTTATGTCTTATCCAAGCGAAAAATTTAATTTACATCAAAAATATCATATGTCGAGTGACACTTAAAAATTGGGGATTTCAGGTTCTGACTTGAAATTTACAAGTCCAAGTCATGTATTAAGTCTATAACTTCAATTTTTGATGAGAAACGGTTAAAGTTCCCGAAAAATCGAAGAGACTTATTTATATTTTCTAAAAGAGAATCCAAAGCATGCCCTTTGATTTTGGGAACAAAAAGTAAATGTACCAAGTTATATATGGACAAGGAGCCCAATGCTGGAAATGATGAGATTCCCGTACGGTAAAGGCAAAACAACCAAGTTTAATGTAGTAAACGTTAATAATTGCTTGAGTACTATTTAAGCTATTATTTGATTTCAGATTAAAGGCAGTAAACGTTGCAATTATGATGTTTAAAACTTTAAATTAAATCCAACATAAAGTGAATATGTTTATAATTTATAGCCGTGTAGTTATATAAAGAAGAATTGATTGACAAAAAGCATATGAACCTTATAACAGGGATAGCACGGAAAACTAGAACATACTACATGTGTAGTTATATAATTATAGCCGTCACAAAAGGAGTTGGATGTCAATTTACTGGTATGATATTCATAATCTTTAATTTATCTCTCATATATTTAAAAAAATTTATTTTATATCTTGATGTTTCTATAAAAGATTCATACTATCTCGATGTTTTTAAACATTAAAAATAAATGTGATTTGACAAAAATACCCTTCATTATATATTGTATACTTATATCTATTTTAAAACTAAAAGAAATTGAAGCAATTACCCTTGCGTTGTTGTATATGGACCAATTTATCCTTCTATATTATTTAAATGTATCACTTTATCCATGTGTTATTATAAATGTGCATTTAACTCCCTTTATTATTTTATATAGAGAATGATGTTTTTGTCTTTTTCTGTAATATTTTTCACTTGCACATTCAATTTTGAGCAAGTAAGTTACACTCTCCAATATAGAAGAATAAATTGATTCCTTAAAATTTATATAAAGGGTAAAATGTTCATTTTTAAATCATGAAGAATAAATTAAACATTATGCATATCATAAGAAAACAAATGACGATTGACCCATCATAAAAAAATTTCGACTAGTTTCTTTTTTAAAATAATAAAATAAATACCGGTACAAAATTTCATTGAAGGTTTCGTGCCTATTGTGGCAAATTGAATATTTAGTCCTACTTGATTGGGTTTTTGTTATTTTTGTTCTTGCAGTTTATAAATTGAGCTATTTTCAATTATTGATTCAATAAAATAATCTCTGTTTTAATTAGAATCTTTTATCACTTATGATTTCTTTGTTTAGCACTTTCTTTCGATTTCAAAGAAGGTAATGAGACCACAAAAGTGTATATTATTTTCAGAAATAGGATTAAAAGTATAGCTTGATCATTGGGCAGAACCAAAACTGCTCACTGATGTGGTAAAATGCACGAAATCTCCCAGTGTTATGGGTAATATGCACAAAATTCCCTTTTATTAAGTTTATTGCATTGAATCCCCTTTCGTCCAATTCCGTTAATCATTTGATGGTTGTGTGAAACACTCGCGCTTAGTGAGACTAAAATTTAATTTCCATCTATTTAATTAATAAAAAAATTCACAAAACTCTCATGTGTTATGAAAAATTTGCACAAACCCTATATTATATTGCACCAATTCCTCGCGAAATTCCACTACATCTCTAGTATTTCTAGCATTTCTCGTTTCTCGTTTATGATCAAAACATCCCAATATATGATAAAGTACATTCTTCATCGAACTAGATCGACCATACAATCTCTAATTTATTTACTGAATTCCACAAAGTTTGTTATGCACAACTGCATATTTATATTAGGAACGAAATATATAAATACATGCATATGAATGGAGGAACAAAGAGAAATTTCAATTTAAATTCAAAATTGAGAATTGCAAATATCTAGCACATACATTAAATAAGTTAGTTATTTGAAAGAAAAAAAAATTCAACATACATAACCAGTACAAAATATTTAATTTGGGCAAAAAAATATGCTTTTAATCAAGAGAGATTAATTGGTCGAATTTTCAAATTTGTGGTGGCAGGTCTTTTTCTTTTGGTCCATTTTTTTTCTTTTTTTGTCGATGTATACTTATTAGGTCAAAAGGGCTTAAAATATCAACTTTTGCTGTCTTTTCAAGGTACCAACATCTGAAATTTTGAGATAAATGTATGATGATTGAAAATTATCCCTAAAGATTAATGAGAGAAAGGAGAAAACATAAAAGGAAGAAGGTGAAGGAATCTTAATTACAAGAAACTGATAAATTTATTTATATTAGCTTTGTGAATAATTATTTCTGGAAATATTATTTATTATAAAATATATACCTCGACAAATAATTGATTTTTTTCAGGAGTTAAAGTAAAAGGTTTTCAGGTATTGGAAAATGAGCATGGAAGCTAGGCGTGGATTTTCAATTCAATGTCCGGGACATGTTTTCCATTTACAAAATGGGTTAAATGTATCAGTTCTTAAAAGCATTTCCTTTAACTTTCCACAAATCTCATCTTTTTCTACCTTCGAATCTGACATTGTCCTTCAAAAAGAAATTAGGCGCCATGACCTTATATAAACCCTCCAATTTTGTTGTATTATACTTATATTTTTACAAACATTCTTGAATTTAATTAAAGTCTTAGTCCATATTGTTAACTAACTATTAAATAACTAAGCATAGTTATTTTACCTTGTCCTAAATAAGAAAACAAAGGGAAAATTAAAAAAAAAATTAATATATGCCTAACTCGGGCCCATCTAATCTTTTTACCAAGTAGAAATTGAGTAATTTTCTTAGGAGTTTGATTAGTCAAAAGACGTACATATTTGACTTGAGTTCCCCTAAGGAAAATATTTTTCACTTTCTTTTAACATGAAAAATGGATCATTTTTAAATTCTTACATAATTCTTATAATCTTTTAAAGTTATTTTAATATAGCCGCCTATAAGATATGAGAATATTTGAATAGTTGAATTTTACTTTAAATTTACAAAGTTTGAATTTTTTAAATTCCAAGCCAATAATTGAGGGGGCTTGGGCCATGGTGATGAAGACTGAAGTACATGGCACAAATTTAAATGGGCTGGACATAATATAATTATATAAGGTGGTCCATGACTTTAGAAAGATAAATTAACACCTAACTCCAATATAGAAGAGTGTGACCTAACATTTTGCCTTCTCATATATAGTAGTGTGCGTCTCTTTGTGTGTATTTCCTCGTGGTCCATTTATACTTGATGTGTAATTCTATGAAAAATCACATTTTATATAATTTGTCATTCTGCCGTTTTATTTTAAGTATTTTACATTTCACTATTACGGTTAAAAGAATATGCACTTACCTAGGATAAAAATCATTTTTCTTAAGCCAGATAATAATCTGGTAAAAAATGTAAGATAAGAAACTACCTTGTGAAATTTTTATTGCATCAAACTTTCTTGTGTTTTTAAAAACCCTGCAAAAAACACTCAATTTGTAAAAAATATGCCGTTTTGGATCGACATGTTTCAAGAAATAATTATAAAAATATATCACGTGAAGTTGTAGGGACCAACTTGAAGTATTTTAAAAATAGTTTCTTGAAATATGTCGATTCAAAACGACCTGTTTTTTTATAAATTGGGTGTTTTTTGCAGGGTTTTTTAAAATACAAGGAAGTTTGGCGCAATAAAAATTTCAAAGGATAGTTTCTTGCAGATTTAGCATTACACATTGGAGTATTTTGCATTTACCCCTAATAATCTTGAGTTGAACTGAAATATACATAATTCTGTATATAGTTGGACAACAAATTTAACGTTTTGTCCTATGACCAAAACTTAAGAGCTTAAGAGCGATTTCATTTTTTGAAGAAAAGATGTGCATTTTGGGTAATTTAGCACAACTACAAATGCAATATAGACTGCCAAACATGATTATATAAATTATTATGTTTTATTTTTTTTTGTCTTATTGAAATTGCACATACCAAACATGATAAGATAATACAGTATATCGAAGCAAGAAAATTTGTGATTAAATGCTTTAAACACTATCTTATTTTATCTTAGCATTATAGAAAAGTAATGCTATGAAAAAGAAAGAACCATGCATATATATATGATGTATGATGAGAGATTAATATAAAATACAGATTATACAGTAAAATCAATTATTGATTAAATTGTCCTTTCTAGACTATGAAGAATGAAATTAAGTACGCAATCATATATACTGACAAAATGGACGGTGTAAGATATGGTTGAAGCTCAATCGTAATCAATTAAAAGCGACATAAACAAATGAAATAAGTGAGTAAATTCAACATACTCCCCTGTATTATATTAGATATGTATGAAATTATCTTGTAAAATTTTTGCATATAATTTTCTTATACTTTCAAAAATTCAGTATGAAATCCTCATTTTATGAAAACTACATCATTTTGGATGATATATTTCAAGAAATTATTACATTAAATATTTTAATATTAGTTTCTTGAAATAAGCCAATATAAAACGACATGTTTTGAACATGTTGGGGGTTTCGTGCTGAATTATTAAAAGTACAAGAAAGTTCTATAAAATAGAAATTTCAAAAAATAGTTTCATGTAAATTTTGCTTAAGTATTTTGCATTTTTCCCGAAACGAGTGGATTGGATATCTTTAAGATTGTTAGCTTGCATCTCTTGCAGTCAAATTCTTCGAAAGAGACCCTTTAGAGAGTTGGTACTTTAGATAGAAGAAGGAAAGTGTACTATTATGATTGTGGGAGATCACTTTTATGAATGTGAGATAATTGTACTACAGTGAAAATCAAATCAAACTAAACTATTTTATGAATGTGAGATAATTACGGTGAAAATCAAATCAAACTATTTGATACTCGACTCAAGTTCGTTCGATAAAAGTTCGTTTGAGGTCACATAAATCAAACAAGCTTGAACATTATTTTTCGATTGATTCCTGTTGATGCTCGGCTCGAGCTCGGTAAGCTAAAAATTGACAAAATACATGTAAAAATATCAAGCTACTCGATACTTGATTCGAACTCGTTTAATAAATGCTCATTTGAGTTCGGTTCGTTAAACAATCAAACCAAGCCCAAACACAAAAACCAAGATTAAACAGTATATTGTTCGATACTACACGACTCGTTTACATCCCTAATTGTCCCTTCCCATATGTATTTGCCCCCTCCATCTAAGATTGCCGTTCTAGTTGATGTATCTATGGTCAAGAAACTTTTAGCGGCTTGGGCCAGAGATCCAGTAAGCTCAAACAAAACATCTTCTTGTGAACCGGACAAAATTTGCGTAGGAGTATTTGGACTGGGCTTCGGGTTACTGGATTCAATTTATTTTTTCTCAGGTTCTTCGTTTGGTTGGGTTTAGGTACTGTTGGCTCTGGTCAATATTAGAGCTGGGTTGAGTTATGGGCTTGGCCCGGCTTGGATAATGGGGCTGCCAATGGAGCGGATTTAATTTCTAATTCAGCTGAAATTGGATCTGATTTATTAGGATATTTAATTGATTAAAGATTCAATGAATGCGGAAAATAAATATTAGTATGTTTATAATTTAGATATGAGTTAATATTTTGCTCATGGTCTCATTTTTATATACATTTTCACGAAACAAATGAATTAATTGTATATTATAATTAATACTATCATTTTTTAGAGATATTTGTTTGAGAGTTGATATTTTCTAAATGGGAGCTAAGTGGAAAATTGAGAAATTTTAGTTGTGTGAGCTAAGTAACATTAATAACTTATTATAGTAAAATATATTGGTGGAATTTTGAAAGCTAAGATTTTATTTGATGCGAAGAAAATTCAAAATTTCCCGAATCCAAGCAAGACACGTTGAATTCGATCATGGATTTGGATCCGGGTCAAGCCTATCCAATCCGAATCCAACACATTGATACCCCTAGATAAGGCAATGGCCGAGAGTTATGCAAGATTACTTCAGTGGGATTCCTTAAAGTTGTAGGTAAAGTAATTAGGATTGCATTATTCATTTATTTGTACCTGCCTTATCTATGCTATTACGTATCATATGATATGGTCAAAATTTAATAAAATGGTCTAAAACGATATATGCCACCAAATGCCCCCTTACTCTATTAAGAATATATTTGTCTCTTTGGTTTGTTTAAATAATGTAAGCACAAGGTTGAGTTTTTAGGCGAAATTAAAAATCGACATAAACAAAATATTATTACTCATATTAAATTCATTTTTATGATTATTATAGATAAAAATATTGTTTAAATCATTATATTCCAGTTTTTCTCACTTTTTTTTTTATTTTTAAAATCACTAATTCAATTATTTAATCTTTTTTTATACATAGCTGACAATATGTTTTCATTAATTTTAATTGTGAAAAACTTCTTTAAATATAAGCAACCGTTAATAAAATACCTATTATTAGGATTGGTCTGACTTTAGTTGATTTGCAGGAGCTGGATGGATACAAATAAAAATCAAGGAAAATTCTTGACCAAACCCATCCAACAACTAAGTAAGTGTATTGCACTTGCTTTGTGATTGGTCACTCTCCTGGGAGTTACATCCAATCTCAAAGCAAGTGTATTACACTTGCTTTGTAGTTATTTTGGGTTCGGTCAAATCTGGTGTGAATAAGAATTTCCCAAAAAATCAAACCCGTTAACAGCCTAGCTACATAGTTGCAATTTCTTATTTTTGTTTATTCACAAAGATTATTAAAGTGCGCATGTGCGCACATAATGGATTGAACCACAGGCAATAATATCTAAGACATACGTGGCACAACGTACAACCCTCAATTGCATACCATCGCATGTAGCCCCTAAAGTCTAAGGACTTGTTTGTTTTTGATTTCCTGAAAGTGGTTTCAGAAATACATTAAGGTTTAAATACTTTTTTAAATAGATTATTTTTGAAAATTAAGAAAGTATGAATTTATCTTTAAAATAAAAATGGTGTTTTTTGATTATTTAGATAGCACTAGAATGCTCTTCAAAGTCGATACAAACAGGCCCTAAATTAAGTACTACAGTATAATAAAATTACTATCACTTTCATATTATATTGATAAAAGAATAGGGAAATTAAAGACAAAAAGATTGTGGGGCACCAGATTCTAGATGCAAATATGGAATCGTTGGCGGTGAATTGTGAATCCATGGCGGTGAATTGGGAAGCATTGGACGCACTCGTAATTGACTTCGTCAAGTCGGAGCGGTTAATCGAAGAAGACTCCTCACCACCGTCTTCCGCTCATCCTCCGCCGTCTTCGTCGTCGTACAGGTGGCGACTCCTGATTCGCCAGATTAGGCGCTCGTTGGAATCCGGCGACATTGACTCCGCTATCGACCTCCTGAGGTCTTATGCGCCGGCAGTACTCGATGATCATCGCCTCCTCTTTCGCCTACAGAAGCAGGTTTAATTCTCTTCGCATTGAAGTCGGTTTATTTTTGTCATTACTTCTACTATTAGAGTTAATCGGTGAGATTTTTTCTGATGTCGTGACTCTCTCAATTTCTCTTTCAACTGGTTGTTGTGCAGAAATTCATTGAGCTATTAAGGAAAGGAACTAATGAGGATCGCGATTCTGCAATCAAGTGTGTGCGGACTGCTCTTGCGCCATGCGCACTTGATGCCTATCCGGTATAGTTAATTAATCAATTATATGTTATCTTAAGTTTCTTGTGGCTTTGGAACCAATCATTTTAGTTACTGTGAGTAGGTAGGCACTGGAAGAGAGGATTGTGTGTGTTGAATAATTATATACTGCATATTTATCTTGCTTTGCCACTGGTGGATTTACATCTTAATTTTAGTCAAATGTTATTTTCTGGTAGTTGCTACTGATACATGTTTGTTTCTCATTTAAGGAAGCGTATGAGGAATTTAAGCATGTTCTTCTTGCTTTCATTTATGGAAAAGATGATGAGACCTCTCCAGTTGCAAATGAGGCAAGTGGTAACACATTTATATTTTGATGTCTCATAGTGTTATGCATTTTCTCTTGTTACATGCTCATGCCTCTGAGTTATTCTTTTGATAGTGTGATTACGCTCAAGTTGTACTCATGGAGGTTTTGTAGAAAAGTTATATAGAGTCAGGAGTGTTGGGGGACAAATTGCATTTAGGGTGGTTGAACAAAAAAAATTGAAGCCATGTTTGGTGATGTTTTAAGGCACTTCATTGGTCGATTTCTTGGTGCTAAGATGCAGGAAAAATTAAATTAAACATGTTTTTTTATCTCCATTCTTCATCCATATACTTTGATTAGTTTCCTGTTCTGGTGGATGTTTAGTTGAAACACTGGAAGAACATTCCGTGTATCAGGAATCTATTTATCCTGGGTCCTTTGAATCAAACAGGTTGTATTGGAAAGGCATTTTCTTTTCAAAATAAGATGTATTATACTCTAGGTATTTTCTGATAGCCTGACAACTTACAAAATATATTCACCCTCTTATTGCTCTCATGTAATAAGAATGCAATTTTAAGGAAAAAGTTTATTAACATCGAGGGGTGCCAGAGATGTGTAAAATTTATGTTAGCATTATTCATCATACTGATTGTGATGAACATCAAAGTGCATCAATTATTTTCATAAACATTGATTAGAATATCAGATGTTAATTTTTTTACGATAGTAGTGAACATCAACTTCATAACCATTACAAAGAGGTAGAATATTAAGCCATCTGTTCTTCTTACCCGAATTTTTCCACCTCAATAAATAAGTTTGGGATGAAAGTTGCACAATAAGTTGGGAGGCTTAAAGATTTGTTTTTCTTGATGGTGGTGGGTTTCTCACTAATTAGGAGGCTTTTGATCTGTCTAAAGTTTTGTTCTTGGTGATTTTCAGCTTGAGTTGTGGGAGTCATAACAACCGCCGATTGGCCTCTCTCATACTTCTTAGAGCATAAAATGTAGGCCCACCAAGAATGAAAGAGAGTAGCGTCTCAGGTGGAGCTGATAGAGGATTTTAGGCTACTATATTGGCTTCTGATAGTACTCTCCATTACGAATGGCTCTGTATGAGTATATTTTGTGAAAAGATCATAATTGAAGAAACAGACACCTAGGTTTACTACGTGGCATAATATTTAAGTTATTCCATCAAAATAAGTTCATTTGAATATGTATCCTACTTCGTGTGATCTTTGAAAATAGGGAAGATAAGGTACTGGACAATGTATTATATGCCAAATATTTGGAGAACTTGTCCATTTACATATGATGCATTGAGTTATCTCTCTCAAACTGAGAGGGTAAACCAGATAAATCATGGCTTGTTCCCACTTATAGAATGCTTTTATGTGGATTTCGAAGTTAGTTAATCTTGTTAGTATATACCGTAAGTTTTTAACTTTGGAGCCCTCAAAACCTTTTGTTGCCGATGTAAAATAGTTGGTAATTTGTGGTTATGTCATCCTGTTTTTGTTTCAGTGGTCTGAAAGGAGACGGTTTGAGATTGCAGGGCTGCTGTCATCTGTTTTACGGGCCCATTTACATGCATATGATCCTATCTTCTCAATGACATTGAGATACTTAATAAGGTGCCTCTAACTTCCTTTTCGTTCTCATGTGTTAGCATGTCTTAGGATATTATTGTGTGATTTGTGTGTTTTTTGTTGTGATTAGCAATTAAAGGCTATTTTACAAGTCACCCTGTGAGAACTAATACAAGAGCTCTCTTGTCTTCATTTCCGATCTATTTGTTTGAATTTTGCATGCAATATGCAGTATACACAAGGGAATTTGCCTTCGTAAAGGAGTTTTATCACCCATAACAGATCTTACTGAGAGGTTGCTCCTTGAGGAGCGCGATTCTCCAGCGACTCTGCAAGAAAGTTTGTATGAAGCACCTCCATTTGATGAGGTAAGATATTTAAAAGCTCTCTTGAAAAATTTAAAATTATAAAGTTTTACATCTTTGGCTTCGTTTGACAGCCAGTTTCATGTGAGCTCATTTTGTATCTTTAATGAATTGTTAATGGGTTAAACATTATTGAACTTATTTAGCTTTGGCTTATAAACCAGGTGGACATACAAGCCCTTGCTCATGCAGTGGAGCTTACAAGACAGGGTGCAGTTGATAGTTTGAGGTTTGCTAAGGGTGATTTATATCAGGCCTTCCAGGTAATTGCGTTGCAAATTAGTTATTTTATGTAGTGAGCTATCCTAATTTTGTTAGTTAAAATATCCAAGGGCTGAACTGTCCTTAAGTTAAATGTTGAAAGCATTTTTTGTAAGACTGGAGGGGGAACAGATATGTGTGCTCTGTGACCAGATTCTTCTTTCACATAATTGATAGTGGTGAGAGAATCAACATAATATATCAGATAATGACTCTTGAATAGAATTATGACAGTCAAATTTCCCAGCAAATTTGGCTCTAATGCTAATCTGCCTCATTGTTGATGTAGAGTTAAGTTAAAGCATTGTGTGTAGTGAGAGAAAAGTTCACATTTGCTTGAGTCTTGCTGTTACACATTTGTGATCTTCAGTTAATTTTTGTCTACTGAAGTGATTTGCCAGTAATAAAGTATTTGAATTTATTCTACATTTTGTCCATGGAGTAAATAGCTACATGGAAATTTAAGATTGCAGTACGGGTTGGGGCTCGAGATTGTTGGTTTTTCAGGTTGCTCTATGTATTAATGCAGATTTCACCCACACGAATTGATCTGTCCAAACTACCTGCTGAATTGTCTTTGCTGCATGCATTATTGCCTACAGGAGTAAATATATTAGGAATTAGATCTGCTACTATGGGGTACAGGATCACCTATTTTATACCAATTCCATGTTTTGTGTTAACTACCTACTGAAGCTATTAAAGCACACATCTCAATTTTCGCCACAGATTCATCTCTCTGGTTGATTGACTTGCTATAAAATTCTGAAATATAATGTTCAGATAAAGAAGTTCTTCGTTCAAGACAGACCCGAAAAAGTAGAATCGGTGTTTTCATAATACTTGTTGTACTTACAAGTCACATTAATTTGTTGCCCAAGCCCAACAGTATATCGATAACTACCCGAGGATTATAAATATCAGGTATCTTGCCTGGCGGAGTCTACATTAGTGTCGGATTGTTGAT
Organism: Penstemon davidsonii; assembly: GCA_034814905.1. Taxonomy (NCBI): domain Eukaryota; kingdom Viridiplantae; phylum Streptophyta; class Magnoliopsida; order Lamiales; family Plantaginaceae; genus Penstemon; species Penstemon davidsonii. Next base: position 14,064,938 of record JAYDYQ010002688.1, read on the forward strand.
TTGAATGAGACGCCCAGGTTCTCTTTTTTCAAGTGTGGAAAGCCCATATTAGAATTATTAGGATTAATTCTAATAATAAATAAATAAATAAATACACTGAATTTTCTTTCGTGAAGATTATTATAATTCAAAATAAATGTCTGATAGCATGTTGATCAGTTACTTCAATAAGATATGGGAGTTGGTACCAGACTTCGCTGGTTCTACTCTATCGTAGAAAGAGCGCATGCCAGTATCTCTGAAAATCTTCTTCTACCAGATATGAGGACATTTGATTCTATTGTGTCAAGTTGGAGAGTAGAACTACGGAGCACTTTTTATGATGTTGACTTATCCAGAAAGAGGAAAAAATTTACTGGTGAAGATGAAACACTATCACATTAAGTGTACAAGTTCTAGTAAAGTGCTTTCGCCATAACCTGAGAGGGGCAAGAATGTCAGTTGAAGTTTGGTGTCAGAGAAAGGCTCATGTGGGTATTATACATATTCCAAGTTAAACCAAACAATGAATCAAGATCAATATGTGCTGTGATAGAAATCATAATTTAGTTTTTGTAGTATTCTGATTGGTAATTTTGACATTGTAACTTATTTGTGAGAATTTTGTAATTCTTGCTTGGACATTTTTGAAACTGCAATCTCATTTTTCATCTGTGGAAACTTTTCACTATTTGGTGCTTACATTTCTAATTATTTGTATGGTCGTTGCAGAACGAATTATGCCGGATGAGAGTAGATGCTTCTATGCTTGACGAACTAATTCATGAGTATTGCATTTATAGGGGCATAGTGGACTCTGATCCTGTAACTTCTGGTGAAGCCTGCTCTTTTCAGTTGCTGTTGAAGTTCGAAATTCCTTGAGTTTTACCAGTTCTAATATTTTCGTCATTTATTAACTTATAGATACCGGATTGCAAGTTACATCTGGAAGTTTGAATGCTGACCAACTGAACCCTGGCAGTTGTCTATCTGAGAATTGTTCTATTGGTTCTAACAGTGATATGTCAATAACCAGTGGTCACATGGAAGGTTCTTTGCAAAGTAAGGTAGATGTCGTGAGCACGCAACATGCTGATGTGGAGATGCGATACCCCTGTGATATAACTAGTCCTAACGAAGATTGTAGCACAAGTGGTACTCGTCAACCTGAAGAAAACAAAGTCGCGCAAAGAAGAAGAAGTGGAACTGGAGAAAGGGGCAAGCGCAAGCGATGGAGAGGGAGAAAGGAGGATCTAGAATTTATTTCTGAAGCTTTCACTGGAAGTGTCCAACATGAGCTTAGTCCTGCTAAAGTACTTGGTGGCACAAACATAGTAAGAGTATTACAGGATTTATGTGCTTCCTTTAATGATCTTTTGTATTGAGCTACTGACAATAGTATTCCACAGGACATACAAAAATCATCCATGCTGTATAATTTAAGCAATAAGATGGACAAGTACGAGATTATCTTGGGCATGAAGGATCGAGCTAGCAAGGGAATGGCTGCAGAGGTTGTTGAAGAAATAAATGCTCTAGATCCAGACTTTTTCACACAAAACCCTGTATTGTTCTTCCAACTGAAGCAGGTTAAGGCCTCTGTTTACATTGATTTTAAAGACAGAAGATTTTTTTCTTATCAATAATGAAAGGACGAAACCACACTGATATTTATGCTGGGTGCAGGTTGAATTTTTGAAGCTTGTCCATGCTGGTGATTATTCTTGTGCACTAAAGGTTGCGTCATCTCATTTGGGTCCTTTGGCAGCTAAAGATCCATCTTTACTGAAGCCCTTGAAAGAGACGTTGTTGGTTTTGCTCAGATCGAATGAAGAAGCAATTGGCAAACACTTGCCTTTAGATGCCCTTGCAACTTCAATCCAGGTTTGGCGCATTCCATAACTCATTTAATTACTTAATGGTACAATAATTACCTCAATTCATAGTACTTCTTTAATTATATCTCCATATCATGCTATCTGGATTACCTTGGACATGGAGTACGAGTAACAGCTTATCCCCAGTACATAGTCTCTGACCTTAGATTTACTGCAATTAAGTTCAAATTCTTTATCACCGAGTCTAAGAAGCTGCATTGTTCTGTAACATAAAAGTAATTGCAGCTTGAGTAGAATTTACAGGGTGGGATTCAACTTGAATTGATATTATTTTTTTAAACAATATCATATCAATGAGGAGATCATGCAACAAGCCAATTAACGTAGGTTGAAATCCTGATATCAATTCTTTTTTCCAGTGCCTTGGAGATTAGTGTAGGAGGTGGGTCTTTCATTTGTCAGATAAATTCAAGCTTTTGTTTTGATTAAAGAAAGGTGAGGGGGTGTACTTTTATATCCTGAAAAGAAGAGGTTTTTTTCAAAATATAGTATGTGCTTCTGACTTTTCCCTGATGGTTCTTTTGGTTGCTTCTGCACAACATCTGGTTGATTTTTCACCTTCATTATTCCCTTAATATTACAGATTCCTCGCTCCAGCCCACTATGCTAGTCTTTCAGGCTTTCAGCTAATCATATTATGTTGGGTTATTCTTTTTCCTTCTTCCTTATTGCAAAAGGTTTTATGGAGGATTAGGAGTTTTACGCATTTTTTTAGCCTCCTACATAATCATTTTTCCTTTTACCCCTTGTGTGAATAATTCCCTGAACATTCTTTTTATGGAGAAACAATGAGGATGAAAAATGTAACTATCCAATATCATTCTAACAAGGAGTCGGGACAGAATATATATAATTCTACATAATACTAAAGTTGATATAGTTTACCTATAAAAAACGAAATAAAATTACTTGGCAAACCAAAGTAGAAAGGTTGAACTAAAAAAATCCCTAATAATGAAGTTCCTTTGTAAATACAAGCTACTCGACTTGGTGAATTATTTTTCGTTCTGTTCGGATAGTAAATTAATTGATAGCCTAATGTAAGCCATAGAAAATCATTCCTGTAAATTAATATCTCGTTCCATGCCACTCCATGAATTGTATTCCGATAGCAAGAAGATTGTAACGAGGAGCATCCAACTACTCTATTATGTCGTTATAATGACCTCTTTCTGGATATATTAACACATGATTTTTTTTAATTTTTTGTGAAGGTCGCTGTTGGTAGGAGGTTAGGTATAGAAGAACCCCAACTTATGAAAATTATAAGGGCTACCCTCGACACGCATAGTGAATGGTTCAAGCTCCAAATGTGTAAAGACCAGTTTGAAGGTTTTTTATGGATCAATTCTCTAAAAGAACACGGTACTTCTTTACTTGGAGATTCTACTTCCAAGTCCACCATTGATACTTCGACTCAAGGATCTTCACAAGTTACAATATCCTCCAGTAATACTCGGGTGCAAGAAGATGGTGGCAGTCCTAATCAAACCTTTTCCAGTGATATTGGATGCGATGAAAATGCGATAATAAAAGTTATGGTTAGTTCTTCTCAGTCCTCATGAAAACTTACATAAATAGAGTGACAATAATGATTTCATTGCTTGCATTTGTTGTTACGTTTCAGGAATTTCTTGCTCTGCCTAGAGCAGATGCTATTCATCTTCTTGCACAGTACGATGGAAATGCAGAAACTGTTATTCAGCAGATATTTGCATAATAGATCGGATCATTTATGGCAAAGGTTAGTCCATTTGTTTATTTCATAGATTGTATCTATTTTGTGTTTTTATGATGCCATTATATGGCTAGGAATACCACTGTTCAATTGGGATGTTGTGAAATAGATTGTATAATGATGGTGGTGGAAAGAGAATATGGATGTTATTTATTCTTTTGAGGTCGCCAAATAAGAGACTATAGAGTAGTAGTTCTTTCTATTTATAAGACTTGGACAAGGTGAACCTGGTATGTATGTATTGAACAATAAATGGAAACTTTTTAAGAAGTTGGCGCTGACAATTGGGATTGTAACGTGTAAACGAGTCAAAGTTGATATCCGAAACACAAGTTCAAGCTTGGTTAGAATTTTCTATAGAAGTGAGTTCAAACTTCGCTTGATTGTTTAGAAATTAAGCTCAAACGAGTTTTTTCAAACTCAGATCTTTTTAATATTTTCTGGCCAGTATTTGTTTTATCAAGTTAAACTTAATTGAGCTCTAAGCTTATACATAGCAATTTCAGTCCAATCATTATAATTATATTTTGAACATTTCATCATTTTCCTCCATTTCACCAATCTTTTACACTTTCGGTCTATTGTGAACTTTTTTTTTGATAATTATTGTGGACTTTTGTTCCCAATAGAAATTTTTTTTTTGACTTTTGGTCTTCAAAGGGGGTGTACTAACGTGCGAAAACATAAAGTTTACAATACTATCTTTAACATTTTAGGATTACAAGTGATGAATAATCAATCTTTTGAAACTTAAAGAACATTTTATCTTGAATTTACTAGAATCAATTCTCGTAATATCACTTTTGCAGCAGCTAAACTAAACTCGCCTCAATCTTTAGTTGTATGTATCTTGGCAAAAGAAATTAATATAACCCAGAATACACATCGTCTCCATTACTGAAAAGTGAAAACTATTGCAACTGAACTTACAAGTGCTAGATTTCTTAATTACTTTTTACGAAACAATTGTCTATACGCTTAATTCACTACACCTATCCACATGCAATAAGGTATTAATTGAACTCCATAAGTTAACAATATCAAAGTTCATACAACTAAAAAATACTATCATATTAGAGAAATCCAAACATATGCGGCGTCTATCAGGAGCTATTGAAGGACTTCCTACTCTCAGCACCTCTCCTTAAGCTTAGACTTTCCAGGGGCGATAGCCGCCTTCTCGTAGCCTTCTAACCCCTTATCGGAGCCCATTTTCAATAAGAATCAGGTCTGCATTCGTCTTGATTGTTCTGATTTGCCTATTTCACAATACAATAGTTAACTAGTTAAGTGCAAAGACAAAAATCATGAGTAAGATTCCATGCAGATGCAGTGATACTAATTATCAACGTTTTACCAGACACAAATATAATGATCGATATATATTCATTTCCACCTCGATATTAGTAATGGCCTGAATTCATCATGTTTTACACTGCTTTGCTTATATACTAACGGAGATCAAAATGATATATACATTAACAGAGATCAAAAGGGTATGTGTGTGTGCGCGCGTTTATAACAGCCCATAGTGAAAATGAAGTCCCACTGCCACTGCCACAAATCACTTGTCACATGAAAAGTAGCGGACTCGGGTTCAAATCCCTGTTGGGAGAGGTACCCACTTAATGTGCCCAACCCGCATCGAAAGGAATTAAATCCTTGGGAAACAAAAAAAAAAAAGATAATTAACCCCTTTGTATACCCACAATAGAGTAATCCAATACATATTGACATATTGTTGTTGATTCAAGAGAGATGAACGCTTGGCAATATAAGCAAAGCAAAGGTGCTAGGAAATAAAAATTCTAGTCCAGACCTAGCTTTGCCACACCCGTCTTAGTGTATTTCCACATGACTTCTGATAGGCCACTCTCTAGGAAGACTGTTCTAATATATTGCACTTGCTTTATAAATAATTCGGGTGAATTCGAACCCGATACGAGCTACCATAGTAAGAAAAAAGATTTATAGTTGGAAAGTTGCTTTCACTGACTAAAAAGGTCCAATCTTTGCCCAAAGAGGCAAAGAGGTATTGGAATAAGAAAGAACAAATAAAGTATGATATAGTACAAGATTCAAATAAAATGAATGGTGGGCTTGAAGAATAATGTCCCTTAACACCTCTATATTATATGTTAAATAAAACTTGGCCTCTCAGAAATATTATAATACTCACACACTGCTCAACCACCGCACCATAAACTTATTGAGGCCTTGAAGCTATCATGAGGCTGCATGCTCTTTTTATTTCTGTATTCGTATTAATTCCTACAATCAATTTCATGTTTATTAAGTTTAAACTCAAAATTGAACTTTTGACCAAAGAACTTATAAATAAGTATGTAAGGGTAATATTACGAGGCCCAAGACTCTGACCATATAATTTACATCATTCTTATATTCCAGAAGATGCTCAGAATTGGTTCATTTTTAGTGAATTTTACAACAGCACAAGGATTAAGCATGAGTAAATTCGATAACTAATTGCAACATATCAGACTCCAATGAGCTTAATGATCGTGCTGAATAACTAAAAAAAATGCATTTTATTAAGAAATGTGAAGTTCCAAACTGCTCATTAAGAGAAAAAAAAATATTTTATCAGCCATTGTACACGTTTCTAGAGCAACATATCAGTTAAAATCTAGAATAATACAAATTATAGGACACTATTAACACTATGTTTTTTCATCCTAAATACGTAGAAAAGAAACTAGAATTAGTGCACCAAGTTATAGGCAGCAAGATGTGTGAGATAATTCATCTATTTTGAACATATTGTGGAGGAGTTATAATTACATACTTGAGCATAACTCAGACATAAAAGAAATTTGCAGAGGTACAGTACTTATGCCAACTAAAAAGTACTAAAAATATGTTGAATGGACATGCAAATTGTGAATCTGGAAAGACAATACTTTGAATTTTATATGTAGCATGAACATGCTCAAGAATTATAAAAATAAATATAACATCTACTTTTGAACCGATTCTTAAAGAATCTCCAACCAACGAGGACTCAGTTACACAAAAAATTGGCTCTATAAATACCCATAAAACCTTAAGTGTTCAAGCATCCTGCATTTCTGAGTTTATATCTTTCTTTACCCTATCAATTTTATACCCTAACCGCACATTCCATGGCTCAAGCAAAATTAATAGTTGCCTTATTTTTCCTTGTCATAATATTCTTCCAAAAAATTCAATCTACAGAGGCAAGAAACTTGAAGTTTATGAACAAAACTGAATTTCAGACTAGCACAAAAATTTCTAAAGAGAGTAATGTACCTATAGAGTGCTCAAGTATGACAGCATGTGGCAATGAGGCTGCATTTACACCAACACCAACACCACCACAACCACCACCAAGCCCTGTGGCAACTGATTCTCGTTCATCGCCACCAGGCCATGCAGAGGACTTCAGACCCACGACACCTGGTCACAGCCCAGGAATTGGGCATTCTTTATGAATGTAGGGTTATAAAATATGCGTGCAAATATATCATATATGTCTATTACTAGTGTGATTTTAGGTGTGAATGTATTTCGTATTCATCTGATGGAAATGATTGCCTATAATGGTTCCACTGTATTCTATTTTACTTTGATTAACCTTAAGTTTGTAGCAGCAAGTATTGTTTTACCCCAAGAATGAAACATGCAGAAAATGATTGTTTCTTTTCTTCTATAGATTTTTTTGCTTGGGGGGGGGGGGGGGCTTGGGATGTTTCAAAGGGGGTTATTTCACTTAAATCTTGCTATAACAAAATAAATATCTATGCATTACGTGCAAACACTACAATATTTAAGACAACTATAAGCAGGATGAATCAGTTAATATTGATGAGTGAATTCTCATTTTTTTTATGAACACCAGCCAGAATTCACAGAATGAAAGACCTATTTTCTTCACTGGGTACCGATGAAGGATAATTTGTACTGTAAATTAAAAAAAGGACATAGAAGACATCCTCAATATGTAGCAGCATAACCTTTAGAAAGGTAAATAATCAAAATTTTAGACTCATGGTCATGAATAAGGTAATTTTAAGTTGGAAAAAAAGAAAGAATTGGCTACAAATTACTTGGTAAATCATTATGCAAGTATGATAACAGCATGCAATTATAATGCTAAAGTTGTACATAATAAGCAAATGTAAAGGTCCTGAATTCTCCAAATAGAGGCATATTTGTAGTATTTTGTGTGTATAATCAATTTACCAAAGGGCAAAATCTTCCAGACATCCCATATTACACCTGGTCATGAGTTTCGCTCATATGTGTACACATCACTGCATTATATGTTTTCCATGTACACGATAATATGAAATATCTTTTCTTATCTTCAAATAGTAAAATTCTCCAAATCTTCTAATTTTTCAACCCTTGGTGAAAATGGTCCAGAAATTCTTGCAGTAATCAGTAAAAGCTCAAACAATATAGTCAATTAGTATCTTTCCACATGGAAGAGATTGCAAAGTATGCTGATTACCAAGTTTTAGGAAAAGTAATGCACACTGTTTCATTCTAAATTCTTTTGCTCTTATGTTCACATCTCAAATCTTAAATACAAAAAAAAAAATGTAAAATACAAAGAATCTGACTGCGAAGAAAATACAAAAAGAAAATCAGAAAAGCATATACAGTAAATCCAAGACCATTAAGATTCAAAAGGCATGGGAAGATCCCCTGTCTTGCCTCCATTGTCACCATCAAACAACACTTTTTTGCACTTTGTATATTATATTGTACATGATAATAGTAATTAACAGCTAACTAATTACAATGACAGTGCACTACAGTCTAGGACAATTAGATGGTCTTTATTCACTGATATAATATTGCTTCTTTCCTTTTCAAAGTAAGTGGGAAAGACTCAGAGGGTTCCCAAGCCTCAGGAACCAACCATGTTATGTTCTTTTTGAGGAATCTATTTATTAATTCCATTTTCAATAGAGAGTCAAAGGAAATGGAGGGTTGAGGTATCCCAATCTAGAGCCCATCATTTGCTTTCCTTGACTTGTTTGAAATGTTCACCGCCAAAACAGTAACAATTAACAAAGTAAAATATTTGCGGCAAATTTGCATTTTTAGTCCAATAGGACTGGACCCTGGGCAATTTGGACCCGTACTTTACAAAATTGTAAATTGGTCTTTTTTAAAATATCGCACTTTTGGTCCAACTTTTTTTAATCATATTTTGCACTTCCGTTCCCATATAATAGTCTCTATTGAGCACTTTTGGTCACATACAATGTCTGACGTTTGCACTTTTAGTACCAAATTGGATGGAAAGGAGCCAGTAGGACCAAATTACAAACTTCTAAAATAATTGGGACCAAAAGTGCAATTTTGTCAAGAACGAGAATAAAAGTGCTGAGGCCCAATCCTGATTCCTGTGGGATTAAAAATGCAAATTTTCCATATTTAGTATATCTTTGTATTCTATTGTGGGTCGTGGAATAGCATTTTCAATTGTGAAAAATAGTGGGTGTAGTTCAAAGTGAGATGATATATAATATCACAATTTCATATGTAGAATCTCAACCTTTCAGCAGTTGGTAATCATGCAGTTCATTCAAAAGCTCAAGCATGCCATAAATAAAAATAAGCTTAAACTACAAGACAGATGTGTTCACTTATATTTGTCTCACCGAAAGAAATTGAAGCGCGCATATGAGCCATCCACATAAAGTAGAAGACATGGCTAAGTGGGCAGTACACAGAATCCATGCCTTTTTCAGCCGTATTTCGTCTGTCCTAAGGACAACTATGGTTCTTTCTCTTATTTTATTATTCCAAAAATTCTAAGTTCCAAAATCTTATTGCCAGAACCACTGAAAATTTACAGTACCCTTATGGATCTAAACAATAAAAAGCAACATTTAAGGGCTGTGAAAGGTCATATAAGTCAATGGTGATCCTTAAAGCTACAATCTTTTAATTTAAAGAGCCTATCAAAATTTTATACATCAAATACAAAAGGTGACGGACCCCTATATTGTTTTCCTAACCGGGTGTGTGTGATCCTTGCACATGGGGGGTGGGGGCAAGGGTGGTGCGCCGGCAGGCAGAGCACTTATTTTTTATAACCTGCCTATACATGTTCTGTATTTAATTATGTGTTACAGTAAACAAATAAGACCAAATATTTACAGAGAAATTTTTTTAAAAAAAAAAAGAAAACTTATGAAATACATGGTGAAAAAGAACCACTAAGATTTCTCAAGACAAATAGAAAAGGTGAAGGAATATGAACCATCCATACTAGCACAAACTTGAGGACTTTTATGATTACAGATTTTAATGGTTAAGATATTCATTCCCAAGATTATAAATACTAGACAAGGTGTGAGTAGACAACATTCTACTTCAAAGCAAAACATCATAACCATCTACTTCTTTCTCTCCATACAAGCAGCCAAGGAAAATTACAATTTTTATTTCAATGGCCTACGTCCAATATATTCACATGTTTCTTTTCCTTCTTGCACTTATTGCCTGCATAGAAATTCAATTTACTATGGGAAGGCAACTAAAAGAAGTGAAGGAATACGAACTACAGGTCACTGGACAGACACAAATTTCCCAAACAATGACACCAACAGACCATGGTTTCAGCAGTTCAGAAGTATCTCGTTCAGATGATTTCCGACCAACAACACCAGGAAATAGTCCAGGAGTTGGCCACGCTTTTGAAACACAAAAAGAAAACATGCAGCCAAAGGTGCAAGATTTCTCCTCTATTAATGGCCAAACAGATTTCCGACCCACAGGACCAAGCCACAGCCCTGGTATTGGCCATTCTTTCAATGTGAATGCAGGACCAAATGCTTAAGCATCTACACGAGTGCATGAACCTTTGGCAACTTGTAAATATTGTCAATAGAACGAACATGTGAAGGTTGTTTAGTATCTTAGGATTAAATATGTTGAATTGGACTCTAGGTGATTATGTATTATGTGTATCTAGAAAACCATGTAACAACTTATCATGGAAATATCATTTATAATATGTTTATCTTACTTTCAAGCTCTAATATACACTCTTGTCTTTCTCACCATGCATGCATGTTAATATGATTGTCATGTAAGTGAGCACCCAAATATTTATTTTCTTTTATCTTAACCAAACAATAGAGTATAATCCTGGTTTAAATCACTGCACAGCATAAGCTGAGTGAAAAAAAGAGAATCTAATACAATAGCAAAGCAAAAATAAATATAGCTTTCATAATAAAAATCTACATTAATTAGTTCTACTGAAATCGTTGGAATTGTGAGTTTGCAGGGCATACTATTGATAACAATAGAAAAGCTACTAAAATTCCCCTGCTCTTTTATGCAATTCATTTTTTCCACATGTGGCAGAGTGAAATTCTGTGTCTGAAACTGCAAATAAGTAGATTTTATGGGTCACATTGTTATCTTGTCATCAAGTCATTATTTTCCTAACTATATTCATACCTCATCAAATTCCTCAACAAAGAATGACTTTCTACAAATATACAGTCCCATAATGATTACTGATGAATAACATACTAAATATAGCAGTCCCCATGAAAAAGCACTAGCACCTTGCGTTGTAAAAGGCAATCTCGAAGATCTACTTCACATGATAACTTTCTATCTATTTTTTATAGTAAGGTGTATTGGAAATTATCAGTAAATACACAAGTTAACTTTCCCCTAGCTATACAAAAGATATGCAGTGATCAAATAAAAGTGCCTCAATAAATTTTGAAATTACTATCACATCTTCAAGATCCTACCTTTTCAAAAGTTATTGTAGTGAATGAACTAATAAATTAGAAAGATCCTTCTATCAACTTGTAGGCTATGAGTATGGGGACACTTGATGAATAACATCAATAAATAATTTATTAACTATATGAAAAGATAAGCATAAAATATACAGTATCTGGTGCACACTAACATTAACTTATTCCAGACAGCTTTTCCACCCCAACATTGACTAATGTTTTTTGCTTCTGTCTTGTCTCATAATTTTTAATATTTTAGTTTTCGAACTCTAGAACTTGAAATCCCTATTTTTCAAGGAAAAACCATATGGCCTCAAATATTCCCCATAAATCCAATATTAGAAACAAATTTGAAACATTTCATATTGCAAACTCAAATATCCTCAAATGGACCTATATATCCAAATCAGTCATAAAAAATAAATTTAAACACAATTCACCCCACGAACTTCCATGAAATCCAGCATTTCTTTTTTATCTGAACCAGTTTCAGTCCTTTTGCTACATTCCAAACTTCTCAAAGTTGAAACGATTGAGCCAAAATACTATATTGATTTTAGTTGCAAGGGGTGAAACCTTGACCCCACATTGCTAATATGAGTTACTTATGTGAGGTTCACATGGCTATGAGCTCTCCCACTTCAATAGCTAGCTTTTGAGAAAGGGTTCACTCAAGACATAAGAATTGGTGTCAGAGCAGGCCCCACGCTCTTAGCCATGCACCCGGAAGGGGCAACCTAGAAACGAGCGACCTAAGAAAAGGCTGCTGCAAATATTAGCAAAGTCGCTTATTTACGGAAGGGTGGTGGTGGAAAGTAATGAATCTAGTTGTAAGTGGTAAAACATGTAGCACACATCTGTAGTATGGGTTACGTGGGGTTTATATGACTTTGAGTTCTCCCAATTCAATAGCTAGCTTTTGAGGTAGGTTCTCTCAGGGTCATAACAAAGGCACTCCAACAAGACCGAATTTTGTTGTACACTTTTACTCACGTATAATCGACTGGCTACCCACTTAAATTGGCAGAACAAAGAAAAGCAAAAAGTAGAATATGGTTTCCAAATGGGGCAAGAAGGATCCCTAACCCTAGGATATAAAATAGAAGCACTCAGCGACCAGTCAAAAAAAAATTACTAAAAAATTTTTGGGGAAAAGAAAGAAATATACTAGAGTATTTCATTTTTGAAAAGCGAATCTACTAATTCTGCACTGGCATTTGTACAGGTAGATATCAATTGCAAATGCAAGCCATGAATTATGAAACTTCGATTCACATGTACACAACGAATTATCTTAAATCAATTTCAATTTTAAATAGTAAAACAAGATATTAAACAGGGAAAAATGCGAAATTACCCGTGGAATGAATCCGATGAAGTTTAACAAATTTAAGGATAATAAAATGCCGCAACTCCGATGAGAGATTTAGGGTTATGGCACCTTCTCTTTCTCAGCTGCAGGCTAGCAGCTACTAACAAGAAATTGAATATTTTGAAATCAATTCATTGAACGGATTTAATCAAAAGGTAGAGCTAAAAAATTGATTTGATTTATGGTAAGAAAACCTGAGATTTGAGGGGAAATTCTGACCAAAATAAGGTAAGTGAGGAGCCAATTTTAAAATTGCCTTTTTTGAAAAACTTATATAAAATGTGTTTAAGATATTAAGAATTTGTAAAATGCTCTCCTCTTTAATTAAGTAGATTATTAATTGTAATTAATTTATCATAATTAAAATTACCTTCCTTTTTTTAAACAGATTTTTTCATTGATTTGCGCTTCGTACCTCATAGATAAAGTGTTGTCCCTCTTAGATGTTATATGTTACACCGATTTTTCTGCCAATTTTCGGCAAAAATATCCCACGTGCATTTTGGTAGGGGTATTTTCGAAATTTCATATTTTCTAATATTTTAGTATTATACTTACATTCCTCATGTTAACATTTTGTTTCATTTTCGTCCCTTTAGAAATGAACAATGGTTTTTCCTCCAAATTTTATTGCATAAAAGTAATTTATTGGTGCCGTTTTTATTATTTTACCCCACAACTTCCATTCTCATTTTTTTATTGTAAAAATCTTTCAACTTCTAATGTTTTGATGTAACTTTTTTTTAAGGAATGAAATATTTGGATTATTTATGAGATGGGGTGAACCTGAGCATATGGAAGGGTTAAACCGAACCAAACTTTTTGCACTTCTAAGGCATCTTCAATAGTGTGGTAAAATGTTCCCTTCCCCTTCCGTAGTCGTCTTCAATATTTAGGGGTATGAGATTTTTTTTTCACCACCACCCTCACCATAATAATAATAATAATAATAATAATAATAATTAAAGTTCATTTATTAGATTAATTAAATTTTAATTCGATTAATATACATTTTGTCTAAATTACTAGATAAATTTAAAATATCAAAAGTAAAACTAATAACGTTAAAGATTTAATTTAAAATATAAATTTATTAAAACATACACAAAATTTAAAAATAAATTTTTCCATTTAAGTTATTTTCCATTTAACTTAAATTTTTTATTTATTTCAAATTTTAATATTAATAATTAAAAAAAGAGAGAAGCATATGGCGCCACCTGTCCCCCTCCCCCTTCCCACGGCCCCACTAATGAAGATGCCCTAAATACGTGTAGTATGCAGTTCTTTATTTTCCTATTTTGACAAGCATGTGGGGTAGTAGATAGAAATTGAGAAATATACTACAAACAAATAGCATATATGAAATTGAGTAATATACTACAAACAAATAGCTTTAATAATATTATACAACAACCATAGATTTTTTTTATTTGCTAAAACAGGACTAAGGAATTCTTTTATCTATAAAACAAAAGTAAAAGGGTTGCTTTCATATTTTAAAATATTATCATGGGGTTCACACTTTGACTGGCAATTAAAGATATAAAATGTGATCAGCCGCAAAGGGGTGAATCTTGAAGCATATGGGTACTTGTTCGTTATTTTTATTTTATTTATTTAACTTGGTGAGATTATTTTATGGACTTAATATAATTAATTCGATTTTTTTAATGATAATACATAGTAAAATAAACTTTTAACATATCGGTATAGATTCTTTAAATTTATGAACTTACTTATACATTTTAAAGTAACTTTTTTCTTGATTAGTGAGATTCCTTCATTAATTTGAATAGTACGTTGCGCTTTTGAACCTTTCTCGGTGTTAAAATTCATCAAGTTCTTTATTTTAAATATGATACTTATAGAACTATATATAGCTAAGTACCATCACTAGAAAAGAAATATCTACAAATTTCTGTTTACTAATTTTACAATAAAATATTGAATAATTCTGTTGAGTTATTTAAAGTTCAATTTAAATATCAAACAAAATTATAATTAAATAAGAAATTAACAGTAACACAGTATTTTCATAATTGTTTAAATATCAATCTACTCCAAAAGTATTTCAATGGAAAAATTACATTTTTAGATCTACATGATTATAATTTCAATACTTTTTAGTTACGTACTTTCTACAATTGCAATTTTGTCTTCATTGGTTAACAAATTTGCATTTTTGGTCCATCACTTCATAAAATTTCACACTTGGTCCAATTTTTTTTTTTAATATTTGCATTTTTGTCCCGTAGATTAGTCTCTATATTTTATTCCCGTGGAATAAAAAATGGCAATTAGATGACAAAATGCAAAAAATTCTAAAAAATTGGGACATAAAATGCAATTTTGTTAAGTACAAGATCAAAATTCAAAGTACTAATGATCCAGTCCTAATTAACAAAAAAATTCCAACATAAGTTAATTACATATCATTTTAATTGTCACATTTGACATTTTTACACAGATTAAGGAACTCTTTAATTAGTCACTTTTCTAAGATAAAATGTCAAAAATACCCTTTTAATGACTGATTTAATTAATATCATTAATCTCTGTGTACTCTAATTTATTGTGTAAGCCTAAAAGTAAGAAATAGTAAAATTGAAATAAAAAAAATGCATTGGAAATCAAATGTGAAAACTAATTTAAAAAATGAAAATTTTGCAAATGTGAAATTAAAATGAAACGAAGGGAGTAAATAAGGGCATCTCCAATGGTTTTCCCGGGCTTGCCCGGGCTTTGGCTGGTCGTCTTTAATGGTAGGGCTCCGAACCTCAATTACTTCCAATTTAATTTTTTCCCACTCTCACCATTATAATAATAGTTTTAATTTTGTTTATAATATTGATAATAATAATAATAATAATGATAGAAATAATAATAATAATAATAGCTATTTTAATAATATAATTAAATTAATAATAATATTTAAATACGTATCTTGTTGATTTAAGTATGTATTTAAATATTTCTTAATTTAAGTATTAATTTAAATTGTTTGTCTAAGTGTTTATTTATATTTTCAACAAATTCGAATTCTAATTTAGGACAAATTTTAATTTTATTCTAATTAAATCATTAATAATTAGAATTGTAATTAAAATCAATAATGATTTAATTTTATTCTAATATTAAAAAATATACTAACAAATTATTTACATATTTTAATTACTATTTTTAAATAAAAGAAGCAATTAAAACTATTAATTAATTTTATTATTATTAAATCACTGATAATTAGAATTGTAATTAAAATCAATAATAACAATATTTTAATTTTATTTTAATATTAACAAATTATTTACAAATTTTAATTACAATTTTTAAAATAATTAAAAACAATTAAAATAATTAAAACAATTAAAAAAAAGATCCAATCAGGTGGCGCCAAGTTGCGCCACCTGAATTAAAGAGGAGCGCGTCCGCCCCTATTTCTTCCTCCTTCAGCCACGCGACCCCATTCCCCAACCTGTGCCGCCCGCGCCCCGTCGCTAAGCTCGGGCCCCAAACTGTGCCGCTCCACCCCGCCGCTGGAGACGAATCTCCCCTTCCAGCCCGAGCCTGGGCTCGCCATTGGAGATGGCCTACTAAATAACAATAAATAAGAAAAGGCAATGTAAAGTGTAAACATGGAGAATATTTCTAAATTCCAACGCGACTAAGTAATATTAGGGGGGAGATGATTACGGGCAATCTGTAAAGTTTCTGAAGCAACAAGTACTCTTTTCATTTTCATGTTGCAGTACATCACATGCATGCCAACCTTATAAGTCACTTAGAAATTCAATTCATGCAGTATATATATATTATTTGGGAAGATGAACTCGAGGGGAAAATAGGACCAGATTCTTCTGTAGATATCTGAATTGGCGGCTGACTACAAGCTTGATTCATTTGATCATGTGCAAAGTGTTAACTGTCAGCAGTAAATTAAGTAAATATGCATATGACCAGGGGGACAAATTATTACTTAATTCTAACTAGACCAATCTCAACTTTTTCTATTACTACTCCGTACATACATTTCTCTGCTCATTGACGGCCGTCCGTTAATATAATTATTAAAAAAAGAAAGTCATTTTAAGATTAGGAGTGAAAACTAAGTTTAGTAACTAAATTAATTTAATAATATTAGTCATATTTTAACTCGAAATTTCTAAAATTGCAAGAAACAGTCTTGTAACGAAGATTCGCGAGCTAGCAAAAAGGTCATTGTTATATTATGGTTGTAATTTGTAAATTAAATATTGTAACTAACTTAATTTAGAAATTTTGCTCATATTTCATCACGAGATTCTTAATTTTCCCAAATTGAGTCATGACGTGACTCAATCAATTGTGGATTCATGAAGAAGAATTGAGGGCAGAAGCTTTTAACTATAGATTGAAGCATGAGAATGGTGTTCCCTCCATTACTCCCTCCAATTTCATCCTAGTTGACGTCCACAATGGCAGGTGAAATTGCCGCCTGGTGGAAAGAATGGATGATTAGGTGCCGCCCTGCGAAAATCTCAAATTAATTGAGTGACATGGCTTAAATGGTGACTTGATTTGGGAAAATTAGAATTTCACGATAAAATAGGGCTGAAACTATCAAATTAATTTAGTTACATGATTTAATTGTCGGTGGATTTTTTTTCCAGCCAACCTTATTTATAGGATATTTTTGCAAATTTAAGAATTTTGGGCTGAAATAGAACTAAAATTATAAAATTAATTCAGTTACAACACTTGATTGTCAGTCTGAATCTTGAAAACACTTAGTTGACCACGAGAAAGTTTCTGAAAAATCATTAAATATTTTCGACGACGTCTTCATCTACCATTTGTTATTAACGCCGTAATAGATTTTTTGTGACATGTTGCATATACACAACAAGAATGATTTTTGCAATCTTTAGGAAAGACGCACACCCTAACATTGTAGTGCATTCACCTACACAAACGCTCACGACATTTGACTTTACTTAATCCACACATTGCTATTGGACGTCCGCAACATAACAATTACTATCAAACCCCTAACCAATAAACTTTGCACCAACTCCATTGAAATGAAAATAAAGAAAACATATCATATTGGAATCTGAATTATGTATTTAAATTTATTGCTAGTACAAAAAGCTACAGAAATTGAGTCCATCATCTTTTGTCTGTGATTAAATTTGGTATCTAAAGCTCCTTAAGCTGTGGAGGGCATGCAACCTTTTTTACCATTAACTGCAAAAGTTGATACCCACAGCCAAGGAGCGGCCCTAACCACACTTGACCACCAAAAGATAGATAATATAATATTCCAACTTGAATTTTGAATTAATAAGTCTGTGATTATTAATTACTTTAATATTCAAATTTAATTTGTAAAGATTTTAAATGTTAAAATAATTCTCCTTTGTTTTTAATAGTAGTGTTTAAGCTTTTAGTTAAGATAATATCAAAAAATCCCACATGCTATATTTTAAAATTAAGGGACATACAAGTCGATTGAGATCTTCTATCACAGTTTTGTGTCACACATATAAATTTGTTGATAAGTGTACAAATTTAAAATTTATGTGAACCTACACATACACTTGTAAGATAGATCTATTATGTAACATCAAAATGTGACCGGTGATTTTTTGTCCAGCGAACCTTAAATATAGGAAAGTTAATTTGCCCCCTCACTTTTAGGATGTTTTACACTTCACTCTTCTATTTTCATTTACACTTCACTATTTTAGTTTCATTTATTAGATAATATCTAAATATACAATTTCAACCCCAACAGTCATGTGTGGGGTTAGAAGGTAGGGGTGGGGTTGGAGAAGATGATGGGTTTTATTCTTTTATTAATTTAATATTTAGCAATGACAATTTAGACTAAACAAAAAAACTTGTGGTTTGAAGGGTTAAATGAGACTGCAAAATATATTATTAACACCAGGAGGTGGTTTTTTTTTTTTTTTTTGGCATTTACCCATTAAGCATATCATAATTTAGAATGTAAAGTTCATATACATAAGGTTAAACTGAGGGGGTTTCAAGACATGGCTGAATTGATATACTTTTCTTTTTTTGCATCAAATCGAGAACAATTGCATTGAGAAAGGAGATGTAACACTTACTATTTTTTCACAAGGAGATAAAATATGTCTTTCTTTCTATGAGATACCGGCAAGATTAAAATCCATTGATAATAATATATAGGGTTTTTGGCACTTTGCACCCCCGAAACATGGGAAATAGGCACTTTGCACCCCCGAAACTTAGATTTAGCACTTTGCACCCTCGAAATATGAAAAATACAGCACTTTGCACCCTCTTTTATTTTTAGGCAAAAACTCAAGGGCAAAATAGGTAATTCAATTATAAATCTTTGGCACTTTGCACCCCCAAAACTTGAGAAATTGGCACTTTGCACCCCCGAAATAAAATTAACAATTAACACCCTCGAATTAAAATTAAATTAGCAACTTGCACCCCCGAAACACAATAAATGGGCATTTTGCACCCCGAAACACAAAATTAACACTTAACACCCTCAAATTAAAAAAAAAAACTCAAACCCCTCTTTTTTCCGACAAAGTTGACCATCAGGGTGAAAAAAATCTTAGGCAAAATAGGTAATTCATTATTTTTCCTTAAATTTTGCAAAAATTGAAACGATCAAATATATCACGTTATTATGATTTCAATTCTTTCAATTATAATCACATTATATTTTAAACAACAAACAATTATACTATTCGAATTTCAAACCTCATATTTTAATTATGTAATTTGTTCTTTTGTCCTCACGATTTTATACTTCAAGAGATTAAAATCTTTTAAATAAGTTCTTTTGATACTGAAAGAAATTAAATGAAGAAAAGTCAACATTTTTTTCTTAATTAATAGAGAAAAGTCTTTCACCCAATTTCTATGACAATGATTATGAATTTTCCATCAAATTTTGTTTTTGTTTTTTGTTTTCTTCACATATCTTAATCTTCTAATTAATTTCTCAAATCTCGTCGGATTCTGAGACCGTATTACCAAATCCATGGATGTGTTTTTCAGTTAGACGACAAAGTTCCATCCAACAATCAATTTGCTAAATTTTTTTTTTTTGAAAAAAAAACATTCAATTTGCTAGGTTGTTCAGATTTTTTTCACCCTGATGATCAACTTTGTCGGAAAAAACGAGGGGCTTGAGTTTTTTTTTAATTTGAGGGTGTTAAGAGTTAATTTTGTGTTTCGGGGTGCAAAATGTTCATTTATTGTGTTTCGGGGGTGCAAGTTGCTGATTTATTTTTAATTCGAGGGTGTTAATTGTTAATTTTATTTCGGGGGTGCAAAGTGCCAATTTCTCAAGTTTTGGGGGTGCAAAGTGCCAAAGATTTATAATTGAATTACCTATTTTGCCCTTGAGTTTTTGCCTAAAAATAAAAGAGGGTGCAAAGTGCTGCATTTTTCATATTTCGAGGGTGCAAAGTGCTAAATCTAAGTTTCGGGGGTGCAAAGTGCCTATTTCCCATGTTTCGGGGGTGCAAAGTGCAAAAAACCCTAATTATTTAAAAGAATATTGCTCCATGATCATTCGGTTGTATTATAATGTCCGTATTTCTTGGTTTCTTAACAATATTTGGGGGAAAATTCAAGATACTCCCTTGTATTATGTTAAATCTGCAAATAACTACACTGTGAAATTTAATTGCGTCAAACTTCCTTGTACTTTTAAAAACCCTGCAAAAAATACCCAATTTGTAAACAATAGGTCGTTTTGGATCGACATATTTCAAGAAACTTTTTTTAAAATATTTCAAGTTGGTCCCTACAATTTTTTGCAGGGGTTTTGAAAGTACAAGGAAATTTGGCGCAATAAAAATTTCACAGGGTAGTTTCTTGCAGGTTTAGCATAACATAGGGGAGTATTTTCCATTTACCCCCAATATTTAATATAAGGAAAAATTGCATTTTTGATGCCACAACTATAGTTCACTGGCGTTGGCTGACACATTTGGTGCCACAACTTCAACATCAGTGACAATTTTTGTGCTAATTGAGGCTCAATTCCAAAATTGACCAAAAATGTCCCACGTACGGGCCACTTTTCATGTCACATGGCCCACACGTGGCGGATTCCGAACCAATTTTGGAATCATGGGCCTCAATTGGCACCAAAATTACCACTTATGTTGAAGTTGTAGCACCAAATATGCCTGCGCAAAAATATATGGGGTAGAAATGCCAGTTAGCTATAGTTGTGGCACAAAAAATGCAATAATCCCTATGTTAATCTATATGATAATTGCCCAACCCAAATTAAATTTTTTTTAGACTACATTTATCATCTCTCATTACATTATAAATTATATCAATAACTGCCCAAGTACAAAGATTTACAAATAATAAGCCATAATCAAACACTTGTATCAAACTAGAGGAAAACTCAAATTAGTGGGAGTTGAACTCAGGACCTCATGGACCTAGGGCCTCAGTTTTTCTAGTGATTACCACTAGGCTACGACTTAATTGACAACCCAATTTTAAAATTTCAGCTGAAAGAAATTTCCATATAATGTGTCAGCACAAGGATTAAGTCATGCCCGGAGCCCGAATACTTTTGAGGAAAAATTTAATTAAGAAGATAACTAGCCCTAGCATACCTATATATACAAGAACATGATCGTCGACCTTTAAATTAATGGAGAGTGATAGTTTGTGGCTGTAAAGTAGAGATTGTATAACCCTTAAAGGAAGGGACGGTCCAAATAAAACAGTATCAATAACGAGTGGGAATGCGCATGCAACTAGTGTATGTGTACTATATTCAAATTAATTAAGGTTGTTTTAACGCTTAGCAGTTAGGAAAAAATGTTAGGTTAGCCCTTGAATATTTGAAGGGCAGTTTTAGGTCTTTGTCTGTTAATTAATCAACAATATCATTTCCTCTTTAAAGGAGTTAATGGCAATTTACCCCCTTTTTGTGAAATGCATAATGTTCAATTTACCCCCATGTGATTTGAAAAAGAGCATTTTATTCCCCCGTAAAAAAATTAAAGAAACAATTTACCTCCTTCAGTTGGAGAGTGTAACTTACATGTCGAAATTGAGAATGGGCATGAAAGTGTGTGTGGAACATACGGGGGTAAATTGTCACATTTATCATAACACATGGGGCAAATTGCCACATTTATCATAACATAGAAGGGTAAAATATCACATTATCATAACCTAGGGGGTAAAGTGCCACTTATAAAAATTTCAGGAAGACTGTGTGAATTTTTTATGAAATTATAGGAGAGGGGGCTGTTTTCAAATTACAGGAAGATAAATTGAACTTTATGAATATCTCAGGGGTTAATTGCCATTAACTCCTCTTTAAAGATCCAATCGCCTTGGAGAAATATCTTATTCAGAAACTTTTTTCGTTTTAATAATTAGAAAAAAGATTGTTTTATTGATGTGGGACTGGTATAGATAGTAGATTTATAAAATTAAAATAATGTGGTAAATTTAGTTCTAATGTACACTTAAATTATTTAGAAAATTGACAATACATCTTGAGTATCTGATCTGCTATTAAGAAGAATTGTAATCAGAAATTCATGTCACAAATACGAATCCAAATCAATGCGATAATTTAACTATTTTGAATCCGATAATAAATAATAATAAAAATGTATATGCATAGCATTTTATTTATTTAAGTAATATTAGTAGTATTTGTTAATCTAACAAAAATTAGACAAAATTATTCAATGTTGGAACTAATTAAGTGATATTGGAAAAAAATTGATCATCTCACGAGCTAAGTTGAACAATTGTATGGGTTTTAGAGATTTTGATGGTGGAAATTTATACGAATTCAGTTTCTTATACAATAATCCGGATATATATCACATGCACTTGGACATGGCTTGGATCCTGAAAATCCGAAAATCGAATGTGATTAAATTTTGAGACGATGCAGGCTTGAATCTAGAGTGATCTGGTCCGCATCCGACTCTTTTGAAGACCTACCCCTCTATACATATATGGACAACAAAAATTTACAAATGGAAATACACTCACAAAAAATATTCCAAAATTAGTAGAAAAATAAATAAAAATGACCCGACAAGATTGGAACAATGGCATTTTAGGCTATAGAATGTTGTTCTCATAGAAGGGAGATGGTTGTGTATGCAAGTCATCCCGTAATCAACTTTCCCAAATTAATATAATGAACATTTTCAGTTTTATGTATTTATTCCTAATCTTGAAATCGAACATGAAAGCTTCTTCCATAGAAAAATCGAGTGAAAGTAAATATGCATTAAAATAAGCGTATGTCTACGTTTGTGCCAATAAAAATGGGGGAAATGGCAAAAATGATCGCATAACTAATGACCGCAAGTTTGCTTTATATGTAAGTATTTGGATTGGCAATTTTACCCCACAACTTACAAAACTAAAGTAATTTTGAGTCTTTTTTAGTCCAATTGAGAAAGTGATATTCATTCGCGGGCTATCAATTCCCCATTTTAAATTCAACAAGTCAGCGAGTGAGGTTGACTTTCGCAATTGAGTTAAAAAGGTCTTCAAATTGCTTCAATTTTATAAGTTGTAAAGTAAAAATTGTCAACCAATTAATATTTGTGAAACAAACTTGCCTACGATTATAAATTATTGAACCAATTTTACCTTTTTTTCCCATTGAAATGGTGATACATCGCGAGCCCTTGAAAAACTAAAAGTCATTTTTAATTATGTGTATAGCAAAGCACAAAACAGTTAAACAGAAATGATGGATTTTATTTTGCCTCCTTTAGCTGTCATTTCCATTTTCTATTGCCGGACCAGAATAGTATATTGAGAACCTAACAATCTACAGATTGAGATGGACATGCATTAAAATTATGTCCATTGAAAATAATAGGTTCAGAATTAAAATTCCACATGAATCAAATATCAAGATTGAAGTTTTACATGGTCTTGGCCTCTTAGGTACGTATAGAATTCTCGTTTCTTGAACTACTTTTTCAAACGAGTTAGATTCAATTTATTTAGGTGAATTCAGCCTAAAAATTCATGTGTTTAATATAAATATAGGATATATCAAAGCCGTTAATGTGAATTGCCTACTTTCATAATGGGATTCATTTGTAATTGTTACATATTGCAGGCTTCATTCTTTACCAAAACATTTCGTCCAAGTTCGGGTTGTCGTAATCCACGTGATGACAACTTATCCACATATCACAATTTATAAGGTTGAGTTTTCGTAGTGTCACGTGTTGGGTTTGATTCACCCATAACTTTCAATCAACTCTCACACGAAGGGGAAGTTATTAGAATTAAAGTCATACATGGATTAGACATCAAGACTAATGATCCATATTTATATAATAATGGTATCTCTAGAGGTAGCTTTTGAGACGGGTTAAATCA
Source organism: Penstemon davidsonii (assembly GCA_034814905.1). NCBI lineage: Eukaryota > Viridiplantae > Streptophyta > Magnoliopsida > Lamiales > Plantaginaceae > Penstemon > Penstemon davidsonii. The sequence goes on from JAYDYQ010002688.1 coordinate 14,089,094, forward strand.
AATTCAATGGTGAACTTAGCTAATCCATATGTTAATACAATATTAGAGCTTCATATTAGTGTGAGTTACCTCTTTCCCCCAATGAGCTTTGTTTGTCCTTAAGTATTCACATATATATTGAACTTCATTTGGTAATCACACTTAGCGTGTACCATTATTCATATGTCGCAATTCGTAAGGCTTGGACTTTCGACTGGTGCATGTCATCCACACGTTCAGTATGTGCTCCCGTGAAGGGGGAAGTATCGAGAATCAAAAATTCGATCCCTACATGAATTACTTGATCCTCATAAGAATATCAGTGATTTTCACCTCTTGAACTAACTTTTGAGATGAGGTATACTGATCAGTTCATTTCATTTAGATTAACTTGGTCTTGTTCAATAAAGTAATAGACACAATTTGAGGTCCATTAGTTCATCATATGGAGAATATAAACAAGTAGAGAGCTAAGTGCATGTATACTTTTTAAACTCCAAAGGTAGAGCTTAAACGGCCAAAACAAGCCGTCCATTCTCTCTATGTATACTTTTCATTGTTTTTCTATGTAATCTTAACTGGAAAAGAATCTTCCCACTACTAGGGATCTTTCCTCACATACACTAATACCCATCCCACCCCCACCCCCCCACACCACCACCAAATATATATAAATACACTGCAGTTTCAAAAGGGTTGAATGCAACTACAATTTCTTCTAACTCTCTTCACTACAACAAAATTTTCTCAATGGCAAAATGTTGTAAGAAATGTGGTATTTGTTGTGTTCTTTTTCTTTTAATTCTTTGTCAAGAAATTAATATTATTTGTGTTGAGGGAAGGCATTTGAGGTGCAAGAAATGTTCAAAGGGACACCATCAAAACTCTTTGAAAGGGAAAAATGTCGGCAACCCGGCAGCGGAAATGGGGGCGAGTAAGGTCGGGTACGTGGACGATTTTCGGCCCACGACGCCGGGGCATAGTCCCGGCATTGGTCACTCAATTCATGACTAGATCATATGTATTCTTTTCTCCCAAATTAATTGTTGCAAAGCCAAATGCTGCATGTCTATATAGCTTATTAGTATTGATGATTGATCATATCTCATATTGTATATAAATCGTTGCTCAATTTCCAGTATTTTTTCCATCTTCTATCACACACACACACACATATATATATATATATATATATATATATATATATATATATATATATATATATATATATATATATATATATATATATATATATATATATAAGGTAGATCTTTTTTATAAAGGAACAATGAGTTACATCATTTTATTCTCCACACTAGCAAATTATAACGAATAAATCACGTTACAATTAATACATGAATAACTAATAAGCAAAAGTAGTAAAATTAAGCAAATTCACACACTTTTGGTGGATTTAAAATCCAAGATGTCATTTATATATATATATATATATAACTTCTGTAATTAATAATTCGTTTGAACTCAGTTCGTAATATATATATATATATATTAAGCAAGCTCAATTTTTTTTTTTTTTTTATAATTTTGAAGCTCGATCCGAACATGGACTCCATAAGCCCAAATTTGAGAAAAAATATATTATGTAGAAGTATCAATCTACTCGAGCTTGACTCGTGTTTGACTCAATTAAAACTCGATTGAGCTCAATTTATTAAGAAATTAAACTAAACTCAATAATAAAAAAGAAAAGAAAAAAAAGTTCAAACTTGAACATTGTATACAAACTATTTGCCCCGATTACGGCCCTGCTCATCGGCCATATAAAGTAAATTTCAAAAGCCCATGAAAACTACAATTTGGGCGGTCACTGTACATGTGATATTGTGATTACACCATTTTTTGTATAACACTGATAAATATAGAGTAGTGCTAGTCTTATTAAAGTCATTTAAAGATCCTTAATTGGACAAGGATAGTTAAGAAATTTAAATTCTATAAAAATTGACACTTTAAAATTCTATAATTAACAAAAGAACCCTTAATATGAATTTATTCTATAAAACCAATTTGTAAGGCCATCTCCAGGCCGGGGTCTGGTGGGCTCGGGGGTGGGGAAGGAAGCTGTCTCCAGTGGCTAGGGGCGCGGGGTGGGGTGGGAACCGGGGCGGGTCAGGAGCTCGCACGAGCCATGGCCGCAACCCGGGGCTCGCGTGAGCGAAGGAAGAAGAAGAGCGGCGCGTGGCTCTCTTTAAGTCAGGCGGCACTTGATTGGATCCTTTAAAAAAAAAAAACTTAATTTAAGTTGTTTTTTTTAATGTTTTTAAATAGAAAAAAATAATTATTTAAAGAAATATATAATAAACTTAAATTTTCCTCCTAAATTAAATTAAATTTGTAGAATTGAATTATTTAATAATATTTGTTAGTATATTTATTGTATATTTACTCGTATTTAATAAATATATGTAGCCACCAATTTTTAATTGAATTATTTAATATAATAAAATTTATTTTTTTTAAATTAAAATCAATAATAATTAATTAGAATTGTAATTAATTTTTTTATGGACAAATCATTAATAATTAAATTTAACATTTTATTTTAATTTGTATTGAAATTAAAAATTTAATCATTTAATTACAATATTGGTGGTGGCAATATTTTTTTTAAAATATCGAATTAGTTAAAAATATAATTAAACACTTATACAAATAATTTAAATTAATACTTAAATTAAGAAATATTTAAATACATACTAAAATTAACAAAAGTAAATTTAAACAATTACATTCATTGTTAACCGTATTTTGCATATACATGGAATATTAAGTCTTTCTGAAGTCTACGGTTGGATTCTTTGGAGCGTATTGCTTCATGACGAATCATATAGTTATCCAAAGTTTGTTTTCTTGGTACTGGATTTTCCAACTTTACCCCGTAGCATGGATAAATTTTTGCACGTGCTCTACGAGATGTGTTCATGTCAGTATCATCATCGTCGAAGTCATCGTCTTTGTATTCGTCACGGTCGTCCTCCACAATCATATTGTGAAGTATTATGCAAGTTAACATGATGTTGGACAAGTCCTGCGTATGTCATCCCCTGCCGGGTTGATTTACGATTGCGAACCGAGCTTAGAGAATTATTTGGAGGTTCATCGAATGAAGGAACCGATTTATTTCAGGGGGAAAATCATTAAATTGTTGTAACTCGCGTGTGTGCCGTTTATTTAATCTTCTTTGTTATATTTCCTTCTTGTTTGTTGTATTTCCTTCTTGTTTGTTGTATTTCCTTTTGTTTGTTGTATTTTCTTCTTGTTGTTGTATTTCTTATCTTGAATCAATTTTTAATTTTATTATTATCTACTCTCTTTAATTTTAATATTTAAATATTATTAATAATTTAATTATATTATTAAAATAGTTATTAGTATTATTAATATTAATATTGAAAATAAAATTAGAACTACAATTATAAGTGATAGTGTGCAAGAGTTGAAAATGCAATTAAATCAATTTCGGAGTCCTGCCATTAATTGGAGACGACCAGGCAAGGGCAGCCCAGGGCTCCGAAGCCATGAGCCCCCACCATTGGGGATGGCCTAAATAACCATAATCTTTTTACGGCAACTTTCTTTTATTGTACTTCTATTATATGGAGTATTACATATCCGTGAATGATGGAATATTGTTTATTGAAAGATGATCATTTTTTCAACAAAAGGTCACTAAATTCAGTTTGTTAATTACCAATCATACTAAGTTCAAAAATTATTTATAGCTTGATGTATTTTAAAATTTGATTCGCGCTAGGCTCAATACATATACTAAAAATGACCAAAAAATTGAAAAATGAGATATCAAACTAATGGAGTTCGACTTGATTGAATATTATTAGAGCAGAATTCGTCTAAAAATCAAATCGAATTCAAATACAATCTCAAAATACTGAACAAATTCGAACAATGTATTGTTTGACTCTATTCGACTCATTTATACCTTTAATTGAGAGGCATATATGCAAAGTCCTTAGAATAACTCGAGAAAAAATTAAAGATTCGTAAGTTAACATTCAATATAAGTTTTAGGTAAGAGTTGAAATGGAGAAACTTTTAAGTATATCACTTTTATGCTCTTAGTTGAAAGTTGTTGATGTTAAATTATTATTTTAAGTGTAAAGAAAATAAATTCCTTCACGAGATTCTTGTTTTGGGACATTCCATAGGGGTGTAAACAAGTTGAGTATTGTTGAATGACACATTGTTCAAGCTTGATTTGAATTTTAAATCAAACTTGAAATCATGTTTGAGCTAGGTTTGATTGCTTAGCGAACGAGCTCGAACCGAGTATCGTAGCTTATAATTTTTACATGTGTTTTGTCCATTTTTAGTTTGTCGAGCCAAGCTCAAGCCAAGCTTCAAAAGTTATTAAACAAAAAATATTATTCAAACTTGTTTAATAAGTATGACGAATTGAGCTCAAACGAGCTTTTATCGAACGAGCTCGATTTGAATATCGAGTAGCTTAGTTTAATTTTCAGTTTTACATCCCAAAAAGGAAGAATAGCAAAATAGGAACAACCGAACAACAATTTAGGGACATGGGAGTAATATTTTCTGAATTATAGGTTAAATAAGATTCCATGTTCAATCGTCGTCGTTGTATAATAATGTCAAAAAGAAATTTTTTTTTGAGTTAGCACTATAATGCTAAAATCCAACCCCACTTAGATTTGCAATCAAGACCAAGATCACCGCCTCATTAAAAAAATAAGCGTACTGAGGCTTTGTAGGTTTCTCCAAATTTTACTATTTTTGGGTTCGTCCCACACGGAGACAGAGACTCGTGGGCTGATTTTTAATGGCAAGTTGAAGCCTTGAATCATGATTTTGTGTACGGCATAAGATTTTGGTTAGTCCTATATATTAAGGTCCCTTTACTTTATATTATGAACATAATACTAGTCAACACCTAGTCTATATAGATTCTTGCCTAGAACTTCTAATAATATTTTTTTTTTGGTAGAAAGAACTTCTAATAATATAACTATCAACAATTTACAAGATTTTATATTTTTGGGTCCATAACTTTTCTATTAGCCAATGAAACCATGGATCATTGGTAAAATTGAAGTCCGAGAACCAAGAGGTATTAGGTTCAACTTCCAATAATGTGAATTTTTGTCTAATTTAATATTTTTTTTGTCCCATTTATTTTGCTACCTTCGTATAATTGATCAGTCAACTTTACTAAATTTATAAAATTATAATAAATAATCAAATCTATAAACAATTGATCATAGTCTAATTAATTTATATTAGAAGTTGAAAATCACCGCTTTTCTTTTCCAATTCATCTTTCCAAAATGTAACTTATGATTTTTAATTTTTTACAACTATATTAAATATGGAAATCGGAGTGGCATGGACGCACACATATACTACATGAATAAACAATAAATTATATATATATATAGAAGCTCAATTTCAAGAATAGGAAATACGTTTAAATTATAAGAGAGACAAAACTTAGCAATATGATAATACAATTAGTGTTTGTGGATCTAAAAGGCTGATTACAAAATGTGGGTGGCAGTCCCTTTCACTTCGTGAAAACAAGCTAATGGGCTTCTCTTAAAGTGACAATCATCTTGTTTTCAATTGGTGAGCCCATGGACCTGAACCCATTTATTATTTGGGGTTCTTGAGAAGAGTCCAACTAAATACATCATATATTTCGAATGATTTTCGACCCAATTACACAAATTTGACCAAAATCCTAATTTTATAGAATTTAGAATTTTTTTAATAAAAAAAATCTTATTGTTCAAGGATTGTAATTACTCCTATATATAATATGCACAGAATTAGGAAACTTAATTATTCCTTAAATTTATCCTTAAAACATTTTTTTTTTTGGTTTTTCAAGGATTTAATCCCTTTCGAAGCGGGTTGTGAACATTAAGTGAGTACCTCTCTCATGCTACAGTTATAGTTATAGAGAAATGCCAATTTAAGGAACTTAATTATCCCTTAAATTTATCCTTAAGAATTTGAATTTGATAACAATAATATGTATAGATTGGTTGCATCACTTTCTTCTCCGGATCTTCTCTCATAGCTAATTCACAATTTTTCATTTTATTTTCAATTTTGTGAGTCATGTTTTCTTTTACAATTTTGTTGAATTGTATAATGAGTCTTACTTTTTTTTCTTCATATATTTAAAAGCTTCGATTTATTTTATTTTATTTTAAATTCTTTTGAATCAATTTTTGATTATCATACTACGTGTAGATGAATTTTATACATACCCATATTTTAGTTTTTGTTTGATTCATATTTCACTATTTTGTTTTGGAACTAATTTCACCTTCTCCATTTTTTTCTTTTTTTTTTTCCGCGTTTTGACATATTTGATGATAGATTATTTTGTTTTGATTTTATACTATTCCATTTGAATTTTCAATTTTTTATGTAATATTTACATTTGTCAGTAATGTGTTATAATTTCATCATCTCTTCTTTTGTTTTGTCTTTTGATTTAACTTAATGATAGATTGATTTTTTAATTTTAGATATATTATTTCATTTTGAATATTCATAATTTTTGTTTTATTATTTTGCACTTTTCATTTTTTTTTATAGATTTAGTTTGGGGTTTTGATCTTTCGATTTAATGCGATTATAGATTAATTTATTTTGATTTTGAATTATTTTCACAAATTTGATTAATATTTGCTTTTGGCTTTTTTCCGCGTTTTGACCTATTTGATGATAGATTATTTTGTTTTGATTTTATATTATTCCATTTGAATTTTCAATTTTTTATATAATATTTACATTTGTCATTAATGTGCTATAATTACATCATCTCTTCTTTTGTTTTGTCTTTTGATTTAATTTAATGATAGATTGATTTTTTTCATTTTAGATATATTATTTCATTTTGAATATTCATAATTTTTGTTTTATTATTTTGAACTTTTCATTTTTTTTATAGATTTAGTTTGGGGTTTTGATCTTTCGATTTAATGCGATTATAGATTGATTTAAATTGATTTTGGATTATTTCATTTTTATTTTCACAAATTTGATTAATATTTGCTTTTGGCATTAATTTTGTTATAGATTTGATTTGGTCATTTCCCTTTTGATTTAATATGGTTATAAATTGATTTGTTTTGATTTTAGATTATTTCATTTTTTTTATTATTTCAAATTCTTTTTTAATATTTTGTATTTTCCATACATATGTCTATACAAACAAATCCCCCCCCCCCACCCCCCCCCCCCCCCACCCCCCCCCCCCCCCACCCCCCCCCCCCCCCACCCCCCCCCCCCCCCACCCCCCCCCCCCCCCACCCCCCCCCCCCCCCACCCCCCCCCCCCCCCACCCCCCCCCCCCCCCACCCCCCCCCCCCCCCACCCCCCCCCCCCCCCACCCCCCCCCCCCCCCACCCCCCCCCCCCCCCACCCCCCCCCCCCCCCACCCCCCCCCCCCCCCACCCCCCCCCCCCCCCACCCCCCCCCCCCCCCACCCCCCCCCCCCCCCACCCCCCCCCCCCCCCACCCCCCCCCCCCCCCACCCCCCCCCCCCCCCACCCCCCCCCCCCCCCACCCCCCCCCCCCCCCACCCCCCCCCCCCCCCACCCCCCCCCCCCCCCACCCCCCCCCCCCCCCACCCCCCCCCCCCCCCACCCCCCCCCCCCCCCACCCCCCCCCCCCCCCACCCCCCCCCCCCCCCACCCCCCCCCCCCCCCACCCCCCCCATAGAAAACCTGATCGGGCCCCTATCCCTAAACCAAGCGACTACGGAGGGTCAAACGCGCAGCAAAAAGGCTCGGTTTGGCAGAGACTAAAGGTCTATAAACCTCAGGCTCCGACCCACAGATCTAATGTCTACGGTCGACCTGCATCTCCAGAGAGGACCCGAGGACGGAGCATGAAAGAAGCAACTTTACCAGACTGAATACCTCAAGGGACGAGATCCTAACGGTCCTCGAGGAGAGAAATTTGGTCCCTGGAGCTCGGCGTATCACACAACCTAGGCCGGGAACTATGAATCACGATAAGTATTGCAGATACCACCGAGCTCGGGGGGCATGGCACCGAGGTATGCTTTCAGTTAAAACAAGATATCGAGAAACTGATTGCTCAGGGAAAGTTGAAGGAATATGTCAGAAAGGAAAACCATAACAGCCGTTACAGGTCCAGGAGTCCTAGAAGGCCCTTCCGAACAACGCCGTGAGGATCAACTACAAGCAGAGGACCAGACTAATCGGGTGATAAATATGATATCTGGTGGGCCAGCTGGGGGAGATAGCAGGAATGCGAGGAAAAAGAACCGCTAGGTCAATAAAGACTGGTGTAGCGACTAGGAAAGAGGTCATGTCCTTAAGACCAGCCCCCTCGATAAATCAAGTCATTAGTTTTTCCGAGGCAGATAGACCTAGTGATGTGACTTGGGATACTAATGAAGATGACCCTGATTTTTCGATGGTTTTGACCCTGAGAATTGCTAACTTCGAGGTTAGGAGGGTGTTAATCGATAATGGCAGTTATGCAAACATAATCTCTCCTGAGGCGCACGACGGAATGAATCTACAACATCGGCGACTGGAACGGGTATCCACCCCGCTCGTTGGTTTTGGCGGATCGGAAATTGTTCCTCTCGGAACGATACTCTTGAGTACCACTATGGGTAAAAAACCAAAAGATGTTACGAAGATGGTTAAGTTCTTGGTCGTGAGTACCCCGTTCGCTTACAATGCAATTTTGGGAAGACCGGCTTTAAACATATTCAAAGCGGTCGTGTCAACTTACCACCAGATGGTCAAATTTCCCACTTTGGCAGGGGTCGGAGAAATGAGGAACGACCAATGCATGGCGTGGGAATGCTACAACACATCTTTAAATATGAAGAAGCAGTTTGAGCCAGTGTTGCCCTCGAAAAGAAAATTAGAAGAGAAAAAAGTATTCTCAGTATCCGACCTCCCGTTGCCAGATTGTGAAAAGTTGCAGAGTAAAAAAGGCAAAGAGATCGATATGAGCGTGCAACCCCCAAATCATAAACAAGTAACGTTAATCCCTGGCTCTCCCGAGAAGTTCACCAGAATTGGAACCGAGCTAAGTCAAGGGATGGAAACCATGTTGATCGAATTCCTTAGAAACACCGCGCCTGTCTTTGCTTGGCGATATGACGAGAGAGTCGGAATCGACCCAAGAGTGATCACTCACTCTTTAAATATTGATCCTAAAGCAAAGCCAGTTAGACAAAAGAAGAGGAACCACGGAAGAGAAAAAGACAAAATTATCAATGCCGAGGTGGACAGATTATTGGCTGCGAAACAGATTCGGGAAATAACTTTCACTGAATGGCTTTGCAACGTGGTGTTGGTGTCGAAGGGGGAGCAGGTCGACAACAAATGGAGGATGTGTAATGATTTTACCGACTTAAACAAGTTGTGTCCAAGGGACCCCTATCCTTTACCGCGAATTGATATGCTGGTCGACTCGACGGCGGGATTCATTTTCTTTAGTATGATGGATGCTTTCCAAGGGTTTATCAAATATTTATGAATGAGAGAGATCAGGATAAAACAGCCTTTATTACCGAACGAGGAGTATACTGCTTCATTGTAATGCCGTTCGGGCTAAGGAATGCAGGAGCAACTTATCAAAGGCTTGTAAATATGATGTTCAAAAGATCTTATTGGTGAGATCATGGAAGTTTATGTTGATGATATGCTAGTGAAGAGCATGACTGAGGAGGAACATATAAAGCACCTTGACAGATGTTTTGCAATCCTAAGGAAGTACAGAATGAAATTAAATCCGGCTAAGTGCACTTTCGGGGTAAGATCGGGAAAGTTCCTCGGTTATCTGGTTCACGAACGTGGAATTGAGGCGAATCCAGAAAAAATCCGAGCTATTGCTGAGCTGCAACCGCCGACTAAGTTGTCTGAAGTACAGAGTCTAATCGGAAAAATAATATCCTTGAATAGGTTTATATCCCGATCAGCAGACAAGAGTTTGCCTTTCTTCAAGTTGTTAAGGAAATCGAAAGATTTCGTATGGAATGAGGAGTGCAGTAAAGCTTTCGAAGAGCTTAAAAGATATTTGGTTTCCCCTCCGATGTTGGCAAAACCAGTCGAGGAGAGCCCTTGTATCTCTACATAGCGGTATCAAATGAGGCAATAAGTTCTGTTTTGGTGAGAGTTCAGGATTCCGAGCATAAACCGGTATACTATCTGAGTAAGTTGCTTCAAGGGGCAGAAAAGAATTACCTGGAGATCGAGAAATTCGCACTGGCTTTAGTTATTGCCGCGCGGAGACTGCGACCTTATTTCCAAACTTACAAAATTATTGTTTTGACCAACCAACCGTTAAGGCAAGTTCTATCGAAACCAGAGACATCCGGCAGATTGATTAAATGGGCAGTGGAACTCGGACAGTGAGTTCGAGATCGTACCAACCCCGAACAGCCATCAAAGCTCAAGTCCTGGCAGATTTTGTTGCGGAGTCGACAGGAGCAGGCTCGGGAGATCGGTTAGTTACAGAAGTAAACCTCGTGATAGATCAAGAGAAAATTTGGTTAATGCACGTCGATGGGTCATCGACCAGAGAAGGAAGGTGGCGCCGGAATTCATTTCCAAGGTCCCGAGGGAGAGGACCTCAACTACGCGATCACCCTAGATTTTGTAGTCACGAACAATGAAGCGGAGTACGAGGCTTTGATCTCGGTTCTAGAAATGGCAATTAAAGCAAACATAAGGTCGTTGACAGTGTTTACCGGCTCGGAGCTCGTACATAGACAAGTGAAAGGGGTTTGTGAAGCAAAAAGAGTTTAACATGGTGAAATATTTGAAAAGGGTAAAGGATCTGGCGACAAAGTTCGATATAATTTGATATACAAGCTATCCCTCGAGAAGAGAACTGTTGGGCGGATTTGCTTTCGAAGTTTACGGGGTCGGTAGATGGACGGAAGGAAAGAGTAATAACTTGGCTGATGTCCAACTCACCGGCTATAGATTCGAAGTTAACCACCAATTCGGAGATAATGGAGATAGATGTTCGAGAATCTTCTTGGATGGAGCCTTTGAAGGCTTATCTAAGAGATGGTACTTTACCGGAAGATACAAATCAAGCTCGAAGGATTAAGTATCGAGCGCCAATGTATGTTTTGAACGAAGATAGCCTTTATAAAAGATCAAGCTCAGGGGTTTTATTGAAGTGCATTCCCGAGAGTCAGTTCGATCTCATTTTAAAGGAGGTTCACGAAGGTGAAGCAGGAACTCATTGCGGTGCACGAGCCTTAGCCTTAAAGTGCTCGAGGACGGGATATTATTGGCCCACTATGATTTCGGACTCCATCGATTATGTCAAGAAGTGCCATCATTGCCAAGTTTATTCAAATCTAATCCATCAGCCCGCCGAGCAGATGCATTCGATTCCGATCTGCTGGCCCTTCGACAAGTGGGGAATCGATATTGTGGGACCTTTCCCAACTGCCAGATCGAGAAAAAACTATGTCCTGGTCGCCGTGGAATACTTCAGTAAATGGATCGAATGCGTTGCGCTAACAAAAATTACTCAATTTCAGGTGATAAATTTTCTCTGGAAGAATATTGTTTGCAGGTTTGGTATACCAAGGATCCTCATCTCCGACAATGGAACTCAATTCGCGGGAAAGCAAATTTTGGAGTGGTGTGAAATGGTTGGGATCCACCAGAATTTCACCTCGGTCTGGCATCCCCAGGCGACCGCGCAGCCCGGCGTTACCAACAGGGAAATCGTTCGTTCGCTGGAAAAACGTTTGGCCGAAGCAAAAGGCAGATGGTTGGATGAGCTTCCTGGAGTAATTTGGGCAAACAGGACTTCCATAAAATCTGCTACAGGGGAAACTCCTTTTTCTTTGGTATATGGTTCGGAAGCGGTAATCCCGGTCGAAACGTTAGTTCCTTCGCCAAGGGTCGAATCTTATGAACCCGATCAAAATCAACTGCTGAGAGAGATGGATATCGATCACGCGGATGCAAAACGCGACGATGCATAAAAAATACAAGCCGCCAAGTCCAGCATGGAAAAAGCTTATGCAAAAAAGTCAGGGTAAGAACATTCAAAGTCGGGGAGTTGGTCTGAAAAAGGTGGAAGTATCTAAGCATGTCGGAAAGCTTCAGCCAAACTGGGACGGTCCTTATATCGCGTGCAGGAAGTCGGAAAAAAGGGATCCTATAAAATTGCTCACCTCAACGGTGAAGCTTTGCCAAGAACTTGGAATGCAGTCAATCTGAGGAAATATTATGGAGATAGATGTTCTCATTTTTTAATTTTTCTTGTAATTTACAGTTTTCCCAAACTTTACTTTCCCAAAAATGTAAGGACAATCAATGAAATCCTTGGTTCAAGTTCAAATTGTTTTCCGAGTACCACGACAAAGAAAGTCGGCCGAGGGTGAAAGCTGTTGCTATGACCCTCCCTCGATAAAATTTGTTCAAAAAAAAAAAAAGAAAGTCGGCCGAGGTGAAAGCTGTTGCTATGACCCTCCCTCGATAAAATTTGTTCAAAAAAGCAAAATCGGCCGAGGGTGAAAGCTGTTGCTATGACCCTCCCTCGATAAAATTTGTTCAAAAAAAAAGACAGTCGGCAGAGGGTGAGAGCTGTTTCTATGACGCTCCCTCGATAATATTTGCTCAAAAAAGCAAAATCGGCCGAGGGTGAAAGCTGTTGCTATGACCCACCCTCGCTAAAATTTGTTCAAAAAAGCAAAATCGGGCTCGAGGGTGAAAGCTGTTGCTATGACCCTCCCTCGATAAAATTCGTTCACAAAAGCAAAATCGGCCGAGGGTGAAAGCTGTTGCTATGACCCTCCCTCGATAAAATTTGTTCAAAAAATCAAAATCGGCCGAGGGTGAAAGCTGTTGCTATGACCCTCCCTCGATAAAATTTGTTCAAAAAAGCAAAATCGGCCGAGGGTGAAAGCTGTTGCTATGACCCTCCCTCGATAAGATGATGTTCGAAAATAAATATCGGTTGAAGGTGAAAGCTTATGCTACGACTTTCCCTCGATAAAAATCCAGGATGACTATCCAGCTCACGGAATAGCGGCAAATTATGCAACGAAACAGTATAATTTCGATTAACTCCAATTGATGTTCTAAACGCTTGAATGAAGCAGTTCTGCTCGAAACCCGAACACCCTACAAGAATTTCTTACCACTTGCAAGTTCTTTAAGTTAAGATTGCTATTTCTTAGGTTGGGATCATTATTTCCTAAGTTCAATTATTCAGAGATAATTCACTTGGACGAGTGTGGGATAATATTTCCGAGGATATTTCATCGATCAATAAATGTTCCAGGTACAAGTTCAATCTTATCATACCAATATTTGAGATTCATCGGATAATTAATTCGTCGTCGAGTTGGTTGTTTTGAGCACAGTACTAATGTTAAGATGGAAAAGTAAAGTTGCAATTATTTGATTTGAAACGGAAGATTCTCATTATTATTTTTCGAGCAAGTTACAAAAGATCAATTAAAGCCAAATGTTACAACTCTATTGACATTCATCGAATAGACTACAAAATTATTGAAGGTACAAATGAAGCCCAAATACAACTAGTATCCTATTCTATGGTCTTCGAATCTTCGAGCATCTTTCACTGTTACCGACCAGGAATATCGCCGAGCATCAAATGATTGCACCACAATGTGACAGTGTTCGAGCAGTATATGTTTATCGTCTGATGATATCTGGGTTTGAAATTAAACAGTACGGATCGCAGATTATATTTTCTGATCTCCATACAGTTCCCAGTATTCTTGCTACCAGACGAGCTCGATCACTTTCCCCGAGTTGGCGTCCGAGGTTAAATTCCTCATTTTAAGATCTGAAATTTCAACCATTGGTAAGGTTAAAATTTCTCATTGTAAGATCCAAAAGCTCGACCTCGAACGGCCAGTCATCTTTGTATGATCGGGAAGCTCAACCCCAAAATTCCCACCCTCCGTAGAAGAAAGGAAGAAATTGGTGATTTGAGGATGAACTTCCTTTTGACTTTCTGACCAGCTTTCCACCCTCGGGTATACCCCTCGAAACCAGCAATGCTAACCCTGCCCTAAATACCCAAGCAAGGGGTCAGTCACTTGTTGGTATTTCAAGGGGAGATCCCGCCTTCAGGGATCAGAGACCCCCAGATAGAGGAGGGTACTCGTTTTTTCCGATTCCACCCATACCAAAGAGGTTTATGCATTGCACGAAACATCGAATGTACGTTCGAAGCGAAATTTCAAAAGGCTTGAACGGGAAGAAGGGTGGATCCGAGCGTCGTCCTCGGATAAAACATTCTTTGACAACGGAGGGTAAAGGTTTACAACTGAGCAAATGCCATATTTATACTAAAAGAAAGATTTGATCGACGGTCAGTATGCAACGAAACCAACGGCTCAGATTAAGGCATTTATCACGGATGACCTTTCCAATTCCCGAGATTAAGGTACTGTTTGTACAGCTTTTATCTGAAACTTAGCCGAAAAAAAGGGGAATACTATGACTTGGCCAAAAGTGCAGTGCAGAAGTTTTCCATTTCTACCTTATGCTCGGAATTCGAACGATCACTCTTAACTCGAGTATAAATTGTTTCTACAACTAATACGATTCAACCGATCACTCTTAGCTCGAGTATAAATTGTTTTGACTAAGAATGATACTTGATTGTTTACTCTTAACTCGAGTATAAATTGTAAATCACTTTATCAGAACACAAAACATCATCGGCTAGAAAGAAGGAAAAGTTTATTATTCCACCAAGGAAAACAAGTACAAAAGGAAAAATTTAAAAATACAACATTTAGTCGAGCAACAGATGAAATTTTTAAGCACTTTTCTCGAACAGAAGCCTGCGGACTTCAGCATTGCGGGCCTCGTACCCAGCATCATAACCTTTTTGATAGGCCTCTTTCTCCCGCTGCTCGGCGCTTTTTCTTCTCCTGCTCGACGAGTGATTTCAGCCTATCCAGTTCCTTACTCAACTCCTCGTGGACTTGGCTCTCCTTCTCCTTCACAGCTTTCTCCGTCTCGGAGGCCAATTTCAGCTCGATGGCTTTGGCTTCTTCAAGGGACCTTGATAATGCAACCTTCTTTGCCTCCAGCTCGAGGATAACCTTCGCACGCTGCTCGGCTTCTTGCTCGACTTGCAGCCCGAGGGCAAATAACTGTTGTCCCGAGTTGAAGGGACAAAAGGATTATTTAGTAAAAAAAAAAAATATAATAAAAAAAAAAAAGGGGGGGGAAGAGGGTACAATACTGAAAAAGCAGATCCGTGCTCGATCGCGCCATTTCATTCGCTTTTTTCCCTTCTGGCTCGGCCATGGCCTTACTTTTCACCTCTTCAAAAAAGGCGCTAAGCGTCTCCGAAGCAACGATAGGGACAGTGTTTTGGGGCTCTGGATTCTCGACTCACGAGCCAGGGAGTTTTCTTCTGGTCGACGGGAGGGTCGATTTATTTTGACCTTCTTTTTGGGAGGCTCAACCACATCCCTATTAGCCTCCAAGGCCAGAACACTATCAGTTATTGTCTTCTTTTCCCCAGTCATTTGAATCAAGGCCGAGGTTGGAATCAGACCGTCCACGAGCGATCTTTTATTTGGAGCAGGCTCAGAATCACCAGATGTGATTTGCTTATTAGGCCTATCGACCTTCTTGTTACCCTCGGAGCTAATTTTCGACTGAGAGGGGGATGTCCGGAATTGATATGATCGGCCCTTTCTCGGAGCCAGATGATTGCTTACCCACAGTTTTGCTAAGGTCGCCAGTTGATTCAATGACCGCCTTCGAAGGAGAATCGACCTTGTGCTTGCCTCGGTCGTCCTTAGAAGTCTTTCCTGCTTCCGAGGAGGACTTAGGTTCTTTGACTTTCGACTTGGAAGGTTTTTCTTTCTTGACTTTAAGCAACAACCTCGGGGTCGATCTTGGAGTTCACCAGGCCTTCCATGATTTGTAGGTTTCTAATGCAGAAGAGAGCTCGATTTACGTATCGACCGAATAGCTCCGACGAAGAGTGAATTATAATTTCAGTGACAAATCTTAAACTACCGTCTATTTATAAGAAAAAAGGAATGTTGCCTTTTTGGGGAGACCAACAGTCGCGAATTTCAAGATTTTCGCGCTCATTTAAGAAGATCGATTGTTTTGATATCGACGTTCTTTCTATGAACCTTATGGCTTACAAAGACTTTTGTCTAGTCGAACAGTATGATAATTTAATGGTGAGAGCACTCGGGAAAAACAGATAAAGCATATTCTTTAGATGATCGAAACAATTACAGGGCATATGATAAACGATCTACAATCTTACATCTATTACAAGAAATTTAAAGGTTTGGCTGCGCCTCGTTGCCCTCACTTTCGGAGTTACCCTCGACATCGACGTCATCATCTCCAGAAGCCTCATGATCGTCCCCATCGGAATCGTCATCAGAGGTATCCGAACAGTCCGAGCTACCTGAACTCGAGCTTGAGCTGGAGGTATCCAAGTCCATCAAGTCAGGGTTGGGTATTGGAACTCCAAATTCTTCCACAAAGGGAGCGAACTCATGTTCTTCCCAGTTGGCCGAGCTCGAGGACGCGGTTCGATAGTCTTTCCCGCTAGAGTTTTTCATGATGTCCATATGCTTTATATACTCGTCATATTGTCGGGAATAACCTTTGCTGCGGCCAATTGTTGAACACCTTTGAAAAAGGTAGTTTGAAGGATTTCGCCGACCCTCCCTCGAGCTATGGCATCCAATGCAGGAGACTCCAAAAATTCTCTTATCGAGCTTAGGCGAGAATCTTCTTTGCCCCGCTGATAAGACAGCTCGGAATCAGCCTTAGTCTGCGCAAGCTCCTCTTCAAGTTTCCTAACTTTCTCCTCGAGCAAGCTTTTCTCTTCCACGACCTTAACCAAGTTTTCCTCGACGGCCGGGGGATAGTTGGCTTTTCATGGACTCCAATTCTGCTTGGACAGAAGAGAATCGATTACGCAGTAGGGATTCCTCCTTGAGCAAATCCATATAAGCAATGTGGACTCGATCGAGACTCCTCTTCCAGCATCGACACACGCTTCCCCTCTTTTCGAAAGCAGTCCCCGATCTGCAAGAACAGGCTGATTAATACTTTTATTCCAAGACTTAAAACACTTGCAACAAATGTAAAGGAGTGTTACCGTGTGATATGCTTTGGAGAATTGGCCTAGCACGTCAGGTCGGATGTGACCAAGAAGCTCCTCCTGGTCCTCGGCAAATCTCCCCGCCATAAAAATCTTGATCGCCTTATCATGCTCATTCTCGCCATTCGGTGTGCGGTCACTTCGAATTGATCCCCTTTCGGGATAACCCGCTGCTCGGGAACCGCTGAGTTGATTTCAATGAAGTCCACCATATCAGGCCTACTTTGACTGGATCGGGAAGAAAGGGGTGTGAGATGTCGCACCCATAATGCAGTCCGCCTTGTGGCCTCGGGGGGTCCCTCGACATCTTCTCGAGCTCGCCGATGGGAGATCTCCGTTCCTTTGAGCTTCTTCATCGTAAAGAGGCTGTATCCTAAGCCAGAAGAGGAAGAAGGACCAGCTTGATGAGGTGGTGGTACCATTCGGATCGGCTCAGCATTCTCGGGCTCCTCCTCGTTCCCGATCTGGTTAGTCCGAGCCGAGCTTCCCCGAGGAAGGACAGCAGTTCTAGGCTCCGGTCTAGTTTGCCTCCTCGGTTGACCGGGTGTTTTCCTCGAGGTAGGTGCTACAGTTTTACCGACGAGAGCAGCTCGGTATGGCTCCACCATTGTTCCTGAAGAAATAAAAGATGAATTGTAAGTAATGAAATCAGCTGAAAAAAACTCACTATTATAAGTCACTTAGGAAAAGCTTTTCTTTCCCTTACTCAATGTCCGAGGATCATCAGCGTCTGCTAGTGGAAAGGTGGCTCGGCTGAGTTCTGCTTTTCGAAGTACGGGTTCCAAAATGAGGAAAGCCGACTGGTACAAATCCGAACACATGTCTTTGACAACGGGTCGTCCGAATGACCTTCTGAAGTTGACCTAATAGTTCCCGTTTTCCGAACACCCATTCTCGCTCACCTGGCCATCTGTGTGGGACCACCTCCGAGCTTCCCTCAGAAGCTAGTTCTTCAGGACCTCTAATGAAGAAGAACTGTTTCTTCCAGTCAAGAGAATTGCTGGAAGTGATGGTCGATAAGACCGAATGATTCGAACGTTGGGAGAAATACACGAACCCAACGTTCGAGGCGGAGGAGGGACTGATCTTGAAGAATTGCCAGAAGCGTCGGAAGTTAGCAACTTGATTCTTGGCCTTCATCAAAACGCTGAAAGCTATCAGATACCCGATTGAGTTGGGAAGAATTTGTGCGGGTGCCAGGCTAAATGCATCTAAAACCTGCACGAGTAAGGGAGCAAAAGGAATACGCAACCCATAGTCGAACTGCCGAGCATAGAAAGCTTGACATCTGCGGGGGGCTTATTCACTCTTTGAGAGGGGGTCGGATTATTAGCGAGTAACCCTCGGGTAGAAATTTGCCTATTGTAGCTTTGAGGTTCGCTTCGTGCTCTTTCGGATCGTACGAACTTGAGATCTCGTCAACCCGTTTCTCGGTCTTTTGAGCCCGACCTGTGGCTTTGGATTTTTTCGAGACACCGGCCAAGTCGAGGATTCGCACACTACACCCGCCTCCGATCTCATACCTCATTATTTCATGCTTATCGAACGGTACAGCCAAACCGTTGCCGCCCTCATTCTCGGAGTCAGTTTTTTCCTCATCTCCACCTTCCCCACTGTTGGCCTTGGCATTTTGTTCCGCATCACCATCGTGCTCGGAATCTTGTCGACCTGATGTACCCTCTCCAGCGTTTGACTCTATGGCATGCTCTATTTGATTGATGATTCTATTCGTTTCTTCGGAAGAGTTTTCGGTGTTTTTGAAATCATTGATGAGTTCCCCAGTGGATCCAGGTCGGAGTCTGATCCAGAGGGGATCTGGGTTGAACGTGCGATTATGGGAAGTAGACATGATCAGAAGATATTTATTTGAATGCTCGAATTAAAGAAAAATACTGTTTATCGATCAAAAGGCTCCGATCAGCTGCGAATTGTAAAGATGCACTTTTCTTTCTCCAAGTAAACTTATATATAAAGGTTAAAAGGGTAAATTGCAAATCAACCCGAGTAACCGCGACGGCTAGGTTACCACTCAGGAAATTTGAAGATTATCTTTTGCTAATAGCATCTATGGTCCTCCAAGCTTCTGAAATGAATATATCTCGACACAAACGGATAAAATATGTACTCTTTTTCCCTGTCGCTCGGTTTTTATCCCACTGGGTTTTTTTTCCAAGGAAGGTTTTTAACGAGGCATATCCAACTCAAGACTGTCCGAGGCCTGTTCTCTACTATCTATTTTTCCGAACTTCAAGTATTGCAGCTCTTGGTGAATTATCGAGATGATGTGCACTCTTTTTCCCTAGCTCGGATTTTTCCCACTGGGTTTTTCCGGACTAGGTTTTTAACGAGGCATGTCCGAAAACATCAAGAGATCAAAGTCTTTCGCCGTAATGCAATGTTTACTTCTCCGAGCTTCTGCTTCACTTACGCTCGAGAAGTGGGGGAGTATTGATGAGGGGTATTTCGCATATGCCACTTTAGGAAATACCTTCTGCTCGAGGTCGACCTCGATCCCGACCAGAATGGTATTCTCCGACCAGAAGAACATGGTTTTCCGATCAAGCCTGACTGATAGCTCTCGATCAAGTACCCCGACCTTCTTCCCGATCTACTCGTCTCCTCGGGATTACTGTGGGGCCGACCTACAGCATTATACAGCTGGCCGAGAGGTGTTTTCCTACGGATGGTCTACCTAGCTCATTACTGTTCCTATAAATACGCGGCGCATTTATGACATCAGGGACGGCACAACTTCCTAGATATTCCTTCTGCTCGGACCTACTGTTCGGATTAGGAACTACCTTGTATTCTCTTTGTATTTAGTCTTTTTAGTAGTACGGTATCCCGTAACACTCGGGTAGACCCGCTTTGTAATTTCCATTCGAACACCGTTATTAATATACAGTTTTCGTACGCTCGATTCACATATTGCTGTGCTTTACTTTCCTTACTGAACTCGAACGAAATACGGCATAATCACCATTTTTGCTTTTTTACATTTTTTTTCTTTCACTAAAACGATCAAACACCCGTTTGTTTATTTTGGTTATTTTTGTAAATCGATTTATACCACGTAAACAAAGCGATTCCATTAACTTACATTACCAACTTATTAATCAAAACCCTAACCTTAAGCAGCTTCCGAATTGAAAATTACATTTAATTTTGGTATACCATATATTTTTTTTCCAAATATTTTGATTTAACTATATTTTCAAACCCCAATTTGTGGGCCCTCAATATTAATTAGAGTGCCTACTCTGGCCCAATCAAGTTAATTTTATCCTTGCCGAACGGCCCGAACCGTATTTGTATTTGGGTCATTCTAACAAAACTCTAATATTTTAAGCCCAAATTGTTCTAATGAAAGTCCTAATTAACCAAGCAAGAATGTTTTAGAAACTATAAGATATATGTCCCGTTTCTTAATAAAGGCAATAAATATTCACATAAAGGAAAATATTTTAGAACATGTCAATAAAACAGAGAAGATTCCAAATTGTATTAGACTTCATTCTTCAATCGACATACGCGGTGTATGTTCATTAAAACATTAAGGAAACAAATAAAAAGTTTTAGAAGTTTCCAAAACAAATTCCTAATCAATCTACACTTCATTTTAATTAAGGAATTATATTTCTCTTTATATAGTTGAAGTAGGCTTCTCATATTTAGTAACCTAGCTTCTTCTTCCCTCGTTCTTCAAAGATTAGTTTGGTAAAAAAAAGAAAAAGATAACGGTTTAATTCGAAGATAACTTCAACGATCAATATGAGGAAACAATCTAAAAAAAGTTATAAGGATGTCCGTTCGACTATAGAAATTATTCCGAATGAAGTTCTAAGTGAAATATTTGCTCGAGTGGCTGCTTCTTCCTTTATTGATATCTTCAATGCTAAGTTGAGGTACGTTTATTTGCACAAAAACGATGAATTACTATTATAGCATGTTCTTTTTTGTATATTTTGATTTATTTCAGAATATATATATTTCAGTTGATTGTTATATTAAATGCCTTTATGATTATTATAGTTCCTTTAATTTGACGTGTGCATGAAATATCGTGATTTTTAATTAGTATGAGAATTTTTTGCTAAGATAGCTTATAGAATTTTCCCCTTTTTATTAAGCTCCCGAGCTTCATTCAAGATTTTGTAATTGACGATGTTGATCATTAATGAATCTATCATCTGGGTTTTCTCAAAAAAAAAAAAAAAAAGGTATCCAAAATCGGGAAAAAAAAAAAGTTATTCCAATTAATGATGACAAATTCATAGAAATTGAAATTGAGAATTTCCATATTTTTAGACAAGAGATGGAATTAGTGTTGAATCAATATTGATCTTGCCTCTCCTGTCCACAATGTTGGTGTGTGTTTTAGGACTGCGCCAAAAGGTTAAAAGAACATTAATATTCTTTCAGTACCCGTCCGAAATGTTGTCTTTTTTTTTTTTTTTGTACCTTTCTTTTTTCTATTTTGAAATAATAATCATAATCCTAAAAATTCCTTTCCAAAATGTAGTTTCTTCTGCATTTTCCTTTGTAATTAGTCATTTACATTTATACATATAGTGGTTTATTTATGAAAGTTGTGTACCCTTTGCAAGATTATTCTTTCCATAATCATATAGTGATTTTTTGTGTACTTATTTTATTATTTGGGAATTAAACAAAAGTAGATTATTCTTTGTTTTAGTTTGTACCAAACTGTAAGCATGAGTTCATAAGATAATGCAAGAATGCTTATTTATTTATTTTTCCAATTTTTTTATGCAGCTGTAAATTGTTTGAAAAAATCGCAGAAGATACACATGTATATCGACATGTAAGCTTGGATAAGTTTCCATTAGTATTATGGAAACCTCTAACTGAAAAGCAACAATTATTCTTGAATAAATGTCAAGAATGTCATAATCCAGAACTTATGTATCGAGAAGCACTGGTAAGTTTCTTGATTCAATTTAATAAATATTTTGTCTTAATCCTTGTTCGGTTATTAATTAGTCTTTTAGTTTTTGTACACATATTTATGCATTATCTTTATTTATTTAGAGAAATTATTTTTCCGAGAAAAGACTTGGATCAGCATACAAATGCTTGCAAAGAGCCGTAAAGTTGGGACATTTGGGTGCTCTATATGTTACATGTATCATTCTTCTCTTTAGTGGTGATGATGAGTTGATAAAAATGGGCGTAACATTATTAGGCCGTATGAAGAAATCTCGGAATCTAAGGAGTAAAGTTAGAGTTTGTCGCGAAAAGTTGATAAAAAATTTGAGCGATATTTGGGTGAAGAATCGCGACTTGAGACGACCGATATGTTGTACCGCGCAAGATGATCACAAGAGAAGAACTAGTTGGCCGGATATGGATGAAGAAGAAAGTATACAATGTGAAGCTTGTAGTGTTGATAATGAAATTAAGGCAATTTGTGGTTATATTCATATATATTGAGTATGTTTGTAATTTTATTTTGTTATATTTAGTTTGTAATTATATATGAAGATATAGTTAAAAGCAGTACTGTTTAACTCTGAACAAATTTTGTATATTCTTATTTTCTACAACGACACTGTTAAGTAATACTTCTTCCATTCCACATTAGATGACGGTTAAGATATTTTACAAGAATTAAAGAATCAATTAATACCCTAAATTTTATTGTGGAATGGAGGGAGTAACTAATTGTGTTTAATTCGTTATATTTTGATATTTAGTGAATTTTTGGTTAAGAGGTTACCGGAGAACATGGTTATTTAAATTTACATGCTCGGGAATTTGGGCCTACCGCCTGCATTTATAATTCTCTCAGTCTTGGGCTTATTGCAGGATGTTTTGGATTCCTCTTTTTTTTTTTTTTTTTTGCAGCGCAGAGTAATTTATCTGTACAAAGTTGGAAAAAGTATTTTTTTTTCTTCTAATAGTAAAAAATATCCTTGTTCAATATCTTTGACCAATGTTATTCTTTATGATGAAGGCCCTTCTTCCGACCTTACAAATTCCTAATGTGGACCGTAAATAATTATAAAAAAAAAGAAAAAGAAAAAAGAAATCGAACAACGTTCCATCTTCATCATTCAACATTTTTCAACCACGTTAATTTGATTGGTTTCTCAATTAAGTTGACTACTAAAATAATAAGGTTCCACGTTGGACTGGCACAATTTGATATTGACATGACGAATATATATTATTTTATTTCTTAAAAGGCTGGAAATGTGGTTAATTTATGGTTCCTAATGAGCATTATGGAATTGATTGATGAATGTATTCTTGTTTGCTATAAATTTTGTCTGGCTTGTCTCGATGTGCAATTGATTCGATGTAATTGACTCGATGTAAAATAAAGAGAGTGCGGGTGTGCCAATGTCTGTGCGTGCAAACATAATGGTTTAAAATTGACATATTATTGTGAATATAAGATATAAATCAATGTCCTGACAATGCTGACTTCTAATCATTTGATTGTGGCGGAGTAGGAAACTCTACCCCAGGGGCGGAGGGACATGGGGTGCGGGTGGGGGCACCCGCACCCCCCAGCCCATTACTTATTTTCTAGTGTAAGTGTATTAATTACCTGGTTCTAGTTTTTTTTAATTGGTCTTCTAATCCTAGCCAAAATCCAAGCCTCCAAAGTGATTAATACTCGGGTCATGGAAAATAGAGACTACAATATAATATTTATTCTTCACTTACTATAGTAAACTTCTACAATTATTTTAGTTGGTTAAAAAAAATTCCTACAAATAAACGTAATTTCCTTATTAAACTTCTTGGTATATAGTTATTCTTTCCTCTTTTTTTTTCACAAAGTAGGTAGATTAATCATCAAAATATTATAAAAAAAGGTGTTATTCTAAAACTTTAAATCATGAATATTTAAATTTATTCTTAATTTTATTATTAGGAGATAAATTTTATTTCTAAAATTTTATATTATGTTTGATGACTTGCCTGATCTATTTTTTTATTTCTTGACAAACTATATGGGTAAAAATCATCTGATTTCATGAAATAGCGTAGACACAATTTAGGATGTCTAAGTAAATTAAATTTTAGTTGTTGATATTCAATTTCCGTCAAATTACTTTATATTTTCCTTATGTCTAATGATTGCTTATCTCATAATATGAAAATGTCTAATGATTTTTTTATACAAATCATTATAAAATTATATACTTATTGAAAACAATGTCACATGAAAATTGCAAGTTAATTTTTTTTTAGGAATAATAATATGATAGAGATAAATAGATTTTCACTTTAATCTCGCCCCCCTCGGTTTAAATTCCTGGCTCCGCCCCTGCTCTACCCCTTATTCTTTTCCATGCCTGCCTGGCCGCAGGACTTAACAATTTATGATAACCTTTTGAAATGCCAAAACTTTGTAGCCAAATCAGTGGCTCGCTCGATATATCAAAGGATTTGTAGAAACGTTAATTATCGAGCTGATTATCAAGCAATCTAAAACATGTCAACTTAGTTTAAAACATGAATTAACAGACTATCAATATAAAGCAAAGACATATTAAAATCACTTGATGAAAACATACTCGTAAGTAAAATCAGGAGATTAAGGCCAAGCACTCCAATATATTAAATAAACATAGTGTATATGAATGAAAATACATGAAGTCTAGCCTAAACATGTTTCCTCGATTTACAAGAATGAAAGAGTATGTAAAGTTATAACTAAACTCCTTTGTTGGCATCAGAGTGCCAATCGAGTTGATGAATCCTTTTAGCTCTTGATGAATTACTCCTTGGTTGGCAGGAAGACTGCCATATGAGCTGATATGTAGTATGCACCTTGTTGACAGAAAAGTAACATTGATGGCAGGTGGCTACCATCGATGGATCGCCCAACCTTGGTAGATGGCTACCAATCGGGCTCCTAACCAGCGGGTGGCCACTGGAAAGGGCATCTGTCGAGCAGGTGGTCACTCGGCAGATAGCTATCAGGCAGGTGGCTACCTGATAACAAATCCATCAAGCAGGTGGCTACTTGATGAACGGATCATGTAAATACGTGGGCACTCACATGATGGTTTGCAGCGTACTACTTGCTGAAAACTAGCGGCTGTTCTGAGGAACGGCTTCGCTGATGGCGGAAGCAGCGAATAGGCTTGCACTTCAGGCGGTCATGTCCTGCGGTTGCTGAGAACTAACGGCTGATTTCGAGGAGTTGGTATTGCTGACTGACTTACAGAAGCAGCGTTGCTGGACTTCCGATGGGCATGATGCCGAATTCAGTTAAGACTGAAGAGTTGATTGTGTGTCCGTTGTGTGGCAGCCTCCTTTCGTATTTGTAATCATCCTTGCTGAACGGTTTTCAGACGAATATCCATAATCTCCATGATTGGCATGATCTCCCCTACTTTGGTAGTTATTCGCCATGTTCCTCCTCCACGTTTCTTTTGACAGTTGGTTTATTTGAATCTACCATATCTTCCACTCTCAATTTATGCGTAACCAACTTTGAGATATTTTAGGGAGTGGTTGCTTTTATTCCGTGTCCTGGCCAGATTATCACGTGGTTTGTTTAATTTAATTAACATATTAATTAGTCGGCCATATCTGCTAATGGGCCAGTTTTAGGCCTCATTAACTAGCTGGGCCATTTAATATTCCACTTGGGCTATTTACATCACCCTAAATTAACTGAACCCTACTTGGCCGAATTGATTTTCTGGGCCCTTGTATTAAATTGGCGAATTGGGCTTGTTTGGACACTTTTATAATTGGGCCTGTTTTGCAACATAGTTTTGATTTGGCCCAGCCTTTTGCCCATCCAACCCTCTATCAGGCCATTATTCCCCGACAAACTCGAAAGTGATTTTCGGGTACAAACAATTCTAAAAAAATTAAGATTACGATCATACTTCTTATTGATTGGACATTATACATATTATTAGGAAAAATAAAGTAAATTAATTAAAAAATTGACCTTGTATTCACCTGGTCCTTTAATCCGTCTAATTTATTTTAGTCATTTTCTCAGTGTGTTCAGGTCTTTAAATTTGACTTCATTTCGTTTGAGTTATTGTCGACCATATCACGTGAACATCTTTCTCGATGGTGATTCGAACTTGCACCCAATTAGCATTATGTAATGTGCATAACTACCAAAAGTACAAAACCAAAAGGAAATTAAGAAAACATGCACACGAATCTAATAGTCTCTGTCTCCAACAAAATAGCATAAGATATATATTTTCTTTTGAAAATTGACAAGAATTGCAAAAGGGACGAACCATAGCAAAGTGGGAAACACGTAGCTTTCCCACAAAAAATGAGACATAAAAGAATGAAATTAAGTCCAAGATCCCCTCAATACATAGAGATATATATAGACCCTTTAATTTCTTTGTTGTTCTGTGGCGAATTGATAGTGTCCGAAATTCAAATGTTAACTTTTGGAATCACTTCCTTTTCTCGTTGTCTGATTTCTAATGGGTATGAATCATTATACAGGATGGATTTTTGGTTAGGAATAATTTGTTGAAAAGATATATCAACAATTATGTGCCATTGGTAGTGGTACTTTGGAAATTATTCTATCTTAGAAGATTTTTTTAAGATTATCCATCCATATTTTGCTTCAAATTGTGCTTTTGAAATTTGGAGTATCCTTTTAACAATAATTTTAAAAGGTTTAGAATTGTGGTATCTATAGATGCTGTAATTACTTTAATATTGAATTGTGTGGTGGGGAAATTATATGATTCATTAGGAATTTAGGATCAGGAATTATATTAGTTGATAAGAAATGGCTTAACAAGTACATGTGTGGAGTACATTTATTGATAAATTTCAGTTTGCCCCGTCGACTCTTACCGTGTCCACTTTACCCCATCAAATATCAAATTTTTAACTTCACCTCGAGTTTCTTGAGTACTGGTCGTTCTCGATGAAGAAAGTGTAGTTAGGAGTGATTTGACCGTCCTACACTTCATATTGAGGAAGGTTATTGACAATAGACACCCTGAATCTGACTTGTACACCTAGCAAAAATACTCTTCATTAAATTTGTGCTTTGTTGTGAACCGCCTTATTATCACTTGTTTATGCATATAGTGAATCACTTATTTATTTTTATGAATTGTTGATCTCATTCAATGTGTTAATTAATATTATATATAAATTTGTTGACTATGATTTAATTTGTATAATAGCTATAGAGGATCTTCCGTAGTTTATTGAAATGTCTGCGTAAGTTGCATTACTATGTGCTTAATCTTAATATTCAAGAAGCACAATCCTCAAATTGAGTAATAATTATGTGATCGTTTAGAAAATCATCTAATTTCTTATAGGTGCATTACTTTTTCTCTAGGCTGTAGAGCAAAGATTTATTTCATTCCAATAGGTTCTTTAGAAAAGCCGTAAACATTGCACTAGTAATTTATTTTTGACATTTTTTTTTCTATTTGTAGTCTTTTTATTGTATTTTTATTTTATTGGTCTTATGTAAAAAAAAGGGAAATTTGTTTTTTTACTAAATGATAGGCCACCTTGCAACTTTTGTACAATATCACGAAGCCGGTGTGAAACTTTTATAAAATTACAGGGGGGTAAAGTACTCTTTTTCAAATCACATGGAGGTAAATTGCCCTTAACTCCGGAAAAAAATGGGATTTGGTACGAAAGTTGCAATGAAAATTTAAATTGTGGTATTAAATTTGTATTTCCGTGACTGGTACCAAGGTTGCGTAGCGGTTTATCCTATAATACCAAAAAAGCAAATTTTTCATAAATAAAATGAATTTAACGTTATTGTTTAAAAAAAAAATCACACGTGACATAGGTCCTGACGTCGACCCTTCAATCCTGAATCCGTTCTTGAATATGAGACTAGACATATTCAAGATTTAATCCAAATTCTTCTTGTAGGATTTATTGCCACGTCTTTTTACTCACTTTGCCCTTTCACAAGGGCTAAACAACAATTTACTATACTTAAACCGAGCTACCGTTTTTTTTTTTAGATAAAATGGAGAATCATATTGAAGGGATTTCCCGAAATTACTATGTTTAAAGTAGACAAAGTAAATACAATGAAATATCAATTGAGTGCAAAGCTAATTTAATCAAAAAGTGAACTGCTGCATTGCCTTATGTCGAATATGAGTTGTTTGAAAGGACATTATAAAAGCCAACAAGTTGTAATTAACTTTTTCCATTGAAAAGAACTAAGTGAAGTACCATTATAGATATTAGTCAAAGGTTGAGGACTGTAGCTGATATTTTCCACTCCATGGACGAAACTGAACTTTTTCTCTCCATTAATTTATCCATAGACAAGGAAGAATCGTTCGTAGCCTTCCGATTATGATAAGGTACAGAATAATGTTCTGATCAGATCAGACTCAATTTGCCGCATAAAACTCGGATGCGTGTACTTTTATTGTACAGTATACATAAAGTGTTAGTTTTCTTATGAATTTTTTTTAGTATATGAAAATTTTCATGAGATTTTAGGTTAAGGATGAATTTCCATGATTAAGATGTTATTTTTTTTAATTTAATACTAATATTTGTAATTAATTTGTCTATGTACTATGACATCAATGTAATATATTTGATATAGTGATTGATATAACGATGTGTTCACCATCTAAAAAAAACCATTACATGCTTGCTCGTTATTTTCTTCACTAAAATGACTTGGGATTATTTGCACTTACACCCCCCCCCCCCTGAATTATCATTATTTGACAGTTACCTCGAAACGTTTTATTTTTTGGCAATCACACCCTTTATGTTAACGAACTATTCATTTCACTTATTAAATATCTATTTTACCCTTTCCCCTTAACAACTACTTGAATTGATATTTTTTTTAGAACTAATTGAATTTATTCTAGTAATATGAACTTGGGAATATTGAATATTGTTTTATATGTAATTCATGTTGGTGTCTAACAATCTGTGTATTTAAATATTTCATCAAAAATATTTCTAACTTAAATCTCAGCATATAATAAATAAAGATAATCTAACATATATTAACTCTAATAAAGTTAGATTATATAATAACGTAAAAACTAGTAAGAAATACTTACTTGGATCGAAATAAACCAAATAACTCTCCAATCAATATCCGAAAACTAGGAAATGAGACTGAGGCTTGCCGAAACAAATTTTCTTAAGACAATATTTCTGGGGCTGCCACGGTGCATACAGTTTGATTCCCGGTAGTCTCCCAAGATACAACAGTCTGTTATTCATTATTTGCACAAATAATGAACCCACGGCGAACCGAAGTAAACAGAAAAATTCGACATAAATTTAAAGTAGAGAAGAGAGTAATTTTTAATTATTGTCGGAAAATGATTCTTAATTGGCCAGATTAAGTCTCCTATTTATAGACACATAAATGTCTTTTCGCAAGAGACACATCGCTTGGATTGCACTGTTTCGGTCCAAAGGGTACCTCTTCAGATCGAACAGACGCAGCCCTTAATTACTCTCAACTAATTTATTCACATACTAATTATAAAATCCAACAATTCAATTTTGCTTTAAAAAATCACATAAGACATAAGCTAGTTTCTTCCAGGATTCTAACTCAAAAACTCAGACAACAGTGTTGAAAAGTCTATAAATGAAAATTATAACTTGGGCATCAAAATAATAACATCATATGCAATAGCACCATGCCTAATATTTCCAAGAATTGATGCTATTGCATATGATGTTTGTAAGAGAAATGTAACTAGAGAATCAAAATAGTGGCCCGCTGAAAATATTAAGCATGATGATATTACATAGGAGTATGATGTTTTTATTTTGATGTGATGGTTACAATTTTCATATACAGACTTTTCAACATCAGTGTCTGAGTTTTTGGGTTAAATACTGGAAGAAACTAGTTTATGTTTTGTGTTATTTATTAGGCAAATTGCAATATAAATAAAACAATATTCAATGTTCCCAAGTTCATAGTACTATAATCAATTCAAGTAGTTCTGATGAAAAAAAATCAATTCAAATAATTGTTAAGGAGAAGGGTCAAATGGACATTTAGTAAGTGGAATGAATTGTTTGTTAACATAAGGAGTGTGATTGTCAAAAAAATTAAAGTTTTGGAGGTAATTACCAAATATCGATAGTTCAGGAGGTGTAATGGCAAATAACCCAAATATCTTGCCATATATGAATAGGGAAAAGGCAACCTCAAAAACGACAACACTTAGAACAACTCCAAGATTAAATTGCTAAAAAATGCTAAAATAACACTGTACGGCATTTAACATCATACAACATCAAACTCCCAATAATAGTTTCTCCAACGGGAGAGCTGTAAAATACAAAATCTTATAATTGGGGGTTGGTGTTGTATAAATACAATAAATTATTTAGTACAATCGTGGTGAAGCCCACCAATGCACTTCTCACACGTGGAGGAAGAATCCATATCATCCATGTGTTTCATAAAAGTAGTTAATATAAAATATGTTCACATTGGCCAGAGCACGACTATGTGGATTCTTACTCCACATGTGTGAAGTGTATTGGTGGGCTGTACCACGTATACTTGATGACCTGATGCATCGGTTGCATTACATATTTTTTCTATAAATACAATACCTCCAATTTTTTCTTTAGAAATATACAAAAAATAATATCGAAAAGTTAATCACAAATTTTAATTAACACCAACCATAAAAAATCAACAATTGACACCCAATTTAATTTTTTTTGTCTATGGCCCTTGGGAACTTAATCATTTCTTTTTGGAAGAATATTAAAAAAAGTTACTTTATGCATTATTTTTAATAAAAAGATATAAATGTTTCTTATTTATATATAATGTGCACGGATATATTAAAATATCATTTATAATTATTATAATTAAAAAAATAAAAATATAATAGTATGCTAAAATTTAGCTTGTACAAAGGGATGCTAACACATTGATGCTGACAAATTTCAAAGTGTCTATTGGATAAATCTGAAATATTAACATAAAATTTACTTGCAACATTTGAAATGCATGAGCTTTAGCTAAATTATACTATAAATTTTTTGCTTTTTGATTTTCTGCAAAGTTACATCTCCCGAGAAATCGCTCTAACTAGAATATATTTTTAGATTTTTATTATGTTTATAAACTTATCATTATCTTTTTGTTTCTCAAGGGTTTAATTCATTTTGAGTCACCTCAAACATATTATATGTAAACCTCTCAACAGGGATTCAAACTTGAGTTCGCCACTTGGAGGGACTAGTCTCTTTCACTATACCAACCACATGTCGATTTTTATAAACTAAGGTTATACTTAGGGCTATCAATGGATGGATTTCAATTTGAATCCTACCCGATTTATTCGATCAGAGGTTCAACGAATCTGATCCGATTATGAAAATTATATATAAAATATATATTCTACCATGAATTTTAGTTAAGAAATCTGAAAATGTGAGCTAATTTAATTAAATTGTAACTTTAATAAATTTATTTTAGAAAAAAATAGTGGTGTGAATTTTGTAATTAATTATTAGTAGATTCTATTAGATCAAAAAAATATCCAATATCCGACAAGAATCAATAAACTCGAAAAATTTAGATCTGAGAAAAATCTGAATTCGATTCGACATAAATAGAGTCGAATCTGAGTCGATCCTGACCCATTAACAACCTAAGTTATACTAAATAATCAATATCCAAATACTTATATATAACAAATACCAACACATCCAACCATTAAAATAATGGAAAACATCACTAAAAAAACAAATCAATGCCATGACTTTAACTATAAGAAACATAGCCATGTAAAAATTCTTGCTTCGAACATGGGCATATTTACTGTACTAAGCCTAAAATGAAAAAAAAAATCAAATATAATTAGCCAGTGGCCATAGTATTTTGGGCCCCCTCTATCCATAAGAATTAGAATACTATCCGGCCATAATTTGCTTAATGGCATCAGAATAAAGAATAAAAGAACCTACATCTTAATGTATTACCAGAATATTTAACTTCTCCAAAATTCAAGTCCACATGATCTGTAAATTTACCCCAAAAAAAAAAAAATAGGTGGATGTATTTTATTTATATATCGACCAAACTAGCAAAGAATTAAGTCTTTTTATACATGTATTGTAGATTAGTCTTTTTTGTACATGTACTCGATTTAGTCTATCGATGTAAATGAATCATATATGTGTGGATGCATAGGTTTTGGCCCGGTTTCGCGGGTTTCGCGAGACCGAGCCAAAACTCTTTCAAATGAGTTTTCGTCAAACTCGTAAAACCAACAAAAATCTATTCAAAAACTCACACTCAAACTTTTCAACCTATAAAACATTGATTTGACATCTACCACCTACTTTTTTTTTCAAATCTTACAAAAAAAAATATTGATTTGACACCTACCACCTTTTTTTCCCTAAACCCCAACATCCAAACCCAATCCAAGTGGACTTTCAACTTATTCAAACCACAAAACCCAACAGCCAAAACCCATCCAAATGAGGTCTCAAAGGTTTAATTGAAACCACCCAAACCATTTTTTTTTTTAAATCGAGACCCGTGAAATTGAGCCAAAACTCATCCAAATAGACCCGTAGATCAAACAATAAATTGTCCAAGCTTAAATTTATTTCTAATTAAGTCTAAAATTGTGTTTAATTTTGATATTTAAATGTAAACGAACCGATCTCAAGACATCTTTAATCGAGTAGAACTCGAGCCATACTCGAGCCACCGCGGCTTGGGATCGGCTATCCCAAGCTGCCGGCGGCCTGGGATTTTTTTTTTTGGGGGGGGGGGGGGGGGTTACTGGGGGGGAGGGATGTTTTTTTTTTTTTTAAATTATAATTATGTTATTAATAATATATAACTTTATTTTTTAATAAATATTAAATATATTAATATTATTATATAAATTTTAGATTTAATTAATATTTTGTCGGATTTATGTTAAAGTATTATTTGGTCTGTTAATATTATTTATAAAACTAAATTAGTTAAATAAATATGTAAATATTATAAATAAAATCTCTAAATTGGTCCGCACTTGTCTTATTCGAGTTAATTTTGAAATTGGGCAACAATGTGGACTAAAATTGTCAGTAAATTTGAAGATGTGGGGTTATTTTGACAACCTGAAAAGTTATGGGTATAATTGTCAGTCAACATAAGTAATAGTATCAACTTTGCAATAAGACTTAATTGCCACGTCATCAATTAACGTCCAATTTTAACGGTGGTACCAAAAGTGATTGATTTCTTAAATTGTGGTACCAAATGTGTCGGCCTCGATTTTTATGGTACTACAAATGAAAATCGATATATAGTTTGGTACCACAAGTGCAATTCTCTCATTGCTAAAGCATATTTTTCCTAAGGACATTTTTGTCAACCAAAGGTGATTGGGAACCTAAGGCATAAATTTAATAGTTGAATGAACTCACAAGTTTTATAACTATTGAAAGATGATGAGATTTTTTGTTACCTTGAATAGTTTGAGGGAGTGTTTTGTTATAATAAATAGTTTAAGGGGGTGAAGTGTCACCCAACTTATAATTTAGGAGTAAAGTGTCAACAAAAGAAGAAAAAGAATCTTAACTAAACAGTTGGTTTGGGACTAGGGTTTTAGTTGGAATATTGTACTTTGACTGAGATTGTTATGCCATCGAATAAACAGTTGGAAAAATGTTTTCCCATGTTATTTTCAATGTTGAGTGGAGAAATTTAAGATTATCATTTCAAAGTTGAGTTAAACACATTTTTTTTTTCTAGCTATAATTTTTTTCGAACTGAAATTGGACACGATTAGGATTAGGTAAACACTTATGACTAATTTAAGTAATTAGTGTGAAAATTTTCAGGTGCATCTTTTTTAATTAATTTTTTTGCATTTGATGATAATGTAAGATAAATTTGACGAACGTATTGTTCCACAAATTAAGAATATCCCATTTTGTTGTCATGATTTACTTGTTATGTTGCACAATATACGTCCACAAAAAATACACTACACGTAGACGAGAAGTGAAAGTCATTTTTATTATATTTCATAATCACCTAAGGCCGGTCGATCCATTTTATTTGTAAAAGAAAAATATTATCGTAATACACAATAAACTGAAAATCAAATATCCAATTGCAGATCTCATTATCAAATACAAAACGTACACGAATTGTAGTGAATAAATGTTAAAGTTTTTTTTTTTTGTATTTTTTTTGGAAGAATAAATGTTAAGTTTCATAGTTAATTAAATATTCCATTTCATTCTATTACTT
The DNA here is from genome assembly GCA_034814905.1 of Penstemon davidsonii. NCBI lineage: Eukaryota > Viridiplantae > Streptophyta > Magnoliopsida > Lamiales > Plantaginaceae > Penstemon > Penstemon davidsonii. The sequence goes on from JAYDYQ010002688.1 coordinate 14,123,502, forward strand.
AAATATTCGTGAAGCATTTATGAAAACATATTGGTAAAGAGTAAAGCATTTATGTGTACAGCCGGTTGTGGCTTTTTTTTTTTTTCTTCTTGTCATTTATATATTTTAATGTATATGAAAAAAAATTAATTATATGACACATAAATAATTATCAAGAAAATATAAATCCTGTTTGTAAATATTAAACCTTAACCTTGAAATTCTATACCCTAAACCTGTTAAACAAGTAGTAGATAATACAATTAACTTTCAAAGCCTAAAATATGGGCTGTACAAAATACTATAAAGTTTGGACTGTGATATAATCATTTTTCTATTGTTAAAAGCAGGAAATTTATATTTTTTTAAGCGAAGATGTTTCAGTGATAGAAAATCAAAATTGATTTTATTTTCCCTTTTCTATATTAGGGAATCGCTTACACGTGGCATGCTAAACGTAAAGACGGGTAACTAATATTTATATTATTCACCTACAGTTTTACAGATATACATGTCATTATATTCACCAAATTTCAGATGCAGATGCTATGCATTATTGGCAATCCACATTTATTTTTGTTGTCCGTAATATATATTGAGAATCTATTCATGGCGAATTGAATTAAATAACGTGAATGGTAGGATTAAGACAAGCTAATACATATTGGCTAGGAGATATTGTTACAACTTACTAAAATTAACAAAAAGAACATATATACTTTTCTTTTATACCCCAACTTACTATTTCTTTACGAAAATATCAAATGGATAGTAACATCAAACTCAAGGCACCACTTGCTATTGTAACATAGCAAAATATAATTAATAGTTAAAAAAGATTGAATATTGTGACAATACACTCTATGTACATAAAATGTAACCACAAATTTTGGGGCTTGTTTGTCTTGTTTTTCGAAAAGCATTTTAGTCCTTTCAGAACAGTTAGCAAACTACATTTTTTCTCTTTAAAAAATAAACGTATTCTCTTTCATTTATCTCATCTTTAAAAGTTCTCTTATCTCTAGAAAAAAAAAAAAAAAAAAACACTAAAACAAATTTACTTTGATTTGATAGAAAATCATTTATCTTTTACAATTTAATCTCACATAATAAATATGATTTGACATGAAATAATTTATCTCTTACATTATTATTATTTTCTTTCCATAATCTCTAAAAAAACATACTAATTTATAAACTTATACCTAAAATTTTTCATATTAAAAAACTCAAACAGACAACATTACAAAACCGATTTTTTTTTTCTAAAATCTTAATTTATTTTTGAAACCGCTTTCAGAAAAACGAGACAAACAAACCCTTGTTGTCTTTGAGATCAAGTAGAGATTCATGATTTATAAAAAGGAAAAACCAGCTTCATTAATTTTCATGGAACTTGCTGTAATTTCCCTTTCCAAAACTCTATTTAATTACATTGTTTTATTGGATCCATCCATTTATTTCAAGAAATGGTTAATTTTGAAAATAATAAATTTGATTCTATCCCTACAAATTCACTACTACCTACGAAAAAATCAATTGAATCATCAATCATCAATGACATCGAGATGATGCAATCCTTTAAGAATAAATTCAGTAATTCCATTCAACAAACTAAAGATAAAAAGAGCATAATTAGTTTGTGAAATTGATAGCATTTAAAGAAATTGTTGAAAGTTTAACTCAATATTACAAAGAATCTGATCTCTTTAATCTCGAAAAGGTTTCATTAATCCCACATAACACATGGTCATAAAATCACAAAAAATAAATTCCATCCTTATCGAAATACAACTTTTTTATAACTAAAAAGACAACTTTCTCCTCATGCCATTTGTGCCGATAGATATACATTGATGCTAGAACTGAAAATTAAAGTCAAATTACTCGATATTTGATTCAAACTCGTTCAATAAAAACTCTTTAGACATCGATTCATTATATATATTAACGAGCTCAAATAATAATTTTTATTTAATAACTTTTAAATCTCAATTTGAGCTCAACAAAATAAGCTTTAATTTTAAAAAATAAGCTCGAACTCGATTCGTTTAACATCCAAATCAATCTCATACATAATTAATTCAGCACAAAATCAAACAAAAATTGGAATATGTATTGTCTGACATTACTCTGACTCTTTTACACCCATAAAGGACAACTCTACCCTTTAAGGGTAACATTGTAAATTAGCTACATTAAAAAGAACTTTACCAAAAGAAATTACTACTAAAAGACACCAATAAAGAGACAAGATTCTTTAATTACTAATCTCTGACAATTGACTAAACAAACACACTTAACGTGTTACCAAATTATGCGAAGAATCGAGTGTGTGAACTGAACTACTGCCGAAAAATAAAAAAAACATAAGACTCATCGAATCCATTTATTCTCAGAATCAGCATTTCTTTCTTTTTCACATTAATTTACTATTCTGCCCCTGCCTTTCAATTCAACATCCCCACTGTACAGCTATATAAATCAGAATCCCTCACACCCCTCATGCATGTTTTTCTTGGCGATTCTGAGGAAAAAAAGAAAAAGCACACTCGGACAAGGATTTCAAGAAAATAAAAAAAAAATAGAAAAAATGGGTGAGAATTTGAAGGACGTGAATTTCGATGTGGGATCAAGGAGTATTTTAGAAATTCTAAAAGAAGTCTCAATGATTGATGATATCTCCAAGAAATCATCAAAGTTGGAATTTCATTTACAGTCTTTGAAAGAAGAATTGAAAAGGATTGATGTTTTTAAACGTGAACTTCCTCACTGCATGTACCTTTTGAAAGATGGTACCTTTTATTTTTTCCTCTCTTTATTCTTTTAAATGTAAATAATTCTTTATTTTGCAGTAGTAAAAAAGGGATCTTTTTTTAAAATTGGTACCTTTTTTTATAGCAATTGAAAGACTGAAGGAGGAGATGATGCAGTGGAAGGGAAGAGACATGGGTCCAGTTATGGAAGACTTCTTACCCCTAAAAAGTGATTCTGAAAAAAATGGAGGGGCAAAAGAGTCAAATGACATCAGTGAAATGAAGAAATGGATGAGTTCTGTTCAGCTTTGGAGCACTCCTGTTGAGTATGAAAACAATTTTGATTCCAAAAATCAAGACTCTGTTTTTCACTTAGGAACAGTGGTAAATTTTATCTTTTGGGTTTCTATTTTTTTTTTTAATAAACTTTTTCACAAATCTTTTGTTTATTGATTTGATTTCAGAGGTATGAAGAAGGGGAAGGAAGTGGAAGCAGAAATCCGTTTGACAAATGTAATTTGAAGAACAGGGGAGGGGCATTTTTGCCATTTAAGAAACCAATTAAGAAACCATCTTGTTTAACAACAGAGGAAGTGAAAAGGGTTCAACCAATTGATGGTTTATCATTGTCAAATCCTGTCGCTAAAGTGGAATCAATTGCTTTGAGTGTTAAGCCACAACTGCAGCAATTGCACCAAGAACAACAGCAGAAGAAAAATAGGCGTTGTTGGTCACCAGATTTGCACAAGAGATTTATTAATGCATTGCATCAACTTGGAGGAGCACAAAGTAGGTACCCTTTACTCTAATCTATCTTATTTTTTCTCATTTTTTTAATTTGAAATCTTATTTAAAGAATTTGACTTTGTTTAATTGGTATGGAAAAAGATTGCTTCTTATAAGATTGAGGCTTGAAAATAGTTGAATCTTGAAAGGAAATAAGAATAACACAAAAGGATCATTTGAATTGCTTTATGATGTTTGTTTACATTTTTTTTCTCTTGACTTTGTCAAACAAAAGATCATTAGAAAAGCTTTTGAAGCGATGTGGGATCAATAATTATTATCTAATGACACATGAAACATTAAAAATTAAAAAATCAAGTTTTTTCAACAAAGTGTGGTTCATGTAGATAAGATAAGATATTTTCTAATAGTTTTAATCAATTAGTTTCTTGGTGAGTTAAAAGATTCAATTTTTTCTAATATTTCTATTTCTCGATCTTTCTGACTTCATCCTACGGAACAGCTAAAGGTCGAAAAATATTGAAAAAATCAGTCATTCACAACCAAATATAAAGTATTCGTCGAAAAGCTACATGTTAGTCTTTTTCTGATATAGAAATCGAATGGATTTGGTCCTATAACTATTGTAGATGATTTAATTTTAAAATGTTTCATGTATCAATTTTTCAGCGGCCACACCGAAGCAAATTAGGGAGCTAATGAAAGTTGATGGCCTCACAAATGATGAAGTGAAAAGCCATTTGCAGGTACAATACCAAACACAAAAAAAAAAACTTATTGATTATTTCATTCTATCTGTTAATTTGATATAAACAAATTTTGAGACAATTTTTGTTTCAGAAATACAGACTTCACATCAGAAAGCTTCCAACTGCTGATTTCCCATGGTCAAAGCAAGGTCTGTTTGGAGATTTTTCGAGGCCAATGGTTGCAAATTCGGGCTCCCCGCAAGGCCCGTTGGTTAATGGAGGGTCCGCTAAAGGGGCCTCGACTACTGGTGATGATAGCATGGAAGAAGAAGAGGATGAGAAATCAGAAAGCCATAGTTGGAAGGGCCGGGTTCAAAAGCCCGTTGAGAAACTTATGTAAACGTCTAAAGCCCGGATTTTTGCAGATACAAACATAGGAGAATAATTGAAGATATATATAACATTGGTATATTAAACTTTTATTATCAGACTTTATGATATGGTAAGCTTAGATGGAGAGCTTTAATTGGCTTAGTTAAATTTATTTTGAATAGTATACTAATTACTATGATTTATAGATGGGAATAATTTGTGAATTTATGTAATATAGTTAGACATGTTGTCATGTTTATAAGTGTTTTGTGTTCTGTTGTTGTGTAATAGAGTTTCTTGTCTGAAATGGTAATTTAATCAGTTCTCACCATATAAAGAAGCAAGATATTTTACGGACCGGACATTATATATGCATACAAATCATACATACACAAACAAAATGAGATAGCTTGAACCAAAAAGATATAGGGATGTCTGGGTGAGATTGTTTTTTGGGTTTTCAAGGGTATTTAAGGGAAAATTCTTACATAGACCAGGTCTATGAGCTTAGTGGTAGACCTTGTGATTGTAAATACACCACATAATACATTTTGATGATGTCATGCTCTCACAATGTATGATGTGGTGCATTTACAACCACAAGGTCTATGAAAAGCTCATAGACCAGGTCTATGCAAGAATTATCCGTATTCAAGTCTTAAACTTAACTTAATTCCTTTTGAAATTGCGTCAGACATATTAAGTGAGAATCTCTCCCAGCATGTGTTCGAACTTGGGTTTGCTACATTGTAGTGTCTAGTCCCTTTCATTATATGAATCATCTTTTGGTGTTGAGAAATTATTTTGTGCAACATCTGCAAATTAAATGATGTGGTAAGATAAAGTTGTCAATAGAGTGATTTTAATTCGAATTATGTATGTTTTACTAGAAACTTTATCCGAATAGAGTCTCGTAGATCTGGTCTGATTAAGAAAATTGTAATCCAAAATATATGGAATGATTATAAATCTAGATTATTTGATTTTGTTAAAGATCTAAACTCAACAATCATTTTTATTTTGATAGGTAATATTTCCAATATCTTACTGACAATCTAACATGATATAAGTTACTCTCTCCATTTTTTTATTTGTCGCTTTGGCCAAAAAAAAAATTGTTTAATTTTATTTATCGTTTTAGGATTTCAATGTAAAATTAATGTTCTTTTACCAATTTTATCCTTCTTACTAGTACTTATTATTAATGCTAATTAAGATTATTTGATTAAAGTATATTGGAATTTTTGCTTAAAAAAAGTGGCTATTTTTTACATTTCTTAATTTGTGTGTAATCCTCCAAAACGACAAATAAAATAAAATGGAGGGAGTAATATTTTCATCCACAAACTCATTTGCATACATGAATTCTTAATTAACAAGAATATTTGTTGTTTCCACGATGGAAAATTCTTGTCCAAGTCTGGTTGGGCCAAACCCATCCAACCACCAAGCAAGTGTATTGCACTTGCTTTGTAATTGGTCACTCTCCGAGGAGTTACATCCAATCACAAAGCAAGTGTATTACACTTGGCAAGTAGTTTCTTTGGGTTCGGCCAAACCCGGTCTGGGTAAGAATTTCCCTTCTATGATAATTAACCAATACTTCATAGCAAATGGATTCTTATTTTGAAGCTCATCAAAATGAAGAAAGTTTCAACTTAGGATTTAATCAATACTTCAAAACAAATGGATTCTTACTTGAAAGGTTATGTTGCAATAAAAAAAAACATGTTTCAAGTAGAGAAACTGGTGTAAATTTTCAGGTTAGAACTTTTTAAGGATCAGAATCTAAATTAATTATGTATGAATCTGGTCAATTGACAACCCTAGTTACATGCTAGAATTTTGATTTTGGGGGATATCATATATTGTTTGGATTCAGGAATAATCCGCTTAGGTTACCCATGCAGTAGCTCGGGCCATTGTGCCCGAACCATGGGCTAACTTTAATTTCCTAAATTTGCTAGGAATGAAGTGTTGGGCTTAAAATTTAATTTAATTATGGGGCTTAATCAATCCTCACTTTTACAAATGGATGGGTTATATAAATTGGGCCTGGGTTAATTATCACACTATTACCACTTCGAGTAAGATATTTTTGAACTTAATTACATGCAGTTCTTTAAATTTATAATAGGAAATGACAATTGAATCATGCATATCATTAACTTTTACAATGAATTTATCACTACATGGATTTTTTTCCTAGACGTTCCAAGATATATATGATTTTATTTTATAAAATAGTGACATCATTAACTTTCAATTAATACTATCAAGAACAAAAATGTAAAGGTTATCAAACCTTTTCTTTTTTAGTCCATCTTAAATTTTCTATCTATAATTTTATGTACATGGGAAATTCTTACTCACATCGGGTTTGGCCGAAGCCAAAATTACATGGTAAGTGCAATACACTTACTTTGGGATTTGATGTAACTCCCAGGAGAATGATCAATCACAAAGTAAAAGCAATACACTTACTCGGTGATTGAATTGGTTTAACCAAGTCAGGCTTGGACAAGAATTTTCCCTGTTACTAATATAATTATACAAAATTTACTAATACAAAAAGTATGGGCCTGTTTGTTTGGCGTTTGGGAGAGTAGTGGAGGTTTGTGAAATAATCTCGATTTGCGTAATGTTGTTTGTTTGGGTTTTGAGAGAGTGATTTGAGAAATAAAGTAGGTGTAGGTTTTTTTGGAAGAGTTGAGTTATAGGTGTAAGATGTGTAAGACTTTATGTCAAATCATGTTTGTTATGTGAGATAAATTGTGTAAGTGATAGGTTACTTTATGTCAAATCAAAGTAGAGTTTGTATAGGTTTTGTTTAGAGATAAAAAAAATTGTTGTTTGTTTGGCTTTTGAGAGAGTAGTTTGAGAAAATTAATGAATGAAAAATTTATTTCGGAAAATAGAAAACATGTTTGTTTGGCATTTCCCAAACACGAAAAAATTCTGGGAAACGCCAAACAAACAAGCCCTATGCTTGTCAATTATTAATAGCTACAGAAGCGGCATTGCACTTAACTTATTAAGCAATTCAAAGCACAATTTTTATTTTTGATAAATATTAAAAACACAAATTATACCACTTTTTATATTTAATAAGCGTATTCATATAAAAGTCTTTTGAACTTTAAACACTCATTGTGTGATAATATCTATTTGCACAAAGGAAAAAAGTGAAAAACTAAAACTATAGTGAAATCTTCTGCAACCTAAATGTAGAAAGTTAATGTTTCTATATATATTATTTATATTTATTTTATATTTTATACATATAAAAGTACGAGTTTGGCGAACAAAATTTCTTCCCTTTTTTGTAAAGACTAATACCCCTATTTAAATTATATTATAATCTTTAATTTCATGAAAAAAAAGGTAAAATAAAAGAATCCTAGAAGTATAATTAGACAAGAAGTCTCTCCTACATCAACCTTATTATAATTTTTTTTAAGGTTTTACAACTCATTAAAATATTAATAGTAAAAAAAAAAAAACTTAAAAAAACTATTCCTTTATATTTCTTCAAAAATTTCTTTAGAAAGTTCTTAAAAAATTATCACTTATTAAAAATCCTCAGAAAAAATTGTCACATTTGTGCATCATGAATAAAAGAAACACTATTTAATTTAACTAAAAAAAACATATAATTGACTTAAACCAAAAATAGTCAAAACATAGAAATGGTTAAAATTGGTAAAAATGGGTAAAAATTCGATTAAAAAATATATGATAAAAAGTGGTAAATCAATGGAAAAATGGATTAGATAGAAGAAGAAGAGATGAGTTATGGCAGAAAAAATGGTGAAATGGGTTGAAAAAAAAACGACTAAAATAAGAAAAATAGTGCAATTGATAAAACAATAAGGTAAACCGGCACAAAAATGGCAAAACCGATAAAAAAAAGAATGACATCGACTAAATACGGGATAACAAAAAAAAAAGGGATCAAATCGATAAAAGAACAAGAACAAAAAAATGAGTAAATTGACAAAAAGGTGAAATATGTGAAAAATAGGTTGAATTAGCAAAATAATAAGTATAATCAGACTAAAAATTTGGTTAAACCAGAGAGAATGAGTGGATTGATTAACAAATGTGATAAAATCGACTAAAATTGGGTTAAACTAAAGAGAATGGATGGATTGATTAAGAAATGTGATGACCCACAAAAAATGAGTGAAATCTGTGAAAGAACAGACTAAAATAATAAAAAAGAAATGATGAACTCAATGTAAAAAGCAAATAAAATCGTTATTTCTTTTGAAAATTCTTAAGAAATTATCACTTATCAAACAACCTCAAAAAAATTAAAGAACCTATAAACAAAAGACCATCTTCGGGTTAGTTAAATAAAAAAAGTACTATTTAGTAACTTGAAAACTTATAATTGGAATAAGCCAAAATAAGTCAAAAACATAGAATGGTTAAAATCGGTGAAAACGGATAAAAGTCTATTAAAAAATGTATGGTAAAATCAATGGAAATATAGGTTAGATAGAAGAAAAGTTAAAGGAAAAAAATGGTGACCAGCAGTAAAAGGGTAACTATTAAAAAATGAATGATATTGGCTATACATGAGATAAAACCAGGGGGGGTCAAATCGATAAAAGAACAAGAACAAAAATGAGTTAAATTGACAAAAAACGAAGGTGAAACATGTGAGAAAATAGATTAAATTAACAAAAGAATAGGTAAAATCGACTAAAATTGTGTTAAACCGGAGAGAATAGGTGAATTGAAAAATGAATTATATTGGCTAAACATGAGATAAAAAAAAGGGGGGATCAAATCGATAAAAGAACAAAAACATAAATGAGTTATATTGGTAAAAAACGAAGATGAAATATGTGAGAAAATAGATTAAATTAGCAAAAGAATAGGTAAAATCGACTAAAATTGGGTTAAATCAAAGAGAATAGATGAATTGATTAACAAATAGGATAAAACACAAAAACGGGTGAAATCGGTCAAAGAACGGGTTAAAATAACAAAAAAATGCAATCGATACTTCTTTGTACAGTTTTTAACTAATTATCAATTGTCAAATAACCAAAAAATCACTAAAGAACCTCGAAAAAATGCCACATTTATGTTGTATGAATAAAATAAAGTACTATTTAGTTAACTGAAAAACTTACAATTAGCTTAAGTCAAAACATATAAATGGTTAAAACGGGTGAAAACGGGTGAATTTTTTGATCAAAAAATAGATGATAAAACGGTAAAAAAAATGGGAAAATGGGTTAGATCGAAGAAATAGTAGTTAAAGCAATAAAAAATAGTAAAATCGATAAAACAAAGTAATAAACCGGCAAAACACGGGTAACCCGATAAAAAATAAATTATATCAGCTAAACACGGGATAACAAAAAATGGATCAAATCGATAAAAGAACAAAAAATAACCGAGTTAAATTGACAAAAAAATGTGAAATAGTCGTTAATATTGGTTAAATCATAAAAAAAATTAGCAAAATCGACTAAAATTGGGTTAAACCAGAGAGGGTGAGTGAATTGATTAACAAATGGGATAAACCACAAAAAATTGGTGAAATCGATGAAAGAACGGGTTAAATAACATAAAAAGAAATGGTAAACTCAATATAAAAGCGGATGAAATCGATGAACGAACATGTCAAAATAACAAAAAAATTGGTAAACTTAGCGTAGAAGCGTGTTAAAATCGATAAAAATATGTTTACTCGACAAAATTGAGGAAAATTAGTAAAAACGAGTTAAATTGGATTAGGCAAGTAATTAAAAATGGCGAAATCAGTAAAAAAAAAGAGGAATAACTGACAAAACTGGTGAAATCGATTAAAAAAAATGTAAACATAATCAAGGTCAAGGAAGAAAAACATTAATGTTGTCCATTCTATCAAATGTTAGTTTTAGAATTATAGTTACGTAGACATGTAGTTTTAGGTTAGAAATACTTAGTAATTATAGTTCGCTTTTTATTTTCAAGTTTTTGTTTTAAGTATTCATGATAACAACTTTAAATTATTGATAACAACATAGTAATATTTAAATTGATTTAGTCAAAAAAACTATGTGGTGTGTCATTAAGACCATAATCTAATAAAAAATTATTATATGATTCAACTAACTTAGAAAATTAGTTCATGCTTTTCTAGTTTTTATAAAAGCGTTATAGAGTTCCTATAAAAATGATAAATGACATGTCTTTGAGTGCGGTTTGACAATATAATTGTAGAATCTTATCTTCTTCCTTTTTCTTGATAATTAACGCTTATGTTATTACAGTTCCTATAAAATGGTAAATAACATGTCCTTAAATGCGGTTTAGCTATTGATTTACGTAATTGGAAATACACCAACTAGGTTTAAACTATTTTGGGCAACAATTGTTGCTGCTAGAGCAAAAAAATTCAATTACCTATTATACCCTTTAATACTTGACTTAAACTAATATACTAATTTCTTTGATTATCTTAATTAGCATATATTTCACTCTCTCATATTAATTACCTCTTCTTTCACTTTCACCCTAACTTATTAATCTACCCATGCCACCTTTGCATCTAATATTCTTCATCGTTCGTCCCTATTCATCTTTATTCCCCATTTCGATCTAATTCTTCCCAGGAGAAGTTTGACAATTTGTAGCCAAATTAAAACTAAACTTTGTATTTACGAACCAATGGCACAAAAGATTCATTAACTACTGTACTTAATTAGAAAAACTAGGAAACTGAAAAATAATAAAGAAGTTGATGATGAGGGCAATTTTATAAATATATTAATTTTGCTCTGGCAGCAACAATTGATGTTCTGGCAATATCGCCAGCCATAAGAAAATGGCATCATTAATATAGAATTAAATGAAGAAATCCCTAATTTTAATTTGCATGAAAAACAATATTTATGGTCCCTTTCTATTAACATGTTTTGAGCCTTTTGTCCCACACTTTATGAAATTATATATTTGGTCTCAACTTCCTATGCAATTTTGAGCGGCCGTATTCTAGTACTTTTGGTCCACAAAATTGTCTTAGCAATGCACTTTTGGTCCTAAAGGAAATGATCGTATCAAAAGTGTGAATTATTTTGAAAAATAAAGATAAAAAGTACAACTTTATAATGTATGTGACCATACCGAGATTCATTCCTGTGGAAGTAGAGATACAATCTCCCTGTTAATTTTACCTACACAAAAACTTTAGTGGCAATATTGATTTTTTTATATATGACACCTCCCACTTTCATAAATAGGTTTTTCTTTACACAATTATATTCCAGATGAAGTAGTGAACATGCATGTGCATTAATATTTAAATACGTACGGCAGATGCCGGAAAAAGGAAGTAACCTTAACCAAAAGAGAACACTATTTTTGGAATCCTACATATGAAATGTACTCTTGAAGAAAATGTCTCCATAAGAAATTAAGAATTAAGAATAAAATTGGTTACTAATTAGATGTCAACAATTTTATAAGATTTGTCTCCCTCGGTCTCTCCTTTTTACCCTTTTACGCTAGTCTAAAGTCCTAAAAATTGCTGCAAGAAAAATTAATTGATTATAAAAATTACAAAGACAAAAAAAAGGGGTTGATGAATGCTGATGAAAAGAGAGTTATAACTATGCATGAACAATAAACAGTATTTTCTTAACATTGTTAATTCAAATTAAGTTCACTATAAATAAAATTGATTATATATTGAACCTTTCAGATTAATGGTTAAACACATGAAAATAGAAAATTTGAAACTTAATGAGAAGTTAACTTCATTCATGAGATCATTTGAGTTCAATCATCATTCTTAGGGGTTATTCATAAACATGTCCATTTTCTATAATAAAATTTCTGGGCCTGTTTGTTTGGCGTTTGGGAAAGTAGTTTGGGAGAGTAGTGGAGGTTTGTGAAATAATCTCGATTTGCGTAATGTTGTTTGTTTGGGTTTTGAGAAAGTGGTTTGAGAAATAAAGTAGGTGTAGGTTTTTTTGGAATAGTTGGGTTGTAGGTGTAAGATGTGTAAGACTTTATGTCAAATCATGTTTGTTATGTGAGATAAATTGTGTAAGAGATAGGCTACTTTATGTCAAATCAAAGTAGAGTTTGTATAGGTTTTGTTTAAAGATAAGAAAATTGTTGTTTGTTTGGCTTTTGAGAGAGTAGTTTGAGAAAATTAATGAATGAAAAATTTATTTCGAAAAATAAAAAATATGTTTGTTTGGCATTTCCCAAACACGAAAAAATTCTGAGAAACGCCAAACAAACAGGCCCTCTCATTCTCAAAACTAACCTATATATATATATGGTTCTTATCGCAGAAAGTCAAACTAAATTTGATATCTAAAATTTTTAGGCCTGTCAGTTTGACTTTTCAAAAAGGGAGAGAGTTTTAGATGGTTCAAGTTTTAGAAAAGTCCTAGGGCCTGTTTGTTTGGTGTTTCTCATTTTTTTTTTCATGTTTGGGAAATGCCCAACAAATAAGTTTTTTACTTTCTGAAATAAAAATTTTATCCATTAATTTTCTCAAACTACTCTTTCAAAAGTCAAACAAACAACAATTTTTTTATCTCTAAACAAAACCTATACAAACTCTACTTTGATTTGACATAAAGTAACATATCTCTTATACAATTTATCTCACATAACAAACATGATATGACATAAAGTCTTACACATCTTACACCTACAACCTAACTCTTCCAAAAAAAACTATACCTATTTTATTTCTCAAACCACTCTCTCAAAACCCAAATAAACAACATTACGCAAGTCGAGATTATTTCACAAACCTTCACTACTCTCTCAAACTACTTTCCCAAACGCCAAACAAACATGCCCCTAGACTTTTGTGCATTTAAAAAAAGTAATTTGTGTGAGATTATACTTTATACAGATGCAAAAAAATAGTATTTTTTTATTATTAAAAACTAAACGTAGTTTGATAAATTATAAAAACAAGAAATGTATAGTAATTTCTTGGGCCTTTGTTTCATTATTTGGGATTAAAAAAGTTGGAAAATGAGAGATGCATAGAGAAAAGAAGTAATTAGAGAATGTAAAAATAAAAATAATATTAATTTGTAGGTTAAATAGTATTTTTTCCCAAAAAAAAGAAACAGAGAGAGAGAGAGAGAGAGAGAGAGAGGACCATATTAATAAAAAATATTATTTGAGATGATGTAAAAATGAATTTTGAGAGAAAAATCTTAGAAACTGAGACTCTAAAAAATATGAACCAAGCAAGTCCTTCTTTCTACTCTGGACTAAAATTCCACACTAATTAACAAGAGTAAAAATATTTGAAGAGTTACTAACATGATTGGTGTCAAATAGGAGAATATTTTTGAAAGTAAAACGAAGATAAATTCATAATGTTGATATAGAATGTAAATTATATAAATAATATAAAATTGACTAAAAACCAAAACATAGCCACTTTCAATCAATAAAATAATCTCCAACGGCTAATCTTAAAGATGTTCTTTTATTAATTTCAGCATATAACCGAGGAATAGTGTTTTAAGACACCACATTTTACTACTCATATTTTAACACATAAACAACACATTTTACTTTTATAGTGAAAGTAGTCACTATAAAATAGCGAACTCATGTTCTAATCCTTATAAATTGGAAGATGTTCCCATTTAATTTGTCCAACGCGCCTCAAAAGGGATTAAATTCTTGAGGAAAAAAAAAACATTATTAACACACTATTTCGATCAAAGCAACTAGTTTATATTTTAACACACTTTACAAGTACATTGTTTTTGTACTTACAAAAGGAAAAATATATTAATTTTGTACTTTACCCGCAAAGAGTGCTGTTAACAAATGAGTTTGTCTTCTCATTTTTCAATTAACAGATCCTTCAAATTATAAAGGAGTTGTTAGAATAGTGGGCATGTTTGTCTTGCATTTCAGAAAATTATTTCATGTTTGGAAAAAACGAGACAAACATGTTTTTTACTTTGTTAAATAAATTTATATTCTCTCAATTTTTCCAAATTACTCTATCAAAAGTCAAACAAAAAACAATTTTCTTATCTCTAAAAAAGGCCTACACAAACTCTACTATGATTTAACATAATGTAATATATATTTACACAACTTATCTTACATAATAAATACGATTTGACATAAATTCTTACATATCTTACACCTACAAGTTAAACTCTACCAAAAAAATATACACCTACCTTATTTTCCAAACCACTCTTCCAAAACTCAAACAAACAACATTACGCAAATCAAAATTATTTCACAAACCTCCACTTCTCTCTCACATTATTCTCCAAATACTTTCTCCGTCCCTTTTTTTTTTATCCCTTCACTTTTGAGACGGAGTTTTAGGTAAAAGTGAAAAAGGTGAAAATTTTAGATATTTTTACATGTATGCCCTTAAAAGTAGTTGTTGAAAATTAGTGATGTCAAATCATTATTTTATATGAAAGAGTAATGCTTGAAAAAAATAATTTTATTATAAAAATGGAGTCTTATTTAGGGACATATCAAAAAAGAAATAGTAATAAAATTTAGGGACTGAGAAATTAATTAATAAACAAACAGACCCACATGTTTTTGTAAGAAGAGTTGGTATATATATATGTTGTACCTTCTTTGGACATGGTCTAATATCATTAAATTTGAAAAAACATGGTTTAACCTATAATTTACACCTATGTTATTCAATGTCCGCCTAATCAAAGAATACTATTATGGGTCTGTTTGTTTGGTGTTTGGGAAAGTAATTTGAGAGAGTAGTGGAGGCTCATAAAATAATCTCGATTTGCGTAATGTTGTTTGTTTGATTTTTGAGAGAGTGGTTTGATAAATAAAGTAGTTGTAGGTTTTTTTTGGAAGAGTTTGGTTGTAGGTGTAAGATGTGTAAGATTTTTTTTCACATCATGTTTATTATGTGAGATAAATTGTGTAAGAGATACGTTACTTTATGTAAAATCAGTGTAGAGTTTATATAAGTTTTATTTGTTTGACTTTTGAGAGAGAAGTTTGAGAAAATTGAGAAATAAAAAATATTATTTCATAAAGTAGAAAACATATTTGTTTGGCATTTTACAAACACAAAATAATTTTGAAAAACGCCAAATAGACAGACACACATATTTGCCTATTTGGATAAAATGAAATTAACTACTTTATTTTCAATTATCCCAAAAAAAAAAACTACTTTATTTTTTTCTTTATTAGTACTAAAAAACGTGCAGAGCAGTTTCTTTATTCACGTAACCCAAATATCCTAATTGAATTCCCATCAGGCTTCAACTACCCTACCACTGTCTACTTGTACACAAAATTCTTTTAGCAGGTCTTCTAGCTTTTTAGATGTGACAAATGATCAACTGTATTAAATTTAACGCCCATTAATTTTGGTGATTTAATTAGCCAAACTTCTACATTTATCATATATCACAACTTTGCCATCTCCGCAAAAGATCATTTATTCCGTACTTGTATCATATATTAGTGCAATACTTACATATGTTTATCGACAAAATATATGTTTAGACATTTGTTAACAAATACTAATACATATGTTATGAAAAGAAAAGGGAGATTAAAGATTCATCCCAATACATGCATTTCCCAAGATTTTAGCCAAGAAGAGCATATAATAGAAAAAATGGTGAAGACCTTTTTTTTTTTTTCCAAGAAAACAGAAAAAAAGTCAAGACAAGAGTTAGGTTTCACTGATCATTTATTATTGTACAACGGCACAATAATGAAGATGGTATAGCTAAATATATACCCTATATGCATCCCTCATAAAATGGAATTACCCAAAATGTTGTTTATATATATATATATATATATATAGGTGTGTTATGATTACTGAAAAGTGACATGTCTGGACAGTGAAAAGACAATAATTCTTATAACCAATCCCTACTACTACTACTACACAGTTTGTAATAGGAGTAAATGTTCACTTTCTTCTGTCTTGAGCAAGAATATGACCTTATTCATGTTAATATCAGACAAAATCTCCCCAACATTAATAATGCGATTGACTTATCATACATCACCTCTCAAACAGACCCTATATATGACAACAAGAATTAAAAGCAAATACAAGAATTAAAAGCAAATACAAGAATTGCACTTCCAGAAAAGACAATATATTTCATATATTTAATCATTCATGGAGGATAAATTAATAAATGACACGATTATAAAATTTAAATGCTACACGACGTGCACTATATATGCATGAGATTAAAAAATTAGATAATACACGACGTGCGCTATATATGCACAATATATGATACACGGCCCTATTCATTGAATCATTTTCGTTAACTATATCATTAAAAGTATATATACACGAAAAAACTTCACCCTACCCATAATATTTTAACGTAAATATAAAAAAAGTTCGATTCCACGATGTAGACAAAATTAACGCATATCGTTTGGAAAATGCAATTTGCATCTACACTTCTGAAGGAAAGATATATAAAAAGTTACCTGGATTAAAAATTTGTTGCAAGAATAAAGTTTTTTCTTAATAATCTTTTATTTAACACAAATCAATGCCCCTTCCTTCCTCGCTCTTAGCTCTTTGTGGATCCAGCGAATGTGAGGCTTCCGGTTGCGCTATAGAACTCTGCTGCTGCTGAAGCAAAAGCTCATGTGATTGAAGCTGAAGTTGGTGAGGATGAGAATGAGAATGTGACTCCTCTTGCTGAATATTATGGTAAGGGTGGGTTTCATAAGAACTACCACCCAAGGCCAAAGAAGGCTGCATGGTGGGCCCCGGTATCTGATTAAACCCGGTCGCAGTAACGGGACCTCCTCCGTCATCAAACCCACCGTAGTTTCTTAACATCTCCTCTTGTTCCCCCGCGGCCACAGCAAGTAATTGTTGTGCCTCCAATATATGTTGTTGTTGTTGTTGTTGATGATGTTGTTGCAGATGCTGCTGAGGCTCACGGATAAAGAGCTGAGCTCCTTGTGGGACCCCTGTCGGGAGTCCCAACATCGCCTGCATATTATAAGGCATCGCTTGATGGTAAGCCGAGGGGCCGTAATTCGGATGATGTTGCATCAACCCCGGGTGATTCAGTATCGGTAGCATTGCAGCGGGTCCGATATAAGTAGCCAATTCCTTTTTGGCATTGTCCAAATCGATTTGCACATCCTTGAGTTTTTGCTGGAGCATCGAAATTAGGCCAACACAACCATACACCGGGTCCCGGAGGCGGAACTCCGCCTCGTAAGCCAAGGAATTCACGGCGTCCTCGCGTTGGGCAGGGCTAAGTTCGTTTAGGAGCTTGGCCACGTTGCTTGCGCCAAAGACCTTGTGCACGTTGGTGAATTTTTGAGGATTATCGGGTGGAAAATACGGAGCAAAAACGCATTCCTGCATGCATTTTCGACGGAGACACTTGCACGCCGCACACGGGGAGCTTGAGGAAGACATTGTTTTTTTTTTTATCCTTTAATTACACCTAGCATTCAACGAAGTTTCGTTTACCGATTATTATTATTAAAGAGAATTGAGGCAATTAAAGAGTGCGCATATCGAAACATACATGGAAAGTCAATTAATCCTTACTTAAAATCAAGGCTGGCATTTTATATTTGGAAAGTCAGAACAAGTAAATAATTAAAATTATAAACTCAATCCGAGACGTAATAAATGAATAACAGAAAGAAGATTCTCATTTACATGGAGAAAATGGTGAAGTGAAACCCAGTGTTGAAAAAATTTCAGATCTAAAAATAAAATAAAAAACTCTATAAACTTTTATACACCGTACGAATTAAAATTTTGTTTCTATCTTATATGTTTCGATCAGTTAATGTTCCAAACTTTTCGATAATTTTTCCAAAACTCTTCAGAAACATTAATAAAATCGTAAATCTAAGAACAAGTTATCTTATAGTAAAATCTACTCTATATTTAATTTCGATTGCCTCTAATACAGAAATATTTCTGTACTTTTCATAAGAACATAAGGAAAAATTTAATCCATAAACAAAACCTAATCTCATTAAAATAAGATAAAAAAACGAATGAGAAGAAGAAGAAGGACCAAATGAAACAGAATTTATTTTCTAAAGTTCATCAAATACTGACCTTATTCGATTATGCTCATAGAAACATACTCAAAACAGAAGATTACTCTCTCCGCAACACTCATTTCATCTGTAGAACATCAACAAAGGCAACAGAAAAAGGATTAAAAACGTAAATAAATAAATAAAATAGAGAGGAAAATGGAGAAATGAACCTTTTGTTTATCGGAGAGAGTGGAGGCCTAGGGTTTCAGACCTTCAGTACAATATCACTCGATCCGATCTTCCAATTTCTCGATCCCAAAAAATGAACTACTAATAAATATAAATAAATAAAATCTAAAAAAAGGTACAATTTATGTGAAAATGAGAGACTGAGAAATGAGACAAATTTTATAAGGAATGAAAATGGAGAGAAAGGGATAGAACATGTATTTATATGTAAAAATGTGGGCATGTATTTTAGGTTATGTGTAAAGCGTGTGCCGTAATCTAATCCGTCCACGTGTGAAGAAAAAATGTATATTGACCGTTGGATATAGAAAGGGATGAAGTTTTGTTCTTTTCTGAAGGAATGATCAATGCATTCTGAGTTGCCACATTGTCCCTGTACGGGTTTCTGTACCCTTTTCCACAACTACCCTTTTGATTTTTTTTTACTAAAATGCCCTTATTCTTTGGTTTTGAGGTTGATTTGAAGTTGAATTTAAAATCCATGGAGAAGTAGTCGGAATTCTTCATTTTTCTAGTAGTTAATGTTTAATGTCACATTGACATTCTAGATTGTGAATGATGTTACTAATAATGGAACACCATGGTTAAATTGTACTTTAGGTTAAGTTACATTAAATCCCTGAGAAATTAATGATATATACTACATGTTAACAAATAATTAGTAGTTCGAAAACAGATTCAGTTAAATTATTGATCAAGAGATGATCGTGGAACGGATCATGCTAGTCATTAATTACGTAGATTTTCTATTTCCCGCACATAAACACACAACATCTCCACAATCTCGGCTCGATTAAACTCAAATCATTTAAGGCGACTCGAATTTCTTTTTAAGTGACTAGCTAGGTAACGCTCTTAAATTAGATTAGATTCATTGACAAAATGACTTATTACCTGACGTTTTAAAAGAGATAACTAGTTCGAAAAAGGGATTTGATTAATGATCAAGTCATATGGAGCGTATCAAGATAATCGTTAGTTACTTGAATTAACTTTCTCTTTCAAGCACATAAAGATATACTAATTGCGAGAATATTTAGCACGACCTCAACTCGATTAAAATAAATTTATTAAAAGATAGTTGCAATACTTTTTGTAAGTGAGATAGCATTGTTATTAGGATATTTTAGAAGAACATTATCAATTATAGATTTGCAAATAACTAAATATTTAACATATATTCTCTGTGATTTAACGTTGGATAACGGACGGTTTGAACTAATATTTTCACCACCCACCCCACCTGACATGCCCATGAACGGATGCACATAGGGACTAAGGGGGCTATAGAACCCCCTCAGCTTTTTTTTTTTTTTAAAGTATAGTTGCAATATTTATCTAATTAAGTTTCAAAATACAAGATTAAATATTATAATTTAATTCAAACATCTTGCCCATCCCAACCCAAATAAAATAATTGGTCCAATTTTCAGTCAAACTCAAAAACTTGACCCATCATAAGTCCATAATCATCCAAAAAACCTCTGTCCAATGACTATCGAATTTGATTGATTGCATCAATGATTACATTCATTTTCTTCTTAAACAAGTACTTGCATTTCAAGTACAAGATGAATTGGAATTTCCAAGCAACCAAAAAAACTTTCTTGAGCTTTTATGTTTTCTAGCGGCTCAAAATGAGGTTGCTGGAGCGGTTATTTTACGGAATGTCCCGGAAAATCTTAGGTTGACGGATCCATCAATTAAAACAAACATTGTCAATGCTTCTTCAATTGAAACTATCAATGCTATTATTAGAGATCTCGGCGATGGGTTATTTGCTATTCACTACAAGAAAACCGAGAAATTTCGACCGAAATGGGTCGTCGAAATCAATTCGACGGAAAATTTTTCAACGGAATTTTCGACAGATATATTTTCGACGGAAATTTTATTTTTTTTATTTTTTTTCTCGAAATTATTAAATTTCGAAGGAAAAAAATCAGTCGAAATTACTAAAATTTAGACGGATTTTAATTTCCGTCGATATATATTTATTTTATTTTTTAATTTCCTTCGAAATTTAATTATTTCTTCTTTTTTTTTTTTGTATTTTATACCTTCTTTTCGACAGCATATTTCAACCGAACATAAATCGGTTGAAATTATTTTCGATGGATTTTTATTCGGTCGAAATATTTCGAAGGAAAATTTTTTCGTCGAAAATTTAAGTAATATTTCAACAGATTTATTTCCGTCGAAAATTTTCTGTTGAAATTTCCCTTTTTTCTAGTAGTGATTCTTGTCAATGAATCTCATGATATATCTTGTTGAGAGCAAATGACGGTTGTTTTGAAATATGTGAATTCACGATGATATGTGATGCACTACAAAAAATTAACTTTTTGCCACAAAAAAATTGTGGCAAAAAGTACTTGTTTCGTCACAAAAACGTTATTATGACGAAAAAATTCCTCGCACGCAAAACAAAAATGTTCATTGAAAAAAAATATTTGTGACAATTTATTTCGTCACATAAACTTTATTTTCTCACAAAAGACAGTCAAATGTGACGAATATGTTTTCACATTACCCTCTTTTTATGGTCACATATAACAAATTTGTAACGTAAATCATATGAAATTAAAGTAACTAATGAGGTCATTTTTGTCAAACTTCACCTCCTTGTTTTGTATCTCGTCATATATTTTCTCATAAATGGAAATATAATTTTTATGTTTAAGTGTTTAATTGGACTTTTTTTTTTGGTATCTACTTTAGCCCCCCCAGATAAAATTCCTCGATCCGCCCCTGGACATGCCCAATAACTATTATTATTGTTATTATTATTGTTATTATTATTATTATTATTATTATTATTATTATTATTATTATTATTATTATTATTATTATTAAACATTGCTCCATATCTATGAAGATTGTAACATTTAAATATTACGAGATTAAGATAACAGACAACCTCGGGAAGTTTGTCCCTAATCAATCACAATATCCTAATCCTAATGAATTATGTGAAATTATATACTTATCCTTTCATCCTCTCCCCATAATTGCTTATTCCCTTTTCTTTCTTGAGGGAATCCTCTTCCTTTAGTTAGTGATAATTAATTAAAGGGATTATTGCAATTTTGGTGCCACAATTATAGTCCACTGGCATTTCTACCCCATTACTTTTCGGGCTGGCACATTTGATGCCATAACTTCAACATCAGTGGCAATTTTGGTACCAATTGAGGCCCAATTTAAAAATTGACCCGAAATTCCCCCATGTGTGGGCCATGTGACATGAAAAATGAGAATTTTGACCATTCAACGTTTTTTCATTAAAATAAAATACCAAAATTCAATGTTCTAACTTTTCCTATAAAATTCACCAAACATTCCCTTAATTAAATTGTTACCCGCCTTCTTATTCTTCCCCAAATAAAAACATTCAAGTAGCCTAGTTCTTGGTTGATGAAATTTTTTTTTTTTTAATGAAAAAGACGTCGAATAGTTAAAATCCCCAATTTTCATGTCACATGGCCCGCACATATGGAATTTTCGGGCCAATTTTGAAATTGAGCCTCAATTGGCACCAAAATTGCCACTGATATTGAAGTCGTGGCACCAAATGTGCCAGTCCGAAAAGTTACGGGATAGAAACGCCATTGGGCTATAGTTGTTGCACCAAAAATTCAATAATCCCATTAATTAACTATTCTTTTAATAACCTCGTTGAGATTCATAAAGAAAATAGCAACATGTATTTTATACATATATATATTTCTATAGCTAATTCAATTATCATACATATGTCCTTAGATTAATAGGTCAAACAAAAAAGTAAAATAAAATCGAATACATTTATAAATAAAAAAATACGAAAACTACAGGACAAAAAAACTTAGCATATTGGTTTGTGCAAGTTTGCAATTTATGAAATAATCTCGACAACTTCGTCTCGATATTGAACTTATTAAAGCAAAAAAAAAAATGACTTATTGATTTTGATTTTAGTTAAAATTTATTCATATTTATATTTTCAAGTCAATGCTAAAATTTGCATAAAAGAGTATTTCACATAATTGAGTGGTGCAACAAATAAGTTACAATGATCTTTAAACTAATTCATAATACGGATCGAGTATAGCATATTATACAATATTTTGTGCTACAATTAAAATATGAGTAATACATTATCGTGATATATATGGACATTGCACAGAGATATTCCTCGTTCTTTTTTTGTATACGTGATTTCATTTTTGTTTATCAATGGTTATGACATTAAGATATCTCCAATCCATATGTGTGTGGGTGAAGATGCCCAGAGGAGCATACCGGCACGGTCTCCAACCATCTGGGGTGTGCTCCCTGCACACCAGAGGGTTGTGTCCCAGACTGTTGAAAGCCTGGGGCACACCCCGGCTTGGTGGGACGCGCACTTTCAGCGCGTCCTGTCCAAGCTCGCGGCAAGTGACACCACTTGGCGCCACATACTGCATTAAAATTTTTTTATTTAATATTTTAAATAAATATGTATATTTATAAAAAAAATTAAAAATTAACTAGAAATGGAAATATTATTAGTTGAAAATTTGATTTTTAGTTTTTAACATTATTAAATATTTTTGAATTAATAACTAAAAATGGAAAAATTATTAAATATGTCTTAATCTTTAATTTGTTTATTGAATTTATAAATTTAAAATTAAAACTAATAATTATTAAATATATTTTTGCAAAATTTTTAATTATAACATCTTGTTTTAAATTAAAGATGTAACATTATTAATATTCAAAATTATTACTATTTTTATTATTATTATAGACATTATTATTCATTTTGTGAGTTATTATTATTATTATTGATAATAAAAGGTGAGAGTGGGAATTTTTTTTTCAATTAATTGGTGTTCACGCCCCTGGCAGTTGGAGATGGTGCCCAGGGGGGTGCAGGTTTACCCGAGGGTGGAGGTGGACAACCCTGGGCCGTGAAACCCCTATGGGTTGGAGATAGCCTTAGGAGATAATTGTATTTTTGTTACCGAGTTTTATGCCAATTTCGACCTTTGCTACCAAAGAAATCGAGGTCAACACATTGGGTACCATAATTTAAAAATCGTTCAACATTTGGTACCGATGTTAAAATCACTATTAAGTTGGTGACGTGATTGTTAAGTTAGTTGATATTATTGCGAAATTGGATTCATAACTTATGTTCACTGACAATTCTACCCCATAATATTTTAAGATTGCAAAATAACCCTAAATCTTCAAATTTGCTAGCAATTTTAGTCCATATTGAAAATTTTACTTATTATATTTACATATCTATTCAATTAATTTAGATTTATATACAATATTAATAAATTAAATAATATTTTAATATCAAATCTGAAAAAAAAAATATTGAAATATCTATAATCTATATATTATTAAACCTATCTAAGATTTATTTAAAAAATAAAGGTTATTTATTACTATTAAATAAAAAAATGACCCCAGAAGACCCCATCCCCCCACCCACCTACCCTCGTAACCCTCCCTCAATCCCATGTAGATGTCGGCCTGGGATCTACTGGTCCCAGGCCAGGGTGGCGCACCTTGGAATAGCAAATCCCAGACCGGCGACCGACTGGGACCGACGATCCCAGGCCGCCCCGGCCTGTGAGCAGGGGAGGGGTGAGGGCTAACCCAATGGGAGGGTGGTGCTAGGGGCAGGGGTTGGGGTCTTACTAATTAATGGGGGGGTGGTGGGAGGGGGGGTTGGGGGTAGCTGGGGAGCTCCTTGGAGCTACCTTGGCAGGCGCGTCTAAGCGCCTGCTAGCTAGCCTGGGCGCGTGCGCCCAGGCAGCAATCAGGGGACGCCAAGTGGCGTCCCCTGATTAAAATATTATTATTATTTTTTTGTTTTTTATTTTAGGTTTTAGTGTGTATTACTATTTAATAGTGTAGTATATTTATGTGATTTGTGATATAGTTTATAGTTCAAATATTTTTGTTTAACTTTTATTGTTCATATTTTTTATGACATTTTAATTTATTAAATTAAACTTTTAATTTTATTTTAAAAAATGACAATTATAACTAAATCATTTAATTAGAATATAGGTGGTTATATATATATATATTTGAATAATATAATTTTTAAAATACTTCGAAAATATAATTCAAACACTTAGACAAAAAATTCAAATTCATAATTTATTTATAATATTTTTGTAAACATATTTTTGTGTTGAAATTTTTGTTAATATATTTAAAATCTTGTCATATCTAATTACCGATGATGTGTGTTATTGTATTTCATTTTATTTTCCTTTGTTGCGTGCTAGGACTTTTTTTAATTCAATGATGTATTTTCGTGTTGTACTCCGACAATTTAATGAATGTTTTTATTATTATTATTCTTAATTTATATATTTTAATATTATTATTAATTTAATTATATTTGTTATTATTATTAGTATTATTATTATATAATTATTATAATGGTGAGAGTGGGGAAGAATTAAATTGAAATTAAATGGAATAGAAAGCCCCATGATTGGATTTGGATAGACAGGGGTTGGGGCTGGGGGCAGGGGCAGCTGGGGAGCTCCGGAGCTCCCCCCTAGACCCCAGCATTGGGTTTGCCTTGAGGGAGGGTTTTTATCAGTGTTTTTAAAATCGGACCGGTCATTGAACTGGAAGTTCGATCGGTTAGATCGGGTCGACCACTGGTTCGATCAATATAACCGGTGTGACTTTATTATTATTTAATATTTATATATATATTTTTAGATTATCTAAAATACAATTATAATTCAAAAAATTATCATTCTTTGTCAATATAATTTTTTATTGTTTCATACAAATAATCAAAATGTCTTAAAAATTAAGATCAATGTCAAAAATATAAATATCAAGTATCCCTCAAAGATACATATATTCAAAATAAGACAACAAAATTAAAAGTTCATCACATTTTCAAAGTTTTGGCTTGTTCATTTGGGTTCTATTGTTGTAACTTGATGTATATATGGTAATTGATTTGTATAATTTCATATACAAAATAATATTATTCACAATAATGAGAAAATGGTTATGTACTTATTTATGTAAAAAACATTGTAATATTGCATTGATTGTTCCTCATTGATTGTTAAAACACTAAAATAATGAATGTTATTCCAATTAAAGTATATAAATGTAATTCTATTAAATGTTAAACAAGAGTTCAAATAAATAATAATAACAAAAAATCTCTAAATTTAAAAAAAAAAAAATTTAAGTGAACCACTGGTTCACTGGTTTTACCGGTTCACTGGTTTTATCGGTTTTGGAGCCGGTTTTACCTGTTCGAACTGGTTAATTAGGAGACTGGTTTTTAGGGGTAAATCGAACCGAATTGGGGACCGGTTAGCTGTTAAACCGGGCCAACCGTCCGGTCCGGTCCAGTTTTAAAAACACTGGTTTTTATTACAGACGTGGGTGGGTCGGGGTGGTCTTGGGGGTCAACAAACATAAGTTATGTCATTAATTTTGCAATAATCGTAACTGACTTACAACCACATCGCCAATTTAACGGTGATTTTTAATGGCAACGTGGAAGGATTTATTAATCTTTCAGGAAACCTTTCCATAAATTCTCTAGGGCTTAGGTTGAACCCAAGCCCAACAGGTTAATAAAGAAAAACTATGTTCTTCTTAATTGCGATTTTGGAAGAAGAAAAACTTACAATAAAGTCTTCCTTTTTTTGCCCTAAAATTCTAATTGCAATTTTGGAACCATTTTTTCTAAAAAATATATTCTGCTCCTTTAAAAAATCCGAAAAACATTATGAAAAAAATTCAAAGTCGCGATAGGAGTCCTTCTCAAGGCCAAAAATTAGATTTTGATTGTTTCTCCTTTTCTTTTATAAGCATTGTAAAAAAAAATCAATCAAAATTCATAAATTCGATAGTGAAACTCACTCCCTCAATTGTGCGAACATGTCCCAAATTTTCTTCAGTTTTATGATTTATAGAATAAAATTGTTTGCCGAAAAACTTATGGGTCAAATTTGTCGACAATCATAAGTTATGGGACCAGTTTTGCATTTTCCCATTAAAAAGCATAACGAAAAGTAGAAGGGAATAATTTTTGTGCCTCCAATTACTGCAGTTGCTGGTGATGCTGCTGAGGCTCACGGATAACGAGCTTAACTCCTTGTGGGACCCTGGTCGGGAGTCCCATCATCGCCTGCATATTATAAGCCGAGGGGCCGTAATTCGGAGGCTGTTGCATCAGCTCCGGGTGATTCACCATCGGAAACATTGCAACGGGTCCAATATAACTAGCCAATTCCTTTTTGGCATTATCCAAATCGATTTCCACGTCTTTGAGTTTTCGTTGGAGCATCATAATTAGGCCAAGGCAACCGTACACCGGGTCCCGGAGGCGGTACTCCGCCTCATAAGCCAAGGAATTCACAGCGTCTTCACGTTGGGCGGGGCTGAGTTCGTTTAGGAGCTTGGCCACGTTACTGGCGCCGTAGACCTTGTGCACGTTGCTGAATTTTGCCAGGTTATCGGGTGGAAAATACGGGGCGAAATCGCACTCCTGCATGCATCTTCGACGGAGACACTTGCACGCCGCACACGGGGAGCTTGAGGAAGACATTGTTTTTTTTTTCTCCTTTAATTACACCTAGCATTCAAATAAGTTTCGTTTACCGATTATTATAAAGAGAATTAATCCTATTTTATATATGGAAAGTCAGAAGAAGTAAAAGAATTAAAATTATAAACTCAATCCGAGACGTAATAAATGAATAACAGAATCAAGATATTCTCAATTAAATGGAGAAAAGGGTGAAGTTAAACTCAGTGTTAAAAAATAAAAAATAGATCTAAAAAAAACTATGTAATCTTTTATATACAGTAATTTTGTTTCTATCGTATATGTTTTGATCAGTTAATGGTCGTAACTTATGAGAATTTTTTCAAAACTTTTCAGTAACATTAATAAAATTGTAAACATAAGAAACTGTTATATGTAGTAGAATCTACTCTATATAATCTTTTATATACGGTGAAACACTAATTAAAATTTTGATAATTTCGTGTATGTTTCGATCAGTTAATGTTAAGAACTTTTCAAGAATTTTCCAAAATTTTTCAGAAACATTAATAAAAATTATAAATATAAAAACAAGTTATGTTATCTTATAGTAGAATCTACTCTATATTTAATTTCGCTGGACTCTAATACATAAATATAATGTATTTTTATTTTCATAAAAATACGAGGAAAATTTAATCCATAAACAAATCCAAATCACAAAAAAGCAACACTCATTTCATCTGTAGAACATCAACAAAGAAAACAAAAAAAAAGGATTGAAAACGTAGATAATTAAATTAAAAAAGAGAAAACACACAGTGGAAAATGGAGAAATGAACCTTTTGTTTATCGGAGAGAGTGGAGGCCTAGGGTTTCAGACCTTAATACGATATCACTCGATTCGATCTTCCAATTTCTCGATCCCAAAAGGAACTACGAATAAATAAAATCTGAAAAAGAGTACAACTTATATAAAAATGAGAGACTGAGAAATGCGACAAAATTTACAAAGGAATGAAAATGGGGAGAAAGGGAGAGAACATCTATTTATATGCAAAAAATTGTGGGCGTGTATTTTAGGTTGTGTGTAAAGCGTGTGCCGTAATCTAATCCGTCCACGTGTGAAGAGTAAGAGTCTATTGACCGTTGGATATAGAAAGGGATGAATTTTTTTTTTCTGAAGGAATGATGTATACATTCTGAGTTGCCACATTGTCCCTGTACGGGTTCTCACTTTCTGTACCCTTTTCCACTACTACCCTTTTGATCTTTTACTAAAATGCCCTCATTCTTTGGTTTTGAGGCTAATTTAAAGTTGAATTTAAGATCCAAGGAGGAGGAAAATGTTGAATGTCACATTGACATTCTAGAGTTTGAATGATGTTATTAATTATGGAACAAAATGGTTAAATTTTACTTTAGGTTAAGTAGCAATTAATGATATGTTATCTAACACATTAACATATAATTAGTAATTCAAAAACGGAGACAGTTAAATTATTAATCAAAAAATTATCATGGAACGGATAAGGATAGTCGTTAATTAAGTATAATTTATTTTTCCCGAGCAGAAAAATACGCATCTTCCCAATCTCAGCTCGATTAAACTCAAATCATTTAAAGCGACTCAAATTTCTTTCTAAGTGACTAGCTAAATAACGACTCTTAAATTAGATTACTTTAGTCGTTAATACTATATATATATATATATATATATATATATAAATACATATATGTAATACATTTTGTAATACATTTTTGTTTTTATGTTGACAATTTTATCTTTAAGTTATAAAATTGAAGCAAATTTCGGATATTTTCCACCCAATTGAAAGAATGAAGTTCACTCTTGGACTTATGAAGGTGAATTGAAGAATCTGAGAGTGACTATATTTTTTAAAAAGTAAAAAAAATTAATATGGGTTATCTGTCGTGCACATGATCCGTGCAAAACCAGATTTTGGCTTTTAGAAGGGTTCCAATTGCATTTTTGCGACAAAAACTTAATATTTTTGTTTTCTTGGTCTTCTTAAGCGCAATTTCAGGGAATTTTTTTTTTGTTTTAATTGCGATTTTGGAACAATTTTTTTGATATAAATATTCTACTATTTTTTTGGAAAAAAAATCCGAAAACAATTAGGAAAACAATTTCAAAGTAGCGATAGGAGCCCTCCTAAAAGCCAAAATTAGATTTTCATTTTTTTTCCTTTTCTTTTATAATCATTGTCAAAAAATTCAATTAAAAATCATAAGCCCGATAATGAAGCTCACTCTCTCAATCGGGCTAACATGTCCCAAATTTTCTTCAATTTGTGACTTATGGGGTAAGATTGCGAACACAAAAATTTATGGCGCAAACTTATCGACAGTAATAGGTTGTGGGACAAGTTTTTCCTTTTCTCCATGAAGGGTGTGAAGGGCATAAGAAAAAGTAGAAGGGGTCGGGATTTTTTCCCAATTGTGCTCTTTTAGTCCGGAGCTGTGAAGTTTTCAGAAGGAAAAAAAAAAAGAATATCACGTTTGTTGTTTGGCAATATCTTCATTAATAATAAAAATAAAACGTAGTCGAATTTAATTTTTAAATGATATCTTATATAAATAATTACTGCATAACCAAAAGTAAAATACAAAAACACTTCATGTGCTTTACCTAATTAACAAAAAATTATCTATGCTAAAAAGCTTCATGTGTTTTTTGTTAATTCGTGCCGATCTGAAAACTAAGAGTTCAGGTAAATAGATGAAATACCTTCATAAGTTAACAAAGTGTTACCACCTATTATTTAAATGAACAAGTGAGTTATTACTATATTTTTAAGAGATCATATGGTCTAAAAAGTGAATTTTGACTTGTTAAAACAGATGATTTTGTGTTAATTATTAAAAAATAACATAATAATTTCCCGTCAATTAAGTAAGCATATGAGGTATTTTTGCATTTTACTCGAGAACTAATTATATGGGGTACTCGATTCATGCATTCCGTGCATCTCCTTTACCAGGCTTCATTAAGACGATTGATTAATTTTCTTTACAGGGTTAATGGGAAAATCAATACAAAAGCTAGATATGTTTTCGCTAAGCTATAGCCTAAATGAAAATTGTACTCTAAATTTTGTTATGTCAATTGCACTTAATATGTTCATCACTCACATGGAAAATTTTGGAATGATTTAACATCATCTTATTTAAAAATAGATGTCTCTACTTAAATTGTATATTATAAATAAAATAAAATTAAAGACACTAAAATTATCCAATAAAATTAAATTAAATTAAAGACAATAAAATATCGTTCGAAATATATTTCTGCAATAAAAAATAAATGTATTTGGATATACTAATTGATCTCATCCTAAAAGTGTGAACTAGTGTCCCCTCATTTAATGAGATTGAAGTGACACATCCTTAAGCTTCTTGTCAAGGACTTCACACAAACAATCGGCAACTCCAAATTTAAAATTATAGTACAACCTGTTTGTTAAATCACCCTTGTATACCAGCATATAAATCTATATGGCTTATGATGCATGGATCTAATACCAGAATACCAAAATGACAGGATATAAATACGATAATGACTGGATATAAATACGATTATACGGATTTTGAAAATATAAAATACGACGCCACAAATGCCATGCGAATTATATATGTATAATGTGCAAAAACAACATGACAATACATGTACAATTTATCAAAATTCAATATTTAAAATTTTCAAACACGTCGCGTGCAATTCAGGTACATATTCAAGGAGTGTCCACTTGTCGTCACGCATACATCTGGGTCGTGTACATGTTCAAGGAGTGTCCGACATTGCATACTTAAAATAAGAGTGTTCGGATACCATAACGCACGACACACTAAACGTTAGTAATCTTTTAAGACAATGTTTTTTTAAAATTTATTTAATTCATCCTACATGAGTGGATTCTTTTCATACGTGCTGGATGATAAACACATGTGCGTGAAAGGACAAAAAAATGCCCTCTCATACACACTTGTCGCTCATCCAACGCCCCGGTTGAAACTTCTAGAAATTTTAGACTTAGCTTCTTTGGATAGTTTGAGAACTTTTTTAAAAATATTTTATTTAGAGAAATACGTTTGGAAAAGCAAACCAAACCAAACAAGTTAGTAAATTTTTGTTGAGAAGTTATGATACATAAATACGTACATGTCTCAAATTATTAACTTTTATTAGAAAATATTTTTGGATTCTTTTATTAAAAACATAACTGTTGAATTTGAATAAGTTTTAATTAATTGATAAAAAAAAAATCGAACTCGAGTTAGTTGATATATTTACAAATCATTACTCATTTTAGCTTATTGATTTGTGTTTCATAGGTTATTAAACGACATATATTGTTCAGTTATTATAATCAATTTTATTGATTAAATTCAGATAGTCTGCCTAGATTTTCGGCACTATCCAATACTTCAAAAGTAATCTAAAAAATAAATTCGTAATCATTACATAAGTTCTAACTAAAAATATCTAACCATTAAAAATACAAAAAGTTTTTTTTTTCTAAATATAGTAAATTAAAGAGAAGCTTATGTATTAGAGCATCAAAATCCATTTACTAATCACTAATGCAAAACAAAATACAAAAATAACATGTCGAGAAAAATAGGGGAAGGGTGTTTTGACCTAAACAAAGAATATCTCACAAAAAATCCCCCTTCCCCTTTTTCTCTTCTATTTTCTTCCCCCTTTTCTTTTTCCGTTTGGAAAGGAAAAGAAAATCATTTACGCCTGTTGTCGTAATACTACGTAAACAGCGTCCTTCTTCCCCAACAATCCTAGGGTTTTTTTCTTCTCAATTTCTTCCCCAATGTTGATTTCCCAATTTCTCACCCGAAGGAAATAACATTGGCATATTACCAATGCGAATTGGAATAAGCAGGATTTGAATCAATGCGAATTGGAACAAAAAGGATCTGAAATTAATCATGCATTGGTGGCAGGGCGCATTTGCATCATCTTCGAAGCCGCATTCCGAAGACGACAATATGATAAGATACTCTGGTTTGTTTTCTTCGCGGCGGAATCGCCATCTTCAGCGAGCTCGGAAGTTGCGTCACATTACGGAAAATGACGTTGATATGTGGCGTTCGCCTAGTCGTTATGAGAATTCGCCTGCCAGGTCA
This sequence comes from Penstemon davidsonii, assembly GCA_034814905.1. Lineage (NCBI taxonomy): Eukaryota > Viridiplantae > Streptophyta > Magnoliopsida > Lamiales > Plantaginaceae > Penstemon > Penstemon davidsonii. The sequence continues at coordinate 14,156,000 of JAYDYQ010002688.1, forward strand.
TCATCGGTGTCGCCGCAGCCGCTGCCGTTGCCGGAATTGCATGTGTTGCTGCGGCACGATCCGAAATTTGTGAACGGTAGCGTTCCCCTTCCCTCGCCAAGAGATGCGATTCAAATCCCTAGGGATAGAGGAGGATTTGAGGAGAGAGAAAGGGAGACAATTAATGAAGATCCTGTCGATGATTTAAATGGTCTTAAGAGGTATAATACATAAATTTGTTGTGAAACATGATGAATATGTATCTGTTTATTTTACACTCTAATGGATTAAAATTTTATTTTGGTAGCATGTTTGGCTTAGTTAAATATTATAAATTTTAGGATGCTTTTCGATAAATTGTGGGAAACATTTGGAAAATTTTAAACAAATAAATATATTGAAGTAGAAACTGCACTAAATTTTCGTTTCGATTCAGAATTTTTCGGTGTTTTGGGTGAAATTTTGATCTGTCATTCTATGTTCAATGATTCATACCAGTGTAGTGCTTGTATTGTATTTGTATGGCATTGATTTCTGGTTCTATATATCATTTTGTTTGTTCGCATATTTTGGCAGATTAGCAGACCAAGACACCCGAACAAATACACAACAATCTGAACCTTGGTCATCTAGAAAATCAGGGCAAAAGCAAAATGTGAAGGATAGATCTACTGACACTTACAACATTAACATTCCAATAAGTGCTCCCACTAGTCCTTATGCGAGCCCTTTATTGAGTCCTCCAACAAATGATATGTTTTCAGCTCATTCCATGACACCTGGTGTTTTCCAAGTTTGGTCTGCACCAGAGATGCCTCATTCGGACGGGAATCTAGGCTTTGGTTTTCATTATCAATTGCCTTGTGAGAGAACTGCATCAAGTGTGGATAATTCTCCCCTTCAAAGTCCAAGATTAAGTAGTCATGTTCATGCAGCTAGTCCTCCCAGACCAGCATCACCATTGAAGTCCAAAATATCCTCTGAGAACCAAATGGGACGCCGGGAAAGTAGTGCTCAAGCTACTGTACATCCCTTACCTCTTCCTCCAGGGGCCACCATGTCTCCATTATCCCTAGTAACTGATTTTTCAGGAGCTTCTATGCCTTCACAAACTAGTCCACTTTCCTCACATCCTGCGCCAAAACTTGAATTTTCTGGAGCTAACATCTCTTCACAGGCTGCTCCAATTTCTCCGGTTGCAAGAAAACCCCAAATGAGGCCCATTAAGTCTCAATGGCAAAAGGGAAAGCTCATAGGGAGGGGAACATTTGGAAGTGTATATGTTGCTTCAAATAGGTATGCAGGTCTGAATGTACTTGTTTCCAGGTTCATTATCATGGCTTGGTTATTAAACTTTTTTCTTATCTTATTAACAGGCGGACAGGAGCCTTATGTGCCATGAAAGAAGTTGAAATTTTACCCGATGATTCTAAATCTGCAGAGAGCATTAGACAGTTGGAGCAGGTTATGATCACTTTAGTCTCATATACTTGAGAATCTTTTAGAGGTTCTCATATGCTTAAATTTCCTCTTCTTCCAGGAAATTAAAGTTCTGAGGCATCTAAAGCATCCAAATATTGTGCAGTATTATGGTAGTGAAATAGTGAGTAATATCCTTTCTGAAGCTATACATTCTTCTTGGTGTTTCTATGAATGGATGCTCTAGTTAGAGTCTCACTTATGTTTATATTTGCAGGTTGGCGACAAGTTCTATATATATCTAGAATATGTCCATCCAGGTTCAATTAATAGATTTATCCATGATCATTGCGGAGCTATTACTGAGTCTGTTGTTCGAAATTTTACACGGCATATTCTATGTGGTTTGGCTTATTTGCACAGTAAAAAGACCATACACCGGTAATTTTGTCATACTTTTGTTCCTAATCGTTGCAAATTAATTTAGTGTGGTCTTATAGTTTATTTGGATTTTAACTACTGCTAGATTATTATATTTTTGTAGGGACATAAAAGGTGCTAATTTACTTGTCGATGCATATGGAGTTGTCAAACTTGCCGATTTTGGGATGGCAAAACATGTGAGTTTATTATTTCTCCTAAATTATCCAACATACTTCGGTACTTACGAGAAGTAGGAATGCAGTATACTACTTTCCTCTGAGATGATTTATTATTCTTTTCTTTTTATGGTTTAAGCACGCACGATTATCCCGTTGTTAAACATCTTCCTTTTTCGATTTTTCTTTCATTTACCATCACGGGAGTGTAAAATGTGAATATATATCTGCACAGAATTCAGTAGATGAATTTTTTATTCTGCAAGACTTTTTTTCTTCGACCACTTTGTTGTTGCTTTAACTGCCTTTCATTAATTAAAAAATTGTATCTGCCTTATGATTTATAAAACTTTTCCATTCCATGATATTAAAGAACATCTGATGGCCACATTGAGATATATATATATATGGTTTAATATTTATCCTAAGAATGTAGCTGTTATGTGGAAAAGTAAAGTCAGCTTCTCCCTTTGGGAGGAAGCTTCTTTGCTCTTAATATTACCGAAAACCAAATACTTATTACACTATGCAAGCTTCTTTTTAATCATCCGGATTTCTATCAATTCAAAAAAATTGAGTATATATTTGGAAACCACATTCCTTTTGAGACATTCCAACCCACTGATCAAACATCCTAACTCGTTTCTACTCCATTGTTTCGTGTTTGTTTAAGTTAATTCAACACTTCCGTTTTTAGAATTTTCTTTTTCTTTTATTGCAGCTGAATGGTCAAACTGCAAATCTATCATTGAAGGGGAGTCCATATTGGCTGGCTCCGGAGGTACAAATCAGCTGTAATCTCAAATTCCAATTCTGGAATAACTCTTGATTAAATATAGTAATATCCTATTGCTTGCAGCTCTTGCAGTCTGTGATGCCAAAAGATTCTAGTTCTGATATTGCTTTAGCAGTTGATATTTGGAGTTTGGGTTGTACAATAATCGAAATGATGAATGGAAAGCCTCCTTGGAGCGAGTATGAAGGGGTAAGAACCAGATATTGGTCAGTGTGCTTATAATTGTTCTTTCCTTTTATGCTTGAAGTTTTACTCAATGAACTATGTTCTATTTTAGGCTGCAGCATTATTCAAGGTTTTACAAGAAACTCCACCAATACCCGACACTCTTTCAGCAGATGGAAAGGATTTCTTGCAATGCTGCTTTCGTAGAAATCCAGCAGATAGGCCTACAGCTATCAAGTTACTAGATCATCCTTTTGTGAACTACTCGCAGCAGCCCGAATCTTGCACTCACTCACTTGACGAGACAAGATTATCGGTAATTTACTCCAGTACAAATTACATTAACACCAATGATTAATATCCTTATGCTTCACTTTATTTTCATAAAAAATTGAAATGATAAATAACTTTAGGCGAGAGATTTCAAGGTAAGTATTTCAATTCGTAATAACAAATTCATAACACCTTTTTGGATTTTTTTATTTTTCACCAAAATAATGGATTGAAATCTACCTAATGTTGGAGTCATTTGAAATTCATTTGTCCAAATTTTCCTCAATCTAAATGAACCCTTAGGAGGGTACTCTCTCCTTTTCTCTTTAATGACTCAAGCATTGATCAACAGGACAATATGCGATTAGTAAGAGAGAGGCGGAATCATAATAAGTTTGATCAAGTGCCAGCTTCATTTGATACACAGATCAAGAAGGGGAAACTTGGTAACAAGTAAGAGTTGTGCTCTACAACATCGTCTCTCACCTTTTATGCATTCTAAAAAAGGCATTTAACTTGAAATGTCTGTGGATTCAGCTTTACGCATGATTCTTTTTCTCCAGTGAGACTAGCCAACGAAGTCATCACCAAACATCCCGGTTAGCACTTGCCACCGTTCCTTCTCCTCGTTCAACTCTTGAGGCTCTTCCTACTTTATCCCCACCAAGGTCGGGATACTATCTCGATAGTCCCAGCACTCCAAGAATCATCAAATTTGGTGATGATATCTGAAACTTTATACATATATCAAATGGAATTGTCGCATGTTTTTTTCCGATGTGGGATTTCACTGAAGACCTCAACACATGAATGTCTAGGCCCTCCCTATGTGCTCTTTTAGATAGCTTGCAGCTGAGGGAGCTGGAGCCGGCCGGTTGTTTTTGCCTTGTAATTAACGATGACACTTTGAGAAAGGTATAATTCTTTTCGTTTTGAGAAATTTCCCTGGAGAAGGGATTTTAGATGTAGGTTTTGTATATCATGCAGAAAATAGAGCTGCAACACTATTTCTAAAAAAAGGCTACTAAGTTTGGTAAATGTACACTCCTGTAATTATGTGTTTCGAATGAAATCAAGTTAATATGTAGGAATTGTACTTTTGCTCATTTGAACAAGTGTATCTTATTTGAACAACGTTTTTCCAGAAATTAGCTACGTACGTACTATAGGATGTAATAGAATTTATTCTTTTGTAGATGAGGACTGTAGGCAGTTTGTCAAGTAAGAAATCTTCCCTTCGCATTTGTGTGTGCAGATTCGATTGTGATTTTAAATAACATGGAGTACTTTCTATGCATTTAAGGTTCTATTGTTTTCTAATATTTTGTATTTTTTTATCCCGCATGGCTGTCTTAATTTTGCACTTTGATCCTAAATTTCATAGAAATTGAGGGATAACAATGCAATATAAAAATTGAACCAAAGCAATTCTTCAAACTCGTGAGATCAAAATTGCTAAACGTTCGGTCCGTAAGGCTAAATATGCAATTTGCCACCAATTTACTATGTTGAATCATTACAAATCTACTAAAATTTAATATTTATCACGACATCATGAATGATTATGGAGGCTGAAAATTGAAATCAACTATTTGATATTTAATCCTAGTTTGTTATCTTAAAGCCTCATTTGGTTGAGGGTGAGTTTGACCTAGCAATTCAAAAGCAATTATAGAAGAATTAATTTATTAAAATTGATTTTGTTAATAATCGATTATAATAAAAATTAATTATAGAACAATTGCTTTTGTATAATAGTTTTTGCAAAAGTAACACTTTAGTAGCTTCTAAAATAAATTAATTTTTTTGCTTCTCAAGATCCCAAAAGTGAATATGATCTTAGGGGCCAAACACCATGAAAATCACAATTGAGCAGAAGTAATTTTTATAATCGGGACCAAACACTTCAAAAATCACAATAAATCTAAAAGTGATTTTAAGAGCTCCAACTGCTGGGACAAACTCACCATGAGTAATTCGTAGTGTTTTGGTAGATTTTGAAGTTTGAGTCGAACTCCCTTTGCAAAGGGAAAATGACCATTTGTAATAATAAGAAAGTACGACTAGTGCAATTCACCATTTTTTTAACAGCTGTGAACCCTTACAAGTCGTTGATTTTAAAGAAAATTGCGCTTTTCCCCCTCAACTCATAGTCAAGTTCATGTTGCACTCCTTCCCCCCCCCCCCCCCCCCATGAACTTCATCTTTTTGCACTGTCCACTCAACTTACGTTGCATTTTTTCCTCTGAACTCTTTTCCTACCACTTTTCTAGCAAAAAAAATAGGGGAAAGTGCAACACAAAAGTTCAGGGTGGAAAGTATAAGGGTGTAAGTTTAGGAGGGAAAGCACAACTTTGATATAAGTTTAGGGGATAAAACTCAATTTTTTGCAACCAATTATAATTCAAAGTGCAAAAAAAATGGAATTTTAAAAATTATGTATAATTATAATAAGATATATATAATACAGAAAAAATAATCACTTTAGACATTACATAGTAAGATCTAGCATACACTATGCTTCATGTTTAAGTTCATATTGCAAGTTTTGCAATACATTCTTCAAATGAGGTTTCGAGTCATTAAAAAATTTAAAAAAAATTAGTTTGACAATCTGAAATAGTGAAATTTATAGTTAATAACTAGCATTTTAATAATAAATAGGTAAACTTATATTTGGAAAATTACACTTTTTTCGTGAACTTATACATTTATTGCACTTTCTACTCTAAACTTTTGGTTGCACTTTCCACCCTAAACTCTTTGGCCAGAGAAGTGATCGAAAACGAGTTCAAGGAAAAAGTGCAATATTAATGTAAGTTATGGGTGGATAGTACAAAAAATTAAAGTTCATGGGGAAAGTGAAATTTTTTCTTGATTTAATGTGCGAACCGCGAACACCAATCTAATAAGTAATAACTAAAAAAAAAAAAAAAAACTCCATAAACCTCTAGTAAAGTAAAATTGGACTAACATTTTGTGGTACTTTGAATTTTGAAAACTAATACAATCTTGGATATATATAAACAAATTAAGCAACAATTATGAGCAAATTCGCCCCCCAAAAAATATACTTATAATGCTGAAAGAAATGCCAATTATAATTATTGCATTAATAGTTGATTATATGCTTCTAAGTTGCTTTTCGGAGCTTTCTTTCATTGGACAACAACTTTGCGAACCGGGCCAAAGCTACTTCATTAGTGCCTTCACCTTGAACCGGCTCCGGTCTGCCCGTCTCCAAATTTACTCTTGAAACCGGCTTTTTCAGAAGGCTATCACCTATTTGTACAAGTGTTTGCATATTTTTACTGGTTGAAATATCTATAGATGATGCATCCCCCGATAATGCATCCTCCTTTTCATCCAAATGCAGAACAAAAGTATCGAAAATCAGAAGAAAAAAAAAAAAACGTACAAATTACTAAATCAGATATGAATAGTTAATCGAAATATACAGAAAAGGAGTTAATTTCTTTTGTATATCACATGTTTAGATGTTCGACGAGAGAATTGAGAAAAAAGTGGAAAATCGTCAAATATTGACAGAAATGAAATCTAGAAGGGGTCGTATCAATTTTAGATCAAAGCTATAAGACTATAGTTTTCTACAAATATTTCAAAATGACATTGTGCTTCCCTTGTGTTATGTTATGTTAAGTAGTACGTTTACCCCATGCGTTACTATATGCACGAAGGGTAACTTTGTCTTTTTGGATCAATATTGATAAGAAACTGCAATTTTTACAAGGACTAATGTGCCTATTTTTATATAACAGAGATTTAAGTTGAACATTATATCGACTTATCAAAAGAAATAACTGAGAGATTAACCGAAAAAGTTAGATAGATATATTAAGATGAAAACCTGAATACGAAGGTAGTTTTGTTCATTCCTCAAGGACTGGAATATAGTGGATACATGAATATCCACCATATCCGAGCTCGCATCTCCAAAAGCATCGATCAATGGCGTAGCACCATTGTTGTACATCCAGGCGAGCATTCCCCATTTCGCGGCTTTCTCTGCATTATATTTCTCTTCCTTTTTCGCTATGCCGGTTCCTAAAGACAGAACCAACATTCTCTTGTGGTCCATTGGCTCCATGTCCACTAGTTCAAATTTTCCAAGCAAAACTTGTTTTGTAATGTGTGTTATAGCTATTAGAGTCTGTAAAAAAAAAAAAAAAAAATTCAAATAGATTTTCTGATAACATACTCCCTCCGGTTCATATTAGTTGGCACATTTGGATTTTCAATGCAATTTTTTCCAATTTTGCCCTTCTCTTACATCTAAATTGGGAAGCTCAAGAGTCACTAGGAAGGGTATTTTTGACATTTTACTATGTAAAAGTGATTAATCATGAGGTTTCACTCAAAAATAAATTCATAATCATTCAATCATATTTTTTTTACTATATATATCATCGTAATTTATTATCTTATTTTCACGATCACGATTATTTTATATAGCAAGAAATTAAAATAACTCACCGGATTATTAGCAGCGACACCGCCATCAACAAGATCAAAAGTACGTGTGTTGCCCTCCGCGTCTTTCGTCTCAAAATAGTGTGGTGGGAGAAAAGTGGGAGCTGCAGTTGTGCCAAGGCAAACATCTGATAACAGCGCGTTTCGCGAAACATGTGTTGTCCCCTGTCCAAAATCAAAACCAAATTCGTCACAAAAAATTTAATAAAAATCGATTTGGATACATTATTAAATTCAGATTATAAACATGGTCTTTACATCTTTTGTAGTGAAGATAATTGGTTGAAGATGCTTGATATCAAATGAAGGTATCACCACATTTGTTAATGTTTGGCTCAATGTCAAATTGCCTAATAGTCCCTCAACTAATGACTTCAAATACTTCCCATCATACTTTGGCCCGCCGATCAAATTGTTAATCCTCAGCACAAAGTTGTTTCGACTGATGAAATCAAGATTTACATACACACAATATGGTTCAGAAATTGATAAATATTAATCGAGGATATATATAACAAAATGTTCCATAAAAAACAGGGGAATTTCATATGCTTACGTATGGTCTGGAAATATTTTCGGACAATGTTCTAAGTAGAAATTGGTAATATTATTCGCAGCATACAACGGTCGATTATCTTTGCCCGGAGCAGTAAGCATAGCGGTAATTAAACCCCCAGTGCTTGTTCCAGCTATTACGTCAAAATAGTCAGAAATTCTTGCATTTGGACCATCTAAATTCTGTCACAAATTAATTATTAATAAAATTAAATAAAATGAAATGGGATCTTCTTAAATTTTGAAAAAGAGAATGGTCAGAATTAAGTAGTATTACATAAATATGTATTGTACCTGAAGTTTGGATTCAAGATTGGCAAGAATTGTGCCTGGAATGATCCCTCTAATGCCACCTCCATCAATACTCAATATTGTCACCATATTTCCTTTTGTTTGAGAATTAGCCACTGGAAATAGCAGAAACTGGAGTGTTAATAGTAAAGTAATTAGCACAAAACTGAGATCCCATTTCTCCATTTTTCTGTAATTTCTTTTTTTGTGTGTGTTCTGATGATAAAAGGTACAGAGACATGAGAAGAAAGAAAGAAAGCAGACTCTCTATTTATAGTAAAAGACCATATGTAAATCAATTATTGGAATGTTTTTGTTTTTACTTTGAATTTTTCTTAGCAATGAGATGTGTTCACGTGTACATTTTCCATGTCGGATCCCTTGTCTGAAATTGTTTAGGTGTTGTCCCACAAAAAATTGAATATGTGTGGAGCTTGACTTTTCAACTTGGTAATGGAAATGATCCTAAGTATTTGAAGGAGTGATGTTTATACAGTCAATATACTAAATGGAAATACACTAGAAAAAAGGGATTTTGGAAATATATTGGTAGAAATAAATCGACTTGACTCGAACAATTAATGTGTTGGAAAAATGTTTAGGCCTAGAATCAATGTTTTGTGCTTCTCCTCCAAACTACCATAGAAAAAAGGGGAAATTGTTACGTAGATCATGTTTAGGGGTAAATGCAAAGTACTCTCATGTGTTATATTAAACCTGCAAGAAATTATCCTGTGAAATTTTTATTGCGTCAAATTTTCTTGTGTTTTTAAAATCCCTGCAAAAAATACCCAGTTTGTAAAAAAATAGGTCGTTGTGGATCGACATATTCAACATATTTCAATAAACCATTTTTAAAACACTTTAAGTTGGTCCCTACAACTTCACGTGATATATTTTTAAAATTATTTCTTGTAATATGTCGATTCAAAACGACCTTTTTTTTACAAATTGAGTGTTTTTTGCAGGGTTTTTGAAAACATAAAGAAGTTTGACGCAATAAAAATTTCTAAGTGTAGTTTCTTGCAAAGGGAGTATCTTGCATTCTCCCCTCGGGTCTATAAGAATTTCATAGACATTCTGGTTATAAATTCATCACATCATTTACTATGATGATATTATATTTAAAAAATCCACAAAGTTTATGCAATTATTATACATCTGATCTATATAAGAATTTTTTGAAAAACGATAAGCTTTTCCTAGGACACTTCTGATTGGACTCCTCGGGCAGTCAATCTCCAGCATTTCACCAAATGTTTAAGAGAGAGACCCATATTGCATCTTCTACTTCCCTTTGCCCAATGAAAATGACGGAAACACCCATCTCTCCATAAATGGCCAATAACGAGCATGGGTAAATGAACATTCTACGAGAATGTAATAATTGCTATTATTATAGGAGTACAATATTTCTTTAAATAGAGAAAATGACACAAGGGCCTTTAAAGTGCAAAGTACCCTCATCATAATATGTTAGTTCATGTTTGCTATAATTCTTTTATATAGTTGGAGATTGTATTTGAATTTTATCTGATTCCTAAATTTTCCAAGCTCATATCTTGTTGAAAACGAATCCATGAATTTGAATAAATTGATATTTTAGACATATTTTATCTTTTTTAATTCATTCGAATCAAGCTCCAACTAAATTTAAAAAATCATTAAAACATAAATATCGTTTAATTTTAATTTTGATTTGATATGTTCAATAGTTAGAATGAGTTTTATCAATCAACTCAAACAACAGAGGAAAAAAAAGGATGTTTTATGAATGTCACAGTAAATTGTCAAAAGAAATTGACAAAAGTCTGATAAATACTCCACGATTTTAGGGATGGGCAGGGATTGTCCTTTGATAACATGCCGGCCCATAGGATCGAAAAACAGATTTTAATTTAAAAAAAAAAAAAAACTAAATTTCAATATATCCCGGAATATTAATAATATTCAATTTATCCCATGTGATTTAAATATTAGTACTTTACCCTATATAAAAAATTTGAAGGAGTAATTTACCTTCTTTCAACAGGAGAGTGCCGAAATTGAGAAAAAAAAAACTAAATTTCAATATATCTCGAAATATTAATAATATTCAATTTATCCCCTATGATTTGAATATTAGTACTTTACCCTATATAAAAAAATTTAAAGGAGTAATTTACCTTCTTTCAACCTGAGAGTGCCGAAATTGAGAGTGGGGCATAAAAATATTTTTGTAACATAGGGATAAAGCGCAACTTTTATCATAAATAGGGGGTAAAGTATCATATCTATCATAACACATGATGTTACAATATCACATATAATAGGGGTAGTTTTGTCAATTCGTAATTTTTTAAGTTTAAATATGTCAAAGATGCCGTGTGAATTTTTTTTTTTTATAAATTTATAGGGAGTAAAATACTCTTTTTCAAATTATCTTTAGCTAAATTGAACATTATGCATGTCATATGGATAATTGGAAAAATTCTTATCCAGACCGGATTTGACCGAACCCAAAGTATCTACATGGCAAGTGCAATACACTTGCTTTGGGATTGGATGTAACTCACTGGAGAGTGATCAATCACAAAGCAAGTGCAATACACTTGCTTGGTGGTTGGATGAGTTTGGCCAAGCCAGACTTGGACAAAAATTTTCCTAGTAATTGACATTAATTCCATATGCAAACACAATTGTTATAATGTTTGAATTGAAAATGTCATATTTATTGAGAAAGCCTACGAAGCATGACATCAACTTTCCTTATATACTAGAAACATAATAAATTCAGATAAAAGTAACATAATTAAATGTTTCTTTATACTATACTGATATGGTAAGGGACCTAATTTCAGTATGAAGCAATTTAATTTGTCTGTCCATGATTTCTTAACTAACTATCATGTGAATTGAAGAATTCACGGAGTTGACTGAGGAGACAGTTAATGGTATTGCGAAAATTTTGGGAAAAGGGCATTGATATTATCTTTTTTTTTTTTTTTTTTTGGAGGGAGGAACTGATATTATTTGAATCTACTAAATCAATGTTACGTAGTTAATGTTGAAAAAGTTAAATATTCCACACGAAATTTCTCATTTTTATAGATATTATAATATTCACAACTTATTTTGTACAAATGAGGAGTTTTGTGCCAAAAAGTTAAAAGTACAAGATTTTATATAATAAAAAATTTACTGAGTAATTTCGTACATGTTTCGCATAACACAGGGGCCAAGGAGGTTTCTTGTTTTTACAGGAAAATTCTTGCATAGACCTGGTCTATGAGCTTTTCATAGGCCTTGTGATTGTAAATGCACCACATCATACATTGTGAGAGCATGACATCATCAAAATGTATGATGTGGTGTATTTACAATCACAAGGTCTACCACTAAGCTCATAGACCTGGTCTATGTAAGAATTTTCCGTTTTTACATGAGAATTCTCGCCAAATCCCAGTTAGGCCATACCCAACCAATAACAAGACCAATATATTGTGTTTGTCTTGTGATTGGATGGATGTGGTCAAAACCCGAATTGGATAAGAACTACCCTTTTTCCATTTGATATGTATCTCCCATTTTTCTCTCCAAGGTCCAATATCCTAACATTGTCCTTTCTTTTTTTTAGGCAAAAGAGATTTTATTGAAACAATTGTATGATCTTACAATGACAACTTTAAATTTCCAGCTACCTGATATCTTTTACAACAATGTATTCTTATAAAACCTATCAACCTTCTTAACAACTTATTTGCGGTTGCAAACATGTTTAGTTCAACTCATTTATCATTTCCAGCAATCCAATCCAGAATTGAGATAATGAAATCTTTTGATCTTCTCTTCAAAAGCTTCACAAAAAAAAAAACAAAAAAACAAGACAAGATGTCACAGTCCCAATGTTTGTGCTTGTGTGCAAGATCATAATTTGAATTTTTATAACGTACAAAATTCAACATCAAACTGAATTCAAATCGTATTTTAATTGTTCACTGAAACCAATCCAATCAATTTATGAAACCATCAAGTGAAACTGGGCCAACATTGATGCAGATGACCTAGTGCACGGATACTTCTAAAAATGGAACTCTATATAGCATCGGCATGAACACAACCCCAACATGTATCTGACATGCCACATGGCGTGACTTAAATTAAAATAAATTAAAAATATTGGATACGTTATGGACACACCTCGAACATGGGGTAGATATATACTTCATCCCGACAGAGTGTCTGGCATGGTGGGGTGTTTTTGGAAAATATTTTTAAGAAAAACTCATATTGATTTAAAATATATTTGATTAAATTTGGATATAGTTTTACAGTTCTATTTTTGTAATATTTTAGTTATAATTATATATACTATATTGGATAAGCTGGAGAACTTTCAGGACATTTTGATATTTAGAGCCATAAAGTTAAAAATAAAATATGTTTTATTTTTTTAGATTCTTTTTTTTTTTTGTGATTTTTTTATAGATTTTATACATGCAAAATTTATTAATTAATTTTTATATGTTATATTATTAGTCTATTTTGCGAACTATATTTGTATGCATGTATTTTAAAATATCGTATTTTATATTTTTTAAAAATTCATATAATCATATCATATTGATATGTATGGTCATGTTCATATCCATATCCATCATTATAGTATATATGATTCTATGTAGTTGATTAGTTGGAATAGTAGATCCATTAAAATCAGAAAGTGCGCCAAACCTACCTTCAAACATTAGTGCACCACTTACAAAATGGGCCGTAAAAAGTTTTTTGCACCTTTTCCAACTTTTGGAATTTGGAAACCCATTTAACACGTTTGATCATCATTTTCTCATATTTTAATTGTGTATGGGCTCATGTGAAAGATTTTGGTTCAGTCTTCTTTCATTAAGGTTAGGTTAAACTTAGGGCCGTCAATTGGACGGATTTCAATCCGGATCCGATTTATTAGGATAATTATTCGATTAGGGATTCGATGGACCTGATCCGATTAAGAAGATCCGTAATCCAAATTATATGGAGCGAATATGGATCTAGGCTGATCCGATCTGTTACATATCCGTATCTGATATATATTACTATGTGTTGTTTATATATTATATATTTAAACCAAAATAAAAATAAAATTATCTATGTTCCACTAAAATCTTTTACTTTATTAAAAATAATCTTAAAAAGAAATGCATGAGAGGTGAAGTTGGACTAACCTGGTAACTGGCTGGGTATACAACATATTAATTTATGTTATTTAATAAGAAAAATCAGAACCCTAACCATTCATCTATGTAGTAGCCGCCACATTCCCTCTACTTTTTCCTCCAATTTTTTTTTCTCTTCCATTACTCAATATTGGGTTTTCTTCTTCTTTTTCCCAGTTTCTATCTTTTTTTATTATATTTTTGTTTATTCCTTTGTTCTAATTTTAATCGTTTATATTTGTCCACAATATTCCATCTTTTACAATTTTCAAATAATAGTTTTGATGATATAAGTAAAATATTACATTTTTAATTCATGGTGGTGGAATCTACAAGTGATTTGAAGGAAAATGAAAGAATTTTTATTTTTTGCTAAATATACTAAACGAATCTGGATTCGGTTGCTACTTTTCAAGATCCGCCCGAATTCGGATCTGAATCCGGATAGAAGGCATACAAATCGAACTCGGATCCGGATCTGCCCTGATCCGGTCCGAGTTCGGCCCATTGACACCCCTAGTTAAACTTAAACCTCATATATGAAGTGAGATTTGAACATGATCTGAATTAAACCTCAGATCTGATCAATACATTGTACTATTTCTTAAAAAAATTAAAATTACTATCAAAATCATAACAATATAATCATAATTATCATGGCCACCATTATACATATTATATATCTCATATCTTATAAGGAACTTATTTCATCTACATTTATTCTCAAATTTATTACCTCAAATTATATAAACTTGTTGATGTGACACATATCATTTATTATTCTCCTATAAACTCCAACAATCAAAATTTAATTCAAAATCATATCTCGGCGTGTAAAAACTCAATAACTTTTATCTAATCAAACCATTAAGTATCAATCCAAATCGATTTATAAAAGTTTTTTCGAAAATGGTCACATCAATTATTTGATACCAAACCGAACATAGTCGAGCCAAAATGTTCCACAATAGGCCGGTCAAGTGTGTATATATTTTTTTTAGTTATGAATTTCAAGTTTGGTTATGTTTTGATAAATTATTTGGGAGTGTTTTTGTTTGCAAAGTTCAAAATTTCGAGTTTTGGATTTCATAAAATACATTAGGACTTAATTAATTTACATAAAAATTTAAGATTTTCAAAATTATATTAGAAGCCAAATGAAGTTTTGTGGATGCAAAATTTAAGTTATACATTTGAATTTTTTATTATAAGATTTGTGAATATGGGCCTGTTTCTTTCACTTTTCAGAGAATTTTTGTGCTCTCTTAAAACTCCAACAAATAATTTTTTTTTTTATTTTTTGTAAGAAGATTAGCATATATACAAATTTTCTAAAACAATCTCCACTCAGAAATTCTATCTTAATTTTGAAAAAAACCTGACCTTATTTTGATTTAACATACATTAACTTATCTTTTATCCTATTTAAAAAATATGTTTTGACATAAACTAAACTTTTTTTTACCTTACTTCTCTTATTACCAAAATTTCTAAAACACCTGTCATTTAAAAAATAATTAAACATAATATTCATTTAATCTCTATAACTTCAAGCAAACCTTATTCTCAAATAGACAAAAATCCAGAATATCTAAAAAAAATTCAAATCTTTAAAACACTCTTAGAATACTGAAAAAAGACAAGCCCCGTAGATTTCGGTATTGTCAAAATTCAGATATGTACATCCAAAAAGGTGAATGAATCTTCCTATGTTTTCTTATAAATGAAAATAAGCTATGGAGTTTATATTTCAATTTTGGTTAAATGGGAAATCAACACTTAACAAGATATTCCTCCTACATGCACATTGTGATTTTAAGAAATTAAAGTCGTAAAAGGTAATAAATCGTAAACTATAACCCCATCATTGTCATCGTCATTGTCACCTGTAAAGCTAAGGTCGTAACCTAATGATATTCATTTGCAAAACTAAGGTCCCGGAACCAAGAAATTCTGAATTCAACTCTCACTATTATGAGTATAATTTGTTTTAATTTATTATTACTGGCAAAACTGAAGTTCCGAAACCAAGAAATTATGAATTCAACTCCCAATATTATGAGTATTATTTGTTATAATTTATTACTAGTCAAACTGTCATTATCATCAAATAGTCTAAATATAAATAAGAAATCGATCAATCTTCCCAATATCCACATGTGGAAATAATCATCAAATAAACAACTCGAAAGTTATGGGTTGCAATTTGAGTGGGCTATGCTGATAAATTTATATTCTGTCTTGCCCAGCTTGTGGCCGGCCCATTTTAGTACATTCACATAAAATTCTGAATCATCCCCATAATATAAAAATTTAATCTCCTAATTTCTTTCACATATCTTCATAATAATATAGTAATTAACTAGCAAGCGAGAATTGGTATTATGCATGCATGATTGAGATTCTATAGTCAAATGAGTATTATTATTTGGTTGTGTCCCCAATGTACATGTACACCAATAATATATAATATATTAATGCATGAAAGTTATGAAACCATGCGTACTACTAATTAATTTATTGTGATGGCTATAAATATTGGACACAAATCTAGTTACTCCGATTCTATTCACATTATACAGGTTATTTTATGAATGATCGATAATCGATCATGTAAATTATTAATAATCTAGTAAATTATTTTGGACGACAACAATCCACCAATTCAGTATGTGCTTTTCGACATTGATAAATGTGAAAACAAAATCAGTAAAGTAACAAATAAATTAAAGGATTCTAATTAAACAAAATGTAGATATATAAATAAAGGCTAAATTATATTTGCTCGATCCAACTATTTTTTGTGCTTATTAATTGCGCCCCTCTAACTATCTTTTATGCTTCAATTACATGAAATTTTTAATTTCGACATACTATTATCAAAAGATTGTCAACATGTACATGACGCCTCAAATTTTCTTAGAGATCGACAAAGTGCATTTGATAAATACGCATAAGGGTAAAGATGTAATTTAGGTGTACAATAATGAAATTGATAATTGAGAGAATATATACTTGAATTGAAATAGTTAGAAAATGATTAAAGTGAAATTTAGCTATAAATAAATAAATATAAAAAGAACTAAATAAGACTTCTACGCATTTGCAATAAGGGGAAAAAGATGTGTGTGCAGTTTGAACTTTGAATATAACAGACAAAAGGAATTGTCTATTCTTACTTCCTTTTTGTTTTTGTCCAAATATAAGAGACAAAATCTTACTTATATTAAGAATTAATTAACCCGTCTTATCATGCTTTCTTTCCACCGTCTTGCATATTATAATACTTTTTATAAGTATAGCTGCCAAAAATGCTTAGATCAAGATTGTGAATTTGCGAGCTACACTTCTTCTCAAGAATAGATTATGATTAAGTTTTGCTATTCTATATTTTTAATTCTACCAATATTTTCGACCACAACTTTGTAAAATACTCTTAACTTTAGCTGAATTATATATAGGACTGTCAATTGAGTCGGGCCTATCCGAAGCCCGATGGCTCGACCTGATTAAAATTGGCTCGAACCTGAATATTTGTGAGCCGGGTCGAGTTTGAGCCATTATATATAACCCGATCAATTTATGAGCTGAACATGAGCCTAACACGGCTCAACCCGAATAAAGCCCGAACATATAATTATTTTAAATATTACGATTAATTATTTGTATTGTAGTTATATTCACTAATTATTGTTTTTATTTTGAAAGAAGTAAACTTTACAAAAAGTTATAATGTAAACTCACATATATGTTAGCATATCAATTGCATACTTAAGGCCAAAATCCAAAGGAAAAATATTTAATCAAAGATAAAAGAAGACAAAAGTTAATCAAATATATCTTAAAAAATATGCGCAAATAACTCGATCTTTCAGTTAAGACATTATTTAATGATATATGCTCGTGTATTAAAAAATAGTAGTCTATTCATATGTGTATCGATAATCTAAATATTTTATTTGTCAAGCTATTCTTGCTTATATTAACAAACCCGATATAGACTCGAAACCCGAAAAATTAAATGGAGCGAGTTTGAGCCAGAGAAATTAAAAAATTTATAAGTCGAGTTTGAGCCTATAGCTATGAAAACCCGAAAATATTTGAGTTCAAGTTATTTAAAGCTCGGCTCACAAGGCCCAATTGACATTGATCTCCATTCTGACTACTATATGAAAAATATACGAATTGATGTTAGGTCGGTTTTATTTAATTTTTAAGTTTTAATAATTGATTTGAATGATTTTACCCAAAACACAGATTTAGCATTTTGCGCCTTCGAAATAGGAACAATTTAGGATTTTGTACCCTCTCTTATTTTCCAGCAAAGTTGACAACGGGCCGGGAGTAAAAAAATCTAGGGGCAAAATAGGTAATTATTTGTGGATCTTTGACACGTTGCACCCCCGAAATACGAGAAATTGGCACTTTACACCCCCGAAACAGAATTAGCACTCAGCACCATCGATTTAAGAACAACTCAGCAACTTACATCTTCAAAACACAATAAATTGGCACTTTGCACCCCTGAAACACAAAATTAACACTTAACACCCACAAATTAAGAAGAACTCAGTAACTAGCACCCCTCGTTTATTTCCTGCAGAGTTGACCACCGGGGTAAAAAAATTTAGGGGCAAAATAAGTAGTTCATTTTGGATCTTTGGCAATTTTTCAAATGTCCTAAAAATATTCCAAAAGAATTCGAAAAGTTTCTAAGAAGTTTTAATACATAAAATTTACCGAATCATATTACAAAAATAAAATTTGAATCCAAGTTTACAATATATATATATATATATATATATATTGATGAAAGAAAGATGGAGAGAGAAATTAGTATTCTAGAATTCATAATCTATTTTTCAAATTTTAAGGAAAAAAAATGAATTACCTATTTTGTCCCTAGATTTTTCTTACCCCGATGGTCACTCTGCCGGAAAATTGAGGGGATGCTAGTTACTGAGTTTTTCTAAATTTGAGGGTGCTAAGTGTTAATTTTATATTTCGGGGGTGCAAAATGCCCATTTATTCTGTTTTGAGGGTGCAAGTTGATGAGTTGTTCTTAATTTAAAGATGCTAAGTGCTAATTCTATTTTAGGGGTGCAAAGTGCCAATTTCTCGTATTTCGGGGGTGCAAAGTGCCAAAGATCCAAAAATGATTTACCTATTTGGTCCCTAGGTTTTTTTGACTTCGGTTGTCAACTTTGCCGAAAAATAAGAGAGGGTGCAAAGTGTTGAATTGTTCTTATTTTGGGAGTGCAAAGTGCAAAAATCCTGATTTTGGCAAAACCTTTGAAATATAATTTGAATTGAGTATGAATGTTATGTTTTGTGGTTTGGTGGATGCTAGGTTGTAGTGCACTGATCCGCACCCCGCTGGTGATTGACAATTGTCATTTGTGTTATTTATTTATTTCTTTTATCTTGTTTTTCTTTCTTTACACTTGCCAGTTATCAGGAGGTGTAGACTACTGCACTGCACCCTAACATCCAATAAACCATGTTTTGTATGTTTTAAAAATTTGAAAAATGATTTCGTGTGAGTTTGAATGTTGAAAGTTTGTAAATAGATTGATTGTATGTGTCAAATCTATATAGTATGTATAAATCAATGTTTTTTCTTATAGGTTTGGAGATTGGTGGGGACTTAGGGTGAGTTTGGCCCAGCGGTGGGAGCTCTTAAAAGCACTTCTAGACCTTCATTGTGATTTTTGAAGTGTTTGGCCCCAATTATAGAAATTATTTTTAGTCAATCGTGATTTTAATGGTGTTTGGCCCCTAATATCATAATCACTTTTGGGATCTCCAGAAGCTAAAAATCAACTTATTTCAGAAGCTACTAAAGTGTTACTTTTGCAAAAGCTATTATCCAAAAGCAATTATTTTATAATTGAATTTTATCATAATCAATTATTGCCAAAATCCATTTTAGTAAAATTAATTCTTCTATAATTGATTTTCGAATCGCTAGGCCAAACTCACCCTTAATTAATTTGACCTTCACATATAATGCGACTAGATACAATTATAATTTTGGTCTTTTCCCAATAGACCGAGACTCTCGAGAACCCAAATTCATCATAAGCTTAAGTATTCTTCGATCTCTCTTTTTCTTTTTTCTTTTTTGGATAGTTTCCTTCCACCTCAATTTTTATTTGTTCAGTTGATTTTGTTTCCTTTGTTTCTGTGATTTCAAGATGGTGTTTATATTTTTTCTTAAAATCATCACTTTATAAAATAACAATGTGAAACCAACAATTCTCATTAACTATTTTTCAGAGTAAAGTATAAAGATATTTATGAGCACAATTAAATAAGAATGAGTATTTTTCTACGATCAAAATAAAAGTAATAGTCTTTTTCGTAAAGTATTTTGCCCAATGTTACAAGTCTAAATAAATTAATGTGTAATGCATGATTATTCCTTGTGTTTCACATGTTAAGATTTAAGAAGTTTACCATTTCTTTGCTACGGCCTACTAGCATTAATTTCCTACCAAATATTATAAATACATCATTTCATTAAAGTTTATAATCTTCCTACTTTATATTTCAATTATTCTTCTCCCTGGACCCTATAATCCCAATTACTCTCTATGTTTTCTTGAGAAAATATATCCCAATTCTCAAAATCCATATAATATTGATTTATTTTTTAGGCTTTGCATTAAAAACATCATTAACTACTCTGGCAGGATGCAAATCAAATCATTTCCCATATTTAATATTTTTTTTGGTGGAGGAACACAAATTGAAGTTGGATTTAACTTTATTATTTCAAATAGAGTATTAAATTCCACCACATATAAAAATGAGAAAAAAAGAAAAATAAAACTGCGAGATATACATTTGTATAGTACAATACTCCCTCCGATTTTTTTATTTGTCGCTTTGGGAAAAAAAAATAGTTTACTTTTATTAATCGTTTTAGGAGTTTAATGTAAAAATAAATTTGTTCTACCAATTTTACCTTTCTTATTAATGCTTGTAATTAATGCTATGATTATTTGATTAAAATGGTATTTTAGGGCTTTTTATCATAGACTTAAACTTTCAAAGAGTTTACCGTGCGGCACTTGGCCACAAACGCCCCTAGCGATTGTTTTCGCCCCTCTGTCGGAATCGACTAAGTCAGCCTCACTCGTCCCTAAGTCGGGATTGCTAAGTAAGAATGTAAGTGGCAAAGTAAAGAAAGCACTTGAGAGAACTTAGAAAACTTTATTCACAAGTAGGATGCTACAACTTGGTTTTCTTGGATGGTTTGTAAAAATGAAGCCTACCTCTATTTATACTACAAGCCTTCCCTAATGGAGGGCTAGGATTAATTTGATCTAAGGGCTAGGATTGATTCTCTAGGCCCTTCTACAATCTCCTACCAAAACTAGAACTATGTACAAGGTTCTACTACCTTCTACATGCATCTATATAGTTCTAAGGTCTTCCATAAGATTCTAGACCCTTCCGGCATGCTCTACACTTGTGTAGACCTTTCTAGTCCCTCCCGAATCCTTCCGTTACCTTCCGACTTCTTCCGGACCCTTTCGGACTAATGTGGAACCTCTCGGAGTTCTCTTGAATGTCCCAGACGTGTGTAGAACTCTCTAGAATCCTCCGGAACCTCCAAGGGCCTTGTTTGGTACTTCAAAAGGTGCAGGGCCGCCCCTGGGACGCCCTTGTGCCACCCGATGGCCTTCCCATGCCCAAACGGCTTGTCGTCACCCGTAATCGCTCCCGACTTGCCCGGGCCACGTCCCAGGTGATAAGATGCGAGTCCGACTAGGCCACCCGCCTTGCCGGCTGTCCCGTAATGTCCCATTGAGCCTTTGCCTCGGTCATACGCCTTGCCCACTCGGCCTCCTTGGTCGGGCAAAGTGCTGGGACGTGACATTTTGCTTCTAAAAAAATGACTATTTACTACATTTATTAATGGTTAGTGATATTGCCAGAATATATATTGTTGTTGTCATAACAATTTTATATCATTCTCTAATTTGCCATTCAGTTAAAGACTACAATAGCTGACTTTCTTGATTTCCACAAAACTCTCTTTTTAACAACTCATCACCAAAATATGAGCATTTCATTTTACTGGTTCTTTAGGTTTACCATATTTTTGAGAAATTTGGATAGTGGATGCCTTATCATTCACGGAATTGATGTCGATAGTTTATTAAAATAATTAATTACTTAGTCCCTGGTATTTTTCCCTTCTCATTACATAGAGTTCGTGACCATTATTGCATGAATATATTTTTTATTGTACCCATTTTTTATTCGTTTTTTTCTCTCTCTTTTTATAATTTATTTTAAATTATTCATATAACTTTTCTTGTTTGTTGTCTTGAGCATCCAAAAATTATAACTAATATATGTAATTTTAACAAAGTTATATAACTTATTTTGTATTTCTTTTTGTTTTATATATATCTATGTCCTACTATATTCTAAGTTATAAATCACTTTAATATTGAAAATAGGCATCAATTTCATTCTCTTAATATGATAAAAGAAAATATGACTTAAAATTCAAGAATTTGAGTACTAGTTGTTTAATACCAAAAAAAAAAAAATATAGTTTACATAAAATACATATCTAAGAAATTTGGTAATATAATATTTTTTCTTGATCCACTCACCCAAGTAAATTTTCAGTTATAGGAAGTCAGTTGGGTAGGTTTCGAATTATCTTAATTTATTTTTATTTTGTTGCAACAATTTAACGATAAGGAATGAAAATTAACTTTGATATTGTTTTTAAAGCTTGTTTGTTTTACTGTGAAATTTCCCAATTTGCACCCGCATCTATACAATCTATATTAATTTACAGGAGCTCTTATGGTTCAAGTGATTATGTGTTAATGTTTTTTTCACGAAAATAGCTTCAAATTATTTTTTCAGTTATGATAGAATTAATTCTATAAGGTTGGCCAAAAAAAAATCCATGTATAAGGTTCTATGGAAAAGGAAAAGATAATTAATTAATGTGCTTATGAGAAAGAAGATTGAGTTGTCATAATTAAAAGAGGTATGTTGTGGGAATCAAGAACATAGATTTTTTGTAGTCTTTGACTATGAGGGGCGAATTAGAGAATGATAAAAAATTGCTCTGATGGCAATAATCTCTTCTCTGACAATATCGCTTTATTAATCTGTGGATAATTCTTCAAAACGACAAATAAAAAAAAACGGATGGAGTAATTTTTAATTATCAAAACAAAATAAAACAAAACAAATGAAATAACTTAATCATGAATTTCATCTATCACTCATCCCCAGGTTATAAATATAATATAATCACAGGAAAAAGATAAAATAAAAACCCACCTGCTAAACACTCAAAACCCCACCATATCTTGACACGTGGACAGCAATGTATAGCCTGGACCACCCTGCCCTACATTCATCATCTTTAATTATTTATTTCCCAAAACACTTTTCCTTTCAAACAAAAAATCAAATTCCTCCTCCGTCCTTCACCTTTTTTTTTTTATCACCTTCCTCGACAAATTCCCCCTTCTCACATTCTCATTCACCTTCAATAAATTTAAGGTGAAAAAAACCACTTTTTGGTATATTTTTATTTAAATCTTTTAGCATTTTGGGTTTTGTATTTAAACCTGAATTTTGAGTTCTGGTAGGGGAAGGAGGAGGAAGAGGAAGAGGAAGAGGAAGAGGAAGAAGAAGGGGTAGAAAAATTCAGAAATAAATTCATTCTTTTTTTCTTGTGGGAAATAAAAAAAGATATGGGGATTTGTAGTTCCAAACCCAAACCCTCCCCAGAACCCAATTTTCATTCCTCAGATGAACCTAATAACAACCCAACTTCCGCCAATAATGCCGACGAAAATGCTAATAAAAATCCCGATGAATTCGAGGAGAAAACAAAGAAGAACGAACAAAATCCAGCTGAAGCAGGTAAAAAAACTCCCTTTTTCGCGTTCTACAGCCCGAGCCCCGCGCATTATCTGTTCTCGAAGAAATCTCCGGCGAGATCTCCGGCGCCGGGGAGCGGAACTCCGAGGAGGTTTTTCAAGAAGCCCTTTCCGCCGCCTTCTCCGGCGAAGCACATAAAGGCGCTTCTTTTACGGAGGCACGGCTCCGTTAAGCCGAACGAGGCAGCTATACCTGAGGGTAAGGAGGTTTCGGATGCGGGTTCGGGTTTGGATAAGAGTTTCGGGTTTTCGAAGAAGTTTTATGAGAAGTATGAGCTTGGGGAGGAGGTGGGAAGAGGGCATTTTGGGT
This sequence comes from Penstemon davidsonii, assembly GCA_034814905.1. Lineage (NCBI taxonomy): Eukaryota > Viridiplantae > Streptophyta > Magnoliopsida > Lamiales > Plantaginaceae > Penstemon > Penstemon davidsonii. Next base: position 14,180,002 of record JAYDYQ010002688.1, read on the forward strand.
ATACTTGTAGGGCTAGTTTCAAGAAGGGGGAGCTTAAAGGGCAAGAGGTTGCTGTTAAGGTCATTCCAAAAGCTAAGGTTTGTAAAATGTCTTTCCTTTTTCTTGTGATTTGATTTTTGATCTGATCTGTAGGGTAAAGGGTTTCTTTTATTTATTTTTGAGGTGCAAGAATGGATTTTGATGAAAGTTGAAATTGTGTTTTATTGTCGATTACATGTTATTGGCTCTTAGGTGATTTAGCAAGAGTTAGGTGAACTGATGTTTATATTAATGGGTTTCCTTATATGCGGGACTCTTTGTTTGCTTGAAGCTCAATTTATTATGACGGTAGTGTGATTTTAGTTTAGTTTCTAATTTATACTACTATATGTAAATGTGCTGATGATCGAATTGCGAAAATTGTGTAGGATATTTCTTTGATCTTATAAGTGCCCTGTTTCTTTAATTGTAATGATTCTTTCTATTTCCAGATGACCACTGCTATTGCTATTGAAGATGTAAGAAAGGAGGTGAAAATATTGAGAGCTTTGACAGGACACAATAATCTAATACAATTTTATGATGCTTTCGAAGACCATGACAATGTCTATGTAGTGATGGAGTAAGCTTTTATTGTTTTATCTCAGTCTCGGTTCGTATTCTTTACTTGCTTTTGACAATAGACTCGATACAATAAATATGCAAGATCTTTGCTTGATTCTGGTCTGTCAATATTACTGAACAATCTTTTTGAAAAGTTTCTTACTTGTAAACTTTATTTCTCAGGTTATGTGAAGGAGGCGAACTCTTAGATAAAATACTTTCAAGGTATATTTCGATATTCTATGAAAATTCTATACTTTTTACAAAGATAGAACAGGAGACGGATTTGTAATTTTTTTTTATCTACTGAACCTTTGGAGCTAATGTAATAAGTCTTCATGCTGGAGTAACTATATTTCATTGTCACATAAATTAATTTTTCTCGTTGCTACAGGGGCGGGAAGTATACAGAAGATGATGCAAAGATTGTTATGATGCAAATACTAAACGTTGTTGCTTTCTGTCATCTCCAAGGGGTTGTACATCGAGATCTCAAACCCGAGGTAGGATTTTATATGATATATCTTGAGGTTCAAAAGGCCAATTAATCTTGTGCCTGACTTCTACTCTTGGTCATTTACGCCCAAAAATTTGTTAGTGGTCATGTTTAACTCTAGCTTTTTACTGGATCAGAATTTCTTATTTACGTCCAAGGAAGAAAACTCACCATTGAAGGCCATAGATTTCGGATTATCAGATTTCGTAAAACCAGGTTCCTCCTCATTTGACTCATTTCTTCCTACCTTTTCTGTATTCATTTATCCATCTAAAAACTAAGTTAATTCCGTATACTTATTTGCAGACGAAAGGCTTAATGACATTGTTGGCAGTGCCTATTATGTTGCACCCGAAGTTTTACATAGAGCATACAGTACCGAGGCTGATGTTTGGAGTGTTGGTGTAATATCGTACATACTTTTATGTGGAAGTCGCCCATTTTGGGCCAGAACCGAGTCTGGTATTTTTCGAGCAGTGGTAAAAACCGAACCAACTTACGAAGAACAACCTTGGCCTAGTCTTTCTTCTGAGGCAAAAGATTTTGTCAAATGTTTGCTTAATAAGGATCCTAGGAAAAGAATGACTGCAGCTCAAGCCATGTGTGAGTTTCTTTTTAGCTACTAAACAAAAAAAAATGTTCGTTTTTGGTTAATTAACTTACGGTTTCTTTGCTGCAGGTCATCCGTGGATTAAGAATACTAATGACGTAAAAGTGCCGTTGGATATACTAGTATTTAAACTTATGAAAGCTTATATGCGTTCTTCTCCCCTCCGGAAGGCTGCTTTACGGGTATGTATGTCATAGTTATTATACATAATGACATTATACTCGTTTTTGGTAGTAACTATAGAATAATGGTGAAAATATTAATTATGTCTGTTAATATGAATTTGGGACTTGTTTTGTAGCTAAAGCATATAATAGTGGAAAATTGAGTGAAATGCTAATATACCACCCTATGCTTAGCCTAATTAGCAAGAAACCCCTTGTGTTATTTTTATTACCAAAAAGCCCCCCGTGCTACTTTTTATTAGCAAAAAAAACTTCTCCCAAGCTGGAGTGCATATTTTGCAGAAAAAATGTCAATTATACCCCCATCATAAAATGTGAAAACACCCTATTAATCTAAAATTTTGACTATAATCCCCCTGTTTGCTTGAAAATTGGCAATTGCCCCCGTGTTTACTTACAAAATAGGCAATAACCCTCTTACTGATTTATGAAAAAAATTTAAATGGTTTTTTTTTTGCCAATTAAAAAGAATACAAGGGTTTATTGCTAATAAAAATAGCACATGGGGTTTTTGCCAATTAGGCAAAGCACGGGGGTTATTTTTGCATTTAACTCGTGGAAAATTAGTAAAATGAGGCCAAATTCACAAGTCTGGTTTTCTCATAGGTACCAAATGAGAGATAAATGTTCAATGACATAATCTCACCCTGAACTTTGCTACCAAAAGAGTTCTATTGCATTGCTTCTATTTTCCTAAAACTTTGTAGTCTACAATTTTTGGAAAAAAGGTAAATTCTTGGTCTATGGTTGAATTTGCAGGCTTTATCGAAAACACTGACCGTGGATGAGCTTTTCTATCTAAAGGAGCAATTCACGCTACTGGAACCAACCAAAAACGGCACCATATCTTTAGACAATATAAAAGCGGTCAGTAATTTGCAAATTGATAGAAATAAATCACTTGCTTTGAATCGAAACATAAACTCATCTTCTCCTTTTTCTTTTTGGTTAGGCCTTCAAAAAACACGCAACAGATGCCATGAACGAATCACGAATTTACGATTTTCTTGCATCGGTAAGCTTCATAATACCACTATGCTATGATTTTGTAATAAACTCTGATTTGCTGTCTTTGAGTCCTCTAGTTCTAACTTCTCTCGTCTTCATGTAATGACAGCTTAATGCATTACAATATAGAAGAATGGATTTTGAAGAATTTTGTGCTGCTGCATTAAGTGTACATCAGTTAGAATCATTTAATAGATGGGAACAACATGCTCGTTGTGCCTATGAACTCTTTGATAAGGATGGAAACCGAACTATCATGATCGAGGAATTAGCTTCGGTAATAGCAGTTTTGTACAATCATTAGAAATAGTGAAATGAAAAAATACACAGTATGATTTGCATAATTAGCAAAAACCCTCGTGTTATTTTTATTAGCAAAACCCCATGTTATTTTTTAATTGGCAAAAAAAAACCCTCCCGTACCAAAATGAGTTTTTTTAGCTAATAATAAAATATCACAGGGTGTTTCTTGCCAATTAGGCCAAGCAGAGGGGGTATTTTTGCATTTAGCTCCTTTAGAAACGTATATGCTTCAGGATTTATAAGTTTAGTGAGTAAACTAAAGAAAATGTTTTTCTTGAATTTACTCGTTAAAATCCAAAAATTCGTTTTATGATTTTTGTCTCTCTTTTATTTTTGTTTTGTTCCAGGAGCTTGGCCTTGGCCCGTCTGTTCCCGTTCATGCTGTTCTTCACGACTGGATTAGGCACACCGATGGAAAGCTTAGTTTTCTTGGATTTGTGAAGTTATTGCACGGTGTTTCTAGTCGGTCTCTTACTAAAGTTCATTGACCGGCCCAATAAAGTGCAAACTCGACCCTCAATATTGCTCATGCCTAATGAATGATATTTGATATAGGCGATTTGAGTTATTACCGGTGCCTTGTTTGCACCCGTGTGCAGGGTGAATAGAATCGAGCCTCAAGTTTCTGACGGGTACCCTCATATCTGGTTGATTCTCGGGCAGGCTCTTTGGCTTCGAGATTGGGTTTTGGACAAGTATATATATGTATGTACCATTGTAAAGTTTGTAGTTAAATTTTGTGTTTGATTAATTGCAGGCGCAGCTAAGAACATTTCTCAGCTGGTCAAGTGGTTAGTGAACGTTGTATACATATATATACATTACTAGCGCGGTGCTGATTGCCCCGTTCGATTATGTAATAACTATGGACGTAGCCATTTTGCCTCCCATCTATCAAGTGATTCTAACTGATATACACTTAATGCATCAGCACAAAATTCTTAAAACTCCATTCTTCAATATTGTAGTGCATTATTACAGCAAATCATAGTTCCTTACAAATCATAACATAAAGAAAATCGTAAATTAGGGACCACCAAACTGCTCCTTTAGATAGAAAAGCTCATCCACGGTCACTGTTTCTGATCATGGATTAAAATTTTCATCTTTTCCATCGAAAACATCGAAAAGTTTCCGTTTTTGAATCAAGCGAAACGAAAATAAGATGTAATTCCGAAATTATTTATTTGCCTTGAGACTCTTATTTTCTTAATTTGGTAATCTTTTTTACAATTTTTCCTTAATGTTTTCGAAACATTTTCGAAAATTCTCGAAAAGTTTCCAATATTTAGCTGATCGAAACATACTTTCAAAACGAAATTTTGATCCATGTTTCTGATAAAGCCTGCAAATGCCTGCAAATTCAACCATGGACCAAATATTTACGTTTGGTAGCAAAGTTTAGGGTGAGATTATGTCATTGAACATTTATATCATTTGGTAGCTATGAGAAAACAAGTCTCGTGAATTTGGCCTCATTTTAGTAACTTGCACGAGCTAAATGCAAAAATACACTTGTGATATTTTTATTAGAAGAAAAAAATGTGTTCTTTTTTATTAGCAAAATAATCTGTTTAAAATTCCTTCATAAATCAGTAGGGGGTTATTGTCAATTTTGTAAGTAAAAATGGATTTATTGTCAATTTTTAAAGTTAAATAGGAGGATTATTGTCAAATACTTAGGTATATAGGGGTGTTTTTACATTTTCTGATAGGGGTATAATTGTTATTTTTCTTGCAAAATATGTACTCCAGTTTGGGAGGGGTTTTTTTGCTATGAAAAAATAGCACATGGGGGCTTTTTGGTAATAAAAATAGCACAAAGGGTTTTTTTTATTTAGGCAAAATATAGGGGGTATTTTTGCATTTCACACCAAACACCTGCCAAATCTAAGTAACTAATTTGTGGAGCTGGTGCGAATGCGGGAGCGAGAGCGAGAGCTTTAGAGCGCGATATATTAAGATTTTGACATATGAGAGCGCATGTAGAGCGTCTTTAAAATAATATTATTATAATAATTATATAATAAGGAGTATCATAATTTTTTTATTTAAAAAAAAAAGATATGAAAAATAATGTAATTAGTTTCACACTTCCACTACAAAATTTAGAAGTAATTGTATTGGTGGATAATTAAATAGGACTTGATGTTTTGTTGACTTCAAATGTATAATAATGTATGAAACATAGCTTGCATTTGATCAAGTATATATGTAAATTGTAATTTATATTCTAAAAAGACAATTATGTAACTTATAATATGTGAATATTCATCCATAAAAGTAATGTCATTTCATTGAGTCCATAAAATATGCTCCTATTATAATTAATATATTTAATTAACCTTTTGTGGGTTCTTCATATGCTCACAATTTTATTTTATTTTTTTAAAATCGGGATTATAAATTAACAAAGATGTTGTTATTTGAATATAAAAAAATGTGTTAAACAATCCTGGATAAATTGTTTGCGAATTTTTTGGAATTATTGTGAAAAACTTAAATTTATATCGTAGAAGAAATTAATGTGCAGACCACGTGCAAAATTCTAACAAAAAATGACTTATTGCCTGTCATTTGCCCATGGTTGGTGAAATTAAGAATTATTGTGAAAAACTTAAATTTATATCGTAGAAGAAATTAATGTGCAGACCACGTGCAAAATTCTAACAAAAAATGACTTATTGCCTGTCATTTGCCCATGGTTGGTGAAATTAAGAAGTTTAATTTATGAAGTTAATATTATATACACACTTACACTCTTGATATGTCTTCATATGAGTTTCAGTAAAACCCCAAAATTTTAAAACCCTAATAAATTAGTCCCAGTAATGCATGGAGGTTTATATGACATTATCTTATAAAGTTCTAGATATTTTAATTTAACAAAGATGATGTCATATGAATATAAATAATGTGTTAAAACAATTCTTGGATAAATTGTTAGCGATCTTTTTCGAATTGTTGTGTAAAACTTAAATTGATTCGTCGAAAAAAAATTATGTGCAGACCACGTGCAAAATTCTTGTTAGTCTGGGTTATGGCGGCAATTGTCCCGTGGAGGAGGCCAAGGTCAAATCACAATCGACCCGTGAGTGTTTGTGTGTGTGTGAATGCACTATAAGGCTAGGGTATGCATATTTCCTAACACCAATTGATTTTGGGGTAACTCATGATAGCGTCTGAAGTCCTACAAGTGGTATCCGAGCCAATGTCGGTTCGATTCCCAGCGGGAGCAAGTGCCGAGGGGAAGATTTTTAGTCTGGGTTATGGCATCAATTGTCCCGTGGCGAAGGCCAAGGTCAAATCACAATCGACCCGTGGGTGCTTGTGTGTGTGAATGCACCATAAGGCTAGTGTATGCGTATTTTCTAACACCAACTAATTTTGGGGTAACTGGTAGAGCTTGATGTCCTACAATTCTAACAAAAATTGACTTATTGCCTATCCTTTGCCCATAGTTGGTGAAATTAAGAAGTTTAATTAATGAAGTTAATATTTTGTACACACTTACATTCATACAAGTTTCAGTAAAACCTTGAATTTTCAAAACCCCAATAAATTAGCCTCTGTAATGCAAAGAGGTTTATAGGACATTTTTTTTCGTAGTTCTAGATATTCATCAACTTATTTACAAAATTTTAAATTAGAGATTTTTAAAATAGAAAGTTCATTTAATTATCTAATAAAAGTCTTTAAATGATCATTCTTAGCTATTGTATCATGTTGATATCCACATATGTTTGATGAGGTGATTAGTATAAACAAGGACAATACCTCATTTGTAAACTATCAAAATTTTCATAGCTCACATTCTTAGTTTTTCAAGAATTAGGTTGACTTAATCTGAAGAGTTCTTATAAACTTATTTGACTCATTTTATTAATTTTATTCAACTTATATTTTTAACTTTCTAATTAAATATAATACTATATGTTAGGGGAAAAATATATAATTTATTAAATTGTAAAAACTAAATTACATACACAATTATACATTTTTTGAGAGGCGAGGATCCAAGTTGTCTAGCCATATGACCGACCTTGCTTGTTCATTGACATTTTTACGATGAAAGACATGATTGGTGTATTAAACCACAATCAACATGGCCACATAGTAGGGGCAAACGCCATTCAGTATGCCCGAGGTGCATGACTATGTGCCTACTCCATTTTACATACATGTTGTTCTTTCCAAGATTACTCCATTTTTTGTGCATTATGTTCCTTCCGAGCCTCCTCCATTTTACGTACCTTCTATTCCTTCTGAGCCTACTCCAATTTATGTGCCTTATATATGTTCCTTCCGAGACTACTCCATTTTACGTGCCTTATGTTCCTTCAGAGCCTCCTCCATTTTACGTACCTTTTGTCCCTTCCGAACCTACTCCATTTGACGTGCCTTAAGCTCATTCAGTCCCTTTCGTGCCTCCTAAGCCTAAAGAATCCCGATGCCCTTCTCTGATTGTTGAAATAGTCGTTGACCTTGTCGTCTCGATTGTCATAAACAAATTGTTGACTTAATCTGAAGAGTTCTACAACCTTATTTGACTCTAACTCTCTTAAACATAATATATGTTTGGGGAAAAATATATAATTTATTAAATTGAAATAACTAAAGTACATGCATAGTTATAATTTTTTTAGAGGCGAATAACCAAGAAGCCTAGCCATAGGGCTGACCATGTTTGTTCATTGACATTTTTACGATGAAAGACATGATTGGTGAATTAAACCACAATCAACATGGCCACATAGTAGGGCAAAGGCCATTCAGCAGGCCCGAGATGCATGGCTATGTGCCTACTCCATTTCACGTGTTTGATGTTCGTTCCGAGTCCATTTTATGTGCATAATGTTTCTTCCGAGCCTCTTTCATTTTACGTACCTTATGTTCCTTCCGAGACTACTCCATTTTACGTGTCTTTTGATCTTTCCGAGACTACTCCATTTTACGTGCCTTATATTCCTTCCGAGCCTTCTCCATTTTACATACATTTTGTTCCTTCCAAGCCTACTCCATTTGACGTGCCTACTCCATTTGACATGCCTTAATCTCCTTCCGTCCCGTCTAAGCCTAAAGAATCCCGATGCCTTTCTCTGATTGTTGAAATAGCCGTCGAGGTTGTCGTCTCGACTACCATAAACAAATTTTCCAAGTTTGGCTCATGAATTTGAAAGAAATATATGTGGCTAGATATATAACACAAATATGTGGTTCACTAAATCATATACTAGTATTTATTGTTTATGGTTTTAATTTTCCTAAGGTTATGTAAACCACTTAATATAATTTATAGGTCTAGGAGTGTCTTTTATTTCATATTAAATTATTGTCCTTCACTGTAATTAATTACTTATTATTAATATATGTCTTTTATTTTAGTTAACTGAGTTTTGGAGTTCCTCTTATTAGTGTTCATTTTACTTGCTTACATTTTAACATCAAAGGACGGAAATATAACAATATATTAATATGAGAGAAGTAAGTGTAATACCAAAGTATTAGAAAAATGCACGAGATTTGCACGTAAGGTCAGTTTTACCAGAAAAAATCGAAACAGTGATTGGTATAACACATATTTTGCAAGAGGGACGTAAGTGTAACACTTTTTTTGTTAGGGAAGAAAGCAGAAACAATTTTAAACCTGACGGGTGATTAGTGTGACTACTACTGTTTTAACTAATGTATATTGAGTCGAGCACAAACGATTTTTTTCTCGATTAAACTTGGACTTATAATAAAATTGTTCTGTTTCAATCAACTCTGTTAATTATTTTAGCAGAGTAATCTATTTGATGAGGATGATCCTTTTGACAAATCAAAACTCATATTGATAACCCTATAGGTGTTGCCATCCGTGGAGGCATGTACACGAGCGGGGTGCATGGACCCGTTCAAATTTTAAAGCTTATTTAAATGTTCGGAAAAAATTCGATCCGTCTTAGAACTGAGTGGCAGCCTCGACCCTAGTGGAAGTGCGATGTTATATGAAATTAAATACTTATCTTTATTTTATATATAAAAAATAAGTATAATTTTTATACAATTAAGATTTATTTTCTAATGGACCCTCTAATATAACTAAAAAAATTATGTTAAGAGGTTCCATATTTTATTATATTATTTAAAATATTAATAAATTATTTTTATTAATCTTTAGAATCAAATTTAGACAAATTTGTTATTATAATTTTGTGTATATCCACGAAGTCTAACAAAGTCAAAGGCTACAAGAATCGTGAAGAGCATATTTTCTAGTATAAAGTATATAAAAGATCCACTGGGAAATTGGATTTCAAATTAATGCTACGCTTGATGACTTTATGATTACCTATATTGAGAAAAATGTATTTGAAATTACTTCAAATGACTCAATCATTATACGGTTTCAACCCAGGATACACTTGTAAAATGTTATTGCATCTAGTTGATTATTGAGTTTGAAGTAATTTTGTTCAAATTATTACTATTTTTATTAATATTTTTGTAGAGTAATTTTTTTATTTATATATAAAATCAATATATTTAATTATTTATTAATTTTATAATGACCCCGCTAAAATATTTTTTCCGCTACGCCACTGTGTATTGCTATAACCAAAATACATTAATTATGTATGTGCAGTGAATATGATGGTGATTGTTATCCTAAAGTTGATGTCTTTTTATTTTATTTTTATTTTTCTGAAGTAGTTTAAATGGGTGTATGAGATACTCTCCTCCCAACATGTTCTGCCTTCATATTTTTTAAATTTTCAATAATTTGGGAACAACAGACTTTCTTATTAAATTTTCATAAATTGTCAAATTGATAGTAAAATCCTCTTTAATGTTATTTTAGATACGGATCCTTAATGGATTGAATTGACCTAGATACATTTTTAATCTACAAATTTCGAAATATCAATATTAAACTCTTAATATGTCCAACCCGCCTTAAAAGAGATTAAACCCTAGGGAACCAAAAAAAATTATTAAATGAGAGCAGATCTAATGAACATCTAATCAAATAAAAATCATAATGAATTGGGACAAATTCGTATTTATAAGGCGGGTTGGACACATTAAGTAGATACCTCTCCCAACATGGATTCGAACCTAAATCCGCTACTTTATAGTGACTAATCCCTTTCACTGGACCAATAACCTGTTGTTGGTTCCGTATATATTATTGCAGGAGGAGGGTATGGTCCATTACGAGGGAATTAGCCCTGCTTTGGGCCCATATATTCTGGGCCGACCCACTTTTATGTTGTGCCACTCAATTATGAATTATCTGATAATCCCCCATTGTGTAAATCTGCCTTAATTGCTCAAACCAAACGGGGCTTTATCTGATAACCCCCCATTGTGAAAATCAAATAATAGCTTGGTTACCTTCTAATATAAGCTTACTAGCCTAAAACTCGTGCTATGCACGATTCAAATACACATAAAAGAAAAATAAAAAATTATCTTTAAATAAAAGGCACTAAAAAACATACAATCTTAAACTAAAAGTCGTGTTGTATAAATCAAAATTATTAATTAATGATTGTCATTCATAAAATCAAATATTTTAAAGCATGAAACTTTTTTTTCTTTTTGTTTAAATAGTGCTTATGGAATTTGTTTATGGAAAATATTTTTATTTGGGAGTAAGTTGAAATTAATTCTTAAGCTCACAAAAAGCTACATATATTTATATAGAGGTGTAATACTACTACTCATATTCTCATAGTTGGTACAAAAAATGAAATAGATGGAGATGTAAAGGTAAGGATTATAAAAAAAAAGAAAAATGATGATTAAGATCTAACATTCTTAAAATAGGATATTAGTATATTACAAAAATTAAGATCATCAAAATAAGAAAATACAAAAAAACAAAAATTGAAGCTACATGATTTAAAGATATTAATCAACTTTTAGAGTTCACTTATATGCTATATTTGTGTAAAATGAAAAAGGAAATTCAAAATTTAATTAGCTATTATTTTGTACAATAAATACTAAAATAATGAAGAAATTCAATGTGTGATAATTCAGTGAACAAATATAAAAAATTTAAACATGATTTACATCATAGTTCGAAAAATATGATGTTCAAGCACAATCACTAATTAATACATATAATTTATGAAGGAAATATGAAGATAAATACTATGACAAAATAGTTTTTATCTAACTGTTACGAAATACTAAGATGTAAGATGCAAATAATCTACACATATGAAGTATTCCATGATAAGCAATAATGGAAGAAAAAATATATAAACCAAAAATCATTTGACCAAAAATATAATTTATTATTTTTCTAAACAATTAAGTTGTAAATACATGACAAAAAGCATTTTGAGTGTAAATTATAATTTTTGTAATAGAGTAAAAGAGATAGCATAAGATAACACAAAAACTATTATAGAAATCAACCAAGATCTAGACCAAGAAAGTGGCCATGCATAATTAAAATTAAATTTTACAAACAAACGTATTTATACTTGCTATGGCTGAATGAACATAAACAATTTGTTTGGTTTAAATTATAACTAAAATAACAAAAGTACATAATTATATAATTTCTTATGGAAGGAACATATGACAAAATACATAAAAATTAAAAAGTCAATTGTTTAAAGTTTAAAACAAATTAGTCAGCTCGATTTGTTTATCACACAAGAACAAAAGATGAAAACTAAAAAAAACGCAATGAAATAATAAAACAATTAAAAAAAAACAAAAACATAGAAATCTTGTATGAAAATTAATAAATAATAAATACATATGAAATTTAACTGAATAAACATATAGTAGAAAAAAATATAAAAGATAATAAAATATGAGAGTTTTTATCACATAAGATCATAAAATTGTACAAAAGAAAAAAAATGAAATTATTTCTATAAAAATAAAAATACACACACTAAATTAAAATATAAAAACCTTGTACAACATGATATATTGTAATCATAAAAAATGAGAAAAAAAAAAGATAGAAAAATCGAAAGCTTATCACATATGATCATAAAACTAAACAAAAGAAAAACAATATAATTATTTCTACAACAAAAATAATAAAATACAAATAAACATGAAATTAAAATATAAAACCTTGTATAATCATATAAAAATAAAAAGAAGAAGAGAAAAATCGAAAGCTTCAAAGCTTTCAAGTCATAGTATGAAGAAGAAAATTAAAATAATGGCTTTCATGGAAGAACCAAAGAGAATATCATTTTCAGTATTCAAAAGATGAATATAAAAGAAACATCCTTATATTCTAGCTCAATAACTCTTGCATCTCTATAACTGTAGCTTATTCAGGGGAGAAATTTTAGGAATTAATAAAGTTTTTTATTATTTTTTTGGTGAAATTATATATGGGAGTATGTAATTACATGATTAGTACTAATTGACATGATTTATGAAAATTATCGATATTATTACCTAAATGATAACATTTACAGTTAATATAAATTCCATATAATAATTTCAACCAATCAAGAGTTTTTCACAAAATAAAATAATTCAAAACTCTAGAAAAATAGGATTTTAGTCAAAATGCTCAATTGGAGTCAACACCCACCCTTCAAATATATATATGCATATGATGTCTAGTAATTTAATAAGTGTTGTGTTTCTTCTTCAAACCAATTTATATATTGCACCATAGAGCAAAAGACAAAAACACCCCCTCTACTTTATCTAACTCCCAAAAATCCCTTTGTGTTATTTTAACTCCCAAACCCCCTCCCCTGTGTTTGGTTTTAAATACCACACTCGACCCAAATAGTATATACTTATAATTTTATTTTTGACTTTTGGTAGAATGACAAGATTACCCCTATGTGTTTGTTTTTTTTTTTTTTAAACTTATTTATTCTTTTTGAAAAATTAAGTATATACTACTTGGGTCGAGTGTGGTATTTAAAATCAAACACAGGGGGGTTTTGGGGATATAAAATGACACATGGGGGGTTTTTTGGGAGTTAGACAAAGCATAGGGGGTGTTTTTGTCTTTCGATGTCAGGGGTAAAATTGTCATATCAAAAGCAAAATGTGAACAAATACTTGCAATTTTGGCGTTTGAAACACACTCTCTTTTTTGGGGGTGTATTTGGCACTTATTTGAGATTACGGGGGAATTTTTGAGAGTTAAAATAACACAGGGGGATTTTTAAAAGTTAGACAAAGCATATGAGGTGTTTTTGTCTTTTGCTCTGCACCATATGCTGAAAAAGCACGGGTGATAATTATTTTTCTGATATCAACATTAAAGATAATGATTTCTAGATAATATCATGATACAATCAATGTAAATAACAATGTACATATTCAAGTTTTAATTATCGCAACACGACATTATATACTATTATAGATTTCTTAATATGATCTTTCTGGTTTGATATTGTTATATATAACAATTATGTGACGCACGGACCAAATTACATTGCTACGAGAAACCAACAATTAATGTTAAGATGTATAGAGAATAATGGCTGTCAGTGGGTGAATTTTAATTCGATTTCAGTCCTAATTATATTTGATCCCATTTATTAAAAAAATTATTCATCTATAAATTCGATGGATTTGGTCCGATTAAAAAGATCCATTCTTCAAAATATGTGGTGTGAATACGGATATAGGTCCATCTGATCCATTAAGAATCCGATTACGAAAATAAAAATGTGTGCGTATATGTATATATATATATATATATATATATATATATATATACTTTGATATATATCATTTTTATGCATATTTTTATTTGAGTTAATTTTGATATATTAATATCAATTCAATTGTTTTACAACGTGATTTGTTAAATTATTGGAATTAAGTGGTTAAAAGTATCGAAAGTTAATCTTTCAAATATAAAGATTTTATAAGATTCAAAAATTAATTGAAATCCAACTGAATTCGGACAAGATCTGAGACCGAACCAAAACTGTTTCGATATAAATGGAGCCGAATTCGGGTCAAATTCGATTCAATTCAAATTTGACCTATTGACCACCTTAATTAAGAATATATACATGCCATGATAACACTATTATAATGAGATAATTGCACTTGTGGTACCAAACTATATACCGATTCTCACTTATGGTACCATAAACATTGAGGTCGACACATTTGGTACCACAATTTAAGAAATCAATCACTGTTGGTACCACCGTTAAAAATGGACATTGACTGATGACGTAACAGTTAAGTTTTATTGAAAAATCGATATCATTACTTATGTTGACTGACAATTATATCCCTAACATTTCAGGTAGTCAAAATAACCCCATATTTTAAAATTTACTGAAAATTTTAGTCCACATTGTTGCCCAATTTCAAAATTGACTCGAACAAGACACGAGCGGACTAATTTAGAGATTTTACTTATTATCTTTACATATTTATTTAACTAATTTAGTTTTATAAATAATATTAACAGACCAAATAATACTTTAATATAAATTTATTAAAATATTAATTAAATCTAAAATTTATATAATAATATTAATATATTTAGTATTTATTAAAAAATAAAGTTATATATTATTAATAAAATAATTATAATTTAAAAAAATAAAAAATAAGCTCCATTCCTACCCCAACCCCCCCACCCCAAACCCAACACCCCGTAACACTCCAAATTGGTCAGCACGTGTCTTATTCGAGCCAATTTTGAAATTGGGCAACAATGTGGACTAAAATCGTCAATAAATTTGAAGATGTGGGGTTATTTTGCCACCCTGAAATATTATGGGGTTGAATTATCAGTCAACATAAGTAATGGCATCAATTTTGCAATAAGACTTAACTGCCACGTCATCACTTAATGGTGATTTTTAACTGCGGTACCAAAAGTGATTCAATTTCTTAAATTATAGTATCAAATGTGTCGGCCTCGGTTTTTATGGTACCACAAGTGAGAATCAACATATAGTTTGGTACCACAAGTGCAAATCTCTCCATTTATATAGGTGAACTCTGATTGGACCAAACCATTTCCCACACAGCCCTAAGGGCCTATTTGGTTAGGTTTTGCTCGATTTCGCTTGGTTTAGATTTCGAAAAACTAGTTTGGGTGGTTTCGACGCGACCTTTTAAACCCTATTTGGACTGATGTTGGGTTTTAGGTATTGAAAAAGTTGAAGTCCCATGATTGAGCTTGAATATTGAGTTTTAGAGAAAAAAAATAGGTGGTAAATACTGTCAATTCAATGTATTTTATAGAAGAAAGTAAGTAGTATGTATCAAATCATTTATCTTTTGTATGTTTGAGATTTATTATGAATGCGTTTCTTCATTAAATTTTGAGAAATTGATGGAAATTGCTTATGTTCTTGTAAGAATTTGATGAAACTGAAATATGATTTCTACTTTCCTTCGATATGGGTTGCTGCTAAATTGTGTTCATATGGGGAAATTAATTCATTCACGTGGTTAGAGAAAGTAGAGGAAGTCTCTGATTGCAATAGTTTGCTTGAGATTCTTTAATCAAATAGAGTTATAGCAGTAGTTTCATAAATTTAAGTCTCTTTAGTTATCCGTTTGGATTTTGAATTATGAACGACTTAATCAGTCTTTCTTGTTTTCAGTTATAGCAATAGTTTCATCGCGAAGCTTTAAATTAATTGCTCTCCTTTCATGAATATTTCACGATAAAGGTGGCGTGGTTAACAACTTCTATTTGCATGTAAGGAAAAATCTATTTTACCTTCAATTATAATATACTTTGTTTTGCATTGATTAAAAAATTTAGAATGCTAGATTATTATCAAATTCAAATCCTTATTCACATTATTAATGTCTTATTTTATTTACCAATATCCAATATATTGTTAAGAAATAGAATACTAATCATATATCGAGAGAAAATGACATCAGAACCTGACATAAAGAAATAAGAACCCTTCTATATCAAATTTTCAATTGAAAAATCATGTATAAATTCTTGAGTTGTCATGTAAGAATGTTAAGTAAATACAAAAACAACTGGTCTCGAATACCCAAAGCCAAAAGAAAGATGAGTTTTTTGTGCAAGAGTCAAGAGTGGTGATTGGAGACGGTAATAATTGAAAATACAAGCCTACAATTTACAATTGCCAATTAGATATTAATTTTGAATTTACATCAATTTTGTAATTTTAACTACTTAAAAACAAGAATATTTCATTTATCACTAGAACTTTTTTAATTTATTATTATTATCTAAATGTTAAATACGTGGAAAAGAGAACCAATATGAAAAAGTTAGAAATTTTTCGCCGGTTCTTTGATATTTTCCCTCTTTTCTGGACTCTCTAGAACCTCTAGAAAGAAATTGACAAGCACTAAATTCAGAAATTGAATCACACGAGGCCATTTACCTTGAAATCTGGTCGAAATTGAATCAAGTTATTGCATTTTCTTGTGCTGCAAAGAAGTCCGATTCTTCAATTGCTGGAATTTCCAATGTCAAAGAAACGTAATCTCATCGAAATATCGGAAACAGAATCGGAGTCGGAACCGGAATCTGAATCTGAATCCGAATCATTTATGACGGAGAGTGATGATGACGAAGATGTTGAGGAAATCAATTCCTCCAATTCTAGGTATGAAACTCAGTTGTTATATCCTATGGATGATTTTTGAGTAACACTCTCATTTGTCTGCATGTCAGTATAAAGCAAATCCTGTTATTACTATTACTATTATATTATTGTTGTTAATAGTGTTGTTTTTGTTGTTAGTTTATTCATTAGAGTTATTATCTTGTTGGTCAGTGATGATGATGATGATGAAGATGATTATGATGGTGATGATTATGATGATGATGAATATGATGATAATGATGACAATGGTGACGGTTATGATTATGATAGTGATGTTAATACAGGGAGTGAATGGGATGACTCTGAAAATGAAGAAGAGGATGATGTACATGTTGATAAAGATGATGGA
This sequence comes from Penstemon davidsonii, assembly GCA_034814905.1. NCBI lineage: Eukaryota > Viridiplantae > Streptophyta > Magnoliopsida > Lamiales > Plantaginaceae > Penstemon > Penstemon davidsonii. Next base: position 14,197,112 of record JAYDYQ010002688.1, read on the forward strand.
GATTTCATGTTCAACAAAGTCATCCAATATATTAGAGGTCTGGGCATTTGGCCATTTTCTGATACTCCTAGGAACTTGAGAAAATGATTCAGTGTTTTATAAGTAGTACCTGTAGAAGTGGTAGTAGTATACAATTTCTATTTTATAGAATTGATATAACTTATTTCTTGTATATGACATTGTAATTTCACATTGAGTTTCTCAGATAAAGTATATAGACATGTAGAGAAAATTGTTTAGTTGAATTATCTGTATGTATCCTCCAGGAAAAAGTGATCTCCAACAACTGAAGTTGGCTGAATGTAAAGTGTATCTTCGCAGGCATGGTTTAAGACTGTCAGGAACTAAAGAAGAGTGCATTGAGAGGATCAAGGAGCATTGGAGGTTAGTGGTTTGGGACTATATAACATGGATACTTTTTCTGGAGTTATCATTTGTAGATGAGGTTCTTGTCTTTTTACTTTTCCTTTACATTAGGTGACATGAATTGCAGGCTCTCTAATAACATTTCCTTACATTAGGATAAACAAATTGTACGCTCATTTTTTATTTCTTGTTTCATAAAATGGCTACGGATAACTTGAGATTATGATTTTTTGTCTTCTATTAGTTCTTTTACATTATTACTTGAGATTGGTAGTTAGTTTGGAGTCGTGTGAATGATATTGATAACTGTTCCTGTCTGCTCAAACTTTTTTTTTTTATTCATATGTTTCCTTGTTCCTCGTTTACTCTCAAATGTTTGAGAAACTTGGTATTTTTTAACACATTAAGTAAACGTCCTTCAAATCTGGTTCTTTTGCTGAGCCAATTTCTCATGAGTGTGATATTTCCTGTGAAAAGCAAATCATAATAGTTGAGAACAAAGTCCACATTTGCTATTTTGAATTATTAGATATGTTAATATTAAGTGATACCTAAACGAGTAGTATATAATAGTGTAAGTATGGTTTCCATATTTGCGTTTTCTTTGGTATTTCCACAGATTAAAAGGTGGAAAGGGTGAATCATTATATCCCAGATCATCATTTGTAGTTGACTGCACCGGTACTATTCATTAAATTGTTCAAGGTTTTAATTTTTCGCAAATACTTATTTTTCTTCTAATTTGTTATCATCTTGACTTTCTTCTGTCCAGGTGATGTATGCAAGGGAGATGTTGTTCTGTTCAGTCAGAAAGTATATCAGAGGCATTGCAACTCTATTGCTCTATGATTTGGTATATGGTTTGTTTCCTTTTATTTTCTCTTTGATTGATCATGTGAGTTTGAACAGCTTTGATAAAATGACGAGACAAGGAAGACTTCTGGGAAGAAGGACTGTCGCTGGTAGGATTGTAAAGGAAAGCTATGGTGCTGCCAAACAACAACATACCTTCACTGTAAGTCCACGTATGGTTAAGGATTGGAGAAACTCAAAGACAGAATGCGAATCATTATGGAAGAAATATTGACCTTCTTAGTAATTTTTCTCTCTTATAAACCACTTCTATTTTGATTATTGAAGTGATCTTAATTCTTGATACTAACCAGGTTGAAGTGCTGTGGAGCAGAGGGGCCAAGACATTAGCTCCACTTTTCCCATTACTTGTGAAGGGCCGCAACCTCTATAAATTGAGGACACATAGACAAGTGATTCATCTAGACCTAGCAAAATAACATTCGTCAATTTAAATGATGTTAATAAACTTGTTTTGTTTTCTTTCTGATGTATCAGTATTGGAAGAATGAACAAGAAAGATTGAAAGTGCTTGCTGAGAAGCACCAACGTGGAGCTGCAGCAAGAAATGTTAGAGCTATGAGAAAGACAAAAATGGTGACAAAGACAACTAAATCCTCAACGCAAAAGGGTAAGATGTGTGTTCCGAGATCGAATGTGTCTGAATGTATCTTGCTCTTTGTTCCTTCTCACAGTACCTCAAAAACTATTTTATTATCGATTTTGCTGTCTGATGATAGGTGCCAAACGAAGCAAGCATTTTCATCATTTAGGTCCTTCTGGAACAAAAGAGACGAGTCATGCAAAGAAGAAACGTGTAAGTAAACATGGAAATCCCTTGGCACTAAACAGTAAACGAAAGCCTCGTAAAAAATCGGCTCCATTTCAAGCATCAAGTTCAAAACAGACTCGAGATTTGAGAGGTTCTGCATCTCATAGAAGAGATCAAAACTCGATCCAAGACAACCAAGTTAGAGAACCCCCATATCTCCCATATAACCCCATCCCGTTTAATAGAGGAAGTTCAATAGAAACTGGAGATATGAGAGGTTCTGCATTTCCTTGGAGAGATCAAAACCTGATTCACGACTACCACTTTAGAGAACCACCTTATGTACCATACGATTATCATTCGCATAGAGAACTGCGTCCCTTCCCTTCTAACAGAGGTTCTTCCTCTACAGCTAGAGTACCTTATTCCTCCCACCCTAATGTAAATTCTGTTCCAAAGCCTGTTTCAGAATGGCAAGAATATAGGCGTGGAAATTATTCACATTCTAGTCATGCAAATGATACGAGAAATTTCAAACGCTTCCCTAGATAATTGGGCTTCCAGTTCTTTACTCTACACCCACGACACCCGTGCATGGAGCTAGTTAAGGACACAAGTATTGGAATGCATAGTTCTTGGAATGTTTTGCAATCTGGCTGGACAATAGGTACGGTACTGAATGCCATTTACCGAAGATTTTATGTCGAAACTTTTTCTAAAGAAATTGCATGTGCTTGTGATGAATATCGAGTTCTAGTAACTCAAAATCAACACATGAATCGATGAAGAATGTCTGATAATTGCTAATTGCTGTATGAAAATTTAAAGAGCAATGGTTATGAAATAGTGAATCTTATTCGCAAATTGGAAGGCTTGTTTGAATAGTGGTCGTAACATATCGTAATGAAAACATTACAATGTTTCATTACAAACTCGTAGAGAGTAGAGACTATATATTAACATGTTGAAGTAACAACTTTCACGTAGCTTTTTCGTTTTAAGGTACACACATGTACCTTAAAATTGAAATCTGAATTTCTAAAATATTTCTATTTTCATGTCGTAAAAGAAAAAACAATTATAGTTCGTGAAAGAACACCAAACTCAGATAATTTGTTTCAAAATATATATCCACGAAATTTTAAATCGTACCAAAATTTCAAAAGTAGCTGCTAAATCGCACAAAAATTGACTGAATTGTGCGTACATAATCGCTTTTCTGGCGTGTTACAGAACTTTCAGAAAATATGGTTTCCGATTTGGAAATTGGATTGACAAAAATAGATTTAGGAATAGCTATGTATGTGCCCATAAATAATAGGAATAAAAGAAGAGCCAAATTACTGGTGATTAGTTTAGTGGAAGGGATTAGTCACTACAATGTAGTGAACTCAAGTTCGAATTCCTAATGGGAAAGATTTCAACTCAATGTGTCAGACGCGTACCATTAGAAAAAAAACAAATATGTGAGGGAATAAGGTTCTTAAAAAAAAAAAACTGGCCGTGCTGATCCGATCGCTAGGGAATAAGGTTCTTAAAAAAAAAACTGGCCGTGCTGATCCGATCGCTTTGATATTGCTTGAATTGGAATTCTCTAAAGACTTCATCTGATCTGAAATGATTCGATATTGATCAAAATAATACATACAAGATCCAGACACAAGTAAGACTGTCAATTGAGTTGGGCTTACTGGAAGCTCGATGTCTCGACCTGATAAAAGTTGACCCAAACCCGAATAATTGTGAGTCGGACTGAGTTTGAGTCATTATATTAAATTCGATCAATTTATGAGCCGAGTTTGAGACTTATATAGCTCATCCTTATTAAAACCCGAATACATAATTATCTTAAATATTACAATAAATTATTGGTACTAAAATTATAGTATACTAATTACTACTAGGTTTAAGTTTTAAAAATGAGCAGATCTATTTTAGAGTTACGTAAAGAAGAGAAATGATGTAAAAGATAGCTCAGTTTATGTCAAAACATTTTAATTATTTGAGATAAGTAATGTAAGAGATACGTTAGTTTATGTCAAAATTAAAATATAGTTTTAGGTTTTTTTTTATTAGATAAAGTACTTATAGCATTTTAAAATTTCAATAACATACATAAATTAGTTTCTTCTAACAAAAAAATTAACACGAATTTTAAATTTTCAACAAAATATAAAATTTAAATTACATAAATCGATATATTTAAATATCTTAATTAATAATTTTTTTTTACAAAATTAAAAATCAATTCAAGTGTTTTTGTAAAGTACAATATTTAATATCTTTTATTTAAATAAATGTCTAATTGAATAAACAAATAAATTCAATAATAATTGACAATAAATTAATTAAAATACATATATAATTAGTTTTTCCTTTTCAGGGAAAAAAAAAAAACCCACCCCCAAATCCCTACCCTATCCAGGCACCCCCACTTCCTAGGTCGGACGACCTGGGAAGTCGGGGGTGTCGAGGATAGGGTAGGGTTAGGGTGGTGGTTTTTTTTAAAAAAAAATTAATCATGTGTTTTAATTGTAATTATTATTCATTTTGAGGGTATTTTAGATATTTCACAATTTTAGTCACGGTTGACTAACGACCATTAGGTCAAGGGGGTCTCCCTCTAATTTCTGAAACGTTCGGAGGTTTTTGTAATACAGCTAAACCTTGGTTTTATGGGTGTAAATCACTCATATTTAGGGTGTGTTTGCAAACTCTTCTTCAAACAGCTTATGAGCTTTTCTGATCTCGAAACTAACTATTTGGTATTTGAGAAATTAGCTTCAGCTTCAACTTATCGCAAAATAAGTTATTTTAAGGTCATAAGTTATAAGCTTCTCAAGAGGTGCTTCCGATTGTACTGAACTTAACTCAGAACTCCAGCAGCAAAAGCAGACATAATTAAAGGGGTCCTTTATGTCAATGCAAAAATCAAGACGTGTTTGCATCTACTTCTCTAAAAGGAGCAGTTGTTTGTGAAATTAATTCTTACCCGATTGAATTTGACCACATTCATCCAATCATAAAACAACTTAATTTATTGCACTTGTTTGATTGAAGAGTATATTAATCAATTAAGGCCCTGTTCGAATGCCCTGATTAGACCCCAATTGGCTGAATCGGCCCAGACAAAAAGGAGCAATTTTGTGTTCGGTTGGGCCGATAATTTTCTGGGCAGCCCGTAGTTATCGGGTGAACTGGTGGGCCACCCCACCTAATTGGCCCGATTACAATCTGTGGGTTGGACCAGATATTATTTAATTGGGCCAGATATCAAATAAATGAGACAAAACTGCCCCTAGATTTCGAACTTATTACATAAAATTGCCACTAAAATAATCTGATGGATTAAAAGAAAGTCTTCTTCTTCATCTTCATTTCCCACCTCCATTTTCATTTTTCCTCCATCCTAGTTCATGGTGAGAACCCTAAAAATTAAAATATTTTATTTTTCTTTTTTTATTTTTGTCTCTATTATTGTTTACTCTTTTGTTAACAAGAACTAAGAATTAATTCTTGACTACTCAAGCTTTCAAATCTATTTTAATTTGTTCCATTTTTTTTTTTTTTTTTTTTTTTTTAACATAGCTCAAGGTTAAAGGCACTTGAACAAGGACAAGAAATAGGGTAAGAACACATTACCCATTTACTTCCTATGTTTTGTATTGATTTTATCTTTGATTGTAATGTAATTTTTTCCCCAAATTTTTTTTTTCTACTGCTGTTGTTGCCGTTTTGTTTGTTTTTTTTTTTTTTCTTTTCAATTAACTGTTATTAGTTGTAGTGTGGTACTATTGAATGATGTATGGTGTCTTACATATTTTATTTCCAATGCTTATGTATTTTTTTCCTTTCTAGTTTCTTTGGACAATTTTTTTTTTTTACGATATGTTTGGAACAATTTTCATATATCTAAATTGAAGTTCTTGGCATATCAAATACAGAATACCGCTTGGGTATGGATTCGGGGAGGAACGAACAACTCCTAAATTTCTTCCGCCAATTTTTTTGGAAATGTGTTATAATAATATGTTTATGTCTCATTGCACACGAAGCACACTCTATTTCCCAACCGTCTAATCGAAAGAGAAAAAGGTATAGCATCATACGTAAAAAATACAAACAAGCCAAGTATTTACATCGCGTAACCACCAAGACGGATGTTAAAACTAAGGCTGTATTAAGGTTCACTATGACTTCTTTTAGTAAGCTATATAGTTTATTGCATAACCTTGGTGATCTAAGGGATACAAAAATGTTTGAATGATTTACATATTATGTCTAAAATTTGCAACACAATTTGCAAACATTTTTGAGTTAAGGTTGTTGGGAAGTTGTATTGCAAAAATTTGAAAATCACCTACTTGCCATCCTAATTGCAATTTTTTTTTTTTTTTACTTTTAAGTCATTGTTTCAGTGAGTCAATCATTTATTTTTTAATTTTTGTGGGCTAACATTGCTATTCTACAAGATATACACGGCCAATTGCTTTGATTAATAGCAAATATTTTTTTTTTTTTTACTTTTGGTTCAGTGAGTCAATCATTTATTTTTTAATTTTTGTGGGCTAACATTGCTATTCTACAAGATATACATTTCTTGACCTGGGTGTTTTCAAAATTTGATCCAATGGTCGAGAATGAGATAGCAAATGAAGGGCCAGATTTAAATTAACATAAGGGCAAAATGGTAATCTCAGTCAAATCGGGTAAACCGAACACAATATTAAATAATTGGGCCAAGGTCCAATAAACACAAATTAATCTGCCAAACGGGTCATTAAATAGTTGGCCCAAATTGTTTTATCAGACCAAACTAGATATTGGCCCGATTGTCATCAGGCCAAACGAACGGGGCCTAACTAAAATAAATCAAGAATCAAGATAAATTAATATTCATTTGGGCTGATGACAGACGGTCCTGTCTAATAGTTGCATGAACCCAACTCAGCACACTAGCAGCTTGATCCATCCAGTCAGCCCAAAGGGCTTAATTGCCAATTAACTAAAATATTGGGGTCTTCTCAGAATTTACTCCTTTTACTTGGGCCATTTCATGAACTTTCCGTTTCTTACTGTTCTCTTCATTTTCTTTCTTTCTCATAGTTTCTGATCTACTTTACCTGGATCGGAGTTTCTTCATATTTTCAAAATGATCTGAGTTTTGTAAAAGTAGTAATTGAATCAAATTTGATCCTTAATCTAGAATTTATAGCTGAAAGCATCCTCCAATGGAGTGGACAACGGTACAGCATTTGGATCTCCGGCATGCGGGTCGGAGCTCCAAACCCTTACAACCACACGCCGCCGCATTCCACCCGACTCAGGCACTGGTCTCCGCCGCCATCGGCACTCACATAATTGGTACCTGTTCCTTCTTTCAGATAAATTCTGTGTACCGAATTTAATTATGCAGAAACGGAATTTAATTTAATTGTGTGTGTGTGTATGTGTTCCAGAGTTTGATGCATATACAGGAAGCAAGATCGCATCTGTGGACATAGGTTCGCCAGTTGTTCGCATGGCGTATAGCCCTACAGCTGGCCATTCAGTGATTGCTGTACTTGAGGTCAGTGCTCAGTTTTTTATGGATAAATGAAGGTAATCAGAAGCTAAGGTTTCTTTTTAGATGTTTAGATAGGATTGAAGTCCTGGAATTAAACGAGAAAATGCTTCACTTATTAAGAATGATTTGGTTACATGATACATTGCATAGTGTGAGTGGAGATGCTCTTTCGATAAAGACGAAAGGCAAGTTATAGAGGGATCTATTGTACATTAAAAGAAAAATAAGCATGAGCTAGTGTTAATTTGAGCTTTCCCTCTCACTCCACTTATCCAAACATAAACACTGAAAACAGTTCCTTCCCTTTTGTATTCCCCTTGGACTGGATTTGAGGTTAAGGGAGAAAACTATGGGACAAATGGCCCATATAGGAGCTTTTAATTGTATTATTTGTTCAATATTTTTGCTCAATACTATACTAAAAGACCCTTCTATGTGAAACCATTAATCTTTATTTATTATAGAGTTTATCATGATATCAGTAAAAGAAGAAATTTGATTTCTGAGGCATATGCGTTTTGGAGCATATTGATGGAAACTGTTGCCTTGTAGAAATAGGAAATCTTTTTGTTTACTTTCTTAGATTCCCAGGATTGCATAAGTGCTCTTGCTAACTTTTTCTTTTTTCTTTTTTAATTTGTTTGTTTTTAATCTTTGGAGGTGAGGGTTTCCCCCCTCCCCCAATACCTTAGATGCTAGATTTTAACTAGTTTGGACTTGTGCGTGAATCTATTCCTATCTGAATTATTAGTGCTAGAATTTGATCATCACCAGTACTTGTTTGTTGTTCAAATACCACTGGGCACACTAACAGCTTCGTTTTGTGAATGCGAAGTCATGCAATTGTGATATGTATGTTTTTTTTTTGTTCCATGATATTCTCTTTTAATATATGGTCATGTTTGTTTTTCAGAAATTTTTGCTTTCTTATTCCAACATTCCTTTATTTTTCCTTTCCATTCACATATGTCTTACAGCTGAGCTTTAGCAATCTATCCCCTATCTTTCTATATGTTTCTCCAACTCGTGTTTTTTTCAATATACAATAGATCCCTCTATATCTAACTTTTCCCTTCCGTCCCTATCCGGAAACAAGTGCATCTCCAGTCACACAATGCAATGTATCATGTGACCAAATCATTCGTAATAATTCAGCACTTTCTCAGTCCATGCCTTCAATTATGGTTCATATCTAAACATTTATCAAATATAAAAGAAACCTTTGCTTCTTATTCTCAATTCTACCTTAGTGTGTGTGTTTTTATATATATATATATATATATATTGCTCCACAACTGATTAATTCAGTTCAATACAATATTAAACACAAGTGGATGACATTTGTTTTACTTGCAGGATTGTACAATACGGTCCTGTGACTTTGACAGTGAACAAACTTGTGTGTTACATTCACCTGAAAAGAGGACAGAACAGATTTCGCTGGATACTGAAGTCCATCTCGCCTTGACTCCTCTTCAACCTGTCGTGTTTTTTGGTTTCCATAAGAAGATGAGTGTAACAGGTTGAGCCAATATGATTTCCTTATCATTATTTTCTTTTCCTGATTTTGTCTTTGAACAATGAGATTTTCTTTCTTTGAAATCCCTTCTCCCATATGAACACCAGATGCACACACTTAACACTTATTGCTAGCGACTCCCCGGAATTCTGAACTGTAGATCACGTAGACCCCACATATGGAACCCACTTATACAGCAACCAAAAAACAGGTCCAGAATAACTAATCCAGGGGGGAGGGATTGCAGTGTCAAGGAAAACTAAATAAGGGGTGTTTGAGAAATCAATTGTTGAATCGACACAGTGCCTAAAGTGTTGATGTAGAAATTACTGTGCTATGTTCTTTCTTGTGCCTTTACTAAAACAAATGGTGATTATGTTGGAATTTATCTATTCGAGATGCAACAATATTGATGCATTCTTCAGCTTTGCTCTGTTGGTGGTCTAGACTCTAGACTTGGAGCCTTCTCTCTCTTGGAGTAGCTCAATTACAAATCACTCAAGACTTTCTATTTATACTAGACTTTGAAATTCTCTAAATACATTCATAATATACATGACTAATGTATAACCACTTTCTTGGAAATAGCCATTACTTGAATCTAAGTGACTCTTCATTAAAATCATTTATCATGAATGTTTAATTATTTACAACATATTAGAAATTCACATGGACTTGTAATCCATTTAGAATAGATTATAATGACAACGCCAGTTGTGATTGCTGATTAAGCTGTGATGCAGTAGATGGCATGATTAAGCTGTGATTGCTGATTAAGCTTAATTACAATGATTAAGCTGAGATGCAGTTGATGGCATGATAAATTGATAATAGTAAAAATTTAACAAGAGTTAAAAAATAAATATCTCCATATTTACTAAACTGTGATCGACCAAATCTCACAAAAAATCAGAACTCATTATCTATGAATGCCCACAAAAATGAGTTCAATATTCTTTACACTGACACATTCCAGCCTTTTCAAATTATCTGAATAGACTGGTAATTGCCACCATAGTATATTGGTAGAATGTTTATAAATCTCTGGAGCAAAAGATGAGTAGTTATTGTTTTTTATGTCGTCATTTCCGTCACTGCCAAACAATCCAATAAATAGGACCCTCTTGCATTTATTCTGAATTACTAATTTGGTCAGTTATATCTTACCGAGTTAGTTTAGGCACATGTTCTTAGATTTATAATTATTTGCTTTTGTCAAGTTGTTGGAACTGTGGAAGGAGGAAGAGCACCAACCAAAATAAAGACTGATCTGAAGAAGCCTGTCGTCAATATTGCTTGCCATCCTCGCCTTCCTGCTCTGGTAAGGTTCTTGATTGGGAAACAGCTTTATTTATTTTGATTTGACTTTGTCATTATGTAATCAGAATTTATTTAGTTTTTTTTTGCCCCTATTTCGTTGACAGTATGTGGCTTATCAAGATGGGTTGATTCGAGCTTACAATATCCATACATATGCTGTTCAGTACACCCTACAACGTAAGCATTGATCAGCACTTTTATGTTTGTATATTCCTTCATTCTGCTGAAACACATGGTAGTGTAACTCCATCGAATTGTTCATTTGAGACAGATTAAATTTATAATGTGTTGATGCCTTTGCAGTTGATACCACTATCAGGCTACAGGGTGCTGGAGCATTTGCATTTCATCCAACGTTGGAATGGATTTTTGTTGGTGATAGACGAGGTACACTGTTGGCATGGGATGTATCCACCGAAAGACCATTAATGATCGGAATGTGAGTTATACATTGACCTATTTTATTATCCTTTGTCTCGCACATGATTTTGTATTCTGTTACTGTATCACCTAGTTATCTATCTGAGCGGAAGGGTTGTGCATCAGCTCTTGGTTGAGAAACATACCTTCACTAAAACTGTTAGCACTAACTGTACCTCCACCCTCCACATGGTTGGTTAGTTTGCCTGGAATACTATTGTTCCTTTACTATTATTGTGTCTATTACTATTCGTACGATTTTCCTGATAAGGAATTAAACATATATGAGTGGATATGACACGACTCACTGCCTCCAGCTTCTTTAAGAAATTTTTACATCTCGACAATTTAATGAGATTTCCTAATTCAGTATTTTCTTTGATGTTTTCAATTCTTTGGGTGCTCTAGCAATTGACTTTCGGTTTTAACATGCATTTCTAGTACACAAGTGGGTTCACAACCAATCACATCAGTTGCTTGGCTCCCAATGTTGCGGTTGCTTGTGACTTTGTCCAAAGATGGAAGCATTCAAGTGTGGAAAACTCGAGTAGTTGTGAATCCCAATCGACCTCCAATGCAAGCCAACTTTTTTGAGCCTGCTGGTTAGTTGAGCACTTACTTTTCTTCATCCAGGGTAATATACGGTATTATGATGTTGGAGTTATGCTAATTTAGTGATCTTTCTCTAGACTTCATATTTTAGAAGTTCAGTAGATATTGAATACTTTGTTGCATTCTTTCTTCTCGCTATGTTAATGTTGGAAGTAAACTAATTAAAGTTAGATTTGTAATGTTGCTTCTAAAAGACAAGCTAAATTTTGGTTGTCTTGATGGAAAAAGATTCAATTTATGAGGGGCGAACTATTCCAATGAAGGAAGATAAAAGCACATAGTTTGGGAATGTCATTGTCTTTTCTATTTAAAAAAAGTATTTTCAGATTTTATTTCACTTAAAATATTTCTCCATACTTTTCCCCTTTGGAATTCTTTTACTTTTTCTGTGATATTTTTCATTTCTTTTTTCTTTCCCTTTACATTTAGAACTTACATGGCCTGTCAATGAGGAACAGTTTATACGTGTATTCCCAAATACTTGAAATTCTAGCCTCCACAGTCTTTTAAATTGGCATTATCAGCCAGTTTTTTAGTCTAAAATTGCATAATCAGGAACATTTGACGACTTTGTTTTCTCCTATTTGGTAATTCGTTATTGTGTAATATAAATTCTAATAAATCATACTCGTTTGATTAAGAAAAAAACATCACTTTGAGGTGAAGTGTCGAGAATAAGCAATAGATATCTTATGATATATGATCATCTAAGAACGGAATATTCGATATGGTTACCCCTCTCTAAATCACTTTTAAGTGGAATTTTCTTTGTGCAAGAGCTTGATGGTTCTGACAGCAAAGGAAAGTAATATTTTTCCTTACTATTACATTCTTCTAAAAACTTCTTATTCCTCCTTGCTGATTCAGTCTTTTGGTTCGAGCAAACCTGCTGCTTCTTTAATTTTTTTGCTGTTCAAGTATGTATCTGCATATCCCTCATAATTTCTGCTCATATCTTATTCTGCAGCTATTGAATCTATCGACATCCCTCGCATTCTTTCTCAGCAAGGGGGAGAAGCTGTTTATCCACTCCCTCGAATAAGGGCTCTGGAAGTACACCCCAAGTTGAATCTAGCTGCAGTACTTTTTGCCGTAAGCAATCTTGTACTCGTTAAATGTGGATAACATAATCAAATATAATATACAGTCATAAATAGGTTGTATACTTCTCAATAGAGCATGGCCGGTGGAGACAATAAAAAAAACAGAAGTGCATACACTAGAGAGGGGCGGAAACAACTTTTCGCTGTTCTGCAAAGTGCAAGGGGATCATCAGGTGATTGCTTAATCAAAATCTTCTGCTTGATTGCCTTACGGTGGCTAAGGCACCATACACATGTGGTTTTGGTGATTGCACTTAATTTATTTTGGCCTGCCTACCCCTGCTAACAATCTTTTTTGTAATTCCTCAATTTTCATATATTAGATTTCGTTGGAAAAAGTTGCTGGATATTTAATTTAATTTTGATTTTAAAGAACTTCTGATTAAAGATATTCAACTCACGTGGCATTATGTATGTGTTCTGTCACAAGGTTGTTCAGATATGAGAGAAGTTGAAATTCTTAATCTGTTTTAGGCTTTTGTATGTGTGATTTCAACTGGATTATATCTTACTCCATCATCTGCCGGGACTTAGCTTGGCAACAATGTTCTGTAACTAAGCTTGTCAATGTTCTATAACTATGTGCTGATTCAAGTTCTGACTTCTTTAGGAAATCATGCAATGGCAAAATAAAAAGTCAAAGAATTCATAAACCCTTCAGAGTTTTCTCATGAATTTAGTAGAAGCTATTTATTTTTTGAAATTGTGAAGAGCATGTGGCGGTTATGTTTTTGGGTAAAAGTCGTCTTTTATTTGCTAACAATTATATGTGTTAAGCAGCTTCGGTATTGAAGGAAAAACTTGCATCTCTCGGATCATCTGGTATATTAGCTGACCATCAACTGCAAGCCCAACTGCAAGAGCATCATTTGAAAGGGTGAGTTTGGAAGCCTCTTAATGCACCGCTTTTCTTGTCTTAAGTATTTTCCGTCTCTTGGCATTACCGCAACAATAAATTTTAGGCATGATTTGTCACAACACACTAAAGAGGGTGTGGGGTAGGGGCCTGTTTATGACATAGAAGTAGTTTATTTTAGACCAATGACAGCTCCTCTGATGTACACAAAAAGGAGTATCCTTTTTTTATATGAATGGGTTTCAAATAAGACCTCAAAAGAATTCCTAGGCCTCTTCCTGTTCTTGTTCCGCAATCTCCATTGAGTTTGAAACTGTAAGAATTACGTTGAAACTTCAAATCCCAGAAGAAGAGTCTAGAACTGGTTCTTATTGTAAGATGGTAGTTTCGTTGAACTATTTGATTGGTATAAGCTTACAAAAGAACATGCAATATCTACAGCAATTTACCAATACTGTTTTGTTATAGCTCTGATGTTAATTTATTCATCAAGCCATTATAAAGAATCAATTGCCAAGTCCCCTTCATGCCCCTTTATATTGTCTTACTGGATATGGTTCTATCTGTGATATTGTCCACACCCAATGAGCCATTTATTCATCTGTCCACACATCCGTTACACTACAATGAGCACATGCTGTCCATGAACCTTTCTCTGTTTCATTAAGCACATATTTTAGTTGTCATCATGTTCTTCAAAGTTCAAGCTTACATCCTGCTGACTTGAACAACCGTTTTACTGACTAGTATTCCAGAACATTTTGTAATTCATCTCTATTTTCCATCCGTTTGAGAACCGATACACACCACTGCACGTCATTCATGACTTATACAGAGGTGTAAGATTGATATGTATACGTATCAAATCATTTTCCAATCAGTTTCGGTTCTTCACATTTGGATTTACATGTAAGAACTTAAAAGGCGACCCAGGTCATGGAGATAAAGTGTGTCACCAAGGCATATGCTTCTAAATTTTATTACCAAATGTTTAATCAGTATATACAATACAATCTATATATGTTTTGTCAAGAGCATTAAAATTGATCCTTCCTATTTGTTAATTTTTGTTTCTTCTTATATTCAGTCTGCCGGTTCTTCATTTCTGGTGGTGATTTGTTATATTAGAATATGTTTCTGCCCATTACTTTTGATCTCTGACTTCATGACGATCATCTTATCTTCTGTAGTAATCAACCTAGTAGGTATTTATCCCATCAACAGCAAACGGTCATTTTTAGTTGGATAAAAAGCATGAAATACTACACAACCATCAATTAAGTTGATGATAATCAACTTTTATCCAAATCCTACTACCTTAGTCAAGCACGACCTTATTAAAATTTTGCTCAAATTAAGCTATATTGTGTTCGTAATATCGAATTTCGTGACTAATTATTATGAATATCCCAGTCTAATCGTGGTTTTAACAGTCACAAAAAGGAGAACTGAGAAACATGGAACACAACATTGACAAAAATGGTATACTAATTATATCGTAACAAAGACTACTTGTAAATTAGTGGACTTTATACACCAGAATGTTGACTTTTCTTTTGCAAACATCATACTTGTTGCATATGGAGGAATGTTCTTTAGAGTTTAGAGTGAATAACTCTCCTTTTCTCTTTGTCAGCCAAAGTCAGCTTACAATTTCAGACATAGCAAGGAAGGCTTTTCTGTACAGTGTATGTCAGTTTTCTACCTTATATATTCCATTCATCAAATTTTTATATGATAATATTAATATCTAGATCTAGAAATTAGATAACGTACATGGGTTAAGTATTAAATTTCCCGGACCTTAACCTGCTATCTTTCTAGTCGTCCAGAAGTAGATATTGTGTGAAAAATGCTCAATTTGGAGAACAGATGACCCTGCAGTTTGACCACCTGGATAGAAGAAGTGTAATGTTTTCACAAAAATGGAACCTTTTACAAAATCTCTATTAAACAAATATATATATAGCCAATCTGGAATCCCATTTTGGAGTGGGATGGAAAATCTGAAAGCAGGAAGAAATACAAAAAAAGTATAACAGAGAAATGAAGTTAGAAAAAAAGGAAAGAAAAGATAAGAAATAGGGCTGTTGGTTTAGCAGTGGCGATTGATCTTCAAAGTATCACTGGCTGGGTTTTCACTGTAGATTATCATTTCTTCATTCTCTTGGTATAGCAGCATGGTAATGGTTTTGAGTTACTGGGTGAAAGTTACCTACCTTATTGTAGGGTACGTAGTAACCTTCTTTGATCTGAATCATAAAATTAATTTTTTTTAAAACTTTAGCTACTAACAAGAATTATTAAATACTCATATTGTGCCTCCAAAGTCCCAACCTTGTTGCAGAGTGACTCTCCACATAAATTGATACCCAACACAAAATATGGAATTCATCGAACATTTCTACATTACATGATGTTGTAACTTGTAACTCTAGAAAGTTGGTTAAAGGCTTATGGTTTTAAGATATTGCCTATTAAATTATATTTATCATTATTTTTAGAATTTCTCTCCTAAATGCGAGCAACTATGGGGTTATTATCTATATGTATGTATTTGTGAGGATCACTTGCAGTCGTACTTTAGATGTCTCAAGAGTTCCAGATTTCACATTCAACGAAACTACTACGAGATCTTTGAATGACTTGCTTTGCAAATGGGTCAAACAATATGCATTTGTTATTGATTAATGTCAAAAATGCAATTAACTTTATAGAAGATCAAAACAACTACAGAAGTTTCCAGATTATGAAGCAATATTGCTAGTTACCATAGCCAGCATTCATCTATTAATAAAATTTGTGGATTGTTTATGCCACTTATGTTACTACCAGGGTAATAAGTTCATGTTCTAGTTTCTACCAACTAATAAAAAAAAATGTGGAAGAATATTTAGGAATCTCTGCCCTTAAATTGAATAGTTGTGTTTGTGCCTCTTCACTTTGGAGATTGTTGAATCATCAAGTTTTTCGGCTTTTGCAGCATTTCATGGAAGGTCATGCAAAGAGTGCTCCAATATCTCGATTACCTTTAATCACTATTTTGGATACTAAACATTATTTAAGAGACTTCCCTGTTTGCCAGGTAATGATATAGAAAATATTGCTTGATGCTAGCATGACATATGTATGGAAATACAGTTAAGACTGGTGTACTATCTAATTGACTTAATTTTCCAGCCTTTCCATCTAGAGCTGAATTTCTTCAGTAAAGAGAACCGGGTTCTTCATTATCCTGTTAGAGCTTTTTATATTGAAGGGTCAAACCTCATGGCTTATAATCTTGCTTCTGGAGTGGAAAATATCTACAAAAAGCTTTACACCTCGGTAAAATTCCATGAGTTGTTTCTTAATGTTCTGATAATTTTGTTGCTAGTGCCTATGATGACATGGACTCACTCGTCATCTTTTCCAGATACCTGGAAATGTAGAGTTCCATCCGAAATACATAATCTACAGCAAAAAGAAGCACCTATTTCTTGTAGTCTATGAGTTCAGTGGTTCTGCACATGAGGTTGTATTATATTGGGAAAACACAGATCCTCAATTTGCAAACAGTAAAGTAACTACTATAAAAGGTATGTCCCGTCCTTGTGCATTATTATGTCCTCGAGTGCACATTAAGTAATTAATTCAGTCTATTTTTGCAATTTATCCAGGTGTAGATGCTGCCTTCGTTGGTCCTAATGAAAATCAATACGCTATTCTTGATGACGATAAAACTACACTTTCCTTTCATACGTTGCCGGGAGCTGCTTCACAAGAATCAATTGAAAAAATTTTAACAGCTGATGAAAACCCCCCCCCCCCCCACCCCCCCCCCCCCCCCCCCCCCCCCCCCCCCCCCCCCCCCCCCCCCCACCCCCCCCCCCCCCCACCCCCCCCCCCCCCCACCCCCCCCCCCCCCCACCCCCCCCCCCCCCCACCCCCCCCCCCCCCCACCCCCCCCCCCCCCCACCCCCCCCCCCCCCCACCCCCCCCCCCCCCCACCCCCCCCCCCCCCCACCCCCCCCCCCCCCCACCCCCCCCCCCCCCCACCCCCCCCCCCCCCCACCCCCCCCCCCCCCCACCCCCCCCCCCCCCCACCCCCCCCCCCCCCCACCCCCCCCCCCCCCCACCCCCCCCCCCCCCCACCCCCCCCCCCCCCCACCCCCCCCCCCCCCCACCCCCCCCCCCCCCCACCCCCCCCCCCCCCCACCCCCCCCCCCCCCCACCCCCCCCCCCCCCCACCCCCCCCCCCCCCCACCCCCCCCCCCCCCCACCCCCCCCCCCCCCCACCCCCCCCCCCCCCCACCCCCCCAATCAAATGGTAAATGAGAAAAGAATGATAGTGCTAGAAATAAAACGTTCTAGATCCATCTTAAATTTGATTAATAAAAACGAGAATTACATTTATCATATGATATATTCTGATTATCTGACTTGACAAATTAAAATTGAAATTCATATAAGAATATCAATATATTCAACATAAATCTCATTTAAGCTCGATTGGTTTACTAATACTATAAAACTTATATATAATTTCAAACTAGAAAATCATACCAAAATTGAGAAATGTCTTGTTCAATTAAATTCAACATGTACTCTTAACATAGGTTACCAAACAATCTATAATTCTTTTGAATTTTACAAAATTTCTCCAAACATCATCAATCATTAATTAAAATTGCATAATTTCCTAAACTTACAAACAAAATCTTAAACACATTAATTTTTCAATGCACAGAAATGTAATCACTAATTTCCCTAATTTCATTATCAGCACTACATGCTTCACATTGTATATTTTCTTCAATATCAGACCAACTGCTTCTCCTCTTATGATTATTTTGCAAGGTACAACAAACTGGAAGTCTCAATTCTTGATTCTCCACCCAAACAGAGCTCAAGTTTTTAATCAACTTTTCGCGACAAATTCGCACTTTACTCCTTAAATACTTGGATTTCTTCATTCGACCTAGCAACTTTATACCCTCTTTTTTCGACTCATCGTCACCGCTCAAGAGAAGAACGATACATGTAACGTACATAGCATCCAAATGCCCTAAATTTACCGCTCTCTGCAAGCACTTATAAGCTGACTCGATTTCTTTATCGATAAAGTAATTTTTCTGAAATAAATATAAACAAACGGATTAAATTTTGTATAAAAACCAAGACTATATGTCAATCAAAAAATGAAGAGAAATTTGATGAGATCTATGTCAAGAATTAAACTTACCACTGCTTGTTTGTACATTACTTCCGGATTGTCACATTCGCGACATTTAGTTAAGAATAATTGTTCTTTTTCGCTTAGAGGTGTCCATGATACTAACGGAAATTTATCCAAGGATACATGTTTATATACATGTGTATCCTCTGCGATTTTCTCGAACAATTTGCAGCTGCGTAACAAAATAAAAATAAAAATGAACATCAGAATTTCACGAAATCATGTTTAGAACAAAATAAGCATAACAAATTAAATATGTTCTTATTGAAACAATCAAAGAATTATCAGATTGTTGCAAATAGTACATAAATAACGATAAATAAATATGTCAAAAATGTAATGACTAAATTTAAGAGAGAACATGCAACAAGAAACTCCAATGTAGAAGGGATCTGTTAGGATTTTTATGATTAGAGTCACAAGAAAGAAAATAGAGAAATAAAAAGAAAATGGCATCCGTAAAAAAAAATAGATCTTTGCATTGAAGAAAAATTACTTGTTTTAAACAGTAAATGATTCATGTTTTTGGTGCACCAACATGTATACATACCTCAACTTAGCATTGAAGATATCGGTAAAAGAAGAAGAAGCCACTCGAGCAAAGATTTCACTCAATATTTCATTCGGAATATTTTCAATAGTCGAACGAACGCTCATACTTTTCTTCGATAATTTTCTCATAATGACGTGCTTCAAAAAATTTACTTTTCTTGTTATTACTAATTAATCTTTGTGAATATGTGAGGCTTTCTTCATTGACTAAAGTTTGTATATATAGATATATAATTCCTTAATTAAAGCGAGGTGTAAATGGATTAGGAATTTGTTTTGGAAACTTCTGAAAATATTTCTCCATGTGTTTAATTGATAGAATAGTAGGAGTTCTAATTTGGATCGGAAAAGAAAAGTGTTACTTCCTTTTATGGAACAAACAAAATAAAATATTTCAGGATTAGGATTACGTAATGATAAAAGCAATGAGATTTCCTAATTGTATAAAGACTCTAGCTATGTACAGCAAAGTTTTTTAATGATAATTGTTTAAAGATATTTACAAAGAAAAAAATCAAGATTGTTTAATAAATAGCAATTATGTTTGGTTGATTTTCTTGTCACGTGAGGCCAATAAAATCTTCGTAAGCTTGACTTGACCTTTTCCTCTTTCTATCAAAATATTTGTGAACGTATCAGTCATGATATCTGTAACAACATTCATAAATTTATTAATTAACAAAATTAATATATTATAATACTGACTTTAAAAGATAAAATCTTGACTAGTAATTGGAAGATTAATTAAATTAAATAATATAATACTCCTATAATTTTGAAATTACATCTTTTTTGTTTACAAATTATTACAAGCGAAAAAATTTCAATGTCCCTAACATAAACGAAGTAAATTGATCCATGATTATATTCGTTCTATATATTTTGACTTACATATCTCAGTCGAGTTAGATGAATCGAATAGATATTTTACTAAATAGTGTCGTAATCAGACAAAATTTAATTCACATTAAAAGCATCTCCATTGATATATTAACATTGTTTTATTACTAGTGTATTAACATTGTTATATTTGCAACTTAGTATGCATGCAGTCAAGCTTGGAATAACATAATTTTGGAGGTGGATTCTAGTATGATTATAGCAGTTATGGGATTCGACCTCACTTGCGATTTATGGGAACATCATATTAGATTTACATTCTCTTATCACCGATTTTGCTAGCTTTCGAGCAAGACACATTAGCAGAGACGGGAATCAAGCGGTGCACGAAGTAGCACGTCTCTCTTATACGGAAACTCATGCTTCTTATGTTTTATCTATTTCTATTTAGAATTAATATTGTAAACTTTGAAGTTTCAAGTTGAATGAAAGTCATTTTCGACTAATACCGTTAAATAGATTTCAATCAAAATTTAACATTCTATATAAAAAAAAAAGTAAAACGTAAATGATCTGTAATTAATTAGACTTATTTAGTTTCCTATTCATGGCAAAGTTTCGGTCAAACATGCTTTTTTACTTTCTAAAATATATCATGTTTTAATTTTCTCAAATTACTTTTCCAAAAGATAAACAAACAACAATTTTTATATGTCTAAAAAATCCTATATAAACACCACTTTTTTTTAATGAAAGTTGGCGAGGGTAACCACGATATATTTAAGCCCTCAAAAAAAGAAATAAAGCAGGGTCCAAATTATCCCATAACAACAGGACAAAAACAACAAATAAAAAAGACAACAAAGTAAAAAGACCATGCAGTGCCAAAATAACTAGTCCAAGTAACTCATCTCCTACACAACTTATCTCACATAATAAATATAATTTGATATAAAGTCTTACACGTACATCTTATACCTAGTCACCTACAACCTAACTTTTCTAAAAGAACTTACACATACTTTATTTCTCCAATCACTCTATCAAAACTCAAACAAACAAATCTCTGCAAATCAAAATTATTTCACAAACTTCCACTATTCTCAAACACTAAAAAAATAGGCCCAAAAAGAATGGCCCATAAATTACTTTCCTAATACACGCGGTGACAAGAAAATTGAGATAAGTTATCATTATTTAAAGTAAAAATGGATAAAAAAATTGTGGAACCGTTTTGGAACGGGAGATTTGAACCCGACGTGAATCGAACACGCAACCTTCTGATCTGGAGTCAGACGCGCTACCATTGCGCCACGGATCCTGTTGTTATAACTGCTCAACTAAATTTTATAAGGACTTGTAATAGAACATCTTCTTCATTTCTCTAATTAAAGCCTTTTGGGAAATTAAGGTTAAAAGTTCAAACTAAGACTCCCACTCATAAGTTAATTGACTCTGAATATCATGAAACCAAGAAAATTGCAGATTGCAACGCTCTTTAGATCTCTTACCCTCCGCCAAAATTCATCTTCATTTTCTACTACAACGTATTCAAATCAATCAACAAATTCTCAAAAACCTTTCTTTAGATCATCAGTAAATGAATCCCATAAATTCGAAGAGTCTGTACAACAATTTTGTCAGCAAAAGAGATTGAAAGACGCCATCCAGTTACTGGAAAAAAAGGTTCACTCTCAACCCCCTGCAGCTATATATACATCAATTCTGCAGCTCTGTATTGAAAAGAGAGCTCTAAATGAGGGCAGAAGAGTCCATGCCCATATCAAAGGCTCGGGTTTTATACCCGGGATGTTTATTTCGAACAAGATTCTTGATTTATACTGCAAATGCGAGAGCATTTCTGATGCACAGAAACTGTTTTATGAAATGCGTGAGAAGGACTTGTGTTCCTGGAACATTTTGATATCAGGGTATTCAAAAATGGGCCGTGTTGTAGAAGCAAGAAAGCTGTTCGATGAAATGCCTGAAAGAGATAATTTTTCCTGGACGGCAATGATTTCTGGTTATGTGAAGCATAACAACCCTGAAAATGCGTTAGAATTGTTTAGATTGATGCAGAGAAACGATAACTTTAAGTGCAATAAGTTCACTGTTTCAAGTGCTCTTTCAGCTTCAGCTTCTATCCAGTCTTTGCGTCTTGGAAAGGAAATTCATGGACGAATAGTACGAACGGGGTTGGATTCTGATGCAGTGGTTTGGAGTGCTTTGTTGGATGTGTATGGAAAATGCGGGAGCATAGACGAGGCAAGGCACATTTTTGATAAGACAATGGAGAAGGACATTGTTTGTTGGACTTCTATGATTGATAGGTATTTTGGAGATGGGAGATTTGAAGAGGGGTACTCTATGTTTTATGATCTAGTAAGTTCGGGTATCAGGCCTAACGAGTACACATTTGCCGGACTTTTAAACGCATGTGCTCAACAGACAACAGAGGACTTAGGTCGACAAGTTCACGGGTACATGACCCGTATCGGCTTTGATCCATATTCATTTGCAGCTAGTTCACTTGTTCACATGTACTCCAAATGTGGTAGTGTTGAGATTGCACATAAAGTATTCAAATGGCTTCCTAAACCCGATTTAGTTTCATGGACTTCTTTGATCAATGGGTACGCCCAAAATGGCCAACCCCACGAGGCTCTTCACTTGTTTGAAGAGTTACTTAAGTCCGGTACTCAACCCGACCATATTACTTTTGTTGGCGTTCTTTCCGCTTGTACACATGCCGGTTTAGTCGATAAAGGTCTTGAGTATTTCCACTCGATAAACGAGAAATACAAATTGCCCATCACTTCTGATCACTATGCTTGCGTTGTTGATCTTTTGAGCCGGTCTGGTAAATTCAAAGAAGCAGAGGATATAATCAAGAAAATGCCGGAAAAACCTGATAAATTTTTGTGGGCTTCTTTACTCGGAGGTTGCAGAATTCACGGAAATTATGAACTTGCAGAAAAATCAGCCGAAGCCCTTTTCGCCATTGAACCGGAAAATGCAGCTACATATGTCACTCTTGCTAATATTTACGCAGCTGCAGGGAAATGGACCGAGGTGGCAAAAGTCCGTAAATTGATGGACGAGAGAAGGGTAGTAAAGAAACCCGGTATAAGTTGGATTGATGTGAAGAAAAAAGTTCATATATTCTTAGTTGGTGATCAATCTCATCCGAGATCGGAAGAAATATTTGAATATTTGGGCCAAGTTTTGAAGAGAATGAAGGAAGAAGGTTATGTTCCTCATACGAATTACGTGCTCCATGATGTGGAAGAAGAGCAGAAGGAGCAAAGTTTGTTTTATCATAGTGAGAAACTTGCTGTGGCGTATGGGATTATTAGTACATTACCGGGTACTCCGATTAAGGTTTTCAAGAACTTGAGAACTTGTGTTGATTGTCATACCGCAATTAAGTTTATTTCTAGTATTGCTGAGAGGAAAATTGTTGTGCGGGATTCGAGTAGGTTTCATTGTTTTGAGGACGGGCAGTGTTCGTGTAATGATTATTGGTGATTTATTGTTGTTTCAAACTTGTGTATTGCTTATAGGTAGAATAAGATTGAGTGAATTTTTTTGTTTGTTTTATTTTCGATGAAAATGTTTTTTTTTTTTTTTTGCTCCTTCAAATAAGTGTCATTTCAGCAAAAAGTTTGGCCCCTTTTTGATTTGTTCATATGTAGTTTTTCCTTGTTTAATGTTGAATGCATTTGTTCGATTTAATATAATTTCCTTATGTTAATAAGGGAAAAGAATGAATATATGGAAGCCAATACAACACCACAGCTTTTAGCTGTAATACGGCGGAGAAAAAAAAAAGTTTGGAACCGTATGGATCGGGGAATTTGAACCCGACGTGAATCGAACACGCAACCTTCTGATCTGGAGTCAGACGCGCTACCATTGCGCCACGGATCCGGTTGTGAGAACACAGTAGTTCTAACTATATTTAACTGTTAACACACTCAGCTTGTGTAGATAAATTTTTTTTGATAAATCTTTTGTCTAGCTAGATATTTATATCATTAAAAACTGACAATAAATTAGTAAATATTATTGCAGTAATGTATACCCCTTTTAGAAAGGTACGTTTAAAATGTCAAATCAAAATTTCAACTTTTAGATAATTATATCCATTTTAAATCACTACTATCTTATTCTTAATTTTCTGCATTTTTTCTTCCAACTAATGTAGCATACATGAATATATATGATACAACCTTTTGTGATTCCACTCAAATTTTATTCGAACTCTCTGGTCCTGTTTGGATGTATTTTGCCTTGTTGTTTATTTTTTGAACAATGTTGTAAGTCACTGTAAATACTATCCTCTTCGAACGGGAGAAGAAGGAAAAGGAGTTGGGAAAATTTTGGATAAATTGTCTTCTCTAGCTTCAATTAAATATTATCTATCAATGGTACAATTGGGATAATACAAAAATTCTAACTCTATCAATCGTAAATAGAGAGGATTATATGTTGAGTTTTTGAACGATGAGATTTTGTGCAGTAAAAATAACACCGATTTCGTTCATTTTACCCATTTAATAATAAAATTCTAGCTAATATGAAGAATTCTAAGTTCTAACAATATTAGGGAACATCTTGATGAGACATATATCCTGACATAATTTCACCGTTTGTATATTAGCATTTTAGTTATATTAAGTAGAACGACAATTATAATTGAAAAAAAATTAAAACTAATATGTATTAAGAATTCATTGCATGAATTGGGCTAAGTACACTCACATGGATTGGACATACTCAACATCAAAATTTCTAGCTTATGAGTTGAGGATTGTTCAATACCTTATAAGGTGAACTTAACTATGATTTTCAATCCATGTGAGATAATTTGTCTCAACACTCCCCATTCACGTGTGGGCGGACTAAATGAGTACTGGGATAAACAAGTCCATCACGTGACATTATATGAAGTCCAACCTTGCGAATTTGCGACATGTGGGTAAAGCCCAACACGCGGATTTTCAAGGCCGTGTGGGTGAAGAATAAATCCCATCAAGCGAGTAAGGAGGAGCCCATCACGGAAGGAGGTGATCCACATTAACATGGGGCTCTGATACCGTATTAGAATTCAACACATGGATTGGTTTAATTTCCCTCATATGGCTTGAGTCTAACCCAATCTCAAAAGATAGCTTAAGAGTTGAGGATTGTCACAGATCTTATAAAGTGAACTTAACTATGATTTCAATCCATGTGATACATTTTTTTCTCAACTTACAGTCAATGTTAGCCTAATTGCTATATATGTCAAATCAATGAATAAAAATTTCGTCACTAATGTATATTTCGGTCAAGTAAATATTGATTTTTTTTAAAAAAAAAAAATCGGTATCTTTATGGAAACTCTAGGAAAAAACTTGTAAAAGTAGGAATAACTCAATTTACTTCTCTACGAAAAAACATTTTATGGATCCACAACGCAAATTATGTGATGTAGTACCAATGTTATTAAAACCGGACCGGACCGGCCGGTCCGACCGGTTCGACCGCGAACCGGAGGATGGTCCGGTCCGGTTTACCCCTAAAACCACTTGATTCAAAAACCAGACTGAACCGGATTGAACCGGTCCAAAACCGGTGAAGCGGTTTGGGCCGGTTCAACCCGATTCTGAATTTTTTTTCTTTTTTTTTTCTTTCGATTTTTTAAATTTTATTAATGTTAAAAATAAATTAAAAATTCTTGTAGAAGGTGGGATTTGAACACATAACCTCTTGAATGAAACATAACTTCCTTACCATTTGAGCTACATCATTTTTGTTGAAATTCTAGTACAAAAAAAAATTATAAATTACAGAAAACTTGTAGCCAAATTTGTTTATAAATTAGATTATGATAACTCAAATTAACATTTTACACATTATCATTGAAAATTAATACTCAAATAATAATTTTTTATTAAAATTTGTTCTATAAGATATTTCTTTCCAATATTATTTTTAGGATAAAGAGTGTCAAATTTTGAAAATCAAATCGATATATTATTCAAGTTTGATTTTTAATATTAGACTTTTATACATAATCATATTTTAAAATTATTAATCTCTTAGCTTGTTGTATTTTTAACTTACACTTTTAAATTTTTATAAAGAAATATAGTCATATTATATTTATATGAGCTTACAAATTAGTATCATATTACAATTATGATATAAGTTATATAAATATTATGTGATTTAATTTAAATATATTCTAAGATTTTATATATTTTTAATCAATTGTAGGATAATGTTTAAATTTTATGCATATTATATATGCTTTAAAATTAAATATATTTATTATACCATTATGACGTCATTCGATTCGACCAGCGGTCCGACCGGTTCGACCAGTAAAACCAGTGGCCAGTTGGCTCACCGGTTCACTGTCCGGTCCGGTTCTGAAAACATTGTGTAGTACACCAATTAGAATAATATTATTTTCGCTAAATTCGAAACCATTTATCTTTCCTACCAGGCTACCGCACTAATGTTTATTTCCTAATCTATATTGGACTATTAAGTATATTTGCTATTTTAAAGTTAATGGATCGCTTATAAAAATAATATATTCGCTAAATTGAAAACCGTGTATCTTTCCTACCACAATAATGTTTATTTCCTAATCTACGTCGGATTATTAAATTATATTTGCTATTTTAAAATTGATGGATTAACATTAACTGGTCTAATCTTCAATCATGATGTGGACTGCAATAAGTAGATACCTATCATTATGAGAGTTGTAGGAGATTACAGGAAATCTGATTCATCATTATATAATGACAATTAGAGTTATAGTCTATAACACACCAAATCCCGTTCTCTTCATTGGAAGTCCAATCAAGAATAAGATGATTTGGTTGAGGAAGATCTCTTACTCGCTCGATCGATTTAAGATATTACGTGCATGCACCAACATCAGACTCAATCGCCCATAATGAATATAGGTACACAATTTATTTAGTGTGTAACTTCTAGTGATTCCTTAGGGTTCTTCAATTTTGTTGTAAAGTAGTATATTTATTTTTTGATTTTGTGTTTTCTTCAATCATTAATATTCGATTGCTTGTCCATATATTGGAGAAACATAATTAAGTTTTATGTTTTGGGTTAATTTCTTGCTAAATCCACGGATTCTTTATGTATTCAAATTTGTCTCGAAAATAAATTTAGTTTATTCTAGATGCAAAAGAATGATTCGAAGTGGGTTAATTTTTCATGATTAACTAAAGCTTATTATACTTTTAGGATTTTGAAAATTTGTGTAAAATTGCATAATTACTAGAATTGTTTGAAGTTCAGTGTGTTTACATAGTATAAGGATAAAGTTATCAGTAATATAGAATAGAGGTCAGACTTTTCACGGCCTCTGTCTTGGTCACGGGGCCGCCACCCGAATCTAATCAGACTAATAATTTTTGTGTGCTAATAATTCAATTTATTGGTTCAGAACTCAACTCAATTTTGAGTAATACAAAA
This sequence comes from Penstemon davidsonii, assembly GCA_034814905.1. Taxonomy (NCBI): domain Eukaryota; kingdom Viridiplantae; phylum Streptophyta; class Magnoliopsida; order Lamiales; family Plantaginaceae; genus Penstemon; species Penstemon davidsonii. The sequence goes on from JAYDYQ010002688.1 coordinate 14,224,608, forward strand.
ATAAATGGCTTGTTTATGCTCAAAAGCTTAATTTCACATGTAGCTGCAATTTTCGCTGTGAGAGTTAGTGGGTCTATTTGTATCGATAAATATGTTTTCTTCTTTTTTAAATTAATTTATTACTCCCTCTGTCACAAATTATTTATCTTTTTAAAGAAAAAGATTTGTTCCAAATTATTTGTCACTTTAGGATTTCAATACACTATTAATTGCATATTTTAAGTATGTAAGAGAGATAATGTAAAACTTGAATAACGTGTAAATTGCTAATGGTGAGATAAATAAAGAATAAGGGTATTTTAGTAGGTACTTTAATATGTGTGAAGACATGTAAAACGATAAATAATTTGGGAAAATTCTTGCATAGACCTGGTCTATGACTTTTCATAGACCTTGTGGTTGTAAATTCACCACATCATACATTGTGAGAGCATGACATCATCAAAATGTATAATGTGGTGCATTTACAACCACAAGGTCTACCACTAAGCTCATAGACCTGGTCTATATAAGAATTTTCCAATAATTTGGGACAGAGGGATTATCTTTTAATTTTCTCAAAACACTCTTCAAAAGCCAAACAAATAACAAATTTAGTATCTCTACAAAAACCCTACACAATCTCTACTTTGATTTGATTTAAAGTAACATACATCTTAAAGTTTTCTTGTCTTACACTTACAACCTAAATCATTCCTAAAGACTTACACTTATCTTATTTTTCAAACCACTCCCCCATAACCCAAATAAACAACATCATGAAAATCGATTTTTTTTCCAAGCCACCCTGTATATTTTTTCAAACCACTCTAAGGAAAAGCGAGACAAACAGACCCAATGGTTGCGAACTCGGTTCTTTAGCAAAACTTTATTTCATGCATGAAATCATGAAATTATTGTTTAATTGTCGTATTATACTTCAAAAATCTGGGTCCATAACGGTCCATTTTGTTTTCTGGTGAAATTTAAAGTTTTTCTTGGTATCGAGTGAAGAAAAAAAAGGGCTCAGTTTAACAATTTGCTATCCGAACCGGGTCTTTATTCGGGTCTTGGACCAGAAAGGATTTAGTTCGATCTCACCTTGGTTAGGTTGATTTTTTCCTAATCTAGGCCAAGTTTGGATCTATTTTGTGTCTTATTTGACTTTGATCTATCATGGCTTAAGGTTAATCTGAAAGTGTTCATGACTGAATATGGAACTTTTTATGTTAGGAGCAGTTTGGCTGTAACAATAAGATTTCAATTTTATTCATTGCTTATTCATGTGAGAATAATTATGCAAAAAAATAGCATTTTAATTTAAAGTTATTTTTAGTTTTGTTGTTTAAGTGAGCTATAGCCGGCCCAAATGAATGTTTGCTTGGTTAAATAATAGACTTTATACTTTAACATTAATACGTACGCTTAATATTTATGCAATCAACAATTGGCTCAAAGGAAAATTATTGCTTGACCAAATAATAAACATACATGTAAATAAACGTGTAGTGATTATTAAGTTTCCATGTGAACAATAAGCCGACCCAAACGAAGGCTTATTGTTTGACGGGATTTTTTGTTAACATATGAGTATTGCATCCGGAGTACCACTAACAAATTGGGGTTTCTAACCGAAGGCTAAACATCAATTTTGTGCTACTTATCTTGGTATAATTTTCCATTTTGTGACATATTTGTAATTTCATTCTCTTTTTAGTTTCTATTGCTAGTGACACAAATGTTTCTGTCCGAATTTGGAACATCCCTATGTTGAGCAAAATGAACTACAAACTATGGAAAGAAACTATGGAGATTGTTCTCGATTGTATGGACTTGGATCAAGAACTACGCGAGGATCGACTCATTTCTACTCCAAAAGATCTCAATGAGGTCAAAATTGAGAAACGGGATCGATTTAACAGAATGTGCTTGATGATCATGAAACGCTCCATTCCAGAAGCGTTTAGGGATTTAGTAAGGGCAAGAACGTCAAGAAGTTCCATGAGGAGATTTAGCCATATTTTGCCATGAACGAAAAGTCGGAGGCGAGTAGTAGTCGTGATGAAATATAAAATGATGTGAGTGTAAGTGAGTACATTATGTAGATGTCTAATCTAGCATCAAAATTAAAGTCATAAAGTATATCTCGCATCAATATTTCTCAGACAACACTAACTTCCGTGACTATAACTTTGATGCGAGATTAGACATCTCTATAATGTACTTTCTTACGTTCTCATTACTCTTATAGCTCATCTCAACGAGTTTAGCTAAAAGGTTTCTCGACCCCGGCTTTTCATTCTTGACAAGATATTGTTTGATTTCCTCAAGAAACTTGGCACTCTTACCCTCAGTAATAAAGTCCCTATACACTTCAAAAATGGAGCGCGTCAAGATCGTCAAGCATATTCGGTTAGATAAATCTCATTTTTCTATTTTAACCTAAATGAGTGGATGTTCATCCCTTGGTGCTTGATCTAAATTCATACAACCGAGAACAATCTCCACAGTTTCTTTCAATAATTGGTAGTTTGTCCCACTTGACATTAGGATACTGCTGGTTTTGATAGAGAAACATTTGTAGCAGTAGAAATAAAAACTAAAAAGAAAATAAGATAAACAAACAAGTCTCAAAACGGAAAATATATAGACCTAGCACACCATTTATGTTTAGGCTAAGGGAAGAAACACCACTTTGATACTCCCAATGCAGTAACCAAATATTAGTGATAAATCATGTCAACCAATAAGCCTTTAATTGGGCCAACTTATTATTCACACGAAAACTTTAAATAATCAATATATATTTATTACCACAGGTACATTTGTTATTTGAACTTTGGGTCAATTGTTGAGAGCATAAAATAATTAGCATACTAATTTCAAAGAGTAAAGTCAATTATTTAGTCAGACAATGTAACATTCATTTGGGCCAATTATTGTCCAAAAATAATAGATATCGATATTTATAATTTCGTTATGGCTCTCATAATAAAAAACATTGACACGACAACAATTAAAAATAACCTTAAATTGTCATGCTATTTTCATGCATGAATATTTTCACATAAATAAACAATGCACAATAAAATAATCTGCATTTTTTTTTTATGTGCAGCCAAATAGTCCCTCAACCAAACTAGTCACAAGTTCAGCCTTGAACCAATACAGGACCAATCTTAAGCCAGGATAAGATCCAATCTAGATCAGAAGACCGAATATGAACATGCTCTACCAAAACTGAAATAGAACAAGGTCGGATATCCGACCCATTCCCAAACCCATAACCGGATCTCACAGTCCCTACGATCTGGAAGATCTGATTGGTACATAGTATGTCTTCTTCGCCCAGTAACTGGAGAAAACAAAAATCAATCGGAATAAAACTTCGACCACTTTTGGGTCGCCGTTGATGAGCCCGATTCTTTAGTAGGTGAAATATCATGATTCTTATCAAGAAAAAACAGTAAATTGAAGAATGTGTAAAGAACATGAACATAAATTAATCGGCCAAAAATAAAATCAAAGCAACCGATGATAACCAACATATTTTAATCCTCATAAAATTCACATGCACACGCCGAGGAGACCTAGTTTGATGGCAAAGCCGAGGCCCCATGACCAAGATCATGGGTTCGAATATCCCACCTAAATGTGGGCCCTTATCTAATTTAAATCAAGTATTGTCAGTGAACATTCTTTGTATAGTTAGTTCGACACTAATTATACTTTATTATTGATCAAATAAATTTGCCCATATAATGATGAAGAAATCATAGTTTCACCCAAAAACAAATCCTCGCACACAGAGTTTGATTTCAAGAGAAAAAGAAAATTTACTTCTATGTTTTTATATTGAATGAATTTTCAAAAATAGGCATCACATATATTGCAAATTCCTTCAAATTTATCACATATGTTGCAAATGCCCTCAAACTTTTAATGAATTTATTGCGGAAACTCAGAAAGTTTCTTATGTTTAACTGCTTATGGATTCAGTTTAATAATACTAGCCGCCGTGGCACGCGGTACTCGCGTGTGTAGAATTCTTTGAATTATAATTTATTTTGGCATATTAATTTTTTATAATATATCATACTAAATTTGAATATGCATAAAATATATGCAAAAATTCAACTAAGAAAAGTTCATTTCACATGTTGGCTTTAAACGAAGACACAAAAGAAAGGCAAAAAGATAATTAAAGCCAACTCACACCTGTTGTTTCTCTTTTCTTGTCCGGGTATTATGTCACATTCCGTAGTATCATCCATCCATCAAAATAGTAAGTTCCATTCATCGTCCCTGCAACCTTGAAATAAAGAACAATTATTGTTTAAGTTGAAGAAATATTAAGAAATCAATAAACATCAAAAGATAAATAATAGAAAGAGGAAAGAAATATGAGGGGGGAAAGGGAGTAATGGAGAATCAACCGTGGCTTTGTCATGGTGATCATAGTGGAAAAATGTAGTTTTTCTTTATTGGGTAGTTTTTTCTTTATTGGGTAGTTTTTGTGTTTTGTAATTTTAAATTTTGAAAAAAGGGTAACTTTGGAAAGTGACAATTTTTTGGTGTAGCAAGGTGTCACAACCGTCACTTTGTGAGTAAAAACAGGATTCTTTTTTTTAATAGTATAGAGGAAATAAATATGAGGGAAAAAGGGAGTAATGGAGAATCAACCGTGGCTTTGTCATGGTGATTATAGTGGAAAAAATATAGTTTTTTTTTATTGGGTAGTTTTTTTCTTTATTGGGTAGTTTTTGTGTTTTGTAATTTTAAATTTTGAAAAAGGGTAATTTTGGAAAGTGACAAATTTTTGGTGTAGCATGGTGTAACAACCGCCACTTTGTGAGTAAAAACAGACTTCTCTATTTTAATAGTATAGATTTACTTTGTAAATAAATTTGAATTCATTTAAAATTTGTAAAAAAAGTGAAACATAAACTTTATATTTTCTTCAAGATATTTACAAGCAAACGGACATAAATAGAGAAAACACAAGACCAAAAAGTAAATTTAAAATAAAATTAATTGAAGAACCCTAGTGCTTTAACATGAGATTAGCTCTTAAACCAATTCTTGGAATTAAACCTTGTATATCTATTATCATGCTAAATCATTAAATGTTATACACTAAAATAACTTGTGCATCCATATTCATTATGATCGATTGAATCTAAAGTAAAATATCTAGCAAAATAGATATTGAAATGAAGAATATGAGATTGTTCCTCAACCAAATCGCCTTATTCCTTATGAAACTTTAAATAGTATATATTGTTTGGTACTATGAAGACCATAACTCTTTTTCTTTATAAAAGAAGACATAATTCCCTAAAACTCTTATAATGAATGGCATCACTCATCTTAGCCCACAACAATAACGAACTTGATAATTAATTAAACTTTAAATCACTTAATGTAAGCCCATTTATTTGAAATAGCAAACATGATTGACTTAATCGCGCCTTAACTGTTTATCAATGGTTGGATTCTACATTCATCTTTTCTAGATTCTTCTGCCTTGTATTCTATTTCGTTTTCTACTTTGTCTTTGCTCTTTATCTTCCTTTTCTTAGTGAGTGGGGCGAGAAAGTCCAAGACAAATACAGACCAAGAAATTAAATTCGTTAAGAGAAAAAGGAAAGAAGACTAGAAGATATGAAAGACAAGGCTCAATGCATGTGGAGGCTGACACACTCTATTTAAATACATGTTCTGCTTTGTAGTAAGTACTTCAAATAATTTATGATATATTATTTATCAAAAAAAAAAAAATTATGATATAATAATTATAAAAATAAAAAAAAAGAATTATGATATGATGGCGCGTCTCCCAATATTTAAATCTAACTCACAATCACATATCCAATTCCAATTCATTGTAAGGCCATCTCCAACCGAAGCAGCTAACGTCCCCTCTTGTCGGTCTGTCATCTTGCTTGTCTGTCTGTCTGTCTTGTCTATTCTGTCATCTCCAACCAAACCAACAATTCAATACATTTAGGCCATTTCCAACCGAGGGAGGAAACAAACAAAACTTTCCCCACTCTCACTCAACAACAACAACAACAATAATAATAATAACAAGTCTAAGTAAGTCTTATTTTTATATGATGCTTCATTGACTTGAAATCATATATGATGCGTCGTGGCAACATTCGAAATAAATAAGTCAATAGTCAATTGAAAAAATATTTAGTCCAACACTTGTGGGCAACAAACGTGCAATTTTCGAATTAGAAATTTCTTTGTAATCGTATTTGTAAAGTTGTTAATTAATCTTTAAATTGTATTTTTAAATTAAATTGCAATAATAATAAGTTTAATTAAGTCGTATTTTTATATTCATACTATATTTTTTAAAAACTAAGTCGTAGTTTATCAAAATACACCCAATTTTTTACACACACACATATTTTTAATTTATTTAAAAAAAAAGACCAATTATATAAAATTGAACATTTTTTACACAAAGTTTTACAAAATTTTTAAGGAATTTTTACACACACATATATATGTTTATTTCAAAAGAAGAAGTGACCAATTAATTTTTTTACACACATATATGTATAATGAATATAATTTAAATTTTTTTACACACATTTAAATTATTTTTTTAAAATTAAAACTAAAAAAAAAAGTAAAGGGTGGCCGCCATTTCATTGGCCTGGACGCGCAATGGCGCATCGGGCTGGCAAGCAGGAAACCATTGCCTGCCTGCCTAATTGACCCCCGACCCATCCCCCGCCTTGCCCTTCGATAAGTTTCCATCTCCAGTCGACAAGGGGGGAGTTGCCTGGCTCCCCCCTTCGGCTGAAAAATTTGTTCAGTCAATGAAACTTCATAGTACACTATTGTGATTAGTTGAATTTGATCAAATAAAATTTGGGCTAAATTTCTCGTTGCTTCTTTGGTTGCAAAATATGCACCATTTCAAAGAGTGCGAACAATATAGAAGGTTCAACTACATCAGTACATCGAACTTTCGAATAGTAGAAGGAATAATTATTTATACCCCCCTTGAGGTTTGATGGTATTACATAAACCTCATAGGTACTTCAAATGATTTCGGAACGTTTTTGTAATATTATGTCAAACCTTCTGGCATATTTGTAAAATTAAAAAAGCCAAAAAAAAAAAAAAAAAAAAACCATGCAAGTATAAAGGCTTTTTTAAGATTTACAAGTACCTAGTTATTGAAATTACTCTTATTATTTTTCTAGTTTATTATTAATGTTTAAAATTGGCTTATTTTTATACTTTGTCAGTAATTGAATTTTTTATAATGTCAAAATGAATGTATTAACAGTGATTGAAAAACATTGACCAATTTTGACCATTTAGGGGAAATTTGAGATATTTAACCGCCAACCACCACTTTTAATCTCATTCGTTTTCTTTTCCTTGTCCGGCGGTAAACAGTAAAATCTCAGTTAATCATAGTGACGCAGAAACGCGTTAATTGCGCCGAATATCAAAGTTTGCTACAGACAAGCATACCCAATGAAGCTTTATCTTTTTATTTCATTAAATTAAACAATGTCAGCACCAGTATTTTCGATTTTATTATATATACTGCCAAAACCCACTTTTCAAAATAGTACACAGACATAGATTTTGAAGAAAGATTCACTCACATTCTTTTATTCTTTCAATTTTTCAGTTGCACAATTAACCACTCAAACCCTGGTATGTTAATTTCCATTTTATTTATTTATAGTTACTTAACTTAAATACCACTTCAGATCTGCTATATTTTGGTGGTCATTTAGATTCTTGTCACTATTTCAGCTCTATCAAGGTTCATTCTTTTTAATTCAAATCTCAAAATTGAAGATTTTGAGGTCCCACATCGGTGAACGTATATTTATGTTTTCCATAGTAAATTTTGCTTTGGAATTGAGAATTTCTGACTTGTATAAAATGGGATTTTGCAGATATTGAGGTTTGGGTGAAATGGGGCGAGCAATTTTGGTGTATTTGGTTGCTTTTGTGGCAATTTGGAGTAATGTGTCAAAGGTGAGAGCAGAGGATGCTTACAAATACTATACATGGACTCTCACTTATGGAACTGCTTCACCACTTGGCCCTTCTCAGCAGGTTTGTAATATAGTTATTGGAAATCGAATCAACTACTGCTGAATTCACTCGAAATCGATTGGTGAAAACACTTTTGATTTTGGTTGAGTAGAAATAACAAATCAAATTTGAATAGCATTTTTCATTGTATAGCTTTTGAAGCTTGTTTCAGGAGTAAACTAAGAAAATATGTGTAATCGGATTTTTCTCGATTAAAGCTGATTTTGATTGATAAGAATGTCAAAACAAGTTTGAACAATCTATTGTTCGACTGAGAAGATTCAACTCGTTTGATGCTCGAGGTTTATGTGGTGTTGTTCTATTTGAGATTCTGAATTTTTTGATGCAGTGATGTTTGTATTTGCAGATCATTCTTATCAACGGTCAATTTCCCGGTCCAACTCTTGATTCCGTGACCAATGAGAACATTATCCTTAACCTCGTTAATAATTTGGACCAGCCTTTCCTTTTGACATGGTGATTCTTGCTCTGTCATATTCATATTCCTTTTAATCCCATTTTCTCTTACTTAGAGTTAGCTTCATCCGAAATGCATTATGTCTAAAGATTATGTATTATTCTTTGTGTTTCTTCATTAGAAATCGGATATGTAACCTATACATTGAGTAATCAAATAAGAGTAATAAGCTTTATGGGTGGTTTGTTTTGTATGAATTAATTAGGAACGGAATAAAACAGAGAAAGAATTCTTGGCAAGATGGAGTTGTGGGAACTAATTGTGCCATACCCCCAAACTCGAATTACACGTACAAGTTCCAGACAAAAGATCAAATCGGAAGCTACACATACTTTCCATCAACTCTTATGCACAAAGCTGCTGGAGGATTTGGAGCACTTAATGTCTATGCAAGATCAGTTATTCCAGTTCCATATCCCAAGCCTGATGGAGATTTCAGCTTGCTCATCGGTGATTGGTACACGACTAGTCACAACGTAAGTGTTCAATATGGTCGTAATGATTTTTTCGTTATTTCTAAAAAAATTGCTGCATTCTGAAAGTTATCTAACTTCTCGATTTGATCTGTAAGATTTGGTGTTATGTATTGCAGGCGTTGCAGCAAATACTAGATTCAGGAAACTCGCTCCCTTTCCCTGATGGAATCCTTATAAACGGCCAGGGTCGATCTTACTTCAATGGTGATCAAGGTTATCTTTCAGACCCTACTAGTTTAAGGTTATGTTTGGTTCATGGGTTTTCTAGCATCGAATGATAGAATATTATGCTGTATTTATGTTTCTTTATCATTTGAGTTAAATGCAAAAATATTCCCTGTGCTTTGTCTAATTGGCAAAAAACCCCTGTATTATTTTTATGAGCAAAAACTCCCATGTGTTCTTTCTTAGTAACAAATAATCCCATTTGAAATTCCTTCATAAATCAATAAGGAGGTTATTGTCGACTTTTTAAGTGAACAAGGGGGTTACTACCAATTTTCAAAGTTAACAGGGGATTATTGTCAATTTTAGGTAAGTAGGGGTGTTTTTGCATTTTTCTATGGGGGTATAATTGTTATTTTCCTGCAAAATATGTACTCCGGCTTGGGAGCGGGTTTTTTTGTCTGATGAAAATAGCATGTTGTGGGGGGGGGGGGGGGGGGTTTTGCTAAAAAAAAAAACACAGTAGGTTTTTTTCTAATTAGGCAAAGCATAGGGAATATTTATGCATTTCACCTTATCATTTTACTCAGTAAAATCCAAGAGCCAAATATAGCCTAAATTCTCGTGAAAGCGTGTATGTTTGTTTATAGATATGAAATGGTAACACATATACCATCTTGGTTTTGTACTGAGATTAGTGGAATATTCTTAATATATCTTGCTCGATTTTCAGGTAAAACTTACATGTTCAGAGTCTCAAATGTGGGATTGTCCACTTCATTCAACTTCAGAATTCAGGGGCACAAATTGAAACTTGTTGAGGTTGAAGGGTCTAATGTTCTTCAAAATATATACGATTCTCTTGATGTGCATGTCGGCCAATCTGTGACCCTCCTGGTCACTTTGGATCAGTCTCCGAAAGATTATTACATAGTTGCTTCTACTAGGTTCACAAAGACTGTCCTTACTTCCACTTCTGTGTTGCACTATACTAACTCTCAGGCTCCCGTTTCTGGACCTGTCCCAGCCGGTCCTACTTTCGAAATCGGATGCTCCATTGATCAAGCTCGATCCTATAGGTACAACCAAAGAATGTATAGAGAAATTTATTTTTTTGGCATATGAACAAATCCTGCCAATTTTGAGGAGCTAAATGCCAAAATACATCATGTGCTTTGCTTAATTGGCAAAACCCTCCCTGTGTTACTTTTATTAGCAAAAACCCCCTCGTGTTTAGAAATTTTTTTGGAAATTCGTTAATAATTCAGTGGGGAGGTTATTGTTAACTTTTTAGTGAACATGGGGTTATTGCCAATTTCGAAGTCAACAGGGGGATTATTGTCAATTTTTTTGGTGAATAGGGGTGTTTTAGCATTTTTTAGTGAAGGTATAATTGTCATTAATCCTGTAATATATGTACTCGGTTTGGGGAGGGTCTTTTTTGCTAATAAAAAATAGCACATGGTCTTTTTTTATATTTAAAAAAACACGGGGATTTTACTAATTAGGCAAAGCATAGGGGGTATTTTTGCATTTCGCTCATTTATTGAGTTATCTGTTTCAGGTGGAATTTAACCTCAAATGCTGCGAGGCCAAACCCACAGGGTTCGTTCCACTACGGGAGTATTACACCATCAAGAACAATTATATTGGCAAATTCAGCACCTATTATCAACGGGAAGCAAAGATATGCTGTGAATGGTGTTTCGTATACCAACTCCGACACTCCTTTGAAGCTTGCCGATTATTTCAACATTCCCGGTGTTTTTAGCCTTAACTCGATCCAGAGTGCCCCATCTAATAGTGGTCCTAGCCTAGCTACATCGGTGATGGGAGCGTCTCACCATGAATTTATCGAAGTTGTTTTACAAAACAATGAGGACGCAATGCAATCTTGGCATCTCGATGGTTACGATTTTTGGGTTGTCGGGTATGTTATGTCGTTTACAAAATCGTCATTTATGTTTCATGACACGCATTAAGTTTCTTATTGTTTGTTCATTTGAAATAGATTTGGGGCTGGACAGTGGACACAAGATAGCAGAAAGGAATACAATCTTGTCGATGCTCTGACTAGGCACACTACACAAGTAAGTTTAAATTTCTCGACTAACTCTATCATAGAATATAGAGGAGAATCACTCAAACTAGTCCGAGGTGTAGAGCAAATGTAATTACACATTTACACTGACTGACCTATTTGATTCATTACAATTATCCCTTTAAGACGCTAAATTTATCAAAAAAAATTAAATTTCAGAAATACCCCCTATGATCTTAAGCTCGTTTCTCTTCATACGGGTCGTCCTCAAGTCAAAATTCCAACATCGCCTACATTAGTACAAATTCTTTCAAGACTTTTCCCACTTTGCCCCTTTAATAGCAATCATATATATATTTGTTCATGTCATGGAATCACATTAACAACATTGCTTGAATTCCAAATGCAGGTATACCCAAATTCTTGGACAGTTATATTAGTATCATTGGACAATCAAGGTATGTGGAATATGAGATCTGCGATGTGGGATAGGCAATACCTTGGCCAGCAATTTTATCTCCGGGTTTACAATCCAACACCCAGTTTTGCTAATGAATACGATATACCCTCCAACGCTCTACTATGCGGTAAGGCCATCGGCCGACAGCATCCGTAATTAGTTTGAGGATTTTATTACAGTAGTTTTTCTGTTTAATTTCCAGTCATGAGTGGTTGACTGCTAGAATATAGATGGAGAAAATTTTGGCTAGTTAATTAAATTAATATATCTAAATATGTTAGATTAATTAGTCTTCTTTTGGTTGTTATTTGAATATAATTTTTAAGAGAATTAGTTTGATTTCATATGGCAACATAATTTTGCATCTATTCATATGATTATTAGCATGCTTGTGTCAATTTCTGGCTTTATTGAGATTGTTTTGGGTTTTATCTCTTAAAAAAATCATCATTTTATATTTTTGAATATATCTTACACATTTATTTAATATCCAAACAGGTAATTTGAATTTTTTTATTATTGCTTAAACAAGGACCAAATAAAACACAATTGAAAAAAAAAAATTTGCATTAACCTATCAATTATCATCCTACTTGTTGATTTTTTGAAAATCTCAAAGACATTTCATATATTTCTAATTTTCTATTATTTGTGAAAATACTCTGAAAAAACAACCGGGCTCCTCATTTTATTAAGCTTTTATTAGAAAATAGAAGTTAAGGTTACTACTGGTCCATCTATGAAGCCCAATGCAAGTAAGCCCATTGGGGAAGTTACGCTGTTGACACATTATATTATTTTTGGATAATACTAGTGACAATTTAATATTATTTCTACTACATTTATTATATCAAAATTTCAACCAAAAAGGCATTATGCCCGCCATTTTTGAGAACTGAAATTTTAGTAGTATTAAACAATCGACATATTTTGTTCATGCAGTCACTGTCACGTGATGTGCACATGGGGTAACTTCACGTGAATCTCAAAATATTTTGGGTAAGCTGCGAATATGATTGTGTTTAATTGTAGTACAAAGCGAAGTGAAAAATAAAATAGATTAATTTTTTTTTCCAGAAATAAATAGCTTAATTAATTAAATATGATAAAGCGTAAAAGGAGCTGAAATTGCAACGTAATTTGTGGGCTATCCAAATTTTGAAGTCCATTTATACATCATTACATTAATTACTATACCAATAAATCTATTCGAATTTATTTCATTAGTACCAAAGTACAAAGAGAAACTAATTACAAAGATTTGTAGTATTAAAATAGGAAAATATCCACACACCTCTTGGTCATGAAACTCAACTTTAACCAACAATATTTTGAAGTTATTAAGTTTTGAAATCAGTTTATATCAATAAAAAATAATAGAATATGAAGGATTATATAAAGAAACATATATGTTAGTGAATTATTTAAAAAAAAAAAAAAGCTATTACACGTCCATAGTACATGTATGAGTTTGGTTAAACCAGGTCTGTAAAAGAATTTCTGACTTAAGTAAAGTTAAGTACTAATGATGTAACAAAGGGGAAAACCGCTTAATATATTTAAAATGCTTAATTTAAAAAAAAAAAAAAGCTTAATTGAATTTGGCGCCAAATCCCGAAACCCAATGAAATGTTGCCACCACACTTGATCCACATAAACCTCCCATTGTCTTCGCTTCTTGCTTTATTTCCATGTGAAAACTACACCCGAATTTTCCCTTCTTAATTACGCTTTGCCATTTAATTTGAATTACTATTATTAATTAATTATCAATATATATGTATGCGTAGACGCATTTAAAACAGAATTAATGATGATCCGTTCTTGGCTGCGCCCTTCTCGCCTTTCACCGACGAATCTTATTGGAGTGTACTCAAACCATACAGGAGTCTTAACAATTCAAATAATATAAGAATACTTAAGAGGAAACACAAGTTATTATTAGGTCAAGTCCTACAAGAAATCGGGGAAATTATCAAAATGATTTGATTGTACGTACACATTCAAGTACATATTTTATGATTGATGATTGTGTTATAAGTGTCATTTAATTATAAGACGAATCGAATGAAATTTTTATTGGTGTGGAATGAATAATTTGAGTGTAACACAATCGGAGGAGATTCTTATCTGAACCATACCCAAAATATTTACATGACAAGTGTAATATATATATTTGCTTTGAGATTAAATAACATTGCCATAAGAGTGACTAATTTCAAGGCATGTGTAACACGTTTATCTTGTGATTGAATGTGTTTGATCAAACCAGGTTTGGACAAGAATTTTTTCATAATGAGACATTTAGAATAATAATATAGGTATCCGTTGGAATGAAAATGGGATTGAGTTGGTCGAAATATAGCTTGAATTTAGTCGGAAAAAATTCAGCTTGAATTTGGTTGGCAAAAAATCTCGTGGGGTTCTGTTACATAAAAACTAAATTGAACTATATAGTCTATTTCGATTGAGTTTGATTTATTAAGCTAAACATAATAACTCCGACATAAGATATTAAACTAATTGAATTCGATTGTTGTTTGAGATTGATCATTAATGTAAGATATATTTGAAATAATGTTTAGTGATATTAATGTAAGATATATGGTTTAATGTAAGATATATTTGAAATAATGTTTAGTGATATTAATGTAAGATATATGGTTTAATTGATCAATCTCAAGCAACAATCGAATTCAATCAGTTTAATATCTTATGTCGGAGTTATTATGTTTAGCTTAATAAATCAAACTCAACCGAAATAGACTATATAGTTCAATTTAGTTTTTATGTAACAGAACCCCACGAGATTTTTTGCCAACCAAATTCAAGCTGAATTTTTTCCGACTAAATTCAATTAAACCATATTTGAAATAATGTTTAGTGATATTGATGTAATGATCTTTCTATGAAAAAAAAAAAAAAAACTATGTTAAAATTCAATTAGACTAAATACTACTACTACTTTAAGTTGAAGAATCGAGACTAACAAGAAGTTAAGTCAAACAGATCCAATTAAATGTTTGATTATCTAAAATGAGTCGAGAATCTAAGCATTAATTGAGCATTAAGTACGGCGCAAATAAGATTAGATTTCTTCTCGTAATCTGAGTTCCGTTGCATGTTAGCATGCAACAAACGTTGTTCGTTTTTGGCGCCATCACTTTCTGTTATATAAACTCCTCTTGTCTCATTTCTGCACTTGTCATTTTCCCATTGTTCAATTAATAATATTTCATCCTTTTTTTTTTCTTTTTTTATTTAAATTCAATTAAATGAGACGAGCCATGGTTCTGAATTTTTTACTTGGAGTTTTGGTATGTTTGAGTATTTTTTCCTATGTGAATGCTGAAGATCCATATGTATATCTAAATTGGGTATTTGAATATGGACAAATTTCACCTCTAGGAGTCAATCAAAGGGTAAATTCTACTTTTATTCTGCAGTCTAATTTTAACCACATTTTTTTAATGTAAATTTAGTGTAATTCTCCTAACTCATTTTGTGTTTTTGAAATTTTCAGGGAATTCTTGTGAATGGACAATTTCCAGGTCCAACAGTTGACGTTATAACTAATGACAATGTAATTGTTCAAGTTGAAAACAAACTTGACGAACCTCTGCTCATCACATGGTTAGTTCATTTACATTTTTTTCTTTTTGTGCAATTTGTGAATTTCCTATGTGCTTACATTAATGTATATTTGCAAGAAATTAAATCCTACTTGTATTTATTCTAATTGTCAAATGCACAACTATATTGTTTTAATAAACACATATTTCCATATGTTCCACAAAATATCAATACTGTGAGTTAATTAACCTTTAGTGAAACAATGCTAGGACATTTGTACCCTTAAGTATACATATTGCTATTTCGATATAGGAGAAATGTACAATAGTGACGTATACACGTGTTATGATGAAAAAATTCTTAAAATGTTTATTAGAAGATAGAGAAGAGATTAAGAGGTCTTGAATTTAATTTCCACATATATGGATATTGTTCTAATTTATTACTAATTTTTTAAATTAGTTATTTTTGTAATTTAGTAGTTATTGAAAATATTATATAATAATTTAATGTATTCACAATCTCAAAAAAATAATTTATGAAGAGATATAACGGATTTAACACTTTAGACATATGCGTTGCTTCAAATAAATTGACTTTGATTGTTTGACCAAAAGAGGCCATTTGACTTTGGTAATATACCATTTGATTACACAAATTTTATTATTAATTTGCAATAGTAATGCGTGGAAAATACTATCTATTTTTTTTTTCTTTTGTCAGAAATAATTGCTTGTTAAACAACTCAAGAAAGTAATCACCAGGTATAATAACCGTGGAACAATATTACATCAAAATATATATTGAGTAATAATAAATTATAAAGAACAATTCCGTATAAGCGGGCCTCAACTTTGTCATTAGAGCCTCATTAGCGATTTCCAAACTTTTTTTCTAGAAAAAAGAATATGTGAATTTTAGTTGAAGATTATATGTACATAGGGCTAACTCATAGCACTACAAGAAAATTGAGCTTAAGTGACAAAAAATTAAGTGATAATGTGGAAGTTGTCACTCTTTGTATGCATTTAGTGATAGAAATATTAATTTTGTCATAATAATAATGGTGACAAGTACAATAGTGACAATATATGTTTTTAAGTTGTCACTAATAGCTATTAATAACAAATATATGGTGACTTAAGTTGTCACTATTGACAATTAGAGATACCCTTTTAGTGATAACCTAGTGACAATAAATATTGTCACTATGTTTTAGTGACAACTTTTTTGTTGTCACTTTTGGGGTATCGCTAAATGTCAATAGTGACAATTTTTTTATAATTCTTATCACTAGTATGTTTATAAAAACCATTTTAGTGACAATATTTGAGTTCTTGTCACTTAATATATATAAGAAGTGACAACTTTAACATTGTCACATAAAATTTTATCACTAAAATTTAATTTTTTTTGTAGTGTAGATGATGATTTTATTTCATGGTATTTAATTAAATCAGGAACGGAATCAAACAAAGGAAGGTATCATGGCAAGATGGTGTCCTAGGAACAAATTGTCCAATTCCCCCAAACTCAAATTGGACATACAGAATGCAAATGAAAGATCAAATTGGAACTTACACTTATTTCCCATCCACATTAATGCACAGAGCAGCCGGAGGGTTCGGCGGAATCAATATCTTGGCCCGATCCGTTATCGCAGTTCCATATCCGAAACCTCTCGAAGAATTCACAGTACTCGTCTCTGATTGGTGGAAAAAAGACCACAAGGTCAGTAAAATTCAAACAAACAATTTTTTTTTCCTTTATTAGCCACATAGAAAAAGTTTGATTAATCTTTGGATATAAAATTGCAGGAATTACAAAATATACTAGATACTGGAAACCCTTTCCCGTTGCCCGATGGTATACTTATCAATGGAAATCCTCGGTCCACTTCTTTTGATGTCGTACCAGGTAAATTTGGCGGTCTTATGCGAAATTTAAATTTGGGCTCTACATATTTAAATTAGTTAAATATGGTTTATTTTTCGTACTTTTTTAGAGCAAATGTATAAACTAAATTTTGATGTTATGATTTTTTAACGTATTTTTCTTTCTAATAATAAAATGACTAATTCATTTAGTCTTTCTTATAACATTATAACATAGTCGATCATAAACACTACAAAAAAAGTAAATTTTAGTGATAAAATTTTATGTGACAATGTTAAAGTTGTCACTTCTTATATATATTAAGTGACAAGAACTCAGATATTGTCATTAAAATGATTTTCATAAACATACTAGTGACAAAAATTGTAAAATAGTTGTCACTATTGACATTTAGCGATACCCCAAAAGTGACAACGAAAAAGTTGTCACTAAACCATAGAGACAATATTTATTGTCACTAGGTTGTCAGTAAAAGGGTGTCGCTAATTGTCAATAGTGACAATATAAGTCACCATATATTTGTCATTAATAGCTATTAGTGACAACTTAAAAACATATTTTGTCACTATTGCACTTGTCACCATTATTATTATGACAAAATTAATATTTTTATCACTAAATGCATACAAAGAGTGACAACTTCCACATTATCACTTAATTTTTTGTCACTTAAGCTCAATTTTCTTGTAGTGAAATATGTTTTAAAATTTTTTTATCAACATAAAGAGATATATGGATATTATTCTATATCAAATGTGGGTTAGCAGCGTGTTACTTTGGTTTGATCATTAATGTACGTATACAATTTTAATAACCATATAACTATGTTGCAATTGTGGTCCACAAATTTGTCATAATGGATAACAAAATATACATCAAAATATGAAGAAATAAAATCATATACTATTATTTATTAAGATAAAAAGGCTAAAAAAATTAGTTTGATTAATTTGAGATTGTAGTATTTCTAACATATTTTCCTCTCTATTTTGGAATGTCAAAAACAGGGCAAACATATTTATTCAGAGTATCCAACATTGGAATATCAACTTCAATTAACTTTAGAATCCAGGGTCACACTCTACGCCTAGTGGAATGTGAAGGATCCCATACAATGCAAGAAGTGTATGAATCACTTGACATTCATGTTGGACAATCTAGCTCTTTTTTGGTGACTTTACATGACATAGGAGATCATAAAGACTATTTCATCGTTGCCTCGACTCGATTCACCAAGCCGATTCTCACCTCCACCGCGATTCTTCACTATCAGGGTTCGAAAACTGCAGCTTCCGGGCCACTGCCTATTGCACCTACTTACCACATTCATTGGTCAATGAAGCAAGCCAGAACTATCAGGTAATTTGTAGTGCCATTAATATACCGAATTTTGGTGTTATTATAGAGTGTTCTGTAAGGTGCGCTTACTCGTTTACCAAATTGATCCACCCGTTTTGATTCGATAAAATATTAAACGAATCGGTTTCATCGGTTCATTTGATGAAAGATACACCGCCTTTTTTAATAACGAACTTATATTGTTAGAGACGCGATACATTTATGGTGTTTTTGAATCGATTTTGGCTCAGTTTCAACCCAGTAAAATCGGGCTAAAACCAATTTGGGTCGCGTATGGCTCATTAAGACATACCAAACTCTTTGACCCAACTTGAAACCAATTGACCGAATCCCAAATTCCAAATAAACATACACAATTATCGTATAAATTCTACAAAACATTCTTCCACGGACCCAAAAGTCAATTTTCAAAACCCACTATCTATAATTTTTTAGCACTTCACCATCCTAATTTTCCAATTAAAACCAATTTAAATATGCTTATTATTATTTTCAGGTGGAATTTGACAGCAAATGCAGCTAGACCTAACCCACAGGGATCATTTCATTACGGAACCATACCATTCGCAAGGACAATAGTACTAGAAAACACCGCTGAAAAGATTAATGGCAAAACAAAATACGCAATAAATAAGGTGTCTTATGTAAATCCAGACACTCCATTAAAGCTTGCAGATTATTACAATATCCCTGGTGTTTTTACACTAAACTCAACCAAAGACACACCACCTGCGGGCCCTGCAGTTCTTGGCACAGGTGTTATAGGCACTACTCTGCACGATTTTGTTGAAATCGTGTTTCAAAACACTGAACCGACCATTCAGTCTTGGCATCTTGATGGATATGATTTCTGGAGTGTTGGGTAAATCCATTACTTTTTATTTTTCGCTTTTTGAATTTTAGGATTATTTTTAATCTCACTAAATTGAATCTTTGTAGTTTTCCCCCTCTTATTTTATAAAATCATACTTTTGATCTTTATTTTTCATTTCAAAAGCATTCTGCATTTTTAGTTCGCGTTACAAAATTGTTCTTTTAATCCCGATTCTTTAAAATAGTTTATATTTTTTATCCTATTAAATAGTCTATTTTTAGTATTTTTGGTCCCATAAAATTGTCTCAGTTTCGCATTTGTGGTCCTAAAAGTGTAAATATTGAAAAGAGTAGAATGAAAAGTGTATAGTATAAAGTATGGGATCAACTAATTTTTCTTAAATCCAGGTTTGGAAGTGGAAAGTGGAATACTACATTGAGGAGACGCTTCTATAATTTCAATGATGCCACTACTAGATACACAGTTCAGGTAATTAACTCAACTAAATTAGTGTTGGTAAAATGGATCTGGACTCACGGGCCAACCTCCTGGCCCAACCCAATTCTTTCATATTGTGTTGGGTTTAAAATTTTAAGTAATAGCAAGTCAAAATTGAGTTTGTTTGACTATTTTTAAAAGGGGTTACATAAAGTATGCTAACAACAAACTCATATTTGATTTGACCCGATCCACATTTAGTAAGAGTAACAATAAATCTTTCGTGACTTGACCCGTTTTCATCCAATTAACCTGGCACCCTATCTTTGTTTTAACTAAATAATTGGCTTGCTCATCATTAATCTTGTTTAATTTTATTGCAATTTGTAGGTGTATCCATATTCATGGAGTGCAATTTTGGTGTCATTGGACAATAAAGGGATGTGGAATTTGAGGTCTTCAATCTGGCACAGGCGATATCTTGGGCAAGAACTGTATGTTAGAGTTTGGAATGATGAACGCAGTTTGTTTACTGAGTACGATATTCCAGATAATGTATTACTTTGTGGCAAAGCTAAGCGTTAGTACTTGGGATTTAGAAATATGTACCTTGTCAATTTTTATTTTTATTTTTTATATGTGTATGTTTCTTTTAATTATAATCAGTTACGAGGGTGTGACTGTAGCAAAAAAAAGAAAGAAATGATTAAGAAAATTCACATGTTATTGGAAAGAAGCAAAAATGAAAGAAAGGATAATTATTGTTTGTGTTTCTAGTTGATTGATGGCTATAAACAGTTTCATTTCAATCTTCAATTCCTCTCAATTTTATTTTCCCCTAAATGCTCTTGTTATATAATAAATCTATATTACTACATTACTTTTAGGGGGTTTTTTGCAAGTTAACTCCCTGTGATATGTCTAATGGGCAATTTACCTTCCTGTGAAATAAAAATAGGCAATTTAACTCCCTGTGAAATGAAATAATGAGCAATTTACCTCTCCATGAAATGAAATAATGAGCAATTTAACTCCATGTGATATGAATTAATGAACAAGTTAGAGGGAGACAATGTGCTTTTTTTATAAAAACACAGGGAGGTAAATTGCTCATTATTTCATTTCACATGGAGTTAAATTGCCTATTTAGAATATCACAGGAAGATATTTTGCCCTTTTATTTATCACAGGGAGTTAAATTGCCTATTTGAAATAACACGGGGAGTTAATTTGCTATTCACTCTTACTTTTAGCTGTTGATGGTCAGTATGAAAAATCTATAAGAATAATCTAAACGCGCAACGGTTATGTCACATTAATAGGAATTAAGCACGTGTCATTATTAACCCCAAGTTAATTAACCCTAGTTAAGAATTAAAAATATAAAAATAAAATTGGGAAATGCGCCGTCGTCCCTTTCCCTTCAGTTTCACGTGTGATTTGTTGGAAATTTCTATTATATTTATGTCCATACTCAATACATATGTAGATATATTAAACACATTAAAATTAATTAATGATGAATTTTATTTTTTGAAAAACAAAACATTTTATTTTAAGATAATGTACATGTTGCAAGGAAGAGCAGTGGAAACTACTAATCTAAGATTATTTTACTAGCTTTTATCATCTTTTTATTAGTCTTGTGTTATTGAAAACTTTAAAATACAGTTCTCTTATTAATAATTATACCAAAATCGATTATCGATCATATAAACAAATTTGTAATTGCTAGGTGAAACTGCCCTCTCCATCTCATAAATTCAATTCTAAAATTATTGACAGATTTAGTTTTGCCGTCAAATATTTGAACCAGTAAATTATGTCTGGCCCATAAAGAGTTCAAAGATGCATTGTGTGCAACAATTATTTCTTAATTTGACATTAAATTTGAAAACTTTAATGATAATTTAATGAAATGGTTTATATATTTGACGGGAAAATAAATATGTCAAGTGCCATCAAATTATGATATCAAATGCATTTTTGGAGAAGGCTTAGTACTAAATATGTAAAGATAAAGTATAATGTGTGCAGTGTAAAGGAAATTCTCTCTTTAAGAAATCACAAACCTTAGGGTGGCAAACCGATTTCACCCGATTACCCACTAATTTCACACCAGTTTCATCCGTTTTAAATATCAATAATATTTTTGACGTGGTCACGCGCCAACAGATACCGTTACGGAATAATTATAATAAATTCAACACCTCAAAGATAATTTTTGTAATTTTTTAATATGAAGAATAGAAGAATAATTTGTGTAATTTGTGTAAATTCTCCAATAAACTTAAGAGATAGAAGATCCTTTGAGTGTCACCGTACCCTAATGGCTACTGGTCGACACTCGGGACAACGAATTTGTACTTTGGCAAATAAGTTTTGATTTAGAACGAGGAAATACAAAGGAATGACAATTAAAAAAGAATTAACTAATTACTGGCAAATGGCAATACAAATTTGTTGCCAGGACAAATAAACCTGGCAACAGCTAATTCATATTTCAACCTCAAAACAAAAAACCTTAATTAAACACGGTACATTAAATTAAACTGTACATTACTTTATAAGTGTCTCCAACTTAATGGGGTCCTCGAATTTCCCACACGTACAGTACCTTTTCTGTAGCTCCTTTTTTGACCCTTATAAATTCCCAACAATATTCTTGCAACCCAAATTAAGAAATATGTGCGATAACATCCTTCTCCAAAAAAATTCTCATGCATGGCTAATCGAAATTCCCGCCAAAATCGAAATCCTTCACCAAGCACGTGCCATGAATTCAACATATCACCACCACCACCACCTCCGAGCGGCGGCGGCGGGGCCATTGCCTCCACGACATCAGGTCGGCATCCGGTGTACCGTGGAATTAGATGCCGGAATGGGAAATGGGTGTCGGAGATTCGCGAGCCGCGTAAAACCACGCGCATTTGGCTCGGAACGTACCCGACCCCAGAAATGGCAGCGACTGCATATGACGTGGCGTCACTGGCACTAAAAGGCCCCCAAGCTACAATAAACTTCCCCGATTTGGCTCCTTATTATCCTATACCGGCTTCGCACTCGGCTAGCGACATACGTGCGGCGGCTGCCGCCGCTAGAGCTCCGCCACCGGAAAATATTGAAGCTTCACCTAGTTCACAAGAGTTTGTGGATGTGGAGGAATTGTTTGACATGCCGAATTTGCTTGTGGACATGGCGGAGGGAATGCTTGTTAGCCCGCCGAGGATGAGACCACCGGGCGACGATGACGAGGAGGAGTCACCGGAGAATTATTCAAGAAATGATGGACTTTGGAGCTACCCTTAATATATTTTGCATCAAGGAAAGATAGATTATATCATCTTGTATTGTACCCTTGTTAACTTCTCTCTCTCCCTCTCTCTTTTTCATATTTTTTTTATCTCAGTTTTATTAAGCTGATCAATTTGGATTTTTCGTAAATTTTCCCCACTTATTTGGGTGCTGTTATTTATTAATTGAAGGCTTAATAAAGTCTTCTACTGTGAACATTAAAAGTCCTCTCTACTTGAAAAAGAAAAAATAAGTCTATGGAGTTTTTATTATCAATTGGAAGAGCTAAATGCAAAAATTCCTCATTTATTTTGCCTAATTTGCAAAAGTCCATGTACTGTGTTGTTTTTATTAGCAACATCTCCTCTCAATGAATGGTTTTTTATACTAATAAAAATAATATAGGATTTTTTTTGCTAATAGAAATAATAAAGGGGTTGTTTTGCCAATTAAGCAAAACATCTGAGGTATTTTTGAATATTCTGTAATATAATTTGTAGTTGTGACTCGGTCTAGCTAGGATAGAGCCACTACAAAGTCTTCCGGGCTATCCTAGATATTTTTGCATTTCACTCTCAATTTTAGTTATGTCATGATTCCAAAATTGATGATATGGTGAAGTTTTTATCAAAAACGTCTCTGCAATTCTCTATGTAAGTACTTTTATTGATTAGTCTCATTATTTTTACTACCTTTACTTTTGACACTAAAAATTATGTAAGAGTTGAAAAAATGGAAGTTAGATTGGGACAAACAATTCTATTTTAAGAAATGAAGTGTTAGATTAGGACATCCCAAAAATGAAATAAGTGTTAGATTTATAAGATATAGAAATTATGAAACTAAATAAGTACCCATACATAAAAAATGACTCAAACTCGTATCTTCTTTTGGCTTCTCAGTTTCATAGATGACTTCTTATGATTGACATCATTTATAAGATTAATGTTTCAAAGATTTGAGATGTGTTTTAAGATGTCTTATTTACACCTACACAAAATTTGGACTATATTTTTTTGTTGAAAATGTCCAATGATTATGTGGCATGGGGACATTTAAAAATATTAGACATTAATTAAGTTACACAAATGGTTTGATAAAGTGAACTTTTTAAACTCTCCATCGTCGTTACCAAAATAAAATTATCTATCTTTTTTCCTTCTTCTTCAACTTCATATGCCTTACCACTTTCACCATCCTCCCTTCAAACTCTCTTTGAATTTGTCCAAGAAACCATTTCTGTGTTTTTTCCTCCTCTGTTTAGGGACAAAGCAAATTCCCTGATTTATGCCATTTTCATATCGAAGCTCGATCATACGTCTGCCAATTAAAATAGTAACCATATCGGCCATTAATTAATTCTAATGAAATTGAATATTTAAGACCCTATGAATTCAAATCAGAAAGAATTTCAAGAAAATTGTTACGTGTGTTCTGTACAAAAGGGTAAGCATTGGTGGGTGTGGGGGGTGGGGGGGGGGGGTGGGGGGGGGGGATTTGTCATTTTAAAAATAGGTAAATTAAAAATAATATAAAATATGACATAAAAGGAGAGCTGTCTCATGTGCTCTCCATTTGACGAAATCTCATTTTAGACGATCTCTATTTTGAAATATATGTTTGGTAACATTTAACTAAGTATTTTTTTCGACCACACAATATGGTTGAATTGTACCTTATCTCATGGAGAAAAATATATGATAGTTAGTTTGTATATCTTGTATAGATTAGAAGAAATATGGAACAAATTGTGGATAAAATAATATATTTGGTGTAGAAGAAAGCAATCAACATAATCTCTATATTTAGTTATGATTAGGTAGAACATTTCTTTCCTTTTAAGCGAATTTCTTTGAAAAATTCTAGAATTTTTCTGAAAATGATGTTTTCAGAAAATGAACTAATTATTTCATATTTCTTTGAGATTCTCTCATAAATGTTTTTTTTTGTTTCTTGAGATGGTGAATATATCGATACATCAAACACTATATCGAATCGGATCTATTAGATTGAAATCAAAGTAAATCAATTACAAATACTAGTATTAAATTAGAGAAAATACCCACACTAGTGGGAGTCGAACCCATGACCTTTTGGTCATGGAGCCTCATCTTTAACAAATTGACTAATACCCACCTAGATTTTCTCATAAATGTTAGTCATAATAACATATTATCATAGATTTTATCTTTGAAAACAATTTTTTAGAAAGTCAACATGCCATTAGAATTCGGAAACATAAGCTTTTGTCATTAATTGACACAGTGTTTAACCGACATAGGATAGCATTTCCTACAAATAGTATGAATCCCTTTTCAAATCTATAATAAAAGTATAAAACTTCATCACATAGACACAAAAAAAATTTTGGGGAAAAATCACACTTTGCTTATAGGTTAATGTCATCTATTACATGTGATATGTATAATGCATAATTTATTCTTATGTAATTTGAAATTAAAGGAGTATTATACCTCTTTTTATTTTAGAATCATTTACCTCTTTTTCATGGAATAGTATAATTCACTGGTCCAAAATTAAATGTGATAATGAAAGTTGTATAAAAAGACAAAATTGGTCCATATAACATAACATGGGGGTAAATTGCTTAAACCTTTTTCAGGTTTGAATAAGTTTAAGTATATAGAGGGTATTTTTGTCAATTTTTTTAAAGATTTAAAAAATATAAGGAAAACGGTGTATGTCTTTTTTAAGAATAGGGAGGTAAATTAAACATAATAACTATCATGGGGTAAATATGTATTAACTCCTTGAAATTAAAATAATTAAAATTAATTTCTCTCTGATTGAATCTTAAGCGAAATGGTTATTATATCTTATTCTAGTGTCACTTTTGCATTAACAAATATTTTCAATTAAGATTATTTGAGTCCACGTATGCATTTGCTGATTTATTTACATGTGTGACACCGAAATATGAAATAAAAATAAGATAAAAGATAATAGTTCAATTTCACTCATACCATAAGTATTCCACCGTAAATATGTTAGAAGGACCAACTAATTGCACGTTTGATTCAAGAATGGATACGAAAGACGCCGTCCCTTTCATCTTTGAAACAAATAAAGAGAGAGCAGAGCTTTTGAATTTGTGTATATCTGAAATAGATTCTTAATGTTAATTAACAAATATTTAACATTAAAATATATGACGATTGCCTAGTCGACATGATGAGTCCTTAACTTGAAATTGACCATAACATATAATAATATAAAAGAGTGAAATACAGAAATATTCCTTATACTTTGTCTAATTGTCAAACCAACTCCGTGTTATTTTCATTAGCGAACCCCTCCCGCATGCTTTTATTTCTTAGTGAAAAAATCCTTCCAATTTCGAGTACATATTTTGCAGAAAAATGCCAATTATAATTATATCAAATCATAAAATGCAAAAACACTCTTATTTAACTAAAAATATTTATAATAGCCCCATGTTAACTTTGACAATTGGAAAAAATTCCCAGTTTCACTTAAAACATTGATAATAAAATCTCTACTGACTTATGATCGAATACCAAATGGTCTGGAGTTTTTTCTAATAAGAATGATACAATGGTCTTTTTGCCAATAAGGTAAAACATTGGAGGTACTTTTGCATTTATCTCTAATATAAAATTACTGGGTTAAAAGTCCAATAAAAAACAGAGCTAGAATCAATGATTACCAGCTAATAATTCTGTTCTAATTCCAATAAATATATAACAATGGACAATGGGGGGCATTACTTTATATATCCTATATACTAAATTAAGAAAAGTAATATATAGTCCAAATTTGGAGACCACAATGGAGGGCCCATAAAGGTAATGTATCAAAGTTTCCAATTATGGTACGAGTTAAATCATCATTATTGGCCTCTTAGAAAAATGTAATCAAACATCCAAAAGAATGCAACTTTAATGTTTCTTGATTTAAATATAGTAGGAGGGTGAGGCAAGTGTCCGTTTAATTTGATTCTTATATCGAATTTAATAATATAGTGAAATTTAATTTAGATTTTAATAAGATTGAGTTCGGATTATGAACCTTTAATCAGATCAAACACGATATATAATCCAATTCAATTCAAGTAGATGGTATATAATTTTAATATGTCTAAATCATATGTCTTAGCTAAATTAAGAAGTGCGATGTTTTCCACTTAAATCTTAGTGGATTTTTATGGGGTTTCAAGATGATATACTTCAAATTTATGTTTTTAGATAGAAGTACTAAAAACATAATTATTTATCTAATGTTCTCAATTATCACTTTGAATCTTTATTTAACTAATGTTCTCAAATAAAACATAATTATTAATGATGATGTATATCATTTTTCACATTATATTTATTAACCTTGAGAAAATATTAACATGCTCAAATGCGGAGTATAATTTATTTTCTAAAAAGACAATTATTAATGTAAGTTAAAGATATACAAAAAGTAGCTAGGGGAAATTGTAGACAAATTTTAATTTTTGATAGACGACCCATCACAAGACAATCGTAAAGATTGTGACTTGTGGCTTTTATTGGATTCTCATTGTTGTGAATGTTCTTATAGTTGGTAGTTAATTTTCTTTATAATTTGATTGTATTCAAAAAGATTTTTTATTTAGTGATATTTATGTAATGATGTAATTCAAAAATAACTTACCTCTTCATGCACATATATAATAAAATAATATTGATGGGTAAATTGTCACACATATAAAGCACAAAATGCTAAACAAATCCACATAAAAGGAACGTCTACATAAAATTACACAATAAGTAAACTAATTTATTAAAAAAAAAAAAGTTGTAACTAAACGAGGAGAATTTTGTCAGTACATATTTTTTGGATGATTAGAAATTGAGAAAGACAATGAGAGTCTTTATATAAAAGTACAATGATGTAAAATATTTTTTATTTTATGGCAGAAATATATTGAATATTACAAATATAAAGGGGGTAAATTCTTGTGGACTCCATTTATTTCCC
Source organism: Penstemon davidsonii (assembly GCA_034814905.1). Taxonomy (NCBI): domain Eukaryota; kingdom Viridiplantae; phylum Streptophyta; class Magnoliopsida; order Lamiales; family Plantaginaceae; genus Penstemon; species Penstemon davidsonii. Next base: position 14,252,658 of record JAYDYQ010002688.1, read on the forward strand.
ATTAGATGCCGAACCTGGGACAACTTCTCCAAAAGCGGTTAAACGACAAAAAGTAGAGACCAAATCATACTTCCACTTTGGGGCTATATTTATGTTTATGAGTACTTTCCTCGTAACAACCTTTTTAGACATTTTCCCAGATTGGTGATGTCGCATCTCTATATTAAATGAAATTATAAAATTTTTATTTGGTATGATGATCATATTTTATTTCACACATTGTAAACATAATTTGAATTGCGTTCGAATTCGATTTAATTGATTAAGCCTTTAAACATGTCAACAAATTCGACCCATATGATCCAATTAATAACACATATAATTCACAACAAATAAATCAACAAAGCGCGGTGCCGGTCAGCCCATAAAAAGACATTTTATAGTAAAAAAAAATGAATTTGTTTGTTAACTATTAGCCGTAGATTGTTTTAAAACATAATAACTACTTTATTTTGGTCGATCAGAATACATAATTACTACAATTATGTATACTTGTTACCAAAATCTACAAAATTAAAGTAGTCATGTGCGATGATTGATATTCTTTGTAATTTTTTTGTACTTAATAGATTTTTTATTTATTGATTTTGATTCAATGATCGTTTCTCTAAGAAAAAAAAAGCATGACTTTCATCAGAAAATATTTGTGTAAAATACATTTATCTGCACCAAATCAGAAGTATTGCAAAAGTTATATTGATTCAGACATACATTAATTCAGTCAAGATGATAACTTAGAATATAAGAAAGTGTCAAAAGGAATTTGGGCTGCTGCAAGTAGATCAGTAGTAATATTAGAGATAGTGAAATCAAATCAAGTTCTAGTAGCATGCTAAAAATAGAAAAGCACACACGGACATAAAAACAAAAATAAAAACACCCAAAGCAAAACCAAACCAATTTTAAAAACAGAGATAAAAGAGGCAGAACAAAGATAAGCCTCGCTCCCGCCATTTCCACAATTTTCCCCAATACTATGTACCAACAAAGAAACCCCCATATACTATGTACCAACAAGTAAGTAAATAAAACCATTTTTCATAGGTATTACCTTATAGTTGAAGATACGATGAGGGGTATAATATATGTTCCGGATTGGGAAATAGCCTCATGATCGAGCTAAGCTCCGAGCAGGTAATAATAAGGAGTCTCCGAATAGAAGATCGGATCGGTCTTATAGCAGTATCATGATTTCCGTCATTCAGAGTATAATTTGGGCCAGAAGTCCTGGGTTGTGATATATTCTCATGTGGATGGTCTACCTAGCACGACAGTACACCTATAAATAGCAAGGACATTTAATGTCAGGGATACGCATTCCAAGGACATTACTACTTAGATTAGCCAGCTCGTTTAAACTGTTAGCCTGCTCATTTAGGTGGTGTTTGCAAATGCTTCTCCATCTGGAGAAGCATGTACTTTTGCTGAAAGTGGACAAAAAGTACTTTTTAAAAAAATCAAGGGGTGTTTGCAAACTACAATAAAAAGCAGTTTAAAGCATTTAATTTAGTGTTTGCAAATTTATAAAAGCACATAACTATAGTTGTTTTGTTTATTATAATATCTTTTGAAGTGTCTATTTTACCCTTAAATTTACATCTTGCAAAAACAACTTTGCCTTTTAATAAAACGTTTCCATCAAAAATCAATTTTTATTTTCTCAATCACTCACGCTTATTTTCTTTTTCTTTCTCTCTTTCTAGGGTTTCTTCTAATCATCTTCTCCGAATTGAATGCTCTGCAATTCGACGTTGGACGTCTAATCAAAGTAACTTCAGCCCTTTTTGCGTGTGATTATGGTAATGGAGGTAGGTATTCGTATTAATTGATAATTTCAACTCAATTATATATAATTTTCTTTGTTAACACAAATCTTCACCCCATTTTCTTTCTTCTTTAGAAATCACCTCCATCCTCCGCCTTCTCTGCCGCATCAGGTGTATTTCGAAATTTACTATTGATTTTTTTTTATTTCTGAGAATTTTCCCTATTTTGTGAAATTAGATTATTGCATTTTTTAAGTTAGTTTTAGAAACATGTGGTTCAAATTTGAGGAGAGTTGTAATTTTTGTTTATAAATGACAGTGATAATGTTGTTTTACACTTGTACTTTTGTAAATATTGATTGGAGATATCAATTATATATGAGTCTCAAATAATGACAAATCTATTTTGATTCATGTATTAAGAAAATCCATGTATTATACTTCTAGGTAGAGCTGCCAGTGGAGTATATTTCTTGTTTTGCCTACATGTATACATATTTCATTGAATTTAACATGTTAAGTAGTAAAAATTGATTTATATATTTATCTATTGTTTCTATTGTTGGATATTATACACTTGTATTAGAGTAAGTAATATGATTGTATTATGACTACTAAGTCGTGATAGGTAATATTAAATTTGAGTTTTTTTAATGAATTATTTGTCTCTGACATCTCATATTTATTTCATATGTGGTTACTCTATACTTAGAGATATGTCATTACCTAATGGTGAGTGGAGTCTTGATGATACCAATCTGTTTGTGGAGATGTTGATTGAAGCATCAATGAATAATGAGATAGCATGGGGTGGCAACAATAGGGATGCTTTTATTGTTATTTCAGCCGACCTAACCCAACAGACCAATAAGATATATTTGTTTAGACAAGTGTTGAACAAATACAAGGAACTACATATGCGATACTATCAATGGCAGCAAGCTAGGAGTTACACTGGTCTAGGTTTTGACAGTGTTGAGAATCGAATTATCGCAAGTGATGAAATATGGGATATTCTTATGCAGGTATATAAATCTGAGTAACTTTGTGTATAAAAATATGAATTTTGTTTATTATGTTTAACTTGAAATATTTTTATATTATACTTGTTTGTAGAAATACCCATGGGCCAGGCGTTACCGTTACGAAGGGGAACGGTATTGGGTTGAACTAGAGTTCATCTTCGCCGGGCAGCAGCATAACGAGCCAATGGAATTGCCCGATGAAAATGTTCATCTTCACTTGAATGCTCCAGGCGGACAAGAAGAAGTTCTACCCGAGGCTGCAGGAGAAGGGAATGCTCAAAACGGGCCACAAGAAGTGGTTGCCCCAGCGTATCTTCTACAAAATATTCCATTAATGGAGATTGATGAAGTTGTTGACCCAACCGGGTTTGATGTATCGGGAAAGGAAGAGGAAGAAATTGAGCATGATGATGATGGCGATGCGGAGAGTGACGAGGGAAGTTGTGTGGAGATCATTGTGGTTGAGGACTCTTCTGATGATGGTACCGAGTTGATTGAGTTGTCCTCATCCGATGAGGAAAACATCTGATCTTTGAAATATGTGTGTGTAATTTCTTTTGGACAAGTAACCCTAGTACTCTAGTATCTAATTAGTATTTTGTGTGGATGACTTGAATATGCCACTGTTTTTGCCATCACATTTTGGTTGTTTAATATATATGATTGGCAAATATAATTTTGTTAGACAGGTCCTTGTACCCCATGAAGTTCTTCAACATTAAAATGCCATGAAAATCCTTTAAATGATTGAATGAAAATCTATGACTTATATGATTTGTTAAAAATTGAAGAAAGTGGATAATTTCTTTTAGTTGCTAGTTAGATCAATTTATATATGCCACTACTAGCACGTAAGAACAGATTTTATTTGAGATAAACATACTTGAATGAAATATACTTGCAAAAAGTTTTGGAAAATCCATTGGTAAATTTCAATGCTGAACAGTTACTTTTACAATTTCTAGGAAATTTGCATAAATATAGAAGTCAATAGTAGTGCTATATAATAACTAGTACAAAATAAAATGTAGGAGTCCACAATAGTCTACATTTGGACACCTATTCTAGTAAATGATATAGATGTGCATATATCATCGCGAAGCTTATCCATTCCACGATCACTAGAGTCATTCAAGTCATGTGGGTTATCATTTTCATTTGCACCACCATCTTCGTTCTCTAAATTAACGTTATCATTTTCAAAACGTAAGAAGTCTTCATCATTCCTATCTATCTTGCGTATGAAATTGTGTATTGCCATAGTAGCCGGTACAAGTGCAACTTGATCTTCCCAAGGAATATTCACCGGCATGTCCTTAAGTGTATAAAATTTACTTTTCCAACACCCAAAAGATCTCTCAATGGTTGTCCGCAAAGAGGAGTGGACGTGGTTGAACATTTCATACGGACTGTTATACACGTTGGAGCGATCAAAATCAGGAAGATGATATTTACCCTTATACGGCGCCATGAATCCAGGTATATTTGGATACCCTGCATCCACCAAGTAGTATTTACCTGAACAATACAAATACAAATACCAACACACTTTTTTATTTCAATAAAAAGACATATAACTAAATATTTGAAGACTTATGTACTAGACTCATACCAGGTGGAGGCATTGGAAAATTCTTTGCAGGGTTCCTAATTGTGTCATAGAAAATGCGAGTGTCGTGAGCACTTCCCTCCCATCCCGGCAAGACAAAACTGAAACACATGTCAAAGTCACATGCAACCAAAATATTTTGAGTCGGTATTCCTTTCCTTCCTATGTAAGGAACTTGCAACTCTGTAGGCAGTGCAGCTTTTATATGAGTCCCATCAATTGCACCTATGCAATCCTGTGCAGTAAACATATATTATCATGGAATAAATACATACTAATGTATCATAGCTAATAAAATGAATTTAAAAAACAGAGCCAAATACCTTAAAATGAGGAAAGTATCTGTCATTTAGCCTAATGTAATCATGTGTAACAGATTGATCTCCAAATGGAATAACCCATTCAATGGCCATACGTGAGCAAGCTTTTAATACCCTGTGGAATGATTTGCTAATTGTAAACCCAGATCGTTGAAACGTTTCCTGACACTGTCTATTACCTACTCTTGGCCCTACTAGCATCATAAAAGTGGCCACTTGCTCCTCAATGGATACAGATCTCATCGGCTTAAGTCGGTATTGATCCACTAATATTTCACACAATCGAAAGAAAGTCGGCACGCTCATTCTCAAATTATTTTTACATCGGGTTGCATTTCCATTCAAGATAGACATCAATGCTGCCCATCCACTAAATACTCTATCATGACACGGGACTTTGTACATATAATTTTGAAAATGTGTCACTGCAACGAAACAAGCTGCTCTTCTAGCTTTTTTTTTTTTTTTTTTCAATTTGTTGCAAACAGCACTATTTACCTCATCATCATTGCTTAAATGATCCAAATTTATACTATTCGATAAACCTGAAATGATGTCCAAAGCTGCATCATCACCAATATCATCCATTCTGTATAAAACCAAATGGTACATATTATAAATCAAACAATAACTATAAACCATCACAAACATTGGCATAACTATATGCAACAAGAAATATGGCAATACAGTCAAATGCATTTCAATAATCTATTTTGCATGAAAATGAAAAAACAAAGTCTAAAATCCAAAAAAGAAAGACAATTGTTTTGGCATGAATTCAAGCCAACACAAACAATGGCATGAATTTATGCAACAAAAGAAAATCCATATTAGTTCAAACATTGACAAAAGACAATTCAAACACTTGATCGAAGACTACATCACAAAAGTTAACATGTTGATTAAAACTGATCATCTCCTCGATAATCTCCTCGCGAGTATTGAGATGTTGAGTTTGAAGGTGATGCACGTGCCATATTCCTATTCATCTGCCCACGTAACCATCTCAACCTCGACTCGTCTGTCTTAAGTGCTAGGAATAACTCACGAATAGCAGGCTTTAGCATTAGACCAGTCGAGTCCATAACTATGCAAAAATACCACATAAATGCATTCAAAAGATTCAATTAAGTCACATGAGTTCTCATAACAAATATAATTAAACCTTCCAATTGAAACATAAAAAAATGCATCAATGTATAAATTATAACTATATATACAAGTTCATATATTGAGCCTCATATTTCAAACCTCAAGAATGCATTAATGTATTCTTATTATTGTAAATTTCATGTAGGAGTCAAATAACTCAACAAAATGGGCACATGGATGCAATCAAATAATTCAATTAAGTTCTCAAAACGAATGCAATTAACCCATATATATCAAACTACAAAAATGCCTCATATTTCAAACCTCAAGAATGCATCAATTTAACTTATTACGATAAAAGTTCATAGACAAGTAACTCAACAAATGGATAGATAACCAGAACAGACTACAAAATGATTAAATTTCCATTGCAAGAACATGTATACTCAACTAAAATAATTAAAAAATCAGTAAAGTATTCTATATTTTTTTACTTTACTTCTTTTTTTTTAAATTGAATCCAACAAATAAATATAACAAAAGTACCAACTGAACCTATGGGATCTTAAATGTTCCTATTCCGACACCAACAAAACCCAGTAAAAATATTTGAAGTATTCAAGTACAATAGGTCATAAATTTACAATTAACCGATGGAAATTATATGCAAGCTTATATAGAGTAATATTGGGAAAATTTTCTTTTAGCCATTCAAATTTTGACAAGAACAAAGCCGTATTGAATTTTCAACAGAACAAGATTGCAAGAATCCATAAAGGAAAAGAAGTTGCAAACATATAAAAAAAATCAAGAAATTGGATAGGTGAAAAAATCAGATATTTAAATCTAATACACTAGATAAACTCTCCCAATTTCTACCTGTGATGAAGTGCAAGGAAGAAGGAAGGTGAAAACCACCCAATTTCTTTTGATTAGTCGTCGACAATGGAGGGGGAAACGGGTTAGGGTTGAAAATGTTTGGCTGAATTTGTTTTGGATGTATATATGTGGGTATTTGTGGAATTATATGAATATAGCAAGGGTAAAATTGACTAAAAACTGCTTTAATTTTATTACAAAATTGCCACCGCTTCAAAAAGCATGTGAGGACCTGCTTCTTCAAAACCTGATTTTACCTGCTTTTTTCTTGAGAAGCAAAAGCAAAAGTTTATAATGCAAACACTATAAAAGTACTTTTTTAAGAAAAAAAGCTGAAAAGTACTTTAAAAAAGTGTTTGCAAACACCCCCTTAGTTGTTGTACTTCTCGCTCTTTATTTGTAATTTACGGCATTCATTATTGTTTGGACAGACCCGTGATCAAAACATTTTATCCATTGTTCGGAATAGATCAGTTACTTTCCTTTAATTGAACTACCGAAAATACGGTAAATCAAGACAGAAAAACACACAAAAAAAAAACCGTATGGATGAGTCTTCTTTGAATTTTTTATTTGGATTTGTAAACTTTTTTTCTTTTGAGATGGTAATTACATCATCATTACATCAAAATATATCCAACGTTAGGACCGTCAATCGGGCCTTGTGAGCCGAGCTTTAAATGGCTCGAACTCAAATATTGTCGGGCTTCATAGCTATAGGCTCAAACTCGGCTCATAAATTTTCTGATTTCTCTGGCTCAAACTCTGCCCATGTAACTTTTCGGGTTTCGGGCCTATATCGGGCTCATATCGGGTTTGTTAATATAAACAAATTTAGCTCGACATATAAAAAGTTAAGATTACCGAAACACATATGAATAGACTACTATTACTTGATACACGAGTATATATAATTCCATACATATACTTCATAATATAAAACATTAAATAATGCTTAAATTGAAAGATCGAGTCATTTGCGCACATTTTTTAAGATATGTTTGATCTATATGAACAAACAATAGAGTTTTAAAGTCCCAAGACTTCGATATATTGATATTTTGTGTTAACTTTTGGCTTTTTTTTTTTGTTGAACTTTTTTCCTTTGAGCTTTGGCCTTCAATACATAATTGATATATTAACATTTATGTGGGTTTACATTGTAACTTTTTAAAAAGTTTTCTTATTTCAAATTAATATAGCTACAATATAAATAATTAATTGAAATATTTAAAACAATTCTATATTCGGGCTTTGTTCGGGTTGAGTCGTATTAGGCTAAAAGCTCAGCTCATAAATTGATCGGGTTTAATATAATGGCTCAAACTCGGTCCGACTCACAAATATTCGGGTTCGGGCCAGTTTTAATCGGGTCGAGCCATCGGGCTTCGGGTATGCCCGGCTCAATTGACAGTCGACATCATAAATAACTCATTCATGCCAAAGTACAACAAATAACTAAGAACAATACTAATAAACAACTAGGAGAGAACTCACATTAGTGGGAATTGAACCCACGACCTCTAGGTCTTGGGGCCTCAACCTTACCACTTAAGATGTAGAAATTGTAAATTAAAAAAAAATTACTAATTGAGGTTAACTTTAGTTAATGTTAACATTTAACTCTATAAATAAGATGGACATGTTTAAGTTTTATACGAGTGATACACAAAAGTGGTATAGAAGATTTGTTGCATGTGTATTGTCATGGAGTAGGGAATATTTTGTTTTTTGTTTTTTTTTAATGAAAGTAGTTAATGTTTTAATTGTTGTCAATTTTCTCTAACTATTATAAATAGTATTGTATGTGTATATATTAACGATACATATCTCATATATGTAACAAATTGAATCAGGCAAAATTCATAATCGTTTCACAAATTTTTTATTACAAATTTTGTTAATTGGAGCAATCCATTATTCAAATAAATATCCTAATAAATCGAACGATATTCCTACTGAATTCAAATTAAACTCCGTTTCATTGAGAGCCCTACCTTTAATAAAGCATATTTTTCTCAAATTGAACAAAGTAGTGAACCGATGGCCAAACACTTGGGCCTATGAATCAAATTAGTGATTCTTGAGGCCCGATTCAGAACATTTTTTTAAGCTAACGGTTACCTCTTTCAGTCTTTCCTAAAATTCCGAAAACTTCCAAAGACCCATATATTAGCCCAATTACCGAAAATTAATTAAAAGGATATATAGACTAATCAGACTCTACATTGTGCAGTTTCTTGCATTAGGCCCACATACATCTTGATCAGAAAGGAATGGATTTAGGGTAAAAATAGGCTGTTGTTAGCTCTATATATTCAGATAGAAGTAGGGCTTTCAATGGTGAGATTCGGGTCGAATTTGGGTTCAATCAAACCATACTTAAATTCAGCTTCAATTATTTCAGATTGATTCCAGATCTTGTACGGATCCAAAAGTTTTGAGTCCATGGATTGAATTTTTTCGAATCCAAAAGAATTATCACTTTAAAAATTTTCGCTAGTACTTTTTTGGCAAAATAGCAATTTACGTCCCTTAACTTTCACTAGTCCGTAGAATCAGGACACTTAATTTTCCAGCAAGCATTTTACGTCCCTTAACTTTCACTGATCCGCAGAATTAGGACACTTAATTTTCCAGCAAGCATTTTACATCCCTTACTTTTCATTGGTCCGCGAAATCAGGACACTTAATTTTCCGGCAAGCAAAATACGTCCTATAACTATTTTATACCTGCAATTTTAGTCCACTTGATCGCAATTTCAGTCCTATAAATTTTTCGAACGTCATATAACTTTACATCCATTATGCTCCTCTATTTTTAGTCGTCTTAGGTAGGTTCTTATTTATAGAGCACTATCCTTTGTTTTCAATAGTTGTACTACTTAATGTTATGAATGAATTGGAAAGCATCGTGCACATTCTACTACTTCAATTCTCAGTATTACTTTACAAACTTAACTTTTAAACTGCAAAATTTTAAGGCTTAGTTGACACATTTTGGCTACAGGACATTAAATTCCATATGACAAAACAAACACCCACTTGACAATCACTTAACAAACTATCTATAACTATTTAACAACATCAATATTAATTCGAATCCCCAAATTAATTGTCCAGTTGGCAATTATGCAATTTTTGGCGAGTTGTAGACTGAAATTGAGGTCAAGTGGACTAAAATTGCGGGTATAGAAAAGTCATAAGACGTATTTTGCTTGCCGGAAAGAAAATTAAGTGTATTGATTCCGCGGAACAGTGAGAAAGTTAAGGGATGTAAAATGCTTGCTGTAAAATTAAGTGTCCTGATTCCGCGGATCAGTGAAAGTTAAGGGATGTAAATTGCTATTTTGCCTATTTTTTCTAAAATAAGTTTGTTAACATTGTACTTTCATTTAATTTAGCTTACATGTTCAAACTTTTTTCATAATAATTCACCGAGTTCCGACTTAGAAAATATCAACTTTCGACAATTTAATCCCTTGTTTTAAATGTTTAACAAAGTACTTTGGTAGTTATATTTAAATTAATTTATCAAAATTAATTATTGTTGTTAAATTAATCAAAATATGCATAAAATGAGATTATGAATGAATTATTAACTAATAGGTTATTAAAGTGATGGTAAAATATTAATTATCTTAATAAAACATTATGTGTGTTCAAACATATTTTATTTATTATCGAATACAAATCTTTAGTGAATCGGAGTTGACTTAGACTCGTATATACTCCATGTGTTTTGGATTACGGATTTCGTAATGAAATCAAATCTATTGAATCTCTAATCGAAAAAACATCTTGATAAAGATGGTCTGATTCGAACTGAACAAAACAAATTTGAATTGATATTCGGAGCCCCATTGACAGCCCTGGATGTTAATTTGTATTTGTTTATTTTTCTATGCTCCCAGAAATCGGTTAACGGAGCTAATAGCCTAATACTAATAAATTCTAGTTGATAATGTAAATTTGTATATATCCAAGTTTTCAATTCTAAAGATAACCGATTAATTACTGCAGAATATGATATTTAATCTAAGTCATGCACATTACATGTATGCTTTTTCTTTTTCTTTTTTTTTTTGGTAAGTGAATGATTTATCATTTTTTTTTACGATAACTACGATTTATCATTAAAATACAAATAAAAGTCAATTACAAAAGTAGTTGTGGAATTAATCCGAATTACAAAAGTCACAAAACAGGGCCTTTTCAATTACAAAGTTTTCCCCACTTGACAAGGTTGTTAGCCGCCTTGTTTCTGAGTCGAGGAACCTTCTTCACTCGCCATTTGGGGTGTTTTGCAAAGAGATTTCGGGCAATACATGTATCATGTATATATGTTTGGGTTTTGATATTGTGAGAAAATAATAAACCGCAATTTTGTTACAGTCTTATCCACTGGTTATTTAGATATAGATTTTATTATAAAGTTTTGTTTTGCATATGAAATTCTTCCAATTAAGTTTCAACTTTAAGAATATATATATCACATGAATATTTCAGATCTTAAACTGATCACAATAAGGCTGCTTCAAAGTAGTCTTCTGTCATCACTTTTTTCACAATTAATTCTTCATGTTTCATAAAGAAACAATATAACGAATCTTTCTAATCTGTTCTCTAGCACGCTTAGCTCACATGCAATCTCATCAGATATTACAATTTCAAGAAGACATATATACCCTTTCAAAACAGAATATGATACTATTATTTTAATTATAATATTCACATTGATATAATTAATGGAAGATTATAATCAAATTATACACTATAGAAAGATATTGTCCAAATCTTCTTTGAGTAGAGTGAAATAATTTCTCGCTTATCAAGAAAGTTGTACTAGGCATGGATCAAAATTTCAATCTTTTCCGTCGAAAACATCGAAAAGTTTCCGTTTTTGAATCAAGCGAAACGAAAACAAGATGTAATTTCGAAACTATTTGTTTACCTTAAACTCTGTCATTTTTCTAAATTTAGTAATTTTTTTTACAATTTTTCCGAAGTGTTTCCGAAACATTTCCGATAAGTCTCGAAAAGTTTCCAATATTTGACTAACCGAAACATACACTCGAAACGAAATTTTGATCCATGGTACTAGGTTTACTAGTACATAGTTTAATTAATAGCTAAAATAATTAAAAAGATGAAAAAAAATCAATTAACAGCTAAAATAAACAAGATGAAGATAATAAGACCTAATCAAATCCTTCCACACCCTCATAATTTCGTTACACTAGAAATTAAACACATCAATGGAGTTTTTTCCAAAAAATAGAAAAAGGAAAAAATACCAAACTAAAAAATGATTCTACTACAATCATATTCATATACCACACCCCAAATTAAATGAGCAAATCTAGAAAAAAAGAAAAAATACAAAGCACCCGGGATCTTCTATTACGTATGTGTGTCACATTTTGATACCATACATATGCATCCATTGACAAGCGTATGTGTTCGATCAATCCAATTATAAATTTGAACACTGGCATAAATAAATTTATAGGCGTCCTAGACCCAAGTGTGACACAAGTATGTAACAAATAGAAAATCCATCCTTACCCCAAAACCTAACCTTTTTCTAAACTATAGGATCAGTAATTAAAATTTTACTATTAAATGATAATTAGGGTTTTCAAGGATATGCAGTACCATTGGTTGTGGGCATATCAGTGGGCCAAGAAAGGTTTGAATTCCAGAAGCCCAATTCACCTCCTGCAACTGGATTTGATGAAGAAGTAGAAGCAGAAGCCAAATTATCTACTACTACGGGTGCACGTACAGAAGATGATATCAACCTCTGATAGAGTTCTTGAATCCCATGATTCTGAACTTCACCTAGTACAATGCCTTGATTTCTGTAGTAAGAACTGGACAGCCCTATGGATGGGGCTTGCACCTGACCTAGAGGATCCAAGCTCAAGTGTGAAGATCCAAACATTAAACCTTCCTCCTTAACTGACATGTGATTCGGGTTAGGGTTTGGTCGGAGTAAGGAAAGCAAGTGAGAGTTATGCGGGGTAGCCCATAAGATAGGGTTTTGTGGGAATTCGGGTTGTTGTTGTTGTTGTTGTTGTTCGAAACTGTTGAATAGGGTTGATTTTTCAATCTCTTGTGAAACGGTTTTTAATTTTCCAGCTGAATTTGATTTCCCAAGAGAAGTACTTATGGTGGAGTTCTTGTTCTTTCGGCATCCTCCGCCAATGGGGACATTGCGTAGGGCCCCGCCTTTAGTCCAGTAACGACGACAAGTCTTGCAGAAGTAACGTGGCTGAGTGAGGTTGTAGTTGTTGTAGTAACAAAATTTTGTGTTTGCAGAATCGCAACGAGGGCATCTTAGGTTCTCGGGGGTGGCGGTGGGGGTAACGGTGGCGGTGGCGGTGGTGGTGGAAGAAGAAGGGGGAGGAGAGCCACCACAAGGGGTGGTGGAGGGTTTGGATATCTCCCCTCCTATAAGGCTTGCATTGCTTCCACCGAATAGCTCTTGAATCATTTTTTTTGTTTGTCTTCTTTGTGGATCTACAACAATTCAAAACAAGTAAAGCAAAGATGAGTTAGTCTTATTCCTTTTTTTGGAGAAAAGATAAAGCGAGTAGGTTTTGTTTGTGTATGATATAGTGTATTTGAGAAATGATAGAGGATGGAACATAAAATAAGAACTGGCTTGCCTTTGGGGAAAAACTTTATTAGTGGAATGGCTTTTTAATTTGTTAAGATAGAATATTATTCGGTTGTAGGTAGGAAGGAATTATTTGTTGTTGTTTGAGACTATCAAGTATTACTTTTTTCACGTAGGAAGGAATTATTTGTTGTTGTTTGAGACTATCAAGTATTATTTTTTTCACGTAGATTTGTCGTTTGTTGGAAGGGACTAGTTAATTTTTAAAAAAATGGCGAATTCAAGTTTCGGTTCTTGTCGGGAAATGTGTCGGTGTAATATGTCGACAATGACTTGATATGGATTAAGTCAAATATAAAACTTGAATTTTCTTGAGAACCAGAAATAAGGATTAGTTTATCACAATTTTTATTACGATAGAATTAAACTGAAATGAATGTTATCAAATAGTGACAATTTCACTTCTTCACTTAATTTTTCGTCACTCATAGTATAGAGGAAAAATCAAGATAATGCAAAAATATGAAATTGGATAACATGATGAAGAGACTAAAGCTATTTTGTCTATTCTCGAAAAAAATGTATAAAGTTTGGAATATAGTTGTTCTATGGTTCTTTAACAGGAAGTAGAGGGACCCTACGATATTTCTCTTTATTTCTATTAATTTGGGTGGTATGACAACATTGGATGCCGACTTATAAAGATGGAACATACGAATGGTCTGAGAATGTTGATCACCAATAAATTTGAGTATGTGAACAAACTATTTCATTTTCCAAAAAAAAAATGAAAATGCTCATGAAATAATTCAATGCAAACTATCTTCAGTTCCACTATAAGTTGCTTTATTCCAAAAAATCCTCAGTTTAATTTATTTGACTTTTCAAAGAAATGAACATTTCATGTAAAATAAACAAATTGTTCTCCCTTTTATGTATGTATGTAAGTAATCTTACTTTTATGTTAAAATATAAGCATAATCTTAATACAATTCATAATTCTCTTATAGTGAAACCCTCTATATAAATTTAAATTGTACATGAAAGGGGACCATGTTTATTGGAATGTGATACATCTATTAAGTACACTTTCTATTTTGCAATTTGAATCATGCTAGAAGGCAAATAATTATTTTTAAGCACGGAGACACTTTATAAAGATCAAGAGTCACTCCAATTTATATCGAATTCTCTCTCATTTTCATATCTACTCCAATAAAATAATCTGCTCATAAAAAGGTGCAAAACTAAAATATTAAGAACATTTAAAAACAAAGGTTTGCATTTGAGTATCTTTAGATTAAAAGGAGAAAACATTGATTTTTGAGGAAAAATAAGGTACATTTTAGTTGGAATATATATATTCTAGACTGAAGTTATGCATGAAAAATACCTATTTTATTCCATAAGTATATAAATAATATTTTCTATATATAAATATGATTTTATTTCTTCTAATGGAATTTGATATCGTTTTGAATGATTCAGTCACGAAGCGATTTCAATATGTGAAAGATCAACTTGAACACTTGTAAAAACTTTTTCATTCAATCTAATTATTGTAGTTTAATTTGAATTACTTTAATTAAAATTCAGAGTTGTTGTTGGAAAAAGAATTTTGGGTTTTTATTACTGTTGTTATTATTTTATATTTAAAACATTTTTTAGTTTTATATATATTGACCCTGGAAAAAAAAAATCATGTCTACACTACTGCATATAAACAAATGTTCAACACAAATTAACTTGATTTTACAGAACTAACCCAAGCAGGGCGGGCCGACTCTATCTAAAAATAAATATTGAGAACTAATGTTATATTATTACTTTGTATAAGATGGTATTTATATTTTCATAAGAATAAATCGCGCTTTCGGTCCTCCTTATGGGTTAATTTTTACTCTTTCGTCGTCCGTCTTAAATTTATTGTAACAGATTCGTACATCTTATCAATGTAGTGTAACATATTTGTCCCTCTTATCAATATAGTGTAACATGTTCGTCCCTCTTAAATTTCTCATAGCGGATTCGTCCCTCTTATCAATATGTAATATAACACATTAGTCCTTTTTAATTAAATACAAAATACATCACTTAAATCCAAAATATATTTTAAAATGAACAAAAGTTGATGTATTTTATATTTAAGAGGGATGAATGTGTTACACTACATTGATAAGAGGGACGAATCTACTACAAAAAATTTAAAGAGGGACGAATGTGTTACATTACATTGATAAGAGGGACAAATCTACCACTAAAAATTTAAGAGGGACGAAAGTGCAAAATTTGGCCCATAAAGAGGACCAAAAATGCTATTCACTCTTTAATTTAATTCGTAGAAGTAACAGGGTTGTGTTTGTTTGACTTTTTAGATAACATTTCGGTGGTATACGAAAATTCTAAAAAATAAGGATTTTTCTTCTTCCTCTTTTAGAGATAGGGTTATCCTATTAACTTATTTTCTCAATTACAAAAACAACCTTCTTTCAAAATAGTTTTTTGTCTCTAAAATAACGTAATAAAACTCTATTTTGATTTAATACAAAGTGGCCTATATATTTTTCACATTACATCTCTTTTAACCTATGAAAATGTGAAAAAGACAAAATTGCCACAAAAGTGGACCCTTAGGGCCTGTTTGTTTGGTGTTTGGGAATGTAGTTTGGGAGAGTAGTGGATGTTTTTGAAATAATCTCGATATGCGTGATATTGTTTGTTTGGATTTTGAGAGAGTGATTTAAGAAATAAAGTAAGTGTATATATTTTTTGGAAGAGTGAGGTTGTAGGTGTAAGATTTGTAAGACTTTATGTCAAATCATGTTTGTTATGTGAGATAAAGTTACTTTATATCAAATCAAAGTAGAGTTTGTATTGGTTATGTTTAGAGATAAGAAAATTGTTGTTTGTCTAACTTTTGAGATAGTAGATTGACAAAATTAAGAGATGAAAAATTATTTAAGAAAGTAGAAAACATGTTTGTTTGGCATTTCCCAAACACAAATTTTTTTTGGGAAACGCAAAACAAACAAGCCCTAGCATTTTATCGCTTTTAACAAAATTGGACTTTTTGTTCCAAATTTTGATACGTTATGCACTTTTCAGCAATTCACCTCTAGAACTTAAAGTGCAAAATGGAGGCAATCTTATATGCTTCGGATTAGGAATGCTAAATAGAGACTATATCATATGAGACAAAAAATGCAAAGTATTTAGAAAAATAGGAAGTAAAGTGCAATTTTTTTAAATGCGGGACCAAAAGTAAATTTTTTAAAAAAAAAAATAAGGCCAAAAGTACAATCTGATAAAGTATGACACAAAACATCCAGAACGTCCAATGTTGCCGGACAATAAAATACAATTACATCACATAACATCTTTGATTTGATATTAAACAACATATATCTTATCTTAATTATCTTCATTTCACAATTTCCAAAAAAACCTACCAATTTACATAATCTAAGCTAACAATATTTGTAAATACATATTTATTGGATAAAAAAACTAAATACACGAAAATTGCACGCTAACATCTAAAAACAAAAAATTCAAACAATTAACTAACGCCCGTCAGGCGAGTTTAATCTTGAAATTTGAATTCCAACTACATAATATTGATAATTACTTTAAGGTGTAAGTGGGAAGAAAAGCCAGATGCTGGGAATCCTTTTTCTTTGTTCCAAGACAATTAGAGTACGTATTCAGAACTTTGACCTGATTTAATTACTTATTCATTTTGAGGCGTGCCGGATATATTAAGCATTTAAATGAGAATCTCTCCCAACAGAAATTCGAACTTGAGTTCGTTACTTTGTAGTGCGTAGTCCCTTCCATTAGACCGTTTACTTGTTATTTCTGCTGATAATCTATAAATAATAATAACATCAACAGTAATCAAGATTTTATAAAAGAATAATCTTTAGTTAGGTTAGGGTTCTGTGCTTTATTTTGTTGATCAAACAATAGTAATTACGATCGAGTTATTATTATTACAACTTTATAGCATGGAATTAAATGCGTGTAAAGGCAAACGGCCCCCACAGGCCAAAACCTCTAATTACCAGGAATTGCACTTACCCGAAACTTATGGCGCCCGTGCATGAAATCAATCAAACACACAATCAACAATCAATTGTATTACACGAGGGGGTTTGATTTCATAGGTTGTAATTATCAGCGATAGTGTGTTTTTATTATTTGTGCATGCGCCAAAGTTATGATCAATCTAATGATGACCCGAGTTTGAATTATGAAGAAGTTTTATTTCAATCCTGGATTTATCACGTCCTATTAGGTAGTGGATTTGTTTTTGGGATGAAAAAATATAGTATTAATTAGTACCTCTCAATTTGATTTGTTGTGGTAGGCTCCGCCCTTATGATGTGTTTTGACTATGGCACTTCTGATATCTAAGTTATACAATTTTAAATTTCAAACTTTACTTTTCCGGAAGAAAAACTATTGTTTAATTGGTTTCAATTATTCGAAAATCCAGGATTTGAATTGATGTCCTTGCATTAATTCCTCTTAATTGCATTGATTTATCCTAAAGATTTCATTTCAATTGGAATTTGGTTATTCACCATGTACGAGGATCCCCGCCAAGCATCCATGGCTGAATGGTTAAAAACAATTTTTCCATTTGGTTTTTCGACATGAAATAACCAAACTTTAATTTTCAATTTCTAATAAAATTTAATTAAGAGAAAAAAAAATTAAACAGCACTAATAATTGCAAAATACTAGAAAAAAAAGATTTCTTGTTGAATTTTTATAATAGAAAGAAATTAAAACACCAATATCCACTTAATTTAATACTACTAAGTATACTACTACCAATTACACTAATTTATCTCTGAATCAAATTCTATCTAGCATGACATATAAATATTAATGTGGTAACTGGTCCCGAAACTCAAAATCTTGAATTAAGAAAGGTATTGATTAATTACCAGCCTATCCTTCTAATAAGTCTATACAAAGGAGTTGGAATTTGCCATTTTGGGACTTACTAAGTTGAAGCCTTGAAAATGAAAAATGATTCAGTGAAGCCTAGGAAACCAAGCGTTATGGTGAAGATTAAGTCTTGAGATCTACAAGAAGTGTGACTTGTTTTTAGGTTAATATTAGTCTTATCAGTGAATGTTCATAATCATAATATTTGTACCAACAGGTGATTGGTCTAGTGGAAGGGACTAGTCACTACAAAGTAGCGGACTCAGGTTCGAATCCCTGTTGGGAGAGGTTCCCACTTTATGTGCCCGACGCGCCTCGAAAGGGATTAAACCCTTGGGAAACAAAAAAAAAAAAAATAATCATAATATTTGTTGATATTAAATATTCTCTATGTTTGTGTGCTCAATATTCTATATATTTTACTAGCAATACAATTGATTCACTTAATTAATAAAAAAGGGAATTACACTTTTCATACAAAATTTTCACCTAGTTTATATATTTGGTACCATACTTTCTGAAAAATACATTTAATACCATGATTTCATACATATTCTTTTTCCGTTAATTTTTGGACGGAAATCGCCATAACTGCTTCGTCACAAGGCCACATTCCGTGTTCTTTATATGGTTTGAAAGCTCTTCACGAGATATTTATAATTGTACAAGTTTCAGTTCATGAAACGCAATAAACAATCAGCAAAAAATTAACAAAGTTTTGAGAATTTAATTAAAATTAAATTATATATCATGATCTACAATGAATTATGCCACAATAATTTACAGGTATGATATATGACACATAAGCATGTCATTTTGGTGACTTAACGACTGATCTTGTCAAAAAATGACGGAGAAAGAAAATATGTCGAGAGGGATAAAATCAAAGTATTAAATGTGCTTTTTCATAAAGCATGATATCACATATATAAAGTAGGTGAAATTTGGTATGAAAAGTGCATTTTTTTTCTTAATAAAAATGAATGGAAAAGCAAACAAGAAAAAGACAAACCATAACAAAAAACACATGCTTGTTTTTGTTTCGTTTCTCCATGTATCCTCAATTTTCAATTTTCCATTGTTTGTGACAGTTCAATTATATGGTTTGGGACTTTATGAATGATACCCTCTTTCAAATATATGAATAATCATTTTCTTTCTTTTTCAACATGTGCATATAAAAAATGACTGCCGTGTGTTTGATCTACTGAAATGAAGTTTAATATGGTGAATTTATGTTCAAATTCCTATAAAAAAGGTTTATAACTAATGTGTCCTCACTTAAAAAAAGTTTAAGTTTAATATCTTAAAAAATAAATTAATTAAAAGAAGTACGTGTACTAGCTAGTACAGTGTAGAGAAACAACGTACACCTGACCAGAGCTGATTGCGCGTGCCGTCCGGAACGGAGCTACAGTCGTATAACAGAGAGATCTAGTGACTTTAATTTCCTAGTCGCCCATTATTATTTTTACGATTGTAATAAGTGAAAATGACGTGAAATCGGTCGTGGCCGGGCAAATATTCCGGGCATAAAAAAATGGTATTGTCCCCACGTCAAAAAGAAAACAGTACCCGATTCCTCGATTCTCGGGCTGTCAATCTCCATTCTATTTCGTTTTCTTTGTGGGTAATTTTTGCATGCGGATCACACCCCGTGGAGACGCGCTCTGGTCCGTCAATTTCAAAATAAGTCAAGGAAATGGTGATTTATATCAGTATAAGTTAATTTGACATGATGTGGTTTGGTGTAAAATATATTGCAGGTCGAAGACAAAATTCTTGATTGAGTCTTTTACTTTTCCATTTGTTGTCTGACGCCCAAAATCCGTGAAGTGGAATTGGTATGCACACAACAAATGATTAGTAGAAAATTGTTTGGCTTCCTAATATTAGCTACAAACAACTATGACATTCATTTAGACACACATTGGTATAGTTATGTTTCGCATGATTTTGATTTCAAAAATTGAGTCTTTAGCAAATTTATGTTTCGAGGGTTTCAAAATTTTTGAATATCGATTTAGTAGTCTAGAAAGAACATGGGAATATGCACCATTCATATGAGTGTTTTTATCTTTACGAGACAATGCAGAGGGAGCCCTTTCTATATCTCAGTCTTAGTTTAGCATAGAAAAAAAAAAAAAAAAAAAAATTGGGACTTTGCTTGCTCGATTGAATCAGAGCTTTATTTCCATGTTGTCATCATATTAGCCAGTGAACAAATCTGCACTTCCAGCATTCGTGATCCTTTCAGATGGGGTGCAATTAGTGCATTGAGAAATAAATCTTCTTAATTTTGAGGTTTAGGAAGGATAAATAGGTTGTAAATGTCAAATCAATAACTTTCATAAAATATAAATAGATGATAAATATTAAGTCAGTGTCTTTTGACAACTTTATGTTTTATTTGCTCTAAATAAATGAATTCGCAAAACTCAAATCAACATCAATCTATGCAAAGCCTTAATTTCTAAACTCTTTCATAATTTATACGAGTGAACAAAAAATGACCTCCCGTGTTGTTAAAAGACAATTTACCTCGATATGATAAATAAAAAGGGCATGATACCCCCGTGTTTTCGTAAAAGCACATTGTCGCCGCTTAATTTTTGCAGTTTCACGGGAGGGGAGGAGGGTAAAGTGTCCATTAGGCAATAACGATCATAGGGTGTAGGGGGTGTCACATGGGTAAATTGCTCGTTATATTTTGTCAATAAAGAGTTAAATTTTCATCATTTTTCACATAAAAAGGAAGTTCCAGTCGCATTTTAGAACGTGCGTAACACCTTAATAAGGAGAGATGTAAAACATTTATTATACTATTGTCACAGAAAAAATAATGTATTGTTTCACATCACAATGGGTAAATTGTTCATTATACATTTTACATGGAGCTAATTTGCAAAAAAAAATATGTGTCCATGGCTTGGCTTGCGTGAAAAATTGAAAATACAATTTGACAAGACACTTAGTACAAAACATTACACTAGTACTCACACCACTCATTCGATTTTTATGGTAAATTACGTACGTATATATGCGTGTAAAGGGTGAAGTGGAATTATTCGATTCAATCCACCAATTCTCATTTTGTCTAGATACATAGATTAGTTTATGTCCCCCTTTATGCGGCAACTTACTCTTTTTTACTTTTTTCCTTCCGAATCAAATGAAGTGAAGTGGGTGTGGGTACGGTCCGTTTTATGCGCCTGCATAAATTATTCCGTCAATAATTCAATTCCTTTGAATATTCTTTCAAATCTTCGTTTTACGGCTAAATTCATTTTTAGTCATTTAAAATAGTTAGGTTTTATTAAAATTGATCATTCACTGTGATACATCGATAATATAAGTCATTTATTTTGTTATCGTCATCAATTTCAGTTATTATTGTCGATTTTTTATAATTATTTGTCATTTTAATCTCCCTTTATTCTTATTTCCTTTTCCTTATTTCTGTTTTGGTACAAGGAAATAAAAAGCAGAGAAGATAATTAGACTGTTTTTAGGAAGAGACAGGGCCGGCCTTGCCTATAGGCAAGTTAGGCAAAGGCCTAGGGCCCCAAACATTTGGGCTATGAATAATATGTGTTCTATAAAAGAAAAAACAAAGAGCCCGTTTAAAGTAAATGTCCAAACTTTTGTTTTCTTTCTTCACGGGCCCTCACACACAATCCATTTTATGCCATCAACTGACCTTTATAATATAAAGAACAAAAAATAACTAATGATAACATCTGTCACTCAGTGAAAATTTTGACAAAATTGCTGTATTTACATTTCTAGTCTGAGTTGGATGAAACTTGAAAGCAAACTTGCTCAACTTTTTACATACTTACATGGATGAATTTAACCGCAGCATTGAGAATTTTTAAAATAAAATAAAAATTAAAAATTGATTTAAGAATTATAAAAGTCGTGACCTCTATTTTCTCTTCTTCTTATCCACGAAATCAAATTTATATCTCCTATCTTCTTATCAGTTTCTTTTTCCTATAATCAGATTTTGGATTTTTAGATTTTATTAAGTTATTTTTCTCTCATCCTACCTAAAGTGATAAAAAAAAATCGTATTTGATATTCAATTAATTTTGAATATTGTTGTCTTTCTTCTATTAAATTAATTTTAAATAATTTAAGAATTACACAAATATTTTTGAAATTTTAGTAGATGTTACAACTTTAAAGTCTTTAAATGATACAACTTTAAAAGAACATTGTATTAATTTTAAAAATTCTTTAAAACATAAATTAATATTAGACATACAAGTTTCATATAAACATATCCGATTCCAAATACATATATTTGATGTTGAATAATATTTACTATACTTATAACGGTGGTTCCCGTTGAAAGAAGTTTTCAAAACTTAAACTGATAAAAACTTATTTACAATCAACTATGTCACAAAAATAGTAATTGAATTGATCATTTTATTTATAGAAAAAAAATATTAGAAAAACTAGAATATGGAGATTTAACAGTATTTTTGCATTTACGAAAGCAAGACAAATAATTTTATATGAAATAACTTTTTTACGATATAGGGCCCCGATTTTAGTTTTCGCCTAGGGCCCTGAAAAGTCTAGGGCCGGCCCTGGAAGAGAGCTGGACGATTATTGTATTATACGGTGCGAATAATTTTTTAGTAGATATCTTTAGATGTTTGGATAAAATGACAAAAATTATGTTAAGATAAAGTAACACTATACTTTTATATAATCAAAGATAAAAATAAATGTACTAGCAATTAATTTTCCAACGAAAGATGAAAAATAAACTAGCATTGTTTTTAAGATTCATTAAAAAAAAGATTTAAAATATTGAAGAATTTATAAAGCTTGGAAACATTAAAACATAAACCTGTTTCTTTAGGCTATAAAATGTACAAAAATTAATACTAAAACTTTTACTATTGAGAAAGAATATCAGACTGCATAAATAATTCATAAATAATTCGGAAAGAAAAATAGTAATTTTAAATAAAAAGGAGGATAAAGGTTTCCTATATGGATTTTGAACCAATGCCCACAAGCCCAATCAGTGGAATAGTGAGCTTTGTTTACCAATGGCAGCAAATAATATTACAAATATGTTTGTACCCAAAACATTTTTCCTATTTGTCAGGTCAATAATTCATACCAAAATTTTAAGGCTCAGATTTTGAATGGTAAAACTAGGAAAAACTGTTCTTTATGTATATAAAAGAATAGCAGAATTTTAAGAAAATTTATAAAGTTTATTGATGTTACATGAGTTCTAAATGTGAAAAAAATTAAAATTGTATTCAGAGTATCGTAATTTAGAGAAATATTAATCCGGAGTTTATACGGATCTTCTACAATTAAAATTAAATGTGAATATATAGGTGATGTCAATATATAATCGTCGATCGGACTCAAAGCCCATTCTCTCTCCATGGTTTGTCTTTGCCGCTTCTCCATAAATTCATGATTCCGATCTCATCCGATCGCAATTGAATCAGAACATATATTATCCAAAATTCATTATGCCAGTACCTTTTCTTATAAATATACTAGTTTTCCTCAACACGTGTTACCGAGTGTATAAATTTTTTAAGCACAAAAGATAAAAAATTTGTTAGTGTGTGTGTTTCAAAGAAAAAGTTACTTTGAATATAAGGGTAAAATAGAAAAATCAGAAAGAAAAAAAAAAGTATATATCTGACATAACTTCTCTATATAATATAATATACTTCTACATTAGGCCCTAAATTTTGCAAATTTATGAAATGTACTACCAGTTTCCATTTCCCCTGGGCCTGGGCTGCATCTGTGCAGGAGTACGTACCCACCCACTTTAGGCGAAAGAAAAAGCCACGCACAGACGCACTTGCTTTCATTTACTTTGTTTGGGCCCTTAGGTTCATTGGCCCAAATCATGCATCATTAAACATTTAAGTGTTTTGGTCAGCAATTTCCTTCAATAATTTTACAAAGATAACAAATTAACAATGGCAGATCGTGTATAAAATTTATATTGCAGTATACGAATCAAAATTCATTGCAGAACTATAAAATATATTGAAATATATAAATGTTCGAACAACCAAAAGATAAAGGAAATTTTCAAATTGGTTGGATCGAGTTAATTATTAGTAATTTAGTATATATGAAAACCTTATTAGTATATTATAATTTAAACACAATGATTTACCAACTTGTTTATAGGAATTTTTTGTCCGAACCAATTTGCTTGTACGTACGGTCATGTATTACAATTTCTTCCCGTAAATGAGACTTTTACAAAGTTATTATTCATTTATTTTATTTCGTTGGAACTTATTTAAAAAATAAGCAGTTACACTACAAAAAAATTAAATTTTAGTGATAAAATTTTATGTGACAATGTTAAAGTTGTCGCTTCTTATATATATTAAGTGACAAGAACTCAAATATTGTCACTAAAATGGTTTTCATAAACTTACTAGTGACAAGAATTGTAAAAAATTTGTCACTATTGACATTTAGCGATATCTCAAAAGTGACAACAAAAAAGTTGTCACTAAACCATAGTGCCAATATTTATTGTCACTAGGTTGTCACTAAAAGGGTGTCGCTAATTGTCAATAGTGACAACTTAAGACACCATATATTTGTCATTAATAGTTATTAGTGACAACTTAAAAACATATTTTATCACTATTGCACTTGTCATCATTATTATTATGATAAAATTAATATTTTTATCACTAAATACATATAAAGAGTGACAATTTTTATATTATCACTTAATTTTTTATCACTTAAGCTCAATTTTCTTGTAGTGTTAGTATCAAATTTTTTCTAGTAATCGTTGCAAGCGGACAAGCGGTACTAGCGCACATAAATATAACTGAAAGCGACTTGTTCCTTGCAATATTAACACCTGAAGACTAAAAAAGTTAATAAATTTATGGCCCAGCTCAAAGTATACAAAATTTCTCTTAAAAAATATAACTTATTTACTTTTACACAAAAATTGAAAATAACCTATCCGATTATATTCTCACTGCAGTTCTTCGGACATTTATTCGAACATATTTTTTTTTTTGGGTTACATCAAATGGTAGTAATTGAGCTACCACTCCGAGCCGCGTCGCTGTTTACGGAAAGCTCTCCCCAAGGGATTCTTTACAGTGGAGGGGGTCGAACCCTTGACCTCCCTGTGATTCTAGCCAGCTTTTATCCACTAGACCAAACCCCTTTGGGTATTTCTTCGAACATATGATGTGCACCAAGTGAGCAAGAATTAAACTTCAACACCAAAAATTAAAAATAGAGATTGATGAAGTGAGTTGGTTTTCAGAAGGTGGTATAGTTTAGACAATATTATCCTCTCTCTTTCAAGAAAAAAACTTTTGAGGCATTTCTCGGACATCGGCAAATTTGGTGTAATATTGTCTGTTTTGACCATTCGGTCATTTATAATTACATCATTTTTTTGCAGTTCAGTTTCCCTTTAAAGGATAAAACAGGAAAAATAAGGCGAATTTAATATGGTAATCGCCGTTTGTGAGACAAAGTCGCCTTTCTTTTTAGAGGGAAAAACACTTGTCATTTCAAACTTTAGTTCAAAAAACACATTTGGTACCAAGCTTTTTCAAAAAACAAATTTCATACCATGATTCACATAATCTTGACACATTTAGTTTTGCCGTCAATTTTCAGATGAAATTCAACATGTGCCGCTCATGTGCCCGTTAAATTGACAATGGGATGGAGAACATGCACGGGTTTTAAAGACCCACAATTGACGACAAGTGCTAAATTTCGTCCAAAAATTGACGGCAAAAGTAAATGTGTCAAGATAGTGTGAATCATGGTATGAAATGTGTTTTTTGAAAAAACTTGGTATCAAATGTGGTTTTTGGACTAAAGTTTGGTATCAAAAGTGTTTTTCCTTCTTTCTTTTTATAATTAGTATAGATTGTTGTGGAATAGATCCATGCATGCCTAGTAAAATAATAAGCAACTATCACTCCTTTTTTTTTTTTTTTAAATTATTGTGGAATATATAGATCCATTCATGCCTTGTAGCATATAATTGCTATTGCATCTTATTGATCTCTTACTATAAATCAAATTTGTTTTGCTTTCCAGACGTAGAATATCTGTAAAACTTGTTGTTTTGTTTAAAACAGGCTGTAAATATTTTATATGGCTAATTACTATAATTCAAAATAAATTTAAACTATAGTATATTATTCTCGCAGAATAATCATTTATAATTAATTTTAATTATAAATCTTAGTAAAGTTTATTATCGTATAACAAACAAAAATAATATTATTACTTTAATCAGAATATAATAACAACAATAACACTTACTGAACTAATTATGAACCACAAATGAATCGACTGAGTCTTGCAGAAGCAATTTCTGGGCTATCAAAGTTGCAACAGTTCGTCCCAGTAGTCTCCCAAGATACAACATTCGTATACTTGTTTCTTTGCACAAAGAACAAATTCACAACGAACTTTAACAAATAAATTTATTCGACAATTTAAAACTGAAGAATAGAGAGAAAGAGAGAGAGAGAGAGAGAGAGAGAGAGAAGATATAATTCTGCTTTAATTGCTAGAAAACGGGATGAGAGAATTGATCAGATTCTCCTCCTTTTTATAGCAGCATAAAATGTGTTGTTAGGGACATGTCTCTTGGGATTTAACCACTAAAACTAGTATGATCTAAACATGTGCCACCCGTTCAGTTCAAAATTTGAATGAACGTGTCCTCACTGGTTCAGTCATTTGGGTCGCAGGCGGATCAATTTCAGCCAATTCGGATCCGCCGAGCAGATTTTTTCGAATTGTTCAGATCTTAATGGTATGGATTTAATTATTGAACTTTTAGTTTTGGGAAAAGGCTTTAACTAAATTTTCTTCAAAAAGTTAATATATTTTAGCCCAAGCCCATGCTAAGCCGACCGAACAGACGATGGCAACAACGCGTGTGTAGTGAACTCATGATTAGCTTGATTCTCTTCCCTTGAAAAACTTGGTAGGTCCAACACTTACCGCAAGTTTAAACTGTATAAATAGCTAAAACTTCATCTCTCTTCATGTATTTTTCTCTGTTTATATTTTAATTATTTCTATTTCATGGTTTTACTCTAGTTGGGCTCAACCAAGGTTAATACCCATTGAAATCCGACAAAACTAAACCCAATAATAATATATTGTAAATATTTTTCAAATTTTTATCTACCAGTTGTTCCTCTTTCTAAATATATTATAAAAGTGTCCTCAGAAGCATGGAATATGACAAATGAACCGAGTAATTAATGATATGATGTGGTCCAACGGCATGTGGTATCGAATAATTTGTCGGTTTCTGAAAATTATTTTTATCTTTTATATATTTCCGTTCGAGGAAGGGTACGTTCTTAAATAACGACATCTTACTTCGGCAATATTGCTTATTTTCGGCACAGGCCATAAAATGTAAAACAAAAAAATTGTTTTCCAAGAGTTTAATTCCTTTTGGGATGGGTTGGGCATATTAAGTAAGTATCTTTCCCAACAGGATTCGAACATCGGTCTGCTACTTTATAGTGACTAGCTTTTCCACTAGACCAATCACTTGTTGATCCATAAAATGCTAATGAACCTGTTTAGTTACATTGAATTTTGTCAAAGAGAAAAAAAACTAAATGATCTATAATCTACGCCTCAATATATATATTTCAAAATGTGGCTACTTTAATTTTCTAATTTTGATAGAAATGAAAGAAACAGATAACCACTAGCGTGGGTATTTTCTGTAGTTTAATATTAGCATTCTTTTTAGTTTAATACTATAATTTGCAATTAGTTTACTTTGATACCAATATAATAGATTCGATTCGATATAGTATTTGATGCAACGATGTATTCACCGTCTCAAAAAATAAAAATGGCAAAGATATAATTAGAACTTGATTTTGGGTAGATCTTGTGTGTGATGAGGTGTTAGGGTTCCTAATATGAATTTCGTGAAGATGATCACGAAAGTTCCTATTTAAAGCGGGGAAGTTGAAGAAGATCTAAGACAGGTACCAACAAATTGAAGTACCTATATAAGATATATGAAGTTCCTATTTCTTTTACTTTCTAAATTTTTCCTTTGACTTGGACATTGCATTTTTATTTTTCCATGAAAAGTGTGTTATGATATGGACTGCATGTGGATGGATTTGTAATATATGTAGATCTCATTAAATATGCTGGAGGAAGTTTGACATGTTTATAATATTGCAAAGAAATGCTGGAATGTAATGCCATTATGGTCGAGAGACAATTTTATGCTTTCGATTCGATGTATCATGTCATCAAATACAATTAACAATAGATTAATTATTTGGTTACATCAAGTATTGGTCAATCTAAAAATGGACTTCAAATTCACATTTTAAATATCTATGTACTTAATAACATGATGCAATTATAGGATAATGTCTCTCATTTTAAGGATTGGACGTGTACTCATAAATCTGATTTAAGATTAGTTTTGATAGTTTCCAATTATAATATCCCGTTAAAATTAATTATCCGATCCATAAAAGAAAGTAGTACTTCTTTTTCTATTATTTCTTTCTCTTTCATTACACGTCTTCATAACCTGCATCATGACAAAAAGACATCAAACAAAACAAAGAAATATAGATAAAACCCAATTGAGTACGTACACAATAATACGTACCCCGCATTAATTGAGAAGGTGTTGAAGTAATTAATTAATAAAACCAAAACGATATTGACATTATATATGGGGCTTTAAATTTCACAAGCGACAAGTCCAAATTCTCGCCTTATTGTTTACAAACAAATTAACTAGAAATTTATAATGGAATAGGAATAGCCCTAAGGGGATTAGCCTTTTGCAATGTGATCCCAAACTTCTCCTCCATTTCCAATTCCTTGTATCCAATCCCATCCGCAATCTTCCAATCGAACGAGTTCAAAAGCGATCCAAGCATCACCGGCACCATACGTATAGCCAGAGGCAATCCAGGGCAAATCCTCCTCCCGGCCCCAAACGGGATTAGTTCAAAATCCCTTCCTCGCATGTCCACTTCAGTATCGAAAAACCTCTCAGGTTTGAATTCCAAGGGGTTAGGCCATATCTCGGGATCCCTTCCGATCGCCCAACAATTCACAAACACTTGGGAGTTCTTGGGCACGGTGTACCCGCATACCTCAACGTCTTGATCGACTCTACGTGGAATGAGGAATGGCACTGGCGGGTGGATTCTCAGAGTCTCCTTCACCATGCACCGGAGATAAGGCAAACGTTGGATGTCTGCTTCGTCTAGTACTTTGCCTTTTCCAATGATTTCCTCGAGCTCGGCTTTGGCTTTTTTCATTGTGTGTGGGTTTTTAAGCGCCTCGGCCATTGCCCATTCCAATGTGCTTGATGTTGTATCAGTTCCCGCAACAAATAGATCCTGTTACATATTAATTAAATGTAAATTAATTATGACTTGTTAGCATTATTGCACTAGAGTTATTTAAAAAAATTAATTAAATGGATTTGGAGACGAACCAAGCACATGCGTTCGATGTGAGTCCTATTAATTTCATCTGGGCTATCTTTGCTGGTAGCAAGGAGGACATCAATGACATCATCAGTTCCAGCATTTTCTGGCTTTCCTTTCTCCAATCTTTCATTAATCAATCCATGGAAAAGGTCAATCACTTTTCCGAAATGGATACTCATACGACGTCGTATACCTTGGGGGTCAATTGTTTTTAGGGCGGGAAAGAAATCCACCAAATTGGGTTTTCCCGCTTCCACCATAATATTTCCCACTAAATCCTTAAATTCTTTTCCGGAATCCGAAAATGGGTCTGTTAAATCCTTAGAGAAAATGGTATTGGAAAGTAGATTCAGGGAAGTCCTGAAGGCGGCGCGGCCGATATCCACCGCATCGCCGCTCTGACTACTCTTCCGGCAATAGGCAATTAATTCTTGTACCTGTTCAATATAATTGAAATATTCATTATAGACCAAGAGTCACTTAAAATTATTTTAAAAAGAAAAAGAGTCACTTAAAATTGGGATTAATGTCAAGTTATCCCTTTGATATGCATAATGTTCAATTTGTCTCTTTATAATTTAAAAAATAATACTTTAATCCCTTGTGGATATTTTATAGGAGCAATAGACACTCGCACGAAATTGAGAATGAAATGAAAAATATTATGTTAAAAGATAAAAATACCTTACAATAGTAAATTACAACTATATCATATTACAGGGAGTAAAGTATTCCTAAATTTAATAAAAATAACTAATCAAACAGTTGAAATAAAAAACTTCAAACCTAGACCAATAAGATTACCTTCCGACACCTCAAGTGCTGATTGGCGTCCAACCGGCTCCCGGCGAAGATATTTGTGTTCAACACTTTCCGGAGACTGCGCCACTGTGTCGCCACCGGAAGCCAAACAACAGAGTACTTAAACTGGTCGTGGGCGTGGATAGCATCAGGAACGGTCCTGCTCGAAAAGGGGAGGTCCTGTTTTTGCAAAACTTCTTTCGCCATAGGGGCGGAGGAAATCACAACCGTGTTAATGAACCCGAGGCGGAGGCACATGAGCGGACCATGTTTTTTGGCTAACTGAGCCAAGGATTTGTGGGGCTGGTCCCCGAGGAGATGGAGACTTCCGATGATGGGCAGCGGCGTTGGGCCGGGGGGGAGTTTTTTGGACCGGGCGGAGAGTAATTGGAAGCCATGGAGTAAGGTTAGGACGAGGAGTAGTAGTAGAACTATGGTTACGAAATCCATGGTTAATTTAGTTGTGGTGTGGAGATTTTGGTGTGTGGAGGTTGTGTTTGTTTATAGTTGGTTTTGATGTGCAGTGCTCGTGCTACTCGAGAGGCTTTTAATATTCATATTTAGAAAGTGACGTTTATCTTAATTTTGGTTACATGTACATCAAAAAAAAAAAAAAAAAAAAATTTTATAGAGAGAAAAGTTTATCAAAATTAATCAAATTGAAATATGTGTGGATGTAGCAATTTTAAACGTGAAATTAATATTTATAAAATTAGACTGAACTGGAAAGTAAAAAGTGTCAAGAATATTTAAATATGATTATTCTATTTTTTCACTGATGAATCTTCTCATTTGAATATATAGTATGGTGTAATGTACCAAAAAAATAAAATCGAAGTGCAAAGTGCTTAACACTATGTTTTTAAAGTACAAAAATGCCAAAAACTGATGAGCGTATTTTCCGTATATTAATTAACTGTTGTTAGTGTTCAGGTGTCAAGTTAGATACGACTCTTCAATAGGAGGATAACCAGGTCAATCAAGCTTCTCATCTATGTTTTTAGGGATCTTAACCTGAAATCAAAGATAACTACGTTA
Organism: Penstemon davidsonii; assembly: GCA_034814905.1. Classification (NCBI taxonomy): domain Eukaryota; kingdom Viridiplantae; phylum Streptophyta; class Magnoliopsida; order Lamiales; family Plantaginaceae; genus Penstemon; species Penstemon davidsonii. The sequence goes on from JAYDYQ010002688.1 coordinate 14,284,297, forward strand.
GGCTAATACCGGTGGTGACCCGGCGATAACCCTCCGAAGCTTAAGTCAGTCTTAGGAATAAGAAGTATAGTTTATGTTATGTATCAGACTGTTCTTAGTTGTGCGCGTACCTATTCTCATTAAAGAGGGGTATTTATAGTTTTATATTCCAACTACCGGGTCGGGTAGTGACAAGACGTATAAGTTCGGATACGGGTACGGAATATTCGATTCGACCATGTGGTGCTAGGGTATGAATCTTCTCAGGATGTCGGCAATCGATACCCTTATCGATTGCACAATTTTAGTAACCGACATGATTATGAAGTATATATATTAAAGGCCACGTCAACATTTATATATATACTTTATGCATATGTTGAATGCCACGTCAGGGGACGAAGACTTGGTATATCAAAAACCTTTTTTTTTTTTTTATGAATTATCTATAAAGGGGGATTTTCAATATCGAATTAAAAACTAATTATCAAAAAAAAAATATCGAATTAAAAACTAAAAAATATGTAACTTGGGAAAATCAATCCAAACTGAGTCATTAAGTCCTATATAAATTAATTACTGTAAACTTTATCTCAATAAATAAATTAACCCAGTCAAACTAATTGGGATAGTTGGTGAGTTTACCCCAAAAGTCTTATACTGTAAATCCACATGCTAACCTTTAAAGTCTCTATTTAGGATTTTACGTGCACCGGATGGAGTGAGTCAGTGAGGACAAATCCATCTAGCTTTCCTGGATTTGGCTCTTTTCATTATGCCTACTTGAAAGCTGTGCATTCAAGATGACCTTTTTCTTCAGAGACGTACGATTTTAAAAGACTTGGGGCCGAACTGAATTAATTGGTCCTTTTTTTTTTTTTCCAAAATTTTTATTTGTCCTCTGAAACACAAGGTATTTGAAAATTAAAACATAATTTGGGTTTTCTCAAAAAAAAAAAAAAAACATATGATGAATTTAATTATGTAATTTTTTAAGATTAGTCTATGATTGTATTTAGAGAATGACTTAATTATATGCTATTTTTTAAGTTGTTAACTGATCGAATTTGGGTCGAATCAGGTTTAAGCAGATCCAACCTTATTTCTATTGATTGAATTCGGGTCAGATCTAAATTTTCTAGTACATAGGATCTTGTCCAGATTCGGGATATCATATATTTTTTAGTTGAATTATTGAACTTCACTCTTAAAATTAACACCAATATTATTTTTTCAAAACAAGTTTGTTAAAGTTACAATTTAATTTAATTTGGCGCACGTGTCAAAACGTATTCGTAATTCATTGAGCTTCAACATACATAGAAAATCTGAATCCTCGACAAATTTTATCATTTGAATATTTATCGATAACTGTGATTTTTAAATATTTACATATTAAATTAGAATTTTGAATATCGTACCGTTGTTTCTATGATATGATTTTCGGTACTGCACATTTTTGTGGATTTTTATGATATTTTGTTCATCTTTATCTTTTTCAATTAATAGCTGATTACTTAGAAATTTGAGATTGATATAATTCTGATTAGTTAGTTCATAAAGTTTTTGACTTGCTGGATAACTTGTTAGAAATAAGTCAATAATGTAATGAAATGACATCCTGCAAACGATTGAGTTTTAAGTTGAGTGGCTCCTAAACCATGAAGTAATTAGATGTTTATTCAATAAAGGATAATACTTTTTTATATAATAATAAAAAAAAACTACTCAACTACAATAGTTTATTTCATGTTCGCTTTTTTTGTTGGATGAGCTCATTAGCTACTATTTGGGTGTTCACAATTATGATTATTAAGGTTGTCAATGGGTCATATTCGGGTCGGATTAGGGTCCACTCTATTTGTCTTCATTTATGTCGGATCTGATCTGAGTCGGATATGTATTTTGCTTCGATCTAAATTTCTCGAATCCAACAGAACTTGATCGGACTCGATTGGATGTCGGATCTTTTTTTAATCTAATAAAAATCTTCATTTCAAAAAGTATTTTTTCCTAAAACAAATTTATTTACGATTTTTTTTTTTGGTTTCCCAAGGGTTTAATCCCTTTCGAGGCGGGTTGGACACATTAAGTGGGTACCTCTCCCAACAGGGATTCGAACCTGAGTTTGCTACTTTGTAGTGACTAGTCTCTTCCACTTAGTTTAACTCACATGATCAAACTTTCTTTACTAATATTCATGTTTTAGATGAAAATATGCATAAAAAGAAATTTATAAACGATTTATTAACTACATTTTCTTAAATTGATGGTAAAATAGGAGTATTATTAATGTTACTTGTTTTTAATGAAATATTATGTATATACGTAATTTTTTATTTATTATTGGATATGGATCTTTAATGAAACGAAACGACCTAGATTTATATTCATTCAACGTGTTTCGCATTATGAATTTTTATAGTCAGATCAGATCCAATAAATTTCTAATCGAATTAAAATTCGAATAAATTGGGCCAAATTCGAATTGAAACCCGCCCAATTGACATTCCTAATGATTATTACTATACAACTGTTAGTAGATGAAAAAATATGAACTAATAGTTTCATTCACGATCTCATTTAATTCCTTGGTTCTTACCTAAAAACATGAAGTAATTTTGATACTCTACTAATGCCACTGCTTCTCGACGAGATCTGCTAAATACTTCAAAGGAGATGGTTCAATAAATACATATATATAACTAGTTGATCTTTTCTATTTGAAGCTCGATGTAACAAAGAAGGTTTGAATGTATGAGCTGGATTGAAGGATTATATTGAACTAAGAAACTTGTTGTAGACTAAGATAGTTGTAGTAATTTCAACGAATCTGAATTTCAATTCAAAAGTCAACCAAAATTGAAAAATTTGACGAATTAGAAAAGACTTGAATTCGACTTAGAATCAACTTAAACTAAATGAATCTGAATCTAGACCTAGAATAATCTAGTTCAAATATGGTCCATTAACAAATCATAGACGTGTCGGATTCGCTTCCCTCCCCCATGTCATGCTTTGGGTCATGTCTTAGTTGAGGTGTCGATGATCATCCCATCCCATCACATCAATATCTCAGATCAAACTGAGCAAACAAGTTGATTCATATTGAGAATTATCAGTTGTTCAATTTTGATTGTAACTTTTTTTTATTGAATTTGAGAATTTATTTGAATTCTTCTTAAGAAAGATAATGTATTTGAATTTAACCCTTTTTTTTTTTTTTTAGCAAACTTGATTGTTAAATAAAATGAACTCGAACAACCTCCACCGAACATATGCAAGTCGAGCTAAAAAAACTCAAATACTCATATAATCGATCCAAACATGATTTGTAATGTTAACTATTCGAGTTCAATGTTATAGACAAAATTCAGTATAAATTTCAAAGAAAAAATTACAAAATTGATCCCGTAACTATTGATAGCTGACAAAAAAGTCTTGTAACTCTTAGGGCTGGCTATTTAGGCATGTAACTAAAATATTTTGACAATTTTAGTCCTATTAGGCGATTTGGAATTTTTCACCACCGTGTCTGCCATGTCACCAAACCCTTCCACGTGGAAATTAAAGTCGATTGTTGACGTAGAAAATTACAAAGTTAGTCCCGTAACTATTATTTTCTAGCAAAAAAGTATTGTTACTTTTAGGACTTGCAATTCAGTCATGTAACTAAAAAAAATAGTAATTTTAGTCCTATTTCGATCCAAATTGATGTTTTTTTTTTTCATTTTGTCCGCCAAATCACCCGTCCTTTTCACGTGAAAAAATTAAACCGTACTTAATGTACACTCAAACTTAAATTCAACGTATAAGCATATTCAAATCGACCCAATGCATGCGGGTTGGTAAATCAACAAACCATACATTATTTTATATGTTCACAAACCGCGCGATTCAGATTAATAAAAAATGGACAGGTTGAAAATAATTATAAAATTCTCCAACACACAACTTCACCGCACGTAATGATCTATGACCTCCCAATCTATATCAAGAGTCATATATATGAAAACATAAATGTAAATGAATAAACAAACTCAATCTACAACCACACAATCTTATTCAATGAACTACATAAAGACCCATAAGTAAGCATTATATACATAAAAAGAAGTATATACGAAAGTACAATTTTTTCTAATCAAAAGCTCCCATCTTCGAAAAATCGAACGAAACCATAATCGAAGGAATTTCAAAATATTTGAGAAATATGTTTACATGTGAGCTACGTCTTCTTTACAGAAGAGGTAATTCGATATTTATTCTCTTTCTTGTACGTTAGCAAAAATTTGTAAGAAACATATATAAAGTATGTAGTAAACACTATAACTTATTTTAAAAAATAATTCTAAAAACTATTTACCCTCTATATTAACTATTTATTTCCCAACATAAAGTAGTTTCTTTATTCAATAAGCTTTAGGCTAAGAGGAATCCTTGAGAATGGGTACCGAGAAATTGAATTTGAGAACGAGGAAAGATGTAAGGAACTTGTGAGGCACAAAAGAAAACAACAAGAAAAAGAGTTTTCAATTTATGAACACAAAAACAATCGGATGGTGGGTTGGAACGGATTTCTAACCATGAAATCCGTAACCCGACCCATGACTTTCGGGTTAATAAGTTATTCACCCGCCAATAACTAGTAAGAAAAACTTAAAAGCGGCGAATTGTGGGCGGGTCGGATCGAGTTAGGCGAATTTATGAACACTCCTAGCAACTTAGAGCAATATGGTCTTATGAATTGATTGAGTGATTTTATATAAAATAGCAAATTGGTTGTTCTACCACGATGCCTCATAAGAACTTATTCTATTAGACTAGTTTACTTTCATGGGTTAATATTTTATGGGTAATCTCATTTTTATGCATTTTCACCTAAAAAACAAATCGATTTTTCCATTGTTTTTCAACTGATGCTTTAGCTGTTAACGTGTCTAAAGCTAATATTTCTACGCTTAAACTTGGTGAATCGTGAAGAAATTCCAATGCTTGAGCTAAGTGAATGAAAATATATGCATAGAAAAATATTGGTGAGTCGAATCTAAGTCATGCCTAATCCGAATTTAGGGATATAATAGTTATTTGACAGTGTACAATGTAACATTATAGAAAGTATGATCGGAACCCTTATGTTGTACACCATAATTTGTAATAGCTGATGCTGTACACTCTTGTATAATATTGAATGATTAAGATTAAATGATTTAAATTTTGAGTGGTTGTGATCTTGGATGAAACGATTCCTCAAGAATGACTACGAGGAATAATAGACAGCCCCATCGAGGATTCATATATTTGTATATAAGTAATAATTCATATACTATTGCTCCCTTGAAAAATTGCTTACTGACCTTAGACCAGAAGTGATGTGTACTTTCCGTTCGTTCCTTCTTATCGACTTTCTTGTAATGGAGCATCCTTACATATGGGAAAGCAATGCTACAAAAATAAGCACTTTATGCCGTGTAATAAAGTAGGACATCTAGTCATAATGAAACAAAAAATGGGCAAAAATGAGCTACTCTTCTGCATAATTATTGCAATAACTTCCTTTTACTTTAAATGGCAAGACCAAAGAGATAAGCCTCTTCAAAATAGTGAAAGAGTAATCAAAAAATATTGATTGATGAAAATGCACCATAGTTGATGATGAATAATATATAGTACATCTGCGGTTTCATTTGTCGTTAATTAGACAAACGATAGACATGACTAGCTACGTACATGGTAAAAAAATATGACATTGAGCCATTATTTGTTCTCTTGAATCGACTATAACAAACTATCCGAGGTATAATGTTCGCCTTTTAGTGTCTACATCAAGTGGAAATTACATGCTCAAAACTATACTTATAGCTACTTTGTACAATTTGTAAAAACTAAATTTGACAGTTTATTTGAAACAAATGTGACCAGTACTTTGTCCTCATGAAGAAGTTGAAATTGCTTATTAACTTGATTTTTTACAAGAAAACCTTTCTCCATGTTAAAGAAAGAATAGATCTAGAATTCTTTTCATCATGGTTTTCAGGAACAAATTCAAGACTGGAAATTAAAGAAAATTTTATCATAATAAATTGATTACTAAAGCTGGTTTTTTAACCATTGTGTATACAACAAACATAGAGAATATTTTATTTCCCCCATTACAAATTGAAGAAAATTTTCTGTCTCGGAACATGATATATATACTGATGGAGCTAATGTCAGTTAAACCCCTCCCCCCCTTAAATCCATAATATTCAACTTACCCCCTATGATTAGAAAAAGAGCACTTTAAGCAATTTATCTCCCTCAGCCGGAGAGTGTAAATCACTTGCCGAAATTGAGAGTGAGCATGAAAGTGTTTTTGTAAAATGAAGGGGTAGGGGGTAAACTGCCATATTTATCATAACATAGGGAGGTAAATTACCACATATCATAATACAGGGGGTAAATTGCCACATATAAAAATGTCAGGGGACGGTGCAAAACTTTTATAAGATTACATGGAATTACAGAAAAATAAATTAAATATTATGAATATCACATTTCGGATAAATTGTCATTAACCAAAGTAAAGATCAACTATACCGGAAAAGAAAAATTAGAATATCGGGTCCACCTTCTTAAGCCCATTCCAAAAGGTTATCAGGGTCATATGGACTATGAACAACTGGACATAGGGAGTAGCGTCATTTGTTTGGGCTAGCAGTTTTTAAAAATTCAACCAAATTATTTTTTTCCGAGAATTATGAACTTCTTTCAAAATCCAAGCAACGATATTTTCCATTTTTCAAGAATTATAGAATTATAATTTCTTGAGACTTGTGTAACATTTACATAAAAAATTAAATAAATAAGTTATTTAAGTACATAGAACAGCATCTCAAAAAATTATTTAAATCTCTGTAATCCTCTCACAGCAAAGCAAGAGCGGCACAAAAGCGTCTTTAGAGCTAAACATAGCCGAAATGATAGTATACGTTTATTACACTAAAACACACGAATCAAACATAATCGAAAAAATAAATATTATTTTGCTAAAACCCAAGATTTGAAGGAAAAAAAAAGGGTAAAACTGGTCTAATGACTTATAGCCGTTGCTAATTTTGTAGCATTAGTATTTGGGCTAGAAAATTTACCCCATAAGTCACTAAAGTAAACCAAAATTAGGACATTTTCAGTCCAATTGTGAGAGTGAGCTTCAATTGCGGGCTAATATATTTTAATTGAAAATTTTGACCATGACTTAAAGAAAAAAGGGAAAAAATTACAATGGATCATGTGAGCGGCACATAACCCATGCACAATCTAATTTTTTTGGCTTTTAGAGGGATGCTAATCGCTATTTGGGACAACAATATAAAAAAAAAAAAATCTTGTTCTTCCTAATTGCGATTTCGGAACAAAAGTTAATTGTTTTTCCCTCTCTTTCCAAGCACGATTTTGCAACATTTTTTTATGCTCTTCCTATTTGCGGCTTCGGAACAAAAAATTAAAAAAGAAAATATGTCCCAAAATCCGAATTGCAATTTTGGGACAAAAGCTTTCTCAAAAGAAAAAAATATGCTCTTTCTAATCACGATTTTTTGACAAAATTTTTCTTTTCTCTATTCTTTCTAGTCGCATTGCGATTTTGGAAAATAATTAAAAACAACTGAACTCACTAATTATATATAATAATCAATAAACTTAACTTTTTTTTTTCAAATTCTCATAATTCCAGAGTCACAGTACCTTAAACAATTGAAGGTAGGATTGTTAATGAGGCAATTACTAATTTGAATCCAATCCGATTTATTAAAATATTTATCCGATTAGAGATTTAATATGATCTGAATGAGATGATACGTAATTCGAAATGGGTGAAACGAATACGAATCTAAGTCGATCTGGTCTGTTAATCCGATAATAGATAAATAAATTGTATAATGCATAATATTTTGTTTCCATATGCAACATTAATGCTAATATTTTATCATCAGTTTAACAAGACATGGCACTACTAGAAAGAACGAAAATTCCGACCGATTTTCCGACCGCAAAAATCGGTTGGAAAAAATCGCATCGGAATTGGATTCCGACCGAAATTCCAACCGATTTAAAATCGATCGGAATTATATTCCAACCGATTTAAATCGGTCGGAATTTTAGAAAAAAAAATTATTTTTATTTAATCCGATATTTTTCCACTAAAAAACCCTAAATTATAATTCAACCCCACATTAAAGCCCTAATTCAATTTTCAAGCACACTCAATAATTTCAAACACACTATAATTAATAATAAAATCTAACTATTTCAAACAAACTATAATAACCAAAATTAAAAATTTCTACTAACAATTTCTACAACCAAAATCTAACAATTTATATTAATTTCAAACACACCATACTAACAAAATCTAACAATATCTACTAACAATTTCTAACATTTATACTAACAATTTCTACAACCAAAATCTAACAATTTCTACTAATTAATTTCAAACACACTAAACAATTTATACTATACATAAATCAAAATAGTGTATTTATATATATATATATATATATATATATATATATACATGCCTTCAAGAAGAGAGAAGAAGAAGGGAGAGATGAGGTGGTGGTCGGCTGGAAGTGCTGCGACGGTGGTGTGGTTGGTCGGAAGATTGTAACGGTGGTTATGGCCGGAAGAGGAAGAAGTTGGAAGGGTGCCGGGGTTTTTTTTTTTTTTTTTTTTTTTTTTTTTTCTGTACAAGGGGCTGCTGAAATGAGCAGCCCCAACATATATATTTTTTTTTATAGAAGACTATTTCGACCGATTTTTAAATCGGTTGGAATTTTTGAATTCAAATTATATATTCACCCGCGACTTTTTTTTAAAAACAAAAAAATTATTCCGACCGATTTTAAAATCGGTCGGAATTATTTTCGTTGTTTTTTTTTTAATATAGTATAAAATTCCAACCGATTTTGAAATCGGTTGTTTTCGTTGTTTTTTTTTTAATATAGTATAAAATTCCAACCGATTTTGAAATCAGTTGTAATATTTTTTAAAATTCCAACCGATTTTAAAATCGGTCGGAATTGTTTTCGTTTCTTTTTTTCTTTTAAAAAGAAACATTTAAGAAACATAGTGTAAAATTTCAACCGATTTTGAAATCGGTTGGAATATTTTTTTAAATTCCAACCGATTTTAAAATCGGTCGGAATTGTTTTCGTTTCTTTTTTTTAAAAGAAACATTTAAGAAATATAGTGTAAAATTCCAACCGATTTTGAAATCGGTTGGAATATTTTTTTAAATTCCATCCAATTTTAAAATCGGTCGGAATTGTTTTCGTTTTTTTTTAAAAAGAAAAATTTAAGAAACATAGTGTAAATTAAAATCGGTCGGAATTGTTTTCGTTTTTTTTTAAAAAGAAAAATTTAAGAAACATAGTGTAAAATTCCAACCGATTTTAAAATCGGTCAGAATTTTTTTCTTTCTTTTTTTTTTTTTCAAAAAAAAACGTAGTATAAAATTCCAACCGATTTTGAAATCGGTAGGAATTAATTACGACCGTATTTTTTTCGGTCGGAATTCAATGAAATTTCAACCGATTTTTGTTCGGTCGGAATTTTTCGGTTGGAATTCTTCATTTTTCTAGTAGTTTTCGTACTTTATGTAATGTTGATAATAATTTTGGTACTTTAATAACTTCAAATATTATATTGAATTTAAGTTAGAGTGTATAATAAGTATGGTTTAATTTTTCACGTGAAAAGGGGCGGGAGATTTGGAGGACAAAGTGGGAAAAAAATCAATTTGGATTAAAATAGGACTAAAATTGTCAAAATATTTTAGTTATGGGACTAAATTGACAGCCCAAAAAGTCACAAAACTTTTTTGCTAGTGATCAATAGTTATGGAACCAATTTTGTAATTTTTTCACTTCAGTGATCGACTTTAATTTTCCACGTGGAATATGGTTGGGTGACATGGCGAACACGGTGACGAAAATATCCAATTCAGGCCCGAATAGGACTAAAATTGTCAAAATATTTTAGTTACACATGACAAAATTGCAGCCCGAAAGTTACAGGGTTTTTTTTAATCAGCGAACAATAGTTACGAGATCAATTTTACAATTTCTCCAATTTCAAATAAATCGTCTGATCCCAATTTCAACATAATAAAAAGAGATAAGATCATTGAACTTCTAAGATTCTAGGTTTATGCTTCGTATGCATATGTGGTCAAAATTATTCAAGACCTTGCGACCCTCGTGGCTACTATACTTTGTGGAAAATTCCAAACAGATTATGGGGCGGGCGGAACATGTGATGCAAATAGATTTAAAATTATATAATTCCCATCCATACTCAAATCTCGAATAAAAAGATAAATTACTCCCTTCGTATTTTTTATTTGTCGATTTAGCAAAAAAAAAAAAAATATTTACTTTCATTTGTCGTTTTAGATTTTCAATGTAATTTTTTTTTCTATCAATATTACCTTTCTTGTTAATACTTGTAATTAATGCTAAATAATATTGTGATTATTTGGTTAAATGAGTATTTTGAAATTTTTGTTTAAAAAAGTGACTATTTATTAATTTTTTAATTCTTTTGCAATCCTCGAAAACCATAAATAAATAAAAAAAAAGCAACGAATTTGTTGGAAAATGAATGACAATATAGAACTTCCCTCGTGCGCCTCGTGGCTTCTACAACAATTGTGTAAATTTGTACACACCTACTACCAGTCAACCACAGCACAACTTCCCATAAATGTGATGTATCTATAAATAATCAAACACCCAATATTCCAAACGAATATGATCACTATAAAATTACCACTACAAAAGATAGGAAATCGCATTCCAATATTCGCTCATAACAAAGGGAAATTTAAAATGGCTGGAGAAGCGCAACCAAAGCATTTTTTGGCTATTCATGGTGTAGGTCATGGGGCATGGGTGTACTACAAGCTTAAGCCACGCATTGAGGCGACCGGACACAAATTTAGACCCATTAGCCTGGCCGCCGCGGGCAACAGTACAAAGAAGCTAGAAGAGGTTCGATCGTTGCACGACTACACCTTGCCATTACTTGAGGCGTTGGCCGCGGTTCCCGAGGGTGAAAAGGTAGTTTTGATTGGACATAGCGGCGGTGGATACCCGGCGGCTTTTGCGATGGAAAAGTATCCTGAGAAGATCGCAGTGGCTGTTTTCTTGAATGCGCTTATGCCCGATTCCAAAAACAGGCCATCCTATGTTATTGAAGAGGTACAAAATATAAGAGAATTCTTTTAACAATTATTTGTTAGATAAAACTATCGTATCATATAAACCAAAATTTTCAGACAGCGGAAAAGATCTTTTGGCCTACTTTTATGTCCCATATTTTATATATCAATTGACTAGTATCTATATGAGTCAACCTAAATTTCAAGTATAACACTTATCAACATATGTACATATTTGATATCAAATTGTGAAATATTATAATATGAAAGTCAGATTGACTATTCATCCCGACTAAAAGACTATAACACTTTTGAAGAAAAATGCAACAATTAAGATATAACTACAATAGCAAATATTAAATGAATTGGCTATGATAAATCAATTGACACTAATTGTCTTTTTGTTCTTTTCCAAAGTATCTTAAGACGACTCCACCAGAAGCATGGCTAGATACCCAATTTCCAACCTACGGCGAACCCCCAATTACAGCATTGGTAGTCGGACCCAAGTTCATATCCGAATCCCTTTACAACCTCTCGCCTATTGAGGTAATTTTCATTGTGTTTTATTCTCGTTAAATCCGTCTCTTAATTTTTTTTGGTATTAAAGTAATTTTGTGCAGATTTCGTATGAAAAGTATTCTAGTATTTCATTGGGTTATAATCTAATTTAGATTTAATAATTGGGAAATTGCATTTTTGGTCCCACAATTCTGGAACTCAGTAGTTTTGGCAGTATACTTCATAAAATTGCACCTATAGTCCCATGTTTTAAAGAAAATTGCACATTTGGTCCTATGGCCCCTTTACATTCAATTTGGAACAAAAAGTGTCAAACAGGAAAAAAAAATGCAATTTTTAATAAGGGACTAAAAGTACTAAGTATCTTAAAATTTTGAGACCAAAAGGTAATTTATAAAATATAGGATCAAAAGTGTTGAAGGTCGAGTCTAGTCCAGTAGGATACAAATCACAATTTGTCTTTAATAATAGTTTTCAAATTCATATATACTATGTTGCAGGATCAAGCACTAGGACATCTAAGTGTGAGGCCAGGATCATTGTTCATGGAAGATTTAGCTACAATGGATAATTTCTCGGACGAAAAATTCGGTTCAGTTCCTCGGGTCTACGTCATAGCAGCTGACGACAAGACAATACCGCCAAAGTTCCAGAGATGGCAGATTGAAAACAATCCGGTGAAGGAAGTGAAGGAGATCAAAGGGGCAGATCACATGCCCATGTTTACTAAGCCAGATGAACTTGCCAAGATTTTGGTAGAAATTGCCGAGAAATATGCTTAGGATTCGATCATCCGTGGAATTGAAGAGATTGTCTATATGATGTAATGGTGTTTTTTGTGTCCTTAATTTGGTTTATGTTTGCTTCGTACGTTTGGTGATGTACCGAATTCAATTGACAAATGACTTGTTTGAGTTTGGCCAAACAATAAGAGTGCGATTAATATTTTGAGATTAAATAATGATTTTAGATACTTTTGTCCCAATGCTTTACAATTATTTCTTTATCCTCCTATGTTTTAAAATAATCGCCTTCTTTTTCCATCTAATTTTGCACTTTACTACTAGAAGAATCTCTAATTTACAGTACTTTTGTTAAAAAAAAATCGTCATAAATTAGATGGAAACGGTGCGATAAAACAAAAATTGAAAACTATTTTAATAAAATTAGTACCTAAAGAGAAATTTTATCAAATACATGGCCGAAAGTTCTCTCAGGTTGAGCATATCGGATCCGATGTCACGTGAAGAGCAATATAAGTTTTATTGGGGACTTAAGTGTAACACTATCGCAACGAATGTATAAAATTACCTTCACGTGCATGTCACTATATATCGGAACCTCCGTGTTCAGCCTGAAAAAGGGTCAAAGTGAAACAAATAACTCTTAGTAGGGACTAATGTGGAAAAAAAAACTCGTTAATGATAAGAAGGACCATAAGTGGTGTTACCCATTAAGATATTTATATTGTATTTAAAAGTCTAGAGAAATGTGTTTCTTGAATTCGAACAAGGCTTGTCAAGGAGGCATAGCCCAATGACGAAGATGAGGAGCATTTTCAATAGGGTCTTGGGTTCAACTCACACTAATGTGAATACTTATCTAGTTTACAGCTAGTATTAATATTTAAATAAAGCTTAGTTAATTGTTGTACCAGAGACAAGGTCTAATTTTTTTTATTGGGTCCGGATTTTTGAGATATATTGTGAATTCTGAAATTCCTTGTAGCTAGCTCTGTTTCTAAACTTATGGCCATTAAGTTTTGCATCATGACTGAGGTCATGATTAGGAGAAATTTCAAAATTTAATGACAGCTAGCTTTCACAATTTGATTTAAAGAATGTAATTTTCAAATACTAGTAAAATATCACTATAAATATAAAAAGTTGTGTCAGTGAAAAGATGTTAAAACGAAACAAGCAACGTTAAAAATTTGGGGCACCATAATTTGTTGTTGTTGAACAAAAGTACATCACAAAAAATCATGTGATTGACCCTTTACACTAGTGATGAATTGTTAGTTCATCTCCACCGGCACTCTTAAATTTTAACCTCTTATCTTAAAATATAAGGGATGAATAGTATTATGTATTTCCACTTTTTGCTATGCAATCAAACAACTGGTTTATATTTTAACATTTTACTTTTAAACAATCACACCACTTCACTTCAACAACTCATTTATATATTAACAACTTTCAATGATTATTTTTATATAAATAATAATGATACATATATTAATAATTATTTTAACATAACAATAGAATTACCTTTTAAAAATTACTATTTCGAGAAAGTAAAATGAATTTAAATTTTTTACTACTCTTATTTTTTAAAAGCTCTCTTGGAGCACTATTTTTGTGAAATACTTATATTTTTTTTTTTATAATTTGAGTTATAAATGGCTCATTGGAGATGGCCTTAGAAAACATATACTAAGACCATCTCCAACATGCCTCTTAAATTCATGGCTCTTATCTTAAAATTTAAGGAGTGAACAGTGTTATACATTTCCACTTTTTACTCTGTACTCCAACAGCTTATTTATATTTTAAGATTCTACTTTTAAATAATCAAACCGCACTCCACTTCAACTTTAACACACTACTTCATTTTTTGGGCAAATACCGACTGGAATCACTTCGTGGAGCTGAATATTCTCAATTGGTTGTGTTGATTTCACGTTTCATCTGTTAATTGTGTTTGCTATAAATTTTGTCTGGCTTGCCTCGATGTACAATTGGCTCGATGCAATTGACTCGATGTGAAATAGAATAAGTGCGGGGCGTGCCAATGTTTGTGCGTGCAAACATAACGGTTTAAAATGGACATAATATGATGAATATGAAACACAAATCAATGTCCTGGCAAGGCTCTGACTTCAAATCAATTGATTGTGGCGGAGTAGACAAACTCTACCCCTGATTCTTTTCAATGCCCGCCTGGCCGCATGACTTAACAATTTATGATAATCTTTATTGAAATGCCAAAAACTTTATAGCCAATCGGTGGCTCACTCGATATGTCAAGAGATTCACAGAAAAATTAGTTATCGAGTTACGTATCAAATAATCTAAAACATGTCAACCTAATTTAAAACCTGAACTAACAGATCAACAACATAGCAACAGAGACATATTAAAATTACTTGATAAAAACATACTCATAAATGAAATCAGGAGATGAAGGCTAAATACTTCGATATACATGGAATCAAGCCTAATACATTTCCCTGATTTACAAGCATGAAAGAGTATGTAAAGTTGTAATAAAACTCCTATGTTGGCATCAGCGTGCCAAACGAGCTGATAGACTATTTTAGTTCGTGAAGAGTAACTCCTTGATTGGCAGGGAACCACCATACGAGCTGATATGCAATAACTACCATGTTGACGTGAAAGTAACATTGATGGCAGGTGGCTACCATCGATGGATCGCCCAACCTTGGCAGGTGGCTACCAATCGGGCTCCTAACCAGCAGGTGGCCACTGGAAAGGGCATCTGTCGAGCAGGTGGCTACTCACCAGATAGTTATCAGGCAGATGGCTACCAGACAACAAGTTAATCAAGCAGGTGGCTACTTGACAAATAAACCATGTCAGTACGTGGGCACTTACATGGGAGGTTGCAGCTCACAGCTGGCTTCAGGTGCGGCGTTGCCGACTTAGAGAGGCATTGTGCCTGATCAGTGAAGACTGAGTTGTTTGATTGATTGAATGTCCCTTGAATGTGCCAGCTTCCTGATATTTATAGGCCTCTTGATGAACGGTTTTCACCCAGTCCTTCCATTATCAACATGATTCCCACTACTTTGGCAGTTATTTGCCTTGACCCATGTCTGCTCTCCTGACGGTTGTTGCTCCTGATGCTGAATTTGTGTTCACGCTTGGGTGGTTATTTCCAGTATATGTGTAACCTCCTTTGAGATATCTTAGGAGTTAGTTATGATTAACTCCTATATAATGTCCCTCCAAAATTAACTGGTACGTGGCCGCTTTTTGTATCTGATTTGGCCTCAATCAAATTAACATCTCTATTAATTTAATTAATTAATTAAGCATGTTGTGTTTTGGCCAATTTTGAGGCTCATTAATTAATTAGGCCATTAATTAATTACTTAATCACGTTGATTTTTAGTGGGCCTGTTTATTATCAAAGCCTTGTTGTCAGTCAGCCCGGCTGACCGTCTGCCCAATCACCTCTTGTCGGGCTATTATTGGCCTGACAAAACCTGAAAATTATTTTGGGTACAAACAAATTGTTGCGTATTTGAGTTTACGATCCCCATTTTGAAGTTCGCGATTTCAGTTGATTCTTGCTGAAATCGGAGTTAAGAGTGGGAGAGATACTTTGGATTATAATTTTTTAATTTCTTAATTAACTTATGTGAAAAAGGTTAACTTAATTTTAATTAATTTGGGTAGTATATCTATTTGTGTACTGTTATGGATTTTGCCAAAGCAATGGTAGAATTTGCCATGATTTAGGTTTGGTGATTGGTGGTGGTGGTGGAGGTTGAGGAAAGTGGTGGCGGTGATGGTGGCTGTAGTGGAACTGTGGAAGAGTTTTGGTGAAGAAGATGGTCAATTTTCATTATTTTTCTTGGAAAATTCCTTTTTTTTATTTAATTCTATAAATTTAACTCATTTTTAGAAAATAGGGAAAGATATTAAAACTTAATGATATGGAATTCTTGTAAAAAAATATTTAAATTATAAAGAAAATTCATCTTTTTAAATTAAACATATTTAATTTAATTTTATATTTATAATACAAAAAAATTTATTATTATTAATGTTTTTATGTTGGGTTTGAGAAAATCGAATATAATTTCAAATATTTATATACTTTTTGTAAGTATCACAATTTATATCATGTTTGATCAATATACATCTCTAACGGGAGAGATATATTTTGATTACTATATGAATTAGAATTAACTTTTAAGTGGGCATTTCAAATTTAAAAGAAATTAAATAATTTATTTAAATTGAATGACTATATTAAAGTTATAACTGATATATTAAAATTTAATTGAACATAATTATAAAATATATATTTATTAAAGATATACAATAGTTATATATAAAAAATACATAAACTAAATTGTTTAATGTTTCCTTTATTTGATGTTGTGGCTTTATTAATTAAAATAATTGTCGATTTCAGTTACGATTAACATAATTATATATTACCCTATGGGTCAACAATGTTGACTTAGTTCATCGATTTCGTTTACGATTATCCTAATTATATATTACCCTAAGGTCAACAATGTTGAATTTGGTCAATTAATAGAGCCAATTGTCGATTTAGTTTACGATTAACCTAATTATACATTACCCTTAGGTTAACAATGTTGAATTTGGTCAATTAATCGAGCAAATTGTCGATTTCGGTTACAATTAACCTAATTATACATTACCCTAAGGTTAACAATGTTACCTCCTTCAATAATCGGGTCGAGTCAATTATCGATTTCGTTTACGATTAACTTAATTATACATCATCCTAAGATCATCAATGATAAATTTGGTCAATTAATCTAGCCAATTGTCGATTTCAGTCAATTAATCGAGTGAATTATAGATTTCTCGGATAAAAAATACATATAATTAGGTTAGTCGTAATAAAAATCTTTACATTTCCCACTTATTGAATGAAGTCAACATTGTTGACCATAAGGTAATTTATAATTAAGTTAATTGTAACCAAAATCGATAATTGATCGAAGTGAATATTTTTTACCATATGGTAATGTATAATAGATTAATTATAACCGAGATTGACAATTGGCTCGATTAACTGACCATATAATTAGGTTAATCGTAATATAAATCTTTACACTTCCCGATTATTGAACGAAGTCAACATTGTTGACCATAAGGTAATGTATAATTAAGTTAATTGTAACCAAAATCGATAATTGACTCGATTAATTGACCGAAGTCTAACATTTTTTGACCATATGTTAATGTATAATAGATTAATTATAACCGAGATCGACAATTCGCTCGATTAATTGACCAACGTCAACAATGTTGGCTTAAGGTAATGTATAATTAGGTTACTCGTAATTGGAATCGATAATTGACTCGATTAATTAACCGAAGTCAATATTGTTGATCATATGGTAATATATAATTAAGCTAATCATAATCCAAATTGATACTTGTCCCGATTATTGGCCGAAGTCAATATTGTTGATCATAGTATAATATATAATTAGGTCAATCGTAATCAAAATCAATATGTGTCATGATAATTTAACGAAGTCAACATTGTTAGTCACATAGTAGTGTAGAATTAGGTTAATCATAACAGAAATCGACTATTGACTCGACTAATTGATCGAAATCAATATTGTTGATCTTAGAGTAATGTATAAATATATTAATCGTAGCCGAAATTGATGATTGTTTTGATTAATAAAGTCCCAACATCAAATAAAGGAAATATTAAACATTTTTTTATATCAACTCAAATTGAATTAAATTGAAATTACCTTTTTTTCTTTAATATAAACATGTGCAATTTGCTAATTTTATTTTTAAGTATACAGTGTTGGGTTAATACATGTAGCTCATATATCAAGCATCTATTTTTTAACTTTACAAATATACAAAAATATAAAATAATAAATATATATTTTAAATAATTAATAAGCATCTATAACTTGTTTAACTTTACAAATAATATACAAAAATATAAATAATAAATATAATGATAATATAATATACTTTTGTATGAAATTAGATAAGATGGACAATATTTTTTTTTTAAATTATAAAAGTGAAGAAACAAATATGAAGGGATAAATAATTCCACCATTTGGGGATATATTTTTCTTGCAATTTCTGGAACATAAAAAACAGAGGTTGATGCATTTGGTGAAGGCGAACTGGTTTGCTGGTAAAGGCGTGAAGAAGGCAGTGTGTGAAGAAGCCAGAACATTGATTTTATTTTGTAGGGTTTTTATTAGCACTTTAATTGGATTTAACGCATTAAAAAAAATTGAAAAACTTTAAGATTTGGATTTGGAATTTTTCAAAAAAAAAAAAAGAAAGAAAATTATACAAACTTCTTCGCGTGAACATGGCGGCGCGGTGAAAGCTTGCCACCGTTCGCGACCAGAACTGTGGCGGAACTTCGCCGCCGTTCTGTTCCGACCAGAACTGCAAGGTTAGGTTTGGAAAGGAGATTGGGAGAGAAAATGGGAGGGATATTTTGGTAATTATGATTTTTAATCTTTTTTTTTTTCCCAAGGGTTTAATCCCTTTCAAGGCGGGTTGGACACATTAAGTGGGTACCTCTCCCAACAGGGATTCGAACATGAGTCCGCTACTTTGTAGTGACTAGTCCCTTCCACTAGACCAATCAGGTGGTGATTTTTAATCTTTTATGAAAGGATAAAAATGTACTTTTGCTGTGTACAAATTGAAATTTAACAAATTTAAAGGGTTCATACACTTAATTGTTGTGTCATACATGTTGGACATGATCCAATGGTGAGCATTCATCTTCATTTACATCCAAAGGCCACCATTCTTTTTCTTATTTTGACTCCTCAACACTGTGAGAGTTAAAATAGAATTCCCCATTAACCCAACTCAGTTCTAACTTATTTCCATCCAAAATAGGAAAGGATCGATAGGTCCAAAGCTCGCAGGGGTCGACCTATGATCAACTTTGGGAACAGCTAGCTAGTGTAGGTAGGGAAGACAACAATGAAATACAATAATCCCGGGTAAATGCAACATAATTCTATGTGTTACGTTAAATCTGCACGAAACAATCTTGTTAAATTTTTATTGAATATACACCCCTTGTACTTTTTAAAAACTCAGCACAAAAACCCTAATTTATAACATATAGGCCGTTTTGGATCGACATATTTCAAGAAATTATTTTTAAAATATTTCAGTTGTTCTCTACAATTTCACATGAAATATTTTAAAATTAATTTCTTGTGATAAGTCGATCGAAACGATCTATTTTGAACATGTTGAGGGTTTCATGTTGAGTTTTTCAAAGTACAAGGGGATTCTATGCAATAAAAACTTCACAATGTAATTTCATGCAGATTTCACATAACATACAAGAACATCTTGCATTTTTTCCAATAATTCAGGAACCATCTCAAAGGATAGGAATGGAAACTTGACAATTAATGTGACTTATAATTTAATAAACGCAACCATTGTCATCATTATGCATATGCTGCCTAATAAACCATGTGGTTAGCTAGAAAAACGGACTTCTCAATTGTGCACCTTCATAATTAAATTGTTTTGTATACTTTCTCTTTTAGTCGTGATGGGGTGTTTGGGTTTGCTTGCACGTACGTGTCTTGACTAATCATAACGTAATAAGTTTTGAGATGATAGATACGTAATTACTTCAATCACTATGGGCTTGTTTGTTTGGTGTTTTCCAGATTTTTTTCGTGTTTGGAAAATGCCAAACAAACAAGTTTTTTACTTTCTGAAATAAAATTTTCATCCATTAATTTTCTCAAACTACTCTATCAAAAGTCAAACAAACAACAATTTTCTTATTTCTAAACAAAACCTATACAAACTCTACATTGATATGACATAAAGTAACCTATCTCTTACACAATTTATCTCACATAACAAACATGATTTGACATAAAGTCTTACACCTACAATCTAACTCTTCCAAAAAAACCTACATCTACTTCATTTCTTAAATCACTCTCTCAAAACCCAAACAAATAACATTACGCAAATCGAGATTATTTCACAAACCTCCACTATTCTCCCAAACTACTTTCCCAAACGCCAAACAAATAGTCCCTATATCAGAAATTTTATTCGAATTCGAATCTAGTTCTTTTTTCAAATCTATTTTACTTACTATTAAAGTACATAAATAAGTTAAATACAAATATAAAATTAGAAAAATACTTATATTAATGGGTGTTGAATCCATGACCAAAAAATCGTGGGGCTTTAACTTCGCCATGAAATCAAGTTGTATTATATATTGTGATGTATTCAAAACGAGCTAGAAATAATAGATATTTTTTTTGTTTCCTATGACTAAAATTTTGGTTTGTGAAACTAAAAGAGCTAAGTATTCAATTTTGTAGGACTAAAAATGCAAGTTTTTCAAACCATACTAGTCAAAACTGAACACCAAACCATAACTTTCCACGAGAAATTCTTACTCAGATCGGGTTTGACCGAACTCAAAATAACTACATAACAAGTGTAACTTCTAGGAGATTGACAAATCACAAAGCAAAGCAAGTGTATTAAGCAAGTGCAATAAACTTGCTTGATGGTTGAATAGGTTTGGTCAAACCAGATTTGGAGGATTTTTGGCACTTTGTATCCTGAAATTATAGGGTTTTGGCACTTTGCATCTTAACTTAAAAGTTTTGGCATTTTGCACCCTGAAAATACAATTTAGTTGGCACTTTGAACCCTAGTGTGTGTTTTGAAGAAAAAAATTCATTGATGGAAGGGTAGAATAGTTATTTTCGAATATTTTTGACACTAATCACCCTAAAAGTATAGATTTTGACACTTTGCACCATGAAAATATAGTATGTTGGCACTTTGCACCCAAAAAATATATTTTTGGGCATTTTCAACCTCGACTTAATATGATAATCTAAATAATGTAAATAATATGCTAGATTTTTTGTAAACGTGTATTTTAGATATGAAGTAAATAATCTAGAGGATACTTGAAAACAAAATGAAGACAATATTATTTTATTAATTCAAAATGAACTGAGAGAAAATGTTAAAATAAGTTATTACAAAGTAAAATAAATTAAGAATAACATGTTTATGATTGTTGTGCATAGAAATGCCCATTTTATTTCTACATCGACGACATTCATGAGTTTTATTTTTAAGAAAAACACCGAGGGTGCAAAATGACATACAAATTATATTTTTAGGGTGCAGAGTGCAACAAATTTTAAATCGGGGTGAAAAGTGACAATATTTTATAATTTTAGGGTGCAAAATACCAATATTCTATATTTTTAGGGTGCAGAATCTATATTTCTAGCGTGTAAAGTGCCAAAAAAAATTGAAAAGGATCATTATACCCTTCTACCAATGAATTTTCTCACCAAAATACACATTAGGGTGCAAAATGCCAAATAAATTATATTTTCATGATGCAAAGTGCCAAAACCCTATAATTTCAGGGTGCAAAATGCCAAAAACCCAGATTTGGACAAGAATTTTCCAACCTTCCACATACCTTAGCTACCTATATATTGCCTATTTTATTCATACAAAGTTTATATCATAACCGTGTGCACAATAACATTGTCACTAGCTAAAAGTCTAAAACAAAAATAAATATTAATGGAACGTGCAGAGCAACAAGCACATATTGTTCTAGTACACGGCGCCTGCCACGGCGCTTGGTGCTGGTACAAGTTAAAGCCGATGCTCGAGGCGGCCGGCCACCGTGTGACCGCCCTCGACCTCTCGGCATCCGGTATAAATTCGAAAAGTCTCCATGAGCTCAACACTTTGGCTGAATACACGCAGCCACTCCTAGAGCTTCTAGCGTCAATTTCTAAGGACGAGAAGGTAATTTTAGTTGGGCACAGCCTTGGAGGAATGAATTTGGGCCTGGCGATGGACATGTACCCTGAGAAAATCAGTGTTGCTGTTTTCTTAACTGCTTTCATGCCTGATTCTGTGCATAGACCATCTTATGTTTTGGAGAAGGTGAGTTCAAATCATCTTATTTCTCAAAATATCTTGCGAGTAAATTTATATATATATATATATATATAAACACTTGATTTCTTGAGCAATTTACCCCTGGAAAACATGTTTGTTGTATAACCTCCATTGAGCAATATACAACATGTATTAGACCCCCTGTGCAGATTTTTTTTAGTGAAATGCAAAACACCCCATGTGCTTTGGTTAATCTCCATTGTTAAGTGTTCTTTTTTTATTAGTAAAAACACCCCTTTCAAGACGAAATAATAATTATATTCCCATCAAATGATACAAAAACACTCATCTTAACCTAAAAAAATATCAATAACCCCCCTATTGACTTTGTAATTGACAATAACCCCCTGTTCACTTAAAAAATTAACAAAAACCTTCCTATGATTTATGAAAGAATTCTAAATGGATTTTTTTGTTAATAAAAAATAACACAGGAAGGTTTTTGTTAGTTAGGTAAAATTCAAGGAGTATTTTTGCATTTAGCTCAAAATTTTAGTGGAACCCCCTCATTCGTTTAAAACTAATGCTCTCTGTCCCTTTATACATATTAGCGATGTTAATGGCAATTTATCTCATGTGATATTCATAATATTCAATTTACCATCATGTGATTTGAAAAAGAGTAATTTATCCCCCTTGAAAAATTTAGAGAAGTAATTTACCCCCTTTAGCATGAGAGTATTACTCACTTGTCGAAATCGAGAGTGGATATAAAAAATATTTTGTAACATAGGGGGGATAAATTGCCACATTTATCATAACACAGGGGGTAAAATGCCACATTATCATAATACATGGAGTATAGCGCCACACATAAAAATGTCAGGGAGACGATGTAAAACTATTATAAAATTACATGGGGGTAAAATATTTTTTTCAAATCACATGGGGTAAAGCGACACATAAAAATGTCAGGGAGACGGTGTAAAACTTTTATAAAATCACAGGAGATAAATTGTTTTTGTTCAAATTACATAAAAGTAAATTAAACATTATGAATATCATGAGGGGTAAATTGTCATTAACTCCATATTACCGTAGTGGGTGGGAGTGGATGGGTGATGGGCAAGCTTTATTATAATTTATAGAACGTCAATGATAAGGGTAAGTTTCATTTCACTTTACGAGATTTGATTCTAACATTTTTGTTATAAAATTGTATTATTGGTTCCCAATATTTTACATTTTGTATGCCCTTCTGTTTTTTTCAATTATTCTGCATCTTATGTCTCGTAGAATAGTTTATGCTTAGTACTTTTAGTATTATAAAATTGTCACAATTCTGCACTTTTAAATTTTAAACAAAAATCGGAATAAGACAAATAGTGCAAAATATTTTAAAATGTTACACTTAAAAGTTAAAAGGAAATATAATATTTCCATTTCACGAGTGATCAATTTCCAGAATCCAAGTTGGATACGGAATGGGACTAATTATTGTAAGTTGCGGCCATAATATCTTTTTGTAAGTTGAGCTTCCGTCCAAATGAGGTGTAACAAAATTGTCTTTTATATGCATGGGATATAAAAGGAAATTGACCAACTTTTTATACTTTTCAAATTCCGATGAGTTAATTTTCATATATTAATAGTAGTGATAAAATATTGAGTGATATTATCAAGTCATGTATCGATATAACTTGTCATTAATTTCTCTAATTAATTTTTATAATTTTTTCAGTACAACGAACAGACTCCAACAGAAGAATGGCTGGATACTGAATTCTTACCATATGGTACTGTTGAGGAACCTAGGACATCAATGTTCTTCGGCCCCAAGTTCCTTTCGTCCAAACTTTACCATCTATGTTCACCCGAGGTTCTCTCGTTTTCTCTAATACTCACAAGTCATATCTATATATGTACATACACTTTGTTTTAGAGTTTTCGGCAAGTTACCTTTCAAAATGATACGTTTAATGAACATTTCATATTTTTATGCACACGCTCTTTATAATGCGATTGTGACTTCAATTTGATGATAAAAATGACAAATTTGACCTTATATTGACAACGTATTTCTTGCAATTGAACTCCTGTGATATGCGTAATAGACGCTTTACCTCCATGTGATATTAATATTGCCTAATGAACAATTTACCCTTTTTGGAAAATGTGAAAATCAAGAGGGAGAAGATAGTGTACTTCTTTTACAAAAGCAAATACCTGCCCTATTATTTTTCATCTTTTCATCGGAGATAAACTGTCATTTTAAGAAGGGTAACATTCTTGTTTTCTAGTAACTCTTTCCTTTTATTAAAATGTATGTATATACAAATAATTAGTCTATACCAATATAAAAGTTAGTTATACTAGCATATTGTTTGTCAGGATTTGGCATTAGCAAAGATGTTGATAAGGCCAAGCTCTCTTTTTATGGAGGATTTGTCAAAGAAGGATGCATTCTCAAATGAACGGTTTGGATCTGTGAAGAGGGTCTACATTGTGTGCAATGAGGATAAGGCCATACCGGTAAATTTCCAAAGATGGCTAATTGAAACCATTGGGGTGGCCGAAGTGAAAGAAATAAAGGATGCGGACCACATGGCTATGCTCTCAAAACCCAAACAAGTTTGCCGATATTTATTGGAGATAGCAACTAAATATAATTAAATTAGTTCCTACACAAAGTCATGTATGATAAATGTATCTCAGTCTTTTTTATTTTATGAATAAAAAGTAAGTCAGTCAAATGAACTTAATTAAATGTTGTTTAAGTACAATGAATATTCATTTTCTTTAGTAAATTGTGATATTTGGGCTGTCAGGATATATTTTCCAATTTCGTTATTTTATATTTTAGTTAATTCATTCGAGTAAACATTTGAAACATGGCTATGATAAATTTTACTTTATATATGTCTTTTAAAGTAAACTAATATTACAAAAGGAATTAGTTATTTTGGAAGATATGAGATGCACAATGTAATGTTGGGGTGGGTAAATAGGTGTAGTTGGATGTTAGACCTGTGGAATTATTTTTATTTTAGGTATATGGAATAATACATATTGTGTAAAGTAAACGAATACAATATCAACACTATTTTTTTTCTTTTTATTTGTAACTGATTATGGATAATAGGCTTGAATGTATAACCACAAACTTTACTTTTCTCTAATCTCCTGCAGACAGGAGCACAACTCTTGTGGTTTTGACATCATGACCATGTGATCTGAACCCTTGATCACTTTCACCTCATCCGGTGGATTATTATCGATTAACCAACTCTGCATATCCTCCTTCATCACTTTATCCTGGTCGCAGACAATGTAGATACGAGGAACGGATCCATAATTTTCTTTTTTCAGTGCAGTTTCTTTTGTCGAGCAATGGAAATCATCGAACAATGGAGATGGCCTTATCAAGCATTTCGCCAGAGTCAAATCCTGTTTCAACTCATCTGTGTTCAGATTATATATATCAAATGAAGTTAAGACAAACATAATCCATATATAAAGGCAAGAGATAATGTACAGATACAGCGATACAAATCCAACTCGTTAGAGACACCTATATATATAAAACACAAAATAGATTTCTTGCATATCGAATTTCAACAAAATATATTTATTATATTTAAGTTGAACATACTTTTATTTTATATATTTTCACCCCTAAAACTTGAAATATTACCAAAGAACCCGTAGTGTCCAAAAGTGTCAGATACACCTCTAGCTATGTCTGAAGTGCGTATGCCTCTGTGTCTGAGTCGTGTTTGCTACCATGTTCAGTTTCTTCCAATTTTCCGAACAACCCACACAGATACCATCGGTTTCATGTTTGAACCACACTAACACCGCATGATGTGATTTTTAAGATAGCATGCATCTCATAGAAGTGGACTACTAATACCAAGAGATCTAATTTATATGATGAGTTTAACCCCATCCAAGTGCAATTGAACTACCTCGGGTGGTGAGAGTTGATATAATTTTGATGCCAAGAACTTGTGACCAAATAGGCAAGATGTAGGAGGCTTTCCTTTCCCTTTGGCATAAGTGTATTGATTGTCCATAACAGAATCCAACCTTCCCTCATACTGTCCAATGTAACTTCAATTAGCACAAAGGACTCGTTTCATGAATGCTAATCCGAACAAAGCAATGTAACTTAAAAGAAAGGAAGAATACCTCTTCACACACAGTTGGAAAGTCGAGATCAGGGCCAGGCATGGCAGCAGTAACAAAAACAGCAGCAGAAATTTTCTTTGCGAATCTTTCCATTGCAACTGAAATGTCGAAACCACCCCTGCTGTGACCAACAAGAATCACTCTCTCCGACACTGGTAGAGCTTCCATGAATAGCATTAAAGGCTTGAAGTAGTCTTCGATTGTGTCGACCTCTTCTGCCTGCTTGTGGTGCGTTCCACAGCCAGCCATGTCGAGGGCCGTGGCCTTATGACCGGCAGATCTGAGCAGAGTTGCAACTTTGTACCAGCACCAAGCTCCATGGCAATCCCCATGAACTAACACAAAATGGTGGTTATTATTTTTCATTATTAGTTCCTACTGTTTTATAATTAATAAAGCTCGACTCGAGGTACAATGCGAGAATTCACAATAATATGGACAGGGAAATCGAATCAAAACAAAATTCTAAAGGAGGCAAGGTGTAAGAGATTAACCTTTGCTGTAATGACAACTTGTAAAATATACTGCAAATGCATTTATGATGTTACATTTATATTATATTTTTACCTTAGGATAGAGATATAGAAAGTTGAACCTGTAGAAAGATAAAGTACAGTTGTTTACATACCCACTAATATATTCCCTGTGATAAAAGAAATTACATACTTCACATTTTTCTCATTGAATGGTATTAACAGTATAGTAACTATGGTTGAAATGCAGTTAAAATAGGAGTTGGAATTTCTGGCACCAATTTAGGAGTTTCTCGTTTTATCTTTTTAAGTTTCTTCTAGAAGACCGAGAGAAATCACCTTTGATCAAATAGTAAGTTTGAGAAATTATTTCATTTTAAGAAAATAAATTAAATTTTACATCTTAAAAAGAAATAAGGAACAAAAAATTGATACAGAAAGATAATTACTAAATTGACTATTGATCCAGTGAAGGACCATTGACAATGATGTACTGATTGTGAGATGAAAAAATATTAATGTGTAAGTGTAAGGGTGAAATTCTGTTAATTCAAATCTACCAAGTTTGGAAGGTATTCTAATATGTAAACAACAATCATTTCCAACTCTAGTGGAGTAGCCAGGACAGTGATATCAGGACCGAGCACAAAACCTGTGACATAAACAGCAACATCAATTTTGTCCAGGTACTTAACCGAAATTCAAATTCTGCCCATGTTATGTCCAGCGAGAACCATCTTCTCATATGGCCGCAAATCCGAGTGGCAGTAATCAAAGGAAGAGCTTAGCTCCATGGCAGCATGGCTTGTTGTATTGTTCTTCTCTTGTTAAATCATGCATAGACCTTACGCGTAAATAATAAGTGGAGATTACCTCGAAAGTCTCCACATTGCACTTGTTCCATTCTGATGAGACATACTGAAATACCGAAATCATAAGCACTTGAACTGTGGTCTTCAACTTATGTTGGTTTCAATACCAGAAGCAACCTGAAGGCAGTGGACTTTAATGGAGCTTCTACCATTTATTCCTTAATGCAGAGTTCCTCAAATCTCATCAAACTGCAAATAAGTGGGCATATTGTAGTTAATAAAATCTTGCGGCTGATTGGGAATACATCAGAATAATGACTCAAATAGTAGTCAATCGATAAGAGGATATAAGACTCTTTATTGTCATGTAAGTTCTAATTATATGCAAGCCAGTTGAAATTGACCATCAATTAGTATAAAGGTGTCGAAGAACTTTTCAGTGTTGCAAAAGGAAAATCTATTTTATATTTGTTACCAATAATGTTAGTCAACAACCATTTAAATTATCATATGCTCACATAGAGCAGCCAAAAAATGTATAATAACAGGAAAAACAACTCACCGCCTCAAAAGAACCTGTGGATTGTATGGAAATAGATTCTTTTGGTTAAGACTGTCAATTGATGCTCTTAGCGAAACCAAACAATCCCTAGCAGCCACAAATGATAGTCTATAATTTCCTCCATGCTTCAATTGTGAAGGGGATGACATTCCCTTGAAATCAAAATTGTGTACTATAACTTTTTGCCTCTTTGAACATGATTCACCTAAACCTTCATCCACTCCCGGAAATTCAACGAATAAATTCCATGAGTTGCATACAATACGAAGTGACCTGGAAGCCAACATTTAAAGTTAGAAAAAGTAATAAATTAAAAATTTGAAGGTAACTCCACAATACATACCTCAAAAGGTATTCAGCGCAGCTGGATCCGATGTCATTGGAGATGAGGTAATCGAGTAGTACTTGATGATCATAGATAATCTGTAGGAAAGTTAAATGCAGAAACTTGACCAGGACTGTAACAAAATATGTAATTAAAATTGAAATATGACATCAACTTACCACCTCCGCAAGAAATAAATGGAAAATATTTATAGGGTTAAATAAATCAAGAGGAAAGACTAGGTCATTCTTCACTTCAGAAAGAGGCTCGCTTTCGATAATCCTGCAGATAAGTACAAATATTCATTAGAAACTTCAGGAAAAAATTTCAATCACCTACAGCTAGAACAGTTACTTTGTTTCACTTACTGGCGCTTCAGAGAATTTGGCACACTAAGTAGTTGCAAGAGAATTTTAAATAGGATATCATCCTACATTTCGAAAGGACATGAAGTGTGAGATGAAATGATGAGAAAAAACAGAAATAACAGGGTAATATTTACAAACTTTGAGGACAAAAAATAACTAAAATTGGCTATTATTGTAAACTCTTAGGAAACACAGAACAACATATAGAACAGAAGAAATGAAAAATTATGTAGTTCTGCAAATTGATAGTACTGGACAAACAGATAATTCAATCAAATCCGAACAAAGCAAAGCTAAAATAATCAAACAAACTCAATTGTCACTCCCATGAGAGCATTAGAGAAACAAACAAACCTCATGCATAAATAGCTGAAGGAAGGATGAGGTAAATCTCACACATTGATGGAAATACAATTCATGGCTCGTAATAATATCTGGAGGAACATGAGCCTGAAGCCACTTATGGAGCTCTATCAAACCTTTACTTTTATTGCAACATTCTGAATCAAACTTCGGATCATATGTATATAAACTCTTTAGATTTGCACATGTGCATTTTTCATGACTACATTGTTTTGCACTGACCAAATTTAGGGAACAACTTAAAAACAGAAAAACAGCCAGCCTCTGTAAATGGCGAGAGGATATATTTTGTTTTACTGGATCCAGAAAACTTGTGCAGAATGGTGAGCCTTCCAGAGAGCAATCCTGATCATTTTTAACACCAGATATAGGTTGCAAAAATAGATCTTCAAAGTACTGGTGGAGTAGATGCAGCCATGACAAGACAATGTTATCTTCAGGTTGGATATGAGAACTTAGCTTAATCATTAGCATCTGTGCAAGTAACATCCATCAGGTCAATCATGCTCATGTTTAGACACAAAAAGAATGAGCAGTTTCTTTGCAAACTAAAATAACACTCAGTTTAATAACTAAAAGAGAAGATCATATGCTAACAGATGACTTATGCAACGAGACTAGCTTTTCTATTCATAAATAAAATACCACATTCCACTTATAATAAGCAGAGGGCATAAAATATGTCACTTCAAGATGCTACTAAGCAATATTAGAAGCCATTAAATTGTGACACAACCCAGTTATATATCATCATCTCAGTTTGGAAATACCTAGAATTTAAAGGTGGACAAATATAGGCAAGCACAAAACTAGATACAAAAAACAAAAAGAGGGGGAAAAACTCAATAGAAGTTCTGTTCAAACAGATATCTGGTTGTCTATGCACAAGAAGAACCAATATTCATACCATACAAAATCAAATTAATTGGAAGTAAATGAAATTTGCATATAGTTATCTATTATCCCTTCATTTGTGCAGAATGTGAAATGAGGCAAATATTTACCAGGACTTTATGTCTTAAGTAATTAGATATGCGGGCATGCTGAGGACTTTGAAGTTCAGCATGGCACCAAGCTACAAGTATGGGCACAAAAGTGTTGATTTTGCAAATAACTGGTGAAGAAACAGCTCCAACTTCTTGGTTCAACATGGAACAGATAAACTGAATGAAGTTTCCAACAAAAACTGTTATGTGAAGTGAGATATCAGAGACTTTAAGAACTTCAATATTATGATCAACACGTAGTTCAAACAACAAATCCCAGGGAACATTTAAGATCGAAGAGCTGACAGAATCAAGGAACACTTCCATGATATTTTCATCAATATCTTGCTTGAGATGTTTCAGTATACTCCGTAAAACTCGAACAATAGCAGCCAGCACAGACCAGTTTGCACTTTTTAGTTCTTGCTTCAAGAAAGCTTTTGAAACTAAAGAATAATAATCCAAGTATCTGGTTTTCAGTGCATCATGTTCTACAGAAGATGACAGAGCGTTACAAATTGCCAATTCCAAGCACAGGCACAACAATTGCATGAAATCATCCCAACTGGTCTCCTACAAAATAAACATTACATGAAATTCATAAGTCATAATATATGAGATGCTACAGTTGCAGGGGATCATATAGAGCTGAACAAAAACTTACAGATACAATTATAAACTCAGAGATGGCTACAAGAGTTTTGCCCACTAAGTGCTGAGTATATCGACTGTTGACAGCAAGCAAAGGTATCTACACAGAAATGGACCAAATGATGGAAATGTAATATTTATGAAAGGTCAAAAAAATTGCTTTAAAATCCAAAATAATCCTCATAAGTATTGAACAAAATGAGAAGAAAGCTTTACTAAGTAACTAATGATTTTAGCCAAACAATGGCGATTGTCCAAATATGAAGCTGCGGCAGTCGAGCATTCCCTCTTATCAACAAATTCCGTCAATTTCTCCTATTAACAATTATAATGAGGAAAAAATTAAAAAAGAAAAACTGAAAAATGCAATCATTTTCTGTACATAGATAGTACTTACTAACCTCATCGGAATCAAATTCCTGTGTCCACTGCTTAACATTTCTAAGAACCTAAATTAGATAGGAAATTAAAATAAAAAATTCATAATTGAAGAAACTATTAGAATTAAACAAAAGAATTCAAACCTCAGATAGCGCGATTAAAATGTCCTTTTCTAATTCCTCAGTTACAGAAATGGCGGCGAGATCCTATACAATGTTCAAATTTTAAGTGGAAGTGAAAGAGCAAAAAAAAAAGGGGAATTAAATTAGTTGAAATAATAGTTACGGAGAAGGGATGAAGAGAATCGTCCAGCAGGAGGCAGAGGCATAAGTATTCTGGCCGAGGGCTCATTCTCCACCAATTCTGTCTCAATGAAGAAGAGTAATACAAGTTGAAAGTTTTAGTATTTATTTTTTAATTTTTTAAGATTTGTTAAGCTTAAATAAAAGAAAAATATATTTTTAATTGTTTGATAATCTTAAAATGGGATACAGAAATCAGATCAATGTACTCAACATTCGACTTCAACTCATCGATAAAAGTTCGTTTAAGTTTGGTTCGTCATACTTTTCAAACTTGAGCAACATTTTTCGTTTGATAACTTTTGAAGTTGGGTTCAAGTTCGGCTTATTGATAAAATATCTTCAAAAATATCATATTACTCGATTCGAGCTCGCTTGATAAACAGTACACTAGTTCAAGTTCATTTTATTAAATAATCAAATTAAAATTAAACACAAATATCAAACTCGAAACAAAATTCAAATTAAACTTGAATGATATATCGATCGACCCTACTCAACTCGTAGTGATCAAAGGATACGAGATAGACGTTTAAGCCTACCAAAATTACTCAATCTACAAAATGCAATTTTTAATAAGGGACTAAAGTCTAAAAGTACTAAGTATCTTTAAATTTTGAGACCAAAAGGTAATTTATAAAATATGGATCAAAAGTGTTGAAGGTTGAGTCTAGTCCAGTAGGATCTAAATCACAATTTGTCTTTAATAATAGTTTTCAAATTCATATATACTATGTTGCAGGACATCTAAGTGTGAGGCCAGGATCATTGTTCATGACAGATTTAGCTAAAATGGATAATTTCTCGGACGAAAAATTCGGTTCGGTTCCTCGGGTCTACGTCATAGCAGATGACGACAAGACAATATCGCCGAAGTTCCAGAGATGGCAGATTTAAAACAATCCGGTGAAGGAAGTGAAGGAGATCAAACGGTATAACTATAAAAGAAGGTCCAAGTTGGACAACTTTTGAATAAACATATGACTTCAATATAAATCTTAACAAAATCGTCAAGGAACCAAAGAATAACTATTCACATACTCATTCCTGTAGAATTTAGCACATAACTAAATGATGTAAACAATGACTAACTAGGACGCAAGAATTAGTACTTGATGTCTTAAGCAATTTCGGGCAGGGGCAGGCCGGGTCGCGCAATTTCGGGCAGGAGCAGGGGGGGCTGGGCTGGGCGGCGCAAGTTCGGGCAGGAGCAGGGGTCGTCACGCGGGTTTGGGCAGCGCGGGTTCGGGGCAGTGGTGGAAGAGAGAGAGAGGTGAGAAATTAACTTACGGGTTGTGAAAGCAGATGAGAGAGAGGAAGAGGGTTGGTGGGAGAGAGATAGACGAAGAACGGCGGTGGGAGAGAGAGGGAGGAAGAGTGGCGGAAGTGGGAGAGAGAGGGAGGAAGGGCGGCAGTAGGAGATGGAGTGAGGAAGAGGAAGAGCAAGAGGAAGAGGAAAATGAAAGTAGGTTTTATTCTTTATTCCTAAGTAGTTAAATTAAAAAAAAATCATTTTTTTTTAATTTTTTTTATCTTAAATCATTAATAATTTTTAACTTTTTAAAACTAACTAATCAAATTATTGCACATAATTGATGAAATTAAAAAATATTATAGTTAAATCAATCAAAAATTGTTTAAATGGAATTAATTGGGTGGAAACGAGTTAATTGAGGTTATTCGAAATTAAATTGATATTTGGATCAAAATAAGTTAATTGGATCATAATTCAAAAATGTTGACTATTTTAGTACATTAAATTAATCATTAGTCACTAATTCAAACTTGTAGACTATATAGTTATGTACATTGAGGTTATTCGCAATCAGATCGATTGATTCTCGATTTGTAACGTTTATTGACCAAAGTCAACATTGTTGACCTTAAGGTTATGTACATTGAGGTTAAACGAAATCAAATCGATACTTGGCTCTAAATTAATTAATTAGTCACTAATTCAAACTTGTTGACTATATGGTTATGTACATTGAAGTTATTCGCAAATCAAATTGATCGATTCTCGATTTGTAACGTAAATTGACCAAAGTCAACATTGTTGACTTATGTACATTGAGGATATTCGATATCAAATCGATACTTGGCTCTAAATTAATTAATTAGTCACTAATTCAAACTTGTTGAATATATGGTTATGTACATTGAGGTTATTTGCAATCAGATCGATCGATTCTCGATTTATAACGTTAATTGACTAAAGTCAACATTGTTGACTTTAAAGTTATGTACATTGAGGTTATTCGAAATCAAATCGATACTTGGCTCTAAATTAATTAATTAGTCAATAATTCAAACTTGTTTACTATATGGTTATGTACATTGAAGTCATTTGTAAATCAGATTGATCGATTCTCGATTTGTAACGTTAATTGACCAAAGTCAACATTGTTGACCTTAAGGTTATTCGTAATCAAATCGATACTTGGCTCTAAATTAATTAATTAGTCACTAATTCAAACTTGTTGACTATATGGTTATGTACATTGAAGTTATTCGCAATCATATCTATTGAATTTCGAATTTGTAATGTTAATTGATCAAAATCAACATTATTGACCTTAGGGTTATGTAAATTGAGATTATTCGAAATGAAATCGATACTAAATTATGTAGTCGGAAAATAATTATTGTTTTTATTCATTTTTCGTTATTTTCCGACGGAATTAATCCGTCAGAAATAATTAATTTTAAATTTTTTGATTTTTTAAAATATTTTTTTATTAATTTTCCGACGGATAAAATTCGTCGGAAATAATTAATATTTTATTTTTAAAATATTTTCTGACGGATAAAATCCGTCGGAAAACAATTATTTTTTATTCATTTTTAGTTATTTTTCGACAGAATTAATCCATCGGAAATAATTAATTTTAATTTTTTTAATTTTTTTAAAATAATTTCCGACGGATCAAATCCGTCTGAAAATATGTAATATTTTTTTATTAAATTCCGACGGATTTTAATTAATATTTTATCCTTCGGAAAAAAGTATCATTTTTTTTTTTGTTTTTTTAATGATTTTCCGACGGATTTAATCCGTCGGAAATTTAATTATTTTATTTATTTATTAAATTTTATTGCATTTTCCGATGGGTTTAAACCTCCGTCGGAAAATCTGTCGGAATTTTCCGACAAATCCATCAGAAATTCCTACGAATATTATCCGGTCAGAAAACTCGTCAGAAATTTCCTTCGGAAAATCCTGTTTTTGTTGTAGTGACTAAGCCAGATGAACTTGCCAAGATTTTGGTAGAAATTGCCGAGAAATATGCTTGGGATTCGATCATCTGTGGAATTGAAGAGATTGTTTCAATGATGTAATGTTGTTTTTGTGGCCTTAATTTGGTTTATGTTTGATTCGTACGTTTGGTGATGTATTGAAGTCAATTTACAAATGATTTGTTTGAGTTTGGCCAAACAATAAGAGTGCGATTAATATTTTGTAATTGAATAATAATACAAACACTTTTGTCCTAATGCTTTAAAATTATTTCTTTATCCCCCTATGTTTTGAAATAATCGTCTTCTTTTTCCATCTAATTTTGCACTTTACTACTAGAAGAATCTCTAATTTACAGTACTTTTGTTAAAAAAAAATTGTCATAAATTAGATGGAAACGGTGGGATAAAACAAAAATTGAAAAATATTTTAATAAAATTAGGACCTAAAGAGAATTTTTATCAAATACATGGCCGCAAGTTCTCTCAGGTTGAGCATGTCGGATCCGATGTCACGTGAAGTGCAATATAGGTTTTATTGAGGACTTAAGTGTAACACTATCGTAACGAATGGACAAAATTACTTTCACGTGCATGTCATTGTATATCGGAACCTCCGTGTTCAGTCTGAAAAAAGGCCAAAATGAAACAAATAACTCTTAGTAGGAACTAATAAGGATAAAAAAAACTTAGAAGGGACGATTCTGTAAAAAAATTAATGATAAGGAGGACCATAAGTGGTGTTTACCCATTAAGATATTTAGATTGTATTGAAAAGTCTAAGAGTAAAATGTGTTTCTTGAATTCGAACAAGGCTTGCCAAGGAGGCATAGCCCAACGACGAAGATGAGGAGCATTTTCAATAGGGTCTTGGGTTCAACTCACACTAATGTGAATAACTTATCTAGTTTAAAACTAGTATTAATATCTAACTTATTGTATTTTAATAGTAATTAAAATGAATATTTAATGTATGATTGATGTAATAATATATTCATTGTAAAAAAAAATATAAATAAAGCTTAGTTAATTGTTGTACCAGAGGCAAGGTCTAATTTTTTTAATTGGGTCCGGATTTTTGAGATATATTCTGAATTCTGAAATTCCTTGTAGCTAGCTCTGTTTCTAAACTTATGGCCATTAAGTTTTGCATCATGACTGAGAGTAAGATCCTTCTAATGGAAAATCTCTGTAGATTTACAATAATTGAGGTCATGATGATTAGGAGAAATTTCAAAATTGAATGAAAGCTAGCTTTCACAATTTGATTTAATGTAATTTTCAAATACTAGTAAAATATCACTATAAAAAGTTTTGTGTCATTGAAAAGATGTTTAATGAAACTAGCAACGTTAAAAATTTGGGGCAGCATTGATGTTGGGTAAAAATGATCAAAGGACGTCTTCGAGATTCCTTCTTTCTTTGATCCTTCTCCAAACTATAAACACTGACTTGCACGGGACGATCTTCCAGAGAACTATGAGCTTCTTTTCTCTTTTCTATCAAAACTTACCTTTTTTATGTTGGTTGATTAGCTATTTATAGGAGAATTTGGGGAGGTGAAGAGTCTTCCATCATAAATGTCAAGGAATTAAATAGGGGTAAAATGGTCCTTTTAACAAGTGACATAAATGCAATTTTTTTTATAATTAATTTATTATTTAGGAAATTACTAAAATACCCCTATATCATAAATTGCCACCATCATGATGTCCCCCCAGTTCCGTAAATGAATGTTTAGAGATATTCAGTTGCGCATATATATATATCACATTGTGATATTTTACATCATTGAATGGACCCATTTGAAAACAATTGGATGATGACAAAATTATCAACGATTGGAATCCCGTATTTCGATTCAACAACATATGAATAGTTCTTTGATTTTGATCAAGGGGTTGTTGAATTCTTGCCTTGGAATAAATGGAAGAAAACGGATTGATATTGGTACAATCTGATCTGTTATGAGAGAGCACTCCTGAGCCCGATGGATCATTCCTTTTTCCGATATATGCAATAGGGGATTTCACCAAGTCAATTCTTAGAAAATGTCGAATCAAACCATTTGTCCTTATTTCAAAAAAGGAAGCACGGGCTTCTTCACTAGAAGAACTTTTTTTGTCTTGGTCCCAATTCAATACTAAACAAGTCCGAACTAATTGAATAGTTGTATCAGAAATTCCTCGAATTTATATATATATATATATATATATATATATACATATATATATATATATATGTTTTAAACAAGAACATGCTCCTTATTTAGGATATTTTTGCAAATTAGTACATTAATTATCTTAGGACTTATTACAAGAAAAATTTTTATTGTGGGGAGAAATTTTACAAGATAGTATCTTAATTATCTTAGGACTTATTACAGGAGGATTTTCCTCTTTAGGGATATTGCATTTCCATAATTATGATTAGTATAGACTATTTATAACTTTCATCTCCTTTCTTCTAAATGTACCTTTTAAACTTCAAAAATCTGAGTTTCTTTCTCAAGAGCTATCTTCTAAGAATGTCGTCATGAGGTACTTATTGCTAATTTAATTTTTAATTTTCCTTTTGTAGTTATGCAATTTTTTTTTTCATCCATCCAATCAGTGGAGGCCTGGCTGCCTCGGCTGCGTTCAACCCTGGGCAGTTCTTGCCTAGGCTGACCCGGCCGAGGCAGCCTAGCTTCAGCCAAAGCCAGCCGAGGCATACTGCCTCGGCCGAGCCCAGCCGTGGCATATCTGCCTCGGCCGAGCCCAGTCGAGGCATGTCTGCCTCGGCCGAGCACAGCCGAGACAGCCAGCCTGGGCCGCGCTCGGTCGAGGCAAACCTGCCTCGACCGAGCTTGGCCGAGGTGCTTTTGCCCCGACCGCGCTTAGCCGAGGTTGTCCTGCCTCGGCCATTCTCGGCCGACATTCTCCTGCCCCGGCCGAGGCGATCCTGCCTCGATCGGGGTAACTTCGCGTTGGCCGAGGTAAATATGTCCCGACCGAGTTCAATTTAGGTGTTTTCTTCTTAGGTTGATTTTTTAAGTTTTGATTCAGGAGTTGATTTTTCATTTGAGGAAGAAGTTGCTAGAGCTATTTGTGAACTACCTCCATGTGATTCTGGAATTTCGGATTTTCTATTTTCTGATGATGAATCTATTTATGATACATCTCGTCATATTCCTTTAGGAACTAGGCCAGATGATGCGTCTAGCTGGGTGATGGATGATGATGAGGATGAGGAGAGGGATACCCCATCTTTTGTGGGTTCAAAACGAAAAAGTCGGGCAATAGATATTGAGATAGCCAATACTGAGATGTCTTTGAGGTGAATATGCTAAAAAATAAGATTAATTTGTCCTCCTGTCATGAGTTTTTTCTTCCTTCTGATGGTCAAAAAATTAGGACTCATCCACCAGGGTTTTTCACCGTGTACAAAGAATTTTTCCTTTGTGGATTTTCGATTCCTCGAGATCCTCTCTTGGTGGAAATTGTGCATAGTTTCGGTATATGCATTAGTCAGCTGACTCCAAATTCCTTCATGTATTATGAAGGTTTCTTGCGTTGCTCCACCAACCTGGATATTCCTCCAACACTGGACTCCTTTAGAAGTTTATTTATCCTA
This sequence comes from Penstemon davidsonii, assembly GCA_034814905.1. Lineage (NCBI taxonomy): Eukaryota > Viridiplantae > Streptophyta > Magnoliopsida > Lamiales > Plantaginaceae > Penstemon > Penstemon davidsonii. Next base: position 14,322,949 of record JAYDYQ010002688.1, read on the forward strand.
AGAAGAGTGCCCAACCAGTTATATTTTCATTTTTTTCCTCAAAACAGATGTAAGTTCTTAGAGGATTGTCCTTTTGCGAAGGGTTCTAGGGGACCCTGGAAATTGAAGTATTTTTATGTAAGGAATAACGGTTGGGATTTTCCCATAGAGTGGAGTAGTAGTTCTTCCCCGCACAATCCTTCCATTGACATAGATGATATTCACGAGAAGTTTGAGAATGCTGGTTTATTTAGAGAACCCTTTAATGTTTCCCCTTTATTTACTAATGGTATACATTATTATATATATAAATATATTTTATGTGTGTTTATGTTTATCAATTTAACTTGCGTATTAAACTTGCGCATTTTGCAGGCAATGGGTATGCCTATCAGTGAGATTCGCGCTGGGAAAGGAGCTTTGCGAGCAGATCGTGATCCCCGTCGTCCTCCTCCCCCTCCGCATAAGGGAACTCAATCTGGGAATCCAAGAGGGAGTTCCGTTAACAAGGGTGCATCTCAAGCTTCACGTAGTGCTCCTAGTGAAACTCTTGGGACAATTATGTCATCTGGGAGGAATCGGCAATCATCGCCTCCTTCGAAACATCCACGAGAGAATACCGTGGAAGTCTCTCCTCGTCCTGGAGCAGGGAAAGGTCTATTCATCTTTGGCATTAACAAAGAAAAGGGTGTTGGTTCGTTTTGGGATTCAGCTGATTTAGAACTTGGATATGATAAGACTAGGCAGCTGATTTCTGCACATGATGCCAATCGGTTTGATCAGTTTCCATCTGAAAATCTGGACAAAATACTATGCGCTGATGTTGCTCGGGTATGTAACATTTTCCATATATTTGATTTGTGCTTCATGTTATTCACTTGACTTAAAAATATTTTTTGTTTTTACAGATACCCCTTCTGTCCCATTTACTCACTCAGCGTGCTAAACGCTTTGAGGAGAAGGCGAAGACGGCCGAGGAGAAACTTGTTCACATGACCAAACAACTTCAGGAGTTGAAACTAGAGAACAACAGGTTGTCAAAGGACCTGAAGCACGAAGTTCAAACTGGTGAGAAATTCAGAAAGTCCGAGCAAGGTAAGGAGTACTACAGAGATTTGGAGAAAGAACTTGTCATCAAGTACCAAAGCTCGTTGGAGAAGGAGCTTGTGAGTAATTATCAGAATTTTGATGCGTATAGAGAAGATCTTCTGAAAGAATCTATTTTGGTTTATGACCGAACAATTCGAGATATCTGCAAAATCCTTAGAGATTCTGGTCATTTTCCTGGTGAAGTATTCATGTTTATTGATCCTGAAGTAGATGATGAAGCTGATTTAGAGGAGGAGAAGGGGACTGTGATTCCTGATGAAGTATTCGAGGAGGCTGATGATTCCCTACCCAAAGACCATGCACCCAATTCCTCCAAAGAAAAAAAATAGTTTAGCTTTATTTTTTATGCAGTAGGTTGATGATCTTGTGACCATCCTTTTCATTTTATTTTCTTTAACATTGCATTTGCTTTATCCATTGTTTGAATTTTTTGAATAATCGTGGATATTTCCACTATTTCTTTTTGGTGCAATTTTTGTTTACGTTTAACTTTTATTTTTAAAGGCATAGAATATCCTTTAGTAATGTGCCATTCTTGAAATGTTGACTTGTCTGAATTTCTCCTTGATCGATTTTTGTTTTTATTTTATTGGACAAACAAAATTATGTCTAGGACATTTCATAGATACCCATAAGTAAGAAAAGAATAAATTATCAATTGAGTTTTATTGAATCTTTATTGATCATAACATGAAACATAAGGTGTCGAAATACGACTATTATTGAAAAATACATTATGAAACTACTCATAATACATTTTCAAGCTTCCCGTATTCCAAGTTCTAGGTATATCTTCCCCACTCAAGTATTGCAGTCTGTAAGCCCCGGAACTTACAACTTCTACTACTTTGAATGGTCTTTCCCATTTAGGCTCGAACTTCTTCAGTTTTTTCTTCATTTTGTCCTTCTGCGTAATAACTGCGGTCCTGCGTAGCACCAAATCTCCCACTTGAAAAGAACGAGGACGTACTCGAGCATTGTAAGCTTTCACCATTCTCATGCGATATCGTTCTACCCTCGCACTGGCTATTTCTCTTAGCTCTTCTAGGAAATCCAGGTTAGCATTAAGACCTTGGTCATTATACATAGGATCGTAACACCGCACACGTAAGCTGATCTCTCCAATTTCAACTGGTATTACAGCTTTTGTTCCATAAACCAAACTGAAAGGAGTTTCACCAGTACTTACTCTTTGAGTTGTTCGATATGCCCACAATGCACTAGGTAATTCTTCCACCCATTCTCATTTAGCCTTATCGAGGCAAGCTTTTGAATGCTGAAGTAAGGTGTGGTTTGTTACTTCTGTTTGTCCGTTCGATTGAGGATTTGCTACAGAAGTGAAGGATTGCGTTATTTTCATTTCGGTACACCATCTTTGCAATTCCTTTCCCCGGAATTGCGCTCATTGTCAGATACGAGGACTCGGGGTACGCCAACCTGCAGACAATATTCTTCCACAAGAATTTCAGCACGTCTTCTTCTTTTATGGTTCTTAAAGGTTCTACTTCCACCCATTTGGTGAAGTAATCGACGGCCACAATCAAATACCTTGTTTACCATAACGTCAACATGTTATGAACTGCAAACATTTTTCTTCCTTCTTTTTTTTTTAAAAAAAAATAAAATAATGTTATTTGGATCATTTACGAGGATACCTTTTTTGTCCCGGCGCTGGTGGTAGGGGTCCCACCAAATCAATACCCCATTGACTGAAGGGGCATGGGCTTTCGAGTGGCTGCATTAAAGCTGCTGGACAGTGCACAACATTAGCATGCTGCTGACATTTTCGACATTTTTGAACTAGTTCAATTGCATCTTTTTTTAGTGAAGGCCAAAAGTATCCTTGCCTCAACGTTTTGTTTGCCAACACTCTACCTCCAAGATGATTTTCGCAACTCCCTTCGTGTATTTCTCTAAAAACATAATTGGCCTTCTCAGGAGTTAAGCACTTGAGGTATGGCTGGGAAAAACCCCTTTTATATAATTCTCCTTCGATCATGACGAAATGAGTTGCGCGTAGTTTCAACAATCTTGCTTTCTTTTTATCTTCCGGAAGGTTGTTGTGAACTATATATTTAATTATTGTGTCCTTCCAACTGGGTTCTTCTGGTATTATTAGAAACACCTCACATTCTTTCTCTTTTATCTCTGGGCGGGCTGCCGTGAGGAAAACTATTTTCTTGCTCTTTATAGTTGTTAGCGCACTAGCTAGTTTTGCTAGCATATCCGCCTTGACATTCTCTTTACGATGCACTTGTTTTAACTGAAAATCTTCAAACTTATCCTGCAACATTCCAATTTAATGGAAGCTTTTATTTTGTTTCATGTACGATAGCAAAATCACACCTTATATTTGTTGGCGAGGATGGAAGTATAATGTTACCTGTAATTCCTTGACCCGCTGAAGATATTGAATCATTTTTTGCCATTTGGCCTCGAAAGAACCATCCACCTGACTCACCACCAGCTGAGAGTCACTATATGCTATTAACTTTCTCGCTCCTACCGCCAATGCTAACTTTACACCAGCCAACAAAGCTTTATACTCTACTTCATTATTGGACGTTGGAAAGTCGAGTTTAAGGGCATATTCCAACTCGTCTCCATGAGGGCTATCTATAGATGAGCCATCCACATGTATCACCCAGGTTGGCAAAGAGCTAGCAGCTTGATCAGTTGTCATTTCAACCAAGAAATCTGCTAACACTTGAGCTTTATGGCTGGTCGAGGTTGAAATTCTAAACCGTATTCTCCCAACTCTACTGTCCATCTTACCATCCTTCCTGAAACGTCTGGATTGGATAACACTTGCTTGAGGGGATAATTCGTGAGTACTATAACCTGATGTGATTGGAAATATGGACGTAACTTACGTGTTGTTGATACTAAAGCCAACGCTAGCTTTTCTATCTGAGGATACCTTAGCTCCGCTCCTTGGTAACATTCGGCTCACATAGTAGATGGGTTTGTACTCTCTTCCTTCAGATTTTACTAGGACTGAACTGATAGCATAGTCTGATACAACAAGATAAAGATATAATGTTTCCCCGGGACTTGGTGTGGTGAGGAGGGGAGGAGATGTCAAATAATCTCTCAGTTCCTCAAACGCTTTCTGACACTCATGCGTCCACTCGAAATTCTTAAGATTACGAAAAGTTTTGAATAAAGGCAACCCTTTATCGCAGATCGAGATATAAACGGTTCAATGCGGCTAAACGTCCTGCTAGGCGTTGTACTTCTTTTGCTGACTTTGGGGCATACATAGTTTGTATTGCTGCAATTTTTTCTGGGTTTGCTTCTACTCCTCTCTCTGAAATCATTTATCCCAAGAACTTTCCACCTCGAACTCCAAAAGTGCACTTGGTAGGATTTAGTTTCATACCATAGCGTCTTAATACTCCAAAAGTTTCTGCCAAATCTTTCAAATGGTTAGATTGCTTGTGGCTTTGAACAAGCATATCGTCCACATATACTTCCATATTTCTTCCGATTTGCTCTTTGAACATATGATCAACAAGTCTTTGATATGTAGCTCCGACGTTCTTCAGGCCGAACGTCATAACCTTATAACAATAGATTCCTTGATCTGTGACGAAACTTGTTTTCTCCTGATCTTCGGGGAGCATGGGAATCTAATTGTATCCTTGAAAAGCATCCAGAAAACTCAACAACTCACAGGCTGAAGTAGAATCCACTAGCATATCAATCCTGGGAAGATGATATGAATCTTTTGGACAAGCCTTGTTCAAATTTGTGAAGTCAATGCACATCCGCCATTTTCCATTAGGTTTTGGAACAATCACCACATTTGACAGCCAATCAGGGTAAAGTACTTTTCTGATATATCCTACCTGAAGTAGCTTTTCCACCTCTTCCTTGATGATCTCGTTTATTTCTTGGCCAAAAGTTCTCTTCTTTTGTTTTACTGGCTTCACTTTCGGATCTACACTGAGTTTATGCACCATCACTTCAGGATCTATTCCTTGAAGGTCAATGGCCTCCCAAGCGAATATATCCATATTTCCTCGCAAGAACTGCACTAATTGTGCTTCCACATGCGGTGCAATCTTTGTTCCTATCTTGGTTGTTTTGCTTGGATTTCCAGGGATAAATTCCACAATCTTTAATTCTTCCACCGCCTCTATGCGTAGATCATCTGGCTTTCTTTTTTTGCTTTCAACTTCTTCTTCCTTATCATCTGAAAAGTCACTCATCATTTGATCTTTTGTATCATTTCCAATGACATGATTCGATCCGGACTTGTCTCGCTTATTACAATTCTTCAACGTGTTAGCATAACATTCACGAGCTATCATCTGATCTGTTATCACCTCTCCTACTCCTTCCGCCGTTGGAAATTTCATCTTCATATAGTACGTTGAAATTACAGCCTTGAAGAGATTTAAACTAGGCCTTCCTAATATCATGTTATATGAGGAAGGTGCCTTGACCACTAAGAATTTCACCATCTTTGTAGACCTAATTGGATAACTTCCGAGAGAAATGGGTAATGAAACTTCTCCCAATGCCTCCACTATCTCTCCAGTAAAACCAGTAAGTGGTGTATTGATCCTTTTTAACTCAGCGTTGTCTATGTTTAACTTTTGAAAAGCATTGTAAAATATTATATCCGCTGAGCTGCCGCTGTCTACTAAGATTTTCTTGACCCAGAAATTCGCCAAAGTTGTTGAGATTACTAAAGCGTCGTTTTGTGGTGGTAGTTGCCCTCTCTCCAGATCCCTATCATCAAAGGTGATGACCTGGTTACATTCTTCCACATGGTGGACATAGTGTTGTGCATATAATGGGTGATCTGGAAATGCTTTTGTTGATCTTGCTAATGCCTTTCTTGATCTAGCAGAATCTCCCCCAACGGTCCCCCCTGATATCATGTTGATAACGCCGGCATTTGGCAAGTTCTCATCTTGTCTTGCTTGTACTGAGTTAGTTCTGTTAGGCCTTTGTCCACCACTTCTCTCTTGCGGTTGATTTCTCTTTTGGTTTGAATTTCGTCCAGCCTGCGAATTCGCTGGGGCGACATCTCTCTTTCTTCTTACGAAATCCTGAAGATTGCCCCTTTGTATCAACCTTTCTATCTCATCCTTTAAATGGTAGCAATCTTCTGTATTATGTCCCCGAGCACGATGGTATCGACAATATTTGTTGGATTTATGCCTATCTGAATTGTCTTTCAAGGGTGCTGGCCACTGAGGTAGCCCTTGTACTAAAGCAGCTACAAACACCTCTTCACGTGTAGCATTGAGAGGAGTATAGTGAGCGTATTTCTGGGTGTATCCTACCTTCCTCTCCTCTTCTGGATTCTCCTTTCGCCTTGGAGTATCATTCCTATCATCATCTCTAGTCTTTCTTTTATTCGCTTTTTCTGATTTTGACTCCATTGCCTCTTCAATTCTTATGAATTTTTCTGATCTTGCTAGAAGTGCATCCAAATTTGTTGAAGGCTTTCCTGCCAGCGATTCCTTAAGACGTTCGTCTATCAGAGTTTGTTGGAGAATGCTAGCTAGCAGTTCAGGGTCAACTTGCGGAACCTCCAAAACCGCATTGGTAAATCTTTGTATGTATTCTCTTAATGGTTCTCCTGCACTTTGTCTTATGGTAAACAAATATGCGGCCGTTTTTTGAGACTTCCTATTCATAGAGAAGTGATGGAGAAAACGTTGACTCATATGTTCAAAATTAGTGATTGTGCCTGAGGGGAGTTGATTGAACCAAGTAAGAGCAATTTTAGATAGAGTGGTGCGGAAGATTTTACAAGTGGTCGCATCAATAATGGCATATAAATCAGCTTTCGCCACAAATTTGTCCAGATGCTCTTGGGGGTCGCCCATTCCATCATATTCGGAGAGGCTTGGAATCCTAAATCCTGGTGGTAAAGGTTCTGACAAAACTACATGAGCGAATGGACTTCTTCTTAAGGGTATCATGGGTGGTAGCGGTTCCACCTCTCCTCTTGCTCTTGATGTACGTAATTTTGTCCTCCATGCTCTCTCATTCCGACTCTTTCCATCCTTGAGCGAGGTGGCCTCAGTATTTCTTGTGGTCCCGGGGCTCTACTGTTGACCTCCTCCTCATTTGCTGGTTGCCTTACATTTGGTTGTTCTTGTTGTCTTTGCTCATCTCTTCCAGGTCTTGTAGATGCACCTGGGGTTCTGTGCAAGGACCGGATTGGATTACGCCTTCTTTGTTGCTCCGTCACATATTGTGCAACTGCTCGAGCCGCTACTGTAGCTGCCATTGCATCAAGCATTTCTTAAGTCATTTGTATGGTTGGTGCTAGATGTGGTACATTTGGTGGTGCATCATGGTCCGGCACCGGAATTTGGGGGCCTCCTGTGTCTCCTATTCCGATTGGATTGCCTCCTGCACCTTCTCCATCAGGCGGGTCGTGTCCAATACCTCCTGCACCAGGCTGGTCATGTCCAACGTCTCCTTCGGCTGGTGGATCATCCGGTCCTTCTAAATTTTCCCATTGGTTCTCTTCGCACTCGTTCGCCATCTCGACGTGCAAATCAAGCAAATTTTCCCACAGACGGCGCCAATATGATGTTGGGTAAAAATGATCTTCGAGATTCCTTCTTTCTTTGATTCTTCTCCAAACTATAAACACTGACTTGCACGGGACGATCTTCCAGAGAACTATGAGCTTCTTTTCTCTTTTCTATCAAAACTTACCTTTTTTATGTTGGTTGATTAGGTATTTATAGGAGAATTTGGGGAGGTGAAGAGTCTTCCTTCATAATGTCAAGGAATTAAATAGGGGTAAAATGGTCCTTTTAACAAGTGACATAAATGCAATTTTTTTATAATTAATTTATTATTTGGGAAATTACTAAAATACCCCTATATCATAAATTGCCACCATCACCCATAATTTGTTGTTGTTGAACAAAAGTACATCAGAAAAAATCATGTGATTGACCCTTTACACTAATGATGCATTGTTAGACCATCTCCAACCGACCCGGCAATCGGACATGAGGGGAGGTTGTCGGCGGTGCTCAGTTGGAGATGACAAAAGGCTTATAGGGAGCACCTCGAGCAGGGCGGGAAGGCACATCGGATATGCAAGAGGGCAAGCAGGCGGTCAATGAATGACCGCACGCTTGCCTGCTGGGCAACGCACCCAGCAGGTCTCACAATTGATAATTGATGTGGGTGGTTGCCACCCATTGGTTCTATTTTGGTTTTGTTTTTTAGTTAACTTATTTGTTTAATTAATTAAATTATAAATATTTTTTTTAATTTTAAAAATATTGTATTTTTTTATTTTGTGTTAGATTTAATAACGTGATTAGTTTAAATTTTAAAATTGAAAATTTCTATATTCTTAAAATTCATACAAATAAAATATTTTTTTAAATTTGAACAATTTTTGGTTAGTTTTTATTTTAAATCTTAAATTTTAAAAATAAAAATATTAGATTATGATAACAAAAATACGACTTAATTAGATTTTTCTTAAAAAGACTTAATTTAAAAATACATCTGAAATATTGCACAATATGACATTAATAATAAGTGTCCTTGTTTTTTGTTAATTATGTTAGTCGTTGTTGTTTTTTGTTAATTATGTTTAGTTGTTTTTTATTTTCTTATTATTAGTTGTTTTTTATTTTCTTATTATTATGAATACCTTAATTTTCATGATTGTGTAACTATTAATAAATTATTAGTATTATTATTATTATTATTAAAATAAGTTTGGGTTGGGAAAGTGGGGAAAGTTGTGAAATTGAATTAATGGATGTTGATTGCCCTTCGATTGGAGATGAGTTTTTTAGGTGGATCGAAAAAGCATGAGGGCAAGGCAAGAGGGTAAGGCTATTGAGCAATTGGGCGAACAATTGAACAATTGGACAAGAACTTCAGTTAGAGATGACCTTAGAGAGCAGATACTAAGGGTAACTTAAATGAGAGTTTTTGGGGATATAAATCCCTAGCTTCCACTTCCATTTCCATTTCCATTTCCAATATACATTTTCACATTTAAAGGGAGATGTCAAGTAGTATTTGTAATACAAATTATGCTTTTGGAATGTGAAATTTTGAAACACTAAACCATTATCTCAAATCAAATATTTCATTAACCCGAATTGACTTCCATTTCCAATATACATTTTCACATTTAAAGGGAGATGTCAAGTAGTATTTGTAATACAAATTATGCTTTTGGAATGTGAAATTTTGAAACACTAAACCATTATCTCAAATAAAATATTTCATTAACCCAACTCAATTCTAACTTATTTCCATCCAAAATAGGAAATGATCGATCCGTGGGTCCAAAGCTAGTAGGGGTCGACCTATGATCAATTTTGTGTCGGTAGGGAAGACAACAATGAAATACAATAATTCGGGGTAAATGCAAGATAATCCCAAGTGTTATGTTAAATATGTACGAAATAATCTTGTGAAATTTTTATTGAATGTACACCCCTTGTACTTTTTAAAAGCTCAGCACAAAAACCCTAATTTGTAATATATAGACCGTTTTGGATCGACATATTTCAAGAAATTATTTTTAAAATATTTCAGTTGGTCCCTACAAGTTCACATGAAATATTTTAAAATTAATTTCTTTTGATAAGTCAATCGAAAACGATCTAATTTGAACATGTTGAGAGTTTCATGTTAGGTTTTTCAAAATACAAGAGGATTTTATGCAATAAAAACTTCACAATGTAATTTCGTGCAGATTTCAGATAATACAGGAAAATATCTTGCATTTTCCCCAATAATTCTGGAACCATCTCAAAGGATAGGAATGGAAACTTTTTCCCCAATAATTCTGGAACCATCTCAAAGGATAGGAATGGAAACTTGACAATTAATGTGACTTATAATTTAATAAACACAACCATTGCCATCATTATGCATACGCTGCCTAATAAACCATGTGGTTAGCTAGAAAAAACCGTACGGACTTCTCAATTCTGCACCTTCACAATTAATGTGACTTATAACTTGACAATTAATGTGACTTATAATGTGACTTATAATTTAATAAGTTTTGAGATGATAGATACGTAATTACATAAATCACTATATCAGAAATTTTATTCAAATTCGAATCTATTATTTTTTAAATCTATTTTACTTACTATTAAACTACATAAATAAGTTAAATACAAATATAAAATTAGAGAAATACTTACACTAGTGAGTGTTGAATCAATGACCAAAAAATCGTGGGGCTTTAAATTCGCCATGAAATCAAGTTGTATTATATATTGTGATATATTCAAAACGAGCTAGAAATAATAGATATTGTTTTTTGTTTCCTATGACTAAATTTTTTGTTTGTGAAACTAAAAGAGCTAAATATTCAATTTTGTAGGACTAAAAATGCAATTTTTTCAAACCATACTAGTCAAAACTGAACACCGAATCATAACTTTCCACGGGAAATTCTTATTCAGACCGGGTTTGACCGAACCCAAAATAACTACATGACAAGTGTAACTTCTAGGAGAGTGACAAATCACAAAGCAAAGCAAGTGCAATACACTTGCTTGATGGTTGAATATGTTTGTTCAAACCAGATTTGGAGGGTTTTTGACACTTTGCACCCTGAAATTATAGGGTTTAGGCAAAAGTTTTGGCATTTTGCACTCTGAAAATACAAATTAGTTTGCACTTTGCACCCTAATGTGTGTTTTGAAGGAAAAAATTCATTGATGGAAGGGTAGAATAGTCATTTTCGAATTTTTTTGTCACTTATCAAAGGATAGATTTTGACACTTTGCACCCTGAAAATATAGTATGTTGGCACTTTGCACCCAAAAAATATATTTTTTGCATTTTCAACCTCGACTTAATATGATAATCTAAATAAAGTAAATAACATGCTAGTTTTTTGTAAACGTGTATTTTAGATATAAAGTAAATCATCTAGAGGATACTTGAAAACAAAATGAAGACATTTAATTCAAAATTAATTGAGAGAAAATGTTAAAATAAGTTATTATAAAGTAAAATAAATTAAGAATAACATGTTTATGATTATTGTGCATAGAAATATCCATTTTATTTCTACATCGACGACATTCATGAGCTTTATTTTTAAGGGAAACACAGAGAGTGCAAAATGACAAACACATTATATTTTTAGGGTGCAGAGTACCAATTTTTTTAAATCGGGGTGAAAAGTGCCAATATTTTATAATTTTAGGGTGCAAAATACCAATATTCTATATTTTTAGGGTGCATAATCTATATTTCTAGCGTGCAAAGGGCCAAAAAAAATCGAAAAGAACTATTATACCCTTCTACCAATTAATTTTCTCACCAAAACACACACTAGGATACAAAATGCATGCCAAATAAATTATATTTTCATGGTGCAAAGTGCCAAAACTTTTAAGTCAGGATGCAAAATACCAAAACCCTATAATTTCAGGGTGTAAAATGCCAAAAACCCAGATTTGGACAAGAATTTTCCAACCTTCCACATACCTTAGCTACCTATATATTGCCTATTTTATTCATACAAAGTATATATCATAACCGTGTGCACAATAACATTGTCACTTGCTAAAAGTCTAAAACAAAAATAAATATTAATGGAACGTGCAGAGCAACAAGCACATATTGTTCTAGTACACGGCGCCTGCCACGGCGCTTGGTGCTGGTACAAGTTAAAGCCGATGCTCGAGGCGGCCGGCCACCGTGTGACCGCCCTCGACCTCTCGGCATCCGGTATAAATCCGAAAAGTCTCCATGAGCTCAACACTTTGGCTGAATACACGCAGCCACTCCTAGAGCTTCTAGCGTCAATTTCTAAGGACGAGAAGGTAATTTTAGTTGGGCACAGCCTTGGAGGAATGAATTTGGGCCTGGCGATGGACATGTACCCTGAGAAAATCAGTGTTGCTGTTTTCTTAACTGCTTTCATGCCTGATTCTGTGCATAGACCATCTTATGTTTTGGAGAAGGTGAGTTCAAATCATCATCTTATTTTTCAAAATATCTTGCCAATAAATTTCTTGAGCAATATACAACCTCCTGTGCAGATTTTTTTTAGTGAAATGCAAAAACACCCCACGTGCTTTGGTTAACCTCCATTGTTATTTTAACTAATAGAGAACTCCATGTTCTTTTTTTATTAGTAAAAACACACCTTTCAATATGAAATAATAATTATACCCCCATCAAAGGATACAAAAACACTCATCTTAACCTAAAAAAATATCAATAACCCCCTATTGACTTTGTAATTGACAATAACCCCTGTTCACTTAAATAATTAACGAAAACCTTCCTATGATTTAATTATGAAAGAATTCTAAATGGATTTTTTTGTTAATAAAAAATAAAACAGGGAGGTTTTTGTTAGTTAGGTAAAATTCAAGGAGTGTTTTTGCATTTAGCTCAAAATTTTCAGTGGAACCCCCTCATTCGTTTAAAACTAATGCTCACTGTCCCTTTATACATATTAGCGGAGTTAATGGCAATTTATCCCATGTGATATTCATAATATTCAATTTACCATCATATGATTTGAAAAAGAGTAATTTATACCCCTTGAAAATTTTGAAGAAGCAATTTACCCCCTTTAGCCGGATAGTGTAACTCACTTACCGAAATCGAGAGTGGGTATGGAAAATATTTTGTAACATGGGGGGTTAAATTGCCATATTTATCATAACACAGGGGACAAAATGCCACATTATCATAATGCATGGAGTAAAGCGCCACACATAAAAATATCAAGGAGACGATATGAAACTATTATAAAATCACATGGGGGTAAAATGTTTTTCTCAAATCACATGGGGTAAAGCGCCACATAAAAATATTAGGGAAGCGGTGTAAAACTTTTATAAAATCACATGAAAGCAAATTAAATATTTTGAGGAGTAAATTGCCATTAACTCCATATTAGCGTAGTGGGTGGGTGATGGGGCAAGATTTATTTCATATATTAATAGTAGTGATAAAATATTGAGTGATATTATCAAGTCATGTATCGATATAACTTGTCATTAATTTCTCTAATTAATTTTTATAATTTTTTCAGTTAAACGAACAGATTCCAACAAAAGATCTGGATACTGAATTCTTACCATATGGTACTGTTGAGGAACCTAGGACATCAATGTTCTTCGGCCCCAAGTTCCTTTCGTCCAAACTTTACAATCTATGTTCACCCGAGGTTCTCTCTTTTTCTCGAATACTCACAAGTCATATCTATATATGTACATACACATTGTTTTAGAGTTTTTGGCAAGTTACCTTTCAAAATGATTCATTTAATGAACAGTTCATATTTTTATGCACACGCTCTTTATAATGCGATTGTGACTACAATTTAATGATAAAAATGACAAATTTGACCTTATATTGACAACGTATTTCTTTCAATTGAACTCCTGTGATATGCGCAATAGACGTTTTACCCCCATGTGATATTAATATTGCCTAATGAACAATTTACCCCTTTTCAAAAATGTGAAAATCAAGAGGGAAAAGATAGTGTACTTCTTATACAAAAACAAATACTTGCCCTGTTATTTTTCATTTTTTCATCGGAGGTAAACTGTCATTTTAAGAAGTGTAACATTCTAGTTTTCTAGTAACTCTTTCCTTTTATTAAAATGTATGTATATACAAATAATTAGTCCATATTGTTTGTCAGGATGTGGCATTAGCAAAGATGTTGATAAGGCCAAGCTCTCTTTTTGTGGAGGATTTGTCAAGGAAGGATGCATTCTCAAATGAACGGTTTGGATCTGTGAAGCGGGTCTACATTGTGTGCAATGAGGATAAGGCCATACCGGTAAATTTCCAAAGATGGCTAATTGAAACCATTGGAGTGGCCGAAGTGAAAGAAATAAAGGATGCGGACCACATGGCTATGCTCTCAAAACCTCAACAACTTTGCCGATATTTATTGGAGATAGCAACTAAATATAATTAAATTAGTTCCTACACAAAGTCATGTGCTATTATTTAAATGTATCTCACTCTTTTTTATTTTATGAATAAAAAGTAAGTCAGTCAAATGAACTTAATTAAATGTTGTTTTAGTACAATGAATATTCATTTTCTTTAGTAAATTGTGATATTTGGGCTGTCTGGATATATTTTCCAATTTCGTTATTTTATATTTTAGTTAAATCATTCGAGTAAACATTTGAAACACGATTATGATAAATTTTACTTTATATATGTCTTTTAAAGTAAACTAATATTACAAAAGGAATTAGTTATTTTGGAAGATATGAGATGCGCAATGTAATGTTGGGGTGGGTAAATAGATGTAGTTGGATGTTAGACCTGTGAAATTATTTTTGTTTTAGGTATATGGAATAATACATATTGTGTAAAGTAAACGAATACAATATCAACACTATTTTTTTTCTTTTTATTTGTAAATGATTAAAAGATGACCAATCACAAAATATGGATAATAGGCTTGAATGTATAACCACAAACTTTGCAATTTATATTTGTTCATTTTCTTAGGCTTTAATTATATCCACTATATATTCAAGGTCCATATCAGAGAAATTGAAATCAGGAACTGTACTTTTCTCTAATCTCCTGCAGACAGGAGCACAACTCTTGTGGTTTTGACATCATGACCATGTGATCTGAACCCTTGATCACTTTCACCTCATTCGGTGGATTATTATCGATTAACCAACTCTGCATATCCTCCTCCATCATTTTATCCTTGTCGCAGACAATGTAGATACGAGGAATGGATCCATAATTTTCTTTTTTCAGTGCAGTTTCTTTTGTCGAGCAATGGAAATCATCGAACAACGGAGATGGCCTTATCAAGTATTTTGCCAGAGTCAATCCTGTTTCAACTCATCTATGTTCAGATTATATCAAATGAAGTTAAGACAAACATAATCCATATATAAAGGCAAAAGTTAATGTACAGATACAGATACATATACAGCAATACAAATCCAACTCGTTAGAGACATCTATATATATAAAACACAAAATAAATTTCATGCATATCGAATTTCAACAAAATGTATTTATTATATTTAAATCGAACATACTTTTATTTTATACATTTTTACCCCTAAAACTTGAAATATTATCAAAGAACCCGTAGTGTCCAAAAGTGTCAGATACACCTCTAGCTATGTCTGAAGTGCGTATGCCTCTGTGTCTGAGACTCTGAGTCGTGTTTGCTACCATGTTCAGTTTCTTCCGTGCTCCCTGCAGGCAGAGACTTGGCCCCTAGATATTGGAAAATGTAATGTACATGCAAAACAATTAAAAATTGACATCAAGTGCAGTCAAAATATGGTTTAACAGTATAGTAATATATTCCCTGTGAAAATACGTGTTTACATACCTACTAATATATTCCCTGTGAAAAAAGAAATTACATACTTCACATTTTTCTCATTGAATGGTTTAACAGTATAGTAACTATGGTTGAAGTGCAGTCAAAATATGGTTTCTGGGGTTGGAATTTCTGGCACCAATTTAGGAGTTTCTCGTTTTATCTTTTTAAGTTTCTTCTAGAAGACCGAGAGAAATCACCTTTGATCAGATAGTAAGTTCGAGAAATTATTTCATTTTAAGAAAATAAATCAAATTTTACATCTTAAAAAGAAATAAGGAACAAAAAACTGATACAGAAAGATAATTACTAAATTGACTATTGATCCAGTGAAGGACCATTGACAATGATGTACTGATTGTGAGATGAAAAAATATTAATGTTTAAGGGTGAAATTCTGTTAATTCAAATCTACCAAGTTTGGAAGGTATTCTAACTAGAGTAGTCAGGACAGTGATATCAAGACCGAGCACAAAATCTGTGACATAAACAACAACAGCAATTTTGTCCAGGTACTTAACCGAAATTCAAATTCTGCCCATGCTATGTCCAGCGAGAACCATCTTCTCATATGGCCGCAAATCCAAGTGGCAGTAATCAAAGAAAAAGCTTAGGTCCATGGCAGCATGGTTTGTTGTATTGTTCTTCTCTTGTTAAATCATGCATAGACCTTACGAGTAAATAATAAGTGGAGATTACCTCGAAAGTCTCCACATTGCACTTGTTCCATTCTGATGAGACATAGTGAAATACCGAAATCATAAGCACTTGAACTGTGGTCTTCAACTTATGTCGGTTTCAATACCAGAAGCAACCTGAAGGCAGTGGACTTTAATAGAGCTTCTACCATTTATTCCTTAATGCAGAGTTCCTCAAATCTCATCAAACTGCAAATAAGTGGGCATATTACAGTTAATAAAATCTTGCGGCTGATTGGGAATACATCAGAATAATGACTCAAATAGTAGTCAATCGATAAGAGGATATAAGACTCTTTATTGTCATGTAAGTTCTAATTATATGCAAGCCAGTTGAAATTGACCATCAATAATAGTACAAAGGTGTCGAAGAACTTTTCAGTGTTACAAAAGGAAAATCTATTTTATATTCGTTACCAATAATGTTAGTCAACAACCATTTAAATTATCATTTGCTCACATAGAGCAGCCAAAAAATGTATAATAACAGGAAAAACAACTCACCGCCTCAAAAGAACCTGTGGATTGTATGGAAATAGATTCTTTTGGTTAAGACTGTCAATTGATGCTCTTAGCGAAACCAAACAATCCCTAGCAGCCACAAATGATAGTCTATAATTTCCTCCATGCTTCGATTGTGCAGGGGATGACATTCCCTTGAAATCAAAATCGTGTACTATAACTTTTTGCCTCTTTGAACATGATTCACCTAAACCTTCATCCACTCCCGGAAATTCAACGAATAAATTCCATGAGTTGCATACAATACGAAGTGACCTAGAAGCCAACATTTAAAGTTAGAAAAAGTAATAAATTAAAAATTTGAAGGTAACTCCACAATACATACCTCAAAAAGGTATTCAGCGCAGCTGGATCCGATGTCATTGGAGATGAGGTAATCGAGTAGTACTTGATGATCATAGATAATCTGTAGGAAAGTTAAATGCAGAAACTTGACCAGGACTGTAACAAAATATGTAATTAAAATTGAAATATGACATCAACTTACCACCTCCGCAAGAAATAAATGGAAAATATTTATAGGGTTAAATAAATCAAGAGGAGGAAAGACTAGGTCATTCTTCACTTCAGAAAGAGGCTCGCTTTCGATAATCCTGCAGAAAAGTAAAAATATTCATTAGAAACTTCAGGAAAAAATTTCAACCACCTACAGCTAGAACAGTTACTTTGTTTCACTTACTGGCGCTTCAGAGAATTTGGCACACTAAGTAGTTGCAAGAGAATTTTAAATAGGATATCATCCTACATTTCGAAAGGACATGAAGTGTGAGATGAAATGATGAGAAAAAACAGAAATACAGGGTAATATTTACAAACTTTGAGGACAAAAAATAACTAAAATTGGCTATTATTGTAAACTCTTAGGAAACACAGAACAGCATATAGAACAGAAGAAATGAAAAATTATGTAGTTCTGCAAATTGATAGTACTGGACAAACAGATAATTCAATCAAATCCGAACAAACCAAAGCTAAAATAATCAAACAAACTCAAGTGTCACTCCCATGAGAGCATTAGAGAAACAAACAAACCTCATGCATAAATAGCTGAAGGAAGGACGAGGTAAATCTCACACATTGATGGAAATACAATTCATGGCTCGTAATAATATCTGGAGGAACATGAGCTTGAAGCCACTTATGGAGCTCTATCAAACGTTTACTTTTATTGCAACATTCTGAATCAAACTTCGGATCAGATGTATATAAACTCTTTAGATTTGCACATGTGCATTTTTCATGACTACATTGTTTTGCACTGACCAAATTTAGGGAACAACTTAAAAACAGAAAAACAGCCAGCCTCTGTAAATGGCGTGAGGATATATTTTGTTTTACTGGATCCAGAAAACTTGTGCAGAATGGTGAGCCTTCCAGAGAGCAATCCTGATCATTTTTAACACCAGATATAGGTTGCAAAAATAGATCTTCAAAGTACTGGTGGAGTAGATGCAGCCATGACAAGACAATGTTATCTTCAGGTTGGATATGAGAACTTAGCTTAATCATTAGCATCTGTGCAAGTAACATCCATCAGGTCAATCATGCTCATGTTTAGACACAAAAAGAATGAGCAGTTTCTTTGCAAACTAAAATAACACTCAGTTTAATAACTAAAAGAGAAGATCATATGCTAACAGATGACTTATGCAACGAGACTAGCTTTTCTCTTTATAAATAAAATACCATATTCCACTTATAATAAGCAGAGGGCATAAAATATGTCACTTCAAGATGCTACTAAGCAATATTAGAAGCCATTAAATTGTGACACAACCCAGTTATATATCATCATCTCAGTTTGGAAATACCTAGAATTTAAAGGTGGACAAAGAATAGACTTATAGGCAAGCACAAAACTAGATACAAAAAACAGAAAGAGGGGGAAAAACTCAATAGAAGTTCTGTTCAAACAGATATCTGGTTGTCTATGCACAAGAAGAACCAATATTCATACCATACAAAATCAAATTAATAGGAAGTAAATGAAATTTGCATATAGTTATCTATTATCCCTTCATTTGTGCAGAATGTGAAATGAGGCAAATATTTACCAGGACTTTATGTCTTAAGTAATTAGATATGCGGGCATGTTGAGGACTTTGAAGTTCAGCATGGCACCAAGCTACAAGTATGGGCACAAAAGTGTTGATTTTGCAAATAATTGGTGAAGAAACAACTCCAACTTCTTGGTTCAACATGGAACAGATAAACTGAATGAAGTTTCCAACAAAAACTGTTATGTGAAGTGAGATATCAGAGACTTTAAGAACTTCAATATTATGATCAACAAGTAGTTCAAACAACAAATCCCAGGGAACATTTAAGATCGAAGAGCTGACAGAATCAAGGAACACTTCCATGATATTTTCATCAATATCTTGCTTGAGATGTTTCAGTATACTCCGTAAAACTCGAACAATAGCAGCCAGCACAGACCAGTTTGCACTTTTTAGTTCTTGCTTCAAGAAAGCTTTTGAAACTAAAGAATAATAATCCAAGTATCTGGTTTTCAGTGCATCATGTTCTACAGAAGATGACAGAGCGTTACAAATTGCCAATTCCAAGCACAGGCACAACAATTGCATGAAATCATCCCAACTGGTCTCCTACAAAGTAAACATTACATGAAATTCATAAGTCATAATATAAGAGATGCTACAGTTGCAGGGGATCATATAGAGCTGAACAAAAACTTACAGATACAATTATAAACTCAGAGATGGCTACAAGAGTTTTGCCCACTAAGTGCTGAGTATATCGACTGTTGACAGCAAGCAAAGGTATCTGCACAGAAATGGACCAAATGATGGAAATGTAATATTTATGAAAGGTCAAAAAAATTTCTTTAAAATCCAAAATAATCCCCATAAGTATTGAACAAAATGAGAAGAAAGCTTTACTAAGTAACTAATGATTTTAGCCAAACAATGGCGATTGTCCAAATATGAAGCTGCGGCAGTCGAGCATTCCCTCTTATCAACAAATTCCGTCAATTCCTCCTATTAACAATTATAATGAGGAAAACATTAAAAAAGAAAAACTGAAAAATGCAATCATTTTCTGTACATAGATAGTACTTACTAACCTCATCGGAATCAAATTCCTGTGTCCACTGCTTAACTTTTCTAAAAACCTAAATTAGATAGGAAATTAAAATAAAAAATTCATAATTGAAGAAACTATTAGAATTAAACAAAAGAATACAAACCTCAAATAGCGCGATTAAAGTGTCATTTTCTAGTTCCTCAGTTACAGAAATGGCGGCGAGATCCTATACAATGTTCAAGTTTTAACTGGAAGTGAGGAGCCAAAAAAAAAAATGGGGAAATAAATTAGTTCAAATAATAGTTACGGAGAAGGGATGAAGAGAATCGTCCAGCAGGAGGCAGAGGCGTAAGTATTCTGGCCGAGGGCTCATCCTCCACCAATTCTATCTCAAAGAAGAAGGGTAATACAAGTTCAAAGTTTTAGTATTTATATTTTAAATTTTTAAGAAATAAGGTTAAAAATAGGAAAATATATATTTTAATTGTTACATAATCTTAAAATTGGATACATAAATATCTGATCAATCTACTCAATATTCCACTTCAATTTGTTTAATACAAGTTGGTTTAAATTTGTTACATCATACTTTTTAAATAATTTGAACAACGTTTTTCGTTTGAGAAGTTTTGAAGTTAGGTTCAAATTTGACTTATTGACAAAATATATACAAAAATATCCTGTTACTCGATTCGAGCTCTTTGATAAAAACTAGTTAAAGTTCGTTTCATTAAATAATTAAATCAAGATCAAACACAATGTTAAACTCGACACAAATCGATCGACCGACCTACTCAAATAGTTTATACTCTATGCATAGAGTATTAGACTCTCCTCAATAGACGTTTTAGCTTACCAAAATTACTCAAGCTACAAACATGCCAATGTGCCATATTGGTTTTCATGAGGATAGTGTATATTGGGCCTAAGTCTTGATGTATAAAGAGTAGTTGGGCCGAGCTTATTTGTAAATGCCTATATTGGACTCAAATGTGTTCTGTAGTTTGAGACTGGCCCATGTCATATTATATGCATGCAAAGGAAAGAAAAGGAGAAAAAATATCATAGCACAAGGTACAACTCTATCAATCATACCTCATACAGTCATGCTTATTTCTTTCGTGAGTGAGGGTTTTCGGGTTTTCAGTTAAACCCTCCTACAGAGAGAGAGAGCGAGAGAGACTCGGTGAAGAAAAAGGAAAACAAAATGGAGGGCACTTCGTACCAGAGATTCCCGAAGATAAAAATCCGCGTGGTTAAAGACGACTATATGGAGTTCGAGCTCCGGGAAACCGACGCCAGTATCGCCAACGCGCTTCGGCGCGTGATGATAGCTGAGGTCCCCACAATCGCCATTGATTTGGTTGAAATCGAGGTTAACTCATCTGTTCTTAACGACGAGTTCATTGCACACCGCCTAGGTCTCATTCCACTCATTAGTGAACGTGCCATGGCCATGCGCTTCTCACGTGACTGCGACGCCTGCGACGGTGACGGACAGTGCGAGTTTTGCTCCGTCGAGTTTCATCTACGCGCCAAGTGTATCAACGACCAGACGCTTGAGGTTGCGTCTAAGGATCTTATCAGCTCTGACCACACTGTCATTCCAGTTGATTACCCGGATTCCGCTACAGGAGAGGAGAATAAGTAATTCTCTTTAATTTTTTTCTCGGAATTTAGTGTTAATTAATGTTACAATTGTTTAAGTCAGGTTGAAAAAAAAAAGGCCTGTTACTGCCTAAAAGAATCTGCATGTATCTTGTTTTTTGGGTTTTAGGGATTAAAAGTATTTGAGGAAAAGGTTTTGGTTGAAAACGAGTGACTTAGTTAAGTGGAAGGTGCTGAGAAAAAAGTTTGGTGTATTTAGGAAGTTCTAACCTCCAATTCAGTTCTTCACAATTCTGGATTATGCCAAACCTTTGATCTATGTTGTATTTAAGATCAGCTAAGACTAAAAAAAGAGAAGATGAATGGAGTGGTCAAAAATAGCTTCTGATTAGTCTCAACCTATATCCCTACATAGCTATTCTTCTTTTTCGTTTATGTTATTCATATGTGGGAGTTTCGGTTCACTTCCCTGTTTTATAAAGGCTCGGGTTTAACGTAATAGAAAGTTAGGAATTTAGAATTTAGGAATTGTAGAGGCTCGGGTTAGCGTAATAGAAATTTAGGAAGGTTAATAACATGAGAAAATTAAAGAGAGGGAAGTGGAGGAAATGCAGCTTCCTGTACACAGACAAGGCTAGTATCCCGACTCGAATGCTTATGTTTAAAGTTGGTGAGTGTTTTATAGTGTTCGGATAATTGTGTAGGGTTCTGGAAGCGTGCTTCTTTGTGATTTTTTGTCGCTTGCTTGTTTAGAATAAATGGTATTCAACCCTCCTACAGCAGTACAGGACTTGACAAGCAACCCAGTAACTTTTAGTTCTAAAATCTGGGTTTTAGATGGAGTTATATGGTTTTTACCAATTTCCCAAAATATAATGTGCTTTCTACACTCCTGTGCATTATCAGGACTTAAAAAATTGCCGATCTTTTGCCATATGCGACTGGTGCAAGACTGTGGAATTGATATGCCAATTACGTGACTAACTGATTCGTTATTCAGAACTTTATTAAAGACACGATTCTAGTTTACTGACCTTTTACTTGGACCAAGTTCTTATGCAGTCTGAAAGTATAAGCAATTTGTCAGCAGCCAAATGTGCATTTTTTCCAAACTTATTTAAATGGTTTTCATACATTTCTACAGTAATTAAATCTTCAGAAATGAACTACTTTTAGTTTCTGTTCTTGCTACTTCTGCTGCTGCTTTTTTTTTGAAGGACTTCTATTTTTTAAATATGATCACCAGACACTTTATATTTCCCAAATGTGTATGTGATAAAGCGGGATGTTATACAGGGGAATCATAAATGTGAAGCTACGTCGTGGTCAGGAGTTGATGTTAAGAGCCATAGCCCGAAAAGGAATCGGTAAAGACCATGCTAAATGGTCACCTGCAGCAACTGTCACTTTCATGTACGAGCCGGAAATTTATATTAATGAAGAGCTGATGGAAACCTTAACACTTGATCAGAAAAAGGAGTTTGTCGACAGCTGTCCTACAAAAGTGTTTGCCATTGATCCCCTCACCGACCAGGTCAGTCGTATATCTTGATATATTTAAAAAAAATTAAAATGTCATGATCAGTGTTATGTTACCCTATTCATCTTTTCTTCACCGTGGTTGATCTAACAAGATAACTAAACTTATTCAGTATTTTCATACTGCTTCATGATAAATTTCTTGTTGCTAATGCTAGAGAGGTTGCAAGTTCATGCTAGAAATCTATTGTTGCTTATGACGTCATATGGACATGTAATTTGTTACAGTTTATCCATCAAAGTGCTCTTTGCGTAAATTGATGCTTCTTGTTAGTTCTAAATGTACTGAGTTACAATATTTTCAAAGCCACTCATGATTTTGGCACTTCCATAGTTTGGCGTAGTTGGTTCACTCATCACCTGTGTTTGGCTGCTTTTGCCCCGTCATCAATGCCTTCTCTGTGAATAATTCATACACATTTCCTCAAATTTACTTGAGATATCATAGATTGTTTTTGTTGAAAACCAAGTATCCAAACAAGTATCTCATGTGCAGTGTTATCTGCCGGTGGAGCAGTCGCCCTGACATAATTTCAGATATTAAATGGTTGTATGTTTTAGAAGGAAAAAGTTTTTGCTCTATGTGAGTACACTATTGATTAACTAAAATTCTCTTACAGTTTCATAGATACAATTTCTGATTAGACCACTGTCTCTTGATTTTATCGTGGGAGGCTAGTCTCAGAAACTTCATTAGATGATCAATTACGTTTAGAAGTACTAGGCTCTGAGGTAGACTTATGTTGTGGGACTGCAGAAGTTTTTCTTCAAAGATGGCATTTTGTATTTGCATCAAGGCTTAACTTTTATTTATGTCTGGAGTTGTTTTTAAATTCCAGTTCTGGGGAACTAATACTAATCAAATAGATTTTGCAAGCATTTTATTTGGTGGAATTTACTTTCTTTTTCTTTTTTTTGGGGGTAGGGGTGCGAGGTTGAAGCACAAATCCTATTTCTACATGATGTTCATTTCCAGTTTTAAAAAAAAAAAAAAAAAAAAAAACTACTTGATAAAAAACGAATTGTTTTAATTTTCCAATACTAATTTTGTTGATATTCACTCCTGTCAGGTTGTTGTTAATGACGCTGAGGCATATACATATGATGAAGAGGTTCTCAAAAAAGCCGAAGCAATGGGGAAACCTGGACTAGTAGAGATCCATGCCAAAGAAGATAGTTTTATTTTCAAAGTTGAGTCTACTGGTGCAATAAAAGCTTCTCAATTGGTACTCAATGCCATACAAGTCCTCAAGCAGAAGCTGGATGCTGTTCGTTTGTCAGCAGACACCGTGGAAGCTGACGAACAATTCGGAGAATTGGGTGCACATATGCGCGGAGGCTGATTTATGTTTATGACAGTCGAGTTGTATGTATGTGCATGTTGGAATTCAAAGAACTGCATTGGAAATTAAATTTCAAGATTATATCTAGGATACAAATTTAAAATGATATCCATAGCTGATTTGGTCTGTTGTAATGTCTAATTGTCCACTCGGTAGCGACAATTCTTTCACACTAATTTATGACACTATGAGTTGATGTGGGTTTATACAAAATCAAATTGAAATATCTACCATGGTGTTTGCGGCAATGTGAGTATGTGATACTAATATGTCATAGAAAATTCATTTTTTTCCGTATTTTAAAATGGTAAAAAGAGGCTCGGTTTTGAATTTGGAGTTGCATCGTGGAGAAAGAATTAGAGTTTAGACTTCTATCTAATTGAAAATAAAGTAGGAACATGTTTATAGAGGAGTTGTACTTTAAAAACAAGGTTAAAGGTTAAAAAAAGGGTATTTGTTATGGGTCCATAAATCAAACTTGAATATCAGAATCATCCAAACCAATTTATCTAAACGAAAATCAAATGAAACCAAGCCAAAAACCTAATCAAATAATAAAGAATAGAAAGGTGAAAATAAGGGAATGTTTTGCTTTGGCGGAACTGAACATAATTAGAAACAGAAGCTAACATCCTTTTTATATGCCACCACATGACGCTTCTGCTCTAGCAAGCCTCCTCCTCCAAAAATGCACCGCCACAACCTCCCTCCGACAAGCGCGTCGTCTCCACGCCCTCCTCCTTACCACCATACACACCACCCCCTCAAAATCCCCATTCTTACACAACAACATCCTCTCCATGTATGCCCGCTGCGGTTCTTTTCACGACTCTCAACTCCTGTTCGACAAAATGCCTCAAAGAAATATCGTCTCATACAACGCCCTGATTTCCGCCTATTCTCGTAGCACCCACCACGCCCATTTATCATTTCATTTATTTCATCAATTGGTAAATGAGAGCCTCACACCGAATGGATCGACCATTACGAGCCTTTTGCAGGCATCGGCTGGACTCGGAAACCGTGTTATCAGCTCTTCACTACATGCTCATTGTGTTAAAACAGGATTCTTGAATAATGTTCGTGTTCAAACGTCTTTGCTTGGGATGTATTCTTCTTGTGGGGATTTAGATTGTGCTAAGAAAGCTTTTTACCTCATTGTAAATAAAGATGATGTGGCTTGGAACACGATTATTTCTGGCTATGTGAAGAACGGGAGGTTAATTGAAAGTTTACAACTTTTTCAGAGTATGTTACGGAATGGGAAAAATCCTACCCAATTTACGTATTCATTGGTGTTGAATGCTTGTGCCAAGTTAGAAGATTATGTTAGGGGGAAACTTGTTCACGCCCATGTTCTTGTTTCTGGTGCTTACATTGATTTGCCTTTGCAAAACGCCCTTCTCGACATGTACTGTAGCTGCGGTGACACATATGCAGCGTTTAACGTCTTCTTGAGAATCGAGAATCCAGATTTGGTTTCTTGGAATTCAATGATAGGTGGATATTCGGAGAATGGAGATGGAGAGAAGGCTACGAATATGTTTGTTCAACTAAGGAGAGTATCTCTTTCAAAACCAGATGAGTATACTTTTGCAGCTGTAATTTTGGGTACGACTGCATTCCCGGCTTGTAATTACGGAAAACCACTCCATGCACAAGCTGAGAAAACAGGATTTGGGAGCAGTATGTATATTGGGAGCACACTCATATCAATGTACTTCAACAACGGTGATTCCGTGTCTTCTCAAAAGGTTTTCAGTTCTTTTTTACATAAAGATGCTGTTCTTTGGACCAATATGATTGCCGGGAACGTTAGACTAGGAGAAAGCGAAGTTGCTATGAAATTTTTCCGTGGAATGTTTCAAGAAGGATACAACTTAGATAGCTTTGCACTTAGTAGTGCAGTAAGTGCATGTGCTGACCTTGTGACTCTAAGACAAGGAGAGATGGTGCACTGTCTTGCGGTGAAGACTGGAAACGATTCCGAAACTTGTGTACATGGAAGTTTAGTCGATATGTATGCCAAAAACGGGGAACTTAAAGCTGCTACGTATATATTTTCTTGCCTACATAATCATGATTTGAAGTGTTGGAACTCAATGCTTACAGGGTATGGTCACCATGGAAAGGCTGAGGAGGCATTTAAAATTTATGATGAGATGTTAAAAGACGGACTTACCCCTGATCATGTTACGTTTTTATCTCTACTAGCTGTTTGTAGCCATTGTGGCTTGGTGAATAAAAGTCGGTTTTTTTGGAACTATATGAAGGAGAATGGTTTGAAACCAGGTCCTAAGCATTACTCTAGCATGATAAGTTTGTTAAGTCGAGCTGGATTATGGGAGGAAGCTGAAGAAATGATTATTGAGTCGCCTTTTGCTAATGATTATCTTGAGTTATGGAGAAGTGTTCTTAGCTCATGTATCAAAAATGGTAATTTAGGAAAGGGTATACATTTTGCGGAAAAGATTTTGGAATTAAACGCTGAAGATAGTGCGGCAAATCTACTGGTTTCGAAACTATATGCTGCAGTAGGAAGATGGGACGATGTTTTGGAGACGAGGAGAACTATGAGAAAATTAATGGTGGAAAAAGGCCCAGGTTTAAGTTGGATTGAGGTCGGAAACGATGTTCATGTGTTCTCTTCGGGTGACAAATCGCACCTTCAAAATGGTGAAATTGAGGTTGAGTTGAGTAAGCTGATGGGGAACTTAATACCGGGAGCATTGGATGATATAACTTACATGATAGGTATGAATTAATACTAGAAGCTTTTCTCTTTCTGCTATTTATTTAGTAGACATTATCTGAGATTAATTTGTTACTATTAATCAAAATTTATACTGTTACCAAATGCTTGTATCAAATTGAATACTAAAGGTTCTGAAAGGTTGATACTATATATAGCTAATGTTATTTGCCAAATACACTTATTTGTTAGTTTTCCCACCCCCCCCCCCCCCCACCCCCCCCCCCCCCCACCCCCCCCCCCCCCCACCCCCCCCCCCCCCCACCCCCCCCCCCCCCCACCCCCCCCCCCCCCCACCCCCCCCCCCCCCCACCCCCCCCCCCCCCCACCCCCCCCCCCCCCCACCCCCCCCCCCCCCCACCCCCCCCCCCCCCCACCCCCCCCCCCCCCCACCCCCCCCCCCCCCCACCCCCCCCCCCCCCCACCCCCCCCCCCCCCCACCCCCCCCCCCCCCCACCCCCCCCCCCCCCCACCCCCCCCCCCCCCCACCCCCCCCCCCCCCCACCCCCCCCCCCCCCCACCCCCCCCCCCCCCCACCCCCCCCCCCCCCCACCCCCCCCCCCCCCCACCCCCCCCCCCCCCCACCCCCCCCCCCCCCCACCCCCCCCCCCCCCCACCCCCCCCCCCCCCCACCCCCCCCCCCCCCCACCCCCCCCCCCCCCCACCCCCCCCCCCCCCCACCCCCCCCCCCCCCCAATAAAGCAATGGTGTAATTTGCATATAACTCAAATACTTAAGGGCTGTTTGGATAAATTCTGGCTCGGTCTCGCAGGTCTCACGAAACTAAGTCATAACGCTTCCTAATGAAGTTTGACGAAACTTATGAAATTCAAACGAAACAAATTCACAAACTCATACCAAAACTCTTGAAACCCTACAAAATATTATTTTGACATCTACCACATATTTTTTCCACTCAAACTCTACTAGGAAACATTGATTTTTCACACCTACCACCTATTTTTTTTCCCCAAACCCCAACATCCAAACTCAATTCAAATGGGATTTCAACTTTTTCTAAACCACAAAACCCAACATTCAAACTTAATCCAAATGAGATTTGAAAGGGAACCGATTTTTCGAAACCGAAACTCACAAAACCAATTCAAAACTGTTCCAAATATATTCTAGTTGAACTGATCAATATGTTCCAAAATTTATATTTGATTATCAAATGATGAAAATAACTTGTCAATTATTTTTATGAAATATACAATTAATATATGTGAGTTAATCTAGTTATGGATACCAAACTATCTCTAAATTGATGTCAGTCATTGCAAGTAGGGCTGTCAATGGGGTGGATTTCAATCCGGATCCGATTCGAATTTGGTTCGATTTATTAGGATAATTGTCCGATTAGTGATCCGATGGACTTGATCCGATTAAGAAGATCCGTAATCCGAATTATATGGAGCGAATATGGATCTAGGCTGATCCGATCTGTTACATATTTGTATCCGATATATATATTACAATATGTTGTTTATATATTATGTATTTAAACCAAAATAAAAATAAAACTATCTATGTTCCACTAAAATCTTTTACTATATTAAAAATAATCTTAAAAAGAAATGCACGAGAGATGTTGTTGGATTGGCCTGATAACTAATTGTGCCTACAACATATTAGTTTATGCTATTTAATAAGAAAAATCAAAACTCTAACCATTCATCCTTCAATTTTTGTCTTCTCTTCCATTTCTCAATGTTGAGTTTTCTTCTTCTTGATCCCAGTTTATATTTTTTTTACTTATATTTTTGTCTATTCCTTTTGTTTTAATTTTAAGCGTTTATATTTGTCCACCATATTCAATCTTCTACAATTTTCAGGCAATAATTTCGATAAATTAAGTAAAATATTACATTTTTTATTTATGATGGTGGAATCTGCAAGAAATTTGGAGGAAAACGGGAAAAAAATTATTATTAAATATGCTAAACGGACCCTAATAATTTATCCGGATCCGGGATATCCAACGGATTCGGTTCCGATTGCTAATATTCAAGATCCGAGCAGATCCGAATCCGAATAAAAGAAATGAATATCGAACTCGGATCCAAATCGGCCCTGATCCAATCCGAATCTGACCCATTGCCAGCCCTAATTGCAAGCCATGTGTAATCTCTGGGTGTATTTTGCCCTTCACGAGTACATTGATAAATGGGCTGTAAATTTTATATTCTTGTTGCAGTGAACAGGCTGTATAGTATGCTAATTAAGACTATTATTGTTATTAAAACCATAATCCGAAAATAATACCCAACAGTCCGTTATCGGAAATGTTGTTGTCTGCTTCCTCAACAACCTAGGAAATCTAACACCATCGTAAGTTCTTCATGCATAAATCACAATTATAGAAAGACGGCTTATAATTATTATACTGCAGAAAATATGATTCGTCCTTATTTAAATGTGCAAGTTTAATTAGCAGCTTACTAACCACTGCATGCTTCCTCATTATTCTGCAATTAATTATTAATTTTTCCAACTGGCAGTGGTTAGTAACAACCTAGTAAATCTAACCACTGATGTTTTTACTCTCTCCGTATTTTTAATTTGTCAGTTTTAAAGTATTGCACACATATTAAAAAATATATTAAATAGCTACTTATTTAAAATAAAAACATCAAAATACCCTTTTAATGAAATAATCATATTATTAATTAGCATTAATTACAAGCATTAACAAAAAGGGTAAAATTGATAGAAAAATAATAATTTTACATTGAACTCCTAAAATGACAAATAAAAGTAAATATTTTTTTTTTTGGTCAAAGTGACAAATAAAAAAAAAACGAAAGGAGTACGTAGTATATTAACATAAACCAAGTGTTGAGGAGAAGGGAAAACTACATTTCATATATTCAAAAAAATTTAACATACAAAAAAATAACCACGCAGTAAAGAATATAATAAGCTAAATATTATCAATGCTCCTACCACATTCTAGCATACAGTCATGCTTAAAAGATGAAGACAATAATATTTGTAGACAACTATTGGGTCTTTAGTAACTCCAAATAAAATTGAAATAAATAATCAAGGAGTTGAATCTTATATAAGTTTTTCAAATTAATTACTTATATTTTTTGCAAACCATTTTTTTTTCTCAAAGCATGTGGAAGATGAATTTGTAACAACACAAATCTATGTCATATGTTGTAGACCTATATTGGTATGGAATAAGTATGAACTCGAAGTGTGATTCAAGAGTCGACTCCCGAAGTTGCTGAGTTCCGCCTCAATCTCGATTGATGATCTAACTTAGCATGACGACATTGTAACACTCATTCAATTAGATGGTTAAGATATCGTTAATTAACTCCCATTTGATAGCATGAACAAGCCAAAAATAAAGAACCCAACCCTAGCCTGGAGCAAATCATGATCAATGAGTCGCAAAGTGCTAAATAATCATGGCGCGCGAAAACCATAGAAGTATTACACGATTTTAGCCGATCACAGATGAAAATTAACCCCAACAAAGTATGACGAAAAATAAATTAACCGTTCATTTTTCAAAGCACTCAAATTATCTTTTTCTGATTAAAACATTATAGGGACTTCGCCCAAAGTTCCCTTGACCTAATTCACCCCAATAATTTTGTAAGCCATACATAATCATGTCTCAAGAAACACACAAGAGGATAACGGAGATGGAATAGCAGTTGGATGGTCGGGGTAGACTTCAGACCATGGGTTAGATTAAAGCGATCGCATACTTCCTTTCATGGATTAGAATATTCATGTCTCAAGAAACACACAAGAAATGGATATATATACCTAACTCAAATACAACCAATATAGATGAATAATCTTTTGAAGGTTAATATGCAAAAGCAAACTAGCCCTATACTAAATGTTTCATTAGCATTTAGCACATAATTTCATTTGACCTCAACTGAGTTTAATTATAGTAGCTCGACCTTCCTTCTCTTTTCCATGACTAAATTTAGTAATAAAACAACCTAACAAAGTTCCTAAATTTATAGTTAATAATCTAAAGCACCTAAACTAACATTAAGAAAAAAAAAAAAAAAAAAAAGACTCAACTTGCCATTACATTATAAAAATCTAGTGGAACATCCAGAAAAGAAAATATGACAACAGGTTGCAAGCCATAATAAAAACTTTGGTTATAATATTGTCACATAGACCCTAATTTCGTCTCATAATACAAAAAGTATTACTAAAACAACATTTTTCTTCATTTCAACATACTCCCGCGTGTGGCAATAGCAAGATCCGGCAAATTGAAACAATCCCCACCAACACCAACAAATCCATTACCTTCACCATTCTCAATCTGCCACGTGTTCCCTGACCCCACACCATTCGTCCCCGTGGGCCCACTTTCCACCACTCCATGATGGTGAAAAGGCCAAACAGAAACAGCCCTCCCAAGCCCAAAGCCCAATTCATCAAGGCCCGGCCCAAATCCGCCCAAACCCAATATCCCACTCCCCTGATGACTACTATTCAACAACGAAGTAAAACTCCCACACGGCAGACCACCGCCGTGTTCCGCCGCGATCGGGACCATACCCGCCGTCGAAAAGTGACGAAAGTCATAAACTGTTTGCCCTCCTCCGCTAGTGGCGGCGGCGGTGGCGGGAACAGAGGTGCGAGACCGTTTAGCATTCTTGCGGCTACCGCCGCCGACGGGGATGTCACGGAGAGTGCCGCCGTGAGTCCAGTAGCGGCGGCAGGACTTGCAGAAGTGACGTGGCTGTGAGAAGTTGTAGTTGTTGTAGTAACAGAACTTGGTGTTTGTTGAGTCGCAGCGGGGGCAGGGGAGGTGTTCCGGCTCCGGCGGCGGAGCTCCGACGTGGGTGGTCGACTTTGTAGTAGTACCCTTTCTTTCAGTTGTTTCTGTCGCCATGGATCTTTTCCTATTCCTTGTTTAATTAATTTCTACCTTTTGTTTTCCGCAAAGATTAATTGAATTTGAATTTTTTTTTCAAAGTGGAAGTGAGAATGTGGTTTGAGTTCTTGTTTGGATTTATTATGGAGAAATGAGAGAGAGAAAGAGAGAGAGAGAGAGAGAGAGAGAGAGAGATTCGACTGAGTGAAGCAGCTTTTTACAGAGGAGGAATGTTTCAGTCGGCTCAAAACAGAGTTTGTTTCGGGTCGGCTACTAAATGTGGGCTCTTGGGTGGGGCTACATGAACATATACTGTGCTCTATGCTATTATTCTAATTTTATCCTTTTTCTTTAATTACCCATTAATTAATTTGAGATAATGTTTTCATTTCAAATGGTTTTGAACTTTATAGACTATGTCATATTGTCTTGGTTTAGTATGACAATAATTGCTCTTGTGACGAAGTTTCGGTTATGAATCCTTACAAACGTTAATTATTGTGTAATTTCAAATTTTATGGGTTGCGACGTTGCTATAGTTTGATCTAGTTTTAACACTACGATAAGCGCTCGTAGAGTCGGGACCAAGTCACGGGGTCATCTCCTAGAAGGCCAATTGTTGGGGAAAAGATTGTTGGCTTGGGTATGTCGATAATTGCTCTTGTGGTTGTGGGCCTACATTGTCGAATCGTGATGTTTGGATTATTGTGTAATGAAAAATTCTTTCCAAAATCGGATTCGGTCAAACCTAAAGTAATTACATGGCAAGTGCAATACATTTTCTTTGAGATTTGATGAAAGTCATAGAAAAGTGATTAATCACGAAACAAATGCGATACACTTATCGTTTAATTAAATTTGTTTGGCCAATTTAGATCTGAACAAGAATTTTTTCGTAATTCATATAATTGGTTTACTCAACTGCTATAAATTATAATTTTTAGCACAGCGTCAAACATCCAGTTCTACAAATTGATTTAGTCGATCTGGACTAACATGTTGTTTAACGTATGCTCCTGCTCCTGATAATCAAATTGAACCGTAGTTCATGATTTATTAGATCATAATCAAAGGCATGGGTCCCAATTGGGCTGTCAGACAAATCCTTTATAGTTTCAAATACCATTAATGTAATGAGTGAGGAAAAAACAATGATTTGGTTGATGTTCGTGTATAGCAACATGATGTATATTTATAGCAGCATAATTTAATTAATTATGAACATGGTTCGTGCGTTGGTGGAGTGTGATCAATTTAGCATAATGCATGTGTGTGTGTGCATGAATTATATATAATGGCTTATTAGGTTATCATAGTTGATGGAGGGAATTATGATATTCAAATGTATAGTGCGATTCATATAATGTTGAGACATTGAGAGTGCGATTCTACACGTCACTAGGAATATGGTACTAAACATATTATATTTATTTATGCCTAAGTCAACATTTAATATTCTTGAATTTCTTCGATCGAGACATATTTGGATTTAGTTTGGACTTTGATGTCATTTTTGTCGATCCCTTTTAAGATTAGGAATAAACATATGGTTGATTATAGGAGTTTAGTTGTAAGTTGGTAGTTTGAAAGAGAGGTGGTCTCATTTTTCAAAGAGAAAATTCAAAAGATAATAATTATGCCGTTCCTTATTGAGATTTCATTATGTTTGTTTATTTAGAGATAAGTATTTAAAATTATCACAATAATGATTCTTAAGAATATTGTAATGTATTAGAGTTGTCGTTTATAATAATTAGTGACAAGTTTATACTTATTTAATACGTTAGTTATAAATAAATAATATTATATTTAGTTCTAGAAAATGTTCACGCTATTTTATTAAAATTGATTACTGTTAGAATGAAGGAAACAGGATGGACCCTTGGTAGCTAAGATTTATTTCACACTAACGTTATTTTAATCGCTCTTTAATAGTGAGGGAAGAGAGCGAGACCAAGCCGAACCACTAGGAGAGGAAGCCCTTCCCTTGTGTCAAGCTCCAATTACAAAGATTTGAGTCGAAAAATAGAAACCTGGCTACTATGGTGTGTTTTGATCATTCCAGTAAGAACATGTGATCATCATTTTTTCCACTATTCCCAGAAGTTGTTGGGTATTCTCATCTATTTATATGAGACATGTTCATCAAATTCACTTTTATTTGGAAAAAAAAAAAGGTCCATAAACTTACAAGATTGTTTAATTACAATTGTTAGAGAATTCTCTATTTTTGTGAAACATATTTTACTCTTTAATCTTGAGTTTGATCAAATTGATTTCTAGAAGAAAAACACACACCCATGGCTGTAAATGGATTGTCTAAATAGAGCTATCATCATCCAAAATAGTAGTACAATTTTTTTCTTTCATAAAACAAGTAAACCTTGAACAAATCTCCAATGTGATGGGGAAGACCAGACCAAATCCAAATGAAGAGGCGGGAAGAATAAATTAAGAAACAAACACAAGACACACAGTGAGCGTGTAAGAAAGAAGAAAAAGATTGAATTAGGACAGACAATATCATGAATGTCGGTATAGCGTGGGAGTGCAATTATTGGATTGCTTCTTCCCGGCCCTTGTTCAATATAATAAATGGACACGTCGCTTTCTGAATTCTGGATTCCCCACTCCCCTTCTCTTCCGTACTCTAATTCCTTGCCGGATTTCTCGTTCATCTGTCTCCAAATCCCATAATTGCCATGTTCCAGTGTTCTCTTCCCCACAGTAAACTCCATGTTCCCTTACATCACGCCCACTCATACGGGGATGAAGTCATGAACCTATGATGGACTTTATTTTGTTGCTCTTGGTGTTTTCTACCAATAAATGATATTCATTACTAAGTTTTTATAGGTAATTGGTATAGTGTAAGATAATAATCATCACAGTACAGTTAATTCAAGTTCAAACTTATATTACGATAAGTTTCCTCATAATGTGTCCAATTAGTGTCAAAAGTTATATCAAATTTAATAAATAAATACTCTTTTTTGATCTACGATGCTCCAAGAAAAAATGTTTACGGTATTGGAAATTCTTGTCTAAATTTGGTTTGGTCAAACTCATTCAACCATTAATCGAGTGTATTACACTTGCTTTGTGATTGGTCATTCTCCTGAGAGTTACATCCAATCACAAAGCAAGTGTATTGCACTAGCCTTTTAGTTCCTTTGAGTTCGACCAAACCCGGTGTGAATAAGAATTTGCTCTACGTACGGTACAACTAAATAAATAATTAGTGAGATTGTATTGTGACGGTTTGAGGAAGGACAATTTACATTTTATATACCTACCATTCAATACTTTGAATTTATATAGGATTAAATGTATGACGTCTTATAGGATTAAATAATAAGTTATTGCAGTTTATGTCCTTTTGTTTTTCAGATGCTAACGCTACGTATACACTAAAAAATGATTGGTATGATTGATTTACCACCAGAAAATTTACACTATAAACCAGCTATAGTTTCTGCGTGCAAAATCGGTCTTTTATTTTTCTAGTGTTTATATATTTCATTTTCTTATTTCTCATCGTTAAACTCTATTAAGTTGTATTTTAGTCCTATAAGATTGGTCATATTTTCAGTCCACGCTTTAAAAAATATCACTTTTGGCACAAGCTATTTTTGGTTTGGTTTTTATGCATTTCGTCTAAACTCTCCTCACCCAATTTTGGACCAAAAAAGGGAAAATAGAGAAATTAGGGGATTATATTGAGACAAAATATTAAATTACGGGGTGAAATTTGACAAAGTGATATATATAACTTAGGCTGAAAACCAGAATCGATAATTAGAGATGAATTTTACAATTTTGTAAATTAGTCCAATGCCAACTTAATGGTACTTCCGTCATAAATCTAAAGACAAGAAAACTTCGAGCATAATATTATATTACAGGACAAAAGCGAGGTGTTTGAAAATCAAAATCAATAATAAGTTTGAAAGGATTTCTCAATTTTATCTTCTAAAAATTAATAAAATTAGAAGACTTGTTTCTCAAATAAAAAAAATTAAAATGACGCATATGTTTTTAGAATAATTTTGATTTCACAACCGAATTTAAGACCATCTCGAAAAAATGGTGTGATATGTTATATTTTAATACATACACAAATTTCTCGGCAAAACTCCGCTCCAAAAACCCTTTTATAATTTCTCTTCATCGAATTTACAAAAACATAGGAGTATCAAATAGATCAAGTAATATCTCATTTTTTTTTTGCAAAATCTGGAAATAATGACTTGAACTAATTACAAAAAAAAAAAAAAAACTAAAATATCCTAACACACGCACACAAATTTGGGGAAAGAAACATTTTGAGCCCAAAAAATGTAATTGATTACTCTATTTTCACACAATTATCATCATATTCTAAAAGTTAAAATATATAGGATGATATTGGTGTGAATAGTACAAAATTGATGTGCTAAAATATTTTTTATTTTTTTGATACAAATTACATCATTAAATCAGTGTTTGCTATAAATTTGACACCGATTGCCTCGATGTGCAAATGGCTCGATATGATATGTAATGAGTGCGGGCGTGCCAATGTTTGTGCGTGCAAACATAACGGTTTAAAATTGGACATATTGATATCGATGTAAACATAATTAAAATGTCCTGATAAAGACATATTGATATCCATGTAAGATGTCCTGATGAAACTGACTTCTAATCAATTGATTATGGCAGAGTAGGCAAACACTACCCTTAGTTCTTTTCCATGCCTGCCTGGCCGCAGGACTTAAATAATTTATGATAACCTTTCTGATATGCCAAAGTTTCACAGCCAATCGATGGCTTACTCAGTGTATCGATGAATCAGTAAATGAGTTGACAATCAATCAGTTTAATATGTAACTTGACTTTAAAGACATAAACTTAACAAAACTAATGCATCAATGAAAATCCGTTGACGTAAAGCATACTTTAACAAAAATCAGGAAATATGGGCCAAATAATTCTATTAATTGAATTGTAAAAGAAACATATGAGTCTTAGCCTACAATGAGTTCCCCGATTTACAAGTATTACAAAGCATGCAAAGCGGTAAATTAGTCTCCTGTGTCGACATATGTTTGTCAAACGAGCTGATAACTCTATTAAGTTCTGAAAAAATACTCCTTGATTGGCAGGTAGACCCACCAAATGAGCTGATGATATATGATAGTGCAGCTTGTTGACAGAAAGTAACACTGATGACAGAGAACCATCATCAATGGGTCGCCCAACCTTGGCAGATGGCTACCAATCGGGCTCCTAACCAACGGGTGGCCGCTGGAAAGGGCATCAATTGAGCAGATGGCTACTCAACCGATTGCTGTCAAGCAGATGGCTACTTGACGAGGTTGCCATGTAATTACGTGGGCACTTACATGACGTTGCAGCTTGCTATTTTGCTTGATATCGAAGGGTTTCGCTCGAGACAGCTTTGCTGACGGCGGAAGTAGCTGTGCGGCTTACTTTGAGCGGCGGTGCTAGACTTCAGGCGGCCATGTCCTGCTGGTTGCTGAGGATTGACGGTTGATGTCAAGGAATTGGCAGTGCTGACTGACGGTAGAAGCAGCGTAGGCTGGACTTCCGGAGAGGCGTTGAGCCGATTTCAGTGTAGACTGATTTGTTGATTGATTGAGTTGTGTGTGTGTCCTGCGTATGGCAGCTCCTCTGTATTTATAGCTGATGGCTGAAAAACTGACTGGCTGATGGCCGAAACTGACTGGCTGATGGCCTATCTCCCCACTATCTCCACTACTTTTGTTTTTCTCCACTTCCTCCACTCTTCCCACTACTTTGGAGGCGGTTTTCTTCCTTCTCTTTGCTGAATTTCAGTTTCTATGGCAGTTTTAGGAGAGAACGTGCTCTGCCAATTTGAATTTCAGTTCAATTAATGTTGGTAACTGATTAGGAGATAATTAAGGAAATTGTTATTAAGCAACTACTTATTTGGCCTTATCCTTATCTCCAACTTTAATTAATTATCTTAATAATTAATTAAACAGCCCTTCTCCTACTGGGCCGACTTCATCGGCTGGGCCACGGACTGTGCAGATTGCTGGGCCGTTTTCGTCAGCTGGTTTATGGGCCGTCCTGGATCGGTTGATTGGGCCATTAATCCTTATGTGATAATTGTAATTAATTATTTAATTAATTACTTGGTTTATTGGCCTTAATTATTATATGGGCCAATCACTAATCTTTGGCCCAATTAATTAACTAATTGGCTTAATTAATTTAATTAAACCATGATGGCCAAAATAATTTCTTAGGCTCATTGGGCCTCTTTGTTCTTAAACCTTGTTTGGTTTAGCTAATCAGCCTTGGCCCATAAATTAATTAACTTACCCATTAATTAATTTACACTTAGCCAAATTAATTAATTATAGAATTGGGCCGTATCTCTAATTGGGCTCGTGACCCGTTTAATTTCGGTCAGATTGATTTCCGGATCAGAGTGGGTCCAATCCCGATCCAATTCACTTGGCTCTACTTACTGGGTTCGGCCCATTATCACGCTATTATTCCTCGATCAATCGAGGGTGATTTTTTGGGTACAAACAATCAGAAAAGAACTTTTTTTAAGAAACTCTCGGAGATGGTCTAACCCGCCATGAACCAAACTTTAAAGATGAAGATTATGTGCAATAAACTAACTAAATACCGATAACACCACATATCATTACCATTTACCAGCTTAATTAAACTGTTTGTTCCTCACTTTACATCCGTGGTTGTACCAAATTAAATTGTAAAATTTTAAGGTAAAAATTTCCTTAAAATTTCGCAATTAATGGCATTACCCGACAAATTTTTGTTCGGAAGGCGAATGGTGACTGAAATTGGTCGGGGAATTTTGTGGTTAGAACCTAGCACGCCCGAAGACCAAATTGCTGGAGTGCATGGATCGGGGCCTGCAAATCACTGTTCTGTACTAATTTGTAAGACCCGACCCAGGAGGCCCCGCCCAATTACCTCCACATACATATATGTTAATCAATTTGACCACTGACTCAGTCCTTCCTTCTATCACGTCCTTTTCACTTTGATTTTTCACTTACTATTACTATTCTCTGTTTGTGTGTGTGTGTGTGTTTCTTAATTTTTTGGGATTTTTTTTCATTGGCTGCTTAGAAAAACTTGACAGTACGTATAGTAGTAGTACAGTGTGTTAATTAGGTAGGTAGGCTGCCTCCTGTGCTTATTTTACTTCCAGCCAGGGCTGCCTTTTCTTTTTGTCTTCTTGTCCTAGGAAGAATATAATCCAGAATCCATGTAAAAAGATCGTTTTCATATTTGTTATATCTTTCTTTTTGTTTTGTGGTTAATAAAAAGAATATTAGCTCTATCTCTTCTCTTTTTTATTATTAGTTTCTTAATTTTTTTTACAGACTAAAATACTCTTAATTTAATTAAATGATATTTAAATGAAAGATTAAAAGTAATTGAAGAGGTATATTTAGACATGAAGTCTTATTATATTTATCTCCTACAAAAACTCCTAAAATTTATGAATTATCTCTTACATCAATTTTTGTAATTTTAATTTTTTTTTCTTATAATAGATAAAAACAAACCATAAGAAAACACTGTTATTTTAAATAACCCCTTAAAAAATATAAATATTATTATATTTTAGCATCAATATTTATTAAAGTAAGAAAATATTAATTTAAATATTTATTACAACATAAATCATAAACACTCTAAATATAAAAAATTAACATGAAATTCTCTTAACTATATTTCTGTTAAAAAAAAAATTAAAATTGAATCGCATCTTGCTATGAAAGAATAAAATTCTTATGACTTAACTAATTACGTAATTTCACTTTGCTAGAATAAAAAAATATACAAAATATTCAATGATATCAAAACATGCATAACCTCGAATTTTTATGAAATTCTTTTCGTGAACGGGTGAAATTGGTGGAAAATGGTGAAATCGATAAATAAAAATCTATGAAATCATTGAAAACATGTAAAATCGATGAAAGTTATGGTAAAATTGGTGAACAATGGCGAAGTTGGTGAAAATTTGGGTGAAACCAATTAAAAAAGTTTCCTTGAAATCGATAAATACATGTGAAATCAATGAAAATTCGGAAAAATAGGATTAAACCGGCAACAACATTAGTGAAAAGCAGGTTAAATCGGTGAAAAAATGAATATAGTCGGTGAAAACCTGTCAAATCAAAGAAAATTCAGGTGAAATTGGTCAAATGAACTTGTGAAATCAACGAAAAAAATGTGCCAAATATGTGAGAACATGTTAATATGATAAAAACAAGTGAAATAAGTTAAAAAAAAAGTGTAACCGACTAAATAAGGTGAAAACGGTAGAAAAATGGTTTAAAACGGAAAAAAAAACAGAAGGAAAAAATCGTAAAAGCAGTGAAAATAAGTTATAACTGATAAAAATTAGGTAAACAATAAAAAAAATATTAAACTGGTAAAAGTGAAAAAAAAATCGGTTAATAACATGTTAAATCGATGAAAAATGAATTAATTAGGTGAAAACAAATTTATTTGCTCTATTTTATGACATAATAAAATTATTATTACTCTAATTTATATAAAATACCCATGAAATTAACTAGACACTTTCCTAGTATTAATAAGTTTATACATTAGAGATATATTAATAAGGGTGGACTCTCAATCCAACAATTGGTAGAGAGTGACGGGCTCCATTCACAATAAGGGTAATTATAATTGATAGGGATGGAATTCTTGAATTATGCATTGGATATAAATTACTTCATATAATAACAAGCAAAAATTGTCATTTCAAAGCACAGTTGAAACGTGACATAGGAACTAATTAATGTGTAATTTAATAAATAAGTTACATGCATAGTAAACATTTGATTCTATTAGAATATTTATCAATTAACATGTAAACGTAGAGTTGGTAAAATGGGTAAAAACTCATGAATCAACTATTTATTCTTATACGACATCGCCCTGTTTTTTTGTTTGAGTTGAATTAATATATATAATCCATAATTTGTTAAAATCAAATTTGGGCCTCATGAGATGAACAACATGTCAAAGTAGCATAAAATCGAGGTAAAACTATGTTCGATAATTTGAATTTAGCACGTAGAATATTAACAGAAAGAAATCAATACATGAAATTTTTGATAAAACATAGCAATCTTTTTTTTTTTAATAACCTCATAAGCATCCAAAAACATCCAAAGCTCCTTAAACCTAACCCTTTTCCAATCCGACACAGACTAATCCATAGAGCACTAGTATTAATTTAATTCATCCCGATTTCGGTCTATTCAATTTCAAACTCAACCTGCTGAAATGTCATCCTTGCATAAACGTGACTGGAAATTTGTTACCAAATTAGGATATAGATTTATCCACTCAGATTAATCTAGAATTAACACACTTTTATTAACCAGATATTAAGTTCTCATATAATTAGCTGAATTATATTTTATTAAACTAAAACTCATTCCACATAAATACTTAGGGTGAGTTTGGCCTAGCGATTCGAAAATCAATTATAGGAGAATTAATTTTACTAAAATGGATTTTGGCAATAATTGATTATGATAAAATTCAATTATAAAATAATTGCTTTTGGATAATAGCTTTTGCAAAAGTAACACTTTAGTAGCTTCTGAAATAAGTTGATTTTTAGCTTCTGGAGATCCCCAAAAGTGATTATGATATTAGGGGCCAAACACCATTAAAATCACGATTGACTAAAAACAATTTCAATAATTGGGGCCAAACACTTCAAAAATCACAATGGAAATCTAGAAGTGCTTTTAAGAGCTCTCACCGCTGTGCCAAACTCACCCTTAATTAAGTTGTTGGAATTTGGAAATTGGAATATAGATACAAACACAACAGAGGAAGAACCTAGCTAGTTCAAATCTCTTTAGATAAGCATCAATCAATTTGGCTAGATGTTAGGTGAGATTAGACACGTTTGAGCTAGTACGTAGTGCTCTGTTAGGTAATTCTATGCTACGTATATCCTCGGGATTATTTCCCGGGCACCCAATATGATAAGCATAATGTTCAATTGACACTCTATTATTCAGAAAAATAATATTTTACTTCTGTGAAATTTTATGAAGGACTAGGAAAGTGCACGTACGTTGTAGGTGGTTAGTTAATTTCATGGGTATTTTTTATAAATTAGAGTAAAAATAGAGCAAATTAACTTGTTTTCACCAAATAATTCATTTTTAACCGGTTTAACATGTTTTTAACCGATTTTATTCACTTTTACCAGTTTAATGTTTTTGTTTACTCTTTACCCAAAACTTATTTTCACTGTTTTTACGATTTTGTCCTTTTTTTTCCGTTCCAAACAATTTTTCTACCGGTTTCATCTTATTTTGTCGGTTAAACTTTTTTTTTAATGATTTCACTCGTTTTTATCATATTAACCCATTTTCGCCTATTTCGACATTTTTTTTGTTGATTTCACAAGTTTATTTAACCAATTTCTCCTGAATTTTCATTGATTTGACACGTTTTCACCGATTTTAACTTGCTTTTCACTGATGATGTTAATCCTATTTTCACTGATTTCACATGTATTTATCGGTTTAACCCAATGTTTCACCATCTTCGCCAGTGTTCACCAATTTTACCCGAGTTTTCACCGATTTCATATGTTTTCAATGATTCCATAGATTTTTTTTTTTTTTTTATCGATTTCCCCATTTTTTACCAATTTCACCCGTTTTCACGAAAAGAATTCCATGAAAATTCGAGATTATGCATGTCTTGATAATATTGAATATTATTTATACTTTTTTATTCTAGACAAAGTAAAATTAAAAAATTAGTTAAGTCATAAGAATTTTTTATTCTTTCATAGTAAGATGCGATTCAATTTTAATTTTGTTTGTAATAGAATGATATTTAAGAGAATTTCACGTTAATTTTTTATATTTAGAGTGTATATGACTTATGTTGTAATAAATATTTAAATTAATATTTTTTTACTTTAATAAATATTGATGCTAAAATATAATAATTTATATATATTTTTTTAGGGGCTATTTAAAATAATAGTATTTTTTTATGGTTTGTTTTTATCTATTATAAGAGAAGAAGATTAAAATTACAAAAATTGATGTAAGAGAAATTTATAAATTTTAGGAGTGTATGTAGGAGATAAATATAATAAGACTTCATGTCTACATATACCTCTTCAATTACTTTTAGTCTTTTATATATTTACCATTTAATTAAATTAGGGGCATTTTGGTCTGTACAAAAAAGTTAAGAAATATTCATGCTTTTATAATAATAATAAAAAAGAAAGAGATAGAGATAGAGATAGAGATTAATTAATCTCTTTATGTTGGAGAGTGTAACTCATTCGTCAAAATTAAAAGTAAGCGTGGGGGAGGGGGATATCTAGTCCGCATAAAATTATAGAGTGAATAGCAAATTAACTCCCTGTGTTATTCTAAATAGGCAATTTAACTCCCTGTGATAAATAAAAGGACAAAATACCTCCCCGTGATATTCTAAATAAGCAATTTAACTCCCTGTGATAAGAAAAATGGCAAAATACCTCCCTGTGTTTTTATAAAAGAAGCACATTGCCTCCCTCTAAATTGCTCATTAATTCATATCACAAGGAGTTAAATTGCTCATTATTTCATTTCATAGGGAGGTAAATTGCCTATTTTTATATCACAAAGAGGTAAATTGCTCATTAGTTCATTTCACAGGGAGTTAAATTGCCTATTTTTATTTCACAAGGAGGTAAATTGCCCATTAAACATATCACAAGGAGTTAACTTGCAAAAAACCCTAAAATTATATATAGAGGTTAAACTGATACAGTACAAAAAATTATACAAGAGGTAACTTGTCCATATCAAATAACACAAGGAATAAACATAACTATATAAATTAATCAGGGGTAAACAAACCCATTTTATCAGTTTAAAATAGGTCCAAGTACGTATATATTATATAAAGAAAAATATATTATAAAATATCATTTTGTTTTTAGGTTTAAAAATAACAAGGAGGCAGTCAGTAGTACATTAAACATTATGAATATAAAAAAAGAACAAATCACAGTATTGTTTTAACATTTATACATGACGCATACATGTTTATAAATAATTGTATTTTTTTATGCACCTTTTCTTGCTAGAAGAGATGTATTTTCGGTATTAGAGATTAGAAAACGAACAAAAACAATAGAAGCACAAACAGACAATTTTTCTTTTGTTTTTGTGTGGGTACAAATTTACATTACAAATAGTTCTGAAAATATATCATTCAAAAGCTAAGAAAAAATCATATTCATTCAACAAAATCGAAAAATTAAAAATCATAGATCTCGAAGTTGCATGAGATTAATAGGAGATATGTATTTCGCATCACCATTGA
Source organism: Penstemon davidsonii (assembly GCA_034814905.1). Classification (NCBI taxonomy): domain Eukaryota; kingdom Viridiplantae; phylum Streptophyta; class Magnoliopsida; order Lamiales; family Plantaginaceae; genus Penstemon; species Penstemon davidsonii. The sequence goes on from JAYDYQ010002688.1 coordinate 14,367,155, forward strand.
TCAATTGCTTGGCAATTATAACGTTAGCAGCTTCGCTGGGATGGTAAGGATCCCAAAACACATGTTTATCACGGTCCGAACACACGCTCGACGTTGGCCCACACGGAATTATCCCCGCAAATTGGCCACCGTTCCCACAACAAGCTTTACTCGATGTCGTAAACCCTGCACCAAACGAATAATTCGTACAATATGAGATCAAAAGTGTCAAATATATCAAAAAAAAAAAGGGACTTAAAGTGCAATTTTAAAAAACGAGATAAAAAATGCTTTGATTCCAGTCTCACGTGACTAGATATGCAATTTTGCCTATACATATAATTACTTTAATAACTAGGTGGAAATTGGAATCGGGATTCGATCGAATACCATATTTTGCGTAGTTTGTGATGAGTTCCATGACAAGATCATAGACGTTGGCATGAACAAAAGTGGCTCCATCGAGATTTTCATTTAGTTCTTGAAGAAGATCCTTCAACCTTGAATTGTATTGAAGTGCAAGCTTATTTGGTAATGCAACACACTCATGTTCAGTCAATTGATTTATAGTTTTTTGATAAGGAATGCATCCAAGTGGTCCAACATTTCCAATTATAAACTTCCTTGCATCCAATTGATAAAGTCTCTGCAATTAATTAATCATATTAAGGAAATTGTAATTAATATAATTATTGAAAAATTCTAATTAATTTGTAAGTTTATATATGTTTACGTACCGTAAGTTGTCCTCGTAGATGATTAATTAGATCATCAACAAAAGCATCTGGGCTTTGTGATATTCTCTCACCCGTTGAAATTACAGGTAAGAGATAATTATTTAGAAAATCATTGGACCCAATTGTGATGGAGAAAATGGACTTTTTACTTATATGTTCTTTTGCTTTTGATGCACCCAATATGTCGTCAATTTGTTTCCTTGTGATGGTGAAGTAGTCAACTTGAATGTCCATTGAAAGCCTGTTAACCTGCAACATATATAGCTCTTAAATCCTTAATTTGTTTAATTTTATTACGTAAAGTTATCTCGTCTATTGAATGAAATTGTATTTTTTGATCCAATTATTAAAAATATTATGGACTTTTGGCCCCATAGACATATAGAATAGAACAGGCTCAATTTGGCATTTATGGTCTCATAGGTCTGTCTCATATTTGCATTTCTGGTCCCAAATTAGATGGAAAGGTGAAATGCCTATGAGACCATTTTAAATAATTGGGACCCCTTACAATTTTGTAAAGTGGAGAACAAAATGATGAAAATTGAATTTTGTTGGACTAAAAAATACAAATTTTAGGTAAAAATGACTATCGTAGAAAACTTATTAATTTTTTCCTAAACTAGTCTAATTGCATCTAACCATATATGATCATGCGAACAATAGAATTCTACTATAGTTTATATATTTTGACATAATCAACTGATTATTGATCTAGTGAACAAATTAACCATCACAAAGTGGTTGACTCAGCTTCGAAGCTTGTTCGGAGAAGTTCTTATATAATTTTGTCTCACATGTCTCAAAAGGGATTTAGTCAGGTATAATACTTGAATACTCTTGAAAAAAACATTTATATTTATTTTGACATATCGACATAATGTGGTTTAACACTTACGAATATTCTTCCAGTTGCATTCATGATTCCTCCACCTCCCGATGCATAGTTAACACCGTATAAGATCGCTCTTCCTGTCGTGTTCGGGGCAAGAAAGGGCATCGCATAATGTGTCTGCCCCAGTTCCTCCCCTATGACGCAAAATATACAAATGATCGATTATTAATTATATACACATTAAGAAAACCAGCCAACAACAATATAATTCTGTTAAAATCTTTAATTACCACACAAATTGAAAAGGGAGTAATTATAAACTTACCAACAATGTCTCCTATGGTTCTTCCGTTTGTGTATCGACCCGTCGGAACTCCTCCAGAAGCTTTGAAATCAATACCATTTGGAGTCATATTTGCCTTAGACAAAGTTGGCAAATAGTTATTGTTCCCAGCATCCACTAATGAATCTCCAAAAATATATGAAGCTCCATTTGATATATCATCATCATTTTGGGAAATTCCGAACGAGCATAAGTTTATAATCAAGAACAATACAAGGGCTATATTGATGTGATGAAAATTGAAAGCCATGTTTTATTTAAATTGAAATGAACAAGTCCAGTTACACATATATATGTTACAGATTCCAAGTTAAACAAAACGTGTGAAGAGATTAAATTCAATGAAGTTGTATTTTTGGTAAGACTGATAAATTATAGTAAAGAAATTAAAGATGTGTAATTGGAGGTTTTCTGGAGTTAGGTCATCAATATTTAGTCTGTCTCGTCCCAACGTGCATGGATCTTGACAATTGCTTTTAGTACAAGTAAAACAATGAAATCTATATAAGAATTTTGTAGTGGCAAGTTAGGTGGATTTGGTTGAGGAGTTGAATTTTTAATTATTTTGGGAAGTTTTTGCTCTTAGTTGTTGGTACGTACCTGAATATTATTATATGTGAAAATTGGGAATGTACTATACATATTTTAATCGAGGTGACATATGGTTTTCTTTCTTTTTTCTGGTCTTCCACAATTTGACCTATATATTATTATAGTATGCGAAATTATGTTATAAAACTTACCTGGTTAAATGATTGGAAGACTTAAGGAAAAATTACTAGTTTTGGACAATGATGATAATTAAATCAAGTCTTGCGTTTACATTGTTTATTCTTGTCATGTTATTTGTTTTCCACAAGATCTTATATTTCAATACTCATTTGTAAAGAAAGGGAAAAAAAAAACCTTTAAAATTCATCGTGTGTGATTTTCTTTTTTTTATGTTGATGAAAAAGTAATGGGTCTCAAAGGATGCAAAAAAGAGTTCAGATTGTAAATTTGTACACTCAATTAATTACTCGGTACGTATTTATTTAATATTATGCTTAAAAGTTATTCGAATTAGCTTTTACCAAGTCGAAAATATTTTATACTTATATAATGTTAATGGGCCCAAAATTTTATGTCGTAGCCCGACGAAAACTTGTTGAATATTCACATTCTCTGTTTATACAAAAGGGACTCGTAACCTTATATACCCAGAGCGATTATGAACATTCAAAACATGGGCCGTTATTGGACCTTTTCACAAGGATAACTTGTGCCTGTAACAGGCTAAAATGGTCGCATCACTTTTTGTGTATATATTATTCACTACAAAGAAATCCTCTAGTCATTTCAAGGTATCAAGCTTCCAATTCAACTAATTTAGTTGCCAAGTAAATTGCCAATTAGAAACTCCAAAACCTTAATTGTCAAAAATCAAAACCAAATGCAAATGAATTTTAAATTAAAGAAATAGCATAATGGAGCAAAATACAAACATTTTTTTTACATTTATTGTTGATAAAGTTGTAGTCTAGTAACAAAAATTGAGGCGCCAAGACCAAGAGATCTTAAGTTTGAATCCTAGTAATGTAGATGCTTCTTTAATTTAATATTGATATTTATAGTTGATTTATTTTTGTATTTTTATATTAATTATATAAGTAAATTTTTGTAATGATTGATGCAATGATATATACATCGTTTTATTCAAAAAAGAAAAAAAAACACTAATTATGTCTGGCTTTATTTAATGGGTCTAAACTTTGTACTCTTTTTTGTTGTAATCATTAATGTTGGCTTGTTTGAAATTGAGCACTCCCCTTCTTTTTTCCCTATATCACTTAATTGAGCTAGTAAAGTTATTCTTTATCATACTTTAATTCTTGTTGATCTAACTGAAACTACTATATATTCTTAAAAAGTTTACCAAAAGTAAAATAAACCAAAATTGTTGAAATTAATCTTTACATGTATAAAAGCAATTGAAGCTGGATATGTAATGAATTATGAAAAATCATACTTCTTTACGAAAATATATCTCCCTATATTGTCCTTTTATCGTATAATTTAGCAACTAATTAGCTGTATTAGAAGAAAAAAACCCGTTGTAGCTAGTTGGATGGTTGACAAAATAGTATAAACAAATCAAGTTCTGTACAAGTTGAACAACTTGCCATTTGGCTTCATATTTAGTGTCATTACTTTCAGTTTGTTCTCTTGTTGTTAATTAATTATTAAACAAAAATCATCTTAATTACTCTTTGATCGTCTAGTACGAAAGTAAAGTACACAAACCAAGCCCCCATGGCATTTCTCCAACTGGCTGACCAACGATCATAAGGCTTGTTCCAACGGTAAGGGTTGGGTTCAAATCTCATTTGGAACTTGGATGGACAAAGGTGAAATCAGGAGGAAGTGGTGGGCACTTCCAATTGGTACCCTAAGTCAGTCAAGGGACATTTGTGGTTAAGGTTCCCTTTGTGCACAGAGTGTACAGAAGTATGGTGGAACCCTGAGACTTGGTGGAGACATATCCCGCGATTTACATTATTCATGTTAGAGTTCTAAAAATCCATGATTAGTCTGACGCAAGCTTAAAGACACCTATATTATAAAAAATAAAAAAAATAAAAGGTACACAAACCAATGTAATTGTCTTGGGTCAAGCATAAGAGTACAATAAAGATTTTGGTAAACCTATGAGTATTTTGCTCGTTCTTGCGAACAACAAAGAAAAGATTAGTCAAATTGAAATGACAAGAATGATAAAAAATGAGATGTGCATGATTAATTTTTCAAATTTATTTCAATAGCGTTTTGTATCATATTTGTATCATAATGTATGTTAAGTTGAATATCTAATCTAAACAAAAATAGGTAGTTTAGAAAGTACCAATTACATTGCATACATTCATAAGCTAAAAATCATATTGATTTGCTTAATTGCACAATTTAGATTTGAATCTCGCTATCAACGGTCTATTTTGATGTATTATATGTAAATTTTCCTTACTTTCATTTTGGTGGTCGATTTACGAATCCAACATCAGACCTCTTAAAATATTCGATGTGTCTTAACACTGTAAATATAAAGTGTCCAGATAATCAAATATAATTCTATAAAGCAAGTCTAATACATTTCTTTTCTTTAACAATTTATACTTTCGAATATAAAAGTAACCTGCTCGAGTTTTAAAGTCAGTTACCAACAAAGTAGATTGGAGTAACCTTATTTGATACTTACTGTTTGTACCCAAAAAATCACCCTCGATTGATCGAGGAATAGTAGCGTGATAATGGGCCGAACCCAATAAATAGAGCCAAGTGAATTGGATCAGGATCGAACCTACTCTGATCCAGAAATCAATCTGACCGAAATTAAACAGGTCACGAGCCCAATGAGAGACACGGCCCAATTTTATAATTAATTAGTTTGGCTAAAGTGCAAATTAATTAATGGATAATTTAATTAATTCATGGGCCGAGATTGATTAATTAAGCCAAACAATGGCTAAGAACAAAGAGGCCCAATGAGCCTAAGGGATTATGTTGGCCATAGTGGTTTAATTAAATTAATTAAACCAATTAGTTAATTAATTGGGCCAAAGATTAGTGATTGGCCCAAATAATAATTAAGGCCAATAAACCAAGTAATTGATTAAGTAATTAATTACAGTTATCACATAAGGATTAATGGGCCGATTACTTCCAACCGATCCAGAACAGCCCATAAATCAGCCGATGAAAACGGCCCAGTAATCAGAACGGCCATGGCCCAGCCGATGAAATCGGCCCAGGAGGAAAAGGGGTGGTTAATTAATTATTGAGATAATTAATTAAAATTAGAGATAAAGATAAAGCCAAATAAGTAGTTGGCTTAGTAACAACTTCCTTAATTATCTCATAATCAGTTACCAACACTAACTGAACTGAAATTCAAACTGGCAGCACACGTTTTCTCTCACAACTGCCATACACACGAAAATTGAACAGGAAGAAGAAAGAAGAAGCAACTGCCAAAAGTGGGGGGAAGTGGAGAAAAACAAGGGTAGTGGAGATAGTGGGGAGATAGGCCATCAGCCAGTCAGTTTCGGCCATCAGCCAGTCAGTTTTCCAGCCATCAGCTTATAAATATCAGGAGGCTGCCATATTCAACAGACACACAACTCAATCAATCAACAAATCAGTCTACACTGAAATCGGCTCAACGCCTCTCCGGAAGTCCAGCGCACGCTGCTTCTACCGTCAGTCAGCACTGCCAATTCCTTGACATCAATCGTCAATCCTCAGCAACCAGCAGGACATGGCCGCCTGAAGTCCAGCACCGCCGCTCAAAGTAAGCCGCAAAGCTACTTCCGCCGTCAGCAAAGCTGTCTCGAGCGAAACCCTTCGATATCAAGCAAAATAGCAAGCTGCAACGTCATGTAAGTGCCCACGTAGTTACATGGCAACCTCGTCAAGTAGCCATCTGCTTGATGAGTCCGCTGTCAAGTAGCCATCTGCTTGATAGCAATCGGTTGAGTAGCCATCTGCTCAATTGATGCCCTTTCCAGCGGCCACCCGTTGGTCAGGAGCCCGATTGGTAGCCATCTGCCAAGGTTGGGCGACCCATTGATGATGGTTCTCTGTCATCAATGTTACTTTCTGTCAACAAGCAGCACTATCATATATCATCAGCTCATTTGGCGGGTCTGCCTGCCAATCAAGGAGTATTTTTTCAGAACTTAATAGAATCATCAGCTCGTTTGACAAACATATGTCGACACAGGAGACTGATTTATCGCTTTGCATGCTTTGTAATACTTGTAAATCGGGGAGCTCATTGTAGGCTAAAACTCATATGTCTCTTTTACAATTCAATTAATAGAAGTATTTGGCCCATATCTCTTGATTTTATTAAAGTATGCTTTACGTCAACGGATTTTCATTGATGCATTAGTTTGTTAAGTTTATGTCTTTAAAGTCAAGTTACATATTAAACTGATTGATTGTCAACTCATTTACTGATTCATCGATACACTGAGTAAGCCATCGATTGGCTGTGAAACTTTGGCATATCAGAAAGGTTATCATAAATTATTTAAGTCCTGCGGCCAGGCAGGCATGGAAAAGAACTAAGGGTAGTGTTTGCCTACTCTGCCATAATCAATTGATTAGAAGTCAGTTTCATCAGGACATCTTACATGGATATCAATATGTCCTTATCAGGACATTTAAATTATTATTACACTGATGTCAACATGTCCAATTTTAAATCGTTATGTTTGCACGCACAAACATTGGCACGCCCGCAATCATTACACATCATATCGAGCCATTTGCACATCGAGGCAATCGGTGTCAAATTTACTGCAAACAATATTTTGGCACGCCCAGTGGGACTTGATAATCTTTTTGCCAAAAAGTCAATCAGTTGATGCTTAACAATTAATCTTTTGCTGTTGTCAGATGATACCACAGATAACGCGAAAGACTCGATCTAGCTTGACAAGGACACGCTCCGATCTAACACACTCTCTGGAAAATCTATCCACTGTCCCGCTAACTATGGAAGGGACTGACAAGATAGAAGAATTGACAACGGAGGTCCGCAACTTCCCTAGGGACCTTGAGGCCAAACAGGTAGAATGGTCAAATGTTGTCAGCAAGTTCGAAAACATGCTAGGCTCGGCCACTGCAGCCAGTCAGGCCAATACTGAAGCCAGCAACATTGTGAATTCGTCCCTGATGCATCTGGAATCGAAAATGTCTATGCTTGCTGAGAGCATCAATACCCTTGCCAACGGAATACAATCACAGGCCTGGACAGGGCCGCCCAAAAGCTCTATCGACAAAGGCAAGGGACCCGCGATACATATCGGGGGAAGTGGATCAAGGGATGAAACGCCCTACAAACAGGGCAACGGACAAACTAATGTCCTTGACAAGAAAGGAAGTACCTCCAAGGCCAGGTATCAACGCCCAGACTCGGGGGGCAGGTCGGAAGAGGAACGATCAGAGGCCATGGGATATGGCCCAGAGGGTCATCAGGCCATCTCATCGGCCTATGATAGAACAAATCGAGCCATGGAAGGTCAAGACGACCTGTTGACGATGAATCAGGCTCAAGAAATGTTCGTAAGGAGACAAGGGAATAGGGCATCAAGGTATAATAAACCTCATCCGGAATACATCGATCAGGTGCCGTTCCCGATGAACTACAGGGCACCCAACTTCACTCTGTTTTCAGGAGAAGGGTCTCAATCTGCCACCGAGCATCTGGCTCGATTTTCTCTGGAGTGTGGCAACTTGAAGTTAAAGTTGTTTCCTAACTCACTCACCGGCATGGCGTTCCACTGGTACGCCAACTTGAAACCAGGATCGGTCCCTGACTGGCCATCCATGGAAAAGGTATTTGTGATGAATCACTATCAAGCCCCGCTTGAAGTCTCTGTCATCGAGCTATCCAACATGAAGCAGCTGACAGGGCAGACAGTAGAGGAATACATGAAAGCGTTCATCAGGGCCAGAGGCTTCTGTGCCATACCTCTGCCAGAGAAAGAATGTATCAAGATTGCCATCCATGGCATGCATTTTGAATTAAGGAAAATCATGATGGCCCAATATCATGAAGACTTGTTTGAACTGACCGATCATGCGGTCCGATATGAAAGGGTCCTAAGGGATGAAAACAGGCGACAGCCCAGAGGAAATTACCACCAAGTGGGAATGGCTGACTCTAGTGAGGAGCCGTTAAACAGGTCGATGGAGCAGCCAGGTATTGAAATTGGGTTAGCTGAAGTGGTCTGTCCAAAGAACACTGTCTGTCAGGCTCTTGCAAAACCAAAAGAGCCTCAACCAGCTATCAAGGTGCCAAATAACTTGGTAAGAAGAGATGCTGAATACAAAACAGACCGCGAGAGACGCTACTCGTTTGATGTCTCCAAGACCGAGGCCATTTTTGATCAACTGTTGGCCGACAAGATCCTCAGGCTGAAAGGGGATCATGTGATACCATCTCCAATGAAAATTGCAGGTAAGACTTATTGCAAGTATCACGACGTATGGACTCACTCTACGAATGAATGTCTCGTTTTCAGGTGGATGGTACAAGATCACCTTGATAAGGGCATTTTAAGATTCGCCCCAGATTGGAAAATTACTAAACCGATGACGGTTGACACTAATCCTTTCCAACAGAACGAGGTAGGGATAAACATGGTAGGGGTGACAAATGGGACAGGAGAGCAGTATGCAGAGGGGGACCCACATCACTTACCCTCTTCGACGAATATGCAAATGGGATTATGTGCTAGATGCCATGCTGACTTGGCAACAGTACCATTGTTTGTGAATCCAAACATATATGGCCAGTACATGCCCTGGCCAAACACTGCACAAGGAGCATATCCTTATCAGGTGATGCCACAGCCACAACATCAGGTGATGCCACAGTATCAAGTAATGGTACCATCTCCAGCATCAACACCTTTGCCAGTACAGACAGTTCCACCAACAGGGGAGCCCCGTAGAGATCAGGCCATACCTAAAATGCCTCGACAGCCGCAGGAGGGTACTAGTCGTAACAACAGGATCAGGGGGAGATCACCCGGCAGATCACCAGTTAGGCAGGCCAGATCGACCGCTTATCACAGAGACAGGACCTATGGGCCGTCAACCAAAACAACATCGCCTGGTCAATATAGACCGCGAACTGTCCATACCCCTGCAAATACTCGAGTAGGGAGATGGGTACCCGTGAGGCATCCGAAATTTCCTGGGAATCAAAGGGTCGATCAGATGACCAGAACACAGTATCGGCGTTACTTGCACCAGAGGAAAGAAATCGAGATAGCCAAAGGGAAAGCCCCGATGAAACAGCGAACGGCAAAGCCACGTGATATAGAAATGAAGCATGGACAAGAGGCCAAAGAGGCCGAGGAGGCCGAACAGGGAGCTGTTTCCCCATGGCGGTCACCAGGGAAAGCCAAATATGGCACAATTGATTTAGAGAAGGAATTAGAAGAAGATGAAAATGAGCTTAGGGTGAAATTTGACAAAATCTTTGCCCGGAACGATGGTAAGCAAGGTGAGGCCGAATCTGGCCAAGCAATCGAGGAAAAAGCAGTCGACGAGAAAGCAAAAGAGGACGAAGAAAGTGGAACCCACCAGCCGTCAGCCGGTTCGGCAGTAATGCAATGTAACGCAGTAAGTTCTGAACTCGTCGATGTCATCGATGAAGAGTTGGAATACTTCACTGATGGAGTCTGGGACGAAGGAATGCCAGTGGTTCAAATGGCAGAGGACTTGGAAATGATATCGGTCGATGACAAGAAGGAGACCGATTGGGACAAGAAGGTAGAAAATATTTTCCAGAAACCACCTTCATTTATGGCTAGACACATCAGGCCATTGTATATATCAGGACATATCGACGGGAAGCCCATCGACAGAATGCTGGTCGATAACGGGGCCGCAGTCAATGTAATGCCAGCATCTACTATGTACAAGTTAGGCAAGGTCAGTGAAGACTTGATGGAAACAAGGGTGATCGTCAGCAACTTTACTGGAGGAAAGGCTGATACATTAGGAATCTTACCTGTCGAGGTAAAGATTGGAAAGACTAGCCTAAAGATTGCTTTCTTCGTGGTAGATGCTGCCACATCTTACAATGCGTTGTTGGGGAGAGACTGGATTCACTCCGCTTTATGTGTGCCGTCTTCTCTTCATCAATGTTTACTGATCTGGGGGGACGCCGTTGAACCAGAGATCATAATGGCCGACAACAGGCCATTTACTGCAAAGATCAATGCCGTCGAGGCGGCATACTATCGGGAAGATGTGGGACCTTATCGATTTGTCGGACAGGACAAATATGGACGACCTATGGAAGTCACATCGAGCAAGAAACTAACTCAGCTCGAAATGACTTGTCTCGCTAAGGAGTTAAGTCGGCCCTGCAATATCAAGGAAGAGGGGCCGCAAGAACAGAACAATCAGTCCTTATGAATTATACTGTTGATGATAAGGAACCATCGGCCTATAAGGCTGAGCAACTTGAAATAGATGAGATCGTTATCATCGGCCCAGAACAGGAAGCATGTGCCGATCTGATTCGAAAGTTTCGGGCCTATGTGGCCGAATGTTACACAGGCGATCTCATCTTCGAGGAAGAAACGCCAATATCAGATGGCGACGAAATTCAGTTAGAAGAATTAGGAACGGCGCCAGCCAAGCTTGATGACATTAAAATCCAAGTGCAAGATCCTGTCATCGAGATGGAGTTGGGCACCGAAGAGGATCACAGGCCAACATACATCAGCGCATTGCTGGATGATGGCCAGAAGGAATGATTGATTCAAGTATTGAAAGAATACAAGGATTGCTTTGCCTGGAATTATGACGAGATGCCAGGACTAAGCAGGGAGTTAGTTGAGCATCGAATTCCAATACTTGAAGGGTATTTACCTCGAAAACAGCCCCTGAGACGGATGTCAGTAGAAGTCTGTCAGCTGATCAGGGAGGAAATCGAGAAGTTGTTGAAGGCCAGTTTCATCGAAGTGGCCCGATATCCAGAGTGGGTTGCCAACGTGGTGCCCGTAATGAAGAAGAACGGCAAGATCATGATATGCATTGATTTCAGAGACCTAAATCTTGCATCTCCTAAGGATGAATACCCAATGCCAATGGCAGACATGTTGATCGATGCTGCCGCTGGCAATATGTTTTTGACTGCCGTCGACGGAAGTGCAGGCTATAATCAAATATTTGTGGCCATAGACGACGTACCAAAGTTGGCTTTTCAATGCCCAGGAGGAATAGGCACCTTCCAATGGAAAGTGATGCCATTCGGGCTGAAAAACGCTGGAGCCACTTATCAACGGGCCATGAACTGCATTTTCAGTGAGTACATCGATGACTTTGTCAAAATTTACATCGATGATATTGTGATCAAATCGACCAGTTACGAGGAACACTTGACACATTTGGCGAAGTCATTTGCCAAAATGAGAAAACATAAACTGAAACTTAATCCCTTGAAATGTGTTTTTGCAGTTGCATCAGCCAATTTTCTTGGCTTCTTAGTGCATCGCAAGGGGATTGAAATCGACAAGAACAAGTCCAAGGCTATCCTGACAGCCAAACCTCCATCAACGAAGAAGGAATTACAGCAATTCCTTGGCAAGGTCAACTTTCTAAGGAGGTTCATATCAAACTTGGCTGGAAAAACAAAGGTCTTCTCACCTTTGTTAAAGCTGAAGGACAAAGAAGAATTTTGCTGGCAAACGGAACATGAGCAGGCGTTTCAAGAGATCAAAGACAAACTGACTACGCCGCCTGTAATGATGCCGCCAGTCAAGGGGAAACCCTTGAAATTGTATATATCTGCCACAGAGGATACTGTCGGCTGATTTCTGGCGCAGGACGATGAGAACGGATTTGAGCGAGCTATATACTACTTGAGCAGGCACCTGTCAGAAACGGAACAGAGGTATACCCCGATAGAAAAGGTATGTCTTGCACTGTTTTTCTCTTGTAAGAAATTACGTCATTACATGCTTCCTGTTAAAGTATTAGTAATCTCTAGTATTGATGTTATTAAGTATATGATAGCTAAACCTGTAATGAGAGGAAGGATCGGCCGATGGGCTATCCAACTGATGGAATATCAATTGCAGTATGTACCGCAAAAAGCAGTCAAAGGCCAAGTATTGGCTGATTTCTTGGTTGACCATCCATGCATTGACATAGATCAGACCGTTCTAAAGGAACTGGACTTGATGACAGTGGAGATCAAGCCGTGGACACTGGCTTTCGATGGGTCAAGAACTGATAGACTGTGTGGGGCAGGTATTGTTTTGATTTCACCATCTGATGTTAAAACTAAGTTATCTATACAGTTTGATTTTGAATGTACCAATAATCAGGCCGAATACGAAGCCTTAATTATTGGACTAGAAATGCTAAGGGAGCTACATGTCAAATCTGTTACCATCGTTGGAGACTCACAGTTAGTTATCAGGCAAATTCAAGGTACATATAAATGCCGAAATCCTACTCTTGACAAATATTACTTGACGGCAATGTCTTTACTTTCAGAATTTGCTGATGTCACTTGTTATCACATAACGAGGGGACATAATAGTGAGGCCAACAGTTTGGCCCAATTGGCGACTGGTGTTGATCTTCCTGATGACATCGATGAATCTCATTACGTCGTCAGGAGACGGCACTGTCCATCGTTTATGTATCGGGATAATATTCTAACTGTCCTAAGTGTGTTTCAGGATCCTGATGACTGGAGAGAGCCGATCAAAAAATATCTGGCTTATCCGTCTGATAAATCATCTCGACAGACAAGGCTCAGGGCCGTCAATTATGTCCTGATGGGAGATCAATTGTTCAGAAAAGGCCATGACGGGGTGTTACTGTTATGCGTCGATCAGCAGGAAGCCATGAGAATTATGATGGAAGCACATGAAGGAATTTGTGGCGCCCATCAAAACGGACATAAGCTCGCATGGCTATTACGCCGATATGGTTATTACTGGCCAAAGATGGTGGGAGATTGTGTTCAATTGGCAAAGGGATGTGAAAAATGCCAACGATTTGGAGTCGTCCAGAGAATCCCTATCGAGGAGATGAACATGGTAATCAAGCCATGGCCTTTCAGATGTTGGGCCATCGATATAATCGGGGAGATACATCCATCGTCATCCAAACACCATCGGTACATCATTGTGGCTACAGATTATTTCACCAAGTGGGTAGAGGCCAAACCACTCAAACAGGCCAATCAGGCCGAAGTGATGAAGTTCATCAAGGATTTAATCATACATAGGTTTGGCCTGCCACAAACCATTGTCACTGACAGGGGGCTAATGTTTGTTGGTCAGGAAATCAAGGAGTTTGCCAGATCAATGGGTTTTGAATTGGTCCATTCGACACCTTATTATGCACAAGGGAATGGCCAAGCTGAAGCCTCAAATCGAGTCCTCAAAGATATCATTGCAAAGATGATCGAGGAAAACCCAAGAGCATGGCATCTGATGTTGTCAGAGGCACTATGGGCTTATCGGACCAGCAAAAGAACAAGTACAGGCACTACTCCATATAAATTGACTTATGGACAGGATGCCGTACTACCGATGGAAATAAACGTCCGATCGCTTCAGGTGATGCAACAAAATGAGCTGACACCCGAAGAATACACTGAAAGTATGCTCCAGGAGCTTGACGAACTGGACGAAGTCAGAGTTGCCGCGTTGGATAAAATCGAGGCACAAAAGAGGCTGGTTGCCCGTTGCTACGATAAAAAGATACGCAGGAAACACTTTGACGTCGGGGACTTGGTCTGGAGAACAGTTTTGCCACTTCATCAGCGTGAGAAAAAGTATGGCAAATGGAGTGCAACATGGCAAGGGCCATATGAAGTCTTCTCAGTAACTCGAGGAGGATGTTATATACTGAAAAAGCCAAACGGGGATCTTTGCAGAGATCCCATCAATGGAAGATACTTGAAAAAGTTCAGACCAACCCTCTGGGAAACAATGTGTCTGGAGCATCAGCAAGCTTTGGAGTTGGAAATTGAACGGCGCCAAGAGCACTTTAGTGCGCCGATACCTTTGTAAATATTAAGTTAGGTTTATTTTTAGTCTTGTTTTTATCTCCCTTTCTGTTTTGTTAGACTAAGTAAATTTTAAAATAGTATTAGCTGTTGCATTTATTTCTAAAATTGGCTAAATACTTCGTTTTTAATTAAGTCTTTGTTTTCCCTGATATCAACTTATTGCAGAAATGCATTTTTTACTGTCAATTGGGTTGATTTGATTTTAACTAGGTCTTGTCGACAAGGAAGTTTTGTTCATCCTTGCAAAATTAGTTTTTGGGCTGCAAATCTTTGGTACTTAGTTGGATTTGGTTTCAGTTTTAAAGAAAAACACACGATAAACCAAGCCAAAATAAAATCTACTAAGAAAAATAGTATGTGGCCATCAGGCCATTACATCTACGAAAACAGGAGATAAGAGAAGTCCTTGGCCGTCAAGCCATAACAAAAGCAAAATCCTAAACTACTTGGCACACTCGCCAAAATCAGTGGCTCGTAGGCCATAAAGTCAATGTTTACTGCAGGAAGTCCTGTGTGAATCGGCCAAGGAACCCCTTGAGGGCCGTCTCAATCCTGGCCTGATCAGCCGCGGCAGCGGCTGCTTGAGCAACCACTTGATCTTCAGCAGTTTTGGCTTCGGTGATCAAGGCATCTGTGTTGGCCAATTGATCAGTAATGGATTCGGCCTCTGCGGAAGCCGTCGTGATCTGGCCTCGAACAACATCCAACTGCCTTTGAAGCTCCTCGATGGCAGCAACCAAATCAGCCTCCGAGCCTTTCAGATTAGTAAGTGAATCACTGAGGCTGGATCCTTGGGCGTAGAGCTCTTCAAACTTGGAGAGAAGGGTCCCAAGAGGAGACTCATAAGAAGCTCTTGCCTTGATGGCCCGATCATTGTCCTTGAATTCACTCCTCATTTGGCTAAACTGTTGCGCAAAATCGGAGTAAAAGGCCACCTTGTCACGTGGGAGTTTGGCAGGGGACAGCTTGCTCATCAATTCATCAAGGGATGGTCCCATGTTGATCATCAGGACATCCAATGGCTGACTCTGATAGTTCGACAACAACCCTTTGAGATGAGAAATTTCAGCAGGGGAGAACAGAGCATGGCTCGATGACTCTGAAGCAGTCGATTGGGATTGAGAGGATGAACTCTGCAAGGATAGGGCACGAGTGTTGGCAAATCGAGCCAATGCTTGAGCTAGCCTGTGGGAGCTGTCCATTGCCTGACCAGATGGAGGAGTCTGAAAATTATAACAAAACAGGATAAGTGCCATGCAAATGGAACAAGGAGGTAAAAAACAAAGCAATGGTAAGACTAACCACATTTAAAGGAGGGGGAGCAGAAACAGGAGTAACTACAACAGGAACAGTCTGTGGCAGGATGACAGGCTTAGGATGTTGGAAGGCCGTCTCCCCTGATCCTCCACCAACATTGGTGTCAACGGGAGGATTTTCTGGAATAATCCTGGGTGATCGAGGGGTTGGAACCTCCACTCGTTGGAATCTCTCCCCATCATCTTCACTATCAGATGAGCTGACAGCCAATGTCCTAACCTTCTTGCGGGGCGGAGGATCAACTTTGATGGCTCGACGCTTGCCTTTCGAGCTCACCTCCTGGCAGAAAAGGAAGAATATCAAGGTAAGTTCAAAAAGAAAACAAAGTAAGTTAATGGGGACTACCTCCTCGTCAGAACTGCTCACGATTATGGCACTAGTGCCACCTCGTTGATGAAAGAGCCGACGAGAACGTCGGACATACAGGACAAGGGAATCAGTTACCTTGTCAGCGGAAGAGTGAGCTTCAGACTCCTGAATCGACTGAGAGACAGTGGGGGAAGAGGCCTGTGGACTGACTATCTGAAGGGGAACAGCAAAGGGTATAACAGGCTCCTTGACAGCCTTCTTTTTTCCAGCCTGAGAGGCCGACGGTTTCTTTCCTGCAAAGAAACGAGCATGTTATTATACAACAGTAATCAATAAACAAAAACAAAGGAATCTACCTGGTTGATCAAGGGCAATGGTACCCCCATCCTTGTATTCACACAAAATATAAATCTTGGACATAGTGTGGGGGTCATCAGCATGGTATCCCGTAAAGGAAACCTTGGAAATAGGCTGATGGCTACGACTAGCACCCGTAATAGAGACGGAAGCCGGAGCCACAAACCCAAATGGCTCGATAAAATCAGGGAGCAATGGGAGAGAAGGGCCGAGGGGTTTGTAAAATGTATACCAAGGAGGAACTTCACCAGGACCCCCTCGTTTTTTGGCTAACTTAGAATGAGCCAACCTGGCCCTACCTATTCTATCGTTTTTCAACAGCTCAAAATTAACGGCGGCTTCCTCAAACACTCTATCTCTATTATCAGGGTCCCAAGTCACATTGTAAAATTTTTCAAATCGAGAAATGATAGCCAATTTACCTTTCTTGGACGCCTTGACAAGGGCAGCAGCAGATGGCTCAAGGAACGGGCCGTCACAGGAAATGATTTCAGGGTGATTAGGCACAGTGAACTTGGCTGCAGCAACATGAAAAGTGTCTGGGCGAGTGAGAACAAGGTAGCTATCCCACCACTTGATGAAATCGGGAGAGCTGGCAGAACTGGGATTGTACATCCTGAAGACGAAAGCATCGCGAGCTGTGCGCCAACACCTCCGCAACTCATCAAAACTATCCATATCCTGCAGCTCAACAAAATTGACATTTCTGTCAGCAAGGGACATGCCAAATCGAGGGATCATCTGCACAAGGCCAAATTGTCGAGCCACGTAGTGAGCAGGATAAAAACGAACGGAACACTTAAGAGGCTTCCGCTCCGTGGCTTATTTGGCCCCAGTAACCTTTAAACCAGCAGGGATATCCCTTGACGTCAAGAAACTGGCCCACATCTTCTGATAATCTCTTTGAGCGTCTGCTGACATCGATGGGGAGTAGACCGATAGCATAGGAGAGCAAAAAAACAGAAAATTAGGCTCGGGGCCCTTGACCTTGTTGTAAAATCGGGAGAAGAAGTAATAAAAGTTGAGGGGTTGTAGTGTTTGCCGAGCCACAAAACTGGCATATATTTCATTATCAACGGGGGCAGTGGTGAATGCACAAAAAACTGGGAAATAGGCAAATAACCATGCCTGAAGCAACCAGATAGGCCCCTGCAAGAAAACACATCTCGACGCCAAAAAGCCCTCAATACCCGCACAAAAACTGGAAAAAACAACAGGGCCTAAAGCCACTTTCTCGCCCCTAGCAAGACTAATAGCCATGGCATTGTACTCTTTGGTCACAGACAATGCAGAAGTACAGAAAATATATCTCGACAGCCATAACGTAAGAAAGTGGACATGTTCAATATGAGATACCTCGACGGTGTCAGCCAGACTTTTGTATCGGCCGATAATGGGGCCATAACTCAATAAAGTAGCGCCCTTTTCATCGACGGCCGCGGGGAAGTGAAATGCGTCATCTCCGGCCGATGGTTGGGGATCGACATAGCATCCGGTGGGCCCGAGGCCACTGATGGCCAAAATATCCAGAAGGGTTGGAGTCATCGGACCATAAGCAAAGTGAAAAGTGTTGTCGGCTTTGCACCAAAACTGCACCGCCGCTCGAATAAGGGGAAGGTTCAAAGATAAACCCACTTTGCAAAATTGAATGGCATCGTAAATCCCACAGAGACGCCAAACAGGGGCAAATGTTTTCTCCACCCTCCGACACCAGATCAGCCAGTCCGCGTGAATAATGGAACTAGCCCACGGCCACCCACGGGTGGTAGATTGAAAGGTAGTGGGGCTTTCAGAGAAAGGCAAAGCTTCTTGAGGGTAAAGGATAGGATGCTCCGCGGCAGGAGGCACATCGGCGGCCGAGTGGAATGGGCCGATGGTGGTGCCGAAAGGAGTTTCTTGAAGGACTTGGGTTGAGATATGTACATCCCGTAGGTTGACTTGTGCACCGGCCATGCTTGATTGAAAGAAAAAGCTTGATGTATGGTGGGTTATGGAGTATTTTGGAGAAGAAAAATTGGCTATGGAGGATTTGAGAGAGAGAAATCGGGTATGGAGGAGATAAGTGAAGGGTTGAGGGTGAGAAGGAGATATTAAAGAAAAAGGGTTTTCTTGGGAAGAGTAAGTAGGTGATTGGACTCTTTGAGGCCAATCACCTATCGAGTGAAAAGGGTGATAGCCGAAAAGGAGGAGAGAGGAGAGAGGGAGTTGACACTTGGCACAAAAATTAAGTGGCTAAGGGAGACTCTTGAGATTCCCAATAGATGCCAATGTCTTGAAGAGTTAGCCAATTATGGCTAACTTTAAATACAAAGGCATGCTCAATTAATGCCAATCGAGCCATAAAAGGAGGGAAATTTAGAAACTAAGTCTTATCTGATAAAATTTTATCATCAGCTAAAATTTAACAGATACGACTTACGGGGGGCATTGTTTGTACCCAAAAAATCACCCTCGATTGATCGAGGAATAGTAGCGTGATAATGGGCCGAACCCAATAAATAGAGCCAAGTGAATTGGATCAGGATCGAACCTACTCTGATCCAGAAATCAATCTGACCGAAATTAAACAGGTCACGAGCCCAATGAGAGACACGGCCCAATTTTATAATTAATTAGTTTGGCTAAAGTGCAAATTAATTAATGGATAATTTAATTAATTCATGGGCCGAGATTGATTAATTAAGCCAAACAATGGCTAAGAACAAAGAGGCCCAATGAGCCTAAGGGATTATGTTGGCCATAGTGGTTTAATTAAATTAATTAAACCAATTAGTTAATTAATTGGGACAAAGATTAGTGATTGGCCCAAATAATAATTAAGGCCAATAAACCAAGTAATTGATTAAGTAATTAATTACAGTTATCACATAAGGATTAATGGGCCGATTACTTCCAACCGATCCAGAACAGCCCATAAATCAGCCGATGAAAACGGCCCAGTAATCAGAACGGCCATGGCCCAGCCGATGAAATCGGCCCAGGAGGAAAAGGGGTGGTTAATTAATTATTGAGATAATTAATTAAAATTAGAGATAAAGATAAAGCCAAATAAGTAGTTGGCTTAGTAACAACTTCCTTAATTATCTCATAATCAGTTACCGACACTAACTGAACTGAAATTCAAACTGGCAGCACACGTTTTCTCTCACAACTGCCATACACACGAAAATTGAACAGGAAGAAGAAAGAAGAAGCAACTGCCAAGAGTGGGGGGAAGTGGAGAAAAACAAGGGTAGTGGAGATAGTGGGGAGATAGGCCATCAGCCAGTCAGTTTCGGCCATCAGCCAGTCAGTTTTCCAGCCATCAGCTTATAAATATCAGGAGGCTGCCATATTCAACAGACACACAACTCAATCAATCAACAAATCAGTCTACACTGAAATCGGCTCAACGCCTCTCCGGAAGTCCAGCGCACGCTGCTTCTACCGTCAGTCAGCACTGCCAATTCCTTGACATCAATCGTCAATCCTCAGCAACCAGCAGGACATGGCCGCCTGAAGTCCAGCACCGCCGCTCAAAGTAAGCCGCAAAGCTACTTCCGCCGTCAGCAAAGCTGTCTCGAGCGAAACCCTTCGATATCAAGCAAAATAGCAAGCTGCAACGTCATGTAAGTGCCCACGTAGTTACATGGCAACCTCGTCAAGTAGCCATCTGCTTGATGAGTCCGCTGTCAAGTAGCCATCTGCTTGATAGCAATCGGTTGAGTAGCCATCTGCTCAATTGATGCCCTTTCCAGCGGTCACCCGTTGGTCAGGAGCCCGATTGGTAGCCATCTGCCAAGGTTGGGCGACCCATTGATGATGGTTCTCTGTCATCAATGTTACTTTCTGTCAACAAGCAGCACTATCATATATCATCAGCTCATTTGGCGGGTCTGCCTGCCAATCAAGGAGTATTTTTTCAGAACTTAATAGAATCATCAGCTCGTTTGACAAACATATGTCGACACAGGAGACTGATTTATCGCTTTGCATGCTTTGTAATACTTGTAAATCGGGGAGCTCATTGTAGGCTAAAACTCATATGTCTCTTTTACAATTCAATTAATAGAAGTATTTGGCCCATATCTCTTGATTTTATTAAAGTATGCTTTACGTCAACGGATTTTCATTGATGCATTAGTTTGTTAAGTTTATGTCTTTAAAGTCAAGTTACATATTAAACTGATTGATTGTCAACTCATTTACTGATTCATCGATACACTGAGTAAGCCATCGATTGGCTGTGAAACTTTGGCATATCAGAAAGGTTATCATAAATTATTTAAGTCCTGCGGCCAGGCAGGCATGGAAAAGAACTAAGGGTAGTGTTTGCCTACTCTGCCATAATCAATTGATTAGAAGTCAGTTTCATCAGGACATCTTACATGGATATCAATATGTCCTTATCAGGACATTTAAATTATTATTACACTGATGTCAACATGTCCAATTTTAAATCGTTATGTTTGCACGCACAAACATTGGCACGCCCGCAATCATTACACATCATATCGAGCCATTTGCACATCGAGGCAATCGGTGTCAAATTTACTGCAAACACTTACTATACAAAATAATATTTTTATTCTATTTTTTAATTTCACCAAATAATATATTTCTTTTTTCCTACTAGATTAAAGTTTGGCTGAAATGCACCCAATAGTTACAAATTTTTACTGCATTTTATGTCAAGGGTTTAATTAAGAGAAGAAATTCGTCTCTCTCTAGTTTTTTTTTTTTCCATTTATTAAAAACGTCATAAACTTCTTTTTCTACTGTTCTACGACTTTTTTTGTATATGTATAAATTCCACATCATTCTCATACCAATACCACTCGTTCTCATAACGACTATAATTAATTAATTTTACCCATTTCCTTATCTAATTTTTTTCCATAAATTAAAAAGATATTAGAAAGACTTTTTCAGTAATTCATAAATAATTACTGAAAATAGTGGGACACTGTAGTTGGACTATGGGAAGACGTAGACACCAAACAGCTTTACAGACCAGCTAATTATTTGGCTTTGATCCATTCCTCAAAAAGGTCTCGAATGGTAAATAATTGGTCCCAAACAAAAAAATTATTTAATTAAGATTCAAGAATCCTCTATTTTAATTTTTTGTAATCGAAAGACTACGATAAAATTAAATAACACTAGAAAAAACAATATTCATTGGGATGTGAAAGTCAAACGTCTAAAACAATTTCTTCAGTCGTTACTGGTTGGGGTTTTAGTAATTAGGCATCTCCAATGGTTACATGGGGCTCCGGCGGCTCCCCCGAGCCCTGCTTAGTCGTCTCCAATGGTAGGGCTTCAAAATGAAATTAATTTCATTTGAAACAATGACCACTCTCACCTATAATTTTAATTTTTTTATTATTAATATTAATAATACTAATAATAATTTTATTAATATAATTAAATTAATAATAATATTTAAATATTAAAATTAAAGAGAGTAAATAGTCACGAAATTAAAATTCATACATAATAGGAAATACGATAAACAAGGAAAAGAAATACAACAAACAACATAGGAAACAAGAAAGGAATTATAATAAAAAAAATTATAATAAAATGTTAAGTTAAGTTTCTTAAATTATAATATTCTAAGTTAAAACAAATTAAAGTTAAGTATTTAAAAACTAATAAATTTCACACAATAATAAATTAATGTTAAGTTTCGAAAATTAAAGTTCATTTAAATTTACAATTATATTATAAAACTTCCATTTGTTCTTAAAAAAAAAGTTTAATGTTACATTTTGGAATGAACATAATGTTTCTTCTTCAAAAATCTCCAATGGTTTCTCCTTCATGCTTTATACTACTAAGCTCATTCAAAATTGATCTTTAAACCAATGTGGGATAATAACTTAATCTACAAAGAAGGAACTATCCCACATTGGTTTGAAGAAAATATTGTAGTGTACTTCTATAGTATAAACATAAAGAGAAAAACATGTATATGCATAACTTTTTACTTAAAAATAATTAATTTTAATTTATTAAAACCTTTTAAATTAATTAAAGAAAACTAAAAAAAAAAGAAAATTCATTGGGGCGCGTCTGGAACATGCGCCCCTATTTTGGGGCGCTTTCCAGACGCGCGCCCGGGGCTTTGGATAGGGCTCCCGTGAGCCCTGCCCCGAGCCCTGTGCTCCCCCTCCGACAAGCCACCCCCCCGACCCCTAACCATTGGAGATGGTTTTTTCCCGGAGGCCCGAGCCTCCCCCGGCCCCTTCGGCACCATTGGAGATGGCCTTATATGCTCAATTTGGAAGCAGGGGAGGAGAGAGAAAGTGAAGAGAGAGAAATACTGAAACAGTTACTTTGGGTTCAGAACTGAAGTAAATGTACGTTTGTTGTGGAGGGTCTGAAAGCCTTTAATCTGTTTGCAGAAATAACAGAGAGAAAGGTGGTTATTTCTTTGATTGACAAAGCTGTGACTTTGTAATTTTTCTTGAAAAAATTCCATATACTATCACCTCTTTTTACTTGGATATTAATTGGGGATCCGGGTTTATGTGTTGTTGATGACATTCTCGATTTCATAATCAATTTTGGTCGAATATCTTCTGGTTTATTTTCAGAATTTCATCTTCTTTGCATTCTGAACAGTGAAAAGTTCAACAAAATCTGTAGGTAACCCATTATGTTTGTTAGTCAGTTCATGTTCATATACTCCAGCTGGGTTTTCGACGTCTGAAGTAAAGCTTCAAGAAATGTCGAATCTAGGTTTACTTGATCTGGCGCAATATTCACCTTTACGCCCCCCCTTTTTTTATTTAACTCAAATATGTTCTTTGAGTTTGAATTTCCGCCTTGTTCTTTCCCTCCTTAAATTAGGGGTGTTTTGATTTTTGAAAGCAAAAGGTTTACAGCTTTTTCTGGCGTTGAATCCTTTTGCTTTTCTGGGATTTAGGGTTTGAATTAAGACTCCTTTTTTCTGGGTTTTGTAGTTGGGCTAAACCCAAAAAAGGATATCCATTTTGCTACTTTAGTTAATTGCATCTCTCTTTATTAGATTGATTGTATACAATTGTGGAAGGGAAAAAACAAGGTGGAGCTTTAATGCATTTTTCACTATGGAAGCCATTATCTCAATGTGCTGCTCTAATCTTGGACAAAAAGAGCAGAAGAAAAGACGGGTCTGAACATTCAACTGAAGAAATCGAAACCAACTCATCAATTCTGAGAAAATTACAAGAGCACAAACTTAGGGAGGCTCTTGAAGAAGCATCTGAAGATGGGTCCCTTGTTAAATCCCAAGTCATGGATTCTTCCGAGTCAATGGCCAACCAAGACGAGGGCTTGGGCAGATCACGGTCACTTGCGAGAATAAATGCCCAGAAAGAATTCCTCAAAGCCACTGCCCTTGCAGATGACCGAAAATTTGAGTCAGGCGATTCAATTCCACAGCTTAATGAGGCTTTCTCAAAATTCCTCACAATGTACCCAAAATATGAGTCTTCGGAAAAGATTGATCAGTTAAGGTCAGATGAGTATTCACATCTATCTGGTGTTGGTTCAAAGGTATGCCTCGATTGCTGTGGATTTGGATTGTTTTCATCTTTACAAACTGTTCATTACTGGGAATCATCTACTTTTAGTTTGTCTTAAATTACTGCCAATTTGAGTAATCATGCTTTGTATGGAGGAGCTGAAAAGGGTATGGTTGAACATGATATAAAATGTAGAATAATGGATTATTTGAACATTCCTGAAAATGAGTATGGCCTTGTTTTTACCGTGAGCCGTGGCTCTGCTTTTAAACTGCTTGCTGAGTCTTACCCTTTTCAAACGAACAAACGGTTGTTAACTATGTTCGATCACGATAGTCAATCGGTGAATATGATGGCTCAGAGTGCTAAAGAGAAAGGTGCTAAGGTTCATAGCGCGTGGTCTAAATGGCCTACTTTAAAACTCTGTTCAACTGATTTAAGAAAGCAAATTTCAAACAAGAAGAAGAGGAAAAAGGACTCTGCAACTGGTATTTTTGTGTTTCCTGTTCAGTCCAGAGTCACTGGTGCAAAGTACTCTTACCAGTGGATGGCATTGGCTCAACAAAACAATTGGCATGTGTTACTTGATGCTGGGGCTTTGGGTCCGAAAGACATGGAATCTCTTGGATTGTCTTTGTTCAGGCCAGATCTCATTATTACGTCATTCTACAGAGTGTTTGGGTATGACCCGACTGGATTTGGATGCCTTTTAATCAAGAAATATGTGATGGGAAGCCTTCAAAATCAGTCTGGTCATGCTGGTTCTGGTATGGTCAAAATCACACTTGTTGTTCCTCAGTATTTGAGTGATTCGATAGATAATTTCCCTGAATTTGGTGAAAATGAAGAAGTCAAAGTCGATTCCGAAGCTCGGCCAGTATCCAAATTGCCGGCATTTTCTGGTGCATACACTTCTGCTCAAGTAAGGGATGTATTTAAGACCAAAATGGACCATGATAATAGTTCCGACACCATTTTTGAAGAAACTGAGAGTATTTCTATGGGGGAAATGATGAAAAGTCCCGTTTTCAGTGAAGATGAATCATCAGATAACTCATTGTGGATCGATTTGGGTCCAAGTCCACTAGGGTCCGATAATGCCGGTCATCATTCAAACAAACACATAATTTCCTCTCCACTGCCACCAGCTTGGTTTTCTAGTCAGAAAAATAATAAGCTTACATCTCCAAAAGCCGCAAATTTATTAAACAGCCTAATGTACGACAAGGAGTCAAACCACGTATTGTCATTTGATGCTGCAGTTAGGTCAATTTCTCAAGAATTAGACCAATTTAAAGAGATTCGTGAAGAAGAGCAATGTGGGACCCCATATAATCGACAGTTTCAAGAAATTGAAGAGGAACCTGAAATCAACAAATCAATTAGCGTTCAGAAAGAGAGTGCGATAAAAAGAGAAACGGATGGTGGATTTAGATTACTAGAAAGAAGAGAAGGAAATAGAATTGCTGGTGGCAGGTTTTTCGGAATAGAAGAAACGGATCATTCTGGGAGTAGGGGAAGAAAGATCTCGTTTAGCACACATCTTAGCCAAACTCATGAGCCAGGAGAATTATCTCCCACTAGTGTAGAAGATGATGACTATATAAGTAATGGAGAATATGGTGATGGGCAAGATTCGGAAAGGGGTGAACCGGAGATAATATGCAAACATCTCGATCACATAAACATGTTGGGTCTAAACAAGACAACCTCAAGACTTCGGTTCTTGATCAACTGGCTTGTGACATCATTGTTACAACTAAATTGTCTGGTGGCAATGGAAAAGAAAGTGCACCACTTGTTCATATTTACGGTCCTAAAATTAAATATGAAAGAGGTGCATCAGTTGCTTTTAACGTGAGGATCAACATAGGGGTTTGATTAGTCCGGAAGTTGTTCAAAAACTAGCCGAGTCAAAAAGGATTTCTCTTGGTGTTGGGATACTTAGTCATATACAGATTTTAGATAGTCATAAACAACATCGTGGGTCGTTGAGCATTGACGATACTACCCTTTGCAAGCCAATGGAGAATGGTAGACATAGTGGTAAAAGTGGATTTATTAAAATTGAGGTTGTGACTGCTTCACTTGGGTTTTTGAGTAATTCTGATGATGTGTTTAAATTGTGGGCATTCGTGGCTAAATTTCTTGACCCTGGATTTGTAAAAGAGGGTGCTCTTCCGACTGTTAAGGAGGAGATTGAAGAATGAGTTTGTAGAGGAAATTTTGGCTCGGATTCTTTTTGCTCCCTCATGCGTATTTGCTACAAGCGGGTGAATTTTTTCATTCTTGTTTTGTTATTGCTTCTTTACGTTGTGGGGAGGTTCTTGTAGAGTTGGTTCAGAAAATTTGTATCATTTCTGATTTTAGTGATGAATTAAATCAGATACAAATTAATCATGAAATCCAATCGTCCACAATGAGTTGTTGACCAATGTGCTATCTGGTGTATAATAATCATCGATTATATTTTGGTCAATTTATACTGCATACTGTTCTCTACTTAAAATTTTAACTTGGGACCTCATCATTGTCTCATTCTTGAATAGAGAATTCTCATTTTTATGCTTATATATATATGTCCTAAAGGCCTGCTTGATTTCTCAGCAAATGTTCCGGTAGGTTTTGTCTTCATTCATCATGTATGAAGTAAGATTAGGTTGTCTATATTCTATCATTATAGTTATAATTTAGTCATTCTCAGAAAATAACTTACATTTGCTTAATAAATAAGTCAGATACTAGTATTATGTTGCCTGCCTATAATTCCAACTACCCGGATTTACAAATCCATTAACACAATAGATATCAACTACCAGATAAAGGAAGATAAGCAGATATTGTCTTGTGCCTTTATATTAAAAGTTATAGTTGATGTAGACGGTACAATTCAAATTTTTGAAGTATAGAATCTTGTGCTGCTATACTAAGGTGGTGTTTTGAACCACTTATTAGTAGTGATTTACTGTTTTTTTCTTTCAAAAAGCTATTTTGGATTGTTTTCTATAACAAAACAACTTAAGCTTCTCTTATAAAAAGCCATGAACCGTACAAAAGTGAGAAGCTGATGGTTGGCGGCTTCTAGCTTCTAAATGGCACTTTTGTAAATTATTCAAAGTTTGTTTGGACAATTTTATCCTTGTCATTTAAATGTTAATCCATTTTTGCCCCTCAATTCTATTTACCTTTGTTCAGATCTATCTTTAATTCATTCTCTTTTCTTCTTTCTTGTTTCAATTAATTCCCTTATTTATGCTTAATTGACTGATGGGCGACATGGTAGAAGAGAATTTACTGGAGAAAATTGAGGGTTCGGTTGGTTTGCAATTACTCCCCTTAAATTCAATCAAATAAAGAAGAAAGGGATTGACGGCAGGAGAGAGAAGAAGAGAATAATTCTAATACTGTTCTAGAGTTGTTTACGTTTTTTTTACCAATATATTTGAGTCATCAATTTGAGGGCATTTTAGTCTTTAAACTAAAAATTGTGGAAGTTGATGTGTGTTATACAAAACACCTCAATTTGGACTAAAAACACTTAAAACTCTAAGATTGCAAACACCAACAACTTTTGATTATAAGTATTTTTTGGACTTTTTTCAACAATCTCTAAAAAAGCAAACTATGAATCTATTGAAAACACCACCTAAAAGTTATAGTCGGTAGCAACTGTGCAATCCAAATTTCATAACTACACAACAACTTAAAAGCCACATTTCGATTGTGCAGATCCACACCTTGAACATCTCTGTTAGGGCAATTGTAGTCATACCTAAGCCAACAATCCCATTCCCAGAAATTGTTATGCTGAGAGTTGGCTATGTAATCATGGTTCTGATACCAATTGTAGAATCGAGCGTCAGGCGCAAGTATCAGGTTTTGATCTTGCAAACCCTCATAAGCATCTCTTGTGCGAAGACAATTATTTTCATACCTAAACCAAACAAAAAGTTTGTTTGACGTTATTATAATACTATTTTACATATCGTGTTCAATTTGGCAAACTAAGAAAGAAATTATTTAAATCATGTTATTACACAATTTTACACCATAACATCCATTTCCAACCTACCACGTTTTATTAATCTCAAAAGAAAAAGAAAAAGGAAAAGAGAAAAGTATGCATGGAGAGAATATAAATTCTGAAAAAGACTCAAGTCCTATATGGTAATACTAGTTAATATCATTGTTGGGCCACACCATTCAATATTGTTTGCCATAGAGATGATGATTTGAAGTACTTAAATCATTATGCTATTTTATAGATTCTGCCTTCCAGGAGGGCTTGATTGCCACCATTCTTTTAAGACATGCATATTATTAAACCTCAACAATTTCCTCGATAAAACAACAAAATATGAGACCATTCAAACAACTAAAGGACCTTTTTCAATAGGCAAGAAAAACTTGATAAAGCATAAAAAGGGAATTCTGCATTTGACAAAAATCTTACTTTAAGTCGCTGAAGAAAAGCAAGTATTTGAAAAGGAGCTTTGCATGGGTAGTTGCTGACAGTCATTTCATTGACATAAATTATGACCAAAATCATAAATACATAAATAATACTTCATGAAACATATGTAGTAGTTAGAAGGGCACATAGCGCGCGCTACAGCGCAACAAGGCGCAAACCCGTCGCCTCGCTGCGCCATGTGCACCTGATTTTTTCTTAGCGCGTGCTATGTGCACAATTTGGTGCTATAGCCCATAACGCCAAATAGCGCACTAACTAAGGAAAGTCGAAAAAAAAAAAAACTTATCTGAAAATTATGTAAATTGATTGCGTAACTAATTTTGGGTTTTCTTAGTATAAGATGATAGATGTTATTCATTTATTGATGTAGACACTATAATGATTTCTACCGTCTGACTGGAGTAGCGAAAAAGCATTGATACTCTAAACATCATAAATTTTTTGAAGGATCTTGGTGAAGTGGGTGGATGCATCATTTCTCATGCTCCAAGGACTAGGAAAACCCATTTGACAATTGTTTTCATTGAAACATATTTAAAACTATTTCCAAACTGTCGATCGGTGGTTAATGCTCCGGCCAGTATGCTTCTCACTTTGGAAGAAGATTTTGAAAAATAAACCGTGGATTTCCCATTCCATAACCTCAATAATCCGAGTTCATGGGCAAGGAGAACAAGAATGCTCTCGGAAGTCTCGCAGGGTCCAAACACCCAAACAAGGACACAATTCGTATGGTGAAGATATATTCATGGAACACATGGTGAAGCATTTTGGGGATCAACTATAGTTTGTTTGAGAAGTTGGCTGGGGAGAAACATATTGAAGAGAAAGAGAGATATTGTCCATGAGAAAACTGAAGCTATAAGGAAAATACTCCTTCAAAAGCCTTGACTGGTTGTTCTGGATGAAGGTCATACTGCTCGCAATCAAAGGAATAACATTTGGAATACTCTCCTGAAAATCCAGACTGGGAAACGGGTCATTCTCTCTGAAACTTTTTTTCAAAATAATTTTGGTGAACTCTTCAACACATTGCGCACCAAATTTTCTCTTAGCACGTACTATGTGTGCAATTTGCGCTATAGTCCGCGCTATTTAAGGAAAGTAAAAAAAAAAACTTACATAGCTGAAAATTATGTAAATTGATTGCATAACCAATTGTGGATTTTCCTAAAATAGGAGTATGATAAAGTGTGACAATTGTTTTCATTGAAACATATTATAACTATTTCCAGACATGTTTTCATCATAAAATGAAACGTTGATTTTCCATTCCATAACCTCAATAATCCGGAGTTCATGGGCAAGGAGAACAAGAATGCTCTTGGAATTCTCGCAGGGTCCATACGCCCAAACAAGGATACAATTCGTATGGTGAAGATATATTCATGGAACACATGGTGAATCATTTTGGGGATCAATAGAAACATATTGAAGAAAGAGAGACATTGTTCATGAGAAAATTGAATCTATAAGGAAAATACTTCTTCAAAATCCTGGATTGGTTGTTCAGGATGAAGGTCATATTGCTCTCAATCAAATGAGTAACATTTGAGAATACTCTCCTGAAAATCCAGAGTGGGGGTCATTCTCTCTGGAACTCCTTTTCAAAATAATTTTGGTGAACTCTTCAACACATTGCGCACCTGATTTTCTCTTAGTGCGTGCTATGTGTGCAATTTGCGCTATAGTCCAAAAGCCCATAGCGCCAAATAGCGCGCTATTTAAATAAAGTCAAAAAAATCTTATATAGCTGACAATTATGTAAATTGATTGCATAAGCAATTGTGGATTTTCCTAAAATAAGATGATAAAGTATGACAATTGTTTTTATTAAAAAAAATTAAATCTATTTCCAAACATGTTTTCATCATAAAATCAACCGATGATTTCCCATTCCATAACCTCAATAATCATGAGTTCGTGGGCAAGGAGAACAAGCATGCTCTCGGAATTCTCGCAAGGTCCAAATGCCCAAACAAGGATACAATTCGTATGGTGAAGATATATTCATGGAACACATGGTGAAGCATTTTTGGGATCAACTATAGTTTGTTTGGGAAGTTGGCTAGGGTGAAACATATTGACAAGAAAGAGAGACATTGTCTATGAGAAAATTGAAGCTATAAGGAAAATACTTCTTCAAAAGACTAGATTGGTTATTCTGGATGAAGGTCATACTGCTCGCAATCAAAGGAGTAACATTTGGAATACTCTTCTGAAAATTCAGACTGGGAAACGGGTCATTCTCTCTGGAATTCCTTTTCAAAATAATTTTGGTGAACTCTTCAACACATTGTGCACCTGATTTTCTCTTAGCGCGTTCTATGTGTGCAATTTGCGCTATAGTCCAAAGCCCATTGCACCAAATAGCGTGCTATTTAAGGAAAGTAAAAAAAAAACTTATATAGCTGAAACTTATGTAAATTGATTGCTTAACCAACTGTGGATTTTCCTAATATAAGATGATAAAGTATGACAATTGTTTTCATTGAAACATATTTAAAACTATTTCCAAACATGTTTTCATCAGAAAATGAAACGTTGTTCCCATTCCATAACCTCAATAATCCAGAGTTCATGGTCAAGGAGAACAAGAATGCCCTCGAAATTCTTGCAGGGTCCAAACGCCGAAACAAGGCGTTTGTACCCGAAATATTTTCCCAGTTCGAGGCAAGCCAAACATAAAAACAAGCAAACACAAGGATACAATTCATGGAACACAGGTTGAAGCATTTTGGGATCAACTATAGTTTGTTTGGGAAGTTTACTATGGAGAAATATATTGAAGAGAAAGAAAACAAGAAGAGAAAGAGAGACGTTATCTATGAGAAAACTGAAGCTATAAGGAAAATACACCCTTTCTAAAGCCTGGACTGGTTGTTCTGGATGAATCTCATACCGCTCGCAATCGAAGGAGTAACATTTGGAATACTATTGATGATGCGCAGGAAAACAAAATTCATTCTAGAGCTTGTCTGTCTTAGCATGGCAATGAGAAAATTCAACCTCTAGAACTAATAAAGGGCGGATGGAAAGAAAGTTAGAACAAAAGCAGCGAAGACAAACGTTGTGAATAAATTCAATGATCCTCTAAGTGAAGCAAAAGTCATGCTTGCCTCCATAAGGTGCTCTTCTGAAGGGGCTTCAAGGGTAGTTCTATTTCTATTGTGATGTTTGGAATCCCTCAGACAAAGGACAAGCAATATGCCGTGCACATAGAATTGGGCAAAAGAAGTTTGTTTATACCTACCATTAGATGCCTTCTGGGACGACTGAAGGTGATAAGTACTGCAGGCAAGAGGAGAAAAGGTGATTTTCGGAGCTAATGTTCTCTGCCTCTTCAAATGAAAGTAACAAACAAAAGAGTCAAGTTGTCTTAACCAAGGACATGACCTGGAGGAGATGGTTGGTCATTCAAAATTTAAAGAAATGTTTGTGAAGATTATAAATCAGTCAAAGGAAACAAACTTAATTTAGACTTTTGGCCTCACATCTTGATGATCACTTGACTAATCTGATTTAATTATTTGAAATATATTTTCTTCCAAGAGAAATGCAGGAAAAATCAGTGGTTTATTAACCATGGCGTCTTGCCCAGATGATCATGAGAACATTGACAAGGAATTTACTATGCACATAAATGTTGGGTGATGAGTAATATATCATGATGCTTATAGGTTAAATGCTTCTTTGTGTTTATCATTGATTGCAAATGTTAATTTCGACATAGGAGAATCTTAAATTTTGAAGCAAATGGAAGTAAATGTTCATCTAAGAAAGTAATTTACTTTCTTATGTCTATCGTGAACATAGTAGTCAAAAGTGCGAACGCACGCGCTTACACAGTGCGCCTCGCCTTGCGCAACCAATTTCTGGTTAGCGTGAGCCTTCATGCACAATTTGCACTATGGTGCAGAAGGCGAGGCGATCAAAAGTCACACATTTTGGGCAGATGTTAAAAGGCAAAAAAAAGGGGCGCGTTTTGTCGTTAAAATTTGTTACATTAATTTTGGCTAAAATTAGGTTAATTTGGACGAACTTTGTTGCATTATTTAATTGATTTTTCCCATATTTAGGTGAAATAAGGCATCTTTATTTAGTGGCTGATTTTATGCTTTATTGTTTTAAAATTTAGTAGCATTTTTTATGTTGTAGAATTATTGTATATCTACATGCTTCATTTTCAAAAATTCTAGCTCCAGAAGTCTTTACGCATCGTAATGCTATGCACCATTAACTACTATAGTCATGAAATAATGGATTGTAAACATGGTATAATAAGCCTTGCCAGTTTTATGTACAAAAGACAACAAACTTTTAATGTTTTTCATTTAGAATTAAGATTGTCGGTCTAATGTACTTTGATGTTCAACTAAAAGTAGAGTTGCACTTCACCATTATAAACCATGATCATGACTAAGAATCGATCATCTTTAGAAGAAACGCAGTCTCCATTGCTGACTCCTTGCATTGCAAATATCTGTTTTCCTCGACTATATCAGTTGTTAAATTAAGCAGAACCGGGCGTCTAGGATCATAAATAGTATATTCCCTCACTCGTGCAACCCATTTTGCTGCTTCCCAGACCCCAAACCTGATAATCATTAAAAAAAAAATTGTTGAATATAAAATAAATTAAATTATTCTCAAGACCTTAAAACACTTTAATTCTTCCAAACTAAACTCTAAAACCATCCAATTGATAGATACAAATTACATTTGCAGAAACAAACATCAGCTGATAAAATTACCTTGTGTTAAAAGATGATGTCACCAGAACGGCAGGGTATAGTACGTCTTTCTTGATATTATCATACGGAGAATATTCACGAATAGCACGAAAATCTTCAATGTCCCCAGGGTAGCCAAACTCCTCATAGTCAGTCGGAATTAGTGGTAATATAGGTTTCAGAAGGGTGTTACTTGGATCTAAAAACGGAACCTAAACAAGGAATTAAAAAAATATTATACTACTATGTGTCAAATATTTCACATTTTAAGCTCAATTTCAAAATGTGTTCGAGTTTGAATCACCTTCAAAACAGCAGCTCGAAATAGATCCGGATCAAAGTTGATAGCTGAAGCAACCAACAATCCACCAGCACTGTATCCCCAGCCACCTAGTTTGGTTTCTTGCACAAACTCTCTTTCAATCAGAAACTTAGCACAAGCTATATAATCTTTGACAGAATTTAGTTTCTTTGTTCCCCTGCCATCCTGATACCATTTTTTACCACCACCTCCTCCACCTCTGGATATTAAGATCATTGAAGGAGTCAGATTAAGGCAATTAATAGTTCAGCTCGTCTTTTTGAAATAAAAACTATACGGAACCTGATCTTGGTATACCAAGTGTTTTGTATTGGCGAAGTCCTTACTGTTTATATAGAGTGGTTTACCAAACCGTGTACATTCCTAATAAGAACATTAAAGTAAAGATATAGAGTGATGAATAACAAACCTAACATCGGCATATGCGATGACCCAACCACGATCAAGAAGGCTTTTAAGCTCATTTCGCCACCGTTTGTCGAGTGTCTCACCGTATGCTCCATGTACATGAAGTAATCCAGGACTTTCACCATTTTTTCTCCTGTGGCGTGAATACAATATAGTCAGAGGAACCAAAACCCCATCATGTGAAGGGACATCATATTCTTCACAGGCATAATACTCAGATAGATCATTCCATATGCGATCATCATCAGCGTCACTGCTAGAGAAGTTTTTGGAGAATGATGACTTCTGACTACTGCTAACAGAAGATGCTGATCCATATAAAACTCGTGTTCTTTCATGAAGCAAGTTTTGCTGTTGAATAATAGTCCATTTTCCATTTAGTACATCATAATCAACTATTGCATCTGGCATCTGGGAAAACGAAAATAAAATTGTATAAGTAAGCTTTATAGGAAAAAATTGATACTAATTATGTCTTGGACAAAGCAACTTCCCCACATAACAAGGACCATATAATTAAGAATAACATACAAAACCTAACTAAATTTAAATGAATTGCTTTTACTACTAGAAATTAATGTACAAGGGCAAAAAAGATTAATTGAATCACCATTTACATACCACAGGTGATGTTATTGTAAAGCGCATGGTTGAAGAATAGAAGTCGTAATTTGGTCCTGGCAATATTTGGGATACGTGATCTGGAAGTGGCAAAATCTGAAGATTGAAGTCTTTGAGACGAGCTCCTGCCTGCCAAATCAGTAAAGGAAACTTAGAAGTACTAAATTTAATAGCTATGGTGCCAGCGTGCCAGATAAATGTGACACTTAATATAGCTAGTGTTTATGTAATTGAAACTTCAGCCATAACATCACATAACATTAAATGAAGGAGAAAGTAAATGGCCTATTTACATGAACATTAGTAGTGAGATCATAAACTAGTATCAAATATTCAAATGGAAACATACAAACAATAGTAACAACATCAATTAAACTTGGAATGTATTAGATGCGTATTCTAAAGGATTAGAAGGATGTGATACCTTTGCATTACTCAGAGGTAGAGAAATCGAACACAGTCTATATTTTCGTCCTTCTCTTACAATAAGAACCAAATGTGACTCACAGAAATCAACATCCTCAATAGCCCACTGTTGGTCATCGACGAAAACATTCTGCAAATGATCATGGAATAAGATTAAGGAACGTGATTGAGAGAATTACAAATATATAAAAGGTATGGAAATCATGCTAACCTCCCACTTCCTTGGACTGCAGGAAGAGACAACAGGACTACGTAATAGGTAATGGTGATCAACAGGTTGGCCATTCTTAGCAGCGTCTGTAAAGAGGTAAAGATATCCTTTATGATGCTCAATGATACAATGAGCATTTGACTCACATTCCCAGACGAGTGTCATTCCAGATAAAGGATCAGCTGCATTTATTAGAAAGACCTAGTCGTGGGTCGCTAATATAAAAAACCAGCTCATAAGAAAATACTTAATCCGGCTGAAAACATTTTTGTGGAAGTACCTTGGATGATGTGGTCGAGAATGCATTCACTGTCAAAAACTGAAAATCTTTGGTATGCCTTATGTTCAGATGAACATTTTCTTGAGGTTCCTCTAAGAGCAATACATCTTCATCGTTTGAACCAATAAAGCTGCAGTAGATCCTGAGAAAAATAGGATGCCAATTTAACTCTTAGAAACCCATGGAACCAGAGGAAATTTATAACATGTCACAAAAACAGAATACCAACCTAAAGGGCCTCTTATTATCATCGGTGACTACATAAAGTAACGATCGCCCATCTTTGGCCCAAGCAACACCAGAAACTCGGTCTGCTTGGGGCTTATTACAAAGTGACCCAAAATTCAAGTCTCTAACAGATAACTTAAAGTAACCATTATCCTTGCCATACATAGTATATGCAAGATAACGGTGATCGGGTGACACTTCTGATAGTTCTTCATAAGCATACCCTGTTCATTTATTCCAAAAATAAAATCCCAGAAAGTTCAAAGAAAATGACATAGATGGTAATAGTAAAACCAATTGGTGGAAAACATATAATACCTCCAAATCTCTCAGCTTCTTGATTGTGATCGAGCAGGATCTGATCTATCTTTTTACCAGATGTGTAATCAAAACCAGCTGATGGAGATTTAAAAGACATAAGCTCTTCGTGTAAGCTAGCTAATCTTCTACATAATACCGGATACTGTTTTCCTTCTTCAACTCTCCTATAGTACAACCTACTTTCATTATAAAGACAAAGAAAACAAACAGTTAAACTCCAACTTTGAACAAAACTGAAGAATAGTAAATTCATCACTTCCAAAAATCATAACTCAACAAGTTCCACTCGATTCCTAAACACTTCTAAGATTCCTAAATCAAATTATAAGCCATATGAATCGGAGGGACGAAGTTATCAAGATTGATCAAAATGCATACAAATGCATCTTCAAAAAGTTTCTAAAATTTAACTAACTTAAATATACCAAAGAAACTAAATCTTAATTACCAAGGACCCCAGTGTAGAGGAGGGGTAGAGACCTCGGCGGCGAGGCGAGAGGCCATCTCTGACTGGAGCTTGGACTGAAGCCGTTCCGTTTCGGACATGACAGCCTCTGTGTACTTCTCCTCCTGCTCCATGTAAACTTCCATGTGCCGCATAGCCACTCTGTCGTCGAGTTGAGACATCCATCTGTACGGATCCTCCCATGACTCCCCGTGCAAACTGGTTGTCACCGGCTTTTTTGGGGGCTTCGGCGGAGAAGGTGGTGCCGGAGGTGGCTGGGCCTTCTGGGGCTTGTAATTGGCGAGTTGGAGGAGGTATCGGTGGCGGCGGAAGGGACTGACGGCGGTGAGCAGGTGCCGCATGTGGTGGGGATGAGGGTTTAGGGTCACTTATCCGTTGGGGTTTTACTTGACCTTTGACTGATTTTGAAAGTGGTGATTATTATATCAAACGATCAATTTTTCTCAAATTTAAGAACATTTATAGATTTAACCCAAAAAAAAAAGGAAATTTTATCCTAGTATTATTTGTTCCAAATTTATTATATGATAGCATGGTTTCTGCACATTTCTTTTTCTCTTCATTTTCTTCCAATCAACAAATAAAGTAACATGTTTTCTTTTTTGTCAAGCGAAATATCATTCAGTACCATTTTTTTTTAGTAGTTTTAAGTAGCAAATTTGGTTGGTTTTACTTTATCCGGTGTGACTAACTTGTAAAGAGAGGAATTGTTCAATTATTGTATTTGACAAATACGAAGACTACTAATATTCATTGTTGTATTTTGCTATGAAGAAATATATTTTAATACATTAAATTTATATTGGTTATAATAGCTAGTTAAAAGAAGTTAAATGATATGTAGCCCTTAAAATAAATAAATAGAGCTCTTAAATTGCAAACTACCATTATGGGATGAACTAAATAATTTTCTTATGATTTTAATTTAGAATAAATTTTACAAGATCTCATGACTAAGTTAGTTATCATTGAAAATTTGATCACAATAAATTTAGCCATCATTTTTTTTGTAAAATAATAATTTTATTATACGAAACCATAAAAAAATTAAATTGAATATCAGTCATTATTTTTCTCTATTTTAGGACATAAGAAAATTAATTTTATTGCCATTTATAAAAAAATTCCATGAAATTAACTGGACACATACATCTTACACGCATTTTTCTAGTGAAGTAAAACATCAAAATAATATAAATCTCAAAACTACATCTTAAATCCACACAATTCAATAAAAGGTAAAAAATGCATTTTTGATCTTATGGGATTAGAACGCTTTTGGTAACCTAATTTGAAAATTACACTTTAGTCTCAATTATTATATTTTGGTCTCGCACATTACAAATTGTATTTTTGCATGGTTTCGTAGTTATGGGATCTTGTAAAAATCCGATGTTTGGGTCGTATAATGTAATTAGCGGGCTTAGCCAATGTCGCTTGGTTACCCAAGTTGTAAAAACCCCGAAATTTTATTTATAAGAAATTCCTAATCTTAAATTTTTAATTTTAAATCAAGAATTTTAATTAATTATCTAGCTTCGTATTTGGGACCTGATTGTACATTTTATGAAAATATTGGGGTCAAATTATAAGTTTTAAAAGTTAAGGGTGTTTCCATAAACTTAATTATTAAAATTAAGTCTAATGTTGACAACTCTCTTTCGCCCAACGGAGTTGTCAACAAATTAGAATACATGGGGTATGAAAGTCTCACATGTCCTCTAAATGGATGAATGAACTTCAACAATAAATCACTTCTAATAAGAGTTGTCGAGAGAGTGTAATACTTAGGAGGAATACAACATAGGAGAAAAATGTATGAGAAGAGAGATTTGGTGGTAAAAGTGAAGGTTTAAGGAAGGATGAGTAATTCGACGACCGTGAGTTGAATTTTACATTTCCGTTTGTTCCATTTCAGTTTGAGTAGTGTTCTTTTGCCGCGATTAATCGTATCTTATCGATTTGCTTTAGGTGGTCGTCCGGAGTAAAAATCGAGCTCTCGGTAACTCAAATTTCGGTAAAGAAGTGAGTGTCAAATTTAAATAACGAAGGGTTGCCTCGACTCGTTATTAAATGCGTTATATTATTTCGATATTCGTTATGATAATATTTAGATGTCCTGTTATATTATCAATATATGTTATGAGATCCTACGGTTTTTGATAAGTTGTTTCGATATTCACTACATTAGTTTCATGACTTGGTACCTTTACTTAAATGTTATGTTATAGATGCTATGTTAGCATAGATGCTCAAATAATTAGTGGGATAGATCATAGATGCTATGTTATAGAATTGAAGTGGTGAAATCTTATAACTTTAATAAATGTTGATCTAATAGCATTTAACCCCCTCTCTGTAGATTGAACTTTGATAAACTTGTATATAATAGGATATTGGAATATACACTAAGAGGAGTTCTCTTAGGAAAAAAACGAAGTTGATAAATGGTTCTGGTTCTAGAATAGTACGTCTTTGAAGCGAAATGTTTAAAAGTGTTACTTCTTGTACTGCTGAAAATGGTTTTGATATGAATGTATTCATGTGAATTAATTATCTGCTGTTTTCACTACAAGAAAAACAGGATTTTTCGGATTTCGCCTGTCGGAAAATCCATCGGAAAAAGTGGGTGGGAAAATTTCGACGGATTTTTCGACGGGCGAATTCTGTTTGAAAATCCGTCGAAAATTTTCCGACGGAACGTTTCCGACAGGACAATCCGTCAGTGTTTTTTCCGACAGATAGAATCCGTCGGAAAATTAATTTTTGAAAATTTGTGGATATAACATTAATTGAGAATGCAAGAAGGATTTGAGAAATATTTCTTATGAGTTGATCCTTCTTTTGGTTCATATTTATTTTCATTAAGTATGATTCACATATATTAAAATCTGATAAAGTAATATTTTCATTATATTTACGATTCATACATTTTAGGCGCCTTGAGAAAGAATATATTGCCAGAAACCCTTTTTCTTAGCATAAGAGAACCATTCACATGTTAGAAAAAAGTGTTGCGCCCGCAATTTATTGTTTAATCTCAAGAAAATTTAAAAGATGCAATCACACGATTTGGTAAATTATAAAGAAATATCACATGATTATGCACAAAGTAAATAATTACTTGATTGTAAGAATTTAGATTCCTTGCAAGTGTGGTCTCACATGATATAAATCATTTAGTATTATCTAATCTAGCTTTTGATTAAGGGATTATCCATAAATTATCCTTGCAAACAGTGTGATCTCACATGGCTAAAAGGCTAAAAGCAAGCCGTTTCTTGGTAGGGAGCAAGTTCTCAATAATGCGTCAAAAGAAGAGTACGTGACGTAGCATATATTCATGTCAATTTGGACTTGACAAATATTGTCCTTGGAGTCTCATTCTGAAATCAATATAGTTCTTATTTACAATCTATTTCATTTTATATTTTATTAGCATCAGTTTAAATAAAGTAATTTCTTGCCCTCACCAAATAAGCAAATACAATATCACACCCTTGAGTTTCCTACCAGCGGGTCATTCTTCAGTTCCCAGCCACCCCACCCCCCCTTAGATTCAGTTTCAATTCAATTTACAACATGCATTTTGGTGCTTTTTCAATTTAAAGACAGACAGAATCATTTTTCATTGATGAACCCAACAAAAACTGATATCATTCTACTGTTCATCTAAATGTTCATGAATTAAAATTAGAAATTTAAAGCAATGCTAAAGCAAGGTTAGAAGTCTGTCAAGTGGAATACAAAACTAAACAAATATCCACAATTCTTCTTGGCCACCTCAAAGCCACCTCAAAGCCACCTCTTCACATACCAACTAATCAAATTTACCTACACATAAAAGAAACAAATACAAATTTAGAATTACAAGAAGACATAAATTTTCGAATTAATATTGCTCTTAGAATGTACCGTCATCGAATTTGTCCAACTCCATGTGTTTGGCAACAATTTCTTCAAGCTTCTTTGCTTGCTCATACATGGCTTGGTCAAGTAGTTGAGCCTTTATATCGTCCGCCATTGTCGCCTTGTCACGGGCCCTTTCTATAGCGCCGGGAACACCATGCTTGTAAATATTATAAGCAAAACCAGTTCCATGAAGAAAATAGTCCGAAGCTAAAGTCGGTAAGACAAAATATGGTACAATTCTCATGATAGTATCATAAGATAAATTTGGTACTTTTTCGTCTACCATGCTAACATATTTCTTTATCTCAATCATTTTAGCCATAATTTTTTCATGATCCTTGTCATTAATTTCAATACAAACCTGACCATAATCTACATGATCGCATGGGATTAAATTCGATTCCAACTTTTCTAAACCCTCCCTCAGAAAGTCTTCATGAGTCTATAAAGAAAACGCAAAAATCAGAAATCATACTAATGTTTACAAAAGATCATATCATAATACCTTATTACATAAATTACCTTAGATTTCATGGCTTTCATTCTTCTGAGGAAGAGCATTGTTGATAAACCACGGAGTATTCGAGACATAACTAAAAAACACAAAGAAATCATACTAATTTACAAAGCCGGAAAAGGGCAAACATAGATCTTTTTCAAAACAAACAAGAATAGTATATCAGATTTCATGGCTTATACGTCACATTAATCACATTTCACAGAGGGAAAAAACTAACATATAATAAAAACCAAGCTACATTAATCACATTTCACAGAGGGAAAAAACTAACATATAATAAAAACCAAGCTACATTAATCACATTTCACAGAGGGAAAAAACTAACATATAATAAAAACCAAGCTACATTAGTCACATTTCACAGAGGGAAAAAACTAACATATAATAAAAACCAAGCTACATTAAGTAACAATATTTCAAGGAATTCCAACATTATTATGAAAAGAAACCCAAACAGATTTTCAGATGCAAAGCCACAAATTGCATTAGATTTAGGGCACAAATCAATAGGTTCCAAGGTCAAAATCAAGAGAAAGAACTCAATAATTGCTGCTAAAGTAAGTACCCCTGAAATATCTACGTATTTAATAATAATTTTACATTTAATGATTTTAAAAAGAAAGAGTAAGAAATGTTAGTTAAATACCTTAAGTCCTCAACTTCAAACACAACAGGGGCTGCCTAGAGTATGGTGGCGCGACGAGCGGCGGTGCGAGCTGTGCGGTGGTGAGTTTTAGAGAAATGGTGACTAGGGCTTTTTGAAAGTTAAGAAACAGAGAGAAAAGAAATGGGGGCTTTCTTCTTGCAAATCGAGTAGGCTAATTGCCCAATTATTTTATGTCACCCAATAAATCGAGCAAAAAACTAATAATTTTATCAACCAAATTATATAATCTAATTGTCCAAACCGAACAGACCCTAGGCTTATTTGATGCCTAAGATAACAAATAAAAATAAAAAAAAAATTAGATTATATATACTATCCAATCGTTGAAGTAGCATTTAATATTGTCAATTGAACGAGTTTACCCAATTTTAGTTGAATTGAGCATAATTAGATGTTTACTTTAGAGATAAATCTTCATTTATTACATCAACATCAATAAATCTGAAATCACTCGAATGATAAACAAACTATAAAGAATTTTAATCACCAAAAATAGCTAGTATTAATTAGAGGAAAACTCACACTTGTTGAACGAAATGTGAGCATTTTATTAAACCACATAAACTTTCTAATCATTTTGAGTTTGGCCAAATTTATTAAACTCGATAAATCTTTGACACGGGTTTGGCCTTTAATAAGGTTCAACATGAATCAAACTTACTTGACCCAATAAAATATTTAAGTAATTTTATTGATAGATTTGAAAGACATTATTTTCATGTTTCCCTTGTCAAAAAATCCTTCATTAAGTACATACTAGATAATTCATTTATTTATTAAGTACATACTAGATAATTCATATATTTATTTGGGCTAAAATTAAAGCCACAAACATTTGATTAGACTAGGCCCAAATATAGTCGAGACGAACAATCAGACCTTGAAAAATTTGATGAATTTGACAATTCTACTTATATATATAAAACTGTCTTTTGTAAAATTCATTTGTATGGGTCCTTGATATCGTTGCATGGGCCCGTGAAAACCAAATAATTCAACATAGGAATTAGTGTTTAATGGAGTCTAGAACGATACACTGTTCAATATTGGTTTGAATTTTATCGAACTTGAAATTTTGTGTTTGAGTTTGGTTGATTATTAAACGAGTCGAGCTCAAATGCCGAGTATCGAGTAGCTTAATATTTTACATGTATTTTTTAATTTTTAGCTAATCGAGTCAAGCTCTAGCCGAGCTTTAAAAGTTATCGAACGAAAAATGATGTTCAAGCTTATTTGATTTGTGTAATGAACCGAGCTCAAACGAGCTTTTATCGAACGAGCTCGAGTCAAGTATCAATTAACTTGATTTGATTTTCAGCCTTAATAAGAAATGGGAAAGTAAATTTGAAAAATGAATAAATATGTAAATGGGTATATCTTTTGAAACATACATAAAAGATATTAAATCGAGCTCAGTCTCAATTAAACACCTGATTCAGCAGTTAATTACTATGCTATTAATAATATTATCTTTCATGATATATGTCTCAAAATGAATCTTCAATTATTAACGAAAAATGTCAAAAAGACAAGATAACAAAATTGTAATAGCAATATATGGTAATTAAAGTTGATTAATTGGCCGGTGGACAAAATTAACTTTAATTAGAAATGAAAGGTTAGTGTAAAAGAGGCTTCGTGGAATGACGTTTCTAGACAAAACAAAGTGCGGCAAAATAGCATTTAATATTGTGAATTGAACGAGTTTACCCAATTTTAGTTGAATTGAGCATAATTAGATGTTTACTTAAGAGATAAATCTTCATTCATTACATCAACATCAATAAATCCGAAATCACTCGAATGATAAACAAACTATAAAGAATTTTAATCACCAATCATACTAGTATTAATTAGAGAAAAACTCACACTTGTTGAACGAAATGTGAGCATTTTTATTAAATCATATAAACTTTCTGATCATTTTGAGTTTGGCCAAATTTACTAAACTCAATAAATCTTTGACACGGGTTTGGCCTTAATAAGGTTCAACATGAATCAAACTTGACCCAATAAAATATTTAAGAGTAATTTCATTGATAGATTTGAAAGACATTATTTTCATGTTTCCCTTGTCAAAAAAATCCTAATTCATAATCATAAATTAACCATATCAATCCTAATTCTTTTCATATTTAAATATTCCGCTTTCAAATACTTTAATCTTTCTTATATTAACTGAAGAAAGCCATTATTAAGCAAAACGATAAAAAGGTAATGAGGTTACTGTAATAGCGTGTAAATGAAAATATCCTATCAATTGCATACGAGGAAAATTAGCTTCATTTATGGCAATATTTAGCGACACACACAACATTATAGGATTTTAAATAGATCTTCCCCAAACTTTGCAAGTTTGCATGATGGATATGTATAAT
This sequence comes from Penstemon davidsonii, assembly GCA_034814905.1. Taxonomy (NCBI): domain Eukaryota; kingdom Viridiplantae; phylum Streptophyta; class Magnoliopsida; order Lamiales; family Plantaginaceae; genus Penstemon; species Penstemon davidsonii. The sequence goes on from JAYDYQ010002688.1 coordinate 14,411,090, forward strand.
CCATATTCATTGTACCGTCACGCTATATTGGATATTTTTTTAGTTGACCTTCATTAAGTTCATACTAGATAATTCACTTATTTATTTAGGCTAACATTCACGAGAATAATTCCATGAAAATTTAAGGTTATGCATGTCTTGATATTATTGAAAATTCTTTATGTTATTCTATTTTAGCCAAAGTAAAGTTACGTAATTATCTAAATCATAAGTATTTTTATTCTTTCATAATAAGATGCGATTCAATTTTAATTTTTTTTTTGTAAGAGAATTTTATTCTAGTTTTTTTATATTTAGAGTGTTTATGCTGTACTAAATTTTTAAATTAATTTTTATTACACAAATAAATAATGATGCTAAAATATAATATTTTTTTATATATTTTAAGTGCTATTTAAAATAATAGTATTTTTTATGGTTTGTTTTTATCTATTATAAGAGAATAAGATTAAAATCACAAAAATTGATGTAAGAGAGAAATTATAAATTTTAGGAGTTTATGTAGGAGATAAATATAATAAGACTTCATGTCTAATTATAACTCTTAATTACTTTTATATATTTTCCATTGAATCAAATATCACTTTGCAATTTAAATAAGGGTATATTAGTCCGCACAAAGAAGTTAAAAAATATTCATGCTTTTATAATAATAAATAGTAGAGATAGAGATAGAGATAAATATATTATAATTTATATAAATAATATTGTATTAACCTTTTTTTCCAAAAAATCTTGGGGGCGGCCGGGCTGGGGGCCAGGGCCCCCAACAACAAGTAATGATTTGCCCCTGAATAAGTTGGATCTAAAGTTAGTAGTGAATTATAAATAATTAAATATTAATTTTAATTAATATGATCATTTAATATGGTATTATAATCACATTAAAATAATATAAAGATTTTTTTTTTTTTTTTTGCGATACATAAAGAGTTTCATTTATTACACTTGAAGAAAAAGAGACAATACAGTCTCGACATGCAAGAGAACGTACTATGACATAACAAAAGAAAAAAACCCAGTATAATAGAAAAAGAGAAAACTAAACAACTGAACGGAACTAGCTTGTAACTTTCTTTCCCATGGTATGTCTATATTCTTTAGAGTGAAATATTTGCAAACGATTTCTTTGTTATAGAACAAAAATATTTATTCAACTTATCAAATATGTCTAAAGAGGTAAACTTAATTACACGTAATATAGCAAAAAAATCACCAATTGTTTAAGCAAGCTTCTACAAACACTCAAAACATCTTTGTTAGTGTCGGAATCACTTAAAAGAATAAATGAAGATTCAAAATATACTAATTCTTGGATTAAAATACATCAAATAGTTAAATTTGTGCATCAACCAAAAAAGAAATGGATTCTTTACCTTTTTCTTTACCTTCATCTTCTTTTTTGTTTCTTTTTGTACAATAGAATAAATAAAAATTTGGCAGCAATTGACATCCATTAATCTAAGTTTTGTAATTGAAAAGGACATTAAAAAGAGAAAAAAAGAATCTGATTCTATAAACCTAATTTCAAATGACTAATTACATGCTCCCTCCCTTTTTCGCTACTTATGACTTATGAGTTTACACAATTAATAGTTAATACATTTATCCTTTTTTTTTTTTTTTTTTTTTTTTTGGCTACTCTTAAGCGCCACCAAGATTCTTACATGAGAGTCGAGACTATGCATTGTGGGAATATAACACATTTAGAGAAATTGTGTATATTCCCTAAATTGAAGGAGAAGTTAACTTCGTGATCCCATCCTCACTGTGTATTTATCTAATTGTATGTTGCACCATCTCATCTACATAGCGAATTCATCAAATAATATCTCGCATTTTGAACTACAAAATTAACTATATGTTATTATTGACACTTTAAAGGAATCATTTTGCTCATCGAAGAGTGATTTTAATACCATATTGCACAATAGTCTTATTGTAGTTGAGAAACACATTCAATTTTAAAGCTCATAGTCTTGTTATTTGAGTTAAACCCATTCTTTTGCATTTTTAACTTAGAAAACTTTCCTTGTAATATAATCCAAGTGAATAGCAAATTAACTCCCTGTTTTATTCTAAATAGTCAATTTAACTCCCTGTGATAAATAAAAGGGCAAAATACCTCCCTGTCATATCCTAAACAGACAATTTAACTCCATGTGATAAGAAAAATGGCAAAATACCTCCCTGTGTTTTTATAAAAGAAGCACATTGCCTCCCTCTAAATTGCTTATTAATTCATATCACAGGGAGTTAAATTGCTCATTATTTCATTTCACAGGGAGGTAAATTGCCAATTTTTTATATCATAAGTAGGTAAATTGCTCATTATTTCATTTCACAGGGAGTTAAATTGCCTATTTTTATTTCACAGGGAGGTAAATTGCCTATTAGACATATCACAGGGAGTTAACTTGCAAAAAAAACCCAATATAATCCTATGATCAAGGTTTTCCTTTTTGACCCCTTAACTTCCTCACTCGCAATAGTTTTTTTTTCTCCTTCAATGAAAAAGCCACAATTAAAAGTTAATATTATTCGCATCTGAATAATTCAAGAAGCTTAAATGCAATATGACCCAATTCTTTTTGGTCTACCCTTATTGCTGGGTCATTCACAAAATAAGCCCATTTATTATGGGTTGCCATAGTCCGAAAACTTGGGTCAAATGAAAAAATAATCGCTTCTCAGATGGGCTAAGTTATGGCCCATATAACTATCAACTGAAAGTTGCACAACTGTTTGATTGAATGCCTCACTGGAAATCAATGGCATTTTACCAATCAATTTCCAGATATTCCTTCCCCTTCCCTTCACTATTCACCAAAACCCACTCCATCTCTTCTTCAGTGCCGCCACGGTCCGAAGACACCTTAGTCTCCGCCGCAGTCTCCATACTGAAACACCACCGCTCAAAATCACGGTGGGGACACCTCCGCTCTCTCCTCACGGCCTCCAAAAACGACCACCTAACCTCATCTCAGTTTTCCCAAATTGCCCTCCAGCTCCGCAACAATCCCCGCATTGCCATCCGCTTCTTTAACTTCACGGTCCAACACTCTCTTTGCTCGCACTCGCTCTTATCTTACGCCACTGTCATTCACATTCTTTGTCGCTCAAGGCTTAAATCCCAAGCTCTGTCAGTAATAAGATCAGCAATGTGTGTGTTTACTGAGACCCATGAGCAAAATACTGCTATCCAAGTTGCAATCCGTGAAGCACTGATCAAAACTTAGAGTGTATGTGATTCTGCGCCTTTTGTGTTTGATTTGTTAGTCAAGCTTGTTTGGAATCGAAAAAAATCGATCTTGCTATTGAAATACATGAATTGTTGAAGTCTCAGAATGTGTTTCTGAGAACTGATACTTGTAATTCCATGATTGAATTGGTTTCAAAGAGTAGAGGTTGTTTGCTGGTTACGATTTGTACAGGAACATATTCGATCTTGATGTTGATAAAGTGAGTAAAAAAAAAGATAGGCGTCAAGGTTGTTTCCCTGAATGTAAATACATTGAATGTAGTTATGGTTGGGTTTTATAGAGAAGGGTTGGTGGATAAGTTAGAGGAAGTGTGGGAAGAAATGGAGAGAATGGGTTGTGTCCCAAATTTATATAGTTTTAATGTGTTAATGGAGGCATATTGAATGGAGGATGCTATGAGGGTGTGGGAGGAATAGAAGAATAAAGGGTTAAACAGTGATTTGGTATCGTACAATACGGTTATTGGTGGGTTTTGTGGAGTTGGAGAAGTTGTGAGAGCTGAGGAGATTTATAGGGAAATGTTGATGAAAGGTATAGAGAGTAGTAGTCTTACTTTCGAGCATCTAATGAAAGGGTATTGTGAGATTGGAGATGTTAATCTTGCTATGTTGTACGAGGATATGTGTAGGAAAAGTTTTAGTCCCGAGAGTTCAACGGTTAATGTAATTGTTAGAGCACTTTGTGATAAGAATGAAGTTTCTGCAGCTCTCGAGTTTTGGAGCATGACAGCTAAGAAACACGAGGTTGTTATGGAGAAGGAGAATTACGAAAGCCTGACAAGGGGTTTGTGCCAGGAGGGGAAAATGGAAGAAGCGTTAAAGCTTCTAGTGGAGATGGTAAGGAAAGGGTTTGAACCAAAATCAGGTTTATATGATACATTCATTGATGGATATATGAAACAGGGGAATGAAACAATGGCTAGTAATCAAATGTCCTAGGAGGAGAAGTAAATCATTATGTAATTCATTTTTTTCTTGCAGTTTTAACGATTATATACACTTATATCATGCAGAATGGTTTCTCTATAATGTACAAGTTTCATCGAAGGAACTATATAATTTATTGACTACCATTTATCTAGAGATCTTAAAGTTGTTATGTTGAGAAGTGAAGATATTGCTTGGACCCTTATGGTTTCCTTTTGATACTTGATCTGCATATATATGAATTTTGTTGCAAGGGAACTTTTATACAATAATCTTTGTAACCATTTGAACACAGCTTTTAGAGATATTAGCTTCTGTAAGTTTTAATGCACCACTTTTGTACAATAATCAGTTTGTAGGTCCTGTTTGAAAGTATTTTGGCTCTTGTATTTCAATGTTTTGGAGTTTTGGAGCGAGAATAGACATTGAAACACGGTTTGGATGAACATGAGAGCTCAATAGATGTTTGGTGGATTCAAAAATGTGTTTGGATGTCTTTCAGTGTTGGGAGTTTGATTAACACGTTGGGCAAACCGAGTTTTATATGATTTAATAGTGTGAATTGGTTTAGGTAATGTTGGGTGTTTGAGAAACATGTGGCTGCTATATGTTTTTCATATGAAAATGAAAAGTATGAAGTTTTGTGTTTTAAAATGGATCCAAACGTGGCCTACATAGAACATAATCAGCATCAGAGCGAAGTGTCGAGAGATTGGTAAGGGATGAAACAAGGGAAAGAAACCATGACAAGAAGGCCTTTACATCATCGTAAGGATTTCGCAAGTTATCGTATACCTAACCTCACAATATTCTATTTTCCAGGCTTATACAATAATAGATACGAATCGAAGTCTGGGTTATTTATTGAACATGGATAACATCTTTCTCGTGTAAGATGAGTTTCGAAAACAGATCTAAAACATGAAAGCATTAAAGAACCTGAAAAAAAATGAGTGTGTCGTACCATTAATTGAATAATATTGGAGATCTTAACAATTAAAATAACACAAGAGAATTTTTGACAGTTAGAAATAACATATATCAAGTAATTACATAATTCCCTTATATTTCTTGATTTTTACTGAATGTTTTCTCCATTACTTTTGACGATAAAGTTTCAAACACTAACGCATCAAAAGAAAATATAGGCCTCATTGGATTTTTTGAGAATTTTTCGGATTTTTCGAAAGGCAAACAAAGTTACAAATTGATCTTCTTGGGAATATTTTTTAGAAAATATAAATCATTATCCTATTTTTAAGTCTTAAATACTATCGACTTGACTTCTAATATCTTACTTAAAACATAGCGCTTTACTACTAAACAACATTATCATATACCTTATAATCAAACTTATGGATATTGATCCCAATACTTTGTACATTTTTCTAAGATGTTTTTTTTTTCTAGTTTAAATAGCACTCTGTTCAGCAAACCCTTTTATGCCATTATATTTACGATTCATACATTTTAGGCGCCTTGAGAAAGAATATATTACCAGAAACCCTTTTTCTTAGCATAAGAGAACCATTCACATGTTAGAAAAAAGTGTTGCGCCCGCAATTTATTGTGTAATCTCAAGAAAATTTAAAAGATGCAATCACACGATTTGGTAAATTATAAAGAAATATCACATGATTATGCACAAAGTAAATAATTACTTGATTGTAACAATTTAGATTCCTTGCAAGTGTGGTCTCACATGATATAAATCATTATCTAATCTAGCTTTTGATTAAGGGATTATCCATAAATTATCCTTGCAAACAGTGTGATCTCACATGGCTAAAAGCCTAAAAGCAAGCCGTTTCTTGGTAGGGAGCAAGTTCTCAATAATGCGTCAAAAGAAGAGTACGTGACGTAGCATATATTCATGTCAATTTGGACTTGACAAATATTGTCCTTGGAGTCTCATTCTGAAATCAATATAGTTCTTATTTACAATCTATTTCATTTTATATTTTATTAGCATCAGTTTAAATAAAGTAATTTCTTGCCCTCACCAAATAAGCAAATACAATATCACACCCTTGAGTTTCCGACCAGCGGGTCATTCTTCAGTTCCCAGCCACCCCACCCCCCCTTATGTAACGCCCCGTAAATTTCGGACCTTTTTAATCGTATTTTATTGGATTTTTAATCCAATTTCATGTGTTATATCTTATTTCTAAAAACTAAGTGTTACAATGGGTTAAATGTACAATTTAATTATCTTTTATGTTCTTATTAACTTTGAAATGATTTAGAAACACAAAAAATACCTTAAAATAATAGTATACCTCTTTTGAAAAATATTTGGACTTAATTGTGCAAAATAAATAATTTTTGGGGCAAAAATGCACTTTACCGAAAATTCGGGGGGCAAAGTGCAAAATCCTACCCATACTTGATTGCAGCTGATAGGAGAGCCTTTATAGCTCTCCTAGCCAGCCCTAGGGGTGGCCAAGCATGCCTCTTGGTTAGAGAAACTTCTCTATCCAAGATGGACATGCATTGGCTTGTTTCTTGGGGAGTAATTGGGCCTGTTTGTTTGGCGTTTCCCAGAATTTTTTCGTGTTTGTGAAATGCCAAACAAACATGTTTTCTATTTTTCGAAATAAATTTTTCATCCATTAATTTTCTCAAACTATTCTCTCAAAAGCCAAACAAACAACAATTTTCTTATCTCTAAACAAAACCAATAAAACTCTACTTTGATTTGACATAAAGTAACATATCTCTTATACAATTTATCTCACATAACAAACATGATTTGACATAAAGTCTTACACATCTTACACCTACAACCCAACTCTTCCAAAAAAACCTACACCTACTTTATTTCTCAAACCACTCTCTCAAAACCCAAACAAACAATATTACGCAAATCGAGATTATTTCACAAACCTCCACTACTCTCCCAAACTACTTTCCCAAACGCCAAACAAACAGGCCCATTATATCTCCGATCTTCCCAAGGTGTATTTAAACACCTTTCTCTTCATTTTCAGATTTCTCTCCACTCTTTTGCACCTTAGAGTTCATAGTTAAGTTAGAATTAGAAATAAAAAGAGAGTGTGTGAGAAGAGGTGAAAGTTAGTGTGAGAAAGTGAAGGAAGTGGAAGGAGAAATCACCACCACCACCGCCTCACCACCGCCACCGGACCTCACCACTGCTGCCGTAGCACCGCCACCGGACCCCACCATCGCTGCCATACCACCGCCGTCGGACAGCCATCCACCCGCCACCGGAACCTCTTGCAAGGAGTGGGTAACCTCAAAACCCTCTTATAAGTGTATTTTTGTTCTTGGTAGAAAATCCTAAGTCCTATGTTAATGAAAATGGTTTTGAAACACTTTTAAAAACTTTAGTTCATATAATAACTTTAATTTTCAGATTTGTTGATGATTTTATTTTGGGTTTAAAAATAGTTTTACATTTATATGTGATTTGATAGTTGATTTTGTTGGAGTTTTTAATAGATCGATCTTTTTTCTCCATGAAATAATATTTTTGTAAGTTTTGAAAACAAAAAAGTATGTTATTCCCAAAGATTACATGTGTAAAATTACAAAAGAATATGCCATATTTTAGATTTATAAGATTTTTGTGAATGAATTGAAATTTGTGAAAAATTTGGTGTTAAAAAGTTTTATTATTTGTTTGGGGCTATTTCTGTAAAATCTAAAAATTGAATGGTGTATATGCATTTTTCCGATGGGGTGGCCGGAGCCACCCCACCTCCGGGCCGGTTGCAGCCCATGCACGGGTCTGTTGCATGTGCAAACAGACCCAATTTTGGGCCTGTTGCACAAGCAACAGACCCTGGCCTGTTTCTTTTACAGCAACAGGCCACTAGGGCCTGTTTGTGGGCTAGCCCAAAGGGCCAGCCCACATCTTTAACAAAAAAAAAAAAAAGAAAAAGAAAAGAAAAGAAAATATATTTTTAATAAATTATTTTTGAAATATTATAATAATAAAATGCATAATTAAATTCCGAAAATAAATTCATAAATTGTAAACATAGTTTTAATAATTCCTTAAATAATCATTATTATTATTTGAAAAATAGAAAAAATTATTTACATAATAAAATAGTTTGAAACCTATCTTTAAATACTAAATTCTGAAAATAAAATAGAATAAATTTGAGAAAATAAAAATTAAATAAATCAAAAAATAATTTTGAAATTTATAAATGAATTCTGAAAATAAAATTTGTAATTATTAAAAATAATTTAATAATAATTTAACATTAAATTTTGAAAAAACAAATATTGATAATACATAATAAAATCTCGAAAATAAAGTTAAATAATTATTTTCTGAAATATAAATAATAAATCCATTTTTTCCGAAAAATAAAATATTTTTGAAGTTAATGAATGTATTCTGAAAATAATATTTTTAATTAATAAAAAAAAAAATCATTTAACATTAAATTCTGAAAAATAAAAAAATAATAAATAATTTTGAGAATAAAATAATATAATTTTAAATAATTATTTTATGAAAACCCCTTTTTCCGAAAGATAAAATATATTTAGTTAATTTAAATGATAAATATAATTTTCGAAAATAAGTATATTACTTAGATAATTTCGATAAGAAAAGAGGGTTAAATAAAATAAAATAAAATAATTTCTAATAATAATTATTCGGAAAATAAATAATTTGAAAATAAAATAAAATAACTTCTAATAATAATTATTCGGAAAATAAATAATTTGAAAATAAAATAAAGTAGTTTTGATTAAATGTTTTTCTGAATTAAATTAATCCGAAAATAAAATTAATAAATAAATAAAGTTTTCAAAATTAGAAAAATAAATAATTTTAAAATAAACTTTGATTTACTCAAATTAAATGAATGCCTATTATTAAAGAATTTTCTTGGGTTTTTATAAATCCTTATTCGTGGCTTTCCATACCACGTAGCTCTAAGAACCCCTAGACCGGGTCAATTAATCCAAGTTGAATCATGGTCTCGTTTCGACCATGACACCACTATAAGTGCGACTTAAGTGTTCCTTAGTTGATCGTAAGTTCTCGTGATTAGATTCTTAAACGCTACGTAAATATGTACAGGATCTGGAATCGCCGTTCTACCGAGAAACTTTCAAGAACCGTAAGCAGCACAGGTGAGCGCTGTGTGTTCATTTGTGTGTCAGTCTGATATGCTAGTAGATCGAGTCTAAGCATGTACATTAGCTATGAATAACCCGAACATGTGCTATGTTACTCTCCTTGTATATATTGCAAATAGGTTGACTTGTATGAATCACTTAGCACATCAACATGATTACCCTAATACATGCTACACCCAAACCTAGATCTACTTAGTTGCGAATATGTTCACCTAGCCATATATCTAAATTGCTTTCAGTGAATTGTTATTGTTGGTAAAATGTTATATCTGTTTGATATGTTATGTTTCCGTTTGTTTTCGATTTTGTGTGGGCCCTATTTGTTTGGTATATGGACCCGATGACAACCTGGCCGGCAAGGGCCGGCAGGATTGTCACGGTTACTCGTAGGCCTGGCCTTACAATCCAAGTGGGGAGGAACACTTGGGGAGTAAGGACGAACTTTGGCAAAGACATGTCGATGCACTTCAGATAGTAAGGTCGCTCCTTACTCGGTGTGTTTGGATGGACATCAGAATAAGGATGGAGGGTAAGTGGAGTCGGCATCAACAACTCTTGGTTATATGAACTCTATGCTTTGATTTTATATATGTGATATATGCTTAATTCGTTTATATGCTCACGATATATATTATGTAGCATCCATGTGTCACACACACAATGCACCACAACCTCACTAAGTTGGACGATCAACTTACGCGTTCCTTTTATCAATCTTTTTAGATGCAGGAGTCTCGGGTTATGATGGTTGAGTCGTGTTATGGTCTCACTTGTAATGTATCTATTTTTTTGGTATTTTGTAATAATTGAACAGTAAACAAATTAATAAAGAAAAGTGGTGGAAAGACAATTAGAAGAATAATGAGGAAAGAAAGAAATAGATAGGAGAAAAGAGGCAGAGAGAGATTGAGTTTTAATATTTTCTGGATAACTGCATCAAACCCCAAAAGTGGGTATAAATAGCCCATCAGCTACAAGTCTTTTCAAAAGTAAAAAGCCCTAGCTGGCTTAGGTAAAAATAGGAAACAGTACTAACTTTAGGGAATTAAAATAATGCATAAAACAACTGAGTAAAGAAATAACAAAAGTGCCGTTGGATAATTCCATCTTGAAAGCCACGTGTCGCTGCCTGAGACGCCCAAGCGTTTTAATCTCCACCGTTGAAAGAAATTGCTTTTCCTCCCATAAATTCAGCCAAAGTAAAGTGCGACTTCTCCTTGGAACCTTCCAAAACCTGATAATCAGATCCAATCTCATCTATCTTCATATCCACCATATCATACACTTCGTCTTCCTCATCACTTCCAAAAGCTTGCTGCCAAATTCTCTTTCCTTCCTTGATTTCATTATGAAAATCAGCCCTTTTCTTCATCTTTATGTTCTTACCCGACATAATCTTCACATTGCCCTCCCCTTGTGAAGATTCTTGACCCCAAGAATCAAATTGTGGGTATTGCTGCTTTAAATCTTCCAGATCTTCCCAAGTTGCTTCCTCCGTAGTACAATTCTCCCACTGCACCAACAATTGGGTTAAAGGTGCATTCTTTTTCTTAATGGTTCTCCTTGCTAGAATCTTGTACGGGTGTATCCTGATGTTACCATCGTTTGCTTTTGGCAGGTGCTCATGAATTTGTTGTTCTCTGTGAATTTTTTTCTTCAATAGAGAGACATGAAAAACGGGATGCACTTGAGAGTCCGCTGGTAGCTTCAATTGGTAAGCCACTTTTCCAATCTTTTTAATAATTTCATAAGGGCCATAGAATTTGGGCGATAGCTTATGGTTTCGTCGAGCCTCCACTGAATTTTGTCTGTAAGGCCTTAATTTGAGATAAACATACTCCCCTTCACAAAATTGCCTGTCACTTCTTTTTTGATCTGCATACTGCTTCATTCTGTTTTGTGCTGCTTCTAAATTCCCCTTGAGTATATTCACCATCCTAGCTCTTTCACGTATCAATTCCCCCAAATCTGGGTGCACATCTTGCAAATATGCCCCCATCTGCAATAGTGGTGGTTTATACCCATATAACCCTTCAAAAGGACTCATTTTTAAGGCAGTATGGTAATTAGTGTTATACCAATATTCTGCCAAAGACAACCATTTGGTCCAGAGTTTAGGTTTGTCCATGGTCATTCCCCTCAAGTAGTTCTCTAGGCATTGGTTAAGCCTTTCAGTTTGCCCATCTGTCTGTGGGTGATAAGCAGAACTAAGCTTTAGTGTAACTTCTGCTAATTTAAACAAGCCTTGCCAGAACTTACTAGTGAATATTGCATCCCTGTCAGTCACTATGTCATTAGGCATACCGTGAAGTTTGTACACATTATCTAGAAAAACCTTAGCCACTGTCTCCGCTGTATAAGGGTGCCTCAGAGCAATAAAATGCCCATACTTGGTGAACCTATCCACTATTGTTAAGATAGTTGTCTTTCCTTCAGATGGTGGGAGCCCTTCTATAAAATCCATCCCTACACTTGACCAAGCTTGTGGAGGTACTGGAAGTGGGCTTAGCAACCCTGGGTATAGAGTATGTTCAACCTTACTTCTTTGACAAGAGTCACAGGACTTGATGAATTCCTCAATGTCTTGTTTCATTTTTTTCCAATAAAAGTGTGCTTTAATCCTTTGTGTAGTTCCTGTAATTCCTGAGTGTCCCCCTAATGGTGAGTCATGCAATGATTCTATCACTGATCTCCTTAGAGTAGGATTATCCCCAATGCATATTTTTCCTTTGTACTTCAGTATTCCCCCCTTGAAACTATACTCCGGAAAAGATGAGTCATTTATAGATTTTGCAGCCATAACTTCCTTAAGTTTAGCATCATCAGTATAACTATCTTCAATATCTCTAAGCCAGTCAGGTACCACAGTAGTTATGCCAAAGTATTCACCCTTATCCACCACTCCATCTCTTTCAATCCTTGACAAAGCATCAGCAGCTTTGTTCTCCTTCCCCTTCTTGTATACCACCTCATAATCAAATCCCAACAGCTTAGAAATCCACTTATGCTGGAGAGCCGTAGTTAGTTTTTGCTCTAATAAGTACTTCAAACTCTGTTGGTCACACCTAATCTGGAAATGATTTCCTTGCAAGTAATGCTTCCATTTGGCTACAGCCATCAAAACCGCCAGTAACTCCTTCTCATAGATAGACAAACCCTGATTTTTTGGTCCTAAGGCCTTGCTAAGAAAAGCAATGGGCCTTCCCTCTTGCATCAACACTGCTCCTAACCCAAAGTTACTCGCATCCGTCTCAACTACAAAAGGTTTTGAAAAGTCGGGTAAAGCCAAAACAGGGGCCTTAGTCATAGTGTCCTTCAAAGATTCAAACGCCTTTGTAGCCTCTTCACTCCACTTAAAAGAGTCTTTCTTTAATAGATTAGTCAGCGGCCTACTGATGAGGCCATACCCTTTTATGAATTTCCTATAGTACCCGGTAAGGCCTAGAAACCCTCTAAGAGCCTTCAAGTTTTTTGGAATTGGCCAATTTCTCATGCTCTCTATCTTAGAAGGATCAGTTGCTACCCCATCACCTGAGACAATGTGTCCCAAATACTCAACACTAGTCCTTCCAAAAGAGCATTTACTCATTTTAGCATACAGTTCATTCCCCTTAAGTATTTCCAGAGTTAACTTAAGGTGCTCTAAATGCTCTTCCCAACTCTTACTATACACTAATATGTCATCAAAAAAAACTAGGATGAATTTCCTCAAATAAGGCTCAAACACTTTGTTCATAAGGGCCTGAAACGTTGCTGGTGCATTACACAGCCCAAATGGCATAACTAGGAACTCATACTGCCCATTATGAGTAACAAAACTGGTTTTATAAACATCATCTTTCTGCATTCTAATCTGAAAATACCCTGACCTCAAATCCAGTTTTGAAAAGTATATTGCCCCAAAAAGCTCATCTAATAACTCATCAATGACGGGAATAGGAAAAGCATTTTTTATAGTAAGTGAATTAAGGTACCTGTAATCCACACATAGCCTCCAATTCCCATCCTTTTTCTTTACTAGTATGACTGGTGATGCGTATGGGCTTTGACTGGGTTGTATAATACCTTCTCGTAACATTTCCCTTACAATCTTCTCAATTTCCCCCTTTTGTATATAGGGGTACCTGTAAGGGTAACCCTTCTTTGGCTTAGCATCAGACTTAAGGGTTATCTGGTGTTCAATAACCCTCTTGGGTGGTAGGCCCTCAGGTTCTAAGAACACCACTTGAAAAGTGTCCAAGATCTCTTGTAGTTCCCTGGGGTGATTTGGTTCTGGAGTATCTCTTGCATCAATAGAATAGATCCAACCACATACTGTGATATCTCCTGCCTTCATAGACTTCTCTAAACTCTCCGCAGAAATGAGCTTCAACTCCGAAGTGCCCTTAGCAGCCAAAATAGACAATTTCTTACCACCCTGGATAATAGTTACTTTCATGTTCAAGTAATCATACTCCACAGGGCTATGATCTCTTAGCCAATTTCCACCCATAACCATATCACAGCCCCCCAATCTGAGAACTCTTACAGGGTACTGAAATTTGTTCCCCTGTATTTCCCATTGAAAGTTTCTGCAAATACTCCTGCTGAACAATTTACCACCCCCAGCTACTGTTATCATCATAGGAGTAGTTGGTTCAACTTCACAACCCATCCTAAGGCACAGTGCCTCATCGATAAAGCAATGGGTGCTACCATTATCAATCAAAACTTGCATACCAAATCCATAAGCCTTGGCTTTAACCCTGAAAGTATTCAACCCAAAGTTACCTGACATAGCATTTAGTGACACTGTTATGTCTTCAGTGGTAACCTCCTCATCTAAGGTCAGTGGTGTATCTTCATCTTGTTCATAGGCAGACTCCTCCTCCTCAGTCATGATTAAGAATACCTGTCTGTTTTTGCACCTGTGCCCAATGGTCCACACTTCATCACAGTTATAGCATAGGTTCCTCTCCCTCCTTGCCCTCATCTCAGCTGAAGTTAGTAGCCTCTTTGGAAGATTGCCACCCCCTGACCCTTCACTAGGTTGTGTCTTATTATATACTACCATTGCCTTGGGGTTACTGTTGTTCCCTGGAGGGTTAGACCTGTTAGGTGCATAACCAGTATTGTAGCTAGGTCTATTCAGCTGTTTACTTCTCTTAGTTAATGCATCATTAGTCATTTCCAGCTTTCTGGCCAAAGATAAGGCTTCCTCATATGTTTTTGGCTTCATGCTCATAACAGCCCCCCTAATATCCTCCCTAAGTTTGCCAATGAAACTTGTAGTATAATAGTCCTCTGGTATTTCCCTTCTAGTAAGTTGCATATGGGCCTTGAGTTCATCATACTTCTCAGAGAGTTCATTAACGGTTCCTGTTTGTTTTAAGTTATGGAATTCAACCACCACCATATCAGGGTCTATGTCCTCAAATCTATTTAGTACAGCCTCAGTCATTTCTTCCCATGATATGTCCTCTTTTTCCTTACTATACCCTTGGTACCACAGTTCTGCCTTCCCAGTCATGTGTATGGCAGCAAAAGTGGACTTACAGTTTTCAGGAATAGTATTAATGATAGAGAAATACCTATTACATCTCCTAATCCAAGATCTAGGGTTGTCCCCTTCAAATTGAGGAAAATCAAGCCTTTGAAAAGAACTTACAATTGAATTAGCACTCATATTTGTAACTCCTGAGGCTTGATGTGACTGAACCTGACTCTTTGGCGTAGTAAACGAGGTATTCATCCTTTCAGGTGTTGGGAGTATCCCGTCTCTACCCACACTTCTGGTCCTGGTGTCACTTTGCATTTGAGTAGACATGGTTTGTAGCTGTACTTGCATAGCCTTAATGCTAGAATCCACTGCCATTAAGGTATTAGCCAGCCCATGTTGGTTCTCCTGAAGGGTATTAACTGTTGCCTGAATATTTTCTTGAACGTGATGCATTTCAACAATCTGATCTTGTATCACTTGTCTCTGACCTTTTTCATCTGCTAACAGGGACAAGATTTCTTTGGATCGAGTTCCTTCTGCCATGGTGGATCCAAGAAACGCCTGCTCTGGATACCAAATGTTATGGTCTCACTTGTAATGTATCTATTTTTTTGGTATTTTGTAATAATTGAACAGTAAACAAATTAATAAAGAAAAGTGGTGGAAAGACAATTAGAAGAATAATGAGGAAAGAAAGAAATAGATAGGAGAAAAGAGGCAGAGAGAGATTGAGTTTTAATATTTTCTGGATAACTGCATCAAACCCCAAAAGTGGGTATAAATAGCCCATCAGCTACAAGTCTTTTCAAAAGTAAAAAGCCCTAGCTGGCTTAGGTAAAAATAGGAAACAGTACTAACTTTAGGGAATTAAAATAATGCATAAAACAACTGAGTAAAGAAATAACAAAAGTGCCGTTGGATAATTCCATCTTGAAAGCCACGTGTCGCTGCCTGAGACGCCCAAGCGTTTTAATCTCCACCGTTGAAAGAAATTGCTTTTCCTCCCATAAATTCAGCCAAAGTAAAGTGCGACTTCTCCTTGGAACCTTCCAAAACCTGATAATCAGATCCAATCTCATCTATCTTCATATCCACCATATCATACACTTCGTCTTCCTCATCACTTCCAAAAGCTTGCTGCCAAATTCTCTTTCCTTCCTTGATTTCATTATGAAAATCAGCCCTTTTCTTCATCTTTATGTTCTTACCCGACATAATCTTCACATTGCCCTCCCCTTGTGAAGATTCTTGACCCCAAGAATCAAATTGTGGGTATTGCTGCTTTAAATCTTCCAGATCTTCCCAAGTTGCTTCCTCCGTAGTACAATTCTCCCACTGCACCAACAATTGGGTTAAAGGTGCATTCTTTTTCTTAATGGTTCTCCTTGCTAGAATCTTGTACGGGTGTATCCTGATGTTACCATCGTTTGCTTTTGGCAGGTGCTCATGAATTTGTTGTTCTCTGTGAATTTTTTTCTTCAATAGAGAGACATGAAAAACGGGATGCACTTGAGAGTCCGCTGGTAGCTTCAATTGGTAAGCCACTTTTCCAATCTTTTTAATAATTTCATAAGGGCCATAGAATTTGGGCGATAGCTTATGGTTTCGTCGAGCCTCCACTGAATTTTGTCTGTAAGGCCTTAATTTGAGATAAACATACTCCCCTTCACAAAATTGCCTGTCACTTCTTTTTTGATCTGCATACTGCTTCATTCTGTTTTGTGCTGCTTCTAAATTCCCCTTGAGTATATTCACCATCCTAGCTCTTTCACGTATCAATTCCCCCAAATCTGGGTGCACATCTTGCAAATATGCCCCCATCTGCAATAGTGGTGGTTTATACCCATATAACCCTTCAAAAGGACTCATTTTTAAGGCAGTATGGTAATTAGTGTTATACCAATATTCTGCCAAAGACAACCATTTGGTCCAGAGTTTAGGTTTGTCCATGGTCATTCCCCTCAAGTAGTTCTCTAGGCATTGGTTAAGCCTTTCAGTTTGCCCATCTGTCTGTGGGTGATAAGCAGAACTAAGCTTTAGTGTAACTTCTGCTAATTTAAACAAGCCTTGCCAGAACTTACTAGTGAATATTGCATCCCTGTCAGTCACTATGTCATTAGGCATACCGTGAAGTTTGTACACATTATCTAGAAAAACCTTAGCCACTGTCTCCGCTGTATAAGGGTGCCTCAGAGCAATAAAATGCCCATACTTGGTGAACCTATCCACTATTGTTAAGATAGTTGTCTTTCCTTCAGATGGTGGGAGCCCTTCTATAAAATCCATCCCTACACTTGACCAAGCTTGTGGAGGTACTGGAAGTGGGCTTAGCAACCCTGGGTATAGAGTATGTTCAACCTTACTTCTTTGACAAGAGTCACAGGACTTGATGAATTCCTCAATGTCTTGTTTCATTTTTTTCCAATAAAAGTGTGCTTTAATCCTTTGTGTAGTTCCTGTAATTCCTGAGTGTCCCCCTAATGGTGAGTCATGCAATGATTCTATCACTGATCTCCTTAGAGTAGGATTATCCCCAATGCATATTTTTCCTTTGTACTTCAGTATTCCCCCCTTGAAACTATACTCCGGAAAAGATGAGTCATTTATAGATTTTGCAGCCATAACTTCCTTAAGTTTAGCATCATCAGTATAACTATCTTCAATATCTCTAAGCCAGTCAGGTACCACAGTAGTTATGCCAAAGTATTCACCCTTATCCACCACTCCATCTCTTTCAATCCTTGACAAAGCATCAGCAGCTTTGTTCTCCTTCCCCTTCTTGTATACCACCTCATAATCAAATCCCAACAGCTTAGAAATCCACTTATGCTGGAGAGCCGTAGTTAGTTTTTGCTCTAATAAGTACTTCAAACTCTGTTGGTCACACCTAATCTGGAAATGATTTCCTTGCAAGTAATGCTTCCATTTGGCTACAGCCATCAAAACCGCCAGTAACTCCTTCTCATAGATAGACAAACCCTGATTTTTTGGTCCTAAGGCCTTGCTAAGAAAAGCAATGGGCCTTCCCTCTTGCATCAACACTGCTCCTAACCCAAAGTTACTCGCATCCGTCTCAACTACAAAAGGTTTTGAAAAGTCGGGTAAAGCCAAAACAGGGGCCTTAGTCATAGTGTCCTTCAAAGATTCAAACGCCTTTGTAGCCTCTTCACTCCACTTAAAAGAGTCTTTCTTTAATAGATTAGTCAGCGGCCTACTGATGAGGCCATACCCTTTTATGAATTTCCTATAGTACCCGGTAAGGCCTAGAAACCCTCTAAGAGCCTTCAAGTTTTTTGGAATTGGCCAATTTCTCATGCTCTCTATCTTAGAAGGATCAGTTGCTACCCCATCACCTGAGACAATGTGTCCCAAATACTCAACACTAGTCCTTCCAAAAGAGCATTTACTCATTTTAGCATACAGTTCATTCCCCTTAAGTATTTCCAGAGTTAACTTAAGGTGCTCTAAATGCTCTTCCCAACTCTTACTATACACTAATATGTCATCAAAAAAAACTAGGATGAATTTCCTCAAATAAGGCTCAAACACTTTGTTCATAAGGGCCTGAAACGTTGCTGGTGCATTACACAGCCCAAATGGCATAACTAGGAACTCATACTGCCCATTATGAGTAACAAAACTGGTTTTATAAACATCATCTTTCTGCATTCTAATCTGAAAATACCCTGACCTCAAATCCAGTTTTGAAAAGTATATTGCCCCAAAAAGCTCATCTAATAACTCATCAATGACGGGAATAGGAAAAGCATTTTTTATAGTAAGTGAATTAAGGTACCTGTAATCCACACATAGCCTCCAATTCCCATCCTTTTTCTTTACTAGTATGACTGGTGATGCGTATGGGCTTTGACTGGGTTGTATAATACCTTCTCGTAACATTTCCCTTACAATCTTCTCAATTTCCCCCTTTTGTATATAGGGGTACCTGTAAGGGTAACCCTTCTTTGGCTTAGCATCAGACTTAAGGGTTATCTGGTGTTCAATAACCCTCTTGGGTGGTAGGCCCTCAGGTTCTAAGAACACCACTTGAAAAGTGTCCAAGATCTCTTGTAGTTCCCTGGGGTGATTTGGTTCTGGAGTATCTCTTGCATCAATAGAATAGATCCAACCACATACTGTGATATCTCCTGCCTTCATAGACTTCTCTAAACTCTCCGCAGAAATGAGCTTCAACTCCGAAGTGCCCTTAGCAGCCAAAATAGACAATTTCTTACCACCCTGGATAATAGTTACTTTCATGTTCAAGTAATCATACTCCACAGGGCTATGATCTCTTAGCCAATTTCCACCCATAACCATATCACAGCCCCCCAATCTGAGAACTCTTACAGGGTACTGAAATTTGTTCCCCTGTATTTCCCATTGAAAGTTTCTGCAAATACTCCTGCTGAACAATTTACCACCCCCAGCTACTGTTATCATCATAGGAGTAGTTGGTTCAACTTCACAACCCATCCTAAGGCACAGTGCCTCATCGATAAAGCAATGGGTGCTACCATTATCAATCAAAACTTGCATACCAAATCCATAAGCCTTGGCTTTAACCCTGAAAGTATTCAACCCAAAGTTACCTGACATAGCATTTAGTGACACTGTTATGTCTTCAGTGGTAACCTCCTCATCTAAGGTCAGTGGTGTATCTTCATCTTGTTCATAGGCAGACTCCTCCTCCTCAGTCATGATTAAGAATACCTGTCTGTTTTTGCACCTGTGCCCAATGGTCCACACTTCATCACAGTTATAGCATAGGTTCCTCTCCCTCCTTGCCCTCATCTCAGCTGAAGTTAGTAGCCTCTTTGGAAGATTGCCACCCCCTGACCCTTCACTAGGTTGTGTCTTATTATATACTACCATTGCCTTGGGGTTACTGTTGTTCCCTGGAGGGTTAGACCTGTTAGGTGCATAACCAGTATTGTAGCTAGGTCTATTCAGCTGTTTACTTCTCTTAGTTAATGCATCATTAGTCATTTCCAGCTTTCTGGCCAAAGATAAGGCTTCCTCATATGTTTTTGGCTTCATGCTCATAACAGCCCCCCTAATATCCTCCCTAAGTTTGCCAATGAAACTTGTAGTATAATAGTCCTCTGGTATTTCCCTTCTAGTAAGTTGCATATGGGCCTTGAGTTCATCATACTTCTCAGAGAGTTCATTAACGGTTCCTGTTTGTTTTAAGTTATGGAATTCAACCACCACCATATCAGGGTCTATGTCCTCAAATCTATTTAGTACAGCCTCAGTCATTTCTTCCCATGATATGTCCTCTTTTTCCTTACTATACCCTTGGTACCACAGTTCTGCCTTCCCAGTCATGTGTATGGCAGCAAAAGTGGACTTACAGTTTTCAGGAATAGTATTAATGATAGAGAAATACCTATTACATCTCCTAATCCAAGATCTAGGGTTGTCCCCTTCAAATTGAGGAAAATCAAGCCTTTGAAAAGAACTTACAATTGAATTAGCACTCATATTTGTAACTCCTGAGGCTTGATGTGACTGAACCTGACTCTTTGGCGTAGTAAACGAGGTATTCATCCTTTCAGGTGTTGGGAGTATCCCGTCTCTACCCACACTTCTGGTCCTGGTGTCACTTTGCATTTGAGTAGACATGGTTTGTAGCTGTACTTGCATAGCCTTAATGCTAGAATCCACTGCCATTAAGGTATTAGCCAGCCCATGTTGGTTCTCCTGAAGGGTATTAACTGTTGCCTGAATATTTTCTTGAACGTGATGCATTTCAACAATCTGATCTTGTATCACTTGTCTCTGACCTTTTTCATCTGCTAACAGGGACAAGATTTCTTTGGATCGAGTTCCTTCTGCCATGGTGGATCCAAGAAACGCCTGCTCTGGATACCAAATGTTATGGTCTCACTTGTAATGTATCTATTTTTTTGGTATTTTGTAATAATTGAACAGTAAACAAATTAATAAAGAAAAGTGGTGGAAAGACAATTAGAAGAATAATGAGGAAAGAAAGAAATAGATAGGAGAAAAGAGGCAGAGAGAGATTGAGTTTTAATATTTTCTGGATAACTGCATCAAACCCCAAAAGTGGGTATAAATAGCCCATCAGCTACAAGTCTTTTCAAAAGTAAAAAGCCCTAGCTGGCTTAGGTAAAAATAGGAAACAGTACTAACTTTAGGGAATTAAAATAATGCATAAAACAACTGAGTAAAGAAATAACAAAAGTGCCGTTGGATAATTCCATCTTGAAAGCCACGTGTCGCTGCCTGAGACGCCCAAGCGTTTTAATCTCCACCGTTGAAAGAAATTGCTTTTCCTCCCATAAATTCAGCCAAAGTAAAGTGCGACTTCTCCTTGGAACCTTCCAAAACCTGATAATCAGATCCAATCTCATCTATCTTCATATCCACCATATCATACACTTCGTCTTCCTCATCACTTCCAAAAGCTTGCTGCCAAATTCTCTTTCCTTCCTTGATTTCATTATGAAAATCAGCCCTTTTCTTCATCTTTATGTTCTTACCCGACATAATCTTCACAAGTCGTTGAGTCAGTTTCCAGGATCCAGTCGGGCGTTGAGAGATTGTTCCCTTTTGTCGTATTTGCTTTTGCTAATTTGTTACTTTTGTTGTCACCTTGTTATAAGGTTGAATGATGTATTTTGAATATTGTGTTTGTATTCCGTAGGCTTGCGGGGTTACCCATATGACCGTATAATTGTCCTCCTCCGTATATAACGGAGCTAGTAGGCCTTTTGAATTTTTAATTTGGATTTATCGCATGCTTTACTTATGTCATCATGTTTCAAAAAAAAAAATTTTAGCAACTCTGATGGGTTATCCCGCGCCCGGCGATCCCGAACTCGGGGATGGGCCACATGGGACCCAACCCGGGAATCGGGGCGTCACAGGTGGTATCAGAGCTTTTTGTTTTCAAAATTGAGTCACGGATCCTTGGAAGTCGTATGTTGAGTCATGTTCTAAGTCTTTTGGGTCATCATGCATAATATGTTATGTGAATTTGTTTTGTTTCTTGTCCTGAGAGTTTGATAGGATTTCATATTAAGGTAGTACTTGATGTTTTGCCAGTTTACCTATTTATACGACGTATATAGTTTGATTTGGTTTGAATTTAGTTACTTCGTGGGGTTCTGGGATTTAGTCTTGATTAGCTACTGAGCCATTCTCATGATCAGATGGCAGGCAATCGAGCTGATAGTCGTACTAGCCGTCGGGTTACCTCTGACTCTTCTGAGGGGGCACCGGTAGTCCCACCAGTGACAACACCCGTTGATCAGGCTGAGCGCATCATTGCCGCTTTGGCTGAATTCACCCAAGCTCTGCAAGGCACTGCACGAGTCGTGCCTCCAACTACGACACCGCCTGCCTTGGACCAAACTTTGGAACGTTTTCTGCGGTTCCAACCACCCAAGTTTCTTGGAGAGCCAGATGATCGGAAGGCTGAAGCCTGGCTAGCTGAGATCGAAAACATATTCCGAGCCCTGGACTACTCGGACACTTTGAAGATTTCATTGGCCACCTATCGCTTTGAGGATGCCGCTAGATCTTGGTGGCAGACGAGGGAGATGGTTTGGGAGCGAGAACAAACCGAAAGGACTTGGGTGAACTTTGTGAAGGAGTTTAACGACAAGTATGTTCCGCCTGTTGTTCGGGAACAACGTGAGGAGCAATTCAACGCTCTAAGGCAAGGGAGTTTGAGGGTGCCGCAATTTGAGGCTATTTTCTCCCGACTAGTTCGTTATGCTCCCCACTTGATGATAGATGAACCCCGTCGCACTCGCAGGTTCATTAAATGCTTGAGGCCAGAGCTCCAGCGAGCCCTTCTCTCCACAACATTGTATCATACATTGAAGCGGTGGAGAGAGCCACCCGAGTTGAGAACGGGTTGATTGAGCTCAATGATATGCAGTTTCCGGAGAAGAAGTCGAGGCCTCCTCAGGAGAATTGGCAGTCGGGGAAGAATACAGGGAAGGTACCAAGGACAGGACAGTTGAACTCAGGAAATCCGAAGGGTCCTCAACAGAATAACTGGTCACAGAATAATTCGGGAAAGACACCGAATGGAGCTTGCACTTATTGTGGCTCGAAGGGGCATGGGGAGCCAAATTGTTATAGGAAGGCCGGAAAGTGTCTGAGGTGTGGAAGTCTGGAGCACTTCATCAAGAATTGCCCCAAAGCATCTGCTAAATCACCTTCGGGAAGCGGAGGTTCATCCCAGGGCGCGAAAGAACCAAAGTCAGGGATGTCAGGGAAAGCATTTGCTATGGCTGGAAAGGAGCTTTATGAGCCAAATATGAATGACGTGTTGGAAGGTAAACTTTTGTTTCTGATCCATCATGTAGAGTGTTGTTTGATATTGGAGCATCTCATTCATTCGTAATACTATAGTATAGTTCCAATAATGTATGGTAGAAAATTTACCCTATGAGTTGAAGGCTCATACTTCGTTAGAAACCTCGTTTATAACGAGTTTGGTTCTCAAGGTGCATGGTCAAGATCGGGAGATGGTAATTTCTACCGATCTAATCACATCTCTGGCCCTAGAATTTGACGTGATAAGTATGGACTTATTGTCCATCTACTTTGCCCCGATTAGAATGTTGTCATTTGAAAGTAACGCTTTCTAACCCTAACCTTCTGAATTCCACAATCGAATTTGGGGACCAAATTCTTTTAAGGGGGGAGGATTGTAACGCCCCGTAAATTTCGGACCTTTTTAATCGTATTTTATTGGATTTTTAATCCAATTTCATGTGTTATATCTTATTTCTAAAAACTAAGTGTTACAATGGGTTAAATGTACAATTTAATTATCTTTTATGTTCTTATTAACTTTGAAATGATTTAGAAACACAAAAAATACCTTAAAATAATAGTATACCTCTTTTGAAAAATATTTGGACTTAATTGTGCAAAATAAATAATTTTTGGGGCAAAAATGCACTTTACCGAAACTTCGGGGGGCAAAGTGCAAAATCCGACCCATACTTGATTGCAGCTGATAGGAGAGCCTTTATAGCTCTCCTAGCCAGCCCTAGGGGTGGCCAAGCATGCCTCTTGGTTAGAGAAACTTCTCTATCCAAGATGGACATGCATTGGCTTGTTTCTTGGGGAGTAATTATATCTCCCATCTTCCCAAGGTGTATTTAAACACCTTTCTCTTCATTTTCAGATTTCTCTCCACTCTTTTGCACCTTAGAGTTCATAGTTAAGTTAGAATTAGAAATAAAAAGAGAGTGTGTGAGAAGAGGTGAAAGTTAGTGTGAGAAAGTGAAGGAAGTGGAAGGAGAAATCACCACCACCACCGCCTCACCACCGCCATCGGACCTCACCACTGCTGCCGTAGCACCGCCACCGGACCCCACCATCGCTGCCGTAGCACCGCCACCGGACCGCCATCCACCCGCCACCGGAACCTCTTGCAAGGAGTGGGTAACCTCAAAACCCTCTTATAAGTGTATTTTTGTTCTTGGTAGAAAATCCTAAGTCCTATGTTAATGAAAATGGTTTTGAAACACTTTTAAAAACTTTAGTTCATATAATAACTTTAATTTTCAGATTTGTTGATGATTTTATTTTGGGTTTAAAAATAGTTTTACATTTATATGTGATTTGATAGTTGATTTTGTTGGAGTTTTTAATAGATCTATGTTTTTCTCCATGAAATAATATTTTTGTAAGTTTTGAAAACAAAAAAGTATGTTATTCCCAAAGATTACATGTGTAAAATTACAAAAGAATATGCCATATTTTAGATTTATAAGATTTTTGTGAATGAATTGAAATTTGTGAAAAATTTGGTGTTAAAAAGTTTTATTATTTGTTTGGGGCTATTTCTGTAAATCTAAAAATTGGAAGGTGTATATGCATTTTTCCGATGGGGTGGCCGGAGCCACCCCACCTCCGGGCCGGTTGCAGCCCATGCACGGGTCTGTTGCATGTGCAACAGACCCAATTTTGGGCCTGTTGCACAAGCAACAGACCCTGGCCTGTTTCTTTTACAGCAACAGGCCACTAGGGCCTGTTTGTGGGCTGGCCCTCCACATCTTTAACAAAAAAAAAAAAAAAAAAAAGAAAAGAAAAGAAAATATATTTTTAATAAATTATTTTTGAAATATTATAATAATAAAATGCATAATTAAATTCCGAAAATAAATTCATAAATTGTAAACATAGTTTTAATAATTCCTTAAATAATCATTATTATTATTTGAAAAATAGAAAAAATTATTTACATAATAAAATAGTTTGAAACCTATCTTTAAATACTAAATTCTGAAAATAAAATAGAATAAATTTGAGAAAATAAAAATTAAATAAATCAAAAAATAATTTTGAAATTTATAAATGAATTCTGAAAATAAAATTTGTAATTATTAAAAATAATTTAACATTAAATTTTGAAAAAACAAATATTGATAATACATAATAAAATCTCGAAAATAAAGTTAAATAATTATTTTCTGAAATATAAATAATAAATCCATTTTTTCCGAAAAATAAAATATTTTTGAAGTTAATGAATGTATTCTGAAAATAATATTTTTAATTAATAAAAAAAAATCATTTAACATTAAATTCTGAAAAATAAAAAAATAATAAATAATTTTGAGAATAAAATAATATAATTTTAAATAATTATTTTATGAAAACCCCTTTTTCCGAAAGATAAAATATATTTATTTAATTTAAATAATAAATATAATTTTCGAAAATAAATATATTACTTAGATAATTTCGATAAGAAAAGAGGGTTAAATAAAATAAAATAAAATAATTTCTAATAATAATTATTCGGAAAATAAATAATTTGAAAATAAAATAAAATAACTTCTAATAATAATTATTCGGAAAATAAATAATTTGAAAATAAAATAAAGTAGTTTTGATTAAATGTTTTTCTGAATTAAATTAATCCGAAAATAAAATTAATAAATAAATAAAGTTTTCAAAATTAGAAAAATAAATAATTTTAAAATAAACTTTGATTTACTCAAATTAAATGAATGCCTATTATTAAAGAATTTTCTTGGGTTTTTATAAATCCTTATTCGTGGCTTTCCATACCACGTAGCTCTAGGAACCCCTAGACCGGGTCAATTAATCCAAGTTGAATCATGGTCTCGTTTCGACCATGACACCACTATAAGTGCGACTTAAGTGTTCCTTAGTCGATCGTAAGTTCTCGTGATTAGATTCTTAAACGCTACGTAAATATGTACAGGATCTGGAATCGCCGTTCTACCGAGAAACTTTCAAGAACCGTAAGCAGCACAGGTGAGCGCTGTGTGTTCATTTGTGTGTCAGTCTGATATGCTAGTAGGTCGAGTCTAAGCATGTACATTAGCTATGAATAACCCGAACATGTGCTATGTTACTCTCCTTGTATATATTGCAAATAGGTTGACTTGTATGAATCACTTAGCACATCAACATGATTACCCTAATACATGCTACACCCAAACCTAGATCTACTTAGTTGCGAATATGTTCACCTAGCCATATATCTAAATTGCTTTCGGTGAATTGTTATTGTTCGTAAAATGTTATATCTGTTTGATATGTTATGTTTCCGTTTGTTTTCGATTTTGTGTGGGCCCTATTTGTTTGGTATATGGACCCGATGACAACCTGGCCGGCAAGGGCCGGCAGGATTGTCACGGTTACCCGTAGGCCTGGCCTTACAATCTAAGTGAGGAGGAACACTTGGGGAGTAAGGACGAACTTTGGCAAAGACATGTCGATGCACTTCAGATAGTAAGGTCGCTCCTTACTCGGTGTGTTTGGATGGACATCAGAATAAGGATGGAGGGTAAGTGGAGTCGGCATCAACAACTCTTGGTTATTTGAACTCTATGCTTTGATTTTATATATGTGATATATGCTTAATTCGTTTATATGCTCACGATATATATTATGTAGCATCCATGTGTCACACACACAATGCACCACAACCTCACTAAGTTGGACGATCAACTTACGCGTTCCTTTTATCAATCTTTTTAGATGCAGGAGTCTCGGGTTATGATGGTTGAGTCGTTGAGTCAGTTTCCAGGATCCAGTCGGGCGTTGAGAGATTGTTCCCTTTTGTCGTATTTGCTTTTGCTAATTTGTTACTTTTGTTGTCACCTTGTTATAAGGTTGAATGATGTATTTTGAATATTGTGTTTGTATTCCGTAGGCTTGCGGGGTTACCCGTATGACCGTATAATTGTCCTCCTCCGTATATAACGGAGCTAGTAGGCCTTTTGAATTTTTAATTTGGATTTATCGCATGCTTTACTTATGTCATCATGTTTCAAAAAAAAAAATTTTAGCAACTCTGATGGGTTATCCCGCGCCCGGCGATCCCGAACTCGGGGATGGGCCACATGGGACCCAACCCGGGAATCGGGGCGTCACACCTTAGATTCAGTTTCAATTCAATTTACAACATGCATTTTGGTACTTTTTCAATTTAAAGACAGACAGAATCATTTTTCATTGATGAACCCAACAAAAACTGATATCATTCTACTATTCATCTAAATGTTCATGAATTAAAATTAGAAATTTAAAGCAATGCTAAAGCAAGGTTAGAAGTCTGTCAAGTGGAATACAAAACTAAACAAATATCCACAATTCTTCTTGGCCACCTCAAAGCCACCTCAAAGCAAGAAGACATAAATTTTCGAATTAATATTGCTCTTAGAATGTACCGTCATCGAATTTGTCCAACTCCATGTGTTTGGCAACAATTTCTTCAAGCTTCTTTGCTTGCTCATACATGGCTTGGTCAAGTAGTTGAGCCTTTATATCGTCCGCCATTGTCGCCTTGTCACGGGCCCTTTCTATAGCGCCGGGAACACCATGCTTGTAAATATTATAAGCAAAACCAGTTCCATGAAGAAAATAGTCCGAAGCTAAAGTCGGTAAGACAAAATATGGTACAATTCTCATGATAGTATCATAAGATAAATTTGGTACTTTTTCGTCTACCATGCTAACATATTTCTTTATCTCAATCATTTTAGCCATAATTTTTTCATGATCCTTGTCATTAATTTCAATACAAACCTGACCATAATCTACATGATCGCATGGGATTAAATTCGATTCCAACTTTTCTAAACCCTCCCTCAGAAAGTCTTCATGAGTCTATAAAGAAAACGCAAAAATCAGAAATCATACTAATGTTTACAAAAGATCATATCATAATATCTTATTACATAAATTACCTTAGATTTCATGGCTTTCATTCTTCTGAGGAAGAGCATCGTTGATAAACCACGGAGTATTCGAGACATAACTAAAAAACACAAAGAAATCATACTAATTTACAAAGCCGGAAAAGGGCAAACATAGATCTTTTGCAAAACAAACAAGAATAGTATATCAGATTTCATGGCTTATACGTCACATTAATCACATTTCACAGAGGGAAAAAACTAAAAACCAAGCTACATTAATCACATTTCACAGAGGGAAAAAACTAACATATAATAAAAACCAAGCTACATTAATCACATTTCACAGAGGGAAAAAACTAACATATAATAAAAACCAAGCTACATTAGTCACATTTCACAGAGGGAAAAAACTAACATATAATAAAAACCAAGCTACATTAAGTAACAATATTTCAAGGAATTCCAACATTATTATGAAAAGAAACCCAAACAGAATTTCAGATGCAAAGCCACAAATTGCATTAGATTTAGGGCACAAATCAATAGGTTCCAAGGTCAAAATCAAGAGAAAGAACTCAATAATTGCTGCTAAAGTAAGTACCCCTGAAATATCTACGTATTTAATAATAATTTTACATTTAATGATTTTAAAAAGAAAGAGTAAGAAATGTTAGTTAAATACCTTAAGTCCTCAACTTCAAACACAACAGGGGCTGCCTAGAGTATGGTGGCGCGACGAGCGGCGGTGCGAGCTGTGCGGTGGTGAGTTTTAGAGAAATGGTGACTAGGGCTTTTTGAAAGTTAAGAAACAGAGAGAAAAGAAATGGGGGCTTTCTTCTTGCAAATCGAGTAAGCTAATTGCCCAATTATTTTATCACCCAATAAATCGAGCAAAAAACTAATAATTTTATCAACCAAATTATATAATCTAATTGTCCAAACCGAACAGACCCTAGGCTTATTTGATGCGTAAGATAACAAATAAAAAAAAAAAAAAAAAATTAGATTATATACTATCCAATCGTTGAAGTAGCATTTAATATTGTCAATTGAACGAGTTTACCCAATTTTAGTTGAATTGAGCATAATTAGATGTTTACTTAAGAGATAAATCTTCATATATCAACATCAATAAATCTGAAATCACTCGAATGATGAACAAACTATAAAGAATTTTAATCACAATAAATAGCTAGTATTAATTAGAGAAAAACACACACTTGTTGAACGAAATGTGAGCATTTTATTAAACCACATAAACTTTCTGATCATTTTGAGTTTGGCCAAATTTATTAAACTCGATAAATCTTTGACACGGGTTTGGCCTTTAATAAGGCTCAACATGAATCAAACTTACTTGACCCAATAAAATATTTAAGTAATTTTATTGATAGATTTGAAAGACATTATTTTCATGTTTCCCTTGTCAAAAAATCCTTCATTAAGTACATACTAGATAATTCATTTATTTATTAAGTACATACTAGATAATTCATATATTTATTTGGGCTAAAATTAAAGCCATACACATTTGATTAGACTAGGCCCAAATATAGTCGAGACGAACAATCAGACCTTGAAAAATTTGTTGAATTGACAATTCTACTTATATATATAAAACTGTCTTTTGTAAATTTCATTTGTATGGGTCCTTGATATCGTTGCATGGGCCCGTGAAAACCAAATAATTCAACATAGGAAATAGTGTTTAACGGAGCCCAGAACGATACACTGCCCAATATTGGTTTGAAAATCAGACCTTGAAAAATTTGATGAATTTGACAATTCTACTTATATATATATAAAACTGTCTTTTGTAAATTTCATTTGTATGGGTCCTTGATATCGTTGCATGGGCCCGTGAAAACCAAATAATTCAACATAGGAAATAGTGTTTAATGGAGTCTAGAACGATACACTGTTCAATATTGGTTTGAATTTTATCGAACTTGAAATTTTGTGTTTGAGTTTGGTTGATTATTAAACGAGTCGAGCTCAAATGCCGAGTATCGAGTAGCTTAATATTTTACATGTATTTTTTAATTTTTAGCTAATCGAGTCAAGCTCTAGCCGAGCTTTAAAAGTTATCGAACGAAAAATGATGTTCAAGCTTATTTGATTTGTGTAATGAACCGAGCTCAAACGAGCTCGAGTCAAGTATCAATTAACTTGATTTGATTTTCAGCCTTAATAAGAAATGGGAAAGTAAATTTGAAAAATGAATAAATATGTAAATGGGTATATCTTTTGAAACATACATTAAAGATATTAAATCGAGCTCAGTCTCAATTAAACACCTGACTCAGCAGTTAATTACTATGCTATTAACAATATTATCTTTCATGATATATGTCTCAAAATGAATCTTCAATTATTAACGAAAAATGTCAAAAAGACAAGATAACAAAATTGTAATAGCAATTTATGGTAATTAAAGTTGATTAATTGGCCGGTGGACAAAATTAACTTTAATTAGAAATGAAAGGTTAGTGTAAAAGAGGCTTCGTGGAATGACGTTTCTAGACAAAACAAAGTGCGGCAAAATAGCATTTTCGTCCCTTAAGTTTCACTACTCCGCGAAATTAGGACATTTAAATCTCCGGCAAGCATTTTCATCCCATAAGTTTCACTAATCCGCAAAATCAGGACACTTAAATTTCCGGCAAGCAATTTTCGTCTCTTAATTTTCATTGGTCCGCTAAATCTGGACACTTAATTTTTCAGCAAGCATGTTACGTCCCTTAACTTTTACTGGTCGGCAAAATCAGGACACTTAATTTTTCAGCAAGCATTTTACGTCCCTTAACTTTCACTGGTCCGCGGAATCAGTACACTTAATTTTCCGGCAAACAAAATACGTCCTATAACTTTTCTATACCCGCAAATTTAGTCCACTTGACTGCAATTCCAGTCCACAACTCGCCAAAATTTGCATAATTGCCCATTGTACAATTAATTTGAGAATTTTATCAAACTGAACAATTAATCTAGTGATTTTGCCAAAGTGGACAATTAATTCCGGGGTTCATGTGCTTTATTTGTACAATTTAGAGCATCCACTTAAGTAGTGTATAGACGTTAAATTTCACTTGACATAACAAACACTCATTTGATAATCACTTAACAAATTGTGTACAACTATTTAATAGTATCGTACAACTGGTTGCTATGTTAACTTTTAAATTTCCGGCAAGCATTTTTCGTCCCTTAAGTTTCACTAGTCCGCAAAATCAGGACACTTAATTTTCCGGCATGTGAAATACGTCCTATAACTTTTCAATACCCGCAATTTTAGTCCACGTCAGATAAAACATTATTTTTTTTTAAAAGGAAAACAAACACTGCTCGTCTCATATCCAAAAACCCCTGATCTCCATCTCAAGAAAAATCTTCTCCCAACAAACCTCCCTATTTCTTTTCCTACATTTTCTTTCCTTCGATTTTCAAACCCTAATTCCTGAACCCGAAGTAAGAAGTAAGAAGTCGCGCAAAGAAGGAGGCATGGTGGTTATTCTACATACTATTTAAAACTCTAACCTATTTAAAACTTTTCTCTAAATTCTCTATCAGCAGGGTAAGCTGATCTTTCTCGTGAGACTACTCTGCTGATTTTGCACTTAGCTGATTCAGCAAGGTTGACCACTAGTCTGATTTCACTTATCTGTTTCAGATACATTCAGAGTTTGCAACGGATTTTAGCAATTATGTTTTTCACACAAGTTTCTCTTCAAAGTTTTGCCCTAGTTTTTATAAATTCCTCTTTTAAAAGCTTTGTCTTTTAAACGTTTGTTTACTTATGAAAATATGCAAGTTAAAAACAAGTAATCAAACACATGAATTTTTATAGTGGTTATACATGAACGAATCCTCTTAGTCCACTCTTCTAAATCACACAGATTTAGGTTCCACTAGAAACACAAAGTAACTAGTACTTGAACTTTTACAACAAATGACAAGCCTCAAGTCGAACACTCAGCTATCAGGTAGATCACTTAGAAAAACCTATTCTAAAGCACTCAACAACTAGAACACTTTTGCTTTACAACAAATGATGAGCCATAAGTAAGAACTCTCTGTTCACTCTCAGAAAATCACACATATTAACCTTGCTCTTTTCAATATAGGAAATCACTCAGATAACCTACACTAAGAAGTTATATCACTTCACAAAGATGGATATACACTCCTTCTATACTCAGTTGAAAGTCACTTTGATAGACAACGTTTGATCTTTGTTCTTCAACAATTTGCTTTGTCAACAGATGACTTCTCTTATGATCAGACGACTCAACTGATGGATATTGCTCTATAGATGTGATCTTGAATTGTGCAAGTCTCTTTTCAATCTCCAGTCCCTGGTCTATTTATACTCTTGGATTTGAAATTTTGCCTTGAAGATAGGCGAAATTACATGTTAATCCTGAGTAACGGTCTTCTTTTCTGACGACAGCTTTTGCATACTGTTCACTGTACACTCTGCTGTACGGATATCTATTTTATGTCAGTCGCATTTAATGCACTCAGCTCGTTACAGTTGATGAGCTTACTGACCTACTTCACTCTGCTGATGGGATCAGTCTGTTGATGATCACTCTGCTGAATGATCACTCTACTGATTCAAGAATGAACACATCTATCTTGACTCGGCTGATGATAACCAATCTGATCTTACTGATCTGATATCCCACTTTGTTGATTCGGTCACATAGCTTCCAGACTGTGAGATAGGTTTCACTAAGCTTTTCAGTTCTTAGTTGATGACTACTCTTTTGACCTTTTTGTCATCTTCAAAACCTTATCCAACACCAACCAACAATTGTCCCCCATCCTTGTAACATTTCTTAAGCACTCGTTAGGTTTTCTTTTAATAATAATTTTGGATTTATATAAACTGATACATTGTTTCATTTTTTGGAACATGTGGGGTTATGTTGTGTAACAATGCTTATGGTGGGGAAGGAGCAGATGTAATGCTTTTGGTTGAAAACAATGTTGCAACTGGGGGGGAAGAAAACAATGTTGCAGGGGATGGGGGAGTTGGGCCAGAAGAGGGAGAGGATAGTGCTTGGAGTGAAACACTTGTTAACAGTAGTGATGCTGAGTTAGATAGTGAATTAGATTATGATACAGAGGAAGAAAGGAGACCACTTGATAGATATAACAAAGCTGTGAACAAAAATGTTGAGTATTATGATCCTAAGTTTGAATTGGAGATGACATTTAAGACAAAGGATGAATTTAGAAAGGCAGTGCATGCTCATGCAATTAAGTACTATGAGAAACATAAAAATAGTCAAAAATGGCATACACAGAATGTATGCTAAATGTGATGTACAAAATTGTAACTGGAGGATTCATGCAAACAAAGTGAAAGATGAATTAACTTTTCGGATTGGGACATATTTTGCTGAACACACATGTGGAAAGACATTTAATGTGGAGAATGTAAAATCCAGTTGGTTGGCAAAAAAATACTTGCTCAAATTAACTGACCCAAACAGATCAGCAGAAGGGTTTAGGCTTGATGTAATTGAGGATATTAGAGTTCATGTATCATAGGATCAGGCATACAGGGCAAAGTCAAAGGCACTGGAAATTCTTGAGGGTGATCCTACACTTCAATATGCCAAACTTTGAGATTATGCTGAGGAATTAAGGGCAAAGAATCCGGGATCTACTGTAATAGTAGGGACTGATGATAGTAATGGTGAGAATAAATTCAGTCATTTTTATATGTGCTTTTATGCACTTAAGCAAGGGTTCCTAGCTGGATGTAGGCCAATAATTGGAGTGGATGGGGCTGTCTTGAAAGGTCCTCATAAGGGTGTATTTTTTAGGAATCCCTGTTTTCCTGAAAATGATCAGAGGAAGATGAAATAGCTTTATATTTTAATTTTATTTTCTTTTTATAAAACTTCTCAAAATCATTCAGAAGAAGGGTAACGTTGTCAGCAGTGTATGTTTTTTTTGAATT
Source organism: Penstemon davidsonii (assembly GCA_034814905.1). Lineage (NCBI taxonomy): Eukaryota > Viridiplantae > Streptophyta > Magnoliopsida > Lamiales > Plantaginaceae > Penstemon > Penstemon davidsonii. The sequence continues at coordinate 14,445,034 of JAYDYQ010002688.1, forward strand.
CAGCAGAGTCTTCTCTTTTGACTTGTCTGCTGATTTTCTTGACTTATCTAATGCGATAAGTGCAGCAGTAGGGTCTGAACTGGTTGACACATCTAATCCCGTTCTTGGCATCTTATACTCATATGCTTTGAGGGATGAGAACAATTCGGAAAGAGAAATCTTCTCTAAGTCCCTTGATTCTTCCATGGCTGTCACCTTCATATTGAATTTAGGTGGAAGAGCCTTGAGAACCTTCATGGTGATCTCTTTGTCTGAAAATTCTTTACCAAGCCTTAGAACTTCGTTTAGAGTTTTGGTAAATCTGGAATCTATTTGATCAATCGTTTCACCAGACTTCATTTTGAAATTTTCAAACTCCTCAAGAGCCACACTAAGATGATGTTCTTTGACAGCGTCGTTTCCTTCGCTTAGCTCACAGACTTTATCCCACATCTCCTTAGCTGTTTTGAGATGCTTGACCTTCTGGAATCTGTCTTCGTCTATATCTTTGAACATGATTTAGCCACTTTATCAAGATTTACTAACTTGATTTCCTCGGGCGTCAGCTCATCCAGCTCTTTGTCAACAATCTGATCAGGCTGGTCAATAGCATTCACAGTCTTCTTAAATCCGAATGGTCCTTTTGTAATACATGTAAAAATGTTACCGTTATAAGCAGCAAGAAGGATTTCCATTCTGATTTTCCAATCTTCAAAGTCCATATGGCCTATTTGAGGAACATGGCTTATGCACTCCATTTTCAAAAGTTTTGTTTTTTCAAAATATGCTTTTTTTTTGAAAATTTGAAAAACACACCTAGAATCAAATTCGTTTGATCAGGCAGAAGATCAGGTAAACCAATCTGTTCTGATACCACTTGTTGGTCCCAAAAGTGGTCAGATGAGGTTTAGAGGGGGGGGGGGTGAATAGACCTCTAAACTTTTTAAAACTTTTCTCTAAATTCTCTATCAGCAGGGTAAGCTGATATTTTTCGTGAGACTACTCTGCTGATTTTGCACTTAGCTGATTCAGCAAGGTTGACCACTAGTCTGATTTCACTTATCTGTTTCAGATACATTCGGAGTTTCAAAACTTGTATGCAGCAGATTTTAGCAAGTATATTTTTCAAACAAGTTTCTCTTCAAAGTTTTGCCCCAGTTTTATGAATTCCTCTTTTAAAAGCTTTGTCTTTTAAACGTTTGTTTATTTATGAAAATATGCAAGTTAAAAACAAGTAATAAAACACAGGAATTATTATAGTGGTTATGCAGGAACGAATCCTCTTATTCCACTCTTCTAAATCACACAGATTTAGGTTCCATTAGAAACACAAAGTAACTAGTACTTGAGCTTTTACAACATATGACAAGCCTCAATCCGAACACTCAGCTCTCAGGTAGATCACTTAGAAAAACCTATTCTAAAGCACTCAACACTCAGCAACTAGAACACTTGTGCTTTACATCAAATGATAAGCCATAAGTAAGAACTCTCTGTTCACTCTCGAAAAATCACACAGATTAACCTTGCTCTTTTCAGTATAGGAAATCACTCAGAAAACCTACACTAAGAAGTTATATCACTTCACAAAGATGGATATACACTACTTCTATTTCCAGTTGGAAGTCACTTAGATAGACAACGTTTGATCTTTGTTCTTCAACAATTCGCTCTGTCAACAGATGACTTTGCTTATGATCAGACGACTCAACTGATGGATCTTGCTCTATAGATGTGATCTTGAATTTTGCAAGTCTCTTTTCAATCTTCAGTCCCTGGTCTATTTATACTCTCGGATTTGAAATTTTGCCCGTTGAAGATAGATGAAATTACATGTTAATCCTGAGCAACGGTCTTCTTTTCTGACGGCAGCTTTTGCAGACTGTTCACTGTACACTCTGCTGTACGGATATCTACTTTATGTCAGTCGCATTTAATGCACTCAACTCGTTACCGTTGATGAGCTTACTAACCTACTTCACTCTGCTGATGGGATCACTCTGCTGATGGCTACTCTGCTGATTCAAGAATGAACACATCTATCTTGACTCGGCTGATGATAACCAATCTGATCTTACTGATCTGATATCCCACTTTGCTGATTCGGTCACATAGCTTCCAGACTGTGAGATATGTTTCACTAAGCTTTTCAGTTATTAGTTGATGACTACTCTTTTGACCTTTTTGTCATCTTCAAAACCTTATCCAACACCAACCAACAATTGTCCCCCATCCTTGTAACATTTCTCAAATTTGTTATAAGTACTTGTTAGGTTTTTTTTAATAATACTTTTGGATTTATATAAACTGATGTATTGTTTCATTTTTTGGAACATGTGGGGTTATGTTGCGTATACAATAATTTTTAAGGTATTTTATTTTGTGTTGCATTCTTTATAAAAAGATAAAGTGCATTTATAAATGTTACTTTTATTTATCAATGAAGGTGGGGTTGAGGGAGTTGGGGTAGATGAGCGTGAGGATAATAACAATGCATATGGTGGGGAAGGAGCAGATGTAATGCTTTTGGTTGAAAACAATGTTACTACGGGGGGGGGGGGGGGGAAGAAAACAATGTTGCAGGGGATGAGAGAGTTGGGGCAGAAGAGGGAGAGGATGGAGATGATAGTGCTTGGAGTGAAACACTTGTTAACAGTAGTGATGTTGAGTTAGATAGTGAATTAGATTCTGATACAGAGGAAGAAGGGAGACCAGTTGATAGATATAACGAAGTTGTGAACAAAAATGTTGAGTATTATGATCCTAAGTTTGAATTGGAGATGACATTTAAGACAAATGATGAATTTAGAAAGGCAGTGCATGCTCATGCAATAAGTACTATGAGAAACATAAAAATAGTCAAAAATGACATACGACAGAATGTATGCTAAATGTGCTGTACAAAATTGTAACTGGAGGATTCATGCAAACAAAGTGAAAGATGAATTAACTTTTCGGATTGGGACAATTTTGCTGAACACACACGTGGAAAGACATTTAATGTGGAGAATGTAAAATTCAGTTGGTTGGCAAAAAAATACTTGCACAAATTTAAAACTGACCCAAACAGATCAGCAGAAGGGTTTAGGCTTGATGTAATTGAGGATATTAGAGTTCATGTATCATGGGATCAGGCATACAGGGCAAAGAGAAAGGTACTAGAAATTCTTGAGGGTGATCCTGCACTTCAATATGCCAAACTTTGGGATTATGCTGAGGAATTAAGGCAAAGAATCCAGGAACTACTGTAATAGTGGGGACTGATGATAGTAGTGGTGAGAATAAATTCAGTCATTTTTATGTGTGCTTTTATGCACTGAAGCAAGGGTTCTAGCTGGATGTAGGCCAATAATTGGAAGGGTTGGGGCTGTCATGAAAGGTCCTCATAAGGGTGTACTTTTGGCAGCTGTGAGCATTAATCCTAACAACAAACCCTTTCCACTTGCATACGTTGTTGTATCTAGTGAAACTGGTGAGAATTGGGAATAGTTTTCGACAATTTTGAAGACAGATTTGCAAATTGTGAGGGACTGTGAATACACATTCATGTCTGATAAACAAAAAGGGCTCATTCAGGCCTTTGACAATGTATTCCCTGATTCTGATCATAGATTCTATGTCAGACACATGTGGAAGAATATGTGGCATGCTGGGTATAAAGGCAAGGCATTCAAAGAGGCTAAATTTAAAGCAGCAAATCAAACCACCATCCCTAAGTTCAAGAATGCAATGAAAGAGCTTGGTAAACTTAATGAAAAAGTATTGGAATGGTTAGATGACAAGCCACCATTACACTAGAACAAAGGACACTTTAACACATATCCTAAATGTGATATGGTCTTGAATAATTTATGTGACTTTCAATGGTGTGTTATGTGCTGCAAGAGAGAAGCCAATTCTTACAATGCTTGAGTGGATAAGAGAGTATATGATGAGCAGACTTCAGAAGAACAGAGATAGGTCAATAAGAAAATGGAAAGGTCGATTTTGCCCTGAGATGGAAGCAACACTGCAGAAGAACATTGAAATGCTTGGTGACTGCATCCCTAGAAAATCAGATGACAAACACTATCAAATTTCACATTTTGATGGGGCACAGTTTTGTGTAGATTTAGAGAAACATATGTGTACATGTAGAAGGTGGGATTTGACAGGAGTTCCTTGCAAACATGCAATGAGTGCCATATGCAATCAACAATAAGATCCACATGACTATGTGCATAGGTGTTATAGTGTGGAAACTTGTAGAAAAGTATATGCATTAGCTATATATGGGATCAATGGTCAGGAATTATGGGGTGAGACTCATTTCATTCATCCACTAACTCCAAATTTTGGAAGGGGTATTGGAAGGCCATCTAGGGCAAGAAGAATGGGTGTTGAGGAGCCTGCTAAGAAGAAAACAAAGAAAAATAGCAGAGGAAGAAATGCCAATAAAGATAAAAGGCAGCACTCAACATTGAAATGTAGTTTTTGTAATGGTCAAAGGCAGAATGCAAAGACATGCCCACTGAAGAAGGCCCAAGAAACTAGAGATGCTGATGCTGGAGTTGAATCTGATGCACCTCAACCTCCACCTGAATCTCCTGCACCTCAACCTCCACCTGAATTTGTTGCACCTCAACCTACATATGAAACTAATTATGATTAGGATGATTTTGCTAATTTAGCATTGGAGGAACTGACTAATGTGTTTGGTCCGCCGTCTGACTAGGAAACAACCCCAAAAGTTGGTAAACAAAAGTTGAAGGTAAATTAATACTAATTATTCAAAATTCTAGGTTAATAAACATATGATCATATGACTAATGTAGTTTTTTTGTTTGTGAGGTAAGAAAAATGTCGAAGAAAAGTAAGCAATCCAGTGTTGAGAAACCAACCAAGGTACAATTGTTGCTTGATTACCTACTAATTTCCAAGTAAAGTTATCTCTAATGTACAATGGTTGTTTGTGTAGGTTAGAAGAATTTCTAAGAAAAGTAGGCAATCATCTAAGCAATCCAGTATTTCACGGAAACAATGCAAAGTAGATATCATTCTATTTTCTAAATTTTAATTAGAAGTTTTGAGCTTGAGTGAGTGAAATAAGTTTCTTGTTTTATTATGATAGAGCAAAGGAAAGAGTATTGGAACTACTCCATACAACCCACCAAGACAAGTTTCAGGCATGGAGGGAGTGGATAATTTGAATGAAGCTACAACAGTTCTTCTCAGGGCTCATGTTATGCAAACTGGACCAACAACTCCAACTGTTCCTGGACTCAGTGCTCAGGTTATGCAAGTTGGACCAACAACTCCTGGACCAACAATGTACAAACAATTGTTGCAAGGACAGGGTTCAACAAATGGGAGTCACTTTGTCCAGACCAATGAATATATGTCCACTCAGACATCTACAACAATTATTTCAAGAGCTAAGCTTGGTCAGAAGAAAGGTGCAACTAAAGCTACAACTTCACAGAAGAAGAAAAAAGATCTTTGGAAATATTAAGGAGGCCTTTGACTGCAAAAGAATATTGGGATATTTTGTTTTTTTGCCAAAAACATGAATGAATTTGTTTGATGTTAAACTTTTGGGATATGATTACCTTGCTAGTTGTTATGTTAACTTTTGGATTGATGAATGTTGATGTTGTTAAATAGTTGTACACAATTTGTTAAGTGATTATCAAATGAGTGTTTGTTTTGTCAAGTGAAATTTAATGTCTATACGCTACCTAAGTTGATGCTCTAAATTGTACAAATAAAGCAAATGAATCCCCGAATTAATTGTCCACTTTGGCAAAATCCCTAAATTAATTGTTCAGTTTGATAAAATTATCAAATTAATTGTTCAATGGGCAATTATGCAATTTTTGGCGAGTTGTGGACTAGAATTGTTGTCAAGTAGACCAAATTTGCGGGTATAGAAAAGTTATAGGATGTATTTTGTTTGCCGAAAAATTAAGTGTCCTGATTCCGCGGACCAGTGAAAGTTAAGGGACGTAAAATGCTTGCTGAAAAATTAAGTGTCCTGATTTTGCCGACCAGTAAAAGTTAAGGGACGTAAAATGCTTGCTAAAAAATTAATTGTCCTGATTTCGCGGACCAATGAAAGTTAAGGGACCAAAAATGCTTGCCGAAAATTTAAGTGTCCTAATTTCGGGGACTAGTGAAACTTATGGGACGAAAATTGCTTGCCGGAGATTTAAATGTCCTGCTTTCGCGGACTAGTAAAACTTAAGGGACGAAAAATGCTATTTTGTCAACAAAGTGCATATGTACAAAAGCCTACGGTCCAGACAGCCAACTCAGTTTTCTGTTCATATTTCTAAAACTTTAATTTCGAGCCAACAGTTCAAATTTTGTTGATCGTCTCGTCATATTATTATTATCATTTAATTATAATTTCCTAAAGCATGACGTGTTCATTAATTAATAGTAATGAATACGAAACAAAATTGCCAACCTAAGCAATTATATGTTAAGGAAGCTCGGAAGGAAAAAGATTAAATTCTCATTTGTTAGGGCATTGGATAGTTCTTGTCAAACGCAAAGTATTTTACATAATACAAGTAAGTGGAATATTCATAGGCACTTGATTTTAGATTATATTGGACATCATTTCTAAGAGATTGACTAATCAAAAGTAACATGCAATATACTTGTTTTATAGTTGAATAAACTTAAGACGAAAACAATATATTCTTGGTCATTTATTGTGTCACCGTCATCAATTTCAGTCTTTATCGTCAGAAAATTTTAATTATCATGGGAAATCATCAATATATGTCTTATTAGACCGAAAATTTTATTTTTTAGCCGAAAACCATCAATTTATGACTTATTTGACCGAAAACTTTAATTTTCGCCAAAAATATCATGCGTCAAGTGACACATAAAATTGAAGATTTCAGATCCTGACTACAAAATTTGCAAGTTCATGTCTCGTGATAAGTCTATAACTTTAAATTTTGATGAGAAACGGCTAAAGCTTTCTCCAAAAAATCGAAGATACCTATATTTTTTTTAAAGAAATAGGTCACGATGAATAAATTAAAAAAAAGGAAAAAAATTACGACAATATATTTAATTTTGTAATTTGATTGAGTACATCGATAACGATGAGAAATCTGAAAATGAAAAATGAAATGTTTTATTGTTTGATGTAAGGTTGACATCTTAATCTTATACACTGTTTCAGATAATCAAATATATACATCGTTACTTTTCATCTATCGCACTTAATTTTGCGACAAACTTGCGTCCCTTACAACCACGACTTTGGCCCCTCTCCTTCCATCCTCCGCCATCGTCCATCGTCCATCGCTAGAAGAAGCATCTGTTTCTCACTAAAAACCATCTTCATAGGCTGAACATTTCTCGACCCAGAACAACTAATAGCACACTCATCATTACTAGCTAGTAAAAGCTACACTCGCTTTCACGGCCAACACATCTATATCGATCCTCAGCATGCATCCGTTGGTTCCGCCACAAGAACACAGTTGAAAAGAATCAAGGGTAGAGTTTGCCTACTCCGCCGCAATCAATTGATTAGAAGTCAGAACCTTATCAGGACATTGATTTATGTTTCATATTTATCTCATGTTATGTCCATTTTAAACCATTATGTTTGCACGCACATACATTGGCACGCTCCGCACTTGTTTTATTTCACACCGAGTCAATTGCACATCGAGGCAAGCCAAACATAAAACAATCAAACAATATTTTGGCACGCCCAGTGGGACTTGATAGTCTTTTGCCAAAAAAAAAAATCTCTATCTAGTACTAACGAACTGATTTTCTATTTTTCAACAGATTTTTCAACCAATAACATGAAAGAAATGATCAAAGTTAACAAGAGCAAGGTCTGATCTCACACACCTTTTGACGTTAGAAGATTTAACACCAGTTCCAGTTTCAATGGAAGGAATGGAAAAAGTAGGAAAATTGTCGGAAGAAATTCGAAAGTTCATGAAAGACCTTGAGGATAAACAGGGAGAATGGTCGAACGTGATCAATAAGTTTGAGAATATGCTATGCACGACCATACTATGACCAAATGAATAGAGTGACAGAAGGTAACAACGATCTATCGACGATCAATCAGGGTCAGCCGGTCAGGAAATGTTTATGAAAAAACAAGATGTCAGGATATCCCGATACAACAAACCACATCGTGAGTACATCGATCAGGTACCTTTTCCCCAAAATTTTAGAGCACCTAAATTCACTTTATTATCAGGAGAAGGATCACAATCCGCGACGGAGCATCTAGCTTGATTCTAGTTGGAATGTGGCAATATAAATAATGAGTTGAAGCTGAAATTTTTCCCCTCACTGATTGGAATGACGTTCCACTGGTATGCCAACCTAAAACCTGGTTCAATAGCTGATTGGGCCTCGATGGAGAGGTTATTTGTGATGAATCATTATCATGCTCCATTGGGAGTGTTTGTGATCGAACAGTCTAACATGAAACAGTTATCTGGCCAGTCTGTGGACGAATACATGAAGAAATTCATCAGGGCCAGAGGATTTTGTGCCATACCATTACTGGGGAAAGAATGCATCAAGATAGCAATACACAGAATGAATTTCGAGCTAAGGAAGATCATGATGGCTCAATATCATTAGGATTTTTTCAAACTAACAGACCATGCGGTGAGATATGAAAGAGTGCTCAGGGATGAAAACAGTCGACATTCACAACCTAGGAACAATTAATATCAAGTAGGAATTGCGGATTCCAATGATGGGTCGATAAGTCAAGTGGTTGAGTCACCCGACATCGAGATTGGATTGGCTGAAGTAGTATGTCCGAAAAATACTATTTGTCCTTTGGCCAAACCAAAAGAACCTCAACCAACAATCAAGGGTTGATTCGTCAGTGTACACCTTTGAACCACAGGCACACCTTCATCCCATTCTATCTTTTGGTCCCCACTTACAGATATAATATATCGATCTTCTACCATTTGAACCACGGGCACACCTTCATCCCAAAATCTTGTTGATTCGTCAGTGTACACCAACCCTTCCTGAGTACCGAAATCGGTGGATAACGAGTCGACCACATTACACTCCATGACAGCAGAGTCGTCTGATTGCTGACTTGTATCAACCTTCTCTGCTACCTTTTCTAAATCCTTGGTATTACTGACCTCATTGGCCGTATTTTTTTTGGCCTCAAATTCTCTATCGATCTCATCGAACTTAGCCTTTATGTCTTCAACCATACTACTTAGCCTTTTTTCAGACATACTACTTTAGCCAATCCAATCTCGATGTCGAGTGACTCAACCACTCGACTTATCAACCCGTCATTGGAATCCGCCATTCCTACATGATAATAATTGTTCCTAGGTTGTGAATGTTGACTGTTTTCATCCCTTTGCACCCTTTTATATCTCACCTCATGGTCCGTTAGTTCAAACATATCCTCATGATATTGAGTCATCGTGATCTTCCTTAGCTCGAAATGCATCCCGTGTATTGCTATCTTGATGCATTCTTTCTTCGGTACTGGTATGACACAAAATCCTCTGGCTCTGATGAATTTCTTCATGTATTCCTCCACAGACTGGCCAGATAACTGTTTCATGTTAGACAGATTGATCACATACACTTCCAATTGAGCTTGATATTGATTCATCACAAATACCCTCTCCATCGAGGCCCAATCAACTATTGAGCCAGGTTTCAGGTTGGCATACCAGTGGAATGTCATTCCAATCAGTGAGTTTGGGAACAATTTTAGCTTCAACTCATTACTTATATTGCCACATTCCAACGAGAATCGAGTCAGATGCTCCGTCGCGGATTGTGATCCTTCTCCTGATAATAGAGTGAAATTAGGTGCTCTAAAATTTTGGGGAAAAGGTATCTGATCGATGTACTTTGGATGTGGTTTGTTGTATCGGGATATCCTGACATCTTGCTTTTTCATAAACATTTACTGACCCTTGATTGATCGTCAGTAGATCGTTGTTACCTTCTGTCACTCTATTCCTCTGGTCATAGTATGGTGAGGTGACCTAATGTCCGTCCTGGACAGCCATAACATTTTCCCCACGTTCATCTTCTGATTTGCCCCTCGAGCCTGCGCGAGGGAATTTGTTCCTTGACGTGCTACCTCGCTTATCGCACAAAGTTTTATGTCCACTAGCCTACCTGTTAGCCGGCTCATCTCGCTGTCGGGACTCCTCCATGTGGATCATCGGTGTCTTTCCTTTGTCAATATCAATCTTGGTTGACCCATTGTGGTTAATCGCTTGCAGGCCATGCATCCCGTTGGCCAATGAGTTTATGCTATCGGCCAATGTGAAGAGTTTGGCTACTAAACGTGCCAGGGAGGTATTCACAGTGTTGCTTGCTTCCGTGTTGGCCTAACTAGCAGTAGTGGCCGTGCAGAGCATATTTTCGATCTTATTGATCAAGTTCGACAAATCTCCCTGTTTTTTCTCAAGGTCTTTCATGAACTTTCGAACTTCTTCCGACAGTTTTCCTACTTTTTTCATTCCATCCATTGAGACTGGAACTGGTGTTAAATCTTCTAACGTCAAAAGGTGTGTGAGATCAGACCTTGCTCTTGTTAACTTCGACCATTTCTTTCGTGTTATTGGTTGAAACATTTCTCATAAAACAGGAAATCAGATCGTTAGTACTAGATAAAGTTTTTTTTTTTGGCAAAATACTATCAAGTCCCACTGGGTGTGCCAACATATTGTTTGCTTGTTTTTATGTTTGGCTTGCCTCGATGTGAAATAAAACAAGTGTGGGGCATTCCAAAGTATATGCGTGCAAACATAACGGTTTAAAATGGACATAATATGAGATAAAGATGAAATATGAATCAATGTCTTGATAAGGTTCTAACTTCTAATCAATTGATTGCGGCGGAGTAGGAAAACTCTACCCCTGATTCTTTTCAATGCCTGCTTGGCCGCAGGACTTAACAATTTATGCTAGCCTTTATTGAAATGTCAAACTTTGTAGCCATCCAGTGGCTCACTCGATATATCAGAAGATTTGCAGAAACATTAGTTATCGAGTTATTTATCAAACGATCTAAAATATGTCAACTTAATCTAAAACTTGAACTAACAAATTAACAATATAAAAACATATACACATTAAAATCACTTGATAGAAATATACTTGCAGATAAAATCAGAAGATGAAGGCAAAACACTTCGATGCATAAAACAAACATAATGTTGATAGATGACATACATGATATCTAGCCTAATACATTCCCCTGATTTACAAGCACGAAAGAATATGTAAAATCATAATTAAACTCCAATGTTGGCATCAGTTTGCCAAACGAGCTGATAGATTCTTTAGTTTGTGAAGATTGACTCATTGATTGGCAGGAAACTGCCATACGAGTTGATTTGCGATATGTAACATTCATCAGGATTATCACGACCATGTGATCAAGATAACCGGTGGTGCAGACGTAAAAGTAACATTGAAGGTAGATGGCTAACATCGATGGATCGCCCAACCTTGGCAGATGGCTACTGGAGATGGCATATGTGCCGAGCATATGGCTACTTAATAGATATTCATTAGGCAAATGGCTACCAGACAATAAATTCATCATGCGGATGACTATTTGATGAATAAAATCATGTCAATACGTGGGTACTCACATGATATGTTTCGCAAATTATAGCTTGCTTCAGGTGCGGCGTCGCAAAATTTAGTGAGGCATTTTGCCTGATTAAGTGAAGACTGAATTGTTTGATTGTGTGTTTAGAGTATGGTTTCTTCAGATATCTATAATTTGACTCTCTTGATGGTTATTACTCCTGATGTTGAATGCCCCTTCCTATTTTTTAGGCATGATATCCATTACTCTGTCACTTGTCTCTCACGTTCACATTTCAGACCTCTTTGGCGTTGTTAAAGGAAAATTGAGTCCTTCAAGTTTGTTGCATTCACACTTTAGCAGTTATTTTCAGCATATGTGTAACAACCTTGGAGATATTCTTGGAAGTTGGTTGAGTTATACTCATCCATTATTTATCTTCCAGAATTAATTAAATACGTGATCATTTATAACTGATTTGGCCTTAATTAAATTAATATTCCTATTAATTTAATTAATTAAGCGATCTGGACCAATTCTGAGCTTTATCCCTTAATTGGTCCGTTAATCAATTAATTGGGTCCCTTGATAGTCTGACCTTTTTAATTAATTGAGTCATGGAAATTAATCTTATTAGGCCCATTCATCACTATGACCCAATTGTATATTAATTCTGCTGATTATCGAGCCAATCATACATTGTCGGGCCATTACTTGCCTGACAAACATGAAAAATATTATGGGTACAAACATTTGATAATTAGAATAATGTACGAAGTTATTTACGTGTGGTATGAAGTAGTTTTTTAAAAAGGTTAATCTCGAAGGAGTAACCCCCTCCTGTATCAGAGGTCCCTTGAACAAGAAAGATGTAAATCGAGGAATGTGTACGAATGACATAGTTCTGAGTGAAAAAGCCAACATGATACCAACCTCAATAGGTATGAAGTAGTTTTGTTTGGGTATGACATGGTTTTGCTTAAAAAGTTTGTATATTCTCTTTATACTCATATGTGAGGTCCATATTTAATCATATAACTATTTTGATGGTGGAGATGGAGTGTTAAATGTTCCATGAGCAAAAGACAAAAATATCCCCTATGCTTTATCTAACTCTCAAAAAAACCCCTGTGTTATTTTAACTTCCAAAATTCCTCCTGTGTTTGGTTTTAATTACCACACTTAATCCAAGTAAAATTTCACTTTTAACTTTTGGTGAAATGACAAGATTACCCCTATGTGTTTGTTTTGTTTTTAAATTTATTTATTCTTTTTGAAAACCTAAATATATACTACTTGGGTCGAGTGTGGTAATTAAAACAAAACACAAGGGAATTTTGGGGATTTAAATAATACAGATTGGGTTTTTTGGGAGTTAGACAAAGCGTATGGGGTGTTTTTGTCTTTCGATGTCAGGGTAAAATTATCATATCAAAAGCAAAATGTGAACAAATACTTACAATTTTTGCGTTTGAATCACACTCTCTTTTCTGGGGATGTATTTGACACTTGTTGGTCCCAAAGTGGTCAGATGAGGTCTAGAAGGAGGGGGGGGGGGGGGTTAATAGACCTTTAAACTTTAAAATTTTCTTCTCTAACTTTTCTATCAGCAGAGTAAGCTGGTCTGATTAGTGAGACTACTATGCTGATTTAGCACTCAGCAGATTCAGCAGGGTCGAGCACTCATCTGATTTCACTCATCTGATTCAGATATACTCAGAGTTTCAAAATTTATATGCAGCGGATTTTATCAAATATGTTTTCAAACAAGTTCCTCTTTAAAGTTTTACCCCAGTTTGTAAATTTCTCAATTTAAAAGATTGTTCTTTTAAAACCATTTGTTTACTTATGAAAATATGTAAATTAAATACAAGTAATCAAACACAGGAATTTTTATAGTGGTTATATAGACACGAAGTCTTTTAGTCAACTCTTCTAAATCACACAGATTTAGGTTCCACTAAAAACACAAAGTAACTAGTACTTGAGCTTTTACAACAAATGACAAGCCTTAAGTAGAACACTCAGCTCTCAGGTAGATCACTTAGAAGTTAGAAAAACCTATTCTAAAGCACTCAGCAACTAGAACACTTATGCTTTACAACAAATGATAAGCCATAAGTAAGAACTCTCTGTTCACTTTCGGAAAACCACACAGATTAACCTCGCTCTTTTCAGTATAGGAAATCACTCAGAAGACCTACATTAAGAAGTTATATCACTTCACAAAGATGGATATACACTCCTAAGCAACGGTCTTATTTTCTACGGCAGCTTTTGCATACTTTTCATTGTACACTCTGCTGTACGGATATCTACTTTATGTCAAGTCGCACTTAATGCACTCAGCTTGTTACCGTTGGTGAGCTTACTGACCGACTTCACTTCGCTGATGGGATTACTCTGCTGATGATCACTCTACTGATGATCACTCTGCTGATGGCTACTCTGCTGATTCAAGAATGAACATATCTATCTTGACTCGGCTGATGATAACCAATCTGATCTCACTAATCTGATATCCCATTCTGCTGATTTGGTCACATAGCTTCCAGACCGTGAGAGAGGTTTCACTAAGTTTTTCAGTTCTTAGTTGATGACATCCTTTTTAATCTTCAAAACCGTTCTGGCATTTTTGTCATCTTCAAAACCTTCTCCAATATTAACCAACAACACTTACTTTAGATCATAAAGAATTTTTTGAGAGTTAAAATAGCACAGAAAATTTTCTGAGAGGTAAACAAAACATATGTAATATTTTTGTCCTTCGCTCAATGTTTAGGTACAAGTTAAATGAACCATATAAACCCCCAAATTACAATAAACTATTTCGGTTTATTATGTATCACCGTAATATGTGGCGTTCATCACGAAAGACCTATCACCTTCCCAATATATATTTATAAAAATATATTAATAATAAATAAATTAACACCATAAATTATGGCAGTCCACGTTTCCCTATAAAATCTATCCAATCAACCACATCTAAGTGGTACCATAAATTACGACCATCTAAGACTTATCATTTCATCTTGTTACTACTTCAAGAAGAAATATTCTCCTTTACTTCTAGCTCTCTCTTTTCACCTCAGATCTCAGATCTCAAAAGATTCAAAAATCAAAACCACTATCATATCAATTATGTCTCTCAATTTTACATTCAGAAAAAATAAACCTCGTGGCAAATTGATAAATTGATTTAGATCGATTCTGGAGCTGCTTTTCTTTGAAGGTGAATTTTTAGTTTCAGTTTTCGTTATTGTTGATCAATTCATTCTTGTTAAATTAAAAACTTTTTATTTCTTGTGCAGGTCTTCGAGTCAAGATTAATCCTCTTGTATGGAAAAGAATATTGAATTTTCATATCAAAATGATTGAAATTAATAAAAGGTGAATATTTACTTTCAATTTTCAATTTCAATTATTGTTGATTAATTCATTCTTGTTAATTTGATTTATATTTCTTGTGCAGCCCTATGAATTAAGATGTAATTTATCTCCGTGTTAGATGGGAAAAAATATTGAATTTTCATATCAAAGATTTGGGACCAAAAGCGCTAACCGTTGACTTCTTCCGCTTTGAGTTTGGTTAAAAGCATGAAATGTATTTAGGTATCTTGTTTCATTGTAATTATGACATAGGTAATGTCATAATAGGCTTCTTACGCTTGTTCCTAATATAAGATGAATTTTTATTTTCAATTTCAATTATAGTTGATTAATTCATTCTTCTTAATGTTAATTTTAAATTTTTTGTGCAGCCCACTGAATCAAGATTTAAAGATATATCCGTGTTGGGGAAAAAATGTTGAATTTTCATATCAAAGATTTGGGACCAAAAGCTGGTAGCGGTGAAATGTATCTGGGTACCTTGTTTAATTATAATTATGACATAATAGGCATCTTACTCTTGTTTCTTTTTAACTAAGTCATAATTGGTTTCTTCCGCTTGAATTGGCTTATAAACACGGAATGTATTGTGTTCCTTGTTTCATCATAATTTACACGTAGAAATTATTAATTTTAATTTAACTTCTAGATGATCATAAAAATGAATTGTTCTATTTTAATGTCAATACATTATAAGCACGAAAATGTATTGTGTACCTTGTTTCATCATAATTATGACATAGTTAGGGCGAGTCCAATGGTAGTTTGTATATTTGGGGATGTAAAATGCATTATACATTCTCAAATAGTAGTTTGCATACTCATTTAAATTGATTTATTCCAATGGTGAGCATGTAAATTGAGTTTCTATGTCACTTTATTGATATTTTTATTATTTACTAAATATTTTTATCCAATCACATTCATTCCCTCTCAACAACTACCATACACATACCATGTTTCTCTCTCTTCAACAGTAAGTAAATTTGGATTCTTAAAGTACAATTTGTAAAATAGAAACTCTCATTCCATGCTCCCTTTGGAATGAGAAAAAATGTAAATTGGGGATGAATAATGGTAGTTAGGACTTTGCATCTCCATTTGCATATCTCCATTGGACTTGCCCTTAATGTCACAATAGGCTTCTTAAGCTTGTTCCTTGTTAACTTTGTCATAATAGGTTTCTTTGCCTTGTTACTTGATAATATCACAAAATAATTTGACATAAGTAATGTAATAATATTACATTTCCATCATACACATTAAAATCAGTATGTACTTTTTTTTTTCATGTTTCCTGATAAATTCAAAACAAAAATTCTCTATGTTTCACATTTTAACTATTTCATTTTTTTTTTGAAGTACTAAAAGACGAAATAGTACTAGCTAGGGTTATAGATCACTCTTTCATATTTCAGTCATTTCATTACTTCAAAAAAGAGTATCTCCCATATTTTTCTGCCCCCGGCCGATTTCTAAGGTATGTTTATATCTGTTTCATTGTATTTTGAGTTCCCTTCATGTATTAACATTTTTGGATTTTATGGATGCTAGTTTCTTTAAAAATTACCTTTATTTGGTGAAAGTATTACTGTTCATGGTCTCATATATTTCAATTGAAAATTTTATTTTTTTCTTTATCTTACTCACCGATTTTTTCTGTAGTAATAGCTTCACTGTCTTCTGTAATAGCGTTAAGTTTAAGATTTTATTTATTTAATGGCCTTTAATTTGTTGCTAGCTGAGAAGAATGAAATATTGAGGAATTGTGAGGTTTTTTTGATTGTGAGATGAGAAGCAGATAGGAGGTTACTGTTGAGGGCATATTCTTTGTAGATTATTTTCTTGAAATTGAGAGAATTATCTTTTTGAGAGCATTTAGAAAAATTATCTGTTCTTTATAATTTTGTGGTTATCTTTTTTAATTGACTGATAATGATGACTCGATTAGGTTTTGAATATATCCAGTCTTCTATAGGAACGATGACTTTATATTTACATGGGCAAAGTTATTTCGAAAAGTTATAAATCGAAATTTTTATTTCATCTTGATCACTGATTTCCTGTAGCAATAGCTTCTCTGTCTTTTGATGCAGCATTGATGTGACAAATGTTTTTTTTTTTTTTAAGTGCTATTGGCCTTGAATTAGTAGGTAGTTGAGAAGAATGAAAGATTGAGGTAATGTAAGGTTTCTTTGATTATGAGGTGGGTTTTGAAGCTGAGTGGAGGAAACTGTTTTGGTAAAGAATGTTTTGGGAAATATAGGATGAATTATCTTACTGATTGCATTGAGAGAAATTGTCTGTTCTCTTCATAGTTTTGTGATTCTACTTTTTCTTTGTTGTCTGATTATAATGACTCATTTGGGAGATATTTGTGTTTTTAGTTGGACAAATAAGTTTTTTTAAAGTAATTGTCAAATATCAGATATATTGATATTTTACAATTGTTAGATGTCTATCTGGACCCGTATTCGATCAGCACATTATTCTCGTAGAGATCGGCTTCAGAAGGAAGCTCTTGTTCGGTTACTCTTGAAGGGTAGATTTACTTACAAAATCAACAATTCTGTCAAGGATGGTTCAGCCAATTTTTACGTACACAGAAAGTACTTGGATGACCTAGGGCCGAGGGTAAACATTACTTCACCAACCTTTAATGTTGTTAAGTCAAATGTTAGAAAATTAACAAGTGATGATTCTGTGGCCAAATTCACTGATTTCACTGTTTTTGTTAGTTCTCTTGAGATGATTGCCAAGTTTTATGGATTTTGCAAGTCATGTCAAGAACGAGGAATATATGAAAGTATAAAGATTCAGTATAGTAAATTTAAATTAGAAAAGAAAGATGATATAGGATACAAAGAAGTTACATTTGATATAATGGGGGCTGCTCAAGTTTGTCTTGCCAAACTGTATGAGAAAAGAACAATAGGTAAGGCTAGGAAAGTGATAGGAATAGCTACCCCAAAAACTAATGAAAATGATTCTGTACCAAAATCCAATGGCAATTGTTCTTCACCCAAAACTAATGGAAATGGTTCTGCACCAAAAACTAATGGAAATGGTTCTGCACCAAAAACTAATGGAAATGGTTCTGCACCAAAAACTAATGGAAATGGTTCTGCTACAAAAACTAATGGAAATGGTTCTGCTACAAAAACTAATGGTAATGGATCTGCCCCCAAATCAAGTGACAATGGTAATGGTTCTGCACCAAAGTCTAATGGAAATGGTTCTGCTAAAAAATCTAATGGTTCTTCAAAGTCAAGTGACAATGGTGCTAATGGGAAATTGAGTGACAATGAGGAAGAAGATGAAATGAATGGCTTCTATGATTCCGATTGGTATGATTGAAATTATTGTTATTATTGTTTTCCCCTTATTTTTTTTCTGGTATAATTTGATTTTAATATCCATTATCTCTGATATGTTTGTTTGAATTCTAGAAGAGGTGTTCAAGCTTGCTTGTTAGATGGAAGAAACAAAGTGATGCTGAAGATGTTGACTTGTGTCTTTGAAACTAATTTGTAGGATTTCTTAACTATCGTAATTGAAGCTTAATGACTTGTGGTTTTGAATATAAATTGCAGAATTTTCTTAATTATGGATGTATTTATGATTGTTGTTTCAGAATGTTAGTTGATCTTTTGTTATGAATGGATTTATGAATGTTGTTGGAGAATGTTGGTGCTTGATCTTTTTATGTATTTATGAATGTTTTGTTTTAGAATGTTGGTGGTTGATAGTGTGTGTGTTTAGTTTTAAATAGTTACTAGACATTTTGAGGATTAGCCTAGCTACCTTTGTCCCCTGATAGAAGGAACCCAATTTCAGCGCAGTAGAAGTAGCCATTGACAGGAGTTACACAGAAGCCATTCCAGGGCTACAGCTTTTAGACTAGGCCTTTGGTAATATACAAAACATTGTGATTTGTTTGCTTTGCATATGAAGAACAATGGAGTCCCACCCATTCTTGAATTCGACTTCATGTTCTAAATGGTGAAACTAGTCAGTACCCAATTCGAACCTGTGAAAAGATTTAAGATCTCAATAATTTTGCCATGTTCGGTGCAATCAGTGAAAAATATGAAAAATATGTTTAATCGGTGAAAAAAACATGTAAAATCAGTGAAAAATAAATTACTCTGGTAAAAAAAAGTAAAATCAGTAAAAAGAAAAAAAAATAGTTTAACTACTAAAAATAGTGTGAAATCGGTAAAAAAAATAAATTATTTGAACGGGAGAAAACAAAATAAATCAATGAAAATCAATGAAAAATAGGTTATACTTGATTACGAAATGGGTAAGTCAGTAAAAACTATTAAATTAGTAAAAATCAATGAAAACCTAATTAAATTAATAAATATAATAAGTGAAAATGGCTTAGGTCGGTAAAGAAATGCCTTTCAAATGACAAGGTAAAAGAAATAATTTGAGATCTACTTAAAAGTAATTGAAGTTGTTATTGAATGTATAAACTGATTTCATATACAAGAACTTTAATAAACGTGAAGAATTTAGATTGAAGAGAATGAAAGTAAATTGCAGAAAGAAATTATTGAAGAGAAGAAAAATGAGTGCCGTTCTATATCTGATACAAAGTCACCAATATAAAAAAATTCAACCAACAAAAACAAGGTGAAATCATTAGAAAAACGGTTTAAGCTTAAACAAACTAAAGAAATCGATTAAAAATATGGAAAACAATAGAAAGATATATACTATGATTTACAACAAATACTATGAAATTAATTAAATATTGCACTTTTATAGTATATATATATATATCCATTCTTTTGCTTAAGTTAACTAGTTCGTTCTAGAATTAAAAAAAAAAAAAAAAACTATATTGAGACTTGCTAGAATACACTCTTCTAATAAATGGGCATACCGCGGTACCATACAGTCTAATAAGAGTCAAAGCCAACATATATCATTGGTCAATCATAATGTCTGACCTTTTCATTCTTTAGACTTTGGTCAGACCTGGCTCAGTGCCTACGTGTTACACTTTGAGTTGAGATGTTAATGTTGCAAAATATACACGTGAAAGGAAAATTGAATAACGACTAAAACTAAAACACAAGAACAATATAACAATTACAATGAATATAATCAAGACAAAAACTTAAAATATAAAATTATCCAAATCGAGGCATATGTGAAAACACAGTGTACTTAAGACAAATTCGTTTCCTCACCCTTCGGAGCTTCGTGCTGGAGGTTACATGAACGTCTGTCTCCCAGGATACAACAGTATTAGCAATGAAGCTTTTCACCAAGCTTTTGCTAATCGAACTGAAACTTTTTAATACTCGGACGGAACAACAAGAATGAAGAGAAGATGATTGTTTTTGGTGTGTAAAACTGAAGAAATGAGCCACTATATATAGGACATGAGGAGGGCAAAATCAGAAAAAATAATATTAATGGAGCCATTTTCAGTTTCGGCTGTTACACAATTTAACTTCAAAGCCTTCATTTTCAGATTTTAAAATGGGCCGAAAATAAAAATAAATTGAGCCCATCCGAAAGCCTTCAAATTGGGCTGCATTCATGTCCGTAGGTCGCGGGCTCGCACTAGTCTTGAAGACTCCGAAGCAAATTTCTATCCATGATTTGCACCCCCCTACGCACGCAAGGGAAGAAGCTTTTGGTAGTTAAGTAGTTATACCACTACATAGGCAAATCATATATATACCTCAAGATTTTGCACTCCACTTCCAATGTGGAATAAATGCATTTCACTTATTTTCTTCCATTTCAAATGGTGTACTTTGAATGTCAATTTCTCATTCACCCGAACTCCGAATTTCACATACTATGTACAGTTTTAATCTACTCAAGTAGTAGATTATAAATCCGCAAAGAACCGATATTTTTCTCAAAGTGGATCCCACTTAAAATGTGTTCAAAACAGTCCATTAACTTACTTTTTCCAACAATTGTATTCAATAGTTATGGAGCATATATCCTGGTTTTTTGTGCCTGCTGTCGTAACAGTTGAAATGTCAAGAGGGGCCGGGAGCCCTGCAACTTCTTAAAAACAAGATCATCCTAAAGATACGAATGTTCATACAAAAGAATTACTTTTGAGAGTTTGCCGATTGCCCTAGCGGTACTCCTGACCTAGGCGGGACTTATAAGCTAATCTCATACATAACATCTTTTAGACAGAACATTCATCCTTTAATTTGATCAAGTATCAAGAGGTATAGGGACCGTAGCTTAATTCATGGACCATTCCATAATCTTTCAATTTTCTGATGTACAGGATCATCAAATAGGTAAGTACAGAGCATACTTATTGAAAAGCTAAGAGCATATTAACCAAGAACCTTAGAGAGATTTCTGAAGAACTAGAAGAATAATGCTTAGTTGAACATGATTATACAAATGATATATTTTATTGAATTCTGAATGCCTACAACTGAACTGAGATCCTCTATTTATAGAGGGCGAATCTCAAACATATTACAATACAACATAATTTAAGCACACGTCCAGACCACTCGCATGGGATCTGAATTATTACAATAATACACACACAAGCAGACAAACAACGTTATTAAAGATAAAGACAACTTTTGACTATCTGGCAAAGGCATGGTCCCTTAGCTGTCTGGGGAGTCTTGTCTGATATAACTGATAGGATAGTGCCCAGCAAGCCAACACAATAGCTTGTAATAGGACTATTTTATCTTGAACGAATCTTTGATTTATTAATTAATACGCAAAGTTTATTTATTTCGGGTATAAGATAAACTAATGGCCATCTTCATCTTTAGCGAATACATTTAAGCGATTGGTTGAAACCCTGAGATCACTTATGACTATGGGACGATTCACTTCAGTATTGAGTGCAATCATGAAACAGTCTCTAAGGTCGTGATCTTATAAATGTTCCAAGTCATAGATTCCTTTCGAGACGGGGTATCGAAGGAATCGTCAAGACTTGTAGGATTATGCATGATTCACATGGAGTGATTTTGTAGAGTTTCATGAACAAGACATTTGATGTCAGTGCATATGACTAGGTGGTTCGATAGGGGATCGAACGCATCGAACGACCCGAACAGAGAAACCCATTGTGGAAGTGCGTAAAGCATATCAGTGATGGGATGTTTCTCAGGACTTATAACAGTGTACGATTTAGTCCTTAGACTTGAGGTGTTAGGGCGAATTCGGTATACGGGTGTGCGTGCTTTGATTTAGGAGCCGGTCACGTAGCCTGACCATTGTGCGCCTACGTTGGGTACGTACAGTCGTATGCGCGGATGGTTAGCATCAAGATGGGATCTACCGACTCCTTGTAATGAATGAGGGAATTTCCTGTATGATCTTAGATAATAGATTCCGAGAAATCCATGGACATGGTCGGTGACGGATTTGGAAAAGGGTTTTCAAATTTAGCAGTCACACTGGAATTATTATCCAGAATTAGAAAGTACAGAATCGAGATAATTAGAGGTGCTGACTAATTCACACACCCTAGGTCTCGATTGGGAAATTAGTCGTTAGAGGGACCGTATGTACATGGTACTTATAAGAGGTGAGGTTCACTAATGTCAATTCACCTGAAGTTGGGCCTCATGGGCTTGTGGCTAGACATCGACCATGAGGTGTGGGTACTCCTCAATTAATGGGAGATTAATTCTGGAGTGGTCAATTAAAGGAGTTTATTGATCGGAGCAATTAATTGAATATTAATTGCTCATTAATTAAATCACGAAAGTCGTGGGCCTACGGCCAATTGATGGTGAACCTAGAGGGTCACACACAATACAGTTGGACAGTGACAGTCAATTAAGGAAAGGTTTGATTTAAAGAGTTAAATCAAATAAAAGAATTAAATAGTCAATTCTGAGAGAGAAATAATTAATTAAATAGTCTAATTAATTAAATATTAATTAAAGAGTTAATTAAAGAGATACATATTTAATTGGATTAAATGGGCTAATTTAATTAAGGATGTTAATTAAATTAATGCAAGACATGGGCCAATTAATTAATGGCCCAATAATAAGTCTTGCACAAGAGGGCTTTTGGAGGTGGCTATAAAAGGAGTCTAAGAGGAGACTCAAAAACCCTAAGCTAAAATTCTACCCTAGCCGCCCCTTCAAGCCCTAGCCGCCCCCTCTCCCTCTTGCTCTCTCCTTCACCTAGAGTTGGATCTAGATCTAGATCTAGTTCTGCCATTGACAAACCTTCCCTTCCAGTTCTAAGCCTAAGGATTGAAGGTGTCACTCCATCCATCTGGTGTGGACTATTCTCTAGAGGCACAACACTTGGGGTGCTCTAGTGAACGAAAAGAGAAGACCGGAGAAACCACCACCTTGCCTGTGGTGAGGTAAATTTCGATTTACCACCCTATTATTTTGTAATTGTTGCAATTTAGTATTCAACCTATTTATATGTGCTAGTAAATAAATCCTAGGGTTTGGGTGTATGAAAAAAAATTTATATTCCGCACTGTTGTTTTGACAATCATACCCCATAAATCCCAACAGTGGTATCAGAGCCAAATTTATTATGCACATATGAATAGGCCTGAACACATCAAAATATATGGATATATGTGTTTGTTGTGTTCTGATTTTTTATTCTTGCTTGTTATGATAAATTAAATGTTCGGATGTATGCACTTTTCGGTTTTGGGCCAAAACTGTAATTACCGAAAATTTGAGGGCTTGTGTGCAAATTGCAATTTTTGTAAAATCTGGACAGAAAGTAAAATTTTGATTTTCTGCAATTCTGGACCAAATTGTAATTTCTGGAATTTTTCAAAATCTGGACTGTTTTACAATTTACGAAAGGTTGGGGGCTGTTTTTGCAATTACCGTAAAATCAGGGGTCTATTTTGCATTAAACAAAAGTTTCTGGAAATTTTGTTAATTTTCTGCTTTCTGGTCCAATTTGCATGTTCTGGAAATTTTGGGGCTGATTTGTAATTTCCGAAAGTTGAGGGGTCAAAATGTAATTTTCGAAATTCAGGGGCCGAACTGCAATTTTTCAAAAGTTGAAAAATAGAAACTGTTTTGTGCACTAAAAGGGTTTAGTATATCCGGAAAGTTAAATTTTATCATAATTAGTGGGGACTAAAGTGAGAATCAAAGAAGTTGTTTTAAAAGGAGTTTTAAAATAAGATAAGAAATAAGAAAGTGTGTTTTGCTTGTTTCTTGCTCTACGTGAACTGTTTACGTGGTTTTCGATCGCGCCGAGCCTTGACCCTAGGGGTAGATGTGATTGGTTAATTTTAATTTGTTGGTTTTATTGGGCCTGCGAGCCTTAAGTTTTTGGGCCACTTTGAGCCTTTGTAATAGATAGGGCTTTACTGTTTTAAATAGTTTAGGATGGAGGCCCGTTACAAGCAAGGTGGGAGCCCAAGAAGAGTGAAGGCCATGTATGCATGGTAATTTGTGTAATAGTCTAGGTCTCTTTAAAACCCAATTAGATTGACCAATAGGACCATCATCTTTGGCTCGATGATGGCCCGCATAGGAGGCTCCCGATCGAAAACATACTGTGGTAGCATGCATGCTAGGTGTGTATGTTTTTATTTACGTATTTATATTCTTAGCATGTATGGTGATGCGCGCTAGTAATTTAGATCGTAAATAAAAGATAATGCATAACTGGAACGGTGAGATCTCGAATTGAGTTACCTCAAACTCTTAAACCCGAAAACCCCCTCTTGAAAATAATATTAAGTCATATTGGGTACCTTAAAATGAAGTTTTAAGATCCAAGCCTTCCATCAATAGGAACTAGCGTGAGTTGTCCACTTGTCGATTAAGGTGATCCAGAGTCTGGCACCCGAGTCGAAGAAAGAGACAATACGCGAAACTCCTTGATTCTCGTTTTTAACTAAACTTGACAAGGGTGGGGACTGGTCGGGACATAAACATCGACCATAACCAAGTTATGGGGATTTCATGACCGGGCCAGTTGCTCATCAAGATTGATGGGTTAGACTTAACGAGTAGTACCACTCATGATGTAGCAGTGCTAGATGAGTGCGAAAACCGAGGCAAAATAGCTTGAAGGTTGTGTAGGGACACAATTGGTAAAAGTATACCTACCTAGGGAATTAATTGTATGGCCGCGAGTCGTGGGTGCAATTAATGTCTGCTGGGACGTCAAGACCTACTAGGAAATAAGATTTCCCGAACAATTGAAGGGGTAATTGTTTCGAGAAAATAGTGGGAGAACTTTTTCGATAACAAGTCCAATAGTCGTTAATTATAAGTATTAATTTAGATCAGTCAGCTAAACGTTATCATTTTTTTGTAGATCATTTTGCGAAAATGTCTAAGAATCCATTATCTATCATCCTTGACACTAACAACCTGAACGGACCAAATTTTATCGACTGGCTAAGAAATTTGAGGATAGTCCTCGACTCCGATCGTCGGAGCTATGTTCTCGATGCACCGTTGCCTGGTGGACTTCCGGAAGGAGTTTCGGAAGAGGAACGAGCCACCCATGCTAAATGGGTTGATGATGATATTCAGCTTCGTTGCCTCATGCTAGCATGAATGACCAATGAGCTGCAGAAACAGCATGCTAAGATGCTTCATGCTGCTGATATACTTCTCCATCTCCGAAATATGTTTGGAGAGAAGTCTCATACCGAAAGGTTCAAGACGACGAGGGAGTTATTCAATCTGAGAATGGCTGAGGGTTCAAGTGTGAAAGATCACTGTCTTCGTTTCATTAATCTGATTGAAAAATTGGAGAACTTGGAAGTAGACTTGCACGCTGATCTTAGCACTGACCTCTTACTCCATACTCTACCACGCTCATTTGATCAGTTCGTGTTGAATTTCAACATGGAGGAGAGAAATCTCGCTCTTCACGAACTGACCAACATGTTGGTCACGGCAGAAGCTACCCTTAAGAAGGAGAAGTCTGTCCTGATTGCTGAGCAACCCAAGGCTACAAAGCCAAAGAAGGGCAAGAAGAAGAAGAAAGTGTTCTCTTCCAAAACAACCAAGAAGGTTGTCGAGAAAAAGAGAAAGAGCCCAGAAGATGAATGTTTCCACTGCAAGAAAGCAGGGCACTGGAAAAGGAACTGCCCTGACTACCTTAAAACGGTAGCCAAAGGTATTTTCTTTATTGAAGTTAATATTTCAATTAATTGTGCATCATGGGTGTTAGACACCGCAGCTGGTTCTCATATCTGCAATGATTTGCAGGTGATGGGAGCAGTAAGACCTCTTAAACCTGGGGATAGGATCCTGCGCTTTGGAAACGGAGCAAGGGTTGCGGCAGAGGCCATAGGGGACGTTGAATTAGTTTTAGGGAATTTTACTTTAGTTTTAAAAGACTGTTTGTACGTACCGACGATTATCAAAAACATTATTTCGATTCCTTTGTTGGATGATGATGGTTTTTGTTTTTCCATTTCTAATGGAAATTTTAGCATAATAAAAGGTGGTTTTACTTATGCTAGTGGTACTCTAATAGATGGCCTTTATTCCCTTGAACCAACTAATTCTAACGTATTGCACATTCAATCAAAGAAAAGAAAACAAGATGATAATAGTCCACAACTTTGGCACGCTAGGCTTGGACATATATCCAAGAGTAGAATTCAAAAGTTGGTTTCCTCTAGGGCTCTTGAAATACAGAACCTAGATGATCTCCCAACTTGCGAGTCCTGTCTCAAGGGAAAGATGACCAAAACGCCTTTTACTGGGAAACCGGAGTGAACCAAACAAACCTTGAATTTGATCCATACCGATGTTTGTATACCTAATGAAGTATAAGTCCGAAGCTTTTGAAAAGTTCAAAGAGTTTCGAATAGAAGTTGAGAACCAACTTGGACACAGTATTAAGGCAGTTCGATTGGATCGAGGTGGGGAATACTTAAGTCAAGAATTCCTCGATTATCTTGTAGAGAATGGAATTCTCTCAAAGTGTACTCCTCCTAGAACACCACAGCTGAATGGTGTATCTGAGAGAAGGAACAGAACTTTGTTGGACATGGTTCGTTCCATGATGAGTTTCGCTGATCTTCCTTTTTCGTTTTAGGGCTTAGCCCTCTTAACGACTTCAAATATACTTATTATAGTACCTTCAAAGTCGGTGCCGACGACGCCACACCAAGAGTGGTTTGGTAAAGCACCCATGTACTCGTATTTACGAGTATGGGGATCTCCTGCCTATGTTAGGAACAAGAAGGAGATAAACTAGACAGTAGATCTAGTTTGTGCAAATTTGTGGGATATCCAAAGGAATCCATTGGATACCTGTTCTACGACCCTAAAGAACGAAAGTCGTTCGTGTCTAGGAGTGCCCACTTCTTAGAGGATGACTTCCTCACTAAAAGAAGCGGGGTGTCCGTAGAACTTGATGAAGTCCAGGAAGTGGACCCATCCCCACAAACAGTGGGAGTTGATCCTGAACCTATTGAACCATCTAGTACACCAGTACTTCGAAGGTCCGATCGAGTTCGTAGAGAGCCTGAAAGGTATGGCTTTATCCACGAGAACGATCAATTGGATGGTGATCCAAGGACATATGAAGAAGCTATGTCAGACATAGACTCGGGTGCATGGCAGGAAGCCATGCAATCCGAAATGGATTCCATGCATTCCAACAAGGTATGGACCTTGGTTGATCCACCTGAGGGAACTGTTCCTGTAGGCTTTAAGTGGATCTTCAAGCGCAAGCTTGGAATGAATGGAGAGGTTTTGACTCATAAGGCTCGCCTAGTGGCGAAAGGTTATTCTCAAAGGCCTGGTATAGACTATGAGGAAACCTTCTCTCCAGTGGCGATGTCAAAATCCATTCGGATACTATTAGCCATAGCCGCGTGGTATGACTACGAGATATGGCAAATGGATGTAAAGACCGCCTTTCTCAATGGAGACATTGATAAGGAAATCTTTATGCAACAGCCAAAAGGCTTTACATCTAAAGGAAGTGAGCAAAAGGTCTGCAAACTTCAAAGGTCAATTTATGGCCTAAAACAGGCATCCCGAACCTGGAACAAACGTTTTGATGAGACAGTCAAGGGGTTTGGCTTCATCAAAAACGTTTATGAGTCATGCGTGTACAAGAAATTCGATGGGGTTCGGTACAATTTATTGTGTTGTATGTCGATGACATTCTGTTGATCGGGGACGATATCAGAATGTTGACACAGACGAAAACGTGGTTATCCACGCAATTCTCCATGAAAGATATGGGAGACGCATCTTACGTATTGGGGATACGTATCTATAGAGATAGATCAAAGAAGATGTTGGGACTCTCCCAATCTCAGTACATTAACACTATACTCAAACAGTTCAGTATGGAAGAATCTAATGAGACATGGGATCTCTCTTTCTAAATCAATGTGCCCTACAAGTGATGAAGAAAAGAAGAGAATGTCTCTCATACCTTATGCATCTGCCATAGGCAGCATAATGTATGCGATGTTATGTACTAGACCTGACGTAGCACACGCTCTAAGTGTAACGAGCCGCTACCAGTCAAATCCCGGGGAGGAACACTGGACCGCCGTAAAGGCTATCCTCAAGTACCTGAGAAGGACTAAGGATATGTTCTTGGTCTACGGCGGTAGTGGAGAATTGAAACTCGAAGGATTCACGGATTCGAGTTTCCAGTCTGACGTGGATGATTATAAATCAAATTTTAGATATATATTTTGCCTCAACGGAGCAGCGGTGAGTTGGAAGAGTTCCAAGAAGTCCACCACTGCATATTCAACCACTGAAGCAGAATATATTGCCGCATCGGATGCAGCAAAGGAAAGTGTTTGGATGAGAAACTTCATCCAAGAGTTGGATGTGGTACCCAGCATTGCAGAGCCCATAGTAGTCTTCTGTGACAACAATGGGGCAATCGCTCAAGCAAAGGAGCCGAGATCACACCATCAGTCCAAACACGTGATGAGGAAATACCATGTGATTAGAGAAATCATTGGTAGAGGAGACATTCAAATGGAACGTGTCGACTCAAAAGATAACGTAGCTGATCCACCAACGAAGCCACTATCGCAAAAAGTGTTCGAAGAACATCTTGTGAAGATGGGTCTTAGAAATGTTTGTGATTGGCTTTAGGGCAAGTGGGAGATTGATAGGATAGTGCCCAGCAAGCCAACACAATAGCTTGTAATAGGACTATTTTATCTTGAACGAATCTTTGATTTATTAATTAATACGCAAAGTTTATTTATTTCATGTATAAGATAAACTAATGGCCAACTTCATCTTTCGCGAACACATTTAAGCGATTGGTTGAAACCCTGAGATCACTTATGACTATGGGACGATTCACTTCAGTATTGAGTGCAATCATGAAACAGTCTCTAAGGTCGTGATCTTATAAATGTTCCAAGTCATAGATTCATGTCGAGACGGGGTATCGAAGGAATCGTCAAGACTTGTACGATTATGCATGATTCACATGGAGTGAATTTGTAGAGTTTCATGAACAAGACATTTGATGTCAGTGCATATGACTAGGTGGTTCGATAGGGGATCGAACGCATCGAACGACCCGAACAGAGAAACCCATTGTGGAAGTGCGTAAAGCATATCAGTGATGGGATGTTTCTCAGGACTTATAACAGTGTACGATTTAGTCCTTAGACTTGAGGTGCTAGGGCGAATTCGGTATACGGGTGTGCGTGCTTTGATTTAGGAGCCGGTCACGTAGCCTGACCATTGTGCGCCTACGTTGGGTACGTACAGTCGTATGCGCGGATGGTTAGCATCAAGATGGGATCTACCGACTCATTGTAATGAATGAGGGAATTTCCAGTACGATCTTAGATAATAGATTCCGAGAAATCCATGGCCATGGTCGGTGACGGATTTGGAAAGGGGTTTCCAAATTTAGCAGTCACACTGGAATTATTATCCAGAATTAGAAAGTACAGAATCGAGATAATTAGAGGTGCTGACTAATTCACACACCCTAGGTCTCGATCGGGAAATTAGTCGTTAGAGGGACCGTATGTACATGGTACTTATAAGAGGTGAGGTTCACTAATGTCAATTCACCTGAAGTTGGGCCTCATGAGCTTGTGGCTAGACATCGACAATGAGGTGTGGTTACTCCTCAATTAATGGGAGATTAATTCTGGAGTGGTCAATTAAAGGAGTTTATTGATCGGAGCAATTAATTGAATATTAATTGCTCATTAATTAAATCACGAAAGTCGTGGGCCTACGGCTAATTGATGGTGAACCTAGAGGGTCACACACAATACAGTTGGACAGTGACAGTCAATTAAGGAAAGGTTTGATTTAAAGGATTAAATCAAATAAAAGAATTAAAGAGTTAATTCTGAGAGAGAAATAATTAATTAGATAGTCTAATTAATTAAATATTAATTAAAGAGTTAATTAAAGAGATAAATATTTAATTGGATTAAATGGGCTAATTTAATTAAGGTGGTTAATTAAATTAATGCAAGACATGGGCCAATTAATTAATGGCCCAATAGTAAGTCTTGCACAAGAGGGCTTTTGAAGGTGGCTATAAAAGGAGTCTAAGAGGAGACTCAAAAACCCTAAGCTAAAACTCTACCCTAGCCGCCCCCTCTCCCTCTTGCTCTCTCCTTCACCTAGATTTGGATCTAGATCTAGATCTAGTTCTGCCATTGACAAACCTTCCCTTCCAGTTCTAAGTCTAAGGATTGAAGGTGTGACTCCATCCATCTGGTGTGGACTATTCTCTAGAGGCACAACACTTGGGGTGCTCTAGTGAACGAAAAGAGAAGACCGGAGAAACCACCACCTTGCCTGTGGTGAGGTAAATTTCGATTTACCACCCTATTATTTTGTAATTATTGCAATTTAGCATTCAACCTATTTATATGTGCTAGTAAATAAATCCTAGGGTTTGGGTGTATGAAAAATTTTATATTCCGCACTGTTGTTTTGACAATCATACCCCAATAAATCCCAACAATAACCTGGTCGGTCAGATGTATACATTACCATTGGATCAAAATCATCAATATCCAACAGTCCATAATCCCATGGATCCTGTGCATCATCTGGAAACTCTTCCTTCATTTGATTTGAATCTTCCATCTGTACGTCTTCTGGAGGTAAATCTTCTGATACAGAAATAGAGCTTGGTCCTTCAATGGAAAATGGAGGTGGAAACAATATTGTTGAAGTACACTCTATACTTTCATCAAGAAGATTGGTTGGAACATGATTCACCTGGCAGAGAGGTCGAAATAACTGATCTAGTTCATTGGAACCTTGCTTGATACCACCATCAGTAGTGGTAAAGACATAACCATAAGCATTAGGAACAAGATTTGTTCCTATTCCAAAATAGTAAGGCCTCTTGAGAATAAAGACTGTGTAAGGATTTATCATATGACTGTTATCCTTGATAATTCCCTTAAGTACCTTAATCCATTATTTCTTAGACCAGCAACCATAAAGAAATTTGGTGATGTTGGGTTCAAGAGTTCTTTTCCGAATGGCTTTGAGAAGATAAACTGGTTTAACTGCAATTACAAAGTAGCTGATCATAGCGAGGCACCAAAAATACCAATAACCATATGGGGGTAAAGTGATTTCCTTATGAAAAGTAAAGATGGGAAGGAAAGGATAATATGGGCACAACTTTCCATGTTCAAGAGTTATGTTCATAGTTATCAGAAATTTTGCTTGGTAGTAAAACGGATTGTTTTTAGCAAAACTCTTGAGTCTTCCTGGATTGTTAAGAGGAAAAGTTGTCTCAGGGAATTCTGGTAAAACATTTACAGTGGGTTGAGAGGATGAAACCATTAGAATCAGTGGAATTGTTTTCTTAAGAGATATGAGATGGATTTGTTTTGGTCTGGATAACAAATCGGGAATAAGATTTTTGTCTCCTTTTATATGCTTAACTTCAAACTGATATTTAGAAAACCAGTCCTTAAATCTCAATAATTGAGGTTCTGGAATTCCTCTGTTCTTGAACTCAAATATCCGAGGGAAAGATGAGTTGTCCATTTGTACAGTGAAGTGGTGTCCAATCAGATGGAATTCAAATTTCTTGAGTCCATATTTTACGGTCAAGATTTCTTTGTAGACTGTATGATAATGCTTTTCAGCATCTTTGAATTGTCCACTTGCATGTCCACAAAAATATTTCTTTCCGTCAATTTCTTCAATGAGTATAACACCCCCAATACTCATCACTGGCATCTGTCTGCAAAACACGTTTTCCTTTATCTGGAATCTTTAAAGGAGGGGGCTTTTGGCAAAGCTGCTTTAATTGTTTGACAGCTGTAGTTTGATTATTTCCCGAAGGTGGGGCTTCCTTTTTGAGTAGTTTTGACAACTGACTTGTGTACTTAGAACACTATGGTAAACAATTGGGGACCAAGTTCCTGCAGTTGTTGACACTCTTGTTTAGCTAAAGCTAATTCATCAGGAGTCATCCCTGGATGGGTGGCTTTAGTGGGGTTCACATCCTCGTTCATCTTGAATGGTAGTTGAATAAAGAACTTGGAGTTCTTCCACAAAGGATTAGGATGAGTGAACTCAGCATGGGATTCTGCACAACAATCTTGTAGCCTTGAAGCTATAATGTGGAATTCCTTTGCGGAATTGGAAAGAGCGTAGATCTTCTGAATTGTAGTATAAGGCTGGAATTGCCGTTTATACTTTATTCCATTAGGGAGTAACATGAGTTTCTGAGCTTTATGATAAAGATCAAACCCAATAAGTAGATCTTTCCCATGTAACTTGCTTCCATTTACTTTCATCCATACAATGCAATCTGGAAAGAACTGTATTCCAAATGGGATTGTAGAATATTCTACAAGGTTTTCTATTTTACTGGTACAGTGACGAGGTAGAGATAAAAAATATGACACAGAAATAAGTTGATCTGCTGATAAACTAGGAGTAGTCATGTTTTACTGGATCAACTAGTTCTTCTTCTATCAACTCTTCAGGAAACATAGTTAATATACTCTAGGGGTCGGGAGCCCTGCAACTTCTTAAAAACAAGATCATCCTAAAGATACAAATATTCATACAAAAGAATTACTTTTGAGAGTTTGCCGATTGCCCTAGCGGTACTCCTGACCTAGGCGGGACTTACAGGCTAATCTCATACATAACATCTTTTAGACAGAACATTCATCCTTTAATTTGATCAAGTATCAAGAGGTACAGGGACCGTAGCTTACTTCATGGACCATTCCATAATCTTTCAATTTTCTGATGTACAGGATCATCAAAGAGGCAAGTACAGAGCATACTTATTGAAAAGTTAAGAGCATATTAACCAAGAACCTTAGAGAGATTTCTTAATAACTAGAAGAATAATGCTTAGTTGAACATGATTATACAAATGATAAATTTTATTGAATTCTGAATGCCTACAACTGAACTGAGATCCTTTATTTATAGAGGGCGGATCTCAAACATATTACAATACAACATAATTTAAGCACACGTCCAGACCACTCGCATGGGATCTGAATTATGACAATAATAAACACACAAGCAGACAAACAACTTTATTAAAGATAAAGACAACTTTGGACTATCGGGCAAAGGCATGGTCCTTTAGTTGTCTGGGGAGTCTTGTCTGATATAACCTGGTGGGTCAGATGTATACATTACCATTGGATCAAAATCATCAATATCACACGGTCCATAATCCCATGGATCTTGTGCATCGTCTAGAAACTCTTCCTTCATTTGATTTGAATCTTCCATCTGTACGTCTTCTGGAGGTAAATCTTCTGATACAGAAATAGGGCTTGGTCCTTCAATGGAAAATGGAGGTGGTAACAATATTTTTGAAGTACACTCTATACTTTAATCAAGAAGATTGGTTGGAACATGATTCACCTGTCAGAGATGTCGAAATAACTGATATAGTTCATTGGAACCTTGCTTGATACCACCATCATTATTTGTAAAGGCATAACCATAAGCATTATGAACAAGATTTGTTCCTATTCCAAAATAGTAAAGCCTCTTGAGAATAAAGACTGTGTAAGGATTTATCATATGACTGATATCCTTGATAATTCCCTTAAGTACCTTAATCCATTCTTTCTTAGACCAGTAACCATAAAAAAATTTGGTGATGTTGGGTTCAAGAGTTCTTTTCCGAATGGCTTTGAGAAGATAAACTGGTTTAACTTCAATTGCAAAGTAGATGATCATAGCGAGGCACCAAAAATACCAATAACCATGTGGGGGTAAAGTGATTTCCTTATGAAAAGTAAAGATGGGAAGGAAAGGATAATATGGGCAAAACTTTCCATGTTCAAGAGCTATGTTCATAGTTATCATAAATTTTGCTTGGTAGTAAAACAGATTGTTCTTAGCAAAACTCTTGAGTCTTCCTGGATTGTTAAGAGGAAAAGTTGTCTCAGGGAATTCTGGTAAACCATTTACAGTGGGTTGAGAGGATGAAGCCATTAGAATCAGTGGAATTGTTTTCTTAAGAGATATGAGATGGATTTGTTTTGGTCTGGATAACAAATCGGGAATAAGATTTCTTTCACCTTTTATATGCGGAACTTCAAACTGATATTTAGAAAACCACTCGTTCAATCTCAATAATCGAGGTTCTGGAATTCCTCTGTTCTTGAACTCAAATATCCGAGGGAAAGATGAGTTGTCCATTTGTACTGTGAAGTGGTGTCCAATCAGATGGAATTCAAATTTCTTGATTCCATATTTTACGGCCAAGATTTCTTTGTAGACTATATGATAATGATTTTCAGCATCTTTGAATTGTCCACTTGCATGTCCACAAAAATATTTCTTTCCGTCAATTTCTTCAATGAGTATAGCACCCCAATACTCATCACTGGCATCTGTCTGCAAAACACGTTTTCCTTTATCTGGAATCTTTGAAGGAGGGGGCTTTTGGCAAGGCTGCTTTAATAGTTTGACAGCTGTAGTTTGATTATTTCCCCAAGGCGGGGCTTCCTTTTTGAGCAATTTTTGTTGGTCCCAAAAGTGGTCAATGAGGTCTAGAGGGGGGGGGGGGGGGTGAATAGACCTCTTAAAACTTAAGAACTTTTTCTCCAACTTTTCAAATCAGCAGACTAAGCTGATCGAACTCGTGAAACTACTCTGCTGATTTTGCACTCAACTGATTCAGCAGGGTTGACCACTAGTCTGATTTTACTTGTCTGTTTCAAATCAGATCAGAGTTTCAAAACTTGTATGCAGCGGATTTGTCAAGTATGTTTTTCAAACAAGTTTATCTTTCAAAGTTTCACCCCAGTTTTGTAAATTCCTCAATTTAAGATTGTTCTTTCAAAACAGTTTGTTTACTTATGAAAATATGCAAGATAAAACAAGTAATCAAACACAAGGAATTTTTATAGTGGTTATAGAGACAAGAACGTCTTTTAGTCCACTCTTCCAAGTCAGGAAGATCTTGGGTTATACTATAAACACACAGTTTACAATATACTCTGCTTGCGCAATTCAACAAACGAAAAGCCACAAGTGCGTGGTAAGAAATCACAAAGAAGTCCTACTCTATGAAGCTAGATCACTCACTTAGACGGATCTACACTTCTCACACGCTCTTTTCAGTATAGGAGATCACTCAGAAAACCTACACTAAGAAGTTATATCACTTCACAAAGATGGATATACACTCCTTCTGTTCTCAGTTGAAAGTCACTTAGACAGACAACGTTTGATCTCTGTTCTTCAACAAAAAGCTTCGTCAACAGATGACTTCGCTTACGATCAGACGACTCAACTGATGGATCTTGCTCTAAGGATGTGATCTTGAATTATCCAAGTCTCTCTTCAATCTTCAGTCTCTGTTCTATTTATACTCTCGGATTTGAATTTCTGCCCGTTGAAGATGAGACAGAAATCTACAGTCCTCGAGAACTGGTCCCCAATTTCTGGAACGGCTCTCTGCAACTGTTGCTCTGTACACTCTGCTGTACGAATATCTATTTTATGTCAGTCGCATTTAATGCACTCAGCATGTTACCGTTGATAAGCTTCCTAACCGACTTCACTCCGCTGATGGGATTACTCTGCTGATGATCACTCTACTAATGATCACTCTGCTGATGGCTACTCTGCTGATTCAAGAATGAACACATCTATCTTGACTCGGCTGATGATAACCAATCTGATCTTCACTGATCTGATATCCCACTTAGCTGATTCGGTCACATAGCTTCCAGACCGTGAGATAGGTTTCACTAAGCTTTTCAGTTCTTAGTTGATGACAACTCTTTTAACCTTTTAATCTTCAAAACCATTATGGCCTTTTTGTCATCTTCAAAACCTTCTCTAATACCAACCAACAATTTCCCCCTTTTTGATGATGACAAAACCTTCAACTAAGAACGTCTTCCAAGTTTCTGATTTGGTCTTCATACTCTGAGATGGAAATTAATTGATCTGATACAACTTTCAAAAACCACCAATATTTGGTTGCTTTCCCTTTTTGATTCTCTTCTGATAAAGGGTTCTTAGTTGCATCCTTATCTTCCCCCTTTTTGTCATCAACACCAATACTTAGTTGCATCTCTTTCTTCCCCTTTTTCTTTTATAAAATTGCAAACTTAGTATGCTGAAGACAGGTGGGTGAATACTTAGCTGTTCGAGGTAATCTTCATTGATGTTTATCACTCCAGCTAGAATAACTATTCCCCCTTACATCAAGAATTGATACCACTTGTTGATATCAGATTAGTCAGATGATGTCACTTGTTGAGGTGATACCACTTGTAGTCTGATACTACTTGGAGTAGTACATTCTTGAATATCACTTGGCTGTTGAGTTCCAGTCGGCTGATGAGAAACAGCCTTCTGATAGCTTCATTTTGACTTATTGAAAACTTCATATTTATTCAGGAGTACCGCTAGTCGTACACGTTCCCCCTGAGTTCAAGAATCCATGGTCAAGAAGTCTGATGAGAGATACTCTTGAAAGACACTCAGCCGCTGAATTCCAGTAAGCTGTTTCGGGTTAGTCTTCTGATATGTTCCCCCTCAACTTATGAATCCAAAATCAACAAACCAATTTTCTTTGTCACATGGTTGACTGATACCACTTGTATCACTTGTTGCGAGCAGTTGATGGTCTCTAATACCACTTGACTTGTTAGTCTTCTGATAAGATTCAACTTTCCAACAATCTTTCCTCCTTGAAATCTGCAAATGTAGCGTCTACCTGTTTGATTTATACTAATTGTCTGACACCACTTGTCTGATACCACTCACTTGACTGATATCACTTGATGGTTTGTAGCAATCTGATATGAGCAGCTTGTTAATACCATTTGCTGGTACACACTTGTTGGTAAGATCACTTGTTGAATTTGTTGAAATTTGCAAGGGCAGTCAACTCATCTTTGTCATCTCACATGTACTTCACCTGTAAAACAGATGACTGTTTTTGGTACCCCTTGTTTATTGGGTCCAGCATGGTTAGTATAACCTTTAACATGTGATGATCCAGTGACTTATGTTTTATCATGATAATACCACTTGTTGGTCATTATTAAAACATTGCTCATAAGCAAGGTAAGATGCATGAAGTATGTGATAAGCATGCATATTATAATGAGGATGGCAATCAGCACAGTGAACATGATCAACATGATAATATGAATAAGCATAGTGCATGTCATAATAATAATTATCATAATGTGATTCAAATTCTTTCCAAATATTTCATTTTTGCCTCAATTTCTTACTTGAGTTATTTAATAACTCTCCTTAGATTCAGCAGACTTAACATTTTAATTTTACTTCTATCAGCAGCCTATTTCAGCTTACTCGGCTGATGAGCTTACTAGTCTGATTAGTCTTAGGTAGCTTACTAGGTTTTCTAACATTTTGAGCATCAGTAGACTTCTTCTTTTAAGTCTCTGATTTATTTTTAGAGAATGATGCAATTACTTCTTTCAAGTTCATTTGTATTTTCTAAACAAATTGCATACTCAGTTTTTAGAGTTTCATTCTCATGCTCAAGCTTTTTGTATTCACCTGATTCTTGAGGTTTTTCAACCTGAAGTTTCAGTGATCTGATTTGCTCTTTTCAGCAGAGTCATCTCTTCATTAAGCTTGGCAAATGCACAAACAATATTTGAATTTATAATGTAGCATTTATTCAAACGATTCAAATAGTGCATTTCATTAATCAGTAGAAGTTACCTCAGTTTCCAGAATCATCAGATTCTATGGCAGTTAAGCATAGGGTTTCCGGTACTTCTTCAAATTCTCTATCTGACGACTTGCGGTCTGAATAAGATGTGCAGGAGTTTATTAGCTTTGCTGCATTAGCTAACTTTGTTTTGCTCTTACTAAGCTTACGCTCCTTTTTGGTACGCTTTTTCTTTTCAGCAAACTTCTCAGATGATAAGTGTGGATGACCTTTGATCAAGAGTCCATACTCCTTTTCATGATTGTCTCTAAGTTTTGCTTTTGAGGATTCCCTGTTTTCCTGAAAATGATCAAAAGAAGATGAAGTAGCATTTTTATATTTTAATTTCATTTTCTTTTTGTAGAACTTCTCGAAATCATTCAGAAGAAGGGTAACGTCGTCAGCAGTGTATGCTTTTTCTGAATTCAGCAGAGTCTTCTGTTTTGACTTGTCTGTTGATTTTCTTGACTTGTTTGACGCGATAAGTGCAGCAGTAGGGTCTGAACTGGTTGACACATCTAATCCCATTCTTGGCATCTTATACTCGTACGCTTTGAGGGATGAGAACAGTTCGGAAAGAGAAATCTTCTCAAAATCCCTTGATTCTTCCATGGCAGTCACCTTCATGTTGAATTTAGGTGAAAGAGCCTTGAGAACCTTCGTGGTGTTCTCCTTGTCTGAAAACTTTTTACCAAGCCTTAGAACTTCGTTCAGAGTTTTGGTAAATCTGGTATCCATTTGATCAATTGTTTCACCAGACTTCATTTTGAAATTTTCAAACCCCTCAAGAACCACACTAAGCTTATGTTCTTTGATAGCGTCGTTTCCTTCGCTTAGCTCGCAGACTTTATCCCACATCTCTTTAGCAGTTTGCAAATGTTTGATCTTCTGGAATCTGTCTTCGTCTACAGCTTTGAACATGATGAACTTGGCCTTTTTATCAAGATTAACTAACTTGACTTCTTTAGGTGTCAGCTCATCCAGCTCTTTGTCAACAATCTGATCAGGCTGGTCAACAACCTTCACAGTTTTCTTAAATCTGAATGGTCCTTTTGTAATACATGTGAGCATGTCATCATTATAAGCAGCAAGAAGGATTTCCATTCTGATTTTCCAATTTTCAAAGTTCATATGGCCAATGTGAGGAACATGGCTTATGATATCCATTTTTCAAAAAGTTTTGATTTGTCAAAATATGCTCTCTTTTTGAAAAATTTAAAAAACACACCTAGGATCAAGTTCGTTTGATCAGGCAGAGGATCAGATGAACCAATCTGCTCTGATACCACTTGTTGGTCCCAAAAGTGGTCAATGAGGTCTAGAGGGGGGGGAGGTGAATAGACCTCTTAAAACTTAAGAACTTTTTCTCCAACTTTTCAAATCAGCAGACTAAGCTGATCGAACTCGTGAAACTACTCTGCTGATTTTGCACTTAGCTGATTCAGCAGGGTTGACCACTAGTCTGATTTTACTTGTCTGTTTCAAATCAGATCAGAGTTTCAAAACTTGTATGCAGCGGATTTATCAAGTATGTTTTTCAAACAAGTTTATCTTTGAAAGTTTTACCCCTGTTTTGTAAATTCCTCAATTTAAGATTGTTCTTTCAAAACAGTTTGTTTACTTATGAAAATATGCAAGATAAAACAAGTAATCAAACACAAGGAATTTTTATAGTGGTTATATAGACAAGAACGTCTTTTAGTCCACTCTTCCAAGTCACGAAAATCTTGGGTTATACTATGAACACACAGTTTACAATATACTCTGCTTGCGCAATTCAACAAACGAAAAGCCACAAGTGCGTGGTAAGAAATCACAAAGAAGTCCTACTCTATGAAGCTAGATCACTCATTTAGACGGATCTACACTCCTCACACGCTCTTTTCAGTATAGGAGATCACTCAGAAAACCTACACTAAGAAGTTATATCACTTCACAAAGATGGATATACACTCCTTCTGTTCTCAGTTGAAAGTCACTTAGACAGACAACGTTTGATCTCTGTTCTTCAACAAAAAGCTTCGTCAACAGATGACTTTGCTTACGATCAGATGACTCAACTGATGGATCTTGCTCTAAGGATGTGATCTTGAATTATGCAAGTCTCTCTTCAATCTTCAGTCTCTGTTCTATTTATACTCTCGGATTTGAATTTCTGCCCGTTGAAGATGAGACAGAATTCTACAGTCATCGAAAACTGGTCCCCAATTTCTGGAATGGCTCTCTGCAACGGTTGCTCTGTACACTCTGCTGTACGGATATCTACTTTATGTCAGTCGCATTTAATGCACTCAACATGTTACCGTTGATAAGCTTCCTAACCGACTTCACTTCGCTGATGGGATTACTCTGCTGATGATCACTCTACTGATGATCACTCTGCTGATGGCTACTCTGCTGATTCAAGAATGAACACATCTATCTTGACTCGGCTGATGATAACCAATCTGATCTTCACTGATCTGATATCCCACTTAGCTGATTCGGTCACATAGCTTCCAGACCGTGAGATAGGTTTCACTAAGCTTTTCAGTTCTTAGTTGATGACAACTCTTTTAACCTTTTAATCTTCAAAACCATTATGGCTTTTTTGTCATCTTCAAAACCTTCTCTAATACTAACCAACAATTTTGACAACTGACTTGTGTACTTAGAATACTGTGGTAAAAAATCCTTCAGATAATTAACTATATCAAGGAATTGCTGTATTTCCTTAGTTGTTAAGTTTTCATCAGGAAACTTGAGAAGCTCTTGTGCAATATGAGGACCAGGTTGGTACTGTCCATTAGAGAAGTTCATTCCAAGAAATTCTATTTCTTTCTGTCCAATGTATCCTTTCTTTTCAGAGAGCATGATGCCATAGTATTGGACTATGTCAAGGAATTTTTCTAAAAGGGCTTCGTGGGATTGTTGATCCTTTGAGAATAAGAGGATATCATCAATGTATACTAAAACACTGTGTAGGATGGGCTCAAATATTTGAGTCATGGCCTTTTGGAATAGTGATGGGGCAACTTTAAGCCCAAAAGGCATAACTGTCCACTGATATTGGGCTGTGGGTATATAGAAGGTTGTTTTATATCTGTCTTTTGGATCAATTCCTAACTGCCAAAATCCTGCTTTGAGGTCAAACTTGGAAAATATGTGGGCTTGAGTTAACTGAGAAAACAGCATATGGGTTCGAGGTAAAGGATATTTATCATCAGATAAGAAATGGTTTAAAGGTTTATAATCAATAACCAATCTCTTATTCCCTCTAACCTGTGTAGATCTTTTGTTAACATGAAAAGCCTGGCAAGCCCAATTGGATTTTGTTGGCTCAATAAGCCCAAGTTCCTGGAGTTGTTGACACTCTTGTTTAGCTAAAGCTAATTCATCAGGAGTCATCCCTGGATGGGTGGCTTTAGTGGGGTTCATATCCTCGTTCATCTTAAATGGTAGTTGAATAAAGAACTTGGAGTTTTTCCATAAAGGATTAGGATGAGTGAACTCATCATGGGATTCTGCACAACAATCTTGTAGCCTTGAAGCTATATTGTGTAATTCCTTTGGGGAATTGAAAAGAGCATAGATCTTCCGAATTGTAGTATAAGGAGGGTATTGCCGTTTAGACTTTATTCCATTAGGGAGTAACATGAGTTTCTGAGCTTTATTATAAAGATCAAACCCAATAAGAAGATCTTTCCCATGTAGCTTGCTTCCAATTACTTTCATCCATACAATGCAATCTGGAAAGAACTGTATTACATGGGGTTGAGAGGTTGAAGCCATTAGAATCAGTGGAATTGTTTTCTTAACATATATGAGATGGATTTGTTTTGGTCTGGATAACAAATCGGGAATAAGATTTTTGTCTCCTTTTATATGCTGAACTTCAAACTGATATTTAGAAAACCAGTCCTTTAATCTCAATAATTGAGGTTCTGGAATTCCTCTGTTCTTGAACTCAAATATCCGTGGGAATGATAAGTTGTCCATTTGTACAGTGAAGTGGTGTCCAATCAGATGAAATTCAAATTTCTTGATTCCATATTTTACGGCCAAGATTTCTTTGTAGACTGTATGATAATGCTTTTCAGCATCTTTGAATTGTCCACTTATATGTCCACAAAAATATTTCTTTCCGTCAATTTCTTCAATGAGTATAGCACCCAATACTCATCACTGGCATCTGTCTGCAAAACACGTTTTCCTTTATCTGGAATCTTTAAAGAAGGGGACTTTTGGCAAAGCTACATTAATTGTTTGACAGTTGTAGTTTGATTATTTCCCCAAGGTGGGGCATCCTTTTTGAGCAATTTTGACAACTAACTTGTGTACTTAGAACACTGTGGTAAAAAATCCTTCAAATAATTAACTATACCAAGGAATTGTTGTATTTCCTTAGTTGTTAAGTTTTCATCAGGAAACTTGAAAAGCTCTTGTGCAATATGAGGACGAGGTTGGTATTGTCCATTAGAGAAGTTCATTCCAAGAAATTCTATTTCTTTATGTCCAATGTACCCTTTCTTTTCAGAGAGCATGATGCCATAGTATTGGACTATTTCAAGGAATTTTTCTAAGAGGGCTTCGTGGGATTGTTGATCCTTTGAGAATAAGAGGATATCATCAATGTATACTAAAGCACTGTGTAGGATGGGCTCAAATATTTGAGTCATGGCCTTTTGGAATAGTGATGGGGCAACTTTAAGTCCAAAAGGCATAATTGTCCACTGATATTGGGCTGTGGGTATACATAAGACTGTTTTATATCTGTCTTTTGGATCAATTCCTAACTGCCAAAATCCTGCTTTGAGGTCAAACTTGGAAAATATGTGGGCTTGAGTTAACTGAGAAAACAGCATTTGGGTTCGAGGTAAAGGAAATTTATCATCAGATAAGAAATGTTTTAAAGGTTTATAATCAATAACCAATCTCTTATTCCCTCTAACCTGTTTAGATCTTTTGTTAACATAAAAAGCCTGGCAAGCCCAATTGGATTTTGTTGGCTCAATAAGCCCAAGTTCCTGCAGTTGTTGACACTCTTTTTTAGCTAAAGCTAAATCATCAGGAGTCATCCCTGGATGGGTGGCTTTAGTGGGGTTCACATCCTCGTTCATCTTAAATGGTAGTTGAATAAAGAACTTGGAGTTCTTCCACAAAGGATTAGGATGAGTGAACTCAGCATGGGATTCTGTACAACAATCTTGTGGCCTTGAAGCTATATTGTGC
Organism: Penstemon davidsonii; assembly: GCA_034814905.1. Taxonomy (NCBI): domain Eukaryota; kingdom Viridiplantae; phylum Streptophyta; class Magnoliopsida; order Lamiales; family Plantaginaceae; genus Penstemon; species Penstemon davidsonii. Next base: position 14,488,337 of record JAYDYQ010002688.1, read on the forward strand.
AATTCCTTTGGGGAATTGGAAAGAGCGTAGATCTTCTGAATTGTAGTATAAGGCTGGAATTGCCGTTTATAATTTATTCCATTAGGGAGTAACATGAGTTTCTGAGCTTTATGATAAAGATCAAACCCAATAAGAAGATATTTCCCATGTAACTTGCTTCCAATTACTTTCATCCATACAATGCAATCTGGAAAGAACTGTATTCCAATTGGATGCTTAGTAATCAGAGAAGTTTTAAACTTTTGTTCATCGCTGCTTGGAAATATTCATAATGAGTGGTCCATGCTTCTTTTGTAAGAATATCTTGATTCATCATGGACTTGGCAGCACCAATATCCATAAAACCAATAACTTTTATTGTCCTTTCATACTTCGAAGGAAGTACATGGATATGAATGTGGGGAGATGGAATAGCTTCCTAACCAATAGTAACAGAGTGAAGTATAAGAAGGTATTCTGCTTCTTGTTCAGACTCGGATGAACTGGACTTTTCTTCTGAGGGTAATTCTTCAAGAGCAAAGATGCTTTCGTCATTTTGTTCATATTGTTCCGAGAAAAGAGATTCAACATCAGTGTCATCGAGAATAGCATCAGTATGCTGAAGAATATGAGTAATCATTCTGGCAGACTTGTTTCGGTTCTGAGGTCAATTTTTGGCAAAATATCCTTTGTTGTTGCAGATATAACATCGGTCTGTTTTCTTGTTCCTGAATGATTTCTTTCTGAAGAATCTGAGGCGTCCCTTTTTCTTAGATTTTTCTTTTTTTATCACCTTTTGATATCTTCCTGGGATGGCATGAACAATTATCCTTAGATTGACACTTAATCTCCAGATGAGATTTCTTGCAAGCTTTATCTAGATGTGACTTGTTTTTTAACAAGGATTTGAACATCGTTTGTTGCTCACAAAGTTTTTCAAATATTGCAATTGCCATCTGATGGATTTATCCAAGAGTAAGAGTGTTTATCTCCTTCTTTGCAGCATCAATGAACCTATTAAGTTCTTGATGAATTTATTTAGGAAGAGAAGCAGCATAAACATGCTTGAGATTAGGATCACTGCTTCCGTTCAGAGTATAGTAGAGCTCTGACATTCGTTTAAAATGAAGATCCAAATCTTTATTTTGTAAAGAACAACACTTCATTGCAAAGTAATTTTATTGTGCCAATGTTTCATAGATAGTACTATCTCCAAGAAATTCTTGATGAATGGCACCAAGTGCTAAAGAGACATCAGCTTGGAAAAATTGCATCTGTCTATATTCTCCAAGAGCTTGAAACCATTTCCTTAACGTTCCTGTAAACCTTGAAGCAAATTCCATTAGTATAACATGAAGTCTATGCTCTTCGGTTTTCTGAAGATCTATCCATGCTGCAAAAGACTGAAGTCTTTCTCTTCTTTTCCCAACAGGAATATCATCAAAAGTAAACCATGGGCCATTGGCTGGTTTTGCAGATGAGGAATCATTCTGATTTGGCATCTGAGTTGGCATCTGAGTTGGCGGAGAATCTTCCATTGTTGCTTCTTCATCGGTTTCAGAAGGTGGTTGTTCTAGATATGAAGATGAAGATGGGCCAGCCATAAGAATCTTTGAGACGTCTGAAAAGTCTTGTTCTATTTCAGAACTTTGGCTAGAAGATTCTATGGAAAATGACGAACTCTCTGAAGATTGTTCAATATCAATATTTTGAAAATCTCGAATCATGAGAGATTTAGGGAGGTCATCTATTTTGGCTTTGAGTTTTTCACCTCTGGGAGGTAGAGTCTTTTTAGACTTTTGTTTTAGAGGAGGTATTTCAAAGGGAATGTCTGAGGCCATGGAGAAATGTCTAGAATACCCAAGGGTTGATTTTGGTGTTTAAAAAAAGGGTTGAGATGGTGTTTGTAAGAAAGGAAGAGTTGGATTAAGTCTCCTCTTTCTATCTTCTTCCATATGATGAAGATCATTTTTTAATCTCCTGATTTCTGCTTCTTTCTGATCAAACTCAGGACCCATAATATGCTGTGATATGAGATGTCTGAGTTCTTTATTAAGAAGATCAATCCTGGTAACAACTCTGGTGTAAATCTTTTCAAGTTCTAATGCATAGAATCAACTTTGGTTGAGCTAGCTTGAACTTGAGATAAAACCTTATCAACAATAGAATCAATATGAACTAAGGTTTTATTCTGTGCTATGGAATTGGTAGTGTGCCAATTCATGACTTCCTCTGCTTGAGTCAGATCTGAAAATGTTCTGCCTTCAGAATTTACTGTTGTGGATACAATATATGGCCTTGTTGTTATTGATCCAGCTATATTTCTTTCCAAGGGAGGAAATTCTGTTTCATAATTATGAAACATCATACATGGTTGGACTTCCGGAATAACTGGTACAATAGGCTGCATAGATTGTCTGCAAGACTTCTCTTGTTCTCTTCTCAGAATTGCTAAGGCTTCATTATAGCAAGGTAGAGGTTGAGCACATGATGGTGGATCTAGATCTGGGTCATCAGATCTGTTGTTTCTGCAAGAAAGACGTTGTTTTCTAGCCTTTCTTCTCCTTCTTCGTCTACTGGCTTCACTATCATCATCATCAGATTCGGATTGTTCATCACAAGAACATCCTGGATCACACATGGATGGATTAACGTCCCAAATGAAATGGCCATCAGTCTTATCTGTGTAGGCATGGGAACCATCAAGGTTGAAAGATGATATCGGGATAGGAATCCTGGATCCATTCCATCCTATTGTTTCACAGATGTCTTCCACTAGTTGTATCATCAATTGTTTGAAGATGGTTCTGGAAGAAGTAGCTTCTTCTTCTTGTGGTAGCTTAAAGATAGTCTTTGTACGACCATCTGTCATCTTCTGGAACTCATAAGTAGTAGATTTAATAGGTTCATGAGCCTGTTGAAGAGACTCATAATTTGTTATCCATTCAGTAGGTATGAGAAGCTCCAATCTCTTCGAGGAATTTTCCTAGGAACTTGAACTATGGTTGGTGTATTAGATCCAGATTTGCAAGAATCATTAAGGCATCTGGGGATCCAGATCCTTGAAGATCGAGTCCATGGTCTTGTAGTCGGTAGACCAATTGATGATGGAGAGTTGCTGTGATTGCTGAAGCAACTTGTTCTGCACCAGTGATTTATACTTGGATCTTTAAAGCCGTGGAAAGATTGGAGTCATTTAAAGACATAGCAAAGTTGGGGAAGTAAGTGAGAACAACACTTCCGTTGTTGAGAGTGGTAACAACTGTTCCTATGACAGCATGTTCATAGCTGGTGAAGCGAGTGTCTAAAAGAGCAAGTCTAGCCGTGACAGGAAGACCTTTTCTTCCTTGGTAAGAACGAACCAAACGAACTGCACCAAAGTGTAAGTGAGTATAACCTTCTCTTTGCCAATAGTTAATGTAATCTTGTGAAATGTTTAGAGTAACATACTGCTCTTTTTTAGAGTAAGGGAGGTCACACTTATCTAATTTGGAGGTTTGGACATATTTTTTGGTTTGAGGTCTATTTGACGAGATGAGGGAACGGATTCCTTTCAAAGAACCTCTTTTACGGTAGATATTGTATGGACTTATTAAGGGTGGAACAACTTGTTCTACGATAGCGGAGTCTGGGATTGTAGAGTATTCTACAAGGTTTTCTATTTTACTGGTACAGTGACGAGGTAGAGATAAAGAAGATGACACAGAAATAAGTTGATCTGCTGATAAACTTGGAGTAGTCATGTTTTACTGGATCAACTAGTTCTTCTTCTATCAACTCTTCAGGTAACCTAGTTAATATACTCTGGGGTCCGGGAGCCCTGCAACTTCTTAAAAACAAGATCATCCTAAAGATACAAATATTCATACAAAAGAATTACTTTTGAGAGTTTGCCGATTGCCCTAGCGGTACTCATGACCTAGGCGGGACTTCCTATTGTTTCACATATGTCTTCCACTGGTTGTATCATCAATTGTTTGAAGATGGTTCTGGATGAAGTAGTTTCTTCTTATTGTGGTAGCTTAAAGATAGTCTTTGAACGACCATCTGTCATCTTCTGGAACTCATAAGTAGTAGATCTAATAGGTTCATGAGCCTGTTGAAGAGACTCATAGTTTGTTAACCATTCAGTAAGCATGAGAAGCTCCAATTCTCTTCGAGGAATTTGCCTAGGAACTTGAACTATGGTTGGTGTATTAGATCCAGATTCTGCAAGAATCATTAAGGCATCTGGGGATCCAGATCCTTGAAGATCGAGTCCATGGTCTTGTAGTCGGTAGACCAATTGATGATGGAGAGTTGCTGTGATTGCTGAAGCAACTTGTTCTGTACCAGTGATTTGTACTTGGATCTTTAAAGCCGTGGAAATATTTGAGTCATTTAAAGACATAGAAAAGTTGGGGAAGTAAGTGAGAACAGCACTTTCGTTGTTGAGAGCGGTAACAACTGTTCCTATGACAGCATGTTCATAGCTGGTGAAGCGAGTGTCTAAAAGAGCAAGTCTAGCCGTGACAGGAAGACCTTTTCTTCCTTGGTAAGAAAGAACCAAACAAACTGCACCAAAGTGTAAGTGAGTATAACCTTCTCTTTGTCAAGAGTTAATGTAATCTTGTGGAATGTTTAGAGTAACATACTGCTCTTTTTTAGAGTAAGGGAGGTCACACTTATCTAATTTAGAGGTTTGGACATATTCTTTGGTTTGAGGTCTATTTGACGAGACGAGGGAACGGATTCCTTTCAAAGAACCTCTTTTACGGTAGATATTGTATGGACTTATTAAGGGTGGAACAACTTGTTCTATGACAGCGGAGTCTGGGATTGTAGAGTATTCTACAAGGTTTTCTATTTTACTGGTACAGTGACGAGGTAGAGATAAAGAAGATGACACAGAACTAAGTTGATCTGCTGATAAACTGGGAGTACTCATGTTTTACTGGATCAACTAGTTCTTCTTCTATCAACTCTTCAGGTAACCTGGTTAATATATTCTGGGGGCCGGGAGCCCTGCAACTTCTTAAAAACAAGATCATCCTAAAGATACAAATGTTCATACAAAAGAATTACTTTTGAGAGTTTGCCGATTGCCCTAGCGGTACTCCTGACCTAGGCGGGACTTACAGGCTAATCTCATACATAACATCTTTTAGACAGAACATTCATCCTTTAATTTGATCAAGTATCAAGAGGTACAGGGACCGTAGCTTACTTCATGGACCATTCCATAATCTTTCAATTTTCTGATGTACAGGATCCTCAAAGAGGCAAGTACAGAGCATACTTATTGAAAAGTTAAGAGCATATTAACCAAGAACCTTAGAGAGATTTCTGAAGAACTAGAAGAATAATGCTTAGTTGAACATGATTATACAAAGGATAGATTTTATTGAATTCTGAATGCCTACAACTGAACTGAGATCCTCTATTTATAGAGGGCGGATCTCAAACATATTACAATACAACATAACTTAAGCACACGTCCAGACCACTCGCATGAGATCTGAATTATTACAATAATAAACACACAAGCAGACAAACAACTTTATTAAAGATAAAGACAACTTTTGACTATCTGGCAAAGGCATGGTCCCTTAGTTGTCTGGGGAGTCTTGTCTGATATAACCTGGTGGGTCAGATGTCTACATTACCATTGGATCAAAATAATCAATATTCAACGGTCCATAATCCCATGGATCCTGTGCATCATCTAGAAACTCTTCCTTCATTTGATTTGAATCTTCTATCTGTACGTCTTCTGGAGGTAAATCTTCTGATACATAAATAGAGCTTGGTCCTTCAATGGAAAATGGAGGTGGTAACAATATTGTTGAAGTACACTCTATACTTTCATCAAGAAGATTGGTTGGAACATGATTCACCTGGCAGAGATGTCGAAATAACTGATCTAGTTCATTGGAACCTTGCTTGATACCACCATCAGTAGTGGTAAAGACATAACCATAAGCATTAGGAACAAGATTTGTTCCTATTCCAAAATAGTAAGGCCTCTTGAGAATAAAGATTGTGTAAGGATTTATCATATGACTGTTATCCTTGATAATTCCCTTAAGTACCTTAATCCATTCTTTCTTAGACCAGCAACCATAAAGAAATTTGGTGATGTTGGGTTCAAGAGTTCTTTTCCGAATGGCTTTGAGAAGATAAACTGGTTTGACTGCAATTACAAAGTAGCTGATCATAGCGAGGCACCAAAAATACCAATAACCATATGGGGGTAAAGTGATTTCCTTATGAAAAGTAAAGATGGGAAGGAAAGGATAATATGGGCACAACTTTCCATGTTCAAGAGTTATGTTCATAGTTATCAGAAATTTTGCTTGGTAGTAAAACGGATTGTTTTTAGCAAAATTCTTGAGTCTTCCTGGATTGTTAAGAGGAAAAGTTGTCTCAGGGAATTCTGGTAAAACATTTACAGTGGGTTGAGAGGATGAAGCCATTAGAATCAGTGGAATTGTTTTCTTAAGAGATATGAGATGGATTTTTTTTAGTCTGGATAACAAATCGGGAATAAGATTTATGTCTCCTTTTATATGCTGAACTTCAAACTGATATTTAGAAAATCAGTCCTTTAATCTCAATAATTGAGGTTCTGGAATTCCTCTGTTCTTGAACTCAAATATCCGAGGGAAAGATGAGTTGTCCATTTGTACAGTGAAGTGGTGTCCAATCAGATGGAATTCAAATTTCTTGATTCCATATTTTACGGCCAAGATTTCTTTGTAGACTGTATGATAATGCTTTTCAGCATCTTTGAATTGTCCACTTGCATGTCCACAAAAATATTTATTTCCATCAATTTCTTCAATGAGTATAGCACCCCAATACTCATCAATGGCATCTGTCTGCAAAACACGTTTTCCTTTATCTGGAATCTTTAAAGGAGGGGGCTTTTGGCAAGGCTGCTTTAATTGTTTGACAGCTGTAATTTGATTATTTCCCCAAGGTGGGGTTTCCTTTTTGAACAATTTTAACAACTGACTTGTGTACTTAGAATAATGTGGTAAAAAATCCTTCAAATAATTAACTATACCAAGGAATTGCTGTATTTCCTTAGTTGTTAAGTTTTCATCAGGAAACTTGAGAAGCTCTTGTGCAATATGAGGACCAGGTTGGTACTGTCCATTAGAGAAGTTCATTCCAAGAAATTCTATTTCTTTCTGTCCAATGTACCCTTTCTTTTCCTGACTAATAGTAACAGAGTGAAGTATAGGAAGGTATTCTGCTTCTTGTTCAGACTCGGATGAACTGGACTTTTCTTCTGAGGGTAATTCTTCAAGAGCAAAGATGCTTTCATCATTTTGTTCATCTTGTTCAGAGAAAAGAGATTCAACATCAGTGTCATCGAGAATAGCATTAGTATGCTGAAGAATATGAGAAATCATTCTGGCAGACTTGTTTCGGTTATGAGGACAATTTTTAGCAAAATGTCCTTTGTTGTTGCAGATATAACATCGGTCTGTTTTCTTGTTCATGAATGATTTCTTTCTGATGAATCTGAGGCATCCCTTCTTCTTAGATTTTTCTTTTTTGTCACATTTTGATATCTTCCTGGGATGGCATGAACAATTATCCTTAGATTGACACTTAATCTCCAGATGAGATTTCTTGCAAGCTTTATCTAGATGGGACTTGTTTTTTAACAAGGATTTGAACATCGTTTGTTGCTCACAAAGTTTTTCAATTGTTGCAATTGCCATCTGATGGATTTCTCCAAGAGTAAGAGTGTTTATCTCCTTCTTTGCAGCATCAATGAACCTATTAAGTTCTTGATGAATTTCTTTAGGAAGAGAAGCAGCATAAACATGCTTGAGATTAGGATCATTGCTTCCGTTCAGAGTATAGTAGAGCTCTGACATTTGTTTAAAATGAAGATCCAAATCTTTCTTTCGTAAAGAACAGCACTTCATTGCAAAGTAATTTTTTTGTGCCAATTTTTCATAGATAGTACTATCTCCAAGAAATTCTTGATGAATGGCACCAAGTGCTAAAGAGACATCAGCTTGGAAAAATTGCATCTATCTATATTCTCCAAGAGCTAGAAACCATTCCCTTAATGTTCCTGTAAATCTTGAATCAAATTCTCTTAGTATAATAGGAAGTCTATGCTCTTTGGTTTTCTGAAGATCTATCCATGCTGCAAAAGACTGAAGTCTTTCTCTTCTTTTCCCAACAGGAATATCATCAAAAGTAAACCATGGGCCATTGGCTGGTTTTGCAGATGAGGAATCATTCTGATTTGGCATCTGAGTTGGCGGAGAATCTTCCATTGTTGCTTCTTCATCGGTTTCAGAAGGTGGTTGTTCTTGATATGAAGATGAAGATGGGTCAGCCATAAGAATCTTTGAGATGTCTGAAAAGTCTTATTCTATTTCAGAACTTTGGCTAGAAGATTCTATGGAAAATGGCGAACTCTCTGAAGATTGTTCAATATCAATTTTTTGAAAATCTCGAATCATGAGAGATTTAGGGAGGTCATCTATTTTGGCTTTGAGTTTTTCACCTTTGGGAGGTAGAGTCTTTTTAGACTTTTGTTTTAGAGGAGGTATTTCAAAGGGAATGTCTGAGGCCATGGAGAATTTTCTAGAATAACCAAGGGTTGATTTTGGTGTTTCAAAAAAGGATTGAGATGGTGTTTGTAAGAAAGGAAGAGTTGGATTAAGTCTTCTATTTCTATCTTCTTCCATATGATGAAGATCCTTTTTTAATCTCCTGATTTCTGCTTCTTTATGATCAAACTCGGGACCCATAATATGCTGTGATATGAGATGTCTGAGTTCTTTATCAAGAAGATCAGTCCTGGTAACAATTCTGGTGTAAATCTTTTCAAGTTCTAATGCATATAATCAACTTTGGTTGAGCTAGCTTGAACTTGAGATAAAACCTTATCAACTTTAGAATCAATATAAAACTAAGGTTTTATTATGTGCTCTGGAATTGGTAGTGTGCCAATTCATGACTTCCTCTGCTTGAGTCAGATCTGAAAATGTTTTGCCTTCAGAATTTACTGTTGTGGATACAATATATGGCCTTGTGGTTATTGATCCAGCTGTATTTCTTTCCAAGGGAGGAAATTCTGTTTCATAATTATGAAACATCATACATGGTTGGACTTGTGGAATAACTGGTACAATAGGCTGCATAGATTGTCTGCAAGACTTCTCTTGTTCTCTTCTCAGAATTGCTAAGGCTTCATTGTAGCAAGGTAGAGGTTGAGCACATGATGGTGGATCTAGATCTGGGTCATCAAATCTGTTGTTTCTGCAAGAAAGGCTTTGTTTTCTAGCCTTTCTTCTCCTTCTTCGTCTGCTGGCTTCACTATCATCATCATCACATTCAGATTGTTCATCACAAGAACATCCTGGATCACACATGGATGGATTAACGTCCCAAATGAAATGGCCATCAATCTTATCTGTGTAGGCATGGGAACCGTCAGGGTTGAAAGATGATATCGGGATAGGAATCCTGGATCCATTCCATCCTATTGTTTCACAGGTGTCTTCCACTGGTTGTATCATCAATTGTTTGAAGATGGTTCTGGAAGAAGTAGCTTCTTCTTCTTGTGTTAGCTTAAAGATAGTCTTTGTATGACCATCTGTCATCTTCTGGAACTCATAATTAGTAGATCTAATAGGTTCATGAGCCTGTTGAAGAGACTCATAGTTTGTTATCCATTCAGTAAGCATGAGAAGCTCCAATTCTCTTCAAGGAATTTGCCTAGGAACTTGAACTATGGTTGGTGTATTAGATCCAGATTCTACAAGAATCATTAAGGCATCTGGGGATCCAGGTCCTTGAAGATCGAGTCCATGGTCTTGTAGTCGGTAGACCAATTGATGATGGAGAGTTGCTGTGATTGCTGAAGCAACTTATTCTGTACCAGTGATTTGTACTTGGATCTTTAAAGCCGTGGAAAGATTTGAGTCATTTAAAGACATAGCAAAGTTGGGGAAGTAAGTGAGAACAGCACTTTCGTTGTTGAGAGTGGTAACAACTGTTCCTATGACAGCATGTTCATAGCTGGTGAAGCGAGTGTCTAAAAGAGCAAGTCTAGCCGTGACAGGAAGACCTTTTCTTCCTTGGTAAGAAAGAACCAAACGAACTGCACCAAAGTGTAAGTGAGTATGACCTTCTCTTTGCCAAGAGTTAATGTAATCTTGTGGAATGTTTAGAGTAACATACTGCTCTTTTTTAGAGTAAGGGAGGTCACACTTATATAATTTTGAGGTTTGGACATATTCTTTGGTTTGAGGTCTATTTGATGAGATGAGGGAACAAATTCCTTTCAAAGAATCTCTTTTACGGTAGATATTGTATGGACTTATTAAGGGTGGAACAACTTGTTCTACGACAGCGGAGTCTGGGATTGTAGAGTATTCTACAAGGTTTTCTATTTTACTGGTACAGTGACGAGGTAGAGATAAAGAAGATGACACAGAACTAAGTTGATCTGCTGATAAACTGGGAGTAGTCATGTTTTAATGGATCAACTAGTTCTTCTTCTATCAACTCTTCAGGTAACCTGGTTAATATACGAGATCTACTGTAATTGATATGCTGTTAATAAAAAGGTACTGATCTAATAACAACACTCAAATGTAATATGCAACTAATTACTGAGGGAACTCAAGGCGAGATTCAAGTCCGAATCCTACTGGAGCCATCACACTGGGGAGGACCTATACCCTTTGCATTCTTCGGTCCGAGCTGTAAGTACAGTCTAGTAGATAAAAAAAAAAAAACTTAATTACTAAGGGCCTGTTTGTTTGGCGTTTTCCATATTATTTTCGTGTTTGAGAAATACAAACAAACATGTTTTCTACTTTTTCAAATAAATTTTTCATCTCTCAATTTTTTCAAACTACTTTCTTAAAAGTCAAACAAACAACAATTTTTTTATCTCTAAACAAAACTTATACAAATTCTACTTCGATTTGACATAAAGTAACATATCTCTTACACAATTTATCTCACATAACAAACATAATTTGACATAAAGTCTTACACATCTTACACTTACAACCTAACTCTTCCAAAAAAATATACACCTACTTTATTTCTCAAACCACTTTCTCAAAATTCAAACAAACAACATTACGCAAATCGAGATTATTTTACAAACCTCCACTACTTTCCCAAACACCAAACAAATTGGCCCTAAAATTTCCCTTCAGAAATTCCAGTATATACTAAACATTCGATTATTTACAAATATTCTTCATGTCTGAGATTCCGACCAATCTTTTTACATTCACAAAATCTATAATGCAAAATTACTAAAGCTTCTTGCCTTAGCACTTTATAAGATGTTCATCCTTCAAAGAACTAAACCAATGTAACTCCAGTAGCATATCTAAATGCTACAAAAATTGAGAAAGCATGAAAATTGTTTTTGTAATATATGTCGTACATTGTTAGATTTGTCATAACAAATGGGATAAATTGTCACTTTTATACAAGGCGGGGAAATGTCAAATATAAAAATATCATAGAGACGGTGTGAAATTTTTTTATAAGATTACATGGGGGTAAAGTGCTATTTTTTAAATTACCGAAAAATAAATTAAACATTATGTAAATTATAGCGATGTAAATTGCCATTAACTCGTTGTGAATATAGATGTATTATGACATTCTTACAAGAAAAATAATCAAATGATTCAAGAGTCAAGATTAAAGAAAGAAACATTAAAAGAATTATATTCAAAATGATTGGAGAAAAAAAACAAAGAGGTAGTCAACATCCTTTGATAAGTGTCCGAAGAATCATTATGGATCAAGAAGTATTAAAGTTGGTTACCTTTGTGCAAATGAATTGAACCAGCAAGCATTGTCCTCTTTTATGACAACAGGAGACTTGTAACTATTAGAGTTAATATTTCAAAGAAAATTTGTGGTTAGCTGAAAATTCGGCCCAAACATAAATGTGATCGATTGTGCCAAAATGGGATTATTGCAATTTTTTGTGTCACAACTATAGCTCGATGACGTTTCTATTCAGTATATTTTCGGACTGACACATTTGATGCAACAGCTTCAACATCGGTGATAATTTTGGTGCCAATTGAGACTCAATTCTAAATTGGCCCGAAATCCCCCTTGTGCCAGCCAATTTTCATGTCACATAGCCCTCACATGGGATTTAGTGTCAATTTTGGAATTGGATCTCAATTGGTACCAAAATTGCCACCGATGTTGAAGTTGTGGTATCAAATGTGTCAGGCTGAAAAGATATGGAATAGAAATGCCAATGAGTTATAATTGTGGCACAAAAAATGCAATAATCCACATATTAATCTATATGACCATATTAATGCGTACCAATGTATATTTTGATCCATATAATCATATTAATAATATGCAAGAAAAAATAAATCTTAGAACATTTAAATTAAAGAAAAATATTATTCACAGAAGTATAGAGATACGAATTTCATTTTCAGGAAGAAATTGGTTTAATTTAGTGAATTAGAGTCAAATTAGAGCCTAACCTTTATTTTTTCGTTTTTCTTTGTCTATTTTTTGTTGGGGTGATTTTTTTATTTTTATCTACTAAAGTATGAAATGTGATTGAAGTTATTTGTTAAGATTGATTACAGAATTGTTGACAAGGGCGGAAAAAACCTAGAGAGTTTTAGTTTGGGGGCGATATTTTTTCTAATAACAAACTCGATATTTTTTTTGTATTTTTATCAAATAAAATGTGAAAAATAAACTATTAAAAAAGTTTATCATGTAGATTAACAGGGATTATTGCATTTTTAGTGCCATAATTATAGCTCGCTAGCATTTCTGCCTCGTATCTTTTCAGGATGACATATTTGCTGCCACAACCTCAATATCAGTGGCAATTTCGGTGCCAATTGAGGTCTAGTTCCATAATTGGCCCGAAATCCTCCATGTACGGGCTACATGACCTGAAAAGGGTGATTTCGGGCTAATTTTAAAATTGGACCTCAATTAACACCAAAATTACAACTAATGTTAAAGTTGTGGCACCAAATGTGCTAGTCAAGAAAGATAGGTAGAAAAGCCAGTGGGCTGACACAAAAATTGTAACAATCCCGTGCCAAAATATATCCATACCAGTTCTCGGATTCACTACAGCTCCTCCTAAATTCCCTAATTTTGGGCTGCCATAAGGGTTTCAGACAATATAAAATCCAGTTTTCTGCAATTGCAAAGAAATTACTGTGACGACGAATTAACTTATAATATTATATTTAAAAGAAATTATTCGATTTTGGGAAAAACTTATCTCCTTGGTGGTATGGCTCGCGGTTCCGGAGGTAAGTGATTTTTTTGCTTTTATTTCTTTCTTTTTCTTGGGAAATTGAGCGTCCGTTGTCTATAATTATGTTAATTATCTCGATGATCATTGATTGTTCTTTTACATAAAAAAATTATTTAGTCTAATTTGTTTAAACTTGAAAGTTTAATTTACGATGGTAGTCTTCTTAAAGGTAGGGCTTTTACTGGTTTAAGATGTAGAAATGCTTGTAGTATCAATTCCCAATGATTTCAGTATTGGATCACAATTCCTGCATAATTGGTTTTATTTTTATTGTTCAGCACCTTGGGTAACCAAACCTTGTTTCGTTGTTCTTATTGATTTTGGCCTTTTATTTCTTTCAAATTCTTGCCTATATCTATTTCAATTAACATGCTTATTATTTATGTTGTTTTCAACATGTAATATTCACAGGGAGGTCTTCTGGACGTTCTTTTATAAGGAGACCAGGTTCTTCGAGTATTTCTGGGGTGGGGGGTAAGTTTGTTTCCATTCCTTAATTATTAGCTGGTGGTAAAACTCCATTGTTGTCTCTGTGGGATTGGTTAACACAAAAATATTCTCTAGAGTAGAAAAACTGTAATTTTGTAACTAGATTGATATAGTTATCCTTTATAATGAGCTATTAATTTAATTTTTTAATCTGCTATATAAATTAAATAGAACTCGTAATTAATATTTTTAACGTAACTCATGTCTTAGAGCAACGAGGTCACTTTTTTTTAAGCTGAAGTGTTTAATAAAAGCTATTCCTCTTCCTAATGAAATTCCAATGCTGCTCTTCATACTTAAACTGCATGCTATTTATTTCTCACAGCACATGTGATGGATGGCATATATATCAGGTTGTGAAGATGATGGTGCGTTGTCTTATCATGAGAGAAAGATGCGCCTTCCTTTGGAAGAAAGATGTCAAATAATCTCTAAGGCGTACGCAAAGGTATGTATGCTTATTATTGTTACTTTGATAACTCAATATCTCCAATGCATCAATAACTAAATTCTTGCCTTATCTTGGAACTCTTATCCTTTTTCCTCTTTTTTAAAGTTTAATTACATAATCAACATACAGGTAGAAAAGAACTATTGTACTTAATTACAAAAGCAAGACTTGAGAGATGGAAATGGGAGTTCTCCAGTAATTTGTTCATATAGGACCTTGTTTGATAGTTTTTAATTTTAATTGTTGGGAGTGAGAGCTTTCTTCGTAGGAGATCAGAGTCATATTAATTACTCATGCATGGCCCCAAATCATTCCAAAAATATGCCAAACTAAGCTATGTTTGTGCTAGTTCTTTTCTTTGTTGGTTAATAACAAAATGCTAATGAAAGAGAGCGCTAATGGGCTTCTTATCTTCTGTTTGCTCCTTTCTAATTCACAATTTAGAGCATTCGAGAATCTGATGTTTTCCTTGCTGTTATGCGGAAGAAAATGATGGTTGGGTGCCCTGGTAAGCTATTAGTTAAAAAAACATGTACTAAGCTATTAGTTAAAAAAGCATGTACTTCTGTTATCATCATCTCCTTTTCCTCTTGCCACAAAAGTTTTCACTCTGAACTTCTGTTGCAGAAAAATACTTTGATGTTGATTCAATTGCGAAAAGAAACTATAACACAAGTAAGTATATCAATTTCTTCTTCTCAATCATGTGTGTGTCGGAGGGATAAAAGAGTTGGTTAGTGTTTTATCTTCACCCTTTGATGTTTTGTGATTTTGTTCATTCAAATCTATGTAAAACTACTACTATTCTGTAGTTCCCTTAATAAGTTTGCCTCATGTTATGAAAAATAGTTAATTTTCTCTGGTTTGCATATAATCATCTTAGTGGCATTATACTCTTTCGTGTAGAGAGCATAACTATAGCCCTTTATTTTTAGGGATTTTGACGGATCTTTATTATCTCAATATGTAGAAATCTTGTTTGATTTTTTATATAAATAAATATTAAATAGGAAAAAAATGTGGAAATAGTGACTGATCCTTTTAAAAAAGATTTTTTTTTTTGAAATTCATATATCAGCGTACATGAGGAAGTAAGAACTTAACTATAGAGCTATGAAAAACATCTCTCTCTCTCTCTCTCTCTCTCTATATATATATATATATATATATATATATATATATACATAACCATCTTGCCACTTGCAAGCGGTTTACTCTCTCTATTTGAGTCATTCCTTTTATAAGTTGCTAGTCTACAGTCTACACGTATGCTACGTGAAGAAGACATTTCTTATAATATTTGTTTTTACCCTTCTTTTATATGTCTAGTATTTTGCTTTGTTCTGTTCATTTTGTTGAATGAGATGTACTTACTAAATATGTTGAATCTTACTATCTCTCGTGATTTGAGTGTTGAAACAAAGTGATTAAATATGATTGTAGTGTTGAAATTACTTGTGCAGATACATATCTGAGTGATTAGTTTTTGCTAAAAGCTATACTTTTATGTACTTTACTTTAAAAGAGGAGCACTCCATGCTTTTGCATTCTACGCTCCTAAAAAAAGTGTATTTACCTGTAGATATGTAATAAGTATGGGTTTATGTATGTTCACTTACTCGTAATGTTTGTGAACAAGTTTTTCCCTGGCGGTCATGTTGGTTGGAGGATATTACTTATATTGTTATCCAGGATGGTGAGGAATATATACACCACTTCATGTTTGTTTTACTCATGTGGCTCATCTATTGTTGCATTTTTTTTATACTTATTACCATAAATTATATTTGCATATAAAAAAGCTTCCAAATATGGTATGCATGCTATAAAATTTATCGAACTAAATAGAACTAGTAATCTCTTCAATGTAACATATGTCTGGGAACAAAGCCGTGATAACGTCTCACTTTTTTCAGCTAAAGTATTTAATAAAGGTTGTTCCTACTTTGTAATGAAATTTTGATGCTTCTTCATACTTAAACTACATGCATTCTATTTCTTTCAACACATGTAATGACATATATCTCGCGATAAATAAATACTTAAACTTCATATTTTTCCAGCTTATTTAGAAGAAGAGAGGTTGGATAATGAAAAGAGGCTAATGCGCTGGCCTTTGGAGCTCAGATGTAGCCTTGTCTCCGATGCGTACGCCCAGGTATATATCTAAAACTAAACTATTACCTTCTTTTAGGACTCTTATAAGTCCTTTTACCTCCGTTTTGTAGTTTATTTACATGATCAACATACAGGTAGAGCTATTAAACACGAGCTTACCCGGATAACTTGCATTCATCTTTAAAGATGAATGAGAATATTCTTTCATATATTCAATATTCTGATTCCCAACAAGTGACTCCAAGTTACTGTAGAGCACAAAATAATGCTAAAAAATAACTTATATATATATATATATGTATATGCAGAAAAAATAGGATTACTCTCCTTCCGATAAGAAACTTATTTATTTGTGCTTCAGAAGTGTAACTAAGTTATGTTTGGGCTAGTTTCTTTTCTTTGGTAGCTAATATGTAATAATGAAAGATAGCACTAATTTGATTCTTATCTTCTGTCATAGGGAATTCGAGAATCTGAACCTTACTTAGCTGCTATGTGCAAGAAACTGTCGGTTGGGTGCCCTGGTAAGGTTTATCAAGTTCAAAAGGCATCTACTGTGACCTGTTGTTTTCATCTTCTCTTCTCATGTTGCCACAATTTTTACTCTTTAACTTCTGTTCCGTTGCAGAAAAATACTTTGATATTGCCATGTCTTCAATTGCTGACAAAAGTAAGTATATCAATTTCTTCTTCTCAATCATGTGTTTCTGTAGAGGGATAAAAGAGTTGGTAGGTGTTCTATCTTCACACTTTAGTGTATGTTATATCTTTTTGTTCATTTGAACCTATCTAATACTACTACTATTCTGTAGTTCCTTAATAACTGTCTGTGCATAGTATGAACAATAATTAATTTCTTCTGGTTCAAAAACATGCATCTTAATGGCGATATACTCTTCATGTAGAGAGATAACCTTGGGGCCTAGTTATACAATTTTATTAGAAATATAGTATTATCTTAATACGTATAAATCTTGTTTTCTCGAGTGTGTCTATAACGATTTTTCCTTTGGCTAAGGGGTTATTACATATTCCTTCAATTTTTGTTTTGTTTTTTTGTTTTTTTTTATCCGCGTAGGTTGAATTTCCTTGAAAGACGGATGCAGGAGGAATAAGGATATAGTATATGAAGAGGTTTGTACATTGGATTTATTTCTTTATCATGATATGACGAGAAATTATAAGTATTTAACCTATCGGGTTGACTTTTAAGGGATGAAGATGGAATAATATAAGATGTCCTGATTTCGTTCCTTAGGGAATTGTTGTCATGAATTGCAGAATGTTGGAAGATAAGCAGAAGGCTCTCCTGCTACTATGTATTTGAAAGATTATGTTCGTCATTTAGTTTAACTTATACTATCTATCGGACCTATAGCCCGGACTCCCTAATTTGGGAAACTATTTATACACTGTTTTACCATTTAGTCTGTAATTTATTTCCGTTTTAGTAAAATTCACATATTTCCCCTGAGTTTCTCAACCTCTTTCGCAATCTGCTGATGGTTCATTTAGAAACAAATTTCGGCAAAACTAAAAGGGCCATTGCAAGCCATCTGCAAGAAAAAATTAACTGGGCTCAAGAAACAATGACTGCAGAATTAGAACTACCTAGTTTACATAAAGTCAGTCTGAATTCTTGGCTGCTGAAACTTCGATCAGCAACTAGGGAAATAATGTGTCTGCCCCGGTGGATTCAATCCACTGGGGTGTTGGATGAGGGACAAGTGTTTATGAGAGGATAATTTTTTGTCCTCTTATGCACATGTGTTTATCTTCCAACCTTTATGGATATAATACACCTGTGTCGGATGAATGTAACTCAACAACTAGATCGTCTACACCACCTCCTATATGTGCAAAATAAAATCTTTTTGATGTGACTACTTCGCTTCATAGATATTACACATTAAGTTTCTTGAATTCATTAACGCAAAGAAAGAATTAATTAAAAAACATCTTCAATGTTTAGAGAGATATATAACAAGTGAGCTCGTGGAGCGGTGCAAAATGTCAATTATTCGCCAAAGTGATATATTTTAGTGGTGTAAAATGTCAATTATTCAATCTCGGGAAGCGGGAGAGAAATCACAAAAAAATTATGTATAATGTAAAAGAACACTTTACACCGTAATGAAAATTTTAAAGAAGCAATTTTTCTTCATCGGTCTGAGTCTCGGAGAGTGAAACTCACTTGCCCAAATTGAGAATGTGCATGAAAAATATTTTTGTAATATATGGCGTACATTGCTATATTTTTCATAACACATGAGATAAATTGCCACTTTTATTATGATACAAGTGGGAAAATGTCATATATAAAAATATTAGAGAAATGGTGTGAAAAACATAAGCATACGTTCAAGTTCTTTAATATTTATTATTTATTAATACTAAAAAACAATGTACAATGAATTTCTAATGAAATGATACGGGATTTTTTTTTTCTTCTCAAAAGCGCACGAGAGTTTCAAAAACCCATACTATATTTCTCTTAAAAAAAGTAAAATATTGAACCGTTATTTCATTAAATTAAAAATTTAAAAGTGAGACTAAATTCATGCAAAATGATAAATTCGGGACGAAATTCGGCTAGTTGAAATAGTTTGGGACGAAAAACTAAAACTTATAATTAGTTTGGGACGAAATTTGCATATTATGTAATTGTTCATGCTAAAATTCGCCACGTCATGACATGTAAGCCGTCAGGTGGCAATTTAACGGACACATGCACAATTTTCGTCTCATAATTAATGGTGGGACGATATTCCAAAAAATATTAAATTATGAGACGAAATTCGGTGATGTGATATTTTAAAAACACACCCTTACAATTTAATGGGATTCAACACCTTAATAGAGCTAATAGATAATTATCACCTTCAAATTACATTAACTTAAATTAATTAAATGAATCAGTTAATTAAATAAATGAATCTATACTCATGACGACTGTTCAAATTAAAATCATTTAATTAATTAAATGAATCATATAGAAATGCTACATATATTAATGACAAAGTTATAGAGAGAGACGTGCTACATTATTAAAATCAGTTAGAAGTGCTTCACTAATTATAGCATACTACAATGGCGGAGTTAGAGAGAGAAACACAATTTTGTGCTACATTAAGGAAAAAGTTAGATAGAGAAAAAAAATTTCACTTAACATTCCACAAAATAAATAAATAAATGAAAAGAAAAAAGCATGTGGCCGACAAGTGGCGACCATCCACTAGCTGGACGGACGCGTGAAAGCTCGCGAGCCATGGCTGGCTCGGCCCGCACCCTGGGTCCATCGCCCAAAATTTAAGGAGTGTTGAGGTGGTGAAAAAGAAATCATGGAGGAGAGTATTTTGTGCCAATGGAGTGTAATCCGATCCATATTGGCCATTTTTCAATGGTGGGGTTTCAATGTCACTTGGGATGGTCTATTGTGACTCTCACTTCATAGAGAGTAACCAACAACCTTATTCTTGGCCAATTAAATTTGGACATTTGTCCACATTACAACCCCAATAAATTCATTTACAACACAGCTAACCTTTGAAATATCCATTATACCTTACTCTTTATTTCACAAAATTCCCAACTTACCCTTTATCTATTTCATATATAATATACTTCCTCAATTGTTTCGCTGTAACGGAACTTTATCCGCCCCAGCGGAGCTCGGTAGTTTTTTGGTCTTTTTTGTTTTTGTTTGTATGTTTGAGGAAGATTAGAAAATGAAAAACAGAGAATGAAAATGAGGAAGCTTCACCGGTGAATCAATTGACCAAAACCGAAAATGAAAATGAGGCCCTGACACGAGTAGCTTTGCAAGTAGTTCCGGAGAATCGATTGATGGATGAAACTCAGAAGTGAGATAAACATTTTGTGGAAGAATACATACAAAATTTAACGGTTTGGTTGGATGGATTAGCAAGCTTCTTGGTTAGATCCAGCAAACACAAAGTGCTGCCTTTTTGGTCTTGAAAAAAAAAAAGGGAAGCTTCGCGACCAGAACGGCGGCGGCGAAGTGCCGCCTCCATTCTGGTCGCGACCAGAACGGCGCCGGAGAGTGAAGTGCCGCCGTTCTGGTATGATTAAGGATCAGAGAGGGAGATGGATGGTGGTGGTGGTGGTGGTGGTGGTGGTGTTGTGGGTTAGGGTTTGGAAAGGGGTTGGGGTTAGGAGAGAAACTGGGGAGAAGAAATGGGAGGGATATTCTAGTAAAAATGAGTATTTTTGTTGTTTTTATTTTAGGGTAGTAACGTAAATCTACTATTTACAATGTATTAATTATTAAATTTTTTGATGTAATATATAAAATATGGAGTTGTATACATTTATACACAATCAATGGATAAGATACATCTATTTTTTTTTTCAAGAGTTGGGATTGATTTGTTGTGGTGACTCAACTCTTAGCCAAGAGTCACCATAGAATCCCCCATGTCACTTTTATCATTATGAACAAATGGATCTGACAGGTGGGAATTCATATATTACGTTTACATACTACAGGTGGGCGGAAAAGGTGGCAGTGGGGGGTGAGTTTTTGTGGGTTGTGTTGGTGGTGATTGGGGGAGAAGGTGGTTGTGTTGTCGGAGATGAAGAGAGAGATGGTGAAGGGGAATTGAATTGCAAAATACCCCTGACCCAATTTTTAGGCATTTGCAAATAGCCCCCTGAAGAGTTGCAAATGGTGATTTAAGGGCACGTGCGTGGCACGTAACGGATTCCGTCAAAAAAATAACCGAGAAAGTTTATATGTCGAGTAAATGAAATCATGATATCAAATATAATTTCCAAAAAAATTGGTATTAAATATATTTTTTGGATAAAAATTTGGTATCAAAAGTAATTTTCCCTCATACTAATACATATTGATACATAGATGAGTGTATATGTATACTTTTGTAATGTACGTAATACAATATCAATACAATTTACCATTACTTTCATCTGTTGTTTTAAATTAATGGCAGATGCCCCTCTTAATTAGTATGATCGTGCAAGTTAAATATAATTCATTTTAAGCAGTGAAATAATGCTTTCATTTAGTTGAATTGAATTTTATGTGATAAATTTATAAGAAGATAAATTGGTGAGTTATTCAACGTTTTTCTAAAATTCAAATATTTATTGGGTCATGTGTCCCCATAATGTGGGGAACTTGATTTTTAGTGAATGATTTTTCCATTAATTTTGACGATAAAGTTCAAAAAACACAGCAAAGGATAATATAGGCCTCTTTGGAATTTTTGAGAATTTTTCGGATTTTTGGAAAGGCAAAACAAAGTTACATATTGATCTTTTTTAGGAATATTTTTAGAAAATATATATTTATCGATTTTTGACACTTTGCACCCTGAAAAAATAGGGTTTTGGCACTTTGCATCCCGACTTAAAAGTTTTGGCCCTTCGCACTCTGGAAATACAATTTATTTGACACTTTGCACCCTAGTGTGTGTTCCAGTGAGAAAATTTGTAAGTGAAAGGGTATAATAGTCAATTTTGAATATTTTTTGGCACTTTGCACACTGAAAATATAGATTTTGGCACTTTGCACTCTGAAAATGTAATTTTTTTGCACTTTCCACCCAACTTAAAATTTTGGCATATTTTTTATTTTAACAAAATTATTGAACTCTTAGTAATTAGGTAAGAACTCTTTTTTATTTTTTGTAATTCCTAAATTTGGCATGCTAGTACATAATAATTATAGATTTGTAGAGTATGTCGTGCATAAATTTTTTGTAAACAAAAAATAAAAATTGTTTCTATTATGTAATTTTGTATGAATATCACAACTGATGCAAATAAGTGTCTATTTAAGGAAAAAATATAAATATAATTTGTCAAAAAATGAAATTGATTACTTTTGTGATTGAACTCGAAATATTTTTTTTTCCCTATGTTTGATTGTAGTGCATTAAAAATGACCATTTTATATCTCCACCGACAACATTCAAGGGCCTTTTTTAGAAGAAAACATTAGGGTACAAAATGCCAAAAAATATATTTCTAAGGTGCAAAGTGCCAATTTTTTTGAATTGGGGTGGAATGTGCCACAATTTTTATATTTTCAGGGTGCAAAGTACTGACATCTTATATTTCTAGGGTGTAAAGTGCCAAAATATTTATTTTCATGGTGCAAAGTGCCAAAAAAATTCAAAAATTACTATTGTACCCTTCCACTAACAAATTTTCTCACTAAAACATACACTAGGGTGCAAAGTGCCAAATAATTGTATTTACAGAGTGTGAAGTGCCAATACTTTTAAGTCAGGATGCAAAGTACGAAACCCCTTGTTTGTACCCAAAATATTTTTTAGGCATATCAGGACAATAATGGCCCGATAAAGCAACGGTGCAGAATGCCAAAAATCCTATATCTATCCTATTTTTAAGTCTTAAATACTGTCAATTTGACTTCTAATATCGTACTTTTCAAACATCTCTTTTTACTACTAGGGGTGTAAACGAGTCGAGTAGTATCGAACGACGCATTGTTCAAGCTTAGTTGAATTTCATCGAGCTTAAAATTTTGTATTTGAACTTGGTTTCATACGAGCTCGAACCGAGTATTGAGTATCTTGGTATTTTACATGTATATTTTCAATTTTTAGTTTATCGAGTCGAGCTTAAAAAGTTATCAAACAGAAAAACTTGTTCAAGCTTGTTTGATGTGTTTGACGAGCAGAGCTCAAACGAACTTTTAACGAACGAGCTCGAGCCGAGTATCGAATAGTTTGGTTTGATTTTCAGCCCTATTTACTACTACCTCCGTTTCAAATTAATTGGCATATTTGCCAATTTTCTGTTTCAAATTAATTGACATGTTTGGGTTTTCAAAGTATTTTTTTCTAATTTTGTCGCTTTTTTATATTTAAGTTGGAAACTCAATAGTCACAACTCACTAATTTATAGACATCATTATAAAGGGTATTTGAGACATTTTGTCATAAAAAAATATGTAATTATGAGATTTCTTAATCTATATGATAACAAGGAATGCAATTAATTTGAAACGGAGGGAGTATTAAACAACATTATCATATACTTATAGCTAGTCAAACTTATAGATATTAATCCCAATACTTTGTACATTTTTCTAAAATGATTTTTTTTCTAGTTTAAAAAACACTCTAATCTATATGAAAACAAGGAATGCAATTAAAAAACACTCTAATCTATATGAAAACAAGGAATGCAATTAATTTGAAACGGAGGGAGTATTAAACAACATTATCATATACTTATAGCTAGTCAAACTTATAGATATTAATCCCAATACTTTGTACATTTTTCTAAAATGATTTTTTTTCTAGTTTAAAAAACACTCTAATCAGCAAACCCTTTTATGCCATTATATATACGATTCATATATTTTAGGCGCCTTGAGAAAGAATATTTTTCCAGAAACCCTTTTTCTTAGCATAAGAGAACCATTCACATGTTAGAAAAAAATGCTGCGGCCGCAATTTATTGTGTAATCTCAAGAAAATTTAAAAGATGCAATCACATGATTTGGTAAACAATAAAGAAATATCACATGATTATGCAGAAAGTAATAATTACTTGATTGTAACAATTTAGATTCCTTGCAAGTGTGGTCTCACATGATGACAATATATAAATCATTTAGTATTATCTAATCTAGCTTTTGATTAAGGGATTATCCATAAATTATCCTTGCAAACAGTGTGATCTCACATGGCTAAAAGCCTAAAAGCAAGCCGTTTCTTGGTAGGGAGCAAGTTCTCAATAATGCGTCAAAAGAAGAGTACGTGACGTAGCATATATTCATGTCAATTTGGACTTGACAAATATTGTCCTTGGAGTCTCATTCTGAAATCAATATAGTTCTTATTTACAATCTATTTCATTTTATATTTTATTAGCATCAGTTTAAATAAAGTAATTTCTTGCCCTCACCAAATAAGCAAATACAATATCACACCCTTGAGTTTCCGACCAGCGGGTCATTCTTCAGTTCCCAGCCACCCCACCCCCCCTTAGATTCAGTTTCAATTCAATTTACAACATGCATTTTGGTGCTTTTTCAATTTAAAGACAGACAGAATCATTTTTCATTGATGAACCCAACAAAAACTGATATCATTCTACTGTTCATCTAAATGTTCATGAATTAAAATTAGAAATTTAAAGCAATGCTAAAGCAAGGTTAGAAGTCTGTCAAGTGGAATACAAAACTAAACAAATATCCACAATTCTTCTTGGCCACCTCAAAGCCACCTCAAAGCCACCTCTTCACATACCAACTAATCAAATTTACCTACACATAAAAGAAACAAATACAAATTTAGAATTACAAGAAGACATAAATTTTCGAATTAATATTGCTCTTAGAATGTACCGTCATCGAATTTGTCCAACTCCATGTGTTTGGCAACAATTTCTTCAAGCTTCTTTGCTTGCTCATACATGGCTTGGTCAAGTAGTTGAGCCTTTATATCGTCCGCCATTGTCGCCTTGTCACGGGCCCTTTCTATAGCGCCGGGAACACCATGCTTGTAAATATTATAAGCAAAACCAGTTCCATGAAGAAAATAGTCCGAAGCTAAAGTCGGTAAGACAAAATATGGTACAATTCTCATGATAGTATCATAAGATAAATTTGGTACTTTTTCGTCTACCATGCTAACATATTTCTTTATCTCAATCATTTTAGCCATAATTTTTTCATGATCCTTGTCATTAATTTCAATACAAACCTGACCATAATCTACATGATCGCATGGGATTAAATTCGATTCCAACTTTTCTAAACCCTCCCTCAGAAAGTCTTCATGAGTCTATAAAGAAAACGCAAAAATCAGAAATCATACTAATGTTTACAAAAGATCATATCATAATACCTTATTACATAAATTACCTTAGATTTCATGGCTTTCATTCTTCTGAGGAAGAGCATTGTTGATAAACCACGGAGTATTCGAGACATAACTAAAAAACACAAAGAAATCATACTAATTTACAAAGCCGGAAAAGGGCAAACATAGATCTTTTGCAAAACAAACAAGAATAGTATATCAGATTTCATGGCTTATAAACACATTAATCACATTTCATAATCGGAAAAAACTAACATATAATAAAAACCAAGCTACATTAAGTAACAATATTTCAAGGAATTCCAACATTATTACGAAAAGAAACCCAAACAGAGTTTCAGATGCAAAGCAACAAATTGCATTAGATTTAGGACACAAATCAATAGGTACCAAGGTCAAAATCAAGAGAAAAAAACTCAATAATTGCTGCTAAAGAAGTACCCCTGAAATATATACGTATTTAATAATAATTTTACATTTTACTTTACATTTAATGATTTTAAAAAGAAAGAGTAAGAAATGTTAGTTAAATACCTTACAAATTTGTTCATACGTTTCAATAAACCTTACTGATCAATACTCAAGTTCGCTGGAGGAGGGGGCATATTGGACATTTGCCTATCTGTGAACTTTCTTCTTGCAAATCGAGTAAGCTAATTGCCCAATTATTTTATGTCACCCAATAAATCGAGGAAACTAATAATTCTATCAACCAAATTATATAATCTAATTGTCCAAACCGAACAGACCCTAGGCTTATTTGATGCGTAAGATAACAAATAAAAAAAAATATTAGATGATATACTATCCAATAGTTGAAGTAGCATTTAATATTGTCAATTGAACGAGTTTACCCAATTTTAGTTGAATTGAGCATAATTAGATGTAGGGATGTAAACGAGCCGAGTAGTATTGAACGACACGTTTTTCAAGATTGGTTTGAATTTTATCGAGCTTGAAATTTTCTGTTTAAGCTTGGTTTGATTTCTTAACGAACCTAGCTCAAACGAACTTTTATCGAACGAGCTCGAGCCGAGTATCGAGTAGCTTTTTTTGATTTTCAGCCCTAATTAGATGTTTACTGAAGACATAAATCTTCATTCATTACATCAACATCAATAAATCCGAAATCACTCGAATGATAAACAAACTATAAAGAATTTTAATCACCAAACATAGCTAGTATTAATTAGAGAAAAACTCACACTTGTTGAACGAAATGTGAGCATTTTTATTAAACCACATAAACTTTCTGGTCATTTTGAGTTTGGCCAAATTTACTAAACTCAATAAATCATTGGCACGGGTTTGGCCTTAATAAGGTTCAATATGGAGGGAATTGCATTTTTCATACCAAACTTTTGCCACCTTTATACATTTCATACCATATCTTTCAAAATGACACATTTCATACCAAAATTTGCCAGCCTTTTTCACATTTGATTTGGCCGTTAATTTTTGGATGAAAACCGTTAAGTCACAATTTTGAACTATTAGGGGGGATATTTGCAATTATATTCATCATCTCCATTATGCACCGCCTGCCCACCACCACCACCAACTCCTCCACCTCTAGCACCACCACCAACCCCTCCACCTGCACCATCACCTACTCCCCCGCCAAATCAACCACTAGCACCGCCCCTCCTCCATGTCCACCACCTTTGCCACCACCAATCCTCCGCCAAGACCACCTCAAATTCTTGATGGTGGATGAAGCCGATAACTTGCTGGAAGAATTTCAATATGAAGAGGAAGGTATGCAACTACTTCATAATCCAAAAACTAAATGCAGTAAGACAAACAAAAAAAATTGATGAATTAATGTGGAATATGATGAATAGTAACCTAAATTTTAAAAATTGGGAATTTCTTCAATACTTGATGAAAATGGATGAGGTTGGTGGCAAAAGAACCGTTACACCAAGGGGAATGAACATGAGTAGGTATTAGACAGTGTATCGACCTCCTCCGCCGGCGGCGGAACAAAAATCGAAAACGTTGAAATTCGTAGAATTGAAATACAAGTGACGGGATGGATATGAAACAACGAAATATTGTATTATCTTTGTAGAGGAGGTCAAGGCGAAGCCGTAGCCACCAAGGAGAGGTTTAATGGTGACCGGAGTCACCGGGAAATTGAAAATTACGTGGAGGTGGTGGAGGTGGTGGAGATGGTGAAAAATAATTGCAAAATCCCCCCTGCCCAATTGCAAATATCCCCCCCTAAGAGTTCAAAATTGTGACTTAACGAATTTCCATCCAAAAATTAACGGCCAAACCAAATGTGAAAAAGGTTGGCCAATTTTGGTATCAAATGTGTCATTTTGAAAGGTATGGTATGAAATGTATAAATATGTCAAAAGTTTGATATCAAAAGTGCAATTCCCGCGTTCAACATGAATAAAGCTTGACCCAATAAAATATTTAAGTAATTTCATTGAGAGATTTGAAAGACATATGGGCCTGTTTGTTTGGCGTTTGGGAAAGTAGTTTGGGAGAGTAGTGGAGGTTTGTGAAATAATCTCGATTTGCGTAATGTTGTTTGTTTGGGTTTTGAGAGAGTGGTTTGAGAAATAAAATAGGTGTAGGTTTTTTTGGAAGAGTTGGGTTGTAGGTGTAAGATGTGTAAGACTTTATGTCAAATCATGTTTGTTATGTGAGATAAATTGTGTAAGAGATATGTTACTTTATGTCAAATCAAAGTAGAGTTTGTATAGGTTTTGTTTAGAGATAAGAAAATTGTTGTTTGTTTGGCTTTTGAGAGAGTAGTTTGATAAAATTAATGGATGAAAAATTTATTTCGGAAAATAGAAAACATGTTTGTTTAGCATTTCTCAAACACGAAAAAAATCTGGGAAACGCCAAACAAACAGGCCAATTGTTTTCATGTTTCCCTTGTCAAAAAATCCTAATTCTTACTCATAAATCAACCATATCAATCCTAATTCTTTTCATATTTAAATATTCCGCTTTCAAAATATTTTAATCTTTCTTATATTTAACTGAAGAAAGCCATTATTAAGCAAAACGATAAAAAGGTAATGAGGCTGTTGTAATAGCGCGTAAATGGAAATATCCTATCAATTGCATATGAGGAAAATTAGCTTCTTTTATGGCAATATTTAGCGACACACACAACATGATAGGATTTTAAATAGATCTTCCCCAAACTTTGCAAGTTTGCATGATGGATATATATAATCCATATCCATTGCACCGTCACACTATATTGGATATTTTTTTAGTTGACCTTCATTAAGTTCATACTAGATAATTCACTTATTTATTTGGGCTAACATTCACGATAATAATTCCACGAAAATTTAAGGTTATGCATGTCTTGATATTATTGAAAATTCTTTATATTATTCTATTTTAGCAAAAGTAAAGTTACGTAATTAGCTAAGTCATAAGTATTTTTATTCTTTCATAGTAAGATGCGATTCAATTTTAATTTTTTTTTTTATAACATAATTTCATTCTAGTTTTTTATATTTAGAGTGTTTATGTTGTACTAAATCTTTAAATTAATTTTTATTACACAAATAAATATTGATGCTAAAATATAATATTTTTTATATATATTTTAGGGGCTATTTTAAATAATAGTATTTTTTTATGGTTTGTTTTTATCTATTATAAGAGAAGAAGATTAAGATTACAAAAATTGAAGTAAGAGAGAAATTATAAATTGTAGGAGTTTATGTAGGAGATAAATATAATAAGATTTCATGTCTAATTATAACTCTTAATTACTTTTATATATTTACCATTGAATCAAATATAACTTTGCAATTTAAATAAGGGTATTTTAGTCCGCACAAAGAAGTTAAAAAATATTCATGCTTTTATAATAGTAGAAATAGAAATAGAGATAAGTATATTATAATTTATATAAATAATATTGTATTAACTTTCCAAACAATCTTGGGGACGGCCGGGCTCCAACAACGAAGTAATGATTCGCCCCTGAATAAGTTGGATCTCAAGTTAGTGGTGAATTATAAATAATTAAATATTAATTTTTAATTAATATGGTCATTTAATATGGTATTATAATCACATTAAAATAATATAAAGATTATTTTTTTGCTATACATAAAAGAGTTTCATTTATTAGACTTGAAGAAAAAAAGACAATACAGTCCCGACATGCAAGAGAACGTACTATGACGTAACAAAAGAAAAAAACCCAGTATAATAGGAAAAAAAAAAAAAAAAACAACGGAACGGAACTAGCTTGTAACTTTCTTTCCCATAGTATGTCTATATTCTTTAGAGTGAAATATTTGCAAACGATTTCTTTGTTATAGAACAAAAAAATTTACTCAACTAATAAGATAAGTCGAAAGAGGTAAACTTAATTACACGTAATATAGCAAAAAAATCACCAATTGTTTAAGCAAGCTTCTACAAACACTCAAACATCTTTGTTAGTGTCGGAATCACTCAAAAGAATAAATGAAGATTCAAAATATACAAATTCTTGGATTAAAATACATCAAATAGTTAAATTTGTGCATCAACCAAAAAAGAAATGGATTCTTTACCTTTTTCTTTAACTTCATCTTCTTTTTTGTTTCTTTTTGTACAATAGAATAAATAAAAATTTGGCAGCAATTGACATCCATTAATCTAAGGGTGTATGTGGATGGGTTTTGGCCCCCGAGCAAAAACCCTTCCAAATGAGTTTTCGTCAAACCCATAAAACCATCAAAAACCTATTCAGAAACTCATACTCAAACTCTTCAAACCTATAAAACATTGATTTGACACCTACCACCTATTTTTTTCCACAAATTTCACTAAAAAAGACATTGATTTGACACCTACCATCTACTTTTTCCCTTAAACCCCAACATCCAAACCCATCCAAGTGGGGTTTCAACTTATTCAAACCACAAAATCCAACAACTAAAATCCATCCAAATGAGGTCTCAAAGGTTTTATCGAAACCACCCAAACCATTTTTTTAAACCGAGCCAAAACCCCTCCAAATAGACCCTAAGTTTTGTAATTGAAAAGGACATTAAAAAGAGAAAAAAAGAATCTGATTCTATAAACCTAATTTCAAATGACTAAGTACCTGCTCCCTCCCTTTTTCGCTACTTATGAGTTTACACAATTAATGGTTAATACATTTATCCTTTTTTTTTATGGCTAGCTCTTAAGCGTCACCAAGATTCTTACATGAGAGTCGAGACTATGCATTGTGGGAATATAACACATTTAGAGAAATTGTGTATATTCCCTAAATTGAAGGAGAAGTTAACTTCATGATTCCATTCTCACTGTGTATTTATCTAATTGTATGTTGCACCATCTCATCTACATAGCGAATTCATCAAATAATCTCTCGCATTTTGAACTACAAAATTAACTATATGTTATTATTGACACTTTAAAGGAATCGTTTTGCTCATAAAAGAGTGATTTTAATACCATATTGCACAATAGTCTTATTGTAGTTGAGAAACACTTTCAACTGTAAAGCTCATAGTCTTGTTTTTTGAGTTAAAACCATTGTTTTGCATTTTTAACTTAGAAAACTTTCCTTGTAATATAATCCTATGATCAAGGTTTTCCTTTTTGACCCCTTAACTTCCTCACTCGCAGTAGTTTTTTTTTTCTCCTTCAATGAAAAAGCCACAATTAAAAGTTAATAATATTCGCATCTGAATATTTCTCACAAAAAAAAAAAAAATTAATAATATTCGCATCTGAATAATTCAAGAAGCTTAAATGCATTATGACCTAATTCTTTTTGGTCTACCCTTATTGCTGGTTCATTCACAAGCCCATTTATTATGGGTTGTCATAGTCCTAAATCTTGGGTCAAATAGAAAAATAATCGCTTCTCAGATGGGCTAAGTTATGGCCCATATAACTATCATCTGAAAGTTGCACGACTGTTTGATTGAATGCCTCACTGGAAATCAATGGCATTTTACCAATCAATTTCCAGATATTCCTTCCCCTTCCCTTCACTATTCACCAAAACCCGCTCCATCTCTTCTTCATACTGAAACACCTTAGTCTCCGCCGCCGTCTCCATACTGAAACACCACCGCTCAAAATCACGGTGGGGACACCTCCGCTCTCTCCTCACCGCCTCCAAAAACGACCACCTAACCTCATCTCAGTTTTCCCAAATTGCCCTCCAGCTCCGCAACAATCCCCGCATTGCCATCCGCTTCTTTAACTTCACGGTCCAACACTCTCTTTGCTCGCACTCGCTCTTATCTTACGCCACTGTCATTCACATTCTTTGTCGCTCAAGGCTTAAATCCCAAGCTCTGTCAGTAATAAGATCAGCAATGTGTTTGTTTACTGAGACCCATGAGCAAAATACTGCTATCCAAGTTGCAATCCGTCAAGCACTGATCAAAACTTAGAGTGTATGTGATTCTGCGCCTTTTGTGTTTGATTTGTTAGTCAAAGCTTGTTTGGAGTCGAAAAAAACCGATCTTGCTATTGAAATACATGAAATGTTGAAGTCTCAGAATGTGTTTCTGAGAACTGATACTTGTAATTCCATGATTGAATTGGTTTCAAAGAGTAGAGGTTGTTTTGCTGGTTACGATTTGTACAGGAATATATTCGATCTTGATGTTGATAAAGTGAGTAAAAAAAAGATAGGCGTTAAGGTTGTTTCCCCGAATGTAAATACATTGAATGTAGTTGTGGTTGGGTTTATAGAGAAGGGTTGGTGGATAAGTTAGAGGAAGTGTGGGAAGAAATGGAGAGAATGGGTTGTGTCCCAAATTTATATAGTTTTAATGTGTTAATGGAGGCATATTGAATGGAGGATGCTATGAGGGTGTGGGAGGAATAGAAGAATAAAGGGTTAAACAGTGATTTGGTATCGTACAATACGGTTATTGGTGGGTTTTTTGTGGAGTTGGAGAAGTTGTGAGAGCTGAGGAGATTTTTAGGGAAATGGTGATGAAAGGTATAGAGAGTAGTTGTCTTACTTTCGAGCATCTAATGAAAGGGTATTGTGAGATTGGAGATGTTAATCTTGCTATGTTGTTGTACGAGGATATGTGTAGGAAAAGTTTTAGTCCCGAGAGTTCAACGGTTAATGTAATTGTTAGAGCACTTTGTGATAAGAATGAAGTTTCTGCAGCTCTCGAGTTTTGGAACATGACAGCTAAGAAACACGAGGCTGTTTTGGAGAATGAGAATTACGAAAGCCTGACAAGGGGTTTGTGCCAGGAGGGGAAAATGGAAGAAGCGTTAAAGCTTCTAGTGGAGATGGTAAGGAAAGGGTTTGAACCAAAATCAGGTTTATATGATACATTCATTGATGGATATATGAAACAGGGGAATGAAACAATGGCTAGTAATCAAATGTCCTAGGAGGAGAAGTAAATCATTATGTAATTCATTTTTTTCTTGCAGTTTTAACGATTATATACACTTATATCATGCAGACTGGTTTCTCTATAATGTACAAGTTTCATCGAAGGAACTATATAATTTATTGACTACCATTTATCTAGAGATCTTAAAGTTGTAATGTTGAGAAGTGAAGATATTGCTTGGACCCTTATGGTTTCCTTTTGATACTTGATCTGCATATATATGAATTTTGTTGCAAGGGAACTTTTATACAATCGTCTTTGTCACCATTTGAACACAGCTTTTAGAGATATTAGCTTCTGTAAGTTTTAATGCACCACTTTTGTACAATAATCAGTTTTGTAGGTCCTGTTTGAAAGTATTTTGGCTCTTGTATTTCAATGTTTTGGAGTTTTGGAGCGAGAATAGACATTGAAACACGGTTTGGATGAACATGAGAGCTCAATAGATGTTTGGTGGATTCAAAAATGTGTTTGGATGTCTTTCAGTGTTGGGAGTTTGATTAACACGTTGGGCAAACCGAGTTTTATATGATTTAATAGTGTTAGGTAATGTTGGGTGTTTGAGAAACATGAAGTTTTGTGTTTTAAAATGGATCCAAACGTGGCCTACATAGAACATAATCAGCATCAGAGCGAAGTATCGAGAGATTGGTAAGAAACAATGACAAGAAGGCCTTTACATCATCGTAAGGATTTCGCGAGTTATCGTATACCTAACCTCACAATATTCTATTTTCCAGGCTTATACAATAATAGATACGAATCGAAGTCTGGGTTATTTATTGAACATGGATAACATCTTTCTCGTGTAAGATGAGTCTCGAAAAAAATCAAGTCAGATCTAAAACATGAAAACATTAAAGAACCGGAAAAAAATGAGTGTGTCGTACCATTAATTGAATAATATTGGAGATCTTAACAATTAAAATAACACGAGAATTTTTGACAGTTAAAAACAACATATATCAAGTAATTACATAATTCCCTTATATTTCTTGATTTTTACTGAATGTTTTCTCCATTACTTTTGACGATAAAGTTTCAAACACTAATGCATCAAAAGAAAATATAGGCCTCATTGGATTTTTTGAGAATTTTTCGGATTTTTCGAAAGGCAAACAAAGTTACAAATTGATCTTCTTCGGAATATTTTTTAGAAAATATAAATCATTATCCTATTTTTAAGTCTTAAATACTATCGACTTGACTTCTAATATCTTACTTAAAACATATCGCTTTACTACTAAACAACATTATCATATACCTTATAATCAAACTTATGGATATTGATCCCAATACTTTGTACATTTTTCTAAGAAGTTTTTTTTTTCTAGTTTAAAAAACACTATGTTCAGCAAACCCTTTTATGCCATTATATTTACGATTCATACATTTTAGGCGCCTTGAGAAAGAATATATTTCCAGAAACCCTTTTTCTTAGCGTAAGAGAACCATTCACATGTTAGAAAAAAGTGTTGCGCCCGCAATTTATTGTTTAATCTCAAGAAAATTTAAAAGATGCAATCACACGATTTGGTAAATTATAAAGAAATATCACATGATTATGCACAAAGTAAATAATTACTTGATTATAACAATTTAGATTCCTTGCAAGTGTGGTCTCACATGATGACAATATATAAATCATTTAGTATTATCTAATCTAGCTTTTGATTAAGGGATTATCCATAAATTATCCTTGCAAACAGTGTGATATCACATGGCTAAAAGCCTAAAAGCAAGCCGTTTCTTGGTAGGGAGCAAGTTCTCAATAATGCGTCAAAAGAAGAGTACGTGACGGAGCATATATTCATGTCAATTTGGACTTGACAAATATTCTCCTTGGAGGAAAAATAAATAAACAATTTTCTCATTCTGAAATCAATATAGTTCTTATTTACAATCTATTTCATTTTATATTATATTAGCATCAGTTTAAATAAAGTAATTTAATTTCTTGCCCTCACCAAATAAGCAAATACAATATAACACCCTTGAGTTTCCGACCAGCGGGTCATTCTTCAGTTCCCAGCCACCCCACCCCCCCTTAGATTCAGTTTCAATTCAATTTACAACATGCATTTTGGTACTCTTTCAATTTAAAGACAGACATAATCATTTTTCATTGATGAATTTCCCAACAAGAAATTAATATCATTCTAATGTTCATCTAACTGTTCATGAATTAAAATTAGAAATTTAAAGCAATGCTAAAGCAAGGTTAGAAATCTGTCAAGTGGAATACAAAAACTAAACAAATATCCACAATTCTTCTTGGCCACCTCAAAGCCACCTCTTCACATACCAACTAATCAAATTTACCTACACATAAAAGAAACAAATACAAATTTAGAATTACAAGAAGACATAAATTTTCGAATTAATATTGATCTTAGAATGTACCTTCATCGAATTTGTCCAACTCCATGTGTTTGCCAACAATTTCTTCAAGCTTCTTTGCTTGCTCATACATGGCTTGGTCAAGTACTTGAGCCTTTATATCGTCCGCCATTGTCGCCTTGTCACGGGCCCTTTCTATAGCGCCGGGAACACCATGCTTGTAAATGTTATAAACAAAACCAGTTCCATGAAGAAAATAGTCCGAAGCTAAAGTCGGTAAGACAAAATATGGTACAATTCTCATGACATTATCATAAGATAAATTCGGTACTTTTTCATCTACCATGCTAATATATTTCTTTATCTCAATCATTTTAGCCATAATTTGCTCATGATCCTTATCATTAATTTCAATACAAACCTGACCATAATCTACATGATCGCATGGGATTATATTCGATTCCAACTTTTCCAAACCCTCCCTTAGAAAGTCTTCATGAGTCTATAAAGAAAACGCAAAAATCAGAAATCACACTAATGTTTACAAAAGATCATATCATAATATCTTATTACATAAATTACCTTAGATTTCATGGCTTTCATTCTTCTAAGGAAGAGCATCGTTGATAAACCACGGAGTATTCGAGACATAACTAAAAAACACAAAGAAATCATACTAATTTACAAAGCCGGAAAAGGGCAAACATAGATCTTTTGCAAAACAAACAAGAATAATATATCAGATTTCATGGCTTATACGTCACATTAATCACATTTCACAGAGGGAAAAAACTAACATATAATAAAAACGAAGCTACATTAATCACATTTCACAGAGGGGAAAACTAACATATAATAAAAACGAAGCTACATTAATCACATTTCACAAAGGGAAAAAACTAACATATAATAAAAACCAAGCTACATTAAGTAACAATATTTCAAGGAATTCCAACATTATTATGAAAAGAAACCCAAACAGAGTTTCAGATGCAAAGCAACAAATTGCATTAGATTTAGGGCACAAATCAATAGGTTCCAAGGTCAAAATCAAGAGAAAAAAACTCAATAATTGCTGCTAAAGTAAGTACCCCTGAAATATCTACGTATTTAATAATAATTTTACATTTAATGATTTTAAAAAGAAAGAGTAAGAAATGTTAGTTAAATACCTTAAGTCCTCAACTTCAAACACAACAGGAGCTGCCTAGAGTATGGTGGCGCGACGAGCGGCGCTGCGAGCTGTGCGGTGGTGAGTTTTAGAGAAAGGGTTTTGTGTGGTGTCTACTGACTAGGGCTTTTTGAAAGTTAAGAAACAGGCAGAGAGAAAAGAAATGGGGGCTGGGATTTGTTCATACGTTTCAATAAACCTTACTGATCAATACTCAAGTTAGCTGGAGGAGGGGGCATATTGGACATTTGCCTATCTGTTCTTGCAAATCGAGTAAGCTAATTGCCCAATTATTTTATGTCACCCAATAAATCGAGCAAGAAACTAAGGCCACGTTCGGTTTAGTTAATTAGCCCATGATAAGCTCTAATTCGGCCCACTAAATCAAATATAATCTGCCAGATTCTTGTTCGGTTGGGCTCACAAAAACCTGGGCAGCCCGTGCTAATCTCTCGAAATGTGGGCCAGCCCATGCTAATATGATGGATTGTAATTTGGCACTCACCCGTCCAATTATTAATTGGGAGCCCAAACCGATTTTGCTATACCTACAATGCCCCTGAATTTGATAGTTATTACAATTAAACCTGCTATGTTATACCAATAATGCCCTTGAATTTCATAGTTATTACAAACAAACCTGGTAAGTTTAATAAAACATCCAAAAATTTTATTTCCCACCCATCTTTCCCTCTCTTTTCGTCTCAGGTCCGCGAAAAGGAAATGGAGCTCCATTTTCTTCATCTCACTTCGGCCATTGTTGCCCGAGCTCTTACTTCTTCAATTTTTCGATTTATGAAGTTTTGGGTATGAAATTACTAACATTCCTCCTTGTATTTTGTAGGATTTGAAGATCTCCTTTTGTAATTGAAGACTTCGAGTTTGGTAGCCAAGGTAAAAATATTGGGTTTTTCTTCTTTAGCCTCCATTATTGGAACAAATGAGAGAGATGTTTATATTTTTTCCAAAGTTTTGGGTCGATATACTCCATCTCGAATTTCCTTGGGCAAAAATTGTATGTTAAGCTATGTACGGCTATTTTGGGTTTTTGTATGTAAATTTGTTAAGTTTGGGTTTGTAGATAATTTGTTCAATTTCTAAAATATTTTTTAGATGAGTAAAATCTTGGGGACTTATTTAATGCATAATTTTGTTGTTTAATTTTCGATTTGTCATAAATAATTTATGTGTGTAAAGCTTGGCTTTGTAGATAATTTGTTCAAGGTCACTGCCATATTTTCGATTTATGTATAGTTACTTTCAAAAATTTATAGTTACATTTACTTGTTGATTGGTTATTCAAAATTTTAATCAACATATATTTTATAGTTATAGCTATAGCATTGTACTGCCAAAATTTTGCTTGCAAAATTTTATTTTTTAATATTTGTTAGTTATAGCTAGTTGACTGATTATCAAAAATTTTTAGTTATGGCTACTTGTTGATTGATTATGCAAAATTTTATCCCAAACATTTTATAGTTATAGATGCTTGATTTGTTTACTCAAGTTTTAAAAAAACATCCTATTTTATATATGCTTTTATGTCATCATGCATTATATACATTGTACGAGCTTTATATGGCGACGTTGTTAAATATGTTTTTAACAGCATTACGCGAATGGATCAACGAAGGAAACACCTCTTTATGTTGATCTTCCACCAATTCTTTTGGTCGGGTGTTTTCTTAATTGCACTAAGAATTATTGCACACCACGCAAAGAACCGACCGATTCGATATAGCCTAATAAGTAGGAAGCGGAAGCAAGCGGAAAATTTTCATTACGTGTTTTATGAAGATTCCATAAGGTGTCAAGACAACATACGTCTTAACACGAGTGCGTTTGATAAGTTTTGTTGTTTGCTACATAACGTGGGGGGGTTAAGGGATACCAAGTACGTTCCCATGAAAGAACAAGTTGCTATGTTCTTATCGGTTCTTTCTCACCACAAAAAGATTCGAGTTGTCCGGACTGACTTTCGTCGTTCGGGAGACACCGTCAGCAAGTGTTTCTATCGTGTACTTAATTGTTTGCTAAAGCTCCATCCAATTTTGCTCTCTCAACCCGATCCAATCACAAATGAATGTGACGACCCTAGATGGAGTTGTTTTCCGGTAAGTGAGGTACATTTATGTTTGACTCTTGGATTTGTACAAGTATTGTTGGAATTTGATTGTTCTTGCAATTTTGACATTCTTGATTGTGTAGGGATGTATCGAAGCATTGGATGGAAGCTATGTTCCAGTCTTGGTTCCATCCGTGGATAAGCCGCGTTATAGATCACGCAAGGGTGTTATTTCCACTAATATGCTTGCCGCGTGTGATATTTCGGGATCATTCACGTATGCTTTGATTGGTTGGGAAGGATCTGCGGCAGATGGTCGAGTTCTAAGGGATGCCATAAATCGACCAAACGGGTTAAAAGTGCCTACAGGTATGCAACTACATTGTCCAAAGATTGTTTAAAACATCAATTACTTAAATTCAAATAAGTGTTTGTATTAATATTTTGTTTTTTCATAGGGACTTACTACCTTTGTTTTTTCATAGGGACTTACTACCTTTGCGACAATGGGTATACTAACGGAGAAGGTTTCCTCGCGCCTTATAGAGGAGTACGCTACCATTTGAAAGAGTGGGGAGTTGGCATGGATGCCCCCCAGAATGCTCATGAATATTTCAACATGAGACATTCTCAAGCTAGGAACATAATAGAGCGCAGCTTCGGGATAGTTAAGAAAAAATGGGCAATTCTTAGAAGCAACACTTTCTATCCCCTAAAGACGCAAAATAGAATGATAATGGCGTTGTTGTTGATTCAAAACTTCATGCGGAAAACACAATCTGATGAACCTTGGCCAGTTAATCCGATGTATGTTTACTCAAGTGACTCAAGTGACTCAAGCGAGTCGAGTGACTCGAGTGACGACGAGGATGATCCTCGAGTCGAAGAATACATTGACCATATTGAGACGTCGAATGCATGGAACCAGTTTCGTGAACAAATGGCGAATGATATGTTCATGAAATGGAATGCAGAGCTTAATTAAGTTGTTAAATATTTGTTTGAATCCCGATTTTTCTTACACGAGGATTTTGTTAGAAGTTGATCTTATATTTTTTATGTACCTTATTTATGTCATTGGTGTGTACTTGTGAAATAATTTGTTTTATCGTGTGACTACTATAGTGTTGAGTAAACACTATATAATATGTTTTTCTTTTTTCCGATGTTCATCAATTTGCATACATAATTTTGATGATTTCATGTGTAATGTATAAAAGAAATTGGAATCCGCTCGAAGAGAGTCAACTTATTTTCAGGTTTGTATGTTTGTATTTTCAGGTTAATACTAGCATCAAATGGCGTCCATACCACGATATGGCGATGCGGTTCCCACCCAGAAGAAAACACAGGGTGTGCGTAGAACTTGGAATCCGCTCGAAGAGAGTCAACTTATTCACCTATTGAAGGAAATGATCACAAGTGGATGGAAGGCCGATAATTCCTTTAGGCCGGGTTATTTGCAAACCCTTGAGGCCGCACTAAAAGCACGATTACCTTCGTCGAATATTTCATCGAAGCATATAAATTCGAAATTGACCGTGTGGAAGAAGACCTATTATCAATTAGTAGGTATGCAAGGGACAAGTGGGTTCGGGTGGAACGATACTGGGAGGACTATCGAGGTAGATGATGAAGTTTGGGCCCTATACGTGAAGGTGTGTTGTTTATTATGCATAATTAGCCATTTCCCATTTATATCATGCATAATTGGCATTATGGATAATGAGATTGATATTATGGATCATGAATAATTGCATATACCCTCTGGAATGTTTATGTTATAACCAATGGGAATTATATAGTTTTGCAAATAAATGGTTTGATGCAATTGCAAATACCCCCTTCGAATTATTTTTGCAAAACCCCCCCTGATTTCAATTAAATTGCAAATACCCCCCTCGAATTTATTTTTGCTATTTTCCCCCTTGATTTCATGTATAATTACAAATACCCCCTGGAATTTATTTTTGCAAAAAACCCCCTGGAATTTATTTCGAAATAAAACCACCCCCCCTCCCCCGAGCATGTATAATTGCAAAACTACTTTATAGTTATCTTGATTGATTTCGTTGCATGCCACTTGATTGATTTTTAGAATGACATTTTTTCTTATGTAGGCACATCCCGATGTTTCAAACATGAGGTTCAAGTCCTATATTTACTTTGACGATTGGGTTGAGATTTTTGGGAAAGATAGGGCAACTGGAGATGATGCCGAAGATTTCGTAGAAATTGTTGAAGATTTGTTAAAGAACAATCCCGTGAATAACACTAATCCGAAGGGGAAAGAGCCCGTTAATGACCCAATCAATGATGACATGTTGTATAGCAGCCCTACGGTTGATTTAACAACGGATTTTTCTGACGGGCCAGAGTACGGAGAGGAGATCCCACCGTACAACATGGGTTTGTTTAACAATGGACCTACGAAGACGAAGTTGACAAAGAAGGGTAAGGTAGAAAAGATTAAGAAGGAAAAACATACGAGGAAGCGTAAAACACCGGAATCGTATGGGTCCGAACATTTAAAACCGGACATGGAGGAGTTGATGAAGGCGGCTAAGTCCACATGGGCCGATCTTAGCTCAAAATTTGGGAAGGAAGAGGACACGTACGACGACAAGGCAAAAAAGATAATTGCGGCACTTGATAACATTAGCTCTTTAACGGACGAGAATCGAAACTACTTGTCTTTCAAGATAATGGATAATTCGAAGCACATTAGTTTGTTTTTGAATTCGTCCGAGCGCAACCGTGAGATGCAAGCACACATGATGCTTGATGGTAAGATGCCGTGACTATCCTCGTAAATGTTCGTACCTTCAATTTTCTTGCATTCATGTATGGCTTTTGTTGGAAACTTTGCTTTTGTTGGAAACTTTGGTTTAAATCCACACTCATTTTTTGCTCCAAAGTGTGTTGATGCCCCTGGACAATTTTTTGATGATTATGTAGTTAGGCTTGAAACAAAATTTAATCAACTTTTTGTAATTTGCCTAACTGTGTAGTAAATGGTTTGATTACTTCTTGGTATGCATGTAAATTGTATTCATAATATTCGGCCACTTATGCAATTTTATCATGGTTCTCTAATTTTGTTTAGATGTGTTATTTATTACTTTAAATTTTGTAGCATGTTGTTAAAATAAAATTTACTATATTTTAGAGATGTAAATATTTGAAAATTGCACCAAGTACCATTGGATTTAAAATCAAACATTTAATTTAACAATTAAAAAAAAATAACATAAACTAAAAAACAGGAGTATTTGAAAATAACATAAAGTTAAACACGGGACTTCATTAAGAATAACATAAACTTAAACATCTCGTTTCAATAAAAATAACACAATCACAAACACGGGACTTGAATAAAAATAACATAAACTCACTAACGGGACTTCAATAAAAATAACACAATCACAAACACGGGACTTGAATAAAAATAACAAAAACTTAAACACGGTACTTGAAGATGAAAATAACATAACTACTTTTTTCCAATACCCGAACTCCCAGAGGTTCCTTCACTTGGCCATAGGCACTTAACCACCGGATTATAATTTTCAGCTTCATCGTTTTCACTATCCGGAACGGTATTGTTAAAATTTTCCAAGTCATCCCAAAAATCTAAATTAGTACACGGGGAGAACCTAATCCGCGGTTCATTAATGGGAACTGGAACAGGTGTTTCAAGGCCAATAGTCGGGCCATCATCTCGTTCAAACCACTGAAGGTCTATCGGGGACGGGGGTGGTTCAATAAAATGGTCAATTTCGTTTTTCCCGAAGATTTGACACAGTTCATCCCACATTGGATCTCCATGAATAGCGTAAGCCTCGTAAAATGGGGTTTCCTTTGAGATAAAATCAAAATCTTAAAACTTGAGTGCAATGAAGTAAAAAAGATAAATTGTCAATTCAAAATAGTGCAATTTATTCATACCCGGCACAGATTCCCAACAATTTCTTGGCCGTCTTGCCCGACATTGTTCGTACCTTCGATCAAGCGATAACCGGAAACTGTTCTCAAATAACCAAATGTAGCATGTCTACGTTTAATCTTTTCGAATCTTGTCCTAATTTCCTTTAAGGTGAAGGACCGGTTGAAATAAAGATTCACCTCATCCCGAACAACCTTAAGAATGTCGACTAAAGTATTTTCCTCAATTGCATTTTGATAGTAGCCATCAATTGATAAGAATTCGATGAAGTATTCATCAATTTCTTTTGGCCATTTTTCGGTGTATAAGAAGTTAGATTGAGGGCGAGGGTTGAAGGTAACCATTGTGGTAAATTTTCTTCAAGTTTGTTTTTGGAGAATTTTGCAAGTGATTCTTGTATACATTTGCATTGGATTTGAGTGGGTTTTATAGGGATTTTTACCATATGTCCTATTGAGTAATTATTAATATATTGAGGGGGCTACATGTAAAAAATGTATTTGTACTATTACATATGGATTGATATGATGAACACTTTTGATTTATATGAGATACGAATATAATTGTTCCAATATTTGATTGGATGGAATCATAATTGCAAAAGTCACCCCTATTTTTGCAAGCTAATGTATTTTTGTATTATATCATTGATGTTAACATACACATATTACTTATGTAAATTGCACACACCACCCTCTTGGGCCTACCATATCACTTATGCAAGATTGAATCTTTGTTTGCATTGATGTATTGACCAGTACTTTTGCAGAGAATAATATGTCAATTTTTAACTTTCACAGTAATTAATGCAAACATGTGAACTCAACATGAAACAGGTATGGAATTTGAATAATATGCATAAACTTGAACAATAAATTAAAAAACAGCACCCTTTCATTACAAACATAGAAGTTCAAAATACAGTTCATAATATTACAAGCCTTTCATCCATACTACTTTCATCCATACTACCCTGCATTACATCACTATGTGCAGGGTAATCAGTTCCAATTCACAAAAACATAAGTAATCATAGAACCATCCTAAACCACATAACAAACTAAAAAAGCAACATAACAACAGAAAAATAAACATTCATACCAAATAAAACATTAATCCATAAACATAGAAGGGTGCTATTTAGAAAGAAACCAAAGTCAGTCAACATCACTTAAACTTGAACCCGAGTCAAATAGCAAAATAGGAAGGGCAGGGACAGAAGAACCAGTTTCGGCATAAGGGACAACCGCCATTTCATCATCAGAGTCGTCACGAATGTGGATTGGCCATTCAGGACTTCCAGTCAGATCCTTTGGGAGTGTGGCCACATCATGATCATCAAATATGGCTACGAGCTTCAAATGGTAGGGTTCTCCATTCATCCTAAACTCCCGAAACAGCGGGGTCTCCACCTTAAAAAAAAAAAGCACATTCATATGAGTTATTTATAAAATAACATTGAGGTAAGAATGATGTATTCGGCATGAGTTAGTTACCTTATGGTCAACAAATCTCCAGTAGAAGGAATTGACATGAGTCTCACAGTGTTGTGTGTCATACCATACTCCGGGAGTATGCAAGAACTTGTCAAAAACCTTGTTCCTGTGCCTTAACCATTCAACCTTCTTTTTCACAGCGGGGAGGCTGAAACGACGAGTGAACTGTGAGTTCATTGCAGCCTGGATCCGGTGGCATGCTCCAGTGAGAGTTGCAGCGTCGTTGCAATTTCCAGCCTTGGCTTCTTCTAACAGCAGGTCAATGAATCTTGTATTTTCTTCATGTGACCATCCATCGTTGATCTTGTTTGCTTCACTTCGCATGCGCCTAGTTTTCGGCATATTGGCACTTAAACCTGATGAAAACAATAGCAAAAGTCAGTTTATTGATATCAATGGAAGATGACTTTTGCTTTTAAATTAAATATAAAAAATCAGAAATATGCAACAGGAAAAAAATATGGCTACTTACAGATTCTAAAACTTCTCATGTGTAGAATGAATGTGACTGTCCATGTTTGTTTATATAGAAGTGGGGGGGACTTTTGGAATACCCCAATTTTAATGCACACTTAATTGAGGGT
Source organism: Penstemon davidsonii (assembly GCA_034814905.1). Taxonomy (NCBI): domain Eukaryota; kingdom Viridiplantae; phylum Streptophyta; class Magnoliopsida; order Lamiales; family Plantaginaceae; genus Penstemon; species Penstemon davidsonii. The sequence goes on from JAYDYQ010002688.1 coordinate 14,532,507, forward strand.
AGATAAGCATCAATGAATACATTTTGGTCAAGTCAATCAGATGTAACTTGTTTTGCTAAAAAAGATGAATAGTTTTTCAACTACCAAGAATGATAAGGCATGCATTTAATGCCACCAATCCAACTGGTCAAACATCACCAAAATATAGCAGTGTCATTTATAATTGACAAGAAATAGCAGTAAAGAATCCATCAAATATTCTCAGTGTAAGGACATCCCATTATTAAGAAAGATTTGCAAAAGTATTATACAAATAACCATATAGCATTCATCCACCAGAATCCAGACTTCATTAAAGGACATGAATTACCATATAAATGACACAAATGTTTTATGTACTGCCAGACAAGTCAATCAATAATAAGCCCCTTTCCATTCACATTAAAATATGGCTGCAAATTATGTCACATAAAGCATTCAACTACCAAACTCAGCCTATATACAAATCCAGGAAGGAGGGGGGGTATGCAAAAAAACAAATTCCAGATTAGGGTAATTAAAAATCAAAAGAGAGGGCTGTAGTTGCAGTTAGAGAAATCCAGGGGGTATTTTAATAACATAAAAACCTGGGGGTAATTGAAATACACAATAATTTATGCAATTATTGGAATTTATACAAATCCTTTATTTGAAAAAATACAATCCATGGGGAGTAGTTGCAGACACACATTCCAAGGGGTATTTGCCAAAAAAACATAATAAAGGGACTTGATTTGCAATTCAAAACAAAGGGCTGTAGTTGCAATTAGACAAATGGGTCAAATTACACTGCCTTACAAACCAAAATAAGAAAATCAAGCAGGATTTAATATGATGTATAAAAAAATAAGTTTTGAGCAGACCAGTATAGCACCATAATCAAAAGAGCATGCCAATAAAAATTCACCATATTTTTAATCCAAAATCAAAGCACCATAATCACAAACACGCTCCTCAAGCCACCATAAACAAATTATGCAAGCTAAAGTAATAATTTATCTAAGCATGAGAAAATAGAGCACAGATCATCGTAGGATTTTGACTACGATGCAGTGATATGTTCTCAGCATACGTAGGATCCATCCACTCAAAATAATATTCAATGAAAAACAGTGAATGAAAAATAACCAGTATTTGCAAAAACATAAATAAGTATAATCCAGTGGGGGTATTTGCAAAAATACAATCCAGGATGAAAATATACAATAAAAATGAAAATGTTTGCAATTATACAAATGCAGGAGTGTCTTTGAAAAAAAAACACAATATATTGGGGATAGTAGCAACATAACATAAGCCAGGGGAGTATTTGCAAAAAAACAGAATCCAGGTACATGGAATTGCAATTCAAAACAAAGAGTTGTAATTGCAATTAGACAACACCCAAAATTATACTGCCTTAATCCCAACATAAGCCAATCAAGCAAAATTTAACAACATGGATCATACCAATCTATTGAATAACACAAAAAATCATATAGTTTTGAGCAAAGCATCATATCACCATAATCATAGAACCATAATCACAACACTATGTCAAATCTCTAACTTTCACAACTTTTAAAAAAAACATGTCAATATAATATGCAATTTCAACACCTTTTTTCCCAATAACTGTTCATGGTATGCAAGAAAAAAAGTTCAATAGTTCAAATTACATATGCACCAACTCCATTAAATATAAAAACAGCAACCTTTCATACATAAATAATCATAGCACCATAATCACAATACACATTCATCAAGCCACCATAAACAAATTATGCACCAAGACAAAGAAATAATTTAACTAAGCATGAGAAAATAGAGCACAGATCATCGCAGGCTTTTGCCTACGACGCAGTGATATTTTCTCAGCACACGTAGGATCCATCAAATCAAAATAATTTAGCATGGACATTGAATTATTTGAAACCATAAGTAACCGATAAACCAGGACATAATGGTATCATTGTGGATGAGTGTTTTGAGCAGAGGTGCGATCATGTATAATACATATGCTCCAACCTATTATCTGAAAACAAAAAAAAATTAATATAATAGTTTAAACCCTAAATATGAGAAATAACAAAATACACCATGTTAAGATAGATTGAGAAACGAAAAACATAAATAACCTGGGGTTGGAGTTTCAACCGAAATCAAATACAGCCGCGGAGTAGAGATTTCAGAATTTGGGATTGGATTAGGGCAACTAAAACCCTCTTTCTACAATCAAATACACAATCGAAGAACCCCATACCTACGGAATGGAAAAACAAATTCAGATTCGTTCTGGAATTATCCATCAATTAACCGAAACCCTAGCATTCCAAATAAACCAAATTTGGCACGAAACATACCTAGATTCTATGTGAGGATAGCAAATTGCATGGCTCGAACCCATTCCCATGGAATACTTGATCGAATTTAGTGGGTGAATGAACATTTTTAATGGAATGATTAAAAACTCTTCAAAGAACAAACTGTGTCGCGAGCGGAAGAGAGAGAAAAGAGAGAAAGAAATCTGAATCTAGGGTTTTTCCTGACTTATATATAAGGATATAGAGGGCCCAGATTCAATCATAATTTTGAACGGGTGAGATCAAATGTCTCAAGGGCAAAATTGACATTACACATTTCCACACCTAATTGGGCCAACCGAACTGGGTATGTAATATCAGCGACCCAATTTTAACCGGACCATTATTTATTTGCCAAACATTGGATAAAATTCAAGATTAGAATAAAAATTGGCCCAATTGATAATTAGACCCAATTGACAATAAACTAAACCGAACGTGGCCTAATAATTTTATCAACCAAATTATATAATCTAATTGTCCAAACCGAACAGACTCTAGGCTTATTTGATGCGTAAGATAACAAATAAAAAAAAAAAATTAGATTATATACTATCCAATCGTTGAAGTAGCATTTAATATTGTCAATTGAACGAGTTTACCCAATTTTAGTTGAATTGAGCATAATTAGATGTTTACTTAAGAGATAAATCTTCATTTATTACATCAACATCAATAAATCCAAAATCACTCGAATGATAAACAAACTATAAAGAATTTTAATCACCAAAAATAGCTAGTATTAATTAGAGAAAAACTCACACTTGTTGAACGAAATGTGAGCATTTTATTAAACCACATAAACTTTCTGGTCATTTTGAGTTTGGCCAAATTTATTAAACTCGATAAATCTTTGACACGGGTTTGACCTTTAATAAGGTTCAACATGAATCAAACTTACTGGACCCAATAAAATATTTAAGTAATTTCATTGATAGATTTGAAAGACATTATTTTATTTTCATGTTTCCCTTGTCAAAAAAATCCTAATTCATAATCATAAATTAACCATATCAATCCTAATTCTTTTCATATTTAAATATTCCGCTTTCAAATACTTTAATCTTTCTTATATTAACTGAAGAAAGCCATTATTTAGCAAAACGATAAAAAGGTAATGAGGTTACTGTAATAGCTTGTAAATGAAAATATCCTATGAATTGCATACGAGGAAAATTAGCTTCTTTTATGGCAATATTTAGCGACACACACAACATGACAGGATTTTAAATAGATCTTCCCCAAACTTTGCAAGTTTGCATGATGGATATGTATAATCAATCCATATTCATTGTACCGTCACGCTATATTGGATATTTTTTTAGTTGACCTTCATTAAGTACATACTAGATAATTCATTTATTTATTTGGGCTAAAATTAAAGCCACACACATTTGATTAGACTAGGCCCAAATATAGTCGAGACGAACAATCAGACCTTGAAAAATTTGATGAATTGACAATTCTACTTATATATATAAATCTGTCTTTTGTAAATTTCATTTGTATGGGTCCTTGATCTCGTTGCATGGGCCCGTGAAAACCAAATAATCCAACATACGAAATAGTGTTTAATGGAGTCGAGTAGTGTAGAACGATACACTGTTCAATCTTGATTTGAATTTTATCGAACTTGAAATTTTGTATTTGAATTTGATTTGATTGTTAAACGAGTCGAGCTCAAATGCCGAGTATCGAGTAGCTTAATATTTTACATGTATTTTTTAATTTTTAGCTAATCAAGTCAAGCTCTAGCCGAACTTTAAAAGTTATCGAACGAAAAATAATGTTCAAGCTTGTTTGATTTGTGTAATGAACCGAGCTCAAACGAGCTTTTATCGAACGAGCTCGAGTCAAGTATCAATTAACTTGATTTGATTTTCAGCCTTAATAAGAAATGGGAAAGTAAATTTGAAAAATGAATAAATATGTAAATGGGTATATCTTTTGAAACATACATTAAAGATATTAAAATCGAAGCTCAGTCTCAATTAAACACCATCTGGTTCAGCAGTTAATTACTGTGCTATTAATAATATTATCTTTAATGATATATGTCTCAAAATGAATCTTCAATTATTACTTGCGAAAAATGTCAAAAAGACAAGATAACAAAATTGTAATAGCAATTTATGGTAATTAAAGTTGATTAATTGGCCGGTAGACAAAATGAACTTTAATTAGAAATGAAAGGTTAGTGTAAAAGAGGCTTCGTGGAATGACGTTTTTAGACAAAACAAAGTGCGGCAAAATAGCATTTTCGTCCCTTAAGTTTCACTAGTCCGCGAAATTAGGACATTTAAATCTCCGGCAAGCATTTTTTATCCCATAAGTTTCACTAATCCGCGAAATCAGGACACTTAAATTTTCGGCAAGCAATTTTCGTCTCTTAACTTTCATTGGTCCGCTAAATCAGGACACTTAATTTTTCAGCAAGCATTTTACGTCCCTTAACTTTTACTGGTCGGCAAAATCAGGACACTTAATTTTTTAGCAAGCATTTTACGTCCCTTAACTTTCACTGGTCCGCGGAATCAGGACACTTAATTTTTCGGCAAACAAAATACGTCCTATAACTTTTCTATACCCACAAATTTAGTCCACTTGACTGCAATTCCAGTCCACAACTCGCCAACATTTGCATAATTGCCCATTGTACAATTAATTTGAGAATTTTATCAAACTGAACAATTAATCTAGTGATTTTGCCAAAGTGGACAATTAATTCCGGGATTCATGTGCTTTATTTGTACAATTTAGAGCATCAACTTAAGTAGTGTATAGACATTAAGTTTCACTTGACATAACAAACACTCATTTGATAATCACTTAACAAATTGTTTACAACTATTTAATAGTAGCGTACAACTGGTTGTTATGTTAACTTTTAAATTTCCGGCAAGTATTTTTCGTCACTTAAGTTTCACTAATCCGCAAAATCAGGACACTTAATTTTCCGGCATGTGAAATACGCCCTATAACTTTTCAATACCCGCAATTTTAGTCCACGTCAGATAAAACATTCTTTTTTTTCTTAAAAGGAAAACAAACACTGCTCGTCTCATATCCAAAAACCCCTGATCTCCATCTCAAGAAAAATCCTCTCCCAACAAACCTCCATATTTATTTTCCTACATTTTCTTTCCTTCGATTTTCAAACCCTAATTCCTGAACCCGAAGTAAGAAGTCGCGCAAAGAAGGAGGCATGGTGGTTATTCTGCATACTATTTAAAACTCTAAACTATTTAAAACTTTTCTCGGGTAAGCTGATCTTTCTCGTGAGACTACTCTGCTGATTTTGCACTTAGCTGATTCAACAAGGTTGACCACTAGTCTGATTTCACTTATCTGTTTCAGATACATTCAGAGTTTGCAACGGATTTTAGCAAGTATGTTTTTCAAACAAGTTTCTCTTCAAAGTTTTGCCCTAGTTTTTATAAATTCATCTTTAAAAACTTTGTCTTTTAAACGTTTGTTTACTTATGAAAATATGCAAGTTAAAAACAAGTAATCAAACACGTGAATTTTTATAGTGGTTATACAGGAACGAATCCTCTTAGACCACTCTTCTAAATCACACAGATTTAGGTTCCACTAGAAACACAAAGTAACTAGTACTTGACCTTTTACAACAAATGACAAGCCTCAAGTAGAACACTCAGCTCTCAGGTAGATCACTAAGAAAAACCTATTCTAAAGCACTCAGCAACTAGAACACTTATGCTTTACAACAAATGATAAGCCATAAGTAAGAACTCTCTGTTCACTCACGGAAAATCACACAGATTAACCTTGCTCTTTTCAGTATAGGAAATCACTCAGAAAATCTACACTAAGAAGTTATATCACTTCACAAAGATGGATATACACTCCTTCTATACTCAGTTGAAAGTCACTTAGACAGACAACGTTTGATCTTTGTTCTTCAACAATTCGCTTTGTCAACAGATGACTTCGCTTATGATCAGACGACTCAACTGATGGATATTGCTCTATAGATGTGATCTTGAATTGTGCAAGTCTCTCTTCAATCTTCAGTCTCTGGTCTATTTATACTCTCGGATTTGAATTTATGCCCGTTGAAAATAGGCGAAATTACACTTTAATCCTAAGCAACGGTCTTCTTTTCACGGCAGCTTTTGCAGACTTTTCACTGTACACTCTGCTGTACAGATATCTACTTTATGTCAAGTCGCATTTAATGCACTCAGCTTGTTACCGTTGGTGAGCTTACTGACCGACTTCACTTCGCTGATGGGATCACTCTGCTGATGATCACTTTACTGATGATCACTCTTCTGATGGCTACTCTGCTGATTCAAGAATGAACACATCTATCTTGACTCGGCTGATGATAACCAATATGATCTTACTCATCTGACATCCCACTTTGCTGATTCGGTCACATAGCTTCCAGACCGTCTGATAGGTTTCACTAAACTTTTCAGTTCTTAGTTGATGACTACTCTTTTGACCTTTTTGTCATCTTCAAAACCTTATCCAACACCAACCAACAATTGTCCCCCGTCCTTGTAACATTTCTCAAATTTGTTATAAGCACTTGTTAGGATTTTTTTTAATAATACTTTTGGATTTATATAAACTGATGCATTGTTTCATTTTTTGGAACATGTGGGGTTATGTTGTGTAACAATGCTTATGGTGGGGAAGGAGCAGATGTAATGCTTTTGGTTGAAAACAATGTTGCTACTGGGGGGGGGGGGGGGGAAGAAAACAATGTTGCAGGGGATGAGGGAGTTGGGCCAGAAGAGGGAGAGGATGGAGAGGGTAGTGCTTGGAGTGAAGCACTTGTTAACAGTAGTGATGCTGAGTTAGATAGTGAATTAGATTCTGATACAGAGGAAGAAGGGAGACCAGTTGATAGATATAACAAAGCTGTGAACAAAAATGTTGAGTAATATGATCCTAAGTTTGAATTGGAGATGACATTTAAGACAAAGGATGAATTTAGAAAGGCAGTGCATGCTCATGCAATAAGTACTATGAGAAACATAAAAATAGTCAAAAATGGCATATGCAAAATGTATGCTAAATGTGCTGTGCAAAATTGTAACTGGAGGATTCATGCAAACAAAGTGAAAGATGAATTAACTTTTCGGATTGGGACATATTTTGCTGAACACACATGTGGAAAGACATTTAATGTGGAGAATGTAAAATCCAGTTGGTTGGCAAAAAAATACTTGCTCAAATTTAAAACTGACCCAAACAGATCAGCAGAAGGGTTTAGGCTTGATGTAATTGAGGATATTAGAGTTCATGTATCATGGGATCAGGCATACAGGGCAAAGTGAAAGGCACTGGAAATTCTTGAGGGTGATCCTACACTTCAATATGCCAAACTTTGGGATTATGCTGAGGAATTAAGGGCAAAGAATCCAGGATCTATTGTAATAGTGTGGACTGATGATAGTAGTGGTGAGAATAAATTCAATCATTTTTACATGTGTTTTTATGCACTTAAGCAAGGGTTCCTAGCTGGATGTAGGCCAATAATTGGAGTGGATGGGGCTGTCTTGAAAGGTCCTCATAAGGGTGTACTTTTGAGGAATCCCTGTTTTCCTGAAAATGATGAGAGGAAGATGAAATAGCATTTTTATATTTTAATTTCATTTCCTTTTTATAAAACTTCTCGAAATCATTCAGAAGAAGGGTAACGTCGTCAGCAGTGTATGTTTTTTCTGAATTCAACAGAGTCTTTTCTTTTGACTTGTCTGCTGATTTTCTTGACTTATCTGACGCGATAAGTGCAGCAGTAGGGTATGAACTAGTTGACACATCTAATCCCATTCTTGGCATCTTATACTCATACGCTTTGAGGGATGAGAAAAGTTCGGAAAGAGAAATCTTCTCTATGTCCCTTGATTCTTCCATGGCTGTCACCTTCATATTGAATTTAGGTGGAAGAGCCTTGAGAACCTTCATGGTGATCTCCTTGTCTGAAAATTCTTTACCAAGACTTAGAACTTCGTTTAGAGTTTTGGTAAATCTGGAATCTATTTGATCAATCGTTTCACCAGACTTCATTTTGAAATTTTCAAACTCCTCAAGAGCCACACTAAGATGATGTTCTTTGACAGCGTCGTTTCCTTCGCTTAGCTCACAGACTTTATCCCACATCTCCTTAGCTGTTTTGAGATACCTGACCTTCTGGAATATGTCTTGGTCTAGAGCTTTGAACATGATGAACTTAGCCACTTTGTCAAAATTTACTAACTTGATTTCTTCGGGTGTCAGCTCATCCAGCTCTTTGTCAACAATCTGACCAGGCTGGTCAATTGCCTTCACAATCTTCTTAAATCTGAATGGTCCTTTTGTAATACATGTAAACATGTTACCGTTATAAGCAGCAAGAATGATTTCCATTCTGATTTTCCAATCTTCAAAGTCCATATGGCCTATTTGAGGAACATGGCTTATGCACTCCATTTTCAAAAGTTTTGATTTTTCAAAATATGTTTTTTTTTTTGAAAATTTGAAAAACACACCTAGGATCAAGTTCGTTTGATCAGGCAGAAGATCAGGTAAACCAATCTGTTCTGATACCACTTGTTGGTCCCAAAAGTGGTCAGATGAGGTCCAGAGAGGGGGGGGGGGGGGGTTGAATAGACCTCTAAACTTTTTAAAACTTTTCTCTAAATTTTCTATCAGCAGGGTAAGCTGATATTTTTCGTGAGACTACTCTGTTGATTTTGCACTTAGCTGATTCAGCAAGGTTGACCACTAGTCTGATTTCACTTATCTGTTTCAGATACATTCAGAGATTCAAAACTTGTATGCAGCAGATTTTAGCAAGTATATTTTTCAAACAAGTTTCTCTTCAAAGTTTTGCCCCAGTTTTATAAATTTCTCTTTTAAAAGCTTTGTCTTTTAAAAGTTTTTTACTTATGAAAATATGCAAGTAAAAAACAAGTAATCAAACAAAGAAATTTTATAGTGGTTATACAGGAACTAATCCTCTTAGTCCACTCTTCTAAATCACACAGATTTAGGTTCCACTAGAAACACAAAGTAACTAGTACTTGAGCTTTTACAATATATGACAAGCCTCAATTCGAACACTCAGCTCTCAGGTAAATCACTTAGAAAAACCTATTCTAAAGCACTCAGCACTCAGCAACTAGAACACTTATGCTTTACAACAAATGATAAGCCATAAATAAGAACTCTCTGTTCACTCTCGGAAAATCATACAGATTAACCTTGCTCTTTTCAGTATAGGAAATCACTCAGAAAACCTACACTAAGAAGTTATATCACTTCACAAAGATGGATATACACTCCTTCTATTTCCAGTTGAAAGTCACTTAGACAGACAACGTTTGATCTTTGTTCTTCAACAATTCGCTCTGTCAACAGATGACTTTGCTTATGATCAGACGACTCAACTGATGAATCTTGCTCTATAGATGTAATCTTGAATTGTGCAAGTCTCTTTTCAATCTTCAGTCCCTGGTCTATTTGTACTCTCGGATTTGAAATTTTGCCCGTTGAAGATAGGCGAAATTACATTTTAATCCTGAGCAACGGTCTTCTTTTCTGACGGCAGTTTTTGCAGACTGTTCACTGTACACTCTGTTGTACGGATATCTACTTTATGTCAGTCGAATTTAATGCACTCAACTCGTTACCGTTGATTAGCTAACTGACCTACTACACTCTGCTGATGGGATCACTCTGCTGATTCAAGAATGAACACATCTATCTTGACTCTGCTGATGATAACCAATCTGATCTTACTGATTTGATATCGCATTTTGCTGATTCGGTCACATAGCTTCCAGACTGTGAAATAGGTTTCACTAAGCTTTTTAGTTCTTAGTTGATGACTACTCTTTTGATCTTTTTGTCAACTTCAAAACCTTCTCCAACACCAACCAACAATTGTCCCCCGTCCTTGTAACATTTCTCAAATTTGTTATAAGTACTTGTTAGGTTTTTTTTTTTAATAATACTTTTGGATTTATATAAACTGATGCTTTGTTTCATTTTTTGGAACATGTGGGGTTATGTTGCGTATATAATAATTTTTAAGGTATTTTATTTTGTGTTGCATTCTTTATAAAAATATAATGTGCTTTTATAAATGTTACTTTTATTTATCAATGTAGGTGGGGATGAGGGAGTTGGGGTGTGACGGCCCGGCTTCGCGGGTCCGTCAAATAACAGTCAAATTTTTTTTTTAATTTTTTATTTTTAAACAGAAAAGATAAATCAAAAGTTTTAAAGTGGAAGCGGTTTAAAACAAAGCAAGAACAATTTAAATTACTAAGTTTTAGATGAAAAAGTAAAATCAATTTTCCATAGTAGATGTTTAAAGCGGAAGCATTTAGTCACAAAATATCAAAAGATATGAAATAAATCAACCGAGAGAGATAAATAAGTAATTTATGAAAAATTGTATCTTTTATGAAAATATAAATCAACTTTAATAATTCAAATATTTTAAGCAAAGGTTTTAAACAAAATCAAAAAGAACATAAATCGATAACAAAATATAACTACTCTCCCAAATACTAGGGTGGGACCGCAACCGTGATGACCTAACCGCAACCCGACTATTATTTTCCAGAACACCTGAAACTGAAAAGAATGAAACATGGAACGCATAAGTTGATCGTCCAACTTAGTGAGGCTGTGTGCGAAATTTGCATGGTAATGCGTGTATGCAACATATTATATAACGTGAACAAGTTATCAAACAAATTAAGCATATATTCAAGACGGAAGAAACACGGAATTCACATAACCAAGAATTGTTGATGCCGTCCTCCACTTACCCTCCATCCTTATTCTGATGTCCATCCAAACACACCTAGTAAGGAGCGACCTTACTATCTGAAGTGCATCGACATGTCTTTGCCAAAGTTTGTCCTTACTCCCCAAGTGTTCCTCCCCACTTGGATTGTAAGGCCAGGCCTACGGGTAACCGTGACAATCCTGCCGGCCCTTGCCGGCCAGGTTGGCATCGGGTCCATATACCAATCAAAAGGGGCCCACACAAAATCGGAAACAAACGGAAACACAAAATCGGAAACAGACGGAAACATAACATATCAAACATATTTAACATATTATCAACATTTAACAACTTATCAAATGCAAATTTTGGGTATCATGATAATTTAGTAAAATATATTCGCAACTAACAAGTCCAATCTCTTTCTAACAACATGCAATATAAATTATAATATAACACATGCTTTGATTATTAAGAGCATAAGTAAATGTTTGACTCGATCTACTAGCACATCGGACCGACTACAAATTCAACACACAACGCTCACCTTTGTCGCTTAGTATAGCTACTAAAACTCCACAAATGAAGCGTATCCGAAACCTGAGCAAGTACGTATACGACTTAGAATGTATCTAACAACCTTAATGAAAATCCTACACAAGGATTTCCTAAACTAATACATCGCACAAAAGTGCTTAGAACTTACGACATCACTTCAATTAAGAGTAATTATTTTCAAAACTCAAAATACTAATTACATAATACAGCGCCAAAACAACAAATTTTTCCCTTCATTTTCCAGATTTACAAAACAGCCCCTAAACTTTTGAAAACATCCATTTTTGCAAAAATATTGGAACAAACTTTAAATCAAATGATTTTTAACTAAACCCATATCGAAAATTAAATAAAAACAGAGTATTAAGTATCTTGTTACTTCAAAAATCAAAGCTTTAAAAATCCCACAAGTTTAAAAAAATTTCAAAAAAATACCCTTATGGTTTTGAAAACTTAAGAAAATCAACTTTCTTGAAAAATAATTCAAGGTCCAAGCATCTAAGCAATATTTAAAAATAATTAAGCATAATTTCACTATAAAACTGAGATTAAAAATAAGTTTTAATAACTTTTCACCAACTAACAATGAGAAACAAAAAGTTCTTTAATCATAATTTTTCTTCGGAAAAATTTACAAATTTTCAATCTTAAAACAAAAGTGAACAAAGCTCTACATCAAATCAACTAATCAAAAGTTTATAAAAGTAACTATAAAAATAGCGACAAAACAGCGGCTTTGCCCCCTTATTTTCGGATTTACAAAAATAACCCCAAAAGTTTCAAAAACTCCCTTTTTGCAAACAAACTCGGAGCAACTTTAAAAAAAATAATTTTTAAGTAAACTCATACCAAATATCAAACAAAAATAGAGATTTTCAGTCCATTTTTACTCCCAAAAAAAAATATCACAGCCCTAAACCTCAAACTTTTAAAACCTTTCAAAAATACCCCCAAAGTTTTGAAATTTAACAAAATTAACTTTCTTACAAAAATAAATCAAGATCCAAACATATAAGCAATATCTAAGCAAAACCACATCAAAGTCATTAAATATCTAAGATAAAATTAAACTTAACAACTTTTCACAAAAACTACATGGATAAACTAAAGTTCTTCAATATATACTTTAAAGAGAAGAAAGTAAAATCACAAAGATTAAAGAACACATGCATAGACGAATTTTTACCCAAAGCAACGAAGGAGACGAAGCTCTCTTCGTTTTCAGACCTCCAAAGGTGGTGGTGGTGGCTCCGGTGGAAGTGGTGGCGGCTCCGGTGGTGGTTCATAACAAAAGCCCTCAAATTCTTACATTTCACCAATTTCTGACGACTGTCGATTCACTCCGGGTGATCCAAACGACGATCCGAACGGTCAATATGTAGCGCCATGTGTGTAGGATCTTCACGCAAAATTTGGGCATGATCCAACGGTGGACGAAGATATAATGAGCGAAAATCCGAGGATGTGCTGTGTATATCCGAAAATCCTCTTTCTAAATGTGTTTTCTCTTTCCCTCTCTATATCTAAGTATTTTAAGTTGTAAAGAAGATAAAGTGGGTTTGAGGGAGATATTTATTGGACTAAGAAATCAGATTTTTAATGTATATACACATATACATACAATATGAGAATATAAGAGTATTATTACTCCACATTTTCCACCAATGCATGTCAACCTTGGGTGGATGAGTTTATCTACCCAAGGGCATGCTTGACAGCCCTAGGAGTGTGCAAGGAGAGAAAATGATTACTCTCCTGCAGAAAATCTGCAACTTGGGGGCAAATTTGCACTTTGTCCCCTGAAGTTTTGGGAAAGTGCATTTTTGCCCCCAAAAATAAAATTTTCGCTCAACCAAGCCCAAAAATTTCAAAAAGGTCTTAATATTATTCTAAAGTAACTTTATATTTTTGAATTATTTTAAAGTTCATAAGGTCACAAGATTTAATTAAATTGTATATTTTAGTTCAAATAATGCTTAACTTCAAAAATAAAACGTGGCACATAAAATTGGGTTAAAAAAATCCAATCAAAAGGGTCCGAAATTTTTGGGGCGTTACAATCCTCCCCCCTTAAAAGAATTTGGTCCCCAAATTCACTCTTGAGATTCGCGTGGTCCGGGTAACACCGACGTATCCTCTTTTCTAGCTCCCGAAATGTTTCTTCCTTAGTCTGTGTGCGTCATAAAACTTTTACTTGTGGAATATGCAGCCTTCTTGATTAAAATGAGTGTGCGAAAAATGTTCTCTCATACATTAGACGTTTTCAAAACTCTGACGTATTTTTTTCTCTAACTCCCAAGTCGCCTTTTTATACTCTGGCCGCGCCATAATGGAATTCACTTGTTTCTTCATCTAGATGAGTATGCAAACATGTCTTCGTTTGTACGTTAGACATTTCTGAGGATCTTAAGATATGCAGTCAGGTTCACGAGGATGATCGATGTTGTACTTCATATACGTTACGTATAATCATGACGCAGTAGAATGGGATACGACGATAATTTCAACTCCTATGCCGCGGATTAAGATTCTTATCAAAAGAAAAACTAATCACATAACAATATATAAGATTAGTTTAGCCGAGGGAATTCAAAAGGTATTGAATGACATTTGACTTGGGGTTCTCGCAAGGAACAAAATGAGTCAAATGAAGAGATACGATAAGGATTAGAAAAGATGATCGAATCAAGGTGCTCAATACGACAAGACAAGAATTAGCAACGGCAACATATAGAAGAATCAACGAAGATTGCAAAAGGACTGAAATGTCGATAAGAAAGATAACCAAATGAATAGTTCGATATAAGTGACAAGGAGAACGATTAAGGTTCACCGATAAGTATAACAGAAGGGATGAGCCTCACAATTTCAAACGGTGTAAGTAAAAAGAAGATCAAAGCAAGGATATCGATAAGGATAATAGAAAGTCGAAACAAGTATCATGAGGATAATAACCAAAACATTAAAGTGTGTTTGGTCATTTGAAAAGCAAGTCAAGATAAATGACGCGATTTAAAGATCATTTCAATAATGATTGCAACAAGCTGCAATAGTTTACAAGTAAAGCTCTATAGTGAAATCTGAGAACATCGAAACGATCAAATTAAGCAAGACGGGGATTAAAAATAAGTTCAAAACAAATAGAAGGTAAGTCCGAAGTTCAAAAGAAATTGAGAATAAATCGATCTGATTTATGCGGCTGGCAAAAATGAATGAAATAGACAAAGGAACAACAATTTATGAAGGGACAAAAATGAAAACGTGAAGTTCAAAAAGAAACCGAGACAATTCAATTCCTTCAGGAAATTTAAATATTGCATAAGTGAATAGAGTAACATGAAATCATATGGATAATTTCAAAACGATCAAAACTCAGGCTAAGGAAAAAGAAGGACAAGGAATAGTAACACCATAGAATCCGATGAAAATAAATAATTTTGATTACGAAATCGATATGAGGAAGACCTCATGAATTTAGGAGGGGCAAGCTCTGAATGAATACGACAATAAAAGATCAAAACAGAAGTTTGATAGGATAATATGAAGTGAAATTGAGATCCAGAATAAATGAAGGAATGTTGAATTAAGAGTGTTGATAAGATCTCAAGGAAAATAATCAAATTATGATTCAGATAAAAGGTAATTAAGGGTATGACTTAAAATAAGCCATATCAAGAATAAGGCTAAAAATGATTCAAGAAGTATTCTACGGTAAATTACACAACATGAAGGAAAAGATACAATCTGGCATCGCACTTAGAAATTTCAGAAAAGCACGAGCGAAAATGGGAAGATTAGATATGAACTTAGGGTAGTTTTAGAAATCAAAATGAAGTGACTCGCTGTCAATAATAATTCATAGTTGAATGCAAGGAAAGAGTAATAGACGAGTTGGAACTCAAGACTGATGTCAATAAAATTTGAATAATTTTGTCTATTGAAAGAAAGATTACATACATAACAATTTGATTCACCAAAATGATGAAGAAAAGACATCTAGGGATCACAAGCTCAAAATGAATAAGTACCAACATTAAAATAAGGGCGAAACAATTGATTATAGCGAAAAAATAGGTTCAAGAGAGCTTACTAAATTCGAGAGATCAATTTGGAGATGAATACGTTTAGAATCAGAATTATGAGTTCTGAATAAGGTAAACTCGATAAGGAATTCAAAAGATTTACGGCTATTTTAGTCATTCTACATGTACTTCGAGAAAGGTCGCTTGATTCAAATATTTTAATTTACGTAAAATTCACGGAGTGCACACATATACAATCATAACCATACAATAAGATCAACAATAAAGTTCAAATAACGCTATGGTATTCGAGATACCACCAACAAAATAATAAATCAAGAAAACACAGAATCAAGCAAAAATAACCCTTAACCTCAAGGACACGTACTACACATATGGTTTCGGTTGCGGTTATGTCCTAACAGTGAACTACCCAATGTGGGTAGACACCCTAAAGTCACGACGGTGAGTCCCACCTTACTAGCACCTCAGTACAAATCCGAGGATCCTATCCTAGCCTTGAGCCGAAGCTCTGATACCATCTGTGACGGCCAAGCTCCGCGAGTCCGTCGAATAACAGTCAAAAAAATTATTATTATTTTGAAAAAGTGTTAAAATACCGATTTTTTTTTTTTTTTAAAACGGAAACGATAAATTAAAAAACGATAAATTAAAATTTTAAAGCGGAAGCGGTTTAAAATAAAATAAGAACAATTTAAATTACTAAGTTATTTTTGTTTTTTTTTTTAATAAAATCAATTTCCATAGTAGGGGTTTAAAGCGGAAGCATTTAATCACAACATATCTAAAGATATGAAATAAATCAACCGAGAGAGATAAATAAGTAATTAATGAAATCTTGTCTCTTTTATGAAAATATAAATCAACTTTAATAATTCAAATATTTTAAGCAAAGGTTTTAAACAAAATCAAAAAGAACATAAATCGATAACAAAATATAACTACTCTCCCAAATACTAGGGTGGGACCGCAACCGTGATGACCTAACCGCAACCCGACTATTATTTTCCAGAACACCTGAAACTGAAAAGAATGAAACATGGAACGCATAAGTTGATCGTCCAACTTAGTGAGGCTGTGTGCGAAATTTGCATGGTAATGCGTGTATGCAACATATTATATAACGTGAACAAGTTATCAAACAAATTAAGCATATATTCAAGACGGAAGAAACACGGAATTCACATAACCAAGAATTGTTGATGCCGTCCTCCACTTACCCTCCATCCTTATTCTGATGTCCATCCAAACACACCTAGTAAGGAGCGACCTTACTATCTGAAGTGCATCGACATGTCTTTGCCAAAGTTTGTCCTTACTCCCCAAGTGTTCCTCCCCACTTGGATTGTAAGGCCAGGCCTACGGGTAACCGTGACAATCCTGCCGGCCCTTGCCGGCCAGGTTGGCATCGGGTCCATATACCAATCAAAAGGGGCCCACACAAAATCGGAAACAAACGGAAACACAAAATCGGAAACAGACGGAAACATAACATATCAAACATATTTAACATATTATCAACATTTAACAACTTATCAAATGCAAATTTTGGGTATCATGATAATTTAGTAAAATATATTCGCAACTAACAAGTCCAATCTCTTTCTAACAACATGCAATATAAATTATAATATAACACATGCTTTGATTATTAAGAGCATAAGTAAATGTTTGACTCGATCTACTAGCACATCGGACCGACTACAAATTCAACACACAACGCTCACCTTTGTCGCTTAGTATAGCTACTAAAACTCCACAAATGAAGCGTATCCGAAACCTGAGCAAGTACGTATACGACTTAGAATGTATCTAACAACCTTAATGAAAATCCTACACAAGGATTTCCTAAACTAATACATCGCACAAAAGTGCTTAGAACTTACGACATCACTTCAATTAAGAGTAATTATTTTCAAAACTCAAAATACTAATTACATAATACAGCGCCAAAACAACAAATTTTTCCCTTCATTTTCCAGATTTACAAAACAGCCCCTAAACTTTTGAAAACATCCATTTTTGCAAAAATATTGGAACAAACTTTAAATCAAATGATTTTTAACTAAACCCATATCGAAAATTAAATAAAAACAGAGTATTAAGTATCTTGTTACTTCAAAAATCAAAGCTTTAAAAATCCCACAAGTTTAAAAAAATTTCAAAAAAATACCCTTATGGTTTTGAAAACTTAAGAAAATCAACTTTCTTGAAAAATAATTCAAGGTCCAAGCATCTAAGCAATATTTAAAAATAATTAAGCATAATTTCACTATAAAACTGAGATTAAAAATAAGTTTTAATAACTTTTCACCAACTAACAATGAGAAACAAAAAGTTCTTTAATCATAATTTTTCTTCGGAAAAATTTACAAATTTTCAATCTTAAAACAAAAGTGAACAAAGCTCTACATCAAATCAACTAATCAAAAGTTTATAAAAGTAACTATAAAAACAGCGACAAAACAGCGGCTTTGCCCCCTTATTTTCGGATTTACAAAAATAACCCCAAAAGTTTCAAAAACTCCTTTTTTGCAAACAAACTCGGAGCAACTTTAAAAAAAATAATTTTTAAGTAAACTCATACCAAATATCAAACAAAAATAGAGATTTTCAGTCCATTTTTACTCCCAAAAAAAAATATCACAGCCCTAACCCTTAAACTTTTAAAACCTTTCAAAAATACCCCCAAAGTTTTGAAATTTAACAAAATTAACTTTCTTACAAAAATAAATCAAGATCCAAACATATAAGCAATATCTAAGCAAAACCACATCAAAGTCATTAAATATCTAAGATAAAATTAAACTTAACAACTTTTCACAAAAACTACATGGATAAACTAAAGTTCTTCAATATATACTTTAAAGAGAAGAAAGTAAAATCACAAAGATTAAAGAACACATGCATAGACGAATTTTTACCCAAAGCAACGAAGGAGATGAAGCTCTCTTCGTTTTCAGACCTCCGAAGGTGGTGGTGGTGGCTCCGGTGGAAGTGGTGGCGGCTCCGGTGGTGGTTCATAACAAAAGCCCTCAAATTCTTACTTTTCACCAATTTCTGACGACCGCTGATTCACACCGGGTGATCCAAATGACGATCCGAACGGTCAATATGTAGCGCCATGTGTGTAGGACCTTCACGCAAAATTTGGGCATGATCCAACGGTGGACGAAGATATAATGAGCGAAAACCCGAGGATGTGCTGTGTATATCCGAAAATCCTCTTTCTAAATGTGTTTTCTCTTTCCCTCTCTATATCTAAGTATTTTAAGTTGTAAAGAAGATAAAGTGGGTTTGAGGGAGATATTTATTGGACTAAGAAATCAGATTTTTAATGTATATACACATATACATACAATATGAGAATATAGGAGTATTATTACTCCACATTTTCCACCAATGCATGTCAACCTTGGGTGGATGAGTTTATCTACCCAAGGGCATGCTTGACAGCCCTAGGAGTGTGCAAGGAGAGAAAATGATTACTCTCCTGCAGAAAATCTGCAACTTGGGGCAAATTTGCACTTTGCCCCCTGAAGTTTTGGGAAAGTGCATTTTTGCCCCCAAAAATAAAATTTTCGCTCAACCAAGCCCAAAAATTTCAAAAAGGTCTTAATATTATTCTAAAGTAACTTTATATTTTTGAATTATTTTAAAGTTCATAATGTCACAAGATTTAATTAAATTGTATATTTTAGTTCAAATTAATGCTTAACTTTGAAAATAACAAGTAGCACATAAATTGGGTTAAAAAGCCAATCAAAAGGGTCCGAAATTTTTGGGGCGTTACATGGGGTAGATGAGGGTGAGGATAATAACAATGCTTATGGTGGGGAAGGAGCAGATGTAATGCTTTTGGTTGAAAACAATGTTGCTACTGGGGAGGGGGGAAGATAACAATGTTGCAGGGGATGAGGGAGTTGGGGCAGAAGAGGGAGAGGATGGAGAGGAAAGTGCTTGGAGTGAAACACTTGTTAACAGTAGTGATGCTGAGTTAGATAGTGAATTAGATTCTGATACAAAGGAAGAAGGGAGACCAGTTGATAGATATAACAAAGTTGTGAACAAAAATGTTGAGTATTATGATCCTAAGTTTGAATTGGAGATGACATTTAAGACAAAGGATGAATTTAGAAAGGCAGTGCATGCTCATGCAATAAGTACTATGAGAAACATAAAAATAGTCAAAAATGACATACGACAGAATGTATGCTAAATGTGATGTACAAAATCGTAACTGGAGGATTCATGCAAACAAAGTGAAAGATGAATTAACTTTTCGGATTGGGACATATTTTGCTGAACACACACGTGGAAAGACATTTAATGTGGAGAATGTAAAATTCAGTTCGTTGGCAAAAAAATACTTGCACAAATTTAAAACTGACCCAAAAGGATCAGCAGAAGGGTTTAGGCTTGATGTAATTGAGGATATTAGAGTTCATGTATCATGGGATCAGGCATACAGGGCAAAGAGAAAGGTATATGTCAAACTTTGGGATTATGCTGAGGAATTAAGGGCAAAGAATCCAGGATCTACTGTAATAGTGGGGACTTATGATAGCAGTGGTGAGAATAAATTCAGTCATTTTTATGTGTGCTTTTATGCACTGAAGCAAGGGTTCTAGCTGGATGTAGGCCAATAATTGGAAGGGATGGGAATGTCTTGAAAGGTCCTCATAAGGGTGTTCTTTTGGCAGCTGTGAGCATTAATCCTAACAACAAACCCTTTCCACTTGCATACGTTGTTGTATCTAGTGAAACTGGTGAGAATTGGGAATAGTTTTTGACAATTTTGAAGATAGATTTGCAAATTGTGAGGGACTGTGAATACACATTCATGTCTGATAAACAAAAAGGGCTCATTCATGCCTTTGACAATGTATTCCCTGATTCTGATCATAGATTCTGTGTCAGACACATGTGGAAGAATATGTGGCATGCTGGGTATAAAGGCAAGGCATTCAAAGATGCTAAATTTAAAGCAACAAATCAAACCACCATCCCTAAGTTCAAGAATGCAATGAAAGAGCTTGGTAAACTTAATGAAAAAGTATTGGAATGGTTAGATGACAAGCCACCATTACACTGGAACAAAGGACACTTTAACACATATCCTAAATGTGATATGGTCTTGAATAATTTATGTGAGACTTTCAATAGTGTGTTATGTGCTGCAAGAGAGAAGCCAATTCTTACAATGCTTGAGTGGATAAGAGAGTATGTGATGAGCAGACTTCAGAAGAACAGAGATAGGTCAATAAGAAAATGGAAAGTGTTGGTCCCAAGTGGTCAGATGAGGTTTAGAGGGGGGGGGGGGGGGGGAATAAACCTCTTCAAAATTTACCTTTTAAAATCTCTAACTTTTCTGTTCAGCAGACTAAGCTGATCTTGCACAAAGCTTTGAACAGCGAAGTAGACCACTCTTCTGATTTCACTCAGCTGATTTTATCAAAATCAGAGTTTCAAAAATGACTAACTTGCAGCGGATTTATCAAGTGTTTTTCACAAGTAGTTTTTCCTTAACTTTGAAATGGTTTTATCCCCAGTTTTTAACAAACTCCTTTAAAACTTTTCAGCAGTTAACCTTTTAAGTGTTTTCAGTATGCTGTTTTAAATATGCAGAAAATAATGCAAGTTAAAAACACAAAGGATTTTTATAGTGGTTATATGGATATAAATCCTTTAGTCCACTCTTCCAAGTCACTTAGATCTTGGGTTATACTAAATCACACAGATTACAGTATACTCTGCTTACGCCAAACAACAGATGAACTGGCCGTAAGTTCACAATAGGAAATCACAAAGAAACTCCTATACTCTGAAGTAATATCGCTCACAAAGATTGATATCTACTTCTCACAACACAATCCTAACAAAATCACTCAGATTTTTACAAGTATTTTCTGTTTTCTCTCTATTCTGCTTCGTCAACAAATGACTCAGCTGTTGAGTGCTTTGTTCTTGAGTTTGAGACTTAGAAGAATTCTGCTTCAGATTTTTGCTCTCAAAGTGTGTTGTCTCTGTGTTGTTCTTCTTCTTCAACTCACGAACTAAGCTATTTATACTAAGGATTTGAAAATCTGCCCGTTGAGAGATCGCCAGTTGTCAAATCCTCGAGTACTGGTCCTTTTTCTGCAGAACGGCTGTTGCGACTGAACACTGTACACTCTGCTGTACTTTCTGTCGTTTCGCATTAAATGCGCATTAAATGCACCAAGCTGATACGAGGTTTCTCTTCAATCATTTGTCATAAATACCCTTCCTCTTCAGCATTTATTACACCAAGTGCATTTATTACCGTTGCACTAACTTCTGATCCACTTCCACTCTGCTGATCGAAGTCACTCGTCTGATGTTTACTCGGCTGATCCCAAACTTGAACTAATCTGATTTGAGTCGGCTGATAGTCCACCAGTCTGATTCCTTCTTCAGCAACAGATCAGTAGTCTTCTGGACCATATTTGACTCGTCTGAAATACTTCTTCCTTGGTCAAATATTTTCTAAGGTTTGTACTAAGCTTCCACTTAGCTGATGACTTTGGAAATCATCAAAACCTCCCTTCACTTCAAAGTCTTCATCTTCATCCAACAATTTCCCCCTTTTTGATGATGACAAAACTTCAGCTAAGTACCTGTACCTAAACTAAAGTTGAGTCCTCAAAAATTTCTGAGATAGAAATAATATGTTGGAAGCTTGAACTTTTATAGATAAATCTGAGAAGTTACAGTACAAGTTACAAGCAAAAATTTGACTTAAGTGAAAGATTACAACTGAAGTAAGCTGTTACAAAAATTTAGCATATGACCTAGTCTATTAACTAGTCTAGTCCTCAGCTTCTTCATCTTCTTCTTCTTCCTCTTCAACTTCTTCTTCAACTTCATCACTACTGTCATCATCTTCACCAGATGTGAAAGCATCAGCAAGACCTTTCAATTTTTCCTTTCTTTCTTCAGCATCAAATCTTGCTCTGATGTCTTCAATCCTTTTCTTCTTTAAGTCTGGATTAAGCTGTTCTTCTGCAGAGTACTTAGAGGCAGCTAACTCCTTGTCAGTTTTAGCTACTTCCTTGGGCTCTACTTTATCATCAGCTCCACCTTCAGCTTCTTCTTCAAGTACTTCTTCTTCACTTGGCTTTCCAGCAGCAGCCCGTTGGTCTCGTACTTGAATAGTTGCAGCAGTATCAACAGTTAACTTAGCTGACTCCTCTTCCCCCTTTTTGTCAGCATCAGCAGGGTTGAGTTGATCAGGAGTTATGTTGACAGCAGCACAAAGCTTCTTGATGTTTCTATCCAGAACTTGTTGTTCAGCACAGTGATGACTTAGAGTAGATTGCATGCGAAGTTGATTTTCTTCCAAGCGAAGTTGATTAGCCTTTAATTCACCAGATTGGTCATTCAGACAGTCAACATTCAACTGAAGTGTTGACAGTTCAGTTTGTGCTTTGTCGGTGACGTTTGTAATTTCTTGCATTAGAGCAATATTCTTCTCAGTTTCTGCTTCACCAACTTGTTTCATGACCCTAACAACCCTTGCAATGTCAGCTTCATTCCTTTGAAGAGCAGTGTGGAGGTGACCTACATCAGCCTTCACATCTTCAATACTTCTGTGCATGCTCAAGATACTTTGAGTGATTGCAAGTGAATTATCTGGTGGTAGAGGAAAATCTTCAATGGCATCCTTGACCATTTTTGCAGTCTCTTCCTGCATTTGTTTAATCATCAGCTTATTCCTTGACTCCATCTCCTTCATTGTGGTTTCAATCAGCAGCTGGATGGATTCCATCAGTGAGGAATGCAAATCAGCAGTAGGAGCAGGGTGTGATGATTCAACAGGTTCATCTTCCTGTTGAAGTTCAGCAGGTTCCTCTTCCTGTTGAACAGTTGCTTCATGAAGAACAGGACTACCTCCAGCCTTCCAATCCAAAGCTAAAGGAATTTCCTCTTTGACAGCAGCAGGCAGTGTCACAGATGTATCAAGATTAATTTCCACAGCTTGCTTGTCCTTCCTTGGTTCTTCATCCGCAGGCTCATCAGATATGTGAATAACTTCAGTACCATCAGCAGACACAACAGTCTTCTGATGTATCAAGTCAGCTGGTACAAAGGGTGAAGTAGTCTGTTTGATCTTCAGCTTCTCTTGATAAGTACTAATATCAGAGCCATAACAGATTTGCTGTAAACTAGGCAGAACAGGTGACGTACTTGAAGTACCTGGTTCAAACCTTGATCTCTCAACCCATTTTTCCAAGGTTGTGTAAACAGCAATCTTGACTGCTCTATCAATTCTGTCATCAGTAGGACTGGGTCTCTTTGGAATTGATTCTTTGATAGCAGTCGCCTCCTGACTTACAATGACTCTAGCATAGTCATGTAGTCTGTCTCTGACAAAATCTGAGTCTAAAGCCTTGACAACAGAATTTGTTTGCAGCCAGTTTAGAACCCATCTCCCTTCTGTAGCAAACTCCTTCCAGGCTTGAATTTCCTCCTCAGATTTATTCAATCTATACTCTCTCCATTGATTGTATCTAATCTTTTCAGGGAGAAAAGTAGTCCTTGATTGAAACAGCTGGTTAAGCCTTTCCAGCTCAGCTTCAAATCGTTTGAAGGCAACAGAGTCATTTTGAACAATCTCAATTGCTCGTCTGACTTCTTTCTTTTTCTTCTTAATTGGTGCAGCCCTAGGTAGCACGAAGTCTCCTTCCTTAGGCTTTTCACCATTTACGATGCCTCCAGACCTCCGTGGTCCATATGCATCCTTCTTGCTATCTTCCAGTGCCTTTGCCAAGTCTTCTGCTTCCTTGGCAGCTAGTTCAGCTTCTGTCATCTTTTTGACATCAGCTTCTTTCTTGCTCGCTTCAAGAACTCTCTTCAGCTCAGCTTCATCACGTTTTCGTTGTTCAGCCTCCTCGCGCTTCTTTCTGTGATAAGCTGGTACTTTTGCTTTGCCAGTTCTCTTCTCTTTCTGGCATTTCTTGACTCAACAACTGGTGCCACAGCTGTTGTTTCTGGTAATGCAACTGCTACAGGTGCAGCAGCAATTGGTTCGAGGATCTGCACTTCAGGATCCTCTTGAGGTTTAGCAACCTCAGCTGTTGGTGTAGGAATCTGTTTCACTTGATCAGCTGACTTCTTCTCAGCAGACTCCTTCACTGATTCAACAGGCCTCTCAGCAGATGGAGGGCTTTTTCTAACCAGATCAGAAAGCTCAGTATCTTCATTAACGAACGTCATTCTCTTTCTGATGGTTTTCTTTGTATGAAGTATAGGAACAGTGGATGTGGCAGTATCTTTCAAAGCACTTCTTGTTCTTTTAGCCACATTTTCAACTGGTTTCTCAGCTGAAACTTTTCTGTCAGTAGATGACCCAACTGACATCTCATTGATTTCCTTGACTGTTTCATCAACAATCAAGTCAGCAGCATCCTTTCTTTTAGGTACAATTGTTCTGGCTTCAACAACAGGCTTTGCTGTTTGAACAGCTGTCTTGCTCTTCTTGCCTTTATCCCACCCCCCCCCCCCCCCACCCCCCCCCCCCCCCACCCCCCCCCCCCCCCACCCCCCCCCCCCCCCACCCCCCCCCCCCCCCACCCCCCCCCCCCCCCACCCCCCCCCCCCCCCACCCCCCCCCCCCCCCACCCCCCCCCCCCCCCACCCCCCCCCCCCCCCACCCCCCCCCCCCCCCACCCCCCCCCCCCCCCACCCCCCCCCCCCCCCACCCCCCCCCCCCCCCACCCCCCCCCCCCCCCACCCCCCCCCCCCCCCACCCCCCCCCCCCCCCACCCCCCCCCCCCCCCACCCCCCCCCCCCCCCACCCCCCCCCCCCCCCACCCCCCCCCCCCCCCACCCCCCCCCCCCCCCACCCCCCCCCCCCCCCACCCCCCCCCCCCCCCACCCCCCCCCCCCCCCACCCCCCCCCCCCCCCACCCCCCCCCCCCCCCACCCCCCCCCCCCCCATCCCCCCCCCCCCTCCACCCCCCCCCCCCCCCCCCCCCCCCCCCCCCACACGGAAGGAAAGAAATTAAATTCTCATTTGTTAGGGCATTGGATAGTTCTTGTCAAACGCAAAGTATTTTACATAATACAAGTAAGTGGAATATTCATGGGCACTTGATTTTAGATTATATTGGACATCATTTCTAAGAGATTGACTAATCAAAAGTAACAAGCAATATACTTGTTTTATAGTTGAATAAACTTAAGACGAAAACAATACATTTTTGGTTAAAAATTTATTTTTGGTCATTTATTGTGTCACCATCATCAATTTCAGTCTTTATCGTCGGAAAATTTTAATTATCGTGGGAAATCATCAATATATGTCTTATTAGACCGAAAATTTTATTTTTTAGCCGAAAACCATCAATTTATGACTTATTTGACCGGAAAATTTAATTTTCGCCAAAAATATCACACGTCAAGTGACACATAAAATTGAAGATTTCAGATCCTGACTACAAAATTTGCAAGTTCATGTCTCGTGATGAGTCTATAACTTTGAATTTTGATGAGAAACGGCGAAAGCTTTCTCCGAAAAATCGAAGATACCTATATTTTGTTTTAAAGAAATAGGTCATGATGAATAAATTAAAAAAAAAAGGAAAAAAATTACGACAATATATTTAATTTTGTAATTTGATTGAGTACATCGATAACGATGAGAAATCTGAAAATGAAAAATGAAGTGTTTATTGTTTGATGTAAGGTTGACATCTTAATCTTATACACTGTTTCAGATAATCAAATATATAGATCGTTACTTTTCATCTATCGCACTTAATTTTGCGACAAACTTGCGTCCCTTACAACCACGACTTTGGCCCCTCTCCTCCCATCCTCCGCCATCGTCCATCGTCCATCGCTAGAAGAAGCCTTTGTTTCTCACTAAAAACCAACTCCATAGGCTGAACATTTCTCGACCCATAACAACTAATAGCACACTCATCATTACTAGCTAGTAAAAGCTACACTCGCTTTCACAACCAACACAACTATATCGATCCTCAGCATGCATCCGTTGGTTCCGCCACAAGAAGACAGTTGAAAAGAATCAAGGGTAGAGTTTGCCTACTCTGCCGCAATCAATTGATTAGAAGTCAGAACCTTATCAGGACATTGATTTATGTTTCATATTTATCTCATGTTATGTCCATTTTAAACCATTATGTTTGCATGCACATACATTGGCACGCTCCGCACTTGTTTTATTTCACACCGAGTCAATTGCACATCGAGGCAAGCCAAACATAAAAACAATCAAACAATATTTTGGCACGCCCAGTGGGACTTGATAGTCTTTTGCCAAAAAAAATATCTCTATCTAGTACTAACGAACTGATTTTCTATTTTTCAACAGATGTTTCAACCAATAACATGAAAGAAATGATCAAAGTTAACAAGAGCAAGGTCTGATCTCACACACCTTTTGACGATAGAAGATTTAACACCAGTTCCAGTTTCAATGGAAGGAATGGAAAAAGTAGGAAAATTGTCGGAAGAAATTCGAAAGTTCATGAAAGACCTTGAGGATAAACAGGGAGAATGGTCGAACGTGATCAATAAGTTCGAGAATATGCTCTGCACGACCATACTATGACCAAATGAATAGAGTGACAGAAGGTAACAACGATCTATCAACGATCAATCAGGGTCAGCCGGTCAGGATATGTTTATGAAAAAACAAGATGTCAGGATATCCCGATACAACAAACCACATCCTGAGTACATCGATCAGGTACCTTTTCCCCAAAATTTTAGAGCACCTAAATTCACTTTATTATCAGGAGAAGGATCACAATCCGCGACGGAGCATCTAGCTTGATTCTAGTTGGAATGTGGCAATATAAGTAATGAGTTGAAGTTGAAATTTTCCCCCTCACTAATTGGAATGACGTTCCACTAGTATGCCAACCTAAAACCTGGCTCAATAGCTGATTGGGCCTCGATGGAGAGGTTATTTGTGATGAATCATTATCATGCTCCATTGGGAGTGTTCGTGATCGAACAGTCTAACATGAAACAGTTATCTGGCCAGTCTGTGGACGAATACATGAAGAAATTCATCAGGGCCAGAGGATTTTGTGCCATACCATTACTGGAGAAAGAATGCATCAAGATAGCAATACACAGAATGAATTTCGAGCTAAGGAAGATCATGATGGCTCAATATCATGAGTATTTGTTCGAACTAACAGACCATGCGGTGAGATATGAAAGGGTGCTCAGGGATGAAAACAGTCGACATTCACAACCTAGGAACAATTAATATCAAGTAGGAATTGCGGATTCCAATGATGGGTGGATAAGTCAAGTGGTTGAGTCACCCGACATCGAGATTGGATTGACTGAAGTAGTATGTCCTAAAAATACTATTTGTCCTTGGCCAAACCAAAAGAACCTCAACCAACAATCAAGGGTTGATTCGTCAGTGTACACCTTTGAACCACAGGCACACCTTCATCCCATTCTATCTTTTGGTCCCCACTTACAGATATAATATATCGATCTTCTACCATTTGATCCACGGGCACACCTTCATCCCAAAATCTTGTTGATTCGTCAGTGTACACCAACCCTTCCTGAGTACCGAAATCGGTGGATAACGAGTCGATCACATTACACTCCATGACAACAGAGCCGTCTGATTGCTGACTTGTATCAACCTTCTCTGCTACCTTTTCTAAATCCTTGGTATTACTGACCTCCTTGGCCATATTTTTTTTGGCCTCAAATTCTCTATCGATCTTATCGAACTTAGCCTTTATGTCTTCAACCATATTACTTACCCTTTTTTCAGACATACTACTTTAGCCAATCCAATCTCGATGTCGAGTGACTCAACCACTCGACTTATCGACCCGTCATTGGAATCCGCCATTCCTACATGATAATAATTGTTCATAGGTTGTGAATGTTGACTGTTTTCATCCATTTGCACCCTTTTATATCTCACCTCATGGTCCGTTAGTTCGAACATATCCTCATGATATTGAGTCATCGTGATCTTTCTTAGCTCGAAATGCATCCCGTGTATTGCTATCTTGATGCATTCTTTCTTCGGTAATGGTATGGCACAAAATCCTCTGGCTCTGATGAATTTCTTCATGTATTCCTCCACAGACTGGCCAGATAACTGTTTCATGTTAGACAGATCGATCACATACACTTCCAATGGAGCTTGATATTGATTCATCACAAATACCCTCTCCATCGAGGCACAATCAGCTATTGAGCCAGGTTTCAGGTTGGCATACCAGTGGAATGCCATTCCAATTAGTGAGTTTGGGATCAATTTTAGCTTCAACTCAGTACTTATATTGCCACATTCCAACGAGAATCGAGCCAGATGCTCCGTCGCGGATTGTGATTCTTCTCCTGATAATAGAGTGAAATTAGGTGCTCTAAAATTTTGGGGAAAAGGTATCTGATCGATGTACTTTGGATGTGGTTTGTTGTATCGGGATAACCTGACATCTTGCTTTTTCATAAACATTTACTGACCCTTGATTGATCGTCAGTAGATCGTTGTTACCTTCTGTCACTCTATTCCTCTGGTCATAGTATGGTGAGGTGACCTGATGTCCGTCCTGGATAGCCATAACATTTTCCCCACGTTCATCTTCTGATTTGCCCCTCGAGCCTGCGCGAGGGAATTTTTTCCTTGACGTGCTACCTCGCTTGTCGCACGAAGTTTTATGTCCACTAGCCTACCTGTTAGCCGGCTCATCTCGCTGTCGGGACTCCCCCATGTAGATCATCTGTGTCTTTCCTTTGTCAATAGCAATCTTGGTCGACCCATTGTGGTTAATCGCTTGCAGGCCATGCATCCCGTTGGCCAATGAGTTTATGCTATCGGCCAGTGTGAGGAGTTTGGCTACTAAACGTGCCAGGGAGGTATTCACAGGGTTGCTTGCTTCCGTGTTGGACTAACTAGCAGTAGTGGCCGTGCAGAGCATATTTTCGAACTTATTGATCAAGTTTGACAAATCTCACTGTTTTTCCTCAAGGTCTTTCATGAACTTTCGAACTTCTTCCGACAGTTTTCCTACTTTTTTCATTCCATCCATTGAGACTGGAACTGGTGTTAAATCTTCTAACGTCAGAAGGTGTGTGAGATCAGACCTTGCTCTTGTTAACTTCGACCATTTCTTTCTTGTTATTGGTTGAAACATTTGTCATAAAACAGGAAATCAGATCGTTAGTACTAGATAAAGTTATTTTTTTTTTTTGGGCAAAATACTATCAAGTCCCACTGGGTGTGCCAACATATTGTTTGCTTGTTTTTATGTTTGGCTTGCCTCGATGTGAAATAAAACAAGTGCGGGGCATTCCAAAGTATATGCGTGCAAACATAACAGTTTAAAATGGACACAATATGAGATAAAGATGAAATATAAATCAATGTCCTGATAAGGTTCTAACTTCTAATCAATTGATTGCGGCGGAGTAGGCAAACTCTACCCCTGATTCTTTTCAATGCCTGCTTGGCCGCAGGATTTAACAATTTATGATAGCCTTTATTGAAATGTCAAACTTTGTAGCAATCCAGTGGCTCACTCGATCTATCAGAAGATTTGCAGAAACATTAGTTATCGAGTTATTTATCAAACGATCTAAAACATGTCAACTTAATCTAAAACTTGAACTAACAAATTAACAATATAACAACATATACACATTAAAATCACTTGATAGAAATATACTTGCAGATAAAATCCGAAGATGAAGGCAAAACATTTCGATGCATAAAACAAACATAATGTTGATAGATGAAATACATGATATCTAGCCTAATACATTCCCCTGATTTACAAGCACGAAAGAGTATGTAAAATCATAATTAAACTCCAATGTTGGCATCAGTTTGCCAAACGAGCTGATAGATTCTTTAGTTTGTGAAGATTGACTCATTGATTGGCAGGAAACTGCCATACTAGTTGATTTGCGATATGTAACATTCATCAGGATTATCACGACCATGTGATCAAGATAATCGGTGGTGCAGACGTAAAAGTAACATTGAAGGCAGATGGCTAACATCGATGGATCGCCCAACCTTGGCAGATGGCTACTGGAGATGGCATATGTCAAGCATATGGCTACTTAATAGATATTCATTAGGCAGATGGCTACCAGACAACAAATTCATCATGCGGATGACTATTTGATGAATAAAATCATGTCAGTACGTGGGTACTCATAAGAGATGTTCCCAAATTATAGCTTGCTTCAGGTGCGGCGTTGCCAAATTTAGTGAGGCATTTTGCCTGATTAAGTGAAGACTGAGTTGTTTGATTGATTGATTATGTGTTTAGAGTATGTTTTCTTCAGATATCTATAATTTGACTCTCTTGATGGTTATTACTCCTGATGTTGAATGCCCCTTCCTATTTTTTAGGCATGATCTCCATTACTCTGTCACTTGTCTCTCACGTTCACATTTCAGACCTCTTTGGCGTTGTTGAAGGAAAATTGAGTCCTTCAAGTTTGTTGCATTCACACTTTAGCAGTTATTTTCAGCATATGTGTAACAACCTTGGAGATATTCTTGGAAGTTGGTTGAGTTATACTCATCCATTATTTATCTTCCAGAATTAATTAAATACGTGATCATTTATAACTGATTTGGCCTTAATTAAATTAATATTCCTATTAATTTAATTAATTAAGCGATCTGGGCCAATTCTAAGCTTTATCCCTTAATTGGTCCGTTAATCAATTAATTGGGTCCCTTGATAGTCTGACCTTTTATCCATTATTTATCTTCCAGAATTAATTAAATACGTGATCATTTATAACTGATTTGGCCTTAATTAAATTAATATTCCTATTAATTTAATTAATTAAGCGATCTGGGCCAATTCTGAGCTTTATCCCTTAATTGGTCCGTTAATCAATTAATTGGGTTCCTTGATAGTCTGACCTTTTTAATTAACTGAGTCATGTAAATTAATCTTATTAGGCCCATTCATCACTATGACCCTAATGTATATTAATTCTGCTGATTATCGAGCCAATCATACATTGTCGGGCCATTACTGGCCTGACAAACATGAAAAATATTCTGGGTACAAACATTTGATAATTAGAATAATGTACGAAGTTATTTACGTGTGGTATGAAGTAGTTTTTTAAAAAGGTTAATCTCGAAGGAGTAACCCCCTCCTGTATCAGAGGTCCCTTGAGCAAGAAAGATGTAAATCGAGGAATGTGCACGAATGACATAGTTCTGAGAGAGAAAGCCAACATGATACTAACCTCAATAGGTATGAAGTAGTTTTGTTTGGGTATGACATGGTTTTGGTTAAAAAGTTTGTATATTCTCTTTATACTCATATGTGAGGTCCATATTTAATCATATAACTATTTTGATGGTGGAGATGGAGTGTTAAATGTTCCATGAGCAAAAGACAAAAATATCCCCTATGCTTTGTCTAACTCTCAAAAAAACTCCTGTGTTATTTTAACTTCCAAAATTCCTCCCGTGTTTGATTTTAATTACCACACTTAATCCAAGTAAAATTTCACTTTTAACTTTTGGTGAAATGACAAGATTACCCCTATGTGTTTGTTTTGTTTTTAAATTTGTTTATTCTTTTTGAAAACCTAACTATATACTATTTGGGTCGAGTGTGGTAATTAAAACCAAACACAGGGGAATTTTGGGGATTAAAAATAATATAGATTGGGTTTCTTGGGAGTTAGACAAAGCGTATGGGGTGTTTTTGTCTTTCGATGTCAGGGGTAAAATTATCATATCAAAAGCAAAATGTGAACAAATCTTACAATTTTTGCGTTTGAATCACACTCTCTTTTCTGGGGATGTATTTGACACTTGTTGGTCCCAAAGTGGTCAGATGAGATCTAGAAGGGGGGGGAGGGTAGTAATAGACCTTTAAACTTTAAAATTTTCTTCTCTAACTTTTCTATCAGCAGAGTAAGCTGGTCTAATTAGTGAGACTACTATGCTGATTTAGCACTCAGCAGATTCAGCAGGGTCGACCACTCATCTGATTCAGATATACTCAGAGTTTCAAAATTTGTATGCAGCGGATTTTATCAAATATGTTTTTCAAACAAGTTTCTCTTTAAAGTTTTACCCCAGTTTGTAAATTCCTCAATTTAAAAGATTGTTCTTTTAAAACCGTTTGTTTACTTATGAAAATATGCAAATTAAATACAAGTAATCAAACACAGGAATTTTTATAGTGGTTATATAGACACAAAGTCTTTTAGTCCACTCTTCTAAATCACACAGATTTAGGTTCCACTAAAAACATAAAGTAACTAGTACTTGAGCTTTTACAACAAATGACAAGCCTCAAGTAGAACACTCAGCTATCAGGTAGATCACTTAGAAGTTAGAAAAACCTATTCTAAAGCACTCAGCAACTAGAACACTTATGCTTTACAACAAATGATAAGCTATAAGTAAGAACTCTTTGTTCACTCTCGGAAAACCACACAGATTAACCTCGCTCTTTTCAGTATAGGAAATCACTCAGAAGACCTACACTAAGAAGTTATATCACTTCACAAAGATGGATATACACTCCTATTTCCAGTTGAAAGTCACTTAGACAGACAACGTTTGATCTTTGTTCTTCAACAAAAAACTTCGTCAACAGATGACTTCGCTTATGATCAGACGACTCAACTGATGGATATTGCTCTATAGATGTGATCTTGAATTGTGCAAGTCTCTCTTCAATCTTCAGTCTCTGGTCTATTTATACTCTCGGATTTGAATTTCTGCCCGTTGAAGATAGGCGAAATTACACTTTAATCCTAAGCAACGGTCTTCTTTTCTACGGCAGCTTTTGCAGACTTTTCACTGTACACTCTGCTGTACGGATATCTACTTTATGTCAAGTCGCACTTAATGCACTCAGCTTGTTACCGTTGGTGAGCTTACTGACCGACTTCACTTCGCTGATGGGATTACTCTGCTGATGATCACTCTACTGATGATCACTCTGCTGATGGCTACTCTGCTGATTCAAGAATGAACATATCTATCTTGACTCGGCTGATGATAACCAATCTGATCTTACTAATCTGATATCCTATTCTGCTGATTTGGTCACATAACTTCCAGACCGTGAGAGAGGTTTCACTAAGTTTTTCAGTTCTTAGTTGATGACATCCTTTTTAATCTTCAAAACGTTCTGGCATTTTTGTCATCTTCAAAACATTCTCCAATATTAACCAACAACACTTACTTTATCATAAAGAATTTTTTGAGAGTTAAAATAGCACAGAAAATTTTATGAGAGTTAAACAAAACATATGTAATATTTTTGTCCTTCGCTCAATGTTCCATAGGTAATTAGGTACAAGTTAAATGAACAATATAAACCCCCAAATTACAATAAACTATTGCGGTTTATTATGTATCACCGTAATATGTGGCGTTCAGCACGAAAGACCTATCACCTTCCCAATATATATTTATAAAAATATATTAATAATAAATAAATTAACACCATAAATTATGGCAGTCCACGTTTCCCTATAAAATCTATCCAATCAACCACATCTAAGTGGTACCATAAATTACGACCATCTAAGACTTATCATTTCATCTTGTCATCTTGTTACTACTTCAAGAAGAAATATTCTCCTTTACTTCTAGCTCTCTCTTTTCACCTCAGATCTCAGATCTCAAAAGATTCAAAAATCAAAACCACTATCATATCAATTATGCCTCTCAATTTTACATTCAGAAAAAATGAACTTCGTGGCAAATTGATTAATTGAATTAGATCGATTCTGGAGCTGCTTTTCTTTGAAGGTGAATTTTTAGTTTCAGTTTTCGTTATTGTTGATCAATTCATTCTTGTTAGATTAAAAACTTTTTATTTCTTGTGCAGGTCTTCGAGTCAAGATTAATCCTCTTGTATGGAAAAGAATATTGAATTTTCATATCAAAATGATTGAAATTAATAAAAGGTGAATTTCTAGTTTCAAATTCAATTATTGTTCATTAATTCATTCTTGTTAATTTGATTTATATTTCTTGTGCAGCCCTATGAATTAAGATGTAATGAATCTCCGTGTTAGATGGGAAAAAATATTGAATTTTCATATCAAAGATTTGGGACCAAAAGCGCTAACCGTTGACTTCTTCCGCTTGAGTTTGGTTAAAAGCATGAAATGTATTTGGGTACCTTCTTTCATTGTAATTATGACATAGGTAATGTCATAATAGGCTTCTTACGTTGGTTCCTAATATAAGATTAATTTTTATTTTCAATTTCAGTTATAGTTGATTAATTCATTTTTCTTAATGTTAATTTTAAATCTTTTGTGCAGCCCACTGAATCAAGATTTAAAGATATATCCGTGTTAGGGAAAAAATGTTGAATTTTCATATCAAAGATTTGGGACCAAAAGCTGGTAGCGGTGAAATGTATCTGGGTACCTTGTTTAATTATAATTATGACATAGTAGGCATCTTACTCTTGTTTCTTTTTAACTAAGTCATAATTGGTTTCTTCTGCTTGAATTGGCTTATAAACACGGAATGTAATTGTGTTCCTTGTTTCATCATAATTTACACGTAGAAATTATTAATTTTAATTTAACTTCTAGATGATCATAAAAATGAATTGTTCTATTTTAATGTCAATACATTATAAGCACGAAAATGTATTGTGTACCTTGTTTCATCATAATTATGACATGGTTAATGTCACAATAGGCTTCTTAAGCTTGTTCCTTGTTAACTTTGTCATAATAGGTTTCTTTGCCTTATTACTTGATAATATCACAAAATAATTTGACATAGTTAATGTAATAATGTTACATTTCCATCATACACATTAAAATCAGTATGTACTTTTTTTTTTTCATGTTTCCTGATAAATTCAAAACAAAAATTCTCAATGTTTCACATTTTAACTATTTCAATTTTTTTTTTGAAGTACTAAAAGACGAAATAGTACTAGCTAGGGTTATAGATCACTCTTTCATAATGTATTTTTGCCATGTTTTACTAAAGCAATCTGTGTAATTGACAAAGGAACGTAGATTGGAATGTAATTGAATCTATATTTTTCCTACTGATACCATATTGAATGTATAAACTGACTTCATATACAAGAACTTTAATAAACGTGAAGAATTTAGATTGGAGAGAATGAAAGTAAATTGCAGAAAAATATTATTGAAGAGAAGAAAAATGAGTGCCTTTCTATATCTGATACAAAGTCACCAATATATAATCCTAACTAACAAGGGTAAATAAGTAAAACCCAAATAACAGAAAATAAACTAACAAACGTGAAATATAGAACACGTCTATAAACAAAAATACAACAGATTTTTTTCTAATCCCTAATTCCTAAATTATTCATTCATAATTCCTTTCTTCTTCTTTTTATCTGAAGCTTGAGATAAGCTTCTGTAGCGGCAATTTTTTTTTGCTGTAATAGCTGTATAATTATTGGAGTTGAAAATTCGGTAAATACATGTGAAATCGATGAAAATTCGGGTGAATTTCGTGAAAAAATGGATGACATCAATGAAATAGTGAAATCAAAGAAAAAATGATGAAATATGTGAGAACGGGTAAAATCGATGAAAAAGACTAAAATCGATGAAATTGGTGAAAAAACAAGTGAAATTAAAAGCGCGTGAAAAAATGGTTAAAATGGTAAAAACGAGTTAAATCAATAATATAAAAAAGTTCAACCAACAAAAACAAGGTCAAACCATTAGAAAAACGGTTTAAGCTTAAACAAACTAAAGAAATCGATTAAAAATATGAAAAACAATAGAAAGATTTACACTATGATTTACAACAAATACTATGAAATTAATTAAATATGTACAAAGTTTGTGCACTGTTATAGTATATATCCATTCTTTAGCTTAAGTTAACTAGTTCGTACTAGAATTATAAATATATATATATATATATATATATATATATATATATATATTAACTCTTATAAGAGTGTAGCCCTTGTGTGAATAGTGCAGGGTATTTTCTTTTCCTTTTTTTTTTCCTCCCAACTAATATAAAACGACGTAGTTTTGGGATATCTAGGCTGCTCAATGTTGTACCTTGTGCTTACTTTATTTTCTTTTATCTTTTTTTTCTGCATTTCATTTACGGTCTGATTTCTTGTGTGGGGCTCTTGGTACCGCCTTCAGCCACAAATAATTCCCTTCCCAATTCTCTCCTGCTTTCAATTCTCTCCTGCTTTCCATTGATTTACAGCCTTCAGCCACAAATAATTCCCTTCCCAATTCAATTGATTCAATTCTCTCATGCTTTCCATTGATTTACAGCCTTCAGCCACAAATAATTCCCATCCCAATTCAATTAATTCAATTCTCTCCTGCTTTCTCCCAATTCAATTCTCTCCTGCTTTCCTTTGATTTGAAGAAATTGAGTTCCTCTCTTTCTTACTTTCGGCAGGTCAGGGATTGTTCTATGGATTGGTCCGGTTTTCATTGGATATCAGGTGGCGGAATTTCCCTTGCCTTTCGTAGCCTCCTGCTTTGTTCTTTTCTTTCGGCAGCTACGGAGGGGATTAGGATTGGTTTTAGCTTCGTTTTTTTCACTCTGAGTGGTTTGTATCTTTTCACGTGCATTTGGCCGGTGGGAGGACGGTGAATTCATCTCAATATGTCATTGGAGTGTGTAGTGGTTGTTTCGTGCAACCTTCCTTCTGAAATTGGGTGAGGATTTTTTATTTGTGGCACTTATTTTATCATTTTCCATTGTTTTTTGGGGTGTAATTTGATTTATTTAGAAAATAAAGGGTGGAGTGTCAATTTACTATGGCGGTGGGAAATAATTGATAGTACTGTTTTTGCACGACTTGTTTTTTGGCTTACTGTTTTCTCATCCTTTGTTTGGAAGAAGTTTATGCTTTCTCTCCGGGTATAAGGCATTTCTTCGTTTGTCAAGGTTGTCTTGAATTTTCTTGTTATCTTTTTACAGGTTCTGGTATATGAGCTTTAGAGGATTAGTTAATAGCAGTTATCTTTAGACGCTTTCTGGGTACTCATTTCATTGATCAACTTATTTTGGTTGTTAATTATCTGTTGTTATATGGATAACTTTGATTATCTTGAAAAATCATGATATCTAGCATTATGGATGCTACATGTCTTAGTTAGTTCAGAAACTATTGAATATTTTTGTTGTCGATCAAAGAAACCATTATCTACAAGGGTTTCCTTCAATTTTCCTTTTCTTCTTTTAAAAAATTAGGTGGAATTTTTGTGGCGGTGTCGAGGCCATGCTCATCCTACCCACCTGC
Source organism: Penstemon davidsonii (assembly GCA_034814905.1). Taxonomy (NCBI): domain Eukaryota; kingdom Viridiplantae; phylum Streptophyta; class Magnoliopsida; order Lamiales; family Plantaginaceae; genus Penstemon; species Penstemon davidsonii. The sequence continues at coordinate 14,570,470 of JAYDYQ010002688.1, forward strand.
TTCAGCTGCTTCCTTCAATTTTTGGGCAAGGCCATATGTAAAAGCCTGTACAAGGTATATTTCAGCTTTATTTTGTTTCTCTTCCCTTTTCTCCATTATCTTCTTTCTTTATAATGTTCATAATGGATTTGTTCGATAGGTCGTGTTTTCTGGTGTTTTGGGCAATTTTTGCAATTTCCATGTTGAGGAAAAGCTTCCCAGTCCAAAAATTGAGGCTTTGTTTCCCATCTTCTTTTTATCCAGATTCACAGGTTATATTCTTGTCTTTTCTTTAACGTATTTTGATGGAATAATAACTGTAGCAATTGGGAAATTTGTTCGATAGTTCGTGTTTTCTCCTCAATTTTGCTTTTCCAAGTAGTTTTGCAGTACATAAAACCAGACATATCATAGTGACCCCAATTTCTTCGTTGCTTTTAAATTGTTCATCTTTAGTCTTCTATCACATCTAATGACACCAAGTTTCCGAAAGCCATTGAAGAATGGAGAAGAGTTCAAGCCTTCTTGCGGGAATCTATTTCATTGGTGTATGATATTTTATTCTACACTGCACATAACATATTCGATTAAATACCAAACACAATCATTTAAGGTTATTGTACAGTACGTTTTCAGTCTTACTCTTTAAATGTTTTCAGAAACCTTATTTTTTGGTTACTCAAAAAGCTAATAAAATATACTATCCGTATTTCTTCTTCTACTGCTCATCCACCAGAAGATCCAATTCCATTGGTCCAGGAGGCTTCTCCTAACACTAACCTTATTATTCTATTGTTTGTTTTGTTAGTAGTTTCTTAAAAGTTCTGTGATTTACAATAATTTGTTTTTTTTCTGAGTTCTACGAGTTTTTCGGTTATGGCTGACGAGTTTATCTCAGTGGCCACTCTAAAGTCAAATATTTAATTTAGGATTCAGAAGAAGAAAAAATCTGATCCATGTTAGTATTATGTTACAGATGTAGAATCAACCAAATGAAGATGTTGTTTTTTTACAGTTGTGTTTGTGCCATTTGTTTGGAGATACAAGTATTTATCTGCAAATCATCTCTAATGGATTCTTCTTTTCATGTAGGTCAACTAAAGAGGCCGGGCAGAAGAATGAAATTGACCACTATACATTTGTCGGCTGGAAAGGTTTGTATTTCTCTTAATGGTTTCTTAACAAGTTCATCATTCTTTTTGTACTATAAATTTAGTTTGATTTTATGGTTAAAATAAAAAATTTATTACTCCTATAAATGTCAATAGTTACTCAAACCACTCTGATATTTTTCATCGAAATCTATTTTCTCAGTTAATCATTTTGGAGTTCATAAGAAGTTGAAATTTTGTATTTTATTTTCTGAAATTTTGGTGACTTCTCATTCTCCATCAGGGTGGTTGGAAGATTGAGTTGACTGTTGGAATTTATTTATATATAATTCTTCCAATAATTACTAATATTTTCTGCCAACAAGAAAGTATCGATTTCACCTAATGGATGTGATGGTAAAAAAGGTTGTGAAAACGGTTATATTATTAATTAACATTAGTTGATCATTACACCGTTTCTGTATGTTGAAACCATATCTAAATTCTCAAGATACTTTTGGAGTTGAACCTTTTCTTTTCTTTCTGATATTATGATCTGTTTTTCATCACCTCTCTTGATTTGTAATTTGATCTTATTTACCTGTTGCTGAAAAAACTTTGACATTGTGCATTTTCGTAGTTATGTAGGTAATTGCTATCCTTGCAAAGCTATTTGGGTGCACTATAGATCATCGAGCTTTGAAGTTGTTATTTTTTTTATGTTTTCTTTTGACACATATGTGGAAACAAATGAGTGTTTCGAGAACAATGGTGGATGCTGCTGACAATATAAGGCTATTAATATTTGCAGGGTACTATAGTCATTTTAGACTTCACTTCAATATTTTTGCTACCACCTGTAATCTGATCTGCCTTAAACTTCCTCACAGGATACCTTCCGAGGGAGGGTCTGTGAGTGCCCCGTTGTCCAGGGAGTGAAATTCATTGGTGATGGTTATACTCATTGTGAAGGTAATTAATTGCTTCTATATATGTGTCCCTATATACATTCAATCATCCAATCATAATGACTTCCCCCATTGTCGTGTAATTATTTTAAGTATTTTTTGAACCTCACATGATTATTTTTTATTAATAATGGAAAGAAAGTCTAAAGGAACTAACATCCTTCTCAAATTGGTTACATATCAACCATTTTCATTTGTTCCAAATGCTGAATTCTCCCTCAGAGTGGATTCCTCGTACTTCTTTCTTGGTTTAACAACTTCTGGAGCATTAAGATGTGAAATAAATAATGGCGGCTCTTGGAAGGGAACAAAGGGTGGAAGAACATATTTTGCATGCATTGTGAGTGTATTTATTTAGTTTGTTTAATATATAAGAAAAATTATTGTTTCAAATGTGATGAAAATTTGAATGCTTGATTGATATGTTTTAGGATGACCATACAAAAAGTTGCAAATGCCCACCAGGGTTCACGGGTGATGGAGTTAATAGTTGTCAAGGTAATAACATGGTAGTTGCTTGCAGTTTGTGCCATGGATTTCTCACATGTTTGCTATTTTTTTAGTGGTTAACTTGGTTATTTAATTATTCAACATTGAGTGAAATTGACATGAACATGAAAGAAAGAAATGACCTCAATGGCATGTTTTTGGCCATCATAAGATACAATCAAATTTAATTAATGTCTACTGTCTGATGGTTGTCTTGATGTGGCGTTTAGAATTAGTAAACGATTTTTTTAGATGCCGTTTAATTCACAGTTGAATCAGTGCTCTTCCTCTATGTGCTGACTCTGAAAGTTTGACAAGTCAGACTGACTCTGAAATATATTGTTGTGTTCTATTTAATTCCTTTAAAAATGTGTAGGGCTTAAATCTGTTTGACGAGGAGTACTTTTCTCCTGATGCTCTCTATGTGCTGCTAAAAGTGTTATTTCAGAGCTAGTCTGACTTGTCAAACTCTCATGCTTGCTCTTTACGTGCTAATTTATCGAAACAAGAAAGCATATCGTCTTAGTATATGTTCCAAAAGAAGAAAAAAACCGATTAGCTAATATCTCACTCCCTTATTCATATTTACAATGTTCTATCAGTGAAGATTTATAGCATGTGAATGCACTATCTGATTAATTCTTGCATGGTTGATTATACTCATGGGGATTAAACTGACTTCTGCAGATTGGTCAAACAAAAGTGTTTCTGAGGGCAGATCAGATGGCAGAGCTGGATGCTTGCATAACCAAGGTGTTAGGAAGATCCACAAGCATTATCCAGAGGAAATTCGTTCTTATATGGCTAAAAAGAGTTTCACAGTATTACGTCGCTAAGCAATTACAATGCAATCTGAGTGTAGAGGTACTTTTTCTTTGTTTATAGAGACACAAGAAATCCCATTTATCTAAATGCATTTAGTCGACTTTTTATGTTGCTTATTGCAGGAGGACATACTCGAAATATTTATCAGGGCATGCGGAGAAAAGCTTCTTGTATCAGGATTCAGAGAGATGTTCAGAGGCATATTGCTAGGAAAACATACAAAGAATTGTGCTCATCTGCTGTCTCGATTCAGACAGGACTCCGTGGCATGGCTGCACGTAATGAGCTCCGCTTTAGACGGCAGACAAAGGCAGCAATCGTGATTCAGGTAACCAGACTATGTTGTTTTTATGACTTCTGTTCATCGAGAAAGTAGTACAACTTTCTTGTAAGTTAATACTTTTGTTAATTTCTTGTATGGCTACAGAGTCATTGCCGTAAATGTTTTGCTCGTCCGGAATATAAGAAGCTGAAGAAAGCGGCAATCACTACGCAATCCGCATGGAGGGCAAGAATTGCACGTAAAGAATTGAAACAATTGAAGATGGTAAGACCTCTCAATCTTTCGGTTTTAGAGCAATTCAATTAATGAAGACGTCGTAACTTATTTTTCTAAAACTTCTTAGATGGTTCTAATTTATTACTTGCTTACGCAACATTTCTACTTTAATCTATTTATATATTTTTTTTTAATCTTCGTAAAACACAGGCTGCGAGAGAAACTGGTGCTTTACAAGCTGCCAAGAACAAATTAGAGAAGCAAGTTGAAGAGTTGAATTGGAGATTGCAGCTGGAGAAACGAATGAGAGTATGTTAATTCTCCTATTACATCTTTTTGTTTTTTCCTGTTGCAAAAAAATTGAAACTTCTTCTACGGCCCACGATTTTCTAAGTCAGTTCAAGAATGTGAATATACCCAAAGCTGACTAATGGGCGTTTATGCTATTAATGTAGGCTGACTTGGAAGAGGCAAAAACACAAGAAAATACAAAATTGCAGAAAGCTTTACAAGAGCTTCAGCTCCGGTTCAAAGAAACCAAAGACATGCTAATTAAGGAAAAGGAAGCTGCCAAAATAGTAGCTGAGCAAATCCCTGAAATACAAGAAATTCCGGTTATTGACCATGAAATGATGGATAAACCTTTTGCCGATAATGAAAAACTCAAGGTAAACTTTTTGAGATTTAAGGACTTATTTATTTTGTTGAATAATTAATGTTGGATGCAAAACTTTTTTTTTAAATTCAATAGTTTTGTGCATTATTACAGGACTTAGTTAGCTCTCTAGAGACCAAAATAGATGAAACTGAGAAGAAATATGAAGAGTCAAACAAAATAAGCCAGGAGAGGTTGAAGCAAGCCGTGGAGACAGAGTCTATGATTGTTAAGTTGAAGACCTCTATGCATTACTTAGTTCTTTTACTTTTTCCTCACTTTTTTGATTAAATTTATGTTTTAAAGCTGGATGTCTTCAAGCTTCTGTTATTTGTAACAATTGTTATTGTGTTTCACTAATTTTATTATTTTGATTATATTATAAAATTGTCTTTCTTCCTATAGGCTTGAAGAAAGAAATCTGACATGGAAACTGAGAACACAATACTTCGGCAATAACCTTATTATCCACTTCTAATGGAGCATCATCTTCAACTAGGGTAGGCTACTTGTCAAGAAAATTCTTTGTTTCAGTCTCCTGTGTCTTTTCTCAGTGTCACTAATTATTGTTGTACTTAATGTGCAGATATTGGAAAACGGTCAAACTCTTTCGATAACCAACCAATTAATTGGATTAAATAGATCTTGCTTTTGAACTTTATCTCATCATTCTCTTTTACTAACAATAAGATTGATTATTCAGGATATACTAAATATGCCAGGTTTCGGGTACAAGTATCCTTTTGTTTAAAGGTCGTTCGAGCTTATGTCTCAATTTGTCACTGTGTAGAGGTGAATATTTTATTGGTCTCTTCAACTTTCTCATTCCACAACTGTTCCTCTCGATTTACCTCCAGGTACATTTACAATTGAATCTTTTTTCAACTTTTTCTCGACCCAATTTTTACATTACTGGAATTACTGTACTATTCATTATCCTGGTTTTCTTTTTTGGGAGTAATTGTTTAATTTCGTTATTTCTTCTTCTTGGCAAAAATAGTTCGGCTTCTAGGCTCGTGGCCTCTACCATGGATTTTTCTCCATCCAATCCAGATGGTACTTATTTGAACTCTTTCTTTCTTTCTTATCTTCACACATATTTATGTTATGTGATGTATTCATTGTGTTCCTATCAAATTTTAGTCATGCACACTCATATCTAAAGTGTTATACAAAAAATCTCATATCTGAGGTCTTTTATTTTTTTTAATTTATCATTTAGTTATGTTTGTTTTTTATTTTTTTTCATTCTGTTTCTTGGAAGTATGCATGATTTATGTAACCTGGTTTTACAAGAGTTGGAAAATATTTTCCTTTTTTTTTGGTGGTTTAGGGAATTGGAGTTGTTTTGTATTACTATTGATAATATTTTTATTTTATTTTTTGCAGGATTCCCAACTGTTTTGATCAGTTCCTATGTTTACTCAAGTTTGTTGTAAAGGTATTTATTGCTTTGAAATTAGGCCATAGAAACCAAGTTATTCTTATTTTCATCTGTCTTCTTTATTGTGTCATTATCTGTCATCATAGGGAGATATAAATTACATGGATTTGTTATTGCAAGATGTCTTCAACTGTCATCATAGGGAGAGTCGAGGGTAGTTTTGAGTTGATTGGTTTAGTTACTTAGTTTTGACTTTGAGTTGTTAATATGATCAGTTAGTCTGACAATATTCTGCAGGTTTTCACAGCCATATTTTGGTTCAAAATGAAATGAGAAAGTAACTATTGAGGTGGTGAGTTACCTAGATATGTCTATTTGCATTAGATGTGTTAATCTTCCTTCAATTCTTGGTTCCTTATTATTTTTATTCCCTGTGAAAATTTCAGCAGACAACCATTGTTACCAAGTCTGGTGGATAAACCTAAAGGAATTAACATATTTGATCATTAGTAAGACATGCTTACTATTTCTTCAAATTTTCATGGAGTTCTATTTCGTTCAAATCTATTCACCTAAAATCATTGGTTCCCAATTCTTTTTATGACATGTTTTTCCTATTTGTTTTACTTGTTCTATTTTCAGGTTAGAATGCTAACTTCATGTTTTCTTCCCCGACTGCTTTCATTTTGAATCCCTGACATGGATTCCATGGACACCGTCTTTTACATGGGCTTAAGTCAAGTTATGAGTTTTCTTGTAACCTATAATTTTGGACTTGGTTAATTACCACTGTGATCTATTGAGGGCTATCATCTTTATTGCTTGGAATGGCTCCTGGCAGCCTGCCTCAATTTTTTATTCTCATGTTTTAATGGAAGTACTGAGTATATTTATAGACTGAAATGACTGCAGTTGAATGCATCCATAGAATAGACTTTTTGATTTCATGGATTGTAATAAGCTTAAACAAGAACCTTGTTTATGGAATGTAAAATACTTAACTTTACCTTCAGTTAATACTAATCATATAGGACCCGTTTGTTTAACGGGAATGGAATATGATTCTAGGAATTTGATTTCTAGGAATGTGATTACAAGGAATATAACGCCATTATATTGTTTGGGTAACACTCGGGATTTCATGAAGGAATGTAACAAATTCCTTTTCAAATGTTTGGTAAACTTAAGGAATGAAATCCATTTTTATACATGTTAACAAAAATGTTCCATTTATATATTATTATAAATGATTTATGAGATTTTTTTAATTTAAAATTTAAATTTAACTTTTTTTACTCAACCAATAATCAGTTAATATTTTGACATTTATCTTAATTTAATAAGTATAATGAAGTGGTAAAATGTATTTTCTGTTAAGTTAATTTTTTTAAAGACTTCAAATATTGTTTTGTAATTATTGAAACTTCAAAGGATGATCATGTAATTGCACATAATTTTAAGGGGTGTAAGTAATTATTATTAATGTTGATTAAATATATAATATACTTACGATACATCAAAATTTATAATTGATTTAATTTTTGTATATTTTGTAGTAAATACAAATTATATATATATATATATATATATAATGTGCGTGTGTGTGAGTGAGTGAGAGAGAGAGAGAGTATATATGGAAAATATTGTCTTTTTAATTTTTGCCATGAATTCCAATGGGAATGGAATTAGAATACCATAGAAAACTTGGGTTTCAGATTTCCAGTTTATGAAGGCAAGATTCCTGATTATGGGGAATTTAATTCCTTTCCCAAAATACAGTAAATCAACCAAAACACAATTATATGATGTCTGGTAATCAGATTACCAAATTGCATGCCATTCCCAGACAAACAAACGGGTCCTAAAAACTTCAATAACCCATACAATGTGGGCACCATTTCACGCACAGCGTGGACCTCCATACCTAGTATATATATATATATATTTTGAGACTTGCTAGAATACACTCTTCTAATAAATGGGCATACTTTAGACTTTGGTCAGACCTGGCTCAGTGCCTATGTGTTACACTTTGAGTTGAGGTGTTAGGCCATGTCCAAGGGAGTTTTTACAAGCCAAATTATAAAAAAAAAAAAAAATTATAAAATTTTCACAAAAATTGTATTCCAAGGGTCATGTTATAATTTAAGAGCCATTTAAATTTTAAGTTTGGACTCTCATACATTTGGTTTTGGACTCTCAAATTTGAGAGTCCAAAACCAAATGTATATTTTAATTTATGTAGCAAAGTATAAATTTTTTTTGTACTTTTCTGCAAAATTATTTAATGTAAGTTCTAATTAAAAAATTGCACGAATCTCGAAATATAATTCAGATTTATTTAATCTTAATTCATATTACTTTTCCGAAATAATATTTTTTAAATTTAATTTTTATTATTATATCAAATAAATAAATACTAAATATATATATCATTATTATTTATATACAAATAGTAATTAAAAGTAATTTGTTAAAATATAAATGAATTGTTGGAGTGAAGTGTTGTGGTTATTTAAAATTAGAATGTTAAAATATAAACGAGCTGTTGGAGTGCAGAGTAAAAAGTGGGTATGTAATACACTGTTCACCCCTTAAATTTTAAGATAAGAGATCTGAATTTAAGAGTTCTGTTGAAGATGACCTTAATGTTGCAAAATATACACGTAAAAGGAAAATTGAATCAGGACTACAACTGAAATACAAAAACAATATAACAATTATGATGAATATAATCAAGACAGAAACTTAAAACATAAGTTATCCAAACCGATGTCTGTGTGAAAACACAGTGTCCTTAAGACAAATTCTCTCCCTCACCCTTCGGAGGTTCGTGCTGGAGGTTACCTGAAAGTCTGTCTCCCAGGATACAACGGTACTAGCAATGAAGCTTTGCACCAAGCTTTTGCTAATCGAACTGAAACTTTTTAGAACTCGGACGGAACAGCAAGAATGAAGAGAAGATGATTGTTTTTGGTGTGTAAAACTGAAGTAATGAGCCACTATATATAGGACATGAGGAGGGCAACATCGGAAAAAATAATATTAATGGAGCCATTTTCAGTTTCAGCTGTTACACAATTTAAATTCAAAGCCTTCATTTTCAGATGAATGAAGAGAAGATGATTGTTTTTGGTGTGTAAAACTGAAGTAATGAGCCACTATATATAGGACATGAGGAGGGCAACATCGAAAAAAATAATATTAATGGAGCCATTTTCAGTTTCAGCTGTTACACAATTTAAATTCAAAGCCTTCATTTTCAGATTTTAAAAATGGGCCGAAAATAAAAATAAATTGAGCCCGCCTTCAAATTGGGCTGCATTCGTGTCCGTAGTTCGCGGGCTCGCACAAGTCTTGAAGACTTCGAAGCAAATTTGAATCCATGATTTGCACCCCCTTGTGCACGTAAGAGAAGAAACTTTTGGTAATTGAGTAGTTATACCACTACTTAGGCAAATCATATATATACCTCGAGATTTTGCACTCCACTTCCAATGTGGGATAAATGCATTTCACTTATTTTCTTTCATTTCAAAGGGTGTACTTTGAATGTCAATTTTTCATTCACCCAAACTCCGAATTTGACATACTATGTACCGTTTTAATCTGCTCAAGTAGTAAATTATAAATCCGCAAAGACTCGATACTTTTCTCAAAGTGGATCCCAGTTAAAATGTGTTCAAAATAGTCCATTAACTTGCTTTTTCCAACAATTGTATTCAATAGTTATGGCGCATATATCCTGGTTTTTTGTGACTGCTGTCGTAACAGTTGAAATGTGTGGAATTGTGTTAAGAACTCTAATGGATTTACTGTAATTGATATGCAACTAATTACTGAGGGAACTCAACGCGAGATTCAAGTTCGAATTCTACTGGAGCCATCACACTGGGGAAGAATTATACCCTTTGCACTCTTCGGTCCGAGCTGTAAATACAGTCTAGTTGATCAGAAAAAAAACTTAGTTACTAAGGGCCTGTTTGTTTGGCGTTTTCCAAAAAAAATTCGTGTTTGGGAAATCCAAACAAACATGTTTTCTACTTTCTCAAATACATTTTTCATCTCTCAATTTTTTAAAACTACTCTCTTAAAAGTCAAACAAACAACAATTTTTTTATCTCTAAACAAAACTTATACAAACTCTACTTCGATTTGACATAAAGTAATATATCTCTTACACAATTTATCTCACATAACAAACATGATTTGACATAAAGTCTTACATATCTTACACCTACAACCTAACTCTTCCAAAAAAATATACACTTATTTTATTTCTCAAACCGCTTTCTCAAAATTGAAACAAACAACATTATACAAATCGATATTATTTTAAAATTAAACATCCACTACTCTCCCAAACTACTTTCCGAAACACCAAACAAATTGGCCCTAAAATTCCCCTTTAGAAATTCCAGTATATAGTAAACATTCGATTATTTACAAATATGCTTCATGTCTGAGATTCCGACCAATCTTTTTACATTCACAAAATCTATAATGCAAAATTACTAAAGCTTCTTGCCTTGGCACTTTATAAGATGTTCATCCTTCAAAGAACTAAACCAATGTAACTCCAGTAGCATATCTAAATGCTACAAAAATTGAGAAAGCATGAAATTGTTTTTGTAATATATGTCGTACATTGCTAGATTTGTCATAACACATGGGATAAATTGTCACTTTTATTATAATACAAGGCGGGGAAATGTCACATATAAAAATATCAGAGAGACGGTGTGAAAAACTTTTATAAGATTTTATGGGGGTAAAGTGCTATTTTTTCAAATTACCGAAAAATAAATTGAACATTATGTATATTATAACGATGTAAATTGCCATTAACTCGTTGTGAAGATGTATTATGACGTTGTGAATATAGATGTATTATGACATTCTTACAGGAAAAATAATCAAATGATTCAAGAGTCAAGATTAAAGAAAGAAACATTAGAAGAATTATATTCAAAATGATTTGAGAAAAGGGTCAAAGAGGTAGTCAACATCCCATAATAATTCAAGAATTTAGACTTTGATTAGTGTCCGAAGAATCATTATGGATCAAGAAGTATTAAAGTTGGTTACCTTTGTGCAAATGAATTGAACCAGCAAGCATTGTCCTCTTTTATGACAACAGGAAACAATATTTCAAAAAAAAAAAAATATTGTTTGTAGTTGTAGAAATCACTATATACAATTTCCTCCTGCGAGGCTGCGATATTGATAAATATTACTGAAATGTAGTGTACAAAATTGTTGGCTCGTAGTATTTACATTATATTATTTATACTATAAAAAAAATATACATATAAATATAGATATGTATAACACTAAAAGAAAAGAAATCAATTTATTGTATAATACTCAAAGATTACGCATACATGTCTCATTCACTAGTGAAGGAAATTCTATCACGAATTTGGTCGAATTTGGATAAACTTCGATGAGAGTAACAAATAATTAAATGAATTTGATTAAACCAAATTTGAATAAGAATTTTCTGATTAATAAGAGCTCTTCAAGCATGGTACACATGAGATAAAGTGTAATCCTCTCTACATTTTTCTCTTTTTTAATATGTAATTAAAAAACAGACAACTAAAAAGTCATCATTTATTTTAAATGTATATTACAAAATATTTTTTTATTAATTATGGTTATTACTAACAAAAAAAAAAAGATATTCTTTACGTGTACAATGTCTCAGGCTGTTTGGGCCGCCAACAATTTTGTGGTTAGCTGAAAATTCGGCCCAAACATAAATGTGATCGATTGTGCCAAAATGGGATTATTGCATTTTTTGTGCAATAACTATAGCTCGCTGGCGTTTCTATCCCGTATCTTTTTGGACTGACACATTTAATGCAACAACTTCAACATTAGTGGTAATTTGGTGACAATTGAGGCTCAATTCTAAATTGGCCCGAAATCCCCCTTGTGCCGGCCAATTTTCATGTCACGTGGCCCTCCACATGGGATATAGTGCCAATTTTGGAATTGGACCTCAATTGGTATCAAAATTATCATCGATGTTAAAGTTGTGGTACCAAATATTTCAGGTTGAAAAGATACGGGATAGAAATGCCAGTGAGTTATAATTATGGTACAAAAAATACAATAATCCACATATTAATCTATATGACCATATTAATGTGTATCGATGTAATTTGATCCATATAATCATATTAATAATATGCAAGAAAAAATAAATCTTAGAACATTAAAATGAAAGAAAAATATCTTATTAATTACCGAAGTATAAAGATACGAATTTCATTTTCAGGAAGAAGTTGGTTTAATTTAGTGAATTAGAGTCAAATTAGTGTCTAACCTTTATTTTTTCATTTTTCTTTGTTTATTTCTTGTTGGGGTGATTTTTTATTTTTATCTACTTAAATATGAAATGTGATCGAAGTTATTTGTTAAGATTGATTACGCCATTGTTGACAAGGGCGGAAAAAACCTAGAGAGTTTTAGTTTGGGGGCGATATTTTTTCTAATAACAAACTCGATAATTTTTTTGTTGTTATAAAATGATAACTAGACGAGAATAAAGTAACGTTATATTTTTATCAAATAAAATGTGAAAAAATAAACTATTAAAAAAGTTTATCATGTGGATTAACAGGGATTATTGAATTTTTAGTGCCATAATTATAACTCGCTGGCATTTCTACCCCGTACCTTTTAAGGATTATTCACAACTTCAACATCAGTGACAATTTCGGTGCCAATTGAGGTTCAATTCCATAGTTGGCCCGAAATCCTCCATGTGCGGGCTACATGACATGAAAAAAGTGATTTGAGGCTAATTTTAAAATTGGACCTCAATTGACACAAAAATTATAACTAATGTTGAAGTTGTGGCCAAATGTGTCAGCCCAAACAGATAGGTAGAAAAGCCGGTGGGCTATAAAATGTGGCGCAAAAAACATGTAACAATCCCGTGCCAAAATATATCATACCAGTTCTAGGATTCACTAGAGCTCCTCCTAAATTCCCTAATTTTGGGCTGCCATAAGGGTTTCAGACAATATAAAATCCAGTTTTCTGCAATTGCAAAGAAATTACTGTGACGACGAGTTAACTTATAATATTATATTTAAAAGAAATTATTCGATTTTGGGAAAAACTTATCTCCTTGGTGGTATGGCTCGCGGTTCTGGAGGTAAGTGATTTTTTTGCTTTTATTTCTTTCTTTTTTCTTGGGAAATTGAGCGTCCGTTGTCTATAATTATGTTAATTATCTCGATGATCATTGATTGTTCTTTTACATAAAAAATTATTTAGTCTAATTTGTTTAAACTTGAAAGTTTAATTTACGATGGTAGTCTTCTTAAAGGTAGGGCTTTTACTGGTTTAAGATGTAGAAATGCTTGTAGTATCAATTCCCAATGATTTCAGTATTGGATCACAATTCCTGCATAATTGGTTTTATTTTTATTGTTCAGCACCTTGGGTAACCAAACCTTGTTTCGTTGTTCTTATTGATTTTGGCCTTTTATTTCTTTCAAATTCTTGCCTATATCTATTTCAATTAACATGCTTATTATTTATGTTGTTTTCAACATGTAATATTCACAGGGAGGTCTTCTGGACGTTCTTTTATAAGGAGACCAGGTTCTTCGAGTATTTCTGGGGTGGGGGGTAAGTTTGTTTCCATTCCTTAATTATTAGCTGGTGGTAAAACTCCATTGTTGTCTCTGTGGGATTGGTTAACACAAAAATATTCTCTAGAGTAGAAAAACTGTAATTTTGTAACTAGATTGATATAGTTATCCTTTATAATGAGCTATTAATTTAATTTTTTAATCTGCTATATAAATTAAATAGAACTCGTAATTAATCTTTTTAACGTAACTCATGTCTTAGAGCAACGCGGTCACTTTTTTAAAGCTGAAGTGTTTAATAAAGGCTATTCCTCTTCCTAATGAAATTCCAATGCTGCTCTTCATACTTAAACTGCATGCTATTTATTTCTCACAGCACATGTGATGGATGGCATATATATCAGGTTGTGAAGATGATAGTGCGTTGTCTTATCATGAGAGAAAGATGCGCCTTCCTTTGGAAGAAAGATGTCAAATAATCTCCGAGGCGTACGCAAAGGTATGTATGCTTATTATTGTTACTTTGATAACTCAATATCTCCAATGCATCTATAACTAAATTCTTGCCTTATCTTGGAACTCTTATCCTTTTTCCTCTTTTTTAAAGTTTAAATACATAATCAACATACAGGTAGAAAATAACTATTGTGCAGTTCTCCAGTAATTTGTTGATATAGGACCTTGTTTGATAGTTTTTAATTTTAATTGTTGGGAATGAGAGCTTTCTTCATAGGAGATCAGAGTCATATTAATTACTCATACATGGCCCCAAATCATTCAAAAAATATGCCTAACTAAGCTATGTTTGTGCTAGTTCTTTTCTTTGTTGATTAATAACAAAATGCTAATGAAAGAGAGCGCTAATGGGCTTCTTATCTTCTGTTTGCTCCTTTCTAATTCGCAATTTAGAGCATTCGAGAATCTGATGTTTTCCTTGCTGTTAGGCAGAAGAAAATGATGGTTGGGTGCCCTGGTAAGCTATTAGTTAAAAAAACATGTACTAAGCTATTAGTTAAAAAAGCATGTACTTCTGTTATCATCATCTCCTTTTCCTCTTGCCACAAAGTTTTCACTCTGAACTTCTGTTGCAGAAAAATACTTTGATGTTGATTCAATTGCAAAAAGAAACTTTAACACAAGTAAGTATATCAATTTCTTCTTCTCAATCATGTGTGTGTCGGAGGGATAAAAGAGTTGGTTAGTGTTTTATCTTCACACTTTAGTGGATGTTTTGTGATTTTATTCATTCAAATCTATGTAAAACTACTACTATTCTGTAGTTCCCTTAATAAGTGTGCCTCATGTTTTGAAAAATAGTTAAATTTCTCTGGTTTGCATATATTCATCTTAGTCCTAGAATACAATTTTATAATTTTTTTTTTGGGGGGTGGGGGGTGGGGTGGTGGTTGTTGTAACATAGCCCTTTATTTCTAGGGATTTTGACGGATCTTTATTATCTCAATATGTAGAAATCTTGTTTGATTTTTTATATAAATAAATATTAAATAGGAAAAAAATGTGGAAATAGTGACTGATCCTTTTAAAAAAGATATTTTTTTCTTTTGAAATTCATATATCAGCGTACATGAGGAAGTAAGAACTCAACTATAGAGCTATGAAAAACATCTCTCACTCTCTATATATATATGTGTATATATGTATATATATATATATATATATATATATACATATATATATATATATATATATATATATATATATGTATATATATATATATATGTATATATACATATACATACATATATATATATATTACATATATATAGATACATATATATATATACATATATATATACATACATATATATATATATAACCATCTTGCCACTTGCAAGCGGTTTACTCTCTCTTTTTGAGTCATTCCTCTTATAAGTTGCTAGTCTACAGTCTACACGTATGCTACGTGAAGAAGACATTTCTTATAATATTCGTTTTTACCCTTCTCTTATATGTCTTGTATTTTGCTTTGTTCTGTTCATTTGTTGAATGAGATGTACTTACTAAATATGTTGAATCTTACTATCTCTCGTGATTTGAGTGTTGAAACAAAGTGATTAAATATGATTGTAGTGTTTAAATTACTTGTGCAGACACATATCTGAGTGTTTAGTATTTGCTAAAAGCTATACTTTTATGCACTTTACTTTAAAAGAGGAGCACTCCATGCTTTTGCATTCTACGCTCCTAAAAAAAGTGTATTTACATGTAGATATGTAATGAGTATGGATTTTATGTATGTTCACTTACTCGTAATGTTTGTGAACAAGTTTGTCCCTGGCGGTCATGTTGGTTGGAGGATATTATTTATATTGTTATCCAGGATGGTGAGGAATATATATACACCGCTTCATGTTTGTTTTACTCATTTAGCTCATCTATTGTTGCATTTTTTTTATACTTATTACCATAAATTATATTTGCATATAAAAAAGCTTCCAAATATGGTATGCATGCTATAAAATTTATCGCACTAAATAGAACTAGTAATCTCTTCAATGTAACATATGTCTGGGAACAAGGCCGTGATAACCATGTCACTATTTTCAGCTGAAGTATTTAATAAAGGTTGTTCCTACTTTGTAATGAAATTTTGATGCTTCTTCATACTTAAACTACATGCATTCTATTTCTTTCAACACATGTAATGACATATCTCGCGATAAATAAATACTTAAAACTTCATATTTTTCCAGCTTATTTAGAAGAAGAGAGGTTGGATAATGAAAAGAGGCTAATGCGCTGGCCTTTGGAGCTCAGATGTAGCCTTGTCTCCGATGCGTACGCCCAGGTATAAATCTAAAACTAAACTATTACCTTCTTTTAGGACTCTTATATGTCCTTTTACCTCCTTTTTAAAGTTTAATTACATGATCAACATACAGGTAGAGCTATTAAACGCGAGCTTACCCGGATAACTTGCATTCATCTTTAAAGATGAATGAGAATATTCCTTCATATATTCAATATTCTGATTCCCAACAAGTGACTCCCAATTATATAGGTGTAGGTCAGACCCAACCAAACAAATGCTAAATATTTGGAAGCTTTTTTATATGCAAATATACTGTAGAGCACAAAATAATGCTAAAAAATAACTTATATATATATATATGTATATGCAGAAAAAATAGGATTACTCTCCTTCCGATAAGAAACTTATTTATTTGTGCTTCAGAAGTGTAACTAAGTTATGTTTGGGCTAGTTTCTTTTCTTTGGTAGCTAATATGTAATAATGAAAGATAGCACTAATTTGATTCTTATCTTCTGTCATAGGGAATTCGAGAATCTGAACCTTACTTAGCTGCTATGTGCAAGAAACTGTCGGTTGGGTGCCCTGGTAAGGTTTATCAAGTTCAAAAGGCATCTACTGTGACCTGTTGTTTTCATCTTCTCTTCTCATGTTGCCACAATTTTTACTCTTTAACTTCTGTTCCGTTGCAGAAAAATACTTTGATATTGCCATGTCTTCAATTGCTGACAAAAGTAAGTATATCAATTTCTTCTTCTCAATCATGTGTTTCTGTAGAGGGATAAAAGAGTTGGTAGGTGTTCTATCTTCACACTTTAGTGTATGTTATATCTTTTTGTTCATTTGAACCTATCTAATACTACTACTATTCTGTAGTTCCTTAATAACTGTCTGTGCATAGTATGAACAATAATTAATTTCTTCTGGTTCAAAAACATGCATCTTAATGGCGATATACTCTTCATGTAGAGAGATAACCTTGGGGCCTAGTTATACAATTTTATTAGAAATATAGTATTATCTTAATACGTATAAATCTTGTTTTCTCGAGTGTGTCTATAACGATTTTTCCTTTGGCTAAGGGGTTATTACATATTCCTTCAATTTTTGTTTTGTTTTTTTGTTTTTTTTTATCCGCGTAGGTTGAATTTCCTTGAAAGACGGATGCAGGAGGAATAAGGATATAGTATATGAAGAGGTTTGTACATTGGATTTATTTCTTTATCATGATATGACGAGAAATTATAAGTATTTAACCTATCGGGTTGACTTTTAAGGGATGAAGATGGAATAATATAAGATGTCCTGATTTCGTTCCTTAGGGAATTGTTGTCATGAATTGCAGAATGTTGGAAGATAAGCAGAAGGCTCTCCTGCTACTATGTATTTGAAAGATTATGTTCGTCATTTAGTTTAACTTATACTATCTATCGGACCTATAGCCCGGACTCCCTAATTTGGGAAACTATTTATACACTGTTTTACCATTTAGTCTGTAATTTATTTCCGTTTTAGTAAAATTCACATATTTCCCCTGAGTTTCTCAACCTCTTTCGCAATCTGCTGATGGTTCATTTAGAAACAAATTTCGGCAAAACTAAAAGGGCCATTGCAAGCCATCTGCAAGAAAAAATTAACTGGGCTCAAGAAACAATGACTGCAGAATTAGAACTACCTAGTTTACATAAAGTCAGTCTGAATTCTTGGCTGCTGAAACTTCGATCAGCAACTAGGGAAATAATGTGTCTGCCCCGGTGGATTCAATCCACTGGGGTGTTGGATGAGGGACAAGTGTTTATGAGAGGATAATTTTTTGTCCTCTTATGCACATGTGTTTATCTTCCAACCTTTATGGATATAATACACCTGTGTCGGATGAATGTAACTCAACAACTAGATCGTCTACACCACCTCCTATATGTGCAAAATAAAATCTTTTTGATGTGACTACTTCGCTTCATAGATATTACACATTAAGTTTCTTGAATTCATTAACGCAAAGAAAGAATTAATTAAAAAACATCTTCAATGTTTAGAGAGATCTATAACAAGTGAGCTCGTGGAGCGGTGCAAAATGTCAATTATTCGCCAAAGTGATATATTTTAGTGGTGTAAAATGTCAATTATTCAATCTCGGGAAGCGGGAGAGAAATCACAAAAAAATTATGTATAATGTAAAAGAACACTTTACACCGTAATGAAAATTTTAAAGAAGCAATTTTTCTTCATCGGTCTGAGTCTCGGAGAGTGAAACTCACTTGCCCAAATTGAGAATGTGCATGAAAAATATTTTTGTAATATATGGCGTACATTGCTATATTTTTCATAACACATGAGATAAATTGCCACTTTTATTATGATACAAGTGGGAAAATGTCATATATAAAAATATTAGAGAAATGGTGTGAAAAACATAAGCATACGTTCAAGTTCTTTAATATTTATTATTTATTAATACTAAAAAACAATGTACAATGAATTTCTAATGAAATGATACGGGATTTTTTTTTTCTTCTCAAAAGCGCACGAGAGTTTCAAAAACCCATACTATATTTCTCTTAAAAAAAGTAAAATATTGAACCGTTATTTCATTAAATTAAATATTTAAAAGTGGGACTAAATTCATGCAAAATGATAAATTCGGGACGAAATTCGGCGAGTTGATATAGTTTACGAAAAACCAAAACTTGTAATTAGTTTGGGACGAAATTTGCATATTATATAATTGTTCTTGCTAAAATTCGCAACATCATGACATGCAAGCCGCCAGGTGGCAATTTAACGGACACGTGCGTAATTTTCGTCTCATTATTAATGGTGAGACGATATTCCAAAAAATATTAAATTATAAGACGAAATTGGGTGAGGTGATATAGTTTGGCACGAAAACCCAAAAATGCTAATTAATACTCTCACTTAATAATGATATTAATAAAAAATATTCTAATACAATATTTAAAAAAGCATAATAAAAAAATTGAATAAAGTTTGTCAATACAATTCTTAATATTTTTTATAAATTTTTCAAGAATTTAATGTTCACTGGTGTATATGTATATTTATGTATTTCAAATTAGTCTTTTCAAGAATGGGGTTGAATATCAATTTTGTTCACATAATTTATTATTAAATTTTAAAAACATACCCTTACAATTTAATGGGATTCAACACCTTAAAAGAGCTAATAGATAATTATCACCTTCAAATTACATTAACTTAAATTAATTAAATGAAGCAGTTAATTAAATAAATTAATCTATACTCATGACGACTGTTCAAATTAAAACCATTTAATTAATTAAATGAATCATATAGAAGTGCTACATTAATGACAAAGTTATAGAGAGAGACGTGCTACATTATTAAAACCATTGGGTCACATACTTATTAACCCAAATGTAGCTAGGTTCGTCAATTGAGTTTGCATATTTGTGTAGATTTACATAATTTTGTTTAATTAAATTAAAATGTATTAGATGTTACATTATTAACCAATTGTTGGGGTTCACCCGAGTCATGAGCCTTTAATATTCACTCACTTTTAATTTTGATGAAAAGTTTTAGTTTTTTATTTGTTTTATGAATTGAAGTAGTTTGAAAAATTCGGTTACTAAGGGTAACTAAATGATTTCTTAAAAATCAATTAGCAAGAAATCGAAAAGATGTTAGGATAGTTAAAATAATCTAACAATAAAAAATTATGTAAGACGATTAAATAATATTGAAAAAAAAAATAACTTAAAAAAGGGAACAAAATCACAGACCTTGTTTCGGCAGCTGTAGAATTTGGGTGGAAAAGGTGAGGAAGAAAAGACATATCTATGGAAAATAAGGGGGTAAATCTTAGGTTAGAATATTTCAGGGGTATTTTCGTACTTTAGCAGCAATTATTGAGTGGCAGTTTTGTAAATTTTTATCTTCTTGATTTTGAACTTGAGACCTATTGTATTTGTGTCCTAATTTTATGCAACAGCATAATATATTGATTATTTTGTTGCTTTGTATTTAATGCTGCATCTGAAACTCTGTTTGGGTTTCTTTTCATAATAATGTTGGAATTTCTTGAAATGTTGTTACTTAAAGTAGCTTGGTTTTTATTATATGTTAGTTTTTTTTTATTTTTTTTATTTTTTTTTATTTTTATGATCCAGGTGTCCAAGCTTATACCAGACTAAACCTGGATTCTCAGAACCCTTGATCTAGAACCCTAAAGGATGTAAATCGCGGGATGTGCCTCCACCAAGCCTCGGAATCCCACTATATTGTTGTATACTTTGGGCACAAAGGGGTATTGACCACAAATGACCCTTAGACAGACTCATGATAATGCTTCCATCCAAGTTCCAAACGGAATTCGAACCCCCCACCCTTGCCGCTGGAGCAAGCCTTATGAATTGTTGGTTAGTATGAAATGTGATTAATGTCTTGTATAAGCCATGAACTATGATATTTTAGTCTTGTTTGTTTTACAAAAGAATTGTGTTTGCTCTTTTCCGGCTTTGTAAACATTAGTATGATTTCTTTGTGTTTGTTAGTAATGGAGATAATTGCACTTGTGGTACTAAATTATATGCCGATTCTTACTTGTGGTACCATAAAAATCGAGGCTGACACATTTGGTACCACAATTTAAGAAATCGAATCACTTTTGGTATCACCGTTAAAAATGGACATTAATTAATGACGTGGCAGTTAAGTGTTATTGCAAAATTGATATCATTACTTATGTTGACTGACAATTCTACGCCATAACATTCAAGTTGGCAAAATAATCCCATTTCTTCAAATTTACTGATAATTTTAGTCCACATTGTTGTCCAATTACAAAATTGGCTGGAATAAGACACGTGCGGAACAATTTGGAGATTTTACTTATTATATTTACATATCTATTTAACTAATTTGATTTTGTTAACAATATTTGATAGATCAAAGAATACTTTATTATAAATTCGACAAAAAATCAAATAAAAAAATATTTTTTTTAGAATCTATAATTAATATATTTAATATTTATTGAAATAATAAAGTTATATAATACTAACAAAATAATTATAATTTAAAAAAAATTTAACCGTGCGTATCTTATTCGAGCCAATTTTGAAATTGGGCAACAATGTGGACTAAAATTATCAGTAAATTTGAAGATATGAGATTATTTTACAAACTTGATATATTATGGGGTAGAATTGTCAGTCAACATAAGTAATTATATCAATTTTCCAATAACACTTAATTACCACGTCATCAATTAGCGTCCATTTTTAACTGTGGTACCAAGAGTGATTCGATTTCTTAAATTGTGGTACCATATGTGTCGGCCACAAGTTTTATGGTACCACAAGTAAAAATCGGCATATAGTTTGATACCACAAGTGCAATTCTCTCGTTAGTTATGTCTCGAATACTCCGTGATTTATCAGCGATGCATTTCCCTTGAAGAATGAAAGCCATGAAAGCTAAGATTCATGAAGACTTTCTAAAGGAATGTTTAGAAAAAATGGAATTGAATTTAATCACATGCGATCATATAGGGTCTATTTGGATGGATTTTGGCTTGGTTTCGCGGGTCTCGGTTTAAAAAAATAGTTTTGGTGGTTTCGATGAAACCTTTGAGACCTCATTTGGATGGATTTTGGATGTTGGGTTTTGTGGTTTGAATAAATTGAAACCCCACTTGGATTGATGTTGGGGTTTAGGGGAAAAAGTAGGTGGTAAGTGTCAAATAAATGTCTTTTTTAATGACATTTGGGGGAAAAAGTAGATGGTAGGTGTCAAATCAATATTTTATAAATTTGAAGAGTTTGAGTGTGAGTTTTTTAATAGGTTTTTGATGGTTTTATGGGTTTGACGAAAACTCATTTGAAAGAATTTTAAATCGATCTCGCGAAACCCGCGAGACCGGGCCAGAAGCCATCCACATACACCCGTAGACTATGGTCAGATTTATATTGAAATGAATGATAAAGAGCATGAGAAAATTATGGCTGAAATAAATGAGATCAAGAAATATGTTAACATGGTAGACAAAAAATTATCAAATTCTTCTTATGATACTGTGATGAGGATTGTAACATATGTTGTGTTACCAACTTTAGCTTCAAACTATTTTCTTCACGGAAGTGATTTTGCTTTTAACATTTACAAGCATGGTGTTCCCGGCGCTATAGCTACGGCTCGTGGCAAGGTGACGGTGGCAAACGATATAGAGGCCCAACTATTTGACAAATCCATATATGAAGAAGCAAAGTAGCTTCGAGAAATTGTTGGCTAACATGAGCGGTTGGACAAATTCGAATGATGTTACATTCCAAGAGCAATATTAATTCGAAAATTTATGTCTTCTTGTCATCCTAAATTTGTATTTGTTCCTTTTATCTGCAGAAAAATTTCATTAATTAGTATGTAAAGAGATGGATTTTGAAGTGGTGAATAAGAATTGTGGAATTGTGGATATTTATTTAATTTTGTATTCCACTTGGCAAATTTTAGTTACTTCATTGCTTTAAAAAATAAATGGCATCCTCTCATTTTACCAACTGTTTCAATTTTTGCTCGGATATTTTTGAATGATTGGATATATGTGGATGAAAGACTGCATAAATTTGGAAGGACTATTTTTCCTAAATGTCAATGATGCAATGCTTATGAAACTCTTGGTCATGTTTTTTTGGGAAGGGGGTTTGGCTAGGGAGGTGTGGGAATATTTTGAAAATTCGTTTCATGTCCCAGCTATTACAACTGATAACCCTAGACAAATACTTTTGGATTGGGTTAATTCTTCCAGTTTTTGTACCCCTGGTCATGTTAGACCTGTTTTGGCCTTGGTACATTTTATGGAATTTATGGACATGTAGGAATAATGCTAAGTATAATGGAATGAATTTTCATCCTCATGTTTTTATTCAAAAAATCATTGACAGTCTTTATGTCACCTAAGGTGAAGCCTAAAAATTGGAATGGTGACCCCGATGTTCTAAAATTGTGGGGTGTGGTTGTTAAACCTCTTGACCCACTAAGTCACTTTGTCTTGGTCAGATGGATTCAACATCTACACAATTGTTTTAAGCTCAATACTGATAGTTGCAGTAAAGGAAACCTTGGAGAAGGGGGTTTGAATCTACTGTATATTGGTGTAACATCACCTGTTACACGTGGATGACTGACGCGCGCGTCCAAGCTATATATTTTTTTTATTATTTTTGTTTAAAAATTAATTAATGTAAATGTGTAAAAAATATATATAAACTTTTTAACACTTATTAATTATGATTTAATGTTTTCTTAAAAAAAGAAACTTAACCATAATTTTGAAAAATATAATGTTTTCTCCTTCATATTTATACTACTAGAAGACCACTCAAACACTATTTTCAAATCAACGTGAGATAAAAACTTAATTCTCCTTATCCCACATTGGTTTGAAAATAGTGTTTAAGTGATCTTTAAGTAGTATAAATATGAAGGAGAAAGCTTTATATCTTTCAAAAAAATATAGTATGAATATAAAAATATGAATTAATTATATTTATTATTATTGCAACTTAATTTAATACAATTTAAAAATTAATTAAACAACTTAACATATGCGATTACTAAGAATCACCTAATTTGAAAATGGTCCGTGTGTTGCCCACAAGTGTTCGACTAAATCTTTTTTCAATGGCTATTGACTTCTTTATTTCGAACATTTCCACGACACATCATATATAATTCCAAGTCGATGTCGCTTGATCTTGTGGATAATTCTACGGTTATTATTATTATTATTATTATTATTATTATTATTATTATTGTTGTTGTTGTTGTTGTTGTTGTTATTATTGCTGTTATTATTATTGTTATTGTTAAGTGAGAGTGGGGAAAGTTTAAAATTAAAATAAATGTTATGGATTGTTGATTCGATTGACAGACTATGCAAGGCAGACAAGCATGAGGGTGCTATTGCCTGCTTTGGTTGGAGATGGCCTTAACTCCGAACACTTCAAGTCCCACCACCTCCGTATTTTTCTCTTTTCACCTATATCTCACTGTCTATGTATATTGTTTGGATCTCTGATGTGTTGTAGGAATTTGGTGGAAGATTGGTGGGTAGGAAAAATTATGGCCGATCTGGGGTTGGGTGGTAGGAGGAATGGAGGCCGACGGTTGAGGTGGTGTTGACTGGTGGCCATGGAGGCGGGTCTGCAATCTATTTTTGTTGTATAGGAATGGAGTACTCCCTCCGTTTCAAAATATCCGTCTTTTCACATGTATGCACACAAATTAAAAAAATCATTGAATATAGCTGAATTCTAAGAAGAAAAAAACGAAAAAGACTAAGATACCCTTTTAATTAATTATCCTCCACTAATGTTTGAGAAAATTTATGAGCATAATTAAAGGGCAAAAATGAAAAAAGAGTAATTAATGCTTTATTGAAATTCTAAAGTGATAGATAATATGGCACAAGAAAAACTTTTCAAAGCGACAGATATTATGAAATGGAGGGAGTATTATTTAATTTCGTAAAGTGGGAGAAAAAAAAGTAATCTTGTGTGATTTGTTTTTTTTTAAGTTGATGCACTTGGACGCATAGCATAAATCTATGATGTGTAACAGGTGATGTAACATTAATATTTAACAGGTTATCTGAAGCGCGTATAGTGTATGTTATATAAAAAAATTGAATACTTGCTTTACATGAAAGTCAAAATTAATATAGTATTAATTTACATTTGCCTTTAGTTAAAGCGTCATCCAACAGTCAAGTTGTAGTTCCAACAAGAGCTAAAAAACTTGAGTTTGGCTCTTCCCCACCATAAAACCCTCTTAATTCACAACTAAAACTTAACTAGGAAGCTGAATATCATCAATAGTGTTTTTCAAATTTGACTAGCAATGTTGGGCATATGTGGATGCCAAAATTCTTCAAAATTAGTTTTCGTCAGACCAATAAAACTAATCACAAACATATTCAAAAACTCATACTCAAATTCTTGAAATCTATAAAATTTTGATTAGACACCTATCACCTACTTTTTCCTTCCCAAACTCTATAAAAAGTATTGATTTGATACTTACCACCTATTTTTTCCCAAAATCCCAACATTCAAACCCAATTTAAGAGGGGTTTTAGCTTTTCAAAATCACAAAACCTAACATCCAAAACCTAACCAAATAGAGTTTCAAAGATTTCATAAAAATTACCCAAATCATTTTTTTGAAATCGAGATTCGCAAAACCAAACCAAAATCCTTCTAAATAGGTTGATTACATAGCTAAGTGTACGCATTGCATTCACTGAGGAAAAAAGGCGCCAATACTTATGTACAATAATAATAGGGATTTTTGCACGTCACCCCCCAAAAAAGTTTCATTTTCGCACTTTCCCCCCTATGATTGAAAAAACATGACAGTACCCCCTAGAAGTTGATAAGTGAGTGCACTTTGCCCCCTGGTCAATAATTTGTTGGATTTCAAAGGGCAGAAATATAAATTTGGGGTTTAGTGCAATAATTTTAATCTTTTGGGGGGCTAAGTGTACAAAATATTATTAATTTAAGTTATTAAAATATTAACATTTCAAAGCAAATTTTCATAGAATTCTTTACCTTGATAAATCACATCGTAATCTAATTTTAGTCTTATAACATATTTTTTATTTTAATTGTTTTACTTTCAAACTTCTTTGATTTGATTAAAACATTTTTAAAATAGAGATGATTTATTTGTAACAAAAATAAATAAATAATTAGGACTAATGAAAATTTAATTTTTTTAAATTTGAATTTTCGTATAAAAATATAACTAAATATTTTTTATTTTTTTAAATTGCAAGTCACATTTGGATATTGATTAGTGCTTGAAAATGCACTTAAGTTGTTCTTATTTTCTAAATAAATCAAGTTTTAATTTGATATTTTCATGAAATTATTAGAAATTATTGTGATTAGAAAATATTTAGTTTTGATTTATTTTTATAGGAAAATAAAATATGAACCCCGGAATATTTAGCTTTCTCAAATTGTACAAGTACCAAAAGCATGAGTTGAAGCAAGGAAAGATTCAAGGAAGTATAGTAGTGCAAGAACAACAAAGAAGGAATCTGCCAGAAATATTGCTGCTCATTCCAAGGACTATAACTCTCGTAAGGAAACTCCTATGAAGCTGAATTTCGGATATGTTATAGAGGAAGGAGTTAGCTATGCTACAGACTTTACGGATCTGGATTTGGAGTTCGGAGCACAAAGATACATGTTTTTCAAATATGTCGCGCATATCAGAATTTACCATCCGCGGGAAACGCGATCTTTGTCCTAAAGTGATTAGGAAACTTGCCTAAGTCCTTTCCACACGAGGATTATGCCTCCTAAACATCTTCCTACTCAATTTCTACCTCCTAAACATTCTCCTACTTGAATTAGGCCTCCTTAACACCTATATATAGTCCTAGAATTGCACATCTTGGAACACACAATTCTTAGTCTTAGTTACAATTCTCTCTCAAATCATTATCATATTTTCTCTCTAGAACTTGTGATAATGATTAGCAAATTAGGCTAGAGTTTCTTTGGTGAGGTTAGAGATGAACTTATATGCGTAGTGATCTTATTTGGATTCGTCTTCAAGGTTTTGTAAGTTTTATAAATTTGAGTAATTTACTCTTCTTCAACTATTTTCATCAATTCTTATGTTAATACAATTGTTTTATAAATTTTCATATAAATCTAGTCAAGCTCTTTTTATGTGAGAATCTTTATGATATAATTATATTGATATAAGTCATTCGTTTTATGGGTAGTCTTTTAATGCAATATGCCTTGGTATATAGTATGTTTTCGATTTCTCATAAGATGATATTTTGTGCGAATTCTAAAAGCAAGAAAATTATTTACTCAAATACATTAGAAATAATGTGTTTTTCAATTCTTTATCTTCCAATTGATTGTTTGGGATGTGAAACTTTCAATTGAGTAATTTTATGAATCAATCCAAATAAGTGAACGAAGCATATAAGGGATTCTTGATATCTTACCGTTTTAATTATCGTATTTTTCAACAACCAAAAATTCACTTTTCTTTAAGTTTTCGTAAAATCAAATCACTTCGTCAATTTAGTTTGTTTATTTATCTCTATAGCTACTTTGTCTACTAACCTTTTTAGCTTATCTTAGTCATCTCCTCGTGGATACGACCGCCCAATCTATTTTACATCGATCGCTTTGTTTCGACAAGTTTGGGCGTAATCAGATATTTTAAAATTTTGTGCACTTAATCCCCTTAAAGTTGTTTGTTATTGCAGAAAACCCCTGAGTGACGTTTTTACCCTTTGAAAATTACTTAAAAATGACTAGGGGGCAAAGTGCACTCATTTATCAACTTATAGGGGGCACTCTCATATTTTTTCAATTATAGGGGGGAAAGTGCGAAAATGGAACTTTTCTAGGGTGTGACGTGCAAAAATCCCATAATAATATTCCGTTTAAGTTTTTGATTGTGTGTATGGTAACTTCTATTGTTGGTAATAGGGGTCATAAACTACATTTAATTTATGTTTAACCCTAGATATTGGCATTGATTGATGAGTCCCATCAATTTACGAACTTCTCAACAAATCTAATAGCAGTGTCCCAATTCAATTAAACACCTTCCTACACACCCACAATTAATTCACGCTTACACATTACTGAACAAAAGCAATGGCAAGAAATCCAAAACCCAGTCAATCCTTTTTCAAGGTCATGGTCAACAACTTCACCCGGAAACTCGTACGTATTTTTTTGTAATTTTTATATTTCATAATAATATTGTAATTCAAACATGGTTTTTTTTTTAATTTCTTTCTAGAACTACTTCTATTTATTGCAGCGACTGCCTGTTGCTTTTGTGAAGACACACGCTGAGATTCTCCCTGAAAATGCCAAACTCAGAACAAGTTCGGGTGAAACCTGGAACGTGGAAATTGAACAAAGGGATGACGAGCAATATTATTTCACAGGGGGCTGGAATAAATTTGCGGAAGATGCAGGACTGGAATTCGGAGAATTTATAACTTTTATGTTCTCTGGAAAATCTGTGTTTGATATTTCAGTGTTTGGAGTAAATGGGTGCGAAAGGAAAATCTCGTGCAGTGATTTACTGGATGAGGACTCAGGGTCGGACCCAGATCCTGATTCCCCCCCCCCACCCCCCCCCCCCCCCACCCCCCCCCCCCCCCACCCCCCCCCCCCCCCACCCCCCCCCCCCCCCACCCCCCCCCCCCCCCACCCCCCCCCCCCCCCACCCCCCCCCCCCCCCACCCCCCCCCCCCCCCACCCCCCCCCCCCCCCACCCCCCCCCCCCCCCACCCCCCCCCCCCCCCACCCCCCCCCCCCCCCACCCCCCCCCCCCCCCACCCCCCCCCCCCCCCACCCCCCCCCCCCCCCACCCCCCCCCCCCCCCACCCCCCCCCCCCCCCACCCCCCCCCCCCCCCACCCCCCCCCCCCCCCACCCCCCCCCCCCCCCACCCCCCCCCCCCCCCACCCCCCCCCCCCCCCACCCCCCCCCCCCCCCACCCCCCCCCCCCCCCACCCCCCCCCCCCCCCACCCCCCCCCCCCCCCACCCCCCCCCCCCCCCACCCCCCCCCCCCCCCACCCCCCCCCCCCCCCACCCCCCCCCCCCCCCACCCCCCCCAATGTATAATAAGCCTTGCCAGTTTTATGTACAAAAGACAACAAACTTTTAAAGTTTTCATTTAGATTTAAGATTGTCGGTCTAATGTTCAACTAAAAGTAGAGTTGCACTTCACCATTATAAACCATGATCATGACTAAGAATCGATCATCTTTAGAAGAAACGCAGTCTCCATTGCTGACTCCTTGCATTGCAAATATCTGTTTTCCTCGACTATATCAGTTGTTAAATTAAGCAGAACCGGGCGTCTAGGATCATAAATAGTATATTCCCTCACTCGTGCGACCCATTTTGCTGCTTCCCAGACCCCAAACCTGATAATAATCAATAAAAAAAAATTTGTTGAATCTTACAAAAAAAATTAAATTATTCTCAAGACCTTAAAACACTTTAATTCTTCCAAACTAAAATCTAAAACCATCCAATTGATGGATACAAATTACATTTGCAGAAACAAACATAAGCTGATAAAATTACCTTGTGTTAAAAGATGATGTCACCAGAACGGCAGGGTATAGTACGTCTTTCTTGATATTATCATACGGAGAATATTCACGAATAGCACGAAAATCTTCAATGTCCCCAGGGTAGCCAAACTCCTCATAGTCAGTCGGAATTAGTGGTAATATAGGTTTCAGAAGGGTGTTACTTGGATCTAAAAACGGAACCTAAACAAGGAATTAAAAAAATATTATACTACTATGTGTCAAATATTTCACATTTTAAGCTCAATTTCAAAATGTTAAAATGTGTTCGAGTTTGAATCACCTTCAACACAGCAGCTCGAAATAGATCCGGATCAAAGTTGATAGCTGAAGCAACCAACAATCCACCAGCACTGTATCCCCAGCCACCTAGTTTGGTTTCTTGCACAAACTCTCTTTCAATCAGAAACTTAGCACAAGCTATATAATCTTTAACAGAATTTAGTTTCTTTGTTCCCCTGCCATCCTGATACCATTTTTTACCTCCACCTCCTCCACCTCTGGATATTAAGATCATTGAAGGAGTCAGATTAAGGCAATTAATAGTTCAGCTCGTCTTTTTGAAATAAAAACTATACGGAACCTGATCTCGGTATACCAAGTGTTTTGTATTGGCGAAGTCCTTACTGTTTATATAGAGTGGTTTACCAAACCGTGTACATTCCTAATAAGAACATTAAAGTAAAGATATAGAGTGATGAATAACAAACCTAACATCGGCATTTGCGATGACCCAACCACGATCAAGAAGGCTTTTAAGCTCATTTCGCCACCGTTTGTCGAGTATCTCACCGTATGCTCCATGTCCATGAAGTAATCCTGGACTTTCACCATTTTTTCTCCTGTGGCGTGAATACAATATAGTCAGAGGAACCAAAACCCCATCATGTGAAGGGACATCATACTCTTCACAGGCATAATACTCAGATAGATCATTCCATATGCGATCATCATCAGCGTCCCTGCTAGAGAAGTTTTTGGAGATTGATGACTTCTGACTACTGCTAACAGAAGATGCTGATCCATATAAAACTCTTGTTCTTTCATGAAGCAAGTTTTGCTGTTGAATAATAGTCCATTTTCCATTTATTACATCATAATCAACTATTGCATCTGGCATCTGGGAAAACGAAAATAAAATTGTATAATTAAGCTTTATAGGAAAAAATTGATACTAATTATGTCTTGGACAAAGCAACTTCCCCACGTAACAAGGACCATATAATTAAGAATAATATACAAAACCTAACTAAATTTAAATGAATTGCTTTTACTACTAGAAATTAATGTACAAGGGCAAAAAAGATTAATTGAATCACCATTTACATACCACAGGTGATGTTATTGTAAAGCGCATGGTTGAAGAATAGAAGTCATAATTTGGTCCTGGCAATATTTGGGATACGTGATCTGGAAGTGGCAAAATCTGTAGATTGAAGTCTTTGAGACGAGCTCCTGCCTGCCAAATCAGTAAAAGAAACTTAGAAGTACTAAATTTAATAGCTATGGTGCCACCGTGCCAGATAAATGTGACACTTAATATAGCTAGTGTTTATGTAATTGAAACTTCATCCATAACATCACATAACATTAAATGAAGGAGAAAAGTAGATGGCCTATTTACATGAACATTAGTGTGAGATCATAAACTAGTATCAAATATTCAAATGGAAACATACAAACAATAGTAACAACATCAATTAAACTTGGAATATATTAGATGTTTATTCTAAAGGATTAGAAGGATGTGATACCTTTGCATTACTCAGAGGTAGAGAAATCGAACACAGTCTATACTTTCGTCCTTCTCTTACAATAAGAACCAAATGTGACTCACAGAAATCAACATCCTCAATAGCCCACTGTTGGTCATCGACGAAAACATTCTGCAAATGATCATGGAATAAGATTAAGGAACGTGATTGAGAGAATTACAAATATATAAAAGGTATGGAAATCATGCTAACCTCCCACTTCCTTGGACTGCAGGAAGAGACAACAGGACTACGTAATAGGTAATGGTGATCAACAGGTTGGCCATTCTTAGCAGCGTCTGTAAAGAGGAAAAGATATCCTTTATGATGCTCAATGATACAATGAGCATTTGACTCACATTCCCAGACGAGTGTCATTCCAGATAAAGGATCAGCTGCATTTATTAGAAAGACCTAGTCGTGGGTCGCTAATATAAAAAACCAGCTCATAAGAAAATAGTTAATCCGGCTGAAAACATTTTTGTGGAAGTACCTTGGATGATGAGGTCGAGAATGCATTCACTGTGAAAAACTGAAAATCTTTAGTATGCCTTATGTTCAGATGAACATTTTCTTGAGGTTCCTCTAAGAGCAATACATCTTCATCGTTTGAACCAATAAAGCTGCAGTAGATCCTGAGAAAAATAGGATGCCAATTTAACTCTTAGAAACCCATGGAACCAGAGGAAATTTATAACATGTCACAAAACAGAATACCAACCTAAATGGCCTCTTATTATCATCGGTGACTACATAAAGTAACGATCGCCCATCTTTGGCCCAAGCAACACCAGAAACTCGGTCTGCTTGGGGCTTATTACAAAGTGACCCAAAATTCAAGTCTCTAACAGATAACTTAAAGTAACCATTATCCTTGTCATACATAGTATATGCAAGATAACGGTGATCGGGTGACACTTCTGATAGTTCTTCATAAGCATACCCTGTTCATTTATTCCAAAAATAAAATCCCAGAAAGTTCAAAGAAAACAACATAGATGGTAATAGTAAAACCAATTAGTGGAAAACATATAATACCTCCAAATCTCTCAGCTTCTTGATTGTGATCGAGCAGGATCTGATCTATCTTTTTACCAGATGTGTAATCAAAACCAGCTGATGGAGATTTAAAAGACATAAGCTCTTCGTGTAAGCTAGCTAATCTTCTACATAATACCGGATACTGTTTTCCTTCTTCAACTCTCCTATAGTACAACCTACTCTCATCATAAAGACAAAGAAAACAAACAGTTAAACTCCAACTTTGAACAAAACAGAAGAATAGTAAATTCATCACTTCCAAAAATCATAACTCAACAAGTTCCACTCGATTCCTAAACACTTCTAAGATTCCTAAATCAAATTATAAGCCATATGAATTGGAGGGACGAAGTTATCAAGATTGATCAAAATGCATACAAATGCATCTTCAAAAAGTTTCTAAAATTTAACTAACTTAAATATACCAGAGAAACGAAATCTTAATTACCAAGGACCCCAGTGTAGAGGAGGGGTAGAGACCTCGGCGGCGAGGCGAGAGGCCATCTCCGACTGGAGCTTGGACTGAAGACGTTCCGTTTCGGACATGACAGCCTCTGTGTACTTCTCCTCCTGCTCCATGTAAACTTCCATGTGCCGCATAGCCACTCTGTCGTCGAGTTGAGACATCCATCTGTACGGATCCTCCCATGACTCCCCGTGCAAACTGGTTGTCACCGGCTTTTTGGGGGGCTTCGGCGGAGAAGGTGGTGCCGGCGGTGGCTGGGCCTTCTGGGGCTTGTAATTGGCGAGTTGGAGGAGGTATCGGTGGCGGCGGAAGGGACTGACGGCGGTGAGCAGGTGCCGCATGTGGTGGGGATGAGGGTTTAAGGTCACTATTCAGTTGGGGTTTTACTTGACCTTTGACTGATTTTGAAAGTGATCAGTTTTTCTCAAATTTAAGAACTTTTATAGATTTAACCAAAAAAAAAAAGAACTTTTATCCTAGTATTATTTTATATTTAACTGCAATCCTTTAAATCACAAAAAAAAAAAAAAAAAAAAAAAAACTTACAATCCTTTAAAGTTATCATTATTTTTCATAAAAAGTAAATTAAATATCAGTAATCTTTTATATTTTACAAAATTTATCCATGAAATTAACAAGACACAACGTACGGTAGACTTTTATAGTAATCTTTAAAATTGGTGAAGACTCGTCATTCATCACTCATTGACAAGAGCACCTTGCCTCATTTCCACGGAGTTTTGCAGAAATGGGGACAAAAACTCAATTTTACATTTTTTCATAGACACGTACAATGTTCTGCAGAAGCAAATATGTTATCTGGGTGGAGGTTTTAGATTTGAGGACCCTTCGAGAACATTCGTTGTTTAGGAAATTCCAAGAAGCAACACGTTACAAAAATTTCCTTACGGCATTAACAACTACTGAAAGATGACAATGTTATCAAAATATGCAATGCTTTTTAAATTGTTTGCGGAATTTATTGTAATGTTCTTAATAGCTAAGACGTGTTTATATGATCTATTTAAAAGTTTAAAATAAAATAAAGTAAAAAATTTATACCAAAATAATTTGTGATTTAGGGCAACTTATTTCTCAAGTTGAGTTTTTGATGTTTATTTATAAATTTTTAAAATTTAGTCAAGTTGACTTCATACTTTTGGAGGATCAAAAAGTAATAATCTTAAATAAAAATTCAACCGAATAATATCATTTAAGGTCCTCCTTATCATTAATTTTTTACAGAATCGTCTCTCTTAAGTTTTTTTTTCCCACGTTAGTCCCTACTAAGAGTTATTCCAATTTGTTTTCACTTTGCCCATTTTTCAGGCTGAATACAGAGGTTCCGATATCTAGTGACCTGCACGTGAGAGCATTTTTTTCCATTTATTGTGATAGTGTTACACTTAAGTCCCCAATAAAACTTATAAGACAATTCACGTGACATTTGATCCACTATGCTCAACCTAAAAAAGACCAATGTAATAAATATAACTCTTAATAGTTACTAATGTGGGGAAAAAAACTTAAGAGAGTCGACTCCTTAAAAAATTAATGATAAGTACAAGAACAAATTATTTAATCCATCAGATTATAGATTAAGTCCCAACATTCATGTAGCAATCAAGGACGGAAATAAAACGTCAAAAACTGTTGCTTGTCCTTTACCAAAATTACCTATAGGCTATAGCATGAAATGAGATTTGCAGCAGTGTTTAGTGAAATTTAGTCTCATATGGTACAAAACAAGAGTCATCCCAAGAATTCCAGTAATTGGTGTTAAAATGGGCAGCTACGTGTCCATAAACCATTGGGTCTTTCCTTTTCGACTGTCACATACTTATTAACAATGTTATTAAAACCGGACCGGACCGGCCGGTCCGACCGGTTCGACCGCGAACCGGAGGATGGTCCGGTACCCCCTAAAACCAGTTGACTCAAAAACCAGTCTGAACCGGGTTGAACCGGTCCAAAACCGGTGAACCGGCGAACCGGTTTGGGCCGGTTCAACCCGATTTTGAATTTCTTTATTTTTTCTTTTTTTTTTTTCGATTTTTTAAATTTTATTAATGTTAAAAATAAACTAAAAATTCTTGTAGAAGGTGGGATTTGAACACCTAACCTCTTGCATGAAACATAACTTCCTTACCAGTTGAGCTACATCATTTATGTTGAATTTCTAGTACAAAACAAATTTATAAATTACAGAAAACCTGTAGCCAAATTTGTTTATAAATTAGATTATGATAACTCAAATTAACATTTTACACATTATCAATGAAAATTAATACTCAAATAATAATTTTTTATTAAAATTTGTTCTATAAGATATTTCTTTCCAATATTATTTTAGGATAAAGAGTGTCAAATTTTGAAAATCAAATCGATATATTATGCAAGTTTGATTTTGAATATTAGACTTTTATACATAATTATATTTTAAAATTATTAATCTCTTAGTTTGTTGTATTTTTAACTTACACTTTTAAATGTTTATAAAGAAATATAGTCATAATATATTTATATGAGCTTACAAATTAGTATCATATTACAATTATGATATAAGTTATGTAAATATTATGTGATTTAATTTAAATATATTCTAAAATTTTATATATTTTTAATCAATTGTAGGATAATGTTTAAATTTTATGCATATTATATATACTTTAAAATTAAATATATTTATTATATCATTATGACGTCATCCGGTCCGACCAGCGGTCCGACCGGTTCGACCAGTAAAACCAGTGGCCAGTTGGCTCACCGGTTCACTGTCCGGTCCGGTTCTGAAAACATTGCTTATTAACCCATATGAAGTTAGGTTCGTCAATCGAGCATGTGAACTAAACCTTTTATAATTAATGTTAGCAATTTTCTATTTTGTGGGCTAATATGTGTTAACTATAATATATGGATCAACTATTTAAATTAAGGCCTAAAGTCCAATTAAGTGATCTGATGAAATGTGAAGGGTTTTAAGATATACTATTTATTTATTTATATACTTCCTCCATCTCAATTATTTTTATCTCTTGGTATAGTTGACCATCAACTTGACTAAATTTATAAAAAATATAATAAATAGTTTAATTAATATATTTCATTAATAATTTAATAATATCATATGATATCATATATATTTATATTTAAAATATTTAATACTCCACAAATATGAATAACTTAATATGATAAGGCCTAAAGTCGAACTAAGTGCTTTTGGAAGAGAAGCTTTAATTAGCATTTATTTACATCATATTACATCCATACGTTGAACTAAGTGGTTAAGACTTTTCTTATTTTCAAGTGTATTGGGAGGTATCCAGGCATCTTTTTGTATCCAACCACCAAGAAAATGTGTTAGCTTTAATTCCTTGGGTGGGAAAAAAGGAGAATTGTTCTCACCTATTATATATAAGTTGTATTGCTGAATGTAATCAATCAATCAATTTTGATGAAATATAAATTGATTTTTACTCTTCTCTTGTTTCTTCATTGAACTTCTAAACTTATAAAGGATTCTCCTTGTGGCGTACAAACTTGAATACTTGTGGTTTGCGATTCCTTATAATCGTTGGGTCATTGTTCACTATCAACCATCTAATAACAATTATATTGAGCGAAAATAAAATGAATTTCGGTTAAAATACTATCATTTGGCTAATAACAACTATAATTTTTTTCCGTAAAAAACACATCCTGCATGAAAAAGCGAATTGGCAAACAAAGACGAAAATGTTAATAATGCATTACTCTCCAAAGTGGATCAATTTAAAGTAAATTGAGAGGAGTCCATGATCACTCAAGAAGGCCTCATATATTGGTTTTTTCTGACTATGAAATGTGATTCATGTCTTGTATAAGCCATGAATATGAAATTCTAGCCTTGTTTGTTTACAAAAGAATTATGTTTGCCCTTCTCCGGCTTTGTAAACACTAGTATGATTTCTTTGTGTTTGTTAGTTATGTCTCGAATACTCCGTGGTTTATCAGCAATGCTCTTCCTTAAAAGAATAAAAGCCATGAAAGCTAAGACCCATGAAGACTTTCTAAGGGAATGTTTAGCAAAATTGAAATTGAATTTAATCTCATGCGATCATGTAGACTATGGTCAGGTTTATATTGAAATGAATGATAAGGAGCATGAGAAAATTATGGCTGAAATGATTGAGATCAAGAAATATGTTAACATGGTAGACGAAAAAGTACCAAATTCATGTTATGATACTGTGATGAAGATTGTACCATATGTTGTGTTACCAACTTTAGCTTCAAACTATTTTCTTCACGGAAGTGGTTTTGCTTTTAACATTTACAGGCATGGTATTCCCGGTGCTATAGCTACGGCTCGTGGCAAGGTGACAATGGCAAACGATATAGAGGCCCAACTACTTGACAAAGCCATATATGAAGAAGCAAATTAGCTTCGAGAAATTGTTGGCTAACACAAAGGGTTGGACAAATTCGAATCATGGTGCATTTTAAGAGCAATATTAATTCAAAAATTTATGTCTACTTGTCTTCCAAAATTCGTATTTCTTTCTTTTATCTACGGAAAAATTTCATTAATCGGTATGTGAAGAGATGGATTTTGAAGTGGTGAAAGGAATTCTGGAATTGTGGATTTTTATTTAGTTTTTGTATTCCACTTGGCAAATTTTAGTTACTTTAACATTGCTTAAAAAAAAGTCGCATCCTCTCATTGTATAGAACAAGAGCGAACGTAGTTGATGCGGATTGCTGCACAAAATGTTCTCATTGTAGAAGAAAGACGTAATCGACAACATGCTGAAATGATGGCTAAGCAAGAAAATGACGAAGAAAAAGAAATTTTGAGAATGGATTGCAGTTTTATGATTCCTAATGCAAAGGCATTTTGGTGTGACATAAGAAATGATATCCGTGAAAAAAACATTCGGACTCGTTTATTCGGAGGTTCATCTGGAAGCTCGTCCAATCAAGGCAACGGTGGCGACAATAGCAGCAACAACAACGGCAATAATGGTGGCAACGTCAATGAATTTCCATATATGGATTATTAATTGTTGTAATGTTATTATTAATGCCAATGTTTAATTTACTATCATCATCATCATCACCATCATCATATATGAATTATTAATTGTTGTAAATAGGAATAACACAAGCTGATGAGAATCACCACGTACAATCTAAGTATCTGTGTTCGATTTGGGCATATTTCAAAGACAAAATCCTAAAAGTTCAACGAAGCATTTAACGGGCTGATTCTAACATGCATAAGTTTGGCCCAAAAGAAGATGCATATGTTCTAAATTTAATCCAAGGAATAGAATCGATGGGTTTTTTAATTTATTGAAGTTATTTACGTCGAACTAAGTGTTTTTGGAAGAGAAGCTTTAATTAGCCTTTATTTACATAATATTTCATCCATACGTTGAACTAAGTAGTTAAGACTTTTCTTATTTCCAAGTGTATTGGGAGGTATCCAGGCATCTTTTTGTATCCAACCACCAAGAAAATGTGTTAGCTTTAATTCCCTGGGTGGGAAAAAAAGAGAATTGTTCCCACCCAATATATATAAGTTGTATTGATGAATGTAATCAATCAATCAATTTTGATGAAATATAAAGTGAGTTTTTACTCTTCTCTTGTTTCTTCATTGAACTTCTAAACTTATAAAGGATTCTCCTTGTGGCATACAAACTTGAATACTTGTGGTTTGCGATTCCTTATAATCGTTGGGTCATTGTTCACTATCAATCATCTAGTAACAATTATAATGAGCGAAAAGAAAATGAATTTCAGTCAAAATACTATCATTTGGCTAATAACAACTATAATTTTTTTTTTTGTAAAAAGCACATCCTCCATGAAAAAGCGAATTGGCAAACAAAGACGAAAATGTTAATTTCGAATGCATTACTCTCCAAAGTGGATCAATTTAAAGTAAATTGAGAGGAGCCCATGATCACTTAAGAAGGCCTTATATATTGGTTTTTTTTTTACTATGAAATGTGATTCATGTCTTGTATAAGTGATGAATATGAAATTCTAGTCTTGTTTGTTTACAAAAGAATTATGTTTGCCCTTCTCCGGCTTCGTAAACACTAGTATGATTTCTTTGTGTTTGTTAGTTATGTCTCGAATACTCCGTGGTTTATCAGCAATGCTTTTCCTTAAAAGAATGAAAGCCATGAAAGCTAAGACTCATGAATACTTTCTAAGGGAAGGTTTAGAAATATTGAAATTGAATTTAATCTCATGCGATCATGTAGACTATGGTCAGGTTTATATTGAAATGAATGATAAGGAGCATGAGAAAATTATGGCTGAAATGATTGAGATCAAGAAATATGTTAACATGATAGACGAAAAAGTACCAAATTCATCTTATGATACTGTGATGAAGATTGTTCCATATGTTGTGTTACCAACTTTAGCTTCAAACTATTTTCTTCACGGAAGTGGTTTTGCTTTTAACATTTATAGGCATGGTATTCCCGGTGCTATAGCTACGGCTCGTGGCAAGGTGACAATGGCAAACGATATAGAGGCCCAACTACTTGACAAAGCCATATATGAAGAAGCAAATTAGCTTCGAGAAATTGTTGGCTAACACAAAGGGTTGGACAAATTCGAATCATGGTGCATTTTAAGAGCAATATTAATTCAAAAATTTATGTCTACTTGTCTTCCAAAATTCGTATTTCTTTCTTTTATCTACGGAAAAATTTCATTAATTGGTATGTGAAGAGATGGATTTTGAAGTGGTGAAAGGAATTGTGGAATTGTGGATTTTTATTTAGTTTTGTATTCCACTTGGCAAATTTTAGTTACTTTAACATTGCTTAAAAAAAAAGTGGCATCCTCTCATTTTACCAACTGTTTTTCTAAATGTCAATGTAGTCCAACCGTTAAAATTAAACATATTGTTACTCGAACTTTCTCCCGAATTCATTATATAAAAAATTTGAGTGTGAAAAGTGACAGTCGACTGTGATATTATTGAGAACTGTATGAAAATTCTGTAGAATATAAATGAGAGTTGTTGTGTGAAAAATGAAGATTGAAAGTTGTTATTTATAGATTAGTAAAAAAAAAAAAAAAAAAAAAGTTGATGTCGTTGACAACGGCTAGTCCACTAGCCGTTGTCAACTTTTTTATTTTTTTTCTCTTTTTCTACTCTATAAATAGCAACTTTCAATCTTCATTTTTTCACACAACTCTCATTCATTTTCTTCACAATTCTCTCTTTTATTTATACAATTCTCTCAAATTTTCATACGATTTTCTCTTTCAATCAATGGCTCCCAAATGTGTTTGGACGAGTGCGGAAGATGTAGCTTTATGCAGAGCATACATAATTCATTTAGAAGATCCCATTCAAGGAAACATTCAACATGAAAAAATAATTTGGACCGAGATTGCAAAAACAATGAACACCATTCTCGAAGAACATGGAGAACTGTTTACTCCTAGGACTAAAGATAGTTGTGTTAGTCGGTGGAAAAAAA
The DNA here is from genome assembly GCA_034814905.1 of Penstemon davidsonii. Classification (NCBI taxonomy): domain Eukaryota; kingdom Viridiplantae; phylum Streptophyta; class Magnoliopsida; order Lamiales; family Plantaginaceae; genus Penstemon; species Penstemon davidsonii. Next base: position 14,610,642 of record JAYDYQ010002688.1, read on the forward strand.
TACTGCTTCCAGAGTTAAACAAATGGTCCAAGGCATGCCATGAAGCGGCCCGACTTTATCAAGGTGGCGAAAACCTTCTTGGCGAGGTAATGGTTCTAATCATCAAAAACCATACATTTAAAATATATTAAATTCTCAATTTTTTTCTAATTTTTAACATTTACTTTGTATTTTAGGAAAGGACGGCGATTAACTTTTTTGATCATCTAATCATCATACATTTAGTTATTTGAACTGTCGGGTTGTTGTGCAAAACTGGCCTAGGTTTTCTGCTCATCTATCATATTCACAGAGTAGGCCAGATCCATTCCACACTCAAGCACCAAGCCAAAATCTAAACCCGAATTATGATTTTGCAAATGAGTTTGAAATGGGGACCCAAGAATCATTAGAGACTCCCACATCAAACAAACCTTGTTCCAGACCTATTGGAACAAAAAAAGCTAAGAAGGCCAAAGGAAAGGCTACGGCTAGTCCTAGTATAGAACAAGAGCGAACGTAGGTGATGCGAATTGCTGCACAAAATGTTCTCATTGTAGAAGAAAGCCGTAATCGACGACATGCTGAATTGATGGCTAAGCAAGAAAATGACGAAGAAAAAGAAATTTTGAGAATGGATTGCAGTTTTATGATTCCTAATGCAAAGGCATATTGGTGTGACATAAGAAATGATATCCGTGAAAAAAACATTCGGACTCGTTTATTCGGAGGTTCATCTGGAAGCTCGTCCAATCAAGACAACGATGGCGACAATAGCAGCAACAACAACGGCAATAATGGTGGCAACGTCAATGAATTTCCGTATGTTGATTATTAATTGTTGTAATGTTATTATTATTGCCAATGTTTAATTTACTATCATCATCATCATCACCATCATCATCTATGAATTATTAATTGTTGTAATGTTATTATTAACACCAATGTTTAATTTACTATAATCATCATCATCATCATTTTTATTATTATATTATTGTCATTTTTATTAAGTGAGAGTGAGAAAGCATGAGAATTGAAACTAAATAGAATGGAAAGATTGAATCATTGAAGATGACTATGAAAATAGGAGTCTGAAGGAGAATGAGAGTTTGAGGGGAAGGGGAGTCCATGATCACTCAAGGAGGCCTTATATATTGGTTTTTTCTGACAATGAAATGTGATTCATGTCTTGTATAAGCCATGAATATGAAATTCTAGTCTTCTTTGTTTACAAAAGAATTATGTTTGCCCTTCTTCGGCTTCGTAAACACTAGTATGATTTCTTTGTGTTTGTTAGTTATGTCTCGAATACTCCGTGGTTTATCAGCAATGCTCTTCCTTAAAATAATGAAAGCCATGAAGACTTTCTAAGGGAAGGTTTAAAAAAATTAAAATTAAATTTAATCTCATGCGATCATGTAGATTATGGTCAGGTTTATATTGAAATGAATGATAAGGAGCATGAGAAATTTATGGCTGAAATGATTGAGATCAAGAAATATGTTAACATGGTAGACGAAAAAATACAAAATTCATCTTATGATACTGTGATGAAGATTGTACCATATGTTGTGTTACCAACTTTAACTTCAAACTATTTTCTTCACGGAAGTTGTTTTCCTTTTAACATTTACAAGCATGGTATTACCGGTGCTATAGCTACGGCTCGCGGCAAGGTGACAATGGCAAACGATATAGAGGCCCAACTACCTGACAAAGCCATATATAAAGAAGAAAATTAGCTTCGAGAAATTGTTGGCTAACACAAAGGGTTGGACAATTTCGAATCATGGTGCATTTTAAGAGCAATATTAATTCAAAAATTTATGTCTACTTGTCTTCCAAAATTCGTATTTCTTTCTTTTATCTACGGAAAAATTTCATTAATTGGTATTTGAAGAGATGGATTTTGAAGTGGTGAAAGGAATTGTGGAATTGTGGATTTTTATTTAGTTTTTCTATTCCACTTGGCAAATTTTAGTTACTTTAACATTGCTTAAAAAAAAAGTGGCATCATTTCCTTTTACCAACTGTTTTTCTAAATGTCAATGTAGCCCAATTAAACATATTGTTACTCGAACTTTTTCCCGAATTCATTATATAAAAAATTTGAGTGTGAAAAGTGACAGTCGAGTGTGATATTAATGAGAACTGTATGAAAATTGTGTAGAATATAAATGAGAGTTGTTGTGTGAAAAATGAAGATTGAAAGTTGTTATTTATAGATTAGTAAGAAAAAAAAAAAATTTGGTGTCGACTTTTTTATTTTTTTTCTTTTTTTCTACTCTATAAATAGCAACTTTCAATGTTCATTTTTTCACACAACTCTCATTCATTTTCTTCACATTTCTCTCTTTTATTTATACAATTCTCTCAAATTTTCATACGATTTTCTCTTTCAATCAATGGCTCCCAAATGTGTTTGGACGAGTGCGGAAGATGTAGCTTTATGCAGAGCATACATAATTCATTTAGAAGATCCCATTCAAGGAAACACTCAACATGAAAAAATAATTTGGACCGAGATTGCAAAAACAATGAACACCATTCTCGAAGAACATGGAGAACTGTTTACTCCTAGGACTAAAGATAGTTGTGTTAGTCGGTGGAAAAAAATACTGTTTCCAGAGTTAAGCAAATGGTCCAACGCATGCCATGAAGCGGCCCGACTTTATCAAGGTGGCGAAAACCTTCTTGGCGAGGTAATGGTTCTAATCATCAAAAACCTTACATTTAAAATATATTAAATTCTCAATCTTTTTCTAATTTTTAACATTTACTTTGTATTTTAGGAAAGGACGGCGATGAACTTTTTTGATCATCTAATCACCATACATTTAATTATTTGCACTGTCGGGTTGTTGTGCAAAACTGGCCTAGGTTTTCTGCTCATCTATCATATTCACTGAGGAGGCCAGATCCATTCCACACTCAAGCACCAAGCCAAAATCTAAACCCGGAGTCACCACAATCTTATGTTCCGAATTATGATTTTGCAAATGAGTTTGAAATGGGGACCCAAGAATCATTAGAGACTCCCACATCAAACCAACCTTGTTCCAGACCTATTGGAACAAAAAAAGCTAAGAAGGCCAAATGAAAGGCTACGGCTAGTCCTAGTATAGAACAAGAGCGAACGTAGGTGATGCGGATTGCTGCACAAAATGTTCTCATTGTAGAAGAAAGACGTAATCGACGACATGCTGAAATGATGGCTAAGCAAGAAAATGACGAAGAAAAAGAAATTTTGAGGATGGATTGCAGTTTTATGATTCCTAATGCAAAGGCATATTGGTGTGACATAAGAAATGATATCCGTGTAAAAAACATTCGGACTCCTTTATTCGGAGGTTCATCCGGAAGCTCGTCCAATCAAGACAACGATGGCGACAATAGCAGCAACAACAACGGCAATAATGCTGGCAACGTCAATGAATTTCCATATGTTGATTATTAATTGTTGTAATGTTATTATTAATGCCAATGTTTAATTTACTATCATCATCATCATCACCATCATCATATATGAATTATTAATTGTTGTAATGTTATTATTAACACCAATGTTTAATTTACTATCATCATCATCATCATCATCATCATTTTTATTATTATATTATTATCATTTTTATTAAGTGAGAGTGAGAAAGCATGAGAATTGAAACTAAATAGAATTGGAAGATTGAATCATTGAAGATGACTATGAAAATAGGAGTCTGAAGGAGAATGAGAGTTTGAGGGGAAGGGGAGTCCATGATCACTAAAGAAGGCCTTATATATTGGTTTTTTCTGACTATGAAATGTGATTCATGTCTTGTATAAGCCATGAATATGAAATTCTATTCTTGTTTGTTTACAAAAGAATTATGTTTGCCCTTCTCCGGCTTCGTAAACACTAGTATGATTTCTTTGTGTTTGTTAGTTATGTCTCGAATAATCCGTGGTTTATCAGCAATGCTCTTCCTTAAAAGAATGAAAGCCATGAAAGCTAAGACTCATGAAGACTTTCTAAGGGAAGGTTTAGAAAAATTGAAATTGAATTTAATCTCATGCGATCATGTAGACTATGGTCAGGTTTATATTGAAATAATGATAAGGAGCATGAGAAAATTATGGCTGAAATGATTGAGATCAAGAAATATGTTAACATGGTAGACGAAAAAGTACCAAATTCATCTTATGATACTGTGATGAAGATTGTACTATATGTTGTGTTACCAACTTTAGCTTCAAACTATTTTCTTCACGGAAGTGGTTTTGCTTTTAACATTTACAGGCATGGTATTCCCGGTGCTATAGCTACGGCTCGTGGCAAGGTGACAATGGCAAACGATATAGAGGCCCAACTACTTGACAAAGCCATATATGAAGAAGCAAATTAGCTTCGAGAAATTGTTGGCTAACACAAAGGGTTGGACAAATTCGAATCATGGTACATTTTAAGAGCAATACTAATTCAAAAATTTATGTCTACTTGTCTTCCAAAATTCGTATTTCTTTCTTTTATCTACGGAAAAATTTCATTAATTGGTATGTGAAGAGATGGATTTAGAAGTGGTGAAAGGAATTGTGGAATTGTAGATTTTTATTTAGTTTTTGTATCCACTTGGCAAATTTTAGTTACTTTAACATTGCTTAAAAAAAAATGGCATCATCTCATTTTACCAACTACTTTTCTAAATGTCAATGTAGCCCAACCGTTAAAATTAAACATATTGTTACTCGAACTTTCTCCCGAATTCATTATATAAAAAATTTGAGTGTGAAAATTGACAATCGAGTGTGATATTAATGAGAACTGTATGAAAATTGTGTAGAATATAAATGAGAGTTGTTGTGTGAAAAATGAAGATTGAAAGTTGTTATTTATAGATTAGTAAAACAGAAAAAAAAAAAAAAAAAAAAAAAAAAAAAAAAAGTTGGTGTCGTTGACAACGGCTACTCCACTAGCCGTTGTCAACTTTTTTATTTTTTTTCTCTTTTTCTACTCTATAAATAGCAACTTTCAATCTTCATTTTTTCACACAACTCTCATTCATTTTCTTCACAATTCTCTCTTTTATTTATACAATTCTCTCAAATTTTAATACGCTTTTCTCTTTCAATCAATGTCTCCCAAATGTGTTTGGACGAGTGCGGAAGATGTAGCTTTATGCAGAGCATACATAATTCATTTAGAAGATCCCATTCAAGGAAACACTCAACATGAAAAAATAATTTGGACCGAGATAGAAAAAACAATGAACACCATTCTCGAAAAACATTGAGAACTGTTTACTCCTAGGACTAAAGAGAGTTGTGTTAGTCGGTGGAAAAAAATACTGCCTCCAGAGTTAAACAAATGGTCCAACGCATGCCATGAAGCAGCCCGACTTTATCAAGGTGGCGAAAACCTTCTTGGCGAGGTAATGGTTCTAATCATCAAAAACCATACATTTAAAATATATTAAATTCTCAATTTTTTTCTAATTTTTAACATTTACTTTGTATTTTAGGAAAGGACGGCGATTAACTTTTTTGATCATCTAATCATCATACATTTATTTATTTGAACTGTCGGGTTGTTGTGCAAAACTGGCCTAGGTTTTCTGCTCATCTATCATATTCACAGAGTAGGCCAGATCCATTCCACACTCAAGCACCAAGCCAAAATCTAAACCCGAAGTAACCACAATCTTATGTTTCGAATTATGATTTTGCAAATTAGTTTGAAATGGGGACCCAAGAATCATTAGAGACTCCCACATCAAACCAACCTTGTTCCAGACCTATTGGAACAAAAAAAGCTAAGAAGGCCAAAGGAAAGGCTACGGCTAGTCCTAGTATAGAACAAGAGCGAACGTAGGTGATGCGGATTGCTGCACAAAATTTTCTCATTGTAGAAGAAAGACGTAATCGACGACATGCTGAAATGATGGCTAAGCAAGAAAATGACGAAGAAAAAAAAATTTTGAGAATGGATTGCAGTTTTATGATTCCTAATGCAAAGGCATATTGGTGTGACAAAAGAAATGATATCCGTGAAAAAAACATTCGGACTCGTTTATTCGGAGGTTCATCTGGAAGCTCGTCCAATCAAGGCAACGGTGACGACAATAGCAGCAACAACAATGGCAATAATGGTGGCAACGCCAATGAATTTCCATATGTTGATTATTAATTGTTGTAATGTTATTATTAATGCCAATGTTTAATTACTATCATCATCATCATCACCATCATCATATATGAATTATTAATTGTTGTAATGTTATTATTAACACCAATGTTTAATTTACTATCATCATCATCATCATCATCATCATTTTTATTATTATATTATTATCATTTTTATTAAGTGAGAGTGAGAAAGCATGAGAATTGAAACTAAATAGAATTGGAAGATTGAATCATTGAAGATGACTATGAAAATAGGAGTCTGAAGGAGAATGAGAGTTTGAGGGGAAGGGGAGTCCATGATCACTCAAGAAGGCCTTATATATTGGTTTTTTCTGACTATGAAATGTGATTCATGTCTTGTATAAGCCATGAATATGAAATTCTAGTCTTGTTTGTTTACAAAAGAATTATGTTTGCCCTTCTTCGGCTTCGTAAACACTAGTATGATTTCTTTGTGTTTGTTAGTTATGTCTCGAATACTCCGTGGTTTATCAGCAATGCTCTTCCTTAAAAGAATGAAAGCCATGAAAGCTAAGACTCATGAACACTTTCTAATGGAAGGTTTAGAAAAATTGAAATTGAATTTAATCTCATGCGATCATGTAGACTATGGTCAGGTTTATATTGAAATGAATGATAAGGAGCATGAGAAAATTATGGCTGAAATGATTGAGATCAAGAAATATGTTAACATGGTAGACGAAAAAGTACCAAATTCATCTTATGATACTGTGATGAAGATTGTACCATATGTTGTGTTACCAACTTTAGCTTCAAACTATTTTCTTCATGGAAGTGGTTTTGCTTTTAACATTTACAGGCATGGTATTCCCGGTGCTATAGCTACGGCTCGTGGCAAGGTGACAATGGCAAACGATATAGAGGCCCAACTACTTGACAAAGCTATATATGAAGAAGCAAATTAGCTTCGAGAAATTGTTGGCTAACACAAAGGGTTGGACAAATTCGAATCATGGTGCATTTTAAGAGCAATATTAATTCAAAAATTTATGTCTACTTGTCTTCCAAAATTCGTATTTCTTTCTTTTATCTACGGAAAAATTTCATTAATTGGTATGTGAAGAGATGGATTTTGAAGTGGTGAAAGGAATTGTGGAATTGCGGATTTTTATTTACTTTTTGTATTCCACTTGGCAAATTTTAGTTACTTTAACATTGCTCAAAAATAAAGTGGCATCATCTCATTTTACCAACTGTTTTTCTAAATGTCAATGTAGCCCAACCGTTAAAATTAAACATATTGTTACTCGAACTTTCTCCCGAATTCATTATATAAAAAATTTGAGTGTGAAAATTGACAATTGAGTGTGATATTAATGAGAACTGTATGAAAATTGTGTAGAATATAAATGAGAGTTGTTGTGTGAAAAATGAAGATTGAAAGTTGTTATTTATAGATTAGTAAAACAGAAAAAAAAAAAAAAAAAAAGTTGGTGTCGTTGACAACGGCTACTCCACTAGCCGTTGTCAACTTTTTTATTTTTTTTCTCTTTTTCTACTCTATAAATAGCAACTTTCAATCTTCATTTTTTCACACAACTCTCATTCATTTTCTTCACAATTCTCTCTTTTATTTATACAATTCTCTCAAATTTTAATACGCTTTTCTCTTTCAATCAATGTCTCCCAAATGTGTTTGGACGAGTGCGGAAGATGTAGCTTTATGCAGAGCATACATAATTCATTTAGAAGATCCCATTCAAGGAAACACTCAACATGAAAAAATAATTTGGACCGAGATAGAAAAAACAATGAACACCATTCTCGAAGAACATTGAGAACTGTTTACTCCTAGGACTAAAGAGAGTTGTGTTAGTCGGTGGAAAAAAATACTGCCTCCAGAGTTAAACAAATGGTCCAACGCATGCCATGAAGCAGCCCGACTTTATCAAGGTGGCGAAAACCTTCTTGGCGAGGTAATGGTTCTAATCATCAAAAACCATACATTTAAAATATATTAAATTCTCAATTTTTTTCTAATTTTTAACATTTACTTTGTATTTTAGGAAAGGACGGCGATGAACTTTTTTGATCATCTAATCATCATACATTTAGTTATTTGCACTGTCGGGTTGTTGTGCAAAACTGGCCTAGGTTTTCTGCTCATCTATCATATTCACAGAGTAGGCCAGATCCATTCCACATTCAAGCACCAAGCCAAAATCTAAACCCGGAGTCACCACAATCTTATGTTCCGAATTATGATTTTGCAAATGAGTTTGAAATGGGGACCCAAGAATCATTAGAGACTCCCACATCAAACCAACCTTGTTCCAGACCTATTGGAACAAAAAAAGCTAAGAAGGCCAAAGGAAAGGCTACGGCTAGTCCTAGTATAGAACAAGAGCGAACGTAGGTGATGCGGATTGCTGCACAAAATGTTCTCATTGTAGAAGAAAGACGTAATCGACGACATGCTGAAATGATGGCTAAGCAAGAAAATGACGAAGAAAAAGAAATTTTGAGGATGGATTGCAGTTTTATGATTCCTAATGCAAAGGCATATTGGTGTGACATAAGAAATGATATCCGTGAAAAAAACATTCGGACTCCTTTATTCGGAGGTTCATCCGGAAGCTCGTCCAATCAAGACAACGATGGCGACAATAGCAGCAACAACAACGGCAATAATGCTGGCAACGTCAATGAATTTCCATATGTTGATTATTAATTGTTGTAATGTTATTATTAATGCCAATGTTTAATTTACTATCATCATCATCATCACCATCATCATATATGAATTATTAATTGTTGTAATGTTATTATTAACACCAATGTTTAATTTACTATCATCATCATCATTTTTATTATTATATTATTATCATTTTTATTAAGTGAGAGTGAGAAAGCATGAGAATTGAAACTAAATAGAATTGGAAGATTGAATCATTGAAGATGACTATGAAAATAGGAGTCTGAAGGAGAATGAGAGTTTGAGGGGAAGGGGAGTCCATGATCACTAAAGAAGGCCTTATATATTGGTTTTTTCTGACTATGAAATGTGATTCATGTCTTGTATAAGCCATGAATATGAAATTCTATTCTTGTTTGTTTACAAAAGAATTATGTTTGCCCTTCTCCGGCTTCGTAAACACTAGTATGATTTCTTTGTGTTTGTTAGTTATGTCTCGAATAATCCGTGGTTTATCAGCAATGCTCTTCCTTAAAAGAATGAAAGCCATGAAAGCTAAGACTCATGAAGACTTTCTAAGGGAAGGTTTAGAAAAATTGAAATTGAATTTAATCTCATGCGATCATGTAGACTATGGTCAGGTTTATATTGAAATAATGATAAGGAGCATGAGAAAATTATGGCTGAAATGATTGAGATCAAGAAATATGTTAACATGGTAGACGAAAAAGTACCAAATTCATCTTATGATACTGTGATGAAGATTGTACTATATGTTGTGTTACCAACTTTAGCTTCAAACTATTTTCTTCACGGAAGTGGTTTTGCTTTTAACATTTACAGGCATGGTATTCCCGGTGCTATAGCTACGGCTCGTGGCAAGGTGACAATGGCAAACGATATAGAGGCCCAACTACTTGACAAAGCCATATATGAAGAAGCAAATTAGCTTCGAGAAATTGTTGGCTAACACAAAGGGTTGGACAAATTCGAATCATGGTACATTTTAAGAGCAATACTAATTCAAAAATTTATGTCTACTTGTCTTCCAAAATTCGTATTTCTTTCTTTTATCTACGGAAAAATTTCATTAATTGGTATGTGAAGAGATGGATTTAGAAGTGGTGAAAGGAATTGTGGAATTGTAGATTTTTATTTAGTTTTTGTATCCACTTGGCAAATTTTAGTTACTTTAACATTGCTTAAAAAAAAATGGCATCATCTCATTTTACCAACTACTTTTCTAAATGTCAATGTAGCCCAACCGTTAAAATTAAACATATTGTTACTCGAACTTTCTCCCGAATTCATTATATAAAAAATTTGAGTGTGAAAATTGACAATCGAGTGTGATATTAATGAGAACTGTATGAAAATTGTGTAGAATATAAATGAGAGTTGTTGTGTGAAAAATGAAGATTGAAAGTTGTTATTTATAGATTAGTAAAACAAAAAAAAAAAAAAAAAAAAAAAAAAAAAAGTTGGTGTCGTTGACAACGGCTACTCCACTAGCCGTTGTCAACTTTTTTATTTTTTTTCTCTTTTTCTACTCTATAAATAGCAACTTTCAATCTTCATTTTTTCACACAACTCTCATTCATTTTCTTCACAATTCTCTCTTTTATTTATACAATTCTCTGAAATTTTAATACGCTTTTCTCTTTCAATCAATGTCTCCCAAATGTGTTTGGACGAGTGCGGAAGATGTAGCTTTATGCAGAGCATACATAATTCATTTAGAAGATCCCATTCAAGGAAACACTCAACATGAAAAAATAATTTGGACCGAGATAGAAAAAACAATGAACACCATTCTCGAAGAACATTGAGAATGTTTACTCCTAGGACTAAAGAGAGTTGTGTTAGTCGGTGGAAAAAAATACTGCCTCCAGAGTTAAACAAATGGTCCAACGCATGCCATGAAGCAGCCCGACTTTATCAAGGTGGCGAAAACCTTCTTGGCGAGGTAATGGTTCTAATCATCAAAAACCATACATTTAAAATATATTAAATTCTCAATTTTTTTCTAATTTTTAACATTTACTTTGTATTTTAGGAAAGGACGGCGATGAACTTTTTTGATCATCTAATCATCATACATTTAGTTATTTGCACTGTCGGGTTGTTGTGCAAAACTGGCCTAGGTTTTCTGCTCATCTATCATATTCACAGAGTAGGCCAGATCCATTCCACATTCAAGCACCAAGCCAAAATCTAAACCCGGAGTCACCACAATCTTATGTTCCGAATTATGATTTTGCAAATGAGTTTGAAATGGGGACCCAAGAATCATTAGAGACTCCCACATCAAACCAACCTTGTTCCAGACCTATTGGAACAAAAAAAGCTAAGAAGGCCAAAGGAAAGGCTACGGCTAGTCCTAGTATAGAACAAGAGCGAACGTAGGTGATGCGGATTGCTGCACAAAATGTTCTCATTGTAGAAGAAAGACGTAATCGACGACATGCTGAAATGATGGCTAAGCAAGAAAATGACGAAGAAAAAGAAATTTTGAGGATGGATTGCAGTTTTATGATTCCTAATGCAAAGGCATATTGGTGTGACATAAGAAATGATATCCGTGAAAAAAACATTCGGACTCCTTTATTCGGAGGTTCATCCGGAAGCTCGTCCAATCAAGACAACGATGGCGACAATAGCAGCAACAACAACGGCAATAATGCTGGCAACGTCAATGAATTTCCATATGTTGATTATTAATTGTTGTAATGTTATTATTAATGCCAATGTTTAATTTACTATCATCATCATCATCACCATCATCATATATGAATTATTAATTGTTGTAATGTTATTATTAACACCAATGTTTAATTTACTATCATCATCATCATTTTTATTATTATATTATTATCATTTTTATTAAGTGAGAGTGAGAAAGCATGAGAATTGAAACTAAATAGAATTGGAAGATTGAATCATTGAAGATGACTATGAAAATAGGAGTCTGAAGGAGAATGAGAGTTTGAGGGGAAGGGGAGTCCATGATCACTAAAGAAGGCCTTATATATTGGTTTTTTCTGACTATGAAATGTGATTCATGTCTTGTATAAGCCATGAATATGAAATTCTATTCTTGTTTGTTTACAAAAGAATTATGTTTGCCCTTCTCCGGCTTCGTAAACACTAGTATGATTTCTTTGTGTTTGTTAGTTATGTCTCGAATAATCCGTGGTTTATCAGCAATGCTCTTCCTTAAAAGAATGAAAGCCATGAAAGCTAAGACTCATGAAGACTTTCTAAGGGAAGGTTTAGAAAAATTGAAATTGAATTTAATCTCATGCGATCATGTAGACTATGGTCAGGTTTATATTGAAATAATGATAAGGAGCATGAGAAAATTATGGCTGAAATGATTGAGATCAAGAAATATGTTAACATGGTAGACGAAAAAGTACCAAATTCATCTTATGATACTGTGATGAAGATTGTACTATATGTTGTGTTACCAACTTTAGCTTCAAACTATTTTCTTCACGGAAGTGGTTTTGCTTTTAACATTTACAGGCATGGTATTCCCGGTGCTATAGCTACGGCTCGTGGCAAGGTGACAATGGCAAACGATATAGAGGCCCAACTACTTGACAAAGCCATATATGAAGAAGCAAATTAGCTTCGAGAAATTGTTGGCTAACACAAAGGGTTGGACAAATTCGAATCATGGTACATTTTAAGAGCAATACTAATTCAAAAATTTATGTCTACTTGTCTTCCAAAATTCGTATTTCTTTCTTTTATCTACGGAAAAATTTCATTAATTGGTATGTGAAGAGATGGATTTAGAAGTGGTGAAAGGAATTGTGGAATTGTAGATTTTTATTTAGTTTTTGTATCCACTTGGCAAATTTTAGTTACTTTAACATTGCTTAAAAAAAAATGGCATCATCTCATTTTACCAACTACTTTTCTAAATGTCAATGTAGCCCAACCGTTAAAATTAAACATATTGTTACTCGAACTTTCTCCCGAATTCATTATATAAAAAATTTGAGTGTGAAAATTGACAATCGAGTGTGATATTAATGAGAACTGTATGAAAATTGTGTAGAATATAAATGAGAGTTGTTGTGTGAAAAATGAAGATTGAAAGTTGTTATTTATAGATTAGTAAAACAAAAAAAAAAAAAAAAAAAAAAAAGTTGGTGTCGTTGACAACGGCTACTCCACTAGCCGTTGTCAACTTTTTTATTTTTTTTCTCTTTTTCTACTCTATAAATAGCAACTTTCAATCTTCATTTTTTCACACAACTCTCATTCATTTTCTTCACAATTCTCTCTTTTATTTATACAATTCTCTCAAATTTTAATACGCTTTTCTCTTTCAATCAATGTCTCCCAAATGTGTTTGGACGAGTGCGGAAGATGTAGCTTTATGCAGAGCATACATAATTCATTTAGAAGATCCCATTCAAGGAAACACTCAACATGAAAAAATAATTTGGACCGAGATAGAAAAAACAATGAACACCATTCTCGAAGAACATTGAGAACTGTTTACTCCTAGGACTAAAGAGAGTTGTGTTAGTCGGTGGAAAAAAATACTGCCTCCAGAGTTAAACAAATGGTCCAACGCATGCCATGAAGCAGCCCGACTTTATCAAGGTGGCGAAAACCTTCTTGGCGAGGTAATGGTTCTAATCATCAAAAACCATACATTTAAAATATATTAAATTCTCAATTTTTTTCTAATTTTTAACATTTACTTTGTATTTTAGGAAAGGACGGCGATGAACTTTTTTGATCATCTAATCATCATACATTTAGTTATTTGCACTGTCGGGTTGTTGTGCAAAACTGGCCTAGGTTTTCTGCTCATCTATCATATTCACAGAGTAGGCCAGATCCATTCCACATTCAAGCACCAAGCCAAAATCTAAACCCGGAGTCACCACAATCTTATGTTCCGAATTATGATTTTGCAAATGAGTTTGAAATGGGGACCCAAGAATCATTAGAGACTCCCACATCAAACCAACCTTGTTCCAGACCTATTGGAACAAAAAAGCTAAGAAGGCCAAAGGAAAGGCTACGGCTAGTCCTAGTATAGAACAAGAGCGAACGTAGGTGATGCGGATTGCTGCACAAAATGTTCTCATTGTAGAAGAAAGACGTAATCGACGACATGCTGAAATGATGGCTAAGCAAGAAAATGACGAAGAAAAAGAAATTTTGAGGATGGATTGCAGTTTTATGATTCCTAATGCAAAGGCATATTGGTGTGACATAAGAAATGATATCCGTGAAAAAAACATTCGGACTCCTTTATTCGGAGGTTCATCCGGAAGCTCGTCCAATCAAGACAACGATGGCGACAATAGCAGCAACAACAACGGCAATAATGCTGGCAACGTCAATGAATTTCCATATGTTGATTATTAATTGTTGTAATGTTATTATTAATGCCAATGTTTAATTTACTATCATCATCATCATCACCATCATCATATATGAATTATTAATTGTTGTAATGTTATTATTAACACCAATGTTTAATTTACTATCATCATCATCATTTTTATTATTATATTATTATCATTTTTATTAAGTGAGAGTGAGAAAGCATGAGAATTGAAACTAAATAGAATTGGAAGATTGAATCATTGAAGATGACTATGAAAATAGGAGTCTGAAGGAGAATGAGAGTTTGAGGGGAAGGGGAGTCCATGATCACTAAAGAAGGCCTTATATATTGGTTTTTTCTGACTATGAAATGTGATTCATGTCTTGTATAAGCCATGAATATGAAATTCTATTCTTGTTTGTTTACAAAAGAATTATGTTTGCCCTTCTCCGGCTTCGTAAACACTAGTATGATTTCTTTGTGTTTGTTAGTTATGTCTCGAATAATCCGTGGTTTATCAGCAATGCTCTTCCTTAAAAGAATGAAAGCCATGAAAGCTAAGACTCATGAAGACTTTCTAAGGGAAGGTTTAGAAAAATTGAAATTGAATTTAATCTCATGCGATCATGTAGACTATGGTCAGGTTTATATTGAAATAATGATAAGGAGCATGAGAAAATTATGGCTGAAATGATTGAGATCAAGAAATATGTTAACATGGTAGACGAAAAAGTACCAAATTCATCTTATGATACTGTGATGAAGATTGTACTATATGTTGTGTTACCAACTTTAGCTTCAAACTATTTTCTTCACGGAAGTGGTTTTGCTTTTAACATTTACAGGCATGGTATTCCCGGTGCTATAGCTACGGCTCGTGGCAAGGTGACAATGGCAAACGATATAGAGGCCCAACTACTTGACAAAGCCATATATGAAGAAGCAAATTAGCTTCGAGAAATTGTTGGCTAACACAAAGGGTTGGACAAATTCGAATCATGGTACATTTTAAGAGCAATACTAATTCAAAAATTTATGTCTACTTGTCTTCCAAAATTCGTATTTCTTTCTTTTATCTACGGAAAAATTTCATTAATTGGTATGTGAAGAGATGGATTTAGAAGTGGTGAAAGGAATTGTGGAATTGTAGATTTTTATTTAGTTTTTGTATCCACTTGGCAAATTTTAGTTACTTTAACATTGCTTAAAAAAAAATGGCATCATCTCATTTTACCAACTACTTTTCTAAATGTCAATGTAGCCCAACCGTTAAAATTAAACATATTGTTACTCGAACTTTCTCCCGAATTCATTATATAAAAAATTTGAGTGTGAAAATTGACAATCGAGTGTGATATTAATGAGAACTGTATGAAAATTGTGTAGAATATAAATGAGAGTTGTTGTGTGAAAAATGAAGATTGAAAGTTGTTATTTATAGATTAGTAAAACAAAAAAAAAAAAAAAAAAAAAAAAAAAAGTTGGTGTCGTTGACAACGGCTACTCCACTAGCCGTTGTCAACTTTTTTATTTTTTTTCTCTTTTTCTACTCTATAAATAGCAACTTTCAATCTTCATTTTTTCACACAACTCTCATTCATTTTCTTCACAATTCTCTCTTTTATTTATACAATTCTCTCAAATTTTAATACGCTTTTCTCTTTCAATCAATGTCTCCCAAATGTGTTTGGACGAGTGCGGAAGATGTAGCTTTATGCAGAGCATACATAATTCATTTAGAAGATCCCATTCAAGGAAACACTCAACATGAAAAAATAATTTGGACCGAGATAGAAAAAACAATGAACACCATTCTCGAAGAACATTGAGAACTGTTTACTCCTAGGACTAAAGAGAGTTGTGTTAGTCGGTGGAAAAAAATACTGCCTCCAGAGTTAAACAAATGGTCCAACGCATGCCATGAAGCAGCCCGACTTTATCAAGGTGGCGAAAACCTTCTTGGCGAGGTAATGGTTCTAATCATCAAAAACCATACATTTAAAATATATTAAATTCTCAATTTTTTTCTAATTTTTAACATTTACTTTGTATTTTAGGAAAGGACGGCGATGAACTTTTTTGATCATCTAATCATCATACATTTAGTTATTTGCACTGTCGGGTTGTTGTGCAAAACTGGCCTAGGTTTTCTGCTCATCTATCATATTCACAGAGTAGGCCAGATCCATTCCACATTCAAGCACCAAGCCAAAATCTAAACCCGGAGTCACCACAATCTTATGTTCCGAATTATGATTTTGCAAATGAGTTTGAAATGGGGACCCAAGAATCATTAGAGACTCCCACATCAAACCAACCTTGTTCCAGACCTATTGGAACAAAAAAGCTAAGAAGGCCAAAGGAAAGGCTACGGCTAGTCCTAGTATAGAACAAGAGCGAACGTAGGTGATGCGGATTGCTGCACAAAATGTTCTCATTGTAGAAGAAAGACGTAATCGACGACATGCTGAAATGATGGCTAAGCAAGAAAATGACGAAGAAAAAGAAATTTTGAGGATGGATTGCAGTTTTATGATTCCTAATGCAAAGGCATATTGGTGTGACATAAGAAATGATATCCGTGAAAAAAACATTCGGACTCCTTTATTCGGAGGTTCATCCGGAAGCTCGTCCAATCAAGACAACGATGGCGACAATAGCAGCAACAACAACGGCAATAATGCTGGCAACGTCAATGAATTTCCATATGTTGATTATTAATTGTTGTAATGTTATTATTAATGCCAATGTTTAATTTACTATCATCATCATCATCACCATCATCATATATGAATTATTAATTGTTGTAATGTTATTATTAACACCAATGTTTAATTTACTATCATCATCATCATTTTTATTATTATATTATTATCATTTTTATTAAGTGAGAGTGAGAAAGCATGAGAATTGAAACTAAATAGAATTGGAAGATTGAATCATTGAAGATGACTATGAAAATAGGAGTCTGAAGGAGAATGAGAGTTTGAGGGGAAGGGGAGTCCATGATCACTAAAGAAGGCCTTATATATTGGTTTTTTCTGACTATGAAATGTGATTCATGTCTTGTATAAGCCATGAATATGAAATTCTATTCTTGTTTGTTTACAAAAGAATTATGTTTGCCCTTCTCCGGCTTCGTAAACACTAGTATGATTTCTTTGTGTTTGTTAGTTATGTCTCGAATAATCCGTGGTTTATCAGCAATGCTCTTCCTTAAAAGAATGAAAGCCATGAAAGCTAAGACTCATGAAGACTTTCTAAGGGAAGGTTTAGAAAAATTGAAATTGAATTTAATCTCATGCGATCATGTAGACTATGGTCAGGTTTATATTGAAATAATGATAAGGAGCATGAGAAAATTATGGCTGAAATGATTGAGATCAAGAAATATGTTAACATGGTAGACGAAAAAGTACCAAATTCATCTTATGATACTGTGATGAAGATTGTACTATATGTTGTGTTACCAACTTTAGCTTCAAACTATTTTCTTCACGGAAGTGGTTTTGCTTTTAACATTTACAGGCATGGTATTCCCGGTGCTATAGCTACGGCTCGTGGCAAGGTGACAATGGCAAACGATATAGAGGCCCAACTACTTGACAAAGCCATATATGAAGAAGCAAATTAGCTTCGAGAAATTGTTGGCTAACACAAAGGGTTGGACAAATTCGAATCATGGTACATTTTAAGAGCAATACTAATTCAAAAATTTATGTCTACTTGTCTTCCAAAATTCGTATTTCTTTCTTTTATCTACGGAAAAATTTCATTAATTGGTATGTGAAGAGATGGATTTAGAAGTGGTGAAAGGAATTGTGGAATTGTAGATTTTTATTTAGTTTTTGTATCCACTTGGCAAATTTTAGTTACTTTAACATTGCTTAAAAAAAAATGGCATCATCTCATTTTACCAACTACTTTTCTAAATGTCAATGTAGCCCAACCGTTAAAATTAAACATATTGTTACTCGAACTTTCTCCCGAATTCATTATATAAAAAATTTGAGTGTGAAAATTGACAATCGAGTGTGATATTAATGAGAACTGTATGAAAATTGTGTAGAATATAAATGAGAGTTGTTATGTGAAAAATGAAGATTGAAAGTTGTTATTTATAGATTAGTAAAACAGAAAAAAAAAAAAAAAAAAAGTTGGTGTCGTTGACAACGGCTACTCCACTAGCCGTTGTCAACTTTTTTATTTTTTTTCTCTTTTTCTACTCTATAAATAGCAACTTTCAATCTTCATTTTTTCACACAACTCTCATTCATTTTCTTCACAATTCTCTCTTTTATTTATACAATTCTCTCAAATTTTAATACGCTTTTCTCTTTCAATCAATGTCTCCCAAATGTGTTTGGACGAGTGCGGAAGATGTAGCTTTATGCAGAGCATACATAATTCATTTAGAAGATCCCATTCAAGGAAACACTCAACATGAAAAAATAATTTGGACCGAGATAGAAAAAACAATGAACACCATTCTCGAAGAACATTGAGAACTGTTTACTCCTAGGACTAAAGAGAGTTGTGTTAGTCGGTGGAAAAAAATACTGCCTCCAGAGTTAAACAAATGGTCCAACGCATGCCATGAAGCAGCCCGACTTTATCAAGGTGGCGAAAACCTTCTTGGCGAGGTAATGGTTCTAATCATCAAAAACCATACATTTAAAATATATTAAATTCTCAATTTTTTTCTAATTTTTAACATTTACTTTGTATTTTAGGAAAGGACGGCGATGAACTTTTTTGATCATCTAATCATCATACATTTAGTTATTTGCACTGTCGGGTTGTTGTGCAAAACTGGCCTAGGTTTTCTGCTCATCTATCATATTCACAGAGTAGACCAGATCCATTCCACATTCAAGCACCAAGCCAAAATCTAAACCCGGAGTCACCACAATCTTATGTTCCGAATTATGATTTTGCAAATGAGTTTGAAATGGGGACCCAAGAATCATTAGAGACTCCCACATCAAACCAACCTTGTTCCAGACCTATTGGAACAAAAAAAGCTAAGAAGGCCAAAGGAAAGGCTACGGCTAGTCCTAGTATAGAACAAGAGCGAACGTAGGTGATGCGGATTGCTGCACAAAATGTTCTCATTGTAGAAGAAAGACGTAATCGACGACATGCTGAAATGATGGCTAAGCAAGAAAATGACGAAGAAAAAGAAATTTTGAGGATGGATTGCAGTTTTATGATTCCTAATGCAAAGGCATATTGGTGTGACATAAGAAATGATATCCGTGAAAAAAACATTCGGACTCCTTTATTCGGAGGTTCATCCGGAAGCTCGTCCAATCAAGACAACGATGGCGACAATAGCAGCAACAACAACGGCAATAATGCTGGCAACGTCAATGAATTTCCATATGTTGATTATTAATTGTTGTAATGTTATTATTAATGCCAATGTTTAATTTACTATCATCATCATCATCACCATCATCATATATGAATTATTAATTGTTGTAATGTTATTATTAACACCAATGTTTAATTTACTATCATCATCATCATCATCATCATCATTTTTATTATTATATTATTATCATTTTTATTAAGTGAGAGTGAGAAAGCATGAGAATTGAAACTAAATAGAATTGGAAGATTGAATCATTGAAGATGACTATGAAAATAGGAGTCTGAAGGAGAATGAGAGTTTGAGGGGAAGGGGAGTCCATGATCACTAAAGAAGGCCTTATATATTGGTTTTTTCTGACTATGAAATGTGATTCATGTCTTGTATAAGCCATGAATATGAAATTCTATTCTTGTTTGTTTACAAAAGAATTATGTTTGCCCTTCTCCGGCTTCGTAAACACTAGTATGATTTCTTTGTGTTTGTTAGTTATGTCTCGAATAATCCGTGGTTTATCAGCAATGCTCTTCCTTAAAAGAATGAAAGCCATGAAAGCTAAGACTCATGAAGACTTTCTAAGGGAAGGTTTAGAAAAATTGAAATTGAATTTAATCTCATGCGATCATGTAGACTATGGTCAGGTTTATATTGAAATAATGATAAGGAGCATGAGAAAATTATGGCTGAAATGATTGAGATCAAGAAATATGTTAACATGGTAGACGAAAAAGTACCAAATTCATCTTATGATACTGTGATGAAGATTGTACTATATGTTGTGTTACCAACTTTAGCTTCAAACTATTTTCTTCACGGAAGTGGTTTTGCTTTTAACATTTACAGGCATGGTATTCCCGGTGCTATAGCTACGGCTCGTGGCAAGGTGACAATGGCAAACGATATAGAGGCCCAACTACTTGACAAAGCCATATATGAAGAAGCAAATTAGCTTCGAGAAATTGTTGGCTAACACAAAGGGTTGGACAAATTCGAATCATGGTACATTTTAAGAGCAATACTAATTCAAAAATTTATGTCTACTTGTCTTCCAAAATTCGTATTTCTTTCTTTTATCTACGGAAAAATTTCATTAATTGGTATGTGAAGAGATGGATTTAGAAGTGGTGAAAGGAATTGTGGAATTGTAGATTTTTATTTAGTTTTTGTATCCACTTGGCAAATTTTAGTTACTTTAACATTGCTTAAAAAAAAATGGCATCATCTCATTTTACCAACTACTTTTCTAAATGTCAATGTAGCCCAACCGTTAAAATTAAACATATTGTTACTCGAACTTTCTCCCGAATTCATTATATAAAAAATTTGAGTGTGAAAATTGACAATCGAGTGTGATATTAATGAGAACTGTATGAAAATTGTGTAGAATATAAATGAGAGTTGTTGTGTGAAAAATGAAGATTGAAAGTTGTTATTTATAGATTAGTAAAACAAAAAAAAAAAAAAAAAAAAAAAAAAAAAGTTGGTGTCGTTGACAACGGCTACTCCACTAGCCGTTGTCAACTTTTTTATTTTTTTTCTCTTTTTCTACTCTATAAATAGCAACTTTCAATCTTCATTTTTTCACACAACTCTCATTCATTTTCTTCACAATTCTCTCTTTTATTTATACAATTCTCTCAAATTTTAATACGCTTTTCTCTTTCAATCAATGTCTCCCAAATGTGTTTGGACGAGTGCGGAAGATGTAGCTTTATGCAGAGCATACATAATTCATTTAGAAGATCCCATTCAAGGAAACACTCAACATGAAAAAATAATTTGGACCGAGATAGAAAAAACAATGAACACCATTCTCGAAGAACATTGAGAACTGTTTACTCCTAGGACTAAAGAGAGTTGTGTTAGTCGGTGGAAAAAAATACTGCCTCCAGAGTTAAACAAATGGTCCAACGCATGCCATGAAGCAGCCCGACTTTATCAAGGTGGCGAAAACCTTCTTGGCGAGGTAATGGTTCTAATCATCAAAAACCATACATTTAAAATATATTAAATTCTCAATTTTTTTCTAATTTTTAACATTTACTTTGTATTTTAGGAAAGGACGGCGATGAACTTTTTTGATCATCTAATCATCATACATTTAGTTATTTGCACTGTCGGGTTGTTGTGCAAAACTGGCCTAGGTTTTCTGCTCATCTATCATATTCACAGAGTAGGCCAGATCCATTCCACAGTCAAGCACCAAGCTAAAATCTAAACCCGGAGTCACCACAATCTTATGTTCCGAATTATGATTTTGCAAATGAGTTTGAAATGGGGACCCAAGAATCATTAGAGACTCCCACATCAAACCAACCTTGTTCCAGACCTATTGGAACAAAAAAAGCTAAGAAGGCCAAAGGAAAGGCTACGGCTAGTCCTAGTATAGAACAAGAGCGAACGTAGGTGATGCGGATTGCTGCACAAAATGTTCTCATTGTAGAAGAAAGACGTAATCGACGACATGCTGAAATGATGGCTAAGCAAGAAAATGACGAAGAAAAAGAAATTTTGAGGATGGATTGCAGTTTTATGATTCCTAATGCAAAGGCATATTGGTGTGACATAAGAAATGATATCCGTGAAAAAAACATTCGGACTCCTTTATTCGGAGGTTCATCCGGAAGCTCGTCCAATCAAGACAACGATGGCGACAATAGCAGCAACAACAACGGCAATAATGCTGGCAACGTCAATGAATTTCCATATGTTGATTATTAATTGTTGTAATGTTATTATTAATGCCAATGTTTAATTTACTATCATCATCATCATCACCATCATCATATATGAATTATTAATTGTTGTAATGTTATTATTAACACCAATGTTTAATTTACTATCATCATCATCATCATCATCATCATTTTTATTATTATATTATTATCATTTTTATTAAGTGAGAGTGAGAAAGCATGAGAATTGAAACTAAATAGAATTGGAAGATTGAATCATTGAAGATGACTATGAAAATAGGAGTCTGAAGGAGAATGAGAGTTTGAGGGGAAGGGGAGTCCATGATCACTAAAGAAGGCCTTATATATTGGTTTTTTCTGACTATGAAATGTGATTCATGTCTTGTATAAGCCATGAATATGAAATTCTATTCTTGTTTGTTTACAAAAGAATTATGTTTGCCCTTCTCCGGCTTCGTAAACACTAGTATGATTTCTTTGTGTTTGTTAGTTATGTCTCGAATAATCCGTGGTTTATCAGCAATGCTCTTCCTTAAAAGAATGAAAGCCATGAAAGCTAAGACTCATGAAGACTTTCTAAGGGAAGGTTTAGAAAAATTGAAATTGAATTTAATCTCATGCGATCATGTAGACTATGGTCAGGTTTATATTGAAATAATGATAAGGAGCATGAGAAAATTATGGCTGAAATGATTGAGATCAAGAAATATGTTAACATGGTAGACGAAAAAGTACCAAATTCATCTTATGATACTGTGATGAAGATTGTACTATATGTTGTGTTACCAACTTTAGCTTCAAACTATTTTCTTCACGGAAGTGGTTTTGCTTTTAACATTTACAGGCATGGTATTCCCGGTGCTATAGCTACGGCTCGTGGCAAGGTGACAATGGCAAACGATATAGAGGCCCAACTACTTGACAAAGCCATATATGAAGAAGCAAATTAGCTTCGAGAAATTGTTGGCTAACACAAAGGGTTGGACAAATTCGAATCATGGTACATTTTAAGAGCAATACTAATTCAAAAATTTATGTCTACTTGTCTTCCAAAATTCGTATTTCTTTCTTTTATCTACGGAAAAATTTCATTAATTGGTATGTGAAGAGATGGATTTAGAAGTGGTGAAAGGAATTGTGGAATTGTAGATTTTTATTTAGTTTTTGTATCCACTTGGCAAATTTTAGTTACTTTAACATTGCTTAAAAAAAATGGCATCATCTCATTTTACCAACTACTTTTCTAAATGTCAATGTAGCCCAACCGTTAAAATTAAACATATTGTTACTCGAACTTTCTCCCGAATTCATTATATAAAAAATTTGAGTGTGAAAATTGACAATCGAGTGTGATATTAATGAGAACTGTATGAAAATTGTGTAGAATATAAATGAGAGTTGTTGTGTGAAAAATGAAGATTGAAAGTTGTTATTTATAGATTAGTAAAACAAAAAAAAAAAAAAAAAAAAAAAAAAAGTTGGTGTCGTTGACAACGGCTACTCCACTAGCCGTTGTCAACTTTTTTATTTTTTTTCTCTTTTTCTACTCTATAAATAGCAACTTTCAATCTTCATTTTTTCACACAACTCTCATTCATTTTCTTCACAATTCTCTCTTTTATTTATACAATTCTCTCAAATTTTAATACGCTTTTCTCTTTCAATCAATGTCTCCCAAATGTGTTTGGACGAGTGCGGAAGATGTAGCTTTATGCAGAGCATACATAATTCATTTAGAAGATCCCATTCAAGGAAACACTCAACATGAAAAAATAATTTGGACCGAGATAGAAAAAACAATGAACACCATTCTCGAAGAACATTGAGAACTGTTTACTCCTAGGACTAAAGAGAGTTGTGTTAGTCGGTGGAAAAAAATACTGCCTCCAGAGTTAAACAAATGGTCCAACGCATGCCATGAAGCAGCCCGACTTTATCAAGGTGGCGAAAACCTTCTTGGCGAGGTAATGGTTCTAATCATCAAAAACCATACATTTAAAATATATTAAATTCTCAATTTTTTTCTAATTTTTAACATTTACTTTGTATTTTAGGAAAGGACGGCGATGAACTTTTTTGATCATCTAATCATCATACATTTAGTTATTTGCACTGTCGGGTTGTTGTGCAAAACTGGCCTAGGTTTTCTGCTCATCTATCATATTCACAGAGTAGGCCAGATCCATTCCACAGTCAAGCACCAAGCCAAAATCTAAACCCGGAGTCACCACAATCTTATGTTCCGAATTATGATTTTGCAAATGAGTTTGAAATGGGGACCCAAGAATCATTAGAGACTCCCACATCAAACCAACCTTGTTCCAGACCTATTGGAACAAAAA
This sequence comes from Penstemon davidsonii, assembly GCA_034814905.1. Taxonomy (NCBI): domain Eukaryota; kingdom Viridiplantae; phylum Streptophyta; class Magnoliopsida; order Lamiales; family Plantaginaceae; genus Penstemon; species Penstemon davidsonii. Next base: position 14,635,210 of record JAYDYQ010002688.1, read on the forward strand.
AAGCTAAGAAGGCCAAAGGAAAGGCTACGGCTAGTCCTAGTATAGAACAAGAGCGAACGTAGGTGATGCGGATTGCTGCACAAAATGTTCTCATTGTAGAAGAAAGACGTAATCGACGACATGCTGAAATGGTGGCTAAGCAAGAAAATGACGAAGAAAAAGAAATTTTGAGGATGGATTGCAGTTTTATGATTCCTAATGCAAAGGCATATTGGTGTGACATAAGAAATGATATCCGTGAAAAAAACATTCGGACTCCTTTATTCGGAGGTTCATCCGGAAGCTCGTCCAATCAAGACAACGATGGCGACAATAGCAGCAACAACAACGGCAATAATGCTGGCAACGTCAATGAATTTCCATATGTTGATTATTAATTGTTGTAATGTTATTATTAATGCCAATGTTTAATTTACTATCATCATCATCATCACCATCATCATATATGAATTATTAATTGTTGTAATGTTATTATTAACACCAATGTTTAATTTACTATCATCATCATCATCATCATCATCATTTTTATTATTATATTATTATCATTTTTATTAAGTGAGAGTGAGAAAGCATGAGAATTGAAACTAAATAGAATTGGAAGATTGAATCATTGAAGATGACTATGAAAATAGGAGTCTGAAGGAGAATGAGAGTTTGAGGGGAAGGGGAGTCCATGATCACTAAAGAAGGCCTTATATATTGGTTTTTTCTGACTATGAAATGTGATTCATGTCTTGTATAAGCCATGAATATGAAATTCTATTCTTGTTTGTTTACAAAAGAATTATGTTTGCCCTTCTCCGGCTTCGTAAACACTAGTATGATTTCTTTGTGTTTGTTAGTTATGTCTCGAATAATCCGTGGTTTATCAGCAATGCTCTTCCTTAAAAGAATGAAAGCCATGAAAGCTAAGACTCATGAAGACTTTCTAAGGGAAGGTTTAGAAAAATTGAAATTGAATTTAATCTCATGCGATCATGTAGACTATGGTCAGGTTTATATTGAAATAATGATAAGGAGCATGAGAAAATTATGGCTGAAATGATTGAGATCAAGAAATATGTTAACATGGTAGACGAAAAAGTACCAAATTCATCTTATGATACTGTGATGAAGATTGTACTATATGTTGTGTTACCAACTTTAGCTTCAAACTATTTTCTTCACGGAAGTGGTTTTGCTTTTAACATTTACAGGCATGGTATTCCCGGTGCTATAGCTACGGCTCGTGGCAAGGTGACAATGGCAAACGATATAGAGGCCCAACTACTTGACAAAGCCATATATGAAGAAGCAAATTAGCTTCGAGAAATTGTTGGCTAACACAAAGGGTTGGACAAATTCGAATCATGGTACATTTTAAGAGCAATACTAATTCAAAAATTTATGTCTACTTGTCTTCCAAAATTCGTATTTCTTTCTTTTATCTACGGAAAAATTTCATTAATTGGTATGTGAAGAGATGGATTTAGAAGTGGTGAAAGGAATTGTGGAATTGTAGATTTTTATTTAGTTTTTGTATCCACTTGGCAAATTTTAGTTACTTTAACATTGCTTAAAAAAAAATGGCATCATCTCATTTTACCAACTACTTTTCTAAATGTCAATGTAGCCCAACCGTTAAAATTAAACATATTGTTACTCGAACTTTCTCCCGAATTCATTATATAAAAAATTTGAGTGTGAAAATTGACAATCGAGTGTGATATTAATGAGAACTGTATGAAAATTGTGTAGAATATAAATGAGAGTTGTTGTGTGAAAAATGAAGATTGAAAGTTGTTATTTATAGATTAGTAAAACAAAAAAAAAAAAAAAAAAAGTTGGTGTCGTTGACAACGGCTACTCCACTAGCCGTTGTCAACTTTTTTATTTTTTTTCTCTTTTTCTACTCTATAAATAGCAACTTTCAATCTTCATTTTTTCACACAACTCTCATTCATTTTCTTTACAATTCTCTCTTTTATTTATACAATTCTCTCAAATTTTAATACGCTTTTCTCTTTCAATCAATGTCTCCCAAATGTGTTTGGACGAGTGCGGAAGATGTAGCTTTATGCAGAGCATACATAATTCATTTAGAAGATCCCATTCAAGGAAACACTCAACATGAAAAAATAATTTGGACCGAGATAGAAAAAACAATGAACACCATTCTCGAAGAACATTGAGAACTGTTTACTCCTAGGACTAAAGAGAGTTGTGTTAGTCGGTGGAAAAAAATACTGCCTCCAGAGTTAAACAAATGGTCCAACGCATGCCATGAAGCAGCCCGACTTTATCAAGGTGGCGAAAACCTTCTTGGCGAGGTAATGGTTCTAATCATCAAAAACCATACATTTAAAATATATTAAATTCTCAATTTTTTTCTAATTTTTAACATTTACTTTGTATTTTAGGAAAGGACGGCGATGAACTTTTTTGATCATCTAATCATCATACATTTAGTTATTTGCACTGTCGGGTTGTTGTGCAAAACTGGCCTAGGTTTTCTGCTCATCTATCATATTCACAGAGTAGGCCAGATCCATTCCACAGTCAAGCACCAAGCCAAAATCTAAACCCGGAGTCACCACAATCTTATGTTCCGAATTATGATTTTGCAAATGAGTTTGAAATGGGGACCCAAGAATCATTAGAGACTCCCACATCAAACCAACCTTGTTCCAGACCTATTGGAACAAAAAAAGTTAAGAAGGCCAAAGGAAAGGCTACGGCTAGTCCTAGTATAGAACAAGAGCGAACGTAGGTGATGCGGATTGCTGCACAAAATGTTCTCATTGTAGAAGAAAGACGTAATCGACGACATGCTGAAATGATGGCTAAGCAAGAAAATGACGAAGAAAAAGAAATTTTGAGGATGGATTGCAGTTTTATGATTCCTAATGCAAAGGCATATTGGTGTGACATAAGAAATGATATCCGTGAAAAAAACATTCGGACTCCTTTATTCGGAGGTTCATCCGGAAGCTCGTCCAATCAAGACAACGATGGCGACAATAGCAGCAACAACAACGGCAATAATGCTGGCAACGTCAATGAATTTCCATATGTTGATTATTAATTGTTGTAATGTTATTATTAATGCCAATGTTTAATTTACTATCATCATCATCATCACCATCATCATATATGAATTATTAATTGTTGTAATGTTATTATTAACACCAATGTTTAATTTACTATCATCATCATCATCATCATCATCATCATCATTTTTATTATTATATTATTATCATTTTTATTAAGTGAGAGTGAGAAAGCATGAGAATTGAAACTAAATAGAATTGGAAGATTGAATCATTGAAGATGACTATGAAAATAGGAGTCTGAAGGAGAATGAGAGTTTGAGGGGAAGGGGAGTCCATGATCACTAAAGAAGGCCTTATATATTGGTTTTTTCTGACTATGAAATGTGATTCATGTCTTGTATAAGCCATGAATATGAAATTCTATTCTTGTTTGTTTACAAAAGAATTATGTTTGCCCTTCTCCGGCTTCGTAAACACTAGTATGATTTCTTTGTGTTTGTTAGTTATGTCTCGAATAATCCGTGGTTTATCAGCAATGCTCTTCCTTAAAAGAATGAAAGCCATGAAAGCTAAGACTCATGAAGACTTTCTAAGGGAAGGTTTAGAAAAATTGAAATTGAATTTAATCTCATGCGATCATGTAGACTATGGTCAGGTTTATATTGAAATGAATGATAAGGAGCATGAGAAAATTATGGCTGAAATGATTGAGATCAAGAAATATGTTAACATGGTAGACGAAAAAGTACCAAATTCATCTTATGATACTGTGATGAAGATTGTACTATATGTTGTGTTACCAACTTTAGCTTCAAACTATTTTCTTCACGGAAGTGGTTTTGCTTTTAACATTTACAGGCATGGTATTCCCGGTGCTATAGCTACGGCTCGTGGCAAGGTGACAATGGCAAACGATATAGAGGCCCAACTACTTGACAAAGCCATATATGAAGAAGCAAATTAGCTTCGAGAAATTGTTGGCTAACACAAAGGGTTGGACAAATTCGAATCATGGTGCATTTTAAGAGCAATATTAATTCAAAAATTTATGTCTACTTGTCTTCCAAAATTCGTATTTCTTTCTTTTATCTACGGAAAAATTTCATTAATTGGTATGTGAAGAGATGGATTTTGAAGTGGCGAAAGGAATTGTGGAATTGTGGATTTTTATTTACTTTTTGTATTCCACTTGGCAAATTTTAGTTACTTTAACATTGCTCAAAAATAAAGTGGCATCATCTCATTTTACCAACTGTTTTTCTAAATGTCAATGTAGCCCAACCGTTAAAATTAAACATATTGTTACTCGAACTTTCTCCCGAATTCATTATATAAAAAATTTGAGTGTGAAAATTGACAATCGAGTGTGATATTAATGAGAACTGTATGAAAATTGTGTAGAATATAAATGAGAGTTGTTGTGTGAAAAATGAAGATTGAAAGTTGTTATTTATAGATTAGTAAAACAGAAAAAAAAAAAAAAAAAAAAAGTTGGTGTCGTTGACAACGGCTACTCCACTAGCCGTTGTCAACTTTTTTATTTTTTTTCTCTTTTTCTACTCTATAAATAGCAACTTTCAATCTTCATTTTTTCACACAACTCTTATTCATTTTCTTCACAATTCTCTCTTTTATTTATACAATTCTCTCAAATTTTAATACGCTTTTCTCTTTCAATCAATGTCTCCCAAATGTGTTTGGACGAGTGCGGAAGATGTAGCTTTATGCAGAGCATACATAATTCATTTAGAAGATCCCATTCAAGGAAACACTCAACATGAAAAAATAATTTGGACCGAGATAGAAAAAACAATGAACACCATTCTCGAAGAACATTGAGAACTGTTTACTCCTAGGACTAAAGAGAGTTGTGTTAGTCGGTGGAAAAAAATACTGCCTCCAGAGTTAAACAAATGGTCCAACGCATGCCATGAAGCAGCCCGACTTTATCAAGGTGGCGAAAACCTTCTTGGCGAGGTAATGGTTCTAATCATCAAAAACCATACATTTAAAATATATTAAATTCTCAATTTTTTTCTAATTTTTAACATTTACTTTGTATTTTAGGAAAGGACGGCGATTAACTTTTTTGATCATCTAATCATCATACATTTAGTTATTTGAACTGTCGGGTTGTTGTGCAAAACTGGCCTAGGTTTTCTGCTCATCTATCATATTCACAGAGTAGGCCAGATCCATTCCACACTCAAGCACCAAGCCAAAATCTAAACCCGAAGTAACCACAATCTTATGTTTCGAATTATGATTTTGCAAATGAGTTTGAAATGGGGACCCAAGAATCATTAGAGACTCCCACATCAAACCAACCTTGTTCCAGACCTATTGGAACAAAAAAAGCTAAGAAGGCCAAAGGAAAGGCTACGGCTAGTCCTAGTATAGAACAAGAGCGAACGTAGGTGATGCGGATTGCTGCACAAAATTTTCTCATTGTAGAAGAAAGACGTAATCGACGACATGCTGAAATGATGGCTAAGTAAGAAAATGACGAAGAAAAAGAAATTTTGAGAATGGATTGCAGTTTTATGATTCCTAATGCAAAGGCATATTGGTGTGACATAAGAAATGATATCCGTGAAAAAAACATTCGGACTCGTTTATTCGGAGGTTCATCTGGAAGCTCGTCCAATCAAGGCAACGGTGACGACAATAGCAGCAACAACAATGGCAATAATGGTGGCAACGCCAATGAATTTCCATATGTTGATTATTAATTGTTGTAATGTTATTATTAATGCCAATGTTTAATTACTATCATCATCATCATCACCATCATCATATATGAATTATTTAATTGTTGTAATGTTATTATTAACACCAATGTTTAATTTACTATCATCATCATCATCATCATCATCATTTTTATTATTATATTATTATCATTTTTATTAAGTGAGAGTGAGAAAGCATGAGAATTGAAACTAAATAGAATTGGAAGATTGAATCATTGAAGATGACTATGAAAATAGGAGTCTGAAGGAGAATGAGAGTTTGAGGGGAAGGGGAGTCCATGATCACTAAAGAAGGCCTTATATATTGGTTTTTTCTGACTATGAAATGTGATTCATGTCTTGTATAAGCCATGAATATGAAATTCTAGTCTTGTTTGTTTACAAAAGAATTATGTTTGCCCTTCTTCGGCTTCGTAAACACTAGTATGATTTCTTTGTGTTTGTTAGTTATGTCTCGAATACTCCGTGGTTTATCAGCAATGCTCTTCCTTAAAAGAATGAATGCCATGAAAGCTAAGACTCATGAACACTTTCTAATGGAAGGTTTAGAAAAATTGAAATTGAATTTAATCTCATGCGATCATGTAGACTATGGTCAGGTTTATATTGAAATGAATGATAAGGAGCATGAGAAAATTATGGCTGAAATGATTGAGATCAAGAAATATGTTAACATGGTAGACGAAAAAGTACCAAATTCATCTTATGATACTGTGATGAAGATTGTACCATATGTTGTGTTACCAACTTTAGCTTCAAACTATTTTCTTCACGGAAGTGGTTTTGCTTTTAACATTTACAGGCATGGTATTCCCGGTGCTATAGCTACGGCTCGTGGCAAGGTGACAATGGCAAACGATATAGAGGCCCAACTACTTGACAAAGCTATATACGAAGAAGCAAATTAGCTTCGAGAAATTGTTGGCTAACACAAAGGGTTGGACAAATTCGAATCATGGTGCATTTTAAGAGCAATATTAATTCAAAAATTTATGTCTACTTGTCTTCCAAAATTCGTATTTCTTTATTCATTAATTGTTATGTGAAGAGATGGATTTTGAAGTGGTGAAAGGAATTGTGGAATTGTGGATTTTTATTTAGTTTTTGTATTCCACTTGGCAAATTTTAGTTACTTTAACATTGCTCAAAAATAAAGTGGCATCATCTCATTTTACCAACTGTTTTTCTAAATGTCAATGTAGCCCAACCGTTAAAATTAAACATATTGTTACTCTAACTTTATCCCGAATTCATTATATAAAAAATTTGAGTGTGAAAATTGACAATCGAGTGTGATATTAATGAGAACTGTATGAAAATTGTGTATAATATAAATGAGAGTTGTTGTGTGAAAAATGAAGATTGAAAGTTGTTATTTATAGAATAGTAAAACAGAAAAAAAAAAAAAAAAAAAAAAAAAAAAGTTGGTGTCGTTGACAACGGCTACCCCACTAGCCGTTGTCAACTTTTTTATTTTTTTTCTCTTTTTCTACTCTATAAATAGCAACTTTCAATCTTCATTTTTTCACACAACTTTCATTCATTTTCTTCACAATTCTCTCTTTTATTTATACAATTCTCTCAAATTTTAATACGCTTTTCTCTTTCAATCAATGGCTCCCAAATGTGTTTGGACGAGTGCGGAAGATGTAGCTTTATGCAGAGCATACATAATTCATTTAGAAGATCCCATTCAAGGAAACACTCAACATGAAAAAATAATTTGGACCGAGATAGAAAAAACAATGAACACCATTCTCGAAGAACATTGAGAACTGTTTACTCCTAGGACTAAAGATAGTTGTGTTAGTCGGTGGAAAAAAATACTGCCTCCAGAGTTAAACAAATGGTCCAACGCATGCCATGAAGCGGCCCGACTTTATCAAGGTGGCGAAAACCTTCTTGGTGAGGTAATGGTTCTAATCATCAAAAACCATACATTTAAAATATATTAAATTCTCAATTTTTTTTCTAATTTTTAACATTTACTTTGTATTTTAGGAAAGGACGGCGATGAACTTTTTTGATCATCTAATCATCATACATTTAGTTATTTGCACTGTCGGGTTGTTGTGCAAAACTGGCCTAGGTTTTCTGCTCATCTATCATATTCACAGAGTAGGCCAGATCCATTCCACAGTCAAGCACCAAGCCAAAATCTAAACCCGGAGTCACCACAATCTTATGTTCCGAATTATGATTTTGCAAATGAGTTTGAAATGGGGACCCAAGAATCATTAGAGACTCCCACATCAAACCAACCTTGTTCCAGACCTATTGGAACAAAAAAAGCTAAGAAGGCCAAAGGAAAGGCAACGGCTAGTCCTAGTATAGAACAAGAGCGAACGTAGGTGATGCGGATTTCTGCACAAAATGTTCTCATTGTAGAAGAAAGACGTAATCGACGACATGCTGAAATGATGGCTAAGCAAGAAAATGACGAAGAAAAAGAAATTTTGAGAATGGATTGCAGTTTTATGATTCCTAATGCAAAGGCATATTGGTGTGACATAAGAAATGATATTCGTGAAAAAAACATTCGGACTCGTTTATTCGGAGGTTCATCTGGAAGCTCGTCCAATCAAGGCAACGGTGGCGACAATAGCAGTAACAACAACGGCAATAATGGTGGCAACGTCAATGAATTTCCATATGTTGATTATTAATTGTTGTAATGTTATTATTAATGTCAATGTTTAATTTACTATCATCGCCATCATCATATATGAATTATTAATGGTTGTAATGTTATTATTAACACCAATGTTTAATTTACTATCATCATCATCATCATCATTTTTATTATTATATTATTATCATTTTTATTAAGTGAGAGTGAGAAAGCATGAGAATTGAAACTAAATAGAATGGGAAGATTGAATCATTGAAGATGACTATGAAAATAGGAGTCTGAAGGAGAATGAGAGTTTAGGGGGAAGGGGAGTCCATGATCACTCAAGAAGGCCTTATATATTGGTTTTTTCTGACTATGAAATGTGATTCATGTCTTGTATAAGCAATGAATATGAAATTCTAGTCTTGTTTGTTTACAAAAGAATTATGTTTGCCCTTCTCCGGCTTCGTAAACACTAGTATGATTTCTTTGTGTTTGTTAGTTATGTCTCGAATACTTCGTGGTTTATAATCAATGCTCTTCCTTAAAAGAATGAAAGCCGTGAAAGCTAAGACTCATGAAGACTTTCTAAGGGAAGGTTTAGAAAAATTGAAATTGAATTTAATCTCATGCGATCATGTAGACTATGGTCAGGTTTATATTGAAATGAATGATAAGGAGCATGAGAAAATTATGGCTGAAATGATTGAGATCAAGAAATATGTTAACATGGTAGACGAAAAAGTACCAAATTCATCTTATGATACTGTGATGAAGATTGTACCATATGTTGTGTTACCAACTTTAGCTTCAAACTATTTTCTTCACGGAAGTGGTTTTGCTTTTAACATTTACAGGCATGGTATTCCCGGTGCTATAGCTACGGCTCGTGGCAAGGTGACAATGGCAAACTATATAGAGGCCCAACTACTTGACAAAGCCATATATGAAGAAGCAAATTAGCTTCGAGAAATTGTTGGCTAACACAAAGGGTTGGACAAATTCGAATCATGGTGCATTTTAAGAGCAATATTAATTCAAAAATTTATGTCTACTTGTCTTCCAAAATTCGTATTTCTTTCTTTTATCTACGGAAAAATTTCATTAATTGTTATGTGAAGAGATGGATTTTGAAGTGGTGAAAGGAATTCTGGAATTGTGGATTTTTATTTAATTTTTGTATTCCACTTGGCAAATTTTAGTTAATTTAACATTGCTTAAAAAAAAAGTCGCATCCTCTCATTGTATAGAACAAGAGCGAACGTAGTTGATGCGGATTGCTGCACAAAATGTTCTCATTGTAGAAGAAAGACGTAATCGACGACATGCTGAAATGATGGCTAAGCAAGAAAATGACGAAGAAAAAGAAATTTTGAGAATGGATTGCAGTTTTATGATTCCTAATGCAAAGGAATTTTGGTGTGACATAAGAAATGATATCCGTGAAAAAAACATTCGGACTCGTTTATTCGGAGGTTCATCTTGAAGCTCGTCCAATCAAGGCAACGGTGGCGACAATAGCAGCAACAACAACGGCAATAATGGTGGCAACGTTAATGAATTTCCATATATGGATTATTAATTGTTGTAATGTTATTATTAATGCCAATGTTTAATTTACTATCATCATCATCATCACCATCATCATATATGAATTATTAATTGTTGTAAATAGGAATAACACAAGCTGATGAGAATCACCACGTACAATCTAAGTATCTGTGTTCGATTTGGGCATATTTCAAAGACAAAATCCTAAAAGTTCAAGGAAGCATTTAACGGGCTGATTCTAACATGCATAAGTTTGGCCCAAAAGAAGATGCATATGTTCTAAATTTAATCCAAGGAATAGAATCGATGGGTTTTTTAATTTATTGAAGTTACTTACGTCGAACTAAGTGTTTTTGGAAGAGAAGCTTTAATTAGCCTTTATTTACATCATATTTCATCCATACGTTGAACTAAGTAGTTAAGACTTTTCTTATTTCCAAGTGTATTGGGAGGTATTCAGACATCTTTTTGTATCCAACCACCAAGAAAATGTGTTAGCTTTAATTCCCTGGGTGGGAAAAAAGGAGAATTGTTCCCACCCAATATATATAAGTTGTATTGCTGAATGTAATCAATCAATCAATTTTGATGAAATATAAAGTGAGTTTTTACTCTTCTCTTGTTTCTTCATTGAACTTCTAAACTTATAAAGGATTCTCCTTGTGGCATACAAACTTGAATACTTGTGGTTTGCGATTCCTTATAATCGTTGGGTCATTGTTCACTATCAATCATCTAGTAACAATTATATTGAGCGAAAAGAAAATGAATTTCAGTCAAAATACTATCATTTGGCTAATAACAACTATAATTTTTTTTTTTTGTAAAAAACACATCCTCCATGAAAAAGCGAATTGGCAAACAAAGACGAAAATGTTAATTTCGAATGCATTACTCTCCAAAGTGGATCAATTTAAAGTAAATTGAGAGGAGCCCATGATTACTTAAGAAGGCCTTATATATTGGTTTTTTTTTTACTATGAAATGTGATTCATGTCTTGTATAAGTGATGAATATGAAATTCTAGTCTTGTTTGTTTACAAAAGAATTATGTTTGCCCTTCTCCGGCTTCGTAAACACTAGTATGATTTCTTTGTGTTTGTTAGTTATGTCTCTAATACTCCGTGGTTTATCAGCAATGCTTTTCCTTAAAAGAATGAAAGCCATGAAAGCTAAGACTCATGAAGACTTTCTAAGGGAAGGTTTAGAAAAATTGAAATTGAATTTAATCTCATGCGATCATGTAGACAATGGTCAGGTTTATATTGAAATGAATGATAAGGAGCATGAGAAAATTATGGCTGAAATGATTGAGATCAAGAAATATGTTAACATGGTAGACGAAAAAGTACCAAATTCATCTTATGATACTGTGATGAAGATTGTACCATATGTTGTGTTACCAACTTCAGCTTCAAACTATTTTCTTCACGGAAGTGGTTTTGCTTTTAACATTTACAGGCATGGTATTCACGGTGCTATAGCTACGGCTAGTGGCAAGGTGACAATGGCAAACGATATAGAGGCCCAACTACTTGACAAAGCCATATATGAAGAAGCAAAGTAGCTTCGAGAAATTGTTGGCTAACACAAAGGGTTGGACAAATTCGAATAATGGTGCATTTTAAGAGCAATATTAATTCGAAAATTTATGTCTACTTGTCTTCCAAAATTTGTATTTGTTTCTTTTATCTACAGAAAAATTTCATTAATTGTTATGTGAAGAGATGGATTTTGAAGTGGTGAAAATAATTGTGGAATTATGTATTTTTATTTAGTTTTTGTATTCCACTTGGCAAATTTTAGTTACTTTAACATTGCTTGGATAATTTACATATTAGAAATTAAAGATTTAGGTTGAACAAAGTAGAGTTATAATAATGCAACAAACTTGGATAATTTTCAAATGAAGTATTGCCCTATTTATATAACCACATTCTCAAAGAGAAGGTGAAAATAAACTTGATCTAATGGCTAAAATTAATGCTCTAGAGACTTTTTCTATACAAAATATTTTACTCCATACTCTGGAACCATGTATAAGCTAAAAGGATGTCCTAGATATCTTCATGCATAATTTACTGGTTCAGACTTAATTGATCCGATATTGTTGAGGCAAATATTAACATTAATGCGTCATGTATTGGTTCAGATGTGTTGGACACATGATCGGAGCACGACATTAAACTAGATTTATCCTATCAAATTAATTTTCGATACACATTCTATTGAAATCCTTCTTGTGTATGTTATGTAAACTCTTGTTAAGCTAATTTATGTAAAAGTGATTATTTCATATTATTGGTGTCAAATTATAGATTATATGCTAATTGATAGTACACATGTTTCTATTTTATTGAATCTTGGTATTTTGGGAGAAAAAAAATATGATAATGTTGTTTTGCAATAATACATTAAATTTAGCAGTTAATGTAACTTAGATTCAATGAGTTTGGGTCAACCTACAATTTTTAATATTTATTTATTACAAAGAAGACTCAAAACTACATACACGTCTCAGTTTTTTGGTAGGGGATTGAACTGTTTGGTAATCGAACCGAATAGTTTGGTTTGTTATATGGTACAAATTTTGAAATTACCGCACCAGTCTATATACCGAAAATTGGTACGGTTCCTTAAGATAGTAGCGAGAGCAAGAATTTTCTACTTTCACATTTTATCTATTTCTTGATTCTGACAAGTAAAAATTTGTATTTGTTAACGTACATTAGTTTTATAACTGTATTCACAATACTTGAATTATCAATATATATATATATATATATATATATATATATATATACACATGATATTTGTAGTATTTGCTTTTATTAAGAGAAAGTTTTAGAATGAAATATTTTAAAAAGATATTATGATTGAATTTAAAAAATATCAATTAATTTGTCATTTTATCCATCAATTACTAATATGTTAGTAAATACTTAAAAGTAATTTTACAATTTTAAAAGTAAGAAAATTAATATTAAAATAATACATTATTTTTTTGTAAAAGAGAGTTCCAATTTTAAATTTCGTCTAGGGCCTCTTAATATGTTGGGCCGGCCCAGTGCTCATGTGTTTTGGGGAGGGGGTTTGGCTAGGGAGGAGTGGGAATATTTGAAAATTTGTTTCATATACCAGCTATTACCACCGATAACCCTAGACATGTTACGGAATTTGAGGACATGTACTAACACTGAGGCTAGAAATTGATTCTCAAGTGGTTTACAATTTACAAAGATGTTTATGGCGAGGGAGTAATTAATATCATGTGAAACTTTTTTTAACTTAGAAATACGTTTGGTACTTTTCAGTAATTAATAGTATGATAATGCTAAAATTGTTAACAATAAATACATGAAAAGCATGTTTATGCTAAAATTGTCAGCTGAATATCACCAATAGTGTTTTTCAAATTTGACTAGCAATATTGATTACATAACTAGGTGTACCGTGTACGCATTGCATTCACTGAGGAAGAAAAGGCGCCACTGACTTATGTACAACAATAATATTCCGTTTAATTTTTTGATAAATAAAAACGCGCCTAATGTGTATGGTAACTTCTATTTTTGGGAATAGGGGTCAGATACTACATATAATTTATAATTTATGTTTAACCTAGAGATTGGCATTGACTGATGAGTCCCATCAATTTACGAACTTCACAACAAATCTAATAGCAGCGTCCCAATTCAATTTAAACACCTTCCTCCACACCCACAATTAATAATAAAAACAATGGCAAGAAATCCAAAACCCAGTAAATCCTTTTTCAAGGTCATGGTCAACAACTTCACCCGGAAACTCGTACGTCTTTCTTTCTAGTTCTTATACTTCACAATAATATTGTAATTCAAACATGTTTTTTTTTTTTTTTTCTTTCTAAATTTACTTCCATTTATTGCAGCGACTGCCTGTTGCTTTTGTGAAGAAACACGCTGAGATTCTCCCTGAAAAAGCCAAACTCAGAACAAGTTCGGGTGAAACCTGGAACGTGGAAATTGAACAAAGGAATGACGAGCAATATTATTTCACAGGGGGCTGGAATAAATTTGCGGAAGATGCAGGACTGGAATTCGGAGAATTTATGACTTTTATGTTCTCTGGAAAATCTGTGTTTTATATTTCAGTTTTTGGAGTAAATGGGTGCGAAAGGGAAATCTCCTGCAGTGATTTACTGGATGAGGACTCAGAGTCGGACCCAGATCCTGATGAGGAACCAGGTTAGCTTTCTTATTTTCTAGCTATCAAAATTTATCAATTTCGGAAACATGATATCATTAATAGTAATGGTGCGGTAATTTTTTGGCCCTGGTCTATGCAATTTTAATAGACCTGATGGATATGTAAGTATTTTGTAGATTTCAATACTAAACGACAAAAGATTGGACGTGTGGAGAAAGAAATTGATCAAATTGCTTGCAGTTGTAAATCTCCATTATACTTTGAATTGATTCTGAAGCATCATCATAGATACAGAGTGGTAAACTTCTCAACCATTCACTTCACAAATAATTAAATAAAACTTTTCAAAAGATTCTATTTTTTGTCTACTTAAGTTTTATAGTAACATGTTCCAAGTCTTAGCAAATTTTTCTTTTCTTTACACTTATAGTTTCTCATTTGTTGAATATTCTAGTCTCTACGCAAGGAATTTTCGACTGCAGCTGCTTTAATAAACCAAGAAAGTGTGGTGGTGGAATATGTGCCCGGGGGTTCTCGTCAAGTTGTTGAACTCGATCATAGATTGAAACCACCTCGTTATAGGACTGACATGAACAATGGTTGGTCTGTGTTTCGAACATCAAATGGTTTGAAATATGGAAAAATATACTCGTTTGAGTTCAAGCCCAACAAAAATATTATTCTTGTTAGAGAGGTCGATGAAGAGAGCTAATCACATTTAGAAGAGATGAAATTCTAGTGTCTAGAAATTTATCAGACTTTGTATTTGGTTTGTTTAATTGGATTATGGGATGTTTTCTTTATCTAACTGCTTTTTATTTTTATTATTTTATTTTGATACAAATCTAACGCTTTTTATTAAGTTTGAGGTACAATCACCAGCGCAAAATTTAACTAACAGATATAATGTGCAATCTTATTACGGGGCATCTAGGGTGCGACCCTCCGTAACAGGACTCATGTGCGGCCACTCCTTATAATCGCGCCACATGGCAGTGATAACTTGGGGTTATTTTTTTCAACTATTTTTGATTTTACAAATGTCCAAAATACACTTTTATTTTTTTTAAAGGAAAATTTAAATTATTACCTAAACATGAAATGTCTTTTATATCCTTTTTAATTATTTTATCATTAAAACAATTGTTTTAACTGGGTTTAGAACTCAGGTCACCAAGTTGAACATACTAAATACCCAACTAATATTCTAAGTTAAATTTTGTTATTAAAATTGACAAATAAATGTACAAATAACATACAATGAGATTTACTTCCACAATTGATTAAATCCATAAAAAAAATCCTCAAAATAATATTTTGACAAATATTTAGGCTTGTGCTACATTATGATTCCAATCTATTTATTCGAATTATTTTAAAAAAATATATAATAAAATATAAAATATTGACATTAAATATACAAATATTCTTATGAAAATGATATTTGAAACTGAAATTTTGAATCGAACCTTAATGTACATTGGTTAAAAGATTTTGGTGTTAAATATGTACATTTAAGAAATAGAGAGACCTTTTTGGAAACATTCAAAAATGTTAATCTCAAGTAGGCTTTTTATGCAAATGATCTAATGTTATATGAAATTATTGTACAAGATTTTTTTAAAATTTAATATATAAAATGTCTTATAAACATTGATATTAGAAACTGCTATTTTTTAATAGGACCCCACGTATACATTTTAAAATGTTTTGGGGTCAAATATGTACATTTCATAAATAGAGGGACATTTGTTAAATATACAAAAATGTTAATCTCTTGTAGTATTTTTATGTAAATGAACAAAAGTTATATGAAATTATTGTACAAGATTTTTTTAAGTGTGTATCTTCTAGCCGGGACGTTATAAATGGTATCAGAGTTTAGTCTCCGAGTCAGGATAGGGTCCTCCGATGGGGGTAGGAATGTTTGTTAAATTTAATATGTAAAATTTCTTATAATAATTGATATTTCTAACTTATATTTTGCAGTCAGACCTGAACGTAAGCTTTTTAAAAGTATAAAGGTCAAATACATAAATTTCATAAATTGAGGGATCTTTTGTGAAAATTTCAAAATGTTAACCTACGGTAGGATTTTTATGTAAATAAACCAATGTTATGTGAAAATATTGTACAAGAAATCGTGGGTTTTAGATAAACATTAGGTATGAATGATTATGAACGAAAGGAAAATAATTAATTAGGTTTGAATGGATATGAAATTTGTTGTAATTAGTGGTTGATCAAATTTGTTGTAAACGATTTTCATTCTCTCCGTAGTAAATTTAAAAATTATCGAAAAGTAAAAAATCAAGTTATGGAGTTGTTGTAAAAATGGTGGAGAATTATGAAATAGAAAATAATTAATTAGGTTTGAATGATTATGAAAGAAAATGAAATAATGTTGAAAGAATTTATAAAAAAAAATGATTTACAAATGATTTTATGTTAAAAAACGATTTAATGATAAAAAAACTATTTACAAAAACAATTATGTTAAAAAAATGATTTATGTTATTAGGTATGAATAATCATGAAAGAAAATGAAATAATGTTGAAATAAACTATAAAAAATGATTTAATGTTATTAGGTTTAAGTGATTATCAAAGAAAATTAGGGTGTTTATTTAAAACAACTAATTTAAAACAATAATCACTCAAATTAATCTTAGTTATAGAAAATTAGGGTAAAAACAATTTCATCTCAATTGATTTAGAAAATAATCGATATTCAAGTAATTAGGTATTGATTAACTTTGTTGATAAAGATAAAATGGTGTAAAAAAAACATCAAGTTATGGATGATGTAAAAATGTTGGATAATTATGAAATAAGAAATAATCAATTAGATTTGAATGATTATGAAAGAGAGGGAGATAATTAAGTAATTAGGTTTTAAATAGGGTATAACAGTCTTTATCAATTTTCCAAGAATTAATATTTTAACTAAATGAGCATTAAATTTAATGGGGGCTAAAAATGTCTTTTCATATGTTATTTTGGTTTTTTAGTTCTTTTTAAAGAGATTAAATATAAGGGTGAATTAGTAAAATCAAATTTTTATTAAAGTCAATGGAAGAACAAAAGTGGATTGACCAAGTTACCATATGAATGATTCAAATCAATTTGAGGCGATCTAACGGTTGATGGAGCGGAGCTCACATGAGGCCGTAACTTGAGGGGTCGCACCCTAGAAAAGTCCATCTTGTTAAATCACACTTTAGTTACCACAAGAAAATAATGTTTTAGTTACAGTGAGAATACTAAACTTGTCACTACTTACATATCTTAAGTGACTATAATTCAAATTTTGTAATGGAAATAAATTATCTTAGTCAATTAAAACTATAATTACGTTGTAGTTGACAATTAGTGATATACAAAAAGTAACGAACCAAATATTGTTACTAAGTTATTGTGACAACATTTATTTTCTCTAAGAATGTGTGATTAGTGAAAAATTGAACCGTCACACATTTATCACTTAAAAATTACATTTGGTTCTAATTATACTTGTCAATAATTGTTATGATAATGCTAAATTTATTGCCATTAAATACATAAAAATCATGTTTATGATAAAAATATGATAGTCGTATATTGTGCAAGCAATATAAAGAGCTAATGCTAATTTACCCCGTATGAAATTCATAATGTTCAATTTATATTCATATGATTTGAAAAAGAGCACTCTACCCCCCCACCTCTCCCGTGAAAATTTTAAAGATGCAATTTACCTTCTTTAACTGGAGAGTATAACTCACTTATTGAAATCGAGAGTGAACATTTAAGGGTTTTATTAACACAAGGGGGTAAATTGTCACATTTGTCATAACACATGGAGTAAATTACCACATTTATCATAACACAGGGGTAAGTGCCACATATAAAAATGTCAGATAAGTGGCATAAAACTTTTATAAAATCAGGGAGGGGGGTAAATGTTTTTTTCTTCAAATTATAGTAAGGTAAATTGAATATTATAAATATCACATGGGGTAATTTGTCATTAATTCGTAATATAAATAATTTGAATACTTTCTTTACATGAAATTCAAAATTATGGTATCAATTTACAATTGCCTTTAATTAAAGCGTCTCCAACGGTCAAGTTAGCTAGAAAGCTGAATATCAATACTGTTTTTCAAATTTGACTAGCAATATTGATTACATAAGACTGATAAGAGAGTTCATGCAATAAAAATAAAACTAGCTGAAAATAGCAAATTAAGATGGACATAAATCTCTCTTGAAAAAGGCTGCAAGTTTTCCTCTTTGAGTGTATATGGAGAACAAATCTTATCCACGCCATGTTTCTTTAATCGAATAGCTGTTGTGCTTGGTTAATGTTGAATATTATTAAAGAAGAATCTCTCTTTTCAAAATCGATTCTTTCAGAAATCAAATCCACATATAACAGTACAACTTGCAGAGTAATCCATATATTAATTGCAGGATCATTTTTTTCCTTTCTTCTCTATTAGCTGTGTCTGACACTTTTCTGGAGCTCCTTGTGGAATTGAATTTGAAAATTATAAAGCTTTTATTTATTTTTTTAGAGAAAAAATTATAAAGCTGAAAATACCAAATTGATATATGGTCATAATAACTCTTAAAGAGGAAAATTCCTAAGAAAATGAAACGAATATTTAATGTTAGCTTTGTCGTTTGAAAGATCTCATCAGTTAATTACAACATATCGGAAATTCTAATAATTACTCCCCGAATTCCCAGTTCAATTTACCACAATACATATCCAAAATTTTCTACTTTCATACATAAAAAGAAGATAAAAAATGGAATCAAGGAATTCCTTCTTCAAGGTCATGATCAACAAGGACTTCACCCGGGAACTTGTACGAATTCTTTCCTCTTTAACTTCTCTTCAATGTTTAGGTCTGCTGATCAATTTCGTATCATTTTTTCATATGGCTTTCTCCCAAAACCCATCTATCTCTGAACAGGCCTCCAGCAAAAATGGTAGGAGAGGTAATAGTTGAAAAAGCTTTTTTTGGCGATGGTGATTGTGACGGTTAATAAGACAATTTGGTATGGGTGGAATTGGAAACTATGTAAGTATCATTCTAATGTCTTTACTTTTTCTATGAAATTGCACCGATTAAATTGTTATTAAAATTAAAAAAAAGAAAAGAAAAAGGCTAGTTTTGCAAATGGAACATTTGATAAGGCCATTGAGCGAAATATCCCTAGAAAATAAGGAGGTATATTTTAGGTTAGAATATTTCAGGGGTATTTTCGTACTTTAGTAGCAATTGTTGAGTGGCAGTTTCGTGAATTTTTTTCTTCTTGATTTTGAACTTGAGACCTGTTGTATTTGTGTCCTAATCTTATGCAACAGAATAATATATTGATAATTTTGTTGCTTTGTATTTAATGCTGCATCTGAAACTCTGTATGGTTTTCTTTTCATAATAATGTGGGAATTCTTTGAAATTTTGTTACTAAAGTAACTTGGTTTTTTTTATATGTAAGTTTTTTGTGGGGAAAATTGTTTTTTTGGTACCATAGGATAGGTTTTTATTGTAATTTTGGTACCAAACCCAATTTTTCTATAAAGTTAATGTCAATTTACCCCCTATGAAATGAATAATATTCAATTTATCCCTCTATAATTTGAAAAAAATCAATTTACCCCATGTAAAATTTTTAATGAAGCAATTTAGTCGGAGAGTGTAACTCACTTGCTGAAATTAAGAGCAAGCATGCAAACTATTTTATAATATAGGGGGATAGTCACATTTATCATAACACAGGGGGTAAAATGCCACATTATCATAATAAAAATGGATAAAGTGCCGCCTATAAAAATATCAGGGAGGTGATGTGAAACTTATACAAAATTTCAGGGGGTAAAATACTTTTTTTAAACCACGAGGGGGTAAATTGAATATTATGCATTTCATATGGGTTAAATTATCATTAACTTTAGGGAAAAATTGGGTTTGGTACCAAAGTTACAATGAAAACCTATCCTATGGTACCAAATTTGCATTTTTGTATCCAATGGTACCAAAATTGCAAGTAGGTCTATCCTATGGTACCAAAAAAAAATTTCCCCTTTTTTGTGACTATGAAATGTGATTAATGTCTTGTATAAGCCATGAAATATGATATTCTAGTCTTGTTTGTTTTACAAATTCATGTTTGCCCTTTTCCGGCTTGTAATCATTAGTATGATTTTTTTGTGTTTCTTAGTTATGTCTCGAATACTCCATGGTTTATCAGCGATGCTCTTCCTTAGAAGAATGAAAGCCATGAAAGCTAAGGTTCGTGGAGACTTTTTAAGAGAAGGTTTAGAAAAATTGTAATTGAATTTAATATCATGATATCATGTAGACTATAGTCATGTTTATATTGAAATAAATGATAAGGAGCATGATAAAATAATAGCTGAAATGAATGAGATCTCAGGAAGTAAACTATTTTTTTTCTCAAATTATAGGAAGGTAAATTGAATATTATGAATATCACATGAGGTAATTTGTCATTAACTCGTAATATAAATAATTTGAATACTTTCTTTACATGAGATTCAAAATTATTTTATCAATTTACATTTGCCTTTAATTTGTAGGTCCAACAAGAGCTAAAAAACACGTTTTTAGCTCTTCCCCACCTCAATATTGAGTGTATATGGAGAACAAATCTTATCCATGCCATTTTTCTTTAGTCGAATAGCTGCCGTGCTTAGTTAATGTTGAATATTATTAAAGAAGAATATCTTTTTTCAAAATCGATTATTTAAGAAATGAAATCCACATATAAACAGTACAAAATGCAGAGTAATCCATATATTAATTGCAGGATCATATTTTTTCTTTCTTCTCTATTAGGCATCTAGCTGTGTCTGACACTTTTCTGAAGCTCCATGTGGAATTGAAGTTGAAAATTATAAAGCTGAAAATAGCAAATTAAGATTTGGTCATAATTACTCGTAAAGAGGAAAATTCCTAAGAAAATGAAACGAATATTTAATGTTAGCATTGTCGTTTGAAAAATCTCATCAATTAATTACTACATCTTGGAAATTCTAATAATTACTCCCCGAATTCCCAATTCAATTTTACCACAATACATATCAAAAAAATTCTACTTCCACACATTAAAAGAAGATAAAAATTGGAATCAAGGAATTCTTTCTTCAAGTTCATGATCAACAAGAACTTCACACTGGAGGTTGTATGAAATTCTTTCCTCTTAATTTCACAGTTATAAAATTTTTGGATTTTATTTGTAGATAAAATGATGATTCTATGTTATGCAACAACTACCACCTGTTTTCGTAAGATTACACGCAAAGATTCTTCTTGTTAACGCTAAACTCAGAACAAGTTCAGGTGAAACATAGAATGTGAAATTTGGACTTGAACTCGGGGAACTGTCAATAATTGATAATCATCATAAAATTCACAAAAAAAAAGTTGAATTTTTATTTATTTTTAATTTAGTTTAAAATTACTTTTGATTGCATTTTTAAATAGACTTTAATTTTTAGTTAAGGTCAAATGACACTTAACCCCCAGAAGTTCCTTTTTTTACACTTCACCATCTAGACCTGATGTAAAACAAGAGTACCCCTGAAATTATTAAATTCATTACACTTAGCCCTCCTTGGAATTTTCGATGAAAAATCTACTGGAAAATAGTCACATGCTGCGCAAGCTTATTTTTAAAAGGGCAAAACAATCAATCATATTATTTATTGTAACACTGAGCTCCCCAAAAGAAAAATTATTTTGCATTTAAGCCCCCCCCAAAAAAATTGTCTATCAAGTTTGTGCAGAAAAAATCCATATGATAAACTGATTTTAGCAAGTTTATCTTGTTAATTTCTACACCAAAATGAACTGCTGCGGAACTAAACTATATCAAATTAAAGTCTTTGGGACCATTTCCAAATAAAATATTCAGTAGCATTCAAAATACTCAGGGCCTGTTTGTTTGGCGTTTGGGAAAGTGGTTTGGGAGAGTAGTGAAGGTTTGTGAAATAATCTCGATTTGCGTAATGTTGTTTGTTTGGGTTTTGAGAGAGTGGTTTGAGAAATAAAATAGGTGTAGGTTTTTTTGGAAGAGTTGGGTTGTAGGTGTAAGATGTGTAAGACTTTATGTCAAATCATGTTTGTTATATGAGATAAATTTTATAAGAGATAGGTTACTTTATGTCAAATCAAAGTAGAGTTTGTATAGGTTTTGTTTAGAGATAAAAAAATTGTTGTTTGTTTGGCTTTTGAGAGAATAGTTTGAGAAAATTAATAAATGAAAAATTTATTTCGGAAAATAGAAAACATGTTTGTTTGGCATTTCCCAAACACAAAAAAATTCTGGGAAACGCCAAACAAACAGGCCCTCAATCTTCATTTTTTGGTCAAACACTAACTATTCAAATAACTAAAAGACCACCTTGTTGGAAAATTCCAGCATTATGTGGGCCTAATATGTCAATATAATGTGTATTGTTATTATAAAGTAAAGTCCATAATTATAGTGGTCTAATTATGTTAACTTTTGGACTATGGGTATTAAATTTGTCATGGAATAAAAGTGTAGATACCAGTTTGCTATTTCCAATTTGATGAAGGGCCGAATTGGAAATAATGAAAGATATACTAACCCTAGTAGGTTATTATATATAAGGGGTTATGATCCCCACTTGAACACAACACAACAACACGAGTTACATAACTCATATTCTCTGTAATCTCTTTCTGCAAGAGTAATAAGGTTCTAAGGTGTGTATCAAGTGGAAGATCATAAAACCCATCATCACTAAATCATCAATAACATCAAGATTGCTGGCATGAATCAAGGTAAGTTTCCGCTGCATTAAAGTCTCAGATTTACTTTTAATCTCTTGCTAATCAACATGGATAGGCAATTAAGGTTTTCGGTATTAAATCGAATTAGATCTTTTGATCATTATGTTTATGTATTCGATTTAAATCCAACAAGTGGTATCAGAGCCACCCATGTTCGATTACTTGAGATTTTCTAAACGTATGTTGATCTATAAGAAAATCTGACTTTGGTTCTTAAATTTTGTTGATTAAGTATAAAAGATCTAGATTATGCATGTTAGGATTTTTTCGCTATCTTGATCTTGTTTGTGAAAATTAGAATTTCATGTTTTTTAGATCTTGATTATGCAAATTAGGGTTTATTGCTTTCTTGATCTTGAATTAAAGATTATGGTTCATGTCTTATATTTATGCAATTAAAGTTATTGATCTTTCGCATGATCCCTTAAGTTAGAACTAGTAGAAATATGATTTCTTGACTAGGATTATCAAACTTCAGTTTAGATTTCTCGTTATGGATTGAGAAATTCTGGCATAATTTATTGTTATTTTTTAAGTAAATAAATAATAATTAAGAAATTAAAGAAAAGGAAAATAAATGGACAAAAAATCAAATTCCTTTTGGATTCCACTTCTTCCGCCTATGTACTACTATGGAAATAGTTGAATCAAGAAAGGCAAATTGGGTTTACGGCTTTCTTCATCTCTGCCGCCAAGCCGTCAACTCCACTCATGAAGGAATAAAGGAAACCACTTCCATGGCTGTGAATACAAGGGGAATTATAGAAACTGAATGCCGGAGTTTTGGGTTTTCTTTTGGCCTATTAAAATTGAAATTCCAGGTTTCGTTTTGTCCTGAATTTTGGCATTATATTAATAATTAAAACTAGAAATTAATGTTTTTACACTCCTGGGCTTTATCATCGTGACCATGAATTAAAGTTTTCCGGCGAATTTTCCGTTGAATCAAGAACCGGGTGAAGAAGACAAACTTTCGGGTCTTTTTCGGATCTTTCGGGTCGGGAGATCCGGCTATATCCGAAATATTTAAATGGGTCAGCTAACGGGTCAGGCTTCCGACCCGTTAATCTTGTATTCAGTTTGGGTCAGTTTTGACTCATTAATTATAGATCGGATCTGGCTAGATTTAATTTTAGTCTGGACTAAATCTGGGCAGGTTTTGTTAGGGGCTGTTTGGCTTCCTAAAAAAAAATTCGAAATTACTGTTCCTAAGGGCCTGTTTGGCTAATAAAAAAAAAATTTAATTAAGGAAATTGCCTGGTTTGGCAATAACATTCGAATAATTTTCATACATAACAGTGACTTTATCAGTCAGTCTGACATTCAATATAACCAATTGAAGCAACATGTCGCCAAAGTGACCTCTCTTGTGTAGATTGGCTTATTGAGAATGTTAAGATGAATTTGTGTATGCAAATTCATGCGAATATTAAACCGGCCCAAAGGAAGGATAATGTTTGGCCGAATTGCATATACACCTGTGGTGATGAATGTGTGATTATTATTAGGTGTCCATGTGGGTAATTAGTCGATCCAAAGATAGACTCTTTATTTGACAGGATTTATTTTCAACATTCGATCACTACAACAAGAGTACCACTTACAATTAATATTACTGTCCAAAGACTTGATATTAATGTTGTGCTAGGTATCTTGCTATGTATTTAATAATTATTTGAATTAATGTCTTTCATAAAGTAAATAATTATTCTATAATTATTCAATATGTGAACATGTACCTAACTTAAAATTCGTTCTTTGTAACAGCTATAATATCTGCTATTACTGTATCTACCAATTCACTATTTGAGAATAATGATCGCATTTCCATGCTCAATGGGGATAACTTGGGCAATAAAATAAAATCAGAAAATAATGCTGCTAAGGGTTCTTTCTTTAATTTGGTCTGTTCTGAAGTTAATTTAGCTTCAGTACCAATAAACACTTGGTGGTTAGATTCTGGTGCTACTACACACATAAGTGTTTCTATGCATGGTTGCCTAAGCTACCGAAAGCCAAATGATGTTGAAAAACACATCTTTGTGGGCGATGGAAAATCGGTAGAAGTTGAAGCAATAGGTCATTTTAGGTTATTGTTAGGAACTGGTCATTATTTGGATTTGAAAGACACTTTTGTCGTACCGTCTTTTAGACGAAATTTGGTTTCTGTTTCTTTATTGGACAAATTTGGTTATCATTGTTCTTTTGGAAACAGTAAGTTCAGTCTTTCTTTAAATTCCAATATTATTGGTACTGGTTCATTAAACATGTATGATAACCTATACTTACTTGATACTATTACTTCTTATAATGAAACCCTGCACGTGGAATCACGTGGTACTAAACGCAAATTAAATAAAGAAAATTCTTCAAAATTATGGCACAAGCGTTTAGGTCACATCTCAAAGTCTAGAATTGAGAGACTTGTGTCAGAAAATATTCTAGATTCACTCGATTTTTCGGACTTCAATATTTGCGTCGAGTGTATTAAAGGAAAACAGACCAAACAAAGAAGATTAGGTGCCAATAGATCTTCAGACGTCTTAGAGTTGATTCATACAGATATTTGTGGACCATTCCCTTCGGCTTCTTGGAATGGCCAACGATATTTTATATCATTCATAGACGATTACTCACGTTTTGGGTACCTGTATCTCATTCATGAAAAATCAGAGTCTCTGGACATGTTCAAAGCTTTTAAAGCTGAGGTTGAGAATCAACTCAACAAAAGAATTAAGTCCATCAAGTCTGATCGTGGTGGTGAGTACTACGGCAGATACGATGGTTCAGGTGAACAACGTGCAGGACCATTCGCTAGATTCCTTGAGGAATGTGGAATCGTCCCACAATACACCATGCCGGGGTCACCTAGCATGAATGGTGTAGCTGAAAGACGAAACAGAACTCTTAAGGATATGGTAAGGAGTATGATCAGTCATTCTACCTTACCAGAATCACTCTGGGGAGAAGCACTAAAGACAGCAGCTTACATTCTGAATAGAGTACCAACTAAAGCAGCCGCCAAAACACCTTATGAGCTTTGGACAGGCCACAAATCTAGTCTAAAGCATTTTCACATTTGGGGATGTCCAGCTGAAGCTAGGCCTTATAGGCCTAAAGAAGGAAAATTGGACTCCAAAACAGTGAGCAGCTACTTTATTGGATACTCTGAACGATCTAGGGGCTTTAAGTTTTACAATCCCACACTAAGGTCAATTTTTGAAACGGGAAACGCAATATTTTTTTAGGATGTTGAGTTTGGGGGGAGAAATAAGGTTAGAGACATTGTCTTTGAAGAAGAATCAATTACGGAGGAGGAATCAATTACGACTCCTACTACTGCTTCTGATACTGTTCAGATTTTCATTCCTATATTTAATCGAGAAGCAGATTTGGAACCTCAACAAGACAATGTTGATCGAACCCCAACTGAAGTTGAGATGATTGATCCTGAAGTTCAATCTCAACAACCTCAAGAAGAACCACCCTTAAGGAGATCCACGAGAGAGAGGAGAAATCCTATACCAGATTATTATATAGTGTTTCTCCAAGAAAATGAGGAACATAATGGATCGACGAAAAATTATCCAATCAACTTCCGTCAAGCCATGCAAGATATTAATTCTCTCAAATGGATAGAAGCCATGAATGAGGAGTACAAGTCTATGCAAGACAATCAAGTTTGGGATCTTGTCCCATTACCTGAAGGAAAGAAACCAATTGGTTGCAAATGGATATTTAAAACCAAGAAGGATTCACAAGGTAATGTGGAAAGATATAAAGCTCGTCTTGTAGCTAAGGCTTTACTCAAAAGGAAGGCATCGACTTTAAAGAGACTTTCTCTCCGGTATCTTCGAAAGACTCTTTTAGGACGATTATGGCTCTTGTTGCGCATTTGGACCTTGAGTTACATCAGATGGAAGTTAAGACGGCGTTTCTAAATGGTGACATTGATGAAACGATCTATATGGTGCAACCGGAAAACTTTGTGTCTGGAGACCCAAAGAAAATGGTTTGCAAATTAAGAAAATCCATCTATGGACTTAAGCAGGCTTCCCGTCAATGGTACTGCAAATTTCATCAAGTAATTGTCTCATTTGGTTTCGAGACAAACACTGTTGAAGATTGTGTTTACCAAAAGTTTAGTGGGAGTAAATTTGTATTTTTGGTTTTATATGTTGATGACATACTACTTGCCACTAATGATATAAATATGTTGCACGAAACCAAGAAATTTCTATCAAAGAAATTTGAGATGAAAGATCTTGGGGAAGCTTCTTTTGTATTAGGAATTCAGATACATCGAGATCGCATTCGAGGTATTCTTGGATTATCACAAAAGAACTATATAGAAAAAGTGCTTCTGAGGTATGGCATGTTGAATTGTAAACCAGGAGACACCCCTGTCGCTAAAGGAGACAAATTTAGTCTCGATCAGTGCCCTAAAAATGACCTTGAAGTTAAAGAAATGCAAAAGATTCCCTACGCTTCAGTAGTTGGAAGTCTGATGTATGCTCAAGTTTGCACACGTCCCGACATAGCATTTATTGTTGGGATGCTTGGTAGATACTTAAATAACCCTGGGATGGATCATTGGAAAGCAGCCAAGAGGGTTTTAAGGTACTTACATAGAACGAGAGATTACATGCTCACATACAGAAAATCAGATCTGTTGGAGATCATAGGGTATTCTGATTCTGATTTCGCTGGATGCCAAGACACTAAAAGATCCACATCAGGCTACATTTATCTACTTGCCGGAGGAGCTATCTCCTGGAAAAGTGTCAAACAGACACTAGTAACTCCTTCCACCATGGCGGCAGAATTTGTGGCTTGTTATGAGGCATCTAATCAAGGATTGTGGCTGCGGAATTTTGTCACTGGGCTGCGCATTATGAGTGGAGTTGAAAGACCACTAAAGTTATATTGTGACAATAATTCAGCAGTTCAATATTCTAACAACAATGGGAGTTCAACTAAGTCAAAACACATTGACATTAAGTTCCTAGTTGTGAAGGAAAGGGTGCATAGTGGACAGATTTCTATAGAGCATATTGGGACAAACTCCATGATTGCGGATCCGCTTACTAAGGGATTACCACCTAAGATCTTTCATGAGCATACTGCTCACATGGGTGTGATATTTTGTAAGGATTTCATGTTTTAGTGGGAGTTTGTAGTTTAGTTGCTTTATATATCGTTATTTTGGATCCATTTATATATTTGGATATTTCTGCAGAAATAAAGTTTTCAGTTTTTTTTTCGCACTATGTACAATTATGTTAAGGTTGATCTCAATAAAGATTAAGGAGGATCAGTTGAAAATAGGCATGTTTAAGATCACATTACATGTAATTTTCATGCTACGCTCCATGATAGATCTATGTCATTTGGTTTTGTTGGTGTATGTGATTACTGATGGGTTTAGGTACGCTATTTGTGACGAAAGCCTCTTTAGTCCTTTGCCGACATAATCAATGGACGAGATTGTTTGGAATACCTAAGGTAATAATAGCAAATTTTGAGCTCATAAGGATATGCACATTTATATGATAACATATGTGGCCCAAGTGGGAGATTGTTGGAAAATTCCAGCATTATGTGGGCATAATATGTCAATATAATGTGTATTGTTATTATAAAGTAAAGTCCATAATTATAGTGGTCTAATTATGTTAACTTTTGGACTATGGGTATTAAATTTGTCATGGAATAAAAGTGTAGATACCAGTTTGCTATTTCCAATTTGATGAAGGGCCGAATTGGAAATAATGAAAGATATACTAACCCTAGTAGGTTATTATATATAAGGGGTTATGATCCCCACTTGAACACAACACAACAACACGAGTTACATAACTCATATTCTCTGTAATCTCTTTCTGCAAGAGTAATAAGGTTCTAAGGTGTGTATCAAGTGGAAGATCATAAAACCCATCATCACTAAATCATCAATAACATCAAGATTGCTGGCATGAATCAAGGTAAGTTTCCGCTGCATTAAAGTCTCAGATTTACTTTTAATCTCTTGCTAATCAACATGGATAGGCAATTAAGGTTTTCGGTATTAAATCGAATTAGATCTTTTGATCATTATGTTTATGTATTCGATTTAAATCCAACACACCTACCATCCAAATACCACTTTGCAGACAATATACCCATAATTAATTTGAAATGGTAATATGAAAAAGATGCAGAAACATTTTACGTACCATACTCAGGTGCGCGAAGATGTGAGGCGATTCGTTTCTCCCCTCCCTCAATTCCAACTCATTTTTCTTAGTATCAGATTTGATTTGCCACTCTACAGTATGTATATTTGGAGGAGTTTTGTTTTACAAAATTGAATTGTTAAGCATTAATGAAATCCTACTTTTTTTTTTAATATCTTTGAGAAGAATGTAAATAACAAAAGTTATTATACTCTATGTAATAAGCAGGAAAACCTGGAATGCTAATTTTACCCTTTTTAAAATAAGTTACGCAACATGTGACTATTTTCCGGTGAATTTTCACCAAAAATTATGAAGGCAGTATCCGGGTAACGAATTTAAATTGATTTAAAAAACGGGCTCCCTATTTTATGCCTATTGCTGCAACAAAATAAAACTTTTTCATGGAATACAAACACTGTAATATGTTGCAAATGAAGAATTTGGATCCAATTTTCTGACTCACCATTGCTACTATAAAGTGGTGATTGCAACTGCTTTTGAAAAACTAGAAGCAGTTGATTAAAGCAGAATCACAAAAAAAGTACATGTAAAAAACACTGGGTGTTTGCAAATAAGTAAAAAAAAAAAAAAAAACTTTAAACGTATTTTTAATGTTTGCACTCCTTAAAATCAGTTTGTGCTTCTAATATTAATAACTATTTAATGACATACTTACCCTTATCCTTCATCATGTTCAAATAGCAATTCTAACTTATTTTATGTTCTTCTACGTCTTGAAACAATTTTAGAAGTTAGATTATGTTGGTATTTCTTGTTCCATGCATGTGAATTTATCACTTTTAATTTTTTATGAACTGAGAGAACCAATCATTTGAAATGAAAAAATAATGGGTCCTTTCAGCTACATTTTATGATATATAAATATTATTTTTTATGTTTGGGACAATTAGAATATAATACAAGTGTTACACTAATAAATAATTGTTCAGAATTAATTGTGTCAAACAATTTATACTAACAAAAATGTATAATAAACAAAACAATTATTTGGCACATATAATGTTATTGCGTGTAATTCTAAGTTAAGATAATATTCTTACGTTTATCGGATAATATTTGAATTCATCATTCATAATGCATTGATTTTTGTTTTAAATGCAATGTATAACAATATATTTTAAAAGGAAGTTATTTAAAATTAACGATGTCAAATAACCTCACATGAATAGACATTTTTGTGGGGAAATTTTTTTATTTCAAAAAGATTAGAGTGTCTTGTTTGGAGAAGTTGTAAAATAGAGCTAGATAAAAAAAAAATTGGAATCTAAGTTAATTCAAGCATAGAATAGAGTGATAATAAATAAAATATTATGTGATGGAGGATGTAAACTATTGATGGTATAGCTAAAAATAAAATAAATTAATGATGGTAAATACGTAAACAAAATGTCACAAACTACTCATGAAATATTACAAAAATGTCACCAAATTCAAAAACATATCCTTACATGCTTTTTTCAAAAATATTTTTTTTTTGCTTTTTAGTTGAGAAATGAGAAGCAATAACGAAACACACATTTACAAACACCAAAAATCTACTTTAACAAAAAAAAAAAGATAGAAAAATACTTTTAAAAAATATTTGCAATCACCCCATATCATATGTAAGACCAAATGCACATCAAGAGAAAACCACTAGTGAAACATGTGGACTCTGTTTCAAACATGCCCACATAAATAATCACTCAAGTGTCCTTTTATATATAGATCCAATCCAAATAGTTAGAACTTCTCTTGAATATTTACATCTACTGATCAATTTCGTATCATTTTTTCATATGGCTTTCCCCTAAAATCCATCTATCTCTGAGCAGGCCTCAAGCAAAATTGGTAGGAGAGGAAATAGTTTAAAAGCTTTTTATGGCGAACCGCGAACAAGAGAGTTGGTTTGGGTGGAATTGGAAGCTATGTAAGTTTTATTCTAATTTTCTTTACTTTTTCTATGAAATTGCACCTGCCTGTTTGTTTTCATTCAACTGAATAGTTTAAAAATGATAAAAAGCTAAATTAAATAAAGAGACCTAAACAAAAGAATTAATTTATGAATTCTCACTTTCTTTGCTTCACTTATCACTTTATAGAAAAATATAGTGCCATGATTGAAACTTTTGGGCAGAAGCCCCTTGTGCCATTTCAAAATTTTGTTGTTTAGTTGAGATTGAAGTTGTGATTTACCCCGTTTGTATATGTGTGTAGGTTTAGATCCTTTTGTTTATTGAAATTGAAATGTGTTTGATGTTACATTTTTAACCTATATCTTTTTTTCTTTTTCTTTTTCTTTTTTTGATATACATTATTAACCTATAATTAATTAATGGGTCCATTTTAATTTTCATACACCCCTCATGAAATGGCCTTTTTATTATGTATATATACTCGTTTGAGTTCAAGCCCAACAACAATGTCATTCTGGTTAAGGAGGTGCTCACAGGAGAGAACTAAACTAGCCACATAGGAGACTAAATTCTACTGTCTAGAAATTTATCAGACTTTGTATTTGGTTTGTTTAATTGGATTATTGGATGTTTTCTTTATGTATTAAGTTTGAGGTACATGAAATCACCAGCCCAAAATGAGTTATTTGGCCAGATGGCCTTTTCAAAAGACAAAATTGCAAAAATGGACTTTTTTTTTCTTTTAAAATTTTAAACTCAATTAAATTAATTAAACATATTTAATACTAATTAAATACACTTAAAACAATTTAATTAATTAACTAAAAATAACAAAAAATAAAACAGACCCCCAATCTTTCACAAATTCATTTTCACCCCATTACAATTATAAAATTTACCCCCCTTCATATTTTTCTCTCAAACTCTTCAATTCTCTCAATCTCATCACCCAATTTCACAAAGCAATCAAGTAATGGAATATGAAAATCTTGCTATGGACATAATGCCCGACATGCCGGAAGCATCAAAAGCACGAGAAAATGCCGAATTGGTGAGTTTTTTCGAATTTTTTACGTAAGTTATTGCCTTCGTCGCTAGGTCTCCGAGACCCCAGAGACCGACAACGAAAACCACGGAGACCGTCCCGACGATAATTCCAGTAACTTTTTTTTACTATAATTGTCGCCTGATTCCCAGAGACCCGGCGACAATTACAGGCAATTTTGTTTGCCTGCAATTGTCGCCGAGTCCCCAGAAAGGACCGGAGACCCATCGACTCGGCCGTGCACGATCTCCGTGGTCAAGGGGACCAGGAGACTGGGCTTCCTGGCACGGACACCTGCTTAACCATTCGTGATCATGGCACATACTTTCACCATCGTCAGCTATGATTCCGCATTATTCATTTTACGGGAGTGGAAAAACGCCCCAACAGTTTGCCCGACCAAGGTGGCAGAGCAGACAAGACTTATGGCTGAGATAACGGCACAACCGACCAAGCGTGGCCTAGTCGGACGTGCAACACATCACCCTGGGCCTAGCCCAAGCAAAACAAGAAACCAACCAGGCCTCAGGACAACATTTGGCCAAGGAGCAGCTCACACGGGGACCCATAGGCGTTCCAACCAAGTGCTCAGGGCTAACAAGGCACATGTGAAAACCAAACATGTCACTGGAGGTTTCTGAAGTATTTCGGAGGGTTCCGTAAGGGTTCGGGGCATTCTAGAGAACTCCGAAAAGTTCTACATTATTCCGGATGGGCCCAGAGAAGTCTACACATGTTCGGGGCATTCCGGAAGGTTTTGCACTCGGGCGGAAGGTTGCGGAATATTCTAGGTCATCCTAGAATATTGTAGAGAAGTGTAGAACACCTTAGAAGATTGAAGAACCTTATAAAAGGTTGTAGATGCATGTAAAGATCCTTAGTATGTAGTGGGAGTACTTTAGAATGATCCACACAATTGTACATAGTTCCATACTTTGTAGGATGTTGTAGAATGATCTAGATGATCATTCCTAGCCATTATATCAAAATAATCCTAGCCATCCATTTTAGGTTGGAGTAGTATAAATAGGTATTCCCATTTCATTTGCAACCAACTCCAAAATTGTAATATTCTCTATAGCAAAGTAAGAGTATTTACTTATAAACTTGTCTTCCAACTTTCAATCTCACTTAACAACCTTTCTTTAGGGACGAGCGAGGCTGACTTAACCAAACCATGGTGCAGAATAGACAAGATTTTTGAAATTTGCTTTATTCAAGTTAATGGAATAGCCAAAGATTGAATAGCAATTTGATCCAATGAAATCTACAGGAAGGATAGGAGCATTGATACCCGGAATTGACAAATGCGCTAGAGGAGGAAAGCTTGTTCCTGCTTGAACCTCATAATGCAGATAAGATAGATGGGTTTCAGGGAGAAGAGAATGTGCGGTTGGATCAGTAGAATCATCACCGCCGAGAACATTTTGGGGAAAACTCATACTAGGGTTACGAGGAACGAGTGCCGAAGAAGAACAAGGTTGTGCATTGTTGCCGAGAACATTTTGGGGAAAACCCATACTAGAGTTGCGAGGAACTACTGACGAAGTAGAAGAAGGTTCTGGATCACCGCCGAGAACATTTGGGGGAAACTCACACTACGGTTACGAGGAATGAGTGCCGAAGAAGAAATAGGTTCTGGGTCTTGAGAAAGTGCTAGGGCTTAGGGCTTTTAATATTGCGATTTGAAAGGAATGAGGAAAATTGATGGATGGAGTGATCCGCTTCATGGTAAACAAGCCAATCAGAAAAATTAAAAAGGACAAGCACATATATTGTATAACTTCAATATATAATTAGAAAATGGGGGAAAAAAAGAAAAAAAAAATGAGAAATAGCGAAAAAAACATTAGGAGCGTTCGGAAAAGAGGTGGGGTATGGCTCGAATTCGTCAATCTCACTACTACTCAATACTATTATTAGTATTCATACTCGATCTCAAGCTCTAAACATCCGTCATTTATTCTCTACCTATAATTTCTTTTACATACATATATATATATATATATATATATATATATATATATATATATATATATATATATATTTATATATATATATATCTGTTTTTCTAGAAGAGATTTTCGGAAAATCATACGTTATCGTTTCAGATTCTTATCTCAAAAACAGAAAATCAAGTAAAACCCACGACTCAAAAACCATCATTTTCAATCAAAGAAGCCGATTCGGAACAGATAAAGAGAAATTGTAAGTCCATTCTTTTTTCACGGGATTAGAAACCATAACAACAATTTTTTATTTTGTAATGACTATACAATTTTATTGTGCAGTTTTGTATGCTCGAATCAATAGAAGGCATGGACAATATTATATACTCCACATGCACACCTGATTCCCACGACGTATATCTAAGAAATGTTGCCTTGAATATTAGGTGAACAATCCCTGAACAAAAACAAAAGTTCAAAATTCCTCGACAGTGTGAAAGTATGGGATTATTCAATTTTTTATTATTTAAATTTAAATGAATTCGTAGATTAATTATTTGATTGCGACTTTTTTTATCAGGTTGTGATCCCACAACTCGTGCCAGACCCCATTGAAAAGGAGATGCCTTATATTCATGGGTTCATGAGGTTCATGAAAAAATTCAATGAACTTTCTGATAACTACACAAGGTTGAGGAAGTTCTTGAAAAAAGTTCAGCTTTGTGAAAGATTTGTCGAGCATGTGGGGAACTATGCGGGGAACGAGCCTGAAAATGAAACTGTCGAGCCTCAAAATGTGGGGAATGATGCACCATATACCTCTCATGAGCCTTCACTTGATGTTCTCCCTCATTGGGCTATCCAGTTCGAGCAAATGTTTCATGCATTGGAGGATAGACAAGATGCTGAGGCACAGTTAGCTGAGCAGAGGCATCATGCCATTCAACAGAGTTTAGTAGAGATACTGCAGAATTAGACACAATTGGCCGATGCGGCACTGTTGGCCGAGCAGAGGCATGCACAGATCATGCAGGCCTTACAACAGATTGGTCGGGCGGAGAGAGAATTCGAGGTAAACTTTATATTTTATTTTTGTGATGTGATAAATTGTTGGTTAGTATTCATGCAATGTGGCAATGCTTTGTTTATTGTTTATTGTATGGTAATGTGTGTTATATAGTGATGTGTATTTTATGGTTTACTTTTAGGTGGCTTCTCAAATTATGACCAAGTTGTTGATCTGGAAATCCCTGAGCAAATGGCGGAAGCCGTATGATATCTTTTTTCGAATGATCTCCATACGAACTCCGACTAAATAATAAGAGGGGGTCTAAACGCGCCACAAACCACATTTTACCTTGATTTATATGTTCATATTAGGATTATTGGTTTTGTAAAATTTATGACACTCAGACTATTAGTTTTGTAAAATTATTATTCGTATCTTATTCAGTTTTCAATTATATTATTAAATTTGTATTTATCGAAATAGGTGAAAATGATAAAATAGGGCAAAATCAATTTAAACAGGTGAAAAATGGTTAAATAGCACAAAAATAGCTCAAAATCGATTTAAACAAGTGAAAAATGGTTAAACCGGTTAAAAATTGCTCAAACTAAACCAAAACTAGTGAAAATGGTTGAATAGGTGAAAAATAGTTAAATCGGTGAAGAAATGGTAAAATCGGTGAAAATGGCTCAAAATCGATGAAAATGATTAAATCGGTTAAAAATAGCCCAAAATCGATTAAAACCAGTTAAAAATGGCTCAAAATCAATGAAAACCAGTGAAAAATTACTCAAAATCGATCAAAACCAGTGAAAATGGCTCAAAACCGATGAAAAACTATGAAAAATGTTTAAACCGGTGAAAAATGCCTCAAAATCGATGAAAACTAGTAAAAATGGTTAAATCAGTGAAAAATGGCTCAAAATCGATCAAAACCGGTGAAAAACAGTTGAACTGATGAAAAATAGCTCAGAATTGATGAAAACTAGTAAAAATGGTTAAACCGATAAAAAATGGCTCAAAATAGATCAAAACCGGTGAAAAATGGACGGCCAAAGGTTACTGTTAAAATTCGGTTTCGATTAGGTTCGTTATACATTATCCAAAACTTTAAAGTTCGGAAATTGATCAACAATTAGACCAATTATCGATTATATAGACGTAAAGTCAAAACTGTTTACTATAATCAACAATATGGTTATTGTTAGTATTCGGTTAAGATTAGGTTCGTTATACACTACCCAAAGCTTCACAATTCGGATATTGATCGACAATCGGACCAATTATTGATTATATGGACGTAAAGTCAAAATTGTTGATTATAATCAACAATATGGTTATTGTTAGTATTCGATGACTATTATGTTCGTTATACATTATCGAAATGTCCACAATTCTGGAAACCCTAAACACATTGCCCTACGAGTGTCCTGACCGAGTCACCGGGTATTCTGTATCGAGCTCGAGCTGGAGACCGGGAGATGCATCACCCTGGCATGGACATGGCCGAGGCCGAAACCAGGAGACTAAGCTCCCTGGCACGAACATCAGCTCGGCCATGTTCGTGACAGGGTGCCCCGTCTCTACGTCGTCGGCTCTTATCGGAGAGTCGGAGACTCTGCACCATGGCACGGATACCGACTCGACCATGTCAGTGCCAGGGTGGAGCATCTCCGCGTTGTCGGCTTGGTCCAGGGGACCCGGAGAAATTTCTAAAAATTGAAAAAACTTGTAATTCACTCAAACAAACAAATACTCCAATAAAATATTAAAATAAATATGATTAGAATATTACAATAATCATTGTCCAAATAATAATCTATCATTTCTACGATTCATTTCGTATAGGACAAGTCTTTTTGTTATGATCTATATTGACGCGAATCGAACATTTGTATTTTTTCTTCGACGTTTCTCCTTGAGAAGGAATACGAGATAATCTTGGTTTTCCGGGAATGCTGTTCACATTTGGAGGTAACACTTCTCTTGTCGCCACATTGTCGGGGATATCCCTCCATTGATCTATGGATGGAACGGGCCTGATGACTTCACTGTATGCAAGAACCATGTATTGATTAGAGAAGTACGGTGAAGAAAGTTGATATGCATACATGTCGGCATCCGATCGTATAACCATTCAGGCTGTTATTGAGTGCTCGCATGTTACAAAGTCGGTTTGAAATATGCCGCACACGCAACTTCTTGCATTCAAGTCCACAACTCCATACCATTCCATCGACCACACTTTCTATATCCATATACTCAATTTATTTTTCGACCACCTTCCCGCTTTATTGCATCGTTCACATATGATTATCTCCCTTTTCGGAGTAAGTTGGCCCGAAAAACTATCTGCCGCTGCACGCCGTTCCATAAACCACTTTCCCATCTTATCAAGGATGGTATTCAACAAGGCACATATAGGCTCCACTCTTGCATCTACCAAAATGACATTTATGACCTCAACAGAGTTAGAAGTCATCACATCATACATGTTTACATGACGGTGCGCCCTCACCCATTTCTCAAACTTGACATCATCCTCTAGCCACCTCGTGCATCATTTGCTCTTGGCTTTCAACTTGTCCAGACACCTTTCAAAATCTATAATATTGTATGCGGAAGCAGCTTGCTAAAAAATCGTTACTAAACCATGAACTCCTGTCCATTTTGCCTTGATGTTCCCCATGATGTGCCAATAACAGGCTCCGTGTTCTGACAACGGCTAAACAACTTTTACCACGTTCTTAATCGCTACCTCTCTATTCGAAATAATAATCAAATCTTCTCTATCTTGTATCAACTCATGCAGACACTGGAGGAACCACGTGCACCACTCTGAGTTCTCAGAGTTACCTAGCCCCCAGGCAAGCGGGTAACTGTGGCTTTCACTGTCCGTCGCAGATACAATTAAGAGGGTTCCGTTGTACTTGTGTTTTATGAAGCACGCATCAATTACAATTACATCTCTTAGGAACTGAAATCCCTGAATAGCCTGTCCCAAAGCCACAAATAAGTACTTGAACCTGTTATCTGAGTCGGTATGGATGCATGTGCATGTGCCAGGATTCAAGTGCTCCAACATATAACAATACGATGGGAGGTTGGCAAAATTTCTTCAAAATTGCCTCTAATGAGTTCTTGGGCAATCTTTTTCCCTCTCTAAGTTTTCAAATAGTTAATGGTCACATGTTCTTCTTCCCGAAAAAAGTTAATCACTGCTTCTGGGTTTGGCTTTCAAGAATAGTCTCTGCACCCGTTGACCAATCACACGACTAGTTGCTTGTCTATGTCGCCACTTCGTCCCAACAACGAACAACTGCGTGTGTTACAATATGTAGCAATGTCAAAAACATCACTAGTTTGCTCCTTCTTGGCTCGTAATTGCCATGGACAGTTATTTGTGACACACTTAACAACATTCAAAATTATGGGATAGTGCAAGTAGCCCAAGTTGATATTCTAATTCAACTTTATATTTAAAGTGTTGACCGGCTTCAAAACTTGACCCATTGTTCCTCCCCTAATCGTTGCTTGATTATGGTCAAATTCTTAGAAACTCACCACCATGCCCGACACCTATTTCGTCAACTTCGTCATTAGGTGCTTCGTGTTCAACCCCTACATCACTACGTGGCTCATCACCATAGTCATCACCTTCATCGTCGAGTCGGGTAGCTTCACCATGCCCAAATTCTTGTGAATTTCAAGGGATAGGTTCTACAAATATTGATTTCTCACATATAGGCCTAAGAGCATCATCGACATGTTCACATAAATTTGACATCGATGAAATTTGATGGGAGTTTATGAACTCCACATTTTGCCAAATCGGAAGCTCACTTCCTTCTATATCACATCCATCCGAAATATGCGGATAACTACCTCGTTCTTGAACTTGCTTTCCACCCCGACTCAAAAGTTTCTCTGCATTCCGAGTAGTATAAGTCATGTACAATACAATTTCATCTCTATTCCAATAGATGTACATAGCACCCGTCAAACATACATTATTATTTAAGCGCACGGAATGCAACTGTTCCTCGCTTTTACGCGTGATCACAATTTTATTGGTATACCGATCAATACCAATGGTTTTACAAATTACATCCAATAATTTCTCATACTTAATCATATTGTCTACAAACAAGGTTACTATATCGTCATCTCTAC
The DNA here is from genome assembly GCA_034814905.1 of Penstemon davidsonii. Taxonomy (NCBI): domain Eukaryota; kingdom Viridiplantae; phylum Streptophyta; class Magnoliopsida; order Lamiales; family Plantaginaceae; genus Penstemon; species Penstemon davidsonii. The sequence continues at coordinate 14,674,492 of JAYDYQ010002688.1, forward strand.
CCACCCATTTTCACGTATTGTTGTCGTCGACCGACTTCCACTCACCATTGTACCGAACATATAAAACAATTTTACCATCCATAACCACCAATAAACAACTCAAATTAACACACAAAGTAGCTACTAAATAATAATTTTTAAATTTTAATTTTTTTTACTTTTTTGGTCTTCTGTCACCCAAAGACTCCAGGAGACCGAATTCTAAACAGTTCAAGGAGACAGAAGACTGTTCTCATTTAGTCTCCTGGAGTTTTCGGGTGACAGGAGACCAAAAAAAGTAAAAAAATTAAAATTTTAAAAATAGTCCAAAACTTAATTTTTTTTGTCTGTTTTTTCAATCAAAATGCATTAGAAGATCGAATACTAATCGTAAATGTTGATCTTCTTGTGATATTCTTCCTCTAGATTTTCTTTGAAGTGAATTTGGAGAGTTTTTGTTAGAGAGAGAGTTTTTTTTTTGTTTTTGTTTTTGTTAGTATGAAAGAGTTGGTTTGACTTTTGAGTTTTTAAATTTAGTGTGGTTTAATTAGTGGGGATTTATTTTATATTTTCGAATTTATTGGGGTATAATTAGTGGGGTTTGATTTTGTAATTTCTAAATTTTGTGGGTTTTATTTTGAATTTTAAAATTTCATGGGGTGGGATTTGATTTTGATTTTATGAATTTTATTGGTTTTATTTGTAGTTTTTCATTCAATTAAAAACTTAACTAATAACCTATTAAATAAAGACTAGTTTTGCAAATTCTAACATTATAAAGCTATTTTTATAAATTAAAAATGCAAAATGGCTATTTTTACAAATAATTGTTTGGTGCAATCTTACTAAATCACATATTGGTTAGCTCAAGAAAATAATGGTTTAGTTATAGTGACAATACTAAACTTGTTTACATATCTTAAGTGACAATAATTCAAATTTTGTCATGGAAATAATTCTCTTAGTCAATTAAATTAGTGATAAAAATACGATACTCGTATATTGTTTATGTAATATAAAAATATTGAATATTATTTTACATAAAATTATAGTATAATTTACATTTGCCATTAATTAAAGCATCTCGAACGGTCAAGTTGTAGGTCCAACAAGAACTGAAAAACTTGAGTTTGGCTCTTCCCCACCATAAAACCCTCTTAATTCAAAACTAAAACTTAACTAGGAAGCTGACTATCAATAGGGTTTTTCAAATTTGAAATTGAGTTTGATTACCCTAGAGTTTATGCAAAACAGAAAAATGAATTCGAGTTTTTTGAACAAAAGACAAAACAATACGTGTAATCTAGGGTGTTATAACATCAACGTTTCCTTTACATGTTTTAAATTGATAGAAAGTTTCTCTTTAGCAGCCGGTTTTCAAAGATGTCAATTTGGAAGAAGCTAATTTCAGCCTACCATGTTCGTATAGAGCAATTGTTGAAAGATTCCATGAAGCGTTTCATTCTCAACGAAAATTTTACTGTTGAGATTAAGAAGAATGTGAAAAATGGTGAGGTTGATGTGTTCATTAATAGACAATATTTGAATGACTTGTTGGCTAAATCAAGTATCACTAGTTTAGTTACATCTGATTTTAAGTCTAAGATTAAGAATGTGACAAGTGTTAACTTTGTTGACTCATGATTTACTGGTAATCAATACCTTTAGATTAGTCTTTTAAAAGAATTGGTGTGCATAAGACTTTGAAACTTCAGTATGATAAGTTTACCTTGGGAAAGTTGGATGAGATTGAAAAAAGAACGTTTCATTCGTAACACGATTCATTCTTTAGGCCGCATCATTGAAGACTGCAGATTGCTTCTTCATGGACCTTGGGAAAGCAAGAAGACTCACACTAGGAGGGAAGGGAATAGTTGCACGGATGATTTGGCGAAAATGGGATATGATACTCAAGGAATTTGGGAAGAAGCTCCTGACATTCTGGTACCCCTCATGGGGACTGACTTAGAATAGTTTGTTTTCCTTTTCTTTTCAGATGTACCAAAAAAAAAAATCAAGAAGTTAAACAATACGAAGCTGTTTCATTCATTGGTAGAACATTTGTGAATTATGTAGAGGGTAGCAAGTCCAATGTTAATGGGAGGAAACCCAAAGGTAATGGTTCCAAAGGTATCAAGGCAAATGGAAATGGGGATAGCAAACCCAGTGGCAATGGGTCGCAGCCCAATGGGAACGACAACAAGACAAATGGAAATGGCGAAAACAATCCCTATGGAAATGGTTCGAATGAAAATAAGATGAATGAAAATGATGATGATGATTCAAATGGATTTGGTGGATATGATCATGATTGAATTGCTATGTAGTAATTCCACTGTTGGTTCTTTTGCTCACTGGTGTATCACTTATTGATGTCTCTTTGTATGCATTTTTTGTAGTTCCACTATTGCGTGCATCTGTACTTCCTCTTTTGATGCATGTAACAAGGGGCATTCTATTAAGAGATTTTATTGGTCATGGTGTAATTGAGATACCCCTTCATCAAGTGACATTTGTCCCATTTTTCATTTATTTTAAAATATTTAATTTGAGAAAGACACAAATACCCTCTTAATCTATCAAATTTTCTTCAACACCCCAAACCCTAAATCCAAGTTATCTTCCACATCCACCACACCCCACCCCACCCCACCAGATCTCCAACCCTCCCACCCTTCTCACAAATCCGGCAGCGGCAGGTGGGAGAAACGATAGCTGGTCGTCGCACAGGCGAACGGCCGTTCCCTGTGCGACGAAATTCGGTTGTAGGAACTGGCCTTCGCGTGGCCGAAACCGGCCACCCGAAAGCCAGATCTGGCGAACTGGCCACGGAGCCCATATTCCCATCCCTACGAGGCGTCGTGACCCTAGGTTTTGTTGCCGGATGGGGGCTGGGGTGAGGGGTGTGTTTTAGGGCTTAGTGCGGCGACTAGGTTTTGTTGAAGAAGAAGATGAAATTAGGGTTTGGGGGGTTTGGGCTTGATTGGTTGGGCCTTGGGGGGTGTTTTTGAAATTTTACAATATTATAATTTTTACCCTCAAATTCCAATGTTGACTATATTGGGTGTAATTGGACTATTTGAGTAAACAATTAAATTCTTAATTTTCTTTTTTTTTTTTTTTTTTTTTGTTTCAAGTTAGCCCCCTAACATCTTATATTTTTCATTTTTTTAATTAAAATTTAGCAAACAAAATATATGTTTCACTAATAATAGTAAAAAATCAATATTATAACTTTTCATTTATTTTGGGATTGTATATTTATATTTCAATTCAATATCCATAAAATAATTATTATTATTAAAAATAATATTTAAGACTATTATAAGTTTTCATTTATTTTGGGATTGTATATTTATGAAATTATTAATAAATTTAAGCAGCTCATTTTCGCTTTCTCAATTTTTAACAGAAAAATCATCTTCTTATCATTTTCCTTACTAAAATTGAAACTTTAAATATAACCAATAGGGCTTAGGTTATAAATGTTTATTGGAGCACAAATTGAAGATGAAAAAGATAATTCAAAATCATTAGATCATAAGTCAAAATCACTAGGGTAATGTATAATTATGTTAATTATAACTGATATTGATAATTGTTTCGATTACTTGACCAAAGTCAATATTATTGAACTTACGGGTAATGTATAATTAGGTTAATCGTAACTGAAATCGATAATTGGTCCGATTAATTGATCAAAGTCAACATTATAGACCTTACGATGATGTATAATTAAGTTAATCGTAATTCAAATCGATAATTGTCTCGATTATTGACCAAAGTCAATTGTGTTGACCTTAGGGTAATATATAATTAGGTTAATCGTAATCCAAATCGATAATTTGCTCGGTGAATTGACCAAAGTAAACATTATTGACATTAGGGTAATATATAATTAGACTAATCGTAATTAAAATCGATAATTGTCCCGATTAGTTGGGCAAAGTCAACATTCTTGCCCTTAGGGTATCGTATTAATTTATTGACCATATGATTAAATTTTTTGCATTCCATATAAATATAATTGACTTTGGTTCAATTAGCCGAGCAAATTATCGATTTTGATTACTATTAACCCAATTATACATTACCCTAAGGTCAATAATGTTACTTTTGGTCAATTGATCGGGACAATTATCGATTTCAGTTACGATTAACCTAATTATAAATCACTCTAAAGTCTAATGCCAATAATGTTAATTTTGGTCAATTAGTCTAGCCAATTATCGATTTGGCTTACGATTAACCTAATTATATTATACCCTAAGGTCAATAATGTTGACTTTAGTCAATTAATCGGGACAATTATTGATTGGAATTACTATTAACTTAATTATACATTACACTAAGGTCAATAATGTTGACTTTGGTCAATTAATCAGAACAATTATCTATTTCAGTTACGATGAACCTAATTATACATTACCATAAAGTCAACAATATTGACTTTGGTTAATTAATCGGGACAATTACGTATTTCAGTTACGATGAACTTAATTATACATTACCATAAGATGTATAATGTTGGCTTTTATCAATTAATCGAGATTACGATTAACTTAATTACCATGAGGTTAATAATGCAAAAAAATCGAGCCAAGAATCGATTGAATTTCACCTAACATCAATATAAATATTAATTATTAATTGTTTTTCAGTTCACATATTCTAATTTTTTTTTAAAAGACAATATAAAATATTAACTTATGAAATGTATCATCATTTTAATTTATATTTCATATTTTTATTATTTTTATTTTGAACCATTCAGTCTTTTATATTTAATAACTTATGAAAATACATTATCTTTCCAAATAAATTTTACTTCTAGAACTATACACTCTTGAGATATGAAATTTAGAAAACTTACAATGTTAGATTTATATGAATATACATATATTTTAAATGATTAACAACCATCATTGATATCTCATTGTTTAAAAATAAATTATTTCTTTCAAAGATAAATTAAACTTGACAGATAATTTAACCACTAAGGTCAATAATGTTGACTTTGGTCAATTAATCGGGAGAATTATCGATTTCAGTTACGATCAACCTAATTATACATTACCCTAAGACCAATAACGTTGACATTGGTGAATTCGTCGATCCAATTATCGATTTGGATTACGATTAACCTAATTATACATTACCCTAAGGTCAACACAATTGATTTTGGTCAATTAATCGAAACAATTATCGATTTGAATTACGATGAAATTAATTCTACATTATCCTAAGGTCTATAATGTTGACTTTGATCAATTAATCGGACCAATTATCAATTTCAATTACAATTAACTTAATTATACATTACCCGTAAGGTCAATAATATTGATTTTGGTCAATTAATCGAAACAATTATTAATTCCGGTTATAACTAACCTAATTATACACTACCCTAATAATTTTGACTTATGATCTAATGATATTGAATTATCTTTTTCATCTTATTGTTTATGTTTGGAGTTTCAATTTTAGAAAGAAAAATGACAAGAAGATGATTTTTCTGTTAAAAATTGAGAAAGCTAAATTGGACTACTTAAATGTATTCATGATTTCATAAATATACAATCCCAAAATAAATGAAAACTTATAATAGTCATAAATATTATTTTTAATAATAATAAATATTTTATGAATATTGAATTGAAATATAAATATACAATCCCAAAATAAATAAAAAGTTATAGTATTGATTTTTTATTATTATTAGCGAAACATACATTTTGCTTGCTAAATTTTAATTAAAAAAATGAAAAATATAAGATGTTAAGGGCTAAATTGAAACAAATCAAAAAATTAAGAATTCAATTGTTTACTCCAATAGTCCAATTACACCCAATATATTCAACATTGATATTTGAGGGTAAAAATTGTAATATTGTAAAATTTCAAAACACCCCCAAGGCCAACCAATCAAGCCCAAACCCCCCAAACCCTAATTTCATCTTCATCCTCAATAAAAACTAGCCGCCGCTACCGCCACCCTTCTACTGCCGCCGCACTAAGCCCTAAAACACACCCCTTACCCCAGCCCCCATCCGGCAACCAAACCTAGGGTCACGGCGCCTCGTAGGAATGGGATTGGGGGCTGTGTGGCCGGTTCACCAGATCTGGCCTTCGGGTGACCGATTTCGGCTACGCGAAGGCCAGTTCCGGCAACCGACGGCCAAAATTGGGCGTCGCGTGGCCGGACTATGTCTCAAAAGTTAAATTTCGGAAGGAGGTGGTGGTGGGCATGTAGAGATAGGGTTTTGAAGGAGGAGGAAGATGGAAGATGGAGAGAAAGAAATGAGAGAATTTCTTTTATTTTTTAGTGTTTGTTAAATATATTTATAAAGGGGTATAAAAGTAAATTTGAAATTTTTAGATATGTCCAACAAAATAAAAGGTCCAATTGATCATTTTTGCCTTGGACAAAATCACGTGACTTAGATTTAATCTTGACAAATTTTAATGGTCTAAATCACCTATATCTAAGGAGATAGCTTTTTCCAGCAATCTCATAATAGAGTCATAGACTAACCCAATATAACAAATGGTTGGGTTTGTGAGTACTCAGATTTTATGTTTTGTAATTTGAAGATTTTTATTTTTTTATTTTTTTTTGTGTATAAGAGAGTTTATGCAATAATACTACACATAGCTGAAAATAGCAAATTAAGATGGTAATAAAAATTTCATGAAGAAGGCTGCAAGTTTTAAGGACATGTTTTTTCAAAATCGATTCTTTGAGAAATCAAATCCATATACTGCAGCAGGATCATTATTTATTTATTTTTCTTTCTTCTCTATTACTAGCTGTGTCTGCCATTTTTTCTGAAGCTCCTTGTGGGAGTTGAAAATTATAAAGCTGAAAATAGCAAATTAAGATATCGTCATAATAGCTCGTAAAGAGGAAAATCCCCAAGAAAATGAAACGACTATTATTAATGTTAGCTTTGTCATTTGAAAAATCTCATCAATTAATTACAACTTCTCGGAAATTCTAATAATTACTCCCCGAATTCCCAGTTCAATTATACCAAGGTACATATCCAAAATTTTCTGCTTTCATACATAAAGAGAATTAAGATAAAAAAAAATGGAATCGAGGAATTCCTTCTTCAAGGTCATGATCAACGAGAACTTCGCCCGGGAACTTGTATGAAATTCTTTCCTTTTAACTTCACAGTAATAGAATTTTCTGAATTTTATTTGTAGATAAAATGATGATTCTCTGTTTTATGCAGCAATTACCGCCAGCTTTCGTAAGGCTACACGCAGAGATTCTGCCTGTAAATGCTAAACTCAGAACAAGTTCGGGTGAAACATGGAACGTGAAACTTGAACAAACGGATGACGAACGATATTTCTTCACCCGGGGCTGGAATAAATTTGTAAAATATTTTGGACTTGAACTCGGGGAATTTGTTATGTTTACTTTATCTGGGAAGTCGGTTTTTGATGTTACAGTGTTTGGAATAAATGGGTGCGATAGGAAAATCGATTTCTCGGACTCTGATCCTGATGAAGAACAAGGTTAGAAATCTCCTCTGATTTTTTATCTAAAAAATATTGTGGATACTATATATTGAGGGGTTTTTTTTTTTTCTGAACTTATGGTATGTAAAATTAAACAGATGTGATTGAAGAAGAAGCTGGAACTATTAGCAAGTCTAAATCTCCTCTGTATTTTGAAATTCTTATGAAGCTGCATCACGGATCAAGAGTGGTAAATCTTATTTACCAATCACTATTAAATTTTAAAGAAGCCTGTCAAAATTAAGATTCAATTTTATCTAGCTTTTTTGTTCAAGTTCTTTAAATTAAACATTTTATATATATAAATATGTAGTTTAAAGTTTAAACACAATCTCATTTTCCTTACACTATTTGTTATATATATTGAATCTAGCCTCTTCGCAAGAAATTTTTGACTACAACTGGTTTAATCAACCAAGAAAATGTGGTGGTAGAATATGTGCCAAGTCATTCTCGTCATGTTGTTGCACTCGATAGAATTCGCGGTAGGATTGACATGGCGAAAGGATGGTCATCATTTCGAAAATTGAATGGTTTGGAATATGGAAAAATATACTCATTCGAGTTCAAGCCGAGCAAGAATGTGATTCTGGTCAAGGAGGTGCTCACAGAAAAAAGAAATTAACTTGGAATATGAAATTCTAAACTCCACAAATTTATGAGCTTTTCTATTTTGTTTGTATTGTTTGATGTTGTATTTGTTACTCTTTCAATTAATGTTGAACAGTTGCAGAAAATGAAATCAAACATTTTGATGCTGATGTAGACAATAGCAGAAGATCGACATAACATGTTAGGCCACGAAAGAGTGGGGTGATTAATCAAATATATATGTTGTTTAATGGGAAATTTGCTTTTTTTTTTACAATAGGATAAACCTTCTTGCAATTTCGGTATCATTGGATACGAAAATATAAATTTGGTACCATATGAAGGTTTTCATTGTAACTTTGGTGCCAAGTCCCAATTTTTCTCCAAAGTTAATGATAATTTAACCCCTATGAAATGCATAATGTTTAATTTGCCCCTTATGATTTAAAAAAGAGCATTTTACCCCCTGTAATTTTGTAAAAGTTTCACACCACCTCCCTGATATTTTATACAGGCGACACTTTATTCACTTTTATTATGATAATGTGGCATTTTACCCCCTGTATTATGATAAATTTGACAATTTATTTCTCTATGTTAAAAAAATAGTTTTCATGCCTACTCTCAATTTTGACAAGTGATTTACACTTTCCGACTGAAAGGGGTAAATTGCTTCATTAAATTTTTTACAAGGGGTAAATTGATTTTTTTTCAAATTATAAAGGGATAAATTGAACATTGTGCATTTTATAGGGGGTAAGTTATCAATAACTTGGGAAAAAATTGGGTATGGTACCAAAATTGCAATGAAAACATATCCTATAGTACCAAATTTGTATTTTTGTATCCAATGGTACCAACGTTGCAAGTTAATCTATCATATGGTAAAAAAAAACATTTTTCCCGTTGTTCAATTTAAGATTATTGTCTGTTTAATTTGTGTGGTTGATCGCAAGGCATTTTCTAGACTTAATATTTTTGAAGCTCTTTAATGTTCTGTAACACTATATGTTTGATTCGCTATATTATCAGGACTCTATATATAGTTATGTAATATATATGTCATTAGCTCTTAATTTGCTGGAAATTTTTCTATACTTTACTTTAGGAGTGAGCACGGAATGAGCTCGGGACAAGAGACAACGGTATAGTAAATTTTGGGACTTGAACTTTTAGTCCCATGTTCGTCCTGTAATAATTCGGAGATATGCTTTCGTGTATTTGAATTATTGCGAGACGGAACGGGACGAGATTTCACTTTTTCCTTTTTTTTTACGTAAAAAAAAAAATCGACAGCAACATAAAAATTTAGGTACTTTTCTTCGGGGTAAATGCAAAATATTCTCCTGTGTTATGCTAAACCTGCAAGAAACTACCCTGTGAAATTTTTATTGCGCCAAACTTCCTTGTGTTTTTAAAAACCCTGCAAAAAAACCCAATTTATAAAAAACAGGTCTTTTTGGATCGACATATTTCAAGAAACCATTTTTAAAATATTTCAAGTTGATCCCTACAACTTCACGTGATATATTTTTTAAATTATTTCTTCAAATATGTCGATCCAAAATGACCTATTTTTTACAAATTAAGTGTCTTTTGCAAGATTTTTAAAACACAAGAAAGTTTGGCCCAATAAAAATTTTACAGGGTAGTTTCTTGTAGGTTTAGCATAATACATTGGAATATGAGAATATTTTACATTTCCCCCTTTTCTTCAGAATTTTATTCAGTTCTTTATTCGCTACCCACTTCATACAAATTCAAAAGCTGAAAATGAATGCATATGATCAATTGATCATACATGAAAGATTGCAGGATCAATCTCAATATTGAATGGTTTTTTTTTTTTTTTTTGAGACCATCAATATTGAATGGTTGAATGACAACAAAAAATTTATAGCTAGCTTTCTCTGCCACTTTTTTCTGATTAAAAAAATTTGTACACGTCTCTCCTTTATCTTCTCTCTCCCCTCAATTTTTCTGTTGTTCTCTCTCACTACTATTATTTTTCTCTCTTCTTTATCTCTTAGTCGGTATACTTGACGAAAATTTTGCCCAACTTCCCAGAATTTGTATTTAAAGTTGTGAATCTTGACCACTTTTCGACTTTAATTGATGATATACAGTGCAAGAGGCTGTTTATTGTGAATTTGAACGGTTGTAAATTGGCAGACGTATTAATAGTGGAGATTTTTTCTTTGCCCTCAAAGATTTGTATGTTTTTTAATTGTTGTGTGGTGGGGTATTAATGTATTATTTTCTGACAACATTGTGTTATTAGTTTTTTTTAATTGTATTTTTGCTTATTTATTGGTCTGAAATGCTTCATTTTATTCATGTACTCCCATTTCTAAAAATATTTTATGTCCAAGCATCTTTGCTAACACAACACACGAGCATCATTGAGGGTCCCCGTGGTTCATTTAGTAATAGTTTCAGTTTTCGAACGCCATCAAAGAAACACCTCCAGGTTTCTTCTTTTGTTATCTTTTTATTGAGCTTACTTCTTTTAATTTTTTTTAATACATCATTGCAGTGAATTTGTTGCCAAGTGTGGTTTGTTAGTGAGGATTTTGCTCTAAATTTTCTTTTTGTTCTGCATCCCAAAATTGATTTTTGATTGTAATGTGATTTATATGTAGTAGTGGTCAATGGTTATATATAATAAAATAAAATCATTTTTCCAGTGTCAAGTGTTTTTTTTTATTGGTTTTCTAAAGGTTTAATTCCTTCGAGGCGGGTTCGAACATGAGTCCGCTACTTTGTAGTAACTAGTCCCTTCCACTAGATATGATTGTAATAGGCATAAAATAATCATCGATGATTATATTTAAGTTCTAAACAAAATTGACATGTTAATTAAAAAAAACCCCCCCCCCCCCCCCCCCCCCCCGCCCCCCCCCCCCCCCCCCCCCCCCCCCCCCCCCCCCCCCCCCCCCCCCCCACACACCCCCACCCACACAACCAAAAAACAACACCCCCCCACAAAACCCCCCCCACCCCCCCCCCCCCCCACCCCCCCCCCCCCCCACCCCCCCCCCCCCCCACCCCCCCCCCCCCCCACCCCCCCCCCCCCCCACCCCCCCCCCCCCCCACCCCCCCCCCCCCCCACCCCCCCCCCCCCCCACCCCCCCCCCCCCCCACCCCCCCCCCCCCCCACCCCCCCCCCCCCCCACCCCCCCCCCCCCCCACCCCCCCCCCCCCCCACCCCCCCCCCCCCCCACCCCCCCCCCCCCCCACCCCCCCCCCCCCCCACCCCCCCCCCCCCCCACCCCCCCCCCCCCCCACCCCCCCCCCCCCCCACCCCCCCCCCCCCCCACCCCCCCCCCCCCCCACCCCCCCCCCCCCCCACCCCCCAACCCCCCCCCACTCCCCCCCCCCCCCCCACCCAGCTCCGGCCAGAATCACCTACGCCAGCGACCATGTACGTAACGTGCACGTGATTATAGATTAGATTATATATATATATATATATATATATATATATATATATATATATAAAATGTTTGATTTATGATGATTTGGTTTTGGTGCAGGTGGAATGGACAGGAGATGCAGGAGGGATTGTGATAAATGGCACAGAGTATAAATTAGATCAGTGTCACTGGCATATTCCTGCTGAGCACACCTTCAATGGAACAAGGTTTAATTAATATACATATATACATACTAGTATTTTTGTATTATTTTTTTATTATATATATAACTAGCTAGCTAGCTAGCTTCTTAATTATATTATTATTATTATAATAAATAAATTCCAACCACTTATTTAAGTGGTTAATTAATGACATATCCCTTATCAAGATATATATATATATATATATATATAGTGAATTAAATGAAAGTTATTATAGCAAATTGGTTATTAATTAATTTCAAATGAAAGTTAACTTAATTAGATATATTAATTGATGCAGTTATGATATGGAAATGCATATTGTTCATACCAACTCCAGTGGAGATAATGCTGTCATTGGAGTCCTATACAAATTCGGAGCCCCGGATCCGTTTCTTCAACAGGTGAGTGAGATCGATATATATATATTGTATGTTTATGTTAGTTAATAATAATTTTCAATATTGTCTTTCTGACCCTTGAACTTTACTCTTCAGCTTTATCCACATATAATATCAGGTGATGATAATGAGGAAGGAACCGAAACCGATGTGGGAATTGTTGATCCATTTGATATCCACTTTGATAGCAAAAAGTACTATAGATACAATGGTTCTTTGACAACTTCCCCATTTTCAGAGAATGTTGTTTGGACAGTAATCAAGAAAGTGAGTTAACTTAAATTAATAAACTTATTTTAATTTGCTATTTAATGATTAATTTCATCCATATATAAATTAAATAGTGTTTATGTTAGTATATTAAAAGAGGCCTTTCTTTTGTAGGTGAACACAGTGTCACGGGAGCAAGTAAGAGCATTACAGAATGTTGTAAGTGATTTAATTATTATTTGCTAATATATATTCCATCTTTTCTGATATTAAAACACCTTATACTTATATGTAATTTAGATTTTGCTCATACATAAATTAACTCTACAATTAATTTCAGGGATTTGCAGGGGATGCGAGGCCAATTCAGCCACTGAATGGAAGAAAAGTCTACTTGCATAAACCAAAAGCCTACTGCTGAAATAAAACTACTGAAATTAAATGAATAAAATGCTAGTAGCTAGGCATCACTAATTCTATTGTATTCTATTTTATTTTTTTTAAGCTTGTTGTGTTTAAAATTAAGTTGTACGTTAATTTTTCTATTGCTGTTTCATTTAATATTTGTACTTATAATACCCAAGTTCATTTTGATTTATTTGAACCTATATATTATTTTGGTTATTTTTCTCTCTTAACACTTTTAAGATAATTCTTAATTGAACCTCTAATTCTTCGTGAAAAAGTCGAGAAAAGCTCAAAAATTAAAATCTAAGCAAACCAATTAAAGGCCTTCAACCTGGGCTCATAGATTTGGCCCAATTTTATTAGAACGAGATTGGCCCAAATGCCAAACCTTACTCTTTGAATAATACTAGAAAATAAGTTTTGGACTAAATGTTCTATCTATCACTTGCCGGATCAATTAAGAAAATGACATGAGTTTTAACATGGTTATTTTTTTATATTTCAGGTCTTATCATGTTTAGACTTGAATCCGATGTTGTATTATGCAGTCACATCCATCGTGCCAAAAAAATATTTCAAATTAATCCTTCGATTTTCGGCTGAACATTCAAAATTCCTTCCATATTTTTCTTCCAAAAGTCATGTTTTTATCTCCTTTTAAATAGATACTCCTATTGTTTCAAAAAGTTACTCCTATTAATTTATACATATAGAAATAACTAGTAACAAACAAGTCTATTGGGATTTGGTTGATAATTGTATATTTTAACCCACTAGATTAAATATGATTATCAATCAAATCCCAATAAACTTGTTTTTTACAAATTACTTCTATATGTGTAAATTAATAAGAGTGTCTATTTTAATGAAACTAAATAACTTCAAATAAAAGTAGTTTGTTAAAAGAGTGAATCTTTTAATGGCAATAATTTGTAGCAACGGCCATATCTTCTCCAACGGTTCTAAACCGGTAACTTGTCATTTTCCTCCCAATTATCCATTCTCGGCTTCTCTCTCTTCCAGAGAATCCAAATATGGGATCTCAAGTCAAAAAATGCAAAATGCATTCATCTTTTCTTATTTCTATTGGAGAGCTAAAAAATGCAAAAATTAAATACAGATTGACAGTTTGATGTTTGCACATCCATTTTGCATCCACTGATCATCAGGTAGTTTGGAATTACTTCCGCATTCTCTTAACCAGGAATATGCACAGCTGGTTCGCAAGTTGTGCAGGCAGCCTGCTTTCCAAGAAACGTTGAAACGAGCAAGGGAATTGGAAAGGCTGCCTAATGTTGCTAATTATTTCCTAGAACGCGTAAGTTGATACTAGTTAACTACATAATTACCATTACATTATAAACTGTTAAAGGTTCATTGTATACTATTAATTGGATCATTAGTTTTTGTATTCTTATATCAAAGTATGTTAATTTGGTTAAGTAATTTTTGCTCTTTATGGTTTCCCTTTACAACTTCAGGCTGTGGATATATTTAAACCAAATTATATCCCTTCAAGAAATGACATCATATATACTGAAGGTTTTCCTAAATCACTTTTGTACATGGATTTCTCATTCCCACATGATGATGACCCTGACAGTGAAAATCAACAAGATTCTATGCAAAGGTAATTTTACTAGATACTCTTTTTCAAGCTAATGCCAATTTACCCCCTCCATGCATGCATAATGTTCAATTTATGCCCCTGTGATTTGAAAAGGGAGCACTTTATTCCCCTGTAAAAATTTCGAAGGAGCAATTTTGTGTAACTCACTCGCCGAAATTGAGAGTGGCATGGAAAAGTGTTTTTGTAACATAGAGGGTAATGTGCCACAATTATCATAACACTGGTAGTAAAGTATCACATTATAAGAGGGGTAGTTTGTCAATTCGTAAGTCTGAATCTTTTATAAGATTATAGGGGGTAAACTACTCTTTTCAGATTAAAGGGAGGTAATATTACTGGGGGTAAATTGCCATTAACTCACTCTTTTGGTATCATACTCTTAAGTCTTAATGACCTGACTGTGAGTTTTGGTTTGGTTTGATTATTCCAATCCATATTTTATCTAACATTTTAAAGTCTACCTGTTCGATCTATTCAGATATCAGTTGATTAGATCACCTACAAAAGCATTTGAAGATAACTATGAGTGGCTTGAGATGTCTGAAGATGTTCGAATAGTTATTTTTAGTGTTTCATTATGTGACTATGACGAGCTTGTTGCTGATGCCAACAATGGATCCTTAGTCAACAAAATGATGCTTAACAAAAAGTTGTTCGAGAACATTATTGCGCATCCATGCTTTCATAGGACATGCTTTCTTTTGCTACTAACTAAGTATGACTTGTTTGAGGAGAAATTGAGAGAGAGTCCTCTGAATCAATGTGATTGGTTCAATGAATTTCATTCACGAGGAGAACCATTTCTGATAACTGCTACTATGGCCTTTTTTCATGTTTCCGTTATGTTCAAGAGGCTCTATACTGTTGGGGTTTTTATATGTGAATGAAATAAATAAGAGTAAGAGATGTGTTTATTCGGTCCGAAAAGGTACCATTTGGACCGAAACACTGTGTCTGTGAAACCCCAAATTTTATTTGGGGTCTATTATGTAATTTTCAGAATTTAGATCTTTATGTTTGAGCATTTAAATTAAGTGACTAAAGTTTATTTGAATGTTAATCCTCATAATTAGTTAGCTATTTTTATCGATTAATTTTATGATTTAAGTCCAATTATGTTAAATGTCTTCAATTAAATTTAAGGCCCATTAAGATGGATTAATGAATTTAAATTAAGCCTAAAAACACATAATTAAGTTAAACCTAATTAATAACTAATATATAGAAGGGAAAAAAAAGAAAAGGAAAGAGGGAGACGAGAGTCGTACACCACCGCAGCCGCTGCCACTCAACTTGTTGTTCCCGTCGCCACCAAACAACCGCCACCGCATGTAATTCTATTTTTCCGTTCACATGCTTTTGGGTTGAGTTGGGGATGGTAGGAATATGAGATTTTGGAGTGTTGTTGGAATTGTAACCAAATGATTTGTGCTAGATGGGGTGGGGGTCCGGAAAGATTGAAAATAGAAGCTTGAGGTACGAGTTTGGAGTAGAGGCGAAGTGATTAAGGGAGATGGTGAGTAGTGATGGTGGAGGCGGCCATGGCTGATCGGAGAAGATGGGGGGGGGGGGTTCTGTTTTGGGATTCGGCTTTTGGGGTAAGGGTGACTGTCTGAAGCTTGATGGGGAAGACGAAGGCATTGCGAAGACTAGTAGTGTTGATCGAAATTGGCCGGTGAGTTAGCGGCAGGAAGGTTGAGGGAGATGATGAACAGTAGCTATAATGTTAATTGGGTTGTTTAGTTTGGGCTGGGAGATGGGTTTGGGCTGGACTAAGTGGAATTGGGCCGAGTTTGAGTCAAATTTGGGCTAATTTTGAGTGCAAGGTTGGGCCGGGTATTGGTTTGGTTTTGGACTGGACTTCGGGTTGAAGGAATAGGTCGAAGTTTCGGGCAAAGAGAACGGGCTGTGATTTGGGTTGAGTTCGGGCCGGGCCGGGCCGAGTCCGGGTCAGATTCGGTCCGGGCCGGGAAAAAAAAAGAAATTTTTTTTTTTTGACTACCACTTATGCCAATTAATTTGGTAGATGAATGTACATGAAAATGGGTTGGGCCTAGTGGTTTTTGGTTGATTTAAGATCTTGGTAAATTAGTTATATCAATTAGTTAGAATCCAACTAAAATTTAGTGGAATTTAATTTAACTAAATCACTGGGTTTAAATAAGATTTGAATGTTAATTTCATAAAAGAATCTTTAAAATTTAATTGTTCAAATTACTGAGTTTATATCCACGATTAATTACAGGTTTTTGACCAGTATTTACGTCTTGTTATATCAAGCGTCTCGATTAATCAGGTGAGTGTTCTTGTACGAGTTTACCTGGTACTGCTTGAAGCGACCTATTGAATTAGTTATGACTGTTGTGTGTATGCTTTAATTGGCTTGTGAAATTTTGAACTGCGCATGTGAATTGAAATATGTGAATACTATTGGGCGAGTGTTGGTGCTTTGTTTCTGATTATTGTGTACATCGTTGGGTCTGATCACATTCATTCGAGCCCTCTATGCGGTTGGATGAGATGTCTTTTTATCACATTCATTCGAGCCCTCTATGCGGTTGGATGAGATGTCTTTTTATCACATTCATTCAAGCCCTCTATGTGGTTGGATGAGATGTCTTTGCATGAGTCTGATCACATTCATTCGAGCCCTCTATGAGTTGGATGAGATGTCTTTGCATGTGTCTGATCACATTCTTTCGAGCCCTCTATGCGGTTGGATGAGATGTCTGTTGCATACATGCATGTGATGCGTCTCTGGTGTGCATGTTTGAATTGATATTCGATTGTGTTGCTTGTTCGCTGCTATCATGTACATTTGCACACGGGCTCACTAAGTTGGATGATCAACTTACCACTCTTTGTGGATAACTTTTCAGATACTTTCGACAGTTGAAGTGTGTGGTAGTTGGTGATCCGGGATCCGAGTCGGTCTTGTCCTATATTTAAATTTTCTTGTTAGATTATTTTATTTGGAGATTTCAAGTATGATTGGATAGTGTGTTTTTTTTTTCGCTTTTTAATTGAACGGTTTTAGTACTGGAGTTTTAAGTTTATCCGATAAATTGTTTACGATATTTAAACTAATTCAAGTTTTAAGTTATATGTTATCCGCTGCTAGTCTAGTTTAAATTACATGTTTGGTTAATTGATTTGTTTTGGCGACCCGATTCCAGTCGAGGGCCATCTTTGGCCCGAGGACGTGGCTGGGAAAAAACGGGGCGTCACAGTGTCCCTTTCTAAGAGGCACTTTTGTGTCTATAAATATGAGACAGAATCTGGCCAATTCTGAATCATTTTTTGATAGAAACTAAAAAGGGAAAATTAATACTCTCTCTTTCTCTTACTTTCATCAAAATTTAGTCCGAAATTTCTGTTTGTTCAAGTTCGCCGTGGGTTCATTATTTGTGCAAATTTCTGTTTGTTCAAGTTCGCCGTGGGTTCATCAAAATTAAGACAATAGACTTTTGTTTAACAAATTTGTCTTTGCGTATTATAATTTAAATCATGATCCGGAGAATCAATGATTTCCTTATTATATAAAAGTTGTAGAATGACGAATATGTATCTGTTCAACCTTCAGAAAGTTTTTTATGAGAGAAAACAAGGTGTACATGAAAATTGGAGATGAAAATGTTCATCCCAAAGGATATTTTCTTAAGTATCACTAGATTAGTGCCTTTATTTTTACTTGGCACAATGATGCAAGTGAAGCGGTGAATTTGCAATTATCAGAGTTAAAATATGATCCATGTGCAAACTATTCATCTACTGAGAGTGGATGGACTTATTGGCATGAGATGTAATTAAGATTAAATGATTAATGAGAATCATTTATTTCCAAAAATTGGAAAGAATCAATTGAGATAAAAACTGTGTAGTTGGCGTCTTCGTTGGAAATGAGGTTCTTCACATCATATTTAAGATCACCAAATGCTATTTAAATATCATGTATTGAATCGGTGCCTAATATTTACGTACTGATAAATAAACAACTGCCGCGGAAGCGTTTTTTTTTTAAATTTTTTTTAATGAGTGTTGTTCTTTGAATTAGCAATTATAATTTAATGCAATAATTATATGCTGAGATATAATTTTGTATTTGAAAATACCAAAAGGAAAATGCACAAATACATGTGAATCGGTGCATCATCAAACCAAAGAGATTTATTATGTGAGAAATCTGAATTGCTAATATCCACTCTCCTGAGAAAGAAATGAACCTTTGTTGGGCTTCCAATAAATTGGAAACTTATAAATGAGATTTCTGATATTTGAAAAATGGAGATTTTATGATGCAATAGAGTGATTGTCTTCAGCATATGAAATTGAAGATAAAGATCATACTAAGTGCAACGTTACATGTGTATGCGTTGGATCTTTTGAATTAACATTGAGTTACTGGTTAACAATAACTTAAATTACTGAAATGTTACAATGTTAGATTTACGGAAAAAATCTAATTCATCTAATCCATGGTCACGCTGGTGATTAAAAATGATAGAGTGTAACATGTGTTATTTTTATTTCATATATAAATACTTTAGTGGTGTACTAATTTATTTTAGTGGTTGAAGAAAATCATTTATGCATTATTGGGTCATTGCATGTAAGTAATGCTTTAAATAAAGTTTTAATGACATGAGCATGAAGTATAAACCTCATATATGAGTATGTGATTCATAGCTCATAAACATTATTTAATCAATGCGACTTATATATATGCGAGGCATATTAAAAGTATATAAATTTACGAATACCCTTTATGTGGAGATAAGGGATTAATTAGTATTAATCTCATATTAATATTTTATTTGAGATTGATTTTTACGAGGGAAAATAGTTATCGTTTATTTGTGAAATAAATATGACTTATTTTCAAATCAATATTTTATTTGAGGAAATATTGATAATTTAACTATGAAAAATAATAATAACTTGTTTGTGAAACAATTATAATTTATTTTTATATCAATATGTTATTTGAGAATATACTGATAATAATAAATTATTTATGAAATAATTATAATGTATTTATTTGCGAAATAAATACGTAAGAGTTTCTTGAACTAATCCAAATTAATTATGTGAATTTAAATCGTATTAACTCATGGAGTTTCAAATGTATTTAATCACATATATATTTATTGCGCCATTTATTAAGTAAATACGAGGCAGTAAATTTATTTGCGAAATACGAAGAAATACATTTGTGAAATACAAATTTGGATAATGGAATAAGAAAATTAAATTCTTATATCCAAATTGTGGGGGTAAATACGAATATATTCATTTACACAAGAGTGTGTTAAATTATGAATAATTCGTCAAATGATTTACCTAGCTCAACTCAATTGAATTTGGTAGCTAAATAACAAAATTTTAAGATGCGGTTAAACGTCAATCTTTAAATTCGGGTTTTCTTGACAACTTGTGGGGGAAAGCTCATTAGATGTCTACACACATACTAAGTCGTGTTTCACACAAGAAAGGCAATTAATATCATTCCATATGAGTTATGGAAGGGAAGAAAACCAAATACCTTAAAATGTGGGGGGTACTTGGGTCAGATTTCGATTTCACAATCGAAAAAGAAAATAACTTAAAAGTATTAATTACTACAAACTTATGCGATAAATAGTAGCAGTTCATATTTTTAGTATCTAAATATGAAATAAATGTAATCATGTGAATTGAGCCACGTGATGTAATATTCATTGAGAATGTAAGAAGGATTTCAGTAAGTGTGATTTATTGATATTAAAATATGATAAAGTAATATTATTTATTATATTACTTACATAAACCTTTTTACAGTTTATAATTAGAGTTAATTATAAATTATTTATTCTGTAAGAATAAATACTATAGTCTAATCCATTTTAGACTAGAATATTATTTTAAAATTTCAAAGAATATTTTGCAAAAATATTTAATTGATTTTGGTCAAGATGATCAACTTTGTGAAGTTTATAATTATATTTAATTATAAACTAATATATTCTGCGAGAATATACATATGAGTCGATCTCTAAAGAGATCAATCTCTTACTTCAACATGAGTTTGTTGACGAGTTGAAGAGACAAATGAGCTAAAAGCTCGAAGTTCTTTGATCCAGATATTCTAACTTATATATTAAAGGATTAACTTCAAACATATAAATAAATTATACCACATTCCAATATCGTGGATTGGAAAGAGACGATTGACAGCGAGTTACATTCATAAAATTGGTAGACCTGGAGAAGTGAACCAATTATATGTAGACGGAGTTTTTAAGTTCAAGAGTTTAAAAGAAAAAACTTCGATAAGTCAATCAATAAAAATTAGGCTAGATGAGTAGCCAATGTGCCTTATTAAAAGAAACACTTTTACTTCTTTGACTCAGATTCACTAGCGAATAGGATGATATCCATTTGAATGTTAATAGCTCCAATAGCTATGTATACAGTACGAGGTTTTATCAAATGGACGTTAAAAATGTTTTCTTTAATGGTGAATTAAATGAGAATATTTATGAGGAGTAACTAGAGGGTCTCATTGTTAAAGGAAAAGAAAACATAGTTTGCGAAACTTTTATATTTTCTTGTTAACCTTTAACAAGCTCCTAAACAATGACACGAAAAATGTGATAGTGTCATCAACAAATTTGGACTTTCATATTAATAAATATGACAAGTGTGTCCGTATAAAAAAATTGGATAATTGAGTATCGCGGTTTGTTTATACGTAAATGATAAGTTAATATTTGAGACTAATATTGAGAATATTAAATCCACCGAGAAAATATTAACTTATGATATGAAAAACTTCGGTTCAATTAATTATGATTATGAGGTCATGTGATGACATTAAATTATCTCAAACACATTACGTGGATGAATGATATACAAGTTAAAAACTTATGAAATTAAGGGATTTCATAATTTTATTTAATTCATATATTGTGTGCTACACGAGAACAAATGTGATAGAATATCACAATTTGAGTATGCTCATAAAATTAGATGTCACACATATATCGTAAAATGCAAGAGGCCAGACATCGTCTCTTTGGTTAATAAACTAAGGAGATACATGAGCAATGTTAGCAAGATTCATTGGGATGCATTAATGAGAATTCTTGAATCTTGAAAGAATACATTTGTATGTGCATTCTATTTTGGAAAAATATCCAACGACCTAGGAGGGGAATAGTAATGCAAATGAAACTTCTGATTTTGAGGAATCAAAGTTCATAAGCGGATATGTATTCAATTTAGGAGTCACCGCTATTTCTTGAGAATCTTCCAAACAAACGCATATAGCTCAATCAACTATGAAATTAGAGTGCATAGCATTGGATAAAGCTAGTAAAGAATTTGAGTGGCTTCACAAAATTCATGGAAGATATTCTAATATGACTGAAAATTGTGTCAGACATACGTGAAATGCGATAATCAAGCGGTGTTACATAGAGCTCGACGAACTTTATGTATAATGGTAAAGTCACGACATATTCGTTGTCGTTGATAAAATACCGAGAGACATCTACTTTCAAATAGAATGGATTTTATAAAGTCAAGAGATAATCCTGATTCCGGATATTAAAAGTTTATCTAGAGAGTAGAATGTGCATCGAGGAGAATGGGCTTAAAGCCTAAATTTGACTAAGTTACCTCGTACGGAAACCTAACCTGGCGACTGGAGATCCCACGGACCAGGTTCAATAGGACAACCAGTCTTGGCTAACTTAAAAGAAAGCACTTAAGAGTATAACTCTATCACATTCTTATGATGCAATAAGTGCAAGCCTACCGCGTTATTTTATAGGTTAAGCAAAGGTTTTTAATGACGTCTATATCTTGTCAAAACAAGTGGAGTATGGTAGGATACTCTTGATAGATGCGGTCACCTATGTTAGTGTGAGCTAGGTCGGCTCGTTGAGAATTTCTTTATAGGCTGGAATTCTCTAAAGCACTCGCATAACCAAGAATGTTCAGGGCCAAAACGAACACAACCGAGAACTTGAAACAAATCGGTTTAGTACTGTGTTAAGTTTATTATCTTGGTTTACACAAACAGCCGACGGTTCAAGATGAAATATTTCACCGATTGGCTAAGTAAATCCGATAAGCTTTAACTAGGGAAGGTTCAAGATGAAATATTTCACCTATCTCGATGCGGTATTATTCCTAAAGAAATTTCGACATGATATGTCTCATGAGAAGGAACTCGAAGAACAATTTCATTCATGTTGGGGGGGGGGGGGGGGGGTTATATGTGAATGAAATAAATAAGAGTATGAGATGTGTCTTTATATGTGAATGAAATAAATAAGAGTAAGAGATGTGTTTATTCGGTCCGAAGAGGTACCCTTTGGACCGAAACACTGTGTCCCTTTCTAAGAGGCACTTTTGTGTCTATAAATATGAGATAGAATCTGGCCAATTCTGAATCATTTTTTGATAGAAACTAAAAAAGGAAAATTAATACTCTATCTTTCTCTTACTTTCATCAAAATTTAGTCCGAAATTTCTGTTTGTTCAAGTTCGCCGTGGGTTCATTATTTGTGCAAATAATGAACAACAGACTGTTGTATCTTGGGAGACTACCGGGAATCAAACTGTATGCACCGTGGCAGCCCCGGAAATATTGTCTTAAGAAAATTTGTTTTGGCAAGCCTCAGTCTTATTTCCTATTTTATGTGTTGATTAAAATGTTCTACGAATTAATCCTAACCAGGTAAGTACGATTTATATGCTTTAATCATGCATGAATTTATTTGTTAGAACATTATTTATTAGATTCTATGTTTTGTGAAACATATAAGTGCACAGATTGTTAGACACCAACATACGCTGCTTTAACTGTTCGAAAGTTGTATGTCAAAGGAGTTAACAATCTGATAAAAGATGAAATAGATGCAGCATTCAAGTACGCCAAGGTAATTTTCAAGTGGGATGAATAAGTGATTGAATTATTAGATGAAGCTGATTATAGCAGTTCTGAGGAGAGTTTTACTCATGTTGAAAATTTATAAGCTTGTTTTGGTTCTTCTTCTTAGTGTACTTTCTGAAATTAGAGGATTTTTAGTCAGTGAAAAGTTTAATACGTAGGGGTATATGGTTATATTATATACGTGAGTTGTTGAGTGCTGAATCAATAGGTACAAAATTTGAAAATAGATTCTTCATGATGTAAATTTTCAATAAAATATCTTATAATTTTTTTTTTTTTTTAAACATTGATGCTTGTTTGTTATTTTGTGTTCTTAGAGCAACTTTAAAAGATTTCATTAAACAAAACCAACATGGATGATTTGCAAATAACATGAAAATAGTCAAGAATATTCCTGGAATGTCATTATTTTTCATATCACGTGCTTTATTTTGATTTGGCTAAATGACATTGATCGTCCGCAAATGTAAACTTCTTTACTCTTTCATCTTTTATGAAAACCAATTACTCATATGTCCTTAAATAATATTTGTTGCACACTACCAACCAAGAATCTGCTTTAATAGTATAAATAAATAAGTAGAGAAATAAGAAAAGATAAATAATCAGGGTTTGTTGAATAAACATAAAACTATTAAATAAATTAATTCTAATTAATAGGCATCACTCAAGCTTTTAATTTACAATTTGAACTCATCAAACGTAAACTTAATTTTACGTCATATCTTCTTTTATAAACTTGACCGTCATGGATTGGTCTATTGCTGGCATCGTTGAGGAGATTAAAGTTTTTTCGGATTGTTGGCCGCGTTGGCGCTTCATTTTTACCGTTAGGAATGCAAACTGTGTTGCCCATAATCTTATCAATTGGGCTTTCAGTTTGAAGTGGACTGAGCGTTTTAGTCCTTCTAATATTCCAACTACTGTTTTTTGTGATGGGGGTTATCCCCTTGTAAACTGGTTAAACTTTTCGTCTTAATTTTATGAAGTATTTTGTTATAAAAAAAAAAAAAAAAAACTTGTTGTGGACCACGGACAAATTTATTTAATATTTGATCTTATAATTCTCAAGTTCATTTTGATTTACATAATGATCCTTTTCCATTCTGTAAAAATTTTGATGTGTATTGAAATATTGATGGGGGAATATCAAATTAAAGTGGATATGATGGGGTTCCGAGATCCGATTATCCATGAAATAGTCAAGAAAAGTTCAAGAATAATCAACCGGAGAAAAACTAAGCAACATGAAGGCCTTCGACCTGGTCAAACAAGACATGTTAATTGGTGGGGGGTGGGGAAGAAGTGGGTATGACTTAGAAGCCTCCGACCTCTCTGGAATAGATCGTACGGCTGGAGCGTTGTCCAAGTGAAACCGATCGAGTATGGCTTCAATCTCACACCGATCAACTATTCTTACATTACAAGGGACAATGTAACTAGACAAGTCGAGAGATAGAACGGTATAATAATTTTATTACGGGATTAATTCATTTTTGGTGCCACGACTATAGCCCACTGGCGTTTTTCTACCGTGAAACTTTTCGGGCTGGCACATTTGGTGCCACAACTTCAATATCAGTGGCAATTTTGGTGTCAATTGAGGCTCAATTTCAAAATTGGTCCGAAATTCCCCCATATGCGGGCCATGTGACACGAAAAATGGGGATTTTGACCATTCAACGTCTTTTTCATTAAAAAAGAATACCAAAATTCAAAATCCTAACTTGTCCTACAAAATTCACCAAACATTCCCTTAATTAAATTGTTACCCACTTTCTTATTCTTCCCCAAATAAAAACATCCAAGTAGCCTAATTCTTGGTGGGTGGATTTATTTTTTCATGAAAAAGGTGTTGAATGCTCAAAATCCCCAATTTTCATGTCACATGGCCCTGGGAATTTCGGGTCAATTTCAAAATTGGGCATCAATTGGCACCAAAATTGTCATTGATTTTGAAGTTGTAGCACCAAATGTATCAGCTCGAAAAGTTATTGAGGAAGAGGCACCTAAACACATGATATATACTTTACTAGGACCTAAACCCTAGAAATTCCCCCGCTATATATATAAGGTATATTTTAGTTTTACCATTCAAGTATATACTTTATATACATCTTAAGCTTTCTTAATCATTTATGTCCACTGATTTAGAGTTCATGAGCATATATATTACTTAGCAGTGGAAGGCTTTCATCATAATCAACTTCATCATAATACTAACGAGACATTGAAGCACAACAATGATCAAATTGACCATATCAAATCACACCATTTGACGTTGTTCGTAACAAGTTTACAAGCCCATTGAAAAGTATGCCAACATGATGTTTGGGATGACGGACATTTTTTCGTTGAAATGAATTATTTATCAAAACAATTAATGTTATAAAATTTAATTTATTACAAATAATATTTGAAGATAATTTATGAATGGTAAATAAATTGTTTATTTGATTTCACGAATCAAATTTTAAACAAATTGATTTGATATTTATATGTAAGTCTAACTGCAATTTCATTTTATCTTCGTTTGACCAGTTCAATTTGGTCTTCTCTTAAATTAATTATTAAAGGCCTACATCTTATTCCTCCCGGTGAAGCGAAAAAAACGTTGTCTAATTACTACACGTTTTTAAACAACACATAATATAAACCAAAGATTTTTACCTACCTACAACCTACTCCGTTTACTCCTCGATCTAGTCTCCTTATAAAATCAAATTTGTTGATTAATTTATTCGAAAAGGAAGAAAACACAGCCCAACAACAGTACTAATAAAATCCAGGAAAGGCACAATAGACACGCCTGCACCTACAAAGAAGCTTACATTAGTCAAAAGAATTCAACTCAATATGATTCCCCCTTTCATAATATATTGAGCGAGATTTTGTCAAGTTAACTTTATGTGATATATTTAATGGATAATTTAATATGAAATTAGACAATTTATCCTTTTATAAAATGAATTAATGAGCAATTTACCTCTTTGTTAGTAGAGGTGTTGTACACACACTCTATAATGCGGACTGAAACTTCATTTTTTATCGATCAAAACAAGATATAACGCAATCGACCAGGATAAAGGAAAACCAATCTCTCAAGACTAAAGAGGCCGGGACCACCTCGATCAACCAAAGCAAGATAAAACACAATCGACTAGGAACATGCCACCAACAAAGCACATCATCCAGTCTAGCTATTCTGAAAACCCAAAAGATATATTCTTGAAGGTTAAGGTTCTCCTGGATTATATACCGAGTTCAATCTCTCCTTAAACGATGGTGGATAAACTCCAGGACAATTAAGCAATATTTTTGACACGTGGATATAAAACTTTTTTTTATCGTAAAAACGAAATCTATCCTCATCAATTTTCATGTAAAAAAATGATCAATTTAACCTTATCCTTCACAACATATACACCTCACTTTACTCTCTGTGATATTCGTAAATAGGAATGTACCTCCTTGTAATATGAGTTTGACACTTTAACTTCCTATAATATTGCATATATAATGAACATTTCACCCTTTTGTAAAAATATAAAAAGAGAGATGCAGTGTGCTTCTTTTATAAAAACACAATGAGATATTTTTCTCTTTATTTATCGCATGGAGTTAAACTGCCTATTTAGAATAACATATGGATTTAATTAGCTATTCACTCTTTATTGAGTAATATGTATTAATATTTTTGACGCATATCTTAATTCTTAAAGACCTATGATTCCTTCTTTCTTTATTGAATAAATTTTTGTCACCCGGTAATCTTCTTTCTAATTCTCGTGGCTGTTCAAAAAGTTTCAACTTAATAAAATTGATGATCATCATATCAAAAGGTCCCTATTTATGGTCAAGAAATTTGAATAATTCAAGGATCTGGTTGTTAGGGCGAAATAAAAAAACAAAACAATAAAAAATATTTTCAGAAATAGGATTATTACACAAGTTTCCCGTTCAATTTTAAAAAACTCTCTCCTTGAAAAGTTGTTTCTTAGAACAAGTCCAACACTGAATGCTACTACTACTAGATCAGAATTTGAAAATCCAAAACTTTTTTTTATCATATAAATATTGAATAATTGTTATTTGCATGTCTCTTTATTTTTGAATTATCAAGAATTCTTTTCAACTACTATATTAAAATAAATTTTCAAAATCATATTTAAGGGTAGCTTTTTTTCCAAAATTTATGTTTCAAATTTTATCTCATAATTCTAGTTTCAAAATTAACAATCTATTCTTTTTGTGTATACATCGTCTACAATTGAGAAAATTGATAACTAACATTTCGATAATTGACAATTAGTCTAAAATTACTTTTGATTGCATTATAGTTAAGTAGGCTTTAATTCCAAGTTAATTGTTTTGAAAATGGGATTCCATTCTTTATGACTATTGTTGGAGTAAAAAAACTTTCACAGAGAGTGCAAAACACTGTATCAGATTGCAAATGAGTGATTTGGATCCAATGTTTTGGTACATCATTGGTGTTGCTCTTATATATATATATATATATATATATATATATATTAAAAAAAAAAGTAATCATAAACAAACTTTACTTAAATTTGACATAAATTAAACACCTACTTTACTTACATAAAAATTCTGATTTAATAAAATGTAATCTATTAATACTATTACTTAATCTTACTTTACTATCTTCTTTTCGTAATTTCTGAAATTTACTAATTATTTCATATATAAAAATCCAAAAGAAACAATATTTTTGTCACGTATAAGAAAATTGAAGGGCATACGAAAATATTTTTTTCTTGAAATCTAAAAAATATTTTGAGAAAACTCTAAAATAAAAGACTCACGTCTGTTTTGGTCAATTACGTGCGTGCTTCATTAACTTTTAAAAAGTCAAGTGGTTGAATTATATATTCAAGGATAAGAAAATGAGGGGTTCCAAATTTCCCACGCATTATTTATACATGCCTGTAAGCCTATATATATGTGGGTACTTATAAGTTCTCAACATACACTACAACTACATATAATTAAACCTAAACCGTACGTACTTGTTTAATTCAAAAGAGCACATATATATATATATAGAATATCTATGTCGTCTGTTCATACGGATTCTGATCAATATTCAAGCAGTAGTGAAGGTGATGAAGGAATTTGTATGCCTCATGGTGTAGTACTGGAAGATGATGATGATGCAGGTATTAATAATATAAGTATATATTTAATAACGAATTAATTAATTAGTAGATGGTTTAATATATATATAATTATATTAATTAACATGATCGAGTAGGTAGTGGAATTAGTGCTGGAGAAAGGCAATCTCCAATTGATATAGCTCATATTGGGGCTCATCACGTGGTAAAGCCAAATGCCGACAGCTTCATCAAAAACTACAAGCCAGCTCCGGCCAGAATCACCTACGCCAGCGACCATGTACGTAACGTGCACGTGATTATAGATTAGATTATATATATATATATATATATATATATATATATAAAATGTTTGATTTATGATGATTTGGTTTTGGTGCAGGTGGAATGGACAGGAGATGCAGGAGGGATTGTGATAAATGGCACAGAGTATAAATTAGATCAGTGTCACTGGCATATTCCTGCTGAGCACACCTTCAATGGAACAAGGTTTAATTAATATACATATATACATACTAGTATTTTTGTATTATTTTTTTATTTATTATATATATAACTAGCTAGCTAGCTAGCTTCTTAATTATATTATTATTATTATAATAAATAAATTCCAACCACTTATTTAAGTGGTTAATTAATGACATATCCCTTATCAAGATATATATATATATATATATAGTGAATTAAATGAAAGTTATTATAGCAAATTGGTTATTAATTAATTTCAAATGAAAGTTAACTTAATTAGATATATTAATTGATGCAGATATGATATGGAAATGCATATTGTTCATACCAACTCCAGTGGAGATAATGCTGTCATTGGAGTCCTATACAAATTCGGAGCCCCGGATCCGTTTCTTCAACAGGTGAGTGAGATCGATATATATATATTGTATGTTTATGTTAGTTAATAATAATTTTCAATATTGTCTTTCTGACCCTTGAACTTTACTCTTCAGCTTTATCCACATATAATATCAGGTGATGATAATGAGGAAGGAACCGAAACCGATGTGGGAATTGTTGATCCATTTGATATCCACTTTGATAGCAAAAAGTACTATAGATACAATGGTTCTTTGACAACTTCCCCATTTTCAGAGAATGTTGTTTGGACAGTAATCAAGAAAGTGAGTTAACTTAAATTAATAAACTTATTTTAATTTGCTATTTAATGATTAATTTCATCCATATATAAATTAAATAGTGTTTATGTTAGTATATTAAAAGAGGCCTTTCTTTTGTAGGTGAACACAGTGTCACGGGAGCAAGTAAGAGCATTACAGAATGTTGTAAGTGATTTAATTATTATTTGCTAATATATATTCCATCTTTTCTGATATTAAAACACCTTATACTTATATGTAATTTAGATTTTGCTCATACATAAATTAACTCTACAATTAATTTCAGGGATTTGCAGGGGATGCGAGGCCAATTCAGCCACTGAATGGAAGAAAAGTCTACTTGCATAAACCAAAAGCCAATTGCTAAAATAAATCTACTGAAATTAAAAGAATAAAATGCTAGTAGCTAGGCATCACTAATTCTATTGTATTCTATTTTTTTTTTTTTTTTAAGCTTGTTGTGTTTAAAATTAAGTTGTACGTTACTTTTTCTATTGCAGTTTCATTTAATATTTGTACTTATAATAATACCCAAGTTCATTTTGATTTATTTGAACCTATATATTATTTTGGTTATTTTTCTCTCTTAACACTTTTAAGATGATTCTGAATTGAACCTCTAATTCTTCGTGAAAAAGTCGAGAAAAGCTCAACAAATTAAAATCTAAGCAAACCAATTAAAGGCCTTCAACCTGGGCTCATAGATTTGGCCCAATTTTATTAGAACGAGATTGGCCCAAATGCCAAACCTAACTTATTTGGACTAAATGTTCTAACACTTGCCGGATCAATTAAGAAAATGACATGAGTTTTAACATGGCTATTTTTTTATATTTCAGGTCTTATCATTATCATGTTTAGACTTGAATCCGATGTTGTATTATGCAGTCACATCCATCGTGCCAAAAAAATATTTCAAATTTATCCTTCGATTTTCGGCTGAACATTCAAAATTCCTTCCATATTTTTCCTCCAAAAGTCATGTTTTTATCTCCTTTTAAATAGATACTCCTATTGTTTCAAAAAGAAAGAAGAAATAAATACTCCTATTAATTTATACATATAGAAATAACTAGTAACAAACAAGTCTATTGGGATTTGGTTGATAATTGTATATTTTAACACACTAGATTAAATATGATTATCAATCAAATCCCAATAAACTTGTTTGTTACAAATTACTTCCATATGTGTAAATTAATAAGAGTGTCTATTTCAATGAAACTAAATAACTTCAAATAAAAGTAGTTTGTTAAAAGAGTGAATCTTTTAATGGCAATAATTTGTAGCAACGGCCATATTTTCTCCAACTGCTCTAAACCAGTAACTTGTCATTTTCCTCCCAATTATCCATTCTCGGCTTCTCTCTCTTTCAGAGAATCCAAATATGGGATCTCAAGTCAGAAAATGCAAAATGCATTCATCTTTTCTTATTTTATTGGAGAGTTAAAAAATGCAAAAATTAAATATAGATTGACAGTTTGATGTTTGCATACCCATTTTGCATCCATCGAGCATGCCTTACACTTTCCAAAGACAAAAATTTCAGAAAATTCAAGTAAACAAGGCCTATAATTTTGGGATTTGAGCTTAGTAAAGTGTTACTAGTGGGTACTTAATTTCAAAGAAAATGATTAGGGCCTGTTTGTTTGGCGTTTCCCAAAAGTTTTTCGTGTTTGGGAAATGCCAAACAAACATGTTTTCTATTTTCTGAAATAAATTTTTCATCTATTAATTTTCTCAAACTATTCTCTCAAAAGCCAAACAAACAACTATTTTCTTATCTCTAAACAAAACATATACAAACTTTACTTTGATTTGACATAAAGTAACATATCTCTTACACAATTTATCTCACATAACAAACATGATTTGACATAAAGTCTTACACATCTTACACCTACAACCCAACTATTCCAAAAAAACCTACACCTACTTTATTTCTCAAACCACTCTCTCAAAACCCAAACAAACAACATTACGCAAATCGAGATTATTTCACAAACCTCCACTACTCTCCTAAACTACTTTCTCAAACGCCAAACAAACAGGCCCTTAATATTTGGGATTTTGTAATATGTGTAATAAATGATAAATGAAAAGGTACCATTCTATTTTTTTCTGTCAACATTCCCGTTCTAAAATAACATTTTCCAATTCTAAGAAGGAAAAAAAAAAACATTTTCCTAAAGATACTGAATAAAATTCATATTTTTTGGGAGGATGGGAATTGATTGAAAATTTGAAATATTACTAAAGGAGTAGGGCCACATGGACTAAATAATAGGGCCAACACGGCCCACAATTAAAGTGTTCACATTAAATTAAGGCCCAGTCGTCACGGTTTTTCCTAGCCAAAATCATTCTATTTATTCCCTTTTTGACCCAACTAATATCAATCTTAAAATTAGTAATTTACTTCCTATATAAGTTTATATAAGAAGAATTTAGTCATTCCTAAAATAACAATAATATCCATCTTAAAAAAAATGACAATTAAATGCGGTAAACTATTTCAAACAACCCTGAAATTGAATAGCAGCCTAATCCTTTTTTCATGATGTTTTAGACTAGAAATAGATGGCTAGCACCGCATCATTACACTAAATGAGATTATGTTAATAAATAAATAATCTTATGTAGGAAATAAAACCTTAAATGAAAGTACATTTATAAAATAATCTTACTTAGAAAAGAAAATCTTATTTATATTGTAGTCATTAAAATTTGAATAGACATGGTTGGAGCTTCCGTATGACTTGAATCCAACTGCAGCGGAAGCTCGGGCCACAAGATGAGCTATTGAATTTGTGGTCCAATTTAAACCACTTGTTGTCTGTAATACTGCAACTATTTAAGAATACATCTTACTTTGATCAGTTCTTATGTTCATTCCCTAACTTTACTAAATACATTGTAACTTTGAATTCTTTTATCTTAGTAAATTTCCATATTCTTTCTTGGGTCCGTCTAAAATGAGATTTTGAGGGATGGGGAGCACATGAGATAGTATTTATCTTGGTGACACGTGTCCTCTTAAAATTTAAGTTAAAATAATTTATTTTCTTAAAGACAAATTTACCCTTTTGTAATGAGTGAAATTCAACAACACCTCTTATGTTTTGCCTAACTAAAAAATATGTATTATTTTTATTTGCAAAAAAATCCTGTATTTTTTTATTAGCAAAAAATATCCCTCTCAAGTCGAAATGACAATTTTACCCCATCAAAAGATGAAAAAACATCCCCTTAACTTAAAAGATTACTAATAGCCCCTGGTAACTTTAAAATTTTGCAATAACCCCCCTGTTTTTTTAAAAAAATTGACAAAAACTTTCATATGATTTATGAAGTCCACTTTAAAGAATTGAAAAAAAATCTATCCCCCCAAAGTAACATATTGTGGCACTTTACCACCCATATGTACAAATAAAAACACTTTACTGTCTCAAATAATTTTATTTAATTTTTGTTTGACGGAAAATATAAATGTGCCCCTCCAATGAATTTTCAAAGTTAGTTACAACACTTCTTACAAGTCCAAATAATTCGCTCATGTAAAAGAACCAAAAATCCGAAGTGAAGTAGAAAAATATTTTATTTGTAAAGAGACGGAAAAATGCACGTCATGTTTTGACTAATTTACTACCCTTAAAATACACATGTGAATCACATATATGAGTTTTTCGGCTATCAAAATTGGCATAAAATCATTTGATGGGGGAAAGTGCAACGGATTTCATATGTACTTATTTTATACTTTTGGGTGGTAAAATTCAAAATATGTAGCTTTGGGAGGGCCTATAAAGTGCATTTTTCCTTAAAAATGTTTCAAATGATCTTACACTGATAGTCTTAATTGTCAATTTCATCCGACCGTTAGTTTTTGAATAGAAAAGGTCACGCGTCATACACGTGTCCGTTAAGTCACCATTTTTATCTCTTCAAGGGTATTTGCAATTGAGCAAGAAATACCTAAAAATTGGGAGGGGTAATCGCAATTCCCCAATCCCTCTCTCTTCACCTCCAACACCACAACCACCGCCCAACCCTCCATTGGGCTTGTTGAGCTTTGAAATTGCGGACTATTCTTCTGCCCAAAAGCACATTGTCATGGTCAGTAAAGCAAGCACCAAAAACTATTTTCGGGCCTTAGATTCGTACCAATTGTGCAAGTACCGAACACAAATCCCATAAATAATTTATTTTTCACCAAAGACAGAGAACATTGTATTTGTGTACTAATAATTAAGATGTTCACAAATTACAGCAGAGAAATGAGAAGCTAAAGTTTTTTTTTTTTTTTTTGAGGGGCACATGTATATTTTCCATAAAAATTGAGGGACACATGTATATTTTCCAAGAATATACATGTGCCCCTCAATGTATAAAGTAGGCAAAAGTTTGGGATGAAAAGTGCAATTCCCTGAATTTTTTTAATTTTTTTTTGGGAAAGAGAGATGAAATTAATTAGAGAATAGAGATATTTTTTTAAACATAATAATTAAAGGGTTAGTATGTAATTTAACATATGTTTATTTTTTCTTAATGTCCGATGCCACATCATCATTGAACATTTTAACCAAAAATTGTAGTTTAGATTTGTTGTTGACTTTTTTTAGTGATTGAGATTGGGTATCTCATATACACTTATATTCCATAAAATCTTATTTTAGAAACACCCTTCTTTCTAGAAAAAGAAAATGAAATTAAAAAGAGAGAAGTAATAGAATATAAAAATATCCAAAGTAGACAAGGCTAGAATTGTCAATTTGTCAGTTAACGGCCCTTTTTCTATGTAATTGTGCAAGCAGCTTTAAATATTTTTTTGGAAGCACCTTTAATTTCATGAGTTAATGACATTTTACACCAGTGACATTTATAATGTTTAATTTACCTCCACCTAATTTCAAAAAGAGCAATTAATCTTGTATAAGTTTCACACCGCAAGCATGGTATTATTATATTTGGCACTTTATCCCTATATTATGATAATATGACATTTTACTCCATGTATTATGATAAATGTGATCATTTATCCAATGTGTTATAATAAATATTATAATGTATCCTTCTATGTTACAAAATAATTTTCATTCTCACTCTCAATTTCGACAAGTGAGTTACACTCTCCGACCTAATGACGTATATTGATTCTTTAAAATTTTCACAAGGGAGAAAATTTGTCTTTTCCAAATCATATTGGAGTAAATTAAACATTATGGGCCTGATTGTTTGGTGTTTGAGAAAGTAGTTTGGGAGAGTAGTGGAGATTTGTAAAATAATCTCGATTTGCGTAATATTGTTTGTTTGAGTTTTGAGAGAATGGTTTGAGAAATAAAGTAGGTGTAGGTTCTTTTTGGATATTGTAGGTGTAAGATGTGTAAGACTTTATGTCAAATCATGTTTGTTATGTGAGATAAATTGTGTTAGAGATATGTTATTTTATGTCAAATCAGAGTAGAATTTATATAGGTTTTGTTTAGAGATAATAAAATTGTAGTTTTTTTGACTTTTGAGAGAATATTTTGAAAAAATTGAAAGATGAAAAATTTATTTCAGAAAATAGAAAATATGTTTGTTTGGCATTTCCAAACACAAATTTTTTTTAAAAAACGCCAAACAAACATGCCATATGTATTTCACAGGGGTTAAATTGGTATTGACTCTTAATTTCATGGACAAAGCAATTACAACAACATTGAAAAAAGCATTAAATATCTCCCCAACAATATTCAATCAATACTCAATACTATATGCATTAATCACTCACTCACACGAACATAATATAATGCTTCTCGCCATTTTTCTCATCCGAGTCACCCACAATGAATTTTCACTCACACCAAATCATCCTAATAAAAATCTCTTTTCTCCTCTCAATTTCCTCTGCTCAAAATCTCAACTCAACCCCCTGTACTCATACCTGCGGCCAAAATCGCGTCCAATACCCATTCGGATTTTCCGACGGATGTCCAATCAAGTTAAATTGCAATACCAACACCTCTTCAAGTATTCAAATCGGTACTTTCTCCGTCCAGAACGTCACAAATGACCAGATATTAATCAGTCTCCCTTCAAAATGCGACCGACCCATTCTACAATTCTCCGAATTCTTCGGAGATAATTTCGCGCCCACGTGGCGTAACGGGCTTCTATTAGAGAACTGTAGCTCGCCGATAAATGATTGTGGTGTTCCGAGTAGATTGGCTGAATCCAGGCTCGCTTTCGAAGCTTGTGGTAGTACTAGTAATGAGAATGTGAGTTGTTATGCGGATGACGGGTCGGAGTTTTTGGATTATGGGAAAGTGAAGAGTAAATTGGGGAATTGTAGTGCTCTGTTTTCGTCGATCATGGTGGGGTTTGGGGAGAGTGTTGGTACTGTTTCGTTGGAGTTTCAGACTTTGGAGTTAGGTTGGTGGTTGAATGGGGATTGTAATTGTGATCGGAATGCTAATTGTACTCCGATTGATCGTGGGCTTTCGCGGAAGGGATTTCGTTGTAACTGTAATGAAGGGTATGTTGGAGATGGTTTTGCCGATGGGGAAGGTTGCAATCAAGGTAAGTTATTTTTCTTCCGTCCCTTTATTTTTGCTTCTTTTAGCTTTGTGCTTAATTATATCTAACAGTATAAATAAAGAATTTTTTAGATATTTGCTCTGATTGGAATTATAGTGTCAAATCATTATTTATACTCGATTCATTCCTCACTTTTAGCTCTAAATTTTAGATAAGAGCTTGAGGAGTAAATTTTTTAGATAAACTTTACTTTTATCTCCGGTAGAGGTTGATAATTAATTGTTTCACATAATTATTTTGATGGGATTGTAGTTTGAGAAAAATGATTCTGTTTTAGGAATCTAATTTTGGAGCATTCCAAGAAGATATCTTGAGTAGAAATTTTTTAATGGTAAAAAAAAAATTATTTTTAAAGAAGATAGTCTTATTTAAGACATCTTTATTGTATTCTTTTTTGGATGGCCTAATTGCTTTTGATTTTTGGGGAGAGTTGAATTTTGACCTATGGGAACTAGATTCAGAAGTAGGATTTTGGCCTAGCTAGATTTCCCATTCTTGAAGTTGTTTTCATAATGATGTTAAAAGTGGAATTGTTGACCTGTTTTTCCACCGTCCATACCAAACTTGGTATTTGGTCAAAACAGCTAAGAGGGATTTTGGCTGTTGTGTTGTT
Organism: Penstemon davidsonii; assembly: GCA_034814905.1. NCBI lineage: Eukaryota > Viridiplantae > Streptophyta > Magnoliopsida > Lamiales > Plantaginaceae > Penstemon > Penstemon davidsonii. The sequence goes on from JAYDYQ010002688.1 coordinate 14,711,267, forward strand.
CGATTATCTTGAATTCAATAAATTCTTGATCATAAGTTGAATTCCTGGATAAGAATATAAGATTGATACGTGAGCAAAACAATATTTAGTCTTTATTGGACATAAAATAACATTGGACATTTGATACTAATCCTGATCATCTAATCTCATATTTGGAAAGAGAAAAAAGGAGTATAACAATGTGGACTTTGACCTCAATAATGTCATCTATGTGCTATTGTGCTAAATATGATTTATTATGTAGGATTTTGAGTTACATAACACCTTGCAATTTGCTAATTTGGTATAAAATTCAAGCCCGACTACCTTTTAATCCATATTAATATAGCATATGCATATATAAGGAGCAAATGGTCATTGAGAAATTTGAAATGTTTCAAATTCTTATATACAAAATTCAGAGGAAATAGAGGCCTTGGATCGCTAACAAACTTGTATTTGCTCCTTCATCTATAATAGCAAACACTATCACGAGCTGAACCAACAAACGTTAATTTTCAGGGAGATTGGCAGTACATATTGTGTATATACGTCGTTTAGTGATTGTAAGACAAATCAAAGAAGCAATTGTGTAGAGTATGTTTCAGTAAAATGATTAAAATATGCTACATTTTTTTTCTTTGATCAATTAAAATATGCTTCCTTAGGAAGGAAAGTATCTCCAAACGAACAACACATGTGTTTTGGAGACTTATATTTGGGTTTTAAACACATATAGTACTGCTGAGTGCTTGATCAAAATTTGCTAACTGTTTCTTCTCTGTTGTTTTTCATGTATCAGTTTCTGACTGCAGTGCTCGGAGGTACTTATCTGTTGGATGTGGTGGAACAAGAGTAGGCGTTCTTATTGGAGGTACGTACTTCTTTCCCTTTGTGTCGTTACACATTCTTCAGTATCCGAGTGTTTAACAGTTTCGTTCTCCTTCCGTTTAAGAGGATTAATTACAATATTAATAGGGATATTCTCGCCATTTTTGCTTCACATCCTCGACTAAGTGAAAGTGATTATTTGTAGGCATTATTGCTGGAGCCTCATTGGTGGCGGCCCTTACGTTCATCTGCTACTGCATGAAGAAACGGTCTACAATTTTGAGAAACAGATTGAGTGCAAGGCGTTTGCTCTCTGAAGTAGCAGGAAACTCTAATGTCCCTTTCTACCCTTACAAAGAAATCGAAAAGGCAACAAATGGCTTTTCCGAAAAACAAAGACTTGGAACCGGTGCCTATGGCACAGTTTATGCAGGGAAGCTCCACAGCAAATGGGTAGCAATCAAGAAAATAAGACATCGAGATAAAGACAGTGTCGAGCAAGTAATGAACGAAATCAAGCTTCTCTCCTCGGTTAGTCATCCGAATTTAGTCCGTCTCTTAGGTTGCTGTATTGAGAACACTGAACAAATTCTCGTTTATGAGTACATGCCAAACGGTACTTTATCTCAGCATTTACAAAGAGAAAGGGGTTCGGTTTTGCCGTGGACCGTACGTCTCACCATCGCTACCGAAACCGCTCATGCAATCACCCACCTTCACTCAGCAACAAATCCTCCTATATACCACCGAGACATTAAATCGAGTAATATTCTCCTAGACTACAATTTCAACTCAAAAGTCGCAGACTTTGGTCTTTCGAGATCGGGAATGACAGTAGACGACTCCCATATTTCCACGGCACCACAAGGAACTCCCGGCTATGTCGACCCTCAATACCATCAAAACTTCCATCTTTCGGCCCCCCCCCCCCCCACCCCCCCCCCCCCCCCCCCCCCCCCCCCCCTCCCCCCCCCCTACCCCCCCGCACCCCCCCCCCCCAGCCCCCCCCCCCCCCCCCCCCCCCCCCCCCCTCCCCCCCCCCCCCCCACCCCCCCCCCCCCCCACCCCCCCCCCCCCCCACCCCCCCCCCCCCCCACCCCCCCCCCCCCCCACCCCCCCCCCCCCCCACCCCCCCCCCCCCCCACCCCCCCCCCCCCCCACCCCCCCCCCCCCCCACCCCCCCCCCCCCCCACCCCCCCCCCCCCCCACCCCCCCCCCCCCCCACCCCCCCCCCCCCCCACCCCCCCCCCCCCCCACCCCCCCCCCCCCCCACCCCCCCCCCCCCCCACCCCCCCCCCCCCCCACCCCCCCCCCCCCCCACCCCCCCCCCCCCCCACCCCCCCCCCCCCCCACCCCCCCCCCCCCCCACCCCCCCCCCCCCCCACCCCCCCCCCCCCCCACCCCCCCCCCCCCCCACCCCCATTAGTTTAGTTATATCAAAGTATGTTAATATGGTTAAGTATTTTTTGCTCAATATGGTTTCCCTTTACAACTTCAGGCTGTGGATATATTTAAACCAAATTATATCCCTTCAAGAAATGACATCATATATACTGAAGGTTTTCCTAAATCACTTTTGTACATGGATTTCTCATTCCCACATGATGATGACCCTGACAGTGAAAATCAACAAGATTCTATGCAAAGGTAATTTTACTAGATACTCTTTTTCAAGCTAATGCCAGTTTACCCCCTCCATGCATGCATAATGTTCAATTTATGCCCCCTGTGATTTGAAAAGGGAGCACTTTATCCCCCTGTAAAAATTTCGAAGGAGCAAATTAGTGTAACTCACACGCCGAAATTGAGAGTGGCATGGAAAAGTGTTTTTGTAACATAGAGGGTAATGTGCCACAATTATCATAACACTGGGAGTAAAGTATCACATTATAAGAGGGGTAGTTTTGTCAATTCGTAAGTCTGAATCTTTTATAATATTATAGGGGGTAAACTACTCTTTTCATATTAAAGGGAGGTAATATTACAGGGGGTAAATTGCCATTAACTCACTCTTTTTGTATCATACTCTTAATGACCCGACTGTGAGTTTTGGTTTGGTTTGATTATTACAATCCATACTTTATCTAACATTTTAAAGTCTACCTGTTCGATTTATTCAGATATCAGTTGATTAGATCACCTACAAAAGCATTTGAAGATAACTATGAGTGGCTTGAGATGTCTGAAGATGTTCGAATAGTTATTTTTAGTGTTTCATTATGTGACTATGACGAGTTTGTTGCTGATGCCAACAATGGATCCTTAGTAAACAAAATGATGCTTAACAAAAAGTTGTTCGAGAACATTATTACGCATCCATGCTTTCATAGGACATGCTTTCTTTTGCTACTAACTAAGTATGACTTGTTTGAGGAGAAATTTAGAGAGAGTCCTCTGAATCAATGTGATTGGTTCAATGAATTTCATTCACGAGGAGAACCATTTCCGATAACCGCTACTATGGCCTTTTTTCATGTTTCCGTTATGTTCAAGAGACTCTACGCTGCTTTAACTGGTCGAAAGTTGTATGTCAAAGGAGTTAACAATCTGATACAAGATGAAATAGATGCAGCATTCAAGTACGCCAAGGTAATTTTCAAGTGGGATGAAGAAGTGAATGAATTATTATATGCTGATTATAGCAGTTCTGAGGAGAGTTTTACTCATGTTGATGAAAATTTATAAGCTTGTTTTGGTTCTTCTTCTGAGTGTAATTTCTGAAATTAGAGGATTTTTTAGTCAGTGAAAAGTTTAATACGTAGGGGTGTATGGTTATATGTGAGTTGTTGAGTGCTGAATCAATAGGTATGAAATTCTAAAATAGATTATTCATGATGTAAATTTTCAATAAATATCTTATAATTTTTTTTTTTTTTTAAAACATTGATGCTTGTTTGTTTGTTTTGTGTTCTTAGAGTAACTTTAAAAGATTTCAGTAAACAAAACCAACATGGATGATTTGCAAATAACATGAAAATAGTCAAGAATATTCCTGGAATTGTACGTCTTCAGTAAAGAAGTTACTGGAATGTCATTATTTTTTAGAGAATTGCATTTTTTGGACAGCGCTATATGTCAATTCCCACTTTTGGTAAATAGTTTTATGCACATTGGTACAGAGATTTAACAAATTGTGACACATTTGGTACAACCGTTAAAAATTGCCGTTAAGGGGTGACATGGCAGTTAAGTCTAATTGCAAAGTTGATGCCATTACTTATGTTGACTGATAATTTTACCCCATAATATTTCAGGTTACCAAAAAAGCCCCACATCTTCAAATTTAATGACGATTTTAGTCCACATTGTTGCCAAATTTCAAAATTAACTCGAATAAGACCACGTGCGGACCAATTTGAAAATTTTACTTATTTTATTTAAATAACTAATTTGATTTATAAATAATATTAATATATTAAATAATAATTTAACATGAATATCACCAAAATTAAGAAAACGTATTCTTTTTAAATATAAAATTTATAAACTGCCGTTAAGGGGTGACGTGGCAGTTAAGTCTAATTGCAAAGTTGATGCCATTACTTATGTTGACTGATAATTTCACCCCATAATATTTGAGGTTACCAAAAAAGTCCCACATCTTTAAATTTAGTAACGATTTTAGTCCACATTGTTGCCAAATTTCAAAATTGACTCGAATAAGACCAAGTGCGGACAATTTGAAAATTTTACTTATTTTATTTAAATAACTAATTTGATTTATAAATAATATTAATATATTAAAAATAATTTAACATGAATATCACCAAAATTAAGAAAACATATTCTTTTTAAATATAAAATTTATATAATAGTATTAATATATTTAATATTTATTAAAATAATAAATTATATAATTAAAAACTATTTAATATTTATTAAAATAATAAATAATTATAATTAAAAAAAAATTTCCCAACCCCACCCACCCAACCCAACCCACCACCCCTCCCCCCTAGCCCAATTCCCAGGCCGCCGGCGGCCTGGGATCTTTGGTCCCAAGCCACCGCCGGCCTGGGATCTTCGGTCCCAGGCCGCGGTGGCCTGGGATCGGAGAACCCAGGCTGCCGGTGGCCAAGGTTCTGTATCCCAGGCCACCGCCGGCCTGGGAATCGGGGTAGGGGGGAGGGGTGAGGAGGTGGTGGGTGGGTTGGGTGGGGTGGGAGGGGAATTTTTTTTTTAAATTATAATTATTTATTATTTTAATAAATATTAAATAGTTTTTAATTATATAATTTATTATTTTAATAAATATTAAATAGATTAATGCTAATATATAAATTTTATATTTAAAAAGATTATGTTTTCTTAATTTTTGTATATTTATGTTAAAGTATTATTTAATTTATTAATATTTTTTATAAATTAAATTAGTTATTTAAATAAAATAAGTAAAATTTTTAAATTGGTCCGCATGTGGTCTTATTCGAGTCAATTTTGAAATTTGGCAAAAATGTGGACTAAAATCGTCACTAAATTTGGAGATGTGGGGCTTTTTTTGTAACCTGAAATGTTATGGGGTAAAATTATCAGTCAACATAAGTAATGGCATCAACTTTGCAATTAGACTTAACTGCCACGTCACCCCTTAACGGCAATTTTTAACGGTTGTACCAAATGTGTCATAATTTGTTAAAGCTCTGTACCAAATGTGTTGGACACATAAAACTATGTACTAAAAGTGAAAATTGACCTATAGCTCTGTACCCAAAATGCAATTCTCTCCATTATTTTTCAGTGCTTTATTTTGATTTGGCTAAATGACATTGATCGTTTATGAAAACCAATTACTCATATGTCCTTATATAATATTTGTTGCACACTACCAACCAAGAATCTGCTTTAATAGTATAAATAAATAAGTAAAGAAATAAGAAAAGATAAATAATCAGGGTTTGTTGAATAAAACATAAAACTATTAAATAAATTAATTCTAATTAATAGGCATCACTCAAGCTATTAATTTACAATTTGAACCCATCAAACGTAAACTTAATTTTACGCCATATCTTCTTTTATAAACTTGCTGTGGACCACGGACAAATTTATTTAATATTTATAATTCTCAAGTTCATTTTGATTTACATAATGATCCTTTTCCATTCTGTAATAATTTTGATGTGTATGAATTATTGATGGGGAATATCAAATTAAAGTGGATATGATGGGGCTCCGAGATCCGATTATCCATGAAATAGTCAAGAAAAGCTCAAGAATAATCAACCGGAGAAAAACTAAGCAACATGAAGGCCTTCGACCTGGTCAAACAAGACATATTAGTTGGGGGGGTGGGTGTTGGAGTGGGTATGACTTCTCCGGAATAGATCGTACGGCTGGAGGGTTGTCCAAGTGAAACCGATCGAGTATGGCTTTAATCTCACACCGATCAACTATTCTTACATTACAAGGGACAACGTAACTAGACAAGTCGAGAGATAGAACGGTATAACAATTTTATTACTAATAGTGATGTCAGATCGTACATAACATAGTTAGGATAAGTACAAATCCATATCATATATTATTGAGGAAGAGGCACCTAAACACCACTACAAGAAAATTGACCTTAAGTGACAAAAAATTAAGTGATAATATGGAAGTTGTCACTCTTTGTATGCATTTAGTGATAAAAATATTAATTTTGTCATAATAATAATGGTGACAAGTGCAATAGTGACAAAATATATTTTTAAGTTGTCACTAATAGCTATTAATGACAAATATATAGTGACTTAAGTTGTCACTATTGACAATTAGCAACACCCTTTTAGTGACAACCTAGTGACAATAAATATTGTCACTATGGTTTAGTGACAACTTTTTTGTTGTCACTTTTGGGGTATCGCTAAATGTATATAGTGACAACTTTTTTACAATTCTTGTCACTGGTATGTTTGTGAAAACTATTTTAGTGACAATATTTGAGTTCTTGTCACTTAATATATATATGAAGTGATAACTTTAACATTGTCACATAAAATTTTATCACTAAAATTTAATTTTTTTGTAGTGCACATGATATATACTTTACTAGGACCTAAACCCTAGAAATTCCCCCGCTATATATATAAGGTATATTTTAGTTTTACCATTCAAGTAAATACTTTACATACATCTTAAACTTTATTAATCATTTATGTCCATTGATTTAGAGTTCATGAGCATATATATTACTTAGCAGTGGAAGGCTTTCATCATAATCAACTTCGTCATAATACTAACGAGACATTGAAGCACAACAATGATCGTGGATAGTTTGAATTGACCATATCAAATCACATCATTTGACGTTGTTCGTAACAAGTTTAAAAGCCCATTGAAAAGTATGCCAACATGATGTTTGGGATGACGGACGTTTTTTTGTTGAAATGAATTATTTATCAAAACAATTAATGTTATAAAATTTAATTTATTACAAATAATATTTGAAGATAATTTATGAATGGTAAATAAATTGTTTATGTGATTTCACGAATCAAATTTTAAACAAATTGATTTGATATTTATATGTAAGTCTAACTGCAATTTCATTTTATCTTGGTTTGACGAGTTCAATTTTGTCTTCTCTTAAATTAATTATTAAAGGCCTACATCTTATTCCTCCCTGTCAAGCGAAAAAAACGTTGTCTAATTACTACACGTTTTTAAACAAAACATAATATAAACCAAAGATTCTTACCTACCTACTCCGTTTACTCCTCGATCTAGTCTCCTTATAAAATCAAATTTGTTGATTAATTTATTCGAAACACAGCCCAACAACAGTACTAATCAAATCCAGGAAAGGCTCAATAGACACGCCTCCACCTACAAAGAAGCTTACATTAGTCAAACGAATTCAACTCAATATGATTCCCCCTTTCATAATATATTGAGCGAGATTTTGTCAAGTTAACTTTATGTGATATATTTAATGGATAATTTAATATGAAATTAAATCATTTATCTTTTTATAAAATGAATTAATGAGCAATTTGCCTCTTTGCTAGTAGAGGTGTTGCACACACACTCTATAATACGGACTGGAACTTCATTTTTTATCGATCAAAACAAGATATAACGCAATCGACCAGTATAAAGAAAAACCAATTGTTCAAGACTAAAGAGCCGGGACCACCTCGATCAACCAAAGCAAGATAGAACACAATCGACTAAGAATATGCCACCAACAAAGCACATCATCCAGTCTAGCTATTCTGAAAATCCAAAAGATATATTCTTGAAGGTTCTTCTGGATTATATACCGAGTTCAATCTCTCCTTAAACGATTGTGGATAAACTCCAGGACAATTAAGCAATATTTTTGACACGTGGATATAAAACTTTTTTTATCATAAAAACGAAATCTATCCTCATCAATTTTCATGTAAAAAAATGATCAATTTAACCTTATCCTTCACAACATATACACCTCACTTTACTCTCTGTGATATTCGTAAATAGGAATGTACCTCCTTGTAATATGAGTAAATTAACACTTTAACTTCCTGTAATATTGCATATATAATGGACATTTCACCCTCTTGTAAAAATATAAAAAGAGAGATGCAGTGTACTTCTTTTATAAAAACACAAGGAGATATTTTTATCTTTATTTATCACATGGAGTTAAACTGCCTATTTAGAATAACATATGGATTTAATTAGCTATTCACTCTTTATTGAGTAATATGTATTAATATTTTTGACGCATATCTGAATTCTTAAAGACCTATGGTTCCTTCTTTCTTTATTGAATAAATTTTTGTCACCCGGTAATCTTCTTTCTAATTCTCGTGCCTGTTCAAAAAGTTTCAACTTAATAAAATTGATGATCATCATATCAAAAGGTCCCTATTTATGGTCAAGAAATTTGAATAATTCAAGGATCTGGTTGTTAGGGCGAAATAAAAAAACAAAACAATAAAAAATATTTTCAGAAATAGGATTATTACACAAGTTTCCCGTTCAATTTTAAAAAACTCTCTCCTTGAAAAGTTGTTTCTTAGAACAAGTCCAACACTGAATGCTACTACTACTAGATCAGAATTTGAAAATCCAAAACTTTTTTTTATCATATAAATATTGAATAATTGTTATTTGCATGTCTCTTTATTTTTGAATTATCAAGAATTCTTTTCAACTACTATATTAAAATAAATTTTCAAAAGGGTAGCTTTTTTTCCAAAATTTATGTTTCAAATTTTATCTCATAATTCTAGTTTCAAAATTAACAATCTATTCTTTTTGTGTATACATCGTCTACAATTGAGAAAATTGATAACTAACATTTCGATAATTGACAATTAGTCTAAAATTACTTTTGATTGCATTATAGTTAAGTAGGCTTTAATTCCAAGTTAATTCTTTTGAAAATGGGATTCCATTCTTTATGACTATTGTTGGAGTAAAAAAAACTTTCACAGAGAGTGTAAAACACTGTATCAGAATGCAAATGAGTGATTTGGATCCAATTTTTTGGTACATCATTGGTTTTGCTCTTATATATATATATATATATATATTAAGAAAAGGTAATCATAAACAAACTTTACTTAAATTTGACATAAATTAAACACCTACTTTAATTTGCTTACATAAAAATTCTGATTTAATAAAAAGTAATCTATTAATACTATTACTTAATCTTACTTTACTATCTTCTTTTCGTAATTTCTGAAATTTACTAATTATTTCATATATAATAATCCAAAAGAAACAATATTTTTGTCACGTATAAGAAAATCGAAGGGCATACAAAAATATTTTTTTCTTGAAATCTAAAAAATATTTTGAGAAAACTCTAAAATAAAAGACTCACGTCTGTTTTGGTCAATTACGTGCGTGCTTCATTAACTTTTAAAAAGTCAAGTGGTTGAATTATATATTCAAGGATAAGAAAATGAGGGGTTCCAAATTTTCCAGGCATTATTTATACATGCCTGTAAGCCTATATATATGTGGGTACTTATAAGTTCTCAACATACACTACAACTACATATAATTAAACACCTAAACCGTACTTGTTTAATTCAAAAGAGCACATATATACATATAGAATATCTATGTCGTCTGTTCATACGGATTCTGATCAATATTCAAGCAGTAGTGAAGATGAAGGAATTTGTATGCCTCATGGTGTAGTACTGGAAGATGATGATGATGCAGGTATTAATAAATATATATTTAATAATGAATTAATTAGTAGATGGTTTAATATATAATATATAATTATATTAATTAACATGATCGAGTAGGTAGTGGAATTAGTGCTGGAGAAAGGCAATCTCCAATTGATCTAGCTGATCATGATATTGGGGTGGTAAAGCCAAATGCCGACAGCTTCATCAAAAACTACAAGCCAGCTCCGGCCAGAATCACCTACGCCAGCGACCATGTACGTAACGTGCACGTGCACGTGATTATAGATTAGATTATATATATAAAATGTTTGATTTATGATGATTTGGTTTTGGTGCAGGTGGAATGGACAGGAGATGCAGGAGGGATTGTGATAAATGGGACAGAGTATAAATTAGATCAGTGTCACTGGCATATTCCTGCTGAGCACACCTTCAATGGAATAAGGTTTAATTAATATACATATATACATACTAGTATTTTTGTATTTTTTTTTTATTATATATATAACTAGCTAGCTAGCTAGCTTCTTAATTATATTATTATTAGTATTATAAATAAATTCCAACCACTTATTTAAGTGGTTAATTAATGACATATCCCTTATCAAGATATATATATATAGTGAATTAAATGAAAGTTATTATAGCTAATTGGTTATTAATTTCAAATGAAAGTTAACTTAATTAGATATATTAATTGATGCAGATATGATATGGAAATGCATATTGTTCATACCAACTTCAGTGGAGATAATGCTGTCATTGGAGTCCTATACAAATTCGGAGCCCCGGATCCGTTTCTTCAACAGGTGAGTGAGATCGATATATATATATTGTATGTTTATGTTAGTTAATAATAATTTTCAATATTGTCTTTCTGACCCTTGAACTTTACTGTTCAGCTTTATCCACATATAATATCAGGTGATGATAGTGAGGAAGGAACCGAAACCGATGTGGGAATTGTTGATCCATTTGATATCCACTTTGATAGCAAAAAGTACTATAGATACAATGGTTCTTTGACAACTTCCCCATTTTCAGAGAATGTTGTTTGGACAGTAATCAAGAAAGTGAGTTAACTTAAATTAATAAGCTTATTTTAATTTGCTATTTAATGATTAATTTCATCCATATATAAATTAAATATTAATTAAAAGAGGCCTTTCTTTTGTAGGTGAACACAGTGTCAAGGGAGCAAGTAAGAGCATTACAGAATGTTGTAAGTGATTTAATTATTATTTGCTAATATATATTCCATCTTTTCTGATATTAAAACACCTTATACTTATATGTAATTTAGATTTTGCTCATACATAAATTAACTCTACAATTAATTTCAGGGATTTGCAGGGGATGCGAGGCCAATTCAGCCACTGAATGGAAGAAAAGTCTACTTGCATAAACCAAAAGCCTACTTCTGAAATAAAACTACTGAAATTAAATGAATAAAATGCTAGTAGAGGCATCATTAATTCTATTGTATTCTATTTTATTTTTTTTAAGCTTGTTGTGTTTAAAATTAAGTTGTACGTTACTTTTTCTATTGCTGTTTCATTTAATATTTGTACTTATAATACCCAAGTTTATTTTGATTTATTTGAACCTATATATTATTTTGGTTATTTTTCTCTCTTAACACTTTTAAGATGATTCTGAATTGAACCTCTAATTCTACGTGGAAAAAAGTCGAGAAAAGCTCAAAAATTAAAATCTAAGCAAACCAAAGGCCTTCAACCTGGGCTCATAGATTTGGACCAATTTTATTAGAACGAGATTGGCCCAAATGCCAAACCTAACTCTTTGAATAATACTAGAAAATACAAATTGGCCATAGCCTTTATTTACAGTTTAAAAAAAAAAAAAATTATTAATAATTATTAAAACACAACTAATAATCACAACTTACCCCCCTTATTTTTTAACAAAACAAAAACACCCCAAACCCATATTTAATCAAAATACAAATCTCTTCTCTCTTCAAACTCTCTCTTCACTCAAACTCTTTCTCTCAATTTTTCTCTCAAATTCTTGCAAATTGGAGATGGCAAATACGAGGATGATCGATGATGGTGAGAGAAACGCTCAAGAATGGCCATTTGGGGTACGTTTCGAGCCTTTCTTTCTCAATTTAGTTCGGCCTAAGTTTTTACGAGTTCATGGCGTTTGGCGTTTGGGGTTCCCAAACGCCAAACGCCATGAACAAAATTGATGTAAACGATTAAAATGTTCATGGCGTTTGGCATTTGGGGTTCCCAAACGCCAAACGCCATGAATTTGAATTTGTACATAACCCCAAACGCCAAACGCCATGAATTTGTACATGGCGTTTGGCGTTTGGGAACCCCAAACGCCAAACGCCAGAACAGAATGAAAAATTTGGCATTTTTGTTGTTGTTTGTTTTGTAGGGATACGCTACCTTACCCACCTCGGCCTCCCTTTCACTACGAGACTGTGGTTGTAGATAGAAGGATAACACAGCGCACGGCATGGAGTGAACTTCCGTAGATTACAAAAATGCTACAAGCCTCTCATTGGCGGATTATAGATGATTACCCCCAGATTGGGAGTTTTCTACGCCTAAACGGGAAGGGCAAATTTAAGGCATCGGTCTTGCACAGTCTGATACTCCGACTATGCCTATGACTGCCCGATAAGCAAAAGAGTAGATACGAATACTGGTTTTTGATCAAAGGAAAGCCAGTCAGACATAGAGGAATTTATCCTGGTATCGGGATTGCGATTTGGGAGACTGAGTGATGCTGACTCCCAAACTATCGACGAAGGGGGTAACTTGAAGAACCTATACTTTAGTCAGTGGGGGGAAATGAATGTTCCCGTTGATGCTGTCAGAACGATGATTTCTTCATTGGTGAGTCGCAATGCGAATCCCAAAATCGTATGCAAGTTAGTCTTCGCATGGGTGAAATCAGCATTTGCTGTTACCCGTTCGGCCTATCAAAGAGGTTCCAAACAGCGTTTTAGCGGTAAGTAAACTTTAATTTTAATTTTTTTTTATTTCTTTAAAGTTTTAAAAATAATTTTCTATAAATTTGTTTATATTGAAGGTATGTGACGATCTCTCGATTTGCGAGAGATATCCCTGGGGAGAGAAGCTATGGACTGTCACCATAGATGAGCTTATGGAACATATGTTCTCCGACCGCCATATGACCTCCGATGACCGCATCCGTAGATGGAATGCGGGCGGCTTCCCACACATTTTACTAGTATGTTTGTAAAATCAATTCTTGATTTCCATATATTCTTTTTAGTTCTTTTTTCGTAACTGTTGGATATTTTGAATAATGTTTTGAATGTGAACAATATTGGATGTTGGAAGCCAATGAAGACATGCCCGATGCGGCCAATTGTTATCCAAGGCACGACCCAGCTTTTTCGAGATATCCAAGAATGTTACGTTGGGATATGGGGGGCGGTAATTGGCCCAACTGTGATGACATGGACAGGTTCTTTGGGAATGTTCCGGTATGTTAATCGTTTTTATTAATAATTTTTTTCCGACATATCACTTGAAATATTTATTTTAAATAGCTTGTGTCTTTTTATTTTTTCAGGCTGTGATCCCACGGCTACTGCCGGATGACACGGAGTCGGAGATGGAGTATTATATGTTAGCTAAAGATTTATCCGACAGTGTTATTCCGAATCACCGCAGTCCCAGATATCGCCGATTAACTGAGTATTTCGGAGAGCTTTATGTGGTTGTTCGGGATGATGAGGGAGCTCCCGAATGCCTCAACCGGTCACCCAGCCTACATGGTCCTGATGATGAAGAAAATGCCAATGCGCCTGCTCCTACTCCTGCGCGCTGACAAAGGAAGCGTGTCCGAAGAAACCAAGATGGTGCCTCTACTTCTCAAGCTCAACCACAACCATCATCTTCGGAACCAAGATATGAAGAAGTTACTGCCTGGGTACGTGATATGGAGCAGCGACTGTGGGATCATCAGAACGAGATAGAGCATAGACAGATTGCCCGTGCAAACGATGTTGGATGAAGATGAAGATGGAAGATATGAAGTGAAGGGAGGTTTTGATGATTTCCAAAACATCAGAATCAGCTAAGTATGGAAGCTTAGTAAAAACCTTCAAAGATATTTGACTAAGGAAGACTCATTTCAGACTAGTCAAATATGGTCCAGAAGACTACTGATCTATTGCTGAAGAAGAAATCAGACTGGTGGACTATCAGCCGACTCAAATCAGATTAGTTCAAGTTGGGATCAGCCGAGTATACATCAGACGAGTGATTTCGATCAGCAGAGTGGAAGTGGATCAGAAGATCAGTGCAACGGTAATAAATGCACTTGGAGTAATAAATGCTGAAGAGGAAGGGTATTTATGACAAATGATTGAAGAGAAACCTCGTATCAGATTGGTGCATTTAATGCGATCTGACAGAAAGTACAACAGAGTGTACAGTGTTCAGTCGCAGGTAGCCGTTTCTGCAGAAAGGACCAGTACTCGAGGATTTGAACAGCTGTCGATCTCTCAACGGGCAGAAATTCAAATCTCAAGTATAAATAGTTCAGTTCATGAGTTGAAGAAGTATATACAACACAAGAGACAACGCACTTTGAGAGCAAAAACCTGAAGCAGAAATTCTTCTAAGTCTCAAACTCAAGAACAGAACACTTATCAGCCGAGTCATTTGTTGACAAAGCAAAATAGAGAGAAAACAGAAAATACTTGTAAAATCTGAGTGATTTTGTTAGGATTGTGTTGTGAGAAGTAGATATCAATCTTTGTGAGCGATATTACTTCAGAGGATAGGAGTTTCTTTGTGATTTCCTATTGTGAACTTACGGCCATATCATTTGTTGTTTGGCGTAAGCAGTGTATACTGTAATCTGCGTGATATAGTATAACCCAAGATCTAAGTGACTTGGAAGAGTGGACTAAATGATTTATATCCATATAACCACTATAAAAATCCTTTGTGTTTTTACTTGCATAAATTTCTGCATATTTAAAACAGCATACTTAAAACACTTAAAGGTTAACTGTTGAACAAGTTTTTAAAGGTATTTGTTAAAAACTGGGGATAAAACTATTTCAAAGTTAAAGAAAACTACTTGTGAAAAACACTTGATAAATCCGCTGCAAGTTAGTTATTTTTGAAACTCTGATTTTGATAAAATCAGCTAAGTAAAATCAGAAGAGTGGTCAACTCTGCTGTTCAAAGCTTTGTGCGAGATCAGCTTAGTCTGCTTACGATTCTTGATCAGCTTAGTCTGCTGACAGAAAAGTTAGAGAATTTTTAAAAGGTAAATTTTTGAAGAGGTCTATTCACCCCCCCCCCCCCTCTAGACCTCATCTGACCACTTGGGACCAACAAGTGGTATCAGAGCAGGTGGTTCATCTGAATCATTTGCCTGATCAACGAGCTTGATCCTTAAGTGTTTTTCAAAGGTTTTCAAAAGTTTTCAAAAGAGCATCTTTTTGAAAAACAAAAACTTTTTGAAAAATGGATTGTATCAGCCTAGTTCCCCACATAGGCGGTATGAGCTTTGAGGACTGGAAGATCCGCATGGAAATTTTCCTTGCTGCTTACAATGACAATATGTACACGTGCATAACACAAGGTCCAATAAGAATTACCAAGACAATCAAAATTGATGGCGTAGATACGGTCGTTGACAAAGAACGATCAGAGATGTCACCTGATGAAATCAAGTTGAAGAATCTTGACAAAGTCGGAATCTTCATCATGACAAAGGCCCTGGACAATGAAAGGTTTGACAAGGTCAAACACTGCAAAACATCTAAAGAGATGTGGGACAAAGTCCGTGACATGAGTGAAGGGAATGACTCTATTAAAGAACACAACTTGAGTGTTGCCCTGGAGAAGTTTGAGAACTTCAAGATGAAACCTGGAGAAACCATTGACCAGATGGATACAAGGTTTACAAAGGTGTTGAACAATGTTCTAAAGTTGGGAAAGACGTTTACTGATAAGGAGATCACCGTTAAAGTCTTAAAGGCGCTGCCACCCAAGTTCAACATGAAGATCACAGCAATGGAAGAATCAAGAGATCTGGGGAAGATCTCACTGACTGAGCTGTTTTCTGTACTCAAGGCGTACGAGTATAAAATGCCAAGGATGGGAATAGAAGAGACCTCAACTTCTGGCCCCACTGCTGCCCTGGTCGCTGCAGAAAGAACTAGAAGATCCGCCGGAAAAAGCAGAGAAGAGGACTCATCTGATGAGGCCCCAGTATTGAGCAAAAAGGAATACACTGCTGGCGATGTGGCTTTGTTATTGAACGGGTTCAAAAAGTTCTACAAGAGAAAAATGAAGAACAAATATAACAATGCTTCTACTTCTAAACCTACCTCTAATTCTCATGATATTAAGGATGATTATAAATCCAAAATGATGTGCTATAATTGCAGGAAATTGGGACATTTCATCAAGGACTGCCCATATCCTAAAGCGGAGAAATACACAGAGGAGGAAAAGAAACAAAGAAAAGAAAGAAGAGAGAAGAGATACCAAAAGAGCAAAGTGTTGTTGGCTGAAGCTGAAAAGATGGCAGCCATCTACTCATCTAACTCAGAATCAGGCACTTCAAGTGATGACTCTGTTTTTGGCGAGACACCTGCACTGCTCTGTCTCATGGCGAAGGAATCTGAAGATTCTGACAATGAGGTAATGCTCTCTGAAAGTGAGCTTGAACTGTTTAGCTCATTTGAGCAAATGATGAACAACAAAGTAGATGTTGTAAATGAGCTTGCTAAGCTTAAGGACGAGATGATTCTGCTGAAAAAGCAAAATGCTAAACTGAAACTTAAGGTTGAAAAACCTGAAGAATCAGCCATGTATAAAAAGCTTTCGCATGAATATGAATCTCTGAAAGCAGAATGTGAAGTTTACAAGGGACAAATCATGGAACTCGAAGCGACAATAACTTTATATAATAAGTCATCTGTTGCTAAGTCGTCTGTTGTGCCAATAGAGAAATCAACTGAACAGAGCACTCCCTTAGTAAAAGAAAGTTTAGAACTGAACAAAGCTGAGAAGTTTATATCTGCTGATAATAGTAATATTGTCCTGTATGTTCAGACTGCTAAACCAACTTCACTGGAAATTGAGAAAAAGGAGAAGAGTCCTCCTAAGGCTAAGAAGGGTAAAAAGCCTGAAAATGAAAAACAGACTGGTAAAACCAAACAGCAGAGTAGTCCTAAGAAGTCTGCTGATAAGAGTAAAACCAATCAGACTAGTAAAGCTAAGTCGTCTGTTAAAGAGCAAGTAAAGAGCAGACCTAAGAAGCAAAGAAATTATAATAACAACAATGCTTGGTATGGAAATGAGTCTTATTATGTGCAACCTGCTTATCCACCTTATTATGCTGCACCTCATTATCCACCTCACTATGCTGCATATCCTGCTCATCAACCAATGCATGCTTACCCTGCTTATCATGCATCTTATCCTGCTTATGAGCCCTATCCTCATCATAATAACTATCAACATAACGTGCCTGCTGATTATGATGAAAGTGAAGTTGCTCATGCTCCTGCTAAAACTCTGAAGCCTAAGAAGCCTAAGACTTCAACATCTTGGGTTGTCAAAGGTGACACTAATCCACCAGGACCCTCTCAATAAAGGGTACCTAAAACATTTTTATTTTGTTTTGTAGGTTAGGATTAGGAGTAGGAGTAAAGTAGTGAAGAAATGGTACTTGGACAGTGGATGTTCAAGGCACATGTGTGGAGACATACATGAACTGGCAGATGCTGTTGCTGTGAATGGTCCAAGAGTTACTTTTGGAGACAGCAAAGAAGGCAAGGTTGTGGCTGTTGGAAAGCTTATCAAAGGAAACATAGAGATATCTGACGTCTCTTATGTTAGTGGCCTGAAGTACAATCTGCTGAGCATAAGTCAATTTTGTGACAAGGGATTTTCCGTGGTGTTTTCATCAGATAAGTGCTATGTTGAACAGATTGGAACAAAGAAGGTTATTTTATCTGGAAGAAGACAAGGAAATATCTATGTAGTCGACTGGAGTTCTGTGGACAAGAATTCTAATGTTTGTTTGGTGGCTTCTACACCAAGTGAAATCAGTTGGCTTTGGCACAAAAGAATGAATCATTTGAATTTCAAGACCATAAACAGATTGATAAAGAATGATCTGGTAGAAGGAATTCCAAAGACAGTCATGAGCAAAGACAAGCTGTGTGACGCATGTCAGAAGGGTAAACAAGTGAAGTCATCTTTCAAAAGCAAGAAGCACCAATCTTCAACCAGAATTTTGGAGCTGTTACATATGGATTTGTTTGGCCCTATTGATCCAATCAGCAATGATGGAAAGAAATACTGCCTGGCTGTTGTGGATGATTTTTCAAGATTTACTTGGGTGATTTTCATGAAGAAGAAAAGTGAAACCAAGGAACATCTTACCAATCTGATGGAGCTGATACAGAATGAGAAGAGTCAAAGAATATTGAAGATCAGATCAGATAGAGGGACTGAGTTTACAAACTCTACTGTTGAAGAGTATTGTAATTCCAGAGGAATCAGTCATGAGTACTCTGCTGCCAGAACCCCTCAACAAAATGGAGTTGCTGAAAGGAGAAACAGAACTCTAAAAGAAGCTACCAGGACAATGATAGCTGAAGCAAAGCTGCCCCAAAGATTCTGGGCAGAAGCCACAAATACAGCATGTTATACACAGAACAGGTGTATGATCAACAAAAGTCAAAACAAGACACCTTATGAGATATGGAACAACAGAAAGCCTAATTTACATTATCTTAGGATTTTTGGTTGTAAATGTTATGTTTTGAACAATGGAAAAAATCACCTTACTGCATTTGCAGAGAAGGCTGATGAAGCTGTTTTTGTAGGTTACTCTACTGTTAGTAAAGCTTATAGAGTGTTTAACAAAAGAACTTTACTTGTAGAAGAATCTATTCATGTAGTATTTGATGAACCAAGCCAATCTTCTGAAAAGAATCAAAGTGCAAATCCAGAGATATCTGCTGACTTTCAGAAATTGAGTGTGGAAAGAAAGGAAGAATATGTACCCATCATACTACCTAATTTATCTCAAGCTGTTAACTCAAGTGCTGTTCAAAATCAGTCTGCTGATTGTCTAACAGAGGAGTTGCGAACAGCTGACAGACCAGAGACTGTTCAACAGACTACTACTGAAACTCCAACAGTAGTGTTGCAAGATCAATCAAGAGGACAACATCCAGATTTGCAACCTGATCTCAGATGGCTCAGAGATCACCCACCTGACTTAGTGATTGGTGATCCTTTGGATAGAGTGAGAACTAGAAGGTCTACTGCAAATGAAACAATGTTTGTAAGTTTTCTTTCACAAATTGAGCCTAAGTTGATTGATGAAGCTCTTAGTGATTCTCACTGGATTGAAGCAATGCAAGAAGAGTTAAATCAATTTGAAAGGAATGAAGTCTGGTACTTAGTTCCCAGACCTACTCATCAAAGAGTAATTGGCACTAAGTGGGTTTTCAGAAATAAGATGAATGAAGATGGTATGGTTACCAGAAACAAAGCAAGACTAGTTGCCAAAGGTTACTGCCAAGAAGAAGGCATTGATTTTGATGAGACATTCGCACCAGTTGCAAGGCTTGAAGCAATCAGATTGTTCCTAGCCTATGCTGCTTACAAGAACTTCACTGTCTATCAGATGGATGTGAAGTCTGCTTTTCTCAATGGAGAACTGCAAGAAGAAGTTTATGTTGAACAACCTCCTGGCTTTGAAGTTTATCAACAAGGAGACAAGGTATATCGTCTGAAGAAAGCTCTCTATGGACTGAAACAGGCTCCAAGAGCATGGTATGATACTTTATCTGACTTTCTTTTAATTAAAGGATTTCGCAAAGGTAAAGTAGATAAAACCTTGTTTACTATTGAATGGGATAAACATATATTGTTAGTTCAAATATATGTAGACGATATTATTTTTGGTTCAACTAACAAACAGATGTGTGAAAGGTTCTCTAAGCTGATGCAGAACAAGTTTGAAATGAGCATGATGGGAGAACTGAATTACTTTCTTGGATTACAAGTTAAACAGCTGTCTGATGGTATTTTTATTAATCAAGCAAAGTACACAAAAGATCTGTTCAAGAAATTTGGTATGGAAACTAGCTCATCTGTTAATGTTCCTATGTCTACTGGACTTCGTCTGGACAAGGATGAAGGTGGCAAGTCAGTTGACATCACCAAATACAGAGGCATAATTGGGTCACTGTTATACTTAACAGCTAGCAGACCTGACATTATGTATTCTGTTGGGGTTTGTGCGAGATTTCAATCAGATCCTAAGGAATCTCATCTCTTAGCTGCTAAAAGGATATTAAAGTATCTCAAAGGCACACCAGATTTGGGATTGTGGTACCCAAGGGAATCAGGATTTGAACTTATTGGTTATTCAGATTCTGACCTTGCTGGCTGCAAAATTGATAGGAAGAGTACTACAGGTGCTTGTCAATTTCTAGGCAGTCGTCTGATCTCATGGATGAGTAAGAAACAGACTTCAGTATCCATATCTACTGCTGAAGCTGAATACATTGCTGCTGGAGCATGTTGTGCACAAATTCTTTGGTTGAAACATCAACTAGAAGACTATAATCTTAAGATCAGTGGAATCCCTATCTACTGTGACAATACAAGTGCAATCTCACTTACTCAGAATACTACTAGTCATTCCAGGACTAAGCATATTGAGATCAAACATCACTTCATCAGAGACCATGTTGAAAAAGGAAATGTTATTATTGAGTATGTTCATACAGACAATCAAATTGCTGACATTTTCACCAAACCACGGAATGAAGCAAGATTTTCCACTCTAAGAGCGGAATTGGGCTTGTTAAAATTGGATTCATAAGCTGAGGGGGAACCTATCAGAAGACTGGGTTCAACAACTTACTAATCTGATATCAACAAGTGTTATACTTCAAGAAGACTGACTCTCAACAGACTAGTTGACTGATGAATTCTTGAATTCAGGGGGAACGTGTAAGACTAGCGGTACCCTTGTCTTAAAGATGAAATCTTCAATGACAGTTAGTTGAAGTTGTTTTAATCAGAAGATTTGTTCTTAATTCTTGAAGACTTGAAGATTATTTATCTTGCTGGATTGACAAACAACAAAGGAAGATCACTAGGTATTGGCTTTCACTAGTGATATATTGTATCAGACAAGTCGTCTATCAGATAAGTATCATTTTACTCATCGGTTATTATTTATGTCATCTTATATTTAAGTGTTGTACAAAAACGTCTTTATCAAAAACACGCTTTTATAAGTAACAGACATGTGGCGTTTCAAATTCCCGCCTGTCTGACATAATTAATAAAATTTGAATTCCGCAATTCTCGCCCGCACGATTAAAAACTGACAGATCAAATCAAAATCGTCCGCGTATAACACGGAAATCGAAACAATTCGAAATCTATAAATCCAGATCTGATCAGAAGGGTTAAACCTTACGCACCCAATATTATCTCAAGTGAAAAAGAAGTTACTGATTCATCTGTTTTCTGTCTTAAAAGTGTTTTAATCTCTCTCAAGCTACTTCAATTTCATTAAAATGGCCGGAGCAGAAGGACGCTACTTGAATTACGAGAAGTTCTACGCTTCTGGAACTCCTCTAATGAAGGAAATCATGGTTAAAATCAAAGAGGCGTCGTTGATAAAAGTTTTGGAAGCTCACGAAGAGTATGTATTCACTGACGATGTTGCTGAGTTCTACGAATCTAGGAAAAATGACTTAACCAAGATGATTTATGTGGCTACTGTCGGAGGTAAAACTATCTGTATTTCGCCTGCTGTTTTACATGAAATTTACGATCTGAAAAATGAAGGAGGAGAAGTGTTCACACTGGGTTCAGAAAAGGAGGAGGAATTTTGGTTTATTTGTACGAAGGATGGAGAACCGATGACTGGAACTCTAATGAAAACTCAATTGAAGGACGAGTTTCAAAGGTTTGCTGATATCATTGCAAAAATTTTTGAGTGTTCTACGAGCTCCTTAGATGGGTTACCTAGGAGAAGGTACCAAACGATGGTTTGTATCTACTATGGGTTACCAGTAAACTGGGCTGTTCATTATTTTTATCTTCTAGCGTTAAAGAAAAATGGACATGTGATAATGTTGAGTCATCTGCTCTCAACTCTTGGATGTCCAATGATGAATGGGAAAGTAGTTCACAAGCTGAAGGAAGTGAAGATGTATGAACCAGTTAAGGTTGAAACTACTTCAAAAAGGAAGGCGAAGGGAAAGGCAGAGAAGTCTGCTGCTACCAAGAAGCCCAAAATTACTATCAAGGCTAAGTCTGCTGATCAAACATCAAACAGCAAACCCTGCTGTTGAAGCCAGATCAGTAGAGTCTGACGCTGCTGATAAAATAGTCACCAAAGTGACTAAGGAAATTGAGGAGATGCCCACTAAAACATCTCCAGAGAGAACTGAATCTGACGAACCAGTTCCAGTGAAAGAAGTTGGACGAAGAACCAGAAGTTCAGTAAAAAGGACTGCTGAACCTCGCCAAGCTGAGATCTTGCCCAAGCCAAAGGCAAAAAGAAAGTTAACTCTGGGTGGTCAAAGAGTTACTTTCTCTGCTGATCCAACTACTGAAGTTAGAGATATCCTTGCTGCTGAAAGACCAGTAGAAGCAGTAGAGAAAGCTGCAGAAGGAAATACTGCAGAAAACCTATCTCTCAACAAGTCTACTGCTGAACAGCCGACTAATCTGACAGCAGAGGAGAATGTACCACTCATTCATCCTGCACCCATAGCTGCTGCTCCACTGCAGATAGTGGAATCTCCTGCCGCCAGAAGGAAGAGAACTGGTAAGGCAAAGATTAAAGTGGTTACTGCTGCTGAACAGAAAAAGAAAGATGAAGCAGAAAAGAAAAAGAAAGAGCAACAGCACGCTCTTAAACTTAGGGAGCTTGAAGCTCAGACTAAAAATATGTCTGAAGCTGAGATAGCTGCTAAGGAAGCTGAGGACTTGGCTAAAGCTATAGAAGCCAGTACCAAGGATGCCCATGGTCCAAGGTACAGTGGTGGAATTGAAATTGGAGACAAGAAGAAGCCAAGGGCTGTTATGCCAACACCCAAGCTGCCAAAGAAGAAACGATCTGAACTGAAGTATGCTTTGGAAATAGTTCAGAATGATCCAAAGATATTCAAACAGTTTGTGGCAGATCTTGAGAGGTATAATGATATTTTGGTCCGTCAGAGTCTCTTTGTTACTGAAAAGATACGATATAATAGATGGAGGGAATATCGTCTAACAAAGACCAAAGAACAAATAATACAGTGGAAGGAATTTGCTGCTGAGGAAAGATGGGTCCTGCAATTTCTGGAAACTGGATGCTTAAGGCAAGCACTGGATTCAGATCACTTCTTCGATATGATCCACTATCGGATGAGGAAGTTGGCGAAGTCTGAAGCCAAGAAACTACAAAATTCTGTTCCTGAAATTCCAGCTGCAGATGAAGATTTAAAGAACAGAATGGTAAAGCTGGCACTTTCCATAACTTTGAAAATGTGGGCTAAGAGGACCAGACATCAGAAGGGTCAACCTAGCTCCATGACGCCCCTGCCAAGCTTACAACAGATCGTCTTTGGACCGGCTATCAAAACTTATGAAGATCTACCTGAACAGACAACTTCACCATTTATACCTGCTCTTATCTTTACTCATAAAACTGTTGTTGCTGATAATGGTGTTGATGTTGTTACAGAGGTAAATGAGCCAATACAGGTCCAAAAGAAGACTGATGAAATTTCAACATCATCAGAGAAGTTGCCCCAACAGCAGACTACTCTGATTGATGAACCAAAGGAGTCTGAGAAAACTCCTGAGATTGTACCAACAAGCACATCCATTCCATCTACTTCAGCAAGCTTGCAACCGACTATTTTGGAGTCCATCCAGCAGTTCATTGCCAATTCTATGAAGGAAATGGAAGACAGACACAAAGAGCAGTTAAAGCAATTTGAGGAAGTGGCCTCAACTATACTGTCTGCTGCTGCTGCTGACAAAGTTCACAAGGCTGCTGATCCTAGCCCTCTGATAGTGGATGAAGTAGCAACTATCAAAAGTGAAGTACAAGCTATCAGACTGGATGTGGAAACATTTGGTGCAAGGGTCAAGAATAATACAGCCGGTTGGAGGGACATAAATGAGGTTGTTGAAAATGCAATGGAGGCTCAAGAGGAAAGTATGTTAAAGGCATTCACTACATCAGCTGATTTGATTCTGAGCTCTCAGATTCAACTATGTGATCAAGTGGATCTTACCTTTAAGAAGATTGAGTCTTATAACACATTGCAGCAATTAAAAAGGGAAAATCATCTTATGGCGGTGGATAAAAACATCAGATTGATTTGTGACGCGATTAACATCACTCCAGTTCTGCCTGAAGAACCCGTCTACCCTGCTGATGATGACAAAAAGGGGGAAGATGGAAGTTCTACAACAAAGAAGAAGGGTGCTGATGCTAATCTTTCAGCTGATGCTACTGAAAAATTGGACTCTGCTGAAAAGGATGCTGATGATGACGAAGTAACTAAGGCAGAGAACAATACTGATGAAGAGCCCAAAGAACCAGTAAAATCTGACAAGGAGATTGCTGCTTCCAAGGACTCAGCTGCTGAACAGTTAGATCCATACGTCAAGTACAAAAGAATAGAGGATCTCAGAAAACGATTTGAAATGCTTGAAAAAGATCTCTCTAGCTCTGATCAAGAAGATGAAGACCTTGAAGATGAAGAAGAAGAAGGAGAAACACAAGAAGAGAAGAAGGACTAGACTAAGTTATTAGACTAGGTTTCTTACAATCTTTTTGTAAATCACTTGTAATGTTTTATTTTCTGTTGTCTCATCTGATGAACTTGTAACTTGTAACAAATCGATATAATCTATAAAAGTTCAAGTTTCCAACAAATCATTTCTATCTCAGAAATTTTTGAGGACTTAAACTTTAGCTTTAGGTACAGGTACTTAGCTGAAGTTTTGTAATCATCAAAAAGGGGGAAATTGTTGGATGAAGATGAAGATGGAAGATATGAAGTGAAGGGAGGTTTTGATGATTTCCAAAACATCAGAATCAGCTATGGAAGCTTAGTAAAAACCTTCAAAGATATTTGACTAAGGAAGACTCATTTCAGACTAGTCAAATATGGTCCAGAAGACTACTGATCTATTGCTGAAGAAGAAATCAGACTGGTGGACTATCATCCGACTCAAATCAGATTAGTTCAAGTTTGGGATCAGCCGAGTATACATCAGACGAGTGATTTCGATCAGCAGAGTGGAAGTGGATCAGAAGATCAGTGCAACGGTAATAAATGCACTTGGAGTAATAAATGCTGAAGAGGAAGGGTATTTATGACAAATGATTGAAGAGAAACCTCGTATCAGATTGGTGCATTTAATGCGATCTGACAGAAAGTACAGCAGAGTGTACAGTGTTCAGTCGCAGGTAGCCGTTTCTGCAGAAAGGACCAGTACTCGAGGATTTGAACAGCTGTCGATCTCTCAACGGGCAGAAATTCAAATCTCAAGTATAAATAGTTCAGTTCATGAGTTGAAGAAGTATATACAACACAAGAGACAACGCACTTTGAGAGCAAAAACCTGAAGCAGAAATTCTTCTAAGTCTCAAACTCAAGAACAGAACACTCATCAGCCTAGTCATTTGTTGACAAAGCAAAATAGAGAGAAAACAGAAAATACTTGTAAAATCTGAGTGATTTTGTTAGGACTGTGTTGTGAGAAGTAGATATCAATCTTTGTGAGCGATATTACTTCAGAGGATAGGAGTTTCTTTGTGATTTCCTATTGTGAACTTACGGCCATATCATTTGTTGTTTGGCGTAAGCAGTGTATACTGTAATCTGCGTGATATAGTATAACCCAAGATCTAAGTGACTTGGAAGAGTGGACTAAAGGATTTATATCCATATAACCACTATAAAAATCCTTTGTGTTTTTACTTGCATAAATTTCTGCATATTTAAAACTGCATACTTAAAACGCTTAAAGGTTAACTGTTGAAAAAGTTTTTAAAGGTGTTTGTTAAAAACTGGGGATAAAACTATTTCAAAGTTAAAGAAAACTACTTGTGAAAAACACTTGATAAATCCGCTGCAAGTTAGTTATTTTTGAAACTCTAATTTTGATAAAATCAGCTAAGTAAAATCAGAAGAGTGGTCAACTCTGCTGTTCAAAGCTTTGTGCGAGATCAGCTTAGTCTGATTACGATTCTTGATCAGCTTAGTTTGCTGACAGAAAAGTTAGAGAATTTTTAAAAGGTAAATTTTAAAGAGGTCTATTCCCCCCCCCCCCCCCCCTCTAGACCTCATCTGACCACTTGGGACCAACAAACGAGATAGAGCAGAGACAGACTGCTCGTGCAAACGAGATAGTTGGGCAGCTGAACTCTATGCAGGAAACTCAAACGCAAATGCAAGTAACTCTGCATCGACTTCATCGAATGATGTTGAGCGACCGAGGGGATAATAATGTAGGGGACGGCGATGATGATGAGGATCAGGTTTAGTTGTTGTCTTGAATTTTATTGTTCTGGATTTTTTTAGATTGGTTTTGGAATTTTATTGTTCTGGATTTTTTTAAATTGGTTTTGGAATTTTATTGTTCTGGATTTTTTTAGATTGGTTTTGGAATTTTATTGTGCTGGATTTTTTTAGATTGGTTTTGGAATTTTATTGTTCTGGATTCTTGAATTTTATCTAAATTGTTTTTACACTTTATTGTTTATTAGATTGGTTTTGGAATTGTGTTTATCTAAATGATGGATTTGTGTTTATTAAATTGGTTTTGAATTGTTGATATATAATGTTTGATAGGAATTCTTAATATACGCATTTTCAGGGTAATAATGCGGAAGAGAATTCAGATCTTGGTGATCTCGGAGTCGATAGTGATGATAATTTGGGTAGGAGTGAACCAAGGCAAAAACGAAGAGAAGATAGGATAAGATGGCCTAGTAGGCTTTTAAGAACTCCTTAAGTCCCAAATTTTGGGGAAAAAAATCTACTAAGTAATTAGTTTTTTTTCTTTGTAATATTTAATTCGGTTAGGGACTAGAAGTTGTAAATTTTGGGGGTAAAATTATAATTTTTGAAAAGTTAGGGACCAAAATGAAAATTCGGGTTAAATGCAAACTCGTAGTGAATGAACATTTTAATTTTGTGCAACTAATGGATTGAATCGCAATTATGGTTAAAATCGCAATTTGGGGGTAAAATTGTAATTTTTAAAAAGTTAGGGACCAAAATGCAAATTCGGTTTAAATTCAAACTCGTAGTGAATGAACATTTTAATTTTGTGCAACTAGTGGATTGAATCGCAATTATGGTTAAAATCGCAATTTTGGGGGTAAAATTGTAATTTTTGAAAAAGTAGGGACCAAAATGCAAATTTGGGTTAAATGCAAACTCGTAGTGAATAAACATTTTAATTTTGTGCAACTAATGGATTGAATCGCAATTATGGTTAAAATCGCAATTTTGGGGGTAAAATTGTAATTTTTGAAAAGTTAGGGACCAAAATACAAATTCGGGTTAAATGCAAACTCGTAGTGAATGAACATTTTAATTTTGTGCAACTAGTGGATTGAATCGCAATTATGGTTAAAATCGCAATTTTGGGGGTAAAATTATCATTTTTGAAAAGTTAGGGACCAAAATGCAAATTAGGGTTAAATGCAAACTCGTAGTGAATGAAAATTTTAATTTTGTGCAACTAATGGAACGAATCGCAATTATGAATATTTTTTAAATTTTGGGGGTAAAATTGTAATTTTTGAAAAGTTAGGGACCAAAATGCAAATCCGGGTTAAATCAAACTCGTAGTGAATGAAAATTTTAATTTTGTGCAACTAATGGATTGAATCGCAATTATGGTCAAAATCGCAATTTAGGGACCAAAATGCAAATCTTACAAAATTGGTCAATATGTACGATGTTATGATTTACGGAGGATATAATGTTACTGTAAGAGTTACTTCTCCTTTCGGGTGATAAATTGATCAAATCTTACAAAATTGGACAATATGTACGAAGCTAGGGTTAGGGTTAGAGTTAGGGTTAGGGTTTATATGGCATCTGGCATTTAATATGTCATACGCCAAATGTCAATGTACATGAATGTTTGATAACAAACGCCAAATGTCATGTTCATTGACATTTGGCGTTTGTAGTTCAAACGCCAAATGTTATGTGCAGTTTTTTTTGGGTATGTGAACAGTATACACCTAGGTGCAAAAAGTTGCACCGCGGTGTATACTGTTGCAGAATATTTCTGGACAAAATACACCGCGGTGTGAGTTGTTACACCTCGGTGTGAATAAAAAATGTTCATTCACTACGAATTTGCATTTTGGTCCCTAACTTTTAAAAAATTACAATTTTCAAGTACATGCCAATAATAAACATCAATTACAACAAACATTGTTCAATAAACATCAAATATAACAAACATTGTTCACTAAACATCTAAGATTTACTTTCGTTATTGTCCGAACTCTGGCCGCGTTGAGGACATCTAGATGCGTTGTGACCGGTATTTCTGCAAATTGAGCACTTGTATTTTTTCTTCAAATTTTCAAGGGGAGAGGTAAATCGTGACGTTTTAGGCCTTCCACGGGTTATGACGGCGTCTAGAGGTAACACTACTCTCGTCATAACATCATTAGGGATGTTCATCCATTGGTCTTTCGTTGGAACGGGTTCTATGAGCTCATAGTATGCTTGACGCGTATTTATTACCTTGTAGTATTGGCTAACAAGCTCATACACATACTGACCACTATCTCTTGGTCGCTTGTCCATGACAGCTGCAATTGCGTGTTCACACGGTATTTGCTCAATCTGAAAGACGCCACATGAGCAAGTTCTTTCCGCTAAATCCACAATTCCAGACCACTCAGTAGATTCCACTTTCCATGTTTCATACCCTAATGCACATTTGAGCCACCTGGATGCATTTTCATATCGCTCATTTATCAAATCCTCCTTCGATGTGGTAAGTACAGACATCCATTTCCCAGCCTCCTCACGACGCTCTCTAAATCACTTTCCCATCAAATCAATAATAAATTTGAGGAAGTAACATATGGGATAATTTTTGGCATCTTTGATCCGATTATTAACGTCATTACCTCAACATGGTTAGACGTCATTACCTCATATTTGTTCACGCGATGGTGGATTCTCGCCCATTTCTCAAACGTCACCTCGTTCTGTAGCCAATCTGCACATGCTGGACTCTTGGTTTTCAAGTAACCAAAAAAAATTTGGAACTCACTCTCAGTGTACGCGAAAGCAGCATTGTAAAAATACCCGGTTACCCTATCTTTCCCAAACTTTTTTATCAAGTTCGTTTTGAGGTGGAAGTAACATGCCCCATGATCAACTAAAGGGTAAACATCTTTTACCGCTTTTATAATCCCTTTGCCCTTGTCTGAAACAATAACCAGATCGTCTCTGTCTGGTACAACCTCTCTCAAGCACTCTAGGAACCAAGTCCAATACGCCCCATCCTCGTTGCCATCAGCTACCCCCATGCAATTGGATAACAGTGATTTTCACTGTCCGTCGCACTTGCAATTAGGACGGTTCCTTTATATTTGTGCCCCATAAATGTTGCATCAATTACAATTAAATTTCTTAGGAAATGGAATCCTCGAATAGCCGCTCCTAAAGCCATGAAGAAATATTTAAACTTATTTTCGGAGTCCGTATGGATGCGAGTGTACGTGCCAGGATTCTTTTGCTCAATCATGTAAGCATAGGAGGGTAGATTGGCAAAATTTTCTTCGAATGTCCCCATAATATGCTCTTGAGCAAATTGTCTCGCCCTCCAAGCTTTTTGATAGCTAATGCTAACATTTTCTTTAGCACGCATGAAGTTTATCAGTGCATCTGGTTTTGGGAGTTCATTGGCATTCAGATATAATCCTGACGTCGTAAACCAACCATACGACTTGATGCTTGTCTATTATCGGCACCTCTATTCGATATCCCACAAGTGTGAACGTCTCTATATGTCCGAATAACAAATTCATCACCGTTCACTTCCTTAGTCGCATATATTCGCCATGGACACTCCTTTGTGATACACCGAGCTATCTTCCTATCAAGGTTAGACTTATACGATCTAACTTCCCATTTTTTACCTACAGCAGTTTTCGCAAGTGCATCCATGAATTTTTTTTTGTTTCTAAACCGTTGACCAACTGTCCATCCTGATCGATCACTCCTCCCCTGACTAGAATTTGATCCCGAATAATTTCTTGCGACATCATCAGCGTTATCAAAGCCTTCATGGCTAGGTGGTTCGTAAAATTCTGGCGCTTGACCATAACCACCACCTATATCACCACCACCAACATCACCACCTACATCACCACCACCAACATCACCACCTACATCACCACCTACATCACCACCACTAAAACCACATTCGTTATCAAAATTACGGTGTTCACCATTTACATCAGCACCAGCATAACCACCTTCGCCGTCATAGTTACGGTGGTCATAACCAACATTACCACCTTCGTTGTCAAACGAAGACCATTGACTATATACAGGGGTACGACATAGTGGTTCAACTTCCTCCACTGTAGGTAAAGTTGGATTAGAGGCAATGATTTCCTCACAACATCACCTTGTGCACTTGATCCTCCTATATCACATCCATCAAGTTGGTAATTGAAACTAACTTTGTCTACGATTTTTTTTTCTTTACCCCGGGTCATAAGTTTCTTCGAATTCTCTTTTCTCCCCGGAGTTGCCTCTATCCTCAGAATTTCTTCTCTCGGAGAAAAAATCAAGTACAAATTTAAATCAATAGAACTATGGGCATAGTGCTTTGTTATCTCCCAATCTTCTTCATCTGATACTTTCACTATTTTGTTATCAACACATTTGCGCTGTATCTCAAAAATATCAGTATACCGATCTAAATTCAACTTTCCGCAAATTTTATCAACCAGTTCCTCAAACGAAATTCTCATATCCATCATTATTGTTTTCACAAAATTTCTATCACCACTCCAATACCATTTATCATCCATTTGGCGTGTAAAATCACCGCCATATCGAAGATATATTATAATTTTGTCCATTCCTACAAGTAAAAACAAAAATTAATACACAAATTATCTAAATAAAAAATGCATTCTCGAATTTGAATTCTGCCATGTTGACCTTTGGCGTTTGTTCCTTCGCAAACGCCAAACGCCATGCTTCATCTTCATAACGCCAAACGCCATGAAGATGAAGCCTGGCGTTTGGCGTTTGGCGTTTATGAAGATAAGCATGGCGTTTGGCGTTTGGGAAGGAACAAACGCCAAACGCCAAAAAACGCGAAATTTTCAGCACGAAAAATTTCTCCATTTTGCGAACTAAATCACTCAATAATACATCAAAAATTCAAGTAACTTGCAAATGCTTACCTTCTAGGTTGTTCTTCTTCCTTTTCTTCCTTGATTTGAGAGAAATTTGTGCGAAAATAAGTAATTGTGGGAGAGAATTGGGTTAGGGTTTGGGGTTGATTTAGGAGAGAAATTGAATTGATTTTGGGTGGGGTTGATTTTGAATTTTTAAAATTTTGGGGTATATTTGTTAAAGTTTAGTTTAATTAGGAAGAGTTAATTAATTTAGTTAAGTTGGTTAATTAATCTCATGGCCTTTATGAAATTTTTAAACATTTAATGGTCTTTTGTAAATTAAACATTCTATTTTGGCTTTTTTGAAAATTTCCCGGAAATCTCGAAAGTGGAGCTGCTCATGTTAAAGGTGGGATATTCATTCTTTTGGAACTCAATTTGGTAATAAAAAAAAAAAAAAATTGTTTTTTCGGTTTCTCAACGGTATTCAGGTCTTATACTTATCGCCACTTTGTAGGACTAATCCCTTCCACTAGACCAACCACCAGTTATTTTTTGGTAATGTTTTCATATTAATATGACTTCATTGTTTGGGGCTTTTGGTTTAGCAGTATGCCGGTGTCAAATGTTACCCACATACAAACTTTTTGATGTATGAAGATGGTTCATACCGAGTAGAGGGAGAATTGTTGATAAGAGGGACTATATGGGGCAAGGTGTGCTGCTTCTTTTATTTTTTATGAATTCTTATTATTATGTCGATTTGCCATTGGTTTCTAACTCATTTAATTTTCAGAGTGGAATGAAGCTAATATGTTCAGTACTCTCTGGGATAAATGCAAAATACTCCCTTGTGTTATGCTAAATCTGCAAGAAACTATCTTGTGAAATTTTTATTGCGTCAAACTTCCTTGTGTTTTCAAAAACCCTACAAAAAACACCAAATTTGTAAAAAAAGGTCGTTTTGGATCGACATATTTCAAGAAACAATTTTTAAAATACTTCAAGTTGATCCCTATAACTTCATGTGGTATATTTTTAAAATTATTTCTTGAAATATGTCGATCCAAAACGACCTATTTTTTACAAATTGGGTGTTTTTTGCAGGGTTTTTGAAAACACAAGGAAGTTTGGCGCAATAAAAATTTCACAGGGTAGTTTCTTGCAGGTTTAGCATAACACAGGGGAGTATCTTGCATTTTCCCCGTACTCTCTCTTCCATTCCCTCCTAAATCATCTTATGCTTCTGGACTTCTATCTGGCCCTGTCTTCTTTGAGCAAGAAGATACTATTCAGAAGTTTCTTTTAATTGGATGTACTGGATCTGGGGCTACCACCATCTGTAAACAAGTAATTAATTAAGCGTCTAAATTTTGATTCATTAATTATTAACTGTCTAAATCTGCCGCATTTACGCATGTGACTTCTTGTATCATTTAATAGAAGATGTTGTACTTATCAAATTCAATGTTGTTTTGGCAGGCCAAATTTCTTTACAGGGACATACCTTTCTTGGACGATGAGCTCAATGACATCAAATTTTTGATACAGAGCAACATGTATCGCTACATCTGTATGGCTCTTGAGAGCCGCAAACAGTTTGAAGAAGAAATCTCGAATCAAAATCAACTGTCTGATGAACGAGGACTTAAAGGTACAAGTAATTAATATGTAGTTGTGTTTTACTTCTAACCTTATTATACTATGTTGGATAGAGATTTCAATTTTAGAGTCTCGATGAAGATTGTATTTTCTGGTTGATTGACAACAGTTGGTGACGAAAATATATATTCCTTTGGTCCAAAATCGAAGACGTTTTCTGTTTGGCTTCTCCAGATTAAGGCATCAGGTAGTTTGGAATTACTTTCGCATTCTCTTAACCAGGAATATGCACAGCTGGTTCGCAAGTTGTGCAGGCAGCCTGCTTTCCAAGAAACGTTGAAACGAGCAAGGGAATTGGAAAGACTGCCTAATGTTGCTAATTATTTCCTAGAACGCGTAAGTTGATACTAGTTAACTACATAATTACCATTACATTATAAACTGTTAAAGGTTCATTGTATACTATTAATTGGATCATTAGTTTTTGTATTCTTATATCAAAGTATGTTAATTTGGCTAAGTAATTTTTGCTCTTTGTGGTTTCCCTTTACAACTTCAGGCTGTGGATAATGTTCAATTTATGCCCCCTGTGATTTGAAAAGGGAGCACTTTATCCCCCTGTAAAAATTTCGAAGGAGCAATTTAGTGTAACTCACTCGCCGAAATTGAGAGTGGCATGAAAAAGTATTTTTGTAACATAGAGGGTAATGTGCCACAATTATCATAACACTGGGAGTAAAGTATCACATTATAAGAGGGGTAGTTTTGTCAATTCGTAAGTCTGAATCTTTTATAAGATTATAGGGGGTAAACTACTCTTTTCAGATTAAAGGGAGGTAATATTACAGGGGGTAAATTGCCATTAACTCACTCTTTTTGTATCATACTCTTAGTGACCTGACTGTGAGTTTTGGTTTGGTTTGATTATTCCAATCCATACTTTATCTAACATTTTAAAGTCTACCTGTTCGATCTATTCAGATATCAGTTGATTAGATCACCTACAAAAGCATTTGAAGATAACTATGAGTGGCTTGAGATGTCTGAAGATGTTCGAATAGTAATTTTTAGTGTTTCATTATGTGACTATGACGAGCTTGTTGCTGATGTCGACAATGGATCCTTAGTCAACAAAATGATGCTTAACAAAAAGTTGTTCGAGAACATTATTACGCATCCATGCTTTCATGGTACATGCTTTCTTTTGCTACTAACTAAGTATGACTTGTTTGAGGAGAAATTTAGAGAGAGTCCTCTGAATCAATGTGATTGGTTCAATGAATTTCATTCACGAGGAGAACCATTTCCGATAACTGCTACTATGGCCTTTTTTCATGTTTCCGTTATGTTCAAGAGGCTCTACGCTGCTTTAACTGGTCGAAAGTTGTATGTCAAAGGAGTTAACAATCTGATACAAGATGAAATAGATGCAGCATTCAAGTACGCCAAGGTAATTTTCAACTGGGATGAAGAAGTGATTGAATTATTAGATGATGCTGATTATAGCAGTTCTGAGGAGAGTTTTACTCATGTTGAAAATTTATAAGCTTGTTTTGGTTCTTCTTCTGAGTGTACTTTCTGAAATTAGAGGATTTTTAGTCAGTGAAAAGTTTAATACGTAGGCGTATATGGTTATATGTGAGTTGTTGAGTGCTGAATCAATAGGTATAAAATTTGAAAATAGATTATTCATGATGTAAATTTTCAATAAATATCTTATAATTTTTTTTTTTAAACATTGATGCTTGTTTGTTTGTTTTGTGTTCTTAGAGCAACTTTAAAAGATTTCAGTAAACAAAACCAACATGGATGATTTGCAAATAACATGAAAATAGTCAAGAATATTCCTGGAATGTCATTATTTTTCATATCACGTGCTTTATTTTGATTTGGCTAAATGACATTGATCGTCCACAAATGTAAACTTCTTTACTCTTTCATCTTTTATGAAAACCAATTACTCATATGTCCTTATATAATATTTGTTGCACACTACCAACCAAGAATCTGCTTTAATAGTATAAATAAATAAGTAAAGAAATAAGAAAAGATAAATAATCAGGGTTTGTTGAATAAAACATAAAACTATTAAATAAATTAATTCTAATTAATAGGCATCACTCAAGCTTTTAATTTACAATTTGAACCCATCAAATTACATAATGATCCTTTTCCATTCTTTCATAATTTTGATGTGTATTGAATTATTGATGGGGAATATCAAATTAAAGTGGATATGACGGGGCTCCGATATCCGATTATCCATGAAATGGTCAAGAAAAGCTCAAGAATAATCAACTGGAGAAAAACTAAGCAACATGAAGGCCTTCGAACTGGTCAACAAGACATATTAGTTGGGGGGGAGGGGGTATGACTTAGAAGCCTCCGACCTCTCCGGAATAGATCGTACGGCTGGAGGGTTGTCCAAGCGAAACCGATCGAGTATGGCTTTAATCTCACACCGATCAACTATTCTTACATTACAAGGGACAACGTAACTAGACAAGTCGAGAGATAAAACGGTATAACAATTTTATTACTAATAGTGATGTCAAATCGGACATAACAGAGTTATATATGATAAGTACAAATCCATATCATATATTATTGAGGAAGAGGCACCTAAACACATGATATATACTTTACTAGGACCTAAACCCTAGAAATTCCCCCGCTATATATTTAAGGTATATTTTAGTTTTACCATTCAAGTAAATACTTTACATACATCTTAAGCTTTCTTAATCATTTATGTCCATTGATTTAGAGTTCATGAGCATATATATTACTTAGCAGTGGAAAGCTTTCACATAATCAAATTCGTCATAATACTAACGAGACATTGAAGCACAACAATGATCGCGGATAGTTTGAATTGACCATATCAAATCACATCATTTGACGTTGTTCGTAACAAGTTTACAAGCCCATTGAAAAGTATGTCAACATGATGTTTGGGATGACGGACGTTTTTTCGTTGAAATGAATTATTTATCAAAACAATTAATGTTATAAAATTTAATTTATTACAAATAATATTTGAAGATAATTTATGAATGGTAAATAAATTGTTTATTTGATTTCACGAATCAAATTTTAAACAAATTGATTTGATATTTATATGTAAGTCTAACTGCAATTTCATTTTATCTTGGTTTGACCAGTTCAATTTTGTCTTCTCTTAAATTAATTATTAAAGGCCTACATCTTATTCCTCCCGGTGAAGCGAAAAAGACGTTGTCTAATTACTACACGTTTTTAAACAACACATAATATAAACCAAAGATTCTTACCTACCTACAACCTACTCCATTTACTCCTCGATCTAGTCTCCTTATAAAATCAAATTTGTTGATTAATTTATTCGAAAAGGAAGAAAACACAGCCCAACAACAGTACTAATAAAATCCAGGAAAGGCACAATAGACACGCCTGCACCTACAAAGAAGCTTACATTAGTCAAACGAATTCAACTCAATATGATTCCCCCTTTCATAATATATTGTGCGAGATTTTGCAAAGTTAACTTTATGTGATATATTTAATGGATAATTTAATATGAAATTAGACAATTTATCCATTCATAAAATAAATTAATGAGCAATTCACCTCTTTGCTAGTAGAGGTGTTGCACATAATGCGGACTGGAACTTCATTTTTATCGATCAAAACAAGATATAACGCAATCGACCAGTATAAAGAAAAACCAATTGCTCAAGACTAAAGAGGCCGGGACGACCTCGATCAACCAAAGCAAGATAGAACACAATCGACCAGGAACATGCCACCAACAAAGCACATCATCCAGTCTAGCTATTCTGAAAATCCAAAATATATATTCTTGAAGGTTCTTCTGGATTATATACCGAGTTCAATCTCTCCTTAAACGATGGTGGATAAACTCCAGGACAATTAAGGAATATTTTTGACACGTGGATATAAAACTTTTTTTTTATCGTAAAAACGAAATCTATCCTCATCAATTTTCATGTAAAAAAATGATCAATTTAACCTTATCCTTCACAACATATACACCTCACTTTACTCTCTGTGATATTCGTAAATAGGAATGTACCTCCTTGTAATATGAGTAAATTAACACTTTAACTTCCTGTAATATTGCATATATAATGAACATTTCACCCTTTTGTAAAAATATAAAAAGAGAGATGCAGTGTGCTTCTTTTATAAAAATACAATGAGATATTTTTCTCTTTATTTATCACATGGAGTTAAATTGCCTATTTAGAATAACATATGGATTTAATTAGCTATTCACTCTTTATTGAGTAATATGTATTAATATTTTTGACGTATATCTTAATTCTTAAAGACCTATGATTCCTTCTTTCTTTATTGAATAAATTTTTGTCACCCGGTAATCTTCTTTCTAATTCTTTGAATAATTCAAGGATCTGGTTGTTAGGGCGAAATAAAAAAAACAAAACAATAAAAAATATTTTCAGAAATAGGATTATTACACAAGTTTCCCGTTCAATTTTAAAAAACTCTCTCCTTGAAAAGTTGTTTCTTAGAACAAGTCCAACACTGAATGCTACTACTACTAGATCAGAATTTGAAAATCCAAAACTTTTTTTTATCATATAAATATTGAATAATTGTTATTTGCATGTCTCTTTATTTTTGAATTATCAAGAATTGTTTTCAACTACTATATTAATATAAATTTTCAAAAGGGTAGCTTTTTTTCCAAAATTTATGTTTCAAACTTTATCTCATATTCTAGTTTCAAAATTAACAATCTATTCTTTTTGTGTATACATCGTCTACAATTGAGAAAATTGATAACTAACATTTCGAATTTTATTTATTTTTAATTTATTATAAAATTACTTTTGATTGCATTATAATTAAGTAGGCTTTAATTCCAAGTTAATTGTTTTGAAAATGGGATTCCATTCTTTATGACTATTGCTGGAGTAAAAAAACTTTCACAGAGAGTGCAAAACATTGTATCAGATTGCAAATAAGTGATTTGGATCCAATGTTTTGGTACATCATTGGTGTTGCTCTTATATATATATATATTAAAAAAAGGTAATCATAAACAAACTTTACTTAAATTTGACATAAATTAAACACCTACTTTACTTACATAAAAATTCTGATTTAATAAAAAGTAATTTATTAATACTATTACTTAATCTTACTTTACTATTTTCTTTTCGTAATTTCATCTATAAAAATCCAAAAGAAACAATATTTTTGTCACGTATAAGAAAATTGAAGGGCATACGAAAATATCTTTTTCTTGAAATCTAAAAAATATTTTGAGAAAACTCTAAAATAAAAGACTCACGTCTGTTTTGGTCAATTACGTGCGTGCTTCATTAACTTTTAAAAAGTCAAGTGGTTGAATTATATATTCAAGGATAAGAAAAATGAGGGGTTCCAAATTTCCCAGGCATTATTTATACATGCCTGTAAGCCTATATATATATGTGTGTACTTATAAGTTCTCAACATACACTACAACTACATATAATTAAACCTAAACCGTACGTACTTGTTTAATTCAAAAGAGCACATATATATATATATAGAATATCTATGTCGTCTGTTCATACGGATTCTGATCAATATTCAAGCAGTAGTGAAGGTGATGAAGGAATTTGTATGCCTCATGGTGTAGTACTGGAAGATGATGATGATGCAGGTATTAATAATATAAGTATATATTTAATAACGAATTAATTAATTAGTAGATGGTTTAATATATATATAATTATATTAATTAACATGATCGAGTAGGTAGTGGAATTAGTGCTGGAGAAAGGCAATCTCCAATTGATATAGCTCATATTGGGGCTCATCACGTGGTAAAGCCAAATGCCGACAGCTTCATCAAAAACTACAAGCCAGCTCCGGCCAGAATCACCTACGCCAGCGACCATGTACGTAACGTGCACGTGATTATAGATTAGATTATATATATATATATATATATATATATAAAATGTTTGATTTATGATGATTTGGTTTTGGTGCAGGTGGAATGGACAGGAGATGCAGGAGGGATTGTGATAAATGGCACAGAGTATAAATTAGATCAGTGTCACTGGCATATTCCTGCTGAGCACACCTTCAATGGAAGAAGGTTTAATTAATATACATATATACATACTAGTATTTTTGTATTATTTTTTTATTATATATATAACTAGCTAGCTAGCTAGCTTCTTAATTATATTATTATTATTATAATAAATAAATTCCAACCACTTATTTAAGTGGTTAATTAATGACATATCCCTTATCAAGATATATATATATATATAGTGAATTAAATGAAAGTTATTATAGCAAATTGGTTATTAATTAATTTCAAATGAAAGTTAACTTAATTAGATATATTAATTGATGCAGATATGATATGGAAATGCATATTGTTCATACCAACTCCAGTGGAGATAATGTTGTCATTGGAGTCCTATACAAATTCGGAGCCCCCGGATCCGTTTCTTCAACAGGTGAGTGAGATCGATATATATATATTGTATGTTTATGTTAGTTAATAATAATTTTCAATATTGTCTTTCTGACCCTTGAACTTTACTCTTCAGCTTTATCCACATATAATATCAGGTGATGATAATGAGGAAGGAATCGAAACCGATGTGGGAATTGTTGATCCATTTGATATCCACTTTGATAGCAAAAAGTACTATAGATACAATGGTTCTTTGACAACTTCCCCATTTTCAGAGAATGTTGTTTGGACAGTAATCAAGAAAGTGAGTTAACTTAAATTAATAAACTTATTTTAATTTGCTATTTAATGATTAATTTCATCCATATATAAATTAAATAGTGTTTATGTTAGTATATTAAAAGAGGCCTTTCTTTTGTAGGTGAACACAGTGTCACGGGAGCAAGTAAGAGCATTACAGAATGTTGTAAGTGATTTAATTATTATTTGCTAATATATATTCCATCTTTTCTGATATTAAAACACCTTATACTTATATGTAATTTAGATTTTGCTCATACATAAATTAACTCTACAATTAATTTCAGGGATTTGCAGGGGATGCGAGGCCAATTCAGCCACTGAATGGAAGAAAAGTCTACTTGCATAAACCAAAAGCCAATTGCTAAAATAAATCTACTGAAATTAAAAGAATAAAATGCTAGTAGCTAGGCATCACTAATTCTATTGTATTCTATTTTTTTTTTTTTTTAAGCTTGTTGTGTTTAAAATTAAGTTGTACGTTACTTTTTCTATTGCAGTTTCATTTAATATTTGTACTTATAATAATACCCAAGTTCATTTTGATTTATTTGAACCTATATATTATTTTGGTTATTTTTCTCTCTAACACTTTTAAGATGATTCTGAATTGAACCTCTAATTCTTCGTGAAAAAGTCGAGAAAAGCTCAACAAATTAAAATCTAAGCAAACCAATTAAAGGCCTTCAACCTGGGCTCATAGATTTGGCCCAATTTTATTAGAACGAGATTGGCCCAAATGCCAAACCTAACTTATTTGGACTAAATGTTCTAACACTTGCCGGATCAATTAAGAAAATGACATGAGTTTTAACATGGCTATTTTTTTATATTTCAGGTCTTATCATTATCATGTTTAGACTTGAATCCGATGTTGTATTATGCAGTCACATCCATCGTGCCAAAAAAATATTTCAAATTTATCCTTCGATTTTCGGCTGAACATTCAAAATTCCTTCCATATTTTTCCTCCAAAAGTCATGTTTTTATCTCCTTTTAAATAGATACTCCTATTGTTTCAAAAAGAAAGAAGAAATAAATACTCCTATTAATTTATACATATAGAAATAACTAGTAACAAACAAGTCTATTGGGATTTGGTTGATAATTGTATATTTTAACACACTAGATTAAATATGATTATCAATCAAATCCCAATAAACTTGTTTGTTACAAATTACTTCCATATGTGTAAATTAATAAGAGTGTCTATTTCAATGAAACTAAATAACTTCAAATAAAAGTAGTTTGTTAAAAGAGTGAATCTTTTAATGGCAATAATTTGTAGCAACGGCCATATTTTCTCCAACTGCTCTAAACCAGTAACTTGTCATTTTCCTCCCAATTATCCATTCTCGGCTTCTCTCTCTTTCAGAGAATCCAAATATGGGATCTCAAGTCAGAAAATGCAAAATGCATTCATCTTTTCTTATTTTATTGGAGAGTTAAAAAATGCAAAAATTAAATATAGATTGACAGTTTGATGTTTGCATACCCATTTTGCATCCATCGAGCATGCCTTACACTTTCCAAAGACAAAAATTTCAGAAAATTCAAGTAAACAAGGCCTATAATTTTGGGATTTGAGCTTAGTAAAGTGTTACTAGTGGGTACCTAATTTCAAAGAAAATGATTAGGGCCTGTTTGTTTGGCGTTTCCCAAAAGTTTTTCGTGTTTGGGAAATGCCAAACAAACATGTTTTCTATTTTCTGAAATAAATTTTTCATCTATTAATTTTCTCAAACTATTCTCTCAAAAGCCAAACAAACAACTATTTTCTTATCTCTAAACAAAACATATACAAACTTTACTTTGATTTGACATAAAGTAACATATCTCTTACACAATTTATCTCACATAACAAACATGATTTGACATAAAGTCTTACACATCTTACACCTACAACCCAACTATTCCAAAAAAACCTACACCTACTTTATTTCTCAAACCACTCTCTCAAAACCCAAACAAACAACATTACGCAAATCGAGATTATTTCACAAACCTCCACTACTCTCCTAAACTACTTTCTCAAACGCCAAACAAACAGGCCCTTAATATTTGGGATTTTGTAATATGTGTAATAAATGATAAATGAAAAGGTACCATTCTATTTTTTTCTGTCAACATTCCCGTTCTAAAATAACATTTTCCAATTCTAAGAAGGAAAAAAAAAACATTTTCCTAAAGATACTGAATAAAATTCATATTTTTTGGGAGGATGGGAATTGATTGAAAATTTGAAATATTACTAAAGGAGTAGGGCCACATGGACTAAATAATAGGGCCAACACGGCCCACAATTAAAGTGTTCACATTAAATTAAGGCCCAGTCGTCACGGTTTTTCCTAGCCAAAATCATTCTATTTATTCCCTTTTTGACCCAACTAATATCAATCTTAAAATTAGTAATTTACTTCCTATATAAGTTTATATAAGAAGAATTTAGTCATTCCTAAAATAACAATAATATCCATCTTAAAAAAAATGACAATTAAATGCGGTAAACTATTTCAAACAACCTTGAAATTGAATAGCAGCCTAATCCTTTTTTCATGATGTTTTAGACTAGAAATAGATGGCTAGCACCGCATCATTACACTAAATGAGATTATGTTAATAAATAAATAATCTTATGTAGGAAATAAAACCTTAAATGAAAGTACATTTATAAAATAATCTTACTTAGAAAAGAAAATCTTATTTATATTGTAGTCATTAAAATTTGAATAGACATGGTTGGAGCTTCCGTATGACTTGAATCCAACTGCAGCGGAAGCTCCGGCCACAAGATGAGCTATTGAATTTGTGGTCCAATTTAAACCACTTGTTGTCTGTAATACTGCAACTATTTAAGAATACATCTTACTTTGATCAGTTCTTATGTTCATTCCCTAACTTTACTAAATACATTGTAACTTTGAATTCTTTTATCTTAGTAAATTTCCATATTCTTTCTTGGGTCCGTCTAAAATGAGATTTTGAGGGATGGGGAGCACATGAGATAGTATTTATCTTGGTGACACGTGTCCTCTTAAAATTTAAGTTAAAATAATTTATTTTCTTAAAGACAAATTTACCCTTTTGTAATGAGTGAAATTCAACAACACCTCTTATGTTTTGCCTAACTAAAAAATATGTATTATTTTTATTTGCAAAAAAATCCTGTATTTTTTTATTAGCAAAAAATATCCCTCTCAAGTCGAAATGACAATTTTACCCCATCAAAAGATGAAAAAACATCCCCTTAACTTAAAAGATTACTAATAGCCCCTGGTAACTTTAAAATTTTGCAATAACCCCCCTGTTTTTTTAAAAAAATTGACAAAAACTTTCATATGATTTATGAAGTCCACTTTAAAGAATTGAAAAAAAATCTATCCCCCCAAAGTAACATATTGTGGCACTTTACCACCCATATGTACAAATAAAACACTTTACTGTCTCAAATAATTTTATTTAATTTTTGTTTGACGGAAAATATAAATGTGCCCCTCCAATGAATTTTCAAAGTTAGTTACAACACTTCTTACAAGTCCAAATAATTCGCTCATGTAAAAGAACCAAAAATCCGAAGTGAAGTAGAAAAATATTTTATTTGTAAAGAGACGGAAAAATGCACGTCATGTTTTGACTA
The DNA here is from genome assembly GCA_034814905.1 of Penstemon davidsonii. Lineage (NCBI taxonomy): Eukaryota > Viridiplantae > Streptophyta > Magnoliopsida > Lamiales > Plantaginaceae > Penstemon > Penstemon davidsonii. Next base: position 14,754,627 of record JAYDYQ010002688.1, read on the forward strand.
ATTTACTACCCTTAAAATACACATGTGAATCACATATATGAGTTTTTCGGCTATCAAAATTGGCATAAAATCATTTGATGGGGGAAAGTGCAACGGATTTCATATGTACTTATTTTATACTTTTGGGTGGTAAAATTCAAAATATGTAGCTTTGGGAGGGCCTATAAAGTGCATTTTTCCTTAAAAATGTTTCAAATGATCTTACACTGATAGTCTTAATTGTCAATTTCATCCGACCGTTAGTTTTTGAATAGAAAAGGTCACGCGTCATACACGTGTCCGTTAAGTCACCATTTTTATCTCTTCAAGGGTATTTGCAATTGAGCAAGAAATACCTAAAAATTGGGAGGGGTAATCGCAATTCCCCAATCCCTCTCTCTTCACCTCCAACACCACAACCACCGCCCAACCCTCCATTGGGCTTGTTGAGCTTTGAAATTGCGGACTATTCTTCTGCCCAAAAGCACATTGTCATGGTCAGTAAAGCAAGCACCAAAAACTATTTTCGGGCCTTAGATTCGTACCAATTGTGCAAGTACCGAACACAAATCCCATAAATAATTTATTTTTCACCAAAGACAGAGAACATTGTATTTGTGTACTAATAATTAAGATGTTCACAAATTACAGCAGAGAAATGAGAAGCTAAAGTTTTTTTTTTTTTTTTGAGGGGCACATGTATATTTTCCATAAAAATTGAGGGACACATGTATATTTTCCAAGAATATACATGTGCCCCTCAATGTATAAAGTAGGCAAAAGTTTGGTATGAAAAGTGCAATTCCCTGAATTTTTTTAATTTTTTTTTGGGAAAGAGATATGAAATTAATTAGAGAATAGAGATATTTTTTTAAACATATTAATTAAAGGGTTAGTATGTAATTTAACATATGTTTATTTTTTCTTAATGTCCGATGCCACATCATCATTGAACATTTTAACCAAAAATTGTAGTTTAGATTTGTTGTTGACTTTTTTTAGTGATTGAGATTGGGTATCTCATATACACTTATATTCCATAAAATCTTATTTTAGAAACACCCTTCTTTCTAGAAAAAGAAAATGAAATTAAAAAGAGAGAAGTAATAGAATATAAAAATATCCAAAGTAGACAAGGCTAGAATTGTCAATTTGTCAGTTAACGGCCCTTTTTCTATGTAATTGTGCAAGCAGCTTTAAATATTTTTTTGGAAGCACCTTTAATTTCATGAGTTAATGACATTTTACACCAGTGACATTTATAATGTTTAATTTACCTCCACCTAATTTCAAAAAGAGCAATTAATCTTGTATAAGTTTCACACCGCAAGCATGGTATTATTATATTTGGCACTTTATCCCTATATTATGATAATATGACATTTTACTCCATGTATTATGATAAATGTGATCATTTATCCAATGTGTTATAATAAATATTATAATGTATCCTTCTATGTTACAAAATAATTTTCATTCTCACTCTCAATTTCGACAAGTGAGTTACACTCTCCGACCTAATGACGTATATTGATTCTTTAAAATTTTCACAAGGGAGAAAATTTGTCTTTTCCAAATCATATTGGAGTAAATTAAACATTATGGGCCTGATTGTTTGGTGTTTGAGAAAGTAGTTTGGGAGAGTAGTGGAGATTTGTAAAATAATCTCGATTTGCGTAATATTGTTTGTTTGAGTTTTGAGAGAATGGTTTGAGAAATAAAGTAGGTGTAGGTTCTTTTTGGATATTGTAGGTGTAAGATGTGTAAGACTTTATGTCAAATCATGTTTGTTATGTGAGATAAATTGTGTTAGAGATATGTTATTTTATGTCAAATCAGAGTAGAATTTATATAGGTTTTGTTTAGAGATAATAAAATTGTAGTTTTTTTGACTTTTGAGAGAATATTTTGAAAAAATTGAAAGATGAAAAATTTATTTCAGAAAATAGAAAATATGTTTGTTTGGCATTTCCAAACACAAATTTTTTTTAAAAAACGCCAAACAAACATGCCATATGTATTTCACATGGGTTAAATTGGTATTGACTCTTAATTTCATGGACAAAGCAATTACAACAACATTGAAAAAAGCATTAAATATCTCCCCAACAATATTCAATCAATACTCAATACTATATGCATTAATCACTCACTCACACGAACATAATATAATGCTTCTCGCCATTTTTCTCATCCGAGTCACCCACAATGAATTTTCACTCACACCAAATCATCCTAATAAAAATCTCTTTTCTCCTCTCAATTTCCTCTGCTCAAAATCTCAACTCAACCCCCTGTACTCATACCTGCGGCCAAAATCGCGTCCAATACCCATTCGGATTTTCCGACGGATGTCCAATCAAGTTAAATTGCAAAACAAACACCTCTTCAAGTATTCAAATCGGTACTTTCTCCGTCCAGAACGTCACAAATGACCAGATATTAATCAGTCTCCCTTCAAAATGCGACCGACCGATTCAACAATTCTCCCAACTCTTCGGAGATAATTTCGCGCCCACGTGGCGTAACGGGCTTCTATTAGAGAACTGTAGCTCGCCGATAAATGATTGTGGTGTTCCGAGTAGATTGGCTGAATCCAGGCTCGCTTTCGAAGCTTGTGGTAGTACTAGTAATGAGAATGTGAGTTGTTATGCGGATGACGGGTCGGAGTTTTTGGATTATGGGAAAGTGAAGAGTAAATTGGGGAATTGTAGTGCTCTGTTTTCGTCGATCATGGTGGGGTTTGGGGAGAGTGTTGGTACTGTTTCGTTGGAGTTTCAGACTTTGGAGTTAGGTTGGTGGTTGAATGGGGATTGTAATTGTGATCGGAATGCTAATTGTACTCCGATTGATCGTGGGCTTTCGCGGAAGGGATTTCGTTGTAACTGTAATGAAGGGTATGTTGGAGATGGTTTTGCCGATGGGGAAGGTTGCAATCAAGGTAAGTTATTTTTCTTCCGTCCCTTTATTTTTGCTTCTTTTAGCTTTGTGCTTAATTATATCTAACAGTATAAATAAAGAATTTTTTAGATATTTGCTCTGATTGGAATTATAGTGTCAAATCATTATTTATACTCGATTCATTCCTCACTTTTAGCTCTAAATTTTAGATAAGAGCTTGAGGAGTAAATTTTTTAGATAAACTTTACTTTTATCTCCGGTAGAGGTTGATAATTAATTGTTTCACATAATTATTTTGATGGGATTGTAGTTTGAGAAAAATGATTCTGTTTTAGGAATCTAATTTTGGAGCATTCCAAGAAGATATCTTGAGTAGAAATTTTTTAATGGTAAAAAAAAAATTATTTTTAAAGAAGATAGTCTTATTTAAGACATCTTTATTGTATTCTTTTTTGGATGGCCTAATTGCTTTTGATTTTTGGGGAGAGTTGAATTTTGACCTATGGGAACTAGATTCAGAAGTAGGATTTTGGCCTAGCTAGATTTCCCATTCTTGAAGTTGTTTTCATAATGATGTTAAAAGTGGAATTGTTGACCTGTTTTTCCACCGTCCATACCAAACTTGGTATTTGGTCAAAACAGCTAAGAGGGATTTTGGCTGTTGTGTTGTTCGATTATCTTGAATTCAATAAATTCTTGATCATAAGTTGAATTCCTGGATAAGAATATAAGATTGATACGTGAGCAAAACAATATTTAGTCTTTATTGGACATAAAATAACATTGGACATTTGATACTAATCCTGATCATCTAATCTCATATTTGGAAAGAGAAAAAAGGAGTATAACAATGTGGACTTTGACCTCAATAATGTCATCTATGTGCTATTGTGCTAAATATGATTTATTATGTAGGATTTTGAGTTACATAACACCTTGCAATTTGCTAATTTGGTATAAAATTCAAGCCCGACTACCTTTTAATCCATATTAATATAGCATATGCATATATAAGGAGCAAATGGTCATTGAGAAATTTGAAATGTTTCAAATTCTTATATACAAAATTCAGAGGAAATAGAGGCCTTGGATCGCTAACAAACTTGTATTTGCTCCTTCATCTATAATAGCAAACACTATCACGAGCTGAACCAACAAACGTTAATTTTCAGGGAGATTGGCAGTACATATTGTGTATATACGTCGTTTAGTGATTGTAAGACAAATCAAAGAAGCAATTGTGTAGAGTATGTTTCAGTAAAATGATTAAAATATGCTACATTTTTTTTCTTTGATCAATTAAAATATGCTTCCTTAGGAAGGAAAGTATCTCCAAACGAACAACACATGTGTTTTGGAGACTTATATTTGGGTTTTAAACACATATAGTACTGCTGAGTGCTTGATCAAAATTTGCTAACTGTTTCTTCTCTGTTGTTTTTCATGTATCAGTTTCTGACTGCAGTGCTCGGAGGTACTTATCTGTTGGATGTGGTGGAACAAGAGTAGGCGTTCTTATTGGAGGTACGTACTTCTTTCCCTTTGTGTCGTTACACATTCTTCAGTATCCGAGTGTTTAACAGTTTCGTTCTCCTTCCGTTTAAGAGGATTAATTACAATATTAATAGGGATATTCTCGCCATTTTTGCTTCACATCCTCGACTAAGTGAAAGTGATTATTTGTAGGCATTATTGCTGGAGCCTCATTGGTGGCGGCCCTTACGTTCATCTGCTACTGCATGAAGAAACGGTCTACAATTTTGAGAAACAGATTGAGTGCAAGGCGTTTGCTCTCTGAAGTAGCAGGAAACTCTAATGTCCCTTTCTACCCTTACAAAGAAATCGAAAAGGCAACAAATGGCTTTTCCGAAAAACAAAGACTTGGAACGGGTGCCTATGGCACAGTTTATGCAGGGAAGCTCCACAACAAATGGGTAGCAATCAAGAAAATAAGACATCGAGATAAAGACAGTGTCGAGCAAGTAATGAACGAAATCAAGCTTCTCTCCTCGGTTAGTCATCCGAATTTAGTCCGTCTCTTAGGTTGCTGTATTGAGAACACTGAACAAATTCTCGTTTATGAGTACATGCCAAACGGTACTTTATCTCAGCATTTACAAAGAGAAAGGGGTTCGGTTTTGCCGTGGACCGTACGTCTCACCATCGCTACCGAAACCGCTCATGCAATCACCCACCTTCACTCAGCAACAAATCCTCCTATATACCACCGAGACATTAAATCGAGTAATATTCTCCTAGACTACAATTTCAACTCAAAAGTCGCAGACTTTGGTCTTTCGAGATCGGGAATGACAGTAGACGACTCCCATATTTCCACGGCACCACAAGGAACTCCCGGCTATGTCGACCCTCAATACCATCAAAACTTCCATCTTTCGGATAAAAGTGATGTTTATAGTTTCGGAGTCGTTTTACTCGAAATAATCACGGCAATGAAAGTTGTCGATTTCTCAAGGCCTCATAGCGAGATTAATTTAGCTGCACTAGCAATTGATAGGATTGGAAAGGGTCGAATTGATGAGATAATCGACCCGTTTCTTGAACTGAATAGAGACGCTTGGACACTTTCCTCGGTCCATAAAATGGCTGAGCTGGCTTTTAGGTGTCTCGCGTTTCATCGAGATATGAGGCCTTCGATGATGGAAGTGGCTGATGAGCTAGAGATGATTCGACTTAGTGGTTGGGCACCGTTAGATGAGAATATATGCATGGGATCATCTGTGGCGTCTTCTTGTTCATCACCGTACTACGAAAGTGAGAAATCGACAAGTAAGGAAACGGGCATAAGTAGTCGGAGGTTGATTGTTCCCCAAAGGGTAGGTGATGGTGGCTTGAGTAAAACGGAAGAGGCCAAGGACCATTCGCCGGTTTCTGTACAGGATCATTGGTTGAGTGAAGACAGCTCACCATCAACCAACAGCTTATTGGGTAATGTAGGTAAATGAATACTCGTTGTGGAGTACAGTACATTAAGGTTTTTGTTTCTTTCTATAGTGTGAATATTAAAGAAATGTTCTGCAATTCCTTATCAAATTTTGGCTGTTTAAATACTACTTCAGATTTTATATTGAAATATCTCTATAATTGCCTGTTTGAATGTATCTCAGGTTGATAAAATTATCAGATTGCAGTAATTTCATTGATTTTAATTTTTAGGATAAATTACTCAAATTAAAAAAGAAAAAGTCTCTTCTTTATGAAATTACAAAAACCACAATGATGTTATTGACCATTGACCAACAATTTGTTTCTCTACAGTGCTCTCAGTGAATATTTGTTTCATTTATATTAATAGGTTATATAACTGCATTTACTCAAATTAAAGTAAATTTTACCTGCGACCATATTTTATCAAAACGTATTACATTAAAGTTGGCTAAAAACCAAAACTTTGCAGTTTTAGATAAAATATTAAATAATTTCTATTAAATTGCCATTTTTTGGTAAAACATGTAAAAATATACTGAGTAAATTTAGTCATTATATTAAATTACTTAATTAAGCACTTTGATGCGGCGAACTTTGATTGAGTTTCACTAATCTCAAATTCGGTTCATAAGTTTATTGAGTTTAACGACAAGTTCAAACTTCATTTAACTCATATTTAATAATGTACAACCAATATATTTTCAAACAACGCTATTAAGCGCTCTGAGGACATCTCCAACTCACTGGGGATGGGTGGGATGTGTCCCAGGAGGAGTGAAACGGTCGACTCCAGCCGACCGTGGGTGGGAGGGGATAACGCTCGAAGGCTGCTGGACGTGTTTGCTGGCGCATCCAACCCATTAGCTGCAGCAGGTGGCGCCACCATTGTTATATATATTTTTAATATTTAGTTTCTTTTTTTTATAATAAAAAAACATGATTTTAAAAATAAAAAAAACTTCAGTAAAAATGGAAAATTTTATTTATAAATTTTGTGTAAGATTTAATAACATCATTATTTTTAATTTTTAATTTTTTAATTTGTCTACGAAAGTAGAGTTTGACAAAACGTACAAATATTTCAAATTCGATTTTTCATATTTTAATTTAATTTAATAACATTGTAGTATAAACATTGTTAGTTTAAATTTTAAAATCTTAATAATTTAAACAAAACGTAATATTATTATTATTATTAATAATAATAATATAGATGAGAGTGGAAAAGTTAATATTGACATCCCACCTCCAGGTGGTTTAGGACGAGATAGTCCGGGGTGGAGTGTCGGACGGTTGGAGATGGTCTGATAGGCTCAACTAAATTAAAGTCATATCCAAAATATGTATCAGTCTATGTTAGTCTTAGTCTAAAGATGATTGTCGATATAATAACAATAATTAAATTGATAATCACTAAACCAATAAAGAAGAGGAAACATAATCGCCACTCTATAAATTTATGGCTAGTTGGCTGCTTTTGCCAACCTAATCACACACATATTGCATAGAACATGAACCATGCATATTTCAACCTATGGGCCTAATTGTCTTGCTTTACCCATCAGGGCCGGCCCTAGACTTTTCAGGGCCCTAGGCGAAAACTAAAATCGAGGCCCTATATCGTAAAAAAAGTTATTTCATCTAAAATTATTTGTCTTGCTTTCGTAAATGCAAAAATACTATTAAATCTCCATATTCTAGTTTTTCTAATATTTTATTTCTATAAATAAAATGATTAATTCAATTACTATTTTTGTGACATAGTTGATCGTAAATAAGTCTTTATCAGTTTAAGTTTTGAAAACTTCTTTCAACGGGAACAACCGTTATAAGTATAGTAAATATTATTCAACATCAAATATATGTATTTGGAATCGAATATGTTTAAATGAAACTTGTATGTCTAATGTTAATTTATATTTTAAAGAATTTTTAAAATTAATACAATGTTCTTTTAAAGTTTTATCATTTAAAGACTTTAAAGCTGTAACATCTACTAAAATTTCAAAAATATTTGTGCAATTCTTAAATTATTTAAAATTAATTTAATAGAAGAAAGACAACAATATTCAAAATTAATTGAATATCAAATACGATATTTTTTTTTTTATCACTTCATGGTAGGATGAGAGAAAAATAACTTAATAAAATCTAAAAAATCCAAAATCTGATTATAGGAAAAAGAAACTGATAAGAAGAGTGGAGATATAAATTTGATTCCGTGGATAAGAAGAAGAGAAAATAGAGGTCACGACTTTTAGAATTCTTAAATCAATTTTTTATTTTTTTTATTTTAAAAATTCTCAATGTTGCGGCTAAATTCATCCATGTAAGTATGTAAAAAGTTGACAAAGTTTGCTTTCAAGTTTCATCCAACTCAGACTAGAAATGTAAATGCAACAATTTTGTCAAAATTTTCACTGATTGACAGATGGTATTCATTAGTTATTTTTTGTTCTTTATATTATAAAGGTCAGCTGATGGCATAAAATAAGTTGTGTGGGAGAGGGCCCGTGAATAAAGAAAACAAAAGTCTGGACATTTATTTTAAACGGGTTTTTTATTTTTTCTTTTATAGAACACATATTATTTATAATTGATTGGGGGCCCCAAATATTTGGGGCCCTAGGCCTTTGCCTAACTTGCCTATAGGCAAGGCTGGCCCTGTTACCCATAATGGTTTAGGAAAAAAGGATGGTTTGAGAGATAAGTTACTTTATGCCAAATCAAAGAAAAAGTGTTTAGATTGTAGGTGTAAGATGTGTAAGTTTTTTTTTTTAGAGATAAAAAAATTATTATTTGTTTGACATTTGGAAGACTAGTTTGAGAAAATTGATAGATGATAGATTTATTGAAGAAAAAAACGTGTTTGTCTCGCTTTTCCCAAACACGAAATTATTTTTAAAATGCAGGACATGCCCTAATACTCCTATTAACTTGTTCATTTATAATTATTAGTTTGTTGTTTCAATGACAAATTGAGACCCTATTTGGTTAGGTTTTGGTTCGGTTTCACTTGGTTTGATTTCGAAAAAATGGTTTGAGTGGTTTCGGTGATAACTTTGAAACCCCGCCTTGGATGTTGGATTTTGTGGTTCTGAAGTTGAGAACCTTTTTTGATTAGGTTTGTATGTTGGGGTTTAGGGGAAAAAAATAGACGATATGTGTCTAATCAAGGTCTCTTATATAGTTTGAGATATAGTAAATATCAAATAATTGTCTCATGGGTTTTGGCAAAGTCTCGTGAATCTGGGCTGATCTTCATGAAGTCTTAGTCTAGTCTCATGGGTCTGAGCAAAGTTTCATTTTGAAGAGTTTTAGGTTTCATTAGATCCGCAGAATCGGGCTAAAACTCTTCCAAATGGGGCTCGAGTATCTCCTAGGCGACTATTAAAAAATCGTCTTATGAATAAGGCTTACTGGCAAAAAAAGTCTTTTCAAATCGGTCTAACAATTTCATTCAATAAAATTAAGAATTCTTTCGAATATATGAATTGTGCTAGTTAATTTATGTGGCCAAATTAATCTGACAATCTTAATCCTATTTGAGTTTCTTAAAATTGTTTGAAAAACAAAAAGTCTTGTAATTAAGACTCACGGCCAAAAAAACCATTTTGAGATTTAGATTGACAATTAAATTATGAGTTGAGGAATGAGAATGGTGTTCCCTTCATCTTTTTCCCTTCTATTCCTCACCTAGTTGGCGCCCACACCAACTGACATAATTAGTACCTGAAAAGGAAGGGATGATTGACCACATCTGCAAAATTCTCGATTAATTAAGTCACATGACTCATATTTGATTCAATTTGAGAAAATTAAGAATATCAGGCTGAAATATGTCTCCTAACAATTTCAAAACCATCTTCTAATAATTAGTTTATACTCTTAATATTGTTAAATTGCTAACTAAAAAAATGGGACGTGAGATATTTGTGGAATTTAAATGTTTTATCAAAATGAAAAATCAATTGTTCTTGATTTAATATGAATTAGAATTCTCAAATAAGGATGTTGATAAAGACATTTTGGTGATTTTACATATTGAACAAATTTTTTTATCTTATTCGTCAGAAATATCAAAAAGTTCTGATTAGAATCAATGGAAACCAAAATTAAAAGTACTTTTGAAACTCTCTTGTTTGCTTTGAAACTCATCCCCGTTTGGATCGGTTTTGGCTATGTTTGGTTCTGTTTCAATGTTTCAAAATGGTTTCGATGTTTTCTGTGAAATATTTGAAACACGATTTGGATTGGTTTTGGTTGGAATATTGAGATGATAAATATTAGTAAAATAATGGATAGTGGATTTTGAAAATTTGAGATATAGTTAGTATTGGTTTTGGATGTTGGAGTTTGGGGGAGAAAAATGATGACACATGTCACATCAATGACTTTTTAGAGTTAAGATATGATATTATATAGTGTAGTCATTGAAATAATTGTAGTCATTGAAATAATATTGTTATAATTGTGATAATATTTTAATGTTAATTATACATAATGTGCTATGTATTCACATTATTAGATGGATATGATTTAATTTAAACTTAAATATTGAATATCAATTTATTGAATAATATTGAACTATTAGAATAATAAGTATTTATTCATATAATTTTTTAATTATCTATTATATTTATGTATGGGTGATTATATATATATATATATATATATGTATATGTAATTACGTGTATATTTTAATTAATACTATAGAAATATGTAATTAGTTATATATGGGTGCTAAAGACTACAATATATACGATTCATTTGATATATATGTATAGCAGGTGCAAGGAAGGAAATTATTATTAATTATCAAAAAAAAAAAAAAAGGAAGGAAATTATTAAAAAAAAAAAAAAAAGGGTGTGCAAAGAAGGTGGGTTGGGGTACACTGCCGATGGACAGAGGTGTTAGGTTAAGTTCTGAAAAGTTGTTTGGTGAACACTGTCCTAAGCCCAAACACATGTGTCGCATGTTCTTTGAGCCAGGAGCAAAAGGGTTGGCATTTGGCCCATGAATTGGGCGAAACCCTTGGGCGGAAATAGATCCTTAATTTAGTTTTTTTACAATTTTTTTAATATTTTCGAAACGTTTAGTAAAATATTTCAAAAAATATATAATATTTGACCGAATGAAATATATACTAGAAACTGAAATATATAATAGATACGAAATATTGATTAACAATTTTATCTCAATAGGAAAAGAGAACAAAATGGGCGGATAAAACTAGCGCCAATTTCTTCCCCTAGATTAGCATTTTTTCATCCCACAAAAATCTCTTCCATATTGTTTAGCCTTCATATGTGTCCACATGGACACTTCTTGACATATATATAGCAAACGTGGCAACATAACGGTGGAAGTCATTTAAAATTTAACATTGGGATGACATTTAATTACTAAAAAAATATATTACGGGACTGAAATTGCAACCATGATATATTTGGGACAATATGTAAATTTGTAATTTTACCTAAAATTATAGATGAGAATTCAAGTTTAATACAGGAATAAAGTAGTAAACTTGAATTCCTAGTTGGACTGACATGCCCAATAATGTCCCCTTTTTTAACCTTACTCCCCTTTTGATTAGCGAAATATTGGTATATTAAAAGTAATAAGAAAATAATCAAACTCCTCAGTTTTTTTCTGTCTTACTTTCTTTTCGTGTACAATTACCGAATTAAAAAAATTCCATGTAGAATTCATGTGCACAAAAAACCATTGCCTCTGATTTAAAGTGGAAAATGGCCTAGTTGGATGTATTTTCACCCAGTTTGATTTAGTTCATATATATGAAACATATTTTAGTCAAGTCTTTGAAATATTCTTTTAAATCTTGTTTGAAACAATTGCAATGTACTAGTTTGATTGTAAGTCGGTCAATATCTCTTAAATGTAAATAACGTTAATTAAATGATGAGATATATGGTTCCAAAATTAATATGGGTTATAATAAATTTGAGTACAATATTTGAATTTTGGAGTTTGTAGAAAAATATATTAAGTAGATGATAAATATTAAATCATTTTTTTCTGAATTAAATTAAAGTAAATTGATTAATGTTATACAGTCTGATGATTAGTATACTTAAAATAAGTTGAGCATTTGTTTTATGGGCTTGAGCCAATGATATTTTCTTCAAATTATTTTTTGTTAAAAGAAAATTCAAAACACTTCACAACTGATCCAAACAAGACCGTACATTTGTCGACCTTTTGGCTTAGTAAGATCAAATGCACATCTACAGAGGAAACCACTAGTGAAACCTGTGGACTAAGGTCTCTGTTTCAAACATGCCCACAGAAATAATCCCTCAACTCAAGTGCCTTTTATATATTTACCCAAAGTGTCGGAACTTCTTTTCAATGTCTACATTAATTTCGTATAAATTTTTCGACAAATTCATGTGGCTTTCTCCCATAACCCATCTATCTCTGAACATGCCTCAAGCTAAAATTGTAGGAGCGGAAATAGTTGATGGTGATGGTGATGGTGATGGTGATGGTAATGGTAATTGTGACGACGAACAAGATAGTTGGTATGGGTGGAATTGGAAATTATGTAAGTTGTATTCTATTGTCTTTTATTTTTTATGAAATTGCTGTAACATTTTTGACTTCATTCAACTGAATAGTATAGCTCATTTGTAACGATAAAAGTTAAAATAAATAAAACAAAAGAATTAAATTATGAATTCTCAATTTCTTTGCTTCACTCATCACTTTATAGAAAATTTATGCTGCCATGATTGAAACTTTCGGGCAGAAGACCCTTGTGTCATTTGAATATTTTGTTATTTAGTGGAGATTGGAGTTGTGCTTTACCCAGTTTGCATATGTGTGTAAGTTTAAATCCTTTTGTTTATTTAAATTAAAATGTGTTTGATGTTACATTATTAACCTATACATGATGAGTCCATTTTGATTTTCTTACACCCCTCATGAAATGGCTTGTTAACTATGTATATATACTCGTTCGTTTGAGTTCAAACCCAACCCATATATGCATGTATGTATATTATACCACCCAGACCAGCCCAAAATGAAAAAAAATATTAGCCCAACAAACTACACTCTGCCAACTTAAGCCACTTCATTTTTTTTTAATGCAAATAAACATTGGCATGCCCTACCTCTTATAATGCGATAAAAAATTAGAGTTGGGTATTTTTCATATATTCTAGATCGAGCTATTTCTTCTATTAAAATTAGATTTGAACAATTCAAGAATTACACAAATATTTTTGGATTTTTATTGAATGTTACAACTCTAAAGTCTTTAGATGATAAAACTTTGAAAAAACTTTATATCAGTATTGAAAATTCTTTAAAACATAACTTAATATCATATATAGATGGTTCTGATTTATATTATGAACTAAGAGTTTTATCAAAAGTTTTGCCTGCCCAAATATGTAAGCCAATTGATGTTCTTGATCATATAAAAGTATTTGATTCTTATCCTAATACGTGTATTTGCTATAGAATAATATTCACTATACCTGTAACGGTTGCTTCTTCTGAAAGAAGTTTTTCAAAATTAAAATTGATAAAGACCTATTTACGATCAATTATGTCACAAGAAAGATTAAGTGATTTGGCTATTTTATCTATAGAATAAGATATGTTAGAGAAACTAGAATATGAAGATATAATAAATAATTTTGCATCTAGTAAAATAAGAAAAGTAAAATTTACATAATTTTTTTTTTAAAATATAGGGCCCCAATTTTTAAATTCGCCTAGGGCCCCGAGAAATCTAGGGCCGGCCCTGCTACGAGATAGTACAATGCAGACATTTTACAATTGTAAACTGTATTTGCTCAATCATAATGCGTTTTTGCAACAATATTTGCCCCCTTCTTTAACCCGTCTATTTCTCACTTCTCACTGCCCGCTTCTACTACTTGTCCGCCGTTCGTCGTCTGTCGTCCTCCATCAGTTAATCAGGTAATAGTAGTGTGCGGGAGGTTCATTGCTTAGAGTTTTACCAATATATGCACCATACTTTCTTCTTTTCTTAAAAATAATTAGGGTGAATTTCACGTGAATAGTGTATTATTACTTGATTACTTGAATACTTGAATTTCTTGAATTAACGTTTTACAGTTTGTTTTGTTTGTATGTATGTGAGGAAAAAAAGGAAAAAGATAGGCCAATAGGGTAGTGTCTAAGGGTCTATTTGGATGGGTCTTGACTCGATTTCGTGGGTCTCGATTTAAAAAAAATGGTTTGGGTGGTTTTGATGAAACATTTGAGACCTCATTTGGATGAGTTTTGGCTGTTGGGTTTTGTGGTTTGAATAAGTTGAAATCCTATTTGGATTGGGTTTGGATGTTGGGGTTTAGGAGAAAAAGTAGGTGGTAGGTGTCAGATCAATGTCTTTTTTAGTGAGATTTGGGGGGGAAAATAGGTAGTAGGTGTCAAATCAATGTTTTATAGGTTTGAAGAGTTTGAGTGTGAGTTTTTGAATAAGTTTTTTATGGTTTTATGAGTTTGACGAAATCTCACTTTGTCTTTTTTAGTGAGATTTGAGGGGAAAAATAGGTTGTAGGTGTCAAATCAATGTTTTATAGGTTTGAAGAGTTTGAGTGTGAGTTTTTGAATAAGTTTTTTATGGTTTTATGAGTTTGACGAAATCTCACTTGAAAGGGTTTTGGCTCGGTCTCGTGAAACCTGCGAGATCGGGCCAAAACCCAACCAAATACACCCTAAATGAGTGAAGGCTATGTATATTGATAATTGATATTGAAATTGAATAAATTGATATATATTGTAGTGTGTGAACTGTGAGGTATGCAAGTACAGTGTGTGAACTGTGTGTAAATTGATGATATAAATCGTGGTATATATATAATTTCTTTTACTTTTAATTTACTGTCATACCATTTTAGTTAAATTTGTTCATCTCTCAATTTGAGGTCTTCTTGTGATTTTAGTTTTGTATTTTTTGACTCTATGGTTAGGCGAAAAGATTGTTTTAACTCTTCTATTCATCCATGCTCTGTTTTGACAGTTCAAAACATATTAATGGTAATAATTATCCGGAAATGAATGACTAATTAATTATTAGAAAATATAGTAGTAAAATGTTTTTAGCTCCATATAGCATAAGAAATAGTATATATCTTACTTTGTCTTGGTAGAGTTAAAAATGTAATAAGCCACTCATGATGCTAAAACATTTTACTTTTTAAATTTTATTAACTATTACCTTGTCTTGGTGCAACTAATTTAGTTTTTTTGCTTCCTCAAAGTTATATTTTGAATAAATTTAATTAATTATATATATATATATATATATATATATATATACACATTTACTTCTAATAATAAATATTTATTTTCTTTAGCTTTAGCATACATGAAATATATTTATTTCTTTTTTATGATTTAGATTTGTGAAATTTTGTTTACTAATTTCATTTTTTTAATAGAGATGAATGCTGAACGTCTTATTCATCCGGGACCTATTGATCCGTCGGTACTCACTCTTCAGAATGAGCACTGGTCCAACCATATTTGGAAAAGGTATGAGTTTCAGGCCCTCACGTGTCGTCGCGCAGACTCGTGTCTTAATAAATTTCAAAATCTTGACAGTAGATTGTTGTGATATTTGATAAGTTTAGGATTTTATGCAGTCTATTATGTCGAGACAATACAAACAGATTAGTCACTAATCATTGCATTATGGAACAGTGGCGTGAGGAGACTCATACATTTCACTTACGCATTGGCGAGGCTACCATTACCCTACATGATGTAGGAGTAATTCTTGGTATTCCAATTGAGGGACACGTTGTTACTAACAGTGAGCCAAAACGTACGAAAGAAGAATGTCAAGACCTTTGTTTATAGTTCTTTGTTATAGGACCGGCCTCGAATGCGATTGAAAGAGTTTCTTTAAAGTTAAAATTGTTGATGGGTGCATTACCGGCTCTGGAGGACAATGCTATTCTTGAAATGGTTCAACAACATACTCGAGCGCTTATACTAAGATTGATTGACGATATTCTGCTACCTAACAAATCAGCGAATAAAATAGATATGAAGTATCTTTCCTTTCTTTTCTACGAGATATTAACAGTATTGGGACTTTCAGTTGGGGTAGTGCGACTTTAGCATTTTTGTACCACGAGTTATGTCGGGCTATTAAACCTGAAACTGTTCTGATTGGTGGGTGTTATCATAATTAGCTGGCGTGCAACAAAATTGTTAAGAGTGATTCCTACGATTCTATCTGGACCAGCTAGACCAGCTCACTGAAGATCAGTTTGTGTGACAGTCATACCATTTAGAAGAGTTACATTATTGTTGTCTCCAGGGACAACATAGATAGATGAGCAGGGTACCTCTAATATGTTTTGAAGAAGTGGTGTGACATTTTTCAGATCGTGTGCTTAGAGAATTTGAAATATCCTTGATCCATGTGACACAATTATGGACATACACACAATAAATCGTCGGGGAAATGGTCATATAGATTGGGCTCGTTGGCACCAACAATATATTAACTTGTGAATTAATTACCAGAATTTTGTTGTAAATGGAGATTTTGGTATAGAGCATATGAACTATAATCATCCTTATATGATATGGTATTGGAGTATCACAAGAATGTTTATAGAAAATTCATATCCTATTCCAAATCATAGTGGTATCGATGTTGGAGTCGAGAGTTTGGTATATATATATATTTTGACATGATACAGATTCAACAAGTTCAACGGATTGACATTTTACTTGGCGAATACCTCCACAATCATTTGGAGGATGATGATATACATATGTCGTTTGAATGTCGCCAGATCTGTTTTAACTATACTCGGAGAGCAACAACGAATCACGGTACAACACCACCGACTCCTTTGTATGATGTGCCTCCTCCAGAAAGGAAACAACGAATTTGAGGTCAACGTAGGGTTGAATCATCAGGCACAACTCTTCCATCTGTCGCAGAGTATCCCCCAGTTATAGTACCTCCTCCAACTCCATCATCTTCTGTAGCATCTCCATCTACTATTCAATGTGAGTTCAATCCACCATCATGGTTTACTCAGACCAAGTATTCTACACCGAACCAGGTTAAGTGTCTTACTTAGGTTGAGCGTCCCAATGACCTCGTCCCCAATCTCGAAAGGATGTGTGTTCAAGTCTTCAATAGAAGGAATATCCAAAGGCAGATGAGAGTGTCAAATCGCTATACACCTTCCCAATGACCCTGTCACCAATCCCGATTATTTGTGATAGAAAACCTGTGAAATGTATAACATACTAGTTCTTTTATTTGTGGCTTAGTTTTGAATGTAGCATTGATTGGCGCTCGTGGAATTTTATTCAATGTATAGACGATTTTAGTGATTTTCCCAATCATGTTTACTAACGATTGCTGCCATTTTAACCGCGGTGAGCAAACAAAAGTGAATAAAACCCACAATAAAATTTAAAGTACATAAAACCAAATTTCCACGTAGAATGTGAATGTCAGTCATTAGCCTGTGTACATATTAAACATAAAAATGTGTCTCGTAGAATGTGAATGTCAGTCATTAGCTCATGTACATATTAAACTTAAAAATGTGTCTCAAATAATATCTTTGTCACAAAAATATATTTCTCAGTAATATCTATGAAACTATGTCATATTATTCTCAGTAGTTTGAAAGTAGTAAACACAACGATAAAATGAAGTCTCAATAATTGTTGTAACAGGCATACCACGAGCTCCTTTCATGACAACATAGGGAATACGTAATAGCTTAATCGTGTTAGGAAAATTTTGATCTGGTTTACGATGAACCTGACTCAATATTACATGTCATTTGAAGTCAATCTAGACAAAACACTTAGGGCTCGTTTGTTTGGCGTTTTTCAAATTTTTTTCGTGTTTGGGAAATACCAAACAAACATATTTTCTACTTTCTAAAATAAAATTTTCATCTCTCAATTTTCTCAAACTATTCTCTTAAAAGCCAAATTAACAACAATATTTTTTTATCTCTAAACAAAACCTATACAAACTCTACTATGATTTGACATAAAGTAATTTATCTCTTACACAATTTATTTCATATAACAAACATGATTTGACATAAAATCTTACACATCTTACACCTACAACATAACTCTTCCAAAAAAACGTACACCTATTTTATTTCTCAAACCACTCTCACAAAATCCAAACAAACAACATTACGCAAATCAAGATTATTTCACAAACCTCCACTACTCTCCCAAACTACTTTCTCGAACACCAAACAAACATTCCCTTAGTCTTTTTTCTGTCTTTATTGTAGTTATATATACTATTGTTTTTTCTTTGCCATAAGTCATTTTCCAATTATGCCTCCGAAAATTTGACTTCTTAAAAGAGATAGAAAGCACCTATATTTATATTTTTTATGCTCGGTACTTGTAAGATTATTAAATTTGCGGGGAAAAAGGATCACAATGAGGAGTCTTTTTTTTCTTCTCTTTTTTTTTTTTTTGATAATTCATTTTCGTTGTTTGTTAAGGATATACGATAGAATCCTTTGTTTATTTGTAATATGATTAGGAGATAAAAGTAGGTTTCTGAAAGAAATAATATGTGAAAACATTTCAACACAATCTCTACTCTTTCGATGGTTGCAGTGAGACTTAGGCTAAATTATACAATATTCATATTTATTATATAACTCTTAACTAGCTTATAAAAAGTTAGCTTCTAATGAATGCATTATAATACTACATGGGGCCGTTTGGTAGGGTGTATGGGATTAATGTGGATTAGATCGGAACCTGATTGAATGCCATGTTAAAAATACGTTTGATATTTTTGATTGAGTTATATTACATCAAAACAATCTACCTTAATATGTTTTGTGGAGTTATGAGTTTAGGCATATATTTTCACTACTTAATTGAACATATTATGTTAGTTAGATATATCAATTCATCGAAGCCATTTGTATAATATGTATGAGAGTATGAGTTGATAAATGTTTGTTTAATTCGAATACCTCCATATTAATTGTAAATTAATATAGATTTTAATTTGTGATTTATTTATGTAGAATATGTTTCCATTTTCAAAGATTTGAGAAGAATTAATGTTATTTAATGATATGTTAAAATATGAAATATGTAAATTTGAGGTTATAAGTGACATTTCACCGAATTCATATTCACCCGGATTAACTAATCCACCCATGCATGGGTGGATTATAATCTAGTCTTAATACCGGGTCATAAGGATTTAATCAATTTGACCCGGTATTGGAGCAATGTCACCAAACATTGCATTAGACCATATTAACACATATAATATGACCTAATACCCCCTATTAAGTCCTACCAAACGGCTCCATGAACATATGCTCATTCTATGTAGGTCTATGCAAAATATTACCAAAACCGCTAGCTAGTATTTGAGAGACGGTTTTATTAATATGGCTATTGTTCAACTTTTACCAAACTAAAGTTAT
This sequence comes from Penstemon davidsonii, assembly GCA_034814905.1. Taxonomy (NCBI): domain Eukaryota; kingdom Viridiplantae; phylum Streptophyta; class Magnoliopsida; order Lamiales; family Plantaginaceae; genus Penstemon; species Penstemon davidsonii. Next base: position 14,773,932 of record JAYDYQ010002688.1, read on the forward strand.
ATGGGTTTCACAAGTAACAAGATCATGTATTTGAGTATTAGCGCATCTGATAATACTTGAATGGTCATAAAATGTAATTTTAGAAAGCAAAGTTAATTCATATAAGCTAGACTAAGAGTTATATAAAATATAATAGGGTTTTTTGCAAGTTAACTCCCTGTGATATGTCTAATAGGCAATTTACCTCCCTGTGAAATAAAAATAGGCAATTTAACTCCCTGTGAAATGAAATAATGAGCAATTTACCTCATTGTGATATAAAAATAGGCAATTTAACTCCCTATGAAATAAATAATGAGCAATTTAACTCCCTGTGATATGAATTAATGAGTAATTTAGAGAGAGGCAATGTGCTTCTTTTATAAAAGCATAGGGAGGTATTTTGCCATTTTTCTTATCGCAGGGAGTTAAATTGCCTATTTAGAATATCACAGGGAGGTATTTTGCCCTTTTATTTATCACAGGGAGTTAAATTGCCTATTTAGAATAACACAGGGAGTTAATTTGCTATTCACTCAATATAATATGTATGAAGGTTTTTCTAATGTAGTATAACTGCACTGCAACCCGTAGCTTTAAAAGAGTTGAGATTATGCCAAAATGTTTTACATAAATTTGAATTTAACCATTTAATAAATCTTTAAAAATATGACAATTTTGAAGAAAGCGGGCAACAAGGTCATCAAAAGCATTGAAGCGTCGAAAATTCCTGACGGTCATGATAACATTATGAAGTACCTATCCGTTTCAAAAACCGAAACTCTCTAAATTTTTACAGGTTCATCTAAATTCTATATTTTTCCTACCCATCGATCTAATCGTAGGTTCGTTGAAAAGAATGATACTTTTTAAGTATATGTTGGTATGTCTCAATTACACATTTTTGTTGCTGTTAAATATTAATGGTCTTTCCTCTCTAATATCTTAGGGTCTATATGGATTGGTTTTGGCTCGATTTTGCTTGTTTTGATTTCATAAAATTGGTTTGGTTGATTTCAGTGAATCATTTTAAATACCATTTGATTAGATTTTGTAGTTGGGTTTTATGGTTTTCAAAATGTTGAGACATGACTTGAATTGAGTTTGGATGTTGGGTTTGAGAGCAAAAAGTAGGTGAAATGTGTCAAATCAATGTTTTTATAGAGAAAAAGTGTATGATATTTGTCAAAACGATATTTTCTTTTAGGTTTGAAGTTTATGAGATTTAAATATACAAGTTGAAACCTAGGTTTCAGAAAAACTCTATCCAGACTTCATTTTGAATGGGATTGATATAGTTTTACAAAACCGCAGAACTGAGTCAAAATATTTCCATACAATTACAAGTCCTTGAGTTTTTAGGTGAGTTGGACATTTAATAAGATGTAAGAGCTTAGGCCAAAAGTGGTCTTGTGTTCGAATCTCTCGCTTTCCACACGTGTTAGGCTTGATTAAATTGTATATCGCCTATACGTGAGTGGCATGTTAAGTCCTCTAAATTTTGAATGTTTTTCCTCTCTAATAACTGCTTATGAATTTTCGGGAGTTAGATATTTAATAGTTGCAATAGGAATTCACTTGCTTTTTTCAGGTAAGTGACAAGAATGCTTATTTAATGAAAAATGAAGGCCAAACTATGACAAACCAAATACGGCGAGGTCTTTTACCCTTTTTCCTCATATTTTACATCCATAACTTACCTAATAGTATAATAATTCTTTTCTAATAAACCAGGAACTAAATGGCACAAACCTATAATGTTTTAGGAGCTGTCGTGGACCAGCCGTTGTTTTGCCTGAAAAAGAATGCCCCTTCTTCTTGATAAGCAATAATGAGTGCTTTATTAATTTCTGTTTACAGTTCTTCTCTACATGCATGTATTTAATTAATATGCATAGCTTTCTAAATAATGTGAGCATAACATGGATCTTGCCAAATTATGATACACGATAATTGGATAATTATTTGCATCTTCTTAATTATTACCATTTTTTAACCAATGTTAACCCTATAGGCGACATTTGATCATAGCATGTTATTTGTGGTTGTGTTGGAGGCATAAGATGATATTAAAGTTTATAACCAATTCGATATACATAAAGTTTTATTGTTACTAATACATTTCAAACTATAGGTCGATATTATGGGTGTTACTTTACAATATGTTATTCCAAAGGGAAATTTTTGTCAACCTCCATTTATTTCGGTTTCCCGTATTCTTCGAAACCACCTCCAACACAAGAATTCTTTGATTTTTCGAATTTGCCAACTATTTCTCTTGTTGTTTAGTTTTTTTTTTTTTTTTTGATCTACTAGACTGTGTATTTACAGCTACTACTAAAAGAAACTCCATAATGCTATGTTGTTCCTCTAGAACAATCTAGTAGACTTTGTAGATACGTTTAGAGGCCCAATCCAATGTGTAGAATTTATAACATAATGTGTGAAATGTGTTCCTCTAAGAGATAAACTTATCTAATTATTGTAAAAATTAGATAGTTAAGTTCATCTTCTTTATTATTAATCATTTTTCCATAAATAATGTTTACCTATAGGCGACATTTGATGATAGCATTTACTTTTGTAGTTGTGTTGGAGCCATAACATGATATTAAACTTTATAATCAGTTCCAAGTGTGTTCCAGATTGAAACACAAAAGGTCTCTATTAAGAATCTCTTAATTAATTGACCAACTTTATCAAAGTTTAAGCAGTACCATTGGTCCATGTAGAATCATGGATCAAAGTTTCATTTTTATGTATGTTTCGGTCAGATAATATTGGAAACTTTTCGAAAAATTTCCGAAAACATTTCGGAAAAACTAGGATTTATTTTGAAAAATGTTACTAAATTAAGAAAAAAAAAACAGAAAGTTCCAATGCAAATCAAAAGTTTCGAAAAACACATTATTTTCATTTCGATTGATTGAAAAATACAAACTTTTCGATGTTTTCGACGGAAAAGATAGAAATTTTGATAAATGTGTAGAATTTAACTTTAGGTATAAATGTAGCCACCACGTCTTCGTGATTAATTCTTGCATGAGAATATATATTAGTACTTGATAAAATGTCTCTTGAACAGTGTAAAGGCTTTTACATGAGAGAATGAAGCTATAACATTACATTTGAGCCATATATATATGTTGCAAAGATATATAGGAGAGGTTTGTGTCATAGTTCTTTTGCGAATTTGAGCTTTAGAATAATATTCTTTTGCTTTTTTCCGAGGCAAGATTTGCAATTTGAGATTCATCTGGAGGGGTGCTGTTGTGCAATTCTTGCTATGGGAAAATATGCATTTTGATGAACTGGTCTGGGTGGCTCTGATTTGATGATCCAAAAATGAATTCTGAAATTGTTTAATTTCATTGTTGCTATTAAAAGAGGCAAATAATCCTTCCAGTCCAAAAATGCTTCTGAGCTTGTACTATTTATTTTTCCCCAATAATATATGAAATTCACTCAATGATCGAGTAAACTCCAAATATCTGAAAGTACAAGATTTTTCAAATACTAAGCTATTGAAATATATACATAAGATATAAATTAATGTAAATTTGGAGAAGAATGACAAATTTTGTCCTTTTTTATTTAGTTATAAAAAGGTTTGGCTATCTAAAGCTCTAATTTAGCTAGCATTTTTTGTCTACTTGGATTAGCAATCCAGAAAACCTCTTCTTTTTGGAGATGGACTTGGCCTCTTGGGCTGTCGTCATCAGAAATGATTTTTGAAGCTATCGGCCCAAGCCAAATCACTAAAACCAGTCTAGGCCTTTCTTTTCAAAGTCGCCTTTTCTCATTCGTAGTCATACGTCGTCGTATCATGCAACAATCACACCCCAACTTATCATATAAAACGCTTTCATTTCTCCCCTTTTGCGCCAGAGGGTTTTTCATTTTCATTTGAAAGCACTAAGCAAAAGAAGAAAATAAAAAAGGAAGAGCAAGGGTTTCCGAAATTTCTTTACTTAGCTCAGCTATGGCTGAAGAAGCCGCGAATTCCACCCTTCAAGGCTCTACCGCCGACCCCAACCCTAACTCTGTAGAAGCGACAATCGAATCGGACATAGATTTCGGAGCCACGGAATCGACTTGCAATAACGCCAACCTCAACAATGCTGAAAGCTCCGTGGTAACTTCCGAAGGGGAGCGCGAGAAGACTCTGGAATACGCCGATGAGTTGTTGGCGCGTGGCTCTAAAGCTGCCAATGAGTCTGATTACGCAGAAGCCACCGATTGCTATAGCCGTGCCCTAGAAATCAGGTGAGGTCCTTATTGCGATTTTTCTGTTCATGATTCCCTAGAAATTTCATGATTTTATTGTGCAATTAGTCGAGCAAACAAGTGTTAGATGATTGGTGAAAGAACGTTTACTGATTTTGGACCGAATTTTCTTCTGGCTAAGTAAGAGGCTCACTGGAGATATTTCTTTCTACTTCTATTGAGAACCATTTGTAGTTGAGAGGCTGACATACTATGTAGCTAACTTACGAGTTGTATCTGCTGTTGTGGGGAGAATGTGTGCGTTATGCCATTTCTTTGTATTTGTGGTCAATTATTACTCTGTATATTATGGCTTACATCATCATACCAATTGTTTTATTCTTTCCAAAGAGCAAAAGTAGGCTGTTTGTATCATCTTCTTGCTTTTACTTTTGACTACTGTTAGCCCCTTTAATCTTGATTGTGTTTTATAAGCCAAATTATGCACTATATCTACAGTTTCTCTAAGTCTGCCCAATATTTGCACTTTTGAGCTTTGCTGTCTTCTATGCTAAGCTGTGTGTGGTTTGGAAAATCTATTGGCAAAAGCAGACTCTCTAAAGGAAATAACTGAAGTATCTTTAAGATTAGTTTCTAAATCTTACGCCCCAGAAATTATACCATTTCATAAGAATTGCCAAGGTATTTCATATTTTCTTTTGTTAATTTTTCACATCTTTAATCTCCGTGTAGTGTAGTTTAAAAATTGGTTAATTTTTCTTAATGATTCTAGGGCTGCACATTTTGGTGAACTTGCTCCTGAGTGTGTCAATGCTTATTACAAATATGGATGTGCCCTGCTGTATAAAGCTCAAGATGAGGCTGATCCATTGGGGGATGTGCCGAAAAAAGAGGGTGTATCTCATGAAGACTCCAATAAAGATGGTTCTGTAAAGAGTGCTGTAAATGGTGAAACTTCTGCTGCATCGGTTTCAAATAATGCAGAACAAGGTGGAAGCACAAACTATTCAGATGAAGCTCCAGATAACAGTTAATGTCTCTGTTCTCAAGTTTGTGATGATTTAAATGATTTTTTTCCAACGGTTTCTAGTTAACCTATAAGTTCATGCCTAATCTTGGTTTATATTGAGTTTATTACAAATTATATGTACCCTGTTATTAAGGACCACAAATTGCAGGCAGCCAAGTGATTATGTGTGTTTTTGTTAATGTGTGCCGGAATGCATGCATATAAATGTTTTGCAGACACAAAGTTAATTTATGTCTTACTCCATTTTTCCTTACATTTGCTTGAAATATAGTGACACGTACACCTAAATATTGTACTCACAATTTAGGTGATAGAGTAACTGCCTGATTCAGTTAAGACTTTCATTAAGTCGGAGGTCTATCTTTCAACAAATTATATCCACTCTCCATGTGATTATGTGTGTTTTTGTTAATGTGTGCTGAATGCATGCATATAAATGTTTTGCAGACACAAAGTTAATTTATGTCTTATTCCATTTTTCCTTACATTTGCTTGAAATATAGGCTGAAATATAGTGACACGGACACCTAAATATTGTACTCACAATTTAGGTGATAGAGTAACTGCCTGATTCAGTTAAGACTTTCATTAAGTCGGAGGTCTATCTTTCAACAAATTATATCCACTCTCCATGTGGAATGCGATATAATCTGCAATTTCTCTGCTATATGATAGTTTTATTTTATTGTTGAGTAGTTATATTTCTACTGAGACCTACTATATCCGAAGTACTGCGTCTGAAGATTCTTTTTAACTTTTTATTCTACTGGGAAATAGTTCTGGAAGAGAAAAATGAAAAAGGTGAAGAAGAAAGTGATACCGAAGACCTTGCTGAAGGTGACGAGGATGAATCTGATCTGGATTTAGCATGGAAGATGCTAGATGTTGCTCGTGCAATTGTTGAGAAGCACTCAGGTGACACAATGGAGAAGGTGGATATATTGTCTGCTTTAGCCGAAGTAGCTCTGGAAAGAGGTCTGTATGTTATTTTAGTGATTGTTATTAAGGCAAGTTGAGATATATAGTGTGTTTGTACTGGCTTTCTGTTTTTATCCTTAAGAGGCTTTTTTCATTGTTCAGAGGATGTTGAAACTTCGCTCAGTGACTACCTGAAAGCCCTGTCGATTTTGGAGCGCCTGGTTGAACCTGACAGTCGGCTCATAGCAGAGTTGTATCCTTCACCAAGTTAAACATTAGTTTCTGACATCATTATTTTTTGATAAGCTCAACTGCCTCCACATATCCAGGTTTTAAAACCATTTTGGATCTTAATTTTGTTGATATGAACTTTCTTAACTGGAAATTCAGAAATTTTAGGATATGCTTGTGTCTTGAAATTGGTTCTAAACCTGAAGAAGCTATTCCATATTGTGAAAAGGCTATTTCAGCTTGCAAATCAAGAGTGGAGCGACTTCCTAATGAAGCAAAGAACCTGGAAGTTCCAGCAGAAAAACCGACTGTTTCTGAGTCGAGCCAAACTATCCAAGCTTCTACAACATCCCAATCTGGTGATTCTCCGGCAGACATAAAAGCAGAGATTGAAACACTAACTGGTCTGTGTGGTGACCTAGAAAAAAAGGTAAAACATAACCTAAAGATTCACTACTGTAAAACATGTATGACAAAGCATTAACTGTCACCTTTTCGTCGCAGCTTGAAGATCTTCAACACCTCGTCGCAAACCCAACATCTATCCTTTCCGATATTCTAGGTATTATGTCAGCAAAGGCCAAGGCCAATTCCATTTCTGCTGCAATGAGTTCCTCACAGATGGGTACTGCTGGTGCTGGTGCAGGTGCAAGTGTGGAGTCTCCAACCGTTTCCACTGCTCATACTACTGCAGCCCCTGCAGTTACACATTTAGGCATAGTGGGAAGGGGAGTCAAGCGAGTGGTGATGAGCTCGACCACAGAGTCTAGCACGGCAAAGAAACCTGCACTTAATCCCTCGCCTAGCAATGGTGATGGCAGCACTTCTTGAAGAATTTTGTATTGAGGTTGGTTTTGGTGTATTCGCTACTCAAGAGATATGGGATACTACTCATAGTTCAAAATGATTTAGAAGAATGATTTGTGAAGTACTTGAATTGTGAACCTATTTTGGGGGATTCATTTAACTTTGCTGTATCTTTTAACATGAAGAAAGATTTGCCGTGCATTGTTTTTTTTATGCCAATTTTTTGCTTTGCTGAGCATTTGTGTTAGAAGGCTGGTGCTTATTTGGAGTCTCTAGACTCTGTGCTTACTAATGATTTTATACTTTGGCTCTAGATTAGCAGTTTCCATTCACATGAGCTCTTATTGAATAAAAGCAAGGGAGGAATTAACTCTTGAATTTAATGTATATTTTTCTTTAGGTATTCATAAGCTTGATAAATTTAGAGGTGGCAAAGTAGAAAATTGTTATGTTGGATGGGTAGAAATCAGAGGTTGGGACATCACTATAGCGGGTTGGGTCGACTTGTTTTCCAATTTAAGAATTGTTGACAATGAGTCGGATTAGGTTTGATTCAAATGTGGCTCCATTTATGTTGGATTTGGGTGGGGTTTGAGTTATGTTTTGTTTCTCGGAGATAACTTCTATTTATAGGTGAAGTTTGAGAGTTACTGGTAGATTCTCCTGATAATGTGGCGCTTTTTAATTGGTTCTAAATATTTTTTTGACAAGTGATTATATTTGATCTTATATTATTGTTTTGCTAGGATATATTCTATGCAAACATTACATTGTGTATAAGTTACCTACACAAAATTCCCTTTAAAGTTTCCTACAAAAAATTCCCTTTGTATGTTTGATTTGACATAATTTGCAATCTCTCTCAAATTTAGCAATATATAATTGGGCAATATAAATTTACTCTTCTCTACTCTGCAAACAAATTAAAAGGCAAGTTAAGCTGAACCTAGGCCATCTGGATTCGCATTAAGAAGTCCTAGAATTTTCTTTAACAAGGAAAACTACTAAGCAAAAACGTTGTTTTATACGTGTACAAGGCATTTCATAGTATGAAGTGGAAATAAGACAAAACTTATGGATGATTTTGATGTTATTGGCACCCTTTATAAATAAAACCTAAAAGTTTAAGAAAAATAGTGCTTCATTTAAAATGTGCTACAAAGTGGTTTGCAAGAAATGTGGGAATGACTCGTGGGGAGGGTGTGGAAATCACTTGACGACTTTATATGCAAGTATTGATGAAGGGAAGCATTGCTTTTGCAAATCTTGGGAACCCTCTGAAAATCAAAGGCCTGCTTGGTGTCCAATTGGGTTGGTTTCAAAGTTTTGGGGTTGGTTTAGCAGTTTTGGAATAATTTCTCGTCTTTTCTGCAATAGTAAGAAAAGTGTTTAAATCGATTTCAATCTCTGTTGAATATTGATTTCAATAATGACGTCATATAAGTTGGCAGGTTGAATATTTTAATTTACAAATATCGAAGTTTGTATTTGTGTGTTCTGAAATTATTTGTGGGACGATTTGATTTAAGTATCTTAAGATAAAAGATGTTTTATGTTGTTTTTTAATTTGTAATGATTGGTTAAGCTATTAAAGTTTTTATTATTGTAATTAGAGGATACAATAAATGATTTTTAATATGTTAACGAATTATATAAGTCGTTTTAAAATTTAAACTCACATAACTAGGATTGTTCAATGGAGTTTATTTTAATCTTGTGGCGGTAGTGAACATAAAAATCATCACAAAAACAATTTTTTGTTAATATAAGTGACACTATTATTATTATATTTTTAAACGACATTCATTATTTCATTCATGAACTTAATTTCATGCATTGATTCTAATCTAAATAAATTACTAATATGTTGTGTTCTAGTGAAATCTGATAAATATTTAAAGTTTTACTTCATGAGTATAGCTAAATTACTTTTAAAGAACATTGTTATAGTCATAGATGAAGATAATTACGAAAGCTGAGACACTGAACAACAAAAACATGAGGCCCTACAACTTAAAAATGTGTTGGATTCATGATTTAAAATCATATTCGCATGTATTTGTCTAGTTTCATGCTTCTTCATTATTTATTCATTTGAGTTTATTCGTTAGCTTGATTAATTGATATTTTGATACAATAAAGTAATTCATGTAATTCGTTTTTTCAATAAAAGAAAAACAAAAGTTACAAATATTAGACGGGAGTGATGAGAATTTTATTGGACATACATGATAAAACATGGATATGATAGAGTTTGCAACAAACTCAAATTAATTCAATTGAAATAGATACAAAATCCTTTTAACAACCCAAAATAAACGAAACTAAGAGAAGCACACGCGCATGCTTGTCCTCAATTCCGCTTTCTTCCCGGCGTGACATTACCACCGCAGTCGAAGAATACAAACGTAAGAATCCGATATGGGTTAATTTGATTGTAGAGCCGTATGCAATGCACAAAGATGATGTCCGTACGGTTGTTCAATTCTATCTTTTTTTTTCTTCCTATTATTCTTTATCTTTTTTACTCTATTCATTTCATCATACCATATAGAGAAACCTTCTATCATCAGGGTAATGATCCATCAACCTTCTAGTTCTTTTTATGATCTGCAAATGGGAGAATTTATCCTGGAGGCGAAAGAAGTTTTGAAGCTACGCGAAAGCCTCACAAAGGTTTATTTACAACGAACGTGCAAACCGTAATGTGTTGTATCTGAAGACATCGAAAGAGACGTTTCTATGTCAGCAACAGAAGCCCAAGCTTATGGAATTGTTGATCTTGTAGCAGTTGAATGAAAAACAATGGATTGTGTACATGTAATCAATCAGGATCCATCATCATAAGATATATAGTCTCAATTTTTGGAGTATTTATTTGACATGATCGGAGAATTTGAAGAAGAAGAAGAAGAATGTTATGAGTTTGCACGAAGAAAATTCAGAATTAACAAGGATCGTCCGATTAGATGAAAAGGGGAAATTAATAGCACCGTTGGATCAAGGGAAAAAGATGCGTTCATGCGTTTTTCTAATTGTTTTTTTCTTTTAATTTTAATAGCTTCAATCGTATTGGTTGTTTTTTAAAAGTTAGTTGAGTCTGGTAGGATTAGGATTATAAGTCAAACAGGATTATGATTAAAAGATTGGTATAAATAACAAAACTCTATTAATTATCAATAAATTCATGATTTTCAACTTCTTTCTTTCCCTAGTTCTTCTTAAAGCATTGGCTTTTGGGTCCCTTCTACAAAATCCCTAATTAACATGTCGGGACATAGCAAAGAAGAATAAAAAAAGAGAGAGAAAGAGAAAATGAGGCTGGTTACTAAATTGGTGGTGAAGACTGAAGAGTGATGGAGACCCAATGGAATTGCTTCAAATTTGGGAGCTAATAACCTCTTCAATCACGCCTCCAATTTGGGTCTACTCAAATGGGTCGCCTCCTTTTCTGCTATGTCACTGTTTCCTCCACCGGTCCACCCCTTTTCTCACTCTAATTCTCTGTTTGTGTCTTGTTTGTAAATCATGGTTCTCAATTGATTGATTTATATGGGTATTAAATCAATTGGTTTTAGCCTAATAGGAGTTAAGTCCATGAAATAAAAAATAAATGAAAGCTGGAAGAGATAAATTTTATTCATCCCACATAGAGAGAATGAAATTTTTTTTGCTACTTATAATGCAAAACTTTGTACTAAGTATTGGACCTCTTTGGGGGTAACAAGTTTTATAAAGGGAGAAGACATACATGACCGTGAGTTCACCACACGCGCGACGTCGTCTAACAGGCTCGACTTGAGCTTGAGCTTGGGCCATAAGATTTCGACTCAAATTGGCCTAGTCCATCGCGGAGCACCCATTGGATCCTATCATGTAGATGATGCAGATGCTCTTGCTAAGAACGACCATTAAATCGGTAAAAAGGTAACTTTCTTCCATTTGAAAAAAAAATTACTAAACTTAGTTTGCACAATATAATAGGGCCTGTTTGTTTGGTGTTTGGGAAAGTATTTTGGGAGAGTAGTGGATGTTTATGAAATAATCTCAATTTACGTAATGTTGTTTGTTTGGATTTTAAGAGAGTGGTTTGAGAAATAAAGTAGGTATATGTTTTTTTTGAAAGAGTGAGGTTGTAGGTATAAGATGTGTAAGACTTTATGTCAAATCATGTTTGTTATGTGAGATAAATTATGTAAGAGATAAGTTAATTTATGTCAAATCAGAGTAGAGTTTGTATAAGTTTTGTTTAGAGATAAGAAAATTGTTGTTTGCTTAACTTTTGAGAGAGTAGATTGAGAAAATTGAGAGATGAAAAATTTATTTAAAAAAGTAGAAAACATGTTGTTTTGCATTTTCCAAACACGAATTTTTTTTGAAAAATGCCAAACAAACATGCCCATAAATTTCTACAAAATAGAAAGAAAAATTGGGCCTGGTTAAGTTGGAAGGAGCCCAGCCCAAATAAGTCCAGATGCACTTTGGTCATTTTGACCAACTCCGGCGTCAAGAGGCCTAAAACCCTAAGCACGTGAAAGCTTCCATTATAAGCACAACTCAGCTCACCGCTGCTACAAACTCTAAATTAAATTGCCCCCATTTAACCTCTGCAATTTACAATCATTTTCTGAGTTCAGGTATACAAGTCAAAACAACTTTATCCATCTATCTATCCAATCATTCTATCGTCTTCTTCATGTTGTTATTATTAGATTTTAATTAAATTTTATTTCATGAGGAGAAAAGAAGAAAGTTTGTTTCTCTGTGATGAATAAATTATGATGAAGAGTCCGATTTAAAATCGTGACGACATATCGAGGCATTTGTCTGAGACGAACGCCATCTTCATTCTCTTTGTTTCTCTACTTTTTTTGTTCAAATTCAAAATTCATTTTTATAACCTTCGGCCTGTTGTTGAATTAATTTAGTTTCTATTTTTGTAAGTTTATTAATTCATTTTCTGAATTTCTTTTGTTTTTTGGTTATTTCAATTGCTTTAATGTTTTCATAGGAATAAATAAATATGGTTTATTTGTATGTCAATTTGGTGTAGGTGTCTAGATGTTGAAGCATAAAACCATTATTAGCAATTATGTTGTAATTATTTCAGTGGAACTATTCAAAAGTTTAGAGTGTATATTTTATTTTTATACTTTTATAATTATTTATTTATTTATTCTTCCAAAAGAGATGGAACTATTCAAAATATATATAATTTTTTTTTATACTTTTATAATTATTTATTTATTTATTTAATGTGGCAATGATGAGAAAAACTAAACAGTCCTTTTGTTGGATTGAGAAAACCTCTCAATCATTCAATTTGAGAGGGTACTATGATTTAGTTTCAAGCACTTTTGAGCCACTTTCATCACTTCTCTTCTCCTCTTTCAGCTCTCAATTTTTTCAATGACGTCAGATAAAAAAACATTCTTTCGATTATGTATATTTCTATGAACTTGCTCAAGTTTAATCAAACAATCAAACCGAATAAAATTATAATTTCAAATCAGATAAAATATGAAATTAAGTCTAATCGTTGTTTTGTTCGGTACTAGGCTCGGCTCATTTACACTTTCATTGATTTTCCACAAATTGACACTATCAAAGGGAAAATTTTAATCCAAATTGGGTCTGGCTAAGTTCAACCACAAAATATGCATTTATTTTGTAATTGATTGAGTAAAACAAGTGTATTGTCCTTGCTATATTAATATTTTGGGTTCGATCAAATTCGATTTGAACAAGAATTAACTGAACATTGAGTATTTTGGATCTATGATTCATCTGACAGAAAATCCACAATTATCATTAATACCAATAGCTAACGATTTATAATGTTAAGAACAATTATTGAAGAGCAACCAATTTACGACAGAAAATTAGTTGGAACGTGATGGGGGGGGGGTGTTGTAGGACCATCGTTTAGGTCGGTACTCAGCGATGCAAAATAAGAAAGATCTTGAATGCACTCAATTATTGAGATAAGAAGAATATGTTTTTCAAATTTTCACGGGTTTTAATCTGTTAAATTAAATTATCTGTAACTTTATTAACAAATGGCCCATTAGCTCAGTTGGTTAGAGCGTCGTGCTAATAACGCGAAGGTCGCAGGTTCGAGACCTGCATGGGCCATCTCAACAATTTTTGCTAGTCGTTTTCTATTTCTTAACTCATGGGGGCCTGCAGGATAAAATTACGAAGATTTTTTCTTATAACTTAAATTCACACATTTAAATATGCAAAAAGGAGATTTTAATTCTTCACGTGTTTAGTACTCAACATTTTTTGCTCAAATCATGTATATGAATATGATAGAAAATGCACATTACAATCAATAAAAACTGTTCTATGCTTACCAAAATTTAGATCTATGGTTAATTTTAGATTTAATTCGGACAAAAAAAAAAAATCCAATCCAAATCCAAATTCAAGTATAATATTTATCATTGGATATTTTCAATTGCATAGGAGTAGTATTTTTTTTTTATTTTTATCTTGAAGCTGAAACAGTGCCTTTCAATCAACATACTTGCCTCACTTTAGAACAAAAAAAAAAAAAAAAAAAGTTGAATATCTTTTATCCTAAAAAATTACAAGATTTCCAAGTGGCAACTAAGAAAGCCAATGACAATAACTGAGACCAACCAATAGAAAGAACACCTTATCCTATCTCTTATCTTACTCAAATCAAAGCCACCAAAAACAATGCTCCTCTAAACCCTCCCCCACACAACCACTTCCTTATACTATACTTTGTAATAAGGAGATCAAAAAAACACAAGGGGTTTGTTTGTAAACAAAGAAACATAAATAAAAAAAAGAATATGGCTACCTCACTACAGGCAGCTGCAACTCTAATGCAACCAACCAAGGTTGCTGGTGTCTCGGCTCGAAGCAGTTTGCCGCTCCGATCGGTTCAAAGCGTCGGAAAATCGTTCGGCATTGAGTCGGGAAGTGCGAGGCTGACGTGCTCTCTTCAGGACTTTGCACAGAAATGCACTGATGCTGCCAAGATTGCTGGCTTTGCTCTTGCCACTTCTGCACTTGTCGTCTCGGTATTTATTTTTACTCCTTTCTTTTTTCCAATTTGGAACTTGAATTGTAGCAGTTATAGGATTTTGATGAAAATATTAATTATATTACTTCGAATGAGATGATATAAGTTTTAGTTATCAGTTCATGATCTCGGCTAATTTTTGCGAATTTTGACATGCTTAAATCATTTGAAATGACCTGCAGCTAGAAAGCAGAAAATTAGTGATGATGCATGAAAATTTATGTTATTAAAAGATCGACTTGTAAACGACGTATTTCTATTATTCTTATGAGTTTCAGAAACAAAAACAAAAAATATAAAATTTACATCAAGAATGTAATCTCTTTTAACAGAATACTCAACATTGAGAAGTGCAAGGAAATCCAGATTCTCTTACCCCATATATAGATGGATAATTAGAAACATATACTACTTACAAGGGTCCAAAACTAAAATGCATATTTATAGTTCCACAGATAAGTTAAATCAAATTCATTTGTTATACAGGGAGCCAATGCTGAAGCAAAACGGCTAACCTTCGATGAACTTCAAAGCAAGACTTACTTAGAAGTGAAAGGAACTGGAACTGCAAACCAATGCCCAACCATTGATGGTGGTGTTGAAAGCTTCTCATTCAAGCCAGGCAAATACACTGCCAAGAAATTCTGCTTGGAGCCTACATCATTCACGGTCAAAGCAGAGGGAGTAAGCAAGAATTCAACACCCGATTTCCAAAAGACTAAGCTCATGACACGTTTAACTTACACGCTCGACGAGATCGAGGGCCCTTTTGAGGTATCTCAAGATGGCTCTGTCAAGTTTGAAGAAAAAGATGGAATTGACTATGCTGCAGTCACAGTACAACTCCCTGGAGGCGAACGTGTGCCATTCCTCTTCACCATCAAGCAACTTGTGGCATCTGGAAAACCCGACAGCTTTGGAGGAGAGTTTCTTGTACCATCTTACAGAGGTTCATCTTTCCTCGACCCAAAGGGAAGAGGTGGATCTACCGGTTATGACAATGCAGTTGCATTGCCAGCTGGCGGGAGAGGAGACGAGGAGGAGCTAGAGAAAGAGAACAACAAGAATGTTGCTTCTTCAACGGGAAAGATTACGTTGAGTGTTACTAAAAGTAAGCCTGAGACTGGTGAGGTGATTGGAGTGTTTGAGAGCATTCAGCCTTCTGATACTGATTTGGGATCAAAGGCACCTAAAGATGTGAAAATTCAAGGTGTCTGGTATGCGCAGCTAGACTGATAGAGTGAGTGTCTTTACTGATTCTTGGTTTGAGTTTTGTTGTAATTGAAAGGATCATTGAACTACTACTTTTTATAATGTTGGAGAAAAGCACCAAGAATGTTATCATGCTTGTAAATTAGTGTGTTTTTTATTTGTATTCCTTTGAAATTATAATAATGAAAATAAATTGGAAATGTTTCACAGCAAAGTCAAATTAAACTGGATGGAGTTTATCCTAAATATGCAGGTTACTATACTATTTATCTTCCATTATATGAAACTCTAGATTAAGGAAACGTGTGTGTCCAATTTGAGGTTCCATCTTATGCAACAAATTTCTTGGGATGTAGATACTTTTGAGAAAAAAACATAATTAAATCAAAGTTCAAAAGTAATAATATGGATTTCACCAGTTTAATGCAATAGCACTAAATTTATGAATGCTCAACATTGGGAAATGCAGGGATAATAGAAATATGTTACATACACTTGGGTGTGGAAGCTGCTTCTAAACATGCAGAAGCATCATCTTTCTTGAAGGCGCACCTTTTCTGCAATCTTGATCTCAATCAGATATATGGCCCCTAGAATTCAAATAACATATTCAAGTTAAGGTACTTCTCCTTGAGATATATTAAAAACAAAGGCCTACATAATTTATACCTTCTCAAAACATTTTCTATCCATTGTAATTATAATTAGATGAGGCTAAGACGGTGTTTCTCATCCAGCGGTTTTTGCATTCTCAGAAATGTAGCTAGTCTTAATTGTTCTTTCTCAAAAAAAAAAAAAAAAAAAAGGTGCAGAGATTGGATCTTAAGAACCCGATAAATCTCAGTTGCTGACTTCACTGATTTCACTGAATCTTAATGTCACCAAAGATCTCCACAAGAACATAGCCCATCTGTAAAATGATGAAACCTCAGAGAATCTCTTACAATAATTTGCACTCCTACATCTTTCGCTATAAATTTTATCGTATTATGGCAATCACCACATATCCTCAAATTCTTAAACACCTTAACGGATGATTCCCCTTTCAAATTCAGTATCCCAAAAGCAACAGCAAGCTTCTCACTGTGATTACACAAACTATCCTCTTTCTCCTCTCCATCCAAATCTTGTAGAACAAATTCTGTGGCAGGGACTAATCCAGCTAATTTCATCTTCTTGCGAATTTCATCCAAAAACTTATATATATTTACGCTCTGATCATTGTTTTTATCACCAACAACAAATGTATGCACTCTATTTTTCACTCGAACCCAACTGCAACCAGGAACTTTCCTAATTCCTCGGTCTCTCATCAACTTCCTAGTCTCCGAGGCTTCTTCCCACAGTTTGGCGGCAACAAGAATGTTAAAAAATAAAACATAATTTCCGGGATTTTCAGGTTCAATCTCAAATAACCGATTTGCAGCAATTCTCCCAAGATCTATATTCTTATGTATCCTACAAGCTCCAAGCAAGGCTCCCCATGCAGATGCACTTGGTTCTATAGGCATCTGCTGGATAAAGTTATATGCCTCGATTAATCGACCTGCACGACCAAGAACATCAACCATGCTAGAATAGTGTTCGGCATCAGGTTCAATTTTATGATCTCTACTCATTGAATGGAAAATTGAGAGCCCCTCATCTACCATTTGTGAGTGGCTACAACCCGATAGGACACCCGTAAAAGTAACAGAATTCGGTTTTACCCCTGATCCTACCATTTTAGTAAATAAAGAAACAGCCTCCTCTCCTCTTCCATGCATTGAGCTTGCAATGATAATTGTGTTCCAAGCTACCGTATCTTTCAATGGCATCATATTAAAAATTCTAT
This sequence comes from Penstemon davidsonii, assembly GCA_034814905.1. Lineage (NCBI taxonomy): Eukaryota > Viridiplantae > Streptophyta > Magnoliopsida > Lamiales > Plantaginaceae > Penstemon > Penstemon davidsonii. The sequence continues at coordinate 14,791,230 of JAYDYQ010002688.1, forward strand.
GTGACAACTCTAAGTCACCAATTTTGGCATACATTAACATCAGAGCAGTATTAGCAGTTAAATCCTCTATAAGATGATGTCTAACTATAAATGCGTGAATTTCCTTTCCTCCCCTCCAACCTTCCAAATGACTAGAAGCAGTTAACACACTTGTTATAGTGATTTGATTCGGTTTCCATCCTAGCTGCTGCATTTCGCCAAGTAATTCTAGTGCTTCTTGAGTTTTTCCGTTATCAATGCACCCAGAAATAACAGAATTCCAAGAAACATTGTTTATCTTGAATCCTCGACTTCTCATTTCCTGGAACTTATCAAGTGCCTTCCCACATTCGCCATTCGAAAAGTATGCCGATATTATGACATTCCAAGACACAACATCAAGCTGTGGCACGTAAGAAAACACTAACTCAGCGTCATTAAGGCACGAGCAACTAGCATACATATTTACGAGGGCACTATTCACAAACACATTGTCTCCCATCCCATTCTTGATACCAAAACCATGAATTACTTTACCTAAACTTAAACACTTTAAATCAGAGCAAGCAGGAAGTACAGTAGACAATGTCATGGAATTAGGCCTAGTTCCACTCAAAACCATCTCACAAAAAGCCCTAAGAGCCTCTTTGGGGATCCCACAGTTAACGTAACAAGAACAAAGGGACGTCCAAGATATCACGTCCTTTATACTCAAACCAGAAAAGACACTTTCTGCACCCTCAAAGTACTTGCATTTTCCATACATGTCAATCAGAGCATTCCCCAACACCAAATCAGAGCTCAATCTATACTTCATAGCATCGGAATGAATTTCTTTCGCCGTCCCTAAATCACCTGCAGTTGCACATGCTTTGGCAACTGCTAAAATAGCCAACTTATCTGGAATTGCTCTCCTGCTGTTTCTGATTTCTGTGTAAAATTGTATTGCTTCCTTAGGCTGGCCATTTTTGGTGTAAGCTGAAATCAAGACTGTCCATGACTGTAAGTCTGGTTCAGAAATTTTATCGAACAGCTGGCGGGCGCGCGCCAATTCCTCTGATTCCAAATACTTTTTGATGAATTTGATATTCAAATGCGATGGAAGATTTCTGGGTACTTTGAAAACCATCTGATTCTCAGCATCAAATTGTAAAAGCCACGGAATCCTGTTTGGTAGCTTAGGTGATACTGATAGTATAATATTCAAATGTAGTTTTCAAAATAATCGAACGAAGTTGACAGTTCAACGATAATGAGGAGGGGTATGCAAAATAAGCATTTAAATGGAGTTTGGGAGAAGCAACACATGACATCATAAGCAACATTGGAACATTTTTGTCCTTAAAATTAAATTGATATAATCATATCCGTTAATTTACTTACACAAAATTAACTAAAACTCGAATCATATTATATGGATTAAATGAATTAAGGGTGATTTGACAATCACACCTCCTGAGGTATGGGTTTTAAAACAAAATCTCACACCCTGGAAATTATAGGGACATCCCCAAATGTTTGTCCTACTTACATAAAATTCCTTACAAAGTTATAATTGATGATGTCATCAACTTTTTTTATTGATTATTTAAATTTACCTCGGTTAATATTTTTCAGGGTTGATTCTCCTTTTTGTCGAACGAATTTACCCTGAGGGGTGTGTTTGTAATATAATATATCACATTGGGTGTGTGTAAGAATATATAGTCAATGGTCATTATTTGTTTTTTCATTCATTTCATCCCACAAATTCATAACATTGACCATATTCGCATTGTACATGATATGTCAAATAGTTGTAACTATTGCAAGAAAATTGCATTTTTATATAATGTACTCATTTTCCTACAATATAATGCATTTATTCTAGAATGTATTCATTATGATATTTTCATTTTTTTAATAGCGGGGGTAGTTTAGAATTTTTGTAATTCCGCTATGGTTGTCATATCTCAGGGGGTGTCTCTATAATTCCTAAAATGTGAGGGAGTTTTCTATAATATAGGCAAACCTCATGGGGTGTGGGTGTAAATCACCCTATAAAAATGGGGGTATTTTAGACATTTCGGCATTCTTGATATTTTTCGTTTTTTAGTAGGGGACAGAGGGTATTTTAGACTTTTCGTAATTTTCATTATGGTTGACAAACCTTGGGGGACGAGTGTCCTTGTAATTTTTTAAATGAGAGGATTTTTCTTTTGTAAAGCCACCAAACCCAAACCTAAGAGGTTGTGGGTGTAACTCACCCCTGAATTAATTAATTAAACTAAATCATTTTTATTACATTAACGTGGCTCATAGCAAAGGTTTACTATTTATTATTGTAATATATTGTTCATTTTGAGTTTAAATAAGAATTGAATATGTGAATATAATTTATGACGATTGTTATTGGATTGAGAAATTGTAAGTGTGATCATTTTTAGATTTGTTCAACGAAAATATATAGTGATAAATTATTAGTTATAAAGTACTAATTGATGTTTCCAAAAATTTAATTTCCTCTCAATTGAGTTTTTATGTTAATTTTATCAACCTAAAAAATGTTGATGATAAGACATGCGTTTTTAAAGTTATACAAGAAAAGTGTAAGAAATCGAGGAAAATTTTGTCTCTAGCTCAAAAACTACAAACTCTGATCATATGCAATCGCAAAATGCTACTTCATTACTTATTTCAAAAAATTGCAAAAAATGGCTGCTTATTTTTCAGTAAAGTTGCGTTAAAAGTTAAAAGATAAACAAAAGCGTGTGCTTCTTTAAACGGAAAACCACTTGCAAACACTCCTTGAATACAAATAGTCAAACACCATAAGCCAATTGGAATCGCATAATTCCTTTCTTTTTCTAATTTATTTTGTCTTCTCTATTTCTGTTTCTGTTTCTTTTTTCCCTTTTTTGGCGACTTTTTCTTGTGCTTATTGTTGATCTCTTTTCTTGATCGACTTTTAATTATGGAGGCAAATTTCGGATTAATTTCAACCAAGTAAGCATGTTTTACATGCTTTAACAATGTTGATGGTGATAGTTTGTGTTTTAGGGGTATATTAGTAATTAAAATAATCTCTAGATATTAAAATAATTAAAAAGAGCAATATTAATTGCACTATCCAAAAAGACTAATTTACCACTATTTATGTATGCGGTATTAATAATGTGACTCTTCCCCTCCTACATTTTGTCCTATAAATAGGTTATCATATTTATTGGAAAAGACAAGTTGGAGAAGTGACAAGAAGAGCTAAGGCCATCTCCAGTGGATATGGACTCCCCTTCCCCTTCAGACTCCTCTTTTTATAGTCATCTTCAGTAATTCAATCTTCCCATTCTATTTAATTCCAATTTTCATACTTCCCCACTCTCACTTAAGAAAATGATAATAATAATAACAAATAATAATAATAATAATAATTAATAATTAAGTCAATAGTAAATTAAACATTGGCATTAATAATAAGTAAACATTGGCATTAATAATCACTAATTTAGCATTGGCATTAATAATAAAAATATATGTTCCGTCGTCACCAGATACGATCAGTAGAAGTCAATCGCCAACTTCAAGCCGACTTAGTCAAACATGCGTCGTTAACACACGGTCCAAATGGTGGTCATATGCAATAATTCCAATATATATTTGATAGGGTTATGTCGTTTCTAATTTAATTTTTCGTATTTAAATTATGTAACCAGTATTCTATTTTTAATCCACTAGTCGTGTTTAATTTCAATGTATTTAATTTCCATAATTTTTTTTTTTACAATGTGATTAAATTTCAAACAATAAATTAAATTAACATTGAGTTTATTACATAAAAGTTATAATATTACAAGTAATAAAATTAAATTAATGTTAAGTTTATTACCATTTATTCCACAAAATTCAAATTCTCATATTTTTCCACTCTCACTTAATAAAATTAATAATAATAGAGCTAAATAATAACAATTAATAAACATTTTACATAAAATTACAATATACAAGTTATAAAAGTACAAAATGCACAAGTAATAAAAGTAAATTAATGTTAAGATTTTAAAAGAATACATTTTTAAATATTTAAATGTTAATAGAAAATTAATGTTAAATTTAAATAAATGAAAAATAAAAAAATAAAAAAAGAAATGGGCCCAAAATGGGATGTGTGGGGCGGTGGGTTCACCCACCGCCCAGGCATCCCCCCTTCCCTCCCCCCTCCCCATAAAAGTCTATTTCTTCACACGCCCCCCCTTCCCCATGGATTCTCCCTCCCCCCACCTCAATGGAGATGGCCTAAATGATTTCCCAGAAGGATTTCTTAGAAGTTCGCCCCGTGCAAATCAGAGCTCTATTTGAAGAATATCAAGGAAGGAAGAAGCAATTCTGAAGATACCCTTGAATATTTTCATGCAAAATCAAATGTGTTGAATTAATTATGTGTTATAGAAAATAATATTTTGTGTTAAAGTTTATATTCTATGAGTTTTAAAAGGTCTTGTGAAATATATATGTGCACAAATTGTTAGACACCAATATCATACAATATGGTGGTTCGGGAATATGGTACCGAGATATATCTAATTATATTTCATACAACAGTCCCTCTAAAATGCCGAGTTAACAGCCACATGCAACACACTTGACCAATTTTGTTCAAGAGCTACATGAAATGGTGCAATCGTATGTTCTTGAGTTTATTCATATTGATTGTGCTAAGTCTATTTAAATAGTTTGAATCTAACTCAACTTTAAAATATTGTTCAATTTCTTACAAAATGGACTTAATCTTGTTATCCAATCCACGTAGAATATTTTTAGCGTCAATACATGTTAAATCATGTTATCAAATGTACAATTCTATACACCTCATACCAAATCTGCAAATATGGTAAAGAAAGTAATTTGACCGTTTTAAAATGATTGTTCAACTGCCAAACATTAATAAATATGAAAAAGAGTACCTGTACATTTTTTTTTCCTTCTTTCTATCAATAGATAGTACCTGTACTCGTGCATGCTAAAACACCTCAAAATATTACAATTATCAACTCCTTCGGTTTGTTGGGTGTCCAATTGGTTTCTGAAGTGGGGGTGGGGGCCGCATCAAATGAAAATTTAAACAAATCTATTATATCAAGTGAGAAGGAATTGGCAATTTGCATAAATATAGTAGAGGAATCTTTCAAATAGTAATAAGAGCATATTAAGTGGCATTAGTATTTTAGCACACCAAGCACGCACTCATAAATATTTTTTTTCTTTTTTTCTGAACGTAAAAGGGCCAATAATGAACAAGGGTAAAATAGTCATTATAAGGGAATGTTGTAAATGTTTTTATATATATATATATATCTCCCTAAATAAATTAAAAATGACCAAAATCATCCTCATCATGCCATACATAATATACTTTGTTAGGGGAAAAAGCAAAAATGCTAGCATAACTAAAGTGTGTTGACAAACTTACACCACATGTTTTTAGACCAATAATTTTATCCCACAATTTACACATTTGAACTAATTTTGGTACAATTTTAGCCTAATTGTGAAATTAACGTCACGTGTGTGTCATATGTTTGATATTTCATGATTTTGTTGTATTTAAAAAGTAATAACTGCATATCTACCCCTAAAATTAGGATTTGAGTATTTTGACTGAATTTTAAAATTGATAAATACATATACCAGCCAAAATTAAAATTGAGCATTTTGACTTAATTTTAAAATTTGTTATTGCGTGTTTACCCACAAAAATTAGGAACAAGATACTTTGATTAATGAAACTGATACATGCATATCAACCCCTATATATGAGGTAAAATTGGGTAATTTCTCGTAAAGTTTCAACTGGTGTAAAATGGTTGAACTAATAAAATTTTCCATAAACTTTCAACTACAATAAATTCCTTTTACAAAAATTAAAAATACCGTTTAATAAAATAATATTGTATTTTAACTTAAACACTTATACCCATTTAAGATTTTGAATAAAATTAGATTCATGATTTTTTTTATAAAGTTTAGATATGCCCACTTTAATTTCAATAAAAAAATAACGAAGTGTTATATTTAAATAATTATATACGCAATTGTTTCAATTAATTAATTTAATAAACTTATAAATATTTTGTTCTATTGTAAAAAAATGTATTAAATAAACTATTTTATGAAAAAAAACCCCAAATTCCTTTCTTCCCCCCCCCCCCCCCCCCCCCCCCCCAACCTAGGACTGGGCGCGGGTCGGGTATTTCGGATTTTAGGTATTTTGGGTCGGATACCCGACCTGGCGGATATTGAATTTTCACACCCAAAATTCGATCAGTTTAAGCGGGTGCCCGAATTTCAGGCACCCAAAATTTTCGGGTATTTCGGATTTTGGGTTTTTCGATACCCGGAATTTCACATTTTTTTTATTTTTTTAAAATATTTATAAAAGTACTAGAAATAGAATGTTAGGCGGTTATTTTTTTTTTTTTTTCCCTTTTTTAAGCTTGAGCTGAATAATGAAAGAAAGGGATAAATTGTAATTGGGCTAAATTATAAACTCGGCCAATTTTTTTTTTATTCAATACCCGAATGGGGTCCCGAAATACCCGTTCGAATGTAAATGTAATACCCAAAATCTAACCCGAAATGTACCCGAACCCAAAATGTCAAAAAAAGCCATTTTTCGATCGCAAACGAAAAATACTCGATCGGGTGGGACGAGTCCCAAATTTCCCGACCCAAACGCCCAGTCCTACCCCAACCCCACACCTACCCTACCTCCTCCTTAATCAATTCCACGCACCATGGGTGTTTTTTTTATTTTATATCTGATTATAATTAATTAAGCTTAAAACACTCGGGTGTAATTTAAACCCCAAACTTAAATTTTATTATTCCATGAATTACTTCTATATTAGTCTACAAAACTATTTTTTTTATATTATTGTATGAATAATTTTATATTAAAACTTCAAAAAAATGTACTATATCACGAAATTAAATTAAAATTTTGCATAATAAACATAATACAAGGCAATTTGATACATGTTTTTCATAACATAACAAGAGAGAATCAAGCATAAAATCCACAAATACCCACCGTTCAGTGCAGAATCTCAGCAGATTCTCATATGATTTTATTACGTTTAAAATCTTGAAATTGGAAAAAGAAAGAACATTTATCATAAATAATAATTTACAAGAAAGACGAAAAGCAATAAATAAATCAGATTCCCATTTATCAGCATTAATTAATTTTAAAAGAAAAAGAAAAAGTGACAGCGTGAACAAAGAAAAATCTTTAGGTAGTTGTATTCCACCACCACCTCCTTTCCTCCCTAACCAAACCATTCTCCACCGTTTCTTTTTTCCATTTCATAAGCTCTTTCCAAATCCAAAATTAAAAAAACTCTTTGCCTTTTTTGATGAGAAACGTGGCATGGGCTGTAGATGAGAGAATTAATTGGCTATGAAGAAGCTTTGTGATCATCACCATATACATACAAGAGCTGTATCTATACATAAAATTGAAGAAAAGAGAGAATTTTGTTATGTTTATTTAATAATATGGAAGAATTGCCGGGTGCTTTAGGGACAAGTGCGAGCTTGGCTTTGAGACTCGGACAAGCTATTTTTGCTGTTGCTTCATTGCTTTTTATGTGTTTGGAAGTTGAATTCTATAGTTACACTGCTTTCTGGTAATTAATTCCCTTCTTTTTTAATTAATTTCTATCAAGATTGAATTTTTATTTGATTTTTGGATACCCTTTTCTTTTTAATTGCTTTTTGCTCTGTTTTTATAAGTTTCCTTGTTCATTATTGATAGTGATTATCTCTGAGCCTAAATAAAAGAACAACCACAAGAAAATAGCTAATCAGGCTGTATCAATTAATTTTTATAAGAATGAATTTTTATGATGATTCTTTGATACCCTTTTTATTTTGTGTGTTTATTGGTAATGATTACTGATTATATGTGGGTTTAGGGTTAATTAGATTAAAACAGGTCTCTTTCTTGTTTATGAATTTTATTTATATTTTTTAGTTTATTATTACAAAAGAAATTCAGCTTATATGTATGCTTGCATGGAATTAGACTGATCATTTGAAGGATCATAGGATTTATTTGATGAGAATTTTGCTTATAATTTTGGTTTTGTGTCGGTGGAACGAACGGCTGGTGACACCTACCATTTGACAATTTTATAAGGATTATTATTAAGAATCTAAATAATATGGGGAGCAAAGGTGAAAAAAAAGAATTATGGTCCACTTCAATTTTTGGTACCTTTTTCTTGACAAAATTGCATCTTTAACCTCATAAAATTGCACTTTTGGTCCCTTACACTACAAATTGCACTTTTGATCTTGATCCTTTAAAATAATTAGCACTTTTGATCCCATTGGATAGTCTTTACTTAGCACAGTTGATCTCATGGGATTTATCACAATTTTCCACTTTGGTCCCAAAGAAGGCGACATGACCAAAAGTGCAAAGAATTTTAATTAAAAATTGGGAAAAAAAATGCAGTTATGTAAGATGTGGGACCGAATATGTTGAAGGTCCAGTCCTGTGGGGGCTACAATTGCAATTATTCCTTTATAGTTTACAACTCTCAATCTGTTCAAAATTAGAATTTTTTGGGATTTGTATCTTTTTTTAGAATATTATTTATGTTTTAAGATAGGCTGGTACTACATGTCTGCATCACTAATCATTATCTTAAACATATTTGGTTGCTTAACCTTATTGTGACCTCTTATTAGATACAACTAATTTAGCAATTTGGCTCTTCAAACACTCAAACTGCTACTTGAGGAAAAGTTCTTTTTGGTTACACTAAAAATGGTAAAATAGAGTCCTTTAATTTAATGTGCAACTCTTAGTTTCAATTCTTTCTAATTGCAGCTTCTTGGTCACAATTATGGGCTTGATTATTCCATGGAGTTTGACATTGGCAGTGGTGGATGTCTTCTCGGTTTTCATTAAACGTCCAGCTCGTCAACCTGGAATGCTTTCAATTGTTGTCATAGGAGATTGGGTAAACATCTATACATTTTTCAAATTAATCCTTCATATATGAATATACTTGTTAAAAAATATTATATTTTTTTTTTATAGGTTCTGTCGTTTTTATCACTAGCTGCATCATGTTCAACGGCTGGTGTCACTAGTCTCTTGCTTGCTTCCGGAGGATTCTGTGGCGGAAAGTTGTGCACGAGATATCGACTGTCTGCTGCAATGGCCTTCTTGTCATGGTTTCTGTCGTTGACATCTGCCCTCTTCAATCTTTGGCTTCTTCCTTCTGTGTAGCTCAGCTCGTCTTCGTCCAATTCTTTGTTGTGGCTGGGCATACATATGTATGTATAAGTTACATTGGAAATCCCATGAAGGATGGATTTTGTTGTTTAGAAATTGTTATGTAGTATAATAGTATTGTTGTTCATTGTAGTCATAAAAGTGTACAGATTATATGCACATGCCCCCATGAAATTTGAAATAAAAGAGGGCAAGTTTTTAGCTTCATGTTATTCAGATGGGTTCATATTTTTCTAAACAAGATATGGAATCTGTGTTTGATTTCAGCTGTATTTAAATTCTACAGGCATTGAGAAATTTCGATGTGTAAAATAACTTGAGATGAATAATACAAAAAACCATTTCCTATGACTTGAACAAAATTCCCTCAAAATAGTCACCAACACTTCAACTATTTTCTTATATTTCGAACAACACATAACATTAACATACATATTAAAGGGATTTTGTACAAAATTTTGTAAAACACAAGAAGATTCTTTGCTTAAAAAATAACATAGGGTGTTTTTTTGCAGGTTTCTCAAAACACATGTGGGTATGATGTTGCCTCTCTATCAGGGCCGGCCCTGAGTTTTCCGTGGTCCTAAGTCAACTTTAAAATTGTGTGGCCCTCAAATTTTCACGTACAACAAAATTATGTTAATAACTAATACAATTTTTTTAAAGCAACGTAAACAAAATTATTAATTCGAAAGATAAGAAACAATTCAAATAATGAATAAAATATAATATCGCTTAGTAAAAAACATCGATAATACGAGATATAGTTTTATTTATTAAGAAAATGATTAAATTCCTGAATGAGAAATAAACACCTAAATTAATATTAATTAAATATAACTCTCCAAGTCTTTTTTGGAGCAAACTCACTAATTACACTTGCATAATCAGGGACCGAGCTAGGCGTTATTTTGTGGGGGGCGAAGTTTTTTTGGTAATGAAGTCGGTATTTTTTCGATGTTATGATAAAATAACAAAAACTAATTTAAGGTAAAGTGATACTAAGCTTTTATCCATCAAAAAACAAAAAATATATACTAGCAAGTTTTTCCAAAATTAACACTCAATACGGATGTTTAAAAAGCAATTCAACTGAACAAAAAAAAAATTGGTAGCAAACTTGATATATTTTTGATGTTCAAATAAAAGAAAAAACTAACTTAGAATACACTATAATTTTATCTAATAAAATGTGAAAAGTACTAGCAATTTTAAGAGTCTATTCAACAAATGATTCAAAAGATTGAAGAATGATAAGAAACTTACAACATTTTGTAAAGAAAATAATGATATAAAAAATAATAAAAATTAATAGTAATTTTTTTATATGTTAATTCATATGACTATATTAATATTAATATTTAGGTGTTAATCATATAACATTTTGACGATAATTGAAAAAGAATTGCAGTAGTTTGTAAAAATATGCAAAAGAATACAACCTCAGAGAGGGAAACGCATTAGTACAACCATTAAGCTAAATGAACATTGTTTATCAGATTTGATAAATATTATTATTAATATAAGGCCAAAATTTTCTACCTACTATTAATTTTTTTTGGGGAGGCCCTCGCCCATCGGTGGCCCTAAGCGACCGCATGTGCGGCTTATACTCAGGGCCGGTCGTGCTCTCTATGTACATATTTGTATATCGTACATCAACAATATATCCCTCTGTACATATTTGTTCTCAATTTTTTTTTTTAAATGATGAATATATCGTTACATCAAACACTATATCTGAATCGAATCTATTACATTGGTATCAGAGTTAACTAATTACAAATGTTAGGATTAAACAGATAAAATACCCACACTTCAAGGGAGTTGAACTCATGACCTCATGGTCATAAAGTCTCGTCCTTAACAAATTGGCTAAGGCCTCATCGGCTATTTGTGCTCTAATTTATTAGTGCTATATATCTTGGACCAATTTGATAAATATATACCACTCCTATACCACTTAAGTCCGAATGATCCAAAATAATGCTTAAATTTCCAAAACATTTAACCGTCGTCTCCCGCCACAATTTAATTCTCCCTCCTCATTTCCTGCACACAACCACCACCACCACCACCACCAACTCCAACTTTTCTTCTTTTTCTTCATACCAAACAATAAATTCATTCGTCGAAAAATGTCATTCAATGAGGCAACTCACAACCCTCCACGCCCAAATCATCCTCCGTGGACTCACCCACGACACCATTTCTCTCAGCAAACTAATTTCCTTCTGCGCGCTCTCCACTTCAGGGGATCTCCAATACGCATACGACCTGTTCGACAAAATTCCCCAACCAAATCGACATATGTACAACACCTTGATAAGGGCCTCTTGCAATAACAAATCATCAAATAAGGCAATTTTTCTTTACAAGGAAATGGTTTGTTCCGGTATTTACCCAAATGAGTTTACATTTCCGTTTATTCTTAAAGCCTGTGCCTTTCGGAAGGCGTACTTGGAAGGCGTTTCGGTTCACTTGCATGTTGTGAAATTGGGATTTTCCGAGCCTCATACAATCGTGCAGAATGGGCTTATTAATTTTTATGTTGGTTGTGGAAAGATTGAGTTTGCACAGAAAATCTTTGATTATATTGAGGTTAGGACTTTAGTCTCGTGGAACTCGATGATAGGTGGATATGCAAAAGAGGGTAAGTGGAAAGATGCTTTTTTTCTGTTTCGTAGTATGAGGGAAGAAGGGTTGGACCCTGATGGTCATACCTTTGTTAATCTACTCTCTGTTTGTTCTAAAACTAGTGATGTGGACTTGGGGAGGTTTGTTCATTGGTACATTGAGATTAATGGGGCTAATGTTGATGTTTATGTGCAAAATGCACTTCTTGATATGTACGCCAAATGCGGGAATTTGCTTACGGCTGGACTAGTTTTTAACCGAATGGTTAATAAAAACGTTGTTTCGTGGACTTCCATGGTTGGTGCATATGCCAAACATGGATTTGTAGAGTTAGCTAAGAGCATTTTCAATGAAATGCCTGTGAAAAATGTTGTTTCTTGGAATTCTATGATCTCATGTTATCTTCAAAATGGATTCTGTAAGGAATCACTACAATTATTTTACAGAATGTGTGATTCTGGTATGGTTCCTGATGAAACTACCATAACTAGTGCTCTTTCAGCTTGTAGTCAACTAGGCGATTTAGTTACCGGAAAGAAATTGCATGACTATATCCGTGATACTAGTGTTAAACCTACTGTTACTCTGTATAATTCCCTTGTAGACATGTATGCAAAATGCGGTTCCACGGAGATAGCTATGAATGTCTTTCTAAACATGCCAGAGAAGAATATTGTGTCATGGAATGTGATAATTAGCGCATTAGCCTTACACGGATCCGGATACAGAGCAATCGAGCTTTTTCAAGAGATGGAGGTTTGTGGGATACAACCTGATGCAGTTACCTTCAGTGGCTTGCTTTCTGCTTGTTGCCATTGCGGTTTAATCGAAATTGGGGGATATTTCTTTAACAAAATGAGCCGTGTTTATAAAATACCTTATGATATCGAGCACTATGCGTGTATGATTGATATTCTTGGCCGTGGAGGGTTGTTGAAGGAGGCACTTGAGTTGGTTGGAAATATGGAATCGAAGCCGGATGTAGTTATTTGGGGTACTTTACTCGGTGCTTGTAAAATTCATCGAAATGTTGAAATTGCAAGACTTGTCTTGAAGCAACTATTGGAGTTGGAACCGTATAAAGGAGGGTTGTATGTGCTTATGGGAAATATATTCTGTGAAGCTAAACAATGGGATGATATGAAGAAAGTGAGGAAACTAATGAAGGATTATGGTGTTAGAAAAAGCGATGCAGTTAGCTCTATTGAAATCGGTGGTTGCGTATATGATTTTATGGTTGATGACAAGAAACATGAAGCTTCTGATCTTATCTATGTCATGCTCAATCAATTGACGGATCACTTGAAGTTTGAAAATACGGAATGTTCGTGTTTAGATCATTTGTGATATTTATAGAAACTTATTGATGTGAGTCTCATTGCACTGAAAATCCTGTATCATATGTTACATTTGGAATGGCCTATTTGAAAGTTCAAATTTTCCATTAAATCATTGAATTATGCTGATTTAAGTTCAAAAGTGTGTGGATTGAAGATGAAAAATGAGGAGATGGTCAAGAAACTATTGTTCACTCTGTAGAAGCTTTGATTTATTAGGGATATAACCATACGAATGTACCATGGACTAAACTTCGTTTTATCGATATGTTTCGAATAGTTAACTATTAGAAACTTTTCAAACAATTTTCAAAATCATTTAAATAGAATCGATTGGTCCAAAACAATTTTCTTTTTTATTATGATGGAAACGTATGAGAATTTTGATCCGCGGTTTGTACCGTGAGAATTTTGTGTTGGCTTTGAGGGGAGATACATGTATGTTAGCCTATTGTATGGAATATTCACGTACATGTCCCTTAAGTTAGGAAAAATTACAAATACAATCGTTAAGATTTCAGTAATCACAAGAATATCCCCTACTGTTTGACGTTAGATATAGTTAACAGAAAATGTAAAAAACTTCAAGGGATACTGTTAGGCCTAATTCCTAAACATCAGCAAATATCTCTATTGTTAGGCCTCCACTTAATGATCAACTCAACTTTATTTAGATTGGTAAATGAAGCCCATCTAAAGCCTGATTCAGTTAACTTAAAAAAAATACTATTTAAATTTTGTCATTAAAAATCAATGTTGCTTCAGCTTCTGAAGTTTATTCCTATGTTGAAATACATACTCCTATAATATTTAGTATACTTTTTTCTTTGAAATATGCTTTGGAGATATTTTATGGCTTTTATATACATAACGTTATTTAAAATGCTTTAGTTTTGATAAGTTTTGATTTCACTTTTAACTAAAAATATAATATTGCATAATATTATATATATATATACTAGAAAAATGCACACGCAACACATTACATGTGTATCCATTTAATTAATATTTGATTTTTTTAATATGATGCATAATTATATTATAGATGTTGATATTAAAATTTATTATACATAATTTTATTTTCTTTATGTAATTCATTTGATACTTTATAAAAACTATAAGAGCTTAATATTATTTCTATAAATTGCAAACAAATATAGATTTTTACATTCTAAATATTTTACAATAAATAGATTTAGATATTTAATTATTATTTAATCTTACCGGCCAGAAACGTACAATATATGATTATATACTTATTATGTTTCCTAGTAAATTTACATTCTTAGTTTTTTTTTTTTATTACACAATTAACCATTTTCTTCAATGTCAATAATAAAATTTAATCCAATAATCTGCTACTATCTTATATGAGAAATATTAATTATTCACGTGGTTGAACTAAAAACTGAGTTTGAGGAGATAATATAGGAGAGATGTACATAACTTATTATTTATTTTAATTCAACTATACTTTTTGAGTTTGTTTTACTTATTTTACCTTTTATTTAATGTCAAAATAGGGTTATCATAGGGATATTTTAGTCCGACAAAAAGGTTGAGAAACACATACATACACAACATTATTCTTACTTTTATCATTGTAGACACGAGATAGAGATATACATATATTGTTTATATGTGGAAAACATGTATTATGTAGGATTAGTCTCAATATATGTGTTTAATAAACTTTTTTTTCTTACAAGAATCTATTGTAAATGATTTAACCTAAAAACAATATGTAAATTGAGTTTTAAGCTTTTAGCCAAAACAAACAAGAATGCATATTGAGTTGACTCTATGGTTATAAAATGTATATATGCATTAATATTCCAACGTTGTCTTGCCGGTTGGCAGGCCGACTCAAAGTACTTTTCATTATCTTCATTGCATTAAATTTGGCAAAGGAAATGTACTAACTAGATATGGTGGTTTCGATATTTCAATTCACAAATTAGCGAAATTGCTATTTTCTACACAATTGTTATTTTATTATTATTCCTTGCGCGGTGGTCAAATTTGAGAGAAAAAGTATATATATAATCAATCTTGAAAAATTAAATGCAGCTTCATAAATCACCATTTATACTTGAACCAATCGTGTACAATCTTAATAATTTCTGACAGCTAAATTGAGCACACGTGCATGCACCAAATTTTCGACTAGCTGTAGATCTTGTCCTCGGAATAAATAGGCAAAGATTTGTTTTCATTTTTCTGATATAAAAATATGTAATGCAATTAATTTTTAAAAACTCAAGTGAATTAAAAAGTCATTCAAAACTGTAATTTTTTACAAGACAACAACTAGAAACAAATATAATATTCATTGGGTTGCAAATTAATATGCCAAGGAACTATCAAACATTTAGCGAGTCTTAAAATATGACCTAAGAATTGTATTTTTGGTATTGAGTTTTATGTGAATTTCTATTTTTGATACAAAAAGAATGCATGTCAACACATTTTGTATCATAATTTAATAGATCGTTCCACATTTGGTATTGTCATTACTAAAGTTGAAAATACCGTCAAATTGGTGACGTGTCGTTAATTTAGTTTCAATTTGCAAATTAGTGTCATAACTTATGCTGGCTGACAATTCTACCGAAATGTTATTTGTCAACCCGAAATGTTATAGGGTAGAATTTTCAAATAGTATAAGTTATGGCACTAATTAAAACTGACTTAACCGCCACGTCACCAATTAGACGGTGATTCTCAAATTTAGTTAACGGCAGTACCAAATGTGGAACGATTTGTTAAATTATGATACAAAATGTGTTGACATTCATTTCTTTAGTACCAAAAGTAGAAATTGACATAAAGCTCGGTATCAAAATTGCAATTCTCACCTTAAAATATTTTAATACATATGATGAAAAAAAAAATCGATTTATCATATATTAACAGTATTGCTTTGTCAAAAAATATTGCATCGTTATCTTTCTATAGTCGGAGAGTACTCCTTTAATAAATGAAATCTCAACTAATATTTTTAGTTATATGTCCTAAAAACAATTAAAAGGTACCAATTAAAAGAAACCTATAGTGAATCATGTAATGCGATTAACATAAGATTATTTAAACTTTTCTCGTACAATGTTGTAATGACAAGGAAGCTTCGAGGAGGTGGGGTGAGGTTTATTGCAAGCATGTTGGCCCACCTTTTATGATCATTACATGAAATCTAAGCAATCACTTTATTTGAATTTAAAGTTAATTCACGTTGCCAAATGTATTTGGTCTGAAAATTAGCTGAAAAAGGTAAGATAAATCATAATTAGTAGTTGGACAAAAAGGCAGCATCACAGCTAATAATGCCTGCCTAAGATTCGGACAGAGGCAATAATATTACTATTATTTATTATATTTTATTAAATCAAGCTTAAGTTGAATTATCAAAAAAAAAATTCAAGCTTAAGTTTTTAAAACAATATTGCATGCAAGTTGCTTTCTCGGTAGGTTTATAACGAGTTCGTGAGTGAGATATTATTTGAAATGTTCCAATTATATTTCATTTATTCTTCGGCCAGACCAGATGTAATTTCTTATGTGTCCCACTCGATCATTCAATGAAAGTTGAAAAACCATACTAGAATTTTGGGACAACTTGTAAGTCACATGATCCAGTTAAAAAGTGCTAGCCATGTTTGACTTTATAAAAAATTTCAAACATATATAGAGGTTAAGTACGCCTAAATTTGAATTACAAAACAGAGTTTAAAAAAAAAAAAGATTCCCTCACTTTTTTATGCTTATCCATTCATTTTGGTGTTACAATTTACGATTCCATTGAAATGAATTTCTTCTCTAATGATTTACTCATGTAATTGCTCAACCCATAGAATGAGTTAACGTGTAATTCACAATCAAGAACGTAATTTTATCTTTTTTGCAACTATTTTCATCTCCCCATTTAATATCGGGCGGTGTAATATACTATGCAACATAAGAAAACAAAATGATCATTTAATTTTTTTAAATGAGGTAATGTGTGTATATCTATATGTTGAGACTAAATATTCCACATGGATTGAATAACAAGATTAAAGTTCACTTTAGAGGTCTTAGGCAATCCTCAATTCTTGAGCTGACTTTTGAGGTGAGTTAGACTCATGCTATTTAAGTAAACTTAGTCAAATCCATGTGAAATATAATATTGTATAAGAGCACAATCTAATGTGGGTTACCTCTTTCCATGACTTTTCCCTTGTTCACATGTTAGACTTATTTATTCTTTACCATACACTCCGCTTAAATAACAATGATTGTGTTGTCATCAATGGAGTCCAATTAACAAGATTTTTTTTTATAACAAAAAATATCATAACAAATTAAGACGAAAAATTTAACCAGTTTACAAGGAGATAACACCCATCACAAAAAAAACAGTAGTAGGAATATTACATGGACTAAACCGCTCAGTCCACTTCAAACTAAAAGTCCAAGTGACAAGATTTTGAATTTACACACATGTAGCAATTCGCAAGATCGGGCTTTAAAATATCACGTGTTGGTTTGCTTCACTCACACGTTCAGCTTGCCACACGTGAACATGCTTGTAGCAATTCATAAGATTGAACTTTAAAATATCACGTGTTGGATTTTCTTCGCCTACATATTCAGCTCGCCACAAGTCGTGTTGAGACAAATGCTCCACGTGAATTGAATAACAAAGAATAAGGGTCTATTTGGATAGGTTTTGGCTCGGTTTCGCGGGTCTCGGTTTAAAAAAAAATGGTTTGGGTGGTTTCGATGAAACATTTGAGACCTTATTTGGATGGGTTTTGTGGTTTGAATAAGTTGAAACCCCACTTGGATTGGGTTTGGATGTAGGGGCTTAAGGGAAAAGTAGGTGGTAGGTATCAAGTCAATGCCTTATAAATTGAAAAGTTTGAGTCTGAGTTTCTGAATAGATTTTTTATGGTTTTATGGGTTTGGCGAAAACTCATTTACAAGGGTTTTGACTCGGTCTCGCGAAACCGAGCCAAAACCCATCCACATACACTATAAGTTAGGTAGGTTCAATCCATTTCAATGGACTTACAAAACTCTTGTGAAATCTGATATTATAGTAGTATGAAATAGTAATAGAACATTATGCTCATTAAATATGATAAATTTGTTCAAGAAAATAAACACCTCCTTGTTAATATATAATTATAATTTTGTCACTGAATCGTGACCATTATGGTTCAGTTTGTGCTAGGTCTGATGTACTATAGTATTTGTTAGTATGAGGCAAGTGACCAATGAAAAATACAAAAATATTGAAAAATACAAAATGGAACCGCCCGTAGCTAGAGATCCAACAGCACGGATGATGACGGTAAGTTATTGTCGGGTTGTTGGGAATTCGGGTTCCAAAGATCCACTACTTGCTTGTCCGAAACTCAAAGCCCAAAAACCCAAAAAGGAATTTGTACAGTCCCATCTGTTTCTCTACGTGTCTTCCTACATGTTTCGCAGCGGAAAGGCACGCCAACTTGCCACGTTTTCTATTGCTATTTCCCATTTTAACAAAACTACAATTACTACTTTATAAGTTTTTATTTCTTTTATATTTTACTAGAAAAGTACACACGTGCGTTGCACGTGATTAACTAATTTCTATGTTAGTTGATTCATATATTATTTTTCATCAATTTAATTATTTATATACTGTTACCAAGAATTTAAAGTTGTTATTATAAATACTTAAATCAAAAACTTTAAAATAAAAAATGAACTATAATTACTAAGTATTTCTAATCTAAAACTGCATGTCTACATAATTATTATTCTAAAACAACCATTTGAACGAATGAACAATATCAAATTTTTTCTTCCTTGACATTGATATTTCCATCTAAACAATATTTTTTCCATCTAAACCAGTTTTACAGGTTTAACCCATTTTATTTTTTTTTAACTATTAACAAGTCTTGTTGGTTATACCTATCTTTTACTGAGTTCATTTATTTTCAATTACATGACTGATCCATTATTTAACTAATCTAACCCCATTTTACCAATTTTCCTCAATTTTGTCGAGTAAACCTGTTTTTACACTAAGTTTACCATTTTTTTGTTATTTTAACATGTTCTTTCATCGATTTCATTCGCTTTTACGTTGCGTTTAACATTTGTTTTTATGTTATTTTAATCCCTTTTTTCACCGATTACACCCACTTTTATGGTTTATCCCATTTGTTAATCAATTCACCAATTCTCTCTGCTTTAACTAAATTTTAGTCGATTTTACCTATTCTTATGCTAATTAAACTCATTTTCTCACCTATTTCACATTTTTTTTGCCAATTTAACTCATTTTTTGTTTGGTTCTTTCATCGATGTTACCCCCCCCCCCCTTTTGTTATCTCATGTTTAGCCAACATCATCATTTTATACCAGTTATCCATTTTTGCCGGTTTACCCCGTTATTTTATAAATTGCACCTTTTTTTTGTTTTAACTCGTTTTTCTTCTATGTAACCCATTTTTCCATTGATTTTACCATTTTTTATCATTCATATTTTTAATAGAATTTTACCAGTTTTCATCAATTTTAACCCTTCTATGTTTTGACTTACTTTGGCTTAAGCCAATTATAAGTTTTTCAGTTAAGTAAAAAATACTTTTTTTCAATTCATATAGCTCAAATGTGGCCTTTTATTTTTAGATTCTTTAATAAATGATAATTTCTTAAGAACTTTCAATAGAAATATCGATTTTACATGCTTTTATACTGAGTTAATCATTTTTTTTTTTTGTTATTTTAGCCCGTTCTTTCATAGATTTCATCCTTTTTTGTGTAGTTTATCCCATTTGTTAATCAATCCATGAATCCATCCATTCTCTCTAGTTTAACCCAATTTTAGTTGATTTTCACATTTGTTAATAAATTCACTCATTCTCTTCGGTTTAACCAATTTTAGTCTTATTGTACTTAACTTTTGCTTATTTAACCTATTTTCTCACATATTTCACCTTTTTTTTGCCAATTAACTCATTTTTTTGTTCTTGTTCTTTTACCCATTTTTTCCATTTTTTTATCCCGTGTTTAGCCGATGTCATTCATTCTTTTTACTGATTTTACCCATTTTTTTGTCGGTTAATCTTGTTATTTTTTATCAATTGGCACCTTTTTTTTTGCTTTAGCTCGATTTTCTTTCTATCTAACCCATTCTTCAATTGATTTTACCATTTTTATCATATATTTTTAATCGAAATTTAACTGTTTTTTCCGGTTTTAACAATTGTTTAGCCGATGTCATTCATTTCTTTTACCGGTTTTACCTTTTTTTGTCGGTTAACCTTGTTGTTTTATCAATGACACCATTTTTTTTGCTTCAACTCGTTTTTCTTTCAATCTAACCCATTTTCCCATTGATTTTACCAATGGACAACATCAATTCTTTTCTTTCTTGACCTTGATATTTCCATCTCAACCATTTTCACAGGTTTAACCGCTTTTTTATTTATCGATTTCACCAGTTTTACCTGTTATACGTGATTTCATCAATTTTCTGTTACTTGCTTAATCCATTTTTTTAAACAATTTGACCTGTTGTTACCAATTTTCCTCAATTTTGCCGAGTGAACCTATTTTATCGATTTAAACCGCTTTTACACTGAGTTTTTTTTTTTTGTTATTTTAACATATTCTTTCATCGATTTCATCCGTTTTTACACTGAACTTATCATTTTTTTGTTATACTAAATCGTTCATTCATCGATTTTACCCATTTTTTTGGTTTATCTCCCTTGATAATCAAGTAACGTATTCTCTTCGATTTAACGAAATTTTAGTTGATTTTACTTATTCTTTTGCAGATTAACCTATTTTCTCACATATTTCACCTTTTTTATTGTCTATTTAAATCATTTTTTTATCTTGTTCCTTCGTCGATTTGACCCTTTTTTTATCACGTGTTTAGCCGATATCATTCACTTCTATCGATTTATCAGATTTTTGTCAGTTTACCATGTTGTTTTATCGACTGCACCATTTTTTGGTGCTATAACTTTTTTTTCTTCGATCTAAACCATTTTTCATTAATTTTACTATTTCTTATCATATATTTTTTAATCGAATTTTACCCATTTTTCAACGGTTTTAACCAATTCAGTGTTTTGAGTTCTTATTGGTTCAAGTCCATTTATAAGTTTTCAGTTAACTTAATAGTACTTTTTTTATTCATATAGCACGAAGGTGACTTAAATTTTTTTTTTTGATGAGGTTCTTTAATTAGTGATAGTTTTTTAAGAACTTTCCAAAGAAATATCGATTTCACCCGCTTTTACACTGAGTTTATCTTTTCATATTTTTTTATATTAACACGTTCTTTCACCGATTTTATCCTTTTGTGGTTTACCCCATTTATTAATCGATTCACCCATTTCCCCCGGTTTAACACAAAATTTAGTTGATTTTATTACATTTGTTAATTAATTCCTCCATTCTCTCTAGTTTATCCCAATTTTAGTCGATATTGCTTATTTTTTTTTTGCTGATTTAACCTATTTTCTCACCTATTTCATATTTTCATGCCAATTTAACTCATTTTTTTTGCTCTTACTCCTTATTGATTTGATCCCTTTTTTTTTCTTCTTATTATCCCGTGTTAGTTGATATCATTCTTCTTTTTTTTATCGAATTTACCTGTTTAATGCGTTGTTCTATCAATTGCACCATTTTTTTTTTGCTTTAACACATTTGTCTTCTATATAACATATTTTTCCATTGATTTTACCATTTTGTGTATCATATATTTTAAATCAAATTTCATCTGTTTTCATCGATTTTAACCATTTCTATGTTCTGACTTTATTTTTCTTAAGCCAATTATAAGTGTTTCTGTTAACTAAATAGTACCTTTTTTTTATTAATATGGCACGAAGGGGCATTTTTTTAGGTTATTTAATAAGTGATAACTTCGTAAGTGCTTTCCAAAGAACTATTGATTTCACCCGCTTTTACACTGAGTTTACCATTTCTTTTTTATTATTCTAACTCGTTCTTTCACCGGTTTCACCTATTTTTTGTGGTTTATCATTTTTTCCACTCTCTTCGGTTTAACCCAATTTTAGTTGATTTTATCTCATTCGTTAATCAGTTCACACATTCTCTCATGTTTAACCCAATTTTTCTTAAGCCAATTATAAGTGTTTTTGTTAACTAAATAGTACCTTTATTTTTATTAATATGGCACGAATGTGGCATTTTTTGAGGTTATTTAATAAGTGATTATTTCGAAAGTGCTTTCCAAAGAACTATCGATTTCACCCGCTTTTACACTGAGTTTACCATTTCTTTTTTATTATTCTAACTCATTCTTTCACCGGTTTCACCTATTTTTTGTGGTTTATCCCATTTATTAATCATTTTTTCCACTCTCTTCGGTTTAACCCAATTTTAGTTGATTTTATCTCATTCGTTAATCAGTTCACACATTCTCTCATGTTTAACCCAATTTTAGTCGATTTTACTTATTTTTTTGTGGATTTAACCTTTTTTCTCACATATTTCACTTTTTTTTTGCCAAATTAACTCATCTTTTTGTTATTGTTCTTTTATCAATTTGATCCGTTTTTCTTATTATCCCGTGTTTACTTGATTTCAGTTTTTACCCGTTTGAGGAATATTTGACTGTTAGGAATTTAGCTAGATAGAAATCAATATTTTTCTTCAAACATCTAATAATGGCAAAAATTAGAATTTGTATATATTAAATATATATATATAAACGATAATAAAATTTGTTAGTCCTCGTATTAGTTTCCGTAAGCAACTTTCTAAATTCCTATCTTTTTTTTAACTTCACCTACATTATTAAGTCCACCAATTTTATGTATTGTCCAATTTTTATTTTCTTGTATTTATTATTATTTTAATACAACAGTGTTTATATTAAAGTAGACTTCTTTTTCATGTAAAAATATATGATTATTCAATTATTTTATTTATCATTTAAGTAGGGGTATATTAGTCATCACAAAAAAGGGAAGAAATTCTCTTTGCCAACCCATACTTTTATATGTATAAAATAAATATAAATATATAGATAAGTAAAGAAATTAAGCATCATATAACACCAAAATATATATATATATATATATATATATATATATATATATATATATATATATATATATATATATTATAATTTATAAGTCTCCTCTGCACAACACAACATGATTTTATTTAGAAGATATTTTATGTAATAGAATATCATTTGTTTTGTTAATGAAGTGTCATGTCTGTTTGACTATGATTGTATCTGTTCTTTTCATAATTAAATAACTATGGTTGTATTTGTAAATCGAAGATACTACTAAATTAATTAAATACACCTAAGTTAGAAACATATTAATTAAATTAAGTTAATATGTATAAAGACTAATAATAGTAACTCAAGAGGAGGTCAAAGTCTTGCAAAATTTTATTTTTATTTTAATTTTTCATTCACAAGCTTAGAAGTCAAAATTACATTAATGACGAATGGAATAATGGTAAAATCACTATCATGAGGACTTGAGATTTTTCTGGTCACATAGTGATGAGTATTGGTCAATTGAGTGATAAAAATCAGCCAACGAAAATAAAGGTAAAGATACACTATTCAAGATATATTATATATGCTTGTTATATTTATCAAATAAGAAAACAGCTAATAGCAAATTACTCTCATGATTTACTTTAATATCAATTTATCCCCGTGTCATAAATAAAAGTATATGATGCTTTTGTGCTATGCTGCCTCGTTTTTATTTTTACATATTTACAAGATATAAGGGCATCTCCAATGGTTACACGGGGCTCCGGCAGGGGGAGCCCTGGGGCTCCCCCCAAGCCTCCATCCGAGCCCTGCCTGCTGTCTCCAATGGCAGGGCTTCAAAATGGAATTAGTTCCATTTGAAACAATGTCCACTCTCACCTATAATTCTAGTTTTTTTTTTTAATATTAATATTAATAATACTAATAATAATTTTATTAATATAATTAAATTAATAATAATATTTAAAATATTAAAATTAAAGAGAGTAAATAATCACGAAATTAAAATTCATACATAATAGGAAATACAATAAACAAGAAAAGAAATACAACAAACAACATAGGAAACAAGAAAGGAATTATAATAAAATGTTAAGTTAAGTTTCTTAAATTATAATATTCTAAGTTAAAACAAATTAAAGTTAATTTTTTAAAGACTAATAAATTTCACACAATAATAAATTAATGTTAAGTTTCTAAAATTAAAGTTAAGTTCATTTAAATTTACATTTTTATTAATTAAAACTTACATTTGTTTGTTCTTAAAAAAATTTAATATTACATTTTTGAATGAACATAATGTTTCTCCTTAAAAAAAAAAATATTTCTCCTTCATGCTTTATACTACTAGAAGCTCATTCAAAAATGATCTTCAAACCAATGTGAGATAATAACTTAATCTACAAAGAAGAAATTATCCCACATTAATTTGAAGAAAGTGTTATGGTGTACTTCTATAGTATAAAACATGAAGAGAAATACATGTAGATGCATAAATTTTTACTTAAAAATAATTAGTTTTAATTTATTAATCTTATAAATTAATTAAAGAAAACAAACAAAAAAAAAAAGAAATCATTGGGGCGCGTCTGGAACACGCGCCCCTATTCGGGGCGCTTTCCAGACGCGCGCCTGGGGTTCTGGACAGGGCTCCCGCGAGCCCTGCCCCGAGCCCCGGGCTCCCCCTCCGGCAAGCCCCCGCCCCCAACCATTGGAGATGGTTTTTTCCCGGAGACTCTAGCCCCCCCGGCCCCTCCGGCACCATTGGAGATGGCCTAAGGTTCTCATTATACAATATGATAAAAGGTTCAAATGTACATTAAAAAATATATTTTAAAAGTAGGGTTGGATTGACCATTTTTATATTAAAATGAAATTTTAGTTGCATTAATTATAGAGCGTTGTGTAAAATGTAAAACTCTAATTATTATATTTGAAAGGAATACCATATATCTATTTTTATATGATACGGAGATAAATTAATTATAAGATCGTACTATCTCATGGATATATTGGGCCTGTTTGTTTGGCGTTTGGGAAAGTAGTTTGGGAGAGTAGTGGAGGTTTGTGAAATAATCTCGATTTGCGTAATGTTGTTTGTTTGGGTTTTGAGAGAGTGGTTTGAGAAATAAAGTAGGTGTAGGTATTTTTGGAAGAGTTGGGTTGTAGGTGTAAGATGTGTAAGACTTTATGTCAAATCATGTTTGTTATGTGAGATAAATTGTGTAAGATATATGTTACTTTATGTCAAATCAAAATAGAGTTTGTATAGGTTTTATTTAGAGATAAGAAAATTGTTGTTTGTTTGGCTTTTGAGAGAGTAGTTTGAGAAAATTAATGGATGAAAAATTTATTTCGGAAAATAGAAAACATGTTTGTTTGGCATTTCCCAAACACGAAAAAATTCTGGGAAACGCCAAACAAACAGGCCCATTAACTTTACGAAAAACCTAATAAGAAAACATAAAATAAAAAAGATTAAATGATTGTTGTTAGGTGATGCTGCCGACCCACCCTAAAAATAAGTAACCCCACCATTAATTCCCATTACCTCACTTGAAACGATTGATTTGATATCTCCTCTCCTCTCCATGTAAATTTCTTTAAATTAAAGACTTCCGAGTCGTCGTCGTTACATAAAAATTTGTCTTTAGTGACTTGTCAAAAAGTATTTCAAACTTTTGGGTGAAAAATGGGAAATCACTTTTCTAAGATACATTTTGAACCAATATTTTTTTCCACTCAACTTTCTACCATTACTATTTTTAGATATCGAAAGTGACCACTGCTGTGCATAAACTAGTGGAGAATAAAAATATGGCCCAACGAATTCTAATTTTTAACACGAGTTTAACCATATATATTAATAATTTAATGTATAATTAATCCACCATAAAATTAACACACCACCAACATGTTTCCAAACATTTTTTCTAAAAGATATTATTGAGAAAACACTTCGGGGAGCCCATCTTAGTTTTTCAATATCCAATTTTGAACTTGAAAATCGTGTCCCTAGTTGCTTAATAATTTAGTTTGATTTGGATCAATATAAAAATTTAAGCTCGATTCACAAAATTAATACAGATCTTTTGAAGATGATCAACTTGATTTAGTAACTAAAAATAGCGGAACATATATAAATGAATACTAGTATTGAATTTTACTCTTTTTGTCTCATTTATTTTACTTTATTTATTCTCTACATGACATTTTAAATTCGAGTTAAAAGAATATGAAACTTTATGGCAGCTTTACACTTATGCTTGCAAAAGTAGTAGTAAAAAAACTTATGGTGTCAAATAATTATTTCTTGTGAGGGGTTCACACTTTACAAAATGAAGTATTACTATTTATAGTAAGATATATAGTTGGTACATATAGAGTCCGTATTTAAACTTTTCTTAGGTAAAATCTCAAACTTCATAAAAAATCTAACTAAATCTATGTATTTTGGAACATTCCAAAAATGGAATAAGAGTAAGATATTTGGGACATATAGAGAAAACATTTAATTCAAATTAAAACATATTTACACTTAATTTAGACAAAAATCTCAAACTCTATATAAAATCTGACTAAATTTATGTAATATTTTCTTCTGTCCTTAAATTTTGTTCTCTTTGTTTATGACATATGTGATGATGTTTTGAGTAAAAGTTGAAAAAAAAAAATTTAAATATTTTTATCCTTAAAAGTATTGATTGAAAATTAATAATGTCAAATCAATAATACTTTATATGAAATAATATTTTTAGAAAGTAATTTTATTTTATGAAAAAATATTTTTGTTAGGATATTCTTAGAAAGAAATATGAGTTGACATGAAGATATCTATTCAACTTAATTTCCATAATTTTTACCCGTAACTTTCACCACTTTTATGGAACACATACACCACAATTACTGCACAGTGAATAATAACCACCGAAGAAGAAAAGGACAAAGCAAGTCCCATTTTCGTAATTTATTCGAAAACAAAGGTCATACTACAAGGACACAGTACTCCCTTGTACAATCTGTCACCCATAAGTTTACAGGTTGGCATGTACCCTGCCCCCTGATCGGAAAGAAACACCCTCTCTTTTTTATTCAATTTTTCCTGCTGACGTGTAGTCCTTGTTCAATTCTCCATACTACCCTTCCTCGAAAAATATAAATACACACCTTCACACAAACAACTCTTCAATTTCATTTCAACCGTCAAACAAACTAGAGAGAGAAAGAATTAAAATAAACCAATTAAAAAGGAAACGAAGAATATGGGTATATGCAGTTCTTGCGATTCAACCAATGTAGCTACGGCTAAATTGATTTTAGACGACGGTACCTTACAGGAATTCCCCTACCCCGTCAAGGTTTCTTACGTTTTGCAGAAGAATCCGTCGCGTTTCATATGCAATTCCGATGAAATGGACTTCGACGACGTCGTTTCACCGGTGAGCGATGACGAGGAGCTTCAGCTTGGTCAGCTTTACTTCGCTCTTCCTTTGAGTCGGTTGAAGCACCGGTTGCAGGCTGAGGATATGGCGGCGTTGGCCGTGAAAGCCAGCTCCGCTCTGGCAAAGAGTGGAGCTGAGAATTTCCGGAGTATTCTTGTGTTTTCCGATGAGAATGTTACGAAGACGAGAAAGGCGGCGGCGGATGGCGGCAATGTTGGTGGATCTGGGAGGAGGCGGAGGAGGAGTGCCTCAGATGGGGGGCAACGGGGGAAATTCACGGCGAGGTTGATTGCGATCCCTGAGTAGTAAGGGTATTTTGGGAATTCATTTTGTAAATATAAATATATAGCGTAAAAGGAATTGAGACATTGAGTTGAGTGTAATTACAAAAAGCTACTCTCTGATTATGAAAGACAATTAGTGGGTGATTGAAATCGACATTCTTCTTGTCTAATTACAATTTTGTCCCTCACTCTCGGGGGTTGATTATACATTTCTTTCTAGTAAAACATAAAACATTAAAAAAAAATTAATTAATATTAAATTAGAATTAGCTACGGTTTGGTCCAAGATCTTTGAAGTTTTTGGAGCTTCATTTGCCAGTTGATCACACATTTATGTTTGATAATTGATTAGTTAAGAATTAAATTAAAAGGAAATATAGAGATGTCATGTGAAAAGGTATAAATATAAAAGGATAAGATGCCAATCTAAAAGTAAAGGGCATGGGTCATTCATCAGCATACATTGTGAAACATTACTTGCAGTGTACGGTACTTCTGTAGATAGGTATTAATTATTAATGTACAGACAATGGAAACGATAAACAACAATACAAAGTTCCAATAATACGACACAAAGATGGAGATTACAAGAATAAGCGTCACCAAAAGATTATCATATCATACATTGTCCTTTTCTATCTTTAGTAAAAAAAAATTATAGCTGTAGCCTGTGGTGACTGAGATCGGATCAAGCTTCAGGATCGGTTACCTATTATTTGGAACTGAAATTAATCTGAATTCGACACCCAGCAATTTGATTTATTAGGATTGATTATAGTTGATTAGAGATTTGATTAATCTAATTCGATATTCCACAAGATTGAACGAATATTAATCTAAGCTGGTTCCATACATTAAAATTAAAAAATTCGACCACAAATAATAGAAAGATGATATGTATAAGACCTAAGTTAGTATTTTACTCATTACCTTTTTCTAAATTTATTAATACATTAATATCAATAACACCATCGATATCCACAAGATATGTTAAAGTCATTTGAATCAATTGATTAAATGTATTGAGAGTCAAACCTTTTTTTTTTAAGTTGGAAGTGGGTGAATTATACGCAGAAAGCTTGAATACGTAAGCTAGCTAAGTAAAATTATTATCTAACAAACTTGCACTAGAAAATAGAATTAAACGCAAAAATATCCCTCGTGCTTATCATAAAGAAAAATGCATTTGCCTCCTCTTAGACCACGATGTGCTTCATTTACTATAAGTGCGAGTATTCTTTATGATTTGTATGAAAAGTAACAATTATATATTATAAGCCACTTAAAAAATTACAAGTGATGTTTTTAAGTTTTACTCTAGAGAAATATATTAGTGAAATTTAGAAGGCAGTGATTTTACTAGATCTTAGAAATATGAGAATTCAGCGGTTTAGAACTGAATCCAGCCAAGACTCAACAATTTTTTAGAATTTGATAAGATTTGGATCCATTTAGAACTCAATTCGACTCAAATGAAGCCTAATTTGAGTTTGGGGCAGATCGAACTTGAATTTGAATCATTAATAACATTGAGTTTAACTCCCATTAATGCAACTTTCTTTAATTTAATATTGTTTGGTAATAATTTATTATTTTTACTTGGACAATTATTAAAATAATTTATGATATAATGCTTGATGACGAATGTATTTAAAAAAATAGAAGGGATAGTAGGTTTTAAAGAAAGGTTAAAAATGCATTAATTCAAAAACGGTCGGTAGTTAGTCTTCAACTCTTGTAATTACAGCTGGAACCGCGTAATTAATAATATTAGCTAGCCTAGGTTGATATGCATAGTCCAAAATAATCTATTCACAGTCTGATGACGCTGTCTGTCAATTTTCATGATTCCACCTCATGTTCATTTATTGATTTTTTAGGACTAATTTCACATGGTTTCCTTTGTTCATAGATAGGTCAACTTTTACTCCAAACTGATTATGAGCTTCTCTTTCCTCGAAAATCTGATTAGGTGTTTGTAAAAATAATTTTTGCTTAAGCTTCTTATAAAATAAGCTGGTTTGACCTCATAAGCTAGAAGCATGTCTTGAACAACTTCTCCAGTTGGATGGCACATTTGAAATTAATGAGAAGCTGATTTCTAAAGTTTGAGACAAATTTGTCCTCATGAATTATTCAATATTCATTCCGAAATAGCCCTGGTCGTTTTATAACATAATAAAACGTCTTCTTTCTCATTTTTCTTTTTAATGTACAACAATAATTTTTTAATTGTCATTAACAAGTTTTCTTGTTAATCTTGACGTGTGCTAGAAACAAATAGCACAATAATCCAAAATGATAGTTTAATAACAACTTTATAATAAACTATATAGTGTAAATATCAAATTTTCAATACATATAATTATATACATATAAGATTTTAAACTAAGGCAAAAGTTGTTACTTTAACGAGGGTAAATTCATAGGAAATCATAAAAATAAGTTGAACTCATATCTTTTGTCTCAAACACTACTCAAAGTGTTTTAAGTCTCATTTATAATGAATTTGCAAACACTCCCAACTTATTTTTATAAGTGATTATCTTGAACTTAACACACAACCTCCAATTTCAACGTTTTCAATAGAGATTGCAAACACACCCATAGTATAAGTTGACTCAGTTTAACTTCTTTGCAACTTAATTTACTGCAAATTTTAAATTTAACTTAATTTATTTTAATACACTATAGGGGAATATTATGTAGCCACATTAACATAGGGAAATTCATTTCATAAAAGTCAACACTAGTTGACGTGCAATTGATTGACATGATGTAGTTGTTGTTTGCAGTTGTCACACATGACCAAGAATAGGATTTCAAAAGTAAAGAATGCCAATAAGATATTTATAATACATTAATACTCCTTTCTTTCCATTTATTTTACTCTCTTGGTACGGTCAACTGGTTAACTTGATTAAATTTATAAAAATTATAATAAATAATTAATTAATATATTTCACTAATAAATTGATAATATTATATGACACCATATATATTAATATTTAAAAAGTTTTAATACAAAACAAATATGAATAATTTAATATGATAAGTCACTTAAAAGATCGAAAAATTTGATCAGGTACGATAGTAAGGGCATCTCCTATGTTTAGAGGGGAAGTTGGATTTAGATTTAGGGGGGTGAATTTACCAAGTAAAATGAATAGAGGGGAAGAAAATGCAATAGCCCCTTGAATCTTTCACCCACCGCTTGAA
The DNA here is from genome assembly GCA_034814905.1 of Penstemon davidsonii. Taxonomy (NCBI): domain Eukaryota; kingdom Viridiplantae; phylum Streptophyta; class Magnoliopsida; order Lamiales; family Plantaginaceae; genus Penstemon; species Penstemon davidsonii. The sequence continues at coordinate 14,822,459 of JAYDYQ010002688.1, forward strand.
GCGGTGAGGCAAGGCATTGTGGCAAGGCAACAATGCCTTGCCTCACCGCTCGCGGTGGCCCGCCCCTTGTCGGCCACCTGTTGATCCATTTTTTTATTTTTTTTATTTTATTTAATAAAAACCCTTTTATTTAAAAAAAAAAAAAATCTTTAAAATACCTTGTTAAATAAAATGTAACTCTTATTTAATCTTAGTTTTATTTAATTTGTGTACTATTTTTAAAAAGTTAATTTTAGTATAAAATTGTAACTCTTATTTAATAAACTCAAATTTAATTTATTTTGTTTTATTTTAAAATAAATCCTTAAATTTGTGTATTATTTTGGAAAAGTTAATGTCAATATTAAATTATTTTTATTATTCCCAAATCATGCCAATCAAGTATTTAATTGTTGTATTATTGTGTACCAATTTTAAAATCCTTTTAAAAAGTTAATTATTAGAAACTCAAATTTAATTTAATTAATAAAAACGAAACCTTAAAAGAACTTAATGAAGCTTACATATGATTCGTTAAATTAAAAACGATATAACCCTAACAATTATATAGTGAAACACTTGGGTGAATAGTTAGACATCTAAAATAAATACGATTACATATGATCGTCATTTGGACCGTGTATTGCCCACACATGTTCAACTAAGTCGGTTTGGAGTTATTGGTTGTCAACTATTTAATTGTTGTATTGTTGTGTTTTTTTTAAAAAAAAATGGTTGTCAAGTATTTAATTGTTGTATTATTGTGTACCAATTTCATTTCTTATTATTAATAAATTATATCTTATTGTTATTTATTATTGTTTAATTTTATTATTATTGCTATTATTATTATTATTATTATTATTAAGTGATAGTGGGGGAAATGAGAATTGAAATTAAATGGAATTGATAGATTGAATCATTTGAGATGACTTATAAAAAAGAAAGGGGAAGCTGGACTTGGAATCTGAGGGGAAGCTGGACTGAGTGAGGGGAAGCTAGACTTGAGCTGAGGACATCACTGGAGATGCCCTAAATAGAGCAAAATAAGTGAGTCGGAGGAAGTAATTGTGCCAATAAGCTGGCATTAGGAATTAAAATTAAGCTTACGTCTTCAAAGACTAGCTTTAGGCTTTAAAGATTAATGATCATTAACCATGTCATATCAAGAGACCCAAATTACGAATAATATGTATGGATCCACGTTAGAACCAAATTGCGAAAAATATATATGGATCCGAGTTGCTTTTTTTGTTTTGATTTCGAAAAATTGCTTTGGTTGTTCCAACAAAATATTTAAGGCACGATTTGAATTGGACTTGGATGTAAAATTTTGAAGGTCTAATTTGAAATTTTGAAATACAGTTTAAATTGAGTTTAATTATCATGGTTTAATGAAAAAAAAGTAGGTGGTTATAGAAGAAAAAAGATATATGGAAAATCAGGTTTTGTAGTGTATTAGATTTCTATATGATGAATGGGTAGGGACCTGAATAGTCGGGAAAAAGGAAAAAAAAAGGGTCTCATAACATATGGTCGCTGACAAGTCTGCTTCATAAGTTTTTGAACTGACAATTTTACTCCATTAGTCATAAAACTGAAGTAAATTTGAAATATTTTCGGCCAAACTGAGAGCATGAGCCTCATTCTCAGGCTTATGAAGGTGAATTAAATAATTTGACAGTGATTTTTTTTAAAAAAAATGGAAAAAAAAGTTAATTTGCGCATTACTTACCCAACCAAAATCTGATTTTTGCTTTAAGAAGGGCTTCCAATCGCGATTTTGGGACAAAAGACTTAATATTTTTTTCTTGCTCTTCCTAGTCGCTATTTTGGAATAAAAATTAAAAAAAGAATCATTTTCTGTCCAAATCCTAGTTGAGTTTTTGGAATAAAAAAATTATGATCTTCCTAATCGCAATTTTGGAGAAAAGGAAAAATAAAAAAAAAATACCAACAACATATTACTAAAAATTATCCCAAAATCACTATTAGAAAGAGCAAGAAAAAATATTAAGTTTTTATCCCAAAATCGCGATAGGAGCTCTCCTAACATGGCTCATGTGCCACGCACATGACCCATATTAAATCCTTCTTTTTTAAAAAAAATTACGGTAAAAAAATTTCAATTACAATTCATAAGCCCGAGAGTGAAGCTCATTCTCTCAGTTGGGCCGAAAATGTCCCAAATTTACTTCAGCTTGTGACTTATGAGATAAACTTGATAGTGGCCATAAATTATGGGACTAATTTTGCTATATTTCCTAATTAGTCTAACATAAGATAAAAGTAGACACAAATGAGTTTTGGGAGATAATGGAACGAGACCTGAGACAAGGGACAACCTAAGGAGCCTCAACTTGTCTTACATACCGAACATCGTTTAATCATATTTAACGATTTTGATCAAATTACTTGAAAGCAACTTATTATTTGCAGTTTTATTAGAACTCTATTTTCTAATTATATCTATAATTAAGATTCTGATATCGACAATTAAAATTAAGTACTCAACTTGTGACATAGATTAGACACGTTTTTAGAAAAAGTAATGGAGCAGTTCACTTAGCTATAAGTAAATTCTTTGTAATTTTGTAGATATATAATAATGTTCTCCCAGTTGATATTTTTAACATTGTACTAAACTTTCTGATTGATTTTATAATATAATTTATTTCTTAAAAAAAATAAAGATTTTAGAAAATGAATGGATAAGGCAATTAGTATTTTATGACTAATAGCATACACGTGATAAAACTAGGTAAAGCAAAGGTGGAGAAATTTTTGGGCACTTTTCTTCACATGTGTGTATACAAATATCTAACTTTATACTCAATTTGTTCATACAAGTTGAAGTATTTGTCTAATATATATATCCCCATCCAAAGTGTCCGCCAAATATGTAGTGGAATTTAATGGGCAAACTTCTAATTATTATTCAATAGATATTTTCCATGCAATAATATTAGTGGGACCCTCTAAAGTTAGGCTTTTTCTGGTTTAAAATTGTGTGTTCAATAAATGTAACTTTTACTCAAATGGCATTTAGTTAACTAAGCAGACTTGCTTATTATAAAACGTGTGCTTGTTTATATTTATTTTATAAATTGTTAATTATCTATGTCACAGGCTCAAAGTGAAACTGATTACCGAATAAAACAATTAGTAAGTGTATACTTTTTCCCATTATTTCATGTCTTTAAGATAATTAAAGCAATCTTCAACGATGATTTGATAAAAAAAAGAAAAAGTGACATCATATCATAGGTAATGATTAAAAACTTAATCTTCTTGATTTCATCCAATGACAATCGGCTGCTCAAAGTGGAAAAGGTAGAATTAATTGATCAATCATGCATCAATTGAAATAATTTGTTGAAGATTTTTGTCAAAGAATATTCACCAAAAGTCAAGGAATTCCTAAATTGAATTTGTTGTCACAAATGCATGCATTGGCCTGGTAACATTAAAGTAATAAAAGCCACTTAGTGAAAAATCATTTAGAATTTTTAATGTAAGACTCGACCATCAAAATGCATGTCTGGAAGTACAGATTTCTTTGAACTGGTCTTTTAAATTTCTCCGGTAATTTAATTTCACAATCTTGAATTGATTATGGAGATCTTGATTATACAATTATTTTAAATTGTTATGTTGTAATTAAGTAGATAGCGAAATTATGTTTGTTATCTGGCTCCATGTCTTTTTCGAACTCATGGGCCTGTTTGTTTGGCGTTTCCCAAAATTATTTCATGTTTGGGAAATATCAAACAAACACGTTTTCTATTTTCTAAAATAAATTTTTGACCTCTCAATTTTCTCAAATTACTCTATTAAAAGCCAAACAAACAACAGCTTTATTATCTCTAAACAAAACTTGTACAAACTATATTGACATAAAGTAACATATCTCTTACACAAATTATCTCACATAAAAAGCATGATTTGACATAAAGTCTTACACATCTTATACCTACAATCTAACTCTTCCAAAAAAATCTACACCTACTTTATTTCTCAAACCACTCTTTCAAAACTCAAACAAACAACATTATACAAATCAATATTATTTCACAAACCTCCATTACTCTCTCAAACACCAAACAAACAGGCCCTATAGTTTCTTATCTAATGAAAATGGAATAACTACGTTCAAAATTAAGTTACTTGAACTGAAAATTAGTTGTTGTTTGACACTTCCAAGTACCAAAATCCTACATTGTACATGCAAAATCAATTAAACTCTTCACACGATATAATGTACTAATTGTTCTAAGGCAGACATTCCATGTAATGTATTAGACAATATCACATTCATTTTCTTTATAATTAAATCAATAATTTTATGCAATTATTGACTAACCTTGTAGACTATATTGTAAGTCAAACGCATGGAACCCTAATTTCTAACATACTATGTAGATTAATCAAAGAATACCTAATTATGATTGAGAAATTACTAATTGAGTATTCTTATTGCACATTTCGAAAAGTAATAGTTAATCAAAGAATACCTAATTAAGATTGAGAAATTAGTAATTGAGTATTTAGTACACAATTCTTATTGTAAAATGAAGAATGACGTATTCCTTTGATACATGTGTCCAAATCAGATCTAGATAAAGCTATATGTACACCAAAAGCAAATTCTTCTACGTATTTTTCAAAAGAATCATGAATTTCATGAGACCACTTGGATATTTTGTATAATCTACAAGTTGTTTGTTGAAATATCCTAGGAGTCAAAGCAAAATCTATACTCTACATATGTGGCTGTTCGAGACCGATACATACGCGTATTTGAGCATCACGTGAAATTTTGAAATATTCATAAATTAAAGATACCTAAATTATAAATTAAAGATACCTAAATTCCATTGTACGTGTTTGTTTGGGCTTTTCTAGAATGATGCCCATAAACATAAGATTAAGATGTCAACGTACTTCGCCTCACCAATACTTTGGGCCTTACTTTTGACAGGAAAGGAGATTGATCACAAATTAGGGCCGTTTTCAAATTCTACCACCATCTCTTTTAGTTTTTTAGGCTTTTCTCAATTTAATATTTTCTTTATAATTCCCAAATTTTATCCAACTTTAAGTACAAGCATCTTAAATTGTTTGGAAAAAATGAAAATTATTAAAAAAAAAAAATTAAACTAATTGTGTTTCTAAAAAGTTTATTTGTCTAAAGAAGCTATATATTAAATTAGATGTATCTACTTCATTCATTTACGATAAGTATAAGCATATACGTTGTTCTCAAATTAGTCACCCTTGTAATTTTATGAGTAATTTTAAGTAGGTTTAATCGAACTAAATGTAAACTTGAACAATTATAAAAAAAAATGTAAACTGGAATATTTGGGAATTTAATAAACGATAAGGAGAACTTTTCAATCGCATATCATTATAGTTAATGACGAGATATGCTGAGATAATGTTTGGTGAGGATAAATAAATATAGTTATATTAATAATTGTTGACATTCTTGAGTTCCTCTTATAAATTCAATGTTGTGAAGTGAATGTGAAATGTGAATTGTTACACTACTACTCTAATTTAGGTAAAATAGACTATATAACACCCCTGTGTTTATTTGCTTAATTTCCAGAGCTAAATGTAAGAATACCCTCTTGTTTTGTCTAATTGACAAAAAAACCCCTATATTATTTCTAATAGCAATAATTCCTTTGTGTTCTTATTATTGAATAAAATCCCATTTAAAATTTCTTCATACCTCCAACAGCAAAATTATTCTTAATTTTCAAAGTTAGGATTATTGTCAATTTTTTACGTGAATATTAGTGTTTTCGCATTTTTTTACGGGGTATAATTGTCATTTTTCTACAAAAATATACCAAGGATTGGGAGGGTTTTTGTGCTAATAAAAAATAAAACAGGTTTTTTTATTTCCAGTTAGGCAAAACATAGGAGATATTTTAGCATTTCACTCTAATTTCCCAAAAGAACAAAAAAAACTGTCCAAACAGGCCATTCATGGCATGAACAAGTGATCCAACTTTTCTGATAATTATTAGATACTTCAGATCAAAATCTGCACCATAATTATATACAACAAGCTCAGATGCAAAATAAACACAGGCCTTGATTCATTTAATTTACTTCACCAGCTCTTTCGATAAGAGATATTTAAAAGCAAAATTATGTGGAATCCATTCAATATGTTTCCGGGACTTCCCCAGCTCACTTTTCTTTATGCTTTTCCTCAGAGAAGAATCGGGTAAAGTTTGTTCGATCATCTCCGCTATACCAGCTGTACATAGACCTGAATCCTTCACGAAAGATTCAACAATCTTAGGCAAAAGTATTTTATGATCTTTTTGGAAACCAAATGTGGCTCGGATGTAATCTTCTTTTGCAGCTTCCATTTCTTGAAATACCCTCTTCGGTGTATAGACACGAAGCTGAGAGTAAAAGAAACATAAATAAAAGAAACACTCGAACAATTTAATATAGAAAACGAAAATGAGGTCTGAATGATTACTGCAGGATCGGAATGACTCCCAGAAGAAAGTGTGAAATACAGAAGGGGCTCTGGACGTTCAATGGCATATGTTTGCCGTTCATCACCGGCTTTAAACCTTGTTTTTGAAGAAAGTAACAATCGAAGCCACTGCATCCAATAGCTAGTACAATAAGCATAGCTACAATGAAATGTGTTTAATCTTTCAAGGAACATAAAGGATAGTTGATAAAGAAAAGGGAGAATTACTTAAACTAAAGAAATATGTGAAAAGAAGACGACTTCTTTAACAAAAATGTAAGAAAGAAATCTTTTTTCATCAAAGTGAAAGCTTCGTTTTTAATTGTCCGTGGATGTACCTGAGCAGGACGGGGCATTCGGCATCCTAAGATAGAATTTTGTATGACATCTGCACTTAGTACTTGACCTCCAACATTATACGCAGTCTAGGTAAACAAAAAGGTTAGATGATGTAATATTTTCTGAACGAGCCTTGTTAAGAGAAATCAATTGTTTCTTCTTTTTACCTTCAAGAGTAAAAACATTCGCTTCACGTTGTTTTGTGGGATACCATATGCCAAAAATGCCTGTTTGGTAAAAAATACGGTCAGCTTCCGATTGAGATAGATTAAGTACTATAAAAAGTCTTGAGGTTAGTTGATTTGGATCTTTACATGCATCACCAAAGCATTGTGTACATTGATCCAAAATGCTAACTTCTCCTCATGTGTCATCTTTTTAGGATCTATATCTTCCAATCGAGAAATAAGAGACCTTCAAAAAAAAAAAGTGTGACCGACTATTTGAAACGAGTCTAGTAAATGATTTCTATGTTGTTTAAGAGATCTCACCTGAAATTTTGTAACAAGTATTCAATATCGCCCATCTTCTGACTATCTCGGAAAATACGATGTACTTCAACCATTGTGTTGTAGGGTCCGCTAAAATCTTTAAGTCCTTCAACATGAAAAGGATTATCCAGTCGAACATCAAAAGAAGAATCTTTTCTAAATCCCCGACTCCATGAGTCATATTGATCTTTAGGGGAAAATGCACTTGTCGATGACAAAGATGAAGTCGGAGATGAAAGTCCGTGATTTGGTAATGGAGGATTAGCAAGCTTGCAATATATATTGGACATGCACTTGACCATTTCTTCGGAAAGCTTGTTTGGTGTCTCTGGAATATGATCTGAGATACTAGTACCAAGATGCTCTGCTAAACTGATTACGTTTGTAGAAGCACTTTCTTCGTTCTGTAAGAAAACCAAAACTTCGTTAAATCCTTGAAGAAATTAAGAAGTATTAGAATATGTCCAACAATTAAATGAATGTGCAATTATAATAAATTTTGGAGAAAGTATACAAGGATCAAACACGTCTTCTCCACATAAATATAAGGCACCAAGTATGAGCAGTCACAATACACAAAGAAAAAGAAAAAAAAGGAGGAAAATAGTATTTACAACCTTACTATGGGGTTATTTTGCACTTTCCCCGCTAACCATTTTGTATTTGCACTTCCCACGTCAACTTTTTATATTATTGTGGTGCCTACCTTTAGCCATACGGCAGAGTTCATTAGGGATTTAAATGTGATATGGTTGAAAATTTATGGAAAAAGTGCAATAAAATCGAAACGTTACAGTGTAAATCGTGATTTGTTACATGAATATTAGTTTCAGTTAAGGCATAGAAAGAGATTTGTCCATCGCTGAGTGGCCAAAGATTATGAACTTCAACAATCCAAAAATTTCAAGGGAGGCAAGAGCAAATGCAAAACTGCTAGAGGATATAGTGCTAAACGACCTAAAGATAAGGGGGCAAAGTGCAATTTTTCCCAAAACAGATTGTTGTGATGCAAGTTACATAGAATGAATATGAGTAAAAAATAAGAACCATCTCACAACAATAATAGTTCGAAGGTCAACTAGAGTCGAAATACCTCTGCCTTCATAGATAATGGTTTAGAATGGCACACACACAGAGCTATGCCCAAGGCCTCTTCTGGTGGAGAGGTTCCGTTTGGCAGAGCTGAACGTTGAGACAGTGAAGAGTGAGAGCGTTCAACACAAGATTCTAGAACCTTCTCTTCAGGAGCATCATTGCCTTCCTTCCTTGAATCAGATAGTGTCGGAGTTTCAGCTTCAGCTAAAGAAGTATCCCTTGCGAATGTAATATTGGTTCCTGAAAAATCTAAGCGCCTTCTCCTTGGCGTTGCTAAGGCTGATGGTCTTACTACGTCTTTATCCAATGGAGATAATGAAGAGATTTGTGGATCAAATGCTTTCCTATACAGTGAAAGAAGATATTGTTCCAAATGTCCAACTTCTAGCTCTAATATTGCAATTTCTTTAATCATTTCAACTACTGGCTGGAAAAAAATACCGAAGTTTTTATTAAAATAAAAAAATGTTCGGTTAATTGTGTAAGAGCTATGGATCCTTAGGTACCTTAGGAATTGTGGTTTCATTTGTAATAATATCACAAGAGGAAGCCCTACAGCCAAGTGCCTTTTCCAGAGCACAGCGACAAGAAACTTGATCTTGTAATCTCTTGTGAAGTAGCAATATCTAAACAAACAATGAAAAATGAAGATTTTATAATCAATCTTTTATATTGGAAATAATGAAGGGAAAATAGCGCATATCTTAATATCATCGAAAAATAGACTAGGGTCAAAGTTTAGAGAATCAACATTCTCCATACCTCTTGCCTCAAAGAATTTTGGATTTCAGCATTTGATGAATGCATCTTCTTACCTTCGTCACAACCATTTACGTGCCCCATATCCTAGCACCAAAGAAATCAAAGTTTGTTAAGGTCCCGTTAAACAACTTTACTTTCAGTCACAAGGGTAATAAGGTCAACTTACCAACTTCTGTCGACGAGTTGCTTCAGTAGATTGACCCGAGCTATCTTCCTCATTTCCCCTGTTGTCTGGAAAGCTGCCATTGTAATATAAGAAACACAGTTTCAAATTCGACATGTTCTTCTATTTGAAAACAACCAAACAACATATATCTTCTACGAATCATCAAATGAAACATAAATACTTAACAGTCATGGTTTTTAACAAGAAATAAAATGAAACAAATATCTAAATTTGAGACACTAAACCTTGGTCCCAGATTCAAGATTTCACAAAGATCACACACACCCACATTGTTCGCTTCACTCATTTCTACAAAACGTTCTTCCATGATTTGCAAATGCCAGATGAAATCGAACGGAAACCAGAATATGACTCATATAAAGAAGCTATTTAATAATTTCAGAACTAGAACATGAAAACATAGTTGTAAAAATTCTTCACCCCCATCTTTCTTTATTACCCAGTTCAGAAATATATACTACTATTTTACATACTAAAAAACAAAAGAAGTAAATTTACCAAAATGTGGGTACCTCTTAGAACGGTTGTGTCTCACCAGCACATTAAACCCTTCCAAACCCATCTCTGCAAAACAAACACAATGCAAACATTTCAATAGGTACAACGTAATGGTAGAAATAAATGCAAAGCTAAAAGAAACAAGAAAACTCATAATAATCATTACCTTTCACAACCACTCTTTTCAAGTAATGAGTACCAAGTTTGGATTTTTATGATTTAAAAATTTAAAAAATCCCAGAAGGGTCAAAACCCTTAATTGTTTTCGCGCATATTTGTCACCATTTTAATGCTAGCTTCAAGTCTGAACACAAAAGGTCATGTGGGTATGCAGAAATGGTAAAGGAAAGGTGACCCTTTTGACTATAATCTCTTCTTTCTTAAAGAAAAACTCCCATTTTCTAATGGGGGACTTTTGTTGTTAAAAGAAGCAAAAAACAAGTACACTATAGGCTTTTTAGCCTTTACTAGAAGTCTTCTACTCTAAAAGGTGACAAATTTGCAGGGGAAGTAACAAAAATGGTGGCTATGTATGAAGGTGAAATAGTGATTAAATTAAGATGAATTTGTAATTTAAGAAAAGAGAATTGATTTCTAATCCAAAACCCATATTTCTTTCTTTCAATTGTTGGGTTGCAAGTGGGAGTTGGTGAGCATGGCATCCACCCCTTGTCCATTACTGCAAAAATGTATAATGCTATAGGCCTATAGCCTACAATTATTTTTCTGAACTTAGACCTATTTTTAAATTATTGTGAAAAGTGAAGAGGGTATTTAATTCTAGTAAGATTTTGGTTATAGTGTGGTGAAAATTAATATCTGCATTGAAGGTAGTGAACTATTTGAGAAAAAAATTAGTATGATATATCTTTCTCTTTTCCTTGTTTTCTTTTTAATGGCAACAATGATAGTAAAAACATTATAACAAAAATTATAATGACCTTTTATGTATGTTGTGGATGAAAGTGCAACAGGGTGGAGTAAATTTGATCTCAACAATAAATGAGAGAAAAAGTGAATGTGAAAAGTATAGAAAAATTGAGGCTCAATAAATTATGAAATTTGTATGATCAAAATGTTCATATGTTTCCATTGAAATTATGTTATTCAATCAATGAAAAGGAAATTATGTTATAGTTCCTAAATTTTCTGTTTTCCTCCAGATTTCTTTAATTTTCTTAATGTAGTAAGTCCTTTATAACTTTTTTTTTATGTTTTCAAAATATTTTTAAATTTTTCAACAACATTCACTAAAAACGAAATTTATTTCAATTTATATGAAGATTTATCGTTAAAACTCGACTCTCTCGCATCCTAATTATTCATACTTGGTTCTATGATCGAATAAAATTTAATAAAAAAAATGTCTCAAGAGTCGAAATATTACATAATAATCATTAAATATTTTATCAATCGCTAAATTTTGTCATCGATCACAATGTTTGCATAAATATAATTATATTAAAAAATTATGTGAGCGTAACAAAATAAGATTATTATTTTTCTGAGATCAACAAAATAAAATAAAAATTAATGACAAGATATCTCAAGAGAAAGAAAAATAGTTTATAACAATAAAGTATAACAATATACTATATTCTGCATAAAATATCGTATCTTCCTAATATTTTATTTAGTTGTCCATATCCTGAACTCATTAATTTTTTGCAGTGAGATTGCCATCAAATTAAAATCTAATAGTTTATTTATAGTTGGAACTTTTCACATCTTATTAATTAATATAATTCTTTTGGTTTGAATTCGATTGGTATGGACTCAATATTCTAATCTGTAAATCTATAATATACATTTTTCAGTTTTTTACACGCGCATAATATTTTCTTATAGTCGCAATTGATCTTCATAATTAGTTCACTCATGTCTTTTTATTACTTTCTCGTAGGAAAACTTAAAGTTCTATTAAATATACATATAATTTATATTTCAACCAAATAATAATTCAAATATAGTGAGGCATATACATCTCGATCTATTTCTTTTAGTTTTGTCAATTTTCAAGGGACGATAAGGCTCCCAGATGTGTCCATACAAATATAACAAATTATGGTAATAAATCAAAATTAAGGGGTCCATTTGAGACTAAAAAAAATTAGTGCTACCTCAAAAGGGACGAGAGTTGAGGTTTAAAGGAAGAATTGGATGCTTAAAAGGAAATGAAATTTTGTGGGGGGTTCCTTTTGTCTAATTTGTGTAAAGTTGAAAGAATTAGTGAAAACTAATGAAGAAGCCCAATTTGTCCTCGAGTGTTCAAAGGACTACCGTTTGTCGTAGAATCAACAAATAAAATAAGAAACGGAACTTTTCCATTAAAGAAAAGATGATTAATTAATTCTTTGAGGACTCGCTTTTTGTCGCCACCTAGAATAAACTTACTAAGAAAGCTGCATTTTTTTTGCTACATATAAGTGGGTCGGAGTGGGAAGTATGGAGTAAATTTTAAATTATTAATTGATTTGAGACTCAATTTAAGTGGTGTTTTCAAAAAATTATTAATGAAAAATATTTTTTTTTTTAAAAGAACTCTGAACATATGAGAATTGCATAAACGTTGTGGTTAAGATTTCACTACATCACCAATTTTAATAAATTCATAGACCTTGCAGTTAGAATTTCATCTAATCATCATTTTTTTTTTATACATGTGTAATCATCAATTTTGGAAGCATGACTATACCACAATTGATGATGTAATGAAATTTTAACCACAAGATTTATGCAGTTCTCATAGTTTAGGTCTATGTAAAAAAATACAGGATAATGGGATATAGTTGGGGAAATGTGTAGAATCCCAACAAACAGGACAAGAGGAGTAAACTTTCCAAAGACATTTGGACAAGAAGTCAATGCCAATTATATAAGGTTGCAAAAGGGCACCTCTTCATCCTTCTATTGTCCCCACTGCTCCATTTCGCAGATAACTGAGTGCAATTACAATATAGAAATCTTGGTAAAGGGTAAAGGAGGAATTTATGTAATATTATCTAAATTATCAATGTTATGCACATAATCTATATTATAGCAGAAGTGAGGCTTTTTGCCTATTTCAGAGTTAAAACATGGATCATATTCATTAACACTTCACATTACTTCCAAAGCCTTCACAAATCAAATTGATCATTAAAGTAAAGCTACAAAAAATTACCTTAACATTCAGATTCATACTTTGTCTAGTGATCGGGTTTTACTTCTTGTCAAAGGACCATCTTCCGCATTATAGTTGACACTCCTTTTCTGGTAAGCCTTTTTTCTCTTATGATTCGATGGAGTTTCATCAGGGGTAGGAGCCGTAGTTTTTATATGGGTAAAATTTTCTTTACTCGAAGTTGGTGCTTTGACGTTGAGAGAAGCATCATTATAGTTTTGTTGTAGTATATCATCAAAAATATTCTTGAGCATAGTGCTTCCATGATCTGGGGCTGACTTTTCATCTCCATTAAAAGATAGTGCGGAAAATTCCTCCCAGTCATATGGAAACCCGATAACAAAATGATCATAAACCTGTCCATAATAGAAACTCGACATAATTGGCACTTATCTGAAGATACAATAAGAGTGGATAAATGTTATTCTAATATTAAGATTAGATTAGGTTCAAGCAAATTGTGTGCTATAGATGTAGAGTTAATATATAAAAGCTAAAAAAATCCAAAATTGTAAGCCTTGTCCATTCAAACTGTTGAATTAACCACACATGTGCGCTCTCTTTGAACGGGAAGGAGCAAGAGTAAACAAATCCTGATATTCTCTTGAGAAGACGAACACAAAAACTAAACTATAGGAAAAGAAGTGAAGAGAATCGGCATAAGCAACTGGCGACATAGTAATTTAATAATTAATAGATTAGATAATACCATGAAAATGCAAAATATTTAACACTTGTAAAAGTTAAGAAGTAAGGTGCAAGTGCCAACTTTATGATCGATTTGGCAGTTTTAGTGAGGGATTTGAAACTAAAATCAAGAAAGATCCTACTTCTACACACAAAGTACCAAACCGGCTCTACTATTCACAGAGCCTGTAATAAGGAATGAAGATAAATAAACCAGAAATGAACTACCTTGTTAGGGAAGCCATTTTCAAGCGTTCGAGATCTATTGAGTTGTCCATGGACCATAATTGTTATTCCATCAACTGTCTCAAGAGTAACAGCATCGTGTCTCTTGATTACTGGTGAAGAGAGGAAACTTTTTATGCCTTGCTTCCTGCATTATTCAAAATCAACAAACCAAAGTATGTGAAATAAAGTAATACCTTCTAATGGGGTGAGTGGAAAGGCATTACATATAGACACGAACATCGTATGCAAAGTCCAATTTTAACTTAACTTTACAAACTGAATATGACGAGTATTTTACTAATAGACACATCAAGATGGCAACCAAAGTAAAACAAGACTCTGAATACTGCATTATTCGATTATTCACTGTCAAATACTCCATGGATGTAAAATCTCCAGATTGACAGCAATATTTTCTTGATCAATGCAAGAGTTTCACCCATAAATGTGCAGCAGGACAAGTATAGACCAAGCAATTTCAATTTAACTTATTCAATTGAGTGTAGTGTTTTGTGCTTGTAGACCTTATATAAATATTAAATTATACAGTCTCTGGCATTCACTGATGTTGTAAAAAAGTTTTCAGTCTTTAATATAACTTTTTAAAATTACTAAAATGACATAAGTGTTTTATAATCCATAGTCCTTAGATACCCTTAGGGTCCAGCTTGGGAGATATGACCATAATGCAACATCAATTGATAGCTAGCTATTAATGTGAGAGAGACTGTATAAGCTCCACAATTAGATTATAAGTATATGTAGTAAATATATCTCCAACCTTCTGTTTAAAATTTTTGAAATTTCTCTGCGACTCTAATTACATAAGCAATAATACGTGGAAAAGGAGAAAAAAATTACTCGGGAGAAGTGAAACCTCCAATGCCTAATCGTCTGCCATGGAAATCTGGATCCGCTTTTACCAGCCACCACTCATGCAAGAAAACCACCTGAAGATGAGTGAAACATGTTTTCAAACAATAATTACATTGCACAAAATAAATGAAAGGAAAATTGGGGGTAGAAATGCTTACTTGATTCAAGAAGGAAGCCCCTATGGTAGTTTTGCTGGGTGAAGTAGCAGACGAGGGGGTTTTCCGAGAAAATTTGGGGCGGAAAAGAACTTTATCCGGGGTCGCCATGAGATAAATACTGGGCCGAATTTGTATATACTGCTTGCTGAGTATTTCAAATCCTTTTTCACAACAAAAATGAGATAAGAAATAGTTGGCCTGGCTCTTGAAACTGCCACTGCATCAGCAACAACGGATTTAGACTTGTGAAATTGGAGGTCGCAAAACTACCAACTCAAGTTCTAGTTTAGCACCTTAGCTAATATATATTTTCTTCTTTTGGTATGTTGTATCCTGAAAACACGTGAATATAAAACATATCAGAACAGTCAAACAAAAATAAACTTAGTTATCCAAAAATTCCAAATATAAACAAATTTATAACTAAGTTGTAGGGAATGATTTACTTCTCTCAAACTGCAGAAACTGCAAGCCAATCATTTCTACAAGTAAGTTATGTAATGGTTAAGTCGACTAAGTAAGGAACTCAAATGGACACAAAACATGCACAGTCACATAATTGATGGAATTAAATAAAGTGACATTGTATGAAGTATGGGTATACAAATTATATACATGGGTACAGAATTGAACCTGTGTGTACAACAAAACAACCTCCTCATTTGATGATGTAATCAAATAACACTTCATACAGAATGAGCATGAGCTAAGGCAATACAATTTGAAAATGAGCAATATAAATATCGTAGAACCACGGCGCTCACACTAATTCTTGGAAAATCCTCAAATTATTCAAAAAATGTTTAAAAGCCCCAACTTTTAGTTTGAAAATCAGTAGTGACATTCAGGGTAAGGGCATCCCAAACCAATTAATTGACCAATAATATCTGATTTTGAAATTGATTAAAGATGCCCTATTCTTAAGAATGCAGTTTATTGAATAATATGCAATAGAAATCCATTATTACTATCTTCAAATGCGATAATAAACATATTACCCAAAAACAAAAACAAAAAAGCAGTAAAATACAAGCAAATATAAATTAGAGACTGAAATCAAGTGCATATACTTACTCGTTGATGCGGGAGATGTTCTACCTGCTGGCGATTGAAAAGCTCAGTAGATGAGTAGAGTTTTCTTACTTTATATAAAAATCCGGGTATGCGAAATCTCCCCCAATTTGCTACACGTAAGTTTGCTTCAAGTATGATGAATATTATTAGTGGACCTTGGCTGTAGCAGAAACTTAATTTCTCCACATATATATGCCGCCTGCCATATGCACAAACGTCCAAAACCCCTTCTCTACCGTCAAGCAAAACTTGGAGTAAAAGGGAAGATTTTGCTTCATCGGCATCGTCGTTTTGGATGATTTGGGGAAGATTTTAGATTTGATAGTTGAGGAAATTTGGAATGGAAAAATTACAATACCATTACTTAAGAAATTGAAAAATTGAAAAATATGGGGTAATTTTATGGCAAAATTTCAGCCCTCTAAAGTGGCTGTATTTAAAATGACCCTTTATTGTGGTACATCGATAATTTACGTCATTTATTGTGTCAATATCATTAATTTCAGTTTTTATCACCGATTTTTTTTAATTATCGCAAAAAAAATAATTTATGTCATATTTGACCTATCACATGGCTTGGTCTTGCAAATTGTGAAGTCAGAATATGAAATTCTTAATTTTTAAGTGTCACTCGACAAATGATATTTTTGGCTAAAATTAAATTTTTCGGTCAAATTAGACATAAATTGGTGATTTTTGACAAAAAAAAAATTTAATTTTCCTATCAATTAAGACATAAATTGATGATTTCGGGTGATAATTAAAATTTCTCGATAATAAGGACTGAAATTGATGATGATGACACAATAAATGAAGATTATTGTCGATGTACCATAATAAATGGCAAATTTTGAAATGCAACCACTTTAGAGGGCTAAAAATAAAATTTTACCTTATTTTATAAAGACGCAATAGAGACGAAGAGAATGTAAATGTAATGATTATATATATTTTATACGTTCTATTTTTCCTAAGAAGCATCCACGATTCTGAAAAAATTAATGCCGTATTTAGAAATTTGATGTATTGTGGGATAAAGTTATATGATAAATTTTAATAATCAAAATACCAACAAAAAAAAAATTCAATAAAAAAGTATAACTTAAAAATTATATTTCATTCACGGAAAAATATAAGAGAATACAAAAAAAAGAGAAAAAGAGGTGAATTTTGAGTTACTTTAATTACATATGATATCTCGTTATGACCCTTAAGAACCCAAAATATCTACTTATCTTAATTACAATTTCAAACGACACCAGTTACATTCAAAATTGACCGAAACGATTTTTCATTTTCTGAAATTCGTCAATTATAGCATTATTTAAAATATCATTATATATATTTCTCTATAAAGATAACTAGATTATCATTTAGTCATTGTTTACCCAAAATATTATTGGTATAATATTAATAAATAAATAAATGGGATGTAGAAACCCACTTGTCAGTTTTCCCTTGAGATAATATAACAAATAAAAAATGAATTTATAGCAATAATTTATGAAACATCTTGTAGATAGCTTTAAAACTCAATGTACAATGCAAACCAACTAATCATATCATATCATATCATATCATATGCATATATATATTTGAAGGGTGGGTGTTGACTCCAATTGAGTATTTTGACTAAAATCCTATTTTTCTAGAGTTTTGAATTATTTTATTTTGTGAAAAACTCTTGATTGGTTGAAATTATTATATGGAATTTATATTAACTGTAAATGTTATCATTTAGGTAATAATATCGATAATTTTCATAAATCATGTCAATTAGTACTAATCATGTAATTACATACTCCCATATATAATTTCACCAAAAAAATAATAAAAACCTTTATTAATTCCTAAAATTTCTCCCCTGAATAAGCTACAGTTATAGAGATGCAAGAGTTATTGAGCTAGAATATAAGGATGTTTCTTTTATATTCATCTTTTGAATACTGAAAATGATATTCTCTTTGGTTCTTCCATGAAAGCCATTATTTTAATTTTCTTCTTCATACTATGACTTGAAAGCTTTGAAGCTTTCGATTTTTCTCTTCTTCTTTTTATTTTTATATGATTATACAAGGTTTTATATTTTAATTTCATGTTTATTTGTATTTTATTATTTTTGTTGTAGAAATAATTATATTGTTTTTCTTTTGTTTAGTTTTATGATCATATGTGATAAGCTTTCGATTTTTCTATCTTTTTTTTTTCTCATTTTTTATGATTACAATATATCATGTTGTACAAGGTTTTTATATTTTAATTTAGTGTGTGTATTTTTATTTTTATAGAAATAATTTCATTTTTTTTCTTTTGTACAATTTTATATGATCTTATGTGATAAAAACTCTCATATTTTATTATCTTTTATATTTTTTTCTACTATATGTTTATTCAGTTAAATTTCATATGTATTTATTATTTATTAATTTTCATACAAGATTTCTATGTTTTTGTTTTTTTTTAATTGTTTTATTATTTCATTGCGTTTTTTTTAGTTTTCATCTTTTGTTCTTGTGTGATAAACAAATCGAGCTGACTAATTTGTTTTAAACTTTAAACAATTGACTTTTTAATTTTTATGTATTTTGTCATATGTTCCTTCCATAAGAAATTATATAATTATGTACTTTTGTTATTTTAGTTATAATTTAAACCAAACAAATTGTTTATGTTCATTCAGCCATAGCAAGTATAAATACGTTTGTTTGTAAAATTTAATTTTAATTATGCATGGCCACTTTCTTGGTCTAGATCTTGGTTGATTTCTATAATAGTTTTTGTGTTATCTTATGCTATCTCTTTTACTCTATTACAAAAATTATAATTTACACTCAAAATGCTTTTTGTCATGTATTTACAACTTAATTGTTTAGAAAAATAATAAATTATATTTTTGGTCAAATGATTTTTGGTTTATATATTTTTTCTTCCATTATTGCTTATCATGGAATACTTCATATGTGTAGATTATTTGCATCTTACATCTTAGTATTTCGTAACAGTTAGATAAAAACTATTTTGTCATAGTATTTATATTCATATTTCCTTCATAAATTATATGTATTAATTAGTGATTGTGCTTGAACATCATATTTTTCGAACTATGATGTAAATCATGTTTAAATTTTTTATATTTGTTCACTGAATTATCACACATTGAATTTCTTCATTATTTTAGTATTTATTGTACAAAATAAT
This sequence comes from Penstemon davidsonii, assembly GCA_034814905.1. Classification (NCBI taxonomy): domain Eukaryota; kingdom Viridiplantae; phylum Streptophyta; class Magnoliopsida; order Lamiales; family Plantaginaceae; genus Penstemon; species Penstemon davidsonii. Next base: position 14,841,702 of record JAYDYQ010002688.1, read on the forward strand.
AGCTAATTAAATTTTGAATTTCCTTTTTCATTTTACACAAATATAGCATATAAGTGAACTCTAAAAGTTGATTAATATCTTTAAATCATGTAGCTTCAATTTTTGTTTTTTTGTATTTTCTTATTTTGATGATCTTAATTTTTGTAATATACTAATATCCTATTTTAAGAATGTTAGATCTTAATCATCATTTTTCTTTTTTTTATAATCCTTACCTTTACATCTCCATCTATTTCATTTTTTGTACCAACTATGAGAATATGAGTAGTAGTATTACACCTCTATATAAATATATGTAGCTTTTTGTGAGCTTAAGAATTAATTTCAACTTACTCCCAAATAAAAATATTTTCCATAAACAAATTCCATAAGCACTATTTAAACAAAAAGAAAAAAAAAAGTTTCATGCTTTAAAATATTTGATTTTATGAATGACAATCATTAATTAATAATTTTGATTTATACAACACGACTTTTAGTTTAAGATTGTATGTTTTTTAGTGCCTTTTATTTAAAGATAATTTTTTATTTTTCTTTTATGTGTATTTGAATCGTGCATAGCACGAGTTTTAGGCTAGTTAAGATCTATTGGAGAGATCGTTTGTACTTTGTACAATGTCTCCATACAAAACCAAATTAGTTAATTCAACAATACCATAAAAGTGCGGATAAAATCTTAGAATACCACTTTTCATTAACTTTAAAGATTTATATTTGATACCCCCATATTATACGAATCTACACGAAACTACCATTTAAAGTCAAGTGATATCATTTTGGAAATTTAGGAAATAACACCACATATTATGCCAGTCTTGTCCGCTAACAAGACAAATGTGATGTAAAAGGTGGTAGCTCGAGAATACCGCAGGTTCCTGCGGATCGACCTCCTTAGATGAAAACTTTGCGGGTGGACGACCTTGGGCTCTAATGACCTTACATGCATTACTTCTCAAATTTGTTCGTTCTGTGATTTGAGCACTCATATAATGTGACTTAATCTGATCCAGTGGAAAGTAAGGGTCCACTTAGGTTTAGGCTTAACCTGGATTCAACATGGATCAGGTTCTGATCCATTTACTTTATTCCACTTCAGTAACTATATATGCACGTAATAAAAGATTAGTTCATTTGGAGAGTCAAAAGTCCATGAAAAAATGTTTATATCGCAAATCTATAACAGGCTTCCATTGCACTAGCTGCTGCCAATTTGACCTACACCAACCTAAAGCTATTTCAATCTCATTTTCTTGTTTTCGACTTGTTATATATCTTAAATTGTTCTATAAGTTAAAGCTTCTCATATTTTCTCATTTTCATATTTAGGCAGCCAAGTCGGGAAAGTTTCAAATGACAAGTTCCAGATATATGAACTCAACAGAGGAAAAGTGTAAAATGCAAAAACATCCCCTATATTACTATTATATTAGCCAAAAATGCTCTGTATTATTATTAACAAAAAAATCATGTGTTATCATTTGAAGTAATAGTAATCGTAATACTCTCTCCTTGATTTTTACATTTTCGGATGGGATAAATTGTCAATTAGACAATATTACAAGGAGGTAAAGTGCTCATTAGGCAATAGTACATGGGGTGTTTTTGCATTTTACTAAAAAAAAGCAGCTAGAGTAATCTATTATTAATCATACATTTGTTTGACCATAACAAGTTTGTTTTTGGATCAGTATCTCATTTCGTCCTGCTGGAATACAAAGAAAATGAAGCTAATGCCATATGCAGTGGCCACCAGGATCGGCATCCCTGCAGATATAATTAGGATTTTTTAATGGAGTATAAGAAAATTGGAAAATACCAAATTATTGTCCAAAAATTCTCAAAAAATACCATATTTTGTCAATTGGGCAGGATGATTTTTTGAGTTTGATGAATTTCCCAAGTGAAGAAACATGGAGCCAATAACAAGCCCACTTCCAAATTTTTCCCTTACAACTCTTTCCCTCATGTCGAGTGACCAGAATCCAGATATCCCATGAACAAAATCTTCTATTACAACCTTAACAAACAAAAATACCCCAAACCAAAATGTGAATTTGGTCATTTTCTTGATATTTGAATCATACCCTTTAACCCCGTTGACCAAATTGACAATAGAAGCAGTGACATATAGAGGAATCCAGAAATACCAATCTGAAACAAAATCAAAATAAAATTAATTAAGGAAACAATTAGGAAGTTATCGTTCATTTTTTTAATTAATTACCTGGGTCATTGAATTGGAAACTTGCTGATAGTGCAAAAAGGGAAGCCATTAACAAAGAGCATAGTGCTTCTGATTTCTTATTGCCTGCGGCCATTTGTTTTTGGAGTGGTTATATTTTTCTTTCTTATTGAAATTCGAACACAATTTTTAGTGAGATAGATGTTACTTCCATCCATCAGGAATTAGGAATTCGTGGAGGTTGACTTTTGACTTCCTGGACATCTCTAAGGAAGAAAGTGAACCTTATTAAAAATCGGGTTTGATCGTATTACATGACATGTGCAATATATATATTTTACACTGAATATAGGATTGTCAATAGAGTCGGGCCTATCCGAAGTTCGATGGATCAACCCGATTAAAATTGGCTCGAATTCAAATATTTGTGAGTCGGGCCGAGTTTGAGTCATTATATTAAACCCGATCAATTTATGAGCTGAGTTTGAGCCTAACAAGGCTCAGCCCGAATAAAGCCCGAATATATATTTATTTTAAATATTACGACTAACTATTTTTATAGTTATATTTACTAATTACTGCTTTTATTTTGAACCAAGTAAACTTTACAAAAAAATTATAATGTAAACTCATATGTATGTTAGTATCAATTATGTATTAAGGCCAAAATTCAAGGTAAAAAAGTTTAATCAAAGATAAAAAAGAAGACAAAAGTTAACACAAAAGGGCAATAAATTGTAATCTTGAAACTTTAAAACTCTACTGCTTGTTCATATAGATCAAACGTATCTTAAAAATGTGGACAAATAACTCGATCTTTCATTTAAAACATTATTTAATGATACATACTCGTGTATTAAGTAATATTAGTATATTCATATGTGTTTTGGTAATCTAAATATTTTATATGTCAAGATATTTTTGCATATATTAACAAACCCGATATAAGCCCGATATAGACCCGAAACCCGAAAAATTACATGGGCCGAGTTTGAGACAGAGAAATCAGAAAATTTATGAGCCGATTTTGAGCCTATAGCTATAAAGCCCGACCGTATTTGAGTTCGAACTATTTAAGGCTCGGCTCACAAGGCCCAATTGACAGTCCTAACTGAATATAACTCTTAAAAGAATGATCAATCACAGAGCAAATTTAATATACTTGCTTTATGATTTGATGGGTTTTGCCAAACACCCGGACAAGACAAGAATTGTGTCTGTACAATATGTGATTGATTTAGTAGAAAATACTAATCGTCACGATGTGGTGAACCCATGATGTATTCCATGTTGGGCAAGATTTTCACTTACTATGTCCAAAACCCCTCTAAGGGTGAGTTTGGCCTAGCGGTGGGAGCTCTTAAAAGCACTTCTAGACCTCCATTGTGATTTTTGAAGTGTTTGGCCCCAATTATAGAAATTGCTTTTAGTCAATCGTGATTTTAATGGTGTTTGGCCCCTAATATCATAATCACTTTTGGGATCTCCAGAAGCTAAAAATCAACTTATTTCAGAAGCTACTAAAGTGTTACTTTTGCAAAAGCTATTATCCAAAAGCAATTATTTTATAATTGAATTTTATCATAATCAGTTATTGCCAAAATCCATTTTAGTAAAATTAATTCTCCTATAATTGATTTTCGAATCGCTAAGCCAAACTCACCCTAAATTAATTATGTCAGATCTAATATGGAATAACCTAATTAAGAAACAAAAAAAAATTTAAAATGTGTTTGTTTGTAACCTATAAAATAAACTTTTGAAGATAAGTTTATTTTTAAAAATAGAGCAATAAACTTATAGGATACGTTTTTTTTTTTTTTTTAATTGAACTTATATATGTTGCAAGGATACTGGCACGACGACACAAACTCAACACGACGATACGATTTTTTTAAATTTACAAGACACGACACGACATATGCACGAATATTAAAATAAATTAATATTTTAATATAATTTATAACAACTATTATGTTAAGAAGAAACTAATTTTGCTAATTTTGTTTCAAACAATAAATAACTTTAAATATTATAAGGTTATATATCTTATATTCTTATAGATATCCATCTAGAGCCAAAAAAAAAAAAAAAATTCGAGATTTATGAATTGAGGGTAAACTAACTTTTTTCGAATGTTGAATCACTAAAATTGGAGATGGAGATTGCAAATATTAGAGTTAGCATCTTAGAGCAAAAGATTGAGAGGAAATATTTGGAAGAAAAACTATCATATAATCGGTAAGTATATAATATAAGGTTTTTTTTTTCAATTTAATTTTTAACCACAATTTTTAAAAATTGCAAAAATGACTATGTTGTGTCTTGACCGTGTCCAACACCCATGTCGATTTTGTTTCCAGAGCTCTTTTCTTGTACACGCCGCGTGGCATGTGTCGCCCATGTCGGTGTCGGATAAGTGTGAAACTCTACCTTACTTTATTTTATAAAGTTTCCGTGCAACATGATATATGTTTGACTTTTTTTTAAAAAAAAATTGTCTTATAAAAAGTGAAACAAACAACCGCAATAGTTTAATTTGAAATTTGTTTGAAACTTGACTCATGAGGTACATGTGATTTTATAAATTATAAATATATATTTACATAGATATGTTAAGTTCTTATATAACTAATTCTTTAGAAGTACAATAGCTATAAAAATCCTTCAGCATTATGGATTTTATATAAGGTTCGTTTTAGATTTTGATCTATTGTAACCATCTCCAATCGAACCCAATGCCTAATTGTTCAATTGCATCTTTGATCCCCTTTTTGCCCAACTAAAAACTCATCTCAAACCGAAAGACAATCAACCTCCATTTAACTTAATTTCACAACTTTTCCTACTCTCCTCACTCTCACTTATTTTAATAATAATAATTATTATAATATTAATAATAGTAATAATAAAATTAATAATAAATTTTTAATTAAATCAAAATAATTTTTTAATAGTTAAATAATCATGAAAATCAATGTCATCTTAATAATTTAAGTTCTATTGTGTATTTTTAAAATAAGTCTTTGTGTTCAACAAATCTACATAAGTAGAATTTTTCGTTATCATAATCTAATATTTCTTATTTGAAAATTAAAGATATAAAAATAAAAACTAACCAAAAATTGTTCTAGTTTATTTAATTCTTTTAAATTTATGAATTTTATGAATATAGAAATATTAAAATTTCACAATTTAAACTAATCACTTTATTGAATCTAACAAAAAGAAAGAATTCAATTTTATTAAAAATAAATAAAACTAATTACGATTCATATATTAAAAATAAATAAAATTAATTTACCAAAAAAAATTAACTAAAAAAAAAAGCAATGGGTGGCACCCTGGAGGCAATTGGGCAGTCATTCAATGACCAACCAATTGCCTAGTCAAACCCCCCACACCCCCTCCTCATCGTGACCCCCCACCCCCCACCCAATGCCTGGTTGCTTTGTCGGTTGGAGATGACCTAATTGTTTGATATAAAATTGGTCACTGCTGAATCTTTTGAGTCTTTATTTAATCTAATCAGTTTTTAAAGCATGAGCAGGATACGGACTTGTATATGTTAAACGAAGTTAGGGTCCGGTTATCTATAAGTCGGATTCATTAATCAAGTTATTAAGATTCCATAATGAATTAGAACATTTGTGTTAGATTAGACTATTAGCTATCGTGCTTTGCAGTCGGATTTATATCTTGTCGGATTGTAGGATGCCTCAAATTCATCAAATTTATCTTGGGTTGATCAAATTTTGAATTTTTTCCGAATCCAGTAAATATCTCCACTTTTTAAATTCTGGTTAATATCAATTTTTATAGTAAGTGTGCTAATTTTATTTTCATTCAACTTTTTTCATAAATTATTTTCATTCAACTTAACTTACTTATTTTATCTTTCAAAAAGAAAATTAAAAAACTGACATGTTTAAACTTTCTTTATAATCAATTGAATTTCGATATAATTTCTTAAAAAAAAATTTGAATTTGATATAAAAAAGACCAAATCTACTTAAGTAATTCAAAGCGTGAGATGTCTATTTTAATCCTTCCTGGGCCTGTCGATTTTAATTCTTCCTGGGCCAGAACAAAACCAATTAAGTTGAAAGCCCAAAACAGAGCCCCCTTTCTCCCTTTCTTCCGGCGGCGGGAATATGGGTAGTATATCTGTTGGTAGCTGAAGAAATTACTCAAAAAGAAAAAGGTTATACTTTGATTTTCGTTAATGACAAACTCAATCAAGTAAGGAGGAAGTTATATCTTGGGGATTAGTTGAAGTGGATAGGACTTTGTAATTCTTCTAAGTGAAATTCGCTTAAATCCCAAATTTTGCTCACGCACACAAACTGTTTGATTCTAATCCCAAGGGGGCTGTTTTCCTTTTTTGCACTAAAAATTTCGTTATTTATTCCCTTGCTCTTTTCTTTAGTTGAAAAAAGAGGGAATACATTTGAATTGTTTTGCCAATTCATCATCGTTGTTATGTATACCAGCAGACTGTACTCTATAAGCAACATTCTCAGGAATATCTATTCCCGAGGCTGCCATTCTTTTGGAACCACTCGTAATGTAAACAAGGTTTCTTTGTATCTCGAAAGGGCAAAGCTTATTGATTCAATAAGGCTGTGCCTCCGTTCAAACGTACCCGAAAGCTCTCTTCTGAATCTTTTAAGCAGTCCTTCTTTGGACTCCTTTGTCGTCGCTAATGCCCTCAGTTCGGCTCCCTCGCCCGACTCAGCGCTATCTTTGATTGAGAATATTAAGAAGATTCCACATTTTTCTCATACTCAACATAGCCTTCACGCCCTGGCTAAGATTCTTGCTAAATCTGGCCAGACGACTAAACTTGGAGCCTTGATTGATGCCATAAATGCGGGAAAGTTCATAAACGTGCCATATGTTAGTTTCATGGATCGCATGAGGTGGTATGCTGTTGCCGGTGATCTTGATGAAGTTACAGGTGTTTGGGACGAGTGGAGAAGAACCTTGGATAAGCATCCGTGTACGGAGTCTTATAATATAGTTATGAAACTTTGTGTTGAGAAGGGCATGGATCAAGAGGCTGTGAAGTTGTTCTGTAGGATGATTGAGGAAGGAGCGCTTCCGAATTGTAGAACATACACGGTTATTATTGAGCACCTGATTAAGTTTGGAAAATTAGATTCCGCGATTGAGGTTTTCCATTTGCTACCTCTAATGAGAATTAGACGTACATTGAAGCAGTATTCGACTTTGGTGGAGGCTTTTGTTGGCACTGACAGGTTAGATGTCGTCAAGACTTTGCTACATGAGATGCAAGCTGACGGGATATTGCCTGGTCGAGCAATGCGATTGTCTCTGCAGCAAATGAAAGAGGCAGGCTATGTTAATGAAACAGAGGAATTAATTAGAGAAATGATGCCAGATGAGAGGATAAAAAGTATAAGTTATTCCATAGACAGTAGTGAAGATGATATTGATGATGAAGATGAGGCTTCCGGTTGTGTTAAAGGAGACGTAAAGGATGGAATTCAATTGAAACCATGGTTGGACCCAGCTGCTTTGGCTAGTGCCCTGCAACATTGGGGACCCGAAGAAGTTTCTACATTAAAAGATGCTAACTTTGTTTGGACCAGTAGGTTAGTCTGCAAGTTAATTAGGAACCTTAAATCACCTGAAAGAGCATGGCAGTTCTTCTGTTGGGTTGCTCATCAACCTGAATATATTCATGATATTTACACTATCTCAAGAATGATTACCAAGTTGGCTCGTCATGGATATGTGCAATTGGTCGATCAACTTGTGTTTAAGATAAAACATGAAGGTATGCGATTGTCATTTTGCACCGTTAGATTGATCATAGATTTTTACGGATTTTCAAGGAAGGGCGATGCAGCTTTAAATATTTTCAAGAATGTAAAAATAATATGTGGGCCTCTGTCAAAAAACAGTCTTTTGATTTTATATTCATCTCTCTTGAGGACATTAGCAAAATGTCAGATGAATAATGAGGCCTTAGATATACTTGAGGAGATGATTTTGCTGGGGATATGTCCAGATATACAGACTTTTTCTGGATTGATGCATCATTATGCTATTGAAGGAGATATCAAAACTGTGCAAAGACTGTTTGCGATGGTGAAACAAAGTGATTTGGAGCCTGATGCTTATATGTACAAGATTCTTATATGTGCTTATTGCAAGTGTGAAAGAGCTGCTCTTGCATTGAGGATATTTGAGGATATGAGGAACTCGGGTTTAATGCTTGATGTTGCCACTAAACAATTGCTTGTGAAGAGTCTATGGAAGGAGGGCAAGCTTAGAGATGCAGCTTCAGTAGAAGAGAGAACTGAGGAAATTGGAGACAATATTCCACTTGCTTTGCCTGGGCACTTGTATACCGTTAGCGCTGCAGATCTTATGAGGGTATACAATATATATTCCGATAGTTTTACAGAAACCAATTAGGGAGATAGTCTCCTTAATGTCAACAGAATATCTCGAATTTCTCAAGGCAGAAAATTTGAAGTTTATGTTAAGTCAAGATCTTTAGACCTCAAGATTTTTATGAGTCAACTTTTGTTTCAATATGAAAAATCAGTTTACATCTCTAAACTTGCAGCCTTAGCCATACAAGTATTTAACTATGTTAGCAGGGTAATCAATTCTCTTTGGAATTTCCTTAAAGTGAAGAATTTCTCCTGCAAGTAAGATTCCTCTCTCTACTTGGACATGTGAACACTTGTTCCCACTTTATTGGCTTCAAGAAATCTCAATTTATTTTTGTATTTTTTTGTGTGTGTAAGGAAGTAGAAGAATTGAGTCAAATAATACATTTTTGAAATTTGGTTTATTTTTTTTATGGAAATTGATACCAACTGAGCTCGGACAAGCTTTACCGAGTCGAGCTCGAACAAGCTTTACCTAGTCGAGCTCGAGTTCTTTGATATTCAATACTATGTTCTAGTAGGGTGCAAAGAGAATCGAGTTGAGTCGAACATTAATTTTTTAATTTATCGAGTAGGGTTGATATCGTGTTTCAAGTTTGTTATGCATAAAGATCCAAGTCCAAACAACCTTTATTGATCGAACTCGGGCCAACTTTCGAGTAGTTTTGTTCTATTTTCGTGTGGTCATTATCGGATTGTTTTAGTATAAATCTAATATAAATATTGAATCAGGCATCTTCAGTTGTCTGTTCTATTTGATTCTCAGGCAAGAGGACAAAAATTGATCGTTACCAGTGTATTTAGTTATTGAATAACCATCATTATACATCAACTCCCTCTTTCTTTAATCTGTTTACTGGTTTCTTGCTTATATTATTTAGAATCAAAGACAAATTCAAGCCGTCTGAACTTGGATTCTTCTTCATTAAATTATCTTGTATTACTTATCATAAAAAAATATCTATAGTTGAATGCTTCCATTGACAATGACAGATAAGGAATCCCAAAGAATATTTCACAGTTTAGTTAAGTTGTGTTAGCTTTTTGCATCTTATAACTATCTCAATATCATTAAATATGCACTAATCATACAGACAAGAAGATAATATAAGCAAAGCTGGGGACAAAGACCGTAAGATTCTATTTAAATTAATAGTACGAAATTTAATAATATACATATTACCAGCCTTCCTTTGTAGCTTTTATGAACTTTAGTAAGATATTGTTGAACTCTCATTTTCCACAACACAAAACATTTATACACTGAACTTTCCTACATTCTAACCTCAAAAAATGGCAATCTCTCATAATACCTTTCTGACAATATCTTCTCTATTTCTCATCTTCACAGCTTCTCTTGTTGCTGCTCAACTGCCCAACAGTACTGCAGACACTGACTTCACTTGGTCAGCAGATTCACCTATGTTTTGTAAAACATATGTTACATATCGTGTAAAATCGCCCTATTCGAATCTTGGAAATATATCCGATCTATTTGGAATTAGCCGAATGGATATATCAACGGCAACTAATCTAGCATCGGAGGATACTCTATTGGTTCCTAATCAGCTTTTACTTATACCAATCACATGTACTTCAAATGGAACTCATTATTTCTCCAATGTTACTTATCGAATCAAGAAAGATGAAAGCTTTTATTCCGTTTCAATCAGGGCTTTCCAAAATCTGACCAATTTTATCGTGGTTCAAGACATGAACCCTTCACTGAATCCAAACAACTTGACTATTGGAGTGGATGCGGTTTTTCCTTTGCTCTGTAAGTGTCCGAGAACGTCATATATTGAAAAGGATGTTCATTACCTTATTACTTATGTATGGCAGCCGAGAGACGATATATTGCCTGTAAGTAATATGTTTCAGGCAGCAGAATCAGATATTGTAACGGAGAACAATAATCGAAATTTTAGTGCTGCAATATGCCTTCCTGTTTTAGTACCAGTGAAGTCTCCGATTCTACAGCAGCAGTTTCCTTCTCCAGTGGCACTTAACAAATCCAAGCACCACTGGATTCTTATAGCAATTGTAAGTGTCGTTATAGTTATTTTGATTATTTTCTCTGGTATGGCAGCATACTTTCTCCTCTTATACAAGAAAAGGAAAACGTTGCCTCGTAATAATTCTTCATTAGAAACATCTGATCTTATGCAAACTTATAAAGCCTCAAAAGGCGAAACTTTGGAGCCGAAAATCATACAAGATAAGCTACTCCCCGGAGTATCAGGCTATCTTGGAAAACCAATAATGTATGATCTAAATGTTATAATGAAGGCAACGATGAACCTCAGTGAACGGTATAGGATTAGTGGATCAGTGTACAAGGCTACAATCAACGATCAGGTTTTTGCAGTAAAGAAAACAAGAGATGCAACTGAGGAACTTCAAATATTACAGAGGGTGAATCATGCAAATTTAGTGAAGTTAATGGGAGTTTCCTCAGATACCGATGGATACTTTTTCATAGTTTATGAATATGTTGAGAATGGATCCTTGGATAAGTGGCTGTTCCCAAAAGTGTCATCTTCCTCAGCCACGGTTGAATTGCTCCGTTGGAGCCAAAGGTTATTTATAGCTCTAGATGTTGCCAATGGTCTGCAATACATGCACGAGCATTCTCAGCCGAGTGTTGTCCACAAGGATATCAGAACAAGCAATATACTCCTTGATTCTAACTTTAAAGCCAGGATTTCAAATTTCTCTGCAGCCAGACCGGCTACTTGTCCAATCATGCTAAATGTTGATGTTTTTTCTTTTGGAGTTGTTCTTTTAGAGCTACTTTCCGGGAAGAAGATTATGGAGACCAAGGATGATGGCGAAGTTGTGATGTTATGGAAAGAAATAAAGGGAATCTTGGAAAATGAAGATGAAAGGATAGAGAGTCTAAAGAGATGGATGGATCCAAATTTGAAGGGTTGTTACCCCATTGATGATGCTTTAAGCTTGGCAATTTTAGGGAGAGTGTGTACATCAGAGAAGTCAACGGAGAGACCAAGAATGGGAGAAATCGTTTTCAACCTTTGTGTGTTAACTCAATCATCTCCTCAAATGTATGAAAAGTCTTGGATTTCAAAATTCGAAGCCGAGGAAGTTTTCCCTGTAATTAGTCCTGTCATAGCTCGATAAATTTTCCTTATTGTTATTGGTCTTCTACTCAAAACTCGTTTGTAGGCTCTCATTGAGTAACTCGGTGTATGCCGTGATGTAAGGAGATGCTTGCAACTCTCTCATTGTGTAACATACAAAAACCGAAAAATGAAAACAATTATTGTACAACTATTCTTGCAGAGAAGAGACTTTTTTCTGAAGATTTCTGTTGCCATTATATATTATGGATAATACCCACAAACTCTGCTGATGTTAGGTTAAATTACAGGAACACCCTTCTAGAAGAAAGTGGAAAAACAGGGTCAGTTCACTCTTGTAGTTGGTGAATTTGTGTGTGAAGTTTAATTCCCTTTAGAAATTGAGTGAATGTATATTTAATTGTTCATTTGGCATGATTGATTCTTATAGCAATGCATTAGCAAATTAAAATTTAATGATATTTCCTTTTTGGCAGAATTTCTTGTTAATATACACCTTATATTAACATTTATGAGAAGTACAAGAACGATAACCATATTTAAAATTTAAGTTTTAGAAGAAAAGGCATCTTGTCTGAAAATGGTGGATCAGAGTATTTTCCTGTCAGAATCTCTGATGCAACATACTGATTTGCAGCTTCAGTATAATGAATCCCATCCCAATTTACATATTCTGTACTATCATTACAACCTTTGGCAGTGACTGAACTTCCGTTCAGAACTTTTGTTTGACCACAGGCAATCCGACTGTCATAATTCAAAGGTGGACCTCCGTACCCGCAGCATGCCATTAAGGGCTGCTCAAATCCTGTAAGTTACTTTTGTGATTAGATTTGAATTTTGAGAGAGGGTTTATATGGTTTAAATAATAGGAATTACTTGTCTATATACTAACCATATCTAGAGTAGTTTGATATGAGATTGGACTTAATTGTGAAAATATCGACATATGTGACATTTGCATCTTGATATTGGCCTTGCAATTTTTTGCAGAGTGCATGAAGTTGTAAGTTGAGAAGTCTTGAAGCTTGATTGTGAGAGGTGACACATCCGAGCCCATCTAGTTTTGACGGATCAGTTCCAAATTTCACAATATTCTGAGGTAAGCAACCGAGGGGACCTGTGTTGTGAATCCAATAATTTCTTGCCCCTTGATCGTATAATTTCTGCTGGCAGAAAGAAAATCATAAACCAATGGAAAAGTTGATTTTTCTTTTTCACATTATTGTGATAAAAATTTACTAACCGCGATACCATCTTCAAATTGTGATAGAATAATTGGAATTGAAGCTAGAATTTGATCCAATGTCTTAGAATAAAAGCCACCAGCGAGATCATTCTGGCCTATGTCGAACATGTAAAGTGCCTTTGGGAAGTAATCTTGAGCTGGTATGTACTTGTCAGATTTCCTTGCTGCAAATTAGTATAGTTCATATGTGAAAGAGTAATTTGCAATACACCCCTTGCATTTTTTTTAATCAAATATACTCATATGTTAGTTTAATTAGCAAATAAGAATGCATTGAGTTTAATATTTCAGCTACAAAAGAGGGTGAATAAGTCACTTTACCATGCAAATTTTATTTTGAATTCCAGTATAGAGTGTGGGGAACATTATCTAGATAAAAGGTTTATATATATTAATGCAAATGGTAGGGGCGAATTAAGACAATATAAATGCTATTAGTTACTTTAGAAGGAACCTAAGGAGTATATTGAATATAACCCATTTTTGTGAACTGATCATATCATGATTTAAGACTATTGAAATTCTCACATTTAGCCTGCAGTTCTTGAACTTTGTCCTTGAATCTGAAAAACTGAGCCACTTGAATCCCGAAAGAAAATGGGCAAACAGATGATGCAGTGGCCGGAAGTATGGTAGAGCCTGCAGCTGCAAAGTTGCATCCTTTTCTAAAAATTGGTGCGCCTATTGCTTCCAAATATGCATTCAGAAATGGTAAATCCATTGCATCCACTGTCAAGTTGTACAAAACAGAAAACATAAGCTTGTTTTACATTTCATCTGAAATGCTTGGTAATAATAGTTCATTAACAATGTTTTACTCAGAAAATCGACGATTAGGCGGCCATCACTGAACCTCCCAGATGGTTTCCGGAAATAAGTCTGCCCATTTGGTGGGTCGAGATCTTCCCCAAGGCCAGCAGCAATTAGATTGCCGGTGTCCGAATTTGAGTCCCCGAAATTGAAAACTGCTGGATAATTGAAATCAATGGAGCTGACTAGAGGGAGGATGATCAAGAGTATGGTGAGTTTTGGGTAAGTACAAGAGTTTGAAGCCATGTTCATTGGTAAGACAAGTTGCAGATTTTAATTTGTAGTTATAAAGGTTGGTTGGTGCATTTAGTGTGCACTCAAAGTTATCTTCTAAATTCAGACAACTCCAAAAGTAGTTATAGTTTGTTTCTGTTGCCTACAGGCTTTTCCCTCCGGGTCCCTGGTTGTTGAGTAATCACTTTCCAGTTTCTATTGTTGTAAATTTTAAATCTTAAAAAAAATCTAATTTCAATTACAGGATTAACATATGTTTTAGCAAAAAGATGTTCATTATCAATTGATTGCCGGATGAAGATTCCTCTGGCCAAGAACACCAACTCCTCCACCCCTACCACCCCATGGCTTGTGGGAATTTATCTTCATACATAAAAAGGAATTGTCCAAAAAGATACATAAACTAGAATCAACCTCCAAGAAAAATATAACCAAAGCACAGAGCTAATGAAGACTTAAAACGAAGAAAAAATATCAGGTAAGTTGTAAAGTAAATGGGTGGGTCGCCAATGTGAGCTTGTCCGACACGACCCATTTTCCAAATGAAATTTTAGATGGGACAAGTTAATGGTTCAAGTGCAGAAAACCTCGTCAAAGTGAACGAAGAAAACTTCATTTTCGTACAAGAGAAAGTATGCAGTTTTTGGAGTGGATTTTGGTGATCATTTGGGATGAAATACTTAGAAAATTGCGCACTTGGATTGTGGCAATCAAATCATTTCCACTGTGATTTGGTTTGGACTACTTCGGAGCACCAGTACATCAATACAGTTATTCAAATAATGTAATTAGTACAAGAACAAGAATTTTTTTGACAATTTTATTAGTAGATATGTGCTTTAATTCCTTCTCATGTACATCAGTTTGTATGGCAGAAATGATGAATGAAGAAGTTACAAATGATTTTACATAATCTAACCTACGCAATCTGATCTTGTGGTAGTCAAAATTCTTGAAAGAGACTGAAAAATGTCATCAATATTCGGGCGATCTGATGGATCTTTCTTGAGGCAATTACCAATCAATTTGAATAGTAAAAGCGCAAGCTCTTCAGGGTAATTTCCATGCAGCGAAGGATCCATTAGTTTTCCCACATAAACTTGCCCATCTTCTTCATGGAAATCTGAAGCTAAGACTTCTGATACCTGCATATCTACTTCTTCATTTAACAAAGAAACTTCTTTTCCTGTGAGAATCTCCAGCACGAGAATCCCAAATGCATAAACATCAAGCTTTGGAGAAACTAATCCGTTCGCCAGATACTCAGGAGCCATGTAACCTTTAGTCCCAACAATGTGCCGCGTCAAGGTAAAAAGACCTTCCTGCCCTTCTGCTGTTCTTGCCAGGCCAACATTCGAGATTTTGGCTCTGAAATCTCGATCAAGAAGAACGTTGCTGCTGTTTAAATCCTTGTGGATATGAGGAGGAGAAGTGTAACAATGGAGATAAGTTAGCCCTGTGGCTACATCCACAGCAATTTGTAGTCTCTGGTCCCAGTTTAAAATCTTCTGATCACTCTTTTCTTGTATCCAGTGGCTGAGCGATCCATTTGAGGCGTATTCATAAACGAGATACCAGTTTCCCTCATTAAAACAAACACCAGAAAGACGGATTAGATTAAAATGGTTAATCTTGGTTAAAAGATTGATTTCTTTTAACACATCTCCGTTCTTTTTCTTGATTGCAGCAAAATCCATTGATCTTTGCGCGATAAACAGATCCTTCAATCAAGAAACTGTCACTGAAATCTTCTGTTGCAGCTTTAAGTTCTTCAAAAGTGTATACTTTAAGATACTGACTTATGCTTGATATGCTTTCCAGAAATTCCAGGGAGTCTTCATTCTCCTCTTTCACAATTTGTTTCTCCACAGATTCAGAGCTCTCGGTTGTTAAAACTGGTTTGGGTTTCTGTCCCTTTTTACCTAAGTACACGCAGAGAACAATTCCCCCAATAATTAATGCAAGAAAACCCCCCCCAAGAGCACCAACAAAAACAGGTATCAGTTTTCTACTCGAGCCTCCACTTTGTGGCGGCCCAGAGGTCCGCGGTGGTGGAGGTTGTGGTGCTGTAACTTGGAAACTTGATGGCGGATTCCGAAGTGGAACTAGAAGAGTAGTGAATGGATAAATGTTAGAATCTTGTTCAGATAGACTATTGGCAGCAAGAGTTCTCCCAGTATCAACCCCGAATATTGAACTTATTCTTTGAACGTACTGACCCCAAGTAACCAAATAACTCAACAAATAGTTCACACCATCATCACTTTGGTTCTTTGTTGCACAAGCACACCTCAACGGGACAGTAATTCTGGTTCCGGAATACAAATTCTTGGTGTGGATTTTGTTCTGCGCTCGAATGGCTTGGCAGGTCGACAGGCCTTGGAAAGTATTGTTTGCTATCAATAAATGTGTGTCACTGTGCTGGACAATGTAAGAAGTATTGGCCTGATAATACTGGCCGGAGCAAGAGCATGTGACAGGAACAAGAACCATTTGATTTGTTTCGAAAATCGCATTTTCAGGAACTGAATTGATTTGAGAGAGATGCGATGAATTTACGGCTAAGAGTGTGGAGATGGAGGAGACTGAATTGAATGGAGTTTTGGCTCTGAAAGTGAGATAAGCTTGGCAAGTATGGTTTAAGCCATTGCAAGTGTAACCTAGGACAGAAGTTGAATTGTTTTTGCTGTCACATAATGTTGTGGCTCGCTTGATGTAAGGCTGCTGGCTAAGAATCACAGGGGATAAAGTGAAGAGGAAGATGCAAACTGGAGAAATGAATTGGGAGTATTTCATTTTGGCTTTGAGTGTAATATGAAAAAATTAGGAGCTTATAAATCATGAGGAAATGAATGTATGAATTATAAATCATGAGGAAATGAATGTATGAATTATAACAGGTCTTGACTCTGAGAACACGGATTTCTACAAGCAGCTTCTTTCTTACCTTTTTCTTGTCCATATATGAAAAGGAAGTTTCCTTGAATAGATTGAATGAAGAAAATAATGGGTAATTAGAAATCAAAATGTAATTTCAACCTTAGATTTCAATGAGAAAATTACTGTAAACAAATAGTATTTTGATTTGTACTATACATATTAACTGTTTTTTCTTCACTGGTGTTTAGGTAAGAGAAGTCAAGAAGCAAATGCAATACCTTGTGTTCAATTTTCATTATTTCCAGGGACAAATTGTAGTGGTTGACTGAAGAGTGTTAGTCAACATTGTGTGATACTTCAAAGTTTGGAACTTGGTACGTATTATTGACTGACACAATAAATAAATATACAAATCATGCCTCTAAATTAATTATCTGTCCAAGTCAAAGTTGCTATTATTTTAGCTTACCCTTAATTGCCCAAAATGTTTTTTGTTTTTATTTTTTATAACCATTAAAACAAGACAATAAGTTTGTTACAAGAATCCTAGGATAGTCGGGAAAACAAAAATCAACAAAAACAACAGGGGGGTGAGGGAGAGAGGAATAGAACCCTCCCAATTACTAAGTTTTCCCCATTTTGCGAGGTTGTGTGCGTCCTTGTTGCCAGTCTTGGAATCTTCTTAACTTTTCACTTGGGGAAAGATATAAGAATTTTTCTAGAATGAGTTGCGTCGGCCTCGTTGGTCCAATAAAATACAGGGGTTTGACTAGCAATCATAAGAATAGAGTTGAGTGTATCACTCTAAATAATAACAAGATTACATTTAGCATGAGCAAGGATAACGAAAGCTTTTAAGATGGCAGCCGTCTCCGCACTCGTAGCATCAATGAAGGAACCTGAAGTAACATAGGCAAACAGAACCAACATTGGAATCACGAGCAAGGATGGAAAGTGTAGCTTTGCCGTCGAAGAAAGTGGCATCAACATTGACTTTAATCCAATAGCTAGGAGGTGGAGTCCAATTATAGCTAAGGAGAGGTGCAGTGGAAGTAGCCAACAAGTTTGCTTGAGCAATGGAGTGATCAAGAGAGATTTTGCAAGATCTGTTCGCCAAAGAAATGGGGCATGGAACCGTAGCATCTGGGTTATGCAAACAAAAGCTTTGAGCTTTCTAAACTGCGGAATTCTAGAGAGTGTTCGGGAGGCGGGAAGAAAGAGGATCATGATTGAGAATGGCGATGATCCAAGAGTTGAAAGGATGCAGTTTGAATTTCCACTTAGAAGCCAGAAAAGCTGTGGTGATGAACGGGCAACTAAGGAAAATATGATCCATAGATTCATCGGCTAGGTTACAAAGAATACATGAAGTGTCATGCACATGAAAGATTTGGGACAGCCGTTTCCGGGTAGGAATCATGGAATTGAGAATTTTCCAAAAGAAGAATTTGAGATGGTTATGGACACGAGCTTTCCAAACAAGACTACAAATATTCCCAAAGCAACTAAACCTAGCTTTTTGATCGGTTAAATAAGCACTTTTAAACGAGAAATCACCTTTCTTTAAGTGAACCCAAAAAGCCCTTTTTGATTCCACATGAGTGGGAATTTTGATTTTGATAATTTCCGAAACGGTACTTTGAGAAAATAGAGAGTTGAGTAGGCTAATGTTCCAATCGGGAGAGTTAGGGAGGAAGAGATCACGGACATAGGGGGGGGGGGGGGGGCGGATGAGATGTGTTTGGTGAAGAGATAAACGAATCAAGAGAAGGGATCCATGGTTCGTCCCAAATATTAATGATAGAGTTAGTGAAGACTTTGTAACAAGTACCTTTTTGTATGAGAGGGACGCAAGCGAGAATACCTTCCTAAAACGTTACCATCTTAACATTTCAGTCCAAAAATAATATAGGAGTATTGTTTAACCATCCATATCTATGTAACTTATTTCATCATTAATCACATTTCAGGATAATTATTTGTATGTTGTCCTAAATTATAGTTAGTACATTAAACACATAAATAACTTGCATAGGAAAAGAGACTTTATTCTGAAGAATTCTGTTTCCATATATATTAGAGATAATTACCTCTGCACTTGCTGATGTATGAATTTACAGGAATACTATACGTATCTGTTAAAGAAATGAGATGAATCCAAACTTTTTCTTCCGGAATTTTTATTTCCGCTCCATAGAGTTGATTCAATGCATATATAAATGTTCATTTGGAATGACTGATTCCTATAGCAACGCATTAAAATTCAATGATATATCCTTCTTGGCGTTATTTCCTTTTAACATACACGTTTTATTACCAAATGTGAGAAGTATACAAGAACGATAACCATATTTATAATTTAAGCTTTATAAGAAAAGGCATCTTGTCTGAAAATGGTGGATCAGAGTATTTTCCTGTCAGAATCTCGGATGCAACATACTGATTTGCAGCTTCCGTGTAATGAGTCCCATCCCAGTTTACGTATTTTGTACTATCATTACAACCTTTGGCCGTGACTGAACTTCCATTCAGAACTTCAGTTTGACCACAGTCAATCCTACCGTCATAGTTCGATGGTGGACCTCCATACCCGCAGCATGCCATTAAGGGCTGCTCGAATCCTGTAAGTGGACTTGTAATTATTAGATTTAAATCTTCACATATGTTTTATTACAATTAAAAATTCCTGAATTACTTGTCTATATATAGTTATATACTAACCGTATGTTGAGTAGTTTGCTATGAGATTGGACTTGATCGTGAAAATATCTACATATGTGAAATTTGCATCTTGATATTGCGCTTGCAATTTTTTAAAGAGTGCATGAAGTTGTAGGTTGAAATTTTTTGAAGCTTGATTGTGAGAGCTGACACATCCGAGCCCGTCTAGCTTTGATGGATCATTTCCGAAATTCACAATTACCTGAGGTAAGCATCCGAGAGGACCTGTGTTGTGAATCCAAAAATTTCTTGCTCCTTGTTCATATAATTTCTGTTGGCAATAAGGAAAACATAAAGCAAACTGATTCTTTTAACAAATTTGTGTAATACGACAAGGACTACTAACCTCGATACCATCTTCAAATTTTGATAAAATTATTGGAATTGCAGCGATAATTTGATCCAATGTCTTAGAAATAAAGCCACCAGCCAGATCATTCTGGCCTATGTCGAACATGTAAAGGGCCTTTTGGAAATAATCTTGATCTGGTATGTACTCATCAAATTTCCTTGCTGCAAAATGCCAGTTTTGTTTAATTTTTCTCTGCAATTCATTTCTTGTGTTCAATTAGCATATATCCCCTTATGTTCTAGTAAAGATAGCACACTGTCTAGACTTTTAAATGAAATAATGCAATGAATATAATTTGTGCTTAATATTCGAGCCACAATAGAGGGAAAATAAGTCATTTTAGCATACAAATTTTATTACAACTTGCAATATAGTGCGTGGAGAACAATATATATATATATATATAGATGAATAGATATGTGTTTGTTTGTTGCAGATATCATGATTTAAGAAAAATGAAATAGAACTCACATTTATCCTGCAAATCTTGAACTTTGGCCTTGAATCTGAGAAACTGAGCCACTTGAATCTCGAACGAAAATGGATTACTAGATGACGCGGTGGCCGAAAGTACAGTACACCCCACAGCTGCAAAGTTACATCCATTCCTGAAAGTTGGAGCTCCAATTGACTCCAAATATGGACTCAGAAATGGTAAGTCCATTGCATCCACTGCCAAAAAAACATTATACCAGTTAACAAAAAGCTTTTATTACATTAGTTTTTCTTGATTCAAAATTTTATACTTAGAAAATCGACTATTAGGCGGCCATCGCTGAACCTCCCAGATGGTTTCTGGAAATAAGTCTGCCCATTTGGCAGCTTGAGATCTACACCGAGGCCAGCAACTAGATTGCCAGTGTCCGAATTCGAGTCCCCGAAATTGAAAACTGCTGGATAATTGATGAAATCAATGGAGCTAGCTAAAGGGAGACAGATGATCATGAAAAGTATGGCGAATCTTGAGAAGGTAGAAGAAACATTGGAAGACATTTTTGGTTGAGTGTCATCTACTAAATTCAGACAACTCCAAAAGTAGTAAAATACTAAGTAGTAGTATATTTTTTCAATGGTTTCTGAGTTGTCAATTTCAGGTTTTAGTCATGCAGCAATAATTGATATAAAGAATAGCGGCTACCAATTAATACCAACCCCACCACAGATCACCCATTAGCATAATGTTTATTCAAGGGGCATTTCAAGAATTTCTCTCAATGAAACTACTAGTATTTGATTAATTGGAAAAAAGTTATAAAGTAAGTGCTAATCTTGTAAAAGACTATTTACCCCTATTACAGATTTTGGTTCTCTGAATAATTAAATTATGAGGTCTTTTATTAATTTATTATTGTTTTCAATTATTAATATTATATATGGTGATTTACACTCAGACCTCCTGAGGTTTAGTCATATTACAAGGAACCCCTTGAAGTTTCAGAAATTACAAAGAGACCCCTGTAGTTCAACAAGTTTTACAAGGACACCCCTTGTGGTTCAACAAGTCTTACAAGGACACCCCCTACAACTTGAAAAAATGTTTACAAAAAATACCCTGTAAGGGGTGTCCTTGTATCATCTATATTATTAAAAGACCTCATATTTGGTTTCTTTGGTTTGGCAGCATACTTTCGTCTCTAGTTTTACTGTTGAAATGTGAGATATTTTGCTTGAAGGTTCTAGAAATTGCAAGATTGATCAAGATATATCATGTATAAGCTAGAATAAATTGGTAGGAGAATCTAGATAAATCTAAGTAAGACAAATGATGATAAATCTAGAAAGTATAGATTGTACTAGAAACTAGGATAAAACCAGATATTCTAGATTGTTCATATTCTAGATTGTCCCATATGCAAATATAAATATGTGTACTACTCAATTGTAAAGTGAGAGAGAAAGGAAGTTAATGAATTTAATAAAACTTCTCCTTCTAAAAAAATTACTCTCCTCCAACTAACTACAAATAAATAACAAATCAAAAAATCAAGTTGATATCAATTTTACAATTGATTCAACCATCACAAACTCAACAAGTGGTATCTAGAGTTCATTGATCTTAAGGGATTAAGTTCAAAAAATGGGTTCATCAAATATAGCCATTCCTACACCACCGATTTTCAACGGTGAAGACTACGACTATTGGACGGTAAGAATGAAGGCTTTTCTCATAGCAAATGAGTTATGGGAAATTGTTGAAAACGGTTATGAAGAACCGAAAAATGAAGGTACTCTTACCGCACCTCAACAAAAGAAGAATAAAGATGAATATAAAAAGAATATGAAGGCACTTACATTCCTCCAAGCTACCGTTAATAAAGAAATCTTCATCGAGATAGTCGTTACGACTACCGCTAAAGAAGCATGGGAGATTCTTCGAGAAAAATATCAATATTTGGAGAGCATTTCAATGGCGAAACAAGAAAGAGAAGAGCGAGGAATTAAGCAACGAATCAAGAGTGCGTTTGTCTCTCGCCTGCAATATATCAAAGACCAAGTCGATACACTGACGTTGAATTATGTGCTAAGATTGTTAGAGACAGATTTGGGGCTTGAGAAATTTGCATTAGATGCCCACAAAAGATTTATTTGCCTCTACTTAGAAAAGATAATGGATGATGACGACGGTTGCACCTCTGAAACTGCAACTAAGAATTTGGATAAAGATGTGGGTATAAGTAATCCAGAAACATCAATAATGCCTGAACAACAGGAGACAAAGAAGGGTCCGGAAAAATCCAACATTAAAGAAGAAGAGATGTTGGAAGACTCCTCCAGGAGCAAATCATTTGAATCTCCGAAAAAATTCAGATCCGTTACGGATAAATTTGCAGGTTGTCAAATGACATTTACGGAGCCATGCAAGTACGAAGAAACTTCTCAATATGAGAAATGGAATGTTGGAATAAAGGGGGAGATAAAAAATAACAACATAAAGCAGACGCGGAAGCTGATGGGAGGACCTAAAAACAAGAAGGTGCTTCGTGCAAAAAAGAGTTATAAGACAATGGCAAATCAAAATGGCACAGTCAACAAGCATAAGACCAAGTGGGTTGCAAAGAAAAATGCACAGAAAATGAGATTCAGCAACAAAGATGCATTTTCACCCGTGGCAAATCATAATACAATCAAACACTTTCAAAATCAAAATTTGAGGTACTTGGATATAAGCTTGGATTATCAAGCAAAAATCTCAAGGAGGAGTGTTGAAATGTGAGATATTTTGCTTGAAGGTTCTAGAAATTGCAAGGTTGATCAAGATATATCATGTATAAGGTAGAATAAATTGGTAGGAGAATCTAGATAAATCTAAGTAAGATAAATGATGATAAATCTAGAAAGTATAGATTGTACTAGAAACTAGGATAAAACTAGATATTCTAGATTGTTCATATGCAAATATAAATATGTGTACTACTCAATTGTAAAGTGAGAGAGAAAGGAAGTTAATGAATTGAATAAAAACTTCTCCTTCTAAAAAAATACTCTCCTCCAAATAACTACAAATAAATAACAAATCAAAAAATCAAGTTGATATCAATTTTACAATTGATTCAACCATCACAAATCCAACATTTACAAGAAAACGAAAACATTGGCTTGTAACAACAGTTCTTATACAGAAACCTCTGGTCTTATTTAAACTGATAATGTATGATGTCCATATTTGCATATGAAATCATCTGTTAACTATCAAGTTTTTGCAGCAAAGAAAACATGAGATGCAACTGAGGAACTCTCCATATATTACGGGGAGTAAATCATGAAAATTTATTTAAGTTAATTAGAATCTCCTCAGGGCTCAGGTAATTGCAGTAATTTTTTCATAGTTTATGAATACGTTGAGAATAAATCTTCAGATAAGTGGCTGTTGCAGAGGTTATTTATAGCTCTTGCAATGTTGTAGAGAATTCAATAACAACAAATGTGATAATTAACAATATCTAGAATTTAAGCTTTAGAAGAAAAGGCAGCATCTTGGTTTAATCGCGGTTCAGAGTATTTTCCTGTCGAGTGAATAGTAAATTAACTCCCTGTGTTATTCTAAATAGGCAATTTAACTCCCAATGATAAATAAAAGGGTAAAATACCTCCCTGTGATATTCTAAATAGGCAATTTAACTCCTTGTGATAAGAAAAATGGCAAGATACCTCCCTATGTTTTTATAAAAGAAGCACATTGCCTCCCTCTAAATTGCTCATTAATTCATATCACAGGGAGTTAAATTGCTCATTATTTCATTTCATAGGGAGGTAAATTGCCTATTTTTATATCACAAGGAGGTAAATTGCTCATTATTTCATTTCACAGGAAGTTAGATTGCCTATTTTTATTTCACAGGGAGGTAAATTGCCCATTAGACATATTACAGGGAGTTAACTTGCAAAAAACCCTTTCCTGTCACAATCTCGGATGCAACATACTGATTTGCAGCTTCAGTGTAGTGAGACCCATCCCAATTTACATATTTTGTACTATCATTTAAACCCTTTGCTGTGACTAAACTTCCATCCAGAACTATAGTTTGACCACGCGCAATTCGACTGTCATAATTCAACGGTGGACCTCCATACCCGCAGCACGCCATTAAGGGCTGCTCAAATCCTGTAAGTTAATTTAATATTTATTACTCCTATTAGATTTAAATCTCCACATATGTTTCATTACGATTAAATATAAGAGGAATAAGTTATTAACCGTATGTTGAGTAGTTTGCCATGAGGTTGGACTTGATTGTGAAGATATCGACATATGT
This sequence comes from Penstemon davidsonii, assembly GCA_034814905.1. Lineage (NCBI taxonomy): Eukaryota > Viridiplantae > Streptophyta > Magnoliopsida > Lamiales > Plantaginaceae > Penstemon > Penstemon davidsonii. The sequence continues at coordinate 14,866,413 of JAYDYQ010002688.1, forward strand.
GACATTTGCATCTTGATATTTGCCTTGCAATTTCTTAAAGAGAGCATGAAGTTGTAGGTTGTATTTTTTTGCAACTTGATTGTGAGAGTTGACACATCCCACCTTTGTTGTGTATTTAATGACTGTATTGTGGAGTATCCCACCTTTGTTAACTGATAGATAATTAGATATATCTTGATTTAAAACAAATGAAATAGTACTCACATTTAGCTTGCAGATGTTCAACTTTGGCCTTGAATCTGAGAAACTGAGCCACTTGAATCCGGAACGAAAATGGATTCATAGATGAATTTAATGACTGTATTGTGGAGTATCCCACCTTTGTTAACTGATAGATAATTAGATATATCTTGATTTAAAACAAATGAAATAGTACTCACATTTAGCTTGCAGATGTTCAACTTTGGCCTTGAATCTGAGAAACTGAGCCACTTGAATCCGGAACGAAAATGGATCCAAGCCCGTCTAGTGTTGATGAATTGGTTCCAAACATCGAGATAATCTGAGGTAAGCAACCGAAGGGACCAATGTTGTGTATCCAAAAATTTCTTGCTCCATGGTCGTATAATTTCTGTTAAAGCAGTCGAAAAGTTAAAAAGATTTTTACAATACTGTGATGAATTAATATTATACGTACTAACCTCGATACCATCTTCAAATTCTGATAGAATTAGTGGAATTCCAGCGATGATTTGATCCGATGTATTAAAATAAAAGCCACCAAGTATATCGTTCTGACCTATGTCGAATATGTAAAGGGCCTTTCCAAAATAATCTTGATCTGGTATGTACTTGTCCGATTTCCTTGCTGCAAAACAGTATACTGTATTTAATGACTGTATTGTGGAGTATCCCACCTTTGTTAACTGATAGATAATTAGATATATCTTGATTTAAAACAAATGAAATAGTACTCACATTTAGCTTGCAGATGTTCAACTTTGGCCTTGAATCTGAGAAACTGAGCCACTTGAATCCGGAACGAAAATGGATTCATAGATGAATTTAATGACTGTATTGTGGAGTATCCCACCTTTGTTAACTGATAGATAATTAGATATATCTTGATTTAAAACAAATGAAATAGTACTCACATTTAGCTTGCAGATGTTCAACTTTGGCCTTGAATCTGAGAAACTGAGCCACTTGAATCCGGAACGAAAATGGATCCAAGCCCGTCTAGTGTTGATGAATTGGTTCCAAACATCGAGATAATCTGAGGTAAGCAACCGAAGGGACCAATGTTGTGTATCCAAAAATTTCTTGCTCCATGGTCGTATAATTTCTGTTAAAGCAGTCGAAAAGTTAAAAAGATTTTTACAATACTGTGATGAATTAATATTATACGTACTAACCTCGATACCATCTTCAAATTCTGATAGAATTAGTGGAATTCCAGCGATGATTTGATCCGATGTATTAAAATAAAAGCCACCAAGTATATCGTTCTGACCTATGTCGAATATGTAAAGGGCCTTTCCAAAATAATCTTGATCTGGTATGTACTTGTCCGATTTCCTTGCTGCAAAACAGTATACTGTATTTAATGACTGTATTGTGGAGTATCCCACCTTTGTTAACTGATAGATAATTAGATATATCTTGATTTAAAACAAATGAAATAGTACTCACATTTAGCTTGCAGATGTTCAACTTTGGCCTTGAATCTGAGAAACTGAGCCACTTGAATCCGGAACGAAAATGGCCTATTTTAAGATCAGTTTATAAACATACATAGGTGACATTAATCTTTTTGTGTGGTAATTAACAACCAACTTATTGAAATGTAGTATAAAGTAAGGCAAGAAACTGTTGATTAGAAATAGGCAATCTCCACCTCTTGCAATGTTGTAGAGAATTCAATAAAAAATCAAATACCAACAAATGTGATAATTAACAATATCTAGAATTTAAGCTTTAGAAGAAAAGGCTGCATCTTGTCTTAATCGCGGTTCAGAGTATTTTCCTGTCACAATCTCGGATGCAACATACTGATTTGCAGCTTCAGTGTAGTGAGACCCATCCCAATTTACATATTTTGTACTATCATTTAAACCCTTTGCTGTTACTAAACTTCCATCCAGAACTGTAGTTTGACCACACGCAATTCGACTGTCATAATTCAACGGTGGACCTCCATACCCGCAGCACGCCATTAAGGGCTGCTCAAATCCTGTAAGTTAATTTAATATTTATTACTCCTATTAGATTTAAATCTCCACATATTACGATTAAATATACGAGGAATAAGTTACTAACCGTATGTTGAATAGTTTGCTATGAGGTTGGACTTGATTGTGAAGATATCGACATATGTGACATTTGCATCTTGATATTTGCCTTGCAATTTCTTAAAGAGAGCATGAAGTTGTAGGTTGTATTTTTTTGCAACTTGATTGTGAGAGTTGACACATCCAAGCCCGTCTAGTGTTGATGAATTGGTTCCAAACATCGAGATAATCTGAGGTAAGCAACCGAAGGGACCAATGTTGTGTATCCAAAAATTTCTTGCTCCATGGTCGTATAATTTCTGTTAAAGCAGTCGAAAAGTTAAAAAGATTTTTACAATACTGTGATGAATTAATATTATACGTACTAACCTCGATACCATCTTCAAATTCTGATAGAATTAGTGGAATTCCAGCGATGATTTGATCCGATGTATTAAAATAAAAGCCACCAAGTATATCGTTCTGACCTATGTCGAATATGTAAAGGGCCTTTCCAAAATAATCTTGATCTGGTATGTACTTGTCCGATTTCCTTGCTGCAAAACAGTATACTGTATTTAATGACTGTATTGTGGAGTATCCCACCTTTGTTAACTGATAGATAATTAGATATATCTTGATTTAAAACAAATGAAATAGTACTCACATTTAGCTTGCAGATGTTCAACTTTGGCCTTGAATCTGAGAAACTGAGCCACTTGAATCCGGAACGAAAATGGATTCATAGATGACGCGAAGGCCGAACGGATAGTAGAGCCTGCAACCGCAAAGTTACATCCGTTTCTTAAAATTGGAGCTCCAATTGACTCCAAATATGGATTCAGATACGGTAAGTGCATTGCATCCACTGTGAAAATTGTATTTTAGCAGTTAGCAAAAAACATTTAGTTTTACATTTTCTATTGATGAAAGTCCATTCAAAATGTTTACTTAGAAAATCGATGAGTAGGCGTCCATCACAGGACCTCCCAGATGGTTTATGAAAATAAGTCTGCCCATTTGGCGGGTCGAGCTCTGCACCGAGGCCAGCAACTAGATTGCCAGTGTCCGAATTCGAGTCCCCGAAATTGAAAGCTGCAGGATAGTTGAAATCAATGGAGCTGGTCAAAGGGAGACAGATGATCATGAAAAGTATGGTGAGTCTTGAGAAGGTACAAGCACTGGATGCCATTTATCACAACTTATTATTTTCTAAATTCAGTAGTTATGAATGTGTTTCTTTTGTTTTTGGGGTTGTCAATTTTATTTATTTGCAATGTGATGTGAATGGCTGGCTCTAATTTAAATAACTGGATAAGCTTATTCATTAGCGGCTGATTGCGAGAAGGAAGGGTGGGTGGAAGTTATGCAGCATTAATAATTTATTTGTCTTTGTCACGAGATGTGAATGGCTAAGAATCTAATTTAAATAACAAGCTAGACAGACATATATATGCATTTTAGGCAAGTGGTGAACAAGGGTCGGTTTACTCGGTGCGGGCTGGTGCGATTTTAGTCAATTTTCGACTCAATTTGATATTTGTGGTTTTTTATACTCTAGTGAAGCCAAGTGATGAGATTGCACTTTGCGGTAAACTCAAGTTGGGATGGTTGACATTTCTGATGATTTAAATTTTTTTTTTTTATGTTATTTGATAAATGAAATGCATAAAAATCCTTTTACAATATAGTCTAAATCCTTATACAATCCAACCGGTGACTCTAAACTATATTCTAGAGTCAATATTATTTCAGTATTTTTCAAGTTGATTAATGAAGTATAGAAAATAAAATATTGTTCCTTGTGCATACTAGTTTTTATTTTCTTTAACCTGTTTCAATTCTATATTCTTGATATATAAATGGAAATTAATTTTAAGTTCACAAATATAAAACTAGAAAAGAGTTTCCCAAAAGAGATGATAGTTAACGCTCCGAATGGTCGATGTAGATTAGGTATAAGTTAACTTCCTGTGGTATGAATTTTAAATTTTAGGAAGAATTTGATATTTATTGCTCGACTTTAGCACAACAAAAGACACGTTGAAAATGAGACATAAAATGGTTTAAATAGATGAAAAAATAACTTAGATGCTAGTATTATAGACTATAAAACATACTTCAAAACCAACACATACTTCCGATTCTAAGATTGCTAGTATTAGACTATAAAACAAAGAAGAATTATCAGACTTGATAAAATGGATTAAATAGATGAAAAAATAACCTAGTTAAGTAAGAAATAGATTTTTCAAATGAGAGAACAATTTTGAAACACTTAAAAGTGGATTCAAATTCATTAGACCAAAAATTAAGATACTAAATTTATTTTTGTTGTGAAACAATGCAAAAGATTTGAGCAGCAGATTTCAAGTTTATTCATTCTAAATCCAACCATTCAAATAACCCTTAAATCATGTTTCAATTCTTATTCTTATAGTCTTGATATTTTTAAGAAAAAAATAATTGACAATGTTCACGACCCATCCCATCACCTTTTTTGCAAATGATGTTTTTAAGAAAAAATAAGTTGCTAGTCTACACATTTATAAAATGATTGTCATCGAATAGAACACTAGTATTATTGTAGTATTTTCTTTGTTCAAGGCACTTACAACTCCTTTTTGTGTCAGAATAAACAATTTGATATGTAACTCCTTGATTTCAGTAAATAAGTGTTGCATAGAGTATAATCAAATAATGTTTTTCTTGTTTTCCTTCTATCTTCAAACATACAAGAAGTGTCCCTTTTTACTCAACAAGTAGCACTCAAGTTCATCCAAAAAAAAAAAATTAACACCCAGAGTCATCTCCATTCATTTTCCAACATATATTTAATATTTCTCCTCTGAAAAGATGGATGAATTATCGTTTGTGGAAATTCCGAAATGATGGATGAATTTCGGAATGAGGGGCTAACATAAGATTGAAATTTGAGTACAGAATTAATATATGAAGCTTTTTCCGAACTTAGGGGATCATTATGAAATTTTTTCAGCACTTTGTCCAAGTTTATTAATTTGCTCCTTAAACTTTTAAAACATGAACATATTTTGCATCGAGGGATTAAACTATAATTTGAAGGACTTAGACCATCTCTATTGACTAAAAGGCAATGGAAAAAAAAAATTGAAAAAAAATGAGGCAAGGGGTGCCATCCCTTGAGCGGTGGATATCCATCGCCCAAGGGATGGGTCAAGTCACTGGATTCACGCGCCCATCAAGGGCTTCCATTTTTTTTTTCATTTTTCTTTATTTTGTTTAATTTATTTAGGGTTTAATGAAAATCCTTACTTTTTTTTTTTTTTAAAAAAAAAAGTTAACTTTAATTTGTGTATTATTTTAAAAAAGTTAATTTTATTTTAAAAAATGAAACTTTTATTTAATAAACTTATAATTAATTTAATTAACAAAAATTAAACTTTAAAAAATTTTGAACTTTAATTTAAGAAACTTAACATTAATTTTGTGAAGTTTAATAACATTGTAAGAAACTTAAATTTAATTAACGTTATTATAACCTTGATTTGTTTTAATTTTGAATATTATAATTTAAAAGTTATTTTTAAAAAGTTTTAATTTAGCACACAAAACGTACATATATGAAGTTAAATACGATTTATAGAATATTAAATACGATTAATTAAATTAAAACCTCTTCATTATAACCCTAACAATTATATATTGAAATACTTGAGTTCATAGTTAGACATCTAAATAAATAAGATCACATATGACCAAACGCCGTTTAGATATGACTCATAATACAAAATTTTATTGGCATGACGTAAGGAATAAAATCCGCGAAAATTATGTTCCGACTCGTTTATTCGGAGGTTCGTCCAATCTGGTGATAACGGTAGCAACAACAGTGGCAACGACGATGCCGAGGAGGGTGGCTTTCCTTATATGAGTAATTAATTGTTGTATTATTGTGTACCAATTTTTTTTTTTTACTATTAGTGCCAATCTTAAATTAATTTTTATTATTGTTAATATTTTTGCATATTATCATTATTATTATATTTAGCACTATTATTATAAGTATAATTTATTTATTTTAATTATTATTATTAGGAAAGAAGATTAGAATTAAATGGAATGAAATACATTAGAGATGACTTTAAAAAGGGAAGAGGTGAAAAAGGGGAAGGGGAAGCTAGACTGGAGTCATTGGAAATTGCATTATATTATACATCCAAGTATTTTTTTTGGCATCCACCTCCCTTTTATATAAATTTTTAGTTATGGCAATTTACTTGCCTGTTATTTTCATTAATTTATCTCCCTGTGATTTAAAAAAAAGCACTTTAACCCCTTGAAATATTAAAAAAGTATCACACCACTTCCATGACATTTTTAACATAAAAAAATAAGAATGGACAAAACTACCCCTCTTATATATAGCATTTTACCCCCTGTGTTATCATAAATGTGACACTTTACCCCATGTGTTATCATAAATAAGGCAATTTACCTTTCTATGTTATGATAAATATTGCATTTTATCCCCCTATGTTACAAAAATATTTTTCATGTCCACTCTCAATTTCGGCGAGTAAGGTACACTCTATTGCTGAAGGAGGTAAATTGCTCTTTTAAAATTTCCACAGGGGAGTAAGTACTCTTTTTCAAATTCAAGGGGGATAAATTGAAAATTATGAATTTTAAGGGGATAAATTGACATTAACTCTATATATTTCCATTAAAAAAGTTCTTTAAATGACTGAAATACCTTGCATTTTGTGTCTAAATATAGTCTCCCCAAGTTTTCTTTGTTTTTAGTTCCTTGTCTTTTCATTATCATTGTTAACTTTTTCTCTATTCTATAATAAGTGAAGATTGGTGAAAATATCAAATACTAATATTTTTTTTCGAAAATCTGTAAGTTTGCATCCTTTACAAAATTAAATAAAAAATATTATCCAAACATTTTAGAAATTAACAAATAATAATAATTGAAAGACAAAAGATTGTTTCTTTAACCACTACATTCAAAGAATTAAAATGAATGGAATTTACTTGTTCATTACATATATGAGTTAAATCCCTTAAAAATGTTTCGCGCTTTTGAAAATTTATATTCATCAGTAACTTTTTAAGTAAAAATTTAGTACCATTATAACTTTTCATTCATAAAGATCAAAATATCACTACTGAACCGCGTTTGATTCGTAAATGATGATAAGTTTTATAATTTTTTGCTTCAGAAATCATTGTTTACTAATATTTAACAATGGTTCGGCTTAATTAAATTTGATCCAAACCCAAATAATTATGAGTCGGATTGAGATAGAGTCAATATATGAAATTTGATCAATTTATGAGTCGAGCTTGAGCTTAATAATTCTTAGCTTGAATAAATAAAGCTCGAAAATATAATTAGTTTGAATGCTTCTACTAATTACTGATATTAAAGTTTGTGAATACTAATTATTATTTTGAAACAATAATTTTTTCACAAATAGCTAACTGTACAGACTATAAACCCACTAGTCTCATATATATCAATTTTAAGTTTTAACTAACGCATCTACGCTCCAAAAGGAAACATAATTAACAAAAAGGGGAAAAATGAAAAGTTAAAATATATGGTCAAACAGATTGAAAGTCTTGGGACCTTACAAACTTTATGTAATGTTTTATATTATATATTACTAGTATGAAATTTATATACTATTATGTAAGATTAGTCTATCTACATGCGATTTTAATAATACATAGTTTTTAATTTGTCAAATAAAAATTGTTAGTGTGAATATGTCCAATATGAGCTCGATATAAACTCGAAGTCCAAAAAGTTACATGAGCCGAATTTGAGACGATAGACATAAAGTCAGGTTGTAAATGAGTTAGAGTCTATAGCTGTGAAACCGATTGATATGTGAGTTTGAGCCATTTAAAAAATCGGCTCACATGACCCGATCAACATGCCAAAGTTTTTTATTTTTTTAGGCGAACATGCCTATACTTAAGTCAATCCTAAAGGCTAAGGGTATATCGTGTGACCGAGTCAAAACCCTATTAAATGAGTTTTCGCCAAACTCATAAAATTATAAAAAAACTTATTCAGAAACTCACTCAAACTCTTCAAACATATAAAATATAGATTTGACACCTACCACCTACTTTTTCCCCCAAATCTCACTAAAAAGACATTGATTTGACACTTACCACATACTTTTTCCCCTAAACGGCTAAACCCCAACATCCAAACCCAATTCAAGTGGGGTTTCAACTTATTCAAACCACAAAATCCAACAGCCAAAACCCATCCAAATAAGGTCTCACATGTTTCATCGAAACCACCCAAACCATTTTTTTTAAACCGAGACCCACAAAACCGAGCCAAAACCCATCCAAATAGACCCTAAATGTACGAGTATTTCAGTCTTTTGGAAATAAAACTGAGCAGAAAGTAGGGGTGGGCATTGGGTTCGGGTGACCAAAACCCGACTCGTCCCATTTTTAAAATACTCAAACGGGATGAGTATTTTTTAGGTTTGGGTACCCAAACTTGAAAACCCATATTTTATTACCGGAATACGGGATGAGTTTGGGATTAGCCTCTCCAACCCCGAATACCCGAACCCGTCTATATATTTTTCTTACTATTACATAAATATACACTTTATTTATACATTAATTAATAAATTAATTAACATCATCTAATAAAGACATTTTTTACTTTACCTTAATATTCATTTTAAATCTTACACTAGTTATTAATACATTACGTTTGTCCCAGTTCTAAAAACTTTCATAGTCTTTACGGCCCTACCACTTCTACTTCTTCTCAACTACGCCACGGCATACAAAGTTTTTTTCTCTACATTAAATTACTACTATTACTAATCTATTACATATAAAATTTTATATAAATATTGAAATTTAATTTTGTTAGAATCATGAAGAATTGGCGATTTAAAAAAAATATGGGACCCGTAATCCCAACCCGTCCCGTCCCGCCCCGCAATAATTCGGGTACCCGAATTATTACGGGACGGGTTTGAAATGAAATGTGTCAATCCCGAAATTTACTATACCTATATCTCTAACCCCAAACCCGTCCCGTGCCCACCCCTAGCAGAAAGTAAATGAAAGGGAGATGGGTGCCAAAAAAGAATAATCTTTGGGGTCTAGTTGCCAAATAATCAAAGTGTAGGAGGTGGATGCAATTCACCCGTGATTCAAAATGAATGTGAAACTATCTTCAAATATTCGATAATCGTGGTGTTTTCTAATAAATATGGTTTATTAAATATGACTCATCTTCCCGGGAAGTCACATAAATGGAGATTTGCCGCGTCCCAACGCAATTTCCGGCGATTAATATCCGATTTGACCAAACGTCAGCGTTTCGCCCATTGTCAGTGAGATGCAGTCTCTCCCGAAATTCAAAAATATCGATTGGTGGTGAAATGTTCATGTTTGGGATGGGTTCCCTGGAACAATTCTTCGCTGCTGCTATACAGACCAAAGGATGGTGAGAAAAATTTAAAAAAAAAAAAAATATTTCTATTGGACTATGTATTGAGCTGTGGATGTGTTTTGTGAAGGTTGCTGAGTGGGAGATGTAAACCTATATTAATCTTTTTAAATTTGGGCTCTGATAATTTTATTTTTCTCTCCGCTGTTGTTTTTGTGATGTTTATTCATTGAGTAGTTTCATTCAGCAACTTTCAATGATTCTTTTGTCATCTATTTTGTTTTCAATAGACAACAGCATTGCTTTATATGAATCATTGATTTATCGCTTTTCAAATACTCCTTTTTTCAAATACTCTTTCTTTGTATCCTGTTAAATGAACTAGTTCTTGTGCACTATGTATTTGGAAGACCTGGAATCCTAAAGGTTGTGACATATATGCCCTATTTTATTGCTATTTTGTCTGCTTATATACTAAATTTTGCTGATACTAGTTCAACTAGTATGCCTCCTAATGATCTTCTTACGTGTGCATACAAATGTTAGCAATATGGAAATGTGGCTATTACATGAACATGAAGACATGTATATTTGTACTGCCTTCCTCTTCCTCTCCTTGTATAGCTTTACTTTTGGTATTTGCGTCTCACGAAAAATTGTTACTCGTAGGAAATGGGGTTTGCTTTCTGAATTTTAAAAAATCTGCTGTATCTGAGTGCAATTAGAAATTGAGACGTAAAATAATGTCAGACTCAGCCATATGTTTGAAAGAATAAAATTTCCAAAATATACTTTGTATGGGATTAGGAGTCAATGAAGGAAAGCAAAAAAGAAAAGGAAAATACATGAAGATTATTGTTTCCCTTATTGTTTTTTGCAGTATCAATAAAGTAGTGAGGAAGCAAATGCATAAAATAACAAAATCACCCATAATATAATCTACATGAACTTTCACTTTTATTTTTATTTTTCTTGGAATGGAACAAAGGAAAACATTTGAAGTCTTAGATTCGAAATCTGAAGCAGAGGAAGTTTTCGTGTTATTAGTCTAGTAAAAGCTCATTGAAATTTCACAATTGCTATGTTTAGAGTACACCACAGATTTGGTCAATGCAAAGTAGACCTCTTTTTAGATCAGTTTATGCTTTAAAAGAAAAGCCATCTTGTCTTAAAACAGCGGATCAGAGTATTTTCCTGTCAGAATCTCTGATGCAACATATAGATTTACAGCTTCAGTATAATGAATCCCATCCCAATTTACATATTTTGTACTATCATTACAACCTTTGGCGGTTACTGAACTTTCGTTCAAAACTTTTGTTTGACCACAGGCAATTCGACTGTCATAATTCAACGGTGCCGGTGGACCTCCGTACCCGCAGCATGCCATTAAGGGCTGCTCAAATCCTGTACGTTAATTTTGTTATTAGTTTTAAATCTACACAAATGGTTTATTAAATTAAAATAAGAGGAATTACTTGTCTATATATACTACTTAATTACCATATCTAGAGTAGTTTGCTATCAGATTGGACTTTATTGTGAAAATATCAACATATGTGACATTTGCATCTTGATATTGGCCTTGCAATTTTTTACAGAGTGCATGAAGTTGTAGGTTGAAATTTTTTGAAGCTTGATTGTGAGAGCTGACACATCCGAGCCCGTCAAGTTTTGATGGATCAGTTCCAAATTTCACAATATTCTCAGGTAAGCAACCGAGGGGACCTGTGTTGTGAATCCAAAAATTCCTTGCCCCTTGATCATATAATATCTGCTGGCAGAAAGGAAAACATAAAAGAATGGAAAATTTGATTTTTTTTTTTACAATATTGTGATAAAAATTTACTAACCTCAATACCATATTCAAATTGCGATAGAATAATTGGAATTGAAGCAAGAATTTGATCCAATGTCTTAGAATGAAAGCCGCCAGCGAGATCATTCTGGCCTATGTCAAAAATGTAAAGTGCCTTTCGGAAGTAATCTTGAGCTGGTATGTACTTGTCAGATCTCCTTGCTGCAAATTGGTATAGTTCGTAGATGATAAGAGTTATTTGCAATACACCCCCTTGCGTTTTTCATTTTTAATAACCAAAAATCCCGTAGTGTTTGACCAAAAATAGCACTGTCAAGACTTCAACGAAATAAAGGAATGCCATTTCTACCCTTCTATACATACTTCTCTATTGACATGAAAGACTGAAAACAATGATGCAAACAAAGTGTTTGGATTGCAGGATCCGAGAAGGCTTTATTATATGACAGAAAGTTTTAAATTTTTTTTTTTTGGAAAAAATATGTTTAATGATCCTAGTCATATGAAAATAGAATGGATTGATTTAATATTCCATCTAGAGTAGAGGGTAAATAAGTCATTTTGCCATAAAAATTTGATTTGGAATTCCAGTATAGTGTGGTGGGGAACATTATCTAGACAGAAGGTTTATTTACTTTTTATATTTACTAACACAAGACAGTTGCAAATTAAGACAACATAAATGCTAGAACATGAGGAGTATATTGAATATTATAAACCCAGTTTTGTGAACTGATCATATCATGATTTTAGATTATTGACTCACATTTAGACTGCAGTTCATGAACTTCGGCCTTGAATCTTACAAACTGAGCCACTTGAATCCCGAATGAAAAAGGGCTAACAGATGATGCAGTGGCCGGAAGTATGGTAGAGCCTGCAGCTGCAAAGTTGCATCCTTTTCTAAAAATTGGTGCTCCTTTTGCTTTCAAATATGCATTCAGAAATGGTAAGTCCATTGCATACACTGTCAAATTGTACAAAAACTCAATATATTAGCAAAAGGCATTTGTTACATTTTTTATTGATGAAAGTTCTATCAAAATGTTTACTTAGAAAATCGATGATTAAACGGCCATCACAGAACCTCCCAGATGGTTTCTGGAAATAATTCTGCCCATATGGCGGGTTGAGCTTTGCACCGATGCCAGCAACTAGATTGCCAGTGTCTGAATTTGAGTCCCCGAAATTGAAAACAGCTGGATAGTTGAAATCAATGGAGCTGGTTAAAGGGAGACATATGATCCAGAGTATGGTGAGTCTTGAGAAGGTACAAGAATTGGAAGCCATTTTTATTTTTGCATTTAGTTGTGCGCTCAAAACTTATTTTCTAAAGTTTGAGAACTCCAGAAGTAGTAGTAAAATATTTGTTTCCCTTGTTTGTTTGAGTTGTCAATTTCCATTTGTGCAGCAATAATTTATTTGCAATGATTATCAAAAAAAAGTTATTTACAACGTGATTTGCATGGCTAAGAATCTAATTCAAATAACAGGATGGGCTTATGCTTTGGCAAATGATTGAAGAAGGGTCGGTGTACCCGGTGTGGGTTGGTGCAGTTTTAGACAATTTTTTGCTCAATTGATATTTGCAGTTTTTTGTACTTTACTGTAGCTCAATCCAACAAGTGATGTCTCACATTGCGGTTTACTGAGGTTGAAGTTGAGGTGGGTTGGGTTGGGGCCTTTTTTTTCGATCTCATTTTATAAATGAAATGCATAAATCCTTTTACAATATATCTAATTCCCTATATGACATGTGACTCTACACTTAGGGGCGAATTGGGTGGGGTGGAGTTAGGTGTGTGTGTGTGTGGGAGGGGGGGTGGGGTGGCATGGTAATGAGAAATACATTATTTACGGTTATAACAAAAATCTAGGGCTGGCTGTAATGGGGCGAACATCAACTCGTATCCGGTCTGATTAATTAGGATCTTTGTCTGATTAGAGATCCGATGGATTTGATTTGGTTATGAAGATCCATAATCTGAATCATGTGGGAGAATGTGAATCTATACCGATAAGCTCCGACTATTTAAAATAAGTAACATTAATAATATTTTACAATCAACTTAAGAAGATATTATTTAACTACTCATTCATAATTTTATTTATATGCCTAGTTTTATCTAAAAATATTTTTTTTTTAGAAAGTTGAACACATGAACTAAATTAAATGAAATTGTGTTGTAAATAAAATTATTTTAGAAAAAAATACTAGTGTGTATTTTGAAATCCAAAAGAGATCCAATATCCGACCGAATTCAGACAACATCCGACAGACTCGGAAAATTTAGATTCGAATCCCACGACACCACTAGAATTGGATATGGTTGGGCCGAATCCGACCGATTGACAGCCCTCCGTGAAAAACAAATATGACTATTCCTAGGCCTAGTAAAATCCCATTATAAACTGAGCTCAAACGAGCTTTAACCAAATCGAATGTTGTTTAGTATCTACATATGTTATGTCATCTACTATGTTCTTGTACGTGTAAAAAATAATTTGAGTTGAGTCAAACAACACATTGTTCAAGCTAGAACTGGTTTCTTATCTAACTTGAAATTGTGTTTGAACTTGGTTTGATTTTTAAACAAATCCAGCTTGAACAAGCGTAAATAGAAACACAAATATTGTCGTCCACAAGGATATTATAACAAGCAATATACTCCCTATGCAGCCATACTGCCTACTTGTCCAATCATGCTAAAAGTTGATGAGTTTTTTTTTAGAGTTGTTCTTAACAATAGGGAGATGAAGGATGATGGTGAAGTTGTGTGTTATGGATGAAATAAAGGGGATCTTGTAAAGTCAATATCAAAGTCATCTCAATTTTGTGGAACAACCAACTTATTGAAATGTGTAAAGTGAGGCAAAAATATGTTGATTACAAGTAGGCATTAGGCAATCTCCATACATTTCTTTTATCTTAATGGCGGATCAGAGTATTTTCCTGTCAGAATCTCAGATGCAACATACTGATTTGCAGCTTCAGAGTAATGAGTCCCATCCCAATTTACATATTTTTTACTATCATTACAACCTTTGGCAGTGACTGAACTTCCATTGAAAACTTTAGTTTGACCACAGGCAATCCCACTGTCATAGTTCGATGGTGGACCTCCATACCCGCAGCATGTCATTAAGGTATGCTTGAATCCTGTAAGTTAATTTGATATTATCAGATTTAAATCTTCACATTTGTGTTATTACATTAAATAAGAGGAAATACTTACCGTATCTTGAGTAGTTTGCTATGAGGTTGGACTTGATTGTGAAAATATCTACATATGTGACATTTGCATCTTGATATTTGCCTTGCAATTTTTTCAAGAGTGCATGAAGTTGTAGGTTGAAAAGTTTTGAAGCTTGATTGTGAGAGCTGACACATCCGAGCCCGTCTAGCTTTGATGGATCAGTTCCGAATTTCACAATCATCTCAGGTAAGCATCCAAGAGGACCTGTGTTGTGTATCCAGAAATTTCTTGCTCCTTGGTCGTATAATTTCTGTTGGCAAAAGGGATAACATAAAGCAGTCAAAAAGTTAAAAAGATTTTTACAATACTGTGATGAAATTTTACGTACTAACCTTGATACCATCTTCAAATTCTGATAGAATTTGTGGAATTCCAGCGAGAATTTGATCCAGTGTATTAAAGTAAAAGCCACCAGCGAGATCATTCTGACCTATGTCGAACATGTAAAGGGCCTTTTGGAAATAATCTCGAGCTGGTATATACTTAGGAAATTTTGTTGCTGCAAAATAGTATGGTTGAGAAATAGATTAATGACAGTATTGTGGAGTTATCATCAATACATTTTTTGTTTTAACTGACAGGTACACCCTGAATTAGTTTAATTAGCATTTATCTCCTTATGTTCTACTAAAACTAGCATACTGTAAGACTTTTGATAAAATTACACTTACATAATTTCTATATTGATAAGATATACGTAGAACAACTATGTATACATAGTTGGATTGCCGAATCTTAGGAGGGTTTATTATAGGACCGAAAGGTATTTAAATTTTCAAGAAATGTGTTTGATGTTCTAGCCATATGTATCGAAGGAATAGAGGAAAAATAAGTCATTTTACTAAGAGTTCTCTTACCAACGTGTAGAACGTTATATTGACGAAAAAATGTATTTGATGTTTATTAGTTAACAGATGGGATATCGGTAAATTAAAATGACTTAAGGATATGTATTTAGTGATTAGAAGGTACATTAGTAGTATATTTAGACTTGATTTAAAACAACTCACATTTAGCCTGCAGATCTTGAACTTTGGCCTTGAATCTGAGAAACTGAGCCATTTGAATCCCAAACGAAAATGGGTTGAAAGATGATGCTGTGGCCGAACGGATAGTAGAGCCTGCAACCGCAAAGTTACATCCGTTTCTGAAAATTGGAGCTCCAACTGACTCCAAATATGGATTCAGAAATGGTAAGTCCATTGCATCCACTGTCAAGTTGTACCAAGACACAATAAATTAGCTAAAAGCTTTTGTTACATTTTTTTTAATTGACAAAAGTTCATTCAAAATGTTTACTCAGAAAATCGATGATTAAACGGCCATCACAAAACCTCCCAGATGGTTTCTGAAAATAATTCTGCCCATTTGGCAGGTCGAGCTCTGCACCGAGGCCGGCAACTAGATTGCCAGTGTCCGAATTTGAGTCCCCGAAATTGAAAACTGCAGGATAGTTGAAATCAATGGAGCTGGTTAAAGGGAGACAGATGATTAAGAGTATGGTGAGTCTTGAGAAGGTAGAAGAAGCATTGGAAGCCATTCTTAGTTGTGTTTTTTGGTTGTGCACTCAATGTTATATATCTGTTTCTGTCGTAGGCAGGGATTTGCTCGTCACTTTTGAGCTTTTAGTTACGCAGCATTTGCAATTTGATGTAACTTGACATTTGAAAAAGTTTATTTGGACGGGTCTGAGGAGGAAATGAAGCAAGGAATTCAAATTACTCTAAGGCAAAATTGTAGAAAAAGTTCCAAACTAATTAGTGATTTTGGGTTTACGTTTCAAATTATATCAACTTATCGAATTTCGTTCCGTAATTTACTATTTTTTTGGAGTATCGACCCACCGTTACTTATGGGATGGAAATTGTGCACGCGTCCGTTAAATTGCCACCTGGCGATTTACGTGTCATGACGTGGCAAATTTTAGCATGAACAATTATACAAGATTGCAGAATTCGTTCCAAACTAATTATAAATTTTGGTTTTTCGTATCAGTCTATATCAACTCTTCGAAATTTACCATTTTGCATGAATTTAGTATCATTATTAAATTTTAATTAGTAAGTATGTGTTTTCAAAACTCTCCTGTGCTTTTGAGGGGAAAAAAAACTCGTGTCATTTCATTAGGAAAATATTGTGTGTTATTTTTTAGTATTAATAAATAATAAATATTAAATATTAATAAAAAATGCTAAAAAAATGAAATTTTATTTTATTTATGAAAATTTATGTGGTTAAAAGAATATTTATCTCGGAGAAGAGAACTTTGAATACTGATAATAACATACGGTTGAAAAGAGAAACACTTCATTATTTAGATAGATAAATACTGAAGCAAGATAATTTCAATATGGTCTTGTGAAATTTCTAGTTTCTGAATTTTTAAAATTTTATTCTTAAAGTGGAGAACAATCATTTCGAAATTACTGGTTTCAATTGGTGAAAAATGCAAGCGAAAGTGTTTGTATCTTTATTTTTCAATTTCTCGTAAATATTTGTTACTATTAATACTAAAAAACAACGCACAATGTTTTCCTAATGAAATGACATGGAATTTTTTCCTTCTCAAAAGTGTACGAGAATTTCGAAAACCCATTTCTCTTAAAAAAAGTAGAAGATTGAACCATCATTTTCATTAAATTAGAAATTTAATAGTGGGACTAAATTCATGCAAAATGGTAAATTAGGGGACATAATTCGGCTAGTTGATATAATTTGGGACGAAAAACCAAAATTTGTAATTAGTTTGGGACGAATGCTGCAATCTTGTATAATTGTTCATGCTAAAATTTGTCACATCATGACACGTAAGCCGCCAGGTGGCAATTAACGGACGCGTGCGCCATTTTCGTCTCATAATTAACGGTGGGACGATATTCCAAGAAAATATTAATTACAGGGACGAAATTCGATGAGATAATATAGTTTGTGACGAAAACCCCAAAATCACTAATTAATTTGAAACGTTTTCTGTAATTTCGCCTTACTCCAATATTGGGTGGATTTTGGATCCATTACTTTAATTGATCGTATAATAAACAAAATGATTACTTAAGGATTTGAAATTCGTCCAAAATCAAGGTAATCCAAACAAGCGTTCAAGATTTGTTGTCATGAATTTGAAATTGATAGCTCAAAATCCATCAATTGTACGGAATTTAATTTCAATAAAATGTGAGACATGCATTAGTTATCGATTGCTAGAAAGAGTCGGCAAGGACCACCACCACCACCCCCCTTCACCCACTCACAGACCACAATCACTGCCGCCCTTGCTTTTAATAGGGGGGCCTTGCCTCATGATTTTCTTGGCAAGCATTTTGCTGTTGACGTGTGTCCTCCGCACCCATTTGAATGAGCTTGTTCAAACAATGTGCGCTCCTTCTTTCTATGTTGGAAGGAAGGGCGAGTACCTCTTGAAGGACCTTTTGTAAGGGACACCTCCCAAGATCACAAATCGTCGGGCAAGTGCCCTCCGGGCTTTCCTCTGACCACGAGTGGCATACCACCACCATCATCACTGATTAGTGATTACCAATAAACACAAAGTTTATTCAAGGGGCAATTTTGGAATTTTTCTCATTGAAATTACTAATATAATAGATTTGGAAAAAATTATCTTGCCCCCGTTACAAAATTAACTAATTATATACTACAAAGTTATTTATAAAATTTCAAAAGTTAATAGAAATATCATACAACTTTATATTATTCACTATATAAATAATCTTTCATTGGGCTAATCAGGTTGTAGCCTATCGACAAATTTAAAGCCCCGGTAAGAAGTGCGGCTTCGGGTGGAGTAAGTAGAGACGAAGAAGGGCGTTGGATCATTGGGTTTGCAAAAAGCCTAGGAGATGTTTCTATTACTCCTGGGGAACATTTTTGCGGCAAGAGAATGGCTCAATTGGGCTTGGGGTCGCCATGTCCCATGTATCATTTTGGAGTTGGATTCTGAAGTGGTGACTAAGCTCATAAAATATGTTAATGTTCTTCAACACCCGCTTGGGGCCGTGATCGAGGATTGTCGAATGTTGCTTAGAATGACGCGGGAAAGTAAGATCATTCATACGAGGAGGATGTGGATTCGCTCGCAAGGCTTGGTCATTCCATTGAAAGAGAAGGACACTCTTCGGATAGTTCTCACAGGAGAGGTGTTACAGATTTTCTAAGGGGACCAATAGTTTATTTGTTTTTAGTAGTTTAGGTCCTTTTTAATCGAGAAAGAAAAAAAATGCTCTAGAACCTAGAGGTCCTTCAGTTTTTACTAGTGTGGATTTTCTTTTAATTTATTATTAATGTTGTTGTTAAATATTCCTTTGTACTATTTGAATTGATTACGATATATTGTTGAATTTTAATATCTTTAAAAAAAAAACTTTCATTCCCAAGCAAGCAAGTAGGGCTGTCAATGGGCGGGTTTTTACCCAGCCCAAACCTAACCCGGTCACTACCACTGGGTATAGATATGATGACAGGCGAGCGGGCCCAAGACCAGGCCCAGATCATATTATTCACCTGGTCCGGTCGGGGCCATTCGTTTACGGTTATCCTTTTTTTTTTTTTTTTTTTAAATAAACCCGATTTTCTTTATTTTTAAAAAAATTAAAATCCTAAACTCTCATTCGAAATTAACAGTCGTCGTGTTATCTTTCCTAGTCTCCACTACTCTCTCTGTTTCCCGCCAGTTGCCTTGCTCCAGTCAGTACTCCAGCGATTTTGCCGCCGCCTCAGTGGTAGTTTTGAGGCGGTAAATCCTTTTTTTATTCCCTGAAAAAATCAATTTCAAAAGAAATACCAAGATCCCATGGCTGCCGTATATTGAATAGTGATGTCTTGATTTTTCAATCAATTGATCTGAGAAAATTTCGTCAGGGTTTGTAGAGAGGTGGAGGTGCCTCCAAGTTCCAACAAAGAAAAAGACTAGAAAATGAAAGAGAGGCCGCAAAAAGGAGATATTGAATGGTGATGACCTTTCTTGCTAATGGTTTATTTATTCCTGATACCCAAGTTCTACGTAAGGGGGGTGAATTATGTTGTAAAACTTTCTAAGTAAATTTTGTATAATATTTTAACAAACGGTTATATGTTTCAGCAGATTTCAGTACAATGTTACAGTGAGTTTAAAGATCAAGTTTGTTGTTACAGAAAGAATTAGTTAGTACCAACAGGTGATTGGTCTAGTGGAAGGAACTAGTCACTACAAAGTAGCGGACTCAGGTTCGAATCCCTGTTGGGAGAGGTTCCCACTTTATGTGTCCGACGCGCCTCGAAAGGGATTAAACCCTTGGGAAACCAAAAAAAAAGAAAGAATTAGTTAGTCGTTCCGATATGCTTAAGTGTAATGTTCCAGAAGAATAGAAATGCGTAAAGTAAATAAAGCAAGGAACAAGACCACAATTTTATAGAGATTCGCGTTCGAATGACCTACTTCCTCTCTTCCAACACCCCTGGGTAAAATTCACCATAAACGTGGCTTGCAGGACGCACCTTCGCCACCTGAGATTACAAGATTACAAATCTTTCTCTCAAACAAACGAGCTTGCTAGGAACCAATCATATCGCTCTCAAACAGTCCTTACTAGAACTCCTATCCTATCGCATTACACACGTGCTTACTAGAACCCCTGCCCTATCGCACAAAAACCGAGCTTGCTAGGATCCAATCCTATCGCTCTCAAACAGTGCTTTCTAGAACCCCTGTCCTATCGCACAAAAACCGAGCTTGCTAGGAACCTATCCTATCTCTTAATATAATTGAATAATTTGTTTCTTCAAAGTACAAGAACACTCCTTCTTGAGTAAGTAGTACACAGTACGCTCAAATCTTCTCTCCCTTTCAAATATCTCAATTTTTCAAGAGCAAAGTAGAAAAGAGTTTTGGTTTCAAAAATGATTTTGCAACGATTTTGTTTTTCAAAAAGATATTCACAAATGAAAGCACAAAAACGTAAGAGTAATTTTCTCAAGTTAAAGCTCTGATTTTTCTCTAAAAAATGGGGTGTTGAAATCGATTTAAGTGAGCTCAATTTATAAGTGAAAAAATCGGATTTCATAAGGTAGGATTTTGAAAGACAAAATATCTCTTACTTTCAAAAATGATTTCTTCCCAATTTTCTTTTGTTATAGCCGAAAATTCAAGTTTAATTAATATTTTCCAAGGATATCTCAAAAATATTTTCCCATTCAAATATAATCCATGGTGATTTTGCCTTGTTGAAAAAGTTTCCAAGATATTATTTTTATCTTAAAAAATGGGCTACAAGGATTTTTTTAATAAAAAATTTCCACAATTTATTTAAAGGCCGAAAATAAAATAAAAAAAGCTAGAAAATTATTTTAGGCTAAAAGAAATTTTCTTGCTCTTAATAGTTTGAGATATTTAATACTTACGTGACCTCAATTTTTTTTCTGTCGAAAATTGGGCCATTCCAAAGGGTGCATGAGTCTTCAAACTATTCTTCAATTGATCTTTCTTCATTGATGGGCTTGTAAGATTTTTATTGGGTCTTTTCTTCTCAATTGAGCTTTATTCGTAAATGGACCTTCATTGATGTTCTAGTGAAACCTTTATTGAGTCTTTTATCCTCGATTGATCAATTTCTCGTAAACGAGTCTTCCTTCAAATAATGAGTTTCACAATAATTCATGTTAAGATTAAACTCAAGAAAAACTCAAATATCAAGTTGTTTGTTAATCATTGATCATTTTGCTAATAATTCTGATTTTAGATTTTTTATGTCAAATTCAAGAACTCACTATGAGATTCTGTCTTTTTATATTTCTTCATGTTGAATTGTTTGTTTGAAAATTGAAATTATTGAATAATATTACTATATAGATATGGTATAATCATATACTTCTAGTGGGAGAAACAAACAGGTTTGATAAAAAAAGAAAAAGTGACTGGGCCGGGGCCGTCTTGAGGTTCGGATCGTGTTCCGACCATGCTGGGGCCCAGTGCTTCTAAGCTGGTATTGGGCGGGTAATAGGGTGGGCTGGGTAAAAGCCCACCCATTGACAGGCCTACAATCAAGGCTGTTTTCACTATTTTAATTCAAACCATATTTCTTCCTCCAAAAAATCGAAATCATAAAATAAACATTAGACAAGACACATCCAAACCAGTTGATGATAGGTCCGTCTGAAATATAATGGCGGACATAATATTTTATGGTTTAATCGGGGTTTATTGAATCATCTTACCAGGAAGTCACAGAAATGGAGATTTGCCGCGTCCCAATGCAATTGCCGGCGATAAATCTCCGATTTAACAAAACGTCAGCGTTTCGCCAAGTGACAGTGAGATGCAGTCTCTCCCCAAACGCAAAACTATCGATTGGTGGTGAAATGTTCATTCTCGGAATGGGTTTCGTAGGACAATTCTTCGCTGCGGATTTAAAGTCAAATGGATGGTGAGGAAAATATATATATATATATATATATATTATATTTCTTCCAATTGGACTGAATATGTTTTAACAATGGATGTGTTTGGTGAAGGGTGGTGAGTGGGAGCTGTACGAGTGTTGCTAAAAAGAAAAAACTTGAGGAATTGGGATATCACACCTACATCTTTGATGCAAATGATCCACAGTAAAGCCTCTTTTAATCCTTTTTGGTCTTTGAATTCTTTATTTTTCTCTCCGTTGTTGTTTTTTGTGATGTTTATACTTTATACTTTATACATTGAGTAAATATTTTCACAACTTTTTTTTTTGGTGACCTTTTTCTTTGTGTGCAATAGACAATAGCATTGCTTCAAATAGAGTGATTTGATTTTGATTTCTCCCTTTTGCAAGTAATATTATCTGGTCTGGTTAAATTAATTAGTTCTTGTGCACTATATATTAACAGACCTGAAATCCTAGAGGTTGTGAAAAATCATACGCATCTCGTTGTCTCCATCCCCCCACTTATTGGCGTTGGTGATCCGGTAAATTTAGTTAATTTTTTAGGCTTCTTTTAGATTGAGAATTCGGAATGGTATTTCAAATCCATAATTACAAGTCTATACTCTATAGCACTTGTTCTGATTTTGTATGGATTTCAAATACTTACGAACCATTTTGTATCACTCTTTCAAAAAAATGATTGATTTGAAATCCCAGTCAATATTAGAGTCATTTGAAATCCTTTGTGCAAATTCTTTTTTAAAATTTATACCCCTCAGTCCAAATGAAGCCTGAGATTATATATGTGGAGCTATACCTGCATGGTTAATTGCTTTTCTGTCTGCTTTGATACAAAATTTTGCAGATGCTTCGGCAAAAAGATTTAGTGGAGAGCATATTGAAGGATGGGAGACTCCAATGGATAGCTTACTTGTCATCAACTAGTATATCTCCTTTGATTTTCTTACATGTGCATACAAATGTTACCAATATCTGAACATGAACAACAAGATGTGTATACTTATATTACGTTCTTCTTTCTCCCCTTGTCGTTCTTACTTTTGGCATTTGCATTTTATGAAAAATTGCGATTGACTGGAAATAGATTTTCATCTTGAATTTAAAAATTCTGCTGGTTGTGTAGCTGTTGTATGTTTTTTTTTAAATATATTAGTCCCTACTAGAATTAGAGACGTTGAATAATGTCTGATTTAGCCATATGTTCAAAAGAAGAAATTTGCCTATCTATACTCTGTTCGGTTTAGTAGTTAATGAAGGAAAGCAAAAAAGAAAAGAAAAGTCATGAAAATTATTATTTCTCAGATTGTTCTTTCAATAGTAATTCGTTTGAATGTAATATCAATAAAATAGTGAGGAAGCAAATGCTTTCCCTTTTTATTTTAACTTTTCTTCAATTTTCTCCTCAGTTAAACCTATGTCCACACAGAGATTTAGGCTACGTTTGATTCTTGAATCTAAGTAAAACACTAAATAACATGTTTTTCTTGCATTGCATCAAATGATCAAACATGGAGCTTTAACTTCTGTTCATTTCCCAACTGAAATCATAGTTCCAAACACCAAGTCTGCTTCATTTACTTCTTGCCCTCACAAGTAGAGAATCTCACACTAATTTAAAAAATTTAGTAGTTTTTCATTTGCTGTATAGGTGTATATGGAGATTACGGTGGTGCTTGGGTAGACGAAGAGTAAGCAATACTAACATTTATATTATTCTTCGGTAACTGGCATCCTCACAAGAAACACGCGTAACCAATGGCAGTGATCAAGTGAGGCCTGCAAATGAAGCTGCCAAAGCAAGGTTAGCTGCTGAGCTAGAATGGTTGCGTTTGGGGGATAATCTTGGTATTTCAACTCAAGTATTTCGCCTTGGAGGTATATATGGCCCTGGTAGAAGGTCAGTACGAGGATTCAAATATTCAACTTGTTTGAAATTGATTTCTCATAACCTTTTATGCTTCTTCAGTGCTGTTGATACCATACTTAAACAAGAACCTCTTTCCAAAGGTCAGAAAACAAGAGTATCCAAAAGTTATACATCTCGTGTGCACGTTGCTGACATATGCCAAGCACTCCATTCCAGTATTTTGAAGCCGTCCAAAGGGTAAGTGTTAAAAAACTTTATACAACGTAGTTAATAAGATGTTGGATTTATATACTTGTGTTTTTATTTTAGGAAAATATACAACATAGTCGATGATGATCCTGCTCCAAGAACGGAGGTTTTTATGTTAGCTCAGAAATTGGTTGAGGAAAAATTTCCGAATAAACTAAATATGGCCCCTGAGAGATCAGAATCCATTGCTATAGAGAAAGGTGCAAGGGGAGAAAAACGAGTCTCGAACGCTCGTTTGAAGAAAGAACTAGGTGTGAAGTTGATGCATCCTACTTACAGGTCAGGATTGCAAAGCATCATTGAGAACATGGACAGTTCACATCTGCAAAACTGACCAGGTTTTTTATACTCAATACACTAATAACTTGAATTTGTTTCTTCATTGGAATACTTCAAACTTGTCGACATATTTGTATGCATATCCTAAGCAAAAAAATAGAGATACTGCAATGTCCTCAATTTTTGTAGGTCATGTTCACTGGTAGATCAGAAGCTGAATCATTCTGACCAAGAAAAAAAGAGAAGCTGAATCAAGTGAAAATGTAGACTTTTTGGTAATTAACATTTGGGAAACAGGCAATTTTACTCTGTTTTCACAGCTACATTTTAAATTTTGTAACTAATAAGTTACAAGATGAATGAATATATTGATAACAAGATTGGTGTTTGCTGTTAGTTGTGCCTTGTCTTTGTTTGCTCTGAAATTACATTAAGGTAGTCTCCTGATAGGTAAAAATAATGTCTCTCCTAGCAGCGAATAATAACACTTGTCTTTAATTTTTTTTTTTGTGAGATGTCACTTTTTTTATTTTATTATTATACTAGAATGGAATTTATATGTGACATGATATTTTAGGAAATATTATTCTGCTTTGAGAAAATAAGCGTTGTTTTGAAAAGTACAAAAAAAATCAGAAATGGTCCTGTTGAATACTTATTGATCATCTAATATCGCGTTTTAATGAATTATTTTGCTATCGCACATGTGAGCTATAACTGTATTGACAATTGACAAATGTAAACAATTTATCAAGTGTATTTTTATTTTTATTTTGAGATTGTGAATACACTCATATATCAATCAAATTCCAATAACTTTTAACAAATTAAAAAGATAAACTTCAATAACTATCAAATTACAAAGACTATTATAAACTAGAAAAATATCCATATAAGTGGGAATCAAAGCCAAGGTCAGTGTAATTTCAGTTGGTTTAATATTTTGGATTGATTTCTAATGTGTGATTAATTTACTTATAATCATGTTGGGATATTTTTTTTTCTTTTAATTTATATTTTATAATTATAAAATCAAAAGTAGTATAAATATATAAATGCCGGGTTATTCATATATTTGTCCAATTTCTTAACTTGGTATAAAATTTAAATATTGTGTTGAAGTTTCTTTTATAAATACTAAGACATAAGCAAGTTGCATGTCAAAATATCTTTGGACCATTTGAACTCCATATAAGCCCAATAAATTATTATTGCTGTATTCAAACTCGTAAAAATTAGAGTTATATAAATTCATCTTGCCCCTTTGAACCCTTAAAGGGTGTTACTAGTTATTCTCCAAAGTATCCGTTGTAATATTTATTTTTCTCTATATTAGTTTTGGACTTTTTATTTCAAAATTATCCCAGTCCTTTTATAACTAATGAATTGTTTATTTATTAATTTATCAAAAAAAATTAAAATTCTTGCATGATAGAATAGGTCAAGAGAAAAAGCTAAAATAGAATAGAAGCATTATAGTTTCACATTTATCTAAGAAAAGTCCCTCCAAATTTACATAAAAGAATCCAAAAGAGTTGATCAAAAGGTCCAGACAAGAAACTGCCTTGGTCAGCTAATCACTGTCACAAAAACTAAAAATTAACTCAACTGGTATAGTTAGACAACAAAAAAATAGAAATTTAGGACTGGACTATCAATCAACATTATCATACAAATTTGTATTTAAAGATTATTAATATCTTTGTCGTGAAAAAATATCTTATTACCAACTTATATGAATTGTTTTATATAAATACATTATGTATGCTACGTGGTGCATCACACCAATCTTACATTATTCTTTAAAGTTTGAAGATATGCCACTTAAAATAATATACTAAAACTTGGGTGTTATTAAAAGAGTTACTAGCAAATTACCATATGATATTCTTAAAAGATAATTTATCCAATGTGATCTCTGTCCTTTTGTAAAAAAGGTTCACTACTTTCCTTCTATTTCTACATATTAATCCTCCCTTTTTTTTATTTGTCGCTTTGGCGAAAAAAAAATGTTCACTTTTATTTGTCATTTTAGGAGTTCAATGTAAAATTATTGTTTTTCTACCAATTTTACCCTTCTTGTTAATGCTTGTAATTAATGCTAATTAATGTTGTGATTTTTTTATTATAAGGGTATTTTGGGGTTTTTGCTTCAAAAAATGACTATTTATGACATTTCTTAATCCGTGTGCAATCTTCCAAAACGACAAATAAAAAAATGAAAGGAGTAATGGATGAAATCAGGGAGGTAATATGTTCATCATACACTATCACAGAGGTCAGAGGTGTAATGCCCATTATAGCATTTCACATGTGGTAAAACAAATGAAGTATATATGTATTTAATGAATGATTAAAATGAAGTCTCATGCGCAATTTGGAGCGTGCGTAATCCCGTCGATACAGAAGATAAAACCCACTCGTTGTTGTTTTTCACAGAGGGATAATACATATATTTTCATATTATACCTTACAAGGAGTAAAATTGTCAACTAGACATATATATCACATGAAGATATCATGAAAAAAACCCTTATTGAAAATTATGCAATGCAACCTCCACACAAAATCGTCGATGCATGCATGCCTAATGTGTCATTAAACCGAGGCATCCTGCATCCAAGTAGAATAAGGCCTATTTTGAAAATTGTTTGGCCCTGTCCGAGTTCGTCCAAACTAGGCCAAACCCCATTTGAAAATGGGTTAGGGCAGGAAGTTTTGGTTCAGACCGAAACTGATTGAAGTCTGCTTGAAACCTATATAGTTATTAATTGGATATTTCACATACTTTTTAACACCTATAGAGTTATTGATTTGAGACTCATGACCATTTATTTTTTCCCTTCGAATCAATTTTCAAACTCACTAACTAGCTATGAGTATTTTATTAATATTTCACCATCTCGATATATATTCCAATGAAACTATTACTCAACTCAAGTTTAAACATTTAAATTATTAAATTTTAAATTTGTTCACGATTGTATGACTATAAATTGGAGACGGCTTAAACTAATAGCATTTTTAGAAGTTTGAAGTTATTGGGAATTGGAGCTGTAAAATTACATGTCATGACAGACGTATTAGAAGTTTGACAAGTTTAAGAAATTCAGTTCAAGATAGAACTGATGTTCATTCATGACTGTAAGAAAACAGTTGAGGAAATTAATTTTTTTTTTTTTGATGAGAAACAAACAAGAATAATCAATAATAGTAATAATAATTTCTGAATGGACAAAACGTGCGTACGCATTCGGGCAGGAAGAATGTTGCCAGGAAATGGGTCTATATTAATTCTGAAGATAATTATCCTCATATATATATATATATACATGCATAATCACTCTCTGTTTGTATAAAGAAAGATGATAGATATGTATGATGATGACTGATGAATCATAAGCCATTTGCTCAGACACGTGTCCCCACCTGCAAATGCAGCGCACCGTCGCCGCTTTTGTTCGGGACAAAAAAGTTTTTAAAGTTTCTTTTCTTTACAACTTTTCTTTTCTGAGGATTAGGATGAGATTTATTGCCTATCTGGCTCTCTTTGAACTGTTCAAATATCTCTATGTCATGTAGGAGAATTTGGATATAATATAGGAGTATCTTATTTTGGTTAAATATTGATAATCATATAACGTAGATTAGTTTCTAATTTTTAGTTATTTTATTGTTTTAGGAATCTATGTTGTTTATGGATTAAAATTTTCATTTTTCGTTGAAAATATCGAAAAGTTTTTGTTCTTGAATCAAGCGAAACTAAAACAAAATTTAATTTCGAAACTATTTGTTTGTCTGAACTCTTTTATTTTTTTTTAATTTAGTAATTTCATTAGTGTTTCCGAAACATTTTCGAAAAGTCTAAAAAAATTCAAATATTTGACTGACCGAAACATACACTCGAAACGAAATTTTAATCTATGATGTTGCTATCTTTTACCTATTTTAGTTAGTTATTTTCTTTTCAGGTCAAATTTGGGTTACTTCGATCCTACACCCCTATATTCATTCTAGCCACTCCTTTGGCTGACACCTGGCAAGTGGGAGGCAACTGGATTGTTAATTCCTTGGCAGGGTTATTAGTTTTTTTTTTTTTTTTAAATAAAATCTTCTCCTGCAAATCAATATGGCATATATGGATATAAAATCAATAGCAAATTGGCAAATTAATAGCAAATCAATATGTATGTATGGCGAAATATTTTTTTTCTTTTATAAAATATTATACGGCAAATCTATTGTGGGCAAGGATTTATGTTTTATTTTTATGGTATGTTTTAATTGGTTAAATATTAGAAATTTTTTGGGAAATTTTCGAGATACATTTTGAAAAATTGTAAATTCAAGAGAAATATTGAAGTAGAAACTACACTATAATTTGTTTCGGTTAATTTTTTTATTCGTTTCAGTTAAATTTTAGTCATTTTTTTAAGCAAAAATCTCAAAAAATCATGTTTTATTATCGTGGTATGTTTTAATTGGTTAAATATTAGAAACTTTTTGAAAAAAATTCGAGATACATTTTGAAAAATTATAAATTCAAGAAAAATATTTACGTAGAAACTACACTATAATTCGTTTCGGTTAACTTTTTTATAAGATACGTAATAATAGCCAATTTCTTTAAGCAAAAATCCCAAAATACTATTTTAATCAAATAATCACAGCATTAATTACAAGAAAATTAAAAAAAATTCTTGTAATTAATGCTGTACCCCCCCCCCCCCCCACCCCCCCCCCCCCCCACCCCCCCCCCCCCCCACCCCCCCCCCCCCCCACCCCCCCCCCCCCCCACCCCCCCCCCCCCCCACCCCCCCCCCCCCCCACCCCCCCCCCCCCCCACCCCCCCCCCCCCCCACCCCCCCCCCCCCCCACCCCCCCCCCCCCCCACCCCCCCCCCCCCCCACCCCCCCCCCCCCCCACCCCCCCCCCCCCCCACCCCCCCCCCCCCCCACCCCCCCCCCCCCCCACCCCCCCCCCCCCCCACCCCCCCCCCCCCCCACCCCCCCCCCCCCCCACCCCCCCCCCCCCCCACCCCCCCCCCCCCCCACCCCCCCCCCCCCCCACCCCCCCCCCCCCCCACCCCCCCCCCCCCCCACCCCCCCCCCCCCCCACCCCCCCCCCCCCCCACCCCCCCCCCCCCCCACCCCCCCCCCCCCCCACCCCCCCCCCCCCCCACCCCCCCCCCCCCCCACCCCCCCCCCCCCCCACCAGATAGAGTATTTCTTAAAATTTTGAGAACATAAATAAATATAATTATGGTGGTATGCATTCGATCTTTTATTAAATGCCCTTATATGTATGTAAGAAAAGAGTGAAATTATTGCAAGCAAAACAATATCATTTATTCTCGTTCTTTGTTGCACCATGTATATTTCTTGTTATTAATTTTAATATCTTTACCAAATTTTATTTACTGATAAAGCAGATCGATCCTCTCGACTTCTAAATCATGGATCTGCTCGTGTCTACTAGTAATACATGCCCTATTTGGAAGGATTTTGACTCGGTTTCGAAGGTCTCGGTTTAAAAAAAAATAGTTTGGGTGATTTCGGTGAAACCTCATTTGATTAGGTTTTGGATATTAAGTTTTGTGGTTTGAAAAAGTTGAAACCACATTTGGATTTGTTGAGATGTTGGGGTTTAGGGAAAAAAATTAGGTGATAGGTGTAAAATCAATGTATTTTTTGGGGGAAAAGTAAGTGGTAGATGTCAAATCAAAGTTTTAAAGATTTTAAGAGTTTGGATGTGAATTTTTTAATAGGTTTGTGATGAATTTCATGAGTTTTGTCAAACTCCATTTGAAAGAATTCTAACTCAGTTTCACGAGACCCGCAAGACTGAGCCAAAATCAATCTAAATAGGCCCAAAATATCTACTATCATATAAAAAATCGATTTTTTTTGGTTAAAAAATGCACATGTATTGCACATGAATGAAAATATTATTTATTTTATAATATTTTTATTCACATGTAATACATGTGCATTATTTAATCATAAAAATGAATCCATTTTTATATCTTAATTGATTAAGGGTGTAATCGAGTCAGAATGGACAGTCAATACATTATGACTTGATTCACATTCTAACTTGTGTCACGTGACAAATTGCTTCGACCAACAATTTCCCTCATTTCCTAGCCAAGTGACTTCCTCTATTTTAAGCTATAATGGATAATATGGTGTTTTACTTTTCTCGATGTCCTTTAAAGTTTATTTATATATACATGTTTGGTTCTAGGTTAGTTTAGTGTTCATGCATTTTACTACCAAATATCTAATCCATAGAGAAAGAAATTAGTTTAAAACCAATTACATAAAAGCATATTTATGCACACATAAAAAAAAGGGTGATTTACACTCAGACCCCCTCAGGTTTGGACATATTACAAGAAACCCCTCGCTGGTTAAAAAATTACAGGGACACCCTCTCAGGTTTGGGCATATTACAAGAAACCCCTTACGGCGTTAAAAACAGACGGAATTTGATGACATCAGCATTTTTTTTTGATTTTCCAAATTTACCCCTGGCTAAATATACCCACGGAGGATGTCTATGTAATAATATTATACCACAGGGGCTGTCTATGTAATAATATTATACCACATGTGGTGTATTTGAAAGATTACAATAACTTCAGGGTGTTACTTATAGCCAAATGTCATATTTTAAAAAATGACCAATGGATGTTACTGTTGGCCATATATTTTGACTATAAATTAAAATGTTCACGTGTAGGGATAATACAACTTTAAATCTCGGCATGCATCTGCAACCATTATGGGTGCATTCTTCACACACGCTACACATGAATATTTTGATTATCGATATTTAAGCATCGTACACTACCTCTTGAATTTGATGATGACATTATCAAATTGTAGGATGAAATGCAAAAAAAAAAAAAAAAACATTTGGACTGCTATTTATAACTAAAATATGTGATCAATAGTAACATCCAACGGTCATTTTTTAAAATATGACAGTTGGCTACAAATAACTCCCTGAAGTTATTGTAATCTTTCAAATACACCCCCTGTGGTATAATATTATTACATAGACACCCCATGTGGGTATATTTAGTCAGGGGTAAATTTGGAAAATCAATTTTTTTTTGCTGACGTCATCAAATTCCGTCTGTTTTTAACGGCGTAAGGGGTTTCTTATAATATGCTCAAACCTGAGGGGGTGTCTCTGTAATTTTGGAAACAACGGGGGATTTTTATAATATGCCCAAACCTGAGGAGGTCTGAGTATAAATCACCCAAAGAAAACCATATGCATACACACATTGTGATTATGTGACAGTTACAGTACAAGAAAACATTTCACTTTCCACAATAATTTATCATTCACAAAGCTAAATTCAGGGACGGATCCAGGATCGAAGAGTCGGGGGGCCGAGTTTAACCACCGTTGAAACTAATTGACAATGATATTCGGTATATTTTATTTTCTTAAGAATAGAATATTACTAAAAATACATTGAATTCAAAATGCTAAAGTAATTTAATGAAAAAATTATCGAAGGTGTACATGGCGTTCTCATATTTCATGAAATTCATCTAAGAGTAAGTACCAAAAAATCTCAACAATTTTATTTTTAGTGTTAATAATCCAACAATCCATACATGGTATTGATCTTTCATTTTATTTCTACGCCTATTTTTGACCAACTTTATTGTTGATCGCTCGGTTGTTATGGTTGTAATATAAAGAACTAATAACAAATGAATCAGACAATTAATTAAATGTCACACTATATACTTTCTTGTATTCTTTAATCACAAGTATAGCTTACAAATTGTGGATTACTGGGTGCAATTTAGTATGAAAACATACGAGGGCTAATGTGGACTATTTTTAAAATAAGACTACTAAAATATTTTTTTCAAATTCTTGGGGGGGCCTTGGCCCCCCAAAATCTTGCTGGATCCGTCCCTGGCTAAATTGAAAAAAAAAAATAGTCCATCAATTTTGGTTCGAGACAAAAATAGGCTTAATATATTTACTTTTAAATTTTCATGATTTAATTATTTAATATTTTAAGCTCAACATATTAGTATTAAGTTCTTTATCCTTTCACTTTCACCGTATAAAAAGTCAAAAGTCAACTCGTTCTTGGTGCTTAGCCTACGCCGTTTGATCATTCTTTTCTTTTCTTAGCGGAGATCTGAATACAAATACAAAACCCACACTCTTCTCCTTCAAAATTCTCTCTTCATTTCTATTGAACTGAATCTCCCTAATGGCGGTTCCGGTGGTACGATTCCCGATCTTACCGGTGGTGAGAATAATCGGAATTACAGTAGCCCTACTTGTATTAGTATGGACTGTGCATTACAGAGGTGGCTTAGCTCTCGTCTCCGACCAAAAAGATCTAAT
Source organism: Penstemon davidsonii (assembly GCA_034814905.1). Taxonomy (NCBI): domain Eukaryota; kingdom Viridiplantae; phylum Streptophyta; class Magnoliopsida; order Lamiales; family Plantaginaceae; genus Penstemon; species Penstemon davidsonii. Next base: position 14,899,329 of record JAYDYQ010002688.1, read on the forward strand.
TTTTAACGTAAATACTCTCTCATTTTTCTCCTTTTTGGCTTATAAATTTCGTATTTCTTTTTTGTTATCGAGTAATACTTTATATATGTTTTGCAGGTTCATCCTGTGTTAATGGTGATAGGTCTTGTGCTTCTGAATGGCGAAGGTATGAACAACATTAAGGACATTAAATGATTTCTGATTACCCTAATTTCATATAGAGTTGCTGTGAATGGATTTAGACCTGTTACCTGTTTTTTCACTGAGGAACCAGGTTGACCGTATATCTAATGAATTTCTTTGGGTTCATGTTGTTTTGTCTAAATGGTCCTCTTGTTTTACCATGATTGCAAGGTTTCTTTGTTGTGCTAAAATATAGTAGTAAGATATGAACAAATCTTCAAGTTTTGTGATGGATAAAATAATTTTATTGGTAAGATAAGGAAACCTCACCCTTTTTTGAATTCTTTACGGTGATGCTATGTCTATAGTAGAATCAGGATAGTTTTGCTGGATGTTATTTGCTCGTTTATCCTAAAAACTAATAATGCCTTGCCTATGGATCAGTTTATTCAATATGAAATGTGACTTGTATTTGATACTTTGTGTTATTTGTTTGTAAACTTATCCCCATGCACGATTCCTTACCGGTCTATATCCGGAAGTCTTTGGGTGTGTTTGTCCATGTCCACAACCATGCTCGAAGTAAACTTGACCCAAGAGCCCGTAAATGTGTATCTCTTGCTACTTACCAACTCAAAAGGGATACAAAATGTTTGACCCTATTACTAATCGAGTTTGTGTGAGTTTGGATGTTACTTTCTTCGAAGTTCCAATCTATTTTCCCCCAAGCTCTTTGAGGGAGAGAATCAGGATGAAGAAAACTTTTCAGAAATGTTTTTACATGACCCATGGCATCTGTTCCTGAATCTGCCCATGCTGGTGCAGATTAGTGTCGTGGCTTGTGTGTAATGAGAAGCAAATTACTTGTGCGGAGAATTTTTAGGATATGCCAATTCAATGAACAATGTTTGGTGTCATTCAAGTTGTTTTGTGCTGTTTTTCCTTACTACTAAGGAATATTAATATGAACTTCATGATTGGTACCATGAAGGCGCTTATCCAAAAGATGATGTGATTAATGCCTCATAAACATTCTGTGATTCTTATCTTCTTTAATCGTATGGGTGCAACTTCTCGTAAGATATTAGATCGACATACAAACGCAAGCACACAAATTAATGTAGATGGAAACATGAATTTCTTACGGTGTACTTCCGCTTTTAAAAAAAAAAAACTTGTGTAACTTTTAACAAGAGACACATCCTTCTTCAATGAGATATATTTCTATGTGTAGAAGTCATTCTAATGAATGGGTGTCTTTTAATTTGGATAGAAGATAGGACTTGGCCTACTTTAAACACTATTATTGATTATAATTTATATTATTCCAATTGACTATGTGATTTTCGAGCCCATCATAGTATGTGTGTTGGATCGAAGTGTGAGCCTCTTATTGTTGAGCTTTGTGATGGATAGGCCCATAAATATTATTTATTTAAGGTAGGTCAACTGCTAACAACATAAAGATACATGCATTCATTAGATGGGCTTCTACAGGTAGAAAGATTACTCACAATGGAAGGACTCGTCTCTTGTGGAAAGTGCCTTCACATGTTATAAACAGAAAGAAAGTGTGAATTTTGTAACAAGATAATCCTTAACATATCCTTCTCTCTTTAAGGATTATCTTGTTACAAAATTATGGTTTGCTTCTACATTAATTTGTATTCTGGCATCCTAAGTGTATATTGATTTAATATCTTACAATGCCTGCATAATTGATGAAGAAGCAACATAAAAGATCAGGATGGTGTCAATGGGCAGATACATTTTTGTGCAAGTATGAAATGAATGAACTTAATGTTGCAACTTTTTTCCGAAACTTTTGGTTCAAAAAGAAAAAAAACTTTCGAAACTTTTCAATGATTGATCTTGTTGGGATTTCGTTTGGATGTTTGCCATTTTCACTTGTTTTATTTGGCTTGAACATGCTCTTCACATTGGAGGATGTGTGTTGTCTCTATTTGAACTTGTTAGCCTTTGAAAATACTCACCCGTCCCTAATCTCTCAGAAATATGTTTTAATTTTCGGCATAGATTCTTGCAGCCATGCTAGCATACAAAAGTGTGTCGGGAACAAAAAACTTGAAGAAATTAGTTCATCTTTCCCTTCAAAGTGTGGCTTTCTGTTTTAGCCTCATTGGACTATGGGCTGCTTGGAAGTTTCACGTTGACAAAGGCATTGATAACTTCTATAGCCTCCACTCGTGGCTAGGTCTTGCCTGTCTTTTCTTGTTTGGAATTCAGGTACTAAGGTTTAGAATTTGACAACTATATTCGTAATTAACAATCCCATTTCTGCAAAATCTCCGTTTTCTGCTTGCATCAATTGATATGATTTAAATAACTTGTTTCTGAAGTGGGCTGCTGGATTTATGACCTTCTGGTACCCTGGTGGATCAAGGAACAGTCGAGCTAGCCTAATGCCGTGGCATGTATTTCTTGGCATTTATATTTATGCTCTGGCTGTAGCAACCTGCACCACTGGTTTTCTTGAGAAGGCAACATTTCTTCAAACGAATAAGGTTATAGCTCGGTATTCAGCCGAGGCATTGCTGGTGAATTCTTTGGGTATTTTGATTGTTGTTTTGGCTGGTTTTGTGATTCTTGGGGTCGTATCTCCCGTCTATGGAAAAGGTGAGGTTCTCAGAGAATAGGTACAACAACAAGATCAATCTGCACCTTTAGTATAAGACTTTCTCGATGTTACAATGTGTAAAGAGAGAAATGCAACAAATATAAAAATGAATGCGTTCTTGTATGATTCAGTGATTACAATTACATACTTTCAGAAGAAAAATGATTACATTTACGTATCAGTTTTGGTTCAGTGATTAAAACTCCATTTATTGCTGTTTTAACGAGTAGATGACCTAGTTTCTTTGTCTTGCTTACTTATTAGACTTATTGATTAATGAATATCATATTTCGTTTAAGATTTTTATTTTGAAATCTTAGGTTTGTAGTTATAAGTGTGACTAAATTTATTTTTCGTTGAACCATACATATTGTTACTAAAATAGAAATGTTTTTATTTGTATTTATATAATATAGGTTTTCCAGTGTAGGTAAAAGTAACCTGAAAATTTTACTTCTACTTAAGTCAAACTAAAAATTAAAAGATAGAGACAAATTCCAAATTTTCTATTATCAAAAAGATGTCTCAAATATAACAGAGTTCAATTTCTTTTGAACGAGTAAACTACAATGTCTTTATAACAAAATATGATATGAATACTTTCCTTTTCGTTCACAATATGTATGAATATCCTAGTACATCAGCATATACTCACAGATGGCGTACAATTTCATATCTAAGAACTTGGTTTCAATACTAAACAAAATCAAACATTAATATTAAACTCAAGTATAGCTAATTAGATGATCGTAACGATAATTTACTCATTTGGTAATTCAGAAAAAAAAAAAAAAAAAAAAGAGCAGTAAAAAGTGGCGGAAAAACTCTCAAAATAATTGTCATATCATATACCACACAAGAATCCAATCATTTGAACAGAATAACTACACATTAACAAGAAGCACCTCTGGTCTGGCTATAGAATCACAATCATACACTATTATTATTTCCATAAAGGAACAAAAAGCTCATCAAAACTTCATATACATTCCGAAAACTACCCGGAGAGGCGGAATAAAGCACTCTTCACTGAGTCAGGGGGTCAGGCGAAAAATTGAACTCACTTCGAGTTAAGACGATATACATCCTTATTCCAATTGGGAATACAGTAAGAACTAAGCAGCAATGTTAAGCTCAAAATTGGTAGCTCTGCATATATCTCTCTGTCCATAGTTTTTCTCTGCGATACTCTTGAACAATCACAGGAACTCTTGTAGTTGGGATCTAAACACGTCACACAAAACATCGGTTAATGCAAAAATGAATGAAATACTACCGCAAAAAACATAGAAACTGAACCGGACAAGAAAACAACATGGACACCCAGTTCAAAAAGAAAAATGAATGTTTGAGAACACATAAAAATCTTTATTATAAAAGGATACAGATAAACAAAATAGAATAAAGAAAGAGATTGAGGAGATTCAAGAATCTAATGTCATAAAATACCCTCATGCTGACAGACATCACTCACATTAATATAAGATCATAACACAAACATGGCAATTATTAAGTATTAGTGTAGGGCTATGTTTGATTCTCAGATTACAGTAAGTATAACTATCAAAAATATTTTTCTTTTATCAAATGATAAATGATAGAACATTGGGCTTTATTTTTTGTTCCCTCGTCATTTAACACACTTAAATCGAAGAACCAAACATAGCCTAAGTATCAAAAAAAATTGCATCTCTATGTTTCATATAAAAATCACAGACCTACTATGCATCTATGTAGCTACTTTCTCATGAATCTTGTACTGTAGAATCACAGTTTAACATAATGCAGTAAATGTTAGTACAAATAAGATTACCCTTCTCAAACTTACCATGCCACAGTCGGATATGATCATTGATACATAATCTGAAGGCGTGACATCATAACTGGTATAATGAAAAATCAGAAGGTGAGCCAGCATAAAGCCAATTGACTGCATAATATAAAACTTACTAGTCAATGCTAATAGCACACTTACATCAGGTTCAATAGTTGCAGATTCTCACAATTAGCCCAACCATCCAAATAATTGATTTCTTTTCTACCAGAAACCTTTGAAATAACATCAGGATCACCTGCAACGATATGCAAAAGCAACTACTGACGTTAGAAGCTTTATATGCTATCAACTCTAAGAAGACATTCATAAATCAAAGAGAAACTTCTCCATACCAAGTTCATTAAAGCAAATTGAATCAAGTTGAACCCTTTCATGAAACTTGTAAGCTTCACAACACATCAAGACTGGGATGTGGAACTGATGAGCAACCATAGCAACACTTGCAGTGCCAACCCTTGAGTAAACTGTTCCATTAGACAACACCGACGATGCACCCAAAAATACTCTTGTGGCTTCATGCATGATATAAGAAATGGCGTTTATATGAGTGTATGTACAACTAATACCCTTTCCCACAAGTCTGCGAAGCAACATTCGTCCTTCAAGCTTCGGACGTGAATCTACTATCACCACTCGAAACTTTTTACCAAGCTCATGAGCATGCACTAATAGCATTTCAACAGCAGATGACGATGTGTATGTGAGAAGAACATCACCATCTTTAATTTTGGTTACAGCATGATTAACAATTTCTTTATCTGCTAGAATGATTTTATCACTTATAAAACTATCAATATCAGAAATAAGACTGGCTTTTGCTTCGACATCAGACAGGTACAAAGACAGTTTGGTAATTCGAGTTTTAAGAAACCTAATTGCATTTTCCATGCTGATCGAAAGGGGTCTGCATTCAATAAGAAACGAGACATAACTATTTATTTTTGTTGTCAAGTCACTTGTAAAGGCTTTCTTTGGTGGTGTAGTGTAATCCTTGATTGACTCTCGGAATGCTTGAAGCATAGCAATACAGCGGGCATTGCCACCAGATATATCCCCAGCTAGATATCTCAGCCCAACCTGACATGCGTGAAGTAGAGATAAGGGTAAATTGCTTTAAGAATAAAAATGTATAAATTACTTTTGCTTTTTATTAGTTAATTATGGGCAAAGCTGTAAACCTTTAAATTTCCATTTAACCTTATCAAATATCAACACCAAGAAGAGACCTTGAAATTGATTATACATGCTCTTTTTTCCCATTTTTTTCTTTTCTGAGCAATGTCAGGAGCAAACAGAAAAAAATTAGTGCCTCGGAATATTACCTTGTAAACAGCAGGATGAATTGTATCAAGCTGGAAGAATTTCGACTCCAGGTCAGTCAATTGTGTTCCATGTTCATATTGAGGTAGATGCCTAAAGAGTTCAACCCTATTCCGGGCTTCAGTTTGTTTTACTACTGATCTCTTCTTCGCCTTCTCAACTCTGTTTGCATCATCAAACTGCATCCGAGGAGAAGGGACATCTTTCTTCCTGTCTTTGTCTGGATCACGATCAGCACCTTTTATATCAGAAGTTGCTATTGGAGAGCTGTCTTTCTTTTGTGAAGCTGCAATAGCAGAGCTGTCTTTCTTTTGTGAAACTGCAGTCGAAGAGCTGCCTTTCTCTTGTGAATCGGCCTTCACAGGGTTCCCTGAATTGGCATTTACTGTGTTGACCACAGAAGCAGCATATGTACTTCCTTCACCTGGAAGATGCAACATTTTCAGCAATGTATAAATGATAACTATATACTATATGTACAAAGATGCATTTACTGTGTTGACACCTGAATTGGTATTTACTTTGTTGACCACAGAAGCAGCAGATGTACTTCCTTCACCCGGAAGATGCAACATTTTCAGCAATGTATAAATGATGACTATATACTATACGTACAAAGAAGCATTTTCCAAGGGTAAAAACTATATCCATGCATGACATGGTCAAAGGCATTAACTACAGGAAATGAAACACTTCTCTCCAATAAACAACCAAAGAACTGTTAAAACCAATTTCTAGACGAAGATCATTACTCAGCATCTTTGCATGAGCATCACCATCTACCAACACTACCATCATGCAGAAAATGACAAGGTAAAACGATATTTCCAGCACAAAATACACCCTATATATCAATTATCCATAAGAATACTCCACTCATTGATGTAATTGGCTTGCAAACAAACGGGACCACTCAAAGATGAAACAGTAAATACTCAAATAGGATTTTAATTGCAAGACATAGTGGCTTCATGCATCTAAGATCTCTAGAACAATAACAGAAGACCTCTCGAGCGACAAAACGAGTTGAACTTATATAATAGTAAATTCCTAAAATGATAGTATATCACTGATTTTTTGCCATGCAATCGATCAAAATTCAACTTCTAATATAATAGTCATGAATTCCACTAAAAATACAAATGAGAACAGAACGCAACCTTTTATATCAGAAGTTGCTATTGGAGAGCTGTCTTTCTTTTGTGAAGCTGCAATAGCAGAGCTGTCTTTCTTTTGTGAAGCTGCAGTCGAAGAGCTGCCTTTCTCTTGTGAATCGGCCTTCACAGGGTTCCCTGAATTGGCATTTACTGTGTTGACCACAGAAGCAGCAGATGTACTTCCTTCACCTGGATGCAACATTTTCAGCAATGTACAAATGATAACTATATACTATACGTACAAAGATGCATTTACTGTGTTGACACCTGAATTGGCATTCACTGTGTTGACCACAGAAGCAGCAGATGTACTTCCTTCACCTGGAAGATGCAACATTTTCAGCAATGTATAAATGATAACTATATACTATACGTACAAAAATGCATTTTTCCAAGGGTAAAGACTATATCCATGCATGACATGGTCAAAGGCATTAACTACAGGAAATGAAACACTTCTCTCCAATAAACAACCAAAGAACTATTAAAACCATTTTTCTAGACGAAGATCATTACTCAGCATCTTTGCATGAGCATCACCAGCTACCAACACTACCATCATGCAGAAAATGACAAGGTAAAACGATACTTCCAGCACAAAATACACCCTATATATCAATTATCCATAAGAATACTCCACTCATTGATGTAATTGGCTTGCAGACAAACGAGACCACTCAAAGATGAAAAAGTAAATCCTCAAATAGGACCTGAATTGCAAGCCATTGTGGCTTCATGCATCTAAGATTTCTAAAACAATAACAGAAGCCAAAAGACCTCTCGAGCGACAAAACGAGTTGAACTTATATAGTAGTAAATTCCTAATATAGTCCTAAAATGATAGTATATCACTGATTTTTTGCCATGCAATCGATCAATATTCAACTTCTAATATAATAGTCATGAATTCCACTAAAAATACAAACGAGAACAAAACGCAAATAAGTACATTAACAAAACCACAAGCCACAGAGATGTAATTATATCTAATGGCTCTAAAACCACTATTAAAGCTCGTGAGTACATCCAAGAAACGAACGAAACAACATAAACTATTAACCTTTATCCGCAGCATTCTCAGCTCGCTGTTCCTCTTGATGAACAGCCTGCCTTTCCGCTTGCACTTCCACATTTTCCCCTTCATCTGTTTCACATTTACATTTATAACCCAAACTGATCAACATTCGCTCAAACAAATCATCAAAAAAACAAAATAACTAAATCAAAGAGAGAGAGAGACAAAATCAACCGCTAATTTCCATATGAAACATGCTCGTTGGAATTGAGTGATCGGATTCGTCAGAATGCTCCTCCAGGCGATTCCAACTGCGGGAGAGTTGATCCTGGGAGAAATATGCTCTCTGTGGCGCACGGGGTAAATACGCGGGCGGATTGTAATTTCCGCGATGAACGGAGGTACCGGCACCGCCAAAGTGGCGAGGCTGCGGGATCAGTACGGGTGCTGTGGGGTTGTCGGCGGGTGGTTCCGGTGGTGCCGGTTGAGAGCGATCGGGTGGGGAGTTGATTCCGACGTGCCGGACGGGGTCCATTTTGAAAGGTGTAGGGTTTGGAGGGAAATGGGATTTTGGGGGTTTCTGTTTTGTTTGTTATTTTGGTTGAGCCGTTGAGGTTCCGTTCCTTTATTCTTGGGGTGGGGAACACGAGGGAATCTAGGACTCAGAGATTGGGGGCCCATGGGATTAAGGTGTGGAGAGTTGCACGGGAAAAAGAGTAACGTCCCGTACAAAGTGGAGACTCGGAGGAGGGTCTTCACAAATTAAGATAGTATAATAAAATTTTGTTTAGAGTGAATGTTTTGATCGGTTAAACATTTGAATTTATTTTTAGAAAAAAAAGTCAAATTTTTTTAACACTTAAGATCTCAAAACGAAATTTTGTTTTTATTTTGATTTATAAACTGAAGCATTCAAAGTTTTTGACTAAAATAAAGAAAAACTCTGATCCATGCAAATTAATAATGGTTTCACCTTCTATTTTGTATATTTAACGAAATTTCATCAAAAAACGAAAAGAATTTTCAGATATAAATGAGGAAAAATAATATTATGTAGGATGTACACAAAATTAACTTTTTTTTTATTTTTGGTTCCCAATGATTTAATCCCTTTCGAGGCAGATTGAACACATTAAGTGGGTCTTTCTCCTAACAGGGATTCGAACCTGATTAACCACAAAATTGAAAGGAAAAAAACACTTTTACTCCCCGTCAATAATTGGTAATTATTTTCTCACCAAAAACTAATTGGATAGAGACAAGGATTATGTAAAATTAGCCTTAAGTTATACTCAAGGTCAATTATGTACAGATAAGGATTATTTAAGACGAATAATTGCTAGCTTGTTTTTAGTAGCTCCTGAAAGCAGTTGTGAGATAGAATGTCAACATGGTTCTATTTTTTGTAACCACTCATCATGTACTCTATTTTGAGGCGCTTGACTTGTTTAATACTATATCCACTCCATTAATTTTATCTTTTTGAAAGCAGGGCCCCGCGAACGCAGGTCCCCTCTATCGCAAATTATGACGTAAGCTCGACCTCTTGGGATCGACCTTATGGGGACACCCGTCCAGAGTGCAATGGAGATCACTAACCTAGGCCATGGGTCTTATAGATCGCCCATTGACCCGTCCAGGTAAGTTATATCCACTCCATTCATGATTCAACAATGATAAAAGGCATTCATCTTTATTTATCAAGTTACCCCCCTGTTTCCTCAAACTATGGTACTTAGGGTCTATTTGGATGTGTTTTGGTTCGATTTCGCGGGTCTCGGTTTAAAAAAATGGTTTGGGTGGTTTCGATGAAACCTTTGAGACCTCATTTGGATGGGTTTTGAATGTTGAGTTTTGTGGTTTAAATAAGTTGAAACCTCACTTGGATTGAGTTTGGATGTTGGGAAAAAAGTAGGTGGTAGGTGTCAAATCAATGTCTTTTTTAGTGAAATTTGGGGAAAAAAGTAAATGGTAGGTGTCAAATCAATGTTTTATAGGTTTGAAGAGTTTGAGTGTGAGTTTCTGAATAAGTTTTTGATGGTTTTATGGGTTTGGTAAAAACCCATCCAAATACACCCAATTTTCTGCTATACAAATTATTTGGGCATTTTCTTAGACCCTGATGAATTTGAATGATTTCCTCATACTTCAGTGGAAGCTATGGATCCTTAGTGTGTGTATGTGTATCATTTACTGTGTTGTAAGAGCCCCAACAGTGCCAAAGAAGACAGATCAGACTCAGTTTATACAATATTTATTTCAACAGTGACAAAGTAGATATATGGAAGTGTAGATAGATGGAAATTTAGGAAGGAGTAAACATTCAACAGTCCGTAATCCATAATGTGTCAACTTATAGCAATTCGATCACAGGTAGATAATAATCAACTAAAATTGAGAATGATATTGTAACATACAAACTGAAATACACTGATGAACCAGAGCACATTGGTTTGTTTTGACAACCGATAAATATGTTCAAATACAGATCAGGTTGGTTTTTGTAAAGAAAAAGCTTAAATTTTGGCAATAACTCATTATAAAACTTCAAGTTCAGTCACAAATGATTCATATGAAACTCGGGCATGGTGGTCCTTTTGACAGTCCAAGGCGCACTTCCATTGCGTGATGCATGTCAGCTGGACGATATGATTCGGATTCCTTAGGATCTGAAAGCAAATAACAAGCATGTAAGAACATTGATACAGATTTTGCCGTGAAGCTAGAAGCACTTGGATAAATGCAATTATCTACTTTGTATAAAAACAAATAAACATAGATTAATAGAAATGATACTTCACTTCATTACCATTGAGATAGTCTTCAAAACCAAAATCGTCCAAACTTCCAGTCATTGCCTCTAAACCCACAAAAGAAGACGGTATAGCTCCAGGAGGCCTTTGAAACCTGCATCAGAAGATTCAAGTAGTTTGAGGCTTTGAGCTAAGAGTCATCATTTTCACCATCAATGTAATATATAAATCCAACCAATTTGAAGTTAGAGAATATAAAATAAGACTATCATTCCAAGACACAAAGAAAAATTACACACTAGTATCATTTTACAAACATGTCAACAGAAAAGAACAATAAAGTTCCTTACTGAAAGAAAAAGAAAAAAAAAAAAATTTGCTGCAAAATTTCTACTTCCATTACTCTAATTGTACTCCGTCCTCAATCCCATTGCAGTTCTGAAATCACCAGCACACCATCTTATATGGAAAATACATATATTAACTGAAAAATGATGCTCAATCAAACTGTAGCGTTCATATTTTTATTTTTTCTGATAACTAAGTAGCGATCATATTCGTCAACATGAAAGGTAAAGTATCACTTATGTGAATCTAATAGATAAACCTGCTTGGATAAGGATGATACCTACAAGTGTTTTCCATGAGAAGATCTTATTCTCTATTCAAACATTCACTCTTCCAAGGTACTCATGTCATATCCACGACCACAAAATCGCATTTTACTAATTGGATGCAAACTCAACATTCTACTCCAAATATACAATCATATAATCAAACAGATCACTTAAACCTTTTCAAAATAAAAATACTGACAACAATGAGTTAACTTTAGTAGAAACTACAAAGAGTAACTAATTGATTCAGTATAATGTCAGTGGAAGGTGACTGCACACTTTCGAGCTTTGGAAGATTATACAAGAATATAAATTGTGTCTCATAAAAATGCTTTCAGTCTTTTATAATGAGCCTAATTTCTTTTAAGCATTGGTCATGCCACTTAATTTCCATCAATAATTTCCTCAATAAGCAATGTAAAGTCAGTGTACTTCAGCAGCACCCCAATTCCTAAATGTCAATTTTTTTACAAGATATCAACAATTAAAAAAGCATATTAACAAGCTCAAGTTTTCAAATTTGTTCTACATAAAAGCCCCCATAAAAACAAACACATCCAAAAAGTTTAAAATAAAATAAATCCTAAATTTCAGATAAACCCTAGCATCAACAATTCACTACGCCAGGAGTAATTTGTAAAAACAACGAGATGAAAACTAAAAGAGCTAAAGTGAACACAAACTTGGAGAGAATCTGACGATCGAGCTCCATCTTCATTGGAAACGCGGCACCGTAAGTATGTGTCAAGACTTTCTTCTTCATGTCTTCTTCCCTCAACCTCGCCTATTCATCAGTAAACGAAAATTGAGAAAAATAAATATAAAAATAAATAATAACAGCAAGTAAATTTAGAAAAATTTACAGAGCGATAGGCGGATTGAAGGGGGTGAGATTCAATGATATCGCTCTTCACGCCGTGGATTCCGTATCTGAGTGGATCGTCCCTCAGCCTTTCCAATGGTATCATCTTCTCAGAATCCATTAGAGCTATTCTTTCTTAGTGTTCTTTTATGCTATTGGAGAATGTAAGCAATGAGAGATGGGGAAGACAAAATATGCACAATAAATTCCTGAGAAATCTTTAGGCACAAGAAAAAGAACAGAGAAACTGAGAAAGGAAAATTGAGTAGAAACGGTGTCGTTCGATTTGCTAATGGGTTGGGCCGTTAGATCCAAGTTTATTTTTAAGCAAGGCCCAAAGTTCAAATAATATTACTACCCATTACATGAATCTTTTCTACGTGGGACACAAAAATGTGACACTTGCAGTTTTGACGAGCAATTTAAATCCTTTTATTTGCACTTTTAGTCTTAAATTCGTCCGAATTAAAATCTTTGCTAGAAATGGAAGAAAAGAAAATAAGTGTTATTTTTCCACTAATTTAAGTTGATTTGACAAGGTGATGTGGTGGGTTACGACTGCATGGCCACCTATGGAACAAAATCCTTAATTAATTTGTTTGCGTGGCAATTTCTAGGAACTGATTTTAATTCCGACGAGTTTAAGACTAAAATTACGGGTAAAAAGACTATAATCGTGGAAACTTAAAACATAAAGAATGTAAATTATTTGTCGGAACTACAAGTGTCCTACTTTCGGGTCCCTACAAAAATTAAGGGACTAATATTACTTTTTTGCCCTTTTCTATGCGTTTTACTACATTGGTTTTTGAAATAAAAATCCATAAATATTTAGAAAAACTTTACCAACATATACATACCCAGAAAATAGTCCATGAGGTAGGGGAAAAATGTTTATATTTTTGTAAAATTAGTAAGTTCTAAAAATAACATATTAAACATAAACCCTTGTGGAAATGATAATGCAAACAAAATTTTCGGAAGCAGAGGCTTGGGATTTCTCTTTGCAATTAATCCAAGACGAGGTTTTTAATATGGATCATGCATATGCAGCCCAAACTCAGTGACGGGGTGAACGCGGTCGGATATTGGAGGGTGACAATGAAAAAATCAATCCAACCCGACATATGCGGGTTGCCAAAATTTCAAACCGCATCAGCATTTTTAAGTTCATAAACCGTATGGTTCGGGTGAGACGGGTGCGGGCGGGTTGGCGGGTTGAACCATTGAATTTATTTAATGATTAAGTGTTTTTGTTATATAGTATATTCAACTAATTGATACTACATAAAATTCAATCTGACTAGAAAGAATAAAAATAAAATAAGATTGGACAAGCTCATGGTTAATGGCCCATTTTACCAAACGCAACTATAATTCCAAGCTAGAAAATTCTCTAATCCAGTTTGGTAAACAAAATTAATCACGGGTAGAGTGATCTTTATGGGTAGGATCAATTCCTGCGATTGTTTTATGAAAAGAAACTACATACATATAGTGCAAAAAATAACAAAAAAAAATAATTAGTTAATTGATGCATAAGTTACCGTACTCATTTTATTTATAGAAATAAAAAAAAAATGATTTAAATATTCTAAACTCAAATATTCTCCAAACTCTTTTTGGGTACTGCAAATGAAAGGGAACTACAGAGCACATAAGATAAGGTAGGTGTTGCAAGATCTTTTACGGAATTTGGTACTTGGTTAATAACTATGAATAACTCAAACTTTGAAACATTTTGATGTTCCTCTTTCATCATGATCGCTCAAATTTCCTACCCTTTGCTCGCACGTATGGCTTGGTGTGATTTATGAGTGATGAAAATTGAGAATTGATTTTGAATCTTGATTTTTGAGGAGAGGCGCGATGGAGAAGAGAACTGGAGAGTGGAGCAGGCGTGAAGCTTAGAGATAGAAAGCCCTAATTCTTTTTCAATGTTTTGTTTGGTAAGTGGTGTTGGGTAGAGAAAACATGTAATATTTGGATGGGTCGGGTTAGGGGCGGTTTTTAACCATTAAAACCGCAACCCGACCCATAACTTTCGGGTGGTCACAATTTTAACCCGTTGCTAATTTTATAAGAACAAAAACCATCGAGTTCGGGTTGGGTCGGGTCGGGTTGAGCGGGGCGGGCGGGTCCATCGGGTAATGAACACCCCTACTCAGTGTAACCCAATTCTTTTTATATTTTTGTCTGAGTTAGATCAGAAATGTAGTGAACTAAATTTAATATAGTCAAAAGAGAGTTTCAACAGTCGAGTGAAATAAAAAAAACTAAGAAATTTACATTAGTTAAACATTCAACCAAGTCAAATATCATTTTTTTTTCTCCCAAATTCATGTGAATTCTAACCACATCAGTAAAAATATTTAATTTTAAAAGGAAATAGAATAAATCCCTTTTTTTCAATTTTGAATGAAATTTCTATTTATAACAAAATTCTCTGTACAAATTACTTTTTCCAAAATAAATCCATATCTTTTTTTAGTTAGTATAGTTGAGCGAATTGGTTAGATGTGAATGTGTAATTTCGTTTTTTGATCTATATATATGTAGATATGTTAATTCATCTATAATTAATATATCTAATTATATAGCAATGGCAATATGGCATGAGTAGTAGCTAGTAACAACACTACATATATGATATTATCAATTGTTAATTTTCTTGTCTTTCATGTTTCTTGCTAGATCTCTTAAATATATATATATAATTGTACATCAACAATTAACACTGGAACGAAGATCTCAACTAATTCATTTTTTATTCTGCCATAAAAGTATAAAATACCCAGATGCAGACTATACTATATCTGTGAAATAAATTGTTAAGATTTGTACTTGTTATTCTGTCAGAAATAAATTATAGTATATGAAAAATAGGGTATATAGATAGGTTTAGCCAAATTATTATAGAATAAAAAGGTGAAATGCATTCCTCAACCTGTACGGTTTTTCTCCTAATTTTTTATATACTAAATTTTTTCAAAAAGAAGGAAAAAAAATTACTATTAAGTACTAAGAGGGAAAATAGTTTCATCTGTTCATATATATATATATATATTTTTGTATGTGAATCATTTCCTAAAATATGCGCCTAAGGAGGGCATAAGTAATCGACCTTTGTCAAAAAAGATAAAAAAATACTTCATAAATGCTTTAGAAGCCTTTCGTTATATTTTGGTACTCGTCGTATAAATTTCAAATTAACTTAATAAAAATAAATAATGCGAGGAATATCATGTGATCTTGATTGGTTTCGCGAAGGTATTCATGGGTTAGATTTGATTGAATTCCTTTCGAGTCTACATTACATGAACTCTCGTTAATTAATATTCATGCATATATAGTGTTGATTGAATTGAATAAGGGTAATTAATAATCTTTACTTTTCAGAAGAATATAATTTATAGGGTACGTAGCTGTGATTGAGCCATACAAATAGAAGAATCTGTTGAAGATCAAATTTTATTGTAATGGGTCAAAAAATAGATATTGACTTTACCTCCAATTACTCATCCAGGTTTCCCGCAGAATATTCAAACTAAAACATCTACTCTGAATATTCAATTATATACTATATTCCTTCTCTGTAGAATATCTTAGAATATATAAATTTAATTTTGTGGTACATATAATATATCCCCATTTAAAATTAATCACGAGTCAAACTTAGATCGACTACACAAGGCTCCATGTAACTAATACTCTAATACAATCATTCTACCTAACTAGCTTAGCTAGCTATACAATAATAATGAAATTAAATAAATCTGTCATTCAATTCAAGAATTAATTCCTTCAAATCTATCATTTTTCCATTCATTCAATATAATCAGCATCTGTTATATATATATGTAGGCTTTATGTTCTCCCTTTTGCAGTTCAATCTTCTGTCTCTTCATCATAATCATTTGAAAGCATTTGGATATGATATGGTAAAGTCACTGTTACTATTGATGAATAATTGTTTTTTCTTTTTTCTTTCAATTTTCTTCTTAATTTCCGGGCTCCCATATATAATGCTAGCTAATATTGTTCTAATTTCATATAGGGAATTAAGAAAACAATGAATCATGGCCAGTGGAGAGACTAAATTAAGAACAATGAAACAAAAGGAGCTACTTAGAGGCATTTATTTATTTAATTTCCAGGTAAGTTTTTAATATGATTGGTTAAGTTTCATTAATTGGTTGAAATAACGTTGTTGTCTAGGAGTATTTATTATTCATCTGACTTGGAAGTACTAATTTGTTGTACACGATCAGCTCTGTATCTGATAATTAAAAAAAAAAAATCTCTAAACTTTCATCTGGATTGATGGAATTAATTAAGCTAATATTTTCAATTCATAATTTAATTTGTCTGCATCATTTAATTTTTTTTATGAATTTCAAATTCTTACTTATCTCCTTCAACAAAACCATTTGCCTGTTGGAGAGCGAAAATTTGAAATTTAACAAACCAACATAAGAAATTAATCCGGCTTCCAATTAAGGTTTTGTGTATAATTTACATATATAGCTATCTAAATTTATATAGCCATGTGAAATTTTACATGGCAGCCACATCATCCAATTAATTCCCCAACCACATTAAAAAATATCGATTTGATGAATTTAGCAATTTAATTACATTGTTAAAGTAGGTAGATTTAAATTTAAATCAGTTTATTTCTCATGTAAAAAAACTAGTTATTAATTTATTATTTAAGTTTATTGTTTAAAAATGTCCATATAAATTATTTATATTTGGCATATACTAAGTAATAAAATATTATCTATAATTTCATATTTAATTTGGAGGATAATAGTTATCTAAAATTTGAATAATGACTATTTAAATAAATAAGTAAAACTGAATATGTTAAACATTGTTCACTTATGTATAATTTAATATACATACTGAAATTTACATATCCTCTTTTGAAATGCTCTAAAAGCAACTTACCTTACTTGGACTAACGACACTCGCACTTTTTCTCAATCAAAATTATAAAACCCAGAATTTTAAAATTATTATACAAGACATAAGGACACGACGCCCAACACTTTGACTGGATCATCTACCTTAGGTAATAAAATAATCAACTAAACAAAAACCAAGATGAATATTAAGAAATTAATAAAATTTCTAAAATAATAATTAACTCAGAAATTTTTTTAGGCTAAATGTTCTAAATAGATTGAATATAACAATTTTAAATTCACCTTATAAGGTCAACTCTTGATCCAAGTCATCTAGAGTGTACTACGCTCAATGCATGAGTATTCTAAAATGGTATCAGAGTTTTAGGTTAATGTGAGTCACCTCCTTTCGTGATAGGCTTCTCCTTGTTCACATGATGAAATTATTTTTTACCCACACATTTCACCTAGATGACAAGGCGCGCATGTGCTATTTATTCGTCTAGTTAACTAAGGTCTGGACTGTCGTTATTCTTGTGTTAGGCTCATATATCGCAATTTGCAAGATTAGACAATAATATGTCACGTGTTGAACTTGTTTTACCCTTACATTTAGCTCGCTCACACTTGAAGGGGGAGGGTTCAGACTAAATGTCTCACGTGAATTGGATAACAATACTAAGTTCACCTTATAATCACAATCTTCAACTCTTGGACTAGCTCTTTAGGCGAGTTAGGTTCAAGCCATTTAAAATTAATTTAACTCAATCCATATGTATTATTAGGAAAAATATCTAATCTACTGAACAATATAAAAGAGTAACTTAAAAACATGCGTAGCTATAAAACATAAAAGAGAAGCTATTCCCTTATGTACCTACCTTTATACAGGAACATACGTGCGTGGTTTCTTCACTAACATCTAGGGTCTATTTTGATGGGTTTTGACTCGGTTTCGCAGGTCTCGATTTAAAAAGAATAGTTTGGATAATTTCGATGAAACATTTGTGGCTCATATTGAACTGTTTTGACCCAGTTTGGGCTCATCCAAACTGAACCAAACCAAATTTGAAGAAGGATTTGGGCAGATCTTGATCCAAACCCAAGGTTTGGACTCAACCTAAAACTCGCCCAGACTCAAGTGAGGCCCTGACACATTGTCAGCGCCTCTCGAGTCTTATGATCTGCTTCTTTAATTCTATTCTCTCTCTCTCTTTCTTCTCCAGTCATATATTTAAATTATGTTCTCACTTCCTATAGATCAGAAGGTTTATTTCTTTATATGTTTTTTTAATTATTATGTTACGTGTACTGAATGGATGATAAAAGTAAAATATGTGTATTCTCCAAAAAAAAAAAAAAGTGAAATATGAGTACAAGATTATTTTATACTATTGGAGGGCGTTTGGTTTGTTTAATAAGTCTTGATATAAAAAATAATCCTGCTGCAAGTATTAATTATTTGGTTTTAATATTTCGGATCCGTCCGAAAAAGTGAGCACCCCCCTTATCTCGTGATTATAATTGGGGGGAGTCCCTATAATTAAGCTATATTCCCCAACTCATATTTTTTTGTTATGATTTTACCCTTTAACATCAACAAAAAATTCTTTACATATCATTTCCTTATATCACAAATTTCCATATAGCATCGATTCATTGTGCATACATACATCTTCTTCCCAACAAACCTTAGAATTTGAAAAGGTTTGTCTCATAATTATCAGCCATTTGTTTTCTTAAAGGCCCCTAAAAGCAATAAGATTAAAAAAATACTCCCTCCGTTTCATTTTAATTGACACATTTTTTGTTTTCACACAGATTAAGAAATCTCATCATTGTATACTTTTCATGGTAAAATACCTCAAATACCCTTTATAATGATGACTAATTTTTAATTTTTTATTAGTGAGTGGTGACCATTGAGTTTTCCAACATAAAAGTGAGAAATGGGCAAAATTGAAAAAAAAAGCTTTTGAAAACCCAAACATGCCAATTAATTTGAAACAAAAAAATTTGACAAATTTGTCAATTAATATGAAAAGGATGGAGTAGTATATATCATCATCTATTGTATATATCTTATAATTTATAAAATAGCAAAATTATTAATAAGCATTCAATTGTTTATCATACTATATTTCAAATTCTATAAAGTTATTGATTTGACACCCATCACCTATTTTTCTAGGTGTCAAATCCATGTTTTATAGGTTTGAAGAGTTTGAGTGTGAGTTTCTGAATAGGTTTTTGATAGTTTTATGGATTTGGCGAAACTCATTTGAAAGGGTTTTGACTCAATCTCGCAAAATCCGCTAGACCGGACCAAAACCCATCCACATACACCCTTAAAGTCTTCCAATGACCTTTTACAATTTTCTTCACTTGATTCTTTACGTGAAGTCAAAAACAGCAAATCTCATTCTTTCCTGTGATTCACATGATATGTTTGAGTGTTTAGATTTTTGCCCTTTTGAAAGGGTCAGCTGTCAATCAATGAAGTGGAATTTAATTCAAATGGTCAAAATTCCTTTGGATATTATAAGATTTTAATCCGATTAACAATTTGCTGGATGATCCGCAATGCTAAGTACGTGGGGGTGAATGAATATAACTTGATTCGATCCTTATAGATTAGGATTGAATAATAAACTAAAAATAATTATGTACATATATTTTATTTTTTAAATAACATTGATAATATTTTATGATAAGTTTAACAATTATATAAATTAATACTTCCTCCGTCCCATTTTTCTTTATTCATTGATATAGTTGAACAGTCAACTTGACTAAATTTAAAAAAATTATAATAAATAATTTAACTAATATATTTCACTATTAAGTTGATAATATCATGTGACAACATATATATTAATATTTAAAAGGTAATATACCATAAATATGAATAATTTAACATGATAAGTCACTTAAAAGATTGAAAAGTTTGATCAGGTACTGTAGCTAATAGAGTAAAAAAAGGGGACGGATGGAGTATTTCATAAGTTATCTCATGTTTATACATTCTTTCACCTAAAATTACGAATTTAATTTTGATATGTATTTTAATATCAATCCACTATTTTTCGACGTAATCAATTAAATCATTTTTAGAGAGTTGATTTTTGGAGTTTAGTGGATTATGAAGAACGTCGGGGCAAATAAGTTGAATGAAGATGTAACATTAAAAAACATGTACAAAATGTATTGGCGGAATTTTAAAAACGGAAATTTTGTTGGACAGAAAAAATATCTAAAATCCAATCGAATCCAGACAAGATATGAATACGGTCCAATATAAATGTATCTAGATTTGGGCAAGCCTGATCCAATCCAGCTCTCATGACCTTTTGACATCCCATCCCTAATTAAAATACATTGAAACCTCCCATAATAAAGAAAATCTGCAAAATAACCCTCTACAATTTTCATTGCATAAAATCTCCCCCTTTCACAGAATACATTTTCCATCCATTTCCGTCAACTTTTAACTAAGAGTAAGTTACACACTTACACTCTCTCTAAATGAGAGCGTACTTCATTTTATGAGACAATATTGTCAACTTTTAAAAAGTTATAAGGCAATATTTCAAGTTATACTGTATATATTAATTTATTTAGGAAGCTCAAAGACAATAATGCCCTTCAATTATTATTTATTTGAGAGAGTAGAACCAGGGTGAGTTCCGTCAGGTCGGATGGGGTTGGTGGGGTGGAAGGCGGAGGTGGGGTGAGTTTTATTTTTTTATTATTTTAAACATTTTTTATACAAAATAGTATATTTATATTTTAATTAATTTATTAATATATATGTAAATTAGTTCAAACATGAAGGGTAAGATATGTGCAATAAAATATGTAATCTTAGAAGATTTTATGCAATAAAAATTACATAATGGATAGTTAAGTCCAAATTTTCCTCAACAATGGTGATGCATTTTACCCCGGTGGAATTTTTGAAAACTTTTTCAAGAACAATACTTCACCTCCCTTTTTATGGACTTTATTTTGAGAGCATGACTTCACCACAAAAATTTAAGAAATATATAAAAGAAATTGTTTTTGATTTAAAAAAAATTATATAGATACACATACAAGTTATGGCAAATTATATTTTCGGTACCACATTTACTTGTCTGCACTAGAACAATTATTATTTTCTTAAAAAATATACATTTTGATATCGAAATCAGCTGTACATTGCTTGTAAGTTTTGTAGTTTCATATTATTTTGTGTTAAAACAAAAAAGGCACATCCGCACATGTATATTGCTGATGGAAAAAGTTTATGCGTACCCTCCAATTGTGAGAATTAATGGGGGAAAATTATAAATTTGGTATCATACAATATAACACTTTGCAATATTGATACCACTGGATACATAAATGCACATTTAATTAGTACCACAATTTAAATTTAAATATTGATTGCAATGTTCATATTACCGTCAAATAACTGCACCGAAATGGATAAAATCGGCCACGCGCATCACATGGCTGTTACCTCATCTTTTCAAATGAAAATATCATGTGATAACGTTAAAACATAAATGAAACGTTTTAATCTTCCCTCCAAAAGATAAAATGTTGTGATAATTTTTTCTCCAAAAGTGAGGAAAAAGTGGTTATTTTCCCTCAACAAGACGAGATAGCGGCCACGGGTGTACATTGCCAATCTTGCCTATTTTCGTCCAATTATTTGAACTTTAAATTGTGGTACTAAATGTGCATTTATGTATCCAGTGGTACCAAGATTGCAAAGAGTCCTATTGTATGGATAATTTTTCCGAATTAATGGTCATGTATTAGCAAATTTTTCATCTGAACTTGACAAACTCACTCAATTTACAAACAACTGGTCTAGTTTTGATATTAATAGTGCTCATTATAAGAGAAATGTATCATTAGTTCGCAATCTTGATCAAATTCTTGACATCTCCATGTGATAAAATTCTTGATCAAGCAATTTAGATGCCTCATAAAAGAATGAACTTAACTATACTTCATCATTCAAAACTTCATTTGTACTGTGACATGCACCAATGTAAACTAAATTAGCGTTTTTAGTACTTACTGATTAGTTGTATGTTTGACTTTATTATCAGCTAGCTATATTAATTGTAGCAAATTTTTTAATTAGTTTTGTGTTTACTTTCAATAAATCTGTATTTATATTTATATTTCTAGTCTAAACTAAAATTACAAGATTTAGAAATTTTATCTAATTCAATAGTTAAACATAAATATATTAAAAGCAAATAATAAAAATTAAATTTAAATGTTGGTATAATTGAATATAATAACGTCATGTTTGGGCTCATCAACCAAATTAGATATATATGTCTTTCTCATTAGAGAGACTGATTTGGTTTGGCTTTTGACTAGAGAAAAATCATAACGTTAATGGAGATAGCCAATTTCAGAAGTTGCATTAGTCTTGAATCAAGTTAATTAATGTATAATTTGGAGCCTGGAATCTATAATTACTACTCCCTCCGTCCTTTAATATTTGCTCATATTTCTATTTTTGGATGTCGCAAAACAACACTTCATTTCTTTAAATGAAATTATTTTTCTCAAAAATACCCTCACTAAACTCTCCATTACTACTTTTATGGACATAAATGTAAAAATACCTAAAACTTTCACCTTTTCAACTCTTACCTAAATATCCGCATCAAAATCCAAGGGAGAAAAAAAAAAGGACGGAGCCACGGGGGAAGTATGTTATTTATAAACAATGGAATTTTCTGTAAGGAAGGGAATTTGCAAATATGTAAAAACTTATTGCAAATCGAGATCAAAAGCTAAATGAGAACTAGGTCTTCATTTCTATATATATATATATATATATGAATATTTAGAGGAAATTAAGAACTTGAAAAGGGTTTTAGGATGAGGATGAGATCATAATTAGTTTCAAATAAACTGGGTTTCAATAGCAAAAGGTTTCTAACATTAAGGATTAGTAGTAAATAAAAAAAATGTTGGATTTCATATATACATATATGGTCAAGTAAGAAACATTATTATTCTTCTTTAAACATTACATATTTCTTTTCTTAATTAGACCTTAAACATATAACATGATTCAAAATAATTAATACTGTAAAATCACTGACCCAGATTTAACTTCTTGAGCAGACACATACATGAATAAATATCATCACATGGACAGTTAATAATTAATGAACTAATTAATCAACATTATCCTGTCTTTAAAATACAATATATAGGAATGTTACATCAGTTTCTATCTATATATATACACAAATATATATATCTATGTTAATCAAGTTAAAAACTCTTCCTAGCTAATCCAAGAAATAAAAATGTAAACAAAAACAATTATGACTTTGGATAAGCTTTAATAAATTATTTTACATTCAGTAGCCATTGTTCTTAATTTAGGGAGACAATTGGGGCAAGAAATTTATCCCTTTCCATTTAAATAGCTGCCATTTTGCATTTTGTAAAGTTGGATTTTACATGTAATGTTAAGATCACTGCACATAATTCATACTATATATTTACCTATAATTATTAATTAAGTACTGCATGAAGGTTTAAATTAATGATTCTGATCATATAATTAATGTGATCACTGTCTAGCTACTTTCAAATCTTGACATAACAGTTATATAATTTAGTTGAGAGATTTAACAGTCAAGAAAATCACACTTTCAGCATCATCAAATTCATAAATACATATTGACAAAGACAAAACTAATTAAAACCATATATAGTATTTAGGTAATGTCCACAGGTCTTAGATAAAAACAATTAATTAACCACAAGGATGGATATAATCAAAATATAACAGAATTAATCACTGGACAAACACTACATTTACCATTTAATTAACACCAGATTAGATTGACACATTTAAACCCTGACAAGAATAATTCATCAATAAACAAGGTAGCAAAAACTTACATTCAATTCCTCAAGCACCTTAATTCTTGCCTTTTTTTGATGTGCTGTTGAACCAAAAAAAAAAAGTCACTTTTATTTCTCATATATAATTTCATATTTATTTTAATAAAATAAATGATATTTTTTTTTATACCTAATTGATGAACTTGTGGTGATCCAAAATGGAACATAGCTGGTTGTTGGACTGTGAAGTACTAAAATTACTATAATCCCAATTCTCATGACCATTAGCAGTTGAAACATTGAGGTTTGGCTGTCCATTAAACCCGAAAATCGGAGGGTGAAGTTGCTTGAACCTCCTCTTGATTACAATAGATTCTTGAATTAGTTCTTCATGAGTTGTTGTAGCTTCTTCGTAAGTTAACGGACAATGAAGACTCGGCTCACGAGATCCCGAAACTTCAAATTGATATTGGTAATTACCCTTGTACCTACTAGCTTCATGATTAAGCTGCGCCTTGATGCACATTTTCTCTTTAGTCCTTTCCCTCGCCCTTGCTCTCGCCTTCGCCCTCGATTCCTTTGCGAGATTAACTTTGTTATCGTTCATTAAGACCGATTTACCCTTTGAGTCATTAGGGCAGGACTCAACTTCCTCATGACAATCAGAAGGACTAGAATTAGTACTCTTACAACTTTTCATTTGGACGAGATCTTTGATGGCCGTCTTCGATTTCGTGAGGAGCCAATCGAGGGTTTTGCTTGGCTTGTCGAAACCTAACATCTCTTGTAGATCGAAAAACTTTCGAGCAATGCCAATGGACAATCTAACTCTCCTGTCACGCGGCCCTTGGGCCGTGTTTATCTTGCTATGGCGGTCTTTTTTGGCCGCCTTTTGATTTCTTGGAAACATGCTCATGGTAGAAGGATGATCTCCGTTTAGGCCATTGATGTCGTTGAACAAGGCAGAAGCTTCTAGAACCGGAGCGTTGCTGGCACCGAGGTCGGTTAAGTAGTGGCCCCCGGAATGGAAGTCGACGTGGCCGTGGTGATGAAGAAGAATTTCATTGCCATTGAGGTCAACAACAGAAGTAGAAGGGTGTAGGTATGTGTTATTCCTATTGTACATTTTGTATCTTTTGGGTTGTGTAGAGATTAAAAGAAGGGCAACAAAACAAACCCTAATTATTATTTTTGCTTTTGAAAGCTTTGAAGATGTTCTTGAAATTGAATTAATTGAAAGATTTGTGACCATAGAGAAAAGGGTTTTTCAAGAGGTCAGTACCTCTTTAAAGAGGAGTGTAGTTTTATTTATTGAAGAGATATCGAAAAGTTGTCTTTTCCTCTTATTTACATGGAAAATGACTTTGCCTAAGAAAGACTACAAGGCTAGGCTGTAGGGGGGAAATGGAGGGCGAAGATATGATGAATTAGGGAAGCTGGGTTTTTCAGAAGCTAAAGTGATGTACCTTTTTTTCTCTAAAATACATATAAAGAAAATGTTTTAAATGATGAAAAAACACATTGTTTACTTGAGTCTTTCTAGGGTTTGAAAATCAAATTACAAAATATTCAATATTCGACTCGACTTCATTCGACTCGTTAGAACTCGATTCATTGTACATATCAAACAAATTTGAACTTTCATAACTTTTGGAGCTCGATTCGAGTTCGACTCAATCAACTGAAAGTTATACGAAATATATGTACGTAAAAATATCAGGTTATTCGAGATCGACTTGTATTCATTAAAAGTACTCCTTCTAACTAGATTTGTTAAACATTCAAAAAAATTCAAAAACAATTTCGAGCTC
Source organism: Penstemon davidsonii (assembly GCA_034814905.1). Lineage (NCBI taxonomy): Eukaryota > Viridiplantae > Streptophyta > Magnoliopsida > Lamiales > Plantaginaceae > Penstemon > Penstemon davidsonii. The sequence goes on from JAYDYQ010002688.1 coordinate 14,925,230, forward strand.
GATAAAAAATTCAAAGCGACTTTGAACATTACTCGGTACGTAGTACTACTCGACTCGTTTATAGTACGTACTCCCTCACTTGTTCCCTTTTATTACCACGCATTAATTCAAATACTATAAGAAAACTACAGCTCATGTATAGTTTCAGATGAAAACAGTCCAAATTAATGATTTCTTCATTTGTACTTGGTGTTTCCATTTTCTGCCATAGAAGAAATTAAAAGAGTTATACTATTTACTTACTGTGAAGAAATAAATGAGAACGGCCAATTTGATAAAGACTGTTCTTTTTCACCCCCATTAACAAAAAAAACCTAACATTTTAGACATACAAAATAGACAAACAATTTACCTAAAACACTATTTGCAATTAGGTTTGATGCAATATTAATAATACAATAGGTCAAAATATAAAAGATAGGGTTTCATCATATCTTAAGGACAGATTGAGATGTGTGAAAAGGCCGTGAGCTTTTTGTAGGTGTGACATTTGCATGTTTAGGGAAGAAAAATATCTAATAAAATACAGAATAAAATAGAATATATTTAAATAAAGCTGTAAATCATGTAAATGTAATTAGAGTCTATACATATATACATGACTGCACGTACCTTTGTCTATAACCCTACGGAATGGACAAATTTTATTTCATTTCTTTTGCTTTTCGGAAGGGCCCATTGTCTCCGTGTCTTGTTCACCCTAACTCGATTTCTGAATAATTGCAACAAAGTAAATTAAATTCATCTCCGTTTCAGTATGTCGATTAATTTTAAGCAACCCAGAAAAAATAATCATCATATCCCTTTCTCTTAATTTGAGTACTGCAGCTTTTTTTTACTGTAAATTAATTAATAAAAAAGAATATATATATTTTTTTTATATTGCAGAGTATTGTTGTAAACCCTAATTCTTTATTAATGGCAGTTTTTGATTTGTTTCCTTTTTTGGTAATTTTTTAACTGGCCGGGTTTTGAAGATGGGTTTTAGGTTTCTTGAAGTTTGTTGTTATTGTGTTTCGGACTAACCCATTTAATTTTACTTTTTTATTTAATTACAGAAGCTTAATCCACAAATCTGTAATTAATTAAGGGGCATGGAAAAACAAACTCTAATCTGGAAAAAGTGATTGTTGAGTTGAAAACATATTTGTGGATACATAAATTAAGCCCTAAGACAATGAAGAGACATATTTAGTTTCAGTCTTTTCTCATAAAGTTTGAAATGAAATATTGTTGAGTTTCTTCTGACTTGTAATTAACACTTGTCCTTTTTTATTTAGAGACTTCTTATTTTATTTTATTTTCTAGATCAAATAATTATATCATCTTGTGAGTGTCCGGGATCCACAAACAGAAAATGAGGTTCTTCTTCGCCAGTTATAAGATGGAATGATCAAACAAAGAAAAATTAGGCTGAGATAAGTCTAGGAACACCACTTTGATGATTAACTCAGGAGGGAATTGTCCCAAAATCAGATTTTGCATGAGTCATGTGCCGCAAAACTACGATTAGGATATGCAAGAAAAAATATACTTCTATTATGTTTTTGTACCAAAATTAATCCGATTTTGCATGTGTCGTGTGCGCGCCACATGACCAACATTAATTTTTTTCTTTAAATCCCAATCTAAAAAATTCCATTAAAATCCCTCAGTCTGAGAGTGAAGCTCACTCTCTCATTTGGACAAAAAATGTAATAAATTTGCTTCAATTTTGTAACTAATAGGATAAAATTGTCAGTCTGAAAACTTATATGGCAAATTTGCCAACGACCTAAGCTATGAGACTAATTTTACCTTTTTTTTCCCTATTTTATTATATATATTTCTACCTTAGTTTTTTTTTTTTTTAATTTGATATATGATATGTAAATTTTCCATAAAGATAGCTAAACAATCAATTATTCAAGCTTAATTTTATATCTCATCGAGTTTCAAATTGTGTTCAATATTGATATTTAAACGAAGTGAACTCAAAATAACTTCAACTGAGTCAAATATGAGTCTAGTTATTCTCAAGCTTAAATACAATGGAATTCTATGACATGATAAATTAATATTGTTCGAACTTAGTGTGATGGCTTCATATGCATAACAAACATAGTCCAAATCAGCTTTTATAGATCGATCATTAGTCAAACATCAAGTAGCTTTGTTTAATTTTCAATTTAACTAAATTTGTTTAATAATTATGAAAGTCATGTGGACCTTTTTGTAGCGTTATAATAATATAAAAGGTCTATTTACATTATAGCTAACAATTGGTCGTAACAAGTAAAAAGTTAAATTAACTCACATACACTTGTTTTGGCGTTATATTCAATATATATCTTTATTTATGAAATATACTTCCACTAGAAAATTCAAAATTAACAAGTATGAAAGCATATCAAGAATTGATTATGTCAAAAACATCATGTAGATTTGTTGTGTTACCTACCTCAAAAATAATATATTAAAAAAAATCAACATTTAATTAGTATTTTTGCATTTTTAAGAATAAAAATAGCAATATAAATTTGCATACACATATTTTTTAATAAAGAATTCGTCTAAAACCCCATAATTATGTGTGGGGCCTGGCCTTGCTCCTGCCAATTTTCTGGAGGTTTGACCGGCAAATCCTCTCTTAAACTCAGCTTATTCAACCTTGCCATTGGTTTGACATTCCCACATCACTCCTCTTTTGACTTCATTAGTTTAACAATTTCAAATGAAACATGCATAGATTATAATCTTACTATTAATTAAGTTAAACAAGAAAATCCAATAAGTTTAGAATTTAAAAAAAAAAAAAAAAAAGATAAATATATGTTCTAATTGATTCATTACGGGCGCACTAGTTTCACTTTTCGTCTAAGTCATCGATAGATTCACAATATGTATTTCTAGTTTCAAATAATTAAAGAACTCAACTAATAAAAATATATAGATTTAATTTAATAGAGAAAGCACTTCAAAATTATGTTGGCAGAAAATTTTCACTTTTAATAAAAAAGAATTGAAGTCGGATAAGTTCACCCTAAATCCAAAATCAGGGCCTACGAGTCAAAATCCTGGCCCAAATCCATTTGGATTGTTCTTTTCAATCCTAATTGATAAAGCCGACCCAATCCCATGTAATCATATTTCAGAGCTGAGCCCAATTTACACCTTTGCTTTTTTTTTTTTTTTGATAAATAATTTACGCCTTTTCTTTGTACTAAGGACAATCACAATAATTCTACGAATTAGTACTCAATGGTTTTATTCTCTTTTCTATTTTTGAATTTAGATTAATGGAGGCGTTTCCCTTTCCCTTTCCCTTTCACAATTAAATTGGAAAATAATATTTTTTAAAGTACCATTGATTATAATAAGCCCTTTTAAAAAAAAAATAGTTGAAATCTCATAAAATTTCAGAAATTTTAAAAAAATATCTCATTGTAAAAATATTTACTTATCCAAAAACTTAGTTTCTCACGTAGTCACGTTTATATATTATTATTCAATTTAATGTCATCCTTATTGAATTTTCATTCGTATTTGCTGTGTCTATTATGGAAAGAGGAAACATTCATGTGAACTGATCAGAGGCAACATATGTACGGGCCTTGTATGTAATAAAAAAAAAAACCAAACTCGAAAATCTGAATATAAGGCTGTCATATTGACCGATCAAACTTCTCTTTGAATATGGATTAAAATAAAGAAATATTTCTGGACTGAATGGTTCATATTTCAAAGGACCCCATGTTGGAAAAATTATTTTGCTGAGTTTCACTTGTAAATTAATTCTAGAAAGTTACTAAGATTTTAATATAAGTATACTTTCAACATTAATTCATTATGGTAAAAAAAAAGAAAAAAAAAAAAAGTGGCCAATTTTAATTAATTAGAAGAGTTGATTTTGTTTATCTATGGTGGCTTAAAAAATTATTTTGTAGTTTTTGAAAAATGTAATTATCCTTTTGGGCCTGTTTGGAATGATTTTGGCTGGTTTTCGTCCAATGAATTGACCCAGCACTATTGGGTTTGGCCCAATAAACTGGGCGAGACGTATCTCGGGCTGACATGAAACACATTGAAAATTGGGCCACAACAGCCACTTGGACATGGCAGAGACTGCAGCCCTATGCATTAGCAGAACAACTATTTATTATTTTACTAATATTTTACCATTTCAATATTTTAATCAAAATCAATTCAAATTGTGTTTCATATATTTCATTGAAACCACTCAAATCAATTTTAAAACACTGAAACATGGCGAAACCAAGCCAAAATCAATCTAAATGGGCCCTTTATGTTCGGAATGTACGAAAATATATGAAATCATAACTAAAAGTTTAATGTTTTTGACTAATTCTTAAACTTCCCATCAAATCTAATGGAAGAAAAGAATATAACGGATGAAGAAATGTTACTTGTTGATCAATAAAAATATTTTGTACAATGGAGGAGGGTATGCCGAGAGGAACCAAAAACACTAGTAATTATTCTGTAAAACTTCTCAGAAAAAAAAAAAGTGTTATATTCTGAGTCATAAAATCATACTATATAAATGACACGCACGTGCACGTGCATGCACGAACTAAAGGATTATTCTTTTTCTTTTTGAGAAAAAAATTAAAGGATTCAAAAATTGAAATAGGAGTGTATTAAATTATTAAATATGTAAAGCACTGGGGAGGTCCAATAACAAAATTTGTCATTACTGGGGCTAGAAACTGAATTACATGGATACAAGGGGCCAAAATAATTTACCTTTGTCATTTTCAAAGAAATTAAGCTATCAATTTTTTGGGATTTACTTGTTTTATATTATTGATTTTTATTATTAAGTGAGAATCAATCAACGGTCAGATTTACGTTAGACTCAGATTTGATATCACTTATGTTGGGTCGGATCCAACTCTAATATATTCTAGAATATCTTCTCCACAGGCATTGTCTAGATCTCGTTGGATATTGACTCTTTTTCGGATTCAATAATTTTTTATCTTCACTTCTCCAATTAATATATTATTCTAAAAAAAAAATGTTTGTTCTACATTTTCTTTCAATTTAGCTGGCATGCTTAACCTTTTTTTATAGTTATCAATGACTCAACACATTTAACCATTTGCTTCAAAAGGTTTAACATATGATGTTAGAATGCATCGGTACTGATACGGTTCAATTTGATAGGCGAAAATATGCATAAAAATAATATTATAACTGAAAATTAACTCATGTCTTGTACATGTTAACATGATGTTAAAATATTGTTAATGTTAATTATAGAAATAAAATATGATGTTGACATATATAATTTTTATTTATTTATTATCGTACTCGGATCTTTAGCGAACCAAAACGACCTAGATTCACAGTAACTTCAGATATTTTGTATAACGGGATCCTTTTAATCTAATCTTCTAATTGAAAATCCTAGTAATAAAATTGGGTCGGATTATGACCCAATTCAGATAAGAATCCGGTGCATTCACAGCCCGGTGCACCGAGGTTATTTTTTTATTACATTTCTTCATGGGAGTAAATCTTGTACAAGATAAATTCAGTGACGACTGTAGCTTCATGATAAATGCTTTCCCTTTCGAGTATTATATATTCACGTTTGGCATTGATAAAATGAAATTGAAAATTGAAATCAATACAAATTCAGTGTGATGAAGAAAGACAGTTCACACAAATAAGGACACTTGACTGTCCTTTCATGGGGTCCAACCCACATGCGGTCTCCAATATTTTTAACCTTCATTAAAATTCAGAAAAGTACAAATTAAATTCAGGAAGAATTAAATTTTACTATATTTGTTTTCTTATTTTGGTACATGATATTTTCAGGAGATTGAACGATTATTCAATAAAAATTAAATTTACTTGATTAATTAGACGGTTGGAACATTTAAAAAATCTCATTTATATATGGCATGGTAGAAACTAGAAACAAATATATCAATGCTGCTACTGTTATAAATTGTTTATCTCAAAAACAATATGCTTAACTATGTGAAGAAAAAAAAATTATTGTTTCACTTTGTATCTTGTTGAAATGGTTAATAAAGACATTTCCTTTACTCGGAAAATATGTTCATCTATTAATAAGTGTCATATTCTTTAGAGTATTGACAATTATGTATCAACAACGGTTAATTAGTCGTTTGTGCAAAATACAGGTCACAACTTGAAGCACTGATAGAAACATCCACCATAATACAGTTGTGGTGGATGTTCCACTATTGACAAAAGCCATGGTGGATATTCTCACCATAGCTGGAAGTCGTGGTGAATACATTTACCATTTCTCTACATACTACCCATAGAAACGGTTGCGGAATCGTGGTGATTGAGTTTTGACAACCCTTTTGAACTTTTCACCACCGCTTTTGACCATGGTGAATATTCATATTCCTTGTAGTGATTTATAATTTGGATGTACTTATTGATGATTACATATATATATATATATATGTGAAACAAATTAACTAAGGCATGAATATGTGCTAATGAAACAAATTATGGCATGAACATGTGGTAAAAGATCCTGAATGAAATTTCTAGTATTAAACCTGAGGCATTGCACTAAAAGCCATGCATAGAATTAATTAATCACGAGCTAATGAAGATAATAACCAATAATTAATTAATCATGCCAGCAAAGAAGCATGACAACACATCTTCTCATTATGTATAGCCGTCCTCTTTGTTCTTTGAGAAACCTTCCCAATTTTCTGCTTGATAATCTTTTCTTGGATTCTTCCTCTTTGTTCCTTGGATACACTACTGATGATTCATCAATATTGCTTCCCATTTTCTTTTCCATGATAATTAAAAATCAATTTTTAAGAAGAAAATAAGGGTACAAATTTTGGGTTTAATTTCTAGGAGTTTTGTACTTGTAAATTTTGTTCAAGATTGATGAGAAGAAGCAAAAGGGTAAAGGGTTTCAGTGTACGTACCCAAATTTTGTTTTTGTTGAGTTTGAAGTGAGGAGCAAAAGGGGTATTCTTATAATTAATGGCCGAAGCAACTATAGTTCATGCCCCCATTTCTCTTTTTGCCACGTCATGTAGATATCATTTTCCAAGATTGTTGGTCGGCATTAGTTGTGGCTTGTGGAAAATTCTTGCATAGACCTTGTCTATGAGCTTTTCATAGATCTTGTGATTGTAAATGCACCATATTATACATTGTGAGAGTATGACATCATCAAAATGTATTATGTAGTGCATTTACAATCACAAGGTCTATCACTAAGCTCTTAGACCTGATCTATGTAAGAATTTTTCGTGGCTTGTGACTATACGTGGATTGGTGTTAGTTTGATTTTTGATTATCTTTAATTAATAAAATAATTTTGGGTGTTTAATTACAGCGAAATCTTTAAAACGATTTTAAATGAGTTTTGATGTGGGAGTCTGAAAGAAAAAAATAGGTCATAAATATATAATCAATTAATTTAATAATTGACATATTATGGAACTAAATATAAATGAGTTTTGAGGCCATTTCCATGGGGCAATAAAAACTTGGGGTAGCCACGATTCCCAAGGGCCTCGTGTAACTATTTCATTTTATTGTCTACATTAATGCTTTAAAATAAATGTGAAGCAAGACTATCATCCTTTGGCTTCCTATTTCAAATGTTTGTATTTAAAAGAAAATATTATTAAGAAAATAATATTTGGATTTTCAAGTGAGTCAACTATTCCGACTGAACTGCATGATGAAGTGATAGTTCACACTGGTAGCTGCACTTGTGCACTTGATATATTAATGCGCATTTAAGAAAATATTTCTGAAATAGTATTTCCAAAAGATTCTTACAAATATTACTTTAATGGGTTAATCACAAGGACAAATCCAGTGATTTGGTGTATTTTGCGTCCAATAATCATAATTACAGAGGCATTCCATGAGATTTGCAAAACCTTACAAAACTCTAACGGAGACTAACAAAAGTGGACGGAATGCGTGAAATTACCCTCGTTTCCTTGCCAATTTTATTTACTTCGACTTCCCCTGAGATTTGTGGAACCTTACAAAAATTAATATTTGCATATTAGTCTCTAAACTTTAATAAAATCCAATTTTCACATAAAAAAGAAAAACAAACAAACAAACCCCACCCCAATTTATAATACACAAAAAAAGAAAAAAAAATAGTTTATCAATTATGTAAAACAAGTTCAAATTTATAAAGTGTTATGTATCATTTTCATATACTTTTTTAATAGTAAAAAATAATTTCATAAATATATAAACAAAATTTTATTTCAGTATTTTATAGTAAAATATTATTTTTAATCGTATTGTATTTAAGTAAGAAATAAATTTATGATTGTAAAATATTAAATACTTGTGAATATATAAGTCTAAAATTAAATTAATTGGGTATCTTATTTTTTTTCAGAAAACCCTATCAATTTAATTAATTGCAAATACAACGTAGATAATTATTTTATTAAAAGGATATTTAAATGAGTATTTTATTGATTTTTGTGGTTAAAATTTTATAAAACGTATATTTCATTTCAGAGTATTTCTATATTATGTCAAAAAAGATTGATTTTTTAAGTTAAAATTATTTTAGTACGGGTTAATTATTAATATTTTAGCATTTTTATAGTGCAATTAATTAATGTCCAAAAAATTTCCGCATTAACCATATTTTTTATTCATTATCTTTTTACTTTAGTTTTTTTTTTTAAATTATGAAAAAAATAAAATTATAAATATTCAGTTTTAAATATGAATAATTATGAATATTTTTGCATTTTCATAATGGTCTTTTATTTATCTTCAAGTTTATTTTTTCTTATGATTAAAAATAATTTATTCACTTCCCTTGTACATCAATTTTATAAACATTATGAAAAAAGTTTGAAATTAATATCTACACGTTAATAAAATAATCTAAAGTTTTAAAGTTTCACTGATTTTTACAACATTTACACCTACAAACAAATCATATCATTGCATTGAAACCCTTCACATGCACCAAACATAACAAGGGTATAATTGTCCATAAAATAGCTATAGTAACCTCAAGGATAAAATGAGATTTTCAATAAAATTTGGGTGATGACGTCAGTGAAAACTAACGGTAGACCTACGGATGTAAGGTTTTATAAACGTCAAGGGAATATAATTATGATTTCGAGGGAATTAAATGCGAAATACACCAAACCATAGGGAAGATCCCTGTAACTAACCCTACTTTATTCAACGTTATAACAATTTTTAAAACTCGAATTGAATTAAAAGATTAGTTTTAAGTCCAAAAGAGTTCATATATATAACCTGTTTCTGAATTAGGAGCAGAGTTAATAAAACATGCTTTGCATAGTATTCCTTATTAATTTAATTATTAAGATATTAATGAATATATGTACTGTACGGACAGAGATAGAAAAGGCCTGAATCATCAAATGTGGACACTGAAGATTAAATTACACTCAAAATAGCAAAACTTCAAACAAAAGACATGTAGCACGTGAGGGACTTGGCCCCTGCTTTTATTCCAGCCAACAGTTGCCTCGGTCTTTGTTTGTGTTCCTTTGAATTTTGGGAACTTAATTTAGGGGTAGTTTGTTTTTAATCAGGTTTTTTAGAGTTGAAAATCAAATCAAATCAAATCAATTTATTCGAAATAGGTTTGAACAATTTTTCTCATTTGATAATATTTGAAGCTCGGTTCGAGCTTGATTCGATAAGAAATGAAGAAATTAAAACATAATATTGTTTTTTGCGAGAAATTTTTTGAAGGAGAATTACTCAATTTTCGAATAATAATTCGTACCGAAAATAAATTAGATAATTATCACCAAATAAAAAATCAAAAAAATATAAAGAAAAAACTAGAACTAAAAATAATTGAAACATAAAATAAAGAAAACAAATTAAAACAGAAATAAAAGGAAAAAAATTGAGACCTTAAAACCGAAGGAAACAATAGAAATGAATAAATTGAGACATAATATTATTTGGTAGATGAATGAATTCATAATTAATAATGATTTTTTTTATAAGTAAATAAAAAAACAATTTATTTATTATAAAAGCGGCGGGTAGTTTAAATTAAACCTCATACTTTTGAAGTGGTAACTTTATGATCCTATGCTCAATGCATGGCGATCCAATTAAACCAAAACTCGGCCCAATCCACCAATTGTTTGTCTTTTTAGTCGTTATTGACATTTAAATTGGACTACATGTTATTATGTCCCCTTGTAAATTAAGTGTATTTGGAAGGATGCTTATGAAATTGATACCATTACTTATGTTGACTGACAATTATATCCTCAACATTTCAGGTTGTCAAAATAATCCCATATTTTCTAATTTACTGACAATTTAGTCCACATTATTGCCCAATTTCAAAATTGGCTCGAATATGACACGTGTGGACCAATTTAGAGATTTTACTTATTATATTTACATATTTATTTAACTAATTTAGTTTTATAAATAATAGGATAAATTACGAATACCTCCCTGAGGTAAGGCCTAATTACAAAAATCCCCCTCACATATTGGGTATTACAAAAATCCCCCTCAGCTTTGTCACCTTCTTACAATTAACCCCATACCCTTAAAATGTTCCAATTTTGCCCTTGGATGTTATTTATAATGTTTATAATATCTTATAAATTTTAAAATGTGGGTGTTAATTGCCATATCTTATAAATTATAAAAATAATAATCATATATTTACTACCAAAATAATTGCCCATAAATTTCAATAAATATTGCAATTTATAATATAAAATAAACTTTATTAAATTAAAATATCTTATTTATAAAAAAAATATAATTTTATTAAATTTACTAATTTACAAAATAAATTCATTTAACTAAATTTGTAAACAATATGTTCATTATTTATAAAATATTATTATAAAAATTCTACTTAATTTAGTATTATTTTACAATTTAAATTCCTAATAAATATGTAAATAACTTTTTTTTTGTTTGCAATATTTATTAAAACTTATGGACAATTATAAATTTTATGAATTATTTTGATGGTAAATATATGATTATCACTTTTCTAATTTATAAGATATAACAATTAGCACCCAAATTTTAACATTTACAAGATATTACAAACATTACAAATAACACCCAAGGGCAAAATTGGAATATTCTAGGTACAATGGGTTAATTGCAAGAAGATAATAAATCTGAAGGGTATTTTTGTAATACCCAATACGTGAGGGGCATTCTCGTAATTAAACTTTACCTCAGGGGGTATTCGTAATTTACCCTAAATAATATTACCAGACCAAATAATACTTTAATATAAATCCTAAAAAATATTAATTAAATCTGAAATTTATATAATGATATCTTGATTTACTCAATTCTTGTGCTCTCTTGTTCTATAGTTTTTGTATTGTTTTACAACACTAACGTTTTAATTTGAAAGTTATTTGTAATTTTTATCAATTAAATTATCGTGTGATATGAGAATCAATCATCAAACAGAAATGTAGATACCGGTTCTTGCAAAATAAGATATTCTACAAAAGAATATATATAATTGGAAAATAAACAAACATTTCCGGCCACTTAATCCCAATCAATTATTACAAAAGATTCTCTTGTGAATTTATCTCCTTGAAAATTTTCTCCATTTCAAGAGTTGGCAAATATGGACAACTTGTTCACTCTAAATAGACATAAATTAATTAAATTGTACGATTTTTGCAAAAACTTTATCCTCTTCATAAATGATTATAGGTAACAAAGGTTAAATTACTAAATTTGGTTCTTAATATCTTTTCCTTATTTTTCTTTGTTTTTTTAAGGAAAATATATTTTTTTCCTTTTATAACTGGTGGCAGTTAGCAGTATAAAAACATAGGTACATTTTGTCCATTACTCCATCCAATAAAAAAGAAAAAGAAAAAGAAATTAAAAAAAAAGTTGAATAGAATGGCAGGAGGCATGATGAAGCTCTTGTCTGTATTTTTGTTTCTAGCATTCATTAGCCAAGGTACAGTTGTGTTTTTCTTCTTTCCAATAAATAAATTGTTAGTATTTTAATTTAGTAATATATAGTAATTAATTGTCCACAGGCACAGCCCAACCATGCTCAATCAAGAATTTGGAGATTACCCAAACAGCAACAGGAAAGACTGTGAAAAACAAGACAGAGTGGAATGTGACGGTGACAAACAATTGTATTTGCTTTCAGCAAAATGTGAAGTTAAATTGCAAGGGATTGCAGACGGTGGAACCATTAAGTATTTCCAGATCAGGAAATGTCTGCACCCTCACCGATGGTGTGACACCATTATATGGATATCAGTCAATTAGCTTTACCTACGCTTGGGATACCAAGTTCCCATTCACCCCTTTTTATTCCGAGATTGGTTGTTCTTAGTCCAGATCATGAGTCAGTAAATTCATCTCCAATAATTTAATTACCTTTTTATGTATCCAATAATTCACAAAGGAGTAGAAACAAATATCTAAAATTTATGTAAAAAGAAACAGAGTACCTTCCGGTTGAGCTCTACTCTAGCTTGTTAGATCTCTTGCTGCAGAAAAAGAACTAAGTAATTATGGAATTGGAAATTTTATGCATTATTTCATTTCCAAGAAATAAATTAACCTGCAGTATAGCCATATATTCTATTTACTTTCTCTACTGAACAGAGTTCGGGAAGTCTATCCCGACTCTCACTCCGCTCAAGAGTCAGGATAAGACATGCTTTAAAATTTGTACATTAGGCTATTAAAATTGTACATAGGTGTATGATGGTATAGAATGTGGGGTAAATGAGTACGAACCCACAAATTAAATCGTACTCCCCTAAATTGACAATAATACCCTCTCAATTTAAAAAAAAAAAAAGATGAAGAAGAAAACTTCATCTTCTCCAACCCACCCCACCTCACCCCCTGGGATCGCCGGTTCCAAGCCGGCGACAACCTCGGGAGAAGTTCCCAGGCCATCGTCGGCCTGGAGTTAAACTTCCGAGGCCTGCGAGGAACTTCTCTACTAAACAGAGTTAATAACATTCACTCTAATTTTAATATTTATTTTGAATTGAGTTAGTATAACGACATTATTGTGCACTTGGAAGAAGGAAAAAGAGCCTTACTATTTTGGCCTATTAAAAGTGAATAAAGACTAAAGCCCAAGTGCTAAAAATTAGAGAATAGATTATAATTGGGCCCCATGATAATAACAATGTTGGCAAAAGAAAACGAACGCCGTTGCCGGGGATCGAACCCGGGTCACCCGCGTGACAGGCGGGAATACTTACCACTATACTACAACGACTTGATGATCAACGAACTCATTAGATTTAACATATTTATAGTTTGTTCATGCATAGTTCAACTCAACTTTCTAATGTATGAAAAAATTTCATATCCTTTAAATATAGAGAAAAAATTATATTTGATATATAATAAAAAGGGACTCATTTTATGATGTTCAATGTTAAAAAAAAAATGGTCCAATTAATATAAAAGTTTTATTAAACGAAACCAATCAAGTTATGACTTTCAAATTTGAAGGTTGTTTCATTACACGTCCACCAGGGGCCAATAAGAAAAAGAGAAAGAGAAACAGACACCTCAGGAAAATAAATAAGAGTAGCAATTTCTGGCACCCCTTTTATAATATATATTATCACTTGAGTTTAAGTCTTTTATAATCCAAATTTGATTAAAATCTCAAAAAACTTATTCTTGCAATTGAAGCACCTTTTATCCCCAGCTTATTACTCGTATGGATTATTTGGACAAGTTCACAACAAGAAGAGGTGGTTAACTCGTATGGATACATATTTAAGTTCGTTTATCAAATTTTATTTATTTTTAGATTTGTTTATCAATTTAACTGCTTATTTTTCGATGCAATCTAACTCTTGCTAACACTATTAAGTCATTTATGAACATATTAACCAATAGCACTAAAAGTTCACATTTCATTTAATATAAACATTAAACTAATTAACAATCATTAATTTTGTTTAGATAAAAATATTTGATGACTAATTAGTTGAACTATTTTAGGTAAGAATGTAAGATGTACAAAATCCCCCCTAGCAATTACTCTATCGGGTTTGGATTTGGGTTTGGGTGTTCGGATATGCATTTTTCGAAATGTTATGTGGCAACACGTTTTTAATTCCAACGGCCTCCACCTTATAATTAACTCCCCACTATTTCGGATTTTATTTTCCATCAAATTAATGAATGAAAGATCTTCCAACCACACTCAAGGTGGTTGGGCAAAGTGGTAGTGACTTGCGACACTCAGAGGTGAGACTCAAGTTTGAATCCTACTGGAGACACCACACTGGGGAGGACATATACCCTTTGCACTCTTCAATCCGAGTTGTAAACACACAGTCTACTAGATCAATACGATCATCCAACCACGTCATCTTCACATTTGATTAGCTGAGCTCAGTCTAGTAGATGAAAACGATCATTCAACCACGTCATCTTCACATTTGATTATCTGAGCTCAGTCTAGTAGATCAAAACGATCATCCAACCACGTCATCTTCACATTTGATTATCTGAGCTCAGGACTATTGTATTACTGTAGATACATAAAATTTACGCCCAATTAAATAATGACACTTGTAAAATAATTTATTACTTATCAATTAATTTTCTATTTTGGGATTTTACTAAATTAAATTCCATAAGTAAATAGTTAATTTAATTGATTACTAATAATTATTTATTGGCCAATTATATCAAGCCATGTGTCAAAATGATATATTTAAAGCCAATCATATTATATTTTGGCCTTATAAGTAAGTGGCCACTCAAAATGCGCCATATGTCAAGACGATGTGTTTTGGCCAATCAAATGAAGTCTTCCATTCCAAGGAAGTAAGGGCCAATCAACTCGTGATACGTCACCAAGCTGCTACGAATGAGACTCTTCAAAATCTATATAAAGGGGTCTTGTGAATTCATTTGGGACACGCATATAGACATATACATATATATCTAAACACACATATACCCTCATATTCTTATCAAGCTTTGAAGATCTGTCAAGCTCTTCAAGTCCGTGACTCCATCCGCAAATCTTGGAGAAAGTCGCACTATACGATTCAAGAACAAGCCTAGTGCCCTTGAATCCATATATCTACCGAAGAGAAGAATCAGAGGATTTATATATAGAGATTTGTTGTAACCACTTTTAATTATATCAAATATATTGTTATTTTGTTACACTTGTTTTATTGTCTATTTAGTTTTGCAGACATTTAAAATTTGTTGTTTACAAATTTCTGGCACGCCCAGTGGGACATCTCTACCTCTTATCTCATCTCTTCAAGGAATATCAATGGCTCTTCTAAGAAAGTATCGACCTCTGACTGACTTGATGGAGGATTC
This sequence comes from Penstemon davidsonii, assembly GCA_034814905.1. NCBI lineage: Eukaryota > Viridiplantae > Streptophyta > Magnoliopsida > Lamiales > Plantaginaceae > Penstemon > Penstemon davidsonii. The sequence continues at coordinate 14,940,599 of JAYDYQ010002688.1, forward strand.
AAGCGCCAAGGTCGTCGAAAAGAAAACGCAAGATGATTTTAAAAGCGATGAATCTTCACCCCGTCTCATAGTTCAATCGCGGTGCATGTTATGACGACAAGTACTATGACTATGGAAGAACAACTTATGACGTTGACCAAGGCGGTAGAGCATCTCACTAAGCATGCACAAGAACAAGATGAAAAAATTGAAAAACTGTTGAACCAAGGGATCCATGCCAAGGCAAGTCGCTCGATGGAAAAACGACCCGTGGAGTTCGAAGAAGATGAGATATCAACGAAACGATACTCAATGGCGAACAAGGAACAACCAGAGGATTTCGAGGAGGACGACACGCTCTTAGGACGAAAATCAAATGAGAAGTCTAAGGGCCTTCAAGTCTCATCCGACGGCATGATTCATGTGGATCGACTAGAGGACTTCATCACTGGGACCATCAAGTGCAAGTTGGAGGGAGGTTCGAAATCTTCACTTACTTACGTGAAGCCCTACACTCGTCGCATTGACATGATGAAAATGCCTACTGGATACCAACCGCCGAAGTTTCAACAATTCAATGGGAAAGAGAACCCAAAGCAGCATGTTGCTCACTTCGTGGAGACTTGCAATAACGCTGGAACTACTGGAGATCTCCTCGTGAAACAATTCGTTCGCTTGCTTCAAGGAAATGCTTTTGACTGGTACACCGACTTGGAGCCTGGAACCATCAATAGCTGGGAACAACTTGAACAAGAATTCCTCGACAGGTTTTACAGCACAAGAAGGATCGTCAGTATGATCGAACTTACAAGTACTCGCCAGTGGAATGAAGAGAAAGTGATCGATTATATCAATCGATGGAGAAATCTAAGTTTGAACTGCAAGGATCGCTTGTGTGAAACTTCTGCAATAGAAATGTGTATCCAAGGGAAGCAATGGGGCTTACGATATATTCTCCAAGGCATAAAACCGAAAACCTTCGAAGAGCTGGCCACACGTGCACACGACATGGAACTCAGCCTTGCTTCAAGTGAAGGCCAAAACTTCTTCCCAATCCATGAATCAAAGAAAGGAAATGTTGGACATTACATCAAGAAAGGGGGCAAGCTTTTTCCCCAAGTTGAAAGCGAAGAATCCATGACCGTCAATGTCTCTCGATCCAAGTCAAAGAAGAACGATGAAATGAAAAACGATTCATCCCAACGAAGCTTTGAAAAGAAGACGACTTTGAAGGATATGCAAAAAAAGGAATACCCATTCCTTGATTCTGACGTTGCTCCAATGCTTGATGATTTGCTCGAAGCCAAACTCATTGAGTTGCCCGAAATGAAGTGACCCGAAGAGGCTGGAAGAACAAATGACCGCAATTACTGCAAGTACCACCGCTTGGTTGGGCATCCCATTGAAAAATGCTTTGTTTTGAAAGATAAAATCCTGCAACTCGCTCGAGAAGGTAAGATTCTGCTTGATGAAGATGATACAACTGCAAATCTTGTCACAATTTCCTTTGGATGTTTTGACACAACAGTAGACGCGGAACAATTTCCAAATGGGTTTCATGATGAAGATTCTTATGATGTCGTTTCATGTAATGCAATACTAGAACAAAACCCATCTATAGATGAAGTATGCCGATCTAGCATAGAAGCTCGCGAGGATGTCGCGTCATTGTGTTACATTACTCAAGGAAAAGTTCATGTTGCTAAGAAAGAAAAAGTTGAGACTACTTCACTGGAACTCGTGGAATGTGTTAAAGCAACCATTGATGGAGTTAATCAAGTCAAACTTGAGATATGTGACTTAGTCGCCAAATTGGAGGTTCAAAATTCGTCTGTGAAGAAGGAAACTCATCAAGTTAAGCAAACTCAACCAAAATTTAGACCTGGATTGTTTTCATTCATCAAAGTTGAAATGAACATGATTATGAAAGCTGGCTTCATTCAAGAAGTAGATAATTCTACATGGGTCTCTAGAATTGTGCCTATACGTAAAAGAACTCGTCAAATTCAACTTTGTGTCGAATTTGAGAATTTAGATGCTCCCAATGATTTTTCACTACCTGATCCAGAACTCCTGATCGATGGATTCCATAGATATAGTCAGAAATCTGGATATCTACATTGATGTCAAATAATCGCCACACTCCTTGATAAGAGTATAAACTTTCAGAACAACTCCTTGACACGAGTCAAAACTGTCTACAAATCTTCAAGTTGAAAAACTCCTTGACACGAGTTTAAACTGTCTACAAATCTCCAAAGTTCAAGTCAAAGCCTCCAGTAGACGAGACGAAAGAGTCTACAAGTTCAAATCAACTTCTCCCAGACACGAGTCAAAACTGTCTGCAAAATTGTCAAAGTTCAAGTCAAAGCCTCCGGACACGAGACGAAAATGTCTACGAAATCTTGAAATAAAAAAAAAATGCTCCTTGACGCACGAGCTTAAACTGCATGTTACTCTTGGATCGCATGATTATAAAATGTGAACAACACTCTTCAAATAAAAATTTGATGTTTTGAACTACGTTATGACTTGATTCTCTTTACGAGATACGTAGGCAGCTTGGAAGCTAATTCTAAGTTCAGTCATGTAACTAAAAAAAAAAAATTGGAGACATTAACAATGTTTTCATAATGTGCTTGGTTAATGTATTGAAATCTTCATTTAATACATAGAATAATTTCTTAGTGTTAAATTAAGAAGTGATCTTGAATTTGATTAAGTGATTGAATTCAACTATGGAGGAATTTACTTCGAAACGAGAGCAAGGGGCAAAGTTAGATCAAGATGTGAATAATAATTGAATTTTATTCATGTCGAAGAGTTCGATACAAAGCAAATCCAAAAAAAAAAAAAAAAGAAAAAAAGAAGCAAGTTCCTATATCTAAATAGTTTTCCAATATGTTGCTCGATCTTCAAGTTGTGGTTTTGTATCTCGTCAAGTTATTGCTTCTTGCCTCCAAAGTGGTACTCCAAACTTTCAAATTTGTGTCTCGCGTCTCTTCAAGTTACGAACTTCTGCTCTTCCAGTTGAAGCTTCAAGCATTTCCAAGTTAAAACTTCTCGCCTCCAAGATGTTGATTCAAACGTCAAGTTTTTGCTTCATATCTCATCATGTCATGTCTCTTTGTTTCCAAAGCCTCCTCAAACTACGATGTGCACATGAAGAATTGCCTCTTCAAGTTGATGTTGCTTCAAACCTTCAGTTGATTGTACGTATCTCCAAGTCGTTGAGCTTTGTACTTAAGTTGATGATTTTGGCCTCTTCAAGTTGATGCTCCTCGGCTTCATCGGTTCGAGCTCTCAAGTTGATTATTTGTGTTGCTACTATTTGCCTCCAAGTCGACGCTTCATATTTCTTTAAGTAACGCCTCATTATTTTTGAAAAGTGAACTCCCAAGCTCTTAGTGGAAACAATTGTCGTCATCATTGGCTTTAAAAGGTTAGCTACATAGGTCAAAGAAATCAACTCCGAAGTAATTATTTGCCATCGACTTCAAGAAGCTCCTTGGTTGATGGGAACACTTCGTCATAGAATGAAGCACGAAGGGGGAAGTCTGCCGAGTGTATGCATATCCACGGAGAAATCCACATATGCCGTGTGGAACGAGTTGGTGGACAGACTCCATAGGTCGCAGAATGTGTTGATGATGATCTCGTCGACGTCATAGGTGAAACATGAGGTCCAAATTGCGTCGTATATCCCAACTTAGTGAAGACTTTTGTTCCTTGTCGAATAGACACCTACTCATGCGCGATAACCTGCAATGTTGAGAGCTCACCAAAAGTGGCTTTGAAAGGTACAGTAGAATTTTCCATGAAGCCGATGAATGAATAGGATACGAAAAAATAGATGATGAACCGCCGTCGAATGCACTGGACTGTCAAAAGACACTTTTTGACACTTCGGTATAGCCGAGGAAAGGACGTTGACTTCTTTTGAAGCCCTTACGGAAACCTTGGACGAGTGCGTCTCCTTGGAAGAAGTATACTTTGGAGGGAGTTGACCAATTGACGATGGGTACACAACTAAAGTAGTTCCCTTTGTCTTGTCTGTTTCGTCCTTGTTGATCATGTAGAGGCCCGGGTATGAAACTTTGCAATCGATAAACTCCATTGACGACATAAAGATGTCTCTGCGACATGAGTAAACAATGTTAAAAAAAAAAAAAAAAAAACCAGAAAATAGATAAAGAATGAAGGGGCAAAATGCGAAACACAAGGAACAAAGTGGAAGAGTACAATCTTGATCTTGATCTACGATCACTTGGCACTAGACATATATATATGTCATTACTAATTCAACGTACTACTTTCAAAACCTTCCGTACAAGCCAGTTCTAAAAAAAAAAAAATCAATTTTGCTTTGAGAAGAAAGGCTCGGCTCGTCGAAGAAGATGAAGATCGTGTGTTTCAAAGTTTTCTTTTTATAAAGAATGTACATAAATTATGATGGGAAAGTATTAAATTATTAAAGGAAATGAATATTGGAACAAATATAATTTTTCCATATTAGATGTGAAGCATTAAGTGGTTTCTTAGAAACTTGATGTTGTTCCCAAAGTTCAAAGATATTGCCCCAAGAATGTATGATTGGAACTTAGGAGGAATCAATTCAAGTCCAATTTGTTACCTTAACAATTGTTAATTGCCGAGTTGGCATATGAATATTCTTCTAATTGCCTTGGTCAATTGTTACAGACCAATGATTGTGTTCTAATACGAAAGGAAAGGATTTGAGAAGAATTTTCCTGCTAAATCAAATATTCAATTGCCGAAAGAATTATGGTATATACACCGAAGCGGTCTCTGCAAATCACGGATTGAGGAAGATAAAGTGGACTTGATTATCTACACTTGGTCTACAAAGGTCACAAGTATGATGGGCCAAACTGAAGATACTTAAAAGAATGGGTATTTATTTGATAAAAAAACAACCCATATGTAGTAAAATGGAGTAAGGAAATGCCGAACAATTCTTTCAAATCCAAGTTCTAAACTTCTAATATGCCAACTTAAAGTGAGCCAGACAATCATAGATTAATCGTCTAATGAGAACAATTTATTGGGTAATTTGCTGCGGTCGTCCAAATTTCAGACCGTGATGTACAATATTTCAAGCATGTAATATCTTAGAGTCGCGACTTACTCACTTCAAAGTATGCTTCGAAAGCATTATTCGTGAATAATACGCCCAATTAAATAATGACACTTGTAAAATAATTTATTAGTTATCAATTAATTTTCTATTTTGGGATTTTACTAAATTAAATTCCATAAGTAAATAGTTAATTTAATTGATTACTAATAATTATTTATTGGCCAATTATATCAAGCCATGTGTCAAAATGATATATTTAAAGCCAATCATATTATATTTTGGCCTTATAAGTAAGTGGCCACTCAAAATGCGCCATATGTCAAGACGATGTGTTTTGGCCAATCAAATGAAGTCTTCCATTCCAAGGAAGTAAGGGCCAATCAACTCGTGACACGTCACCAAGCTGCTACGAATGAGACTCTTCAAAATCTATATAAAGGGGTCTTGTGAATTCATTTGGGACACGCATATAGACATATACATATATATCTAAACACACATATACCCTCATATTCTTATCAAGCTTTGAAGATCTGCCAAGCTCATCAAGTCCGTGACTCCATCCGCAAATCTTGGAGGAAGTCGCACCATACGATTCAAGAGCAAGCCTAGTGCCTTTGAATCCATATATCTCCCAAAGAGAAGAATCAGAGGATTTATATATAGAGATTTGTTGTAACCACTTTTAATTATATCAAATATATTGTTATTTTGTTACACTTGTTTTATTGTCTATTTAGTTTTGCAGACATTTAAAATTTGTTGTTTACAATTACGTTCACTGCTCCGACTCGACTCTCTTCGTTATAATTCATACGATTACATCAGGTAAGTCACATTAATAACATTAATACAAGATAATTATTATAATTATTTTCAGTTAATTTGACGTTACAGATCACTCCAAATTTAGCCACCCACGTATCTCGTAAAACAGTTCTCATGAATATTGTGACCTACCCACGAGCAACGACATGTGGTACGGGACAAATGAACATACCCTTTTTCATTGACAATATACCAGATTGTTGGCAATGCGTCACAATTTCTTTTTCTATATCTTCACAATTTAATGTGAATTTAGCACGAGAACACTATATATTATTTGACATTGTTTGGTCTGACTCAATGTTCTTGAACCTAATAAAATGAATAATCACTTGTAAAGTTTTTAAAAACTAATAATTCCCCTATGTTAATTTTACCTGTAAGAAACTTTTTTTTTTTTTTTTTGTGGTATACTTTTATTAGTACTTTATTGCACTCTACTTGAATATTATCGTTGATCATATCCAAAATGTTCATAATATCATTTGAATTATTTCAATTTAAATTTTTTTTGTAAAAAAAAAAAAACCCCTTATATTAGCAAATACCCATTGTATGTTCAATAGTAATAATTCAAAATATTACCATGTGACAGTAAAAAAATTGTAATATTGAATATACATCCAACCCCGAAAAGGAGTTGCACATCATTAGCTTTTTTCTCACATGGAGGATTTTTAAATAAAATTAACACAATACCTTTTTTTAGTAATTAAAGAATTTGCAAGAGAAGTTTTGCACTTCACCCTTTGAAAACTCTACTTTTCAAGCAAAAATACATATGAGCATATGAACAAAATCTAATACTTCTATAAAAGAACAAACAAAACTATTTTTCCAAACTTGGGTGATAAAAATATATAATGGAATTTCCTTTTTTCTTTGGTGGAATTTATAATGAAAATATTTTTCCAAGATGTAATTTACGAATCTTAAACGTCCTTTTTTTTTTTTTTCACCTTTATATATTATCCCTAAATGTTTGGAGATGACTGGAATTGCAATCAAACAGGGCCTCCAATTTACGAATCTTTCTCATCTCCAAACTTATCGCAATGATAATAGTTTTTGGATAATTTATTTACTAATATTTGGTTAGGGTGCAGGCACTATATATACAATAAATATAGGTCACACATAACAAACGAAAATCCTTGTATTTTCTCATCAATGGCGTTCAAGAAAACATTAGCTACTCGCCTCTTCAGCATATCCAGATCCACCAACCCTGCCTTAACAAACTGCCGCATTTCCTCCCCCTGTACCGCCGCCAAATCCGCCTTACTGAATCAACGTCCCACGCCGAACAAACTCGCACCCGATCCGGGAGACGATGGAATATTCAGGCGGTACCTTCACCGCCAAAAGTTCGCAAAAGCGGATTCGGTGCGGTTCCTTCCCAGTGGAGAAAAGCTGTTGGAGAAGCTTCGGGAGATGGACATTTCTAGAAATCGGATCAGGCTTGATGGATTGATTTCGCCGCCGCCGACGGAGGTGGAAGGGGAGTTGACGGTGAAGGATGCTAAGAAGATTCTTATGGTTTCGCAGCTTGAAATGGTGAAATCGAGGTTGAGGCAGATTGAGAAGGATTCTGTTTCTTATAAGGAATTTTTGGAGATTTGTGCTAAAGAATCGTCGAGTGTCGATCTAGGGTTTGAATTCGCGGAAATGCTTGATCAGTCGGGGCCCCCCCCCCCCACCCCCCCCCCCCCCCACCCCCCCCCCCCCCCACCCCCCCCCCCCCCCACCCCCCCCCCCCCCCACCCCCCCCCCCCCCCACCCCCCCCCCCCCCCACCCCCCCCCCCCCCCACCCCCCCCCCCCCCCACCCCCCCCCCCCCCCACCCCCCCCCCCCCCCACCCCCCCCCCCCCCCACCCCCCCCCCCCCCCACCCCCCCCCCCCCCCACCCCCCCCCCCCCCCACCCCCCCCCCCCCCCACCCCCCCCCCCCCCCACCCCCCCCCCCCCCCACCCCCCCCCCCCCCCACCCCCCCCCCCCCCCACCCCCCCCCCCCCCCACCCCCCCCCCCCCCCACCCCCCCCCCCCCCCACCCCCCCCCCCCCCCACCCCCCCCCCCCCCCACCCCCCCCCCCCCCCACCCCCCCCCCCCCCCACCCCCCCCCCCCCCCACCCCCCCCCCCCCCCACCCCCCCCCCCCCCCACCCCCCCCCCCCCCCACCCCCCCAGAAAGTGGAAGTAAAATATATTGTGTGAAAAGATGAACTTATCCTTTATTGGGGGGGGGGGGGGGGGGGGGGGATAAAATGGTCCACATAAAGTGGGTATTTTTGTCCATTCAATTTTTCTAAAAGCTTAAAATTCTAGGGAAGTAGTGTGAATCATTTTTAAAATCAAAGGGAGGTAAATTGCTCTTTTTTAAATCACAAAGGGTAAATTGAACCATTATAATAATCACATGGAGGGGTAAATTGTCATTAACCCGACAAATAACTCAAACTCAACCTAAAGTCAGAAACCAGAAGCCAGAAGCAAGAATCAAGATAGAAGTTGCTTCTAACAATCTAACTTCAACAATGCTACTGCCAGAAGTGTGTTTACAGAAAACACAACAGGGTCTAAATTATGCTTCAATTGTATTTTATCACATTGAGGAACAGATGTTTATAATAATAGACGAATCTTTTTCCACAAAACAACCTCATAATTCATGCAATGTAGCAATATCATGATGACTACCAAAATCAACAATCAAAGTCTACAATTAGATATTCAAATTTCAACAAAGATGTAGAGATCAAAATAGAATTCAAGCGCAGAAACAGCACAATTTTGAACATTTTTTTAACAAAATTACACATCAATGTCTGCTATCAGTGCAGACCAAGATATAAAACGGATAAATCTCAGAACACCAAATACAAGCACACGAGGAGTATGAAACACCAACACTTCGAGCAAGCCATAGGAGCACAATTCTTTTAAATTGTTAAGAAAGTAACAATTACGAAAAGAAGAACGACAAAAAGAATCTTCTTCAAATTCTCATCATCTGCACGAGTAGCTTGAGTAGTCCCTCTATTCAGATGGCCTTCACGTCCACGAAAAGAACCACTATTTCCATAATGATATCCCGGTGAAGATCCACCATATCCACGTGCATTTGAAAAACTCTGAAACTGGACACTGAAAAAAGGAGAAAATATCCCACCAAAACCAGCAGACACTCCAATATTATTAAAAGTTGCAGATGCCATAGGTATAAATCCTCCCATGAGCCCCGAAACAAGATTGGGGAAGTTATTATTTTCCGGAGGCGGAGCTGTTTCAGGCCGTTGTCCTGCTGGTCGATTAGGAATTTCAACGCCAGGAATAGGTTTCGATCTTGGGTCAGTTGAGGTCTTCCCTCTCCCGTATAAAGGAATCAACTTTTCCTCGTCTATTAGGGCCTTACAAACTGGGCATTCATGGGACTGTGAGTGACCTCGTAGCCACCTATAAAGGCATGGCCAACAATAGAGATGTCCACAGAGTGTGATTACTGGATCTTGTGCTAAATCGAAGCAAATATTACATTCAAAATCTCCGGATTCATTTCCGTCACTCCCTAAGGAAGACGAGCTTTCCGGTACCCCTGTTGTTGGTTCATGAGCCTCTGCCATTTATACAGTAACTGCCAATCTACAAAACTGAAATGGCAACCTAAATTACTACCAAATCAAATATCAATATCTATTTATACTAATCGATAAAGAAACCAAACTAATAAAGTTCTCCTTGCCTATCTTTACTTATTCTTCATGTTATCATAAATCATTATACAGCAAAGAGGAACTCATAAAAAAATCGATACAATTAAATATTAAAAACCTTATACTTCATCAGACTACACTGAATTAGGCGTTGTTCATTGCTTGATCATCCAAAACCCTAATATTAATCGATATCAAATAACACAGTCGAGATTAAAAAGAACATAGTTACCAATTTCTGTAAATCACATACCTAATTATGTAACCCTAGATTGCATTGAAAATTATAATTATATGTATCCAAATTCAAATCAACACAAAATATGGAAACGAGATAATTCAACCCTCAAGCAAAACTCACCTAAATTTCACCGATCAATATGGCAACACAAAAACCCTGTTGATTGTCGCGAAGAGATAGTATATGAATCAAATAGAATAGATGTTCTTTGTAAAAAAATGTAGACGAATTTTAATTCTAGAAATTTCTAGTTTTTTCTCTTTGTAAAATCAATTAAACGCTCACGCGAGGAATTTTGGTTGTCATTCTATTTAGATGCTAAGTCAACTACTCTGTCCACTCGTGTTCCGGATATGGGCCAAGGCCTCGTTTGTATGGGCCATATAATGGTGGAAAATGATAATTGGCCTTTTCACATCAAATATATGTTATATTAGAAATTGCTTGACTTGGGTCACAGTATGGGCTGACATGTTAAATGGGCCGGTTATAGCAAATTATCAGCCCAATTTATAACACTTCATGTACTTTAAGTACATGTGATTAGAGCTGAGCACGGTTCGGGAAACCGACTGAATCGAAAATTCGGTCCGGCAATTGGTCCACGAATTTTCAAGACTGAACCGACTAGGAACCAAAAATTCGGTTCGGTTCGTACCGTTTCGGATCGAATCTCACCCGAAGTGGAGGATCGAACCGTGGAAAATTTGATTGTTTGTTTGTTTTTTGGACCGAACCGAATTTTTTTATTGTTTGTTCGGACCGAACCGGACCGAATTGAACCAAACCGAACCAAATCGTTAAATTTTGTGATAAAAAACAGGGAAAATTTAGAAATCATGAAACCATGGACCGAACCGGACCGTTCGATTTTTATACCGAACCGGTCCGTGGATTTTCAAGACCGAACCGGCCAGGAACCGAATTTCGGTCCAAATGCTCACCCTACATGTGACTATGTATGTGAGTGTCAAATATCAATGTGATTGTGTTATTTTGTTTTACAATGTACTTATTTATTAAAACAAGTATAGTTGAAGCTCTTTACCATATGATGTGATTTTAAATGGTATATTCATTTAAATAAAAATTACTTTTAGGCATCAATTGCATTTTTGGTGGTGCTTACCAATTAAAATTGAAGTCACTCTAATGATGGTTAATACACTTAGGCCATCTCCAATGGAGATGGCCGAGGTCGGGCGGGGGGGGGGGGGGGGGGTTGAGGCTGCGGGGTGGGTGGTCTCCAGTGGGCGGGGCTCGGGGGCGGGGTGGGCACCTAGGGGTGGGAACGGGCCGCAGTCGGGGCTCGCGTGAGCGAGCTGGAAAACACGAGCCCCTCTTTAAGTAAGGGGACACATTTTTTTAATTTGACTAATAAATTAGTTTTTTTAATGTTTTTAAATAGGAAAAAATTAGTTATTTAAATAAATAATTAATAAAATTAAATTTTCCTCCTAAATTAAATTAAATTTGTAGAATTGATGTTTTTAATAAAATTTATTTGTATATTTATTGTATATTTACTAATATTTAATATATATATATATATATATATATATATATATATATGTAGTCACCAATTCATAATTGAATTATTTAATATAATAAAATTTAATTTTTTAAAATTAAAATCAATAATAATTTATTAGAATTGCAATTAAATTTATTTATGGACAAATAACTAATAAATAAATTCAAAATTTTATTTTAATTTGTTTTATTGTAATTAAAAATTTAATCATTTAATTACATTATTGGTGGTGACTATATATCAGTAAAATGTTAAATTTTCGTGTGTTTGTCATTTATTTAATCCTATTTCTTGTATTTCCTTTCTTGTTTGTTGTATTTCCTATTATGTATCAATTTTAATTTTATGATTTAATTTTAATATTTAAAAATTATTAATAATTTAATTATATTAATAAAATAATTATTAGTATTATTAATATTAATATTAAAAATAAAATTAAAACCAGAATTATAGGTGAGAGTGGGCAAGGGAAGAAAATGGAATTAATTCCATTCCGGAGTCCTGCCATTGGAGACGACCAGGCAGGGCTCGGGTTGGGGGCAGGGGCAGCCCTAGGGCTCCGGATCCCCGAGCCCCCCCCCCCCCCCCCCCGGGGCGGACCGCTTGAGGGGCTGGGGAGGGCGGTCGCCCCCCCAAGAAAAATCTGAACCTAATATATTTCTATAGGTATTTGTCTAATATTTACAACAAAGAGTCATTAGTGCAGTGGATGGAGTTGTGTTGTGGCAATCTTGAGACTCAGGTTCGAGCTTTCAGATCATCAATTTTATTTCTTTTAGCTACTTCACTTTCTTTCTTGTAGTTTTAAGTTATTTTTCTTTCTTTCTTCTAGTTTTAAGCTATTTTTCTTCCTTTTTTGCAGATTATTAATATATGGATTAACATATAAACATTAATATGGTCATATGTATACTAACATATAAATGTATATGTTTAAAACTAATTGTATCAATGTAAATATTTTTATGTTAATAATTTATTACTGTCTTAGTTATAATCATCGTATTTTATGATAAAAATGTTTGATTTTATAAATGAATTCAAGAACAGTTAAAAAAAAGTTTTAATAAGATTTTTAGTATTTTTTTTAGCATTATCTTTTTTACATAACTGAATTTATGTTGTAGAATATTTATGTGTATTAAGATTACTCAATATCTTGAATCATTTATTGAATATGACTCTTTAAAAAAATTTACTAGTATATTTTTTCACATTTTTTGGATAAATATACAACATTACTTATTTTCATTTGGTTATCATTTTACCATAACAAAGAAAAAATATCGAGTTTGCTATTAAAAAATCTTGCATCCCCTACGAAAACCCTCTAGGTCCGCCCCTGCCCCCCCCCCCCCCCCCCCCACCCCCCTTAGAGATGCCCTTACCATGTGCAAAATACACTAGACTATTATATTTACTCTTTGTGGACATGACAATTATAGATTTCGAAATTTCAACTTTAATTTTCTCCTTTCATTTTAACAAAAAAAAAAAAAAGGGTATGTTAACTAAATACATTTTCATGTTAGTTCTTAAAATAATAAGGGAAGATTTACACTTTCACCTAACAACCTCACCCACTTGCCAGGAGACCCAGAGGATTGTGCTTTCCCTACTATATTGGAGGATCTAGGGGAAATGAATATATTGGGACATAATGCCATAAAAAAGATTATTTTACTTTATATGTTTTCTTCTTTTATAGATATAATGGATTATATGTAAATATTCTAGTTTTGATTCACTTAATTTTTTGTCCAAACATATATATTGCACTTGTATTGTTACTGGATTGAACAGGACAAACCAAATTTAGGCTAAAGATTTTCTTCCTACAAACACATTTCCCCTGATGTTTTACTCTATGATCACTTAAATATTTCCTAATATTATTACCTTTCTAATTTGGGATTTGTAATGTTCAATGTCAATCGAACAATGTATGCATGTGGCAAATGTCAATTGATCCGTAGGAAAAAGGCGTTAATGTTATGTCATTTCCTAATATGTTTTTTTTTTTTTTCTAAGAAAAATTCCTCAATGTATAATGTATTCAAGATTATCACAATTTTGTTTATATCTCTAATTTCGCTCACATATCACAAAGTGGATCCTATTTCAAGGAAAGCGCATATATTTTAATTTTAGAACGCTTTTTATGTGTATATATAATATAATATTTAATGCTTCTTTCCTACCTGACTCAATTGAAATCTCTATGCACGTTCTACTTCCCTCCTCAAAAATTGCAACGTGGGAGAAAACAATGTATGCAAATTTAAAATGTGGTATTATAATGTGTTACTTAATGTTTCATTTGCTACAATTAAAAGAAAATTATGGGCCTGTTTGTTTGGCGTTTCCCAGATTTTTTTTGTGTTTGGGAAATGCCAAACAAACATGTTTTCTATTTTCCAAAATAAATTTTTCATCCATTAATTTTCTCAAACTTCTCTCTCAAAAGCCAAACAAACAACAATTTTCTTATCTCTAAACAAAACCTATACACACTCTATTTTGATTTGACATAAAAAACCTATCTCTTACACAATTTATCTCACATAACAAACATGATTTGACATAAAGTCTTACACATCTTACACCTACAACACAATTCTTCCAAAAAAACCTACACCTACTTTATTTCTCAAACCACTCTCTCAAAACCCAAACAAACAACATTACGCAAATCGAGATTATTTCACAAACCTCCACTACTCTCCCAAACTACTTTCCCAAACGCCAAACAAACATGCTTCATTAACATTTTACTTACTACAAGCCAAAAGATGAAGTGAAAACATGGACAAAAAGATCAGAAGTTGTATGTAATGCAATTTGATTTTGCTAAATAGCCTCACTCATAATTTTTACAGAAGCCGCCAAGAAGTACACCTCTAACAATCAGTTAAAATGTAAAATCTAATTTAATCAATGCATAATTTCTTTTGTCATCTCATTTTCTTAATAATCAAACAAGAACAAAATCAACTATCTCCTCACTGCAACATCAGAATAATAAGCTTTCTTCAGCTCATTATACCTCTCCAAATCAAAATTTTGAGCCTCCATTAACCGCTTCTGCTTCGTTTGAAACCGGCTCTGAAAAAATCCCTCAAAAGATGGCTCTTTTGATGTTCTTAGGAAGAATACATAACAACCCATAAAGTACATAGATGTAACATAAAAGCATATAGGTTCCATTACATCCCATGAGAGTTCCCAGAATGTTAACCTCATGAAAGCAGCTGTTTGGGCAACAAAACAGCCTAATCCACACCAGAGCTCCCTTCGTACGAGAAACTTGGCTTTAGTGTCAATGGATGTCTTATGTTTCTCCATTTCTTGGAGTTCTTTCATTCTTAGATCATTGGGGTTGTGAGGTAAAGGCACAGGCATTAGGCCTTGGATTGCTTTCACCACCTGTTTACAAAACAAATTGTACACAACATTTTGGTAAAAGATGCCTCCCACTACACCTGCATTTACTATTATGACCTTTTAAATTCAAATAACAACGTGTTAAACAAGAAATTTCGACTCGATTCATTCCAAAATTCTAGAATTTTCTTCTGTCAAAAAATTAGACCGAATGAAATACATGGCAACATGTGGAGTAAAACTCGACATCACATCATGTTCTCTATTATGTGGATGATGTATGTGAAGTTTTATTCCGTATGTCACGATGTAAATGGCTTGCTGCACATGTGTGTTTGGTGAAATGGTACAACAAATGCATGAAATAATTTCTGGAGTCAATAAAAGGGATTGTTTTAATATGTTAGACTCCACAAAAGATGGATTGCCTTTTCCTTTCCATTCTTTTCAACCCTAGAAAACAATCCAATTGAGTATCCCCCAATGAAGATCCCACACTTCTCACCCCTTTGATCATATAAAATGATTTTTGTTAAATAATTTTTATTTTTCTTTTGGGTAAAGCCAAAGGTGCTGAAGGGGTACTTTTTTTTTAACTCATCAGTAAAAGAATTCTGCATTGATCAGTGATCCACCCCCTAATAAAAGGTCACCGTCTGGTTTTTATGTGATCTGAGTGCGAAACAATGTTTCGTTTTTCCTGTGGAAGAAGACATAAAAACACAAGCACACGTCATAAAAAACCCATCAGTTCTATGTACTCTCCAAATCAAAACTCAGGAAAATGAAAAACAAATTTTCAATCCCATTTTGGTGATCTAATCTACATTCAATTACACTACTATCATTAATCAATTAAAAAAAACAATTATAAGATTAAAGGAATCAACATAAACAGAAATGGAATTAAATTAAAGAGAAAACCAACCTTCTCAGGCTTGAGGAACACATTATTTCCGAGAACAATCACACTCCCCGACTGATCAAGCATTTCCGCGAATTCAAACCCTAGATCGACACTCGACGATTCTTTAGCACAAATCTCCAAAAATTCCTTATAAGAAACAGAATCCTTCTCAATCTGCCTCAACCTCGATTTCACCATTTCAAGCTGCGAAACCATAAGAATCTTCTTAGCATCCTTCACCGTCAACTCCCCTTCCACCTCCGTCGGCGGCGGCGAAATCAATCCATCAAGCCTCATCCGATTTCTAGAAATGTCCATCTCCCGAAGCTTCTCCAATAGCTTTTCTCCACTGGGAAGGAACCGCACCGAATCCGCTTTTGCGAACGATTGGCGGTGAAGGTACCGCCTGAATATTCCATCGTCTCCCGGATCGGGTGCGAGTTTGTTCGGCGTGGGACGTTGATTCAGTAAGGCGGATTTGGCGGCTGTACATGGGGAGGAAATGCGGCAGTTTGTTAAGGCAGGGTTGGTGGATCTGGATATGCTGAAGAGGCGAGTAGCTAATGTTTTCTTGAACGCCATTGATGAGAAAATACAAGGATTTTCGTTTGTTATGTGTGACCTATATTGTATATATAGTGCCTGCACCCTAACCAAATATTAGTAAATAAATTATCCAAAAACTATTATCATTGCGATAAGTTTGGAGATGAGAAAGATTCGTAAATTGGAGGCCCTGTTTGATTGTAATTCCAGTCATCTCCAAACATTTAGGGATAATATATAAAGGTGAAATAAAAAAAGAAAAAAGGACGTTTAAGATTCGTAAATTACATCTTGGAAAAATATTTTCATTATAAATTCCACCAAAGAAAAAAGGAAATTCCATTATATATTTTTATCACCTAAGTTTGGAAAAATAGTTTTGTTTGTTCTTTTATAGAAGTATTAGATTTTGGGCATATGCTCATATGTATTTTTGCTTGAAAAGTAGAGTTTTCAAAGAGTGAAGTGCAAAAATTCTCTTGCAAATTCTTTAATTATTAAAAAAGGTATTGTGTTAATTTTATTTAAAAATCCTCCATGTGAGAAAAAAGCTAATGATGTGCAACTCCTTTTCGGGGTTGGATGTATATTCAATATCCAATTTTTTTACTGTCACATGGTAATATTTTGAATTATTACTATTGAACATACAATGGGCATTTGCTAATATAAAGGGTATTTTTTTTTATAAAAAAAGTTTAAATTGAAATAATTCAAATGATATTATGAACATTTTGGATATGATCAACGATAATATTCAAGTAGAGTGCAATAAAGTACTAATAAAAGTATACCACAAAAAAAAAAAAGTTTCTTGCTGGTAAAATTAACATAGGGGAATTATTAGTTTTTAGAAACTTTACAAGTGATTATTCATTTTATTAGGTTCAAGAACATTGAGTCAGACCAAACAATGTCAAATAAGATATAGTGTTCTCGTGCTAAATTCACATTAAATTGTCAAGATATAGAAAAAGAAATTGTGACGCATTGCCAACAATCTGGTATATTGTCAATGAAAAAGGGTATGTTCATTTGTCCCGTACCACATGTCGTTGCTCGTGAGTAGGTCACAATATCCATGAGAACTGTTTTACGAGATACGTGGGTGGCTAAATTTGGAGTGATCTGTACCGTCAAATTAACTGAAAATAATTATAATAATTATCTTGTATTAATGTGACTTATCTGATGTAATCGTATGAATTATTTTGATCTACTAGACTGTGTGTCTACAGCTCGGACCGAAGAGTGCAAATGGTATAAATTCTCCCCAGTGTGGTGTCTTCAGTAGGATTCGAACTTGAGTCTCACCTCTGAGGATAAAAGATGCTCCAGTTGCAAGAATAAGTTTTTTGAGATTTTAATCAAATTTGGATTATAAAAGACTTACTCAAGTGATAATATATATTATAAAAGGGGTGCCAGAAATTACTACTCTTATTTATTTTCCTGAGGTGTCTGTTTCTCTTTCTCTTTTTCGTATTGGCCCCTGGTGGACGTGTAATCAAACAACCTTCAAATTTAAAAGTCATATCTTGTTTGGTTTTTGTTTAATAAAACTTTAATATTAATTGGACCATTTTTTTTTTACATTGAACATCATAAAATGAGTCCCTTTTTTATTACATATCAAGTATAATCTTTTCTCTATATCTAAAGGATATGAAATTTTTTCATACATTAGAAAGTTGAGTTGAACTATGCATGAACAAACTATAAATATGTGAAATCGAAGTAAATATATTATAAACATCGTTAGTTGATCATCAAGTCGTTGTAGTATAGTGGTAAGTATTCCCGCCTGTCACGCGGGTGACCCGGGTTCGATCCCCGGCAACGGCGTTCGTTTTCTTTTTGCCAACTTTGTTATTGTCATGGGGCCCAATTATAAGGCTTTAGTCTTTATTCACTTTTAATAGGCCAAAATAATAAGGCTCTTTTTCCTTCTTCCAAGTGCACAATAATATACCTCTTGTGGGCTGTAGTTCAATAATGTTGAGATTTTAATCTTAACATCTTTGACGACACTTTATGTTTTTACCTATGTTGAACGGATACGGATACGGCAATACGAACGGATACGATACGAATACGGCGATATGGATTTTTAAAATTTATAGAATACGATACGGCTGAAATATGTTTGTGTACATTTAAAAATATATTATAATAATAAACCATTGTTTTAAAAATGTATAATAAAAATTATGTAATATATATTTAGTTCAGTTTTTATTCTTTTTTTAAAATGAACAATGCTATCTCCCTCTTATATAAGTGTTCAAGTAAAACCATAGTATTTTAATACCATATGCAAAGTCTTTGGCCTTTTACATAATTTCAAGAATTTTATGTAGATCACTTTGATAATATACATAATCTAGAAATTATTTTTGAAAATACATGCTCTTAAGTATTCTGGGTATTTTCGATACGCCTTTCTATGTATTCGATACGGTATCCTTTTTATTTTTTATTTTCTTATTATTGAAAACGCCACAGTTAAGTATTTCATAAGTATCGTACGAGTATCTGAGTATCCGATACGCATACGATACTGCATGGTGTATAATTTCGAAGTATCCGTGCAACCTAGGTTTTTACAAATCAACAATATAACTCTGTTTAGTAGAGAAAGTAAATAGAATATATGGCTATACTGCAGGTTAATTTATTTCTTGGAAATGAAATAATGCATAAAATTTCCAATTCCATAATTACTTTGTTCTTTTTCTGCAGCAAGAGATCTAACAAGCTAGAGTAGAGCTCGACCGGAAGGTACTCTGTTTCTTTTTACATAAATTTTAGATATTTGTTTCTACTCCTTTCTGAATTATTGGATACATACATAAAAAGGTAATTAAATTATTGGAGATGAATTTACTGACTCATGATCTGAACTAAGAACAACCAATCTCGGAATAAATAGGGGTGAATGGGAACTTGGTATCCCAAGCGTAGGTAAAGCTAATTGACCGATATCCATATAATGGTATCACACCATCGGTGAGGGTGCACACATTTCCTGATCTGGAGATACTTAATGGTTCCACCGTCTGCAATCCCTTGCAATTTAACTTCACATTTTGCTGAAAGCAAATACAATTGTTTGTCACCGTCACATTCCACTCTGTCTTGTTTTTCACAGTCTTTCCTGTTGCTGTTTGTGTAATCTCCAAATTCTTGATTGAGCATGGTTGGGCTGTGCCTGTGGACAATTAATTACTATATATTACTAAATTAAAATACTAACAATTTATTTATTGGAAAGAAGAAAAACACAACTGTACCTTGGCTAATGAATGCTAGAAACAAAAATACAGACAAGAGCTTCATCATGCCTCCTGCCATTCTATTCAACTTTTTTTTTAATTTCTTTTTCTTTTTCTTTTTTATTGGATGGAGTAATGGACAAAATGTTCATATGTTTTTATACTGCTAACTGCCACCAGTTATAAAAGGAAAAAAATATATTTTCCTTAAAAAAACAAAGAAAAATAAGGAAAAGATATTAAGAACCAAATTTAGTAATTTAACCTTTGTTACCTATAATCATTTATGAAGAGGATAAAGTTTTTGCAAAAATCGTACAATCTAATTAATTTATGTCTATTTAGAGTGAACAAGTTGTCCATATTTGCCAACTCTTGAAATGGAGAAAATTTTCAAGGAGATAAATTCACAAGAGAATCTTTTGTAATAATTGATTGGGATTAAGTGGCCGGAAATGTTTGTTTATTTTCCAATTATATATATTCTTTTGTAGAATATCTTATTTTGCAAGAACCGGTATCTACATTTCTGTTTGATGATTGATTCTCATATCACACGATAATTTAATTGATAAAAATTACAAATAACTTTCAAATTAAAACGTTAGTGTCTATGAAGCACGGATACTTCAAAAAAATTCACTATGAAGAGTCGGACTCTTTACGGACTCGGACACGCGTGCGACTCGGCTCGGACACGCAGTCTTGGACTCGGCGGGGATACGGTCAAGGACTCGGTCAAGGACTTGGACTCGGTCAAGGACTCGGCAGGACTCGGCCTTGGACACGGCGGGGGTCTTTCTGCAATTTTTATCAAAATTGTGAGTTAAAATTGAAAATTTGAAACTTAATTAAAAAAATTCAAAAAATACTTTTTCGAACTAGTCGATTAAACTTCTACAGAGTACTCTTCCTCTTCATTCCAAACACAAATTAAAACAACTCCTGAACTCCCCAATTTCATTCATTTCATAAACCTTAGTTCAAGAATTCTCTTCCAATTTATTCAAATTTACAGGTACTTCTCTTCCTCTCTACCTCATTTTTGTGCAATTATGTTTTATTTCCTTGAAATTTGAGTTGGGTTTTTATTTTTTCTTCTTTTTCCATCTACAATGTGTACTTCTTTTACAAAATTATTGACATTATGGCCTAAAATTAGAGTTATTTGGAGTTCTTTTATTTGGTGTTTCTATTCAGTGCCGGTGCCGCATTGTTAAACTCCATTGCACCTAAATCATACTCTTTCTCTCTGTGTGGCAAGAAATATATCATCTTTTAACCTCTAGGTAATTGCTATAAAAGAAATCTGAAGAAAAAGAAAAAAAAAAAAAAAAGGTGGTATTTCTATCTTGTAATAAAAAAACTAATTTTATTTAAAGATTTCGAACAATTTTCGTGTAATTGACTAATTGTTTTTCTTATTAGACTTGTTTATACATCTTTTGTGATTTTTTCTTTTGATTTTGTGTTTTAAATATTAGAATGAATGTTAATTCATTGACTATGATGCTAATTTATTTTTATTTTTATATAAACTATATAGTTTTTTTGTTTTTTAATATACGCATCCATGCCGTGTCGTATCTTGAATTTTTTATAGAAAACGAGTCGGCGAATCCGAATCGTGTCGAGTCCGAGTCGCCGAGTCAGTGTCTGTGCAACGTAGGTTAGTGTTGTAAAACAATACAAAAACTATAGAACAAGAGAGCACAAGAATTGAGTAAATCAAGATATCATTATATAAATTTCAGATTTAATTAATATTTTTTAGGATTTATATTAAAGTATTATTTGGTCTGGTAATATTATTTAGGGTAAATTACGAATACCCCCCTGAGGTAAAGTTTAATTACGAGAATGCCCCTCACGTATTGGGTATTACAAAAATACCCTTCAGATTTATTATCTTCTTGCAATTAACCCATTGTACCTAGAATATTCCAATTTTGCCCTTGGGTGTTATTTGTAATGTTTGTAATGTTTGTAATATCTTGTAAATGTTAAAATTTGGGTGCTAATTGTTATATCTTATAAATTAGAAAAGTGATAATCATATATTTACCATCAAAATAATTCATAAAATTTATAGTTGTCCATAAGTTTTAATAAATATTGCAAACAAAAAAAAAGTTATTTACATATTTATTAGGAATTTAAATTGTAAAATAATACTAAATTAAGTAGAATTTTTATAATAATATTTTATAAATAATGAACATATTGTTTACAAATTTAGTTAAATGAATTTATTTTGTAAATTAGTAAATTTAATAAAATTATATTGTATTATAAATAAGATATTTTAATTTAATAAAGTTTATATTGTATTATAAATTGCAATATTTATTGAAATTTATGGGCAATTATTTTGGTAGTAAATATATGATTATTATTTTTATAATTTATAAGATATGGCAATTAACACCCACATTTTAAAATTTATAAGATATTATAAACATTATAAATAACATCCAAGGGCAAAATTGGAACATTTTAAGGGTATGGGGTTAATTGTAAGAAGGTGACAAAGCTGAGGGGGATTTTTGTAATACCCAATATGTGAGGGGGATTTTGTAATTAGGCCTTACCTCAGGGAGGTATTCGTAATTTATCCTATTATTTATAAAACTAAATTAGTTAAATAAATATGTAAATATAATAAGTAAAATCTCTAAATTGGTCCACACGTGTCATATTCGAGCCAATTTTGAAATTGGGCAATAATGTGGACTAAATTGTCAGTAAATTAGAAAATATGGGATTATTTTGACAACCTGAAATGTTGGGGATATAATTGTCAGTCAACATAAGTAATGGTATCAATTTCATAAGCATCCTTCCAAATACACTTAATTTACAAGGGGACATAATAACATGTAGTCCAATTTAAATGTCAATAACGACTAAAAAGACAAACAATTGGTGGATTGGGCCGAGTTTTGGTTTAATTGGATCGCCATGCATTGAGCATAGGATCATAAAGTTACCACTTCAAAAGTATGAGGTTTAATTTAAACTACCCGCCGCTTTTATAATAAATAAATTGTTTTTTTATTTACTTATAAAAAAAATCATTATTAATTATGAATTCATCCATCTACCAAATAATATTATGTCTCAATTTATTCATTTCTATTGTTTCCTTCGGTTTTAAGGTCTCAATTTTTTTCCTTTTATTTCTGTTTTAATTTGTTTTCTTTATTTTATGTTTCAATTATTTTTAGTTCTAGTTTTTTCTTTATATTTTTTTGATTTTTTATTTGGTGATAATTATCTAATTTATTTTCGGTACGAATTATTATTCGAAAATTGAGTAATTCTCCTTCAAAAATTTTCTCGCAAAAAACAATATTATGTTTTAATTTCTTCATTTCTTATCGAATCAAGCTCAAACCGAGCTTCAAATATTATCAAATGAGAAAAATTGTTCAAACCTATTTCGAATAAATTGATTTGATTTGATTTTCAACTCTAAAAAACCTGATTAAAAACAAACTACCCCTAAATTAAGTTCCCAAAATTCAAAGGAACACAAACAAAGACCGAGGCAACTGTTGGCTGGAATAAAAGCAGGGGCCAAGTCCCTCACGTGCTACATGTCTTTTGTTTGAAGTTTTGCTATTTTGAGTGTAATTTAATCTTCAGTGTCCACATTTGATGATTCAGGCCTTTTCTATCTCTGTCCGTACAGTACATATATTCATTAATATCTTAATAATTAAATTAATAAGGAATACTATGCAAAGCATGTTTTATTAACTCTGCTCCTAATTCAGAAACAGGTTATATATATGAACTCTTTTGGACTTAAAACTAATCTTTTAATTCAATTCGAGTTTTAAAAATTGTTATAAAGTTGAATAAAGTAGGGTTAGTTACAGGGATCTTCCCTATGGTTTGGTGTATTTCGCATTTAATTCCCTCGAAGAATCATAATTATATTCCCTTGACGTTTATAAAACCTTACATCCGTAGGTCTACCGTTAGTTTTCACTGACGTCATCACCCAAATTTTATTGAAAATCTCATTTTATCCTTGAGGTTACTATAGCTATTTTATGGACAATTATACCCTTGTTATGTTTGGTGCATGTGAAGGGTTTCAATGCAATGATATGATTTGTTTGTAGGTGTAAATGTTGTAAAAATCAGTGAAACTTTAAAACTTTAGATTATTTTATTAACGTGTAGATATTAATTTCAAACTTTTTTCATAATGTTTATAAAATTGATGTACAAGGGAAGTGAATAAATTATTTTTAATCATAAGAAAAAATAAACTTGAAGATAAATAAAAGACCATTATGAAAATGCAAAAATATTCATAATTATTCATATTTAAGACGTAATATTTATAATTTTATTTTTTTCATAATTTAAAAAAAACTAAAGTAAAAAGATAATGAATAAAAAATATGGTTAATGAGGAAATTTTTTGGACATTAATTAATTGCACTATAAAAATGCTAAAATATTAATAATTAACCCGTACTAAAATAATTTTAACTTAAAAAATCAATCTTTTTTGACATAATATAGAAATACTCTGAAATGAAATATACGTTTTATAAAATTTTAACCACAAAAATCAATAAAATACTCATTTAAATACCCTTTTAATAAAATAATTATCTACGTTGTATTTGCAATTAATTAAATTGATAGGGTTTTCTGAAAAAAAATAAGATACCCAATTAATTTAATTTTAGACTTATATATTCACAAGTATTTAATATTTTACAATCATAAATTTATTTCTTACTTAAATACAATACGATTAAAAATAATATTTTACTATAAAATACTGAAATAAAATTTTATTTATATATTTATGAAATTATTTTTTACTATTAAAAAAGTATATGAAAATGATACATAACACTTTATAAATTTGAACTTGTTTTACATAATTGATAAACTATTTTTTTTTTCTTTTTTTGTGTATTATAAATTGGGGTGGGGTTTGTTTGTTTGTTTTTCTTTTTTATGTGAAAATTGGATTTTATTAAAGTTTAGAGACTAATATGCAAATATTAATTTTTGTAAGGTTCCACAAACCTCAGGGGAAGTCGAAGTAAATAAAATTGGCAAGGAAACGAGGGTAATTTCACGCATTCCGTCCACTTTTTTTAGTCTCCGTTAGAGTTTTGTAAGGTTTTGCAAATCTCATGGAATGTCTCTGTAATTATGATTATTCGAGAGGATTGGACGCAAAATACACCAAATCACTGGATTTGTCCTTGTGATTAACCCATTAAAGTAATATTTGTAAGAATCTTTTGGAAATACTATTTCAGAAATATTTTCTTAAATGCGCATTAATATATCAAGTGCACAAGTGCAGCTACCAGTGTGAACTATCACTTCATCATGCAGTTCAGTCGGAATAGTTGACTCACTTGAAAATCCAAATATTATTTTCTTTTAAATACAAACATTTGAAATAGGAAGCCAAATGATGATAGTCTTGCTTCACATTTATTTTAAAGCATTAATGTAGACAATAAAATGAAATAGTTACACGAGGCCCTTGGGAATCGTGGCTACCCCAAGTTTTTATTGCCCCATGGAAATGGCCTCAAAACTCATTTATATTTAGTTCCATAATATGTCAATTATTAAATTAATTGATTATATATTTATGACCTATTTTTTTCTTTCAGACTCCCACATCAAAACTCATTTAAAATCGTTTTAAAGATTTCGCTGTAATTAAACACCCAAAATTATTTTATTAATTAAAAATAATCGAAAATCAAACTAACACCAATCCACGTATAGTCACAAGCCACGAAAAATTCTTACATAGATCAGGTCTAAGAGCTTAGTGATAGACCTTGTGATTGTAAATGCACTACATAATACATTTTGATGATGTCATGCTCTCACAATGTATAATATGGTGCATTTACAATCACAAGATCTATGAAAAGCTCGTAGACAAGATCTATGCAAGAATTTTCCACAAGCCACAACTATTGCCGACCAACAATCTTGGAAAATGATATCTACATGACGTGGCAAAAAGAGAAATGGGGGCATGAACTATAGTTGCTTCGGCCATTAATTATAAGAATACCCCTTTTGCTCCTCATTTCAAACTCAACAAAAACAAAATTTGGGTACGTACACTGAAACCCTTTACCCTTTTGCTTCTTCTCATCAATCTTGAACAAAATTTACAAGTACAAAACTCCTAGAAATTAAACCCAAAATTTGTACCCTTATTTTCTTCTTAAAAATTGATTTTTAATTATCATGGAAAAGAAAATGGGAAGCAATATTGATGAATCATCAGTAGTGTATCCAAGGAACAAAGAGGAAGAATCAAAGAAAAGATTATCAAGCAGAAAATTGGGAAGGTTTCTCAAAGAACAAAGAGGACGGCTATACATAATGAGAAGATGTGTTGTCATGCTTCTTTGCTGGCATGATTAATTAATTATTGGTTATTATCTTCATTAGCTCGTGATTAATTAATTTTATGCATGGCTTTTAATTTAGTGCAATGCCTCAGGTTTAATACTAGAAATTTCATTCAGGATCTTTTACCACATGTTCATGCCATAATTTGTTTCATTAGCACATATTCATGCCTTAGTTAATTTGTTTCATATATATGTAATCATCAATAAGTACATCCAAATTATAAATCACTACAAGGAATATGAATATTCATGACCATGGTCAAAAAATGAGGTGAAAAGCTCAAAAGGGTTGTCAAAACTCAACCACCACGATTCCGCAACCGTTTGTATGGGTAGTATGTAGAGAAATGACAAATGTATTCACCAAGACTTCCAGCCAGAGTGAGAATATCCACCATGGCCTTTATCAATGGTGGAACATCCACTACAACTGTATTGTGGTGGATGTTTGTACCGGTGATTCAAGTTGTGACTTGTATTTTGCACAAACGACTAATTAACTGTTGTTGATATTTAATAGTCTATACTCTAATTCCTTGTAATGAATATATGACACTTATTAATAGATGAACATATGTCACAAAATTATGAGAAAGACAATCAATGATCAATATATATAGATCCTATTGAAAAAATCTAGCTAGCTTCTAGAAATATGTTTCCTTTTATTTGGTTCATGCTTCTGTATAAAAATTTGACATCAAAAGTGATCATCATGATAATAATTTCAGAGTAAAAGAAATGTCTTTATTAACTATTTCAACAAGATATAGAGTGAAACAATAATTTTTTTTCTTCACATATATAGTTAAGCATATTTCTACTTTCTACCATGCCATATATAAATGAGATTTTTTAAATGTTCCAACCGACTAATTTAATCAAGTGAGTAATCGTGCAATCTCCTGAAAATATTATGAACCAAAATAAGAAAACAAATATAGTAAAATTTAATTCTTCCTGAATTTAATTTGTACTTTTCTGAATTTTAATGAAGGTTAAAAATATTGGAGACCGCATGTGGGTTGGACCCCATGAAAGGACAGTCAAGTGTCCTTATTTGTGTGAACTGTCTTTCTTCATCACACTGAATTTGTATTGATTTCAATTTTCAATTTCATTTTATCAATGCCAAACGTGAATATATAATACTCGAAAGGGAAAGCATTTATTATGAAGCTACAGTCGTCACTGAATTTATCTTGTACAAGATTTACTCCCATGAAGAAATGTAATAAAAAAATAACCTCGGTGCACCGGGCTGTGAATGCACCGGATTCTTATCTGAATTGGGTCATAATCCGACCCAATTTTATTACTAGGATTTTCAATTAAAAGATTAGATGGTTATGATTCGATTAAAAGGATCCCGTTATACAAAATATCTGAAGTTAATGTGAATATAGGTCGTTTTGGTTCGCTAAAGATCCGAGTACGATAATAAATAAATAAAAATTATATATGTAAACATCATATTTTATTTTTATAATTGACATTAACAATATTTTACCATCATGTTAACATGTACAAGACATGAGTTAATTTTCAGTTATAATATTATTTTTATGCATATTTTCTCCTATCAAATTGAACCGTATCAATTCCGATGCATTTTAACATGATATGTTAAACCATTTGAAGCAAGTGGTTAAATGTGTTGAGCATTGATAACTATAAAAAAATGGTTAAACATGTGAGCTAAATTGAAAAAAAATGTAGAACAAACAATTTTTTTTTGTAGAATAATATATTAATTGGTGAAGTGAAGAGAAAAAATTACTGAATCCGAAAAAGAGTCAAGATGCAACGAGATCTAGACAAGGCCTGGTGGAAAATATATTCTAGAATATATTAGAGTTGGATCCGACCCAACATAAGTTATATTAAATCTGAGTCTGACCTAAATCTGACCGTTGATTGATTCTCACTTAATAATAAAAATCAATAATATAAAACAAGTAAATCCCAAAAATTGATAGCTTAATTTCTTTAAAAATGACAAAGGTAAATTATTTTGGCCCCTTGTATCCATGTAATTCAGTTTCTAGCCCAAGTAATGACCAATTTTGTTAGTGGACCTCCCCAGTGCTTTACATATTTAATAATTTAATACACTCCTATTTCAATTTTTGAATCTTTTAATTATTTTCTCAAAAAGAAAAAGAATAATCCTTTAATTCGTGCATGCACGTGCACGTGCGTGTCATCTATATAGTATGATTTTAAGACTCAGAATATAACACTTTTTTTTTTCTGAGAAGTTTTACAGAATAATTTATTAGTGTTTTTGGTTCCTCTCGGCATACCCTCCTCCATTGTACTAAATATTTTTATTGATCAACAAGTAACATTTCTTCATCCGTTATATTCTTTTCTTCCATTAGATTTGATGGGAAGTTTAAGAATTCGTCAAAAACATTAAACTTTTAGTTATGATTTCATATATTTTCGTACAATATTCCAAACATAAACGGCCCGTTTAGATTGATTTTGGCTTGGTTTCGTCTTGTTTCAGTGTTTTAAAATTGATTCGGGTGGTTTCAATGAAATATATGAAACACAATTTGAATTGATTTTGATTAAAATATTGAAATGGTAAAATATTAGTAAAATAATAAATAGTTGTTCTGCTAATGCATAGGGCTGCAGTCTCTGCCATGTCCAAGTGGCTGTTGTGGCCCAATTTTCAATGTGTTTCATGTCAGCCCGAGATACGTCTCGCCCAGTTTATTGGGCCAAACCCAATAGTGCTGGGTCAATTCATTGGACGAAAACCAGCCAAAATCATTCCAAACAGGCCCAAAAGGATAATTACATTTTTCAAAAACTACAAAATAATTTTTTAAGCCACCATAGATAAACAAAATCAACTCTTCTAATTAATTAAAATTGGCCACTTTTTTTTTTTTCTTTTTTTTTACCATAATGAATTAATGTTGAAAGTATACTTATATTAAAATCTTAGTAACTTTCTAGAATTAATTTACAAGTGAAACTCAGCAAAATAATTTTTCCAACATGGGGTCCTTTGAAATATGAACCATTCAGTCCAGAAATATTTCTTTATTTTAATCCATATTCAAAGAGAAGTTTGATCGGTCAATATGACAGCCTTATATTCAGATTTTCGAGCTTGGTTTTTTTTTTTATTACATACAAGGCCCGTACATATGTTGCCTCTGATCAGTTCACATGAATGTTTCCTCTTTCCATAATAGACACAGCAAATACGAATGAAAATTCAGTAAGGATGACATTAAATTGAATAATAATATATAAACGTGACTACGTGAGAAACTAAGTTTTTGGATAAGTAAATATTTTTACAATGAGATATTTTTTTAAAATTTCTGAAATTTTATGAGATTTCAACTATTTTTTTTTAAAAAGGGCTTATTATAATCAATGGTACTTTAAAAAATATTATTTTCCAATTTAATTGTGAAAGGGAAAGGGAAAGGGAAACGCCTCCATTAATCTAAATTCAAAAATAGAAAAGAGAATAAAACCATTGAGTACTAATTCGTAGAATTATTGTGATTGTCCTTAGTACAAAGCAAAGGCGTAAATTATTTATCAAAAAAAAAAAAAAAGCAAAGGTGTAAATTGGGCTCAGCTCTGAAATATGATTACATGGGATTGGGTCGGCTTTATCAATTAGGATTGAAAAGAACAATCCAAATGGATTTGGGCCAGGATTTTGACTCGTAGGCCCTGATTTTGGATTTAGGGTGAACTTATCCGACTTCAATTCTTTTTTATTAAAAGTGAAAATTTTCTGCCAACATAATTTTGAAGTGCTTTCTCTATTAAATTAAATCTATATATTTTTATTAGTTGAGTTCTTTAATTATTTGAAACTAGAAATACATATTGTGAATCTATCGATGACTTAGACGAAAAGTGAAACTAGTGCGCCCGTAATGAATCAATTAGAACATATATTTATCTTTTTTTTTTTTTTTTTAAATTCTAAACTTATTGGATTTTCTTGTTTAACTTAATTAATAGTAAGATTATAATCTATGCATGTTTCATTTGAAATTGTTAAACTAATGAAGTCAAAAGAGGAGTGATGTGGGAATGTCAAACCAATGGCAAGGTTGAATAAGCTGAGTTTAAGAGAGGATTTGCCGGTCAAACCTCCAGAAAATTGGCAGGAGCAAGGCCAGGCCCCACACATAATTATGGGGTTTTAGACGAATTCTTTATTAAAAAATATGTGTATGCAAATTTATATTGCTATTTTTATTCTTAAAAATGCAAAAATACTAATTAAATGTTGATTTTTTTTAATATATTATTTTTGAGGTAGGTAACACAACAAATCTACATGATGTTTTTGACATAATCAATTCTTGATATGCTTTCATACTTGTTAATTTTGAATTTTCTAGTGGAAGTATATTTCATAAATAAAGATATATATTGAATATAACGCCAAAACAAGTGTATGTGAGTTAATTTAACTTTTTACTTGTTACGACCAATTGTTAGCTATAATGTAAATAGACCTTTTATATTATTATAACGCTACAAAAAGGTCCACATGACTTTCATAATTATTAAACAAATTTAGTTAAATTGAAAATTAAACAAAGCTACTTGATGTTTGACTAATGATCGATCTATAAAAGCTGATTTGGACTATGTTTGTTATGCATATGAAGCCATCACACTAAGTTCGAACAATATTAATTTATCATGTCATAGAATTCCATTGTATTTAAGCTTGAGAATAACTAGACTCATATTTGACTCAGTTGAAGTTATTTTGAGTTCACTTCGTTTAAATATCAATATTGAACACAATTTGAAACTCGATGAGATATAAAATTAAGCTTGAATAATTGATTGTTTAGCTATCTTTATGGAAAATTTACATATCATATATCAAATTAAAAAAAAAAAAAAACTAAGGTAGAAATATATATAATAAAATAGGGAAAAAAAAGGTAAAATTAGTCTCATAGCTTAGGTCGTTGGCAAATTTGC
Source organism: Penstemon davidsonii (assembly GCA_034814905.1). Classification (NCBI taxonomy): domain Eukaryota; kingdom Viridiplantae; phylum Streptophyta; class Magnoliopsida; order Lamiales; family Plantaginaceae; genus Penstemon; species Penstemon davidsonii. The sequence continues at coordinate 14,971,534 of JAYDYQ010002688.1, forward strand.
CATATAAGTTTTCAGACTGACAATTTTATCCTATTAGTTACAAAATTGAAGCAAATTTATTACATTTTTTGTCCAAATGAGAGAGTGAGCTTCACTCTCAGACTGAGGGATTTTAATGGAATTTTTTAGATTGGGATTTAAAGAAAAAAATTAATGTTGGTCATGTGGCGCGCACACGACACATGCAAAATCGGATTAATTTTGGTACAAAAACATAATAGAAGTATATTTTTTCTTGCATATCCTAATCGTAGTTTTGCGGCACATGACTCATGCAAAATCTGATTTTGGGACAATTCCCTCCTGAGTTAATCATCAAAGTGGTGTTCCTAGACTTATCTCAGCCTAATTTTTCTTTGTTTGATCATTCCATCTTATAACTGGCGAAGAAGAACCTCATTTTCTGTTTGTGGATCCCGGACACTCACAAGATGATATAATTATTTGATCTAGAAAATAAAATAAAATAAGAAGTCTCTAAATAAAAAAGGACAAGTGTTAATTACAAGTCAGAAGAAACTCAACAATATTTCATTTCAAACTTTATGAGAAAAGACTGAAACTAAATATGTCTCTTCATTGTCTTAGGGCTTAATTTATGTATCCACAAATATGTTTTCAACTCAACAATCACTTTTTCCAGATTAGAGTTTGTTTTTCCATGCCCCTTAATTAATTGCACAGATTTGTGAATTAAGCTTCTGTAATTAAAGAAAACAGTAAAATTAAATGGGTTAGTCCGAAACACTAACAACAAACTTCAAGAAACCTAAAACCCATCTTCAAAACCCGGCCAGTTAAAAAACTACCAAAAAGGAAACAAATAAAAAACTGCCATTAATAAAGAATTAGGGTTTACAACAATACTCTGCAAAACTCTCCAATATAAAAAAAATATTCTTTTTTATTAAATAATTTACCGTAAAAAAAAGCTGCAGTACTCAAATTAAGAGAAAGGGATATGATGATTATTTTTTTCTGGGTTGCTTAAAATTAATCGACATACTGAAACGGAGATGAATTTAATTTACTTTGTTGCAATTATTCAGAAATCGAGTTAGGGTGAACAAGACACGGAGACAATGGGCCCTTCCGAAAAGCAAAAGAAATGAAATAAAATTTGTCCATTCCGTAGGGTTATAGACAAAGGTACGTGCAGTCATGTATATATGTATAGACTCTAATTACATTTACATGATTTACAGCTTTATTTAAATATATTCTATTTTATTCTGTATTTTAGTATTAGATATTTTTCTTCCCTAAACATGCAAATGTCACACCTACAAAAAGCTCACGGCCTTTTCACACATCTCAATCTGTACTTAAGATATGATGAAACCCTATCTTTTATATTTTGACCTATTGTATTATTAATATTGCATCAAACCTAATTGCAAATAGTGTTTTAGGTAAATTGTTTGTCTATTTTGTATGTCTAAAATGTTAGGTTTTTTTTGTTAATGGGGGTGAAAAAGAACAGTCTTTATCAAATTGGTCGTTCTCATTTATTTCTTCACAGTAAGTAAATAGTCTAACTCTTTTAATTTCTTCTATGGCAGAAAATGGAAACACCAAGTACAAATGAAGAAATCATTATTTTGGACTGTTTTCTTCTGAAACTGTACATGAGCTGTAGTTTGCTTATAGTATTTGAATTAATGCGTGGTAATAAAAAGGAACAAGTGAGGGAGTACTATAAACGAGTCGAGTAGTACTACGTACCGAGTAATGTTCAAAGTCGCTTTGAATTTTTTATCGAGCTCGAAATTGTTTTCGAAATTTTTTGAATGTTTAACAAATCTAGTTAGAAGGAGTTTTAATGAATACAAGTCGATCTCGAATAACCTGATATTTTTACGTACATATATTTCGTATAACTTTCAGTTGATTGAGTCGAACTCGAATCGAGCTCCAAAAGTTATCAAAGTTCAAATTTGTTTGATATGTACCATGAATTGAGTTCTAACGAGTCGAATGAAGTCGAGTCGAATATTGAATATTTTGTTTTGATTTTCAAACCCTAGAAAGACTCAAGTAAACAATGTGTTTTTTCATCATTTAAAACATTTTCTTTATATGTATTTTTGTATTTTAGAGAAAAAAGGTACATCACTTTAGCTTCTGAAAAACCCAGCTTCCCTAATTCATCATATCTTCGCCCTCCATTTCCCCCCTACAGCCTAGCCTTGTAGTCTTTCTTAGGCAAAGTCATTTTCCATGTAAATAAGAGGAAAAGACAACTTTTTATATCTCTTCAATAAATAAAACTCCACTCCTCTTTAAAGAGGTACTGACCTCTTGAAAAACCCTTTTCTCTATGGTCACAAATCTTTCAATTAATTCAATTCCAAGAACATCTTCAAAGCTTTCAAAAACAAAAAAAATAATTAGGGTTTGTTTTGTTGCCCTTCTTTTAATCTCTACACAACCCAAAAAATACAAAATGTACAATAGGAACAACACATACCTACACCCTTCTACTTCTGTTGTTGACCTCAATGGCAATGAAATTCTTCTTCATCACCACGGCCACGTCGACTTCCATTCCGGGGCCCACTACTTAACCGACCTCGGTGCCAGCAATGCTCCGGTTCTAGAAGCTTCTGCCTTGTTCAACGACATCAATGGCCTAAACGGAGATCATCCTTCTACCATGAGCATGTTTCCAAGAAATCAAAAGGCGGCCAAAAAAGACCGCCATAGCAAGATAAACACGGCCCAAGGGCCGCGTGACAGGAGAGTTAGATTGTCCATTGGCATTGCTCGAAAGTTTTTCGATCTACAAGAGATGTTAGGTTTCGACAAGCCAAGCAAAACCCTCGATTGGCTCCTCACGAAATCGAAGACGGCCATCAAAGATCTCGTCCAAATGAAAAGTTGTAAGAGTACTAATTCTAGTCCTTCTGATTGTCATGAGGAAGTTGAGTCCTGCCCTAATGACTCAAAGGGTAAATCGGTCTTAATGAACGATAACAAAGTTAATCTCGCAAAGGAATCGAGGGCGAAGGCGAGAGCAAGGGCTAGGGAAAGGACTAAAGAGAAAATGTGCATCAAGGCGCAGCTTAATCATGAAGCTAGTAGGTACAAGGGTAATTACCAATATCAATTTGAAGTTTCGGGATCTCGTGAGCCGAGTCTTCATTGTCCGCTAACTTACGAAGAAGCTACAACAACTCATGAAGAACTAATTCAAGAATCTATTGTAATCAAGAGGAGGTTCAAGCAACTTCACCCTCCGATTTTCGGGTTTAATGGACAGCCAAACCTCAATGTGTCAACTGCTAATGGTCATGAGAATTGGGATTATAGTAATTTTAGTACTTCACAGTCCAACAACCAGCTATGTTCCATTTTGGATCACCACAAGTTCATCAATTAGGTATAAAAAAAATATATCATTTATTTTATTAAAATAAATATGAAATTATATATGAGAAATAAAAGTGACTTTTTTTTTTTGGTTCTACAGCACATCAAAAAAAGGCAAGAATTAAGGTCATATTATGGTGCTTGAGGAATTGAATGTAAGTTTTTGCTACCTTGTTTATTGATATTCAGAAATCTGAAAAAACAATTGAAAGGATGTGATGAATTATTCTTGTCAGGGTTTAAATGTGTCAATCTAATCTGGTGTTAATTAAATGGTAAATGTAGTGTTTGTCCAGTGATTAATTCTGTTATATTTTGATTATATCCATCCTTGTGGTTAATTGTTTTTATCTAAGACCTGTGGACATTACCTAAATACTATATATGGTTTTAATTAGTTTTGTCTTTGTCAATATGTATTTATGAATTTGATGATGCTGAAAGTGTGATTTTCTTGACTGTAAATCTCTCAACTAAATTATATAACTGCATGTTATGTCAAGATTTGAAAGTAGCTAGACAGTGATCACATTAATTATATGATCAGAATCATTAATTTAAACCTTCATGCAGTACTTAATTAATAATTATAGGTAAATATATAGTATGAATTATGTGCAGTGTTCTTAACATTACATGTAAAATCCAACTTTACAAAATGCAAAATGGCATCTATTTAAATGGAAAGGGATAAATTTCTTGCCCCAATTGTCTCCCTAAATTAAGAACAATGGCTACTGAATGTAAAATAATTTATTAAAGCTTATCCAAAGTCATAATTTTTTTTGTTTACATTTTTATTTCTTGGATTAGCTAGGAAGAGTTTTTAATTAACTTGATTAACATAGATATATATATTTGTGTATATATATAGATAGAAACTGATGTAACATAAGGATGATAAAATTCCTATATATTGTATTTTAAAGACAGGATAATGTTGATTAATTAGTTCATTAATTATTAACTGTCCATGTGATGATATTTATTTATGTATGTGTTTGCTCAAGAAGTTAAATCTGGGGTCAGTGATTTTACAGTATTAATTATTTTGAATCATGTTATATATTTAAGGTCTAATTAAGAAATATGTAATGTTTAAAGAAGAATAATAATGTTTCTTACTTGACCATATATGTATATATGAAATCCAACATTTTTTTTATTTACTACTAATCCTTAATGTTAGAAACATTTTGCTATTGAAACCCAATTTATTTGAAACTAATTATGATCTCATCCTCATCCTAAAACCCTTTTCAAGTTCTTAATTTCCTCTAAATATTCATATATATAGAAATGAAGACCTAGTTCTCATTTAGCTTTTGATCTCGTTTTGCAATAAGTTTTTACATATTTGCAAATTCCCTTCTTTACAGAAAATTCAATTGTTTATAAATAACATACTTCCCCCGTGGCTCCGTCCTTTTTTTTTTCTCCCTTGGATTTTGATGCGGATATTTAGGTAAGAGTTGACAAGGTGAAAGTTTTAGGTATTTTTACATTTATGTCCATAAAAGTAGTAATGGAGAGTTTAGTGAGGGTATTTTTGAGAAAAATAATTTCATTTAAAGAAATGAAGTGTTGTTTTGCGACATCCAAAAATAGAAATATGAGCAAATATTAAAGGACGGAGGGAGTAGTAATTATAGATTCCAGGCTCCAAATTATACATTAATTAACTTGATTCAAGGCTAATGCAACTTCTGAAATTGGCTATCTCCATTAACGTTATGATTTTTCTCTAGTCAAAAGCCAAACCAAATCAGTCTCTCTAATGAGAAAGACATATATATCTAATTTGGTTGATGAGCCCAAAACATGACGTTATTATATTCAATTATACCAACATTTAAATTTAATTTTTATTATTTGCTTTTAATATATTTATGTTTAACTATTGAATTAGATAAATTTTCTAAATCTTGTAGTTTTAGTTTAGACTAGAAATATAAATATAAATACAGATTTATTGAAAGTAAACACAAAACTAATTAAAAAATTTGCTACAATTAATATAGCTAGCTGATAATAAAGTCAAACATACAACTAATCAGTAAGTACTAAAAACGCTAATTTAGTTTACATTGGTGCATGTCACAGTAGAAATGAAGTTTTGAATGATGAAGTATAGTTAAGTTCATTCTTTTATGAGGCATCTAAATTGCTTGATCAAGAATTTTATCACATGGAGATGTCAAGAATTTGATCAAGATTGCGAACTAATGATACATTTCTCTTATAATGAGCACTATTAATATCAAAACTAGACCAGTTGTTTGTAAATTGAGTGAGTTTGTCAAGTTCAGATGAAAAATTTGCTAATACATGACCATTAATTCGGAAAAATTATCCATACAATAGGACTCTTTGCAATCTTGGTACCACTGGATACATAAATGCACATTTAGTACCACAATTTAAAGTTCAAATAATTGGACGAAAATAGGCAAGATTGGCAATGTACACCGCCCGTGGCCGCTATCTCGTCTTGTTGAGGGAAAATAACCACTTTTTCCTCACTTTTGGAGAAAAAATTATCACAACATTTTATCTTTTGGAGGGAAGATTAAAACGTTTCATTTATGTTTTAACGTTATCACATGATATTTTCATTTGAAAAGATGAGGTAACAGCCATGTGATGCGCGTGGCCGATTTTATCCATTTCGGTGCAGTTATTTGACGGTAATATGAACATTGCAATCAATATTTAAATTTAAATTGTGGTACTAATTAAATGTGCATTTATGTATCCAGTGGTATCAATATTGCAAAGTGTTATATTGTATGATACCAAATTTATAATTTTCCCCCATTAATTCTCACAATTGGAGGGTACACATAAACTTTTTCCATCAGCAATATACATGTGCGGATGTGCCTTTTTTGTTTTAACACAAAATAATATGAAACTACAAAACTTACAAGCAATGTACAGCTGATTTCGATATCAAAATGTATATTTTTTAAGAAAATAATAATTGTTCTAGTGCAGACAAGTAAATGTGGTACCGAAAATATAATTTGCCATAACTTGTATGTGTATCTATATAATTTTTTTTAAATCAAAAACAATTTCTTTTATATATTTCTTAAATTTTTGTGGTGAAGTCATGCTCTCAAAATAAAGTCCATAAAAAGGGAGGTGAAGTATTGTTCTTGAAAAAGTTTTCAAAAATTCCACCGGGGTAAAATGCATCACCATTGTTGAGGAAAATTTGGACTTAACTATCCATTATGTAATTTTTATTGCATAAAATCTTCTAAGATTACATATTTTATTGCACATATCTTACCCTTCATGTTTGAACTAATTTACATATATATTAATAAATTAATTAAAATATAAATATACTATTTTGTATAAAAAATGTTTAAAATAATAAAAAAATAAAACTCACCCCACCTCCGCCTTCCACCCCACCAACCCCATCCGACCTGACGGAACTCACCCTGGTTCTACTCTCTCAAATAAATAATAATTGAAGGGCATTATTGTCTTTGAGCTTCCTAAATAAATTAATATATACAGTATAACTTGAAATATTGCCTTATAACTTTTTAAAAGTTGACAATATTGTCTCATAAAATGAAGTACGCTCTCATTTAGAGAGAGTGTAAGTGTGTAACTTACTCTTAGTTAAAAGTTGACGGAAATGGATGGAAAATGTATTCTGTGAAAGGGGGAGATTTTATGCAATGAAAATTGTAGAGGGTTATTTTGCAGATTTTCTTTATTATGGGAGGTTTCAATGTATTTTAATTAGGGATGGGATGTCAAAAGGTCATGAGAGCTGGATTGGATCAGGCTTGCCCAAATCTAGATACATTTATATTGGACCGTATTCATATCTTGTCTGGATTCGATTGGATTTTAGATATTTTTTCTGTCCAACAAAATTTCCGTTTTTAAAATTCCGCCAATACATTTTGTACATGTTTTTTAATGTTACATCTTCATTCAACTTATTTGCCCCGACGTTCTTCATAATCCACTAAACTCCAAAAATCAACTCTCTAAAAATGATTTAATTGATTACGTCGAAAAATAGTGGATTGATATTAAAATACATATCAAAATTAAATTCGTAATGTTAGGTGAAAGAATGTATAAACATGAGATAACTTATGAAATACTCCATCCGTCCCCTTTTTTTACTCTATTAGCTACAGTACCTGATCAAACTTTTCAATCTTTTAAGTAACTTATCATGTTAAATTATTCATATTTATGGTATATTACCTTTTAAATATTAATATATATGTTGTCACATGATATTATCAACTTAATAGTGAAATATATTAGTTAAATTATTTATTATAATTTTTTTAAATTTAGTCAAGTTGACTGTTCAACTATATCAATGAATAAAGAAAAATGGGACGGAGGAAGTATTAATTTATATAATTGTTAAACTTATCATAAAATATTATCAATGTTATTTAAAAAATAAAATATATGTACATAATTATTTTTAGTTTATTATTCAATCCTAATCTATAAGGATCGAATCAAGTTATATTCATTCACCCCCACGTACTTAGCATTGCGGATCATCCAGCAAATTGTTAATCGGATTAAAATCTTATAATATCCAAAGGAATTTTGACCATTTGAATTAAATTCCACTTCATTGATTGACAGCTGACCCTTTCAAAAGGGCAAAAATCTAAACACTCAAACATATCATGTGAATCACAGGAAAGAATGAGATTTGCTGTTTTTGACTTCACGTAAAGAATCAAGTGAAGAAAATTGTAAAAGGTCATTGGAAGACTTTAAGGGTGTATGTGGATGGGTTTTGGTCCGGTCTAGCGGATTTTGCGAGATTGAGTCAAAACCCTTTCAAATGAGTTTCGCCAAATCCATAAAACTATCAAAAACCTATTCAGAAACTCACACTCAAACTCTTCAAACCTATAAAACATGGATTTGACACCTAGAAAAATAGGTGATGGGTGTCAAATCAATAACTTTATAGAATTTGAAATATAGTATGATAAACAATTGAATGCTTATTAATAATTTTGCTATTTTATAAATTATAAGATATATACAATAGATGATGATATATACTACTCCATCCTTTTCATATTAATTGACAAATTTGTCAAATTTTTTTGTTTCAAATTAATTGGCATGTTTGGGTTTTCAAAAGCTTTTTTTTTCAATTTTGCCCATTTCTCACTTTTATGTTGGAAAACTCAATGGTCACCACTCACTAATAAAAAATTAAAAATTAGTCATCATTATAAAGGGTATTTGAGGTATTTTACCATGAAAAGTATACAATGATGAGATTTCTTAATCTGTGTGAAAACAAAAAATGTGTCAATTAAAATGAAACGGAGGGAGTATTTTTTTAATCTTATTGCTTTTAGGGGCCTTTAAGAAAACAAATGGCTGATAATTATGAGACAAACCTTTTCAAATTCTAAGGTTTGTTGGGAAGAAGATGTATGTATGCACAATGAATCGATGCTATATGGAAATTTGTGATATAAGGAAATGATATGTAAAGAATTTTTTGTTGATGTTAAAGGGTAAAATCATAACAAAAAAATATGAGTTGGGGAATATAGCTTAATTATAGGGACTCCCCCCAATTATAATCACGAGATAAGGGGGGGTGCTCACTTTTTCGGACGGATCCGAAATATTAAAACCAAATAATTAATACTTGCAGCAGGATTATTTTTTATATCAAGACTTATTAAACAAACCAAACGCCCTCCAATAGTATAAAATAATCTTGTACTCATATTTCACTTTTTTTTTTTTTTGGAGAATACACATATTTTACTTTTATCATCCATTCAGTACACGTAACATAATAATTAAAAAAACATATAAAGAAATAAACCTTCTGATCTATAGGAAGTGAGAACATAATTTAAATATATGACTGGAGAAGAAAGAGAGAGAGAGAATAGAATTAAAGAAGCAGATCATAAGACTTGAGAGGCGCTGACAATGTGTCAGGGCCTCACTTGAGTCTGGGCGAGTTTTAGGTTGAGTCCAAACCTTGGGTTTGGATCAAGATCTGCCCAAATCCTTCTTCAAATTTGGTTTGGTTCAGTTTGGATGAGCCCAAACTGGGTCAAAACAGTTCAATATGAGCCACAAATGTTTCATCGAAATTATCCAAACTATTCTTTTTAAATCGAGACCTGCGAAACCGAGTCAAAACCCATCAAAATAGACCCTAGATGTTAGTGAAGAAACCACGCACGTATGTTCCTGTATAAAGGTAGGTACATAAGGGAATAGCTTCTCTTTTATGTTTTATAGCTACGCATGTTTTTAAGTTACTCTTTTATATTGTTCAGTAGATTAGATATTTTTCCTAATAATACATATGGATTGAGTTAAATTAATTTTAAATGGCTTGAACCTAACTCGCCTAAAGAGCTAGTCCAAGAGTTGAAGATTGTGATTATAAGGTGAACTTAGTATTGTTATCCAATTCACGTGAGACATTTAGTCTGAACCCTCCCCCTTCAAGTGTGAGCGAGCTAAATGTAAGGGTAAAACAAGTTCAACACGTGACATATTATTGTCTAATCTTGCAAATTGCGATATATGAGCCTAACACAAGAATAACGACAGTCCAGACCTTAGTTAACTAGACGAATAAATAGCACATGCGCGCCTTGTCATCTAGGTGAAATGTGTGGGTAAAAAATAATTTCATCATGTGAACAAGGAGAAGCCTATCACGAAAGGAGGTGACTCACATTAACCTAAAACTCTGATACCATTTTAGAATACTCATGCATTGAGCGTAGTACACTCTAGATGACTTGGATCAAGAGTTGACCTTATAAGGTGAATTTAAAATTGTTATATTCAATCTATTTAGAACATTTAGCCTAAAAAAATTTCTGAGTTAATTATTATTTTAGAAATTTTATTAATTTCTTAATATTCATCTTGGTTTTTGTTTAGTTGATTATTTTATTACCTAAGGTAGATGATCCAGTCAAAGTGTTGGGCGTCGTGTCCTTATGTCTTGTATAATAATTTTAAAATTCTGGGTTTTATAATTTTGATTGAGAAAAAGTGCGAGTGTCGTTAGTCCAAGTAAGGTAAGTTGCTTTTAGAGCATTTCAAAAGAGGATATGTAAATTTCAGTATGTATATTAAATTATACATAAGTGAACAATGTTTAACATATTCAGTTTTACTTATTTATTTAAATAGTCATTATTCAAATTTTAGATAACTATTATCCTCCAAATTAAATATGAAATTATAGATAATATTTTATTACTTAGTATATGCCAAATATAAATAATTTATATGGACATTTTTAAACAATAAACTTAAATAATAAATTAATAACTAGTTTTTTTACATGAGAAATAAACTGATTTAAATTTAAATCCCCACCCCCCCCCCCCCCCACCCCCCCCCCCCCCCACCCCCCCCCCCCCCCACCCCCCCCCCCCCCCACCCCCCCCCCCCCCCACCCCCCCCCCCCCCCACCCCCCCCCCCCCCCACCCCCCCCCCCCCCCACCCCCCCCCCCCCCCACCCCCCCCCCCCCCCACCCCCCCCCCCCCCCACCCCCCCCCCCCCCCACCCCCCCCCCCCCCCACCCCCCCCCCCCCCCACCCCCCCCCCCCCCCACCCCCCCCCCCCCCCACCCCCCCCCCCCCCCACCCCCCCCCCCCCCCACCCCCCCCCCCCCCCACCCCCCCCCCCCCCCACCCCCCCCCCCCCCCACCCCCCCCCCCCCCCACCCCCCCCCCCCCCCACCCCCCCCCCCCCCCACCCCCCCCCCCCCCCACCCCCCCCCCCCCCCACCCCCCCCCCCCCCCACCCCCCCCCCCCCCCACCCCCCCCCCCCCCCACCCCCCCCCCCCCCCACCCCCCCCCCCCCCAGATCTTTATAATCGAATTTTAAAACATACAAAAGTTTAACTTGAAAATAGAACAAAAAAAGAAGACACTAGAGACTTTTCATGTCATCTTTGAAGTTATATTTTTAGGGCACACATGTTATTTCATTATCTTTTTTTCCCTAAAATATTGTTGTATGAAAATAATATAGGAAAATGTATTGGTCCTTGCGTAAAAAGATTAATACTTAAGAGAAAGAGTTAATCGCACTTTTCGTCCTCTTATGGGCAATTTTTTGCACATTCGTCATTTTTAAATTTTTCGTAGCATATTTGTCCCTCTTACCAATGTAGTGTAACACATTCGTCCATAAACCACTTCTTATGGAATGGTTATGCAGATTTAATAAAATAAATTGGGCCAAAATTGATATGTATCTAGTCTCTTTCAAAACTAGCCAAAGCACAGATCTTGATATATTCTTATCTATTCCATAAGGGCTAAATATAATATTTCATACTTTGGTGTTACATGATAGATCCATCACTCCAAATACATATTTTAAATTAGTATACTTGTCAATATATATATATGTGTGACACCAAAATGTGATAGAATATCAACCTGACAAGTGACAACACACAAATCATATCTCAAACTCTAGAAAAGACAAACACAACACTTACCTTCCTTCAAACTCAATCCTCAAATTTAATCTAAATTGTGTATCATTTTTTAACAATTCATAAAACTAACATTCAAACAAGTGAGATTATTGTTTCTAAGGATCGATAAAATAATTTATTCAAACTAAATTTCCAAATATCAACCAAAGACATGATCAACACCAATCAATATAAAGCTTTATATTTGTAAATTGTAAATCTAGGAGGTCCCATTTCATAGTCATGATAGGTTGAGATAATCGGCAAGTTTTGGCTTTGGGAATCCAACACGTTATCAAATCAGACAAGTAAATTAAATAATGTGACCACATGTAAAAACGATATTCGATTCTTTTTTTTTTTTTTATCTTTAGTAGTCACTTAAATTAAATAGACAACTACATGTTTAGGAAGAGAAGTCATAGAAAGCTTTGCTGTCATCCTAACCTTCGAATAATGTAACCACGTGCAAATTTTGGTACTTGATTCTTCATGTTTAATAATCACTTGTTTATTTAAAACAAGTACATGATTTTTCTATTTGGGCAAAAAATGACAATTCGGTGGTTTAATTAATTCACAAAAATGATTTCTATTCTTGCGGTCTTGCCAAAGGACTGACAGCCAGTGCAATCATTGCCTCAACTTTTGATTGGAGGAGATGAATGCTAGATTAAATTTATAAATTATTATTTTTATATTCAAGTTAGTTGAGCCAAGTGGTAGTAACTTGCAATTTCCTCGAAGTTCAAAAATTCATTTGAAGTCATCACACTAGAGAGGACATGTGCATAATACGCTTTCAGATCTGGACCATGATCCACAGTTTAATAGATAAAAAGAAAATAAAAAATTATGCAATTGGTTAGGTGAGGATATAAATTTATCACATCTTTATTCTTCATAATTTTTTTTGGTTTGCGGACTTTAGCCGCTACATTACGCCTTTCGTGCGGGTCAAAATTTATCAAATAAGAAATCTCGCTACCTTAAGACTATATAGTTATGATCATGAATCAAAATTTCGATATGTTTTCGCCGAATATATCAAAAAGTTTATGCTTTTGAGTCTACCGAAACAAAAATATTAGTTTATAATTTTTCCAAATGTATTCTAGAAAATCTCGAAAAACTTTCCAAAACTTAGTAATTTTTTACTATCCGGAACATACCACAAAAATAAAAACTTTAATCTATGGATATGACTGTGATTCACCAAGTCCCCTATAGTCAAGTCATCAAGGAAAAATAAGGAAACCAATGGTGCTGACCTGAGGCCTGGCAGGTTTCGGCCCAGGCCGAAATCCGCCCACGCCTGTAGCCAAATAAAGTTTGGCCCAATTTGACTAAGACTAAACCAAATCCATACAAAACCCAATTTATTTGATCTTCCACCCTGAATCAACCCGCCTGAGTGGCCGTTGAGTTTTATTAAAGTTAAAATTTATATGAATCAATAAAAGAATAAGCTAATAGTAAAGACTCAATGCATAAAGTTAGCATAACATATTTTTTTTTTCTTGCTAGATTCATGCTTTATTTTTACTTATTTTTTGGAGATGGTAAATACATTAATATATCATCGTTACGTCATAATCTATCCAACAAGATATCTCTATTACATGAAAATAAATCAGATAACTAGACCATACTAATAATAAATTAGAAGAAAAATCAGAACTAGTAAGAATAGAACCCAAAACCTCTAAATGCTAGAACTCAAACCTTATCACTAGCTAAACTACAGCCTCATTGAGCCTTAATTTACTTATTTATATAGCATTCGAGAAAAACCTCTATAAGAAGTGGGGCAACAATGCTTAATTTGGGACCAACATGTATCAACCAGACTATTTTTCACTCAACCCATTTCTACCTGCAAAAAAGCACATATTTCACCCGATCCATTTTCATGCTTTCAATCCTGGACCAACCCACTGATTTGTCGCCCTTTATTTCCTTTTTCATCTATGTACTCTCCACAGGCTCTTTGAAAAATTCTTGTGTAGACCAGATCTTTCATGGACCATGAACAAAATTAGTGCATCCACTAAACATATGAAAAACCGGTTTTGTGCAAGAATTTTTCGATTCTTTTACGCTGCTTTCTTTTTCATCTCATTACTCTCCACATATTTTTCTTCACTCCTGCCACTATTAAACCAATGTCATCGTTTCACTCGGGAATTCCAAGAATTGCAGCTATTACACCACCGTTACCATCATTCTTCTTCACCTGTATTTTAAAACAATCACAGCCATGGGCCACGGGGGGTGACTCGCAGCAACACAGTTGGGCAACCTGCACCATCATTCTTCTATTGCACTGTATTCACTATAATATATGAGTAACCACACATCTATCTCCACACAAAAACACAGTTGATTCTGCAGAATTTCCCAAAAAGAAAAAGGAAGGTGGGGGTTGGGGTTAAATGCAGGGACCTTTTGTTCAAATAAAATGTTTTTGTAACACATTGTACGCCCCTATAGATATAAATCCAGAGTTAACAGACACCCCCATCATATGCAATAAATCAGGGATTAGAAGTCATAACCATCTATATAAATGGAAGAAAATACAACAAAATTGAACAGGAGAATGTGAGCTGCTACATATTATTAGTAAGAAGTTATGAATTAGATATAGTTTAATAACTGCTTTCTCATAGAATCTAATTCTAAAAATTCTCAACCTGTCTTCTTTTCTAATCAAGATTACAAATCCCAAAAGACACAACAGCAGCAGCATTACACATTTTTCCTTTCTGCCCACCATTAATCTTTTCACCTAAACCACCATCTTTGAACAGCAGAAATCGGAGTGTTAAAAAACGGAGCATAGCGCTGGATTAATGGATTTGCAGTGCGTCCAATCTTAGCCCATCCGCTTTGATGATAACCAGCAGTAGCTGGAGCATTATACATAAGCTTCAAAAGCTGTCACAAAGACAAATGAACTTCATCATAGTGCAAAACTAAAGTAGTTGATGTCAACAGAGCAACATCACCATAAAAGCATTATCATCTAAAAAGGATGTTGACATGGTACAAAATTGGTCGATCCGGTTAATTTTTTGTAACCGGTATACCCATCAATGTCCGGGTCTAGTTCGGATCTACCCGTCATGGTCTAGCAAATAAAAGATTGTGGCGGATAAAAATTTAACGGGTCTTCAAGAGAGTTTAGGTAGGGTCTTACCCACCCACCGGCAGGCCTACAAGTTGCCCACACAAAAGTTCACTAAGCCTACTCGCTGATTCGTATGGTTAGGTGTGCTCTATCAGCTATCACTAAGTGGTTCGTTTCTATGATCTTGCTAGATGCAAATGTTCCCTAAATATTTAACTAAAAATAACAGATATGAAGGGAAGAACAAAAGAGCTCTCTATTGAAAATCAGAGTAGATAAATTCAGTTGACAACTAACAACATATTTCTACCGCCGCGATATATTATTGAGAAAATATCAAAATCAATGTCCACATAAAAATGACGCATACCTGCCAGTACATAAATGTTTGTATAATATTCCGCTGCCACCTGCATATTCAAGTAAGAAATTCAGAAAGATTAATAAAAAGAGCTAAGGAGAAAAGATAAAAATTATATAGCATATAGGCAAAGAAAACAAAAGTACTTACGAGATGAGGGAAATGATGAGAAGGAATCCAACTCCAATCTCAACTTGCGAGGACAAAATGCTAAGGGTGGTTGTATTTGACTCCACCCAAACACAAGCATCTTCCAAGTACTTCCTGTAAATATTCAGCAAAGAAGTTATAAACACGTGGAATAAACATTGTACTGTTCTTAAAAAATCTGTCATCATCAAAGTTGGTTAAACATGAATATTAATAATGTAAAACAATTTCTAATGGTAGAGCTTGACCAATAACAATTGATTAAAGCAGTCAGTCTATATGCTCATGATGATTAGTATCCAAATAATTTACACATACTTTTGTTCTCTATAGATATAACCACATGCACAATTTATCATCATAGATGAAACAATCTCCAAATACTACCTCAATATATAGCTTGGTTTCCAACACAGCCATACATACGCAATTATAAGCAGAAAAAACACCTAAAATGTCTGAAACGTGCATTTGGCTTTAGGTTTAATGTGATTACAATAAGATACCGGCAAGATGTGAAAAACATGCTTTGAAATTTGGAGGACTATAACTCAGAAATTTACAAGAGAATAACATGATGCTGAAGTATTATGAATGACAGCAGGCAACCATAGTAATAAAAAATAATCTACATGATTTCTTACCTGTACAAAGTGGATCTACTGAAATTACGCCTCAAGAACTTTGCGACATGCTCAAGGGCTCGGCACAAAATGGGGATTAAAGCAACTGACGACATTGAAATCGACAACATAAGTGCAACATGGAGAAGAGTCAATCAAATTAAGCATAAAATAGCAGAGAAACTAATAATTCTACTCAATTTATACTGACATTTGAGGCACAGATTTGAACTGACAAATGTAAGGCAGTAAATGCAGTAGAGAAAATCTTTGGTAACTATCACCGACTGGAACCATACTTGAAAAGCCTGTAAATTCCATGCTCGAGGTTTCTGCAGAAAGCCATCAGTTGTATCAGCAAATAAAACACAGTTTGTGCACTGGAACTTATTTCAAACTAACTGGATCATTACCCCATATAATGAATACAAGGAGTATGCAGAAGAACATGCAGTCCCCAAGAAGGAAAGCCGATATGCTCGATTAGAGAGATTCATAGGCACAAGTGGAAAAATTGCAAGAACTGCCACCACAAAGACCTGCCAGAAATAGGAAAAAGATAAGCCTAATTAGTACAGTAAAAACAACCACTTAAGTAATGATAGATTTTATTCGCCCAAATAACTTATTATTTTTGTAAATCAACAAGAAAAATAATACATATCCCCTGAAGTTTAATTTCACCTAAAATATATACCACACCCCAAAATCGATGTTTTAAGTGATCTTGAATCAATGACTCCTGAATCATATATATATGAATAAAAAAAATGATAGACCTTTCCTGAATCCAGACAAATGCCTAAAAGTTCCAACAGGGGCCCATGATCAGATAGCTATAGGTTCAGCTTAGGCCAAAGTAGATCCGACAGACCAACTTAAAACTAGATAATGGATAAGTAATGATTCATCAGGGAGCATAAAAAATGCAAATATATCACCTAATATATTACTAAACTGCGACACGCAAAGCCCAGTTTTGTGAGGACTATAATAAAACCTAATAGACATCCAAACTACAGATGCAAACATTCGACCTACAAACTATCAAGTAGAAGACCATGATGAAAATCATAGTAGCCACCTGAGTTAGACAACTTCTTGATACACTATGGATTATTTTATGAAAGATTTTGTCAAAAAAATATTAAAGAATTGGGACTGCCTTCTGAAAACTGTGTTTTGAATGCATAATATCCCTAGATTCATTGTTATATGGAAGATAAAAATTCTAGGCAACATGATGTACTTTATCCTAAATAAGTTGGAAGGTTGAAATCAACAGAAGAGGATTTTGGGCATTTGAGCAGACTACAAAACCATCCAATTTGACAACTTCAGCATAACAAATAATCTGACAATAGAAAAATACATGATTTATCCCCGACATGATGGTTATGAGACAAAATATGGCATAAAATACAGACATAACAAATGAGAGAACATTAGTATGGGTATAGCAATCCACATCATCATCATTCTTCCCTGGCATCGACAATAGACTATAAAAGTATATAAAGTGGGACATACCCAAGCATTGACCGAAAACTGAATGGTCTGTTTATCCCAACGCAGTGGCGTGGAACTAGGAGGTAGAGTTGTAGATGACCCTGATGTTCTGCTTGTGGTTCCTGCAAGACAAAGTTGAGCAATCAAATTAAAAAGATTATATAGCTACCAAAGATACATAAGGCTCAAATCTGATATGGTTAAAACTAGACCTATAATTTCATACCTGATCCCTGTTGGCGCGAATTAGAGCTAGGTGTAGACGATGAAGACGATGAAGGTGGTGGCGCTGATGTTCTTGCTGGCTGAGACGTTCCATTGGTATTCATTGGCTCAACTATTAGATCAGGATCCTGAGCAGTGAATACATTGAATTAGCAATTAATAATGATATCTCAAGGAGCACGACCAAGTAGATCCATGTACCATCAATATTCCCATCTACAAATGACAATAAACACTCCCAAAACTACCCTAGGAAGCATCAAATTTCGAGCAGTTTGTTTACTAATACAGAGAGAAACTCATGAAACACCACCTACGCACCAAACTCGAGCATAACAATAAAGCTAAACCAGGATATGATTCGATTTTGATGAGACCTCCAAAAGAACATAACTTGAACAGAAAAATTAATTAATCATCAGATTCCCAAGATAGGTTTTTGACCAGAGTACTAGCCATATCTTGATTAAATTCCAGTTCAGACCACATAAAAATCAATCGATCAAAGGATAAATTCATCTATTATCAAGCCACAAAAAAAATCAAGTTGACAATATCACTTACAAAAAATATGACTGTAGATGTAATGCAAATTTACACATATTGTGGCAAATCATCAAGATGAAGTGGGAGGATAATTACAAATATTAGTAAATAAACCCTAATAAGATTTCGCTAAAAAATCCACAAGACTCAGAAGAAAATTAGTACGATGTAACGCTGGTAGAACTTGCGCTTGAAGTGGTTGACGACGTCGTTGCGGGAGGCCATGTGGGGTGGAATGAGTACGTTGGACCAATAATCTGCCCATCGGGAATCGTTATCGTAATCATACGCCGCCGCCGCAATTCGCTTCAACTTTTGCGGATCCTCTCCTTCTCCTCCGGACATTTTTTTTCTATCTATCTGCTGATAATTTTGTGGGAATAAAATTAATTATCAGTAATAGAGGTTTAACTCTTCACTTCGATTTGGATGATATGAAGAAAGAATCTTTTCGATGTACCTACACTCTGCTGTCAACGGGTCGGTATCAATTCGGATTTGAACCGACTTTGGCCCGATTTATTGATTTTTATCCGACTACAAAATCGGCAAAATCGAGAAAACGTCTCAAATTAATTAGTGATTTTGAATTTTCGCTTCAAACTATATCACTTAGTCAAATTTGTCCCGTAATTTTATATTTTTTTGGAATATTGTCCCACTTGCCATATGGCTGCTTACGTGTCAAGACGTGGTAAATTTTAGCATGAACAATTATACGAGATTACAAAATTCGTCCCAAACTAATATCAAATTTTGGTTTTTCGTCCCAAGCTATATTAATTCGCCGAATTTTATCTCACAATTTGTCATTTTGCATGAATTTAGTCCATTATTAAATTTCTAATTTAATGGAAATGGTGATTTATCTTTTACTTTTTTAAGAGACTAATGGCAATTTATCCCCTATGATATTCATAATGTTCAATTTACCCCCTTTAATTTGAAACGGAGCAATTTACCCCCTGCGAAAATTTTAAAAAAGTATTTTATCCCCTTGAACTGGAGAGTGTAACTCAATTGCATGAATTAAGAGTGGGCATGCAGAGTTTTTTATAACATAGGGGGTAAATTGCAACATTTATTATAATACAGGAGGTAAATTGCCACATTTATCACAATACAGGGGGGTAAACTACCACATTATCATAACACATGGAGGTAAATTGAACATTATGAATATCACATGGAAGTAAATTGCCATTAACCCTTTTTTTAGAGAGAAATAATATGGATTTTTTAATTCTCGTGCGCTTTTGAGAAAAATATCATATCTCAGTTCATTAGGAAAAATTTATGCATAGTTTTTTGTATTAATAAATAATAAATATTTATAATTAGTTTGGAACGAATTTTTTTTCCTATGTCATTTCAATTACGGGATGGAAGTCGGCGTGTTGATATAGTTTGGGACGAAAAATCAAAATTTATAATTTGTTTGGGACGATTTCTGCAATCTTATATAATTGTTTATACTAAAATTTGCCATGTCATGACATGTAAGCATCCATGTGGCATGTGGGACGATATTCCAAAAGAATATAAAATTACGGGATGAATTTGGCTAAGTGATATAGCGTGGGACGAAAATCCAAAATCACTAATTAGTTTGTGACGTTTTTTGAAATCTTGCCTTTAAAATAAATACCCAATTATAAATGAAAATTTAATATATATACATGCCGTTTCATTAAAATAAATAACATTAATAATACTTTATTTTTTTTTTGAGATATTATTATTTAAGAAGATATTAGTTCAAAGTTTCATTTTTATGTATATTGTCATCTAAAAGAGCATAAATATTATTTAGAAAAGTTTGAACATGTGAACTAAATTAAATAAAATTGTAACGCAAATAAACTTGTTTAGGAAAGGCTAAGATAAAAATACTGGTGTGAATTTTTTAAGTGGCTATTATATTGGATCTAAAATAAAAATGGAAACCGACTGAATTTGAACAAGAAAATTTAGATCGGATCAATATTTGTATCTGATGTAGATATGATCCAACATAAATGACATTTGATTTGATTCAACCGGAATTCGACTCATTTACAGCCTTAAGGCCCTTAAAGCATCTCTAATGGTTTTGTCGGGCTGGCTCGGGGGCTGCCCCGGGTTCTGGCTGGCCATCTCCAATGGTTGGGCTCATAATCTCAATTACTTCCAATTAATTTTTTTCCCCAACCTCACCATTATAATAATAATTTAAATTTTATTTTTAATATTAATGTTAACAATAATAATAATGATTCGAATAACAATAATAACTATTTTAATAATATAATTAAATTAATAATAATATAATAATAATATGTATGCAAAATATTGTTAACAATGAATGTAATATATATAAAATTGAAATATGGTTAACTATTTTAATATTAATTGTATTTTCAACTAATTCGATATTTTTAATTACAACAAAAAAAATTTTAATTACAATTCTAAATAATTATTAATGATTTAATTAAAATAAAATTTATCAAATAAAATTAATTCTGAAAATTTAAATATTTATATTTAATTTTTTAACAATAATTTATTATTTAAATACAATTTTGCAAATTGAAGAATAAAGGAACATAATTCATTATTTAAATACAATTTTGCAAATTTAAAGAATAATTCTTCAATTAAAGAATTATTTAAATACAATTCATTAAATTAAAAAATATTTAAAGAATCATAATTCAAAAAAAATACAATTCATTAACAAAGAAAATTAAAAAAAAAAGACCCAATCACGCCACCTGACTTGAAGAGGGGCGCGTGCTTTCCCAACAAATCCACGCGAGCCCGTTCTTCTCTCTGTGCTACCCATGCCCCGCTGCCGAGCTCGGGCTCCAAGCCATGCCGCCCCGCCCCGCCGCTGGAGACCAATCTCCCCTCCCAGCTTGGGCTTCACGCAAGCTCGGGCTCGCCATTGGAGATGGCCTTATCTACACAACATCACCCACCATTTCCTCTGGCTCAACCTAAAATCGCATTTAATTAAGGTCCTCAAATTCGAACACAAAGTCGCATTGCAAATTTGCAAGTAGTTCCAATCCTATAAGGCTGCTACATTTATTTGGTTTGTTCTTTTACATTTTTTATTTTTTTAAAGAATTTTCACATCTTGAAGATAAGAAATTTGTTAATCCATATAATGTTTTGTATACATTAAAATACATCTAGATTTAGTTTTCAAATAGAATTATTTTCCGCATAAAATCTACATAATTACATTAGAAATTTATTCTTTAGTATTTTTTAAGATTCACCCTATAGTTCTAAAGACCAAATACAAAGGGGTTAAGAAATTAAAAAGAAAGTCAGGAAATTGCTATATATATAGTATAAACTCAATCATTAGTCACAGCAGCAAAGAAGATTATAGTCACTGCAACTCCTTTATATAGCAAATCAAGAAACAAAATTTCAATTTACATGATAAAGAACATGTTTCAAACTAATGCATCTACAAAGGAGAAACAAAATACTACAAGAATTTTAATAAAAAGAATGGTGGGTATATTCACTTAACTTGGTTAGCTTCAAATTCAAAATTTACATAAAAAATGAACCAAGAATCTTTATACCATTGCAATGGTTATGCATTTACAGATTACTCCTCCAGCTGCTTTGAGAAGTGTTATAAAACTTTGAACTATTATCTTGACTACCAAATGCCATTTTTTGGAACATTCTGATTTGTGCAGAATGTTCCTTGAATCAAATATTCCACTCTGGCCTGGTTTCATTCCATTGTTCAAATCAGCCATTTCTTCCATATATAGAATCTAAAGCTCTCACTATCTGCAAAACAAGCAAGAACGAGAACCAGATCAATAATCAGAAAGACGGAGTGCAAACAATAAGGGCATTTATGTAAAACTTACTTGACTCATCTTTGGCCTTTTGGAAGCTAAATGACGCACACAAGCTGCAGCTGCTTCAATCATTCGAAACATTTCTCCTGCAATGAAGTTCTTTTCCAACCTAGGATCTACTAGGTCTCCAAAATCTTCTGTCTCAAGTGCTTGATGGAGCAACGGTCGAGCCTGCAGGAGAAGCAGCGTCATAGTTAGAAAATTAAAATATGATAAAAATGGCATTGAGTTGTAAATCCATTAACTGTTGGAAATTATAATTATTGGTTGGTTTCTGCTTTCATAATGTCAGATACTACACAAACTCGAAAATAAGAAATTCAGACTAAGTAAATAGAAATTCAGTTCCAACTAACAAAACTTAATTTGTAACATGTATAGAACTCATAGACAAAATGTTTCAGTTTCTAATCCCCATTTTCATTAGACTTGTTTAGTAAAATTCAATTGTCTCTCAGTTCCAACGCCAGCTAAAGTACTGAAATCCATCCATGGTTAATGAAATCCATTAATTGGGCTTCCTTCGTTTTATCTACTCAGTAGTCGGTTCTTTTTTTTTAAATTAATTTTAGGCTCCATTTGGATCAAGGGATTTGGAGGAAGGATTTCAAATGATCCAAAAATCCACCATTTTGGTTGAAAGAATAATATAAAATGATTACTTAAAGGATTTGAATCCAATATCAAAGTGATCCAAACAAGTGCCATGGATTTGAAATCAATAGCTCCAAATCCATCAACCCAAAATGACCCCTTAGGGAAGTTCGTGCAATATGGAGCACATGGAACATTAGAAAGTAATCGAACTCTGCGATCTCATCAAGAAGGCATAGATGGAGTACATTGACTAATAGGAGGATCTTACTTTTATTATGAAGGTAAAGCAGGATGCTCATAATAATAACTTTGACAACCAGTTTTTTAATTTTGCACCAATATAGGATCCTAAAGACAGTTCATAAATTAGATGAAGTTTGAAGTTCATAATGTCATACCAATGAGTTGATATTCTTAACGCGTGGGGTTAAAAGAAAATTAAAAAATTGAACAAAGTTGATGGAACTTACCCATTCAACCAAGCTTTCATCCCCCAAGGGCTGCGATGAGTCAACAGGTTTACGACCAGTAATGAGCTCCAAAAGCACAACGCCAAATGAAAAAACATCAGACTTCTCAGTCAGTTTACCAGTTGATGCATACTCTGGAGCCAAGTATCTGCAAGTTATCCAAATATCTTGATATATGAATCGATGCACAATTTACATCAATAAGAAATTATGACAAGCTACCTTATTTGCTATAAATTTAGTTGGTGCAGTACATTTGACCACCAAACATTTCACAATAAAGTGGAGACTTACCCAAAGGTTCCCATAACACGGGTAGACACGTGGGTATGTAAATCCAATTCCAGTGCTAACCTTGCAAGCCCAAAATCTGCAACCTGTCCATAAGTGACATAAAGGTACTTAATGACGAATGAATAAATCATTTTTGCATAACAAATTATATGAGTGCATTGAGATTTTATGTTGTTTAAAGAAAAAAATAGCAACACGGGAGAAACTTATATAAGTGCAGGACAAAAAAATAGCATACCTTCGCTTCAAAGTTGTTATCCAAGAGAATGTTTGTTGACTTAATATCTCTGTGAATGATACGGGGTTGACCTGGTAAACACGCAACCAAATACTTTCTTTAGCAAAATTTCAGAGCAAACTTCAGAAAAGAACTGCAATAGAGGTTGTCTCGACAATCAACTCTTCCATTCAAGAATAGTTTAAAGTTATACTGCTTAATTGGTTGACGATAATTAAAATGTTCTTTGAGGAAAATGCACAAATCAAAATGTAGGTTTTATGGAACCACACAAGGAAAATGAAAAAAAAAATATATATGTAAAAAGATGCCTAGAGCTTACAGTCTTCATGAAGATACGCTAATCCACGTGCAGAACCAGTTGCAGCTTTAACTCGATGAGCCCAATTCATGACTGGTTTGCCTTTACCTGCACATGTCTACTAATTGAGTACTAAAGCACAATCACGTAAAATCCAAAAGGAGCTTCTTCTTTAACTATGCCAAATGTAATAGCTCAAACTGCTAATCCTTTCCAGCTTTAAAATGGAATCTAATGTGACAAGTCAGCAGCTTAATTTAGTCTTACCATGAAGATGATGATGTAGGGTGTCATTTGGCACATAATCATAAACCAGCAACCTTTGAGTTTCAGCGGTACAGTAACCAACAAGTGATACCAAATGCCTATGGTGTATTCTGCTGATGATTTCGACTTCTGCTCTGAATTCTCGCTCCCCTTGTCCACCACCATCCTTTAATTGTTTAACAGCAACTTCTCTACCATCAACCAGAACTCCTTTATAAACACAGCCAAATCCACCTTCACCCAGAATTGCTGAAAACCCATTTGTAGCCTCAGATAGTTCTTCATATGTAAACCATGACCTTGAAGTGCCCATGCCACCATCTGGTGAGTAAATG
The DNA here is from genome assembly GCA_034814905.1 of Penstemon davidsonii. Classification (NCBI taxonomy): domain Eukaryota; kingdom Viridiplantae; phylum Streptophyta; class Magnoliopsida; order Lamiales; family Plantaginaceae; genus Penstemon; species Penstemon davidsonii. The sequence goes on from JAYDYQ010002688.1 coordinate 14,996,345, forward strand.
AATTTTTTTGCAGAACCACTTCCGGCAAGTTGAGCTGAATGCTGGGGTCTTAGAAATGATGAATCTAAAATGACAAAAAAAAAGTAAATAACAAAGTATTTATTGATCGTAGATCATCATTGCTCCTCGAGATATAAGATATATAACACGTGGCCAGAACGCAATATATATTGAAGTATTACCTGATTTTTCGGACGCGAAAGGAGAGGGCATCATATAATTGAGACCAAATCTTTCATTCCTTTTCTTTCTTCTGTGGACAAACCACACAGCCATAACCACAAGAGTGAGTGCAAAAAGGCCCACTAAACTTCCTATTGCAGCTCTACCTCCAACTCCTGGACCCCCTGAATTCCCTGATGTTTCATTTGAAGGTATATTCGGACTAGATTGAGTTGATCCTGCAATGGGTTTCTCCGTAGGCAAGGAAGGTACAGGTGAGGCCAGCGTGCTTCCATTGACAGACGAATTGTTGACGGGAGGGGGAGGAGATGTAGAAGGTGGCAAAGATGACGAAGGAACGGGAGGAGGAGATGCAGAGGAATCTGGGGGAGGACTGCTAATTGGTGGAGCAGGTGGGGTACCGGTTGGAGGGGGCGGCAATGGAGGAGGTGGAGGGGAATGCCTTGGTGGACGTCCAACAGGGGGAGGTGGCGGACTAGTGGTAGGAGGTGAAGGGTTTGTTGTTGGTGGAGGGGAAACAACTGGAGGGGAAGGAGGTGGTGCCACCGGAGGGGCAGGGGATTCTTGGGGCGGAGAACTCTTTGATGGTGGAGGCGGCGACAATGTTGGTGGGGGAGGTGAATTTGTAGTGGGAGGTGGGGCAGCCGGTGGGGACGGGGGTGGTAACACTGGTGGTGACGGAGGTGGCGATGAAGGCGGTGTAGGTGGTGGCGCTGGCGGAGGAGACTGTGGAGGGGATGGAGGAGGGGCAGATGGCACAGGTGGTGGAGAGGATTGAGAAGGTGGAGGAGAGGAGGTAGATGGTGGAGGAGGAGAAGGGGATGAAGGAGGTGGTGTATTGTTTGCCTGATCGGGATTGGACCCTGAAGGTGGCGTAGAGTTTGTAGGGGGAGCTGGTGGGATTGCACTAGGAGAAGAATTTGGAGATGGCGATCTTGCAGCCATCTTTAAAAGGTTCCCTTTGTCAAGTAATGAGGTTCAATTTCAAGTCTACAACATCACCATTGAAATGCAGCAATCTCTAACAATGATTTCCAGTCTACACATTCCAAGATTACTTCATTCAGCATATATTATCATCCAAAAAGCCCTAAATTAACAACTAAAAAAGTCCTTCCTACTGAAAACTCAAACTCTCCAAATACTAAGAAAATCTATAAAGGATTTATTTCAAACCCCAGTGACAATAATAAAATGCGAACAAAACCTAGATCGAGAATTCAGGACAAGGAAACCCTAAAATCAACAATCCCAAAAGTTCTACACTGATTCAGTAGAACGAAGATTCAACAATTAACTGTAGAAACAAATGTAATGCAATTAAATCAGCAACCGGGTAAAAGAGTTACTCACCTTCAATAAGAGGTCGGAATCATGAAACTCCAGATAAGAGAAAAACCTCCTTTCGAAGAACTTTGAATTAGTCCTCAAAATTCTCGTCAAAATATGAATTAATGGAGAGAGAAATATTAGAAAGCTTGAGAAATTGAAAATGACAATTAAGAAATTATTAAAAAAATACTTCAAATCTGAATGTGAACGTGAATGTGGGATTATGTTAATATCTGATGGAGAAGGAAAGTCAAAGTAAACAACATGAATGCCATGTTCACTGAGCTTTGTGCTCTGTTGTGCGTTGTTCTACTGCTCAATCATTGCCTGAGATTTCTATGGGTTAGCGTTTTTTCTTGTTTCCTTTTTTTGTTTGTTTTTTTTTTATTTTTTTATTTTTTATTAAGAGAAAACAAAAATATCGATCTCTTTTTTTTTTTTTAATCAGTCATTAAATTAATAACATTATTTTTTAATACACTGAATAGCTTTACTATCACTCTAATCTCTTGTGATAATTTGGTTTCATGAAAAATGTACTACAAAGCGCGTAAGAGTATTCATGTTGTTCTTAAAATTTTAAATTACGTGATTATGTAGCTTTTTAACATCTACACTCATCTTATTATACCCATCAATGAAATTTACTTTTTACTTATTTGTAGATCAAATCCCAAAAATAAACCCTTATTTTCATTGCGCCAAACAGAGCCTTAAGGGGGCTGAAGTTGAACTTAATTGTTTTTGCATTTAAATTGAAGAACTCGTTAATCAGAAAAAACTATATCTTTCTTCTCACTAATCTGTTTATTTGACCAATAAAATAATTTATTCTTTCTGACATTTGATTGTCAATCATTTTACTGCCAGGAATTCATAAAATACATATAAGATATTTCAGAATCATGATCAAATAGTATATTAACAACAGGCACATGATTTCGATGAAATAATATGAATAGCAATAGTAGTGGTTAAGGAAACCCCCTATATACTAATATGTGATTGGTCTAGTGGAAGGAATTAGTCACTACAAAGTAGCGAATTCAGGTTCAAATCCCTGTTGGGAGAGGTACCCACTTAATGTGCTCAACCCGCCTCGAAAGGGATTAAACCCTTGGAAAACAAAAAAAAAAAAATCCCTCTATATGCTTAATGTCGCTTTACCCCCGTAAGAGAAAGAAAAAAAAGAGGCTAATGGTCTTTTTTTTTCCCTGAAAAATAACGTGCATCCTCATTTAACTTTTGAGTGAATAGCAAATTAACTCTCCGTGTTATTCTAAATAGGCAATTTAACTCCATGTGATAAATGAAAGGGCAAAATACCTCCCTGTGATATTCTAAATAGGCAATTTAACTCCATGTGATAAAAAAAAATGGCAAGATACCTCCATGTGTTTTTATAAAAGAAGCACATTGCCTTCCTCTAAATTGCTCATTAATTCATATCACAGGAAGTTAAATTGCTCATTATTTCATTTCACATGGAGGTAAATTGCCTATGTTTATATCACAAGGAGGTAAATTTCTCATTATTTTATTTCACAGGGAGTTAAATTCCCTATTTTTATTTCACAGGGAGATAAATTGCCCATTAAACATATTACAGGAAGTTAACTTGCAAAAGACCCTTTAACTTTTATGTTGAGTCTACGTTTTTCTTACTTAAACATATAAAAGTTAGAGTAAATTAAGATTACCCCTAAGATAATGTCTAATTATAAAAGTTCCCTCCACGTATTGGGTATTACAAAAACCTCTCATGTTTGTCACCACCATCTTGTATTTAGCCCCTTATCCATGAAAAGTTTCAATTTTGTCATTAGAGGTTATTTTGTAATGTTTGTAATATTTTATAAACTTTTAGAACTTGGGTGATAATTTTAATATCTCATAAATTATAAAATTGATATTTATATATTTATCACCAAAAAATTAAAAAAATTATAAAATTTCCCATAAGTTCAACTGATATTTAAAAAAAAAAACTCTTATTACATATTTATTAACAATTTATTTTTCTTATAAAAAATTAAATACAATTTTAATACTAATATTTTATAGACGCAAATTTTTTATTTAAAATTTTTATTAAATAAATTATTTTTATGTTTATAATATTAAGTTTTAAATAAAAATTTTATTTACACATTTTATTAAATAATATAAGTGTGTATTTTATTTTTGTTTTATGTTTGTAAAATTAAACATTATTAAATTTATTAAGGCAATATAGAAAATTAATTTATTTAATAAAATGTGTAGGTAAAATTGTTAAAATATTATTATTAAAATTATACTAATTTCATATGATAAAAATTAAATTGTTAATAAATATGAAATTAGATTTTTTTTAATGTTTGTTGAAACTTATGGGCAATTTTACAATGTTTATCAATTTCTTTGGTGGTACATATGAAATTATCAATTTATAATTTATGAGATATTACCTTTATCACTTAAGTTTTAATTTTTATAAGATATTACAAATAGTCCCCAAGGATAAAATTGAAAATTTTCAAAGGTAAAAGACTGATTGTAAGATGATGACAAATATGAGAAATATAATCGTAAAACTCAATATGTAGAGGGATTTTCATAATTAAATGTTACCACAGTGATATTCATAATTTACCTAAAAGTAAAAATAAAGTTATCATCTTTCCCAATCCCATCCCGACCTTACACCCCAAACATGGTGGCAAGGGTTAGGTTTCTATTTTTCCTTTATATTTCTTTGTTTCAAATTTCATGTTTCTAATAACAGTTGATGTATTAATTTTGAAGGAATATTTCCATATTAACTAATAAACGAAATGATAGTTTAATCTTTCCAAATTTTCAATCAAGTCGTGTTTTTATATAGGGATAGTTTGTCTATTTTCATAAGACATGGAGTTAAAAAATAACAGACACAAGACAAGACCATGATGCTTACATAATACATGTGTGAAAAATTGGATGTACTAATTTTTACTATCAAGATTAAAAAAAAAAAAAAAAAAAACCTGAAACACATAAGTATAATACAAAAATTCGACTTAATGTGAGACTACACTTAGAGTTATGATCTTAATCAAACGAGGAGACACATTTGGCATTTTAGACGCCAAAGTTATGGCAACCTAACTATACATGTAATTTGTTAGACGATCCTTAATGAATAATTCATCTACATATATTGTACTGCGTAGAAATAAATAAATAAAAAAACAACAGTTTTTAATTAAGCTCTAAAACTTAACATACGGTCATGAGTTTGCATTCAAATATAAATTAGAAAGATATGAAACATCGTTTTCTTGAACTTTAATATTAAGATAGTTTTTTTGAAGTAATTTGCTATTCTTTTCCTTTTTTCTTCTTTTCCTTCTCACTGATTACTTTGGTCATTGCATCTCTTGAGTCAATTGGATAAAATGTTAGTATTTATTTAATTACTGCAATTGCGTGAAGCCTGATCTAACTTAGTAGTGCTAAACCAAAATTAGTTTTTCATACCAGTTTGTTGAACTAACAAGAGAATACTGCAGCTTACTTGCAGCCACAAACTTAAGCAAGTTGCATTTTGGTATTTTTTTTCTTTCTATTATTACAAACATTTGTGTAAGCATTTTTCTTGCTTCCCAATGCCTTGTACAGTTCAGGAACTATATAAGGTTAATAAGCTTTATTTTTTATGTAATATATATAATACTAGCGTACTCCTCTTGCTATGCATAAAATCATACTACACTATTTTATATATTAATTTAAGAGAGAATTTCATTTTTGGTACCACAATTAATCCTACTTTAAGGTTACGGTACCATAACTTTATAAACATACATACTTGGTACTACATGTTAACTGCCCTCGACATATTTGGTACTTCTGTTAATTTTTGTACGAAAAATTCAATTTTAGATGGAAAATTGATGAAAGATTTATAGAATTGGTCCTATAGTTATGGATTGTTGCCAAACTTTGAACCACATATTTTATGGCAGACAAATTTACCCCACAATTCACAAGTTTGAAGCATTTCAGTCCCGACCGCAATTATAATTAACTATAAATCCTATTTATAAATTTGATATATTATAAATATTAAATATCTTACACTAATTAGATTTTATATACTATATTATATATAAACTAAATAATATTTTTATAAAATCCAAAAAACAATATATCAATTAAACTTATTGGATTTTTCTAAATTTTAAAAAAAATCTTTTAAACTAATTATATTTTACATATAACACATTTAAAAAAAAACAAAATACCCTAAATCTAATTAGTTTAAAAATATTTTTTTAAATTTAAAAAAATTAATAAGTATATTTATTTTTCAGAAATATTGTTTAATTTAAATATATTATATAAAAAATCTAATTAGTTTAAAAGGTTATTTTTTGAAATTAAATAATTCTAACAAATTTAACTTTTATTTTATTAGATTTTATATAAAATATTATTTGTTTATATTATATATATATATATATATTACTCTAATTAGTTTAAGAAATTTAATAATAATAATATATAAAATATATAAAACTTATGAACTTTGGGGTAAATTTATCGGCCAGAAAATATTTGTGACAAACTTTGGCAACAATCTATAACTGTAGGACTAAATATGCAATTTTTCATCAACTTTCCATCCGAAATTGAATTTTCCGTCCAAAAATTGACGGAAGTACCAAATGTGTCTAGGACAGTTAACATGTGGTACCAAATGTGTATGTTTTTAAAGTTATGTACTGTAACCTTAAAGTAGGATTACTTGTGGTAGCAAAAGTGAAATTCTCTCATTAATTTAAAGGTGATATTACGAATAAAAGGTGCAAGGATTAATGTTTCTTAAACATTTAGAACTTAGATATAGTTACGTAGACATGCAAGAAAAATCAAGAATAAAAGAATGCCCGTTTGATATATAAAATTAATGGTGCGTTCTTTTGGCATTTTTCTAAGAACATATTCATATGGTCAATATTTATGAGAAAATCTTATAGAAAAATGAGATAATTTATTAATTTTATGAAGGCGTTTTCAGAGAAAATGGAATTTATCTTAGATTTTTTCCCTAAGAGCATAGAATTTCCTACCTGATTTATTTATAAAATTAAATATGGACTTATTACTAATTATTTTCTTGATATACACTCAATATAATAAAGAAACTAATTTACATGCTATTTTCGTCACGTGATGGTGCCATTCAACACCCATTTCACTTGGCCACAACCAGTGGCGGAGCTAGACGAATTTTGTAGTGGGACGGATTTTTTTTTATAGCAAACTCGGTAGATTTTGATTTTTTGGTAGAATGACAAATACTAATTTAAAATAAAGTAACAATATAATTTTATTCAACAAAACATTAAAAAAAAATTACTAGCAATTTTTTATCTAGCAAAAGATGAAAAAATATACTAGCAATATTTTTTAAGAGTTCATTAATTAAATGGTTCAAAATATTGGAGAATTAGTAATATATTCAGAAATAATATCTAAATAATTGAGAAAGAAAAATTATAAGCTGAATATATATACCAAATTAGAGAAAAAGTTCCCTACGGGTCCGAACCCAAGCCTCTGGGAATAAATCAGACAAAGCCCAAAGCCCACCAATGGGGTAGGGAGCTTAGTTGGTAATATGCTGACAAATAAATTATATAAATATCAACTCCAGAATTTTCTTGGCTCCCCCAGTCTACAGGAGGCTCCGCCACTGGCCACGACCGTTTATGGTTCTTTAAAGTGCTAACGTAGGGTGATATACTTACGAGAGCAGAATCATTGACATAGTAAAAATTCTTGGAGTGAGACACATAAATGTGATAATATCAAACCGCAACCATTATGGGTGTACCCTACATGTGAACATTTTGATTTTCGATATTTAAAGCCTTTCACACTAGCTCTTAAATTTGATGAAGACATTATCAAATTTGTGTAATGAAATGTAGAAAAATAAACATTTGGGCTGTTATTTATATCCAAAATATGTGGCCAATGGTCATTTTTTATGTGACCATTGACTATACAACCCCTATGGTATAATTTCATTACATAGACACCCTAAGGGTATATTAGACCAGGGATATATTTGAGAAATCAATAAAGTTTTTGTTGACATCATCAAATTCCATCAGTTTTAACGTTTTTTTTTTTGTAAATAGGCCATACCGGAGGGAGTGTCCCTGTAATTTTTGAAACAACAGGGGTTTTTTGTTATACGTCCAAACTTGAGGGTGTCTGAGTGTAAATCACCATTTTTTTATTATTTAAATCTAATATTCATTTTTAATTCTACCACCCTAGTACATACATATATAATACATAGGGGCCGTTTGGTAGGGTATATGGGATTAAGGTGGATTAGATCAGAGCCAGATTGAAAGTCAAATTAAAAATACCTTTGGTAGATTTGATTGAGTCAGATTACATTAAAATAATAAACTATAATATATTTGGGGGAATTATGAGTTTAAGCATATATTAATATGTTTTCAGAAGAATTTATGATATTTAATGATATGTTATAATAGGTAATATGTAAATTTGAAGTTATAAGTGACATTTCATCGAACCCATATTCACCCGGATTAACTAATCCACCTATGTCTGGGTGGATTATAATCTAGTCTTAATACCGGGTCATAAGGATTTAATCTATTTAACCCGGTATTAGAGCAATGCCACCAAACGTTGTATTATCCCATATTGACACATATAATATCATCTAATACCCCCTATTAGGTCCTACCAAACAGCCCCTAAGACTCTAGATAAATATTTTGTATTTGCTACAGATAGTATGGATTAGATTTTTTTTATTGAGACATGCTTTATATTGTATTGTGGTATTTGCTCATTATATAATTTTAGATCGTATTTGGATATGTTTGAAATGATTGTTAATTTGTTATTTTGATATGTTATCTGTAAATAATAGATAAAAAATGATTCATTTTAGCTAAAGAAAAAAGATGAGAAATTGATTATGTAATTACTTTTGTTAGGTCCATGGATAATTTATGTGTAAAAAAATATGAAACCCACAATAATTGGGTACCCCAAAGCGGGTACCCGGATTATCATGGGACGGGTTTGAGATAGAAAGTGTAAATAACGAAATTTACCATACTCATGTCTCTAGTACCGAACTCGTCCCAACACCCTTTGTTGGTCCCAAGTGGCAGATGAGGTCTAGAGGGGGTGGGGGGTGGGGGGGGGGGGGTTAAATAGACTTATGTACCTTTCCAAAAATTTCTCTAACTTTCCTTATCAGCAGAGTAAGCTGATCAAAACTTATGAGATTACTTAGCTGTTCGCGCACAAAGCTTGTTCAGCGTAAGTTGACCACTAGTCTGATTTTACTTATCTGTTTCAAATTAAATCAGAGTTGAAACTTGTTATGCAACGGATTTATGTCAAGTGTTTTTCAACCAAGTTTTTCTTACTTAAAGATTTTATCCCCAGTTTTTGAAAACTCCTTTTAAAATTTTTAGCTTCTCAAGATTTGGTTACTTATGAAAATATGCAAGAATAAAACAAGTAAACCAACACAAGAATTTTTATAGTGATTATATAGACAAGAAGTCTTTTAGTCCACTCTTCTAAATCACGAAGATTTAGGTTCTACTAAAAACACTAAGTAATTAGTATACCACTTGTGCTTTTACAACAAATGATAAAGCACAAGTTCGCAATAGGAAATCAATTAGAAAACCTATCCTCTGAAGTTATATCACTCACTTAGATGCATATACACTTCTCACAACACTCAGTTGAATATCACTCAGATATGCAAGAGTTTAATCTTGTTCTTCAACAATTAGCTTCGTCATGAGATGACTCCGCTTATGATCAGATGACTCAACTGATGGATTCTTGCTCTAAGGATTTGATCTTGAAAGTGTGCAAGTCTCATTTGAATCTTCAGTTTACCATCTATTTATACTCTTGGATTTGAAATTCTGCCCGTTGAAGGTTGGCAAAATTGCATTTTAGTCCTTGAGCAACGGCCATAATTTGGACGGCTACTTTTGCAGATTATCGCACTGTTCACTGTTGTACGTATCTGATCATTGTCGTACGGATCTGACAATCACATTAAATGCACTAAGCTTGTTACCGTTGGAGAGCTTACTGACCCACTCTGCTCATGAGAGTTTGCTGATCCACTCTGCTCATGATCACTAGTCTGATGCACTAGTCTTATGCACTAGTCATCTCATTTTGGCCACTTAGCTAACATACCGTAATTCAATATTCACTAATCTGATTTTCACTCTTCTCATAAGATTGAATTTTCATCTCTTGAATACTTCTGTTCTTAAATAATCTAATCTTCAAATGTTTACTAAGCTTTCATTACTCAGTTGATGACACATTTTTGTTATCATCAAAACCTTCTAACTAACTTAATTAATTCAACTCATAAGATCACTTAGTTGTTCTTGAGTTAATAAATTCTTTCAACACCCGTGCTCACCCCTACATTTTAGGTTGTGATTATTTTTTTAACTAAGCTCAGTTAAAAGAAAGAAAGAAAAAGATATAATTCAATAAATAATATTTGAATAACATAACTTAATATTTTTTAAACAAAATAAAGCAAACCTATTTAAAATTTAATAATTTTTTTTACTTACCTAACAAAATATATGTTTAATAAATACAAATACACAAGTAATTTTTTTTATTAAATTTTGTAATTAGAATTATTTTTTAAATTCAAAACACCAAACTCACCTCTTCCACCCCTTTCTGGCCTCCCATTTCATAAGGGTGGAGCTCCACCGACAACAAAATGCAAAATAAAGCCATGGACAATGTAGCTCGCGATCAGGGGAGTACAATGATGTAAAAGTTTCTGAGAATGGTGGAGTGGTTTGGCCGGAATCGCGAAAGGAAGATGGCGGATTTAGGTGGTTCGCCATCGGGAAATTCAATTGCAAAAATTGAGAGATTTAGAGAACGAAAAGTGAAATTATTTTTACGTATGAGTTCGCGACTGTTGGGCACCCAATCTGTGTGTGCGGGTGACATCAATTGTGCTGTAGCACCCAAACTGAGTGTGCGGGTGGAGTTACAATCGAATATCGTGGGCGCTTGTGTGAATGCACTATAAGGGAAGGGTATGCGCATTTCCTAACACCAATTGATTTTGGGGCAACTGGTAGCGCCTGAGTTCTTACAAGTGGTATCAGAGCCAAGGTCACGTGTTCGACCAGCAGGAGCAATTGCTGAGGGGGAGATTGTTGGGCACCCAAATTGTGTGTGCGGGTGACATCAATTGTCCTGTGGCACCCAAACTGAGTGTGCGGGTGGAGTCACAATCGAATATCGTGGGTGCTTGTGTGAATGCACTATAAGGGAAGGGTATGCACATTTCCTAACACCAATTGGTTTTGGTGCAACTGGTAGCACATGAGGTCCTACAACGACGACAAGACAAGCAAAACCCCTTAACTAGTTCCGTCGAAAAGCCACCGATGAATGTGTCAGAGTGGCAAGGTCGATGGGGGAGGGAATGGATGGGGGGTTGAATTTGTTTTTTTTGTTTTCAATTTTGTGTTAATATTGTTAATAATTAAAAGCATTCTAGACATTTGACGAATTTTGTTAATGTTGACTAACGACCATCAAGTCAAGGGGGTGTCTAATTTCTAAAACAACTCTGAGTTCTTTGTAATTAGGATATTTGTCAAGGGGTGTCTATGTAAATTGTCCTTTTAACTAATACCATTATGCGCTATAAAACAAAGAAAACCAATCACAACTAGTTCATTAAATTTCATGTAATTCATAAATTACCATCATAATAAGTGAGGTTTAAGGCCTAGAATTAAGGTGATATTCCTTTGTATTAAATAACTACCTCATTTTCTAATTATTGTATAAGTACACAACTTATAAGCTAACATTACAAGAGAAACTACTAATATTAACTTCTTTGGTGCTAAACCCAACTCGCCTCTAAGTGCACATAGACCAGCTTATGAAGAAGCCCATGCAGTTCCACCTTCACCAAGGATGAATTATCTCAAGACTTGTTGAGGATCTATGTGGTTCATTGTAGTCTATTTGAAACGTTCCCGTCGTTTCTTATCTAGAATCAAATGAAATTGAATAACTAGCTACTAATGCAACAAGGAAATTCACTATCTTAGGACAATTAGAGTTATTTATGTTGTTCTGAAATAAATGAGTGGACTTGAGCCATAGACTAAGTATTTGATGGTTTGGTTTCTCACTATCTGTAAATGTATTTTTAGAGTTGAAATATGTGTAATTTGTGTTATTTTGGCAAACATCTTAGGAAAAATCTCAGAGAAATATGAGATAATTTACTCAAATTATGAAAACACATCAAGAAGTGTTTTCAAAGAAGATGTGGAAATATTCATAGAAAAACACAAAAAAGGAAAGTAACTCTACCTATTTTATTTGCCAATAATTATAGACTTTCCTTAGTTTTTCTTTTTTGACATATCATATTCTTCCATATCAAATTTCTTCTATTTTGTTTGACTTTTGAGCCTAATCGACAAACATACGTATTTTTTTCGTCAAGCTATGAAGTAGACTATGAAAACCATGTTGTTTGATTTTTTTTACCTTAAATAGTGTATTTAGTAAGAGGTTAAATATTATTGATTAATATTGTAAAAAATGGCTGTTAATTTTATAAATTTGTGGAGGTTTTCTACAATAATTGTTGGTCCAAAGTGGTCAAAACGGTCTAGAGGAAAGAGGGTGGATAGACCTTTTTAAATTTTTTAAACTTCTCAAATTTAACTAAATCAGAGAGTCAAAGTGCTCTTCAAATAAACATACATGTGAAATTGTTGGCTGAAGGCAGTCTACTGTCAGCGTACTATTTCACTTGAATACTTCATAGTTCAGCAAGATTACACAAAATACTTTGTAACTCAGAGTTGAAAATGAGTAATGCAGCGGAATAAGCTACAGAGTTTAAAATCAAATGTTTAGTTTTCAAAACAAAATGTTTTTCTTTCAGAAAAGATCTTTTGAGTTATTTAAAACAGATGACTTGTATGTTCATGAAATATGCAAATGCGATGCAGAAAATAAAGAACACATAACTTTATAGTGGTTCAAGGGTAGTGTAATCCCCCCAATCCACTCTTCTTTCGTAACACGTTGGGAGGTACTATGTACTATTCTCTAGAACAATACAACACTTAGACGTTTACAAAATTCTACGTCCAAGTGGAACTTTCACTCTTAGTGATGTTACTTGATTTAAACCCCTTGGATTCAATCTCTCAAGCACTCAGGCTAGTAACTAATCTTTCTTAGAAATTAACCGAAAATTACAACTTTGTTGCAGTAAAAACTCTAAGTCATTCTTCTCAACAAAATATAGCTTATCTCTTAGAGCAACTAGGTGGTTTTTGCTCTCAGTTTTGCTTGAATTCTCGTAAGATGATTGTGTGAAAAGTTAGTTTCTTCATTCGAACTGATTGCTATTTGTAAGGGGAGATGAAATTAAGGCCATTGAAAGTTGCCTTAATTCCAAGAATACCCTTATCTCTTATACCAACACAAACGACTACTTTGTGTTGCAGACGACTCTATCAATGTACGCGACTCTGTCACTGTTCAGTACTGTTCTGCAGTACGGAGTAGTACTGTAGTGTTAGGTGCATTTAATGCAGTCTGCTTTACGAGGTATTTTGAATTTACTCCTTATGTTTTGAATTAACTCTTCTGAACCTTGTATGAAAGACATTTCATAGGATATGTCTACCTTTATAATCATCTGACTTAGCTCATGTATTAGTCGTCTGATTATTCACTTGGCTGATCTAAATTACTCTATTGTCTGGACTCAGCTGTTGTACGAAGATGTTTTGTGAAGTCTTCACTCATATCTCTTCACTTTTAGTCTTCGTTGTTGGATTTCTTAAATGAGTTTATCAGTAAACCATGCTGATAATCTCTTCAAATCTGAAGTATGATACTTGACCTTTCTCAATACCCTGTTTGATTTGAATCTGAACAGTAAGCTTTCATTACTTGTCTGTTAAATATTACTTGGCTGATGATTTAAGACTTAACTTGTTTGTTATCATTAAAACCATATTTATTCTAACTCTTGTAAGCTATATTCTCTTTGTTGTTGCTTCTTGAGTTAATGAACTTTCTTCCAACAATAACCAAAACATTATGCACTTGGCGTGTCAGGAATTATCAAAAGAATATTTAAATATATATAATAACTTACTTCAATTTTTTGTATTATATATCCTCTCAAGTCAACTTAGAAATCGGAAGAGATATTTAATTACAAGTTTTACCCTTACCCTAATTAGTTTTAATATAAGAAATGAATTTTTTCCCAAACTTAGAATGAACTAATTTGCTTAGTTTCTTGAACCTTTTTAAAAAAAAATACTAAGTTGAAATGAAAATTATTGATAAAAATATGTATAAAGAAAACGATGAAAACTAACTAAAACAAAATCAACAAATAAACTCGAACAGGTGATTGGTCTAGTGGAAGGGACTAGTCACTACAAAGTAGCGGACTCAGGTTAGAATCCCTGTTGGGAGAGGTACCCACTTAATGTGCCCAACCGCCTCGAAAGGGATTAAACCCTTGGAAAACCAAAAAAAAAAAAACAACCACACCTCGACTTTACTAATATTCCTAGTAGTTCAATAACTAGGCCCACAAGTAAAGGTGGCTTTTTTTAAAATATTAATGACAAAAAGTATAGTAAAAACTCGACTTTATTACACACATCCAATCATAAATATGTGTAATTGTACATTCTTTGTGATTGATTAACACTTAAGGAAAGTGGCCAATCACCAAAGAATTTATTACACACTTTTTTTTTATATATAAATGATTATATTGACTAGAATTTTCCATTATTAAATAAGGCAAGGGCAATTTAGGAAAAATATTATGTTTGTTGAATATGAAGGCTAAAAAGGAAATTTTGATATGTCATTACCTTTTTGTGCTGGCATATCAATTACCTAGTATATATATCCACACTCGGAAGAGACAATTCAGACTACACAAATCTGAGAGAAGACTCTATTCAAATTCATTCAGGTTTATAATTTTCTTTTACTACTTTTCCTTTATTTAATATTTTTAGTTTATCTATTGAATTATTATTTAGATTTTTTGTCCAAGTTAAGAACTCGAGTGAAGCTGATTCTTGATTATCATTGAGGCCTCGAGTTTAGTCTACCCGGTAATTTTTATTTTATTTTATTTTATATGTGTTTTGTTAATTTTAATTTTGTAAGGTAATATATATGCTTGTAAATCATTAATAGATTGGATTTAAATTTAATATATGTATATGTTGGTAGGCATGTCAAACTAAAATTCAAGATCTAATTGTTCATAAATTTAGGAATCCACTAATAAGATTTTACAAATACATGATTGATGTGTCAAATTTAACACACAATAAGTTTTAATTAGCGATTAATTTCGTAATGATGTAAAATACTAATACATCTGTTAGATCTATTATTTTTTCTTGATGAACTCTTAAGTCTTTCAGTTGTTATGTTATATGATAATTAATTAATCTTAGAGTTCTTTTACGTATTGCTATGAAGATTTTCATTTATCATTTATAAAGTATTATAGTCAATGTATTTAAAATTCGTAAGAGAATTCATTCTCTTTCTTTTTCTCTGTTTATATAGTGTAGATTTTCATTTATCATTTATAAAGTCTTGTAGTCATGTATTTAAATTTGAATCTATATAAAGAATTAATTTCTAAATATTATTTTATTTCTTTATTAAATAGAAGATAACATGAACATCAAGAATTAAAGAAGCTTTGTATTTATTTACTCAAACAGAAAAGAATGCAAGGTTCAAATAACAATTATTCTATTCCCATATTCTACGGGGAAGGCTTTCAGACTTGGTCCAATTTGATGAAAGAGTATTTAACTGAGGAAGGCTTGTGGTATTTTGTTGATGAGGGTCACAAAAAACCAGAGCCGTCAACTATGCTGAACGATAAAGAATTGCGAGAAGTCAAGGAATTTAAAGTGAATGACTTGAGTGCTCTTGTGATCATCCACAGAGCAATCTCACCAAGCATCTCTACAAGGATATTTTATGCCATGACAGCAAAAGAAGCTTGGGACACGCTTAAACAAATCTTCGAGGTAAATATATGTTTATAGCTCATTTTTTTTATAAGAGATTTATAACCTTAAATATGTGTATGTATATATACATGAAATATTTTTATAGATCATGCCTTCTAATTTGACAACCAATTTTCTTATATTTTATTTCTTCATAAGTTGTTTATTTTAATGTGTATTAGACGAATGAGTCACCGTGTACCGTGGAGGTTGGACCAAAAACAAGGTCAAAATTGTTCAAGTCTTTTGAGACAAAAACGAGGGTATATATATTACATTTACTTGTTTTTAAAAATATACATCAAACTTTATGACATGAAATCTTGTTAAAATTTATAAACCTACATTTTATATAAATAATGATTATATGCATTTTAATCATAATGGATTTGACATCTTAAAGTAACAACATGAAATTATATTATAATTCTCTTCATACATGATCAAGACAAGTTTTATAAGAGTGTGAAGTTTAGAGAAGCGTATAAATAACTAAGGAGCACTACTTTTTGCTTTTAGAATTTTTTGCTGACGACGTTACTTTTTTACCCATTTGATTTTTGTGCTTTAGATGAATAACTCTCCATGTACTCCTAAAAGGACATTTATCATCGCTTGTATTTGCATGCAGCGTCGACGTAATTCAAAATTTTCAAACAAAGGAAAATGTTTATGTTATGTATATTTTGAAGAAATATAATTTAATTATTCAAGACCTTTAAATTAATCAAAACTGTGAGTTATATACAAATGACATAAAATCAATAAAAAGTCTACATTTTAGTCATATAAAATCATTATCAGTTAACAAATACAATCATAACATTATGAAAATCTTAAGATTTTTGTTTTTCTGCACGATGCAAAATTATTAGCTAAAGTAACAATCAATATTAAAATCAAGAAATAAAATCAAAGCCATTCAAAGTGAATCTCTAAATGTTATTAGAAGTTTCTTTTGTGCAATATCTTTATTCAATTTCTTTCATAATTTAGATGGATGATTGCCGACGTGCTTGGAAGGGTGAACCATCCAATGTAAGAAGCATTGGGAAAACAAGAATATTTCATGCAAAAATGGAGGTATATATTATATATGGCTATTACATTTTTAAGACATTACCAAAATTCTTCTATATAGTAAACAATTATTCGACATATAATCGAAGATTCTGTAATTTGAAAAGGTACACCAATAAATCTCACTAGCAAGATATCAAATGTATATAAGTGAAATTCAATCATATCATATATGTATAGAATAGGACATATAGTATGTTTTTATAATCTTGTTATTATGTCAGTCATTTTTTTTTCATATGATTGGTACAAAAGTCTTACAAGTAAATTATAATTTTTTGCCTCACATTAAGAGATAAAAACTACCCTAAACGAAGATTGACAAACTTAGCAATTAAGAATATCTTACGTGAACTTCGAGAATGATAATCATATTTTGTAATTTGAGGGATCTTATTTTATGTTGAGATATATGCATTGTGATTTGTGTCTTTTAGATAAATGAGCCACATGTCATTAATAATGGACTACCTTACGAGCCTATGATAAGATTTGTTTAATAAAAAGTCAAATTTGTGTTGACAGTCCTCTCATAACTTTATAGTTTATAAAAAAAATATAAAGTAATATGGAGTACTTTATATTCTAAAGTGTTCAATTTTTATGTATAGGCATAAATTTAATGTTACTGACATAAACAAAGAAATTTACGTAATGCCAGAGCAAATAGTTGTTGATTTTTTTTTTGTCCCTACCCAATCTCCTTACAATATATATATATATATAAAAGAGAAGTTAAAAATGAACTGTCAGTCCCTCAAGCCTCTTGTGTTCCTCTATCAGTCGGAATGATGTCCACTATGGCGTTAAATTCCAACCCGCTTTACTTGTTCCGCACAGAGGACAAACTTTTGTTGATCATTGTCAAACATAAAAGCATGTAGAGGGAAATTAATGAATAATGAGTAATGGGTAAATAAAGACGAGGGAAGATGGAATCGAGATTTGGAAACCCTCGCCGTCTGCTTTACTTTGTAAATTTTTCCAAACAGAAAATATCTCTTTTTCATATTAAAGATAAGAGAAGAATCAACTATTGTTTAAATTAAGATAATCTTCTACCAATTTGTTTAAATACTTGGTAGAAGATTGGTTTCAACCATTCAATGCTTGTTAAATTCATTTAGAGTTGCTTTAAATTTATATTCCTCTAAATGATGTATTTAAAACTTGTTTAAGAGCAAGGGGAGGCCATGAGTTCTCACCTCAACGTTAATTTCTCTTAATATTAGGGTAATATACATGTTATTTGAAATACTTTTTCTCTAGCCTCTAGCTATATCAGCAACCTAAATTCAGAGGAATTATTATTTGCTTAATTGACTTGTATGTCCTTATTTCAAGTGAATGAAGTCTTTCTTAAATGACTTGTATGTTCTTATTTCAGGTGAATGAATCCTCACGTGACATAGATTATACACCATCTCCAGAGCCAACAAAGAAAGTTTCGGAAGTTGAGAAATCTCATACAAAAAGAAAGGTATATCGTTAAATTGTTATGGACTAGGGACAACCTTGTAAACACTACAGTCACACATGAAATAAGAATATTAAATAACCCTTCAAGGTTTTAACCTTTTTTCCTATATATGACATACAAGTCTCAGTTAAAGCACATTCAATGAATCTTTACAAAAAAAAAAAAAAAAAGGAGAATGGAACATAGAGTTCTTTACATTCTAGGAAATATTATTTTTTGTGCGTAATAAAAAAATTTATTTCTTGTGCTTTTATAAGTCTACGTCTTCACATATATTTTGCTTTGTGATTCATTTTTGTTTTTTAGATGAACGATACCCAATATACTACAAGAGGTGGACTATTTTCTAAAGGAGTGAGAAGCACCAACAAAGTTGAAAATGTTACAAAAAGAAAGGTATATCGCTTTATATATAATGAACGACAAGACCTTGTAATCAATATTCATACACATGAAAATAAGGTTATCAAGTAACTTATTGAACTTGTTTCCTATATATGGCACAAAAATCTCAATTAAAGAACTTGACGTACATTCAATATTTTTTAAGGCCTCCGAAATAGGATAATGAAACATAGAGCTATTTAACTTCTAAGAAATGTTGTTTTATGTTTTTAGAAGTCTATTCTATTGACTTGTTTTTGCTTTTATTTTTTATTTAGATAACTGAGACCCCAAATGCCTCAGTAGGTAGACCATCTATTGATATTGTGAGGGGAAACTCAGTTGAGAAATTTCATGGAAAAAGAAATAGAAATATATTCTTATATATATATATATATATATATATATATCACAAAAGCTACAACCTCGTAGAGTATACACATGATCTTTTTTTTTTCTGTATATGGAAAAAATGTATATTAAGATATTAAAGTAAGTCCAACAATTCTTAGAGTTTCCCAAGAAAAAAAAAGTGAAATATAGAGCTCCTTGACATATAAAGAGTCTTTTTACCATTCTGAGGACTATTATACGCCCATAACTTTTGCTTCGTGTTTTGTGTTTAGATATACGAGACCACAACATATCCATAGGTGGACCATCTATATAACCTTTTAGGAGCAAAAATAAAGTTGAGAAAGATATCATGTATCACCATATAAATATGAGACACTAAAACCTTGTAGATTACATACATACATATGAAGCAAGAATATCGAGTAACTCATGTAATATTGTCCCTATATATGGCACACTAAACTTACTTATGAAAATTAAAATAGGTTCAATAATTTCTTAAAGCCTCCAAGAAAGAAGAATAAAATAATGAGCTCTTTAACTCAAAGGAATATTTATATGCTTTTATAAGTTTATTTCGTCAACATATTTTTCTTTTTGATTCTATTTTTTCCCGTTGTCTAGATCTAAAGTGCTTGGATATGTGAACCATCTATTAAACCTGTGAGGAGTAGTGACATAGTGGAAAACTTCCGTTGAGAAAGAAATGTATATTGCTATATAGATTAAGGACATTAAAACTTTGTAAATTGTAATTATACATATGCATTAAGTAAATATATACGTAACTAATTGAAATTTTGTCTCAATGAGAAAATTGAAAGTACACTTAATAACTTATTAAATTCTGTAATGTAAAAGCATGAAATATAAAGCTCTTTGGGTATATAAGAAATATTTTTTAAGATTTTAAAATTTTATTATATTGACATATATATGTTTCTAATTTATATATTTTGTGTTCTTTAGATAAATCATACATCAGGTGTCCTGAAAGATGGACCTTCTATGGATAATATGATGAGCGTTCGTACAATTGAGGAATTTAGAAGAAGAAAGGTATATGTCACATTTTTACTTTTTTTTTTAAGGTATACAAGCCGTTCAACTACATACAAACACTTAGTGCATATTTAAAAAACTATATATACTTTAATGAAAAGTATAATCAATTATTATGATGACATCAAACGAATCAGATCAAGCCGCATTTAAAATTTCATTAGTTTATATAGATTTATTGTTGCGAACTGATCAAACCATACAATAGTGGAGTCCGTACATTTGATATAATGTTTTTTGAAATAATAATTGGTACCAAAATTCTACTTTAGTAACAAATGTGCAACATTGTTTACCCATGCTTTCCAGAATAATTAACACCATTTGGTACCATAATTAACCCCATATCATGAAGGTACTAACATTAAATGTAATATTTCGATTTTATTATTAATGACATAAATGATTAGTTATGCATAGATTAATTAATATAGGGAAAACGTTGATAAGACAAAAACAAAGAGGCCCGGTTAGATCAAAATCTAAGGTTCGATTCCTATGTTTATTTAGTTCTACTAAAATAAAGTTTCTTCTATATAACAATAAGAGTTACAGTCTTAATAGATATGTATAATAAATAGGCTAATATTAAAGTGGAGCACAAGAGTATTTATAAGCATAATGAGCATAGGCATGAAATAGAAATAAATTATTCATTGCATTAAACAAGTATTGAAGAATCAATTGCTAGATTATCAAATATTTTGAGTAATTCAAGTAAGTAGTTCTTG
The DNA here is from genome assembly GCA_034814905.1 of Penstemon davidsonii. Taxonomy (NCBI): domain Eukaryota; kingdom Viridiplantae; phylum Streptophyta; class Magnoliopsida; order Lamiales; family Plantaginaceae; genus Penstemon; species Penstemon davidsonii. The sequence goes on from JAYDYQ010002688.1 coordinate 15,017,119, forward strand.
ATACTTTTCTGCTCATACTTTCTTGGTATTATTATAGTATTTTTATATCTTTGAAAAATATCTCTCATGGTTGTGATTCTTGAATCCATTTTGAACTAAAGAAGAAAATGATTTGTATTTTGAAATTGAAAGAACAATGAGAATTTTTGAACGACTTGATCAAGCATAAAATATATTTTTGTTGATTGCATGTAATGATTGTTTGATTTTGATACATGGAGAAAAGTATTGTTTTGCTAAGCTCTTAGTTTCACCTACGTTTGTTTTGCGCCTCTTAGGGGAATCTTGGTTAGCGATAGGGACTAGTTCCGAATATTATTGTTTTGGCCTCCAACTGTTTATCAGTTGGAGTATTTTTGTTTTTGGACCATGGATATCCATATGCTAACAACCCATGCCACGGGTTATAATAATGGTTGTAGTATTTGTCTGTGAGTTTGCTAATCTTTGAAAATATTCGTTTTGATTTTTTTAAAATCTGTTGACTGCCTCCATGAAATCGTTTTTGTTAAATTATTAAATATATTGTTTGCATGTATAATTTTGTAATTTTGTAAACCCACACTTGATCTGGTAAAATTGTATCTTGAACTGCTTATTGAGTTTGCGGCTCACCCATCACATTGTTTTTATTATTTAAGAGTTTAGTTATTTCGTGGACCTAGGGTCGAATAGGACAACATATCAAGAATAGAGTTACCGTGCTTTTAATTCAACATTGATATTAGTAGTGACTAGATCCTTAGATGTTAAAGACTTTTATTTATTCTTTAGTGTGAATTTTAGTATTTTGGTACTGCCCCCGTCCCTTTTTTTTTTTTCAATCCCTTCACTTTTTGTACGGAATTTTAGGTAAGAGTTGAAAAAGTGAAAATTTTGGGTATTTTTACTTTATACACTTAAAAGTAGTGGTTGATAATTAGTGGTGTCAAATCATTACATATGTGAGAGGCTATTTTTGAGAAAAATTCCATTTATAGAAATAGAGTCTTATTTTAGGAATCTGAAAAAAGAAATATGAGTAAAAAATTATGGACAGAAGGAGTATTATTTAGTTTTTCATGATATTAGATGCTCTGTACCAAAACAAATTTTCTTGAATTATTGAAACGCTTCCGCAAAACTTTTGTTATAAAGTCATTAATAGAACTCATACGGAAGGCTACGTGTCGTCGCGACAACACGACCAGTCATGTTTAAAATTTGGGGTGTGACATTAAATGTTGGACGGAAAGGCCACTTGCATCGCACATGATTATTAACTCCTCCTAAAATATTCTCATAGCCTTTTCTTTTTCTTTTTCTTTAAACTGTGACAAAAATATTGTTTGTAAGGACAAAATACATATAGTTTTTTTTAGAACACAACAAAATATATATAGCTAGCAAATAAGAAAATGAATGATTCTTCACTGCCACCTAATGCTTATTTTAGCAACAAATATTTCTCATAACAAACGTTTGTCGCTACGAGGGTAATTCTTGGGATGGAGTTAGTGGTCATGTGCATCACACGTGGCCTTTTCCATTCAAAAAGATTTATCGTTGATACCAAAATTAAATTTGGTGAGATCATGGTACGAAATTTGCTATTTCGAAAAGCATGGTATTAATTATGTGTATCCACCCATGTATCTATCTAAAAAGAAATTTTATCTCACTTTAATTAAGTAACATGTTTTATCTTAAAGTAACTCAAGAATCTACACAATTTGGTATCAAAATTTACTTATATTCATGCTTTTAATAGTTTTTTATGTCTGCATCAATTATAGCTACATAACTTTTTTTTTTTATTATTATAATTTTCTTTGTTTGTTAGATGATCAAAACTGAACGTGGCTCAAAATTAGATGGACATTCTATTGCACCTAAAAGGACCAATATCAAACTTGGGAAATCTCTCATCAGTTCAAAGGTATATGACATGCTTATTTTTTCCCTTCACATATGGTACAAAGTTCGATTAAAGAAATGACAACGTGTCAAATCGGTATCTAAAAGTTCATTAAGACCTGATACTAATTGCGATAATGTCATGATACATTTGTTTTTGCATTTTTGTTGAACAATTTTATCTATGCCTCAAAACAGAGATCGCGTGGGAAGAACAATATTGACTTATCTCATGATGCAGAAGAGACTGAACCTATTTTCAGGGATAAACCACAATTCAGCCTGATTCTTAGAAAATCGTCGCTCAAACCTCTATTTCAATTGGTAATCATATAATTTCGCAATTCTCATCTTATTATTACCATTGTCAAAAGTATGATTATTGTAACTGTTTAATATTGATTATTTACATAAGCTTACCCAAATTTCAAGATAACATATTGTCAACTTGACACCAAAATTTAATGTGCTAAAATATGGTAGATGGTCCATTTCGCATATAACTGAGGTTGCTAAAGAATCGAATGGAGTTGAAACAATCAACTCTTTTGAAAGTTTCTTGAACTTTGGTGATTTTGTGTAATCATACCGAGATTGACAAACCTTAATGGATTCGAACACAAATTATCAATCCCAGATAACTTGTTGTTTCTAAGTATATAAACTTGTTTAATTGAGTTTGAACTGAGTTCCAGAAGTAATCAAACGATAAATATTACCTCCTCTGTCACTAAATTTTTACTACTATTTCCTTTTCTATGTACCTAAATATCACCACCGTTCTATAAATTAAATTATTTTTCCCAACAATACCCTCTCATATAAAGTAGTGATTTGACACCACTAAATCTCAACCACTACTTTTAAGGGCATATATTTGAAAATACCTAAAAGTTTCACCTTTTAACTTTTACCTAAAACTAAATGTAAAAAGTGAAAGGTTAAAACAAAAGAGGATGGAGGAAGTATTTTTTATTTGTAGTTGATCGAGCTTAAACAATATTTTATCAGTTAAATTAGAGTTGAATCTCTAATAGACTTAATTTGACTTTTGACCGTACTAATAACTTATTTGTTACTTGTGATTTTTCAGAATTTTCCAGCTCGAGTACATTCATTGTTGCCCTCGGGTAATATCATAGCAATGGTGAAATCAACATCTGGAATAAGTTATGATATACAATATTATGGAAAAAGGAAACCAAAAGGATTGGGCTCAGGATGGAGGCATTTCGTGGATGATCATAATTTGAATGAAGGTAGCAAACTCTCAGTTGTTATAAATAACTCCAATGAAAGCACACTTGAGCTCCAAATCCATGTGATAAAACCCGAAGAAAAGAGAAAACAAGTTGATAAATCTACAACTATCATCGACAAAGATGAGGTCGAGGATGAGTACGAGGATAAGGATAAAGTTGAGGAAGAAGATTACGAGATGGAGGTCGGGGATGAGTACGAGGATGAGGTTAAAGTTGAGGATGAGGATGATGAGGATTAGGAGATTGAGGTTGAGGATGATCTTCATGAAATTTATGACGATGATGATATTAATGATGACTTCTGTAGCAGTGATAATGTGGATGCTTATGACAGTAGTGATGATGGTGGTGATGAGAACTATGAGTAAGATATTGAAGACAAATTATGAGTATTTCGATTCATTTGAGTCTTGTTTCATGTCTTAACTTGACTTTCTTAGGAGAATTTGAGGTTTTTATGTTAACAATTTAGATGGTTTGTAGACTTGTTTGATATTGATAATATTTGAGTTGTAGACTAGTTTATTTACTTATTTTCATTCTTGTTTGGCAGTGGATCTTTTGATGAATGATTTTAGACATCTTTCACTATTTTCTGATTTTAGAGTTAGCCCGGAAGAAGTAGTTTATTGGGAAATTTACATAGACACCCTCTGCCTATAGGTCTAATTACAGGAACTTACCAACTTTATTAGAAGTTACAAGGACACCCCTTCTGCCAAAACTGTATTACATGGACACCCCTTACTGCGTTAGTGTCAGACGTAAAATGATGATGTCATCTAACTTTTTTTTTTAATGTTCTTTCAAATTTACCCTTGGTGAACTTTGTAATATAATTTATGATACAAGTGTTGTATTTGTAAAGTTTATTACATCACCCCTTTTCATTCGACTGTTATTTTGCTGCATCTATTTGTCAAAATTAAGTTAGGGCTTTTGTTCATCTCATCAAGACGAGTTCATATCAACCAACATTATCAAATTTCATAGAGTAGTTTTGAGTGAAATCGTTGTTCGAAATTTGGTTCACGAAGAGCCCTAGATCCGAAATTTCAAACTCGGCAGCCATTTTCGGGCAGCTATTTGTTGAAATCAAGTTGAGGCTTTTGTTCCTCTCCTCAGACAAGTTCATAGCCACCAACCTTGTCAAATTTTATCGAGTAATTTGGGAGAAATCGTTGTTCAAATTTTTGTTTGCGAAGAGCCCTAGATTCGAAATTTCAAACTCCAATTTCTTTTTCATTTCTCAACTAAACTTAGTGATTCTTGTTGCAATAGATTTCAGTGTTCAAGGGCTACAAGTTCCATGGATTAATTTTGTCCCGCGACCTCCTGAGCTCCTCCCGAAGGGGCAACATATTTTGCGTTTAACCCTAATAGTTGGGGATTTTGGATTTTTTTATTTTATTTTGTGTAAATATTGAAAATAATTAAGGGAGTTTTAGACGTTTGACACATTCAGTTAAAGTTTACTAACTGCCGTTAATTCAAGGGGTTGTCGATGTAATTTTTGATAAGGTTGGTAAGTTACTTTCTTGTAATTAGACCTATAGGTAGTTGGCAAACTTTAATGGATTTGAACACAAATCAATTTCAAAAGTTGACTTTCAACTGAGTTTCAAAAGTTATCGAATGACGAACATTGTTTTATCTATGTAGGAGATGAAGCTTAAACGATATTTCATCAATCAAATTAGATATGAATATTTAGTAGACTTAATTTGATTTTTGAGCCTACTAACAACTTCTTTGTTACTTGTGATTTTCATAATTTTCCTGCTCGAGTAGATTTAGTGTTGCCCTCAAGTAATATCATGGCAATTGTGAGATCAACATCTGGAACAAGTTATGAGATAATGAATCATGGACAAAGAAAACCAAATGTACTTGGGTTAGGATTTAGGCGTTTCATGGAAGATTACAATTTCAAGAAGGGTAGCCTACTCTCAAATGATGTAATTAAATCCACTAAAACTACACTTGAGCTCCAAATTAATGTAATAATACCCGAATAAAAGAAAAAGATAATGAAAGTTGATCTTAATTCTATAATTATCATAAAAAAAGATGAGTAAGAGAACGAGGATGAATACGAGGAGTACGAGAATGAGGTTGAAGTCGAGGATGAATCGATGATAATGATATTACTGATGTTTATGACTATGATAGTAGTGATGATGGTGGTGATGAAATGACAGAGGAGTAAGATTTTGAAGTCGCTTATGATTAAAAGATGTATTTTTTGTTATATTCATGTTTAAAAATGTTTTTGTTTATGTTGACAATTTAGATGGTTCATTGACTTGCTAGTAGTGATAATATTTGAGTTGTAGAGTAATTTCTTTATTTCTTTTTAATCATTCTTTTCGTGAAAAATGATAGGTCGGCGGATCTTTTGTCGTAAAATCTCGAGAGTAAAAGAATTTGCTTGGAGAAAGTAGTTAATTTGATATATTTCCTCCTTCACAATTTTTTTGCTCTTATTTCTTTTTTGGGATGTCCCAAAACAATATTCCCTTTCTTAAAATGAATTTTTTTTTCTTCTCCAAATACCCTCTTTCACAAAGTAATGATTTGACACCACTAATTATGTACCACTAATTTTAGGAGTAAAATAGTGAAGATGTCCAAAAGTTCCACTTTTTCAACTCCCACCTAAAATTATGTGCAAAACCAAAAGGGAGCAAAATATTCGGGACGGACGGAGTAGGTTCTTTAAGTTGTTGATTGTGAATTGTGACTGGTGATGTGTGCAGTAGTTGCACAAGTTTATAATGTGTAAAACATCATTATACACGGTCGTTGCACACATTTATAATATAAAAAACATTATTAAGTTAGTTTTCAAAACAAAATATTTTGCTTTCATAAAAGATCTTTTAAGTTCTTTAAAACATATGACTTGTATGTTCAAGAAATATGCAAATGCGATGCAGAAAATAAAGAAAACATAGTTTTATAGTAGTTCAATGGTGGTGTAATCCCTCTAATCCACTCTTCTTTCGTAACACGTTGGAAGGTACTATGTCTAGAACAATACAACAGTTGACGTTTATAAATATACGTCCAAGTGGAACTTTCACTCTTAATGAAGTTATATGATTCAAACACCTTGGATTTAATCTCTCAAGCACTCAGGCTAGTAACTAATCTCTCTTAGAAATTAACCGAAAAATTACAACTTTGTTGCAATAAAAACTCTAAGTTTTTCTTCTCAACGAAATAAAGCTTATCTCTTAGAGCATCTTAGTGGTTTTTGCTCTCAGTTTTGCTTGAATTCTCATAAGATGATTGTGTGAAAAGTTAGTTTCTTCATTCAAACTAATTGCTATTTATAAGGGGAGATGGAATTAAGGCCATTGAAAGTTGCCATAATTCCAAGAATACCCTTATCTCTTATACCAACACAAACGGCTACTTTGTGTTGCAGGCGGCTCTATCACTATACGATGCTCTGTCACTGTTCAGTATTGTTCTGAAGTACGGAGTAGTACTATAGTGTTAGGTGCATTTAATGGAATCTGCTATACGAGGTATTTTGAATTTACTCCTTATGACTTGAATTAACTCCTCTGAACCTCGTATGAAAGACATTTGATAGGATATGTCTGCATTTATAATCATTTGACTTAGCTCCTATATTAGTCGTCTGATTATTCAGTTTGGCTGATCTAAATTACTCTATTTTCTGGACTCAGCTGTTGTACGAAGATGTTTTGTGAAGTCTTCACTCATATTTCTTCACTTTTAGTCTTCGTTGTTGGATTTCTTAACTGAGTTTATCAGTAAACCATGCTGATAATCTCTTCAAATCTAAAGTATGATACTTGACCTTTCTCAGTACCTTGTTTGATTTGAATGTGAACAGTAAGCTTCCATTACTTGTCTGTTAAATATTACTTGGCTGATGATAGACTAAACTTGTTTGTTATCATTAAAACCATATTTATTCTAACTCTTGTAAGCTATATTCTCTTTATTGTTGCTTCTTGAGTTGATGAACTTTCTTCCAACAATAACCAAAACATTATGCACTTGGCGTAGCAGGAATTATCAAAAGAATATTTAAATATATATAATAACTTACTTCAATTTTTTTGTATTATATATCCTCTCAAGTCAACATAGAAATCGGAAGAGATATTTAATTACAAGTTTTACCGCTACCCTAATTAGTTTTAATATAAAAATGATTTTTTCCCAAACATAGAATGAACTAATTTGCTTAGTTTCTTGAACATTTAAAAAAAAAAAAATCCAAAGTTGAAATGAAAATTATTGATAAAAATATGTATAAAGAAAACGATGAAAACTAACTAAAACAAAATCAACAAATAAACTTGAATATTCAGGAACTGCATATGTTCAAGAATAATACAACCACACCTCGATTTTACTAATATTCCTAGTAGTTCAACAACTAGGCCCACAAGTAAAGGTGGCTTTTTTAAAAATATTAATGATAAAAAATATAGTCAAAACTCGACTTTATTACACACATCCAATCATAAATGTAACACCCCGTAATTTTAAAATATTTTAAAATTAAGTTATTGAATGTTAATCCGATTTTGTGTGACGCGTTTTATTTTTAATGAAACTTAGTATTTCTTTTAAGCTTAAACGTACAATTAAAATTTTTCGAGCGCAAAAAATAGATCTTGAAAATGATTTGGAAGGTAATAAAAACCTTATGAAAGTTTTAGAAAATTTTATAAAAGTTATGGGTTTGATCGCGCATTTATTTTTATTTTGGGCAAAAATGCACTTTTCCAAAAATTGAGGGGGCAAAGCGCAAATCCTCTGGAAATTATGAAAAATCTGCAGGAGTGCAATTGAGTGTCTCTCCTAGGGCTGCTATGCTAGCCTATTGTCAACCCTTGGGTGGAGAAAAACTCTCCACCCAAGTTTTCTTCCATTGGTGAGCTTGGGAGTAAGAAATTATTATTTTCTCCTCCCAAATCCTTTCAAGTATCCCATCAAATCTGATTTTCAGATTTAGTAGTGTGGGTTTTGTACTTGCTCTTGAGTGGTAGTATTAGAAGGGAGAAAGATAAGGAAAAAAAAAAACATAGATAGTTAGAAAAGGAGTGAGAAAAGTGAGTGTTCTTTTGGAAGGAGAAAGAACCACCACCACCGCCGTGTCATCACCGCCGCCGTGCTGCCACCACTGCCACCGGAGAAAAAGGGCAGTGAGTTTGAAGAAAGAAATCAACCTTCAAGTTTAGGTATAAGCCCCTTCTACCCCTTTTTGGTATTTTTGTTAGTTGTTATATTTAAGAAATAAGTTTATCCTTGTTTACCCCTTTTAAAACTTCTTGAACCCTAGATCTAGAGCTTCGATTTTCAGATTTAAGTTTTGAAGTTTTGATTTTTATATGTGAAAGAGTTCAGTTTTAGGATTTTATCAAAGATCTAGGTTTGAGTTTGAAGCTCTTGTTTAAAAATTCACATTTTTGTAAAATGTTATGAAAGTTTGGTTTTTGACGTTTTGGTTGTGAATGATGATTTAAAATGCATGATTTGAAATTGTTCTTAAAATCATTGTTATGAATATTGTTGGGTTATGAAAGAATGATACTTTTATTTTAAGTTTCAAATAGTTTTGTGGTTAAAATGAAGATTTCAAAATCTTGGGAATTTTATTGAAATAAAAAGTTTAAGCTATTCTTCAACACTTAAAGTAGGATTTTTGAGAAGAAAAAAAAAATTATGTTATAAATATTATGTTAGTGGATGCCCATTTTAATGTAATATTCATTGTATTGAATATATATATAGTGACTATTGAAGACTTGTAAGTTGTAACTTATGGCTTTTGAGTTTCTCCTTTAGCCTTATAAATAGAGGCTTATTGTAATGTGTTTATACATGTATAAGAATGAATAAAATTCTCTCCCTACTTCACTTTCTTCTCCACACTTACATTTTAGTTTTTGCTTGTTATTCTTTTAATTTCATAACACGTTATCAGCACGATTTCATCCTATATTTCAATCCCAAATTAAACCATCACTTTACACCTCCGAAAAAAAAGGAAAGAAGAAGAAGGATTTCATCATAGAATTATTCAACACATGATGAGATGGCAAAATCTATTAAACAAGTACAAGACATATCTTCGGGTATTAGGATTGTAAAATTTGTTCATTTCTTGTTTAAGTTCAACATCACAACAAGAAAATATCCAAAGATACGTACATAAGTAGTCTTTTCAAATTTCGTGTTCATCTTCGACTCCAAATCAGTTCATATTCCTCAATACGCATAGGTAAGATGGTGAGTAATATTTTTTTAATTTTATATGAAATATGATTTATAATAAGATTTTGTATTTAAATAAAACTATATTAAATGATTATGTTTTCTTATTAGATCAAGAACTTGAAGTTCTAAAATTGAATTACTATGGTCATGAAGCATGTATGGCTGTATAATAAACTCAAATTTGAAGATTTGAGTATCTTTTATGATAGGCCTCAAGCCTAGGTGACAAGGGCATAGAGCCCAAAACTCGAACGTTATAATAAATTCAAACCTGAAGATTTGAATACATCTGGCTTTGATTCAATATATTGATTGGCTTTGATTCAATGTATTGATTTTGAATCTTGAACATATATGGAGGCCACAACTGAATGTGCATGAGAAATGAGAAGAATGAAAAACCATGATTTCTAACTTGTTAAATTAAAGAAGATATCAATCTTTGAGTTGATTATCAAAAGTTGTTAAATCAAAAGGTCTCTTGCAGTGCCTATTTATTGTTTCTTTAATCAATTAATAAAATTGAGAATTGATGATGATGCCTACTAACAAAATAGGCATTTTCATGTAAAATTGTACAAATGGAGTACATGATATGCCTACTAACAAAATACGCATTTTTATGTAAAATTGTACAAATGGAGTACATGATATTAAATTAACAAATATTTAACAATGCTTAGTTCTAGGCTTGTGATAAACTATTGGTTGGAATCCATTGAAATGCAAAGAGCCTCAAAATACAATCATAAAATGAAAATGAAAAATTGATAAAGTGAAGGTACTGCTTCATTAGTAATTTCCTCCTTACAATTGATAAAGTGAAATTCCAATATATTTGAGTAGAGGACCCATTTGTCCTAAAATATTTGGAGGAATTATTTTAACACCAAAAGTGTGATTGTTTCCACTTGAGTAAAACTGTATTCATTTTATGTGAATTGAACTGTCCCTCTTCTAGTCCAAGATAAACGGCAAAATTATGTTTTTAAGGCATGCATTTTATGGATGAATTTATGGATAAAAGCACGTGTTGCCGTTTAAAATTCTATTAAGAATATCTAGTTTAATGTTTTGTCATATCTTTTGGCTAATATTCAGAGCTTTGGAAGGTCGAGATTTCTTGTATCGACAATTTGAATATTTATAATTACGGGAATAATATGGACTTGAATAAAGAGAGTTCAACTCTCTAAAATACATTGTTCCTTAAAAGCTTGCTATGAAAGTTTGCACTTGAAGTTGCGATATTTTAAACTAATAAATAAAATCCACGATAAATTAGTTTTCAATTGAAATTATTTGGAGATATTGCAACTTTCGGAATCCTAAATTGTTATTAAGTACCAGTATTGTGGAGAAATTTTAAGAAATACTATCAATTGAATATTGGTAGTTGAACAAATGAAACATTGATGAAAAACCATAACTCCTATTATGATTGATATGCATTCCCCGAAATGGATGCAAATGTGAATATAAATGATTTATTCTCAAAAGTGAGCGTACATGATTCATTCTCATAAATTAATGGAATGTACGATAGACATTGACATTATTTAGACATGGTCAAATTGTTTTATGCATTTCATATATTGATTGCATCATACCATCTGAAACGAAACGAAATAGTGGTAAAACTTGAGAAAAAAAAGGTATGCAAATTGATTCTACAAGGCGTTAAAATGACACTTGTTGAAAGAAACATTCATCAAGTGAAAATGAATTACCACAATGTCAGTGATATTCTTGATGATAAAATTGAATCACTTCACATAAGTAATTTGGATGTTGATAATTTCTATTGAGATAAGTAGAGCTAATAGTGATAACTAAAATAATAATGGTTAATATGAAATTAAGTTTATGGCATAACGTTTTGTGATTAAATATCTGAATTTCTAATATGATTTATTATATTTCAATTATGTATTTAGATATGATTTGAGTGAATGGTAAGAATATATGTAATGTGTGGCAATTCATATTTAAAATTAAGATTATATATTATCATGCTTGAAATATAAATATGATCTTCTCATGTTGTCTCAATTATGATTATACAGAAATTGTTTATTTCTTAAATGAAAAAAAAAATGTAGAAATATATATGATATTCTATATGCCTTTATTATTTGTATCAATTTATCTTATCTCATGTCGTGATTAAAGTAAAATGAAAACTGGTTATTGTCATAATTATTTCATTTTGATTAAATGTTTCACCAAGTCATGAGCTATATGAGGTTACTTTGATGAGATTCTTGAGCTTATGAATCCTTCATAATAAGTAAAGACTTATTATTTTGATTAACCTCATTTATTTAAGACTTCAAATATGGGGATTTTATAGAAAGAAATGTGTTTGTACAATTGAAACACATATTACAGTAAATCAGAAGTTTATTGATCAAAATAAATTTGGCATAACCGGTTAGACCATCCCGGATAAACTATGATGCGAAAAAAATTATTGAGAGTTCATATGGATCTTCACTGTAGAACCAGAAGATTCTTCAAATCAAAGAATCCTTTTGTGCTGCTTGTTCTCAAGGTTAATAGATTACTAAATCATTTCAATTAAGAATGGGTTAGAATCTCCAGCATTTTTGAGACACATTCAATGTGATATATGTGGGCCCACTCATCGTTTATGTGGATTTTAATAGATGCATCTACTACAAATGTGACATGTGTGTTTATTGTCAACCTGCAACCTTGATGTTTGCGGGATTATTTGCGCAAATAATTAAATTAAGAGCACACTTTTCAGATTATGCAATGAAGACATCTTAATAATGCTGGTGAATTCATATAACTGACTTTCAATGGCTATTGAGAGTTATGTTGCCCATATTCATACACAAAATGATTTAATAGAATTATTCATCAAACGCCTCCCGTTAATTGCTCGAAAATTATTAATGAGAACAAAACCTTTTGTTACATGTAGCAGTGCTTGTGTGCATCATGCCAACAAATAATGATAAATTCTCCCTGATGAAACTACTGTTTGGTCAGGAGCCAAACATTCCCCATCTTAAAAGTTAAGGATGTGCGACATATTTTCAATTGCTCCACCACAACGCACAAAGATGGGTCCTCAAAAGAGGTTGGGAATATATGTTGGATATAAATCCCCATCCATAATAAGTATCTTGAACAAATGACTGAAATTTTATTTACGGCATGGTTTGCCGATTGTCATTTTGATGATATAACATCAGGGGGAGGTAATAAAGAGCTGGTAAAAGAAATTACATGAAAAACATCAACATTATCTTCTCTAGATCCTCAGAAAAAAAAAAAAAAAAAAAAAAAAAAAACAGTGTACACAAGAAGTTCAGAAGATAATTTATTTTCAAAATATTGCAAATCGCCTGCCAGATGAATTTACTAATATAAAAGGAGTTACTAAATCTCATATACCAGCTAAAAATGCTCCAATTCAAATAAAAATAAGCTAAGCTTAAACGTGGTAAATCAATCGGTTCCAATGATAAAAATCTTCGTAAAATAAAAAAGGAGCTAACACTGAAGATGGTCATATTATGGAGGTGAGCACTCATAAAGAGTCGCAAGACATAACTAATAGATAATACCCCAGAAGAGGTTCAGGTACCTGAAAATAATAAAATAAAGAGATCTCTATAAGTTATGTCATTACGAGAAAAAGATGGAACCGAATTAAAACAGTTGTCGACAACACTTTTGCATATAACTATAAAATAAAATGAGGATCTTGAAATTAATTTGTTATAAAAATGTAAACATATAAATGATTGGCCAAAATAGAAAGACGCAATTCAAGCAAGTCACTTTCAAAGTAGTTCAAACACCTAAAGGTGTAAAGCCGTTTGGATATAAATGGGTATTTGTGCGAAATCCAAATGAGAAAACTGAAGTCGTTATAGATAAAGCACGACTAGTGGCACAAGGATTTTCGTAGAGACCCGATATTGATTATGAGGAGAATTAATCTCTTGTGGTGGGTGCAATTATATTTACATACCTTATTAGTCTGGCAGTACATGAAAAACTTGATTTGCGTCTAGTGAATGTTGATACAACATATTTATATGGCTCACTCGATACTAAAATTTATATGAAAATCCCTGAAGGGTTTAAAATTTCAGATGCATTTGAAAACTCCAGAGAAAACTGTTCAATACGCTTGCGTAAATCTTTGTATGAATTAAAACAATTTGGACGTATGTAGTACAACTGAATTAGTGAATACTTGTTAAAAGAAAGTTATTAAAACGATCCAATTAACCCATATGTTTTATGGAAAGATTGGGATCATGATTATTGTTGTATATATTGATGATCTAAATATTATTGGAACTTCCGAAGAGTTTTAAAGGAAGAATTTGAGACGAAAGATTTTGAAAAATAAAATTTTATCTTGATCGGCAGATCGAGCATTTAACAGATGAAATCTTTGTCCATAAATCGATACATACAAAATCGATTATGAAAGATTTTATATAGATAAAAAGCTCAATCATTGAGGGCAATTTCATGGTCGTTTCAATCTTTTGATGTCATAAAAGATTATTTTCGTCCTCAAAAGGATCGAACAATGAAAATGTTTTGGGACCTGAAATACCTTTATCCAAGTTTTAGAGACTTAATGAATCTTGCTAATTCTACAAGCATGATTTAACATTTTCATTTAATTTACTAGCAAGATAAGCTGTGTACCAACACGAAGGCATATGAATGACTTTAAATATGTATTTTTGTTATATCAAGATATTGCCTTCAGATAGATGGTCCAACATTGGAATGCATCAACTTGTGGACATTGTGTTGACACCAGGGGGAGCGTGTCATTAATAATAATATGTACACTGTACTCTTTTTCCTTCGTCCAAGTTTTTGTCCCATTGGGTTTTTCTTGGCAAGGTTTTAACGAGGCAGTATTACACGCTTATTAGTTTCATATGGATATGTACTCTTTTTTCCTTGTCCAGGTTTTTCCTACTGGGTTTTTATGACAAGGTTTTTAACGAGGCATATTCTATAAGCAATGGACATCCAAGGGGGAGTGTTATAAATATTATGTTAGTGGATGCCCATTTTAATGTAATATTCATTGTATTGAATATATATATAGTGACTATTGAAGACTTGTAAGTTGTAACTTATGGCTTTTGAGTTTCTCCTTTAGCCCTATAAATAGAGGCTTATTGTAATGTGTTTATACATGTATAAGAATGAATAAAATTCTCTCCCTACTTCACTTTCTTCTCCACACTTACATTTTAGTTTTTGCTTGTTATTCTTTTAATTTCATAACAGTTGAATCTTATTTTGTAAGTCTGATTTGTAAATTAATTAACCAAAGTTTTGGTTGAGTTTAAAAGCATCTTTATATATATGTTTATATATGCAAAAATATTTAATAGAAGGGGTGGGGTGCAATTTTCCTGTGGGTGGCCGAAGCCACCCCACCGTCGCCGCCGACCAGCCTTGGCTGCTGCTGGTGCAGCAAGCCGTTTGTGCTTGCTGCACCTGTTGTCTTTGCAACAGGCCCAGGTCTATTGCTTTGGCAACAGACCACCAAATTGGGCCCGTTTGTTGACTGGCCCAAAGGCCAGTCCACCAAAAAAAAAAAAAAAAATTTAAGATTTAAGGAAATTAAATTATTATTAATTAAAAATAAAAAGAGAAAATATGGAAAAGCTATTAAACATAAATTTGTTAAGTATTATCTAAAGTAATCTACTTTTAAGATAATAAAGTAAATACATTTTATAAGTAAATAATTTATCTTAAAGAAAAATAATTATTTTATAACTTTCTAATATTAAATTCTGAAAATAATAGTTAATAAAAAATTAAGTAGTAATAATTCATTCTAGAATAAAATAAATAAAATAATTTTTTTGAAATTAATAATTTTATTATTGAATAAAAAAAAATTATGATAACTTTTAATTATAGTAAGTACTTAACTTTTTATGAGTAAATAAAAAGTAATTTATACTAAAGAGATTTTATATGAAAATAATAAATTATAAATATCAAAAGTCATTTTAGTAATTATATTTAAATGTTAATTTCTGAAAATATATCTTTATAAGTAATTTTGAAAATAAATCAAAAAATTATAAAAATAATTTGGATAATTATTTTTAAAGTGTATTATGAAAATAATAAATATAATAATAGTAATAAATATTCTTGGAAATAAAAGAATTATTTAAACACCTAAAATAATTTTTTTTATAAATAAAACAATTATGAGAAAATAGAATAAAATAATTTTTAAGTTTGTAATTTAATTCTGAAAATAAAATTTTAAATATTAAAAAAAAATTATTTTAAATTTAGAAAAAGAAAAATAATAAATATTTAGAAAATAAAATCAAATAAATTTAAATAATTATTTCTGAAAAATAAATAATAAACTAATTTTTCTGAATAATAAAATATTTAATAAATAATTTTTCGAAAATAAATATATTACTTAATTAATTTGAAAATAAAATAAAATATTTTTGATTAAATATTTTTCTGGATTTAATAAATTCGAAAATAAATTTTGAAATATTAAATATATTTTAATTATTCTTGAACAATACTTTTGAAAGAGAAAATTAATAAATAATTTCAAAAGTAAACTAAAATGATTTTGGATAATCATTTTCTGAAATTAAATAATTTCAAAAATAAATATAATAATTACGAATAATATTTTTTCTGAATTTATTAAGTTTGAAAATAAAGATAAAAGGTTTTAAAAATAATACATAATTAAGGAGAAGGAATTTAATTATTTATTTAAATAAAAGGTTAAACAATGAAATTATTATTTTTCCAAATAAAATTAAAGTTTTCAAAAAGATAATTATAAACAAAGTTTAATTTTCAAAAATGAAATGATCTCAAGTAAACTTAAATTCTAAATTTAAAAACAAGTTTTTGTTTGGATACTTGAGAAACATAAAATTATTTGAAAGTAATAACTTAACTTAAAACCTTTAATTAAACATTTTAAAGCTCGATTAAGATGGTTATGTTCTAGTTTAACTCTTTTGTGGCTATGTTTACCACACTTCATGAACGAACCATAGGACCTTTAGATCGGTCGTAAATATCCAAGTTTTTATCGTGGCTTCGTTATTGAACAACCACGATTCAATTGTTTGCTCGACTAAAGCATTGCTTTAGTCACTCTAGAATCCTTGTGGTGTAATTAGATTCTAAGATCATTACATAAACGTGTACAGGAACCGAAGACGCTACCTTTCCGCATTTTCTCGAGAATCGTAAGCTACACAGGTGAGTGCTGTGTGTTACATGTGTGTCAGTCTGGATGTGCTAGTAGGCAGAGTCATAACTGTAACTTAGTCCCTAAATGAACGAGCATGCGATGTATGATACAATGAATAACACGACTATTATGACGAACTAATCATGTGAATTATTATGCTAATGCTTATGTGCTTATGAGTACTTGATATTGTATACCAAATTGCTTTGATTTATTGAGTTGTTTACTGATTTCCTGTTACTGGATTGTTACTGTACTGTATTGTTTGCTATTATTGTGTGGGCCCTATTCTTGGTGTGCGGAATCGTGGGTAACCTGGAAGGTTAGGGCCGGAGGGTTACCTCGATCCACCGTAGACCCGCTTCACGAGCCAAGTGTGGAGGTTACACTTGGGGAGTGAATGTCAAACTCCTGGCATTAGACGTCTATGCGCACAGTTAGTAAGGTAGCTCCTTACTTGGAGTGTTCGGTGGGGGCGTCATAATATGGACTGGAGGGTAAGAGGAGGACGGCATCAGCAACTGTTGGTTACTTGTTTAACGTGCTTAAATTGTTATAACATGTGTTTAATTACTGTACTGATATATGTGCTCATGTATATTATGTTACATCCAAGCATCACACACACATGTGCACTACGGCCTCACTAAGTTGGATGATCAACTTACGAATTCGCGTTTACTTCTTTTCAGATACAGGTATCCCATGGTCTGATGTCTAGCATTGGTGTTGTCAGTCTCCGAGATCCTGTCTGTCGGTTTTCTTGGGTCGTCGAATTATCCTTTGATTTTCGTTACTTTGTGTTATGTTATGTTATGTGTTGCTTTGTATCGGGCATGATTAAATACTTAAGACTGTTATTATTGATGCTTGTTGTTGCGCGGTAGACGCTCGTTTGTATTTTGTGCCCACTCCTGCATATAGCAGTGTACCGGGTTTTGTATTATTAAGTTGAATTATGATTCGAATTATTGTGTTGTTGTTTTTAAAAAAAAAAAATCTGGTCAAATTTTTGTCGTGTTCACCGAATACGGACCCGGACTCGGGGATGGATCCATGTAGGATCCGACCCGGGGGCTCGGGCCGTCACAATAAATACGTGTAATTGTACATTCATTGTGATTGATTAACACTTAAGGAAAGTGGCCAATCACCAAAGAATTTATTACACACTTTTTTATATATTTAAATTATTATATTGACTAGAATTTTCCATTAATAAATAAGGCAAGGGCAATTTAGGAAAAAATATTATGTTTCTTGAATATGAAAGCTATAAAGGAAATTTTGATATGTCATTACCTAGTATATATATATCCACAATCGGAAGAGACAGTTCAGACTACACAAAGCTGAGAGAAGACTCTATTCAAATTCATCCAGGTTAGTGACGACGCTCAATTTTTTATATTTTTTTTACTACTTTTCCTTTATTTAATATTTTTAGTTTATCTATTGAATTATTATTTAGATTTTTTTTCCAAGTTAAGAACTCGAGTGAAGCTGATTCTTGATTATCATTGAGGCCTCGAGGTTAGTCCACCCGGTAATTTTTATTTCAAAGTTTTTTTTTTTAATTTTATATGTGTTTTGTTAATTTTAATTTTGTAAGGTAATATATATGCTTGTAAATCATTAATCGATTGGATTTAAATTTAATATATGTATATGTTGGTAGGCATGTCAAACTAAAATTCAAGATCTAATTGTTCATAAATTTAGGAATCTACTAATAAGATTTTACAAATACATGATTGATGTGTCAAATTTAACACACAATAAGTTTTAATTAGCGATTAATTTCGTAATGACGTAAAATATTAATACATCTGTTAGATCTGTAATTTTTTCTTGACGAACTCTTAAGTCTTTCAATTGTTATGTTATATGATAATTAATTAATCTTAGAGTTCTTTTACGTATTGTTATGATGATTTTCATTTATCATTTATAAAGTATTTTAGTCAATGTATTTAAAATTCGTAAGAGAATTCA
The DNA here is from genome assembly GCA_034814905.1 of Penstemon davidsonii. Lineage (NCBI taxonomy): Eukaryota > Viridiplantae > Streptophyta > Magnoliopsida > Lamiales > Plantaginaceae > Penstemon > Penstemon davidsonii. The sequence continues at coordinate 15,035,827 of JAYDYQ010002688.1, forward strand.
TTCCCTTTCTTTTTCTTTGTATATATAGTGTAGATTTTCATTTATCATTTATAAAGTCTTGTAGTCATTTATTTAAATTTGAATCTATATAAAATATTAATTTCTAAATATTATTTTATTTCTTTATCACGTAGAAGATAACCTGAACATCAAGAATTAAAGAAGCTTTGTAATTATTTACTCAAACAGAAAAGAATGCAAGGTTCAAGTAACAATTATTCTATTCCCATATTCTACGGGGAAGGCTTTCATACTTGGTCCAATTTGATGAAGGAGTATTTAACTGAGGAAGGCTTGTGGTATTTTGTTGATGAGGGTCACAAAAGACCAGAGCCGTCAACTATGTTGAACGATAAAGAATTGCGAGAAGTCAAGGAATTTAAAGTGAATGACTTGAGTGCTCTTGTGATCATCCACAGAGCACTCTCACCATGCATATCTACAAGGATATTTTATGCAATGACAGCAAAAGAAGCTTGGGACACGCTTAAACAAATCTTCCAGGTAAATATATGTTTATAGCTCTTTTATTTTTATTTTTATTTATAAGAGATTTATAACCTTAAATATATGTATGTATAATACATGAAATATTTTTATAGATCATGCCTTCTAATTTGACAACCAATTTTCTTATATTTTATTTCTTCATAAGTTGTTTATTTTAATGTGTATTAGACGAACGAGTCACCGTGTGCCGTGGAGGTTGGACCAACAACAAGGTCAAAATTGTTCAAGTCATTTGAGAAAAAAACGAGGGTATATATATTACATTTACTTGTTTTCAAAAATACATCAAACTTTATGACAAGAACTCTTGTGAATATTTATAAACCTACATTTTATATAAATAATGATTATATGCATTTTAATCATAATGGATTTGACATATTTGTATATGTTTTAGACTTTTTTAAGAATACAAGTACTTAAAGTAACAACATGAAATTATATTATAATTCTCTTCATACATGATCAAGACAAGTTTTATATCGTAACAATAAAGAGTGAAGTTTAGAGAAGCGTATAAATAACTAAGGAGCACTACTTTTTGCTTTTAGAATTTTTTGCTGACGACGTTACTTTTTGACCCATTTGATTTTTGTGCTTTAGATGAATAACTCTCCATGTACTACTAAAAGGACGTTTATCATCACTTGAATTTGCAAGCAGCATCGACATAATTCAAAATTTTCAAACAAAGGAAAATGTATATGTTATGTATATTTTTAAAGAGATATAATTTAATTATTCAAGACCTTTAAATTAATCAAAATTGTGAGTTATATACAAATGACATAAAATCAAGAAAATGTCTACATTTTAGTCATATAAAATCATTATCAGTTAACAAATACAATCATAACATTATGAAAATCTTAAGATTTTTGTTTTTCTGCACGATGCAAAATTATTAGCTAAAGTAACAATCTATATTAAAATCAAGACATAAAATCAAAGCCATTCAAAGTGAATCTCTAGATGTTATTAGAAGTTTCTTTTATGCAATATCTTTATTCAATTTCTTTCATAATTTAGATGGATGATTGCCGACGTGCTTGGAGGGGTGAACCATCCAATGTAAGAAGCATTGAGAAAACAAAAATATTTCATGCAAAAATGGAGGTATATATTATATATGGCTATTACTTTTTTAAGACATTAACAAAATTCTTCTATATAGTAAACAATTCTTCGACATATAATCGAAGATTCTGTAATTTGAAAAGGTACACCAATAAATCTCACTAGCAAGATATCAAATGTATATAAGTGAAATTCAATAATATCATATATGTATAGAATAGGACATATAGTATGTTTTGATAATCTTGTTATTATGTCAATCATTTTTTTTTTCATATGATTGGTACAAAAGTCTTACAAGTAAATTATAATTTTTTGCCTCACATTAAGAGATAAAAACTATCCTAAACGAAAATTGACAAACTTATCAATTAAGAATATCTTACGTGTACTTCGAGAATGATAGTCATATTTTGTAATTTGAGGGATCTTATTTTATGTTGAGATATGATTTGTGTCTTTTAGATAAATGAGCCACATGTCATTAATAATGGACTACCTTACGAGCCTATGAGAAGATTTGTTTAGTAAAAAGTCAAATTTGTGTTGACAGTCCTCTCATAACTTTATAGTTTATACAAAAAATATAAAGTAATATGGAGTACTTTATATTCTAAAGTGTTCAATTTTTATGTATAGGCATAAATTTAATGTTGCTGACATAAACAAAGAAATTTACCTAATGCCAGGGCAAATAGTTGTTGATTTACTTTTTCGTCCCTACCCAATCCCCTTGCGATATATATATATATATATATATATATATATATATATATATATATTTAAAAATGAACTGTCAGTCCCTCACGCCTCTTGTGTTCCTCTATCAGTCGGAACGATGTCCACTATGGCGTTAAATTCCAACCCGCTTTACTTGTTCCGCACAGAGGACAAATTTTTGTTGATCATTGTCAAACATAAAAGCATATATAGGGAAATTTATGAGTAATGGGTAAAGAAAGACGAGGGAAGATGGAATCGAGATTTGGAAACCCTCACCGGCTGCTTTACTTTGTAAATTTTTCCAAACAGAAAATATCTCTTTTTCATATTAAAGATAAGAGCCGAATCAACTATTGTTTAAATTAAGATAATCTTCTACCAATTTGTTTAAATACTTGGTAGAAGATTGGTTTCAACCATTCAATGCTTGCTAAATTCATTTTCTAGAGTTACTTTAAATTTATATTCCTCTAAATGATGTATTTAAAACTTGTTTAAGAGGAAGGGGAAGCCATGAGTTCTCACCTCAACGTTAATTTCTCTTAATATTAGGGTAATATACATGTTATTTGAAATACTCTTGCTCTAGCCTCTAGCTATGTCAGCAACCTAAATTCAGAGGAATTATTGTTTGCTTAATTGACTTGTATGTCCTTATTTCAGGTGAATGAAATCTTTCTTAACTGACTTGTTTGTTCTTATTTCAGGTGAATGAATCCTCACGTGACATTGAGTATACACCATCTCCAGATCCAACAAAGAAAGTTTCGGAAGTTGAGAAATCTCATACAAAAAGAAAGGTATATCGTTAAATTGTTGTGGGCTAGTTCAACCTTGTAAACACTACAGTCACACATGAAATAAGAATATTAAATAACCCTTCAAGGTTTTAACCTTTTTTCCTATATATGACATACAAGTCTCAGTTAAAGTACATTCAATGAATCTTCACAAAAAAAAAAAAAGGAGAATGGAACATAGAGTTCTTTACATTCTAGGAAATATTATTTTTTGTTCGTGATAAAAAAAATTATTTATTGTGCTTTTATAAGTCTATGTCTTCACATATATTTTGCTTTGTGATTCATTTTTGTTTTTTAGATGAACGATACCCAATATACTACAAGAGGTGGACTATCTTCTAAAGGAGTGAGAAGCACCAACAAAGTTGAAAAGGTTACAAAAAGAAAGGTATATCGCTCTATATATAATGAACGACATGACCTTCTAATCAATATTCATACACATGAAAGTAAGGTTATCAAGTAACTTATTGAACTTGTTTCCTATATATGGCACAAAAATCTCAATTAAAGAAGTTGACGTACATTCAATATTTTTAAGGCCTCCGAAATAGGATAATGAAACATAGAGCTATTTAACTTCTTAGAAATGTTGTTTTATGTTTTTAGAAGTCTATTCTATTGACTTGTTTTTGCTTTTATTTTCTATTTAGATAACTGAGACCCCAAATGCCTCAGTAGGTAGACCATTTATTGATATTGTGAGGGGCAACTCAATTGAGAAATTTCGTGGAAAAAGAAATATAAGTATATTCTCACAAAAGCTACAACCTCGTAAAGTATACACATGATCTTTTTTTTTCTGTATATGGAAAAAATGTATATTAAGATATTAAAGTAGGTCCAACAATTCTTAGAGTTTCCCAAGAAAAAAAAAAGTGAAATATAGAGCTCCTTGACATATAAGGAGTCTTTTTACCATTCTGAAGCCTATTATGCGCCCATAACTTTTGCTTTGTGTTTTGTTTTTAGATATACGAGACCACAACATATCCATAGGTGGACCATCTATATAACCTTTTAGGAGCAAAAATAAAGTTAGAAAGATATCATGTATCACCATATAAATATGAGACACTAAAACCTTGTAGATTACATACATACATATGAAGCAAGAATATCGAGTAACTCACGTAATATTGTCCCTATATATGGCACAATAAACTTACTTATGAAAATTAAAGTAGGTTCAATAATTTCTTAAAGCCTCCAAGAAAGAAGAATATAATATTGAGCTCTTTAACTCATAGGAATATTTATTTCATGCTTTTATAGGTCTATTTCGTCAACATATTTTTCTTTTTGATTCTATTTTTTCCCGTTGTCTAGATCTCAAGTGCTTGGATATGTGAACCATCTATTAAACCTGTGAGGAGTAGTGACACAGAGGAAAACTTCCGTAGAGAAAGAAATGTATATTGCTATATAGATTTAAGGACATTAAAACTTTGTAAATTGTAATTACACATATGCATGAAGTAAGTATATACGTAACAAATTGAAATTTTGTCTCAATGAGAAAATTGAAAGTACACTTAATAACTTATTAAATTCTGTAATGTAAAAGCATGAAATATAAAGCTCTTCGGATTTATAAGAAATATTTTTTAAGATTTTAAAATTTTATTATATTGACATATATATGTTTCTGATTTATATATTTTGTGTTCTTTAGATAAATCATACATCACGTGTTTTGAAAGATGGACCTTCTATGGATAATATGATGAGCGTTCGTACAACCGAGGAACTTAGAAGAAGAAAGGTATATGTCACATTTTTACTTTTTTTTTTTAGGTATACAAGCCGTTCAACTACATACAAACACTTACTGCATATTTAAAAAACTGTATATACTTTAATGAAAAGTATAATCAAATATTATGATGACAAAACGAATCAGATCAAACCGCATTTAAAATTTCATTAGTTTATATAGATTTATTGTTGCGCACTGATCAAACCATACAATAGTGGAGTCGGTACACTTGATATAATGTTTTTTGAAATAATAATTGGTACCATAATTCAACTTTAGAAACAAATGTGCAACATTGTTTACCCATGCTTTCCAGAATAATTAACACCATGTGGTACCATAATTAACCCCGTATCATGAAGGTACTAACATTAAATGTAATATTTCGATTTTATTTTTAGTGACATAAATGATTAGTTATGTATAGATTAATTAATATAGGGAAAACATTGATAAGACAAAAACAAAGAGGCCCGGTTAGATCAAGATCTAAGGTTCTATACCTATGTTTATTTAGTTCTACTAAGATAAAGTTTCTTCTATATAACAATAAGAGTTACAGTCTTAATAGAAATGTATAATAAATAGACTAATATTAAAGTGGAGCACAAGAGTATTTATAAGAATAATGATCATAGGCATGAAATAGAAATAAATTTTTCATTGCATTAAACAAGTATTGAAGAATCAAGTGCTAGATTATCAAATATTATGAGTAATTCAAGTAAGTAGTTCTTGATACTTTTCTGCTCATAGTTTCTTGGTATTATTATAGTATTTTTATATCTTTGAAAAATATCTCTCATTGTTGTGATCCTTGCATCCTTTTTGAACTAAAGAAGAAAATGATTTGTATTTTGAAATTAAAAGAACAATGAGAATTTTTTAACAACTTGATCAAGCATAAAATATATTTTTGTTGATTGCATGTAATGATTGATTGATTTTGATATATGGAGGAAAGTATTGTTTTGCTAAGCTCTTAGTTTCACCTACGTTTGTTTTGGGCCCCTTTCGGAAATCTTGGTTAGCGATAGGGACTAGTTCCGAATATTTTTGTTTTGGCCTCCAACTATTTATCAGTTGGAGTATTTTTGTTTCGGACCATGGATATCCATATGCTAACAACCCATGCCACGGGTTATAATAATGGTCGTAGTATTTGTCTGTGAGCTTGCTAATCTTTGAAAATATTCGTTTTGATTTTTTAAAAATCTGTTGACTGCCTCTATGAAATCGTTTTTGTTAAATTATTAAATATATTGTTTGCATGTATAATTTTGTAATTTTGTAAACCCACACTTGATCTGGTAAAATTGTATCTTGAACTGCTTATTGAGTTTGCAGCTCACCCATCACATTGTCTTTATTATTTAAGAGATTTAGTTATTTCGTGGAGCTAAGGGTCGAATAGGATGACATATCGAGAATAGAGTTACCGTGCATTTAATTCAACATTGATATTAGTAGTGACTAGATCCTTAGATGTTAAAGACTGTTATTTATTCTTTAGTGTGGATTTTAGTATTTTGGTACTGCCCCCGTCCATTTTTTTTCAATCCCTTCACTTTTCGTACGGAATTTTAGGTAAGAGTTGAAAAAGTGAAACTTTTGGGTATTTTTACTTTTATACACTTAAAAGTAGTTGTTGATAATTAGTGGTGTCAAATCATTACTATGTGTGAGAGGGTATTTTGAGAAAAATTCCATTTATAGAAAGGGAGTCTTATTTTAGGAAATCCTAAAAAAGAAATATGAGTAAAAAATTTTGGACAGAGGGAGTATTATTTAGTTTTTCATGAGATTAGATGCACTGTACCAAAACAAATTTTCTTGAATTATAGAAATGCTTCCGCAAAAATTTTGTTATAAAGTCATTAATAGAACTCATACGGAAGGCTACGTGTCGTCGCGACAACATGGCCAGTCACGTTTAAAATTTGGGTTGTGACATTGAATGTTGGACGGAAAGGCCACTTGCATCGCACATGATTATTAACTCCTCCTAAAATATTCTCATAGCCTTTTCTTTTTCTTTTTCTTTAAACTGTGACAAAAATATTGTTTGTAAGGACAAAATATATATAAATTTTTTTAGAACACGACAAAATATATATAGTTAGTAGATAAGAAAATGAATGATTCTTCACTGCCACCTAATGCTTGTTTTAGCAACAAATATTTCTCATAACAAACGTTTGTCGCTACGAGGGTAATTCTTGGGTTGGAGTTAGTGGTCATGTGCATCACACGTGGCATTTTCCATTCAACAAGATTTATCGTTGATACCAAAATTAAATTTGGTGAGATCATGGTACGAAATTTGCTATTTTGAAAAGCATGATACTAAATATGTCTATCTACCCATGTATCTATCTAAAAAGACATTTTATCTCACTTAAAGTAACATGTTTTATCTTTAAATAACTCAAGAATCTACACAATTTGGTATAAAAAATTACTTATATTCATGCTTTTAATAGTTTTTTATGTCTGCATCAATTATAGCTACATAACTTCTTTTTTTTATTATTATAATTTTCTTTGTTTGTTAGATGATCAAAACTGCACGTGGCTCAAAATTAGATGGACATTCTATGGCACCTAAAAGGACCAATATCAAACTTGGGAAATCTCTCATCAGTTCAAAGGTATATGACATGCTTATTTTTTTTCCCTTCACATATGGTACAAAGTTCGAATAAAGAAATGACAACGTGTGAATTTGGTATCTAAAAGTTCATTAAGACATGATACTATTTGTGATAATGTCATGATACATTTGTTTTTGCATTTTAGTTGAACAATTTTATCTATGCCTCAAAACAGAGATCGCGTGGGAAGAACAATATTGACTTATCTCATGATGCAGAAGAGACTGAACCTATTTTCAGGGATAAACCACAATTCAGCCTGATTCTTAGAAAATCGTCGCTCAAACCTCTGTGTCAATTGGTAATCATATAATTTCAAAATTCTCATCTTATTATTACCATTGTCAAAAGTATGATTATTGTAACTGTTTAATATAGATTATTTGAGTGAATAGCAAATTAACTCCCTGTGTTATTCTAAATAGGCAATTTAACTCCCTGCGATAAATAAAAGGGCAAAATACCTCTCTGTAATATCCTAAATAGGCAATTTAACTCCATGTGATAAGAAAAATGGCAAAATACCTCCCTGTGTTTTTATAAAAGAAGCACATTGCCTCCTTCTAAATTGCTTATTAATTCATATCACAGGGAGTTAAATTGCTCATTATTTCATTTCACAGGGAGGTAAATTGCCTATTAGACATATCACAGGGAGTTAACCTGCAAAAAACCCTAAAGTATTTACATAAGCTTACCCAAATTTCAAGCTAACATATTGTCAACGTGACACCAAAATTTAATGTGCTAAAATATGGTAGATGGTCCATTTCGCATATAACTGAGGTTGCTAAAGAATCGAATGGAGTTGAAACAATCAACTCTTTTGAAAGTTTCTTGAACTTTGGTGATTTTGTGTAATCATACCGAGATTGACAAACCTTAATGGATTCGAACACAAATTATCAATCCCATATAACTTGTTGTTTCTATGTATATAAACTTGTTTAATTGAGTTTGAACTGAGTTTCAGAAGTAATCAAACGATAAATATTACCTCCTCTGTCACTAAATTTTTACTACTATTTCATTTTCGAGATGACCCTAAATATCACCCCAGTTCTATAAATTAAATTATTTTTCCCAACAATACCCTCTCATATAAAGTAGTGATTTGACACCACTAAATCTCAACCACTACTTTTAAGGGCATATATTTAAAAATACCTAAAAGTTTCACCTTTTAACTTTTACCTAAAACTCCATGTAAAAAGTGAAAGGTTAAAACAAAAGAGGACGGAGGAAGTATTTTTTATTTGTAGTTGATCGAGCTTAAACAATATTTTATAAATTAAATTAGAGTTGAATCTCTAATAGACTTAATTTGACTTTTGACCGTACTAATAACTTATTCGTTACTTGTGATTTTTCAGAATTTTCCAGCTCGAGTACATTCATTGTTGCCCTCGGGTAATATCATAGCAATGGTGAAATCAACATCTGGAATAAGTTATGATATACATTATTATGGAAAAAGGAAACCAAAAGGATTGGGCTCAAGATGGAGGCATTTCGTGGATGATCATAATTTGAATGAAGGTAGCAAACTCTCAGTTGTTATAAATAAATCCAATGAAAGCACACTTGAGCTCCAAATCCATGTGATAAAACCCGAAGAAAAGAGAAAGCAAGTTGATAAATCTACAACTATCATCGACAAAGATGAGGTCGAGGATGAGTACGAGGATAAGGATAAAGTTGAGGATGAAGATTACGAGATGGAGGTCGGGGATGAGTACGAGGATGAGGTTAAAGTTGAGGATGAGGATTAGGAGATTGAGGTTGAGAATGATCTTCATTTGAGTCTTGTTTCAAGTCTTAACTTGACTTTCTTAGGAGAATTTGAGAGTGAATTTTAAAATTGCCCTTATAGAAAAGTTAAATTAGACAAATGCCCTTAAATTTTCAAAAATTGGAAAAATGCCATTCACTTTGATTAAGTAACAAAATTAAGTTAATTAAATCTTCCTAATTAAACAACAGTTTAATAAACTATTAACTATACCCACAAAATTTCAAAAAATCAAAATCAAACCCCATTCTTCCATTTTTCATTCTCTCTCTAAAAACCCTAACTAAATTCTCTCACAAAATCATAAGTTTTCCCACACATTCACTCAAATCAAAGAGGAAAAGGAAGAACAACAACATAAAAGGTTAGCATTTGCAACTTACTTTAATTTTTAAGTGAATTTTTGGGTGATTGATGGGCAAAACGCGAAACAAAACCTGCAACTATTTTTCGCGTATTTTGGCGTCTGGCATTGGGGAAGAACAAACGCCAAACGCCAAAATACACACCACGGTGAGAATATAATTCACCGCGGTGAGATTGTCAAATGACATGTGTTATTTGACAATCTCACCGCGGTGAGGTATAACCTCACCGTGGTGAGGTACATGTCTCACCGCGGTGAGATATATTTCTGCCCCTATGAAAAAGCGTTTGTTTATCAAACTCCAGTCTCCCTTCAGATTGGAGACTGGAATTTGGTTATCAAACTCCAGTCTCCATTCACATTGGAGACTAGAGTTTGGTATGACAAACGCCAAAAGTCAAAATAACACACCTGGTTGAATTTTAAATGCTTTTTTTTTATTAAGATAGTTTGTGAGTTAATTTTAGTTATTTACTTGTAGGAATGGACAAAATTATATTTTATATTTGGTATGGCGGTGAATTTAAACGCAAAACGGATGGAAAATTGGAATATATTGGTGATAGTAAATGTGTGGAAACATTCTTGGTGGATAGGACAATTTCGTTTGGGGAACTAGTTGACAAAATATGCAGAAAGTTCGATTTAGATCGGCATATGAATAATGTTGAGATATATCGCCAATGTGGTGCGGCAACCCAGTACAAGGTAGTGATCATATCAGATGAATCACATTGGGAGATAACAAAGTACTATGTCCGAAATTTTGATGAATATAATTTGTACGTGACTTGGAATCCGAGGATAGAAGAAACTCCAAGGATAGAAGAAACTCCGAGGAGAGAGGAGACTGTGAGGAAACTTATAGTTCGAGCTAAAAGAAGAAATATATATGACCGAGCTAGTTTCAATCATAACTTTGATGGATGTGTGATCGAAGGATCAAGTCCATGTGATGATGCTAATTATGCAATTGAAACGATCATTGGCTCCAATCCAACATTATCTTTAGTTGAGGAAGATGAACATAGCCCTTGGACGCTCGATCCTAATCGTCGCACTCCTGAACTTATACCTTGTGCTCCGGAATACAATGACAATGAAGGTGGTGATGGAAGTGGTGATGCAGGTTATGATATAGGTGGTGATGAATGTGGTGATATAGGTCATGATGTAGGTGTTGATGTAGATGGTTATGGTCATCAACATCCAAATTATGACGAGCCACCTAGTGTTCATGGCCAAGCGCCAGAATTTTACGAACCACCTAGCCATGGAGGATTTGACGACGTTGATGATGTTCTAAGAATTTGTTCGGGATCAAATTCCAGTAATGGGAGGAATGATCAATGATGGATCGGGTTGGACAATCAGCAGTTTAAGAACAAAAAAGAGTTTGATGAACAAATTAGGAAACTTGCTATAGATAACCATTTTTCATTAAGGGTGGAAAAGTCTGACCCTTCAAGGAAGAGAGTCCGGTGTTTGATAGATAATTGTCCATGGCGAATATATGTGGGGAAGGAAAAGTTTGGTGATGAATTTGTTATTAAGTCATATTATAACATTCACACTTGTGGACTGATGGATAGAGGTGCCGATTATAGACAAGCATCGTCTAGTTACATTGGTAACCGGACCAAGGGACTATTCTTGAATTCCACGAATCCTCCAAAACCTGAAGCACTGAGGAACTTCATGCGTACTGAAGAACATGTTTCCATTAGCTATGAGAAAGCTTGGAGGGGGAGACAAGTTGCTCAAGATCTTGTTAGGGGTACTTTCGAAGAAAATTTTGCCAAGCTCCTCTCCTATACTTACATGATTGAGCAAATGAATCCTGGCACGTACACTCGCATCCATACGGACTCCGAGAATAGGTTTAAATATTTCTTCATGGCTTTAGGAGCGGCTATTCGAGGATTCCATTTCCTAAGAAATGTAATTATAATTGATGCAACATTTATGGGGCATAAATATAAAGGAACCGTTCTAATTGCAAGTGCGACGGACAGTGAACATCACTGTTATCCAATTGCATGGGGGGTAGCTGATGGCACCGAGGATGGGGCGTGTTGGACTTGGTTCCTAGAGTGCTTGAGAGAGGTTATACCAAACAGAGACGATCTGGTTATTGTTTCGGACAGGGGCAAAGCGATTATACACGCGGTAACAAATGTTTACCCTTTAGCAGACCATGGGTTTTGTTATTGGCACCTCAAGGAAAACCTGGAAAAAAAAATGGCCAAATGCTAAGGTAACCGGGTATTTTTATAAAGCTGCTACCGCTTACAATGAGAATGAGTTCCAAAAATATTTTGGTTACTTGAAAGCCAAGAATCCAGGAATTGCAAATTGGCTAGAGAACAAGGTGCAGTTTCATAAATGGGCAAGAGTCCACTATCCTGTCAACAGATATGAGGTGATAACGTCTAACACCGTCGAGGTCCTTAATAGTCAAATCAAAGAGGCGAAAAGTTATCCTATATGTTCTCTGCTCAAATTTATTATTGATATGATGGGAAGGTGGTTTCAAGTGCGCCATGAGGAGGCTTTCGGGTGTGAATCTGTTTTTACCCGTTCGAAGGAGGATGAGCTACGCAAGAGATTTGATATAGCAGCCAGGTGGTGTAAATATCCATTGGGGTATGAAATTTGGAAAGTGGAATCTACTGACTGGTCTGGAACTGTGGATTTAAAGGAAAGAACGTGTTCTTGCAGCATCTTTCAAATTGAGCAAGTACCGTGCGAGCACGCAATTGCAGCCGCAATGGGCTCGCGGCCAAGAGATTCTGGCAAGTACGTGTACAAACTTACTTCCAATTACTTCAGAACCAATTCCATGTGTGAAGCTTATATTGAACTCATACAACCCGTTCCATCAGAAGACCAATGGATAAACATTCCCGATGATGTCAAGGCGAGAGTAGTGTTACCTCCAGACGAGAAACGAACTCGTGGAAGGCCTAGACAGTCACGTTATGTTTCTCGGCTTGAAAATTTGAGGAAAAAATACAAGTGCTCAATTTGTCATGCTACCGGTCACAACGCTGCTAAATGTTCTCAACGTTTTCAAAATTCGAGTAATAATGAAGCTCAATCTTAGATCTTTGTTTAATGAGACGTATTTATTGTAATAATTGATTTTTAGTGAACAACAATTATTGTAATAAAGATTATTGACATATATTTGTTCTACTATATTTATTTATTGTATATTAATATTTATTGTAAAAAATTCAATTTGGACCATCAAAAATCCCACAATTCTGTCTCAAACTCACCGCGGTGAGTTTATTACTCACTGCGGTGAGATTTAATACTCACCGCAGTGAGTTAAGTACTCACCACGGTGAGAATCAGTCTCCACTCACATTGGAGACTCGAGTTTGGTTATCAAACTCCAGTATTCACTCACATTGGAGACTGGAGTTTGAGATCTCAAATGCCAAACGCCATAAATTTACCCTAACCCCTAAATTTTGTAAGATTTTGTCAATTTATTACTTACAGTAACATTATATCCCCGTAAATCACAACTTCGTACATATTGGTCAATTTTGTTAGATTTTGTCAATTTATCACCCGAAAGGAGAAGTAACACTTACAGTAACATTATATTCTTCGTAAATCACAACTTCGTACATATTGGTCAATTTTGTAAGATTTTGTCAATTTATTACTTACAGTAACATTATATCCCCGTAAATCATAACTTCGTACATATTGGTCAATTTTGTTAGATTTTGTCAATTTATCACCCGAAAGGAGAAGTAACACTGACAGTAACATTATATCCTCCGTAAATCATAACTTCGTACATATTGGTCAATTTTGTTAGATTTTGTCAATTTATTACTTACAGTAACATTATATCCCCGTAAATCACAACTTCGTACATATTGGTCAATTTTGTTAGATTTTGTCAATTTATCACCCGAAAGGAGAAGTAACACTTACAGTAACATTATATCCTTCTTAAATCACAACTTCGTACATATTGGTCAATTTTGTAAGATTTTGTCAATTTATTACTTACAGTAACATTATATCCCCGTAAATCATAACTTCGTACATATTGGTCAATTTTGTAAGATTTTGTCAATTTATTACTTACAGTAACATTATATCCCCGTAAATCACAACTTCGTACATATTGGTCAATTTTGTTAGATTTTGTCAATTTATTACTTACAGTAACATTATATCCCCGTAAATCACAACTTCGTACATATTGGTCAATTTTGTTAGATTTTGTCAATTTATCACCCGAAAGGAGAAGTAACACTTACAGTAACATTATATTCTTCGTAAATCACAACTTCGTACATATTGGTCAATTTTGTAAGATTTTGTCAATTTATTACTTACAGTAACATTATATCCCCGTAAATCATAACTTCGTACATATTGGTCAATTTTGTTAGATTTTGTCAATTTATCACCCGAAAGGAGAAGTAACACTGACAGTAACATTATATCCTCCGTAAATCATAACTTCGTACATATTGGTCAATTTTATAAGATTTGGTCAATTTATCACCCGAAAGTAGAAGTAACAGTGACAGTAACATTATATCCCCGTAAATCATAACTTCGTACATATTGGTCAATTTTATAAGATTGGGTCAATTTATCACCCGAAAGTAGAAGTAACACTGACAGTAACATTATATCCTCCGTAAATCATAACTTTGTAAATATTAGTCAATTTTGTAAGATTTTGAAATTGCAAATTGACCCCATATTTAAAAAAAATAGTTAAATTGACCCAATATTTCTAGAAATTGCAATTTAACCTTATATTGTGACATATCGTGCTCACGGCGGTGAGTATTAGCCTCACCGCCGTGAGATTGAGGCAGAGAGAACTCACGGCGGTGAGGCAAAGACTCACCACGGTGAGATTGAGGCAGAGAGTTTGGTAACTCTCTGCCTCTGACTCACCGCGGTGAGGCAAATACTCACCGCCGTGAGTATAAGAACTCATCGCGGTGAGTACTAGTCTCACCGCGGTGAGTTTGGCTATTATAAAAGCCTCACCGTGGTTCGAATGACCCATTCTCTCCTCACTCTCAAAACGCCTCGGTTCCTCTCCTCTCCTATCCTCTCATCTCTTCCGAAATTCTTCTCTCAAATTCCCCCTCCTAGCACACTCCTCTCAACTTAAGAAGCTCTATCACCCTCACCAAACTCCTCACCTACACAAACACCAAATTCCCAAGTCAAATTTCACACACAAAGCATATCTCCAACTTTGTACACAAGGTGTTTGTCAAATTGCTTGTGAGAAGTTTTCTTCTTTAATTTTGTGCAATTGATTGTGGCTTTGCTTGTATATTGAAAATATGCCGAGAACTAGGGGTGGTGGTAGTTCGGGTGCAATTACTAGGGGTGGTAGCTCGAGTGCACCACAAAAAAAGACGAGGAATTCGAAAGGGAAAAACAAAGTGGTCGAGGAGGACTTTGATAGCTCTAGATTTTTATCTATACATGCTTCAGATGCTTACATTGCCGACAAGGGGTGGAAATTCATTTCCGAGAGTTTGTCACTTACGAAAGGGAAGCGTACCCGCAATTGTACGATCAAATTGAGGAAAGAGGTTGGAATGAGTTTCTTAAAAGGCCAACCCGTGAAGTGTTTTCCAGTGAGATTGTTCAAGAATTCTACGCCAATGCCGGCTGGAAAAAGGCCGATAGCGTCGCTTCGGTTAGGGGAATCGAGTTTAAGTTTGACCCGGATACAATCAATGCCTACTACCAAGTCGAATGGCCCGTAAATCAAGAGGACGAGGAATATGACGTGGACTTAGCAGAAATGAAGAATTACCTTACTATCGACGATACTAGTCTAGTGGGTAAAATTGCTCACAACCGGTTGACAAAAGAGGCTAAAGCTTGGTCGTTGATTATGTGTTCTCACATCGCTTCCACCTCGTACAATACTATGTACGGTGATGACCGTATCCCTTTGCTTTATGCTCTCACTAAGGGGCTCAAACTTAACGTAGGGAAAGTTATTCACAATTGGCTTATGAAGACCATTCTCCGATCATCACTGAATTTGAAGAGCTTTGTTTTCCCGAACCTCATTCACGGGTTGTGTTTGATTGCCGGAGTCGATATCGTAGATGTTTGTGAAGAAATCAAGTTGGCCAGCCCAATAAACACTAATTCAATCTGCAAAACATTGAATTTAACTTATGAGAGTCCTCACACCGGCCGGGTTTACAATTATCCGGAGAACCCTCACGCCGAGCAAGTTCAAGTCCCACAACGGGTTCCCCGTGGACAAGAGTGGGTAGGACAAGAGTTGGCAGCCCTTCGAAGCAACATGAATGACTTGGTGGAGTACATGTCAAATGCATTCACTACCCTCGTTTACCGGCAGGACATGTTCTTTCGGGCGACAATTGGAGATGCCAGATTTGATGCCTTACATCCTCCCGCCTTTCCTTAGCGTCCCAACTTTCACCAGCACGCGCGCGATGTAGACGAAATGCATATTGATGAGGAGGAGGAGTGTGCCCGCTCAGCACGGGACCAGTAAAAGACGGACAATGTTATTTTTACATTTTTTGCATTGGACAATGTTATTTTATTTTTGGAATCATAATTGTGGATTTGTAGTTTTCGGACTTGTATGTATTGATATTATTGTGCTGATGTTGGGTTATGTCTGAATTGTTTAATCGCTTAGAATTGCATTTTCACCCCGTATTTGCAAAAAATACACACTAATTGATTTAACACAAAATACCACACAATAATATACAATTATTATATAAATACATTAAATATTACAAAAATTATTTTGAAGGTCTCTTCTTCCTATCATCAGGGGCATATGGAGTTCTTAAATGTTTACTAGGCCGAATACTCATTTTCTCCCTTTCTCTCGCACCCACATCATGTAATTTTTTTGACCTTCGTTCCCTTTCTCTCAAGCCCACTAGATCGTAAGTTTGAACATGATCATCGACTCCAAGATCACCATGATCGGAATTCTCTTCCGCATTATTAGCCTGAAAACGCGTATATTAAGAATTCATATCAGCATCACATATCAACATATCGAAACAATCCAACACACAATTCCAAAAATAATCCCAAGACAAGCCAATAAAAAAATACTCGGAGATCACAATAAAAAATGTATTAATCCAAAAAGCATTAAAAACCATAAATAAAAAACAATTTAATCGTCCACCTCATCAGATTCTTCATTTTCGTCTTCCTCACTTTTCTCTTCCTCTTCCTCATCCTCATTCTCCTCTTCCTCACTTTCCTCTTGCACATTCCCCTCCTCATTCTCCTCCGTACTAATCCCTCTATTTTCGAGGTCCTTCACAATCAAACTTTCAAGGCGAGCCATTGTTACATTAAGTTGCTGCTGCGTTTCCGAAATTCCTGTAATCTGTCCAAGGAGCCTCTGCTCCATCTGGACTTGATCCTGTCGAAGCCTCATCAATTTAATCGTCCACCTCATCATATTCTTCATTTTCGTCTTCCTCACTTTCCTTTTCCTCTTCCTCTTCCTCTTCCTCATCTTCCTCACTTTCCTCTTGCACATTCCCCTCCTCATTCTCCTCCGTACTAATCCCTATGTTTTCGAGGTCCTTCACAATCAAACTTTCAAGGCGAGCCATTGTTACATTAAGTTGCTGCTGCGTTTCCGAAATTCCTGTAATCTGTCCAAGGAGCCTCTGCTCCATCTGGACTTGATCCTGTCGAAGCCTCTGCTCCATCTGGTGTAACTCTGTCAGCCAGGAGGCAGGTATTTCTTGATTACTTGGACGCGGTTGAGATTGGAAAGTTGAGGCATCATGGTCTCTTCTTGGTAGACTAGCATTGCTGCGTTGGTGTTTAGAACCGACTTGGCGCACAGGTGCATCCTCATGGAGGGGTGGCCGGTTAACGCCGCCGGGATGTGCCTCTTCGTCCCGAATAATACAATAATTATCGCCAAAAAAGTCAGTCAGGCAACGATATGTTAATAATCGACTATTCGGCCTAATATCATCGACCCACCGTCTTGTAACCGTATAATAGTCAGCCTGAGACTCCACTTCATCCGGCATTAGTCGCGGGATCACAATCTAAAAAAATTAACAAAACACATATTATTTATTTAAAATATATACAAATTCATGACATTATAAAAAAAATGAGTAATAATAACTATTAACATACCTTAACTTTACCAAAGTATTCGTCCGCATCATCACAATTTGGATAATTACTGCTACCAACCGTCCAACGTAACATTCTCGGATACCAAGGAATATTTTGAGACATTCTTGATGAACAATTGGCCAATTCGGGCAAGCCTTCAATGCTCTCCAACATCCAAAACTGCACAAAAATGGTCTAAATTTAAGAAAAAAATATATAAATAAAAACATATTCAAATCGAAAATTGAGTTTACAAAATACCAGTATAAGAAAAGGACATCCATCCGCATTCCATCTATGAAAGGTCTATTGTCTTATCTCAAAATCAGAGCCAATTTTGACCAATAGTTCATCTACAGTAACTTCCCAGATTTTATTAGCCCAGCCATACCTTTCGCATATGTCCAGGTCATCACATACCTGTAATATAAGACAAATTTATATTGATAATTAGTTCTAAAAGTTGAAGCAAAATCAATTTAAAAAATTACATTTGAATTTACTTACCCTGAAAACTAACTCATCAACAACTTTAATTTCACGTGTAGGTATCAACACCGCTGATATAACCCATACAAATAACAGTTACAAAATATCATCATCTTCATCATTCACAACCAATAATCTTTTTATTTCATTTGCAACTGCCTCGACAGTTACCTTCCCCATCCCCCATCTATGAAACCTTCTGTCTCTCAGGGTTGCACCTTCTGCAATATGTTGCTCATCCTCAGAATTCTGTCTACAAAAGCGCAACCCCGACACAAGGCTAAACTCCTCCGCCCCAAACCTTATTGGCTTTCCATTGATCAAAAACCAGTACTCATATTTACTTCTTTTTCCTTCCCGTTTGCAAATTCTAAGCATTAAGTTGTGCAACACCGACCCCTTAAATTTGCATGTACCACTGAGCCGCAAAAAATTCCCAATTTGGGGGTAGTTTTCCAACATCTGGATATGATGAGGTCGCATCAACTTGACCATTGAATTAATTTCAGACCATGCAGTCCGTTGTGTGATTTTTTCTCCTAAAACCACCTTATTATAGTGGAATGGAGGTAATTGTGGAAGGGCATGCGTCGGTATTATGCAATATCCCTATAAAACAAATATGTTATTAAAACATAAATTTTTTTTCAATTTGGAGACTGGAGTTTGGTTATCAAACTCCAGTCTCCAAAGTGAATGGAGACTGAAGTTTGATAACCAAACTCCAGTCTCCAATCTGAAGGGAGATTGGAGTTTGGTTATCAAACTCCAGTCTCCATGAATGGAGACTGGAGTTTGGTATGACAAACGCCAAAAGTCAAAATAAAACACCTGGTTGAATTTTAAATGACTTTAAACTCCAAATGTTCATGGCGTCTGAAGTCTGGAGACCAGACTTCAGACGCTTCACCGCGGTGAGCAATATTCCCACCGCGGTGAGTTTATACTCACCGCGGCAAGCTTAAAACTCACCGAGGTGAGATTGGACCAGAGTCTTCTGGTCCAATCTCACCTTGGTGAGCATAATGCTCACCGCGATGAGCACATTAAAGCTCACCGCGGTGTGTTATACATGGCGTCTGGAGACTGTGTCTTCAGTCTCCAGACGCTGAAGATTTGGAGACTGGAGACTGGAGACTGGCGTTTGTTATGAACAAACGCCAAAATATGTACCCAGCTGTGGCCAAATTTTATAATTGAAAAAAAATGAAAACTTACGGTGTAAGGGTGTGGTGCTTGTTCTATGTTCATCCTCTCGTCTTCAATTTCACTTGTAATGTCGTTATTATGTGCCATTTTTTAGTGAGAATTTGAGAAGAAATTGAAGTTGGGGAAGAAGGGAGAGAGTGAGGGTTCTTACAGAGATATGAGATTGAAAGAAGGGTGAAAGTGTTTTTTTTTTTTTAATATGTGAAGTAGAGTTAAAATGAAGAATTAAAGAATGGAGGGTGTGATTTGCAATTTATTTAACTTTTAAATACCCTTTTTATTTAAATTATGTATTAAAAAAAAAGGAAAAATGCCGATGGCATTTTCCTAATTAACATATTTGGCAGTGGCATCCAGCCAAATTCTTCAGAATTTGAGGTTTTTATGTTAACAATTTAGATGGTTTGTAGACTTGACATTGATAATATTTGAGTTGTAGACTAGTTTATTTACTTATTTTCATTCTTGTTTGGCAGTGGATCTTTTGGTGAATGATTTTAGACATCTTTCACTATTTTCTGATTTTAGAGTTAGCCTGGAAGAAGTAGTTTATTGGAAAATTTACATAGACACCCCTGTAGGTCTAATTACAAGAACTTACCAACCTTATCAGAAGTTACAAGGACACTCCTTCTGCCAAAACTGTATTACATGGACACCCCTTACTGCGTTAGTGGCAGACGTTAAATGATGATGTCGTCTAACTTTTTTTAAATGTTCTTTCAAATTTACCCTTGATGAACTTCGTAATATAATTTATGATACAAGTGTTGTATTTGTAAAGTTTATTACATCACCCCTTTTCATTCGACTGTTATTTTGCTGCATCTATTTGTCAAAATTAAGTTAGGGCTTTTGTTCATCTCATCAAGACGAGTTCATATCCACCAACATTGTCAAATTTCATCGAGTAATTTTGAGAGAAATCGTTGTTCGAAATTTGGTTCACAAAGAACCCTAGATCCGAAATTTCAAACTCGGCCGCCATTTTCGGGCAGCTATTTGTTGAAATCAAGTTGAGGCTTTTGTTCTCTCCTCAGACAAGTTCATAGCCACCAACCTTGTCAAATTTCATCGAGTAATTCGGGAGAAATCGTTGTTCAAATTTTGGTTCGCGAAGAACCTTAGATCCGAAATTTCAAACTCCAATTTCTCTTTCATTTCTCAACTAAACTTAGTGATTCTTATTGCAATAGATTTCAGTGTTCAAGGGCTACAAGTTCCATGGATTAATTTTGTCCCTGGGCCTCCTGAGCTCCTCCCGAAGGGGCAACACATTTTGCGTTTAACCCTAATAGTTGGGGATTTTGGATTTTTTTATTTTATTTTGTGTAAATATTGAAAATAATTAAGGGAGTTTTAGACGTTTGACACATTCCGTTAAAGTTTACTAACTGCCGTTAATTCAAGGGATTGTCGATGTAATTTTTGATAAGGTTGGTCAGTTACTTTCTTGTAATTAGACCTATAGGTAGTTGGCAAACTTTAATGGATTTGAACACAAATCAATTTCAAAAGTTGACTTTGAACTGAGTTTCAAAAGTTATCAAACGACGAACATTATTTTATCTATGTAGGAGATGAAGCTTAAACGATATTGCATCAATCAAATTAGATATGAATATTTAGTAGACTTAATTTGGATTTTGGGCCTACTAACAACTTCTTTGTTACTTATGATTTTCATAATTTTCCTGCTCGAGTAGATTCAGTGTTGCCCTCGAGTAATATCATGGCAATTGTGAGATCAACATTTGGAACAAGTTATGAGATAATGAATCACGGACAAAGAAAACCAAATGTACTTGGGTTAGGATTGAGGCGTTTCATGGAAGATCATAATTTCAAGAAGGGTAGTCTACTCTCGAAGGATGTAATTAAATCCACTAAAACTACACTTGAACTCCAAATTAATGAAATAATACCCGAAGAAAAGAAAAAAGATAATGAAAGTTGATCATAATTCTATAGTTATCATAAAAAAAGATGAGTATGAGGATGAGGATGAATACGAGGAGTACGAGAATGAGGTTGAAGTCGAGGATGAATACGAGGACGAGATGGAGGTCGATGATGATGTTCGTGAATCGATGATAATGATATTATTGATGGTGTATATAACAGTGCTGATGTTTATGACTATGACAGTAGTGATGATGGTGGTGATGAGATTTTGAAGTCGCTTATGATTAAAAGATGTATTTTTGTTATATTCTTGTTTAATAATGTTTTTGTTTATGTTGACAATTTAGATGGTTCATTGACTTGCTAGTAGTGATAATATTTGAGTTGTAAGTAATTTATTTATTTCTTTTTAATCATTCTTTTCGTGAAAAATGGTTGGTCTGCGGATCTTTTGTCGTAAAATCTCGAAAGTGAAAGAATTTGCTTGGAGAAAGTATAATTTGATATATTTCCTCCGTCACAATTTTTTTGCTCTTATTTCTTTTTTGGGATGTCCCAAAACAATATTCCCTTTCTTAAAATGAATTTTTTTTCTTCTCCTACCCTCTTTCACAAAGTAATGGTTTGACACCACTAATTATCTACCACTAATTTTAGGAGTAAAATAGTGAAGATGTCCAAAAGTTCCTCTTTTTCAACTCCCACCTAAAATTATGTGCAAAACCAAAAGGGAGCAAAATATTTGGGACGGACGGAGTAGGTTCTTTAGGTTGTTGATTGTGAATTGTGACTGGTGATGTGGCAGTCGTTGCACAAGTTTATAATGTATAAAGCATCATTATATGCGGTCGTTGCACACATTTATAATATAAAAAACATTATTATGGGTAGTCGTTGCGCACGTTTATAATATAGCATATAACTAAAAAAAATCCTAAATTAGTGAGTACATTTTTATGTATAGTTTTTCTTAAAAAAAAAGTTCATACGTATTTCTCTCGGCCTATCGTATAGTGGTTAAATTCATTCGTATTTAGTTCTATTCTATGTCATGCTCAAATCGATTTTTTTTTCTTAACTTTTGAGAAGCACATCACTTGATATTATAAATCATGAATATTTAACACCTACTTTTAACTATAAAAGTCATTAGTTTGACACATCACATACGTTTTTCCATTAATCTAGCATTCAAATTCCTTCTAAAAAAATAATCCAAAAACTCAATTCAAATCATATCTCAAATTTTTCAAACCCACAAAACATAACATTCAATCTTAATTCAAATCATGTTCCAAATATTTTACAGGAAACCATCCAAACTAATTTTTCAAATTCAAAAACAAAAACTAAAATCGAGCGAAACCGAGACAATACCAACCCATATGAACTCGTGATTCTAGTCTCCACGAGGAGATACAACTTTTCAAACTCAAAAAAGCCCCTGATTATGGAGTAATTGACTTTTACCATGTGCATGCACTCAACTTTATCTCCTGGCCATTAAAAAAGCAGGGAACTTTCCTTTTTTTAAAAATAGAAAAATTCAAATTTCTTCACATGGATAACTGGATATTGGGGGGTAAATGCAAAATACTCCCCTGTGTTATGCTAAATTTCCAAGAAATTACCCTGTGAAATTTTTATTGTTCCAAACTTCCTTGTGTATTCAAAAACCCTGCAAAAAACACTCAATTTGTAAAAAATAGGTCGTTTTGGATCTACATATTTCAAGAAATAATTTTAAAAATAAATCACGTGAGGCTGTAGGGACCAACTTGAAGTATTTTAAAAATGGTTTTTTGAAATATGTCGATCCAAAACGACCTATTTTTTATAAATTGGGTGTTTCTTGCAGGGTTTTTGAAAACACAAGGAAGTTTGGCGCAATAAAAATTTCACAAGGTAGTTTCTTGCAGGTTTAGCATAACACAGGGGAGTATCTTGCATTTTCCCCGGATATTGGTTTTAATAAGAAGTTCTAGTTCAGTCCGAATTCGGTGAAATATAGATGACTCATAAGATCGCAAAATACATAATGAATATATAATGTGCCTTACAAACATATCTATTACTAGATAAAATCACTTCAGCTGAATACCATCAACCTAAGAACATCTTTTACATTCTCTAACCACTTGCACTTTATGATTAATTCTAACACTGTCACTGATCTGCATATCTGCATTTTCCATAACCTGTAATAAAACAATAAAGAGGATCAAAGAAATTTAGTTAATTTTTTCAATGTATGAACAAAAATTCAACAAGAAAAGTAAAACATTTCAAACAAACTTACTTGGATCACTGAAAGTAACAAGACCAGTGCCTTTAAAATCACAATTCCAGTAGTTCCTTCCATGCATATGATAGTATTCATTCATAGCATATGATGCATGAGCATGGATTTTATCAGGTACAAAACAATCACCATTTTCATAGATCTCCCTACAATCTACACCACCCGATCCACAGCAAAAATCAAGAACTGCCCCGATCACCTTCTCATCTGCATGTGGTTTAGCCACACACCACACAGAAGGACCCCTACTCATTCCCACACCAGATGATTTCTCCCCAAATCCCAATTTAGTGTTTGAACAAAACTGGCAACTCAAATCCACATCATAAACTTTAGAACCATCAGAATTAAATATCCCAAAATTCCTCTCACTTTCTCCCCCTTGTTTCTTGTTCTCATTGAACAGAGCAAACACAAAAATCTCTATACTCTCTTTAGGCTTCATGGGGGTCCCTCTACTCGACTGCGCCCTTTCGATCAATCTAGTGTTGTAAGTTTTCGCGTTTTCTGGCGTGGCTGCGGTTTCACCCTCGTCGCCTTTCGAGGGCCACCCGGATTCAGACACTATAATCTTAATAGAACGGTTCGAAAACCCCAACGAACTTATAGCTGATCGAATAGCGTCAATTTGTGCATCCAACATATTGGTGTAAATGTATCCTTTAGGATCAGTCACACCTGTACCATTGCCTAGTAATGCATATTCTAGGCTAATTGTTTTGGGATTGTCCCTGTATGCAAAATATGGATATGCATTCACCATAAACGGTGCACCCGAATCCGCTAAGAAGCCTACAATGGCTGTCATGGCGGGGAGGAGCGTGGTGGCGAAAGTCGAAGCTGACGGTGGGAACGAGGAGGCGAGAACAGCCATGCTGTGTGGTGTACTAATCTTGATTTTGCGGTCCAAGCCGCGTGAAAGAAGAACGGTATGTAAATTCTGCATTGCTTTAACTAAAGAGTTGTGATCGAGGTTATCATCGTCAGAAGTTAAGTACTCGTTACCTACGGCAATGGCGACAATGGAGGTGGCGGGAAGAAAAGGCGCGATACGGGTGGTGAACCATTTGTCCGCAGCTGAAGGGTTGGAGCTTATGTTGGAAACGTGGGAGTTTTCGACGGAAACGATGAGATCGATTCCGGTGTTTGAAAAGGATTCGAGGATTTCGGGATTGGTGTCATAAATCTTGATTTTGTTAATAAGGGTGGATTGAAGAAGCTGCGCCACACGTTTAGGTGGAGGGAGGTTGTTTCCTATGGTGCCGTAGTTAATGCCTATGCTAGATACTTTTAGCAATAGGTTGAAATGGAGAAGAAAGAGAAAGAGTGAAGAGAAGAAGAGACTGCAGGTTGGAGCCATTGTAACATAGGGTTTTGTTTTGCCTTAGATTCTTATTTATTTATACATACATAGTGAATTATTGCAACGTTATTTTTTTCTTGTATATAGTAAAATTTGAAAAAAGAGTCCCACCATCAAAACTTGATCATACTTTTGTGCTGGATACCAATTGCAGCAGGGCTGCATTTGCATGGGAAAAGTCTTGGTGTAATTATTGGTGCTGATTCCTTTTGACTAACAGCAGTAGCTCTTTAAACATACTGAAATATTTTCTGTTTGCATAAACACATTTTAAGAATAAAAATATTTGTATATACACAAACACCCCTTAAGATAAATCTGCATCAGAAAACTTACAAAATGTTACAGGTAATCCCGTCAACAAAATTGGCTCCCAATCTGAGAACATAATTTGAAATGTCTTACTTCTACACCCCTCGAACTAGTTGATATGATACATTCTCAGCCACAAGGTCTAGGAAATATCTCCTAGGTCTGATCTAATAAAGAATATTCCAGCTATAAGAATTGACTTTAAATTTGAAAAGTTTCTCAATATTTCATGAGCATTTCAATAATGTGTAATATGTTTGGGATTTGAAACTACCTTGCTACAATCCAAAAAAAATGTGACCCAATTTTGAGTTAACGAATTAAAACAAAAATGAACCCAAATTTGAACTTATAATCATTATTTATTTGAATTTGAATCAATCAAAACTCAAGATCTAAGAGTATAATTGAGCATCTAAATAGATGTGATCAGCAGTCAAATAGAAAAAAATGCAACTATATTAAATACAATTTGCCAAATAAAAAGAAAACAATAACCAAAAGAAATAGTGAAGAGAAAAAGAATAACTATATGGAACTCACTGCACATTCTTGTGTTGCTGGACAATTCACTAGCTCTGTCCCTCAGTCTCCATCATATGCATCAAAAAGTCGGCCCAAGTATCAATCGGGCCGGGCAAACACCAATGCACACAATCATTATACAAAGTCACATTCTCATTAGCCCAATGCCCATACCTACTCGGATGCCCATCGGGCCTCAACAACATCGCCGTCGTCGTATCCAAAAACCGAAATCTCTTCTTCCCTAATTCCCCTTGCCTCTCCGCAACCCTAAATTCCTCAACCTGAATCCTATACAAATCCAAATCCATCCCCTCCAAACTCGTCTCATTACTCCGAAACGGCTTTTTCCGAACGCAATTCCCGCCCTCATTCCACAGCCCGTTCTCAAAATGAGACGGGGCGAAAGTCCGCAGAAACGTTATCCCCTTGAATTTCTCTCTTCCGTTGATTGATTTAAGCGCCGTTTGGAAGGCGTGACGGTAGCCGTAGGTCATGGGGATGTCGGTGATGTTGGGGATTTCGCAGTACCGGCAGCCGACGATTTGGTGGTTCTGATAGAAGACGGAGGAGCGGGTGAACCAGTGACCGGCGTTGAGGATGAGGAAGTTGAAATCGTCGATTTGAGTGGTCCAGGATTGGTCGGGTTGGTCGAGGTAGAGGTTGAATAGACCGGTGTGTGATGGACCGTCGGTGGATCGTTCTTCGGATCGGATCAGGAATGGGCTCCAGAAGGTGGCGAGGGTAAAGTTGTAATTTACGTAGTTTAAGCGCTTGAAGCGGTCGTCGGGTGAGACGTACACGTCGATTGGGTATTCTACCTGGATTAAATTAGATAAAAAAAAGTTCTTATGAAATTAATTAAGATGTGAAAATATTACTTTTATTTAAAATAATATTGGAGAATTAGTTGTATTTAAAAATACTACCTAAGTCTCTTTGTTTCAGCTCCTTTTATTTTTAACGCTAAGTTTTTACCTAAAAGAGTTACAAATGTGAAATTTTGATAATTATATACTACTGACTTGTTAAAATTAGTGTTGACAAATTAGGGGTGCGAGAGTGTTTTTATTAAAAATAATTTTATTTTATAAAAGGGAAAATAAAATTAGCGTTGACAATTCGAGGTGAGAGAGTGTTTTACCAAAAACAATTTCATTTTAAAAAAGAGAAACTTGTTTTGGGACATTTCAAAAAAAAAATAAGAACAAGAATTTAATGCGACATGAAAGAAGTCACATTTTTTAAATTTTGAAAGCTAAAAATATGTAAATTGTGGGGCAAATTAGCGTTCATTAAAATATGTAATTTACCCCCACAATGAAAGTATGTTTATTATTTAGTCCACAAATTAAATAATTCACATAAAAAATATTTAGTACAATTGTTGCATCACGTTATCAATTATATGATATTCCACCAATGCACTTCTCACATGTGGAGTTAGATCATTAGTGGACTGCACCACGTGTACTTAATGATGTGGTACATCCATTACATTAATTAATTTCTTGAAATACATGTTCTTCAAAAATATAGAATTTTAAAAATACGACATGAGTAAATAGATCATAATAGCAATAAAAAAATTAACGAACTAAAACGAATCATTTAACATGAGAATAATGTACGTTAACATAATAATTTATTTGATTTTAAGATTATAAAAATTGAAAAAAAAAAAGTACAAGAATGAGTCGATGGATTGGGGAGGACCGAAAATGACATTAAGTAATTTGAGATTCATTCGAGTTTGATAAATAATAGTTCATTTAAGATCAACTTACCGTAAATAAGAAATAGCATTGAGTGTTTAATTTAATAAATAGTGAAGTTCAATCAAACTCCACTCGATAAACTAAAAATTTTGAAATCAATATACACTCATGTAGTAATTTATAATTCCAGAAAAGTTAGACACATCAAAATTATAGGATTTAAATCTAAGTTCAAACAATATCAATTCAAAATTATATCAACTAAATTTCATTATTCATTATTCCAGAAAAGTTAGACGCATTAATTACACTTTACGTAGGGTTTACTCAGCGAATCTAGTGCACAGTTGTAATTTGACTTCAATATTATTTCTAGATCTAGTAAATAAATAGTAATTATATTGTTGAGGTGGTGATCAGGTAATCACGTTGCGTAGATTGGACTCGATCCCCTACACTTTGTCATCTTCCTTTATTTTATTCAACTCCATATATTATTAGCTTGAATCATTAGTTGTATTGTAGTTTTAAATTGAAAAAATGGCAATATATATTTTCGTAAAATACTGAGAAAAATATTTTATTTGGGATTAATATATTAATTCTCCGGTAAAAATTTCCGATACATGAACAAAATAAGGTAAAGTTGTAACTCTATTTGCTAATTAAATCAATTCTACCACAACATAAGATGTTGTTATCCATTTGCAAACTACAAACATATATTTTCGAAATTAAACACTGTATATATATTATGATCACAAATATATAAAAACTTGAATAATTTTTTACGTAATTTATCAAATAAGAAATAAAATGAAACGGAAAATGTTAAAAGAAGTATATAATGAACATTAGTGTATAATAACTCACCCGAGACAAGAGACATATCATGGATTGCATTTGGTTCCTCCCCACAGAATCTCCAACAAAAGCCATGGATTTGTTCCTAACCATATCCAAGAACTTATACGGGTTGAAAACCGGCAACTCGCATCCATTGGGCTTCCACCTCCATTTCAAGAACCCAGTATCCGGCCTCCCATACTTCATGCAATTTTGGTGCTCATGGATAGCCCAACAAGTCGTATTCGTGTAATATGGAGCATCCGGATTAGGGATCCATTCCCCCGTGAAAATGTCGCATTTTTCGTGACTTTCCGTTAACTTGATGATATCTTCTGCACCGTTTGATGGGGGGATATATGTTGAATTAATCTTGTATAATAGTGAAGAATAATTTAGAAGTGGATAATTTAAACTTATTACTAAGAGGAGGATTGATGCTAAGGGTAGTAATATGACAGTAGCCTTTATATTTGTATTTACATTGTGGTTTTTCCTAAAGGGAAGCTCCATTAATGTTTTGGAGTTATGGCATGGCTATGATGAAAGTGGAGAAGAAGAATATTTATTGGAAATGGAAATGGAAATGATATTTCGGGCTAGATAGAGGTGGGATTCCACAATTATTCATTTTTGAAATAATTAAACGACATGGAATGATCGTGGTCCATGGTTATACAAGTAGTAAATTTTAAAGACATTAAATATTATTTTGAATTTTTTTTTTAAATGAATGAGAGACGCTTTTGTTTACATTTGTTAATTGCATTATCTGACATCTTTAACTTTTTATGTCAAAAGAGACCAATGAAACTGCGAATCTCTGATTGTGTGATGTAGAAGATATAGTTTATTTGCTTGTTAATTATGAAGTAGTTAATTAATACATAATTACAATAATGTAGTAATGTAGTAATGTAGAAGTCAAATAAATGTAGAAGTTTCGGATGAAGTCTAGCTATATCATGAAGATTCTAATAAGTATTACTCAAAATTAAAGATAAAAATTGTAAAATCCAAAAGCTTTAAATAGGTGACTTAATTTTTCGAAACATTTTTGCAGTTAATTGTTAATTTTCTTGTTTTGTAAATTAGGGTATATATGTCAATATATTGACAGTAGACCACTTTATGGGAAATTTCCAAACGCAAAATGTAAGTAATGTTTGACAAATCATGTTCTATAAGTTATATCAACAAATTAAACCCATCTCAAATGTCTTTTCTAATTTCATCTTCTTTCTCGACTTGCTTCATTCTTATTTTTATTTTAATTTTTCAATGGTTTAATTTTTTTCGAGTCGCGTCAAATATATATTATATGGGAACTTTTTCGAATAGGAATTCGAACTTGGATCGTTACTTTAGGGGTACTAGTCTAGACAAATCACTTATTGGTGAGTTGTTTCATTTTATATATGTAGCTTGCATAAAATTTGCATAGATGATTGTTTGCTAAAATTGGAAGACAAAATTTGGCCTTTATGTTTGAGCCTTTGATCGATCTAGGGAGCAAGTGAGCAAATAGTAAAGAAAGATACCTTCCTCGCTTGAAAAGAATAGTACACAAACGTGTTTTCTATTGTTTTGTTTCTAAATGGACTGAAATAGAAATAAGGGCAAACACAACTTATGGTCCTCCTTATCATTAACTTTTTATGAAGTCATTCTTCTTAAGTTTTTTTTTTCTCCGTGTTAGCCCTTACTAAGAGTTATTTGTTTCACTTTGGCCCTTTTTCAGGCTGAACACAGAGGTTCCGATATTCAGTGACCTGCACATGAGAGTATTTTTGTCCAATTGTTGCGATAGTGTAGTCCCCAACAAAACATATATTGCAGTTCACTTTAGGGTTGTTCATTCGGTGAAAACCGAACCGAAATTTCGAATAGAGTAAATTACGAATACCCCCCTCAGGTAAGCCCTAATTACAAAAATCACCCTCACGTATTGGATATTACAAAAATCCCCCTCAAGTTTGTCACCTTCTTACAATTAACCCCTTGCCCATAAAATATTCCAATTTTGCCCTTGGATGTTATTTGTATTGTTTGTAATGTCTTATAAATGTTAAAACTTCGGATCTAATTATTATATCTTATTAATTAGAAAAGAGATAAATATATATTTACTACCAGAATAATTGATAAAATTTATAATTGTCCATAAGTTTTAATAAATATTGCAAAAGAAAAGGTATTTATATATTTATTACCAATTTAAATTGTAAAATATTAAATTAAATAGAATTCTAATAATATATTTTATAAATATGAATTGTTTACACATTAGTTAAATGAATTTATTTTTTAAATTAGTAAATTTAATAAATTATATTGTATTATAAATAAGATATTTTAATTTATTAAAGTTTATATTGTATTATAAATTGAAATATTTATTGAAATTTATGCGAAATTATAAATTATATCAATTATTTTGGTGGTAAATATATGATTATTATTTTTATATTTACAAGATAAAACAATTAACACCCAATTTTTAAAATTTATAACATATTATAAACATTACAAATAACTTCCAAGGGCAAAATTGGAACATTTTAGGGACAAGGGGTTAATTGTAAGAATGTGACAAACCTGAGGGGGATTTTTGTAATACCCAATACGTGAGGGGGATTTTTATAATTAGGCCTTACCTGAGGGGGGTATTCGTAATTTACCCTTTTGGATAACCGAAATTTCGGTTCTTGATTTTTTAAAACCGAAAACCGAACCGAACATCCTAATTCGGTTTTCGGTTTTAACTGAAAAATTTCGATTCGGTTCGGTTTGGTTTCGGTTTAACCGAAATTTTATATTATTTTTATTTAATTAAAAATTATATAATCAAATATTATATCATTTATCATAAAAAAATCAAATTAATAGGTAACCATAACACTAAACATCATTAAACATTACATAAAACTAAATAATTAAGTGGTTAACCTTTAACAATCCTCACATGACATAAATTAAACAACTAAAATACATATCATAGGCATAAAATTAAAGAATTTTACAGTCTAACTGCAAAAACTAACATTTAACAATCCTCAAATAACATAAATTAAACAAGTAAAATTCATATCCATAGGCATAAAATTAAAGGATTTTAAAGTCCATAAAACCGAAAAAAAAAACTATTTGAACCAAAAATTCGGTTTTCGGTTCGGTTCGGTTAACCGAACAAAAATAACCGAACCGAACCGAAAGCCGAATTAGGCCAAATCTCAAAACCGAAAACCGAACCGAATAGCTTTGGTTAAGTTCGGTTTTCACAGAACTCATTTCGGTTCGGTTCGATTCGGTTCGGTCCGGTTCGGTTCGGCCGGTTATCCGAACGTGAACAGCCCTAGTTCACTTGACATCGGATCCGCCATGCTCAACTTGAAAAAGACCAAAGTGACACAAATAAATCTTAATAGAGACTAATGTGGGAAAAAAAATTTAAAAGGAACGATTCTGTATAAAATTAAGAGATTTTATTGAATCAAATGTACAATTGACAACTTTAAGTTTCCAGCTAATTGATATCTTTTAGAAACATGAATATTTATAAAACCTATCTAACTTCCTAACAAATATTATCATATACAAACATGTATACTTCAAATCATTTATCATTTCCAGCTATACATTCTTTCAATGCATTTCCACTACCTTCCCATCATTATTTCAAAAGGTCATTCAGCCAGTTCCTTTCTGCAGTCTTCAGCTTGACTTCTAACATCATCAATTGACATTCAGACTCCAATCCAGGTCTTATATTTCTTCCAGACTCCATAATATAAGCTCCCATATACTTTTATATTTTTCCATTTTCATATGTATCACTCCATTCAGAATTGAGATAAGGGTAAACACTACAAATGATCCTTCTTATCATTATTTTTTTACAGAGTGGTTCCTTTTGTATTTTTTTCTCATGTTAGTCCCCACTATGAATTATTTGTTTCACTTTGTTCAACCAATTTTGGGGTTGTACATACGCCCGGAAGGTTTACACATTGTTGACTTAAATATCAGTGAAATTTCGCAAAATTGACCCTTGTTACGCAGGTCATTTCAACAACAAAGAAGACCGACTAATCATGAATTATCTTATTTGAATCCAATTTTTTCACAAAAATATCAACATCAAATAATAAAACAAAAAGTTATTATTCTCTATTATATCCCTCAAAATTAATAAGCCCCCTCATAATTTCTAATTCAACAGTTTTGCCCAATTAACATAAGCTGATAAGCACACTTTGCAAATATTGCACGAAACGATTTAAAAGATTTTTCAATACTTAATGTAAAAACTGTTAGTTTTCCTACTAGATGAACAGAATTGTGAACAGTACTGACATACTTTACAATTTCAAACAACATGATTATAAAGAACCCACACAGAGTACAATTCCTTGCCATTAATTTTTGGGGAAAAAAATTGAATGAGTTACACGTGTAACCAAAATTTAACATTCAAATCAAAATCAAAATTGCGTCTAAAAATTTTGGTTGAAATCACTTAAATCAATTTTCGAATGCAGAATACAATTCAATTCCATATCATTAATGTCGCGATCAAATTATTCAATAAAAATAATAAAATTAATGAATTACCCAGTAAAAAGGTAAAAACCATTACACAAAATATGAAAAGTCTACCTATACCTATCAATAATTTTTATTTTTCTAATTTTCTAATGATCACCTACTACCACTATCTCCTATTTCCCTCTTCAACAATTCCTGCAAAAAATCATTCCAAGAATCAATCGGTCCAGGCAAACACCAATGCACACAATCATTAGCAAAGGTCACATTCGCCACTGGCCAATGCCCATATTTACTCGGATGCCCATCCGGCCTCAACAACATAGCTTTCGTAGCATCAAATAACCTAAACTTCCCTCCATTTCTCCTCCCTGCTTTCTGTGCAATTCTCAGCTCCTCCAACTGTATCAAATACATTTCCAAACTATAATCCACCAAAGCAGTCTCATTCCTCTTAAATGGACCCGTCCGCACACAATCCCCGCCCTTATCCCACTGCGCCCCCTCAAAATGCGACGGCGCAAACGTCCTCAAAAAAGTGACGCCGTTAAAATCAACGGCCTCGTTAATTGCCCGAAACGCCGTACGGAAGGCCCGACGGTAGCTGAAGAATGACGTGACGTGGCTGACGTTGGATTCGGGGCAGTAGAGGCAGCCGATGAGGCGGTCGTTGAGGTAGAAATAAGTGGGGCGGAAGAACCAGTGGCCGGCGGAGATGATGACGTAATCGAAAGATGCGATCTTAGTTGTCCAGGTGGGGTCGAATTCGTCGAGGTATAGTTTGAAAGGACGCTTATCGTCGTTCGGGTCGGTTTTTTCGGTTTTGACTAAGTAGGGTGCCCAGAACATGGAAATGTTGAAGTCGTGTTCAGTGTATTCGTACCGTTTGTTTTGGTCCAGTGGGCCCGACAAGTCTACTGGATTTGCAACCTGAAATTGGCGGGAAATGGAACAACATCAACTAAAAGAAATATTTAGAATAAATTTATTTATTCAGTTGGTGCAAATGTTCTTCGCGCAACATACAAAAAGAATAATTAATAATTGCATGAAATACATGTCAAGATATTGATACGATCCCTCGTATCGTAACAATGTTATGTTATACTTTCAAAATAATTGTAATGTTTAAGTTATCACCCTGTATTATTTTATATGCAACAGATATCAGTTTACCACTTTTGGTTAACATAAAATCCAACAAACGCCAATGACATTTTATCGTAATATAAAATCCATCCATGAAGACGAAGGAACACGTACCCTTGACAAGAGACAAATCAAAGACTGCATATGATTTCTCGCCACAGAATCACCAACAAAAGCCAATGATTTCCCCCTCACGAGTTCCAAAAACTGGTCCGGGTCGAATATATCCAACTCACATTCGTCCGGCTTCCACCTCCATTTCAAAAAACCCGTATCCGGTTTCCCAAACTTCAAACAATTCTGATGCTCTTGTATCGCATCACAAGTGTCATTTGTGTAATAAGGTCCTTCAGGATTCGGCACCCATTCCCCTGTAAATAAATCGCATTTCTCCTCATCCAACACTTTTGTCCTTATCATAACACGATTATTATTAATATTATTATTTTTATCACCATTCCCCTGTTTCTTATTTTCCCCTGTTTTCGTTATTACAGCATGATGACTCGTTTGACTCTGTTTGGGTCTTTTTCGTCTACCCTTTTCGTGTCTTTTTACGGGAACCGCCACCGGGTGGTGCACCGCCGTGTTTTCACCGCGGACGACGTCGTTAGAAGGAGGGTCTAAATGGGATGTGGGTATTATTGATAAATCGTCAAAAGATTGGGAAGCTTCTTCTAATTTTTTTGAAGAATCTTTAATGGTGGGGTAATATAATGGGATTGTTAAAAGTATGGCTAAGGCTATAAGTGGTGCAATTTTTGGTGTTTTTCTTCTTGTTTGGGGTTTCCCTATAGGAAGTTCAGAAGCTTGTAACTTCATTTTATTTTTAATTTTTTTGTTTTCATGAAAAAATTGAAGGAATGAGGAAAGTTGAAGAAGCGAAAGAGTTTATTTTCTTTTTTCTTCCCATTTACGAGTGTTGCGGTGATATCGTAAATGAAGTTGATGGTTGTCTTGGGTTGTGTGTATATGATGAGCTTTTAATTACTATTTTTGATTCATTATGTATTTGTGTTATTAAATTTGGGTAATATAGATGGTAAGTTGTTAGAAGAGGATTTAAATGGAAGGGAATGGAATGATAGGGATTGGCTTAAAATAGTATTTAGCAAGATGACTAAATGGCTAGACTCAAAAATTATGTTAAGCTACTCGGTGTTACGTACATTGAAAATAATTTGATAAAAGTTTGTTTGATTTGATTCGTTAATATATATCAAATAAGTCTGAATAATATTTTTTATATTGAATCTAAATTTGAAGTCGACTTAGTAAGTTAAAATGTGACAAAATACGTATCATGCTTCTGTAGTTTGATGCGTGTTTGGATCGATTAAAGCCCGTTTGAGCTCGTTTCATATTAAAATTTCAAACCAAAGTTGAATATTATGTTATGTTATCAGGTAGTTAACTAACGAGTCATTTAATTACAAACCTACTTATTAATCGTAGTGGTGTATTAATTAGTAAAATTTTAGAGCAAAACTCCGGTATGACATAATAGTCAAATAAATTAGGAAGTCCTATTAAAGTAAATTTATTTTCGCATATTATCACTCTCCTATGTAAAAACATAGAACAACATTACACTTATGTGTATAAGTTGAGTGGGACAAGTAGGATTTGTGTTAGAATTTTCTGATGGTCGTACTCGTACACTGGATTAGTATATGAGAATTCAGTCATAACACCTACAAAATCTTGGACCAACACAAACACAAGGAATGAATAAAGAGTCAACTTGGAGGCCCATTGTTTGTAAAACTTCACAAGCAAAGCTACTCCCTACCAAATAGGCAAATAGCACCAAATGGACTTGTTACTGCGATCCCAGATTCGAATTTTTATTGGGTTTATTGGGATATTTTCCCACTTGAGGAATTAATCCCTTGGGAAAAGTAAAAAAAAAAATAAAAAAAAAAAACCTTCCAAATAACACAATAAAATGACCACGTTTGCAGAGGAGAACGATAAAAAGTCCTGCATTTATAGATAGTAATGCTCACACAAACTAAGGGGCGATTGGTTTATAACATCCAACTGTCTATTATAGTATTATATAATTAATTAGGCTATATTACATAATCGAGTCCCTACATAAATCAATTGTTTGGTTATAACTTTGAGGCCCAAATTATGCAATTAGGTGGAATGATAAAATTCGTTTGGTTTGTAACACAATACATTTTCTAGGACACATTTGCCCCTAAGCTTAACATACATGTGTAGAATCATTTGTATTCATGCGCTCTCTCAAAAAATAAGCTTCTCTATTTTTATTTGGGTTTGTTAGCGTTCTTACGCCAGAAACAAAATTCCAAAGATTGCAGGTAATTATTTACACTTTGGCTTCTTCTATATCACTTTTGCTTTGCTAAGATTCGTTCAGTTGCCACGATAGGCATTCTCTTTGCTAATTATGACATCTCTTATACAAAATTCTTCAGATACAACTCAATAATCAAATAAATCAACATCGGGTATGCAGTTGCCACGATAGGCACTCTTTCATTACTAGCTCCTACAAACTCCATTTAAACACGTGTTCCGGTGATCCTTGGACCAATTATACCCACTTAAATGTAACAACTGAAAATACCATAAAGATTTACTAACAATGGTCAATTGCTTCTCTTTTCTCTCTTGCATTCTCAGTGAGTATGGTTCCAAAAAGACTGAAGTGAAGGGATGCTGAGCTCACCGACGAACAGGGTTTCCACCTCGCGGTACTGACTCATATCCACTTCCAGCTCTGGTACTAGGTGTAGTATTGTTCAGAGAAACATGTCCTTGAGGCCCACCTTTCTGCACGTCGTAATTAGCCCCCCTTTGAACGTCATTTCCTGAACCTTTTTGCGTATCAGGTCCTTGATGGGCATCATAACTGGGTCTAATTAGTCCCCTCTGGGCATCATAAGCAGGAGCAGCACCAGGTCCCCTCTGGGCATCATAGCCAGGTCCAGTCGGCCCCCAATGTGAATTGTAGCCAGATCCAGTCGCATAGCCAGGTCCAATTGGGCCCCTCTGGTCATAACCAGGTCCACTATGTCCCATCTGGGCATTATAACTAGGTCCAGTTGGTACTCTTTGACCATCATAACCTGCTACAATGTGTCCTTTTTTGGCATCATAACCAGGTCCTCTAGGTGCACTATGACCCGGCCCTCTAATTGTGTCGGGAGCTGCCCCTGAACTAGCAGGAGCAGATTGAGCTAAAACTTGAGGAGAATTTACCTTAGTACCGGCTGCACCACCAGTTCCAAGACCGGCAGCTCCGCCCCCACTACCCACACCCACAAGGGGGGTTTGACCCTGCTGTAAAAAGAAAAAAAGATGAATGGAGACAGCCAATTTATAAACATTTCTAAGCTATAAATCGGTTTCTCAGTTTTCCTTTTGACAAGCCAGATACTATTAGTAAAAGGAAAAGTTGATCTGTAATGGTCAAATAGCCCAAACGACAAGGAGTAGGGGAAGCGTTCTTTTTCTTTTTCAAAAGGTACAATCTGACTCGCAAAAAATGTGAGATATCCATCTTCTATTAGTAGAGCTATTTCACATTAGAGATTTATTAAGAAATCGAATTTACCTGTCCTACAGCATATGCATTTTGACCAGAGGCATAGTTCCCCATGGCTAAACTATCACTGTATCCAGCATATGGTGGTCCTGCATTTGCATTGTGATAGATGAGCTACCACAAAGTTACAAAAGCTATAATACACGCGTAAAAGAGACAGAAAATGAATCTGGAAAAGACTCTAGACCTGTTCGTGGGTCAAAGTTTGCAGTATTAGTCAACTCTGCTCTAAGCTTCTCCACCTCTCTGGACATTGCCATATAGTTCTTCTCCATCACCTGTAGAGATTCAAGGTGGTCACTGTATAACTTCTTCTCGTAGTCATAAGTAGCCCTGTACACATCAGACCCCAGAAACAAGATATCACTTTATCTGTGATACTATTATTAAATTTAAATTATAAGCAAACTTCCAAGTTGTGACATAACCAATTCCTTTATAGAGCTGAAGATATCTGCATCAGCTCTTCAGAGAACTGTACTAATGGACAATTATCAGAAAGTTCATATGCAGATGTGTAAGCCAAATACATTGAAGTACAAATGCACGCTAAATTTCTCATCAAGATGGATATATATTTTTAAACATCCTATATATATTTTCTCTAAAGGAGTCCTGCTTTTTTTTAAAAATAAAAAGAACAACTACCTGTAATGCTGATACTCCTGTCTCAAGTTATCAAGTTCAGATATTAGAGAAGGGATCTGCTGTGCGTCTGAGTGAGCCATCTGAAGGTCACGAGTTAACTGTTGCACCTTGGAAATTAGTTCCTGCCTTGCAGCAACCAAGCTTTGAGCTTCCGCTCGTGCCTGCTGCAGCTCCATTTTGATGGACCTTGCAGCTTCTAGCTCAGGCTCCATCATCGAAATTTTATCTATGATTCCTCTTTTCTGATGCTCTTTTTCAGCCTTCACATCTGCAATGTGATTATGTAATAACTGCAGCTCCTTATTGGCTGTAGCAAGATCATGTCTTAGAGTCCCATGGGTATTAGCAAGTTGCTGATTTTCTGTTGCGAGTTTCACTATCTCAATATGTTGTGCAGAAAGCTTTTGTTCCATAACTTCAGGTGGAGGCAACATTTCAAAATGCGGGAAACCACCAGGCGGGGGACGAGTCTCTGAACCATAAGGGTCAGGATGCATTACACCAGGGCCAGGAAGAGGGCGACGAAGGTGGGGAGGAGGAACTCGACCTTGGCTTGCCATTATTAGCTTCCAATTCTGACCTTCAGAACAAGAACAATCACATACAATATCAGGAAACTTATTAAAAAAATGTCGAATCCCAGTGGAA
Organism: Penstemon davidsonii; assembly: GCA_034814905.1. Classification (NCBI taxonomy): domain Eukaryota; kingdom Viridiplantae; phylum Streptophyta; class Magnoliopsida; order Lamiales; family Plantaginaceae; genus Penstemon; species Penstemon davidsonii. Next base: position 15,074,932 of record JAYDYQ010002688.1, read on the forward strand.
ATCGCTTAATCAAACCAGGTAAATCCCAGGTGGACCTATGCAAGATTATGGGCATCTCAGAAGGACTAACATCCTTGTTTTCTACTGATCGTGTTAATTTTATTTCATATCCCCTTATTAGTGAATTAACAATATCGACATAAGCTACCATTCTTTTCTTCAAAGATGAAAATGAAATTTCACTACACTTTTTGAATTTTTATTAAAATAAAGTAGAGAAGCAATAAACTAGAAAGAATTGATGTAATTTAAGGAATTGATAGCAGATATTTTTATACAATAAAAAAGTCGGCAAAAGCAGATCTACCAAACATATCATAATTTGTGACAAATTTCATGTAATAGGAATTTGTTTCCCTTTTCAGGTGCTTCTTGAAGCTGATGTTCTTTGTCAAACGATGAAAGATTTGCAAAAGAATATACCACCTCCTTTTGAACTTATATTTTTATAATACTATCTTAAATGTCCCTTCTTCACATATTTTTATTATACTAATGATGCTTAATTATTATATATTACCTTCACTCTTGGTATGAAGGCTTGCATGTATAAACATATTTCTATATTCTTCTTTTTCACCGAGGATTAGTTATTTATACTTTTTCTGCAGTCAAATTTGACATACAGATGATCGTCTCATGAAATGTAACTAGAGGTCTTTACAATTCTGCATTCAAGAAGAGTGGGGCACCTACTAAACACTATGTATTTAACAATGTCCCGATGCAGATTCCTATGAGCTCAACATATATTCAACTGATTATCCAAAAAAAAAAACATGAATTCTGAGACAATGTCAAGCAATTCATCAAACATCCCCACCTCGGAGGGATGTAAGGATATCTTCTGACACAAAAATGTCAACAAACAATCCAAGCCATGGATGCATCTAAGAAACCATAGCAGGTCCTTGTCTGACGCCCTGTTTACGGACCCATGGGCAACAACTTGGTATTACTTCCATAAATTTATATTTCCATCCTTTAAGGGACAAGTCTGCATTTTCAACCTCGTCACCCGTTTCAACACTACTATTCCTAACTGGCCATCTGTTAAATGACAAGAAAGAATTCTACTTCCCTCGCAGACCAATTATTTCCATCATTGGAGAACTTGAACAGAGTATGTACATTGTGAAGACCAAATGGCACAATGCACCCGCACATACACTTATTTGCAAACTAAGTCTCTTAGTCATTGGTAGTCATGCGTAAACCATGAGTCAAATTGAAATTGATAGAATCCCTTACATCATCTAAAAATAAAACATGAATACACTCCACTTGAATTCTCATATAATCACTAAAATTGCTTTAGGAAAAATAATAAATAAAACATGGAATATATAATCAGGTTATAAGGTGTGTCATCATCAAATGCAAGAGTGCGCAATAGATTTCAAAGAAATAAGCAAATTTATCAAATACTATCTAACAGTACTCACATAAAAAGTAAACAAATTCATAATGAAACTTCTTGTGGTTTACCTGATCGGCGATTGGATTTAAAGACGGCGGGCAGAGCCAAACACAACCCCGTCCAGCTGCCGCAGAAAATTAATACTTTTTTAGTTCCAAAAGAAACCCTAAAAATGAAATTGTGAATGACGGAAGTAGAATTACTGATAATTTTGATGGAAAACGATCCAATATTCGTCTACTAATTGGGATTTGGGAGGAAGGCAAAAACCTCAATTAAAATATAGTGCGAAAAGGATAATTCAAAGAATTTGGGATTAAATATAATTTCTACCTAGCTAGCCTTTTTTTTTAAGAATAATTTCTACTTAGCTCACTTTTAATAATTTATCCCATTAAAACTTCTAAAAAAAAAATTATCCCATTAATTAAATATATAATAATAACTATTAACGAATAATTTAAAGCAAATATTTAATTTCTATCAACAAAAACAATAACGAATACTTTATAAGTATAATAAGAAATTGGAATTAGGAAAGTACACATATTCCTGTTACACTATAAAAATAAACTTGTGCAAAAATTATTTTTTTACTTTGTGGATATATATACCATAAAACCAATTTTCAGCTATAAATCTCAAGGATTTATTACAATATATAGATTTTTTATTTGAGATAATTAGTTTGGTATATTATAATGTAAACTATACTTTCAAGATTTGGAGTACAATGAAAATTTTCTAGTAGAATACATAAAACTATTTTAATACAATACTTAGCAAGGCTCGCCCTAGCGCCAATGAGGTTGTCCTAGCATAGTGGTAATCACAGACAAAGTTGAGGTCCCATGACCAAGAGGTTCAGGGTTTGTGGGTTTTCCCCTAGTTTAATACTAATGTTTGGTAGTGATTTATTATTTGTAATTTTTTGTACATGGATAGTTATTGAAATGATTTTTGATGTAGTGATTGATTAAAAATATATTCTCAAAAAGAACATGTAACGTATTTTTCATACATAATAATTAATATTATGCTATAACAAATTAAGTTGCTGGTATAAATGAATCGAGTAAGTTCTTACATTTAGTTCGAACGTGGTAAAAAGTTTACCGACTTTGATCATGTTAAATTTTTTGGCATTAAAAGAAAGCGAACTCAAGCAAGTTCTCATAAAGCCAAATACAAGTTGAACTCGAATAGTTTGACATTTCATTTGTTTTTTGTATTTTTATTTTACCGAGTCGAGCTTCAATCGAGTTTAAAAAACTCTCACTTTATAAATGTTGTTCCAATGAGTTTGTATAACTCGAATCGAGTTTAAAAAACTATCACTCCAAGGTTTCGGGTTAGTATGTATTATATAGTTTCATACTAGTCTTGTTAAATACTATTAATTATGTAATTCATCGTAATTTGCATGTATACTCAATCGATATTTTGATGTACAATTTTTAATTTGTCGTTTCACTTGAAAGCTAAAAGAGAAGAAAAGTGAAGAGCATCTACCACTAATGTCAAAAAGCACAAAAACACAGCAAAATCAGATTTGCCTCAATAACTAATGACCTCATCATAACATATATTGTAGCAAAGAAGAAATCCAAAGTAAATTCACCTTTATTTCAAGTGCTCATCAAATCAAACAACACACTCAAAAGATAAGTAGGAAGAGTAGTAGTTCAAATTTAAGGTTTTAAAAGAAAGTGATCAAGAGCTTCACCAGCATTCAAGTGTTTAAAGAACCTAGTCTTCCTAAAATCTTCAAACATAAAAGGAACGTATAAACGAGGATTTTCCGAAGTCACTAACTCGGGTGGTGCCTCCACTATAGTTTCCTTTGGCCCCAAGAGAAAAGTAGCAATCGAAATCCGAATCCCTTCTTGCTTGCAAACCACCTTATGCTTCACATTATAGAATCTTCCATTGCTCCATACCTTTACACGAAAACAAAAGAATTTACGAGTTATTATTTACAACATGGCTTAAGTGGAAAACGATAGCAAAGAATTTACTTACAGTTGCAATGTCTCCAAAATTGACTAGGAGTGTTCCTGGAGAAGGCTCAACGGGAACAAAATTGCCTGATTTCTGCATTACTTCAAGACCGCCAAATTGTTCATCATCTTGCACTACTGTAAGAAAACCGTTATCCGTGTGTGTTCTTAGCCCATCAGAACCAATATTTTCAGGGGTGAAAGGATATTTGTTAATCCTGAATTGGCAAGGCCAGTTCTCGAATGGAACTTCTTTCAGACCAAGCCCGTGTCCTATTTTACGCCCCATGTCCTTAATAAGTTCGTGTACTGCTAGTGCATACCTTGTAATCGTCTCCCTAATTTCAAACAATTCGACATATTAGTTAGTACTCATCCTAACAGAATCAAGATTCAGGACCATCTCTTACACTCAAATCTGTATGTTTAATTCTGAGTGACGTTGAATATTTGGAGTGCCGAATATATACTAGGAGGGCATATTTGTCCCTCCATATATTTTAAGGCTTAATAACCCGAGGGAGCCAGTGTGATTCGATTTAATACACACAGGGGGTAAATTTCCAATTAATTTTTTAAGGTATGTAACATTGAACATTAGATGATTATCACGGGAGGGTAAGATGTCATTGACTCTTATAGGCTTTTACTGACTCAATAAGCTACAAGCTACAAAATATATATGAAAAAATCATCGAGATTGACTCGCATTTGGCTCGACTGAAGCCCGTTCGATTTAGCTTAGTTTAAAAGTCTTAACAGAATTCATACATGATTTTCAAACTTGATGACTAGAAAATCAAACTAAACTCGCGTTTGGCTCGACTGAAGCCCGTTCGATTTCGCTTAGTTTAAAAGTCTAACAGAATTCATACATGATTTTCAAAGTTGATGACTAGAAAATCAAACTAATAAATAACATGACTATATTAATCACTGTTCCATTCATTAATTGTCATAACTAAGATAAATCAGATTAATTAAAGCTACCACCATTTTAATTAGAAATCCTCAAAAAAAAAAAAATTCAATAAAGAAATTGATTGTACCTTTGGTGAGGAGTTGCCTCTAATTGAGTACAAAAGGCATCTACAGCTTGATCGGAGGCAATATCATAGAGACCCAAACCCTCGTGAATCGGATTAATTAGACCCGGAGATCTGTACCCACTTCCGGCGATTGCGTCAACATTACGCTGTTTGATTTCCAAAGGAAGCTCAAGCAAAGATGCTACAACTTTCTTCATCTCTTGCATGAGTGTAACTGGGAGAATACTGTCGAAATTTATAATCCTGAAGCATCCCCATTCTTCACAAGCTTTGATGAACTCCGATGCAGTAAAATCTCGCAAATCGAACACCGGAATCGCGTCCGCCATTTTCGTGATGCTTTTATTGCAGGATAAGTGTTTGGTGATATGTCCATTTGAAAAGAAAAGGCTTTCCGAATTTTAAGCACACACTGCAGACAGCTTTTCGCTTTCATGGCAAAAATTGTCTGTCTTTATTGGTACATTCATATTAGGATAATGATTTAATTTGAAGTTTTTAATTCCCATACGATTATTTATTTAGGATAATGACATGTATAATCTTAGTTTAGCTGGACAATTTGAAGTTTCTTTTATTTTTATTTTTATTTTGTAGACGAAGAAAATTTGACTAAGTACATAAATATTAATTAAATGGACAATTAGGAGTGGAGTAAAATTTAAACACACCCATGTGCTTTTTCTAAATGGCATTAAAATTCTTTTTATTAGCAAAAACTCTCTCGTATATAACAATTCAAAGACATTAAGACCCTCTCCGGACGAGGGTGTTCCACTCATTATAAGTGGAATATTCTTCATGATTTATAAGGGGAGTAAATATTATATCCCATATGTCATTTCTTCTTTGAAATATAACAAGAAAACACCATTTGAGTGTGAGTTGATTCAATCAATTACGCATATGTTCTACCACTTTATTCGCGTAGTGGATGCTCATATAATCTCTACCATTTTTTACCCACGAAATCAGCTTATATTGGATTGAATCTAAAGTTTGATCATGGATTATTATTTCTTCTTTACCCAAAAAAAAAATTAGCTTAATTATCATACTTACACATCACATAAAAATGTTATAGCATAACATTAGGCATCCAATTACAATTTCCGTAGCTCCAATAAACATCGTCATTATATTGTAAAATTAAATGGTTAAACGGGTGGGTACTTTCACAACTCAATGCGCAATCGATGTAGAGCTTCACCGGTATGCAACTTCTCAGAAACTCGAAGACTTCTATAATCTTTATACGCAAAAGGAACATACAAACGAGGATGTTCCAAATCCACCAACTCCTCCGGTGCTTCAACCAAGGCATCACTCGGCCCCAATAGAAACGAAGCAATCGACACCCTCACACCAGTTTCCTTACACATCACTCGATGTTTCACGTTTAAGAATCTCCCGTTGCTCCACATTGTTGCAATGTCACCAAGATTGACAAGAAGTGTTCCCGGGCAAGGGTCGACTGCCTCAAATGTCCCACCTCGTTTCATTACTTCAAGTCCACCAATAATTTCGTCGTCCTGGAGAATAGTAAGAAAGCTAGAGTCCGTGTGCAGTTGTACTCCGGGCGAGCCTATAGTTCCAGGAGTGAAGTGGTATTTGTTGATCCTGAATTGGCAAGGCCAATCTTCAAAGGAAATGTCAATTAATCCTAGGCCTTCTCCCATTTTATGGACTATGTCCATCATCAGTTTGTTCACTGCTTTAGCATACCTCAAAATTGTAGCCCTGATTACAATAAATTAGATTAATTAGTATGTATTTTGTAAAGAGATTAAAGACATTATCATGGTGTTTAATTAACTTGTAGTTTTTCCTTCAATCTTTAGGCAGAATTGTAGTTTTAATCACACGGGATTGAATCATCGGCGCTCTTAATCACGCATTTTATAAAATTGTACTTTTGATCTCAATTTCTTTTGAAATATATTGCAAGTATAGCCCTATTGCCCCCTTTTCCATCCATTTCTACCCTTTAGGCCCCATAAAAGAGTTTATGTTTGCAATTATGGTACCATAAACTCTCTCTGATATTTAGTGTAAAAATTACACTGACCACCTTCCATGTTTGAGAAATTCGATGATTGAATTTATTACAGTTACCCTATATGACGTTAATTTCATCAAAATAACGGTTGCAAAGGGTTATTTGTGATGAATCTATCATAGAGGTAATTTGTGTAATTTTCTTAAACAATGAGGTAAAATTGCTATTACCTAGAACACATTAAATTACTTGCAATAAATAATAAATTGCAAAAAAGAAGCAACCTTTGGTGAGGAGTAGCATCCAAATTAGAACAGAAGTCATTAACAGCTTGAGAAGAGGTCATATCATAAAGCCCTAAAGCTTCATACAGAGGATTAATCGAAGAAGGAGCCATATACCCACTCCCAGCAATTACATCCACGTTTCTCTTCTTGATTCCCATAGGCAAATCCAGCAGTGATCTGACCACCTCCTTCATTTCCGACATCAGTGTTTCCGACAAAATACTACTGTCGAAATTCACAATTCTGAAACACCCCCATTCTTCGCAGGCTCTGATAAGCTCACCGGGGAAATCTTGCATATTGATCACCGGAACTGAATCCTTGGCCTCGGTCCCCATTTTTTGACCCAAAGTTGGGAATTATTTTGATTATCAGTAGCGTAATTATTATTAATTAATTTTTTTTCTTCTTCCTGTTAGGATTGTAGCGGAGACAGGACTTTTAGAGGGATTCGTGTTGTCGGTCTATTGGTGGTGCATCTGAAATTTCATGGGCCTGTTTGTCTCGCATTTGGGAAAATTATTTCCCAATTTCTAGATGCGAGACAAACAGCCCAATCCATTTTCGAAAATTGCTTCAACAGTATATTTTTTTCGAAATTAATTTCTGAAACTATGGGCCTGTTTGCATACTTTTAAGACTATGTCCCATAGTTATTATTCATAATAATTAATGATTATATAGATGATTACGGGCATTATTTAAATGAGTTTTTTTTTTTTTCAAACTGAGTTAGATTATTTCTGCTTTGGTTTTTATTTAAACGAATAAAATTTTATTCAACTTGGTATCTTAAAATTTTCTATATTGTTTCTTAATTTTTGTGTTGAGTTAGAATTCAGTTTTAAATAATATGTCACGGCATATATTGTTCAAGTTTATTTTTTAATATATATACAGAAAAGAAACTTTTAGCCAATAAACTTGAGTCAGAATTTGTATTTTATTATTCTTTTATTAGTTTTGATAACATTCTCAAAGTTCTAATGGTGATATTTGAATGCGAGTTACTTGTATTAACAAAATTGTCTGATAAAATATATATTTAAAGGGTCATTGGTATAAGCATGGTTTTCGGGGAATTATAGATGATATTTCCAAAGTGTTATGTGAAATATGCACGAAACTTTTTTATGAAATTTTATTTGAACAAACTCTTTTGTATTTTCAGAGACTCTTTACACTCTTCATTTTGTTAGTCACTAGAACCATTAATTTTTAATTGATTTACCTGAATTACCCTTAGATATATTAATGAAAAATTACACGGGAGTTTTCTGCAAATATTCAAAATTACAAGGGCATTATGTGCAAGGTTCAAAAAGCACAAGAGAGTTTTGTGCTAACTTTAAAAAGTACAAGGGCATTATGTGCTAAGTTCGAAAAGTACAAGAGAATTTCATGCATTTTAAGGGTATTATGGTCATTTAGACCGAAAAAATTAGGGGAAAAACAAAAATTACACCTTGTCTGCGTGGACACACACTTTACAAAATGGACCGAGGGGGACGATTGAGTGTTCTATGAAAGGTTTTTAAGATGTGCAATAAAAAATTTACAAGGTAATTTTATGCAGATTTCGAATAACACAAGGAAGTGTATTGTACATTTTCCCTTTTTTCAACTTAGTTTCAATACTATATTGGGTTGGCATTTTGCACCCTAAAAAATATAGGATTTTAGCACTTTGCACCCCGACTTAAAAGTTTTGACACTTTGTATCCTTGAAATACAGTTCATTTGGCAATTTGCACCTTAGAAATATTATTTTTGGCATTTTGCACCCTAATATTCTCCTTTGAAAAAAGCCCTTGAATTTCGTCGGTGGAGAGATAAAATGGTTATTTTCAATGTACTACAATCAAACATAGAAAAAAAAATTATTCAAGTTCAGTCTAAAAAATAATCATTTTGTAAATAGACACTGATTTGTATCAGTTGTCATATTCATACAAAATTATACAATTATTTTATTTTGTTTCCAAAAATCTTCTACGCGATATAGTCTACAAATCTATAATTATTTTCTACTATCATGTCAAATTAATTCAGGAATTACAAAAAAGAAAAAAGAGTTCTTACCTAATTACTAATAGCTTAGTACGTAATTTGTTTAAAATTAAAAATGTGCCAAAATTTTAAGGCGGAGTGTAAAGTGCAAAAAAGTTATATTTTCAGGGTGCAAAGTGCCAATAATATATATTTTTAGGGTACATTGTGCCAAAATCTAAATTTTAATGGTGCAAAATGCCAAGAAAATTCGAAAATGACTATTCTACCTTCCTACAATGAATTATCTCATCGAAATACACATTAGGGTGCAAAGTACCAAATAAATTATATTTTTAAGGTGCAAAGTACCAAAAATTTTGAGCTATGACAAATAACCAAAACTCCATATTTTTAACGTGCAAAGTGCCGAAGCAGCCAACACCATTGAGTCACACTTTATTGAGTGGGATTTTGTCTTTTCTTTTTTCTTCATTTACAACGAATTCACAATTCTTAAAAAATATATTTATGTAATGGGTGATTTACAATTGGAAATTCTTAGATTTAGTTGGGTCCAAGTGTAAGTTAACCTTATGTTTACATAAGTTCATGTTTTGAACTATAAGTCTTTTTTGTCTTTCTAATTATCATTAAGGCTGTGTTTGTAATCTCTAGCAAATATTACATCAAAAGAAGCTTATAGCTTATAAACTTAATATAACTTATTTTGAAAAAAACTAAAACTAATATCTTAAATACTAATTGCAAAAACTCATAAGCTGTTTGCAAACATAGCCCAAGTCATTATAAAAGAAAAGTTAATTTTTTAAAATATATAAATAAAACGTATCTATATTGCTCTAGCGTATAACATTTCCATTAGAACCTGACAAAAACCCGAGTGTAAATAACTTAAGGGTGAATTTGACCTAGCGATTCGAAAATCAATTATAGAAGAATTAATTTTACTAATGTAGATTTTAACAATAATTGATTATAATAAAATTCAATTATAAAATAATTGCTTTTGATTAATAACTTTTGCAAAAGTAACACTTTAGTAGCTTCTGAAATAAGTTAATTTTTAGCTTCAGGAGATCCCGAAAGTGATTATGATATTGGGGGACAAACACCATCAAAATCACGATTGACTAGCAGTTTCTATTATTGAGCCAAACACTTCAAAAATCACAATGAAAATGTAGAAGTGTTTTTAAGAACTCCCACCGCTGAGCCAAACTCACCCTTAATAATAAGTAAATAAATTGGATCCTCTCAATTCTTTTTATCTTGTTTAGTGTATCAAATTGAACTCAATCAAATCTTTCAAATAATCAAACGTTAAATTTTAATTATCAAAAAATAAAATATCAATTCTACTTATGTACAAGTACTTGTAAGTTATATACACACAAATTCTTTTTTTTTTTTTTTTTTGAGAAACTAGTACTTATATACACTTAACACAAACAATTTTTTACTTACTGAACTTAATACGAAACTCGACTAAATCGATATATTTTCAATCTAGTTTGAACTTATCCCAATACACTTAACACTGAATCATTTACAACTTCACTCAAGAATGGAGCCTACACACACACATACACATGCATATTTATCTAACTTCAAACCAATCTCACTCCCATTTACACTCAATCCTCTCTGCATTTCTAAAACTGAAGTTAATCAACAAACTCCCATCCATTCTCCTCAACATAAAACTCTCCATCAAAACATAACAACCAAATCTTCTCCACTTATTACCACTTTCAATCTCCGTTGTACCAGAAACTCTCACATCACCCTCCCCATCAAACCATCCTCTTGTTTCCTGCAACCACCTCATTTTCTCAACAATGGCAGAATTCAAACCAACATTCACTCTACTCCTAAACTGTTCTTTAACCTTAAACCAAACAAACCCTCCCGGATCTCGTCCCCCATCTTTCTCAGCTTCCATACCTTGTACCAAACAAAGTAATCTCCTCACTCTTGTATTCAAAACAACAATATTGGTCCCATTACTTTCATTTTCACAATAATATATCCGTTCCCACCATTGTTTCAGACTCAACTCATAGAACAAAGATTTTTTCATTTGTTTATCTACCGAGCAGCTTTCTTCTTTTACGAAGACAAAAGGGCAGTACCATCTTCCGAGAACAATTGGATTTGAACGTTTAGAGTGCAGTGGGAAATTGAGTTCGGGGAGGTTTGGTGTGCTGGAAATGTTAAGGCCTTGAGATTCTCGGAGGTGGAGTTTGAACGAATGAGAAGTGTAAACTTCCCATCCGCCTTTTCTGAGAAAACTCGGTGGATAACCATCCCATTCTACTGATTTGGCAATGAAACCGCCACTGTGATGTGAACGTATCTCAAATTGTTGATATCTGTCTCTGTAATCAAACGGCCTCATTTGATCCACACTGACACTGTTAAAACAACAAAATCCCATCTCTCCGTCTCTAGAACATGCGTATGCTTTCCTACAAAAGTAGAGAAGGTTGAAAGTAATTATATTAAACTTCGGATCAACAAAAAAAAACTGAATCGCAACTATTTAAATAATGATGGAACAGGACTGCAGAAATTGCCTCTCATATAATGAAGTATGAACTTAAAAATTTAATAGGCTTGACAAAAAAAAAAAAAAAACATAGGGTTATAAACATACCCTTTATGTCTTCCCTTGGCTTTGATAATATAGTAGCGATTTGAAGAAAGGGGCTGATCAAGAACAGGTACGAGCCAAACCTTTGTTATGCTTGGCTCCTCACGCAATGATGAGTGGACCACCTGCAAAATCCTATCTTGAGGGAATGGCAGCCTTTTGATTTGGTTATTTCTAAATATCCCACAGCAAAAGGAATCCAATGCTTCTGAGTCTTCATCTGTAACAACTAGATGGCCTGATTGTAGACCATCTGGTTGTGGCTGCACCGAGAGAGCACCGGGATATTTACGATAGAGTGAACGAGGTCTTGTGACGTACATCTCTCTCTCTCTCTCTCTCACACACACACACACACACACACACGCACGCACACGCACACGCACACGCACAGGGTTTTCGGAATCCTACAATCTTCTCATAATCAAATGACTAAATACAAAAGTTTGCATCAGATAATCACACTAAGGTACTAGCTAGGAAAAGATTAAGTACACTCGACTAAGGCAACAGATTAGAAGTATATAAATTTTTCTTATAGTTGATGAACAAGTCAATTTGCAGTTATTTTCAACTTTAATTGCAATGCATGATTGGCTTTGAGTAAAGACAGTCTCCCAAAGTCATTTGCTTTTGGTCCACTTTATCTTTATAAATCTTTAAATCACACTACAAAATGCTGATATACATTAGCACTTCATAGCCTCTTTCAGACTTTCTTTAGTACAAAAAGGAAAACCACTATCTAAAGAAGCACTTTGAAAATTTCACAAGTGACACTCAAACTGAATAAAGTGGTTGTTTGTGGGTTATCATGTTGGTTATCAAATGTTTCATATAGATGCAAATGAATTATGAATATAAATTTATACCATGCAACAAATACATGAAAGAAGAAAAAATCATCAGATTTTGCAATAAAAAAAAGTCAAATTAAAAAAAGAAAATTCCAGAACCCTAGGATTGAAAGCACAAGTTCGAATTACAACTATTCCTCCTCAAGAATAAGTAAAACATAAATGAAATCCCAAATACATAAGTGAGATTATAACTAAAAGATGTTAAAAATAGCAAAATTATAGCTGGAATGCTATCACTTCCACATTTGAGTTAATTAAAATTCATAATATTCTAATTCATAAAGCCCCTAATCAGCATATCAAATAAGGTACTACTCAGTTTGAGAATATCTTATTAATATTTCTTTATTATTTATGTGATGCAGCTTATGTTAGAAACTTAGACCTTAAGAAACATATTTATGATTCCCATCATTTCACTTCCAGAGAATCTCCCTAGACATCCTCTTGCTGCTGCAATCTCGTTAAATTCAAAAACGGAGTCACCTTTAAAAGAAGAGCCCTGTTTGCCTTGTTTCTCGTCTTCACTTGAATGATCATCTGCCAACTCTTCACCAGATTTCACAATCGGAAGTGGGAAGGGGTCAAGAGAAGTTTCTAGAAGATGTGATTCCCCACCTAAAGCAGCAACAAAGTCTTTTAAACGACACAATGTAAACGGGACTGGTTCAAAGCTGTGGTCGCCATATTCAACTGGAGTAGAGTGATCTCCAGTTACACAAATATAATACTGAAAAGCTCCGGTTGATTCTGCTTGCCAAAGGAGCTTAGCCAGCTGTCCTATAGCTCTATCGACAGCTTCCAACCCTTTAGCTTTGAAGATGCTCGCTTTATCATGACCAGCATCATCTATTGCCTGCAATTTTAAAGATAATATGTTTGAATCTCAAGGACATCTCATATCAAAGTATTCAAAAAATGAAACAATTGTAACCCTTCGAGAAAATTATTGGAAAACTTGAAATATCACAAAAATGAGTAAAAACTGAATGGATGCATCAGTGTGTGTGTGTGTGTGTTATATGTGACTGAGCTTTTGTAATAAAACCACCTTAATATGAAGGAAACCAAAATCATAGCCATTAGCATGGCCAGGTTTATGTTCATCTTCCCCAGGTACGAAGACATTGGGGCATGACTGTATGGGAGCTGAGAGGGCTTTGGCTATTGCAGTTGCTTTAGATGTTAACAGAGTTCTGTAGTCTCCTGTGGCTCCTGGAGCTTCTAGAATATCAATACCAAGAGACATACCCAATCCAGCAATAATCTTGGTAGGAGCAACCATGCAAGGAAGTAAACCATGTATTTTTGCAAACTGAGGAACCTGGATTATGTAATTGTCAGATTAAAATCAGTTTATTTGGCAAACTGAAAATGAACTAAAACTGATGTTTCAATCAAAATTAGAACTGAAAATTTGGTGAGAATACCTAAGTTACAAAATGATTTACCTCAATTCGAATGCCACAACCTCGTAAAAGGACGACATTAGCAATTGTTTTTCCTTCTGCAGCCCTTCTTGCATTCAGTGGATGAGCAACTAAAATGCGAGATATCTCCTTTGATAACTCGTTAACAACTTCAGCCGTGTTCTTGGCTTCATCAGAATCATCCAGAGGTTCAGCTTGTAAAAGTAGGCGGTTATCTTTCAATGGGTCTGTTCCTGATATGTTTCCACTTAATTTTGGTCCTTTGACAACCACCCCACACCTGTGCTCTGTTGCATACCTAAAAGAGATTATTTATCATAAGCTCAACTGGTACCACAGTAAAGCATTATCTCTGTTATGCTTTAAATTTTTAGTACATACACCATATGTAATTTTTTAAACCAACATTGAAGTATGCAAAGTTAATACGCATGATGAAGAAGAGAGTGAATTGCATGTAAAAGAGGATGCACCTGACTCTAATTTCGTACTGAGGAAAAGAGGGTAGTTTCATTCCATCCAATGCTGCACATAGAATAGGCCCTTCTTCTTCAAAATGCCTATCAGCCCTCCTGCTGGTAACTACTCCAGTATTCTCATCCAGGGTTGCAAAGTTCGACTGAAATAAAATAGAGGCACTCACTGAGCACCAATCAATAAGACCAAAATATTCTGGAAAGAATGATAAAAAAGTATCTTTAGTGGAAGATAAAATTTTATGAGTACATCTATAGCATAATCATATTTTCTTAAAAGAGACATATTCAAAGGTGGCCAAGTTTGGGGGGATGAGTGCTCACCTGTAATATGACATCGGAATAAAAGATATAAAAATCCGACAAAGATTTCTTAAATACAAAGAGGTCAAGAAATCTCTGGAGACAATAATGTGTACCTTATCATACACCAATGTCATTAAGTATCTTTAATATTTAATCCTGTTTTCATCAGTTAAGCTTTAAGAAACCTAATGATTAGTGACAATTGCATTTACGCCTCAAATATGGTAAGAACGACAAAAAGTAACAAAATTTCCAATAAATTGCAGAAATTTTAAAGCTATATTAGTGTATAACAATACGAATTCCACAATTACCATATTAAATTTCTACACTTAAACTCAAAGATATCATAAGTAACTAATACCATGATGAGTTTTAAGAAGTAAAATGAATGTAATATAAGAAACTGAAATCATAGCACAAGATGGCAATATCTTGTATATTGAGTAAACAGCAAGCATGTACCTTGAATGCGATATCTCCTGGTGACATCGCCAGCCCAGCCCCCATTGACTCAAATGCACCTCGGCCTCGATAATAAACCCTAGGGTCATAACCCAATAGAGAAAGATGTGCAGTATCACTTCCACAAGCCAAACCAACTTCAACAGGATCCATTAAACCATTGATTCCAGATGAAGCAATGAGATCCAAGTTATGTATGTTGGCTATTTGCAGTGGAGTCCTGTAACCAAACCTCGGCAGAGATACATCTCCCAATCCATCAACTAGCACAAAAGCAACCCTTTTCTTTGGCTCCTCTGAGTTAACCATTTCTCCTTAATTATAACACTAAACCTTTACCCAACTTGGTAGGTTCGCCTGTAAATGGATGCACAAAATTAGAAAGACAGTTTAGGGGTTCATTGGTTTAAGGCAAGGCCGGCCTGACATATTACGGGGCTCTAGGCGATATTTAAAATTGGGGCCCTCTTTTACAAATTAGCTGATATTTTTTAGATGCAATCGTAATATATTTTTATGATATTTCATTCTTAAACTTTCTCTTAACAAAAGCAAATACTACAAGTATTGTGTGTGTATATATATATATATATATATATATATATAGATATTGAAAATTCAAGTATCATGAATATAGTTATATAACAAATGTAAGTTAACAAATATAATTTTTTACTTGTCAGAATAGTAAATAGATAAAATATGAAAGTATAAAATTTCTGCTCACACTACTATCTCTAGGGCTGTGCAAACGGTAAAACCGAACTGAACCGTACCAAATTCGTTATACCAGCTGGTTCTGAAATCTCGTACCGTTTGCCAAACCGAAAATTTCGGTTTGGTTCGGTAAATTACCGATTCAGTACGGTTCGATTTGATCGGTACAAAAAAAACCAAAAAATTATTGAATCAAAAATAATTTATCTTGAATACATATGTAAATAATAATATGCTTCCTACCACTCTAACCATCCAATGAAGTTGAACAGAAATTATAAAGAATACATCAGAGACCCCCTAGCCTCAGTCCCCTATCCAAAAATTACTTTAGCATCATTCAAGTTTTTGGGTTTTAAATGCAATTAGAACCCAATTTATTAAGAGAAAATCAGAAAGAAAAAAAATTGGGCATTTAGAATTTGGACTGTACCTCTGTAAATTACAAATCTGGGCCGAGATAGAGACGGTGGAGGCGCGATGGGAGTGGGTGGTGCGGCGGCGCGGTTGGATTTTGAATTAAAGAAGAAGAAGATTTGGGTTTTGCTCTGGGTCGGCCGTAGAAGAAGAAAGAAGAGTGAAGGGAAGCTTTGGATTGGAAATTTGGAACGCTGTTTTTACTTTTTAGGAATTGGAATTAAAAACAAAAAAAAAAAATTTGGTACCTGATCCAATCTACACACCGTTTTAATAAATTTACCAAATATTGAAAATCAAAATTTATAATGATTCGATAATGGAGCTCATATTGTATATTGAATTGAAATTTTGGTTTGATATATTGTACATACGGTTTATCTGGATCGTGCAAAACCTTAATCTTAGGGGTGTGCATTCAATATAACTAAACTGTACCAATTTTTGGTATCTTGCCTTACGAGGTAGTTTCAAAATTTGTACAGTATGTCAAACCAAACTATTCGGTTCAATTATCAAACGGTTCAGTCCGCTACCAAAAAACCGAGATGTGTATGTAGTTTTCAGTCTTCTTTGTAATAAATTAATACTAAAAACTATAGTTAGATTCAAACTCGTTGAATCTAAGTTACATAAAATTCTAAATTTATTATTGATGCAAAACAATAATATATCATAATATATTTTTTCCAAAATACTAAGACACAATAAAAGAAAAATAATTGTACTATCAATTAGCATATTCTCCCTCCTTTTTTTTGTAATAAATTAATACTAAAAACTATAGTTAGATTCAAACTCGTTGAATCTAAGTTACATAAAATTCTAAATTTTATTATTGATGCAAAACAATAATATATCATAATATATTTTTTCCAAAATACTAAGACACAATAAAAGAAAAATAATTGTACTATCAATTAGCATATTCTCCCTCCTTTTTTTTACTATCAATTAGCATTTTCTCCCTCCGTTTTTTTTATTCGCTATGGAGGATTGCACAAATATTAAGAAATGTAATAAATAACCATTTTTTAAGTAAAAGTCCCAAAACACCCTTTTAATCAAATAATCATAGCATTAATAAGAAGGGTAAAATTGGTAGAAAAAATTAATTCTACATTGATATCCTAAAACGATAAATAAAAAAACGGAGGGAGTAAACTTTATCATTTGACACCAATAATATGAAATAATCACATTTACATAAATTAGCTCAACATAGCTTACATAACAAACACAAGGAAAATTTCAATAGAATGTGTACTGTTAATCGAAAAGTTAATTTGATAGGTTAAATCTATTTTAATGTCGCGCTCCGATCATTGTCCAATACATAACACATTAATGTTAATATAATATGATGTAGGTAAGGAGTGGAGCAGACAAAGCAGAAATATATAGCCGATAAAGATATCTAGGACATTCTTTTTGCATATACATTGTTTTAGATTATGGAGTAAAACATTATATATATATATATATATATATATATATATATATATGAAAAGTCTCTAGAGCATCAGTATTAGCTACTAGATCAAGATATCTAGGACATTCTTTTTGCATATACATTGTTTTAGATTATGGAGTAAAACATTATATATATATATATATATATATATATATATATATGAAAAGTCTCTAGAGCATCAGTATTAGCTACTAGATCAAGTTGATTTTCACCGTCTATTTGAGAATGTGGTTATATAAATAGGGGAATACCTTATTTGAAAATTATTCAAGTTTATTACATTCTTACATCTTATTTGACAAAAAAATTATCAAAAAGAAAAAAATTGAAAGACATTTACATTTTCAAAATTTATTTTTGAGGCCCCTCTATAGTCAGGGCCCTAGGCAAGGGCCTAAAATGCCTACCTATAGAGCCGGCCCTTGTTTAAGGATCTCATAAAATTACCATTTTTTTTCCTAGTATCAGGATATTGATCACTGGTACAGTAGCATCATGCTTACTAACAAATTATCTCTTTTCAAGGAAAAAATAAATACAGTACCTAGCTTCTCTTCCTCTACTTTCACTCACAATAATCATAATCTTAAACTTTTGAGATGCCGCAATTAATAGCAAAAGCCCCCAAAACACAGAAATTTCAGGAATTTATGGACCGTTTGAAATCAACCAAGCAGCTTCAAGTAAAAACAGAAATTCACCTAATTTCAGGAAATCAGTATCACGAGTGATTCACATACCTGCTTGATAGTCTGCAATTGTAATCGACCTTATTCCGATTCCCCTTTTTTCTTTTATTTTATGGGTTTTGAAAATCAAGTGATTAGCCTTCAAGTTTCTCACTCACGGCCACGCGGTAGCGTCGTTCTACTCCAATTTATTTTGTTCCAAGAACTATACCTTTTGTTCTTAATTTCTCAAATTTTATGTTTTATTCGACTTTTGTATTATTTAAATTGTTTTAAAGTTTGATTTGATTGTTAAATGACTCGAATTTAATATTTCACAATATTAATTTTTAATTTATCGAATTAAATTTAAATTAAATTTTGAAAATATTAAATAAAAAATATCATTCAAATTTATTTAATATATACGAATCGAAAACTCACGATTATCGAGTAGTTTGATTTGTGTTATAAAACTTAGGATAAAAGGGATGAAATTGTTGTGTAAGCAAAGTAATATGTAAAGGGAGATATAAGATTATGTAGTTGTTCTTGTTCTTATTCTTACAAAATGATGAATGAACTCACCTATTTATAGGAGTTCAAGATTACACATGTTATACAAAGAAGAGTGATGGGTGCCTTCATACATGTCTTACAAAGAAGAGTGATGGGTGGCTTCATACATGTCTTACAAAGAAAAGTGATGGGTGGCTTCTCATGCATTGTGATGCATGGCTACTCAACAAGTTGTAACACTTGTATATGTCTATAAACTTCCACAAGTTCTTCCTTTGCCACACTTAATCTTGCTTTGACACATATAGAGATATGTGTTAATTCCTTATGCAACCAAGTGCAAGAGTATTGTCTTGACATCATACAACTTGTAAATTGCAATGGCATCCATAACTTAAGTTAAATTTCATAATACTCCCCCTTGGATGCCTATTGCTTCTGGAGTATGCCTCGTTCAAACCTTGTCAAGAAAAACCCATTGGGACAAAAACTTGGACGAAGGAAAAAGAGTACATATCCATATGGGGCTTATAAGCGTGTAACACTGCCTCGTTAAAACCTTGCCAAGAAAAACTCATTGGGACAAAAACTTGGACGAAGGAAAAAGAGTACAGTGTAAGTGTCGTTAATTACACGCTCCCCCTGATGCCGACATGAGATCCACAAATCGCCGCATTCCAATGTTGTAAACCATCTTTCTGAATGATATAGTTGGCAATGCTTTAGTGAATAAATCAGCAAAGTTGTTACATGACTGAATCTGAAGCACTTCTATATCACCCTTTTTCTGAAGCTCATGGGTAAAGAAAAACTTTGGTGATATGTGCTTCGTTCTGTCTCCTTTGATATATCCATTTCTTATTTGAGGAATGCATGCGGCATTGTCTTCATATAATGATGTTGGTATATTCTTTGTTGAAGGCAACCCACAAGATTCTTGAATATATTGAACCATTGATCTCAGCCATAAACATTCTCGACTTGCTTCATGCAATGCCAAAATTTCAGCATGATTGGAAGAAGTGGCTGCTAGAGATTGTTTAACAGATCGCCATGATATTGCAGCGCCACCACAAGTAAATACATACCCACTTTGTGATCTACCTTTGTGTGGATCAGAAAGATAACCGGCATCTGCATAACCCACTACATGTGGGTCGGAATCTCTAGAGTAAAATAAACCCAAATCAATCGTTCCACGAAGATAACGCAAAATATGTTTAACTCCATTCCAGTGTCTTCGTGTTGGTGCAGAGCTATATCTTGCCAGCAAATTAACTGAGAAAGCGATATCTGGCCTAGTACAATTTGCAAGATACATCAAGGCTCCAATTGCACTTAGATAAGGTACTTCAGGACCAAGCAATTCTTCATTTTCCTCCCGAGGACGGAAATGATCTTTCTTTATATCCAAAGATCGGACAACCATGGGACTGCTCAATGGATGAGATTTGTCCATATAAAATCTCTTCATAATCTTTTCTATATATGCCGATTGATGAATAAATATTCCAGTTGATAAATGTTCGATCTGCAGGCCGAGACAAAACTTTGTTTTCCCGAGATTTTTCATCTCAAATTCTTTCATCAAATAGTTTGCGGTCTTTGTGAGCTCTTCAGGAGTCCCCACAAGATTTAAGTAGTCCACGTATACCGCAATAATGGAAAATCCATTCTCAAATCTTTTAATGAAAACACATGGACAAATTGGATTATTAACAAATCCTTCCTTTACGAGATAATCACTGAGCCGATTATATCACATCCGGCCAGACTGTTTTAATCCGTACAAGGATCGTTGCAATTTAATTGAATGCAGTCCATGAGACCTTTGATTATGAGATCCTTCAGGGATTTTGAATCCTTCAGGGATTTTCATATATATATCACTATCAAGTGATCCATATAAATATGCGGTAACCACATCCATGAGACGCATGTCCAGTCCTTCAGAGACTGCAAAGCTAATCAAATACCGCAACGTGATTACATCAATCACAGGGGAATATGTTTCATCATAATCAATTCCAGGTCTTTGTGAGAATCCTTGTGCAACAAGTCGTGCCTTGTATCTCACAATCTCATTTTTCTCATTCCGTTTTCGTACAAATACCCATTTTTACCCGACCGGTTGCACGTTTTCGGGCGTGCGAACTATCGGTCCAAAAACTTTACGATTTTCTAGCGAGTTAAGCTCAGCTTGAATTGCATCTTTCCATTTTGGCCAATCATTTCTATGTCGACATTCATCAACCGATATCGGTTCGGGATCTTCGGGATCCTTATTTATAATATCTAGTGCGACCCCATATGCAAAAACATTGTCTACAATTACTTTCTTTATATCCCAGTTTTCTCGGGTATTTAAATAATTCAAAGAGATCTCTTCAAATATCGCCTCTTCAGGAGTATCAGTTTCATTTGCCTCTTCCGGGGCATTTCTTAATTCAGACTGATCAGTTATTTTTTCTATAGCGCTTTGTGTTGAAACAGTTTCCTCTCCAGGAGGAATACATACTTCTGGTATCTTTTTCCTTCGAGGATTCTTGTCTTTCGCACCAACCGGGCGTCCACGTTTCATTCGTGGTTTTTCATATTGTCCTGCAGGGACATGTCCTTCAGGGATGTCAATCCGTGTTGGTGCATTAACAGCCGGTATATAAGATTTTGTTATTTTCTTTGTATCAACGAATGCATCCGGCAATTGATTTGCAATATTTTGTAAATGTATAATCTTTCTTACTTCTTGCTCACAATTATTTGTACGTGGGTCATAATGAGACAAAGATGGCACATTCCATTTTATTTCACGCCGTTCTTCAGGAACAGGCTTCTTATCTCCCCCTAACGGCGGGAAAACTGTCTCATTAAAAATACTATCAGCATATCTTGCTTTAAACATATCACCCGTCAGGGGCTCAAGATATCTGATAATAGACGGGGAATCAAAACCAATGTAGATCCCAAGTCTTCTCTGTGGACCCATTTTTGTTCGTTGTGGCGGTGATATTGGAACATAAACCGCACATCCGAAAATTCTCAAATGAGAAATATCAGGCTGCTGGCCTGTCACAAGCTGCAATTGCGAATACGCCTCGAATGAACTTGGTCTAATCCGGACCAGTGAAGCAGCATGTAATATTGCATGTCCCCAAACAGAGGTGGGTAAATTTGACCTCAAAAGTAAAGGTCTAGCAATTAATTGCAACCTCTTTATAAATGACTCAGCCAGGCCATTTTGGGTATGAACATGTGCAACAGAATGTTCAACATTAATTCCAATTGACATGCAATAATCATCAAATGCCTGAGATGTAAATTCACCGGCATTATCAAGACGGATCGTCTTTATCGAATAATCAGGAAATTGTGCCCTTAATTTTATAATTTGAGCAAGAAGCTTGGCAAAAGCCATTGTACGCGTTGACAGTAGGCATACATGAGACTATCTCGAAGATGCGTCTATTAGGACCATAAAATAACGAAAAGGTCCACAAGGTGGATCTACAGGCCCACATATATCTCCATGAATTCGTTGTAAAAACATTGGGGATTCAACATCAATCTTCATAGGAGACGGTCTGATGATTAATTTCCCCTGTGAGCATGTCATACACACATTTTCTTGCGCCAAAAGAATCTTCTGGTTCTTTAAAGGATGCCCGCTTGAATTCTTTATTATTCGACGCATCATAATTGCTCCCGGGTGGCCAAGTCGGTCATGCCAAAGCGAGAAAAGTTTTGAATCATTGAACTTCCGGTTCAATACAACATTTGATTCAAAAATTCTTATGGTCGCATAATATAAACCCGATGAGAAAACTGGGAGTTTTTCATTTACATGCTTCTGGCATGAAATCATGGATGTGATACAAATATATTCCATATTCCCTTAATTCATGGTCTCAATATGAAATCCATTCAAACGTATATCTTTGAAACTTAACAAGTCTTTTGGATTTCGGAGAGTACAACGCCTCTTTTATCAAAATATTTGTACCCCCGGGCAATATTATATTGGCTCTTCCGAAACCTTCAATTAATTTTGTAGTACCACAAATTGTACTTACATTAGCCTTTGCTAATTTCAATTTTGAGAAATATTTGTCATCTCGAAGAATCGTGTGTGTGGTTCCACTGTCAACCAAACAAATATCTCCATTGTTCACGCTCACATCAACGTTATTTTTCATTTTTTTCTATAACATAAAGATAATGCGATATAAGTTAGAAAACATGCCTTTTATACATTGGTCAAAATTTGTATATAAATATATATATATATATATATTCATATACACACAAAAAAAAACATTAAGATACATAATACAAAATGACAAGTTCATTTCCTATTGCCATCAAGTAATTCATTCTGGACTTTTTCATTGTCGTCATAAGCACTGCTGGGCTCAATGAGAAAATCGGCAACATCCAAATGAGTGGTTTCAACTGTATTGATAAAATTAGCTTCTTTTTCTTTTTCTTTTATAGAAGCTTGATAAAGATCAACAAGATGTTTTGGCGTACGACAGGTACGAGACCAATGTCCTTTAACTCCACACATATAGCAAGTATCATTTTTGTACCTTTTAGTACCCTTCGCTTTTTCATATTTAACACCACTATTGTTTCCCTTTGAGTGGTACGGTGCAGTCCTTTTATTAGGACCACCTCGGTTCCTTCCAGAGCCGCCACTATAACCACGGCCGCGTCCACGACCACGACCACGACCACGATTGTTTCCATAATAACTTGCATTCACTTCTGGGAATGAAGTATTTGCATTTACTTCTGGAAATGCTTGGGAACCGGCAGGGTGGGAGTTGTGATTTTTCATCAACAATTCATTATTTTGTTCGGCCACAAGAAGGCATGAAATCAATTGAGAGTATTTCTTAAAATTCCTCTCACGATATTGCTGCTGCAGGAGCATATTAGAGGCATGAAAAGTAGTATACGTTTTTTCTAACATATCTTCATCAGTGATATTATCTCCGCACAATCTCAATTGAGATACAATTTTGAACATTGCGGAGTTATACTCATTCACTGTTTTAAAATCTTGCAGCCTCAGGTGCATCCACTCATATCGAGCTTTTGGGAGTATCACACTCTTTTGGTGATCATATCTTTCCTCCAAGCTCTCCCATAGGGCAGCGGGATCTTTCATCCCAAGATATTCAGGTTTAAGCCCTTCATGGATGTGATGGCGAATGAAAATCATAGCCTTTGCCTTTTCTTGTTCGGTTGCCTCATTTCCTTTTTTGATAGCATTTCCGAGGTTCATTGCACTCAAATGAATGCCAACATCAAGAACCCATGTCAAATAATTCTTTCCGGAAATGTCAAGGGCAGCGAACTCGAGCTTGGTGATATTTGCCATTTTTCTATGTCATAAATATAGTAGGTCCAAGCCGAAAATATACTCAAAACTTCGGGTTTGAGTTTTTCGCCTAGACTTTCTTTCAAGTCTAAGATTTTCGAAGCTTTCTTTCAAGCTTAAACTTTAAAGCTTTATTTCGAGCTCAAAACTTATTAGGCTTTCTTTCAAGCCGAAAACAATTTGTTCATATTCGAATTTCAAGTTATTTATACTACGTATAATAAAGTATGCATATTAATTCGAATTTCAAGTTATTTATACTACGTATAATAAAGTATGTATATTACTTGTTTGTCAATTTTAATCCTTTCGGATAGAGGCAAATTGTTACTTTCCTCAACCCTTTTTTTTTCGTCAACTTCTGATGGATGCCGTGTCACCTACAAACGTTGTAAGCACGATCCGAACGGTCAGAATGAAGAGGCTGGTGTGAGGAACCTTCGATTTCAATTTGAGGATGATCCAACGGTGGAAATGGTCGGAATGAGTGAAAAACAGAAGCCTTTTTGTGCAAATCCGAAAATCTGCCTTTCGAATTGTTTGCCTCATTTATTTCTTGTTTGTGTGATATATTTTAGTGGTCAAGCTAAACTTCGGGAAATCGAGTTATGGAGCAAATTCGTGCTGATAACGTGTTATAAAACTTAGGATAAAAGGGATGAAATTGTTGTGTAAGCAAAGTAATATGTAAAGGGAGATATAAGATTATGTAGTTGTTCTTGTTCTTATTCTTACAAAATGATGAATGAACTCACCTATTTATAGGAGTTCAAGATTACACATGTTATACAAAGAAGAGTGATGGGTGGCTTCATACATGTCTTACAAAGAAAAGTGATGGGTGGCTTCTCATGCATTGTGATGCATGGCTACTCAACAAGTTGTAACACTTGTATATGTCTATAAACTTCCACAAGTTCTTCCTTTGCCACACTTAATCTTGCTTTGACACATATAGAGATATGTGCTAATTCCTTATGAAACCAAGTGCAAGAGTATTGTCTTGACATCATACAACTTGTAAATTGCAATGGCATCCATAACTTAAGTTAAATTTCATAATACTCCCCCTTGGATGCCTATTGCTTCTGGAGTATGCCTCGTTAAATCCTTGTCAAGAAAAACTCATTGGGACAAAAACTTGGACGAAGGAAAAAGAGTACATATCCATATGGGGCTTATAAGCGTGTAACACTGCATCGTTAAAACCTTGCCAAGAAAAACCCATTGGGACAAAAACTTGGACGAAGGAAAAAGAGTACAGTGTAAGTGTCGTTAATTACACGCTCCCCCTGATGCCGACATGAGATCCACAAGTCGCCGCATTCCAATGTTGTAAACCATCTTTCTGAATGATGTAGTTGGCAATGCTTTAGTGAATAAATCAACAAAGTTGTTACATGACTGAATCTGAAGCACTTCTATATCACCCTTTTTCTGAAGCTCATGGGTAAAGAAAAACTTTGGTGATATGTGCTTCGTTCTGTCTCCTTTGATATATCCATTTCTTATTTGAGCAATACATGCGGCATTGTCTTCATATAATGATGTTGGTATATTCTTTGTTGAAGGCAACCCACAAGATTCTTGAATATATTGAACCATTGATCTCAGCCATAAACATTCTCGACTTGCTTCATGCAATGCCAAAATTTCAGCATGATTGGAAGAAGTGGCTGCTAGAGATTGTTTAACAGATCGCCATGATATTGCAGCGCCACCACAAGTAAATACATACCCACTTTGTGATCTACCTTTGTGTGCATCAGAAAGTTAACCGGCATCTGCATAACCCACTACATGTGGGTCGGAATCTCTAGAGTAAAATAAACTCAAATCAATCGTTCCACGAAGATAACGCAAAATATGTTTAACTCCATTCCAGTGTCTTCGTGTTGGTGCAGAGCTATATCTTGCCAGCAAATTAACTGAGAAAGCGATATCTGGCCTAGTACAATTTGCAAGATACATCAAGGCTCCAATTGCACTTAGATAAGGTACTTCAGGACCAAGCAATTCTTCATTTTCCTCCCGAGGACGGAAATGATCTTTCTTTATATCCAAAGATCGGACAAACATGGGACTGCTCAATGGATGAGATTTGTCCATATAAAATCTCTTCATAATCTTTTCTGTATATGCCGATTGATGAATAAATATTCCAGTTGATAAATGTTCGATCTGCAGGCCGAGACAAAACTTTGTTTTCCCGAGATTTTTCATCTCAAATTCTTTCATCAAATAGTTTGCGGTCTTTGTGAGCTCTTCAGGAGTCCCCACAAGATTTAAGTAGTCCACGTATACCGCAATAATGGAAAATCCATTCTCAAATCTTTTAATGAAAACACATGGACAAATTGGATTATTAACAAATCCTTCCTTTACGAGATAATCACTGAGCCGATTATACCACATCCGGCCAGACTGTTTTAATCCGTACAAGGATCGTTGCAATTTAATTGAATGCAGTCCATGAGACCTTTGATTATGAGATCCTTCAGGGATTTTGAATCCTTCAGGGATTTTCATATATATATCACTATCAAGTGATCCATATAAATATGCAGTAACCACATCCATGAGACGCATGTCCAGTCCTTCAGAGACTGCAAAGCTAATCAAATACCGCAACGTGATTACATCAATCACAGGGGAATATGTTTCATCATAATCAATTCCAGGTCTTTGTGAGAATCCTTGTGCAACAAGTCGTGCCTTGTATCTCACAATTTCATTTTTCTCATTCCGTTTTCGTACAAATACCCATTTGTACCCGACCGGTTGCACGTTTTCGGGCGTGCGAACTATCGGTCCAAAAACTTTACGATTTTCTAGCGAGTTAAGCTCAGCTTGAATTGCATCTTTCCATTTTGGCCAATCATTTCTATGTCGACATTCATCAACCGATATCGGTTCGGGATCTTCGGGATCCTTATTTATAATATCTAGTGCGACCCCATATGCAAAAACATTGTCTACAATTACTTTCTTTATATCCCAGTTTTCTCGGGTATTTAAATAATTCAAAGAGATCTCTTCAAATATCGCCTCTTCAGGAGTATCAGTTTCATTTGCCTCTTCCGGGGCATTTCTTATTTCAGACTGATCAGTTATTTTTTCTATAGCGCTTTGTGTTGAAACAGTTTCCTCTCCAGGAGGAATACCTACTTCTGGTATCTTTTTCCTTCGAGGATTCTTGTCTTTCGCACCAACCGGGCGTCCACGTTTCATTCGTGGTTTTTCATATTGTCCTGCAGGGACATGTCCTTCAGGGATGTCAATCCGTGTTGGTGCATTAACAGCCGGTATATAAGATTTTGTTATTTTCTTTGTATCAACGAATGCATCCGGCAATTGATTTGTAATATTTTGTAAATGTATAATCTTTCTTACTTCTTGCTCACAATTATTTGTACGTGGGTCATAATGAGACAAAGATGGCACATTCCATTCTATTTCACGCCGTTCTTCCGGAACAGGCTTCTTATCTCCCCCTAACGGCGGGAAAACTGTCTCATTAAAAATACTATCAGCATATCTTTCTTACAGTTTGTTTGTCCTTTGGGTTTCCGCCATGAATCAAAAGATAAATATTGGAGGGTTTTTCTAAGGATTGTAGCGGAGAATTTGATAAATGTTATAAAACTTAGGATAAAAGGGATGAAAATGTTGTTTAAGCAAAGTAATATGTAAAGGGAGATATAAGATTATGTAGTTGTTCTTTTTCTTATTCTTACAAAATGATGAATGAACTCACCTATTTATAGGAGTTCAAGATTACACATGTTATACAAAGAAGAGTGATGGGTGGCTTCATACATGTCTTACAAAGAAAAGTGATGGGTGGCTTCTCATGCATTGTGATGCATGGCTACTCAACAAGTTGTAACACTTGTATATGTCTATAAACTTCCACAAGTTCTTCCTTTGCCACACTTAATCTTGCTTTGACACATATAGAGATATGTGTTAATTCCTTATGCAACCAAGTGCAAGAGTATTGTATTGATATCATACAACTTGTAAATTGCAATGGCATCCATAACTTAAGTTAAATTTCATAATAATTTGGACTTTGTTCCTACTCATGCTAATTTATAATTACATTATTTTATTTTTCTTACTCTACACTAGTGTTTGGCAATGTTTGTAAAGGGGTGCCTATTCTTGGTTCATGAGCTAAGTCAATTTACCTTCATGTAAAATATATAATATTCAATTTATTTTTTTATTTGAAAATAAGCATTTTATTCCTTTGTAAAAAATTTAAAGGAACAATTTATCCATTTTAGCCAAAGAGTGTAACTCACTTGCCAAAACTGTGAGTGGGCACGAAAAATGTTTTTGTAACATAGGGGGTAAAGTGCAACATTTATCATAACACAGAGGGTAAATTATCACATTTATCATAACACGGGTGTTAAAAGTGTCACATATAAGGGGGAGTATGGTCAATTCGTATTTATTTAAGTACAAAAATATCATGGAGATGTGTGAAACTTATATAAATTTATAGGAAGGTAAATTGCTCTTTTTCAAATCATAGGAAGGTAAACATTAAACAAATCACAACAGAGTAAATTACCATTAACCCCTTGGTTATACACCAACAAAGTCGTATAAAATTATTGTTAGAGATGTGCTTAATACGTCGAACGTTGGGTGATGATCATCTGTTACATTTTGGTGTCACATGTTTGTGTCACGCATAGATCCACAAACACTTGAATGGTGGATCTCTCACGTGACACCAAAATGTGACACTAAAGTGTGATAGAGAAACATTTTCCATCCAACGCTACATTAGAATAAATGTGAGACCTAAAAATTGAATACCTTTGGGGGGGAAATGATTTTCTCTATTTGCAATTTTAAATTAATAATTTTCTTGGGCAAATTCTATTTATTTTTACGGCTAATATGCCTTTTTGTTTATACTCATATATTTAATTTATTGTAATACAAATCAAGTTAACTAATTTGTTAATTATTTGTTAATTTATAGGACTATTAATTTAGTAATGATATTTTTATTTTACCAAGTCTTTGTTCGTTTTATTACCAATATTTTAATATCTTCAGAAGATCAATTAGTGTTTTCTTTATCACGTCACATTTTATATAGCGAAAAACGATTAGATCGAGTTGACTTAATGTTTTAAAAATCGGATCATACATTGAATTGATGACTTTAATGTTATTGATAAACTAGTGTGACGCAATTATATACAAAGTAATAATTTAATTTTAAACTTTAAAGTATATAATCAACCATTTAAAAAAAAATCAATTATTATCTAACTTTTCCAAATTATCAGCCCTTCCTTCACCTCGAGGTTCCTTCGGAGGGACTATTGTTTGAGGAAGAGTCGTGGGGTGCAGGAATGAAAGAAGCCCTATTAAAAATTTCCCTTTTCTACTTTTTTTTTTTATCATTGGTTCAAACGGTTTTTTTCTTCACCGGTTTATTTTGGTTTGGTTTTGGATTGTTGACTAGACCGGATAAGCAATCGGTTACTGTATAAATTGGTAAAACAGGTCGGTCTGATATTTTTAAAACACTACTTGAGTGTCGTAGGTTCTTTATGAAATTAGGGTGAGCACGGGCAGGTTTGAGAAGTGTTCGGAATTAGAGACACGGATATAGTAAATTTATGGATTGACACTTTCAATCCCAAACCCACCTCGTAATAATTCCGGCCCCGGTTTCGGATATCCAGATTATTACGGAACGGAACAGGACATGATTGCGGGTTTCATGTTTTTTTAAATACCAATTCTCCACGCACCTAACAAAGTAAATTACATAATTATTTTTTGTCTTTTTCCTTTTTTATATTATAAACAAACTCACTTTTTATTAATTATTTACATAAAACATATCGTCGTCCAATCAATTATTTCAATTTATAAGTGTAATCTAGACAATTTAAATGGAATATTAGGTTAAAGTTGAAAAGTTATTTATTAAATATGTTTAGTTAATTAATTATTGTCTTGTATTTAATTAATACTAAGTAAAGTGTACAATAAATAATATTAAAAATATATAGGGGGTTCATGTATTCATAATTGGAGAGGTCAATCCCAAACTCCTCATGTATTCTTATAATAAAATACGGATTTTTCAAGTTCGGGTATTCAAACCCAAAATACCCGTCCCCTTTGAATTTAAAAAAAAAGCGGGACGGGCAGGTTTGCGTTACCCAAACCCAACGCCCACCCTTAATGCAAATAGTATATGATGATGCTTAATTCCCTTTTGCACCCTGAAAATATGCTCGTTTTCCATTTTACACCCTCAAAAAAATTTAATAGCAAATTGCACCATGAAAACCATAGCTTTACTTTGAACCTTGCTTTTTTTTTTTTTTTCCGGCCATTTGACTTGTTGCGGAGGAATTTTTGTACATTCCCTTTAAACATTGCCCCTACTACTCTCCTCCACCGCAATAGTAAAATGAGTTATTTCTCTCCATTGTTTTCCACCAAAAATCAAGAAGACCATGATGAAAATGCAATTTTTGTTTTAATTTCTTCTAGAAGAATACGATATTGAGAAAAAAATTCGGAACGCGATTGATTTTTAAGATAACTTCCATTTGCGCCTCATAAAAAGAAGTAGAAGTTAGGTTAATGGATCATTACCCTAATGGTAGAAGGTTTCTCTATATGGTGTGATGAAACGAAACCAAAAAAAAATTAAAAAAATGGATAACCTAAAAAAGAGATAGAATTGAAAAAGATTCAATGGCAACAAACACATCTACAGCAGCCGATGTGAAATTTATATTTCTTATGGCCCCGTCAACTTCACTCATCCTTTCTTCTTGAAAAAATAACATATTAGAGGGTTTCTAACTTCAATCTCATGTTTTTCAGTAAAAAACGACGACGACATTGTTCTGGATTTAAAGCTTGTCAAGTGAAAACATAATCTCATAAACATTAGCTCATATATTTGGGAGATTTCAAATAAAACTATCAGGATTTTTATTGGAAAATTTGTCAATTTTATTCCAAACATGATGTTAATTTTGGAGAGAATGGTTTAATATTTAACGGGAATAGATCATATGGTCAAAAAGACAACCAATGTGCAAAGTGAAGGGAAGATATAGTTTTCAGGGTGCATTATTCTATTAATTTTTTTAGGGTGTTAAATATAAAATGAGCCTATTTTCAGAGTGCAAAGTGAAATTTCCAAAGTTTTACATGCATGTTTTTGTAGTTGACCACCCATAAGCACAATGTGAGCACAAACCCCATGAAATATTGAAAACGGTTGCACTTTGGCCCCTCAAATGATTTTAAGACAATTTTGTTGACCAAAAAATCCACATGTGTTTTCTAAGGGTTAATTAGTTTTTACATCTCCTACCCTTTCAAATATTTCACTAACACACAATTTTTCCTTTCTTTTATGACCAAAAAATTCTTTTTATTTTAGTTAGGCTTTTGATTAATTCACAATATGTGAGTAAAATGTATGAACGAGTAAAAGTTAATGTGACTATTCTTTAGAAACACATGCAATGCGCACATGTGCATGGTTTTAATATTTCAGGGGGCATAGTCTTCATTTTGTAAATCTAGCTGGTACAGTGTATACACATGTAACTTTGAAAGGCTGAAGTACACTTTTCTCTTGTTAATTTGATAACACAAAAACATTAAGAACTTCTTAGTAACAAAATAACGTACGAGAATTGCATATGATGTACCATGTCTTAAAACACATGTGATATAATGTACCAATTAAATGATGATTAGGATAAAAATCCATCACATTTTCAAAGCTCAAGCACCGCTACAAATTGTTTGGAAAAAAAAAAGTTGTGTAGTCCTCATATGTAATATGGTGCAAACATATTAATTAAATTAAGTATCTACTAAATGATGGAAGCATTTCAAATTTCATTGTGCATTCACAAAAAGTAAAATAAATATTGATTTATTAATAACACGTCGTGTGCAACAGTTACACAACGTAATTCTTTTGAATTAGAAACTATTGGATCTTCTCAAATTAAGGTTGTCAAATGGTCGGATTCGGCTAGGATATGTCCTAACCCAGATCCACCTTCATTTATTTCTGGTCGAATTCGGATTCGGTCGAATTTCAGATTCCACTTTCATAACTATCCCCAATATTCTCTATAACAAGTTTGTTCACGTTATATTTTCATTCAACTTAGTTCACTTTTTCATATACTTTTTCATAATTCACCGAGCTCCAACATTAAAAAAAAATCAACTCTTGACACATTTGACAACTTGTGCCAAGTGATTCAAAATATCATGTTGGAAAATGGCACTGATATTAACTAATCAAAATTAATTTATGTTGCTAGGAAAAATTATGCATAAAAATGAGAACATGAATAAAATATTAACTTATGTACATGTCTCATTAAACTTATGGTAATATATTATTAATATCAGTGAGAGATATTATGTATATAAAATATTTTATTTGTTATCGTATTTGAATCTTTACGAATCAAATCGACATAAATTTATATTTGTTTCATGTATTTCAGATTGGGGATCTTTTTTAATTTGGCCAGATCTATTGAATCTCTAATCGGATAATAATCCTAATAATTTGGGTCAAATTTGAACGAGATTTGAATTAAAATCCCCTCCATTCGATTTTCTTTATATAAACTTTAACATATACTATAACTATATATTTTGGGGCTAAAATTATTTTTTTACTCTTGATATGGTATAAATGTTTTGAAGACATTCTAGGGCAAGTTGAGTGAGTGTAAATACAACATTTTGTAACAAATCAAGTGCTTGAAATACGATCAAATGTGGTCAGTATTTAATCGATCTTATCATACTTCTCCCCTAGCATTAAGCTTCAAATTCTTTCGCCGATGGACTTGGTAAATACAAATAACGTACTATATCCTATTTCAGTTAGCTAGCATGTGTTCCTACTATGCGTGAAATTTTATTAAGGGAAAAGGATAGAACTCAAACAATAGAAACAAACCACTTCATCATATTTAACTCTTCAAACATATTACCATTTCAATGTTTACAAATTCACTTGTAAACAAGTAATTAATGAATTAAGTATCCTTTATTAGTCACTTAATTTCTAGCTCTTTTGTAATGTCCATAATTAAATAGTTTAATAAGTTTAGTTAATTTTTATGTAAATGGTTCATGTTTGACATTAGTTGAATTGCTTTGTTCATGATATTGAATGTGAATAATGAGTAAAATATTCTACCCATCACATTGGGGAGTAAGAAAAATGCTTAGCGGCGTATTTGGCATTACAGTCGGAATGGAATGTTTTTGGTCCGTAATGCCTAGCAATGAAAAGATTGTAACAACATTTTAATATGCAAGTCCTATGAGTTGTTGAGTTGTGGGAGAAAATTAGAAGTTTTTAAGAATACTTTAACATGTTTTATTATCGAACTTAGACAATTTCAAATGAGGTGTTGACCTATTTTTTTATTTATATTCACAAACAGATGATGAAGATCAACTCGATGTAATGTGGAGTGATATTCTAAAAACTTTTACTATATATATTTTGTGGACATATCTAGAATGTAACTTGATTCAGTGATGGGTCAAACTACGATTTTTAATATTGATTTACATAAAATTTACAAAAACGAACCAAAACTACTTTTTGGTATCGAACTGAACTTTTCGATAACCTAACCTAATTATTCAGTTTGGCATACAATAAATTTTTTTAAAATTATCAAACCATTCTAGATATGGAAAATTGGTACGATTTTACTGAACGCACACCCTAAAGATTGAAGGGCATCTCTGTAACAATTTTTTTAGACCCTTTGTAATATAGTTACGAGTTGGGAGAGCATAATCTACTTCTATATTATATATTTACTGATTTTGACAAGTAAAAAAACAACTCTATTTTACATGTGTTTCAAAATTAAATATTATGAAAACAACATATTGCGTTTGAATTTCAAGAAAAAACTAACTTGATTTGTTATTTTATCCATCTATAACATACACCTAACATGTCGGGCCAACCCTGCTATTCATACGCTTCTTATCTAAAAAACACTAAATTTTTTTATGATAGAAATCCATTAAGCTAGGTCTAAAATGAACGAAAGACCCGTTAAATTAGATCTCTCAACACAACTCGTAACTAACTAAGCTAAAAACCTTATACCATCAAATTAGGCCATTTAGTCAATATATGCACTCTTCTATATATAATTAATCAAAACCAATTACATTACAAAGATTTCACAAAGCCTAAAGCACCCCCTACATCACATAGTGTTCATTGCTAATGGCAAGCCAAAAACTCCCCCACAACCTCTCTTACTTCTTCCGCCGCCTCAACTCCACCGTGCCCTCCTACACAACCACCGCTGTCCCACCGCTAAAATCCGCCGGAAAACCCACCTCTTTCAGTTTCCTCGGAAATTCCAAAATCCCCATTTCCCCCCTCCCCAACCTTGAAGATTCCTCCAACATAGTCAAAACCGCCGGAAAACCCAATATTTCCTCCGGGAAACCCAACACCGCCACGGACCCGGTTCTGAATCTTCATGATTCGGAGAAGCTATTTTCCTCTGTTTCGACCCCGAAATTGATTAAATCATCTATTACACTTCAATTGGCTTCGGCCGAGCCTATGGTTGATTTTGGAATGTGGGTAATGAACTCCAAATTCATGGAGATTCCAATAATAAGGAAGATGATATTGGATGTGATTGAATATACTTTTTATGAGCATTTTTGTGCAGGTAAAAATTTAAAGGAGGCGGATAAAACTGTGAAGAGGTTGTGGGATGGTGGATTAAGAGCTATGTTGGATTATGGATTGGAACATGCTAATGACAATGATTCGTGTGAACGGAACTTGGACGAGTTTATTCAAACTATTGAGTCGACTCAGACGCAACCCATTTCCCCAGTAAGTCAGTTATTTCTTCTGAGTACGCTTTGGTAAACCGATCAAATTAATATTATCGAATGCACCCCGCCCCGTAAATGACATATTCATGAAATATGATATGTTAAGAACACAAGGTATGCCCAAATCAAATATGGATGTAATCACTAAGTCTAAGTCCCGCTTGTTCGGATTTCTAGGAATCAGTTTTATACTTTCATTTTAAATTTTAAACAAATAGGAGTAATACTTTTCACCCTTCGAATTATTGTTTTAAATTTATGTCACTCTCACACAAATAATCAAACAAACTTTTAATTTAACATTTTTTCAAATATATGAAAATAAAAAAAAACCTCATAAAATTTGTAAAATCTTTTTAATAAAACCCAAACAAAAGGGCCATAAGTTATTGTACATACATAAAATTGATAAGTATTTATTGATTAACAAATCAAGATTCTATCAATTTGTTATATAGGTTAGCTTTGTTGTGGTGAAGATTACAGCAATTTGTCCTCCAATCCTACTGAAAAGAATAAGTGATCTACTCAGATGGGAATACAAGGACACATCCTTACATCTTCCATGGAAGCTCAAAACATTTCAAATTTTTGCTAACTCCAGTCCTCTTTACCACACCACCAAAAGACCAAAACCCTTAACCATTGAAGAAGAACGCGATTTCCAATTAGCTTATCAAAGACTAACCAAAATCTGCCAAAAGAGCTTACAAGCAAACATACCTTTACTAATCGATGCAGAAGATACAGCAATTCAACCCGCAATCGATTATTTCACGTACTCGGCAGCAATTCAGTACCACAAAGACGACGAGCCTTTGATTTTCAACACGATTCAAGCTTATCTGAAAGATGCAAAAGAGAGACTGGTAATAGCAAAAAGAGATGCGGATAAAATGAATGTGCCGATTGGGTTTAAATTGGTGAGAGGTGCGTATATGTCGAGTGAAAGGAAATTAGCGTCCTGTTTGGGTGTTGAGTCTCCGATTCATGAAGGGATTCAGAACACTCATGCTTGTTTTAATGAGTGTGCGGATTTTATGCTCCATGAGATTGCAAATGGGTCGGGTTCGGTCGTTCTAGCAACCCACAATATTCAATCAGGTAAATATTTTAATAATTTTTTGTGTTTTGTTGTGATGATGACGAAAATTTACAAAAAATTTGATTTGTGATTTTTTTTAAATTGCACTTTGCCCTTTGTTATAAAGTCCTTTTGCAACCCTAACCCTTTGAATTAAAGTCCTTTTGCTAATTACCTTTAACCATTTTGTATTTTTATTTGCATTTGCCCCTCAACTTTTCAAATTTTGCAACTTTTGTCCATTTGGTAGTAGGCACACGTCCAGATGATGATTGAATACTAATAATCTTGTAAAAGAAAATTTCACATTTATCTCTCACTTCCACTTTTTTATTATACTTTACTCCCTTACATTTCCACCATTTTGCAGTTCACTCCCTAAGAATCACCATTGGACTGCCAAATATTGCAAATAACAACAACATAGAAAGCTTAAGGGGGTAAATGTAAACAACAAAATGCTAGGGTGTAAAGTGCAAAATTATCAAAAGTTAGGGGGCGGAAAAGTGCTATTTCCCCCAATCTTTCCACCACTTTATCCCTTCAATTTCAACCATATGTTGTATGTAATTCACTCCTTGACTTTTTCCCATTTTAAAGACAAAACTATTGGGAGTAAAGTGCAGAATTAGTAAAAGATTGAGGTGCAAATTGCAATTTTCTCAATTCTTTCGCCGTTTTTGATAAGATGATTATTAATTTTAAAAATGCTTAAATTTGTATGATGATATTTAGGAAAATTGGCAGCTGCTACAGCAAGTAACTTGGGAATTGAAAGGGATAACCCAAAGCTTCAATTTGCTCAGCTTTATGGAATGGCAGAAACCCTTTCTTTTGGTTTGAAAAATGCAGGTTTTAGGGTTAGTAAGTATTTACCATTTGGTCCTGTTGATCAAATTATGCCTTATCTTCTAAGGAGGGCAGAAGAAAACAGAGGTTTGTTGGCTACTTCATCACTTGATAGACAAATGATAAGGTAAATCTAATTAAAATTCTACAATTAATTAATACTATATTGTAAGTTATAAAAATCACTAATTTTTGTTTGTGTGTATGTGCAGGAAGGAATTAATTAGGAGACTAACATCAAAATAGATACAAGTTGGAAGGACATAATTTTTTTTTGTCAGGTTTATCGTTAGGCGATTGTACATATGTTTTTCCAATTAGATCAACAAATGGTTTGTGTATTCAACGGATGTATAAATGAAAAATGAATTATTTGTTGT
Organism: Penstemon davidsonii; assembly: GCA_034814905.1. Classification (NCBI taxonomy): domain Eukaryota; kingdom Viridiplantae; phylum Streptophyta; class Magnoliopsida; order Lamiales; family Plantaginaceae; genus Penstemon; species Penstemon davidsonii. Next base: position 15,112,322 of record JAYDYQ010002688.1, read on the forward strand.
ATCTATTATTAATTCCATTAAATGAACTTTTTTTTATCAAATTAGTTAATAAACCGATTTACACGTATTGAGCTATTGATAGGAAAGTTGTTGTCCAATCTGAATTGGCCAAACATATTCAATCATCAAGCACGTGTATTGCACTTGTTTTGTAATTGATCACTTTTCCAGGAGTTATATTCGAATCTCAAAACAACTGTATTGAATTTGCCATTAGTTACTTTGAATTTTGTCAAACCCGATCTAAGTAAGAGTTACAATACAACATTGAGCAAAAAAGGAGTTAATGACAATTTATCCCTATGCGATATGAACAATGTTCAATTTACCTCCATGTGAATTGAAAAAAAAAAATTTATCCCCTTATAGTAATATTATAAAAGTTTCACACCACCTCCTTGATATTTTCAAACTTAAAAAAATACAAATTGACAATGTTATCCCTATGGGGGAATATACTATAGTTTGACCCAATCAACTTATAAATGTGACACTTTAATCCCCTGTTTTATGATAAATGTAGTATGTTTACCCCATGTGTTATGATAAATGTGACACTTTACCCTTATATTATGATAAAAGTTACATTGTTATGATAAATTTGAGTACTTTAATCTTTCTAAGTAAAAAATTTCATGTTCACTTTCAATTTCAAAGTGTGTGATACTCTCAATTGAAAGAAGGTAAAATTACATCACATTTGAGTTCGTGTTCACAATATATCATGCATAATGCTAGTAAGTAATATTTATATATATTTGTAACGTAATGGATAATCATAAACTTGTATTATCATACATTTTATAGTGTATTGTGATTTTTTGGGTACTACACTAGTTTATCTATTGTAGGATTTTTGTTTTAGTTTATTGCAGATAAATTGTGATATAATTTTGACAAAAAAGGCCAAAGTGACCCAACTTGTCGCTATTTGCTAGAGACAATTGTCTACATGCACCTTAGGATTTAATGAAATTACATAAATATTCCATTTGGTTACAACAATAATTTAAACATTTCCCATTTCCTATTTTTGTGTTTTCTGTTGCTGGTATCCTTTACCCTGTCACATCATCCCTAAAATTTATAATAAAATATCATTTTACCTTTGTTGACTATATTTTATATAGAATTACAATAATGACCTAAACATCACATGACGACTTCCTAGGAAGTTTGACATGAGACCACAAAGTAGTGGTGGGTAGCGGTATATGCGTGAAATAAATTTTTTTATGTTAAGCATAAAGTTTTTTATTAAAAAATTTACATTTGGAGAAGGAAAAACATAATGCAAAGAGGAAAAAAATATAACATGTACATCATAAAACTCACGTAACCTAAAAATAGTCTTAAAATCAATATAAAATAACAAAATTGACCACTTGAAACTGAAAAAAAAAACACATTGAGGATGAATTTGAAGAAGGAAATAATTAATCGATGAATTCTAAAAAGATGAAAAAACAACCAATATGATGAATATCATAAATTCCATGAAATAACTTCAAAAATCTCAAAAATCTTAAAATCCATATGAGACCATAAATTTCAAGAAAATTAAACAATTAAAAGATAAATTGAAGCTAATTGTCATGTGTCAATTTCAATAAGTAGTCATTGCATAGGACTATTTTCTCTCGCCCTTGTCCAAAACTATATAGCTTTAGTTTTCAGTTGACATCTCTCTGTTCCAAAATATCAATGTTCATATATGTTATTTGGTTGTAAAACAATAAAAAATATCGATATGAATTATTCAAAAAACTAGATTTTATCTTAGTATCTGAAAAAATTCAATGATGTTACATTGAAAATTATGCTACCAACCAAAAACTTACAATTCATTAAGTAGAATTAATCTTTGTGTCTTAAACTCTCGATAATGACATTTCACTGAAAACTCTTCTGCATGGAAAAAAAAAAATCATTAGATCTAAAGATGTCTAAAACCCAATAAAACAAAAAAAATATAAACACAGTAAATTAAATAATCGAAGGAAAAATGGATTTGGAATTAAAAGAATGTGCAAGGCACGAAGAATGTTATTCTGAGCAAAAGTTCAAGACGTTCAAATACGAACCTGAAAAAAAAAATGGTTAGTCTATAATGTAAAAGAAAGAAAAAAAAAATAGAGAAACAAAGTAGATTAAATCATTGAAGAAAAAAAGGATAGGAAACTAATCAATGAGCAAAGGTTTGACCAATGTTCTGAGCAAAAGTTTAGTTTAAGAAGTTGATTATTATAATGAACTAAATATACTCATTTCCGTAATTACGGATAACTATTTCGGGGGCATGATCTTAGCATATCAATGTTAAGTTGATTATTATAATGAACTAATTAATATAAATATCAATGTTTTTCAAATTGTTATGTTAAATTATTTGAAATAAATAGCTAAATCTGTTGAGAGTTGGTCTTTCCTATAATACTCTTTAGTGAATTAAATCGAAAAGTTTGAACACGTGAATGAAAATAAAAATGAAATGTTAAAAAAAATTCTTAGAAAAAATATTTGTCTAAATTTTGAAAGTTGAGGGTCTATTAATTAGATCCGAAAAATATCTTATATTCTTACAAATTCCAAAGAAGATTCAATGGATGCGAAAATTCTAGATCCAAACTGAATTAGGTTTACATAAATAAAATCAGATTTAGGTTGAGCTTGATTTGACTCAAATCGGAGCCGCTGGCAGCCTTACTATTGGGCTTATATTTTATCAGAGAATTAAATTCTTGCATACTAATCCTTCTCAAGGAGTCACTTTTATTTTATTCTTTTCCTAATAAGAATTGGTCTCTACCTATTTCATGATTATTATTGTTCACTCTATTCATTGAATAGATCATTAGTACACGTCACATATTAAAGTGTGCTAAAGAAATGTGATTTGCCTAATCAAAAGACTTGGCTTTAGATTAAGATAATCAACATACTAAATAAAGCTTACCGGCGTCATGTTTTATAAATACATGCTTGTGATGATTATTCCTTTGATATGTATTAACAGAGGATCAACAATTGAAGAAAAGCGAAGAAGATTGAAGAATAGGAAAAGAAATTAGGTCAAAAAGATTGGGGATTGTTAAACGGCTATTTTATTAGTTAATAAGTCAGTTAAATAAGTTAATATGTTATTCCTAAATTACCCCTCTGTATTCTCTATTTAAATGGCTCTTTAGCCTGTACTTTAAACACAGAATTTTATATTGAATGAATATTACTTTCAATCATTCTCTCATTTATATTTCAGTTCAATTTACAATTTATGATATATTCATTAGTTTACATGGTATCAGCAGTCTATATACAATAATCTGCTGCAAAACTTGAAGTTTCCAGATCTATTCTTCAGACCAAGAATCCACAACCATCACCATCTTCATCAATCATCATCAAAGAACTTCATCTCCTCATCAAGATTTCATCCTTTCCAGTTTCAAGTTTCACATCCAGTTTCATTCTCTATCAAATATTCCTCCTGATCATCATTTCCAAACAAATAAATCGCATCAAATCATCAGTATTCAATCCTTCAACAAGATCAACAATCTTCTGGTTTGGTTTCAATTTTCTCAGTTCTTATATATTTCATCTACTGTTTTTATTTTTTCATACACACTATATTAGAATCTAAATCTATACATAATCTTTCAAATACATCAAAATTCCAAAATCACATACTCTCATACATCAGTTCATATTTCCTTCAAGAAAATTCAAGAAAACACATACCTTCACATAATTCCACTTCTGATCTTACTTTCATCATTCCTTTTCTCAACTTCCTCTTCAAGATTCCATTTTATCTCCAAAATTCTTCATAAATCTTCATCATGACAGACCCTGGAACTAATACAGAGTCATCCACCACTTCAATTCCTTCCACCAGATCTAGGCCTGAAATTGAGGACCCTTCCAGTCCTTTTTACTTACACCCTGCGGATGGCACAGGGATAATATTAGTTCCTGAGAAATTAGATGATAAGAATTACCAAACTTGGTCTAAGGCAATGATAAGAGCACTCACAGTCAAGAATAAACTCAATTTTATAGATGCCTCCTTCACTAGACCATCTCATGACCCTATTCTTGCTAACTATTGGGATAGGAACAATACCATTGTAATTTCATGGATTCTAAATTCTCTGTCCAGAGATATTAATCACACTGTTCAGTATCACACTTTGGCATCCACTCTTTGGAAGGAACTACAGGTCAGGTTTCAACAAGCAAATGGTCCTAGGTTATTCCAACTTCACAGAGATCTTCTTCAACTACAACAACAATCTCTCACTGTCAACACATATTTTTCAAAGCTTAAGGTCATCTGGGATGAAATTTGCAATTTCAGACCAAGATGCACCTGTGGACAACTTGATCAATATTTTGAAAACTTTTATCTAATCATCTTTCTAATGGGATTACAAGAATCATTATCCCACACTCGCAGTCAACTCCTCCTTATGGATCCTCTCCCAGATGTAACAAAAGCCTTCTCCCTCATATCCCAGGAAGAAACACAATTGGCAGTTCAATCAAACACTCCCTCTCATGACACAACCAACTCCATGGCTTTTGCTACAAAAACAGCACCCTCTTACACCTCTCTTAGACCACCTTCAAACAACTATTCTGCCACACCCTTTAATCCAAATTCTTACAGACCACCTAATCCCACTCCATCAAACTCATTTAGACCTCCATCCAGACCTCCCTTCATCCCAAACAGACCCAATAGACCCTACTGTTCCCACTGCCAGAGACCTGGACACACAATAAACACATGCTTCAAAATCCATGGCTTTCCCCCTGGATACATACCACCCAATCCTAGATTTCCCAACCAAAACTCCACCAAAATAAACATCTCCTCTGATCCCTACCCCCAACCTCAGACCTTCCAGAACTTCATTCATTCTATGACTCCAGAACAAATATCCCAACTGTCTCAACTTCTTACACCTCAGACAAACACTACCTCATCACAATCAAATACCAATCCTTCCACTCCTACTGCTCATTCTTGCACTGTCAATGTTCAATCAGGTACATGTTTTCCACCTCTACCTCTATCTTTACTTGCTAATTCTTAGATCATTGACTCTGGGGCTTCTAATCACATTTGCACCAATCTAGATTATTTTACTCACATCAGTCATGCATCAAATACCACTATTACACTACCTAATAACACAATCATTTCTGTTTTCTTTAAGGGTACTGTTACTTTATCAAATAATCTTTCTTTGATTAATGTCCTATTTGTTCCTCAATTTAAATTTAATCTGTTATCTGTTAGTGCACTCCTATCCTCTTCTACCTATTGCATCACCTTTGAACCTACTTCCTTTACCATCCAGGACAAGATATCTTCGAAGAAGATTGGCAAGGGTGACTTAATAGAAGGCCTCTACATATTGCATTCTGATTCCACACCTACCTCAAGTCATTGTAATAAAATTAGTGTCACTACTTGGCACAATAGATTGGGTCACCCCTCTTTAGATAGGCTTCTACTACTACAACCTGTTTTAGATTTACATATTGTCCATAACAAACAGTCCAATGTATCTGAAATTTGCCCTTTGGCTAAACAAAAGAATTTACCATTTCCTTTAAGTACCACTGTTTCTTTACAACCTTTTGATCTTGTGCATTGTGATATTTGGGGTCCTTTTAAAGTCACATCTTATAATGGTTTTAGATACTTCTTAACTCTTGTAGATGACTACTCTAGATTCACTTGGATTTTTTTACTAAAACTTAAATCAGATGTCAATCACATCATTCCTAAATTCATAAATATGATTTCTACCCAATTTAATTCTAAAATCAAGAAATTTAGAAGTGATAATGCAAAGGAATTACTTTTCTCTCAGCTTTTCTCAAATTTAGGTATCCTACATCAATTTTCTTGTGTTGAGACTCCTCAACAAAATGCAAAAGTTGAAAGAAAGCATCAACACATCTTAAATGTTGCAAGGGCTCTAATGTTCCAATCAAATCTACCTTTACAATTTTGGAATGAAAGTGCATTAACAGCTGTATTTTTGATAAACAGATTACCTACACCTATTTTACAAAACAGCAGCCCCTACACTAAACTTTACCAAAAACCTGTAGATTACTCTTTTATGAAAACTTTTGGCTGCCTAGCATTTGCATCCACTATCAAAGAACATAGGTCTAAATTTGATCCAAGGGCCATTAAGTCTGTATTTTTGGGTTACACTCCAGGCATAAAAGGATACAAGTTATTAAACCTCACCACTCACTCTATATTTTTTTCTAGAAGTGTTATATTTCATGAACATATATTTCCTTTTACTAACATTGACTTCTTTAACAAATTCACTGGTCCTCCCACTACATCTCCCCCTACCCAAACTGAAAACTCATATTTTTTTGATCCCATATCCACCCCCTTTTCCCCTTCTCCAGATCATGACAATACTCACTTTAATATTTCAAACCCTCCTTCCCCAGATCATGACAATACTCAATTTAATATTTCAAACCCTCCTTCCCCAACTTCCCCTACTCATATCAGAAAGTCATCCAGATCTCATAAACCCCCTACCTACCTCAAAGATTACCACTGTAATCTCATTTCACCCATTAATGATAATAAACATATAAGATATCCTATACAGTCTGTTCTTGATTATTCTGCTACTTCTCAAACTCACCAATCATTTATAGCTAACATTTCTACTATTAATGAACCAACTACGTATAAACAAGCAATAAAACATCCAGAATGGATAAAAGCCATACAAGAAGAATTAACTGCTATGGAAAATAATCAAACTTGGTCTGTTAAGCCTCTTCCTCCAAACAAAACTCCTATTGGTTGTAAATGGATTTTTAAAGTAAAAACTAATTCAGATGGCACAATTGAAAGATATAAAGCAAGGCTTGTAGCACAGGGTTTCACTCAACAGGAGGGCATTGACTATACTTCTACCTTTTCCCCTGTGGCTAAAATGGTTTCAGTTAGAGTTATCATAGCTCTGGCAATGATTAAAAACTGGGATTTACACCAGCTTGACATAACAAATGCTTTCTTAAATGGTGTACTTGATGAAGAAATCTATATGAATTTACCTAAAGGTTATGATCCACCTCAGAATCTACATTCAGGTATGTCTTCTACTCTAGTGTGTAAATTACATAAATCAATATATGGTTTGAAGCAGGCAAGTAGACAATGGAACCACAAGCTCACTGAGGTATTAACTTCTCTAAATTTCACTCAATCAAGGTCTGACTACTCTCTCTTCACTTATGGTTCTGATTCTAATTTCCTAGCTATTTTAATTTATGTAGATGACATTTTGCTAGCTGGACCTAATACTCAATTAATATGTGAGATAAAAGCTAAACTTAGTACAATATTTAAATTAAGAGATCTTGGTAAGCTTAAATATTTTTTGGGACTTGAATTTGCCCATTCCAAACTGGCTTAGTTGTATCACAAAGAAATTATGCATTACAAATCCTACAGGATACAGGATACTTATCTAGTAAACCTAACATCATACCTATGGATTCTAAAAATAATTTGAAATCTGATGATCAAGACCTACTATCTGATCCTTCTCCATACAGAAGGTTGATAGGTAGGCTCATTTACTTAACCATTACCCGTCCTGACATTGCTTACACTGTTCACAAACTTAGTCAGTTCATGTCTAAACCTACTAATACCCATATGGCTGCCATTCACTATTTACTTAGATACATTAAGGGTAATCCAGGACTGGGCATATACTACTCTAAGTCTTCCTCTCTTAATTTAACAGGTTTTTGTGACTCGGACTGGGGTTCATGTTTGGACTCTAGGCGTTCAACTACTGGCTTCTGCATATTTATTGGAAAATCCCTTATTTCTTAGAGAGCTAAGAGACAGGCTACGGTTTCGAAATCATCAGCTGAAGCTGAATATAGAGCTTTGGCGGCAATAACAAGTGAAATTCTATGGCTAAAGCAATTATTACAAGACTTAAGGATTCAGCAAAATTTACCTCCAGTTGTCTTCTGTGACAACTCCTCCGCAATTCAACTTGCTCAAAACCCAATCTTCCACGACAGGACCAAACACATAGAAATTGATATCCATTTCGTTCGCGAGCACATTGCCAGGAATCATTTAAAGCTCCTCCCAATTGCATCTTCTGATCAACTAGCGGATCTGCTCACAAAACCGCTACATAGAAGTCAATTCTCCATCATTTTATCCAAGATGGGAGTCCGCAGCATCTACGTACCTCCATCTTGCGGGGGGGTATTAACAGAGGATCAACAATTGAAGAAAAGCGAAGAAGATTGAAGAATAGGAAAAGAAATTAGGTCAAAAAGATTGGGGATTGTTAAACGGCTATTTTATTAGTTAATAAGTCAGTTAAATAAGTTAATATGTTATTCCTAAATTACCCCTCTGTATTCTCTATTTAAATGGCTCTTTAGCCTGTACTTTAAACACAGAATTTTATATTGAATGAATATTACTTTCAATCATTCTCTCATTTATATTTCAGTTCAATTTACAATTTATGATATATTCATTAGTTTACAATATGGCATTCTTATCCTCCAACTTTTATTATTTAATAATTCAAGTTTTCTTCAGTATTTAACTAGACGGTACTAATTATTTTTAAAAGATAATTACGTCATTAAATCAACAACACTAAATCATAAAATTTATTTTATTACAATCCAATTATGAAGAGAATCATGTATCAAACATTAATATTAAAATAAAAAGAAATCCCAATAATTATGACAAAAAATCATATATTTTGATAGGAACAAAAAGGTCTGAATCTTTTTCTCTTGGTTGTCATATTGGTATAATTATCGCATACTGATCCCTTCGGCTCGAATGAATCTAAGGTATTCAAATGACATGTATAATTAGTTAATAACTTTGTTAGATAATAAACCTACACTTATTAAAAAAAAGTATTGATCAATCGTAGAATCATTCATAAATTATAATTGTTTATGTATTTTACGGTTTACTCATATCAACCCTAAATTAATATAAGGTTGGTTTATAGTTGAAGAAACGTGAATGAAGGAAAAATGGGTCACAAGTTATCCGTGAATATTTTGTAAAAGCAAGACGTAAAAAAAATGGGTCACACTCACACACAAGTTATCCATGAATATTTTGTGAAAGCAAGACGTGCGTGTTCATAAATTCTGTTAAGATTTGGTAGTCACACTAATCTAGTAGGAGTATTTCTTATTGTTTTCTTTAAAAAAATATAAGAAAGAAAAATTATCGACTGCAAATTGTTTAAGTAGGTAATCATGTTATTTTTACATTTACGATGTCTTAAGATTTTTAAATTGAACACTGTATTTTTTATTTGATTTAGTAATATCAAATAATTTTTTAAGTAAGATAACAATATAATTTGTTATTATTCCTTTAAAAATTATTTAATTTCATTGATCAACCGCAACAATCAGTACAAAACAATGAATCAAATTACTATTTACATATGTTGATTTTTTATAATACAATCAAAGCCATAAAATCAGATAATTATGAAGAGAGTTATGGAAAAGATATCTGTTGATTTTTTTATAATACAATCAAAGCCATAAAATAAGATAATTATGAAGTTAATTAAGGGATTTGGTATTGAACTTCCTTATCATGACAAAAATTCCCAACCAGAAGATTCCAACTATTCAGAAGACGAATTTCATTTATTCAATTGTAGATGAACTAATTAAGGTACAAATCTCGATTTAACAGAAAAATACTCACATCAAATATCGAAGCCAAAATATATGTTAATCATGACAAACTATTATAGTAGGAAGAGAAGAAAAAAATTGTTCCTATATATGGTGAGCATTATGTACATCATACACGAGTTAAAACTATAATAGCAATATGTCCAAGAGATACCAAAAAATTAAACTTTAATTCAATGTATCTTTCACATACATATAATCCTATGATTGTTCACTTGATTAGGTCATATGGTTATATAAACTATACGCATGTATGAATATTTATTTTGGTCGAGTATTTCTAGATTTTGTTTCTCAAGAAGTATTGTTGGTATGTACTTCATCTGTCCCTTTAATCTTTATCACTTGGTACCGTTGATCAGTAAATTTGACTAAATTTATAAAAAAATATAATAAATAATTTAATTAATATATTTCATTAATAAGTTTATTATATTATATGTCACCATATCATTAATATTTAAAAAGTTTAATACTCCACAAATGTGAATTAATTTAACACGATAAGTTACTTTAAAGATTGAAAAGTTTGACCAAATACTGTAGTTAATTGAATAAAAATAATGAGATGGAGAAAATATTAGACAATTGATTATGTAGCACTTGTTCAATTCAAAATGAGATGCATCAATTACAAATATTATTATTTAGAGAATATTTTAAATTTAAGAGATTTTATGATGTATTTAGGATACTATATTGACTAAATCTCATTTATTTTATTACGTCAATCATCTTCCAGAAAAGGATGAAATCTTCTCGCGGGGGCATAGAGGACAATAGGCTTATAATAGAGGACAATAGGTTTAAAATATGACGTGGAGAGTCCTAAGGCCAAAACAAATGCCAGCTGTTTCCCAAAAATAACGAAAAGAACTCCCAACCAAGAGAATCAAATTATTGGATGCTGTACCCCCAGATGGTCAAATCTTATCATCTACCTGACCCCACACAAATTTACATGGCTCTAAATCATTCACGCGTCCACATCTACTCACATGTGGTCCCAGATTCTTTTGCATGTTTTGCTCCACCTTTCATTCAGGTAAGGGTAAAATTGTAACTGCAGCTCCTTGATGTGCTCCCGTCCACATAAAATTACAATTTTTTCTCTATATATATTCCTCTCAGGTCTGTGATAGAGTCATTCCATTGGTCGAGATAGCTCTCAATTCCTAGGGTTTTTTTTCGATCCTCTCAAGAAATCGTGATTATCTTTCGTAAGTTTTCACAGAGTTCTCGCAATCTTTTGTTTTTTTAAAAAAAAATTAAATTTTACGATGTATTGTGTGAGATCTGTTCAGGAGATTAATTTTTGTTTTGAATTGTAGGATTCGATTGTTGAAACTTGCTGAAAGAAAGTAAATCTACATTGGCTGTTGTAGTTTCATCATACATTCATCAAATTATTGTAAGTGATTTCACATTCTGTTTTCCTCTAACTCGATCTATTTGTCGATTGGTTGCATACATAAATAGACATTTAAAGGCAATTAGGTTTGTCTCAGATTATTGAATTGTTTTATCTTGTTTATAATAAAATTCCGTGGTTTCAATTTGAGATTGTAATTAGTACCGATCTGTTAGTTTATTTATCCTTATTAAATCAAATTATTTTATGCAGCTGTTTGTTGTAATTTGTGTGGTCAGATATATTAAATTCAGCCTACAGAGCTGTGTTCTTATTAAATTTGTAATAATCTTTGGTACCCCATTTGGATTCTCATTGGTTGTTCTTTAAGGCTTCTTTTATTTCCTACAACTGTATATAATTTGTTCAAGTTTTTTATTAATTGTTCACTATTAAAATTGATATATAAATAAATTTGTGGATCTGTTGATTTTTTTGTTCTTTGTAAATGTAAATCCATTTGTTGTTTTCCACATTGCAAAATTTTAATTTTATGTGCAAGCTATAACAGTTTAACCTTGATACATTAAGTATTTCAATGTATTGCTTCTAATTATTGTTTTATTGTTTAGCTTTAGCAAGGACAATTGAATGTGCTAATGGAGTCAAAAGGTGGTAATAAGAAGTCCAGTAGTAGTAAATCCTTATCCTACGAAGCCCCTCTCGGATACTGCATTGAAGACGTTCGCCCACACGGTGCAATCAAGAAATTCAAATCTGCTGAATACTCCAACGTGAGTCTTACCTGTTGTTTTAATCTAATTTGGAGTTGGTCATCAGTTTAATTTGATTAAATATTATATGCATTTTGCTAACCGATGTCTTTCTTTAATGTGCAGTGCGCCCGCAAGCCATCCTGAGATTTATTAAGTAGTGCAAGTAGTAGTTCATAAGAATTCTCTCTCAACCTCCAAATCCTGTTCAATATATTCTTTTCTTTTTTCTCTCTCAAATTATTTTCTTTTCTTGCTTGAAATCAATACCCCCTTCCTTTGAGTCAAAATGGCAATGTCAGTCTCTGCCATCGGATTTGAAGGTTATGAGAAAAGGCTCGAGATTACTTTTTACGAGCCTGGGATATTTGCTGATCCCGTCGGCCTTGGCCTCCGATCTCTGTCAAAGGCCCAGTTGGATGAAATTCTGGACCCAGCACAATGCACCATTGTCTCCTCCTTAGCCAACGATGATGTTGATTCCTATGTCCTATCCGAGTCTAGCCTCTTTGTGTACTCGTACAAGATAATAATCAAAACTTGTGGGACAACCAAACTGCTTCTTTCAATCCCACCCATCCTTAAGTTGGCTGATACACTTAAACTCACCGTGAGTTCTGTTAAATACACCCGTGGAAGCTTCATTTTCCCTGGAGCCCAGCCATTCCCACACCGCAGCTTTTCCGAAGAAGTAACTGTTCTCGATAACCATTTTAACGAACTTGGCCTGAGCAGTGAAGCATATGTGATGGGCGGTGCTGATGAACATGAGAAATGGCACGTTTACTCTGCTAGTGCCAAGTCAACAAACGATGTTGACCAAGTCTACACACTGGAAATGTGTATGACCAATTTGGACCAAAAGAAAGCCTCTGTCTTTTTCAAGAATCAATCAAGCTCTGCAGCCATCATGACTGAAGTCTCTGGCATAAGGAAAATCCTCCCAAAATCTGAAATATGTGATTTCGATTTTGATCCCTGTGGCTACTCAATGAACGCCATAGAAGGTGGCGCGATTTCTACAATTCACATCACACCTGAAGATGGCTTCAGCTATGCAAGCTTCGAAGCAGTTGGTTACGATTTTAAACAAATGGATTTGGGTCTGATGTTGGAGAGGGTGTTGGCTTGCTTCCAGCCGGCAAAGTTTTCTGTGGCTTTGCAATCTACTGTTGCTGGGAAGGGATTTGGTTCCAAGTTTGCTCTGGATGTGAAAGGATATGCGTGTGGAGACAGGTGTGTCGAAGCTTTTGGCCATGGAGGGTCGGTGATGTATAGCAGCTTCATTAGCACACGGGGCTGCGGATCTCCGAGATCGACTCTGCAATGCTGCTGGAGTGAGAATGAGGATGATGAAGTTCAGAAGAAATGATTTTTAATCTGTTAGCCAGCATGTAGATGTGACGATGTAATCCTTAACTTTATCCATGGCTGAAAAATCTTTTTACCGAGAATTGGAGAAGTATTTTATCGAATTTAGTTTGTCTATGTTATAGTCATGCCAGTCCTATTCTACAATAAAAAAATTATTATTACTAATATTTATTTTCGTACGTTTAAAATTATAAAAGTATTTATTAAGTATATATTTACATTTACATGATTTTTCTCTATTAACATATTTGTTATAATATAGATAAAATGACAAATTAACTTAACTTTTATTTGAAATCGTAATATGTTTATCTAACAAATAATCTAAAACCCTTAATTTGAAAAGGTAAATATTAAAAGTATTGTGAAATATAAATACTCAATAACATATTATCAAGCTTGAACTATGTTATTCAATTTTATTTTACAAGTTTGCACATACTAATTCTTATTTAATTTCTTCATAATGTAGAAGTTATCAAATCTAGATTTGGTATTAAACATTTTGAAATAATACTGAAAGTTTAATTGAGATTTTGTACAGTCGGTGCAATATAATTTTGCGTGTTATCCTGATAACTTTTTTTATTTTTTATCATCTTATGTTTTCTTGTATTATCAATTGTTTAGAATAAAAGGTCGTTGTGTAATATCTAAAAAAGATCTAGTCATTTCAAAAATCTTATACTTATTATTTATTTCATCTCAAAAACACAAACAAGTCCTTTGCTTTTAGTGATAATTTTATTAGATATAACTAATTCTTATTTAATTTCTTCATAATGTAGAAGTTATCAAATCTAGATTTGGTATTAAACATTTTGAAATAATACTGAAAGTTTAATTGAGATTTTGTAAAGTCGGTGCAATATAATTTTGCCTGTTATCCTGATAACTTTTTTTATTTTTTATCATCTTATGTTTTCTTGTATTATCAATTGTTTTTTTTATTTTTTATCATCTTATGTTTTCTTGTATTATCAATTGTTTAGAATAAAAGGTCGTTGTGTAATATCTAAAAAAGATCTAGTCATTTCTAAAATCTTATACTTATTATTTATTTTATCTCAAAAACACAAACAAGTCCTTTGCTTTTAGTGATAATTTTATTAGATATAAATCTTACAAACTATTGAATTATGTTAAATAACTAACATCAGACCATGTAGTAAAATCATGGATTAATAAAAGAGTCAGAAAAAAAGTCATATACAAAATATTTTATTACTAACCTATTTTACTTGAGACCCTTTTTTTTAAATGTATTTTACCTAGACTAGTTCATACATATTTTCTTTTTCAATTCTTAAACCAAAATCATATCAAAATATTATGTACCAGAATTTCCAATTTCACGAAAGAAAAGAATATTATTTATAGATGTATTTTCTCAAAAAAAAAAAAATTGAGTGAATTTTCTCAATTGATTTGATATATAATTTCATCTTCATAAAAAAAAACATATTAAGCAAATATTATAGGTTAAACATACATCAATAATTGAACATAAGGCAGCCCGGTTTTGATAGTGCAGTGTATGGAAATAAAAATTCAGATCCAGCAACACTATCTGGATTTGGATTCATGAACAATGTCAAGAAGCGGCAATTAATTAATATGGACGAAATTTTCTTGAAGCTCTCATTTGCTGTATCCTCTTCTTATCCTGCTCGAATTTGCTCTGCAGCATCATAATCTCTGCATACAATAGCACAAATTCAACAAAGTCCTAGAAAAGAATAACTGCAGATGATATAACCATCAACGTAATTTACGCGTACCACTTCTGTGTGCTTCTCTTTTTTGAAACCGGTAGAAATCAAGACCGACATCTTTGTTTTTCTTCTTCGCCATCTTGTCTAGAACAGCTGCTTGTGCAACAGAACCAACAGCAACTCCACTTTCAGCTTCAGTTGTCTTTTTCCTACCTTTCTGTTGTACAACAACTGTCCATCCACCTTCTGCAGCTTGGGCTTCTCTCTCTTTTCTTGCCTGCGTGAAATTAAAAAACGAACAATAAATAATTGATGCAGAAGAAGGAAGCTAACTATTTATACCATTTTGGCCTAAATATATATTCTGAAATGTAGGATTGAATTACAAAAATATAAACTGTTTACATTTTTAACAAGAATTGCATGCAATTGATCACAAAAGAACAAAATATTTTTTCAGGTATTGATAGAAATTAGCCATCTACGTTTTAAATAAGGAGTAGCATACTGCAGAATAAAAGTATTATGAAATCATCAATTATTTCTTACCTGTTCCTCTTTTGCCTCATGAGCCATTATGAAATCATCAATTTTTTCTTGCAGCACCTTGAGCCCAGGTCTACTCTTGTGGTATTGCATGATCCATTCTGAATAAAGTAGATTCTTTACCGTTAGTTAAAAAACACAAAGCAAGAACTACATTCTCCGATTTTTCTAAAACTCAAGTGCACAGTTTGGCAGAACCAAACTCCAAACAGGAAAAGGGAGACCCCTTCAAACCAGTGGACACACTGCTAGACCTTCAAAAAACTACTCCCATGTACACGATTTTGAGGTGCGCACAACTTTTATTATTTATGATTCTAAATATTCCAAAGATGATATATTCATGTGTTACCAAATAATTATAGACAATTTAGACTAAGCTTGGACATTCAAAATTTATTAAGCTAGAATAGAAATACTTATTATCAAAACAGAATATGTGAAATAAGACTTGAACTTGGCTGGCTTCACGATTCTAGAATCATTATGTAATGATGACTTAAAAAAACAAGTCAAAAAAATTATTTCATAAAATCAGTACCTATAAGATGCTGCAGAAGGAATTAATATATATCTTTAAAGTCCTAATAGTTTGAATAAAATCACTAAGCAAAAAGGTGTTTCTGAAACAAGGATTCATACTTTGCATTCCTTTAGAATAATCTTCATCCCCTGATGACATCTCATAAACTTGATCTTCTGCAGCTTCTTCTCTTTTTTCCAGTAAATTATTCTGGGTTAATACATTTGCTAGCAACCCACTATTATTTTTCATTTTTGCAGCCCTTTTTGACTTGCCTATTGATAAAGGAAGTCGATATGTTAATTTTCCAATGCAAACATTTGAGACAATGTCAGTATAAAGTTAAGAGAACTGGTCATTTTACCCATCTTGGATCTTCTTCTTGTATCAGCTTCATTAAGTCCTATAGAGCATGTTGAGACGGAAGCTATATCCTCATCTGGAAAAGACAGCAGTTACATTTGCTGTTCAGTTTTGGTGCTACATATAGATATAGTGTTGATATTAAATCACAACATTTCCTTTTGGGTTGGATCGATTGCACTCAACGTCCAACCAGATCCAAAATACTATTCCCCTAATATACTTCAGAATGGCACAAAAGTAACAAAAACTTCATCCACCCAGAGGGTACAAAACAGGGTGTTTATGAAGCATAATTATATCTTGGAAAAAGTTATATAAATATATGAGTATGGTTAAGGTTATTAATGTAAGAATCCACATATGACTGCACTCTGCAGTTTATAGTCATGCAATGACAAGGACAGATATTTCCACAGTCAAATTGGTACATGCTGGCTTAAGGATCTAAGTTTGGGAGGATTTATTAGAAATCCCCTAATTCTAAACATTGAACAGTATTTGGAGGAACATTGGGCAAAAATGTAAAAGCAACCCGACTCCCAAAAGATTCTCATCCTATTAATTTTGATGAATATAAATCATTTAGAAAAATAAATCGGTTCCCCTTTACTCCCCACATGTTCTTACATTGGCTCCATATCCAATGTTTTTTTTTGTTCACTATTCATAATAGCATAACTAAAATATGTCACGGTTATCTGCCATGCACTTGTTCAAAAATGTAGTAGATCCTTCTTAATATGACTTGGGATTACACATATTTGCATGCATCATTCTTGGAGAGAAACAACATGAGTAGTCTACAAGGGATAAATCGAAAGGAAAAGCATTGGAAACTATAGAATCAGAAGTTACAAAGTGTGCTGCTATTGTTAAAGTAAAATAATATACTCCAGTACCTTACATAAATAACAAGGAATATTAGGTTTGTAACTACATACCATTTCCTTGTTCATAAACATCTTCTTCCTTGTTGAATTCATCGCTTTTGATACTCTGAATGTTAATTCTCTTATTTTTCCTCGATTTCTGCAATTTATTTTTTCCTGGTTCACTTGCAGCAACTCTTTTATTGGACGATTTATCTTCAACTTCATTACTGTGTGTAATAACAAGTTCACAAATTTCCGTTTTGGATATAGTACCTTCCTTCCTTTTCTTATTTCTCAACTTCTCATTCTTTTTACTTCCTTCCTTTGTTTCTTGTGTTCCATCTGCTGGTACCATAAAGTATCACAAGTTAATTTCACAGTGAAGCGTGATTGCTGATGAGATATACAAGCATTACTCTACTACTAATATCAGACAATGCAAACAAATTGGAATCAACTTCAATGGAAAAATCACCTAGAGCTTTCTTTTTCTTTTCTTTCTTTTCCACATTCACTCCATAACTGTTTTTGTCTGCACAAGGGAATTACTTTCAGCAAAGATGACTTGTGGAAACACCACATCTGCTCGTCCCACACCAAACCAAAAACATTATATAGAAAAGGGAAGCACATAAATAACAGAAGCAAAGTAGAAATAAAAAACCAGTATATCCTATCACATATGGATGAAAAAAATAAGAATACATATCTAAATCCAACTTAATTTATAACCATGTCGAATGCGCAAAACTTCATTCTTGTTTTTTTATTACCTAATACCAAAATACAAACTTATTGTGCACCATGAACATATATATCATACAATACAAGTACCCCAAAAGAAGAACATAATAGCAGTACCTAGGTAACAACATTTTGCTTCTGTAGCAGCGCACAAAACACTAATTACTCAAATAACATTGTCCGATATAAACATCAATAAATCAAATTTCCATAAATTACTTTCTCGATAGCAGTAGGTTCCTGTTGTCAATCACAAAAAAAACAAAAAAAAAATCGCAATGCTACAATTTTAAGCATGTACAAGCATTTAACTTCACTCAGAAATTATATTATTGAAGAAAATGAAACAGACCTCCATCTGAGGTTTGTTCTCTCTTTTTCTTCCTACTTATCTTTCTCTTCAGCTTCCTGAGTGAACCCTCTGCTTCCATATCCCTTTAACTGTTGATAATTAGGATAGTATGGACTGTGGAACCGAAATTTGAAAAGAAGAAAAATTAGGGTTCAAGGAAGGGATTTTGGAGTAAAATAATAAATTAATAACTTAACTGGTGGAAAAAATCATTAACTAATAAATCGATCGAAGGCCCAAATATTATATTTATATTTAGGGAGACTATTGGATTGATAGGTCCATTATGATGTACACCACAAGCCCATATATCTATGGTGGGATGCATTTTAGGCCCATTTAAGTGGAACATCATTGAATTTATTCGAAGTTGATATCTCACATGGAATATGGATAGGGTTGTCAATGACACCCATGTCGTAGGGGTAAATTGTCATTATTTCCTATAAAAAAATTCTCTATTTTTTAACCATAGATCCTGTGTCGACTGCCTCTTCAAACCACTTCCTACTTCGACTGCCTCTAAGTAGCATTCTAAAAAGTAGTCACACCATAAATTTTGAATGCACTTGTCTATATGACACGTGGCAACCATTAGTTAGGTCTCAAGGGCTATAAATACCAGTGCCTCGAAATCTCACCATTATTACAAAGTTTAATTAATTTGATACATATATAGTTTTATATCTTCAATTGTTTTATTTGTTCACTAACTAAAATGGATAACTCCCACAACATGAGCTACCAAACTGGCCAGGCCACGGGCCAAGCACAGGTTATCTTCACTTTCTATACAATGACATTTACATATACATATATCTACTGTTGAATTTTATTTTATTTTATTTTAATTTAATTTAATTTTTTGTTTGTGTTAAATTATAGGAAAGGGGTAGCCAGATGATGGATAAGGCAGGAAATGTTGCCCAATCTACCAAGGAATCAATGCAGCAGGTAATTAATTCTTAGTTCGAATTTGATCAACAAAAGCTTATATCAGTTCCTTTTATGTACACAACAAATTTGGCATGAACAATATTTATTTCTTGATGGTTTTCGAAGCTCGACTTGAGATAATACTCATTGGACTAAAAATAAAATTGTGTTAGTATTTGTTGAAAAATTGTGGCCCTCACACGGCTTTGCCACAAGCCCGCACTTATTCAATTGTCACTCTTTAAATTTCTAGAACCTTTTTTTTTTATAGTGAACTAGTTTTTATTCTTGTATTCTATAAAATAATTTTAACTGTTATATATGGTATTAGACTGGACAACAAATGCAGGCCAAGGCACAAGGTGCAGTTGATGCTGTGAAGGATGCAACTGGCATGAACAAAAAATAAAGTGCTTCAATTCATGACTGCTTTTGATTATTTATCATTTGTTGTCTATGGCTTCATTTCCTACCAGTTTAATTTCTTGAGTTGATGTTTGATTTGAAATTATAGGTTCAAATTTCATTAAACTTAGCAATATGGGTTGCTTTTGTTTGGACATTTATAACATTTTTGAATCAATAAATAAACGTTTCCATGTTGATTCTGTTGTTCTATTTCATTTTTATTCATTTAGGGGACTCGCATTTATAGCTTAATGAATTTTCCATCACATATATGCTACACTTCGATATCATATATAAAAATTTAACCACAAAATTCAAACACAGATTTAATTTAAAAAATAAATAAAATAAAAACAAACTTAAGCATGGATTTGGTCTCATTCAAACCGAGTTAAACTCCATTAGGTAAATAGTTTGAAGATGTCTTAGTTCAAACTCAGTTTCAGCCCAAATTGAAACCTACAAAACCCCATTTGAGACCAATAAAATTAATGATTTGATATTTGTTATTTATTTTTTCATGCAAAAAGTTATGAATTTAACATCTTCTGTCTATTTTTTTCCTCCAAATCCCAAAGTTGAATCCAAATCACATTTCAAGTTTCAAAATCCATTAACTATTATTTAATTTCGCTATTTCAATATTCTATTGAAACCATTATACAAATCGAATTTCAAAGTTCCGTCGAAAACTCCCAAACCACATTTACACCAAATCAAGACGGAATCCGGTAAAACTTGTTCCATAATAAGTCTTCAAATACTCCTTGGTTTACAATATGACATAGTAGGTAGCTCACCGTTCCTTTCCTCCCTCCCCAATCCAGAAGGCTTTCAGGAGTGCATCAATATCTCCATGGCTTGCATCATCAAAGTGTCTACAGCGGATGAGAATTACCCCCTTTTATCATCTCCACTGAAAAAGGTTTTGACAAGTTTCTCCTCTTTTTCCTTCGTATTTCTTTCAGTCATTTCATCAAACACAATGAAGTCATAAACCAAAAATTATGGAATTCAGTTCTCAGCGTTTTTCTTACTGGTATGTGTAAATCTCCAGTAATTCCATAATAGATACTATCTCATATTCTTAATGGCTAGCTCAATAGTCAAATCCGTGTCTGCAATTGTAATAAAGGGGCACTGGGACAAACTTTTGAAACCAAAGATTGGTTCTTTAGTGACTTCCTCTGTTATCAACCAAGCATTGATGAATCTTTCTCCATATGGGTTTTCAATTTGTTGGCCATTCTATAAATGGGTTGAGGAGATTCCACAGTATAATCATTCCTTGCAATCTTCTTGGACCATGATTTGCATTCTCACAATACAAAGACATTTCAAGACTGCTCAAAATTTGCTAGAAAAAATTGCGCGTAAAGATTTTATGTCGTCCCCAACTGTTTTGACCGCTCTTGTGAACAGTTATGGCGATCCAGAAGTGAATTCACATGTTTTGAGTTGGTTGATGATTTTTTATGCTAATTCAAAGAGTAATCCGGATTCAATTCAAGTGTTTGAGCACATGAGGGTTTGTGGGTATAAGCCTCATTTGCATGCGTGTACCGTGCTTTTGAACTCGTTGGTGAAAGAAAAGCTGACTGATACTGTTTGGAAAATTTACAAAAAGATGATTAAAGTTGGGGTTGTTCCTAATATACATGTTTATAATGTCTTGATCCATGCTTGTTGTAAGTCGGGAGATGTAGAAAAAGCCGAGGGATTGTTGAGTGAAATGGAGCTCAAAAACATATTTCCGGATATTTTCACCTACAATACCTTGATTTCGTTGTATTGCAAAAAGGGTATGCATTACGAGGCTTTATCCGTTCAAGATAGGATGGAAAGAGGGGGTGTGTCTCCCGACATTATAACTTATAATTCACTTATTTATAGTTATTGTAGAGAAGGAAGAATGAGAGAGGCTTTGAACCTTTCTAACGAAATTAAAGGTGCTTCTCCTAACCAAGTCACGTATACTACCTTAATCGATGGGTATTGTCGAGCCAATGATCTTGATGAAGCTTTAAAGTTACGTGGTTTAATGGAGGCCAACAACTTGTACCCTGGGGTAGTTACCTATAACACAATTCTGAGGAAATTATGTGCTGAGGGGCGAATACAAGATGCACATAAATTACTAAATCAAATGAGTGACAGAAAAGTAGAACCCGATAATGTTACGTGTAACACATTAATTAATGCTTATTGCAAGATAGGAGATATGAGATCTGCTACAAAAGTCAGAAGTAAAATGTTGGAGGCTGGATTAAAACCAGATCAGTTCACTTACAAGGCGTTAATTCACGGATTTTGCAAGGCAAATGAGGTAGAAAGTGCTAAAGAGATATTACTTGATATGCAAAAATCTGACATTTCTCCAAGTTCTTGTATATATGCCTGGCTCGTGGATATATACTGCAACCGAAATGATGATGAAGCTATATTACGATTGATAGATGAGTTAGTGCAAAAGGGTGTATTTGTCGACATTAGTGTATATCGAGCAATAATACGAAGGTTGTGTAAGAACGATAGAGTTGATTGTGCACAAAAAGTTTTTAGTAGTATGCAGAGGAAGGGGATATTAGGAGATAGTGTCGTCTACACTTGTATGGCTTATGGGTACTTGAAAGCCGGCGATGGTGTTGCCATGTCAACTTTGTTGGATGAGATGTATAAGAGGCGATTGATGGTAACTCTCAAAATATACAGAATCATGAATGCTTCTTATGCCAAGGAAAGCAATAACTTGGATGTCTTTTGGAGATATGTGGTTCAGAGAGGTTTGATTTCTAAAGCAATTTATAGCCAAATCGAGCAATCGAAGGTGTAGTTCCATAGAATGTTGATGATTTCAAATGTTTTGATAAAAACTTTATGTATCTCTACAGGGTAATGAAGTTTTGTTTATGCATAATATTGGTTTGTGTAGGAAAATTTTCAAAATCTGTTTGTTGGTTAATTTAGGTAAATTAATTAACCAAATATATTTAATTTAGTTTATTTAATGAAACAAAACTTCTAACCGTTGCAACCTTTTTCCCTGAATAGTTTTTTTCCGTTAAATTCGTAAAGAATGCAACTCTTGGAGAAAGCTTTTGATTTCTTTATAAACTAAATGGTCTTCAACGGCATAAAAGCATCAGAGAATTAATTTCCATCTCATCCCTATGTTTCTTAAATACATATTCCCCAATTTGAGTATTTCATATTGAAAACAGAAGGTCACATATTTGCTTCTGTTTTTTCGAACTTTTTACAGCAACATTTGGTTTTTAATTTCTTTAATAATCCAAAAGGCTTCTACATTTTAGAGAATTCGGGTTTGTCTTCTAAAGTGCAATTCGCAGACAAATATTAGAGTTCTAATCTGTGCTCCATTGTATCCTGGGGCAAATTCGTTGTACAACTCGTTTGCACATTGGTGAGGGCGGATATTGTCTTGAGGAGAGCGTATAATCTGTGCGGCTTGGAGGAATCGATTTTCCAATATTGCTGAATGTTTGTATCAGTTTGAGGTGCAAAATCCAGCCCAAATCTGGTGTAATATTTCCAACAGGTCCAATATATGAGGGGGCCCTAGGCAAATTTTTAAAAAAAGCCCCCTTTATTTTAACCAAAAAAAAGTATATATTATTAAACTTAGTTTTATTACTTTAGAAAATGTAAAAGTATCTATTAAATATTTACATATTTTTATTCTTAACATTTATTACGGACACATAAAATGACAAATCAATGTTTTGTTCGGTGTTTTACCGAACGATTCGATTGGTTTGGTACAAAAAAAAAACAATGTAGTTTTGGGCCTTTTTGTAAATTTTTTGTAAATTAATAGTATTAAAAAATGTGATTTACCTAATTAACTAGGCACGAGAAATCATTGCCAAGAGATGAACGTACGAACTTCAGTTAATTGAGAAGTCATAAAATATATTTATTGACTTTAATAGAAATAGAAATAAAAATAAAATATCACATATATAATTTTGATATTACCATTTCGATTTGATAAAAGTAATACTGAAACAAAAAAGGAATAATAACCAACAGGTGATTGGTCTAGTGGAAGGAACTAGTCACTACAAAGTAGCGGACTCAGGTTCGAATCCCTGTTGGGAGAGGTTCCCACTTTATGTGTCCGACGCGCCTCGAAAGGGATTTAAACCCTTGGGAAACCAAAAAAAAAAAAAAAAAAAAAGGAATAATAATTAGATCTTTTTTTTGGTAGTTTTAGATACTTTCCCACTCATTTACAAAATTCTAAATTAAGAAATTTTAGATAATTTCATAGAATATAATGTAATTATCTAATAAAAGTCTAGCTATTGTATCATGTTGATCTCCACTGTTTGTTCAAGGGGGGTGGTTACTATAAATAATGACAATACATCATTTGTAAACTATCTAAATTTTTCACAACTCATATTCTTACATTTATCAAGAATTTATGATATGACTCTATAAATCGCTTATAAATAATATATATTTGAAAAAAGAAATATTTATTAAATTGTAAAACCAAAAGTTCATGAGATCCCTCTATCGTCGGGGCCCTAGACGGTAACCCAAATTGTCACATTGAAAAATTGCTCAATTCCCTGTTTAGGAAAATCTTGCATAATAAATTATTTGGATTGGTTGTTCTCAAGGGATATTCTTAAAAAATAATTGAAACGTGACTTGAATGTATGGTTTAAGAGTATTCATCAAAGGATGTTGAAGAAATATATTGTGAAAGACAAAAAGGAAATAGAAAAACAGGTTTGATATATGATTTTGAACTACACTTTCAATAATGTTGCGCAGTTATGGTACTTAAATTACAACAATAATGTAAAACTAATCTCAAATAATTTTTCATCTCTTTCATTAGTGTAAGTAAATATTGAGTGACACACCTGTGTCTAATGTCTCAACATGATAACAAATGTTCTACTACAAGATTTTATAAATTAAATAAAAACATTAATAAATACATTATTCTAAAGGGTGACAAACAGACGGGTTGAAATGAATTAAAATGAGTCGGGTCGACCCGCTTTATGTCTACTAATTTTGTATTTTTACTAATTTAAAATTAAGAAAAAAAACTAAATTTATAAGTAAATATTATTCAATTATAACTAAATTAGATTAAATTAACATGAAATAAATTAATTTATAAAAATTAGGAGAAACTCACAACATTTAAGATGCAATATTTGATATTCTTATATTTAGTTGAAAATTAAATATATTTAATAATTTAATATTGTAACTCAAATTTTCATGAATTTTGAAGAGAAAAATAAAATGAATTTTTTGAGTCAAAATTAAGTCATTAAATAATTACTAGTTTAACTCAATGTGAGATAATTATCAAAAAAAAAAAAAAAACTCAATGTGAGATTTTTCACTTGATCTGTTTTTTCTCCGCTTATAAACTCATTATAAGTTCATATAAATAAATATTTACAAAATCGAACCCAACAAAATATATCAACAATAGAAAACAAATGTGTTGGGTTGAATTGGACCAAGCCGAATAAAGGCCAACCCATGGTTCAAGACCCATCTTGCCACCCCTACATTATTCATGTGTGTAAATCCAATTTTTTTGCTATAAATGGAGTTAATGCTAATTTACCCTATGTGAAATGCGTAATGTTCAATTTAACCCCTTGTGAAAATTTTGAAGAAATAATTTACCTCCTTCAGCCGCAGAATATAACTAACTTGCCGAAATTGAAAGTGGACATGAAAAGTGTTTGTGTAACATAAGGTGGGAGGGAGGGATTGCCACATTTATCATAACACAGGGGTAAAGTGCCATATTTATCATAACACAGATGGTAAATCGCCATATTTTTATCATAACACAGGGAGGTAAACGACAACATTATCATAACACAGGGAGGTAAATTGCTACTTATAAAAATGTCAGGGAGGTGGTGTGAAACTTTTATGAGATTATAGGGGAGTAAAGTGGTCTTTTAAATCATGGGGAGGTAAATTGAACATTCTGAATATCACAGGGGATAAATTGCCATTAACTCCTATAAAAAACTTCTCTGTTTTCTAACCACAGATCCTGTGTCGACTACCTCTTCAAACCACTTCCTATTTCGACTGCCTCTGAGTAGCTCTCTAAAAATTAGTTATACCAAAAAAATTTAATGCGCTTGTCTACATAACACGTGGAAACCATTGAGTAGGCTTCAAGTGCTATATATACCATGCCTCAAGGCCCTGAAATCTCACCATCATTACAAAGTTTAATTAATCTGATACATAGTACATAGTTTTATATCTTCAATTGTTTTATTTGTTCACTAACTAAAATGGATAATTCCCAGAACATGAGTTACCAAGCTGGCCAGGCCAAGGGCCAAGCACAGGTTATCTTCACTTTTCTATACAATGACATTTACATATACATATATCTATTGTTGAATTTTATTTTATTTTAATTTAATTTAATTTTTTGTTTGTGTTGAATTATAGGAAAGGGGTAACCAGCTAATGGATAAGGCAGGAAATGCTGCCCAATCTACCAAGGAATCAATGCAGCAGGTAATTAATTCTTAGTTCGAATTCGACAACAAAAGTTTATATCAATTCCTTTTATTGTACACAACAAATTATACATGAACAACATTTATTCTTTGATGGCTTTCGAAACTCAACTTGAGATAATACTCACTGGACTTAAAATAAAACCGTGTTAGTATTTGTTGGAAAATTGTGGTTCATACACAGCTTTGCCACACTTATTTAATTGTCACTCTTGCAATTTCTAGTACATTTCTTTTTTTTTTAGAGAACTAGTTTTTATTCTTGTATTCTATAAATTCTTTTTAACTGTTATATATGGTTTTAGACTGGACAACAGATGCAGGCCAAGGAACAAGGTGCAGTCGATGCTGTGAAGGATGCAACTGGCATGAACAAATAAAGAGCTTCAATTCATGACTACTTTTGATTATCTATCATTTGTTGTCTATGGCTTTATTTCTTACCAGTTTAATTTCTTGAGTTGATGTTTGATTTGAAATTTTAGGTTCAAATTTCATTTAACCTAGCAATTTGGGTTGCTTTTGTTCGGACATTTAGAACATTTGTGAATTTTTCCTTTTATGTTCTAGGAAAAGCAAAAGAAGATCCCTTTTGAATCAATGAATAAACGTTCCCACTATGATTTTGTTGTTCTATTTAATTTTCATTATTCATATAGGGGACTCGCATTTATAGCTGGATGAATTTTTCATCACATATATGCTACACTTCCATATCATATATAAAGATTTATTCATAATTATACAAATTTATAATTCGTGCAGACTTAGTAATACACTTGTAGATGGATATATATACATGACACCAAAATAAGACATACATATATGATACAAAATTTAAAGTGTTTTCGAAGGTCATGATGAATTATGTATGACACTCACGTTGTAAAAAATCAAAACGACAACTTGCAAACTCAAATTTGAATGTAATTGACAAACTACACTCTTAATTTTTTTCTTAAAAAAAATAAGACTTTACTACCTCAATTTTACGTTTTATTGGCTAATGCACTCAATCTGCCGTGGTTATATAGATTTTCTTTTAAGTGAATAATAACTCGGCTCATCAGTTTAATAAATACATTATTCTAAAGGGTGACAAACGGACGGGATGAAATGGATTAAAATGAGTCGGGTCAACCCTCTTTATATCTACTAATTTTGTATTTTTAGTAATTTATAAAATTAAGAAAAAAACAATAAATTTATAAGTAATTATTATTCAATTATAACTAAATGAGATTAAATAAATATGAAATAAATTAATTTATAAGAATTAGGAGAAACTCACCACATTTAAGATGTAAAATTTAATATTCTTATATTAATTTGAAAATTAAATATATTTAATAATTTAATATTGTAACTAAAATTTTCATGAATTTAGAAGAGAAAAATAAAATAATTTTTTGAGTCAAAATTAAGTCATTAAATATTTACTATTTACCTCAATGTGAGATAATTATCACAAAAAATAAAAAAAAAACCTCAATGTGAGAATTTTCACTTGTTCCATTTTTTCTCCGCTTATAAACTCATTATAAGTTCATATAAATAAATATTTACAAATCCGAACCCAACAAAATATATCAACAATAGAAAACATATGTGTTGGGTTGAATTGGACCGAGCCGAATAAAGGCCAACCCATGGTTCAAGACCCATCTTGCCACCCCTACATTATTCATTCGTGTAAATCCAATTTTTTTGGTATAAAAAGGAGTTAAAGCTAATTTACCCCTTGTGAAATACGTACTATTCAATTTAACCCGTTGTGATATACGTACTATTCAATTTAACCCCTTGTGAAAATTTTAAAGAAACAATTTACTTCCTCCAGCCGGAGAATGTAACTAACTTGCCGAAATTGAAAGTGGACATGAAAAGTGTTTGTGTAACATTTGGGGGGGGGGGGGGGATTACCACATTTATCATAATACAGGGGTAAATTACCACATTTATCATAACACATAGGGTAAATCGCCATATTTAGTATAATACAGTGGGGGTAAAGTGCAACATTATCATAACATATAGGGGTAAATTGCTACTTATAAAAATATCAGGGAGGTGGTGTAAAACTTTAATGAGATTATAGGGGGTAAAGTGGTCATTTTCAAATCAAGGTGAGGTAAATTGAACATTTTGAATATCACAGAGGGTAAATTGTCATTAACGCCTATAAAAAGCTTCTATGTTTTCTAACCACAGATCCTGTGTCGACTGCCTCTTAAAACCACTTCCTATTTCGAATGCCTTTGAATAGCTCTGCAAAAATTATTTACACCATAAATTTTGAATGCACTTGTCTACATGACACGTGACAACCATTAGGTAGGCTTCAAGTGCTATAAATGCCAGTGCCTCAAGGCCCTGAAACCTCACCAATATTACAAAGTTTAATTGATTTGATAATATATAGTTTTATATCTTCAATTGTTTTATTTGTTCACTAACTAAAATGGATAACTCCCACAACATGAGCTACCAAGCTGGCCAGGCCAAGGGCCAAGCACAGGTTATCTTCACTTTTCTATACAATGACATTTACATATACATATATCTATTGTTGAATTTTATTTTATTTTAATTTAATTTAATTTTTTGTTTGTGTTGAATTATAGGAAAGGGGTAACCAGCTAATGGATAAGGCAGGAAATGCTGCCCAATCTACCAAGGAATCAATGCAGCAGGTAATTAATTCTTAGTTCGAATTCGACAACAAAAGTTTATATCAATTCCTTTTATTGTACACAACAAATTATACATGAACAACATTTATTCTTTGATGGCTTTCGAAACTCGACTGGAGATAATACTCACTGGACTAAAAATAAAACCGTGTTAGTATTTGTTGGAAAATTGTGGTTCATACACGGCTTTGCCACACTTATTTAATTGTCACTCTTTCAATTTCTAGTACAATTCTTTTTTTTTTTTAGAGAACTAGTTTTTATTCTTGTATTCTATAAATTCTTTTTAACTGTTATCTATGGTTTTAGACTGGACAACAGATGCAGGCCAAGGCACAAGGTGCAGTTGATGCTGTGAAGGATGCAACTGGCATGAACAAATAAAGAGCTTCAATTCATGACTGCTTTTGATTTTTTATCATTTGTTGTCTATGGCTTCATTTCCTACCAGTTGAATTTCTTGAGTTGATGTTTGATTTGAAATTTTTGGTTCAAATTTCATTTAACTTAGCAATTTGGGTTGCTTTTGTTCGGACATTTAGAACATTTGTGAATTTTTCCTTTTATGTTCTAGGAAAAGCAAAAGAAGTTCCCTTTTGAATCAATGAATAAACGTTCCGACTTTGATTATGTTGTTCTATTTCATTCTTATTCATATAGGGGACTCGCATTTATAACTTGCGAAATTTCCATCACATATATGATACACTTCGATATCATATATGATGATTTATTCATAATTATACAAATTTATAATTCGTGCAGACTTAGTAATACACTTGTAGATGGATATATATACATGACGCCGAAATATGACATACATACATGATACAAAATTTAAAGTGTTTTCGAAGGTCATGATGAATTATGTATGACACTCACGTTGTAAAAAATCAAAACGACAACTTGCAAATTCAAATTTGAATGTAATTGACAAATAAGACTTTACTACCTCAATTTTACGTTTTATTGGCTAATGCACTCAATCTGCCGTGGTTATATAGATTTTATTTAAGTGAATAATAACTCGGCTCATCAGTTTAATAAATACATTAATCTAAAGGGTGACAAACGAACGGGATGAAATGGATTAAAATGAGTCGGGTCAACCCGCTTTATATCTACTAATTTTTTATTTTTATTAATTTAAAATTAAGATAAAAACAATAAATTTATAAGTAATTATTATTCAATTATAACTAAATGAGATTAAATAAATGTGAAATAAATTAATTTAAAAGAATTAGGAGAAACTCACCACATTTAAGATTCAAAATTTAATATTCTTATATTAATTTGAAAATTAAATATATTTAATAATTTAATATTGTAACTAAAATTTTCATGAATTTAGAAGAGAAAATAAAATAATTTTTTGATTCAAAATTAAGTCATTAAATATTTACTATTTAACTCAATGTGAGATAATTATCACAAAAAATAAAAAAAAAACCTCAATGTGAGATTTTTCACTTGATCCATTTTTTCTCTGCTTATAAACTCATTATAAGTTCATATAAATAAACATTTACAAATCCTAACCCAACAAAATATATCAACAATAGAAAACACATGTGTTGGGTTGAATTGGACCGAGCCGAATAAAGGCCAACCCATGGTTCAAGACCCATCTTGCCACCCCGACATTATTCATTCGTGTAAATCCAACTTTTATGGTATAAAAAGGAGTTAATGCTAATTTACCCCTTGTAAAATGTGTAATATTCAATTTAACCCCTTGTGAAAATTTTAAAGAAATAATTTACTTCCTTCAGCCGGAGAATGTAACTAACTTGCCGAAATTGAAAGTGGACATGAAAAGTGTTTGTGTAACCGGAGGGGGGAGAATTACCACATTTATCATAACACAGGGGTAAATTACCACATTTATCATAACACAGAGGGTAAATCGCCATATTTATTATAATACAGGGGGTAAACTACAACATTATCATAACACATAGGGGTAAATTGCTACTTATAAAAATGTCAGGGAGGTGGTGTAAAACTTTTATGAGATTATAGGGGGTAAAGTGGTATTTTTCAAATCATGTTAGGTAAATTGAACATTTTGAATATCACAGAGGGTAAATTGTCATTAACTCATATAAAAAGCTTCTCTGTTTTACTAACCACAGATCCTGTGTCGACTGCCTCTTAAAACCACTTCCTATTTCGAATGCCTTTGAATAGCTCTCTAAAAATTAGTTACACCATAAATTTTGAATGCACTTGTCTACATGACACGTGGCAACCATTAGGTAGGCTTCAAGTGCTATAAATGCCAGTGCCTCAAGGCCATGAAACCTCATCAATATTACAAAGTTTAATTGATTTGATAATATATAGTTTTATATCTTCAATTGTTTTATTTGTTCACTAACTAAAATGGATAACTCCCACAACATGAGCTACCAAGCTGGCCAGGCCAAGGGCCAAGCACAGGTTATCTTCACTTTTCTATACAATGACATTTACATATACATATATCTATTGTTGAATTTTATTTTATTTTAATTTAATTTAATTTTTTGTTTGTGTTGAATTATAGGAAAGGGGTAACCAGCTAATGGATAAGGCAGGAAATGCTGCCCAATCTACCAAGGAATCAATGCAGCAGGTAATTAATTCTTAGTTCGAATTCGTCAACAAAAGTTTATATCAATTCCTTTTATTGTACACAACAAATTATACATGAACAACATTTATTCTTTGATGGTTTTCAAAACTCAACTTGAGATAATAATCACTGGACTTAAAATAAAACAGTCTTAGTATTTGTTGGAAAATTGTGGTTCATACACAACTTTGCCACACTTATTTAATTTTCACTCTTTCAATTTCTAGTACAATTCTTAGAGAACTAGTTTTTATTCTTGTATTCTATAAATTCTTTTTAACTGTTATATATGGTTTTAGACTGGACAACAGATGCAGGCCAAGGCACAAGGCGCAGTCGATGCTGTGAAGGATGCAACTGGCATGAACAAATAAAGAGCTTCAATTCATGACTACTTTTGATTATCTATCATTTGTTGTCTATGGCTTCATTTCTTACCAGTTTAATTTCTTAAGTTGATGTTTGATTTGAAATTTTAGGTTCAAATTTCATTTAACCTAGCAATTTGGGTTGCTTTTGTTCGGACATTTAGAACATTTGTGAATTTTTCCTTTTATGTTCTAGGAAAAGCAAAAGAAGATCCCTTTTGAATCAATGAATAAACGTTCCCACGGTGATTCTGTTGTTCTATTTAATTTTTATTCATATAGGGGACTCGCATTTATAGCTTGATGGATTTTTCATCACATATATGCTAAACTTCCATATCATATATAAAGATTTATTCATAATTATACAAATTTATAATTCGTGCAGAATTAGTAATACACTTGTAGATGGATATATATACGTGATACCAAAATATGACATACATATATGATACAAAATTTAAAGTGTTTCCGAAGGTCATGATGAATTATGTATGACACTCACGTTGTAAAAAATCAAAGCGACAACTTGCAAACTCAAATTAGAATGTAATTGACAAACTACACTCTTAATTTTTTTAAAAAAAAAAATAAGACTTTACTACCACAATTTGACATTTAATTGGCTAATGCACTCAAACTGCCGCGGTTATATAGATTTGTTTTAAGTGAATAATAACTCGGCTCATCAGTTTAATAAATACATTATTCTAAAGGTTGACAAAGGGATAGGTTGAAATGGATTAAATGAGTCGGGTCAACCCGCTTTATGTCTACTAATTTTGTATTTTTCCGAATTTAAAATTAAGAAAATAACACTAAATTTATAAGTAATTATTATTCAATTATAACTAAATGAGATTAAATTAATATGAAATAAATTAATTTAAAAGAATTAGGAGAAACTCACCACATTTAAGATGCAATATTTAATATTCTTATATTAATTTGAAAATTTAATATATTTAATAATTTAATATTGTAACTAAAATTTTCATTAATTTAGAAGAGAAAAATAAAATAATTATTTGAGACAAAATTAAGTCATTAAATATTTAATGTGAGATAATTATCACAAAAAAAAAAAAAAACTCAATGTGAGATTTATCACTTGATCCATTTTTTCTCCGCTTATAAACTCATTATAAGTTCATATAGATAAATATTAACAAATCCGAACCCAACAAAATATATCAACAATAGAAAACACATGTGTTGGGTTGAATTAGACCGAGCCGAATAAAGGCCAACTTATGGTTGAAGACCCTATCTTGCCACCCCTACATTATACATTTGTGTAAATCCAATTTTTTTTGGTATAAAAAGGAGTTAATGCTAATTTACCCCTTGTGAAATGCGTACTATTTAATTTAACCCCTTGTGAAATACGTACTATTCAATTTAACCCCTTGTGAAAATTTTAAAGAAACAATTTACTTCCTCTAGCCGGAGAATGTAACTAACTTGCCGAAATTGAAAGTGGACATGAAAAGTGTTTGTGTAACATTGGGGGGGGGGGGGGGGGGATTACCACGTTTATCATAACACAGGGGGTAAATTACCACATTTATCATAACACTGAGGGTAAATCGCCATATTTATTATAATACAGTGGGGGTAAAGTGCAACATTATCATAACACATAGGGGCAAATTGCTACTTATAAAAATATCAGGGAGGTGGTGTAAAACTTTAATGAGATTGTAGGGGGTAAAGTGGTCATTTTCAAATCATGGGGAGGTAAATTGAACATTTTGAATATCACAAAGGGTAAATTGTCATTAACTCCTAGAAAAAGCTTCTATGTTTTCTAACCACATGTGTCGACTGCCTCTTCAAACCACTTCCTATTTCGAATGCCTTTGAATAGCTATGTAAAAATTAGTTACACCATAAATTTTGAGTGCACTTGTCTACATGACACGTGACAACCATTAGGTAGGCTTCAAGTGCTATAAATGCCAGTGCCTCAAGGCCCTGAAACCTCACCAATATTACAAAGTTTAATTGATTTGATAATATATAGTTTTATATCTTCAATTGTTTTATTTGTTCACTAACTAAAATGGACAACTCCCACAACATGAGCTACCAAGCTGGGCAGGCCAAGGGCCAAGCACAGGTTATCTTCACTTTTCTATACAATGACATTTACATATACATATATCTATTGTTGAATTTTATTTTATTTTAATTTTATTTAATTTTTTGTTTGTGTTGAATTATAGGAAAGGGGTAACCAGCAAATGGATAAGGCAGGAAATGCTGCCCAATCTACCAAGGAATCAATGCAGCAGGTAATTAATTCTTAGTTCGAATTCGACAACAAAAGTTTATATCAGTTCTTTTTATTGTACACAACAAATTTGGCATGAAAACCGTTTATTTCTTGATGGTTTTCGAAGCTCGACTTGAGATAATACTCAATGGACTAAAAATAAAATTGTGTTAGTATTTGTTGGCAAATTGTGGCCCATACACGGCTTTGCAACAAGCCCACACTTATTCAATTGTCACTCTTTCAATTTCTAGAACAATTCTTTTTTTTTCAGTGAACTAGTTTTTATTCTTGTATTCTATAAATTCTTTTTAACTGTTATATATGGTTTTAGACTGGACAACAGATGCAAGCCAAGGCACAAGGTGCAGTTGATGCTGTGAAGGATGCAACTGGCATGAACAAATAAAGAGCTTCAATTCATGACTGTTTTTGGTTATCTATCATTTGTTGTCCGTCTTCATTTCCTACCAGTTTATTTCTTGAGTTGATGTTTGATTTGAAATTTTAGGTTCAAATTTCATTAAACTTAGCAATTTGGGTTGATTTTGTTCGGACATTTAGAACATTTGTGAATTTTTCCTTTTATGTTCTAGGAAAAGCAAAAGAAGTTCCTTTTTGAATCAATAAATAAACGTTCCCACGTTGATTCTGTTGTTCTATTTCATTTTTATTCATTTAGGGGACTCGCATTTATAGCTTGATGAATTTTCCATCACATATATGCTACACTTCGATATCATATATAAAGATTTATTCATAATTATACAAATTTATAATTCGTGTAGACTTAGTAATACACTTGTAGATGGATATATATACGTGACACCAAAATATGACATACATATATGATATAAAATTAAGTGTTTTCGACGGTCATGATGAATTTCGTATGACACTCACGTTGTAAAAAATCAAAACGACAACTTACAAACTCAAATTAGAATGTAACTGACAAACTACACTCTTAATTTATTTTTAAAAAAATAAGACTTTACTACCTCAATTTTACATTTAATTGGCTAATGCACTCAATCTGCCGTGGTTATATAGATTTTCTTTAAGTGAATAATAACTCGGCCCATCAATTTACTTGGATAACGTTTTTAGGCCACCCCATAACAAATTGGTCTGGTGTTTCAATTTTGATGCTATTTCATGTTTTTTTCCCCGGGATCGGATTTGCGTTGGATTAGTCAGCTACAAAACCATTTTGGATTTAGGCCAGGTCTGATATTGTCTTTTGCGGCCATAATATCTTGTTTGATTCGATCGGATTTTAAATCATTCCTAATATACATATTTTGGAGCAATGTGATTCAAAGAGGTTTGATTTCTAAAGCAATTTATAGCCAAATCGAGCAATCGAAAGTGTACTGACATTTCAATTATTTTTCAAGAATATCCCTTCAAAACAACCAACCCAAATAGTTTATTATGCATAAACAAAATTTCAAAACAGGGAATTGAGCAATTTTTTTAATGTTACACTAATGACTACAAACCAATATTATGCATAAACAAAATTTCATTACTCTAAAGAGATACATAAAGTTTTTATCACAACATTTGAAATCATCAACATTCTATGTAACTAAGAATATTTGTGATAGGATGTTGAAGAAATATATTCTGAAAGACAAAAATAAATATAAAATTACTTAATTGAAAAAGACAGGTTTAATATATGATCTTCAACTACACATTTAATCATGTTGCGCAATTATGGCACTTAGATAACAACAATAATAATATAATACTAAACTCAAATATTTTTTTCTTTCTTTTATTAGTGTAAGTATAAATTGAGTGTCACACTTGTGTCTGATACAGTCAATAACAAGTGCTCTACTAATTTTTTTATAATTTAAATATAACACATTAATAAATACATTATTCTAAAGGTGGCAGACAGACGGATCTAGCCGGATTAAAAACGAGTTGTATTGACTCATTTTACGTCTACTAACCCGACCCGACATATCAATTATATAAAATATATGTTTTGGGTTGAATTGGACCGAATCAAATAAAGGTCAACCCATGGGTCAAGACCCATTCCACCCCTACATTGTGTGAAATCAATTTTTTTGCTATAAAATAGTTAAATCTATAAAAAGCTTCTCTGTTTTCTAACCACATAATTTCCGATGTCGACTGCGTCTTCAAACCACTTCCTATGTTAACTGCATCTGAGTAGCTCTCTAAAAATTAGTTACACCATAGATTTTTAATGCACTTGTCTACATGACACGTGGCAACCATTGAGTAGGCTTCAAATGCTATAAATACCAGTGCCTCAAGGCCCTGAAATCTCCCCATTATTACAAAGTTTAATTAATTTGATACATATATAGTTTTATATCTTCAATTGTTTTATTTGTTCACTAACTAAAATGGATAATTCTCACAACATGAGCTACCAAGCTGGCCAGACCAAGGGCCAAGCACAGGTTATCTTCACTTTTCTATACAATGACATATACATATACATACATCTATTGTTGAATTTTATTTTATTTTAATTTTTCGTATGTGTTAAATTATAGGAAAGGGGTAGCCAACTGATGGATAAGGCAGGAAATGCTACCCAATCTGCCAAGGAATCGATGCAACATGTAATTAATTCTTAGTTCAAATTTGATCAACAAAAACTTATATCAGTTCCTTTTATTGTATTAGACATGAACAACGTTTATTCTTTGATGGTTCTAAGCTCGACTGGAGATAATACTCATTGGACTAAAAATAAAATTGTGTTAGTATTTGTTGGAAAATTGTGGCCAATATACGGCTTTGCCACACTTATTCAATTGTCACTCTACTAGAAATTTTATACAGTCGGATGGTAAATGTAATGTACTTGATCTGAAAGTGACTTGAACGCGGCTGAACCCGATCCTGAGCTAGAATTGCTCCTCTTTGTTAGTCTATTTTATTGTTTGATATGGGCCTAAGTTGGAAAGTGTCACCTTAACATGGTGGAAGTCATCATTTATGATATCAATT
This sequence comes from Penstemon davidsonii, assembly GCA_034814905.1. NCBI lineage: Eukaryota > Viridiplantae > Streptophyta > Magnoliopsida > Lamiales > Plantaginaceae > Penstemon > Penstemon davidsonii. The sequence continues at coordinate 15,149,593 of JAYDYQ010002688.1, forward strand.
TTTAGAATAATTCTTTTTTTTTACGGAACTAGTTTTTATTCTTGTATTTTATAAATTATTTTTAACTGTTATATATGGTTTAGACTGGACAACAGATGCAGGCCAAGGCACAAGGTGCAGTTGATGCTGTGAAGGATGCAACTGGCATGCAAAAATAAAGAGCTTCAATTCATGACTGTTTTTTATTATCTATCATTTGTTGTCTATGGCTTCATTTAATTTCCTACCAGTTTAATTTCTTGAGTTGATGTTTCATTTGAAATTTTAGGTTCAAATTTCTTTAAACTTAGCAATTTGGGTTTCTTTTGTTTTGGACATTTAGAACATTTGTGGATTTTTCCTTTTATGTTTTAGGAAAAGCAGAAGAAGCTCCCTTTTGAATCAATGAATAAACGTTCCCACGTTGATTCCCACGTTAAGAGCATAGTAGGAAGAAAAATAATTGTATGATTTTATTTTTGTTGATAATTAACCAAAATGATCATATGATTCAATTAATGTAGGAAATTAGTTAATCATGTGCAACGCACGTGCACTTTTCTAGTATAAATAAAAGGATTAAATACAGTTTGTCTCCCTAAAGTATGGGCGTGTACTAGTTACCCCTCAAGTATTGTTTGTAATACTTACCCCCTCCATGCCGATGATACCTTAGTCAAGTGGTTAAGGATGATGCTCCATCACCAAGAGGTCATGGGTTCAACTCCCAATAATGTGGGTCTTTTCTCTAGTTTAATACTAGCATTTGTAATTAGTTTTTTACTTTGATACCAATGTAATAGATTTGATTCGATATAGTGTTTGATGTAACGATTTATTCACCATGTCAATAAAAAATATATACTTACCCCTTCCATTAGTGAATGTAAAAGTGAAATGTTGTCTTTAATGACGTGGCAAAAGTTATCCTATGTAGTAAAAGTTACACATTTTTTGCCCAAAATACCATTCCCTCTCTGTATATACAAATGTTGTTGGTTTTAACTTCTTACCCAAATTGTTCTTAAGTTCATATTTTACATCCAATTGTATTCTTCTTGGTGAATTTCTTTTCATACTTTTTGTGAAAAAGATTTCCGATTATTATTTCAACAATTATTATATGGTTATATCCTTTCTTATTTCACCAATTATTAAATTTATATTCGTTCTTATATTTTTACCTTCGTTATTATTTCAAGGATGATTATCTTTCACCAATATTATTATTTAAAATTTCTAGTAGCTCTTCGAATTCTTAATGAACCAATTCGTAATGTATATACGATAAAAAAAATTGTTCGTAAATTTATTGGTTGTGATAATTGGAATGAAAGTAATATTTCAATTTTTATTCATAAATTATTAATATGAAAAAAAACTAAGTGTATTTGAATTTTATAAAATTGAATTGTAGAAGACAAATGGAAAGCAATTTTATCAAATGGTTGAAGCTTCAAATTTTGACAAATGACTTGAGATTTGTGTATAATTAGTGATCTATGTAAGTTTATCAAATAGAAGAAATTTTATGAAATGATTGAAACCTACAATAAGTGAGTAAATTTTTTATTTGTCTACATAACAGGTTCATAAGTTCACTTTAACACATGAGCACAATACTTCAGCAAAATAATTTTTAAGGCTCCGAAAAGCTGAAGGGTATTCTGGGGACTTCATTTTATATTAGCGGGGAATTTAGTAATTTCACTACAAAGTTAACGACGTCAATTTTTCAAAAGTTGACTCTATGATGGAGGGGGTAAGCATTACGAGTAATACTTTAGGGTGTAATTGGTACACCCTTCATAGTTTAGGGGAGAGGGGGGTGGGGGGGAACTATATTTAACATTAATATATGTATATAATTGTTTTTTAATTCTTATCGAATTCGGATATTCGACGAATCAGATCGACTAGATCCACGTTCGCTACATGTAGTTTGTAATATAGATTCTCTTAATGGATTAATTGCATCGGATCTCAATTCAGATAAAAATTAGAGTAAATCAGATCAAACTGAATTTGAACCTAATTGAAATTAAGATGAATTAATACCAGTTTAATTGACAACCATATTTTATTTATACGAGACAAAGCTAAATGCTTTCTATTTCGAAAGATCTTAATAGAGAGTCTGAAAAACTTTTACTAATTTTGTATTTTACTAATTTAAAAATAAGTTAAAAAAACACCAAATTTATAATTAAATATTATTCAAGCTTAACAAAATGAGATTAGATTAATATGAAATTAGTAGAAACTCACCACATTTAAGATGCAATATTTAATATTCTTATATTTATTTAAAAATTAAATATATTTAATAATTTAATATTGTAAATAAGATTTTCATGAATTTAGAAGAGAAAAATAAAATATTTTTTTTGAGTCAAAATTAAGTCATTAAATGTTTACTAGTTTAACTCAATGTGAGATTTTTCACTTGATCCGTTTATTCTCCGCTTATAAACTCATTATAAGTTCATATAAATAATTGTTTAAAAACCGAACCCAATAAAATATATCAACAATAGAAAACACATGTGTTGGGTTGAATTGGACCAAGCCGATAAAGGCCAACCCATGGTTCAGGACCCATCTTGCCACCCCTACATTATTTGTGCAATCCAATATTTTTGCTATAGAAAGGAGTTAATGCCAATTTAACCCCCTGTGAAATGCATAATATTCAATTTAACCCCCTGTGAAAATTTAAAGAAGCAATTTACTTCCTTTAGCCGGTGAATGTAACTCACTTGCCGAAATTGAAAGTGGACATGAAAAATATTTGTGTAACATAAGGGATAAATTGCCATATTTATCATAACACAGTGGTAAATTGCCATATTTATCATAACACAGTGGTAAATTGCCACATTTATCATAACACAATGGGGTAAACTGCAACAATATCATAACACCCGGGGGCTGGGTGTGGTGGGTAAAGTGCCACTTATAAAAATATCAGGGAGACGGTGTGAAACTTTTATGAAATTATAGGGGGTAAAGTATTCTTTTTAAATCTCGGGGAGATAAATTGAACATTCTGAATATCACAAGTGGTAAATTGCCATTAACTCCTATAAAAAGTTAAATCTATAAAAAACTACTCTGTTTTCTAACCACGGAATTTCCTATGTCGATTGCCTCTTCAAACCACTTCCTACGTAGACTGCCCCGGAGTAGCTCTCTAAAAATCAGTTAAAGCATTTGTCTACATGACACATGGCAACCATTAAGTAGACTTCAAGTGCTATAAATGCCACTGCCTCAAGCCCTGAAATCTCACCATTATTAAAAAGTTTAATTTGATAATATATAGTTTTATATCTTCAATTGTTTTATTCGTTCACTAACTAAAATGGATAATTCCCACAACATGAGCTACCAAGCTGGCCAGGCCAAGGGTCAAGCACAGGTTATCTTTACTTTTCTATACAATGACATTTACATATACATATATCTATTGTTGAATTTAATTTTAATTTAATTTAATTCTTTGTTTGTATCGAATTACAGCAAAGGGGTAGCCAGCTAATGGACCAGGCTGGAAATGCTGCCCAATCTGCCAAGGAATCAATGCAGCAAGTAATTAATTCTTAGTTTGAATTCGATCAATAAAAGTTTATATCAAATTCTTTTATTGTACACAACAAATTAGACATGAACAAAGTTTATTTTTTTGATTGTTTTCAAAGCTCGACTGCAGATAATACTCATTGGACCAAAAATAAAATTGTGTTAGTATTTGTTGGAAAATTATGCCCATACACAGTTTTGCTATACTTATTCAATAACAAGACAAGTATATTTGCACATGTCTTGTGATTGTCACTCTACAAGAAATTTTATACAGTCAGATGGTAAGTGTAATGTACTTGATCTGAAAGTGACTCGAACGCGGCTGAACCCGATCCTGAGCTAGAATTGCTCATCTTTGTTAGTCTATTTTATTGTTTGATATGGGCCTAAGTTAGAAAGTGTCACCTTAACACGGTGGAAGTAGTCATTTATGATATCAATTTCTGGAACAATTTTTTTTTTGTTGAGTGAAGTTTTAAATTATTTTTAACTGTGTTATATATGGTTTTAGACTGGACAACAGATGCAGGCCAAGGCACAAGGTGCAGTTGATGCTGTGAAGGATGCAACTGGCATGAAAAAATAAAGAGTTTCAATTCATGACTGCTATTGTTTAATTTTCTATCATTTGTTGTCCATGGGTTCATTTTCTACTAGTTTAATTTCTTGATGTTTGATTTGAAATTTTAAGTTTAAATTTCATTAAACTTAGCAATTTGGGTTGCTTTTGTTTGGAAATTTAGAACATTTGGGGATTTTTCCTTTTATGTTCTAGGATTAAAAGAAGAAGAAGTTCCCTTTTGAATCAATAAAAAACTTTTCCACGTTGATTTTGTTGTTCTATTTCATTTTTCGCATTTATAGCTTGATGAATTTTCAGTCACATATATACTACACTTCGATATCATATATATATATATATATATATTCATAATTATACAAATTTATAATAATACACTTGTAGATGGATATATACACGTGACACCAAAATATGACATACATATATGATATAAAATTTAAAATGTTTTCGAGGTCATGATGATTTACGTATTACACCCACGTTGTAAAAAATCAAAACTACAACTTGCAAACTCAAATTAGCATGTAATTGACAAACTACGCTATTAAATTTTTAAAAAAAATAAGACTTTACTATCTCAATTTTACATTTAATTGGCAAATGCACTCAATCAGCCGTGGTTATATAGATTTTTTAAGAAAAATTTACATAGATACCCCCTGGCAATTATCCTAATTGCAAAAACTTACCTTCTTATTTTAAAAATTACAAAGACACCCCCTTGACTTAACGACCATTAGTCAAACTTAACAGAAATTATAAAATGTCCGAAATGCCCTAAATTATTTTCAATATTTACTCATTTCTATTAACAAAATAGTGAAATTTACATAGACACCCCCTGACTATTTCCTAATTACAAGAACTTACCCTCCTGCTTCAAAAATTACAAAGACACCCTCTTGACTTTCTGTGATGTGGGGTGATGGTGAGGGTATTGGGTTATTAATTTTTTTTCAAAAAAAAAATAATTTATAATTTTTTTCCTTATGTTAAAACAAATTTATTAAATTTAAAATTGATTTGTTTTATATTTTTAAGAAAAGGTACAATACTATTTATCGAATTCTGTTATTATAAATAAATTTATTAAATTTTAAATTATTTGTTACTTTATTGACCAATTGTGTTATTGTAAATAAATTTATTCAATTTTAAATTGGTTTGTTTTAATTTTGTAAGAAAATATATGTTATTAAAACTTTATTTATCGAATTGTGTTATTGTAAATAAATTTATTAAATTTTAAATTGGTTTGTTACTTTATTTACCAATTGTGTTATTGTAAACAAATTTATTAAATTTTAAATTGGTTTGTTTTAATTTTATAAGGAAATATATGTTATTAAAACTTTATTTTTGTGTTATTGTAAATAAATTTATTAAATTTTAAATTGATTTGTTTTAATTTTAAAGTTAAAATTTTATTTACAATATTTATTAGATGGATATATATATATATATATATATATATATATATGACATCAAAATATGACATACATATATGATATAAAATTTAAAAGGTTTTCGAAGGTCATGATGATTTACGTATGACACCCACGTTGTAAAAAATCAAAACGACAACTTGCAAACTCAAATTAGCAGGTAATTTTTTTTTAATAAGCAAATTAGCATGTAATTGACAAACTACACGCTTAAATTTTTTGAAACACATAAGAGTTTACTAACTCAATTTTACATTTAATTTGCTAATGCACTCAACCAGCCATACAGATATTTTTTAAGTGAATAATAACATGGCTCATCAGTTTACTTGGATAACATTTTTAGGCCACCCCGTAAAAAATTGGTCTGGATTTTCAATTTTGATGCTATTTCATGTTTTTTACCCGGGATCGGGTTTGAGTTGGATTAGTCAGCTCCAAAGCCACTTACATCAGTTTGGATTTAGGTCAGAATTGATATTGTCTTTTGCGGCCATCAGATCTTGTCTGATTCGATCGGATTTTAAATCTTTTTTAATCCAATAAAATTTCTAATTTCAAAATTCTCACCAATGTTTTTTTCTACAACAAGTTTGTTAATGAATAATCATTCAATTTAGCTCACGTAATCAAATTTATAAACCATTGAACTTTAACATTGGATAAATTAAATTACGACACATATAACTACTTGTTTCAAATGATTTAGGGTGAAATACAGTTTCCCCCCTTAAAGTATGAGAGTGGTATCAGTTATCCCCCTAAAGTATCAATTGTAATACTTACTCCCTCTGTTATAGTTTTGTAGTATTTATTCCAAAAATACCCCCACCCCTTTCATAAATAATAATTTCTTTATTACTTTATCAAAATAAATTGTATCTTTATTAATTATGGACCCATTCATCCACCAAACAACATTATGTGTTCTTTTCTTCATTTATTTTGTTACCTTCATTTTTTTCGATCTCAATTTTTTTTCTTCATTTTCATCTCATTTTTTTACAACCGAAGGAAACAAAAGAAATGAAGAAATTGAAACATAATATTGTTTGGTGGATGGGTGGATGATTTCATAATTAATAAAGATTTTAATTTTTGATAAAGAAATGAAGAAATTAAAACATAATATTATTTGGTGTAACTTGAATTTTGCGAGAAATAATTTGAAGGAGAATTAATCAACATTTTGAATAATAATTTGTACCGAATATAAATGAGATAATTATCACCAAATAAAAACTCATAAAAAGATAAAGAAAACATCTGAGATAGAAATAAAAAAAAAATTGAAACATAAAATAAAGAAAACAAATTGAAACAGAAATAAAGAAAAAAAATGAGATGAAAATAATGAAAAATTTGAGACCATAAAACCGAAGGAAACAAAAAAAAAATGAAGAAATTAAAACATAATGTTGTTTGGTGGATGAATGGATTCATAATTAATAAAGACACAATTTTATTTTAATAAATAAATTTATTATTTATGTAAGGCGGGGGAATTTTTGGACAAAAACTACAAAACTATAACAGAGGGGGGTAAGTATTACAATTGATGGGTAACTGATATCACCCCCATTCTTTAAAGGAGAAAATTGTATTTCACCCAATGATTTAACATATCTCTTTGGAAAACAATAATAAATGATATTAATGCAGTGAAATTAATTCATGTTGTTAGATGACAATATGCATATCGTGAATGAAATCTTAATCCATATATTGTTATTCACATTTTTTAAATAAATTGTTACTTATATAAATAAAAGGCTTAAATACAATTTGCCTCCCTAAAGTATGGGTGCGTACAAGTTACCCTAAAGTATTGCTTGTAATACTTACCCCTCCATTCCGATGAGACATTAGACAAGTGGATAAGGATGAGGGTTCAACTCCCACTAATGGGTTTATTTTCTCTAGTTTAATACAAGCATTGTAGTTAGTTTACTTTGATACCAATGTAATAGGTTCGATTCGATATAGTGATTGATGTAACGGTGAAATGTTGTCTTTAATGACGTGGCATAAGTCTTCCTCTATAGTAAAAGTTACACATTTTTTTTCTCAAAATACCATCCCTTTCTATATATACAAATGTTGTTGGTTTTAAACTCATACCAAAATTATTCTTAAGCTCTATTTTACATCGAATTGTATTCTTCTTGGTGAATTTGTTTTCATACTATTTGTGAAAAAGAGTTCCTATTATTAATTCAACAATTATTATATGGTTATATCCGTTGTTATTTCATCAATTAATATATTTATATTATATTTTTGCCTTAGTTATTATTTCAAGGATTGTCATCTTTCACCAATATTATTATTTAAATTTTCTATTAGCTCTTCGAATTCTTAATGGACATGAGATTCAAATCGTCATTCTAACTATTCCAGATTTTTTTTGTAACTGTTCGAAACCTGCACTAGTTCATGTGACATAGACGATAAAAAAATTGTTCGTAAATTTATTGGTTGTGATAATTGGAATGAAAGTAATATTTCAATTTTTATTCATAAATTATCAATATGAAAAAAAAATGTCTACCACTTTTTCCCCTAATTTTACCAAGTTTATTTGAATTTATAAAATTGAATTGCAGAAGACAAATGGAAGCAATTTTATCAAATGGTTGAAGCCTCAAATTTTGACAAATGACTTGAGATTAGTGTATAATTAGTGATCTATGTAAGTTTATCAAATAGATGAAATTTTATGAAATGATTGAAACCTACAAGAAGTGAGTAAAATTTTTTATTTGTCTACATAACATGTTCATAAGTTCACTTTAACACATGACTACATGAGCACAATACTTCAGCAAAATAATTTTTAAGGCCCCGAAAAGCTGAAGGGTATTCTGGGGACTTCATTTTATATTAGCGGGGAATTTAGTAATTTCACTACACAGTTAACTCCCCCCCCCCCACCCCCCCCCCCCCCCACCCCCCCCCCCCCCCACCCCCCCCCCCCCCCACCCCCCCCCCCCCCCACCCCCCCCCCCCCCCACCCCCCCCCCCCCCCACCCCCCCCCCCCCCCACCCCCCCCCCCCCCCACCCCCCCCCCCCCCCACCCCCCCCCCCCCCCACCCCCCCCCCCCCCCACCCCCCCCCCCCCCCACCCCCCCCCCCCCCCACCCCCCCCCCCCCCCACCCCCCCCCCCCCCCACCCCCCCCCCCCCCCACCCCCCCCCCCCCCCACCCCCCCCCCCCCCCACCCCCCCCCCCCCCCACCCCCCCCCCCCCCCACCCCCCCCCCCCCCCACCCCCCCCCCCCCCCACCCCCCCCCCCCCCCACCCCCCCCCCCCCCCACCCCCCCCCCCCCCCACCCCCCCCCCCCCCCACCCCCCCCCCCCCCCACCCCCCCCCCCCCCCACCCCCCCCCCCCCCCACCCCCCCCCCCCCCCACCCCCCCAATATATATATATATATATATATATATATATATATGACATCAAAATATGACATACATATATGATATAAAATTTAAAAGGTTTTCGAAGGTCATGATGATTTACGTATGACACCCACGTTGTAAAAAATCAAAACGACAACTTGCAAACTCAAATTAGCAGGTAATTTTTTTTTAATAAGCAAATTAGCATGTAATTGACAAACTACACGCTTAAATTTTTTGAAACACATAAGAGTTTACTAACTCAATTTTACATTTAATTTGCTAATGCACTCAACCAGCCATACAGATTTTTTTTAAGTGAATAATAACATGGCTCATCAGTTTACTTGGATAACATTTTTAGGCCACCCCGTAAAAAATTGGTCTGGATTTTCAATTTTGATGCTATTTCATGTTTTTTACCCGGGATCGGATTTGAGTTGGATTAGTCAGCTCCAAAGCCACTTACATCAGTTTGGATTTAGGTCAGAATTGATATTGTCTTTTGCGGCCATCAGATCTTGTCTGATTCGATCGGATTTTAAATCTTTTTTAATCCAATAAAATTTCTAATTTCAAAATTCTCACCAATGTTTTTTTCTACAACAAGTTTGTTAATGAATAATCATTCAATTTAGCTCACATAATCAAATTTATAAACCATTGAACTTTAACATTGGATAAATTAAATTACGACACATATAACTACTTGTTTCAAATGATTTAGGGTGAAATACAGTTTCCCCCCTTAAAGTATGAGAGTGGTATCAGTTATCCCCCTAAAGTATCAATTGTAATACTTACTCCCTCTGTTATAGTTTTGTAGTATTTATTCCAAAAATACCCCCACCCCTTTCATAAATAATAATTTCTTTATTACTTTATCAAAATAAATTGTATCTTTATTAATTATGGATCCATTCATCCACCAAACAACATTATGTGTTCTTTTCTTCATTTATTTTGTTACCTTCATTTTTTTCGATCTCAATTTTTTTTCTTCATTTTCATCTCATTTTTTTACAACCGAAGGAAACAAAAGAAATGAAGAAATTGAAACATAATATTGTTTGGTGGATGGGTGGATGATTTCATAATTAATAAAGATTTTAATTTTTGATAAAGAAATGAAGAAATTAAAACATAATATTATTTGGTGTAACTTGAATTTTGCGATAAATAATTTGAAGGAGAATTAATCAACATTTTGAATAATAATTTGTACCGAATATAAATGAGATAATTATCACCAAATAAAAACTCATAAAAAGATAAAGAAAACATCTGAGATAGAAATAAAAAAAAAAATTGAAACATAAAATAAAGAAAACAAATTGAAACAGAAATAAAGAAAAAAAATGAGATGAAAATAATGAAAAATTTGAGACCATAAAACCGAAGGAAACAAAAAAAAATGAAGAAATTAAAACATAATGTTGCTTGGTGGATGAATGGATTCATAATTAATAAAGACACAATTTTATTTTAATAAATAAATTTATTATTTATGTAAGGCGGGGGAATTTTTGGACAAAACTACAAAACTATAACAGAGGGGGGTAAGTATTACAATTGATGGGTAACTGATATCACCCCCATTCTTTAAAGGAGAAAATTGTATTTCACCCAATGATTTAACATATCTCTTTGGAAAACAATAATAAATGATATTAATGCAGTGAAATTAATTCATGTTGTTAGATGACAATATGCATATCGTGAATGAAATCTTAATCCATATATTGTTATTCACATTTTTTAAATAAATTGTTACTTATATAAATAAAAGGCTTAAATACAATTTGCCTCCCTAAAGTATGGGTGCGTACAAGTTACCCTAAAGTATTGCTTGTAATACTTACCCCTCCATTCCGATGAGACATTAGACAAGTGGATAAGGATGAGGCTTCATGACTAAGAGGATGAGGGTTCAACTCCCACTAATGGGTTTATTTTCTCTAGTTTAATACAAGCATTGTAGTTAGTTTACTTTGATACCAATGTAATAGGTTCGATTCGATATAGTGATTGATGTAACGGTGAAATGTTGTCTTTAATGACGTGGCATAAGTCTTCCTCTGTAGTAAAAGTTACACATTTTTTTTCTCAAAATACCATCCCTTTCTATATATACAAATGTTGTTGGTTTTAAACTCATACCAAAATTATTCTTAAGCTCTATTTTACATCGAATTGTATTCTTCTTGGTGAATTTCTTTTCATACTATTTGTGAAAAAGAGTTCCTATTATTAATTCAACAATTATTATATGGTTATATCCGTTCTTATTTCATCAATTATTATATTTATATTATATTTTTGCCTTAGTTATTATTTCAAGGATTGTCATCTTTCACCAATATTATTATTTAAATTTTCTATTAGCTCTTCGAATTCTTAATGGACATGAGATTCAAATCGTCATTCTAACTATTCCAGATTTTTTTTGTAACTGTTCGAAACCTGCACTAGTTCATGTGACATAGACGATAAAAAAATTGTTCGTAAATTTATTGGTTGTGATAATTGGAATGAAAGTAATATTTCAATTTTTATTCATAAATTATCAATATGAAAAAAAAATGTCTACCACTTTTTCCCCTAATTTTACCAAGTTTATTTGAATTTATAAAATTGAATTGCAGAAGACAAATGGAAGCAATTTTATCAAATGGTTGAAGCCTCAAATTTTGACAAATGACTTGAGATTAGTGTATAATTAGTGATCTATGTAAGTTTATCAAATAGATGAAATTTTATGAAATGATTGAAACCTACAAGAAGTGAGTAAAATTTTTTATTTGTCTACATAACATGTTCATAAGTTCACTTTAACACATGACTACATGAGCACAATACTTCAGCAAAATAATTTTTAAGGCCCCGAAAAGCTGAAGGGTATTCTGGGGACTTCATTTTATATTAGCGGGGAATTTAGTAATTTCACTACACAGTTAACGACGTCAATTTTTCAACAGTTGACTCTATGATAGAGGGGGTAAGCGTTACGAGTAATATTTTAGGGTGTAATTGGTACACCCTTCATAGTTTAGAGGGACAAAATGTATTTTACATTTATATATATATATATATAATTTCTTTTTTAATTTTTATCGAATTCAGATATTTGACGAATCAGATCGATCTTGATCCATGTTCACTACATATAGTTTGTGATATAGATTTTCTTAATGGATTAATTGCATCAGATCTCAAATCCATAAAAATCCTAGTAAATCAGATCAAACTGAATTTGAACCTAATTCAAATAAAGATGAATTAATACCAGTTTAATTGACAGGGCTTTTTTTGCCTTGAAAACATAGGGGTTTTGCACTTTGCATCTCGATTTAAAAGTTTTGGTATTTTTTGCACCCTGAAGATACAATTCATTTGGCATTTTGCACAAAAAAAAATTGTTAGTGGAAGGATATAATAGTCATTTTTTAATATTTTTTGGCACTTCGCACCTTGGAATATAGATTTTGGCTTTTTGTACCCTACAAATATAAAATATTGGCACTTTGCACCCTGCAAATATAAATTTTTTAACACATTCCACCCCCAATTAATTATTTTTGGCACTTTTTACCCTAATATTTTACTTTGAAAAAAGCTCATGAATGTCGTCGGTGGAGAGATAAAATATTATGTTCAATGCACAACAATCAAAGATAGAAAACAAATATTTTTATTTCGAGTTCAATAACAAAAATAATCAATTTTTTTTTTCAAATTATATGTATAGCTTCCAAAATTTTAAGTCGGGTGGAAAGTGTAAAATAAATTATATTTTCAGGGTGCATAGTGCCAAAATTTATATTTCTAGGGTGAAAAGTGCCAAGAAAATTTGAAAATGACTATTTTACCATTATTGCAACTAAATTTCCTCATCAAAACACACATTAGGATGCAAAGTGTCAAATAAATCATATTTCCAGGGTACAATGTGCCAAAAATTTTATGTTAAAATGCAAAATATCACAATTCCATATTTTCAGGGTGCAAAGTGCCAAAACCCCAATTGACAACCATATTTTTCTTTAGGGGATATTACGAATACCCCTGAGGTAAGGCCTATTTATAATAATTCCCCTCACGTATTGGGTATTACAAAAATTTCCCTTAGGTTTGTCACCTTCTTACAATTAGCCAATTGTCCCTAAAATGTTCCAATTTTGCCCTTGTAAGTTATTTGTAATGTTTATAATATCTTATAAATTTTAAAATTTGGGTTAATTTATATATTTTGTAAATTATAAAAATGATAATTATATATTACTACCAAATTAATTGATATAATTTATAATTGCCCATAAGTTTCAATAAATATTACAATTTATAATACAATATAAACTTTATTAAATTAAAATATCTTATTTATATACAATACTATAATTTTATTAAATTTACTAATTTATAAAATAAATTCATTTAATTAATGTGTAAACATTTGTTCATATTTATAAAATATTATTATTAAAATTCTATTTAATTTAATATTATACAATTTAAATTGCTAATAAATATATAAATACATTATTTTTTTTGCAATATTATTAAAACCTATGGGCAATTATAAATTTTATCAATTATTTTGGTTGTAAATATATAATTATCTCTTTTCCAATTTATAAGATATAATAATTAGCACTCAAGTTTTAACATTTATAAAACATTACAAACATTACAAATAACACCTAAGGGCAAAATTAGAACATTTTAGGGGTAAGGGGTTAATTGTAAGAATGTGATAAATCCGAGGGAGATTTTTGTAATACCCAATACATAAGAAATGTTTTTATAATTAGACATTACTTGAGGGGTATTCGTAATTTACCCTTTTCTTTAGACGAGACAAAGCTAAATGCTTTCTATTTCAAAAGATCTTAATAGAGAGTCTGCAAATTTTAATTAAAAGACATAATGATAAAATTTAGGTTCCTTATGGATCTGTTTTAACATAGTTTCTTCAAACCACGTCATTAGGCCATAACCAGTTCAATTAAAGTTTGGACATGGTTCAAGCAAAGCATAACCCAAAATCAAATGAAACATATTAAATCTACCAGTCGATCACATTTTTTTTCTTCATTTTAGACTCTATAAAATTCATTGATTTGAAATTTACCATGTAATTTTTCTCATCTCAAATTCTACTGAAGTTATTGATTTAAAACATTCTATCGACTTTTTCTCTTAAATATCAACATTCAAATTCATTTCAAATTACTCTCGATTTCAAACATTCAAACTTGTTTACTCTGAAATCAAACCTTATTGAAACCAGACTCAAACTGATTGATATACACCCTAAAATTTTGTTAGTGAAATTATTTTTTAGTGCAAAAGAGTAATAACAAAATTTCTTAATTATATAAGTATTTGAGATGGGGGAGAGGAGGGCTGTTTTGGTATTTCCTCTATCAGTCCCACTCTCAAAAACCCTAATCTGAAAGAAATCAAAAATCAAAAACCCCTTACCTCTCTCTTCTCCTCCACCTGATTCAAGAAAACAGGTAGTCAATACCCTTTCGAATCTAATAGCATGAGAAATCAATTGCTGCGATTGCTTCTCCTCCGGTGCCACACTCAATCTCAGCCCCACATATATCAGGTACATCATCTTCGCTCCTTCACTTCCTCACTTCTCCCCCCACGCGCACCTCACGTGACATACAAACCCTTGGTCACACTTCGTCATTTCACATCATCCCCGGAGACCTCCGTCGAGCCTCTGAAGAATCCCTCTTCAGATCAGGCTGTTTTATTGGCCGACATTTTTTCCAACCCTGAAAAATCTAATGGCGAGATTAAGCTTGATTTAGATTCTAAAAACGTTGTTATAACTCATGATTTGATTCTGAGTGTTTTGAGGAAACCCGAAACTTCCCCTGATGTAGCTAAGAGGGTTTTTGACTGGGTTTTGGAGGACCAAAGCGTGAAATTGAGTTCCAAATCTTATAACTATATGCTGGGGATTTTGGGGAGTAATGGATTTGTGAAAGAATCCTGGGATATGATTGGGATTATGAGAAAGAAAGGTTATGGTGTGCACAAGGGCACATTTGTCAGAATTTCCGAGAAATTCGAGAAAGATGGGTTGAGTGATGATGTTCAGAAGTTGAAGGAGTTATATGCTACGGGGTCGGTTAGTAATAAAAAAGACGATATGGGTAATGATAGCGCTGTTGAAAAGGTTTGTTCTAGGATTAGGGGACAAGTTTGGGGAGATGAGTTGGAAAAACAGTTGCGAGATCTGAAAGTCGAGTTTTCTAGTGATCTGGTTACGGAAGTGTTGGAGAATCTTAAATCAGAGCCGAATAAAGCGCTGATTTTTTTCAGGTGGGTTGAGGAGAGTTATCTATTTAAGCATGATCAGCAGTCGTATAACGCAATGGCCATAGTTTTGGGTAGAGAGGAGTGCAGTGAGAAGTTCTGGAGATTTATTAATGAAATGAGGAGTATAGGGCATGAGATGAAGATTGAGACCTATGTTAAGCTCCTGCATCTGTGTGTTAAGAGAAAAATGATAAGCGCTGCTGTTGATTTGTATGAGTTTGCTATGATTGGTGAAAATAGGCCATCAGCACACGATTGCACTTTCCTTTTAAAGAAAATAGTAGTTAGCAAGGAACTGGATATGGACTTGTTTTTCAAAGTCGTGAGGATTTTTAGGGCCAGTGGGAATGAACTGACTGATGCTCACTTGAATGGGGTTTTCAAGTCTTTAACTAGTGTTGGGAGAATGACAGAGTACAACAAAATATTGAAAGCAATGAAGGAGGAGGGTTATTTACCTAGTGGTTCTTCACAATGTAAGATTGCTTATAAGCTTAGCAGTGGAGGCAAAACTAGCGAAGCACTTGAGTTTAAGGAGAATATGGTTGCATCACGTGATGATTCAGATTACAACCCATGGGTATCTTTCATTAAAGGATTTTGTGAGGCTCGAGACCTAGATGAAGCATCCAATAGTTTCAAAGAGATGGTTGAGAGTTTTGGGGACTCTTGTGCTGGATATGCTCTAAATGTGTTGGTGGGTACATATTGTAGGAAAAACAGACCATTGGAAGCATACAAGTTGGTTTTGGAGTTGATCAAGGATAAAGACTTAACTCCTAGACGTATCACATACAAAACATTGACAAGCAAGTTGTTAGCTAAAAAACGTTTCAAGGAAGCCTTAGATCTTATGAAAATTATGACGCACCAAGGTTATTCACCGGACTCGGATTCCTTTGTCGAGTATCTCTCTAAGACTGGCAGTGCAGAAGATGCTGTCGCTTTTATTACACAAGCCAAGACTTCAAAAAAAAATCCATCAAAATCTGTGTTTATCCGACTATTCCAGGCTTATCTAAAAGCCGGAAGGCTAAGTGTAGCACAGGACGTCCTTTCAAGATGCCCAAAATACATACGGGATCATGCTGATGTTTTGAATATATTTTGCTCCATAAAATCTGAAGGTGCAGCTAGGACTAGGAGGACTGCAGCTGCAGCTGTTGCTGTTTAATGTTTGTTTTCTGTAACATTTGATAGTTTTTGTTTGTGTTGCCACCACACCATTGCATTTTACCCTTTCTTTTTAGAAAAAAATTCTGGAACACGCTTGAATTTTGATATGCAAAAATAAGTTACACAAATTATCAACTTCATCAGTGTTTCATTGTTTCAGGTTCTGCACTACTGCAATAGATTAATTTAATTGGCGTCATTATCAGACTTTATTTATCTTTTCAGTTTAAGCTGTGGGATAGTTTTTGGGTACATTTGATGAATTTGAGATAGATTTTTGTGATTACACCATTATATGGTGTTTTTTAGAATTGTATTCTGAGTTCTGACCATTTACCTATAATTTTCAGACTTGAAGTTTTACTGAAATAATAACTTCATGATAAATGTAAAGAAAAAAAAGAAAAAGGTAACCAAAGTCTTAAAACAAAGAATTGGTGGTTGCTTTTTTTTTTTTTTTTTTCTCCCGATTTGTGATGTATATATATAATTCAGTTAATTGAGGGGATTTTAAGACTCTATTTATTTGAATAGAATTGATATGAATCTAGGTTAGTCGAATTACTTGAACTCGATAAGATATTGTAAAACATATCATAATATTTTTTTATACAAGTAGACATAAATAGTGTTTATGTTAATCTAATAAGTCATGAATTTATATTTTTATTAGTGATATTATTTTAAACCTCAATTCTCAATTAATAACATGAATTAGTTTGGAAAATGATTATATGACAGTCCAAACTTGACAGTCTTTTGTACAACTCATATTTTAAGTTTTTGAAGTTAATTGTATTACATACTCCTTGTTTAACAAGTTTAGAGTTTGGAATTTAGAATTTCAAGGTTTATGCTTTGGTCTATATTTTCTTAATAATTATTTATATATCATATAATTAATTTTTTTTCATATACATTAAAATATATAAATGACCAAAAAAAAAAAGCCACAAGAGTGCTTTTTAAAAATGATATAGAGAAAAGTTTAATTTACAAAAATGATATTTAAAAAAATTTATTAACAACAATGATACATTTTTAATCAACTAGTTAATAGGATAGTTAAGCAGTTTTAAAATGTAATTATTTAACTATAATTAAATTATAAACATACCCACAAAATTCCTAAAATTAAAATCAAACCCTGTCTCCCAATACTCTTCTAAACCTAAAACCTTAATCTCAAACTCACTTCAAACAAAATCACAACATTGTTTGAAATAAAAAAGAATAACACAACAAGATCAACAATTGAGGTTAGCATTCGAATTTTCATTGCATTTGATCTTTATTGATTAGTTTAATAGGCTGAATCGAACCAGAAAATAGATCGATTTTTCTGAAAATGTCGGGGCTTGGGGCTTGGAACTGTTTCCAAGCCCCGAGCGCCTATGAAGATGATGTTGTTCCAAGACTTGTCGTAACAGTGTTGGATTCCAAGCCCCAAGTCCCCCGTTTTTAACTAAATTTATTATTTAGCTTGTGTGTTAATTTTGAGTTATTTACTTGTAGATATGGACTTTAAAATTATTGTTACACTTCGATACAAAGGTGGGTGGAAGTTAATGGACGGTAATTGGATTTATGTACGGATTGATGATATTCCATGTACGGAAAGCTTATTTGTTGAAAGGACGATTGGTTTTGAGGAATTAATTTACTCAATCTGTCGTAGCACGGGTATTGAGCAGTATACCAATGACCTTGCGATAACTCGTAAATCCTTTGGGTCGGCGTCTTACGTGAACATAAACAATGACTCCATTTTGGAGATGGCTATGTACATTCACAGAAAACATGATGAGATTGATTTGTACGTGACTTGTACTCCGAGCATGCATGAGACTATGATCCAGGGTAAAGGAAGACAAGTTGAAGATCAAGTTAAAAAATTCCCCGGAATCATTATTGTGGCAATTTATTGTGATATTGGTTATTTGCCAATGACTCTTGGGGCTTGGAGCATTTCAAGCTCCAAGTGCCCCAACTCAAGACGCTTGGAGCTGGGAATGCTCCAAGTCCCAAGAGTCGTTGGCAGCGCCGACACTTGGGGCTTCCAACATTTCAAGCTCAAGCACCGGAACACGCATCCTTAAGATTTTAAATAAATTTATAAGTATGGGACCACAGTAGAATCGAATGTTCAATCTAATCGAACGAGATCAAAATCAACAATTTTAAGTATTTTTAGTTTAAGTATCGGACGGACAATCGAATCGACAATCTCAAAATTAACAATTTTAAATATTTTACTAAGTTATATGTATTTCAACTATCGAATGTACAATTGAATCGAAAGATTGATAAAAATCAACACTTCTGAAAATTTTACTAAGTTCTATATATATCTGAGTTAGTTCAAGTATTGGATGAACAATCGAATCGAACGATTTATCCAAATCAACAATTATAAATATTTTACTAAGTTCTATGCAGTTTTGAGTTAGTTCAAGTATCGAATGTACAATCGAATCGAATGATTGCTAAAACTAAAAAAGTTCTAACATTTTACTAGGTTTTATGTAGTTCTGAGTTAGTTCAAGTATCGAATGTACAATCGAATCGAACGTTTGTCAAAAATCAATAATTTTGAAAAATTTATTAAGTCCTTTAAGGATCTAAGGTAATTCAAGTACTATCGGATGGACAATCGAATTGACCGAGATCAAAATCAACAATTTTAAAAACTTTACTAAGTTCTATGTAGTTTTGAGTTAGTTCAAGTATCGAATGTACAGTCGAATTGAACGATTGATAAAAATAAAAAAAATTCTAACATTTTAATTAGTTTTATGTAGTTCTGAGTTAGTTCAAGTACCGAATGTACAATCGAATTGAACATTTGATAAAAGTCAATAATTTTGAAAATTTTACTAAGTCCTTTAAAGATCTAAGGTAGTTCAAGTATTATCAGATGGACAATCGAATTGAACGAGATCAACATCAAAAATTTTAAATATTTTTCTACGTTCTATGTAGTTTTGAGTTAATTCAAGTATCGAATGCACAATCGAATCGAGTGTTTGATAATTTCTAACATTTTACTAAGTTCTATGTAGTTCTGTGTTAGTTCAAGTAATGTATGTACAATTGAATCAAATCGAAGATTGATAACAATAAATAATTTTGAATATTTACTAAGTTCTATAGAGTTAGTTCAAGTACTATCGGATGGACAATCGAATTGAACGAGATCAAAATCAACAATTTTAGATATTTTACTAAGTTCTATGTAGTTTTGAGTTAGTTCAAGTATCGTATGTACAATCGAATCGAACGATTGATAAAAATCAATAATTTTGAAAATTTTACTGAGTTCTATAAAGATATGAGTTAGTTCAAGTATGAGATCGAAAATCAAAGCGCACTATTAATCAAAATCAACAATTTTGTGACTAAATAAACCGAAACCCCAAAGCCCTAGATCCTATATCACAATTAACAATTTTAAACCTTAAACGCTATAAAACCGCAAAAACCCAAAACCTTAAAATATTTAAAAGACATTCACATTCATAATTTACATTTATAATTTTTTAAAGCAACCATGTCTCTATAATTTATAAACATAGAAATAAAAACTTGCTCCCCGCACGAGGGAATTAAGTACCTCGCCTTCAAATCACTAGAATTTATCATGTAAATGTCAGAATTTTTTAGCTTGTAATTAAATTTCAATCTTGAGCAAAATCTTCTTGCCAGAAGCTCACGTCGGTGAGCAAAAGTCTTGCCATGGTGAAACTGAGGTACAAAAACTCTATGTGCCAATTTTGTTCGGCTCTTGGAGAAGATCAAGTCCCAAGTGATGTTATGTACGACACTAATGGCACTTGGGGCTTTGAGAAGATCAAGCCCCAAGTGCCGTTATGTACAACACTAATGGCACTTGGGGCTTGGAGAAGGCCAAGCCCCTTTTTGTAGGAACAAAAACAACAAAACATAAAACGGCGCTTGATGCTTGATCTTCCCCAAGCCCAAGTGCCGTTTTTGCGAGAACAAAAACAACAAAACATCAAACGGAGCTTGGGGCTTGATCTTCTCCAAGTCTCAAGTACCCAACATAAACAAAATTAATAAAATTGGGCCAAACCCAAAATTCCGAACTTCCTTTAAAATGACAAAAACAACAAAACAATAGCGATCAAACACCATATTGAAGAATAATACTAGTTGTGTGTTGGTGGATCGAAACCAAAAAAAATGAGGATTTGAGAGAAAACTTATTTTCAGATCGCGGTTCTGCTAAAGGAATGAAAGAAAGAGGTTTCTTTTTTTTTTCCTAAATGAAGAGCGAGTAATTATGTTAAGGGGGTGAGGTTAATTGTGAGAAATTAGATTTTGAGGACTTAATTTGTAAATTAAGTGGAATAAAAATAAATGAAAAAGAATTATATCAATTTTGTAATTACAACATTCAAACGTATTATTTTGTGTAATACAGAGTGATAATTTGAAAGTCAACTAAATCAAAATATTTGAAGGAATTAGAACTTGATCCTAATTCGATGATGACCAAACACAATTGGACATATCAAGATATAGATCGATTCAATCAGAATGTAGCACATTGATAAGAACTACTTCAAGTCGAAAGCTTATTTGGTTAATAAATGGGTCATTTTCTATATAATCCCAACAATTAATCTAAAAATATGAATATTAATAAAGAAAGTTTGAACATGTTATTTAAATTAAATAAAATCGTAAAATTAATAAATTTGTTTCAAGTAAAAATGTTGTTGTAATTTTTTAAAATGAAAATTTTATTAAATAAAAAAAGTTTTGATACCAGATCAAGTCCTATTAATATCCAAACCCGACCCGCATCCTACTCATACCCAATCTGACATAAATAGAATCGGGTCTGGGTCGAATCTGAACCGAC
This sequence comes from Penstemon davidsonii, assembly GCA_034814905.1. Classification (NCBI taxonomy): domain Eukaryota; kingdom Viridiplantae; phylum Streptophyta; class Magnoliopsida; order Lamiales; family Plantaginaceae; genus Penstemon; species Penstemon davidsonii. The sequence continues at coordinate 15,170,990 of JAYDYQ010002688.1, forward strand.
CCATCGACAGCCACTCTCTCTCTCTCTACTGCACAGTGCACAGTTCAGTTTTGTTATTAAAACCCTAATCTACTGAAATAATCCATATTTTAATGCTTGGTACTGTTTAGTTCTCTAACGAATGATTAGAAGCATAAATCAGTATTGGCTGATTCAACTGACCTATAATATCTCCAGAGATAAATCAGAGAAAAAATTGGATCAGAATGGAGTGCGTGGTTCAGGGAATTATAGAGACTAAGGTACCATTTTTGCGCCTTATATATGTTTATGAACATAACAAATAATCTTTTTCGCAGCTGAAATTTCGAATTTTTAAGTTTAATTACTGTTATACCACATTGTTGTGCAGCATGTTGAGGCGCTGGAGATTCTTCTTCAGGGACTTTGTGGCGTTCATAGAGATAGTTTGAGGATTCATGAGTTATGTTTGAAGAGTGTCCCCAACCTTGGTATTGATTTTTCACTCCAATTATACATAGTCAAATTATTTATTATCTTATAATCAATTGTAATCAATTGTAATGAAGCAACTATATTGTGTGCTTTTTACCCATGGATTATAAATATTAGAAACTTTTCTGGAAATTTTCAGGAAACATTTGGAAATTTTTTAAATTTAAGAAACGTGTTGAAATAGAAACTACTCTATGTTTTGGTTTCGATTGACTAAAAACCAGAAACATTTTGGTGTTTTATGTGGAAATTTTAATCCATGTATTTACCTAGTAGTAAGCTTTGTTATTTCATTATGTAGGATTAGTATCTTCAGAAGTCCGGCTTTTATGTGATCTTGAGCAGCCTGAGCCTACATGGTAAGAAGTGATCTTCTTGTACTGCCTTCTTGTTATTGTTAGTGGTGATTGTTAAAGAGATTAAATAATGCTTAGGACTGTCCGACACATTGGTGGTGCAATGAGGGGTGCCGGTGCTGAGCAAATATCGGTGCTGGTGAGGACCATGGCAGAAAGTAAAGTGAGCCAAAATGCACTCCGCTTGTTTTATGCACTTGGATATAAGCTAGACCATGAGCTGTTGAGAGTTGGGTTTGCCTTCCATTTCAACAGTGGTGCTCCAATAACAGTTACAGTGTCTTCGGTTAACAAAATGCTGAAATTGCATGCGACGGATGAAGCAGTGCCGGTAACACCAGGCATACAGTTGGTTGAAGTGACGGCCCCTGCATCGTCAGAGAATTACACTGAAGTTGCTAAGTCTATGTCATCTTTTTGTGAATATCTTGCTCCGTAAGTTCATCCATTCAATTTCTTCTAATAAGAATACTAGTCTACGAGCTTTAGAATTTGTGACGATAGTTGAGTACTTCACGTGTGTTGAGATATTAGCATGCGTACTTACAACTGTTGCTTTATACTTTAAGTAAAGATCCCTTTTATCCCTTGGGACTAATATCTTAGACATGCATAGTTGTTTTTCCGTATGTGAACTAGTTGAAGCTGGAAAAACCTTTCCTGGAATGGTTGGTGGAATTCTAAACTTTCTTTTCTAGCCTAAATCTAAGCATCAGAGTCGAGATAACGGTATCACGCAAGGGTTGATTATGTAAATTTTTCTTCCTGTTTTGGGTTCTGTAAAGTTTAGGTTTTATTCTTAAAAACTGAGAGTGCATAGAGACCGACACACTTACATTTATTCTAATTCTTAGGATACATTATTAAGTGTTCGTTAATTCGTGGTCTCTGAGTATATGCTTGAATTTAGTTCCATATCATTTTAGTTGCAACATCTCATTTGGATAAATGATTCTTTCTACCTATTATGATGCAGAATCAATAAAACTATTTCAATATTTCAGGTTACTCCACCTGTCAAAACCTGGTGTCTCGACAGGAGTTGTTCCCACTGCTGCAGCAGCTGCTGCATCTTTGATGTCAGATGGTGGAGGCACAACGCTTTAGTTGAGTAGTAAAAGTTGACAGGTAATAGCTATTCTATTTCTTCAGCTACTTTGGCGTCACGTTTGATGGAGAATTCTAACATTTAATTCCATTACCAGTGTAATTTTACACCTTTTCTAATTTATATTAGAGATTTCTGTATGGTGTTCTTTTATTATCTATGGAAGATGTTAAGTCTCTTCTTCTTATTATTTTGAGCATATTAGGAAATCGCTTGGAGCTCTAACTGATGTTCAGCATGACAATACACTGTCTCCAATACTTAATATGATTTTACATAGATTTCTATTGTTTTTGTTCAATATGGATCTATTATTTATAATGATTAGAAGAAAATGTTTGAAACTGCTGCATGTTACCTGTTTTTTAGAGAAGCATGTTTTCAGTTTTAGATAAGTTTGCAAGACTGGTTCTATGGAGTATACAGTACAGGTTTTGGAGGAAACTGCACAGGAGTCATAATTGGAGTTAACATGTATACAGGTTTCATTGCTCTTTAAATATTGGCCCTGATGTATGACGAGTCGTGTGCATGATAAATGACATAAATTTATTTTTTGACTACGGGGTCAAGGTTGCTAATGCTTAACTTTCTCCTGATTGAGCTGAAAGTTTAGTATACCTTCTCAATATGTGGTTTTTTATTGCAATGTATATATCACTGCAAAATCTGGTAAGATCTCCCTTAATCATTAACCAATGATGATTTATGCCAAGCTTACGTGTGTTTGGCCTTAAGATTTGAGCCTGAAATCATGTTGTCCTCAAACTTCTCAACACTGAAGTCAGTGAAAATTCCTAGGACGTTATGTAAAGAGTGCACAATAGTATTGGCTTGATAAGAGATGATGAAATAATTCAGGATTTCAGTTACAAAGTGAAAGATCAAAAAGGTTCAATGAGAAAAAGAGAAAATGAATTTAATAAATTGCTAAGCAGTTTTATGAGGAAATAGGTTTTAGGATAGCTATAATTTACTTTCTTCTATTCAGCTTTGGTCGAAGCTTTGTTCTACAATTGTCAATTGAAATACATGGTACCATTATCCTGCAAGGTCATATGAACTTGTTCTTATGTAAGATAAGTCATAAATCTCTTCCTCATAAGATCTTGTATAATATTTAGGACTCTCAATATTTTCTGATGACTTTATATGTTGATTTGTTGTAATCTCAATTTATGATTCAAATTAATGGAAAATTGAACATGGCACAAAAAGACTTCAATTTCCTTCTCATTCTCCTACAAAACCTTTCCTTTGCATCTCCTTTTTTAGCATCTTGTATTATCATAATTTCCTTGGGACTACTAAGATTGAATATATATATATACATGAAATTGTAACAAGCTCAGAATTCAACAAGATGATACAAAAATTATGAACTACAAAGATCAGTATTAGACGTAACTTTGGAGTTGAACAGCAAATCTAAGACGGTTCGTCTTTCCAAACTTTTCCTGGATTAAAATGATGGAACCAGACCATATGTACTTTCAGCTATTAAAGATGAAGAGAACCTCTGGTCTACTTCACCTTCTGCATTTGTTCTTTTTGCAAATCGGCCTTTGACCCTAGGTCTAGTTTCTGCATAAGCCTTTCTTGATGCATACCTGATTGTCTTCTCAAATTTCCTTGTCTTCTTCTTCTCTCTATACCTTAAGACTCTGGCTTCCCTGTCCATTGGCGAAAGTTGAGTTGGCATCTGGATAGGAGGGCCTGAGAAAAGATCAATAGTCCCTTTTGGGGGTCTGTGGTGGGAGATTGAATTGTCACTCATGGTCGATTCAGGAACAACCCCAACATCCATCGGTGAAAGGGAAACCTGATATTACCACCAGAAAAACAGATTAGGGGATTTTAAGGTAACGTAAGAAGTTCCTAGATTTATATATTCGGAGATAATTGTATGGACACTTCATAATGAAGTTTGATATTGAATGCCAATGTCAAACATATGACCTTTAAATGTAGCCTAACTTGAGATAAAGTATCCTACTGGAAAAATTGCTCCTGAAAAGTATCTTAACTGTTTAAATTATGCTGAAAACTTACACTGTGAGACATAGAAGCAGGATAACTGTACCCAGCTTCAAACTCCAATCCCAACTGGATAAATTGCTGGTGGACCTGATCTTTTCCATTTAGAAACTGAATCGGCACAACACTATCATTGGCGCAGCTCTTTTGAGGAACATTATAATGTTGCTGATTATTGTTATACTGGTCATTGAACTGACTATTTTGACATGAATTGTATTCATTAAGGTCCAAATACTCATCTACATCCCCACCAAACAACGGCCCATTATCATTTCCTTGGCTGTCACTATTCTTCACAGGATTGAACAACAGCCACGAAGCCGCTTCATCTTCATCATCTTCGTCCTGAGTCAAGAATTCATCTTCTGCATCTCCTGCAGTTGAGGTGCCATAGAGGGGGCCCAGAATCGGCAGAATCGGGACACGGTGGTGGCGTCGTGCAAGCGGGTTGGCCGAGTGGATATCTGAGTCACAGGTGGAGCAGAGGGATGCAGAGTCGGCCTTGCATAGAAAGACTGCAGGAGCTCGCTCACAGGCCTCGCATACCAACACACGCTCGTGGGATGCGTGGATGTGGGCATCGCAATTTTTGCAGATGTAGGTTGAGTCCGTGCGGCAGTAGACTGTGCAGGCGGCTGACCGGCAATTGTCGCAGGCACGGGCCCAGTTGTTTCTGGTACCACTGCTGTGTGTTTCTGTATTGTTTTCAAGTTTCAACATTTCAGTTTAGTTACACCCTGCTTTCAGATTGAAGCATATTAGTATATATGGATGTTGGATTCTGCAGAAGTACAGTGAAGGGCGGAATTTAGGGGATGACACGTGGCAGGAGGTTACTGGGTGAGAAAAATTGTGAAATAATTTGTGGTGGGTATAATTCTTGATGGGTCCTTTTGGGACCATGAAACCAAGATGTTGTGAATTGTGATTGGGAAATATAATCAGAATTGGCTTTTGGGAGTTGTACAGTCATTTAAAAGCTTCACCATTCTTGGGGTTCTTGAGATTATAGGCTTGCCATGTTAGTTAATTAATAGCAAAAAAGCTCAAAATTAATATCAAGGTTATTAACATTATTCAAATTAAAGCGTTTCTTATAACTGATCCATTGATTTGTTGGAGAATTTAGATTGACCTCGATCTTAAATTTCGATCAAAAGGTCAAAAACAAAAGTATTTTGTTTAGTTTGTATATCTATTTAGAGTACTTTATTTCAAATATGAGAAATGTAAAAACAAAAGATTCTTTTTTAATCTCTCTCAAATTCAATAATGCAAGGATAAATAAGACGTCAAAATGTGATGTAGAACCATATCGAAAACTTCTCTTTTCATCTCCGAATGAGATGCATGTGCCTTTTTGGAATTCAACTGCAATACCCATCAAAAGCAATCAATTTCTGGGTCCAAGAACAACATCAACACTAAAAGGCAAGTGAATAGTGCGTGACTGTGTGTAACCTGATTTTGATTGTGTTGGATGAAAACAAAGGAATTAATAAATGATGGACGTGGCTGCAATTGAATCACTCGTGGTATGGAGCCATTTAAGAGAGTGATGACTCAGAAAATAATATTGGCTACTATGGAACCAACATGTAAGAAAAATGAAAGGATGGCTATAAATGTGAGCCACAAAGTTCAAACTAGTGACCCAACCAACAAATCAATTATTAACAGCAATCAATTTCATATTCACGTGGGCTTCTGTACATTCGGATTTTGCATTTTTATGATATATATATTCAGATATTCATACTTTTAATAATCTACTTTATTAATGATACTTAACAAAAATGACACATATCATTTGAAGACTACACTCGTGCATTGCATGTCATGTAATATCTAAGTTTTCGATCAATACTTCATGGATATCTCAAACCATGTATTTCTCTTTTGAGTAGAAAATTGAGAGTTAAATAAAGGTTGTCAACGGATCGGGATGGATAGGCCTAGCTCGATATTCACATCAATTACCTTTTGTCGAATTTGGACTCTAATCCTAACGAATTTCCCAAATCTCTAAGCATTTGTGCATCATCAAATTTTTGGATTAATATCCGGATCCGATGAAAGCTCCATTCTCAACTCACTCCACCATTATGTTCGTCTACTAAAAACTTCCTTCGGGTCTATTTGGATGGATTTTGGCTCGGTTTCGCAGGTCTCGGTTTAAATAAAATGGTTTGGGTGGTTTCGATGTAACCTTAGACACCTCATTTGGATGGGTTTTGGCTGTTGGGTTTTGTGGTTTGAATAAGTTGAAACCCCACTTGGATTGGGTTTGGATGTTAGGGTTTAAGGAAAAAATTAGGTGATAGGTGTCAAATCAATGTCTTTTTTAGTGAAATTTAGGGGGAAAAGTAGGCGGTAGATGTCAAATCAATGTTTTATATGATTGAAGAGTTTGAGTGTGAGTTTCTAAATAAGTTTTTTATGGTTTTATGGGTTCGAGAAAACTCATTTGAAAGGGTTTTGGCTCGATCTCGCAAAACCCGCAAGACCGGACCAAAACCCATCCACATACACCCTATAATTCATTGAACTCAAAATAGGAAAAATCAATCATCTATTTTAATTCAGGTGGCAAGATGAAAACTGAGGCAAAATAATTAGGTTAACTCTTGGTTAATTAAACTGTTGATGAATATTATTAATATTACTTATATAATTTACTTATTATTTAATTAATGGATCAGAAAATCTTCAGATGAATCCATGTTTATATCCACTTCACGTATTTTGTATTATGAACGTACTAGATTCCTTAGGGACAATTACAATTGGATTGAATTAAAGTTAAAATAATTTAATTCTCAATTGCAAAAAAAAATAATTTAATTCACGCCCCTAACAATAGCTAAGCTGAAACATTGTGGGGTCCGCCAAATGCTTCCTTCAAATTAGATTGAAAAACATTGGGCTTGGGGCGACGGCGAAAATGGCCTGTGCATTGGGAAGAAAAGGCCCTACTAAAGGACAGATACTATGAACAAGGCCTTCTACTTAAAGCCCATAAAAGAATCATAATTTGAATTTGCCGAACTCGGCCCATTTTAAAAGAATTTGGTTTTGGTGAACCTAGCCCAATTATAATTCTCATGTTTCAAAATACGAGGATCGAAAACAGATCTATGTCAGCTCAATATGTTAAAGACATGCATCGGGCAATAAAAAATAAAAATATATATATATTGTTGTAAAACTAAGGATAAAATAAATGAATAAATTGTTAATTTTATGCATATTTTCATCTAACAATATGAAATGATTTTGATGCATTAGTATAAATACCACTGATTTCCAAAGTAATCGTGAAATTATTTTAACCAAGTGATCAAATGTGGCAACTGTTGATTTTTTATATGTTGAAGCTTTATAAATTATGAAGAGAATTCGAACGAGCTGAATTGCATGAGCTGAATTAAATAGAATTGTAATGTTTGAAAACTTAATTTTGAAATTTTGTGGACCGACTAGGCCCATGTCGGCAAAATTGCCCAATTTGTTAGTCGGTCTCAATGTCGGCAAAATCTCCAAAATCAGGATGAAAAAGGACCGAAATTGTCAATTTATTTAATCACAGGATGTAAATGTACGCCCGGGTCTATATAAGACTAAATTGTCAGTGATTTATAGTTACATAGACCAATTTTGCAATATTTCTCACTTATTTCTTCAGTATATAAGGCCATGAAGGTAGTTTTTAGTTTTCGTACATATCTCTCACTTATTTCTTCAGTATATGATTGTTTTTTATTTGTTTTTTCTTGATTTACAAGGATTTAATTTTTTGTCACGGATATGAAGGAGTAAAATAAAGAAAAGTGTATTACTTCTATCATATAGGAGTATAAAATTACTATTTTCGGAAAATCCGAATCCCGATCCCGAAAACCCGATATTTATTGGGAACTCGAAATACCGGGACCATGTCAATTCAAACGGGATTCGGGTAGTGAAAATCAAAACCCGAATCACAAAAATCCGGTCCCGAATTACCCGAAATCCCGAAAACCCATCCGGACCCCTAAGATACAGTCTTACATCAATCAGTACGTCGAAAAATTTATTCAAAATTAATTTAAGTACTATCGAAGTACGTATAAAGATAAATAAATTGTTAAAATTAGTATTAAATCTGAAATATACCCAAATTAATGGAAATTAAACTCATAACCAATCTTGGAGCATGAACTTTTGACACTAAGTTGAACTTAATTTTAACTGAGTGATTGACAATTTATATTTATTTTTAATTTTGAAGGACATGGATTAATTAGGCTAACATATTTTCTTAAGCCGGTTTTCATTTTACGCACAGGCAGTTGTATTTTGACAAAATATCATGGATAATAATTAATTTGATTTTTAAATACTGGGTTACTGGGTTAGGTTAATCGAATTTGTGGCGTCTCGGATATGTTTGTCGAATAGAGAATGATTACATGATTGAAAGAGACCATTTAATCAAGAAAAATGAGTAAGTAAAAAGTTATGTTATTTGTTGTATTTAATTGTGGCAAATTAGTCTAAAGGATGTTGCATTTTTTCTGCCACTTCTTAAGTGGAACTCATTTAACTGTGGAAGTTGACAGTAATTGACTTAAGTCTTATTTTTTTATTAAAGAAAAGAAATTATCCATATTTACAACGAGGGTCAAATTGTTTCATAAATTTGTGTGCTAACAATAAAAGCAACCTCTTGTAATTATTTGAGCCCCCAAAATGTCCAAATATATTGATTGAGGTTAAGGAAGAGTTTGGCTTAATGTTGAAAAAATAATTTTACGAGATTTAATATTATCAAAATTATTTTTTCACTAAATAATAATAATTGACTTTACATAATCATTTTATAGTTTTCAGAAACTTCGAGTTTTTATATATTAAATCCAAAAGTTTTATTATTTTGGTGAAAATCATATAGTTTCTTTTAGAATACGTACCGGTAGAAAATTTAATATTAACTGAGCTTCTGTTAATACAACCTACAAATTAATAATAGGAAAATTAAGTTTAAAGAAAGCACCTAATTTTGTTAATGAATGAGCCGTTTTTATTGCTTTGGTTAAGGTTTAGCCGTTTTGTTTCTTTCTTTAAAGATGTAAACCACTCGAAATTTCTTCATACTCGATGGAACCAACTTGAAGTCAACCAATAATGTCGATGGACTTACCCGTAATGGTGGCCTAGCTAGTTGGTGGAACAAGTGAGTGCGGATTTTTACCAGAGTTCGAATCGCTTTGCCAACAATTTCTAGGTCGAGCTGGTCACATCTGGTTTGTCTAGTGTGGTTTACATCTCTCATGTGATTTGCGAGCTATTGTATGAGGGCGATGTATACCTTATGCACTTCGGTGACTGCGGATTCCCTTGTCAAAAAAAAAAAAAAAAAATATCGATGGACTTCATATGCTATTAGTCACCATCCACTTGGCCGTCTTTAAAACTTAAATAAATTTGATTGATCAACCAACATGTGATTGACCTAGTGGAAGGGACTAGTCACTACAAAGTAATGAACCCAATTTCAAATCCTTATTGTAAGTGGTTTCCACTTAATGTATCCGACGCCCTTCGAAAGGGATTAAAACTCTTGGAAAACCAAAATAAAAAAATCGCTTGATCATTCATAAATATTTATTTTAATATATATATATAAATCGAGAAAAGTGTACATCAAAAATGTTTTTCATTTAAAGAAAATCCATTCTCTTTTACTTGATTAGAACGTACAAAAACTAAAATAGCTTACCTCATTCTTTTCTTTTCCCTTTGATAGTTCCATTTAAGTGTCAAATTAATGCTAGCTTTAGCTAAATAAGAGAGAAATTTCTAAGTTAGGTAGGAACTGATAAAAATTTGAGGAACAAAAGGGGCCCTCCACGTAAGCACTTGAAGTTGTTGGTTTGTACACTGATTGCAATTACGACAAGTTAATTCTTTTTCTTCTTTTTAAGACCAAATGAATTAAGGAATGGTGTAACTCATCTTTTTGAGTGCGAAAACATGTAGGCCACGACATTTATATTATTTAAAAAAAAAATGTAAAACCACGACTTGCTAATATGGCCACAGAAGAGAGAAAGTCGATCTTCATTTTCTTCATCATTATCTCAAACACTAAATTAATGAGATTTTATATTAATTCTTTTTCTAGGACGTCATAAAAGGAAACAAGAGACAAAAGTTAGAATGGTTGGAGTTTTATGAATTAGATTTCTTCGATATTTGGTAAAAGAATTGTTGAATTTTGTTTGGCAATTACAAAAAATGGAAAAAAAAAAGTATCTTTACCAATTTAAAATTGTAAAAAGCAAAGCAACATGTCACTAATAGTATCCTTTATTAGAGTCGTGATTCATAGACCATGAGCAAATTTTGTACATTCATCAAACATATTTGCAAAATTTTGTATATGGTCTAGAAAGACCGGGTTTAGACAAAAAAATTCCGTCGTGAAAAGGCCAACTCAACTAATCGGTCATTAATTATCAAACAAAATGCAATTCCGTGTAAATCATTACTTTCTCAAAAGATGAGAAATTTAACTATTTTTGTTGTATTTATCATTATTTGTATGACTATCAGAAATACTATTTGGAAAAACGATTAAGGACCTAAATTACACACATTCCTAAAAAATGATTAAATTCAAGGGATTAATGCATTTTTGGTGCCACAACTATAGCCCACTGTGTTTCTACCCCGTAACTTTTCAGGCTGGCACATTTGGTGCCACAACTTCAACATCAGTGGCAATTGAGGCCCAATTTCAAAATTGGCTCGAAATTCCCCCATATGCGGGCCATGTGATTTAGTATTATATCAAAATTGACCATTCAACGTTTTTTTCAATAAAAAAAATACCAAAATTTAAAATCCTAACTTTTCCTATAAAATTCACCAAACATTCCTTAATTAAATTGTTACCCGCTTTCTTATTCTTCCCCAAATGAAAACATTCAAGTAGCCTAGTTCTTGATCGGTGAATTTTTTTTTTTCATGAAAAATGTGTTGAGTGGTCAAAATCCCCAATTTTCATGTCACATGGCTCGTACATGGGGGAATTTCGGGCCAATTTCAAAATTGGTCCTCAATTGGCACCAAAATTGGCACTGATGTTGAAGTTGTTGCACCAAATGTTCCAGCCCGAAAAGTTACGGGATAAAAATGCCAGTGGACTATAGTTGTGGCACCAAAAATACAATAATCCCTTAAATTCAATTATATATGTTGATGAAGGAGAACAATATGAAAAGTTATATCTCAAAATTCGACTAAAGTTGATGTTTAGGTACCTATACTCGTACCAATTTGTGATCAACCGATAGAATAAACTTAAGTAATTGAGAATGTGTAGAATTTAGGCTGAAATGAGTTGGAATTAATCCTTACATAACTTCTTTTGTTTAATTTGATCATACTAACATACGACAAAATACCGACCCCATCATATGTTTTCGCTCTTATAATTTTGAAATTGACTATATATATGTGGTATAAACTAAAAAAAAAATGTGTGCTATATATGTAACTTTTTTAGTTGATTTTATAAATGCCAAAGTGCTGTTTACTTCTTGTATTGTACGTAGTTTTAGTAACATATCTTAATATAGATAATATTTCTCATTCACTTAATTATATATAATAAGACATAGCTAGCCGATCATACGTATTTTTTTTTTTTTATCAAGTTTAGTTTTAGAAAAAATCTTAAGCCAGAAAAGTTGTTACATGCAGATTAAATTAAATTTATTATTAAATGCAACCTAATAGAGTCAAAATGTGATATTTGAATTATCAAAATCAATTAATAGATGTAGAGACAATTTTTAATACTCTATGCTACATATTTGTCAAAATGGGTAAACAATTCTGTCATATATAAGCCATATGTGGAACTTTTTTCTTATGTCATTTACTAAAATAAAAGAAAAATAAAGCTTTACTCATATCACATTTGTAAATTGGACCCTTTTTACTTGATTAATCTCTAGCATTCACAAGGTGGTGATCTAGGTTCGAATCCTCGCTGAGAGAACTTTCTATATTATATATTTGATACACCTAGGGGTGAACGCGGTCGGGTTTGGGCGGGTTTGCATGAAATATTCAACCCGACCCAACACGTGCGGGTTGCCAATTTTTTAAACCGCACCCGCGTTGTTATTTTCATAAACCGTCCGGTTCGGGTGGAATGGGTGCGGTCGGGTTGGCGGGTTGAACGGAAACAATGTCATAAAATCTTGACATCCAAATATAAACAATTAAACATATAATCTTAAGTTCTTCAAACAACAAATAAAATGTGTCAAATGTGTTCACTGTTAATTTTAAAATTAAATCCAAAAAGCAAAAAATACAAAACTATAATATAATCAACGATTTCTTACTAATTAAATCAATAGTCTCCACAAAAAAGAATATTACAAATACCCACAAAAAAATTCATTACAAATCATCACTCACACATTACAAACAATAACAAATTAGTGAAGTTTCTTCTCAAGTTTTCAACAACAAACTCTTTAGGAAATAATGTGCTAACATATTTGTACCATTAACATTAATATAAACAAAAAACTTTAAGAAAGTTTGTTTATTTGTTCTTATTCATTTGTTAATAAATGTAATTTATTTCACACTTTTATTAAATAATGAATAAAAAGTACATCAAGGATGATTAAGTGCGGGTTGCGGGTGGGTCGGTTTTTTAACCATCAAACCCGTCACCCGACCCATAAAGTGCGGGTTTACAAATTATCAACCCGTACTTGATTATTTTAAAAACAAAACCGGCGGGTTACGGGAGGGTTGGAGCGGGTCGGGCGGGTGGGTCGGGTGGGACGGGTTTATGAACACCCCTAGATACACCTAAAAATAAATTAAATTAGATCATCTAAAATCTAAATATCATTGAGAAACGAAAAAATAAAATTAAATTGGAGCCATTCTATTCTAACCTAGACAAGTTTCTCTCTTTATAAATGCAAAATTTCTAACCTCTCGAGATTCAAATTTTCATTAAAAGAGGTTTCATATAATATGTTTGACACTCCTTGAACGAGATTAAGTCATGTACAATACCAGAATATCCCGAGAAAATAAAAAAGAATAAAAAAATGGAGCCCTTGTACTCTAACCTAGAGTCCTATACAAGTTTCTAGGGGTTGTCTACGGTTCCTCGAGGTCATTCTTTGAGGAATCGTTTCATCCAATAAAATTTTGACACATACTCACATGTACAACACTCACACATTTAAAATACTTCATATAAAAAGACATTTTTGCCCTTTTAATAGTTTTAATTTAACAAATTAAATTTTATTTAAAAAGACCTTTTTAACCTTTTTAATATTTTTAGTTTAATAAATTAAATTTTAATTCCTTCAGCTCTAAATAAAATTTTTTATCTTCATCGATGTCTAAATTTCTCTTCTTCATCGATGACTAAACCCTTCTCCCAATTTCCAATTATCCGTCCCGTCAAAACAAAACTGTCTGAACAACATAAGTTTATCCAGACTGCATTTGAATCTTAAGAACTAGTCTAAGAAATATAGAAAGTAATGCACCCTAATCCATATGCAAGTGAGGTCAGAGAGATTGTTTGCCAATTCCACGGCACATCCCATCGTTTTAATAAATTTAACTCTTTATCCTGTAAAATAAAAGAAAAATAAAGCTTTACTCATATCACATTTGTAAATTGGACCCTTTTTACTTGATTAATCTCTAGCATTCACAAGGTGGTGATCTAGGTTCGAATCCTCGCTGAGAGAACTTTCTATATTATATATTTGATACACCTAAAAATAAATTAAATTAGATCATCTAAAATCTAAATATCGTTGAGAAACGAAAAAATAAAATTAAATTGGAGCCATTCTATTCTAACCTAGACAAGTTTCTCTCTTTATAAATGCAAAATTTCTAACCTCTCGAGATTCAAATTTTCATTAAAAGAGGTTTCATATAATATGTTTGACACTCCTTGAACGAGATTAAGTCAGGTACAATACCAGAATATCCCGAGAAAATAAAAAAGAATAAAAAAATGGAGCCCTTGTACTCTAACCTAGAGTCCTATACAAGTTTCTAAATGTGTATGCGGCCTTGTCACCTCCCTATAAATTACACACACCAATTTCCCATTTTTACACTTGAATTCATTTCACGCATCAAATTTTCTTCACACACACAAAGTGCGTGACATGAGGCCTGCACCCCCTGCACCTGCACCTACTACACCCACAACATTTTGGCAATGGAATTCTCCATTGCCTTACCTTTTTGGTGGATTAGGTCTTATGTTATTATTAATCGCTGCCGCTTTAATACTCCTCGCCTATTCTTACCGCAAGCAGCGCCCTACACATGACGGCGGTGAAAAGGCGCCGCCTCCTTGCACACCCGCCACCCTCCCTGACAGATCGCCGAAGATTGTGGTGATTATGGCCGGAGACGACAACCCCACCCACCTCGCTATTCCCATCGCTTCTTCTTTCTCCAAATCTGCAGATTGAGTTTAATATTATTTAGAATTTTTAAAATTAATTGCCTGATGAGGAAAATTTTGTTCTGTTTCTATTCCTCTGTTTTGTTTTTTCAGAGGTTTCGAGAATGTACATAGATTGATGAGAAATATAAACGAGTTTTCACATAAATATTTGGCCTAATTTAGTGTTTTTTTTAATAAGTCTAATTTAGTGCTTTTGTGTATGTTCTTTCATATTAATTATAATAATTTTCGAATTCCTGTCGAGAAAGATACATATATAATAATCTTGTTATTGTCTTTGTGCCACTTTTAATTTCCCCAGAAATATAATTTTCACCCGGGGAAAGTGATAGTATCACATTAATATACTATAATGGGTAAAATTGGAGTAAATATATATTTTTAGTCCAACAAGTTGACCCTCAATATTTGCGATCTTAACAAATGTGACATTTGGGCTCCAAATTTTTAGAATATTTATGACATACTTCATTGTGTAATTATACGTATAAAATAAGAAAGAAAGAGAGAGAAAAAAACAGGCGTTGTTCATTGTGTGCATCAGTGCATGCACCATCTAGTTTGGGTATTCTTGAATTTAAACTACGTGATAATGTCATTAATTACTATGTATTTTGAAATAAGTTTAAAATAAATTTATAAATAATTTAAATTTATGTTATCAAATTGACTCCAATGGAATTTGAGTCTTACTATGGTGGTGTTTGTAAAAAAATAAAATAAGTACTTTTCAACTTTTAGGATAAAATAAGCACTTAAGTAGTATTTCTACCAACAGGTGATTAGTCTAGTGGAAGGGACTAGTCACTACAAAGTAGCGGACTCAGGTTCGAATCCCTGTTGGGAGAGGTACCCACATAATGTGCCCAACCCGCCTCGAAAGGGATTAAACCCTTGGGAAACCAAAAAAAAAATATAATTCTATTTCCACTTCTCTTAAAAAAAAAGCCAAAAAGTACAAATTAAGTTGAAGATGGTGATGAGGTGCTTTTAGCTTTGAGTTTGACATTTTTAGCAAAATGGGAGAAAAAAGTGGATTTTGTATTCTTTTGCAAACACACAAAAGTGATTTTTTTTTGGCTTCTTGGCATAATTTGCAAACTCCATATACTTTTACTTCTCTACAACTTTTAACATTTTTAATATTTGAGCACAATCACAATTTTTTGCAAACACCACCTATGTATGCCACTAATTCAGCTTTTGCATATTAATCTCGTGATAATATTATTGTAGAGTTGAAAAGTGTTGGATTTTATGGGTATTAACCCAATTGGAGTTAAGCCCATAAAATAGAAATGAATGAAAGTTGGAGAGAAAAATGTCTTCATCCCACATGGAGGAAATTAGAAGAGTTTTTGCTATTTACAATGCAAAAATTTGGATAAGGGTTGGGCCCCTTGGGTATACCAAGTTTTATGAGGGGAGAAGACGTGCATGACCATTGTTTCACCACGCGCGCCGCCGTCCGACTGGCCGGCTGGCTCGGGTTTGGATTGGGATTGGACTTCAACAAAATATTATCTTTTTGGACAAAATTTAATTAATGTTTTGGCCCAACATTTAAAAGCCCAAAAATTAATTGATAACAAATAGATCCGTTTGACCTGATTAGACCCGTGACTGACCCATTTTCTTTCTTAGATCCGCGCGCCTATTTTCAAATGAATAAGTGTGTCGGTTCGGTTCAAACCGAACCGATTGAACCTGTTCGGACCAAAGGTCTCTCCAGAACACCCTTTCTGCTGCTATAAATAGAGGGAGAATCTGATCAATTCTCTAATTCCGTTTTCTAGCAATCAAAAGCAGAATCATATTCTCTCTATTTCTCTATCTCTCTCTATTCTTCTCTTAAAAAAAGTTTTAATATTCTTGTTTGTTAAAGTTCGTTGTGGACTTGTTCTTTGTGCAAAGAAACAAGTATCCGACTGTTGTATCTTGGGAGACTACTGGGACAAACTGTTGCACCTTTGACAACCCATAAATATTGTCTTAAGGACATTGCATTAGCAAGCCTCAGTCGATTTATTTTCGGTTCAGAATTAATTCAGTAAGTAATGAAATTCTGATTAAAGTAATATTTTAGTATTGCTATCGTTTGTTCTGCGAGAATAAACTATACTAAGATTTATAATTAGAGTTAATTATAAATAATTATTCTGTGAGGATAATTTACTATAGTTTTTAATTATAGTACTTAGACATATAAAGTATCTTATAATATTTTATATACACAGATTGTTTTAAATATTTTTTCAACAAAAAGACCATAAGAAAAACCAAGCTCAAGAATAATGGTACGTGGAGCCCCAAGAGGTCTACTCTATAGCATTCTTTTACTTGATTAAATATAGTTTTCATTTTTAAACTTGTAATTTCGATTAGTTTTATTTGTAATAGTGATATTATGGTTATATATTTCTTGTAAGTTTTTGTTTCATCATAGTGAATTTCACTATAGTGGAATTAAGACATGGTATTATTTAAATTATTGGTTAGTGGTTACAACAAACAATTACAAACCTTTTATTTTTCTTGTGTTTTACTTATTAATTAAGCTCTATAGTAAATACTTTCCCCATTTCACAATATTTGTCGTTTTAGAGAATTTTTTTGTTCCAAAATATATGTCGCTTTAGGATTCAATGCAATATTAACTACCCCTTTCCCTTATATATTAAATCTAAAAACTCTATCTTGTTTATTTCAATGCAATATTAATTAAGAGTATTTTAGATATATTTTTATCAAAAATACATGCAATTTTCTTTTTATAATTTCATGCTATTTATTTGGATCATTAATACCCATAAAATACCATAAAACGACGAATATTGTGAAATGGAGGGAGTATTAATAGTAATTACATCTACATCTACTTAATCGATCACCTAATTGTCAAAAACTCTTTAGTCACATGCATTGGTGATAAAAAGTTGAATTGGTGGGGAATGTTATCTTTCAAATTGATTACGAAACTAGGAAATTAACCTTTTTCTTTTTTCTTGCGTAGGTGGAAAATAAATGCGCGGCGGCTCGAGCACGCAAATATTTAATTATGATATACGAGAATTTTGTTTTACTACAATAAATAGTGGGATTTTATTTTATTTTATTTTGACTGTGTATAATGGGAGACACTGGTGGTATGATGTTATTTCTATGTGCAATTAATGTCTAAGCCCCTTTTTATCTCTACTAGTAATTACTAATATTTTATTTGGTGGCGACATAATCTTTTTTATAGGATATACCGTGTCGTATATTCTATCTGCAATGACGGGAAATTTGTTTCTGGTCAACCCTAATGATGATACAAAGGATGAATGGTTAATTTAGTAATAAGATTGCACATATGAATCATGAGAAAAGTAATTTGTTTGCCAACAAAATTAATGTTGGATTTTATAATTAATATGTGAATAAATTAGTTGAGAGTAATTAAGGATTGCGTCTGTTCGATCTGAAGAGGTACCCTTTGGACCGAAACAGTGCAATCCAAGCGATGTGTCTCTTGCGAAAAGACATTTATGTGTCTATAAATAGGAGACTTAATCTGGCCAATTAAGTATCCTTTTTCCGACAATAATTAAAAATTACTCTCTTCTCTACTTTAAATTTATGTCGAATTTTCTGTTTGCTTCAGTTCGCCGTGGGTTCATTATTTGTGCAAATAATGAACAACAGACTGTTGTATCTTGGGAGACTACCGGGAATCAAACTGTATGCACCGTGGCAGCCCCGGAAATATTGTCTTAAGGAAATTTGTTTCGGCAAGCCTCAGTCTCATTTCCTAGTTTTCGTATATTGATTGGAGTGTTATTTGGTTTATTTCGATCCAAGTAAGTATTTCTTACTAGTTTTTACGTTATTATATAATCTAACTTTATTAGAGTTAATATATGTTAGATTATCTTTATTTGTTATATACTGATATTTAAGTTAGAAATATTTTGATGAAATATTTAAATACACAGATTGTTAGACACCAACAATCTTAAGACAATAACTTTGTTTAACTATCTGTGTATATATTGAAATAAGGAACTAATATCACGATTCAACTTTATTAATCGTCTTAATGTTTCAATGAGTTCCAAGTTCCAACCTTTCAATAATTCTGTGAGAATGGCTCAATTATGAAATCATGACTCTGGTGATTTACCGAATTGAGATGCTTAAAAAGTTATAAGGGCAGCGTAGCCAAGAGATCATGCTAAAATCTCTTAATTACAAATAAGCAAAGTATTCTGCGAAAGAATTAAATTCCTTTGAAGTGGACATTTAAATTCTTTATTTTATGAATGAGTATTGACAGAGGAAAGATGATCAAATATATTGTTGATCCTTTAATTTTTTAATGCCACTAATGAAAAGGTTATGCATTAAGTCTGTGAATCGGTGCATCCATATTTTCATCCGATTTACGACTCCCCGCTTTGTGTAAAGCAACGTGTCAGTTAATTAGCCAATTGTTATTATGATACTGGCTTAAATATTTCCATTTCTCTATAATTTTATCCGAATTCCAGGCGGTGTTGATAGTTAAAAATTAA
Source organism: Penstemon davidsonii (assembly GCA_034814905.1). NCBI lineage: Eukaryota > Viridiplantae > Streptophyta > Magnoliopsida > Lamiales > Plantaginaceae > Penstemon > Penstemon davidsonii. The sequence continues at coordinate 15,190,037 of JAYDYQ010002688.1, forward strand.
GAATAAATATGTGGGAAGAAGAGTTTAGTAATGAAAATCCATTACCGAACCAAGCAGTGTGACGGCAAGAGACCTAGTCGTTTCAGTATTGATGAAATACTGGTCTCTACAAATTTAATGGGTTATATCACACTCAAATGAATTTGAATCTTCTCCTTTAAGATATTCTAATTTTTTATTATGTTGGGTACTTAAAATTGAGAGAATTTTTTTTTTTAAGCCCAAAAATTGAAATCATTCAAATTGAGATTGAATGTTTAATGCAAAAAGGAAAATGAACACGGTGAGGTGTCTTCATCTTATGTTGTTCAAACAGTTGGCCCAAATGCAATTCAAAGATATGCATTTGAAGAGATGTGCCTCTGGCTTTCGGATTTCATGTCTTTTTATTTTTAGCGGCTATTGTTTAATGATAATTATAATTGTGGGAGCAATTTAAACTATCAAGAAAGAGAAAAGACATACCCTTTTTTCAATTGTCGCGTTCAATAAAAATATTGATTAATTGAACATGGGAAGACAAATTCTCTGTAATTATCAAACTCTTGTGAAGAGTGTGTTATTATAATTTCATTATCACGGGGTAATGAATAAAAATATGACACGGTCATTGAATTAATAACCTCGTATGGGTATGTGGTGTCATAATTCTTTGAATATATAATTTTCTAATATAAATGCAACTTATATTAATTTATATGGGACATATATATGAAATTGCGTAACCACTAATAACCTTATGGAAATAAAGGATTAATTAGTCTTTACCATCATATCAATATTTTTTTAGAAGGAAAAATTGATTTGTGATATGATTTATATCAATATTTTATTGAGAAAATATTGATAATATTTATCATTTATTTGAGAAATAAAAATCAATATTCTATTGGGAAGATATTGATAATATTCATTTATTTGTGAAATAATTATAAATTATTTGTGAAATAATTATAATTTATTTGTTTGCGAAACAAATATGTAAGAGTTCAAAACTTCTGAACTAATTAATTATGATATTTTCGTTACTAACTCATGGAGGTTAAAATTAATGTATTTAATCACATATATATACTTATTTGCGCCATTTGTTGAGTAATAATTACAAGGCGATAAATGTAATTGTGAAATACAAAGAGATGTATTTGAGAAATAATGGAATAAGAAAATGAAAAACTCTTACATCCAAATTGTGGGGGTGAATACGATATATTCATTTAACAAGAGTGTGTTAAATCGGGAATAATTCATAAAAATAATTCACCTAGCTCAACTCAATTGAGTATGTAGCTAAATGAAATAATCAAACCTAAGAAGGTGCGGGTATATTATTCTATAAATTTGGGTGTACCGGATAACTTGTGGGGCAAAACTCTTTAGATGCCTAACTGCATATTGAATCGAGTTTCACACAAGAAAATCAAATATATTTCCGTATGAGTTATGGAAGGGAATAAAAACCAATTACCTTAAAATGTGGGGGTACCTGGGTCAAATTTCGGTTTCACCACCGAAAAAGAAAAATAACTTAAAAATATTAATTACTACTAGCTTATGCGATAAATAGTAGCAGTTCATATTTTTGGTGTTTAAATCTGAAATAAATGTAATCATGTGAACCGAGTCACGTGATGTAACATTAATTGAGAATGTAAGAAGGATTTGAGAATCATTTCTTATCAAATTGATCATTCTTTTGGTTCATATTTATTCTTATTTATAATTAGAGTTAATTATAAATTGTTTATTCTGCGAGAATAAAAACTATAGTCTAACCCATTTAAGACTAGAATATTTTGCGAAAATATTTAATTGATCAAGATGGTCAACTTTGTGAAGTTTATAATTATAATTAATTATAAACTACTATATTCTGCGAGAATATAAATATGAATCGATCTCTAAAGAGATCAATCTCTTACTTCAACATGAGTTTGTTGATGAGTTGAAGAGACAAATGAGTTAAAAGCTCGAAGTTATTTGATCTAGATATTCTAACTTATATGTTAAAAAGGATTAACCTCAAACATATAAATAAATTATCTCACGTTCCAATATCGTGAATTGGAAAGAGGCGATTGACATTCATAAAATTGGTAGACCTCGAGGAGTGAACCAATTAAATGTAGACGGATTTTTAAATTCAAGAGTTTAAAAACTTTGATAAGTCAATCGATAAAAACTAGGCTAGACGAGTAGCCAGTGTGCCTTATTGATATTTACTAGCGATTAGGATGACATTCATTTGAATGTTAATAGCTCTAATAGCTATATACAGTACGAGGTTTTATCAAATGGACGTTAAAATTGTCTTCCTTAATGGTGAATTAAATGAGAATATTTATGAGGAGTAACCAGAGGGTCCACTTTTTAAAGGAAAAGAAAACATAGTTTGCAAAACTTTTATATTTTCTTGTTGATCTTTAACAAGCTCCTAAACAATGACATGAAAATTGTGATAGTGTCATCAACGAATTTTGTCTTTCATATTAATAAATATGACAAGTGTATCCATATAAACAAATTGGATAATTGAGTATCAGAGTTTGTTTATACGCAAATGATATGTTAATATTTGAGACTAATATTGAAAATATTAAATCCATGAGGAAATATTAACTTATGATATGAAAAACTTCGGTTTAATCAATTATGATTTGGAGGTCATGTGATGACTTTAAATTATCTCAAGCACATTACGTTGATGAGTGATAGATAAATTAAATACTTGTGAAATTAAGGGATTTCATAATTCTATTTAATTAATATCTTGTGTGCTACATGAGAACAAATGTGATAGAATATCACAACTTGAGTATTCTCATAAAATTAGATGTCACGCATATATCGTAAAATGCAAGAGACCATACATCGTCTCTTTAGTTAATAAACTAAGGAGACATGAGCAATCTTAGCAAGATTCGTTGGGATGCATTAATGAGAATGCTTGAATCTTGAAAGAATACATATGTATGTGCATTATATTTTGGAAAAATATCCTAAGACCCAGGAGGGATATAGTAATGCAAATAAAACTTCTGATTTAGAGAAATCAAAGTTATAAGCGGATATGTATTCAATTTAGGAGGCACCGCTATTTCTTGAGAATCTTCCAAACAAATGAATATAGCTCAATCCACTATGAAATTAGATTGCATAGCATTGGATAAAGCTAGTGAAGAATTTGAGTGCCTTCACAAAATTCATGGAAGATATTCTAATATGACTGAAAATTGTGTCAGCCATACGTAAAATGTGATAATCAAGCGGTGATACACAGAGCTCAACAAACTCTATGTGTAATGGTAAAGTCACGGCATATTCGTTGTCGTTGATACAATACCGAGAGACATCTACTTTCAAATGGGAGGACTTTATGAAGTCAAGAGATAATCCTAATTCCGGATATTAAAGGTTTATCTAGAGAGTAGTATGTGCATCGAGGGGAATGGGCCTAAAGCCTAAATTTGACTAAGTTACCTTGTACGGAAACCTAACCTGGCGACTGGAGATCCCACGGACCAGGTTCAATAGGACAACCAGTCTTGGCTAACTTAAAAGAAAGCACTTAAGTATATAACTCTATCCCATTCTTATGATGCAATAAGTGCAAGCCTACCGCGTTATTTTATAGGTTAAGCAAAGACTTTTAATGACGTCTATATCTTGTCAAAACAAGTGGAGTATGGTAGGATACTCTTGATAGATGCGGTCACCTATGTTAGTGTGAGCTGGGTCGGCTCGTTGAGAATTTCTTTATAGGCTGGAATTCTCTAAAGCACTCGCATAACCAAGAATGTTCAGGGCCAAAACGAACACAACCGAGAAGTTGAAGCAAATCGGTTTAGTACTGTGTTAAGTTTATTGTCTTGGTTTACACCAACAGCCGACGGTTCAAGATGAAATATTTCACCGATTGGCTAAGTAAATCCGATAAGCTTTAACTAGGGAAGGTTCAAGATGAAATATTTCACCTATCTCGATGCGGTATTATTCTTAAAGAATACTTCGACATAATATGTCCTATGAGTCGGGACACGAAGAACTATTTTATTCATGTGGGGGATTGTTGGATTTTATAATTAATATGTGAATAAATTAGTTGAGAGTAATTAAGGATTGCGTCTGTTCGATCTGAAGAGGTACCCTTTGGACCGAAACAGTGCAATCCAAGCGATGTGTCTCTTGCGAAAAGACATTTATGTGTCTATAAATAGGAGACTTAATCTGGCCAATTAAGTATCCTTTTTCCGACAATAATTAAAAATTACTCTCTTCTCTACTTTAAATTTATGTCGAATTTTCTGTTTGCTTCAGTTCGCCGTGGGTTCATTATTTGTGCAAATAATGAACAACAGACTGTTGTATCTTGGGAGACTACCGGGAATCAAACTGTATGCACCGTGGCAGCCCCGGAAATATTGTCTTAAGGAAATTTGTTTCGGCAAGCCTCAGTCTCATTCCCCCCCCCCCCCCCCCGGCCCCCCCCCCCCCCCCCCCCCCCCCCCCCGCCCCCACCCCCCCCCCCCCCCCCCGCCCCCCCCCCCCCGACCCCCCCACCCCCCCCCCCCCCCGACCCCCCCCCCCCACCCCCAGCACCCCCCCCCCCACCCCCCCCCCCCCCCACCCCCCCCCCCCCCCACCCCCCCCCCCCCCCACCCCCCCCCCCCCCCACCCCCCCCCCCCCCCACCCCCCCCCCCCCCCACCCCCCCCCCCCCCCACCCCCCCCCCCCCCCACCCCCCCCCCCCCCCACCCCCCCCCCCCCCCACCCCCCCCCCCCCCCACCCCCCCCCCCCCCCACCCCCCCCCCCCCCCACCCCCCCCCCCCCCCACCCCCCCCCCCCCCCACCCCCCCCCCCCCCCACCCCCCCCCCCCCCCACCCCCCCCCCCCCCCACCCCCCCCCCCCCCCACCCCCCCCCCCCCCCACCCCCCCCCCCCCCCACCCCCCCCCCCCCCCACCCCCCCCCATGCATTTTACCCTTTCTTTTTAGAAAAAAATTCTGGAACACGCTTGAATTTTGATATGCAAAAATAAGTTACACAAATTATCAACTTCATCGGTGTTTCATTGTTTCAGGTTCTGCGCTACTGCAATAGATTAATTTTATTGGCGTCATTATCAGATTGTATTTATCTTTTCAGTTTAAGCTGTGGGATAGGTTTTGGGTACATTTGATGAATTTGAGACAGATTTTTGTGATTACACCATTATATTGTGTTGTTTAGAATTGTATTCTGATTTCTGACCATTTACCTATAATTTTCAGACTTGAAGTTTAACTGAAATAATAACTTCATGATAAATGTAAAGAAAAAAAAGAAAAAGATAACCAAAGTCTTAAAACAAATAATGGTGGTTGCTTTTCTTTTTCTCTCCCGATTTGTAATGTATATATATAATTCGAGCAAATGACAAAAACACTCTCTATGTTTTGTCTAAATTTCAAAAACTCCTCTGTATTATTTTAACTCCAAAAAAAAACCCTGATTTCAAATAAGTCTCAAATACACCCCCAAAAAAGAGAGTGTGTGTCAAACGCCAAAACTGCAAGTATTTGTTCACATTTTACTTTTGATATGACAATTTTACCATTAATATCGAAAGACAAAAATACCACATATGTTTTGTCTAACTCCCAAAAAAAAACCCATATGTCATTTTAAATCCCTAAAACCCCCCTATGTTTGATTTAAAATACCACACTCGACCCAAGTAGTATATACTTAATTTTTCAAAAAGAATAAATAAATAAAAAAAACAAACAAACATAGGGGTAATCTTGTTATTACCAAAAGTCAAAAATAAAATTATAATATACTACTTGGGTCAAGTGTGGTATTTAAAACCAAACACAGGGGGATTTTTGGGAGTTAAAATAACACATGGGAATTTTTGGGAGTTAGACAAAACATAGGGAGTGTTTTTATCTTTTGCTCTATATACATAGGGAGTGTTTTTATCTTTTGCTCTATATAATTCAGTTAAGGATTGTCGTTGAGGGGATTTTAAGTCGAAATCGACTTTATTTATTTGAATAGAATGAATATGAATCTAAGCTAATCAGATTACTTTAACTCGATAAGATATTATAAAATATATCATAATATTTTTTAATACAAGTAGACATAAATAGTGTTTATGTTAATCTAATAAGTCATGAATTTATATTTTTATTAATGATATTATTTTAATACCTCAATTCTCAGTTAATAACATGAATTAGTTTTGAAGCATCATTAATATTTAATACAGTTATTTCCTGACGAAATTTTGCAAATACTTCGTAATAGATAGTTAAATTATTTTTTAAAGTTTATTGTCATGGAAAAAAGTTTGAGTTCCTGAGTGACAATTTGAAAGTCAACTAAATCAAAATATTTGACGGAATTAGAACTTGATCCTAATTCGATGCTGACCAAACACAATTGGACATATCAGGATATAGATCGATTCAATCAGAATGTAGCTCGTTGATAAGAACTACTTCAAGTCGAAAGGTTATTTGATTAATAAATGGGTCATTTTCTATTTAAGTCCAACAATTAATTTAAAAATATGAATATTAGTAAAGAAAGTTTGAACATATAAGTTAAATTAAATAAAATCGTAAAGTTAACAAACTTGTTTTAATAGTAATTTTTTAAAATGAAAATTTTATTGGATAAAGAAACTTTTGATACCCGACATAAATAGAGTCGGGTCTCGGTCGAATCTGAACCGACCCATTGACAGCCACTCTCTCTCTACTGCAAGTGCACAGTTCAGTTTTGTTATTAAAACCCTAATCTACTGAAATAATCCATATTTTAATGCTTGGTACCGTTTAGTTCTCAAACGAATGATTAGAAGTATAAATCAGTATTGGCTGATTCAACTGACCTATAATATCTCCAGAGAAAAAATTGGATAAGAATGGAGTGCGTGGTTCAGGGAATTATAGAGACTAAGGTAACACTTTTTCGCCTTATATCCTTATATATGTTTATGAACATAACAAATAATCTTTTTCGCAGCAGAAATTTCGAATTTTTAAGTTTAATTATTGTTATACTACATTGTTGTGCAGCATGTTGAGGCTCTGGAGATTCTTCTGCAGGGACTTTGTGGCGTTCATAGAGATAGTTTGAGGATTCATGAATTATGTTTGAAAAGTGTCCCCAACCTTGGTATTGATTTTTCACGCCAATTATACATAGTCAAATTATTTATTATCTTATAATCAAGTGTAATGAAGCAACTATATTGTGTGCTTTTTACCCATGGATTATAAATATTAGAAACTTTTCTGGAAATTTTCAGGAAACATTTGGAAAAATTTAAGAAACGTGTTGAAGTAGAAACTACTCTATGTTTTGGTTTCGATTGACTAAAAACCAGAAACATTTTGGTGTTTTATGTGGAAATGCGTGGAAATTTTAATCCATGTATTTTACCAAATTGTAAGCTTTGTTATTTCATTATGTAGGATTAGTATCTTCAGAAGTCCGGCTTTTATGTGATCTTGAGCAGCCTGAGCCTACATGGTAAGAAGTGATCTTCTTGTACTGCCTTCTTGTTATTGTTAGTGGTGATTGTTAAAGAGATTAAATAATGCTTAGGACTGTCCGACACATTGGTGGTGCAATGAGGGGTGCCGGTGCTGAGCAAATATCTGTGCTGGTGAGGACCATGGCAGAAAGTAAAGTGAGCAAAAATGCACTCCGCTTGTTTTATGCACTTGGATATAAGCTAGATCATGAGCTGTTGAGAGTGGGGTTTGCATTCCATTTCAACAGAGGTGCTCCAATAACAGTTACAGTGTCTTCGGTTAACAAAATGTTGAAATTGCATGCGACGGATGAAGCAGTGCCGGTAACACCAGGTATACAGTTGGTTGAAGTGACAGCCCCTGCATCGTCAGAGAATTACACTGAAGTTGCTGCGGCTATGACATCTTTTTGCGAATATCTTGCTCCGTAAGTGCATCCATTCAATTTCTTCTGCTAAGAATACTAGATTACGAGCTTTAGAATTTGTGACGATAATTGAGTACTTCACGTGTGTTGAGATTTTAGCATGCGTACTACAACAGTTGCTTTATACTTTAAGTAAAGATCCCTTTTATCCCTTGGGACTAATATCTTAGACATGTATAGTTGTTTTTCCGTATGTGAACTAGTTGAAGTTGGAAAAACCTTTCCTGGAATGGTTGGTGGAATTCTAAACTTTCTTTCCTAGCCTAAATCTAAGCATCAGAGTCGAGATAACGGTATCATGCAAGGGTTGATTATGTAAATTTTTCTTCCTGTTTTGGGTTCTGTAAAATTTAGGTTTTATTCTTAAAAATTGAGAGTGCATAGAGACCCACACACTTACATTTATTCTAATTCTTAGGATACATTATTAAGTGTTCGTTAATTCGTGGTCTCTGAGTATATGCTTGAATTTAGTTCCATATCATTTTAGTTGCAACATCTCATTTGGATAAATGATTCTTTCTACCTATTATGATGAAGAATCAATAAAACTATTTCAATATTTCAGGTTACTCCACCTGTCAAAACCTGGTGTCTCGACAGGAGTTGTTCCCACTGCTGCAGCAGCTGCTGCATCTTTGATGTCAGATGGTGGAGGCACAACTCTTTAGTTGGGTAGTAAAGTTGACAGGTAATAGCTATTCTATTTCTTCAGCTACTTTGGCGTCACGTTTGATGGAGAATTCTAACATTTAATTCCATTACCAGTGTAATTTTACACCTTTTCTAATATATATTAGAGATTTCTGTATAGTGTTCTTTTATTATCTATGGAAGATGTTAAGTCTCTTCTTCTTATTATTTTGAGCATATTAGGAAATCGCTTGGAGCTCTAACTGATGTTCAGCATGACAATACACTGTTTCCAATACTTAAAATGATTTTACATAGATTTCTATTGTTTTTATTCAATATGGATCTATTATTTATAATGATTAGAAGAAAATGTTTGAAACTGCTGCATGTTACCTGTTTTTTAGAGAAGCATGTTTTCAGTTTTAGATAAGTTTGCAAGACTGGTTCTGTGGAGTATACAGTACAGGTTTTGGAGGAAACCTTGCACAGGAGTCATAATTGGTGTTAACATGTATACAGGTTCCATTGCTCTTTAAATATTGGCCCTGATGTATGACTAGTCGTGTGCATGATAAATGACATAAATTTATTTTTTGACTACGGGCTCAAGGTTGCTAATGCTTAACTTTCTCCTGATTGAGCTGAAAGTTTAGTATACCTTCTCAATATGTGGTTTTTGGTTGCAATGTATATATCACAGCAAAATCTGGTAAGATCTCCCTTAATCATTAACCAATGATGATTTATGCCAAGCTTATGTGTGTTTGGCCTTAAGATTTGAGCCTGAAATCATGTTGCCCTCAAACTTCTCAACACTGAAGTCGGTGAAAATTCTTAGGACGTTATGTAAAGAGTGCACAATAGTATTGGCTTGATAAGATATGATGAAATAATTCAGGATTTCAGTTACAAAGTGAAAGATCAAAGAGTTTCAATGAGAAAATGAGAAAATGAATTTAATAAATTGCTAAGCAGTTTTATGAGGAAATAGGTTTTAGGATAGCTATAATTTACTTTCTTCTATTCAGCTTTGGTCGAAGCTTTGTGCTACAATTGAAATACATGGTACCATTATCTTGCAAGGTCATATGAACTTGTTCTTATGTAAGATAAGTCATAAATCTCTTCCTCATAAGATCTTGTATAATATTTAGGACTCTCTCAATATTTTCTGATGACATTATTTTCTGATGACATTATATGTTGATTTGTTGTAATCTCAATTTATGATTCAAATTAATGTAAAATTGAACATGGCACGAAAAGGTTTCAATTTCCTTCTCATTCTCCTACAAAACCTTTCCTTTGCATCTCTTTTTTAGCATCCTGTATTGTCATAATTTCCTTGGAAGTACTAAGATTGAATATATATATACATGAAATTGTTACAAGCTCAGAATTCAACAAGATAATACTAAAATTATGAACTACAAAGATACAGTATTAGCCGTAGATTTGGAGTTGAACAGCTAATCTAAGACGGTTCGTCTTTCCAAACCTTTTCCTGGATTAAAATGATGGAACCAGACCATATGTACTTTCAGCTATTAAAGATGAAGAGAACCTCTGGTCTACTTCACCTTCTACATTTGTTCTTTTTGCAAATCGGCCTTTGACCCTAGGTCTAGTTTCTGCATAAGCCTTTCTTGATGCATACCTGATTGTCTTCTCAAATTTCCTTGTCTTCTTCTTCTCTCTATACCTTAAGACTCTGGCTTCCCTGTCCATTGGCGAAAGTTGAGTTGGCATCTGGATAGGAGGGCCTGAGAAAAGATCAATAGTCCCTTTTGGGGGTCTGTGGTGGGATATTGAATTGTCACTCATGGTCGATTCGGGAACAACTCCAACATCCATCGGTGAAAGGGAAACCTGATATTACCACCAGAAAAAACTGATTAGGGGATTTTAAGGTAACGTAAGAAGTTCCTAGATTTATATATTCGGAGATAATTGTATGGACACTTTATAATGAAGTTTGATATTGAATGCCAATGTCAAACATATGACCTTTAAATGTAGCCTAACTTGAAATAAAGTATCCTACTGGAAAAATTGCTCCTGAAAAGTATCTTAACTGTTTAAATTATGCTGAAAACTTACACTGTGAGACATAGAAGCAGGATAACTGTACCCAGCTTCAAACTCCAATCCCAACTGGATAAATTGCTGGTGGACCTGATCTTTTCCATTTAGAAACTGAATCGGCACAACACTATCACTGGCGCATCTCTTTTGAGGAACACTATAATGTTGCTGATTATTGTTATACTGGTCATTGAACTGGCTATTTTGACATGAATTGTATTCATTAAGGTCCAAATACTCATCTACATCCCCACCAAACAACGGCCCATTATCATTTCCTTGGCTGTCACTATTCTTCACAGGATTGAACAACAGCCACGAAGCCGCTTCATCTTCATCATCTTCGTCCTGTGTGAAGAATTCGTCATCTGCATCTCCTGCAGTTGAGGGGCCATATAGGGGGGCCGGAATCGGCAGAATTGGGACACGGTGGTGGCGTCGTGCAAGCGGGTTGGCCGAGTGGATATCCGAGTCACAGGTGGAGCAGAGGGATGCAGAGTCGGCCTTGCATAGAAAGACTGCAGGAGCTCGCTCACAGGCCTCGCATACCAACACACGCTCGTGGGATGCGTGGATGTGGGCATCGCAGTTTTTGCAGATGTAGGTTGAGTCCGTGCGGCAGTAGACTGTGCAGGCGGCTGACCGGCAATTGTCGCAGGCACGGGCCCAGTTGTTTCTGGTACCACTGCTGTGTGTTTCTGTATTGTTTTCAAGTTTCAACATTTCAGTTTAGTTACACCCTGCTTTCAGATTGAAGCATATTAGTATATATGGATGTTGGATTCTGCAGAAGTACAGTGAAGGGCGGAATTTAGGGGATGACACGTGGCAGGAGGTTATTGGGTGAGAAAAATTGTGAAATAATTTGTGGTGGGTATAATTCTTGATGGGTCCTGTTGGGACCATGAAACCAAGATGTTGTGAATTGTGATTGGGAAATATAATCAGAATTGGCTTTTGGGAGTTGTACAGTCATTTAAAAGCTTCACCATTCTTGGGGTTCTTGAGATTATAGGCTTGCCATGTTAGTTAATTAATAGCAAAAAAGCTCAAAATTAATATCAAGGTTATTAACATTATTCAAATTAAAGCGTTTCTTATAACTGATCCATTGATTTGTTGGAGAATTTAGATTGACCTCGATCTTAAATTTCGATCAAAAGGTCAAAAACAAAAGTATTTTGTCTAGTTTGTATATCTATTTAGAGTACTTTATTTCAAATATGAGAAATGTAAAAACAAAAGATTCTTTTTTAATCTCTCTCAAATTCAATAATGCAAGGATAAATAAGACGTCAAAATGTGATGTAGAACCATATCGAAAACTTCTCTTTTCATCTCCGAATGAGATGCATGTGCCTTTTTGGAATTCAACTGCAATACCCATCAAAAGCAATCAATTTCTGGGTCCAAGAACAACATCAACACTAAAAGGCAAGTGAATAGTGCGTGACTGTGTGTAACCTGATTTTGATTGTGTTGGATGAAAACAAAGGAATTAATAAATGATGGACGTGGCTGCAATTGAATCACTCGTGGTATGGAGCCATTTAAGAGAGTGATGACTCAGAAAATAATATTGGCTACTATGGAACCAACATGTAAGAAAAATGAAAGGATGGCTATAAATGTGAGCCACAAAGTTCAAACTAGTGACCCAACAAACAAATCAATTATTAACAGCAATCAATTTCATATTCACGTGGGCTTCTGTACATTCGGATTTTGCATTTTTATGATATATATATTCAGATATTCATACTTTTAATAATCTACTTTATTAATGATACTTAACAAAAATGACACATATCATTTGAAGACTACACTCGTGCATTGCATGTCATGTAATATCTAAGTTTTCGATCAATACTTCATGGATATCTCAAACCATGTATTTCTCTTTTGAGTAGAAAATTGAGAGTTAAATAAAGGTTGTCAACGGATCGGGATGGATAGGCCTAGCTCGATATTCACATCAATTACCTTTTGTCGAATTTGGACTCTAATCCTAACGAATTTCCCAAATCACTAAGCATTTGTGCATCATCAAATTTTTGGATTAATATCCGGATCCGATGAAAGCTCCATTCTCAACTCACTCCACCATTATGTTCGTCTACTACAAACTTCCTTCGGGTCTATTTGGATGGATTTTGGCTCGGTTTCGCAGGTCTCGGTTTAAATAAAATGGTTTGGGTGGTTTCGATGTAACCTTAGACACCTCATTTGGATGGGTTTTGGCTGTTGGGTTTTGTGGTTTGAATAAGTTGAAACCCCACTTGGATTGGGTTTGGATGTTAGGGTTTAAGGAAAAAATTAGGTGATAGGTGTCAAATCAATGTCTTTTTTAGTGAAATTTAGGGGAAAAACTAGGCGGTATGTGTCAAATCAATGTTTTATAGGTTTGAAGAGTTTGAGTTTGAATTTCTGAATAAGTTTTTTATAATTTTATGGGTTTAAAACTCATTTAAAAGGGTTTTGGCTCGATCTCAAGACCGGGCCAAAACCCATCCACATACACCCATATTCATTGAACTCAAAATAGGAAAAATCAATCATCTATTTTAATTCAGGTGGCAAGATGAAAATTGAGGCAAAATAATTAGGTTAACTCTTGGTTAATTAAACTGTTGATGAATATTATTAATATTACTTATATAATTTACTTATTATTTAATTAATGGATCAGAAAATCTTCAGATGAATCAATGTTTATATCCACTTCACGTATTTTGTACTATGAACGTACTAGATTCCTTAGGGACAATTATAATTGGATTGAATTAAAGTTAAAATAATTTAATTCACAATTGCAAAAAAAAAAATTTAATTCACGCCCCTAACAATAGCTAAGCAGAAACATTGTGGGGTCCGCCAAATGCTTCCTTCAAATTAGATTGAAAATCATTGGGCTTGGGGCGACGGCGGAAATGGCCTGTGCATTGGGAAGAAAAGGCCCTACTAAAGGACAGATACTATGAACAAGGCCTTCTACTTAAAGCCCATAAAAGAATCATAATTTGAATTTGCCGAACTCGATATGTTAAAGACATGCATCCGGCAATAAAAAATAAAAATTATATATATTGTTGTAAAACTAAGGATAAAATAAATGAATAAATTGTTAATTTTATGCATATTTTCATCTAATAATATGAAATGATTTTGATACATTAGTATAAATACCACTGATTTCCAAAGTAATCGTGAAATTATTTTAACCAAGTGATCAAATGTGGCAACTGTTGATCTTTTATATGTTGAAGCTCAATAAATTATGAAGAGAATTTGAACGAGCTGAATTGCATGAGCTGAATTAAATAGAATTGTAATGTTTGAAAACTTATTTTTGAAATTTTGTGGACCGACTAGGCCCATGTCGGCAAAATTGCCCAATTTGTTAGTCGGTCCCAATGTCGGCAAAATCTCCAAAATCAGGATGAAAAAGGACAGAAATTGTCAATTTATTTAATCACAAGATGTAAATGTATGCCCGGGTCTATATAAGACTAAATTGTCAGTGATTTATAGTTACATGACCAATTTTGCAATATTTTTAAAAACTTCTAATAGAAGTTTGTTTAAGACAAAAAACAAATTTAACAGGACTTTCACACTTGGGACGATTAAACCCTATTTCGAAAGGTTTTGATCCGATTTTGTGGGCCTCAGTTTTAGAAATATAGTTTTGGTGGTTTCGGTGTAGATTTTGAATGTTGGGTTTTGTGGTTTGAAAAAAGTTGAAATTCTACTTGGATTGAGTTTAAATGTTTGGGTTTTAGGAAAAAAAAGTAGGTGGTAGGTGTCAAATCAATGTATTTTTAAGAGATTTGGGGAAAAAAACGTGGTAAGTTTCAAATTAATGTTTTATAGGTTTCAAGAGTTTTGGTGTTGATTTGTGAATATGTTCGTGTTGAGTTTTCATGAGTTTGTGGAAAACTCATTTGGAAGGGTTTTGGGGGTTTCGCGAGACTGGGCCAAAACCCATCTATATAGAGCCTTACATATCCTAGTTAAGCGCATGGATAAAAGAAAGCTTTTTCTTTTTCCCTTAGTGAAACAATAGGTACAATAGGGGTGGGCATTGGGGACCGGCTTTCGGGAACCCGTCCCGTTCTGGTCGGAATTTTGTATTTTGGGATGTTAAATATGGTGGATTTTGGGTTTTGGGAAACCCGAAAACCTGACAAACTAAATCGGGACGGAATTCGGGTATTGTCCCACACCCGATTGGGAAACTGAATCCCGCATTCCTCATTATACAAAATAAAGTACCCCTTTCAAGCAATATCTTACTCCCAAACCTTTAACAATTCATGACCATAAAGAAAAATATAAGGCCATGAAGGTAGTTTTTTGTTTTCGTACATATCTCTCACTTATTTCTTCAGTATATGATTGTTTTTTATTTGTTTTTTCTTGATTTACAAGGATTTAATTTTTTGTCACGGATATGAAGGAGCAAAATAAAGAAAAGTGTATTACTTCTATCATATAGGAGTATAAAATTACTATTTTCGGGAAATCCGAATCCCGATCCCGAAAATCCGATATTTATCGGGAACCCGAAATACTGGGACCAAGTCAATTCAAACGAGATTCGGGTAGTGAAAATCAAAACCCGAATCACAAAAATCTGGTCCCAAATTACCCGAAATCCCGAAAACCCATCCCGACCCCTAAGATACAGTCTTACATCAATCAGTAAGTCGAAAAATTTATTCAAAATTAATTTAAGTACTATCGAAGTACGTATAAAGATAAATAAATTGTCAAAATTAGTATTAAATCTGAAATATACCCAAATTAATGGAAATTAAACTCATACCCAATCTTGGAGCATCAACTTTTGACACTAAGTTGAACTTAATTTTTAACTGAGTGATTGATAATTTATATTTATTTTTAATTTGAAGGACATGGATTAATCAGGCTAACATATTTTCTTAAGCCGGTTTTCATTTTACGCACAGGCAGTTGTATTTTGACAAAATATAATGGTTAATAATTAATCAAGAAAAATGAGTAAGTAAAAAGTTCTGTTATTTGTTGTATTTAATTGTGGCAAATTAGTCTAAAGGATGTTGCATTTTTTCTTCCACTTCTTAAGTGGAACTCATTTAACTGTGGAAGTTGACAGTAATTGACTCAAGTCTTATTTTTTTATTAAGAAAATATATGATCCATATTTACAACGAGTGTCAAATTGTTTCATAAATTTGTGTGCTAACAATAAAAGCAACCTCTTGTAATTATTTGAGCCCCCAAAATGTCCAAACATATTGATTGAGGTTAAGGAAGAGTTTGGCTTAATGTTGAAAAAATAATTTTACGAGATTTAATATTATCAAAAAGTTTTATTATTTTGGTGAAAATCATATAGTTTCTTTTACAATACGTACCGGTAGAAAATTTAATATTAACTGAGCTTCTGTTAATACAACCTACAAATTAATAATAGGAAAATTAAGTTTAAAGAAAGCAC
This sequence comes from Penstemon davidsonii, assembly GCA_034814905.1. Taxonomy (NCBI): domain Eukaryota; kingdom Viridiplantae; phylum Streptophyta; class Magnoliopsida; order Lamiales; family Plantaginaceae; genus Penstemon; species Penstemon davidsonii. The sequence continues at coordinate 15,206,203 of JAYDYQ010002688.1, forward strand.
CTAATTTTGCTAATGAATGAGCCGTTTTTATTGCTTCGGTTAAGGTTTAGCCGTTTTGTTTCTTTTTTTAAAGATGTAAACCACTCGAAATTTCTTCATACTCGATGGAACCAACTTGAAGTCAACCAATAATGTCGATGGACTTACCCTTAATGGTGGCCTAGTTGGTGGAACAAGTGAGTGCGGTTTTTGACCAGAGTTCGAATCGCTTTGCCAATTATTTTTAGGTCGAGCTGGTCACACCTGGTTTGTCTAGTGTGATTTACATCTCTCATGTGATTTGCGAACTATTGTATGAGGGCGAGGTATACCTTGTGCACTTCGGTGACTGCGGATTCCCTTGTCAAAAAAAAAAAAATGTCGATGGACTTCATATGCTATTAGTCACCATCCACTTGGTCGTCTTTAAAACTTAAATAAATTTGATTGATCAACCAAAATGTAATTGACCCAGTGGAAATGACTAGTCACTACAAAGTAGCGAACCATGTTCAAATCCCTGTTGAAAGAGGTTTCCACCTAATGTGTCCGACGTCCTTCGAAAGGGATTAAAACCCTTGAAAATCAAAATAAAATAAAATTAGTTGATCATTCAGAAAGATTTATTTTAATATATATATAAATCGAGAAAAGTGTACATCAAAAATGTTTATCATTTAAAGAAATTCCATTCTCTTTTACTTGATTAAAACGTACAAAAAACTAATATAGCTGATCTCACTCTTTTCTTTTCCCTTTGATAGTTCCATTTAAGTGTCAAATTAATGCTAGCTTTAGCTAAATAAGAGAGAAATTTCTAAGTTAGGTAGGAACTGATAAAAATTTGAGGAACAAGAGGGGCCCTCCACGTAAGCACTTGAAGTTGTTGGTTTGTACACTTATTGCAATTACGACAAGTTAATTCTTTTTCTTCTTTTTAAGACCAAATGAATTAAGGAATGGTGTCACTCATCTTTTTGAGTGCGAAAAAATGTAGGCCACGACATTTATATTATTTTTTAAAAAAAAATGTATAACCACGACTTGCTAATATGGCCACAGAAGAGAGAAAGTCGATCTTCATTTTCTTCATCATTATCTCAAACACTAAATTAATGAGATTTTATATTAATTCTTTTTCTAGGACGTCATAAAAGGAAACAAGAGACAAAAGTTAGAATGGTTGGAGTTTTATGAATTAGATTTCTTCGATTCTACATCATATTTGGTAAAAGAATTGTTGAATTTTGTTTGGCAATTACAAAAAATGGAAAAAAAAAAAAAGTATCTTTACCAATTTAAAATTGTAAAAAGCAAAGCAACATGCCAGTAATAGTATCCTTTATTAGAGTCGTGATTCATAGACCATGAGCATATTTTGTGCATTCATCAAACATATTTACAAAATTTTGTATATGGTCTATGAAAGACCGGGTCTAGACAAAAATTTTCCGTCGTGAAAAGGCCAACTCAACTAATTGGTCATTAATTATCAAACAAAATGCAATTCCGTGTAAATCATTACTTTCTCAAAAGAGGAGAAATTTAACTATTTTTGTTGTATTATTATTTGTATGACTATCAGAAATACTATTTGGAAAAACGATTAAGGACCTAAATTACACACATTCCTAAAAAAGGATTAAATTCAAGGGATTATTGCATTTTTGGTGCCACAACTATAGCCTACTGGCGTTTCTACCCCGTAACTTTTCGGGCTGGCACATTTGGTGCCACAACTTCAACATCAGTGGCAATTTTGGTGCCAATTGAGGCCCAATTTCAAAATTGGCCAAAAATTCCCCCATATGCGGGCCATGTGATTTAGTAGTATATCAAAATTGACCATTCAACGTCTTTTTCAATAAAAAAAAAATACCAAAATTTAAAATCCTAACTTTTCCTATAAAATTCACCAAACATTCCCTTAATTAATTGTTACCCGCTTTCTTATTTTTCCCCAAATAAAAACATCCACGTAGCTTAGTTCTTGGTCGGTGATTTTTTTTTTTTTCATGAACAAGGTGTTGAATGGTCAAAATCCCCAATATTCATGTCACATGACCCGTACATGGGGGAATTTCGGGCCAATTTCAAAATTGGGCCTCAATTGGCACCAAAATTGCCACTGATGATGAAGTTGTGGCACCAAATGTGCCATCCCGAAAAGTTACAGGGTAAAAATGCCAGTGGGCTATAGTTGTGGCACCAAAAATGCAATAATTCCTTAAATTCAATTATGTTGATGAAGGAGAACAATATGAATTAATTGCGCACTAAAGTTATATCTCAAAATTCGACTAAAATTGATGTTTAGGTACCTATACTCGTACCAATTTGTGATCAACCAATAGAATAAACATAAGTAATTGAGAATGTGTAGAATTAGGCTGAAATGAGTTGGAATTAATCCTTACATTAACTTCTTTTGTTTGATCATACTAACATATACGACAAAATACCGACCCCATCATATGTTTTCGCTCTTATAATTTTGAAATTGACTATATATATGTGGTATAAACTAAAAAAAAATTGTGTGCTATATATGTAACTTTTTTAGTTGATTTTATAAATGCCAAAGTGCTGTTTACTTCTTGTATTGTACGTAGTTTTAGTAACATATCTTAATATAGATAATATTTCTCATTCACTTAATTATATATATTAAGACATAGCTAGCCGATCATAAGTATTTTTTTTTTTTTTTATCAAGTTTAGTTTTAGAAAAAATCTTAAGCCAGAAAATTTGTTACATGCAGATTAAATTTAATTTATTATTAAATGCAACCTAATAGAGTCAAAATGTGATATTTGAATTATCAAAATCAATTAATAGATGTAGAGACAATTTTTAATACTCTATGCTACATATTTGTCAAAATGGGTAAACAATTCTGTCATATATAAGCCATATGTGGAACTTTTTTCTTATGTCATTTACTAAAATAAAAAAAATAAAAATCTTTACTCATATCACATTTGTAAAATTGGACCCTTTTTACTTGATTAATCTCTAGCATTCACAAGGTGATGATCTAGGTTCGAATCCTCGCTGAGAGAACTTTCTATAATATATATTTGATACACCTCAAAATAAATTAAATTAGATCATCTAAAATCTAAATATCATTGAGAAACGAAAAAATAAAATAAAATTGGAGCCATTCTATTCTAACCTAGACAAGTTTCTCTCTTTATAAATGCAAAATTTCTAACCTCTCGAGATTCAAATTTTCGTTAAAAGAGGTTTCATATAATATGTTTGACACTATTTGAACGAGATTAAGTCAGGTACAATACAATATCCCGAGAAAATAAAAAAGAATAAAAAAATGGAGCCCTTGTACTCTAAGGCCATCTCCAATGGAGATGGCCGGGCTGGGGGCGGGGCCGGGCTGTGGAGAGAGAGCCGTCTCCAATGGTGCAGGGGCGCGGGGCGGGGTGGCTGGAGGGCTGGAACGGGCTGGGCGCAGGGCTCGGCGGAGCCCTACGCCCAGCCCCGGGGTCGCGTGGGCTAGGCGGAGAAGAAGAGGGGCGCGTGTTTACACGCGCCCCTCTTTAAGTCAGGTGCCGCCAAGTGGCGGCACCTGACTTGTTCTCTTTTTTTTTTTCTTTTTTCTTTTAATTGTTTTATTAAATTTTGTTTATATATATAAAATTTGTTATTTAAAGTAATTTTTAATAAAATTAAAAGTTCCTCCTAATTAAATTAAATTTGTAGAATTGAATTATTTAATAAAATGTGTTAGTATTTAATAAATATATGTAGTCACCAAATTTGAATTGAATTATTTAATATAATAAAATTTATTTTTTAAAAATTAAAATCATTAATAATAAAAATTTGTTAGCATAGATAAATTTTTTGCATTTAATAAGTTCTAAATAATAAAAATTGGGCTTGTCCGAAAGCTAGAGAATTGGACTGCATTCGTGTCCGCAGGTCGCGGGCTCGCACAAGTCTTGAAGAGACGAAGTGAATTTGCCCCCCCCCCCCCCTGCGCGCGAGGGAAGAGACTTCTTGTAGCTAAGTAGTTACACAACTACATTGATAAATCATATATACACCTCAAGTTTTTTCACTCCACTTCCAATGTGGGATAAATGCCAATTGCATTTCTTTTCTTCCATTTCAAGAGGTGATTTTTGAGTGTCAATTTTTCATTCACCCGAACTCCGATTTGGACACACGATATACCGTTTTAATCTACTCACGGAGTAGAATCTAATTCCAGAAAAACCCGAATGAATTTTATATTTATCAAATTTATTTTAATTATAGATGAGAGTGGGCAAGGAAAGAAAATAGAATTAATTTCTCATTCACCCGAACTCTCTTTAATTTTAATATTTTAATATAATTAATAATTTAATTACAAGATGCAAATAATTATTAGTATTATTAATATTAATATTAAAAATAAAATTAAAACTATAATATTAATAGGTGAGAGTGGGCAAAGGAAAAAAATGGAATTAATTCCATTCCGGAGCCCTGCTTGTCCGAAAGCTAGAGAATTGGACTGCACTCGTGTCCGCAGGTCGCGGGCTCGCACAAGTCTTGTAGCTAGACTTCTTGTAGCTAAGTAGTTACACAACTACATTGATAAATCATATATAAACCTCAAGTTTTTTCACTCCACTTCCAATGTGGGATAAATGCCAATTGCATTTCTTTTCTTCCGGAGCCCTGCTTGTCCGAAAGCTAGAGAATTGGACTGCACTCGTGTCCGCAGGTCGCGGGCTCGCACAAGTCTTGAAGAGTCGAAGTGAATTTGCCCCCCCCCCCCCCTGCGCGCGAGGGAAGAGACTTCTTGTAGCTAAGTAGTTACACAACTACATTGATAAATCATATATAAACCTCAAGTTTTTTCACTCCACTTCCAATGTGGGATAAATGCCAATTGCATTTCTTTTCTTCCATTTCAAGAGGTGATTTTTGAGTGTCAATTTTTCATTCACCCGAACTCCGATTTGGACACACGATATACCGTTTTAATCTACTCACGGAGTAGAATCTAATTCCAGAAAAACCCGAATGAATTTTATATTTATCAAATTTATTTTAATTATAGATGAGAGTGGGCAAGGAAAGAAAATAGAATTAATTTCTCATTCACCCGAACTCTCTTTAATTTTAATATTTTAATATAATTAATAATTTAATTACAAGATGCAAATAATTATTAGTATTATTAATATTAATATTAAAAATAAAATTAAAACTATAATATTAATAGGTGAGAGTGGGCAAAGGAAAAAAATGGAATTAATTCCATTCCGGAGCCCTGCCATTGGAGACGACCAGGCAGGGCTCGGGGGCGGGGCAGGGCTGGCTCGGGGCTCCGGAGCCCCGGGGCTGGCCCTCTCCATTGGAGATGGCCTAACCTAGAGTCCTATACAAGTTTCTAAATGTGTATGCGGCCTTGTCACCTCCCTATAAATTACACACACCAATTTCCCATTTTTACACCTGAATTCATTTCACGCATCAAATTTTCTTCACACACACAAAGTGCGTGACATGAGGCCTGCACCCCCTGCACCTGCACCTACTACACCCACAACATTTTGGCAATGGAATTCTCCATTGCCTTACCTTTTTGGTGGATTAGGTCTTATGTTATTATTAATCGCTGCCGCTTTAATACTCCTCGCCTATTCTTACCGCAAGCAGCGCCCTACACATGACGGCGGTGAAAAGGCGCCGCCTCCTTGCACACCCGCCACCCTCCCTGACAGATCGCCGAAGATTGTGGTGATTATGGCCGGAGACGACAACCCCACCCACCTCGCTATTCCCATCGCTTCTTCTTCTTTCTCCAAATCTGCAGATTGAGTTTAATATTATTTAGAATTTTGAAAATTAATTGCCTGATGAGGAAAATTTTGTTCTGTTTCTATTCCTCTGTTTTGTTTTTTTAGAGGTTTCGAGAATGTACATTGATTGATGAGAAATATAAACGAGTTTTCACATAAATATTTGGCCTAATTTAGTGTTTTTTTTAATAAGTCTAATTTAGTGCTTTTGTGTATGTTCTTTCATATTAATTATAATAATTTTCGAATTCAGAAAGATACATATATAATCTTGTTATTGTCTTTGTGCCACTTTTAATTTCCCCAGAAATATAATTTGCACCCGGGGAAAGTGATAGTATCACATTAATATACTACAATGGGTAAAATTGGAGTAAATATATATTTTTAGTCCAACAAGTTAACCCTCAATATTTGTGATCTTAACAAATGTGACATTTGGGCTCCAAATTTTTAGAATATTTATGACATACTTCATTGTGTAATTATACGTATAAAATAAGAAAGAAAGAGAGAAAGAAAAAAACAGGCGTTGTTCATTGTGTGCATCAGTGCATGCACCATCTAGTTTGGGTATTCTTGAATTTAAACTACGTGATAATGTCATTAATTACTATGTATTTTGAAATAAGTTTAAAATAAATTTATAAATAATTTAAATTTATGTTATCAAATTGACTCCAATGGAATTTGAGTCTTACTATGGTGGTGTTTGTAAAAAAATAAAATAAGTACTTTTCAACTTTTAGGATAAAATAAGCACTTAAGTAGTATTTCTACCAACAGGTGATTAGTCTAGTGGAAGGGACTAGTCACTACAAAGTAGCGGACTCAGGTTCGAATCCCTGTTGGGAGAGGTACCCACATAATGTGCCCAACCCGCCTCGAAAGGGATTAAACCCTTGGGAAACCAAAAAAAAAATATAATTCTATTTCCACTTCTCTTAAAAAAAAAGCCAAAAAGTACAAATTAAGTTGAAGATGGTGATGAGGTGCTTTTAGCTTTGAGTTTGACATTTTTAGCAAAATGGGAGAAAAAAGTGGATTTTGTATTCTTTTGCAAACACACAAAAGTGATTTTTTTTTGGCTTCTTGGCATAATTTGCAAACTCCATATACTTTTACTTCTCTACAACTTTTAACATTTTTAATATTTGAGCACAATCACAATTTTTTGCAAACACCACCTATGTATGCCACTAATTCAGCTTTTGCATATTAATCTCGTGATAATATTATTGTAGAGTTGAAAAGTGTTGGATTTTATGGGTATTAACCCAATTGGAGTTAAGCCCATAAAATAGAAATGAATGAAAGTTGGAGAGAAAAATGTCTTCATCCCACATGGAGGAAATTAGAAGAGTTTTTGCTATTTACAATGCAAAAATTTGGATAAGGGTTGGGCCCCTTGGGTATACCAAGTTTTATGAGGGGAGAAGACGTGCATGACCATTGTTTCACCACGCGCGCCGCCGTCCGACTGGCCGGCTGGCTCGGGTTTGGATTGGGATTGGACTTCAACAAAATATTATCTTTTTGGACAAAATTTAATTAATGTTTTGGCCCAACATTTAAAAGCCCAAAAATTAATTGATAACAAATAGATCCGTTTGACCTGATTAGACCCGTGACTGACCCATTTTCTTTCTTAGATCCGCGCGCCTATTTTCAAATGAATAAGTGTGTCGGTTCGGTTCAAACCGAACCGATTGAACCTGTTCGGACCAAAGGTCTCTCCAGAACACCCTTTCTGCTGCTATAAATAGAGGGAGAATCTGATCAATTCTCTAATTCCGTTTTCTAGCAATCAAAAGCAGAATCATATTCTCTCTATTTCTCTATCTCTCTCTATTCTTCTCTTAAAAAAAGTTTTAATATTCTTGTTTGTTAAAGTTCGTTGTGGACTTGTTCTTTGTGCAAAGAAACAAGTATCCGACTGTTGTATCTTGGGAGACTACTGGGACAAACTGTTGCACCTTTGACAACCCATAAATATTGTCTTAAGGACATTGCATTAGCAAGCCTCAGTCGATTTATTTTCGGTTCAGAATTAATTCAGTAAGTAATGAAATTCTGATTAAAGTAATATTTTAGTATTGCTATCGTTTGTTCTGCGAGAATAAACTATACTAAGATTTATAATTAGAGTTAATTATAAATAATTATTCTGTGAGGATAATTTACTATAGTTTTTAATTATAGTACTTAGACATATAAAGTATCTTATAATATTTTATATACACAGATTGTTTTAAATATTTTTTCAACAAAAAGACCATAAGAAAAACCAAGCTCAAGAATAATGGTACGTGGAGCCCCAAGAGGTCTACTCTATAGCATTCTTTTACTTGATTAAATATAGTTTTCATTTTTAAACTTGTAATTTCGATTAGTTTTATTTGTAATAGTGATATTATGGTTATATATTTCTTGTAAGTTTTTGTTTCATCATAGTGAATTTCACTATAGTGGAATTAAGACATGGTATTATTTAAATTATTGGTTAGTGGTTACAACAAACAATTACAAACCTTTTATTTTTCTTGTGTTTTACTTATTAATTAAGCTCTATAGTAAATACTTTCCCCATTTCACAATATTTGTCGTTTTAGAGAATTTTTTTGTTCCAAAATATATGTCGCTTTAGGATTCAATGCAATATTAACTACCCCTTTCCCTTATATATTAAATCTAAAAACTCTATCTTGTTTATTTCAATGCAATATTAATTAAGAGTATTTTAGATATATTTTTATCAAAAATACATGCAATTTTCTTTTTATAATTTCATGCTATTTATTTGGATCATTAATACCCATAAAATACCATAAAACGACGAATATTGTGAAATGGAGGGAGTATTAATAGTAATTACATCTACATCTACTTAATCGATCACCTAATTGTCAAAAACTCTTTAGTCACATGCATTGGTGATAAAAAGTTGAATTGGTGGGGAATGTTATCTTTCAAATTGATTACGAAACTAGGAAATTAACCTTTTTCTTTTTTCTTGCGTAGGTGGAAAATAAATGCGCGGCGGCTCGAGCACGCAAATATTTAATTATGATATACGAGAATTTTGTTTTACTACAATAAATAGTGGGATTTTATTTTATTTTATTTTGACTGTGTATAATGGGAGACACTGGTGGTATGATGTTATTTCTATGTGCAATTAATGTCTAAGCCCCTTTTTATCTCTACTAGTAATTACTAATATTTTATTTGGTGGCGACATAATCTTTTTTATAGGATATACCGTGTCGTATATTCTATCTGCAATGACGGGAAATTTGTTTCTGGTCAACCCTAATGATGATACAAAGGATGAATGGTTAATTTAGTAATAAGATTGCACATATGAATCATGAGAAAAGTAATTTGTTTGCCAACAAAATTAAATTATAGCCATCTGAAAAACAAATAGCCCATAGATACTTGATGTGGATATCTTTTATATGAAACGGGTTAATGTTCGAATATTAATTTGAATTTGTCAGTAAAGTATTCAGTGAAAGAATAAAATTGAAAAAGGAAAAAGAGCTTCGGATGAAAAAAAAATGTTAAAATTGTATCTTATTTTTGTTGACAAGGGAACTCGCAGCCACCGAAACTCTCAAACCTCATGAGAGATGTAAACCACACTAGACAAACCATGTGAGACGAGCTCGACCTAAAAAATATTGGCAAGGGGATTCGAACTCAGGTCAAAGACACCGCGCTCACTTGCCACCAACTAGGCCACCCTTGCGTGTAAAATTGTATCTTATTGATAGGCTTAAAGTTTGTGAAAGGCTTAAATGTACTTGAAAAATGCATTTTTTTTTTTATATATTTTACAAATGTATTTGTTTATGATTTAAAAAGAAAATGTAATATTTTTATTAGCAAAAATACTCGTTGCTTATTAGCGAAATATCTATCTCAAGTTGTAATGACAATTATGCCTCACCAAATAATACAAAAACACCCATTTTAACTTAAATATTGTCAATAACCCCCCCCCCCCCCCCCCCCCCAATCATTTTAAAAATTGGCAATAACTCACTTAAAAAGTTGACAAAAATCTCCCTATAATTTTTGAAGGAATTTTAAATGATTTTTTTTGCTAATAAAAAACAAACACATGGAGAGGTTTTACTTATATATATAATTAGGTAAAACACAAAGAGTGTTTTTGCATTTAGATAAGAATTTCCTCAATATTTTTTTCATGATGGCTTGAGCTAATTTATACAACTGATCTAATTTGACTCGCAAATTTTAAATCCCAACATATTAAGCCCACACCATTAATTACCACATAGTCATTATTGAGTTCTTAAAAACTTTCTTATATCATGCCGATGAGAACGTAGACTAATGGTAAGGTTGAGATCTCAGGATTTACAGATACTGGGTTCAATTTTTTCTCTAATTTTATTAATATTGTTGTTGTTAGTTTTTCTTTTTACTGGATTGAATATGATGTAATGATGATGTATTGTTCGATAGATTCAAATTTGACGATGATATATTCATATAATTACCATCTTAATAAAAAAAGACTTTCGTAAATCATAACTCACATTAATTTACATAAGAATTAATTAGTTAATAAGCAGTCCCCTAGAATCTACCGATCACAAGAAGGAATCTTCCCTCCAACTTCACTTTACAAAAGCTAGCTACAACCCAAAATGCACCTATATGTATAAGCCTATATCAATTTCAACAAACAACACAAGACTCCCAACAAAAATCAAAACACATAAGAAGAAATAAAAAAACAAAGTAATGAATCTTTCTAACACTCCACACACAAATTGGAAATGGAACTCTCCCATTCCTTACCTCTATTGCGGGTTAACCATTATATTCGTGCTACTCGCCTTCGCGTTAGCCATTCTTATATGTACACGCCAAAAGGACTCGTCTGAAACGACCACTACAAACACCTCACACGAGATCGAGCTCCGTGTCGTCAAGCCGGTAGTTGTGGTGGTAATGGCAGGAGATGACATGCCAAAGTACCTCGCCAAACCTTCTCTTGAGTAACTAAATATAGTTTATATATATATGCAATAGCTAGAATTAATCTATCATGTAATGAATCCTTTGTCTTAATATAAATGCAAATAGTATGTTAAAATTTTTTTTTTTAACATGAATTTTCTTCACTCTTGTACTTCTCAATTTTTACCTTCATGGTTCAGGAACATAAAGGCGAGTATGGTCCGGAACTCCAAATTAAAATTTCTTGTTTTAAAAAATTCCTCTTAGTATTTATATAAGAAAATAATCAAAATATGAAAATGAGAAAAATAACTATTTTTCCTTGAAAATTCCATTGTATCTAGTTTTACATTTCCCCATCCATCTGCTTGAGCTCTCTGTTGGAACTAGTTGAAATGTTCTTAATACATAAATCTAAGTTTTTTTTTTTTTTTTTTTTTAAGACTGTGAATACATCGTTACATCAGTCACTATATCAATACATTTCATTGGTATGAAAGTACATAGATAAACTAATTACAAAGACTAATATTAAACTAGCAAAATATATTCACATTTGGACCTCCAGATGGCTAGTAAAGCGAAGCAAAACATAATCACAGTTGGCAAAATGAAGCAATGTTGCATCATCTCAATTTGCTTGTTACAACCAACAGGTGATTGGTCTAGTGGAAGGGACTAGTCACTACAAAGTAGCGGACTCAGGTTCGAATCCCTGTTGGGAGAGATACCCACTTAATGTGCCCAACCCGTCTCGAAATGGATTAAACCCTTGGTAAACCAAAAAAAAAAAATTTATTTGTTACAAATTTTTACAATTGATAATTTTGTTTCACAAAATAAGAATTGTGCTTTAATTTGTGGTCATATATAGCTTTATCTAGACCTCATTTTCATAACCATGTTTTCGTGCGGGATGACCTAAGAATTTGACAACTTTTAGCATTATTATATTAAAATCTTAGTGGACGCCGCGGCTAGAAGCTGCAAAAAAAAAAAGGGAAAAAGGGATGAATGAATTTAAATGAGGACATAATTTGAGGAATCATTAATTCGTCAAAAGAAAAAAAGTTGGTGTTTGGCAATTAATGTAAATAGTGGAATACACCATCTGCGTTCATAATTAATTCTCTGCGTCTTTTCTTTTCCCACATATCCATGGCATATTCTATTGTACTACTTCACAAAACAAAAGTACAAGTTTTTTTTATTCATTCTTCTTTGTACAAATTGTTTATTTTGTGCTTCACGAGCTGAGAGAACTATATTGGCCCCAAGATTGCACTCGAATAAAGTACTACTTTATATGTTTAGTTAGTTTCCGATTGAATATATAGCACATTAACTTTATGTGTTTTTGTTGAATTGCGGTTTATTCCCCTATAAATAAAGGGGCAAGATATCCCCTTTGTTTTTAAAAGAGAAACGCATTGTCTTTTTCTTGGTTTTTGCATTTTTATAGGGAGGTAAAGTGTTTAGGGGTGAGCATTTGGACCGAATTTTCGGTTCGGTCGGTTTTTCGAAACGTGCTCAGCCCTAAAAGTGTCCATTGGGCAATATCAGGGCGATGCCAATTAGTCGGTATCATAGGGGGTAAATTGTCCATTATATTTTGTAAATGAAAAGTTAAATTAGTCATTTTTTTCAGTCGCATTTTGGTTTGTGGTGCAACACCTCCACGAGCACAATCATTATTGTTTATGTTCTAATATCTTAGATAAACTACTATATAAATAGTCTTAAAAAAATATGTGCATATCAGGGGGTATACTAGTTTATTGTAGTTACATAACTATGTTTAAAAAAGTTGACTGTTTTTACAATTTTATTGAATTTGATCTGCCAAACAAAGATGAAATTACCATTTTGCTTTTCACCCTGCCACTGTGAATACAGTTTTGCCCCTTAGTAGGGAAACTAGATGATACAACCTGAAGGATTCAATGTTTTTCCCTTAACCCCCCAAAATTTCTAAATAGAACAAAGCTAACTCTAATATTTCTTACAAATCATTGATTAACAAAGAAAGCTAAGGGGCACGCACGAGAACCCGTGGATAATGAGGTATCACGAGCGGTAGCAAATGAAATAAGTTCTTGCTAATGGTTTGAATGTATACATGTACACATATAGATTAACATGATTGGGTTTGTAACTATTCCCCAGAATCGATTACTGGACGATGTGATTGAAGAAAGATCAAGAACAATACCCCGTTTATAAGAAACGATCATGCACTCGTCTACATTGTGAAGAAAGCAAACATGTCAAATACATTACGAATTCTGCCCTCAGAAAAGATGCTAGCTAGAAAGATATGCACGTTCAATTCCCATATGAATGTCAAATGTATGTCGACTTATATGTAAACCATAGCTTGAATAGGAACAGCAGAACGAAAACGAAAATACCCAGATTACTAAAAGGAAGTACAACAACAAGAAGCACAAAAGTGCCTCCGGAAAAATTAATAACAGTAAATCAAACAAGCAAAACAATAGTCTTTGTTTCCAACAACAAGAATATGATAAACTCGGGCATCAAATACCAAGTACTGTTTTCAAGAACGATGCCCAGATTTTATTACCGGAAAATGACTTAGAAAGCTCTTAATAATTTATCCCTTTAGCAATCTTAAACCACTCAGTGTGGAATGCTCCCTCCACGTCAGTCCTTTCATACGTATGAGCACCAAAGTAGTCCCTTTGAGCTTGGACCAAATTAGCAGGCAACCTCTCCCTTCTATAAGTGTCAAAATACGCAAGACTAGCAGACATACCAGGAGTGCTAATGCCCGAGTTTATAGCAAGACATACCACTCGTCTCCAAGCAGACTGCCTCTCGATTATTTCCTTTGCGAACTCAGGGTCGACTAAGAGGTTAGCAAGATCAGTGTTCCTGTCATATGCTTGCTTGATTCTGTCCAAAAAGATAGCACGAATAATACAACCTCCCTTCCAAATCCTTGCTAGTTCGCCTAACTTCAAATCCCACCCCTTTTCAACGCTCTTTGCACGTATCAAATTCATTCCTTGGGCATAACTACATATTTTAGATGCATACAAAGCTTGCCTAACATCGTCAATAAGTTTTTTCTTATCAACCGTCTGATCGGTCGACAAAATATCACCAAAACCACCCGATTTGAAGACTTTGGCAGCCTCGGTTCTTTCCTCCTTTAACCCACTCAAGAATCTAGAGTCAAGTGAAGCTTCGATGGTGGGGGCCGCAATTGATAATTCCGCGGCTTGTTGCACGGTCCATTTACCGGTACCCTTCATCCCGGTTTTGTCGAGGACCTTGTCGACTAAATACCCGTCTCCCTTATCGTCTTTAATTCCGAAAATATCCGCTGTGATTTCAATCAAGAAGCTAAGAAGCTCACCTTTGTTCCATTCCGTGAAAACGGCTTTGAGTTCCTCGTTTGACAATTTTCCAACCGATTTGAGCACGTCATAAGCCTCGGCGATCAGCTGCATGTCCCCGTACTCGATTCCGTTATGAATCATTTTCACAAAGTTTCCGGAACCTCCTTTTCCAATGTAGGTCACACACGGACCACTATCGGGAACTTGAGCCGCTACTTTAAGAAGAATGTCTTCGATATTTTTGTAGGCCTCATAGGATCCTCCTGGCATCATAGATGGTCCATTTCGTGCACCATCTTCACCACCGGAAACTCCCATGCCTAGGTACAAAAGACCTAATTCAGCCATAGCTTTCTCCCTCCTTTCGGTGTTCTCATACCACTCATTTCCCCCATCGATTATACAATCACCTTTCTCCATATAAGCGGAGAGTGTTTTGATGGTTTGGTCAACAGGAGCACCGGCTTTGACAAGAATGATGATCACACGAGGCTTTTGGATTGATTGAACAAATGATTCGGGATCATGGAAGCCGAATAAAGGGAGATTGCCTTCAGCTTTGGCTCTTTCAACAGTTTCATCAACTTTGGAGGTAGTACGATTGTAAACAGAAATTGGAAATCCTTTCTCGGCTATGTTGAGGGCAAGATTTTGTCCCATAACAGCTAGGCCAGCGAGGCCTATTCTAGTCAAGTTGGCCATAGCTTCTCCTGCAAAAGAAGAAGTTTAGTCTCAAAGGAATTCCAAAATTGACCCAGGCTATGTTTGGTTCTTGAATTTCAATGACAAGGAATATGGAAATGAAGCTTGATTTTCTATCGTTTGAGCATAAAAAAAATTCCTCGGTCTTTACTCACTAAAAATTCAAGAAACAAACATAGAGCTAATGGATTCCAAAAGAATCCAAATCCAGAGCATCGCCTGATGTAAATCCTAATCAGAAGTCATAAAAACCTCTATAAACTTGTAAAATTTGAATGCACAAACTGAGGCTTCAAGAAACAGCAAGTGAATTCATCTCTTACAAAGGCAGATCCGTAGATGCATAGACATAATTCCACGAATAACAAAGAAAACAAGCATCAAAACTATTTTTACTCTCTTTTCTTATTACGGTACTATATAAAACGAGATTTATATATTAGCACAGTTTTAGGTCCTCTTTGTTTCTATACAAACTTCATATAACAATAGGCAATACAACAAAACTACCAAATTGTAGCATAATTTGGTTAGATCTCCTGTAAATTAGTAGTACTATTATTCAACACATTTAAACCCCTGGATCAGCTATTTTTTAACTAAAAGATGAACCCACACTCTAAAACAAGAAAAACAACAGAGCTAAAATAAATCTTAGATTTTAATCCATTCATTTGATTCTATAGAACACAAAAAGGATTATACAAATTCAGTAATTTTGAGCCTTCCTAAATATAGCACATCAAGATCTACAGCATCAAAAGCAAAGGAAAAAACCCGGAATTTACGATTAAATTCTTAAAAGAAAAGAAAGGACTTACAAAATTCACATACAATGAAGAAAATCAAATCAAACCCAAATGAAACAACTTCAGATGAATACCAATTAAATTTTATTTTTTTTCCTGATAAATTGAGTTAAGGATGGAAGCTCAAACCTTGTGAATTCCTGGTTAGGTGAACTGAATTTGCAAAGATAAACTAAAAAGTGCACACAGCAAAGCACAAGATAATAATTATGTATAAATATAAATATAGTAATTTGTGCAGGTGAAAAGGAATCAAGAAATATTAATTATTATTAATTAATAAAATAAATGCAGTACAAAAATATGAAACGGGTCAAAATTGGCCTACCCATTCCCACCAATATTACTTCCTCATGGATGGTTGTTGGCTGTGGTTGGTGAGATGCGGTTTTTCATTTTCTTTTATGATTTTAGCCTATCAAATTTTGACACGTAGGGTATTTTCCTATTTCTTATTGGTTGTCTAATTTTGTGATTACGAAATTCAATTATAAGTTTAATTTAATTTGGACTTACCTAATTATAAGTAGTGATGGTAAAATGAGTAGCGGCCAATTAGTTGGACCTGACCAAACCAATTCAATCTTAATTTCTTAATTTTGTTGTTTTTGTCCGGTGGTATAAAATTTGAAAAATTTGAGATGAATAAATATGATAGATTTTAACAAGAATTTCATCGATTAGAGAATGAATCAAGTAAATGATATAGACACAAAACATACATCAGACATTACTTAACCCCAAATCCCAACAACAATAATTTTCTTCAATTTTATTAAAATCATAATCATATACAAGTTCTTTCAAAGTTCTAATTATTGGTTTTTCATTTTTTAGAATTCATACTCTTAATTTTGAGAACCATGTTTTTATACATTTGAACGCATAATTGAACAAAATGCATAATTCTTAATAAACTCAAAAAATAAAATCAATGAAATGACCCCGGACTGGATCCAACTGACATCTTTATTTAATCAGGCATTTAAAACTTTATAAACATCAATTTATTTATTTAGTGGGATTCTCAGCTTATCAGCCCTATGTCAAAAATTCAAAATTATATTTATATGCTCAAAACTATTGAAGTGCGACATGGATATTTTCTCTCGACAGCATGTTTCACGAATTTTATCTAATTACCCTTCAACAGCATGTTTCACGACAACCAAGTGCAATAAGATGAACTATACTCATAATATCAATAATGTTTACTCAGTTGACCGAAGTTGAGTTCATATTGAGAAATGTTTGCATCGCATGGAAATTACAATTTTAATCCTATAGGACTATAATCTTCGGAGTTTTGGTTTCATATTTTATAAAATTGCATTTTCAATCTCAACTTTTAACAATGTTTTGCATTTTTAGTATCGTCACCATCTTTGAGACAAAAATTGCAAAAATGAGACAGTTATATACATGGGACCAAAAATGATAAATTAACCTATTACACTGATTTTGTCATTTCAATTTTTGTTATTTTAACCTGTTCTTTGACCTATTTCACTCAATTTTTGTGGTTTATCTCATTTGTTAAATTCACTAATTCTATCCGGTTTAACTCAAGTTTAGTCGATTTTAAATATTGTTTTGTTGATTCAACCTATTTTCTCACATGGGGTTGTAGGATAGAGATGGTTTTTTTTTTTTTTTGAATTAAGATTATTTTATTAATAATATATAACTTTATTTTTTAATAAACTATTATTTATAAAAATAAATTAATTAAATAAATATGTAAATATAATAAGTAAAATCTCTAAATTGGTCAGCACGTGTCTTATTCGAGCCAATTTTGAAATTAGGCAACAATGTGGACTAAAATTGTGAGTAAATTTGAAGATATGAGGTTATTTTGACAACCTGAAATTATGGGGTAGAATTGTTAGTCAACATAAGTAATGGTATTAATTTTGCAATAAAACTTAACTGCCACGTCATCAGTTAACGTCCATTTTTAACGGAGGTACCATTAGTGATTGATTTCTTAAATTGTGGTACCAAATGTGTCAGCCTGGATTTTATGATACCACAAGTGAGAATCAGTATATAGTTTGATACCACAAGTGCAATTCTCTCATTAAGAGAGAATTTCACTTGTGTTAATGTAGAGGTGTTTGATAGCTCATTAAGGATTATGACTAATTAAATGATCATGCCCAAGTTATAATTGTTACATTTTTTTATCTACTAAATTGTGTATTTACAATTCGTACCAAACTCATACCAGAGAGAGCGCTTTGGATATAGGTCTTCCTCAATATAGTGACTCCAATAAAATTCGAACTTGAATTTTATTTCTATGGATTGATAAACATTACCTAAAATCTACTGGCATAATTTGACAAACAGGAAAATGATTCTAATACTCAAACCCACCCAGCATTCCATTAAAAAATTGTGTTGTGATATGCATTAATAAGACTCCCTCAATCAATTACCATAATATCTTCTTTGCCATAAAATTATTACTATATGTTATATCACATTTAAATTATGAACAATATATTAAAAGTTCGCGTATAGATAAGTATTAATGGGGATTTTTTTTCCTATTAATATAAACGAAAACATTGGCTATCTCACACTCATTTTCTAGATAGCCATGTTCCGTCGTAATTTGCTACAATAAAGTCAACTTTGCAAGAAGAAGAATTAATCAGTATGTTTGCTTTATATTATTGATTTACATAAACTCAACTTAAATTTATGAAGCAATTGGCGTGTTTATCAATTTTGATTATCACAACATTTGCATGGGTCTACATGTGAACAACATATTTAAAATAGCTATGTAAGAGATTATGATTAGTCATGAACAATTGTAAACAAACATTGAAAAATTTAACAGGATCATAAATTTGAAAACATAGGGAAAATCTAAATTAAATTCTAATGATCTATTTATTTTTATATCAAAAAAAAATTACCAATCCAGATATGCTCGAACTAGGAAAAATAATTGTATATAAACTTCTTGCATTATAGTCGCAACTGAAAGACATTACGTGTCTTCCAGACGTATAGAACTATCAATATATTAAAAAAATGATAGAACTTTTGACTTAAATACTTGAAGATGATTCATATCTGGCCAGAATGCATTAAATTATATTTTCATAAAATGCACATACATATAAAATGTGGAAGGAATCATTACATGTAGTTTGCTTAAATGTTTTTTCTTAAATATCATATTTACACAAAATGCACATACATATAAAATGTGGAAAAAATCATTAAATATAATTTGCCTAAATGTATTTGCTTAAATATTATATTTGCACAAATGCACATACATATAAAAAATGCGGAAGGAATCATTAAAAATAACTTGCTTAAATCATATAAAATACACATACAGATTAAATGTAATTCTGAAATTTAACAATCAAATTTATTGTGGAATCTTTTCACATGAAATTTTATTTTTCAGATTTTCTTAATTTTATAGCATTGTTTTTTTGAGAAACAAAGTTGAAATTAGTAGTATGTATACTAATTATATCACAAGAAATTTAGAAGAAATAAAAAATTTACTTCTATAGTGAGAAAGACACACTGCCACTAACCCAATTTAAAATTGTCTTCTTTCTTTGTGTCCATCGGCCCAATAAGTTTTAATAATGTCTTTCTTTCCCAATTAAACCTAATTAATTCATTTAAACCCTTTAGATTTACGCGAGTCTCATATTCATTAAATATAATGCTTTTATTATGGTATGTCAATTAATTAGTATTTTTGTGATAAAAATTTAATTTTAAATTGACCTAGTATTACATAACAAATGAAAAATCTTACCTCTTTCTTATTCACAAAAAGGAAAACGTTATTTGTCGTTCAGTTATATATTTTTTTCCAATTTACGAATCGCATATTCTTTCTCCGAGTTCTTATATCCATTCGATAATTTTTATTTTATTTTTATAGCATTTTGAATTCAATATAGTTTATGTTGATAATTTATTCTTGTATAAATAAAATATATTGAATATTATTATCAACTACTTTCTTAGTATTATTAATTTATCTTAAGTTAATTTTTGTCATTTAACAAAAAAATCGAAAAAAATGTCGAGCTTGTTACAAAAAAAAGACTAAGATAAAATTAGAACTCCATATTACTTTATCTTAAATTAGTTTTTATCATTTTATCGAAAATCGAAAATATATCAAGTTTGCTATCTAAAATTTGTTGGCACCCCCAAGCAAAATTGTCTAGGTCCGCCCCTGCTCATCACCCTTCCTAAGGATATGAGAAACCCGGAAAACATCCAAGTACTTTGATAAAAGTTTAATATCTTAACAAATTGGCTCAAACACACTACGGTAAGGAGAGCATTCGTTAATATATACTAAATGTAGGATTACGAAATGAGAAAAAAAAAATTATTATGAGTAAACAACTTCATATGGAAGAGAATACAAATGGAAAAGTAATTAAATTTCGACCATCTCTAGTTATATTTTCCCATCTTTCCTCGATCCATCTTGGTCAAAAATTTGTACTTTGAATTTTAAATTGCCATGATACTTAAAGACTAAAACGTCATGAACTGCTAAAGAATTATCTCTATAAAACCTCTCAAAACCATCTTTGAGAAATATTTCATCACCTTCCTTGGACAATTTTACAGGCCATTCGTGACCAGAAGAATTGCCTTCTAAAGTTGCGACACCTGATGGTTCCTCCTTCATATGATCTAAAAATTCTGGAGGAATTTTCTACAAAAGTTTGAAAATAAAGTTAAACTTTATATAATGAATGAATACGATATAAGGTTAAAGGATTGAACACATTTTCATTTTCTTTAGTATCAATTTAGGGCATGTTTGGTATTCCACTAAGAATTATGGCTAATTAAATCATACACAAATTATATCTGATGTATAATAGATTATGAGTTCAATCACTAAAATTTTACACTACTTAAAATATATAGTTGGGTCCAATCTAGCAAGAACGAGGGGATTCTAATACGGCTTCAGTACCTGGTTGATTAAATTAATATAGACCGACTGGATATTATTTTTTTAGAAGACCGACCCATTAAAAATCATGTTGTGATATGCATTATTATAGACACTCAATTAATTACCATAATATATTATTTGCCATAAAACTATTACTATATGTTATACCACGTGTAAAATATGAACAATATTTTAAGAGTTCGTATATATACAAGTATTAATGGGAATTTTTTTTCCTATTAATATAAACAAAAACATTGGCTATCTCTCACTCATTTTCTACATAACCAAGTTCCTTTGTAATTTTCTACACTAAAGTCAATTTTTGCAAGAAGAAGAATTAATTAGTATGTTTGCTATATATTATTGATTTGCATAAACTCAACTTAAATTTATGAAGCAATTGACGTGTTTATCAATTTTGGTTATCATACTTGCAACATATGCATGGTCTAAATGTGAACAACATATTTAAAATAGCTATGTAAGAGATTAGGATTTGTCATGAACAATTGTAAATAAACATTGAAAAATTTAAATGGATCGTACGTTTGAAAACATAGGGGAAATCAAAATTAAATTCTAATGATCTATTTATTTTTATATCTAAAAAAATAAAAGTTACCAATCCAGATATGCTCGAACCAGGAAAAATAATTTTGTAGAAACTTCTTGCATTATAGTCGCGACTAGAAGACATTACGTTTCTTCCAGATGTATATAGCTATCAATATATTAAAAAATGATAGAACTTTTGACTTAAATACTTGAAGATGATTCATATCCGACCAGAATGCATTAAATCATATTTGCATAAAATGCACATACATATAAAATGTGGAAGGGATCATTATATGTAGTTTGCTTAAATGTTTTTTCTTAAATATTATATTTGCACAAAATGCACATACATATAAAATGTGGAAAAAATCATTAAATATAATTTGCTTAAATGTATTGCTTAAATATCATATTTGCACAAAATGCACATACATATAAAATGTGAAAGGAATCATTAAATATAACTTGCTTAAATCATATAAATGCACATACAGATTAAACGTAATTCTGAAATTTGACATCAAATTTTGGAATCACTCATATTCTAGAAAGTAATTTATTGTTCTTTTGTGATTCTTTTCACATGAAATTTATTTTTCAGATTTTCTTCATTTTATAGCATTATTTTTCAGAAACAAAGTTGAAATTGTTATTAATCACAATAATATTTCAATAACAATATCCAATGTAATACTAGATAAATCAAAACCAATTAAGGCATGCCAATATCACAAACGAATAAGCTGGTACTACACCCCCCCCCCCAAGCCCAAATGCAAATATGTATAATTTAAGAAGAAAAATAATCTGGCATGATGTTAGTTTGTATGTATGGAGTGTAAAGGTAGTATGGTAGAGCTATGTTTGATTCGTAGACTGCAATGTTCTTTTTGTAATTATATCCTCTATTTTGGCATATTTTTTTTTATCCTTTTACAATCTTGTAATGGTGACTCAACCAACTTTCTTTATCTTGGTCTAGTTGCAATATATGTTTTTTTTAAATCTTTTTTATGGTATTATCTTTTACTGGTAATTTTTTTTTTTCTGTTTTGGTCGATATTCTTTGTCTTTCATTTGAAAATTTAATTAACATAAACTTATGTGTTGATATATTTTCTTTATTCATTTCATCCTCAAGTTAGTTATTCTATGTTCGTTAATTGACATTTTTTAATGAATTTTGAATTTAAGTAAACTTCACTTTCTTAGTACTATTACTTTATCTTACGTTAATTTTTGTCATTTTACAAAAAAATCGAAAAAAAATATCGAGCTTGTTACACAAAAAAACTCAGATAAAATTAGAACTCCATATTACTTTATCTGTAATAACCCTATATTAATTTCGCATAATAGGCTAAAATGAGTTTCGTACATATTGTTATTAATAAGTAACGTATGTATAAGTTAGAGATTAAATTTCGGTAACAAAATAACCAAAGTGTAAACTTATAAATCAGGGGGGGTAATATTGCAATTTTATTAAAAAGAAAGGAAACTAAAAGCATTTAAAGCACTACATAGGTTAAAATAATCAAACTTATAAATCAGGGGGGTAATATTGCAATTTTATAAAAAGAAAGGAAACTAAAAGCATTTAAAGCAACATAGGTTAAATAATCAAGTCTTGTTTCTCCTGATATTAGCGCCGCCGCCGCACTGGTGAGCAATTCTTTTTTTTTACTTCAATCTTTCTTTGTCTAAGTAATGGTATTATGTGATAGTGAGATGTATGATATCTAGTAATTCAATTAGTAGTGCAAATTGAGGAAGGATATATGGGCAATTGCATATCACGATTTTCAATTGAAAAGTCCACATATATTTTATTGTATGTAAGTAATCTAATGGCATAATTAATTATGGAAGGCACTATTATTTAATTTGATATGAATCTCACGGTCGAACTAAGGTGTGGATGCAAAATTAATTAATAGCAAGTGTTGGATTACATGGGAATTGGGTTGAGTATTGAACAATTTCAACTTTATAGCATTAATTCGTCAGGGGTTTTTAGACTCAGATTTCAGTTTCCTAGTTAATTAATCTTCCGATTTGGATAGCTTATATGGTGTTTTATTATGTTTAGATTTTAGGGATCAAGCTTAGTCGAGATTTTTGTGGTGCTCAAGATAGTGTGACGTTAATTATTTGAGGTAAGGGGTTTTTGGCACTTTCTACTCTTATCCCTTGTGAATATTATGCTTAAGCCTGTTATCTTGAAATCTCATTGTCCTTAGTAAAGTACTTTTTATTAAAACAGATTTTTGGGACAATGTTTTCATCTTTGAATAACAGATCCGGTGTGCAAATTGACAGTGTTTCATTGATCATGTATTTGAACTATTTGGGACATTGTTTGATTACATGGAGATACCGCATTTATTTCTTATTTAATCTCTCAGATTTGCCTATGAATTGTTTGGGCCCCTTCGGGGGATTGTCGGCTTAGGAGCTAGTTCCGCCCATTGTATTGCATTAAATTTGAGTCTGGTTACCCTTCAGAACCAGTTTCGACCATTTGTATTTGTATTTGATAAGTCGACGTCCTTGTCACGGGATTAATGGTGGCCATAGTGTTAATTTGTGAGTTGAAATGAATGTTTATCTCCTACATGTTACGGTTCATGAAAGTGTCACGTTGTCTGTTTGCATTATTATTGAGTATTGATATATGCATGGATTTGACAGAGGTGCCTTAAACTTCTTATTGAGTGAGCAACTCACCCCTTGCTTGGTATTTTTCAGATCGTTAGACAGCTCGAAGTTGGAAGGTTTTGATTTCAGAGTTTATCCAGTTATAGGAATCCACTAGTTAATTATGCTTTGTTATTTTCTCTTTGAGTTTTAGGCTTTCTTACTTTTTGTTGGTTGTGACTGACTTCAACGTAGTATCATACAATTTGTTCCTGGTGAAAACTTTTAGATACTTATTCCGACAGTTCGAACAAATCGTTGAGAAATTACTTTCGTTTTTATTTTATTGTTAATTTTTGGAAATGAGCTTAAATTCGAAGGCTTCGCGTCGGCATGATCGTAATGACGACGCGGCCATCACGCCGGTAAAGTAGTATAAAAATAAATAAATATATAGAAAAACTGGGGCGTGACAACTTGGTATCAGAGCCAGGTTTGTGGTGTTATCCACGAAGGCGGTCTCGGACTTTTGAGCATATGGTTTATTGATAATTTTATTTAGATGGGCTTGTAGCTAACAAAGATAAAACTTTCAGATTATATTGATGGCTCGTGGTAGAGGCAGAGGTCGTGTTCGTGGTCGTGGTCGTGGCCGGGGTCGTGCTCAGAGTGGAAGTAGCAGTAACGTACCTGCCCCTGAAACAGAAGAACAACCAATTACCCAACCATCACTACCAAATCCCGCTGAAACAGAAGACCAACAAAATACCCAACCATCACTACCAAACCGTGATGTACCTGCCACCGCTACGGATATTGGAGATGTCCTCCGTGTAGTGGCAAATCTATTGCAACAACAACAACAACAACCTCGTCAACCACCACCACAAATCTCTTACTTTGAGCGTTTTAGGAGACTCAACTTTCCATCATTTGAGGGAGGTGCAGACCCTATTGCAGCCGAGAAATGGATTAGCAATATCGAAGAAACATTTACTGCTTTGGAGTACCCCGTGGAAGTTAGACTCAATGTCACCTTGCCATTTTTAGTTGGTAATGCCAAATATTGGTGGGACTCAGTGAAGGTTGCATATGTCGACCCAAATAATCCATTGTCTTGGGAAGATTTCAAGAAGTTGTTTCTCGAGCACTACTTCCCTCGCGCTATCAGGATTGCAAAGGAAAATGAATACATTAACCTCAAACAAGTTGGAAACATGACTGTGTTGGAGGCTTCAAACAAATTCAATGAACTTGGGCGATTTTGTCCTATTTACATGAAGTCCGAAGAAAGTAGGGTGAATAGATTCTATCAGGTATTGAGGAGAGATATTCAGGTTCGTGTTTCCTCTCACATGGATACCACCTTTCGCGACCTGTTGGAACGAGCTCTTAGAGTTGAGGCAGATTTGAAGAGTTATGAGCAATACAGTGGAGATCGCAAGAGGCCTAGACCAGGAGGAGTTCCAACATCTCGAGACAATGATTCAAGCATTCAATCTAATGGGAGTAACGAAGGTGGTGTAAAGCTCATAGCTAAACAATGTACCCATTGCAATAAAAGGCATCCGGGTGAGTGTTTCTGGAAGACGGGGGCGTGCTTTCAGTGTGGGGAAATGGGACATAGAGTAAGGGACTGCCCAAAGAAAAAGACAATAGGGACGCGGGTAGGAAGTCAAGTTGAACCAAAGAAGGGTACTGGGAGACTGTTTGCACTGACGGAGGAGGATGCAGAGGCGAGTGACGATGTGGTCACAGGTACTATATCTATTAATTCTTTTAATGCCCATGTGTTGTTTGATTCTGGGGCTTCCCATTCGTTTATCTCTCGAAAATTTGCTGCATCATTAAATTTTGAATTCGATAAACTAGAGGAGCCAATGTATGTCTCCTCGCCTCTGAAAAAGATTCTTATTGCTAATAATGTTTATAGAGAGTGTAAGATTCGTATAGGCGAAGAAGATTTGGGAACGAACTTAGTGGAGTTAGATATGAGTGACTTTGATATTATTTTTGGGATGGACTGGTTAGCATTTCATCATGCTCAAATTGATTGTTTTGGAAAAAGAATTATTTTCCATCCCCCAGGGCGATCGGAATTCTCCTTTCAAGGTAAGAAAAGTGTTATTCGACACAAGTTTCCTATTCCCATCATTTCAGCTTTGAAAGCTCAAAAGTGCCTAAGAAAAGGGTGTAGTGCATTCCTGGCTTATGTAGTTGACACCAAGATAATTGAGACCAAATTAGAGAATATTCTTGTCGTGCAAGAATTTCCTGATGTATTTCCTGAGGACTTATCAAAGCTACCTCCAGATCGAGAAATTGAGTTCGAGATTAATACCGCACTAGACTCTGGGCCTATATCAAAGCCACCTTATAGGATGGCTCCTACCGAATTACGCGAGCTAAAGACACAACTTGAGGAGTTACTAGATAAAGGCTTCATTCGTCCAAGTGTCTCCCCGTGGGGAGCACCTGTATTATTTGTGAAGAAAAAGGATGGGAGTCTTCGCTTATGCATTGATTATCGGGAGTTGAATAAAATCACCGTGAAAAATAAGTATCCGCTTCCTCGAATAGATGACCTTTTTGATCAGTTACAAGGAGCTCAAGTTTTCTCTAAGATCGATCTTCGATCCGGCTACCATCAATTGAAAATCAAGACAGAGGACATACCCAAGACAGCGTTTCGAACCAGATATGGTCATTATGAGTTTTTGGTTATGCCGTTTGGGCTAACAAATGCCCCAGCTGCTTTCATGGCATTGATGAATAAAATTTTTCGAGAATACCTGGACCAATTTGTTGTAATTTTCATTGATGACATCCTGGTGTACTCTAAGAATGAAGAAGAGCATGCAGAACACTTAAGGATAGTACTACAAACTTTACGAAAAGAACAACTTTTTGCAAAACTAAACAAATGCGAATTCTGGCTTGGAAGGGTGTCGTTCTTGGGACATGTAATATCAGAGGGAGGAATTTCTGTGGACCCCTCAAAAATTGAAGCTGTGTTGAATTGGCCTAGCCCAACCAATGTCACTGAAGTTAGAAGTTTTCTTGGACTTGCTGGCTATTATAGAAAGTTTGTGGAAGGATTTTCTCAGATATCCGCCCCCATGACCCGTTTAACTAAGAAAGGTGCAAAGTTTGACTGGTCCCCAGAATGTGAGCGTAGTTTTACAGAATTGAAGCAACGATTGGTGTCTGCACCAGTACTGACGATACCTAAGGGAGTCGATGGCTTTACAATATTCAGTGATGCTTCATTGACTGGCCTGGGATGCGTCTTAATGCAAAATGGTAAAGTTATTGCTTACGCATCTCGTCAATTAAAGCCATATGAACGTAACTACCCCACTCACGATTTAGAACTGGCAGCAGTAGTCTTCGCGTTGAAGATTTGGCGCCATTACTTATTTGGGGTTACCTGTGAGATATATACTGATCATAAGAGTCTCACATATTTATTCACGCAAAAGGAATTGAATATGAGACAACGAAGGTGGTTAGAGTTGCTGAAAGATTATGATGTCACTATTCACTATCACCCAGGGAAAGCAAATGTGGTTGCTGATGCACTTAGTAGGAAGACAACAAATATGGCTAGTCTACTAACCGAGCAAAGAAGGATCACAAGAGACTTAGAAGAGTTGGAGGTTGAAGTGGTGGTTGGTGGTTCCCATAACACGATGGCTACCTTGATCGCCCAACCTGCACTAATCGACCGTATCAAAGAAGCCCAACTAAGGGATCCAGAATTGTGCAAGATTAGTGAAGATGTGAGAATGGGACAAAACTCCGCATTTCAACTACACGAAGATGGTTCGTTGAGGTTCGGAAATAGAGTATGTGTTCCGTCTGATTCGAGTTTAAGAGAGGAGATTTTGCGTGAAGCTCATAGATCTCGATTCACCATGCACCCAGGTAGCACCAAAATGTACAGGGACATGAGAGAACATTTTTGGTGGAAACGGATGAAGCTACATATTGCCGAGTTCGTGGAAAAATGCATGACATGTCAGCAAGTTAAAGCGGAGCACCAAAGAATCGGTGGTAAACTTCAAAACTTGGAAATACCCAAGTGGAAGTGGGAACACATAACCATGGATTTCGTTTCTGGGTTGCCACGAACCCAGAAACAACATGATTCTGTATGGGTTATTGTCGATAGACTTACCAAATCGGCCCATTTTTTACCTGTCAAGAAGAAAACTCCACTTAATGAATTAGCCTCATTATATGTTAATAGTATTGTTTGCCTTCATGGCATACCTGTGAGTATAATATCTGACCGAGATCCTAGGTTCGTTTCTCAATTTTGGAAAAGCCTCCAGAGTGCCCTTGAAACTCAATTGAAGTTTAGTACCGCTTATCATCCTCAAACGGATGGTCAATCAGAAAGAACTATTCAGATTTTGGAAGATATGTTACGAGCTTGCGTAATGGACTTTAAAGGCAGTTGGGATCAATACTTAAAATTGGCAGAATTTGCATATAATAATAGCTACCAAGCCAGCATTGGAATGGCGCCATATGAAGCTCTGTATGGAAGGAAATGTAGATCCCCTGTACATTGGGATGACATTGGAGAAAAAAGACTGTTGGGGCCTGATTTGGTGCATAAAGCTATAGAAAAGATCCCGTTGATAAAGAAGCGGCTAGAGGTGGCTCAAAGCAGACAGAAAAGTTGGGCAGACTTGAAGAGGCGACACATAGAGTTCAAGGAAGGTGAGCATGTTCACTTAAAAATCTCTCCAAAACGGGGTGTAGTGAGATTCGGGAGACGTGGCAAGTTGAGACCTCGTTATGTAGGACCTTTTGAGGTACTTGAAAAAGTTGGAGAAGTGGCTTATAGACTAGCTTTGCCACCTGAATTATCCAAAGTTCACAATGTCTTTCACGTATCATTATTGAGAAAGTATGTTCCTGATCCCGACCATATTTTGAGATACGAGCCACTCGAGGTTCAAGAGGACCTAACTTATGAAGAATTTCCGATTCGTATCATTGATCGTAAAGAACAAGCTTTGAGACATCGAACAATTCCGTTAGTAAAGGTTCAATGGTCAAACCATTCACCTCGTGAAGCTACCTGGGAACTGGAAGAAGACATGCGGGAAAAATATCCTAGTCTATTCATAGAAGAAGGTATGAACCGTTAAATTCCAAGTTTCGAGGACGAAACTTTTATAAGGGGGGTAGGATGTAATAACCCTATATTAATTTCGCATAATAGGCTAAAATGAGTTTCGTACATATTGTTATTAATAAGTAACGTATGTATAAGTTAGAGATTAAATTTCGGTAACAAAATAACCAAAGTGTAAACTTATAAATCAGGGGGGGTAATATTGCAATTTTATTAAAAAGAAAGGAAACTAAAAGCATTTAAAGCACTACATAGGTTAAAATAATCAAACTTATAAATCAGGGGGGTAATATTGCAATTTTATAAAAAGAAAGGAAACTAAAAGCATTTAAAGCAACATAGGTTAAATAATCAAGTCTTGTTTCTCCTGATATTAGCGCCGCCGCCGCACTGGTGAGCAATTCTTTTTTTTTACTTCAATCTTTCTTTGTCTAAGTAATGGTATTATGTGATAGTGAGATGTATGATATCTAGTAATTCAATTAGTAGTGCAAATTGAGGAAGGATATATGGGCAATTGCATATCACGATTTTCAATTGAAAAGTCCACATATATTTTATTGTATGTAAGTAATCTAATGGCATAATTAATTATGGAAGGCACTATTATTTAATTTGATATGAATCTCACGGTCGAACTAAGGTGTGGATGCAAAATTAATTAATAGCAAGTGTTGGATTACATGGGAATTGGGTTGAGTATTGAACAATTTCAACTTTATAGCATTAATTCGTCAGGGGTTTTTAGACTCAGATTTCAGTTTCCTAGTTAATTAATCTTCCGATTTGGATAGCTTATATGGTGTTTTATTATGTTTAGATTTTAGGGATCAAGCTTAGTCGAGATTTTTGTGGTGCTCAAGATAGTGTGACGTTAATTATTTGAGGTAAGGGGTTTTTGGCACTTTCTACTCTTATCCCTTGTGAATATTATGCTTAAGCCTGTTATCTTGAAATCTCATTGTCCTTAGTAAAGTACTTTTTATTAAAACAGATTTTTGGGACAATGTTTTCATCTTTGAATAACAGATCCGGTGTGCAAATTGACAGTGTTTCATTGATCATGTATTTGAATTATTTGGGCCATTGTTTGATTACATGGAGATACCGCATTTATTTCTTATTTAATCTCTCAGATTTGCCTATGAATTGTTTGGGCCCCTTCGGGGGATTGTCGGCTTAGGAGCTAGTTCCGCCCATTGTATTGCATTAAATTTGAGTCTGGTTACCCTTCAGAACCAGTTTCGACCATTTGTATTTGTATTTGATAAGTCGACGTCCTTGTCACGGGATTAATGGTGGCCATAGTGTTAATTTGTGAGTTGAAATGAATGTTTATCTCCTACATGTTACGGTTCATGAAAGTGTCACGTTGTCTGTTTGCATTATTATTGAGTATTGATATATGCATGGATTTGACAGAGGTGCCTTAAACTTCTTATTGAGTGAGCAACTCACCCCTTGCTTGGTATTTTTCAGATCGTTAGACAGCTCGAAGTTGGAAGGTTTTGATTTCAGAGTTTATCCAGTTATAGGAATCCACTAGTTAATTATGCTTTGTTATTTTCTCTTTGAGTTTTAGGCTTTCTTACTTTTTGTTGGTTGTGACTGACTTCAACGTAGTATCATACAATTTGTTCCTGGTGAAAACTTTTAGATACTTATTCCGACAGTTCGAACAAATCGTTGAGAAATTACTTTCGTTTTTATTTTATTGTTAATTTTTGGAAATGAGCTTAAATTCGAAGGCTTCGCGTCGGCATGATCGTAATGACGACGCGGCCATCACGCCGGTAAAGTAGTATAAAAATAAATAAATATATAGAAAAACTGGGGCGTGACATTATCTATTAGCTTTTATCATTTTATCGAAAATAAAAAAATATCAAGTTTGCTATTTAAAATATTTTGGCACTCCCAAGCAAAATTGTGCAGGTCCGCCCCTGCTCATCACCTTCCTAAAGATATGAGAAACCCGAAAAACATCCAAGGACTCTGATAAATGTTTAATGTCTTAACAAATTGGCCCAAACACACCACGGTAGTGTTCAGTAATATATACTAAATATAGGTTTAACAATGAAATGAGAAAAAAAAATTATTATGAGTAAACAACTTCATATGGAAAAGAATACAAATGGAAAAGTAATTAAATTTTGACCATCTCTAGTTATATTTTCCCATCTTTCATCAATCCATTTTGGTGAAACATATTTCTACTTTGAATTTCAAATTACCATGATAATTAAAGACTAAAATGTCATTAACTTCTAAAGAATTATCTCTGTAAAACTTCTCCAAACCATCTTTGAGAAATATGTCATCACCTTTCTTGGACAATTTTACAGGCCATTCGTGACCAGAATAATTGCCTTCTAAAGTTACGACTCCTGATGGTTCCTCCTCCATATGATCTAAAAATTCTGAAGGAATTTTCTACACAAGTTTGAAAATAAAGTTAAACTTTATATAATGAATGAATACGATATAAATTAAAGGATTGAACACATTTTCATTTTCTTTAGAATCAATTTAGGGCATGTTTGATAGTCCACTAAGAGTTATGGCTAAGTAAATCATACACAAATTATAATTGGCGTATCATAGATTATGAGTTCAATCACTAAAATTGTACACTACTTAAAATATATAGCTGGGTCCAATCTAGCAAGAACGAGGGGATTCTATTACGACTTCAGTACCTGGTTGATTAAATTAACATAGACCGACTGGATATTCTTTGTTTTTTCTTTTCTTTTTTTAGAAGACCTTCCTATTAAAAAATCATGTTGTGATATACATTAATTAGACACACTCAGATAATTGCCATAAAACTATTGTTATATGTTATATCTCGTGTAAAATATCACAAATTATGATTAATTTGATAAGAGTTCGGGCTATAGAAAAGTATTCTTGAGAAATATTTTTTCCTTTTAAAACAAAGAACTTGGCTATCTCTCACTTATTTTCTAGATAATCAAGTTCCTTCGTAATTTGCTACATTTAAAGTAAACATCTGCAAGTTGAAAAATTACTATGTTTTCCATATATTATCGGTGTGAACTCAACTTAAATTTGTGAATCAGTTGACGTGCTTATCAATTCCGATTATCATACCTGCACCATATGCATGGGTCTAAATGTGATAAACATATTTCACATTGCTATGTAAGAATTAGGATTTGTCATAAATAATTATAAAGAAATATTGAAAAATATAAACGGACCGTACACTTGAAAACATTTTGGAAATACAAAATTAAATTCTAACGATCTATTTATATTAGAATTTAATTTTGTATTTCCCATATATATATATATATATATATATATATATATATATTTGTTTTATGAAAAAACTTACCAATCCAGATATATTGGAACCAGAAGAAATAACTTTGTAGAAACTTATTGCATTATAGTCGCGACTCGAAGACATTATGTGTCCTCCAGATGTACAGAGCTATCAATCTATTAACAAATGAGAGAACTTTTTGACTTAAATACTTGAAGATAATTCATATTTGGCCAAATGCATTAAATCATATTTGCAGAAATACATACATGTAAAATGTGGAAGGTTGCATTAAATATAATTTGTTTAGATTAAATGTTTTTTCTGAAATTTGACATCAAATTTGTGGATCTCATTTCCCATAAAGTAATTTATTGTTCTTTCGTGACCCTTTTCACATGCAGTTTTTTTTCTTCTTTTTTTCAAATTTTTTTCTTTTTATAATTTTATTTTAAGAAAGAAAATTGAAATTTTCATTAATCACAATAATTTTTAAATGACAATAAATAATGTAATGCTAGGCAAATCAAAACCAACTAAAGCATTTATTGAGGTGAATGCATCACCTTCCTAAAGATATTAGAAACTCGAAACTTATAACTTTAAGATTTCTGACCCATATGCAACCTGTATTCCAATACTCATTTGCTACCATCGCTTCCACTACTTTGGGGTTCAAGAGGGAGATGGTTGTAAAAAGTTGTCAAAAGTGACATCCACCTATGGATTTTTTCTGGCATAACCTTATACCCACACAACTCCCGACATTTGTACGAAGAAGCATTATAATTTATTTTGGCGAACTATTTAGAGAGAGGTGTTCAACGCGCCAATGACCTAGTGATATGAATGGACACATTTGAAGTTATAGTTGTTTAAAGCGTTCGAAGAAACCCCAGACTAATTAAATGGCCTTAAGGGACCACCTTGTGATTGAATCCTAAAACTAAAGGGATCCACTATGCCTTATCATCCAAACCAGTGGTA
This sequence comes from Penstemon davidsonii, assembly GCA_034814905.1. NCBI lineage: Eukaryota > Viridiplantae > Streptophyta > Magnoliopsida > Lamiales > Plantaginaceae > Penstemon > Penstemon davidsonii. The sequence goes on from JAYDYQ010002688.1 coordinate 15,239,498, forward strand.
CCAAAAAGCCCAATTTCGATGTTGTACAACTTCTTCATGACCAGCTTGAACCAAACCTGTCCGTAGCTTCTGAATCCACATTATTTGTAGCAATAGGTACGAGGCCCAAGCCTGACGAGTAAAGTTGGAGAAAAAAGTTGTGATTGATTGTATCCTGATCACCATTGTACCTTAAACATACAACATCATTGGCATTAATATACACATTTAAATAACCCATATGTAAATTTAATTATGCTTTAATAGCCAACTTGGCGATTAGAAAAATAAAAATAAATTTACATTTTAAGCACCTGTCGACATGGCCCAATCACCTCATCGAGGTAGCCTGATTGTGAACCCATTACCATAGCACGTGGTCCAAGGTAAAGATGATCGACCTCGTCGGCCATCACGCCTATCGACTTGGACATTTGTGCCTCTTATCGACCACCACCACTGAAACACTCTAAGGTCTACACACATTTTAACACTCTAAGGTCTACACACATTTTAGGGTGGGTCGACACAGATAAATTCCACCAACCAGATTTGGCACCTACTATACAAGATCCCTACCTAAGATTGTTACAAATGAGCTCTGGCGGATATACGAGCGACAAAATAAAAAAGAGGTGAGAAAAGAAAAAATTGGTGACGAGAGTCTATACACTCTAAAATATTTTTGCATAAAAAATGAATTAGGTTACAACTTCCTGTTAAAACTAGCAGAAGAAAATGAGATTGTTACAAATGAGCTCCGACGAAGGCGGATATTTAAGCAACAAAATAAAAAAGAGGTGAGAAAAGAAAGAATTGGTGACGCTCTAAAATATTTTAGCATAAAAAATGAATTAGGTTACAACTTCCTATTTAAACTAGCAGAAGAAAATGAAATAAATGCAATTAACCGTAATTAACAAAAGGAATAAAATTTGATGTAGCATCCTTGAAGTCACGGATCGAATATGCCTGAGATTTGTTATGCAACGACCTTCATTTCCAAATTCTTCCACGTGACACTTAATGATTTGTTTGTTTGCCTTCATTGAAACGATGTCGTCTTACTCAGTTATTACTCCAATTTGCAGTCTTGATCCAACACTCAATATTAAAATTAAACTAGATATTCCCATCCTACAACTACAAATCAAATCAGATGTATTCATGACATACTTAATAGTCTAAAACCGCGATTTACAAATACTACATGATGTTATTTCCCAAGACCCGAATTTTTAATTAAATATAAGATGGTTTACTTTCTTTCTAGCGGAACCAAAGAAAACGAAAACCCTTCCATCAACGGGCTGGTTGATTCTATCCGTAGGTTCTGGCTTGTTGGCTCGAGTGAAAATTCAAGCATGTAACTCGTAAAGCAAATTGTGTGGCTCATAACCTTGCGTCTTAGGGGTTTTGCCGTGTTTGGTCTAGTTTTGTTAGACCCCCAAACTCCCTTAAATATTTTTGTGATGGGGTTGGCATGTATGTTGGACCAAATAAAAAGACAAGAATTAGGAAAAAATAGAAAGAAAGAAAAAAAAAAGAAAAACTTAACCGTGATAGCCAATGTAATTTTCTCCTTAAAGTCGGAAATGATGGGGTTGGCCTGTATGTTGGACCCAATAAAAAGACAAGAATTAGGAAAAAAAATAGAAAGAAAGAAAAACAAAAACTTAACCGTGATAGCCAATGTAATTTTCTCCTTAAAGTCGGAAAGGCGATTTTTTTAGTTGGTTACTTTCATGTATAATGTCACTTGGTTTAATGAAATTTACAGTTTTGATCACTGATTCCGCTCTCTGATTTTGGGAAATTCTTCATTTCATTGAAGAAAATCTTGAACTTTCAAAGTTTCCCCACTCCCTCGAATGCAATCTTGATTAACAATGTCAGAAACGTCATCGCAAAGCCAATCATCGCAGAAAGATTTAATTGGGTCCTACTTCCTCGGTCTCTGGCACAAGAACTTGAGGCCCCATATGGATCTAGTTTTACCCAGTTTGGTCTTTGCCAAACTCGGCCAAACCATGTTTGGCAACTGGCCTGGGCAGGTTTCGGCCCAGACATTGGTTTCAACCCACAACCAAAACCTGCCCAGGCCCGCCTCAGGTGAGGGGATAGGTTTCGACCCACAACCAAAACCTACCTTTCTATGTTTCTTTTTTTAATTATGAATCAATCCATTCACCAAACAACATTATTTTTCAATTTCTTCATTTCTTTTGTTTCCTTCCATTTATCGATCTCAATTTTTCATTTTTCTTTTTTATTTCTATCTCAAATTTTTTCTTTATATTTTTTTCAATTTTTATTTGGTGATAATTATTTCATTTATTTTTTTGTAATATTATGTATTATGTGAATGATGTTTACAATTCAAACAATTGTTATCAAAATATTTTATTTTATTTTTTCGTATTATATTTGATTATATGTTGACTAGAAAATGGTGTCGTGTCAGATATTATATATATCTTATAATTTACAAGATAATAAAATTATTAATAATTTTATTTAAATAAATAAGCATTCAATTGTTTTATCATCATCTAAATTAATATCACAATCATATCTAAATAAATACAACAAATTCTCAATTATTACAATATAATAATTCATCATCTCAATCATTACACAATAGAATATTATACTCCCTCCGTTTCATATTAATTAGTACATTCTTACTTTTCACACAAATTAAAAACTCTCATAATTACATATTTTTTATAGTAAAATGTCTCAAATACCCTTTATAATGATGGTTACTTTTTAATTTTTTATAAGTGAGTGGTGACCATTAAGTTTCCCAACTCCAATGAGAGAAAGGGGCAAAATTGAAAAAAATACTTTGAAAACCCAAACATGTCAATTAATTTGAAAAAAAAAATTGACAAATGTGTCAATTAATATGAAACGGATGGAGTATTTCAATCCTATAAAGTTATTGATTTGACACCTACTACCTAATTTCTTCTCCAAACCCCAACAACCAATTCCACCATCCAAATCAAATCTCAAATTTCAAAATCCACTAACTATTATTTAATAATATTTTACAATCTCAATATTCCATTGAAACCATTATCCAAATCGAGTTTCAAAGGTTTCACCCAAACCTTCGAAACCACTTTTCCAGATCAAACCAAACCAAACCCAGCCAAACTACTTCCGTATTAACCCTGAGAGTTTGGTTGAATTCGATTTCTGTTTTATTTTCTGCTAATCCATCAAAACACGATTTGGTAATTGCATAAATTATATATGATTGAATCTTGTTTAAAAAAATTATTTTTTGATCAATTTATTATGGTAACAAATCTTTTTGAGATTAATCAAATTTTCAATTTTTTACAGAAATTAAAGTGCTTTTAACTACTGAAGATAGGGGTAATGACAATTTATCCCGTGTGATATTCATAATGTTCACTTTACCCTCTGTGATTTGAAAAAAAAAATACAGTTTACCCTCCTGTGAAAATTTTGAAGAAGCAATTTATCCCCTTGAGTCGGAGAGTGTAACTAACTTGTCGAAACTGAGAGTGGAGTGGACATGAAAAGTAAATTGTAACATAGGGGGTAAATTGTTACATTTATCATAACACATGGAGTAAATTGCTACATTTTTCATAACATTGGGGGTAAATTGCCATTTATCATAACACAGAGGCTAAATTGCCACATTATCACAACACATGGAGGCAAATACCACATATAAAAATGTCAGGGAGACAATATAAAACTTTTATAAAATTACAGAGTAAAATGTTATTTTTCAAATCATTCGAAAATAAATTTATATATCACATGGTAAATTACCATTAACTCATTCAAGATAAGTCAAAGTGCAAATACAGAGTAATTATTTTATTTCATTGTAAACTTTTAAAACCAAAATCACCATGCTCGACACCCTACATACATCAGTGTTTTCAAAATTGGACCGGATCGGCCGGTCCGGCCGGTTTAACCGCTAGCCGGACATCAATCTGGTCCGATTGACCCCTTAAAACCAGTAGCCTTCCGAACCAGTGTGAACCGGTAAAACCGTCGAACCGGTAAAACTGGTGAACCACTGGTTCAATATTTTCTACTGGAAAAAAAATTAAAAAAATTGGCCAGCTGAATTTCTTTTCTCTCACACTGTCACACCGATTTTCTTTTGTCACAAAACCACATGGTTATTAACTAAGAAAAGAAATCACAAAATTTGAATCTTCTAATCTAGAATAAGAAGAAAAAGTTACAGAAATACAAAATTTATCATATGAACAAGAAATAAAGGGAGAATAAAAAAAATAAAGGAGTATTGAAGCAAAAGCAAAAATAAATCAAATAAGACAATTAAAAATATAAGAGAAAAAGAGGAAATGGGGGCTGCAAAAGTTTGGGAGGCGGCTGATTTTGCTGCAAAGAAGAAGGTAGTAGGCAAAATGATAAATGTGAATGGTTTCTAGGGTTTTTTATTTCTTTATTTAAGAAATTGGATAACTTGGGCCTAATATTAAAATATAAGACTTTGTTTAAAATTAGCCCCAAGGCCCACATAATAGAACTTTTTGATATAAATATTGAATAATTGTGCATATTTAACTATAAAAACTTGGATCAACTAATTTTTCACTTATTTAAGGATATTTGTTTTAGATTAATCTGGACATAATAGCCATTTTGAGATATTAATTTATTTAATACATCATGTTGACGACATACCGGTTGTATCGGTTGAACCAGTGATTAAACCGATTGAACCGATCTAACCAGGAACCAGTAAGACTACCGGTTCTATATCCGATCCGGTTATGAAAACACTGACATACATGCGGATATAGAGAGGGGGAAGGGGGCTATAGACCCCCTTAGATTTTATGGATTAAATAGCAGTATTGATTATGTTTTTGCATGAAATTTATAATGGTTAGTTTGTGATAGTGTGAAAGTAATATCATGAAGTTTGGAGTTCAAACCCCATGATGAAACCTTTTATGTGGTATTTTTGTTTTTGTCCTTCTCAATATTATTTTCAATATTTTATGATTCCTAAATAATATTTTCAATGTTTAATGTAAAAGAAAATTCCTTCTCAATAATATTTCAATTTTTTATGTGATTTTAGTAATTGTTCTCTTCTTAATAATATTTTGATATGATGTGTTTTTTAATTTTTTTTACTCAATAATAATTATACAAACAATATGAACTATCATTGTTTTTGTAGTTCGATTTTATTTTTTCTCTATCCAATGTACCTATTTGAATAAGAAATTCTCAATAATTTTAAAAAGAATACAATTATTTTCTTTATAATATGGTTTTCTCGTTATAACGGGATATCATATGCAACTAAAGTAATTTATATGGGTCATTTTTTGTCAAACTTCATTTTATATTTTTTGTATCACTTCATATATTTTATCGTGAATAAATATAATTTTGACTGTTTGATTGAATTTTTTTTTGGTATCTACTTTAGCCCCTGGCCCTGCCTAGATATACAATCCAAATTCCAAACAATTGGCTAATTTATCAATCATACAAGAAGGAAATTATCAAAAGGCCACAGTGACTTTTAAGAAAAAATTATAGGCTCCAGGAATAATAAATCCTTTCAAAAAGAGCCGGAGCCCCACTCTGTTCAAAAAAGAAATACTTCAAGTCAACTAGTGCCATAAAATTAAACTTAAAAAAAAAAAAAAAAAAAAAAAAAAATTCTATTTCCATAAAATTTACTTTTTCCCACACCTATGTGACTAAACCTCACTCAACAATACATCTATTTATCTATATACATATAAAAGTACGAGTTGACCATATAAATTTCTTCTTTTTTGTTAAGACTAATATACTCATATTTAAATTATATTATGATAATTAATTATATGACAAAAAGGTAAAAGAAAAGAGTCCTAGAAGTATAATTAGACAAGAAGTCTTTCCAACTCAATATTATAATTATCTTTTAAAGTTTTACAGCTCATTAAAATATTAATGGTAAAAAAATATTAAGAAAACTATTTCTTCAAAAATTTCTTCGAAAAGTTCTGAAGAAGTTATCACTTATTAAAGAACCTCAAGAAAAATTATGCCACATTCGTGCTACATGAATAAAACAAGATACTATTTAGTTCACTAAATAATGTATAATTGGCTTAAGCCATTAAAAGTCAAAACATAGAAATTATTAAAACCGGCAAAAACAAGTAAAATTTGATTAAAAATATATGATAAAAATAGTAAAATTATTGGAAAATGGGTTATTTAGAAAGAAAAGCGAGTTAAAGCAAAAAAATTGTGCAATTGATAAAACAACAAGGTTAACCGGCAAAAAAATGGGTCAAACCGGTGAAAAAAATGAATGACATCGTCTAAACACGGTATAACAAAAAAGGGATCAAATCGATAAAATAACAAGAACAAAAAAATGAGTTAATTGGCAAAAAAAAAAAGTTGAAATATGTGAGAAAATAGGTTAAATAAGCAAAATAATAAGTAAAATCAACTAAAATTCGGTTAAATATCATATTTTCACAAAATGCACATACATATAAAATGTGGAAGGAATCATTTCTATGTTTTGACTCTGTTTGGCTTAAGCCAATCATATGTTTTTTTTAGTTAAACTAAATAGTGTTTTTTTATTCATGCAGCACAAATGTGGCATTTTTTTTTCCGAGGATTCTTTAATAAGTGATAATTTTTTGAGAACTTTTCAAAGAAATTTTCGAAGAAATATAAAGTATAGCTTTTAAAAAAAAATTTACTATTAATATTTTAATGAGTTGTAAAACCTTAGAAGATAATTATAATAAGGTTGATGTAGGAGAGACTTCTTGTCTAATTATACTTCTAGGATTCTATTATTTTACCTTTTTGCCATTAAATCATATAAAATGAACATACATATTAAATGTATTTCTGAAATTTGACATCAAATTTGTGGAATCACTCATTTTCTAGAAAGTAATTTATTGCTCTTTTGTGACTCTTTTCACATGAAATTTTTTGTTTCAAATTTTCTTCTTTTTATAGCATTATTTTTTAGAAACAAAGTTGAAATTCTTATTAATCACAATAATATTTCCAATAACAATATCCAATATAATACTAGATAAATCAAAATCAACTAAAGCATTTATAGATGCCAATATCACAAATGAATGACTGGGCCCCCTGAAAAAATGCAAATATGTTATTATATGTATAATTTGACAAAAAAAATCATGTGGCATGATGGTAGTTTGTATGTATGGATTGTAAATGTAGTATGTAGAGCTAGGTTTGATTCCTAGACTGCAATGTTTTTTTCAAATTTTACCCTTGAGTATTATTTGCAATGTTTTTATTCATGTAGTATGAATGTGACATAATTTTTTTGGGGGTTCTTTAATAAGTGATAACTTTTTAAGAATTTTTTGAAGTAATATAGAGTAATAGTTTTTTTTTTCTTTTACCATTAATATTTTAATGAGTTGTAAAACTTTAAAAGATAATTATAAGGTTGATGTAGGAGAGATTCTTATTTAATTATACTTCTAGGATTATTTTCTTTTACCTTTTTGTCATATAATTAAATATCATAATATATTTTAAATAGGAGTATATTAGTCTTCACAAAAAAAAAAAAAAAATTCATTGGCCAACTCGTACTCTTATATGTATATTGATATAGATATAACTAAATATCATAATACAATTTAAATAGGGGTATATTAGTCTTCACAAAAAAGGGAAGAATTTCACCATTAATATTTCAATGAGTTGTAAAACTTTAAAAGATAATTATAAGGTTGATGTAAGAGAGATTCTTGTTTAATTATACTTCTAGGATTATTTTCTTTTACTTTTTTGTCATATAATTAAATATCATAATATAATTTAAACAAGAGTATATTAGTCTTCACAAAAAAAAATGAAAAAAATTTCATTGGCCAACTCGTACTTTTATATGTATATTGATATAGATATAATTAAATATCATAATATAATTTAAATAGGGGTATATTAGGCTTCACAAAAAATGAAAGAATTTTACCATTAATATTTTAGTGAGTTGTAAACTTTAAAAGATAATTACAAGGTTGATGTAGGAGAGATTCTTGTCTAATTATACTTCTAGGATTATTTTCTTTTACATTTTTGCCATATAATTAAATATCATAATATAATTTAAATAGGAGTATATTAGTCTTCACACAAAAAAAAAAATTCATTGGCCAACTCATACTTTTATATGTATATTGATTGATATAGATATAATTAAATATCATAATATAATTTAAATAGAGGTATATTAGTCTTCACAAAAGAAGGAAGAATTTCCTTGGCCAACTCTTGCTTTTATATGTATATAGAATATAGATTATATGCATATTGATATAGATATAATTAAATATCATAATATAATTTAAATAGGAGTATATTAGTTTTCAAAAAAGGGAAGAAATTTCCTTGGCCAACTCGTACTTTTATATGTAATAATAAATAATATAAATAGATAGAAAAAAAAATAGATATGATGAGAGTTCCTAACTCTGAAAGAAACCAAAACTGAAAACTGAAAACTGAAATAACATTCAGCAAATCAGCAGATTTTCAGAGTTTCAATGTAGAGAATGTAATGGCCTGCTAAATAAATCGGCTAAAAGAACTGAGATAAACGAAGAAGACAAAAAGCCCTCTCTATTTCCAACTGATTATGCCTATCTTACACAAAGAATAAATTTCCATGGATACAACGACAAGTCTCTTATCATTTCACCCCATAATAACAACGTGGAAAACAAAATTTGGTCGAAAACTGTAACGCCTAGAACCTTTGTTATGAAAGTTATAACTTACAACGAATTATAGAGAGAGGCTCACAATTCACTAGATTGATGTGCTTTTGCTGCTTGCAAAGGCATTAGTCATGCTCCTTTACATGCCAAAATTGCACATCTGCACGAATTCCATTTCGTTATCAACATACTTCGTCCAGAGATGCTTATAATGGTTCATGGCAATATCCAGCCAAGGCTTCATGTCTCCACTGAAATGAATCACAGCAGCCTTATCAATTTCCTCCATACTGATACTTGGATTGATACCAAGCCCCACCACATGCCATGATTTGTCCAATGACTTGGTTGTCGAGTAAAAAGTAATAAGCCCAGCGGGTAGTGTTCCTAATTTCCATAAACTACGATCCTCGTTCTGATAATTTAAAAACAAAATTCTTTTAGTAAATAAATCTGAAGAGAGGCAAATAGTATTAACAAAAGAGCAGCATAAAATGCTAACTCTTAAAGCTTACCAAATTCTGCCAATAATGGTATTGCTCGGTGCTTTTTTCTTGCCTCCAAGCATCAAGGTCAAACAAATTCATGCCAAATGCCCAGGCGCAGGCCCTAGGATTAAACTTCTCTTTGATGAGAGGATGAGAAAAGTTCAAGTACTCAGAAAAGCGATGAAATGACCCGAAACAGGTGTCAACGGCAGCATTCACCTTTCCATCCATATCAATTTTCCACAAGGCTGTCAAATCTTTCTGAACTACAACATCATCATCCAGAAACAAAATCTTGTGCAGCTTTGGATACAATTCAGGCAAGTAGAACCGGAGGTGATTGAGCATTAGTAAGAACTTCGGGTTTCTAAATTTCATATTGTTCACATCTTTAGTGGCATTCTCTGCCCTGGTCTCGAAGTAAAACTTCTGTAAATTTGCAGATTCGAGTTGCCTGAGCACTGGTGCATATGAGGGGTTCAAGAACTTGAAATTATCCACTACATTAATCTCGATATGGGCTCCCCCTTGTAATGGCCTCATTTTAAACCAAACTTTAGTAGCAGCAAAATTCATCCTATCGGTGACAATATGGAAAACATGTTTCCATGGCTCCTCTGCATTCTTAACGACTGAGTTCACCACCACAGATATTGCAATCACATTATCTGAAAATATAGCATAATGGTATAAACTTGGATCCTCGAACTCAGGTTTGGGCTCCTCATCCTCGTACTTCTCAGGATGTGCAATTCTCTCCTCCATAAGCCGCATCGCAAGACAATGCAAACTCTTGGGAGTTGATTTCGCAGCAATCAAGCTGGCAAAAGCCCCATTCTTCTTGGCCTTCAAAAGCAACTCATTAACAGCAAAAATAGTATCTTTCAATTTCTGAATCTTTAATTGATTGTCATAAGACTCCTTGGACTCCACAATCATTAACCTAGCAATCTTGATTTTGTCCTTTACCTCCTTCTCAAACTGTCTCAACACATCCTCATCAACCTGCCCGTCGGATTCAAACAACGCTGTGCGATAGATTGGCTTCAATTGAAGGTCCGAGAAATTCGTAGCCAAATCATCAAACATCTTAAGCTGCTTGGATATATCAAGCTTGAGCTTCCTTGCATACGAAGCATATGCATTTACTAAGGCAATATGATTACTTGCTTGGTTATTTATCAATTCTAATCTAGTCTTCAATGGATCTGACTGCCACGCTAGAAAAGTTCGTTGCACATACGCATTTCCCGTAGTCTCTACAACCTGATAATAATTGGGAACAATCTAATTTAAGTTTTCCACCACATAGCAAATCACTAACCAAATGCTAATCACGCCAAAAACTATATCCACATAACATCCCTTAACAAAATTGCTAAACCATGGATTACAATTTCCAAGAATTTTCCATCAAAAACACCAAAATATTTATGATTTATTTTTCAACCGATCGAAAATATCTCTGCTCAAACATGTTTCTTTGATTTAAATTTTTTCCAGATGTTTCCGAAAATTTCTAGAAAAGTTTCTAATGACCAATACATATCAAGGATTGGACATCTTAATCCATGGCTAACACTTCCTAATCAAATGCAAATTATACTGTTTTATCAACGCATATAAATAAATTATGCAGATAGATTCAATTCAGAAATAAATATTACCATAAACAAACAAACGAAACACATCTACAGTAAAAAGAGAAAGAAAAAAAAATCAAATAAAAAGGCGCAGTGCGAGTGCTTACTTTATTGTGGGGAGGATGAGAGGAGAAGAGGACGGAAATGGTGACGAAGAAAAGAAGCGTGAACATTGCGGAAACGAAGATCCGGTAGCTGAAGAAGCTTCGGAGTACGGATCCGCCGCCTGATCCGGCCCGACCACCTCGGACCGCCACCGCCATCGCGATCGCCTCAGGACCAAATGTATAATCAGTTGATTACAATCAGCACTCAGCCTATTAGTGTGTATGTCAATAAAACAATAATCAATATCCACGAATTATCACTGTTAAAAATGTTAAATGACTCGAGACGCTCTCACTCTTGTGTGTTTGCAGAGCTATAGATACATTGGGGTTTATCTGTAACACTGTGTGTGCAGTTTGTTTGTGTGTGTGAGTGTGTGTGAGAGAAAGAGAGAGAGAGAGAGAGAGAGAGAGATGAGATCTGGACAGTGAAGCTACGACAAGTGAGGTGTGTATAATTGAGTTTTTACTTTTTAGATATTGGAAGAGGAAAAAAAGGGACTGCCCTTTCCTTTTCTTGCGGAAATTACCTCAAAGCCCCAATTGGCTGGGATAGTGTTTTGGACCTGCCTTAAAGCTCAAGCTCAACAGAAAGAGTCAAGGGGCAAAAGGGAAAACTTTGGGCCAGCCTTAATGACCAAGCCCCATTCAATGGAAAGGGCCGAAGCCCATAAAAAGATAGACTCACATTTCATATTTATTCACATGTTCAATCACATCCGTCTTCGATCCAATTTATTAGGACCTTTGTGCGATTAGAAGTTCTATATATTATATCAAGTGGATCGAATATAAATTTAGATCGATCCGATTCGTTGAAGATTTATATCAGATAATAAATAAATAGAATTATATATTTAAATAACTAATATTAACATTATTTTATTATAGTTTAAGAATATCTAAAAATATGTATATTAGTTAAGAAATTTTGAACACGTGAACTAAATTAAATGAAATTGTAACATTAACAAGCTTGTTTAGAAAAAATCGTGGTGTGAATTTTGAATATTGATACTTTATTAGATCCGAAAAAATTCGATATTAGATCGATTTCGGACAAGATCTTATGGACTCGAAAATTTTAGATTCGACCAATATTCAAAATTGACCCAAATATGATCCTACATAAATGAATATGAATCTAAGTCTAGTCCGATCCAAACCAAAGTCGACCCATTGACAGCCATAGTTTGAGTATATAGTAGTTTGGGGTAGTAGCACAAGAGCAGCAAAAGTGCATTTTTAGTCCTTTTATTTTATTGAGTGGTGATTTTTGGATAGCTATTTTTTCAATGAGTATTATGATCATTTAATTTGCTATATTTGTGATTTTACTACATTGGGCTACAATTCGTTCCCTTAAAATTTTAGTATTTACAATTTTAGGACATTTGACAGTAATTTCGGTTCATTACTCCCTAAAGCAAAGATTCTTACTGGAATTGATCATGTGAGCAGGAGAATACAATTTGTTTAGGGATTTTGCTAAGTTGGCATCCACGCGCCGATGACAAATACGAACAAGAACTTCTGAATTTTGGGAGCATTAATGGACCAAAATTGTTGTCAAATATCTTAAATTTGAAACACTAAAATGTTTAAGGATCAAAGCTGATTACCGATGAAAAAACTATCCTAAAATTGCCACATAGTGAAAGTTAAAGTACTGAAAATACAATCTTGCCTACAATAGCTCATATTCCACTGATATAATTTATAAAGCCGCCTAATGTGTGATCCTATTTCAATTTACAATATCAATTGGTTAGACATAGATTGACCCCTGATACGTACGTAATTCACATATTTAATTTCTCTCTAATTTTCTTTGATATTTTTATTAAATATTGTATATAACAACTAAAAATTATTTAAAAAGTTATGAATATGTAACTAACTCAAACAATTCATTAGTTTCACAAAACAATTAACATAGAAAGAGAAAATATGATGTGATACAATCAACTTGATCTTTTTGCAATACAGAAAATAAAATAAATCATTGAGCATCACTACTCCTATACTTAAGAAATTACTATTAACTTTCATTGGTTTCACCAAATATTTTCTCTTAATAGATACCATAATTATTGCCTAGGCAAAGTAATTAGTGATTTCAAGTTGTTGCTAAAAGTTCAAATATCCAAAATTTATGTGGTCTTTCACGGTAATATTAAAGTGTTACGGGGTATAGCTAAAAACTATATAGTGACAAAATTTGAGAGAAAATGAAAGAAATAAAATGGGTTAATTACAGGGACCTTCCCTAATGTTTGATGTATTTCACATTCAATCCCCTCCAAAGAATCATAATTACGAAGTCCTCCCCTGAGGTTTCAAAAACCTTACATCCGTTAAGGTTTTGTTAGTTTGTGATGACGTCATCGCCCATTTTTTATTGAACTTCATATTTTACCCTTGAGGTTATTGTAGCTATATTGGTGAACAATTATGCCCTTAATATGTTTGGTGCATGTGAGGGTTTTCTTTGCGATGTATATGTATAAGTATAGATTCAAATGTTGTAAATTACATGAAACTTATAATCAGTTTATTAGTGTATATATATTTTTAAAATAAAAATATAATAACACAACAATGTTTTTTCATAATTCTTTTACATTAAAGTACAAGGAAAATTAGATAAAGTATGGTTAATTATAAGAAAAACAATGTAGAACATAAATAAAATTGTAAATACATTCAACTTTCACATTTAACCCATAGTTTTAATATTTAAAAAAAATTATACTTAAAGTACAAGGATAAACCGACAAATGAATGAATTACGTTTAATCATGAGAAGAAAAAAACTTGAACAAAAATTATAAAAATGCTCACATGTTCATAATCAACCCGTACTAAAAAAAATCGTAAACTTTTAACTGATTTTTTTTACAAAAATTAAAATACTCATGCAAATACCCGATTTAATAAAATAGTTATTATAAAATTATAATTTTTTTTAATATTTCTTACTTGTACAATAATATTAAGAATTAATAAAATATTTTACTATTTACATATACTTATATTAACAAATAATTTTAATATATATTATTCATAAAAAAACTCACCATCCCTAATTCTCCCCCAACCACACCCCCCTGCCGTACACAACCCCGTCCCGCTCCTCCCAGGCTGCGTCGTCGACCTGTGATTTAAGATTCCAGGCCGGTGCCGACCTGGAAGGAGAACCTGGCCGTTGCCGGCCTGGGTCGAAGAACCCAGACCTGCATGCGACGGCCTAGGAGAGAATCCTAGGTCGTCGCAGGCATGGGTTCTTTGACCCAGGTTGGCGGCACGACCTGGGAGTAGAGGTGCGTGGTTGGGGATGACGGGTGGTGGTTAAGGCTACAATTTTTTTTTCTCTTTATGTATAAAATTAATTTATTTAAAGTTCAGAGACCAATGTGTTTTATATCTATTCATAATTAAATTTTGCAAGGGTAATATGATAATTTTGTGCATCATTGCAAGGGTACATAGGACATTTTGCTAATTGATTTTTTTAATTAAAATTGATGAGGGCAATTAAGTCATTTCACAAATTTTGTCCAACTGCTTAGTATCCGTTAGGATTTTGTAAGGTTTTTAAAATTTTAGAGAAGATCATTGTTATTATGATTCTAGGAGGGAATGACGCAAAATACACCAAACGTGAGGAGGTCCAAACAAAATTATTTAACGAGCAGCAATAAAATTTAAGAGCTTTGCTAAAAAACAACTTGAGCGTTCGTGCAGCAATTTGTCGTTCACTTTCTCCCCTTTTCCATACAATTTGGAAACCATTACGGAGACACAATCCAGATCGAATCCCTCAGAATTTATCCATTATTTGCTGGTGAATTAGTTTTCTTCTGAATGTCGTTTCTCCTCCAAATATAGTTTTAGCAATGTCGTTTTTGTTTCATGTAGTAAATAACCTGGTTTCATTTTCGTGTTCTTATTTATTGCTTTTGTATTTTAAAATCTGATTACATTTCTTATTATTGCTCATTTACACGTAAGTTTTCACACATTGCATATTATTATATGCTGATTTGCTGTTCTTTTCCCCCAAGCCCCATCTAGTGGTAGGTTATTGATATGTTATCAAATGGGATTTGAAATTCTAACCTAGATTGAATTTGACAACATAAATGTTATTAACTGTAATTTTGATTGTTTAGAACACTAATGAGAGTTGCCAATTGTGATGGTGTTCATATTCATTTGTTTTGTGCATGGTTGTTTGTTGCTTAATCGAGCTAGAGCTAGAATTTTCTAGAAGAATCAAATTGATTATGCCGGAATATTCAACTAGCAGGTTAATTGTGAAGTTGTGTATTGTATTTTGTGTTTCAACAAATAACCAAATGTGGATATTATTTACGTTGTGGGTGCACGGAAGTAGAAACACAAGATTTATGAAAAATGTTCATACCAGACAAATGACTGGTTTTCTCACATAAATTTGATTTACATGAATATAGTTTGAGCGGCTGATTTCCCTGCAAACTTGCTTGGACTCGATGAGCTAGAGTAATAATTTTAACTTAGTTTGGACAAACATAGGCTCTAGAAGGATTTCAAATTTAAAGATTGGCCTCTTGAAGCACTAGAAACTGGTTCTCTGGCCTAGTTATTATGTAGCATGTTGTGTGCATAGTGAAGCTACACTAAGTGTCTTCATGCAACAATATTGGATCGCATTCCTCAGGCATCACAGATTGAGCAGTTTAAGCGTTACATGGTGTTGATTTGTATTTTGAATTCTGGATTTACAGAGGAAGGGACAAAGTATTGGGACATTTGCAAGCTCTGTTAACTGGCATGAAAGTTTTAGAATTTTCTCCATTTCAATAACTTTAAGTAAAATAAGAGAGAATAACGTCATCCATACTTTATATTAGCTTTTCCCACTCATATTAATTTAATCTCTTACTTAAAAAAGGTCACCTTTCAGCTATTTGTCCCTTTGATTCAAATGAATATAGATGGTTATCTTAGAAAGTAATATGATGACTGATGATAAAGCATTTTGTCTTTTTGATGGAAGAGAACTGCCGAGGGAAAAAAAAGAAAGATGAAAAAATATGATAAAAACACTAGCTAGGTGAGGTTTATGATTCCATGTTCTGTTCAGTGGTTGGTGAAGATGATCAAACTCACCAGACACCTTGTTCCCTAATTGCCAACTGAACAAGACTCCGAGCAACTGAAGTTACACGAGTGTGCTGAAATGGTCCCCCACTGTTGCAGGACATATTTTTAGCCAAAAAAAGCTGGAATGCTCTCAGAAAAAGTTTGAGCATGTATTTGATTGTTTGTCTTTTCCTTATCTGTTTCTTTATCCTATGCAACTGAAAATGTTTTTCGACCTCGGGAATCGCTGGAAGAACTACTACTTCATACTTCTTTTTTTGTAAGTGTAGGTGATTACGTTCATATCACCACTGTCTAAAAGTTATCTTGACAGGCGTGTCCTGTTTCAACTTATTAATGACTACATGTGTATTATGCTAAATCATGCCTCAAGAGAATTTTGGATGAATTCATTTCCAGAACTTATATAACTCGAGCTCTTTGACACCACCAGATAATAAATTAATATTATTAATAAATAATAATAATGATAATAATCTACACAAGATTTATTACACCAATACTATTATCTTATGCAGATTACTATTGGAGTCAATTTCTTATCAGCTGATATAGCAGCAATGAGCGAAAGAGATTCAAGAGAACAAAAATATGGCCTCCATCTCTGCAAGAAAGTTCAAGGACTCAGAGAATCTAGTTGAATAATTATTTAATTTCAGGGCAAATCATTGCAGTGATCATCATCAAGCTCCCTCAGGCTAGAAAAAGGACTATTGAGCTGCATGTCAGTGAGCATTTGACGAAGCTCTGAAGTTTCTTCTTTGAGTTGAGCATTTTCCCGGAGTACTCGATCATGACTCTCCGAGACATGGTGCAGTTTGTCTATGAGCTGGTGATTCTCATTTCGGAGCCAGACAACCTGTGACCAAAGCTCATCCAAGTGCTTTTGCTTGCGCATGCGAGATCGCCTTGCAGATTCTCTGTTTGAAATCATTCTTCTCTGCTTCCTCTCATTTATTACGCTTAATTGTTGGTCATCTGCTTCATCAGAAGTTGAATTGCTGCTGAAATATGTTGACTGAGGATTGAATTCTTGAACTTGGTGATTAGTAAGGAGTTGATATAGAGGGTTAGAAAATTTGTTAAATTGATGACATGTTGGTGTAGTGTTGCTAGTGAAGCCGAAATGGGCAGGGAACTGAGTTGGGTTTGAAGGTAATAGATAATGGAGCTCGGAAGCCTCACCGGACTGCATTGCTTTATTTACTGGTATATTATAGAAAGTTTAGGAATGAGTTTTCAGGAAGAGTTAGTAGTTGTTTGTTTGAAGGCGAATGGAAACTAGTGGGAAGGGCTGAATTTATAGGAAAAGGTGATGTGGCCCCATTTTATCAGTTCAGAGTACAGTAGAGGTACGCAATATTAGACCACAATTTTATGACACCAAACCTATGTATGTGCTTATATAGTATATTAACTGTGCAGTCACAAACATGATGCACAAGTCTATACATCAGAGGGTTAATTGTGTCCGTGCATACAATGGTTGCATGTTACATGATTGCCATGGATCATGATCTAGGCAATCCTTATAAATTATGATTTATTGGTTATGATTTGGATAATCTTTTCCAAATATTGCTTACATCAGAGAAAAAAGAAGAGAGTTATTGGGGTTATAATAATTGATTTGAGGAAGGCTTTGGACAAAAAAGGCTCAGGATGAAAATGGGATGAGAAAGTCAATCTAAAAAATGGAGTTTATTGTCATCCAAAGTAATGATATTTCTACTATACATTTTTTTAACCAACGATGCTCTGTGACGCAACGGAATTGGCAGAAACCAAGTAGGAGGTTGGGGATGGTAATCTCTTTTTTAAAGTTGAATTTTTTTTTAAAAAATAATGTCACAACAATCACTTTCATGGAATAAATTTTAAACATTATAACACTTTATACTTCTATTATTATTTCAATTATTAAGTCACAGAGCCCCAGCTTGTGTCACTGTTAGGTATATGAGTCCCTTACTATGGTAGAAACAGCTGTTTTAGATGTAATAACAACAGAATAGCATTACTGATATCATATGCAAGTGTGATTGTTATAGTAAAGCTAGATAAGTACAAATAATGTTATTTAGTTATTGAAAAAATGTTATACAAGTTATTAACCAGAATATCTTAACATCATTGCAGTATGTTTCTGATAAATTTGATTATTTGGAATGCCTAGCCAAAGTTTACAGTAGATTTTCAATTCCCACTATACTGTAGAAACTGTGTAATTGAATTCTTTGGTTTAAAAAAAGTCAGACATTAGTATTTTGGCTCAGCAACTGCAAATAGTGATGGTTTTTGGAGTCACGATTAACCATCACAAGACATTTATTAATTATTAGTGACTTATGCTTCTACTACAGGTCATCTTACACGGAGGTATTTTAGCTGCGTAAATTTCTTAATTTATTAGTATTAATGTGGAAACTGCACCTGTCTAGATCACTTTAATAAAGTTTGGCTTTCATTTTAACCACATAACTTACCCATATTTGTATGCAGTTTAAAAAATCTTCTACGGTTGGTGGTGGGGATGAGAAGCGTATAGCTGTACATGGAAATGTATTTTTCCACTAAGAAAAAGAAGCTGTCAATGCATCAAATTTCAAGAAAAAAAGAACTCTAATGGAGGTAAATGCTCTCTCTCTATCTCTCTCTCTCTCTCCTACATATTGGGTCAGGTTGAGTGCTATGAGTGTTCAACAATGTCATTAAACAAATTTTGACTCCTATTTCTTTTCTTGTCTAAAATTGGTCGTTTCCCTGTTTATATTTTTTTCTGCTCTTATTCTCTTGCACTTTCTATCCCGAATATAAGTCTTTACCATATTGAGGATTGGGGGATGATTAATGTAGTTCAATACATACATCAGGCAACCTTTTTGTCTACTGTACTTGTATTAGATACTTTTACAGCACCCTTTTCTACCAATACGATTTCGACAGCAACTGTTTTGGTTAACATGATGATTTTACCATTATCAAGATTGCACTTTGGCTAACTCTAGTAGTTCTACTCCCTTCAGTAAATTTGATACAAATATTTGCTAGATGGGGAAAGGAATACGGCCAATTTATCTTCTTATAATCGAGATATCTCGTCTAGACTTTGTTAGTAAATTTAGTGAATGATTTAATGTAAAGCATAAGTGTTTGTTGTTTTAAACAAACTTTAATGAATCATCCCTACAAATCTAATCTTCCTTTGTTAAAGTTTTTGACCAATGTGACGAAATCTAGTTTCTTGAAAGACTAAGCTATAGACTAATTTAATAGGATGCTGCCATTTCACTTGCTTTTTTTTCTTTGTTTTTATTTGTAAAGGAGCATACATAGATTAGTGTTTTCTGACCATAATTGAATTTGAAGCAGGAGTATTTTCTATAATTAAAACGCATAATGGACGACTAATCTTATAAAATACTTGCTTATTCAATTAGATTTAGTTTAATATTGTGGTGACTGATAAATCATGTGTCCTCTTTTGATTGATGGTTTCTCAAGAAGTTGAAAATAGCCTGCAGTACTTGAAAAATGTTCAATAGCTGGCTAAATTTCAGCTATATATTTAGAACACTAAGGCACCCTCCTTGTATAATTTCCATAACTTTTGATCTCTTTTGTTTTGGTAGAATTTCTAGTTATTTTTACATGTTTATTTAGAAGTCGTGATTGAGAATTAATGGTGTTGTATCATTATAATAGTTTAGGAAAAAGAAAATCTATTTAAAGAAAGAAAACTTTAATAGGAACAACCAAAAAGAAAATATATCAAAACATTATGGACGACTAAGAAAGTTTGTTATGGTACAAAAGCAACTTGGCGGTATTTGTATTTTTAAGTACTCCACTACAAATAATTTATGAGTTCTTATGCATTCTATAGAGACATTTTCCTGTAGTTTAGTTATACGGCCATTGGTTAATGGTTAATTAAATATTAAGGATTTGGAGACGTAAGACTTCCTTTTCTTCTTCCTATCTTGCTAAAAAAAACCAAAATAAATAAAGGTGAGAAAAAAAAAAAAGTTAAACATAGGGTAATTGGCTGGAAACAGGGTCCTTTTGATGTGAAAGAAATGATTAAATACATATTACCCACTTGAGGCACAACCCCCTGTCAGCATATCTTATCTATCTTTCAAATATTATGCTCGTATCTCATCATTTTTCCCATTATAACCTCCCATTTACAATCTTTTTTCATGAAAACATATAGACATAATTTTTTGGAAATTTTGAAATGGCCCTAAGGAATCCAATACAGAGAGACAGTGCCCTAAACTAACGGTTAGGGTATTGCACAAAGGGGTGCTGGATTTAACATATGCTCTGCCCCTTTTTTAGGATCAAAGACACAAAGTTTGCTGAAATGTAAATTAAGGTTGGCAGACTAGAAAAAGTGTAGGCGCATTATGGATTTTCCCTGCTGGGCCATGGCTAACAAGCCCGCGTGGGTAACGGATGCACCAGGTCTCTCTCATTGGCTCCGTGTCACTTCACACCCACGTGTGTGTCGACGTAACACCGTGAGTGTACGTTACATTTACCGATTTAGAATAAATGAGATGAAGTTCGGGTACTTAATATACGATCCTAGATGAAGAAGATTTATGCGATTTAGATTCGAAAACAAAGAGAAGTTTCTTTTGGTTTTTTATTGATAGGGTTAGGTCTTTCTTCAGGTGCTATAAGTGATGATGGGGATCTAATTTTTGTGGTACTGTCATTTGTTACCATATGAAAGCCATTTATGCACCCCACTCAAGTAACCTACACAAAAGTTTTTCTCTCATGGTAGTGAAGGCAAATGATTTCCTTACAACAATCATCATGTGTTTTGCCCAATCAAGTTTTTTGTCTGAATTCTTAGGGGGGCGTGCAGGTTTATTTATATTGGCTTACATTTTTGTATTGTAAACAAACTACACTTATTGCATAAAACACCTCCAAGTATGGACAAGAAACAACTTGAAACTTATTGTGCTGAAACTATGAGAATGCTAACATTGGATCCCACTTTACATCACATGGAAATTGTGAATAATTTAATTAAATCTGGTTGCCTCTGCCTCTTATTTTTGTTTACACGTTGGCTCGAGTTAAGAATATAATCTAGAATTACTTTTTCATATCAGGGTAATTGGGGGAGATTACCCAATAATTAATTAAGTCATAATAAATCTAATATGTGGCTCCAGAGATTTGAAGTTAATGAGGATAACATACATTCTTAACCACAAGACAATTTAGACTGATACCTAGATTTTGTATATATAATATATAATTCTTTTCATAATTATGTCAAGAGATTGGTTAAGATCGGATAAGTACTTAATCATAGGCTAATGCCTTCTTGAATAATCTCCCGACTTTTCCCCCCAACTTATTCTCGCTTAAATTATTAATAAAATACCATCTTGCTGCCCCATTTACTTTCTAAGTTGTATAAAAATAATAATTTGGTTTACTATATGATCCAAAAGCATTTCCATCTTTAGTGCATTGAATATTACACCATACAATTGCTTGGTGCTGCATTTGAATTATTAGTACTATTTTGGACGTATTTGTACTATGTGCTTACGTACTTGTTTCAAGCTCTTATTCCATCATTTAGAAAAATAAATTAAAATAACTTTTGAAACCACTAACAATGTGGATAGGAAAAGGTGTTTGGTTATTTATAGCAATTGGGTTCTGCTTTTCTTCATTAAAATTGGTGTTAGCAATATATTTTGCCGATCCTGTTGTTTTTCTTTATTACATTTGTTGTTACAAAGGATGATAGGATTGTACTGTGTAGGAATTGTTTGTTGTGACACGTTTCGAGTTATTAGGAAATGGTTTTTCTTTTTCTTTTTATTTTTATTTTCATTAACTTTTGGAAGTTGGTTTAGTAACATCTCACTACACCCTATTTTTTAAGATGATGAATACATCTAATTGTCCTGAACTTGGTTCTCGTGTGATGATTTATTGTACAATTATCAGATCAGATGTGTCTAGTTAGAGTCGGATAATGGTCTACTTGGTTTCAATATTTCTTTTTTAAATTTGAAATTGTATTTTAGTTGATTTGATTTTTGATAAATTAATTCCGCTCTAACATACTCCATAAACATAATATATTTACAGTTTAGAAAGTGACCAAACAATATTCACTTGGTTTGAATTTGATTAGTTATATACGATATATGTATCAAAATCGTAAATAATTTAATTTGATTCTCAATTCCTGATTGCATTGTACTATTTATTGAAAAAACAGAAGAAGTTATGTTTGTAATAGCATAATGTGTAAATGTTATGATTTTATTAATACATGTGCTTTGATGATATTTAGAAAAATACAGGGATTTCAGTTATAAATCACGATATATGTTGGTCAGAGCTTTGACAATAATTGTTCCGTGGCGGAGGTTAGAGACCCTTATAAGCGAAGGCACAAACGCTTGTGTGTGTGAATTAATGCATTACAATACTAAGCGAAGACGCGGACGTTTGTGTATGTAATTGCATTATAAGACTACAATATACGTTTTTCCCGATATCAATTAGTTTTGAGATAACTCATAACTGATAGCATACGAGGTCCTACAACATAATTTCTAAAATAATTTATATACTTCGAAAATTTGGCTATTTATAACCCCAAACCACGTTGAACTTGTGGCCCACCCTTTTATCATTTGTATCCAAAGATGGAATGAGTTTATAATATACGTCTTAAAAAGGTATTAAGTGACAATTAACATTTCATTGTGCTGAAAACATGAATTGACAAAAACACTCTTTATATGTGTTGCCATTACAAGGGACTGTTTAGGTACATTTACTCCTTTTTCTTGTGTTGGTCTTCCTAAGTACGACGAAACTCTCCTATCAGGGACACCAGCTGAATCTAATAGCATTAGTCAAGTTTTGTTTGATTTTTAATCGAGTTTGAAATTGTATTTTAACATGATTTATTGTTAAAAGAATAAACTCCAACGAGTTTCAATTGAGTTGTATTTTTAATTATATACTATTTACTTTGTTATTTTTTTATTTACATATTCAATCTCGAACTAATATTACAAGTTATTAAATGATTTATTTTGTTTGAATTTGGTTTTTGTAATAAACAAACAAATTGTTAATGATTGATTTCGATCTTCAAATAAATAAATAATTTTGATCTACATTTAAAATAGTTTAGCTTCAAATTCCGAATAATTTAGTTTGATTATTGATCAGACACCGTCAAGAGCATTTCTTTTAAAATCTCTTAAACGATCGTAGCAACACATGTGTTATGTTTGATTTGTAAACCTACAATATCCCAACCTCTACTAAAGTTACACATGATGCCTAGCTTACATGCGAAGTACCTCGTATTGTATCAAATAGTTAGTTCTTGGTGATTTTAGAACCAAAAAAAAAAAGAGATGATACATTACTTAGTAAATATCCTAATCCATTTTTGTACATTTATTTTCTCAAATAAACTAGCCAAGTTGTCTTTTAATGCGAAAAAACATTAGACAAGTTACAAGATATTGATGGGGGGAAATGACGGAAAGTTAGGGGAACATAAATATATTGGGGAATTATTATAGATGGAAAATTGAAAGGTCTAAAGAGATGCTAAAATTGCAGTAGGCTTCAAAAATAGAGTTGATATGCACCCTTTTCTGTAGACATTGTTAATCTTTTGGTGCGATTTTGTTTATTTGCACATTTTGCTTCTATTGTAATTATCATAATATTGATACCAGATTCACTTGCAAATATCTTCTTGACATGATTAGAATAATATCATTTCATACAGAAGGGAATGATGGGTTGTATCTTTCAGAATATAACTTGCATGCTCAATTTGATACGAACTATTGAAGTAAAGTAATATTTTGTTGTTCTTTATATTAACGTTAAAATCCTAACTTACATGGAAGATCATGACAATCGTTGATTATGGAATTTCGCTCTATTTTATCAATCATACAAAATATTAAAATAATTTGATCGTCGGTCTGGGATCGCCAGTCCCAGGCCACCGCGGCCTGGGATTTGGGTGGGTGGGTGGGTGGGTGGGATGGTGTGGTTATGGGGTGGGGGTGGGTTGGGAGGGGATGGGTTTTATCTTTCAGAATATAACTTGCATGCTCAATTTGATATTTTTTTCTCAAATTAAGACAAAAGAGTACCAACTATATATATATATATATTTAATAATATATAACTTTATTATTTTATTAAATATTAAATATATTAATATATTAATATTATTATTTAATTTTCCCCCCCCCCCCCCCCCCCCCCCCCCCCCCCCCCCCCCCCCCCCCCCCCCCCCCCCCCCCCCCCCCCCCCACCCCCCCCCCCCCCCACCCCCCCCCCCCCCCACCCCCCCCCCCCCCCACCCCCCCCCCCCCCCACCCCCCCCCCCCCCCACCCCCCCCCCCCCCCACCCCCCCCCCCCCCCACCCCCCCCCCCCCCCACCCCCCCCCCCCCCCACCCCCCCCCCCCCCCACCCCCCCCCCCCCCCACCCCCCCCCCCCCCCACCCCCCCCCCCCCCCACCCCCCCCCCCCCCCACCCCCCCCCCCCCCCACCCCCCCCCCCCCCCACCCCCCCCCCCCCCCACCCCCCCCCCCCCCCACCCCCCCCCCCCCCCACCCCCCCCCCCCCCCACCCCCCCCCCCCCCCACCCCCCCCCCCCCCCACCCCCCCCCCCCCCCACCCCCCCCCCCCCCCACCCCCCCCCCCCCCCACCCCCCCCCCCCCCCACCCATGTGTTTGATTACTTGTTTTATCCTGCATATTTTCATAAGTAAACAAACTGTTTTGAAAGAACAATCTTAAATTGAGGAATTTATAAAACAGGGGTTAAACTTTGAAAGATAAACTTGTTTGAAAAACATACTTGATAAATCTGCTGCATACAAGTTTTGAAACTCTGATCTGATTTGAAACAGACGAGTAAAATCAGACTAGTGGTCAACTCTGTTGTTCAAGCTTTGTGCGCTATCAGCTTGGTAGTTTCACAAGTTCGATCAGCTTAGTCTGCTAATTTGAAAAGTTAGAGAAAAAGTATTAAAGTTTTCAGAGGTCTATTCCCCCCCCCCCCCCCCCCTCTAGACCTCATTGACCACTTTTGGGACCAACACCTTATATGATATGATTAATGTCCAATGTATTTATCCATGATTTTAAAAATAGTATTTTACCCACTAAGAAAATTTTAAAGAATCAATTTACCTCCTCCCAACGGATAATGTAACACAGTCATCGAAATTGTGAGTCGACATGAAAGATGTTGCATAAAAATACAGAAGTTTACATTTACCATGACATAGAGAGTAAATAGCTACATTTATCATAACATAGGAGGTAAAGTGTCACATTTATAGTAATAGATATAGGTGATGTGCCACATTTATAAGTTCATTGAGTCAAAGTATAGTATGGAAGACAGGTAGTTTTGTAGATTCGTATATTTTATAAGTTTAAAAATGTCAGAGATGATGTGTGAAACTTTTATAAGATTATAGAGAAGATAATTGCACTTGTGGTACCAAACTTTAAATCGATTCTCACTTGTGGTACTGTTGGTCCCAAGTGGTCAGATGAGGTCTAGAAGGGGTGTGAATAGACATATGTACCTTTTCAAAAAAAATCTAACTTTCTTTATCAGCAGAGTAAGCTGATCAAAACTATGAGATTACTTAGTTGTTCGCGCACAAAGCTTGTTCAGCATAAGTTGACCACTAGTCTGATTTTACTTATATGTTTCAAATTAAATAAGAGTTTGAAACTTGTTATGCAGCGGATTTAAGTCAAGTGTTTTTCAAACAAGTTTTTCTTACTTAAAGATTTTATATCCATTTTTCGAAAACTCCTTTTTAAAATCTTTTGCTTTTCAATGTTTGGTTACTTATGAAAATATGGAAGAATAAAACAAGTAAACCAACACAAGAATTTTTATAGTGGTTATATAGACAAGAAGTCTTTTAGTCCACTCTTCTAAATCACGAAGATTTAGGTTCTACTAAAAACACTAAGTAATTAGTACACCACTTGCGTTTTTACAACAAATGATAAAGCCACAAGCTCGCTATAGGGAATCACAAAGAAAACTTATACTCCGAAGTTATATCACTCACAAAGATGGATATACACTTCTCACAACACTCACAGTTTATAGAAATCACTAAGATTCGTAGATGTATATTTTTTCCTCAACTTGCTTTGTCAACAGATGACTCGGCTGATTAGTGTTCTGTTCTTGAGTTATCGAGACCTAGAAGAATTTGATCTTTGAATGCTCTCTCAGTTGTTGTGTTCTTCTTTTCTAACTCTTGAATCTTGAACTATTTATACTTGAGTTTGAAGAAAGGCAGATTTCAGATCTTCCTCGAGTACTGGTCCTTGTTTCTGAACGGCTTTCTGCAACTGTTCACCGTACAGTTCTGTTGTACATTCTGTCACGACGCATTTAATGCACCTTACTGATACGAGGTTTCTTTTCAATCAGTTGTCTTTAATACTCTTCTCTTACAGTATTTATTACTCCAAGTTTATTTATTACCGTTGTAATAACTTCCTAATCATCTACTCTGTTGATCAAATCCACTCTGCTGATGAACACTCTGCTTATTCAAATAGAACTCATCTAATTTGACTCTGCTGAAATCCACCAGTCTGATTCCGAACTCAGAATGAACCATTTGGAATGAACTCGTACACGAGAGATCATTTGGAACAGTCAAAACAATATCCCAGAAAAGAGACAATGTTAACATTGGAAGTCCTACTAATAATACTCGCAACCTCATTTGTGAATTCCTCCCTAATTCCTTTTGATTTGTTCAAAAATTTTGACAGCCACGAGACCCTCATCTTCTAACTTTCTTTTATACACACAATCTAGCCTCCCTTACCTATATTATTTTTGAATGAGTTGCTTATCTTCTTGAACTTTTTGTATTTGTACTTCAATGTCCTTTTGGTTCTGAGTTTTGTTAGTTTTCTTTTGTTGGGTCCCAAGTGATCAAAATAGTCTAGAAGTGGGAGAGGGGGGGAGGGGGTGGGGGAGGGGAGCCGTGAATAAACCTTTAAAACCATCTCTTAAGTTACACAAAATATTCTTAAGTAAAGAAGTTCACTTGGTTGTTCTTCCAAACAAATTAGTAGATCACTTAGTTGTTAGCACTCAGCAGACAGCTCAGTAAAGTACTTAGTTGTTCTTGGTTCAACAAAGTAAATTCACTTATAAAACCAGAGCTTTTGAGATTGTGTGCAGCGGAATAAACGGAGTTTTAAATCAACGTTTATTAAAAGATATTTTGTAAACAATATACTTTTTCCCTTTTGAAAATTCTTTTCAGTTCTTTAAATAATTAAGCTAACAAATGACTAATTTGTTCTTAAGAAATGCAAGTGTAGAATTTAAATGAACAGATAATTTATAGTGGTTCCAGGGTGGTGTGATCCTTTTAGTCCACTATTTTTCCCAACAATGGAAGACTTATATTAATCACCTAGACTAATACAACACTTGAATTTTACAACTTACAAGCCCAAGTGGAACTTTTACACTCAAGTAAAAATAGAAAGATCATTCATAAACATTCCCATCACCTAGCCAAGATGTTTAGATTACTCAGAAACTAACCACCTATCAATCTATTTAAATCATTCAGAAATAAACAAGCAATAACAACCTTCATTTAAATAAAAACACTCAGTTTTTATTCAACAAACTAAGCTTATCACTCATAACAGTTTAGTGGTTTTGCTCTCAGATTTGTGTTGATTTGAATGTGCAAAGTTGTTTATTCACTTCAAATCCGAGACTATTTATGAGGGTGAGTGAGATTGAGGTCGTTGAAAGATCCCCCTTCCAGGAATGCCCTTATCCCTTTCTAATTACCTCTCTCTCTCTCTCTCTATATATATATATGTCTATTTTATAGTGATACAGTGATTTTGACCAAGTAGAGGTAGATTATAGGTATTGAAAATACATGATACTCCCATGTGTTATGAAAAACTTGCATAAAACTTCTTTGTGAATTTTTATTGTATGCTTGTATTTTCATAAACTCTACATAGAATTCTTTTACTCCGTTAGTTGTCTAGCGCTATTAAATTTTAGTTAATATACCTAAATTAACCCTAAATTTGTACTAAAATAAAAATGTACAGGATAATTATGTCCAAAAATTAAAAAATACGAAGGGATTTGTGCAAAAGTTAAAGGGTGATTTACACTCAGACCTCCTCAGGTTTGGGCATATTACAAGAAATCCCCCGTTGTTAAAAAAATTATAGGGACACCCCCTCAGGTTTGTGCATATTACAAAAAATACCTTACGACGTTAAAAATGTACGAAATTTGATGACGTCAGCTATTTTTTTTTATTTTCCAAATTTACCCCTGGCCAAATATACCCACAGGGGTGTCTATGTAATAATATTATACCACAGGGGGTGTATTTGAAAGATTACAATAACTTCAGGGAGTTACTTATAGCCAACGGTCATATTTCAAAAAATGACCAATGGATGTTAATGTTGGCCATATATTTTGACTATAAATTTTATGGGGGTACTTATAGCTAGGGGTGGGCACGGGGCGGGTTTGGGGCGGGGTTGGGGTTAAAGATATGTGTATAATAAATTTCGGGATTGACACATTTCATCCCAAACCCGCCCCGTAATAATTCGGGTACCCGGAAGCGGGTACCCAAAATATTGCTGGACGGGACGGGATGGGATTACGGGTCCCATATTATTTTAAATCATTAATTATTCACGCACTTAACAACATTAAATTACAATATTTCGTGTAAATTTTTTTATGTATTAGACTAATAGTAGTAGTAATTTAATTTGTAGAGCAAACAAAAATCAAAAAAATATTCGGGTATTTTAAAAACGGGACGGGTCGGGTTTGGGTTACCCGAACCCAACGCCCACCCCTACTTATAGCTAATGGTCATATTTTAAAAAATGACCAATGGATGTTACTGTTGGCCATATATTTTGACTATAAATCAAAATGTTCACGTGTAGGGATAATACAACTTTAAATTTCGGCGCGCATCTGCAACCATTATGGGTGCATTCTTCACACACCATACGCATGAATATTTTGATTATCGATATTTTAAGCATCGTACACTACCACTTGAATTTGATGATGACATTATCAAATTTGTGGGATGAAATGCAAAAAATAAAAATAAAAACATTTGGACTACTATTTATTACTAAAATATGTGGCAAACAGTTACATCCATCGGCCATTTTTTAAAATATGATAGTTAGCTACAAGTAACTCCCCGAAGTTTTTGTAATCTTTCAAATACACCCTTGTGGTATAATATTATTACATAGACACCCCCTGTGGGTATATTTAGCCAGGGGTAAATTTGAAAAGTAAATTTTTTTAGCTGACGTCATCAAATTCCGTCTGTTTTTAACGCTTTAAGGGGTTTCTTGTAATATGCTCAAACCTGAGGGGGTCTGAGTGTAAATCACCCAAAGTTAAAAAATACAAACGATTTTTCTGCACAACCCTATAAAAAATTTGACAGAAATGGACAGACGGGGGATTCCATGCAAACCTTCCGAACATGCAAGAAGATTTGATACAATAAAAATATACCCGAAAAATTTTGTGCAAATTTATCATAATACAGGAAAGCATCGTCCATTTTTCCCTAAGTAATGGGTTGTTAAAATTCACCAGATGAATTAGGTCAAGTCTACTTACATAGTTTGGGTATAACTCAACCCCAAAAGCTAGATTGTGAGGTGAGGATTGTCCAATACCTTATAAAGTGGACTTAACTATAATTTTCAACCAATGTGGGACACTTAGTCTCAATACTCCCCCTTCACGTGTGAGCGGACTTAGTGTGTGGATGAAACAAGCTCAACACGCCACATATTAAAGCCCAATCTTGCGAATTGCGATATGTGGGCTCCAACACACGAATAAAGATCATCCAAACATTTGTTAACTGGACGAAGAATGACAACCCAAACTTTTGTTATCTGGGTGAAGTGTGTGGATGAAGAATAATCCCATCACGCGAACAATGAGGAGCCCATCACGGAATGAGGCGACCCACTTCAACTTGGGGCTCTGATATCATGTTAGAATTCACCACATGAATTGGGTCAAATCCATTTACATAACTTTGGTCTAACTCAACCTCAAAATCTAGCTTGTAAGGTGATGATTGCCCAAGACCTATTGTCCAAGATATTATAAGGTGAATATAACCATAATTTTCAATCCACGCGGGACATTTATTCTCAATATAAATAAAAAAAAAAGAATAAACAAAGGATAGGTCACCAAAAGCCAAAGCAAAATAAACAAAGGTCCAGGATTACATCCTTCAAGGTTCTAAGGCAAGGGTTCTGAGGGTCCATGATTAGTCTAGTGTAAGCTTGGACACCTGGTTTATCAAAAAAAAAAAATAACAAAGGTCGGCAAAATCCAAAGCAAAAGAAAAGAAGAGGAAAAACTACACTGCTTGAATATCCATTTAATTAATTCCCAATGACTAGACTTTCTTCAAAATCTTCAATTCAGGTGGCACATTTATTCTCAAAATAAACAAACAAAAGAATAAACAAAGGATATGTCACCGAAAGCCAAACAAAATGAACAAAGGTTTCCAAAAGCCAAAGCAAAGGAAAAGAAGAAGAAAAACTAAACTACTTGAATATCCATTTAATTAATTCCCATTGACTTGACTTTCTGCAAACGAAGTTTGGACACATTACCATATAAATTTTGGTTCTTTACTACATCTTCATTTCCTCACAAAACTAATCAACATATGAGCAAATAATAATCTAAAAAATGCCCCATGTATTATTGTTCATCTTCATCCTTACAATTCTAACACAAACATTCTCTGCTCCTCATTTCCAATACCAATCATGCTCGACGCCGAGAAATTGCAAAAATGGTCCAAACATAAGTTACCCATTCTACCTCACAAACCTCCAAGAATCCTATTGTGGGTACCCCGGATTCGGACTCAAATGCACCCAAGACGGATACCCACTTCTCCAATTACCCCAACACAATTTCATAGCCGAAAACATTTTCTATCACAACCAATCTCTTCGAGTTTATTATTCCTCTTTTTCGGGTACAACCCTTTCCTATCAAAATGGGTCTTATGGCATAAACGGGTACAACCGGTGTGTCCACTTACTCAGAAACACAACTTTTCCAACAGACGAATTCCATTTTGCTGATTCTGTAACAAGTCTTCATTTAATGGGAAATTGCAGTGGAAATTTGTCGAGTGTAAATCGATTTGGGAATACGGTTATTTGTAATGGGACAAATAGACCTGTGGCCATATTTGGTGACGATGAGAACTTGAGGAATGCAATGGAAAATTGCGCTACACATGTTGTGGCGCCGGTGGAAGGAGGGGGGAATATTTTTGTGGCGTTGAGAAGAGGGATTGTGTTGAGTTATACTTCAGGCCGTGATTGTGGCGTTTGTGAAATTAGTGGCGGAAAATGTGGATTTGATGCGGACAGTTTTAGTTTCAGGTGTTTCTGTCATGATGGGCCTTATCCAACGCTGTGTTTGCCAAGTAAGCTTTGAATTTTAGCTATGTTTAGGCAATGGGTTAATTATCTTTTACTCCTATGTTATAAGGGATGTAATTGATCCAAGCAGTGTCGAACGATATACTGTTCAAGCTTGGTTTGAATTTTATCGAGCTTGAAATTTGGTGTTTGAGCTTTGGTTTGATTGTTAAACGAACCGAGCTCAAACGAGCTTTTATCGAACGAGCTCAAGCCGAGTATCGAGTAGCTTGATATTTTACATATATATTATCAATTTTTAACTTATTGAGTCGAACTTGAAAAGTTATCGAAAGAAAAATTGATATATATTCAAGCTTGTTTGATAAGTGTGAAAAACCTAGCTCAAACGAACTTTTATCGAACTAGCTCTAATCGAGTATCAAGTAGCATGGTTTGATTTTCAGCCCTATCTATGATATGCATATTGTTAGTAGTTACTCTTCTTTGATTTGGAAAAGAACATTTTATCCCATTATGAAAGTATTATGTGTTACTCGTCCGAAAATGAATGTGAGAGTGAAAAGAGTTTCTTAAAAAAAATAAAATTATCATTTCACGTGAAGTAATATCAGGAGTAAAGTGGTATATATAACACAAAGTGGTAAACTAGTATATATAAAATATAACGGGACGGGTAAACTGATATATATATATATATATATATATATATATACTAGAAAAGTACACGTGCGTTGCACGTGATTAACTAATTTCTTAAGTTAGTTGAATCATATAATAATTTTTTATCATATTATGGTCTTAATGACACACCACATAATTTTTTGACTAAATCACTTTAATTATTACTTTGCTGTTACAAATAATCTAAAGTTGTTATCCTGAATACCTTAAATCAAAACTTGAAAATAAAAAACGAACTATAATTACTAAGTATTTCTAACCTAGAATTACATGTCTACATACTATAATTCTAAAACTAACATTTGAACGAACGGACAATATCAATTTTTTTCTCCCTTGACCTTGATATTTCCATCTAAACAACTTTTTCCATCTAAACAAGTTTTCACATGTTTAACCCATTTTTTTAATCGATTTCACCAGTTTTGTCGGTTACACCTGTTTTTTTTTACTGAGTTCACAATTTTAAATTACTTGTCTAATCTAGTTTTTTAACAATTTAACTCGTTTTTACTAGTTTTCCTCAATTTTGTCGAGATTTAACCCGCTTCTGCACTAAGTTTACCAATTTTTTGTTAGTTTAACATGTTCTTTCATCAATTTCATTTGCTTTTACATTGAGTTTACCATTTCTTTTTATGTTATTTAATCGGTTCTTTCGTCGATTTCACCTTTTTTTGTGGTTTATCCCATTTGTTAATCAATTCACGCATTCTCTCCGGTTTAATAGTCAATTTTGCTTTTTTTATGATTTAACCTATTTTAACGACTATTTCACATTTTTTGTCGATTTAACTTGGTTTTTTTGTTGTTGTTCTTTTATTGATTTGACCCATTTTTTATTATCCCGTGTTTAGTTGATATCATTCATTTTTTACCGGGTTACCCGTGTTTTATCGATTTATCCCGTTAGTTTATTGATTTTACCATTTTTTTACTGCTTTAACTCGTTTTTCTACAATCTAACCTATTTTTCCTTTTTTTTTTTTTTTTTTTACCATTTTTATCATTTATTTTTTAATCAAAATTTACCTGTTTTCACCAGTTTTAACCATTTTTTTGTTTTGACTTAAGCTAATTATAAGTTATTCAGTTAACTAAATAGTACTTTATTTTAATCATACAACACAAATGTGGCATTTTTTCAAGCTTCTTTATTGGTTTTTAGGTTATTTGATAATTGATAATTTCTTAAGAATTGTACAAAGAAGTATCGATTGCACTTTTTTTTTATGTTAACCCGTTCTTTGACCGATTTCATCCGTTTTTGTGTTTTATCTCATTTGTTAATTAATTCACATATTCTCTTCGGTTTAACCTAATTTTAGTCTATTTTACCTATTCTTTTGCTAAATTTAACTAATTTTGTTCTTGTTATTTTATCGATTTGATCCCCCTCCCTTTTTTTTGTTATCTCATGTTTAGCCAATATCATTCATTTTTTACCAGTTACCCGTTTTCTGCTGGTCACCTTTTCTTTTTTCTTTAACTCGTTTTTCTTCTATATAACATATATTCCCATTGATTTTACCAGTTTTTATCATATATATTTTTATCGACTTTTACCCGTTTTCACCAATTTTAACCATTCTATGTTTTTGACTTATTATGGTTTAAACCAATTATAAGTTCTTCGGTTACTAAATAGTACTTTTTTTTATTTAAATATCCCGAAGGTGGACTTTTTTATTAGGTTCTTCAATTTTTTTGAGCTTCTTTGATAAGTCATAATTTCTTAAGAATTTTCCAAATAAATATCGATTATACATGCTTTTACATTGAGTTTATCATTTATTTTTTGTTATTTTAGGCCGTTCTTTCACTGATTTCACTCGTTTTTTGTGGTATGTCACATTTCTTAATCAATCCATTCATTCTCTCTAGTTTAACCCAGTTTTAATCTGATTATACTTATTCATTTACTGATAATCAATTCACTCATTCTCTCTGGCTTAACCCAATTTTAATCTGATTATACTATTCTTTTGCTGATTTAACCTATTTTCTCACGTATTTCACCTTTTTGCCTATTTACTCTTTTTTTTGGTCTTTTTTTTTTATCTATTTGATCCCTATTTTTTTGTTATTCCGTGTTTAGCCGATATCATTCATTTTTTTTATCAGTTTTTTATGTTTTGACTCTTTTGGCTTAAGTCAATAATATATTTTTTTAGTTAAACTAAATAATTTTCTTTATTCATGCAACACAAATGTGGCATTTTTTTGAGGATTTTTAATAAGTGATAACTTTGTAAGAACTTTCCAAAGAAAATTTCGAAGAAATATAAAGTAATAGTTTTTTTTAAGTTTTTATTTTTATTTTTCATCTATTAATATTTTAATGAGTTGTAAAACATTAAAAGATAATTATAATAAGATTGATGTAGGAGAAACTTCTTGTCTAATTATACTTTTAGGATTATTTTATTTTACCTTTTTGCCATAAAATTAAATATTACAACATAATTTAAATAGGGGTATATTAGTCTTCACAAAAAAAAGAAAAAAATTTCTTCGCCAAACTCGTACTTTTATATGTATAAAAATATCTAATATATATAGATATAGATAGATAGATAGATATATATAGAATAAGTTAAACTGAAAAAAAATTTAGGATGGAAATAGAATCTCGTTGCCTAATGTTTATTTTATTGATCAATATTTACCGTAGGAAAAAATCCATCGCAAAGTCTAACTTTGGGAGGAGTTAACGGCCACGTACGCAGCAATTGACATTTTTGGTCGAGTTTTTTACTTTACTACTAAAATTAATATATGATATTCAATTATGGTACCAAATGTACAATTTTATATACTAGCTATGATACTACAAACGCATACCCCTTATTATATCTTTTCTATCTTTCTTACAATACATGGTTCGAATGAGATAATATTATACTTAATTTATAGTGTCTTATAATATGTGCGCATTAGTTAAATAAAATAAGTTTCCATGTAGTAGCCAAGTTAATAAGCCGTGTTTAAGTTTTATTGCCTTGAGTACAATGAGAGATACATATAAGGAGTTAACGGCAATTTACCCATGATATGCATAATGTTCAATTTATCTCCTTTTAATTTAGAAAAAAAACAATTTACCTTTTATAATTTCATAAAAGTTTTACACTGCATCTCTGACATTTTTAAACTTGTTAAAAATACGAATCAACAAAATTACCCCTTTTTATGTACTATACTTTAACCCAATGAACTTATAAACGTAGCACTTCACCTCCCCCCCCCCCCCCCCCCCCCCCCCAAACCCAGGCCCCTACCCCCCCCCCCCCCCCCAAAACCCAGGGTACTTTTATCTTTTTACACAACATTTTTCATCCACACTTTCAATTTCGGCTAGTGTGTTATCCGTTAGGAAAAGGTAAATTGCTTCTTTAAAAAATTCATAGAGGAATAAAGTGCTATTTTTCAAATCACAGGGGAGTAAATTGACATTAGGTTCTAAGACATTGGTATCATGTTGGCTACTACATACTATTGTGCATTAATACAAAGTCCTTTTCATCTTTTACTTGTACTCTATTAAATTTGTGTCTAGACCTCATCTTTTGTTGACATTAAGTTCTAAGACATTGGTATCAGATCTGACCTCATCTTTTGTTGACGATTATTGTTACAGAAGGAAGTACATCAAAACTAATGTTAATAGTAGGTAAAATTCTCAACATTATAATGGAATTTTTTGTTGATGATTTTGTTTAGAGAGATTTGCATTTGTGGTACCAAACTATATGTCGATTCTCACATCGGCCTTGGTTTTTATGGTACCACAAGTGAGAATCGACATATAGTTTGGTACCACAAGTACCAATCTCTCATTTTGTTTATGTTTCTCTCAACGGTGCTTAATTTATTTTTTACAGGCTTGGTTGTTTCCCTGGTGGTCACTTCCTTATTAATCGTATTCATTTTTATCAAAATAAAGAAAAGAGGCAAAACTCAAAGTCAAATGGAAATTGAACTCTTCTTGAAAAACAATGGAAATCTTGGTCCAAAAAGATACAAATATAGAAAGCTAAAGAAGATAACTAACTCATTCAAGGACATTTTAGGTAAAGGAGGATATGGAAGTGTGTATAGAGGAAAGTTAAAAGATGGTCGTCTTGTGGCAGTGAAAATCTTGAATGAATCGAAAGGAAATGGAGAAGACTTCTTGAATGAAGTTGCGAGTAGTAGTAGAACTTCTCATGTTAACATTGTCTCTCTTCTGGGATATTGTTTTGATGGTTCGAAAAGAGCTCTCATTTACGAGTTAATGCCTAATGGCTCTTTAGAGAAGTACATATCTAATAACTTAGAAGAAGATCGATTGGAATTTGAAAAGTTATTCAAAATTGCAGTTGGAATTGCTCGAGGGCTAGAATATTTACACCAAGGTTGCAATATGCAGATTTTACATTTTGATATAAAGCCTAACAATATTCTTTTAGATGAGGATTTGAACCCGAAAATAGCAGATTTTGGGCTTGCTAAATTGTGCCCCAGTCGATCAAGTAAAGTGTCTATGTTAGTGGCGAGAGGTACAATAGGGTACATTGCTCCGGAAGTATTTAACAGGACATTTGGACAAGTTTCACACAAATCGGATGTTTATAGCTACGGAATGATGGTTTTGGAAATGGTTGGAAAGAAAAACAAGAACAATGAATCGGTAGTTGAACGCTCGAGTGAGATTTATTTCCCGAATTATATTTACAAGGAGCTTGAAACAAATATTGAAAATGATGGCCTTGATGGGATTTTGAATGAAGATGAATGCCGATATGTGAAGAGAAAATTGGCAATTGTTGGCTTGTGGTGCATACAGACGGATCCGAGGGATCGACCGTCGATCGACAAGGTGGTTGAAATGTTAGAAGGAAAAGTTGAATCTTTGAAAGTCCCACCTAGGCCTTGCTTATCTTCTCCCATTAGAGTACCACAAAGTTTTTCTACTTCTGAATCAATATATAGCCATTGATTTTGGGATATGAAAATTTGGAATGAATTTTCATTGTGCATGTATTTGTGTGGGAAAAGCATATCTAGCATATTGAATTTAATAAAATTTGATTTTACAATAATTGATTCTGATAATTTTTTTTTTTAGAAAAACGATAGATATATTAATCAAGGACCTTAACAACTATAATCTGCCTCATATGTTCTGGCAATTGGAGTTGCTGATCAAACTCTTGAAAAATGTTGATTACTTGTGTGAAATGTAAATTGGAAATGGGTTGCTTGCCCAAATAGACTAACCCGATCCAATTACATAATCTAAATTTGAAAAAGGTTAGCACACGGCTGTCCTCTTCCTACTTAGTGCAAAAAATAAATAAATATATAAATAATACTGGGGTTAATCTATTAATCTTAGCAGAAACACTGTAAAAGAACAAAAAAAGTTCATTATATGGCTCATTAGTGTATTAAATGGATCATGGTTAGAGGGTTGATCTACGGAGATTATTCAATCTCATAATATCAATATTGTTATTTTGGGCATTTGGATTGTGAAAAACATGTTATTTCAATACATAACATGGTTTTGGATCGGGTGCACCAAAACATGGTTTTGAATCGGGTGCACCAAAACATGGAGAAGAATATGAAAATGTAAATGGTTTAACAATGATATTGGGTCCATATCAAAAGGAATTCTTTTCGGGGGAAATAATGTGCCTACCCCGGTGGATTCAATCCACTGGGGTGTTGGATGAGCGACAAGTGTATATGAAATGACAAATTTTTGTCCTCTAATGCACATGTATTTATCATCCAACCCCTATGGATATAATCAACCGTTGTAGGATGATTGTAACCCTTTCCGGGTAACCTACTTCCAAAATAATAGGGCATTAAAACTTTAAATATCATAGAGAAAATAATAGGGCATTAGATAAAATATTGTGAAATGATGAGCCTTTCGGCCTTGAATCTACACATAACGTTAATGATTTTTCATTTGAAGAATCCGCAATGGCGCATAAACTTTTTATTAGGTCCCTTGGCCAAACAGTTATTTCCTGAAACTACATAACTACAAATCATCATTCTCCTCCTCCAATTACACTACTAGAAAAAATCGAAATACCAACCGAGATTCCGACCGATTTTGGGAAAAATCGATCGGAAAAACGTGATTCCGACCGATTTGGTTGGAAAAAACTGGGTCGGAATCGATTTCCGACCGGTTCAAATTCCAACCGAAATTTCGACCGGAAAATAATTCCGACCGATTTTTTTTTTCTAAATTCCAACCAATTTTTTTCGGTTGGAATTTTTGGAAAAAAAAATTAAATGTAATCACTAGTTTTCTAATTTAAATACCTTTAAAAAATAAACTTTTAGGTGTTCTCGACTAACTTAAGGTACAAACTCCAAAGCACAAGGCATGGCACAATACTCAAATTCCCTGAAGGGCATAACCAAAATTCATCCAAAGAGTCATTTTAGCAATTCACTAGAACACTCATAAAACATAGATTGCAACCACAAATTCTGTCATTACCACATAAATTAGTGCACTAATATTTCCACCTAATGCTACTAAAATAACAACTTTTTTTTTCTGTTTCATGTTTCAATATCAACACAAGAAATATAATTAAACGTGGAATTAAGAAAAAGGATAGATTTAATACCCGTAATAACAACTGCAAGTTTTTCGATTTCTTCTAGTGATGGAACAATGCCAGGACCACAATCAGCAAACACATCATTGCATGTTTCATAATGCTTTTGAACTGGAGACAATTTATTTTGTCTCCTCCTCTTATTCTTCTTCGATTCGTTACTCACCTTACCATTTGCATCCAAAATAAATATATCAAGAGATGTTAAAACTCAAAACCATAACAAGAATTTTCATATAAAAAAATACATACACCCAAAAGGATTTCTACTACAATTTAACGTTGATTAACACGGTTGGGTATTACCTAACATAATCACAACAATGCACAAGTAATTCTTCATTGATGAGGGAAGTCATAGATATATTAAAAGGTCAAATAGTTCAATCCCAAAATTAGGCCTAATTTAATTTTCAATTTAATAAAAAAATAAAGCCCTAATTCAAACCCTATATATATAAGTCAAGCTCAAATTCAAGTTTGGAGTAAAATTTATCTAATCTATAAAAAAATCTAACAATTTCTACTTATTTGGAGAAGAAAACATGGTTTTGATTTATACTATGTATCAATTAAAATAGTACATATATACCTCTATTTCTAGACTAGAAGAAGAAGAAGAAATGAGTGATGAGGTGGTGCGGCAGTGGTACAACGGCGGTGGTGGTGGTCGGTCCGAAGTGAGGCTGTGGTGGTGGTCGTGGTCCGCGCGGAGAAGAAGAGAAGAGTGAAGGAGAATTGTTTTTTGGGTTGTGAAGAAGAAGGGCTTGTGCCCTTTGTTTTAATTCAAAATATTCCAACCGATTTTATAAATCGGTCGGAATATAAACCGGTTTTAGTATAATTCAAAAACATTCCGACTGATTTTATACATCGGTCGGAATTTTAACCAGTTTGGAAAACTGGTTCTCATTCAACTAAAGTCATTTTTATTCCTAAATAAATAATAATTGAAATTCCGACCGATTTTTAAAATCGATCGGAAACCGACAATTTTTTTTTAAATAAAGTATTCCGACCGATTTCCAAATCGGTTGGAATAATAAATGAAATTCCGACCGATTTTAACCGACATTTATTTAATTTATTTTTTTTAAATACCTTATTCCGACCGATTTCATGAAAAATACCCTCTCGGGATTTTCCACGCTTGCAATTTATCCCCTGTAAAATACATATTGTTTAATTTATCTCCCTGTAATTTGAAAAAGAGCACTTTACCCCATGTGAAAATTTTAAAGAAGCAATTTACTTCCTTAAGCCAGAGAGTCTATCTCCCTTGCCAAATTTGAGAGTGGCATTCAAAGTGTTTTTGTAATATAGGGGGGAGGGGAGGGAGTGTCACATTTATCAAAATACAGGGGCATAAATTGTCATATTTATCATAACATAGGGGGTAAACTGTCACATTATCATAAAACTGGGGGGGGGAAGGGTAAAGTGTCACATATAAAAACGTTAGGGATGCGGTATGAAACTTTTATAAGATTATATGAGAATAAAGTGCTCTTTGATATATGTTACACAACATTACTGCTAAAAAAAACGAAAGATGCTTAGACGATGTCAAAATCCGTCTAAAGTGTGACATTACTGTTGGGGTTTAACAATCTGTGTAACAGAAATATACTCGTTTTATATTTCTTATAATAACTATAACGATAATATAGTTTACAAAACTAATATAGTATATATTATTATATTCAGAAAATTTTAACAAATAAAAGTAGTGGAGTAGAAATTTAACTATGAAATAAATAATAATATTTCAATTTGAATTTTAAGTACATGCAGTAACTTGGTTTTGAAAAGTTGAAGTAATTGAAATGACTATAATAGAATAAACTAATCAATGTTCTTAAACAATTATATATAGACAGAAAATAGTATACGGAACTAAATTCGGGATTGCTATGGGCAGTTCAGCCTTGGCTAAACTGCCCATAGTTCACCATACATTGTTTGCCATGTGGCAAACAACTTACCTATAACCGGATATATATTTATACTACACCAAATGCGAAATTACTTCAATACCCTCTTCTTCTTCTTCTTCTTCCCTTCTTAAAACAGAGGAGTCTGCCAATTAATCAATCTTCAAATTTAAGCAAAAAACACCTGAAATTAAACACTACGAACCAAAACAAGCAATGTAGAACAAGAATCAAGAACAAAAACACTCAAAAAACCGCTAGATTCGAAGAACCCGAAATCTGATTTGAAGCCCAATTTGCAAAATTCAACAAGAGCTGCTGTTAATTGCGTAGGAAATAGGCTGTAATCAAACCTCCGAACAAAAATAAGAAGATTCCTCAAGAAATCCGAACCAATTTTGAATGGAATTCACGGCCCGTTTAAGTTCTTGAGGGCCCGAACCTCTGAATCACTTAAATGAACACGGCAAACAGCAATTAAACACTCCAGGAGTGTTTTCCAATCAAAATCGAACAGAAATCTCACGGCCCGTTCAAGTTCTTCACTTGCCGAATTAAATTCCAGCTCAATTAGTGTATGTAATGCGAAATTAACTTCGGAAACACTCTACCCAGGCCCTAGAGAAGAGTAAACAAGCAGCAATTGTCTCTATGTGAAGAATTTTAATTGTCAAAAGATTTTATATGATTTTTAATTAAAACTTCAGATTCATACTAGAACCACGACAATTCAATAAAAAATCATAAGCTAAGCCAAAGATTCCCTGAGTAAGAACCATTGGATCATCATGAATTATATAAAATGACGAAAAAAAAAAGAAAAATCTTTCTTTTTTTTTCAAACCGTTTGAAATTTTTTTTGGAGTCCCGGACACGAGGTCAAATATTAAGTATGAATCATAGTTCAAAAATTTCTTAATCTAGTTCTTATATTTCGTGTTCCAGATACTCGAATAAATATCTGACGAAGTAGAACCATCTCTATCAAGGTGACAGACATATTATCTGTACTATCAATAGAATCAATTATAACAAATCACACACTCATATTCCGGAAATACAGAAAGAAATAAATTCCACGATCGAACTACCAAAATCAAATAGGCCAGAACTCTGAATTCTAACTGATTGATTTTTTATTCAAAAGATAAGACTTTGTGATTCTTATAGATTTAATTTATTGAAATTCCATCCAATAAAACAGAAGAATTATAAATCTCCAAAATAATAGATAGAAATACCGCAAATACGTCTATCGAATCATTGCAATTGATGTTCGATCCCGAAGAGAAGGAAAAGATCTTAGAAAGGTGGGGTTTTATGATCCAATGAAGAATCAAACTTATTTAAATGTTCATGCTATTCTATATTTCCTTAAAAAAGGTGCTCAACCCACAGGATCTGTTCAGAATCTTTTAAAGAAAGCGGAAGTTTTTAACGAACTTCCGTCTAATCAAACAAAATTCAATTAAAGAAATACCGAGGGGGGTAGCAACTTGTCTAGAAATTTGTAGAATTTTTCTCTACTTGTTGTTTGATTCCCCCCCCCCCTCTTTTTTTTTTCAATTTTTCCATTTATATTCTAATATAAATAGAAAATATATTTTTTATATCTATATCTAGATTAGATATGTAGGGTTAGGGTTAGGGTTTGCAATTTCGTAGAGACAATTTTATATTCTTTTAATTTCACTTTCGGAAGAATATAGCAGCAGGTTGTTATTATAAAATGGATTTTAATTGTTAATAATATATAAAATGGATCATTTAATCAAAATTCACTTTATCATTTTGACGTAGAGATAATTCACTTTCGGAAGAGACCACGTGAAGAATTTTAATTGTCAAAAGAATTAAAGATTTTATGTTATTAATATATATTATTAACAAGGAGGGGCAAATGTGTAAGTTCAACAATTGTGACTTGCTATATTCAACTGGGTCAACAGGTGACATTTTTATTATTAAAAAAATAAAGCAGTTCATTTTTGTGGAACACAGTTTTCCACAAGTTGAACTGCTTTTAGAAGCCCCCAACTTACTATACCATATTGGTTGAGTAACAAAGTTTTTTTTTTTTAGGTTCTTTAATAATTGATCATTTCTTAAGAATTGTCCAAAGAAATATCGATTGCACCCGCTTTTATACTGAGTTTATCATTTATTTTTTGATATTTTAACATGTTATTTGATCAATTTTATCCGTTTTTGTGTTTTATCTATTTGTTAATCAATTCACCTATTCTCTCTGGTTTAACCCAATTTTAACCGATTTTACATATTCTTATGCTGATTCAACCCATCTTCTCACCTACTTCACCTTTTTTTTTTGCCAGTTTAACTCATTTTTTATTTTTATTATTTTATTGGTTTGATCCCCTCTTTTTTTTGTTATCCCATATTTAGCCAATATCATTTGTTTTTGCTAGTTACCCATTTTTTTACGACTTATCCCGTTGTTTTATCAATTGCACCAATTTTTTTCTTTAACTCATTTTTCTTCTATCTAACCCATTATTCCATTGATTTACCCATTTTTTTTATCATATATATTTTTAATTTAATTTTACCCGTTTTCACCAATTTTAACAATTCTATGTTTTGACTTATTTTGGCTTAAGCCAAATCATATGT
Organism: Penstemon davidsonii; assembly: GCA_034814905.1. Classification (NCBI taxonomy): domain Eukaryota; kingdom Viridiplantae; phylum Streptophyta; class Magnoliopsida; order Lamiales; family Plantaginaceae; genus Penstemon; species Penstemon davidsonii. The sequence continues at coordinate 15,283,109 of JAYDYQ010002688.1, forward strand.
TTTTCAATTAACTAAATAGTACTATTTTTTATTATTCTTTTAGCCCGAAGGTGGTTTTTAAGTTATTTAATAAGAGATAATTTCTTAAGAACTTAAAAAAAAAATTATCGATTTTACTTGTTTTTACATTGAGTTTATCATTTTTATTTTTTTCTTTATTTGAACTCGTTTTTTCACCGATTTCATCCGTTTTTTATGTGGTTTATCTCCTTTATTAATCAATCCATCCATTCTCTCTAGTTTACCCAATTTTAGTCAATTTTCACATTTGTTAATCAATTCACTCATTCTCTGCGATTTTACATAATTTTAGTTGATTTTACATATTCTTTTGCTTATTTAACAAATTTTCTCACATATTTCACTTTTTTTTTTTTGCTAACTAAATCATTTTTTTTGTTCTTGTTCTTTTAGCGATTTGATCCTTTTTTGTTATTCCACGTTTATCTGATGTCATTCATATGTTCACCGATTTTACCCATTTTTTTTCCGGTTAACCTTTTTGTTTTATCAATTGCACCGTTTTTTTTTTTTTTTGCTTTAACTCGTTTTTCTTTCTATCTAACCCATTTTTCCATTGATTTAACCATTTTCATCATATATTTTTAATCTAATTTTACATGTTGCTGGATTGAACAATTTCTATGTTTTGACTTTTTATGTCTTAAGCCAATTATTCATTTTTTAGTTAACTAAATAGTATCTTTTTCTTATTCATGTAGCACGAATGTGGCATAATTTTTTTTGAGGTTCTTTAATAAGTGATAACTTCTTAAGAACTTTTCGAAGAAATTTTTGAAGAAATATAGAGTAAAATTTCTAATATTTTTTTTTACCATTAATAATTTAATGAGTTGTAAAACTTTAAAAGATAATTATAAGGTTGATGTAGGAGAGACTTCTTGTCTAATTATACTTCTAGGATTCTTTCTTTTACTTTTTTCCCATAGAATTAAATATCATAACATAATTAAAATAAGAGTATATTAGTCTTTACAAAAAAGGGAAGAAATTTCATTTATCAACTCGTACTTTTATATGTATAATATAATAAAAATAATATAGAATATAGATATAGATTAATGAGGTTTAATTGATAAAGAAAGACACAAATTAATTCCTTATTAAAGTTTATTGGGCCGATGAACTTAAGGAAAGAAGACAATTCAAAATTAAATAACTACTTTCTCTCTTCCATATTTCTTGAGATATAATAGTATTAATAACACTAAAAAAAATCCCAAAATTCTTGTTTGGGGGGGTGGGGGGGGCATGGGGCATGGCCCCCAAAAAGGGGATGCATTCGTCCTTGTTAATCGCGTCAGATACACTAAATGAAGTATTCGATCCATATATCCGGTTATTTAATTTAAATTTTCTGACGTGGCACGTGACATGTCGTATACACGTCAGACGAGGATCCAAAGAGCATCGTTCCCAGAAATATCCAATTATAATCTTTTAGTATATGTGTATGTAACAATCTGTCAGATAGCCAATATAAATTATTTAGATAGCCAATATGAATTATTCAGTATTGTACTTTCTTTATTCCTAAATACATATCGTTTTAGAATTCCAAGAGAAACTTAAATTCTCTTTTGACAATTTTTCCTTTTCTCATTAATGACAATATGGGAAGTTACAAATTCTTTTATTTCTTTTTCAAGGGTAATTTTGTACTATAAAACTTTTAATCTCCTAAAATTTAGATAATTAATAGTTTTCTTAATCCTCGTGCAGTAACAACTTAAACTACGTTTATTTAGGAATAGATGGAGTATAACTGTGTAAGTTAAGCATCGAAAATAGAAATAGCGTAGCTATTGCTCGAAATTAAAGACTTCACTTTCTATATCTTAGAATAATTCAATACATAACAAGTAATTAGTTTTTGTTATGAAATTAAAAGAATAACAAGTAAGAACTAAAATGTAAGTGTAGAGAAGAAAGTGAAGGAGGGAGAGAATTTTATTCATTCTTATACATCTCAAGAATACATTACAATGATCTCTATTTATAGGTCTAGATTAGAACTCAAAAGTCAATAGTTAATAATTACATCATAAGTTACAAGTCTTGTAATATGGTATCTTCAAGACGATCTTTAGGATATGAGTTGCAATACCTTTCAAATGGCTAAAGAACTTCTATGGACATCCACAAATTAACCATATTTTATAACATGAAGGTATTGGGAGTTGTGACATCCCCAATAAAAAGAATATCGTGAAGTCCTACCTATCATGACGAGAGAATTTCACTTTTGATACCATAATTTACCCTACTTTAAGTGTATAGTACCATAAATTTTTCATCCGGCATATTGAATACCATTACTTAACAATCACTAACACATTTGGTACTTTCGTCCAACAATTGACGGAAGTTCAATTTTGGACGGAAATAGATGGAAAATCTCCAAAATTGGTCCCATAATTAAAGCTCACTGGCAAAGTTTGCCCCAAATATTTTCGGAAATGGAAAATTTACCCCACAATTTACATGTTTGAAACATTTCAGTCCCAATTACAAAAATAGTTAAATTATTAATCATTATTTAATAAATCATATATGTTATTATTAATCTTTTAAACTAATTAGAATTTCTATATAATATATATAACTTAAATAATATTTTATTAAAATCTGGATTTTTTTTTGGTTAAAAATTATATAAGTTTAAATTTTTTAAATTTTGTAAAATTATAAAAAAAACCTTCTTCCTCACGAATGGCCTCGGGTCTCCGGTGACTTTTTATTGAAATTGATTGAGGGCTTTTGTTACTCGTATCGTGGCGCACTCGTACTTATAGTGATCTCTTCAAACCGTTGAGTAATAAGTTCGAATTTCGAGTTGCAATTTCTGAATCACGTAAGGTTAGATTTTTGAAATTCAAACCTTGATCTCTCCCTTGATTCTCAATTAAACTTCGTGATTCTTGTTGCTATGGCTTCCCCTTACTGTAGGCAACATTTCTCATGGGTTAATTGCGGCGGCTGTGGACGGTGGAGCTCCGTCCAAGGGGCGGCGCGATTCGGGGATAAAGCCTAAATTTTTGGTTTTTCAATGCTGCTACGCGGATTTGTTGCTGGCTTTCATCTTTTGTTTGGTTCTTGATTTCGTTTGCCGCTGATTTATGTAATTTTAAAAGGATTTTTTTTTCCAGATTTTATATAAAATATTATTTAATTTATATATATTATATGTAAAATCTAGTAAGTTTAAATTTTTTGTTAATTTAAAAACTCTAATAAGTTTAATAGATATTTATTTTTTCAGATATTAATTAAAAGAACATTTAATGCACGTATATTGTATATAAAATCTAAATATAATGTCTAATGAGCTTAAAATATTTAATAATATAAATTTATTAAATACTATTAATAATTTAACTATTTTTGCATTTGGGACTGAAATGCTCCAAACATGTAAATTGTGGGGTAAATTTGCCTGTCTAAAAATATGTTGGGCAAACTTTGCCATCAAGCTTTAATTATGGGACCAATTTTTGCAAATTTTCCATCCATTTTCCGTCCAAAATTGGGAATTCTGTCAATTATTGGACGGAAGTACCAAATGTGTAACTGACCTTTAAGTAGTGGTATGAAATGTATCGAATAAAAAACTTATGGTACCATACCCTTAAAGTATGGTAACTTATAGTACCAAAAGTGAAATTCTCTCCTATCATGACACAGTAAATTTTTACAAACTTCATATTTGCATCTATATAACAACATTTAATCTCGCATTAATACTTAACCAAGAAAAAATGGGGGATCAATGAGAAAGAATAGTTATGATGTCTAATAGACAGCCACAAGCTATGAATCACGGACCAAGAGATCATTGCTCGACGACACGCTTTGGGATCAAGACAGGGATTTTCAGCACCTCAGGCAGATAAAATAAAATAAAAATATAAATGACAATTGTATATAAAGCAAAGCACATTATTATTTATCCAAGCACGAGATGAGGAAAGAGCAAATTTTATTAAATTGGTCAATTTTCGTATCAAAATAAAATGTCATTCGCAATATTGAGCGTGTATTCAACGCACCGCCGAGAAAAAGACAAACCACTCATTATTTTTCACAAAAAAGTAATATGATTGTGTTCATATCATGAAAGTTTAAACTGTCCTTTAAACGTAACACTTGATAACCTGCAAATTTTTCCTATAAACATATCTCTAGATACATTCAAATCAAATGATGTTTGAGTAAATTGACCAATTAAATTAAATCATGAAAAAAAGACATTAGACAACCAACTAATTTCATTGTGGTGGGTCAATAAAAAATAGGTTTATACACAATTTCGTTTCCATTTAATTGACTTAGCAAGGCTTTGTACGGGAAAAGTTTTATCCAAGTCTTGTTTGGCCCAACCCATTCAATCACAAAGTAAGTGTAGCAAGTGTATTACACTTGCTTAGTGATTGGTCACTATCCTGAGAGTTACATCCAATCCCAAAGCAACTATATTGCACTTACTATGTAGTTAGTTTGGGTTCGACCAAACTTGGTAGGAGTAAAAATTCTACAAATATAAAATGTTGACACTTTGCACCCTAAAAATATAAAAATTTTAGCACATTCTACCCCGATGCAAAAAAATTAGCATTGTGCACCTTAGAAATATAATTTTAGACATGTTGCACCCTAATGTTTTCCTTTGAAAAATGCCCCTGAATGTCAATATAGGAATAATTCTCAAAAAAAAAAAACAAAATCGAACAAAGGAAAAGAAATATTTTTATTTCGAGTGCAATCACAAATATAATCATATTTTTTTTTCTTTTTGGCAATTTATATGTACATTGTCCTTAAAGTGACACTGATTTGCATCAATTGTGATATTCATACAAAATTATACAATAGATAGAAGTTTTATATTTTTGTTTCCAAAAAATTTCTAAACTATATACTCTCAAATCTATAATCAGGGACGGATCCAGGAATAGAGTCTTGGGGGGCCGAACTTAACTACCGTTATTTTTTGTTTTAATAGTGATTTTCAAATTAACTTCTTTACATAATTCTAGAAATTTTTTGTTATTTCAATTCATTACATTTTATGAAGATAATTTTGCTATGTCATTAGGATTTAAGGTTCCAAATTTTTAACATACTTTGATTGATAAAATGCATTAATCATGGTTGATTTTCTCATAATTTTGAGTTTATATAATTAATAATTCACCATCTATAGTATAACAAATAAACTAGTACCAATGCATTATTACACTTTTGTAATTTAGGCAATAAACATCAACTATAACGAGTCAAATTCATTTTATAATTGGACTATATATTAATACTAAGATATAGTTTGTATTACTAACTTATATAGAAATGATACATATATATAGCATAAATACATTTTAAAAATCTGCCACCCCAAAAAAAAAAAAAAAAAAAATAGGCTAAATCCGTCCATGTCTATAATTATTATGTACTAGCATGTCAAATTTAGGAATTACAGAAGGAAAAAAGAGTTCTTACCTAATTACTAATAGCTAAGTAATTTGGTTAAAATAAAAAAAGTGTGCCAAATTTTAAGTCAGGGTGAAAAGTGCACTTTGTACCCTGGAAATGTATCAATTTATCACTTTGCACCCTCGAAAAAATTAATCCCATTTTACACCCTCAAAACATATATTATCTTTCAATTTGCACCTGGGTGAATTTCAAGCCAAAAAAAGGAGTATTTTGTCACTCCCTTAAAAAATCAACATATATTTCCTCCAAAATATAATAGTGTGAGATTCATGTGTAATTAATAGGACTGTCAATTGAGTCGGGCCTACCCGAAGCACGATGGCTTGACCCGATTAAAATTGGCTCGAACCCGAATATTTGTGAGCCGGGCCGAGTTTGATCCTTTATATTAAACTCGATCAATTTATGAGCTGAACTTGAGCCTAACACGGCTCAGCCCGAATAAAGCCCGAACATATTATTATTTTAAATATTACGATTAATTAGTTTTATTGTAGTTATAGTTACTAATTACTGTTTTTATTTTGAAACAAGTAAACTTTACAAAAACTTATAAATTAAACTCACATATATGTTAGTATATCAATTACGTACTAAGGCCAAAACTCAAGGGAAAAAAGTTTAATGGAAGATAAAAAAAAAGAAGACAAAAGTTAACACAAAGGGCCAATAAATTGTAGTCTTGAGTCTTTAAAACTCTACTTCTTGTTTATATAGATCAAACGTATCTTTAAAAATGTGGACAAATAACTCGATCTCCCACCCCCCCCCCCCCCCCCCCCCCCCCACCCCCCCCCCCCCCCCCCCCAACCCCCCCCCCCCCCCACCCCCCCCCCCCCCCACCCCCCCCCCCCCCCACCCCCCCCCCCCCCCACCCCCCCCCCCCCCCACCCCCCCCCCCCCCCACCCCCCCCCCCCCCCACCCCCCCCCCCCCCCACCCCCCCCCCCCCCCACCCCCCCCCCCCCCCACCCCCCCCCCCCCCCACCCCCCCCCCCCCCCACCCCCCCCCCCCCCCACCCCCCCCCCCCCCCACCCCCCCCCCCCCCCACCCCCCCCCCCCCCCACCCCCCCCCCCCCCCACCCCCCCCCCCCCCCACCCCCCCCCCCCCCCACCCCCCCCCCCCCCCACCCCCCCCCCCCCCCACCCCCCCCCCCCCCCACCCCCCCCCCCCCCCACCCCCCCCCCCCCCCACCCCCCCCCCCCCCCACCCCCCCCCCCCCCCACCCCCCCCCCCCCCCACCCCCCCCCCCCCCCAACCAAACGTGAGGAGGTCCAAACAAAATTATTTAACGAGCAGCAATAAAATTTAAGAGCTTTGCTAAAAAACAACTTGAGCGTTCGTGCAGCAATTTGTCGTTCACTTTCTCCCCTTTTCCATACAATTTGGAAACCATTACGGAGACACAATCCAGATCGAATCCCTCAGAATTTATCCATTATTTGCTGGTGAATTAGTTTTCTTCTGAATGTCGTTTCTCCTCCAAATATAGTTTTAGCAATGTCGTTTTTGTTTCATGTAGTAAATAACCTGGTTTCATTTTCGTGTTCTTATTTATTGCTTTTGTATTTTAAAATCTGATTACATTTCTTATTATTGCTCATTTACACGTAAGTTTTCACACATTGCATATTATTATATGCTGATTTGCTGTTCTTTTCCCCCAAGCCCCATCTAGTGGTAGGTTATTGATATGTTATCAAATGGGATTTGAAATTCTAACCTAGATTGAATTTGACAACATAAATGTTATTAACTGTAATTTTGATTGTTTAGAACACTAATGAGAGTTGCCAATTGTGATGGTGTTCATATTCATTTGTTTTGTGCATGGTTGTTTGTTGCTTAATCGAGCTAGAGCTAGAATTTTCTAGAAGAATCAAATTGATTATGCCGGAATATTCAACTAGCAGGTTAATTGTGAAGTTGTGTATTGTATTTTGTGTTTCAACAAATAACCAAATGTGGATATTATTTACGTTGTGGGTGCACGGAAGTAGAAACACAAGATTTATGAAAAATGTTCATACCAGACAAATGACTGGTTTTCTCACATAAATTTGATTTACATGAATATAGTTTGAGCGGCTGATTTCCCTGCAAACTTGCTTAGACTCGATGAGCTAGAGTAATAATTTTAACTTAGTTTGGACAAACATAGGCTCTATAAGGATGTCAAATTTAAAGATTGGCCTCTTGAAGCACTAGAAACTGGTTCTCTGGCCTAGTTATTATGTAGCATGATGTGTGCATAGTGAAGCTACACTACGTGTCTTCATGCAACAATTTTGGATCGCATTCCTCAGGCATCACAGATTGAGCAGTTTAAGCGTTACATGGTGTTGATTTGTATTTTGAATTCTGGATTTACAGAGGAAGGGACAAAGTATTGGGACATTTGCAAGCTCTGTTAACTGGCATGAAAGTTTTAGAATTTTCTCCATTTCAATAACTTTAAGTAAAATAAGAGAGAATAACGTCATCCATACTTTATATTAGCTTTTCCCACTCATATTAATTTAATCTCTTACTTAAAAAAGGTCACCTTTCAGCTATTTGTCCCTTTGATTCAAATGAATATAGATGGTTATCTTAGAAAGTAATATGATGACTGATGATAAAGCATTTTGTCTTTTTGATGGAAGAGAACTGCCGAGGGAAAAAAAAGAAAGATGAAAAAATATGATAAAAACACTAGCTAGGTGAGGTTTATGATTCCATGTTCTGTTCAGTGGTTGGTGAAGATGATCAAACTCACCAGACACCTTGTTCCCTAATTGCCAACTGAACAAGACTCCGAGCAACTGAAGTTACACGAGTGTGCTGAAATGGTCCCCCACTGTTGCAGGACATATTTTTAGCCAAAAAAAGCTGGAATGCTCTCAGAAAAAGTTTGAGCATGTATTTGATTGTTTGTCTTTTCCTTATCTGTTTCTTTATCCTATGCAACTGAAAATGTTTTTCGACCTCGGGAATCGCTGGAAGAACTACTACTTCATACTTCTTTTTTTGTAAGTGTAGGTGATTACGTTCATATCACCACTGTCTAAAAGTTATCTTGACAGGTGTGTCCTGTTTCAACTTATTAATGACTACATGTGTATTATGCTTAATGATGCCTCAAGAGAAATTTGGATGAATTCATTTCCAGAACTTATATAACTCGAGCTCTTTGACACCACCAGATAATAAATTAATATTATTAATAAATAATAATAATAATGATAATAATCTACACAAGATTTATTACACCAATACTATTATCTTATGCAGATAACTATTGGAGTCAATTTCTTATCAGCTGATATAGCAGCAATGAGCGAAAGAGATTCAAGAGAACAAAAATATGGCCTCCATCTCTGCAAGAAAGTTCAAGGACTCAGAGAATCTAGTTGAATAATTATTTAATTTCAGGGCAAATCATTGCAGTGATCATCATCAAGCTCTCTCAGGCTAGAAAAAGGACTATTGAGCTGCATGTCAGTGAGCATTTGACGAAGCTCTGAAGTTTCTTCTTTGAGTTGAGCATTTTCCTGGAGTACTCGATCATGACTCTCCGAGACATGGTGCAGTTTGTCTATGAGCTGGTGATTCTCATTTCGGAGCCAGACAACCTGTGACCAAAGCTCATCCAAGTGCTTTTGCTTGCGCATGCGAGATCGCCTTGCAGATTCTCTGTTTGAAATCATTCTTCTCTGCTTCCTCTCATTTATTACGCTTAATTGTTGGTCATCTGCTTCATCAGAAGTTGAATTGCTGCTGAAATATGTTGACTGAGGATTGAATTCTTGAACTTGGTGATTAGTAAGGAGTTGATATAGAGGGTTAGAAAATTTGTTAAATTGATGACATGTTGGTGTAGTGTTGCTAGTGAAGCCGAAATGGGCAGGGAACTGAGTTGGGTTTGAAGGTAATAGATAATGGAGCTCGGAAGCCTCACCGGACTGCATTGCTTTATTTACTGGTATATTATAGAAAGTTTAGGAATGAGTTTTCAGGAAGAGTTAGTAGTTGTTTGTTTGAAGGCGAATGGAAACTAGTGGGAAGGGCTGAATTTATAGGAAAAGGTGATGTGGCCCCATTTTATCAGTTCAGAGTACAGTAGAGGTACGCAATATTAGACCACAATTTTATGACACCAAACCTATGTATGTGCTTATATAGTATATTAACTGTGCAGTCACAAACATGATGCACAAGTCTATACATCAGAGGGTTAATTGTGTCCGTGCATACAATGGTTGCATGTTACATGATTGCCATGGATCATGATCTAGGCAATCCTTATAAATTATGATTTATTGGTTATGATTTGGATAATCTTTTCCAAATATTGCTTACATCAGAGAAAAAAGAAGAGAGTTATTGGGGTTATAATAATTGATTTGAGGAAGGCTTTGGACAAAAAAGGCTCAGGATGAAAATGGGATGAGAAAGTCAATCTAAAAAATGGAGTTTATTGTCATCCAAAGTAATGATATTTCTACTATACATTTTTTTAACCAACGATGCTCTGTGACGCAACGGAATTGGCAGAAACCAGGTAGGAGGTTGGGGATGGTAATCTCTTTTTTAAAGTTGAATTTTTTTTAAAAAATAATGTCACAACAATCACTTTCATGGAATAAATTTTAAACATTATAACACTTTATACTTCTATTATTATTTCAATTATTAAGTCACAGAGCCCCTGCTTGTGTCACTGTTAGGTATATGAGTCCCTTACTATGGTAGAAACAGCTGTTTTAGATGTAATAACAACAGAATAGCATTACTGATATCATATGCAAGTGTGATTGTTATAGTAAAGCTAGATAAGTACAAATAATGTTATTTAGTTATTGAAAAAATGTTATACAAGTTATTAACCAGAATATCTTAACATTATTGCAGTATGTTTCTGATAAATTTGATTATTTGGAATGCCTAGCCAAAGTTTACAGTAGATTTTCAATTCCCACTATTCTGTAGAAACTGTGTAATTGAATTCTTTGGTTTAAAAAAAGTCAGACATTAGTATTTTGGCTCAGCAACTGCAAATAGTGATGGTTTTTGGAGTCACGATTAACCATCACAAGACATCTATTAATTATTAGTGACTTATGCTTCTACTACAGGTCATCTTACACGGAGGTATTTTAGCTGCGTAAATTTCTTAATTTATTAGTATTAATGTGGAAACTGCACCTGTCTAGATCACTTTAATAAAGTTTGGCTTTCATTTTAACCACATAACTTACCCATATTTGTATGCAGTTTAAAAAATCTTGTACGGTTGGTGGTGGGGATGAGAAGCGTATGGCTGTACATGGAAACGTATTTTTCCACTAAGAAAAAGAAGCTGTCAATGCATCAAATTTCAAGAAAAAAAGAACTCTAATGGAGGTAAATGCTCTCTCTCTCTCCTACATATTGGGTCAGGTTGAGTGCTATGAGTGTTCAACAATGTCATTAAACAAATTTTGACTCCTATTTCTTTTCTTGTCTAAAATTGGTCGTTTCCCTGTTTATATTTTTTTCTGCTCTTATTCTCTTGCACTTTCTATCCCGAATATAAGTCTTTACCATATTGAGGATTGGGGGATGATTAATGTAGTTCAATACATACATCAGGCAACCTTTTTGTCTACTGTACTTGTATTAGATACTTTTACAGCACCCTTTTCTACCAATCCGATTTCGACAGCAACTGTTTTGGTTAACATGATGATTTTACCATTATCAAGATTGCACTTTGGCTAACTCTAGTAGTTCTACTCCCTTCAGTAAATTTGATACAAATATTTGCTAGATGGGGAAAGGAATACGGCCAATTTATCTTCTTATAATCGAGATATCTCGTCTAGACTTTGTTAGTAAATTTAGTGAATGATTTAATGTAAAGCATAAGTGTTTGTTGTTTTAAACAAACTTTAATGAATCATCCCTACAAATCTAATCTTCCTTTGTTAAAGTTTTTGACCAATGTGACGAAATCTAGTTTCTTGAAAGACTAAGCTATAGACTAATTTAATAGGATGCTGCCATTTCACTTGCTTTTTTTTCTTTGTTTTTATTTGTAAAGGAGCATACATAGATTAGTGTTTTCTGACCATAATTGAAGTTGAAGCAGGAGTATTTTCTATAATTAAAACGCATAATGGACGACTAATCTTATAAAATACTTGCTTATTCAATTAGATTTAGTTTAATATTGTGGTGACTGATAAATCATGTGTCCTCTTTTGATTGATGGTTTCTCAAGAAGTTGAAAATAGCCTGCAGTACTTGAAAAATGTTCAATAGCTGGCTAAATTTCAGCTATATATTTAGAACACTAAGGCACCCCTCCTTGTATAATTTCCATAACTTTTTATCTCTTTTGTTTTGGTAGAATTTCTAGTTATTTTTACATGTTTATTTAGAAGTCGTGATTGAGAATTAATGGTGTTGTATCATTATAATAGATTAGGAAAAAGGAAATCTATTTAAAGAAAGAAAACTTTAATATGAACAACCCAAAAAGAAAATATATCAAAACATTATGGACGACTAAGAAAGTTTGTTATGGTACAAAAGCAACTTGGCGGTATTTGTATTTTTAAGTACTCCACTACAAATAATTTATGAGTTCTTATACATTCTATAGAGACATTTTCCTGTAGTTTAGTTATACGGCCATTTGTTAATTAAATATTAAGGATTTGGAGACGTAAGACTTCATTTTCTTCTTCCTATCTTGCTAAAAAAAACCAAAATAAATAAAGGTGAGGAAAAAAAAAAAAAGTTGAACATGGGGTAATTGGCTGGAAACAGGGTCCTTTTGATGTGAAAGAAATGATTAAATACATATTACCCACTTGAGGCACAACCCCCTGTCAGCATATCTTATCTATCTTTCAAATATTATGCTCGTATCTCATCATTTTTCCCATTATAACCTCCCATTTACAATCTTTTTTCATGAAAACATATAGACATAATTTTTTGGAAATTTTGAAATGGCCCTAAGGAATCCAATACAGAGAGACAGTGCCCTAAACTAACGGTTAGGGTATTGCACAAAGGGGTGCTGGATTTAACATATGCTCTGCCCCTTTTTTAGGATCAAAGACACAAAGTTTGCTGAAATGTAAATTAAGGTTGGCAGACTAGAAAAAGTGTAGGCGCATTATGGATTTTCCCTGCTGGGCCATGGCTAACAAGCCCGCGTGGGTAACGGATGCACCAGGTCTCTCTCATTGGCTCCGTGTCACTTCACACCCACGTGTGTGTCGACCTAACACCGTGAGTGTACGTTACATTTACCGATTTAGAATAAATGAGATGAAGTTCGGGTACTTAATATACGATCCTAGATGAAGAAGATTTATGCGATTTAGATTCGAAAACAAAGAGAAGTTTCTTTTGGTTTTTTATTGATAGGGTTAGGTCTTTCTTCAGGTGCTATAAGTGATGATGGGGATCTAATTTTTGTGGTACTGTCATTTGTTACCATATGAAAGCCATTTATGCACCCCACTCAAGTAACCTACACAAAAGTTTTTCTCTCATGGTAGTGAAGGCAAATGATTTCCTTACAACAATCATCATGTGTTTTGCCCAATCAAGTTTTTTGTCTGAATTCTTAGGGGGGCGTGCAGGTTTATTTATATTGGCTTACATTTTTGTATTGTAAACAAACTACACTTATTGCATAAAACACCTCCAAGTATGGACAAGAAACAACTTGAAACTTATTGTGCTGAAACTATGAGAATGCTAACATTGGATCCCACTTTACATCACATGGAAATTGTGAATAATTTAATTAAATCTGGTTGCCTCTGCCTCTTATTTTTGTTTACACGTTGGCTCGAGTTAAGAATATAATCTAGAATTACTTTTTCATATCAGGGTAATTGGGGGAGATTACCCAATAATTAATTAAGTCATAATAAATCTAATATGTGGCTCCAGAGATTTGAAGTTAATGAGGATAACATACATTCTTAACCACAAGACAATTTAGACTGATACCTAGATTTTGTATATATAATATATAATTCTTTTCATAATTATGTCAAGAGATTGGTTAAGATCGGATAAGTACTTAATCATAGGCTAATGCCTTCTTGAATAATCTCCCGACTTTTCCCCCCAACTTATTCTCGCTTAAATTATTAATAAAATACCATCTTGCTGCCCCATTTACTTTCTAAGTTGTATAAAAATAATAATTTGGTTTACTATATGATCCAAAAGCATTTCCATCTTTAGTGCATTGAATATTACACCATACAATTGCTTGGTGCTGCATTTGAATTATTAGTACTATTTTGGACGTATTTGTACTATGTGCTTACGTACTTGTTTCAAGCTCTTATTCCATCATTTAGAAAAATAAATTAAAATAACTTTTGAAACCACTAACAATGTGGATAGGAAAAGGTGTTTGGTTATTTATAGCAATTGGGTTCTGCTTTTCTTCATTAAAATTGGTGTTAGCAATATATTTTGCCGATCCTGTTGTTTTTCTTTATTACATTTGTTGTTACAAAGGATGATAGGATTGTACTGTGTAGGAATTGTTTGTTGTGACACGTTTCGAGTTATTAGGAAATGGTTTTTCTTTTTCTTTTTATTTTTATTTTCATTAACTTTTGGAAGTTGGTTTAGTAACATCTCACTACACCCTATTTTTTAAGATGATGAATACATCTAATTGTCCTGAACTTGGTTCTCGTGTGATGATTTATTGTACAATTATCAGATCAGATGTGTCTAGTTAGAGTCGGATAATGGTCTACTTGGTTTCAATATTTCTTTTTTAAATTTGAAATTGTATTTTAGTTGATTTGATTTTTGATAAATTAATTCCGCTCTAACATACTCCATAAACATAATATATTTACAGTTTAGAAAGTGACCAAACAATATTCACTTGGTTTGAATTTGATTAGTTATATACGATATATGTATCAAAATCGTAAATAATTTAATTTGATTCTCAATTCCTGATTGCATTGTACTATTTATTGAAAAAACAGAAGAAGTTATGTTTGTAATAGCATAATGTGTAAATGTTATGATTTTATTAATACATGTGCTTTGATGATATTTAGAAAAATACAGGGATTTCAGTTATAAATCACGATATATGTTGGTCAGAGCTTTGACAACAATTGTTCCGTGGCGGAGGTTAGAGACCCTTATAAGCGAAGGCACAAACGCTTGTGTGTGTGAATTAATGCATTACAATACTAAGCGAAGACGCGGACGTTTGTGTATGTAATTGCATTATAAGACTACAATATACGTTTTTCCCGATATCAATTAGTTTTGAGATAACTCATAACTGATAGCATACGAGGTCCTACAACATAATTTCTAAAATAATTTATATACTTCGAAAATTTGGCTATTTATAACCCCAAACCACGTTGAACTTGTGGCCCACCCTTTTATCATTTGTATCCAAAGATGGAATGAGTTTATAATATACGTCTTAAAAAGGTATTAAGTGACAATTAACATTTCATTGTGCTGAAAACATGAATTGACAAAAACACTCTTTATATGTGTTGCCATTACAAGGAACTGTTTAGGTACATTTACTCCTTTTTCTTGTGTTGGTCTTCCTAAGTACGACTAAACTCTCCTATCAGGGACACCAGCTGAATCTAATAGCATTAGTCAAGTTTTGTTTGATTTTTAATCGAGTCTGAAATTGTATTTTAACATGATTTATTGTTAAAAGAATAAACTCCAACGAGTTTCAATTGAGTTGTATTTTTAATTATATACTATTTACTTTGTTATTTTTTTATTTACATATTCAATCTCGAACTAATATTACAAGTTATTAAATGATTTATTTTGTTTGAATTTGGTTTTTGTAATAAACAAACAAATTGTTAATGATTGATTTCGATCTTCAAATAAATAAATAATTTTGATCTACATTTAAAATAGTTTAGCTTCAAATTCCGAATAATTTAGTTTGATTATTGATCAGACACCGTCAAGAGCATTTCTTTTAAAATCTCTTAAACGATCGTAGCAACACATGTGTTATGTTTGATTTGTAAACCTACAATATCCCAACCTCTACTAAAGTTACACATGATGCCTAGCTTACATGCGAAGTACCTCGTATTGTATCAAATAGTTAGTTCTTGGTGATTTTAGAACCAAAAAAAAAAAGAGATGATACATTACTTAGTAAATATCCTAATCCATTTTTGTACATTTATTTTCTCAAATAAACTAGCCAAGTTGTCTTTTAATGCGAAAAAACATTAGACAAGTTACAAGATATTGATGGGGGGAAATGACGGAAAGTTAGGGGAACATAAATATATTGGGGGATTATGATAGATGGAAAATTGAAAGGTCTAAAGAGATGCTAAAATTGCAGTAGGCTTCAAAAATAGAGTTGATATGCACCCTTTTCTGTAGACATTGTTAATCTTTTGGTGCGATTTTGTTTATTTGCACATTTTGCTTCTATTGTAATTATCATAATATTAATACCAGATTCACTTGCAAATATCTTCTTGACATGATTAGAATAATATCATTTCATACAGTAGGGAATGATGGGTTGTATCTTTCAGAATATAACTTGCATGCTCAATTTGATACGAACTATTGAAGTAAAGTAATATTTTGTTGTTCTTTATATTTATATTAACGTTAAAATCCTAACTTAGATGGTAGATCATGACAATCGTTGATTATGGAATTTCGCTCTATTTTATCAAATCATACAAAATATTAAAATAATTTGATCGTCGGTCTGGGATCGCCAGTCCTAGGCCACCGCGGCCTGGGATTTGGGTGGGTGGGTGGGTTGGGAGGGGATGGTTTTTTTTTTTTTTTTAAAAAAAAAAAATTATAAATATTTAATAATATATAACTTTATTATTTTATTAAATATTAAATATATTAATACTATTATATAAATTAAAAAAATATTTTTTGTCGGATTTATATTAAAGTATTATTTCATCTATTAATATTATTTATAAAACCAAATTAGTTAAATAGATATGTAAATATAATAATTAAAATCTCCAAATTGGTGCGCACGTGTCTTATTCGAACAAATTCTAATATTGAGCAACAATGTGGACTAAAATCGTTAATAAATTTGAAGATGTAGAGTTATTTTGACAACCTAAAATGTTATGGGGTAGAATTATCAGTCAACATTGGTAATTGTATCAATGCTGCAATAACACTTATTGCCACGTCATCAATTAATGTTCATTTTTAACGGTGATACCAAAAGTGATTCGATTTCTAAATTGTGGTACCAAATATGTCGGTCTCGATTTTTATGGTACAAATGAAAATCGACATATAGTTTTGTACCACAAGTGCAAATCTCTCACTTATTAAGTGGCAAGTTATGTGGCCTAGGAGAAGAGGTGCCAGTGGGTGGGTGGGTGGGGGTTAGGGATGGTGAGATTTTTTTTTATAATTAATATATATTAAAATTATTTATTGATTTACTAATATTCGTAAATATGTATATAAGGTATTATTTTCTATTTTATAGTAAAATATTTTATTAATCCTTAATATTATGTACAAGTAAGAAATATTAAAAAAAATTATTTTTTATAATTATTTTACTAAATTGGGTACTTGAGTGAGTAATTTTAATTTTTGTAAAAAAAATTAGCTAAAAGCTTACGAATTTTAAATTATGAACATGTGATCATTTTTATAATGTCTAATAATTTTTGTTCAGGTTTTTTTACTTCTCATGATTAAACGCAATTCATTAATTTATCCTTGTACTTTAATTATGATTTTTTTAAAATTATTAATATTACGGGTTAATTACATTTTTATTTATGTTCTACAGTTTTTTTCTTATAATTAACCATAATTTATTTCAAAAAATATGAAAAAACATTGATATGCTATTATATTTTTATTTTAAGAATATATATATACTAATAAACTGATTATAAGTTTCATGTGAATTTACAACATTTTCATCCATTCATAATCATAATCCTTACAATGAACACCCTCCAATATATAAAACATAACTAAGGGCATAATTGTCCACGAAAATTGCTACAGTAATATCAAGGGTAGAATGGGGTTTTTAATAAAATTAGGGGGACGACGTCTGCAAAAACTAACGGATGTAAGATTTTTGAAACCTCAGGGGAGGTCATTATAATTACGATTCTTGGAGGGATTGGACGCGAATTACACCAAACCTCAGGGGAGGTCCCTGTAATTAACCCTGTATATAAAGTGTAAGTTATTAACTAACAAATAACCACTGTTACAACTTGAAGGAAGATCTTTCATATTTTCAAGGCCCACCGCCTCACCCTATAATATAATATAGGTTAGAAAGCAAAAATAATTTATTTTAGCCCCGATAAGAGAAAAATCAATTTTCGTTTTCGATCCATTTTGTTCATAAGCTTCAAGAAGCCCTAATATATCTTGTCGCCTTGTTCTGAGACATATTACAACCTGATAATAGGAAAACAAGCCTCTTCCTTTTTGCGTATGGCACCACTCATTGTACATTATTTACTAATTTAGAATTTAATATGAAAGATTTCAACCTGATCATTTTCGGGATGTCGCTAATAACCAACGAATAGCAAGTGTTTTTTCAAATACGTACAATCAGAAAACAAACCCCTATGCAGTAGTGACATCATAGGGATAAAAGAAACACATTGAGAGAGAACTCTTCAGTTAATTAGTTTGACACAACTATCTTTACCGACACTTGTATGTGTACATAAAATGGTCCAAGAACAAACCTAGTGCTTTGTTGGAAACCCATCAACCATCTGTACATGGAATTCTTCATGTAAAGGTCTCAGTCCAATGTCCGAAATCCGAATATCAAAACAATTTTGGATGACGGGCCGAAATATTGTTTCATGTTGAGAAAATGGGAGAACCTACTGCTTCATATACGGAGTAACATAGAATTCTCCTGTACGGTCACTCGAATGTCCCTTCGAAGACGAATACCATAAGATTCTTGCAAGAGCTGAAGAAGTAGATTCGGGTGAAGCAAAATATCACAAATAAGAAGATCTTATTAAGATATAGTTGAAGAAAGAATTGGCACATCTCCCATTTTTTTAATTCATTCGGTTCAAAACTAATTTTGAATGCCCAACCTTCACCATACGTACCTATAGGTGGGACCACTAAAAAATTGTTTATACACTAAAAAATTGCTTAAATACACTAATTAAATTGACTTTCACTTAATTAGGTCAACATGAAACTAAACTAAGAAAGAGAGACGTGAAGAAGTGGAGAGATGCTCGATCACAATTACTCCTACAAGAAATCTAATTCTATCTTTGAAAGAGGTTTGCACTTCGTTTGTTGACTCAACAATTACTACAAGTCAATGACTCAATATAGCACGCAATACATTTTATAACCTAAGATCAACAATTCTTGCACCACTCAGTGTTTGGATATAAGAGATTTTTCCATTTGACTAAATAATTCAAGAATGTTTTTGCTAAGTAAAATTATAAACATGTGTTTTTTACAATTAATTTTTTTTATACATATATATAAAAAAAAAATAGTATCGGTTAAACCAAAACAAATTCCTAGACCAATTTGAAGTATAATTTGAACACAACCCAAACAAAAGTGAAATACCCTATCCCAAAATTTGTATTAAGAGATAAAGATCAAATTGGTGCCATTTACCTATAAATTAGAAAAGTAATGTTTCCTTATAGTAATATCATACTAGTTAATATTGTAAATTACAATTACTAGATTCACTATTATTTGTCTTACTTCAATAAAAATTCAAAAGTCAAACTAATTATAACTTTACATCCCACAATGATTAAGATTATCTTAGTCCCCACCTCTCAACAAATGCCCAATTTGTTGTAATAAATAATAATAACCCTTTGTAAATTGTACAATGTTGAAAAAACAGCCACTCGCAAGAGCAACGGTCACAATAATAAAAGGGTTTCTAGAGGACTTCATTAAAGTGCTTTAAACATGACGATATTGACAATTTTTTATGATAACTTAAGAAAGATCCTTTACTTATTACTTCCATTTGCTTCACACATTTTATTTATTTACTTATTTGTTCACATCAATTAACTTTAAGGAAGTGAAAAAACTCGTGGGAGGCAAGTTGAATTGACAAAAATCCAGAATTGTTCAGAGCCCAGCTTCTAAAATTTCTCTACCACCCAAGTCAAACTTAGGCCAATATAGAACTTAGGAAACACTATTATCAAATAGTGATCATATCACGAATCTTAATGACCATAATTATGTGCAAAATGGTTTTTGGCACTCTGCATTACGAAAATATGAGGTTTTGGTACTTTGCATCCTAACTTAAAATTTTGACACTTTGCATATTAGAAATATAATTTATTTGGCACTGTGCACCCTAATATGTATTTTGATGATGAAATTTAGTTACAAGAAGGGTAGAATTGTCATTTTCAAATTTTATTGACACTTTGCATCATAGAAATATAGATTGTTGATACTTTGCACCCTGAAAATATAGTTTTTTTGCACTTTCTTTTTATTTAACCAAATTACAAAGCTATTAGTAGTTAGGTAAGAACTCTTTATTATTTGTAATTCCTAAATTTGTCATTCTAGTAGAGAATAATTATAGATTTGTAGAGTATGTCCGTGTAGAAATATTTTGAAAATAAAATTGTATCTATTGTATAATTTTGTATTGAATATCACAACTGATGTAAATCAGTGTCTATTTAAGGACAAGTTTTACATATAATTTGCAAAAAATTAAAAAAATAAAATGATTTTTTTGTGATTGAACTCAAAATAAAAATATTTGTTTCCTATGTTTGATTATTGTGCATTGAACATGATATTTTATCTCTCCATCGATGACATTCATGAGCTTTTTTCAAATGAAAATATTAGGGTGTAGAATGCCAAAAATAATATTTTTAATGTGCAAAGTGCCAAAAAAATTTAATCGGGGTGAAATGTGCCAAAAAAATTATATTTGCAAGTTGCAAATTATGATTTTAGGTTACCTAAGGGTCGGGAGATCGAAGAAAAATGCTGGAAGAAGGGAAGGGTTCAGCAGAATGTGTTCTCCTTTTTTCAATAAACCGGGTCACGTCAATACGACCCGATTGTAAATTGAATCATACAAATAGGATGCACCTTGTATCGTGTTGGTACAAAAAAGAAAAAGAAAAAAAAAAGATACACCCCGAAAACGAATCATTTTCATTGCGACTCGTAACGTAACTCATTTATGAGATACTAACTACACTGCATCGAAAAACGTTTCAGAATTTGAAACCAAGGTTTAGTGTGTAAGATTTTTTCCTACAGGAAAGGAAAAGGGAATATAGGGTGAACATATAGACAAGAGTTTGAGAATACAGATGATGCTAAAGGTTTCACAAAACATCAAATTTACTCTAAATTCATTGCCTAATTAGGATATACATGTTTAAGCACTAACTCTCAATACAATATGTTATGGACCTTATCACTACTTGAAAAATGTTAAATTCCGAGCGAACAAAAAACGGTTGGAATTTGCTTGAATTCCGACAGAAAAATTTCCGGTCGAAATTTGATGTTAAAAAATTGTTAAAATTCCGACCGATTTAAAATCGATCGGAATATTTTGAATTAAAACAACGGGCACAAGCCCTTCTTCTTCACAACCCAAAAAATAATTCTACTTCACTCTTCTCTTCTTCTCCGTGCGGACCACAACCACCACCACAGTCTCACTTCCGGCCTACCACCACCAGCGCCGTTGCACCACTGCCGCGCCACCTCATCACTCATTTCTTCTTCTTCAAGTTTAGAACTAGAGGTATATATATACTATTGTAATTTATACATAGTATAAATCAAAACCATGTTTTCTTCTCCAAATAAGTAGAAATTGTTAGATTTTGTTATAGATTAGATAAATTTTACTCCAAACTTGAATTTGAGCTTGACTTATATATATAGGGTTTGAATTAGGACTTTATTTTTCTATTGAATTGAAAATTAAATTAGGGCCTAATTTTGGGATTGAACTATTTGACCTTTTAATTTATCTATGACTACCCTCATCAATGAAATATTACTTGTGCATTCTTGTGATTATATATGTTAGGTAATACCCAACTGAGTTAATCAACGTTAAAATGTAGTAAAAATCCTTTTGGATGTATGTATTTTTTTATATGAAAATTCTTGTTATGGTTTTGAGTTTTAACATCTCTTGATATATTCTTTTTGGATGCAAATGGGGATTGAGCAAAACGTGAGTGGTGGAAATGTTAATGTGAGTAACGAATCGAAGAAGAATAAGAGGAGGAGAAAAAAGAAATTGTCTCCAGTTCAAAAGTTTTATGAAACATGCAATGAAGTGTTTGCTGATTGTGGTCCTGGCATTGTTCCATCACTAGAACAAATCGAAAAACTTGCAGTTTTTATTATGGGTATTAAATCTATTCTTTTTCTTAATTCCACGTTTAATTATATTTCTTGTGTTGATATTGAAACATGAAACAGAAAGAAACTTGTTATTTTAGTAGCATTAGGTGGAAATATTAGTGCACTACTTTATGTGGTAATAACATAATTTGTTGTTGCAATCTATGTTTTATGAGTGTTCTAGTGAATTGTTAAAAATGACTTTTTGGATGAATTTTGGTTATGCGGGAATTTGAGTATCGTGCCAATCCTTGTGCTTTGGAGTTTGTACCTTAAAGTTATTCGAGAACACCTAGCTAAAAGTTTATTTTTTATAGGTAAAACTAGTGATGTAGTGATTACATTTAATTTTTTTTTATTTTTATTTTCCAAAAATTCCAACCGAAAAAAATCAGTCGGAATTTTTCGGTTGGAATTTAGAAAAATTCCGAACGAAAATAAATCGGTTGGAATTATATTCCGACCGAAAAAAAAAATCGGTCGGAATTTTTCCAACCGAATTTTCCGGTCAGAATTTCGGTTGAAATTTGTTTCCGACCCGGTTTTTTCCAACCGATTTTTGCGGTCGGAAAATCGGTCGGAATCTCGGTTGGAATTTCAATTTTTTTCTAGTAGTGTATGATGTATTAAACCTTAAATCATGAATCATCAACAAACAAGATCATCATTGCTATGTAGACAAACTTCAGGAATAATCTACTTTATACATGAGATGAGACTACTTAGTTTCTTACTTGCATCATCCAATGATGCAGTGAAACCCATCAATGAAAAGAATTCCACCATGAAATGTTGGAACTACGAATGGATTGAAACGAAATCTAGACCCTAATGAAAATCATCAAGAACACTGGAAAAGGTACATGTAGGTGTACAATTGTACATGGTTTGATAAGCCGACGTAATAGTGCCAAAACAGGAAGTTCAGTCCGTATCAAATATCAAACTGAGTGCAAAAATTGACAACTATTTTGGTTTGGCTAGGTTCCGGTATTCAGGTCCAGTTTACCAAATCGAACCAACCAGAAATATATATGTATTTGTGTTCGTAAGTCTTAAATTTCGGGTGCTAGAGTCGGCCCTATTGCAAGGCAAATTTAACCCTCGTTTAGGACCCCGATCATAGAGGAGCCTTAATTTTTTTTATATAGATATATATGTATATTAGTTTTTTCAATTTGATAATAATATACTATATATTTTTTGTCAAACATAAATTATTTATAAGAGAATTAAATATGTAAGTTGCACAAATCGAATAAGGTTGTAAGAACACTCGGGACCAAGACAACCTAATTCTTGGAGAAGTAAAAAATGTGAGTTGTGGAAGAAAGTAAGAAGGTTGTAAGAACATTTTAAATTATTTTATCATTAGCAAAATTGGATAATTTAAAAATGAGGTTTTGCCATTTTTATATAACCACATTATCGAATGGACAGCGAAGATAAATTTGATATAATGACTAAGAATGATACTCTATAGTATTATATTATTAGATATTTGTATGGAACTGTCTATATTTGTGTACATGGAGAAATATATATAGTTACATGCTAGAATGATCTACATGGAATTTTGATAATCTAGAACCATGTACAAGCAAAAAATCGGTCATAGAAACCACCATACATAACTTGAGCTAATTTATTGGGTTAAACTTAATAGATCAAGTATTGTTGGGACAATTATTGACTTTAATGCGTTATATGTTCGTTTAGTATTGTCGGACACATTGTCAAGCGTGACATAAAGATATATCTAAACTTCCGAAATAACTTGAATCAAATATTGATTAATTTTATTTGAGTTTTAGTCTAAGCATAGATATCTAGTTTACAGTCATGAAGAGTATGTTTGTGCAAACGGTTAGATAAATCGACCAAATCGCACCGAGATCGAAGCTAATTACCAAATATTATTCATTTTCAATTTCAGTATTTTGCGGTCAATTTACGAAATGAACCTATAATACCGATTTGTTAATCTGGAGGCATACAAGGAGAATTACTTGGACATGGATGTGCCAATATTTGGGATCATCTCAAAAATTAAGTTTGATATATAACTTGACTCAATTAGTTCAGATCAAAATACAAATTTTAAAAATTAATTTATAGGAAATTTACAGAAAAAGGCTCAAAACTACACTTTTTGGTTTTTTTGGTCAAGCTACGAATTGTTCGATCTAGCATATCGTACAAATTCCGAAAATACCTAACCAATCTAGATATAAAAAATTGGTACGACTCGGTTCGATTTTACTGACACACACCCTAAGATTGAGGAGTCTTTTTTTTTTTTAACATAGTTGCGAAAGCATAATGATACTATTTTTATTATACCTATTTATTGTTTTGACAAGTAAAAAATTAACTCCATTGACATACATTAGTTTATAATTATATTCACAATACTTGTAATAATTTTTTAAGAAGGATTTTAGAATTAACTATTATAATTTAAAAGCATATTATAATTGAAGTTTTAAAAATAATTAAGTTGATTTATCTTTATCTATCTATAACAAATATGTTAGAGATTACCATATGAATACTTTTACAATTTTAAAAGTAATAAATTTTAAAAATGATATATTTTTGTAGAACAGGGCCCCAAGTTAAAATTTCGCCTAGGGCTCCCTAATATGTCGGGTCGGCCATGTCGAGTGCCAAACAATATTTCGACAAACGACCCGACTTCTCAATTCACCCAAGGCAGTAATCGCTGAACTTGTTGAAGGCCAAAAGAACAAATGTACACACACAGAAAAACCCAAAAAAAAAAAATAGCTAAAGAACCCTAGCCCACTGCCGCGGGCATTCAAGAAGTAGTCAAGCTTTGCTGCTCTGTCCCCAGCCATCCACCCTTCACATTCGACTTCTGCCCTTCGCCAATTTGTCGTCGGTAGAATGTTTACTGTCTGAATGTTTGAACCGGTTTCAAAACTGGATTTTGAGCAAATTTTTACATGTTTATACAATTTCTGAGCCAAACAGCAGCTATGACTAAGTGTCGAATTTATTTCCGTTAATTCATGCTACACTGAACCATCTTGTTCGGTTTTTACTTTTTACCGAACGGAACCTATCTATTCAGTTTGGCATTCTTTACTATTTTTATAATTACCAAATCGGCCATAATACAGAAATCTGGCATGGTTCTGTTTGGTTTTACCAATGAACGCCCCTATTTACTTATTAAGACCAGTGCAAAAACTCATAGCTCAAGCCTGGAGAAATATATACATATATATACACACATATATATTTGTGTACTGAAAGCTTTGAATTTTCCAAAAAGAAATGATGGCTAATTTGCTTTCTTAGTTACAAGAATACAACTAAACCTACATCGCCAACTGCAGAAATGGGATTTTAACTGATTAGTTATTATCCTTTGGTCGACATAACGTTTTACTCCTCTAAGGAACATTCTTATAGTAACATCCTCTTTTAGTAGAACGGGTGCTGATTCTACAAATTCAATAAATAATCCAGAATATATGGTTTTTAAAGTAAATAAACTCCTACTTAAAATAAAAATAGGATATGCCTTTTTCTAAGTTATCAATAAAAAGCAAAAGAAAACTAGGCACATAATTAATCAAAAAACGAATAGAAAAGCAATTGTAGAGCATATTACCGCCTGTATGGGAAACGTTATATTTACATTGAATCGATTGAACAGTCAGAAAATTTATTAACAAAGCTACTAGAACACCCAACAAAGAACAAACCGTAAAAGATGTTCACTAGTGTACCAAAGGCCACAAATGCCAAGATGATTTTCTTATATGAAGGAAAAACAGGGGCCATGATTTGTTCTACTTATCAGCTCTACTCATCTCTACTATGCTTTTGAATGGATGATCCCCATCTCCTAAATCTGGAAGAATGCACAATAGTAATAATTTTCTTATAGGATTCATATAACTCTCAATGCAATATCCACAAGTAAGTTTGCAAACTCGACAGTTCGAAATGGAAAGAAAGCTAAACATACGAATAAAAGGGAATCTCTCAAAACATATTCTAAGGAACTGATATACCTTCAAAGCAAAAGCTCAGAATTGTACCTCGCCTCAAAATCATCATCCAAGAGAGCAGCATTTCCACTACCACCTCTGTCACTCCTTTTCCTCTCGTAATCTGCATCATCTGTAGGCAACTCATACCTACAAACCGGACACGTATTCCTAATCATGAGCCACGGCACTAGGCAGTCACAATGGTATAGATGGCAACAAGGCATTCTAGTCAAATTATCTCCGACTGCAATGTCATCCTTACAAACAGCACAGATAATTGCATTGTCATTCTCCGCCACTGCCTCCTTTGTCAACACCTCAGAAGGAAGATTCTCCACCACATATTTCGCAGCCGGGGGACTACCCTTTAGAGAATTCGCATTCTCAACCAACTGCTCGAAAAGGGTCTCATAATCCATAGTCAAATCTTCCGGGTCCGGGAGACTACTACGAGTAACTTCACTACCGTAGTTATTACTTACTTCCGAATTCGCATAACCAAAATTCCTATAATTCCTGAAATTGTTCATCGCCAAGAACCCTTCCCATTCGTGACTCCGCTCTTCAACCTCCTCTTCACCACCAAAATCCCTGCCTCCAGAGGAAGAAATAACAGGTGAAACGGATATCTCTCCCATTCTATCAATCAAAGAATCCAAATATTCACCCTCATCAAAATGAAATCTCGCACTCACCTCCTCCCAATCAAGCTCTTCTCTCACATTCTCACCAATATGATGATTATCGCCACCAACATCGTCATCAAAATCCATAACCGTCTCCCTAAGACCACCGAGGCCTGGGCGAAACCCTAATTCATCAAAATCCAAAATTGGGTCTTCATTCACATGATTTTCACACGGCTCGAACAGATCTGCGACGAAATTCAGTTGTTCGTTATCCTCTTCGCCACCGTAGAAGAAACAATTAGGGTCCTCGTACTCACATTCTAGGTTTTCGTTCAAATCGAAACCTAAATTGAACGACGTCGTGTACTCTTCGAAGAGAGAATTGTTGGGAGGAGAGAAGGAAACGGAATCGAGAACAAACGGGTTGGGATGTTGTGGATCGGATTCTTCAACCACAGTGGTGGCGGCGGTGGAAATGGGTGTTCCTGTAGACGGTGCCGTGCGGTGGATATTGGAGACTTCCGCCATTGAGAAATTTGTTGCAGAGAAAGTGCAGCGTTTCTGTTTCTGTTTCGGGTTATTTTATTACACTTTTTTTTTTTAATTACTCTACCTTTTTGTTAAATAACATTTTGTATATAATCTTAATACTAGTAAGAAAGAGTCCAAAAAAGTATTTTTTATTTAATTATCAAAAGAAAAAACTGATTTTATTTTTATATTAGCTTTAATGTTCGAATGAGTAATAATCGAAACGAGTACATAAGTCGAGACTAAATATGTTATAATTTCCATATATTTTTTGTTACTATCTCATAATTTCATCAATTTAATAATGAATTTCAAAAGCGATCGAACTTTATTGTTAAAACTTAATTTCATATGTTTAAAAGTTGAGTTTAGAAAAAAATCAATGAAACTCAATTGGAAATATGGAATCTAGAACCAAATGATTTATCTTCAGCCTAAATATAATAATCGAAATGTGTGATATTATTTAATAATGTAATTTTGTGTGCATTTATAAATATTTTGCATTTCAAGACAATAATATGTAGACTGACCTAATTATAGATTTTATCAAGGTGACATTGTAATGTTCATTGGTTTTTCTAATTTTTCAACTAAAATTAAATTACATGCACGGTATAATTTTCATTTGAAATAGAGATACCAACTTATTACTTAGCATTACAATATTCATTTAATTTGAAAAAGACTTGTTACAAATTAGGAAAATGATTATATCACAACCCAAACTTGACAGTCATTTGTACAGCCCATATTTTAGATTTTTGAAGTTAATTATATTTCAATGTTTTTCCAAATATATCCTCAGTCAACTTGGGGTTCAATGTTAATAGCTTAGGGTTTTTTTTTGTAAAACTATTTAAAATATTTACATAAAATAAAATAATAAAATGTATTCCAAAATTACATTAAAGGATATTTTAAATATCATACAAAAAAATTAATTCAATTTAATTTTCATAAAAAATTCTATAAAATAAAATAATTAATAAAATAAATTTCAATAAATATTTTTTTAATAGCATAACTCAATAAAATTTTACAAATATAAAAGAAATCCATTTTAAATTTACATAACATAATTCAGTAAATAAAGTTTTAATAACATAATTAATGTTATTTTACAAAAAATGAATAAACCTATTTAAAATTTCAAAAATGTATTTCTATTTACCTAATCGTCCTTTTATTTTTGCTCCTATTTTGTTTTTGGGATGTCCCAAAACAATAGTACTCTCTTTCTCAAAATAAGATTATTTTTCTCAAAAAATATCCTCTCATATAATATATTGATGTGATGCCACTAACTCTCGACCACTACTTTTAATAACATAAATATAAAAACCTCTTTTCGTTTTTTCAACCCTTATCTTTAACTCCGTGCAAAAATTCAAGGAGGAAAAAAAAAAGAGGACGAAGGGAGGGAGTATTAGATTTTGTAATTAAATTTATTTATTTAAAAGAAAATCAAAACCCCACCCTTCCTCTTCCCGTCTCCACCTTGCCACCCCCTCCCCCACCCCAACTCTGTGCGTCGACGATCTCGCCGGTGCAGGTCACAAATAGACGGCCATAACTAATCGTATGTCTGTGACCAGTTGCTCCGGCTTCTCGCCGACGCACGGAGGTGGGGGGAACGGAGGGGAGATTGACGGGGGAGGGGTAAAGAAGGGGTGAGTGGGTGGGGGAACACAACCTTTTATTTTTTTGCAAATATTGAAAAGAATTAAGGGAATTTTGGATATTGAACGAATTTCGTTAATGTTGGCTAACAACCGTCAAGCTAAGTCAAGGGGGTGTATTTGTGATTTCTGAAACAAGACTTTGTTCTTGATAATTAAATTTCTGTCTCTAAAAACACGTGAGAACTTTTAAAAAAACATGGGAACGAGTTGAGCGAATTATATCTTCAAAGACTGAGCCCAAATAGCTTGGAGATGAACTACCACTTATGACCTGTAGCCTACTTGGTTCTTGATTTTATAGCAACTGTGAGAAATAGTCAAGGTACGCACAAGCATGTCCGGACATCTCATTCAAAAGAAACTAAAGAAAAAAGGGTTCATAAAATATTTCTTTCAAGATGACCTAAAAAATATATGACACTTTACTTAACCTAATAAGATGGATTACTATATTTTAGATTTGGAGTGTTAAAATCTAGACAGAAAAATTGTTAAAGTTAAAAATAAAAATAAGATAAATAATAAAACCAGGTATCCTCTAAAAATATTGTTCATGTGATTCAGTGATTGCATAAACACCCGCCAAGCATGAATTCAAAAGCCGATGGCTTTTCAATCTCATTTGTTAACCAAACTTTCCCATTCCCCTCTAAAACTTCCATTATTTCGTTCTTCAATCTCTACAGCTGCACAGAAAAATCAAACGCATCCCTTTTACAGAAAGACATTTTCTCATATATACCAAGAATGCTCCAACCAAAAAGCTCTTCAACCGGGGCACCAAGCCCATGCCCGGATGATAGTATCCGGATTCAAACCCACAATCTTTGTCACCAATTGTTTAATCCAAATGTACATAAAATGCTCTCATTTTGAGTCTGCTAGTAAAGTGTTCGACAAAATGTCTGAAAGGGACACAGTTTCGTGGAATGCGATGATTTTTGGATATTCAATCAGTGGGAAAATGGGATTGGCTCAATCCTTTTTTGATTTGATGCCCGAGAGAGATGTGATTTCTTGGAATTCATTGATTTCAGGGTACTTGCAAAATGGGGATTGTTTAAAGTCAGTAGAGGTATTTATTGCAATGGGAAGAGAGGGTGTGGCGTATGATGAGACCACATTTGCTGTTGTTTTGAAAGCTTGTTCAGGTTTAGAAAATTTTTCTTTAGGTTGTCAGG
Source organism: Penstemon davidsonii (assembly GCA_034814905.1). Classification (NCBI taxonomy): domain Eukaryota; kingdom Viridiplantae; phylum Streptophyta; class Magnoliopsida; order Lamiales; family Plantaginaceae; genus Penstemon; species Penstemon davidsonii. The sequence continues at coordinate 15,313,127 of JAYDYQ010002688.1, forward strand.
TACACAGAGCTGTAGTCCGATTGGGGTTTGAGGGTGATGTGGTGACCGGAAGTGCAGTGTTGGATATGTATGCAAAATGCCGGAGGTTGGATGACTCTCTTCGTTTTTTTTACTCGATGCCAGCGAAAAATTGGGTTTCTTGGAGCGCAGTGATAGCAGGTAGTGTTCAAAATAACAAGCTTTTGGGTGGATTAGAGCTCTTCAAAGAAATGCAACGAGAGGGAGCTGGGGTAAGCCAATCTATATATGCTAGTCTTTTTAGGTCATGTGCTGGATTATCATCTTTAAGGTTGGGTTGTCAAATGCACAGTCATGCCTTAAAGAGTAATTTTGGAGCTGATACTATAGTTGGTACTTCCATGCTGGACATGTACGCAAAATGTGACGACTTGGTTAATGCTAGAAAGGTGTTCGATTTCTTGCCAAACTATAATTTGCAGTCTTATAACGCATTAATTGTTGGATATGCTAGAGGTGATTATGGATTCGATAGTTTGCAAATATTTGATCTTTTATTGAGGTCTGATCTTGGTTTTGATGAAATAAGTCTATCCGGAGCTTTTAGTGCTTGTGCGGTGATTAAAGAACGTTTAGTTGGAATCCAAGTACATGGATTAGCAATTAAGAGTCCCTTTAAATCCAATGTTTGTGTGGCAAATGCCATTTTAGATATGTACGGAAAATGTGGAGCGTTAGTGGAAGCTAGTTGTGTATTTGGTGAAATGGAGAGAAGGGATGCTGTCTCTTGGAATGCAGCCATTGCAGCTTGTGAGCAGAATGAAAACGAAGAGGAAACCCTATCGCTATTTGTCTCTATGCTTAAGACGGGGATGGAACCCGATGAATACACATATGGGAGTGTTTTGAAAGCTTGTGCAGGGGGGAAAGCTCTGCACTATGGGAGGGAAATTCATAGCAGAGTCGTTAAGTCTGGTTTGGGGCTGGACTCGTTTGTAGGGAGCGTGCTTGTAGATATGTACTGTAAGTGTGGGATGGTGGAAGAGGCGGAGAAGCTTCACGATCGATTGGAGATGGAACAAACTTTGGTTTCATGGAACGCAATCATTTCCGGTTTCTCATCAAATGAACGGAGTGATGGAGCTCAGAAGTTCTTTTCAAGAATGTTGGAAATGGGAATTAAACCAGATAACTTCACTTATGCTACGGTTCTTGATACGTGTGCTAATGTAGCCAACGTTGGACTTGGGAAGCAAATTCATGCTCAAATAATCAAGCAAGAATTGCAGTCAGATGTGTACATTATAAGTACACTAGTCGACATGTATTCAAAGTGTGGAAACATGCAAGATTCGATTTTAATGTTTGAGAAAGCATCAAATCGGGATAATGTGACATGGAATGCCATGGTTTGTGCCTATGCTCACCACGGCCATGGGAATGAGGCTTTAATGACTTTTCAAAAAATGCAGCTTGAGAACATAATGCCAAACCATGCTACTTTTGTGGCAGTCCTCCGAGCTTGTGCACATATTGGTCTTGTAAATGAAGCATTGCATTACTTCAACTTAATGCAAAATCGATATGGGTTGGAGCCACAATTGGAGCATTACTCGTCTATGGTGGATATACTGGGAAGGTCAGGTAGACTTGTTAACGCTTTAAAACTTATTCAAGAAATGCCTTTTGAGGCAGATGATGTAATTTGGAGAACTCTTCTTAGTATTTGTAAGATGAATGGGAATGTTGAGGTTGCAGTAATAGCGGCAAATTCACTTCTGGAACTGGACCCTCAGGACTCTTCTGCTTATATTCTTCTTTCAAATATATATGCTGATGCAGGAATGTGGAGTGAGGTATCAAAGATGAGGAAAATTATGAGGCACAGTGGATTGAAAAAGGAGCCAGGTTGTAGTTGGATTGAGATCCAATCTGAGGTTCATATGTTTCTTGTTGGGGATAAAGCTCATCCAAGATGTGAAGAGATTTATGATAATTTGGGTATGCTATTTGAAGAAATGAAATGGGATGGTAGTGTACCTTTTGGTGCGCTCATCACTAATGAAGAAGGAACAGTTGATATTAAAGGTCGAATTTAGTAGGGCTGAATTGGGTTAGGTCAATCAAGGAGTATAAGTTAATGGATTGGTGGGTCAAAATCTAGACTGGTCTAACCATCAAAGGATTACGTTTGAATTGGTCCGGAGTGGGTTTAGGATGGGTAGGGCGATGAAATAGTAATAATTATTGGCGGGTCCAAATTCGGTCGGGTCTAGACTGTCCCAACTATGAAAGGATTGAGTTTGTGTTGGGTCGGAGTTGGTCCTCAAGTGCTAGTTTTCTTGGTTGATTAAATGTACTAGTCTGGCCCACTATTTCCCAACTCAAGTTTGTCCTATAGTCCAGATCCAATTCAAATAAGTAAAAAAAAGGTAAGGTTGAGTTGGGTTGGGTTCAAATGAATTTTGTATATCACGGGTTTTGTTCAATTTTGCCAACTCAAATAGACATGTTTAATGAGTATACTCATTGGGCAGATATGCTCCGTAGTTTTCACTTTTCACCATATGATCCCAAATTTTGTAATACATTTCAAGCTTAACTTCAGCAATTTGAGGTAACAATTTTTATAGCCAAGATGTGGGCTGAATTTTGTCATTGAAGGAATTTTCATGTCTTGCATATACAGAGAAAATGTTGAAAAATTACAGTTTATGTAGATTGTCATTTTTTTCCTTAATATATTTGAAATATACAGACCAGAAGTCTCTGTGAGTGGGGAATTGAAAATGTGTCTTGAGTTGCTTTAGTTACAACATAGGCAAAAACTATAGTATAAACCTAAATGACCATTGTACAACCTGTAGCTTGAATCGAATTGCATGCAAAATCAGCTCTAACGGCTACTTCTACACCCGTAATAACCATCAACCAACGTAAACCAGCTGATTTTTTCTCGAGAATAGGGCGTGGAACCCTTTGGGCCAGATATAATAAAATCACCAGCATCACCAAAATTGCCCCCATTTTACTGCTGAAACATAAACGCTGCAAAAGCAGAAGTCGCCAGTATAAGAACTGCCACGATGATGTACTTGAAGTTGAGCTGCCTTGCATCTATATTCCTCACAGTGTTCGACTTGGAAGTGGAATCAGCATCATACATCTTGATCTCATTTGTTGACGAGTCTCCAGGAACATTGCCAATCTGAGAACAAATCTTAGTCTGTAATTAAAACTGAAGCCTGACCACTTGTGACCTTACAATAGACAATATCAATGGATTTAAAAAGCAACATTAAGGCAAAAAAATAACATGGGAATCTGGGTCTTGACCAAATTCTGGTTTCTGTTGCATTAAACAAGTTGACAACCAGAGCATGCTTAATCAAATTTAACTGCAAGAAGCTAATAAAGGCGCATATAAAAAAAAAAAAAAGAAATTCTAAAGAGTTATAAAATTTGTGGTCTGTGAGGTAAATAAATCGATCAGCTTATACAAAAAAGATAACGAAGTTGCTGGAATCCCTTCTTCCCAGCATCGTTACATATTGAAGTAGTACCAACCATCACAGTGATACTTTGAGTAGATCTGAAGAGTGAGAACTGAGAATCATAAAAAGAACATCACTGGAAAAACTAACTCATGCTCACTATGATTTCTATCTGGGATTGCTAATACCTGATGGTCAAAACTTAAGCTGGTTATTTCAAACTTGCAAATGATAAAGGATTAAACCACTACGTTATACCATCAAGATACGAAGGCTCTTTTTATCTTTATCCATCCATTTCATATAACCATCAAATAGGATTTGCATTTGCCAGATGGTATGGTAATTTTTATTGCTAAAACCTTATTATACACTCTAAACAGCTGCTATGTAGCAACTATGTTATCTTAGTCAGTATATCTAGAATAAGCCTTTCTGATGCCATACGGGCAAAGAACTCGCATTCACTGGCATGACAGAATATATGCTAACTGATTTAACGCATCTCTGGGACACCTATGCCGGTTATACCTTGCAGACAAAAGGGTTAACTTGATTCTCCATCAGAGCAAGAAAGTCAAATATGCTCTTCCTACAAATTAGGTTCATGTAATACAAAGAACCAGAAGACAAATAACAAAGCACCAACCTCATAACTGGTAGTTGAAGCCATTATTTCCTCATTACTTTCTTTTACGGAAGTTCCGTTCTTCATATCATTCTCAGATTGTTTTACCTTAGCATCATGGCTTCCAATTAGAGTAGCTAATGGGTCTTTATTTATCTGATGCAAATACTTTACTGCAACTTTCTTCTCCTTGGTTAATGATGAGATCTGGGAGAGAGAGAGTTTTTAAACGCGGAACTTTTGTAAAAGTAAAAGCAGAGACTTCAAACAAAAAGAGAATACTAAAACTTCCGTACAAATGTATTTTAAATCCTATAACAACATCAAGAGAAAACTACTAAACTTCTGTAAAAATGCATATGCACTCCTATAACAACCTCAAGTGGGTTACTTTTGACACTGCCCTGCTTGGAGAAACTCTTCATTTACTAAGTTATTTCAATTATCTGTCTCCCTGGGAAAGGTGTCTGGGGATGGGGCAAGCCCACCAACAACATCAAATGTCTACAAATATTTAATATAATCCCAACATTTTAATCTACAACAATAAACATACACCACTTTCTTAGACATTATTTTGGTGTATGAAGAAATCAACACAGCTATATCAGATCCTTTCCATATGTTTAAAATTGTAGTTTAAATCTAAGTACTATGTGAAATCTTCGGTTTTTTCCTCTTCCTCTATCCCTATCCCGTAGGTACAGAATCAATAGAAAAGGATGTCTTAGGTTGTTGACATTCAGTATGGAACTTTATCAGGGAGATGAACATATGTCTTCATATCTGTGCTATAATGACAAATCTCATAAAACTAACCACAAAATTCCATTCCCAATCTTGAATTGAGAACTCTAATCTATACCAACAAGTAACTTGAAATTGGGAGAGATCTTGTCAAAAGATCTGTGCTCCTACATAATCAGCCTTTCCACCAAATAAGTTAAAAACTTAATTGAGAGATAAGAAGGGAGGAAAAATTAATATTTTTAAGAAAACATTAATTATATAATTCAGAAGACATGATAAAAAAATGTGTGCTACTAGTAACCAGTTTATGGCTGCGAATTGTTAAAGAATCAGAAGTTGCAAACCTGCTTATGAAGTCGTTCTCTTTCAAGAGCTAACTGCAATATTAGATCTGCAATAAATTTAGTTCTCATGCTAATGTCTTTTGCAGTTGCTTTCTTTGATTCATCAGCCTGATGCAAGGATGTCTCCAAGCTTTTGATTTTACCCCTTAGAAAAGCTATTTCTTCGATGAGTTCAGCATTGGACTCTGACAATATGATACACTTGTCTTCAGCACTTTCAGTCTGATTTTCAGCCTTCACAACCTTTAATTTAAGATCATCTATTAAATTTTCCATATCCGTAATTGTGCAATCTAACATATTTTGCTTCTCTTGACTAGCTTCAGCTGATGCCTCTGCATGCAGTCGCTTAATTTCAGAATCCTTCAGCTGCTTCTCCAGTTGTTTCACCCTCTCAGTTGCATCATCAGTGCTACTCTTCAAGCGACCCAGATCTTTATTAAGCTCTAAGTTAGACTCTCTAAGCAATTTACACTCAGCTTCTGCACTCTCAGCCCTCTTTTCAGCTTCACTAGCTTTTTCCTTCTCTTTATCACTTAAATATTTGGTTTTACTGATTTCTGAGTGTAATTCTTTATTTTGCTCTGAAGAATCCTTCACTCCTTGCAATTGAGACTCAAGTTCACTCAGCTTCTGCTCCAGTGATGTAACCTTTTCCACAAGTTCGGTACTCAAACTTTCAGAGGCATGCAAAGCGAAGTCTTTTTCTTTTAACTGCTCATATAGATCTTGAAGTATAGATCTCAATTCTCCTTCTCTCTGAATTGACCCATTTATATTGAATTGGGCCATCTGCATTTTGCCAGAAAGTTCTTTCGAAACTCCCAACAGGATTTCTGCACTGTTTTCTGCCACAATCAGTCTTTCCCAAATATCTTCAGCTTCTTCTTCCATACAAAGGACTTCCTGCTGCAGTCTAAGTTTTAATTCTTCTTCAGTTTGTCTTGACTCAGATAGCTTCTTTTCGAGATCCATTTCCCTGGCTAAAGACTTCTCCAGCATTCTCAAGACATGCCTCTGTTGCTCTGCTGTTTGCATTTTAATCTTTGCATCTATATCTGAAAGGTCGCCAGTTTCTATACCAGCAAGATCATTGTCATCTTTCCCTGTCAATGTTTCCAGTCATTGTTAGACAAGGGAAAATTGATGCCCTACGAATTAAAATTTATGCAATAGCTGACTTAATATTACCCAAGAAAGCAGTAGTAGCCAAAATAACAATATTATAGAAAGTTCATCAGGTACTTTCCAGGTGGGGGCTTAAAACCCACACAGTGATAACTGGAATACATATAAAAATTAATTTTTTTTTTCAAATATTCATAGAGGAGAATCCTACGATTGTGGAAATTTAACTGAATGATCCATTCAAATTAATCCAGGATGTCCGACTCTGTACCCATCCTAGGGAGAGAGAGAGAGAGAGAGAGAGAGAGAGAGAGAGAGAGAGAGAGAGAGAGAGAGAAGTTTGTGGATCCCACTCCAATTATATGCTGAGATACAGTAAAAACTCTTTATGAGTATCAGGCGAACAATCAATATATGGCCTCCCAATCTAAGTATTGAACAAGTTATTAAGCTTCCATATACAATCTCATGTTCAATAAGTATCAAAGGAAAAGGAGAATTATATGAAGAACTTACATTTTTCATCTCCAGAAGAACTTAACAAAATTCTCCGGAAGTTGGCAGATTGCACCTTTATGTCTGATAACTGTTCAATAGACAGCTTCAAGGATTCCTCACAATCTTGCAACTTTTCTTCCATTTGCTTGAAAGAATCATCAATATGCCTGAACGAAGATATAGCCCACCAGAAACTAGCAATCTCAGTCTGAAGAGCAGATAGAAAACTATCCAGTTCTCTGACTTCAGAGTCCAAATACCCATACAAAAGGTCAAATTCTAAAGATTTCTCAACCGAACCTTTGAACGTATGATCTTCCTCCCCAGCAAAAGCCTCAAAATCATTTTCCCTTGAGGCCACATGCATAACAAGTACATCCAAGTTAACCAACTTCTCAGAGGAACATGCTAAATCCAGTTCAACCCTTGTTAGAGTTTCTGCTGCACTTTCTAGCTCTCCAGTAATGTATCCACCAGAAGAGACAACTTCAAGTGAATCTATGTTAACTGATTCGGCCTCCAATTCACCAGAACTGGCATTTTCAATAGAAGCAGATCCATCTTGGATGGCATCAGAACCCATTTAAAGTCTTCTGGCCAGCTCACGTTAGACCCTGAAAAAAGTAAAGGTTAATATTTCAGTCACCTTATATAAACTGAAGCTCATCATCTCTAACCAAAGAAAAACAATTTCGACTGCTTAAATTTCCCCTAAAAGAAGCAAAAAAACTTAAAAAAAAACAAATACATCTCATGCTAATAAATATGTATGACATTATTAAGTGTTTATGAATTATGAATAAATCGGCTCCATACCCTGTGTAGCTATCAGTGAGTCCGAAACGGATGGCAAGCAATCCCGCTTCTACAACACCATGAAAGGTAAAATCATGTAAGAAGCGAACCATGAAAGGAAGTCATCACAAAATTCATAGGTTGAAATTCATACACAAAGGAGCAGCGAGCAAATGAAGCCATTCAATAACCATGGTTTTCAATTTTGCTCTATGCTTTTTTATTTATTTTATAATTTTACCCACAGATTTCAACCCCAAGATTTTCAAGGCTCCTGAAGCCAAAACGCAACCTACTACAAAAACTCAATTTTACATACCTCTTCAATACATCAAATTATAAAGCTCAATTTTCACAACTGATTCTCAAATCTAATCACAATAAATTGCCTCTTAATGCATCTAGTGCAATATTATTATCAAATTTACCTCTCCAATCGCTAACATAATATAAACATACATTGCCACATCCATAGTTTGAATTTTCATCATATTATGCGTGCCGAGAAAAGCTGTAATTCCTTTTGAATTTCTTATTTTCATAAAAAAAAAGCCCTAAACTGCAAACTAAAAAAGAATAAAAATTCAGAGCAAAAACAAAAAAAACAAAATCATATGCAAACGCGAAACCGAACACATATGGATATGCATGAGATCGAGTAAATAATTATAGGATATATGAAAAACATGACATCTATGGAGAACTTACCGTACGGGAATGGCGCGTGTTTGAGAGAGAGTGTGGGCTATTAATTACAGTTTGTTTGATCTATCTGTGATTGTTCGGTGAAATTCGATGACGTGTCTTGCACGTGATATTATCACGTGACTTTTTCTTGTGATCGGTACATATCTATTGGCCAGGTGGGTTTTCTGTTGAGCATAAAGTCTAGGGATGTCAATGGTCGGATCATGGCCGATAAAATTCCGACCAAAGTGTTGAGATTTATTAAAAAAAAAAAGGGAAAATTGTATTTTTTTCACCATAGGATAGGTTAGCTTACACTTTTGGTATCATTGGATACGAAAATATAAATTTGGTATCATATGATAGGTTTTCATTGCAATTTTAGTACCAAACACAATTTTTCTACAAAGTTAATGGCAATTTACCCCCTATGAAATACATAATATTTAGTTTACACCTCTATAATTTGGAAAAAAAATCAATTTGCCCCTGTAAAATTTTTAATGAAGCAATTTACCCCCTTCAGCCGGACAGGTGATTGATCTAGTGGAAGGAACTAGTCACTACAAAGTAGCGGACTCAAATCCCTGTTGGGAGAGGTTTCCACTTTATGTACCCGACGCGCATCGAAAGGGATTAAACTGTTGGGAAACCAAAAAAAAAAAAAAAACCACACACAGTCGATAATAAAAATTTTGACTCCTAATAGGAATGATGAATTTTGACATTATACAATCCGGTATATTTAAATTTTAATCAATAATTAAACATTAAAACGGATATATTTCAAATTTCAAATTAATATTAACCAGCAAAACAAAATAATTGACTCCTAACTCGTCCAACCGAGATTTGTATGGCACAATTTGGGCGTGGGTAGGATTAGGATATTTGCAATGTTTAGTATTTGCAGACTTGTGGAATATTCTTGTTGTGTAGTGTGCAACTCTTCCACGAGACTATCCCTTTAGATACTAGAGATTCTCTATGTACCTAATAATTTCCTAACTTCTAGATACTAGTTAGATTCTCTAGGTATCTAATAATTTCCTAACTTCTTTGGGAGATTATCCCCTACCAATAAAATACTCCCTCCATTCCACAATACATGTCTTTTTAGAGAGAAAAAAAAATTCACAATACATGTCACTTTAGGAATCCAAGATAAACTTAAATGTTATTTTGACATTTTTACCCTTCTTCATTTAAAGAGAGAGAGAAGAAAGATGTATGAAAAAGAGAGATGGATTATGGGGAGTTACAAAAAAATTAATTGCTTCTCAAGGGTAATTTTATCCAATAACATTATTATTTTCCTAAAATTTAGGGTATTAATTGATTTATTAATCCTTGTGAAAAAACCTTAAACGTCATCTAATGTGGAATGGATGGAGTAAATATTCCAAATAGACTAAGTCCTAATGAACTTGCAAGATAAGTCTTGCAATTAATTAAATGATCCATTATTTTAATTAATTTCTATTTAATTAAATTAGGCTCCTACCAATTGATTATCTACTTAATAAATTAAATTCACTTCAATTTATTCAACGATCCAATCCAATTGGATCTCATCGAATATGGGTCGAACTCACATTTCTTCATTTTTTTGTTTTTGCTCTATGAGTATTGTGTGCATCTCCGTAGGTCCACCACATAATTGTTTGTGGGTTATAATTCAACTATCGTTCGATTAAACGAGTAATAAAATACTCTTTAAATTAATCGAACACTTTGTCAATTGTCATTCCTCAAATTAGCATCCCTACTAATTTTGAAATCCTCTCACACTCCACGGTTGATGTCTAGCCTCAAGCTCATGGAGTCCAATCACTGGTGAATTAATTAAGTGGACATTTATCTCACTTACGAGGGCCACGTAAGATATGATCATTCCATTAATTAGTCTCTTGGTCGAGATCCAAGATATGGATATTCATTGGTTCCCTATTAACCTCGACTTTATAATTTCTATTCCTGAAACGGTTCCAATTTAGACTTACATTTCATGAGCTACTTTCACGAGACACTCACTTGACTTGGTTAAGGTCTTTCCAGAATCAATTTTTCACATAACTTATAAGAGAAGCCTCCAATCAATCAAGTATGGTCAATGAATCCTCTGTTTGTGATATGAATCTGCATACACGTCCACGTATACTAAACGTGAATCCATATAGACCTCCTGGTTTGACAAGTCAATCAATCGGAACTCACATTAAAGCATAAATGCGCGTTCACCAAATAAACACTATCACCTCAAGTAGTGAGGACTATACCTCATACTCTATCGCAAATAGGAGTAACCTCATCTCCGATATGCAACATGCATTTCCATGACGAGTGATCTCCAATTTAGGTGTTCAGTGCACTTTCCATCTCAGCTAGCCACCCACTCGTGTGTATCGACTATCCTAGTCATGTTCGCTGACTCCAGCGCTCTCCAGTTCATCGGAGTATACACAATCATGAGAGTTTATCCAAGTCTATCGATGTCCTATCTCGATGCCATAACTCTTGAACAATTTTAGATCACAACATTTGAGATCAGTCAACGAGTTGTGTCATAGTCATATGACCTAAGGACTTCAATCCTAATGTTAGATAATTAATACATTAGAAGAAGATGACCATTAATAGAAGGTGCAATATATTAATATAAAGATTGTTCCTAGAATTGTAAATAAAGCATTACCATACAATTGACTTGCAAGACACTATCTGTATCAATTAGATCAAATTGAGTTCGGATCAAATTTGGATCTTGTTCGGCTATAACATTTTCTCATTCAACGGATCTTATTTGGATTAAGTCGAATATCAAATCTTTTTCTGAGACAAAAGTATCTTCACTTTCAAAATTCACACCATTTAATTTAGCTACCGTGTTCAAATTTTTTAATTTCATGTATTTAGACAACAATATGCATGTTTCTCAATAATAATAATAAAAAAGATGACAATATACATAATAATGAAATTATGAATGTATTATTAGCTAATAGTATATTATTAGAATGATGGTAAAACATTATATATATATTCATCTATTGTTGAATATAGATCTTTAACGGATTGGATCGACATAGATCCATATTTCATGTATTATGAATTACGGATCCTTACAAGGAGATAAAAATCATAATAAATTAGGTCGAATTCAAACTGAAATTCGCCCGTTGACACCCCTAATAAAAACCAATTATTTATATTTGGGTCCGTTATTATATGTTGATTATATTAGGAGAGCCGTCCCAAACGAGGCTACTTTTGGATGTAAGAATTTACTTTTAAAAAGGCACATGATTGTATTACTTTTTTTTTTTTTTATCTACTAAACTAAACTGTATATTTACAGCTCGGACCGAAGAGTGCAAATGGTATAGGTCCTCCCCAGTGTGATGTCTCCAGTAGGATTCAAACTTGAATCTCGCCTATGGGGATCGCAAGTCACTACCACTTGGTCCAACCAATAATATGTCATCTTGCAAATTTTATACCATTGGATAAAATATGCAAATTTGATAACATAATTTAAGTGTATATTGCAAGTTTCACATGAAACCCTATTTTTTTGAATGACATTTTACTCCCTATAATATTTATAATGTTCAATTTACCTCCCAATTATTTAAAAATTAACAGTTAAAACAAATTTCCCATTAAAGAGGCTGAGTTACCTCATTTCAAGTTCTATTGCAATTCGCGGCCCGAACAGAACTGTGCCACCTCTCTTGCGAGCACACATCATGACCGCCACCATGGGCCCTCCGCCTCCCAGAAACACTACCGCCGCTGAGCTCTCAGCATCCGAATCATCGAACACCACCACAATGGCTGCTCCGCTTCCCGGAAACCCTACCTCCGCCGAGCCCTCAGCATCCGAGTCATCAAACACCACCACTATGGCTCCTCTGCTTCCCGGAAACTCTGCCTCCGCCGAGCCCTCAGCATCCGAATCATCAAACACCACCATAATGGCCCCTTCACTTCCCGGAAACCCTACCTCCACCGAGCCCTCAACATCAGAATCATCAACAAACACCGTTATAATGGGCCCACCACCTCCCAGAATCGCCCCAACCCCATCGGAATCCTCCAAACCCTCACACGAATTAAGCTCTCCTCAAACTGATGCCTCTGAAATTACCTTTGGGAAAAAAGAGGAGCAGCGGAATGATAATCCAGTGGTGGTGCCGTACACGATTCCGGAGTGGAGTGGGCCACCGTGCCATCACTTCTTTCTCGAAGTCCTCAAACTCGGAGCCATTATTAATCAAATTGATGTGTTAGTATCTCCTCCCTTTCACTCTCAATTGATACTACTTTAAAAATTTATCCCTTTAGCTACCCTAGAAACTGGTTTTAAAGGTGATCGAATTAGTATTCTTATTTTCATGTACTTTAATTTAGCTCGAGTAAGTACTTGATACATACAGTTATGTTCCAAGGCATTTCATCTTTTTTCCAGGAATGAGAAGGGGGCTTACATGTTTGGTCGTGTAGATCTTTGTGATTTTGTGCTCGACCATCCAACCATTTCTCGGTTTCACGCTGGTACATACCTTATTTGAATTTTTTCCGAAATCTTTATTTTTGGGTGAAATATCTTGACAGTATTCATCATGATTCCTTTCTTGCTCGTCAAGTGATAGACATGTTAATCGGAAACCGAATTTGGTACTTTTGATCTTATGTCTGATAGTAATTCATGTTTGTCATTTCTGTAATGAATTTAGTTATCGTATTTAAAAAAGAAGCAGGTATAATCTGAAAAGATGTAGTGCAGTGGATAAGTTGATAAACGGGCACTTTTGTTTAGGCTGTTGGAGTACTTTAACAGCATCTCATGTTTATGATGTGATTTTAGGATTCCCTTTTCCTTTCATGGTCATAAAATACTTACAAAACTTTCGAGTGGTTTAATATCAGTAAACAGTTAGATTGTATTTTTCTATTCATATATGAGTGTGAAAAGTAAACTGGAAGCTTATTGACTTTTGTGTTTGAATTCTGCCTAATAATGCCAGTTCTTCAGTTCAAGAACAATGGAAATGCATATCTCTATGATCTTGGCAGCACACATGGGACGTTTGTCAACAAGAGTCAGGTACAAAATTTCCTTCATTAAGTTTAGGTACCACATGCGCTGAACCTATTAAGATTTTCCATCCAGGTGCATGATTAGATGTTGTTCTTGAAACTCGTATGCTCATCTTAGTAAGTATTGGACCTAAATTGTCTAGGATGCCAATCGAAGGCTTTCTGTAGACAGAAAACTGGCACTTCTATACGTGCACATCTCCTCATGTTGTTTACTCAATTACAAAAATAATACTTGACGGATTTGAGGAATGCTTTTAGCAACTTCGTTATTCGTTATTCATCAACTTCAATTTTCTTTCTGACATGATATTGGCTAATGTATTAGGTGGCAAAGAGGGTTTATGTTGATTTGCATGTCGGTGATGTCATCCGGTTTGGCCAGTAAGTAGTTGCATCAATTTGGTATGATGTTGGTTTTTGGGCATGTTTTCTCAAGCAAATTTGTTTTAGCACACAAAAATTCTTGGTTATATGTTGCCACCTTTTCTTCCACTACTTCTGAATATTCTTGACCTTTTGAGATCAAACTGGGAAAAAAATAAGTACGTAACTTATTCAGAAGGAAAAATGGAATTTCTTGAAGCAAATTGAATTTGTCAATACTTATTTGCTGATATTTTCGTTGTATTATAAATTGGATGGTTTTGTTCTTATTTGTTTTCTGTCTTGGTACAGCTCTTCGAGGTTATACATATTTCAAGGACCATCTGACTTGATGCCACCGGTAAGATTTTGTTTTAGAAATCTCTAGTTTCACCTTGTTGTCCTTCAAAAAAGAAACTTCTACTCTCAAATATCTCCAGCATGTATGTTTTTCGGGAAGTAATAAACTTTGCGAAGAAACAACAAGTGATGTCATATTTTTTGTTCCTTTGTGTGACTTGTTTTTTGTAGTATTTTCATCACTCTTTTTTTCTGATAGTTATTTGTGTTGTTTTGCTTGGAAGGAAAGTGACTTGAAGAAGTTAAGGAATGCAAAGATTCGACAAGAGACGCAAGACATGGAAGCATCACTTCTGCGAGCAAAAATAGAAGCTTCTCGTGCTGATGGAATTTCCTGGGGCATGGGCGAGGATGCTGTTGAGGAAAATGAGGTTTGTATCATATAGCTTTATGTTGGGTAATAACTCCAGGACTCAGTAGTGCTTTTTCTGACAGTCTGAAGTAGTGCTTTTTTCTGACAGTCTGAAGTAGTGCTTTTTCTGACAGTCTGAAGTAGTGCTTTTTCTGACAGTCTGACTTATTTGATTTCTATGAGTATCAAAATCTCTGATCTCTTGTTCTTAGTGAATTCATTTTGTTTCCCTTAGATGCAGGCTTCACTTGAGTTGAACCCTGCCACGCTCTATGTTATCTCTTGTTTCCTTGTTCTTTGTCAATTTCCCTTAATTTTCTATATTGACTCAATGGCTTTGTAACACTGCATTAACACTTTACTATTGTGATAGAATAGGACTGCACTTAAGCTTTTAATTGCTAGACATTTATTTTATAAGGTTTCAAGTCTCAAATCGATTTTAAGATTTGAAAATCTTTTCTTGGTTGCCACATACCGAAGAATTGGTCACGTGCAGTATTTGTTTGTTATTTTGGCTCAATAATTCATTATTCATGTTTGCGTGAACTATAGTCTGTTTTGTCAGTTTTTCGGTTTATCTAGATTTTCTTACTCTTCTGTCACTTTTTTCATTGACAAAGATGTTCTTAACATTTAGGATGAAGTTGATGAAATAACTTGGCAAACTTACAAGGGACAGCTTACAGAGAAGCAGGAAAAAACTCGAGAAAAAGTTCTTAAAAGACTTGAAAAGGTTAGTTGAATTCTGCTATGAGAATTCATTTCATGATATTTTTAGCTTAGTTTTATTAATGACCAATATTTCTTCTACATTTACTTCCATCCGACTATCGACATTGTATTTTCTTGATGTGTAAATTGAATGTGGGTTTCTGGCATCCCTTGCTTGAGCACTTGCCAGAAGTGACACTCTCACAACCTAATGCTTTTTCCTATATTTTGCCCTAAAAAATCCTAATTGATCTTTGGGGAGTGCCACTAAGTTCTAGCATTTTGAAAGAATTGTGTTCTCGGAGCAAATTTATTTGGAAAGGTGAAGAAAGATAAATATGTTTGGTTGGATTGAGTCTCATTTTGTTTCGCTCGCACAAACCGATGCTGTACCACATCACACAAGCACAAGTCTTTTGGTGGTTAATTATTTCCTAACATTGATAAGGGAATTGTTATACTGACAATGTTTAATATTATGAGATGATTATGAATTTGCATAAAACGAGTGATGTTAAGATCATTTTCTAATTGATGACTAGGGTGCTGAAATAATTAAGATATGCTTGACCGGCAGAATTAGTGTTCATGAGATGAAATGTCAGATTTATAAAGTCAGAATGACTAGTTCCACTAGACATGTACATCAGGTCAATGCATCTATATTTCAGCTATCGTGCATACTTTTTCTATTTCATTGGTATTAGTTGTTTATAAGATACTGATAGCCCGATACAGTATTTTCTATGTCAAACCTAGTGACAGTATCTAAAAAAGCATCTGTACATATCCCTTGAAGATTATCAGTGGTGTAACAGAAACTTGTTTATGGGAATAAAGTTAATCTATCTGAGTTAGGTTACAATAATTTCCATATTTATACCATAATCAAAAGGTTTATGCAACCATCTCCACAACTGATGCATTTTAAAACTATATCTTCTTGAAAAAAGTTGATCATGTTCAAAACTAATGCATGGAATACTACAAGACATTAATAAGTTGATGCTGACCACTGAGACATAGTGGACTCAAGGTCTTATCGTACTAGAATAAAGTTGATTGATTTTTATACCAAGGTCTATTTAACTAAATTCCAGCACTATCATCTTCCTTCTGCCATCTATCTAAACGAAGTTCACAAAATTGTATGGCATTTTGGGGTTGGCGAGGGAGCATGGCTTGTTCCACCTCCTTGTACTCCATTACTGGCTTTCTGACCAGAATTGACTTGCATCTTGTTCTAGCTTAGAAAGTCAATATTTTTGTTATTGAATTGTGTTGTCTTTCTTCTGTAGATTGCTCACATGAAGAAAGAGATTGATGCTATCCGGGCAAAGGATATTGCTCAAGGTGGCTTGACACAGGGACAACAAACTCAGATCGCTCGAAATGAACAAAGGATATCACAGGTATGACAATAGCCCTTTGCTTATCTTCCATGTCTCTCTTACCTATGTTGAATTTTATATTGTCTTTTTCTAGTGGGGGATTGAGAATGCAATTCTATTTAGTCAAATGGATTTGAGAATTGCATTTTTTGTGGTCAAAAGATATATGAAAAACCCAGGTATTGTCCACTGAACAATACAAATTAGTAAAATCACCAAAAACCATACAAAACGCTAATGGTATCAGTGTAATTGGATGTAGCACTTTCAACCATATGTCATTTCCTTCACCGGGACCTAGAGGAAATGTCCTACACCCCCCCCCCCCCCCCCCCCCCCCTCTCCCTCTTTTCTTTATCTTCTCTCTGGGATGAGATGGAATATTAAAGTTAGTTGTGATCCATTCCCTACGGAAAATATGCATTGATATCCGATACATCATTCCTCCGTAGCAAAATATGCTAATATAGTAGGATTAAAGCTCAGTCCTTAAAAGTTAGGAGTTTGGATTCCTTAAGACATGGCAGAACCCCATCCCATACGGTATTGCAAGTTCTGCATGCATAGTAAATCTGTTCCTTCTCATTCATATAATATCCACTTTAGTCTTCTGTTTCGACTAACTCCACCCACAATTTGTGCTCGCTTCACGCAATAATTCTGAAGTGGAAGTCTAATACTCAAATCTTTCTTAGATATTGGAAGAGCTCGAGAACTTGGAAGAGACTTTGAATGAAAGTATACGGGAAAGTTTAGGTGCACGATCTGGAAGGTTGTCCCTTGGTAAGAAAAAAGGGAAAATGGAAGAAGACGAAGATTATATGAGGTATTATGAAAGAATTATTTCAGTTCTGTGAAGATATTATTAGTTTATGTAGAGGATTCTGGCTATTAAAGTTACATTCGATGACAACACCCACATCAACTTTCAGATAGATTAGATTTTAATAAGTCGCACGAAATAGTGTATTCTTTCTCCACGAGACACACATAGTTTATTTTATGCTGATAAATTCAAATATTTGGCACTTTCTATGGAAATAGTATATATTGATAATCTTAATTGACAGTGATGATGATGAGTTCTATGATCGGACTCAAAAGCCATCAAAGCACAAGATTGGTGAAAATAAATCAGTAGAAACAGCAGATACTCTTCTTGATAAGAAGGATGCCATTACCAAAGAGATAGAAGATAAGGAAAAATTACTTCTGGATGAGGACAAACTGGGAGAGACAAATGAAGTTGTTGAAGCTGGAGATGCACTTGATGCATACATGTCAGCAGTTTCGTCCCAGTTAGGTATGCGAAATTGCTAATCCTCCTAATGCCTAGTTTATATAATGAAAATCTCTCTATCTCCATTTCTTTGGATGATTTATAGAAGTGTATGCTTGGTTCTTTTACTGGAAATTGAATAATCTTTTGTTCAATGATGCAATTTAAAACATTCTAGAGAACAATTGTGTGCCTTGTAAACTGGTCATCAATTTCTGCTGTATTTTTTCTTCGTTTTCATGCATTTGACTATTTGACTTCGAAATTTGCCAATTCACCTATCTCTGTCCCCCCCCCCCCCCCCCCCCCCCCCCCCCCCCCCACCCCCCCCCCCCCACCCCCCCCCCCCCCCACCCCCTCCCCCCCCCCCCCCCCCCCCCCCCACCCCCCCCCCCCCCCACCCCCCCCCCCCCCCACCCCCCCCCCCCCCCACCCCCCCCCCCCCCCACCCCCCCCCCCCCCCACCCCCCCCCCCCCCCACCCCCCCCCCCCCCCACCCCCCCCCCCCCCCACCCCCCCCCCCCCCCACCCCCCCCCCCCCCCACCCCCCCCCCCCCCCACCCCCCCCCCCCCCCACCCCCCCCCCCCCCCACCCCCCCCCCCCCCCACCCCCCCCCCCCCCCACCCCCCCCCCCCCCCACCCCCCCCCCCCCCCACCCCCCCCCCCCCCCACCCCCCCCCCCCCCCACCCCCCCCCCCCCCCACCCCCCCCCCCCCCCACCCCCCCCCCCCCCCACCCCCCCCCCCCCCCACCCCCCCCCCCCCCCACCCCCCCCCCCCCCCACCCCATAGGCTGTTGGAGTACTTTAACAGCATCTCATGTTTATGATGTGATTTTAGGATTCCCTTTTCCTTTCATGGTCATAAAATACTTACAAAACTTTCGAGTGGTTTAATATCAGTAAACAGTTAGATTGTATTTTTCTATTCATATATGAGTGTGAAAAGTAAACTGGAAGCTTATTGACTTTTGTGTTTGAATTCTGCCTAATAATGCCAGTTCTTCAGTTCAAGAACAATGGAAATGCATATCTCTATGATCTTGGCAGCACACATGGGACGTTTGTCAACAAGAGTCAGGTACAAAATTTCCTTCATTAAGTTTAGGTACCACATGCGCTGAACCTATTAAGATTTTCCATCCAGGTGCATGATTAGATGTTGTTCTTGAAACTCGTATGCTCATCTTAGTAAGTATTGGACCTAAATTGTCTAGGATGCCAATCGAAGGCTTTCTGTAGACAGAAAACTGGCACTTCTATACGTGCACAACTCCTCATGTTGTTTACTCAATTACAAAAATAATACTTGACGGATTTGAGGAATGCTTTTAGCAACTTCGTTATTCGTTATTCATCAACTTCAATTTTCTTTCTGACATGATATTGGCTAATGTATTAGGTGGCAAAGAGGGTTTATGTTGATTTGCATGTCGGTGATGTCATCCGGTTTGGCCAGTAAGTAGTTGCATCAATTTGGTATGATGTTGGTTTTTGGGTATGTTTTCTCAAGCAAATTTGTTTTAGCACACAAAAATTCTTGGTTATATGTTGCCACCTTTTCTTCCACTACTTCTGAATATTCTTGACCTTTTGAGATCAAACTGGGAAAAAAATAAGTGCGTAACTTATTCAGAAGGAAAAATGGAATTTCTTGAAGCAAATTGAATTTGTCAATACTTATTTGCTGATATTTTCGTTGTATTATAAATTGGATGGTTTTGTTCTTATTTGTTTTCTGTCTTGGTACAGCTCTTCGAGGTTATACATATTTCAAGGACCATCTGACTTGATGCCACCGGTAAGATTTTGTTTTAGAAATCTCTAGTTTCACCTTGGTGTCCTTCAAAAAAGAAACTTCTACTCTCAAATATCTCCAGCATGTATGTTTTTCGGGAAGTAATAAACTTTGCGAAGAAACAACAAGTGATGTCATATTTTTTGTTCCTTTGTGTGACTTGTTTTTTGTAGTATTTTCATCACTCTTTTTTTCTGATAGTTATTTGTGTTGTTTTGCTTGGAAGGAAAGTGACTTGAAGAAGTTAAGGAATGCAAAGATTCGACAAGAGACGCAAGACATGGAAGCATCACTTCTGCGAGCAAAAATAGAAGCTTCTCGTGCTGATGGAATTTCCTGGGGCATGGGCGAGGATGCTGTTGAGGAAAATGAGGTTTGTATCATATAGCTTTATGTTGGGTAATAACTCCAGGACTCAGTAGTGCTTTTTCTGACAGTCTGAAGTAGTGCTTTTTCTGACAGTCTGACTTATTTGATTTCTATGAGTATCAAAATCTCTGATCTCTTGTTCTTAGTGAATTCATTTTGTTTCCCTTAGATGCAGGCTTCACTTGAGTTGAACCCTGCCACGCTCTATGTTATCTCTTGTTTCCTTGTTCTTTGTCAATTTCCCTTAATTTTCTATATTGACTCAATGGCTTTGTAACACTGCATTAACACTTTACTATTGTGATAGAATAGGACTGCACTTAAGCTTTTAATTGCTAGACATTTATTTTATAAGGTTTCAAGTCTCAAATCGATTTTAAGATTTGAAAATCTTTTCTTGGTTGCCACATACCGAAGAATTGGTCACGTGCAGTATTTGTTTGTTATTTTGGCTCAATAATTCATTATTCATGTTTGCGTGAACTATAGTCTGTTTTGTCAGTTTTTCGGTTTATCTAGATTTTCTTACTCTTCTGTCACTTTTTTCATTGACAAAGATGTTCTTAACATTTAGGATGAAGTTGATGAAATAACTTGGCAAACTTACAAGGGACAGCTTACAGAGAAGCAGGAAAAAACTCGAGAAAAAGTTCTTAAAAGACTTGAAAAGGTTAGTTGAATTCTGCTATGAGAATTCATTTCATGATATTTTTAGCTTAGTTTTATTAATGACCAATATTTCTTCTACATTTACTTCCATCCGACTATCGACATTGTATTTTCTTGATGTGTAAATTGAATGTGGGTTTCTGGCATCCCTTGCTTGAGCACTTGCCAGAAGTGACACTCTCACAACCTAATGCTTTTTCCTATATTTTGCCCTAAAAAATCCTAATTGATCTTTGGGGAGTGCCACTAAGTTCTAGCATTTTGAAAGAATTGTGTTCTCGGAGCAAATTTATTTGGAAAGGTGAAGAAAGATAAATATGTTTGGTTGGATTGAGTCTCATTTTGTTTCGCTCGCACAAACCGATGCTGTACCACATCACACAAGCACAAGTCTTTTGGTGGTTAATTATTTCCTAACATTGATAAGGGAATTGTTATACTGACAATGTTTAATATTATGAGATGATTATGAATTTGCATAAAACGAGTGATGTTAAGATCATTTTCTAATTGATGACTAGGGTGCTGAAATAATTAAGATATGCTTGACCAGCAGAATTAGTGTTCATGAGATGAAATGTCAGATTTATAAAGTCAGAATGACTAGTTCCACTAGACATGTACATCAGGTCAATGCATCTATATTTCAGCTATCGTGCATACTTTTTCTATTTCATTGGTATTAGTTGTTTATAAGATACTGATAGCCCGATACAGTATTTTCTATGTCAAACCTAGTGACAGTATCTAAAAAAGCATCTGTACATATCCCTTGAAGATTATCAGTGGTGTAACAGAAACTTGTTTATGGGAATAAAGTTAATCTATCTGAGTTAGGTTACAAATAATTTCCATATTTATACCATAATCAAAAGGTTTATGCAACCATCTCCACAACTGATGCATTTTAAAACTATATCTTCTTGAAAAAAGTTGATCATGTTCAAAACAAATGCATGGAATACTACAAGACATTAATAAGTTGATGCTGACCACTGAGACATAGTGGACTCAAGGTCTTATCGTACTAGAATAAAGTTGATTGATTTTTATACCAAGGTCTATTTAACTAAATTCCAGCACTATCATCTTCCTTCTGCCATCTATCTAAACGAAGTTCACAAAATTGTATGGCATTTTGGGGTTGGCGAGGGAGCATGGCTTGTTCCACCTCCTTGTACTCCATTACTGGCTTTCTGACCAGAATTGACTTGCATCTTGTTCTAGCTTAGAAAGTCAATATTTTTGTTATTGAATTGTGTTGTCTTTCTTCTGTAGATTGCTCACATGAAGAAAGAGATTGATGCTATCCGGGCAAAGGATATTGCTCAAGGTGGCTTGACACAGGGACAACAAACTCAGATCGCTCGAAATGAACAAAGGATATCACAGGTATGACAATAGCCCTTTGCTTATCTTCCATGTCTCTCTTACCTATGTTGAATTTTATATTGTCTTTTTCTAGTGGGGGATTGAGAATGCAATTCTATTTAGTCAAATGGATTTGAGAATTGCATTTTTTGTGGTCAAAAGATATATGAAAAACCCAGGTATTGTCCACTGAACAATACAAATTAGTAAAATCACCAAAAACCATACAAAACGCTAATGGTATCAGTGTAATTGGATGTAGCACTTTCAACCATATGTCATTTCCTTCACCGGGACCTAGAGGAAATGTCCTACCCCCCCCCCCCCCCCCTCTCCCTCTTTTCTTTATCTTCTCTCTGGGATGAGATGGAATATTAAAGTTAGTTGTGATCCATTCCCTACGGAAAATATGCATTGATATCCGATACATCATTCCTCCGTAGCAAAATATGCTAATATAGTAGGATTAAAGCTCAGTCCTTAAAAGTTAGGAGTTTGGATTCCTTAAGACATGGCAGAACCCCATCCCATATGGTATTGCAAGTTCTGCATGCATAGTAAATCTGTTCCTTCTCATTCATATAATATCCACTTTAGTCTTCTGTTTCGACTAACTCCACCCACAATTTGTGCTCGCTTCACGCAATAATTCTGAAGTGGAAGTCTAATACTCAAATCTTTCTTAGATATTGGAAGAGCTCGAGAACTTGGAAGAGACTTTGAATGAAAGTATACGGGAAAGTTTAGGTGCACGATCTGGAAGGTTGTCCCTTGGTAAGAAAAAAGGGAAAATGGAAGAAGACGAAGATTATATGAGGTATTATGAAAGAATTATTTCAGTTCTGTGAAGATATTATTAGTTTATGTAGAGGATTCTGGCTATTAAAGTTACATTCGATGACAACACCCACATCAACTTTCAGATAGATTAGATTTTAATAAGTCGCACGAAATAGTGTATTCTTTCTCCACGAGACACACATAGTTTATTTTATGCTGATAAATTCAAATATTTGGCACTTTCTATGGAAATAGTATATATTGATAATCTTAATTGACAGTGATGATGATGAGTTCTATGATCGGACTCAAAAGCCATCAAAGCACAAGATTGGTGAAAATAAATCAGTAGAAACAGCAGATACTCTTCTTGATAAGAAGGATGCCATTACCAAAGAGATAGAAGATAAGGAAAAATTACTTCTGGATGAGGACAAACTGGGAGAGACAAATGAAGTTGTTGAAGCTGGAGATGCACTTGATGCATACATGTCAGCAGTTTCGTCCCAGTTAGGTATGCGAAATTGCTAATCCTCCTAATGCCTAGTTTATATAATGAAAATCTCTCTATCTCCATTTCTTTGGATGATTTATAGAAGTGTATGCTTGGTTCTTTTACTGGAAATTGAATAATCTTTTGTTCAATGATGCAATTTAAAACATTCTAGAGAACAATTGTGTGCCTTGTAAACTGGTCATCAATTTCTGCTGTATTTTTTCTTCGTTTTCATGCATTTGACTATTTGACTTCGAAATTTGCCAATTCACCTATCTCTGTCAGGAGTTGTTATCGCTCTCTTGTTTGGTGGTGTCGAGGAAAACAAATCTTGATGAGTAAACACTAATTCCCTGCCCCTGAATTCTGATTTTGAAAATTGGAAACTATTTTTGCTCTTGGAGTTTCAACTTGAAGTTGTTTGCCACTTTCATTTAATCAGTATAAGATTTGTATAACAGTTTGGAATTGGAAGATAAATATCTCTAAACTGGCTGTTTTTCTGTAACTTATTGAAGCTTCATCCTAATGAAAATACTCAAATCACAACTTGTGGGTTTTCCTCAATATTATAAGTTGAAGTTTACTATATTCCAATAGAAAGTTTGATCTCTCCTCCAAACTGTCTGGTTTTTCCATACTGAAACATCTGGTGTGCCTATTTAAAGCACAAAAAATGTTTTTCTTCAAATAAGTGTTGTTTTTATTTGATATCCCACAAATCCTTTTCTTAACCAAGTTTTGTTGGTTTATGTTTACTTACAGTTTTGGATAATAAGGCAAAGCTTCAGAAAGAGTTGTCTACTCTCCAATCAGAGTTGGATAGGATCCTTTACTTACTGAGAATCGCTGATCCGACAGGAGAAGCAGCTAGGAAAAGAGAATCCAACGGGCAAATGCCTAAACCAATTGTGAATAAAATTCCTGCCTCAGATGCACACAGTCGCCCCTCATCAGAAAAGAATCAAAAGTCTGCCCCATCGTCAGAAAAGATTCAACAAAAAGTAGTAGAAGATTCATTGGTTACATCCATTCAGGAAAAGGTTGTTATTGAGTCAACATCAGAATCTGGCAAGAAGGGAGAAGAACCAGAACCAGAATCCATAACTGAAAGGACTGAGAATACAGCTACTGTATATACTGTTGCTAAGCCTCAATGGCTTGGTGCTGTAGAAGGCATGAAAAAGCAAGAAATTGGACAAGAAGTTGCACAACAAGCGCCTGTAGATACGCAAGAGACTGAACAATTTGTAGACTACAAAGATAGACAAACAATTTTGAATACACAAGGGGACCCGGGAATTGAAGAGGCAGCCCCCGGTCTGATAATAAGGAAGCGAAAGCTAGTTGATAAGTCCAAGGTTAGTGAGGTTAAAGATTCTGAAGAGACTCCAGGGTCTGAGCTCAAGGCAGAAGATGCTGTGGCCTTGTTACTGAAACATTCAAGAGGATATCATGTATCAGATGAAGAACAGATACCTACCAGTGAAGATGTGCCAGTCGATAATAAAGTAAAAAAGGATCGGAAAAGGGCTAAAAAGGTTTTAGGTCCTGAGAGACCATCGTTTCTCAAAGACGAAACAGATTATACTTCTTGGGTGCCTCCTGAGGGTAATTTAGATTTAACTTCAATTTATAATATATGACTGCTGAATTCTGAATGTTACGTAATTTTTCACACTTCTGTGTTCTGATCCTTCTCCTTACCCAGGTCAATCAGGTGATGGACGTACCTCACTGAATGATCGTTTAGGTTACTGAATATAGACGGGATTCTGTGGGCTTTGGTGATCTGAAGTGATACATGAGGTTATGCACACGGGGAGCTGTTGGTTCGGTTCTAAGATTTTATTCATCAAATATTTCCATGAACGATTGGTGGTATATCATTCGTGGATAAATTAAAAGAATACCAAGCAAATTCACTGCCCCTAAGTGCTGCAACAGTGTTATTGTAAACTCAACCTGTGCAGATTAACTGGTTAGGCTAATTTGTGATGATACATAGAACAATATGTATTTTGCCCCTGCAGTTTTTACTTAGTAGATTGTTTCCTTTTCTCTTCGTTTATCTTCAACTGAGCCGAGGTAGGGTGTGTGAAGCAATAGTTGAAATTGCAAGAGTTATCAATGGAGATGTTTTATAAAGCAGTTGCATTTTGTTGATTTATTAATGTGTGTCTTTGGTTTTAAATAGAGTATTAACATGATCTTATGAAGGGTAGAAGAAAAAAAATTCATGACTTGAGCAGTTAAAGTGTAGTATGCTAAGGTTTTTAAGCTCTTGTTTAGCTTCTGGAAAGTCATGGGCAGTAATGCTTTTACCTTGTGGTCATAAGCCTAAATGCAAACTAAGGATGCTTCTGGTTTTACAATTTATAAGCTGTTTTTGGACAGATTTAGTTTGGTTTCTTCCTTCACCCAAATTAACGTTTCCCATAAGCGTTGGTAAACAAAATTCAGTTTATTATTTTTATTTCAACTCCTTAAAAATCTTCTTCATTGGTACTTCTTTTAGAAAGTAACACAAGGTTTTTTTTTTTTCGATAATAAAAAGTAACACAAGCTTTAAGTATAGCTTTTAGTGGTTTACGTGCATTCTGCTTCCTGTAATAAAGATACCGAAACGTTTTAAAACAGTTCAACAAATTCTGTTCCGACCTCTATGGTTCTAAAGATCCAAGGCCTTATTTGGAAAGATTTTGGTTTGCTTTTGCCAGTATCCGTTTCAGATAAAATGGTTTGAGTAATATCGGTGAAACCTTTGAAACTCCATTGGTTAGATTTTGGATGTTGGATTTTGTGGTTTTGAAAAAGTTGAAACCTCACTTGAATTGTGTTTGAATGTCAGGGTTTGAGGAAACAAAAAAAAGATAGTAGGTGTCAAATCAAAGTTCTATAGATTTCAAGAGTGGGTGTAGGTTTGTGATGAATTTCATGTGTTTTGTTAAACTTTATTTGAAAGAGTTCTGACTCGGTTTCGTGAGACCCAATGAGACCGGGGCTAGAACCCTTCCAAACAGGCCCTAAGAGCTTGATTGTTTGATGTCTGGGAGGGTAGTGAAAATTTGTAAATTAATCTCGATTTCCATAATGTTGTTTGTTTGAGTTTTGATAGAGTGGTTTGGAAAATAAGGTAGATGTAGATTTTCTGGAAGAACATAGGCTGTAAATGTAAGATGTAAGATTGTATGTCAAATCGTTTTATGTGAGTAAGTTGTAGTATAAGAGATAAATTACTTTATGTCAAATCAAAGTTGAGTTTGTATAATTTTTTCTTTAGAGATAAGAATTTTTTTGTTTATTTGACTTTTGAGAAAATTGAAAAAGAATAAAATTATTTCGGAACACATGAACTAGATTTGATTACAACTTAAATACATAGCACTAATATTAAGTATGTAGTGTACTGTAATATTGTTTAAAAATCTATTTTTACAAGACAACAAATTATGCGGAAAAAAAATATTCCACTTTCAATAAATTGATGGAACACGATAAGACAACTCTTCTCTCTTCTTCTTTTGGAAACAATTAAACTTTTCATCTTTTTCGTCAAAAATATCAAAAAGTTCCAATTTTTGAGTCAATAGAATGAAAAATAAGAAATGAATTTAAAACCATTTATTTGCCTCGAGATTCTTTTATTTCTCTTAATTATCACAATTTTCCCTGATGTTTCCATATTGTTTTCGAAAAATCCTTGAAAAGTTTGTAATATTTAGCTGACCCAACCAAGCATTAATTAAAAATGAAATTTTGATCCTAGAAACAACACTAAAATTACTGCAATATTACTGCAAAAAACACTAAAATTAAATAATCATAATCCTACATCCTTTCTTTAAGACAATCAGCTTGACAGCTTCTATGGCACAGAGAAATAGAGTTTACAGTAAGTTCAATAGAAACAAAAGGCTGAATTTATTGAATCTTAAAGAATCAACTTCATCATCTGTCAAATTTAGATTACACCTTCATGACATGAACCCACAATAAACAAATTAAATAAATTACCCAATGGCATTGAAGCTAACTAACCAATAAGTAAAAAACCGAAGTGACATCTATCTAACTGGTCTAACCTCCCCTTCTCCTCAGACCTTCGTTCCCACGGGCTTGAAACAGTCGATATTGCACAAAACAGCTGATCTCATCATATCTCCAAACCTGCCATGATACAAGTTTATTAGTCAAGAAATAAAATTTATCGATATAGAAAACACTTTGTATTCACAGTGTGGGTGTGCAACTGAAGATATTTTTAGACATCTAACCGGTCTATGCTGTTTCTTCCTTTCTCTGGCTGTTCTGCTATATTGGCTTTATCGGCATAATCTACGCTCTTTCGTGATCTCTCTCTCTTGTCTGTGCTGGCTCTGGATTTCTCTATTTGATCAGTGCTACCTCTAGGCTTATCTCTGTTATCTGTACTTGATCTTGACTTTTCTCTCTGATCTGTGCTTTGTCTGGGTCGGTAATCTGTACTGTTTCGAGAATTGTCTATCTGATCCATAGACGGTACAGAACCATTTCTCAAATGCCCTGTTTTCTCGATAGCTAATATGAACTTCTTTAAGTGCTTAATATATTGTGGGAAGAGCTCCAGGTCACAATGGTTACCACCTTCAACCCATAATGGTTCATACTTTTCTTTACAGAGCGCATGGAGTTGCTTTCCATGAGAGCAATCTACAACGTCATCTTTAGAGCCCTGTTAAAGTCAAATTGAAAAAATGTGTCAAGGATGCAGGACAAAGCTCCTACTCGCAAAATAAACCAAAGAAACATATTAATTCAATAGACAGCCAATGTAGAACATTCTTTTGGTTGAAGAATAGAATGAGGGCAATATTGTGCATACTTTGTTCTACACCTAGCACTCAACTATCCAACACTAGTCGCAACTATGTATATGGTTCAAAATAACTAACACGCATATGTATCAGATTATCATGTTAGGTACATGAGAGTATCCAGTTCAAGACGATCCAAATTTTCACTCTAGAATCTTTTTACTTCGAGTTAATTGCAGTTTCTTAACCATATATCAGTCACCCGAGGTTCATTGCAACACAGTTGTAAATAGTGTATCAAGGATCATTGAAGTCATATTTCAGCTGACATTGATTGATTCCTATTTAATTGCCGAATATAATGACCAGATATTCAGAGAGTTGATGGTTATGTCAATGAAGCTTCATAGATAATGTAGATTTCACTCTTATTTTTTTGAAACTGAGATCTATAAAAACTGAAAATTTTCAACCAAGAAACTCTCAAAACAGTGACATAGTTGTGTTATTTTTGCATGTATAACCCGGGTCCCACTACCTGAACAAGTTATACTGTATGAGAGATAAACCGCAGGGAAATCAAATTGTTTCTGAGAAAGTCTTCAAAAATTATTATACATGATTCATATATTGAAATATTAAATACAACAGCATTCTGGTGGTGTTCGAATATTTGATTTTGGGGAATTTATTCCACTTTTGTCATATGAAGCATGAGCTGAAATCAAATAAATCTGTAGGTTTTTAGCAAAGTTGCTCCGCGATAATTACATTGTTTAAAGGAAAATAACATTTGTTGATGCATCAAGTCATTTAAGTGCAGATGATAACCATCAAATTAGAGCGCATATATTTATCTCACTTATTCAGTAAAATATAACTAGCTTCAAAATGTGATTAATTACAGTTATTCTAGCTGTTAACTACTACAATAAGCAAATAAAAATAAAATATTCCAGCCAAAGGAACAGCAGGATCAAGAAAAGATGTGCAACACTGGATACTATTTTAGAACATGGTGAACCGATAAAGACTTACATGAATAACCAAGACAGGACACTGGACTAGTGGGATTTTGTCGATATTCTGTACCACATGAAAAACAGTTTGTCATTTAGTGTTAAAGATTCACCCAGATAATATCATCAAATCTTTAAAAAGAAAAAGGATAAAAACCACATGCAAATCCTTGGATGGAATTTCATTACCTTATAAATGTCAAACCAATATGTGCGCTTAACAGGATACATAACGCGAAGTCCAGAGAGGATTGGACTGTGAAGAACCACAGCCCTTAATCTAGACAAACGGGATGACAAATCCAAAGTGGGCCCACTACCAACAGACTGCCCGTACAATATTATATCCTCTTCTTTCACCCCATAAGTTTCTTGAAGACATTTGTAGGCAGCTTCTATGTCAGCGTAAGTGTTTTGCTCACTAGGCTACAAAACAATAAATAGAAAGAAAAGTAAGCATCTTTTCAATTGCAAAGTACTACAAAAGTAATAAGTTTGTTCCCTCTTTCGTACCTTTCCAGTGGATTGTCCATATCCTGAATAATCATACCTGCAATGAAAAATGAAACTCAGAAGTCATTACCTAGAACTAAGGTTTCATTTGCATCATTTCGTCATTATGCGATTAAGTTAGTCTATATGATAAAGTAAAAGACAGTTAACCGAGAATGAAACTCTAAGAGAAAGGATAGACTTAGTACTGTGTGAACTTCATACATGCCTCGTGTCGGTAAAGCAAAAATGTTTGAACAATCTCACAGATGACAAGTCTTTCATCGTCATTTTTACCAATTTAGTTACCAGTGACCACATTCAACTACAGGGAACAAACATTACCTCATCTCTCAATCAAGAGTTGTATTCAAATTATATTTTTCCCTTTGCTTAAATGTACAGATATCCACTTAAAGAAAAACATTGAAGCAAGTTTCACAATTGCAATATCAGATCACCTCACAATCACATTCAGCAACACATTCTTCTTTTTGCCAGGAATACATACATACACCACTATAAAAGTCGCAATCTTATTTTCATACTAACACACTTATCCTTTTCAATTTTAAAATAAATATCTAAATAAATTATCCATAAAAAACTTAAAAGAAAATACCCCATCAAGTTGACTCGGAGGTGGAGACTGAGTTCACTGAAGAGATCATACATCTGCCCCAGATCCGCGGCGTTTCCGTGAGAGTACAACAGCGTGAGCTTCGCCGTCGGATTTTTCACATACAGCGCCACGATCTCCGTCCCTTTCTTCGTCTTCACTTTTAATACGTCGACGTTTTCCTTCTCCGCCACCTCCGTCATCCTCAGCTTCCCCGTACCCTCCTCCACCGTCACACAATACGACGGCGGATTCGGCGGAAAAAACGCAAATTTCGCCGCCATCGACGACGTTACCGCCCCCATCTATCCACAACAATAAATAATTTTAAAAAAAAACTCTATAAATTTATTTGTTTATACTATCTAATAAAAATCCCCCTCACTCAATCTATTCGGAAGGTTAGACGGGGATTCATATACCCGCTAATTTCAATTCCTTTTTCCGTTACAAATCGATAGATTTTTCACCGTATTTTGAAAATCTAGGTTTAATTATTTAACGTGGGAAAAGTAAATAGATAGATACGCAAAGGTGTATGTATATACGAGTGCGTGCGTGCGTGTGTGTGAGAGAGAAAGATAGAGAGAGAAGGAAGGTTGAAGGAAGGTGTACGGTAACTCGCTTTAATTGTATTGTCCTCCCACAACTAAAATCGTGGTTTAACTATCAAAAAAAGGAAAATCGTGGTTTTAACCGACGGGATCTTTTTCACGTGTAAATGGACACGTGGCGAACGGGGGGAAGCAGGGTCGGGTCTGAGTGTACGGAACTCTTGTGCTGCAGAGGTGACGGGGTGAAGTGGACATTTTACTTTATTTTTTTACGGAAAAATGGAATCCAAGTGATTGTTTGGATTATATTCCGCTGTATAACTGCTGGAATGATAGTGTGTGGGGGTGTTCACCTGCTCCCTTGTAGATTTTTTGTTATGTTTTTTAATCATTGGATAATGGACAATGTGTGTTTCTTTTATGATCACATAACTTTTCTATTGACAACGAATTATTTTTGTTTTGTACTTTAATCACCGGGCAATGGGTGTTTTTCGTGTATTGGAATTTCACGAGCTCTTTGTCCTTCGACGCAAAATAAAATTATTTTATGTATATATTACACGGATAATGTTATAACATATTATTTGAATTTAAGGAAAAATCGTATTTGGATATTTCACATTCATTGTATATTATTTTAAATACTCAGTTGCATCTTATCATATTTTTCAAATTGATCAAATGCGACATAAACAACATCGATTTTGTTGTGATTTAGTTTCAATAGATAAATTATTCATAATCGCTAAAAAAAAATTAAAAAAATTTGATTATCAATCTTTTGTCACAGTTGACATGATGTAATTGATATAGTGAAAATCGACTAAGTTAATAGTTAGACTATTAATGGATACCTATATTAAAATTGAATTATAATGACGGATATAAACATGAATATCGATACTACTAGAAAAAATAAAAATTCTCACCGAATTTTTGCAACCAAAGGGCATTCGTGGGAAATTTCTCTCAAAAATTGAATAAACTGAATAAGAATGTCCAAATTAGTACAAAAATCTAATAACTTCATCCAAATTTTGGCCATGTATGATTGACATTTTATATAAGCAAATTTTATCATAGTACAAATGTCCAAGCCTGCACTTGAACTCCAATTCAAAATTCTAAAGAGATCTTGTTTGAGTTGAGTTCAATTCAAAATTCAAAAGAGATATTGTTTGAGTTGGATCGATATGAGTGAATATATAGCCCCTAGCACAATGACTATATGGAAATTGTAACCTCGTAAGCTCAAATAGTGCTGTTACTGAGGAGGATTTTTATACGAATTCGGATTGAACCGACTGGTTTATTATGACTTTTTCCCAATTAGAGATCCAATGGAACGGATTCATTTATGAAGATCCGCAATACAGAATACGTGGATATGGATCTAATCTGATTCGATCTATTAAAAATTCAAATCCTAAAACAAAAAAATTATGTGTATACATAATATTTTATTTCTATAATTAATAATGTTTTACCATCAGCTGAACAAGACATATGTTGATGTTTCATCCAAAATTATTTTTTCATGCATATTTTCACACAACATGAATTAATTTCGATATTTTAATTTTAATTTCACTGTTTGATAAAGTGATCGATTAAATCATGTAAACTAATTAAATGGTAAAATATGTCGAATCTTTTCTATATTAGAGTTAGTGAATTACGAATAATCTTTGAACATGCGAGCTAAGTTGGATGAAAATATAATGTTAACAAACTTGATCAATGCAAATTTTTTCAGAGAATTTCAAAACTGAAAATTTTATTAAGTCCGGAAAAATCATATGCCCATCAAAATATGATGGTTTTGAAAATTTAAGGACCCGATCCAGATTCAATCCGATATAAGTGGAACCTAATCTGGGTCGGTTCGGATGTGCCTCAAATTCGGATAGCCCTATACTCAACCCAATCTTTTTATTTATCTTTTTTTTTTGTGCTTAATCCCACTTTGCACCCTAGAAATTAATACACATTTTGCACTTTGCACCCTCAAAAGTTTTAATAGCAAATTGCACTTGTAAATCATGTTTTTGCCTAGTTGCTTTTTCGGCCATTTAACTCACCGTTGGGAGGTTATTTTAATCCATTTCTGTTAAATATCATCCCTAACTCTTTCAAAAAAATAACATCACATGAATGAAATGTGCGAGCAAGGTAAAATGGTCAAATTAGCAAAAAAAAAACACAAAAAATAATTGTATATGAAAACTCCTTCACCACATGGTTAAAATATGTATGGATTTGATACAGGTAGATGGGAACATGTCTATACCTGCAAAATCTCCACGGTTTTTGTTGGTAAGTTATCTGATTGGGTCCAAAAAACGTCTGTTTTTATTTGGAATAATTGGATTGTGTTGTGAGATTCTTCAAAGAATTTATATGCCGATATTTGATACTCTAATCTATTGATTTGTGTTTAATATTGATACTCTAATCTATTGATTAGGGTCTAATATTTTGGTTCCAGCTGTTAATAAGGTCATTGAAGCCAAACCAATAAACCATTGTTAAGGTTATCTACTACCAAGTTCTGTACTTTGTTTTTAATTAGGGTTAATGATGACAATTTAGCCATGTGATAATAATGTTCAGTTTACCTCAAAATGTTGAGTATCCTTCAAATTCTTTCTCACAAAATTCAAGTTTGATACATACCCATATTATTGGTAATGATTATGTTGGTATTAAATCTACTTTTGATTGGTAATAGATGTATAAAGATGTTATCGTAATTTTAGATTGATGAATTAACGATATAAGCACGAGTCAAGTTTGAATTTTTCCAATAAAAATTTGAAGGAGAATGACTCAATATTTTTGAATTATAATTTGTAACGAAAACAAAAGAGATAATTATCACCAAATAAATTTTGAGACAAATTGTAACGAAAAAATCGAGATATAAATAAATAAAAAAATTGAAACAAAAAATAAAGAAAATAAATTGAAACAAAGATAAAGGAAAAAATTAGATGAAAATGAAGAAAAAAATTGAGACCAGAAAACCGTAGAAAACAAAAGACATGAAGAAATTGAAACATAATTTTTTTTTGGTGGATGGATGAATTCATAATTAACAAATATTTTTTTTGATAAATTAATAAAGAAATAATTTATTTGTTATAAAAAGGGGCAGACGTAGTTTTAGAATAAAATATTAAATACTATAACAGAGAGGGTAAGTGTTACAAGTGACACTTCAAGGGAATAACTGATACCACTCTCATACTTTAAAATGAAACTGTATTTCACCCTATAATTTGAATTTAATTTGAATATTGAGAATATTAATTGATAGGTGTCAGATCATATCAATTACTTTAAGAAAAAGGGTAAAAATATCAAATCAATATCTTGGTTAAAATTAAGTCCGACGAGATGAGTAGAATACTAGAATATGACCGAATACAATGGCTATGGGTTAGTCCATGTCTTAATGGAGCGAAAAAGATGGATCAACCCATTTCCCTATAACTAATTTGCGGGCCGAATTGAATATATGGGCTAATCTTTTTGGGAAAACCGAATGGGGCCTTCAATATCATTTTTAGTTGTTTATGATTTTTTTTATATTTACATATTTGACACATATGCCCTTAATGATGGGGTATATCTATATTTTTCTGCATACCATCTCATTTTCATCTTTTCTTTATAGCTTTTATTTTTTATTTTTTGATAGTTTTATAGATCCCTTTGGGAAAAATGCAAGACACCCTTGTACTATGTGAAATTTATACGGAATTATCATGTGAATAATTTATTGTCTAAAATTTTGTTGTACTATTTAACATTCTGCACGAAACACCTGAATTGTTCAAATAGACCATTAAAATTTGTAAAGTTTCGTGTAGAATATTTATAATACTGTTGAGATTCTATTGAATAAATATTTTACATAATATTTTCATGCATGTTTTACATAACACTATCTTGAATTAAAAAAAGAACATAACACTATCTTGCTTTTATGTTTGGATCCCTCTCATCTTTCTTGGTT
This sequence comes from Penstemon davidsonii, assembly GCA_034814905.1. Taxonomy (NCBI): domain Eukaryota; kingdom Viridiplantae; phylum Streptophyta; class Magnoliopsida; order Lamiales; family Plantaginaceae; genus Penstemon; species Penstemon davidsonii. The sequence continues at coordinate 15,347,960 of JAYDYQ010002688.1, forward strand.
CAGCTGACATCCTTTTGAATTACCAGTGTGAAGTGTTTTTTGAATTTTATATACCAAACTGTCATTTCATTAAAATGATAAGAAGTACAGTCGACCCAAGTGAAAATTTATTCCTCACATATATTAATTAAAAAAAATTTAAAAATAAAAGTATTCTTCCTTAAGAATCATGTTGCTCCCAATACGAATATTACAACACCCATAGTATATATTATTTTAATATTTTGCAAAAAGAAAAAAAAAACTAATATCATTTGCTCAGGGCCGGCCCTAGACATTTTGGGGCCCTAGGCGAAAGTTAAATTTTGGGCCCTATATTATAAGAAAAATTGTGTAGTAAATATTATTTTCTTATTTTTTTTAAAATGCAAAATTATTGATTAATATACATTTTAATTTTTACCAACTATCCTTTCTATATAGATAAAATGACAAATAATCTTAATTTTTTGATATAGTTAGCCGTAAATATGTTTTCATTAATTCTTAATTTTTAAAATTTTTCTTTCAGCAAACAAATATCATAAATGTGATAAATATAATTATAGGAGTATAACAAATTCCCATTAATAGAAAATGAATTTTTCTTGTCAAAAATCAATAAAATATAGTTAAAATGTATCAGAATAAATTTTTTATACTCGTGTAACATTACTACAAAATGTGGCTGACATAAGCAACGTCAAAATGGATAAACAATTCAAAATCTAATAAAATTAAACCAAATCACTTTATATTTGATTTAAGTTTGCTCAATAAAAGATGGTTTGGACTACATCTATTATACATATCAAACTTGAACTTTAATAGTCTTAGAAACTTTATTCGAGATCAACTCGACAAACTAAATATAAATATATGTAAAGTTACTCGGGCTTGAGTTATGTGAGACTCGATTAAAGCTCGTCTTATTTAAGTAAATACAATCTCAAACTCGAAAATAAAATTAACTATTTTGAACAATACATTGCTCGGTTCTATTTTGTTCACTAAATTCCTAAGTCCTTATATATCATATAATCATGTATGAAAAATAAATCACATTTCAATTATTAAATTACAAAAAAAATAAAAAATATACATCATGTACCAAAAAAATTGGAGGCCCTTCTACCCTCGGGGCCCTAGGCAACCGCCTGAGTTGCCTAGTGGAAGGGCCGGCCCTGCATTTGCTAAAAAAATGTGTATTTGTATTTTAAATGAAAATAACATCATCAAAAGCAACCTCCTTTGTGCTTCTGCTTTTTTGTTTTTTTCAGCTTTTATTTAAAAAAATGAACTTAGAAGTTAATTTTGCAAACGCTATATAATCACTTTTGGAACTGAAAAATTAAAACATAAGAATGATTTTCTTAAAGGGTTGAAAACACCCCTAACCTTATGTCAACATCATAATTTAGAGTTAATGACAATTTACACTCCTATGATTTGAAAAAGAGCAATTTACCTCCATTGTGAAAATCATAAAGAGGCAATTTACCCTCTTGAGCCAGAGAGTGTAACTCACTTATCGAAATTGAAAGTGGACATGAAAAATGTTTGGTAAATTGTCACATTTATCATGACACAGATGACTAAATTGCTATATTATCATAACACAGGAAGGTAAAGTGCCACATATAAAAATGTCAAGGAGGCGGTGTGAAACTTTTATAAAATTACAGGGGGATAAAATATTCTTTTTCAAATCACAGAAAGGTAAATTAAACATTATGAATATTACACGGGGTGAATTGAATAAGGGATATTTCTTGATTCTCCTACATGAGGCCAAGTTCGCCCACTTTCACACTGAACCTGCGCTGCTTTTTCCTTAGTCTTCTTCACATAAAGGTGTCGTAGAATCTCTCATTAATTCCTCAAAAGCTCCCCAATTATTCCGTACAAAATGGAGGACAAATGTGCACCCATACATGCTTATCCCCAAAATAATTAGTATTTCCTTTCTTTTGGATTAATTAAAAATTAATTTCTGTAAATGCATGCTTCTATTAATCTTTATAACCAAACAACTAAAGGAGACATGGTATTGGTACTCGTAGCATTACTTTGCATCCACGTTTCTCACCCTCTTTTTTAGAGCTTCACATGAACAACTAACTCATTCACTCCTTTCATTAAGACAAAAAAAAAAAAAATAGTTTCAGAAATTGGGTCCTTGAATTTAATTTGTTACTTGTTAGTGCCTGAATTTAAAATAACTAAAAGGTTTTACTTTTGCAACTAATATTTTAAGATTTTGCACCAAACCAAAAAGAAGCAAAATTGTAGAGACTGGGAAGTATATTATTCCATTTATTATTGTAGCCTACGTCTGTGTAGTTTAATTGGCCAGTGATTTCCCATATGTACTTCTAATTTATATGTAGAGATGTTTTATGTCGTAATTTTATTAATTATGTGTTCATACTTATTTATTTTTCTCAATCACATGCATTTATTTCTTGCAATACTATTTACATTCTTTTCTTGAAAAATAGTACTAGTTGAAAATGATCATACGACTGTATATGAAAAATAATAACGAATGTTACACCTAGTTCCTTGACAAATTATTGCATACGCGCTTAAAATTGCAACTGAGATTTTATTTGATGCGAAAAATAATCAATTTAACCCTCTCTAGATAATCTAACCCCTCACCCCCTTTATTTTTTTATTTTATTTTCAGAATACATATATTCATTATTAATCATTACATCAAAAATCATTTCAATAACCGTCAAAGTACAAAGAATTGCCAATAATAGACAACTACCAAATACTAGTAATAAACAAGAATAAATACCCATATTAGGAGTTGAGCCCAGAACCAAGAGGTCCCGAGGCCTCAACTTTGCCTGTGATATGCCTATTGAACACTTTAATAGTTTAATCCCATCTGATATATATTTCGTCTAATTATATTATCATTTCATTTATTACCTTATATTTTAAAAATACCATAGGGGTAATTTGCTTTTGACATACTTTTTTGAGGATCACTTGTTTTTCTCTAAAATAAAAATATTTTCTTTGTTAAACTTGTTAGATTTAATTAGTTGATCAATTAAATTAATAGAACCGACTAAAATTTTGTAAAGCCTAAACACAACACTGATATCAAGAAGTAACCACTGGAAAGTACAGATCATCATCATCGTGTCCTAACGCAGCTGCAATTAATATTAAACCCACGTACAGGTTTTAATTTATTTAAAAAAATGTTTAATTTTCCTCAAACTGTTAAAAAGGGAAGAAAATTGAGCAATTCTATGCAGAAATATTTTTTCCACTTGCCCACGTTGTTGAAGCTCTTCATTTCATGCTCATGTTCTTTTTCTTTCTGGGAATTCATTTTGCCTTGTTAACCGCAACCAGCCTCCTTTATTTTGTTGGTAAGTGAAATTAATTCACAATAATATTCTTGCTACATCAATTTCATGATAAATTAAATATTGTTGTGCTTCTGCATGCTTTTTTTCTTTCTTTCAAGAATGGTGTACAAGTGTACCTATATATAGTACATATATATATTTAAAACAAATGTACTTGTAATTGGTCATTGATCAATCATATACTCCATTTAATTTAATTTCATTAACTTGGGTGTGACCAAAATCGAGTTTAGATTTAAATTTTACATTCCTCTTTTATCATTCAATAATGGATAATTGCAGGGTGTATCGATTATAGAGAAAATTATGGGTTTGGGTTTGGTGTGGTTTTTGTTAACAATAGATTGTACGTTTCTGGTACCAGTACTGGTCATCACGTTAATCACCTGACGGTCAATGAGAATCAATGAATTGTGCACAATTGTCATAAATATATATACTTCTAAGATTTTAGTTATCTGAAATGCTTTTTATTCAAAATAAAAATTATGATGGAGACAAATAATTTTGAAAGTAGAGGCCATATAATTTTAAATTTCCTTTTACCTTCAAAGTGCAAATGTACAATATTTTAAGTAAAAATATGCCTAGTGGCCCTAGTCAAAGATCTCCAATGTGGTCCAGAAACTGGCTACGTTTTCCTGGGGTTTTTTGCAAGTTAACTCCCTGTGATATGTCTAATGGGCAATTTACCTCCCTGTGAAATAAAAATAGGCAATTTAACTCCCTGTGAAATGAAATAATGAGCAATTTACCTCCTTGTGATATAAAAATAGGCAATTTACCTCCCTATGAAATGAATAATGAGCAATTTAACTCCCTGTGATATGAATTAATGAGCAATTTAGAGGGAGGTAATGTGCTTCTTTTATAAAAACACAGGGAGGTATCTTGCCATTTTTCTTATCACAGGGAGTTAAATTGCCTATTTAGAATATCACAGGGAGGTATTTTGCCCTTTTTAGAATATCACAGGGAGGTATTTTGCCCTTTTATTTATCACAAGGAGTTAATTTGCCTATTAAGAATAACACAGGGAGTTAATTTGCTATTCACTCCGTTTTCCTGAATTTAAATTCCAGAATCAAAGCTACATTATACATACACTCCAGTTACAGGGCAAAAGCTGATTTAACAACTAAATCTTGGATAAAATACTAAATCAAATCTTAAATATTACAAGATTCGAGTCTATTTGATAGTAATTTTAATTAGAGATCAAATATAATATCCAAAGGGATGGTGGTATGACTGTTTTGTCTGTTTAGCTTGTTTTTATCTTTTGCTCATAGATATGAATATGATAAAAAGGTAACAGCTCATAGTTGATGAATAATTACCTCTGTATCTTGATTAACTATGTAAAACATTGACCTTGTACTTCATTTACGACTTTCAACACTACAAGAAATAGGAGTATCAACCACGCACGTATAAAATGTAGTAGCGAATAACTCAAAGTCGTTGTCAAAACTCAACCACCACGGCTTTGCAACAGTTTTCATGCTTGGTTTATGGAGAAGTGACGAATGTATTCACCACGACTTTTAGCCATAGTGGGAATATACACCACGACTTTTAGTCATGTTGGACATATCCACCACGTCTGCGAGTCGTGGTAGATGTTTCCACCATTGTTTCAAGCCGTGGTTTGTATTTGGACAAATGGCTAATTAGCCGTTACGGATACATAGTAGTCAATACTGTAGTGCAATAAAATTTAGCTCAACAAAAGTTAACTTGATGAATTTGAAAAGTAATGTAGTACTCCCTCCATTCCAAAATACTAATTATCGCTTTAGAGATTTGCACAGGTATTAAGGAAGCTATTAATTAACCTTGAATTTAGGAAAAAGTTAGAGTCATACCTAAAATACCCCTATTTATTTGATTAGAAGAGAGAGAACAATTGGTTAAAGTAGAAGAGAGAGAAAAAAAACAAGGAGTAAATAAGGGTAAAATAGGAAGATATGTTATTAATGATGTATTGTAGTCCTAAAGCGACAATTAATTTGGAACAGGAAAAAATCTTTAAAGCGACAATTATTTTGGAATGGAGGGACTAGTATTTTTGTTGTTGTTTGTTTATCTTTATAGATTTTGAAGTACTGCATACGCTACCAATTGCCATAAAATTAATTAGTGTTAGGAAAAATTGCATATAATAGCCTTATAGTGCATTCACACACAAACGCCCACGGCGTTGACTGTGACATGACCTACACCCACACCTTCTCTTACGGGGGCCTCGGCCACGGGACAATTGCTGCCTGAACCTAGCCAATAGATCTTCTATTATGAAATAATATCATTTCAAGACTTTATTTCCTTTACCATATAGACAGAGGTATCTAATTAAAAACATTGATCATATTAACATGTAAAGTTTATTTAACCAAGCAAAATTACATTCAATATTATTTCAAAAAATGTATCTTTTATGATTTGATTTACTTACATATTTTGTTTGCTTTACTTATATGTCATTATTTTAATCTTTGAGTTCTCCTAAGTCTTGTTTGTGAACAGAACCTAAGTTTAAAAAATGTAATTGAAAGGAACTAGGCTAGTTGTCGGGAACCTAGCTTTGACCCTTGTTTACACTCTATAAAAGTCCACATTATATTGTAGCTTCTCAAATTCTTAATGTTCTGTTTTTGAAAAACAAAAGTTTGAAAACATTTAAAGAAAATAAATGGCGTCTGGAAATTATGCAAGATTATTACTGAGTGTCATAATCATTCTTCTTGCTCTAGAATACTCTAATGCAATTGTCCATGAAGGTATAGTATATATATATTTATATATCCTCTATACAATTTATTTTTTCAAATTCAAAATGCTTGATTAATTATTTGTTAAATCTTATTTTGTGGTGTTTTTTTTTTTTTAATAGGAAAAGGAACAAAAAGAAAGTGGCTAATGGGAAGTATAACAAGAAAAGATGTGTCCCTTGATCACAATGTAATTAATAAGCTTCTTCATGATATGTTTATTTATTTAACTTAATTTATTTTTTATTCTAATTTAGTAATAAATTATTATGTAAAAATTTGGAAACAGGATGCTTTGATGAGTTCTATTGCTGCTGCTGGTGATGTTAATGGGAGAACATTAATTCTTGGAGGAAGAAAAATGTTACAAAATGGAAATTCCAAATCTGAAGGAGTACTAAGTGTTCGAAATGGTGTAAACGAACATAGTTCACACGAGTCTTTTGATGTTGAAGCCTCGAAAAAGGGTCATAAAAGCGATGATTCTAAGACGTGGCTTGAGGAGGCTATAGAGGTTGAGAATCTGATGCAAAAGGACTATAAGGGGGGATCCGGAGCCAAGCCTCGAAGGAAGCCACCGATCAACAATCACGAGCCAAATGATTAAATAATTTAGGATAAATTTTTGGTCATTAGTATATATAGTTTTAGGCTTCACAATTTTGTCCCACAAGTGAAGTCATATATCCTACTAAAATATATACTCTGCTCCATTTAGAAATTAGTTAGTTATGTTAAAAAAGTATAGGGAATTTTATTTCTTTTTGTTCTTATGATTTTATATCATAGTATTGTACATTATACAATACATTTGCTTTCTTAATGTCAATGAAGTATAGACTAGTTAGATTTTATCAGATAACATTTCATTATTAATTGAACATTTTGGGTATACATGTGTGATGATCATAAGTCATAATAAATAACATTGATTTATTCACCAATATAGTACATTTTTTATACATTATTATGAAAATGTTGATTATTTTTGTAGTACAAGGTCTTGAATATTTTTGGGTAAGCAAACAGATGTGCCATTGAAGCAGAGTGAGGCAATGGTTCTGTATACAGTCTCAGTGAGATGATAGCCATCCCAGAAGTAGTGTTTGTCCGGGTCATGGCACGCCAATGGCCCAAGCTCCGGTATACACGCTGATGTCCCATTTAACCATGTCACGCAACATGGGTTGCTCGAATCAGTCAAACCTGTTGAATGTTACACCAAGAAAAAAAAAATCTTTAAATGAATGAGAAAATTTAATCGTTGCGGGTGGGGGCACAACCACCGGTCGAAATATCTTAGATGAAAGAGTTAGTGAATCTGGCCGATTATAATTTGAGGCTCATTTTTTGAGAAAGATTGCGTACTTTTTATTATTGAAGCTAAAAACATAACACGCACAAAAAAATATAAACCGGGTGTGTTTGGGGAGGGGGGTGGGGGGAGCCCGTATTACGTTAGTATATTTAGATGACATAACAAATGACACACTACATTGGTGTTATTCGTGTACATATGTCCGACCAAAGCTAGCAACATACATTGGTGTTGATCTGAACCTAATATGGACCTACCTGACCTTAATTCTATATTTTGGTTATATCATATTGGATTGTGATAAAATAATGATATGATGGATTCATGAATCTGGTTTTTACTTGGTCAAAAGACGAATCAAGTAAATAAAAATAAATTTAATAATAATTCAAAAGTAAGAGTCGAATGCAACACATTTGGGCCCAGACAATCCGATCCAACCAACTAGTGGCCCTCAAGCAACATCTCTATGGTGACTTGATCTGTTTGACCCGATCAAATGACACTCTTAGATCTACCCATGTACCTAATAATAGAATAGACAATTTTAAACTAGTTTAGACCCGGTCTTATTAAACTCAGTAAGGGTAGATTGGTCTAATATTTCAAGCAAACAAAGTGTAGCTAGTCATATATAGATCAATTTTGGTGAAAGAATAGAAAAATATTAAGTTTATACATAGAGTTAGAAATAGTTACCATAATTGGATGGATTCATGACTGCATCAAAACCAAGCCAGTGAGCATGACCAAGTATAAAGGCTGAACCCTCAAGTGTAGATGTCAAGTTTTGAAGCATTGGGGCTAACAGATTGTTGAAAACCACTGCAAGATTATTAACTTCCGAATGGCATCGCCCAATATGTTTCATTGTTCTTGTAATTGAAGGAATACATCCAATTGGTCCAATCTCAAACATTACCACTTTTCTTGCTCCCAATTGGTACAACCTCTGCACTCAAACAAAAAGTACAACTAGACAAATTTTATTTCATGCATGATATATTACTATATATCTTAAATTTTAATGAATTTATGAAGAATAAAAAAGTATGTTTCTATCACATATTTATTGGACCAAGTGAGAAACAAATTTAAAAATACTGTTACAATTTAATTGAGTATTATGAAAAATACGAAATATAAGGGTCTAAATTATATTTCTTATATATACCTCTACACAATACATACAACTATTTTTCACCCAAAATTTTATAAAATGGGTTCTAGAGATGTCCTTCCTCACAAGAATTGCAAGTGATCTAATAAGTCCAACCTAAATGCCCTTAGATGTGTCGATTGGACAAAAACAACCAGAGCGACTTGAGTGTATATATCGTAATATTGGAAAAATATTCCATCATTGAAAGACACAAATCTAGTATTTACTGAAGTGAACGATTCCATCCCAAAGTGATTTGTGACATAACTTAATAATAGTCCATCGAAAAAATTATTTTATACAGTCGATTTGCACATTTAGTGTAGCTAGTAGACCAATCAACAATTTAATTTTTTTGAATTATACCATACATAAATCTAAGATCTTATCTTTATCATATTCGTTGATAATAAATTTGTTGCATCACGCCATACATAAATATAAAATGTGCATCGATTACCTGCAGTTGAATGGAGAGTTGATTGATGAGAAGTTGGGCATAAGATTGAGGAGTATAATGCTTGCTTGAATCATAGCGTTGTGGTTCAAGATAATTGTTGATGTAGTCATTGCTCCCAATAGAAATCACATATATTGATCTTGACAAATAATTCGATAGCTCATTCGAATTTTGATAGTGTCTAGGCAAGTCCGTTTTCACTGTTCTCTCAAACAAGTTGATTTGCTCTGCAAAATTGAGGCATTTTCCCTGCAAAAGAAAAAAACCACAATATATATTAAGTCGATAAATGCTTGCAATTTTGGTATATATTTGTCTTGATTATTCGACTTCCAAAATTTGAGGTGCATGTGGCTTTATGTGGGGCCATGTTTTGTATTATAACCACTACTACTGATGGACTAAATGCAATTTTTATTAGCAAAACTTTTCTATGTATATAAGTTAAAATTATTTACCCCCAGTGTCACTTTCACTTACTTTAAATGTGAAAATTCTTCGTGATTTGTAGGGAAAGTGATAATTGTACTCCAAATAGTATTATTTCTTCGAGGTAAATGCAAAAAACACCCTGTTCGCTTAAAAAATCGGCAAAACCTCCCACGTTAACTTAAAAAATTGACAATAACCGCCTCCCCCGTTTTCATCAAAATATAACAATAAAGCCCTTCCGTTTCCTCAAAACTAAAGTAATAACCTTCTTGTTCACTTAAAAAATTGACGATAACCCTTTGTTGACTCTAAATTTTCAGCTGGGTGCAGTTAAAATAAAAGTTAACTGTTGAAAATGTTACCAAGTAGTTCCCAGTCTCAGGTAAAATCCCACATATCCCTGAAGCAAAATTAAGCCCCGTCAGCTGATCTGATCTTAGCACTGCTCTTAATATACTCAAATATGGGGGTGAATATGGCAATCCAAGAAATTCAGCTGCATCCCAAAAATAAAATAAGTATCAAAATCTTTCTAATTATGACAATTAAGTAATTAATTTACATATTCACACACACAAAAATCGTAATAAAAAATTAAATTAATACCTATGAAATCCACGACGGTCCTTCCATTAGTGAATCTCCCAGTTGGTCCTTTATAAAAATTCATACCATATGGTTCATAATCTGCTTTTGCTAAAGTTGGTAACAAATTATTATTTCCGCTGTCGAATAACGAGTCACCGAATACATATAATGCTGGTGCAAGTTGTTGAGAACAATTACCTGAAGGGATTTTTGCCATAATTATTATTGATATAATAATTATTATTAGCATCATCATTTTCTTCATTTTTTAATTAATTTTCTTGATAAAGATCAAAGGAAAGACAAATAATTAAAACAAGTGTGGATGGAGTTTGAGGAGAAGGGAAATGAAATTCATGCATGAAAAGTTCAATCTTTTGCAGAAATTAAGACCCTTTTATACATAAGATCAGTTGTACTTTTCTACACTTTTTTGTTGGGTGTGAACAAAATCGTTGAAAGATAAGAAGGGAAGCTTATGATTGTTTTGCACGTGTTTTGCGATTTTTTTTTATTTCTTTATCAATTCTTTTGTACTAAGTAAGATTTTCCGGAGGATATATATTGATTTCTGTACTACCAGGTTGTAACGGCCATTCTTGTCCTTTACTATTTATTTATTTTGTCCCTCAGCTTCTCCAATTATATAATTTACCCCAAAAATTGGTAACAATTTCTCCTTTGTTCCCAACTTATCCAAATGTATGAAATTTTCATCCGACATATATGTGGTGGAAGTCATTTTTATTTTACTCTCGTAATTTTTTAGCTTCATTCAAGGCCAAAAAGAAAACTATTCATTTTATTAACATTATATTTTTAATCAATAATAAAACATGCGGATGTGACATATATTTAATTCAATATTTGTCATGTACTTCATCCTACACTAATCCAATTCGAACATATTATTACTTAATGTAATTTTTTTCTAATACATAATTACCAAATTGACTAGAATTATATTATGAATTAAAGGCGATAATAATTTTTATGTTAGATTTAGTATATATGTATATATAACAATTGAGTTGAATTTTAAAAAATTTGGTTTGTAAAACTTATAATTATCTTTTATTAATATATTTTGGTAAAACCAAACTCAATTATTTGAACTAGATTACGTGTCTTTGAAACTAGTAAAACTATATTTTAATTTATGTTTAACTCATTTATACCCATTTGCTATTATCTTGTACATGTTTAATTTTGCATTCAGTTTTACATTAAAATTTAGTTAGTTTTAATTTCGGTTTCATAAACATAATTGACCATATCCTTAATGTAAAACAAAATTATAAATTATTAGAGAGAATATAGTAACTAAAAGAACTCAAGAACAAATTAAAAAAACTTTTATAAAAAGTTTAAATTGATATTCTCATTAATAGAAAGACCAGGGTCTTTTTTTAATGTTTGAAGGATTAGTTTACATTAAAAATATTGCACTTTGACCCTTAAAGGGTGGTCTGTATGACAGAACGCTGTTATATTAGCACTACTCTTTGTTTTATTTATATATTTAAGAGGTTTTTAGTTTGAATTAAAGGATTGTTCTCAAAAAAAAAAAAAAAAGTTTGAATTAGAGGATTCAAAATTCGTTTCAGTATCAGTATTTAAGGGATTATGTCAAACTAAATTCACATTCGTTCCATATATTTGAATTATTGACATCTATTTAAAATTTCAACATACATCCCATAATTAGTATAATAATTTAAGTACGTACGTGTCATACATTAATTTGACAATCTTCATTGAACGTGAATAATTTATTCTTCAAGGGTCAACCCATAATTGGTATAATTATTGCTTCGATCTTTGGATGACAGATAATTGGAACCTTTCGTGAGATCTAGTGATGATTAAATTATCAAAGACAATATAAAGTACAGTTCGATTTGCTTCCGGTCATGAGGCTAAGTGCTTTTTACAAAGTAATACTAATAATTAGTCCTAAAAAGAAATAAGTCATTTTCTATTCCTTTGCTATTTGAGCCATACGATTTTTTTTTTAATTCTTTTTTCTCTACATTATTATAATTCAGTTAACTCAATTATTGTTATCATTCTCCCCATATCTTTGATAATATATAATATTAAGAAGAAGCATACGTTACGGCATGAAGATAAATACCTAATTGACATATTGCCCATGGCCATGGATCGATCATCTCGATAATTCACATTTGTTCCTGTTAGGCGTTCTTAATTTAGGGAGCTGTTAGGCCATTTCCAATGGTAGGGGCAGGGCCAGGGCTCCGGAGCTCGAGGGCTGTCCTTTCCCCTGCCCCTAGCCCTGCCTGATCGTCTCCAATGACAGGGCTTCGAGTCTCATTTAATTTCACTTTTTTTTTCTTTCCTACTCTCACTCTTATAATAATAGATTTAATATATTTAATATTAATAGTAATAGTAATAGTAATTATAATAATACTATTTAAATATTAAAATCAAAGAGAGTTGATAATAATAAAATAAAAATTGATTCAAAACACGAGCTACAACATTAAATAAACGTCACACACAAAAACAAGAAAGTAATTAAATTGTTTGTCTAAGTGTTTAATTATTATTTCAACTTATTCGATATTTATATATATATATAGCCACCAATATTGTAATTAAATTATTTAATTTTTAATTAAAATAAATTTGATAAGTATAAAAATTCATTCGGGTCTTTGCGGAATTATATTCTACCCCGTTAATAGATTAAAACGGTATATGGTATGTCCAAATCGGAGTTCGGGTGAATGAAAAATTGATTCTCAATGATCACCATTTGAAATGGAAAAAAAGAAATAGAAGTGGTTTTATTCCACATTGGAATTGGAAGGAAAAATCGTAAGGTTTATATATCTATGATTTGACAATGTAGTGGTATAACAATCGAGCTACCAAAAGTCTCTTCCCTCACACGCGGAGGGGGGGGGGGGGGGGGGGTTGAGGTGGGGTGGAGGGAATGCAAATCATGGTGCAAATATGTCTCTTCATAGGGGAAAACTCAGAGAAAAATGCAAGATACTTCCATGTTTGGTGCAAATGTGTCTATGACGGCATAAAACAACTCATTGATTACGTATTTTGTACGGACGGAGTTTTTGTTGAATATTTAGTACTAATACAAAAAAAAAATTATGTAATAAACATCTCACATAGGGCTGGGCATGGATCGGGTATTTAGGGTTTTGAGTATTTCGGACCGGGTACCCGATGTGGCAGGTATTGAATTTTCACACACAAAACCCGACCCGATCTGACGGGCACCCAAATATATATATATATGTACAAGAAATCTTATTTTTTAGTATGTATGTATGTATAATTGTAAAATAAATAAATTCAAACATTGAATTGTACACAATAAATAAACACAACACAAACATTTCAAGTCTTCCTGATTCTCACATTATAATTTTGTGTGATTTCGCATAACAAATGAGAATTTCTTGCATTTTTTCCCCAGGAGATTCAAAAAATTACAAGAGTGCATGATAGGATAAACCCCTTCACTAATGAAGCACGACATGAGGGCATCAAAGGAAAATCTTTCCTCCCGTCTAGACAAAAGGCTCAAGCACCAAGATTATAAAAAGTTATGTTGTACCACATGTTTCTTTTGGACCAAGTGAGTAACAAATTCAAATATAATTGTAGAATTTAATTGAGTATCATGAATAAAAAAACATTAATACAACTATTATCCTTCCACAAAAATTTCATAAAACGACTTTCTAGAGATCTCCAATGACCATTCCTCGCATGGATTGCAAGTAATCTAATAAGTCCAACATTAATGTTCTCGGATCATGTATCAATTGGACAAAAACAACCAAAGTGACTAGAATGTATAGATTGTTGGATTCCCATGGGTAATAATTCAATTGATTTGAGCCCAATTAAAGTTAAGTCCACAAAGTAGAGATGAATGTAATTAAAAGAGAGAAAAATGAATACATTCCACATGGAGTAAGAATGACCTAGTTGACTATAGAGTTGTGCCTCTTGGATGTACTATGCTTTTAAAAGGGAGATGACCTAGTTGACTATAGGTTCACCACACGCGCGTTTGCCGTTGTCCGTCCGACAACCTGACTTGGGTCTTTGACGGATATTAACTTTTTGGAGAAAATATAATTAAAGAAAGTTTTGGCAAAAAACTAAAAGCCCAAGAATTAAATCCATACCAAAACAGGATCCGCCACATGTTCATTTCAAATTTAATCGAACGGGCGACCGAACAAGTGCTACTGCTTAAATTCGAACATGTACGTACCTCCATAAACATCCCTTCTCCTGCTATAAATAGGAGCAAACTCTTGTCAATTCTCTTATCCCATTTTCTAGCAATCAAAGCATAATTCTATCTTCTCTCTTGCTATTCTTCAGTATTAAATTGTTAAATAATTTTGTTTGTTAAAGTTCGTTGTGGACTTGTTCTTTGTGCAAAGAAATAAGTATCCGACTATTGTATCTTGGAAGACTACTTCGATGAACTACTGCACCTTAGACAACCCAAAAATACCATCTTAAGGACATTACTTTTGTGAGCCTCAGTTGATTCATTTGTAATTCGGAATTAATTCAAAGTTATTGTTTTCAAATTCTGATTAAAATAATATTTTAATATTGCTTTTGTTTATTTTGCGAGAATAAACTACGTTAAAGTTTATAGTTTAATTTAATTTGAATTATAGTACTTAGCCATATAATTTTTTTTTGGTCAAAATTACATGACACAAAAGGTCCACGATCTTATCCCAACATTTCTGTTAGATAAAAAGTTTGTTGCATCACGTCATTTATAAATATAAAAAGTGTATGTGCTAGGGTGCGTTGACTACCTGGAGTTGTAGGGAGAGTTGACCAATAAGAAGTTGGGCATAAGCTTGAGGAGTATAACGTTTGCTTGAATCATACCGTTGTGGTTCAAGATAATTGTTGATATAGTCATTGCTCCCAATAGAAATAACATATATTGATCTTGATAAATAATTCGAGAGCTCATTCGAATTTTGATAGTGTCTAGGCAAGTCTGTTTTCACTTTTCTCTCGAACAAATTGATTTGCTCTGCAAAATTGAGGCATGGGCAAGTTTCCCTTCAAAACAGAGCCACTTGGACCGAGTTTCCCCCCAAAATCAGAATTAACGGGCACGTGTTCCTCACGTGTTTAATTCCGTCATTAATTTGATGGAGGTATAAAATGTATAACGTCCCGTCAAATAATTGTATCAAATGTGTCGGACGAAATAATTAGAGTAAAATAAATTGTGGTATCAAAAGTGAAATTCTCTCTTTATTTTTATGCAAATAAAATGTACTAAATACAGTTGTCAATTACATGGAGTAAATTGAAAATTATGCATTTTACAAGGTGGATAAATTGACGCATTAACTCATTATAAAAATATTCATTATTTTTGTAGTACAAGGTCTCTAATATTTTTGGGTTGGCAAACAGAGGTGCCATTGAAACAGAGGGAGGCTATGGTTCTGTATATAGTCTCAGTGAGATGACTGCCATCCCAGAAGTAGTGTTTGTTTGGGTCATGGCAAGCCAATGGCCCAAGCCCCGGTATGCACAATGATGTCCTATTTAACCATGTCACGCAACATGGATTACTTGAATCAGTCAAACCTGTTAAATATTACACCAAGAAAGAAAAAGAAAAATTAAATGGATGAGAAAATTTAATTATTCATTTAAAGATTTAGGTTTTCCAGTAAATGCGACAATCATTTATCATATCTCAGTTTTCTCAAATTACTATTCCAAAAACCAAACAAACAGGCCCTATATATTTAGAAATCAATTTTGGTGAAAGAAAAAAGAAATATTAAGTTTATAAATAGAGTTAGAAATAGTTACCATAATTAGATGGATTCATGACGGCATCTAAGCCAAGCCCGTGAACATGACCAAGAATAAAGGATGAGCCTTCAAGTGTAGATGTCAAGTTTTGAAGCATTGGGGCTAATAAATTGTTGAAAAGCACAACAAGATTGTTAACGTCCGAATGGCATCGCCCAATGTGTTTCAATGTTCTTGTAATTGAAGGAATACATCCAAGTGGCCCAATCTCAAACATTACCACTTTTCTTGCTCCCAATTGGTACAACCTCTGCACTTAAACAAAAAGTACAATTGGTCCAAATTCGTTAGATAATAAATTTATTGCATCACGTAATATGCAAATATAAAATGTGCATTTGATTACCTGCAGTTGTATGGAGAGTTGATTGATGAGAAGTTGAGCATAAGATTGAGGAGTATAACGACTGCGTAAATCATTGTGTTGTGGTTTAAAATAATCGTTGATGTCATTGCTCCCAACAGTAATCACATATATTGATCTTGACAAATAATTCGATAGATCATTCGAGTTTTGGTAGTGCCTTGGCAAGTCCATTTTCACTGTTCTCTCAAACAAGTTGATTTGCTCTGCAAAATTGAGGCATTTTCCCTGGAAAAAAAAAACCACAATTAAATCTATAGGCGTTTGCAAATTTGATATTTATGACGGAGAAAATTATTCAAGTTGTCGTTTAACTACCAAATTGAGGTGCATTGCAAGTGACCTTTTGTGTGTTACGCATGGTATTTTGGAGAAAATGGACGAAACTGCCAAATTTATGAAGATATAAAATATACCACTAGTTAAAGATCTTTTAATTAAACATGTTCACCAACATGTGATTGGTCTAGTGGAAGGGAGTAGTCACTATATAGTAGCGAACTTAGTTTCAAATCTCTGTTGGGATAGATTTCCACATAATGTGTCTGACACAACTCGAAAGGGGTCAAACCCTTGGTAAACCAAAAAAAAAAAAAAATTAAACATGTTCCTTTTGGTTCAAACAAACTATGTTTTTAATTACTTCATATTGTGAAAACTAATTGGGAGAAACTTAGATGGATTAATAGCAATTTATCTCTTTATGTGAAAGACTAAAACACCCCTATATATATATATATATATAAACAATTAAATTTTCATCACCACTATCTATCATTTTTTGATTTCAGGATGAGTTACATTGTCTCATATTTTTTTTTCTCACAAAGAGGTATATTGCTCACTAGACATATATTTGAGGTAGTTAAATATCTCGCACATACACTCCATAAAATGAACAAATGCAGTGTTGAACACTTTCCTGACACTCCACACTCCCCTAACACGCTACGTGGCGTGTCGAAGAAAGTTCAATTAAAAAAAATTGGGACACGCATGTCGAACACATCATCAAGGTTGTTTTTTGCAGTTTTAAAAAGTTTGTGGTGCAAAATAAAATTAAAAAAACAACACATAAAGTTAACCCATATTATCTCAACGTACGCTAGAAAAACGTTGTCTTCCCAATTTTTGTTGTCTCCTTTTCCCCCCCTAACCCTAACATTTAATTTCAATATCCAATTCTCCCTTGATTCAAATTAAAGTTTTCAAGTTGTTAATCTAACTCTCTAATCTCGTTCTCTTAGGAAGTTCCATTATCTTCTTTACATCTTCTGTTATTTTTAAAATATTAAACATGTAAATCTATTTTACCACGTGTGAACAAAATCTCACGGTCTGTTTGTTTGACATTTTGGAGAGTAGTTTGAGACTGATGGGAGTTTGTGAAATAATTTCGATTTGCGTAATGTTGTTTATTTGTATTTTGAGAGAGTAGTTTAGGAAATAAGGGGACAAGAAAGAGTTTATGTTGTAGGTGTACGATGTTTAAGACTTTATGTCAAATCAAGTTTGTTATGTGAGATAAGTTGTGTAAGAGATAAATTACTTTATGTCAAATCAAAGTAGAATTTGTGTAGATTTATTTCGGAGATAATAAAATCGTTTGTTTTGCTTTTGGGAGAGTAGTTTGACAAAAATTGAGAGAGGATAAATTTATTTCAGAAAGTTAAAATGGTGTATGTCTCGCTTTTTTCAAAATTGAAATTTTTTTGGGAGATGCCAAACAAACAGTCCTCAAATTGATGTAGTTCTTGACCTTTTTTTTTTTTTGAGATGGTTAATACATTGTTATAACAAGCACTATATCGAATCGAAACTATTACAATGATATCAAAGTAAACTAATTACTAGTATTAAACTAGAGAAAGACTAGTATAAAACTAGAGAAAATACCCACATTCGTGGGAGTTGAACCCATGACCTCCTGGTCATAGAACCTTATCCTTAACCACTTGGCTAAGGCCTCATCGGCAGTTCTTGACCTTAATGTTAGTTAGTGAGTCAAATTAAGTTATATTTACATTTTGATTTGGTTTTCAAATTGATGTGCCTTGAATCGATCCGGTGGTAGGGGCGTAATCGAGCCGAGTAGTGTCGAACGACACATTGTTCAAGCTTGATTTGTCGAGCTTGAAATTTTGTGTTTGAGCTTGGTTTGATTTTAAATCGAGCCGAGCTCAAACGAGCTTTTATCGAACGAGCTCGAGCCGAGCTTCAAAAGTTATCGAACGAAAAATGATGTTCAAGCTTGTTTGATTAGTGTGACGAACTGAGCTCAAACGACCTTTTATCGAACGAGCTCGAGTCGAGTATCGAGTAGCTTGATTTGATTTTAAATCGAGCCGAGCTCAAACGAGCTTTTATCGAACGAGCTCGAGCCGAGCTTCAAAAGTTATCGAACGAAAAATGATGTTCAAGCTTGTTTGATTAGTGTGACGAACTGAGCTCAAACGAACTTTTATCGAACGAGATCGAGTCGAGTATCGAGTAGCTTAGTTTGATTTTCAGCCCTATCCGGTGGTGGTTGTGGGTGTTTGTTGAATTACGGATTATTGCTAAAAAACAATAATATGAGGAAGAAAACAGTAGCTTGAAGAAGGGCAGAGGATTGAATTTGTTTGAGCAACAAAAAATATTTCTTACGAGGGATAAATTATTTGGAAAAGATAAATCTTGTAAAATACTCTAATAGTTAATGGTTTCTTGTATAATAGTAGTTTATAATTATATAGTTCAATGCTTAGTAGACATAATATTGCTGTGATGTACTTAAAGTGGCTTATTTGCCCATGAGATTTAATAGAATTTATTTTGTTATGTGATAAAACATTAATATATGTCGTGTCGTGTCATGTTTTGTAAATTTTGAAAGTTTGTGTCAACGTGTGGTGTCGTGTTGTTCTCCGCTCGTGTCGATGTGACCATGTATAAATATGAAATATAAACGAGAATAAAATTATATTTTCAACATAATAATAAAGTTTCAATATAACATTGTGCACACTAAGAAGACGTATCGCCAATTTCTTCGACTCACGAGGAGATACTCTGTATATTTTCCTTGAGATATACATCGTTTAAGCATATCTCAAGGACGTTAATTGCTTAAACCAAAAGTTAGGGCATTTATCAAGATTTTAAATCAAGAACCAACTTTCCAAAACTAGACTATTTGGACCGAAATTAATGTTAATATTGAATGTAACACCATTAACTAAAATGAAATTTAAGGAGTAAAATTTTACCGAGTCGTTGCCAGTGTCAGGTAAAATCCCACATGCCCCAGATGCAAAATTAAGCCCCGTCAACTGATCTGATCTTAGCAATGCTCTCAATATACTCAAATATGGGGGTGAATATGGCAATCCAAGAAATTCAGCTGCATCCCAAAATTAAATAAATACTATTAAAATAATTCTGATTATGACAATTAATTAATCATACAAATTCACAAAAATTAAAATTTTACCTATGAAATCCACGACGGTCCTCCCATTAGTGAATCTCCCAGTTGGTCCTTTATCAAAATTCATACCATATGGTGAATAATTTGCTTTTGCTAAAGTTGGTAACAAATTATTATTCCCGCTGTCGAATATTGAGTCACCAAATACATATAATGCTGGTGCAAGTTGTTGAGAACAATTTCCTGAAGGGATTTTTGCCATAATTATTATTGATATAATAATAATTATTAGCATCATCATTGTTTGCTTCATTTTTAATTAATAATTTCTTGATAAAGATCAAAGGAAATTGAGACAAATAATTAAAGTGTGAATGGAGTTTGAGGAGAAGGGAAATTAAATTCATGCATGAAAGGTTCAATCTTTTGCAGACACTAATACCTCTTTATATATATGATCAGTTGTACTCTTTTGAACTTTTTGTTAAGTGTGAACAAAATCGTTGAAAGATAAGAAGGGAAGCTTATGATTGTGTTGCACCACGTCTTTTGTAATTTTTTTAATTTCTTTATTAATTCTTTTGTACTAAGTAAGATTTTCCAGACTATATATATAATTATTGTACTACGTGCCAGGTTGTAACGGCCATTATTGTCTTTTACTATATAATTATATATTTACCAGAGCTTAGCTACTTAATTTAAGCTGAATTATTCTTGAGCAATTTGCTCACTAGTTTGTTTATATCTTTATAAGAGGTTTTTAGTTTGAATTAAAGGATTCGACATTCGTTTTAGTATTTAACGGATTGGGTCAAACTAAATTCACATTATTTCCATATATTTGAATTATTGACATCTATCTAGAATTTTCGACATGCATCTCGTAATTCTTTAGTATAATAATTCAAATACGTGGCATAAATTAATTTGACAATCTTCGTTGAACATGAATTATTTATTCTTCAAAAGTCAACCCAAATTATTGACATACTTAATTGCTGCTTTGGGATGACAGATAATTGGAACCTTTCGTGAGAATTAGTGCGGATTAAATGATTAAAGACATTATAAGTACAGTTCGATTTACTTCCCGTCATGAGGCTTAGTGCTTATTATAAAGTAATTAATGCTAATAATTAGTCCGAAAAAGAATTTACTAGTCATTTTTTAATCCTTTGCTATTCGAACCATATATTCTTTTTTTTTTTTTTTTTTAATGTTTTCTTATACATTATTATACTAGCTAAGCTAACTCAATTATTGTTATCACCCTCCCCATATCTTGATAATATATAATACTAAGAAGAAAAAGAACAAAAATCAACAAAACATACGTTACGGCATGAGCATGAAGATGAATAGCCCCATTGATCATCTCGATAATTCATATTTGTTCTTGTTAGGCGTTCTTCTAAGGAGTTATATCTTCCATTCATATTATCAAAATTGTTACATTTTCCTTCATAATAATATACTTGTCTTGATTGTGGCCAATTTAACGAATCTCCACTTTTTTTTTCTAATATAATTCATAAAGGAAAACTCAAGAATATATGCAAGATGCTTCTATGTTTGGTGCGAAATATACAATGAAATGTTTATTTCGTATAATCTTCTTGTAATATTAAATATTAGGCATAAAACATCTCATTGATGACATATTTTGTACGGACGAGTTTTTTTGTTGAATATTTAATAATGAGGGAAAAATACTTGTGATATTAAACTTTAGTCAAAAACACATATTTGGTACCAAATTTTTCGAAAAAATACATTTCATACCATGATTAACACCCTTTTGACACATTTAATTTTTCTGCTCAATTTTCTGACAAAAATCAGCACGTGCCGGTTAAGTTAACAATTATAGAGTCTTTAAAACTCGTGCCTATTTTACCTCCCATTGTCAATTTAACGGGCACGTGAGCGACACGTGCTGAATTCCGTCCGAAAATTGACGGCAAAACTAAATATGTCAAGAGGGTATGAATCATGATATGAAATGTGTTTTTTCGAAAAGCTTAGTACCAAATGTGTTTTTTGGACTAAAGTTTGATATCAAAAGTGTTTTTCCCTTATTTAATAATACAAGATAATTTTATGCTAAATATCTCATATTGTAGTTTTGTTCAATTTTCGCATAATAAATGAGAATTTTTTGCATTTTCCCCCAAGACGTTCAAAAAATTACAAGAATGCATGATAGGATAAACCCCGTCACTAATAAAGCACGACATGAGGGCATCAAAGGAAAATCTTTCCTCCCGTTTAGACTAAAAAACTCAAGCAGCAAGATTATAGGCGTCACAATTTGAGAGTCGTAATAAAAATTTAAATTTCCGTATGGACCAAATGTCCCAAAGTCTTCTAACTTCCTCCACGAGCTGAATTGTCCAGTCCAAAACCCCCTCTTTGTATGGATCCGATCGAGCTTTAATCGAGTCAAGCTCTAGTATTTCACATCTTTGTCATTTTGGGGTTGTAAATGCTGCAAGTACCATTTCAGAACACTATCAGTATCAGACCCTCCATATCATGTTTGATTTACAGTTTCAAAGGAAGTTGGCATAAGTCAACATTAATTTACATAATAAACTCAATTGAGCAACAAATCCACTATTCTTTTGGTCCAAACACCAATAACAAAGGCTAAAGCCATTCTATTGTCCTTTTGAGTCCCAAATACATAGCCTAAGTTCATATCAAAACTGATGATATCTGGGTAAGCTGCTGGGTTAGGGGGGTGGGCACCATCAAACTGCGCCACTCCATCGATCAATCTGAGTTAATTAGCACAAACACGGAGCATAGACGTGTAGGTTGTCCAATAATCTTGCATCATAGGTTCGTCTCGGAACAACTCTAAGCCATCCTCTTTACTAGGTATATGTACGTCAGTTGATACAACGTCAAACGAGCATGCTGAAAAATCGAGAGCATTTTCATTCTTGTCACCTTTCCACACCTTCAAGCTCTTCTTGATCTTCGATTTGTGTATCTTCTTTATTGCTCATTTCTACCCCACCCCCCTCCGGAGTTTCGCTACTCTGCCGGAAAAGTGGTGTAGCAGCCGGCGAATCAGAGTCATCTTCGTCGAGATCCTCTTCACTTTCCTTTACCTCCTCCAGTCGAGAAACCACATCACTACGATCCATCCATGATGGACATTGGTGCATTGCTCCAAAAATACCGTGTAACTGTGACGAATTACCCGAAGGGCTTGAAGCGTGAGGCAATACTTTACTTGGGTTGTCCCTTAAGCAAGAGCACTCGGGTACGGGGAAGGATAAAAACGATAGCCGTTTTGACTTGGCGAAATCCTCTTTCAGTCCATCGAGTAAGTTTCTTCGCATATGTCTACGTAGAGATGTGACCCAAGTATGGTTCGCTTGGTAAAAGTGGTCGTGGATCTCTTCTAAAAAACTTGTGATTTCTTTTCTACATCACAAAGTGCAAAATAAATAACGATAGTTGTCAGGATTATAGAAACGAGACGATCAATGTAGGAAAATTGGGTATTTTGCATACTAGTCCTTTAAGTTTTGGTTCGCAGCAAAAGTTGTCTTTTATAATTGGAACTCAACACAGTTGCTCTTGATTCTTTCAGACTTAAACTCAATCATTAATCCTTTAAACTCCATACATCGGATCTTCCCGGTCAGACATGTTTAGTCCTCTAGTCAGACATATCCTCTATCTATTGGGTCAAATAAATTTGGGGCTAAATGCAGAAAATATCCCCTGTGCTTTGCTTAATTGATGAAAACCTCCCCAGTGTTATTTTTATTAGCAAAAGCCACTTGGTGTTCCCTTTTTATTAGCAAAAAACCCCCATTGAAATTCCTTCATAAATCAATAGGGAGGTTATTGCCAATTTTAAGTGAACAGGGGGGTTATTGCAAATTTTCAAAGTTAACAGGGGGGTTATTGTTAATTTTACGTGAATAGGGGTGTTTTTGCATTTTGTTGGTGGGGTATAATTTTCATTTTTTATGCAAATTAGGTAGGAGGGGTTTTTTTTGCTTATTAAAAATAAAACAGAGCGGTTTTTGGTAGGCAAAGTACAGGGGTATTTTTGCATTACATTAAATAAATTTATTTTGGCACTTTACACATATGGTCTGAAAGAGCAAGTTTCAATGAAGGTTAAAACGACTTTACATGCTATTAATATTAATAGCTTTTTATATACAAGTAATTTTTTAGTGACTTATTATAACTAGAGGACTAAATTTGCTATCTCAACATAGATGTCCAATGTGTCGGTTCGAAAGATAAATAACCAGTTTTGGCAGGACTCAAAAGTTAGCGGACTTAAAGTAATTTTGCAAAAAAAAAGAAGAAAAAAAAATGGCGTAGCCATTTCGAACGACAAGATTAAACACATGCTAGCAATAAAGCTCTCTAGTGTAGCAAGAGAATGAATGCATACCTGTCTAGCCTAAGCGTTTTGGAGGCAGCAAATTTATATAGCCGGTGGCCCATAACCAAGCTAGCAAAATTTGGGTGTCCTTTACCATCACGATCAAATCCCGGCACAAAAACATCGGCCTCTACACATACAGTGTAGTCTATAGCTTCCCATAGCAACTTATGTGCATTTGTCCTCAACTCTATAACTGTACTTTCCGGTTCATTGTCGCTCTCAGCTACCCAACCCCACCAACCTTCAATGTTGTAAGGGTACTTTGCTCGTGGTGGGGGTGGTGGGAGGGGACGAGGACGAGCATTAGAAGTTCTCAATGCATTGGGTTTCTTTTCCTCTTTAAATGGCGGTGAAGTTTTAGGTGATTTGTCTACGAGATTAGCTTCACGGCCATACACACGGTTTAACTCCCACGGCATGCTTAGTGAAGTTCGGTCAACAACATTTTCGAACATGGCGTGAAGTGGGATCAGTTTCTTTTGACCCCCAAAGACCTCTCCACCGGAAACGTAAATAATTGTGTCCCATGAGTAGCCATATGCTCGAAGAACAATACCAATCTGTGGAAAGGATTTTAATGACCATAATAAGTTTTACATCTTTGCTCTATACATTTTGAGAAAAACTGAACGGATAATACCTCTTCTGGCATAAGTGGACATAAACCATTAAGTCGTTGTTCAGCTGAATCCACAGTAAGATTCCCCTTGACAATTCCACGTTTTATCATCCATGCTCGCTTATGTTGGATGAGTTCAGTATGTACATCCTTCAAAGAATCGGGTTTGACATAAGTAAGGAAATTATTGATATCATTAAATATTTAAATCAGAAAATAGAACAGTCTTAAAAGACACCTGAAAGAGTTCAGCACAACCATGATAAGCTAAAGCATCCCTTGTCATCCCTGGATCGTAAGCTATAAATGGCCTCCCAGATGCTCTCAACCTGTACAGTATCTTTGTGGCGAGTTCCTGGACCTCGTCTCTGAACTTTAGAGCATGAAAAGAAACTCGGCATCTCAGCCTTTGATATTCTTCAAGGTGTGGAGGAAGTAGAGCCTGAATCATAATTGAAAGTGGCGGGTTATCACTTGTCTTTGGGTCAACACATTTTATATCTATACGTGACCAAACAAGAGATATCGAAGGGTTATAAAATGCATAATGTTAACTAATCTTTGCTACCAAACGAGTACTATAAAGAATAACAGTTGTAGTAGCATTCACTAATAACAGTGGTAGTAGCATTCACTACCGGCAAGCATCCACCGTCAGGTACAACAAGCTCAACAACCGAGTGCTTATTCAACACGGGAAGAACATGATGGAGATAAAAATACGGAGAAGCTGAGTTGGGCACTTTGAAAGAAGGGATTTCTCTCTTTCTCCTTGCTCCTTTAAGATTCTTTGGAAGTGTTTTGACTATTTTGACATCTTCAGCTAAAGATTCCATAAACTGATCCTCATTGTAGAGGTATGCAAAACTCTTGAACTGTGTACTGCATAACATAAACGCAGAATTTAATAATAGAAATGTCAATTTAAACGATCATATAATTTTCTTTTTAAATAAATTACCGAGGAACAAACGAACCTGATTCCCTTGCTACTAGTTGTGGATTGAATCTCGGGGATGACTAGTGTAGCGTTGAGTAGCCGAGCAACCACAACAACATCACAAATCTGTAAAAAAGAAAAAATCTTTGATGGGTTTTTCTTCTCAAGTAAAATGAAAGAATTTATGTAGACCGTGATTCACACACGTGGCACTCACCGAGTTCCTAATTTCATGGAAACCCCCTCGTATTCTTACAAAAATATATCCGTTGGTTTGCAAATCTGGAGCTGCAAAAGTATCAAATCACAGTTCAATAACAAACAAATAGGAAAATGAACGAAGTCGTGGACATACTTCTTTTGGCAAGTCTTTTCACATAATATAGCCTACGACATTATATACATAAGTACACAGCAGCAGATCTGACCTACATAGTTTCCTCTGGGATTTGCATAAGGGTGTATATGTTCAAGACGCGTCACGGGGCCCCAAAGTCTTCTACGCAATGTAGTCTGCATAATGAAGAAATATTAAAATTCAACACACCCCCAAAATGAAACAGCAGATACTATTATGGTTAAAGGATTACATCACAAATTGAGGTAAATTGTAAGAAACTGTACCAAAACTATGAAATTCTAAAAGGAACCAGGAGGAAGTAAGTATATAAAAATCCGCACAAAGACAGTTTAAAGCAACCAAAAAGAACAATAATTAGCAGCTAATCCAAAAGATTGGTCCCACTATACACAACTTAACAAAGACATTATTCCGGGAGGTTAGCTTCATATGGCATTAGCAAAACCCCTTTCTTTACCAAAAAGTGCTTTGATTTTTTTTTTTTTTCGGCTATATAATTCACCACACCACAATTCTTTTCTCCAAAAGCAAAATCCAGATCAAGAATCTTAACACAAGTTATGCTAATGACACCAACTCTAAAACCCAGATTTAAAAACATCAAATCAGAGAAGAAAGCACAAGAATAACAAATAAAGGTGAGATCTTTATCACATTACAGATTTGGGAAGATCAGCATTCTCAAAAATGGGCCTCCAAGAAAAGATTGTGACTGAAGATTGGTACTCAGAGACAGCAAAATCATCACTGTATCTTGCTAAAAGAAAGTGAGTGAAGAGTGAAAAAGCAGAGAGAACTAGGCCAAATAGCCCGACCCACTTAAGCTTCGACTTGAAAACACCCGCCTTCAATTCACCACCACCGCCACCACCGGCGCCGCCTTTGGTGGTGAGAACCCACTTCATGGTGGGAAATTTTCACGCAGAAACACACGCAGTGAGAGTGGGAGAGAGAAGTGGAGAATGGAAGTCAAAAAGGAGGTAGTATACGAGAGTGATGGTTACGCGTGTGAAGACGAGTTGGACAAGAGGAACGGAGAAATACTTTCTAGTCCTTTGGGTTTGTTTTGTCGTTTTATTTACAGAGCTATACCACACTCGCTGGCGGCGCGTGAAGTACAGACAAGGCCCGATTTAGCATGTCACACGATAGGGTGATTCTTACCATCGTAAAACTTAGACGAGTCTAATCGGTCAAATATTTGTTTCATAGGATTGTCTTTAGATTTTATAAGATTCCATATGCAATTGGTTACTTTTTAAGTTTTTTATAAATCTCGAAATCCATAGTTAGATTTAGAGAAAAAAATAAGATATTAATTTTTTTATACTATAATTTAGGTTCTCTTGACATATTTCATTTGACCGTCAATTTTGAACAAAATTCATCACGTGCGTAGTATGTGTCTGATAAGTGACACGAATTTTCCACGTGCAGGGGGTAAAATTTTATTTTTGATACCAAATTTTTACCTACTTTATACATTTGATATGGACAATAGTTTGGTATCAAATATGTAATATGGACAATAGTTTGATATCAAAAATATTTTTCTCTTATTAGATTTTTGTTTTAGAATTACACCCGTAAAGTTGTATGTGTACTTGTCACATAATTATTATGTATGCATTTGTCGTGTGATTTATTGAATTTTGTTAAACTTTCAAGACAAATATACATGGCCTATTTGGTTAGGTTTTGGTTCGATTTTGCTGAATTTTGGTTTCAAAAAATTGTTTTGGATGATGAAACCTTTGAATATCCATTTGAATTGAGTTTTGATGTTGGAAATGTTGAAACCCTATTTGGATTGAGTTTGGATGTTGGGGTTTGGAGAAGATATGTGTCAAATCATTGTCTTTTATAGAGAAAAAATAGGTGGTATGTTTGACTCCATTGTCTTTTGGCAAATTCTAAGATGACGTCACGTCACATGACGTAAGTTATAACCAATAGAATTATGACACCTCAGTAATAAATGATCTATTTAACAGGTTACTAACAAGTCATAATACTATTACTATAAGTAATTGTACTATACTATTATTTGACCACATTCATTGTAATATTTAACCATATCAATAGTAAATTACAAACTAATAAATTATTATAAAAATAAATAAATAATTGTGTATAATAATATTTTATAATAAACAATATATAATATTTTGTATTGAATAATTAATATTAACCTTTTAAAACTTCATAATATATTTTAATATACATAATTTATATTTTAATACATATTGGATAGTACTAATTGTAATACTTCATAATATAGCTAATTACTATTAATATGAGATCGTACTATGTATGTGTAGTCAATATTGTGCTATGTGAGTCTAAACTACTACGTGTGAGACATATACCATGTAATGTGAAGAATTATACACATTGGTTAATATTAATGGTACTATTTCATAATGTGGCTAATTACTACTAATATGGGACCGTACTAAGTTTGTGGAGTCAATAATATGCTATGTGAGTCTATACTACTACATGTGAGACATATGCCATGTAATGTGAAGAATTATTAGTAATTCGATTATGACTAATGGTAATACTATACTATATAATGTGACTAATTACTACTAATATGAGACCGTACTAAGTATGTGAAGTCAATATTGTGCTATCTGAGTCTATACTACTACATGTGAAGAATTATCAGTAAATTGAATAGTACTAATGGTAATATTATATAATGTGATTAATTATTACTATTATAAGACCGTATTAAGTATGTAAAGTCAATATATTACATGTGAGACATTATACTATGTATTGTGAAGAATTATACACATTAGTTAGGACTAATGAAAATATATATAATGTGACTAATTACTACTAATATGAGACCGTACTAAGTATGTAGAGTCAAAACTATGCTATGTGAGTCTATACTACTACATGTGAGATATATACGTTGTAATGTGAAGAATTATCAGTAAATTGGTTAGTACTAATGATAATACTATATAATGTAACTAATTACTAATAATATGAGACCGTACTAAGCATGTGGAGTCAATACTATTACATGTGAGACATTATACTTTGTAATGTGAATAATCACACATTGGTTAGTATTGCTGATAATACTTCATAATGTGGCTAATTACTACTAATATGGACTGACCGTACAAAGTTTGTGGAGTCAATACTATGCTATGCGAGTCTATACTACTACATGTGAGAAATATGCCATGTAATGTGAAGAATTATCCGTAAATTGGTTAGTACTAATGGTAATACTATATAATGTGACTAATTATTACTAATATGAGAGCGTACTAAGTATGTGGAGTCAATACTATTACATGTGAGACATTGTACTATGTAATGTGAATAATTATACACATTGATGGTGTTGTACTATTATATATGAACTAGTACCATACAATGTGGAAACATACAATTTTTATGGTAATTTGATATTAATTTGGGTAGAAAAAAGAAAAGAAGGAAAGTAGAAATATTTATGGTAGTTAACTTTGGGATATTAAAGAATATAAGATAAATTATGATTTTAACCTGTTAAACAGGTAACTCATAATTAACTAAGTTTAATTTATTTATATATCATAAAATTTATGTGATTGTGATTACATATTTATGATCCAATACCTTAAATTAAATTGACGTCACATAACGTGACGTCACCTTAGAAGTCCCCCTTGAAAAAGAAAAAAAAAACCAAAAATTTGGTACAAAGGAAAATTAAAAAAAGGGTGGCATTTTACTAGCTTCTCTAATATATTTGGATTTAAGGGTGATATGATATCAGTCTATGTCCGACATCATATCCATAGTGAACACATTTATCATAGTTCGTAGTTCCAACTTCATATCAAAGTCACGATCGATATCGTGACTATCATCAATAAGAGAACATTTAAGCTTGTTATTTTGTTTAGAAATACCATAATAAAATAAACATAGGAGTTTATCGCCATGTGTTTAAGTGAGAGTGTAGATGAATGACTTTAATATTCAATGTTTGCCGGAAAATTCTTATCCAAGCCTGACTTAGTCAAACTCATCCAACCACCAAGCAAGTGTATTGCACTTGCTTTGTGATTGGTCACCCTCCTGGGAGTTACATCTAATCACAAAGCAAATGTATTATAATTGCCATATAGTTATTTTGGGTTCGACCAAATCCGATCTGGATAAGAATTTTCATATGTTTGCCATTTTATGTGGAGCGTGAGTGGAATGTTAAAAGAAACGCATGAAGTCGCGTGACTTTTAGCTGTTGGTCACGTGCTTTACTGTGCTTTGGAAAGGAAAAGCATCTGTGCGTGACTGGTCAGATTGAAGCAGTGGGGTCCGCAGTATGGCTTTGTAAGAAAATAAGGTAAATAACTGAATGAAGATGTGAATTATGAAAAAAAAGAAAAACTGAATTAAAATGTGTAATTATATGGGCAAGATAAAGAGTGTCCTACGAAGTTCCAACAATTGTCTGTGTTTTTTTTTTATAACCTAGGTGTCCAAACTTAAATCAGATTAATCATGTACCTTCAAAATCCTTGTCATAGAACCCTAAAAGATGTAAATCGCTGGATGTGCCCCCACTAAGCCTCGAGATCCCACCATACTGCTGTACACTCTGCGCACAAATCTGTATTTTCTTTTTTGACAAATGAATAGGTTGACGGTGAATTAATTAGTCATTAGAGAAAGTTTACTATAAGAATGATCAGAGATTAATTATTATAAATTACTAGTTTGCCACAAGTAGCATGTAATTTCATGTTACATAAGATCCATGATTTAAATACACCGTCCATAAGTTTCTAATTCACATAGTAGGTAAAATTACATATTTAATTTTAACTTTTTGATTTAATTTTTTGGTATAAACACATTGGGAACTTTATCTTATTGGTCAGATAGATTTAATTATGTTACCAACATTTTAATCATTTATCTTATTTATAACATTTTCTTATAAACTAAACCTCAAAGTGACAACTCCGTAACTCAATGTGTCTAACCCAAAAATAAATAATCTAATGTGATAATCTGAATGACAAAATGTGTGAAAAATTAATTACTATTTCCTTCTTAACACAAAATTAGGAGATTAAATATAGTACAATTTTGCCTCCCAATTGTTTATTCTTGTTTGAATTTTTTAATTTTAGGCTTTTCCGGTAGAAAAAAATAAATATAAAAATATCCATACTCTTAAAATTATTCAGAAGTTCTTATATAAATTTGATAATAATATATTCTCAAAAAGCAAACCGAACGAGTCCATTATATAAATATAATCTTCATGATAAAGTAAGAAGCCCAATAATCCACATGGGCCGCTAAACGCAGCCCAAAAACCTACAAAGATTCTCACATATATAAACCAACACAGAAAGAAATAGTTACACATACATACAAACAATCTGTATTTACAGACTCAATCGCAAATGGTCAGAACTGTAAACCATGTAGAAGACGACGAAGCTCTCGATAGTTCTTCTCCTACAGGTACTTATATATATATGTGTATATTTCTTATTTGATTTTTTTAATTTTTGTAATTATATATGTTTAAATGAACTTGAATTGGTGCAGAGAACAAAAGAGTTGATAAGAAGGGGAACGCTTTACGGTCGAAGCATTCGGAAACGGAGCAACGCAGAAGAAGCAAAATTAATGAGAGGCAAGCTTAATTTTTATTTTATTTTTCGGTTGTTATTTATGATTTTGTGCAATTGTGGCTGTAATTCGAATTTAAAGGCGTGGAAATTAAATTTTCCACTGGACTGACGATAGTCATTCCCGGTTGTGCAGCATTACACGTGTTTAATAATTCAACCATGCAAAATTTTCAATTCATATGTTTGCTAACATTTTAATTATTGGAGGCTGTGTGGAGTTTAGTATAACAGTTTTATTTTTTTATTGCAGATTTCAGATATTGAGGGATCTAATTCCTGAAAATGATCAGAAAAGAGATCAAGCTTCATTTTTGTTGGAGGTTGGTTAGCTCATTCTAGTGCAGTATTGTTTTGCTACTGTTGAGTAAATAAATAATCTATTTGTTCATCATAGATTTCGTAATTCTAAATTGTTTCTAGTGCAGGTCATTCAGTATATCCAGTTTCTGCATGAGAAACTGCAAATGTACGAGGGGTCGTGTCAAGGTTGGAGCCAAGATCCCACAAAGTTGAAAGTATCGGTATTCTATGCGCTCTTTGTGCTTCTTTTATTGCTGAATGCCTGGAGGTCGCTTGGTGCTTTTTTACTTTTAAAGAAACTTGAAATAAGAAGAAATGTTCATCATTTAGCTAGTGAAAAGTTGATCCCAAACATTTTTATATCTTGATTTTGCTACAGTTTTTTCCTGCAGTGTAATTGTGCTTTTGAGATGTTCTATAATAGCTTTGTACATAAGTTCCGCCTCTGCATAAGCATGTGATTTAACTGAACAGTACGTCTGATCTTTAGTGTAGTTAATTCTCATGTGCAATCTTGCTCAAGGAAACACTTACTTTGAAGGGTAGAAGATGTGAGGTTGAAATATAATTTGTGTTTAATTTTTGGTTGAATAATTGAGGCAAATAGTTTAAATGTCATCTTTTATTGGCATGGATTGAGATCTCCTTTCATAACCAACAGACTGTCAGTTCTGGACAAATTGAAAGCTTCATCGATCAATCTCATCTTGAGAGGCAATTATCAGGTCACGAACACAATGATTTTCTCAACCCAACATTGCTAAGTAGTGCACAAAACTCAGTGGATTTAGACATGACTGGAGCCACCTTGTATAAACAAGAAGATGACCCACCCGTGGGGACAAATAACATGCCTGTGCAACCACCTGTTTTTGAGGGTGTGCGTGGCCAACTCTATCAGGGATCTTTTCCAGATGCTGAGCAATTGATCCAGCAGCCGCAATCCAACTTTTGGCGAGGCAGATCATTTGTCGATGATTGTTCAGTTCCTCTCTACTCTGCAAATGGGGAAGAACTGAAGAAAGTTAATGGGGAAGCTAGTATTTCAAGTGTCTATTCTCAAGGGTAAGCATTGGCTAATATAGAAAAAGAAATTGTTGTTTTGATACCATGTTGCATAATATGGCTTATTGGTTTGATTTTGATAGGATTAATGTTTGTTAATCTTGCATCAATAACCAATGCAGTGCCTTAACAACCCATTTGTACTGTTACTAACTTGATACGTGAGATTGAAGTGCAGATAACTTTGTTGCCCATCTTGTGATTGCTAGGATTTAGTGGTACTGTAAGCTCTCAGTTAAGTCATCATTTATATATCTTTGATGGCATTATATATCTAACCAAATTCTCACATTATGCTTTGTTCCTATGTCAAGAAAATATCATGAGCCTATACTTACTGTTGTTTTATCTTGTGATAATTCAACATTGACACTTCCTATTTAAATCTTGTTCAACTAATCAATAGTCTTGATTTTTAAAACACTACCTATGTTTTCCACTTCATTGAATTTTGATGGGCAATGTTGGTGATAAAGCCTCATTTGTAGTCTGAGGTTCCCTCTTTTTCTGTAATAGTCATTAGTTTACATAATTTATTATCATTTTGGAGATGTAATATTCTAGATATCACAGTTTTGTTTTTTGTTTTAGAATTGGAAGGATCTAGAAGGTAAGCAAAAACAAGGAACAGGACCTAGTTTGTTGTAGAATACTACTATTTTATTTTATAAAAAAGTGTAAATCAAATTTAAGACATACATGCATAGTATTTCATA
Source organism: Penstemon davidsonii (assembly GCA_034814905.1). Taxonomy (NCBI): domain Eukaryota; kingdom Viridiplantae; phylum Streptophyta; class Magnoliopsida; order Lamiales; family Plantaginaceae; genus Penstemon; species Penstemon davidsonii. The sequence goes on from JAYDYQ010002688.1 coordinate 15,381,820, forward strand.
AATTTAAAACTTCACTGAAAATTTAGGTTCTTATTTTTTTCGTTAAATTAGAGGAATCTCTCTTAAAGTTGAGGTATTATATTTTGTGGTTATTACCTTTCTAGTGTAATAAATCACAAATTGAAACCCAATATGACTAGAACAGAGTAGTCTACTTTGAGAAACCATTTTCTGTCTCATGTCTAAGTACCTGTTTAGGATGCATCTGATAACTAATGTTATTATTTATCTCCAAGATTATTGGGTACAGTATTCTCTTACATATTGATGCATAGCACTTAACTATATGCTTGTTTACCAGTGATGGGATCTGCTCCATATCGAGGAGATTGGTACTTAAATAACCAAATGAAAACTCTTGTCACAACAGTTATTTGAATAACTTGGGACCGTCATAAGGTTTTTCCGGAGTTATAGTTTTATACGCAATATATATTTTTTTAGGATTAATAAATTAGAGATGCTAGTAGCTCCAGGCTGACCATGTACATTGTTAAAAATATTTTATCAGTTTTTCTTTGAAGTTTTTTGGTCAACCAATTTGTGAACTTGATTTAAAATTCTAACCTAGTCATTTTGTTGTTCTCGTGATTGTGTGACAAGTTTTCCAACTTACTATGGATTTTCCGGATTCTGAACAGGTTATTAAATTCTCTAAGAAACGCACTAGAATCATCTGGAGTAGATTTGTCCCAGGCCAACATCTCTGTGCAACTTGATATTGGAAAACAGACAAATGCCGGAAGTGCTGCTGAGACAATGTTCAATGTGAAGGTATATCCGAATTTCTGTATTACCCATAGTAGCCTATTCGTTATTTGTCAATTTAGAAAAGGGATGAATAATAACAGGATGTGGGAAAAATCACTTTCTTTGTTCTGTTTTACTGCTCTTCCAAATTGCTCATATGTATGCCTAACTGTTCATAATATACACGTAAAAATTCTCTGGGAAAAGCTCAGAAATAGGTACTCATTTTGTTTCTCCAAATTTTCTATGTTCTTAATTTTGCTTTTCCTTCCATTTTCACTGAAGCAAGACCAGCCCTGAAGTATTTGCAAGAAATTTCACCTATCACTATCATTAGCAGTTTGCGTAAGAGGAAATAACGGTTTCTAGAGATGACTAATCATTGGCTGAATACAACTTGTTCACATTAGTGTTTTCATCTTCCTTACTTCTAGATCTTGAGTGATCCAGTTATCCGCATATTTAATGATCCTCTCCCACTGCCTTGAGAATTTCTCTTAAGCTTCATTTGGATCTGATGAAGAGTTTGGAGAAAGGGTTTCAAATGATGGGTGGATTTCAAAAATAATAGTACAAAATGGTTACTTCAAAATTTGAAATCCAAAAAATGTTAATGAATTTGTTATTTAGGATTCGTAATCCCAGCTCCGAATTCCTCATTCCGAATAGAGGCTTCAACATGCTTGAGATGTTTGTCTTTGCGTAGTAAGAGTTGAGCATTGTTTATGTATGGAACACGAGAATAATTGCTTACACTTTTCTGTTTGCTGACTGTTTAGGATCACGAGAATCGCTCTGGCATGAACTCCGTTACTCCTGAGAACATCCTTGAGAACTATGAACATCCTCACAAAAGGCTTAGAACTGAACAAAGCTAGTCTATCACTTTTTGGATTTCAATGCACCCAAATTTATTTCTTTTTTTGGCAGAAAGGAGTGATATGAGAAGTACTTTAACTTCCATGTAGACAATTTTTTCTGAATCAACTGTACATGTCTATGCTCTGCTAGAAAGAGTGCCTACACTAGAAGTTATGTCCAATACTTTTTGAGGTTAGAGGCTTCCATTTGATTATGAGAAGCTGTCTTTTCTTTTTTTTTTTAGTGAAAAAGTGAATTCATCATCATTACATGAGTTTTGACTCTTATCAATTTCTTTCCCCCGAATTAGTGCCGACAATATGAATTATGACTTATGAGTTGACCCGAAGTGGCCTAACCGGAGTACAACTTATCTCTTATTTTATTTGTTGATGGGTTGGATTGAATTGCGTTAGAGTTGAGTTACAACACATTCAATTTCGCTACTTTGTAATGACTAGACCCTTTCATTGGATCAATCACATTTTCTTGAAATTAAGGTTTTTATATATTTTAATATTTATTAAACGAAATATAAATTAGTAACAAAAAAAACAAAAAGCCATCCTTGCTTTTGTAAATGATGATGGACAATGTACATTATGAGTCATGTGGATCATAAGTCCATTTGTCTACAAAATGTTCTATAACCCTGAAAATCCTCAGGGTTCAATATGTACAAGCTCATTAATCAAAATAGTAAAAGAATCATTATGTATAAATATTCGTCCTCCTTATCTTGAACAATCCATGGCAGACTGAATATTTGCAGTAACATTTTCACACACCACCCGTGCATAATCGAGCTAAACTTTTCTGGAAAAAACACGATTTTCTCAAATTACATCATTCACTGGCTCCAAGACATTCTTGTGGATTTGCATGGTAATAATCTTCTTCCTTTGGTTTGTCGGAAATCATAACACGCTCCTTTGGACTCCCCATTCGATTCACATGAGCCTCCTTAACGTGCAATGAGAACTCATCCCAACTCAATGATCTCTCGTTAAATTGATCAATCAAACCAACTAAAACTCTTTTGTTTAGTAGAACAGTCTTCTTAAACCCCATGTACCTGTAAAAAGTACACAGGACAAACTTATAATATGTGGGATCAAGAATAAATACATGCTTTTATCGCAAAAAAATTGAGAAAATACGTACCTACGGTGCCCTTCAACAACTTTAGCCATATTCCCATCATACGTGGGAACAAATACATCACTCTCTAACGAGACTAAATAATCTAGAGCCGCCATCTGAGATGAATGGTTCCGGAAAAATTTCAAGTCCGAGGAGTCTAACAATGTCTCCTTTTTTACCTATTTCAAAAAAGCTCAAGCTCAGAACAAACCAAAAACCAAAAACCATTAAATCAAGGGAGAATATATTCAGGTGAAACCGATTCTTACGCACCAAATTTGGGAATGCCTCAGCCAAACTTCTCAATCTTCGATCTCCACCGTAGATTTCTCCAGCAGCTATATATATTTGAATATTACGATCAATACCGAGTGCAGTCAAAACTAAAGCAGTTTCCTCGGGTGTTAAAGGGCATAACCCTTCTTTTCGTTTAAGGTAGGGATCTATCACCTTTTCCTTCCACCAAGGATTTGCATATCTAGTTATGTTTTCACAGTCAGTAAAAGAATAAAATTTCAGTAATTTTTTGTCTTAAGAACATATTTTTACCTCATTGAAGTAAGTTCATTAACTTCCTCAGTGTTGCACCCTTGAGTACAACCAGAGAAAGACAACATATCCATTTCATATCTAAGATGAAGGACCAAAAAGGGACCTTTTTCCCTGAGCATTTTCACGACTTTTCGACCCAATTCTTCGATTCCAGCAGTAAATCTTAGAGAATTAAAATTTACTTTACATCGTAGCTTCTGAATCTCCACCGGTAATCCATTATTAGCAAGGCGAGCATCGGTTTTATTTAAATGTACAACTTTGTGCTTTTTAAGAAGAGGAAGAATCTGTAATAACAAAATCGCAACATGAAATCAATCAAATGAGAGACAAAAGGTGTAAAATAAAAACCGCGTCCCAAAAAAAAAAAAAACAGAACCAACCTGTTGATTGTAATAAGAAATGTTTGACCAACTGACAGGCGATAACTCGTAGAAATTTCCTAGTTCAACTCTTCGTTTAAGTCTGGGGGGAAGTTCTTTAAGTATTCGAACCTCATCTCTTAAAGATGAAATAAAATGATCGACATCAAATATGTCCTGGAAATCACTGCAAGAATTAAATTTATTTTCAACAAAATATATAGAGAGTGGTGATATGATATAACATTTGGGAAATATAAAAGTTTATTTAGTATATCGACCTTGGATCTTGCCAAAATGAAGTTTTATCCAATTCTGGGACAATAAGAGTGACATTGAGATAACTAGCAATCGAGACCATATCACATATCTGCATAAAAAACCCGTAAAAGCAACTAAGAAACTATCGACTCACTAATACAAAATATTCATTAAAAGTATATTCATGAAAAACTAAGATTAAACTCACTGCTGCTCTCATTTGATTGAGTCCTCCATTGCAAGAAACAACAAGATAACCGTTATTCTTATACACCCCTGCAAGCAATAACAATAACAACACGATTAAAGAGTAAACCCGAGCTCAAATATTTAAGAAACGAAAAGTAATCACGCCTTGAACTCGACAAAAAGCACTGCTAATATACATGACAGATTCTAATAAGCGCATTGATATGGATAACAATACTTTCATTAATATCTAAAATATCCCAACACCATTTCCAAAAACACAAAATCCTAAGCAAAACCAAACCAACATCTAATCCAAATTGTCTCAAACTACAATTGCAAACAACAACAACAAAGAACATAATAATCTCCAATTTTTAACCAGAAAGAATGATAATAAGTCAAAGACAAGTGACTCACTCTTTGGAGGAAAATGCGATTTCGGTTGCATAAAAGAAACATTGGGAGAAGTGGAACAAGAAGGCCAACTCTGCAACAATCTAGGTCCCCAAACTTCTCCTATAGCTACCAATTGAATAATACATGTCCATAACAATAAAGTAGTGATTGCCCTCAAAATCCAAAGCTTCATTTTAGCATGAGATGCTTTCAATAACTTAGTCTCTTGCATTCTATCTTCGCCTAAAATATTCAACCCAAAATCCCATTTCCCATCTCTGTTATTCTCCACTTTACACATTGTGATACCATCAAAACTTCACTCTAAAATTCAATAAAACTAATAGAAACCCAAAATTGTTACTTTGAAGATGGAGGAATATTATATAGGACTATAATTTATTATTTAAAATAAAAAAACATAATCTTGAGACTCATTTCTACGCAAAACAAGGCGAATCTGAGTTGTTTACTATCATTAAATGCATCATCACCTCGAAAGCATAAAAAAAGAAAAATAATTAAAAGAATAATTTAATGAAGCTTGAAATCAAGGACCCTTCAAACTTTCATCTCAGTAAAATCTACAGACAATGCGAAACTTCAACATAATGCACCGACATATGGCAATATTGAATTGAGGATGAGTGCAAAGTCAAAACAGAGAAGACCCTTTTTAAGATTTGGGATTGTGGTGAGATTGCTAAAAGAAATTCTGAGAATGGTTAACTGTTGAAGAAATGTTGAAGCAATGAAAAAGAGAGAGAGAGAGGTTTAAAAAGGAGGAAAAAAAAATGGAAGCGGCAGTAGTTACGGCGTCGGTGTGTTATCTTTTAAGTTTTAACCTTTTACCTTTCTTTCTTTCTTTATTTACACTACTACACATTACTTTCATTAATGGATTAAAGTTTAATCATTATAAAATTTTCAATTTTCGTAAAAAAAATAACCAGAAATACTTAGGAAAAAAATTGTGAATTAAACAAAAAATCTTTGTAGTTTATTTCAATCGAAGATATTTTTTCATATGTATGTATGAAAATTTTATCCATTTATATAAGGTGATGGTTGGTATTTGATGTGCTTTTCTTTTAAGAAATAATTATTAAAGAAAAAGAGATTGCTCTCCAAATGATAAAGAATGAAGAATAAAAGGAATATATTGGGAGAATTCTCCCTATAAATAAACTAAATTGGAGTTATAGCATGTAAAGTGCAATTATGAAACTAAATTGGAGTTATGGCATGTAAAATGCAATAAACAAAGTTTAATTATCCGGCCCTTAATTTATGGAGAATCAATATTTGATTAGATGGAAAGATAATTTATTATGTATTTGTGGACATGGGGCGCATGGCTAGTGGTGGTAGCAGTTGAAATTGAAGGGTATGTATGTAAATACTTTGCTACCACGAGAATGAGAATAATAAGTAGGTGGGAGGGGTTAGGGTATAATAAATAGTTAATGACAATTTATTCCAAGTGATATACATAATATTTAAATTATCCTCTAATGATTTGAATAAGAATTTATCTCTTATGATCTTATAAGAGTTTCACACTTTTTCTCTGACATTTTTAAACTTTGAAAAAAAAATGGAATTGACAAAACTATGTCTTTTATATATGGCACTTTATCTCTTATGTTGTGATAACATGGCGTTTTACCCCCTGAATTGTGATGATTGTGACACTTTATCCCTATGTGTTATGATAAATATTATCATTTACCCATCCCCCCCATGTTACAAAACACTTTTCATGGTCATTCTCAATTTCGGCGAGTGAGTTACACTCTCCGGTTGAAGGAGGTAAATTGCTCCTATCAAATTTTCACAAGGGGGTAAAGATGTAAATGTTATTTTTCAAATTACAACAGGATAAATTGAACATTATGAATATCTAAGAGAGATAAATTGGCATTAACTCGAATTATAAATATAATTTTATGAACTACTTTTACAGAGTAATTTTTACAGGTTGAAGTGGGAATTAAAAGGGAATTTCTTAAAAATAATGAAGCTCTCTAGAAAAGAAGATGTTTAGGAAGTTAAGTGTTATTGTCATCTTCACGAGTTACCTAATCAATCGACATATAATTTAAATTTTGTTTGATTTTCTTATTAAAATTTAGGTTGCGTAAGTTTGATTGGGTTGTTAAAAATATCAACTTTTAACGAGTTTTACTCAAGTTGAATATGAGCCAACTCAAATATTTCATATTTTAAGTCGTTTTTCTTGTTTAACATGTCGAGTTTGAAAGTTTTCATATGGTAAATACTTGATTATATTCAATACGTTAAGTTTAAACAATATTTTTTTATTAAATTTGAACCAGATATTTATAGCCCGATTTGATTTCGATACATAACAATGACTTGACACGTTTTTGTTGGTGTATGACTATCAATTTTAAGGCAAGAGAAAGCTAACAAATGTAGCATTTTCTTGATTATTTGATCAATGTAACTCTTATATTACGTCCAAGAGCAACGAATGATCATACATTTACACCTCATATTGATAATTTTGAATGAAAGTTAGAAGGTCATGTACAATGGTACACATTTAGGAAAAAAGCATGGTTAGAGACGTTAGACATCAAGGTCAATTATTCAATATTCACTTGTTTTCTTTACTTTAATTAGTATCGGTCATTTAGTAATTATTTTCTTAAGTTGTTCGTTTCTCCCATTTCAAATATAGGTCAACTATACTCCAAATATAGTGAAGTTATTTAAACTGGTAATTAATTTTGTTTGGCAACAAATTGTAGTTAAGGATATAAACGAGTTGAGTAGTGTCGAACAACATATGTTCAACTTTGATTTTTTTTTTTTTTATCTAGATTAAAGTTATGTTTGAGCTTAATTTAATATTTAAACGAATCAAGCTCGAGTAGCTTAAATTCTTTACATGAACTTTTTAGCTTATAGAGTCCAACTCAAATTGAGTTTTGATATTTATAAAATAAAAAATATCATTCCAACTTATTTGATATATATGTATAATGAACCAATTTCAAGCGTAGTGTTTATTAAACAAGCTTGGGTCAAGCTTGGGTCGAGTATTAAGTGACATGTTTAGATTTCCAGTCTTAATTAGCATTAGATGCTTGTTTGGAAATTGGAATACATATGCTATCATCGGGAAAAAAATATAGTACATTAAAATCTAACATTTCAACAACAAAAAACCATATAAATGTTGATCATGGAAAATATTTCAATAAAAATAAACATTTACCAAAATAATAATAAAAAAATGAATGACATAATAAACCATCGTAAATTCAAAAAAGTTATGGAGTAATTTTTTTACGAGAATGTACAGTCATAAGAAATAGGTAAATACAATGTTTGGTAGCATTGCTCCAATACCGGGTCAAATGGATTAAATCCTTACAACCCGGTATGAAGACTAGATTATATAATCCACCCATGCATGGGTGGATTAGTTAATCCGGGTGAATATGGATTCGGTGAAATGTCACTTATAATCTCAGATTTATATATTTCCTATTTTAATATATCATTAAATATCATTAATTCTTAAATCTTCAAAAATGGAAACACATTCTACATAAATAAATCACAAACTAAAATCTATATCAATTTACAATTAACATGGAGGTATTCGAACTAAAACATTGAACAAACTTTGATCAACTCATACTCTCATACATATTATACAAATGGCTTCGATGAATTGATATATATATATATATATATATATATATATATATATATATATATATATATCTTAACTAACATAATATGTTCAATTAATTAGTTAAAATATATGCCTAAACTCATAACTCCACAAAATATATTACGGTAGATTGTTTTAATGTAATATGACTCAATCAAATCTACCAAATATATTTTTAACATGGCATTCAATCCGGCTTCGATCTAATCCACCTTAATCCCATACACCCTACCAAACGGCCCTTATGTTAATATTCAATATGTGAGACTAACTTAGTCTAAATTATATATTTCTTCAACTTTGATGCATTAATCACGCCTTAATTAGCTTTTTAATTTGGTTGGCAAAATGGGATGGTTAAAGGGCCACTAAATATTATCAAAAAAAATTATAAAGGTGAAGTAGTTTTGACCCCTGGTTAGTTAATGTTATGCACCCAACTCCACTTGGTTTTATGGTGATAGACAGTGTAGCTGGCAAAATTAAAGAAAACAATTTCCATCTCATAACAATAAATATTATAATTAATATTCTGAAAATATTTATTATAAAACTTCATTTCACTATTTAATTCAAGACACCTTTTTTTTTTTTTTTGATGATGATTTATTTAATTCAAGACACTTAAATCAGAATTCTGAAGGGAAAAGTTTTCAGACACCTTTTTTTTTTTTTTTGATGATTTATTTAATTCAAGACACTTGAATCAGAATTGAAAGGAAAAGTTGTGCTTTTGAGTACTCAATTACGAATATTTGATTTATTTTAAGGCAACACAAAACAACATTCCAAATCTGTTTCGTTTTTGAATTTATAAATGTATCAAATTAAAAAAAAATGTTTGTGTGTGTTAAAAGATGAAAAGATCGTGCAGAATTTAAGAAGGTGCTACTCAATTTAATCTATAAATTGGGTTAGGCTAATTTTGGGTCGAACAGGCTGGTGAGAATATATCAAATTATATTTAATCGGATAAGCAATAACATAAAAAGAAAGTCACGTTTAAATTATCCATAAAATATATTAATACACTTGACATAAGATTGTGCAATAATTTAACCACAAAAAGTATATAAATAAATTTGCTAACTCTCACTGGGTATGTAAGAAACCATATGTGAATATGTGACCTACAATTTTCCATAATTTTTTTAATGCAGAATGTGATAATTTTAACCTTTTTTAACTTTTTTTTTTCTTTTTTTCTTGTGTTTAAGGTCAAAAAGACTTGTGATAACGTTCTTCAGATTACAAATTTGGAGTTTCGGATCCTGACAAATAGCCCGTGATATGTTGTCATTTGTGGTCCAACGTTTTATGAGGCATTTCAAATATTTGCAATAAATTTTTCTTATTTGTAACTGAAACCCCACTAGCTTTTTATTGGCTCTGTTATGTTCGCCTATGGGAAGAACAATTAACTATTTACGCATGTTTTAATGTCAGAGTAGAAAAACATAATATACACATTTATTTAATTTATTATAAATTATAGAAAATAATTGGTTAATATAAATATAAATAAAAAATTATATTTTATATTTAATTTATAAAATATTATATCAAATTTCTGCATAAATTATTAATAAAAATATATAAAAGAATCCATCGAATCTGATGCGAATTCTGGGTTTTTACGAGTTCAATAAAATCTTCACTTCCAAAATTAACACTAATATATTTTTCTACAATAAATTTATTAACATTGCATTTTCAATCAACTTTGCTCATCTGTTTAATATATCTTTTTCCACAATTGAGCTTCAAAATATAACGATTCATGTTGATTCGATAATAGCTCGTTTGAACTTGCTTCGGTTTACATAATAAACAAACTTGAATAATATCTTTGTTTTGATAACTTTTGAACTTCGATTCAAATTCAACTTGATTAACTAAATATTGGCAAAATATATCTAAAATATCAATTACTTGAGCTCGACTTGATTAAACCTCATTTAAGTTTGGTTCATGTAGTTATCAAATTAATTAAGTTCAAACACAATTTTAAACTTTTAAAAAAATTCAAACCAAATATATATGAGCAATAAAGTGTTCGAGAAACTCGTTTGTAATTGCAATATACGCATCTAAAGCAAATTGAACTTGCTTTTCTATTTTAACCTTGAGGGTGCCATTTTTAGCTTTGTTGAAATTAATCATCCTCACATTTTTATTTTTATTTTATTATCCATCCTTACATTATTTATGGTGCATTGACTCTAGTACGTTAATTGGATCAACTTGCATGTGGTACTCTGACAATATTTTACGTATCTCTTTAGTATTTCCTAAGTAATTTTATCATCTTACCTTAGTTTTGCAGATGTTATGTGAAATTCTAAATCACTATAATTAATGCTTATTAATGTAATGATCTGTTTAGGTACTAGACAATTAATGCCTGCAATTAAAGATTACAGTTATTTATTTGTCCACGTCTAAAAATGTTACTCACTCCTTTTTTCTATTAGTCGTTTTGGAGAATTGTACACGAATTAAATAATATCATAAATAATCACATTTTTAAGTAAAAATTTCAAAATACTCTTTTAATCAAATAATCTTAACATTAATAATAAGTATTAGTAAGAAGGATAAAATTGATAAAAAACGTTAATTTTACATTGGAATCATAAAATGGCAAACAAAAGTAAACAATTTTTTTTGCCAAAGCGACATATTAAATAAAAAGAAAACGGAGAGAGTAGTATGTTGTAGGAGTAATAAATACAATACTCTCTCGTTTTAATATTTGTTGTTCTCTTTTATTTTTGCGTGGAGTTTTTAGTAAACTTAGGAAAATGAAATTTAAAAAAAAAAATCTTGTTTAATTAGAATAGACGTTTTAGCGCCACACATCATTACTTGATTTGTTAAGTAGTTTTGAGAATATTTTTTAGGAAACACAAATTTGTTTTCGAACATCTCAAAGAGAAAATACATAAAAGAAAATAAAGAAAATGAAATTTCATAGAATAGAACACCTAGGTTGTGGACTTGTGGTCATTTTTAACAAAACATTGCTCTTATCGTGACTCAAGATAATATAGATATTACATGACATAATCTTTTGTGTTTTTTAAATACTCCCTCCGCTTTTTTTATTTGTCGTTTTGGAGGAATACACGTGAATTAAGACATGTCATAAATAACCAATTTTTTGAAGCAAAAAATCCAAAATACCCTTTTAATCAAATAATCTTAGCATTAATGATAAGTATTACTCCCTCCGGTTCATATTAGTTGGCACATTTGTCAAATTTTTATGTTTCATATTAATTGGCACATTTGGGTTTCCAAAGCAATTTTTTTCAATTTTGCCCTTCTCTAACATCTAGGTTGGGAAGCTCAAGAGTCACTAGGAAGGGTATTTTTGACATTTTACCATGTAAAAGTGATTAATCACGAGGTTTCTTAATTTGTGTGAAAAGTAACAATGTGTCAATTAATATGAACCGGAGGGAGTAGTAAGAAGGGTAAAATTGGTAAAAGAACATTAATTTTACATTGAAATCCTAAAACAATAATTTTTTTTGCCAAAACGACAAATAAAAAAAGACGGAGGGAGTAATTAATGTTACACATAATCTGCGCATTTAACAAAAAAGTTTCAGCATTTAAACCACTCTGTTTATCTATGTTTACCCATAAGACTAGCATTAATTAATTCTCAAATCCTCATAACTGTTACGAATTAATTACGTACCACATTAATTTACCTCTAAAAATAATAAAATACAAATTCAAATATATATAAATAAAGACAAAAACATAGGTGGGGAAAATGCAAGATGCTCCCCTGTGTTATGTTAAACCTGCAAGACACTACCCTGTGAAATTTTTATTGCGCTAAACTTCCTTGTGTTTTCAAAAACCCTACAAAAAACATCCATTTTATAAAAAATAGGTGGTTTTGGATTGACATATTTAAAAAATATATCACGTGAAGTTGTAGGGACCAACTTGAAGTATTTTAAAAATGGTTTCTTGAAATATATCGATCCAAAACGACCTATTTTTTATAAATTGGGTGTTTTTTGCAAGGTTTTTGAAAACACAAGAAAGTTTGGCGCAATAAAAATTTCACAAGGTAGTTTCTTGCAGATTTAGCATAACACAGGGGAGTATTTTGCATTTACCCCAACATAAGTATACCGTATGCACATATTCATTCCATCTGCCCATAAACATGCACATATACATATATATGGTCCAAAATACAAAATGAGATGGAGACAAATAAAATGGATGGTGACATTTAAATTCCACATTTAGTCATATAATAGCCAGTAGAAATGAATTGGTCATAATAGGATAAGTGTAGGTGAAATAATTTACTTCCACAAATGCATAAACAACAACCTTGAAATATTATATTTGATTGAGAATAATGCTTTTTTTATTTTATTTATATATATAGTGGTCACAAACACTTAACTTGGTGGCCGGTGGGACGATGTTTAGTCATCTTCTGAAATTCAATTGGTTGTTGAAAGAGTTCTTCTTCCACTAGTTTATTTTTCAAATGGAAAATTGCTTGAATTATATAAAACGAGTTGAATAAGAAAAATGAAAGTGATTGGGACAATAAAGTAAGACATAAATTGGACGTGACTCCGTCTTTATTTCTTATAAGTTATAATAACAACAACAAATTTATTTCAAACTCATTGTTTGACGTCATTCAATTACACGACTCACGACAAATGTGTTTACAAATTAGTCATTTTTTATAGAAGTACTATTATATAATTATATATTACTACATAAATATAGGAATATTACACAAACAGCCAATTAGGTCGTAGCAGGTTGGCAAGGATGAGGTTTCACGACTTAAAGATCTTTGGTTCAATTCTTATTAATGTGAGTTTTTTTTCTTGTTTATACTAATGTTAGTGTAAATTTCTAAAAAAAAATACTAATGTTAGTGTAGTGTGATTCGAGATTGACAAAGAAGCAGTAAAAAATCAAATTTAAGAGTTTATTAGGTCTTTTATAAGTTTTGATATTTTAGGGACCTTTTGGTAATTTTTATTATTTTCTACTTCTAGGGTTTTTTTTCTTATTTATATAGTGATTGTAAAACTTGGGAGACAATTCAATTTAGTTTTTATGTATATCAGAATTTGAGTTTTCTCAGTTTCCTCAATTTTGCGGTATTCTTATAGAATCAACGAGTTATTGAATTCCTTCAAATTCACGGTATTCTTTATCAAGAATCAACGAGTTTTTGAACATATTCCTCGTTCTCATTACGTACGCTGTGTCAAGTGTTTAAAGATTTTCATTGTAATTTGATTGTAATTCTATAGATTTTCTAATCTAGTTTAATACATTATTCCTATAAAAACAAAAAACAAAAAAAAAAAAAATCATTCCTCCCTTCATCATGCAATGTTGTAGAAGCGCCTAGCATTGAAACTCGTGGTGCCCATAAAAAAGACCAAATTACATATCCACACATATAATGCCACTAGACGGTATATTATTTACATAATATAACACATGCAATTAACAATGACATAAACCCAAAGAGGTTTGGTCTAGTGGATAAAAGCTGGCTAGTACCACAGGGAGGTCAAGGGTTCGACCCCCTCCACTGTAAAGAATCTCTTGGGAAGAGCTTTCCGTAAACAGCGACCCGGCTCGGAGTGGTAGCTCAAATACTACCATTTGATGTAACCAAAAAAAAATTAACAATGACATAAAGAGTAAATTGTCACGCATGTATTAATGAGGCACTATTATACAGCTTACGTGAACATATCTCCCAATGGAGATTCGAACTAGAGTTCCCTACATTTAAATAACTCACTCATTTCACTCGATTACACGATACTCGTTAATACGAAAAGCGTGTTATAAATGTTCAGTAAGCATCTTAAAGATAATTAATACTCTATATGTCATTTTTTACATGATAAACCCTTTCACTACTAAACTAAATTTGTTATCACAAAGAAGTTAATAATTTACAATTGTAGATATTTCATATCATATTTTCAAAAGTTATAATGAACTATTAGATTTATTCCTTTCCTTGACTCTCCCCCACCCCACCCAATCCCATTCCAACCCCACCCATTAAATTCAAACATTGAAGCTTCTGGAGCAATAATACTCACAGTTGGCAATATTGGACCATGAATTCATTATGCATATGGTTGAAGAAATTACATGACCCCACCTACCTATATATATAATTGGCCGTAAAAATGAGGTGGGAAGGTAAATAAATGGTTTCCTTGGTAATTTCCTCATTTTTACTTTTTCCCAATCTCATTCGAGTTTTTTTGTTATTTAGCTGAGACTGAGAGCTTTCAATTTCTTCAAACTCCTAACTTTTGCTATATCTCATTAACATACAAACTAGATTTAATTATCATCATTAATCTTTTAATTATATGTCATTATTAAATACTAATAACAACTTAGATCATGGCACGTAACGAATAAAATACTACTAATATTTTTCTTAATTTGACACGTCATAGTTCATACTAACCTCACATGTTTCATTAAACAAAATTATTTAAATTTAAAAATATGTTAAATATATCTTTATACTAAATCTAACTTCTATACACCCTGGTTTATAAAACTTTCAACCTCCATTATACTATTCATTAATTTAATAATGATTATTTAATGACTAAAGTGAGTTAAAACAAATTTTCAAAGACATCTTCACTTTTTTTTTTAAAAAAAAAAACCATAAATCCGAAAAAAATCTTTTAAATCCTCAAGTCGCACTATTGGGTCACAATTCATCTTGTAAAGTATAATCGAATATTGGGCCAATGGTTGGAGCCCAATAATTTGGTATTCTATTTTTATTTTTGATTCAGTCCAATAATTTGGCATTCGGTTATATTAGCCCTAAAGGTCTTTCCTAATTTAAAACAAAATCCCTCATTTTATTTCTTAGGGTTTTAGCTAGGGTTTTCCACTGTCGTCTCCATATCCGAATATCATCTCCAATTCACCTGTAAAAGATGAGGAAGCTGAAATTTCATGAAAAGAAACTACTGAAGAAAGTTAATTTCTTGGAATGGAAGAGAGAAGGCGGGCAGAGGGAAAACCTTGTAATGCATCGCTATCACGTTACTGGCAGAGACGACTATAAAAAGTAATTTTCATAATCCATTTTTTATTTATTTTTATTTGATTATTATATAGTTAATTAGTCGTGAATTATGGGTACCTTTTTATATTTTGGTATTTGATTTGGTGTTTGTGCTTTTAGGTATTCGAGTTTGTGTAGAATGACGCAGAAGTTAGTGAACATACTGAAACAGATGGATGCAAGAGACCCTTATCGGATTGAGATGACTGATGCCCTTCTCGAAAAGCTGTTAGTTTCCGAAATTCAGATTTCATATTATGCTATTTTCTGTTTTTATCTGTTAGTCTCTGTAAGTAAATGATTGGATTCTGTCATTAGTGTGATGTGATCCCTTTTACATGGAAGTGTTTAATAACATGTGATTACGGCACAACTTTGCGTGCTCTATCATCTTCATTTCCAACTGAAGTGTAAAATGCTTGAAATTAGTTTAGTTACAGGGCTGTCGTTGTTTTTTGAACAGATGAGTTGGTTTAGGATTAGTATACTGGCAGAAAATTTGGAAGGAGTGCTATGTACAAAAATTATGTTGATGGGGTCCAGCAAAAACACAGCTGTATTTTTTCCCTATAGTTTATTTACTCTTTCTAAACTTCTCCACACTTATGTTGCCTCAATGCTTGATCCCTTAATGATAACTTGTTGGGGCTTAGAAAACCAAATTTACTTTGATCCATGTTGGATCTTGGCTTTGGTAAGGGAATAGCAGTTTAATCTTTTATCTGGGGTTAATATAAGGAAGTCTCAAGAAGTTAAATTTTGTAGATATCAGAAGTGGACAATGGGCCGTACTTTTATTCTCTGTTTTGGTTAGTGAGACTGGTAAGTGAGCTATATGCCATGTTGAGTGGAATGTAGCACTTCTTTTGAAATGTTTTAACATTACTATTTTCAAATTTCTTTTCGGTTAGCTGACACGCGATTTTCCATCATTGTTTAGGTACAATATGGGTGTGATACCATCTCGTAAAAGTTTGACATTGTGCGAGCGCTTGTCAGTATCATCTTTCTGCCGGTAAGTATGGTGTACAATGCAATTTACTGCTAAGATGTTGGGTATGAACAAATCATTAGTTACATCACTCAAAATTATATACTGCATATTTGTAAGTATTGTGGGTTCTCAAAATTGATATATAAGAAGACAATGATTTTGCCCACGAAGCAGTGCTGAGCCTTTGTTTTGTTTTTTTTCCCAAAAAATTTGTACTGAAATCAATTGCAGATATTTCCAGTCAATTGCATTTCAGACTCGAAATCTTGGTTTTTTAACATTACATATATCTACCAAAGTGTATGTTAGCATAGCTTTGGTGATGGTTCTAACTGCTTTACTTGGTGTCCTTTTTCCATTTTCTTCAGGCGTAGGCTTGCAACCGTCCTGGTTCGGTTGAAGTTTGCAGAGCACTTGAAAGAAGCAGTTACATATATTGAACAGGGGCATGTTCGTGTAGGACCAGATACTGTTACAGACCCAGCATTCCTTGTTACAAGGAATATGGAGGACTTTATTACATGGGTAGATACATCGAAGATAAGGAGGAAGGTATTGGAATACAACCAGAAGTTAGATGACTATGATGCAATGAATTAATGCTGTAATATTTTGAAGTGTACTGTACCGTTACTCCCATCATAAAGAGCACGATTATAGAGTAAGGCCCTGTTGTATAATTTCATGGCACTTGTTACTTGAAAATCGTCCATAAGAAGTGCATGTTCTGCTGCAGCCGCCATTAGTTGTTTCATTGGCTTTTTGTTTCTTTTCTGTTTTATGTATTATTATATCTTTGTGTGTTGTATGAGATTCTTAACCTTCAATCCAAAATACAAAGATAATTTGGATTGGATCTGCCAAATTCTATTCGAAGGACCGAGTCCAATACTTTTTAAATAGATTTATATTAGTTTAATTCGGATTTTTTATTTCATCCAAGTTCGCTGGATAATGGATTTCAGATGCAAACATTGAATTCAATGAAATTTCTATCCTTTTTGTCTTCATCACTTGTCTTCGTTTGTAACATGTTTCTAACTGTGCCGCATGATTATGCAAATTAGTTGAAAAGATTGTACTTTTCAGTAATAAATAAAAAAAATTATTATAGTAAGATGAATCATGATTTAAAGATTTATACTAGCCTAAAACTCGTGCTATGCACGAAGATTTAAATTACAAAAAGAATAATTTTAAATAGCAATTATTAAAGGCCACAAAATTTTAAACTAAGAGTTATATCATATAAATTTAATTATTCATTAATAAACATCGTCCATACAAAAATTAAAGATCTTTCATCGGTAATATCATTTCTTAATTAATTATTATCACCACATGAATTCTACAATACCTTAAAAGAAAATCCTATTATTTTTCTTATTTAAATATTGCTTATCAAGTTTGATTACACCAATGAAATTTTTATTCCGAGATCTGACATGATATTATTTTTTAAGCTCAAAAAAATTCAAATATTTTATGAAGAACACACGAAGAAAGAACCATTTCAAAATAGTTATTATTATCTAATTATTAAAAATATTGTATTGAAAATTAAGATGCAAATATCATATACCTGATCACATCTTACCGATTGTAGTCTTCCATTAAGTAAAGATAATAATATGTAAATCGAAACACTATTGAATCATAATATAATTTATTAAATTATTATATAGTAAATAGTTAAGATGTAGATATATTAAAAAGCACTTTTTAAGTGTAAATCATAGTTTTTGCACTTGAGTAAAAGAGGTAACATGAGAGAACAAAATATATACTATTACATAAATTAACCATAATTTTAGAATGACAAAGTGGCCATGAGAATATTGATATAATTACAATTACTTTTTATAAAAGAACCATGTTTGTTATATTTGAATGAGCAAATTAATACAATTTGTATGGTTCACCTTACTAATTAAAATAACAAATATATAGTAACTTTCACAGAAGAAGTAGTATAAAATAGTAGTACAAATACATAAAAGCTAAGTAAGACATTAGTAAAAATTCAAATGAAATGGTAACAAAAGATGAAAAAAGAATATATATATATTTATATGTAGTTAAAATAATGAAATACAAATGAAACAAAACACTGAATTTTAAAAACCTTAATTGTAAGAAAATAATTTAATAAACAAATACATATGAAGTTTTGTTGGATACAGAACCAGATACAAAAGTTGTTAAAAAAAATATTAGTACAATGATCTTTCATGGATAATGTCATTTCTTAATTAATTATTATCACCACATGAATTCTACAATACCTTAAAAGAATATCCTTTTTTTTTCTTATTTAAATAGTGCTTATCATGTTTGATTACGGAAATGAAATTTTTATTCCAAGATCTGATATGATATTATTTTTTAAGATCCAAAAAAAGTCAAATATTTTGTGAAGAACACACGAAGAAAGAACTATTTCAAAATAGTTATTATTATCTAATTATTACAAATATTGTATTGAAAATTAAGATGCAAATATCATATACCTGATCATATCTTACAGGTTGTGGTTTTCCATATTATGTAAAGAAAATAATATGTAAATTGAAACACTATTGAATCATAATATGTAAATCAAAACACTATTGAATCATAAGGAAAACTATAAAATACAAACGAACACAAAATTAAAATTAAAATTTAAAACTTGTACAACATCTTATGATAACAATAGAAGAACCAAGAAAATAGAATAATTGAAAGCTTCGGACCTGCTTGAGTCATAGTTACGGAGGATAAAAATAAAAATCCATGTTCACTCTCATGGAAGAAGAAATACTCAAAAGATGAATAGTATCTTGTTGTGCAAAAAAAAAAAATCTAGATAAAAAAATAATGGTGCAGCTAATTTATAGTATATTATTATCACATTCCTTAACTTTTACGTTAATCTTTCTAAAATTAATTGTAGCTTATTTTGGGGGCGAAATTTGTGGAATTAATAATTTTTCCTTGTTTTGTGCAACACTATGTATAGGAGTAATTAAATTTCCTAAACAATAATTTTTTTTTTAAAGAAATTCAAAATTATGAGAAATTAGAATTTGAGTCAAAACAACTTATTGGAGTCAACACCCACCCTTCAAATATATGATATGATATGATATGATATGATATGATTAGTTTAATTCGGATTTTTTATTTCATCCAAGTTCGCTGGATAATGGATTTCAGATGCAAACATTGAATTCAATGAAATTTCTATCCTTTTGTCTTCATCACTTGTCTTCGTTTGTAACATGTTTCTAACTGTGCCGCATGATTATGCAAATTAGTTTAAAAGATTGTACTTTTCAGTAATAAATAAAAAAAATTATTATAGTAAGATGAATCATGATTTAGATCGATGAAAATAATATTTGGCCATATTTGGAAGGGTTTTGGCTCGGTGTTGTTGGTTTTGGTTTCAAAAAAATGGTTTGGGTGATTTCGGTGAAATCTTTGAAATACCATTTGGTTAGGTTTTGAATATTGGATTTTGTGGTTTTGAAAAGTTGAAACTCCACTTGGATTGAGTTTGGGGATAAAAGTAAGTGGTAATTGTTAAATCAATATCATTTTTATAGAGTTTGGGGAGAAAAAGTAGTTGGTAAGTGTCAAATCATATTTTTATATGTTATAAGAGTTTGTATGTGGGTTTCTAAATAGGTTTGTGATGAGTTTCATGAGTCTGGTGAAAACTTATTTGGAAGGATTAGCTCGGTCTCGCGGATAGTTTTTAAAGAAAAAACTTGATCTCGTTCAATTCCAGGTCCCAGTTAAGTCTTTTAATATTCCTATTTTTTAGGACAATTCTTAAAAATGAATTTTATTTTTATTGGAAGCTTGATTCGTCACACTAATCAAACAAGCTTGAATTCCGTTGTTTTTATCAGACCACGTGAAAATATAGTTCTCATTTGTAGGATCGAAAATCAAACAAAACTACTCGATACTCGAGCTAATTCGTCACACTAATCAAACTAAACTTAAATTCCGTTGTTTTTATCAATTTAACCATTTTTTTTTATCAATTCCATTCGAATCTTTAATAGATTGAATAATCTAGTTAACTTTTCCAATTACACTAGATCAAAGCTCTTTAATAAATTGGATACCTACGAAATGAATTGAATTCGGATCAATTTTTTTTTAATCAAAATTCAATCCAACTACAATCCTAATTTATGTAGTTTTTATACACAAAAAATGTAATTTATTTTTCAAGATTAACCATTAACACAAGAAAATTATTAACATGGCAAATACGTCTGCACAAACTAAGTACATCAAAAATCCTATTGCAACAACTGCAAAACAACTGAAACGAAACACCATAGAATTTCATTACCACATTTCAAATTTGTTCATACAACAAACTAAACTAAACTAAGCTGTACCTCCATTAATCGAAGCAAGTACAAACTCCTCACATTTGGTATACCCAGAACCTAATACATCAGATAGAGCACCAATTATATCAAACGCCTCCTGCAAATCAGTAGCCGATGTTATGTCCTCCAGCCACGATAACAACTCCTTTGAAAAAGCCATCATTTCTTTCACATTCAATAGTTTCTCTTTCATCACAACCTCCCAACCTTCCAACTTTTTACTTTCCTCTTCCTTTTTCGATTCCTTAGACGTGACAGACTCGATTGTTGAAGATTTTCTCACCTTGAAATAATACTGAAGTTGCTCGATCAAGCCAGTGTATATGAGCATGGGCTGAATTGTTGAAAATAACTCATTTGACCCACTGGTGTCTACTGACAGGCTTGCAGTACTGGTTCCCGATTCCGATTTGGGAGAGTTACGTTGCATTGACCTTCCGTGTCTTTGCATGTACGCGTGGTAGATCCCACGTTTCAAAAAAGTGCGCCTATGCTGCAACCAGGAGTCGTATGATTCGGAGAGGAGTGAGCTTACCATCATGAATTGTACAGTTTCCTCTGTTCCATTAGAAGGATGTGACCCACTACCAGGGGACGACAAATAAGTCGAGATAGATTTTGCCATATTTTGCCGTTGAGATGAGTCGTGATCCAAAAGGTATTGTGCCATTTGTACCATATAAGGTAAAAATTTGGCGTTACTTTCTTTTCCACCACCTCTACTATCTGCACTGAACGATGCACCAGTTGCAAATCGAGCAAGCATCTGCCAAAGGAAATGGAAAATTGTTAAGATTTGATCATTGTGCAGATAAGAAAGCATAAGAACATGAAGAAGACGAAGAAATAAATGATTAAGACAAGTTTAGAAAGCACAAGAATATGTAAAAAAATAACAAGGAACAAATGATTAAGAATGCAAACATGTGCTATGTTAAAATTCAAACTAAACTACTAGATATTCGGCACATGTTATCATTTATAAATGATAGTTTGAGCTTGGTTTGCCATAAATATTAAAACCAAGCATGAACAAAATTTAAGATTTAATAGTTTTTTAAGTTTTAATTCAGGCCCGATAAGCTAAAAATTGAAAAAGTATACGCAAGCAACTAGTGTTCAGTTAGATTAAAATTCAAAAGATAGGTTCCTTAGAAAATTCAAGTTTAAGCTTCAATAAGAAAATCAAAATTGGACTAATTTACACTCCTATATGAAATAAATGCAAGTAAGCAATTAGAGTATCCAGGGGAAGACTACTGATAAAATAAACAAATAGAGTTAGAAGCGTACCAAAACTATGTCATAAGTCAACAACCGGATCCTGCTACCATCAGCACGGCCCAGACCATTAAGATAGTCCCAGTACTGGTCGACATATCGTATGTATTGTCCCATAGGAACAGGGGGGCCTCTGATTGGGAATAGATTATTGCAGAGAGTCTCATTGTTCCTAAGGGCTGCACCATCCCATTCCTTCTTTGGATTCTTTAGGGCAGCATCTGCTCGTTTAGCCTCCTGATGGCACTGGAAATGTATAATATTGAAATGACTGACAGTTGTATAAACACAATCTCCACGAGCATTTCCTGAACTTCCGACTCCTAAGTTTACACGTTTACTGTAAGTATAAACACCCAATAGATCTGTAGGTCTTAAGCGGTAACCCTCTCGACAAACCATGCAAGCTAGCCCATCTTCCTCCTCTTCAACATCTTCGAAACCTTCAAGTACCGGTTGTGCAACAACAATTCGCTCACCACCATCTGAAGACAGTTCTTGCCGCATCCCAAGCCCCTTTTATCATAAAGTTGTTTATCAGACAAATATGCAGAAGTAAATAAAATATACCCTCAAAAGAGAACAATCAGAATTAACAAGAAAAATGTTGGAGAAGGTACCTGAAGCAACTGTTCTCTTTTCTTCAGAGCTCGACGCCTCATCTCATCACGCGTGGCATGTCGTAGATGGAGAACTTTTTCGGCTAGGTATCCATTATCTGTTCCTTCCTTATCAGTAAGGGTATCCAACAAGTTTTCAGCCCTAGCGCCAATCTCACTTTCACCAGAAACACTTTCTAAAGCATGGAGCAACGGTAGAATTCCTTCCTCGTCAATACACCTTTGAGTGGCCAAGTGACCCGTAGACAGCCCCCTCAGCATAGAAAGTATATGGGGAACAGAAGGTAGTTTCAGCGCATATGCCCATTCAACAGATGACTTAAAGCCAGGCTGCCCTGTGCATGCAAAACTAACCTTCAAATGTCTAAGAGCAACTCCAGTAATCCCTTTCTCCAAAATAATATCTTTCAATCTCTCCCCACAAGAGCTTGTCTTGAGCGATTCGGATAACCTTACAAAATTCTCCAGCGCAAATTTTTGTTTGGCTGCTTGTTGAGCAATCTTTTCATCCTTAGGATTATCTTCATATTGCTTTTGTAACCTGTCAAATTCACTCCAATCCTGCAAGTATGGGTTGAAGTGTTGAATGAGAACTTCCATGGCTTCAGGTTCTCCATAAGTCAAGTATGGCAATATTCTTGCAACCATCTCTGTGTTCCTCTGCTGTTTACTTGACTTCTTAAGTCCTGAAGGCTGAGAAAGTCTCTCCAGGAACATGAGCACTATTTTCTTAGCCTGGTCACTGCTACCAGTATCTTCACTGGAGACTGTGAAAGCTCCTGGAGTAACACTGATATTATCACTCTCGTTTGCTTCCAACGTAAGACTCTCCACAATTAAAAGAATGCCCTCAGCTGGCTCCATAGCATCCACAGAGAAAGCACGCCTTGCAGTTTCAAGGAGTAATCCTAAGGCTCCCAATCTTAATAATGCTCTCTTATTTTCCCTTGTTTTGCAACAAAGCATTAACAGATTTAGCACACCAACAAACTGCTCTTGGTTCGACTTCAGATCATCTCGTAGACGCTGTGTGATAAATGCAAGGTTAGACATAATTCAGAAACAGTTAAACTCTACATGAAAATAATTTAGTTCCAAAAGAGACAGACAAATAAAATTTGCAAAGACTCCATCTATTACTCTCATTTACTTAAAATCCCCCCAAAAATACAACATAAATGAAAAGCCAGTAGGTGGTTTTTTACTAAGAAAACTTGCACACCTGAACCATGCTTAGGAGAATTTCAAGCCCCCCACATTCTCGAACAGCACCAGTTATTGCAAACTCAACCTCAGGATCTTGAGATTCCTCCCTGTCCTCATCTAACTCTTTGATCATGGGCTCTGTAGCTTCACCATCCAAACCCTACAATTTGAATAACTCATTATGTTATTATTGCTGTGGGGGAAAAAGATCCATGCCTTTCAAGAGATTAAAAGGAACAAGTACATATTAAACTTTCCATCAAAGAACAACTAGACAAACAACTATGAGTAGGACTGCACGACTGTAAATTAATAAAGATTTAATGGAAACCTGAAGCCTATAAGTCACTGTCATTGGAGGACAATCTCTGGTGGATGTGGCAGTATTAGGGGACAAAAAAGCTGTTCCAGGGGCTGTATTTGAAGCTTGACTGTTTGATTTCTTCCAAACTTGTTCGTAAACTTGAGCAATACTCAAATCAAGAGAGATGATGTTCCCAGCTACTAGCAACTCCATGCCATAATCATCTTCAATAAGACCCAGAAGGTCCAACTGGTTGCAGATTTTATTTTTCACATCACGCATCAGGGGACCAATCTCAGAACTTGAGTAAGGATTCTTGGTCATTGATCCTCTAATAAATTCCTCCTGAGTATGTGCCTTGTTCAGTATTAAAAGATATACAGGCTCTGGTTTTGTAGGGCAAATCAAATTGCAGAGCTGCTCCAAGATAAACTGTGATATAAAAGGTCAAGTTTTAGATGGCACAGTAGAACAAGTTAACAAATCATCAGTATCACAGTTATCCTCGGTAAATAATATGTACAAAGAAAGCAGCATTTTAGCATAAAGCAACAATTAGTACATCACTATTGAGATAGATAACATTTTTAAGACCGTAATCAGTGTCACCAAATCAGTCGTGACAAAGTTTTCACCCATGCATCGCAATTTTCTCAAAACCAAAGCCAAAAAAAATGGATATAAAACGTAGCTAAGAATGACCACAGATCGATGAACAGGCAAGCAGATAAGTATGTTCTACAAACTCCAAAAAGGTTTCGGCCAACAGAAGTTGAATAAAGAAGTCAAACGTACCAAAGAAGTACGCCCTTTTCGCTCCTCTCCATAAATTTGTAAGCCACCAACACATGCCTGGATAAACTGCCGTTTGTTCTCATTGCTCTCAAGCAGGAGACTGTCGAGAAGATCCTTCAGAAGTCGATTACAGTCACTAATTAGTTTAGTCTTCTGTACAATTAAGCCCCTAATCACAATGAGAGCCTCGAGAACATCAGATAACAACCGATCCCGCATGAATCTGCCACACGAAAGGGGGAAAATGGTTACTCGTTATAATAAACAAAATTTGCCAAATAATACCATAACAAAACATGCCAGGCACCAACCTTGATCTGATATTAGGGACCTCTAGAAATTTTCCTAGAAGCTCTATTAGCTTGTGCAGGATAAAACCTTGAGATATATCAATATGGAGGCTTCTCTCCAAGGATTCAACATTTTTTACTTCCTGTGTGATTAGCTTACATATGCTAGTCAAACATCCTCGGACAGTCAAAAATATACGAGCATCCTCTGAATCTATCATTCTGAAAAGCAATTCAAAATATTCTGCAGCATTTTCACCAGCCGAAAGAGTGGCCGGTAACAGAGACATCAACAAATTTAGTAGCCTAAACCGTCTCGAGGGACTTTGGCCACAGAGCAAACTGATTAGCATGCACATTTCAGATCTTATAGATTGTGAGCATGCACTCAATATAAGTTCTGTAACCCATGAGCCAAGTTCAAACAATTTGATTTCACTCTGAGCTGCTTTAGAACAACGCCGCTTCCACCTAAGGGCATATTTCATGGCCAAATACTCATGTCTCTGAGGGCGAGACTTCTGGCTACCTCTGACTGCATAAGAAACTTTATACTGACGCCTCACAAAATCAAGATATGATGCTCCTTTTTCCCATTCAGTATAGCTTAGTAACTGAAGATCTTGAGTCTTTGAAGAACCATCCCAATTCTTCTCGAATGACTCAGATACAGACTTGTTTGCATTCACAAGCCCACTAGATCCAGAAACTGGAGCGGGCTTTCCAGATATTGGCTCTTTATCAACTGCATCAGGTTTTGGAGGAGTACATGCATGAGATATGATCTTCAGACAAGGTAGAATAACATGCTCAGATATAGCAGGATGTTTGGCACCCAGTTTGATGGATTTAAACAACAACTGAAAGACGATCCTCAATCTCGACTCCCAGAATTCATCTGCCAAGGAACAGACATCTGAAAGCAACATTAATTCTTCCCGTGTCGCCAGAGCGATGTCCATGGAGCGATGATGTTCAAGACAGTATACAACCTTCTTCTGCAACAAGCTATTCAATTCAGCCACTGCATTAACATCAGCCTCAGAGAAGGCACAAATTGCTGCTCTAGCCTGGACACGGGCTGTTTTTGGGCCCTGATGTATATTGTTCTCAAACAACTCACGTAGAATGCCAGAAGCAACAAGTTGCTTCTTGGAACTTGGATGTTTTGATAAAACTTGTAAAATCTCGAGACACTGGGTCACAAATGTACTAGCACAGCCATAACAACTATTTGGAGATCTCAAAGCAACAAATCTAGAGGCTGCAGCAGAACTATCAGACTGCTTCTGATGCAAGTAATTCATCAATACACGTCTGAGACCTTGAAGAGTCTGTACACTTTTGCTCACAGAATCAAATGCTGCTTTGCATTTCTCACCATAAAGTACACCAAGAAGGGCAATTTTGCGGTTAATTTTGCATGAAGGGCCAGGTAAAGAGACCATCATTTGCTGCACAGAATCCTTCTGCTGAGAGTCCATTTCGTTCTCGCCAATGCTTGATACAATCTTCAGTAAGGGTTTCTTGAACCCCAAAAGCTGTTGATATCGCCGATGAGCATTTTCTGATTCAGATTCTATTGCAGCTAGTCCCCTTTTCATATCTTCATCATTTTCCATGCTATCAAAAGTAAAACTTGGCTTGGCCATAAAATTGAATTCAAAACGACCATATTTACTGTATCCACACTCATTACACAAAAAGGAGTCGAGGTTTTCATAATTAATATTACGGCATTGCCTGCATTGATAAGCATTCTCATGGCAGTTACTACAGATTCCATGCTTGTCAGTGACAGGTCGACTACAACGAGGACATTGTAGTGGTTCAAGGGATAATGCTTGAAGATTTTCATAAAAAGAATCCAGCTCAATCATAAAGTTACATGCTGTTATAGGAATAGGGAAGTCCACTTTAAGCTCTGTCTGATTGAAAGCAAGATGGCATATCTTTGCCCGTTTCCACAAGGACCAGTTATTTTTCAACTCGGACAAGTCAGCCACAGGCCTGTTGTTGTAATAAAGATTCAGAACTTTCACTGATTTGGACTTCCGAGCATCATGAACATTCATGGTTACACTCTGAATGGTGTAGCTACCAGTGCATTTCACAATAATACGATTGTCTGTGAATTTTGTCTCTGATTTAAGACTTTCTAGCTTCATCCGACTATAAGGGACCTCAGGCGAGCTGCAGGCAACACAAGGCTCACTCTCAAGATAATAACCATCAAATTCAACCAAACCACTCAGAGTGTTATAAATGCGTGAATTTGGATGATTTGCCAAAAGCTCATTTTGGGTGTGAAGGGTCTCAAAAATGCACTTTGTCACATCCGCAGTCAAACTCTTATCTACAATTTCATCATTCGATAGTTTTGAGCTGCCTGTATCCGGTAATTTTCCAAGCAAGCAGGTGACTAGTTCTGTATATTCAATGACATTCTGACCATATAATGGCAAGTATTTCAGTTTCTGCAAGAGAGCTGTTAACATGGCTTCCTTGAATGACTGCTTTCCATGGTGCCAAGCACCAAGAAGAACACGTTTGGCTTCAACACGCACAGCGCTTGAATTCCATTCCAACAAAAATGTGTCAATAAATTGCCTTAGACAATCATCACTGCGGTCTGTAAAGACAATCAACACCTGTTCCATATCCATGTAAGATTTCTCCACAGGGGATTCACTTCCGTCTTCACTTTTCTTCTTTTTCTTAGAGTCGATGGATTGTGCCCCTAACTTATTAGAACTAGTAACTCCATCTCCGGCTTCAGCTTTCTGTGAAGCATGATTAGTATCCTTCCCAGAATAAAGCGCCAAATTCAAAAGTTTTAATGCTTGAATGACACATTCTTCCCCCAAAGAGAAAGCTACATTCATGAGAAAGGGTAGGACATCGCCATGCCTCAAGCAATATTTCTGCCAGTTCCGAGGTCGCGCTGCAGCTACTTCAGCAATGGTGGATAGGCATTTCACTATTTTGACACTTCTTTCATATGAAATGGAGCTTTGAAACCCACCAGATTTGTTTATGTGTTTATAGAGCTTCTTAGTATCATTTGAGAATTGCCAAGTATCTCGGACACTGTAATAGTGTGTCTTACTGCCACAAAGATGCAAAAACAGCCTCCTGGCATACCTCCTTATAAAAGTTGTATGAGGATTGTTGATGTAACTGCAGAGAACATCCTGATACCCATCAAGCTTCAAATCCTTACCAGAAGAAATTTTGTGCGCCTTCTCTTTCTCCCCACCCTTGTCATGCTTTTCAGGCCGAATCAAACAATAAACTAATCGAAAAGTGTTCTCCAGCAATAGTCTGTGGTAGTCAGCAAATATATCTGAACGATGTGATTTGGCGTATGAATCCGAAAAAAATGGTGAGAAATTACCCGCTGGAAGCTCTCTTCGGACTGTTAATAGTGAACCACAGCCAGAACCAGGGTTCAGTCCATAAGTTTCAGAACTGATGGAAGGGGACTTAAAGACATGGACCAGCTGCTGCAGAATATCCATGAGATAATTAACGAAAACCTGCTGTCTTAGAAAGCCACAAGCCTTATGCAGACAAGAAGTCAAGTCACTTTTCTCTCGGCCATCTAATGTGGATGAACTGGTTATTGACAAGGTTGGTGGAATTTGGATGGATGCCTTGTCTTGGGTATCTGTAGTCCCGCCAGATTTTGATATGGTAGCATCACCAGCCGGCTGGTTCCAGTTACGTAGCATAAGGGTGAAGAACATGAAGATAAGGATTGAGACTTCCCCCAAGGATGAACGGCTTTGAGCTACAAAAGGTTTACTAAGCTTCATCTCATCTATAAACCATTTTATCAACTTCTCCAAATTTAAGCTTTCAACCTCTGTGCTGTCGACAAAAGGACCGCCAATAGCTGATGACAATCTGTAGAAGAACTGCATCACTGGAATAGCCTGAATTCCGGACGTGGTTTCCATCCAGCCCTTTAGCTGATCAAATAGCTCAGAGAGAAGTAACGAATTGACAGCTCTTTTAGATGCAGAAATGGTAACAGGGTCAACAATTCTAGCTGAAAACTCCCCAGACTCGTTGGGCTCCAACTCATGGATTGATGGAGCCGAATTTTGTGTGTTGACATCAGCAGCAACGGGTAGTAAATTTGACTCACTTAAATCATCAGTGGAAAAGTGAATATCATTGCCTTCTCCGCTCAACGTCTCTACCTCAATTGGGATTGCTGTCATAGGATGATCTCTAGAATGTGGAGGAGGAAGTCTTTCTGCATCTAACACTTCATAACATGCCTCGCATAAATCAAAATCAGGGCAAACAGTACAATGCCATCTGCGCCTCTGTATAGGAACAGTTGAGCAACCATCACAACAGTATTGAACTGATGAAGTAATTGCATCTTCTTCTACCATCATAGCATTATTTCTAGTAGCTGCATTTGAAGAATCAGTACGGCGGGGAACAGATAATGCACCATCCAGAACATCATCTGTACCCAGCATTGTCTGTTTTGGAAAAGGAACCTGAAGCAATCTAGAAGATATGGCCAAGCTGGAAAACAAAAGAGCAAATTACATACGTGCTTACACAGTAAGAATAGGTTAAAGCTAAAGTCTTTGACCTCTTTATATTTACCTGCTGGAAGTTTGAACAGCCTCATTGGTAGATAGAAGAAGCTTTTTAAATAAAGAAACAGCAGGGGCTACAGATTGCCTGCCCACATCTTTTCCATGCAATGCCAGACACTCTGCATAACAATAGATAAGTTCTACAGATGATATCACAATATTGTTCATAGTCTGTGTCTCTGGCTGCTCTACATCCAAAATTCCCCAGAGTACTTGCGTAAGTCCATCAACTACTTCAGAACCTACAAGAGGTCAGATAACATAATAAAAACAGAAAGTTATTAACCAAAATAAATCCCTGAGTGGAAAACTACCTATAGATGGATTATTTTAATTAAAATTATGGTACATAATTCCAAATAAGAAGCATAATCAGAACACATGAATTTATGCAGCCAGAGACTCTTCAAAGTCCGACTTAAAAAAACACTTTGTTTAGCTTTATTCAGAAAAATCAAGATCATCTCCAGGAATGCAGATAAAGAACAATGAAAAGATAATCCAGCACCATGAAATTATCTCAAATTCAAGCAAGCATATCATTCAAAGAATTCAAAATGCAACACTACCATTAGTCTCAAGGAAATTAGCCAAGTTTAAGCGACGGTGTAGTGCAATCTTAGAAACTGCGCGCATTTGTGCCGTGAACTCCTCAATGATCCACCCTGCAGTAGGCTCACCCATTCCCAGCTTCGACGAAAGTAGGATTGTGGATTTCACCACTCCATTAAGGCGCATGCTGTCCTTCACCTAATGATAAATTTTAAGATGCAAGTCAGACAGTTTCTGTATCTGAATTATAAACCAAGTGTGAACTAACATTAAAAGAACAGAGCAGCAACAAGAAGCGTGAATATTGAAACTAAAGCAAGGCCACAGAAAGTACTTGGTAATATATCTCTTTTCTAGGAAATAAAGCCTGCAGAACACGGCTAGCAGCAGCCTGTAGCAAAGGTTCCCTGTCACTTTCAAATACTGCTTCAAGCACTTGCTTACATTTCAGGTTACTCAGCTCAATTTTAATTTCTTCATTTTTTGAGTATCCCTGAGGCTTACACACTAAATAGATCCTCGAGAGGAGCTTGAGGCCATCAGCCACCACCTGCTCCTGCACTGAAGCATACTGTGCAGTGCGAGATTTTCGTGATGAACCTGTGCATGAATTGCAACCAAGCACTCGAGCTTCCATATCAAGAATTGCATCCATCTTCTCTTTCCAACCAAATTCATCCTTTGCTCGGCCATATACTTCTAAAGTGTCTATTCTGGGCAAAGCAGATCCGCTGAAGGTTCGGCTAACACTAATTGTGAATTCTTCATCAGCTAGGAGTGATTCAGCCACGGTGAATGGAATATCATACCAAGACCGCATTCCTTCATCTAATTTTATCACTCTCTGGAAAATAGTAACTTCAGAAGGAATATGACTCGCTGATGTGTTACCAACATGCAAGCGGAAACCAACCATGACAATATCTGGATTTGAATTAGTCACTGTTATCTGAAAAAGGCCAAGAAAGGTAATGTTTAACTTGAAGAAACTTAGGGTAATAACATAAGAACTGAATATATTCAACATGATAAAAAAAAATGGTCGAATTGAAGACTCAAATTAAATGTCATTTTTATAAATAAAAAGAGCAACTAAGTAAGCTCAAACAAACAAACAAAAAGGTACACAATGATCTTGCTATTGATTTATAGGTAATTTTTCACCATTCATACTGAAGGAAAATCATTTTCTGCCATATAAATTCTTAGTACGAATGATTATGTGATGCAACAAGGATCCATTACCATCAACCATTTACCATCAACCATTTCAGACTTTATAAATGAGGCAAACACTGATCCTAAGAATTTCAAATTGTTTTATTTATGCAGACAAAAGGCATTCAGATTAATGAACAACCCAAATGTTGAAACAACTTGTTCATAATAATTTGCTTGGAGTTTGGACTTGTGAGTTGGAAAATCAGTTGATATTGAGGTATCAATTTGACACGTGCAAAAGTTGATTTGACACATGAAAACAAGATAACATTTCTTGTTCATTCGTTTTCAACTTGAATACAGAACATTTCCTTAAAATGGGGCATGCGCTATCAAATCATAGTAACATGGGGTGTCGGTATAGGAAATAGAAGTAATAATGGTTCTTTTTTTCTGAAAATGTTTTCAGCGTATAATTGAGGGAAACACACATGTTTTAACTTAGTATTGTTAGAAGTGGGAAATGAGCTCAGAAAAGGAAATCAAATTGAGCACAAATTCCCTGCTTCTGATAAACACATCACTAGCATTTGTCTATAACAACAAGATTCAAACTTATCATGGCCCCTCGTATTGCATCATATTCACCGGGGTCTTAAGGCAGGGGAAGGAAAAAAATGGTATGTAAGCAATATTAAGTAAAGATAAAACTTTAAAAGACAATGTTGATCAACATAAAGAAGATGTAGAACTAAAGGTAAACCACATGTCAACAATACCTTGAATCCAGCAGGGTTAGGACCCTCCAAAAAACCATCTTCAGATGCCAAAGTTTGTTTAGCCCCCTCAGAATCATTATTTCTAATGGCATCGCCACTAAGTTTCACATCTTGTGTAATGCAGACAGTTTTCTCAAAAAAGTCGAGTGGAAATTCTGGTTTTAGGCCCCCATAAGTTTTATTTTTTAGTATACCAGAACCCAGTTTCTTAACCTTATCTGACATTAAGTTTACGCCAGTGTCAACCCCCGTTGGGATATGTGAGTAGATCTGTAGGCTTCCATCGTCATGCAAAACAAGACAATGAATTTTGTCTTTTGATAAAGGCTTGTAAGCAGTAATCCCAACCAGAGGTGAAGTTGAACTCCCAGTGTGCCGCAAATTCTGGGCAAGCACTTCATGTTCCCCCATGGAGATGGCAAGCACACCATTTGATTTCAGACTAGAATAGCAAACAAATAACCCACATCCACCCAGTAACTCTTTCCAACGATGCAAACCAGCTGGACGGAGATTACTTTCAAGTTCATTTTCATAGACAGCAGACATCTCCACCAGAGATGTAACATCTGTATTAAGACGACCAATCAAGGTACTCCCATCTTGATATGACAGGAAGAGCAACTTGTGAGTAGATGAAAAGTATAGTGAGGTGCCCTTTGTTTGGTTGTTCCTTCCCTTTATTTGAATGACTTCCTTTAAGGGTCTGGCCCCAACATTTGCTTTCATTGACAACTCTAACTTGTACAAGCATCCCAACTCTGACATGACAATGAGAAACATCCTACCCTGGGAAGCCACCAAAAGAGTAGCATCCACAATAGAGTCATCATGCAATGTTATATAGTGCACAGGACTTATATTGTCTTGAGACAGATCATATATTTTGACAAATCTATTCGTGACCACCATTAGTTGGACCTGAGAACCAGGAACCCACTCTACATGTCTGATGTATGCACCTTGTAGAGCAAGTTCAATAGCTAATCGATCAATAACTTCACCTCGATGATTAACTGTGAGGACCTGGCAATCTCCATAGCCTGCTACAACTAGATAATTCTCTACAAGTGAATTGAAAAGGAGATGTACGATCTCAAAGCGAACAACATTCTTAGAAAGAGGCTTCACATTGGCCTTGTCAGCCGTCACAGGAGCAATCGTGGCTTGTCCAATCAGTTGCCCCACGTCAAATATTGCTACCTTATCACCTTCCCCAACTGCCAGTCGACCTCGGGAACTCACACTGAGTAACGACTTGACGAGAGAACCACTTGTCAAATGGGATTTGAGTTCCTTAGCATTTGAATAATCTGCTTTTACCTTCAGATCTAATGATCCACTTTTATATGCCTTCTTCAATTGTAAGAGATCACAACTATAGTGGAGCACTTTGTCTTCAGCCAAAACAACTTTCTTATCTCTCGAAGTGTTGGAATCTCTTCTGCCAGTAATAGAAGGCAACAATGACGAGCAAACTCCTAAGATTCGACTTTCAAACTCCAGCTCATCGAAGAGCAGCGGCATCCTTTCTTGAACCTCTTTAGGAAGAGATAACCTGGTAGAGTTATCCAAGTCCGTAGATGCTTCCTCATCAACATCTGAATCACTGTCAGGCAACTGATCACTATTCTCTGGGAGAGGGAGAAAAGGCTGGAAATTACCAGTACTACGAGTGGGTGGACTATTATTTCCAGTAAATTTTCGAGGTTTCAAGCACTGACAGCTGCTACCTCGAACACCCCCTGCACCGCAATCGCAAAAAAACCTACTAGAGCGCGAGTAGACAACACGATGACCACGATGACAAACTTTAGCGCACACAGAGCAACAGCCTTTGGAGACAGTCAAGTCACATGTATAACAGAAGTACCAGTGCTGTTCCATAAAATTGCTGCCACTGGATGTAAATGTACAAACCTTAGACGCGAGGGCCCTCTCACTGTTGCTATCATCTTCATCTTCCTTATCTATGCTACCTACCTCACCATCGGATGTCCCATCATCTTCTTCATCATCAACGGATGTCGCATCACAGTCAACAGATGTGGACCCTCGATTAGCATAAGGAACCAAATCGTCCGCATTTTTTCTTGAACCAAAGGACCTAGAAGCCAATGAACCTAAACCAGAACTACTGCTAGAAACACTTTTTTCAGAAGACTTTTCCATAATGCACTTTGGAGAACCACAGTCACTTAAAGTTGTTGTAAGGAATCCAAAAAGATAGTCCAGTCCTTGAAGCAAATTTTCATTGCCAGCCAGCTTCTCTATCAACACGAGAGTTCTCTGCACCAGTAGCTTGATTAACTGTTCGCCTTTGGATAGTTGGACTATGAAATTGTAATAACTTTTTGCTGTGTTGAAATCAAAAAGTGAAAATGCATTGTCAAGAGAAAGAAGCAGGGCTTCGTGTATATGACAATGAAGTTCTTGCTCAGAACTTGGTGTCAAAAGAGACATGAGAAAGTTCATGGTTGAGTCTCTTACAGAGACTGAAGTTCCTATAGCACTGGCCCCATTCGGTGTTTCGGTCACAGATCCCAACAATCTCTTTTCCAGCCACTTTGACAGGGAGACCAAATCCATGCCAATGAATTTCATATGCAGCTCCTGTTTAACGGGGTATTTATCGGATAAAAGATCTATAAAAAAGTTGAAGACCCTCACAATGACAGATTCAGAATTGCAATAATCTAGAGCGTCAATCAAAACTAGTATATCTCCTCGTTGGGGAGCATAAAAGTTCTTAATATTTTCAGAAATATCCTCCATAGAGAGGAAAAAATTGAAAATAGCATTTTTTGATTGATCTTCCTTCAGGCTGTTAGCCATATCAAGCATTTTCAGAACTATACATTCATGGATACTGCTATCAACTTTTTGTCCTTTATTGGCACTTTGTAGAAATACTTCCATACGCTTCATAATGAATAAGCTGCTATAATCAGGTCCTTCCATGCCTGTTTTCAAGCTTTGGCATATAGTTTCACATTGACCCTTAAGGCTTTCAAAAACTTTGTCACACTTTATTGTCAAAACTGATTCAAGTATCTCGCCTATTACCTCTTTTTCCTCCCAATCGATCACTTCAGAATCTTTCACCTCCAACAGTACACTTACAGTATTAATAATTCCTCTAATATTGAGGACACAAGAAGATAAAATTTCACTTGGGAACTGAAGATGAAGGGGAAATCCATGCAGCACAATTTCCCAAAAAACTTTAGATCGAATCCCTAGAGCTAATTTTTCCACATTATTACTCAACCTCGATGGAAGCTCATATAGAGACCCCAGAAGACACGATTTGACTCCTATCTTCTCAGAGATTTCTTCCTGCATTCTTTTGTCCAGATCAGCATATCCGAAAAGCAAGAGAGGTGAAAATTTATCTGAAGAGTGATGCCCATTCTCAAAGATTGAAGCTAGAGCTCTATGGTAAACCTGTAAGTATCTCTTTAACAAAGATGACAATATTTTTATTAGAACTGCAACTTGATCAGAACTGAAAGATTCGTGACCAAGACCTTTGCTTAATGCAAGAAACTCAGCATCCCTAGCAGTGCATTCTGGCCATTTAGCACCCATTACTGGAACATAATTCTCATTGTTGTAACCCCGGGCGCTCTTACAAAGTAAGGAGAGAACAAAAGAAAGCCAGGCTCCTCTCCTGAAGAAGTCCCAACTGAGTTCCTGATCATCCTCATATCTAATCGAACCATGCAATTGCTGAAGCAAACTCAATAAAAGATCTGGAATGCTACTACCTTCGCCGCTAGCTGCCCTGTAGCCCAATATAGAATGACTGATATAAATAAAGTTCTCCATATTCAAGATATCAGGAACCTTCAGGAGAGTCGAGAGAAATTGTCGATCTTTAAAAGAAGATCCCTCAATCGGAATATCCCAACAAAGCACAAAAAGATATCGTTCAACAATCAGGTCATCTGCGTTGGTAGCAATTTTACCATCCCAAAATCCCAAAATCCATGAAAAGGAGGCACATATATCTCTCCAATTCAAACCTAAGCAATTGACTTCGGGATAGTCTTTACACAATGAAGTCGGAATGGGAGCAATATCAATAAGCTGATTAACCAAACTTATGTTAACTGGTGTATCTTTTGAACTTATCACATCCTCTAACACAGTGGCTGGCCAAGATGACAGATAGTTTGCAGAATTAGCCATGCTTGCCTCAGGAGCTTCCCTCAATTTGGTTCTGAAGTCCAAAAGCAGTGATGATGGACAAGCACGGGGATGATATATCATGTGACGAAGCACTAAAACCAACCTTGAAATCAGCAAAGCCCAGCATGACAACTGCGTACTGTCAATACTCGTGGTGGGAATATCAATAGTTTTGAGTGATAAAAATATTTTACTTGCCAGTACAGTCTTCTCCTTTTCAGATGAAGAATGAAAAGCCATAAGAAGAATCTCAATGTGAAACAGAGAAGGAAGCATTTCAACAATTTCTTTCTGCCCAGGACATATTGAGCAAACTGTTCTTGCCTTCTCGTGGATAAAATTTACAAACATCTCATATATTTTCATTCTCAAGTTAGAACCAGGTGAACCCACTCGGCACACAAGTATGCAGGCCACCAAAGCAAGCATCTGATCATTGTACATATAAGTACCACTCTCAAAATTTAGAATTTTTTCAACAATTGACTCTTCAAGCGATTCAGTGAAAGCTCGGCGCATTAGGAGCTTATGCAATAGTTGAAAACAAAGTTCATGGACATGTCCCGACTTCCTCTCTTCATGCAGATTTAGACTAGTATCACAAGTTTCCTCCTCATGATAACAACCCTGACAATTAAGTATAGAAAGAAAAACATCAATATGGTTGCTACTAAGCTTTTTCCGTGCATCTTCATACATCAGAGGAAGCCACTGAGGAGAAAAAACATAATTCTTCAGAAAACTGAGTAATTCATTTGCTGCCTGAAATGGCATATTGCTGAAGCTGGAAATAGAACTAGCAGGTGCATTAGATTGTTCACATCCATCTGCAGATCCAACAGATCGACAACCCTCAGAGAAAAGATCACCAAAAAGTGCTTCATCTTCGTGACAAAGAACATTTTCTGCTTCAGAGGTTGCAGACACTTTCGTCACACTGGAACATGATCTTTCCAGCATAGGCCTTAGTTTAATACCCTCGGAATGAAGGAAGACAAGAAGATGCATAAGATTGTCTAGCCACTGAACTTTTGAAGGAAATATTACTCCAAATAACTCCTCGACCGTGTGCTTTTTCAATAAAACGACTTTCTCATTGCGTACTTGACATGAAGGAGACTCAAGTACAGCATGACCATCATTACGCTCCGTCTTCAGGTCACCCAACTCAAAAGTGAGATATACCTGATCCTTTAAAGCTGACGCAAGTTTCAGAACATAAATAACCACCCGAGGAAAGTAAGCCAAAGGGGGTTTAGGGATAGCAACAGCATTGTTGTCCCTCCAGACATCAGGATCCAAATTGCCCAAGATAGAAGCCGTTAAACATGCTTGGATATTAAGAAATACATAGTTCTTACAGAAAGTTGCTTGCATTACTTTTAGAAATTCTTCTAACAAGTGCACAACAAGACTTTCATAAGTACTTTCAACCACAGCATTGCTATTTGCATAGTCAATACCAACTCTGAATAAGCTAGGCAATGCATCTACGAATGAAGCAGCAGATTGCAACATAATATTTCCAGAATCAACGTGTGGGTTATCTTTTATAAGATTTCCTAGCAACTTGAATATTCCCACACAAGTAGACAGTCTTTTACGCAAACTGAGACAGGCTTGCTTATCATCAAATGACACCGGGAGTTGTATAAGTTCTCTGCATAGTAAAATAAGACGGTGGATGCATCTCAAATGAACAATAGCCCAATGCTGAGAAAGCCTACTCAAACTATTCACATTTCTGGGAAAAGACTGTCCAACCGAAAGTGGATTTACATTATCAACTTGTACATATTCAGATATCAATTCCATAAACAGGTGATCATCAGCTTCCTTTTCCTGAGAGCACATGGATCCTTCACAGAAAGAAAAAGATGCAACAAAGTGAGTGGCATAATAGACAGAGAACGATTAGGATATGACAGAATATGTGGAGCACTACCTTGAAGCATGCACTTAACATCGTCCTGCCACTGAACATCATCATCTTTATCAGCAACAGTTGGCAACAACTCTACAAGAACACTGGTAGAACGCGACTGTGAAAGATCTAACTCCTTATCCAGTCCATCAACTAACAACACCTCCAGTAGTTGTAACATAAGCATGATGTTCTGAAACAAGAATATGAGTTAAATAAGCAACAGCTGTACTACTAGTGTATGCACACTGGGCAACATATCCATGATACGTAGGTTGATAGTTGAATTGCTGTGCAAAGAACCAACAATAAAAGCGCGCAAACTGGACTGAATGAAATGCACGTGATAAAATATTTTTTAAGTATAGTGCCTTCTTCAACAGTGAAGGTAAAAAATGCACACGTAAACAGAAGAATGACAACTTTGAACACAAGGTTCTAGAGTAATAATGTTTCATCCAACATCAAGGTCAAGGTCATATACGAAGAATTCTCCTCAAAACAAGTCATTTCACCAACTATACACTTGGAATGGGATATGAGTGAGAAATTGATAACCACTCAAATCTTCAATTGCAAGATAAAACTTCATATATTGGATATAAACATACATGATAAAATATGAACATATATCTATCTATTCATTTATGTAAAATAATACATGATAAAGTATGAACATTCATTTATGTGTAAAATCTATACATAAACTGTCATGCAACCGTTAACGGACCTGGAAGAT
Source organism: Penstemon davidsonii (assembly GCA_034814905.1). NCBI lineage: Eukaryota > Viridiplantae > Streptophyta > Magnoliopsida > Lamiales > Plantaginaceae > Penstemon > Penstemon davidsonii. The sequence continues at coordinate 15,421,042 of JAYDYQ010002688.1, forward strand.
AGTAATTCGAGTCAATTCTTAAATGTTCAAAATTGATAGAATCTAACTACAATTTCCTATTTTTAAGTGACAAATTTATCTAGGGTAACAATTCACTAGTTTCCCAATATTAAGAGATGTGAAACCAAGAATATCCTATAATAAATAAGAAAAGCACAATAGATGAAATGTCAAATCAAATCCCATTAAGCTCTCTCTCTTTTCCAACAGCAGAGTAATGACAGAAAACATACAGCAGAACAGATAAATCTTATAACCAAAAATCCGAACAATAAAAAAGTAAGAATACAGGTAGATTAAGTTCCAAACAGAAATATAAGTATGTATTGAGACAACCCTCACTGAGAAAAAAATAGCATTCACCACAACCAGAAATAATGTCACGCATTAAACAACACATAGGAAGAAAGAAAAACAGTAAACCATGTCTCTTCACGCAGGTACTCACAAACCTGAAGACTTAAATCGTCACATTTACAAATCCATTTTTCCATATAACACAGTGCAAACTCAATTGAACGCTGGACCACTGCCACAGCAACTGGCTCCATCTGATCAACTGCCACATCAACACAATCATCATTAGTCATTCGATCAACATACAAACTCAAACAAATTAAAAAACGAGTATTCCAACCAATCAAAAAATAAATAACATACTCGATAAAGATCGGAAGGCTTTAACAACGGAAAGCGAGACACAAGCCAAGGCATGGACCCGAGCTTGGTCCCAAACTTCAAGCCCTAACTTACTGCCACTTCCATCACCATCTCCGTCATTATTCGAATCCACAGGTCTCACGGATTGTCTGAGCATTGAGTCGAGCTTCTCAAAACCTAGCCGTAGCACAGACGCCGACGCATCGGAGCGCAGCTTTAGAGAGAAATCATCGGACGACGAGAGAGCCGAAACGAGAGCGGCGATCTCCTCCGCCATGACACTTCGAATTGCGTGATTCAGCAAAATCTCATTAGGTGATTGATCGGAGAGCAGAAACGAGCTCTCGAGATTGGAATTGAGAATGTGAAGAGAATTGTGGAAAAAATGGAATACACAGAACTGAATGAAAAGGGGGTGGAAATTTCAGTGGGGGTTTAGTGGAAAGAGGAGATGAAAACTGGAAAGTATATATAGGAAGTGAAAAGTAAAGTGAAATTTGGGTAAATGCGGAGTCTATGCGTCATACATTTATATACTTTTGATCAACCAAATAAGAATTCACTAGATGATTTTTTATGGGATTTTTTAAATTTGTGTGACCGACTTCATTTTCCTTTTTTTTCTTGGTGATCAAGTCATGTAACACTTCTCCAGTTTTTGGATAATAACATTGATATCCTTTGTACTTTGGTCAATTGGCAACTAGACCCCAAACGTCTGAAATTTTAGCAAAACACACCCTCTATCCTGCTTTTGTTATGCATATTTACAAAATTACCTGTAGAGAGCAATTATGCATTAATGTATTACATCAACCTCATTAGTTAAAGAGTGTTTTATTCTTACCTAATTTTTATAATCAATTCGTGTATTATTCTTACACCTCCAGTGATGATTATTATAAATTTGCACCTTAATTTGGTATTTAGGAAATACTAAAACTAAAGAGTATTTTGTTTTTTTTAGCAAAAGTGGAAAAACATGTGGTTAAAGAGTGTGAGTTTCTCAATTTTCTAGGTCTAGGATGTGATTATCAATTGATCAAAGTTTAAAGGAGGTCAATCCAATTTACCCCATTTTTTTTGTTGTGTGAATTATTTGTTTATTGTTATGATTTTGTTTTGAGTTAAATACAATTTATCCCCATCAAGTACAAGGGGTGTACTAGTTATTCCCTAATGTATTACATAACACTTAGCATCTTCAATCGTTCAAGTGACATTGAAAAAATTAACACCTTAAAAATTATCAAATATCTCACTAATATAACATGAACTCCCCAAAATACCCTTCAATTTGGAAAGGAATTTTTGTCCTTAAAAGTTGTCATTCTTTTACACAACTTTATAAAAGAAAAAAGTTAAACTTGTTTCTTTTTACACGCCCTCCATACAACTCCGAACGAAAATTACCGTGCAACGTTGTTGTAAAAAAAACTTTTTGTTACTTCTGTAAAAAGTTTATTTTGCTCAATTTCTCAAGTGTTAAAATTGAAATTCAATCATAGAAGTGAAGAAAAAATTACAAACTTATTGTAGGTTCAACCGTTTGATGAAATTGCATCTACTCATAAAACTACATAGACCACTAATTATAGACCAATCTAAAGTCATTTGTCACCAATTTTAAGGCTCCAATGATTTGGTAAAAATTGAATTCATTGGTCTTCTGCAATTCAAATTTACACTTGGTAAATCAGGAAAGAAAATGATAGTTATTTTTTTTTATATTAGTAAGTTGAATAAAGATTGAGATATTAGTTAGTTACATTTAAATTATCACAACAAACATATTTAACATTGAACCTTTTCATCGTTCATGTCATACAAATTTGTGCTGGTTCTGAACACTTACAATAAAAATTGAAAATTTTGACATATAATGATTAGAATGATGAAATGAATCTCGTGTCGAGTAAGAATTCAAAAGGCTACTAAACATTTTAAATAATAATGGAGAGAGAACAATTGTTCGGTTGGTAATGGAGGTAAAATTATAATAGTCGATGACATAAGAACTAAATAACAATTGTCAAAATAATAATGGAAATTTTATTTATTTTTTTTTTTTTTTTGGCAAAAAATATGAAGAAATTTTCAGGAACAAAAATATAATTTTATGAAAAAATTTAATTGAGTTTCAAAATAATTTGGTGCGAGGGTAAAATAAACGACCATTTACATATATAAACGAGGAAGGATAACTTGGACAGAAAAAATGCACTACTAAATGAGTAGAAGGCCATCGGCTACGTCAACAAAGTTACTTAAGAGTGCAAATAGTATAGGTCATCTCCAGTGTGGTGTCTCCAATAGGATTCGAATTTGATTATCGCCTATGGGGGTCGCAAGTCACTACCACTTGGCACAACCACCTTGAGTCATATTAGGGTAATTGATAAATCCTCATATTTTAGACAAAATGTATTTAACCCATTTTGTTTTTAATCAATTCGTTTATTCGATAAAAATTAGTTTCCGTTCACGTAGACCACCCACACAGAAAATTTCCTCTTGTTTTCCCCAATTTATTCATAAATTAGGGTTTCTTTTCTACCTCAATTTTTCCAAATTGAAACAAGCACCCGAATTTTCCATCATAAAGGAACGCCAAGACCTGATTCGACCTATCTTGATACCCTTACTTATTACATAAAAATCAAGAATTTTAACTAAATGGCAAAGAAGGTATCATTTGCACATCTCTTACAAATTTGGAGCATTGAGACCATCAAATTTACGCTTTACTTCATTTAAAGAAATTTATTATAGTTGATATTAATGGTCATTTCCGTTGATATCAGGAAATAGATTCCATTCCCTAAGATCAAAACTGCATTTTAATTTTTTGCTAGCTGGTAGTACATCTTTTGTTGTTGTATTTTTTTTTTTTTGGTTTGCGGGTTGAGCATATTAAGTGGTTACCTTTCCCAACAGGGATTCGAACCCGAGTCCGCTACTTTGTATTAACTAGTTCCTTCCACTAGACCTGTATTTATTGAATCCTTTTCGTTTCTTACTATTTTACACTTATTTATTATTGAGAGGAGATCGAAACTGTATTAAAAGCCCACTGAAAATGTGCTTTGAGAACAAAGCCGTGCAGTTTTTATGCTAATAAATATTATACTAGTTCTTAGTTCTTACATATGATTGTTTGTAAAGTTTAGTATTTCGACCCCCGTATAAACTCATTCAAATTGAGGAATCAAAGTCTTCCTTCCTTCCAAGTTGACATAAGCAATGAAAATTATTCAATTCAGGAAACAGAATTTACTAACAAACATTGTGAAAAAGGTAAAGACAAACAAGATTATAGTATAATTATACATTGCTAGCTGCTGAATCAAGGGGTTCTTGTTTTTTTTGTTTGAGAAGAAACTTCAGCAGGCGGCACTCCCGGAAAACCAGGAGGTAGAGGGATTGGTAAAGTTGGCGGGAATGGAATCGGTAAAGTTGGCGGTGGTGGCAGAGGTGGAGATGGAACTAAGCCGGGAATCGGTGGCAAGGGGAGGGATGGGGGTGAAGGAGGTGTAGGGATAAGTGGAGGAAATAGCGAAGGTGGTGGGGAAGGAATAACTGGAGGAATTATGGAAGGTGGTGGCAGCAATGGATTGGGAGGAATAATAGGGGGGAATAGAAAAAACATTGGATGATTTACCTTCTTTTCCTCAAACTCGAATGCTTTTGCATCAGTTTCCTTTATAGGCACTGGGGGTAAATATGGAATTTCAGGTAGAGGCGGCAGAGGTGGAAGCTCCGGTAGAGGAGGTAGATTGCCGCCGCCTAATGCCGGTGGATCTTGAATTGGTGGTAGAAATGTGGGATCATTAGGATTTGAAATTGGAGATAATTTCTCAACATTCTTGAAATTTTCGATTCTTGGTTTTTTATCACATACTTCAGGTTGTTTCAATGGCTTGAATGAGAGGAATCCTGATGAGAAAATGTGTGTCCCTGATTTTCTGGATTTGAGGTGTAGGCTCGATGATGGTGATGATGCAGCCACGGCGCAGTGAGGCTCGTTGCTGCTGATTAATTTGACAGAACATTGGTTGATCTTCTTCACATGTTTGCTAACTGAGAAAGGGAGATGGACTTCAAATTCTCCATGCTGGTTTGTTTTCACTTCTTGCTGAAAACTTGGTCCTGAACTGGTTTTCTTGCATTCCACTGCTACAGATGCACCTAAGGTAGAAAAAAAATGGGATTACTTAGAATTAATCTTTCATAGTTTGCAAGAGCTAAATGCGAAAATACCCCCTGTGCTTTGCTTAATTGTCAAAAAAAACCTGTGTTAATTTTATCAGCAAAAATCCCATGTGTTTTTTTTATCAGCAAAATACCTCATTTAAAATTCCTTCATATGCTAATAGGGAGGTTATTTTCAATTTTTTAAGTGAACAGAGGGGGGTTATTGCCAATTTTGAAAGCTAACAGTGGGATTATTGTCAATTTTTAGGTGAATATGTGTATTTTCGCATTTTATGGTGGGGCTGTAACTGTTATTTTTCCTGTAAAATATGTATTCTACTCCGGCTTGAAAGGGTTTCTTTTGCAAATTAAAAATAGCTCAAGAGGGTTTTTGCTAATAAAAGTAACGCAGTTTTTTTTTTCTTTTTTTGCCAATTAGTCAAAGCATAGGGGGTATTTTTGCATTTCACTAAAATTGTCAATATATGTTTTTATGAAACTTAGAAGAAAAAAGATTGAGAAAATTAGAAGAAAGATGAAATTAATGAACCTGCAATGAAGTGGCTGGCCTTGGGGAAATCCTGCTTGAAGCATGTGTCACAGTACACAGTGCCTACAACAACTGCAGATGGAAGCTTCTTCTGATGCTTAGCATCTGTAACAAAATTACTGAATGTGAAACTGAGAAAGATTATTGTCCAAAACCAAGACATTTTGAGACATACAAATGGCTCAAGAACTAAAGTTCTTCTGTGGTTCAAGTTCAACATTGAAAAAGTAAGACCAAAGGGTTGCAGTTTATATAGAAACTTCTAAATAACCATTCACTTGATTATTCACATGCATGTACTGTTTCTGTATTCTGACATTCTTGTATTTTTCTGATTGTCTGTGACAGAGCATTCTGGACTGGACTGTCTTTACCCTTTTTTTACTAAGAACAAACAAAGTTCATAAAGTCATTCATGCTGAAACCAGTTAACCAGCAGCAGTTATTTCCTTGGAGTCAAAAAGTAAAAAACCTTATCTTTATCTGTTTTGCTGTTTATATAGTCTATCTATTTTCTTGATTGGTCTTTTTGTTGGTTGAATTTGGATGAGGAATTGTTGGGGTCCCAATTTGTTCACGAGACTCTTATAGCTGCCACAAGAGTTATTGGCATGGTTTTGCCTTGAAATTCTTGCTTATGGACTCTTATGGTATACATATCGTTCAAGCCAGTTTGATTTTAAGTTTATTATGTTATTTCATGATTGTATCGGAATATCAATCAATATTATACGAGTTTGGTGAAAAAATATCAATTTGAATATGTTTTGGATGTATTTTTGTTGTAAGATAATAATTTTAAAAAGGTTTTTCGGGTTTGAAAATGTAGAAATATTTGTTATGGAAATGAAAGTGGGTATGTGTCAAATTATGTTTGTTAAAATTAGTGGAAAATGCAAGATACTCCCATGTGTTACGCTTTACTTCATTTAAAGAAATTTATTATAGTTGATATTAACTGTCATTTCCGTTGATATCAGGAAATAGATTCCATTCCCTAAGATCAAAACTGCATTTTAATTTTTTGCTAGCTGGTAGTACATCTTTTGTTGTTGTATTTTTTTTTTTTTTTGGTTTGCGGGTTGGGCATATTAAGTGGGTACCTCTCCCAACAGGGATTCGAACCTGAGTCCGCTACTTTGTAGTGACTAGTTCCTTCCACTAGACCAATTACATGTTTTTTGTTGTTGTATTTATTGAATCCTTTTCGTTTCTTACTATTTTACACTTATTTATTATCGAGAGGAGATCGAAACTGTATTAAAAGCCCACTGAAAATGTGATTTGAGAACAAAGCCGTGCACTTTTTATGCTAATAAATATTATACTAGTTCTTAGTTCTTACATATGTTTGTTAATAAAGTTTAGTATTTCGACCCCCGTATAAACTCATTCAAATTGAGTGAAGCGAAGTCTTCCTTCCTTCCTTCCTTCCTTCCTTCCTTCCAGGTTGACATAAAGCGATGAGATTTCAATTCAAGAAACAGAATTTACTAACAAACATTTTGAGAAGGTAAAGACAAACAAGTAGCAAATTTTATCGAAAGTATGATTATAGTATAAGTATACATTGCTAGCTGCTGAATCAAGGGGTTCTTGTCTTTTTTGATTGAGAAGAAACTTCAGCAGGCGGCACTCCCGGAAAACCAGGAGGTAGAGGGATTGGTAAAGTTGGCGGGAGAGGGATTGGAAAAGTTGGTGGTGGTGGTGGAGGTGGAGATGGAATTAAACCGGGAAGTGGTGGCAGGTGGAAGAATGGAGGCGAAGGAGGTGAAGGGATAAGAGGAGGAAATAGCGAAGGTGGTGGGGAAGGAAAAATTGGAGGAATTATGGAAGGTGGTGGCACAAAAGGGTTTGGAGGAAGGATAGATGGTGGTGGCAGCAATGGATTGGGAGGAATAATAGGTGGGAATAGAAAAAACATTGGCTGATCTACTTTCTTGTCCCCAAACTTGGATTCTTTTGCATCAGTTTCCTTTGTAGGCACTGGGGGTAAATATGGAATTTCAGGTAGAGGCGGCATAGGTGGAAGCTCTGGTAGAGGAGGCAGGGGAGGTAGATTGCCGCCGCCTAATGCCGGTGGATCTTTAATTGGTGGTAGAAATGTGGGATCATTAGGATTTGAAATTGGAGATAATTTCTCAACATTCTTGAAATTTTCGATTCTTGGTTTTTTATCACATACTTCAGGTTGTTTCAATGGCTTGAATGAGAGGAATCCTGATGAGAAAATGTGTGTCCCTGATTTTCTGGATTTGAGGTGTAGGCTCGATGATGGTGATGATGCAGCCACGGCGCAGTGAGGCTCGTTGCTGCTGATTAATTTGACAGAACATTGGTTGATCTTCTTCACATGTTTGCTAACTGAGAAAGGGAGATGGACTTCAAATTCTCCATGCTGGTTTGTTTTCACTTCTTGCTGAAAACTTGGTCCTGAACTGGTTTTCTTGCATTCCACTGCTACAGATGCACCTAAGGTAGAAAACAAATGGGATTAGTTAGAATTAACCTTTCATAGTTTGCAAGAGCTAAATGAGAAAATACCCCCTGTGCTTTGCTTAATTGTCGAAAAAAACCTGTGTTAATTTTATTAGCAAAAATCCCATGTGTTTTTTTTTATCAGCAAAAAACCTCATTTAAAATTCCTTGATATGCTAATAGGGAGGTTATTTTCAATGTTTTAAGTGAACAGAGGGGGGTTATTGCCAATTTTGAAAGCTAATAGTGGGATTATTATCAATTTTTAGGTGAATATGTGTATTTCCGCATTTTATGGTAGGGCTGTAACTTTTATTTTTCCTGTAAAATATGTAGTCTACTCCGTCTTGAAAGGGTTTCTTTTGCAAATTAAAAATAGCTCAAGAGGGTTTTTGCTAATAAAAGTAGCATAGTTTTTTTTTTTTTGCCAATTAGTCAAAGCATAGGGGTTATTTTTGCATTTCACTCAAATTGTCAATATATGTTTTTATGAAACTTAGAAGAAAAAAGATTGAGAAAATTACAAGAAAGATGAAATTAATGAACCTGCAATGAAGTGGCTGGCCTTGGGGAAATCCTGCTTGAAGCATGTGTCACAATACACAGTGCCTACAACAACTGCAGATGGAAGCTTCTTCTGATGCTTAGCATCAGTAACAAAATTACTTAATGTGAAACTGAGAAAGATTATTGTCCAAAACCAAGACATTTTGAGACATACAAATTCTTCTGTGGTTCAACAATGAAAAAGTAAGACCAAAGGGTTGCAGTTTATATAGGAACTTCTAAAAAACCATTCACTTGATTATTCACATGCATGTACTGTTTCTGTATTCTGACATTCTTGTATTTTTTTGAGGAACATTTTTGCATAGACCTGGTCTATGAGCTTTTCATAGACCTTGTGATTGTAAATGCACCACATCATACATTGTGAGAGCATGACATCATCAAAATGTATGATGTGGTGCATTTACAATCACAAGGTCTACCACTAAGCTCATAGACCTGATCTATGTAAGAATTTTCCTTTTTCTGATTGTCTGTGACACAACATTTTGGACTGTCTTAACCCCTTTTTTTTACTAAGAACAAATAAAGTTCATAAAGTCATTCATACTGAAACCAGTTAACTAGCAGCAGTTATTTCCTATGAGGCAAAAAGTAAAAAACCTTATCTTTATCTATATAGTCTATCTATTTTCTTGATTGGTCTTTTTGTTGGTTGAATTTGGATGAGGAATTGTTGGGGTCCCAATTTGTTCACGAGACCCTTATAGCTGGCACAAGAGTTATTGGCATGGTTTTGCCTGTAATTCTTGCTTATGGACTCTTATGGTATACATATCGTTCAAGTCAGTTTGATTTTAAGTTTATTATGTTATTTCATGATTGTATCGGAATATCAATCAATATTATACGAGCTTGGTGAAAAAATATCAATTTGAATATATTTTGGATGAATTTTTGTTGTAAGATAATAATTTTAAGAAGGGTTTTCGGGTTTGAAAATGTAGAAATATTTGTTGTGGAAATGAAATTGGGTTTCTGTCAAATTAGGTTTGTTAAAATTAAGTAAAGTAGATTTATTATATACAAATATTTGAATAGAGCAGGACAAAATCGATGGGTCTAGGCTTTCAAGTCTATCTTGCCAGATAGAATCAAACTAAGGAGAATGTGTTGTGATTGGTAGAGTTGTGCATTATTTATCTGTGTGCCCGCCCATAACATTTTTCTGTCTTCACTACACATACATTATAAATAATTCATTTATTTTCATGCCACAGAAATTCTAGCTGTAATACAATCTTTGAGAAAGGAATTGGCAATATTGATTTTTTTGTTTTTGTTTTGGGGATTCTCTTTCTTCACGGGTTCACAAATACTAGGAATTTTACGTGGCACCTTCACGGGATCATGTTAGGAAAGCAATATCAAAAATGAATATTTTTAATGTTTTCCTTGAAGAAGTTATCCTTGATTATTTAGTTAGGTGCGTGACGTTTTATTTCCATTTCCTTATATATTCATATTAGAATACAACTCCTATTTTTCTTATAAAAATTAAATAAAAGGTCATGCGTCACACTATGACATAGTGCAAATTAACGTTGCAATAAAAGAAGAAAAAAAAAAACCAAATGCTTCAAACTCGCTGCTTAATCGCCATTGATATTGTTTTTTGAATTTCAAACACTATAAATTATGTGTCCAAATGCTTAGTGAAAGGTCTTACTCAGTTTCTTGGACAAAAAAATGCTTTTGAAATATTGGAAAGTGCCATTTTAATATTTGTTTCTTAACAAAAAGGTAAATAAATAAAGAAAGAAAAATGGCAAATGCAGATGCAGGATTGGAACTGTTTCTTAAAAAAAACCATGTGCACTTATCTAGCTTTTCATGAAATATTTCGGTGCTATCTGAAAGCCTAATTGGAACTTTTTTCTTTTTAGTAAATACCTGTCCTACAAGTTTATCTCTCAATAATTTATCAAATAAAAAAAAAAAGTATCTCTCAATTTTCACAAATAATCTTATCTTAAAGAGATTTTTTTATTTCTAAAATATATTTAAACAAACTCTAGCTTGATTTGACATACTACACTTATTATTTTCTTTTTCGTAATCTCAATACAAACCTATATTTCTGAAAATTAATTCACTGGTCGTTTCATCTCTAATAATTCAAGCAAAACCAGTGGTGGTCTCGCTTTTGAAAGAGAGTCTCGATGTGGAGGTGTCATGAGAATGAAGAATATTTCTAAAATCCTCCAAATTTCTGAAACTAGTATATGAAAAGTAAAACAAATAAGCCCCAACACATGTTCAAGTTTGTAGCCTGTATTTACATTTTTTTTTAATAAGTATACTTACATAATTATCAAAACATGAACTTTTACTCATTTTTTTGTACAGTTTGCAGACACTATATGCTAATCATTTCTACTACTTTTAGATTTTATTCAGATTCCTATAGTAAAACAAAAACACTAACAGTTGGAAACACCCTTAAATACAAAGAATGCAGTAATCCACCTTAATGATGCAAAGAAAAAATATCGTCCATTAATTACAAATAACATGTTCTGTTACAGAAACAATAGGACCGAAAACTGGACTCTAAAACCAAAATAAACTGGTGTAGTTCTGAACAATCGAAAAAATAAAATCAAGGGTCGATAATTTAGAAGAGATCTTTGCAGACACAGAGGGAATATAATCTATACAAGAAAAGAGACAGAAAAAGTTAATTGACTCGGTTACATCAGTCTAATACAAACAAAGGATTCACGGGTGCATGCTCCATATCCTCCTCCCTCTTCTTCCACATAATTTAACTGAGACACGATGCGAAGGGGAAAACCAATCGAGCAATGGAAAAAAATTTGCCAGAAGCAACCTATTTTATAGTCGAACAATGTTTTTTAGGAGTGTTTACTTATCGTAATATGTCAGAAGCTGCTTCACATGATTTTGCCATGCAGCAACATTTTCTCCATCTATGGCAACCCAATCCACCACAGTCGACGCTGGTTGCTCCCACCATTCATCGAGCTATAAGAAAAATGACAACCAAAAAAAGAATCATAAGGTTGCAGAATAACCAAGAAAAAACCTTTCTAAGAGATTAGAGATGATGATAGCCATCTACTAGATGTATGCAACCCTTCTTTCTGGTAGTAATGTATGAATTTAGAGAGAAATTTCTAAATGATGTGTTTGTAGTACTTGCAGTAATATATTAAGAAGTTCAAGTTTATAACATGCTGAAGTTGTTTTGTAACTTAGACAAACTTTAGTGCAGAGTACTCACCAAGCCTCTGACATATTTGCAGTCTTCAAGACATTTTTTAGCATTTAGAACTGCATTGCTTAATTCAGGTAACCACTTCTCTGTAACAGTTTTCTCTTGTTCTGCTGCCACATTCAGACAGTAATTCGTTGTCCTGTTCAACAGACGTGAAGAAATCAATAAAGCTATCTTTGTCCCGAAATAAAATCACAAATGGGAGCAGTAAAATTCTGCATGCACATGACTCACTTTTCCCATTGTATATAAGAAAAGGGCAATTTGCTGGAAGGGAAAACCTTTTGAAAACAATAACGTATTTACTTTGGACTCCTAAGCTTTTGTCTCATACTCCCATAAATGTTCATAACTCCAAAACATCTCAAATCTCAAAGGTTCTCATGAAGCATAACCTCCCCCACCCCCTTCCCTTCCCGAAGAGAAGGAAAACAAAAAGACTTTATATACCTATCATATTCTTGCAATGCACGATGGGCATGATTTAACAAAGCATGACCACTTTCAACAAGATCTCTGCGTACATGAACTAAATTAATTGCCTTTTCCAAGTCTTCCAATACACAAGCCTCAGAACCACGAAGCTTTAAACAAAACTCCATGGACTCTAGCACTGACGCTAAACCAGCATCCAAACCATCAAAACCTATATATTAGCGAAAAATGATTCAGGTCACAAATAGAGGTCAAATGCATATATCAACGGAAGGTAACCTTGCATGGAGAATAAAAAAAGAATAAACCCAGTGCCAATCATCCAAAAAAATTCACATGCTCATGGAGCAACAAGAATAACAGCCAGTGACGGAACCTACTTTTATTTATAAAACTCGAACAATAATCATCTGAAATTCATGACAGCTGAATTAAAGTATTAAACAAGCAATTAATTGAGCATTTCAGGTTTATGAATTACTTGTTTTGCTTTTGTTTTAAGGAATTGAAGAGCACATTGTTCTACAACTTTTAAAAGCACAAGTGAGTCCTTGGTAAAGCTTGTAAAGAAGTGTGAGATCTTTATTAAAACCTGTCAACTTTTATAAGATCTATTTTGCTGAGAAATTTGGAGGAAAATGCGAGGTAATTTCATGTGAAAATACTATCAAAGAAAACATGGAGAAATGATAAGAAAACCTCACCAGCGGGATACTGTAAGGCAGCAGAAATGCGACATATAGAAGGAACTGCAGTAGGATCTCTAGCTCCAGCTCTAGCTGTCAGCACTGCTGCATTCCTCTCAGCTGTAGCAAATGCTTCAGGTCCTGTAGAACTATTTGCGCCCATCGACTCCAAGAGTGCCTGACCAGTATGAAGAAGATGCATAAGAAAACAGGAGTAGCAACAAGTGATTGGTGTGAAGAAATCTACTGGTTTATCCCTATTCTTGGGTTTAACAGAATATAATATCAAAGCCAATAAGAGCTAACTTATACATATTAGCTTGGTAGCAGAAAGAACTGTATCAAGGAAAGAGGTCATGCAATAAAAGAAATACTTGTACAATTACACAATCTTCCATATCAAAGCAAGAGAGTATCAATAGGAGTAATATAATCTGTTTTGGCACATTTGGTCCTACTGGATCAATCAGCGCATAACGCTTGACAGATCTCCACTATATTCTAGCATCTATCACATTGGAATCCTGACATCTCTGCCAACGGTTTAAATTGTCTTCATTGATAGAATATACTCGCAGCAGATTTGACTGCATTTATAACATCAGTGAAAAGCCACAAACTAACAATTCTAGACTAATTTAATCTCAAAATGATAATGACTGATTTTGAGTATACATATATATCTCTAGTCCCAGGCATAAATTTGATATGTAACAACTCAAAAACTCCTTCCATAGAAAATGCAAGGTCTGAACTTTATTTATTGATTTATCAGGAAGTAGACCAAGTCCATCTAGCATGATTGAAATTGCATCCGATTCCAACTAAACTCCAGCTATACAAATTGCAAGTTCACAAAAGAACATGATTCATAATATGATGTCGAATAGGTTTTCAGCTGCGATTTCAGCATTTCAATTGATGGAATCGACAAATTTGTCTAACCCTAACTGTCTACCAGGTCCGTAATTGTGTACCTGATCCTATGACTGATCAAACTTGTGTATAAAGACAAAACAACATAATGTGAAAGTTAAGAACATTGTGTTCAGTTATAAAGGACTACCCAAGCACCAAGACAGTCAGACCCAAACCTAGAAAAAGGAAAAAAAAATGTTTCTGTTGGCTACATTTGTTGTAATAGAAGATTGCATAGTAATCAAAATTATGTGGCAAGTTTCACTCTAAAAGTAAAAGGTTAATTTTAAATACCAGGAAACTCCACAAAGATCAGTAAACCAATATATCAGGAAATTATGTTTCCGTTGTACTGCCCACAAACCTGAGGAGTTGATGGAAGCATGTATAGGCTATTATCAGGAGTTCGAAAGAAGGCTGAAACTTCATTATCAATGAGATCTTTTGCATTATTTGATAAGTCCAGGACCACGTTACATGCTGGAATTATGGTGCTTGATGCATACTCTCTTGCAACTAATGGTTGCTGACTCCAGAAAGAAGCAGCATCCTACGATATCAAGAAAGAATTCAACAATAAAATAGGCTGCCACGCAATGCAAGAAGAGATATAAATGTGGAAGAGTTTGATTATCTCTTAACCTTATAAGTAAACTAGTTAAACAATTCTAACCGACAACATCAGAAGCTGTCATGCCTACATCAAAAAATTTGTAAACTGATGTAAAAAGAATGTTTTGCCTAGCACATATATATTCTGATTTTTCTGCTTTTTGTTTGTGATCCAATTATTTTTGTTATTAACATCATTCTCATATCTTTTTCTCATTCTTTTTCTTCCAGGCAATGTATGAGAGAGAGAGAGAGAGAGAGAGAGAGAGAGAGAGAACCGACCATGTTTGCTCTTAGTAATGCATTGTAGATTGTTTCCAACTCAGATCTACGAGCATCAAACTCTTCGATCTTCTTCCATTTCTTTCTTAAAGAATTCTCTGCTTCCTTCCTTTCAGCACACAATTTATTCAAGCGATGTACTTCCGACATCAATGTATTCAAGCTAGCCCGTAACCCAGCAGCTTCTCTTTCTTTGGCCCAAACCTCTAACTACAAAGAATGTGGCAAGTTCATGAAGAAAACCAGAATAACTGAAAAGATGGGAACATACATGTGCATACAACAAATTTGCTCATCTATGATGCACGGGTACTGTAAGAGGGTTGACACGATAAGATGTAATAAAGACACATTATATAAAATTTACAAAATTTTAGCATATGATATGGGTGTACGAGGCTTATATATATATACATATATTTCAAAAAAAAAAATTATGTATATGATTAAATTTTCTACATGACAGTTTTATTAAAGAATATTCAACACATTTATTTGATATTGACCTAAAAAAATCATTTTAGTTTTAACGACCATTAACTCAGAAGTTTCTTTAGAATGTAGCGATTATAGATAGTTTGGAAGATAGATAACTGAAAGGGATATCCAAACATTCAAAATTACGCTTTTAAATTTTGATCTTTATTTCCAACTTGGCCTCAAGTTTAAAATATCACAAAATACCTAGTGATATAAAAAATGAATAGAATAACTCTGTTGGCTTGGAAGTTTTTGATACTTCATAGTCGTAACCTCCCTCAATTAGGGTCACATCCATATCCATAGAGTGCCTGAGATTGTGCAATGTGCATGACTATTTTTAATTTTGGAGTACATACCACTCAACATCCTAAGATAATGATAATCGACAGCATAATAGGTCCATAATCTCACCAGTCCCTTTACATATAACTTCACTTACCCCTTCCTCCCATCCAAAAACAAGAAAGAAAATATCTCATGCATGATGGATCAAAACTAATAAAAGCTGCTTTTAATCGCAAATATTTACAAACACCATTATGTGAAACTTAAATGTATATTAATGCTTACAAGAAATCATTGTCCACATCTGACACATGATTTTCTCTTTTTTGATTTTCTTCATTATCTGTATGTGAACTTTGAGACTCAAGTTATTTTAAATACTGTTGCTTGCAATTATACAGTTTTCGTAAGAAAAAGATGGTGAGTGATGACATTCAAATCCTCAAAACCACCCACAAGAAGAATGCTGTATTCGACTATTTTTCTCTTTCTATAACCATGTTATATTTCTGCTATATAACCTTTTGCTCAAGCTCCCTTCAAATTTTATCAATGAGCACCCTCAGAATATAGAAGTGCCTAAAGAAATTTCCCTGATAGATAGTTTCTCCTTTTTCTCTTAAAACCTTAGAGTAGCACCTATGATAGCTTCTTAAGTTCTATAACATTCGAGCATGGCGCAATGTTAAACAGATGAAATTGCTAATTAAGAAAAGGGAAAGCCAACATTAATAAATGATTCATGTCATAAATAAATATGGTATGCTCCACACAAGGACAAAAACAAAATACACATCATATTAAAAGCCAACCAAGAGTTTGGTTTGTCCTTACTAGGTTTGATTGATTTCAACTCACAGTACCATTATTAGTAAAAAATCTTAAGTAGAAAATAATACCACAAGTTGCCTGAGGCTGCTCATATTTTGTAACGCTCCAGCATTGACACGTGAATCTGAGGAAACTGCATCACCATTTCCATGTAGACGTTTCAAAAGCGATTGACTACTTTTTCTAGCTTCTGCAGCCTTGTTGAGTGAATCTTCGGTGGCCAAAAATTGTTGCACATGCGCTTTCTACAAGAAATATAATATATTATACTACATATTTGTACTAAAAAGGCCTTTCTACAAGAAATATATTTGATCATACTATATTGAAGTATTGACTATTGAGGAAATAAAAGCTTTTCAAGATTTTCAAATGCTTGTGGATGACAAGACCAGAAGAGTTATAAAAAAGGGAGATAACATTGGATGGGGATAACATACACAGAATTGAAGTAAAAAACAGGATTTTTGTAAAGAATATATTACAAATACTTCCCAATGCTTTGGAAGAAACTAGAAAACAAACTAAAGCCCATGAAAGAACAAAAGACCCAAAAAAACCATATGCAAGGTGAAAGACAAAGAATAACTATCAAGTTGGCCATTCAAGAAGGAAGGAATACCTGTCTCTCCAGAAGTTGATTCTCGGTCCCTCTTGAAGGAACATCACCCCCAAGCTTCCCATTTCCATAAAGATGATATTGTAATGGTGAACTTACATCAGGAGAAGAAGCTTCAATTATTGTGTTATTCTCGTACTTGTACCTTCGTAAGAGAACAAAAATAAAACATTTATTTATAGCAAATATGAAACACAACAAAGTTAAGCTGCCCTGAAAAGTATATTCTAGTTGTAGAAATATTCAGCTGCCAATTCTATGTGAAATAGTTTATAGTTCAACTATAAAGTTTAAGAAGCACTGATCACCTAAATTAGTGAAATTCATAAATTAAAAAAAATGGCAAGTTTGATAGAACTAGCAATCCATCAAATTTGCAGATAAGAATATCAGTTTTCAATATGTTGCTTTATCTTTGTAATATTCGACACTGCTTTCTGTTAAAACATATATGCAGCATTTTGGGCTGAAAATAAAACCAAGCTACTCGAGCTCGTTCGATAAAAGCTCGTTTGAGCGGTTCGTCAAAACAATCCAACAAGCATGAACATCATTTTTCGTTCGATAACTTTTGAAGCTCGGCTCGAGCTCGACTCAATAAGCTAAAATTGATAATATACACATAAAATATCAAGCTACTCGATACTTGGCTCGAGCTCATTCGATAAAAACTCGTTTGAGCTCGGCTTGGTTAACAATCTAACCAAGTTCAAACACAAAATTTCAAGCTCGATTACACCCATAGCAGCAGTAGAATAGATAAATAAAAGAAGGGTGATTTACAACCGGACCCCCTGGACATTACAAGAAACCCCCTGACGTTCGGAAATTACAAGGACACCCCATCTGGTTTCACAAATTTACCAACACACCCCTTACAGCGTTAATATCAGTCGGAGGCTCGGAGCTTGATGACATCATCAAAAGAATTAATGATTTTCCAGAATTGCCCCTCGATCAACTAGGGTGTTCAATGTAATATTTTTAATAGACAGGGGGTAGAATAATAACATTTATTCCACATTTAAATATTAAATTTTGACTTAAAAACTTATATCATTTTTAAATTTCAATAACATAGATCAATTACTTTTTTACAAGATAAAAGACGCAAACTTAAAAAAATTAACAAAATAAAATTTCAGTAACATAAATTAATAAATTATAGTATTTAATAACTTAAATTAATAAAAGAAAATACAAAAACATAAAGTACCATATCAAAATTCCTATAAACTACAGTCATTAGTAATTTTTTATTTAAATAAATAAATAAAATTCAATAATACTTGGTTTGAAAATTCAAAGATAATTATAATGAAAGACATAATTAATTAATTTAAAATATATATATATATATGAAAAACCCACCCCAACCGCCCTTATTTCCACCGCAGCTTCAGTCGCTGGAGTATCTTCCGTCACTTACCACTGCCTCCCACCGCTTCCACCAAACCTGATAACTGATCCCGTCAAACTTTTCTTCAAAATCACTCTTCTCCACAATCCTAACTTGCGAGAAGCCCTCGAAGAAATTCCCCAAAATTCCAAAATCAGTACATGGTCATTGATTACTTCTGCAATTCATCATTTCAAGTTTCTAGGAGTATGAATTTACCCACTTACTTTAACTTCAGTAGCGGTGCTTCAGTGGGGATGGGAGGGGGGGGGGGGGGGGGGGCGTTAGGGGGGGGGGGGTTTGGGTCAAATTTGGATTTCAGTTGGAATTGGGAGAGAAGAGTTGTCTTTTTGTGTGTAAATATTGAAGATTATGGAGGATATTTAAGACATTTTACGATTTCCGTTACTTTTGATTCACGGCCATCAGGTCAAGGGGGTTCCTTGTAAATTCCGGAACGTCAGAGGGGTTTCTTGTAATATCACTAAACCTCAGGGGGTCTGGTTGTAAATCGCCCTAAAAAAAAGGCCTTTTATGATAACAATTTGAAGAGATGACAGAATACCAATGACTGCCAGATCTAAGGCAGAAGCCTAGTCGATAACAGAGAAACATGTCGGGAAAATGCGATAAAATTGGAACTATACAGAGAACATAAGCATGGGCCCTACGCAAGGATGACATGCATGAGTCAAGAAATGGTCCAAATTTAAAAATAAAATAATAATGGGAACCACGCTGCTATTTGCTAGTAATAAATAGATGCAAAAGTGTACTTAAACTGAAGAACCATAACCAGTCAATATGCAATACGCTTTTCAAAATATATCAACTTAATGTCGTATTTTCTTGTGATAAAAAAAAATGGGTTGAAATTATAGTAGCATAGACTCAAGTTGAATGATAGGTGAAAATACCTCAATGCTTCTGCATCACCTCTAACATCAATCTTTTCTATTTCTCTTGTTATCAAAGTTTTCAAACTTTGGGTGTATGAAGTGATTGCTTGCAGTAACTGAGGAGGACTACTTAGAGAATCTGATATCTTATCTTTAGTCTCAGGGGGTAAATCATCAGTATCAATCCCTAGTTTTGCAGCTTCCAATTGCGGATTCACGTGGATTCCTCTTCCTTCATAAGCTGGAAAGGAGCTTTGAATTTTTTCAGAGATATGCTTTGCAATAGATTCACACACATTCCAGACAATTGAAATGGTGCCATCCATAGATTTGCTGACTTTTTCATTATTTGCATCGAAACTGGTCATTTCATTGGAGGAATCATCTGTAGAACTATGTGCCTCCTTGGCTTGTTTTACATAGTTTTGGAGAAGCTTGTGGTACACAGCAAATATCTTTGCTGCTTCATCACACTGCTGATCATAAGCCTCCAACATCACCTGCTTGTGCCTGCAAATATATGATCAGTCTATTAGTTTACTCTGCTCAACAATGGTTTAGAAATACTTGGTCAGTTCAATACAATTGCCACTTCTACATTGTTAACCATCTTCAAATTGAACAGCAGCAAGAAAAAAATCTATTACTATTGATCATTGACTAGGCAATCTAATATTCAGATAAAAACACTATATATCAATTACATTTCAACTCGGATCATGATCCATACTTCAACATAGGCCAACCACTTGTCAAGATAATGTTACTACCAAAGACTTGTAATTTGAACAAATAATGTTGATGATCTCACCTTCTATTTCAGAAACACCAAAATGAAAACCTTAATTCTCTACTCTAGTTTAATCTACTTCAAGAATTTAATCTTCTGATGATAGCTGACACCCCATCATTGATCACAATTTACAAAAGCAACACTTCTACCTCACACTCAACTATTCATTAATTGCTTAAGTACAGATAAACCACATTCCCCATCAAAACCCCAAATGACGAAATACTATTCAAATTACACCATTCTTTGGTATATTCATATATTACATTACTTTTTTGACAACAATTAAAAAAGAAAAAGAAAAAGAAAAAGAGTATTCTTTTAAAAAGATTTACTAAATAACTAATTAACCTGTAATTTGACCGCTCATCGAGCATACGCTTCCGCTCAGCCTCCTCCCTTGAGACCTCAATCATCCTAGCTTTCAACTCCTTGCGTTGCCGCCTCACAATCTGTCTCAACCTCTCGACTTCCTTCTCCGCCAACTCCCTCTCCTGCAATGCCATCTCCCTACTACTACTACTACTCCTCTCCTCTTTCCCCACACCTAATTTCTCCTTCCTCCTACCTTTACTACCATCATCGGCCCCGTGAACTAGAATATTCCTCCGTATATTCTCCACTGTCTTATCCGACTTCACCCTACTCAGTAAAAAACTCCAAACAGGGATCATGTTCCCGCGGCAAATCTTTCGGAGTGAATCGGCAGTGGGCATTGAAGACTTCGTCGAAGGTGCGTACGGCCCGAGAGGCCTGTAACCCATTTCCTTCTGGAGCCATTCCAAAATTGCATCGGGCTGGGCCGAAGAGCCCGATGAGCTTTGCATTGTGGATAGTGGAAATCCCTAGGGTTTTGAAACTTGATTCAAGTACCAGATCTTCATAAGGATTCAATTTCGAAACCCTATTTAGTGGAATGGAAGTTGAAATCGAACTTTTAAGTCACCGGAGGTGAGTAGAAGAGTACGAAATTGCCTAATCGGCGGATCTAATCGATTCCGGCGACCTGGATATAAAGCTCAAAAGTTCGTGCGTACAATGGATAGAAAAACAGAACGGTTCATGTACCAATGTACGAATGTACGAATGTGTATTAGAATACAACTTATGAAACAATAACTGTAGATTTTGATGAGAGAGAAGAGTGAAGAGTGAGAGTGTTTGAAATGAGGTCCCGCCCGACAAGTGTATTTTACCAACCATTTGGAGCGGGTCTTGCCCGTTTTTATTAATCGGGTTTTCAGTTTTGCAGTGGCGAAACGCGAACCCAATTTTCCTTTTGTAGCACTAATTTTCTTTTTCTTTTTTGTATAATAAAAATGAAAGATCAAAACCACCTAAGAAAAAAAAGGATTCATGAAGACATTTTTCCTTGTGAAACATGCATTAAAATTTTTTGTGAAATACTTATTGTATATATATTTTGTATTAATAAAATTTGACAAATATTCTGACGATCTATTTTGTACGAATAGGACGGACCTCTTGAGGGACTGGGGGGCATGGTCCCCCCAGAAAAAATTAGGTTAAGTATATTTATATGTGTATGAAAACATAAAATAAGTGTTGTCCAGTGTTATTTTCTTTCCCTACCTAGCACCCTGGATGAATTCCCGAGTTCGAGCCGTGAAGAGAACATGTTATGTTCTTGTCATTTTTCATCCAACTGCCATGTAAATTCTCTATTTAGTATTTATCAATATATTTAAGAGCATTTAGCTTAATGGTATAATTTTTTTTCTTGATAGTTATGAAATAGTTCTTTCTAGAGGTGTACGAGGAATTGAGTTCAAGTCTAAAATGTGTCTTTTTATCATTTTGATGGTTCTCAATTTCTTTGAGATATTATTCTATGGAAAAAAATGTAACAAATTCAAATTATTATTAACATGGTATTAATTATCTAACAATGAATTTGATATGCATTATTTATAAATAGTAGCATAATTTTGGTTAAATGCACAAGTTTTAAATATTGTTTTAAATATATGATAAATAAAAAATTAATCATACAACTTTTTCGTCTACACAAGCTTCAAGAATGACTTTACCTTTTATATTTTAAGGGTGCCTTCAGCATTTTTATATCTTGTTTAAACAGTATTTATTTGTTTTTTTGTGTCAAACTGGATTGTATTATTGAATATTTAAGAATTCATACTATTTTAGAAAAAAATAAATATTATATTTTTCACATTTTGTTGGACAAAATTATAGTGTTAGTTTATCTTAATTCAATATTTCTTCTATCAATTTGACAAAATTTGACCCCCCCTACATAAATGGTCTAGGTCCGTCCCTGTTCGTGTCAATATTTAATAATATAAAGAGATTTTGTACAATGAATATTTTACATGGTAGTTTCGTGTTATGTTTATCTTCAGCAACATTAACTTGAATTTTTTATTAGATAACTAATTTGATTATTTAACCATTTACTCAAATTTAAGCTCAATTTGAATCGAATTTTGGTAACATAATTCTAACGAAAATGAGATGGAATTAAAAAATTTAAGGGGCCTGTTTGTTTGGCGTTTCCCAGATTTTTTTCGTGTTTGGGAAATGCCAAACAAACATGTTTTCTATTTTCCGAAATAAATTTTTCATCCATTAATTTTCTCAAACTACTCTCTCAAAAACCAAACAAACAACAATTTTCTTATCTCTAAACAAAACCTATACAAACTCTACTTTGATTTGACATAAAGTAACCTATCTCTTACATAATTTATCTCACATAACAAACATGATTTGACATAAGGCTTACACATCTTACACCTACAACCCAACTCTTCCAAAAAAACCTACACCTACTTTATTTCTCAAACCACTCTCTCAAAACTCAAACAAACAGCATTACGCAAATCGAGATTATTTCACAAACTTCCACTACTCTCCCAAATTACTTTCCCAAACGCCAAACAAACAGGCCCAAGGTGTTTATGTCTCGTGTTAATTGACTTGTATATAATGCATACTCAATTCGAAAGTGAGTTGGCTTTGCCAATATACCAAAATAATAAAATATTGTTATGAATTCATTTCTTAAAACATCACTTTGACTTTAATACATTTAGCACAAAACAATTCTTTTGATTTTTAATACTAGCAACCCGCCCACGCCCACATGTTCATTCCCTTCTAGCGCGACCGAAACAATGTCACTCTTTATATTCAAACTAGCACCTATTCGGACAAAAAAGACACATGTTCGGACCAGAGCCACTTTGAGTTTGTGTCCCTCGGAAAACACTCTTAGGATGTTATACACTGAAGAATAATTTGGTCAATTATTCAGCTCATTTTCTAGCAACTATAGCAGAATAATACAATTTAGATCAAAGTTTTATTTTGTCCAGTTCGACCGTGGGCTTCTTGTTCCTGCAAACAACAAACATTTATTTTGGGAGACTATTCGGGATCAACTTTGTGCACCGTAAATAATTCATAAATATTGTCTTAAGAAAACTGTTCATGCAAGCCTCAATCTCTTCAAGTAATTTTTTATGTGTTGGTTGAACTTGGTAAACTTATTTGGTTTAATTATAATTCTGAATCAGTTTTCGTGCAAATATAATCATTTACTTTCAAGCAGCTATAAATCATATAATTAAATTGTTAGGTAAATAATTATTGTATTTGTGTTTATTGAACTTCTATTATAAGATAATAGCATATCCAACTAAATACAGTGAGTAAAATTATAGATAGATCTAGTTATACACTTTTATACTATTATTATACTTAATATCATTTTAGTTGGCTACTGTAGCTGGCGGTCCAGTTACATTACTACAATTTTAAGGCCATCTCCATTGAGGTGAGAAGAGGGGGAATCCATGGGGAGGGGGGTGCCTGGGCGGTGGTTCACGGTGGTGGGTGAACCCACCGCCCCACACACCCCATTTTGGGGCTGGGCAACGCGCCCAATCCCATTTCTTCTTTTTATTTTTATTTTTTGATTTAAATATTAACATTAATTTTCTATTAACATTTAAATATTTAAAAATGTATTCTTTTAAAATCTCAATATTAATTTACTTTTATTACTTGTGCATTTTGTACTTTTATAACTTGTAATATTGTAATTTTATGTACAATGTTTATTAATTGTTATTATTATTTAGCTCTATTATTATTAATTTTATTAAGTGAGAGTGGAAAAATATGAGAATTAGAATTTTGTGGAATAAATGGTAATAAAGTTAACATTAATAAAGATATTTTATTACTTGTAATATTATAACTTTTATGTAATAAACTCAACATTAATTTAATTTATTGTTTGAAATTTAATCACATTGTAAAAAAAAATTATGGAAATTAAATACATTAAATTCAATACGACTAGTGGATTAAAAATAGAATACTGGTTACATAATTTAAATACGATAAATTAAATTAGAAACGACATAACCCTATCAAATATATATTGGAATTATTGCATATGACCACCATTTGGACCGCGTGTTAACCACGCATGTTCGACCAAGTCGGCTTGAAGTTGGCGATTGACTTCTACTGATCGTATCTGGTGACGAAGGAACATATATTTTTCTAGGGACATGAGACTTGTTCTTGGATTCAAATCCAAAGTAGTGCCTCTTTCTTGGTGATAAATGGTGGCTCGGGCCCTACGAGATATTGTGGGATCACTATCATCTACGGCGATCAATGCTAAATGTTTAATTTACTATTGACTTAATTATTAATTTTTATTTTTATTTTATTTTATTATTATTATTATTATTTTCTTAAGTGAGAGTGGAGAATTATGAAAATTGGAATTAAATATAATGGGAATATTGAATCACTAAAGGTGACTATAAAAAGAGGAGTCTGAAGGGGAAGGGGAATCTGAGGGGAATGGGAGTCCATACCCACTGGAGATGGCCTAACCTCCCAATATCCCAATCAATGAAAAGGTCATCTAGAAAAATTCATAGATAACAACACTCAGCCAAATCTAGCCAAAAAAATCCACATATATGCTGCTTCATAATCTTTAATTTTATGAATCATTGTAATTCGTACAAATGGAAAGAATACTATTTCATGACTTGGTCATTCATCCGCGTTAAAAACAAACATGACCACAACTTGCCGTGAATACTAAGCAATAATTTATTTCGTCCGTCCCATTTATTTTGCTCTCTTTGTTACAATATTCAGTTAATTTTTTTAATTTTTTAAGTGATTTATCATGTTAAATTATTTACATTTTTGTGTGTATTAAATCTTTTAAATATTAATATATATGGTGTATGATATTATTAATTTATTAGTGAAATATATTGATTAAATTATTTTTTATATTTTTTTATAAATTTAGTCAAGTTGATTGATTAATTGTATTAAGGAATAAAATAAATGGGACGAAGATTAAAGTATAAATTGACGGACGTAAACAGTGATATATGAACTTAAAATATTGGGTTAAGTACAAATTGACGTCTTCTTTCCGATTAAAGTTAAATTTGGTAGAATTTATAAAAATAAAATAAATAAAAAAGTTCAAATTGGCAGAAATGGCTGAGCAGTAGGATAAAATAATGTCGGCAACTTGGCATGAGTATAAAATAATGAAGGTTCCATATGAATGGTTGTAAATAATCATCAAGGTCTCATATTGGTCGATTTTGACGAAGTTTCACGAAATTAGAGCTGTTAACAGGATTGATTTTAACTTGGATTTATTCGAACTCGATCTGATTTATTAATTATTAAGATATTTATATGATTAAATATTTTGATATGATCTAATTATAATTTGTAATTCAGATTAAGTGAAGTGAATGAATCTAGGTCGATCAATTCCATTACAGATCCATATCTAACAATGAATAAATAAATTTTATATATACATATGGCTTGTTTGTTTGGTATTTGGGAAAGTAAGTTGGCAGAATATGGAGGTTTGTAAAATAATTTCCATTTGCATAATGTTATTTATTTGGATATTGGAAGGGTGGTTCGAAAAATAAGGCCGATGTATGTTTTTTTTTAAGAGTTATTGTAGGTACAAGATGTCTAAGAGTTTATGTCAAATCATATTTATTATGCGAATAAGTTGTGATATGTTGTTTTATGTCAAATCAAAGTAGATAATTTTTTAAATAAGATAAAAAAATTGTTGTTTGTTAGACTTTTGAGATAGTAGTTTGAGAGAATTATAAATTTATTTTAGAAATAGAAAGCGTGTTTGTCTCGTTTTTCACAAACACACAGTTATTTTGGGAAAAGCGAGACAAACATGCCTATGATTTATTAAATAAGGAACTCTAATAATATGTTACCATCAATTTAAGAAGATAAGTAGTAGTTATTAGTTAATAATTCACCCATAATTTCATTTTTATGCATATAAAATATAAATATTAGTTAAGAAAGTTTGAGCATGTGAGCTTATTTTAATAAAGAAAAAATAACACTTCCGCACCCCCCCCCCCCCCCCCCCCTAAATTTACTTTCCCCCTAAACTTATTTTTTTGCATGAGACTCTTTTCCGATCAGTTTCCAGCCAAAGTAGGTCACATGATAGGCATATGAGAACCTCTTACAACATGGATTCTAACTTGGATTCACCGCTTTGTGGGGGCTAGTCCCTTCCACTAGATCAATCACTCGTTTATACGACTACCACCTATTTTTTCTCTCTAACTCGAAGATTCAGACTTAATTCAAATTGTGTTTTAAAGGTTCCTTTGAAACCACTCAAATCAATTTTCAGAAATCAAATCCAAGCAAAATCGAGCTAACATCGATCTATATGGTGCCTAAGGATTTTTATGGAAAGTTTTAACTAAGCTTCGTTCCGATTTGGTCTCAAAATTGGTTTGAGAGTTTTCGACAAAACTTTTAAAATTTGATTTGGATAGTGTTTCAACCGATTTGCAATATAGTGATATAATCATTGTTTAGCTAAAAAAATTACATTCACCATCTGCACGAACTTAGACAATCTCATATATCATTTTTAAAATCTTTCTCTTATCCAAACAAAGGTCCTAAGGTCTTTGGGTACACTCAAAAGTCACAAACTACACTGTCTTAAGAAAATTGCTATGTCTATTTTTCATCCGAGATTGCCTTGTTTTTTTTTTTTTTAATCTTCCCCAAAAATATTAAAATGACAAGTCGAAAGCCTAGATTAGAACTCAACCGAGTTACTTGAAATTTGATTCAAAATTTAACATTTAGGGGTTCATATGGATCAATTTTGACTTGATTTCAACTGAGTTTTGGTTTTAAAAATAGGTTTAAGTGGTTTCGACGCAACCTTTGTAACACATTTTTAAATTGAGTTTGGATATTGGGGGTTGAAAGAAAAAAGTAGGTGATAAATATTAAATCAATATTTTTTACAAATAAAGTATTTAATAGGTGTCAAATTACTGAATTTAATTCATAGAGTTTGATATGGGAAAAAACGGGTGGTAGGTTTCAACATGTTTCATTTGTTTTTGGTTAAGTTTCATTTGAGCCTCATCCAAAATGTAAGTTAAATTGATTGTGGCCTAATTTCACGGTTTGACGAAACCGGAACAAAATAGACCCTTAGGGTCTATTTGGATGAGTTTTGACACAGTTTTGTGGGTCTCGGTTTAAAAAAATGGTTTGGGTGGTTTCGATGAAACCTTTGAGACCTCATTTGAATGGATTTTGACTGTTGAGTTTTGTGGTTTGAATAAATTGAAACACCACTTGGATTGAGTTTGGATATTGGGGTTTAGGGGAAAAAATAGATGGTATGTGTCAAATCAATGTCTTTTTTTAGTGAGATTTGGGGAAAAAGTTGGTGGTAGGCGTCAAATCAATGTTTTATAAGTTTGAAAAATTTGAGTGTGGGTTTCTAAATAAGTTTTTGATGGTTTTATGGGTTTGGCGAAAACTCATTTGAAAGAATTTTGACTCGGTCTCGTAAAACCCGCGAGACTGGGAAAAAACCCATCCACATACACCCACATAATTAACAAAACAAACTCAATTACAACCCGAGTTCAAGTAGATTAATATGAAGAAATAATTATATCAAGCTTGAATGCAATTCAATCAAAATTATTTTGAGACGATCAGTTCGCTTAATGATTAAATTAATTTCAAGTACTATGTCCAATTTAATAAAAAAAAATCAAATCAAAATTAAATAATGTTTTGTTCATGTAACTCAATTCATTTATACCTACTATGGTTAAGCCTATGTTTATACTCATCATTACTAATTATTAATTTGGTGGTAGAGAAATTATATGTTACTATTAGATATTAGACGATGGTGACAATTTGAATGAATAGACTACTTTTTTTTTTTTTTTTGATAATTATAGATTATTCTGTTTCACCCACTACCGGCATGGAAAAGAGAAAAGCGTGCAGCATTAACTCTGCGCTTTCAATTGCTTTTTTCCCTCAATAAAGAAAAGAAAATTGTCCAATAATTTCGTCCTTTTCTATCTTGGAAATATTTAAAACGAAAAACATCTGACTTCGGATTTCTCTGCTTCCGACTCACGAAAATATAATCTGTAAGGGTTCTATCCTAATCGATGTGTGAATTGAAATGGGTTTTAGTCTAATTGTTTAAACGTTTATGTTATTTTGCATTATTAGGCGATTTTACCTTACTCGATTTTAAATAAAGTAGAAAGTTTAGAATTCTTCTTGAGTAGTTATTTGCTTTCCGGATTTCCTGTCATAATTTAGGCCATGTTTAATCGATGATTAAGTACTGTTGTTACTGCAGCTTGATAATGCAATAAGATTATATCTTTCTTACCATATACTAACCAAGTGATGATTTATTGAATTGTTTTTTATTTTATCTGCTTTTGTTCTTGAAGGTGAATTTAGGGTCTTCCTCAACTATAAAAGAAGGCATTTGGGTTTTGATTCTCTATTGGAGAGAGGGTACTGGTTCGCGAAGCTAAGTCAACTTCTGCGAGCTCGGGTCCTCTCTTTGTATTTGAATTAAGTTATCTATAAGCTATGGTGTTTGATTGTTTAATGTTTTTGTGATTGCATTGGGGTTTTGTGAAAGGGAGGAAAAGGGATTGATACTGATATCATGGGTGCTGCTTGTTGCTGTTTGAGGGTTGATTGTGAAGAGTTTGTTAATCCAAACAACTCGATTTATAGGAACTGTATTTGTCTTCGTTGCTTCCTTCAGAACTTCTTACATATGGTATGCTCTGGTTTTCTTGCTTTTAAAACTATTTTCTTTGTGGATGTTTCAAAAGTCAGTTCAGTTATTCAAATTTGATTGAGCACTAAATCTTTCCAAATGCCATATGCAGTGAATTTGTGCAGTATTAAGTAATTTACGGTGACACATCTGTTTATTGGATGCATAATATCATGATATCGTTAAGCTTAAGTTCGTTACATGTGGAGACATATGTATAAGCTTAAGTTCTCCTTAGGGTCTTTGCCTTACCCTATACAATGCATTCTTCAACACTCATTACCACAACTAGAAATTTTATGTGGGGAGACGTATCCGATTCAAGATGTATATTATATAATGGTGTGGTAAATGGTGTTATGTTGACTTGGAAACTTAAATACTTTTTGTGCTTGATAAATTTACTCAAAGTTTACTTCTGTTTAATTGCATTCTCATATGTGATAAATACTTCTATACTGTGAATAGAATTACGGAGTTCTGTTTTTTGCATTTTCATTTTGCAGTATACATCAATATTTCATAGAGAAGAAGATCATGCATTATCTACATCCGCTCAAGGGACACCATCGTTAAGTTCTTCAGCATCACTCGATAACTCTCTAGCTGATATGTACCGTTCTCCTCCAAGACCTCTGCCTTATGATGCAGACCCGAGATATTTCCGACTGCAGCGTGATGGACTTGTCTCAAGAAGGGAGAAGGGCTCAAGTCATTCTCATGAGGAAACTGAGCCACTAAGAACTAGTGAAGTTGACGAAGAATCTGAACCTTTGAGCAACAAAAACAAGTGGAATGAGTTTACATATGACGAAGGATCAAAAGAATATAATTCAAAAGCATCACTAAAGCTCTCAACAGCCAAAGGAGCCTCTGGTTTTGCTCATATTTATACTTCTAACGAAGATGAAGATGTTTGTCCTACATGTCTTGAAGGTAGGAAATTACTATATTGATTTTAATTTATTATTTTTATTGTTAAATTTTTAATCTTTTTGCCATTCATGTAACACTTTCTAGTTAAATATTAAATTTTAGTTGATATCGGGCCAAACTCGCAAAACACCATTGACAAACAAAAACAATATTTTCTTGGGCATAAAATTTGAACAATATGGATTCTTCTGAAGTTCTCAGAATAATTCTTTTTGTTCTAGAATTGAGTTTATAATTGTGATGCTACAATTTGATTTCGTATAATGTAATTGTAGGTTTTAGTATTTCTTTACCTTTGACATCCTTTTCCTGCAGAATATACTACAGAAAACCCGAAGATAGTTACAAAATGTTCTCACCATTTCCATCTTGGTTGTATATATGAATGGATGGAAAGAAGTGATAACTGCCCAGTTTGTGGCAAGGTACGTAATGCCCCATCCTTCCTATTATAAATCTCTGTCTAGTAATTTGACTCATATTCTTTAATAAATTCTATCGATGCATCATGCTTGGTGTATGACATTTCCTAGTAATATTCCAATTTATATTACTTAATTTCTGAAAATACACCATCCATAGTTATAGAAAGCGCTCAAGGCGCGCGCCATTGCCCATGGCGAGGCGAGGCGAGCCCTCGTCGCCTCGCCTCGCCTCGCCATGCTTGTTACCAAAAGGCGCGCCCAAGGCCAGGCCTTGGACGCCATAGCCTCGCCTTGAGGCGCACCAAGGCGGGGCTTTTCGGGGGAAACGTTTTTTTTTTTTTTTTTTTAAAAAAAATTGAAGTCAATTACTTAATTTGACTTCAATAAAATTCATATTTTGCAACAACACATTCTCTCTCCCCGATTTCTCTCTCTAAAAGGGTTGAAATTCAAAACCCTAACCCTAACCCTATTTTGTATTTGACTATTGCAACTTTAAATTTATTTTGAGTTATGAATTTGGTTTTTGGAATGTTGCATGATAAATATGTTTATTATAGTGTCTTTAAAAGTCTTGAATTCTATAATTATTGTTGATAATTTGATATATATTGAAAAATTCATATACATGCGCTTTATCCCCAAAAAGCCCGCGCTTTTCGCCTCGCCTCGCCTTGAGGCAAGGCTCGCCCTCGTCGCCTCGCCTCGCCTTGCGCCTCAAACAACTATGACACCATCGATGTTGTGCTAAACGATTGATAGAAAGATGAATTTAAAAACCACGAGAAGAGCCCGCGTAAATATTGAATCCCAATAAATTTCATCAAAACATGGTGTATGAAAACTATCCCATTATATAAGCTTCTTAAATGGATGCATTTACATTTCACAAGCTGTATCAATTCATGGATCTAATATTGCTTGCTTGCTTCTGTAGGTGATGGCGTTCGATGAAACGACTTGATTATTACTAAAATTCCGGGGTCGTGGATGAAACTTATCACCAATATGAAGAGAATCATAAAATTGTAAAGTCATTGTAAATATTGCTTGTTGAAAATTGTTGTGTATATGTGCTGATATATATATTATTCAGCATGAAATTGAAAAGTCATTATAATTTTCTTACATATGTTTTTCATTACTACTGTCTGTACTTTGTCACAAGATTTTAGCTGCTGTTTTGATGTGAAGAAGAACCAGTGTTAATTGAATTAAAAGGCTGGGAAAGAGCTCCCTTTGTCTATATGTATGTTGCCATAAAGTGCTGTAGATATATAAATAGCTTCAATCAATCACATTTTGCAATTTGTTTTTTTGTCAAATAAAATTTTGCATGTGTATGCATATTCATGTCAGCATGTGGTACATGTTTTGTTTGAATTAAATATTTTTTAATATATTATTTCAACACTGTTACATAAAGATCATGATTCTAATTAAACAACACTCGCGCTACTAAGACTTTTGGTTTAGTACCATGTTCTGCTTATGCAAACAATATAAATTAATATTTAAATTAAGAAATACTTAAATATATACTTAAATTAACAAGATAAGTAAACTCATACAATTTACATTCATTGTTAACCATATTTATTATTATCAACTCTCTTTAATTTTAATATTTAAATATTATTATTAATTTATATTATTATTAAAATAATTATTAGTATTAGTATTATTAATATTTATATTAATTAAAAATAAAAATAAAATTATTATTATTATAGTGAGAGTGGGGAAGAAATAACATTGAAATTAATTCGGGCTCGGAGTCTTGCCATTGGAGACGATCAGGTAGGGCTAGGAGCAGGGGCAGGGGCAGGGACAGCCCCAGGGCTCCGGAGCCCTAGCCCTGCCCCTACCATTGGAGATTACTCGAATTTCTACACGAACAACCTGTACACTGTGGCTCTGGGCTCCGGGGCGTTTGTATAAACCTCGGGACAGAAAAGCTAAGTACTTAGACCTCATGTGAGATTACTTCGTCGAGAGGCCGGTTTATACAGATCAAGACTTCCAATGTCGGTTCCGGATGAAGCGTCCCCTATTCTATCGGGTGCTTGCTGATTTGGAGTGAGAAAATCCATATTTTCGAAAAAAAATTGATAGTTGTGGACAAGCAGGGTTTGAACCTCTCGTCAAAGTTACGTGTGCTATACGTATGTTGGCTTATGCAACCCTGGCTGACTGCATGGACGATAAATTCGGTATCGGTGAGACGACAGCAGTCGAGACAATGGGCGAGTTTTGCAAAACTATTTTGCGGGTACACAAAGAAAAGTACCTTCGTGAACCGAATGATGACGATCTTGAGAGGCTTCTTCGCGAGACGGAACGACGTTGTTTTCCAGGAATGATCGGGTCATTAGATTGCATGCATTGGACGTGGAAAAATTGTTCAACGGCATGGTAAGAGAGCTTTTCTGGTAGAACCCAAAAACCCACAATCGTTCTGGAAGCAGTGGCGTCGTTCGACACTTGGATATGGCACGCCTTCTTTGGCGTACCCGGGGCCCAAAATGATATCACCGTCCTTGGTCGTTCACCCTTTTTCGACAATCTTGCTCAAGGAATTGCTCCAAATGTTCAGTATTAGGTAAATGATAGGGATCACTATATGACGTATTATCTCGCCGATGGGATATATCCAAAATGGGGGACGTTAGTCCAAGCCATTAGACAACCGCGGGGGAACAAAGAGGCTCTATTTACTAAGCTACAAGAATCATACCGAATGGATGTTGAACGAGCCTTTGAAAGTCGTTTTGCCATTGTAAAGCAGTTGGGAAGGGGTTGGCATCCAGAGGACCTATGTGACATTATGTTGACGTGTATCATACTTCACAATATGATTGTGGAGGACGAAAGAGATGAGTACAACGATTCCGACTCAGATGACGATGACACAGACATAACCACATCTCTTAGGGCCCGTGCTAACATGTATAACGGACCTGCTAGAGATTACCAACCAAGAACAAGTGAAGATATATCCCTTGAAGATTATATGATGACCAAAGGTGGTTGGGCCAAGTGGTAGTGACTTGCGACCCCCAGAGGCGAGACTCAAGTTCGAATCCTACTGGAGACATCACACTGGGGAGGACCTATACCCTTTACACTCTTCGGTCCGAGCTGTAAATACACAGTCTAGTAGATAAAAAAAAAAAAGATTATATGATGCGTCGTCACACAATACGATCATTAGAATTCAATAAACAACTTCAAGAGGACTTAGTCGCTCATGCATGGGCCTTTCATCGTCGTCGTAATTAAATTATCGGAATGTTTTTATTTATAAGTTCTTATAAATTAGTATCTACATAAAATGTAATTTTATTTATTTATATAAGTTTTTTTATATGTATCAACGTACGTGTACCAATATTTGACGTAATTTAATGCAAATATCGTATTTCTACATTTTGTCCCAATTCTACATTTAACTTTTATGCTATATTAGAGATTAAATAAACTTTAAATATTTCAAATCAAATTTTAAATGTGGTTAAATAAATTTTACTTTTGTAGACAAATATATAATTTCAAAATTTAATAATGGATAAGGGTTTTATTATACTATAATGCTGTTAAATTTTACTTTCATAGACAAATTTATATATTCAAAATTAAAACTAATAATGTTACATCTTTAATTTAAAACAAATTGTTATTAAACCTTACCCAATTTTTATAATTAAATGTATCTTCCATTTCTAGTTAATTAAATTAAATTAAACAAAAACAAATTGTTATTAAACCTTACACAATTTTTATAATTAAATGTATCTTTCATTTCTAGTTAATTAAATTAAACAAGGTATTGTCAAATTCGTAGTTAATTTTTTCAATCTTTAATTTATTTTATTAATAATTATTTTTAATTTAATAAAAAAATAAAATAAAAATGTAAATGCACCACCAGGTGACGCCAAATGGCACCACCTGGTGCCATGTTGGTAAGGGACGCGCTAACAACGCGTCCCTTTACCAAGGCTGTGCATTTGGGCCATCTCCACCCACCCTCTTTGGATTGGAGATGGCCTTAGGGGCCATGAACTTTTTCTCCCTAATTCTATAAATGTACCATAAATTTCTCACTGTTCTTCCAAATTAAATAGTCCATTTATGTAGTTTAGGCAGAGTGCTTGGCTTCAAAATCTTTAGCCCCACCTTCCATAATATAAGTCAACCAATCCAATTGTATTGCCATTAAAGATTGTCTTATCGCGTAGTGCTTGATCTTGAATTATCTTCAGAATATCCATAGAATGCGTTGAATATAGGAAGGTGTGATCGGGTGGTTAGAAGAGTATCCCAATTGATTGCAATTTGCACATGCAATACGAAATATTCAATTCTCCTTAAATGAAGACTTGTTTTGTTTAATATTAGTGTGAGTTTTCTTCTAATTTAATATAAGTATTTAATTGATTTTTTTGTAATTTGATTGTAATAGAATAAATTTTAGATTTTATGATATTGATGTAATGAGGTAATTCGTGTCGGGGAAATAAAATGTAGACATATTTATTTAGCTTCTTAAAGAGAATTTAGGTGCTCTTTGAAAAGTCAAATGGACAAATATATCTTTTTTCTAGAGAGTATACAAAATTTTCTCTCCGTTTTCAAAAACAACATTATCCTAAAAACTTAAGAGTATTTATTATTTCTAAAAGATAAAAAATATATTATAATTTGACATAAAGTAACATATGTCTCACATTATTTCTCATATATAACAACTCTGATTTGATTTAAAATAACATATTTCTTTATCGTACTTCTTTTTTCCTATATCTCTGTTGTTATAAACGTACGAGTAGGTAGTATGTTTCTTAACATTTTTGTGCGGACTAAAGTACTATTTGACAAACATGTAAAAATACTTAATGATAATAATAGGCATGTAGTTTTATTACATTTATCTCCTACATTAACTCATAGAAATTAGAAATTATCTCTTACATCAACTTTTATAATTTCAATATTCTTCTCCTATAATACATAAAAATGAACCTTAAGAAATAAAAAATAAACTATTATTTTAAATAGCTCATAAATTATATATGTAAAATTATTATAATTTAAAATCAATATATTTTTAAGTAAAAAAACATTATTTGCATCATTTAAAAATTTAGTACAACATAAGTCATAAACACTAATCCGTAAACAAAAGATTAAAATTAAATTATCTTAAATATCATTCTACCACGCAAAAAAAGAAGTTAAAATAGAATCGCATCTTACTTATGAAAGACCAAAAAATGTTCATGACATTTATTTGGCTAGAGAAGCATTCTAGAAAGAATATCCAAAAATATCAAGACATGCATAACCTCGAATTTTCATGGAATTCTTTTCGTGGGACAAGGGTGAAATCAGTGAAAAAATGGATGAATATTGGTGAAAATGATAAAATTCAGGTGAAATTGGAGAAAAGATGAATGAAACCGATGAAAAAATGCTCGTGAAATTGATAAATACATGTGAAATCAATGAAAATTCGGGTGAATTTCATGAAAAATTTATGAAACCGGTGAACGGTGAAATCGAATTTTTTTTGGGATAAAATTGGTTGAAAAAAAAAAAGATAAAGTCAGAGAAAACATGTTAAATCAATGAAAATTCTGATGAAATTGGTGAAAAGTGTGTGAAATAGGTTAAAACGATTTAAATGGGTATAAATGAGAGAAATCAATAAAAGAAGAGTTTAACCAACAAAAAAAGGTGAAACTGGTATAAAAATAGTTTAAACTGGAAAACACGATGAAAATAGGTTATGACTGATGAAAAAAGGCTAAAAAGGTAAAAATAGTAATAATAATATATATTAAACCAGTAAAAAATGAATGAAAGCGGCAAAAAGACGGGTTAAATTCCTGTGAAAATGGATCAAACTAATGAATTTAAAAATCGGCTTAGGTAGGTAAAAAAATTCATTTCTAATGAC
The DNA here is from genome assembly GCA_034814905.1 of Penstemon davidsonii. Lineage (NCBI taxonomy): Eukaryota > Viridiplantae > Streptophyta > Magnoliopsida > Lamiales > Plantaginaceae > Penstemon > Penstemon davidsonii. The sequence goes on from JAYDYQ010002688.1 coordinate 15,457,481, forward strand.
AGGGTAAGAGAGAATTCAAAATCTACTTAAAATTGGACTTGAATACATTTGATCAAAAACTAGAATGTCATTATTTCAAATCCACCCATGGAAATTGGCGCTTACTATATATATATATATATATATATATATATATGAGCATAATTGTCTTTATTTTATCATACTTGGTGCCACATTCATATTATGAATTCGTGATGATAAAAACTTATTGTATTTGACAAATACGAAAACAAATTATATTAATTATTGTATTTTAGTGGAATGAAAAACATTTTAATACTTTATTTAATAATTTTATATAGATTAAATATAATTTAAAGATGTTCAATGATGTGTAGCCCATAAAATAAATAAATAGAGCTCTTAAAATGAAAACTACTATTATGAAATGAACTAAATAAATTTCTTATGATCTTATTTTATAGCAAATTTATAAGATCTCATGACTAATTAGTCATCATTTTCTATTTGATTACTATAAGTCAAACGAATCATTTTTTATAAAAAAATAAATTATTAATATATAAATTAAATACAAATTATTAATTCGTGCTATATATTTAAGGATATAATAAAGTTAATTTTACTATAATTCATAATATTTATCAATGAAATTAACTATATATGTACATTCGATCAAGCTCTCTTGAAACTCTTTGAGTCTAACTCTTTACTTAACTCCTTCCTATTGAGACTTCAGTTATACTAGCCTGCTGAACTGACTGTTCAATGATCGAAATATTCTTGAATGTCTGCTAATGTTATTGAGTCTTTAAACTCGTATATCTACTTGGTATCTCTAAGGCTACTTTATTTCATCCGCCTTCTTGTTATAGTAATTAACTTCTAATTCATTTACCTTCTTGTTAACTCATTTGAGTTTAATTCAACTAGTTTATTGTTATCTTTAATTGTATTCCAATTTGAATGAATTCTTATAACTTATTAGATCTCTAACACTTCTTGAAGTCTTATACTTAAGATCTCAAACCTTGCGGAAATTGATACTGAAAGTTTATATTCTGGCTTTTTACTTGACTATGAATTATAATTCCAAATATCGAGCATGTAAAGCAGTTACAAGTTATAAGTTACCAGTTACAAGTCACAAGTCACAAGTCAAGTAATGAGATCACTCCTCAATGGGAAATATAAGGTGGTATTTTATATGGTATATGTGCTCATATATATATATATATATCTCATTATCAACATATCTCGGTTTGTACGAATACTCTTACTGCTCAATATTATTTTCATAGTTGTTATTCTCCTATCGTCGTTTAGCTTATATATCACTTTAATCATTATTACGATAGTTTCTTGGTTCATTTATATGAATCATACTTTATCAATTGTTCATCTTAAATTCATTATTTCCTTTGTTTGTGCTCATATCCTTACTTAGTCAAACATGACTTACCCTCTATATAAAACTTTTTTCTATGTTTTATTTCCTCAGGAAGTTGTTTGCAAGGATGATGAAATCTCTACAGTAAAAATATTCTCGTGATGATACTACTTGAGAAAATGGCTCAGGTCATAATTTGAGACCAATTCATTTGAAAGAGGTATATTATGCGATAGTGCATGGCTCTTTTCATCTATTATTTTAATTAATCTGTTCCTATGATTTTTGACAAAAAGAAGATGTAACTTTGGGAGGAAAGTCACAGACGGGTGACACTGAGGTATCACACTTTACATCTGTCTCTTGTCTCGAACCAGTCATGTGCCCACACCTAGTGGTGATGGGGACATTGGTTGTGTTGGTATCGATGGTGGTCGTGATGGTATTGGTTCAAGTACTTCTTGAAGCCTACTTCCGTTGTAGAAAGAATAAATTTCATAACGAAGATTGCAACTTGGCGTGAGAACTCTTCCACCCCTACGTGAACTACAACAACTTGGTAGGTCAGCAGCCGCATCCATCAAACAAGTGCTGCAATCGTCTGAGGTTAAGTCCGGGGTGCACTGGACCAACGCAAAAATTGTTTGAAAATCAGGCGCAGTTATGTTCCCAGCAGCTACTTTCCACAAGGAACCACCAGAAGCTGCCTGGTTTCGGAGACTGTCTAGCAACGTTCTTAAATCCGTCATAAATTGGCCCACACTCGAGACGTTCTGTGTGTTCCATAACCAATACCTAGGGCTATTAGTCATGGTACCGACTATGGATTCGTTCGAGTACCTTAACATACAAAATTCGTTCCACAGAACCGCCTGTCTTTGATTTGGACACGAGCTTACAATATCAACAATAGCGTTTTGGACACAACTGCGACATGTGTCAAGCTGAATGTCGCCTCTGCATAGCACGATAGTGTTTGCTCTGTCTGGGTTTCGGCCAACGGAGGCATTGTAGAAACCATTGCGGTCGAGATTTGTTGATAGAGAGGAGAGAAGGGTGTTGAGATTAGTTTGGTATGTGCTATTAGAAGTGTAATGGCCATTATCATCTGAGCATATTGATTGGGCTGTGATAAAGCTGGGTAAACGGATTAATGCAAGAACGAGGAAAATTAAGGCAGGAAGCCTTATTTGAGAACTCATAACTGTTTATTATTGATGGAGAGAAATTGAATAATGATGAATTGCAGTTGAACTAGCTAGCACAGAGGAATTATAGCTGTTTAAATAGCTGAAGTCATGTCTCATGGTCAACATTTTAACTTTTTTTCTTTTCTTTTTTCTACGATGTATTTATTGTGACAATCAATGCTTAGAAGTTTCCTCAAAGTATGCCTACTTTTTTTTATTGGATTGACTTGAGACCTTTTGTAATAAGAAAAATTATATTTTCCTGTGCATTGGAACTTTCGGGAAGTGGGAAGGACAGATAGGAAATTCCATGGCAGGGAGAGGAAATTCTCCGTTATCGACCATTTCAACGACACCCTAATCACGTTGCTTACAAGATTTTGTTTTTTTAATACTCATTTATAGACACTTGATTTGCAAAGCTTTGGAAAGTCACATGTATTTTGTTGATTCAATATCATCATTTTACCTCCCTCGATACATTTTCTTCTCGGTTAATTTTTTGGGTGATTTACACTCAGACCCCCTTAGGTTTGGGCATATTACAAAAAATTCCCCGTTGTTTCAAAAATTACGGGAACACCCCCTCAGGTTTGGGCATATTACAAAAAATCCCTTACGGCGTTAAAAACATACGGAATTTGATGACGTCAGCAAAAAATAAATTGATATTCCAAATTTACTCCTGGCTAAATATACCCACAGGGGGTGTCTATGTAATAATATTATACCACATGGGGTGTCTATGTAATAATATTATACCACAGGGGGTGTATTTGAAAGATTACAATAACTTCAGGGAGTTACTTGTAGCCAACTGTGATATTTTAAAATATGACAATTTTTAAAAAAATGACCGTTAGATGTTACTATTGGCCACATATTTTGGTTATAAATAGCAGTCCAAATGTTTTATATATATATATATATATATTTATCTTTTTTTGCATTTCATCCCACAAATTTGATAATGTCATCATCAAATTCAAGAGGTAGTGTACAATGCTTAAATTATCGATAATCAAAATATTCATGTGTAGGGTGTGTGAAGAATGCACCCATAATAGTTGCAGATGCTCGTCGAGATTTAAAGTTGTATTATCCCTACACGTGAACATTTTGATTTATAGTCAAAATATATGGCCAACAGTAACATCCATTGGTCATTTTTTAAAATATGACCATTGGCTATATGTACCCCCATGAAATTTATAGTCAAAATATATGGCCATCATTAACATCCATTGGTCATTTTTAAAAATATGACCGTTGGCTATAAAGCAACTCCCTGGAGTTATTGTAATCATTCAAATACACCTCCTGTTGTATAATAATATTGCATAGACACCCCTTGTGGTATAATATTATTAATAGACACCCCTTGTGGTATAATATTATTACATAGACACCCCCTGTGGGTATATTTAGCCAGGGGAAAATTTGGAAAATCAACATTTTTTTGCTGACATCATCAAATTCCGTCTTTCACCGCCGTAAGGGGTTTCTTGTAATATGTCCAAACCTGAGGGGGTGTCCCTGTAATTTTTTAAACATTGGGGTTTTTCTTGTAATATGCCCAAATCTGAGGGGGTCTGAGTGTAAATCACCCTAATTTTTTAACTGAAATAATCGTTGAGTCATCAAAATGGCACGCTTATGTGCCCTATATCATACCTATAAATTATTATGAAACGATTCCTTGTAGATTATGAGATATAATTTAATTTTGATTAATATTCCCGAAACTTTGTTATTTTTTTGTAGATTGTTTATTGCATTTCATGAAATAAAACTTGTGCAGTTAGGCAATCTCCAGCCGAGCCGGGGAGGCAAGTAATAGCCCCCGTTGGCTGGAGATGGAACTCCCCCCCGGATGGGCAGGCAGACATCCGGGGGAAGTTGCATGCCTGACCGCAATCAAGCAGCTCAGGGCCACGCGCGCGTCCAAGCCAATGGCGGCCACCCTTTCATTTTTTTTTAGTTTCATGAACTAAAGCTTGTGTAGTTAGGCCATCTCCAGCCGAGCCGGGGAGGCAAGCAATAGCCCCCGTTTGCTGGAGATGGAACTCCCCCCGGATGGGCAGGCAGACATCCGGGGGAAGTTGTCTGCCTGACCGCAATCAAGCAGCTCAGGGCCACGCGCGCGTCCAGGCCAATGACAGCCACCCTTTAGTTTTTTTTTTAGTTTTATAATAAAACCTAATTTATATATGTGTTTCTCTTCATGTTTTATAATATTAGAAACCCACTCCAACAATTTTTTCAAATCAATATGGGATAAACACTACAAGTTCCTCCTACGTAGATTAAGTTATTATTGTTATTGTTATTATTAAGTGAGAGTTGAGAAAGTTTTGAAATGTAATTAAATATTTTGGATTTTTGGTTCGGTTGGAGATGACAGACTAGGCAAGGCAAGCAGGCAAGAGGGGGGAGTTGCCTGCTTCGGTTAGAGATTTCTAAGATGTTCTTAGAAGATTTCTAAGATGACTTTGTAACGAAGGAGTTATGGCGGTTTCCGTAAAAAAATTGACGGAGAAAGGAAATGTGTCGAGGGGGTGGGGGGAGCGGTTAAAATTGTGGTATTAAATGTATTTTTTCAGAAAGCATGGTACCAAATGTGTAAAGTAGGTGAAAACTTTGTATGAAAAGTGCAATTCCCTCCAAAGAAAAATTACTTAGCTAATTCATAAGCATTTTTTGTTATTTGATAGATAAACTGCGATTATTTTTTAACTACTATTTTTTTGTGTAACATAATGATGCTTAAGAGAATTTGATTTTAATTTTTTATTCTTAGAGTACTTTTATGACTTATATTGTACTAAATCTTCCAATGATACAAACAACATTTTTTACTTAAAAATATATTGTTGCTAAATTATAATAATTTTACATATATATTTTAGAAGCTATTTAAAATATAAGTTTTTTTATTTATTTTATTTTATTCTGTATGGTTCATTTTATGTGTTATAAGATAAGAAGAATGAAATTATAAAAGTTGATGTAAGAGATAATTCATAATTTGAAGTATTAAATTAAGATTTCGTGTTTAATTATACCTCTTCATTTAGTTTTCTTATTTTAATTCTATTTATATTGAAGTGTTCATATTGAAGTAGACTTCTTTTTCCTATTCTATTATTTTTTAATTAATTTAATTATCTTTGAAGTAAGGGTACATTAGTCTTAACAGAAAATTCAAGAAATTCTGTGTATATTAGATTATAGAAATATAATAGATTTGTGTTGATTAAACATGGTCAAAGTATTAATATTTTACTAACAGGTGATTGGTCTAGTGGAAGTGACTAGTTACTACAAAGTAGCGAATTCCTGTTGACAGAGGTTCCCACTTAAGGCATTCAGCGCGCCTCAAGGGAATTAAATACTTGATAAACCAAAAAAAAAAGTGTCAATATCTTATACTAACATTCTTTGTAGCTTGGTTTAATAATTTTATGGCTAGCGATATTGTCAAATCACATTATATTATAGTAAGAGCAATTTTTAAAAAAAGATTAATTTGCCCTTGTTGACTTCTTAGTCATTAATTACAAACAATCATTTATTCCCTTACCAAAATTAGCTTTTAATATTGTCCAGAAACTTCATTCACATTTCTGTTTTTAATTACCAATATATATATATACTTGCAACTATAACATATTAATTTATTCGCGTATTGTTAAATTATAAGTTTACATACTTGTGAACATTCATAGGATTTGGATTTTGGGCCAATCGTAATGAAAATATAAAATAATTTTTATTTCAACACATTTCTTTAATTTAGAATTTTTTCATATTTGTTTTCCAATAATAAATGAAAAGTTCTCAACAAAGTTTCGAATATTTAAGTGACAGAAATATGTCAATTTTTTTTTTGAAATTTGGTCCATGGTTACAGTATTAAATTTAACTATTCGGTTGATTAATTTTTGTTTTTTTTTGCACTTTGCACCCCCAAAATAGAAAAAAGGCCACTTTGCACCCTCAAAAATTCAAAATAGCACTTAACACCCTCAAATTAACAATAGCCCAATAATTTGCTCCTCCTCATTTTTTTCAGTATAATTGACCAAACTAGTCAACGATGTCATTGCCAAATTGGGTAACTTAATTTTCATTCTTTTCCAAATTCAATAGAATAATTATTTTCTCTCTAAAACAATAGTCACGTGAGATAACCATGATATTTGAGGCAATTTGGGTAACTCTAGCTAAAAAAGATGGAAAGAAGGTAGAAAATGATGAATTATATAATTGCTCTGGTAGAGAATATTGAGATGAAACATGTTCAATTTTTTGGACTTAACTCTGACTGAATGTTGCTGAAATAAGTACATCTTGATAATAAATTCAGAAATGAAAAATGAGAGAGAAGCAAATCACATCTTGTTAGACTTTAAGAAAATAAAATGAGCATTTTAGGTTTTAAGATTTGATGATTTTAGAGAAGAATGAAATCTGGGTTATCCATATTGCCTCTGACATTGTTAAGAAGGTGCAAATTATTGGGTTATTCTTAATTCGAGAGTGCTAAGTGCTATTTTTGAGTTTTGAGGGTGCAAAGTGCAAAAAATCCTTAATTTTTTTAATTGGAAAAAAGTATCTCTTATATATACACTACTAAATATATTATGTTTTATGCTAAACTTGAAAAAAAAAAGGTTCGGATTTTTAGTTCCTGAATTTCTGTTTCATTCGAATGTCTTTGGTTGAATCATGCTGCAAGATGTATAATGACAAAAAAAAAAAAAAAAAAAAAAAAAAAAACCTAAAAAAAAAAAAAACAAAGAAAAGAATTTCTATGAAGGTTTTGAAGAAAATTGGGCATATCATGTGGTCCTAGCTATTTGACTTCAAAATCATAGTATAGTGTTTCCCAGGAAAAAAATCTAAATTATGGGCAACAAAATTGTTTCCCAAATTGTTGGAAAAACAAGTGTAGGTAATAAAAGCATGTTGTAATTTACATTGTTTAGAACTAAATTTTATAACAATGAATTATGTATTTACTTTTATTAGAAAAGTGCACATGCGATGCATAAACAACTCAAAAAATAACATTCATAGTATATTTAAAAATTATTTTATTATATGATGCAATTAATATATGAAACTAATCAATCACGTGCAAATCGTGTACGTTTTTTCAGATATATTTAAAATAGAAGGGGAAAAAAAATAAAATGTCTATCTTATCAAAGGATGGAACCTAAGACCTTCAACAACATAAACGAATAGCATACCAACAAGCTACATGCTATTTATCAAAAAAAAAAAAAAAAAGGTTAAATGCTATATTATGCTAACAAATGTGTATATATATTGTTAGAATTCACCACATGGATTGAGCTAAGTCCACTTACATGGCTTGGGCCTTACTCAATCTCAAAAGCTAGCTTGTAAGATGAGAATTGTCCATGATCTTATAAGGTGGACTTAACTATTGTTTTCAAATAATGTGGGACATTTAGTCTCAATACTCCTCATTCACACATGGGCGGGCTGAATGTGTGGGAGAAGCAAGCCCAACACGTGATATATTAATGCCCAACATTTGCAAATTATTGACATGTGCTCACTTCAACCTGGGACTCTGATACGATGTTAAAATTCACTACATGGATTGAGCTAAGTCCACTTACATGGCTTGAGCCTAACTCAACCTTAAAAGCTAGCTTGTAAGGTGAGGATTGTCCAAGACCTTATAAGGTGGACTTAACTATTGTTTTCAACCAATGTGGGATATTTAGTTTCAATATATATATTGATATATTTTTTTCCCAAGGGTTTAATCCCTTTCGAGGTGCGTCAGACACATTAAGTGAGAACCTCTCCCAACAAGATTCAAACTTGAATTCGCTACTTTGTAGCGACTAGTCTCTTCCTCTAGACCAATCACTTGTTGGTGTATATATATATATTGATATTATAACTTTTTGAGGGGACATCTATTTTCCTGATAAATACCCCTTCAACCTCATTCTCGTCATTCACGATCAATACATTACTCCATCCATTTCAAAATACATGTCGTTTAAGGTTGTTGCACACAGATTAATGACACTTTTAATTACCTAGGAGAATAAAAATCTTATAGTGCAAAACTACCCTTGGAATTAAATAAAAAAAATATGTAACTTTTCATGTTGTCTTTAATAAGAAAGGGCAAAATTGTCAAAAGAGAATTTAAGTTTCTCTTGGAATTCTAAAACGACATGTATTTTGAATTTTTTTTGTTCGACATGTATTTTGAAATGAAGATTGAAGGGAGTAATGAAATATCTGCCCACCTACTCTCTGGAAATTTTCGAGAGCCCAATATTTGTCAGCTATGTTGCGCACCCCCCCACCCCTCGTCCGCTGCCTACTTGATAATCACCTGTTTATACCTCTCGATATCATTATGCTTTTTTTACAATGTTAATATATGTTTTAAGCACCCAAAAGATTATCTTGGATGTCTCTTAGCCTAGGATGATGTGCGTTTATGATTTTAGGTTTAGATCATTATATGGAATGAACCATGACGAGACTATTCAATTGGACCCAATCGAAAAAAAGAAAACATCAAAATTCAAATGTACTATCACCAAAGATGTACCTCCAATTTTATGTAAATGAAAAAATTGACAAAATTAATAATGGCTACTCAGCTATCGTACCGCTTTTATTGGTCGACAATGGTGAAAGTCACGTCGAGTCTAGTACGTATAATGATCAACACTTCATTTCGGGCTCCAAGTATTTCTTCAAAACCTGCTTCAACGGGCTTAATGCTTTGTCAGGTTTGTTTTGTTTTTCTCTACCAACAAACTACATTGGATGTTTATCATAATTTTATTGTTTCAACACAATATTATCAATTTTAAAGTGCTATATACAATTACAAATCATTTTTAAAAGTATTGAATTTTTATAACTATGTTAATTAAATTTTATGCTATAAGTTATGAATAATCATTAAAACATGTAACGCAATTAACTCAAAATGTTATACATATAATAAAATCATAACATAAACAACATTTCGTAAATATTTGCATAATTAAACAACATTACAAATTGATAAAGAAAAAACAACATTACAAAACGAAATAATTTTAACTCATACAAAACATCTCACTCATCATCGTCATCATCACCTATTTGGCTACTTGTTTCCCACAAGTGTGCAACCAATCTTCTTCTTAGTTCATTGTGCTCTCCTTGATTTATCAAATCCCGATGTCGACCAAGAAAATTCTTATACATCTTATTATTTCAATTTCGTATTATTTCTAGTTACGTTTATTATTTTTTTATGTTGTTTAATTAACTATGTGTTTCATTAAGAAGTTTGTCGTCATGTATTTTATTTTCATGTATTATTTAGGTTTAATATTATAAATTTAGCTTATTGTCGTTTTATTAACAATGTATTTCATTAAAGGATTTGTTGTCGATTATTTTATTTTAATTATTTATGATAATTAGTGTATTTATTTGATAAAAATCAATAATTAATTGATAATTATACCTAAAAATATATAATTACTTAACAATAATGTAAAGAATATTTATATTTATTTTTATTAACAATATTTGTTTTATTAATAATAATTAGTGTATTTAGTTAATAAAAGCTGATAAATTATTTAAAATATAGTTAAATATATGTAAATTAATTAACAATATTTTAATAATAAATAACATGTCAATAAGTTGATAATCACGTAATTAGATGCTAATTAATTAAATAGGGACAATTACACAAAATCCTATTTCTTTTCCTATATTTGGTGATAAATATAGGATTTTGTGTAAAAAATGGTGAAATTGTGGAAGGGTGGAAGATGCAAATTCCTTCACCAAAAAATTTGGTGTAAAAATAGGATTTGGTTAAATGGTGGTTGACCACCATGGGAGGCTAAAAGAAAATCTCTATATTTTTTGGTGTTATGGTAATTTAGTGATTTAGGGTGGGAGGCTAAGAACATCTAAATTAGGTGAAAAAAAATAGGATTTGGTGCACCAAGGGAGATGCTCTAACTCTACCAAAGCCCCAATTAAAACCCAAATCTTCTCCTAACTCCCAACATCTCCAAACCCAAATCTTCAATCCAAACGATTTATCTTTTCTTGAGCTCTCGGCCCTTCCCAATCAACTTGAAAATTATATTAGGGATGTTCGATCAAGTGATGATTTTTCTAGCTTGAAAGAGATTGGTAATCTTGCTAAGATAATAGTTGCAACTAAAAGGCATGTCGCATTATCGTTGTTTTACAAATTTGTGACATTGACGTTTATTCTACTTGTTGCAACTGCATCAGTGAAGAGAGCTTTTCCGACTATATATGAAGATAGTAAATAATCAACTTTGCGATCAATGACTAAATGATAGGCTAGTTGTCTTTATAGAATCGACTTTGTAATACATAGATATTTTGGGACTGTAACGGGGTATCATATGTAATTAAAGTATCTCGTGGGGGTTATTCTTGTCAAACTCCACCTCCCCGTTTTTGTATTGCGTTATATATTTTCTCGTGAATAATATAAGCTTTAAGCTTGACTCTTTAATTGGAATTTCTTTTTTGGGTACTATTTTAGCCCCCGACCAAAATCTTGTATCCGCCTTTGGCAATACTCCATTTCAATGAAGGAGATAAACGCTAAGGGGCCTGTTTGTTTGGTGTTTGGTAAAATAGTTTGGGAGAGTAAGGGATGTTTGTGAAATAATCTCGATTTGCGTAATGTTGTTTATTTGACTTTTTAATGAATGGTTTGAGAAATAAAGTAGATGTAGGTTTTTTTGGAAGAGTTAGGTTATAGGTGTAAAATATGTAAGATTTTATATCAAATCATATTTATTATGTGAGATAAATTGTGTAAAATATATGTTACTTTATATCAAATTATAGTAGAGTTTATTTATATTTTGTTTAGAAATAAGAAAATTGTTGTTTGTTTGGCTTTTGAGAGAGTAATTTGAGAAAGTTGAGAGATGAAAAATTTATTTTACAAAATAGAGAACATGTTTGTTTGGTATTTCTCAAACACGAAATAATTTTAAGAAACGCCAAACAAACATGCCCTAATTATTTGCTTTCAAAGGTAGATAATATACTGTTTTATTTTCGTATGATAAAAAATTAAATTACTCGACAAAACATATAAAAAAAATTATGCAACAAATCCTTTTGGAATATGATAAGACAGATCTGGATCTGATAAAAGATCTGATAATAATAAATGGACGAAGATATTGGGGTACCTTCGTCTGATCCGAAAGTCCGTTTGACTGACCAAAAATCATGTAGATTTACCCAAAAAAAAAAAGGTTTCTTTCTTCTTTGAATAATTTAAGCCTACACATGATTCTTCCTTTCCCACTTTCTAGAAATATTGCTAGGATTTAATGGAATTGACGTTACAAAAGTCAAATATCAACCAAAAAAATATAATTTATAATGTAATAATTTATGATAAATATATAGTTTAAAAAATATCTGCAACTGTTGAGTTTCATGAATAATTATATATCAAATTTGGTTTGACTGAACCAATTTAATCGTAATGTAAGTATAATTTATGTTTTTTGAATTGGTTGTGTATTATATTTAATTTCAAATTAAATGTATTGCACTTGCAAGTTGAATGCTTTCGGCTCGACTATATTCGATTTGGGCAATAATTACTCGAGTTTTGGCTCATAATATTTGACCAATTTTGAAATGTTGGATGGTTGAAAAATTAGAAGAAAATAAAGGCTTGGAATAATCATTTAACAGTTTGAGTTTGGTTTGACGTTGGCGATAGATTACAAAAGTTATTGGAAAAATCGAAAGAAAATAATATTATTACCTCATTGAAAAATCTTCGCCCATATTTGACAATGACTTGTGCAATTGTATAGAGGAGAATTCAAAACATGGGAAAATTGCACTTTTAATTTTACATGATTGGACCTTCATTTTTTTTATATGATTACATCGTTACATCAACATTAATAAATCAAAAATTAAAAATTTCAAACTAACATACTTTACAAAGAATAATTATAAAATAATATATAATTTAATATTTATCTTACAAAATTATTAGATTGTATATATTAAGCTTTAAATTATATTTCGAATTATTGAATTACAAAACAACTAAGTTGAGCCCTCGGGTTTAGATATTATACGATTGACCTATTAGAATTTGATTTGACGAAGTTAAGGACCATTGTTTGTCATCTTAAAGTTTTAATATTTTTTTGCTAATAATTTTAAAGATAGGACTCCTCAAAAAGTGTATATCTAGTTTCACCAAATTTCAGGGGGTTTAGGTGCAATTATCCCTAAAATAAATAAAATCATCCTATATATAAAAGTAGACAAGAAAGGGTACTCAACCACTCACCTTCATATTAATTATCTTGAAATTAAATAATTCAACCTTTATATTATATCAACAATGGAAGAATCCGACCATATTGTAAAGCTATATGGCACTTGGGGAAGCCCATTTGTGCATAGAGTGATCTGGGCTTTAAAGCTAAAGGGTGTGGAATATGAATACATTGAAGAAGACCTCTCCAATAAAAGTTCATCTCTTTTAGAGTACAACCCGGTTCATAAGGAGGTTCCGGTTCTGGTTCATAACGGCAAACCGGTGGTTGACTCGATAGTGATTCTAGAATACATTGAAGAGACGTGGCCTCATCGCTACCCTTTGTTGCCTGCTGATTCTTATGACAGGGCTCTGGCTCGATTTTGGATTGATTTTGGACAGCAGAAGGTAAATAACTAAATACTGAATTGATTTGATAGAAATTTTAATATTTAGTACGTGCTATTTGATATTTAATTAATTGTGGAATTAGTTTGCGGAAAACCATTGTTTCTTCTTTTATCTTGAGCTTTAGTTTAGAATTTTAGATGAATCCAAGAATGATCAGCCTGTTTGGTTGAGTTCTGACCCGGTTTCGTGGGTCTCGCGAAATTGAGCATACACGTGAAATCGGGTTAGAACTCTTGCAAATGGAATTTGACAAAATTTATGAGACTTGATTTAATTTCTACCACCTAATTTTTTTCTTCCAAATTCTATAAAAAAAATATTGATTTGATATTTAATATTTACTTTGTTTTTAAAACTCCAATATTTAAACTCAGTCATCCAAGAAGGTTTTAACTTTTTAATAACTACTAAATCCATAACCCAAAATATAATCAAATATGATCTAAAGTTTCTAAAAAACTATTTTTCTACAATCGAAATCGAAATTCGCGAGACTGGATCAAAACTCTTCCAAATAGAATTGATATTTTTTGACCAAATCAAGTGGGGTTCAGGTGAACAGGAAGTCTTTGTTTAATTATTATCATTAAGAAAAAATAAAGCTTTTTTTTTTGTTTAAAGTTGAAAGTTGAATTAAATGGCCGACAAGACGACAATGATATAGTCATCCATTTCTCTTACGGTATATTTTACTAGTTACCCCTGATGAAAGATTTATTGGGTTCAGTTAATCCACATCATAAATAAATTAACCCCCAGCTCAACTCATTACTATTGATTTTGTCTAACGGGATTGAGCCATCAACAATTTTGTTACCTTTAATTTATGTAATCACACTTTTGGTCTTAGTACTTTAAAATATTTTATACTTTTGGTCATATATTTCATGAAATTGCACTTTTAGTTCGAAACTACATAAAATATTCGTACATTTTGTACCATAGTATAATTTAAGTTTAATACTTTTATTACCATAAAACTTTGTCACTTTTGGTCCCAATGTATTTAGGTGACGAAATAAAATATGCAAAACATTTTTAAAATCGCGACAAGAAATATAGTCCTATAAAATGATTCGATTTGGTGATTCCACATGCAGCGTCCTACGGTCCACGCATTCTGTGGATCTTCGAAAGAGAACAATGAAAAAAGGGGTGAAAAAATGTTGGAAACTCTAAAAATAATTCAAGATCAAGCTCTAGGCGATAAGAAATTCTTTGGTGGCGATTCAATTGGAATGGCCGACTTGTACTTCGGGTGGTATGTACAATGGTTTCCATGTTTTGAACAACTTGCGGGTCTACAGGTTCTGAACCCAAGCAATCTGCCTAAATTGCATAAATGGGCCATGAATTTTAAACAAGAGCCTGTCATTAAGGAAACTTTATATGACAGCAAGAAATTGTTGCTACATTTAGAAGGTATACGGAAAAAAAGATATATGGCCGCCCAAGCACGAGTTCTTTGACTTTTATTAAAAGCGTATTTTATTTTCTTGTTTTGTTTACTTGATTGTGTTTGAATAAATTATACTTAGAAAACTTGGATGTTTTCTTTTCCTTTTTTCCCCCCAATTTAGTTCATGTTAATCTAAGAGTTTGTTATGTTTTGGACAATGCTTAATTGTTGTTTTGACAAGAAATTTTGAATTTTCTTGAAATTATTGAATTCTGTTTATGTTTTTATTTAAACTGGGGATATTATCGAAAGTAATTATTAAAATGGAGCAAAAGATAAAAACACTCCTATGCTTTGTATAACTCCTAAAAAAATTTCGTGTTATTTTAACTCCCAAAACCCTCCATGTGTTTAGTTTTAAATACCACAGTCAACCCAAGTATAATTTTACTTTTGATTTTTGGTGGAATGACAAGATTACCCCCATGTGTTTGTTTTTTTTTAAATTTATTTATTCTTTTGGAAAAATTAAGTATATACTACTTGGGTCGAGTGTGGTATTTAAAACCAAACACAGGGGGATTTTAGGGATTTAAAATGACACATGGGATTTTTATAGGGAGTTAGACAAAGCATAGGGGGTGCTTTTATCTTATGATATCTAGGGTAAAATTGTCATATCAAAAGCAAAATGTGAACAAATACTTGCAATTTTGGCGTTTGAAACACACTCTCTTTTCTAGGGGTGTATTTGGCACTTACTTGAGATCACAGGGAGATTTTTGGGAGTTAAAATAACACATGATATTTTTTGAGAGTTAGACAAAGCATAGAGGATGTTTTTGTCTTTCGTTCTTATTAAATGTGTCCTTAAAGTCATAAACTTTAACACAAAATAAATTATTAATTCTGAAAATCAGACCAAATTGTTTAGTTTTCAAATTGATTCAAGCTCAACTCAATAAATTAGGGCCTGTTTGTTTGGCCTTTGGGAGAGTGGTTTGGGAAAGTGGTAGAGGTTTGAGAAATAATCTCGATTTGCGTAATGCTGTTTGTTTGGGTTTTGTGAGAGTGGTTTGGGAAATAATGAAGATGTATGTTATTTTGGTAGGTTTAGGTTGTAGGGAGTTAGTTAATTAGGTGTAAGATAGTGTAAGACTTTATGTCATATCAGTTAGTTATATATAATTTAATTTATTGGTTTATATATATTATATGTAATATATGTTGTAAATAATATTTTATAATTAATTATTTATGCTTTCTAAAATAATAAAAAATATTACTACTTAATTTTAATTTTTTCGATTTTTTTTTAATAAAATGTTATAATAAAATCCTTTTAATTATTTTATCTCACCGACAAATCAATTCAAATGACATATTAAATTTGCTAGGAATTACACAATATCCTTAAAATATTATGACATAAACCTAATAGTTATTACACAATATCCAGATTAATCTACGAACGAAAATAACATATTAAGTTGTCTTCATATTGTCTAGCATAATAAAAATTAACGGCAATTTTACAATGAATGTGACTAATTCCACGAAGGTGGGCTTGGACCAGTAGGGTTATTCGACCCATCATGACTGTTATTCCCTCCACGGCGGGCCAACCGCCTCCGAGCCAACAACGATGCACGCTCCGAGTTGTCAACGGGACCAATGTGTGATGAAGCATCACTAATGGAATATATTGGCATCGAGTTTTCATGTATGGAAAGCGCATCGTTCGAATAAGATGTCTGGCTCGAGACGTCATAAATTATTGCTCCTCTCGGGATACGACAATGAAGAACCGGAGAATCCGAGTTCAAACTTTTGGAGAGCTCTATGACGACAGTCTCATCATACTCAGTACCACCAAAGACAGTTTTCATCCTTTCATAGTGGTCCTCAGAAGAGCTAAAATAGCGCTCACATCCAGGAATATCCAGCAAATAAATACACAAGTTGTTCCAAGTCGACATATTATAATAGTAACAATATAATTACGAAAATATTTTGGCTATTGTTACTTACCGCGGCAGCTAATGGACGAATATGATAGGGGATGGTGACCATTTCAGGCCCACCAATTTCTATGACGCCTTCATAGTTTCGCAACTTTGTAAATGTGTTAAAACGATTCACAAGGTCATCAAAACATGTACGTAGGGACGACTTGAGTATTGGTCTTCCGTCAAAACTTTCCATAAACATGAAAATTCGATAATGTCACCGTGTGCCGCTCGCGTCATCGGTAGGCCAGCCGCAATATACTCTCGAAGCCCGAAAAACACGCGAAACTCCTCGCGAATAGTCCATGGTGCATTAGCGAATGCTTCGGAGATTGTTCTCTGCCTTGGTGCCATTTCTATTACAGTTATTAGTTAGAATAATTTATATATCTAAAAACAAAAATAAATTTAAAATATATATAATATTAATTCTTATAATTTAACATAATCTTCATAAAGTAGATTACGCAAAATTAATCAACTGAAATTAAAGTGCGTGTTCGACAGATTACCATAATTCAAAATAAAATGATACATTCAAAATTTATAATAGATAAAATGATTCATCCAAATAAATCTAAGCGGTATAATCATTCCACATGGTTTCCGCTATTGCATCTCTTATATCACCCATTAGCTGTATTTCATCATTAGTCGCATTTAACCGACTTTCTCCGGTTAACCCCATTTCTAATTCAAGATCATCGTCATGATAACAGAAAAGCTCACCATCCACGACAAATTTGCAAATAAAGTTGTGGATCGCACAACACGCGATTATAATATCGATTTGCGTAGTCATAGAAAAGTGTGGCATTGGACCGCGCAATATTGGAAATCTCATTTTCAGTATACCAAAGCTCCGTTCAATTGCATTACGAAGTTTGACATGCATCTTAATTTTTATTTATTAGTTATTTTCAATTAAGAATTTATAAAAGTTGGTTTAAGTTAGGAATTGTAAGTTAAATTAGTCTATGGGACATATTTTACTCATTGCAAAATTTGTATAGATGATTTTGGTTATAGATTTTTTTTTTTAACAAGATTCATCTATAAATAAAATTATGAGCAACATACTTTTGTGTTAATTTTTAAAAGCCGAAATTGTATTTCTCGATACCTATTGGTTTACTATTTATAAAAGTTTTAACATCATGAAATCTCCATATCTTATATAAAAACATTTGTTTAATCTATTATTTCTTTAGGTAGTTTTTATTTTGAAGAATGAATGCGTGTAGTGACTAAAAAAAATGTGATTTCATTGATTTGTTTTTCTTTTCTGTTATTATTATTGCTGCAAATTGGAGATTAAATTATGAATATTATTCCTAAAATATTGGTTGAGAGTGACAATTAATACTAAATCATATCGAATATGGACCTAATTCCGATTAAAATCCTCCCATTCACAAACCTATTTAATAACATTTTACATGAATATGATTTTAGATGAATTTGAACATTCATTTCATTACACTATACCAAATTAAGACAATGTCCATGTTATTTTTTATGCTTTTGTTTATTGATTGAAGTAAATCTATAGTTATAATTTGAAAGATTGCGAATTTATGTAAAATACAATAAAGTAACATAAATAAAATAGTGAGACTAAAACATAATAAATTCAAATTCTAATAATTTGAATTCAAATTCAAAATTCTTACATATTATACAACAATCTATATATCCACTAATGATCAAAGTTATACCAGAAAACCAATATAAAATCCATACACTTTAACAAAACAATTTGAAATATACAATCACATATGTAACAAAAATATTTTAAATAGACGTGGCGTGAGCACCTTAAATACCGACTCACTTATTACGTGATATCGTGTAATGCCCTAAAAATTTCGAACCCTTTTGATTGGATTTTTAATCTAAATTTATGTGCTACTTTTTATTTTAAAATTTAAGCATTAATTTTGATTTAAAATATACAATTTAATTAAATCTTGTGACCTTATGAACTTTGAAATAGTTTAAAAACATATAAGTTACTTTAATTTTATAATAAAACCTTTTTGAAATTTTTGCGGGCTTCGATGCACAAAAAAATTATTTTAAGGGCTGAAATGTAAGTTTTCAAAACTTTAAGGGGCAAAGTAAAAATTTGAACCAAGTTGCAGATTTTCTGCAGGAGAGTAATTATTTTCTCTCCTTTCACACTCTTTATGTTGCAAAGCATGGTCTTGGGTGGAGAAATTGTTCTACCCAATGTATAAGCATGATGTCTCACTCTCTTCCCAATGTGTATATACTTGTTATATACACTTAAGATCAGATTTTTATCCTCTCGATTATCTCAATTACACACACATTATATAGTATAAAGAAAATAAGAGAGGGGAAATAAACAACACACTAGAAAGATAAAATTTTCGGATATACACTATACAACCTCGGTTTTTCACTCATTACGTCTTCGCCACCGTTGGATCCTGACCAAATTTTATTTGATGGTCCTACACTCATGGGGCTACATATTGACCGTTCGGATAATCGTTTGTAGGTTCCCAAGTGAATCGAAAGTCTTTAGAAGTTGGTGAAAAGTAAGAATTTGAGGGCTTTTATTATGAACCACCACCGGAGCCGCCACCACTGCCACCGGAGCCGCCACCACCACCTTCGGATGTCTGAAAATGAAGAGAGCTTCATCCCCTTCGTTGCCTTGGGTAAATATCCGCCTATGCTTGTGTTCTTTAATTGATTGGATTTTATTTTTGTCCTAGTTTAAAGTGTTCTTTTAAAGAAAGAAAATGGAGAAAAACATAAATGCTTTCGAGGATAAATTGAATCTATGTTATTATAGTGTAAAGTAAACTTTATTTTCGAATTTGTTATGGATTTTCATGTGATTTATTTAAAGAATTAAAATCTTGTGTTCATTTGCACAAAACTTGAATATTGAAGAAATTTTGTTTATCCATTGTAGCTTTTGTGGAAAGTTCTTAAGCATATATTTAATATTATATTTTTAATGTGGTTTTGCTTGAGTTTAAATAAATGTTGCTTAGATATTTGGATCTTGATTTGTTTTTGTAAGAAAGTTGATGTTTTTAATTTTTCAAAACTTTGGGGGTATTTTTGAAAGGTTTTAAAAGTTGTAGGGTTAGGGCTGCGATTTTTTTTTGGGAGTAAAAATGGACCTAAAATCTCTGTTTTTATTTGATATTTGGTATGAGTTTACTTGAAAAATTATTGTTTTAAAGTTGCTCCGAGTTTGTTTGCAAAAAGGGAGTTTTTGAAACTTTTGGGGTTATTTTTGTAAATCTGAAAATAAGGGGGCAAAGGCGCTGTTTTATCGCTGTTTTTACATAGTTACCTTTATAAACCCTTGATTAATTTATTTGAAGTAGTGCTTTGTTCACTTTCGTTTTAAGATTGAAAATTTGTAAATTTTTCCTAAGAAAATTTATGATTAAAGAACTATTTGTTTCTCCTTGTTAGTTTGGTGGAAACTTATTAAAACTTGTTTTTAATCTCAGTTTTTATATTAAAAGTTTGCTTAAATATATTTAAATATTGCTTAGATGTTTGGATTTTGAATTA
This sequence comes from Penstemon davidsonii, assembly GCA_034814905.1. Taxonomy (NCBI): domain Eukaryota; kingdom Viridiplantae; phylum Streptophyta; class Magnoliopsida; order Lamiales; family Plantaginaceae; genus Penstemon; species Penstemon davidsonii. The sequence continues at coordinate 15,477,780 of JAYDYQ010002688.1, forward strand.
TTTTGCAAGAAAGTCGATTTTCTTACGATTTCAAAACTACGAGGGTGTATTTAGAATATTTTAAAACTTGAGGGGTTTTAGAGATTTGACTTTGGAGTATTAATTTTCAGTTCTTGTTTTATTTTTGATATGAGTTTATTTAAAAATCATTTGATTTAAAGTTTGTTCCAATTTTTCGCAAAAATGGATGTTTTTAAAAGTTTAGGGGTCGTTTAGTAAATCTGAAAAATGAAAGGAAAAATGTGTTGTTTTGGCGCTGATTTTATGTAACTAATATTCGAGTTTTAAAAAATCTTAAAGCTTAAAAATTATTTCTTTAAATGGAGTTTAAGTCGTAAGTTATAAGTTCTTGTGTGCGATGTGTTAGTTATGTTTAATTAAGGTTGTTAGATATTCTAAGTCGTATACGTACTTGCTCAGGTTTCGGATACGCTTCATTTGTGGAATTTTAGTCGCTATACTAAGCGACAAAGGTGAGCATTATGTGTTGAATTTGTATGTCGGTCCGATGTGCTAGTAGATCGAGTCCAAACATTTACTTATGCTCTTAATAATCAAAGCATGTGTTATATTCTATTTTTCTTGCATGTTGTCACGAATAAAATTGGACTTGTTAGGTCGACATTACTCGCACAAAATCCTTAGTATATCAACATGATAACCCCAATGCATGCTACATCCAAATCTACTAGTTGTGAATATATTTTACGAAATTATCATGATACCCAAAATTTCATCTGATAAGTTATTAAATGTTGATAATATGTTAAATATGTTTGATATGTTATGTTTCCGTTTGTGTGGGCCCGTTTTGATTGGTATATGGACCCGATGCCAATCTGGATGGCAAGGGCCGGCAGGATTGTCACGGTTACCCATAGGCCTGGCCTTACAATCCAAGTGGGGAGGAACACTTGGGGAGTAAGGACGAACTTAGGCAAAGACATGTCGATGCACTTTAATAGTAAGGTCGCTCCTTACTTGGTGTGTTTGGATGGACATCAGACTAAGGATGGAGGGTAAGTGGAGGACGGCATCAACATATTCTTGGTTATGTGAACTCCGTGTTTCTCCGGTCTTGAATATATGCTTAATTTGCTTAAGAACATGCTCACGTTATATAATATGTTGCATCTACGCATCACCGTGCAAATTTGTACCACAGCCTCACTAAGTTGGACGATCAACTTATGTGTTCCATATGTTTCATTCTTTTCAGTTTCAGGTGTTCTGGAAAACAATAGTCGGGTTGCGGTTAGGTCATCACGGTTGCGGTCCCACCCTAGTATTTGGGAGAGTAGTTATATTTTATTGTTGATTTATATTCTTTTTGATTTTGTTTAAAACCTTTGCTTACAATATTTGAATTGTTAAAGTTGATTTATATTTTCATAAAAGTGACAAGATTTCATAAATTATTTTTATCTCCCTCGGTTGATTTTGTTCAAATATTTTGATATGTTGTGATTAAATGTTGCCGCTTTAAACCTCTACTATGAATATTGATTTTATTTTTTTTCATCAAAAAACTTAGTAATTTAAATTGTTCTTATCTTGTTTTAAACCGCTTCCGCTTTAGACTTTTAATTTATCATTTCTGTTTTTCAAAAAAAAAAAAAAAAGAGTCAATATTTTAACATTTTCCTTAAATAAAAATTTGACAGAGTATTATTCGATGGACCCGCAGAGCCAGGCCATCACATATCATGTTCAATTGCATTCCGAAACAAAAATAAATAAGAACCGTGAAAATCTAATACGACCATGGGGGAATGACTTACTTACTCAATCTTGTTGAGTAAACCCCAAGCATGGCAGTAAACTATGTAATATCCTACTATAAAAATTGTCAACAATTCAAAAAAAAAACCCAAGTTATATCAGTTTACAGAAATTTCCAGCAAACAATTTCAGATATATATACAGAAATTGACAACAATTAAAAAAAAACCCAAGTTAACCATTTTAACTCATATACACATATTTTTCCGAAAATTTGATTGAACTTACAAACTCCATATGATGTAGACTATCTTTATAACAAACTCATATACACATAAACCAATAATGCTTGAATTATGACAACACTTTCCCTGCCTAAGATGTAAAAGACTATCTTTGTAACAAACTCCATCAAAAAAGATATAAAGCAAGGAAAGATCAACAACATAACTAACTTTGATTGAACTTACAAAAACTTAATTATGCAATAATGACTTTTTTCATTCAGTATGTCCAAATAAAGAAGTTTTAAGGCAAAAACTACCACACTCAAGTAGAAAAATCTGATTAAGGAACTTTCCCCCCAAAAAATGAAAGAAATAGATATAGCATCATTTAAAGTTGAACTGAAAACAATATGAAAAACATATGGAAATTATTTTTACCAATATCAAAATCATCATAATCCTAAAAAAATCCAAACCCTTTTGTTGTTACTTTTAAGGTAAATCACTGGCTCAAATTTCAGATCCCAAACTTCATAATTAAGCTAAAAGGAGTACTGTTAACTAGGAAAATCAATCCCAAACTTATATACACAATTCAGAAAATCAATCCCAAATTTATATACACAATTCATAAAATCAATCCTCTTATACTTAGGAAAATCAATCCCAAACTTATATACACAATTCAGATCCCAAACTTTTAAGGTACTTAACTACTGTAAACTAGGAAAATAATCCTCTTATACTTATATACACAATTCAGAAAACATAACTAAAGAATCGGTGTTCAGTCACGCATGCATTACCAATTTCCAGCAAACAATTTCAGCCCCACAATATCCTCAAAAAATGAAACGGCAACAACAATTTCAGCAGTCATATATACACAAAACACCAAATCGATTGCAAATAAAGAAAAACAGAAGCCCAAAAATTGAAGAGTACCTTTAGTTTCCCTCGCGGTGGTGACGACGACCACTCACTTGAGTCACACACAGATCCACAGGGCCCCTCCGTCGTGCTTGTGTGCAAAAAAAAAAAACCTAATTTAATTGCCAACCGAAAATCAATAAGTAGTGTTGTGTGAATATTTCAAGCACAAATCCATAACATATATAGACACAAAACCAGAGCATTCACGGGGGAAGGGGGAATAAGTGATTGAAGTGAAATCACGAAATTAAAGCCCATGTGAAGCCCATAAAATAGCTCAGATGCATTGTTCAGTCCGTGAAGTAGCACAGAGAGAGGTCTCGAGAAGATAGTGGAGAAAAGGCTGTAAATCAGAGTCTGGAGAGAGAGAGAGAGGTTTCGAGAAGATGAAAGGGGAGAGAAGAGAGAGGAGAGAGGAAAAAAGGAGAAAAAAGAGGCTGTCGATTGTTGACTGAGTAGGATAGGTTTAATTAGAAATTGGGCTACTAGCCCACTTGCTTTGGGAAATATTCTTCCAGAGACAATTATTTGGGAAAATCTTGGGCTTGTTTGTCTCGCTTCTCGGAAATGAGAAATAATTTTTTAAGATGCGAGACAACCAGGCCCTTAAAATTTGTCAAAATATATGTAAAAATATTAAATTATTCGACACACAGCTCGAGATCATTAATCAAAAGCATTTTCAAGCTAGATTCATTAACAATCAAATCAAAGTCAACTTGAACTATATTTACCCTCCTATTTAAAACGGATAATTCTTTTTACTCTATAATATAAATAGCATCATCATATATATAATCCTCTCACGTGTGGTGGTCATTTGTAAGTAATTGCTTTCCGGCATTCTCTCTCCCCAAGTTCTTCGGAGATCCGATATCATAAATTTTCAACCCAGATTCTTCCGAAGGTAAAAAGCTTAATTACGAGATATTTAATCTAATCGGTCCTCGATCGTCAAATATTAATTGCTTTTACAGTTAATTGGTGTGTAGAAAATGGAGATTGACGAAATATTTGGGGAATCAAAACGGCCAAAAATTCCTACAAAGAGCGCTATCTACGTCTGGGGTTACAACCAGTCGGGTCAAACGGGTCGGAGGGACAAAGAAGGAAATTTGCGTATACCGAGGCAGCTGCCGCCGGACCTCTTCGGCTGTCCCGCCGCCGGAGGGAACTCACGGTGGCTCGATATTGCTTGCGGTCGGGAGCACACTGCTGCCGTAGCCTCCGATGGCTCGCTCTTCACTTGGGGTAATAAATTATGTTTTCCTGAATTTTAATCATTACTTATTCATCCCTAATTGCGGATTTTGTAATGGCATTTCACATTAATTTTATTTATTATAGTCCAGCATTCGTTTCTGATTAATTAAATTATTTGGGGAATGTGAAGGCCTAAATTTGGAATTGTGATTGAAGAGTAGAATTGGTAGGGAAGGGGAAAGAAAAAGTGTAGATAGGGTTATATGTGATTCTCTTGCATGGTTATTATAATTGAGAAACTTACTAGCTTTATTTTTTTGTTAAATTGAAGAACAAAATTAGGGATTGGAAAGATGAGATTAACGCCACATGTTGCTGGATCTTTGATTGGGTTCAATGTAATTAAGTATACCCCCTAAGTAATATCCACGAGAATTATGTCATGTTCTTAAATAGGAATATTTTTTTTGTCGAAATTCTGAGCTAATAGGAATTTTACTGCTATTAAGTTTGCAAAGTCCATCTTTCTTTATTTACATGCCTCCATAGTGCATTTATCCCTCGTCTATTCTAAGAAGATTGTTTTATCCCTGTTCTGAATTTTGTCATGATCACCTCTCTATGAGGTGTATCAGTGTAACTCTTCTGCTCTGTACTTTCAACGCAGATTTGTTAAGCAAGTTTTTTTTTCTTTTTTTTTTGGCTCTGAATAGGGGCTAATGAATATGGACAACTGGGGGATGGGACTGAAAGGGGTAGAAAAAACCCAAAGAAGGTGAAGCAGTTGCAGTCTGAATTTGTGGTATCTGTATCTTGTGGAGCACATTGTACTGCAGCTATTGCAGAGCCGCGTGAAAACGATGGATCTATGCCAGCAAGGAGACTCTGGGTTTGGGGACAGAATCAGGTACTTCCGGTGTTCAGGTTAAACCTTAGGTGCAACTTATTGTAGTGATTGGTGGAGGAGAATATTTATATGTATAAGTGTGTGATTTCCTACCTATTCCACATTTTGATTCTATGTGAAAATTAGCGTGCACACGTCTTTAATGCTGGGTGGACTGGAAGGGTCTTGGAGGTGTTACCCCTGGCTCTAGAAAAATTACAATTTTTTCGGAAAAAATATGTAATTTCAACCTTTCCACCTTACTCTCCTCTCAGCCTTCTGCTCATGTTGGAAATCCTGGCCTACTGATATATTATTGTATATATATATTTTCCCTGTGTATGGTGTGTTTGTTTATTAAATACACAATAGACTCATTATCAATTCATAAATTATTCACTGCAACTGAGATATCTTACATTACAAATCAAGATAAAGGAACTTAATGTGCCATCTACCTTGCTGCTATTGCGCCAACCTAGATTGAGTGTATATTCAAACACAATTACACTCTAAAAAATTGATTACTGCAAGTCAACAGTATTAAGGTGACTCTCATCTTTTAAGTGGTTCTCTTGCTCCCTCATAGTATTGTTTCTCTTTTTCATCTTCTCTGTCTTTCAGTGTCATAGTGATAAGTTTTGGTTGGAAAAAACAATGTTTTATTATTGACATAGTGAAAGTTTTATATTGACCTAGTGCTTCACTTCATGTATTTCCCTGCCACACTGGGATAATTTATCAGGAATATTAGGTTGTTGATTTAAAAAGTTTCTCTTAAGGTATCCATCAAATGACAATTAAATGTTGGAGACCTGAAAAGATATTGAGAAACTGCTGTGAGTAAGAAAAAGATGAATTTGTAAAAGCTACATTCTGGCCGTAGTTTTAGCACATTTACGAAATCTTTAATTGTTAGTAAACAATTAGAAACTCAGTAACATGCTGAGAATAACCTTTTCAGTATAGCTTTTTTAAAGATAAAGCTAATAAGTTTTTCATTTTTTAGTCCTCCTCTGTTTTTATGTGGTGGCTTTAATATTTTTTTTTTATGCGTTTACATTTTACAGGGTTCTAATTATCCACGTCTATACTACGGAGCCTTCACGCCGAACACGGTACCATTCTCACACTAAAGCAACTGCGAAGAATATTTCTTGTACTGACCTAGTTTAGATGATATGAGTTGATTTCGAAGATTTTCATTAATATGAAATAAAAGACATATTCGCATATATTACATAGAACTCTTGGTACCACACTGCGAGTTTTTGATATGAGTTGCTTTGAAGATTATCTACTAATATGAAATAAGGGACATTCATATTCTCATATGCTACATTGAACTCTTGGTACCACATTGAGAGTTTTTCTTTTTAACTAGATTTCCTGGTTCAATTTTTTTAGCAAATTATCAAAATCTAGTAAAAAAAACCTCCAAGTTGTTCTTGGAATTTGTTGGTCTGTATTTTGCTTGTAAACAATGGCATTGTCTTTTTGGTACTTGTGCAGTTGTGCTTTGTTACTTGAAAGATCTTTGCACTGTGCAGTACTTTATGTTTTCCATATATGGTTCCCCTTTTGTTTGCATGTAACAAATTTAACTTTTTCTTACATGTTCATTTAGGCATTGTAATGAGCCATGCTGATTCTCTTAAACTCTTTTGAACCATTCTAGGTTGTTCGCCAAGTTTCATGTGGGGCTGTTCACGTGGTTGCTTTGTCAGAAGATGGCTTACTACAAGCTTGGGGTAACGTTAACCTATATTTTATACGTAATAATAGCATGCTAGATATTCTTGTTTTGGTGTATGCATTTCCTTTGCACCTTTTTGAGCCAATGCTAATGTTACAACTTTGAGCTTACTCTTCCATGCACAATGCATCAGTCTTGAATGCTTGATACTCTTTATTTTGTATATTGTAGTCTCAGAGGAACTGTGAGATTTGATCTATTCAAACTTCTTTATCGCACTAAATATTAATTAGATATTGTGACTGATATGGTAAATCAGGCTATAATGAGTATGGTCAGCTTGGCAGAGGTGTTACCTGTGAAGGCCTTCAGGGGGCACGCATAATAAATGGGTATGCAAGGTTCCTTGATGAAGCCCCCGAGCTTGTGAAGATTATACAGGTTTCATGTGGAGAGTACCATACAACAGCTATATCAGAGGAAGGCGAGGTGTAAGTGTTCTAAAGGACCTTAATAATGGAGATAAATTCCTTAGTTAAGCATGTGGTTTGAGATAATCCGCATGGCACAGGTTATCGCAGAGTTTGGTGGAGAACTCAGCATTGCAAGATTATAGTAGGAGATGAAAAGTGTGAAAATTGCTTCACCTTGATTTCACTGCCTAAAATGCACTAATAAGCATTTGTTAATATTGAATTATTGGGCTATAATGAAATTATGCACATATACACTTCACTTAAAAAATCCAAAAAATTGTACTCATCATATGGTAGAAAAAGTAATACCGTTGTTGTCCTCAAGTGCACTTTTATGTTTCATTCACAAAAAATGTAAATTAGTGTAATCTAACACCGCGCAATCCATTAATATATTCATTGTAGACACATGCACAACGTTTTAGAGTAGATAATCCAACTTATTGCCTTCTTGGTAGTTAGTTCTTTTTCCTGCACATGCTATTTATATTCGAGTTGCGATTTTCTTTCTGATTTTGTTTCTCTTTGAACTTGAATTAGAGTTGGGTGGATAATAGATGTGATATCGAATCCATTGCATGGATATCAAATGGTTCCAAGTTTTAGAGAACTGGAAATCCATCATAATGAAACATGATTTGCTTGCTAGATAAAAATTTAGTGTCACAAATCTATGTTAAATTAAAATATCCGAACAAGTTAGATGTGTAATTTCATTTCTTATGAGCATATATTTATTGGTTATTAATTATCGCCTGATTCTTGTTATTTCTTGATCACACTTTTATACCACAGCTATACTTGGGGACTCGGGACCATGGGTCAACTGGGCCACCGTTCACTTCAGTCCGGTGATAAAGAATTATTGCCTAGGCGTGTAGTTGCTCTAGACGGGATTTTTGTCAATGACATTGCATGCGGTGGTGTGCACACGTGTGCTTTGACTGATAAAGGAGCTTTATATGCTTGGGGCGGATGCCAGTGGGGGCAGTTGGGCCTGGGTCCACAAACTGGATTCTTTTCTTGCACACCCAATTCATCTGAAACGATGCTCCGCAACATACCCGTTTTGGTGATCCCAAATGGTGTAAAACTCGTCTGCTGTGGGCATTCTCACACACTCATTTATACTAAAGATGGGAGAATTCACGGATGGGGTTATAATAGCTATGGCCAGGCTGCTAATGAGAAATCTACATATGCATGGTATCCTTCACCGGTCGATTGGTATGATATAGAAGCCATTGGTTTTTTCTTTTATATTTTTTGTTTGTTTTTATGTATTAAATCAGTGAGTGATGATGCTAATGGAAGTTTCATTGGTGTAGGTGTGTTGGTGAAGTTCGGAAGTTAGCTGCTGGAGGTGGCCATTCAGCAGTATTGACAGATGCGTGTTCGTTAAAGGAGTTATGTGAGTTTACACTTGCGAACTGTGTGACTTCATCAAATGCATTGGAGATTGAGGATGTTGCATTACGTACTGGTTCAGATGCTTTGGCTCGCCTTTGTGAAAGATTAAGGTAACAAAACTTTATATATCTTCATCCATTTATATAATGATTAGAATTCTAATGGATTTTCAAAACCTCTAACCATATCAGTCCACCGGAAATAATTCTACACATGTTTCTTAATGCCACATATCCATTCAACGCAAGTTCACACTTTTTTCATTGTCCACGAGCTCTAACATAGAAAAAGAGATTCCTTGACACATTAAACCACCAATTCGAAGTACTTTCCAGATCTCGTCGGTAAACAATGGTATCGATGATGCTTCAAAAATGATCCATCATGTTAAGTGAGAACTAAAACATAAAAATAGGATTTAATTGACAAACTTGAGATAAAACATAATAAAACATTATGTTTATATATAATTTATTTTATTTATTACTGAAATCATATCGTTTAAGTCATTTCTGACTGTGCATAGACAGAATTTGTCCAATTTCACCTATCTTGTACTCGTAATGATATATATTTGCACTAGGAAATGCGTCCAAACATTTTATAGCAACGTTGTTTGAACCTTATTTGGCTTATGCAGGGAACATTCGGTCGGTAATGGAGATTGCAACTATGATGAAGCTTAGAATTCATTGATTATCTCACAGATTCATATTCATTACATAATTGTATCTAAAAGAGAATTAGAAGCATTTCTAGCCATTGTTGTTGTAATATAATAAGTTAATCGAATCCGATATATCCAGTTGTGGAATAAAGTATGTTGTGTAGATGGAAAATCTTCTACTTATTTATATTTGTTTGCAAGCCTCAGAAAATTACGCTGACATTACATATTAAAGAAGAAACTTAAGCACTACAGTCTACATATAATTCATTCATGGTTATTATATGTAAGTGTATATATATGATCTGTTTGAGTTTATCTTGATCACATCTATCTTGTTATGATATGAGGAGGGTTAAATTGATTATTTTTCGCATCTAAATGAGGACTTAGATGGAATTTTGAGCTAGTATGTTACACCCCGTGAGGAATGAGGCGTAAAAAAAAAAAAAAAAAAAAAGAACCCGACTCGTCGAAAACAGGAATCTGATTGAATGGACCATTTTGTTTAAGCAGTTAAAATCCCTTGCACCAGAAACATGCAATCAGCTTCAAGTCATCACGTTCCTTGCACAATATAAATAACACGTTTGTGGAAATTAGCTTAAATCGAATAAATGACCCAATTCGAGCACAGCCCAGTCCAATTGAGGCTCGGGAAGAAGCAGCTCTTTCAACATGAATTTTGGATCAACACGTCAAGCGACCTCCTTGACAAAGCTTCTATTTTGTACGAGAGCATGTTATTTTCAAGCCGAAGCATTTGGTGATTGGGTGCGAAGCAAACTGGAGCCGTACCTGTTTATTTTGTCCGCATGAAATTAATTATAATTAGATAATTTTATTGTATCTATGCCGTTAATAAGTGGAAAAAGAAAAAAAATGCAAGGAAAAAGAGAAGCCCACAAGTAAAATAATAGACGAATTATTTACCTACGCTGAGAAGAAGAGATGAAGGAATCGATTTCGGAAATTCTGGCGGATAAAAGTAATAAACATCTTTATTCTTTAATTCACATTTGATTAAGAGAATATATAATTTTATAATAATACCTAAATAATTTATCAACAAAGGCCCATTAGCTCAGTTGGTTAGAGCGTCGTGCTAATAACGCGAAGGTCGCAGGTTCGAGACCTGCATGGGCCATTTACATTTGTTTTTTTAACTCAACCTTCCTTTTATATTTCGCTTGGTTTTTAACTGAACCTTCCTTTTATATTTTGCTTGGTTTTTAAACTGAACCTTCCTTCCTTTTATATTTCACTTGGTTTCATGAAAATTTATTTTTATAATTTTACTTTTCATTTTACATTCATAAAGTTTTTAAATAACTCCTGCAAATTGCTTAGGTCCTCACTCCTAAAGCTTTAAGCACAAAATAATGTAAAAATAAAAACATGTAAAATTTAAGTAAAGACAAAACAAAGTAAAAATAAAAACATGTAGAATTTAAGTAAATTAGGTGAAATTTAAATAACATGTTAATTGCTACATATATATGAATCTTCTTATGTTGAAACTACTTAATTAACCAAAAATCAAAAAAAAAAAAAAAAAAAAAACACCAACTACGTACCTAGCTACACATACCATATTCAAATCAATTTTTTATTTAGCTTTCCTTAGAATACAAACTCTCCATTATGCACGTAATGATCTATAGCATCTCCTTCACATGAATAATTAGCAATATTATTATCTTGATTTTGAATACCCATTTTGCTCTGATCATCAAAATTCCATAATCCAATATCCCACAAGTAACTATCAACTGTGATAAAATCAGGCCAAGGTGCATTGGTACTATCTTGATAAGTCGTAGGCACGTATTGTTTATTTTCGTACGCGATACCTTTCGTCGTATCTTGATTGCTATTTTTATCTTCACTTGTGGCTTCAAGTGTTGAGGTATCTTCTTCTTGTTTTTGTCTAATGAATTTTTTCTTATGTTGCTTAATTTGGACATCATCATGATCACTTGTTGGCTTTCTCTTCTTGAAATGAGTTCTCCAATAGTTTTTGATCTCATTGTCTGTTCTTCCCGGCAAGTATTTTGCTATAGTCGACCACCTATTATACCAATTAATCATAAATTAAATAAAACTTATAAATAATGCAAAATAGTAATTGTGATTAAATATTTAAAAAGAATATGAGAAGCCAAAAGTTATTACTTGTTTCCCCAAAGGGCATGAAGTTCAATGATAATTCCTTCCTCTTGTGGTGTTATATGTCCTTTTTTTAGGCCTGGCCTCAAGTAATTCACCCATCTCAGCCTACAACTCTTTCCACTTCTATTCAAACCTAATATTTTAAAAAAAAAAGTTCAAAACATGCAATAAATATTAATTCTTCTGCCGTTGTGCTAAAAGTTATAATGGGTCAGTAACAGTGCAACAATCTTTAAACTACACTAATTCAAACGTCACGTTTCGACTATGCAATCCGACAAACAGAACCCTTTATCACGAGAGCAATTGTTGTCATACTCAGGCCAACAATTAATATCCTCCCAGCAGTTGCCCTACTGGGAGGCGAACTCGTGACCTTAGTTGTGCTAAAAGCAATTGCCCTCGTGATAAGGGACCAAATATAGCTGATACCAACGACCCCTTACCACGAGCTAAGGGTGGGTGATTGTAATCATATTCAAAACAACAAACTAACATTTAGTATATAATTCTAGCTAGCTCAAACATAATGTTGGGTCAAGAAAAATAATGGCATAAATTATACCTGCACACTTAGACACAAAACTCCATCTTCCTTCACCATTTTGGGTTACATATTGAATAAGCAACCTATCTTCTTCATGAGTCCAAGGCCCTTTTCTCCATCCTTGCTCTGAAATTCCCCAGCTACCCATTTGATTTTGAACCATATATATTAAATTATTAACTCAAACTCAACTCTTTGTGTTCAAAATTTTTCTTATTCTTTTTGTCTAAAGTTTATCTGACATACAACCTAAACACAATCTTCCCTTATATATATTCCAAAGGTTGTCACCCTCGGTCTCCTTTTGGAGCCATTAATAAGCTGACATCATTAATTTAATTTCACTACTAAATCGGACTAAACAAATTAACGAAATCTTTGTTTTTATATTACGAGATCATATATAACTCTTTCCTTAGAGAAATTGCCATGTGTTGGAGCACTTTCTCGTCGGCTAAATGCTTGACCAATTGGAGTCGAACATGTGTGGACTAATAAAATACTATATACATATTAATGGCATATATAGCCGTACGATATATATATATATATGATGCACTAGCTAAAGGACGTACAATTATCATTCGATTTAATTAATTACAATCGTAATTAATTGCAATTGGTGTCCTTGATAATTAATTAATGGGGTACGTGTCTGGTCAAGCTAGTCAAAGACATGTCAGGTGGAAGAGTCAAAGTCAAAGTCTCAGTCTCCTACAATAGATAAAGGAACCTAAATGTACAATACTATCGGTTAGATCATAATGGAGTGATCTCAACGACAATTATTCGATGTCTGAGTTAGAACAAGCCGAGTTGAGGTCGAGTGGAGGTCGAGTGCAAGTAGTTGAGTATTAGATGTGTGGTTGGTTTCCTAATAAATGAGGGAACTTGTAGCTAGGTGATTAATTACTTGGGTTGAAGCGTTCGAATGGATTTGATATGGGTTGACCCGAGTAAAAGCGGTGCGTATTTTCTAGTGTTTGGTAGTTTTCCCCGACATTTGGGTGCATAACGGCCAATACGAGGGTGTTTTTGATCCGGAGCGTTTGTTTTTTGCCCCACTTGATGATCAAACGACTTAGATATTGTATAATATATCGGTTGTTAAGCATGCCAAGTCGAAGGTGGCCTCAGAGCAATCAAGTTAACTCCTAAATTTCCTCATGTTCGATGAAAAATTCAAAATAGAGGTAGCTCTGCTCGAGGCATAGGTAGTTTGATGTGAGTGAGCAAAGTTCACTGAATGACGTAGATCTCGAAGGTCAAATAAGTTAGGTGGATGAGCGATGTGACGTTAGAGAGGCTGAGTTATGTGTGTCATCTTCGTGGTTAGGTACCTTTTGGGGACTATGACCGATCTTAATAGGATGGGAAGTTCACGAAGTTCAAACATAACTGCATTGAACATTTTTAAAATAGCCTCACTTTATCAACTAATCTCGACCTTCATATATTTGAGTTAAATCTTGTTATAATCAGTATGTGTGTCAAAGGTTAATTTTAAAAATCGATAAGAAATCAAGTAAATACACAATACAATATAACAAATTTGACTATATCCTTCTTGATCAGACCGAATTTCTGATCTGAACCATAAAAAATTTGTGACATGATTAAAATTGTTCCGACTCGATTAATATATCAAACATATTAGCCAAAATCTAGGTGTAATTATAGATACATAAGTATAATTTAATTGTCACTATCTAAAAAATGTTATGCAATTATAAATCACATGCAATGCATATTCTCTTTTCAACAAATGAGTACGGCCTAACTAAATTTGAACTAAGAAAATTCAACAACAAAATGATGAAGATATCTTATTAAACCTAAAACATACATCATGTTCATTGAGCCGCAAACTTTAGTGAGTTGTTGGTGTGTTTTCTTGTAAAAAATGTTTGTAATCCAATTACATTGTAACAAATGTTTATCTACGTAATCTTCGACATCTTAATCTAAAGATAGAGTTTAAGCGATAATGACTTTCCAATTTAAGCATTAAGAAGCTTCTTGTAGCAAATTGAATAATGCGGTCATTATTAATAAAATATTTAAAAGAAGACGAGTTGAATGAGTCACTATACATAGACGCGTGGAGCGAGTAGCACTTTAATTTGAATGGTAGGGCAATTACTTAGATAATTAAAAAATGGGAATAACTCTATTTATAGGTAGTGATGTGTATCATATTTGGAATTAAATATGAAAAGCTTTCCAAATGAGATACTATAAGATCTAGCAAAGTACAAAAATCATAAAATATAATTAATGCTTGGAAAGATGCTTGAAAGGAACTTGAAACATTCGTATCTATCTTTGATTAATTTATCATGGTTTATATATAAGAAGTGTACTATAGAACGTAACTAAAACAAGTTCTTGCTCTCCTCTATAATTTAAAGGAAATTAAAATTGATTTAACAAAATCAATATTTATGTTCCAAGCCTACACATATTAGTTGAAGAATTAAACAAAATAGCGGTAATTTCTTAAAAAATTATAAATCGCTTTGTAGCTTTAAAATTGCCTCATTTTATTTATGTACTATTGTAAGATTCATTATTAGATCATAAAACGTTTTAGGTATATATATATCATAGATGAAGCGTCAACAGGTGATTGATCTAGTGGAAGGAACTAGTCACTATAAAGTAGCGAACTCATGTTCGAATCCTTGTTGGGAGAAATTGCCACTTAATGTGTCTGATGCGCCTCGAGAGAGATTAAACCCTTGGGAAACAAAAATCAAATGTCATAGATGAAGCTGACATGAGATGTACGTTAAATTAAGTATATAGACAATGAAAAGTGAGGCTTGGAGTAGAAAAGATATAATTAGTATTATCTTGTATGGTGCCGTTTTAAAACATATATGACAAAGTAATTTAGTTTGTCAATTTAGCAATTGGATCGCATTGATTCATTTATGGTCGAATTTTCAGAATGATCATGTAATTTTGAATTTTTTCCAAAAATAGTCCTATAATTCCGTGTAGCATTAGTTACAACTTACAAGAATGTGAAGCCTCGAAAATTAAGTTGCTTGTAAGTGCATGGTTGATGCCTTGATGGAAAGATCATAATGATTAATTGTGATAAGGTAGAATCAAATATAATATAGAAAAAAGGTTCTAGATAGATGAAATTAATCTTTGCTCCATAAACATAAAAAAGTAAAGGATATATACATACAAGTATTAAATATACAAATGTACGTATGCCAACCACAACGTGCATACGTGCATGGTGGAAGATGCAATATATATTGTCATCAAACATAACTAGGGTCAAGGGGTCTGTAATTTCGTATATATATATATATTTAATTATTAATAATTTCCTATTAACTTGTAAAGGAATTTTATATATAAGTTAAGTAGCATAGAAATTCTAAGCATCTCTAATGGAATAATATTATGTAAGTTTGCATGCAGGAAATTCTAACCATCACTGTTTCTTATGGGCACATTGTTACTTAAAATTTTCCGTAGGAAGAGTTAATGATTATCATCTGTTTTGGCATTTCGAATTTGTTTCTTGGTAAATTTTGGGAGTCTATCATTAATTAATTCTTTTTTTTTTTTGTCATTAATTAAAGTAGCCAAGCAATATTCCTCCAATGCATAGGAAGTCCAAATGTGCGAATTTTCATAATTTACTCTTTGTCTATTTCTAAATTGTCTTACACTAAAAACCGTGCGTGTCTAATAATGGCATAATATAATTTTAAAGGATTGAGACTTTTAGCTTATAATAATTTTGATGATATTGGTCGAATACATTATACATGATTTCAACCACTCTTTTAAAACAGCTAGCAATTTTGTCAGGGCCAGAGCACACACTTTTAATCGATTATTTTACTCTTTAATCAATGGAAGCTAAAGTTGACCCATCTATCTCCACCCTCATTCCCTCACTTTGTCAGCATAACTTTTCTTTTTTCTTTGGTTTTCTGTTTTGCTTAAAGGGGATTATTACGATTTTTTTTTAGTTAGTATGAAAAAGTTATGATTCTTTCCCCAACCAATTGCACCCAGCTTTGGTGTGCACTCAGTCTGCTGTAGTAGGTCTGAAAATGAAATAATCATCGGCAAAGAATTGGAATTTCTTCCAAGTGTGGTTGTCCTCCATCCGCCAATGATTTTTACCATTTCCACAAAAATTAACAGCCCATTAATTTCTTTAAGAACAGGGAAAATATTGTTTACTGTGTTCTGATTAGTGATTAGCTTTAATTCAAAATTGACTAATACCCTGACAAATTCTTGTTGTATCTGTTGAATTCTTAATATGGGTACTTGTGAATCGCTTCGAATTTTGCCATACATAATCTAAGAAGTAAAAATTTTAATTTACAAAGAATATAATTATCAGATTATAGAGCAAATTGAAACCAATCAATGTCGTCATTGAGAGCGAAGAGAAAATGGGCGAAAATGGTTTCTATTCAAATTGAATTGGAAATCTTGAAAATAGGTATATATATAATCTCGTAGTTGAAAATGGGCGAAGATGGGACACGTTTTCTGTTTTTGAGATAAAAATTCTCAAAAATCTGCTTCAAGTTTACCCAAAGAAAAAAGATGGAATTTAACTTTTTGTTTAGAGGTAAATTAGGAATTTTAAAAATTATGCTATGACATTATCGCTAGCCTTTCAAAAATGTATGCCCCTCTTTGGTTATATTTTGGTTTGATCATTTCAAATTTTCAAGTTCTCAAAACTTAAAAACTTACATTTTCAGTAAAAATACACATTTGGCCAAGATGTGTTACTATAATACATTACATTAATTATAACATATACTCATATTCTTAAAACACTCTAATGACCCATGTTCCTCAATATTGGGCAATTAAGACACATCCAAACATATTTTTACATTATTAAAAATAGAAAACATCAATGAACCTCGTATGTTTTCCTAAATTATTACATTCTCATTTTTTTTTTATAATCCAGGTGTCCAAGCTTACACCAGACTAATCTTGGACCCTCAGATCCCTTGCCCTAGAACCCAGAAGGATGTAAATGGCCGGATGTGCCTCCACCAAGCCTCGGGATCCCACCATACTATTGTACACTCTGCGCACAAAGGGGTATTGACCACAAATGACCCTTAGACAGACTCATGATAAAGCTTCCATCTAAGTTCCAAACGGGATTCGAACCCCCACCCTTATCGCTAAAACAAGCTTTATTAATTGTTGGTCAACCAGTTCAAGAAATGCACTACATTCTCATTTGTCACCAAAGCTATGATGTATATACTACTAGTATTTATTCTAATCCAAACTCCGAAGCTATGAAACACATGGGTCAAAGTCAAACTATGTCCAAACAGGCCATGGGCCTCCCATTCTAAGGTGAAAAGAAAATGTATTAAACGACTGTGAGAAAACTTGTGACGGGCCTTGTGATTCAAATGGTCTAGGGCCCAATCCTATTTTCACATCAAATGAATACCATTAGGCTAGCTAAAGTATATAAATATTGAGCTTCAAGAAGAGCCCAGATCCTGTGGACATTGCACTTTGGGCTTTATTCCTCTAACATGTCCGGCATGAGCTTTTTTTTGGGCTGGCGAAGAGCAAATTTTATAATTGTCCAATTTGTCCTTTGAATTTAGAACATTCGTTGTTACTCTGTTTTTTTTTCTTTCAATGAGATTCTTCCCTTATTAATTTCTACTGCTAAGATTTTGGTTACGACATTCTTATGTAATTAATATTGAGACTAAATATCTCATATTGATTAAAAATCATAGTTAAGCCCACTTTATAAGATATCGGGCAACCCTCACCTTACAAGCTAACTCTTGAGGTTGAGTTAGGCTCAAACCATGTAAATAGTCTTAACCCAATCCATGAGATGAATTCTAATATTTAACCACCCCATTGTTCAAAACTTCGTTGTTAAAACATATTTTTTTTTACATTACTTGACAATACTGTGGCAGTTCGGACATCAAAATTGTGCTTTCCAGTTTTACCCACCACTCATTCTTTGCGGTTTTGATGTTAAATAGGATATAATGGTAAATTTAAGTGTCTCCACAAGAATTCAAGTTGAGACTTTTAGTTCTTAAATATAATTTGCATTCCTATTATTACTCAACGTCTTCCTCTATTATTCTTCATATTTAAATTTGGCAATATCTCCTAATATACTATACTAGTATTTTGAATGCAGATACAAGGCATGCATGCTGGATTAATTGGAGTTTTTTTCTACTTCGTGCAATAAGAATTTCATAATTGTGATAATTGGCACAAATTTTTTTTTTTTTTTTTCAATGGTTTAATCCCTTTCGAGGCGGGTTGGACATATTAAGTGGGTACTTTGTATAGCCCCTCGCACAATTTCTTGGGTTCTTCATCATTTAGAAAAAATTAATTTTGGATAAACTTTACATTACTCTTTCGTCATCAGAATAAATTCGGTCGCGCGCGTGCCATGACCGATAGTGAAATAATAAAGATGTGTGCGCGAATACCATGTGCGGCGGTTGCTAGTATTTTTATAAAGTGTGTGGGCGAATACCACGTGCGGCGGCTTCGTATTACGTGAATCTCATGATAAATTAGTTCACAACGCTCGAGGGTGAAATTTGTAATTTCCAAAACTTAAGATGTAACCCTAATTCAGCAACTATAAATAAACCGAATACCCATTGTTTTCTACTCACCCACAAAAACAAAACAAAACAAGAGCAAAAGTGTCTGGGCGGAGGTTGTGATTTGTGAAGTTGAAAAGGGAGAGAAAAGTGGTCGGAAACGTCCGGATTGGGAGTGATTGGAAAGGCGGATATATTTATTTATTATGAAATTAAATTAAATAAAATAAAAATTCCTTTCCAATTCCTCCCATACCGAAGGCTTCCGATCTATCCTCCCCTTTCAATCCTTTACTTTGTTTCGATCTTACTTCAATCTGACGTTAGTAGATCTGGTTTTCTTCTGTAAATCCAAATTTTATTCACTTAATTTGTAGTTTTGGAGCTCTTCGTAATTTCAGCATCTGATTCCAATTAAGTTTTTTTTTTTTTTTTTTAAAAAAATAGACTGAATTTGAGAATTGATTTGCATAAAGTGTCTCAAAATGACTCCTACGTTTAATAAATTATTTTAAAAAAATGCAGCTTTGGGTTCCTCTTTATCATACCACTTAATTGACAGTTATAATTTGAAAGTGATTAATGGACCAAACAACTAGCTGAGGTTTTCACATTCTTGTTCGAGCGGAGATGTGCATTTATGAATTGATTTTGAGATTAATTACAAACAACCATAATATCCTTTCTTTCATTAAATAATATCGAAACTCTAACTTTCAATATTATTTACCATAATTATTGTAATTAAAATATAAATTAAATAAAAAAAATGTCAAATCCTACCTTCATGGATTTCAAACTTAGGAGGAGGCTCTTTTCCTCGGTCACCTCCCTTGTTTCCGACCTAAACGGAGGCTTCGATTGGGTTTAAGACCTTGGCTATGGTCTTTGTACCCTTTCAAAAGCGAAGGTCAAAATATTTACATAAGAGCATTTTAGTCAATGTAACCGTAGTACGTTGATAAACTACTAAGGTTGATTCATCAGGACTACGAGATATTGAGTTCAATTCTTATTAATGTGATTTTCTTCTAGTTTTAATACTAGTTGTTTGGTGGTTATTTTTCTTTATAGTTTGATTATATTTGAATAAATTTCTAATTTGAATATTATGTAATTTTTAATTAAAAAAATTCAGATTTAATAAAAAATTAAGTCTAAAATAAATAATTATATGGACTCAAAATCCTTCAATCAAGAAATGTATCTAAAACAAAAACAGATGCAAGTTTAGGGGAATTATAGCAATGTTAAAAGTTGTTGCTTTCTATTTCATCTTAAGCCTCTTTTCCTCAAGCGGGCGGACGTTAAATTTCAATGAACCGTGCCAACATTTAGATTTTTAATTCATATTTTTGTTCATTATATCCTTGACTTTTGTGTTCTGTCTTCATAGGAAAAAACACACAGAAAATCCTGAACGCCAAATTTTTTGAATTATTAAATATTAATACTCTAAAGTTTAGATATCATATAATATTTAAAATAAAAATATATTCAGATTATTAAGTTCTAAAAGCGACAATATTCACATTATTTTAATACTTTTTTATATTCTATATGTCACAGAAAGATCCATTTAAAATTCTAAATTTATTTTTTCAAACCATTAAAACCTCAACTTAATACTTGTGTATTTTCCTCATTCAGTTCACATACTTTTCCTAAAATTTTAAACTTCTCAACCAAATTACATCCAAACGGACCTACATTCATCATGTTACATGCACGGTAGAATTTAGGTATTAGTTTATAACTTGTCCTTTTTTTTTTTTTTTACATGTAGTTTGGCTAAATAACTTGACCAGTACAATAACTTTTCTATCATGACATCAATGAATCCAGAATGGTCAATTTCGTAAACCATTAACAAACCCAAATTTGTACTATACCATTGGACATTTCAATAATTCCTAATTAATGATATCACCTAATCCTCTTACATTGGTAATCTCTTCATTCATAAGTATCTCAAGTGTTTTCTCCTAGATTTTAATTTCTCAAATCCAATTATGAATTCTTCATCTTCATCACGAAAACCAGATGTAACCCTATCCCTAAATTTACCACCATCTCCTACAACAAATAATGAATTAAAATCCGAAAATGGTGCAAAGTTAATTCAACTTTTGTTAACTTGTGCCAATCACACCTCCTCCGGCAACCTCCACCACGCTGACACCTGTCTCCGCCATATTACACAGCTCGCCTCCGTCACCGGCGACTCCATGCAACGGCTTGCCGCTAGGTTTGCCTCCGCACTCGCGACCCGACTCGTTAAACGTTGGCCCGGCCTTTATAAGGCTCTAACCAATGGTGGGAAGGTTAATCCATGTGATTTTGATCGGGCCCGGTCCATTTTTGTTCGTTTCTTACCTTACATGGGCTTTGCATATGCGATTATACATCGGACCTTGATCCAGGCCATGTCGGGCGAACGTTGGATCCATGTTATTGATTTGGGTTGTTGTGACCCAAAGTTGTGGGTTCCTTTTATTCGAGGTATAGCAGGTGGACCTGATGTGCCTCTATGTTTAAAGATAACGTGCGTTAGTAGGAACAAAGAGGCCCAACAAAAGTTAGGAAATAGGCTTGTAAAAGAGGCTAGGAGTTTAAACATTTCATTTCAGTTTAATCCTATAAATGTTTGTCTTAAAGATCTCACTTCAAACATGCTTAACGTGGAATCAGGTGAAACAATAGCTCTGATATCAATTTTAGATCTACATGTCTTATTGGTCGAAGATGATCGCATCAATTCACATTTCGGACTTAGCAAAAGCGATGAAGTGAAGATATGTAAGCAAATGAATGAGTTTCTTGAAATGGTGAAGTCAATAGGTCCGAAAGTAATGTTACTAGTTGAGCAAGAGTCTGATCACAATTCAAACCGTCTAGTCGACCGATTTATTGAAGGATTGCATTTTTACAGTGCATTGTTCAATTCAATCGACGTTACATTTGGAGGATTATCGTGCTCAAATAGAACAAAATTGGAGGATATGTTTGGAAAGGAAATTGATAATATCATAGCTTGTGAAGGGCTGGAAAGGAAAGAGAGGCATGAAAGGTATGTGAAATGGGCCGTTAGGTTCAAAAGGGCGGGCTTTAGGCCCGTTAGATTGTGGTATGATAGCATGGAGGAGGCCCGACGAGTGGTGGAGGCTTATGGGCCTAAAGGGTTTAAGGTAATTTGTGAGAAGGGAAGTTTGATTATTTGTTGGCATGATAGGCCCATTTATGCAGTATCGGCATGGGATTGCTTCAGTTTATGATTTTTCAAATTTCCTTTTTTCATTTTTCTATTTTTTATTTATTTTATTTTGTCTGACAATAATTGTTGATGTGAAGAATCAATCCACATTAATCGAAATGGTATCATCCAAATTAACTATGCCAGAGCCTCCATTCATGGGTCCTCTTTCATTATGGAACGGTGTCGTTTTATTCATTATTTAATGGTCAAAGTGTTCTCCCTACTTAAAAGATCATACAGTTGACGTTCCTTCTATCAACGATCATGACACATACATATATTATATTTTATTGTTCTAAAGCATTGATGTGAAGTGAATTATTAAAAAAAAAAATGTCACCATTTTAACTTAACATGCATGGTTGATTACTTGATTATATATGAAAAGGGAAGATTATTTCTGAAGAGGAAGATGCCTTCATATTAATTTTGAAGCAACCGAAAAATATGTTGATGTATTTTTTTTTTTTTGGTTTTCAAGGGTACTCACGTTTTAAATCTAACTTAATCCATTTTAAGACATGTCGGACATATTAATTTCTCAACATATATTTTTTTTTTTGGTTTCCCAATGGTTTAATCCCTTTCGAGGCGCGTCAGACACATAAAGTGGGAACCTCTCCCAACAGGGATTCGAACCTGAGTCCGCTACTTTGTAGTGACTAATCCCTTCCACTTGACCAATTACTTGTTGGTTCTCAACATAGATTCAAACTTGGGTCCGCTACATTGTGGTTACTAATTTCTTCCAATAGATCAATGAGAGAAAAATACTTTTGATACCAAACTTTAGTCCAAAAAAACACATTTCATACCAAACTTTTTGAAAAAATATATTTCATACCATGATTCACACCATCTTGACACATTTACTTTTTCCATCAATTTTCGGACGTAATTCAGCATGTACTATCAATTGTGGGTCTTTAAAACCCGTGCATGTTTTCTCTCCCATTATCAATTTAACGGACACATGAGCGGCACGTGCTGAATTTCGTCAAAATTGACGGCAAAACTAAATGTGTCAAGATTGTGTGAATTATTGTATGAAATGTGTTTTTCCAAAAAGCTTGGTACCAAATGTGTTTTTTGATCTAAAATTTGATATTAAAAGTTCCCTTATAGAATAATTTCTAAGTTTTTTGAAATGATTTAAATTATGAATTTTGAATTTTAAATTCCTAATATATCTAACCACCATATCATAACAAAATTTGTACCTTCTCCATGTGAAATGCGAAGGGAAGTTGAAATTCACAATCCTAAACTAGAACCTTAAGGACCACTCTGCCCAAGTTTAATAATATTAAGGGTGAGTTTGGCCTAGCGGTGGGAGCTCTTAAAAGCACTTCTAGATTTCTATTGTGATTTTTGAAGTGTTTGGCCCCAATTATAGAAATTGCTTTTAGTCAATCATGATTTTAATGGTGTTTGACCCCTAATATCATAATCACTTTTGGGATCTCCAGAAGCTAAAAATCAACTTATTTCAGAAGCTACTAAAGTGTTACTTTTGCAAAAGCTATTATCCAAAAGCAATTATTTTATAATTGAATTTTATCATAATCAATTATTGCCAAAATCCATTTTAGTAAAACTAATTATCCTATAATTGATTTTCGAATCGCTAGGCCAAACTCACCCGAAGTAAAAAATAAAATAAAAATAAAATATGATAATATTTACAGTAATTAGACATTGTCAAATTAAATTATAAGTTCTTTTCCTGGTCAAGCTTGAAACATTACTCTTTCACCTACATAATTTTATGACAAAACAATCAATTTGTCAATCTAATTTAAATAAACAAAAGGTTCTTGACAATTTTTAAAACCCTACATAATTAATTGGACTAGAATTCAGTACAGAATAAATTGGACTAGAATTCAGGAGTAGGGTTTTTGCAGTTTCCTACTTGTGAAGATTTATGTTTAATGCTTTTTAAACTATCAGAGACAGGAAATCAAACCCTTCTCATCTCTCCGCCGCCGGAAAAGACCCCAGTTATCTATAATCTGCCGAAGAGATGGGCGACGTCAATGAAAAAATTGGAGACGAAGAAAACCAGAAGAACTTTGATATCAATGATTTTACTGTAATCAAAGAAGGAGAGGCTGAGATTCTAATGCACGCCAAAAATGAAGTCTTTTATAACAAAACCCAGGTCCTTAAAATAATTATTTTCATGTTTATTGTTTAATTTTTGGGTTAAAGTTTGTGTCTTTCCTGGTTTCTGTTTTTAAGTTAGTTTATTGCTGCAATGAATTAGATTGAAGAGTTGATGAGTGGGCCTTTCTTGTTTCTATTCATTAGAAACTCTATTATAGCTTTGTAATTGTCCAACTATAGCTTGTGATTAGCTCTCAAATTTAGTAAATTTTTAAGAATTCTTTCAATCCACAAACTTCACATTGCTTTACTTTCTATTTTGGAACTGTGCTTTGGGAGAATCTGAGCTTTGAAAAATCTACTGATGCCAGGTTAATAATAGAGACATGTCAATTGCTGTTTTGAGGACATTTATATCGAAAAGGAAACAAGAGCATGAAGCGATGCTGTCCAAGAGAAAGAAAACCGGCCCCAAGGTTGCAGAGGAACCTGCTCTTGAGTCGGAAGCTGTTGAGGATTCTGTAACGCATAATGGAAAATCTAATGGGGAATGTGAAGTCTCTGAAGAGAAATCTCAAGATGAACAACCCTGCATTATTTCTGAAAATCCAGCTGCTAACCAAGAGGGTGGTAAAGGCCGGAAAGAACTGAAGCCACCGCGT
The DNA here is from genome assembly GCA_034814905.1 of Penstemon davidsonii. Lineage (NCBI taxonomy): Eukaryota > Viridiplantae > Streptophyta > Magnoliopsida > Lamiales > Plantaginaceae > Penstemon > Penstemon davidsonii. The sequence continues at coordinate 15,502,375 of JAYDYQ010002688.1, forward strand.
GTTCTGGAGGTAAATATTGATTTCATGTTATTAATGCCCTTTCTCTGAGAAGTAATTACACTGTCGCCACTATTGTCTGCTTGTATCAGTCACTAACTTATGCTTCAAATGTGGTTGGCAGGCGTTGTCAGCTTCTGGTCTCCGAGCTTTGAGATATGCCCGTGAAGTAGATTGTATTGGCCAAGTTGTGGCCTTGGACAATGATAAAGGTAATTTCTTTTCATTGCTTGTGATATGACATGATTCCTGCATCGGAAATGCTAATATTGCCGCCTTTTGCAGCGTCTGTTGAAGCTTGCAGGAGAAACATCAAATTTAATGGTTCAGTGGCATGCTCAAAGGTGGAGTCGAACCTTACTGACGCTAGAGTTTACATGATGACTCACCCAAAAGAATTTGATGTGGTATGCATTTTGAAGTCATCATTTTAGTGTATATTCTTATAGTGTAATACAGTTTCATGTAGATCTAGAGAATGTAACTGTAACCAAAACTGATATTCTTAACACCTTACCAATCTGCAACATTAAGAGAATAAAATATATGGAAAAGAAGGCGTAGGATACCAGATACAATTAAGATGCTACAAAACTTAAATAACAAATTTGTTTACCTACGACATTGGGAATGATTAAGTGATACTTTGAAGATGATTCATCTCTAGTTTGTACTGCTTATTTCAAGCTTTGTGTATATATTTTTTGTTTGTCTGCATTAAATAGATTTTCTCCTTATCATTGAATTCTTAATACAGGTTGATCTTGATCCTTATGGTTCACCCTCTGTTTTCCTGGATTCTGCTGTTCAATCGGTTGTTGATGGAGGCATATTAATGTGCACTGCAACTGATATGGCAGTGCTCTGTGGGAGCAATGGTGAGGTCTGCTATTCCAAGTAAGATTGATTCATTATATATTGAATTTTCTAATCTCAGCACCAACCAAAAAGTAGTTCTGAATAATGCTCTGCTTGTTGGATCAGATATGGCTCTTATCCATTGAGGGGAAAATATTGCCACGAGATGGCATTGAGGATTCTCCTTGCATGTATTGAGGTACGTTATTGCAGCAAAAAGACCAAAGATGATGGTCCTGATTTTTTTTATTAGCTCCACTTTTGCTTTCTTTCTCTACTTTTTCTTGTAGTTTTCTTTAACATTTATTCTTGATTTTAGAAGGTTGGCGTTTCTGTATAAGTTATGGACAATGAAATAAGGATAATCATTATTTAGGCAATCACTTTTAATATTTCTCATTATCATTATAGAGAGAGGAATCCTTCAAGCTTTAAAGTGAATATGACTTTTACAAAAGATTAAAATTGTATTCAATATCTGTATCATGCAACATTTTAGATTCGAACATTGTTAGAAATCACAAACGGGCTTCAATGAAGTTGATATGATACAGATAAATTGGACTTGAAACTTTGGTTGCTTCTTACGAGGTTTCTTTTTCGACAACGTGGTTACACGAAATGGATATTTTCTTAAGCTTAAACCCCTGCATTGTGAAAGAATCCTTTTGTATTTTTTATTCCTTTATCTGATATTTCATTGCATATCATTCTTATATTATGCAGAGCCATGCAAACAGATATAAGCGGTACATTGTCCCTGTGCTATCTGTTCAGATGGATTTCTATGTACGAGTTTTTGTTCGTATATATACGTAAGTATTTTTTTATTTTTTTGATAAATCATATATGTGAGTATTTCTTCTCCAAGTCTTTTTGTTAGACACATAACTGCAACATTATTCATCTTATAATACAATGCTATACCAAATATTTGCTTGCAGTTCCGCAAGTGCAATGAAGAACACTCCTTTAAAGCTATCATATGTTTATCAATGCATCGGCTGTGATTCATTTCATCTTCAGACAATTGGAAGGACTGTCCCTAAGGTACACATTTGTATTCGTTAGGGGTACATATATTTACTTTGGTATATATTAGAAAAATGATATAAGTAGATATAATTATATCTTTTAGTTTGGAAGTGGTTTTATCCCACATTGGAATTGGAAGGAAAAATCTTTAGGTTTATATATGATTTGACAATGTAGTGGTATAACAATCTAGCTACCAAAAGTCTCTTCCCTCGCGCGCGCGCGGGTGTGGGGAGTGGGTTGTGCAAATCATGGATCGAAATTCACTTCGTTTCTTCAAGACTTGTGCGAAATTTTCTAGCTTTCGGACAAGCCCAATTTTTGCACATCTCCATTCTTTTATTAATTAGAACTTATTAAGTGCAAAAACATTATCTCCATAATATTTATTAAATAATTAAATTCTACAAATTAATTTAATTTAGGAGGAAATTTTAATTTTATTAATTATTTATTTAAATAATTATTTTTTTCCTTTTTTAAAAACATTAAATAAACAATTTTAATTAAAAAAAAAGTGCAAAAAATTATCTCCATAATATTTATTAAATAATTAAATTCTACAAATTAATTTAATTTAGGAGGAAACTCTTAATTTTATTAATCATTTATTTAAATAATTATTTTTTTCCTTTTTTAAAAACATTAAATAAACAATTTTAATTAAAAAAAACAAATCCAAGTGGCGTCCCCTGACTTAAAGAGGATTCACGCGCACATCTTCTTCCTCACTTCGCCCAAGCGGGAACGGGCAGCGGCCAGGGCTCCCGCGAGCCCCGGCCCCGGCCCGTTCCCGCCCCGTTCCCCACCCCGCCCCCGGGGCCCGCCCTCTGGAGATGGCCGCGCCCTACACCCCGCCTAAGGTTTAAATTTGTGGTCTCTTTTCTACCAAAAAAAAAAAAAAGAAAAAATTTGTGGTCTCTAATTTGTGTTCTATTGTTGAATGTGTGCTCAAATTTGCATGTGCAAATACCTGACCTTATTCTTTTTATTTTTTGTGTAGGAACACTTTGTTAGAAGCAAATTTGCTTCCATTTGAAGAATAAGTGAACTTTTTTACTATTAAATGGATTCCCAAATTGTGAAATTATTAAATTTGAGTTAACATATGCAAGTTGCTACACAAGTTAGTTTTGAGGACGAAAATATTATTTGCTCAAATATATAAAAGTTTGTCCCAATAAATCAACTTTATCATGGCATATACCAAGGCCCCTTTACTGTGATTAGCTTTTGGCATATGTTTTCTTCCTATCCGCTCAAGTCATCTAATGAGGACATTTTTTTTTTGAATGCTCTAGAATACAAGTGTGAGATACCTTCCGGGATTTGGTCCTGCTGTTGCCCAAGAGTGCAGTGACTGTGGCAAGAAGTTTCACATGGGAGGGCCTATATGGTCTGCACCAATCCATGATGAGGAATGGGTAACTTCCATTCTTGAAGATGTTAAGTCTATCAAACATCGGTATCCTGCCTTTGGTCGCATCTCTGCTGTATTGACTACGATTTCAGAGGTATGTAAAGATTCTGGGGAACGAGTATATATTATAATATTAGACCTTTGAGCCTTGGCTGTATTCTTACATATTCTTCATTTCCTTGCAGGAACTACCTGATGTTCCTCTGTTTCTGAGTTTGCACAATCTTTGTGCAACATTAAAATGCACCTCCCCCTCTGCAGTTATATTTCGTTCTGCTGTAATTAATGCAGGATATCGTATATCAGGAAGTCATGTAAATCCACTCGGTTTGAAAACCGATGCTCCTATGGATGTGATTTGGGATATTATGCGCTGCTGGGTAAGCACACTGTATTTATCAAAGGAAAATTTGAATTTTTAGTCCCAACAACACCTATTGTTCCCGTTTGCACTTTTGTTCCATATAGTAAGTAGTCCGTGTTTGCACTTTTGGTCCCAAATTGGTTGAAAAGGGGAAGATAGGACCAAAGTGCTAACATTTTAAAAGAATCGGGACCAAATGTGCAATTTTGTCAACTATGGGACCAAAAATGTAGGGATTTTACCATTTTTAAAATCCTATGCATGTTCGGAGCCTCAAGTTTTTTTTTTTCTGTATTACTTTTGAAAATCTAAAGCAAAAGCGGACATTGAGATCCTGAAATATCTTTGTAATTTAGCATTAAAAGGAAAAATAGCATTTTTTATATCGAAATTTTCAGCAGCACATAAATCCCCTCTCTTTGTGGTCTATACCATTGTTTTTCTTGGTGCTACGAAAAACTCATTCTATAATATGGTTTCACTTTATGTCGTTTGTGCTTATAGTTCATTGCGGTCTCAATCTCAGGTAAAAAGTCATCCCGTAAAAGCTCAGTCACCTGATCAGGCCGGAAGTGTTATTCTTGCCAAAGAACCTGTTCTCCAGGTAAAATGATTTGTGGAGTATAGATTTGTTTCACAATGAAAATTTCTCTACGATATAAAAGCTTAAACAAAAGTTTGTTCGCCATTTGGTTAACTTACAGGCTAATTTTGCACGAGCTGTTGCTTCGCTTAGCAAGGCACAAGCGAAAAAAGTTGCAAGATTTCTTCCTAACCCTGAGAGGCATTGGGGGCCTAAGCTAAGGGCGGGTCGCCAAATTACCAGCAAGCATGTTTCTCTTCTGGGTGCAGAGGCCATTAACGGGTTAAATAACCACGAAGAAGGAGACGAGCCCCCAAACAAGCGTAAGAAGACAGAAGATGATTCAACTCCTAATTTATGATAATAGGCCTTGCCATGCTTTCTTTCAGAATTCAGACGTTCGTTGCCTATATATCCTTTGCAAATGAAAGCATGTTACGTTGTTGAACGATCCCCGATTCAAGAAAATTCTTATCACCTGCATGAGAGGGAGGAAATGACCTATTTAACCCCATTTCCATAATCCCGGTTCAATTTTTGCTTCACTTATTTTTTTGTTTTGTTTTTCTTTTCCAATTGTTTTTTTCTTCCGTAAATTTGGTGTGAAAGTAGACTTGTACTATATTTGATTGATTTTGCATTTACTAGGAAACGAGACACTGAGACAGGAAATATCAGGTAGTGATGATACTGTCTGTGAAACAAAATTTTGTAGAAGTTTTAAATATTCCATATGTTATTATTATTATCATTAAAAGTTCCAGATCTTATATACAGATTACCTATTTTTGGATCCTTGTCTGGAGTGTGGATCGTGTTCATCGACAATAACAAGTAATTAGGTCTTCTGTTCCTTTACATTTATTTTCTTGCTCGAATCTTGAAATCATTGACAGAGGTCAGAGAAGTTTAGCTTTCTCTAATCTTTTATAAAAAGTCGAATTTGCTTGTTCAACTAAAAAGTTTCACATGGATTGATTGTCAAAACTAAATGTTTCTTAAATGGATTTAAGTCAATTCATGTGTGTTATAAAAAGTAAATTTAACTGTAAGTCTGTAACGTTAATCAAGAATAGCCGTTGGTGAAAAACATGCACCAGAAAGAAAAAGAAAAGGGGGTCGTTGTAGGAAGTCCCATTACTCTTGAGAAATATTTAGGGTAAATTAATGATACCCTAAGGTTTAATTACAAAATCTCCCTCACGTATTGAGTATTGTAAAAATTTCTTAGTTTGTCACATTTTTGTAATTAATTCCTTGTCCCCAATTTTGCCCTTGGGTTATTTGTAATATTTATAATATCTTATAAATTTTAAAATTTTGATGCTAATTGTTATATCTTGTAAATTATAAAAACGATAATCATATATTTAAAAAAAATTGACATAATTTATAATTGCCCATAAATTTCAATAAATATTGCAATTTTTTTTACATATTTATTAATATTTTAAATTTTATAATAACAAATTAAATAAAATTTTAATAATAAAATTTATAAATATAAATATATATTTTCACTAATTAAATATGTTTTCCTTATTAAATATTAAATTTATAATACAATATAAACTTTATTATATTAAAATATTTGATTTATAATACAATATAAATTTTATTAAATTTACTAATTTAGAAAATAAATTCATTTAAAAAATATTTTAATTCAAATTCTATTTAATTTATTGTTATACAATTTAAATTGTTCATAAATATGTAAATACATTCTTCTTTTTTGCATTATTTATTAACCTATGGTCAATTATAAATTTTATCAATTATTCTAGTAGTAAATATATAATTATCACTTCTATAAATTATAAGATATAACAATCAGCAACCAAGTTTTAACATTTATAAAATATTAGAAACATTACAAATAACACCCAATGGCAAAATTGGATCATTTTAGGGGCAAGGGGTTATTTGTAAGAATGTAACAAACCTGATGAATTTTTTTGTGATACCCAATAGGTGAGGGAAATTTTTGTAATAAATCCTACCTCGGGGGGAGTATCCGTAAATATTTATTGAATTAGAACAATATGTCATAAATTTTTATACTTTGTATAAATGTTAGCCTCGGGAAATACAAATTTAAGGTTAATAATATATCACAATGAATTTCCCAACCAAGTCGTTGTAGTATAGTGGTAAGTATTCCCGCCTGTCACGCGGGTGACCCGGGTTCGATCCCCGGCAACGGCGTACAAACTTTTTCAGTTTGTATTTTGATTTTAGGTAAGATTATGACGCATCATCAATTTATACATTAATTTTTAAAGAAAAACTAGTTACACATGTCCATAGGACATATTTACCTTTTTTCTTTTTAATGAATAGGACATATTTACTTGATCTGTGTAGGGTTGAGCGGATCCCAAGTGGTATTGATAATATATCAAAATTACTTTATGTTTAATAGAAATATATATAAAATTGAGATTATGGTTAAAATGTTAACTCATGATATGATAAAACACAATTAAGGTTAGTTATTGAAATAAAATATTATGTTTTATTTATTATCAAATTCAGATTTTTAAAGATGCGAATCGATCCAAATTTGTACTCATTTCTCATATATTTTATTATTAATTTTTTTATCAGTTGAATCTTGATCAGATAATAATTTTAATAAATCGGATCAAATTTGTATTTAAATCTGATCAATTTTATCCCTAAACTTTATTTGTACTAATTTGTAGTGCACCATCGATCTTAATTACTCCATTAAATGTACAGTTCTTTTCCAAGACGTTGCCTCGTCCCTCCTCCAAAAATTAAGAAATGGTGTTGATTTTCCATTCCCTTTTCCTGCAATTTTTCAAAGATAATGTACGTTAGCGTTAGTAGGAACAAGGAGGCCCAACAAAATTTAGGAAATAGGCTTGTAAAAGAGGCTACGAGTTTAAACATTTCATTTCAATTTAATCCTATAAATGATTGTCTTAAAGATCTCACTATAAGCATGCTTAACGTGGAATCAGGTGAAACAATAGCTCTTACATCCTACATGTCTTATTGGTTGAAGATGATCGCATCAATTCACATTTCGAATTCGACAAAAGCAATGAAGTGGAGATATGTAAGCAAATGAATGAGTTTCTTGAAATGTTGAAGTCAATTAATCCGAAAGTAATGTTACTAGTCGAGCAAGAGTCTGATCATAATTCAAATGATCTATTCGACCGATTTATTGAAGGATTGTTCGATTCAACCGTCGTTACATTTGAAGAATTATCGTGCTCGAATAGGATGATATTGAAAGATATGTTTGGAAAGGAATTGAGAATATCATAGCTCGTGAAGGGCTAGAGAGGGAAGAGAGGCATGAAAATTGAAAGGTATGTGAAATGGGTCATTAGGTTTGAAAGGCGGGCTTTAGGCCCGTTAGATTGTTGTATGATAGCATGGAGGAGGCCCGACGAGTAGTGGAGGCTTGTGGGCCTAAAGGGTTTAAGGTAATTAGTGAGAAGGGAAGTTTGATGATTTGTTGGCATGATAGTCCCATTTATGCAGTATTCACTATTCACATGAGATTGTTATAGTTTATGATTTTTTAAATTTCCCTCTTTTTTATTTCTATTTTTTTATTTTATTTTGTCTGACAATAATTGTAGATGTAAATGATTGTCATCCTTACTATGTAGATATGTAATGGTCCTAGTTGAAAGGGTATAAGACATTACCCCACATTGGTAGAATGGGATACTGATGTGAGGTTTATATGACATTGGGTTCTTCAACTTCAATAGCTAGCTATTGGGGTGCGATTCTCCCAAGGCCATAACAATTGGTATCAGAGCAAGCCACCACATTATTTGCCACGCGCGTGAAAGGGGCGACTAGGAAGGAGCGACCTAATAAATGGCTACCACAAAGACAAGTGGAGCCGCTTAGAGTGGGCAATTAGAGTAGACCAACGTGGGTGTTGGCTAAGGAAGCGTGGTGGAATGTAATGATCATAATTGAAGGGTATGAGACATTTTCCCATTTTGGTAGAATGTGATACTAATGTGAGTTTATATGACCTTGGGCTCTCTAACTTCAATAGGCAATTCACCTCCTATATTATAATAAATATAGCAATTGACCCCATTGTTATAAAACACTTTGCATGTCCGTTCTCAATTTATGCAATTGAGTTACACTCTTCGGTTCAAGGGGATAAAATATTTTTTTTAAATTTTCACAGGGGGTAAATTGCTCTTTTTCAAAATACAGGGGGTAAATTGAACATTATTAATATTACAGGGGTAAATTTCCATTAGTCCTTTAAAAAAGTAAAAGATGAATCGTCATTTCCATTAAATTGGAAATTTAATAATGTACTAAATTCATGCAAAATGACAAAATTTGAGACGAAATTTGGCGAGTTAATATAGTTTGGAACGAAAAATCAAAATTTGTAATTAGTCTGGGACGATTCTGCAATTTTGTATAATTGTTTATGCTAAAATTTACCACATCGTGACATGTAAGCAGTCATGTGACAAGTGGGATGATATTCCAAAAAAATATGAAATACGGGATAAATTTGGCTAAGTAATATAGCTTGGGACGAAAATCCAAAATCACTGATTAATTTGTAACCTTTTTTGCAATTTTACCTTTCTAAGTTTATGAAATGACAATTATGAATTTTTGATTTTTAAATTCCTAACTTTTCTAACCATCCTATCATAACAAAATTTGTACTTTGTCCTTGTGAAAGGAAGTTGAAATTCACTATCCTAAACCGAAAAACCGTAAGTACCAATCTGCCCAAGTTCAATAATATGAAGTAAAAAATAAAAATAAAAATTAACTATGATAATATTTACAGTAATTAGTCATTGTCAAATTAAATTTAGGATAAATATCACTAATTGGTGAGCAATTTTGGTGTTTGAAAAAGATTTTGGGAGAAAACTTTAGTTTGGAACGAAATGAACGATTAAGTTGGAATGGAAGGAGAGCTTAGTTTGGAAGAGATTAAATTTTTTTTTTTTTAAATTAGAAAGACAAAAATATCCCTGTTAGTTTACTTGAAATGACAAATTTGCCTTCATGTGCATATCACATGTTACCGGAACCGCCTTGGACCACTTGAAATGAACTAAACTGAAACAAATTATTCATAGTAGAGACTAAAGTGGAAAAAAAAATATGAAATGGACCACTCTATAAAAAATTAATGATAAGAGGGACCAAAAGTGGTGTTTACCCTTAAATTTATAAGTTCTTTTCCTGGTTAAGCTTGAAACTTTCACCTTTCAACTAAATATGTAGAAATTTTATGACCAAACACTCAAAGTTAAATTGTCTTTTTTTTTTTAATTTTTTTTTATATGAAGTTAAATTGTCAATCTTATTAAAAAAAGGAAAAATTAAAAAAAAAAGAAAAAGGTTCTTGACAATTTTTGAAACCGTACATAATAAATCGGACTAGAATCCAGTACATATTCTCAGCGCTCCAAATCTGTTTTACCAATACAGTCGTACAGGTGTAGGGTTTTTGCACTTTCCTAGTTGTGAAGTTTTATGTTTAATTCTTTTTATTTTTAAACTAATAGATACAATAAATTAAACCCTTCTCATATCTCCGCCGCCGGAAAATACCCCAGTTATCTATAAACTGCCGAAGAAATGGGCGGCATCAATGAAGAAAATGGAGACGAAGAAAACCAGAAGAACTTTGATATCAATGATTTTACTGTAATCAAAGAAGGAGAGGCTGAGATTCTAATGCACGCCAAAAATGAAGTCTTTTATAACAAAACCCAGGTCCTTCAAAAAATAATTATTTTCATGTTTATTGTTTAATTTTTGGGTTAAAGTTTATGTCTTTCCTGGTTTCTGATTTTAAGGTAGTTTATTGCTGCAATGAATTAGATTGAAGAGTTGATGAGTGGGCCTTTCTTGTTTCTATTCATTAGAAACTCTATTATAGCTTTGTAATTGTCCAACTATAGCTTGTGATAAGCTCTCAAATTTAGTAAATTAAGAATTCTTTCAATCCACATAAACTTCACATTACTTCACTTTCTTTTTTGGAACTGTGCTTTGGAAGAATCTGAGCTTTGAAAATCTACTGATGCCAGGTTAATAATAGAGACATGTCTATTGCTGTTTTGAGGACATTTATATCGAAAAGGAAACAAGAGCACGAAGCAATGCTTTCCAGGAGAAAGAATACCGGCCCCAAGGTTGCAGAGGAACCTGCTGTTGAACCGGAAGCTATTGAGGATTCTGTAATGCATAATGGAAAATCTATTGGGGAATGTGAAGTCTCTGAAGAGAAATCTCAAGATGAACAACCCTGCATTATTTCTGAAAATCCAGCTGCTAACCAAGAGGGTGGTAAAGGCCGGAAAGAACTGAAGCCACCGCGTGTTCTGGAGGTAAATATTGATTTCATGTTATTAATGCCCTTTCTCTGAGAAGTAATTACACTGTCGCCACTATTGTCTGCATGTATCAGTCACTAACCTATGCTTCAAATGTGGTTGGCAGGCGTTGTCAGCTTCTGGTCTCCGAGCTTTGAGATATGCCCGTGAAGTAGATGGTATTGGCCAAGTTGTGGCCTTGGACAATGATAAAGGTAATTTTTTGTAGTATTTCTGCAACGCAAAACAAAACTGCAGGATGTTTGTTGTTTGTACCCCCTTTAGAAACTGTGAAAGAATATGTTTATTCAACTTGATTATATTTTTCTAGTTTCATTTATACCCATGTGTCCACTTATGTGGATAAGGGGACTTTTTTTTTATTGCTTGTGATATGACATGATCCCTGCATTGCCCCCTTGTGCAGCGTCTGTTGAAGCTTGCAGGAGAAACATCAAATTTAATGGTTCAGTGGCATGCTCGAAGGTGGAGTCGAACCTTGCTGATGCTAGAGTTTACATGATGACTCACCCAAAAGAATTTGACGTGGTATGCATTTTTAAGTCATCATTTTGATGCAGATTCTAATTTTGTTATCCATTTTCATGTAAATATGGAAAAGGTAAGTGTAAGTGTGTTTCCGAAACTGATATTCTCAAAGTTCAGAAAACAAAACATAAGGAAAAGAAGGCCTAGTATACAAAACACCAACGGCATGCTACAAATCAAATCGTAAACTTAAAAAATTGTTTACCTATGCCATTAGAAATGAATAAGTGATACTCCGAAGCACAAAACTGATCAAGATGCTAAAGGTCACGGTATCTCAAAATAACTGCAAAAATTTATCGCCACAAAAATTCTTGAGATTTCTTGCATCGCTTACCACTATATTAAAGCCAAGATTTTGCATCCCACATTTTTTACCATCTTTAATTTGTACTGCTTATTTCAAGCTTTGTGTTAATATATATTTTTTTGTTTGTCTGCATTAATTTGGTCTTCTCCTTATTATTGAATTCTTAATACAGGTTGATCTTGATCCTTATGGTTCACCTTCTGTTTTCCTGGACTCTGCTGTTCAATCAGTTGTTGATGGAGGCATATTAATGTGCACTGCAACTGATATGGCAGTGCTCTGTGGGGGAAATGGTGAGGTCTGCTATTCCAAGTAAGATTGATTCATTATAAATTGAATTTTTCTAATCTCAGCACAAACCAAAAAGTAGTTCTGAAAAAATGCTGTGCTTGTTGGATCAGATATGGCTCTTATCCATTGAGGGGAAAATATTGCCACGAGATGGCATTGAGGATTCTCCTTGCATGTATTGAGGTACGTTATTGCAGCAAAGAGACCAAAGATGATGGTCCTGATTTTTTTATTAGCTCCACTTTTGCTTTCTTTCTCTACTTTTTCTTGTAGTTTTCTTTAACATTTGTTTCTTGATTTTAGAAGGTTGGCGTTTCTGTATAAGTTATGGACAATGAAATAAGGATAATCATTATTTAGGCAATCACTTTTAATATTTCTCATTATCATTATAGAGAGAGGAATCCTTCAAGCTTAAAAGTGAATATGACTTTTACAAAAGATTAAAATTGTATTCAATATCTATATCATGCAACATTTTAGATTCGAACATTGTTAGAAATCACAAACGGGCTTCAATGAAGTTGATATGATACAGAGCTATAAATTGGACTTAAAACTTTGGTTGCTTCTTACGAGGTTTCTTTTTCGACAACGTGGTTACACCAAAGGGATATATTCTTAAGCTTAAACCCCTGCATTAGAATGTGAAAGAATCCTTTTGTATTTTTTATTCCTTTATCTGATATTTCATTGCATATCATTCTTATATAATGCAGAGCCATGCAAACAGATATAAGCGGTACATTGTCCCTGTGCTATCTGTTCAGATGGATTTCTATGTACGAGTTTTTGTTCGTATATATACGTAAGTATTTTTATTTTTTTTGATAAATCAAATATGTGAGTATTTATTCTCCAAGTATTTTTGTTAGACACATAACTACAACATTATTCATCTTATAATACAATGCTATACCAAATATTTGCTTGCAGTTCCGCAAGTGCAATGAAGAACACTCCTTTAAAGCTATCATATGTTTATCAATGCATCGGCTGTGATTCATTTCATCTTCAGACGATTGGAAGGACTGTCTCTAAGGTACATATTTGCATTTGTTAAGACTTCCTTGTTCTTATGGGGTACATATATTTCTTTTGGTATATATTAGACCAAGTCTTCTATTGTTGAATGTATGCTCAAATTTGCATGTGCAAATACCTGAACTTATTCCTCTGTTTTTTTTTTTTGCATGGGAACACCTTCTTGGAAGCAAATTTGCTTCCATTTGAAGAATAAGCGATTTTTTTACTATTAAATGTATTCCAAAATTGAGAAATTATTAAATTTAACATATGCAAGTTGCTACACATGTTTGTTTTTAGGGACTACAAATATATAGTTTTGAGGACTAAAATATTATTTGCTCAAATATATAAAAAATTGTCCCAATAAATCAACTTTATCATGGCATATACCATAAGTCCCTTTACTGTGATTAGCTTTTGGCATATGTATTCTTCCTATCCGCTCAAGTCATCTAATGAGGACATTTTTTTTAAATGCTCTAGAATACAAGTGTGAGATACCTTCCGGGATTTGGTCCGGCTGTTGCCCAAGAGTGCAGCGACTGTGGAAAGAAATACAATATGGGAGGACCTATATGGTCTGCACCAATCCATGATGAGGAATGGGTAACTTCCATTCTTGAAGATGTTAAGTCTATCAAACATCGGTATCCTGCTTTTGGTCGCATCTCTGCTGTATTGACTACAATTTCAGAGGTATGTAAAGATTTTGGGGAACTAGTATATATTATAATGTTAGACCTTTGAGCCTTGGCTGTATTCTTAAATATTCTTCATTTCTTTGCAGGAACTACCTGATGTTCCTCTGTTTCTGAGTTTGCACAATCTTTGTGCAACATTAAAATGCACCTCCCCATCTGCAGTCATATTTCGTTCTGCTGTAATTAATGCAGGATATCGTATATCAGGAAGTCATGTAAATCCACTCGGTTTGAAAACCGATGCTCCTATGGATGTGATTTGGGATATTATGCGCTGCTGGGTAAGCACACTGTATTTATCAAAGGAAAATTTGAATTTTTAGTCCCAACAACACCTATTGTTCCCGTTTGCACTTTTGTTCCATATAGTAAGTAGTCTGTGTTTGCACTTTTGGTACCATAGGACTGTCGCAGTTTCCACTTTTGGTCCCAAATTGGTTGAAAAGGGGAAGATAGGACCAAAGTGCTAACATTTTAAAAGAATCGGTACCAAATGTGCAATTTTGTCAACTATGGGACCAAAAATGTAGGGATTTTACCATTTTTAAGATCCTATGCATGTTCGGAGCCTCAAGTTTTTTTTTTCTGTATTACTTTTGAAAATCTAAAGCAAAAGCGGACATTGAGATCCTGAAATATCTTTGTAATTTAGCATTAAAAGGAAAAATAGCATTTTTTATATCGAATTTTTCAGCAGCACATAAATACCCTCTCTTTGTGGTCGATACCATTGTTTTTCTTGGTGCTACAAAAAACTCGTTCTATAATATGGTTTCACTTTATGTCGTTTGTGCTTATAGTTCATTGCGGTCTCAACCTCAGGTAAAAAATCATCCCGTAAAAGCTCAGCCACCTGATCAGGCCGGAAGTGTTATTCTTGCCAAAGAACCTGTTCTCCAGGTAAAATGATTTGTGGAGTATAGGTTTGTTTCACAATGAAAATTTCTCTATGATATAAAAGCTTAACAAAAGTTTGTTCTCCATTTAAATAACTTACAGGCTAATTTTGCACGAGCTGTTTCTTCGCTTAGCAAGGCACAGGCGAAAAAAGTTGCAAGATTTCTTCCTAACCCTGAGAGGCATTGGGGACCTAAGCTAAGGGCGGGTCGCCAAATTACCAGCAAGCATGTTTCTCTTCTGGGTGCAGAGGCCATTAACGGGTTAAATAACCACGAAGAAGGAGACAAGCCCCCAAACAAGCGTAAGAAGACAGAAGATGATTCAACTCCTAATTTATGATAATGGGCCTTCGCGTGTGGTGGTTCCTGTGGTTCAAGGGCAGATGTGTGTTTGGATCCAGATGTGGTTCAAGGGCAGATGTGTGTTTGGATCCATATGTGGTTCAAGGGCAGATTAATTTTGTTTGCTATTGCTCTAGCTATTGTTAAATTTATTTTACTATTATTTTTAAAATAGTAAAAGTATTTTACAAGTATTTGCATGGTTTATTTCCGACTTATTTGTTATAGATAGATAAAATGACAAATCAACTTAATTAAATTTAGAAATTCAGTCGTAATATGATTTTAAATCATTGAATTTAATTCTAAAATGCAAGGACGGATGAGATGACCTATCGCAAGAACGAGATGACAAAGCACAAAATACTTTTGCACGAGTACTTCGTCGAAAGACTTGTTTATTGCAAGGAGGCATTCTTCTCTAAAATGCAAGAGGCATATCTCAAGGACGAAGGAGCTTTCAGAATTCTTCAAGCTCGTTTTGCAATATTAAAGCAACTTGGAAGGGGATGAGATACAAAGGACCTATCAAGAGAAGCCAATCGTCAACTTCTACATGACTTAATCGAATATGTGTGGGCAATGCACGATCCAAATAGTCGTCGTATGTAATCGTATTAATTTAGATGTTTAAATATGAATCCAAGTGTTGGATTATAATTTTGTTAAATTAGATCGTAGATAATTTAAGTTATTTTTTATTTTTATACTCGATATTTCGTAGTTGTAACGTAGACAAAATTAAGATTTAAAAATTAAAACAACAATGTTATTAAAGTAAATTAAAGTTTAAAAATTAAATCTTCCATATTTGTATGTTATGAACATATTTTAGTATCGTAGAAAAATTTTAAATTTCAAAATTAAATTAATCATGTTATTAAATCTTACACAAAATTTAAAAATAAACTTTCTCATTTTTGTTAAGTTTTTTTTATAAAAAAAAACACATTTTTTAGTTTTATAATTAACAAAATAAATAAAAAGAAAAAAACAGAAATAATAGGCAACAGGTGGCCACCAAGTGTCGGCCGCCCCCACCGGTTGGAGCCTGAAAACCATTCCCCTCCCCTCGTTCGGTTGGAGATGACCTTAACTGGTGTGCCTTTTCAATATCCATTGCCACATAAAGAAAAAGATAAAGAAAATAAAAGAAAAGGGGGCTGTTGTAGAAAGTCCCATTACTCGAGAAATATTTATTGAATTAGAACTATAGTCATAAATATTAAGATATGTACAAATGTTAGCCTCGGAATCATGAGAAGAAGAGAACAAATAAACATCTAGATTAATAACAATCACTTTGCCAACCAAGTCGTTGTAGTATAGTGGTAAGTATTCCCGCCTGTCACGCGGGTGACCCGGGTTCGATCCCCGGCAACGGCGTAAAAACTTTTTCAGTTTGTATTTTGATTTTAGGAAAGATTATGACGCATCATCAATTTAAACATTTTTTTAGAGAGAAAGACTAGTTAAACATGTCCACAGGACATATTTACCCTTTTTTTTTCATGAATAGGACATATTTACTTGACCTGTAAAATGTTAATATGATAAAACACAATTAATGTTAATTATTGAAATAAGATATTATGCATTTATGTTTTATTTATTATCTTATTCATAAATTTGACGATGCGAATTAATCCAAATTTGTACTCGATTCACATATTTTTATTTATTAATTTATTTATCCTTTGAATTTTAATCGAATAATAATATTAATAAATTGGATAAAATTTGTCATTAAATTTTAATTTCTTCATTAATATATCATCAACAATCCAACTTAATCCTGATTTCATAGTAACAGTACAGAATGTCCATCATACAGTTTCAATGGACACGAACAATTAACCCCTTTTCTTTTATATACAGAACAAATTATTGTACCCGGGAAAAAATTGGTTTCAATTCTCTAATCCACTTGTTAGCTGAAAATGTACAATACATTCAAAAAGTTGCCCTAATCTGTACACTGTTACTCGATTCGTTAGCGAGTAGAAACCCTAATTCGAAGTCCATTAGGCGCTTCAACCCTTGGAAATTTCATCAGCTTATCTCCTCCTACTTCTTCCCATTTGTATTTCGTCACAAAATAATGAAGAAAAGTAGAAATTTCAGCCAATCCCAGTTCTTTTCCAGGACATTGCCTCGTCCCTCCTCCAAAAATTAAGAAATGGTGTTGATTTTCCATTCCCTTTTCCTGCAATTTTTTAAAATTTTTGTTATTAAATTTGTTGGAAATTTATGGAAATTACTTATTAATTTAGGTTATGAGATTACGAACCAGCCATCTCCATGGATTGAAAGTTAATGGATCAGGGTAAAGGTTTGGATCGTAATTGACCTCTCTTGTGTACACATATATCCTCCACCCTTTGGGTATTACATATCCTGAAAGTAGTAGCAGAAAGAGGTAAGCAATTATTATACTACTTTTAACTATTTCTAATTCATGATTGAAATTCTTGGGAGCTGCTTGTTTGAGTTTTCGAAGTTCTCGATTTTTGTGTATTTGATAAAATTGTTTGTTTGGAGTTTTAGAGATGAAATGAAAAGTAAATTTAATTTTTTTAAAATTGACATGTTCATTGTAGAGATTAAAGGAAGAAGAGGAAATAAATAGATAACTTTACGTCAAATTAAAGTAGAGTTTGTATAGATTTTTTTTAAAAAAAAAAAAAATATGATATGATTTTTTTTTTAGAGTAGATAAATAGAGAACTATAGGCAAAATTTATTTGTTTGTTGGACTTTTCATATAGCAGTTAAATGCTATTGAAAAGCCAAACAAAGTGGCAATTGCTCTTTTATCAAAATGTTAGACAAAATAATTCCTTTATACGAGAGATGGGGCATCAATGGAATGTCTTGGGTCGGAATAATAGGTTTGCCATGTGGATCATGATAGGGTAGGGTCCATGAAGAAATATGATCTCTTGTTCTATCATTATTGCTCATACATGCAACCACTGCCCTACTGCTTTCATGCAACTCTGTTTTTTTCTTTTTTATTTTTCACATTTTAAAACGTGGGAAGTGTCAAAATTGGCAAAGAGTTCATAAATTTTGATCTCTTATCTAGTCTTCAAAAAATAATAATAAATAGATAGTAATAAGAATAATTACCCACCATTTATTTCCATATCTCTAGTTGTTTTCCTCAGAACTCCATTCACTATTGTAGCTAATCTTGATGTTTCATATATGACCTGCATTAGCATTTATCTGCCAACTTAAGTTACCTTGAATAAATTTTTACCACAGTAACTATTTTTAACAAGAAAAGTTGCAATACTTACTGCACGTGTGAAGGGCATTGATTTGTAGTCATCATACTCAATAGGATCCTCTGGCCTTTTTCTTTCTCTGATTGCAATATGTTCTTTCTGTAATTTTTTTTTATTTAAGTTATTAAAGTTCATATTTGTTAAGCCAAAATAAGCATAATTCAGAACTGAAACTTCCACTTACTCTCAATTCTTGAAGTACTTTAGGATGATCATGAAGGTACTTTATAGCCATCATAGAAGTAGTTGATATAGTTTCATAACCAGAATACAAAATTGTGATGATTAAGTCAATCATTTCATCATCACTTAGCTTATATTTATTCTCTTCACCAAGTAAAAAACCAAGCATGTCCTTTTGTGTTTCTTTGGAGTCTCTTCTCTCTTCTACTAGTTTCCTCAACAAGCTTGTAATGTTCTTTCTTGCCTGTAATAAACATAAGTTATGAGTTTGAATAATTCAAATGTAAAAACCTTTTTGATAAAATGTACGAGTATTTAAAATTTACCTGAAATCCGCGATGATAGTTTGTATTGGGAAGGTTGATTGGAAGTGAAAGAGTTCCCAATACTAGTTTAAAGAATTCAGGCATGAATGATTGAGATATAGAGTTAGCTTCTTTGCTTGCTATTTGTCTCAATGATGATAGAAAAGCCATCTGAAATAATAACAGAGCAGAATCAATATGAATGAATTATGCATTATGACTTTGGATCTAAAGTTTTCAATGACAAACCTCTTTTGTTTTCTCTTGAATGTCAATGATTTTTTTATCCCAATTGCTCAAATGGGATCTCATGAAATCGTCTATTTTCGGCAAGAGTTGATCTTTGATCATTGTAGGACTGATAAGAGCAAGTAAAGCCCCTCTCATGTACTTGTGAGCTGAACCATGGACAGCTGCAATGTTGCATTTGCCTAAAATGTCTAACATCGACTGCGGATAACCGGGTACGAGCCCTTTTGCTTCGTTTATTAGTATATATCTATTTAGCTCAGGATCCATTGAAACAATGGTGGGACAACCTAGAATATGGGATTTGAAAAAACTCCCAAATCTGTTTTGAAAACACAATTGAATAAAAAATTAGTTGAAGATTATACAAAAATCAGAGATATTACTACAGTTTGAACAACAATTGTAATAATAGTGATTGCCTAAGTTCCTTTTTTTTTTATGAGTTATCATGCATATAAACATGCAAGAACCCATAAAAGTTCTGATTTTTATGCTTAAAATTTCTCATCTTTTTCATTTTTTTTTGGATTGACAGGTCTATTTGTTCTTGATTAAATTCAAATAATTCGAGGAAGAATGAAAAAAACACCTTGATCTTTGGTTTTTCATGAAGGCTGGACCTAGTTTAAGAAACTCAGTAGTTTCACCAAAAATTGGCCACCCCATGGTACCAGGTGGCAATCCTTTCTTCTTGTACCTCACCTCATTCCATCTCAGTAAAGCAGCACTCAAGATGCAGAGTCCCCAAAATACCCCTACAATTACAATTAATCCCCCCATTGTTTCTCCCTAAAACTTCTTGAGAGAGAGAGAGAGAGTGATAAGAGAGGTATGGGATTTGATATACTGACTCTGTTCATGTGTTCGTGCGGGTGTTTATATAGATAGACCTTATGAAATAAATGAAGATAGAGAGATAGTGGGGGGTGGGTGGGGTGGGGTGGGGGGTTAATGTGCCAAAGTGGGGGACTAGATTTAAAAACCTGAAAGAAAAATGAAAACACAAAAAGTATTAAGATTACAAAATCTTGGTGATTAAGTACTTATGTATACAACCAGCTTGATGCATTGCTGTTTTGATACCTCAGGTGTCTTCTTTTTACGATTCATCTAAACTTTTGCTATAAAGAAATATTTATATTTTTTAGCTGAATTTTTATATTGGATGTGGAAATGTAGTTGAAGTAAAGGTGCACTGTCCAGGTATGGCTCAATTGATTTATTAGTAGCTTTTTTCTTAATCATTTGGTTATTTATTGAGAAATTCAATTGCATTTCACTGTTTTAACCGTTTTTTATGTTTGCACTTACCCTTCAGGTTTTTAGGTATTTCAGTTATGGCTGTTTGACTGTGAGCACATTCTTTAGTTGATGAATAACAATCTTGTAACATATTGTACTCCATTCCTAAGAGCTTGCTTGTCTCGCATTTCTCAAAATTATAACATATTTTCTATTTTTCAAAATAAATTAATCTTCTCTTAAATTTTCTCAATTTTTTTTTTCAAAAGTTGAACAAACAATAATTTTCTTCTCACTGAAAAAACCTTTAGAAACTCTATTTTTGATTTTAAATAAATAAATTTATATCTTTTATACAATTTATCTCACATAATAAATATGATTTGAAATAAAACTTTTGATATTTTACACATATAACCTAAATTCTAAAAAAAAAATCTTACATCTATCATATTTTCCAAATCACTCAACTTAAACAAACAATATTAAATAAATCAAGATTATTTTATAAACATTCACTACTCTTTCAAATACTAAACAAGTAGTCCATAACCTTTTTGATCATTTGACACTACACTCCGAAATTGTCACTTTATATTTGTGAACTTCAAAATTGAAAAGGTTGAGAGACAAAAAAGTTTAGTAAGAGTAAGAAAGTTCAAAATGATGTAAAAGATAAAACAAATTAAGATTGGAGAAAAACTTGGTTTGACTGAGATGTAAGAAATATGGGTAGTAAAGGAGCACATGGACGCCACCCAATTTGAAGCAAAGCATTGGGGACTAAGTGGTTCACATGTATGTCAAATAGATCTCTTTACATGTAATTACAAAAAGTCACTTGAGGACATGTTCTTGGTTAGTGATATGCGTTGTACAGGAAAGTTATAGTTTGAATTTGATTTACAATACTCAAGTCAATTATAAGATAAATGTATTTGTATATGTTTTATAATGAGCACTTTCTTGAAGATGTTATCCTATCACAAGATAACTAAATTGCACTTGTAAATAATCTAAGTGCGTTTGAGTTTGATGTAAGTTACGATTTCCTGCATTCAGGGTCGGCCCGATATATTAGAGGGTCCTAGGCGAAATGTAAAATCGGGATCCTATTCTACTAAAAAATATTATTATAAAAATTTATTTTCTTACCTTTAAAATTGTAAAAGTATTTAATAAGTATTTACATGGTTTAAATTTATTTTCTTACTTTTGAAATTGTAAAAATATTTATGAAGTATTTATATGATTTTTCTCTAACATTCTTACTTTTAAAATTGTAAAAATATTTATGAAGTATTTATATGATTTTTCTCTAACATACACTACTAGAAAAAATAAAAATTCCCACCGAAAAATTCCAACCGAACAAAAATCGGTGATAATTTTAATGAATTCTGACCGAAAATGATGTCGGTGAGAATTTTTTGTAAGAATTCCGACCGATTTTAAATCGGTGGGAATTAACCGGATAATTTTTTTTTAAAAAAAAATTAATAAATGCAAAATTCCCACCGATAAAATAAAAAAAATAATAATAAGTGTTATATTCCCACCGATTAGAAATCGGTGGGAATTTTTTCAAATTAAAAAATTAAAAAAAAATAATTCCCACCGATTTGAAAATTGGTGGGAATTTTTTCAAATATTCCCATCGATTCAAAATCGGTGGGAATAATGTTTCTAAAAAAACTGAAAAAATTCCCACCGATTTTCAAATCGGTGGGAATTTTTATTAATAAAAAACTGAAAAAAAATTCCCACCGATTGGAATTTTTATAAATATCAATAATTCTTAAAAAAAATAAAATTCCCACCGATTTTGAAATCGGTGGGAATAACCCTCTATAAGAAAAAAAAATTAGTTGGGACTGCTCAAGAAAAAAAAAATCCCTCTTCCCCCGCTCCACCGCCACCCTCCAACTCCCTCCCGTCTTCTTCCGGCCACCATCACCGTTCAATCTTCCGACCGACCACCACCACCGTCGTTGCAGCACTTCCGGTTGACCACCTCCTTTCTCCCTTCTTCTTCTTCTTCTTCTTCTTCAAGGTATATATATATACTATTTTGATTTATTAGTAGTATAAATTGTTGAGTGTTATAAATTTAAATTTTATTAGTAGAAATTATTAGATTTTGTTGTTATAGTGTTTAAAATTATTAGATTTTGTTATTATAGTGTGTTTAAAATTAGTATAAATTATTAGATTTTGTTATTATAGAGTGTTTGAAATTAGTAGAAATTGTTAGTAGAAATTTTTAGATTTTGTTATTAATTATATTGTGTTTGAAATTGTTGAGTGTGCTTGAAAATTGAATTAGATTTTGGTATTAATGTGGGGTTGAATTATAATTTAGGGCTTTTAATTAGTGGGGAAATTTCGTATTGAATTATATTTCTTTTCTTTTTTTTCAAAAATTCCCACCGATTTTAAATCGGTGGGAATTTTATTCGGTCGGAATCCGTCCGACCCATTTTTTTTCAACCGATTTTGGCCGTTGGAATTTCGGTGGGAATATTGAATTTCCGACCAATTTTTTCCAAAATCGGTGGGAATTTTCTAATTTTCTAGTAGTGATATTTGTTATAAAAATGATAAAATGACATTTCAAATTAACTTCTTTTTTTAAATTCAATGGTAATATGTTTTCATAACATTTAATATAAATCCCTTCTTTTAAAAAAAACAAACACTATAAGTATTGTGAATATATAATTATATAACTAATGTACGTTAATAGAGTTAACTTTACTTGTCAAAATCAATAAATAGATAAACCATAAAGGTAGAATATTTGTCTAGACTGGTTCGCTTATTTAAGAATTTGTACCGAATGCCAAACCAAACAATTCGGTTCGGATTGGTACCAAAAAAATTGAAAAGTGTGATTTGGGATCTTTTTTGTAAATTTCAAGTAAATTAATTTTTTAAATTTGTAGCTTGTCCCAAACTCACTAAATCAAGTTACATATCAACCCTAACTTTTAAGTTGATCCTAAATACCAGAATAAGAAAAAGAAGAAAAAATTGCCATCTCCATATAACTCTAGCGCCTCCAAATCGTAAATTTAATGTATTATTGCAAAACTACAACATCATAAAAAGTTTTACCAAAATACTTAAACACAATAAAATAGAAACAATGATACTATTAATTATAATAGTAATTTTTAGATAGATCAATAAAAATATTTAATAAAAGTCTATAGATTATCATATTTAGTTATTAGATCAAATTGATCTTTACCGTCATTTCGAGAATGTGGTTATATAAATAGAGCAAGACCTCCTTTGTAAAATATTCAAGTTTGTTCTTACAACATTCTTACTGTATTCCACAATTCACATTCCTACTTCTTTAAATTTTTGGGGTCTTCAACATTGGGGCCCCATGGTACAAACCCAAGTTGCAACTTGGGCCAACACTGCTTGCATTGTGTAAGATAGATTCAAGTTTTGGTTTTTTTTCTTATGAAGTCGGACTCCTTATGATTTGGCTTGTTTTAGGTCTCGATATCGAGACTAAGCTAACTCATTTGTATATATTTAAATCCTAGGCTAAGTTTGAACTTTATGTCAATATATCTTTTCAATCCTAATAACTATAGTAAAAGACAATGATTACATATTCTTTCTCTATAAAAGTATTGATTTCACACATACTATCTATTATTTCGACCTTTGCGGTTCCGTGGCCAACGAAGGTATTACGACCGTTCTAAGCATATCATCATTATCTTCACAGTCTTGTCAGAAATGAAAATCAATATCTAAATCCAATTCGAATTGTTGCTTAAAATTTTGTTGTAACCATCCAAGTCGATTTTTTTAAAAACCAAAATCAAATAAAAATTGGACAACACTTTTTATTTTTTGATAATTACTTAGACAACAATTTGATATGAACCCTCATAATTTGTATCCTTTTATAGGTTGGATAGGGTTCGGGTTTTGGGTATTTCGGGCCGGGTACCCTGATAAAGCCGTGAAAAACGATATTATTACCGGCATTCTCAAGCTCAAAAGTGTTGTTTGTCCTTAGGCTTTCTTGTGTTTTTGGGCGTTTTTCCTCTTCTTTTGTGTTTCCTTGTGTCGTTTGTTCTTTGTGTTGTGTTTTCGTGGCTTTCGTAGGTGCCTAAGAATGAGAGAGTAATGACCAAAGGAGAACTCAAAGAATGCCAATCAAAGGAGAAGAATCTGGAGCAAGTGGTGCAATGGTCGTAGATAGCTGCTCACTTCAACAAGCATATCTCTCTGACGGATAAACCAAATTATTTGAATTTTTAGTATGTCGAAGGAGTTAGTTACAGTAGGAATTTTACAGTAGGGAAATGGATCATATCCGCATTTGGAGGTCGGAGGTGAAGTTATGCCATTTGAGAGAAAGTGCGGCAGTGCGAGATGAAGCCTCTCGTGGTCCAGCTCCCAAATAATGGATCGCGAGAAAAACAGAAGGTTCTCGTGACCCAAATCCCATAAAATTAGACCGCGAGAGCCTGCTACCAGATCGCGTCTTTCAGCTTATTTAGGGACATTTGCGGGTTTCTCTCCTTAATTTCAATTGTGGACTTTTCACTAATGGGGGTAAATTAAACTTTGTAATCAATGGGAAACCCTTGTAATAGGGTAGGAGATTTGATTTTAGACAGAACTTTTAGTTCTTATAAAAAAATACTTGGGCAATTAGGAAGAGAAAAGGGGATCTTGCAAGGATTTCACAAATTTTCAATTTTGTAAATCTTTCATCATAATTGGTTGAATCTTATCTCATCTCTTACTTTGCTTTTATCTTATGGGTGTGATTATGAGTTTAATTGATGTGGTGTTTGATTTTGTGGATATGATTGGTTAAATCCTCTTAATCTAGGATCATTATGGATCTTAATTGGGTTTAATTATATTTGGTTGAATTATTATTGGTGACGATCATTGTTTGCTTAATCAATCTAGTTTTTATTGATTTCAATATAATTGATCACCTAATTGAATATGCTTGTATTCTTTTTTTAGCTTTAGGAAAGTGAGAATTGGAACTAGATTGAGGATTGATTAGCGGATTGTCTTGGGATAGGAATATACTTGAGAGAATTCATACTCATTTTATTTGGGATTTGCTCTTAATGCTTCATTTGATTTTGATTCGCCTAGGAATATAGTAGAATTGAGTTGAACGTTAGGTATCTAAGCAATACGGAAGATACTTAGGTACAAATTGAATCCTAAGATCAGATCTTTCATCAATGATAAATCCAATTGAATGCATGTTAAATTCAATTAAGTGAAGTATAATCCTAGATTACCTTTTTCATATAATCTTCCGAGTTAATTCGAGTTGTGTTTAGTTTAATTCTAAAGTAATTGTTCTTAGTTTAGTATTTAAATCCAGTCTAGTTAACTTTAGTTCACTATTCAGAGCTATCATTTTCATCTAGCTTAAGTGAATTCAAGATTTTTAAGTGGCAATTAATTATATCAATTCTCCGAGGGATCGACACTTTTTTTATTATTAATTACTTGAAACGATATGTATACTTGCATGATAGTAGAAATATCGCAACATACTCGACTCGGCGGGTGTTGATTTTTCACACTCGAAACCCGTCCCGTTTAGGTGGGTACCCGATATTCGGGTACACAAAATTTGCATGTTTTTTTTTTTAAGCATATGTATATTGTACAAGAAATTTAAATGATTTAATATAGTAACACATTTGATATTGTTTTAAGTGCAAATGTGTACTGCTGTGCACGAGACTTATTTGAGGATGATATTTATACAACATATGAGTTTATTACTTGTTATCAACACAACATTTTCATTAATTAAATGTTAACATATATGTATGTAAAATTGTAAATGAAATGAATTCAAATATCAATTAGTACACAATAAATTCAAGTTTAGTTTGTAATGAGAACTTAAAAAATGAGAAGTAAGAATAAATTTGGGCCAGAGCACTCATATGTCAGGATTTTTTGTACTTTGCACCCCCAAAACATGGAAAATAGGTATTTTGCACCTTAGAAATATAAATTTAGCACTTTGCACCCTCGAAAGATGAACAATTCAGCACTTTGCACCCTCTTTTATTTTCGTAAAAAATTCTAGGGACAAAATAGGTATTTCATTTTTGGATCTTTGGCACTTTACACCCCCGAAACATGAAAAATGGGCATTTTGCACCCCCGAAATAGAATTAACACTTAGCACCCTCAAATTAAGAACAACTCAACAACTTGCACCCCAAACATGAGAAATGGACACTTTGAACCCCCTAAACACAAAATTAGCAATTAGTACCTCAAATTAAGAAAAACTCAACTAGCACCCTTCATTTTTTTGGGCAAAGTTGACCACAGGGGTCAAAAAATCCTAGGGGCAATATTGGTAATTCATTTTCTATTTTCTTAAAATTTACAAAATATGATTATAAATACTAGAATATTCATCTGCACAATCTATTTCAACGTATTTGTTTAATTATCAATTTTTCAAATGTCCTCAAAATATCCAGAAGAATTCGAAAAGTTTCCAGAAAGTTAATACATAAAATTGACTGAATCTTATCACATAAACAAATTTTAAGATGGAGAGAGGAATGAGTATTCTAGTATTCATAATCGTATTTTCAAATTTAAGGAAAAAAAAGAAAATTAATTACCTATTTTGCCCCTAGATTTTTTGCGCTCGGTGGTCATCTTTGTTGAAAAAACGAGGGTTGCTAGTTTTTGAGTTTTTCTTGATTTGAGATGTTAAGTGCTAATTTTATGTTTAGGGGGTTCAAAGTATCCATTTCTCGTGTTTTTGGGCTGCAAGTTGATGAGTTGTTCTTAATTCGAGGGTGTTAAGTGCTAATTATATTTCGGGGGTACAAAATGCCCATTTTTTGTGTTTCGGGTATGCAAAGTGCCAAATATCCAAAAATGAATTACCTATTTTGTTCGTAGTTTTTTGAGGAAAATAAAAGAGGGTGCAAAGTGATGAATTATTTATATTTCGGGGGTACAAAGTGCTAAATTTATGTTTCGATGGTGCAAAGTGCAAAAAATCACATATGTCATGTCATTTTAATTTGTAATTGAGCCAAATTTTTTTAATTCAATATCCGAACAAGTGTAAAATCAATATCCAAAATTCAATCTGAATAAATATTTCGGATATCTGATACCTGACCCTAAATGTAAAAAATTCATTTTTTCATCCCAAACAAAAAATACGTATCTGATCTGATCTGATCTGGTCGGGACGGGGCCCAAAATATCCAATCCAAACGCCCATCCCTAGGTTGGAACATGAAATTTGTATGAATGCCTACTAACTTTTCTTGTGAAATTTGACTTTTGGGACAGATTTCTCCTTTAACTTTCTATTTATTGTCCTATACTCCCACATGTTTTAGTTTTCCATGCACCTCAAATTTCAGTATCTTCTTAGAGCCTTGTGCACAAGGAGAGACTACAAAAAAACTGAAGTAACCCCTTGAGCTAACAAATGCTATTCCAATAGGCATGATTTATGGTTAGGTTCTTGTGGAAGATATTAATTTTTTATAGTCACTTCCCTATTTGCAACGACCATGAGATTTGGTTCTCATGACATTTAAGTTATCTACAAATACATGAAATTGGTTGACTGTACAAGGGTAATAAATTTCTGGTCATGTCTAAATATACTTGTCATGTAAATAGTTAAATTAGTTCTTTGGACTAGAATATTCTGAAGGTATCTTATGTATCGGGAATTCTTTAATTATTTCTAACCCACAATTTTGTACTTAAGAGTACATTAGTCATACATTTATGAAAATATCAAAATAATTATAATAATAATATATATGACATTTTTGTAAAAGGATATTTTAACATTTGCCCACAATTAACTTTGTATAGGGCAGGAGGGCAATTTCGTCATCTTATAAATTAAACAAGAAGATTTTAAATGTGTTATATTTTGGTTTCCCAAGGGTTTAAATCCTTTCGAGATGCGTCGGACACATAAAGTGGAAATCTCTCTCAACAGGGATTCGAACATCATCAGTCCGCTACTTTGTAGTGAATAGTCCATTCCACTAGATCAATCATCTGTTGATTTTAAATGTGTTATCTTGTGTTTTATGATTTAAACTGACACGCCCCAAAAAAAACTTTATCATTATTTTATGTGTTCTATAAGCTTCGAATTGAATTAAATTTTATTAAAAATTTAATAAACTCTTTATTTCTCATGACATTTTTCCACCATATCGTGAACTTTTTTTTTTTTTTTTTTTTTTTTTTTTTCATAAGCAACATCAATCGTGACTTTTCTCGTCGAAAATAGTGATATTAATCTAACCACATTAAAGTTGAGATATATCTCAAGAAGTCATAGTCTAGGAACTTGAAAACTGTAGGTCGTAATGCCTAATTACTACTTCTGATATTGTGACATCTGACTTTTGCACTGAATTCCCCCTTTTAACTTTTCTTTGTTTTGTTTGACTTAGACTTAGTAGTTCCCCATGTTCTAAACTTCCCCACAACTCAAATTTCAACATCTTTCTTGAGCCTTGTGCATAGGCCAGAGGGAGAGACTATGGGCCACGTTTGTGTAATTTAGCCTGAGTTTTGTCTGATTTAAATGAAAAATAAAAAATTTTGATGAGTATTTTGAATTTTCTTTTTTGAAATTTGTGCAAAACAATTTAAATATAATTTATGTACTTATATGGTTAGAATATTTTGAACGTAATGATAATTTGAGTTTAAAAATATAGGTTGTGGTTCAAATGTATTTTGGATTTTGGATTCCTGGGAATAAATGTATGTGATAGTATCAAGTTATGTTTCTTTGAAATTAAGTAATTGATATTATATTATATTATATTATATGATGATTGAAAGATTATTTTAAAGTTCAAACTTCAACATATTATTTTGAAGTTCAAACTTCAACTTTTTTCGTGGTTTTAAGCGGATGAAAATTGTTTCAAGTGATAGTGATGTATGGCTCGATGAATACTCTTGCGCTAAAATGTATCCAAACTAGATCTAAAGAATTGAGGTAAGAGACCTAGGTCTGTCAATCGGCCTTGTGAGTCGAGTATTAAATGACTCAAATTCAAATAATGTCGGGCTTCATAGTTATTGGCTCAAACTCGGTTCATAATTTTTTTGATTTATTTGGCTCAAACTCGGTCCATGTAACTTTTCGGGTTTCGGGTCTATATCGGGCTCACATCGAGTTTGTTAATATAAGCAAATTTAGCTCGACATATAAAAAATTAAGATTATCAAAACACATATGAATAGACTACTAGTACTTAATACACGAGTATATATAAATTTCATACATGTACTTCATAATGTAAAATATTAAATAATGTTTAAATTGAAAGATCGAGTCATTTACCCTCATTTACCCATATTTTTTAAGATATTTTTGATCTATATGAACAACAAATAGAGTTCTAAATCACAAAACTCCGATTTATTGACCTTTTGTGTTTTGCCCTTTTTTTTTTGTTAAACTTATTTTTTTGGAGCTTTGGCCTTCAGTACGTAATTGATATACTAACATATATGTGAGCTTACACTATAACTTTTACAAAGTTTTCTTATTTCAAAATAAAAACAGTAATTAATAATATAACTACAATACAAATAATTAATCGTAATATTTAAAATAATTATATATTCGGGTTGAGCCGTATTAGGCTCAAGTTCAACTTATAAATTGATCGGGTTTAATATAATGAATCAAACTAGGCCCGACTCATAAATATTTGGGTTCGGGCCTAGTCATCGGACTTCGGATAGGTCCGACTCAATTGACAGTCCTAAAAAGCCACATTTTCAGCTTATTACAACTATTAATTACAGAAATGAGTTCTGAAACAACATATGACTTGATTGTTTCACTTTTAAGATGACATCTCAATATTTTCTCAAAAATCAAAAAAACAAGTTTTTTTAATTTTTGGAAGAAAGAAAATATGCAATTTTCTTTTTCAATTTTAAAAACAGGCTCCTTATAAAAAAATTTAAATTCTATTATTTTAAAAAAGAATTTTTTATTTTCTATTTTGATTTGCTATAAAGTAAATTATTTCTTATCACTTATCATATTGCACTCACCTAAAAAAATTCATATGACATGAAGGAGCATGTCTTTTACACTATTATTTCATAATTTCTAAACGAAACTACCATTTTTCAAAATACTCACATTATTTCATCTCTCAAAATTCATTCTAATTTTTTCTTTTCAAACACACGGGAACCGAATAAGAGTTTTATTTATAGATACGGACTCTACCTTATTCATGTTGTATAATCTTTATTTATCAAAAAAAAAAAAAAGTTGTATAATCTTCCAAAAATATTTTCTTAGATATGGTAGTTGTTACGTGTACATTTTGATTTGAATAATGTAAACAATGCAAATTGTAATGTGCCGTACACATGAGCGTTACGGGTGTACATGTCTCATTAGTACGTAATGTATAAATATTGTAATTAATATTTAATATATAGGGCCTGTTTCTTTGGCGTTTTTTAAAAAAAATTTGTGTTTGGGAAATGCCAAGCAAACATATTTTTTATTTTCTGAAATAAATTTTTTATATCTCAATTTTCTCAAACTACTCTTTCAAAAGTCAAACAAACAACAATTTTCTTATCTCTAAATAAAGCCTATACAAACTCTACTCTGATTTGACATAAAGTAACATATCTCTTACACAATTTGTCTCACATAACAAACATGATTTGACATAAAGTCTTACACATCTTACACCTATAACCTAACTCTTCCAAAAAAAACCTACATCTACTTTATTTTTCAAAACACTCTATCAAAACCCAAATAAATAACATTACGTAAATCGAGATTATTTCACAAACCTCCACTACTCTTCCAAACTACTTTCCTGTACAACAAATAAACAGGCTCATATTATTTGTGACAACATTGTCGAGGTGATTTTCACTCATATTATTTAAGTTGATGCTGATAGCTTGCCATAATTGGCTCAAAAGGTAAGTTGGACAATGACTTGAGATGAGTGTGATCCTTGATGATATCTTTAGAAAGGGATTTGACACAACTTACATAGTGTCCTTTTATACTTACATAAATTTCTAAGAAATAAATCTTCTTAATTTCCCTTTTTTTTTAATTTTTTTCTTTCAAAAGAGTGTGATTTGTTAAGATGTATAAATTGATTTTATTTTTATTTTTCAAGAATACTCAGGTCTCGACTTAATTTCTTTCAAGATGTATCGAGTACATTACGTGGAATTTTCTTCCATTGGAAACTCGAACTTGAATTCACCACATTGTGAGAATCAATATTTTTCACTAGACTGCAAATGTTGTAGAATTTTATTAACATAATAAATATATCATGTTTATAATTTACTCATAAAAAATTGTTTCATGAAGAATAGTTTGGAAATATCATAATTATGATTTAATTGTCTTGCATTTGGCTTATAAAAAATGATATGATAACTATTAGAACTCTCTTGTAAATTTCACTATGAAATGCTCAAATAAAACATGGTTTCCGTTTCACTGCCAGATGAATATGTGTAAATTGGAGTTTATTTGGTTTGTTTTATTTACTGTGATCAATTCTCATTAATGTGAATTTTTATCTAATTTAATGTTAGTATGAGATTGATTTCATTTATAATTTAATAAATTTATGATAATGTAATGATATTTAATAATGTGATGATCGTTTCTAAAAAAAATTGCTCCTAGTAGTAAGAATTTAATAGTATGGTTCCTAACATAACCTTAGAATAGCATTAGGAATCCATAAATAATATTGCATGATTACCTAATGCCACGTAACATGCAATGTATATAATGGAAAATCAAATTCGGTATATTATCAAGTAATCCTAGACTAGTATTAGTGTGTTACGCTTGGACTATATTAATTTAGTACTAACAATTTGTTACAAATTTAACTCAATTTCCTTTATGACATAATTATGATAGGTCTGACAAGAATTAATGTGTCGCAACATTCTAGTTTATGAGAAAATTCTTGCATAGATCTGGTTTATGAGTTTTTTATAGACCTTGTGATTGTAAATGTATCACGTCATATATTGTGAGAGTATGACATCATCAAAATGTATTATGTGGTGCATTTACAATCACAATGTCAACCACTAAGCTCTTAAACCTGGTCTATGTAAAAAATTTCCTAGTTTATGATTATTACTCCCTCTGTCTCAAATTATTTGTTATTTTAAAGAAAAAAATTTGTTTCAAATTATTTGTCATTTTAGGATTTCAATGCACTATTAAGTACATATTTTAGGTATGTAAGAGAAAAAATTAGAGAGATAGTGTAAAACTTGAATAACGTGTAAATAGCTAATGGTAAGATAAATAAAGAATAAGAATAAGAGTATTTTAGGAATATAATTTATTTTTTTCCTAAAAATGAGACTATTTAGTAGGTACCTTAATATGTGTGAAAACATGTAAAATAACAAATAATTTGGGAAGGAGGCAGTAATATATTATCATGCTTGATCATTGATCTCAAGCCGACATATAAGACACATTTTTGTACTAATGAAATTATTAACGTCATTCACATTTAGTCCACCATAGAAAAAAGGAAAATATATTGCCGACAAGAATTAAACAAATATTGAAGAAAACGCTTTAACATATTTAACAAAAAGAAAAGAAAAAAAGTCCTGACAAATTGTGGGGATTTCCTGAAAAAGACGAGGATGTATGCATGATAAATTCACACATTGGTTGTCTCGCTTTTCAGAAAGTATTTTAGTACTATTTGAAAAAACAAATTAAATACAATGTTTTATTGCAAAATAAATTTATCCTCTTTTAATTTTCATAAACATATTTCATCTTAAAAAACTCTCTTCTCTTAATATAAAGTAAAAGTCTATACAAAAACTCTACTTTAATTTGAGAGAAAATAACTGTGGAGATTAAATGTCCCACACGGATTGAAAATCAAGTTAAGTTCATCTTGGGTAAACCTCAACTGTTGAACTAGCCTTTGAGGTTGAGTTAGATTCAAGTCATTTAATGTGGACTTATACCAATCCATGTGGAGAAATGTAAGAATAATATATCTCTTACGTACACAACATATCTCAAATAATAAATATGATTTTACATTAAATAGGATATCTCTTACATTATTGAAAAACCTAGAAAATTTTATTTGAACCACTTTTACAAAAGCCAAACAAACAACAATACAAAATTGAGATATTTTCAGATATTTCCTTTTATTTTTTAAACTACTCTCAGCTTTGCGAAATAAATAGAGCCATTATTTCTTTTTATCCTTTACTACATTGGGCTAGTCAAATTTATAATAAATAATATAGCTAGATCATATGAACAAGTCTTAATATTAAATTGTAAATAGTAACACTTAAAAATGTAGATACAAAATTCAGCATAATAATATATGCGCTTAAAAGATCTCATTTGCACACTCTAGCAAATGAAGTGAAACTTGTAGAATTAAAATGATTATAATAGAACCTAGCTAGATCATATCTGCGTTTACATTCACAATTAAACACTCCATCAGTCCTTTTAACTTTGCTCATATTTTTATTTTGGAACGTCTCAAGATAACTTTCTTTCATAAAATAAAATTAATTTTCACTAAACTACCCATCACATAAAGTAACAATTTGACATTAATAAGTATATTTAAGAAAATGAACGTAAATTCAATGAAAGGGGGAAAAATGCAAGTTATTTCATGTGTTATGCTAAACCTGCAAGAAACTACCCTGTGAAATTTTTATTGCGCCAAACTTCCTTATGTTTTTAATAAGGTGCAAAAAATACCCAATTAGTGAAAAATAAGTCATTTTTTATCGATATATTTAAAGAATTAATTTTAAAAATATATTACGTGAAGTTGTAGGGACCAATTTGAAGTATTTTAAAAATGGTTTCTTGAAATATGTCACTCCAAAATGACCTATTTTTATAAATTGGGTGTTTTTTGCATGGTTTTTGAAAATACAAGGAAGTTTGGCGCAATAAAAATTTCACATGATTGTTTCTTGCAAGTTTAGCATAAGACGTGGGAGTATTTTGCATTTACCCCCAATGAAAGCTCCGCAGGTACACGAGGGCCTCCATTTTGGCTTTTTATGCTTTTTGCTAAAGTAATTGGTAAACTATGTCAGTCTCATCCTCATTATTTTCCCTTCACAATTATTGAAAATTTCTCAATCTACATGCTTGCATTATAGAAAGACCTAAATAATTAATACATCTATCATGTAACGATAAAATCTAGTTCTATATATAATCTAAGTTCCTAGCTAACCAATGTCGACTCAAACCCATGTAATACTTAAAACCATAATATATGGCGGAAGGATTACTTAAGTTTAGTATAATAATAATGACCATTCTCCGTATTTGGAAAATTACTCAAATTATCGGATTCATTATAATAATCCATTTGCAGCGTTTCTTTCATGAAAAAATATTTGAATTCCAGAAATACCCTTGAGTGTGATATAAGAAAAGAATTTGATGTGGAAAAAAGGGTGAAGTTGGTGAAAAAAGAGATGACAATTCGGTGAAAAAAATGGTGAAGTCAGTTAAAAAATAGATGAAATCGATTTTCCATCTTTGAGATTTGTGATTTTTTAGATGATACTCAGAGGTATTTATAAATTAATTTTTTTTATGAAATTAACGTCGTAAAGGGGTTACTTTAATGGATCTAATACCTCATAGATAGTTTGAGTAATTTCCCAACCAGAGAGTGATCAGTGTAATTACACTAAGACTCAATAATAGTTTGAGTAATTCTCCTATTTTTCTTTTCTCTTATCACTGGGGGCTTTGTTGTTAATCTTGCTATTCAATTTTATTAGAAATTGATTTTATTAACTGTAATTTATCATTAATAAAATAGTAAAATTATATATAATTTTAAAGTGAATTATCTCAACCCCCACCCACACACACATATACTCCATAAGTCTTTCCTATCGAATATATATATATATATATATATATATATAAAGTATTTTTATTTAATCATTACCAATATAGCTTGATCGTTTTTTTTGGATAAGTACCAATATAGCTTGATTGAATTGTAGAAGATTTAGGGCCTGTTTGTTTGGCGTTTGGAAAAGTAGTTTGGGAGAGTAGTGGAGGTTTGTGAAATAATCTCGATTTGCGTAATGTTGTTTGTTTGGGTTTTGAGAGAGTGGTTTGAGAAATAAAGTAGGTGTGGGTTTTTTTGGAAGAGTTGAGTTGTAGGTGTAAGATGTGTAAGACTTTATGTCAAATCATGTTTGTTATGTGAGATAAATTGTGTAAGAGATAGATTACTTTATATCAAATCAAAGTAGAGTTTGTATAGATTTTGTTTAGAGATAAGAAAATTGTTGTTTGTTTGGCTTTTGAGAGAGTAGTTTGATAAATTAATGGATGAAAATTTTATTTCAGAAAGTAAAAAACATGTTTGTTTGGCATTTCCCAAACACGAAAAATTTTTGGGAAACGCCAAACAAACAGGCCCTTAGCATTTTCATACGGTTGTGTCTTGAATCACACGTTTTGGAATTTCCCAAAATAACACTCACTTTTATTAAGTGGAATTAAAAAAAAAAAAAAAAAAAACCCTCTCACATAAAGTAATAATTTAACATAACTTACTCGCAACCATTACTTTTAAGGACATAAAAGTAAAAACATCCAAAAGTTTCACTTTTTCAACTCTCATCTAAAACTCCGTACCAAAAGCAAGGGAATGAGAAAAAAAAAAGAAAAAGGAATGTAGGGAGTATTAAAAATGAAAAAAAAAAATTGGATAAAATATTGTGGGTCAAATGACTCAAATCGGTTAAATGATCATTGCTTTACTGGTGAAGGTGGTCAACCATTGATCAAACTTGATGGAGAAAGGTATTAGATTTTAGCGAATTGGATTGAGAAGTGATCGACCAATTAGCAATTGAAACGTCCAACCGATTCGATCTCCCGTGACTAAGTCTTTGCTTAGGCCATTTCCAATGACCAAGTCCAAGACTGGACTTGAATTGGAGATGGCCTTATTGGCCATCTTTTCTGACTCAAGGGGTGGTGGGGCGGTGGATCCACCGCCCCAAGGTGTGAGGCAAGCCTCACACCTTGATGCGCATCGCCTCACACCTTGATGCTGGGATGCGCTTGCCATCCCAACATCTTATTTATTTATTTAATTTTTTTGTTAGTTAATGAAAATTCTTTTTTTTTTAAATTTCTTTATTTAAAATAGTTAATTTAATTTAAAAATATAACTTTTATTCAAGAAATTTAATATTAATTGTGTAAAATTTATAACCTTGTAAGAAACTTAAATTTATTTAACATTATTATTATATCCTTGATTTGTTTTGATTATAATATTATAATTTAAAACTTATTTTTAGCACACAAAATGTACAAATATGAAATTAAATACGATTTATGGAATCTTAGATACAAATTCTTAAATTAAATACGATATAACCCTAAAATTTATATATTGAAACACTTGAGACATCTAAATAAATGAGATTACATATAGTCAAAGGCCGTTTAAATACGGCCACCAGTTGGACCGTGTGTTGTCCATGTATGTTCGACTAAGTCGGCTTGAAGTTGGCGGTTCGACCAATCTAGACGGCGGCGGTAGCAACAATACTGGTGGCAACGGCTATGACGGGGATGGTGACTTTCCTTCTATGAGTTAATAATTGTTGTAATATTGTGTACTAAAAAAATCTTATTATTAATGCCAATGTTAAATTAATTTAGAAGTATTCTAATTTTTTTTTTTGCATATTATTATTGCACATTATTATTATTATTTTTTATTTATTTTTTTATTATTAAGTGAGAGTAGGGAATTATTATTATTAAATGGGAGTGGGGAAGGATGAAGATTGAAATTAAATAAAATGGATAGATTGAGTAATTGGAGACGACTATGAAAACGGAAGGGGAAGCTAGATTTGAAATCTGAGGCCATATTCAATGGATATGGCCGGGGTTAGGTCGGGCTCGGGGTGGGAGGTTTCGTCGTCTCTAGTGGAGAGGGGTGCAGGGTGGGAACAGGGCGGCAGGCGAGGCGAGGCGGGGCGAGCCCTGGCCGCGGCCCAGGGCTCGCGTGGGTTCTAGGTAGAAGAAGAGGGGCACGTGTTTGCACGCGCCCCTCATTAATCAGATGGCACCACCTGAATGGGTTTTTTTTAATTTCTTTATTTATTTTGTTTTTTTAATATTTTTAAATAGGAAAAAGTTAAATATTTAATAAAATTATAATTTCCTCCTAAATTAAATTAGTAGAATTGAATTATTTAATAAAAATTTTAGTATAGTTGCTAGTATTTAATAAAAATATATATCCACTTTAATAAATTCTAATTAATTGTTTAAAAAAAATATGGAGATAAAACATAATTTTTTTGCTTTTAATAAAAAT
This sequence comes from Penstemon davidsonii, assembly GCA_034814905.1. Classification (NCBI taxonomy): domain Eukaryota; kingdom Viridiplantae; phylum Streptophyta; class Magnoliopsida; order Lamiales; family Plantaginaceae; genus Penstemon; species Penstemon davidsonii. The sequence goes on from JAYDYQ010002688.1 coordinate 15,539,885, forward strand.
AAAATTTGTTAGTATTTAATTGAATATGCAAAAATTGGCTTGTCCGGGAAAAGACTTTTGTTAGCTAGATTGTTATACCACTACATTGTCAAATCATATATAAACCTCAAGATTGTTTCTTCCAATTTCAAAGTGGGATAAAATCCCTTCTATTTCTTTTCTTCCATTTCAAATGGTGATCTTTGAGAATCAATTTCTCATTAACTCGAACTCCGATTTGGACATACCATATACCGCTTTAATCCAAAATAATTTAGTTACAATATTTGTGGCCATATATTTATAAAATATCGAATTAGTTGAAATAATAATTAAATACTTAGACAAACAATATAATTTCCTTCTTGTTTTTGTGCGTGCCGTTTATTTAATGTTGTAACTCGTGTTTTGAATCAATTTTAATTTTATTATTATCAACCTCTCTTTGATTTTAATATTTAAATATTATTATTATAGTTATTATTATTATTAATATTAACATTAAAAACAAAATTAAAACTATTATTATAATAGTGAGAGCGGGGAAGAAAAAAAAGTGGAATTAAATGAGACTCGAAGCCCTGCCATTGGAGATGCCCTGAAGGGGAAACTGGACTGAAGATGAGGATAAATTGGACTTAGGATAAAGAGTCACTGGAGATGGCCTTAGTTTACCTATTGGTCTGGTTTCAAAAAGTTAGGTTGAATATCCGAAATTTCAGGGTTATTATGGAAAAAATGTTTAGCCCACTATGGTTCCTACCAGGTTGAGCCAAACATTATTTGTAAATAGGTTTGAGGAAGTCTCTGTTCAAATCTCATATCTTAATACATTATATTAGTTATTATAATTCAAATTAATAATTCAAATTATCATCAAATTCATAAGAATGTAATTATAAACACAATCACAATCATTAAAAAATATATATGCTGTTATATCTCCATCACTATAAAATAATTTACTGGTTTAACTATATATCACCTGAACTCCCCTAATTAATAATTATATTAATTATAATAATTCAAATTACCATCAAATTCATAACAACCTAATTATAATCACAATCATTACACGATATATATGACATTATATCTCAATCATTATAAAATAATTTACTGATTTTACTATTTATCCCCTGAACTCCCCTAATTCTCAACAACCAATGTAATACTCCTTTGGTCCGATAATTCTTTAACATTGCCATATAGTTGACCAATCAATCTAAATAAATTTCAAAAAATTACAATAACTAATCTAATTACTTTTTCTCAATAATAAACTGTGTTTATAAATTGTTTATACCTTTTGATAGAGCAGTTGAAAGAGTCTTATAATATGAAATACACATGAGCAACTTTGGTTGTGTGTACTATAACCTATTTTCATGTATGTATTGATAAATAATCTAATTTAAAATGTATTGCACCCAAAAAAAGTACATTTTGGCGTTTTATTAACCCTAAAATTACATATTTTTGACAAAGTGCATTTTATTGGGATGGACATCCCACTATATAGTCTAAAAATTGCAATTTGAGGGTGAAACGTATTAAAATTTCAATTCAAAGGTGCAAAATGTTAAAATAATATATTTTTAAGGTGAAAAATGTCAAGCAGTCCACATTTACATATACACAAATTAACACAAACATATACTCTATAAAGCGAAAATGTCGAGAGCATGTTTATTTGATTTCAGAGATCATTTTTAATATAGTATTTGCTAAATGTCAAACAATCAAGTTTTCTTTTTCCTTTAAGAAAAAGGATCCCATATAATTTTTCTTTTCAATTTTAAATAACTATCTCCTCCTAAGAAAATTCCATTTTATCTTTAAATATCATAAATAAAAAACTAAAGTATATCACTTTTACTTCATTACTCTCATATAATTACTGAGTAATATCTCTTCCTCAACTTTTCTTTTTCCGATAATTTCTCAAAATACCTTATAATTTTCTAAAATCAAACGTAATGTTTATTTCATTTATGACGAAAAATTCTTGTATAGACCTGGTATTTCATAGATCATGAACAAAATCAATACATTCATTAAACATATTTGAAATTTTTTGTATAAGATATATGAAAGAACGATCTATATAAGAATTTTCCATCTATGACAACTTAACCACACAACTCTTTTCGAATTGCACAAAAGACATCTCAGAAAATACTTTTAAACATCCAAACAAACCCCATACTTAGACATGAGTAAAATATAGAATGGAAAGAAAGATGGGCCTCGGATGATTGACAGCACGTGTGGGGTTTAGATCCACGTGCACTCGTTTTTATTCACTGAAAAAATTTATTGATTTTTGTCTCTTTGTGAATTATAGTCCTGCACTAAGCTTCTGCAGACGAGATGTAGGTCTGGCTCAATTTGGAATTTTGGTCAGCTTTTGTTGACTAAATTTTTCCGCTATAATGATAATTAATTTTATATTAAAAGTTGAAAACCAGTATTTTTTTACCAAAAAAAAAGACTTTGTACGGACTACTATTTTAATTTCAAAAAAGTTACTATTATGAACAGGCGATTGTCTTGATTAAGCTTTAGCTTTTTCTTTTTGAAATTCTTCAAAAAGTCTAAAAATAGTACTATAAAAAGTCAAAAGACCTAAACTGTTAATCCAAAAAAGAAAGAATCCCAAAATCGTATATAAGAAAAATTGAAGGACTGAAATTGTATTTTGGTCCAAAATGTCTATTTATCCATTGATACATAGGTGGCCACAACAAAACTCTGTGTGTGAATCAAATATTAGAGAAAATAATTATTAAAATTTAAAATATGGAGTACGAGATATCGGATCTGTTTGTTTGTCATTTTTTTTACAAAAATTGTGTTTGAGAAAAGCAAGACAAACATCATTTCTATTTTATGAAATAAAAATTTATTTTCTATCAATTTTCGTTACTCTCTCAAAAGCCAAACAAACAACAATTTTATTGTTTCTAAGAAAAACTTACATAAACTCTACTTTAATTTGATATAAAATAATTTATCTCTTACACAATTTATCTCACATAACAAACATGATTCCACATAAAGTCTTACACATCTTATACCTACAACCTAAACTCTTCAAAAAAATTATACTCACCTTATTTCTGTAAATCAAGATTATTTTACAAACCCCCCACCACTTTCACAAACTACTCTCCCAAATGCCAAACAAACTTGCCCATCCTTTTTTGATAATCTGATTACTAATCTAAAAGAGCGAATATCACTTTTTGTCCTCCTTATGGACCAACTTTTGCACATTCGTCCCTCTTAAGTTTTTCGTAGCAGATTTATCCCTCTTATCAATGTAGGGTAACACACTCGTCCCTTATAAATTTTTCGTAGCAGATGCGTCCCTTTCATCAATGTATTTTGGATTTAAGAGGGACGTATTTGCTACAAAAAATTTAATAGGGACTAATGTGTTACACTACATTGATAAGAAGGACGCATCTGCTATGAAAAAATTTAAGAGGGATGAATGTGTTACACTATATTGATAAGAGACATGAATCTGTTACAAAAAGTTTAAGAGAAACAGATTTACAAAAGTTGATCCATAAAAAGGACGAAAGTTGAGATTCACTCTATCTAAAAATTAAAATACAATGTTGAAGACACTAGTTCCAATCTGACATCATTAAATTCAAGAAATTTACAAAATACATGTCTTCCCGTATTTTTTTATTGCAAGAATTTCAAATTTCAAGAAAAAAATAGAGAGTCCCAATGCATCACTTTCCTACAATATTTTTATAACTCAATATTCATTCCAAAATCACTAATAAAATAAATTATAAAGTTTGAACAATAGGATACATCTATCATAAAAAAAATTGAACATGGGAGCTCCCTAAAATTGATAGTACCAACAAACGCCGAAAATTTGACCCATTTAACACAATTATAGATTGCAAATTAGAACTTTTACAGATAAATTTAAATTTCCGCTTTGACCACTTCCCCAAAAGTTTCTTAATAGCATCAATTTCTTATATTATATCACTTCGTTTAATCAAAGTAAGGATGAATGCGTAAGCCCAATAGAGAGTACAACTTTAGTACTCCATCCTTACATTTCATTTTACTCCGCTGAGTTTTGAAATCAAGTTTTACACAAGAGTAGAAAAGTGGAATTTTTAGAAAAGTAGTGATAGAAAATTAGTGGTGTCAAATCATTAATTTATGTGAAATGGTACTTTTGAAAGAAAAACAAATTCATAATAAGAAAGAGAATGTTATTTTAGGACATCCCAAAAATAAATATGAGCAAAAATAAAAGGATGAATGGAGTATAAGTTGATTTAACACCTATTAGACTATTACATACAAAATTTCAGGTTAGATCTAGATTTACCAAAAGTTATTTGAGGCTATAAATTTATTGATTTGACTACTATTATCTACAAAGTTATTAATTTGATATATACCCACTATTTTTCTCACTCAAATCCCAATAATCAAATCTCAATTTAAATCATATCTAAAAATTCAAAATCATTAACTATTATTTTATTAATATTTTACCATCTCAAAAATCTATTCAACCCTTCGAAACAAATTTTTTAAGATCAAATCGAAAGAAAACTCGCTCAAAACATTTTCAAGATAGTCGTTAGGTTTCTTTATATTTTGCTTTTAATTTATGGTTTAGTCCCACTTTGCACCCTCAAAATGTATCAATTTGGCATTTGCACCATAGAAAAAAATAATCTCATTTTACGTCCTCAAAACATATATCTTCTTTCACTTTGCACTCTCGGTGAATTTTTGGCCAAAAATTAGGGTATTTTAATCAATCCCTTGAAAAGTCAACATATATTTCCTTTCAAAATCTAGTCATGTGAGATTCATGTGTATTTAAGGAAAAAAATTGACAAATTATCCATCAGATAACACTAAAAAAAATCATTATTTCAAATCTAAAAATTTATAGTAGGAAAAAATTGACAAATTACCCATTAAAATACAATATTATTAAATCTTACACAAAATTTTAAAAGAAAGTTTTCCTTTTTTTTGTTAAGTTTAAAAAAAATACATTTTATATATATTATATTTTACAAAAAAAAAAAAAATCAAAGAAAATGAAAAAGAAACAGAAAAAGAAAACAACGCCAATAGGTCGACGCCAAGTGGCGGCCACATACTAGCTGCACGTGCGCATGCAACGGAAAGGGTGGGAAAACTCCCCCTTCCCTTCCCCTCCCCCTCCCCCGCCAGCTGAACACTATTTCCTCAACCCTCCCACCCTCTTCCTTTGGATGGATTTTTTTATGTCAAATCAATGTAAAGTTTGTGTAAATTTTATTAGAGATAAAATAATTTTTTTATAAAATTAGATTTGTTTGTGAAAATTGAAAAATAATAAATTTATTTTTAAAAACAACAAATATAAATATAGTTTGTTTAACTTTTCATCTATAAATGCTATTCTGAAAAACAAAACAAACATGCCCACAATTGTGAATAGTTTCGAAGTAGTACTTATAATTTTTAAGAGAATTTTACATTTATAACTCCTATCTAAATTTCACATTTAATAGTACTTATAATTTTTAATGTATCCATCTGTGATGTGTAATTAAGAGAAATGAAAGTATTCATTCTTTGGCTAAGATTTGCTAGAAAACAATTAAATATTCTCTTGATTTTTAATTTACGTCGAATTAAACATGACAGATATCCCAAAAAAAAAAAAAAAACAATAATTCAAATCTGGAAACAATTGAAATTTTTAAAGCACTTTAATGACGAATGAAATCCCAATCATAAAAACCAAATTATGATGTTTAAGAAGGGAACCACTTTGAGGCTGGAATAAGACCATGAAAGTAATCGACTGACTTGTTTTAGGATTAGACAGGTTGTTAACGGGACATAAAGTAGTTGGAATATTGTGTCTATTCATCAAATATAATGGAACATGAAAATTGGATAAAGAAAAATCCGATTTAATTAAAAAAAAAAAAATCGAGAAATAGATCCGAAATTGACCGAGCAAGAACCTTAAGGGCCCATTAAATTATTTGAAACGGAAGGACTTGGAATCCCTATCCTAAATTCATTGGGCCTGTTTGTTTGGTGTTTCCCAGAATTTTTTTGTGTTTGGGAAATGCCAAACAAACATGTTTTCTATTTTCCGAAATAAATTTTTCATCCATTAATTTTCTAAAACTACTTTCTCAAAAGTCAAACAAACAACAATTTTCTTATCTCTAAACAAAACCTATACAAACTCTACTTTGATTTGACATAAAGTAACCTATCTCTTACACAATTTATCTCACATAACAAACATGATTTGACATAAAGTCTTACACATCTTACACCTACAACCCAATTCTTCCAAAAAAAACCTACGCCTACTTTATTTCTCAAACCACTCTCTCAAAACCCAAACAAACAATATTACGCAAATCGAGATTATTTCACAAATCTCCACTACTCTCTCAAACTATTTTCCCAAACGCCAAACAAACAGGCCCATTGCAATTTGACAACAAAAATACAAAAAAGAATTTTAAAACTTAGGGTCTATTTGGAAGTATTTTGGCTCGGTTTCGCGTATCTCGGCTTCAAAAAAATGATTGGGCGGTTTCGGTGAAACTTTTGAATCTCCATTTGATTATGTTTTGGATGTTGGGTTTTGTGGTTTTGAAAAGCAGAAACCTCACTTGAATTGAGTTTGAATATTGGGATTTGGGTAAAAATAGGTGGTAGGCGTCAAATCAATATTTTTTATAGACTTTGGGAAGGAAAAAGTAGGTGGTAGGTGTCAAATCAAAGTTTTATGGACCCGTTTGTTTGACGGGAATGTAATCTGATTTTGGGTATTTGATTTCTAGTAATCCGATATCCAGAAATATGATTTCATTATAGTGTTTGGTAACACTTGGGATTGTACCAATGAAATTAATTGAATTCCTTTTCAAATGTTTGGTAATAGCAAATAATAGATTACATAATTAAAAAGTTCTCAAAAATACCCTCACTCATGTATTAAATAAAAATCAATTTAAAGCGGCATTTATTATATAGTACTATTAAAAATATATTGATTTTAAAAAAATGTATAATATATCAATTAATAATTTATATATTATATCATATAATATAATTAATATATAGTAAAAATTAAAGAACATAAAAGAAATTAGTGTTAGAGGAGAGTCGTATATAGTTGCAGCTATATATATATATATATATATATATATATATATATATATATATATATCATAATAATCCAAGAATGTAACTATCACAAAAAATGTTGTATGATAATAGTTATAAATAAGTTAACACTTTCAAAAGCAATAACAAAATTAAGCATATAATTTGGAATGAATGTGCTATGAAGCATAAGCTTTGGATTTGGCATGTGAATTGACATATAAACTATATACATATTTTCAAATCAATTCACATTTAAACAATATTCTATATTATTTCAGTAGATTCAACTAGATAATTTAATATGTGATTTAAGCAATTGAAGAAGGAAAAGAACGCAAGAAACAAAAAAACAATGGCTATGGGAGAGAAATATTATGTAGGGAGAAGAATAAAACTATCATAATTAAGAAAGAATATATGGGTAATAATGTATTTTTTATTTTTAGTATCAAATCCCTCAGGAAAGGAATCATAATACCATAGAAAATTTGGGTTTCACATTCCCATATTATCAAGGCAAGATTCCTGATTTGTTGAAATATATTTCCTTTCCCAAATTTCAAAAAAATTGCCCAAACATTATTATCTGATTCCAAGGAAATAGATTGCCAAATAATATACCATTCCCGAGTAAACAAACGGGTCCTATATGTTTTAAGAGTTTGGAAGTAGGTTTCTGAATAGGTTAGTAATGAGTTTCATGTGTCTGACGAGAACTTATTTGGAAGAGTTTGACCCAATCTTGCGAAACCCGCGAAATTGGGTCAAAACCCATCCACATGTACCCTTAATTTTTGGCCCAATGGATCGATTTATTGCATTTTAACTGAATTTTAATTTTATTCTCTAAAGAGACGAAACATGTGAGACTGGACCAAATCCCATCCACATGTGCCCTAATTTTTGGCCCAATGGACCAATTAATTGCATTTTAACTGAATTTAAAATTTTTCTCTAGCCCTATCATTGAAACTCATTTATTTACCTAAATTCGCTCGTTTTTTTTTCTTTTTATCAATTTAGCCTTTTGTGCCAAATTAACCCATTTTTATCGGTTTCATATATATGCTTTTGTCATTCAACCCATATTTTTGTCGATTTCATTCATTTTTACATGGTTAGTCCATTTATTTGACCAATTTCAAACATATTTACAGTATTACCCGCTTTTCACTAATTTAAGCTTCAAACTTTCTCACATTTTCACCGATTCGACCAATTTGACCCCCCCCACCCCCCTACACACACATTTTAATGACCGATTTCATCAATTTCACCCGTTTTTTACACATTTATATGGTTTTCATTTAATTTCACTTGTTTAAGCCATTTTATACTTATTTCATTCACTACTCACCGATTCCACCTACATTTATATCGATTTAAGTCGATTTCATCCAATTTTTAAAGTTATTTTATCTGTTTTTCCATCGATTCACTTGTTTAACCCATTTTTACTGATTTACACGATTTCAGTCGTTTCTCACTGATTCCACCAATTTTTATCCATTTAACCCCTCTTTTATGATGATTCAACCCATATTTTATTCACTTGACTAGATTTTTTTAATAATATCATCTATTTTCACTAATATCACACATTCACTTATTTAATATGTTTTTCACCAGTTCAATCCAACTTTTCATTGACTTCAATATTTCACGATTTCTTCAGTGTTGGTGTTGGTTGGAGAAGGTTTTGAAGATGACAAAAAGGTCAAAAGGTAAAAGGTTAAAAACGAGTCATCAACTAAGAACTGAAAAGCTTAGTGAAACCTCTCTCACGGTCTGGAAGCTATGTGATCGAATTAGCAAAGTGGGATATCAGATCAGTAAAATCAGATTGGTTATCATCAGCCGAGTCAAGATAGATGTGTTCATTCTGAATCAGCAGAGTGATCCTCAGCAGAGTAATCCCATTAGTGAAGTAAAGTCGGTTAGTAAGCTCATCAACGGTAACAAGTTGAGTGCATTAAATGCGACTGACATAAAGTAGATATCCGTACATCAGAGTGTACAGAGAACAGTCTGCGAAAGCTGCCGTCAGAAAGAAGAACGTTGCTAAGGATTAAAATGTTATTTCGCCTATCTTCAACGGACATAATTTCAAATCCGAGAGTATAAATAGACCAGGGACTGAAAATTGCAAAGAGACTTGCACAAATCAAGATCACATCCTTAGAGCAAGATCCATCAGTTGAGTCGTCTGATCATAAGCGAAGTCATCTGTTGATGAAGCAAATTGTTGAAGAACAAAGATCAAACGTTGTCTGTCTAAGTGACTTTCAACTGAGAATAGAAGAAGCTTATATCCATCTTTGTTAGTGATATAACTTCGTAGTATAGGTCTTTTGAGTGATTTCCTATATTGAGTGAGCAAAGTTAATCTGTGTGATTTTCCGAGAGTGAATAGAGTTTTCTTACTTATGGCTTATCATTTGTTGTAAAGCATAAGTGTTCTAGTTGCTGAGTGCTTTATAATAGTTTTTTCTAAGTGATCTACCTGAGAGCTGAGTGTTCTACTTGAGGCTTGTCATTTGTTGTAAAAGCTCAAGTACTAGTTACTTTGTGTTTCTAGTGAAACCTAAATCTTTGTGATTTAGAAGAGTGGACTAAAAGACTTTGTGTCTATATAACCACTATAAAAATTCCTGTGTTTGGTTACTTGTTTTTAACTTGCATATTTTCATGAGTAAACAAACGTTTAAAAGATAAAGCTTTTAAAAGAGGAATTTATAAAACTGGGGTAAAACTTTGAAGAGAAACTTGTTTAAAAAACATACTTGATAAAATCCGCTGCATACAAGTTTTGAAACTCTGAGTGTATATGAATCATATAAGTGAAATCAGACTAGTGGTCGATTCTACTGAATTTGCTGAGTGCTAAATAAACATAGTAGTCTCACGAGTAAGATCAGCTGACTCTGCTGATAGAAAAGTTAGAGAAAAAGTTTTAAAAGTTTAGAGGTCTTTTCCCCCCCCCCCCCCCCCCTTTGGGACCAACATTCAATTTCATTATTTTTTCTCTGACTTCATCAATCTTAGCTGTTTTTAATCGATTTCACCAGTTTTCACCGCTCGTACCCCTTTTTTGCCTATCATGTGTTTCACGATTTTTACAACTTTAACTTATTTTTCACTGATTTTATCCATTTAACGAGTAAAATCGGATGGAAATGGGTAAAGTCAGTAAAGAATATTAGTCTATTATTAACTTTTGTTGACTGAATAAATTTGTTAGCTCGCCTGGCTAAGGTACTGCAGCTTTATTGAGAAGGCCAGTGCTCACTAGGGGCCTGTTTGTTTGACGTTTCCCAAATTTTTTTCATGTTTGTGAAATGCCAAATAAACATGTTTTCTATTTTTTGAAATAAATTTTTTATATCTCAATTTTCTCAAACTACTCTCTCGAAAGTCAAACAAACAACAATTTTTTTTATCTCTAAACAAAACCTATAGCAACCCAATTATGATTTGACAAAAAGTAACCTATCTTTTACACAATTTATCTCACATAACAAACATGATTTGACATAGAGTCTTACACATCTTACACCTACAACCTAACTCTTCCAAAAAAAACCTACACCTGCTTTATTTCTCAAACCACTCTCTCAAAACCTAAACAAACAACATTACGCAAATCGAGATTATTTCTCAGACCTCCAATACTCTCCCAAACTACTTTCCAAACACCAAACAAACAGGCCCTGCATTTTGTATATTTTGTACATTTTTATCAATTTTTTTTCTTAGAAAAAATAAATAGAAATATGGCTTTTATTCTTTTTAAAATAGAATCTTCTTCTTTTTATTTTATTTATTTATTGCACTATTTCAAAAAAATCTTTCTTACTACCACTTAAATTTAATACGATCTTATATATTTTTTTAAAATACGGTATTCTTTATTATTTTATTTATTTAGTGCAATGCTAAAAAAAAAATCCCCCCCCCCCAACCCCCTACAAAGTTCGTCTAGCTCCGCCACTGAAGAGGATGATGCACTTTGGATTTAAAAATTGTCGATAAAATTTTCAGGTTTTAAAATTTCGGCAAAAAAAAAAAAATCTGATCAAATAAGACATAAATTGATGATTTCCTCCGATAATGACTAAAATTGATGACGGTGACACCATAAAAAATGTATATTGTCAAATTACCACAATAAATGACCCATTTTAAAACGCAACCACTTTAGAGGGCAAAAATGAAATTTTGCCCCCAATAATCCCTTCTGTGAACAACTTCCAAAATTTATATGTATGTGATTTTTATATATGTATATATCTATTGTGTCCATGGATTTTTTTTTTTTATAAGAATATACATGTCTATTTGTATTTTAATTATTTTTTAGTTGATCTTGACAAATAAAAAGTTGAATTAATTGACGCACATTAATTTATTGTTGAATTATATTCTGTCTTTATATTTATAAATTTGTTTCCGCTAAAAGAATATTTATGAAAATTATAAAATTATATCACAACTGATTATAATACAAAAGTGAAGTATTTTGTCATTTTATTTATCTTGAAATAATATGGTAGAAAAAGTATTTTGTGAACATGTAATTATTACCTTTGCATTTTTCAAAGTAGGAAAATATATTTAAATACACATAATTTTGCAACATTGAGCCATGATTTTAGAGTTCGCCCTAGAAATGACTATATTGAAACAACAAATTCTAATATTTTAGGGCATGCAGACCAACCCGCATAAAATTTTCAAATCAATATATGATTACAAGAAGAAAACATTATAAAAATTAAATGAAAAATAACATGATTAATTTGAAGATTGAGAACACCATCCATTCCTCTAAATTATTGTGAGCTTCCAACCAACATTTTACAAAAGAATCTTAGCTTTTGGTTGGCTCCATTGCACAAAATTCACTCAAAAGGCCATATGCCCCCACTCCCATGTGTGCATAATTAAGGTCCCCCCCACCCCCAGCCTCATTTTCAGTCCTTGTTAGGTCACCAATTTGCTTCGTTTATTCCCATTGTGTCTTTCATTTCACCTTTATTGAATAACCAACTCATCTAAAAGCTTAAGTTGTTAGAGAGATGAATCATTTTATATATATCATTTATCACGCCCCCTCATGTGTAGGCGGTATTCATTTACTCAAGCCTAACACGTGGAATTTAGAAATGGGTGGCGGAGGGATTCGAACACAGGACCTCTTTGGGCCTGAGCTCTGATACCATATCGAATAACCAACTCATCTAAAAGCTTAATCGGTTAGAGAGATGAATAATCTAATATATATCATTTAACAACCTTTGACACACTTATACGATAAAAGAAGCTACCAAGACCATGTGAATGCTTGGCCACAACCAAACATCAATTTTTAGCCCCTTCCCTGGGGGCTCCCACCCCCACCCCCACCCCCACCCTCATTGGTTTCTTAGGTCATATAAAGGAAACAATGAGAAATTCTCACACGAAACTCGACTACATGTGACCTCCTTAATTGTGAGATTATATTTTTAATCGTTCTTGGTATAATAAACGAGAGAATTGACTAGTACCCACCTTCGCATTCATGCATCTTTTTTTACCTCTTTTTTTTTTTTTTTTTTTTTTTTTTTGGGAAAAAAAAAATGCACTTCTAATCCACATTAAAGAGTGAAATGTATGAACACTTCATGTGCTTTGCTTAGTGGATAAAAAAAAATCCCCATGTTATTTTTAATAAAAAAACAACCCATACATTCTTTTTGCTTGTCGTTTATGTACCCTTCTTCTTGGAGTTTGCTTCATCCGCTGTAAGTGCAAGTATAATTTGCAGGGAAACGGATAACTGTACTTCCCCAATAAATGTGAAACAATCTTCGTCCACTTACCCTTGTTAACTTTGAAAATTTGCAAATTACATCATGAATGTTCCATTAAAAATATTAAATATATCAATAATGCCATTATTTACTTAAAAAATTGATAATGACCTCCTTATTCATACAAGGTCATTTAAGATGGATGCAATTAATTGTTAATAAAAATGTTAACATGAAGAATTTTTTAACTAATAAAAATAACATTTTATTTTGTTAATTATTTTGCGTCTCACTCAACATTAAACCATAAATTAGACAAAAATTCCCCTATTTTTCTCTCCAAATGCACATTAGAATTCATTTCCGAAAAAATTCCCCATTAAAGAGCGATGACAAACCTCTTTTGTAATATTCGAGAGATGTTTTAGCTTTTCCTTTTTTACAAATTAAATAGGCTATTTCACATATCATATAAATATGGTGCATGAGAGATAAATTGTCATTAATTCGAATTATATACACTCAGGCCCTGAAACACATGCAACGTACATAATTTGGGTCCAGAAAATTCTCTGCTGACAAAACTTGAATTACAAGACCAAAATTTAAAGGTGAAAATTTAAAGAATAAAAGAATGTTGGACGCGAAATTAATTATGACTAAATTTGATAAATTTAATTTTGTTCTAGCTAAGCTAGGTATCTATATATTAATAATGGATATTAGAATTCTGCCTGCGCCAATAACATGAGCCCCATTACTCTCGCAAAGCAAGGCATCCATCAATGCAAAATCTAATTATTTTGGTTACGTAATATAATATTACTTTATATATAGTATATTAGTATTTTCCGGAAGTAAAAGTGTTTATGATGATTTTACTTTTTATTGTACTAAACAAAAGAAAAGAACTGTTGGACTTCTTTTGTTAATTATTGTTTAGGTTTCTTTTACTATATGAGGATTCCTAGCATGTGTTAGATGCCAAGAAATCCTTGTAATCACATGCCTCGATCCCACCATTTTTAAATAAGTGATCAAGTCATCACAAAAATTGCATAATTACTTATTTTTATTCACTCTTTAACATGCAGAATGATCGGGCTGGGCACAAACAAATCAAGACGAATTAAGAATACGTTATTTTAATTTGATTTGATTATTTATGAATTCTTTTTATTCTTAAAATATTATATTTCAACTGCTTTTGATTGAGGTAAACCTGTACAAGCTGCGCTCAAGTACTTACTTAATTAATATATTGTAATAGATTTTAGACAATTTGATTAAGCTTGAACCATATTTTAAAAGTTATCAAGCGATAATGTTATTCAAATTGATATGTTATGTAAATCTACAATATATTTTTAAGATGTGAAATTGTAGATTCGCTATTGTTCATTTTGTGCTATAATGATGAATTGACTAGTAATAGGGGAGGGATTTTACACCTGATTCAGACAAGAACTCCAACACGAAACTATATCGAATTCACATCTCATGTTTTCAAACTCTAATAACTTTTTTTTTAAAATATTACTTTCAATTTTACATTTTTTTCAATTCTTCTTCTTTCCCGCCAGCATTTGGAAATTCGGAAATACATCATAATCACGTTTTATATATTCCACACGTATATATCTAATAAAATCTTCAAAACACCTAACAAAAATTGAAACGCTAAAAGATGCATGGATCCAAAACTAGAGGTTTTATTTGGGGAACATTTCAGTATTTTCTTGAAAATATATGAAAAATATTTTTGAGTGGAACGATAAAATTACATCATTACTTTACCGACTGATTGCACTAATGACATTGATATTACAATAATTAAATATATAAATTATGAAACTATAAAAATACTCATAATTGGTAAAATTCGAACCCAAAAAAATCTTGAAGCTTCAGCTTTTATAACTTAGCAACTCATCGACAAAAGGTTGAGAGTTATATAAGGGCCTATTTGTTTGGCATCTCAAAAAAAAAATTCACGTTTGGGAAAAGCTAGACATATACAATTTTTACTTTCTGAAATAAATTTATTCACTCTCAGTTTTTCCAAATTAGTCTACCAAAATGCAAACAAACAATAATTTTGTTATTTCTAAAAAAAAACTTATACAAACTATATTTTGATGTGACATAAAGTAATCACATCTTATCTCACTTAACATACATGATTTGACATAAAGTCTTACACACCGTACACCTATAACCTAAACTCTTCCAAAATATACTACATCACCTTATTTCCCAAACAACTCTTCTAAAATCCACGCAAACAATATTACACAAATCAAGATTATTTCACAAACTTACTCCACTCTTACAAACCACTCTTCCAAATGCCAAACAAACAAGCCCTGTGTATTTGCTAGGAATTTATTAATGCATATTTTTTCCTTGAGAAGAAAGTAAATTTAGATTATAATTGGGTCAATGATTGACAAGTTGATAAGTCATTGAATCACATATCGGAATGGAAAAGAAAAATGAACATGGAGTGTGAATATCAACTCACTTGCATTAATCATGTTTTAAACAATAGTTAATATGGCTTCATTTTTTTGATAATTAATTATATGACAATGATTATAATTCATGATTACTATCTTATTTATATAGATTCCATGTTCGCATAAAGATCAACTTTTGCATAAACAGCAAATTAAATGGTCCTCATGGCTTTTGAAGACTTAAAAGCCCAATTTAAATATCAATAATTAAATTAGTTGGGCCAGGAAAAAAAATCAATAAATTTAAAAATTCACATTCATGGCCCACTAATCAGGTCTAGTTGTCATGGGCCAGGATATACTGTAGCGTATTGATAACGCAAGATCTTCCCACAACCCCCATTCTCTTTTTCTTCCTTTAGCTTTTAATTAATGATGGTATTCCTTTTTTGAAATAAAAATAACTCACACCAATAATAACAGACCATAGTTTTATTTGGTAATACATAGTGTTTTCCAAATAGCAAGTACATTTCAGATATCAAATAAAGACGATAAGTGAGAGTACATATATATTTGGTAGAAAACTATTTGTTATTAATGCAACTCCGACCCTTGGCATACATTAAAACATGTGCTATATTTCTAGATAATCATAATTCAAATTTTAGAAAGAAAAAAAAAAGAAGGTGTAGTGTCTTCAAACTCATCTAACTCATTATTGTAATAAAATACATAATACCGAAAAAACAAGACTTGACTACAAAATTAACAAATATAATATAATACAAATATATTAGTTAGACATTAAGAAGTGAGAGATGTGTGTAAAATCGTAAATGCTTTCATGTCTAAGTTCATTTTGCAAATTTTTCAAATGAGGTTTCAAGTTGTTAAAATTTATAAAAGAAAAAATAGTTTGTCAATCTGAAATCGTGGAAATTTTTAGTTGATAATTGACATTTGAAGAATAAAGTGGTAAACTTGTTAATTAAAGAAACAAAATAATACTGAAAAAAAAACACTTTCCCCTTGAACTTATAGTCGAATTGCACTTTCCACCCTAAAATTTTGTATTACACTTTCCCCCTAAACTCTTTGGCCGGAAACTGCTTGGAAAAGAGTAGGAGAAGGGGGTGGGAGGTGCAACATTAATTTAAGTTAGGTGGAAAATGCAACTTGTGTATAAGTTTATAGGGGAAAGTGTGATTTCTATAAAATAAAATTGCTAATTCAAATAAAATATAGTGTTTAAATTTTTTGAAATAAATACAAAAATAACGACTTATCAATACTTAGTAACATGGGTGGATCCATGATTGGAGACTGGAGGCGAACTTTTTTGTCGGTCAAATTTTATCGATAATATATTCAAACTAAAATTGTGCACAAACTCACGAATTAGACTTAAAAAATAGATTGTCATTAAAAATTGCATTGAATTCAAAATGCAAAAGTGATTTAATTAAAAAAAATTATCTAAGTTGTACACGCCGATCTTTCATATCATAAAATTCATCTATGACACAAAATCGAATCGATTCATAATTAGTAAATATTTTTCAAGAATCAATGAAATTCGATGTTTTGAGAAGGAGATATAGACAAATTTTCAAGAATCTTGTTTACACAATTTATGCAATTAAGGTACATAGATATATTTATAGGTTTTATTATTAAAAAAAGTGACCAAGTAGAATTAGACTTAATTGTCCAAGGAATAGTCCTAAGAAAGAAAAGAAATAATTGGGCTGAGGTGTAGGGATTAGATATTAGTCATAAGACATAAAATAAATAATTGGGCTCAGATTGTTGGGCCTTGAAGTTTTAATTCACATATATTGTCTGAAACTTTAGCTTTATTTAATGCAATCAGTTTTGCCACTCTCTCATCAGTACTAAATTTTTAGTTCAAATTAAATATAGCGTTTAAATGTTTTGAAATAAATACAAAAATAACGACTTATCAATACTTTGTAACATGGACGGATTCATGATTGAAGACTAGGGGGGCCGAACTTTTTTTAGGTCAAATTTTATATACTATAATATTCAAACTAAAATTCTGCACAAACTCACGAATAATACTCAAACATAGATTGTCAATAAAAATTGTATTGAATTCAAAAGGAAAAATTAATTTAATTAAAAAGTTATTTAAGTTGTACACGCCGTTCTTTCATATAATAAAATTCATCAATGACACAAAATCGAATCGATTCACAATTAGTAAACGTTTTTCAAGAATCAATGAAACTGAGATGCTTTGAGAAGGAAATATAGACAAATTTTCAAAATCTTGTTTACAAAATTTCTGCAATTAAAGCACATAGATGAATTTATAGGTTATATTATTAAAAAACGCGACCAAGTAGAATTAGGCTTAATTGTCCAAGTATTACGAGTCCCTGACTCCTAAAAGTGTAGGGATTAGATATTAGTCATAAGAAAAAAAAAAAAAAAATAATTGGGCTGAAATTGTTGGGCCTTGAAGTTTTAATTCAAATAAATGAGTATGTTTCGGTTTGCAACTCTCTCATAAAGTACTAGATTTTTTTTTTAAAAATCTTGGGGGGTGGGGGTTGTCCCAATGTTATATGTACCTCTGCCCCTGCTTAGTAATGCGCTCTTGAGATCTTGTCTTAATGGCAAAATCGAAACTTCAAGCTATAACATATTATATTTTTGAGTACTACTCCTATTAAAAGTGTGAGTATTTGTCTAGTTTCATACCAGTCTTACTGGTCGTTAGTTATTTATTCATCGTAATTCACTAATGCAATCAATCAATATTATTGTACAGTAATCTACTAGTCCAATCAATCGATATTATGATGTAATAATGTAATTCACGGTTTCACTAAAAAAACAGAACAAGCATACAACCTTTTATTTTTCCATGCTATGCAGTCCATGTGTTTAGATACGATTTACACCACATTCATGTACGTCCTTTCGCCCACACAATAACTCCCCATTTGAAATATCCACAGCTTGGAATGTTCCTCCTCCCTCACTCCTCTACATTAATTACCAAGAAGATACGGTGATTTATAAACACAAAACCATTTGGGTTTAATTTTTTTTGTAATTAAGAAAAATTAAATCATTAAAAAAATTACTTATACCTTGTAAAAATCGACTGCCACGAAATTTGGCCACCGTTTACCAGCTGCATTGTGGCATGTCCGAATCATGTTGCTTAGGTCTCCCGAATTGTGTACACATGCGAGTCCTTTGCTAGGAATAGACCCAAAATAATTCATAAGAAACAATGATTTTCTTGTGTCATTTAAAGCCGACGATTCTTCACGATTAAAACAAGTTCCCACTATCATCCCATTATCCCCATCTGATATAATAATTTGTAGATGTAAGTGACAAAATTTGTAGAATTAGAAGCATAAAATAGAATAAAAGATCCTTCGCCATGTATACAAGAAACTAATTAATGTAGTTAGAAATTAGATGATCCTAACTGAAAATTTGAAATATTTTCTTTATTACATATACCTCTAGCTAGACTTAAAAAAAAAAAAAAAAAAAAAAAAAAAAAAGTCAACACATACCCTTTCTGATCGAATACTACATTTTATAATCGATGATTGCACTATGTTGAACCAAAACTAGCGAAAATCAAGTTTGGGTATAATCGAGTCAATAACATGTGTTTTTTTAGTGAAACGGTGAATAAATCAGTACATAATCAATTATATTAGAAAATTTATTCAAATCTATTCAATTAGTAGAAAAGTACAAAAATAAGTCAAATAATAAGACTAGTATTATTAAACTAGAGAAATAACTACACTAGTGGGATTCGACCTCATAATCTCTTAGTTTTGGGACATCATTTTTTTTTTCACTAGACTATAGTTTCATCGACAAGTCAAAAATATATTAAATAAATAAAATACACCAAAAAGGCAAGATAGCTTATTCATTTTCAATGTATAGATCCAACTCCAACATGACAAACTCGTATATATATCCGACTAGACTCTACTCAACTCACTTGTGACATGACAACAATATTCATTTTTTTCGATCTAATCCATCTTATAACCGGTGCAAATTAACTCAACCTAACAAACTTAACAAATTCATTTCAACTTGATTATTTATTGCCAATCTTGAATCCGAAGATCATGCAATGACTACATATTCATTCCTATCTTCGGAGTTAGCTAGGATCAACTTTTGTCTAGTCAAATCCATTAGATTAAGAATTAAATCTATTTTCACAATATGCAATGCAAATTATTTAATTTAAACAACATTTTGCCCCCCCCCCCCCCCACCCCCCCCCCCCCCCACCCCCCCCCCCCCCCACCCCCCCCCCCCCCCACCCCCCCCCCCCCCCACCCCCCCCCCCCCCCACCCCCCCCCCCCCCCACCCCCCCCCCCCCCCACCCCCCCCCCCCCCCACCCCCCCCCCCCCCCACCCCCCCCCCCCCCCACCCCCCCCCCCCCCCACCCCCCCCCCCCCCCACCCCCCCCCCCCCCCACCCCCCCCCCCCCCCACCCCCCCCCCCCCCCACCCCCCCCCCCCCCCACCCCCCCCCCCCCCCACCCCCCCCCCCCCCCACCCCCCCCCCCCCCCACCCCCCCCCCCCCCCACCCCCCCCCCCCCCCACCCCCCCCCCCCCCCACCCCCCCCCCCCCCCACCCCCCCCCCCCCCCACCCCCCCCCCCCCCCACCCCCCCCCCCCCCCACCCCCCTCCCCCCCCCGCCCCCCCCCCCCTCACCCCCCCCCCACCCCCCCACACCCCTCCCCCCCCACCCCAAACCAAGTGGGCTCGGAATAGAATTAATAAGGGAGAGGTTGAGCAGATTGTAGATTCAAGCCTGGTAGGAGAAATCACAGCAAATAGCCTGAAGGTATTTGTTGGGATTGCTGAAAGCTGCTTAGACGATGAACCAAAGAAACGGCCAGCAATGGCTCAAGTTGTGCTACAACTTGAGTTAGCACTTGAGCAGCAGGAGGCCAGAAAAGATGTCTTACCAAATCAGATTACAAATGTTGCTGATGAGACTACCTTGCCTGTTAGCACTGAGCAACCAACAGTAGCATCCTCAGAATCGATAGAACGAGGTAAAGACCAAAGTGTCAACACTGAGCCTCCTCCTGCAAATAAAGATGGGAGAAAACCGAAAATGTATAAGTCGCCGCGGTTTTGGGTATGGGATGCACTATGGAAAAAGGGAAAAGTATCCAGGAACGAAGAACTAGTTCGCAACTCCTTGTCAGGTATATATTCATATTACCACAATGAATTAAAAAAAAAAATTTACATCATGTCTTGATAATCAAATTATTAATTTTTTAAATGCATAATATATATGAGAATTGCTTTTGTGGCCTCTAACATGTACTTGAATGGAGCTAAGCTCAAGCAGATTCAAGTTTTTTGTCAAGCCTAAACATCAATGCACAACTAGCGTATGGCATTTTTATAATGAAATTATGTTGCAAAAATTTATGAAGCAGGCTCAAAATTGACAGAGTATGATTTTGCCACTATTGCAGCTGCCACCAATCAATTCTCCTATTCAAATAAGATTGGAAAAGGCGGATTTGGTCCTGTATATAAGGTTACTTTTCTTCTTTTTTTACTTCATCTTAAAAGATAAGGTGCTGAAGCTAATGTTACTAATGCTCTGTTATTGCTTTGTGTAGGGTGTGTTACCTACAGGTCAAATAGTTGCAGTTAAAAGGCTTTCTCAAACTTCAAGGCAAGGCATAGAGTTCAAACGTTCGATTCTTTCGACTTCGAATCTTCAGCATCGCAACATCATTAAACTTCTTGGATACTGCATTCACGAAGAACCATTGCTTGTATATGAGTTCATGGCAAATGGAAGTTTACAGACTCATATATCTGGTTGGTACCTTCAAAACCTCCTCTTTCGAATTCAATTTATTCAGATAATAAGATTTCCATGTAAAGTTTCAATTCTTTTATTACGTAACAATCAACGGTAGGAAAAACTATCTTTTATACAGATGAAGTACAACGTCGTCTGCTTCATTGGGATATGCGCTTCAAAATCCTTATGGGTACTGTCAGGGGGATTATTTATCTTCATCAAGATTCAGAAATGAAAACAATTCACAGAGATATAAAACTTGGCAGTATTTTACTCGACATTCATATAAATCCCAAAATTTCAAGCTTTGGCCTCTCTATAACTCTGGAAGATGATCAGTCTGAAGTGGAAACTAACATAGCTGGGACCATGTAAGTATCAGAATCTATTTCATGTTCAATCTCTCATTCTTCTATTTCTTAGTCAGACATAATGATTCTTTGTGTAATGTGTGTGTGCAGGGGCTACCTGGCTCCAGAATGTTATATGTACATGACTGCTTCAGTCATGTCAGATATTTATAGCCTAGGAATTGTAGTCCTGGAGATTGTAAGTGGCCGGAGATTTAGGGATTGGATGCAGAGCAATGACCAAACCCTTGTAGAATATGTAAGTACTGGAAACTAATTAACTGGTACAGATTTTATCATAATAAACAAATGAATACCATCTCTAGCATAGTCTTTAGGCAATTATAAATTGAAGTATTATATTTGAGTAAAAATAACACCTCACTGAAATTCATATGCAAAAGTTGTACTTGCCTCTATCATTTGTTTACATCAAAACCTACTGAAAATGATACAAAAGAATTGAATAATTTTTGGAAACGACACGATAATTGTTGCAAAACATAAGGGCAGTGAGACAAATATCAATTCCCGAGCTTCAGTGTGTCAGAAAACCAAACTGGCTAAGCATGAAGTTTTCACATAAATATAAAAAAACAAATGAAGTAAATGAAAGTAGAAAGTTTTTCCAATACCTAACAGGATGACATGAAAAAGGTAAGTCATATAAATATGAGGGTGAATATATGGTGTTTATTATTTCCCGTACATTAGCTTCTATACACTTAAAGAACAGATGTAAATGATTAAGAATAGACTGATCATAAAAAAAAGGTAAGCAATATATGTGAGTGCGTATAGATATGGTATTTGCGTTATATATTTCTATGCAAGAGTTCCTATACACATGCAAACATACTTAATCTTTATTACTGATAATCTACAGGCGTGGAAGCTATGGAAAGAAGGGAATATATTGCACCTGGTAGATGAATCCATTGAGGGGGCATTTTCAGAGGAAGAAGCCCTAAGATGCATCCAAGTCGGTCTTTTATGCACCCAAGAAGATGCACATCAGCGACCAAATATATCGTCTGTGCTTAAGATGTTGCTCGGTGAAGAATTACATCTTGAAACACAAGAGAAAGTAGTGAAAGCTGCAGCTTATCACAAGGTAGAGTTCAGACGTTTTGTATCCAATTCAGTGAGTGACGACTACTCAGAATCACCACCTCTTGCTATTGAAACTTCCCAAAAAGACGATCACAATGTCATGAAAAATCCATTCAATGGGAGTGCTGCGACCTTCGAAAAAGACAACACCCTGAGTCCATTATTAAATCCACTAATTGACAGCACACAGGATCCATTAACAAATCCATTTATTGACAATGATGCAATGTTTGAAGACGATAACATTAACAATCCAAATACCTGCAGTGAAAGTGATGCCAAGTGAATATACAGACAACAATGCAAAGGGAGGGTGATGTCGTAAGCCTCTTACTCTCCGCCTACTGTATTTTTTTCACTGTATCATTTCATCAAACAGAATGACCGCATTAGTAAAGCAACCACATAGAAAACAACCATACTATGTTCTCAAAATTTAATCAGAAAATGCATTAAGAAAACCTTTGCTTTGGTTAATGTTTACTCCTCTTCTTTTTCAAAATTTTATTCTCCTTGGTCTTTTTGCAAAACCTGAAGCAGAAAGAACCAAAAAATAGTAGATTTTATTGAATAGTACATTACTTGCTTAACATTGTATCATAGAGATTAAATTGAACTGAATTTTAAGGGGAAAATGTGAATTATCTTGAAGATACATTTACATATATTCTTCAAAATAAATTCATCCAACAAACCCACTTCGTAAGTAGAGAATGAATTTAATATTGATATCATAAAAAAATAAATTTATTTATTTTATTATTGTTATTTTTATTTGATTCAAATTTTGTAATTTAAATTTGATAGTATGGTAATTTTGGATTGAGGAAATGTAAGATAACCCTTATTTCTTTTTTCTTTTGGGTATAGTAAGAATACCCTCTATGTATTGTCTAATTGGTAAAAAAAAATTGGTGTTATTTTACTAGGAAAAAATCTCACAAGATATTTTGCTGGAAAAATGACAATTGTACAGCAACATAAAATGCGGAAATGCCACTATTCACTTAAAACTGACAATAATCCCTCAATTAATTTCGAAAACTGACAATATTCTTCTGTTCACTTAAAAATTAACAATAACTTCCCTATTAGCTTACTGACTTATGGTAAGATTAGAAATAAGGTTTTTTTTGCTAACAAAAAAAACACATGTAATATTTTCCTAATAAAAATAACACGGGTTTTTGTTTTTGCTGATTAGACAAAATATAGGTGATTCTTTTGCATTTAGCTCTTCAGATTTGCATCAATTTTAATATCTTTTATAGTTTTGAAAATGTTCATAAATAAACAAAGATGTGTATGGAAATATATTTTTCCTAATCTTTCTTGACAACCAAACACTTGCAAGAAAATATTATTTTTGACGGCCTTTTTTTTCTAAACATTTCCATCACTGCCCAACAACGATATAAATGTTATTTATTTTACTTATTTGCCTACTAATTTGTAGATGGAACTTGCAGGGTGGAATTCAAACCAAAAAAAAACTTGGAGGGTGGAAGAGTTAGTGGAGAATGAATGAGGGTGCAATTTTATAATCCTATCATAAATTCTTGAGTTTTAAACTATAGAAATAAATATAAGATTCTAGGTGTTATGCGAAACATACATGAAACTCAACGACATATTATTGTATTTAATCCCTATATACTTTTAATCAAATGGCAGGAAACTCCTCCTTTAAATGTTCATTGCATGATATCCCTACGCATTACGGTATTAAATTTTTGGCAAAAAATCTCATCCGTACAAATTTTGACGGTCTAGTTTGCATGAATGTGCACGAAGATTATATGCAATCAACATTTTATAGGATAGCTTCGTACAGTTCTTGTATATACATTGCCTTATATTTTCCTATAAAATACAATTGTACAAAAAGATAAAATAAATTAGCATTTGATTTAATAAGTTTTGAAGCTCAATGAGAATCAAGTCAATAAGTGCAAAAAAGACAAAATTCATTAAAAAAATCAACGGGCTCATGTTCGTCTCGATTACTATTTGTTCGAATTCGGTTCATTAAATAATCAAATTAAACTCGAACACAATTTCAAATTCAATAAGAAAATCATATATGCTTAAACAATATATTTCTCAATACTACTCATTTTGTTTACACCCACAAACATAAACGTAAAAGAAACATAATATAAGCTTTTCAGAAATTTGGCACTTAGATATTGTTCAATATCATGAATTACAGTTGATCCCACTTGCAATTGCCACTTACACTAAGTAAACTATTAGTAGTATTTTTAAATTGGCCCTTATACTCTAGAATCATTTAAAATTCCATATCATTATCTTCCTTTTCCAGTTTACTTAGCCAAGTCTCCGTTGACGACATCATTTACAGATTTTCATTGTAATCATTCACTGTCCTCTCTGATTTTACTCACCATAGACCATAATGCAAACCTTTCCAATTTCAATTGCCTTGCTGGTTCTCTGCTTCCACAATACACTTTCACTTGGTACTAATAGTCGAGCTTACCTCGAACGCGATTTTTCCATAAACTGTGGCTCGACTGGCACCTCTGCAGCTTTCAATGGAAGGATATGGATTGGTGATGCACAACCAAAATCCGCCTCTTGGCTATCGATACAGGGCTCATCAAAGATTTCAACTCTCATCCATAAGTTGATCTCTGATGATCCGGTTCCTCACAAAACTGCACGAGTCTCTTCTTCCCGGTTCTCTTATGACTTCCATTTGAGTCCAGGTGAGAAACTTCTCCGCCTTCACTTCAATCCGAGTCCATATAAAGGTTTCAAAAAGTCCAAAGATTTATTCACCGTTGAAGCTGGACCTTTCATCCTGCTCAATAACTTCAGCGCTTCACTAACTGCTCGAGCTCTTGGTGTTAGTACTATTACTAAGGAATTCTGTATAAGCATAGAAGAAAACCAACCACTGAATATAGTTTTCTCTCCTGCAATTAGTTCATCACAAGATAGAACATATGCTTTCATAAATGGCATTGAGATAATCTCAGTTCCAGAGGGTCTTACTTATTTTCGCGGTGGTGATCTTGGAGCCCAAGTGGTTGGCCGTAAGTCTATGGTCTACATCGATAACAGAACTGCACTTGAAATGATACATCGATTAAATATCAAACGGAATTCTTTTATGTCGGGTGACGAATTTGATATGTTTGGGATGGGGGCAACAGTTCCAAAACAAAAGGCTAATGAGATTAACAATCTTACCTGGAAAACACTGGTTGATGTCGGCTTCAGATACTTGGTCAGGGTTCATTTATGCGAGCTAGGACTGAAGATAGCAGACACTGGTAACATGATATTCAAAGTCCTTATTAACGAAATGATTGTTGACACGAATATTGACATAGTCAAAGAAAGGGATGAAAATGGCCACCTCAGGTATAGGGATTATTTGGTGGTAATCAAGGGACGGAAAATAGAGGGCCAACAAGATCTTTTAATTTCCCTGCATTCAAACAATGAATTTGTGAATGGATATGGCCCTTTGAAAGGATTTGAAATATTCAAGTTGAGCAACCCCGATAATAGTCTTACCAGTCCAATTCCCTTGCCACCAGTAATGTCAGTAAGACATTTGCCATCTTGGACTATTCGAAATTTACTATCAATTCTGGGACTCAGAAATGTAATTGCAACTATTGCAGTAACCATAATCTCTATCGTAAGCATAATTGTTCATGAGTTACGAAAAATTCGAGAAGCTAATCTTACAGAAGAAGAAACTAAGCCATCGGCCAGGGCTGAACGACATTGTCGACGTTTTTCCTTGGCTGAGATCCGATCAGCCACCCAAAACTTCAGTAATGCGTTCTCCATTGGAAAGGGAGGATTTGGTATAGTCTACAAGGGGCTGATTGATAATGGGCGAGAAAGTGTCGCCATTAAGAGGTTAAAATCAAGCTCAAGGCAAGGAAAACGTGAGTTTTGGACAGAGATTGAAACACTTTCTGAGCTCCGACATAACAATCTCGTCTCGCTGATTGGATACTGCAATGAGTACAGAGAAATGATTCTTGTTTATGACTACATGTCATGTGGAACATTAGCTGACCACCTCTACAAACATGCGAGGGACAGTGATAAGGATTCTTCTCTCACCTGGAAGCAGCGTCTTATTATATGTATCGGAGCTGGTCGAGGCTTAGACTATCTTCACACGGGCCATGGAATCATACACCGCGATGTGAAGTCATCAAACATCCTGCTAGATGAAAATTTCATATCAAAGGTTTCAGATTTTGGTTTGGCCAAACCTGAAGATAGAAACAAGTTACAAAGTCATGTTAGCACAAAAGTAAAGGGCACACATGGGTACATTGATCCATATTACGTTAGATTCAGTAAATTAACAACAAAAAGTGACACATATGCCTTTGGTGTGGTTTTGTTGGAAGTATTGTGTGGGAGACCAGCAATGGATCGGAGGCTTGGAGACGATGAGTGTTTCTTAACCAAGTGGGCTCAGAATAGAATTAATAAGGGAGAGGTTGAGCAGATTGTAGATTCAAGCCTGATAGGAGAAATCTCAGCAAATAGCCTGAAGGTATTTGTTGGGATTGCTAAAAGCTGTTTACACGATGAACCAAAGAAACGGCCAGCAATGGCTCAAGTTGTGCTACAACTTGAGATAGCACTTGAGCAGCAGGAGGCCAGAAAAGATGTCATACCAAATCAGATTACAAATGTTGCTGATGAGACTACCTTGCCTGTTAGCACTGAGCAACCAACAGTAGCATCCTCAGAATCGATAGAACTAGGTAAAAACCAAAGGGTCAACACTGAGCCTCCTCCTGCAAATAAAGATGGGAGAAAACCCAAAACGTATAAGTCGCCGCGGTTTTGGGTATGGGATGCACTTTGGAAAAGGGGAAAAGTATCCAGGAACGAAGAAGTAGTTCCCAACTTCTTATCAGGTATTCATTCATATGGTCACAATAAATTAAAAAAAAAACATTTATATGATGCCTTGATAATCAAATTATAATTTCTGAAATGCTTAATATATACAAGAATTGCTTATGTATCCTCTAACTTGAGCTTGAATGGAGCTAAGCTCAAGCAGATTCAGTTTCTTTTTCAAGCCCAAACTTCAATGCACAACTAGCGTATGACATATATATAATGAAATTGGTTGCAGAAATTCATGAAGCAGGCTCAAAATTGTCAGAGTATGATTTTGCCACTATTGCAACTGCCACCAATCAATTCTCCGATTCAAATAAGATTGGACAAGGTGGATATGGTCCTGTATATAAGGTGACTTTATCTAGGCTCACTTTTCTTTTCTTTTTCCTTCATCTTAAAAGATAAGGCCGTGAAGTTAATGTTACCAATGATCTGTGTTGCTTTGTGTAGGGTGTGTTACCTACAGGAGAAATGGTTGCAGTTAAAAGGCTTTCTCAAAATTCAAGGCAGGGCCTAAATGAGTTCAAAAGTGAGATTCTTTTGATTTCTAATCTTCAGCATCGCAACATCATTAAACTTCTTGGATACTGCATCCACGGAGAACCATTGCTTCTATATGAGTTCATGGAAAATGGAAGTTTGAATACTCATATATCTGGTTTGTACCTTCAAAACCTCCTCTTTAGAATTCAATTTATTCAGATAATAAGATTTACATGTAAAGTTTGAATTCTTTTATTACGTAATAATCAACAGTTGAAAAACTATCCTTTAACTATCTATTGTACAGATGAAGCACAACGCCGTCTGCTTCATTGGGATGTGCGCTTCAAAATCATTATGGGTATTGTCAGAGGGATTAGTTATCTTCATCAAGATTCAGGAATGAAGATAATTCACAGAGGTATACAAACCAGCAATATTTTACTCGACATTCAGATGAACCCTATAATTTCAGACTTTGGCCTCGCTATGACTTTGGAAGATGATCAGTCTGTTGTGGAAACTAGAGTAGTTGGGACCATGTAAGTGTCAGAATCTATTTCATGTTCAATCTCTCATTCTTCTATTTTTAAGTCAGAAATAATGATTCTTTGTGTAATGTGTGTGTGCAGGGGCTACCTGGCTCCAGAATATTGTATGTACGGGACTGCTTCAGCCATGTCAGATATTTATAGCTTAGGAATTCTAATCCTGGAAATTGTGTGTGGCAAGAGAGTTTACAGTCGTACATACGACCCCAATCTTGTTGCATATGTAAGTACTTGGGACTAATCCACGAACTAGTACATATTTTACTTATGGGTTCACATAATAATACACAGATGAACACCATATATGTAGAATATAAAATGAAGTACTATACTCGGTAAAAATGATACCTCACTGAAATTGATATGCATAACTTTCACATGCTGACCCTATAATTCGTTTACGCCTCATTCATTGTGAAACATGGTTAAATATAAACCTATCATAGATGTTATAAAAGAATGTAACAATTTTTCAACGATGATATAATGATTATTGCGAAACATAAAGGTGGTGATCCCCTCGCATCAGTTTGTCTAATTATCACAAGACGCAATTGGAAAAGCATTAAGTTCTTCATAAAGAATATGATAAAAAACTGAAGTAAATGAACATGAAAAGCAACACACTGACAACTTCCAATACCCTAATAGACTGATCATGAAAAATGCAAGTGTTGTGTGTGAAGGTAAATATATGGTGTTTGTTTATTATTTCTTGTATGTGAGATTCTATACACATGTATACACTTAAAGAATAAAAGTGAATGATTATGTAATAAACTAACCATGAAAAGGTAAGCAGTCTATGTGAGTGTGTGTAGGTATGCCATTTGCGTTATATTTTTCTATATGTGAGCTTATGTACACATGCATACATATTTTAAACTTTCTTATGGATAAGTACAGGCATGGAAGCTGTGGAATGAAGGGAATATATTGCACCTGGTAGATGAATCCATTGAGGGGGAATTTTCAGAGGAAGAAGCCCTAAGATGCATCCAAGTCGGTCTTTTATGCACTCAACCAAATCCACATCATCGACCAACAATGCCATCGGTGCTCAAGATGTTGCTCGGTGAAGAGTTATCAATGGAAACAATAGTAGCTTCTTGTAAGGGCAATGCTGAATGTATTGATGTAGTCAATTTTATGAATGCGTACCCAGAACCAACGCCATCTCATGGTTCTGAAGCTAGTGTTGCAACATTTGAATATGACGAAACAATGGAAAGGTAGCGCGATGCTATTTCCTTTCCTTGTTGCTGTCTTTCTTTCAGTGCGACATTTTATCAAACACAATGACTTCAGTAGTACAAATTTCACATAGGTGCGGCGCCATGAATTTCATACTGTATGATCTCCAATCAAATCAAATACCGTTAGATTAGATGGCTGCCATAGTTGTACCAATTGAAGTTAAAAAAATTGCGTTTTTTTCTTTTTAGTCTTTGTAGGTGGAAAATTGACATTTGCACCTCGAAATATCTGTAAAAGAACACTTTTTTTTTTTTTTTTTTTTTTTTAAATATTGGAATTTTGGAACACTGTATAGTCTGTATTAGCACAAAGAGAAAAAAAAAAAAAAAAAAAGTAGATTTTTTTTCTCTGTATTCCGCAATTGTTACTTCTTTGTCCTAATACGGTATTTGCACCTTTAATTTCTTGGTTGGTCTTTCAGTCCTCCTCTAAGCTCCAACGCATGAAGAAAACAAATTAGATTTTGGCATTTAAGAGTTCGGAGTATGAAAACGAAACTATGAAATAAAGTATTAATTATGAATTGTTAATATTACTTATATAATTTTTTTTAATTAAAACGACCAAACAAATGATTTGGTCTTTATATATATAATAATATCATTTGAGCAAAATTTAAAACTTTCATCAGGGATCGACGTGCAATGGGTACTTCTACAAATAAGAAGACATGTTATAATGTATTAAAAATTATCTTTGTTAATTTGAAAATGTTGTCAAAATTATTTTTAATAAACGACAACCTCCAATTCATAACTATTTCTTACATAACTAATATAAACACATAATCAACTAATATCAAATTGACATATAGTCTTTTTTTTAGACGGTGAATACATCGTTACATCAATCACTATATCAAATCAATTTCATCGGTAATAAAGAACATTGATAAACTAATTATAAAGGCTAGTATTGAACTAGAGAAAATGTTAGTATTAAACTAGATAAAAATCCACATTAGTGAGGATTGAACTCATGACCAAGAGATCATGAAGTCTTATCCTTAACCAGTTGACTGTAGTCTTTTTGAAGAGTATATTTTTCAATAAATTCATAACATGTTGCGCTTTTTGAAGAGTATCTCTTTAAATTCAATTTTAAGGAAAAATAATTATCTCTATAATTTAGTCTATGGAAAGAGCCATCAATAACTAAACAAACATTTTCAATCAGGCAAATTTCCGTATCCAGTAAAGTAAAAAGGCATTATAATTTGTCACAAATGCTTTATCTATAGTTCTTACTGAAATTAAAGAAATTTGTCAATCATGGGAGGTGCATTTATTACAATTTGTCACCTAGGTTGTTAGCTAACTCTTTCATTTGACAAAGTTGTCACTTTTTTTTACTTTTGCAATTATGGATATACAATGCAATGAATATATAAAATTATATTTGATAAGAGAAAATAGAATTATTTTCTCTTGTTCTTTTAGTAAAATGTCTATAGATTTGAAATAAAATTGCATTTAGTTTTTGTAAGAAAGTTTGAAGGATGTCTCTTCATCCACAATTGTCTAGTTATGTAAATAAAATTTCTCTTCTGACGGTGTTGTCGTTGTTAGCCACAGCTACAACCGCGTGCTCTAATGGAACATGCAGGGTATTTTAATTTGATATAATTCTAACCGAATTGGTTCATGTATATTTTCTATTTTTGTTTGTTGAATTCTTTGTTTTTTTATATTTTGTTTTACTTGTTATTTCTTAATTATTAATGTATTTATCTATAAATTTGAGATATAATGCAGTTGATGGATAATTGTTCAACGGACAAAGATTGTGGAGCAGGATTGTATTGTTTTTCATGTGAATCTGGGTTTCCAGGTTCCAGATGTGTTAGATCAAAAGCTACAAACCAATTTCAGATAGTGGTACGTATACAATTAAATACAAATGAAGCTTCATGGTTAATTTACTATCAAAATTGCTTTTGTGCCTTTGAGAAATTGATGATCGTCTATCATTTATTAATTAACTGCAGGAGTTAATTGTGTAATTGCTAAATTGTTCATTACACTATAGATATAAAATATTTTATTTACCCCCACACTTTTATTAAATGATGCGTTTTCAAGCCACAAGGTCTAAAAAAATTCCCCATGTCTATGTAAAAAAATTCTTACCTCCAATTACGTTAACACTGTCCCTTTTCTCAAAATACACATTTTAATACCATAAGTGGTATCTTTTAATTTTATAATATTTGTACTTCTCTCAATTTTGTGATAGAAAACGTGGGACTAAAAAAGCCAACCAAAATATACACATTTCTATTTAAAATCGATGGAGGTAGAAAGATTACGGTTCCATTTGAATCGACTTTGGCTCGGTTGTGCTGGACTTTGGTTTTAGAAAAAATGTTTGGATGATTGCATTGAAATTTTGAAACATCATTTGAATTGAACTTGAATGTTGGATTTGTGGTGTTTAAGAAGTTCAGATATGTTTTGGATTGAATTTTAATGTTGGTGTTAGAGGAAAAATATATGGTAAGTGTTCAATGGATGTATTTATTTGAAAAAATTAATTCATATGCATGTGTAAAGTCAATGTCTTGTATAGATTTGAGGTTTATTGAGCTAATTATATAAAAAAGTTTTGGCTTTTGGCCTTAACTTGATTTCAGAGTTCTCACTAAAACTGTGAAATTTGATTTGGAGAATAGTTTCAATGGACTATTGATATGATAAAATACTAATAAAATAATAATTAGTGGATTTCACAGTTTGAGAGATATATAGTTCGGATTAGAGTTTGGTTGTTGGGGTTTGAGGAAGAAATGTAAATGTATGTGTCAAATCAATAACTTATATGTTTTAAAAGTGGGTGACGTGCGTCAAATCAATAATATATTTCTAGGCCTCAAGTAGGCTTGAACATGTCTCCACCGGGCTTGAAACCTGTGGTTTGGGCCTAGGCCTGCCCAAAATCATTTTCAAATGAGGTTTGACCCAGTTTAGTTGAACCCAGATAGGACAAATTATTCCAAAATAAGTCATTATGTTTAGATATATAAGTTGAGGATTCAGTTTTCGAAAATTTATACTCAAATTTCATTCAAAATGAGTTTGATCCAATTTTGCGAGCTATTCCAAAAGGTGCCTATAATTATAGTATTAAATTTATATTTCTAAATACATATATGCATATTTCAATTATATAGCTAAGACCCTTATTAATTTGTGTTGGGAAAAATAATCAATTCAAGATAATTTATTTAATTGACTAAATTAGCTTAAAAAAACTAACTTCAAGGACAAAATTTTATTGACAGAACAATTCTCGACCATTCAACAAGTACTCATTTTTGACAACACACAACTCATTCGCAATAGAAGGTGAGCCATCTCACACTGGAGTTCCCAGAATCACTGTCCGAAATCAAGAAGATACGGTCACTCAACAACTAAATGTACGTACGTATAATTAATTAACGTTGTTTCATTTAATTTGATAAATTTAAGATTAATTACAGCGTACTAATACTATTTTAGTTTCAAATTTAGAATGGAGTTCGAGCCTTGATGCTTGATACATATGATTTTGAAGGAGACATATGGTTGTGCCATTCTTTTGGAGGCATATGTCGTGATATTACAGCTTTTGTGAGTGATGTTAATTATATCATACTATAAAATCTCTTTCTCATTTTTTTTAATTCTTTCTATTTTCTATTTAAACAATCCTGAAAAAGAAAATCTAAATTTTCAATATGAACGTGACAAATAACTCAACCGCTACAATCGACCTCCGATAGTGTAGTACACTATCAATTGTAGAGGTCAAAATCTCATATTCATATCTAGGTCAACTTATTCGTCTAATCAGATTGATCACACATTTCTAACAGTTGTCTCATTAGATGTGCTACTAGTAATTCTCGACTACTATTTATTATATATAAAACTATATTGATACATACAAATATTATCTAAAAATTAATGCCAAACCAAAAGATACCAAAACTTGTCTAATATTTTTAAGTTTCTAACATTATTAATTTGGACATCAACAATGTTGTACAGCAACCTGCCCTTGCTACATTCAAAGAGATAGAAGCATTTTTGAAGGCAAATCCATCAGAAATTGTGACATTGATATTGCAAGACTATGTTGAGACACCAAAAGGATTGAGCAAAGTATTTGAAGAAGCAAGATTAATGAAGTATTGGTTTCCATTGTCGAGAATGCCTAAAAGAGGTGAAGATTGGCCTCTTGTCCGTGACATGATTGCTAGAAATCAAAGGGTAGTAGTGTTTACATCCAATGAGTCCAAGGAAAAGAGTGAAGGGATAGCTTATCAATGGAACTACATGGTTGAAAATCAGTGTAAGATCTCAATCATCATAAGTATACATAAAATTTATACTCAAAATGTTGTTTAAATTAAATAAGTTGCATTGCATATTGTGAAAATAGATTTAATTCTTAATCTAATGGATTTGACTAGACAAAAGTTGATCCTAGCTAACTCCTAAGATAGGAATGAATATGTAGTCATTGCATGATCTTCGGATTCAAGATTGGCAATAAATAACCAAGTTGAAATGAATTTGTTAATTTTGTTAGGTTGAGTTAATTTGCACCGGTTATAAGATGGATTAGATCGAAAAAAAATGAATATTGTTGTCATGTCACAAGTGAGTTGAGTAGAGTCTAGTCGGATATATATACAAGAGTTTGTCATGTTGGAGTTGGATCTATACATTGAAAATGAATAAGCTATCTTGCCCTTTTTGGTGTATTTTATTTATTTAATATATTTTTGACATGTCAATGAAGCTATGGTCTAGTGAAAAAAAATGATGTCTCAAAACTAAGAGATTATGTGGTCGAATTCCACTAGTGTAGTTATTTCTCTAGTTTAATAATAATAGTCTTAGTATTTGACTTTTTTTTTGTACTTTTCTACTTATTGAATGGATTTAAATAAATTTTCTAATATAGTTGATTATGTAATGATTTATTCACCGTTTCACTAAAAAAAATATATGTTATTGACTCGATAATGCCCAAATTTGATTTTCGCTAGTTTTGGTTCAACATAGTGCAATCATCGATTATAAAATGTAGTATTCGATCAGAAAGGGTATGTGTTGAATTTTTTTTTTTAGGTCTAGCTAGAGGTATATGTAATAAAGAAAATATTTCAAATTTTCATTTAGGATCATCTAATTTCTAACTACATTAATTAGTTTCTTGTATACATGGGGAAGTATCTTTTATTCTATATTATGCTTCTAATTCTACAAATTTTGTCACTAACATCTACAAATTATTATCATCAGATGGGGATAATGGGATGATAGCAGGAACTTGTTTTAATCGTGAAGAATCGTCGGCTTTAAATGACACAAGAAAATCATTGTTTCTTATGAATTATTTCGGGTCTATTCCTAGCAAAGGACTCGCATGTGTACACAATTCGGGAGACCTAAGCAACATGATTCGGACATGCCACAATGCAGCTGGTAAACGGTGGCCAAATTTCGTGGCAGTCGATTTTTACAAGGTATAAGTAATTTTTTTAATGATTTAATTTTTCTTAGTTACAAAAAAAGTTAAACCCAAATGGTTTTGTGTTTATAAATCACCGTATCTTCTTGGTAATTAATGTAGAGGAGTGAGGGAGGAGGAACATTCCAAGCTGTGGATATTTCAAATGGGGAGTTATTGTGTGGGCGAAAGGACGTACATGAATGTGGTGTAAATCGTATCTAAACATATGGACTGCATAGCATGGAAAAATAAAAGGTTGTATGCTTGTTCTGTTCTTTTAGTGAAACCGTGAATTGCATTATTACATCATAATATCGATTAATTGGACTAGTAAATTACTGTACAATAATATTGATTGATTGAATTAGTAAATTACGATAAATAAATAACTAACGACCAACTAATATGAAACTAGATAAACACTCATACTTTTAATAAATAATACTCAAATATATAATATGTTATAGCTTGAAGTCTCAATTTTGCCAGTAAGACAAGATCTCAATTTTGCCAGCAATTACATATAACATTGGGACAACCCCCACCCCCCCCAGATTATTTAAAAAAAAATCTAGTACTATATGAGAGAGTTGCAAACCGAAAGATACTCATTTATTTGAATTAAAACTTCAAGGCCCAACAATTTCAGCCCTTTTTTTTTTTTTTTTTTTTCTTATGACTAATATCTAATCCTTACACTTTTAGGAGTTAGGGACTCGTAATATTGGACAATGAAGCCTAATTCTACTTGGTCACGTTTTTTTAATAATAAAACCTATAAATTCATCTGTGTATTTTAATTGCAGAAATTGTGTAAGCAAGATTTTGAAAATTTGTCTATATTTCCTTCTCAAAGCATCTGGGTTTCATTGATTCTTGAAAAATGTTTACTAATTGTGAATCGATTCGATTTTGTGTCATTGATGAATTTTATTATATGAAAGAACGGCGTGTACAACTTAAATAACTTTTTAATTAAATTACTTTTGCCTTTTGAATTCAATACAATTTTTATTGACAATCTATTTTTTAGTATTATTCGTGAGTTTGTGCAGAATTTTAGTTTGAATATTATAGTATATAAAATTTGACCTAAAAAAAGTTCGGCCCCCCTAGTCTCCAATCCTGGATCCGCCCCTGTTACAAAGTATTGATAAGTCGTTATTTTTGTATTTATTTCAAAAAATTTAAACACTATATTTTATTTGAATTACCAGTTCTATTTTATAGAAATCACACATTCCCCCATACTTAATTAATGTTGCAATTCCCCCCCCCCCCCCCCCCCAACCCCCCAACTCTTTTTCGAGCACTTTTCCGGCCAAAGAATTTAGGGGGAAAGTGCAACACATAGGTTTAGGGAAAGTGCAGCTCGACTATAAGTTCAAGGTGGAAAACGCTTTTTTTTTGGGAAGTGTCGCTTCTTTAATTAACAAGTTTACCTCTTTATTATTCAAATGTTACTTATCAACTAAAAAATTCCACAATTTCATATTGACAAACTATTTTTTCTTTTACAAATTTTAACAACTTGAAACCTCATTTGAAGAATGTAATGCAAAACTTGCAAGATAAACCTAAATATGAAACTTATACTCCTATCATTCTGGCAATGATTTTGCACATATGACTCCATTAATTTTAACCAAACTTATACTCCTGTCAATCGATAAATAGCTCATATATCTAACTAATTTTTAATCGAGGATCGATTTTCCGTGTTTGCACCGCTTTCCAAATAATCCAAACTTCGGAAATTTGGAGATACCATTAACAAATTGGAGAAGATGATGGGAGTATTAATTGATCTCATAAAATCATAATTATATTATAATTCTAATATATACTTGAAACTTTGTCGAAGTATAACCAAACGAATATAATTCCTTCTAACAGATATCCGAAGATGGGTTCGCTACTTTGTAGTGGCTAGTTCCTACCATTAGACCAATCACATGTTGATATATAAACTATAGTTCTAACTACACTAAAACAATGGAATTTTGGCAAGTTAACTCCCTGTGATATGTTTAACGAGCAATTTACTTCCATGTGATATGAAATAATTAGCAATTTATCTCCTTGGTAGTGGAGGTGTTGAACACACAATCTATAATGCGACTGATATTTCATTTTTATGTAAAATATGATCAATTTAACCGTACCCTTCACAACATATTCACCTCACTTTACCCCATGCGATATGCGTAAATAGACAATTCACTTTTCTATGATATGCGTAAATGAGCACTTTAACTCCCTATAATATTGCATAATGGACATTTTACCCCCATGTAAAAATATAAAAATCAAGAAAGAGGCAGTGTGTTTCTTTTATAAAAACACAGGGAAGTATTTTGCCTTTTTA
Organism: Penstemon davidsonii; assembly: GCA_034814905.1. NCBI lineage: Eukaryota > Viridiplantae > Streptophyta > Magnoliopsida > Lamiales > Plantaginaceae > Penstemon > Penstemon davidsonii. Next base: position 15,577,731 of record JAYDYQ010002688.1, read on the forward strand.
TTTATCACAGAGAGTTAAACTGTCTATTTAAAATAAGACAGAGAATTAATTTGCTATTTACTCCCAAAACAATCCTAATTCTCTATTCACCAACTCTTCAAAATCATATCTTACCCAAATAATCATATAAATTAAACGAAGTTCGAATATCTTTAGAATTCCTTGCTTCCAAGGAAACACCTAATGATATATTTAAGTATTATTTTAATTACAACATCAAATAATAACTAACTTCTATATTCAAAAGAAATGCGTTACATCTAAGTTAATTATAACACACTAAAAGTTAATAAATCATATCTTAAGAATTTTTTCCAATCCATTACATGCTTCTTTTATTGCGCCTAATTACCAGCTTGACAAGATCCTAATATTTGTCGGCAGTTCAAGATATGAGTTAACAAACTAAAATTTAATAAACAAAGAAAAATACCATCTCATTTCAATTCTTTAAATCGGATTGAACAGACTTTTCATTGCCGGGGCAAGAAGATCTATTCTTCAGCACGGATGTGGAGAAACATGTTTTGAAGCTGACATAGTCTTTGTCTCAGTAAATACTCCCACCAAGACTCGGGGTCTTGGTGCTGGTAAAGCAGCAGATTTGACATACCGGGAGAGTGCAGCTCGCATGATTGCCGAAGTGTCATATGCTGTTGGTAAGGACACACGTATTGGTCCCAAGTTCCTTAATTCCAGTGTTGGTTTTGGTGGCTCCTGCTTCCAAAAGGATATTCTCAACTTATTTTACATTTGTGAGTGCAATGGTCTTCCTGAGGTTGCAGAATACTGGAAACAAGTCATTAAGATTAATGACTATCAGAAGAGCCGTTTTTGTCAACCGTATTGTTGCTTCTATGTGTTGAAGAAATAAACTATATTTATAGATAAGTTAGTACATGCATTTTAAAGTGTCTAGATAAATCTTGGGAATCTTCCATTCATGAATTAGAACAATGCATGTATAACTTTAGTTCATGTATTTACTTTGTGCATGTATTTAGAAAATGGGAAGAATGTAATTAAATATTGGTACATGTACTAGACTAGATGAGTGCTATGATTTTCCTATAAATACCCATGTATTCTTCTCATTTGCAACAAGTCAAGTTGAGAAATCAATAAACTAGTACTCTCATATTTTCCTCCACTATTCTCTTGAGTGAGTTTGAGTATTTTAGTGTTTATGCTCTCCAATTTCTAACAAATTGGTTTCTAGAGCCACTTTGTTTGAGAGACGTATGAGTTTGAAGAAAGATATGTCGAACGGAACTCCATTTTTAGTTCCACAACTTACCAAAGAACATTTTGGTAATTGGTGCCTCCGAATGAAGGCCTTGCTTGGATGTTATGAAGCTTGGGAGACGGTGGAAAACGGTGTAAAGACTCACGATGCAACCTCTGTTAAGAAAGATCAAAAGGCTCTCACCCTCATCTATCAAAGTTTGGATGAGAAGATGTTCGAGAAGGTTGCTAGTGCAACCACTTTCAAGCAAGCATGGGATATTCTTCAAACTTCTTTTAAAGGGGCTGATAAAGTGAAGAAAATACGTCTCCAAACATTAAGAGGAGAGTTCGAATCGCTGCATATGAAGGAATCCAAATCGGTTTCGGATTATATTTCAAGAGTTTTGACCGTAGTCAATGAAATGAAGAGAAATGGAGAAGAATTGAAGGATGATCGGATCGTTGGAAAAATACTGCGATCATTAGATTCGAAGTTCAACTACGTGGTCGTCACCATTGAAGAGTCCAACGACTTGGACACCATGACCATTGATGAGCTTGCCGGATCTTTACAAGCTCACGAAGAAAGATTGAAGCCGAAACAAGAATCGGTGGAGCAAGCTTTGCAAGCAAAGCTTTCAATGAATGAAAAAGAGGAAAGGAATGTCACGTCTCAAAGAGGCCGAGGTCGAGGTCGAGGACGTGGACGAGGTCGTGGTCATGGAAGAGGTGGCAACCAACCTTCATATAATGAGGAAAACGGCCAAAATTTCAACCAAGGAAGAGGTCGTGGCCGTGGACGAGATAGAGGAAGAACTTCGAGGTCAAATCAAGGAAGGTACGACAAGTAGAATATTGAATGTTATACTTGTCATAAATATGGTCACTACTCTTCGGAATGCAGAAATAATGTGGAGGAGAAAAATAATTTTGTGGAGAGCAACTATGAAGACGAGGACCCCACTTTGCTTCTCGCTTGCAAAAGTAATGGAAATGATGAGTACAATCAGTGGTATCTTGATTCCGGGGCAAGTAGTCACATTTGTGGAAAGAAAGAGTTATTTTCGAAGCTTGATGAATCAATTGACGGTAATATCACATTTGGAGACTCTTCAAAAGTTCAAATAAAAGGAAAATGTACGATTTTAATTCGATTGAAAGATGGAAGCCATCAATTTATTTCTAATGTGTTTTATGTACCAGGAATGAAAAGTAATATTTGAGTTTGGGACAACTTTTGGAGAAAAATTATGATATACATTTGAAAGATAAAAGTTTGATAATGAAAGGTGAAAAAGGAAGGTTGCTAGCAAAGGTGCCGATGATGAAAAACAGAATGTTTTTATTGAATATCCAAAGTGACGTCCCAAGATGCTTGAAATCTTGTGTTCAAGATTCTTCTTGGCTTTGGCATATGAGACTTGGGCATTTGAACTTTGAAGGCCTCAAAATGATGAGAAAGGAAAGGATGGTAAAGGGCTTGCCAACTATTGACCTTCCAAATCAACTTTGTGAAGGATGTCTTTTTGGCAAACAAGCAAGAAAGAGTTTTCCGAAGGAGTCTTTGACGAGAGCTCAATATCCTTTAGAGCTAATTCACTCGGAAGTTTGTGGACCTATCAAGCCATCATCGCTTGGTAAGAATAATTATTTTATTCTTTTTATTGATGATTATTCTCGGAAAACTTGGGTTTATTTCTTGAAGGCAAAGTCGGAGGTGTTTGAAACTTTCAAAAGGTTCAAGACTTTGGTGGAAAAACAAAGCGGTTATCAAATCAAAGCACTTCGGTCCGATAGAGGAGGATAATTCACTTCAAATGAATTCAAGAATTTTTGTGAGTTAAATGGCATCCATCGTCCTATGACGGTTCCAAGATCACCGCAGCAGAATGGTGTAGCCGAGAGAAAGAACCGGACAATTCTCAACATAGCAAGGAGTATTTTGAAAAGTAAAAACATGTCAAAGGAACTTTGGGCTGAAGCAGTTGCATGTGCAGTTTACCTGTCCAACCGGAGCCATACTAAAAGTGTTCATGGAAAGACTCCTAAGCATGGAGTGGTTTTAAGCCAAGTGTTTTGCACTTGCGGATTTTTGGAAGCATAGCCTATGCACATGTGCTGGATCAAAAGAGGACCAAACTTGATGATAAAAGTGAAAGGTATGTCTTTATTGGTTATGATCAAAATTCCAAAGGTTACAAACTGTACAACCCAAGCAATCGAAAAATTGTAATAAGTAGAGATGTTGAGTTTGATGAAGAAAATTCTTGGGAATGGGGCATTACAAATGAAAAATACAGTTTCAGTCCACTCATTGATGATGAAGGAGATGATGACACAATGCAACCTAATACGCCACCACCAACACCTCCACCACAAAGTCCACAGATTGGTGAAACAAGTTCTAGTGAAGAACCTCGGAAAACTAGAAGTCTAAGAGAGCTTTATGATACAACCGACGAGGTAACGCAAAATTTAAGTGATATGACTCAATTCTGTCTTTTTGCAGATTGTGAACGTCTAGGTTATGAAGAAGCTGCTCGTTATTAAAATTAGAAAGATGCCATGGATGAGGAATTCAAGGCAATTAAGAAGAACGACACATGGGAGTTGGTGACATTACCTAAAGATAAAAGCACCATTGGAGTTAAATGGGTATTCAAGACAAAAAAGAATTCAAAAGGCGAGGTGGAGAGATATAAAACGAGATTGGTCGCAAAAGGATACAAACAAAAAGCTGGTATCGACTATGGTGAGGTATTTGCTCCAGCTGCTCGTTTAGAAACTATCCGTTTAATTATTTCTATGGCAGCCCAAAACAATTGGAAAATTCATCAAATGGATGTAAAATCCGCATTTTTGAATGGAGTTTTGGAGGAAGAAGTCTACGTTGATCAGCCTTTGGGTTATGAAGTTAAAGGACATGAAGATAAAGTGTTGAAATTGAACAAAACTCTCTATGGCTTGAAGCAAGCCCCGCGTGCTTGGAATAGTAAAATTGACAACTATTTCCAAGCAAATGTTTTTTCAAAATGTCCACATGAACATGCACTTTATGTAAAAATGCATAAGAATGGTGATATTTTACTTGTTTGTTTGTATGTGGATGACTTGATTTTGACAGGAAATAATCCAAAAATGTTTGAAGATTTCAACAAAGCTATGGCTAGAGAATTTGAGATGACGGACATTGGTCTAATGTCCTACTATCTTGGCATTGAGGTGAAACAAAGAGAGGATGGAATTTTTATATCCCAAGAAGATACGCCAAGGATGTTGGGATTCGGTAAGATAAACAGCCCTTCAGGCAGCGGAAATTAAAAATTTTAAGGACCTCTTACGGAATCTTGCCAGGATACTAAACTGGTTGTATATATATGAATATAAAACGACAAGAATAATTAGATCCAAATTATACCTGTCTCCTAGCAAATCCAAGTAACTAGCAAAGTCGTTGCGTTTTCTCCCTCGGTAGAAACGATCCAAGCTTTGTTATAGCGCCCCACGAGTTGCGCCTCTACGAGTTGATACACCACAATATCACGAAATATAATATATCCTAATCGGCTAGAACATAGGATATATTAATATCTAGGATTAGAGAACAAGATTGGAACGAAAACGAAATCGAAAAATTCTTCCAAAAGGAAGAAGTGGTTCGGCCGATTTCACTAGGGAGAGAGGGAGAGAATTTTTCTTGACTTGGCTTTTGGCTCTTGATAGTTGTGTATGAGATATGACCTCAAGTCTCATACTTATAGGAATCTCATAATCCTAATCCTAGGATTAGGACTCCCAAGTCTTCTAATTCTCCTACATGGGCCATGGCCCTTTTAATTGGAAGACTAAGTCTTCTAATTAATTCATGGCCCATACTTGATTTAATTAATTGGGTCTTTTAATTCCCAATTAAATAGCCCAATTAATTTATTTCTTTCTCATTTAATTAAATTAGACTCTAAGTCTATTTAATTAAATATTCCCATGATTAATTAAATCCAATCTAATTAATTAACTCACAAATTAAATTCCAATTTAATTTACAGTCTTGATCCAATTCCAATTGGATCACTTTCGCTCCAATTGGGACGACCCAGTCGACCCAGTCGACTCAGTCGACCCAGTCACTCCAATCGACCCAGTCAATTTAGTTGACTCAGTTGTTCTTCATTTCCTCGCTTTCGCTTCATGTGTATTGTGTATGCCCCCGTAGGTTCACCACATAATTGGCCGTGGGTTGTAATTAAATATTCATTTAATTACTCGAGTATTAAATACTCTAAATCAATCGAACACTCTGTCGACTGATCATTCCAAAATTAGCACCCCTGCTAATTTGGGAATTCTCCCACACTCCACGGTCGATGTCTGGCCACAAGCCCATGGAGCCCAATCACTGGTGAATTAATTCAGTGAACCTTTTAATCATTTACAATTTCCATATACGCTATAATCTCTCCATCGATCGATCTCCCAGTCAAGACTTAAGGGCATGGATTTTTCATCGGTTCCCTTTTAATTTGTTTTGACCTTATGCATTCTGATCTCGAAATAATTCTCTTTGACTTAATCTTTATGAGCTACTTTCATAAAGCCGTCAGATACCTTGGCCAAGGATTTTACCAGAATTAATTTCTCACAGAAATCCATAGGAGAATTTCCCAACCTATCAAGTCGGGTCAATGGATCCTTTGTTGATGATATGAACCTGCATACGAGTCCCTCTATACCCAACGTGAATCCACAGAGACTTTCTGGTGATCTCCAATCGGTCGGAACTCACATCTAAGTATAGACGTTCTCGCACCAGATAAACCCTATCACCTCAAGTGTTTGGGGATCATTCCTCGTATACTGTTGTAAATAGGAATAACTTCAACTCCGATATGCGACTACCGCTTCCATGGTGAGTTATTTCCTAATTGGGGTATTCAGTGCACTTGCCATCCCAGCAAGTCACCCACTTATGTGTATCGACTATCCCAGTCACGCTCGTGGACCCCAACGTCCTCCAGTTCATCGGAGTATACACATTAGTGAGAGTCTAACCGAATCCAACGATGTCCCATCTCGATTGGATTCTACGACTCTTGAATATGTTCTAGATCACGGCCTTGGAGATCAGTCCACGGGTTGTCCCATAGCCCTGTGATCTAAGGACTTCTATCCTTATGCGTAGATAATTATTACATAAGATAAAGTTGACCATATAATAAAGATGCATTTATTAATCTAAATTGAATAGTTCCTTTATTTATTACAATAAATGGCAGCCATACAGTTGGCTTGCCGGACACTATTCTATCAAAGGAAATTCTAAAGAAGTTCAAGATGGAGAATAGCAAACCAGTTGGCACCCCCGTTGAATGTGGAGTAAAATTGTCTAAGCAAGGAGATGGTGAGAAGATCAATCCTACACTTTTTAAAAGTCTCGTTGGAAGCTTGAGGTATTTAACTTGTACAAGACCGGATATTCTTTTTGGTGTTGGACTTGTAAGTCGTTATACGGAGGCTCCTACTACTTCTCATTTAAAGGCGTCCAAAAGAATACTTCGTTATATTAAAGGTACACTTGACTTTGGAATCTTATATTCATCATGTCAAGACATCAAGCTTGTTGGCTATTCTGATAGTGATTGGGCTGGTGATATTGATGATCGAAAAAGTACTACCGGGTTTACTTTATGGGAAATTCAGCTTTTACTTGGAATTCTAAAAAGCAACCTATTGTTACTCTTTCTACTTGCGAAGCGGAATATGTGGCAGCTACTTCTTGTGTTTGTCATGCAATTTAGCTTAGAAGTTTAATGAAGGAACTTTACCAACCACGAGAAGATCCAACAAAGATATTTGTTGATAATAAGTCCGCACTTGCATTGGCGAAAAATACGGTATTTCATGAAAGAAGCAAGCATATTGATACTAAGTATCACTTTATTCGGGAACGTATATCTAGGAAAGAAGTTGAGCTTGAGTTTGTGAAGTCTCAAGATCAAATTGCGGATATATTCACCAAGCCGTTGAAGATTGATGTGTTTCGAAGATTGCGAATGTCTCTTGGCGTAATAAATCTAGTTTAAGGGGGGGTGTTGAAGAAATAAACTATATTTATAGATAAGTTAGTACATGCATTTTAAAGTGTCTAGATAAATCTTGGAATCTTCCATTCATGAATTAGAACAATGCATGTATAGCTTTAGTTCATGTATTTACTTTGTGCATGTATTTAAAAAAGGGGAAGAATGAAATTAAATATTGGTACATGTACTAGACTAGATGAGTCCTAGGATTTTCCTATAAATACCCATGTATTCTTCCCATTTGCAACAAGTCAAGTTGAGAATAAGAAGAACTCTCATATTTTCCTCCAGTATTCTTGAGTGAGTTTGAGTATTTTAGTGTTTATGCTCTCCAATTTCTAACACTATGTTCAACACAGTTGCTAACAAGAAAGTTGCCATCTTGGGTTTTGCCTTCAAGAAAGATACTGGTGACACCAGAGAGACTCCTGCTATCGATGTTTGCAAAGGACTCTTAGGTGACAACGCCCAGTTGAGCATCTACGATCCTCAGGTCACTGAGGACCAGATCCAGAGGGACCTTTCAATGAACAAATTCGACTGGGACCACCCCCTTCATCTCCAGCCAATGAGCCCCACCACTGTGAAGCAAGTTCATACCGTTTGGGATGCATATGAGGCGACAAATGACTCACATGCTATTTGTCTTCTCACCGAGTGGGATGAGTTTAAGAATCTTGATTTCCAGAGGATATTACATGCAGAAACCAACCTTCTTTTTCGATGGCAGGAATATTGTTGATGCGAATAAGCTGAGGGACATTGGTTTCATTGTTTACTCAATTGGCAAGCCACTCGATGCCTGGCTCAAGGACATGCCCGCTATTGCCTAAATGCGTTATATTTGATCCAGTGCATGTTTTGTTCGGACCAAAACAACACATTTGTGACGCAGGCAACTACATTCTTTTTCGTCTACTATATATTTTTTTGGTTGTTACATTATAAAAACTGGGATCTGTTTCTTGATTTTATCGTATGCCTTTTTGTAGTCAGTGGATCATCCGAGTGTTCCTATATGGGCTTAAGTTAGAAGCTTTATGTTTCCTTTTTTGTATTCATGACGTTACTTTTTTTCAGTACTTGTCTTCTTGTTTTGTCTCCTTTATAACGTGATAAATGATGTTTTAAAGTTTTAAAGAATTAGTTTCTACGGGTTGGCTAATAACAGTTCAACATTGGCAAAACTGTCGATAGTTCTCCACTCATTAAATGACACGTGGACTGACTTTTACATTCTAGCTAATAAATAGGTTGTGAAATAAGGTCTAAATTTTCCAAATTGCCCTTATTTAAATTTAAAAAAAAAATTAAACAATAGACACACCCCACCCACCATCCCGTGACCCACCCCATTGTCTCTTCCCCAACCCACTCTTCTGTAGAGACAATGGTTTTTATGGAAGAAATCTACAGCTGATAAGAAGCGTAATAAATAGGTGATAAAATGTCTTATTCCCCAACCCACTTCTTCTTCTTCCCCAATCTACGTAATAGATTTCAAGATTAGGCATACAGGAGAGAGGCATGAATTTCTTGATATTAATAGAGTTTTTTGTTCTAATATTTTGAAAAGGGTATTAAAAAAAAATCTCAGATCGGAAATTCCATGAATCCTCCAGATCCGAAATGAATTCGTGAATGAATCGTGTTTTTCGTATGTGGAAGACCGCGGCAGGTGGGGTGGGAGGAAAGAGGTGGTGTTGGGTGGGGAGGGGATGGGTGGTGAGAGGTTGGGTGAAGTGAGGAAGAAGAGGGGTTATTTTGCAAATAAGGCAAAATAAATGTTTAAGAAAATTCAAATTGGTCCAAATTTGGAAAAAAATGTTAATGTTTAATTCATTAAATGAGGTTACTTAAAATTTTGTGGTACTGATATTATTAAGTGGTTTAATTGCTCGATTTATTCAAATCAGTTAATTTTAATTAGGAGATTAAACCAATTAGAATACATATATTAAAACCAATTTTAAGAAATTATTTCACTAATATAAGTTCAACGAAATAAGTTTATATGATTTAAATTTAATTCTGTTATTTATAAATAGTAAAACAATATATATGAAATAATGATTCAATAATCGGGACAATTGTAGTTTTGAATTACAAATATCTAACTATATATTATCGTAAGGTCAACAATGTTGACTTCGGTCAATTAATCGAGTCATTTGCCGATTTGAATTACGATTAACCTAGTTGTATATTACCCTTAATCAAGTCATTTGTCGATTTGGATTATGATTAACCTAGTTATATATTACTCTAAGGTCAACAATGTTCACTTTTGTCAATTAATCGAGACATTTGTCGATTTGGATTACGATTAACCTAGATATACACTACCCTAAGGTCGACCATCTTGACTTTTCTCAATTAATCGGGACAACTTTCGATTTGGATTATGATTAACCTAATTATACATTACCCTAAGGCCAACAATGTAGACTTTAGTCAATTATTCGAGCAATTTGTCGATTTGGATTACGATTAAACTAATTATGGATTACTCTAAGGTCAACAATGTTGACTTTTATCAATTAATCGAGTCATTTGTCGATCTTTTTTACAATTAACCTAATTGTAAATCATCCAATGGTCAATAATATTAACTATAGTCAATTAATCGAGTCACAATTGGATTATGACTAACTATGCATTACCTTAAGGCCAACAATGTTGACTTTAGTCAATTGATCGAGTCATTTGTCGATTTAAATTGCGATTAACCTAGTTATACATTACCTTGAAGTCAATAATGTTGATTTTGGTCAATTAATCGAACCATTTGTCGATTTGGATTACGATTAACCTAATTATACATTATCACTAAGGTCAAGCAAAAAGGTTCCCAACCCTCAACACCACCACTGCCTCTCTCTTTAAAAACATTTGGAACTCAAAGTTGCACAATAGGCTAAAATTTTTTTGTTGGAAAATAACAAGTGATATTCTTCCCACACGAAAAAGGCTGTCGAGTTTATTCCACATTGACCAAACTTTTTGCCCTGTTTGTGGAAGTGATAAGGATAGTGCAGACCACATCTTTATCCGTTGCCCGTTCTCTATTGCGGTTTGGTTCCATTCGTGTTGGAATTTTCGCATGGAACCTTTCCAATCCTTTTCGGCCACCACCTTCTTCGCTTTGTTGTTTAACAAAAATTCTGACCTTTTTATTTCAAATAAAAAAAGAGAGGAATTTTTAACTTTTGTTGTTTGTGCTTTTGATGCTCTTTGGAAAAATAGAAACAATATTGTGCATAACTCCTCTCCTTTTGTTTCCGTGCAGGATTTCACTTCCCGTTTACAAAGGATGGCAAAAGACCACACAAAAGCCCAGATTTCCTTGAAGATCACCTCCGCTGCCCCAACCCTCTCTCGTCGATGGTCACCACCAAAGAAAGGTTTTTTGGCAATAAATTCTGATGCGGCTTTCAAAGATGGTGTGGCTGCCACAGGTTTTATTATTCGTAATCATTTTGGTTCCATCTTGTTTGCTTTTTCTTGCCTTCACAACTGCCTCAATCCTACTGTTGCCGAAGCATTAGCAGTCAAGGAAGCTTGCTCCTTTTTTAACTTCTTAAAGATTGAAAATGCCATTTTTAAATCCGACTGTCTAAACCTTGTGATGGCTATTAATAATTGGGAGTCTAATATAGATTGGTCTATTGCGGGAATTGTTGAGGAGATAAAAGGTTTTTCTGACTGTTGGCCACGTTGGCGTTTTAAATTTACCGTTAGGAATGCAAACTGTGCTGCCCATAACCTTGTTTCTTGGGCTTTCAGTTTGAATTGGACTGCCCCTTTTAGTCCTTGTAATATTCCTATTTCTGTTTTTTGTGACGAGGGATCCCCCCTTGTAGACTGGTGTAATTTTTCGTGTTAGTTTGGAATGATAGTTTGTTTTATTATCAAAAAAAAATGTTGATTTTGGTCAATTAATTGAGTCATTTGTTGATTTGAATTACAATTAACCTAATTATACATTACCCTAATGTTAACATGTATACTAATAAAGAAAATATTTAGAATATTATTTCATTCGATTTAAGTATTAATGTAAAACATAGATAATATTGTGTAATTTTGATATCAAGGGTAACTAGGGAGAGTGATGCAACTTAACAATTTTATCAGGATCTCAAGTAATAATTTGAAAATTTTCAGAATTTAATTTAACCAAAAAATATTTTTCCTTGAATTTTCAATTTCTGAGAAAGAAAAATCAACGAAAAGTAATTTTAACAATATAAAAAATGATAAAAATCACCAGTAAATCGGTAATTATTTTCTGAACATAGAGAGGGTCGCCACCGGGAGAACGGTTGCCTGAGTGGGCCTCACGCGTGGAACGCGCCAATGGTCGCGCGTGGACGTGGTTGGTCAGAGGTTGGAGTCATCTTCAACCTCCAGTCGGGTCGTTTCTGACCCGTTTTTCTGTAAATCGGGTCAGCGCGACCCGGTTACAAAACTAGGAATTTTTTCCTTGTTTTCGGCCTATTTTACCCAATTAAAACTTGGGATTTGTGAGATATTTGATATCGAATACGATTTTATGTTCAATCTTTGGTTTCATCCACATATTTAACCAACTTTATCAAATTGACGAAGAACCCTTAAATTTTGTTAAGAGCACCAAAAAAATTAATCATAATTAGTATTTATGGTAAGTTAAACTGCTCCAACGTTTTCAATTTTGAGAGAAGATGATTCAATTGGAAGTTTATATGATTCATCACTGGTTCAATTTTTCATCTCTTTTTTCTGTTGTTGCGTGCCAGAAATGGAGTAATTGCCACCAGAATTAGCATTGAAAAATATGTCAACTGATGACAACTGAATTACTTATGGTTCTTTTGTCATCTCCCTTAAAATACTGGTTCAATTAGGTAATTGTCATCACTCAGTAAAATTGGGGCTTCATCTTTTTTTATTATAATTTTTTGTTCCTCAACAACAAAAAAAAGGTTACAAGGGTGTTACGGTAATTACACCATAAATCAACGCAAAATATGACCGGCAATTTTTACCTATCTAGCAGGTCATGGTTGAATTTTTTAATATATTTGATTGGCAATGAGACATGAACTGTTGGCAGTTTTTCCCAACCCCAACTGTTATTAGCCATCCCCTAGTTTCTAATACTAGTATACTACTATACTTTCGCCTTTATTTTATTTTTACAATAAAATTTGTGTGGTTAAAGGTGGGTTTGAGCAGGTAAAAAATGTGTCAAGTAAAGAAATTATCAAGACGAATATTACACTACTTTATATGTTTTAAGATAACTTTACAAAACATGTTACACACTACATCAAATGGAGTTTTTTTTTATATAATTAAATGGAGTTGTATATACTCCTTTCATTTTTTTTATTCGTTACTTTGGAAAAAAATTTACTTTATTTATCGTTTTAGGAGTTCTTCGTAAAATTAATTTTTTTTTACTAATTTTAACTTTTTTGTTAATGATTGTAATTAATGATATCATTATTTAGTTAAAAAGATGTTTTGAAGTTCTTGCTTGAAAAAATAATTATTTAGTATATTTCTTAATTTTTGATCAATTAGATAATTAACTAATCGTCATCCCCCAGTGGGTTAGTTTTATAACTAATCTATGGTTCACTCTACTCTTAAATAGTATTTCGTCAAGTAGTTAAAGAACATCACCCTCAAGACTTCATTTATCTGCCAAAACATTCCAAATAGCTTTTCATTCGACAGTCGCAACCCTAATTGCAATCCAATCTTTCTACCTTTGGTAATTTCAAAACCGTAATCCACAATTTCATCTCAATAATTCTACCCCGCGGATTTTTTCCGAAATAATTTCAATCCTCGACAAATTCTTGACAAAAAGATGGGGCAGGGACAGAGTTCGTCATCTTCTAACGAACTTCCACCCAGAGATAATGGCAACGAACTTCCACCCAGAGATAATGGCGATAATGAGCGAGCGAGCGACCATACTGAATCAAAAGATAATGTGACTTCTCCTGCCGCCGAGGAGACTGTAGCGAGGTTAGGGTTTTTTCTTCTGCTTTTGATTCGATTCGCGTATGAATTTTTATGTTAAACGCTGTAAATAGTATGTGTTTAAAGTTTTCTTTGGATTTTGTGGTCTTTTCTTGATTTATTATGTTCAAAGATCGCCCGCTGACCATACTGAATCAAAAGATAATGTGACTTCTCCGGCTGCCGAGAAGACTGTAGCGAGGTTAGGGTTTTTTCTTCTGCTTTTGATTTAATTCGCGTATGAATTTTTATGTTAAATGCTGTAAATAGTATGTTTTTAAAGTTTTCTTTGGATTTTGTGGTCTTTTCTTGATTTATTATGTTCAAAGATCGCCCGTTGACCATACTGAATCAAAAGATAATGTGACTTCTCCGGCTACCGAGGAGACTGTAGCGAGGTTAGGGTTTTTTCTTCTGCTTTTTATTCGATTCGCGTATGAATTTTTATGTTAAACGCTGTAAATAGTATGTGTTTAAACTTTTCTTTGGATTTCGTGGTCTTTTCTTGATTTATTATGTTCAAAAATCGCTCGCTGACCATACCGAATCAAAAGATAATGTGACTTCTCCTGCCGCCGAGGAGACTGTAGAGAGGTTAGGGTTTTTTCTTCTGCTTTTGATTCGATTCGCGTATGAATTTTCATGTTAAACGTTGTAAATAGTATGTTTTTAAAGTTTTCTTTGGATTTTGTGGTCTTTTCTTGATTTATTATGTTCAAAAATCGCTCGCTGACCATACTGAATCAAAAGATAATGTGACTTCTCCAGTCGCCGAGGAGACTGTAGCGAGGTTAGGGTTTTTTCTTATGCTTTTGATTCGATTCGCGTATTTTTATGTTAAACATTGTAAATAGTATGTGTTTAAAGTTTTCTTTGGATTTCGTGGTCTTTTCTTGATTTATTATGTTCAAAGATCGCTCGCTGACCATACTAAATCAAAAGATAATGTGACTTCTCCGGCCGCCGAGGAGACTGTAGCGATGTTAGGGTTTTTTCTTCTGCTTTTGATTCAATTCGCGTATGAATTTTTATGTTAAACGCTGTAAATAGTATGTGTTTAAAGTTTTCTTTGGATTTTGTGGACTTTTCTTGATTTATTATGTTCAAAGATCGCACGCTGACCATACCGAATCAAAAGATAATGTGACTTCTCCAGCCGCCGAGGAGACTGTAGAGAGGTTAGGGTTTTTTCTTCTGTTTTTTATTCGATTCGCATATGAATTTTTATGTTAAACGCTATAAATAGTATGTGTTTGAAGTTTTCTTTGGATTTTGTGGTCTTTTCTTGATTTACTATGTTCAAAGATCGCTCGCTGACCATACCGAATCAAAAGATAATGTGACTTCTCCGGCCGCCGAGGAGACTGTAGAGAGGTTAGGATTTTTTCTTCTGCTTTTGATTCGATTCGCGTATGAATTTTTATGTTAAACGCTGTAAATAGTATGTGTTTAAAGTTTTCTTTGGATTTTGTGGTATTTTCTTGATTTACTATCTTCAAAGATCGCTCGCTGACGAATCAAAAGATAATGTGACTTCTCCGGTCGCCGAGGAGATTGTAGCGAGGTTAGGGTTTTTTCTTCTGCTTTTGATTCGATCCGCGTATGAATTTTTATGTTAAACGCTGTAAATAGTATGTGTTTAAAGTTTTCTTTGGATTTTGTGGTCTTTTCTTGATTTATTATGTTCAAATATCACTTGCTGACCATACCGAATCAAAAGATAATGTGACTTCTCCGGCCACCGATGAGTCTGTAGCGACGTTAGGGTTTTTCTTCTGCTTTTGATTCGATTCACGTATGAATGTTTATGTTAAACGCTGTAAATAGTATGTGTTTAATGTTTTCTTTGGATTTTGTGGTCTTTTCTTGATTTATTATGTTCAAAGATGAATTATTTTGTGTTCTTGATTCTTGATTGTTATATTGTGTCTATTTCATAGTTTATAAAAGTTTTAACAAATTTTGTCCCAGTTTAACTGATTTGTAATAAGACGGAGTCTCTCAAAAGCCTGTGAAGGATGACACGCCTCTGGACGAGGATAAAAATGATATTTGGTATCTCTAGTTATCATATTATTCAAAATCTTGAAAAAAAAAATATTATGATTTTCTGTTGTACCAGTGTTCATCTCTTTGGTACAAGCTGGCAAGTTTGGATTTCTTTACAGTTTAAGAGAAAGGTTGACTGGGAGTGATCTAATTGCTTTTAGAGTATATCTTCAGTCTATAAGAGATTCTAGAGGAATGAGTTTGTTGCATCTGGCAGGAGAAACTGGAAATAGTATTATCATAGGCTAGTTGTTTTGGGAGATAAAATTCCAATGGAATGATGCAGTTGATGGTAAGTTTTTTATGAGTATTTTATTAATAGTTGTTAGAGTCATTGAAAATGATTTAATTTAGGTACAAATGGCGTAATGACTCCACTGCTCATAGCTGCCAAAAGGGGTAAGGGTGAAGTAGCTGCATTTATCATCCGAAAAAGCACTTGCCAGACCGTTGGCAACAAGATTGAGCCAGAGACAAACTTAACCCCGTTACATTATGCTGATTTTCATGGTTAGTTTAGATTTGAACCTTATTGAATTATGTTGGAATAAATGGTAAGTATATATTGTGTACTTAAAAGTGTGAGAATATATCAGGTGATGAAAGCCTTATAAGACTGCTTATAGAAAGTCACGCCGACATCAATGCTCCATCGATATATGGCACCCCCGCAGAGTATGCTGCACTAGAGGGTCAATACAATATTGTGAGGTTTCTATCTCAATTTGGTGTTGTATACCGATTTGGTACTAAGGTTCGCATCAAACCCTTGATGCCATTGCATTTTTAAATACCATCACCTAGACCTAACTTATATACTTTTGTTTTATATTCTAAAAGTTAATTTAATTAGTACTATTTATGAATAGGAAATAGTAAGGGGTGTTATGTTTGAAATGCAGCCTGATTATATACGAGCAGCCTGTCACGGACTTAAACTTCTCTAAAGTTTACCGTGCGACACTTAGCCACAAACGACCCCAGCGATTGCTTCCATCCCTCTGTCGGAATTGGCTAAGTCAGCCTCTACCGTCCCTAGGTCGGGTTGCTAAGGAAGTTGTGAGTGAGAAAGCAAGAAAGAGTGTTTAAGAGAACTAGGGAATGCTCTATATTCACACAATTTTGGAATGCTTTGATGGTTACAAATGAATGCCTATCCACTTATTTATACAAGTATGCTAGCCTATCTAGAAAGTTCCTACATCTAGACTATTCTACCAAGTTCCTATGTACAAGTCTCTACATTGTTCTGGAACATTCCACAATGTTCTAGTACATACTACATCTATGTTTCTAGAACCTTCTATAAGGTTCTACTACCTTCCATAACCTTCCGCAACCTTCTAGAGCCTTCTAGAATATTCTCCAATCTTCTAGAGTTTCCTGCAAGGCTCTCCATTCTTCTAGAAGGTTCCCACTGTTCTAGAATCTTCTATACGCTTCTAGGTTATTCTAGGATGGCCTAGAATCTTCCACATTCTTCCATCCGTGTGTAGAGCCTTCCGGAATGTTCTGCACATGTGTAGAACCCGAGCCATCCCGACCACTCGGTTGTCCCGTATCATGCTCGAAAGGTTAGGCTGCCCACCCAGCTGCCCATGCCGCGCGTCTACCGCGCCCGTCCCATCCTTGCTCTCCCGAGCAGCGTCCCGTACCTGCGAAGCCTCGCCCCTGCTTCGCTCCGTGTTCCCGCAAAGTCCCCCCCCCCCCCCCACACCCCCCCCCAACCCCCCCCCCCCCCCCCCCCCCCCCCCCCCCCCCCCCCCCCCCCCCCCCCACCCCCCCCCCCCCCCCCCCACCCCCCCCCCCCACCCCCCCCCCCCCCCACCCCCCCCCCCCCCCACCCCCCCCCCCCCCCACCCCCCCCCCCCCCCACCCCCCCCCCCCCCCACCCCCCCCCCCCCCCACCCCCCCCCCCCCCCACCCCCCCCCCCCCCCACCCCCCCCCCCCCCCACCCCCCCCCCCCCCCACCCCCCCCCCCCCCCACCCCCCCCCCCCCCCACCCCCCCCCCCCCCCACCCCCCCCCCCCCCCACCCCCCCCCCCCCCCACCCCCCCCCCCCCCCACCCCCCCCCCCCCCCACCCCCCCCCCCCCCCACCCCCCCCCCCCCCCACCCCCCCCCCCCCCCACCCCCCCCCCCCCCCACCCCCCCCCCCCCCCACCCCCCCCCCCCCCCACCCCCCCCCCCCCCCACCCCCACGTCTAGATTGGTCGAACCGCCAACTTCAAGCCGACTTAGTCGAACATACATGGACAACACACGGTCCAACTGGTGGCCGTATTTAAACGGCCTTTGACTATATGTAATCTCATTTATTTAGATGTCTCAAGTGTTTCAATATATAAATTTTAGGGTTATATCGTATTTAATTTAAGAATTTGTATCTAAGATTCCATAAATCGTATTTAATTTCATATTTGTACATTTTGTGTGCTAAAAATAAGTTTTAAATTATAATATTATAATCAAAACAAATCAAGGATATAATAATAATGTTAAATAAATTTAAGTTTCTTACAATGTTATAAATTTTACACAATTAATATTAAATTTCTTGAATAAAAGTTATATTTTTAAATTAAATTAACTATTTTAAATAAAGAAATTTAAAAAAAAAAGGAATTTTCATTAACTAACAAAAAAATTAAATAAATAAATAAGATGTTGGGATGGCAAGCGCATCCCAGCATCAAGGTGTGAGGCTTGGGGCGGTGGATCCACCGCCCCACCACCCCTTGAGTCAGAAAAGATGGCCAATAAGGCCATCTCCAATTCAAGTCCAGTCTTGGACTTGGTCATTGGAAATGGCTTAAGCAAAGACTTAGTCACGGGAGATCGAATCGGTTGGACGTTTCAATTGCTAATTGGTCGATCACTTCTCAATCCAATTCGCTAAAATCTAATACCTTTCTCCATCAAGTTTGATCAATGGTTGACCACCTTCACCAGTAAAGCAATGATCATTTAACCGATTTGAGTCATTTGACCCACAATATTTTATCCAATTTTTTTTTTTTTCATTTTTAATACTCCCTACATTCCTTTTTTTTTTTTTTTTTTTCTCATTCCCTTGCTTTTGGTACGGAGTTTTAGATGAGAGTTGAAAAAGTGAAACTTTTGGATGTTTTTACTTTTATGTCCTTAAAAGTAATGGTTGCGAGTAAGTTATGTTAAATTATTACTTTATGTGAGAGGGTTTTTTTTTTTTTTTTTTTAATTCCACTTAATAAAAGTGAGTGTTATTTTGGGAAATTCCAAAACGTGTGATTCAAGACACAACCGTATGAAAATGCTAAGGGCCTGTTTGTTTGGCGTTTCCCAAATTTTTTTCGTGTTTGGGAAATGCCAAACAAACATGTTTTTTACTTTCTGAAATAAAATTTTCATCCATTAATTTTATCAAACTACTCTCTCAAAAGCCAAACAAACAACAATTTCTTATCTCTAAACAAAATCTATACAAACTCTACTTTGATTTGACATAAAGTAATCTATCTCTTACACAATTTATCTCACATAACAAACATGATTTGACATAAAGTCTTACACATCTTACACCTACAACTCAACTCTTCCAAAAAAACCCACACCTACTTTATTTCTCAAACCACTCTCTCAAAACCCAAACAAACAACATTACGCAAATCGAGATTATTTCACAAACCTCCACTACTCTCCCAAACTACTTTCCCAAACGCCAAACAAACAGGCCCTAAATCTTCTACAATTCAATCAAGCTATATTGGTACTTATCCAAAAAAAACGATCAAGCTATATTGGTAATGATTAAATAAAAATACTTTATATATATATATATATATATATATATATATATATATATATATATATTCGATAGGAAAGACTTATGGAGTATATGTGTGTGTGGGTGGGGGTTGAGATAATTCACTTTAAAATTATATATAATTTTACTATTTTATTAATGATAAATTACAGTTAATAAAATCAATTTCTAATAAAATTGAATAGCAAGATTAACAACAAAGCCCCCAATGATAAGAGAAAAGAAAAATAGGAGAATTACTCAAACTATTATTGAGTCTTAGTGTAATTACACTGATCACTCTCTGGTTGGGAAATTACTCAAACTATCTATGAGGTATTAGATCCATTAAAGTAACCCCTTTACGACGTTAATTTCATAAAAAAAATTAATTTATAAATACCTCTGAGTATCATCTAAAAAATCACAAATCTCAAAGATGGAAAATCGATTTCATCTATTTTTTAACTGACTTCACCATTTTTTCCACCGATTTTAACCATTTTTTTCACCGAATTGTCATCTCTTTTTTCACCAACTTCACCCTTTTTTCCACATCAAATTCTTTTCTTATATCACACTCAAGGGTATTTCTGGAATTCAAATATTTTTTCATGAAAGAAACGCTGCAAATGGATTATTATAATGAATCCGATAATTTGAGTAATTTTCCAAATACGGAGAATGGTCATTATTATTATACTAAACTTAAGTAATCCTTCCGCCATATATTATGGTTTTAAGTATTACATGGGTTTGAGTCGACATTGGTTAGCTAGGAACTTAGATTATATATAGAACTAGATTTTATCGTTACATGATAGATGTATTAATTATTTAGGTCTTTCTATAATGCAAGCATGTAGATTGAGAAATTTTCAATAATTGTGAAGGGAAAATAATGAGGATGAGACTGACATAGTTTACCAATTACTTTAGCAAAAAGCATAAAAAGCCAAAATGGAGGCCCTCGTGTACCTGCGGAGCTTTCATTGGGGGTAAATGCAAAATACTCCCTCGTCTTATGCTAAACTTGCAAGAAACTATCATGTGAAATTTTTATTGCGCCAAACTTCCTTGTATTTTCAAAAACCATGCAAAAAACACCCAATTTATAAAAAAAATAGGTCATTTTGGAGTGACATATTTCAAGAAACTATTTTTAAAATACTTCAAATTGGTCCCTACAACTTCACATAATATATTTTTAAAATTAATTCTTTAAATATATCGATAAAAAACGACTTATTTTTCACTAATTGGGTGTTTTTTGCACCTTATTAAAAACATAAGGAAGTTTAGCGCAATAAAAATTTCACAGGGTAGTTTCTTGCAGGTTTAGCATAACACAGGAAATAACTTGCATTTTTCCCCCTTTCATTGAATTTACGTTCATTTTCTTAAATGTACTTATTAATGTCAAATTGTTACTTTATGTGATGGGTAGTTTAGTGAAAATTAATTTTATTTTATGAAAGAAAGTTATCTTGAGACGTTCCAAAATAAAAATATGAGCAAAGTTAAAAGGACTGATGGAGTGTTTAATTGTGAATGTAAACGCAGATATGATCTAGCTAGGTTCTATTATAATCATTTTAATTCTACAAGTTTCACTTCATTTGCTAGAGTGTGCAAATGAGATCTTTTAAGCGCATATATTATTATGCTGAATTTTGTATCTACATTTTTAAGTGTTACTATTTACAATTTAATATTAAGACTTGTTCATATGATCTAGCTATATTATTTATTATAAATTTGACTAGCCCAATGTAGTAAAGGATAAAAAGAAATAATGGCTCTATTTATTTCGCAAAGCTGAGAGTAGTTTAAAAAATAAAAGGAAATATCTGAAAATATCTCAATTTTGTATTGTTGTTTGTTTGGCTTTTGTAAAAGTGGTTCAAATAAAATTTTCTAGGTTTTTCAATAATGTAAGAGATATCCTATTTAATGTAAAATCATATTTATTATTTGAGATATGTTGTGTACGTAAGAGATATATTATTCTTACATTTCTCCACATGGATTGGTATAAGTCCACATTAAATGACTTGAATCTAACTCAACCTCAAAGGCTAGTTCAACAGTTGAGGTTTACCCAAGATGAACTTAACTTGATTTTCAATCCGTGTGGGACATTTAATCTCCACAGTTATTTTCTCTCAAATTAAAGTAGAGTTTTTGTATAGACTTTTACTTTATATTAAGAGAAGAGAGTTTTTTAAGATGAAATTTGTTTATGAAAATTAAAAGAGGATAGATTTATTTTGAAATAAAACATTGTATTTAATTTGTTTTTTCAAATAGTACTAAAATACTTTCTGAAAAGCGGGACAACCAATGTGTGAATTTATCATGCATACATCCTCGTCTTTTTCAGGAAATCCCCACAATTTGTCAGGACTTTTTTTCTTTTCTTTTTGTTGAATATGTTAAAGCGTTTTCTTCAATATTTGTATAATTCTTGTCGGCAATATATTTTCCTTTTTTCTATGGTGGACAAAATGTGAATGACGTTAATAATTTCGTTAGTACAAAAATGTGTCTTATATGTCGGCTTGAGATCAATGATCAAGCATGATAATATATTACTCCCTCCTTCCCAAATTATTTGTTATTTTACATGTTTTCACACATATTAAGGTACCTACTGTTGGAAAATCAGTTTTAAGATTATCAAAATCTGAACACAAATCGAAAGTAATGCAAACAAACCAATTTGAACAGTAAAAGAAATTACAATCAGTTTAAAGAATCGAACAGATAATTTAAACAACTTATCTCACAATTCTGTATAGTAACAGAATTGATCCAACCAAATCGCAGAAATAAGTCTGCTTGCCTTGAAGAAATTATCGACACACCTTCGGTGCAATTGGGAATCACGAACACTTCTTCCAGGATAATTTGGCTACAGGAATTCCTCCACTGCACAGTAGCAGAAATTCCACCTCGAAGAACACTCAGAAGCAAAAATAACCCAAAGAGAATTTTTCAGAGAGGAATCGAGAATGTTTGTTGTGTTGGTGTGTTTTTCAGAAATGAAAAACCACTCCTTTATATAGGAGATGGGGAGCCTTTGCAATTAATATTGGCCATTAAATCTGAATAAAACGGCCCAATTAAAACCCATTAACTCTGAATAAAACGGCCCAATTTAATTTCCGTAACTGAAACGTTACACAATTAAATATGCAGCTGAATTATTCAAATTTCAAATTTTAATTTTATATTTTAATTCATCCAAAAAGATAAGTCCGAGACGAGACAATTCGCCCAAACGCCCGAGCCCAGACCAGATCAGATCCGAGCCGAGCCGAGCCGAGACGAGCCGGGTCGGGCGGGAGGCGGCAGCGCGCGTGTGGTGTATTCATATGACCCTCTTTGTAAAGACTTATACCAAGTCTATACACTTAAGTTCATATATACTAGTACACACAAATATAAAAAGTCAATGTGGGATAAATGAAGAGTTTGAAACTCTTCAACTTCCTCACAAGGATTTTATAATTTGCCAATTAGTCTTAGACCAATGTGGGCCAAACCCACATACATATTATCTATTTGGATTATCCCCACTATAATAATTTATCTATGGATTCCAACCTTTTAATTAGGTATCCATCCATATAATTACAACAATCCCCCACAAATCCATAGAAAAATAATCTATTGGGTTACCGTAATGTGCTTTCAGCCATGGTACCTTCCGGTTTGAACCACAACCTAAGTTATCCAACTTATGCTGCCACAGGGACAAATGCATCTAAGCCTTGAATTTGGCCCTTGAAGTGGTAGCGTCCATTGGTAACAACACATCACTTGCTTTGTGTTAATCTTTAGATTTGACACTATAGGCCATGTGTCCCGATCCTGTATCATGAATGTTATTTAAGGAATAACCCTATTTCCTCTAGTTGCGGCCAAACAACTACATTCACTTAGTTGAGCGTCTCAGAATGTACTGCTAGCATCCCGTCTTACAGACTTGACCTCATTCAGTGTTAATACACTTACTGGATTAGCAGTAGTCAGCTCCTATCAGGTATATCAGGGGATAGACTCAGATACTTAGTATCAGTCTTAGTTAGGAGCAACTTTATATACCCAACAGTTAGTTTATACCACATTGAACCTTCCTTGTGGGATCTCCACTTGGTAGGTTGGGTTGCCACTGCTTGTATATCAATTTAGGGTTTTTAGTCCCATCCCCAGCCTGGATTTCTGAACTAAGGACAAGTCAAGTCCTTTAGTCAAAGGGTTAGCCACATTGTCTTTGGTACCAACAAAGTCAACGACTATGACCCTATCAGACACAAGTTCCCTTATAGACTTTAGTCTAACTTGGATGTGTCTCTTGGTCTTTTGATTATATTTTTGGCTTTTAATCTTTGCAATTGTGGTTTGAGAATCACAATGCACAACGACTGCTGGAAGAGGCAAGCTAACCATGGGTAATTGGACCAATAACCCATGTAGTCATTCAGCTTCAGTCCCTGTCGTGTCTAAAGCACATAACTCGGCCTCAAATGTGGACCGAGTCACCAAGGTTTGCTTGGTTGATTTCCAGGAGACAGCGCCCCCACCTAGGGTAAATACGTAACCCGTACAACCATTGCTTCCGGAGTTCTTCGCTATCACTATACCCTTCAAGAACTGCAGGGAACCTGCCATATTGAAGAGATAGTGACACCGTGCCCTTCAGATACCTAAGTACCCGGTCAAGAGCTTCCCAATGGGTTCGATTTGGACAACTTGTATATCTTGCTAACTTCGAGACAGCAAACGAAATGTCTGGTCTCGTTCCATTTGCCAGATATTGCAAGCTTCCAATAATTTGTGAATATCTTAATTGAGATACAGGAACACCACTTTCATTTTTAAAGAGAGCAACTGAAGGATCATAAGGTGTTTTGGCAATTCTACATTCTTTATAGCCAAATTTCTCAATTATCTTCTCAACATAGTGAGATTGAGAAACTGCTATACCCTCAGTTGACCGAGTCAACTTGAGTCCAAGAATTACATTTGCCACACCCATATCCTTCATTTCAAACTTACTCTTTAAGAATGACTTGGTTTCATTTATTATCTCAATGTTAGATCCAATCAATAGAATATCATCAACATACAGACATAAGACAATACATTTATCACCTTTAACTTTACAGTAGATGCACTTATCATTATCGTTCACAACAAAGCCAAAAGATAAAATTGTTTTATCGAATTTTTCATGCCATTGTTTAGGAGTTTGTTTCAAACCATAGAGTGATTTAACAAGCTTACAAACTTTTCGCTCATTTCCAGAAGCTACAAATCCCTCTGGCTGATCCATATAGATTTCCTCCTCAAGATCACCATACAGGAATGCTGTTTTAACATCCATCTGGTGAATCGGGAAGTCATATATAGAAGCCAGTGCTATTAGCACCCGGATTGTAGTCAAACGAGCAACAGGGGAATATGTATCGAAAAAATCGATTCCCTCTTTTTGCCTAAACCCTTTGGCAACTAACCTGGCTTTAAACTTATCTATGGTTCCATCAGATTTAAATTTCTTTTTAAAGATCCATTTACATCCAATCGTATTACACCCCGGAGGGAGATCAACTAGTTCCCATGTCCCGTTAGAGACAATGGAGTCCATCTCACTTTTGACAACTACCTTCCAATGCTTTGCTTCTTTCGAAGCCATTGCATCTTTGAAGGTTACAGGATCACCCTCGATGTTGTAAGTGATAAAATCACTTCCAAAATCCTTGGCAATTCTAGCTCTCTTACTCCGTCTAGGTTCATCTGATTCAATCGGTACTGAATCAGAACTACTTGGATTAACCCCCACATTTGTCATCTTTTCCACATGTTCAGGAATTGATGAAGATGTAAGGGCTGAATCTAAAAAATTGTCATTAGGCATTCCCGTTTTCATGGGAAATACGTCCTCAAAGAACGTAGCATCACGATATTCAACTATTGTGTTAACCTCTATGCCAGGAATTTCTGATTTAATAACCAGAAACCTGAGAGCATAGCTTGTTTCCACATAGCCTAAAAAGATTGCATCAACAGTGTTTGGACCCAGTTTCTTTCTTTTGTGTTCTGGAACTAGAACTTTTGCAAGACAACCCCACACACGAAAGTATTTTAAACTAGGTTTTCTGCCTTTCCAGAATTCAAACGGAGTGCTTTCATTATGTTTTAGAGGAACTCTATTCAGAATATGGCAAGCCGTATTCAGAGCTTCTCCCCACATATATTTAGGCAATCCAGAATTCAAAAGCAGACTATTAATCATATCTTTAAAAGTTCTATTCTTTCGTTCTGCTATCCCATTCGACGAAGGGGAATATGGAGGAGTCTCTTCATGAATAATGCCAAAATTTCGGCAATATTCTTCGAACAAATTAGACTCATATTCTCCACCTCTATCTGATCTTAACCGTTTAAGTTTCTTACCAGTTTGAGTTTCAGCTTCATTCTTAAACGTTATGAATTTTTCAAGTGCTTCAGATTTATGTTCTAATAAATAAACATAACAGTATCTACTGCAATCATCTATAAAAGTAATAAAATATTTCTTATTATCTTTAGTTAAAATTCCATTGAATTTACAAATGTCCGTATGAACCAAATCAAGTATTTCAGAATGCCTTTCAACCGATTGGTATGGCTTTCTTACTTGTTTTGCCTCAACATAAATGTGACATTTGTCTTTATGGTTTATTTCATGTTTGGGGATTAGATTTAAATTCATCATCCGTTTAACAGAACCAAAATTTAAATGTCCTAATCTATCATGCCAAACATTAGAAGATTCAATTGCATTCACAACAGGAAATTCAGAAAATTTATTAGAACCAACATTTTCAACTCTTATTTTAAATAAACCATCATCTAAATAACCTTTACCAACAAAAGTCCCATAATTCAAAATTACGACTTTATTGGACTTAAAGTTCATTTCATAACCCTCCCTAACTATTACAGAACCACTTATTATATTTCTCCTGATCGTGGGAACATGATGCACCCTTTGTAGTGATAGTATGCGCCCTGAAGGAAACTTCAAGTCCACGCGTCCTATCCCTAACACTTAGGCAGCACTTGAATTTCCCATAGTCACGGATTTTCCATCAACAGGCTGATAAGACACAAATAGCAATTTATCAGCACAAACATGCACATTTGCCCCAGTGTCAATTAGCCAATCATATGGTTCATAAATTGTAAGAAGTTCAGGTTTTATGGAAACATACCCATCAACAGAGTTTTCTGGAGCTTTAGTTTCACTAGTATCCCCCACAACCATGTTTACCACAGCCGGAGCTCTAGTTTCACCAATATCTCCCACAACCATGTTGACTATGGCTGGTGTAGTAGACTCAGATTTGGCTTTGGACTTTTTAGTAGGACACTCCTTAGCCCAGTGACCCATCTGTCCACAAGTCCAGCATGGTTTGTTTGCCTTTGGTTTCTTTTTGTTTTTAGGTTTATTTATGGATTTGGAGTTGGGGTTTACATGGTTCACCTTTTTCTTTCCAGTTATCATATTTGCCTTAGGCTGGTACTCAACGGGAACACCATGAGTTTGGTTTTTGTGTTCCTCTTCGATACTTATGGCAATCATAAGATCATCAAGTTCTAGCTTTCCCTTTTGATGTTTTAATGTCATACCAAAGTTTTCCCAAGATTTGGGAAACTTATCAATAATTGACATAACCAGAAATTTATCAGGAAGTTTCATTTCAGCATCAGAAAGAGAGTGCTCGAGATTTATCAGTTCATGCGTTTGTTCAGTTACGGACTTTCCTTCAACCATCTGAAATTTCAGGAACTTAGAAACAGAATACTTTTCGAGCCCTTGCTCTTCAGTATTATATTTCTTGTCCAATTCGTCCCAAAGAGACTTAGCTGTATATGTATCAGAACAGTACACGTCAAAGAGTACATTCGACAAAGCAGAAAGAATGACTCCTCGACCAATTTGATCCCGTTCTGACCATTCAGCTATTTGTTCAGTCTTAAGGTCAGTTTCAGTTGGTTCAGGTCTAGTCACCTGAATAACCGACAAAAGTCCTTTCATCGTAAACCAAATTTTCATACGCTGTTGCCAGCGCTTAAAAAATTGGCCCGAAAACTTTTCCGGTAAATCGGATAAGTCGACTTTTGTGGCTGGCATGGACACAGTACCGGAGCCTCCTGCAGATGACATGATAATTTTAAAACACAGTTAATAATTTCTTCAAGATTGTTGGAAAATCAGTTTTAAGATTATCAAAATCTGAACACAAATCGAAAGTAATGCAAACAAACCAATTTGAACAGTAAAAGAAATTACAATCAGTTTAAAGAATCGAACAGATAATTTAAACAACTTATCTCACAATTCTGTATAGTAACAGAATTGATCCAACCAAATTGCAGAAATAAGTCTGCTTGCCTTGAAGAAATTATCGACCCACCTTCGGTGCAATTGGGAATCACGAACACTTCTTCCAGGATAATTTGGCTACAGGAATTCCTCCACTGCACAGTAGCAGAAATTCCACCTCGAAGAACACTCAGAAGCAAAAATAACCCAAAGAGAATTTTTCAGAGAGGAATCGAGAATGTTTGTTGTGTTGGTGTGTTTTTCAGAAATGAAAAACCACTCCTTTATATAGGAGATGGGGAGCCTTTGCAATTAATACCGACCATTAAATCTGAATAAAACGGCCCAATTAAAACCCATTAACTCTGAATAAAACGGCCCAATTTAATTTCCGTAACTGAAACGTTACACAATTAAATATGCAGCTGAATTATTCAAATTTCAAATTTTAATTCATCCAAAAAGATAAGTCCGAGACGAGACAATTCGCCCAATTCGCCCAAACGCCCGAGCCCAGACCAGACCAGATCCGAGCCAGGTCGGGCGGCGGCGGCGCGCGTGTGGTGTATTCATATGACCCTCTTTGTAAAGACTTATACCAAGTCTATACACTTAAGTTCATATATACTAGTACACACAAATATAAAAAGTCAATGTGGGACAAATGAAGAGTTTGAAACTCTTCAACTTCCTCACAAGGCTTTTATAATTTTCCAATTAGTCTTAGACCAATGTGGGCCAAACCCACATACATATTATCTATTTGGATTATCCCCACTATAATAATTTATCTATGGATTCCAACCTTTTAATTAGGTATCCATCCATATAATTACAACACCTACTAAATAGCCTCATTTTTAGGGAAAAAATAAATTATATTCCTAAAATACTCTTATTCTTTATTTATATTACCATTAGCTATTTACACGTTATTCAAGTTTTACACTCTATCTCTTATTTTTTTCTCACATACCTAAAATATGTACTTAATAGTGCATTGAAATCCTAAAATGACAAATAATTTGGAACAAATTTTTTTCTCTAAAATGACAAATAATTTGGGACAGAGGGAGTAATAATCATAAACTAGGAAAATTTTTACATAGACCAGGTTTAAGAGCTTAGTGGTTGACCTTGTGATTGTAAATGCACCACACAATACATTTTGATGATTTCATACTCTCACAATGTATGATATGGTGCATTTACAATCATAAGGTCTATGAAAAACTTATAAACCAGGTCTATGCAAGAATTTTCCCATAAACTAGAATGTTGCGACACATTAATTCTTGTCAGACCTATCATAATTATGTCATAAAGTAATTGAGTTAAATTTGTAACAAATTGTTAGTACTAAATTAATATAGTCCAAGCGTAACACACTAATACAAGTCTAGGATTACTTGATAATATGATAATATACCGAATTTGATTTTCCATTATATACATTGCATGTTACGTGGCATTAGGTCATCATGCAATATTATTTATGGATTCCTAATGCTATTCTAAGGTTATGTTAGGAACCATACTACTAAATTATTACTACTAGGAGCAATTTTTTTTAGAAACGATCATCACATTATTAAATATCATTACATTATCATAAATTTATTAAATTATAAATGAAATCAATCTCATACTAACATTAAATTAGATAAAAATTCACATTAATGAGAATTGATCACAGTAATTAAAACAAACCAAAAAGAAAACCAATAAACTCCAATTTACACATATTCATCTGGCAGTGAAACGGAAACCATGTTTTATTTGAGCATTTCATAGTGAAATTTACAAGAGAGTTCTAATAGTTATCATATCATTAGGGTTGTAAACGAGCCGAGCAGTATCGAACGACACGTTGTTCAAGCTTGGTTTGAATTTTATCGAGCTTGAAATTTTGTGTTTGAGCTTGGTTTGATTTCTTAACGAACCGAGCTCAAACGAGCTTTTATCGAACGAGCTCGAGCCGAGTATCGAGTAGCTTGGTATTTTACATGTGTTTTTTCAATTTTAAGCTTATCGAGTCGAGCTCGAGCCGAGCTTCAAAAGTTATCGAACGAGAAATCTTGTTCAAGCTTGTTTGATTTTTTTGACGAACCGAGCTCAAACGAGCTTTTATCGAACGAGCTCGAGCCGAGTATCGAGTAGCTTGGTTTAATTTTCAGCCCTACATATCATTTTTTATAAGCCAAATGCAAGACAATTAAATCATAATTATGATATTTCCAAACTATTCTTCATGAAAAAAAATTTTATGAGTAAATTATAAACATGATATATTTATTATGTTAATCAAATTCTACAACATTTACAGTCTAGTGAAAAATATTGATTCTCACAATGTGGTGAACTCAAGTTCGAGTTTCCAATGGAAGAAAATTTCACGTAATGTACTCGATACATCTTGAAAGAAATTAAGTCGAGACCTGATTATTCTTGAAAAATAAAAATAAAATCAATTTATACATCTTAACAAATCACACTCTTTTGAAAGAAAAAAATTAAAAAAAAGGGAAATTAAGAAGATTTATTTCTTAGAAATTTATGTAAGTATAAAAGGACACTATGTAAGTTGTGTCAAATCCCTTTCTAAAGATATCATCAAGGATCACACTCATCTCAAGTCATTGTCCAACTTACCTTTTGAGCCAATTATGGCAAGCTATCAGCATCAACTTAAATAATATGAGTGAAAATCACCTCGACAATGTTGTCACAAATAATATGAGCCTGTTTATTTGTTGTTCAGGAAAGTAGTTTGGCAGAATAGTGGAGGTTTGTAAAATAATCTCGATTTACGTAATGTTATTTATTTGGGTTTTGATAGAGTGTTTTGAAAAATAAAGTAGATGTAGGTTTTTTTTGGAAGAGTTAGGTTATACGTGTAAGATGTGTAAGACTTTATGTCAAATCATGTTTGTTATGTGAGATAAATTGTGTAAGATATATGTTAATTTATGTCAAATCAGAGTAGAGTTTGTATAGATTTTGTTTAGAGATAATAAAATTGTTGTTTGTTTGGCTTTTAAAATAGTAGTTTGAGAAAATTGAAGATATAAAAAATTTATTTCAGAAAATAAAAAATATGTTTGCTTGGCATTTCCCAAACATAATTTTTTTTTAAAAAACGCCAAAGAAACAGGCCCTATATATTAAATATTAATTACAATATTTATACATTACGTACTAATGAGACATGTACACCCGTAACGCTCATGTGTACGGCACATTACAATTTGCATTGTTTACATTATTCAAATCAAAATGTACACGTAACAACTACCATATCTAAGAAAATATTTTTGGAAGATTATACAACTTTTTTTTTTTTTGATAAATAAAGATTATACAACATGAATAAGGTAGAGTCCGTATCTATAAATAAAACTCTTATTCGGTTCCCGTGTGTTTGAAAAGAAAAAATTAGAATGAATTTTGAGAGATGAAATAATGTGAGTATTTTGAAAAATGGTAGTTTCGTTTAGAAATTATGAAATAATAGTGTAAAAGACATGCTCCTTCATGTCATATGAATTTTTTTAGGTGAGTGCAATATGATAAGTGATAAGAAATAATTTACTTTATAGCAAATCAAAATAGAAAATAAAAAATTCTTTTTTAAAATAATAGAATTTAAATTTTTTTATAAGGAGCCTGTTTTTAAAATTGAAAAAGAAAATTGCATATTTTCTTTCTTCCAAAAATTAAAAAAACTTGTTTTTTTGATTTTTGAGAAAATATTGAGATGTCATCTTAAAAGTGAAACAATCAAGTCATATGTTGTTTCAGAACTCATTTCTGTAATTAATAGTTGTAATAAGCTGAAAATGTGGCTTTTTAGGACTGTCAATTGAGTCGGACCTATTCGAAGTCCGATGACTAGGCCCGAACCCAAATATTTATGAGTCGGGCCTAGTTTGATTCATTATATTAAACCCGATCAATTTATAAGTTGAACTTGAGCCTAATACGGCTCAACCCGAATATATAATTATTTTAAATATTACGATTAATTATTTGTATTGTAGTTATATTATTAATTACTGTTTTTATTTTGAAATAAGAAAACTTTGTAAAAGTTATAGTGTAAGCTCACATATATGTTAGTATATCAATTACGTACTGAAGGCCAAAGCTCCAAAAAAAAAAAAGTTTAACAAAAAAAAAAAGGGCAAAACACAAAAGGTCAATAAATCGGAGTTTTGTGATTTAAAACTCTATTTGTTGTTCATATAGATCAAAAATATCTTAAAAAATATGGGTAAATGAGGGTAAATGACTCGATCTTTCAATTTAAACATTATTTAATATTTTACATTATGAAGTACATGTATGAAATTTATATATACTCGTGTATTAAGTACTAGTAGTCTATTCATATGTGTTTTGATAATCTTAATTTTTTATATGTCGAGCTAAATTTGCTTATATTAACAAACTCGATGTGAGCCGATATAGACCCGAAACCCGAAAAGTTACATGGACCGAGTTTGAGCCAAATAAATCAAAAAAATTATGAACCGAGTTTGAGCCAATAACTATGAAGCCCGACATTATTTGAATTTGAGTCATTTAATACTCGACTCACAAGGCCGATTGACAGACCTAGGTCTCTTACCTCAATTCTTTAGATCTAGTTTGGATACATTTTAGCGCAAGAGTATTCATCGAGCCATACATCACTATCACTTGAAACAATTTTCATCCGCTTAAAACCACGAAAAAAGTTGAAGTTTGAACTTCAAAATAATATGTTGAAGTTTGAACTTTAAAATAATCTTTCAATCATCATAATATAATATAATATCAATTACTTAATTTCAAAGAAACATAACTTGATACTATCACATACATTTATTCCCAGGAATCCAAAATCCAAAATACATTTGAACCACAACCTATAT
The DNA here is from genome assembly GCA_034814905.1 of Penstemon davidsonii. Lineage (NCBI taxonomy): Eukaryota > Viridiplantae > Streptophyta > Magnoliopsida > Lamiales > Plantaginaceae > Penstemon > Penstemon davidsonii. The sequence continues at coordinate 15,610,182 of JAYDYQ010002688.1, forward strand.
TTTTAAACTCAAATTATCATTACGTTCAAAATATTCTAACCATATAAGTACATAAATTATATTTAAATTGTTTTGCACAAATTTCAAAAAAGAAAATTCAAAATACTCATCAAAATTTTTTATTTTTCATTTAAATCAGACAAAACTCAGGCTAAATTACACAAACGTGGCCCATCGTCTCTCCCTCTGGCCTATGCACAAGGCTCAAGAAAGATGTTGAAATTTGAGTTGTGGGGAAGTTTAGAACATGGGGAACTACTAAGTCAAACAAAACAAAGAAAAGTTAAAAGGGGGAATTCAGTGCAAAAGTCAGATGTCACAATATCAGAAGTAGTAATTAGGCATTACGACCTACAGTTTTCAAGTTCCTAGACTATGACTTCTTGAGATATATCTCAACTTTAATGTGGTTAGATTAATATCACTATTTTCGACGAGAAAAGTCACGATTGATGTTGCTTATGAAAAAGAAAAAAAAAAAAAAAAAAAAAAAGTCACGATATGGTGGAAAAATGTCATGAGAAATAAAGAGTTTATTAAATTTTTAATAAAATTTAATTCAATTCGAAGCATATAGAACACATAAAATAATGATAAAGTTTTTTTTGGGGCGTGTCAGTTTAAACCATAAAACACAAGATAACACATTTAAAATCAACAGATGATTGATCTAGTAGAATGGACTATTCACTACAAAGTAGCGGACTGATGATGTTCGAATCCCTGTTGAGAGAGATTTCCACTTTATGTGTCCGACGCATCTCGAAAGGATTTAAACCCATGGGAAACCAAAATATAACACATTTAAAATCTTCTTGTTTAATTTATAAGATGACGAAATTGCCCTCCTGCCCTATACAAAGTTAATTGTGGGCAAATGTTAAAATATCCTTTTACAAAAATGTCATATATATTATTATTATAATTATTTTGATATTTTCATAAATGTATGACTAATGTACTCTTAAGTACAAAATTGTGGGTTAGAAATAATTAAAGAATTCCCGATACATAAGATACCTACAGAATATTCTAGTCCAAAGAACTAATTTAACTATTTACATGACAAGTATATTTAGACATGACCAGAAATTTATTACCCTTGTACAGTCAACCAATTTCATGTATTTGTAGATAACTTAAATGTCATGAGAACCAAATCTCATGGTCGTTGCAAATAGGGAAGTGACTATAAAAAATTAATATCTTCCACAAGAACCTAACCATAAATCATGCCTATTGGAATAGCATTTGTTAGCTCAAGGGGTTACTTCAGTTTTTTTGTAGTCTCTCCTTGTGCACAAGGCTCTAAGAAGATACTGAAATTTGAGGTGCATGGAAAACTAAAACACGTGGGAGTATAGGACAATAAATAGAAAGTTAAAGGAGAAATCTGTCCCAAAAGTCAAATTTCACAAGAAAAGTTAGTAGGCATTCATACAAATTTCATGTTCCAACCTAGGGATGGGCGTTTGGATTGGATATTTTGGGCCCCGTCCCGACCAGATCAGATCAGATACGTATTTTTTGTTTGGGATGAAAAAATGAATTTTTTACATTTAGGGTCAGGTATCAGATATCCGAAATATTTATTCAGATTGAATTTTGGATATTGATTTTACACTTGTTCGGATATTGAATTAAAAAAATTTGGCTCAATTACAAATTAAAATGACATGACATATGTGATTTATTGCACTTTGCACCATCGAAACATAAATTTAGCACTTTGTACCCCCGAAATATAAATAATTCATCACTTTGCACTCTCTTTTATTTTCCTCAAAAAACTACGAACAAAATAGGTAATTCATTTTTGGATCTTTGGCACTTTGCACCCCCAAAACACAAGAAATGGGCATTTTGCACCCTCGAAATATAATTAGCACTTAACACCCTCGAATTAAGAACAACTCATCAACTTGCATCCCTTAAAACACAAGAAATTGACACTTTGAACCCCCTAAACACAAAATTAGCACTTAACATCTCAAATCAAGAAAAACTCAAAAACTAGCAACCCTCGTTTTTTCAACAAAGATGACCACCGAGCGCAAAAAATCTAGGGGCAAAATAGGTAATTAATTTTCTTTTTTTTCCTTAAATTTGAAAATACGATTATGAATACTAGAATACTCATTTCTCTCTCCATCTTAAAATTTGTTTATGTGATAAGATTCAGTCAATTTTATGTATTAACTTTCTGGAAACTTTTCGAATTCTTCTGGATATTTTGAGGACATTTGAAAAATTGATAATTAAACAAATACGTTGAAATAGATTGTGCAGATGAATATTCTAGTATTTATAATCATATTTTGTAAATTTTAAGAAAATAGAAAATGAATTACCAATATGCCCCTAGGATTTTTTTGACCCCTGTGGTCAACTTTGCCCAAAAAAATGAAGGGTGCTAGTTGAGTTTTTCTTAATTTGAGGTACTAATTGCTAATTTTGTGTTTAGGGGGTTCAAAGTGTCCATTTCTCATGTTGGGGTGCAAGTTGTTGAGTTGTTCTTAATTTGAGGGTGCTAAGTGTTAATTCTATTTCGGGGGTGCCAAAATGCCCATTTTTCATGTTTCGGGGGTGTAAAGTGCCAAAGATCCAAAAATGAAAATACCTATTTGTCCCTAGAATTTTTTACGAAAATAAAAGAGGGTGCAAAGTGCTGAATTGTTCATCTTTCGAGGGTGCAAAGTGCTAAATTTATATTTCTAAGGTGCAAAATACCTATTTTCCATGTTTTGGGGGTGCAAAGTACAAAAAATCCTGACATATGAGTGCTCTGGCCCAAAATTTATTCTTACTTCTCATTTTTTAAGTTCTCATTACAAACTACACTTGAATTTATTGTGTACTAATTGATATTTGAATTCATTTCATTTACAATTTTACATACACTATATGTTAACATTTAATTAATGAAAATGTTGTGTTGATAACAAGTAATAAACTCATATGTTGTATAAATATCATCCTCAAATAAGTCTCGTGCACAGCAGTACACATTTGCACTTAAAACAATATCAAATGTGTTACTATATTAAATCATTTAAATTTCTTGTACAATATACATATGCTTAAAAAAAAAACATGCAATTTTGTCGTACCCGGAATATCGGGTACCCACCTAAACGGGACGGGTTTCGAGAGTGAAAAAATCAACACCCGCCGAGTCGAGTATGTTGCGATATTTCTACTATCATGCAAGTATACATATCGTTTCAAGTAATATAATGATAAGAAAATGTCGATCCCTCGGAGAATTGATATAATTAATTGCCACTTAAAAATCTTGAATTCACTTAAGCTAGATGAAAATGATAGCTCTGAATAGTGAACTAAAGTTAACTAGACTGAATTTAAATACTAAACTAAGAACAATTACTTTAGAATTAAACTAAACACAACTCGAATTAACTCGGAAGATTATATGAAAAAGGTAATCTAGGATTATACTTCACTTAATTGAATTTAACATGCATTCAATTGGATTTATCATTGATGAAAGATCTGATCTTAGGATTCAATTTGTACCTAAGTATCTTCCGTATTGCTTAGATACCTAACGTTCAACTAAATTCTACTCTATTACTAGGCGAATCACAATCAAACGAAGCATTAAGAGCAAATCCCAAATAAAATTAGTACAAATTCACTCAAGTATATTCCTATCCCAAGACAATCCGCTAATCAATCCCCAATCCAATTCCAATTCTCACTTTCCCAAGCTCAAAAAGGAATACAAGCATATTAAATAAGGTGATCAATTATATTGAAATCAATAAAAACTAGATTGATTAAGCAAACAATGATCGTCACCAATAATAATTCAACCAATATAATTAAACCCAATTAAGATCCCATAATGATCCTAGATTAAGAGGGATTTAACCAATCATATCCACAAAATCAAACACCACATCAATTAAACTCATAATCACACCCATAAGATAAAAGCAAAGTAAGAGATGAGATAAGATTCAACCAATTATGATGAAAGATTTACAAAATTGAAAATTTGTGAAATCCTTGCAAGATCCCCTTTTCTCTTCCTAATTGCCCAAGTATTTTTTTATAAGAACTAAAAGTTCTGTCTAAAATCAAATCTCCTACCCTATTACAAGGGTTTCCCATTGATTACAAAGTTTAATTTACCCCCATTAGTGAAAAGTCCACAATTGAAATTAAGGAGAGAAACCCGCAAATGTCCCTAAATAAGCTGAAAGACGCGATCTGGTAGCAGGCTCTCGCGGTCTAAATTTTATGGGATTTGGGTCACGAGAACCTTCTGTTTTTCTCGCGATCCATTATTTGGGAGCTGGACCACGAGAGGCTTCATCTCGCACTGCCGCACTTTCTCTCAAATGGCATAACTTCACCTCCGACCTCCAAATGCGGATATGATCCATTTCCCTACTGTAACTAACTCCTTCGACATACTAAAAATTCAAATAATTTGGTTTATCCGTCAGAGAGATATGCTTGTTGAAGTGAGCAGCTATCTACGACCATTGCACCACTTGCTCCAGATTCTTCTCCTTTGATTGGCATTCTTTGAGTTCTCCTTTGGTCATTACTCTCTCATTCTTAGGCACCTACGAAAGCCACGAAAACACAACACAAGGAAACACAAAAGAAGAGGAAAAACGCCCAAAAACACAAGAAAGCCTAAGGACAAACAACACTTTTGAGCTTGAGAATGCCGGTAATAATATCGTTTTTCACGGCTTTATCAGGGTACCCAGCCCGAAATACCCAAAACCCGAACCCTATCCAACCTATAAAAGGATACAAATTATGAGGGTTCATATCAAATTGTTGTCTAAGTAATTATCAAAAAATAAAAAGTGTTGTCCAATTTTTATTTGATTTTGGTTTTTAAAAAAATCGACTTGGATGGTTACAACAAAATTTTAAGCAACAATTCGAATTGGATTTAGATATTGATTTTCATTTCTGACAAGACTGTGAAGATAATGATGATATGCTTAGAACGGTCGTAATACCTTCGTTGGCCACGGAACCGCAAAGGTCGAAATAATAGATAGTATGTGTGAAATCAATACTTTTATAGAGAAAGAATATGTAATCATTGTCTTTTACTATAGTTATTAGGATTGAAAAGATATATTGACATAAAGTTCAAACTTAGCCTAGGATTTAAATATATACAAATGAGTTAGCTTAGTCTCGATATCGAGACCTAAAACAAGCCAAATCATAAGGAGTCCGACTTCATAAGAAAAAAAAACCAAAACTTGAATCTATCTTACACAATGCAAGCAGTGTTGGCCCAAGTTGCAACTTGGGTTTGTACCATGGGGCCCCAATGTTGAAGACCCCAAAAATTTAAAGAAGTAGGAATGTGAATTGTGGAATACAGTAAGAATGTTGTAAGAACAAACTTGAATATTTTACAAAGGAGGTCTTGCTCTATTTATATAACCACATTCTCGAAATGACGGTAAAGATCAATTTGATCTAATAACTAAATATGATAATCTATAGACTTTTATTAAATATTTTTATTGATCTATCTAAAAAATTACTATTATAATTAATAGTAATCATTGTTTCTATTTTATTGTGTTTAAGTATTTTGGTAAAACTTTTTATGATGTTGTAGTTTTGCAATAATACATTAAATTTACGATTTGGAGGCGCTAGAGTTATATGGAGATGGCAATTTTTTCTTCTTTTTCTTATTCTGGTATTTAGGATCAACTTAAAAGTTAGGGTTGATATGTAACTTGATTTAGTGAGTTTGGGACAAGCTACAAATTTAAAAAATTAATTTACTTGAAATTTACAAAAAAGATCCCAAATCACACTTTTCAATTTTTTTGGTACCAATCCGAACCGAATTGTTTGGTTTGGCATTCGGTACAAATTCTTAAATAAGCGAAACCAGTCTAGACAAATATTCTACCTTTATGTTTTATCTATTTATTGTTTTTGACAAGTAAAGTTAACTCTATATATTAACGTACATTAGTTATATTATATTATTCACAATCTTATAGTATTTGTTTTATTTTAAAAGAAGGGTTTCATATTAAATGTTCTAAAAATATATTACCATTGAATTTAAAAAAAGAAGTTAATTTGAAATGTCATTTTATCATTTTTATAACAAATATCACTACTAGAAAATTAGAAAATTCCCACCGATTTGGAAAAAATTGGTCGGAAATTCAATATTCCCACCGAAATTCCAACGGCCAAAATCGGTTGAAAAAAAATGGGTCGGACGGATTCCGACCGAATAAAATTCCCACCGATTTAAAATCGGTGGGAATTTTTGAAAAAAAAAGAAAAGAAATATAATTCAATACGAAATTTCCCCACTAAAAGCCCTAAATTATAATTCAACCCCACATCAATTCCAAAATTTGATTTAATTTTCAAGCACGCTCAACAATTTCAAACACAATATAATTAATAACAAAATCTAAAAATTTATACTAATTTCAAACACTCTATAATAACAAAATCTAATAATTTATACTAATTTCAAACACACTATAATAACAAAATCTAATAATTTTAAAACACTATAACAACAAAATCTAATAATTTCTACTAATAAAAATTTAAATTTATAACACTCAACAATTTATACTACTAATAAATCAAAATAGTATTATATATACCTTGAAGAAGAAGAAGAAGAAGAAGAAGGGAGAAAGGAGGTGGTCCCCCCCCCCCCCCACCCCCCCCCCCCCCCACCCCCCCCCCCCCCCACCCCCCCCCCCCCCCACCCCCCCCCCCCCCCACCCCCCCCCCCCCCCACCCCCCCCCCCCCCCACCCCCCCCCCCCCCCACCCCCCCCCCCCCCCACCCCCCCCCCCCCCCACCCCCCCCCCCCCCCACCCCCCCCCCCCCCCACCCCCCCCCCCCCCCACCCCCCCCCCCCCCCACCCCCCCCCCCCCCCACCCCCCCCCCCCCCCACCCCCCCCCCCCCCCACCCCCCCCCCCCCCCACCCCCCCCCCCCCCCACCCCCCCCCCCCCCCACCCCCCCCCTCCCCCTCCCCCCCCCCCCCCCACCCCCGCCCCCCCCCCACCCCCCCCCCCCAACACCCCCCCCCCCCCCCCCCCCCCCCCCCCCCCCCCCCCCCCCCCCCCCCCCCCCCCCCCCCCCCCCCCCCCCCCCCCCCCCCCCCCCCCCCCCCCCACCCCCCCCCCCCCCCACCCCCCATTTGAATTGTGATCAGACTCTTGCTCAACTAGTAACATTACTTTCGGACCTATTGACTTCACCATTTCAAGAAACTCATTCATTTGCTTACATATCTTCACTTCATCACTTTTGCTAAGTCCGAAAAGTGAATTGATGCGATCATCTTCGACCAATAAGACATGTAGATCTAAAATTGATATCAGAGCTATTGTTTCACCTGATTCCACGCTAAGCATGTTTAAAGTGAGATCTTTAAGACAAACATTTATAGGATTAAATTGAAATGAAATGTTTAAACTCCTAGCCTCTTTTACAAGCCTATTTCCTAACTTTTGTTGGGCCTCTTTGTTCCTACTAACGCACGTTATCTTTAAACATAGAGGCACATCAGGTCCACCTGCTATACCTCGAATAAAAGGAACCCACAACTTTGGGTCACAACAACCCAAATCAATAACATGGATCCAACGTTCGCCCGACATGGCCTGGATCAAGGTCCGATGTATAATCGCATATGCAAAGCCCATGTAAGGTAAGAAACGAACAAAAATGGACCGGGCCCGATCAAAATCACATGGACTAACCTTCCCACCATTGGTTAGAGCCTTATAAAGGCCGGGCCAACGTTTAACAAGTCGGGTCGCGAGTGCGGAGGCAAACCTAGCGGCAAGCCGTTGCATGGAGTCGCCGGTGACGGAGGCGAGTTGTGTAATATGGCGGAGACAGGTGTCAGCGTGGTGGAGGTTGCCGGAGGAGGTGTGATTGGCACAAGTTAACAAAAGTTGAATTAACTTTGCACCATTTTCGGATTTTAATTCATTATTTGTTGTAGGAGATGGTGGTAAATTTAGGGATAGGGTTACATCTGGTTTTCGTGATGAAGATGAAGAATTCATAATTGGATTTGAGAAATTAAAATCTAGGAGAAAAGACTTGAGATACTTATGAATGAAGAGATTACCATTGTTAGAGGATTAGGTGATATCATTAATTAGGAATTATTGAAATGTCCAATGGTATAATACAAAATTTGTGTTTGTTAATGGTTTACGAAATTGACCATTCTGGATTCATTGATGTCATGATAGAAAAGTTATTGTACTGGTCAAGTTATTTAGCCAAGCTACATGTAAAAAAAAAAAAAAAAAGGACAAGTTATAAACTAATACCTAAATTCTACCGTGCATGTAACATGATGAATGTAGGTCCGTTTGGATGTAATTTGGTTGAGAAGTTTAAAATTTTGGGAAAAGTATGTGAACTGAATGAGGAAAATACACAAGTATTAAGTTGAAGTTTTAATGGTTTGAAAAAATAAATATATATTTAGAATTTTAAATGGATCTTTCTGTAACATATTTGAGTATAGAAAAGTATTAAAATAATGTGAATATTGTCGCTTTTAGAACTTAATAATCTGAATATATTTTTATTTTAAATATTATATGATATCTAAACTTTAGAGTATTAAAATTTAATAATTCAAAAAATTTGGTGTTCAGGACCTTCTGTGTGTTTTTTCCTATGAAAACAGAACACAAAGGTCAAGGATAATGAACAAAAATATGAATTAAAAATCTAAATATTGGCACGGTTCATTAAAATTTAACGTCCGCCCGCTTAAGGAAAAGACAATGAATTATTGGCTGGAGGCTTAAGATGAAATAGAAAGCAACAACTTTTAACATTGCTATAATTCCCCTAAACTTGCATATGTTTTTGTTTTAGATACATTTCTTGATTGAGGATTTTGAGTAATGAATTTGAGCAAAAGACAAAAACACCCCCTATACTTTGTCTAACTCCCAAAAACTCCCCTGTGTTATTTTAACTCCCAAAAAACCCCTTGTGATCTCAAATAAGTGTCAAATACACCCCAAAAAAGAGAGTGTGTTTCAAATGCCAAAATTGTAAGTATTTGTTCATATTTTGCTTTTGATATGACAATTTTACCCCTAACATCGAAAGACAAAAACGCCCCCTATGCTTTGTCTAACTCCCAAAAAAACCCCCATGTGTCATTTTAAATCCCCAAAACCCCCCTGTATTTGATTTTAAATACCACACTTGACCCAAGTAGTATATACTTAATTTTTCAAAAAGAATAAATAAATTAAAAAAAAAAACAAACACATTGGGGTAATCTTGTCATTCCACCAAAAGTCAAAAATAAAATTATAAGTATATACTGCTTGGGTCTAGTGTGGTATTTAAAACCAAACATAGGGGGATTTTTTGGAGTTAAAATAACACAGGGGGGTTTTTGGGAGTTAGACAAAGCATAGGGGGTGTTTTTGTCTTTTGCTCTAATGAATTTTGAGTCCAAATAATTATTTATTTTAGACTTAATTTTTTATTAAATCTGAATAATTTTTTAATTACAAATTACATCATATTCAAATAAAAAATCTATTCAAATATAATCAAACTATAAAGAAAAATAACCACCAAACAACTAGTATTAAAACTAGAAGAAATTGAATTTCTCTTCCAAATATTGTTTAGACCCATCGTCATTATGACCATTAATAAAAAATTATAATCCCTTCCAAAATAGAATTGAAGAGGGAGAGGGAGAAGGTAAATAGCAACTGGTTTTTCTCGGCAAAGTCAATCAATTGTTTGCATCCATTGCAGAATCTCTTCGAAATTAAATGAAGCAACTTTACCAGAGAATATATATACAGAAATTAACCTTGTTTCTCCCAAAATGCCAATTCTCAGCCAAACAAGATCTACGGCAAAAAAATAATTTTTGGTTTGAACTCGGCTCGAGCCAAGACATTTATGTTTACGAGTACTCGGCTCGGCCCGGTATTACTTTTGTGTAATGTTTTTTTTTTTTTTTTTTTTTTTTTTTTTGATAACCCAGGTGTCCAAGCTTACACTAGACTAATCCTGGACCCTCAGAATCCTTGCCCTAGAACTCTGAAGGATGTAAATCGCGGGATGTGCCTCCACCAAGCCTCGGGATCCCACCATACTGCTGTACACTCTGCGCACAAAGGGGTCTTGACCACAAATGACCCTTAGACAGACTCATGAAAATGCTTCCATCCAAGTTTCAAATGGGATTCGAACCCCCACCCTTACCGCTGGAGCAAGCCTTATGAATTGTTGGTCAGCCAGTTGGAGAAATGCCCCGGGGGCATGTGTAATGTTTCTTCAGTATATGACTATCGTCACATGCCTACTACTCTAAAATGCAACATTGGAAGACAAAAAAAGCTACTTTACTGACAAAAGTTAAATTTCTCTTCCCAATATTGATCAGACCCGTCGTCATTATGACCATTAATGAAAAATTATAATCCCTTCCAAAATAGAATTGAACAGGGAGAGGGAGAAGATAAATAGCAACTGATTTTTCTCGGCAAATTCAATCAATTGTTTGCATCCATTGCAGAATCTCTTCAAAATTAAATGAAGCAACTATGTGAATACGAGTATGTTTGTTTGCTTCATTTCTAATTTTAATCGACTAAAGTTTTTTCTTTTTTTTGATGAATTTGACATATTACATTAATAATTTCATTAGATAATTGTATTTGGTGTATAAAAAAACTTTTCAAAATAGAGTTTTGTCCTCTAAAAAGAACCTAAAATATCAATTATAATTTTTCTAACTTCAGTTTTTCAAGCATTCAAGACCTTTACATATATCTAAAAAAAAAAAGGACGACCTTTACATATAAACTTTTTTTTTGATGAATTTGACATATTACATTAATAATTTTGTTAGTAATTATTTGATTTATCAAGAAAACTTTAGATATTATCACAATAAAAGATAAAAAATATATAATTTTAATAAATAAAATACAGTAAATAAATCCTTAAAATGTAAACTTAGTTTTAATATTAAAACCTCATGAAACTTCAATATATAATTTGTAATTTACTGTTATCACACATGCCGGATGTGTAATTTTTACTGTTATTACACATGTAGGATATGTAATTTTCGCTTTTATTTAATTCTAAACTTCAAGTATTTACTTAATTTAAAGTTATCATTATTAATTTTAAATTTGTTTTCTATTTAAAAAAAATTTAGATTATTGTCCACTTTAAAAGTGTACAAGGTAGCTAATCTTCTTGATATGTTATGTTTCAAAGGATTCATAAACAATAAACAATCAAGACGTATCAAAATCTATCGTAATAACCACGTGTTGTCACAAATCTATCAAAATCTACACATAAACATATGATATAAATGTTGGATGTGCTAAGAATATTGTTTACATAGAATTACAAAAATGCTTTATATGAGTAGGTTTTTTTGTTGATTTTCTAATATATTTAACTACAAATACAATTACATATTGTGACAAAAAGGATTTTCTTAAATGAGGATTTTCTGTTACTAAATCATACACCGTCGTAGAGAACTGATGTGAAGAAAATTCGTGAAGAAAATCATAAAGAACTGATGTGAATACATTGTTTGTTCATTCTAAGAGAACTGAAGATTTAGACCCTGATGTTGATAAAGTAATATTTTTGACATAGACTTTCTTTTGTCACAATGTCTAAAACTTTCTTGAAATTATTACAAGGAGGTCTAATAATAATGTCACATTGGAGATAATACTATATAGTAATTTCTCGAAACTTTCATCTTCTCCGATAGGTTTTCTTGAAGCAATGAGACCAACATTCACAATTTGGTATATTATGATCCCAAACAGGGCCTATTTTTCCGGCCCAATTCCTTCAATTTCAAATATCGGCCCAATGATACATACTCTGTTTAGTCACCGACAACAAAATATATCTACCCTTCTTCCCCTTCCCAATGCTGGAACGACGGTCAAGCTAATAAACCTCTGTATTCTGCCTTAGTATCAACAGATTTTTGTCAACTCAATTCAATGGCTATTTTCGAAGAATTGAAGTCTGGATCGTTCACTATTTATAGTTTTATATTGGTAAGTTTATTTTTATTAATTTCCTTCTATCAATTTCAAAACAAAATTTTTCCTTCAATCTCTGCTATAGGAATTAGCTATTAGGAAGAATAGAAAATTGTTCAGCCCTGCCGGATCTAGTTTCGGTGTTATTGCTAGGGGTGTAAACGAGCGGAGTAGTTACTAATGACACAATATTTAAATTCAAGCTTGGTTTGAATTATATGTAGCTTCAAATTTTGTGTTTAAGTTTTTCTTAACTAATTGAGTATAGCTTGGTATTTACATGTATTTTCCAAATATTAAACTTATCGAGTCGAGCTTGTTTGATTTGTTTGACCAACCGAGCTCAAACAAATTTTTATCGAACTAGCTCGAGTTGCGTATCGAATATCTTGGTTTGATTTTCAGCCCTAGTTATTTCGGATGAAGAAAACCATTTTAATTGGTATGTATATAAATATAATGACCTAACAAAATCTTATTCTAGATCCAGACTAAAGATCTTCATAATGAGAAGGGGAAAACAATGACAGCCCTAGCTAGTGTGCTTTTGGTTCATGTGCTTGATATTAAGCGGAAGGTATTTTTTTTCCGCATTGTTCTTTTTATCTTATATTTTAGAAAGAAAACAAATATTTGTGTATGTGTTTTTTTATCATTGTTGTGCTTATTTTATTTTGCAGAATCTGAACTAAATTTACAATGAAGGCTAAATGACACTAGTGGTCCTTGGGGTTTAAATCTTTTATGCTATCGTCCATCGTAGATAAATTGTTGCACTTTCGTCCCTCATAGATAATATGTGTTATAATTACGTCCCTTGTAGATAAGTATTACACTTTAGTCCTTCTTAGATAATATGTGTTGCACTTACGTCTCTCATTATCCCACATGTTACACTATTATACATACATTCTTTTATACAAAAATATTAATATAAGGACGAAAATGAAATAAAATATTGACATGAGGGATGTAAGTGTAACACATATTATCTAAAAGGGACAAAAGTTTAACACTTTATCTATGAAGGACGTAAGTATAATACATGTTATGTAATAGAGATGAAAGTGCTACAATTTATCTATGAGGGACGAAAGTATAAATTTTATACTTGAGGGACCATTAGTGTGATTTAGGCTACTATGAACTTTATTTTATTTTGGTTTGTGTAGGTAGATGTTGAAGAAACAATGGTTCAAGATAGGAAGAGGAAAGAATTTGAAAAGAATATGGAATCCTTCCGTGAACGAAACCTTGAAGATAGCCGACGATTCGAAGAGAGATCCCATGAAGAAAGCGAGAAATTTATTGAGATGTTACGTAGAGAAGGAGAAGAACGGCTGGAGAGTTTACATATGGAAGGAGAAGAACGGTTGAAATCCTTCCGTGAGAAAGAAAAGCTCTCGAAATATGTTTTGTCCCAACAGCTAGAACTGCTCAAGTTAGAAATCCAGCAGATGCAAAGGAAGATGCAGCAAGGGGCATGACTGAGCTTTATTTTGAAAATCTGGAAATTGTTTTATGTCATTTTAATTGTCTAGTTATATCTCCAATGTTTTCCTAAATTTCTATGAGAAAATGGATTCAAGTCTCTTATGTTTTTATTTGTCGTATGCCATTTATTTTAGATAAGTAAGTTTTGATGAACCTAATATAATTAAATCCATTAGTGTTTTGTCTGCTGCTAGCCCAATACGGGCACATTTTCGTGAAACACGTTCAATAGACTTAATTTTATTGGCTTATTTAAGCGGCTTTCAGTTAGCAAAAAATGTTAACTGGTATTCATATTATCAAAAATTGAAAAAAATCTCATTATGGTTCCGTAAACTTGACAAAATGTGAAATTCACCAAAAAAAATAAAAAAATAAATTGTATGTCAAGGTCTTGTAAAAGAAACGAAACTTTAATCGATATATGAAGTTTGTTAGAGGATTCAAAACTATCCTATGATATATGAAGTTTGTTAGAGAATAAAAAACTATCCTATGAGAAAGTTTTCTTGATATCTTGATACACCAACGATTTAAATTAGGTTTTTGTGAAACCCCAACTAAATTTATCAAAAATAGATAATTTTTAAAAGTATTATTGTTTCAAATATTTATAAAACATACCCAAAACTTCTAATGATACCCAATATAGTCTCTAAATTTTCAATAAAATAGTTATAGTCTAATTAATTATTATCTTCTCAATTTTTGTGTTAAACAGGTCAAAATATCCATAAAATCCATGGAACAAAATATTAAAACACATCGTTTATAAAATGAAAGACTAAAATAAGATGGTAGATATTCTATTAGTTTATGATTTAACGATTAGATTACTCGATTAGAAAAAGTTTAAATCATAATTCATCATGTCAAAACTTATATATACAAACTATATAACCTTAAATTATGTGCTAAATATATTAGTTCCCAAACCTTATACAAGTATATGATGAAGAAAGCATGAGAAAATTTACTGTGAACTAATGCCTCTTATAGTTATAATTAATCGATCTTCTTAGGTCAAGTGAATTATCTTATTTAAAGATCTTCAAATATTTTTCCAAACAAGGTCTTATGGAGATATTATTTTTCCCAAAATGCCACTAATTTCCCCAATAAATGAATGACTTCCCCTTACCATTCATTCACCCCATTCCATACACACTACACACACCCACACACTTTCACTTCACTTCTCTACCATCTTCTCCAAGCTCCCCTTCATAAGTAAAGTATCTACACACCTAAAATATGTAATATAGAGTTCCAAAACTAATTTTAATGTCTTTAATAAGTAAAATTCGTGGGGGAAACTTGAAGAAGAAAAGCAGGGCAGCCCCTATTTATTGTAGCAGCGTTTGATGGTTTGATTGAGGACCTTAATGGATGAATTTCTTCAAACTGAATCACGGTCATGTAGCCCTATGAGTGTAGAACAAAATCCCTTTGGCCCTTCTTGAATATCATCATCACAAAGTAATTGAGGTATGAACCAACACTGCCCTAATCTGCACACTTTCCGTATTTAGGCCATAACCTGAATTTGGCTTTGTCTTTTATTAAAATTAATACATGGTTGGAAAGGGAACAAACAATAGATTGTGGTTGTGGTGGCGGTGTCGACCACCTCCGGCGCGTCAGCACGTTGGTGGCAGGATTTCTGAACAGTACCGGCGAGTGGATCACACACGCTGAACTAAAGTAGCTTTTTTTGTCTCCCAATGTTGCATTTTAGAGTAGTAGGCATGTGACGATAGTCATATACTGAAGAAACATTACACAAAAGTAGTACCGAGCCGAGCCGAGTACTCGTAAACATAAATGTCTTGGCTCGAGCCGAGTTCAAACAAAAAATTATACTAGACACTCGAGCTCGAGCCGAGCCTAAGCGGCTAAGCTTATTTTTCGAGCCGAGCCTGATCTCTTGCTTGTTTGGTACGTAGCTCATTTTACTAATTAGGAAAACATCACGTTTCCTACAAATGAGGAAACCCTCTGTCTTTCAACATTGGGCCTTCAGACATGTAGAAAACGAGGCATTTTCTGTTAATTTTTATCAAATAAATAAATTACTAAACTCTTTTTTCACCATATCTCCCTAACATCGAATTTCTTCATTCAGTGATTCCACCACCAGAAAAGACACTCTAATGGTAGCTCGTATTCACATTATTAAATTGAAAAATTATACCTTAGATTTTCTTATTATGGTTCTGCTCGACCGATTTTGTAATTGAGGTTCTGTGTGTTTAACAAAACATTCTTGTATTAAGTTGAAGAACTTTCAGAATTTGCAACGATGATTCTTAATATGGCCAATGCAAGTAAAAATTATAATACAACATATCCATTTCGTTAACAAAAGCCCTAATGAAACTTCATTTTACTAAAATGCTCTTATGTAAATATTTTGACCTTCGCTTTTGAAAGGGTACAAAGACCATAGCCAAGGTCTTAAACCCAATCGAACCACCGTTTAGGTCGGAAACAAGGGAGGCGACCGAGGAAAAGGGCCTCCTCCTAAGTTTGAAGAAATCCATGAAGGTAGGATTCGATATTATTTTTTATTTAATTTATTTTAATTACAATAATTATGGTATAATTTTGAAAGTTAAGTTTCGATATTATTTAATGAAAGAAAGGATATTATGGTTGTTTGTAATCTCAAAATCAATTCATAAATGCACATCTCCGCTCGAATAACAATGTAAAAACCTTAGCGAATTGTTTGGTCCATTAATCACTTTCAAATGGGGTAAAATCTGCACATTTTTTCCCATTGGTAATATAATTGTCAATTAAGTGGTATGATAAACAGAAACCCAAAGCTGCATTTTTTAAAATAATTTATTAAATGTAGGAGCCATTTTGAGATACTTTATGCAAATCAATTCTCAAATTCAAATCTCTCAATCCTTTATAATTGTATTCGAGACTATTTCAGTGTAGTTAAAAAAAAAAACTTAATTGGAATCAAATGCTGAAATTACGAAGAGCTCCAAAACTACAAATTAAGTGAATAAAATTTGGATTTACAGAAGAAAACAGATCTAGAAGAAAAACAGATGTACTAACATCAGATTGAAGTAAGATCGAAACAAAGTAAAGGATTGAAAGGGGAGGACAGATCGGAAGCCTTCGGTATGGGAGGAATTGGAAAGGAATTTTTATTTAATTTAATTTTTCATAATAAATAAATAAATAAATAATTTCCACCTTTCCAATCACTCCCAATCCGGACGTTTCCGACCACTTTTCTCTCCCTTTTCAACTTCACAAATCACAACCTCCGCCGACTCTGTAGACACTTGTTTTATTTTGTTTTTGTGGGTGAGTAGAAAACAATGGGTATCCGGTTTATTTATAGTTGCTAAATTAGGGTTACGTCTTAAGTTTTGGAAATTACAAATTTCACCCTCGAGCGTTGTGAACTAATTTATCATGAGATTTACATAATACGAAGCCGCCGCACGTGGTATTCGCGCACACACTTTATAAAAAATACTAGCAACCGACGCACATGGTATTCGCGCACACATATTTATAATTTCACTATCGGTCATGGCACGCACGTGACCAAATTTATTATGATGACAAATGAGTAATGTAAAGTTTTTCCAAAATTATTTTTTCTAGATGATGAAGAACCCAAAAATTGTGCGAGGGGCTATACAAAGTAACCATTTATTGTGTCCAACCCGCCTCGAAATGAATTACACCCTTAAAAAAAATGTGCCAATTATCACAATTATGAAATACTTATTGCACGAAGTAGAAAAAAACTCCAATTAATCCAGCATGCATGCCTTGTATCTGCATTCAAAATACTAGTATAGTATTTTGCAAAAAAAAAAAAAAAAAAAAAAAAAAAAACTAGTATAGTATATTAGGAGATATTGCCAAATTTTAAATGAACAATAATAGATGAAGACGTTGAGTAATAATAGGAATGAAGCAAGTAAGAGCACAAGGAATGCAAATTATAATAAGAACTAAAAGTCTCAACTTGAATTCTTGTGGAGACACTTAAATTTACCATTATATCCTATTTAACATCAAAACCGCAAAGAATGAGTGGTGGGTAAAACTGGAAAGCACAATTTTGGTGTCCGAACTGCCATAGTAATGTCTCTCTTCCAAATTTCTTGTCCAGAAATCCAGTTAATTTATAATTATAAAAGGACAATTAATGTAAAAAATCAAAAGAAAACAATCCATTTTGATCTATTTATATTCAAAATGGATTTGTACTATTATAATTTTCGCTGTTAATTTTTACGGCGTATTAAAGAATCTATATGGGTTCATGTACAATAATACTTATTTTTTTTTTTTATTTGCTAGACTGTGTATTTACAGTTCGGACGGAATAGTGCAAAGGGTATAGGTCCTCCCCAGTGTGATATCTCCAGTAGGATTCGAATTAATTTGAGTCTCGCTTCTGGGGGTCGCAAGTCACTACCACTTGGCCCAATCACCTTGGGTTTGTGTACAATAATACTAATCGGAAAAAATATATCATACCAATTAATGAAATTCAAATACAAGAAATATAAATATCAGAAATATTGTTAGAGGCGAAGATGAAAATGGACAAAAGCATTGTATTCTGTTCAGAATGAACAATAACAAAAGTTGAAGGAAAAAAATATGTTTCAACAACGAAGTTTTGAACAATGGGGTGGTTAAATATTAGAATTCACCTCATGGATTGGGCTGAGACCACTTACATGGTTTGAGCCTAACTCAACCTCAAGAGCTAGCTTGTAAGGTGAGAGTTGCCCAAGACCTTATAAAGTGGACTTAACTATGATTTTCAACCAATATGAGATATTTAGTCTCAATATTAATTACATAAGAATGTCGTAACCAAAATCTTAGCAGTAGAAATTAATAAGGGAAGTTGAGAGTGAAGAGTCTCATTGAAAGAAAAAAAAAACAGAGTAACAAAGAATATTCTAAATTCAAAGGACAAGTTAAAAATTATAAAAATTTGCTCTAGCAGCAACCATTGCTGCCCTGGCGATATAACAATATCGCCAGTCCAAAAAAAAGTTCATGCCGGACATAATCATTAACTCTTCCTATGGAAAATTTTAAGTAACAATGTGCCCATAAGAAACAGTGATGGTTAGAATTTCCTGCATGCAAGCTTACATAATATTATTCCACAAGTTTATAATTACTGCACTTCTTCTTATTTTATTTTTCCGATATCCCAGAACAAAATTTCTTTTAGTCTTAAGATTATATAAAATAGTAATGTAATTTCATATACTCATGGATCAAAATTTCGATATATTTCCACCAAAAACATCAAGAGACAATTATGTTTTTGAGTCAATCGAAATGAAATATATAATAATTTATGCTTTAATATATTTATATGTTTTACAATTTTTTAAATTTTTCTCAAAAATATTAAAAAAACTTCTGAAAAGTTTTCATATTTTAACTGACTGAAATATAGCATTAGAGATGCTTAGAATTTCTATGCTACTTAACTTATGTATAAAATTCCTTTACAAGTTAAGAGGAAATTAATAATTAAATATATATATATATATATATATATATATATATATATATATATATATATATATATATATATATATATATATTGGGATGAGAGGAGTATATATATGAAAGTACAGACCCCTTGTCCCGATCTATGTTTGATGACAATATATATTGCATCTTCCACCATGCACGTATGCACGTTGTGGTTGGCATACATTTGTATACTTAATACTTGTATATATCCTTTACTTTTTCTCTGTTTATGCAGCAAATATTTCATCTATCTAGAACTTTTTTTCTAGATTATGATACGATCTACTTAAGAGGGATGTGAATTAGGTTATAAATTTTTTTTGCAAAGTATTTCGTTTCAGAAACAATTAGTTATACGTTCCTAAAAAATTAGTTTAATGTTCCAGTAACTTTAATCTGAAGTTTGTTGTTCCAGTAAGTTTATATTTATGGTTCCGATATACTTAAATTCAATGTTCCAGAAGAGTAAAAAATGAAAAATAAATAAAGCAATAACAAGATCACCGTTTTTATAGAGGTTCCCGTCCGAATGGTCTACTTTCTCTCTTCCAGCATCCCTGGGCAAAATTCACTATAAACGTGGCTTGCAGGACGAACCTTCGCCACACAAGATTACAAGATTACAAGTCTTTATCTCGATTTGATACGAGCTTACTAGGACGCACCTATCGCTCCAACTCCGTGCTTACTAGGTCACCACCTATCGCACAAAAATAGTGCTTACTAGAACTCTTGTCCTATCGCACTTCACACGTGCTTACTAGAACCCTCGGCCCTATCTCACTAAACGAGCTTACAAGTTTACAACTTTCGCTCAAACAAATATAAGTGTTTTGATTACAATAAAATGCTCCTAAGTAAGCTGATTTGACAATAGAAACACACTCTTATTTTACTTCTATTCACTCAAAGTAATTTCAAAGTTTTAAAGAGCAAGAAGAAAAGATTGTTTAAGCTTTTGAGAAAACGATTTTTTCAAGAGTAAAAGTGCAATAAAAAAGTTTAGCTTGAAATGATTTTTGCAAATGAAATTCAGATTTCTTGGTGTGTTGGTCGATTGAAAATGACTCCCTATTTATAGGTGACTAGTGAATTATCAAGAGGGAAAGATTTTTTATTCTCCAAAATATTTTGTCACTTTTAAAAGATATTTTATAAGATTTAAGCATGTGACAAGTTGATAACGCCATGAAAACGTCGTTATTACGTGCTTCCTTAAGCCCAAAATACTTGCTTTGATCTGAGTTTTGTGTGCCTTTTGCTTGTTTTTGTCTTTTGGCCTATCTTTAGGCTTTTGTGTGATTTCTTTTGTTTTTCGTCGTTTTTGTCATGTTGTTCTGTTTGTAGGTTTGAAGATTTTGCAAGGCTAAAAAGAAGTCCGAGAGGATATGATTCACTGAATTCCATCAAATGAAGACACGGTGGCCGTAGATGCAAGTTGTGCCTTTGCACTAAAAGAGCTTCAAATGAAAGAGAACTCGAAGCAAATTGTACAAGAATGTAGATAACTGCTCACTAAAATATGCACAGAATGATCCAAATGAGCTGAATTTTTAGTATGTTATAGATGAAGGAGTTAGCTACGCTACAGACTTTACGGATCCGCAATCGGAGTTCAGAATCAAAAGATATACTGCTCAGAAGGATGTATGACAGAGCATGAAAATACACCGCGGTGTGGAAGCAGATTTTCACATTAAATGTACCGCGGTGAGCCCATGCTTCCAGCACATTTGTTTCTGCGGAAGACAGGGGCCTTTTTGTGTATTTTCCCCTTTAACTCCCCTTGTAATTATGAACATCTTAAGGGGCTTTTTGGTCTTTGTTCCTATGTAATAGAGGGCAACTTAGACACTTTGGTGAAGGGTAGTCTCTTGCTATTAGGGCAAGGAGGAAAGGAAATCAAAGAACAACTTTTTCTTCACCGCTTTTCTTGCCTCCATAACACTCTCACTTTTTCTACACTTCATTGAAGACATAAAGGCTTGAGGGAGAAGTTGTTGAAGATTTCAGCCACTAAGCTTACTCTAATTCTTATTACTTTGTTCATTTACATTTATGAATTTCATTAATGTATTTAATGATTTATTTAATGCTATGAGTAGCTAATTCCTTTTTTCTTGTGTTTTATTGATCATATGTTTGATTCTTGATTAAATGATGATATGATGATTGGTATTATGCATATATGTGTTCGTTAATTCGATTTTGTGCTTATTGTTCATCTTATGGTTTGGCCAACTTTGAGGTGAAATTTATTGGTTCTTGATTGCTAGACATTAATTTTGAGGATTTGATTATGAAATTGGATTGTGATTCGATTCTAGGATAGACATATACCTAGGTCATTTCGTATTCGTTTAAGGTTTGAGTTTAATGCTTCGATTAGATCTTAGTCCATTTAGACATAAATTGAATTAGTTAACCTCGATAGGTTTGTATGCAACTCGAAAGATACATACGAACGCCCTTGAATCCTTGAATAGCAAACACGAGCATAAGATATCAATTGTTAAGTCATTTATCTTGATTTGAACTAGGTGACGTAAAATCCTAGAAGCCTCTATCATAATATCAAGTCAAGTGTCAGTTAAGTGCTTAAATCTTTCATAATCACTTTATCTTAAATATACTTTAGTTCAATGTTCCAGAGAGTAAAAAACGAAAAATAAATAAAACAATAACAAGATCACCATTTTTATAGAGGTTCGCGCCCAAATGGCCTACTTCCTCTCTTCCAGCACCCCTGGGCAAAATTCGCTATAAACGTGGGTTGCAGGACGAACCTTCGCCACACGAGATTACAAGATTACAAGTCTTTCTCTCGATTTGATACGAGCTTACTAGGACGCACCTATCGCTCCAACTCCGTGCTTACTAGGTCATCACTTATCGCACAAAAACAGTGCTTACTAGAACTCTTGTCCTATCTCACTTCACACGTGCTTACTAGAACCCTCGGCCCTATCGCACTAAACGAGCTTAAAAGTTTACAACTTTCGTTCAAACAAATATAAGTGTTTTGAT
The DNA here is from genome assembly GCA_034814905.1 of Penstemon davidsonii. Taxonomy (NCBI): domain Eukaryota; kingdom Viridiplantae; phylum Streptophyta; class Magnoliopsida; order Lamiales; family Plantaginaceae; genus Penstemon; species Penstemon davidsonii. The sequence continues at coordinate 15,632,363 of JAYDYQ010002688.1, forward strand.
TACAATAGAATGCTCCTAAGTAAGCTGATTTGACAATAGAAACACACTCTTCTTTTACTTCTTTTATCTCCTAAGTAAGTCTTCAAAGCTTTAAAATGAATGTGGACATGTTTTAACTAAACTAGAAGACTAAATCTTTCCTTTAGAAAAAAATTGGAGAGTATTTTCAAGAGATCACTTTGAGATGATAAGATTTAGCTAGGTTGTTTTTAGAGACAAATAATACTTGCTAGCTAAGTATAAAATCTTGAGAGATATTTCCTTAAAATATATTTTTCAAATATTTGCTAGAAAAATAGCCAACTTAGGACAAAATGATTTTCAAATAATTTTGGCTGATTTTTAAAGTTGAATTTTTGGCTCAAGACTAAAAGAGAGGAAATTACGTGGAAATATTCATTGACAACATCAAACATTATTATATTAAGACAGGCAATTACGTGGAAATAGAAACTATAAGTTCAAAGGAAATGCTTCTTCCAATCAAACAATTATTCACAACGTAGAAACCATAATAAACGTTGAAAACATACAATGTATATTATCGGATTCCAATATACAATTTCAAATCTCGCATAAGTCCAATCCACGCTTATAAAATTTATCATTACCTAGTAATATTTCCATTAAAAACTTGATAATATACAATTAACAAAATCTTGCAGCTACATTATACTAGTCTAAACTAGAACTACATAGACATGATCCTAGAATAGTTAGTTGTTCACTTGAAACAACAGCTTCAAGACATGCTCGTTTCTTCACCATATCGATCCACACTAATTTCACGATCCATTTTCAAACATCGTCAAACAATATAATCATCATCACTGCCAATCTTCTTAAACATAATAACTGTTACCAGAACCCGGCAAATGAAGCACATTTTGGCACAACTGAATTAAGCACATTCTTACGCCACAGTTGAAAGTTAGAGTTTGGATATTATTCATTGAAAGAAAGGATACTATGGTTGTTTGTAATCTCAAATTCATCAATTCATAAATGCACATCACCGCTCGAATAACAATGTGAAAATCTTAGCTAATTGTTTGGTCCATTAATCACTTTCAAATGGGTAAAATCTGCACATTTTTTCCCATTGGTAAATAAAATTGTCAATTAAGTGGTATGATAAAGAGGAACCCAAAGCTGCATTTTTTAAATAATTTATTAAATGTATGAGTCATTTTGAGATACTTTATGCAAACCATTCTCAAATTCAAATCTCTCAATCCTTTATAATTGTATTCGAGACTATTTCAGTTTATTTAAAAAAAATAAAACTTAATTGGAATCAAATGCTGAAATTACGAAGAGCTCCAAAACTACAATCTAAGTGAAAAACATTTGGATTTACAGAAGAAAACAGATCTAGAAGAAAAACAGATCTACTAACATCAGATTGAAGTAAGATCGAAACAAAGTAAAGGATTGAAAGGGGAGGATAGATCGGAAGCCTTCGGTATGGGAGGAATTGGAAAGGAATTTTTATTTAATTTAATTTAATTTCATAATAAATAAATAAATAATTTCCGCCTTTCCAATCACTCCCAATCCGGACGTTTCCGACCACTTTTCTCTCCCTTTTCAACTTCACAAATCACAACCTCCGCCCAGACACTTTTGCTCTTGTTTTGTTTTGTTTTTGTGGGTGAGTAGAAAACAATGGGTATCCGGTTTATTTATAGTTGCTGAATTAGGGTTACTTCTTAAGTTTTGGAAATTACAAATTTCACCCTCTTGTGAACTAATTTATCATGAGATTCACATAATATGAAGCCGTCGCACGTGGTATTCGCGCACACACTTTATAAAAATACTAGCAACCGCCGCACATGGTATTCGCGCACACAACTTTATTATTTCACTATCGGTCATGGCACGCGCGTGACCAAATTTATTCTGATGACGAAAGAGTAATGTAAAGTTTATCCAAAATTAATTTTTCTAAATGATGAAAAACCCAAAAATTGTGCGAGGAGCTATACAAAGTACCCACTTAATGTGCCCAACCCGCCTCGAAAGGGAATAGACCCTTGGAAAAAAAAAATTTGTGCCAGTTATCACAATTATGAAATACTTATTGCACGAAGTAGAAAAAAAATCCAATTAATCCAGCATGCATGCCTTGTATCTGCATTGAAAATACTAGTATAGTATATTAGGAGATATTGCCAAATTTAAAAATGAAGAATAATAGAGGAAGACGTTGAGTAATAATAGGAATGAAGCAAGTAAGAGCATAAGGAATGCAAATTATAAGAACTAAAAGTCTCAAATTGAATTCTTGTGTAGACGCTTAAATTTACCATTATTCCTTTTTAACATCAAAACCGCAAAGAATGAGTGGTGGGTAAAACTGGAAAGCACAATTTTGGTGTCCGAACTGCCATAGTAATGTGTCTCTTCCAAATTTCTTGTCCAAAAACCCAGTTAATTTATAATTATAAAGGACAAGTAATTTAAAAAAATATGTTTTGAACAATGGGGTGGTTAAATATTAGAATTCACCTCATGGATTGGGTTAAGACCACTTACATGGTTTGAGCCTAACTCAACCTCAAGAACTAGCTTGTAAGGTGGGGTTGCCCAAGACCTTATAAAGTGGACTTAACTATGATTTTCAACCAATATGGGACATTTAGTTTCAATATTAATTACATAAGAACGTCGTAACCAGAATCTTAGCAGTAGAAATTAATAAGGGAAATGAACGGTTGAGAGTGAAGAGTCTCATTGAAAGAAAAAAAGCAGAGTAACAACGAATGTTCTAAATTCAAAGGACAAATTGGACAATTATAAAAATTTGCTCTAGCAGCAACAATTGCTGCCTGACCGATATAGCAATATCGCCAGCCCAAACAAAAGTTCATGCCGGATATGTTAAGAGGAATAAAGCCCAAAGTGCAATGTCCACGGGATCTGGGCTCTTCTGGAAGCTCAATATTTATATACTTTAGCTAGCCTAATGGTATTCATTTGATGTGAAAATAGAATTGGGCCCTAGACCATTTGAATCACAAGGCCCGTCACAAGTTTTCTCACAGTCGTTTAATACATTTTCTTTTCACCGTAGAATGGGAGGCCCATGGCCTGTTTGGACATAGTTTGACTTTGACCCATGTGTTTCATAGCTTCGGAGTTTGGATGAGAATAAATATTGTAGTAGTATTTATATCATAGCTTTGGTGAAAAATGAGAATGTAGTAATTTAGGAAAACATACGAGGTCCATTGATGTATTCTATTTTTAAATATGTAAAAAAAAAATTGGATGTGTCTTATTAATTGTCCGATATTGAGGAACATGGGTCATTAGAGTGTTTTAAGAATATGAGGATATGTTGGAATATGTTATAACTAAATGTTATGTATTATAGTAACAAATCTTGGCCAAATGTGTACTTTTACTGAAAATGTAAGTTTTTAAGTTTTGAGAACTTAGAAAATGATGTACCAAGTCTTCGTCCTCTGACGTGGCATTTCACATATGCTTAAAATATGTATGTATAAATATATCGACATGGCCTCAAGGTATCGGTATTTCACAAGCGTGTCAACTACCGTAAATACACAATCGATAAGTATATCGATTGCCGACATCCTGAGAATTCACATCGCAACGCCACCGGATCAGGTCGAATAAACCGTACCCATATCCGAACTCATACGTCTTGTCACAATCCGACCCGGTAGTTGGAATCCAAGACTATAAATACCCCTCTTTAATGAGAATAGGTACGCAGATCAAAATACATAAAAAGACCATATCTCTTATCCTTAAGACTGACTTAAGCTTCGGAGGGTTATCACCGGGTCACCACCGGTACTAACCTAACGTAGTTATCTTTGATTTCAGGTTAAGATCCCTAAAACTTTAGAGGAGAGGCTTGATTGACCTGCCTATCCTCATATTGATGAGTCGCGTTTGACTTGACACCTGGACACTAACCATAAACAATTAATAAACCAAAACAGCACACATCAGAAAATTTGAAATGATCAAACCAAAATATAACCAAAGAGTGGCATAAAGTTTTGAAAGAGTGGTTGAAATCATGTATAATGTAATCGACCAATATCATTAAAATTATAAGCTAAAAGTCTCAATCCTTTAACATTATATTATGCCATTATTGGACATGCACGGATTTTAGTGTAAGACAATTTTAGTGTAAGACACTAATATAATTTAGAATTAGACAAAATGTAAATTGTCCATTGGAGTAATTGCTTGGCTACTTAGAGCACCACCGGTGAAGTCTTCAAATGGGGACCTAAACTAGTATGATTTCAAAATGTTCAAAAACCATGCTAGGTGGAACTAAAGGGTGGTGCAAAATGCCCACCTCCCCCAACTTCCCCTAGTTGAGCCCATATTTGGGCTCTGAGCCTTTGAACTCAAAATTTAATGTCTGACAAATTAATAACTCTCCAATGGTAACTTTGCTCCAGTGGCTATAGTTCAAATTCAAAATTGTAATCTATAAATACAATATTCATACATAATTCTCTCACTTTTCAAAAAAAAAAAAGAATTGGAAGAAAAAAAAAAGGTAAAATATATAATTAATTATTCCAATTCATACATAATTTTTAAATTATTCTGCAATGTGAAAAAGGGTTCATAATTTAATTTATTTTTAATTTAGTATAAAATTACTTTTGATTGTATTTTTAAATAGATTTTAATTTTAAGTTAATTAAATGAATTTAATTTAAATTGATTTTGAAAATGAACTCCAATTTTTTATGCCTATTGCTGCAGAAAAAAAAACTTTTTCAGAAAGTGTAAAACACAGTAGTAAGTTGCAAATGAAGAATGGATCCAATTTTTCAGAGACTCCACTAGTGATACTTAGCTTGAATGACAAAAAAAGAATTAATTAATGATAGACACCCAAAATTTACCAAGAAACAAATTCGAAATACCAAAAAAGATGATAGTCATTAACCTTATTGATATTTAACTGTCTAAAACATATCATGAAAATAAAATTCTAATCCATGTATACACTAATTTTTAGTTATTATTTTTTTATAGCAAACATTAGAAGATGCTTAGAATTTATATGATATTTTAGGCCCTGTTTGGAACCTGTTTGGCCCAGCATTTTCAATTTTTTGCTGGGCCAAACTTTGTTTGGAACAATTCCTATCAGCCCAAATGAATGAAAACATTCAAACAACCAAAATATCCCATTTTTCGGCACAAATTCAAACTAACCCCACTTGCACAAAAAGGCGCAGAGACAGTACAAGAAAATATATATTGTATGTATATATATATATATATATATATATATATATATATATATATATATATATAATAGACACGAAATGGATATATAAATATAAAAAATCTATATACTATATTTTTATTAATTTTTAATAATTCTATATCTAATAAAAAATACCCATTTAATTATACTTCCAACCATTTCAATTTAAAATATTAATTTTAATCATTATTTCAATTATTACACAATATAATATCATTTAATTTATTTTGAAAAGACATGATGTGACATCTACCAACTAAATTTCACCCTCAAATTCCAACATCCAAAATATATCCAAAACTCAACTCACAATTTTTAACCCAACTACTTATTAACTTAGTATTATTTTACATACAAAAGATTCCAACCAAAATACATCCAAGTCTATTTTCAGTTGTTTCGCACAAATTTCAAAAGAATCTTCAAAACTCCCAATCAAAATATTTTTCATTGAAAGTGGGTGAAACTGAGCCAAAATACATCCAAACAGGGCCTTAACTTCTAGAAAATTCATTTACAAGTTAAGAGGAAATTAATAATTATATATATATATATATATATATATTGGGATGAGAGGAGTATATATATGAAAGTACAGATCCCTTGTCTCGATTTATGTTTGATGACAATATATATTGCATCTTCCACCATGCACGTATGCACGTTGTGGTTGGCATACATTTGTATACTTAATACTTGTATATATCCTTTACTCTTTTATGTTTATGGAGCAAATATTTCATCTATCTAGAACCTTTTTTCTAGATTATATTTGATTCTACCTTATCACAATTAACCATTATGATCTTTCATGAGTTCATCATTCATGCACTTACAAGCAACTTAATTTTCGAGGCTTCACATTCTTGTAAGTTGTGACTAATGCTACACGGTATTATAGGACTATTTTTGAAAAAAATTCAAAGTTACGTGATCATTTTTAAAATTCGACCATAAATGAATCAATGCTATCCAATTGTTAAATTGACAAACTAAATTACTTTGTCATATATGTTTTCCAACGGCACCATATATTCAAGTCTTTAAATAATAGTACTAGTTATATAATTGTTAAGTGATATATATTGAATGATCAACTCATAGCTTTTAGATGAGTTGGTCATTCAATATGGTATCAGAGCTCAGACTCAAAGATGTCCCGTGTTCGAATTCTCCGCCACCCATTTTTATAATTCACGTGTTAGACTTTCATAAAATGAATATAGCCTACACGTGAGAGAGCGTGCTAAGTGATATATATTAAATGATTCATCTCTCTAATATTTGACGCTTTTAGATGAGTCGCCAAAAACTTGTTGCGGAATTTACACACGCAAATAAACGCAAGTGCACGTATCGAACAAGTAATAAAGAGTAAGTATAAGAGTATCGTCTCCACAGGGACTTGACTAAATATCTACCAATTTCAATTCCGAATTTACTTTTAATATGGTTCCAAATTCAAATATGTTTTCGGGTTTAAATTAACTAGATTAACTAAATGAATTAACTAATCTATGTACTTGGATTGAGTTCGAATAATGAGAAGAGAAACCTAGGGTTATAATCCACTATGTTATCTATCGATTGCTAAATTGAGATTTTCGTAGTTATTGTGGTGACAAGAGTGCTACCCGAGGATTCAAGTATTTTCCTACGTATCTTCCGAATTACGTAAGAACTAATGTATTATCCAAATCGACTCTATTCCTAGGTGATTCGTAAATAAAACAAAGCATTAAACACAAACCTCATGTAACGGGTATAAACGCCTTAAGTATATTCCTATCCTAAGGGTCGTTTACTATTCAATTTCTATCTAATCCTAATCTCCCTTTTCCAAGTTCAAAAAGAATATTAAATCTAACAACTAGGTGATCAATCAAGTTGCAAGCATAGAGAACGAAATTGAATCAAACACAAGAATTGCCCCTAACTAAGAATAATCCAATAGAAATAATCAAAGTAACATAGTTTCATAAAAAACCCTAGATCCTAAAGAATTAGTTCATGATAAATATATGAAGAAAAATAATAAAGAAAAACAAATCTGAGTTCATGTGGTTTTATAGACAAAACGATGAATCCGAGATGAAGATCTTCAATATTGCGTTCTTCTTGCTTGGGTGATCTTCAAGACTTCTCTATTTTCTTCTTCAATATTTCTCCAAGTAGATCTTTGATGTTCTAAGTGTATTCTATGAGAAAAGTGTGTTGAAAGCTGATCAAAGATGTCTAATTTCGTGACCTAGGAGTCCTTAAATAGATCTACCAAGTTGAGGCCTAGTAGAAGACTTTGGGCCCAAGTTTTCTCTTAAAATCCCGCTGAAAATCGCGTCAGCTTTGCGCAACAGTTTTGCAAGTGGCATAATTTTCAGCTCCGAACTCCAAATCAAGATCCGTAAAGTGTATGTTGTAGCTAACTCATTCCTCTACAATATAGTAGAATTTCAGATCAATTGGAACTTCCTTGAAAGAGTTATGGTCCTCGGAATGCATAACAACATTTCTGACAGCTTTTTATTTCTTTGTTTGTTGCACTACTTGACTTCATTTGATCTTTAATTCGTTGTTCTTCAGTTCCAATCATTTAATTAGATCCAAATTAGCTTAGGCCTACAAATATGAACACAATATATAAGAAAATACCTCAATTCATGCACAAAATAAATAAACCAATGACTCGAACGAACAAAACGCAAAACTAACTAAAATTGCCTAAGATTCTCCCAAAACTCGAATAAAAGTAAACCAACAAGTAAAGGAAATAGACTTGATAACACTGTTTTCACAGAGTTATCACACCCCCAAACTTAAACTCTTGCTCGTCCTCGAGTAATGACAAAAACTCAGACAACGACACGAACATTTACAATCATGCATCCCAAGTCAAACTACTAACCATCAATTTCAAAACGTTATGCCTTCTATCATGTAGTTCCTGCGTGTGTGTGTGTATGCATAAAACGAGAATGTCGGAATCACCTAGATCACTATAGCTTCGAAATCATTGAGCCTAATTGCATGAATTCCTTAATTGCAAAACAAATTCTCTATTTTCTTAGATTATCACACTAATTACTAAGTTCTAGCAACACTTTCAGTCGAAGTTATGGAATCCTTTAAGTTCGAACTTTCACTTAGCAATTTTTTTTTTTTTTAGCACAACTTAAGTTAGTTTAGCACCACTCACACTCATAACTCGTTCTAAAGAAGCAGTCAAAATAGAGGAGTGCAGAATAGTTAAGTCGATGCACCCATACTTCGTTCATCTTATCGCAGTCAAGTTAGAGGAGTGCAAATATAAGTCTCAAGCGATGAGGTCTTTCAGGTCTCATACAAGTGAGGTTATTTTCTTTGAATTTACTTATAGTTTTTCAACTATTTGCTTCACTTGATTCTTGTTAAAGTTATCCTTCCACCCAAACTTAGGCAAGACTATCACTTAGACCCTTAGTATTTTAACCCTCGAATCTAGAGATCATGTAGGCAAGAAAGGATTCTTAAGCTCTATTCTAGACTATAATTCACTAACTTCATCCTAAATCCTCGATTATGTATTCGTGCTTAGAATATTGCAGGAAAAACTGTCAAAAATACATAAAATTTCAAAAAAAATTAGTCTAAGTCGACCTAGCATGCACATCGTAAATGCGACCTCACCCCCAAACTTAAACTAAGCAGTGTCCCCACTGCGACACAAAGAGGTAAAAAGAGGTCGACAGGACAAACAAACAAAAACAGAATACATCAATGTAAAGGAGAATTGGAAAAAGAATACGTCCCTGACATTAGAGTGTCCATTGCTCGTGGCTCCATCTCTGTGATGGGGTTCGGCTCCGGCATATTGAAATTCAATCAAAATCCCCGATTTTTGCAAATATTTCTTTCGAGCCATAGTCTCGGAACCAACCAAACCAACATTAATAGAGTTGAAGTTGGAGATAATATGTTGAGGACGATGGCCAATTGGTGGTGCTTCGACTGGTGGTGGTGATTTCGGGCTATAGGAAGGAAGAATGTGGATTTGAATTCGTTGGTGGAGGCGTGAAGTGGATGGAGGTGATGGCTGGTTATGGAACTAGATTTGGGAGAGTGGAGTGAAGTAAGAGAAAGTATGGGATAGATGGTGTTTGAAGGGGTTTTTTTTTTTTTTTGAAAATTAGGCCATGGCTTGAATCCATTTGAGCCATGGCCTGAAGCTGCTGGAAATTCCCACTTTTGTTTGTTCAAGAAATTAGGCCATGGCTTGAATCCATTTGAGCCATGGCCTGAAGCTGCTGTAAATTTTCCATTCGTGTTACCCTCCACCTTGATGTGCCATTCTCTTCGTCAGATTTTTAATATTCTCCAGAACATCGATGTATCTGCACACAAAACAGACACCAAAAAACTAAACACGCAACAAGACACAAGACACAAACAAAACAAAAAAGAAAAATTGAAAACTTGGGTTGCCTCCCAAGAAGCGCTTAGTTTTAAGTCATTAGCTCGACTTTGATACTTCCCTTTTAAGGTGGCCAATAATCGAATAGGACCCCGTCCGGATCAAGTATGAGTCCGGGCCTTTTTGCTTTCTTTGTTGTCCCGAAATTTGGTCTTTTCCTTGTAAGCTCAATTGGGACAGATTTGAACCTCGTATCGAATCGACAAGCTCTATCCCCAGGTTCAAATCTCTTGTAATCTTTACCAACTCCTATCCAAGTCACGCTTTGAGGATGGGTATGCATATTGTAGTTCGTTTTATCATCAACCCTTCTTTTTTGTGTCTCTCTCATTAATATCTCATCCACACCAAAATCAAATCCAGCCTCTTTTGAATCATATATTGGAGGTATGACAAACTCAATTGTATCCTCATCTATCTCCATTACCTCAATCAAATCTATCAACATCAATGAATTGTCGAGTTCCATGTCTCCCTTGATTTCTTCGTCCTCCGGAATGGTTAAGATATTTTCTTCCGCATCCGGGATCTCCTCGTTATGACGAACATCGAAACTTGTCAATTTATTGCTCTGTGGCTGCTCTATGTCACTCTCAACCAGAAGAGAATTTGTCTCGCTCGGCTTAGTATCTGATAATATCGAATTATCCTCTTCATTCGAGAGTGAGTCTTGAGGTGGATTACCCATTCTTAAATCTTTGCTTGATGCTTCTAGAAACGAAGATAGCTTCTCAATTTTAGTTGCGATCTTTTCCATCTCTTGGCGATGTATGTCCATAAATTCCATAAAATCGTTGAATGCCTCCATAAGTGCGGGACTTGGTTCTGTTGGTGGTGGCTGAGAATATTCTTGATAGCTTGGAGGTATGAATGAGTTGGTCATCATGAAGTTTGTGTATTGATCACTACCCAGATCATCGCTCCATGGAACATTTGGGTTAGTCCCCCACCCTGAATTGTAGTTGTTGGGGTGAAGATTCTGACCATACTGACTACCCTGAAATTGATCCACGTATAACCATGAATTGGGATTCAGTGGGCACAAATCGTACGAGTGTCCACCTGCACAATACACACAAGTCGTTCCTTCATTAAGCCAATGATAACTGATATGATTCATACCAAATGAAGAGAACGAGAAAAAGATACTATAACAAGGAACCAAAAAGAAAAATCAAAAATAAAAGTTGGCAAATAAATGTTGCAAGTCCCCGGCAACGGCGCCAAAAACTTGTTGCGGAATTTACACACGCAAATAAACGCAAGTGCACGTATCGAACAAGTAATAAAGAGTAAGTATAAGAGTATCGTCTCCACAGGGACTTGACTAAATATCTACCAATTTCAATTCCGAATTTACTTTTAATGTGGTTCCAAATTCAAATATGTTTTCGGGTTTAAATTAACTAGATTAACTAAATGAATTAACTAATCTATGTACTTGGATTGAGTTCGAATAATGAGAAGAGAAACCTAGGGTTATAATCCACTATGTTATCTATCGATTGCTAAATTGAGATTTTCGTAGTTATTGTGGTGACAAGAGTGCTACCCGAGGATTCAAGTATTTTCCTACGTATCTTCCGAATTACGTAAGAACTAATGTATTATCCAAATCGACTCTATTCCTAGGTGATTCGTAAATAAAACAAAGCATTAAACACAAACCTCATGTAACGGGTATAAACGCCTTAAGTATATTCCTATCCTAAGGGTCGTTTACTATTCAATTTCTATCTAATCCTAATCTCCCTTTTCCAAGTTCAAAAAGAATATTAAATCTAACAACTAGGTGATCAATCAAGTTGCAAGCATAGAGAACGAAATTGAATCAAACACAAGAATTGCCCCTAACTAAGAATAATCCAATAGAAATAATCAAAGTAACATAGTTTCATAAAAAACCCTAGATCCTAAAGAATTAGTTCATGATAAATATATGAAGAAAAATAATAAAGAAAAACAAATCTGAGTTCATGTGGTTTTATAGACAAAACGATGAATCCGAGATGAAGATCTTCAATATTGCGTTCTTCTTGCTTGGGTGATCTTCAAGACTTCTCTATTTTCTTCTTCAATATTTCTCCAAGTAGATCTTTGATGTTCTAAGTGTATTCTATGAGAAAAGTGTGTTGAAAGCTGATCAAAGATGTCTAATTTCGTGACCTAGGAGTCCTTAAATAGATCTACCAAGTTGAGGCCTAGTAGAAGACTTTGGGCCCAAGTTTTCTCTTAAAATCCCGCTGAAAATCGCGTCAGCTTTGCGCAACAGTTTTGCAAGTGGCATAATTTTCAGCTCCGAACTCCAAATCAAGATCCGTAAAGTGTATGTTGTAGCTAACTCATTCCTCTACAATATAGTAGAATTTCAGATCAATTGGAACTTCCTTGAAAGAGTTATGGTCCTCGGAATGCATAACAACATTTCTGACAGCTTTTTATTTCTTTGTTTGTTGCACTACTTGACTTCATTTGATCTTTAATTCGTTGTTCTTCAGTTCCAATCATTTAATTAGATCCAAATTAGCTTAGGCCTACAAATATGAACACAATATATAAGAAAATACCTCAATTCATGCACAAAATAAATAAACCAATGACTCGAACGAACAAAACGCAAAACTAACTAAAATTGCCTAAGATTCTCCCAAAACTCGAATAAAAGTAAACCAACAAGTAAAGGAAATAGACTTGATAACACTGTTTTCACAGAGTTATCAGTCATTCAATAATAATTTCTACTCCAAGCTTCACTCTTCATTGTCTTTTTTTTTTTTTTAGAAACATTTCACTCTTCATTGTCTATATACTTAATTTAACGTACATCTCATGTCAGATTGCTTCATCTATGATATTTGTTTTTTTGTTTCCCAAGGGTTTAATCCATTTTGAGGCGCGTCAGACACAATAAGTTGCAACCTCTCCCAACAAGGATTTGAACATAAGTTCGCTACTTTATAGTGACTAGTTCCTTCCACTAGATCAATCACCTGTTGATGCTTCATCTATGATATATATATATACCTAAAACGTTTTATGATCTAATAATGAATCTTACAATAGTACATAAATAAAATGAAAGCTACAACGCGATTTATAATTTTTTAAGGAATTACCGCTATTTTGTTTAATTCTTCAACTAATATGTGTAGGCTTGGAACATAAATATTGATTTTGTTAAATCAATTTTAATTTCCTTTAAATTATAGAGGAGAGCAAGAACTTGTTTTAGTTACGTTCAATAGTACACATCTTATATATAAACCATGATAAATTAATCAAAGATAGATACGAATGTTTCAAGTTCCTTTCAAGCATCTTTCCAAGCATTAATTTTATTTTATGATTTTTGTACTTTGCTAGATCTTATAGTATCTCATTTGGAAAGCTTTTCATATTTAATTCCAATTATGATACACATCACTACCTATAAATAGAGTTATTCCCATTTTTTAATTATCTAAGTAATTGCCCTACCATTCTAATTGAAGTGCTACTCGCTCCACGCGTCTATGTATAGTGACTCATTCAACTCGTCTTCTTTTAAATATTTTAGTAATGACCGCATTATTCAATTTGCTACAAGAAGCTTCTTAATGCTTAAATTGGAAAGTCATTATCGCTTAAACTCTATCTTTAGATTAAGATGTCGAAGATTACGTAGATAAACATTTGTTACAATGTAATTGGATTACAAACATTTTTTACAAGAAAACACACCAACAACTCACTAAAGTTTGCGGCTCTATGAACATGATGTTTTAGGTTTAATAAGATATCTTCATCATTTTGTTGTTGAATTTTCTTAGTTCAAATTTAGTTAGGCCGTACTCATTTGTTGAAAAGAGAATATGCATTGCATGTGATTTATAATTGCATAACATTTTTTAGATAGTGACAATTAAATTATACTTATGTATCTATAATTACACCTAGATTTTGGCTAATATGTTTGATATATTAATCGAGTCGGAACAATTTTAATCATGTCACAAATTTTTTATGGTTCAGATCAGAAATTCGGTCTGATCAAGAAGGATATAGTCAAATTTGTTATATTGTATTGTGTATTTACTTGATTTCTTATCGATTTTTAAAATTAACCTTTGACACACATACTGATTATAACAAGATTTAACTCAAATATATGAAGGTCGAGATTAGTTGATAAAGTGAGGCTATTTTAAAAATGTTCAATGCAGTTATGTTTGAACTTCGTGAACTTCCCATCCTATTAAGATCGGTCATAGTCCCCAAAAGGTACCTAACCACGAAGATGACACACATAACTCGGCCTCTCTAACGTCACATCGCTCATCCACCTAACTTATTTGACCTTCGAGATCTACGTCATTCAGTGAACTTTGCTCACTCACATCAAACTACCTATGCCTCGAGCAGAGCTACCTCTATTTTGAATTTTTCATCGAACATGAGGAAATTTAGGAGTTAACTTGATTGCTCTGAGGCCACCTTCGACTTGGCATGCTTAACAACCGATATATTATACAATATCTAAGTCGTTTGATCATCAAGTGGGGCAAAAAACAAACGCTCCGGATCAAAAACACCCTCGTATTGGCCGTTATGCACCCAAATGTCGGGGAGAACTACCAAACACTAGAAAATACGCACCGCTTTTACTCGGGTCAACCCATATCAAATCCATTCGAACGCTTCAACCCAAGTAATTAATCACCTAGCTACAAGTTCCCTCATTTATTAGGAAACCAACCACACATCTAATACTCAACTACTTGCACTCGACCTCCACTCGACCTCAACTCGGCTTGTTCTAACTCAGACATCGAATAATTGTCGTTGAGATCACTCCATTATGATCTAACCGATAGTATTGTACATTTAGGTTCCTTTATCTAATGTAGGAGACTGAGACTTTGACTTTGACTCTTCCACCTGACATGTCTTTGACTAGCTTGACCAGACACGTACCCCATTAATTAATTATCAAGGACACCAATTGCAATTAATTACGATTGTAATTAATTAAATCGAATGATAATTGTACGTCCTTTGGCTAGTGCATCATATATATATATATATATCGTACGGCTATATATGCCATTAATATGTATATAGTATTTTATTAGTCCACACATGTTCGACTCCAATTGGTCAAGCATTTAGCCGACGAGAAAGTGCTCCAACACATGGCAATTTCTCTAAGGAAAGAGTTATATATGATCTCGTAATATAAAAACAAAGATTTCGTTAATTTGTTTAGTCCGATTTAGTAGTGAAATTAAATTAATGATGTCAGCTTATTAATGGCTCCAAAAGGAGACCGAGGGTGACAACCTTTGGAATATATATAAGGGAAGATTGTGTTTAGGTTGTATGTCAGATAAACTTTAGACAAAAAGAATAAGAAAAATTTTGAACACAAAGAGTTGAGTTTGAGTTAATAATTTAATATATATGGTTCAAAATCAAATGGGTAGCTGGGGAATTTCAGAGCAAGGATGGAGAAAAGGGCCTTGGACTCATGAAGAAGATAGGTTGCTTATTCAATATGTAACCCAAAATGGTGAAGGAAGATGGAGTTTTGTGTCTAAGTGTGCAGGTATAATTTATGCCATTATTTTCTTGACCCAACATTATGTTTGAGCTAGCTAGAATTATATACTAAATGTTAGTTTGTTGTTTTGAATATGATTACAATCACCCTTAGCTCGTGGTAAGGGGTCGTTGGTATCAGCTATATTTGGTCCCTTATCACGAGGGCAATTGCTTTTAGCACAACTAAGGTCACGAGTTCGCCTCCCAGTAGGGCAACTGCTGGGAGGAGATTAATTGTTGGCCTGAGTATGACAACAATTGCTCTCGTGATAAAGGGTTCTGTTTGTCGGATTGCATAGTCGTCGAAACGTGACGTTTGAATTAGTGTAGTTTAAAGATTGTTGCACTGTTACTGACCCATTATAACTTTTAGCACAACGGCAGAAGAATTAATATTTATTGCATGTTTTGAACTTTTTTTTTTTTAAATATTAGGTTTGAATAGAAGTGGAAAGAGTTGTAGGCTGAGATGGGTGAATTACTTGAGGCCAGGCCTAAAAAAAGGACATATAACACCACAAGAGGAAGGAATTATCATTGAACTTCATGCCCTTTGGGGGAACAAGTAATAAATTTTGGCTTCTCATATTCTTTTTAAATATTTAATCACAATTACTATTTTCCATTATTTATAAGTTTTATTTGATATATGATTAATAATGGTATAATAGGTGGTCGACTATAGCAAAATACTTGCCGGGAAGAACAGACAATGAGATCAAAAACTATTGGAGAACTCATTTCAAGAAGAGAAAGCCAACAAGTGATCATGATGTTCAAATTAAGCAACAAAAGAAAAGATTCATTAGGCAAAAACAAGAAGAAGATACCTCAACACTTGAAGCCACAAGTGAAGATAAAAATAGCAATCAAGATACGACGAAAGGAATCGCGTACGAAAATAAACAATACGTGCCTACGACTTATCAAGATAGTACCAATGCACCTTGGCCTGATTTTATCACAGTTGATAGTTACTTGTGGGATATTGGATTATGGAATTTTGATGATCAGAGCAAAATGGGTATTCAAAATCAAGATAATAATATTGCTAATTATTCATGTGAAGGAGATGCTATAGATCATTACGTGCATAATGGAGAGTTTGTATTCTAAGGAAAGCTAAATAAAAATTGATTTGAATATGGTATGTGTAGTCCCCCCCCACCCCCCCCCCCCCCCACCCCCCCCCCCCCCCACCCCCCCCCCCCCCCACCCCCCCCCCCCCCCACCCCCCCCCCCCCCCACCCCCCCCCCCCCCCACCCCCCCCCCCCCCCACCCCCCCCCCCCCCCACCCCCCCCCCCCCCCACCCCCCCCCCCCCCCACCCCCCCCCCCCCCCACCCCCCCCCCCCCCCACCCCCCCCCCCCCCCACCCCCCCCCCCCCCCACCCCCCCCCCCCCCCACCCCCCCCCCCCCCCACCCCCCCCCCCCCCCACCCCCCCCCCCCCCCACCCCCCCCCCCCCCCACCCCCCCCCCCCCCCACCCCCCCCCCCCCCCACCCCCCCCCCCCCCCACCCCCCCCCCCCCCCACCCCCCCCCCCCCCCACCCCCCCCCCCCCCCACCCCCCCCCCCCCCCACCCCCCCCCCCCCCCACCCCCCCCCCCCCCCACCCCCCCCCCCCCCCACCCCCCCCCCCCCCCACCCCCCCCCCATAATAAATCATTTAAATGATTTAATCATTCACACCATCCTTCTTTGATTTTACTCACCTTATGTATAGACCATAATGCAAACCTTTCCATTTACATCATTTGCCTTGCTAGTTCTCTGCTTCCACACTACATTTTCACATGGCAGTAATAATCGAGCTTATCTCGAACGCGATATTTCCGTAAACTGTGGCTCGACTGGCCCCTCTGCAGCATTCAATGGCAGGGAATGGATTGGTGATGCACAACCAAAATCCGCCTCTTGGCTATCGATAAAGGGCTCATCAAAGATTTCAACTCTCATCCATAAGTTGATCTCTGATACAATACTGCACGAGTCTCTTCTTCCCGGTTCTCTTATGACTTCCATTTGAGTCCAGGTCAGAAACTTCTCCGCCTTCACTTCAAGCCGAGTCCATATAAAGGTTTCAAAAAGTCCAAAGATTTATTCACCATTGAAGCTGGACCTTTCATCCTGCTCAATAACTTCAGCGCTTCACTAACTGCTCGAGCTCTTGGTGTTAATACTTTTACTAAGGAATTCTGTATAAGCATAGAAGAAAACCAAACACTGAATATAGTTTTCTCTCCTGCATTTAGATCATCACAAGATAGAACATATGCTTTCATAAATGGAATTGAGATAATCTCAGTTCCAGAGGGTCTTACCTATTTTCGTGGTGCTGATCTTGGAGCCCAAGTGGTCGGTCAGAAGTCTCTGGTCTACATAGATAACAACACTGCACTTGAAATAATACATCGATTAAATGTCAAACGCGATTCTTTTATGTCGGGTGACGAATTTGATATGTTGGCAACAGTTCCAAAACAAAATCTCACCTGGAAAAGACCGGTTGATGTCGGCTTCAGATACTTGGTCAGGATTCATTTATGCGAGCTAGGACTGAAGATAGCAGAGACTGGCAACATGATATTCAAAGTCCTTATTAATGAAATGATTGTTGACACGAATATTGACATTGTCAAAGAAAGGGATGAGAATGGCAACCTCAGGTATAGGGATTATTTGGTGGTAATCAAGGGACGGAAAATACAGGGCCAACGAGATCTTTTGATTTCCCTGCAGTCGAACAATGAATTTATGGATGGATATGGACCCTTGAAAGGATTTGAAATATTCAAGTTGAGCAACCCAGATAATAGTCTTGCCAGTCCAAATCCCTTGCCACCAGTCATGGCGGTAAGAGATTTGCCATCTTGGACTATTCGAAATTTACTATCAGTTCTGGGTCTCAGAAATGTAATTGCAACTATTGCAGTAACCATAACCTCTATCGTAAGCATAATTGTTCATGAGTTACGAAAAATTCGGGAAGCTAATCCTATAGAGGAAGAAACTAAGCCATCGGCCAGGGCTGAACGACACTGTCGATGTTTTTCCCTGGCTGAGATCCGATCAGCCACCCAAAACTTCAGTAATGCGTTCTTCATTGGAAATGGAGGATTTGGTATAGTCTACAAGGGGCTGATTGATAATGGGCGAGAAACTGTCGCCATTAAGAGGTTAAAACCAAGCTCAAGGCAAGGAAAACGTGAGTTTTGGACAGAGATTGAAACACTTTCTGAGCTCCGACATAACAATCTCGTCTCGTTGATTGGATACTGCAATGAGTACAGAGAAATGATTCTTGTTTATGACTACATGAAATGTGGAACACTAGTTGACCACCTCTACAAACATGCGAGGGACAGTGATAAGGATTCTTCTCTCACCTGGAAGCAACGTCTTAATATATGTATCGGAGCTGGTCGAGGCTTAGACTATCTTCACACGGGCCATGGAATCATACACCGCGATGTGAAGTCATCAAACATCCTGCTAGATGAAAATTTCATATCAAAGGTTTCAGATTTTGGTTTGGCCAAACCTGAAGATAGAAACAAGTTACAAAGCCATGTTAGCACGAAAGTAAAGGGCACACATGGGTACATTGATCCATATTACGTTAGATTCAGTAAATTAACAACAAAAAGTGACACGTATGCCTTTGGTGTGGTTTTGTTGGAAGTATTGTGTGGGAGACCAGCAATGGATCGGAGGCTTGGAGAGGATGAATGTTTCATAACCAAGTGGGCTCGGAATAGAATTAATAAGGGAGAGGTTGAGCAGATTGTAGATTCAAGCCTGGTAGGAGAAATCACAGCAAATAGCCTGAAGGTATTTGTTGGGATTGCTGAAAGCTGCTTACACGATGAACCAAAGAAACGGCCAGCAATGGCTCAAGTTGTGCTACAACTTGAGTTAGCACTTGAGCAGCAGGAGGCCAGAAAAGATGTCTTACCAAATCAGATTACAAATGTTGCTGATGAGACTACCTTGCCTGTTAGCACTGAGCAACCAACAGTAGCATCCTCAGAATCGATAGAACGAGGTAAAGACCAAAGTGTCAACACTGAGCCTCCTCCTGCAAATAAAGATGGGAGAAAACCGAAAATGTATAAGTCGCCGCGGTTTTGGGTATGGGATGCACTATGGAAAAAGGGAAAAGTATCCAGGAACGAAGAACTAGTTCGCAACTCCTTGTCAGGTATATATTCATATTACCACAATGAATTAAAAAAAAAAAAAACATTTACATCATGCCTTGACAATCAAATTATTATTTTTTAAAATGCCTAATATATATGAGAATTGCTTTTGTGGCCTCTAACTTGAACTTGAATGTAGCTAAGCTCAAGCATATTCAATTTTTTTGTCTCAAGCCTAAACATCAATGCACAACTAGCGTATGGCATTATATAATGAAATTATGTTGCAAAAATTTATGAAGCAGGCTCAAAATTGCCAGAGTATGATTTTGCCACTATTGCAGCTGCCACCAATCAATTCTCCTATTCAAATAAGATTGGAGAAGGCGGATTTGGTCCTGTATATAAGGTTACTTTTCTTCTTTTTTTACTTCATCTTAAAAGATAAGGTGCTGAAGCTAATGTTACTAATGCACTGTTGTTGCTCTGTGTAGGGTGTGTTACCTACAGGTCAAATAGTTGCAGTTAAAAGGCTTTCTCAAACTTCAAGGCAAGGCATAAAAGAGTTCAAACGTTCGATTCTTTCGATTTCGAATCTTCAGCATCGCAACATCATTAAACTTCTTGGATACTGCATCCACAGAGAACCATTGCTTCTGTATGAGTTCATGGAAAATGGAAGTTTAAATACTCATATATTTGGTATGTACCTTCAAAACCTCCTCTTTAGAATTCAATTTATCCAGATAATAAGATTTACATGTAAAGTTTCAATTCTTTTATTGCGTAATAATCAACAGTTGAATAACTATCTTTTGTACAGATGAAGCACAACGTCGTCTGCTTCATTGGGATGTGCGCTTCAAAATCATTATGGGTATCGGCAGAGGGATTAGTTATCTTCATCAAGATTCAGGAATGAATATAATTCACAGAGGTATACAAACCAGCAATATTTTACTAGACATTCAGATGAACCCAAAAGTTTCAAACTTTGGCGACGCTGTGACTTTGGAAGATGATCGGTCTGAAGTGGAAACTAACATAGTTGGGACCATGTAAGTATCAGAATCTATTTCATGTTCAATCTCTCATTCTTCTATTTCTAAGCCAGACATAATTATTCTTTGTGTAATGTGTGTGTGCAGGGGCTACCTGGCTCCAGAATATTGTATGTACGGGACTGCTTCAGTCATGTCAGATATTTATAGCCTAGGAATTGTAGTCCTGGAGATTGTGAGTGGCCGGAGAATTTATCAATTGGGCAATAATTATACCTATGACCAAACCCTTGTTGAATATGTAAGTACTGGAAACTAATTAACTAGTACAGATTTTATCATAATAAACAAATGAATACCATCTCTAGCATAGTCTTTAGGCAATTATAAATTTAAGTATTATATTGAGTAAAAATAACACCTCACTGAAATTCATATGCAAAAGTTGTACTTGCCTCTATCATTTGTTTACATCAAAACCTACTGTAAATTATACAAAAGAATTGAATATTTTTGGGAAACACGATAATTGTTGCAAAATATAAGAGCAGTGAGACAAATATCAATTCCCGAGCTTCAGTGTGTCAGAAAACCAAACTGGCTAAGCATGAAGTTTTCACATAAATATAAAAAAAAAATGAAGTAAATGAAAGTAGAAAGTTTTTCCAATACCTACCTAACAGGATGACATGAAAAAGGTAAGTCATATGAATATGAGGGTGAATATATGGTGTCTGTTTATTATTCCCATACATTAGCTGCTATACACTTAAAGAACAGATGTAAATGATTGAGAATAGACTGATCATAAAAAAAGGTAAGCAATATATGTGAGTGCGTATAGATATGGTATACTCGTTATATATCTCTATACAAGAGCTCCTATACACATGCATACATACTTAAACTTTCTTGCTCATAATCTACAGGCGTGGAAGCTATGGATTGATGGTAATATATTGCACCTGGTAGATGAATCCATTGAGGGGGCATTTTCAGAGGAAGAAGCCCTAAGATGCATCCAAGTCGGTCTTTTATGCACCCAAGAAGATCCACATCAACGACCAAATATATCTTCTGTGCTTAAGATGTTGCTCGGTGAAGAATTACATCTTGAAACACAAGAGAAAGTAGTGAAAGCTGCAGCTTATCACAAGGTAGAGTTCAGACGTTTTGTATCCAATTCAGTGAGTGACTACTCAGAATCACCACCTCTTGCTATTGAAATTTCCTAAAAAGACGATCACAATGTCATGACAAATCCATTCAATGGGAGTGCTGCGACCTTCGAAAAAGACAACACCCTGAGTCCATTATTAAATCCACTCATTGACAGCACACAGGATCCATTAACAAATCCATTTATTGACAATGATTCAATGTTTGAAGACGATAACATTATAAATCCAAATACCTGCAGTGAAAGTGATGCCAAGTGAATATACAGACAACAATGCAAAGGGAGGGTGATGTCGTGAGCCTCTTACTCTCCGCCTACTGTATTTTTTTCACTGTATCATTTCATCAAACAGAATGACCGCATTAGTAAAGCAACCACATAGAAACAACCATACTATGTTCTCAAAATTTAATCAGAAAATGCATTAAGAAAACCTTTGCTTTGGTTAATGTTTCCTCTTCTTCTTTTTCAAAATTTTATTCTCCTTGGTCTTTTTGCAAAACCTGAAGCAGAAAGAACCAAAAAATAGTAGAATTTATTGAGTAGTACATTACTTGCTTAACATTGTATCATCGAGATTAAATTGAACTGAATTTTAAGGGGAAAATGTGAATTATCTTGAAGATACATTTACATATATTCTTCAAAATAAATTCATCCAACAAACCCACTTCGTAAGTAGAGAATGAATTTAATATTGATATCATAAAAAATAAATTTATTTATTTTATTTGATTCAAATTTTGTCATTTAAATTTGGTAGTATGGTAATTTTGGATTGAGTGAAATGTAAGAATACCCTTTTTTCTTTTTTCTTTTGGGTACAGTAAGAATACCCTCTATGTATTGCCTAATAGGTAAAAATCTTTATGTGTTATTTTATTAGGAAAAAATCTCTATTAGCTTGTTTGGTTGTAAGGAAAGTGAGGGAAAATTGTAGGAAAATGAAAAAGAAAGGAAAGGAAAAGGGAAGGAAAATAAATTCATTTTCCTCTACATGTTTAGTTGTCAGGAAAATTATTTTCTTGCAGATGTTTGGTTGTCAAGAAAGTTTAGAAAAAGAAGTAATATTTTTTAAAATTATCTCCGTTTTATTATAAATAGTTTCTTAATTGTAAAATATTTTGTAAAATTTAGTTGATATTGTCTTTTGCTATTTGTACTTTTCTAGTTTCAAGATAAGAATTATATTTTCTTTGGGTTGTTTATATCTGAAATGGGTGTTTTTGCGATATTTTATGGGGGTATAATTGCTATTGTGACTTGAGAAAGTATTTTTTTGCTAATAATAAATAAGCACAAAGGGGGTCTTGGTAAAAAAAATCACAAATAGGAAGTTTGGATAGTTAGACAAAGTACAAGGGGTATTTTGCAATTTACTCTAAAATTTTCCCAAGATTTTCCCAGGATTTCCCCATCAAATTGGTGGGGAAATTTTTTCTTCACAAAATTTTCCTGCAGGAAAGTTGAAGGAAAATAGCAACTTCCTTTCCTGTTATCCAAACAAAAAGTGAGAGAAAATAAAACTAACTTTCCTTCACTTTCCCGACAACCAAACAATACATATGTGTTATTTTTATTAGTAAAAGACCACCTCACAAGATATTTTGCTGGAAAAATGACAATTGTACAGCCACATAAAATGCGAAAATGCCACTATTCAGTTAAAACTGACAATAATCCCCCAATTAATTTTGAAAACTAACAATTAACAATAACTTCCCTATTGACTTACTGACTTATGGCAAAATTAGAAATGAAATTTTTTCTGCTAACAAAAAAAAGACATGTGATATTTTCCTAATAAAAATAACACGGTTTTTTTTTTTTTGCTGATTAGACAAAATACAGGTGATTCTTTTGCATTTAGCTCTTCAGATTGCATCAATTTTAATATCTTTTATAGTTTTGAAAATGTTCATAATTAAACAAAGATGTGTATGGAAATATATTTTTTCTAAACTTTCTTGACAACCAAACACTTGCATGAAAACATTATTTTTGACGGCCTTTTTTTTCTACACATTTCCATCACTGCCCCAACAACGATATAAATGTTATTTATTTTACTTATTTGCCTACTAGTTTGTAGATGGAACTTGCAGGGTGGAATTCAAACCAAAAAAAAAACTTGGAGGGTGGAAGAGTTAGTGGAGAATGAATGAGGGTGCAATTTTATAATCCTATCATAAATTCTTGAGTTTTAAACTATAGAAATAAATATAAGACTCTAGGTGTTATGTGAAACATACATGAAACTCAACGATATATTATTGTATATTTGTATACAATCCCTATATACTTTTAATCAAATGGCAGGAAACCCCTCCTTTAAATGTTCATTGCATGATATCCCTACGTACTACGGTATTAAATATTTGGCAAAAAATCTCATTCGTACAATTTTTGACGATCTAGTTTGCATGAATGTGCACGAAGATTATATGCAATCAACATTTTATAGGATAGCTTCGTACAGTTCTTGTATATACATTGCCTTACATTTTCCTATAAAATACAATTGTACAAAAAGATAAAATAAATTAGCATTTGATTTAATAAGTTTTGAAGCTCGATTAGAATCAAGTCAATAAGTGCAAAAAAGACAAAATTCATTAAAAAAATCAACGGGCTCATGTTCGGCTCGATTACTATTTGTTCGAATTCGGTTCATTAAATAATCAAATTAAACTCGAACACAATTTCAAATTCAATAAAAAAATCATATTATGCTTAAACAATATATTTCTCAATACTACTCATTTTGTTTACACCCATAAACATAAACGTAAAAGAAACATAATATAAGCTTTTCAGAAATTTGGCACTTAGATATTGTTCAATATCATGAATTACAGTTGATCCTACTTGCAATTGCCACTTACACTAGTAGTATTTTTAAATTGGCCCTTATAGTCTAGAATCATTTAAAATTCCATATCATTATCTTCGATTACCAGTTTACTTAGCCAAGTCTCCGTTGACGACATCATTTACAGATTTTAGTCTTCAAATTCATCAGCTCTTGCAAGTTGCAATTACTTGGAAAGTATCTCCAGTGTATGTGTAGTAAATAAATCAATAATCATTCACACTGTCCTCTCTGATTTTACTCACCATAGACCATAATGCAAACCTTTCCAATTTCAATTGCCTTGCTAGTTCTCTGCTTCCATGCTACATTTTCACTTGGCAGTAATAATCGAGCTTATCTCGAACGCGATATTTCCGTAAACTGTGGCTCGACTGGCCCCTCTGCAGCATTCAATGGCAAGGAATGGATTGGTGATGCACAACCAAAATCCGCCTCTTGGCTATCGATAAAGGGCTCATCAAAGATTTCAACTCTCATCCATAAGTTGATCTCTGATGATCCTGTTCCTCACAAAACTGCACGAGTCTCTTCTTCCCGGTTCTCTTATGACTTCCATTTGAGTCCAGGTCAGAAACTTCTCCGCCTTCACTTCAATCCGAGTCCATATAAAGGTTTCAAAAAGTTCAAAGATTTATTCACCGTTGAAGCTGGACCTTTCATCCTGCTCAATAACTTCAGCGCTTCACTAACTGCTCGATCTCTTGGTGTTAATACTTTTACTAAGGGATTCTGTATAAGCATAGAAGAAAACCAACCACTGAATATAGTTTTCTCTCCCGCATTTAGATCATCACAAGATAGAACATATGCTTTCATAAATGGCATTGAGATAATCTCAGTTCCAGAGGGTCTTACTTATTTTCGTGGTGGTGATCTTGGAGCCCAAGTGGTTGGCCATAAGTCTATGGTCTACATCGATAACAGAACTGCACTTGAAATGATACATCGATTAAATGTCAAACGGGATTCTTTTATGTCGGGTGACGAATTTGATATGTTTGGGATGGGGGCAACAGTTCCAAAACAGAAGGCAAATGAGATTAATATTCTTATATGGAAAACACCGGTTGATGTCGGCTACAGATACTTGGTCAGGATACATTTCTGCAAGCTAGGACTCAAGATAGCAGAGAGTGGTAACATGATATTCAAAGTCCTTATTAATGAAATGATTGTTGACACGAATATTGACATAGCCAAAGAAATGGATGAGAATAGCCACCTCAGGTATAGGGATTATTTGGTGGTAATCAAGGGACGGAAAATAGAGGACCAACGAGATCTTTTGATTTCCCTGCAGTCTAACAATGAACTTATGGATGGATATGGACCCTTGAAAGGATTTGAAATATTCAAGTTGAGCAACCCAGATAATAGTCTTGCCAGTCCAAATCCCTTGCCACCAGTAATGGCAGTAAGAGATTTGCCATCTTGGACTATTCGAAATTTACTATCAGTTCTGGGTCTCAGAAATGTAATTGCAACTATTGCAGTATCTATCGTAAGCATAATTGTTCATGAGTTACAAAAAATTCGGGAAGCTAATCTTATAGAGGAAGAAACTAAGCCATCGGCCAGGGCTGAACGACACTGTCGACGTTTTTCCCTGGCTGAGATCCGATCAGCCACCCAAAACTTCAGTAATGCGTTCTTCATTGGAAAGGGAGGATTTGGTATAGTCTACAAGGGGCTGATTGATAATGGGCGAGAAACTGTCGCCATTAAGAGGTTAAAACCAAGCTCAAGGCAAGGAAAACGTGAGTTTTGGACAGAGATTGAAACACTTTCTGAGCTCCGACATAACAATCTCGTCTCGTTGATTGGATACTGTAAAGAGTAAAGAGAAATGATTCTTGTTTATGACTACATGACATGTGGAACACTAGCTGACCACCTCTACAAACATGCGAGGGACAGTGATAATGATTCTTCTCTCACCTGGAAGCAGCGTCTTAATATATGTATCGGAGCTGGTCGAGGCTTAGACTATCTTCACACGGGCCATGGAATCATACACCGCGATGTGAAGTCATCAAACATCCTGCTAGATGAAAATTTCATATCAAAGGTTTCAGATTTTGGTTTAGCCAAACCTGAAGATAGAAACAAGTTACAAAGCCATGTTAGCACGAAAGTAAAGGGCACACATGGGTACATTGATCCATATTACGTTAGATTCAGTAAATTAACAACAAAAAGTGACACGTATGCCTTTGGTGTGGTTTTGTTGGAAGTATTGTGTGGGAGACCAGCAATGGATCGGAGGCTTGGAGAGGATGAGTGTTTCATAACCAAGTGGGCTCTGAATAGAATTAATAAGGGAGAGGTTGAGCAGATTGTAGATTCAAGCCTGGTAGGAGAAATCACAGCAAATAGCCTGAAGGTATTTGTTGAGATTGCTGAAAGCTGTTTACACGATGAACCAAAGAAACAGCCAGCAATGGCTCAAGTTGTGCTACAACTTGAGTTAGCACTTGAGCAGCAGGAGACCAGAAAAGATGCCATACCAAATCAGATTACAAAAGTTGATGATGAGACTACCTTGCCTGTTAGCACTGAGCAACCAACAGTAGCATCCTCAGAATCGATAGAACGAGGTAAAGACCAAAGGGTCAACACTGAGCCTCCTCCTGCAAATAAAGATGGGAGAAAA
Organism: Penstemon davidsonii; assembly: GCA_034814905.1. NCBI lineage: Eukaryota > Viridiplantae > Streptophyta > Magnoliopsida > Lamiales > Plantaginaceae > Penstemon > Penstemon davidsonii. The sequence goes on from JAYDYQ010002688.1 coordinate 15,659,528, forward strand.
CCCAAAATGTATAAGTCGCCGCGGTTTTGGGTATTGGATGCACTTTGGAAAAGGGTAAAAGTATCCAGGAACGAAGAAATAGTTCCCAACTTCTTATCAGGTATTCATTCATATGGTCACAATAAATTTGAAAAAACATTTATATTATCCCTTGATAATCAAATTATTATTTTCTGAAATGCTTAATATATATAAGAATTGCTTATGTATCCTCTAACTTGAGCATGAATGGAGCTAAGCTTAAGCAGATTCAGTTTCTTTGTCAAGCCCAAACTTCAATGCACAACTAGCGTATGACATATATATAATGAAATATGTTGCAGAAATTTATGAAGCAGGCTCAAAATTGTCAGAGTATGATTTTGCCACTATTGCAGCTGCCACCAATCAATTCTCCGTTTCAAATAAGATTGGACAAGGTGGATATGGTCCTGTATATAAGGTGACTTTATCTAGACTTTCTTTTTCCGTTTTTCTTTTTTCTTCATCTTAAAAGATAAGTTGGTGAAGTTAATTTTACCAATGATCTGTTGTTGCTTTGTGTAGGGTGTGTTACCTACAGGACAAATGGTTGCAGTTAAAAGGCTTTCTCAAAATCAGTTCAAAAGTGTGATTCCTTTGATTTCTAATCTTCAGCATCGCAACATCATTAAACTTCTTGGATACTGCATCCACGAAGAACCATTGCTTCTGTATGAGTTCATGGAAAATGGAAGTTTAAATACTCATATATTTGGTTTGTACCTTCAAAACCTCCTCTTTAGAATTCAATTTATTCAGATAATAAGATTTACATGTAAAGTTTTTTATTACGTAATAATCAACAGTTGAAAAACTATCTTTCGTACAGATGAAGCACAACGTCGTCTGCTTCATTGGGATGTGCGCTTCAAAATCATTTTGGGTATTGTTAGAGGGATTATTTATCTTCATCAAGATTCGGGAATGAAAATAATTCACAGCGCTCAGCAATATTTTACTCGACATTCTTATGAATCCCAAAATTTCAGACTTTGGCTTCGCTAAAACTTTGGAAGATGATCAGTCTGAAGTGGAAACTACAGTAGTTGGGAACATGTAAGTGTCAGAATAATTCATGTTCAATCTCTCATTCTTCTATTTCTAAGTTAGAGATAATGATTCTCTGTGTAATGTGTGTGTGTGTAGAGGCTACCTGGATCCAGAATATTTAGTGCGCGGGATTGCTTCGTTCACATCAGATATTTATACCTTAGGAATTGTAATCCTGGAGATTGTAAGTGGCCGGAGAATTGGCCAAATCCGTCTTGATGTAAGTACTGGAAACTAATTTACTAGTACAGATTTTACATACGAATTCACATCATAATAAACAAACGAATACCACCTCTAGCATAGTCTTTAGGCAATTATAAATTTAAATGCTATGTAAAAATAATGCCTCATTGAAATTCAGATGCAAAAAAGTTGTACTTGCCTCTATCATTTGTTCACATCAAATTCATAGTGAACCATGATTAAATATAAACCTATTGCAGATGATACAAAAGAGTTGAATATTTATTTGAAACATAGAAAAAAATTTCAAATACCTAACAGGATGATCATTAACAAGGTAAGTCATATATATGTGAGGGTGAAGATATTATTTCCCATACATGAGCTTCTATACACATGCATACACTTAAAGAAAAGATGTAAATGATAAGTATAGATTGATCATAATAAAAGGTAAGCAATATACTACGTGAGTGCGTAGAGAAATGGTATTTCATATTTGCGTTATATAATTTTCTATATGAGAGATCCTCCTATAAACATGCATACATACTTTCTTACGGATAATCTACAGGAGTGTATCCAAGTCGGTCTTTTATCGCACCTGGTAGATGAATCCATTGAGGGGGCATTTTCAGAGGAAGAAGCCCTAAGATGCATCCAAGTCAGTCTTTTGTGCATTCAACCAAATCGAAATCATCGACCAACGATATCTTCTGTGCTTAAGATGTTGCTCGGTGAAGAATTACCTCTTGAAACACAAGAGAAAGTAGTGAAAGCTGCAGCTGGTCACAAGGTAAATTTCAGATATATTTCTGCGTCCAATTCAGTGAGTGACAACTCAGAATCACCACCTCTTGCTAATGAAACTTTCCAAAAAGACGATCACAATGTCATGACAAATCCATTCAATTGGAGTGCTGCGACCTTTGAAAATGACAACACCCTGAGTCCATTATTAAATCCACTCATTGACAGTTCTTCAACCTTTGAATTTAATCACACACCGGATCCATTAACAAATCCATCTATCGATAATGACGCAACGTTTGAATACGATGACATTAACACCCCCAAATACGTTCAGTGAAAGTGATGCCAAGTGAATATATAGAGAACAATGCAAAGGGAGCCTGGTGCATAAGCCTCCAACTCTCCACCTAGTGTGCAGAAAATTGTCTTCCTTTGCACCTGGAAAGCAGATAGTATTTTTTCTTTATTATTTTTCACTGTATCATTTCATCAAACAGAATGACCGCATCAGTAAAGAATCACATGGAAACAGCCACACTATGTTCTTAAAATTTAATCAGAGATACATTAAGAAAACCATTGCTTTATTATATGGCTAATTAATTCTACCCGCCTCTGGTTGGTTGTTTCTTTTTTGTTTTTTTATTTTATTCTCCTTGGATCTTTTTGCAAAACCTCAAGCAGAAAGAATGAAAAAGTAGAATTTATTGAATAGTACATTACTTGCTTAACTCAACTCTTTTTCGAAAAACATTATATCATTGAGATTAAAAGAATTAACATATATAGCATGTTTTGTTGTCGAGAGAGTGAAGGAAATGTTAAAAGAAAAGGAATTAAGGAAAAGAGAGAGAAAGTGGTTTTCCTATGCATGTTTGACTGTCAAAATAAATTGTTTTTTGCAAGTGTTTGGTTGCCAATAGGGCTGGAAATCAAATCAAGGCATCAAGCTATTTGATATTCGATTCGAGATCATTCGATAAAATCTTGTTTGAACTTGGATCGTCATACTAATTAAATAAGCTTGAACATCATTTTGTTAGATAACTTTTGAAGTTCAGCTTGAGCTCGACTTGATATGCTAAAAATTGATACTATACATGTAAATATCAAACTACTTGATAATCTGTTCGAGCTCGTTTGATTAAAGCTCGCTTGATTCGTTGAACAATTAAACCAAACACAAGCAAATTTCAAGTTCGATAAAAATCAAATCAAACCTGAATAGTGTGTCGTTCGACACTAATTGGCTCAATTACACTCCTAGTAGTGAAGAAAGTTTAGGAAAAATATATTTCTATACACATATTTGTTTAATGAACATTTTCAAAATTATAAAAGATAATAAAATTGATGGAAAATCCAAAAGAGCTACGGGCAAAAATACCACATGTGTTTTATCTAATTGACCAAAAAAAACTCCGTGTTATTATTAATAGCAAAAATCTACATGTTTTTCTTTTATAAACAAAAAAAAAAAAAAAAAACCCTTTTCAATTCCTTCAATATTAAGTCAATAAGTCAATAGGAAGATTATTATTAATTTTTTAAGTGAGCAGAAGAGTTATTTAGAATTTTCAAAGTTAATTGGGAGATTATTATCAATTTTTAGGTGAATATGAGTATTTTTGCATTTTATATAAGGGTACAATTGTCTGGAAAATATTTACTCCGAGTTTTGAGAGGGTCTTTTGCTAATATGAAATAGCACAAGGAGATTTGTGCCAGTAAAATAACAAAAAGGGGGTTTTGCCAATTAGGCACATAGGGTATTTTTACATTTGATAACTCAATCCAAGATCAACCCTATGTCAATTTTTTCAAATTTTTTCAAGATGTTTTTTCGTCTGTTTCCGTCCAAATGGTACCAAAGTTGCAACGAAAATCTATTGTGGTATCAAATTTGCATTTTCGTGTCTAATGGTACCAAAGTTGCAATGAAAACCTATTATGTGGTATCAAATTTACATTTTCGTATATAAATATACCAAAGTTGCAAGATGACCTATCCTCAGATACCAAAAAAGTAAATTTCCCACTAATTATGTTCCAGTTTTAGCTTTGGTTTTATCTACTAATAAGCTATGAGCGGTATGTACACATAAATCAATTAATTTTTTTTAAAAGAAAAAACGGAGTAGTAAATTTTGGCAATTTTAATTTTTATGTGGGAATGTCAATATTGTTTTGGTTGGCGTACGGATTAGACAAATTTAATTTATATTTGCTTTTAAATTACTTATAATTTATTATGTCATCTTTCATAATTTATTATGGGTAAACATAATTTATTAGAATTTGATTAGACATACTCATAAAAAAGTTTATGGAAGAAAAATATGATAAAGATAAGAAATAGTAAATATGTTCTAAAAAAAAGTATGTTTATCTAGGAATATATAACAAAGTTAAAAATTTCCTAGAACTTTCCTACAATTTTCCTATCAAATCAGTAGGGAAAAAAAAATTAATGGACCCTGTGGAAAAATAAAAGCAAATTTTCCCTCACTTTCCTACCAACAAAACAAGCTATTACAAAGTTCCGTCAATAATTTTTATTTTCAGCCTTTATCAGATAAAGTTAAACTTATATATAAATAAGTTATGTATTAGAATTATAGAGGTGAAAATAAAAGGTCATAAGATACTATTTGCATATATTGATAGATAAATTATTTATTACTATCGTATTCTAATCAAAGTATATATAGGGCAACTTTTTCATGCATGGAATGTTTAAAATCATCACAACAAAACTACAAATATATTTTTTGAGTAAAACGATAAATAAAACATTATTTTAGAAATTTTATTTGATCACTAATATAGTATAAACCTTGGTCAATTAACAATTACAAAAAAAAATTGAAACTAGAACATCAACACTTTTGGTGAGATTCGAATCTAAGACTTTTAATGTTTTTAGGCCTTAGCTTTCTCATTAGGAAAGTTTAGGAGTGTTTGCTATAAATTTTGCATGGCTTGCCTCGATGTGCAATTGACTCGATGTAAAATAAAGTGAATGCGGGCGTGCCAATATTTGTGCGTGCAAACATAACGGTTAAAGGTGGACATAATGTGATGAATATGAAATATAAATCAATGTCCTGACAAGGCTGACTTCTAATCAATCGATTGTGGCGGAGTAGGCAAACTCTACCCCTTATTCTTTTTCATGCCTGCCTGGCCGCATGACTTAACAATTTATGATAACCTTTTGAAATGCCAAAACTTTATAGCCAAATCAGTGACTCGCTCGATATATTAAGGGATTTGCAGAAACATTAATTATCGAGCTGATTATCAAGCAATCTAAAACATGTAAACTTAATTTAAAACATGAATTAACAGACTATCAATATTAAGCAAAGACATACTAAAATCACTTGATGAAAACATACTTGTAAGTGAAATCAGGAGATTAAGGCCAATTACTCCAATATATTAAATAAACATAGTGTTGATGAATGAAAATACATGAAGTCTAGCCTAAACATGTTTCCTCGATTTACAAGAATGAAAGAGTATGTAAAGTTGTAATTAAACTCCTTTGTTGGCATCAGAGTGCTAAACGAGTTGATGAATCCTTTTAGCTCTTGATGAAATACTCCTACGTTGGCAGGAAGACTGCCATATGAGCTGATATGTAGTATGCACCTTGTTGACAAAAAACTAACATTGATGGCAGGTGGCTACCATCGATGGATCGCCCAACCTTGGCAGATGGCTACCAATCGGGCTCCTAACCAGCGGGTGGCCACTGGAAAGGGCATCTGTCGAGCAGGTGGCCACTCGGGAGATAGCTATCAGGCAGATGGCTACCTGTTAACTAATCCATCAAGCAGGTGGCTACTTGATGAACGGATCATGTAAATACGTGGGCACTCACATGATGGTTTGCAGCATACTACTTGCTGAAAACTAGCGGCTGTTCTGAGGCACGGCTTCGCTGATGGCGGAAGCAGCGGATAGGCTTGTACTTCAGGCGGTCATGTCCTGCGGTTGCTGAGAACTAACGGCTGATTTCGAGGAGTTGGCGTTGCTGACTAACTTACAGAAGCAGCGTTGCTGGACTTCCGATGGGCATAATGCCGGATTCAGTGAAGACAGAAGAGTTGATTGATTGATTGATTGTGCTGTGAATGTGCTAGCTTCCTGGTATTTATAGGCCTCCTGACGGACAGTTCTCCTGATGAATGTCCACTTCTTCCACCTCCCCCTTTTTTAGGCACGATCTCCACTACTTAGGCTGTTATTTGCCATGCTTATTCCTCATTCTTTTGGCAGTTAACTGGCCAAGTTCTGCCGCTCTTTCCCACTCAGCAAATTGTAACCACTTTTGAGAGATTTTAGGAGTTGGTTAACTTCTAAATCGTGTGGCTTATTGTTTTAAACCGCCTTTTAATTAAATCAACATTAATTTATTATGTTTGTGTCTGGGCCGACCATAATGGGCCTCGTTAACTAAATGGGCCATTAATTAATTATTACTTAATTACTTGATCAGGCCTTTTATTGGGTTGATTTATCTTAGGCATGTTTACCATCATGGCCTTGTTTGTCCATCGAAGTGGTGTCAACCTGATCTCTCCCTATCGGGCCATTGTTGGCCTGACAAACCCGAAAAATATTTTGGGTACAAACAAGGAGCCCTAACTATATCATCAAAACAAATGCTTTCGGACAATATTATTTTAAACTTCTCATTTAAAAATTTAAATAATAAATATTGTTTAAGTTTCGTTTTGATAGATATTCATGCCAACTCACTATTAAATATTGTGAAAATGAGGGTCTGAATCTCATTTTAGTAAGATTATATTTGGTTTGATTTAGTATACATATCTGTCAAAACGAAACTTAAACAACATTTATCATTAAAATTTTATAAAGCTCGAGTAAATTAGTGCAAAAAACATTATATGTATATATAGAATTATCAAGTTATAATCGCGCCAACTCGTGTTCGGCTTGATTATTATCAAACTCGATTCATTTAATAAATAAATTATTTAACAAGAAAATCTAATTAAGTTTAAACAATATGTTGTAAGATATTACTTTATAGTCTTTACTTTAAACGCCCCTATCTAGCTATCAACATAAAAAAAAGAACACAAGTATATGATACACTTTTCAGATGAATTTGTTATATATCATGAAAGCAAAATTGTAGAAAACGTCACAAACTAATCAGTAATTTTGGATTTTCGTCCCAAGCTATATCACTTAGTCAAATACGTCCCGTAATTTTATATTCTTTTGATATATCGTCCCACTTGCCACATGGCTGCTTACGTGTCAAGATGTGGCAAATTTTAGCATGAACAATTATACAAGATTACAGAATTCGTCCCAAACTAAATACAAATTTTGGTTTTTCGTCCCAAACTATATTAATTCGCCGAGTTTCGTCTCACAATTTGTCATTTTACATGAATTTAGTCCATTATTAAATTTTTAATTTAATGGAAATGACGATTCATCTTTTACTTTTTCAATGGACTAATGGCAATTTATCACCTGTGATATTCATAATTTTCAATTTACCCCCTGTAATTTGAAAAAAAGCAATTTACCCCCATGTGAAAATTTTAAAAAGTATTTTATCCCCTTGAACCAGAGAGTGTAACTCAATTGCATTAATTGAGAGTGGGCATGCAAAGTATTTTATAACATAGGGGGCAAATTGCTACATTTATTATAATACAAGAAGTAAATTGCCACATTTATCACAACACAAGAGGGTAAACTGCCACATTATCATAACTCATGGAGGTAAATTGAACATTATGAATATCACATGAAAGTAAATTGCCATTACCTTTTTTTTAAGAGAAAATAGTATGGATTTTTTATTTTTGAAATTCCCGTGCGCTTTTGAGAAAAAAAATCCTATCTCAGTTCAATAGGAAAAATTTGTGCATTTTTTTTTGTATTAATAAATAATAAATATTTATAATTAGTTTGGAACGGATTCTTTTTTCCCATGTCATTTCAATTACGGGACGAAAGTTGGCGTGCTGATAAAGTTTGGGACGAAAAATCAAAATTTGTAATTAGTTTGGGACGAATTCTGCAATCTTATATAATTGTTTATGCTAAAATTTGCCACGTCATGACACGTAAGCATCCATGTGGCAAGTGGGACGATATTCCAAAAGAATATAAAATTACGGGATGAATTTGACTAAGTGACATAGCTTGGGACAAAAATTCAAAATCACTAATTAGTTTGAGACCTTTTTTGCAATTTTGCCTATCATGAATTTGCAATAGAAATATGGATTGGTTCTTGTACAGTTGTACTGTAAGAACATTTAACTATTTAACATGTTTTTCAGTTTACCTAACCAAGTCTCCCTAGAAAAAGATCATTTACAGATTTTCCTTTTAATATATCTGGTCCACAAAAGACTCTTCGGTCTACATAAATAAATAGTTCAATACAATAGTATTTAAAAAAGGCGTCAAATTCATTAGCTCTTGCCATTACTTGAAAAGTATCCCTTCATGTGTATATGTAGTAAATCATTTAGTCATTCGTACAATCCTTCTTTGATTTTACACACCATAGACCATAATGCAAACCTTTCCATTTTCAATTGCCTTGCTAGTTCTCTGCTTCCTCGCTACATTTTCACTTGGCACTAATAATCGAGCTTATCTCGAACGCGATATTTCCGTAAACTGTGGCTCGACTGGCCCCTCTGCAGCATTCAATGGCAAGGAATGGATTGGTGATGCACAACCAAAATCCGCCTCTTGGCTATCGATAAAGGGCTCATCAAAGATTTCAACTCTCATCCATAAGTTGATCTCTGATGATCCTGTTCCTCACAAAACTGCACGAGTCTCTTCTTCCCGGTTCTCTTATGACTTCCATTTGAGTCCAGGTCAGAAACTTCTCCGCCTTCACTTCAATCCGAGTCCATATAAAGGTTTCAAAAAGTTCAAAGATTTATTCACCGTTGAAGCTGGACCTTTCATCCTGCTCAGTAACTTCAGCGCTTCACTAACTGCTCGAGGTCTTGGTGTTAGGACTATTACTAAGGAATTCTGTATAAGTGTTTGCTATAAATTTGACACCGATTGCCTCGATGTGCAAATGGCTCGATACGATATGTAATGAGTGCGGGCGTGCCAATGTTTGTGCGTGCAAACATAACGGTTTAAAATTGGACATATTGATATCGATGTAAACATAATTAAAATGTCCTGATAAAGACATATTGATATCCATGTAAGATGTCCTGATGAAACTGACTTCTAATCAATTGATTATGGCAGAGTAGGCAAACACTACCCTTAGTTCTTTTCCATGCCTGCCTGGCCGCATGACTTAAATAATTTATGATAACCTTTCTGATATGCCAAAGTTTCATAGCCAATCGATGGCTTACTCAGTGTATCGATGAATCAGTAAATGAGTTGACAGTCAATCAGTTTAATATGTAACTTGACTTTAAAGACATAAACTAATGCATCAATGAAAATCCGTTGACGTGAAGCATACTTTAACAAAAATCAGGAAATATGGGCCAAATACTTCTATTAATTGAATTGTAAAAGAAACATATGAGTCTTAGCCTACAATGAGTTCCCCGATTTACAAATATTACAAAGCATGCAAAAATAAACAGTCTCCTGTATTGGCATGCATCTGCCAAATGAGTTGATGATTTAAGTTCTGAAAAATACTCCTTGATTGGCAGGCAGACCCGCCAAATGAGCTGATGACATATGATAGTGCAGCTTGTTGACAGAAAGTAACATTGATGACAGAGAACCATCATCAATGGGTCGCCCAACCTTGGCAGATGGCTACCAATCGGGCTCCTGACCAACGGGTGGCCGCTGGAAAGGGCATCAATTGAGCAGATGGCTACTCAACCGATTGCTGTCAAGCAGATGGCTACTTGACAGCGGACTCATCAACCAGATGGCTACTTGACGAGGTTGCCATGTAATTACGTGGGCACTTACATGACGTTGCAGCTTGCTATTTTGCTTGATATCGAAGGGTTTCGCTCGAGACAGCTTTGCTGACGGCGGAAGTAGCTGTGCGGCTTACTTTGAGCGGCGGTGCTAGACTTCAGGCGGCCATGTCCTGCTGGTTGCTGAGGATTGACGATTGATGTCAAGGAATTGGCAGTGCTGACTGACTGACAGAAGCAGCGGATGCTGGACTTCCGGAGAGGCGTTGAGCCGATTTTCAGTGTAGACTGATTTGTTGATTGATTGAGTTGTGTGTCTGTCTGGCAGCTTCCTGATATTTATAAGCTGATGGCTGGAAAACTGACTGGCTGATGGCCTATCTCCCCACTATCTCCACTACTCTTGTTTTTCTCCACTTCCTCCACTCTTCCCACTACTTTGGAGGTGGTTTTCCTTCTTTTCTTTGCTGGATTTCGGTTTCTATGGCAGTTTTAGGAGAAAACGTGCTCTGCCAATTTGAATTTCAGTTTAATTAATGTTGGTAACTAATTAGGAGATAATTAAGGAAATTGTTTATTAAGCCAACTACTTATTTGGCCTTATCCTTATCTCCAATTTTAATTAATTATCTTAATAATTAATTAGCCAGCCCTTTTCCTCCTGGGCCGATTTCATCGACTGGGCCATGGGCCGTTCTGATTACTGGGCCGTTTTCATCGGCTGATTTATGGGCTGTTCTGGATCGGTTGGAAGTAATCGGCCCATTAATCCTTATGTGATAACTGTAATTAATTACTTAATTAATTACTTGGTTTATTGGCCTTAATTATTATTTGGGCCAATCACTAATCTTTGGCCCAATTAATTAACTAATTGGTTTAATTAATTTAATTAAACCATTATGGCCAACATAATCCCTTAGGCTCATTGGGCCTCTTTGTTCTTAACCATTGTTTGGCTTAATTAATCAATCTCGGCCCATAAATTAATTAACTCATCCATTAATTAATTTACACTTTAGCCAAACTAATTAATTATCAAATTGGGCCGTATCTCTCATTGGGCTCGTGACCTGTTTAATTTCGGTCAGATTGATTTCTGGATCAGAGTAGGTTCGATCCTGATCCAATTCACTTGGCTCTATTTATTGGGTTCGCCCATTATCACGCTATTATTCCTCGATCAATCGAGGGTGATTTTTTGGGTACAAACAATGCCCCCCGTAAGTCGTATCTGTTAAATTTTAGCTGATGATAAAATTTTATCAGATAAGACTTAGTTTTTTAAATTTTCCTCCTTTTATGGCTCGATAGGCATTAATTGAGCATGCCTTTGTATTTAAAGTTAGCCATAATTGGCTAACTCTTCAAGACATTGGCATTTATTGGGAATCTCAAGAGTCTCCCTATCCATTAATTTCTATGCCAAGTGTCCAATCCCTCTTTTCTCTCTCCTCCTTTTCGGCTATCACCCTTATCAACCGATAGGTGATTGGCCTCAAAGAGTCCAATCACCTACTTACTCTTCCCAAGAAAACCCTTTTTTCTTTAACATCTCCTTCTCACACTCAACCTCTCACTTATCTCCTCCATACCCGATTTCTCTCTCCAAAATACTCCATAACCCACCATAAATCAAGCTTTTTCTTTCAATCAAACATGGCCGGTGTACAAATCGATCGACGAGATGTACATATCTCAACCCAAGTCCTTCAAGAAATTCCTTTCGGCACCACCATCGGCCCGTTCCACTCGGCCGCCGATGTGCCTCCCGCCGCGGAGCATCCTCTCCTTTACCCTCAAGAGGCTTTGCCTTTCTCCGAAAGCCCCACTGCTTTTCAATCTACCACCCGTGGGTGGCCGTGGGCTAGTTCCATTGTTCACGCGGACTGGCTGATCTGGTGTCGGAGGGTGGAAAAAACATTTGCCCCTGTTTGGCGTCTCTGTGGGATTTACGATGCCATTCAATTTTGCAAAGTGGGTTTATCTTTGAACCTTCCCCTTATTCGAGCAGCGGTGCAGTTTTGGTGCAAAGTTGACAACACCTTTCACTTTGCTTATGGTCCGATGACTCCGACCCTTTTGGATATTTTGGCCATCAGTGGCCTCGGGCCCACCGGATGTTACGTCGACCCCCAACCATCGGCCGGAGATGATGCATTCCACTTCCCCGCGGCTGTCGATGAAAAGGGCGCTACCTTGTTGAGTTACGGCCCTATTATCGGTCGATACAAAAATCTGGCTGACACCGTCGAGGTATCTCATATTGAACATGTCCACTTTCTTACGTTATGGCTGTCGAGATATATATTATGTACTTCTGCACTGTCTGTAACCAAAGAGTACAATGCTATGGCCATTAGTCTTGCTAGGGGCGAGAAAGTGGCTTTAGGCCCTGTTGTTTTTTCCAGTTTTTGTGCGGGCATTGAGGGCTTTTTGGCGTCGAGATGTGTTTTCTTGCAGGGGCCTATCTGGTTGCTCCAGGCATGGTTATTTGCCTATTTTCCAGATTTCTGTGCATTCACCACTGCCCCCATTGATAACGAAATATACGCCAGTTTTGTGGCTCGGCAAACACTACAACCCCTCAACTTTTATTACTTCTTCTCCCGTTTTTACAACAAGGTCAAAGGCCCCGAGCCTAATTTTCTGGTTTTTTGCTCTCCTATGCTATCGGTCTACTCCCCATCGATGTCAGCAGACGCTCAAAGGGATTATCAGAAGATGTGGGCCAGTTTCTTGACGTCAAGGGATATCCCTGCTGGTTTAAAGGTTACTGGGGCCAAGGAAGCCACGGAGCGGAAGCCTCTTAAATGTTCCGTTCGTTTTTATCCTGCTCACTACGTGGCTCGACATTTTGGCCTTGTGCAGATGATCCCTCGATTTGGCATGTCCCTTGCTGACAGAAATGTCAATTTTGTTGAGTTGCAGGATATGGATAGCTTTGATGAGTTGCGGAGGTGTTGGCGCACGGCTCGCGATGCTTTCGTCTTCAGGATGTACAACCCCAGTTCTGCCAGCTCTCCCGATTTCATCAAGTGGTGGGATAGCTACCTTGTTCTCACTCGCCCAGACACTTTTCATGTTGCTGCAGCCAAGTTCACTGTGTCTAATCACCCTGAAATCATTTCCTGTGATGGCCCGTTCCTTGAGCCATCTGCTGCTGCCCTTGTCAAGGCGTCCAAGAAAGGTAAATTGGCTATCATTTCTCGATTTGAAAAATTTTACAATGTGACTTGGGACCTTGATAATAGAGATAGAGTGTTTGAGGAAGCCGCCGTTAATTTTGAGCTGTTGAAAAACGATAGAATAGTAGGGCCAGGTTGGCTCATTCTAAGTTAGCCAAAAAACGAGGGGGTCCTGGTGAAGTTCCTCCTTGGTATACATTTTATAAACCCCTCGGCCCCTCTCTTCCATTGCTCCCTGATTTTGTCGAGCCATTTGGGTTTGTGGCTCCGGCTTCCGTCTCTATTACGGGTGCTAGTCGTATTTATCAGTCTAAGTCACAAGTTTCCTTTACGGGGTACCATGCTGATGACCCTCAAACCATGTCCACGATTTACCTTTTGTGTGAGTACAAGGATGGGGGCACCATTGCCCTTGATCAACCAGGTAGACTCCTTTGTTTTTGTTTATTGATTATTGTTGCAAACTAACATGTTCGTCTCTTTGCAGGAAAGAAACCGTCGGCCTCTCAGGCTGGAAAAAAGAAGGCTGTCAAGGAGCCTGTTATACCCTTTGTTGTTCCCCTTCAGATAGTCAGTCCACAGGCCTCTTCCCCCACTGTCTCTCAGTCGATTCAGGAGTCTGAAGCTCACTCTTCCGCTGACAAGGTAACTGATCCCCTTGTCCTGTATGTCCGACGTTCTCGTCGGCTCTTTCATCAACGAGGTGGCACTAGTGCCATAATCGTGAGCAGTTCTGACGAGGAGGTAGTCCCCATTAACTTACTTTGTTTTCTTTTTGAACTTACCTTGATATTCTTCCTTTTCTGCCAGGAGGTGAGCTCGAAAGGCAAGCGTCGAGCTACCAAAGTTGATCCTCCGCCCCGCAAAAAGGTTAGGACATTGGCTGTCAGCTCATCTGATAGTGAAGATGATGGGGAGAGATTCCAACGAGTGGAGGTTCCAACCCCTCGATCTCCCAGGATTATTCCAGAAAATCCTCCCGTTGACACCACTGTTGGTGGAGGATCAGGGGAGACGGCCTTCCAACATCCCAAGCCTGTCCTCCCGCCACAGACTGTTCCTGTTATAGTTACTCCTGTTTCTGCTCCCCCTCCTTTGAATGTGGTTAGTCTTACCATTGCTTTGTTTTTTATCTCCCTGTTCCATTTGCATGGCACTTATCCTGTTTTGTTTTAATTTTCAGACTCCTCCATCTGGTCAGGCCATGGACAGCTCCCACAGGCTAGCTCAAGCATTGGCTCGATTTGCCAGCACTCGTGCTCTATCCTTGCAGAGTTCATCCTCTCAATCCCAATCGACTGCTTCAGAGTCATCGAGCCATGCTCTGTTCTCCCCTGCTGAAATTGCTCATCTCAAAGGGTTGTTGTCAAACTATCAGAGTCAGCCATTGGATGTCCTGATGATCAACATGGGACCATCCCTTGATGAATTGATGAGCAAGCTGTCCCCTGCCAAGCTCGCACGTGACAAGGTGGCCTTTTACTCCGATTTTGCGCAACAGTTTAGCCAAATGAGGAGTGAATTCAAGGACAATGATCGGGCCATCAAGGCAAGAGCTTCTTATGAGTCTCCTCTTGGGACCCTTCTCTCCAAGTTTGAAGAGCTCTACGCCCAAGGATCCAGCCTCAGTGATTCACTTACCAATCTGAAAGGCTCGGAGGCTGATTTGGTTGCTGCCATCGAGGAGCTTCAAAGGCAGTTGGATGTTGTTCGAGGCAAGATCACGACAGCTTCCGCAGAGGCCGAATCCATTACTGACCAGTTGGCCAACACAGATGCCTTGATCGCCGAAGCCAAAACTGCTGAAGATCAAGTGGTTGCTCAAGCAGCGGCTGCTGCAGCTGATCAGGCCAGAATTGAAACGGCCCTCAAGGGGTTCCTTGGCCGATTCACACATGATTTCCTTCAGTAGATGTTAGTCTTCTGGCCTGCGAGCCATTGATTTTGGCAAGTGTGCCAAGTAATGTTAGGATTTTGCTTTTGTTATGGCCTGACGGCCAAGGACTTCTCTTATCTCCTGTTTTCGTAGATGTAATGGCCTGATGGCCACAGACTATTTTCCTTTCCTTAGTAGATTTTATTTTGGCTTGGTCTATCGCATGTTTTTCTTTAAAACTGAAACCAAATCCAACTAAGTACCAGAGATTTGCAGCCCAAAAACTAATTTTGCAAGGAAGAACAAACTTTCTTGTCAACAAGACTTAGTTAAAATCAAATCAACCTAGTTGACAGTAAAAAATGCATTTCTGCAATAACTTGATATCAGGGAAAACAAAGACTTAATTAAAAAACGAAGTACTTAGACGAAATTTTTAGAAGTAAATGCAGCAACTAACTAACTTTAAAAAACTTAGTCTAACAAAACAGAAAGGGAAATAAAAACAAGACTAAAAATAAACCTAACTTAATATTTACAAAGGTATCGGCGCACTAAAGTGCTCTTGGCGCCGTTCAATTTCCAACTCCAAGGCTCGCTGATGCTCCAGACACATTGTTTCCCAGAGGGTTGGTCTGACCTTTTTCAAGTATCTTCCATTGATGGGGTCTCTGCAAAGATCCCCGTTTGGCTTTTTCAGTATATAACCTCCTCCTCGAGTTATCGAGAAGACTTCATATGGCCCTTGCCATGTTGCACTCCATTTGCCATACTTTTTCTCACGCTGATGAAGTGGCAAAACCGTTCTCCAGACCAAGTCCCCGACGTCAAAGTGTTTCCTGCGTATCTTTTTATCGTAGCAACGGGCAATCAGCCTCTTTTGTGCCTCGATTTTATCCAACGCGGCAACTCTGACTTCGTCCAGTTCGTCAAGCTCCTGGAGCATACTTTCAGTGTATTCTTCGGGTGTCAGCTCATTTTGTTGCATCACCCGAAGCGATCGGACGTTTATTTCCATCGGTAGTACGGCATCCTGTCCATAAGTTAATTTATATGGAGTAGTGCCTGTACTTGTTCTCTTGCTGGTCCGATAAGCCCATAGTGCCTCTGACAACATCAGGTGCCATGCTCTTGGGTTTTCCTCGATCATCTTTGAAATGATGTCCTTGAGGACTCGATTTGAGGCTTCAGCTTGGCCATTCCCTTGTGCATAATAAGGTGTTGAATGGACCAACTCAAAACCCATTGATCTGGCAAACTCCTTGATCTCTTGACCAACAAACATTAACCCCCTGTCAGTGACAATGGTTTGTGGCAGGCCAAACCTATGTATGATTAAGTCCTTGATGAACTTCATCACTTCGGCCTGATTGGCCTGCTTGAGTGGTTTGGCCTCTACCCACTTGGTGAAATAATCTGTGGCCACAATGATGTATCGATGGTGTTTGGATGACGATGGATGTATCTCCCCGATTATATCGATGGCCCAACATCTGAAAGGCCATGGCTTGATTACCATGTTCATCTCCTCGATAGGGATCCTCTGGACTACTCCAAATCGTTGGCATTTTTCACACCCCTTTGCCAATTGAACGCAATCTCCCACCATCTTTGGCCAGTAATAACCATATCGGCGCAATAGCCATGCTAGCTTGTGCCCGTTTTGATGGGCGCCACAAATTCCTTCATGGGCTTCCATCATAATTCTCATGGCTTCCTGTTGATCAACGCACAACAACAATACACCGTCATGGCCTTTTCTGAACAATTGATCTCCCATCAGGACATAATTGACGGCCCTGAGCCTTGTCTGTCGAGAGGATTTATCAGACGGATTAGCCAGATATTTTCTGATCGGCTCTCTCCAGTCATCGGGATCCTGAAACACACTTAGGACAGTTAGAATATTATCCCGATACATATATGATGGACAGTGTCTTCTCCTGACGACGTAGTGAGATTCATCGACGTCATCAGGAAGATCAACACCAGTCGCCAATTGGGCCAAACTGTTGGCCTCACTGTTATGTCCCCTTGTTATATGATAACAAGTGACATCAGCAAATTCTGAAAGTAAAGACATTGCCGTCAAGTAATATTTGTCAAGAGTAGGATTTCGGCATTTATATGTACCTTGAATTTGCCTGATAACCAACTGTGAGTCCCCGATGATGGTAATGGATTTGACATGTAGCTCCCTCAGCATTTCTAGTCCAATAATTAAGGCTTCGTATTCGGCCTGATTATTGGTACATTCAAAATCAAATTGTATTGATAGCTTAGTTTTAACATCAGATGGTGAAATCAAAACAATACCTGCCCCACACAGCCTATCGGTTCTTGACCCATCAAAAGCCAGTGTCCACGGCTTGATCTCCACTGTCATCAAGTCCAGTTCTTTCAGAACGGTCTGATCTATGTCAATGCATGGATGGTCAACCAAGAAATCAGCCAATACCTGGCCTTTGACTGCTTTTTGCGGTACATACTGCAATTGATACTCCATCAGTTGGATAGCCCATCGGCCGATCCTTCCTCTCATTACAGGTTTAGCTATCATATACTTAATAATATCAATACTAGAAATTACTAATACCTTGACAGGCAGCATATAATGACGTAACTTTTTGCAAGAGAAAAACAGTGCAAGACATACCTTTTCTATCGGGGTATACCTCTGTTCCGTTTCTGACAGATGCCTGCTCAAGTAGTATATGGCTCGTTCAAATCCATTCTCATCGTCTTGTGCTAAAAATCCACCGACGGTGTCTTCTGTGGCAGATATATACAATTTCAAGGGTTTCCCCTTGACTGGCGGCATCATTACAGGCGGCGTAGTCAGTTTGTCTTTTATCTCTTGAAACGCCTGCTAATGTTCCGTTTGCCAGCAAAATTCCTCTTTGTCCTTCAGCTTTAACAAAGGTGAGAAGACCTTTGTTTTTCCAGCCAAGTTTGATATGAACCTCCTTAGAAAGTTGACCTTGCCGAGAAATTGTTGTAATTCCTTCTTCGTTGATGGAGGTTTGGCTGTCAGGATAGCTTTGGACTTGTTCTTGTCGATCTCAATCCCCTTGCGATGCACTAAGAAGCCAAGAAAATTGGCTGATGCAACTGCAAAAACACATTTCAAGGGATTAAGTTTCAGTTTGTGTTTTCTCATTTTGGCAAATGACTTCGCCAAATGTGCCAAATGTTCTTCATAACTTGCTGATTTGATCACAATGTCATCGATGTAAATTTTGACAAAGTCATCGATGTACTCACTGAAGATGCAGTTCATGGCCCGTTGATAAGTGGCTCCAGCGTTTTTTAGTCCGAATGGCATCACTTTCCATTGGAAGGTGCCTAGTCCCCCTGGACATTGGAAAGCCAACTTTGGTACGTCGTCCACGGCCACAAATATCTGATTATAGCCTGCACTTCCGTCGACGGCAGTCAAAAACATATTTCCAGCGGCAGCATCGATCAGCATGTCTGCCATCGGCATCGGATATTCATCCTTCGGAGATGCGAGATTTAGATCCCTGAAATCAATGCATATCCTGATCTTCCCGTTTTTCTTCATTACGGGCACCACATTGGCTACCCACTCTGGATATCGGGCCACTTCGATGAAACTGGCCTTCAACAACTTCTCGATTTCCTCCCTGATCAGCTGACAGACTTCCACTGACATCCGTCTCAGAGGCTGTTTTCGAGGTAAATATCCTTCAAGTATTGGAATTCGATGTTCAACCAATTCCCTGCTTAGTCCTGGCATCTCGTCGTAATTCCAGGCGAAATCCTTGTATTCTTTCAATACTTGAATCAATCGTTCTTTTTGGCCATCATCCAGCAATGCGCTGATGTATGTTGGCCTATGATCTTCTTCGGTGCCCAACTCAATCTCGATGACAGGATCTTGCACTTGAATTTTTATGTCATCAAGCTTGGCTGGCGCCATTCCTAGCTCCTCTAATTGAATTTCGTCGCCATCTGATATTGGCGTTTCTTCCTCAAAGATAAGATCGCCTGTATAACATTCGGCCACATAGGCCCGAAACTTTCGAATCAGATCGGCACATGCTTTCTGCTCTGGGCCGATGACAACGATCTCATCAATCTCCAGTTGCTCGGCCTTATCGGCTGATGGTTCCTTATCATCAGTGTAACTCATAAGGACTGATTGTTCTGTTCTTGCGGCCCCTCTTCCTTGACGTTGTAGGGCCGACTTAACTCCTTAGCGAGACAAGTCATTTCGAGCTGAGTTAGTTTTTTGCTCGATGTGACTTCCATAGGTCGTCCATATTTGTCCTGTCCGACAAATCGATAAGGTCCCACATCCTCTCGATAATATGCCGCCTCGACGGCATTGATTTTTGCAGTAAATGGCCTGTTGTCGGCCATTATGATTTCTGGTTCAGTGGCGTCCCCCCAGATCAGTAGACATTGATGAAGAGAAGACGGCACACATAAAGCGGAGTGGATCTAGTCCCTCCCCAACAATGCATTGTAAGATGTGGCAGCATCTACCACGAAGAAAGCAATCTTCAGACTAGTCTTTCCAATCTTTACCTCGACAGGTAAGATTCCTAATGTATCAGCCTTTCCTCCAGTAAAGTTGCTGACGATCACCCTTGTTTCCATCAGGTCTTCACTGACCTTGCCTAACTTGTACATAGTAGATGCTGGCATTACATTGACAGCTGCCCCGTTATCGACCAGCATTCTGTCGATGGGCTTCCCGTCGATATGTCCTGATATATACAATGGCCTGATGTGTCTGGCCATAAATGAAGGTGGTTTCTGGAAAATATTTTCTACCTTCTTGTCCCAATCGGTCTCCTTTTCGTCATCGACCGATAATGTTCCCAAATCCTCTGCCATCTGTACAACTGGCATTCCTTCGTCCCAGACTCCATCAGTGAAGTATTCCAGTTCCTCGTCGATGACATCGACGAGTTCAGAACCTACTGCATTACATTGCATCACTGCCGAGCCGACTGACGGCTGGCTGGTTCCACTTCCTTCGTCCTCTTTTGCTTTTTCATCAACTGCTTTTTCCTTGACTGCTTGGCCAGATTCGGCCTCATCTTTCTTACCATCGTTCTCGCCATAGATTTTGGCGAATTTCCCCCTAAGGTCATTTTCGTCCTCTTCCAACTCTTTCTCTAAATCAATTGTGCCATATTTGGCTTTCCCTGGTGATTGCCATGGGAGATCAGTTCCCTGTTCGGCCTCCTTGGCCTCTTTGACCTCTCTGGCCTCTTGTCTAGGTTTCATTTCCACATTACGTGGCTTTGTCGTTCGCTGTTTCATCGGGGCCTTTCCTTTGACTGCCTCGATTTCTTTCCTTTGACGTAAGTAACGACGATACTATGTTCTGGGCATCTGATCGACCCTTTGATTACCGGGGAATTTCGGATGCCTTACGGGTACCCATCTCCCTACTTGAGTATTCGCGGGAGTATGGACAGTTCGCGGCCTAAACTGACCAGGCAATGTTGCTTTGATCGACGGCCCATAGGTCCTGTCTCTGTGGTAGGCGGTTGATCTGACCTGCCTAACTGGTGATCTGTCAGGTGATCTTTCCCTGATCCTGTTGCTACGACTAGTGCCCTCCTGCGGCTGTCGAGGCATTTTAGGTACGGCCTGATCTCTACGGGGTTCCACTGTCGGTGGAGTTGCTTGCATTGGCAGAGGTGTTGGCACTGGAGATGGTGCCATCACCTGATACTGTGGCATCACTTGATGCTGTGGCTGTGGCATCACCTGATAAGGGTATGCTCCTTGTGCAGTGTTTAGCCAAGATATGTACTGGCCATAAATGTTTGGGTTCACAAACAATGGTACTGTTGCCAAGTCAGCATGGCATCTGGCACATAATCCCATTTGCATACTCATCGCGGAGGGTAAGTGACTTGAATCCCCTTCCGCATACTGTTCTCCTGCCGTATTTGTAACCCCTACCATGTTTATCCCCACTTCGTTCTGTTGGAAGGGATTAGTATCAACCGTCATCGGTTTAGTAATTTTCCAATCTGGGGCAAATCTCAAAATGCCTTTATCAAGGTGATCTTGTACCATCCACCTGAAAACAAGACATTCATTCGTAGAGTGAGTCCATACGTCGTGATATTTGCAATAAGTCTTACCTGCAATTTTCATTGGAGATGGTATCACATGATCCCCTTTTAGCCTGAGGATCTTGTCGGCCAACAGTTGATCAAAGATGGCCTCGGTCTTGGAGACATCAAATGAATAGCGTCTTTCGCGGTCTGTTTTGTATTCAGCATCTCTCCTTACCAAGTTATTTGGCACTTTGATAGCTGGTTGAGGCTCTTTTGGTTTTGCAAGAGCCTGACAGACAGTGTTCTTTGGACAGACCACTTCAGCTAACCCGATTTCAATACCTGTCTGCTCCATCGACCTATTCAATGGCTCCTCGCTAGAGTCAGCCATTCCTACTTGGTGGTAGTTTCCTCTGGGCTGTCGCCTGTTTTCATCCCTTAGGACCCTTTCATACCGGACCGCATGATCGGTCAGTTCAAACAAATCTTCATGATATTAGGCCATCATGATTTTCCTCAATTCAAAATGCATGCCATGGATGGCAATCTTGATACATTCTTTCTCTGGCAGAGGTATGGCACAGAAGCCTCTGGCCCTGATGAACGCTTTCATGTATTCCTCTACTGTCTGCCCCGTCAGCTGCTTCATGTTGGATAGCTCGATGACAGACACTTCAAGCGGGGCTTGATAGTGGTTCATCACAAACACCTTTTCCATGGATGGCCAATCAGGGACCGATCCTGGTTTCAGGTTAGCGTACCAGTGGAATGCCATGCCGGTGAGTGAGTTAGGAAACAATTTTAACTTCAGCTCGTTGCTTAAGTTGCCACATTCCAGAGAAAATCGAGCCAGATGCTCGGTGGCAGATTGAGACCCTTCTCCTGAAAACAGAGTGAAGTTGGGTGCCCTGTAGTTCATCGGGAATGGCACCTGATCAATGTACTCTGGATGGGGTTTATTATACCTTGATGCCCTATTCCCTTGTCTCCTCACGAACATTTCTTGAGCCTGATTCATCGTCAACAGGTCGTCCTGACCTTCCATGGCTCGATTTGTTCTTTCATAGGCCGATGAGATGGCCTGATGTCCTTCTGGGCCATATCCCATGGCCTCTGATCGTTCCTCTTCCGATTTGCCCCCCGAGTCTGGGCGTTGATACCTGGCCTTGGAGGTACTTCCTTTCTTGTCAAGGACATTAGCTTGTCCGTTGCCCTGTTTGTAGGGCGTTTCATCCCTTGATCCACTTCCCCCGATATGTATCGCGGGTCCCTTGCCTTTGTCAACAGAGCTTTTGGGCGGCCCTGTCCAGGCCTGCGATTGTATCCCGTTGGCAAGGATATTGATGCTCTCAGCGAGCATAGCCATTTTCGATTCCAGATGCATCAGGGAAGAATTTACGATATTGTTGGCTTCGGTATTGGCCTGACTGGCTGCAGTGGCCGAGCCTAGCATGTTTTCAAACTTACTGACAACATTTGACCATTCTACCTGTTTGGCCTCAAGGTCCTTAGTGAAGTTGCGGACCTCCGTTGTCAGTTCCTCGATCTTGTCAGTCCCTTCCATAGTTAGCGGGACAGTGGATAGATTTTCCAAAGAGTGCGTTAGATCAGAGCGTGTCCTCGTCAAGCTAGATCGAGTCTTTCGCGTTATCTGTGGTATCATCTGACAACAGCAAGAAATTAATCGTTAAGCATCAACTGATTGACTGTTTTGGCAAAAAGATTATCAAGTCCCACTGGGCGTGCCAAAATATTGTTTGCTATAAATTTGACACCGATTGCCTCGATGTGCAAATGGCTCGATACGATATGTAATGAGTGCGGGCGTGCCAATGTTTGTGCGTGCAAACATAACGGTTTAAAATTGGACATATTGATATCGATGTAAACATAATTAAAATGTCCTGATAAAGACATATTGATATCCATGTAAGATGTCCTGATGAAACTGACTTCTAATCAATTGATTATGGCAGAGTAGGCAAACACTACCCTTAGTTCTTTTCCATGCCTGCCTGGCCGCATGACTTAAATAATTTATGATAACCTTTCTGATATGCCAAAGTTTCACAGCCAATCGATGGCTTACTCAGTGTATCGATGAATCAGTAAATGAGTTGACAGTCAATCAGTTTAATATGTAACTTGACTTTAAAGACATAAACTAATGCATCAATGAAAATCCGTTGACGTGAAGCATACTTTAACAAAAATCAGGAAATATGGGCCAAATACTTCTATTAATTGAATTGTAAAAGAAACATATGCGTCTTAGCCTACAATGAGTTCCCCGATTTACAAATATTACAAAGCATGCAAAAATAAACAGTCTCCTGTATTGGCATGCATCTGCCAAATGAGTTGATGATTTAAGTTCTGAAAAATACTCCTTGATTGGCAGGCAGACCCGCCAAATGAGCTGATGACATATGATAGTGCAGCTTGTTGACAGAAAGTAACATTGATGACAGAGAACCATCATCAATGGGTCGCCCAACCTTGGCAGATGGCTACCAATCGGGCTCCTGACCAACGGGTGGCCGCTGGAAAGGGCATCAATTGAGCAGATGGCTACTCAACCGATTGCTGTCAAGCAGATGGCTACTTGACAGCGGACTCATCAACCAGATGGCTACTTGACGAGGTTGCCATGTAATTACGTGGGCACTTACATGACGTTGCAGCTTGCTATTTTGCTTGATATCGAAGGGTTTCGCTCGAGACAGCTTTGCTGACGGCGGAAGTAGCTGTGCGGCTTACTTTGAGCGGCGGTGCTAGACTTCAGGCGGCCATGTCCTGCTGGTTGCTGAGGATTGACGATTGATGTCAAGGAATTGGCAGTGCTGACTGACTGACAGAAGCAGCGGATGCTGGACTTCCGGAGAGGCGTTGAGCCGATTTTCAGTGTAGACTGATTTGTTGATTGATTGAGTTGTGTGTCTGTCTGGCAGCTTCCTGATATTTATAAGCTGATGGCTGGAAAACTGACTGGCTGATGGCCTATCTCCCCACTATCTCCACTACTCTTGTTTTTCTCCACTTCCTCCACTCTTCCCACTACTTTGGAGGTGGTTTTCCTTCTTTTCTTTGCTGGATTTCGGTTTCTATGGCAGTTTTAGGAGAAAACGTGCTCTGCCAATTTGAATTTCAGTTTAATTAATGTTGGTAACTAATTAGGAGATAATTAAGGAAATTGTTTATTAAGCCAACTACTTATTTGGCCTTATCCTTATCTCCAATTTTAATTAATTATCTTAATAATTAATTAGCCAGCCCTTTTCCTCCTGGGCCGATTTCATCGGCTGGGCCATGGGCCGTTCTGATTACTGGGCCGTTTTCATCGGCTGATTTATGGGCTGTTCTGGATCGGTTGGAAGTAATCGGCCCATTAATCCTTATGTGATAACTATAATTAATTACTTAATTAATTACTTGGTTTATTGGCCTTAATTATTATTTGGGCCAATCACTAATCTTTGGCCCAATTAATTAACTAATTGGTTTAACTAATTTAATTAAACCATTATGGCCAACATAATCCCTTAGGCTCATTGGGCCTCTTTGTTCTTAACCATTGTTTGGCTTAATTAATCAATCTCGGCCCATAAATTAATTAAATTATCCATTAATTAATTTACACTTTAGCCAAACTAATTAATTATAAAATTGGGCCGTATCTCTCATTGGGCTCGTGACCTGTTTAATTTCGGTCAGATTGATTTCTGGATCAGAGTAGGTTCGATCCTGATCCAATTCACTTGGCTCTATTTATTGGGTTCGGCCCATTATCACGCTATTATTCCTCGATCAATCGAGGGTGATTTTTTGGGTACAAACAATAAGCATAGAAGAAAACCAACCACTGAATATAGTTTTCTCTCCTGCAATTAGTTCACCACAAGATAGAACATATGCTTTCATAAATGGCATTGAGATAATCTCAGTTCCAGAGGGTCTTACTTATTTTCGCGGTGGTGATCTTGGAGCCCAAGTGGTTGGCCGTAAGTCTAAGGTCTACATAGATAACAACACTGCACTTGAAATAATACATCGATTAAATGTTAAGCGAGATTCTGTTTCTTTAGGAGATGAGTTTGATATGTTAGGAATCCAGGCAACAGTTTTAAAACAAAAAGCAAATGAGATAAAAAATCTTACCTGGAAAAGATCTGTTGATGTCGGCTTCAGATACTTGGTTAGGATTCATTTCTGTGAGCTAGGACTAAAGATGGCAGAGACTAGAAATGTGATGTTCAAAGTCATTGTTAATGAAATGATAGTTGATTCAGAGATTGACTTAATCAAAGAAAGGAATGAGAATGGTTACCTCTGGTATAGGGATTATTTGGTGGTAATGAAGGGGCGGAAAAAAGAGGGCCAACGAGATCTTTTGATTTCCCTGCAGTCGGATAATGAATTCATGGATAGATATGGACCCTTTAAAGGATTTGAAATATTCAAGTTGAGCAACCCAGATAATAGTCTTGCCAGTCCAAATCCCTTGCCACCAGTAATGGCAGTAAGAGATTTGCCATCTTGGATTACCCGAGATTTACTATCACTTCTGGGTCGCAGAAATGTAATTGCAACTGTTGCAGTAACCATAATCTCTATCGTAAGCATAATGGTTCATGAGTGGCGAAAAATTTGGGATGCTAATCTTACAGAGGAAGAAACTAAGCCATCAGCCAGGGCTGAACGACACTGTCGACGTTTTTCCCTGGCTGAGATCCGATCAGCCACCCAAAACTTCAGCAATGCATTTTTCATTGGAAAGGGGGGATTTGGTATAGTCTACAAGGGGCTGATTGATAATGGGCGAGAGACTGTCGCCATTAAGAGGTTAAAATCAAGCTCAAGGCAAGGAAAACGTGAGTTTTGGACAGAGATTGAAACACTTTCTGAGCTCCGACATAATAATCTCGTCTCGCTGATTGGATACTGCAATGAGTACAGAGAAATGATTCTTGTTTATGACTACATGACATGTGGAACATTAGCTGACCACCTCTACAAACATGCAAGGGACAGTGATAAGGATTCTTCTCTCACCTGGAAGCAGCGTCTTAATATATGTATCGGAGCTGGTCGAGGCTTAGACTATCTTCACACGGGCCATGGAATCATACACCGCGATGTGAAGTCATCAAACATCCTGCTAGATGAAAATTTCATATCAAAGGTTTCAGATTTTGGTTTGGCCAAACCTGAAGATAGAAACAAGTTACAAAGCCATGTTAGCACGAAAGTAAAGGGCACACATGGGTACATTGATCCATATTACGTTAGATTCAGTAAATTAACAACAAAAAGTGACACATATGCCTTTGGTGTGGTTTTGTTGGAAGTATTGTGTGGGAGACCAGCAATGGATCGGAGGCTTGGAGAGGATGAGTGTTTCATAACCAAGTGGGCTCAGAATAGAATTAATAAGGGAGAGGTTGAGCAGATTGTAGATTCAAGTCTGATAGGAGAAATCTCAGCAAATAGCCTGAAGGTATTTGTTGGGATTGCTGAAAGCTGTTTACACGATGAACCAAAGAAACGGCCAGCAATGGCTCAAGTTGTGCTACAACTTGAGTTAGCACTTGAGCAGCAGGAGAGCAGAAAAGTTGCCATACCAAATCAGATTACAAATGTTGCTGAGGAGACTACCTTGCCTGTTAGCCCTGAGCAACCAACAGTACCATCCTCAGAATCGATAGAACGAGGTAAAAACCAAAGGGTCAACACTGAGCCTCCTCCTGCAAATAAAGATGGGAGAAAACCCAAAATGTATAAGTCGTCGTGGTTTTGGGTATGGGATGCACTTTGGAAAAGGGGAAAAGTATCCAGGAACGAAGAAATAGTTCGCAACTCCTTGTCAGGTATATATTCATATTACCACAATGAATTTAAAAAAAAACATTTACATCAATGTCTAATATGTATGAGAATCGCTTTTGTGGCCTCTAACTTAAACTTGAATGTAGCTAAGCTCAAGCATATTCAATTTTTTGTCAAGCCTAAACATCAATGCACAACTAGGGTATGGCATTTATATAATGAAATTATGTTGCAAAAATTTATGAAGCAGGCTCAAAATTGCCAGAGTATGATTTTGCCGCTATTGCAGCTGCCACCAATCAATTCTCCCATTCAAATAAGATTGGACAAGGTGGATATGGTCCTGTATATAAGGTGACTTTATCTAGGCTGACTTTTCTTTTCTTTTTTCTTCATCTTAAAGGATAAGGTCGTGAAGTTAATGTTACCAATGATCTGTTGTTGCTTTGTGTAGGGTGTGTTTCCTACAGGTCAAATAGTTGCAGTTAAAAGGCTTTCTCAAACTGCAAGGCAAGGCATAAAAGAGTTCAGACGTGAGATTTTTTCAATTTCTAATCTTCAGCATCACAACATCATTAAACTTCTTGGATACTGCATCCACAGAGAACCATTGCTTGTATATGAGTTCATGGAAAATGGAAGTTTAAATACTCATATATATGGTTGGTAACTTTTAACCTCCTCTTTAAGTTTCAATTAATTCAGATAAAAAAAATTACATGTAATTTTCAATTCCTTTATTTCGTAATACTCATCAGTAGGAAAAACTACCTTTTATATAGATGAAGTACAACGTCGTCTGCTTCATTGGGATATGCGCTTCAAAATCATTATGGGTATTGTCAGAGGGATTAGTTATCTTCATCAAGATTCAGGAATGAAGATAATTCACAGAGGTATACAAACCAGCAATATTTTACTCGACATTCAGATGAACCCTATAATTTCAGACTTTGGCCTCGCTACGACTTTGGAAGATGATCAGTCTGTTGTGGAAACTAGAGTAGTTGGGACCATGTAAGTATCAGAATCTATTTCATGTTCAATCTCTCATTCTTCTATTTTTAAGTCAGAAATAATGATTCTTTGTGTAATGTGTGTGTGCAGGGGCTACCTGGCTCCAGAATATTGTTTGTACGGGACTGCTTCAGTCATGTCAGATATTTATAGCCTAGGAATTCTAGTCCTGGAGATTGTGAGTGGCCGGAGATTTATGGATTGGATACAGAGCCATGACCAAACCCTTTTTGAACATGTAAGTAATGGAAGCTAATTAACTAGGACATATTTTACGTAGGGATTCATATCATAATAAACAAATGAATACCATCCCTATCATTTGTTTACATCAAAACCTACTGAAAATGATACAAAAGAATTGAATAATTTTTGGAAACGACACGATTTATTGTTGCAAAACATAAGGGCAGTGAGACAAATATCAATTCTTGAGCTTCAGTGTGTCAGAAAACCGAACTGGCTAAGCATGAAGTTTTCACATAAATATAAAAAAAAATTGAAGTAAGTGAAAGTAAAAAGTTCTTCCAATACCTACAGGATGACATGAAAAAGGTAAGTCATATAAAAATGAGGGTGAATTATGGTGTTTGTTTATTATTTCCCGTACATTAGCAAATATACACTTAAAGAACAGATGTAAACGATTATAAAAAAAAAAGAATAGACTGATCATAAAAAAAAAAGGTAAGCAATATATGTGAGTGCGTATGGATATGGTATTTGAGTTATATATTTCTATACAAGAGCTCCTATACACATGCATACATACTTAAACTTTCTTACTGATAATCTACAGGCGTGGAAGCTATGGGTTGAAGAGAATATATTGCACCTGGTAGATGAATCCATTGAGGGGGCATTTTCAGAGGAAGAAGCCCTAAGATGCATCCAAGTCAGTCTTTTATGCATTCAACCAAATCGACATCATCGACCAACGATATCTTCTGTGCTTAAGATGTTGCTTGGTGAAGAATTACCTCTTGAAACACAAGAGAAAGTAGTGAAAGCTGCAGCTGCTCACAAGGTAAATTTCAGTTATATTTCTGCGTCCAATTCAGCGAGTGACGATCACAATGTCATGACAAATTCATTCAGTGGGAGTGCTGCGACCTTCGAAAAAGACAACACCGGATCCATTATTGAATCCACTCATTGAGAGTGCTGCAACCTTTGAATCTAATCACACACCGGATCCATTAACAAATCCATCCATTGATCATAATGATGCAATGTTTGAATACGATGACATTAACACCCCCAAATCCGCCTAGTGTGCAGAAAATTGTCTTCCTTTGCACCTGGAAGCAGATAGTATTTTTTCTTTATTGCCTACTAAATTTTTTTTCAGTGTATCATTTCGTCAAACAGAATGACCGCATTAGTAAAGCAACCACATAGAAACATGCATACTATGTTCTCAAAATTTAATCAGAAAATTCATTAAGAAAACCATTGCTTTATGATAAGGCTTATTAATTCTGCCCGTCTTTGGTCAATGTTTCTTCTTCTTTTTCAAAATTTTATTCTTGGATCTTTTTGCAAAACCTGAAGCAAAAAGAACGAAAAAAAGGTAGAATTTATTGAATAGTACATTACTTGCTTAAGCTTAACATTGTAGCATCCAGATTAAATTAAACTGAATTTAAGAGGAAAGATGCATTTACATATATTGTTCAGTGGAGTGCAGCCACATCCCCATATAGTAATAAAAAAGGCATTGGGCCTGCAACTGTGGCGTTAGTAGAGAATGAATTTAAAAAATTGATATCATAAAAAATAAATTTATTATTTTCTTATTGTTATTTTTATTTGATTCAATTTTGTCACCTATTTTGGCTAATGTAAGAATACCCACTATAGATTGCCTAATTGGTAAAAATCTCCTCCTGTTATTTTACTAGCAAAAAATTTATATGGGCTATTTTTATTAGCAAAAGACCCCCTCACAAGTAAGATGGAAACAATATTTTGCTGAAAAAATTGACAATAATCCTCCAGTTAACTTAGAAAATAGACAATAACCCTTCTGTTCACTAAAACTTAACAATGACTATCCTATTGACTTACCGACTTATGAAGAAATTGCAAATGTGATATTTCGCTAATACAAGGGTTTCTTTGCCAATTAGGCAAAACACATGTGGTTTTTTTGCATTTAGCTCTTCGGATTTGCCATCAATTTTAATACTCCATCTATCCCTAATTTTTCACTATTATTTTCTTTTTGGGATATCCCAAATTAACACTTCCTTTCTAAAAATGGAATTATTTTTCTCAAAAGTACACTTTCACATAAAATATCACTATTATTTTCTTTTTGGGATATCCCAAATTAACACTTCCTTTCTAAAAATGGAATTATTTTTCTCAAAAGTACACTTTCACATAAAATAATGATTTGACACCATTAACTCTTAACCAGTACCTTTAAGGACATATATGTAAAAATACCTAAAATTTCCACATTTTTAACTTTTATCTAAAACTCTTTCTCTCAAAAAAAAAAAAAAAAACTTTTACCTAAAACTCAGTACAAAAAGTAAAAGTATGGAAAATAAAGGGACGAAGGTAGTATCTTTTATAATTTTGAAAATGTTCATAATTAAACAAAGGTGTGTATAGACATATATATTTTCTCTTTCTTTTCCTTTTCTTTTTTCTACACATTTCCATCACTGTCCCAACAACCAAACATGCTATAAATGTTAGTTTTACTAATTTGTAGATGGAAATTGGAGGGTGGAAGACTTAGTGGAGAATGAATGAGGGTGCAACATGCCAGATTTCAGAATGGCCGGTGTAGAGTGCAATTTTATAATTCTATCCTAATTAAATTCTTGAGTTTTAAAATATAGAAATAAATATAAGACTGGGGTGTTATGCGAAACATATAAGAAACTCAACGACATAATAGTATACAATCCTTATATAATTTTAATCAAACTAGAAAAGTGCACGTACAAATAATTATTTTCATGGATAAATTTTTTTGTAAATTAAAGTAAAATTAACTTTATTATGTTATAAAATATCACATGTTAATGACTGATATTCAATTTATTGGACTCAATAGAATTGAAATCTCTAGCTTAGATCTTTTGCATTGTTTGATAACAAAAATAATGAAATCCTACTTTTTGATCAAATGGACTTGGGTCCATATTTAAGTAGATTTCAAATTCTTTCACCTATCATTTGAAATGCATTATTCACTTACCTAAGATATTTTTCATCTATTTAATTCATTAGTTTAATCCGTATTTCATCGGATTAACCATTTTTTTGCCGGTTTTCATTCATTTTTAGAGGTCTAATATTGTTTATTACCGATTTTCCCATTTGTATAGGTTAAAACATATTTTTATTGTTTTCTCGTTTTTCATCAATTTCTTTTGTATTTTTTGGTTTAAACCATTTTTCTCCGGGTGAAAGCATTCACCCTGTTTTAGTCGGTTAAACTTTTTTCTTACTATTCTACTCGTTTGATCATTTTACCCCATTTTCACCTATTTCACATGCTTTTTCACTGATCTCATATGTTTTTTCACAAATTTCATTAGAATTTTCATTGATTTCACATGCATTCCCACCCCCCCCCCCCCCCACCCCCCCCCCCCCCCACCCCCCCCCCCCCCCACCCCCCCCCCCCCCCACCCCCCCCCCCCCCCACCCCCCCCCCCCCCCACCCCCCCCCCCCCCCACCCCCCCCCCCCCCCACCCCCCCCCCCCCCCACCCCCCCCCCCCCCCACCCCCCCCCCCCCCCACCCCCCCCCCCCCCCACCCCCCCCCCCCCCCACCCCCCCCCCCCCCCACCCCCCCCCCCCCCCACCCCCCCCCCCCCCCACCCCCCCCCCCCCCCACCCCCCCCCCCCCCCACCCCCCCCCCCCCCCACCCCCCCCCCCCCCCACCCCCCCCCCCCCCCACCCCCCCCCCCCCCCACCCCCCCCCCCCCCCACCCCCCCCCCCCCCCACCCCCCCCCCCCCCCACCCCCCCCCCCCCCCACCCCCCCCCCCCCCCACCCCCCCCCCCCCCCACCCCCCCCCCCCCCCACCCCCCCCCCCCCCCACCCCCCCCCCCCCCCAATTCACTTTCCTAATATTCAAAACGCTTCCATATATACAAAGAGCTAGAAAAGTAGCTTACCTTAATTGAAATCCTCGTTATGCACTATATAAACAGACACGGATTAGTAAAATATATTAACATATAATTAATAATGAAAAACAATATAGTGTTTTCCTGCCTTGCAACATTGGCTCTTGGTTTGGCCGTTCATCACGTCAATGCTGCCAATGATTTAGTCCGACAATTGTGTCAACGCACTATTAACAATAATTTGTGTTTGTCGATAATTGAGGCCGATCCCCGACAGGATTTGAAAAACAGCCCCAATGGCTTATGCTCTATACTCAGAGAGAGAGCCGTATCCGATGCCATCGCAACTAGTTCAAAGATCTCTAATCTTCTCAAGACAACAACCAATAGATATGCTGTTCAGTGCCTGCGAATTTGTGCAGATAGTTATCAAATATCAATTATGAGATTGAGATCTGCTGATTTTAGGGTCATTAGCCGTCAAGGTTATGTTAGTTTGGCCCGTGGCGTTTCTGACGCATTTGATTTAACTAGTGATTGTGAAGATACGTTCACAGAACGACCAGGAACACCACCGTCTCCATTAACATCAGAAAATCAAAGCCTAGTGAATATTGTTCGCCTTGTTTTAGAAATTATAAATCTAACGGTATGTAACAAAAGTACGACTTGTATTGGTTGATATTTCTTATTATGCAATAGAATAATATAAAATATCAAAATTAATATTTTTACCTATTTATTCTCCCTTTTTCATAATTTTGAATGTTTTCTAATCTGAATATTGGTGCAACCATCTTGTGACGTTGCTAATTCACTATTCTTCTACAATCAAAATGTTGGAGAAAAATTTCCTACAATTAAATGGGAAATCATTGAGGTATGCTAAAACCATAGAAGCACCCAATTAACTAGATTATGTAAATCTTATAAAATCTTGTGAATCGTGGGGTAAATTTTCCGGCCAAAAATTATGTGGGGCAAACTTTGTCAGCAATCTTTAATAATAACAATTCTGCAATTTTTTCATGAATTTTTCGTCAAAAATTTGACGGAAGTACCAAATGTGTCGAGCCCCATTAATTTTTGGTACCAAATGTGTTGGTTTTTTAACTTATGATACCATAACTTTAAAGTAAAATCACTCATGGTACCAAAAGTGAAATTCTTTTTTACATGTTGCTAAGTGCTAACTATAAGTTCCATGTTCGCTGATATGTTAGTGTCAAGTGGCCATTTAAAAATTGGAAGTTCCCCTACCAGAATTTTAACAAGAGATCTGTTGCGGATATGTTTTTCGAACATTTTTAAACTTAAAAAAATACAAATTGACAAAATTATTCCTCTTATATGTGGAATTTTACCCCATATTTTGTGATAAATGTGACACTTTATCCTCCTATATTATGATAAATATTGTATTTTACACCCCCCCCCCCCCCCACCCCTATGTTACAAAAATGATTTGCATGCACACTCTCAAATTTGATAAGTGAGTCACACTTTACGGTTGAATGAGGTAAATTGCCCTTTTAATATTTTCACATGGGGGTAAACTTTGTTACAACTTAAACTCCCTAAAATAGTGTCTAAAAAAATTCCCTATAACCATATTTTAATTATGAATATTGGGCTTTCATATATCGTTTATTTTTTTGATAAAGTTTAGGGCAATTTATGAATACCCCTGAAGTAAGACTTAATTATGAAAATATCCCTCACGTATTAGGTATTACGAAAATTTCCCTGGGGTTTGTCACCATCTTACAATTAATCCCTTACCACTAAAAAGTTTCAACTTTGCCCCTAGGGGGTTATTTGTAATATTTGTAATATCTTAAAAAAATTAAAGCTTTGATGTTAATTGTAATATCTCATAAATTATAAAATTGATAATTATATATGTACCAAAAAAAAATTAAAATTGTATAATTGCACATAAGTTTTCAAAAATAATAAAAAACTTTTTTTTTACATATTTATTAACAATTTAATTTTTATAATAATAAGTTAAACAAAATTTCATTAATAATATTTTATAAATAAAATAAATTTATTTACACATTTAATTAAATTAATTATTTTTATACTGTATCAATAAATTTAATATTTAAAAAAAATAAGAAAATTTAAACATAAAATAAAAAAAATTTAATTTTTATGTTTATAATAATAAAATTTATTAAATTATTATTATAAACATAAAAATAATTTATTAAATTAAATGTGTAAATAAATTTATTATATTTATTAAATATAATTGATAAAATTTTATTTATTTTTTATTATAAAAATTAAATTGTTAATAAATATGTAAAAAAATAAATATTTTTTAAACTTATGGGTAATTATACAATTTTATCAATTTTTTGGCGGTAAATATATAATTATCAATTTTATAATTTATGAGATATTATATTTAGCACCCAAGTTTTTTTTTAAGATATTACAAACATTACAAATAACCCCCTAGGGGCAAAATTAGAAGTTTTCAGGGGTAATAGGTCAATTGTAAGATGGTGAGAAATCACGGGGGATTTTCGTAATATTCAATATGTTAGAGAAATTTTCAAAATTAGGCCTTATCTTAGGGGGTATTCGTAATTTACCCTATAGTTTATTTTAAGTACATGATTTGTTTTATTGTCATATCTTATTCTATGTCAATTTCACCACAATGCATAGCATGAATTTAGACTATTATAGCCTACATTATGACCAATTGGGATGGCTTTATCATCCGTTGCATTTGAAGTTTACATTTAAGGGCCTGGGCCATGGCTGGTCATGGACTCCTCTTGGGCTGGGCTTACATGGTTTGGGCTGAAAGAATAAATCCTTAAAATCCACTCTACTATATGGCCGGCTCTAGGCTTCCATAAATGGGCCTGTGCGTGGCCTAGGTCGGGCTTTCACAGGGCTAGGCCTGGTTGACCTGCAAGTATATACAAATATTTTCCTTTTTTTTTTTTTAATAAATCATTCATTCATTTAATTTAAAAAGAGCTAGGAAAAGGTTCAACATCAAAAGTAGGTAGGGGTGTAATCGACCCGAGTAGTGTCGAACGATATACTGTTCAAGCTTGATTTGGATTTTATCGAACTTAAAATTTTGTGTTTGAGCTTGGTTTGATCGTTAATTGAGTCGAGCTCAAACGAGTTTTTATCGAACGAGTTTGAGCCGAGTATCGAGTTCTTAATTTACATGTATATTATCAACTTTTAGCTTATCGAGTCGAGCTCCAAAAGTTATTGAACAAAAATTGATGTTCAAATTTATTTGATTAGTGTGACTAAACAAACTCAAACGAGCTTTTATCAAATGTGCTAAATTCAAGTATCAAACATCTTAGTTTGATATTCAGATCTAAAATTAGGGAAACCCTATCCCAAAAAATATTACAAAGGAATTGATTCAAAAAGAATATGAGCATACCAATTTGAAATATAGGCACGCACAACCAAGGGTGTGGGCCGCAAAGTGGATGTGGATGCGGCTGCACCGCACTGAACAATATATGTAAATGCATTTTCCCCTTAAAATTCAGTTCAATTTAATCTCTATGTTAAGCTTAAACAAGTAATGTACTATTCAATAAATTCTACTTTTTTTTTTTCATTCTTTCTGCTTCAGGTTTAGCGAAAAGATCCAAGGAGAATAAATTTTTGAAAAAAAAAAAGAAACAACCAACCAGAGGCGGGTAGAATTAATCAGCCATATAATAAAGCAATGGTTTTCTTAATGTATCTCTGATTAAATTTTAAGAACATAGTGTGGCTGTTTCCATGTGATTCTTTACTGATGCAGTCATTCTGTTTGATGAAATGTTACAGTGAAAAAAATACAGTAGGCAATAAAGAAAAAATACTATCTGCTTCCAGGTGCAAAGGAAGACAATTTTCTGCACACTAGGCGGAGTGTTAGAGGCTTACGACATCACTCTCCCTCTGCATTGTTCTCCATAAATTCACTTGGCATCACTTTCACTGAACGTATTTGGGGGTGTTAATGTCATCATTATCAATAGATGGATTTGTTAATGGATCCGCTGTGTGATTAGATTCAAAGGTTGCAGCACTCTCAATGAGTGGATTCAATAATGGACTCAGGGTGTTGTCTTTTTCGAAGGTCGCAACACTCCCATTGAATGGATTTGTCATGACATTGTGATCGTCTTTTTGGAAAGTTTCAATAGCAAGAGGTGGTGATTCTGAGTTGTCACTCGCTGAATTGGACGCAGAAATATAACTGAAATTTTCCTTGTGAGCAGCTGCAGCTTTCACTACTTTCTCTTGTGTTTCAAGATGTAATTCTTCTCCGAGCAACATCTTAAGCACAGAAGATATCGTTGGTCGATGATGTCGATTTGGGTGAATGCATAAAAGACCGACTTGGATGCATCTTAGCGCTTCTTCCTCTGAAAATGCCCCCTCAATAAATTTATCTACCAGGTGCAATATATTCCCTTCTTTCCATAGCTTCCACGCCTGTAGATTATCAGTAAGAAAGTTTAAGTATGTATGCATGTGTATAGAAATATATAACGCAAATACCATATCTATACGCACTCACATATATTGCTTACCTTTTTTTTTATGATCAGTATATTCTTAATCGTTTACATCTGTTCTTTAAGTGTATATTTGCTAATGTATGGGAAATAATAAACAAACACCATAATTCACCCTCATATTTATATGACTTACCTTTTTCATGTCATCCTGTAGGTATTGGAAAAACTTTTTACTTTCATTTACTTCAATTTTTTTTTATATTTATGTGAAAACTTCATGCTTAGCCAGTTCGGTTTTCTGACACACTGAAGCTCAAGAATTGATATTTGTCTCACTGCCCTTATGTTTTGCAACAATAATCGTGTAGTTTCCAAAAATTATTCAATTCTTTTGTATCATTTTCAATAGGTTTTGATGTAAAGAAATGATAGAGATGGTATTCATTTGTTTATTATGATATGAATCCCTATGTAAAATATGTCCTAGTTAATTAGCTTCCATTACTTACATGTTCAAAAAGGGTTTGGTCATGGCTCTGTATCCAATCCATAAATGTCCGGCCACTCACAATCTCCAGGACTACAATTCCTAGGCTATAAATATCTGACATGACTGAAGCAGTCCCGTACAAACAATATTCTGGAGCCAGGTAGCCCCTGCACACACACATTACACAAAGAATCATTATTTCTGACTTAAAAATAGAAGAATGAGAGATTGAACATGAAATAGATTCTGACACTTACATGGTCCCAACTACTCTAGTTTCCACAACAGACTGATCATCTTCCAAAGTCGTAGCGAGGCCAAAGTCTGAAATTATAGGGTTCATCTGAATGTCGAGTAAAATATTGCTGGTTTGTATACCTCTGTGAATTATCTTCATTCCTGAATCTTGATGAAGATAACTAATCCCTCTGACAATACCCATAATGATTTTGAAGCGCATATCCCAATGAAGCAGACGACGTTGTACTTCATCTATATAAAAGATAGTTTTCACTTGTTGATTATTACGTAATAAAAGAATTCAAACTTTACATGTAAATCTTATTATCTGAATAAATTGAATTCTAAAGAGGAGGTTTTGAAGGTACAAACCATATATATGAGTATATAAACTTCCATTTTCCATGAACTCATACAGAAGCAATGGTTCTCCGTGGATGCAGTATCCAAGAAGTTTAATGATGTTGCGATGCTGAAGATTAGAAATCAAAAGAATCTCACTTTTGAACTCATTTAGGCCTTGCCTTGAATTTTGAGAAAGCCTTTTAACTGCAACCATTTGTCCTGTAAGTAGCACACCCTACACAAAGCAACAGAAGATCATTGGTAACATTATCATCACTAACTTATCTATAAAGATGAAGAAAAAAGAAAAGAAAAGTCAGCCTAGATAAAGTCACCTTATATACAGGACCATATCCACCTTGTCCAATCTTATTTGAATGGGAGAATTGATTGGTGGCAGCTGCAATAGCGGCAAAATCATACTCTGGCAATTTTGAGCCTGCTTCATAAATATTTGCAACATAATCTCATTATATAAATGCCATACCCTAGTTGTGCATTGATGTTTAGACTTGACAAAAAAATTGAATATGCTTGAGCTTAGCTACATTCAAGTTTAAGTTAGAGGCCACAAAAGCAATTCTCATACATATTAGACATTGATGTTAATGTTTTTTTTTTAAAATTCATTGTGGTAATATGAATATATACCTGACAAGGAGTTGCGAACTATTTCTTCGTTCCTGGATACTTTTCCCCTTTTCCAAAGTGCATCCCATACCCAAAACCACGACGACTTATACATTTTGGGTTTTCTCCCATCTTTATTTGCAGGAGGAGGCTCAGTGTTGACCCTTTGGTTTTTACCTCGTTCTATCGATTCTGAGGATGCTACTGTTGGTTGCTCAGGGCTAACAAGCAAGGTAGTCTCCTCAGCAACATTTGTAATCTGATTTGGTATGGCAACTTTTCTGCTCTCCTGCTGCTCAAGTGCTAACTCAAGTTGTAGCACAACTTGAGCCATTGCTGGCCGTTTCTTTGGTTCATCGTGTAAACAGCTTTCAGCAATCCCAACAA
The DNA here is from genome assembly GCA_034814905.1 of Penstemon davidsonii. Classification (NCBI taxonomy): domain Eukaryota; kingdom Viridiplantae; phylum Streptophyta; class Magnoliopsida; order Lamiales; family Plantaginaceae; genus Penstemon; species Penstemon davidsonii. The sequence continues at coordinate 15,698,139 of JAYDYQ010002688.1, forward strand.
ATACCTTCAGGCTATTTGCTGAGATTTCTCCTATCAGGCTTGAATCTACAATCTGCTCAACCTCTCCCTTATTAATTCTATTCTGAGCCCACTTGGTTATGAAACACTCATCCTCTCCAAGCCTCCGATCCATTGCTGGTCTCCCACACAATACTTCCAACAAAACCACACCAAAGGCATATGTGTCACTTTTTGTTGTTAATTTACTGAATCTAACGTAATATGGATCAATGTACCCATGTGTGCCCTTTACTTTCGTGCTAACATGGCTTTGTAACTTGTTTCTATCTTCAGGTTTGGCCAAACCAAAATCTGAAACCTTTGATATGAAATTTTCATCTAGCAGGATGTTTGATGACTTCACATCGCGGTGTATGATTCCATGGCCCGTGTGAAGATAGTCTAAGCCTCGACCAGCTCCGATACATATATTAAGACGCTGCTTCCAGGTGAGAGAAGAATCCTTCTCACCGTCCCTCGCATGTTTGTAGAGGTGGTCAGCTAGTGTTCCACATTTCATGTAGTCATAAACAAGAATCATTTCTCTGTACTCATTGCAGTATCCAATCAACGAGACGAGATTGTTATGTCGGAGCTCAGAAAGTGTTTCAATCTCTGTCCAAAACTCACGTTTTCCTTGCCTTGAGCTTGGTTTTAACCTCTTAATGGCGACAGTTTCTCGCCCATTATCAATCAGCCCCTTGTAGACTATACCAAATCCCCCCTTTCCAATGAAAAATGCATTGCTGAAGTTTTGGGTGGCTGATCGGATCTCAGCCAGGGAAAAACGTCGACAGTGTCGTTCGGCCGTGGCTGATGGCTTAGTTTCTTCCTCTATAAGATCAGCTTCCCAAATTTTTCGCAACTCATGAACAATTATGCTTACGATAGAGATTATGGATACTGCAACAGTTGCAATTACATTTCTGTGACCCAGAAGTGATAGTAAATCTCGGGTAATCCAAGATGGCAAATCTCTTACTGCCATTACTGGTGGCAAGGGATTTGGACTAGCAAGACTATTATCTGGGTTGCTCAACTTGAATATTTCAAATCCTTTAACGGGTCCATATCTATCCATGAATTCATTATCCGACTGCAGGGAAATCAAGAGATCTCGTCGACCCTCTTGTTTGCGCCCCTTGATCACCACCATGTAATCCCTATACCAGAGGTAACCATTCTCATTCCTTTCTTTGATTAAGTCAATCTCTGAATCAACTATCATTTCATTAACAATGACTTTGAACATCACATTTCTAGTCTCTGCCATCTTTAGTCCTAGCTCACAGAAATGAATCCTAACCAAGTATCTGAAGCCGACATCTACAGATCTTTTCCAGGTAAGATTGTTGATCTCATTTGCTTTTTGTTTTAAAACTGTTGCCTGGATCCCTAACATATCAAACTCATCTCCTAAAGAAACAGAATCTCGCTTAACATTTAATCGATGTATTATTTCAAGTGCAGTGTTGTTATCTATGTAGACCATAGACTTACGGCCAACCACTTGGGCTCCAAGATCACCACCGCGAAAATAAGTAAGACCCTCTGGAACTGAGATTATCTCAATGCCATTTATGAAAGCATATGTTCTATCTTGTGATGAACTAATTGCAGGAGAGAAAACTATACTCAGTGGTTGGTTTTCTTCTATGCTTATACAGAATTCCTTAGTAATAGTACTAACACCAAGAGCTCGAGCAGTGAGTGAAGTGCTGAAGTTACTGAGCAGGATGAAAGGTCCAGCTTCAACGGTGAATAAATCTTTGAACTTTTTGAAACCTTTATATGGACTCGGATTGAAGTGAAGACGAAGAATTTTCTGACCTGGACTTAAATGGAAGTCATAAGAGAACCGGGAAGAAGAGACTCGTGCAGTTTTGTGAGGAACAGGATCATTACTGATCAACTTATCGATGAGACTTGAAATCTTTGATGAGCCCTTTATCGATAGCCAAGAGGCGGATTTTAGTTGTGCATCACCAATCCATTCCCTGCCATTGAATGCTGCAGAGGTGCCAGTCGAGCCACAGTTTACGGAAATATCGCGTTCGAGATAAGCTCGATTATTACTGCCAAGTGAAAATGTAGCGTGGAAGCAGAGAACCAGCAAGGCAATTGAAATTGGAAAGGTTTGCATGATGGTCTATGGTGAGTAAAATCAAAGTAGGATGGTGTGAATGATTAAATGATTTATTACATATACACCTGAAGGGATACTTCCAAGTAACTGCAAGAGTTGTTGAATTTGACGCGTTTTTTTAAATACTATGTATTGAACTATTTATGTAGACTGAAGAGTCTTTTGTGGACCAGAATAATGGAAGGAACTTATGTAAATCAACGGAGACTTGGTTAAGTAAACTGAAAAGCGAAATTATGTTTATTTGCTATATGATGAAATAATATTTATTAAAACTGTAACGGTTACTTAAGCTAAATAAGTATTTTAAAATTAAATTGACAAAAACCTATTTATAATCTAACTATGTCTAAGACTGAAAATTAAACTAAACTACTCGATACTTCACTCGAGCTCGTTTGATAAAATCTCGTTTGAGCTCGGTTCGTCATACAAATCAAACAAGCTTGAACATCATTTTTCATTTGACAACTTTTGAAGCTCTCGAGGTCGACTCGATAAGCTAAAAGTTGAAAACATACATGTAAAATATCAAACCAAGCTCAAACACATAATTTCAAACCCAATAAAATTCAAACCAAGTTTGAATAGTGTGTCGTTCGATAAAATTCGACTCATTCACACACCTAAGTCTATGTCTCAAGAAAGATTAAATTCCCGCAATTATGTGTTTATACGAAATACTGTTGCATATTTAAACCAATTCAGTTCTTTGTACAAATATTAGAGAGAATTACGTCATTGTTTTACAAGTGAAGCCATTGTGTTTGATGAAATGAAGCACTAAAAAAAAAAAGAGACAAGCAAGAAAGGAAAATAGAAGTTTGACACTAAATTTTAGATGGGATATTTTCACTAACTGATTTCAGATGCAAATGAAGCCAATTTCTGCACAACAGGTGAAATTTTATGATGATGATTTAGGTAAGCATTCGCTAAATTGAATAGACCATTATTATATTTGCTATGGACCCCCTCAATTGATTCGTCTACTATGTGCAATATATTCCATAGCTTCCGTGCTGTACTATATCCGTGTGTGATATTTTGAGTAAGTATGCATGTATATAGAAGCCCTAATATTATAGAAAAATACCGTCAATGCCATAAATATATATATGTATACACTCTCATATGAAAAAAGATATAACCCGAAGAAATATTGCTTTTGAGGTAATCTGGATTATTTGCGACAGCTATAGATGTACTGAAGTGATGAAGTAGAGAACAATCGAACATTTGAAACTTGGATGTATGTAGTTATGGTGTAATTGGAGAAGGATGATGTGAATGAGTATATATTAGAAAAGTAAAGGGCCAAAGTCATTCCTTATATTTATTTGGATGGTGTAATTTGGATATATTTATATTTGTTAATTGATTATTATTCCTTATATTTTGTTAGTAATCAAGTATTTCACTGTGAAAAACAAATCACATGGTTTTGATTTTAAAAAATTTCATGCATGAAAAAATTGTTTTGTACTGCAATTAGGTTAGGATATTAATAAATGATTTATCTATTGATTTATACAATTGTATTTTATGACCTTTTATTTTCGCCTCTAAAATTCTTAGTTCAATTAAAAAATGTATACTTAACTGGAGCCTAAAATTATGTTTAAATTCTGATGTAAATGTCTTTTGAATATATTGATTGGAAAAAACATTTTCCTGTTTGGAAATTGGAGGATGGAAGACTGGGTTGGAGAATAAATGAGGGTGCTGTTGAAAATTGGGGGGTCCACCCCAATTAATGAAAACATTGTAGCATTGGACAATTGGTAAAGTGAAATAGTAACTTAGGCATGGCTTGTCAAAGTTCACGGCAATATTTCAAAGTTTACCGCATGGATGGGAATTGCATGCATGCCAACATTTAATGCACATGGAGGTTGCATGTGAACACCAAGAAAATTGCACTTTGGAGTTGCAATTTGGCTACTATAAAAGGAAGCATTCTGAAGGCATTCAGAATAACCACAGCATCCAACAATTGAAGCCGAGAGAGAAAATCTGAGGAGAGTTTGAGTGAGAAAAAAATTAGAGTGTTTTTTCTTTCTTGTTTGGTTCTCTCAATTTGTATTCACCATCATCAATTTGATTAGTTCCATTTTGCTCCCGAGGACGTAGGCATATTTTTGTCGAACCTCGTTAAATTTGTGTCTTTGAGATTGTGAGTTATTTTTGTTCGTTTTAGCATTTGTTTAATCACTTGATAACACGCTTCCGCACAACAAGTGGTATCAGAGCCCAAGGTTAAACTTGGGCTTATGGCTACAGACGAAAATATGGAGAAGATTGTTGAATCTCCGTCAACTTCTTCTAATTGGAATTCACAGTCAAAAACGTCAATTTCAAATGCTAAATTTGAAGTCGAAAAATTTGATGGAACTAATAGTTTTGGCATGTGGCAGTGCGAGATGATGGACGTTCTGGTTCAACAGGGCTTGGACATAACTTTGGAGAAAAAACCAGAGTCTATGTCGGAACCGGAATGGTTGAAAATTAATAGATTGGCATGTGGGTCTATCCGTCTCTGTCTTGCAAAGGATATCAAATACTTCGTAATGCGAGAGACAATAGCGGATGTGCTATGGCAAAAACTTGAAGACAAGTACATGACGAAAAGTATTGAGAATCGTTTGTATCTAAAGCGAAAGCTTTTCCGATTCCAATACAAAGAAGGTACGCCGATGTTGGATCATTTGAATGTCTTCAACAAGTTGATAGCCGATCTATTAAATCTGGATGAGGAGATCGAAGATGAGGATAAAGCCCTTGTGTTGTTGAATTCACTACCCGATTCATACGAACACTTGGCTACCACTTTGATCTATGGAAAAGATTCGGTGAAGTTCGAGGATGTATCAAATGCGTTGATGAACAACGAATTTCGGAAACGTGACAAACAAGCCCAAAATGATACATCTGAGGCTTTGTTGACAAGGGGTAGATCTGAAGGCAAGAAGCACAATAAAGGTGGAAACCGATCACATCCCAAGTCGAGATCGGCGAAAGATCGAAAGTTTCCGGCAAAAGATGAATGTGCTTATTGCCGAGAGAAGGGCCATTGGAAGAAGGATTGTCCAAAGGCTAAAAAGGACAACTCAAATACGAACGCCAATGTGGTCCTTATGGAAAATGATGATTCAGATTTTGCTCTGGCTACTACAACTGGAGATAGTTCATCTGAGTGGATTCTTGACTCAGCATGTTCGTATCATATGTGTCCCAGTAAGGACTATTTTACTAGTTTGGATCTTGCTAGTAGCGGAACAGTCCTTATGGGAAATGATCACGCCTGCGAAAGAAAAGGAGTCGGTGTGATCAAATTGAAGTTGCATGATGGAACTATACGGGCTCTGTCAAACGTATGGTATGTGCCAGATCTGAAGAAAAATCTGATATCTTTGGGTGCTTTGGAATCGAAGGGATTCAAAGTTACTATGGACGCCGGAATATTGGAAGTCACACGAAGTTCTATGGTTGTTATGAAAGGCCTTAGAAAAAAACAATTTGTATTTCTTGCAAGGGAAGACTGTCGTAGGTGGAGCCGCTGCAGTGGAGAATGTTGATTCAACCAAGCTTTGGCACATAAGACTTGGTCATGCGGGAGAAAAGGCCATGCAAGGCCTAATCAGTCAGGGTCTTCTGGAAGGTGCCAAGACTTGCAAGATGAACTTCTGTGAGCATTGTGTATTGGGTAAGCAAACCAGAGTTAGATTTGGCACCGCCACCCACAAAACGAAAGGGATCCTAGATTATGTGCATACGGATGTATGGGGTTCAACAAAGACTGCATCTTTGAGTGGGAGGCGCTGGTTTGTTACATTTGTAGATGACTTCTCAAGGAGACTCTGGGTATACCCCATGAAATACAAGCATGAAGTCCCAGAGACCTTCTTGATTTGGAAAAAGATGGTCGAAAATCAAACTGGAATGAAGATTAAGGTCCTGAGATCAGACAATGGAGGTGAATATACGTCTGATTCATTCTATGAAGTTTGCAAACAAGAAGGGATAGTAAGACACTTTTCTGTGAGAAAAACTCCACAACAGAATGGCGTAGCAGAGCGAATGAATCGGACTCTGCTAGAAAAAGTAAGGTGTATGCTATCCAACTCCGGTTTGACAAAGACTTTTTGGGCAGAAGCGGTTAATTATGCATGTCATCTAATCAACCGACTGCCGTCTGCTGCAATTGGAGGTAAAACTCCTATTGAAGTTTGGTCTGGTTCACCTGCGTTAGATTATGATTCTTTACGCATTTTTGGTTGCCCGGCTTTCTTCCATACCACGGAAGATAGCAAACTCGACCCACGGGCAAAGGAGGCTATATTTCTGGGATTCAGCAGTGGAGTTAAAGGTTTCAGATTATGGTGTCCATCGTTAAAGAAACTAATAGTGAGCAGGGATGTTACTTTCGATGAAAGTAAATTTGTAAAGGAGAAAGAGTCAAAAGAAGAGAACAAAGAAAGCAGTCTGAAGCAGCAATTCGAAATTGGAAGTCCAGTAGGTTCTCTCTCTGGTGACGCTCCTTTAAACTATGAAGATGAAAGGGATATTGAAGAAGAAGATGTGGTGGAGCCTTCTCCTCACAGCCCTCCACAAGTTGAAGAATCGATAGGTACTAGCAAGCCGAAAAGAACAATTCGGAAACCAGCAAGGTTCACAGATTTGGTTGCCTATGCCCTACCAATTGTAAGTGAAGATATTCCAACCACTCACAAAGAAGCTATGCATAGTTCAGAACGAGTGGAATGGAACAAGGCCATGGAAGAAGAGATGGATTCTCTTCATAAGAACAAAACTTGGGAACTCGTCAAGCTGCCAGAAGGAAAACGAGCAATTGGGTGCAAATGGGTGTATGCAAAGAAGGACTCTGATGAGAAGAGCAAAGTGAGATTCAAGGCAAGATTGGTGGCAAAGGGGTATGCTCAGAAGGAGGGAATCGACTACAATAAAGTATTCTCTCCTGTGGTGAAACATTCCTCTATTCGAATTTTGCTTGCTTTGGTCGCACAATTTGATTTGGAATTAGCACAGCTTGACGTGAAAACTGCTTTTCTACATGGAGATTTGGATGAGGAAATATATATGTGTCAACCTGAAGGTTTCAAGGCTGCTGGCAAAGAAAAACTGGTGTGCAAGTTGCAAAGGTCCCTATATGGTTTGAAGCAGTCTCCAAGACAGTGGTATTTACGATTCTACCAATTTATGAAGGTACAAAATTTTACGCGAAGTAACTTTGATCATTGCGTATACTTCCGTAAATTGAAGGACGGTACCTTCATATATTTGCTCTTATATGTCGATGATATGTTAATTGCATCTAAGAGTTCTATGGAGATTGCAAAGTTGAAAGCCCAACTTCAGAGTGAATTTGAAATGAAGGATCTTGGGGAAGCCAAGAAAATTCTGGGCATGGAAATTACTCGTGAAAGATCAACCGGAACTGTGTGGCTAACACAGAAGCAGTATTTGAAGAATGTACTAACACGTTTCGGTATGGATGATAGCTCGAAAGCAGTTAGTACACCATTGGCGCCTCACTTTAAGTTAAGTGCTGAACTTTCACCGAGTAATGATGAAGAAAGGAAGTATATGGCTCAAGTGCCATATGCAAGTCTGATTGGAAGTTTGATGTACGCGATGGTGTGCACAAGACCAGATATTTCCCAAGCTGTCAGTATGGTCAGCCGGTATATGCATAATCCCGGAAAGAAGCATTGGGAAGCTGCAAAATGGGTTTTGAGGTATATCAAAGGTACTCAAAATTTGGGGTTGAGATTTGAAAATAATCGCGAGGAAGTCGGAAAATTTCTCATTGGATACGTGGACTCGGACTACGCTGGTGATTTGGATAAGAGACGGTCTACTACTGGATATTTGTTTACTATGGCTGGTGGTCCAGTAAGTTGGAGGTCTACTTTGCAGTCCACGGTAGCACTGTCTACTACGGAGGCTGAATACATGGCTGCTGGAGAAGCCATGAAAGAGGCCATTTGGATTCACGGACTGGTCAAAGACTTAGGAGTTCACCAGGAGCAGGTGGAGGTACATTGTGATAGTCAAAGTGCTATACATTTAGCGAAGAACCAAGTCCACCATGCTCGTACCAAGCATATTGATGTTCGTTTCCACTTTGTACGAGAAATTGTAGATGAAGGTACTATTCTTCTTGTGAAGATTGGAACAGCCGACAATCCTGCGGATATGTTGACGAAAGTCGTTGGAAGCGCCAAGTTTCATCACTGTTTGAACTTGGCCAACATTGTTCACATATGAATGTGATATTGAAGGAGCAATTATGGTTTCGCTTGAGATGGTGGAGCTTTGTTCTACTACGTGAGTAGAAATTGTTTTCTCACATTGGTGTGGAGGTGGAGATTGTTGATAATTGGGGGGGTCCACCCCAATTAATGAAAACATTGTAGCATTGGACAATTGGTAAAGTAAAATAGTAACTTTGGCATGGCTTGTCAAAGTTCACGGCAATTTTTCAAAGTTTACCGCATGGATGGGAATTGCATGCATGCCAACATTTAATGCACATGGAGGTTGCATGTGAACACCAAGAAAATTGCACTTTGGAGTTGCAATTTGGCTACTATAAAAGGAAGCATTCTGAAGGCATTCAGAATAACCACAGCATCCAACAATTGAAGCCGAGAGAGAAAATCTGAGGAGAGTTTGAGTGAGAAAAAAATTAGAGTGTTTTTTCTTTCTTGTTTGGTTCTCTCAATTTGTATTCACCATCATCAATTTGATTAGTTCCATTTTGCTCCCGAGGACGTAGGCATATTTTTGTCGAACCTCGTTAAATTTGTGTCTTTGAGATTGTGAGTTATTTTTGTTCGTTTTAGCATTTGTTTAATCACTTGATAACACGCTTCCGCACAACAGGTGCAACATGCTAGATTTCAAAAAGGAGGTGTAAAGACATTTAAACTTCAAATTGGTATGTGTGTTTACAAGAAATTCTGTTGCATAAATAAACCAATTTGGTTCTTTCTACAGTCGTTACAATTAAACTTTTTAGGTTTCAGATTTTCAGTGGTGATATGGCTGCTAATATGTGATTGTTTTACAGATGAAGTCATTGTGTTTGATGAAATGAAGCACTGAAAGAATGACAAGAAGAAGGAAAGAAAAAAGAAGTTGGACACTGGACATACAGATTTGAAATGGGATATGATGATGATGATTCTGGGTAGACATTCACTAAATTGAATAGACCATTATTATGTTATGTTTGCTATTTACTCCCTCAATTGATTCTTCTACCATGTGCAATAATATATTCACTTCATTCCATAGCTTCCGTCCCTGTACTCTATCTGTATATAATATATTTAGTAAGTATGCATGTATATTGAAGCTCTAATGTAGTAAAGTTCTGTCAATGCCATATCTATATATGCTCTCCCATACAAAATCTATACCCCGAAGAAATATCGCTCTAGAGGTAAGCTGGATTATTAGTGACATCTATAGATGTAGTAAAGTGGTGAAGTAGAGATCTAGCAAGCATTTGAAACTTGAACAGAGATGTATGTTGTGGTATGCGTTATGGTGTAATTAGAGAATAGTACAATATTGGAAGAAGCTAAAACTGGATGCAGGTTCTTTGTTATTAGTTCTTCTTCCTTGAAGTCCCGAAGTATCAAAGTCTTTGTAAGGAGTAAGCCCTTCTTCTTCTTCTTCTTCGTTTTCTTCTTTTTCTTCATTTTCTTCTTCTTCTTCTTCTTCTTCGTCTTCTTCTTCCCCTCCTCGTTTCTTCCTCGAAACTGCACAAAGGTTTTTGTTCATACTTCATAGTACAATATTGGTTTTTGTTCATTTGATAGTACAATATTTGAAGAAGCAAAAACTGGATGCAGGTTCTTTGTTATTAGTACTAATGTTGGAAGAAGCAAAAGAAGTATTAGTGACAGATGATAGGCGAAGTAAATACCAGAGACGAACTCCATGTATGAGTGTCCCTACACTGCATAACCAACTCCATGAAACAAACTAGAAACCACCCGTTTCATTTCTTTCTTTTTCGTACAGTTTCTGTGACACCCCTCCCCCCCACCCCCCAAACAGCAAAGCAGTTTATGTGGGTGCTTGACAACTGAATTGAGTCTGCTTGAACTTAGCTCCATACAAATACTAAAATAGAAGCCACTTGAGAAATTCAAATAGATTTGTCATTTTAGGAATTAATAATGGCTTCAATTTCTCTTGATCCTTTAATTGTTTGGTTATTAAAATGTAATGCGATATGCTATGCAATAGTATGGATATATACCTGACGGTGAGGTGCTAAATAATTCTCTTTTCTTGGAAGGTCTTACCCAGTTCCAACGTGCATCCCATGCCCAAAACTGCGATGTCCTATACATTTTGGGTTTCTTTCTCCTTACATGAATCCAATTTTCATTTCTCCCATTTTTATTTTCGGCTGGAGACTCAATCTTAACACTTCGGTTGTTACTCCTTTCCATCGGAAGAATATTTCTGGAGGATTCTGTTAGTTGCTCATTGCTAACAGGAAAAATAGTTTCATGATCAGCAACACTTGTTATATGATTTGATACGGCAACATTACTGCTCTCCTGGTGCTCAAGTGAAAAAAATGTATGCATTACTTAGTGGTCATAAATGCATTTCTTTGGCAATTATAATCATACACATGGAATATGGAATGCTTTAATCAATATAAAATTTATATAGAGGTCAAAAAATTATATTTTCTTAAAAAAAAAAAATAATAATAATAATTATTATATTCAATGCACTAAAGCATGTTTATATCTTAACGGCAAAGTTGCCTTTTTAGGAGATATCTATGATGGTTATGGATTAATTATGAAGAGTTTTCGGTATTTGTGTCTAACTTTTATGTTTTAAATATCAAATTGCATGTCGTGATAAAATGATTTAATCGGCATGTGATTAATTAAGAAACTCCATGCTATTCTAATGTGGCAAATTTAATTCGATGCATGTACCGATTTGCTCAAGGTCATTTCATCTTTGTTAGCAAAGATAAGATGCTAATATTATATGTTGCTTGCTTAATTGACTACTAGACAAATAATAATGCATGGAGATAATTGCACTTAATTGATTATTTATAAGTGTCACTTGAATTTCCATAAATATGCTTTCAACTCTCCGTGAAAAAATAAAATGTGCCTTATAATTATTTGAGATACTAAAATATTGAGTTGAAATAAAATAATAAACTTTGTTATTTTGCTAAGCATTTTAAGTGCAAATACTCAAACACAAGGTGCTTGGTATGCAAATAGAAAATGTTAATTTTATTGAGGCATGCATATATAAACTATGTAAAGTCTATAGGCCTCATCTGTTATCTTTGAGGTAAGTGATTGTTGCTATTAAGCAAAGAGAAGATGAACTTGTTCATACTCTTCTACAAAATATGTGGGATTATGTGCTGGAATTTCTTAATCTTGCATAATGGTATGGTCTATCTTTATTGTTAGAAGTTACATGTAACTCCAATGGCTAATTGATATTTAAATATTGAACATTTTGAATACTAGACATCAATGCCTATAATATGTCTTTATTACGAGAGTTACATATCAGTGCATTACGAATTAGAATAAAGTTACTTGCTAGCCTATAAACAATTTTAGGCATGAAGAAAGTAAACTAGTTTACACAATGAAAGGTTTTGATGCATGTTTAACGAAAGCTTATATATTATATAAGTAACTTAATATTTTCCAAATGTTTGGGTAAAATGACAAAAATATGTGGTGATAAGCTATCTTGATATTATAAATAAATCCTTACAAATGTGGGGGTGAAATTTTATCCAAACAATTGTGAGAAGAAAAATAAATAAATAAATCGTCTATGCTAATTACATTTTAAAAATATTTGTTTGCTTAGATTTAAAGCATATAATTATTATATACTGTTACGCATTAAATATAATGGATTGTGGTGGTTACTTTGATGAAATTAAAACTTATTGTGGATAAAGACTTTATTGTCTTAATTTAATTCATTAATATGAAATTAGATATGAGCTACTGTGAAAAGTATAAATTGACTGCTTATCATTTCTTTATGACATATATTATAGTGTTGAAGTTGTGCACTATGATGAGAAATCAAATGATGTCATAAATAATTTATTTTGATTAAAAGAAAATCAATGAGATGGAAATTCCTAAATAATTGTACCATAAGATTCAAACTCATGCTAGCATTGATGGAGGAAAAGTCCGAGAAAAAAAAAATTGATGGCGCATCATGATTATTTATTAACAATTTTCTTTTGTTGAGTTATTACTATGACAGGTGCACGTGCACGAGTCAAAAGAATATTGAAGAAATCTATGCAACACAGATCATATGAGGAAAAAAAAAACATATGTGAAAATTAAAACTAAGAGGCAATATATAATAATTTCACGAGGTGGAATTTTGTCTCAGGACTAGTTATAAAGGCTAGATCCTTAATCATCGAGGGGGATGGGCGTAAGTCCGTAAAGGAGTCACCTCCGGGAGTAACCCAACCTTTGTGATTGGAGACCCCATGAAGAAGGTTCAATGGGTAGGAACAACCTGTAATGCGTGACTCGGTTAACACTAATTTATAGGAGAGCACATCCTTCCCATCCCTTTTGGTGATAGTGTTTCATAGTGTGATATTACGGTTGGGTTTAACCCTTAATGAGATCAAGGCGGGAATTCCGCAGGGTATAGATCGCACGTACCCTTGGAGGTTTCACCTAAGTGAGAGTTGCCATGGTGCCGTGGCTGTGGGTTTGGGCTGACCTTAGAAACTCTCATGAGAATCAAGATTCGAGCGCACAGCCGTTAACGCGCTAACCCGCGAACTAAGACCGATGTCGATACTATGTGTGTGATGTATTGAAGTTTGGCCAATGAACCTAATTCAAAGCGCTTGCGCCATTACGGTTTCCTCAAATGAAAATCATCAACACTAAGTGTAGGTTCAAGCCCGGAAGGCTCCTGCACCAATTGCATGGTATTTTAGTGCCCAATTATTTTATATGCATATTTTAAGTTTTAAAACTTGTGGGGGATTGTTGGAAATTTAGAAGTTTTAAAACTTCAAAATAATTAAAACAAATTTTGTAACGTCAATTGCATTAACATCCCCTTAATGTGCCATTATGTGGCCCTTAATATTTTGACCATTAAGGTCTCCCATGAACACTATAAATAGGAGTGTCCTAGAGTCTTAGAAACACACACTCACTAGCTAGGTTGCATTCACGAAATACTTTCATTATTGTAATTGGGCACTAGAGATAAGGTTTGGTTCTTTGTCTTCCTGTGAACGTGCTCACAGACGAGGACGCCGACGTGGCCATTGGGTTTTATCTTGGGATTGTGATCAGCCGTCAATACCTGCACGAGGGGAGGCAATCACTTTCTTAGGACGAGCGTTTAGTAACGTGACTCTCAAATCAGGCCAGTCGTTTTACTATTTTGTTTATATTAAATTTCTATTAAATTTTCATATTGTAGTTATGATTCTATGATTATTAAATTTACATAAAGAAGACAAAATTTCACAACAGTAGCTATTTAATTACAAAACACTAATTAAATAGTAATCAATAACAAAATTACTCAAGATTAAGAAAAATCTAGAAAAATAAAGTTTTGGTCAAAACAAGCTATTTAGGGTCAAAACCCACCCTTCAAATTATGTAAATTTATCTCATAAAAGGCATTATGCCTTATAAAAAAAGATACCTTTTACCTAAATTGTGTACGTAATTCATATGCATAAATCAGATTTTCCTGATATTCGAAACGCTTCCATATATACAAAGAGCTAGAAATGTAGCTTACCTTAATTGAAATCCTCGTTACGCACTACATAAACAGACTCGGATTATTAAAATATATTAACATATAATAATGAAAAACAATATAGTGTTTTTCTGCCTTGCAACATTGGCTCTTGCTTTGGCCATTCATCAAGTCAATGCTGCCAATGATTTTGTCCGACAACTGTGTCAACGCACTACTAACAATAATTTGTGTTTGTCAATAATCGAGGCCGATCCCCGACAGGATTTGAAAAACAGCCCCAATGGCTTATGCTCTATACTTAGAGAGAGAGCCGTCTCCGATGCCATCGCAACTAGTTCAAAGATCTCTAATCTTCTCAAGACAACAACCAATAGATATGCTCTCCAGTGCCTGCAAATTTGTGCAGATAGTTATCAAATATCAATTATGAGATTGAGATCTGCTGATTTTAGGGTCATTAGCCGTCAAGGTTATGTTAGTTTGGCCCGTGGCGTTGCTGACGCATCTGATGCAACTAGTGATTGTGAAGATACGTTCACAGAACGACCAGGAACACCACCGTCTCCATTAACATCAGAAAATCAAAGCCTAGTGAATATTGTTCGCCTTGTTTTAGAAATTATTAATCTTACAGTATGTGACAAAGTTGCTGCTTGTATTGGTTGATATATCTTATTATGCAATAGAATAATATAAAATATCGAAATTAATATTTTTACCTATTTATTTTCCCTTTTTCATAATTTTGAATTTTTTTAATCTGAATATTGGTGCAACCTTCTTGTGACATTGCTAATTCACTATTCTTCTACAATCAAAATGTTTGAGAAAACTTTCCTACAATTAAATGAATAATCACTGAGGTATGGTAAAACCGTTGAAGCACCCAATTAACTAGATTATGTAAATCTAATGAAATTTTAGGGTATAGTTTAATGACTTTTTTTTGGCATGTTGCTAAGTTCTAGTTCCATGTTGTTAGCGTCAAATGACCATTTAAAAATTGGGCTTTTATGTATCATTTATTTTTTTATAGAATATATAGTTTATTTTAAGTACATGATTTGTTTTATTGTAATATATTTTTCTATGTCAATTTCACCATAATTAAAATTATTAATGTACATCGCTATAGCTTTATATAATTCCGTGCATAGCATGAGTTTAGATTAAGGGCATCTCCTAAACCATCAAAGCGGGTAATCAAAAATCCATTTGATGACTGCTACAATGTTTTGAGGCCCTTGCAAATATTTTATATTCCAATGCACGACCATAAAAATGGAACATCAATTTTAAAAAAATATTTAAAATTAAGTCATTTTGATACTAAAATAAAATTAAACCCATTTAAAAAATGCAATCAAATATAAAAACGAGTCTAAAGTGTATATTACAAATATTATAATTTGCTAATATTTTATATTATATCATATAAATATGTTTTCTCCCACTTTTTTGTTTGTAAGTGTAATTTTTTTTTGAAAGTGATGTTTAATTTATACAAAAAATTTCAACGGATTTTCTTAACAAAAAATGTTATCGCTGTTCATTCTCAATGTGACCGTTGTAGTGTGAAAAATTTGGTTTTTACCTCGTTCTATCGATTCTGAGGATGGTACTGTTGGTTGCTCGGGGCTAACAGGCAAGGTAGTCTCATCAGCAACATTTGTAATCTGATTTGGTATGGCAACTTTTCTGGTCTCCTGCTGCTCAAGTGCTAACTCAAGTTGTAGCACAACTTGAGCCATTGCCGGCTGTTTCTTTGGTTCATCGTGTAAACAGCTTTCAGCAATCCCGACAAATACCTTCAGGCTATTTGCTGAGATTTCTCCTATCAGGCTTGAATCTACAACCTGATCAACCTCTCCCTTATTAATTCTCTTCTGAGTCCACTTGGTTAAGAAACACACAAGATGGATCTGTAGCCTGAATTAATAACATTTTAAATTATTTAAACATACGTTGAGATAATTAAATTCTTTTACTTAATCATTCATTCCTGATTTCATTTCAATGTTTATTCAATTGGACGAGGAGTCTAGCATTGGACAAACTCGATTTTATTTATTTATTTATTTGTTTGTTTATTTTGTAACTGACAGGTGCTGCTAAAGATGTTTCAGCCAAACAACATGATTTATTTATTTATTTTTACCTCGTTCCATCGATTCTAATAATCAATTTAATATACCACATAGTGACCTACAAAACCTCAAAGAGAACAGAAATGTATTACAAATTCTTCATGCTACATATGATGAACAGGGAGAACATAAAAAAACCTTTTTTTTTTCTTTTTCCTTAATTGAATTCATAAGAAGATTCATATAATCAAAATTCATACAATAAAAAAGGTTCAAATAATCAAAAACATTATAAAAATCGAAGGACATAATGACTAAACTTAGGTACACTAACTCTTTTTATGCCCTCTTTTCACATAACTAATCAAAATGAATTCTTTTTTAGATAAATTAACACACTATCATGTAAATATATCAAGAGAATGAGATTGTGGCTTATTATGATTAAGCAGGAAATCGGATTTTCTCTTCTGATCGCTTATAATAAATACACTATAATACACACCTTAGGTAAAAACTCTCAAACTTAAGCGCGAGAACAATTTTGAACTAACTATTGATTTCACGGACATCAAAAGTACCATTGGAGAAAACAATCTTAAAATATGCATAGTACTTGAAAAACAAATGAACATAATCTTAATGTGACCACACTCCATTCATGTGTATCACATTTCTACCACTAATCTTATTTATCGGACTGGGGCCACCTCATTATTTTTTATAGAGAGAATTGTATTTTTGGTACAGAGCTATAGGTCAATTCCCACTTTTGGTACATAATTTTATGTGTCCAACACATTTGGTACAAAGCTTTAACAAATTGTGACACATTTGGTACAACCGCTCAAAATTACCGTTAAGGGGTGACATGGCAGTTAAGTCTAATTGCAAAGTTGATGTCATTACTTATGTTGACTGATAATTTTATCCCATAACATTTCAGGTTACCAAAAAAGCCCCACATCTTCAAATTTAGTGAATGTCAATGGGACGAATTTCAATCCGGATTCGTCCGAATCCGATCCAATTTGTTAGGATAATTGTCCGATTAGAGATTTGATGGACATGATTTTGTTATAAAGATCCGTAATCCGAAACACATGGAGCGAATATGGATTTAGGTTGATCCGATCCGAAAAATCCGTATCCGATAAAAAAATAAAAGGAATGATAAATGTATAATATTTTATAAATATAAGTACCATTAATAATATTTAACTGTCAACTTAAGAAGATAGTAATTTATAACTCATTTATAAATTTATTTAAACCAATATTTTCATCTAAAAATATGAATATTAGTAAAGGATGTTTGAACATGTGAGCTAAAATTAAATAAAATTGTAAAGTTAATAAACTTGATTTTGGAAAAAATATTAATATAATTATTTTAAATAAAATTTTATTGGATCAGAAAAAGATCCGATATCCGGATAAATCCGACGTAGATTCATTGGATTCCAAAAATCTAGATCCGAGTACAATCCAAACAACATCTTAATCCCAATTCGATATAAATAAAATCGGATCTGAACGAGCCTGATCCGACCGAAATCCAACCCATTGACAGCCCTGGTCTAATTCATTTGAATTTTTGTTCGATCAGTACCATAACATGCCAAATACTTCTTTGGAATTGATTATTATTATTTATATTAAACTATTATTCCGTCTGTCCCAATTTTGACTTCCTTTGTTATAGTAATTTATATTTAATATTATGAAAATATTATAAAAACTTCAATCAACGACTAGGATTCAAATTCAATGAGAGCTTCAATATATCCATCCTGCAGTTCAAAATCTATCTTTTCTTGAATGCGACAATAGCAAAACCCATATGCTAATTTTTGGTGAAACACAGATGATAAACTAGAATAGAAGAACATGTACATTACCTTGATTTGTTTGAAAAAAAGTCTGCTTCTTTTTGTAAATATTATAATCTAAAAATCTGTCCGAAAAGAAAAAGAGCAATTCAGAAATTAAAGCTTGTTAGATAAGAGACTTAGAGAAAATTGAAGCAAGAAAAATTGGAGAATTCTCACCTCTTCAATCTCCACGTACAAATTGTTTAGTCATTAATAATTTAGAAGCTAAGGATTATAAATGTGAAATAAAAATACAATAACTAAATCAAAATAAAATTGGTTTTCATTTCGATCATGACAGTCCAAAAAGTTGAATCGAAAATCAGAATGTTTAAAAGTCACAGCCAGAAAATTCCTACACAGTTTCCAACAAGGAAATTCAATACCACGAGGAACGTAAAGTAAATTTTTAACTCCCGTCTACTTTTATTTTGGCAATGTAGAAGTCTGCCCAGAAATATTCTTCTATTTCCACGAAATTGCAAAGCACTAATTTTCACACAAAAGTCAATTAGCCAATGAGAACGGCACATTCATTAATCAATTCCAAATTCCCACTAAAAGTATAATATTATTACTCCCTCCGTTTCAAAATATTTGTCTTTTCACATGTATGCACACAAATTAATAAAATTATTGAATATAGCTGAATTCTAAGAGGAAAAAAATAAAAAAAAACTAAGATACCCTTTTAATTAATTATCCTCCACTAATGTTTGAAAAAATTTATGAGCATAAAGGGCAAAAATAGAAAAATAGTAATTAATGTTTTATTGGAAATCTAAAGTGACAGATAATATGGCACAAGAAAAACTTTTCAAAGCGACATATATTATGAAACGGAGGGAGTATTAATTAAGCAAAGAAAAGACAAGAAAATCAGGCCCCAAATTTGTCAAATATACAATAGACTCCTACAAGCCAGGAGGAGGGGAGAAACTTCCTAAAAGTTCCCTCTCAAATCTAATTCTCACGTACCTAAATTATTCATATATCGACCCAGGCCGCCGGCGGCCTGGGAATCGGGGTAGGGAGGAGGTGGTGGGTGGGTAGGGTGGGGGGAATTTTTTTTTTTTAAATTATAATTATTTATTATTTATTATTTTAATAAATATTAAATAGTTTTTAATTATATAATATTATTTTAATAAATATTAAATAGATTAATGCTATTATATAAATTTTATATTTAAAAAGAATATGTTTTCTTAATTTTGGTGATATTTATATTAAAGTATTATTTAATTTATTAATATTGTTTATAAATTAAATTCGTTATTTAAATAAAGTAAGTAAAATTTTCAAATTGGTCCGCACGTGGTCTTATTCGAGTCAATTTTGAAATTTGGCAATAATGTGGACTAAAATCGTAACTAAATTTGGAGATGTGGGTTTTTTTGGTAACTTAAAATGTTATTGGGTAAAATTATCAGTCAACATAAGTAATGACATTAACTTTGCAATTAGATTTAACTGCCACATCACCCTTAACGGCAATTTTTAATGGTTGTACCAAATGTGTCACAATTTATTAAAGCGATGTACCAAAAGTGGGAATTGACCTATAGCTCTGTACCAAAAATGCAATTCTCTCATTTTTAATACTATAACTGTAACAAGAGTAAATAATTTGAACTTGTTCCCCAATCTGATGCACAAAAATGTACATTTTTTGAAGTGCAGATTTCGACAAAAAATTTAAATTATGGTATTGTTGTATAAATTAAAGAAATTGAAAGGTCGACATTTGAAATATTGAAAAAAAAATGAAATAATGACGAAAACTCATGTATGATTTATGCTAATGGAATCGAGTTCCGGTGATATGTTTGGTCAAGGGTCATGGTAGCAAAGCTCACTGTAAATATTCTCTACAAGTTATTTATTTAATAGGAGAATTAATTAATCTCATCTTATGCGAATTTGTAAATATATCCATAGACTTATTGATTGTGGCTAAGAGTTACAATCACCGGTCAAAATCATTCTTTTACTCTAGGAATTTTTGTATGTATAATGAAATGATTTCGTCAATGGATAAGAACCAGTAATGAATTGATTCCTCGCCTGTTTTTTGAGACAAAGCTAGTTGAAGAAGATAACCTCAGCATTCAGCAATTTCAAATTCTTAAAAAAGGGCATATTAGTCAAATTTAAATTATAGCTCTGCACTCAACATTTTGTGCTCTGGCATTATCACCAGCCTCATTTTATACCTCGCATGATTTTTTTCCTAATGAAGTCATTGTGTTTGATAAAATGTCGCACCGAAAGAAAGACAACAACCAAGAAAGGAACTAGCATCCCTCTACCTTGGCATAGTGTCGTCATATTCAAATGTTGCAGCACTAGCTTCAGAATCTGATTCTGGTTCTGGGTACCCATTCATGAAAGAAGCTACTATTGTTTCCAATGATAACTCTTCACCGAGCAACATCTTAAGCACATAGGATATCGTTGGTCGATGATGTGGATTTTGTTGAGTGCATAAAAGACCGACTTGGATGCATCTTAGGGCTTCTTCCTCTGAAAATGCCCCCTCAATGGATTCATCTACCAGGTGCAATATATTCTCTTCATTCCATAGCTCCCACGCCTGAAGATTATCAGTAAGAAAGTTTAAGTATGTATGCATGTGTATAGGAGCTCTCATATAGAAAAATATATCGTGAATATCATATCTATAGGCACTCACATATATTGCCTACCTTCTTTTATGATCAGTCTCTTGATTATTTACATCTATTCTTTAAGGCTACATTTGGTTTGTGGATTTCAGCGAGTAATACAAATGAACAAGAAATGAAGCTCAAAGTTGCGTCACTAGAAAACATTTTCGTTAACGTTTTACTCACTGAAATCCAATAATCAAATATAGCCTAAGTGTATGCATGTGTATAGAAGCTCATGTACGAGAAGTAATAAACTAACACCATATATCACCCACACCCACACCCACACCCACATATAGGAATATACGACTTGCTTTTTAATGATCATCCTGTTAGGTATTGGAAAAACTTTCCAAACTTCATTTACTTCAACTAAATATTTTATGTTGATGTGAAAACTTCATGCTTAGCCAGTTGATTCTTCTAATTTTCAGACAAAGTGAAGCTTGGGGATTGATATTTGTCTCACCGCCCTTATGTTTTGCAATAATTATCGTATCATTTTAAATTTATCATCTAAAATTGCAAATTGAAATTTTAAAAGCTATCGTTTTCCACAAAAATTAAAGAACACAATGAAAGCCAACATAACAAAATCAAACATGTATGTGACATTTTAATATTTTATCACACACATAAGAAGCAACTATTGATTTTATATTCATCAACCTTCGAAGAAGTATAAAATCGGTACTAAAAAGAAAGTTTCAATTGCAAACTCAACCCAATAAATAAAAATTCAAATCTTATACTCAAAACTTAGTAAACAAATAAGGAAAAGAAATAAAGGAACTTACCTAGCCAACAAATAGAAGAAGATGTAAAGTGTAAGGCCATCTCCAATCCTAGGGGTCGGGCATGGGATAGAGCTTGGGGCTGGGGAAAAAATGGAGTCCAACCATGGGGGTTGGGCTTGGGTAGAGCTGGGGGTAGGGAATGGGGTTGAGGAGGCCCGTGAGGTTAGACGCGCTGCATGGACGCGTCCTGTGCAGCGCATCAGGTGGTTGGCGCCACCAGATTCTTCTAATTTTTTTTTCCATTATTTTGTTCGTAATTAGGACCACATCATATGCAACGCAAAATGATTCCCTTTCTTTTTTCTTAAATTTTTCTTCCCCTAAAAAACTAAATGGAGATGAAAAATCATGATTACTATTTATAAATGTTTTATTTTTCACATTTTTCTACATAAGTTTTTGTATATAAATTTTATGTTCTTTTTAATAAATTGCAATAAAAAATAAACCACGAGCACTATCGATTGGGTATAATTTTGAAAACTTTAATTTTAAATTTAATTAGATATTTATTTACTACAAATTTTTAGAAATAAATTTCCATGCGATTCAATTTAAATACTTAGATAAACACTTAAACAAAATATGATTTAAATTCATCCACAATTTTAACAAATACATTTTGACAAACACAAAAACAAGAAAACATTTATTTTGTTGATACAATTTCACAAACTAATATTAATTATTATTATTCTTAATTTAAAATTTTTAATATTAATAATTTAATTATATTAATATTATCATTATTATTCTTATTTGTTTTATTATTGTTATTATTGTGAGAGTGGGGAATAATTGAAATTTGAAGGTGGAAGCCCCAGAATTGGAGAAGACTAATCAGTGGTAGGGGCACCCTAGAGCTCTCAAGCCCGAGTCCAACCCCTAGGATTAAAGATGCTCTAAGAACGAGGCTTAATTAGATCCTTCTTCATGCTCAAATCAAGTGGAGTTTGAAGTTTAAGGTCAATTAGAAAAGCCCATGGCCGCTCCAGTAGATTTTTAAAATTTTGGGCTTTTTTACCTTTCCTTTTGAGTAGGTTAAAACTTGTTATGGGAGTAAAAGAGAAATCTAGAATCATATTTTTTTTCTATTAATTTTTAACCCATAAACTTTGAAAAACTAACAAACACACTCGTGCGTATTCAAAAAACATGCTGGATACACCAGAAAACGTATTGATATCCATATCTATATTTTTGTTTAATTTTTTTCTTTTACGTTTGTTTATTAAGATGTGAATCCGAATGTAAAATTTGTACTGTTTCTAGTACTTACGTATTCAACAAGGGTTTGGTCATTGCCCAATTGATAAATTCTCCGGCCACTCACAATCTCCAGGACTACAATTCCTAAGCTAAAAATATCTGACATGAATGAAGCAGTCCCGTCCAAATACTCTGGAGCCATGTAGCCACTGCACACACACACATTACACAAAGAATCATTAATATCTCTGACTTAGAAATAGAAGATTGAGAGATTGAATGTTGAAATAGATTCTGACACTTACTAAGCAAAATATTCTGGACATGTGTAGCTGCTGCATAAACACATTACACAAAGGATCATTATTTTTTACTACTTAGAATTAGAAACAGAGTTATGAGATGAGATTTTGAATATGAAATAGATTCTGACACTTACATGGTCCCAACTTTTTTTAATGTTTTCACTTCAGACCGAACATCTTCCAGAGTCACAGCGTCTCCAAACTCTGAAATTTTAGGGTTCATCTGAATGTCGAGTAAAATATGCTCAAGTGTAATACCTCTGTGAATTATTTTCATTCCCGAATCTTGATGAAGATAAATAATCCCTCTGACAATACCCATAATGATTTTGAAGCGCACATCCCAATTAAGCAGACGATGTTGTGCTTCATCTGTACAAAAGATAGTTTTTAAAAAAGAATTGAAACTTTACATGTAAATCTTATCACCTGAATAAATTGAATTCTAAAGAGGAGGTTTTGAAGGTACAAACCAAATATATGAGTATTTAAAGTTCCATTTTCCATGGACTCATATACAAGCCATAGTTCTTCGTGGATGCAGTATCCAAGAAGTTTAATGATGTTGTGATGCTGAAGATTAGACATCAAAAGAATCTCACTTTTGAACTGATCTAGGCCTTGGATTGAATATCGAGAAAGCCTTTTAACTGCAACCATTTGTCCTGTAGGTAACACACCCTACACAAAGCAACAACAGATCATTGGTAACATTAACATCACCAACTTATCTTTTAAGATGAATAAAAAAGAAAAACGGAAAAAGTAAGTCTAGATAAAGTCACCTTATATACAGAACCATATATGCCTCTTCCAATCTCATTTGAAAAGGAGAATTGATTGGTGGCAGCTGCAATAGTGGCAAAATCATACTCTAGCAAAGTTGAGCCTGCTTCACAAATTTCTGCAACAAATTTCATTATATATATGTCATACGCTAGTTGTGCATTTAAGTTTGGGCTTGACAAAGAAACTGAATCTGTTTGAGCTTAACTCCATTCAAGCTCAAGTTAGAGGATACATAAGCAATTCTTATATATATTAAGCATTTCAGAAAATAATATTTTGATTATCTAGGAATAATACAAATGTTTTTTAGAATTTATTGTCACCATATGAATGAATACCTGATAAGAAGGTGGGAACTTTTCCCCTTCTCGTAAGAGCATCCCATACCAAAACCCGGGCCAACTTATAGATTTTGGGTTTTCTCCCATCTTTATTTGCAGGAGGAGGCTCAGTGTTGACCCTTTGGTTTTTACCTCGTTCTATCGATTCTGAGGATGGTACTGTTGGTTGCTCAGGGCTAACAGGCAAGGTAGTCTCATTAGCAACATTTGTAATCTGATTTGGTATGGCAACTTTTCTGGTCTCCTGCTGCTCAAGTGCTAACTCAAGTTGTAGCACAACTTGAGCCATTGCTGGCCGTTTCTTTGGTTCATCATGTTCATAATTTGATTCTGGTTCTGGGTAGCCATTCATGAAAGAAGCTACTATTGTTTCCAATGGTAATTCTTCACCGAGCAACATCTTAAGCACAGAAGATATATTTGGTCGATGATGTGGATCTTCTTGGGTGCATAAAAGACCGACTTGGATGCATCTTAGGGCTTCTTCCTCTGAAAATGCCCCCTCAATGGATTCATCTACCAGGTGCAATATATTCCCTTCAATCCATAGCTTCCATGCCTGTAGATTATCCGTAAGAAAGTTTAAGTATGTATGCTTGTGTATAGAAGCTCTCATGATAAAATATATAACGCAAATATGAAATACCATTTCTATACGCACTCACGTAGTATATTGCTTACCTTTTATTATGATCAGTCTATTCTTAATCATTTACATCTGTTCTTTAAGTGTATGCATGTGTATAAAAGGTCATGTACAGGAAATAATAAACAAACACCATATGTTCACCCTCACAAATATATGACTTACCATGTTCGTGATCATCCTGTTAGGTATTTGTCTTGCCGCCCTTATGTTTTGTAATAATTATCATAAATCGTTTCCAAAATATAATTCAAATCTTGTGTATCATCTGCTGTAGGTTTATATTTAATCATGGTTCACCATGAAGGTGACGTAAAAAACTGTTAGAGGCAAGTGCAAATTTTGCATTTGAATTTCAGTGAGGTATTATTTTTACAGAGTATTGTACTTGAATTTATAATTGCCTAAAGACTATGCTAGAGATGGTATTCCTTGCTTTATTATGATGTGAATCTGAATGTAAAATATGTACTTGTGAATTAGTATCTAGTACTTACGTATGCAACAAGGTTTTGGTCATCGCACAATTGATTATTTCTGCTGCCACTCAGAATCTTAAGGACTACAATTCCTAAGCTATAAATATCTGACATGACTGAAGCAATCCCGTTCATTACATATTCTGGAGCCATGTAGCCGCTGCACACACATATTACACTAAGGATCATTATTTTTTACTTAGAAACTTTAGTATGAGAGTTTGAACATGTAATAGATTCTGACACTTACTAGGTCCCAACTATTCTTGATGTTTCCACTTCAGACCGATCATCTTCCAAAGTCAAAGCGTTGCCAAAGTTTGAAATTTTAGGGTTCATCTGAATGTCGAGTAAAATATTGCTGGTTTGTATACCACTGTGAATTATATTCATTCCTGAATCTTGATGAAGATAAATAATCCCTCTGACAATACCCAAAATGATTTTGAAGCGCACATCCCAATGAAGCAGACGGCGTTGTGCTTCATCTGTACAAAAGATAGTTTTTCAACTGTTGATTATTACGCAATAAAAGAAATGAAACTTTACAAGTAAATCTTATTATCTGAATAAATTGAATTAGAAAGAGGAGGTTTTGAAGGTACCAACCAGATATATGAGTCAGTAAACTTCCATTTGCCATGAACTCATATACAAGCAATGGTTCTTCGCGAATGCAGTATCCAAGAAGTTTAATGATGTTGCGATGCTGAAGATTAGAAATCGAAAGAATCTCACGTATGAAAATATCATTTGTCCTTGAATTTAGAGAAAGCCTTTTAACTGCAACCATTTGTCCTGTAGGTAACACACCCTACACAAAGCAACAACAGATCATTGGTAACATTAACTTCACCAACTTATCTTTTAAGATGAAGAAAAAAGAAAAACGGAAAAAGTAAGTCTAGATTAAGTCACCTTATATACAGGGTTATAACTGCCTTGTCCAATCTTATTTGAGTGGGAGAATTGATTGGTGGCCGCTGCAATAGTGGCAAAATCATACTCTGGCAATTTTGAGCCTGCTTCATAAATTTTTGCAACATAATTTCATTATATAAATGCCATACGCTAGTTGTGCATTGATGTTTAGGCTTGACAAAAAAAATTGAATATGCTTGAGCTTAGCTACATTCAAGTTCAAGTTAGAGGCCACAAAAGCAATTCTCATATATATTATGTAAATGTTTTTTTTTTTTTTTTTTAAATTCATTGTGGTAATTTGAATATATACCTGACAAGGAGTTGCGAACTAGTTCTTCGTTCCTGTATACTTTTCCCCTTTTCCAAAGTGCATCCCATAACCTAAACCGCGACGACTTATACATTTTGGGTTTTCTCCCATCTTTATTTGCAAGAGGCTGCTCAATGTTGACCCTTTGACTGCTACCTCGTTCTATCGATTCTGAGGATGCTACTGTTGGTTGCTCAGTGCTAACAGGCAAGGTAGTCTCATCAACAACATCTTTTATGGTCTCCTGCTGCTCAAGTGCTATCTCAAGTTGTAGCACAACTTGAGCCATTGCTGGCCGTTTCTTTGGTTCATCGTGTAAACAGCTATTAGCAATCCCAACAAATACCTTCAGGCTATTTGCTGAGATTTCTCCTATCAGGCTTGAATTTACAATCTGATCAACCTCTCCCTTATTAATTCTCTTCTGAGCCCACTTGGTTAAGAAACACTCATCCTCTCCAAGCCTCCGATCCATTGCTGGTCTCCCACACAATACTTCCAACAAAACCACACCAAAGGCATACGTGTCACTTTTTGTTGTTAATTTACTGAATCTAACGTAATATGGATCAATGTACCCATGTGTGCCCTTTACTTTCGTGCTAACATGGCTTTGTAACTTGTTTCTATCTTCAGGTTTGGCCAAACCAAAATCTGAAACCTTTGATATGAAATTTTCATCTAGCAGGATGTTTGATGACTTCACATCGCGGTGTATGATTCCATGGCCCGTGTGAAGATAATCTAAGCCTCGACCAGCTCCGATACATATATTAAGACGCTGCTTCCAGGTGAGAGAAGAATCCTTATCACTGTCCCTCGAATACTTGTAGAGGTGGTCAGCTAGTGTTCCACATGTCATGTAGTCATAAACAAGAATCATTTCTCTGTACTCATTGCAGTATCCAATCAACGAGACGAGATTGTTATGTCGAAGCTCTGAAAGTGTTTCAATCTCTGTCCAAAACTCACGTTTTCCTTGCCTTGAGCTTGGTTTTAACTTCTTAATGGCGACAGTTTCTCGCCCATTATCAATCAGCCCCTTGTAGACTATACCAAATCCTCCCTTTCCAATGAGGAACGCATTACTGAAGTTTTGGGTGGCTGATCGGATCTCAACCAGGGAAAAACGTCGACAGTGTCGTTCAGCCCTGGCCGATGGCTTAGTTTCTTCCTCTATAGGATTAGCTTCCCGAAATTTTTGTAACTCATGAACAATTATGCTTACGATAGAGGTTATGGTTACTGCAATAGTTGCAATTACATTTCTGAGACCCAGAACTGATAGTAAATTTTGAATAGTCCAAGATGGCAAATCTCTTACCGCCATTACTGGTGGCAAGGGATTTGGACTGGCAAGACTATTATCTGGGTTGCTCAACTTGAATATTTCAAATCCTTTCAAGGGTCCATATCCATCCATAAATTCATTGTTCGACTGCAGGGAAATCAAAAGATCTCGTTGGCCCTCTTTTTTCCGTCCCTTGATTACCACCAAATAATCCCTATACCAGAGGTTGCCATTCTCATCCCTTTCTTTGACGATGTCAATATTCGTGTCAACAATCATTTCATTAATAAGGACTTTGAATATCATGTTGCCAGTCTCTGCTAACTTCAGTCCTAGCTCGCATAAATGAATCCTGACCAAGTATCTGAAGCCGACATCAACCGGTCTTTTCCAGGTAAGAGTTTGTTTTGGAACTGTTGCCTCCATCCCAAACATATCAAATTCGTCACCCGACATAAAAGAATTGCGTTTGACATTTAATCGATGTATTATTTCAAGTACAGTGTTGTTATCTATGTAGACCAGAGACTTCTGACCGACCACTTGGGCTCCAAGATCAGCACCGCGAAAATACGTAAGACCCTCTGGAACTGAGATTATCTCAATGCCATTTATGAATGCATATGTTTTATCTCGCGATGAACTAATTGCAGGAGAGAAAAGTATATTCAGTGGTTGGTTTTCTTCTATGCTTATACAGAATTCCTTAGTAATAGTACTAACAGCAAGAGCATGAGCAGTTATTGAAGCACTGAAGTTGCTTAGTAGAGTAAAAGGTCCAGCTTCTACAGTAAATAAATCCTTAAACTTTTTGAAACCTTTATATGGATTTGGATTGAAGTGAAGGCGGAGAATTTTCTGACCTGGACTCAAATGGAACACGTAGGAGAACCGGGAAGAAGAGACTCGTGCCGTTTCGTGAGGAACCGGATCATCAGAGATCAACTTATTGTTGAGAGTTGAAATTTTTGATGAGCCCCTTATCGATAGCCAAGAGGCGGGTTTTGGTTGTGCATCACCAATCCATATCCTGCCATTGAAAGCTGCAGAAGTGGCAATCGAGCCACAGTTTACGGAAATATCGCGTTTGGGGTAATCTCGATTATTAGTACCAAGTGAAAGTGTAGTGTGGAAGCAGAGAACTAGCAAGGCAATTGAAAATGGAAAGGTTTGCATTATGGTCTATGGTGAGTAAAATCAGAGAATTAGGATAGTGTGGATGATTAATGATTTATTCCATAGACACCTGAAGGGATACTTTCCAAGTAATTGCAAGAGCTAATGAATTTGACTATTTATCTATGTAGACTGAGGAGTCTTTTGTGGAAAATCTGTAAATGATCTTGTCAACGGAGACTTGGCTAAATAAGGTTTATCATATGTTTCTTTTACGTTTATGTTCATAGCTTAGAGTCGTGGGTGTAAACAAGTAGAGTAGTATTGAATAATATATTGTTCAAGTTTTATTTGAATTTCTTATCGAACATGAAATTGTGTTTGGGTTTTATTTGATTATTAAATAAACCGAGTTCGAACGTGTAATAATTGAGTCGAACACGAGTCAACACGATCATAACTTTATTATTTGTGTGATTCACTCTAATATTCGCTTTGGCATGAATAAAAAGTTGAAAACAACATTGCCGAGAAGGTTTTGTTTTGACGGTAAAAGCTAATGTCCTAAAATTTTGGAGGTCTTAAATTCGAATCTCATCAGAAATGCAGGTGTTTTTCTACATACAAGTTTTATAATAGTAATAATAGTAATTCAATAACTCAAGGTATTTGTGAGTTGGACATTATAAAAACGTAATTACAGTCCAATCGGACCAACCGAACGGGTAACAAAATAATTGGGCCCGGATCTAATTGCCACGATTTAATCCACCGAACGGGCCACAAAATAGTTGAGTTCATTAATTAGTCAGCCCAAATTGTCAATTGGCCCAATAAAGAAACTGGGCATTCGAACACAGCCTAAATTGTTTAATTAATTGGAAATATATTAATTATTTCACATAAGTGGATGCACATTTTAGTCAACTCTTTGCACCATGTGAATTTCCTGAACAAATACGTAAATTATGTAATTACGTAATTACGTTTTTATAATAGTAATACTTCACTAGTGATATTATAAATTTATTGATGCAATGTATTTATCGTTTCACTAAAATAAATTATATTACATATCGTAGTATGGTTCTGGTTTTAAAAATTTGATGCATGAAAAAATAGTATTGTACTGTGACTACTGACTAGAATTAATTAGATATTAATAAATAATTAATCTATTATTATATACAACTGTAGTTTATGACCTTTTATTTTCACCTCTATAATTCTAATACTTAAATTATGTGTAAGTGATACAAGCTGAAATAAAGATTACAGATGGAAATTTCCAAATTGTGGGTGTAGAAGTGCTATTTTTATGATTTAAGGGATATTAAGTTTCTATTTCAAATATTCCGGGGTGCAAAAGTAATTCTCATCTAAAGAGTAAAAGAAATACTCCATCCATTTTAAATTGACACGATATTGTTTTCACACAAATTAAAAAATCTCATAATGAATCACTTTACTATAATAAAATATAAAAAATACCTACTTTTTTTCAATTTGAAACTTACAAATTTGATAAATGCGTCAATTAATTTGAAACCGAGGGAGTAATATGTTTTTCAATCAATATATTCCTTTTTTTTTTTTATAATTTTTCAACAATATATTTAAACTTCAGATTGGTAACACTATGGTGGCTCATCTCTTGATATTTGATTCATTGTATCATACAGTAGGAAATTCATGGCGAGGTAATCTTCTTCTTTTTATTTTTATTTTTTCCTGTGTTGGGTCTGCAATGATTCCGATATTATTTCAGCTGACTCGCATATTCCTCGAGAAAATTAAATGCCCCCATGTATGTGTGTTTATACGAAATACTGTTGCATAAATAAACCAATTTAGTTCTTTTACAGAGATTTGGATGGAACTTTTTAAGTTTCAGTGGTGATATGGCTGCCACTATGTTATTGTTTTACAGATGAAGCCAATGTGTTTGATGAAATGAAGCACTGAAAAAAGACAACAAGCAAGATAGAAAAAAAGAAGTTTGACAGTGGACAGAGAATACTTTTTGAGATGGGATGTTATCACTAACTGATTCCAGATGCAAATGAAACCAATTTTCTGCCCAGCAGGTACCAAATTATGTTTGCTATTGACCCCCTCAGTTAATTCATCTACCATGTGCAATATATTCCGTAGCTTCGGTACCTGTACTGTGTCCGTGTATGATATTTTGAGCAAGTATGCATGTATATAGAAGCTGTAATATAAAAAAGTACCTTCAATGCCATAAATATATGCACTCTCATATGAAAAAATATAACCCAAAGATATATCGCTTTTGAGGTTAGCTGGATTATTAGTGACAGCTAGTTAAGTGATGAAGTAGAGTACTAGCAAGCATTTGGAACTTGAACAGGCCAGGATGTATGTTGTGGTATGCTTTATGGTGTAATTAGAGAAGGGTGGTGAATGAGGAATCATTTTAATTCCAAGCACTTTTGTTTATATTTGATTCATTTTTAATTAAAAGTATCATTACTCTTGTCGATAATGCTAAAAAGTTACAACATGATCGATCATTTGTTAACTTAAAAGTGGTCATTAGTTATATATATGTGCCATTTGCTTTGTCAAAATTTAGCTTGTCTAAGTCATTTTTCTGAATTCAAATAATGCTGTGCTAAGTGTTATGTTATGTTATGTTGTGTTATTGAATCTGGGAAGGTGAATGATTTAAGCTTAAAGAATGCGTCAAGTGTGCATATAATGTTTCATCTATAAATATAGATTTAAAACACTAGAATACATTTTGAAAAATTACTACTTCATTCCTGTTAAATACGAGCAAGGCTTCTGTTTTTGACTCTGTGTTACTGCACTAAAGAAGCATGCTACTTTTTCTTTTCTTTTGAGAAAAAGAATGCATGCTACTTCGCAAGGCTACAGAAAACTTCTTCAAAAGTATATGCCAAAAAACCTCGATCCACATAAAGGAAGATTCAACAATTGAGGGTAATATAAAACCGTCTATCTATCTGAAAGAAAATGGTGGACTAAAAATCAAGTATAGAGAGTGCAACTTTCTCTGAGAAGCAATGGACCTCTTCACTGTGATCTTCAATCAGGTTTTCCTCCGAATCTCTTTTTTCTTGATCGCCTATACAGTTAGAAGCTTATTTGCTCCATAACATGCTATTTTCAGAATGATTACCTTGAACAGCTTTATTTTTGGCTGCAGGCACCCTCTCCTTAGGTGATGAAGTATGTTCTCTTTTGAGAAAAGTGCTTCTTTCATCTTTACTGTACTCCTCCTCAAAATGTCCAAACTGTTGCCTTAACATATCAGCATTACTTGGATGCATAAACCCAAAAGTCTGATATCAACCACGGAGATATTCCTGAAGCATTTGAGGGTGATATTTTAAAATTTCTAGATAAATTAACTCTCTAACATAATCTTTCGTCAATATTATACTCTCAAACTCAAACTCAAGTCTTGATATGGGTTGAGTTGATGGCTCGCGGTCCACATTTGCCAACTCATGAAAGTAAGGATCAGCCAATGCTTCTTCAGTAGTTGGTCTATCTTTAGGGTCAAATGCAAGAAGCCGCTCCAGTAAGCGAAGGGCCAAGGGATTAGCATTTGGAAATCTCTCCTCAAATGAAACAGGCTGTTTCTTCCGCATATTACTGAGGTATCTCCTCGCCTTTTCATTTCTGATCCTTGCAATAATTTCAAGAGGAGGAGTACCAAGCAAATCTGTGATTAGATCTAACTGGTGTACCACATTTTTTCCAGGGAACAAAGGTTTTCCAGTAAGCAACTCAGCAAATATGCAGCCAATGCTCCAAATATCAATAGCAGGAGTGTAATTAGAGTAAAAGGATCCGCATAGCTCTGGAGCTCGGTACCACCGATTTGCAACATAATCACTCCAAAATATTGCTACCGGGGTGTCATTAAATGACACGCGAGCTAGACCGAAATCACATATCTTCAACTTACACTGAGCATTCGCAAGTATATTCTTTGGCTTTAAATCTCGATGAAACACATTTGCTGTGTGTATATATTTTAAGCCACGCAGGAGCTGGTACAGCAAAACTTGATAATGCTCCGGTGTTAGATCATCGTTCACCTTAATTATTTGATGGAGGTCAGCCTCCATCAATTCAAAAACAACATATATATCTCGAAATTCTTTCGGAGAAGGAGGAAGCATTATATGCCTTATTTCAACTATATTAGGATGGCGAAGTAACCGCAGGAGCTTGATTTCTCGGAGAACTCTCATGGCATCAGAAACATTCTCAAATACATCATTGATCTTTTTAATCGCCACTTTTTCACCAGTATGAGTATCAATTGCAGCAATTACCACACCATAACTACCCTTACCAATAACTTTTTGAATTTCATATCTACTTGCCTCCCCATACTTTGTAAAGAAATTTATTTCCAATGGACTCTTTTTGTGGGGATCCATGGTAGACGTGGAAACAGGTAAATTGTCTTTGTAAGTAGTAAGCCCTTCTTCTTCTTCTTCTTCTTCTCCCCCTCCTTGTTTCTTCCTCGAAACTGCACAGAGGTTTTGTTCATACTTCATAGTATTAATATTGGAAACTGGATGCAAATTCTTTGTTATTAGTACTAATGTAAAGAAATATTAGTGACAGATGATAGACGAAGTAAAAACCGGAGATGAAATCCATCCAGGAGAGTCCCTGCCCCATATAACCAACTCTACAAAACAAACTAGAAACACCCCTTTTTCTTTCTTTCTTTCTTTTTCCTACAATTTCTGTGACCCCTCCCCCCCCTCCTCCCTCCCCCTCAGCAAAAGCAGTTTATGTGGTGCTTGACAACCGAATTGAGTCTGCTTGAACTTAGCTCCATATAAATATTAAGATAGAACCCACTTGAGAAGTTCTAATAGATTTTAGAAATAATAATGCTTTCATTTTTTCTTGGTCCTCTAATAGTTTGACTGTTAAAATGTAATGTGATATGTTTTTCAAATATATTGTGGCTGTATGGATATATACCTGACAATGAGGTGCTAAATAATTCTTTTTTCTTGGAAGGTTTTACCCAGTTCCAAGGTGCATCCCATGCCCAAAATCGCGATGTCTGTTTTCTCCCATCTTTGTTTTCGGGTGGAGATGCTATGTTAACACTTCGGCTGTTACTTCGTTCTATCGGAGGAATATTTCTGGAGGCTTCTGTTAGTTGCTCATTGCTAGCAGGCAAAATAGTTTCATCATCAGCAACACTTGTTATATGATTTGGCACAGCAACATTACTGCTCTCCTGCTGCTCAAGTGCAATCTCAAGTTGTATTACAACTTGAGCCATTGTTGGGCGTTTCTTTGGTTCATCATGCAAACATCTTTCTGCAATCCCAACGAATACTTTCAGGCTATCTGGTGATATTTCTGCTATCAGGCTTGAATCTACAATCTGATCAACCTCTCCCTTATTAATTCTATTTCGAGCCCACTTGGTTAGACAACACTCATCCTCTCCAACCTTCCGATCCATTGCTGGTCTCCCACACAATACTTCCAACAACACCACACCAAAGGCATATGTGTCACTCTTTCTTGTTAGTTTCCAAGTGTTGAAATAATATGGGTCAACGTATCCAGGTGTGCCCTTAACATTCGTGCTAACATGGCTTTTTGAATTTCCCCTGTCTTCAGGTTTGGCCAAGCCAAAATCCGAAACTTTAGATATGAAATTTTCATCCAGCAGGATGTTTGAAGACTTCACATCGCGGTGTATGATTCTTTGGCCCGTGTGAAGATAGTCTAGGCCTCGACCAGCTCCAATGCATATATTAAGACGTTGCTTCCATGTGAGAGAAGAATCCTCACCGCTGACTCTTGCAAGTTTGTAAAGGTGGTCAGCTAATGTTCCACTGGTCATGTACTCATAAACAAGAATCATTTCTCTGCCCTCATTGCAGTACCCAATCAGAGAGACGAGATTGATATGGCGAAGCTCAGAAAGTGTTTCAATCTCTGTCCAAAACTCACGTGGTCCTTGCCTTGAGCTTGATTTTGACCTCTTAATGGCGACAGTCTCTCGCCCATTATCAATCAGCCCTTTGTAGACATTACCAAATCCCCCCCTCCCAATTATTAATGCATCACTGAAATTCCTTGTGGCTGATTGGATCTCAGCCATTAAAAAACGTCGACAGTGTCGTTTGGCTCTGACTGATGGTTTGTTTTCTTCTTCCATTAGATTAGCTTCCCGAACTTTCTGAACCTCATGAACAATGATATTTATCAGACTAAGTATGGTTACTACAACAGTTGCAATTACATTTCTGCAACCCAAAACTGATAGTATATTTTTGATAGTCCAAGATGGCAAATCTCTTGCTGGTGGCAAGGGATTAGGACTGGCAAGACTATTATCAGGGTTGCTTAACTTGAAAACTTCAAATCCTTTAAGGGGTCCATGTCCATCTGTGAATGCAATGTTTGACTGTACAGAGATCAAGAGATCTCGTTGGCCCTCTTGTTTGCGCCCCTTCATCACCATCATGTAATCCCTATACCAGAGGTGGCCATTCCCATCCCTTTCTTTGATTATGTCAGTCTCGGAATCGACAATCATCTCATTAACAAGGACTTTGAACATCACATTTCTAGTCTCTGCCATCTTAAGTCCTAGCTCGCTGAAATGAATCCTGACCAAGTATCTGAAGCCGACATCAACAGATCTTTTCCAGGTAAGACTGCTGATCTCATTTGCCTTTTGTTTTGAAACTGCTGCCCAAATCCCAAATATGTCAAATTCATCACCTGAAGAAACAGAATCCCGTTTCACTTTTATTGCATCATCCCCCGAGGAAACAGAATCCCGTTTTATTTTTAATCGATGTATCATTTCAAGTGCAGTGCTGTTATCAATGTAGACCAGAGACTTCTGACCGACCACTTGGGCTCCAAGATCACCACCCCGAAAATAAGTAAGACCCTTTGGAACTGAGATTATCTCAATGCCATTTATGAACGCATATGTTTCATATTGTGATATACTAATATCAGGAAAGAAAACTATATTCAGTGGTTGGTTGTTTTCTATGCTTATGCAGAATTCCTTGGTGAAAGTATTTACACCAAGAGCTTGAGCAGTTAGTGAAGCGCTGAAGTTACTGAGCAGGGTGAAAGGTCCAGCTTCTACGGTAAATAAATCTTTGAACTTCTTGAATCCTTTATATGGATTTGGATTGAAGTGAAAACGGATAATTTTCTGACCTGGACTCAAATGGAAAACATAGGAGAATTGGGAAGAAGAGACTCGTGCCGTTTTGTGAGGAACAGGATCACCAGAGATCAACTTATGGATGAGACTCGAAATCTTTGATGAGCCTTTTATCTGTAAAGCTGCAGTATATTTTGAGCTTATGTCTCCAATCCATTCTTTGCCATTGAGAGCTGCAGATGTTCCACTTGAGCCACAATTAATGGATACATCGCTTTTGAGGTAAGCTGGATAATTATTACTACCATTTGAGGATGTAATAAGGGAGCAGATAATAAGTAAGGCAGTTGAAACTGGATAAAGATTCATGATTTGATTGTCTTTGTTGTTGTTGTAAACAAGAAGTGATGGGAATATGTTAAAAGGATTTTTGTGTTGACATTCATATTCCATCATAGGTTGACTTTCCAAGTAATTGCAGTAGTACTATTAAATGATTATATTTTGTTTTGAACCATTCTGTATCTATTGCTTGATTAAATTTTGTGTTGAACCATTCTGAATAGTGTATACTATTGCTTGATCATCTCGTTTGGTTCATGACTCTAATGTATTCCGGTCTTTTTTGAGCATTTTGTAAGTGAGTTGGCGGGTGCAGGGCCACCTCGTTTTTAAAACTTTTTGAAATATATTTTCTTGTGAAAATGGTCGTTAATACAAAGCAAAATTGCAGAAAATGTCAGCAAACTAATTAGTGATTTTGAGTTTTCATTTCAAACTATATCACCTCACCAAATTTCGTCCCGTAATTTAATGTTTTTTTGGAAAATCGTCCCATTGTTAATTATGAGACGGAAATTGCACACGTGTCCGTTAAATTGTCACTTGGCGGCTTACGTGTCATGACGTGGTAAATTTTAGCATGAACAATTAAATTAATTGTTCATGCTAAAATTTACCACGTCATGACACGTAAGCCGCCAGGTGACAATTTAACGGACATGTGCGCAATTTCCATCTCATAGGTAATGGTAGGACGATATTCCAAAAAAACATTAAATTACGGGACGAAATTTGGTGAGGTAATATAGTTTGGGACGAAAACTCAAAATAACTAATTAGTTTGGGACGTTTTCTGCAATTTTGCCTTAATATAACTGTATTATATTAACAAAAATAAAGAATTTGAACTTGTGCCTCAATTTGATGCACAAGAATGTACATTTTATCAAGTATAGATTTAAAAAAAAAAAAAAGTGGAGATGATTTGTGATTATTATGTTTTAAATTTCGTTCTAATAAGGTGATTGGTTCCATTTTTCTTTGCTACTGTAATTTTCATAATATAGTTTAAATATCATAATAGTTCGGAGAATATATTGATGGCAAGAGTTTTCCTTTAAAAAATTGGATTTTTTTTTTGGTAAAATAAAAAAGGGTGATTTTACACATAGACCCCTTCAGGTTTGGGCATATTACAAGAAACCCCCCATTGTTTCAAAAATTACAGGGACACCCCCTCAGGTTTGGGCATATTACAAGAAACCCCTTACGGCGTTAAAAACAGACGGAATTTGATGACGTCAGCAATTTTTTTTTTGATTTTCCAAATTTACCCCTGGCTAAATATACCCACATGGGGTGTCTATGTAATAATATTATACCACAGGGAGTGTCTATGTAATAATATTATGCCATAGGGGGTGTATTTGAATGATTACAATAACTTCATGGAATTATTTGTAGCCAACTATCATATTTTAAAAAATTACCATATTTTAAAAAATGACCGTTGGGTGTTACTGTTGGCCACATATTTTGGTTATAAATAGCAGTCCAAATATTTTTTATTTTTTTTTTCGCATTTCATCCCACAAATTTGATAATGTTATCATCAAATTCAAGAGGCAGTGTACGATGCTTAAAATATCGATAATCAAAATATTCATGTGTAGGGTCTGTGAAGAATGCACCCATAATGGTTGCAGATGCACGTCGAGATTTAGAGTTGTATTATCCCTACACGTGAACAATTTGATTTATAGTCAAAATATATGGCCAACAGTAACATCCATTGGTCATTTTTTAAAATATGTCCATTGGCTATAAGTATCCCCATGAAATTTATAGTCAAATATGGCCAACCATCCATTGGTCATTTTTTAAAATATGACAGTTGGCTATAAGTAACTTCCTGAAGTTATTGTAATCTTTCAAATACAACCCCTGTGGTATAATATTATTACATAGACACCCCCTGTGATATAATATTATTACATAGACATCCCATGTGGGTATATTTAGCCAGGGGTAAATTTGGGAAATAAAAAAAAAATTGCTGACGTCATCAAATTCCGTCTGTTTTTAACGTCGTAAGAGGTTTCATGTAATATGTCCAAACCTGAGGGGGTGTCCCTGTAATTTTTTAAACAATGGGAGGTTTCTTGTAATATGCCCAAACCTGAGGGGGTCTGAGTGTAAATCACACTAAAAAAAAAAATTGGAGGATATTATCATGTCAATGTTTTGCCTCATTTTTTTTTGATCTATTAAATTGTGTATGTATTTACAGCTCAGACCGAAGAGAACATTGTGTATAAGTCCATCCTAGTGTGGTGTCTCCAGTAGGATTCGAACTTGAGTTACCACACTGGAGAGGACCTATACCATTTGCACTATTTGGTCCGAGCTGTAAATACATAGTCTAATAGATAAAAAAAAAAAATGAGGCAAAACCTTAAACTATATAAATTGTTAAAGAAAAGAAAAACTCTATGAATGTCTAAATTGAAAGAAAAAAAAATCAGCACAAAAATGTGGATGCACTAAGCAAATGTAGTGAGGTCACTATGGGCATCGAAAACTTTGACTCAATATAATCCTGTCAAACGCTATATCTATCTATTTGAGAGAATTGCACTTGTATTACCAAATTTTATTCTTATTTGTGGTACCATAAAAATTCAAGCCGACATATTATGTACCATAATTTAACAAATCCACTCACATTTGATACCCCCGTTAAAAATCACCGTTAAGTGGGTGACGTGACAGTTAAGTTAATTTGAATTATTGCAAAATTGATGTCATTACTATGTTGATTGACAATTCTACCCCATGACATTTCATGCTAGATAATCCCACATCTTCAAATTTACTGATGTTTTTGGTCCATATTGTTGCCCAATTTCAAAATTGGCTCGAACTAGACCACGTGCGGACCAATTTGGAGATTTTACTTATTATATTTACATATTTATTTAACTAATTTGATTTTATAAACAATATTAATAAATTAAATAATACTTTAGCATAAAATCTGACAAAAAATATAAAAAAATATATTTTTTTAAAATCTAAAATTTATATAATAGTATTAAACTATTTAATATTTATTAAATAATAAAGTTATATATTATTAATAAATAATTATAACTTAAAAAAAAAACTAAAACCCAACTCATCCCCACACCTACCCCGTAACCACCACCACCCACCCACCCACCCACCCAAATCCTAGGTCGTCGGCGGCCTAGGATCGTCGTCCGAGGCCGTGGGTTCTCCGATCCCAAGCCACCGTGGCCTGGGATTTGGGTGGGTGGGTCGGGGGGGGGGGGGTGGTTACAAGGTTGGGGGTGGGGATGGGTTGGGTTGTATTTAAGTTTTTTTTTTAAAAATTAATTATTTATTAATAATATATAACTTAATTATTTTAATAAATAGATTAATACTATTATATAAATTTTAGATTTTAAAAAATATATATATTTTTTCAATATTTGTCAGATTTATGTTAAAGTATTATTTAATTTATTAATATTGTTTATAAAATCAAATAGATATGTAAATGTAATAAGTAAAATCTCCATATTAGTCCGTATATGGTCTTATTCAAGCCAATTTTAAAATTGGGCAACAAAGTGGACCAAAATTGTCGGGCCGAAATGTAAGACAATGTATTATACAAGAACTGCACAAAGTTATCCCATAATGATTGCATATAATCTCCGTGCACATTCATGCAAACTATACCGTCAAGATTTGTTGGATGGGATTTTTTGCCAAATATCTAATAGAGTGAATAGCATTTTTGGTCCTTCTTATGAGCCAAATTTTACACTTTTGTCCCTCTTAAATTTTCGTAGCAGATTCATCCCTCTTATTAAGGTAGTGTAACACATTCGTCCCTCTTAAATCCAAAATACATCAATTTTCGTCCATTTTAGGATATATTTTGAATTTAAGTGATGTATTTTGGATTAAGAGGGACTAATGTGTTACACTACATTGATAAGAGGAACGTATCTGCTACGAAAAATTTAAGAGGGACAAATGTGTTACACTAGATTGATAAGAGGGATGAATGTGTTACATTAGATTGATAAGATGGACGAATTTACTACAAAAAATTTAAGAGATACGAAAGTGCAAAAGTTAGCCCATAATAAGGACCAAAAATGCGATTTACTCTATCTAATATTGTAGTTTGTAGGGATATCATGCAATGAACATTTAAAGGAGGGGTTTCATGCCGTCTCTTCATTATCTCTACTACTATAAAACCATGAATATTTCTTAAATTTTTTATGCGGACTAAAATACTATTATTTAAATTATAAAAATGATATTTCATTCAATGGTAAATATGTAAAAGTAACTGAAGTCTTATTATATTTAATCCATCTCCTACATAAACTCCTAAAATTTATAAATTCTATCTTACATCAGCTTTCGTAATTTTAATCTCTTATCTTATAATAGATTAAAATGAACCATTAAAAATACTATTATTTTAAATAGCCCTTAAAATATATATATATAATTATTATATTTTAGCATCAATATTTATATAAGAAAAAAAATGTTAATTTAAAGATTTAGTACAACATAAGCCATAAACATTCTAAATATAAAATTTTAAAATGAAATTCTCTTAAATATCATTATGTTACAAAAAAAAAAAATTGAATCACATCTTACTATGAAAGAATAAAAAATATGCGAACTAAAATACCCTTATTTGAGTTGTAAAATAATACTTAATTTAATCGCAAACATGTAAAACTAATTAAAGAGTTATTATTAGACAATAAGCCTTATTATATATATATATCCTACATTAAATCTTAAAATTTAGAAATTATCTCTTACATAGCTTTTATAATTTCAGTTTTGTTCTCCTATAACACATAAAAGAGAATCATAAATAAATATATAAAATATATTGTTATTTTAAATAGCTCCTATTATATATTTTAAATCCTAAAATTTAGAAATTATCTCTTACATAACTTTTATAATTTCAATTTCTTCTCCTATAACACATAAAAGAGAATCATAAATAAATATTATTATTATTTTAAATAGCTCCTAAAATATATATATAAAATAATTATTTAGCATCAATATGTACTAAAGTAGTCATAAACAATCATCTAGAAAAACTTAATATTAAATTCTCTTAAATATCATTTTACTATACCGAAAAAATTAGAATCGCATATTACCAATGAATGAATAAAATATGCTTATGACTTAGCTAAGTACGTAAATTTTACTTGGTTAGAGAAACAAAACATATCCAAGAATATCATGATATACATAACCTCGAGTTTTCATGGAATTCTTTTTGTGAAAAAATGGTGATATCGATGGAAAATTAGTGAAATCGATAAAAAAAAAATCTATGAAATCATTAAAAACATGTCAAATCGATAAAAAAAAAATAAGATGAAATTGGTGGATATTTGTGAAGTTGGTAAAAAAAAACGGGTGAAATCGGTAAATTCATATGAAATATATGAAATTTGGGTGAAATTCGTGATAAAAATGGATGAAACTGGTGAAACAGTGAAATCAGTGTAAAATAGGTAAAACCAGTAAAAATATGCATGTGATATCAATGAAAATTCAGGTTTAACTAGTAAAAAAAAATGTGAATTAGGTGAAAATAGGTTAAAATGATAAAAAAAAAAAAAAAAAAAAAACAGATGTAATCAGTAAAAAACGAGTATAACCAACAAAAACAAGGTGAAGGCAGTAGAAAATTGTGAACAATTTATTTTTCTAAAAAACAATTATCAAATTATCTTAAATATGAAATATCATTCTACTACCAAAAAATAAAAATAAAAATAAAATTCATCTTAACTATGAACAAAATATGCATATGACTTAACTAAATACGTAATTTTTATTTGGCTAGAGAAGCAAAATGTATCCAAGAATATCAAGAGATGCATAACCTCGAATTTTAATGAAATTCTTTTCGTGAAAAATGGGTGGAATCGATAAAAAAAATCTATAAAATGAGCGAAAACATATAAAATTGATGAAATCAATGTGAAATTGATGAACACTTATGAAGTTGGTGAAATCGGTCAAAGTAGTCCCCGTAAAATTAGTAAATACTTGAGAAATTGATGAAAATTCAGGTAAAATTCTTAAAAGAACGGATGAAACCAGGGAAACAGT
Source organism: Penstemon davidsonii (assembly GCA_034814905.1). Classification (NCBI taxonomy): domain Eukaryota; kingdom Viridiplantae; phylum Streptophyta; class Magnoliopsida; order Lamiales; family Plantaginaceae; genus Penstemon; species Penstemon davidsonii. The sequence goes on from JAYDYQ010002688.1 coordinate 15,740,602, forward strand.
GAAAAACGAGTTAAATTGGTGGAAAAAAACAAGTAAAATCGTTAAAAACATGCATGTGAAATCAATGAAAATTCATGTGAAATTTGTGAAAAAACATATGATATCAGTGAAAAAGCATGTGAAATAGGTGAAAATGGGTAAAATGATCAAACGAGTAGGATAGTAAGAAAAAAGTTTAATCGACTAAAACAAGGTGAATGCTTTCACCCGGAGAAAAATGGTTTAAAAAAAAAAAAAAAAAAAATTTGATGAAAAACGAGAAAACAATAAAAATATGTTATAACCGATACAAATGGGAAAATCGGTAATAAACAATATTAGTCCTCTAAAAATGAATGAAAACAGGCAAAAAAATGGTTAATCTGATGAAATACGGATTAAACTAATGAATTAAATAGGTGAAAAATAACTTAGCCAAGTGAATAATGCATTTCAAATGACGGGTGAAAGAATTTGAAATCTACTTAAAAATGGACCCAAGTTCATTTGATCAAAAAGTAGGATTTCATTATTTTTGTTGTCAAACAATGCAAAAGATCTAAGCTAGAGATTTCAATTCTATTGAGTCCAATAAATTGAATATTAGTATTAACATGTGTTATTTTATAACATAATAAAGTTAATTTTACTTTAATTTACAAAAGAATTATCCATGAAAATAATTATTTTTACTTGCACTTTTCTAAATAAATAACATTTATAGCATGTTTCGTTGTTGGGACAATGATGGAAATGTATAGAAAAAAGAAAAGGAAAAGAAAGAGAAAATATATATTTCTATACACATCTTTGTTTAATTATGAACATTTTCAAAATTATAAAAGATACTATCTTCGTCCATTTATTACTTTTTGCACGGAGTTTTAGTAAAAAAAAAATTTTTTTTTGAGAGAAAGAGTTTTAGGTAAAAGTTAAAAATGTAGAAATTTTAGGTATTTTTATATATATGCCCTTAAAGGTAGTGGTTAAGAGTTAATAGTGTCAAATCATTACTTTATGTGAAAGTGTACTTTTGAGAAAAATAATTTCATTTATAGAAAGAGAGTGTTAATTTGGGGCATCCCAAAAAGAAAATAATAGTGAAAAATTAGGGACATATGAAGTATTAAAATTGATGGCAAATCCGAAGAGCTAAATGCAAAAAAACCACATGTGTTTTGCCTAATTGGCAAAAAAACCCTTATATTAGCGAAATATCACATTTGCAATTTCTTCATAAGTCGGTAAGTCAATAGGGAAGTCATTGTTAAGTTTTAGTGAACAGAAGGGTTATTGTCAATTTTCAAAGTTAACTAGAGGATTATTGTCAATTTTCAAAGCAAAATATTGTTTTCAACTTGCTTGTGAGGGGGTCTTTTGCTAATAAAAATAGCACATAAAATTTTTTTGCTAGTAAAATAACAGAAGGAGATTTTTACCAATTAGGCAATATATAGTGGGTATTCTTACATTACCCAAAATAGGTGACAAATTTGAATCAAATAAAAATAACAATAAGAAAATAATAAATTTATTTTTTATGATATCAATTTTTTAAATTCATTCTCTACTAACGCCACAGTTGCAGGCCCAATGCCTTTTTTATTACTATATGTGGATGTGGCTGTACTCCACTGAACAATATAATTCAATAAATTCTACTTTTTTTTTTAATTCTTTCTGCTTCAGGTTTTGCAAAAAGATCCTGAATAAAATTTGAAAAGAAGAAGAGGAAACATTGACCAAAGGCGGGTAGAATTAATCAGCCATATAATAAAGCAAAGGTTTTCTTATGCATTTTCTGATTAAAATTTGAGAACATAGTATGGTTGTTTCTATGTGGTTGCTTTACAAATGCGGTCATTCTGTTTGATGAAATGATACAGTGAAAAAAATACAGTAGGCGGAGAGTAAGAGGCTTACGACATCACCCTCCCTTTGCATTGTTGTCTGTATATTCACTTGGCATCACTTTCACTGCAGGTATTTGGATTGTTAATGTTATCGTCTTCAAACATTGCATCATTGTCAATAAATGGATTTGTTAATGGATCCTGTGTGCTGTCGATGAGTGGATTTAATAATGGACTCAGGGTGTTGTCTTTTTCGAAGGTCGCAGCACTCCCATTGAATGGATTTGTCATGACATTGTGATCGTCTTTTTGGGAAGTTTCAATAGCAAGAGGTGGTGATTCTGAGTAGTCACTCACTGAATTGGATACAAAACGTCTGAAATCTACCTTGTGATAAGCTGCAGCTTTCACTACTTTCTCTTGTGTTTCAAGATGTAATTCTTCACCGAGCAACATCTTAAGCACAGAAGATATATTTGGTCGCTGATGTGGATCTTCTTGGGTGCATAAAAGACCGACTTGGATGCATCTTAGGACTTCTTCCTCTGAAAATGCCCCCTCAATGGATTCATCTACCAGGTGCAATATATTACCATCAATCCATAGCTTCCACGTCTGTAGATTATGAGCAAGAAAGTTTAAGTATGTATGCATGTGTATAGGAGCTCTTGTATAGAAATATATAACGAGTATACCATATCTATACGCACTCACATATATTGCTTACCTTTTTTTATGATCAGTCTATTCTCAATCATTTACATCTGTTCTTTAAGTGTATAGCAGCTAATGTACGGGAATAATAAACAGACCATATATTCACCCTCATATTCATATGACTTACCTTTTTCATGTCATCCTGTTAGGTAGGTATTGGAAAAACTTTCTACTTTCATTTACTTCATTTTTTTTTATATTTATGTGAAAACTTCATGCTTAGCCAGTTTGGTTTTCTGACACACTGAAGCTCGGGAATTGATATTTGTCTCACTGCTCTTATATTTTGCAACAATTATCGTGTTTCCAAAAAATATTCAATTCTTTTGTATCATTTACAGTAGGTTTTGATGTAAACAAATGATAGAGGCAAGTACAACTTTTGCATATGAATTTCAATGGGGTGTTATTTTTACTGAGTATAGTACTTAAATTTATAATTGCCTAAAGACTATGCTAGGGATGATATTCATTAGTTTATAATGATGTTAATCCATATGTAAAATCTGTAGCAGTTAATTAGTTCCCAGTACTTACATATTCAACAAGACTTTGGTCAAAGGTATAATTATCGCCCAGTTGATAAATTCTCTGGCCACTCACAATCTCCAGGACTACAATTCCTAAGCTAAAAATATCTGACATGAATGAAGCAGTCAAACATTTTGGAGCCATGTAGCCACTGCACACACACACATTACACAAATAATCATTAATATCTCTGACTTAGAAATAGAAGATTGAGAGATTGAACGTTGAAATAGATTCTGACACTTACAAGGTCCCAACTATTCTTGATGTTTCCACTTTAGACCGATCATCTTCCAAAGTCACAGCGTCGCCAAAGTTTGAAATTTTAGGGTTCATCTGAATGTCTAGTAAAATATTGTTGGTTTGTATACCTCTGTGTATTATATTCATTCCTGAATCTTGATGAAGATAACTAATCCCTCTGCCGATACCCATAATGATTTTGAAGCGCACATCCCAATGAAGCAGACGACGTTGTGCTTCATCTGTACAAAAGATAGTTCTTCAACTGTTGATTATTACGCAATAAAATAATTGAAACTTTACATGTAAATCTTATTATCTGGATAAATTGAATTCTAAAGAGGAAGTTTTGAAGGTACATACCAAATATATGAGTATTTAAACTTCCATTTTCCATGAACTCATACAGAAGCAATGGTTCTCTGTGGATGCAGTATCCAAGAAGTTTAATGATGTTGCGATGTTGAAGATTCGAAATCGAAAGAATCGAACGTTTGAACTCTTCTTGCCTTGAAGTTTGAGAAAGCCTTTTAACTGCAACTATTTGACCTGTAGGTAACACACCCTACACAGAGCAACAACAGAGTATTAGTAACATTAGCTTCAGCACCTTATCTTTTAAGATGAAGTAAAAAAAGAAGAAAAGTAACCTTATATATAGGACCAAATCCGCCTTCTCCAATCTTATTTGAATAGGAGAATTGATTGGTGGCAGCTGCAATAGTGGCAATATCATACTCTGGCAATTTTGAGCCTGCTTCATAAATTTTTGCAACATAATTTCATTATATAATGCCATACGCTAGTTGTGCATTGATGTTTAGGCTTGAGACAAAAAAATTGAATATGCTTGAGCTTAGCTACATTCAAGTTCAAGTTAGAGGCCACAAAAGCAATTCTCATATATATTAGGCATTTTAAAAAATAATAATTTGATTGTCAAGGCATGATGTAAATGTTTTTTTTTTTTAAATTCAATGTGGTAATATGAATATATACCTGACAAGGAGTTGCGAACTAGTTCTTCGTTCCTGGATACTTTTCCCTTTTTCCATAGTGCATCCCATACCCAAAACCGCGGCGACTTATACATTTTCGGTTTTCTCCCATCTTTATTTGCAGGAAGAGGCTCAGTGTTGACCCTTTGGTCTTTACCTCGTTCGATCGATTCTGAGGATGCTACTGTTGGTTGCTCAGTGCTAACAGGCAAGGTAGTCTCATCAGCAACATTTGTAATCTGATTTGGTATGACATCTTTTCTGGTCTCCTGCTGCTCAAGTGCTAACTCAAGTTGTAGCACAACTTGAGCCATTGCTGGCCGTTTCTTTGGTTCATCGTGTAAACAGCTTTCAGCAATCTCAACAAATACCTTCAGGCTATTTGCTGTGATTTCTCCTACCAGGCTTGAATCTACAATCTGCTCAACCTCTCCCTTATTAATTCTATTCCGAGCCCACTTGGTTATGAAACACTCATCCTCTCCAAGCCTCCGATCCATTGCTGGTCTCCCACACAATACTTCCAACAAAACCACACCAAAGACATACGTGTCACTTTTTGTTGTTAATTTACTGAATCTAACGTAATATGGATCAATGTACCCATGTGTGCCCTTTACTTTCGTGCTAACATGGCTTTGTAACTTGTTTCTATTTTCAGGTTTGGCCAAACCAAAATCTGAAACCTTTGATATGAAATTTTCATCTAGCAGGATGTTTGATGACTTCACATCGCGGTGTATGATTCCATGGCCCGTGTGAAGATAGTCTAAGCCTCGACCAGCTCCGATACATATATTAAGACGATTTTTCCAGGTGAGAGAAGAATCCTTATCACTGTCCCTCGCAAGTTTGTAGAGGTGGTCAGCTAGTGTCCACATGTCATGTAGTCATAAACAAGAATCATTTCTTTGTACTCATTGCAGTATCCAATCAACGAGACGAGATTGTTATGTCGGAGCTCAGAAAGTGTTTCAATCTCTGTCCAAAACTCACGTTTTCCTTGCCTTGAGCTTGGTTTTAACCTCTTAATGGCGACAGTTTCTCGCCCATTATCAATCAGCCCCTTGTAGACCATACCAAATCCTCCCTTTCCAATGAAGAACGCATTACTGAAGTCTTGGGTGGCTGATCGGATCTCAGCCAGGGAAAAACGTCGACAGTGTCGCTCAGCCCTGGCCGATGGCTTAGTTTCTTCCTCTATACGATTAGCTTCCCGAATTTTTCGTAACTCATGCACAATTATGCTTACGATAGAGGTTATGGTTACTGCAATAGTTGCAATTACATTTCTGAGACCCAGAATTGATAGTAAATTTCGAATAGTCCAAGATGGCAAATCTCTTACTGACATTACTGGTGGCAAGGGATTTGGACTGGCAAGACTATTATCTGGGTTGCTCAACTTGAATATTTAAAATCCTTTCAAGGGTCCATATCCATCCATAAATTCATTGCTCGACTGCAGGGAAATCAAAAGATCTCGTTGGCCCTCTATTTTCCGTCCCTTTATTACCACCAAATAATCCCTATATCTGAGGTTGCCATTCTCATCTCTTTCTTTGACAATGTCAATATTCGTGTCAACAATCATTTCATTAATAAGGACTTTGAATATCATGTTGCCAGTCTCTGCTAACTTCAGTCCTAGCTCGCATAAATGAATCCTGACCAAGTATCTGAAGCCGACATCAACCGGTCTTTTCCAGGTGAGATTTTGTTTTGGAACTGTTGCCTCCATCCCGAACATATCAAATTCGTCACCCGACATAAAAGAATCGCGTTTGACATTTAATCGATGTATTATTTCAAGTGCAGTGTTGTTATCTATGTAGACCAGAGACTTCTGACCGACCACTTGGGCTCCAAGATCAGCACCACGAAAATAGGTAAGACCCTCTGGAACTGAGATTATCTCAATTCCATTTATGAAAGCATATGTTCTATCTTGTGATGATCTAAATGCAGGAGAGAAAACTATATTCAGTGTTTGGTTTTCTTCTATGCTTATACAGAATTCCTTAGTAAAAGTATTAACACCAAGAGCTCGAGCAGTTAGTGAAGCGCTGAAGTTATTGAGCAGGATGAAAGGTCCAGCTTCAACGGTGAATAAATCTTTGAACTTTTTGAAACCTTTATATGGACTCGGATTGAAGTGAAGGCGGAGAAGTTTCTGACCTGGACTCAAATGGAAGTCATAAGAGAACCGGGAAGAAGAGACTCTTGCAGTTTTGTGAGGAACAGGATCATCAGAGATCAACTTATGGATGAGAGTTGAAATCTTTGATGAGCCCTTTATCGATAGCCAAGAGGCGGATTTTGGTTGTGCATCACCAATCCATTCCCTGCCATTGAATGCTGCAGAGGTGCCAGTCGAGCCACAGTTTACGGAAATATCGCGTTCAAGATAAGCTCGATTATTACTGCCAAGTGAAAATGTAGCGTGGAAGCAGAGAACTAGCAAGGCAATTGATGAAAATGGAAAGGTTTGCATTATGGTCTATGGTTAGTAAAATCAAAGAAGGATGGTGTGAATGATTAAATGATTTATTATTTAACTTTAGTAATTGCAAGAGCTGTTGAATTTGACTTTCACCACCCCACCCCACCCCCCCCCCCCCACCCCACCCCCTTTTTAAATAATATGTATTGAACTATTTATTTATGTAGACTGAGTCTTTTGTGGACTTGTCAATGATCTTGTCAATGCATTGACTTGGTTAAGTTAATTGAAAAGCGAATATATATATATATATATAAGGTACTCTTAATCAGTATTCAGATATGATTTTGTTTTTTTTCATTAAGTATTCATATGGGTTTATTTGCTATATTATGAAATAATATTTATGTAACGGTTGGTTAAGCTAAAGAAGTTTTTTAAAATTAAATTGACAAAAACCTATTTATAATCTACCTATGTCTAGGGCTGAAATCCAAATTAAAGTACTAAACTACTTGATATTTAATTCGAGCTCGTTTGATAAAAGTTCGTTAATTTAAATCAAGCTCAAACACATAATTTCAAGCTCCATAATATTCAAATCAAGTTTGAACAATGTGTGATTCAATACTACTCGACTTGTTTACACCCCTGATTATATCACAAAAAATTAATTGAAATGACAATTTTATCTATAGTAAAAAATATGTAAGAAAAATGAGAATATGGAAATTTAATCGAAACTCCTGATCTAATAAAAAAATAACTTTAAATATTTTCTTCTTCTACGATATAGGGTCCTCGGGCCCCAAGAAATCTAGGGTCGGCCTGAACTTTATCAATGTTAATTCATTTTACTTACTGACCTACTAGTTTTAGATGGAACTTGGAGGGTGGAAGACTTGGTTGGAGAATGAATGAGGGTGCAATAACAATATGCAAGATTTCAAAATTGCGGGTGTTGAGTGCTATTTTTATTGTCATGGGTGTAAAGTGTCTATTTCAAATATTACATGGTGCAAAAAGTAATTCGGATCTAAAGAGTAAAAGAAACGAAGGTTACGATACCATAACTTTAAAAACATATATATTTGGTACCACATGTTAACTCCCCTCGACACATTTAGTACTTCCGTCAATTTATGGACGGAAATTGATAGAAAATTTGCAGAATTGATCCTATAAATTCTAATAAAGTTAATCGATAAATTTTTAGATTTTATATAAAATATTACTTCCACCGTCCCAATTATTTTTATCCCTTGGTACAGTTGACCAGTCAACTTGACTAAATTTATAAAACTTATAATAAATAATTTAATTAATATATTTCACTAATAAGTTAATAATATCATATGACACAATATATATTTATATTTAAAAAGGTTTAATACCTCACAAATGTGAATAATTCAATATGGTAAGTCACTTAAAAGATTGAAAAGTTTGACCGGGTACTGTAGCAAATGGAGTAAAATAAATGGGACGGAGGGAGTATTTGGTTTATATATATATATATATATGTAATCTAATTAGTTTAAGAGATTTAATAATAATAATATGTAAAATTTATAAATAGGATTTGTAATTTTATTTTATTTGCAATTGGGACTGAAATGCTTCAAACTTGTGAATTCTGGGGTAAATTGGTCCTCCAAAAATTATGTGTGACAAACTCTGGCAGCAATCTATAACTATAGGACCAATTTTCAAATTTTTCATCAATTTTCAGTCCAAAATTGAATTTTCCTTCCAAAAACTGACGGAAGTACGTACCAAATGTGTCGAAGGCATTTAACATGTGGTACCAAATGTGTATGTTTTTAAAGTTATGGTACCGTAACCTTAAAGTAGAGTCACTTATGGTACCAAAAGTGAAATTATCTGAAACAGAAAATCTTTTCAATATACTCAAAAGAGTAAATTACGAATACGCCCCTCAGGTAAGGCCTAATTACAAAAATCTCCCTCAGATATGTCACCTTCTTACAATTACCTCATTGCCCCTAAAATGTTCAAATTATGCCCTTGGAGGTTATTTGTAATGTTTATTATATCTTATAAATTTTAAAATTTGGGTATAAAAATGATAATCATATATTTACTACCAAAATAATAGATATAAGTCCATAAATTTCAATATCTTTAGATAAATTAACTCTCTAACATCATCTTTCGTTAATATCTTACTCTCAAACTCAAACTCGAAGTCTTGATATGGGTTGAGTTGATTGCTCGCGGTCCACATTGCTAAACCAATTTGATAGCTTCGATTTCGGTACGATTAGACCGATTTATCGAATTGGTTTTCACAATCATACTAAACAATGCAATGCTTCTTTAGTAGTTGGTCGTCTATCTTTAGGGTCAAATGCAACATATCTCTGGAGCTGGATCGGTAGCACCGATTTGCAACATAATTAATCACTCCAAAATATATATTGCTAGACCGAAATCACATATCGATGAAACACATTTGCTGTGTCTGTGTGTATATACTTTAAGCCACTGGTACAGGAAAAATTGATAATTCTAAAAGTAATTATTCAATTGTTAGACCAAACTCACTCTTAAGTTCATCTTGCAAATTTTACATTACATTATTCAAATAAGGTTTAAATTTGTAAAGAAAAATAGTTTGCAATCTAAAATCGTGGAATTTCTAGTTGATAACTGACATTTGAAGAATAAAAAGATAAACTTGTTAATTAATTAAGTAAAATAATACTTCCAAAAAAAAAAAAGCGCTTTACCCCTTAAACTTATAGCCTAGTTGTACTTCTCTCCCCCTAAACTTACACTCTTGTTGCACTTTCCACCCTGAACTTCTGTGTTGCACTTTCCCCCTGAACTCTGTTGCAGGAAGAGTACAACATTAATTTAAGTCAGGAGGAAAGTGCAATTTGAGTATAAGTTCATGGGGGAAAGTGTAATTTTTTATAAAATAAAATATAGTGATTTAAATTTTTGAAATCAATACAAAGTGTGATTTTTACTGGTCGTTAGTTATTTATTCATCGTAATTCACTAATGCAATCAATCAATCGATATTATTTTATATTAATCAACTAGTTCAATCAATCGATATTATGTTGTATTAATGCAATTCACAGTTTCACTAAAACATCAGAACTTATATAGTAAAGCTAGCGGTAAGATGATACAATCTTAATTTTATTTTTCCCACCACATTCATGTATGTCTTTTCTCCCACACAATAACTCCCCATTTGAAATATCCACAGCTTGAAATGCTCCTCCTCCCTCACTCCTCTACATTAACAAAGAAGATACGATGATTCATACACAAAAACCATTATAATAAAAATAAAAAAGGTGATTTTTTTTTTTTGGAATTAAGCAAAAAATCATTAAAAAATTACGTATACCTTGTAAAAATCGACTGCCACGAAATTCGGGCACCGTTTACCAGCTGCATCTCTTTGGGTGCAATTATTCAATTTATGATTAGTTTATTAACAATGCTAAAAGTTATTAATAATAGTCCGTATGTACAAATTTATTTAAACTTGAGCTAAAATTAAATTGAGCAGTAACAAGTTAATTATGACGACAATGAATTTTGACGCGAATCATAAGTAAGGTTGGTCAATTTAATAAAAGGAATGGATCTTTAGTACTTTTTGATCTCACACTTCATAATTTGCACTCTTAGTTCCGGATCTTTTAAATATTATGCATTTTTGGTCTCACTGCCTCATTTAGGACCAAAACTGCAAATATAAACATACACTGTTATATGGGATCAAAAGTGCAATATTTTTTTTTTAAAAATTGAGATCAAAATTACAAATTTGTTAAATATGGGTAAAGTGCAAAATATTTTTTAAAATTTCGGACCAAACGTACAATTTCACAAAAATATGGTATTAAAAGTGTTGAGCTTGTGTGACTTAAACTACAACTTTGACATTAAACAAAACATTTCCTAAAAATGCTTTCAAATGTCCTAAAAGTCGAAAGAAAGTTTATGAAAAATATTTCATCCAACATTCTTTATTTTGAAAAAGTGAACCTCGATCTTGTCATAGTTACTAAACAAGGTAAACAAGCATATATATAATTATGCATTACAAACTTGTTAAACTAATTACAGACTTGTTCATTAATGCCAGTAAACCGCGTATTTAGTTTGGGAAAATAATTATTAAAGTAAGAAAAATGGAAAGTTACTATTTATGCATGGCCACCTTTTTTAGAATTGTTTCTCTTTTCTTTTGAAATCCTCTTCCTCTTCCACCGGTTCTCGATCGCCTCCGTCTCTCCCTAATTCAGAAACACTTTTCTGCTTGAAATTGAGATAGTTGCTTTTCACGACTCTGCTGCGTAACCCACTAGTCTTAATACAAGTAATTAGCTCAATTTAATTATACAATTAAGGAAGCTTAATTTCCAAAAAGTTCACCTAATTAATTTGCTTTTTCTTTTTTGGGTAGATCAGCTGGAGAAGGAATTCAGCTCGACGGTGAAACTAGTAGTGGCAGCTCTTCGTATTGCTCTGGCCCATCCCGTTGCATAATTAAGCTTGATCCATCGTAGTTCCCTTGCCACTCAAATCTTCCTCCACCGCTCCGATCCATTTTCCTCTCCTCCCTCCTCTTATTCACTAATTCATGGCCGTGGTCAGAGCTATACTAGTGACGGTTGCGGTAGTTTTTATACTAGCCGCAACCTCGATTACAGTGTACAAGATAAAAAACAAGAACATGCCACATAAGCCTAGTCCAGATCATCCGGTTGGAGTACTTAGCCACTACAATGCTACGGTCTCCAAGACTAGGCAGGGAGCCTACCGCACTATAATGGAGGCTCTAGCTGCCGCCCCGGCCTACAGTGTAGATAAATATTACATCCATATAGAGGCCGGGTTGTACGAGGAGCGGGTGGATGTATCAGAGCAGATGACCAACATCGTCTTTGTTGGTGACGGGGAAGAAGTCACCAAGATTTCCGGGAGTCGGAGATACCCGGAGTTCTCCACCATCGACACCGCGACCGTTGGTAAGAATACCCCCTATGCTTTATAATTTTCTTAATTAGCAAAAATCCCCTTGTATTATTTTTATTACCAAAAACTCCCCATGTACTACTTTTGTGATTAGAAATATGTTGAATTCTGTTGTTTTACGATGTATGATTTAATCCTTGTCCCATCTTAAAAACTTATATTTGTTAAATTATATTTAAACATTTATTGGAACGTCACAAATTAACGTTGCTTGCATTTTCTTTTTTCAGCTATCAAAGGAAATGGATTCATTGCTATGTTCATAGCATTCGAGAATCATGCGGGAGATGGTTCTCAAGCAGTGGCACTAATGAGCGTCTCGGATCAGTCTGCTTTTTACAGGTGCACATTTTTGGGCTACCAAGACACTCTCTACGCAAGATCATCTAAGCAATTCTACAGAGAGTGCAATATATACGGGACTGTAGACTTCATATTTGGGTCAGCTGCAGCCGTATTCCAGTCGTGCAACTTGTACTCCCGTTTGCCCAGATTGATCACATTTACCGCACAACAGAAAAAAGTCATTAATTCTCCTTCTGGATTTGTGCTCCAAAATTGCACCCTGACTGTGGCACCGGGATTGGAGCAACAAAAATCTGGATTCGAAGCTTATTTGGGCCGACCATGGTCCAACTACTCCACGGTCATAGTCATGGAGTCGTTTCTCGACAGCATCATCAAACCGAAAGGATGGCTATTTTGGGAAGGCCGAACCACTGACGCCTTGACTTACAGAGAGTTTGGGAATCGAGGCCCTGGTGCACCGACTAACGGAAGAGTCGGTTGGCAAGGATTCAAGGCGGTGACTATTCCCAGTGAGTTGCTAAGTTACACCGTCGAAAAATTTATCGATGGTGAGGATTGGCTTGTCCATACTGGTATCCCGAACACTAGGGGATTTATATATGAGTAGAGAATTTGTAATTATTGTTCGGTATTATGTAAGTTAGTATGATGTGTCATGATGATATATATGAGCTGTGAGTATTTTCCGACTCAGGTTTCGCGTTTGATTGAAATGCAAATGCCACTGTATCTTGATATGGAGTTGAATGTATATATGTTTTTGGAGTCCATTTAGTATGGAAAATGAATTATATATGTTGGTTGGGATCAGTTTTAGCTGTTGATTCGTGTTGGGAAATTAATTATTCATTTGCTAAGTACTAAAATTGAAGGTTTTGTTTCCATGGAAGGGCAAATTTTGCATGCTCATAAAAATTTCTGTTGATTGCCATCCAGGTTACTTGATACATGCAAAAATGGTTACATGACATATTTCGGTTGATCTTCTTAGAACAGTTGATTCATTGATTCCAAAGACACTAAAGAATCACTGATGTGGGTGAATTTATTTCTTTATAATAAACTAAAGAAAGTTAAACTAAAACTATCATCATAAACTTCATAAATAAACAGAACACATGTCAATGAACAATAATGTCATCTGCTTGAAATATTCACAAGTAAAAAATAATCCTTGGATATAGGCAATGGCTCAGTCAATAATTTCCAACTCTCGCCACTATTACAACAATAAACTACACAGTTATGTCCTCTTCTGTAGAAGCCTCTTTTAGCTGAGGAGAATCGTTTGACTTACCATCAGCAGATAGCATATCCTCTTTGGCATGGACCAAGGAGGTCTCTCCATTCTGCAGGCCATTTTCTTCAGTTGAGCCCATCTCCACAGAGACTTGCTCTGACTTTGCTGGAAATTTATTCGACTGATGGCTCATTACACGAGCCTGGCAATCAAAAAGAGAGCGAGGATAATCAATGTGGCGATTTTGAAATTCTATAGATTCTTGAATCCCGACCAACAAATAGATCACACAAAAAGGGACATGAATCGGGCCTTCCAATAAAAAAACTATTGGGTGAAGAGTTCTACATAGCAAAGCGCAACACAGACTATTACCAAAAAACACGGTAACTTACAACGTCAGAAAGAAGATATAATGATATTATAGTATTGGTAACAAGTCTTTAACATGACCAGCAAGTTGAAGGGATCCAACTGCAGAGCTATAGCAACAGCTACAATGAAATATTTTAATCTATTATTAATGACTCATATAACTAAGATTGAAACTAAGTCAGCTATGAAGACTCTTCAAACTTTAGAGAACAGATCCAAGATACCAAACTCTCTATGGTTTCTCATGCACAAATGCAACAAACGGTTGGATATTTAATCAACTTCAAAGTTAAATCAAATATAGTAGAACATAAATTAGGATAAAAGAGCCTCTGACAGGGAGGAAGTTACGCTACTTGGGAGCTGGCATATTATTGGAGAAGAGTTGTTCTCAATCAACTATTCTAACTCCTCAACAATTGATAGATTACAAGCACGTGAATCTTTTAGTTTCAAAACGACTTGTACAAGAGCAGTATTGAAGTCGCAACGGAAAGAATGATAGACACAGTAAGGTGGTTATTGTTTCTTGGGTGATATCCCAAAGACACACTAGTAATAAAATTTTAATAACACCATCCAAGTTAGTTAAACACCATAACAATATAAAAAAAGAGGGAAAAAGCACCAGAACTGGAGCAATATCATACCTGGTAGACTTGATGCATCTTGTAATTGACAATGTCAGCCATCTCTTCAACACCACTGACAAGTTGGGCTGGTACAGTATCTTCAACATTACGATCCGTAAATGATGTGACCTCGTAATGAGGGGTTAATTTTATCAGCAAGTTATGTTGTAGTTCACATCAAACCCATAACTTCCACCTCAAAGTTCATTAATAAATAATTTCTAATTTGGTTGTCCTGTGTGATCTAACTTTTCATTATGTCCATAAAACTAGGTCATATAGGGACTCTCTCAAGATAACATTCATGACACTTTTGGTCAACAACCAAGCATCTTGCACTTCCAAAATTCCAGTCATTTCAACAATTGTAATCATAAATTTTAAGGATAAAAATAAAAGTTACCTTGTGTGGTGGACCAATGAAGTCATATGGGAAACATAGTCTGTTAATCACACGTATCAAAAGTTTCTGACTGTTGTATGTTGTCCATATGGATATAGACAGTAACAATATATTCAGCCTCTCCTTCATTTTGATAGAACCAGGGAGAAGGAGCAGTCTCACCTCTGCCATGGTAATCCGGAACATCCACTAACTGATAGTCGTAAGAGAATCCAGCATTTGCTCAAGATAGCACTCTCCTTCAAATATGGAAGATCGCCAAGGTCTTTATATTTCCAATTATAAAGTCTAGCTAAACTAGGCCTAGCTCTACCCTGGGCATTGAGCTCAATATAATTCTAAGACGCACAAAATCTTGTAAATAGACTCTGGTCCATGTGGCTGTACTTCTGAAAAGCCATATTTTTCACAACAGGAGGCAGTTGGTGATGGTCACCAATCAATATGCAACATTTAAGCCGAGCATAACCATCTTTCTGTCTTTGGAGCAACATTGGGATAAAAGTTTCAATCTCCAGAATCTGAGCACTTTCTTCCATCAAGTTTAAGAGCTGCATGGGTGCAAGTCACAGCTACTATTTTTGCCTGTTTGGTCATAAGGTAGTTCGATCTATAAACTGTTGACTTGAGCAACTCAAATGCCCTACACTCCTCAAGCTCCTGAAACATAGTTTTCAAGTGCTGGTAGCAACCTTTAGTGGCACGCATGTCCTCCGAAGGACTGCCCAGTATAGGAGTATTAGGAAAGAACTCCTTAAAGGGAAACTTGTCTTGAATACATGTTGGTTAAATCAGATGGTTCTATTTCTCAATCTTTCTGACTTGCTCCTACGGAATCAAGGTCGAAAAGATTGAAAAAATCAGTCACTCACAACCACTCTTCATTCTTAGCACAGGTAGCTAAGAATTATTCCCAACGTGAGTAAACATGAAGCAACCAGAAGTATGCAGCAGTTGCACAAGTATATGCCACGTCCTCAGGAAGCTGAAGTGATCAAGCAAGACGTTCCACTTCACTTAAGCAGTTCCAATCGCCGAACTAGCATTGCATTCACATTTTACACGGCCATGGCGGTCGAAGTCAAGGTCAGTTTCTAGTTCTTGCTCGCCTTGACCAAGCCGAAGCAGATACCGAGCTGGCACATCTCTCTGAAGTCATGAGAACATTATTAAGTTAAATTAACTAGAACAAATCAATATAAACCAATAGTTCCAATAGAAATTTGAAAATATGAAGCTAGAGGATACTCAAAAAATCTCTTACCTCCATTATCTTTTCAAAAATATCATTCAAGGCTGATTTGAATGAGTAATTATCAAGGTTCTCTGAGATGGGCAATTACGATAAAAAAAAACATTCATGATTTGCACAGCTGTAACCGTCTTTCCAGTACCTGGCGGACCGACCACCAAAGTTTAACCAGGTTGAATACCAGACATGATAGCTCCAACCTGCATGATAACCGATAAATATCAAAAATAAATAAATATATAATAATAAAGTGACAACTTCATAGACATACAAGCCATGAATTAAAGAAAGAAAATTGGATGCGTCACCGTATGAGCATTAAGGTAATTAGGGAACATTACGATTTCAGTAAAAATCAAGAGATAAAAATCTTAGATATGTTAGATAATATAGCTTAAACTTGAGTATCAGATGGCATATTTAGAAGAAGTGTTTTGCTCTTGATGCATGCCACTAAAACTTAATAACAATACTACCAGTCATCACGTTCTGTGCACTGTAATCAACTTGCCTTATGGAATGCCACCCACCAATTTACATGTATAGCAGTGACTTTTAAATGTGGCATATTTTAATGATGTTACATAAGCCTTATCAATATCGGCCGGGCATTAGTCAACAATATAGCACAAGCCTGGTCAGCGCTAGTTATTTTATAGAGATATCACATTCTACGCAAATTAAGGACTTTTTTATGCAAATTAAAGAAGTTCCAAATGATGGCCAATTTAAGTTTTTACAGGAAATAGTAGTATTATCCATATTATTTGAAAACTATAAAATGTCAGCATCATCAAGGTGATAATACGAAACCTAACTATGCAGTAAAGCAGACATCACATGCTAAGCAAATCCATGGTTCTAATTGCTGCATTAAAAACTCATTTCTTCAAGAAAAACTAAAATTTCGTTAACTGCGCAACATTATAACACATCCTAATGTCAAGATGAGCATATGCAGAAAATAAGATCAAGAAATACGCAAAACAAGGTTTAGTTTCTAGAGCAATGAAATTCTTTTCTAGGACAACTGTAGTCAGGTCCCTAGCCTTCTGCATATGGTTCTGCTGTTACTTCTAATTTTACAAATGCAAATAATCTTAATACTTTGCATTGGGAGAGTCTATTTTTAGGGATCTACTTCGAGTCGTAGTTATGTTCTTTAATCCTAGTATAACTCCTAGTATGAGATAATCTGGAGGCATATAAATAGGCATGTAGTCTTCAACGTTTTAATAGATACATTAATGAACTTTCCACATATTCTTGAAACTTTCTTGAGATTGTGTATGCAAACCTATTCTCAGGAGTGATGCCTAAATGGCTCTAGTAGCGATTTTCAGATTTCTTGTCGGTTTTTGGTCCTTTCTCCTCACGTTTTTACAATATTCCTGTGTCCGAACCCTTAATCTAACCTAGCTTACACAGCCCATAACTGTTAAAAATGCAAGCCTCACTAAGGAATAAAGTTGTCCTAGGGCTAAAGGCGAAGGAGCAAATCAAAGCGCGTATATCAAAGTAAAGCACATATATACTTTACAAATGCCAACAATTTCGACAAATTTCATCACTTTAATGAAAAATCTTAACACTTAACACTAAATTAAGGTCTAAATAAATAATTTCAGAATTAAAATTGTATAATATCAATTGGATAAACAATCAATCACAACAATAATAAAATTCAGCATGTTCTGCAAAACTTAGTTTATTTTACTGTGGGCCTTGCCTCAAATGAAAAATGCATAAGGGCAAATAGTTCTCTCAAGGCACAGGAAGGCACAAGGCCAACAACTATGACCGAACCTAATCAGACAACCCAATATGTTTTTTATTTTCTACTCAAGGGATTAAATAATGTGATCATAAAGTTACTCTTGAAGCATTATATGATATCTATAGGGCACATCAAGTTAACAAAACATTATCATAAAGTTACAAATGCTGGGGGGGAGGGGGAAACCTCCAAATATTAACATCACAGTAGAAAGATTTACCCCCCAAAAATGAAAATCAAGTGGAAGCGTAAAATAGGCACCTGGAACTTCTGGTCAACTATCAATCAACATGAGCTATCATAACCCACAGTTTTCTTAAAAATATTATGGAAGATTTGAATTGGTGAATTTCATTGTCTACTTTCTATTCCCCAATAAGTAAATGTGTTACAATTCCAAAATATCCTACTTCCAACTCCTGCCATCTTAATATAGTAAGGCTAGTTTTGAGCTATTATTCAAAAACAAAAAATTATATAATGAGGATGTGTCCCATCTTGGGAGTTCCAGATACAAGTGTGCAGTAGCAGTATCCGGATATACGATCACTCTTATAATTTACCATAAAAAATAAGCTTTACATCCAAGTATAATTGATTGGTCAATGGCAAAAAAAAAAAAATCATAAACAAAATGAGCATCAGCATGTAACATTCTTCATCTTTTTTATTCATTTCTAACCTGCAACAAACAATAAAAGGTAATGCACAAATACTATGCAAAAATTGTAAGACACATCAGGCCAAAACAGAATTATAGCAAGCTAAATGACAGATGGCAAAAGGGAGGAAAAGAACTGTACATCATAAGATAAAATGTACCTCTTTCAGGTGAAGTACTTTTTCGAGAAATTGTTTAAACATATCCATCCTATAATAAAAGCATATCCAAGCAGCCACATTCTCTCGAAACTGCAAGATTCAGAATTTTTATTAGTTAAAAGGTAAAAACTTAAAGTTAACTCAATCTCGAACCTCAGTTTTTTCATTCCTTATACAATTGATCTGTGTAAATACATAGTGACTACTACTCACTATAGTGGAACTTGGTTTTCCATGTAAATGGTAAAACCAACATAACTTGCAATATATGGAATGTCTCACAAACAAGCACAACAGTACAAGATATCAATTTGGTGGGCTTCATATGGCAGGGCCCAACAAGGTATTACTATACGGTCTATACCAAAGATGTAAAACATGGAAACTAGAAACGGTTTTTGACAAAATCCGGTCTCAAGTCCTATCCTCCTCCGAGCAATCAGCAATCAGCAACCCACCCCACCCCCACACCCAAGGAGAAAGGCTGTTCAACTCCTACCCATCAATGGCATTATGTATATATGATTCACTAAAATTAGAATATGGCCTAGATACAGCATGGTTTAAATTGCAAACTTCTAAAATTAATCTACAAATCTTAATGACCAGAAAAGCCATCTTCTTCCAGCATGCCCTGCTTAGATTGGATCTCATACTTGTCAACAAACAGCTTTTCTAATGTTGACCATTATACTTAATTTTACATTTTTTTCATAAAAAGTACTAGCTTGGTAAGCAGCCTCCGTTCATTTTTCATATTCTTCCAATGCAAATCATGGTTTTTTTATATCTAACCTCAACACCACACTGGAAAATTATTAAGCATATAGCAAATTATCCAATAGCTTAGGAAAGTCCAAACAGCTAGTTAACTTGGGCATTCCTAGCAATTAGTAACCTAAATTTTAGGTTCTTTCTTTGTTTTCAAAATGGACTCAGGTAAGCCCAATAAATTGCTTTCCAGCTACAATTTTTTCCCAATTAAATGGTACAGTTTAGTAAACTTATCAGTAAATGTAAAAACAACATGGAACCTAACTTCGTACCTTTTTCATTGACCATGAGTATCATTGACATGAAATGATCAAAAGAAGCAGTCTCTGGATCAAAGTTTGGCCAAAGATAATTCTTCAAGTATTGACTCACTTCTAGTATCATTACCCTCTGCAATGGCACTGCCTTCTCCCCTCTATATTCAAAAATAACTGTAAATTGGTAATAACTCGAGAACATGTAAACTTGACTTAATCGACCTAATCATAATGTCTGTGTAGATTTACATGAAAAAGATTCAGGAGAACAACAAGAATATAACCTTTTAAATGGGTAAAAGAATAATAAACAATGGCATATTTCGCTGTAATCTAAATTGTGTTCACATCAGATTTTTGTACTCTGTTTTATAACAATTTGGTAACTCTCATGTAAAGCAAAAGCTCCAAAATTGCTAAGTGATTCTCGAATCCATATCTCAACCATGTATAGAACTAAAAAAGACAAGAGCGTACTTGCTATGGTCTACTAACCACACGCAATTGACAGGGTGGAGCTAGTGTTAGAGGGTATGAACTTTGATATGGAGCATTAACATAACACATTTGATTATATTTTAAAGACAAATAAATCATTAAAAGACACTAATTAGGTCATTGCTATTTACTGTAGAAAGATTTATATATCTTAACATGTTTATATATCACATACGAGTTCAACAAAAGATTGGTAGTCTCCAGGATGTGGCTCCTCGGTAGGAAAAATAAAAAATACTAAACCCTTTTTTCAATTAAAAAAAATCTCCTTCAAAAAAATTGACCAACCTTTCCAAAATATCCAAAAGAAACATAATAGATCCATATCCAAATTCCTTGGTACTTAAGCCATCACCCAGGCAAGCTTCAAGATAAATAAAAAATCTTCATAATGTGCATCACTTAGTTCAGATTACACTAGTCTAAACCAAACAGACCACAAAGCACTTGCAAACATCACGATGCAATAGCAAGTATGGTCTTCTCACAAAACATACACCAGTAAACAAAATTTTCTTCGTTTACCTTGCCGCCATCAAAATTATTTCATGTTAATTTTTAAGTATCTCATCCGAGAAAAAGTTTCACTTAACTAGGCACCCTACTGCTCCAGATTTGCTTCTAAGAGAACAAGATTCTATACTTAATAAAAGGATTTGACACTGAACAAACCGTGTTTTAGTTCTTCCATTTCATCTCATCGCAATGGCTCCTTGATTCATTCTAGATTAGTATTAGACAAGCTACTGATAATTAAAGAGCATTGTTCCTAAAGAAGAACTCCACACAATCTCATGGTCCCAGGTTCTATAATCATACATGGGACGAGCATATAAGGCTCAAACCCTTTTTGGCTCAAGAGCCAGGCTCTTGTAAAGGACACTCGCCTTGGCTTCACTTGGTAGCATACAAGGCTCAAACCCTTTTTGGCTCAAGAGCCAGGCTCTTGTAAAGGACACTCGCCTTGGCATCACTTGGTGGCATTTTTCTGAGAGTCTTCGGGCAGACACAACTTAACCAAGTATGTCTACAAGACATCAGTCAATGTGAAAATTTAAAGAAGTTACTAAACCTGAACACAAATTGGTAATAAAGAGCATCAACGACAAGAAATTCCCAACAACTCCTCCTACAACTTGGTAAAGCATTCTAGTGCAACTTCTCCTTAGAATCTAAACTAAAATGGACAGAAGGGAAGCACGAGTGGTCTCTGTGCTACGTGACAAGTTCTATATACGCAGAGTACAAAATGATGACAAGTTTTATTGCAGAGTATATTTTTCATGATTAGAAAGATAGGCAGCACAAGATTCCACAAATGGCTGCAAATATCATACAGCAGGTGAGTTGTTTTTCACTATGAAAATTTCCGAGTCTATATCCCACTTAACTTTACAAGTCCTTTCTGAGCTCCCTTTTCGATTATTAGTAGCGGCTCGTAAAGTGGCCCTCTTTCTTTACAAAAAAGCGGATACATGCCCCTTTACTTTCTATTAGATTAGTAAAGCCTAAAAGCCCTTTACTAAACTAATATTCATACAATAGAATAGAAGGTAAGGCAGTCAAGTCCTATCTAAGTCAATTTCATTCCTTGATGGGAATGAAAAGGCGGTACCCCTATAACAACAAGGTAAGTTCAGTTGACGGACCACCTTTTGCCAGGGAAAGTATCATTTTTGTAGTAATCTATTGATAGTCAATTTCACCTGGCTAACACAGGAAAAAGCACCAGCCCGGACTCTCTCTTTCTTTCGATGAAAATTATACCGGGAATTCAAAGCCGGAAGCAAAGGGTATTCTGTATTAACTCTACATGCACTATGGATATTGATGACCTAATGAGGAATTACAACCAAAATTGCAGAATTTTCACTATACAAATACAGAAAGTTGATGAAAGAAAAGACTCCACAGTAAATTAGATACAGAAGCTTCAGCATCCCTATACCAAGAATAACTTAGACCTAAGTTTGTTGTGGAATATGATTAAACTATAGTTTGTGTAAGATAGCTTCAGTAATTCTATCCAGGATACCACTTGATCATGCGACGAGCATCATCAAAAATTGATATTTAGGGACTACTGCCCCCTTCTAGCTCAGAAAACATAATTTATTTTGAGTAATGGAATTACTTGAGCTCCCAAGAGATATCATAACTAGCACAGCAAAATCACTTTTTGTCTAAGCTTCCAACAAATTATCTTCTTAATTTCCTTTCCTAGAAAAAAACACACTTGTTGAAGAACTCAATAATGAAGTGATCATTCATCTGAAGCAGCTGAAAGGCTTAACATTTGGTACCAAAAAAATTGAATGGGGCAATTCATTCAGTTCTCATTCCATCTCAAACCTTTAACAAAAAATAAAAACTAACAGAGGAACACATTCACGAAAATATTATAATCACTTAAATACACCAACTCTTTCTTTTATTATAAACTATAGGAATTCATCATGCAAAACAAACATGTCAGTCTTTCATCCTGCAACACTATTTACTATCAACGGCACCATACTCGAAAATCATACTTCAGAAAAATGAAATTTCTGCAAATACCTTTTACAGTTAACAACATATTTCATTAACGAGGTCAGGGCTTTGGGGGACCGAATCCGCAGTTTTGGCCCAATTTTCGGCTGCTATTTTCGTCAAACGGTCTCTTTGGATCTCACTTAGGTAATGGAGCTGGCAAATTAGATCCGGGTTTGGAATCGGCCGGTCTTTCCAGCAGCGGTGGAAGCGGAGCCTCAGCGGACACCGGATACTCAGCCACACGGTATCGCCGGAAATCGTAGACTCCGGTATCTCTAGAGAATTGTAGCATGTGGGGAATGAAACTATGGTTTTGACTTTTGAGGAATTGAATTCTGAATTATAAACCAGAAGAGAGGGAAATAGAGAATTTTACAGATGTAAGGTGTTATAGTCGGTACGTGTTTCGACGAAATTAAACTTAAATCAAAATAACGATGGTAAAATTTTAGGTTTTTTTTTAATATTGGCATGTTTTGGTTTTTCCCAAAATAATTTTTTGTTTGGAAATAGCGAAATAAACATGTTTTTTACTTTTTAAAATAATTTTATTGTTTTTTTTATTTTTCAAATAACTCTACTTTAATTTGATATAATTAATTTGTCTATTATATGAATTATCTGACATAACAAACATGATTTGACATAAAGTTTCTTTCAAACCGCTCTCTCAAAACTCAAGCTAACAACATTATACAAATCAGTTTCACAAATCTTTACTACTTTCTTAAGGCCATCTCCAATGGAGATGGGTGGGCTCAGGGTGGGCGGGGAAGTGAATTTTAGCGGTAGGGGCGGGGCGGGAACGAGGCGGGAGGAGGGGTGCGGCGGCCCCTGGTCGCGACTCGAAGCCGCGTGAGGAAGAAGGAAGAAGAGCACGTGCCCCTCTTTAAGTCAGGTGGCGCCACCTGATTGGTTTTTTTATTTCTTTATTTTATTCATTTCTTTTAAAGTTTTATTATTAATTATTTAAGGAAATATTTAACAAAATTAAAATTTCCTCCTAAATTAAATTAAATATGTAGAATTGAATTATTTAATAAAATTTGTTAGTATATTTGCTAGTATTTAATAAAATATATAGCCACCAATTTTTAATTGAATTATTTGATATAATTAAAATTAAAATTTATAATTAGAATTAGAATTAATTAGAATTGCAATTTAAGTCTATTTAAATAGAATTGTAATTAATATTTAAAATTAATAATTTCTTTTAAACGTCTTATTTTAATTTATTTTATTGTAATTAAAAATTAAATCATTTAAATCGTGTTTTGAATCAATTCTAATTTTATTATTATCAACTCTCTTTAATTTTAATATTTAAGTATTATTATTATATTATTATTAATTTATTTATATTATTATTATAGTTATTATTATTATTTCTATTAATATTTTATTAATATTAAAAATAAAATTATTATTATAATGGTGAGAATAGAGAAGAAATGAAATTAGGAGTAATTGGAGTTCGGAGCCTTATCATTAGAGACGACTAGGCAAGGGCAGGAGCAGCCTTAGAGCCCCGAAGCCCTGGCTCTAGCCCTGACAAAACTATTGAAGATGCCCTAAACTACTCTCTCAAACACCAAAAACACAGCCCGTACTTCTTTGGCAAAGGGCCTTGGTCCTCTCAGATTTGAACTCCTTATTTGCTAACTTAGTACATTTTTTTACAATTATATAGGGCCTGCTTGTTTGGCCTTTCGGAGAGTGGTTTGGGGAAACTGGTAGAGGTTTGGAAAACAATCTCGATTTGCGTAATGTTGTTTGTTTGGGTTTTGGGAGAGTAGCTTGAGAAAAAAAAGTAGGTGTAGGTTTTTTTGGTAGGTTTGAGTTAGTTAATTAGGTGTAAGATAGTGTAAGACTTTATGTCACGTCAGTTAGTTATATAATTTTAATTTATTGGTGTATATATTATATGTAATATATGTGGTAAATAATATTTTATAATTAATTATTTGTGCTTTCTAAAATAATAAAAAATAAAGTAGATTAATTTTCATTTTTTCGAATTTTTTTATAAAATATTATAATAAAATCCTTTTAATAATTTTATCTCATCGATAAATTCATTCAAATGACATATTAAATATGCCATAAACTACATAATATCTTTAAAATATTAACCTAATAGTTATTACACAATATCCAGATTAAATCAAAATCTGGAGAGAAAGGTTACGAGAAGATGAAAGGGGAGAGAAGAGAGAAAAGAGAAGAGAGAGGAGAGAGGAGCAGAAAAGTTCTGGTCATATATTGTTGACTAAGTAATGAGAGAGAGAGAGAGAGAGAGAGAGAGAGAGGGGGGGGGGGGGATAGAGTAGTGTAGGCAAGTAGATTTTTTTCTTGGTCAAAATGGGTTGCAGCCCAATTTTCGGAAGTTGATATCGGAAATATTCTCCCAAAGGAGAAGGTTTGGGAAATGAATTGAGCTGTTTGTCTTGCATCTCGAAAATGGGAAATAATTTTCCCAGATGCGAGACAAACAGGCCCATAGAATTTAGTTGCTCTCCCAAAAAAAAAGTATACAGAATTTGGTAATATGAATAATACGGTTTTCAATTGTACGATCCAACTAAAAAATAGGAGTAGTTTTTCCATGAAACAATAAGGGCATGTTTGGATCGATTTTGGCTCTGTTTTGTCATGTTTCGGTGTTTCAATATTGGTTTGGTTGTTTCGATGAAACATTTGAAACACGACTTTGGTTGGTTTTTATTGAAATATTGAGATGATAAGATATTATTAAAATAATAGATTGTGGTGTTGAAAAGTTAAGATGTGATTTGAATTAGTTTTAGATGTTGGGGATAGGGGAAGAAAAGTTGATGACATGTCAAATTAATAATTTTATTATTTTTTAAATAAGATATTATATTGTATATACTAATTGAGATGGTGATTTCAATAATTTTATTATGATTTTAATAATAATTGTTTTATTGGGTTAGTAATTAATAAAAAAAATTATTTTTATTACACATAATTTTTTAAACATAAATAACTTTTCTTTTTCAATATTTCTTTACACGTATTGGATATAATAATATAATATAATATAAAGATACACAAAATGGGGAATTTTTTTTTTTTTTGGATAATTTACAAAGTGGGGTACTGCTGTATATAATCAATGACCAAGTTTTTAAGCACATTTGAGAAAACATATAGAATTAAATTTCCTAACACGGTAGTACTCCATCTTTTTTCATATGTCATTACTTATTCTGTCCATATTCTGCATTAGTTATTGTGATTGATATTACCGCCCCCACAATTCCTCATTTATACTACATGGGAATTGGCATATTAATTAATTAATTTATTATTAAACATAATCACCTTAAATAATTATTTATATATAAAATTTTAATATTAATTTAATGTAACCAAATATATATATATATATATATATATTAAGTGAGTGAAATGTAAAAATACCCCTTATACTTTGTCTAATTAGCAAGAATTCCCCCATGTTATTTTATTAACAAAAATCTATCATGTGTTTTTTTTATTTGCATAAAACTCCCTCCCGAGTTGGAGTACATATTTTGCAGGAAAAATGATGATTATACACCCACAATGAAATGAGAAAAGTCCACTATTCATAAAAAAATCGTAATAATCCCTCTGTTAACTTTAAAAATAGGCTACCCTCATGTTCACTTAAAAATTGACAATAAATGGTCTATTTGGATGGGTTCTGGCTCGGTTTCGCGGGTCTCGATTTTAATAAAATGATTTGGGGTGGTTTCGATGAAACCTTTGAACACTACTAGAAAAAACAAAAATTGCAACTGAAAATGGGTAAAAATCGGTTGGAAAATTGAATTTCCAACCGATTTTGCAACCGAAGATATCGGTTGGAAAAACCTCCGTTGGAATTGAGTTTGCAACCGAAATTCCAACCGACTATTTTTCCAACCGATTTTTTTTCGGTTGGAATATTTTTCCAACCGAATATTTTCGGTTGGACTTTTTCCAACCGATTATTTTTGGTTGGAAATTTTCCAACTGACTTTTCCGGTTGCAAATTCAGTTGCAAAATTTCCTACAAAAAATCCAACCACTCAAAATCGGTTGGAATTTCTCCCCTTTTTTTATTTTTTCAGTTTTGCAATTTATAAACACAATCCAATAAATACATTTCAATTTCCATAAACACAATCCAAAATTCATATACACATTTCAATTTTCATAAACACAATCCAAAATCAATAATCACATTTCAATTTTCATAAACACAATCCAAAATCAATAATCACATTTCAGTTTTCATAAACACAATCCAAAATCCATACACATTTTAGGTTTTGGATGTTGGGTTTTGTGGTTCTAAGAAAGTTGAAACCCCACTTTGATTGGTTTTGGATGTTGGGGTTTGGGGAAGAAGTAGGTAATAGGTGTCAAATAAAGGTCTTTTTTAGAGAGTTTTGGGAAAAAAATAAATGGTAGTTGTCAAATCAATGTTTTATAGGTTTCAAGGGTTTGGACTTTGGAAATAGATTTGTGAATATGTTTGTGATTAGTTTTATAGGTTTGACGAAAACTCATTTGGAAGGATTTTGGCCCGATCTCGCGAAGACCGCGAGACTGGGGCCAAAACTCATCCACATACAACCAAAAAATCTCTATTGACTTATGAAAGAATTTCCAATGGGGGTTTTGCTAATAAAAAAATCACACATGAGTTTTTACTAATAAAAATAATACACGGAAATTTTTTCATTTGGCAAAACATAGAAAATATATTTTCATTTAGCTCTATACTTTACTTAGTTCAATATATATATATATATATATATATATATATATAAACACCATCCATATTATATTAAATTGAATCTAAACCGTAAAAAAAATGAAAATGCATATCCTAACCTTGTTAAATTTTAAAGCGTTCAAACTTATTAGGAATTTCGACGTTACATAATAAATTTTAGATATTTGCACAAGATCATCAATAATTTATAATTAGGACGGTTAGCAAATTATATGTGTACAATACAAAAATTATTATTTATTTATAAAAACTTATAACTACATAATAAATATTAGATATTTGCACAAGATCACCAAAAAAGTGAGGGAATAGTGGAATACCAAAATCTCCATAACCTTATGAAATTTCAAGAAACATTGGAGAAGAATATGTATATATAGATGATATGATCAAGAAGACGTGGTTAAAATCAAAATTTAGAAATATTCCTAAATTTTAGCTAATTTCATGGTGGAGAATGATATTTTTTAATTGGTATAATTGCTCAATTTGTGCAAGTCAAATAATTTTAATTAAGAAATTTTACCAATTAAATTGCACTAAATGGCTATAAGGCTAGTTAACTAAACTTGCTTAAAATATCTTGAAGAGGTTTGGAAATCAGTAGGAATTATTTTCGGTAGAAATTCTCAATTATAGGTAGGTATTCACTAATTAATGTAGCTATTTAATTACAAAACACTAATTAAATAGTAATCAATAACAAAATTACTCAAGATTAAGAAAAATCTAGAAAAATAAAGTTTTGGTCAAAACAAGCAACTTAGGGTCAAAACCCACCCTTCAAATTATGTAAATTTATCTCATAAAAGGCATTATCCTTATAAAAAAAGATACCTTTTACCTAAATTGAGTACGTAATTTGCTATTCATATGCATAAATCAGATTTTCCTAATATTCAAACCCTTCCATATATACAAAGAGCTAGAAATGTAGCTTACCTTAATTGAAATCCTCGTTACGCACTATATAAACAGACACGGATTATTAAAATATATTAACATATAATTAATAATGAAAAACAATATAGTGTTTTTCTGCCTTGCAACATTGGCTCTTGCTTTGGCCGTTCATCACGTCAATGCTGCCAATGATTTTGTCCGACAATTGTGTCAACGCACTACTAACAATAATTTGTGTTTGTCAATAATTGAGGCCGATCCCCGACAGGATATGAAAAACAGCCCCAATGGCTTATGCTCTATACTCAGAGAGAGAGCCGTGTCCAATGCCATCGCAACTAGTTCAAAGATCTCTAATCTTCTCAAGACAACAACCAATAGATATGCTGTTCAGTGCCTGCGAATTTGTGCAGATAGTTATCAAATATCAATTATGAGATTGAGATCTGCTGATTTTAGGGTGATTAGCCGTCAAGGTTATGTTAATTTGGCTCGTGGCGTTGCTGACGCATTTGATTTAACTCAGGATTGTGAAGATACGTTCACGGAACGACCAGGAACGCCACCTTCTCCATTAACTTCAGAAAATCAAAGCCTAGAGAATATTGTCCGCCTTGTTTTAGAAATTATAAATCTAACGGTATGTAACAAAGTTGCGGCTTGTATTGGTTGATGTATCTTATTATGCAATAGAATAATATAAAATATCGAAATTAATATGCAAGAAATCTAGGGTCGACCCTGAACTTTGTCAATGTTAATTCATTTTACTTACTTGCCTACTAGTTTGTAGATGGAACTTGGAGGGTGGAAGACTTGGTTGGAGAATGAATGAGGGTGCAATTTGCAAGATTTCGAAATTGACCAAATTACCCCTCTTATATGTGAAATTTTATCCCATGTTTTGTGATAAATGTGACATTTTATCCTCCTATGTTGTTATAAATGTGATATTTTATCCCATATGTTATGATAAATATTGCACTTTATTACAAAAATACTTTCCATGCTCACTCTCAAATTTGGTAAGGGAGTTACACTTTGTGGTTGAAGGAGGTAAATTGCTCCTTTACATGGGGATAAAGTACTCATTTTCAAATTACATGAGGTTAATCCAACATTATACATATCACCTGAGGATAAATTGACAATAGCTTCACTTTCTATATGGTCATATACAAACATTTAAGTATTACAATTTCTTATCTATGACTAAAGTACACCCTCAAATTCATACATAACTTTGTTACAACTTAAACTCCCTAAAATAGTGTCTAGAAAAATTCCCTATAACCATATTTAAATTATGAATATTGGGCTTTTATATATCGTTTATTATTTTGATAGAATATATAGTTTATTTTAAGTACATGATTTGTTTTATTGTCATATCCTTTTCTCTGTCAATTTCACCATAATTAAAATTATTAATGTACATCACTATAGCTTAATATAATTCCATTTTCACCATAATTAAAATTATTAATGTACATCGCTATAGCTTAATATAATTCCGTGCATGAGTTTAGACTAATATAGCCTACATTATGACCAATTGGGACGGCTTTATCAGCCGTTGCATTTGAATTTTACATTTAAGGGTCTGGGCCATGGCTGGTCATGGACTGCTATTGGGCTGGGCTTACTTGGTTTGGGCTGGCCGAATTAGAGCTGGGCTGAAAGAATAAATCCGTAAAACCCACACTATTATATGGCTGGCTCTAGGCTTCCATAAATGGGCCTGTGCGTGGCCTAGGTCGGACTTTCACCGGGCTAGGCCTGGTTGACCTGCAAGTATATACAAAGATTTTCCTTTTTTTTTTTATAAATCATTCATTCATTTATCTATATACAAAAAGAATTTATTTTGAATTTTTTGTAAAGACTAATATACCCCTACTTAAAAGATAATTAAATTAATTAAAATTAAAAAAAATAGAATAGACAAAAAGAAGTCTACTTCAATATAAACACTTCAATAAATATAGAACTAAAAATAATCAATTTTTAGCAACATAAAAATAACCATAAAGAATAAAAAAAAAAAACTTACATTTTAAATAGCTCCTAGAATATATATGTAAAATTATTATAATTTAGCCATAATATACTTTTAGGTAAAAAATATTGTTTGTATCATTGGAAGATTTAGTACAATATAAGTCGTAAGATTCCTTTAAGAGAATTAAAATAAAATTCTCATCATTCTGTTACACAAAAAAATAGTAGCTAAAAAGGAATTGCATTTTATCTATCAAAGAACAAAAAATGATTATGACTTAACTAAGTACATAATTTTTATTTGGCTAGAGAATCAAAATATAAACAATATCCAAGAATATCAAGACATCCATAACCTCGAATAATCAAGATATGAATAACCTCGAACATAAATATTGGTAAAGTTGGTGGAAAAACGTATGAAATCGTTAAAAAAAAAAAATTGGTTGAAATTGGTGAACATTGGTAAAAATGGTGAAAAATGAGTGAAACCGGTAAAAGGGTACATGTGAAATCAATAAATACATATAGAATCAAATAACGTTGAACGGAATTCGTGAAAACCGTATAAGACCAGTGAAATTAGTGAAAAACGGATGAAATCGTTAAAAATGGGAGGAATCAGTGAATCGGGGAACAAATGTAAAGTCGGTGAAAATATGTAAAATCAATTAAATATGAGGTGAAATTGGTGAAAACAACGTGTAAATCCGTGACAAAACGAGTGAAATCTGTAAAAAAAGAAAAAATAGTTTAACCGGCCAAAACTGGGTGAAACCGATATAAAATGGTTTAAACCGGAAAAACAAAAAAAGTCGACAAAAAATCGAAAAACTAATGATAGTGGGTTAAACCGATAACAAAACGGGTAAATCGGAGAAAAATATGTTAAATCAATGTAAACTGAAAGAAATCAGTAAATAGACGGATTAAACCCGTGAAAAAATTGAATTAAATAGGTGAAAAATGGCTTAGGTTATATAAACAAATGCATTTAAAATGACATGGTATTATTTCAAATTAAAACAAATAAATAGTAATTTTTAAATAAAAACTATTATAATGGAATGAACTAAATAATTTTGTTATGATCTTATTTTAGAAAAAAAATTACAAGATCTTATAAACAAATCAATCATCTATATATATTTGATTACAATAATTTAAAGTCATAATTTTTTTACGAAATAATAATTAAATTGAATATTAATCTTTAATTTGTGTTGTTTTGTGACATGAAATTAGACACGTACAACGTACATGCACTTTTCTTATAATTTAAAGAGCTAGCAAAAGGTTCAACATCAAAAGTAGTTAGGGGTGTAATCGAGCCAAGTAGTGTCGAACGATACACTGTTCAAGCTTGATTTGAATTTTATCGAGCTTGAAATTTTGTGTTTGAGTTTGATTTGATTGTTAATTGAGTCGAGCTCAAACGGGTTTTTATTGAACGAGTTCGAGCCGAGTATCGAGTAACTTTATAATTTACATATATATTATCAACTTTTAGCTTATCGAGTCGAGTTATCGAACAAAAAATGATGTTCAAGCTTGTTTGATTAGTGAGACGAACCGAACTCAAACGAATTTTTATCAACGTGCTCGAATGCAGTATCAAGTATCACAAAAAATATTACAAGGGACTAATTCAAAAGGAATACGATCAGACCAATTTGAAATATAGGCACGCACAACAAGGGGGTGGGCCGCAAAGTGGATGCGGATGTGGCTGCACCCACTGAACAATATGCATCTTCAAGATAATTCACATTTTCCCCTTAAAATTCAGTTCAATTTAATATCGATGATACAATGTTAAGCTTAAACAAGTAATGTACTATTCAATAAATTGTACTTTTTTTCATTCTTTCTGCTTCAGGTTTAGCAAAAAGATCCAAGGAGAAATTTTGAAAAAAAAAAAAAAGAAACAACCAACCAGAGGCGGGTAGAATTAATCATCCATATAATGAAGCAATGGTTTTCTTAATGTATCTCTGATTAAATTTTAAGAACATAGTGTGGCTGCTTCCATGTGATTCTTTACTGATGCGGTCATTCTGTTTGATGAAATGATACAATGACAAAAAATACAGTAGGCAATAAAGAAAAAATACTATCTGCTTCCAGGTGCAAAGGAAGACAATTTTCTGCACACTAGGCGGAGTGCTAGAGGCTTACGACATCACTCTCCCTCTGCATTGTTCTCCATAAATTCACTTGGCATCACTTTCACTGAACGTATTTGGGGGTGTTAATGTCATCATTATCAATAGATGGATTTGTTAATGGATCCGGTGTGTGATTAGATTCAAAGGTTGCAGCACTCTCAATGAGTGGATTCAATAATGGACTCAGGGTGTTGTCTTTTTCGAAGGTCGCAGCACTCCCACTGAATGAATTTGTCATGACATTGTGATCGTCTTTTTGGGAAGTTTCAATAGCAAGAGGTGGTGATTCTGAGTTGTCACTCGCTGAATTGGACGCAGAAATATAACTGAAATTTACCTTGTCAGCAGCTGCAGCTTTCACTACTTTCTCTTGTGTTTCAAGATGTAATTCTTCACTGAGCAACATCTTAAGCACAGAAGATATCGTTGGTTGATGATGTCGATTTTGTTGAGTGCATAAAAGACCGACTTGGATGCATCTTAGGGCTTCTTCCTCCGAAAATGCCCCCTCAATGAATTCATCTACCAGGTGCAACATTTTTGCTTCATTCCATAGCTTCCACGCCCGAAGATTATCAGTAAGAAAGTTTAAGTATGTATGCATGTGTATAGGAGCTCTCATGAAAAATATATAACGCAAATATGAAATACCATTTCTATACGCACTCACGTAGTATATTGCTTACCTTTTATTATGATCAGTCTATTCTTAATCATTTACATCTTTTCTTTAAGTGTATGCATGTGTATACACTTAACATCACCAACTTATCTTTTATGATGAAGAAAAACAAAAAAATTCAGTCTAGACTCTAGATATATAAAGTCACCTTATATACAGGGTTATATCCGCCTCGTCCAATCTTATTTGAATGGGAGAATTGATTGGTGGCAGCTGCAATAGTGGCAAAATCATACTCTGGCAATTTTGCGCCTGCTTCATAAATTTCTGCAACAAATTTCATTATATATATGTCATACGCTAATTGTGCATTGAAGTTTGGGCTTGACAAAGAAACTGAATCTGCTTGAGCTTAGCTCCATTCAAGCTCAAGTTAGAGGATACAAAAGCAATTCTAATATATATTAAGCATATCAGAAAATAATAATTTGATTATCAAGGCATAATATAAATGTTTTTTTAAATTTATTGTGACCATATGAATGAATACCTGATAAGAAGTTGGGAGCTTTTCCCCTTTTCCAAAGTGCATCCCATACCCAAAACCACGTCGACTTATACATTTTGGGTTTTCTCCCATCTTTATTTGCAGGAGGAGGCTCAGTGTTGACCCTTTGGTTTTTACCTAGTTATATCGATTCTGAGGATGCTACTGTTGGTTGCTCAGTGCTAACAGGCAAGGTAGTCTCATCAGCAACATTTGTAAACTGATTTGGTATGGCAACTTTTCTGGTCTCCTGCTGCTCAAGTGCTAAACAGCTTTCTGATTTGGTATGGCAACATTTGAAATTGCTGGCCGTTTCTTTGGTTCATCGTGTAAACAGCTTTCAGCAGTCCCAACAAATACCTTCAGGCTATTTGCTGAGATTTCTCCTATCAGGCTTGAATCTACTATCTGCTCAACCTCTCCCTTATTAATTCTATTCTGAGCCCACTTGGTTATGAAACACACAAGATGGATCTGTAGCCTGAATTAATAACATTTTAAATTATTTAAAAATACGTTGAGATAATTAATTTTTTTACAATCATTCATTCCTGATTTCATTTCAATGTTTATTCAATTGGACGAGGAGTCTAGCATTGGACAAACTCGATTTTATTTATTTGTTTATTTTGTAACTGACAGGTGCTGCTAAAGATGTTTCAGCCAAACAACATGATTGATTGATTTATTTATTTTTACCTCGTTCTATCGATTCTAATAATCAATTTAATATACCACATAGTGACCTACAAAACGTCAAAGAGAACATAAATGTATTACAAATTCTTCATGCTATATATGATGAACAGGGAGAACATAAAAAAACCTTTTTTTTTTTCTTTTTCCTTAATTGAATTCATAAGAAGATTCACATAATCAAAATTCATATGATAAAAAAAGATTCACATAATAAAAAACATTATAAAAATCGAAGGACATAATGACTAAACTTAGGTACACTAACTCTTTTTATGCCCTCTTTTCACATAACTAATCAAAATGAATTCTTTTTTAGATAAATTAACACACTATCGTGTAAATATATCAAGAGAATGAGATTGTGGCTTATTATGATTAAGCAGGAAATCGGATTTTCTCTTCTGATCTCTTATAATAAATACACTATAATACACACCTTAGGTAAAAACTCTTAGGGCCTGTTTGTTTGGCATTTCCCAAAAAAATTTCGTGTTTGGGAAATGCCAAACAAACATGTTTTCTATTTTTCGAAATAATTTTTTCATCCATTAATTTTCTCAAACTACTCTCTCAAAAGCCAAACAAACAACAATTTTCTTATCTCTAAACAAAACCTATACAAACTCTACTTTGATTTGACATAAAGTAACCTATCTCTTACACAATTTATCTCACATAACAGACATGATTTGACATAAAGTCTTACACATTTTACACCTACAACCCAACTCTTCCAAAAAAATCTACACCTACTTTATTTCTCAAACCACTCTCTCAAAACCCAAACAAACAACATTACGCAAATCGAGATTATTTCACAAACCTCCACTACTCTCCCAAACTACTTTCCCAAACGCCAAACAAACAGACCCTTAAACTTAAGCGCGAGAACAATTTTGAACTAACTATTGATTTCACGGACATCAAAAGTACCATTGGAGAAAACAATCTTAAAATATGCATAGTACTTCAAAAAAAAATGAACATAATCTTAATGTGACAACACTCCATTCATGCGTATCACATTTCTACCCCTAATCTTATTTATCGGACTGGGGCCACCTCATTTTTTATACTATAACTGTAACAAGAGTAAAGAATTTGAACTTGTTCCCCAATCTGATGCACAAAAATGTACATTTTATGAAGTACAAATTTCCAAAAAAAATTGAAATTATGGTATTGTTGTATAAATTAAAGAAATTGAAAGGTCGACATTTGAAATATTGAAAAAAAAAATGAAATAATGACGAAAACTCATGTATGATTTATTCCGGTGATATGTTTGGTCAGGGGTCATGGTAGCAAAGCTCACTGTAAATATTCTCTACAAGTTATTTATTTAATAGGAGAATTAATTAATCTCATCTTATGCGAATTTGTAAATATATCCATAGACTTATTGATTGTGGCTAAGAGTTACAATCACCGGTCAAAATCATTCTTTTACTCTAGGAATTTTTGTATGTATAATGAAATGATTTCGTCAATGGATAAGAACCAGTAATGAATTGATTCCTCGCCTGTTTTTTGAGACAAAGCTAGTTGAAGAAGATAACCTCAGCATTCAGCAATTTCAAATTCTTAAAAAATGGCATATTAGTCAAATTTAAATTATAGCTCTGCACCCAACATTTTGTGCTCTGGCATTATCACCAGCCTCATGTTATACCTCGCATGATTTTTTTCCAAATGAAGTCATTGTGTTTGATAAAATGTCGCACCGAAAGAAAGACAGCAACCAAGAAAGGAACTAGCATCCCTCTACCTTTGCATAGTGTCGTCATATTCAAATGTTGCAACACTAGATTCAGAATCTGATTCTGGTTCTGGGTACCCATTCATGAAAGAAGCTACTATTGTTTCCAATGATAACTCTTCACCGAGCAACATCTTAAGCACATAGGATATCGTTGGTCGATGATGTGGATTTTGTTGAGTGCATAAAAGACCGACTTGGATGCATCTTAGGGCTTCTTCCTCTGAAAATGCCCCCTCAATGGATTCATATATCAGGTGCAATATATTACCTTCCTTCTATAGCTTCCACGCCTGTAGATCATTCGTATGGAATTATGTATGCATGTGTATAGGAGCTCTCATATAGAAAAATATATCGTGAATATCATATCTATAGGCACTCACATATATTGCCTACCTTCTTTTATGACCAGTCTCTTGATTATTTACATCTATTCTTTAAGGCTACGTTTGGTTTATGGATTTCAGCGAGTAATACAAATGAACAAGAAATGAAGCTCAAAGTTGCGTCACTAGAAAACGTTTTCGTTAACGTTTTACTCACTGAAATCCAATAATCAAATATAGCCTAAGTGTATGCATGTGTATAGAAGCTCATGTACGAGAAGTAATAAACTAACACCATATATCACCCACACCCACATATAGGAATATACGACTTACTTTTTAATGATCATCCTGTTAGGTATTGGAAAAACTTTCCAACTTCATTTACTTCAACTAAATATTTTATGTTTATGTGAAAACTTCATGCTTAGCCAGCTGATTCTTCTAATTTTCAGACAAAGTGAAGCTTGGGGATTGATATTTGTCTCACCGCCCTTATGTTTTGCAATAATTATCGTATCACTTTAAATTTATCATCTAAATTGCAAATTGAAATTTTAAAAGCTATCGTTTTCCACAAAAATTAAAGAACACAATGAAAGCCAACATAACAAAATCAAACATGTATTGTATCTTATAACTTGTGTGACATTTTAATATTTTATCACACACATAAGAAGCAAATATTGATTTTATATTCATCAACCATCGAAGAAGTATAAAATCAGTACTAAAAAGAAAGTTTCAATTGCAAACTCAACCCAAAAAATAAAAATTCAAATCTTATACTTAAAACTTAGTAAGCAAAGAAAGGAAAAGAAATAAAGAAACTTACCTAGCCAACAAATAGAAGAAGCTGTAAAGTGTAAGGCCATCTCCAATCCTAGGGGTCGGGCATGGGGTAGAGCTTGGGGTTGGGAAAAAAATGGAGTCCAACCATGGGGGTTGGGCTTGGGTAGAGCGGGGGGTAGGGAATGGGGTTGAGGAGGCCCGCGAGGTTAGACGCGCTGCATGGGCACGTCCTGTGCACGCACCAGTGAAGCGCATCAGGTGGTTGGCGCCACCTGATTCTTCTAATTTTTATCCCTTTATTTTGTTCGTAATTAGGACCACATCAGGTGCAACGCAAAATGATTCCCTTTTTTTTTCTTAAATTTTTATTTCCCTAAAAAACTAAATGGAGATGAAAAATCATGATTATTATTTATAGATGTTTTATTTTTCACATTTTTCCACATAAGTTTTAGTATACAAATTTTATGTTCTTTTTAATAAATTGCAATAAAAAAATAAACCACGAACACTATCGATTGGGTATAATTGTGAAATCTTTAATTTTAAATTTAATTAGATAATTATTTACTACGAATTTTTAGAAATAAATTTCAATATGATTCAATTTAAATACTTAGATAAACACTTAAACAAAATATGATTTAAATTCATCCACAATTTTAACAAACACATAAGTAAAATACGAACTCATTTGAAATACATTTTGACAAACACTTAAACAAGAAAACATTTATTTATTTGACACAATTTCACAAACTAATATTAATTATTATTATTATTCTTAATAAAATTTTAATATTATTAATTTAATTATATTATTATTATTATCATCATTATTATTCTTATTTGTATTATTATTGTTCTTATTGTGAGAGTGGAAAATAATTGAAGGTGGAAGCCCCAGAATTGGAGAATACTAGCCAGTGGCAGGGGCACCCTCAGAGCTCTCAAGCCCGATGCCAACCCCCAGGATTAGAGATGCTCTAAGAATGAGGCTTAATTAGATCCTTCTTCATGCTCAAATCTAGTGGAGTTTGAAGTTTAAGGTTCAATTAGAAAAGTCCATGGCCGCTGAAGTAGATTTTTAAAAATTTGGGCTTTTTTACCTTTGCTTTTGAGTAGATTAAAACTTGTTAGGGGAGTAAAAGAGAAATCTAGAATCCGATTTGTTGTTTTTTTTTTACTTTTAATTTATTAATTTTTAACCCATAAACTTTGAAAAACTATCCAAAACGTGCTGGATACGTCAAAAAACCCGTATCCAAATTATTTTTTAATTAATTTTTTTTACTTTTAATTTATTAATCGTTTGTTTATTAAGATGTGAATGCGCCTGACGCGCCTCGAAAGGGATTAAACCCTTGGAAAACAAAAAAAAAAATTAAGATGTGAATGCGTATGTAAAATGTGTACTAGTTAATTACTTCCTAGTACTTACATATTCAACCAGGGTTTGGTCACTGCCCAATTGATAAATTCTCCGGCCACTCACAATCTCCAGGACTACAATTCCTAAGCTAAAAATATCTGACATGAATGAAGCAGTCCCGTACATAGAGTATTCTGGAGCCATGTAGCCACTGCACACACACACATTACACAAAGAATCAATATCTCTGACTTAGAAATAGTAGATTGAACGTTGAAATAGATTCTGACACTCACAAGGTCAAATATTCTGGACCCATATAGTAGCTGCACAAACACATTACAAAAAGGATCATTATTTTTTACTTATTAGAAACAGAGGTATGAGAGTTTGAATATGAAATAGATTCTGACACTTACTAGGTCCCAACTTTTTTTAATGTTTTCACTTCAGACTGATTATCTTCCAGAGTCACAGCGCGTCCAAACTCTGAAATTTTAGGGTTCATCTGAATGTCGAGTAAAATATGGTCAAGTGTAATACCTCTGTGAATTATTTTCATTCCCGAATCTTGATGAAGATAAATAATCCCTCTGACAATACCCATAATGATTTTGAAGCGCACATCCCAATTAAGCAGACGATGTTGTGCTTCATCTGTACAAAAGATAGTTTTTAAAAAAGAATTGAAACTTTACATGTAAATCTTATCATCTGAATAAATTGAATTCTAAAGAGGAGGTTTTGAAGGTACAAACCAAATATATGAGTATTTAAAGTTCCATTTTCCATGGACTCATATACAAGCCATAGTTCTTCGTGGATGCAGTATCCAAGAAGTTTAATGATGTTGTGATGCTGAAGATTAGACATCAAAAGAATCTCACTTTTGAACTGATCTAGGCCTTGGATTGAATATCGAGAAAGCCTTTTAACTGCAACCATTTGTCCTGTAGGTAACACACCCTACACAAAGCAACAACAGATCATTGGTAACATTAACTTCACCAACTTATCTTTTAAGATGAAGAAAAAAGAAAAACGGAAAAATTAAGTCTAGATAAAGTCACCTTATATACAGAACCATATACGCCTCTTCCAATCTCATTTGAAAAGGAGAATTGATTGGTGGCAGCTGCAATAGTGGCAAAATCATACTCTAGCAAAGTTGAGCCTGCTTCACAAATTTCTGCAACAAATTTCATTATATATATGTCATACGCTAGTTGTGCATTTAAGTTTGGGCTTGACAAAGAAACTGAATCTGTTTGAGCTTAACTCCATTCAAGCTCAAGTTAGAGGATACATAAACAATTCTTATATATATTAAGCATTTCAGAAAATAATATTTTGATTATCAAGGAATAATACAAATGTTTTTTAGAATTTATTGTCACCATATGAATGAATACCTGATAAGAAGGTGGGAACTTTTCCCCTTCTCGTAAGAGCATCCCATACCAAAACCCGGGCCAACTTATAGATTTTGGGTTTTCTCCCATCTTTATTTGCAGGAGGAGGCTCAGTGTTGACCCTTTGGTTTTTACCTCGTTCTATCGATTCTGAGGATGGTACTGTTGGTTGCTCAGGGCTAACAGGCAAGGTAGTCTCATTAGCAACATTTGTAATCTGATTTGGTATGGCAACTTTTCTGGTCTCCTGCTGCTCAAGTGCTAACTCAAGTTGTAGCACAACTTGAGCCATTGCTGGCCGTTTCTTTGGTTCATCATGTTCATAATTTGATTCTGGTTCTGGGTAGCCATTCATGAAAGAAGCTACTATTGTTTCCAATGGTAATTCTTCACCGAGCAACATCTTAAGCACAGAAGATATATTTGGTCGATGATGTGGATCTTCTTGGGTGCATAAAAGACCGACTTGGATGCATCTTAGGGCTTCTTCCTCTGAAAATGCCCCCTCAATGGATTCATCTACCAGGTGCAATATATTCCCTTCAATCCATAGCTTCCATGCCTGTAGATTATCCGTAAGAAAGTTTAAGTATGTATGCTTGTGTATAGAAGCTCTCATGATAAAA
This sequence comes from Penstemon davidsonii, assembly GCA_034814905.1. NCBI lineage: Eukaryota > Viridiplantae > Streptophyta > Magnoliopsida > Lamiales > Plantaginaceae > Penstemon > Penstemon davidsonii. Next base: position 15,781,293 of record JAYDYQ010002688.1, read on the forward strand.
TATATAACGTATATGAAATACCATTTCTATACGCACTCTCGTAGTATATTGCTTACCTTTTATTATGATCAGTCTATTCTTAATCATTTACATCTGTTCTTTAAGTGTATGCATGTGTATAAAAGCTCATGTACAGGAAATAATAAACAAACACCATATGTTCACCCTCACAAATATGTGACTTACCATGTTCGTGATCATCCTGTTAGGTATTTGTCTTGCCGCCCTTATGTTTTGTAATAATTATCATAAATCGTTTCCAAAATATAATTCAAATCTTGTGTATCATCTGCTGTAGGTTTATATTTAATCATGGTTCACCATGAAGGTGACGTAAAAAACTGTTAGAGGCAAGTGCAAATTTTGCATTTGAATTTCAGTGAGGTATTATTTTTACAGAGTATTGTACTTGAATTTATAATTGCCTAAAGACTATGCTAGAGATGGTATTCCTTGCTTTATTATGATGTGAATCTGAATGTAAAATATGTACTTGTGAATTAGTATCTAGTACTTACGTATGCAACAAGGTTTTGGTCATCGCACAATTGATTATTTCTGCTGCCACTCAGAATCTTAAGGACTACAATTCCTAAGCTATAAATATCTGACATGACTGAAGCAATCCCGTTCATTACATATTCTGGAGCCATGTAGCCGCTGCACACACATATTACACTAAGGATCATTATTTTTTACTTAGAAACTTTAGTATGAGAGTTTGAACATGTAATAGATTCTGACACTTACTAGGTCCCAACTATTCTTGATGTTTCCACTTCAGACCGATCATCTTCCAAAGTCAAAGCGTTGCCAAAGTTTGAAATTTTAGGGTTCATCTGAATGTCGAGTAAAATATTGCTGGTTTGTATACCACTGTGAATTATATTCATTCCTGAATCTTGATGAAGATAAATAATCCCTCTGACAATACCCAAAATGATTTTGAAGCGCACATCCCAATGAAGCAGACGGCGTTGTGCTTCATCTGTACAAAAGATAGTTTTTCAACTGTTGATTATTACGCAATAAAAGAAATGAAACTTTACAAGTAAATCTTATTATCTGAATAAATTGAATTAGAAAGAGGAGGTTTTGAAGGTACCAACCAGATATATGAGTCAGTAAACTTCCATTTGCCATGAACTCATATACAAGCAATGGTTCTTCGCGAATGCAGTATCCAAGAAGTTTAATGATGTTGCGATGCTGAAGATTAGAAATCGAAAGAATCTCACGTATGAAAATATCATTTGTCCTTGAATTTAGAGAAAGCCTTTTAACTGCAACCATTTGTCCTGTAGGTAACACACCCTACACAAAGCAACAACAGATCATTGGTAACATTAACTTCACCAACTTATCTTTTAAGATGAAGAAAAAAGAAAAACGGAAAAAGTAAGTCTAGATTAAGTCACCTTATATACAGGGTTATATCTGCCTTGTCCAATCTTATTTGAGTGGGAGAATTGATTGGTGGCCGCTGCAATAGTGGCAAAATCATACTCTGGCAATTTTGAGCCTGCTTCATAAATTTTTGCAACATAATTTCATTATATAAATGCCATACGCTAGTTGTGCATTGATGTTTAGGCTTGACAAAAAAAATTGAATATGCTTGAGCTTAGCTACATTCAAGTTCAAGTTAGAGGCCACAAAAGCAATTCTCATATATATTATGTAAATGTTTTTTTTTTCAAAATTCATTGTGGTAATATGAATATATACCTGACAAGGAGTTGCGAATTAGTTCTTCGTTCCTGTATACTTTTCCATTTTTCCAAAGTGCATCCCATACCCAAAACCGCGACGACCTATACATTTTGGGTTTTCTCCCATCTTTATTTGCAAGAGGCTGCTCAATGTTGACTCTTTGACTGCTACCTCGTTCTATCGATTCTGAGGATGCTACTGTTGGTTGCTCAGTGCTAACAGGCAAGGTAGTCTCATCAACAACATCTTTTCTGGTTTCCTGCTGCTCAAGTGCTAACTCAAGTTGTAGCACAACTTGAGCCATTGCTGGCCGTTTCTTTGGTTCATCGTGTAAACAGCTATTAGCAATCCCAACAAATACCTTCAGGCTATTTGCTGAGATTTCTCCTATCAGGCTTGAATCTACAATCTGATCAACCTCTCCCTTATTAATTCTCTTCTGAGCCCACTTGGTTAAGAAACACTCATCCTCTCCAAGCCTCCGATCCATTGCTGGTCTCCCACACAATACTTCCAACAAAACCACACCAAAGGCATACGTGTCACTTTTTGTTGTTAATTTACTGAATCTAACGTAATATGGATCAATGTACCCATGTGTGCCCTTTACTTTCGTGCTAACATGGCTTTGTAACTTGTTTCTATCTTCAGGTTTGGCCAAACCAAAATCTGAAACCTTTGATATGAAATTTTCATCTAGCAGGATGTTTGATGACTTCACATCGCGGTGTATGATTCCATGGCCCGTGTGAAGATAATCTAAGCCTCGACCAGCTCCGATACATATATTAAGACGCTGCTTCCAGGTGAGAGAAAAATCCTTATCACTGTCCCTCGAATACTTGTAGAGGTGGTCAGCTAGTGTTCCACATGTCATGTAGTCATAAACAAGAATCATTTCTCTGTACTCATTGCAGTATCCAATCAACGAGACGAGATTGTTATGTCGAAGCTCTGAAAGTGTTTCAATCTCTGTCCAAAACTCACGTTTTCCTTGCCTTGAGCTTGGTTTTAACTTCTTAATGGCGACAGTTTCTCGCCCATTATCAATCAGCCCCTTGTAGACTATACCAAATCCTCCCTTTCCAATGAGGAACGCATTACTGAAGTTTTGGGTGGCTGATCGGATCTCAACCAGGGAAAAACGTCGACAGTGTCGTTCAGCCCTGGCCGATGGCTTAGTTTCTTCCTCTATAGGATTAGCTTCCCGAAATTTTTGTAACTCATGAACAATTATGCTTACGATAGAGGTTATGGTTACTGCAATAGTTGCAATTACATTTCTGAGACCCAGAACTGATAGTAAATTTCGAATAGTCCAAGATGGCAAATCTCTTACTGCCATTACTAGTGGCAAGGGATTTGGACTGGCAAGACTATTATCTGGGTTGCTCAACTTGAATATTTCAAATCCTTTCAAAGGTCCATATCCATCCATAAATTCATTGTTCGACTGCAGGGAAATCAAAAGATCTCGTTGGCCCTCTTTTTTCCGTCCCTTGATTACCACCAAATAATCCCTATACCAGAGGTTGCCATTCTCATCCCTTTCTTTGACGATGTCAATATTCGTGTCAACAATCATTTCATTAATAAGGACTTTGAATATCATGTTGCCAGTCTCTGCTAACTTCAGTCCTAGCTCGCATAAATGAATCCTGACCAAGTATTTGAAGCCGACATCAACCGGTCTTTTCCAGGTAAGAGTTTGTTTTGGAACTGTTGCCTCCATCCCAAACATATCAAATTCGTCACCCGACATAAAAGAATCGCGTTTGACATTTAATCGATGTATTATTTCAAGTGCAGTGTTGTTATCTATGTAGACCAGAGACTTCTGACCGACCAATTGGGCTCCAAGATCAGCACCGCGAAAATAGGTAAGACCCTCTGGAACTGAGATTATCTCAATGCCATTTATGAATGCATATGTTTTATCTTGTGATGATCTAGTTGCAGGAGAGAAAACTATATTCAGTGGTTGGTTTTCTTCTATGCTTATACAGAATTCCTTAGTAAAAGTATTAACACCAAGAGCATGAGCAGTTATTGAAGCACTGAAGTTGCTTAGTAGAGTGAAAGGTCCAGCTTCTACTGTAAATAAATCTCTGAACTTTTTGAAACCTTTATATGGATTTGGATTGAAGTGAAGGCGGAGAATTTTCTGACCTGGACTCAAATGGAACACGTAGGAGAACCGGGAAGAAGAGACTCGTGCAGTTTCGTGAGGAACCGGATCATCAGAGATCAACTTATTGTTGAGAGTTGAAATTTTTGATGAGCCCCTTATCGATAGCCAAGAGGCGGGTTTTGGTTGTGCATCACCAATCCATATCCTGCCATTGAAAGCTGCAGAAGTGGCAATCGAGCCACAGTTTACGGAAATATCGCGTTTGGGGTAATCTCGATTATTAGTACCAAGTGAAAGTGTAGTGTGGAAGCAGAGAACTAGCAAGGCAATTGAAAATGGAAAGGTTTGCATTATGGTCTATGGTGAGTAAAATCAGAGAATTAGGATAGTGTGGATGATTAATGATTTATTCCATAGACAACTGCAGGGATACTTTCCATGTAATAGGAAGTGGGACTGAAGAGTCTTTTGTGGACCAGATATATTACAAGGAAAATCTGTAAATTAAATGATCTTGTCAACGGAGACTTGGCTAACTAAGCTGGAAGATACTACTGCCTAATAGTTTACTTTGTGTATTCAAGTGTAATTCATGATGTTTTACAATATTTAAGTGCCAAATTTGTGAAAAGGTTTATCATATGTTTCTTTTACGTTTATGATCATAGCTTAGAGTCGTGGGTGTAAACAAGTAGAGTAGTATTGAATAATATATTGTTCAAGTTTGATTTGAATTTCTTATCGAACATGAAATTGTGTTTGGGTTTTGTTTGATTATTAAATAAACCGAGTTCGAACGTGTAATAATTGAGTCGAACACGAGTCAACACGATCATAACTTTATTATTTGTGTGATTCACTCTAATATTCCCTTTGGCATGAATAAAAAGTTGAAAACAATATTGCCGAGAAGGTTTTGTCTTGACGGTAAAGCTAATGTCCTAAAATTTTGGAGGTCTTAAATTCGAATCTCATCAGAAATGTAGGTGTTTTTCTACATACAAGTTGATTAAGTTTGGATATTATTTCTGGTTTTAAAATTTTGATGCATGAAAAAATAGTATTGTACTGTGACTACTGACTAGAATTAATTAGATATTAATAAATAATCAGTCTATTAATATATACAATTGTAGTTTATGACCTTTTATTTTCACCTCTATAATTCTAATACTTAAATTATGTGTAAGTGATACAAGCTGAAATAAAGATTACAGATGGAAATTTCCAAATTGTGGGTGTAGAAGTGCTATTTTTATGATTAAGTGATATTAAGTTTCTATTTCAAATATTCCGGGGTGCAAAAGTAATTGGGCATGTTTGTTTGGCGTTTGGGAAAGTAGTTTGGGAGAGTAGTGGAGGTTTGTGAAATAATCTCGATTTGCGTAATGTTGTTTGTTTGGGTTTTGAGATAGTTGTTTGAGAAATAAAGTAGGTGTAGGTTTTTTTGAAAGAGTTGGGTTGTAGGTGTAAGATGTGTAAGACTTTATGTCAAATCATGTTTGTTATGTGAGATAAATTGTGTAAGAGATAGGTTACTTTGTGTCAAATCAAAGTAGAGTTTGTATAGGTTTTGTTTAGAGATAAGAAAATTGTTGTTTGTTTGACTTTTGAGAGAGTAGTTTGAGAAAATTAATGGATGAAAAATTTATTTCAGAAAATAGAAAACATGTTTGTTTGGCATTTCCCAAACACGAAAAAATTCTGGAAAACGCCAAACAAACAGGCCCATTCTCATCTAAAGAGTAAAAGAATCCATTTTAAATTAATTGACACGTTATTGTTTTCACACAAATTAAAAAATCTCATAATGAATCACTTTATTATAATAAAACATAAAAAATACCTACTTTTTTTAAACGTGTCAATCAATTTGAAACTTACAAATTTGATAAATGCGTCAATTAATTTGAAACTTACAAATTTGATAAATGCGTCAATTAATTTGATAAATTTGAATCACTTTACTATAATTAATTTGAGTAATATGTTTTTCAATCAATATATTCCTTTTTTTTTTTATAATTTTTCAATCAATATATTTAAACTTCAGATTGGTAACACTATGGTGGTCGGGTAATTTTTAAAAAGGCCATATTTGAAAGTTTAATTTACAAAAAGGCCATTAAAAACTTAAAAATTTCAAAAAAGCCATTATTTAAAAAAAAAAGATTTATTCACTGAATTGCATGTGCCATCTCTAATTTGTGAAATTCTTGGGAAAAATTTGGAATGGAGAAGTTGAGAGAGTTTGAATTTGAATTTAGGAATTGTGTTTAAGTTTTAGAGTTAAGGATTTTAGTTATTTCTTTATTTTTTATATTAAAAATAAAGAGAAAAGAAAGGCTTTTCCCCCCACCCCCCCCCCCCCCCACCACCCTTTCCCCCCCCCACCCCCCCCCCCCCCCACCCCCCCCCCCCCCCACCCCCCCCCCCCCCCACCCCCCCCCCCCCCCACCCCCCCCCCCCCCCACCCCCCCCCCCCCCCACCCCCCCCCCCCCCCACCCCCCCCCCCCCCCACCCCCCCCCCCCCCCACCCCCCCCCCCCCCCACCCCCCCCCCCCCCCACCCCCCCCCCCCCCCACCCCCCCCCCCCCCCACCCCCCCCCCCCCCCACCCCCCCCCCCCCCCACCCCCCCCCCCCCCCACCCCCCCCCCCCCCCACCCCCCCCCCCCCCCACCCCCCCCCCCCCCCACCCCCCCCCCCCCCCACCCCCCCCCCCCCCCACCCCCCCCCCCCCCCACCCCCCCCCCCCCCCACCCCCCCCCCCCCCCACCCCCCCCCCCCCCCACCCCCCCCCCCCCCCACCCCCCCCCCCCCCCACCCCCCCCCCCCCCCACCCCCCCCCCCCATTGCAAATTTTTATTGGAACTATTGGTTTATATTGATTTGTTCTAGTTAATTTAACTTAATAATGTTCTCATGACTTCAGAGAGATGTGCCAGCTTGGTATCTGCTTCGGCTTGGTCAAGGCGAGCAAGAACTAGAAACTGACCTTACTTCAACCGCCATGGCCGTGTAAAATGTGAATGCAATGCTAGTTCGGCGATTGGAACTGCTTAGTGAAGTGGAGCGTCTTGCTAGATCACTTCAGCTTCCTGAGGACGTGGCATGTACTTGTGCAACTGCTGCATACTTCTGGTTGCTTCATGTTTACTCACGTTGGGAATAATTCTTAGCTACCTGTGCTAAGAATGAAGACAAACCAACATGTATTCAAGACAAGTTTCCCTTTAAGGAGTTCTTTCCTAATACTCCTATACTGGGCAGTCCTTCGGAGGACATGCGTGCCGCTAAGGGTTGCTACCAGCACTTGAAAACTATGTTTCAGGGGCTTGAGGAGTGTAGGGCATTTGAGTTGCTCAAGTCAACAGTTTATAGATCGAACTACCTTATGACCAAACAGGCAAAATAGTAGCTGTGACTTGCACCCATGCAGTTCTTAAACTTGATGGAAGAAAGTGCTCAGATTCTGTAGATTGAAACTTTTATCCCAAAGTTGCTCCAAAGATAGGAAGATGGTTATACTCGGCTTAAATGTTGCATATTGATTGGTGACCATCACCAACTGCCTCCTGTTTTGAAAAATATGGCTTTTCAGAAGTACAGCCACATGGACGAGAGTCTATTTACAAGATTTGTGCGTCTTAGAATTATATTGAGCTCAATGCCCAGGGCAGAGCTAGGCCTAGTTTAGCTAGACTTTATAATTGGAAATATAAAGACCTTCTCGATCTTCCATATTTGAAGGAGAGTGCTATCTTGAGCAAATGCTGGATTCTCTTATGACTATCAGTTAGTGGATGTTCCGGATTACCATGGCAGAGGTGAGACTGCTCCTTCTCCCTGGTTCTATCAAAATGAAGGAGAGGCTGAATATCTTGTTACTGTCTATATGTATATGCGATTACTTGGGTATCCGGCCAACAAATATCCATATTGACAACATACAACAGTCAGAAACTTTTGATACGTGATGTAATTAAAAGACTATGTTTCCCATATGACTTCATTGGTCCACCACACAAGGTAACTTTTATTTTTATCCTTAAAATCTATGATTACAATTGTTAAAATGACTTTTGCAAGTGCAAGATGCTTGGTTGTTGACCAAAAGTGTCATGAATGTTATCTTGAGAGAGTTCTTATATGACCTAGTTTTATGGACATAATAAAAAGTTAGATCACACAGGACAACCAGATTAGAAATTATTTATTAATGAACTTTGAGGTGGAAGTTATGGGTTTGATGTGTACTACGACATAACTTGCTGATAAAATTAAAATGCATGTTTATCCTTTCTTTCTGCCTGTCTTTCGCCTTTTACCCCAATGTTTTCTTTGGCTAGTTCTGCATTGTGGATTCGTTGCACATAATTGATGATTATCACTTTTCTTTGTTTGTGCAACCTAACACTAGACTATTATTATTTTCATCAATCCAGCTTTCCAGCCAAGTTAACCCATCCAAACAAGGCCTTTGTTTCTAAGTTTCTCCCTTCTTTTCTTCTTCACTTACAATGTGGAAGTTTGCGAGTTAAGTGCTAGTAATCTCTTTCTGAATGAGGTCAATGAGAGGAAGTTTGTACGTCATATATTATTATTCATAAGTAAATTGTATCGATAGGGTTAGACATGCTCTTGGTACTGACTACAGGTATATGCCTGAAATCTTGGACATGCGAATTGTTAAATTATGGTTAATGTCACTGTGCGATATTCTGACCTGATTAAAATGTGTGCTGTATAAGCGGACAATGTCTGTAATTAGGCCAATTTTAGAAGATATATGACTATATGGATTTTTTCAAATCAAGCTAGTCTGTAAAAGGCTTCCTGAAAGTTGGGCAATTATGCATGGAGGATATAGATATGCGCACATATGCGTCAAGTTTTGTATATCTATCGATGTTATTATTCTGGTAACATTGCTTTTTGCTTACATTAATCATTCTGACTGCAGGTAGCCACTGTTGATAAGTTTCATGGACCACAAAATGATTTTATCTTACTATCCCTTGTTCGTACCATCCCTCGATTTGTGAGTCACCTTCGTGGTGTAAGAAGATTGGTTGTTGCAACGTCTCGAGCTAGACTGGGGCTATACTTTTTCTGTAGACGTTCTTTATTTGAACAATGGTTATGAACTACAACCCACATTTCAACTTGTTAGTGGTGTTGAAGAGATGGCTGACAGTGTAGTTTATTGTTGTAATAGTGGCGAGAGTTGGAATTAACGTTATTGTTCATTGACGTGTTCTGTTTATTTATGAACTTATACGATAAGGCCAACTCTATAAGAATAAGTAATAGCAATATCGAATTCGAATCGTTGCCCAAAATGTGCTGATATATTCAAATGGTTATTGTGCAATAAGAACATTATGATATATAAGATGTTCATGCTAGACTTCTCTGCACAAATTCAGATTGACCATTTTTCATTAAAGATTTTTGGGAAATTTCAACACGGAATGGAGGGTATGGGTGCAAGTTTTCTCGTAGCAAATGAATAATTAATTTCCCAACACGAATCAACAGCTAAAACTGATCCCAACCAACATATATAATTCATTTTCCTTACTAAATGGACTCCGAAAACATATATACATTCAACTCCATATCAAGATACAATGGCATTTGCATTTCAATCAAACGCGAAACCTGAATCGGAAAATACTCGTAGCTCGTATATATCATCATGACATATCATACTAACTTACATAATACCGAACAATTACAAATTCTCTACTCATATATGAATCCCCTAGTGTTTGGGATACCAGTATGGATAAGCCAATCCTCACCATCGATAAATTTTTCGACGGTGTAACTTAGCAACTCACTGGGAATAGTCACCGCCTTGAATCCTTGCCAACCGACTCTTCCGTTAGTCGGTGCACCAGGGCCTCGATTCCCAAACTCTCTGTAAGTCAAGGCGTCGGTGGTTCGACCTTCCCAAGATAGCCATCCTTCCGGTTTGATGATGCTGTCGAGAAACGACTCCATGACTATCACTGTGGAGTAGTTGGACCATGGTCGGCCCAAATAAGCTTCGAACCCAAATTTTTGTTGTTCCAGTCCCGGTGCCACAGTCAAGGTGCAATTTTGGAGCACAAATCCGGAAAGAGAATCACTATATTTTTTCTGTTGTGCGGTAAACGTGCTCAATCTGGGCAAACGGGAGTACAAGTTGCACGACTGGAATACGGCTGCAGCTGACCCAAATATGAAATCTACAGTCCCGTAAATATTGCACTCTCGGTAGAATTGCTTAGAGAATCTTGCATAGAGAGTGTCTTGGTAGCCCAAAAATGTGCACCTATAAAAAGCTGACTGATCCGAGACGCTCATTACTGCCACTGCTTGAGAACCATCTCCCGCGTGGTTCTCGAATGCTATGAACATAGCAATGAATCCATTTCCTTTGATAGCTGAAAAAATAAAATGCAAGCAACGTTAATTTGTGACGTTCCAATAAATGCTTAAATATAATTTAACAAATACAAGTTTTTAAGATGGGTCAAAGATTAAATCATACTACAACAACATAATTCAACATATTTTTATTCACAAAATTAGCACATGGGGAGTTTTTAGTAATAAAAATAACACAGGGGGATTTTTGCTAATTAAGAAAAGCATAGGGGGTATTCTTACCAACGGTCGCGGTGTCGATGGTGGGGAACTGCGGGTATCGCCGACTCCCGGAAATCTTGGTGACTTCTTCCCCGTCACCAACAAAGACAATGTTGGTCAACTGCTCAGATACATCCACCTGCTCCTCGTACAACCCGGCCTCTATATGGATGTAGTATTTATCTGCACTGTAAGCCGGGGCTGCAGCTAGAGCCTCCATGATAGTGCGGTAGGCTCCCTGCCTAGTCTTGGAGACCGTAGCATTGTAGTGGCTAAGTACTCCAACCGGATGATCTGGACTAGGCTTATGTGGCATGTTCTTGTTTTTTATCATGTACACTGTAATCGAGGTTGCGGCTAGTATAAAAACTACCGCAACCGTCACTAGTATAGCTCTGACCACGGCCATGAATTAGTGAATAAGAGGAGGGAGGAGAGGAAAATGGATCGGAGCGGTGGAGGAAGATTTGAGTGGCAAGGGAACTACGATGGATCAAGCTTAATTATGCAACGGGATGGGCCAGAGCAGTACGAAGAGCTGCCACTACTACTTGTTTCACCGTCGAGCTGAATTCCTTCTCCAGCTGATCTACCCAAAAAAGAAAAAGCAAATTAATTAGGTGAACATTTTGGAAATTAAGCTTCCGAATTAAATTGTGGTTTACCTCTGCAATAATGGTAATTTGAAGGGCCAAATCTCCGAACATTAGTGTTGACAACAATTAAATTGAGCTAATTAATTAATTACTTGTCGTAAGCAACAGAGTCGTGAAAATCAACTATCTCAATTTCAAGCAGAAAAGTAGCCCTGGGTTTGTGAAACAACTGGTGGAAGAGGAAGAGGATTTCAAAAGAAAAGAGAAACAATTCTAAAAAAGGTGGCCATGCATAAATAGTAACTTTCCATTTTTCTTACTTTAATAATTATTTCCCAAACTAAATACGCGGTTTACTGGCATTAATGAACAAGTTAGTTTAACAGTGTGGTGTGGTCCCAATATAAATTACAACTATCGAGTGCATGTAGAGGAGGTGAATATAATTTTCCGATCGAGAATAATATGACATATATATATATATATATATATATATATGCTTGTTTACCTTGTTTAATAACTATGACAAGATCGAGGTTCACTTTTTCAAAATAAAGAATGTTGGATGAAATATTTTTCATAAACTTTCTTTCGACTTTTAGGACATTTGAAAGCATTTTTAGGAAATGTTTTGTTTAATGTCAAAGTTGTAGTTTAAGTCACACAAGCTCAACACTTTTAATACCATATTTTTGTGAAATTGTACTTTTGGTCTGAAATTTTAAAAAATATTTTGCACTTTACCCATATTTAACAAATTTGTAATTTTGATCTCAATTTAAAAAAAAAAATATTGCACTTTTGATCCCATAAAACAGTGTATGTTTATATTTGCAGTTTTGGTCCTAAATGAGGCAGTGAGACCAAAAGTGCATAATATTTAAAAGATCCGGAACTAAGAATGCAAATTATGAAGTGTGAGATCAAAAAGTACTAAAGATCCATTCCTTTTATTAAATTGACCAACCTTACTTATGATTCGCGTCAAATTCATTGTCTCATAACAAGTTACTGCTCAATTTAATCTTAGCTCAAGTTTAAATAAATTTGTACATACGGACTATTATTAATAACTTTTAGCATTGTTAATAAACTAATCATAAATTGAATAATTGCACCCAAAGAGATGCAGCTGGTAAACGGTGCCCGAATTTCGTGGCAGTCGATTTTTACAAGGTATACGTAATTTTTTAATGATTTTTTTCTTAATTCCAAAAAAAAAAAAATCACCTTTTTTATTTTTATTATAATGGTTTTGTGTGTATGAATCATCGTATCTTCTTGGTTAATGTAGAGGAGTGAGGGAGGAGGAGCATTTCAAGCTGTGGATATTTCAAATGTGTTGCATTTGACCCTAAAGATAGACGACCAATTACTAAAGAAGCATTGCATTGGACTTTCATGAGTTGGAAAATGTGGACCGCGAGCCATCAACTCAACCCATATCAAGACTTCGAGTTTGAGTTTGAGAGTAAGATATTGACGAAAGATGATGTTAGAGAATATTGAAATTTATGGATAATTATAAATTATATCAATTATTTTGGTAGTAAATATATGATTATCATTTTTATATCTAAATTTTAAAATTTATAAGATATAATAAACATTACAAATAACCTTCCAGGGCATGCATAATTTGAACATTTTAGGGGTAATGAGGTAATTGTAAGAAGGTGACAAATCTGAGGGGAATTTTTGTAATTAGGCCTTACTTGAGGGGCATATTCGTAATTTACCTTTCTGAGTATATTGAAAAGATTTTCTGTTCGAGAGAATTTCACTTTTGGTACCACAAGTGACCCTACTTTAAGGTTAATGTATCATAACTTTAAAAACATACACATTTGGTACCACATGTTAAATGCCCTCGACATATTTGGTACTTTCGTCAGTTTTTGGAAGGAAAATTCAATTTTGGACTGAAAATTGATGGAAAATTTGAAAATTGGTCCTATAGTTATAGATTGCTGCCAAAGTTTGTCACACATAATTTTTGGAGGACCAATTTACCCCACAATTCACTAGTTTGAAGCATTTCAATCCCAATTTCAAATAAAATAATATTACAAATCCTATTTATAAATTTTACATATTATTATTATTAAATCTCTTAAACTAATTAGATTATATATATATATATATATATATAAACTAAATACTCTCTCCATCCCATTTATTTTGCTCCATTTGCTATAGTACCCGGTCAAACTTTTCAATCTTTTAAGTGACTTGCCATATTAAATTATTCACATTTGTGAAGAATTAAACCTTTTAAATATAAATATATATTGTGTCATATGATATTATTAACTTATTAGTGAAATATATTAATTAAATTATTTATTATAATTTTTATAAATTTAGTCAAGTTGACTGGTCAACTGTACCAAGGGATAAAAATAATTGGGACGGAGGAAGTAATATTTTATATAAAATCTAAAAAAATATCAATTAACTTTATTAGAATTTTTAAATTTTGAAATAAAATCCTTTAAACTAAATAGATTTTATATTTTATATATAAAAATTAAATAATATTTTATATAAAATCAGAAAAATAAATATACTTATTAAATTTTTTAAATAAAATAAAACTTTTAAACTAATTAGATTTTACATACAATATGTACAAATTAATTAACATATATTATAAACCCTAAATTTAGGGTTTCTTTTTAATTTTTCTTAATTATAATAAATTTAATAAATATAATTATTATTATTTATATAATTTAAAAAGATTTATTTTTCAGATTTTATATAAAATATTATTTAATTTATATGTATTATATGTAAAATCTAATTAGTTTGAAAGATTTTCTCCAAATTTAATTGATATTTGGTTTTATTTTATATAAAATATTATTTAGTGTATTTATATTATATATAAAATCTAATTAGTGTAAGAGATTTAATAATTATAATATATAAAACTTATAAATATGAGTTATAATTAATTATATTTGCAATTGGGATTGAAATACTTCAAACTTGTGAATTGTGGGGTAAATTTGTTGACCATAAAATATGTGGGGCAAAGTTTGGTAGCAATCTATAACTATAGGATCAATTCTGCAAATTTTCTATCAATTTTCTGTCCATAAATTGACGGAAGTACTAAATGTGTCGAGGGGAGTTAACAAGTGGTACCAAATATATATATGTTTTTAAAGTTATGGTATCGTAACCTTAAAGTAAGGTCACTTGTGGTACCAAAAGTGAAATTCCTTCGTTTCTTTTACTCTTTAGATGCGAATTACTTTTTGCACCATGTAATATTTGAAATAGACACTTTACACCCATAACAATAAAAATAGCACTCAACACCCGCAATTTTGAAATCTTGCATATTGTTATTGCACCCTCATTCATTCTCCAACCAAGTCTTCCACCCTCCAAGTTCCATCTAAAACTAGTAGGTCAGTAAGTAAAATTAATTAACATTGATAAAGTTCAGGGCCGACCCTAGATTTCTTGGGGCCCGAGGACCCTATATCGTAGAAGAAGAAAATATTTAAAGTTATTTTTTTATTAGATCAAGAGTTTCGATTAAATTTCCATATTCTCATTTTTCTTACATATTTTTTACTATAGATAAAATTGTCATTTCAATTAATTTTTTGTGATATAATCAGGGGTGTAAACAAGTCGAGTAGTATTGAATCACACATTGTTCAAACTTGATTTGAATTTTATGGAGCTTGAAATTATGTGTTTGATCTTGATTTGATTAACGAACTTTTATCAAACGAGCTCGAATTAAATATCAAGTAGTTTAGTACTTTAATTTGAATTTCAGCCCTAGACATAGGTAGATTATAAATAGGTTTTTGTCAATTTAATTTTAAAAAACTTCTTTAGCTTAACCAACCGTTACATAAATATTATTTCATAATATAGCAAATAAACCCATATGAATACTTAATTAAAAAAAACAAAATCAAATCTGAATACAAATTTGATACTGATTAAGAGTACCTTATATATATATATTCGCTTTTCAATTAACTTAACCAAGTCTCCATTGACAAGATCATTTACATAATTTCCTTCCAATATTCTGGTCCACAAAAGACTCAGTCTACATAAATAAATAGTTCAATACATAGTATTTAAAAAGGGGGGGTGAAAGTCAAATTCAACAGCTCTTGCAATTACATGGAAAGTATCCCTTCAGGTGTATATGTAATAAATCATTTAAATGATTTAATCATTCACACCATCCTTCTTTGATTTTACTCACCATAGGTATAGACCATAATGCAAACCTTTCCATTTTCATCAATTGCCTTGCTAGTTCTCTGCTTCCACACTACATTTTCACATGGCAGTAATAATCGAGCTTATCTTGAACGCGATATTTCCGTAAACTGTGGCTCGACTGGCCCCTCTGCAGCATTCAATGGCAGGGAATGGATTGGTGATGCACAACCAAAATCCGCCTCTTGGCTATCGATAAAGGGCTCATCAAAGATTTCAACTCTCATCCATAAGTTGATCTCTGATGATCCGGTTCCTCACAAAACTGCACGAGTCTCTTCTTCCCGGTTCTCTTATGACTTCCATTTGAGTCCAGGTCAGAAACTTATCCGCCTTCACTTCAATCCGAGTCCATATAAAGGTTTCAAAAAGTTCAAAGATTTATTCACCGTTGAAGCTGGACCTTTCATCCTGCTCAATAACTTCAGCGCTTCACTAACTGCTCGAGCTCTTGGTGTTAATACTTTTACTAAGGAATTCTGTATAAGCATAGAAGAAAACCAACCACTGAATATAGTTTTCGCTCCTGCATTTAGATCATCACAAGATAGAACATATGCTTTCATAAATGGAATTGAGATAATCTCAGTTCCAGAGGGTCTTACCTATTTTCGTGGTGCTGATCTTGGAGCCCAAGTAGTCGGTCAGAAGTCTCTGGTCTACATAGATAACAACACTGCACTTGAAATAATACATCGATTAAATGTCAAACGCGATTCTTTTATGTCGGGTGACGAATTTGATATGTTCGGGATGGAGGCAACAGTTCCAAAACAAAATCTCACCTGGAAAAGACCGGTTGATGTCGGCTTCAGATACTTGGTCAGGATTCATTTATGCGAGCTAGGACTGAAGTTAGCAGAGACTGGCAACATGATATTCAAAGTCCTTATTAATGAAATGATTGTTGACACAAATATTGACATTGTCAAAGAAAGAGATGAGAATGGCAACCTCAGATATAGGGATTATTTGGTGGTAATAAAGGGACGGAAAATAGAGGGTCAACGAGATCTTTTGATTTCCCTGCAGTCGAACTATGAATTTATGGATGGATATGGACCCTTGAAAGGATTTGAAATATTCAAGTTGAGCAACCCAGATAATAGTCTTGCCAGTCCAAATCCCTTGCCACCAGTAATGTCAGAAAGAGATTTGCCATCTTGGACTATTCGAAATTTACTATCAATTCTGGGTCTCAGAAATGTAATTGCAACTATTGCAGTAACCATAACCTCTATCGTAAGCATAATTGTTCATGAGTTACGAAAAATTCGGGAAGCTAATCTTATAGAGGAAGAAACTAAGCCATCGGCCAAGGCTGAGCGACACTGTCGACGTTTTTCCCTGGCTGAGATCCGATCAGCCACCCAAGACTTCAGTAATGCATTCTTCATTGGAAAAGGAGGATTTGGTATGGTCTACAAGGGGCTGATTGATAATGGGCGAGAAACTGTCGCCATTAAGAGGTTAAAACCAAGCTCAAGGCAAGGAAAACGTGAGTTTTGGACAGAGATTGAAACACTTTCTGAGCTCCGACATAACAATCTCGTCTCGTTGATTGGATACTGCAATGAGTACATAGAAATGATTCTTGTTTATGACTACATGACATGTGGAACACTAGCTGACCACCTCTACAAACATGCGAGGGACAGTGATAAGGATTCTTCTCTCACCTGGAAGCAGCGTCTTAATATATGTATCGGAGCTGGTCGAGGCTTAGACTATCTTCACACGGGCCATGGAATCATACACCGCGATGTGAAGTCATCAAACATCCTGCTAGATGAAAATTTCACATCAAAGGTTTCAGATTTTGGTTTGGCCAAACCTGAAGATAGAAACAAGTTACAAAGCCATGTTAGCACGAAAGTAAAGGGCACACATGGGTACATTGATCCATATTACGTTAGATTCAGTAAATTAACAACGAAAAGTGACACGTATGCCTTTGGTGTGGTTTTGTTGGAAATATTGTGTGGGAGACCAGCAATGGATCGGAGGCTTGGAGAGGATGAGTGTTTCATAACCAAGTGGGCTCAGAATAGAATTAATAAGGGAGAGGTTGAGCAGATTGTAGATTCAAGCCTTGTAGGAGAAATCACAGCAAATAGCCTGAAGGTATTTGTTGGGATTGCTGAAAGCTGTTTACACGATGAACCAAAGAAACGGCCAGCAATGGCTCAAGTTGTGCTACAACTTGAGTTAGCACTTGAACAGCAGGAGAGCAGAAAAGATGTCATACCAAATCTGAATACAGGTGTTGCTGATGAGACTATCTTGCCTGTTAGCACTGAGAAACCAACAGTAGCATCCTCAGAATCGATAGAACGAGGTAAAAAACAAAAGGGTCAACACTGTACCTCATCCTACAAATAATGATGGGAGAAAACCTAAAATGTATAAGTCGCCGCGGTTTTGGGTATGGGATGCACTATGGAAAAAGGGAAAAGTATCCAGGAACGAAGAAATAGTTCGCAACTCCTTGTCAGGTGTATATTCATATTTCCACAATGAATTTAAAAAAAAAACATTTACATCATGTCTTGATAATCAAATTATTATTTTCTGAAATGCTTAATATATATAAGAATGGCTTATGTATCCTCTAACTTGAACTTGAATGGAGCTAAGCTCAAGCAGATTCAATTTTTTTGTCAAGCCTAAACATCAATGAATGCACACCTAGTGTATGGCATTTTTATAATGAAATTATGTTGCAAAAATTTATGAAGCAGGCTCAAAATTGCCAGAGTATGATTTTGCCGCTATTGCAGCTGCTACCAATCAATTCTCCTTTTCAAATAAGATTGGAAGAGGCGGATATGTTTCTGTATATAAGGTTACTTACTTTTTCCGTTTTTCTGTTTTTCTTCATCTTAAAAGATAAGGTGCGGAAGCTAATGTTACTAATGCTCTGTTATTGCTTTGTGTAGGGTGTGTTACCTACAGGTCAAATAGGTGCAGTTAAAAGGCTTTCTCAAACTTCAAGGCAAGGCATAGAGTTCAAACGTTCGATTCTTTCGACTTCGAATCTTCAGCATCGCAACATCATTAAACTTCTTGGATACTGCATTCACGAAGAACCATTGCTTGTATATGAGTTCATGGCAAATGGAAGTTTACAGACTCATATATCTGGTTGGTACCTTCAAAACCTCCTCTTTCGAATTCAATTTATTCAGATAATAAGATTTCCATGTAAAGTTTCAATTCTTTTATTACGTAACAATCAACAGTAGGAAAAACTATCTTTTATACAGATGAAGTACAACGTCGTCTGCTTCATTGGGATATGCGCTTCAAAATCCTTATGGGTACTGTCAGGGGGATTATTTATCTTCATCAAGATTCAGAAATGAAAACAATTCACAGAGATATAAAACTTGGCAGTATTTTACTCGACATTCATATGAATCCCAAAATTTCAAGCTTTGGCCTCTCTATAACTCTGGAAGATGATCAGTCTGAAGTGGAAACTAACATAGCTGGGACCATGTAAGTATCAGAATCTATTTCATGTTCAATCTCTCATTCTTCTATTTCTAAGTCAGACATAATGATTCTTTGTGTAATGTGTGTGTGCAGGGGCTACCTGGCTCCAGAATGTTATATGTACAGGACTGCTTCAGTCATGTCAGATATTTATTGCCTAGGAATTGTAGTCCTGGAGATTGTAAGTGGCCGGAGATTTAGGGATTGGATGCAGAGCAATGACCAAACCCTTGTAGAATATGTAAGTACTGGAAACTAATTAACTAGTACAGATTTTATCATAATAAACAAATGAATACCATCTCTAGCATAGTCTTTAGGCAATTATAAATTGAAGTATTATATTTGAGTAAAAATAACACCTCACTGAAATTCATATGCAAAAGTTGTACTTGCCTCTATCATTTGTTTACATCAAAACCTACTGAAAATGATACAAAAGAATTGAATAATTTTTGGAAACGACACGATAATTGTTGCAAAACATAAGGGCAGTGAGACAAATATCAATTCCCGAGCTTCAGTGTGTCAGAAAACCAAACTGGCTAAGCATGAAGTTTTCACATAAATATAAAAAAACAAATGAAGTAAATGAAAGTAGAAAGTTTTTCCAATACCTAACAGGATGACATGAAAAAGGTAAGTCATATAAATATGAGGGTGAATATATTGTGTTTATTATTTCCCGTACATTAGCTTCTATACACTTAAAGAACAGATGTAAATGATTAAGAATAGACTGATCATAAAAAAAAGGTAAGCAATATAAGTGAGTGCGTATAGATATGGTATTTGCGTTATATATTTCTATGCAAGAGTTCCTATACACATGCAAACATACTTAATCTTTATTACTGATAATCTACAGGCGTGGAAGCTATGGAAAGAAGGGAATATATTGCACCTGGTAGATGAATCCATTGAGGGGGCATTTTCAGAGGAAGAAGCCCTAAGATGCATCCAAGTCGGTCTTTTATGCACCCAAGAAGATCCACATCAGCGACCAAATATATCTTCTGTGCTTAATATGTTGCTCGGTGAAGAATTACATCTTGAGACACAAGAGAAAGTAGTGAAAGCTGCAGCTTATCACAAGGTAGAGTTCAGACGTTTTGTATCCAATTCAGTGAGTGACTACTCAGAATCACCACCTCTTGCTATTGAAACTTCCCAAAAAGACGATCACAATGTCATGACAAATCCATTCAATGGGAGTGATGCGACCTTCGAAAAAGACAACACCATGAGTCCATTATTAAATCCACTCATTGACAGCACACAGGATCCATTAACAAATCCATTTATTGACAATGATTCAATGTTTGAAGACGATAACATTAACAATCCAAATACCTGCAGTGAAAGTGATGCCAAGTGAATATACAGACAACAATGCAAAGGGAGGGTGATGTCGTAAGCCTCTTACTCTCCGCCTACTGTATTTTTTTCACTGTATCATTTCATCAAACAGAATGACCGCATTAGTAAAGCAACCACATAGAAAACAACCAAACTATGTTCTCAAAATTTAATCAGAAAATGCATTAAGAAAACCTTTGCTTTATTATATGGCTGATTAATTCTACCCGCCTTTGGTTAATGTTTCCTCTTCTTCTTTTTCAAAATTTTATTCTCCTTGGTCTTTTTGCAAAAGCTGAAGCAGAAAGAACCAAAAAATAGTAGAATTTATTGAATGGTACATTACTTGCTTAACATTGTATCATAGAGATTAAATTGAACTGAATTTTAAGGGGAAAATGTGAATTATCTTGAAGATACATTTACATATATTCTTCAAAATAAATTCATCCAACAAACCCACTTCGTAAGTAGAGAATGAATTTAATATTGATATCATAAAAAATAAATTTATTTATTTTATTATTGTTATTTTTATTTGATTCAAATTTTGTAATTTAAATTTGATAGTATGGTAATTTTGGATTGAGGAAATGTAAGATAACCCTTATTTCTTTTTTCTTTTGGGTATAGTAAGAATACCCTCTATGTATTGTCTAATTGGTAAAAATCTTTCGGTGTTATTTTACTAGGAAAAAATCTCACAAGATATTTTGCTGGAAAAATGACAATTGTATAGCAACATAAAATGCGGAAATGCCACTATTCACTTAAAACTGACAATAATCCCTCAATTAATTTTGAAAACTGACAATATTCTTCTGTTCACTTAAAAATTAACAATAACTTCCCTATTAGCTTACTGACTTATGGTAAAATTAGAAATAAGGTTTTTTTTGCTAACAAAAAAAACACATGTAATATTTTCCTAATAAAAATAACACGGGTTTTTGTTTTTGCTGATTAGACAAAATATAGGTGATTCTTTTGCATTTAGCTCTTCAGATTTGCATCAATTTTAATATCTTTTATAGTTTTGAAAATGTTCATAAATAAACAAAGATGTGTATGGAAATATATTTTTCCTAATCTTTCTTGACAACCAAACACTTGCAAGAAAATATTATTTTTGACGGCCTTTTTTTTCTAAACATTTCCATCACTGCCCAACAACGATATAAATGTTATTTATTTTACTTATTTGCCTACTAATTTGTAGATGGAACTTGCAGGGTGGAATTCAAACCAAAAAAAAAACTTGGAGGGTGGAAGAGTTAGTGGAGAATGAATGAGGGTGCAATTTTATAATCCTATCATAAATTCTTGAGTTTTAAACTATAGAAATAAATATAAGATTCTAGGTGTTATGCGAAACATACATGAAACTCAACGACATATTATTGTATATAATCCCTATATACTTTTAATCAAATGGCAGGAAACTCCTCCTTTAAATGTTCATTGCATGATATCCCTACGCATTACGGTATTAAATTTTTGGCAAAAAATCTCATCCGTACAAATTTTGACGGTCTAGTTTGCATGAATGTGCACGAAGATTATATGCAATCAACATTTTATAGGATAGCTTCGTACAGTTCTTGTATATACATTGCCTTACATTTTCCTATAAAATACAATTGTACAAAAAGATAAATAAATTAGCATTTGATTTAATAAGTTTTGAAGCTCGATTAGAATCAAGTCAATAAGTGCAAAAATACAAAATTCATTAAAAAAATCAACAGGCTCATGTTCGGCTCGATTAGTATTTGTTCGAATTCGGTTCATTAAATAATCAAATTAAACTCGAACACAAGTTCAAATTCAATAAGAAAATCATATTATGCTCAAACAATATATTTCTCAATACTACTCATTTTGTTTACACTCATAAACATAAATGTAAAAGAAACATAATATAAGCTTTTCAGAAATTTGGCACTTAGATATTGTTTACACTTGATCCCACTTGCAATTGCCACTTACACTAAGTAAACTATTAGTAGTATTTTTAAATTGGCCCTTATACTCTAGAATCATTTAAAATTTCATATCCATTATCTTCCTTTTCCAGTTTACTTAGCCAAGTCTCCGTTGACGAGATCATTTACAGATTTTCATTGTAATTTCAGTCTACATAAATAGTTAAAATAATTTATAAAAACACGTCAAATTCATCAGCTCTTGCAAGTTGCAATTACTTGGAAAGTATCTCCGGTGTATATGTAGTAAATAAATCAATAATCATTCACACTGTCCTCTCTGATTTTACTCACCATAGACCATAATGCAAACCTTTCCAATTTCAATTGCCTTGCTAGTTCTCTGCTTCCACGCTACATTTTCACTTGGCAGTAATAATCGAGCTTATCTTGAACGAGATATTTCCGTAAACTGTGGCTCGACTGGCACCTCTGCAGCATTCAATGGCAGGGAATGGATTTGGTTCCTCACAAAACTGCACGAGTCTCTTCTTCCCGGTTCTCTTATGACTTCCATTTGAGTCCAGGTCAGAAACTTCTCCGCCTTCACTTCAATCCGAGTCCATATAAAGGTTTCAAAAAGTCCAAAGATTTATTCACCGTTGAAGCTGGACCTTTCATCCTGCTCAATAACTTCAGCGCTTCACTAACTGCTCGAGCTCTTGGTGTTAGTACTATTACTAAGGAATTCTGTATAAGCATAGAAGAAAACCAACCACTGAATATAGTTTTCTCTCCTGCATTTAGATCATCACAAGATAGAACATATGCTTTCATAAATGGCATTGAGATAATCTCAGTTCCAGAGGGTCTTACTTATTTTCGTGGTGGTGATCTTGGAGCCCAAGTGGTTGGCCATAAGTCTATGGTCTACATCGATAACAGAACTGCACTTGAAATGATACATCGATTAAATGTCAAACGGGATTCTTTTATGTCGGGTGACGAATTTGATATGTTTGGGATGGGGGCAACAGTTCCAAAACAGAAGGCAAATGAGATTAATATTCTTACATGGAAAACACCGGTTGATGTCGGCTACAGATACTTGGTCAGGATACATTTCTGCAAGCTAGGACTCAAGATAGCAGAGACTGGTAACATGATATTCAAAGTCCTTATTAATGAAATGATTATTGACACGAATATTGACATTGTCAAAGAAATGGATGAGAATAGCCACCTCAGGTATAGGGATTATTTGGTGGTAATCAAGGGACGGAAAATAGAGGGCCAACAAGATCTTTTGATTTCCCTGCAGTCGAACAATGAATTTATGGATGGATATGGACCCTTGAAAGGATTTGAAATATTCAAGTTGAGCAACCCAGATAATAGTCTTGCCAGTCCAAATCCCTTGCCACCAGTAATGGCGGTAAGAGATTTGCCATCTTGGACTGTTCGAAATTTACTATCAGTTCTGGGTCTCAGAAATTTAATTGCAACTATTGCAGTAACCATAACCTCTATCGTAAGCATAATTGTTCATGAGTTACAAAAAATTCGGGAAGCTAATCTTATAGAGGAAGAAACTAAGCCATCGGCCAGGGCTGAACGACACTGTCGACGTTTTTCCCTGGCTGAGATCCGATCAGCCACCCAAAACTTCAGTAATGCGTTCTTCATTGGAAAGGGAGGATTTGGTATAGTCTACAAGGGGCTGATAGATAATGGGCGAGAAACTGTCGCCATTAAGAGGTTAAAACCAAGTTCAAGGCAAGGAAAACGTGAGTTTTGGACAGAGATTGAAACACTTTCTGAGCTCCGACATAACAATCTCGTCTCGTTGATTGGATACTGTAAAGAGTACAGAGAAATGATTCTTGTTTATGACTACATGACATGTGGAACACTAGCTGACCACCTCTACAAACATGCGAGGGACAGTGATAATGATTCTTCTCTCACCTGGAAGCAGCGTCTTAATATATGTATCGGAGCTGGTCGAGGCTTAGACTATCTTCACACGGGCCATGGAATCATACACCGCGATGTGAAGTCATCAAACATCCTGCTAGATGAAAATTTCATATCAAAGGTTTCAGATTTTGGTTTAGCCAAACCTGAAGATAGAAACAAGTTACAAAGCCATGTTAGCACGAAAGTAAAGGGCACACATGGGTACATTGATCCATATTACGTTAGATTCAGTAAATTAACAAGAAAAAGTGACACGTATGCCTTTGGTGTGGTTTTGTTGGAAGTATTGTGTGGGAGACCAGCAATGGATCGGAGGCTTGGAGAGGATGAGTGTTTCATAACCAAGTGGGCTCTGAATAGAATTAATAAGGGAGAGGTTGAGCAGATTGTAGATTCAAGCCTGGTAGGAGAAATCACAGCAAATAGCCTGAAGGTATTTGTTGAGATTGCTGAAAGCTGTTTACACGATGAACCAAAGAAACGGCCAGCAATGGCTCAAGTTGTGCTACAACTTGAGTTAGCACTTGAGCAGCAGGAGACCAGAAAAGATGCCATACCAAATCAGATTACAAAAGTTGCTGATGAGACTACCTTGCCTGTTAGCACTGAGCAACCAACAGTAGCATCCTCAGAACGAGGTAAAAACCAAAGGGTCAACACTGAGCCTCCTCCTGCAAATAAAGATGGGAGAAAACCCAAAATGTATAAGTCGCCGCGGTTTTGGGTATTGGATGCACTTTGGAAAAGGGTAAAAGTATCCAGGAACGAAGAAATAGTTCCCAACTTCTTATCAGGTATTCATTCATATGGTCACAATAAATTTAAAAAAACATTTATATTATCCCTTGATAATCAAATTATTATTTTCTGAAATGCTTAATATATATAAGAATTGCTTATGTATCCTATAACTTGAGCATGAATGGAGCTAAGCTTAAGCAGATTCAATAGCTTATGGCATTTTTATAACGAAATTATGTTGCAAAAATTTATGAAGCAGGCTCAAAATTGCCAGAGTATGATCTTGCCGCTATTGCAGCTGCCACCAATCAATTCTCCTATTCAAATGGGATTGGAAAAGGCGGATATGGTTCTGTATATAAGGTGACTTTATCTAGACTTTCTTTTTCCGTTTTTCTTTTTTCTTCATCTTAAAAGATAAGTTGGTGAAGTTAATTTTACCAATGATCTGTTGTTGCTTTGTGTAGGGTGTGTTACCTACAGGACAAATGGTTGCAGTTAAAAGGCTTTCTCAAAATCAGTTCAAAAGTGTGATTCCTTTGATTGCTAATCTTCAGCATCGCAACATCATTAAACTTCTTGGATACTGCATCCACGAAGAACCATTGCTTCTGTATGAGTTCATGGAAAATGGAAGTTTAAATACTCATATATTTGGTTTGTACCTTCAAAACCTCCTCTTTAGAATTCAATTTATTCAGATAATAAGATTTACATGTCAAGTTTGAATTATTTTATTACGTAATAATCAACAGTTGAAAAACTATCTTTCGTACAGATGAAGCACAACGTCGTCTGCTTCATTGGGATGTGCGCTTCAAAATCATTTTGGGTATTGTTAGAGGGATTATTTATCTTCATCAAGATTCGGGAATGAAAATAATTCACAGAGGTATAACACTCAGCAATATTTTACTCGACATTCATATGAATCCCAAAATTTCAGACTTTGGCTTCGCTAAAACTTTGGAAGATGATCAGTCTGAAGTGGAAACTACAGTAGTTGGGAACATGTAAGTGTCAGAATATTTCATGTTCAATCTCTCATTCTTCTATTTCTAAGTCAGAGATAATGATTCTCTGTGTAATGTGTGTGTGTGTAGAGGCTACCTGGATCCAGAATATTTAGTGCGCGGGATTGCTTCGTTCACATCAGATATTTATACCTTAGGAATTGTAATCCTGGAGATTGTAAGTGGCCGGAGAATTGGCCAAATCCGTCTTGATGTAAGTACTGGAAACTAATTTACTAGTACAGATTTTATATACGAATTCACATCATAATAAACAAAAGAATACCACCTCTAGCATAGTCTTTAGGCAATTATAAATTTAAATGCTATGTAAAAATAATGCCTCATTGAAATTCAGATGCAAAAAAGTTGTACTTGCCTCTATCATTTGTTCACATCAAATTCATAGTGAACCATGATTAAATATAAACCTATTGCAGATGATACAAAAGAGTTGAATATTTATTTGAAACATAGAAAAAAATTTCAAATACCTAACAGGATGATCATTAACAAGGTAAGTCATATATATGTGAGGGTGAAGATATTATTTCCCATACATGAGCTTCTATACACATGCATACACTTAAAGAAAAGATGTAAATGATAAGTATAGATTGATCATAATAAAAGGTAAGCAATATACTACGTGAGTGCGTAGAGAAATGGTATTTCATATTTGCGTTATATAATTTTCTATATGAGAGATCCTCCTATAAACATGCATACATACTTTCTTACGGATAATCTACAGGAGTGTATCCAAGTCGGTCTTTTATCGCACCTGGTAGATGAATCCATTGAGGGGGCATTTTCAGAGGAAGAAGCCCTAAGATGCATCCAAGTCGGTCTTTTATGCATTCAACCAAATCGAAATCATCGACCAACGATATCTTCTGTGCTTAAGATGTTGCTCGGTGAAGAATTACATCTTGAAACACAAGAGAAAGTAGGGAAAGCTGCAGCTTATCACAAGGTAAAGTCCAGATATACTTCTGCGTCCAATTCAGTGAGTGACAACTCAGAATCACCACCTCTTGCTATTGAAACTTTCCAAAAAGACGATCACAATGTCATGACAAATCCATTCAATGGGAGTGCTGCGACCTTTGAAAATGACAACACCCTGAGTCCATTATTAAATCCACTCATTGACAGTTCTTCAACCTTTGAATTTAATCACACACCGGATCCATTAACAAATCCATCTATTGATAATGACGCAACGTTTGAATACGATGACATTAACACCCCCAAATACGTTCAGTGAAAGTGATGCCAAGTGAATATATAGAGAACAATGCAAAGGGAGCCTGGTGCATAAGCCTCCAACTCTCCACCTAGTGTGCAGAAAATTGTCTTCCTTTGCACCTGGAAAGCAGATAGTATTTTTTCTTTATTATTTTTCACTGTATCATTTCATCAAACAGAATGACCGCATCAGTAAAGAATCACATGGAAACAGCCACACTATGTTCTTAAAATTTAATCAGAGATACATTAAGAAAACCATTGCTTTATTATATGGCTAATTAATTCTACCCGCCTCTGGTTGGTTGTTTCTTTTTTGTTTTTTTATTTTATTCTCCTTGGATCTTTTTGCAAAACCTCAAGCAGAAAGAATGAAAAAGTAGAATTTATTGAATAGTACATTACTTGCTTAACTCAACTCTTTTTCGAAAAACATTATATCATTGAGATTAAAAGAATTAACATATATAGCATGTTTTGTTGTCGAGAGAGTGAAGGAAATGTTAAAAGAAAAGGAATTAAGGAAAAGAGAGAGAAAGTGGTTTTCCTATGCATGTTTGACTGTCAAAATAAATTGTTTTTTGCAAGTGTTTGGTTGCCAATAGGGCTGGAAATCAAATCAAGGCATCAAGCTATTTGATATTCGATTCGAGATCATTCGATAAAATCTTGTTTGAACTTGGATCGTCATTCTAATTAAATAAGCTTGAACATCATTTTGTTAGATAACTTTTGAAGTTCAGCTTGAGCTCGACTTGATTTGCTAAAAATTGATACTATACATGTAAATATCAAGCTACTTGATAATCTGTTCGAGCTCATTTGATTAAAGCTCGCTTGATTCGTTGAACAATTAAACCAAACACAAGCAAATTTCAAGTTCGATAAAAATCAAATCAAACCTGAATAGTGTGTCGTTCGACACTAATTGGCTCAATTACACTCCTAGTAGTGAAGAAAGTTTAGGAAAAATATATTTCTATACACATATTTGTTTAATGAACATTTTCAAAATTATAAAAGATAATAAAATTGATGGAAACTCCAAAAGAGCTACGGGCAAAAATACCACATGTGTTTTATCTAATTGACCAAAAAAAACTCCGTGTTATTATTAATAGCAAAAATCTACATGTTTTTCTTTTATAAACAAAAAAAAAAAAAAAAAAAAACCCTTTTCAATTCCTTCAATAAGTCAATAGGAAGATTATTATTAATTTTTTAAGTGAGCAGAAGAGTTATTTAGAATTTTCAAAGTTAATTGGGAGATTATTATCAATTTTTAGGTGAATATGAGTATTTTTGCATTTTATATAAGGGTACAATTGTCTGGAAAATATTTACTCCGAGTTTTGAGAGGGTCTTTTGCTAATATGAAATAGCACAAGGAGATTTGTGCCAGTAAAATAACAAAAAGGGGGTTTTGCCAATTAGGCACATAGGGTATTTTTACATTTGATAACTCAATCCAAGATCAACCCTATGTCAATTTTTTCAAATTTTTTCAAGATGTTTTTTCGTCTGTTTCCGTCCAAATGGTACCAAAGCTGCAACGAAAATCTATTGTGGTATCAAATTTGCATTTTCGTGTCTAATGGTACCAAAGTTGCAATGAAAACCTATTATGTGGTATCAAATTTACATTTTCGTATATAAATATACCAAAGTTGCAAGATGACCTATCCTCAGATACCAAAAAAGTAAATTTCCCACTAATTATGTTCCAGTTTTAGCTTTGGTTTTATCTACTAATAAGCTATGAGTGGTATGTACACATAAATCAATTAATTTTTTTTAAAAGAAATTAATTTTTATGTGGGAATGTCAATTTTTTTTTGGTTGGCGTACGGATTAGACAAATTTAATTTATATTTGCTTTTAAATTACTTATAATTTATTATGTCATCTTTCATAATTTATTATGGGTAAACATAATTTATTAGAATTTGATTAGACATACTCATAAAAAAGTTTATGGAAGAAAAATATGATAAAGATAAGAAATAGTAAATATGTTCTAAAAAAAAGTATGTTTATTTAGGAATATATAACAAAGTTAAAAATTTCCTAGAACTTTCCTACAATTTTCCTATCAAATCAGTAGGGAAAAAAAAATTAATGGACCCTGTGGAAAAATAAAAGCAAATTTTCCCTCACTTTCCTACCAACAAAACAAGCTATTACAAAGTTCCGTCAATAATTTTTATTTTCAGCCTTTATCAGATAAAGTTAAACTTATATATAAATAAGTTATGTATTAGAATTATAGAGGTGAAAATAAAAGGTCATAAGATACTATTTGCATATATTGATAGATAAATTATTTATTACTATCGTATTCTAATCAAAGTATATATAGTGCAACTTTTTCATGCATGGAATGTTTAAAATCATCACAACAAAACTACAAATATATTTTTTGAGTAAAACGATAAATAAAACATTATTTTAGAAATTTTATTTGATCACTAATATAGTATAAACCTTGGTCAATTAACAATTACAAAAAAATTGAAACTAGAACATCAACACTTTTGGTGAGATTCGAATCGGGATTAATGCATTTTTGGTGCCACAACTATAGCTCACTGGCGTTTTTACCCCGTAACTTTTTGGGCTGACACATTTGGTGCCACAACTTCAACATTAGTGGCAATTTTGGTGCCAATTAATGCCCAATTTCAAAATTGGCCCGAAATTCCCCCATATGCGGGCCATGTGATTTAGTAATATATCAAAATTGACCATTCAACGTCTTTTTTAATTAAAAAAATACCAAAATTTAAAATCCTAACTTTTCCTATAAAATTCACCAAACATTCCCTTAATTAAATTGTTACCCGTTTTCTTATTCTTCCCCAAATAAAAACATCCAAGTAGCCTAGTTCTTGGTGGGTGGAATTTTTTTCCATGAAAAATGTGTTGAATGGTCAAAATCCCCAATTTTCATGTCACATGGCCCGTACATGGAGGAATTTCGGGCCAATTTCAAAATTGGGCCTCAATTGGCACCAAAATTGCCACTGATGTTGAAGTTGTGGCATCAAATGTGCCAGCCCGAAAAGTTACGGGGTAAAAATGCCAGTGGGGTATAGTTGTGCACCAAAAATGCAATAATCCCGATTCGAATCTAAGACTTTTAATGTTTTTAGGCCTTAGCTTTCTCATTAGGAAAGTTTAGGAGTGTTTGCTATAAATTTTGCATGACTTGTCTCGATGCAATTGACTCGATGTAAAATAAAGTGAATGCGGGCGTGCCAATATTTGTGCGTGCAAACATAACGGTTAAAGGTGGACATAATGTGATGAATATGAAATATAAATCAATGTCCTGACAAGGCTGACTTCTAATCAATCGATTGTGGCGGAGTAGGCAAACTCTACCCCTTATTCTTTTTCATGCCTGCCTGGCCGCATGACTTAACAATTTATGATAACCTTTTGAAATGCCAAAACTTTATAGCCAAATCAGTGGCTCGCTCGATATATCAAGGGATTTGCAGAAACATTAATTATCGAGCTGATTATCAAGCAATCTAAAACATGTCATCCTAATTTAAAACCTGAATTAACGGACTATCAATATAAAGCAAAGACATACTAAAATCACTTGATGAAAACATACTCGTAAGTGAAATCAGGAGATTAAGGCCAAGTACTCCAATATATTAAATAAACATAGTGTTGATGAATGAAAATACATGAAGTCTAGCCTAAACATGTTTCCTCGATTTACAAGAATGAAAGAGTATGTAAAGTTGTAATTAAACTCCTTTGTTGGCATCAGAGTGCTAAACGAGTTGATGAATCCTTTTAGCTCTTGATGAAATACTCCTTGGTTGGCAGGAAGACTGCCATATGAGCTGATATGTAGTATGCACCTTGTTGGCAGAAAACTAACATTGATGGCAGGTGGCTACCATCGATGGATCGCCCAACCTTGGCAGATGGCTACCAATCGGGCTCCTAACCAGCGGGTGGCCACTGGAAAAGGCATCTGTTGAGCAGGTGGCCACTCGAGAGATAGCTATCAGGCAGATGGCTACCTGATAACAAATCCATCAAGCAGGTGCTACTTGATGAACGGATCATGTAAATACGTGGGCACTCACATGATGGTTTGCAACTTACTACTTGCTGAAAACTAGCGGCTGTTCTGAGAAACGGCTTCGCTGATGGCGGAAGCAGCGGATAGGCTTGCACTTCAGGCGGTCATGTCCTGCAGTTGCTGAGAACTAACGGCTGATTTCGAGGAGTTGGCGTTGCTGACTAACTTACAGAAGCAGCGTTGTTGGACTTCCGATGGGCATAATGCCGGATTCAGTGAAGACAGAAGAGTTGATTGATTGATTGATTGTGTGTCCCTTGAATGTGCCAGCTTCATGATATTTATAGGCCTCCTGACAGACAGTTCTCCTGATGAATGTCCACTTCTTCAACTTCCCCCTTTTTTAGGCATAATCTCCACTACTTTGGCAGTTATTTGCCATGCTTATTCCTCGTTCTTTTGGCAGTTAACTGGCCAAGTTCTTCCGCTCTTTCCCACTCAGCGTATTGTAACCACTTTTGAGAGGTTTTAGGAGTTGGTTAACTTCTGAATCATGTGGCTTATTGTTTTAAACCGCCTTTTAATTAAATCAACATTAATTTATTCTGTTTGTGTCTGGGCTGACCATAATGGGCCTCATTAACTAAATGGGCCATTAATTAATTATTACTTAATTACTTGATCAGGCCTTTTATTGGGTTGATTTATCTCGGGCCTGTTTACCATCATGGCCTTGTTTGTCCATCGAAGTGCCTGATTGTCAACCTGATCTCTCCCTATCGGGCCATTGTTGGCCTGATAAATCTAAAAAATATTTTAGGTACAAACAAGGAGCCCTAACTATATCATCAAAACAAACGCTTTCGGACAATATTATTTTAAACTTCTCATTTAAAAATTTAAATAATAAATATTGTTTAAGTTTCGTTTTGATAGATATTCATGCGAACTCACTATTAAATATTGTGAAAATGAGGGTCTGATTCTCATTTTAGTAAGATTATATTTGGTTTGATTTAGTATACATATCTGTCAAAACGAAACTTAAACAACATTTATCATTTAAATTTTATAAAGCTCGAGTAAATTAGTGCAAAAAACATTATATGTATATATAGAATTATCAAGTTATAATCGCGCCAACTCGTGTTCGGCTTGATTATTATCAAACTCGATTCGTTTAATAAATAAATTATTTAACAAGAAAATCTAATTAAGTTTAAACAATATGTTGTAAGATATTACTTTATAGTCTTTACTTTAAACGCCCCTATCTAGCTATCAACATAAAAAAAAAAGAACACAAGTATATGATACACTTTTCAGATGAATTTGTTATCATGAAAGCAAAATTGTAGAAAACGTCACAAACTAATCAGTAATTTTGGATTTTCGTCCCAAGCTATATCACTTAGTCAAATACCTCCCGTGATTTTTTATTCTTTTGATATATCGTCCCACTTGCCACATGGCTGCTTACGTGTCAAGATGTGGCAAATTTTAGCATGAACAATTATACAAGATTGCAGAATTCGTCCCAAACTAAATACAAATTTTGGTTTTTCGTCCCAAACTATATTAATTCGCCGAGTTTCGTCTCACAATTTGTTGTTTTGCATGAATTTAGTCAATTATTAAATTTTTAATTTAATGGAAATGACGATTCGTCTTTTACTTTTTCAATGGACTAATGGCAATTTATCACCTGTGATATTCATAATTTTCAATTTACCCCATGTAATTTGAAAAAAAGCAATTTACCCCCATGTGAAAATTTAAAAAGTATTTTATCCCCTTGAACCAGAGAGTGTAACTCAATTGCATTAATTGAGAGTGGGCATGCAAAGTATTTTATAACATAGGGGGCAAATTGCTACATTTATTATAAGACAAGAAGTAAATTGCCACATTTATCACAACACAAGAGGGTAAACTGCCACATTATCATAACTCATGGAGGTAAATTGAACATTATGAATATCACATGAAAGTAAATTGTCATTACCTTTTTTTTAAGAGAAAATAGTATGGATTTTTTATTTTTGAAATTCCCGTGCGCTTTTGAGAAAAAAAATCCTATCTCAGTTCAATAGGAAAAATTTGTGCATTTTTTTTTGTATTAATAAATAATAAATATTTATAATTAGTTTGGAACGGATTCTTTTTTCCCATGTCATTTCAATTACGGGACGAAAGTTGGCGTGCTGATAAAGTTTGGGACGAAAAATCAAAATTTGTAATTAGTTTGGGACGAATTCTGCAATCTTATATAATTGTTTATGCTAAAATTTGCCACGTCATGGCACGTAAGCATCCATGTGGCAAGTGGGACGATATTCCAAAAGAATATAAAATTACGGGATGAATTTGACTAAGTGACATAACTTGGGACAAAAATTCAAAATCACTAATTAGTTTGAGACCTTTTTTGCAATTTTGCCTATCATGAATTTGCAATAGAAATATGGATTGGTTCTTGTACAGTTGTACTGTAAGAACATTTAACTATTTAACATGTTTTTCAGTTTACCTAACCAAGTCTCCGTAGAAAAGATCATTTACAGATTTTCCTTTTAATATATCTGGTCCACAAAAGACTCTTCGGTCTACATAAATAAATAGTTCAATACATAGTATTTAAAAAAGGCGTCAAATTCATTAGCTCTTGCCATTACTTGAAAAGTATCCCTTCATGTGTATATGTAGTAAATCATTTAGTCATTCGTACAATCCTTCTTTGATTTTACACACCATAGACCATAATGCAAACCTTTTCATTTTCAATTGCCTTGCTAGTTCTCTGCTTCCTCGCTACATTTTCACTTGGCACTAATAATCGAGCTTATCTCGAACGCGATATTTCCGTAAACTGTGGCTCGACTGGCACCTCTGCAGCATTCAATGGCAGGGAATGGATTGGTGATGCACAACTAAAATCCGCTTCTTGGCTATCGATAAAGGGCTCATCAAAGATTTCAACTCTCATCCATAAGTTGATCTCTGATGATCCTGTTCCACACAAAACTGCACGAGTCTCTTCTTCCCGGTTCTCTTATGACTTCCATTTGAGTCCAGGTCAGAAAATTCTCCGTCTTCACTTCAATCCGAGTCCATATAAAGGTTTCAAAAAGTTCAAAGATTTATTCACCGTTGAAGCTGGACCTTTCATCCTGCTCAGTAACTTCAGCGCTTCACTAACTGCTCGAGGTCTTGGTGTTAGGACTATTACTAAGGAATTCTGTATAATCCCCCCCCCACCCCCCCCCCCCCCCACCCCCCCCCCCCCCCACCCCCCCCCCCCCCCACCCCCCCCCCCCCCCACCCCCCCCCCCCCCCACCCCCCCCCCCCCCCACCCCCCCCCCCCCCCACCCCCCCCCCCCCCCACCCCCCCCCCCCCCCACCCCCCCCCCCCCCCACCCCCCCCCCCCCCCACCCCCCCCCCCCCCCACCCCCCCCCCCCCCCACCCCCCCCCCCCCCCACCCCCCCCCCCCCCCACCCCCCCCCCCCCCCACCCCCCCCCCCCCCCACCCCCCCCCCCCCCCACCCCCCCCCCCCCCCACCCCCCCCCCCCCCCACCCCCCCCCCCCCCCACCCCCCCCCCCCCCCACCCCCCCCCCCCCCCACCCCCCCCCCCCCCCACCCCCCCCCCCCCCCACCCCCCCCCCCCCCCACCCCCCCCCCCCCCCACCCCCCCCCCCCCCCACCCCCCCCCCCCCCCACCCCCCTCCCCCCCCACCCCCCCCCTCCGCTACCTACCGATAAAATATTTAAAAGTCTTCAACACAAAATTCATTTACACTACTGAACATAAAATCCTAAATAATCACAATAAAAGAGAACATTCAACTCAAAACAAAAACAATTTAAGCTTCTCCAAAACCAAAGAAAAACTCGCACAAAGAAATCGAAATTCACAGGAACTTTACTAAAATTTTACGATCGGAAACTCACTTAAAAATCACAATAAAATATCATTCACAAGTAAAAATTGCACAATATAATACTTATGAGAATATGTATGTAAATATAACCTCCGGACCAGCGTCGGCCCAGGATAACTCCGCGGTGAACCGGACGACGGCGAGTGCGGGATCTTCTTCGGATGTGGGAACGACGGTCGTCATTTTCAAGGTCCTGAAAGGCAAATATGGAAACTCTCTGGCAATTTAGTGAGTTTCGAAGATGCTCAGCAGAGAACCCCGGGTGGCAAGGGTAGAGTGCGTAGAGGATAGTGTGCGAGAGAAAAACCCTAATTTGGGCAAAAAGATGATTCCTTATGCTTAGAAGGGTGAAAATGTAATTACAAATTTGCCGTATTAGAGCAAAATGAAAAATCACCCCCTGTTCTTTATCTACTAGCCAAAACGTTCCTATTATGTAGTAAAACACACATATACTAACATTTTTTAGCAAAAATCCATTTTTGTTAGGTTATGTTATATTTCTAAGAAATAAGAAAATGGAAGAAATGTTGCTAATTTTTAAGTTAATGATGAAATAATTGTCAATATTTTTAAATCAATAAATAATAATATTTTTGCATATTATTTTAATTGAAAATGTAGATGTATATTTGTCACTTCATAAAACGAATCAATAAGCACACTTCAACTGGCAAAGGTAGCAAAAATCAGATAAAAGCAATAGGGTTAATTTACATTTGGCTCTTATATGTTATCAAATTTTAAAATCAACGTTTTCCATAGATTGCTGATATAATATCTAGCAACTTATTAAATCGGGTCACAAGCTCCAATATATAGAAGAGGCAATTAGGGTTCCTATTTCTACCCGCAGCAGCATCCCCAACCCACAGAGGAGTAGCGCACCAATACGCCGTCGTAACGCAGCCATGGTCAGCATTTCTCACTCTCTTTCGTCTCCTATTAATTATTCCTTTTCATCTGTGTAATAAATGCATTTTAATGGTTGATTTATTGAATTTGCAGCCGTCGCACAAATCATTCATGATAAAGAAGAAGTTGGCAAAGAAGCAGAGGCAGAATCGTCCTATTCCCTACTGGATTCGCATGCGCACAGACAACACCATCCGCTACAACGCCAAGCGCCGCCACTGGCGCCGTACCAAGCTCGGATTCTAAGCAATTACGCCGTTCAATTTTTATCAGTATTTTTGTTTATGTTGGATTTTATAAATGTTCTGTTATCAAGACATATCTATTGTCATGGATTTCTTAAAGCTAATTTAGAATGAGTTATGAATGACATGTTCTTTTTGTTATGTGGCTGATTGATTACTGGTTTTCATGTGTTTGCTAATATATTTACTGTTATTACTGGTTGCAGCATTTTTCACTAAGTTGAGTATCAGAAAAGGCTTTTCTTTGTATGTTTAACTTTTGGTGAATTGAAAGCTTAATGTTATGCTATAAAGAGGTTTTTTATGCTCTGGAGTAATGTTTATTTGTACATATTTCCCAGATGTGAAATCCTTATGGCCATGTTGACGGGCTATGCTTCCAACATCTACTCGTGTTCATTATAGTGTTTATTCTAATCTGTAGTGTTAGATGCCTTCCTACAAATTACTTCATTAGAGATTGTTTTGCCTTTAGCTATATCATCTAAAGGGTGTAGGGCAGCTTTTTCTAATGTGCGTTTTTTTTGGGTCTCCATTAGTTTGGCACAATACATTGTAAGGCCATCTCCAAGATCTCCTTCAAAAAGTGTTCATTTATTTCAAATTTCACCATGTGAATAGTGTTTTAAGTTTTAACACATCACTCACTCTAATAGCATCTTTTATATTTTAACACAGTACTTCACTCCCAACATCTCTTGTCTCTTGGACATGGTCTTACAAGTGCACTTGAATTTAAAGTTTTGATGGTTGTTATAGTTTGTTCATACTTGATGGAAGGCATGATATATAGTGAAAACTGAAAACCATGCTCAATTTCGGTTGCTTTTTCGTGATATAAACTTGCCTAGAAATTTTGGGCATGAAGTTTGTGAAGATTTCGTTTTAGTAAGAACTGTGACTAATCAACAGGGGGCTAGAAATAAGTTTTTTTTTCCTTTTGGCTAAGCTTCTCTCTTTGTTTGTATGTTTTGTGCTGCTGTAGATTTATTTGATTTTCCAGGCCTCATCTTTGGGCAGGGTGGGAGGGATTTAATGTCATTTGTTGGTGGGTGTGTTTTTCTTGCTTGTTCAATTTCAATTCAGTCGGAATTGCTTTATCGTGAGAGATTGTTTTAAAAAATGCTTTTAGTTATTTTACTTTTATTTTTGGTGGGATATTTGAAAGTTTCATTAACCATTAATTATACTTTTTAACTCCGTTCTTATTTCTTCTTAATTGTTAAACAAGTTAAAACACTATTCTTAAATTTATTTATTTTTGTTGTGATATAACTCTATTTTTTATTGTTTGTTGGCCTTTAATCTCAAGGTTTCTATAAATCAAATTGACATTATCAACTTTTACGTGAATTGTGCACAATGTTGGAGATCACACTAAAGTAAAGTTTGAGGTTGATCTTATGAACTTTTAACAATATTTTTCAATATATATATAGTTACGTGTTTGTGCACAATATTGGAGATCAAACAATGTTGGAGATAAAACTAAAGTTTGAGGTTGATCTTATAAAGTTTTAACAATATTTTTCAATGTCCTTGTATTGTTACACAAGCAAATAAATTGGGGGCTTTTGTCCATTTGAGTGCTACGCGGTCGTAATCGATCATGTCACATTGTCAAATTAGTTAAAATTTAGAGGAAATATAACACGTTTTTCCCCTTTATTCTTTTCCTACCTGATAATTATTAGGTCAAAAATGTTATGATGCCGCAATTTATTTGTTTATGTGGCAATTTAAGGACACTAATTTTAAATTTCGGCAAATTTACGACTAAATT
The DNA here is from genome assembly GCA_034814905.1 of Penstemon davidsonii. NCBI lineage: Eukaryota > Viridiplantae > Streptophyta > Magnoliopsida > Lamiales > Plantaginaceae > Penstemon > Penstemon davidsonii. The sequence goes on from JAYDYQ010002688.1 coordinate 15,819,338, forward strand.
GCGGCAACTTAAAACATAGAGGGTGTAAACTGCTTGTCATAACTACATGTGTTACATTTTTGCGTCCCTACCAAAGTTATAGAACTCTTATTGTTTTTTTGGCCTTATCAATTGAATCATTTTTAACTCTCCGCCTACCACATATATACAAGCAAGTCCTATGTTGAAAAAAAAGTAAGTCCTGTGGCAAAGAGGCTGAGAAAATTTCAAGATGAATTTTAGCATTTTGGGACAGTACAAGAATTTAAACAGGGACATTGATTGCCAAAATAGAAAGGTAATCATGCATTATAAAATTCATCAACAAAAGTTACAAAGCTTAGAATCTAATGTGGTAACCTTATTATCACAGGATTGATATACCTTTTAATATTAATCTCAGTACATCAATTTCAATTATCTAAGGTAGAAGAATATGGCCACCTCTTAATTAGAAAGAGAATAATCATAAGTTCAGAGAAAATGAAAATAGAGGAAACTGATGGTAATGAGATATTTTTGCACTAGTAATAGTAATAATTGTTGGAGGGGGCAATGACAAGGGGAGGATTACAGAAGATACATAAAGTATAACTCAGAAATGGCCAAGCAGCTAGGATAAACTAGTGCAACACAGAACCAATATCGAACTACTTAGGTCGTAATCGTAAATGCAACAAAACCAGAGAAACAAAAATGTATTTCGTACTTATGTTGGTAATTGCAAGAAAATGGTTTTCACATCTACAGTTAGGAACAATGTTTATCTAATAACGAGAAAAAATAAAAATCTTTACAAACTGAAAAAAATAGGAAGGCCAAACGCTTCTCTATGTAAATTGAGATAAATACTTATTCCTCTGCAAGATGTAGGTTAAAACTCAGGAAGAAAAAGTTTATGGGAGCCTTGAGATTTCTACTAAAAATTTATGCAGAGCTTGAGGCTTTGAGAAAAAAGGTGAGTGATCAGCACCTTTAAGGATGAACACCTGCTCTGGTGGGCTTTTGTTTACCATGGATTCCTGTACGGCAATGGATATAGCATTGTCTTCTACAGTTTCAATATAGAACCTTCTCACGGATCCGTGGTTGGTTTCAGAAAGAGAAAGCTTCTCCAAAACCGGGGAAAAGGGGATTGGCCTCATTGAGACGGATGCCAATGCAATATCCTGGAAATAGAATATGATCAAGGAATGACCAAGAGTTAAAGTTACATGCATAACCAGTGGCTATAGATCCTAGAAGTTCAAGTTTTCTGAATTTTTCACTATGTTTTCTGCAATTTTTTTTTTACTTCATTTACATGCTTAAGAGAATTTCTCGCTACTTTGTGTAAAATAGTTTCAATTCATGTTAATGTGATTCATCAAGCATTTACCTCAATCACTTTCTGCAACACTAATATTGTCCTCGAATTAATGTAATTGGATGTTCTCGTAGAGTATAAAGATGCTTTTAAAATGGTATTTTAATATGTGGAATCTTGAGCATTTTTGTATTACTAAGCCCAAAGAGAAAGGCGAAAAAGAACAGTGTTCTTTTTTCCTTTATTTTGTCTCTGCTATATATATATCAATAAGACCATACCTTGGTTGGACTCTGGTTGAATAGCAAGTCCCTCAAGAGAGATTTGTCGAAATCAATAGCAGTTGGAGGCTGATCGTTCCCATTAGCATAAAGAAAAACCTGCGCCTGTCGCATCAAATCATTTGATTCCACCTGAAATAATAATCATATTTCAGTTTTGATTAAAACACACATCATTCCAATCTTCACAGCACTTATAGGCTATAAATTCATGGATTTTAGTGAAAAAAATACTACACTTTTCTGCATATGTTAGAAATTTAGAACTTTGAAGTTTGAGCTTTTGTTATTCTTTTTTTAATTAATTTTCCTCGTATAAAAATAAAGAACAAAGCATAGTGAAACATCACACTGATTCTTGATATTCAAACATTATCAACTCCCAATACTCAAATATCATTAACTACGTGACCACATTCGTAGCTTAGTGGAAGGATCAAGGCTTAACCTGGGTGAATTCACTTTTCCAAGCTTTCCAAGAGAGACACATGCCCAAGTAAACATACAGAATACGAAGATGATGACTGAAAAGTCTAGAATGGTTGAAGTGCCTTTTAAATGTCTAAAATTAAGATCCACAGACTACATGCATTAAACGGCATATATCATCTAAGTGTAGACTAACTACAGACCGACTGATGAGACTTGGGGTTCATCAAGACAATAAATTATTACTCACTAACTAATTTGAGGTTTGGGTGACTATAAATCTGATGCTTATCTATAATATCCCAACAGCATCAGCAGTGCATACCAAAAGATGTCAATGATTATTGGCACTTATAACACATGAAGTTTTGATTTGAAAAAGCAAACTAGTTCTGCAAAATTGAATTATATTTCCATGCGAAGGATTATTCTGATTCAGCCAACCAGTTAAGAAACAAACCTTGTCGGAGAACATATCAAGGGCACTCTGCCCACTTGTCAACATAGCTGCAGCAACAAAAATAGCTTTTGATACTTTAGAGGGAAAGAGCTCCATTGCATATGATATGCATGCCCCGCCAAAGTCATGTCCTACTAATATGACCTGCGTGTATAAAGTACATAATGGAATCATATTTTAATATCCTTACACGAGGATTATATTTTTATATATATGCAAATCATAGATTTTCTGAGTTTTATTTGACCATTTATATATAGGGCTTAATAAGCCTTTAACTGGACAAAGCACGAGGTGACCATAACACTATTAATTGAAGATATGGGAAATGTTTAAGCTGCAGGTATTTATCCATAAATAAATTATTGAAGAATTCCAGAACTAATGATGCAATTTTTGAGCTTAACTTTTCAAATCCTTTTACTTTTTATTTTTTATTATTTATCTTTTTATTGGGATATGGGAGGGGGTGTGCAAAAACGACATGCTGAAAACCAATGGAAAATAATTAATTTACAAGATCCGGAAATATAACCTTCTCCCCATCAGTGAGCTTTTCCAGAAAGTCAGTAAGTGGCTTCACATATTGGGAAAGACTTGTGATGCTGTTTGTGTCAAATGAATGAATCCCAGAACCAGTCAAGTCTACTGCTGTAACTTTATATCCACTTTCTTCTAATAGTGCAATTGTTTTATACCAGCACCAGGCACCAAAACCACCTCCATGAACAAGGACAAAATGTTTGGTCTCCAAATTGTCAAGCTTGATATCCTGTTAATCCCAGAACACTCGTTAATGTAGACGGTTAAATAAAAATAGATATGAAAATGATACAAAATATTGGTTGGAGAAAAGCATTAAAAAATTTATACTTTCTAATTTGGTTCTTATAATCATTAGATTGAAGTAATGGATATTATTAGAAACTCAGTGAAGTTTAATTTTACGGCGCACAAAAGGTCTTCTAATTTTTCCAAATAAAGAGAGAGATCAGTTAGCGAGATAGTCCGGAAACTATAATGGAATTTTTGTGACATGTAAACGCCAGATATCTAATAGTGAATTTTGTCTTCAATTACCTTATAAAAGTATCTCCCCACTCCACAACCTCAATTTGCGAGACATGTCAAAATAACAAGCAAATGGAGTCCAAGAACAGCCATTTTAACAATTTAAACCTTGTAAATTTCCTCTAATAAGAGATCAGGGAAAACTAACAAGGTCAAATGTTATCATAAATTTATGGGACCACTTTATTAAGAACCAACATATTTAAGTCAGAAGCACCAGAATGAACAACGAATAAGATTGCAATATAGCTCGCTTCAGGTTGTAAAGGAAAAACTCAAATTCACATAAAGATTCATAATCATCATATTAAAATGCAATGTACAACTGTAATTATTCAAATAAACATGAGTACAGACTATAGAGTCTGGCAAAATGGAATTACAACTAACTGTCAAAAGACAATACATCAATAGACAATAGTGGAATAAAAATATACTGATTGTGTCTTTGTCAAGTCTCCACCAACCTAATAATTTACCATATCTAAACAACACAAACTTCAATAAAGCTCCAGACTTAATTATTAGTGGAAATGCAGCAATCATCAGCATAAAAATTACTAATTAACAACTAAAACTTGGGTTAAACATACATGATAATTCCAAACTTTTAAATACCGTCCGATATTCGAACAAAAAATAAATTTAATTAAAAAAAAGACTAAATCTCTGAAATTATAATACCTGATTAACAAGCTGGTGAGGCTGAAGCAGAGGATCAGTGAGTGACCTCGCTCTGGAGCTCGAGCTCCGAGGCAAAGGTTGATTCCTCTTCGAATTCCCTGTCGGATACCTCATTGAAGTCGACCGATCAAACGACGCCGTTCCGCCGCCATTCTGCAGCTGCTGCTGGAACAAAATCGCCGCCGCCAGCGCTCGTTCGTGAATTAAATTCTCCTCCGTCCTCGACGACCTAATCCTCGTCCACCGGTTGCTCCCGCCGCCGCCTCCAGCAGCCGCCGCCGCCGACTGGTTCGCGATTCGTTTAGACGGTCTCCTTTTCGCCGTTGATTTGTTCTCACGCGAGAAACACAACCCCATCGCTTTAATTGATAATAATTAATAAATTGATAAACAGTAGAGATTCTCCTAATCGACCATCTCAATCCGCATGCAAGTAGAGTAATTGAGATGTGCCCCGTGCGTATATTGTGGTATAATTATACGTATATACGCTCGTAGTTATACACAATTTGGATTGGGGGGTTACAGAGCAAAAGGGAACAGCAATGGCACTTTCACTTTACTGAATGTGGATTGTGAGTGAAGACGAAGGCGCAGAGAAAAAATAAATTAAAGGAGCGTATAAATATAATCTTCGTCCAAATTAAAAGTCATGTTTTGACCTTTTGTTTTTGGAAAGTGAAGGAACTAGGAAGGTCATTGAATCTTTTGGACCTTTTTTTCAAAATTTTGATTATTAAATCTTATGCAATTTAAATGTAGATTTTTTTAATTAAATATTTAAGTGTTACTATAAACTTATAAACGTAAAAAGAGAAAACATTTTATTCAGGCAAATTTTATTATTTAATGAACTTGGACATAAATTATTTTTAAGAGACCGCATGTATTTAATTATGCTTTGAAGGGGATTAAATCAGACAATAAATTTAAATACTCTTGAAAACAAAATAAGAATTGAACTTAAGAACAACATTTGTCAACACATTTATTGCAATGCAAACTTCGAGAAATGACCGACACCTTTTTATTTGTATATATATTATATACTTCCTCCGTTTCTTTATTTATCGTTAAGAAATATAATAAATAGTTATTTTTTTATAGCAAAAATCTCAAAATATTATTTTAATCAAATAATTACATCATTAATTAGCATTAATTACAAACATTAATAAGAAGGGTAAAATTGGTAGATAAAAATTAATTTTACATTAAAATCCTAAATGACAAATAAAAGTAGATATTTTTTTTTACTAAAGCGATATATAAAAAAAACGGAAGGAGCATTTTCTATTTTACACAAATTTGTTCGTGGAAAAGCTTATGGCGTGAGACTCCAATGCATATGCATGTGTCCGTATTTTAAGATTAAACATAATTCATTTTTTTCTGTTAAATATTAATAATTACGTTTATGACATATAAAAAGATACTAAGAACTTTGATTATCAGATTGAGTTCGACACACTTTGTACATACCCAAATTAAATTGTTTTTCTTCATCACAAACTATTTTAAATAATTGAAGAATTTATTAAGTGCTCACATAAATAACTATTTTTTTTTTACTAAGACAAATAAATAAAGTTGTGAGTCAATTATTTTGTCATGTCACATATCTTTAAGACTGCCAAACCTTATAATTCGATGAATGAAAATTAAATGAGACTAGCGCATTTATTTTGTCAAAATGTTGTTACTACTTAATTTTACTAAAGTCATGGAATATATAAATTTATGACATCTGAAATGTAATTATTTATGATGACTTCTTCTAATTAATACCACTAGCTAGATTGTAGGTGAGGAAAAAAATATGAAAGTAAAAGAGAATAATAACAATATTCATGATTGCTCTTCTTGTTACTTTCTGGTGCTTGGTAGATAGAATTATAAAATATCTGAATCAATTAAAACTGATTGTTCTTCTCATTTCCCAATAAATTAACAATCATCAAATGCGGTTGAGAAAAAGAATTTGAAAGTTTGAAACTAGACATCATTAGTTTTGTACATGAGTTTTAGTTGATTACGTAAGTCATACTAACAAAAATTAAGCAAGTTCGAATATTCAATCTCAAACTCGTCCTGTATTTTTGTAAAACAGTACGAATTTTTTCAAATTCGGATAATTAACCCGAAATGGCCATCCCATTCAGGATTTTAAAAAAGGGACGAGTCGGGTTTGGGTAACCCAATGCCCAACCCTAGTAACGTTCATATTAATCCTTCAATTTTACTTGCATATACCTATGAAGGTTATGTGAGATTATTTTAATTTACTTTTTGATGTATCACATTTTATATTCATCAAATTGCCCCACCAAACAAAAGTGCTCCGAAAAAGTTGACAAAAATTTAATAGATATTGGAGTTATGTTATCTAAATTGGTAGTGGTAGGTGGACAATTGTAATAAAGTAATAGCTGGTTTATGGTCCCATTAATTACGTATACTTATGGTGTGGACACTGTTGAGCTAAAAATGTAGAAAAATAATTAAATCAGTTGTCTGTTTGGTTAGGAATGAGGATCATGAATTCATAATTAATGTTTTCTTAAAAAAAAAAAAATATTATAATTAATGCCCTGACCTGTTTCTTATTCCTTGTTGAAAAAGGGTTTAGGGGGGTGGAAAGTAGCTAGTGGTTTTCAGTTTCACAATTAAATGCAAGTACTCCATCCTTTCCTCAAATCTCAACTACATGAGCTTTTATGATTCTGATTGAAAGTCTACTTTTGTGTTATGTATTCACAAAAAGGAAAACTCGAACCATACAATAAAGATTAGATCTTCATTCAATCCTATATTTTTTTTTAATGGACAATCCTAATTATATTTTGTACGTACATATGTATATATATTTGTGGTGTTTTAATTAATAGTATAGTAGTATTTTTAACAATGAAAAATTATTACTTATATCAGGTTTATGAAAGATGGATATAACTTGTGGTCATGAATTTACTACACTGTCAATTCTTATAGACCTGAACTATGTTAGTATTTTTTTTTAAGACGGTGAATATATCGTTACATCAATCACCATATAATGAAATCTATTCGAATCTATTACGTTGGTATCAAAATACAAAGATAAATTAATTACAAATAATAATATTCCGTATTAAACTAGAGAAATACACATATTAGTGAGAGTTGAAGCTCAACTTTAACCAACATGCTATTGTCTCATCAGCTTAAGTATTTTCCTTTAAATCAGATAACTCTTGTGTGCATGTGTTACTGATTGAATAATGAATAACACACTAGAGTTTTTATTAATTATAATAATAAAATATGAACCTAAGTAACATTACATCAACTTTTATGATCATTTGGTATTGCTAAATGAATAATATAAGTCATTCAGTTTTAAGGAGAAAAAATAGAGCAATTTTTTCCTCATTTCGTATTACTAGTCAATACTAGATATGTTATAAATAGTTAGTACACCGTTCACTTTTAGGGAGAAAAAATAGAGAAAATTTCAGTGGTGTGCCAGACGAAAAACCACTCAATAAGTTATTAGTATACAATTGGATAAAATAATTAAAGTTTTTCAAGTTTATTTTATGAAAAATAAATGAGGAAAATTCCGTTATTCTACTTGGACATACATATATTCTTTATAAAGTTGACCCTATAAATAGGAGTATCGGGAATTATGAAATCCATGTGCATTTCTCAACTATAAGAAGCATAGATATATGGGCCGGGTCACAACTGTCAAGTGTGCAATATACTAACAACAAACTGTCACATATAAAAATGTACACATGATCAAAAGTTTAGGGCCTGTTTGTTTGGTGTTGCTCAGAATTTTTTCGTGTTTGGGAAATGCCAAACAAACATATTTTCTATTTTTCGAAATAAATTTTTCATTCATTAATTTTCTCAAACTACTCTGTCAAAAGCCAAACAAACAACAATTTTCTTATCTCTAAACAAAACCTATACAAATTCTACTTTGATTTGACATAAAGTAACCTATATCTTACACAATTTATCTCACATAACAAACATGATTTAACATAAAATCTTACACATCTTACACCTACAACCCAACTCTTTCAAAAAAACCTACACCTACTTTATTTCTCAAACCACTCTCTCAAAACCCAAACAAACAATATTACGCAAATCAAGATTATTTCACAAACCTCCACTACTCTCTCAAACTACTTTCCCAAATGCACAAACATGCCCTTACCCTTTTATCAACAAAGAACAAGTGTCGGAACATACAAAATAATTTAATATAGTAATATTTCATAAATTTAACTATTCCTATATACATACTACAAATATATAGCTTCATAATATTTGGTCGAATTGGAACAATTTTTGGATTTACCCTTATTATTTAATTTAATGGAATCAATTTTTCTTTAAGCTTCAAGTATTTAATTAGTTAAACAGTACTTAAAGCCTAAATATCTGTGGTCCAAACACTTGGTACCTTTTTAAGTAATTAATTAGTTCATATTAAGATTTGGACCACATCATATTAAATGTTGCACCAGGTGTGATCATAATTGGTTCATGTTCATGAAGAAAATGGGATACTCGTGGAGCAAGGAGTTTGGCTGGCTAGTTGAAGTTAGGCATCACTAATTTACACACAATTACGAAAATGTTTTACTGACTCGGCTCGGACATAACTTTTATGACAAAATTGTCAATTTAATTACCTAAATTTTAATTTGTAATAAAAATCAGTCTAGCTTTTATATTGCACTCGACACATTTGGTGTTCATTTTTATAAATTTAAAAATGAGGGGAAAATATTTTTAGTTCAAAAAATACATTTGATATCAAACTTTTCAAAAAAAATACATTTCATACCATGATTCATATCCTCTTGACACATTTAGTTTTGTCGTCAATTTCCAAATGGAATTCAGCACGTGCCACTCACGTGCCCGTTATGTTAACTCGTGTCTATTTTTCCTCCCATTATCAATTTAACAGGCACGTGAGCGGCACGAGTTAAATTTTGTCCGAAAATTGACGGGAAAACTAAATGTGTCAAGAAGGTGTGAATCATGATATAAAATGTATTTTTTCGAAAAGTTTATGAACTAAATTTTGATATTAAAAGTGTTTTTCCCTTATTTAAAAATAGATTATTATTTAGGATCCAACACTTCAATTTTTTGGGACTAGCCACAATTAGTCATGTAAACGTCATTTGTAGTCATGTATACTTCAACACCTGTACAATATATTGTCTAGCTAAAAATCTTTAAAATAAAAAGAAAAAGTGTCTAACTCAAAACATAAAGTAATATATTAACTTTCACTAGTCTGAATATTTTTTCTTGCTTAAACTAGTTTTTTTCTACAATTTAATATTAGCATTTGTAATTAGTTTATTTTTATATCAATATAATAGATTTAATTTAATATAGTGACTGATGTCACGAATTATTCACCATCTAACAAGAATATTAAATTAATAAACAAACGAGTGAAATAAGTTTAAATTAGCAATTATGTCACTAGATAATTAATCACTATTTTTGTCACGATCTCAAAGTTAGCCGACTAGATATGTAATTTTGTCTTTTTCATATTTAGTCGATTCTTACTTCACTAGTCAATTATAATATATATTAATATTATGATCGATTTGTTTTTATTCACATATATGTGGTGAAGCACGATTACATTACTATTACGGCCATCTTGAGTAATAAGGGGAAATGAGTGGGGAGGGGAGGGTGGCTTTGACGTGTGCAGTTAGACAGGTGACACCACCTGCTTTTCCCTTTTTTAATTTTTAATTATTAATATTAAAATTCAAGAAAAATGTTTTTTTAAATCTAACTTAAATGAAAAAAATTATTTTCAAATTTTGTGAATGATTTAATAAAATTTTATTTTAAATTAAATCTTTAACATTATTAGTCTTAATTTTGATATTTTCTAACAATTTAAGTTGTTTATGTGTATTGTTATCTATTATTATTGTTAATTTTCATTTATGTATTTTTATTATTAAAAATTTATCCCCCTTACTTTAGATGGGCTTAGGAAACAAGAATATTGGAAATGATTTGGACTTTAAGTTTTATACTTTTTAATACAACTATGTAAGTTTTGTGCATGATATCGACATTTTTAGACTCTTATACGAAAAGAACATGGAGATGGAGTACATGTCTCTGACAAATAGAAAGCCCATGCACTGGTATGTCCAGTTAAGACCCGGCCTTAGATATTCAGCCCATGAATGCTTCTATTTAAAGAAGCAATTAGTTAACTCGTAACTTCTAAATATACAAAATCCTTGGATCAATTCAGATCATGGACTGAAATATTTTAGGGTCTGTTTGTTTGGTGTTTGAGAAAATAGTTTTGAAAAATAGTGAATATTTATGAAATAATATCGTTTTGCGTAATATTGTTTGTTTGAATTTTGAGAGAGTGGTTTGAGAAATAAAGTAGGTGTAGGTTTTTTTTGGAAGAGTGAGGTTGTAGGTGTAAGATTTGTAAGACTTTATGTCAAATCATATTTGTTATGTGAAATAAATGGTATAAGAGATAAGTTGCTTTATGTAAAATCTGAGTAGAGTTTGTATATGTTTTGTTTAGAGATATGAAAATTGTTGTTTGTTTGGCTTTTGAGAGAGTAGTTTTTTTTTTGATAGTTCAAAAAAAAAAACTACTCTCTCAAAAGCCAAACAAACTACTTTTGAGAGAGTAGTTTGACAAAATTGAGAAATGAAAAATTTATTTGAAAAAATAGAAAACATGTTTGTTTGACATTTCCCAAACACGAATTTTTTTTGGGAACCGCCAACAAACAGGCCCTTATTGTTTTCACGTGAAAATTCAGAACTTTTCTTTTTGAATTAATGAAAATGAAAATAAGGTGTAATATTAATAATTTTATTTATCTTGAAATTTTCTAATTTTTTAGTTTAAAAATTTATGTACAATTTTTTCTTTAGTTGAGAACTACATCTAGGACCTTGTTACATTTCCAATTTTATTCATATGTATTTATAGAATGTAAATTCTAGGACCTAAGTTCGAATAATTGTTGGGAGATGTTTTCATTTAATGTGACCGACTCATTTTGAAATTGATCAAGCAACAAAGTCAGATATAAAACTTGAATACTCTTAACAAAAAAAAAAAAAAAAAATCCACTACAAATTTTAAAACAGGTGCAAGATTCATATGTATCATTTGGAATTGGAATAGTTTCATAGACTAAAAACTGAAAAAATAAAACGGAAATTGGCTATGAATACGAAGCGTTTAGTCAGCCCCGAATAACAGATACTGCACTAGTGCACTGTACATCCGATCTGAATTATTCTGGAAACTAATTTCGAACCAACACATAAAACGTCAGACCCTCAGTTATCCGAAATCAACGCTAACGCACTGCGGCGGCGGCGGCGCGTGCTCCTTCATCATAACTTCACCATAAGGTAAGTTCTCTCTGCGTGTTTTTGGAGGTGCTTTTGTGAGTGTATACTCATACATCCGTTCATACATTTATACATATACATACTCTACTATCGGCCTCTAATCTGAGAAATCAGTACACCTCTTGATTGTTTTTGCTGAACTTATAGTAGATTTCTGTTGAAGTTTATATATATACGAATTTGTGTTGCTCGAAGTTCGATTGATTCTTGATTCATTTTGAAGATTGTATGTATACGTATGCCTCAAAATTTCAGTAATTTAGTGATGATAAGTTGTTAGGTTTTTTCATTGGATTGGTTTTAGGTTTTATCAATGGAAAATGTGAAGTGAAATTTGGATCGTGTTAAATGTGAAATGAATCTTGAATCATGTTAAATGTGATGCATAAACTTGGAATGATGATAAATTTGGTTGATTTAGGAGGACACAGATTCAGGAATTCTCAACTTTATTAAAGAGGAGGTTTTTCTGTTTAAAAGAATTTGATTTTTTTTTTTAATGCAGTACTGAGTGTGATGGACTATGAATGCTGTGTGGCAAAGATTTATAATTGTTAAACGATGAAGTTTCACTCTAATTGTTGCATTTATTTAAAAAAATGATTTCTACTTTGGATGATAGACATATTTTTTTTCTGATTTGCCTCCTGCAGAATCATTTTGTTTGGGGGTATAAATGATGAGTGTGATTCTCTACTAAAGCAATTGTTCTAACTTTAACTAAATAATAAATTTGGTTTAGTTCTGTCTTTCACTTCTCTAGGAAGTTGTATAATTTGAAATAATTTTTAGCATTATTTTCACGTATCCACTCGTCATTCTGAAGGAGTCTTTGTGTAATTTGAAATAATGAGTTCTGGTGTCAGTTCCTCTAACCAATGGTATTCTTGATGTCTGTTTGCTTGATTTATTGATACTTGGATCTGTATATTTAATTAAATCTTTAATTTAGTCTTTTCTTCTCGTGGTCTATTGCTTATGTGTCAGGCTTAATTCGTAAAAGTATTCAAACCAGTCCAAATAACGCAAAGAGGGATACTGGTAGGATTTGAAAATACATGATTGTGATGAATAAAAGCAACAAACTGATTGCAAGGTGATCTCCTAGAAATAATTTGACCGTGCCAGAAGAAATCAATAAGTATCTTTCATGAGTACGAATTTAACGAAAAATTCTCCTGGAGATAATTATGAGTCCATTGAAAAGGATGGACCACTATTAAAGGATCAGATGGATGAGAATTTGGAGACTTCAGAAAAAATAAGAGATTGTGCAACTGTGCAACTACTGGCCTCCAAAGTGGATGCAGGATCAACAGGGAATCCTTCTGAAGTGGATGAGGACACGGAACCGATAAAGAAGAAGGCAAAGGTCATGGATGAAGTTCAAAGCATGGACCAAAGTAAGATGGATACAGAGATAATCGTAAATCTTGCTGAAGGGAATGTGAATCGCAAAATCAAAATGAGGGCAAAAAGGATAGAGAAGAAGGCACAAAATAAAGATGAAGCACAAACTATGAACCAGGCCAATCCCTTGTCAAAGATGCACTTATCAGATGAAAACCATGTACATGGGATTGATAAAAAGCTCCGTGAAAATGAGTGCACTTCTCAGGAGTCTGAAGTTTCTGAAAGAAAAGAATATCTACCTTGCCAGAGTGACCATTACGTTAACAACCCATCCGCCTCTTCATCAAATTTGGTGCATGACGTGGAGAATGCTATAGACTTGTCTATACATGAAGAGGCTGTTTTATTACAGGATGTTAGTGGGGTTTCAAGAAACATAGCTCCTTCTGAATCAGTTGACGAGAGATTTGGACCTTTGACAAGGCCAATGGAGCTTGAGATGGCTGACAACCAACAGAAATCTCTCCCTAATCAGATGGCTGAAGACAATGAGAAGGTTGAGAATGGGTTAAATGAGGCAAAAAATGAAATTGTCGTTGCCCTAGGAAAATGTTCAGCGGAAGGCCAGAGTATATTCTCTACGCGCAATGTCGAGGAGAATCAGGCGACCATGCCGCTTTCTTCATCTGATGTGAAGGAAGAAAAATGTTTGTTGGACGATTTAGGAAAATTTCCAAGAACAGCAATGATGACATCTTATAGGAGAAAACTTCTTGTCCTTGATGTGAATGGCCTACTTGCAAACATAGTAATGCCAGCACCAAAAGATTGCAGAGGGGACATACATATATTAGGAAGGGCAAGTGAGTGTTAGATATTGCTTTATATACATTCTGGAACATTTTGTGATTTCATGTATTTCAACTATTAGTATGACAAATCATTGAATTCGATCTGACCAATCATAACTATGCTTTTGTAGTTTTCAAGAGACCCTTTTGTGATGATTTCCTGAAGTTCTGCTTTGAGAACTTTGATGTGGGCATATGGTCATCAAGATCTAAGTACTCCTCGGACTGTGATTCATTTTTATTTTTTATTTGATTTTGCTCTCTCTCTCTCACTCTCTCTCTCTCTCTGCATTCCCTCCTTTATCTGCCATGACGAATCATGTTTGGAACACAGCATTAATTCTTTTTATTGGATTTTCCACAGGTTGCCTGTGTCTCTTCCATGACTTATGAAGCTAACCTTGGCATATGTATTTGATATGCAGGAGAATTATTGATTTAGTTGTCGATTATTTGTTGGGAGACCTAAAAAAGAAGTTACTGTTTTGTTGGGTAAGCTCACTGCTGATCTGCCCAATCACTTAAATTACTTCTGATTATAGTTGTGGATTTTCTCTTCTTTCCCTTTGTATATTATTATCCGTCAATAGTATGATAATTATACCTCAACTCTTTCGTTGATTCATTTCAGCATCTGACAGTGGCAAATAACGAAGGGATTTTAGTTAAGTTGAGGGCATACGATCTCGAACTTCTTTTTTTGGGTTATCTATGTTTGACTTCACATTTAACATTGGTGGCAAACTTTGAATTAAACCACAGAGCCACTAATTAATGATTCAAGCTTGCATGAATCATTAAAGTGCCATTTGTCATTGTATGTGTTATCTAGGCTATAGTGTTGCATATCTAAATCTATATTAAGTTTATTGAGTAAGAGATGATGTTAGTCAGAGGTTATCCATCTTTTCGGTCTCGCAAAGAGCTAAAGAATGCTTATGTATTTTATGATCCGCTGTTGCTTTTCACATGAAAACTTGATGTTTTCACCTCGGAATGCCATATACTTATATGGTCCTCATGGTTAATTTTAGTCACAAAATCAGATTTAGCAGTGTATGATGCATATTTGTACGTGATAATGCAGGATATGTTTCATAGTACCCAGACAGGGTTCAAAACTCTTGAAAACAGTCATAAGCCCTTAGTCTGCAAAGAGCTAAGGAATATTTGGAAAAATGATGACCCTAACTTGCCTTGGAAGAAGGGAGATTATGACGCATCAAACACATTATTATTGGATGATTCTCCTTACAAGGCCTTACTTAATCCAGTATGTTTATCACCTTCCTATAATTTCCTAAAACTCTCTAATTATATCGACTTTATTTAGCTTGTTATGTATCCTAACGGCGAGTTTTTTTGGTTTACAATTGTTTTAGTTGCACACTGCAATATTTCCTAATTCATACCATTACAAGGACAAAGATGACAATTCTTTAGGTAAGATTTGTTGGTTTCATTGTATTCTTTCTCAGAATTGAAAGTTGCATCCGACTTGATATACCTTTGTTTTGTAGATTTGTTTCTCTCTCTTCATTTCGTAGAACATTATTTTGCCTAAAGGAAGCATCTGAGAATGGCTACATTTTTTCGTCACTTACGAGTCTGATTACTCATAATGAACTCAAATTCATGGCAGGCCCTGGAGGTGATCTTCGAGTTTATTTGGAAGGGTTATTAGTATCTGAAAATGTACAGAAATATGTTGAGCAACATCCGTTTGGTCAAAGTGCTATAAATGAAACGAGCTTGTCTTGGGAGTTCTACTCGGGGGTTCTTAAGACTATGTCTAACCAATTACAAGATACTGCTACTCCTAGCTCTCTACCTTCTGCGAGTGAAAACTCAATAGCTTGACTTACCAATTTATGAGCTTGACAATATAGTTCCTTTTTTTTTAAGTTTCATAGTTTTTTACATGGCGAATGTATGAACTACGTAGCCATGGGACAAGATGTTGAACTCAAAACATACATGTCCTATACTACACGCAATAGATAACGATTGAGTCTGTTAGCTAAGTCAATAGTTGTGTTCTGTATTTCCATTTTATACACCTTTTATAGTTGATATCAAAAAATCCGAGGACCATGTGTAGAATAATTTCCCCTATTCTTTTGGTTGTTTTTGTTGTTGTAACAAACTCCTTATTTTCTTTCTATGATTTTTGGTCAATAAATATATGTAATTGATGAGATCTTTCTTTCTTTATGATGTTCCTGATTTCTAAGATTGGTAAATTCATCAATGTTTTCTCTGTGCTTATGTAGATGCAACATTCTATGTTCATCAATGTTTTCGGAGGAGTTATTGTTTATGTTATGTTTGATTCTTGGATTTCAATGAGTAAAACGGTTAGGAAAATGTTTTCTCTTGTATTAAATGCCGCAACATTGAGCTTTATTTCTTGTTCATTTGCATTTTACTTGTGATTTTACTCACTGAAATTCGTAAACCAAATATAGGTTAATGTATTTGGCTGGTAGCTGCTCAATGTCGTACATAAGATGTGTATTAGGAGCTGTTAATGAAGGCCTGAGAAACTATTTATTTTCTGAATGAGTACAATATGATAAGTTGATATAAACATCATAGTTTGTTTCTAGGTCACTGGTGCAATAATAATAATAATAAAATCAAAAGGAATTACAATTTTCTAAAATCATTTAACAACTGTATGTAACAATATTTTCTTATTACATAAATTACATAGGAGTACAAAATATACACACTAACTACAATAACATATCAATCATTACACAACTTTATAATCAAATAAAAAAATAATATATAGTCAACTGATATGAAGTTAAGTTTTACGCAACTTATGGTTTTTAATTAACTATCTACTTCCTATTATACTAAAAAAACACTCACTATAGATGCGTTTAAGGTTGTTGCACTAGAATTAAGAAAATTAATTATCATAATTTTAAGAGAATAAAAGCTTTATGGTATAAAATTACCCTTAAGAACTAAAAGACATTTAAAATATTTAAGAGTTTAATCATTAATGAGAAAGGGTAAAATTGTGAAAAAAATAATTTAAGTCTTGATTTAATTTCTAAAAGGACATGTATTTAAGAATATTTGTTTTTACTAAAATGACATGTATTTAAGAATGTAGGGAGTACTTATGTCTAAAACACATGCATTCTATTTATTTCATCTTTTCTATTTGTAAAAAGGTTATACTAGAGGGAGTGTTCTCGCAATATCCAAAAATACGAGAGTAGTCCTTGTAATTAGAATTTACCTCAGGGATCCCTACGTATATTATAGAAATTCTGATAACATGTAAAAGAAATACACAATATACTTGTGACAAATTTGTGGGAGAATCAATGTTGCAACTACATAATTGTCCCAAATCATGGGGAAAAAAATACATTTATGCAAAATTGTGATGAATTTGCAATACAATGCTTTTGTGACAAACCAATTGTCACAAACGTTTGTCAATTGTCACTAAATTTGGCGCTATAAAATATAAATGGCGCCAATATTTTGCGATAAAATAGATACATACTCATCGTTTAACGTAAATCACGTGAGAGCATAGCATCATAAAAAAATGTATAATACAAAAAACTTTCATTATTTCTTATAGTATAATTTGCACATCCCAATGAAACTACTAATTAGAGTAAACAACTTGGCATGTGCATACAGTTGACTTGTGAATAAATTGAAAATCAATCGAATTGAGTTTGAAGCTCTTTCCTTGAACATATATTAAAAAAAATTGTCAAATTAATTTTTTGAAAGGTTACGTGCACTTCCTTTTGCTGTGATTCAAAGCAATATCTACTAAAAGTTGATTACGTAAGCCTCAAACTTAGACCTATGAACTTTTGTTATAAGTTACTTCCCATGTGATGCAAGAATGGATGGATACTTATCCAACATTTTAATATATAATCAATTTCACAATTAATTATTGCATGTAATGTAGTTAATTCAATTTATATGATTTATTTAGAAGAAATTATGAAGTTAATTCTAAATTTTGATAGATGCACAATACTAAAAACATATTGCATCTACAACACAAAATGAATTTTTTTTATCAATGTATCTGAACCCTTCATTGCTAATTTGCCATTGTTTTTAGAACATGATAATATATATCTTTAATAGCTCAAACAAGTAGTTATTTTGATCCAAATGATTAGATAAAGAACTAGATAATTAAACCCAATATTTGACTTCCGAAAAGTCCCAATAATTTATATGACAAATGCACATGGTTGATTTGGTGGTGGTTTTGGGGGGGGGGGGAGAAGTAAGTGGAGAAAAAGGTCACGTGGCAATCTTGGTGGACTGATGGGGTTTCTTGGAAAATAGTATGAATTTGTTATAAACCTCATGCATGTGATTTCTTCACCTTTATCCACGTGATAATGTAACCTTCCTTTTCAAGACTCAACCATCAATTCAATTCATTTTCCTTTCTGTAATATTCAATTTCAATGAGTAAAAGTCATACACAAAATATGATAGGTCGGTTTGTGTGGGTTAAAGATGGGAAACCAGTCCAGTTGAAAAAAATAACCAATATTTGTAAATGTGTTATTTAGTCCAACCGTACCAAACAGACTTACAAATTCAAAGATTTGGGAATCTTTTGCAGAATTCATACTACATGAATTGTTTGTAAAAAGACCTTGACAATTGTTTTTTTTTCTTACGATGAATATGTAGTTACATCAATGACTATCAAAAAAAATTTATTTAATTTTTTTTGTAATTAGTTGATCTTCATGTACTGTAATTTATTGTCCAACCCTAAAAGTAAGAAAAATTAAAATTAAAAAAAAAAATATATTGGGAATCAAATGTGACAACTAATTTAAAAAATGAAAATTTTACAAATGTGACAATTATAATGAAACGGAGGAAATAAACTAGAGAAATACTCACATTAATGAAAATTAAACCCATTACCTCTTGGTTATGGAACCTAAACCTTAGCCAACATGCTCCAACCTCATCGAGTTATTCAATCTATTGAATTTGTCTAAGCAGAAGTATACCTCAATTTAAATGTGACGATTGTCTTTTTTTCTGGAGCAAAACATTTTAGTCTTTTAAGTGACTCATGATTTCTTTTACATTAGGGCTTTTTAGACCTTTTTAATTTTAGTATACATGACATTATATAATATTATCAAATTATAATCGAATTTTTTTATTTATTATGAAATTAGGTCAAGTCGACCAGTAAATGCTTTTTTCTTTTTTCCTTTCTGAGAAGTGGCCTTGAATGATTTCTAGTAACTTATTAATCACTTTTTCAGGCCAAAGAACATGCATCCATGTTACTAGTTTTTGGTTAAGCTGTCAAACACATCAAAGGTTCAAGGCGTTGGCCATTAGGACAAATTTAGTGCAAAGTGTTGGCAATTAGGACATAAATAGAAAGTAATGATGCATAATTAACTAAATAAACATAGTACCTTGGTTAAAAGCAATGTGCAAAAGTACAAACATAATTAGCAATATTCCTTCCAAATCCTAGCTAGAGGACTACAAGAAACTTCATTAAAAGAAATTTTCAAACTCAGAAAACTTTAATTCCTACACGACTTAGTTGCTTGCACCTAGTAAAAAGTATGTCTTACACAGCTTGTAATTGGTCATTCTCTTACGATTTATCCAATTACGAAACTGCATTTGATCGAATCTGTCTAGTTCAATATAACCATTTGTTTATTGGTTTCAGATCTCATCACATTTCAAAAATCTCTAATCATACCCAATTCGATGAAATCTCGACCATCTCCATCTACAATTAAAAAATTGACGGTCACATAATCTACCAAATGGTATAGCCATCCAAGTTCAAATCCACTCCATAGACAACCCTAATTAGAAATACATGCAATATTTTTTTTCTAGAATCGACATCATAAATAAATTCCCACATAAGTTGAAAGTGACAATACTTCTGAATAATTGACAAAAAGTTTGAAATTTTTGAATTCAAAAAAATATAAAGTCGCATTAAATCAGAATTGTGGTGATCTGTGATTGTTACAGGTAGAAAAATGAAAAGACAAACCCACAAAAGCATTAATTAGTGAAGGGTAGGAGGCAGGCAATTCTTGATGAGGTGGGGAAACATTATGTACAATAACTAAACAAAGCCAAAAACAGCTATATTCTTATCATCTACTTCTTCAACCTTCCTCAAGACACGCTGAAAATTCTCTTTTACAGCACCAATAATACACACATAAATCTAAATAAATTTTCCTCTGATTTCTATATATTTTTAATACATAATTAATTACTCATTTAACAATAATATTTTTTTTCTTTCTGAAAGCTAACGATTCAAACCCGTTTGCCGTTTATCATATAAGAATTAAGTTCGTAGAAAGAAGAAGTATAAATTTGTCACATTTACATTCAATTTTTGCACCTAAAAATTGGACCACAAATATGATCAAATGCAAAAGGTTGGACAATTATTGTCTGTCTGTATGTATATCTTATAGACTGACTGAGATCTTGCTGAGAATAGTTGCCAAATTGTAATAGGACCATTTTAATAGATTCCAAAATATATGTACTACCTGATAGAAGACCTAACAAAAGAAAGAAACATCAGAAAAAGAGAATAAAAGAAAAGGAAAAGAAGTTCCTAACTTCTTATACCACTACTATGATCTTCATCGAAAAGGCAAAAATTGAATTTGTTTCAACAACATTGTACAAGAACTGCTAAATCTTCTTGATGACAGTTGAAACAAAGTTAGGCATTACAACCACCCAATAATAAGTTTTGATGAAGAATTTATTACGGCCAGCGTTAAAACTGTTTTATGCGTGTAATATGTATTTCCATAATCATGAATGCATCTAAAGCTCATACTATATGGACGTTTTCAACCCGACTCGTTTTTATAAAGAACGGAGAAATATACATTGATATTTTCAAGATTGTCAATCCAAATTGATTAAGATTTTAACCAGTTTTTTCAGAAAAAAAAATGTTCATGTTTCTTCACTAATGATTGGGCAGAAATGTGGTTGAAAAAGTGGTCTAGACTCAAAAGGGATTTATAGTAAACAGATCCACTTTTTTTAACATGAACTAACATTGTCCACATGCCCAAGTAGAGAGGTCCAGCCGTCCAGGCTCCAAGATCCAGACCCTACCCACCCACCCACCCACCCACATTACATTGTCTACAGAAAATGACCAGTGAAACTATGCCCCACATATTCACACTAGATCTGACCCACATTCTCTCCTTAAACAAATAATGAAGCACTTCACTTTATAAATTAGTATATATACACACAATATTAACATTCAATCTGAAAAAGGAACTAACCTCAATAATCCAGGCCAGCAGACTTTTTCTTATTCTGTGAGGAAACCCAAAAACAAGAACATCTCTTCTTCATCTCCTTGAATTCAATGGAACACTAGGCAAGAAAGAATATTATTTTTCGTCTGTTTTGGCAATTAAAGAAAAGCAGATATGTCAGCAAAGGTATTACCTTCTTTAACAGAAGATAATAGAGATTTGAGGAGGCAAATTGGGTGCATGAATGGCATATTTCAAATATTTAACCGGCACCATTTCATCACAGGCCGGCGTATAAACGGCCACAAAAGGCTACTTCCAGGTGACTTTTAACTTTCATTCTTTAATTATTATCATGAATATCATTCTTATTACATAATTATCGATTTTGTATGTTGCAAATAGATGTTAATAAAATATTTCTGAAAACATTTCTTAAGAAACAATGTGAATTCCCTAGTTATATGTTGTTACCAAGATGTTGATAAAGTGATTCTTTCCTCAATGAAAAAGAATTATATACAAGAAAGTAAGATAAGTTGTGTTACATGCAACAGACTGAAGAGCACATTCCTAATCTCTGCTAAGAAGTGAAAATACTGTAATTTACGAAGTCTTAATATTGATAAGATTTTTTCTTCTTTCTTGTCATTCAAGGTGCACAATACCAACAGGACCCTCAATATGCAACAAAAGGTTTCATGGTAAGATTCTGAACATGTTCCTCTGTTTTCTTAAGAAGAAAAACAGAAAAGAAGATATGAGTTTTGTCTTATAGGGTCTTACCAATAATTAGTTCTTGCTGAGGTAATTAAATTTACTTACATTTCCAGGAAAAAGATCGAGTGGCGCAGAAAGAGAAACCAAGAATCTCCATGGAATCATCTCGAGCCTCCTATTCTTCTTCTTCTTGCTCGTCCACATTCTCATCACTCGATTCCAACAGAACGGCACAAACAGAAAAACTTTCAGCCAGACGAATAATCGAAAGTCCATTTCAGATCAATGTCACGAAAGAACGAAACCCTTCAACGACAGAGGGGAGGCAATCCCATGATCTTCGAGATGTAGTAAAGGACTCAATGCACAGGGAAGCCCGTGGATTGTCTATCAAATCCAAGGCTAGTGATGAAAGAAAAGGTCATGTAATGAAGCACATCGACTCTCCTAGACCACTGCAGCAGCCCATATCCGGAAAACCAAAAGCCACACGTTATGAGGTATCAACTCGAGTTCTTGATAAGGTCCATGAAGGTACAAAAATCTCCAAGGAAGAGAGGCTGACACTTCCTCGTTTCTCTTATGATGAAAGAGAATCAAGAGAAACATATAAGTCGCCCATGAAGCTTAAAGAACTCCCAAGATTATCATTAGACAGTAAAGAAAATTCAATGAAGTCTTCACCCATGGAATCAAGATTGCATTTTCTTGGCCGGAACCTCAATATGGAAAACGAGAACTCCAGACAAGTGTTTCCATTGAATCAAGAACCTGGAAGTTACAATCGATCATCCAGTGTCATAGCAAAGTTAATGGGTTTGGACGCTTTCCCAGATATCGTTTCCATGGACGCGAAAATTCCAAAAATACATTCATGCCCACAAGAAGATTTTGTCTCACTTACATCCACAACAGCAGAGAAAAACAAGCAAAATCAAGTTCCGTATTCCCCACGTCTTTTACAAAACAATCCATCCTCACCATCCCCACGATTGCATAATGCCAATTCTGGTACAAAACCAACTACAATTTCTAGGTTTCCAATTGAACCAGCTCCATGGAGACAACAAGATTCGAGTCAAGGTTCTCACAAACTGGCCCCAAAGAATAGAAAAGCTCCAAAAGATACCCAACATGTATCTTCTTCAGTTTACGGTGAAATTGAGAAGAGGATAACACAACTTGAATTCAGAAAGTCTGCTAAGGATCTCAGAGCTCTTAAGAATATCCTTGAAGCAATGCAGAAAACCAGAGAGCAGTTGGAAGAGTCTGCTGAATTTACATCGCAGAGGAGTTGTTATTTGGAACACAGCTTCTTAGAACAGAATTCTAACTTGTCGATGTTGAAGAACAGAAAGAGTAACCACCAAACTCCTACCATAAAAAGACCTTGCCCTCCTAAGCAATTAGGTTCTTCCATTGTAATCAAGAAACCACCAAAAGTTGCAGAAAAAAACAAAATTCAAAGTTCCACTCAGGTCCCCAATGCAGAAATGCCGCATCTGCAAAGAATCCAAACTCGGGAACCCAAATATCACATGGAGGATTCAGCTCATAGAAAAAAGGCAAAAGTTCTTACACCAAGGAACAAAGTTCTCAAAGATCCAAGTAGGCAACTACCTCCCACTGACAACACAGAAAGTTGCACTACCTCTGGAAGGAGTTTCGGAATGGTGAGTCCAAGATTACAAAAGAATCTGATCAGGATTGAAGGTCAATTTCATCCCACCGCCAAATCATCAGATTCAGGTGGAGTCAAAAAGCAATTCATTAAGAAACTTGTCGAAAAAGGTTTGCAGAACAGAAAACACAAAGTGAAAAAAAATGATTTGCAGTTCACTGACGACCAACTGAGCGAGATGAGTAGTGATTCCAGATACTCGAGTTACCTAGGTGACTCAGCTTCCATAAAATCAGAAAGTAATAACAGTCTTGTTTCACAGATAGATACAGAGGCCATCAGCTTGGCTCACTCCACGAAAACAAAAGCCGGGCATAAAGAGGTATGTAAAAATAGAGTAAGTCATATTCTTACAATGCTTGCATAACTGTTTTACCTCATCAGTTAACAGATTACCTTTGTACCTTGCAGAATTATCTGATAACATCACGAGAACACATACCAGCAGTTGAAATTGCAGTAACCATGCAGGACCAACCAAGCCCAGTCTCAGTTCTTGATGCTACATTTCACGATGAAGACTCACCATCTCCTATAAAGAAGATAACAACAGCTTTTCAAGGTATTGCTCTACTGAGCTGATCAAACCTCAAACCTGAATAATGTTTTTTTTTCACAACTCACTATATACAATTATTGCTCTATAACAGAGACAACTCATTGAAAATTACACATTACACATTAAAGATATATAAAGACATGGCATAATGCACTTTAGGATTTACTCTAAGATTCGGTATACCTTGCATATTCATAGCTGCAAAATAGTTTTCCTTGTTTCCTGTAGTCTTGCAGCACTTTGTCATAAAAGCTTTGAATTGTGACGGGTATATAAATCAAATTTCAAACTATCAATCAATCTAGCCAGAGTAGGTAATGCATTAAATAGGTAAATGTAGCCGAGACCATAGTGGTGGTATATTTCAACATTAATACTGAAAAGAAACAGAGAATAAACAAAGATTCTTTGTTTAATGTCATTCACAAAAAAATAACTTCTCGGAAGGAGCTAACCTTTGGCTAGTTCACTTCTAGTGCTTAGACCAAGAAACGAAGAATACACCATACATCAATAAACTCTTCTATATCAATTTGTTTGTGAATTTCTGGAGCATTGTTTTTTAGAATGAGATTGTTTGGTTTTATTTAATATGTTTACATTTTGCAAATGTTAGAATGAAACTATTCAAGATATTGCACCACCAACAAACATAAGCTCAAAAGTCAATAGACAAACACGAATATATTAAAAGAAATTGGATAACTATTCAGCTATTACATAATAAACAATTGTCATCTTTTCTTGTATATCATCATCGCAAATGCTTCATATGTGACTGATGCGATATTCTTTGTTTTGTAAAGATGAGAGCCCAAGTCCTGACGAAGCCGAATGGCATCTTGAGAATCTAGATCATTCAATGGACTGCAGAGGCTCTGATTGTGGTTACAAGTATAACCAGAAGTTAGACAACATAAAATTAGTCCATGAGCTTAGAACATTGAACGCTCAATCTACTGAGATAGCTGCATATTGCAATGCATCAAAACATGAGACCCACAATCCAGACCACAGATATATTACTAAGATACTACTGACATCTGGACTCCTCGAAGATGCAAGTTTCATCTCGACAGTTGATCAGCCTCTCTCCTCATACCATCTGATCAATCCTGAGATGTTCCATGTCCTTGAACAAACAGAGAGCATCATGGAAGGGGCAAATGGAGAACCAATCAGCAAGAATGATTGGAAGAAGTTAAATCAGAAAAGCCATAGAAAAATCGTTTTTGATATGGTGAATGAAATACTGATTCGCAAAACCACTTTAGGCAGATTGTCTACAATGGGAACGAAAAGGATGAGTCATCAGGGGATCCTGAAAGAAGTATACAAGGAGATTGACCGTCTGCAAAGGATGCAACATTGCAACCATGATGATGAAGATGATGGATTGATCAAACTCTTAACTGCAGATATGATGTATCAATCAGAAGATTGGGCCAATTACAATGGTGGGGTTCCAGCTTTGGCATTAGACATTGAACGCCTAATCTTCAAAGACCTAATCAATGAGGTGGTAATGGGTGTAGTTATAGGCCTTGATGATTTGCCAAATAGGCATTGCAGGCAACTGTTTACAAATTAGTATTGCCTGCCCCTGTTTTTCTATCACAACAGTGCATGTTTTTCCTCCACTCTTTTCTCTCTAAAATACAATTTCAGTTGTATCATATATGTAGCAGTGTAACTCCTCTAAAATTGACAACAAATGTCCAATTCACTTTTAACTTTTAACTTTTAAGTACCTCCTGTTTCTTTGACATCTTGCTTCAGTAAAATAAAACATGTAAACAACCTAAATGAATCTTTGATGTTGGAGAAGGTATTGTCAGATAATTTAAGGCTAAAGTTTCACTGTAATGCTCATTTGCAGTTTTAGATTTGATTGTCTCAACTCTCAACCAATATTGGCTAATTTATCAGCAGCATTAGTGGTGAACATAGTAATACCCAGCAGCATCTATAAATACTAACTGCAAGCTGGCATCCGCCACCGGATGGTGAACGCATGCAGACTTTGTTCCCAGACGAGTCCATTTTGTGCGTGTAAGAAGTTGAAGAACATCCTGACTGGCGATTCTATCTCAAGTATTTATGCAGGGATGTCACCTGAAATGAATAGAGCTTTAATCATGTAGTTGATATTCCTAACTAGACCAGTTCTCAAGCTGTAACCTCACCTCTCCCCCACTCACAAAAAATCCAAACCCTGATATCAGCATTCGGAGACTCTACAAGAACAAACATAATTAAAATGATGAAGTTAGAAAGCAAAGAGCCTGTGGTAATATCAGGTAAACATATAATTTGCATCTTCGATGCAAAAAACAAATTGGAAGGTTTCACTGATATGTGTGTTCCATATATATATTTATGCCTCCAAGGTAGCTCAAACAAAAAACTTAAAGCTAAAGTACAAACAGATCTCAGGAAAGGGTTTTCGCTAGTTGAAGATAAAATTATCCAAGAATTAAGTCCTTTTTTTGTAAGTTCACATGCATACATATTGGCATTATTTTTTCTGTCATTCTCCAATCCAATCAATACCTTCTAATGCCGAAATTGTTCTTTACATATACACTTCTAACATTCTAATAGTTCTTGTGTCCGATAGTCTCACTTTTATTCATCATATAATAATTTTAAAGAATCATTTTTAATGTCCAATTGTAATTTTAAAACAAAAACCTATTCAACAGAGTCCCACAATTATCAACCTCAGCCAAGCAAGAATTATTTTGCTTGTCCATTACTTAATTGCCATTTTACAATTATCAGCGTAGATACTATAAGGGACACAATTTATCTCTAGAAATATTTGGATTCACAATAAAATGTTATTATCTTTATGTGATCATTTTCCATTTATCCACTAAACAGTACATGAAGATTCTTTAATTACTTCTTAATTCCATTCTAACAAGCTTCCTATCAAGATCTAAAAAATATGTAGCTTTTTTATGAGCTAATCAAGGAAAACTGAAACTCCACCAGTTATCTTCCCCTGCTAAGTAATTTCAACAGCTTCAAAATCTACCGTAAGAAAAAACAACTGAATGGCAGACATAGTCGATAGCATTACGATTGAAAAGGACGGCCTAAAAATGTACAGATCCATACTACCCACAATAAACCACGAGGGGAAGGTTGGGGGGTGGGGGTGGAAGACAAAACAAGCAACTGTGACTATGACCTAGCATGCTACCTTAACAAGAAGCGCCCATATATATTAAACATGCAATTTTTTGAATTGAAATGGAAAAAGGACATTTATGCAACTCGTTGCATGGTCCGGACTCCACTAAGTAGTCCACCTTATCATGTACATGTGTTTTTGTATACTCATGGTAAATAAGAACAATTTCATATAAGAACTAATAGTGGCTGAGAATGGTAAATCAGTAACCGAGAAATTTGTCTGGGAATAATATGGACTCAGAGAGTGTTCTGCATGTAAAAAAGACTATGAACTGTGATCCATAGAGACTTCAAGAAATGAGATTTCATTCGGGCATGATATGTAAAATAATGAAGAGGGCGCAGGCCTCTAAGAAATTTATGTTGAAATTGGCATTACTTTCATTAATTCACTGTTTCAAATTGTCTTTAACTGCTCTTCATTAATATTGCCCTAATATTTTACTATTATTATATATGAGGTATCAATATCACTCCTTAACATTGTCAGGAATACATTGTAATATACAGCTCTAGTTTTGAAATAGTACTGGGATATATTTCAAGATTTGAACCGTTCTCATTACACAAACCCAACAGTTCATATGGTATTCTTCAAATATAGTAAAAATACTAAACATCATAAGTTTCCTGCAAACCCGGCCAACGTACCATACATATCAATCACTTCGAATACCAATTATAAGATGCAACAAATTACATTGTGTAAATGCTGCAACTTTGTTAATTAAAATTAAGAATAATGAGATTCATTGGAAATTGCATTTCTTCATTGGATCAAGTCTTAGCAATGCGCATTAGTCTTTATGCCATACTTCCCAAAGAGTTTGATTGATACATTACTCCTTATCAAACAGTATTTATTTATGAAGTTTTGAATATTAAATATGTTGAAGGCTTATTTTGTAAAACATAACATACATTAACATGTATGTAGTTAATGTGTATCGAATTCATAGAGGAGATAATCAAACGGAACGTAAAATGACGTAGTAGATTAAATCTCGTTTTAATTTTTGGTGTACTTGTACAGACACCTGAACCAACAATTTTGACATAAGCTGAACTACCTAAGCTAGACAGGTTTATCAGCTTCAAATGTTTTGAGGTTGCGCGTGGATAGTATAATCTTTAAGACAGAAATAAAACAAGTTATAAAATCAATGATTCTGATTTCAATTATAGAAAGAATATGAATAACAAACATTCAAGTTGGTAACATGACATTTAACATACCTCAAGAACTCATTTGGAATTGGGAAGTCTAACATGCCCGTATGGAGAAAAAAATTAGCTCCTTCACATGACTATAACTACCCTGGAACATGCATCGGTTGCCAGTTCCATAAACAATTGTACAGATCCTAATCATACATTCCTATTTTACAAGTCAGACACTTCCCGGGAATGTTCCATATTTTCCCAAAGAATTTGTTCAGTCCTCCTTTTCTTTTCATCTTTTCCTTCACGGTCATCAGCAAACCAAAAAGAAATTTTTTCGATGCCCTCGAATGGATTACTCACCATGCCTAAGGACTTCTTATGATTTCCAAACTTAATATGTACCTTGGGCCTATCATCCAATAGAGTCTTTCTTATGTCCTCAGTTTCAAATGGACCACTTGCTGCACTTTTATTGGCTGGAAACAATGGCTCCAAAGCTGAAACATCGTTCTTCATGACTTCACGACTTTGATGATGCCCTGCGGACTCATCCAAAAATTTAGTTGGAAGAACAGGCAAAGACACCTCCTTTTCCCCAAACTGAAGAGGGGGTGCAAGAAATGGGTTGCTTTCTGCTGCTTGATGTGCCTTTGAAGCATCTCCTTCCTCAAAAGCTACCCCTGCTTCAGAACCATTACACATTAATTTCTTCTGCAAATTACGTGGCGACCTCTCCACCTTCTCATGCTGAAGGTCAACCTGCTGAATTTTTTCAGCCACCTCAGTATCTGAATCTTTCTCCTTCAATGATTTTAAATCATTAAAAGTCTCAGGATCCGGAAATTTGGGTAACCAATTAGGTATATGTTCATCAGGCGGATTTTCATCCACCTGGGCAAAACTAGGGTTCAATCTCCTTTCTTTAACAACTGGAAAACCTGGAACCAAATACGCAAATGGGATTTCCTCAGCTTGGCCAACATAATGAATCATATCCTTAACTACTCCCGACCCTGAAAGCGAATGCCTGACATCTGAAGCACCCGAAAAGCCTTGAACAGAGCCCAAATCTTCCAACCCCTGAATCACATCAAACACATTACACTGGCTCCTATTCATCGAATTAGCACATATTGTCGCACTTCTCCCTACCTCTTTAATGTACCGGACCCCAACATCCGCAAGAGTATCCAATGCAGATTGATGAAAGCCCTGAAACCCTAAACCCTCACAAACTTGTGCCACAGCAATTCTGGCAATGGCATGGGCAAATTCGTCAATTCCCAAGTACTTCTTCTTCTTCCTAGTGTCTTTGTTACTCAAGAACTTCACACTATTCTTCCCATCCCCATAGCTCATATTAAAAAATACTTCACAATCTCATACCCTAATAAAATCAAATTATATCAGTCGAAGTGACATCGAGCCAAATCAAAACCTCAAGTGCTTGCATTCTAGAAAGCAAATGACATTCAAATCGAACAGTGAAGTGCTTACCCGAGATTTCTAGGGTTCTAGTGGGACCCAGCTAGAGACAAAAGAATTCAGCACACAATCTCGGAATCGCAGGGTTTATGTTTTTGGATAATGAGAAATCTTGAACAGCAATTAAGTGAACCTCTGTAAAACCCTGGATCGAGAAAGAGAGAAAAATCGAAAGGCGAAGAAATGAAATAAAGGACTGTCAAACTGTGACTGCTTAATTTATAGGAAATGACGGCATGTCACTTATCTCTGTCCCTCTATTTAGCTTATGCGACTTATGAATCTCTTCCAATTTTTGGTACATAATTGTGAATAAATAGAAATTATCAAAAAAAAAAAATTGTGAATAAATAGGGTAATAAGCATTTTTAGTCCTTTGATTTTATTGGGTGGTGATTTTGAGACAATTTTTCCTTAGCTAAGTAATTTTGCTCCTGTAATTTTTTTAGTTTGCTATTTTTTGGTATTTGACTGCAATTTCAATCATTTAGGGCTTGTTTGTTTGGCGTTTCCACAAAAAAAAAATCGTGTTTGGGAAATGCCAAACAAACATGTTTTCTACTTCCTGAAATAATTTTTTCATCTCTCAATTTTCTCAAACTACTTTTTCAAAAGCCAAACAAAAAATAATTTCTTAATCTCTAAACAAAACATATACATATTCCACTCTGATTTGATATAAAGTAACTTATCTCTTACACATTTTATCTCACATAACAAACATGATTTGACATAAAGTCTTACACATCTTACACCGACAACCCAACTCTTCCCAAAAGAACCTACACCTACTTTATTTTTCAAACCACTCTCTCAAAAGTCAAAACTAAAACAAATAACATTACGCAAATCGAGATTATTTCACAAACCTCCACTATTTTC
This sequence comes from Penstemon davidsonii, assembly GCA_034814905.1. Classification (NCBI taxonomy): domain Eukaryota; kingdom Viridiplantae; phylum Streptophyta; class Magnoliopsida; order Lamiales; family Plantaginaceae; genus Penstemon; species Penstemon davidsonii. Next base: position 15,850,224 of record JAYDYQ010002688.1, read on the forward strand.
TCAAACACCAAACAAACAGACCCTTAACTTTTTAGTGATTTTACCTGAGAAAAATATGTCCCAAAATTACCACCCGTTAGGGCAAACCCAATGCTGGGGGCTAGGGGGAGGGCTCCGGAGCTCCCCAGCTGCCCCTGCCCCCAGCCGCAGCCCCCTGTCTATTCAAATCCAATCATAGGGCTTTCTACTTCATTTAATCTCAATTTAATTCTTTCCCACTCTCACCATTAAGATAATTATATAATTATAATACTAATAATAATACTACTACTAATAACAAATACAATAATAATAATAATAATATAATTAAATTATTAATAATATTTAAATATATAAATTAAGAATAATAATAATAATAATAACATTCATTAAATTGTCGGAGTACAACATGAAAATACATCATCGAATTAAAAAAAGTTCTAGCACGCAACAAAGGAAAATAATTTTTTTTTTCACTTGTTTGTTTTTATTTTGTTTAAGTGTTTTCTTGCTTAAGTGTATGTTAAATTGTTTGTTCTTATTTTATTAATCAAATTAAATCGTATTGTTCCAATTATTTTTCATTGTAAGTTATTAAATTTCATGTTGGTGATTTAATGTGATAAATAAATTAACAAAAATTTCAACACAAAAATATGTTTACAAAAATATTATAAATAAAGTATGAATTTGAATAATTTTGTCTAAGTGTTTAAATTATATTTTCAAAGTAATTGAAAAATTATATTGTTCAAATATATATAGCCACCAATATTCTAATTAAATGATTTAATTGTACTTGTCATCTTTTAAAATAAAATTAAAATTATAATTCAATAAATTAAAATGTCATAAAAAATATGAACAATAAAAGTTAAACAAAAAAATTTGAAGTAAAAACTATATCTCAAATTACATAAATATACTATACTATTAAATAATAATACACAAACTTAAAACAAAACTAAAAACAAAATTAAAAAACAAAAAAAAAAATTAATAAGGGGACGCCACTTGGATTGCTGCCTGGGCGCACGCACCGGGGTAGCTGGGGAGCTCCAAGACGGGAGCTCCTCTTGGAGCTCCCCCCCAAACCCCCCATTAATTTGTAGGAGCCCAACCCCACCCCTAGCCCAACCCCTCCCATTGGGTTTGGCCTTAAAAGCTAAAGGACTAAAAGTGCATTTCCAATTTTGACAAGGTTGGCAAGTCAAGTGTGATAACTGATAAGTGCCAAAAGGCATATTTTGACGTTGCTTGAAGTTGCAGTCAATACTCAATTTTATCCCCCTCGACATAATTTAATCAATATTGTCAAAATTGAATCTTTCGATCAAACTGAAATAGTTACTAATTTATGACATGTTTGGTCCGGTCTACCACTCGAGTCGTTGAAAAGTAGCAAAAAAATGGTGAACAAATGCAAATAAAAAAAGGACGGTTCAATTAATTTGAATAATTTTTTGGTTTTGTATTCGTTAGTTTGATGGATTGACAATATCAAGAAGCAAAATACATTGGAGAACAAAAATGGCAGTATCAATAGCTTTCATTCGCAACCAAATACACGAGAACGTAATAAAGTTTGAATGGGGAAATCTCCACGCCCAAGAGTCGGAAATAAAGTGTATTCATTAGACCTAGAGATCTAATATCGGCCTTCATTGTGATTTTTGAAGTGTTTGGCCCCAATTATAGAGATTGATTTTAGTCAATCGTGATTTTAATGGTGTTTGACTCCTAATATTATAATCACTTTTAGGATCTTTTGAAGCTCAAAATCAACTTATTTTAGAAGCTACTAAAATGTTACTTTTGCAAAAGCTATTATCCAAAAGCAATTATTTTATAATTGAATTTTATCATAATCAATTATTGCCACAATCCATTATAGTAAAATTAATTCTCCTACAATTGATTTTCGAATCGTCAGGCCAAACTCACCCTAACTATTAAGAAAAGTGACATTTGCAATATGACATGAGATCACTTCTGCAATTTTGTAAACTTATTCTCTACTGGAGTTTTCCAAACACACCATAATAAAATGTCCAGCATTCCTTTCTATTTAATCAACAAAGTACATAAAATACGTTAGTGTGGACTAGATACTGGCCTCACTTTGGCACTACAACAAAATTGAGCTTAAGTGACAAAAAATTAAGTGATAATGTGGAAGTTGTCACTCTTTGTATGCATTTAGTGATAAAAATATTAATTTTGTCATAATAATAATGGTGACCAGTGCAATAGTGACAATATATGTTTTTAAGTTGTTACTAATAGCTATTAATGACAAATATATGGTGACTTAAGTTGTCACTATTGACAATTAGCGACACCCTTTTAATGATAACCTAGTGACAATAAATATATATTGTCACTATGGTTTAGTGACAACTTTTTTGTTGTCACTTTTGGGGTATCGCTAAATGTCAATAGTGACAACTTTTTTACAATTCTTGTCACTAGTATGTTTATGAAAACCATTTTAGTGACAATATTTGAGTTGTTGTCACTTAATATATATAAAAAGTGACAATTTTAACATTGTCACATAAAATTTTATCACTAAAATTTAATTTTTTTGTAGTGTGGGCCAATTCATGTAATTCTTAGTTATTTTGGGATCGACTTAATTATTGATTAGCTAGGTTAATGTATTGATAGTCTTGAATCTTTGGTAGAATGAATGTCCTCTAGGTCAACTGTAAGGATGTGCTTAATGTAATATTTAAATAAAATAATCTTATCGATTAATTTATCGTACTTACTTTAAATGTCCATTTTCATCTATTGCTATAATTATCTAGCACTATGATAGAAGTCATTGGGTCACCGGACTATGGGAGAACCCGTGGATTGATCCTTACGGTCGTGATCTTAAATTGTTCAAGAGTCGTAGAATCCATCGAGATAGGACATCGATGGATTCACACAAACTCTTATAATTGTGTATAGAGCTGGAGGAATATGGGGTCCACAAGCACAACTAGGATAGTTGATAAACATGAGTGAGTGACTTACTAAGTAGTGAAACACACCGAACACCCCAATCGGAGATATCCCATCGTGGAGGTGTTTGCCGCATATAGGAGATGGAGTTACTCTCATTCTTTCGATAGTGTACGAGGTATAGTCCTCATTACTTGAGGTGATAAGGTTCATCTGATACACGGGCATTTATGCTTTGAAGTGGCTCCTAACTAGGGGTGCACGTGGTAGTTGGTACGGTCTTACGGTTCTTTACTATAAAGTTTGTACCATACCAATTAATGCGGTTTTAAAATTTTCAATACCAAACTAGGCTTTTGAGAACCATACCATTGCAAACAGTTCAGTACGGTTTTGGGGTTTTCATTAATAATTTTTTCATCTTAAATTCTTCTTCTTTTACCAAATTAAAATCGACTAAGAACAAGTTGATAATATTTTGTCTTACTTATCATTCAATAACTCAATGATCAAGAAGCAAAAAGACAAATTAATAACCAAAAATAATATTTGAATAATGATCATCACTAGACGGAAATCTTCAAGTCGGGGTTATTATGGATACCGATCAATATTCATGCCCTAGACTTCGACGGGAAACCAACTCATAGAAGGACCATATCGTACATGGACCTCGCAAAGCGTAAAAGGTTCACTGAATTAAATCACCAGTCACAGGACTCCACAGGCTTAAGGTTAGACATTGACCGTGGAGTAAGGGAGAAGTCCCGAATTGGCAAGATTGATAATTTAAGAATGATCAATTGACAAGTGTTCAATTGATTTAAAGAGCAATTTATTGCTCGTTTAATTGAACTAAAGTTTGATTAGAGAACCCGCGACCAATTATGTGGTGGAACTAAGGGGACGCTGACAATACACATATAGTGAAAAACAATGACATGAATAAATGAGGGCTCGACTGGATCGACCTGAGGCTAGCGGCAATCCGAGGAAGTTCGATCGAGAAATAAATTAAATTAAAATTTAATTTAGTGTGGGATTTAATTAATTGAGCCTTGGAGCCGGTATTAATTATATGAGAATTGATTAAAATAATAGACCGATTAATTAATTAAAACACATTTTTAATTAATCGACCAAGTCCAAAGTTAATTGCCTTGCAAGTTAATACAAACTTAATCTAATTAAAATAATATAAATGCAAGGTTAGATCATGCAAATAATTTAATTAGAGAAGACTTATCTCTTTTGGAAAGATATAGTCTTATATAAGGTTAGGGAATATGGAGACTTAAAGAATCCTAGGAGAGACTCTTTTAAGAGATTGATGAAAAAGTAGCAAAAATATCTTCGAGATATTTTTTCTCCCAGTCTTGCAAAACCCCTACAAAACCCTAACTCTAGTTCCACTAGACCGTCGCACCGCTGCCTTTTGCGTTTTACCTTGTTCATGTTGTTATTCTTGCCCATCAGTAGAATCCAAGGTTCCCGCATTTCGTGGGGTGTGTGAAGTTGTACAAACACAACATTTGGGACGTTCATCGGAAGCTTATGACCTGTTTTTCTTGGAGCGAAAAGTAACGTGATCCAGATACTGATTCAAGCCTAATTCGGATTAGCATGGGGTCATGTATAACAAGATCTTGTAGATTTCGTTTTATGTTTTATAATTTAATTATCCTCAATTTGTGTCCTGGCAAGATTCCCATGAGGAAGCCAACAATTTTATATTCCATTATGCCTCTGGCTCATTTCCTAGTGTGAATCCCAACAATCTTTCGATACCATATATGAATTAATTTTTCACTAGATAGTGGTGGGATGAATATTAAAAATAATGAAGATTGGACAAGGTTGTTGATGGATCAGATTTTAATTCGAATTTGGTCCAACAAATCAAGATCTATGTCCAATTACAGATCTAATGGATCCGATCCCATTAAAAATGTATCTTATTCGAAGTACATGGAACGGATATTATTCTAGGCCAATTCGATATATTAAAATCTAAGTCCGATAATAAATAAAAATATATAGATATTGTTTTATTTTAATAAGTAATTTTTCATCTCTCCTTTAATTTTTATTGCAATTTCTACATGGGATGTACCAAAACAAGACTCCATTTTCTATAATAAAATTATTTTTCTCAAAACTACTCCCTCACATAAATTAATGATTTTACACCACTAACTCTCAACCACTACCATAGGGACATAAATGTGAACAAATAATAAAGGAAGGCCACAAATTTTGTAATACAAAAAACAAAGTTGTCTGAAATTTAAGAAGTGGGAGACATGTGGTTGCTGGGGAATTTTGATATTTTCCAATGTTTGAATAGGGCGCCAAAAATGAATACGGTGGCGTCTGGGGAAGGTTGATTGCCAGTTCTACATAAATGGAAAAAATATTAATTGTAGAGCAAAAACTGGAAATTAACCACGTGGAAAAACAAAAGATGCGTCCTCATCCGTAATGTGAGAGTAGATATTAACAAAGCCATCGTGCTTTAAATTTGTATACGTCTAGGCGAATCTTTTTTTGCTTTTAGTTGCATGAAATGAATTACGCATTGATTCTATTAATAATCTCCAGCCAGGACATCATCCCACAAACAAGCAGTATAAATATGAGTTCATTGTATCAAACTAGACGTAGAGAAGAGAACTTAAATAGATACAAAAAAAAAGGGGGGACAAAAGAAAGAGTGAAATAGAAACAAAGTCTGATATAAAGAGATGGAGCAATTTGAATGTGAAAATGAAGCATTACATGAAGAGAGACCACAAACCCCACTAATATGCCCTAGGTGTGGCTCTCTAGACACTAAATTTCGCTATTTCAACAATAACAATTATGCACAACCTCGACACCATTGCAAGACTTGCAATCGAATGTGGACTGTAGGTGGAAACTTAAGGCGTATACCTTTTGGTGGAAGAAGTAGGAATAAGACAACTAAAGACTCATCTTCAACTTGTGGCAACTCATATCAACCCCCACAACTACATATCTCACAACATTTAACACCAAGTGCAACAATGGTTCCTCAAAATTATGATGCAACCATGATTCCCCAACCAATTACAAACATGCCTGATTCAATTCCTCAATTGAGCTCATATAATCTCAATGATGAGATCTCACATTTCGAAGCCATGCAATCTTTGCTCAAGCCAGAAGTGATGAATCAACCTATCTACTTTGGAAGCCAATTCGACTTAGCATATTTGCATGATGTTCAGGCCACAGAGTCACAACAGGCTTTACCGCAACATTTCATGGAGCCTTTGGACACATATCAAATTAATAACCAAGTTAACAATGTAGGCCCTTATCAGTTACCTAATTATAACATGGTTCAACCTACTAGGCCTCCAGACTCTATCGACAATTTTAGTTTATGGAACAACTTTAGTGGTGGATCATCTGATACGGAAACAAGTACAACTTTTGTGGATACGAACCAATGGCCTAGTTTTCCAAGTTATGGTACACCATAGGTAATGTTCTTTGCCATGTTATAATTTGCTCAAGATTTAACAAACAACATTAGTTTATGAACTTATTTCTTTATTTTTTTTTTTTTTGTATTCAATAAAATAATTTGGAATCTTCATTTTCGCACTTTGTTATCATAAGTTTGTAAGCCAATTTTGTTATATTATGATATGAACTTTTATTTTACAGCAGGTTAAATGAAATGATTTAATCAAGTGTAAGTTGGGAAATAACTACAAATATTATATTTTTAACCAACAATATCTTGGATATGAGGTAGGGGTGCCAAGATGGGTCAAGACCCATTGTGTGGCCCTTGAAAGGCCCGACCCAATCTAATCCAACCCATATATTTTTTTTTATTTTTAATGGGTTGGGTCTACTTAACATTTACATGGGTCAATAATGGGTTTGTTAATGGGTCGATAACTGGTTTAAGTGAAAAATATACACTTTGAATAAATTCATTAATATTTAATAACTTGATTTTGACTGACAAGTATTATTTAATTTTTCTCCTAAATTCATGAGAATTCATATGAAATTAATAAATATATTTAAATTCCAATAAATATTAAAAAAAAACTATAATGTTTTAAATTTAGTTTATAAAAATACATTTTACTTATTTATAAAGGCTAGTTGTCCAAATTAATTTTAAAAGTAGAAAAATTATTTAACCCATCCCAACACATAATCTTCCCCCCCCCCCTTCTATTCACACATTCTTCCACCTCCATTCCTAATACCCATCCCTAGCTACTCTGCACAAAAACAATTTCCCACCCAGCATATTAGGTCATCTTCAGCCGATCCAGGCATGAGGGGGAGGGAAGGGAGGGGGAGGTGTTGTCGTCTCCCGATGAGTGAGAGAGGGAATGTGGGAGTTGAATGGGTGGGAAATGGGGTGTCGGGCAAGACGCACCCATCCAGTCAATGACTTGGCGGCCACCTATTGGTTGAGTTTTTTTTTTTTTATTATACATATATGTATTAGAATTGTCTAAAAAATTGGTAAAAATTGTGTATTTTTTTTACAATTTGTGTAAAAAAAAACTTTACGAAAAATGGTAAATTTTATATTTAAATATTGTCAAAGATTTAATAATGTGATTAGTTTAAATTTTGAATTTAAAATTTGTCTAAAATTCAAAATTTGTACAAATACAACTTAATTAGAATTTAGTTTAAGATCATTGTTGTTTTAATCGTTGTTGTATTCCGTGCATTAATAATAATCATTTTTATTTTCCGTTAATTATGTTTAGTTGTTGTGGATTTGCTTATTATTATGAATGTCTTACATATGTGTACCTAATAAAAATTATTATTATTATTATTATTATTATTATTATTATTAAGTGAAATTGAAAAAAATTATGAAATTGAATTAAATGGAAATAGTTGGAGATAAGAGGCAAGTGAGGGGCATGAGGGGGAGGGGGAGGGCAAGTGGGCATGGGTTGGGGTTGAAGTGGGCATTTGGTTGGGATGAGTAAAAATAGACAAAAAAAAAGGCGAAATTATTTTAACAATTTTTTGAAGTTTAATGAACATTCATTTTTATTTCTATAATTTAGAGTATTTATAGAGTATTAAATTAATCATATTTAACTATATTTGAATATTTAGTAATATATATTTCCTCCGTTTCATATTATATGTCGTTTTGACAAAATAAAAATTGTTTCATATTATATATCGTTTTACAAGTTCAATGCAAAATTAATTTTTTTTCTTCAGGTTTACCATTTCATATTAATTACTCTAACTCCTAAGTAAGAGAGGAGAGAGAAAAGCAATCATTGGTTCAACGAGGGTATTTTTGAATTTTTATCAATTTAATCGATTTCTTAATATTTGTGCCACTATCCAAAGTGACAAATAATATGAAATGGATGGAGTAATTAACAAAAGCACAACAAAAATTTAATTTAACGGGCTGGCCCGACCCAATCCAGACCCGTTAATGACACGCCCATTTAAAACCCGACCGACCGAACCTGATCCCACCCGCCCGTTTTCCACCCCTAATATGAGATATATGTTTAATCTAAGACTGGCGATAATGCTAGAGCACAGATTGTTGCTTCCAGAGCAATTTCATTTATATGACAATTTTACCATCTAATAAATACACATTCTACCAAATCTCTCTCTCTCTTCATTTCTATATATACTGAATATATATATTTACACCAAGTTATTTAACCTGTAAGTTAACAAATTTATAACAGAATTGAAATTCAAGATTGGATATGTGTGTTCTCAATTCAGCTCATATTTCGCTTGTTACCATCCCACTCAATTTCCAGTTTCTACCCATTAGGCCATCTCCAATGGAGAGGGCCAGCCCCGGGGCTCCGGAGCCCCGAGCCAGCCCTGTCCTCCCCCCGAGCCCTGCCAGGTCGTCTCCAATGGTAGGGCTCCGGAATGGAATTAATTCCATTTTCTTTCCTTGCCCACTCTCACCTATAATTCTGGTTTTAATTTTGTTTTTAATATTAATATTAATAATAATAATTATTATTTTATTAATATAATTAAATTATTAATTATATTTAAATATTAAAATTAAAGAGAATAAATAATCATAAAATTAAAATTGATACAAGAATATTATAATTAAAGAGAGTAAAAATTATATAGCCACCACCAATATTGTAATTAAACGATTAATTTTATAATTGCAATAAAAGAAATTAAAATAAAATGTTGAAATTAATTATTAATGATTTGTCCATAAATAAATTTAATTACAATTCTAATAAACTATTAATAATTTTAATTTTAAAAAATTTAATTTTTATTATATTAAATAATTCAATTAAAAATTGGTGACTACATATATTTATTAAATATTAGTAAATATACAATAAATATACTAAAATATTTTATTAAATAATTCAATTCTACACATTTAATTTATTTAGGAGGAAATTTTAATTTTATTAAAAAGTACTTTAAATAATTAATTTTGCATATATAAAAATTCTAAATAACAAAAAAAAAAAAAAATTAAAAAAAAAAAGAGTAACCAGTCAGGTGCCACCACTTGGCGGCACCTGACTTAAAGAGGGGCGCGTGTAATCACGCGCCCCTCTTCTTCCCCAAAAACCAGTCGCGGCCCCGGGCTGGGCGCTGGGCTCCGCCGAGCCCTGCGCCCAGCCCGTTCCCTCCCCGTTCCCCACCCCGCCCCCGACCCCCAGCCGCTGGAGACGGTTTCCCTCCCCACCCCCGACCCCGCCCCGAGCCCGGCCATCTCCATTGGAGATGGCCTTATATACACGCCACCACATCACTGTCCCTTAAGTTGTCCGTACAAAATAATATATACAGGCTTAATTCTTACTAATCATGACTACTTCTAAAAATTACTATAGGTGCATTGTACGTAATTGACTAATTTTTTATGTTAGTTGAATCATATAATTATTTTTCATCATATTATGATCTTAGTGACATATCACATTATTTTTTGACTAAATCAATTTGATTATTTCTATATTGTTACCAAGAATTTATAATTGTTATCATAAATATCTAAAACCAAAACTTTACAATAAAAAATGAAATATAATACTAAGTATTTATAATCTAAAACTACATATCAACATAATTATTATTCTAAAACAGCGATTTGAACGAATGAACAATATAAAAAAAAAATCTTCTTTGACATTGATATTTCCATCTAAACCAGTTTTCACAGGTTTAACCCGTTTTTTTTTTAAGCGATTTAACCAGTCTTGCCGGTTATACATATCTTTTACTAAGTTCATCTATTTTTAATTACATGCCTAATCCATTTTTTAACTAATCTAACCCGATTTTACCAATATTCCTCAATTTTGTCAAGTAAACCTGCTTTTACACTAAATTTACCAAATTTTTTTGTTATTTTAACATGTTCTTTCATCGATTTCATTCGCTTTTACATTGAGTTTACCATGATCCGTTCTTTCACCGATTTCACCCATTTTTGTGGTTTATCCCATTTGTTAATCAATTCACTCATTCTCTCCGCTTCAACCAAATTTTAGTCGATTTTTTTTATTCTTATGATGATTCAACCCATTTTCTCACCTATTTCACATTTTTTTTTGCTAATTTAACTCATTTTTTGTTTTTGTTCTTTCATCGATTTGACCCCCCCCCCCCCCCTTTTTTTGTTATTTTATGTTTAGTCAATATCATTCATTTTATACCAGTTATCCATTTTGGCGGCTTACCCCGTTGTTTTATCAATTGCACCATTTTTTTTGCTTTAACTCGTTTTTCTTCTATGTAACCCATTTTTCCATTGATTTTATCATTTTTTATCATACATATTTTTAATAGAATCTTACCAGTTTTCATCAATTTAAACCCTTCTATGTTTTGCCTTATTTTGGCTTAAACCAATTATAAGTTTTTCAGTTAAGTAAATAGTATTTCTTTTTTAATTCATATAGCCCGAAGGTGGTATTTTGTTTTTAGGTTATTTAATAAGTGATAATTTCTCAAGAACTTTCAAAATAAATATCGTTTTTACCTGCTTTTACACTGAGTTAATCATTTCTTTTTTGTTATTTTAGCCCGTTCTTTCATAGGTTTCACCCTTTTTTGTGTGGTTTATCCCATTTATTAATCAGTCCATCAATTCTCTCTAGTTTAACCCAATTTTATTCGATTTTGACATTTATTACTTATTCTTTATGGTTTAACCTAATTTTAGTCTAATTTTACTTATTCTTTTACTTATTTAACATATTTTCTCACATATTTCACCTTTTTTTTTGCAAATTAACTCATTTTTTTGTTCTTGTTCTTTTATCGATTTGTTCCGTTTTTTTGTTATCCCGTGTTTAGCAAATATCATTCATTTTTTTTACCGATTTTACCCTTTTTTTTCGGTTAACCTTGTTTTTTTTTATCAATGGTACCATTTTTTTTGCTTTAGCTCGCTTTTCTTTCTATCTAATCCATTTTTCCATTGATTTTACCATTTTTATCATATATTTTTAATCGAAATTTACCTATTTTTGCCGGTTTTAACGATTGTTTAGCAGATGTCATTCATTTCTTTTATCGGTTTTATCCAATTTTTTGTCTGTTAACCTTGTTGTTTTATCAATGACACCATTTTTATTTTTTTGCTTCAACTGCTTTTCTTTCAATCTAACCTATTTTTTCATTGATTTTACTAATGGACAACATCAATTTTTTTCTTTCTTGATCTTGATATTTCCATCTAAACCATTTTCACAGGTTTAACCTCATTTTTATTTATCGATTTCACCAGTTTTTACGTGGTATACATGTCTTTTACTGATTTCATCAATTTTCAATTACATGCTTAATCCATTTTTAAACAATTTGACATGTTGTTAACAATTTTCCTCAATTTTGCCGAGTGAACCTATTTTATCGATTTAATCGACTTTTGCACTGAGTTTATATTTTCTTTTTGCTATTTTAACCTATTCTTTCACCAATTTCATCATTTTTTACACTGAGCTTACCATTTGTTTTTGTTATACTAAATCGTTCATCCACCGATTTCACCCATTTTTGTGGTTTATCTCATTAGATAATCAATTAATGCATTCTCTCCGATTTAACCAAATTTTAGTTGATTTTACTTATTCTTTTGACGATTACCCTATTTTCTCATCTATTTCACCTTTTTTTATTGTCTATTTAATTCATTTTTTTGTCTTGTTCATTCATCGATTTGACCCTTTTTTTATCACGTGTTTAGCCGATATCATTCACTTATATCGATTTATCCATTTTTTGTGGGTTTACCATGTTGTTTTATCGATTGCACCATTTTTTGTTGCTTTAACTTTTTTTTCTTCGATCTGAATCATTTCATTGATTTTTTATCAAACATTTTTTAATCGAATTTTACCCGTTTTCAACGGTTTTAACCATTTCTATGTTTTGAGTTTTTATTGGTTTAAGTCAATTTATAAGTTTTTCAGTTGACTAAATAATAGTACTTTTTTTATTCATATAGCATGAATGTAACATAATTATATTTTTTGATGAGATTCTTTAATAAGTGATAATTTTTTAAGAACTTTTCAAAGAAATATCGATTTCATCATCTTTTACAATGAATTTACCTTTTCAAATTTTTTTTTATATTAAACCGTTCATTCACCGATTTTACCCTTTTGTAGTTTATCCCCTTTGTTAATCAGTTCACCCATTCTCCCCGATTTAACCCAAACTTAATTGATTTTATTATATTTGTTAATCAATTCCTCCATTCTCTCTGGTTTATCCCAATTTTAGTCGATTTTGCTTTTTTTTATTTAACCTATTTTCTCACCTATTTCACATTTTCATGCCAATTTACTCATTTTTTTTTGCTTTTGTTATTTTATCGATTTGATCCCTTTTTTTTTCTTATTATCTCGTGTTTAGTGATATCATTTTTTTTTATCGATTTTATTCGTTTACCACGTTGTTTTATTAATTGCACCATTTTTATTTTGCTTTAACTCATCTGTTTTATATCTAACACATTTTTCCATTGATTTTATATATTTTTAATCGGATTTCATTTGTTTTCACCGATTTTAACCATTTCTAAATTTTGACTTTGTTCTTCTTAAGCCAATTATAAGTTTTTCTTAACTAAGTACCTTTTTTTTATTAATATAGCATGAAGGTGGTATTTTTTAGGTTCTTTAATATTTTTGAGATTATTTAATAAATGATAAATTCGTAAGTGCTTTCCAAAGAACTATCGATTTCACCTGCTCTTACACTGAGTTTGCCATTTCTTTTTGTTATTCTACCGGTTTCACCTATTTTTTGTGGTTTATCCCATTTATTAATCATTTTTTTCATTCTCTTCAGTTTAACCCAATTTTAGTTGATTTTATCTCATTCGTTAATCAGTTCACCCGTTCTCTCCTGTTTAACCCAATTTTAGTCGATTTTACTTATTTTTTGTTGATTTAACATTTTTTCTCACCTATTTCACTTTTTTTTTTTGCCAATTTAACTCATCTTTTTCTTCTTGTTCGTGTTCTTGTTCTTTTATCAATTTGATCCATTTTTTCTTATTATCCTGTGTTTACTTGATTTCAGTTTTTACCAGTTTTACCCGGTTGCGGAACATTTGATTGTTATTTTAGCTAGATAGAAATTAATCTTTTTCTTCGAACATTTAATAATGGCAAAAAATAGAATATATATATATATATATATATATATATATATATATATATATATATGAATAAATATATAACAAATAAGCAAATTATTCTTAAAACGATAATAAAATTTGTTTGTTCTCGTATTAGTTTCCGTAAGCAGCTTTTTAAGTTTCTATTTTTTTTTTAACTTCACCTACATTATTAAGTCCACCAATTTTTATTTTATTGTATTTACTATTATTTTGATACAACAATGTTTATATTAAAGTAGATTTCTATTTCTTATAAAAGTATATGATTATTCAATTATTTTATTTATCATTTAAGTAGGGGTATATTAATTATCACAAAAAAGAGAAAAAATTGTGTTGGCAAACCCGTACTTTTATATGTATAATAATAATAATAATAATAATAATAATAATAATAATAATATATATATTATATATATAGAATAGATAATTATTGGATGAAGACAGATCGAAGAAATATCCTAAAACTTCATTGTTTATGGTGCTGTATTTTTAATAATATAATTTGACAGAGGAAAACCATGCCATATACTCAAAAGTCTGAGATAGTAGATTAGCTTTCTTCTCAATTTCGTAAATTGTCTTAATTAAAGCAAAAGATTTAGCGAATTTTGTTTTATTTTTGGGGCACAACAGTTGTACTTGATAAGCTCATACCAAACCCATCGATTTTAATTTTAATTTTGAATTGATTCTTATGATTTCGATGTTCATGTATATATATATGAATTAGAAAAGTAATGGTGAGTGGTGACCTTTATGTAATGTTTAGCTTGAGGAAGGAGAAGAAGCAGGTGTTATGTTAAAAATAATTATTTTTCAAAATCCCTTAATTAGTGCACTGACAATTAAAATTTACCTACCATTTAATGATGACGTTGGTCTAAGAAAAAATGATGACGTAGGGGTGTGCAATCGGTAAAATTGAATTGAACCGAACCGTAACGATATTTGGTATATCGGTCGATTCGGTATTTTGAAATCTCGTACCGTTTGTCAAACCGAAAGCTTAGGTTCGATTCAGTAAATTACCGATTCGGTACAGTTCAATTTGATTCGGTACAACAAAACCGAAAAATTATTGGGCCTATGAATTTCTGAAAAATTTGGGGGTATGATTTACTTTTTTTCCTATGGCTTCTTATCCTCTTTCTTTTCTCTTTTTTCTCTTCATTTTTTTATCAGCAGCAATTGAATCCACCCTTGTTTCTCCATTACAAGAAGATGGTGTGCTTACGTATATAAGATTAAACTTGAGTCGATCTATATTAATTTGATGTCACCAAATTTGTTTCTGATATTAATACAGGATAACAATATTTTATTACAATATTCCTCATAATTTAATTAGGTGTTATCCCAATCTTTATAGGGATAGGCTGAGCATCCGGTAAAAATCGAACTGAACTGGACTGAACATTCGGTCCAATTGGTTCGGTTCGGTTTGGTAAACCGACCGGTATTACCGAGCAAGGATCGGTTCTCAGACAAGAACCGTTTATCGAACCGAAATTTCGGTCCGGTTCTGGTTTGGTTCGGTCGATTTACCGAACCGTGCTCAGCCCTAGGGATAATAGCAAATTTAACTCACCGTTGTCTAGAAGAATTTTAGGATTATGGATGATGATACATTAATTAAGAAATAAATAAAACAATTTCTCTGTTGAAATTCTAGCCTATATATACAATGGTATGCCTATAAATTCATTCATCTTTTGCTGTAAGAAACTATTTCGGTTCAGAAATTTTAAACAGTCTTAAAGCATGAAGAGTTTCCTTCAATTTTTCATCCTTCTAATTCTTGTTCTAGTTAGTGGAGGTGAGAAAGGAGCTATGGCAAGAATTTGCAATGTTCAAATTGAGTTGGATACCAATGTATGTAATATAACGACATGCACTACATTATGCCAAAAAAACCATGGAACCGGTGCACAAGGTGATTGTACTGAAAGTGACGTTTGTACTTGTCATTATCGATGTTAACTGTAAACCATGTTATTAAACATGCGCCTAAAAACTTTAGGCAAAAATACATATATTTGAATGTACCAATTAATTTGAAATTGATCAATAAATACTTATTATTTCGCAAAAAAAAAAATTATATTATAGCATATTTGTTATATTATTAAAGCGATTAATCACATGCAATTATGTGATTCCATTTGACCTATAATTTGGTAATTGCCACAAAGCAAGTTTGAGCATTTGAATTTTGATAGCTAGTACTAGAATATTATTCTCGACAGACTTAAACCTTTGTGGTGTATTCTTTCAAAATTATAAAGGGAGTTGGTAAGTAAATATAACTAAATTCAGACAGTACACTTTTACAAGAGAAACATTGAAGCTTAATTAATAGATTATGATTTAAATCATGATTAGAGAGCGCATACGAGCATACATTTAAGTCTGGATTAGTCGTTTGTCTTCAATTAAAATCACAAAGAAATGTGTAAGGAGAACCTATATTAATTTTATAAGTAATTAATACACATACAAAAATTTATAACTGGTCAAACTCGTTTAATAATTTTAATATTTCATAATTAATTAGCAATATCCAATTTATGTCGTCTTTATAAAATAAATCAAAAATTGATTAATAATAAAAAAATGATTTTTAATATGCCCAGTGGGATGTCAAAGCAAGTTAGTGAGCAAACATCAACTTAATTGTCATTAATTTTCCAGTTTCATCCTTCATATATTCTTATGGTTAGTGGCAATTTACCCTCTATGATCGATATTCATAATGTTCAATTTACCTTATTTGATTTAAGAAAGAGTAATTTACCCCTGTGAAAAGTTTAAAAAGTTTAAAGAAACAATTTACCCCCTTCAGTCGGAAAGTGTAAATCACATGTCGAAATTGAGAGTGTGCATGAAAAGTGTTTTATAACATAGGGGGGTAACTTGTCACATTTATCATAACACGAAGAGTAAATTACCACATTTATCATAACAGATGGGGATAAACTGTCACATTATCATAACACGTGGGTAAAGTGCTACATATAAAAATATCAGGGAGGCGGTGTAAAACTTTAACACAATTACAAGAGATAAAATGCTCTTTTTCAAATTATAGAAAGTAAATATCACACGGTAAATTGCCATTAACTCTTTATTCTTACGTGTCCTTCCATGTTCATTATTCAACCATGATCATCTCGTAAATGCCAATAAAGTTTTATATTTGTTTATGTTAAATAATACTAGTTCTTAAAACTGTCAACTAAGAGCTTCCGTAGCATAGTGGTAGTGCGTTCGCTTCGTAAGCGAAAGGTCGCGAGTTCGATCCTCGCCGGGAGCTCTTAATTTAGTTTTGTTTTTGGCCCGGACATTCCTAATGATACAGCCTTGTCTTCATTTTAGTTTTAGCAACAATAAATTAGCAAAAATATAGTATCAATGAAAATTGCAGCAAATATTACATCTCCATAAATTTCAAACTCGACTAAATTATATTAGATATATCGAAAACAAGCACTATATATATATTAAGAGTTTTCGCATCGATCATCATGAGTTTGTCTACAATTTATAGTAACTCATCAAACAGTTTAACCAATGATTCGATTCAATTTACTTATGTATATATATATATCATGGTCAAGTAGCTAAGGTTGTATGTATATATATCCAACACAAAATCACAATGTGAGGTCCTATGATCATAGAAAATTAATCTTGCACCCAAATGATAATATTCATCAGTCTAATATAATTCCTTCAAATCATGCTTAGAATGTTGAGTGCATTATTTACGGTAGCTTTTTAGGGATATCAATGGTTAATATTAAATGTTACCATGACAAAGGTGGACTTTTAGCTCGATTTCTTCCCCTTTCTTGTCCAAATTCAGAATCTTGGAAGAACCTAGTCTGTGCACAACAAACGGTTATCGGGGTAATCCCGCCTCAAACCATCCGCTCAAGTCAATATGGAGTTTATTTAGAGAGATCAAGTAATGGTGCTGAAATGAAAAAAGGTAAGATAAAACTTACACTTTATCTGTATTTATAGTACTGATCGTAGTCCGAACAATTTTAATCATAATGATAATAGCTAAATTAAGAAGACCTTACATGTCATCAATGAGAAAAATGTTACACTGTTTATTATATAGTATTTATAATTAATATAAAATGATATGAAGGGCAGAAATTTTCACAATTCAAAACTCTTGGTTTTGCTCAATCCCAACAGTGCTATTCAGTGAAGGGAGAAGATTTGCAGTCATGCTAAAATGGAATGGCCTAATAGGCTGAGTAGAGGAATTTGATAACTGTGAACTTTGAAAATGCACTTGTTTCCGCGGGTCAAATTCCGAATCCATGGGAGCCATTTGAGGATACACAAGAACCTGATGTGATCCTGATGGAAATGACAGTGTTGATGGCAACGGAGCAAGGCTGAGACGACTTTGTAAATCTTCCGGTTGAGTCGTAAATTCATAGCTTCTTGGAGGGTGAGATAGGGTTATATTTGAAGGATCCCATCTCATAAATGAACCTTTATTTTGCTCTTCAATAGTTCTTGCCCAATTCTCCTGATCTCTATCAATGATCTTTAGGCCGCCTTGTTTGTCTTGAGAAAATATCGGATGTTGACTTTGGGTAAAGCTTCCTTGAGGCAATTGAAGTGGAGGCAATTCATCGATTTCATTCTTTGCAGCATTAAGTAGCCAATCAACCACTTTACTTGGCTGGTTAAGTCCTAACCGTTCTTGGAGATCGTATAATTGTATGGCAGTTGGTACTGATAGCCTTACACGCCGGTCCCTTATAAGGCCTCTCACAGTGCAGACTTTGCTGTGCCTGTCTTTGCCTCTGAATGCTCGTGAAACTCGCACGATACGAGGATCCTTCAACCTCGACCAAGATGTTGTGGAGGCATTGAAGATTTTGGCACTATCATTAATACTTGTGCTCATCTCTTGCCTTGTGGTAAATTCTGTTTTCCTTTTTCCCATAATTTGGCTACCTAAAGATGTATAGAAAAGAGGCCTGAATTTTACAAGGAAAATAAAATATAAGAGTACACCATATATAATAACCATAAGGATTACTTACACTAGTTCATTTGAAGCCACCATGTTTCTTGAATTCTTGAAAAGAGAAAACTTTTATTCAAACATCCAAATCAATTTGGTTTCTTAATTCAGTATGATGGTTTCAAAGAGGAAATACACTCAGATTCTATGTGATAAACTGGAAAAAGAAGATGCTGTTCTGGAACCAACCAACCATGTTTACGGAAAAAAGAGAGTAAAGAATGGTGCAAAGACGGCCACGTCTACCTCGTCTTAGGACAGAGATTAATGAATATATATATATATGCTAGTCAATATCTTATCATACACTCGTTATCGCCTAATACGTGTCGTGGACCATGCGTTAAATTGTAAACCTTTTGCTAACCTGTCACATTTGCTTAAGTAAGTGATGAGCATTGCTTACATAGAAGAAGAATATATTTGCCTCAATCTATAGCAAGAAGGGACCATTTTTTTTCTGAAGATTCAGAAAAGTTGGCCTTATATAATGCTTTATCGATAACTACTAAAGGCATAATGGCTGAATTTCTATCACATGGCCTCGATAGATGCACGCCTACACGACATTATCTTTGATGTTATCAGCAGCACAATTGCAACTGAAGTTTGTGTTTTTTCATAACTGTCAAAACTTACAACTCATCACTCATCAGCATATATATGTTTATAATCTGATTTACATCTTGTAGTTAATAATTTATTTAGGAATTATCTGATTACTATTGAGTAATTAATCAAGAAAACCTTTTACCTTATTCAATTACTTAAAGTTTGTATGAATAGACAACTTCATGATCAATAACGTCTTAACTTTACAATTATTCATCTTTTGTGTTCATCACATAACCATATATGAACTCATTTACGTCGACATTTCATTATTGAGTGTTTAAAACACTAACTGCTAGAACATTCATATTCCTCGTCATTTAATCACTATTCTATTCTGATATTCAAAGTGATTGTGACAAAGTGAGCCTTTTTTTTTTCTTGGAAATTAAAAGACAAAAAAGATTATTGCTCCATCAGTGAAAATAAAGGGACCACTTTTTCGAACATTATTATAGAAGGAACTTAATTTGCATGCTCCTTTTATATATCTTTATTCGATAAACATGCATGCAGGCAAGGCCAGTTTGAAATGTAAGGGTGATGTGCAGCATATGTGTACTTAAAGTTAGCATGTGAACTTATGTACTATTGAAATTGGTATAACAAAAACAATATCCTTTTCTTCTATTGAAAACACTACAACTAACCTCTAGCTAATCAAATTAATTTTGAGAATCATTAAGTATTTGTTCTGCTAACATTTTCGATCAGCCACCATTACGAGCTAACGTCGTACGAGAATTTCGTTAAATGTAATTTTTCAAACAGCAGGGGTGATTCTAGTAATTAAACTATACTTTAAGCGGAGAGTTAATGTAAATTACCTTTTTTCTTTGTTTCTAAGTCACAGCTGGTCCTTTTGGCTATAAATCAAAAACTTGACAGTCAGAAGTGGCAGATGAACAGTAGAAATAAGACACTTTTTCCTTACATTTGTTGGTATCCCTAAATAACTCCCATATTTTTGCTATCATATTTCATTTTTCAATGTATTGCAGCTAAAAAGAAAAGAAAAAGATTACTCCTATTAAAGGTGGTAATTATAAGATCATACAATGTAACGTATACCAACAGGTGATTGGTCTAGTGAAAATGACTAGGTACTACAAAATAGCGATTCCAAGTTCGAATCCTTGTTGGGAGAGGTTCTCACTTAATGTGTCTGACGCACCTCGAAAAGAATTAAGTCAGGTCAAACCAAAGAAAAAAATACAATGTAACGTATCATATGTATTATTGAAAAACTCTTAACATGTGGCACTAAAACACGTGTAGCGAGTGCATAAAATATTATTTGTTGCAAGATGTCAACCCACAAAACTCGACATTTGGTACCCCTAAAACATGAACTCCTTACGTGACGATTACACGTGTATAACCCAAAAAGTTAATGCTTCATTGTGTTTGAACTCAAAAGATAAATGATCAAATACAATATAAGTGGTTTTGTTATAGTAACCAGCAATAGTGCATGTTGTGTGTCTCAATGTCAAAACTCATAGAGAGCTTTACACCTACACATAACACATGCTGCTTTTGCTTTGCACTATTGTTTCTAATGCACAAAAACTTTTACTTATTTTGGTAGTTGCAGTGAGTAAAACAAAATGCAAAATGGTGCACTTTTACCCAATTAGGCTATAAAATGGGTTGTGAAACCTTCAGACACTACACAGAGCCATGAGCATGCGTGAATGCCAACTTTGGATGGACTAAAACCAAACACTTTGTCATCC
Organism: Penstemon davidsonii; assembly: GCA_034814905.1. Taxonomy (NCBI): domain Eukaryota; kingdom Viridiplantae; phylum Streptophyta; class Magnoliopsida; order Lamiales; family Plantaginaceae; genus Penstemon; species Penstemon davidsonii. The sequence goes on from JAYDYQ010002688.1 coordinate 15,871,264, forward strand.
ATGGAAAAAAGATTGAACGTTTAAAGTATTAATTTTTACTCCTAAAAGCATAGGTAGATTCTTTATCCTCGACGGTGGCGGAACACATTATTTTTTGCAATCCGAACACCCATATAAATTTGTGTCGACTCAGTTTCGTTGTTTCGCAAAACTAAACCAACATCTATCCAAACAATGTTCGGGTCCATCAACTCATCTATCCAAATCTATTAATTTGTATAAACATATAAAAAAACATTAATTTGATGCGTTAGTTTTTACTATGTAATAGATCATTTGTTTAACATTTAGCACCTTCCTTCAAACCCCAACATTCAAATTGTATTTCAAAGGTTCTGTCGAAGCCAGACTAACTAACTTTTCGAAACATAAACCAAACGAAACCGAGCAAACATTGGTCCATGTGAACTCGAGGGATTAGAGGAACACTCACAACTGCATGTTCATTATTCGGAGTCGCATTTTACTGGTTAGGTGCTGAAACTTTCTAGTCCAACCTCAACTCAATTGAAAAAGAAAAGTATTTGAAACCAATGAAATTAATTTAATACTTTGATATGTAATTAGTAATTTATAGTTTTATAGACCGTTTCTTATGATTCTAATCAAGAGATTCATAGTTGTTGGATATGAAACCACCATGAGACAAAATCTTGATGTTTAGCACATTAAATTGAGGGATCAAAGGTATGTTTATACGCAGCTACCTGGTCGAGTGTGTAATGCAGCACATTGCATATATAAGAAAGTAGGCCTGACCTGACCCGACCCGAACATTTTCCTAGACACAATCAACGTAGGCCAGGTCCAAACTCAATCGACAGCCTCAGGGTCTGGGCAAGTCTAGGTCTGGGCAGGTCTAGACCCTCGAGGCATGAAAGAACCATTTTCTACGGAATTCCAAAACTACCAATCACCCGGCCTAATTCTTGATGGCCCACCAACTAATCAATCATATTTATGAAGCCTTAATCACTCAACACAAGACAGGTTCGAATAGGGCTGACAAAATTCGAAGATCGGCATTTTCTCGCAATATAAGGTTGATCGAGTTCTGGCTCAGTACAACTGTTGCTTATCCAATTACCTCCACATCTTTTGGAACAAACAAACATGACAAATATTATTTTGAGTAGAGAACAAATTCAAGTACTCTGGTTTTCTTCTATCTTTCACATGGCTTCTTTCTGAACACACTAACATGTTACATAATTGATAGACTTAGGATTTGATGTTGCAGCTACCATCCAATAAAATGGTAAAAACATATATATACATGAAACTTTGAAGACTGTTATTTCGTATTAATTACTGCATGGGCAGACTTCACTGATTAAAACTCACACATTGTCTCACATTCAAATTAATAAACAAAAAGTTCCTCAACAAGAAGTTTCCACCTAAGTAAAACAGAAATATATTCAACTTTTAAAGGAAACTTTAGTACAACTAAAACAAATGTACTGGCAACTACATTCTCATCAATCCCCAAAGAAATTTGGTCCGCTTCAGGGCATACGTTGAAGATAAACTTGATATAATGACTAAGAATAATTTTCTATAGAATTTTATTTGATATTTGTATGGACCTATCGAGAATGTATCACTCTATAATTGTGTATATGAAGAAATATCTATAGTTACCTATTAGAATTATCTAAATAAAATTTTGAGAATCTAGAACAATGTACACACAAACCATGGAAACCTTCATGCATAACTTGAGCTAGTTTATTGGGTTAAACTTAATTGGTAGAGTATTGTTGGGACAATTATTGGTCGTAATGCGTCATATGCTGGTTTAGTTGTGTCGGACACATGGTCCGAGCGTGACTTTAAGATAGATCTTAATTTTCAGATTAATTTGAATTAAATATTGATTAATTTTATTTGAGTTTTAGTTTAAGCATAGATATTTAGTTTACAGTCATGAAGAGTATGATTGTGCAAACAGTTCGATAAATCGATCGAATCATACCGAAATTGAAGCTAATTACCAAACCTTATTCCTTAACGATTACAGTATTAGCAGTCGTTTTACGAAATGAACCCATAATACCGATTTTAGGATCTAAAGACATACAAGAAGAATTAACTGGGGCATGGAGTGCCAATATTTGGGATCACCTTAAAAATAAGATTTAATATATAACTTGTTTCAATGAGTTTAGGTCAAATTACAAATTTGAAAGAATAATTTACAAAGGAAATTTACAAAAAAGGACTCAAAACTACACTTTTTGGTTTTTCTTGGTCAAGCTACGAATCGTTATGTTTATCAAACGATACAATTTCCGAAATTACCTAACTAGTCTAGGTACCAAAAATTGGTACGACTCAATTCGATTTTACTGACATATACCCCTAAAATTGAGGTGTCCCTTTTCTAACATAGTTGCGAGAGCATAATGATATTAATTTTATATTGTACATATTTATTGTTTTGACAAGTAAAAATTAACCCTATTAACGTAATCTAATTATATAATTGTATCCAAAATACTTGTAACATTTGATTTTTTTTAAAAAGGGTTTAGAATTAACCATTAATTTAAAAGCATATTACTACTGAATTTTAAGAAATAATTAAGTTGATTTGTTATTTTATCTATTTATAACAAATATATTAGAGATAAACCACATAAACACATATAAAATACTTTCACAATTTTAAAGTAATAAAATAAATTTTAATAATGATTTTTTTTTTGTAGAACAGTGCCCCGAGTTAAAATTTCGCCTAGGACCTCCTAATATGTCGGGCCAGCCATGAGCACAACATTCAAATAATTCATATTTCATGAGATATACGAGCTTCAAGAGCCTTAATTAAATTCAAACTTCAGAAGACGGGGGAGAGCCTGTAGGCACTTCTTCAAGTGAACAATACTTAAAACAATAATGCAGCACTAACGTCGACCAACATCCCTTGAAGGCACAATACATTATTACGAAAAGAACTTGATACAAGAGTACACTTCATGTCATAAACATTCTTGTCTCAATTAAGATATGTCAAGCATGTAGAACAGATGTGAAGATGGTAAATACAAAAATTAAGAAAAAACCAGGAGCAAGAAAAATGCTGCGGGTTGAAACTAAGTGGATCTTTAATCTTCATCAATGGGAATGGTAAACAGCGATTAACCATCACAGCTCACAAGCCTGTTACAGAGAGAATATGAGACTCAAAGACACGTTCAAAAGTAAACCAGATACATAGTAGTAAGCATTGCAAAGTAAAATGTAACTACTACTGAGGCATAATGGCTCACCCAAAAGAAAGTAAAATAGAGTAAATATTTACAAAATTTCGGCCCTCAAAATTTAATTTCATCGATCAAGTCCTTGAGTTCGCAGAGAAAAATTAAGGAGTAATCAGTAAATACTGAACCTAGGTCAATTTAACCCATTGATTAGATTTGAAGGATGACATTACATCAGAAGCGCAACATCACCAGTAAGCACCCAACCTCAAATTCAGAGCACTAGCTCAGTTATGACATTAGTTTAACTTGCAAGCACAGCATGATCTTCAAGCATATATGCCTAAGACAGAAAATGCACCTACAAAACCATCCCCAATCCAAATATATTCTATTAACAATCTACACGATTGGATTTCTAGTACTCAAGTTCAAATCCCCAAAGATCCCTCAATAGCTAACAGCTCCAAAGACCCATTGCTAACAGCTCCAAAGACCCATGGCATCTCCAACAAAAGCATGAAACTCCAAGTAATGCCATTATTAATTGTTTTTCACATTACATAAAGTGATAAGAGGCATAGTTTCAAATTTTAAGTACATCAAATGACTTAGGAGTAGCTTTAGAACACAAATTCAAATAAAATCCTACAGAACAATGGTCAGAGTTTATGATGTAAGAGACCATCAGTCAAGAAATTGTACAATGTCTGGACATGTTTTTGTAAATTTTGCATACATTTCCATATGACTTCAGTTATTTTGATCTAACCTTATGCCTGCATTAACCCAAACATTAGTTACTACAGATTCATCCCTCCACATATCCCCTTAAGCGTTGAAATGTCCTACAGCATTTAAATCACTTAATCGGGTTTTCATTAATAAAACCATAATGTCAAGAACAACTTAAGAAATAGCAGCATTTCCATTATTTTTATAATATCTCCCACATATTTAATTATATTTAATTTCAGTAAAAAAAAAATATTTTTCTTGGTTAGAAAGTGACTTGCATGGGTATATGAAAAACTAATTTGGTATAAGAAGGAGAAGGTCTAGATCAACCATGGATCAACATTCCGATACGTTTCCACCGAAAAGTTACTGTTTCTAAGTCGACCAAAACAAATATATGGTGTAGTTTCTGCTTCAACATATTTCTTTAGTTTACATTTTTCCAAATATTTCCCAAAAAAATATCGAAAAGCTTCAGAAAAGTTTCTTTTGAACTTTAATCTATGAGATCAACCCAACCTCCAGATAGCCACGTAGTTATATAAGTAAAGGAAATATGTTTTAGCCAAATGGGGCACCTGTTAAGGTTCAGGAAGAATAGAAATTAAGCAGGTTCCGGACTTGGCTCAAATCCTTTCAAGTACCCAACTTGTTGGCAATTCCAACTTTAAATTGGTTTTATAAAAGTACATAAGTTCAGATCTTAAGAAGCATAATGAATCTGGAAAGTCCAAACTGATCTGCATGATACTCTCAGTTCCATTCCAGGGGCAAACTAGGGCACAGGAACAACATCCTCCAAGATTTGTTCCTCAGAAACATGTCTATACCTTTTTTTTTTCAACCTGTGATACCATAGCCAATAAATTTGATTGATGTTCCTCAAAATGCAGCACCGTGAGCATAGATGTAACAAGCAATAAATAAGCACAAAATAGGAATCGCATTGAGAGCTAAGTAGCTAACTCAAATCAATGTCTATTGGAGCTTTTGATGTTAAAATTTAGAGCTCAGAAATCTATTGTAAATTTAGAAAGAGAATGTAAGATAGCTTGAATCCAATTATCAAGTTCTGATATTTATTGACTTAATCAATGCAAGGAGAAGAGCGATGTGAAATGTTACAAAAGTCTTTCTCAACTAATGAATCAAAAATCATTGACATATTTCTCACTAAACACAATCCAAAATCCACATAATGAGTTATAAACCTCACAGTTCAAAAACGGTAGAGGTATCTGCTTTGTCTTTATCTGTGTACGTCCAAAGTTTGATTAATCTGCTAACTTTACTTTCAGAGGTAAAAACGTCATACTGGCAGACTGGCATTCTTACCAGAGATAAAACCACACATGAGAAGAAAAGGAAATACATACATTAACTTGTATCCAAATGAATCAATCATTCCATCCAACCTACCAATTGCAAAATTCGAACCCTATTTTTCAATCCAAATAAATAAATCAATAAAAATAAAGAACCATACCCGATCTATCATTTTTGATATCCGCCACCGATTGCATCCATATCCTCGACAATCATCGCAGTCAAATACGGCCTGGGGAAATCAATTGGTTCGAAAGTTTTCTCCTTCATCATCTTCTCCACATCAGCCTTCTTCAAAATAGTACGTTTTATAGGGGGTCGATTACGGCGCTGGTCGCGAGAATAGTACTTGATGCCGTAAACGGTCTCGGGGAGTGAGTTCGGCACGATGGCTTTTTCTGGTGGTGTGGCGGGGCAGAAGATTCGATATTCCGTCGCTTTCGGAACGGCATGGAGATATTCGGGATGGGAAACGGGACCCGTGTATTCCCATGGTTTCTTAATGTAGCGACGGAGGGTTTGAATTAGGGATTTCGCAGCCGATGCCATTGCGAAATTGGGGGTTTTCTTTCTTCAGTGTGAGCTCTGTTAGTTTAGATGTTAAAAAGGGGCTTAATCCCACTTTGCACCCTATAAATAGGAACATTTTCCACTTTGCACCCTACAAAAAAATTTATTCCACTTTGAACCCTACAAACCACTATTTCATTTCAGATTGCACCCTCAACCATTTTCAGCCCATTTAAGTCACCTGGGTAAGGGTAAATCCGTCCAATCACATTATTAACCACCCCAATTTCCCTTCAAAAACAATATATGGGCAAAATTGACATATCACCATAATAACTTTAAAAAAAGGCTAAAAAATAGAAAACAAGTTTTATGGGTACCATATTCTCAATTTCTCCTCTTTCTTCTTCAAATCCAGTCCAGTGCCGTCTTTTTCTTATTTATGTTTGAAGAAAAATGTGTTGGGTGGTAAGAAAAGAGAATGAATTGTGTTTACCATATTCTCAATTTCTCATCTTATTTACGTTTGATTCTCATTTTCGTTAACAACTCTATTATACTTGTTTGTAGAATTAGTAATTAGGGATAATTAGGAATAACTACATGTACATCCTCATAATTACTCTAGGTTCGTTTCAATAATTATATGTAAAGTGAAAAAGAAAAAGGCGGCACTGGAATCGACTTGAAGAAGAAAGATGAGAAATTGAGTAAACCCTAAGTCCCCGTAAGACTTGTTTTCTATTTTTCAGTTTTTTTTAAGTTATTATGGAGATATGTCAATTTTGCCCATATATTGTTTTTTGGGTGGAAATTGGGGTGGTTAATAATATGCATGGACGAATTTACCCTTACTCCGGCAACTAAAATGGGCTGAAAATGGTTGAGGGTGCAATCTGAAATGAAATAGTGGTTTGTAGGGTGCAAAGTGGGATAAGTTTTTTTGTAGGGTGCAAAGTGAAAAATGCTCCTATTTATAGGGTGTAAAGTGGGATTAAGCCTTAAAAAGGTGGAAGGAAAGAATACGAAAACATGAGGTGTAAACATTTTTGAGAGAATTGCATTTTTGGTACATAGCTATAGGTCAATTATCACTTTTGGTATATAGCTTTATGTGTCCAACACATTTGGTACATAGCTTTAACAAATTGTGACACATTTGGTACAACCGTTAAAAATTGCCGTTAAGGGGTGACGTGGCAGTTAAGTCTAATTGCAAAGTTGATGCCATTACTTATGTTGACTGATAATTTTATCCCATAACATTTCAGATACCAAAAAAGCCCCACATCTCCAACTTTAGTGACGATTTTAGTCCACATTGTTGCCAAATTTCAAAATTGACTCGAATAAGACCATGTGCGGACCAATTTGAAAATTTGACTTATTTTATTTAAATAACTAATTTGATTTATAAATAATATTAATAATTTAAATAATAATTTAACATAATTATCACCAAAATTAAGAAAACATATTCATTTAAAATATAAAATTTATATAATAGTATTAATATATTTAATATTTATTAAAATAATAAATTATATAATTAAAATCTATTTAATATTTATTAAAATAATAAATAATTATAATTTAAAAAAAAATTCCCAACCCCACCCACCCCTCCCCCTACCCCAATTCCCAGGCTGCCGGCGGCCTGGGAATCGGGGTAGGGGGCGGCCTGAGAATCGGGGTAGGGGAGGAGGGATGGGGAGGTGGTGGGTGGGTTGGGTGGGGTGGGGAATTTTTTTATAATTATAATTATTTATTATTTTAATAAATATTAAATAGTTTTTAATTATGTAATTTATTATTTTAATAAATATTAAATAGATTAATGCTATTATATAAATTTTATATTTAAAAAGAATATGTTTTCTTAATTTTGGTGATATTTATGTTAAAGTATTATTTAATTTATTAATATTGTTTATATATTAAATTAGTTATTTAAATAAAATAAGTAAAATTTCAAATTGGTCCGCACGTGGTCTTATTCGAGTCAATTTTGAAATTTGGCAACAATGTGGACTAAAATCGTCACTAAATTTGGAGATGTGGGGCTTTTTTGGTAACCTGAAATGTTATGGGGTAAAATTATCAATCAATATAAATAATGGCATCAACTTTGCAATTAGACTTAACTGCCACGTCACCCCTTAATGGCAATTTTTAACGGTTGTACCAAATGTGTCACAATTTGTTAAAGCTTTGTACCAAATGTGTTGGACACGTAAAGCTATGTACCAAAAGTGGGAATGGACCTATAACTCTGTACCAAAAATGCAATTCTCTCAAACATTTTTGGAGTAAATTTTTGGGCTAATTTCACTTTCTCCTCGTCTTAAAAAAAGTTTCACTTTCTCCCTTGTATTATTAATATCCTTGGCTTATCTTTCTACAATTTACTTATTCACTTATCGTACAATTTAATCTTTCATTTACCTCTGGAGTTAAGGTTTTAAAATGTTACCCTTGGCCTATGTTGCAAAAGAAATAACTAGCTTTTTAGTTTTCAAATCAATATTACCCTTTCATTCGTTTTTTTTAAGAGGTTCAAAACTCCATTTATTTGTACGAAGTCTTGATCATTTAAGCTATATACAAATTAATATTTAAAGAAAATAATAGGATTTCGTGCATAGGGCCGGGCATACTAGTATGAAATTATTCTAATATTTTTATAAATCGAATTTTGTTAAGGTTGAACTTAGTTAAGTTCACATTCAACTCATAAAATAAATACGGCTCGATGCAAATAAAATAGAATTGAGCCGTTGAACCTCGGACAAGGTCGATTCAATTGATAGGGATAATATCTAGTATGAATCGAATTTGACTATTTGAAGACTGAATAATTCGGGAAAAATACACGATACTTCCCTGTGTTATGGGAAATCTGTACAAAACTTCCCTGTAAAATTTTTATTACACCAAATCCCCTTGTATTTTAAGAAACTCTACACAAAATCCCCTTGTATTTTAAGAAACTCTACACAAAATCCCCGATGCGTCCGCTTCCGTCATTTTTTTATAGGATTGTACACAACCTTGTACTTTTTAACTTTTGCACAACATCCCACCGTACATTTAAATTTTTACACATGATCCTCATGTTCTTTTTTGTTTTTAGCACAAAATTCCTTTGTAACATACAATATTTTTTAAAATCTAAGGATAATTTAGCTTTATCAACTAAAATTTAATAGCGTAATACAACTAACGAGGTAAGGGGAGAGTGTGCAGAGTTTTTAAAAATATAAGGATATCTGAAGCAATAATATATTTACGGGGGAGTATTGCGTAGGTTCACACAACACAGGGGGAGTATCGTGCATTTTTCCCGAATAATCCCGAGAGAGACGAGTGATTTTTAAAATTGGCCTTTTGTAAAGTTTAATTTGCAAAAATGGCCTTTGAGGGGCTTTTTACTGTAGAAGTGATATCTGCAATAGTTCCTTCTATTTCTTTATTTCTCATTTTAGTACCCTGAGTTTTAATATCAATGATTTTTCCAATTGCAGGCATAATTTTTCTTATTTGTCTAATTGTACCCATAGAGTGTATTAAAGATTTCTCTGAATTCGTTAATTTTGAGTGTTATGAAGTATGATATGTCGTCATTATTTCTTCGTTTCGACTTTCTTTTTAGATGATCTATTTCTCGTGATAAGGTATCTAACATTCTGGACCTATTTTTTGACATAGGCATATATTTGCAGTATTGTCTAATAGCTTCTAATATTTCTAAATATAGGAAAGTATCTTGTTCAGTAGTATAAGTTTTATACCTACGTTTTTTCTTAGGTGGTTCACTGTTTTCTCCTATTTCTAATATATTTTCTAGTTGTTTGCTAAAATCCTTAAAAGGACTAGTTATTTCGATATCGGAGAAATCGAAGTCTAAAAGACTTTGATAGTTTTCAGTGCAAACTAAGTTGCATATATTTAAATCGTCTATATTTAAGTCGTCACCGTGCTCTGATACCAGAGCCAACATAGCGCTTTCTGGTGCGTTTTCTGGTGCGGAAGCACAGTCATTATTTGGACTGGTATAATTATATTTATATTCATCGGAGGATAATTCAAATCCTGTCATTTATGCAGCTCGTATTATTCTTAATTGATTTCGTTTTTTGAGATAGTAATCTCGTGTATTTTCAAAGAATGTCTTTTCATACGTTCCATTTATAAGAGTTTCGCATAATTCTTTATAAAAAATATACTGGGAGTCTATCCATTCGTAATATGAATTATTTTTATAAAGAAGTATTTTTCTAGGTGGCATTTATAGAATGATATCTATAATATAGAATGTAATAGTATTCTTTTCTTTCTTTAAAATCTTGTATATGAGGATAATCTTCTGAAAGTTTTTTATAAAATTTATAAGAAGATTCTATGTATGCATAAGTATTCCAATTCTTATAGTTTTTCTTGAACATATTGAGTTAAACTATTTATTTGTTTATTTAGAGTTTTTATGCCTTCTTCTGTTTCTTTAGAATCATTTTTTATTGGTATAAAAGCTGTTGGTCTTTCTATTCTCATGGATGTTCTTTGAGGTTCGATGGGTTGTTTTTTAGGGACAAATTTAATTTGAGCAAAGTCTTTGAATAGAGAATCCATGTTAATTTTATCTTCAGTTTTATAGTCTATACTATGATGACTATTACTAATAGCGTATCCTACAGCATATGTCATAGAGAAAGGGTAATCTCCTTGTTCCATTAAATCTTTTCTAGAGAATTTATATAAAAGAGATATAGATTGGCTTAAGTTTTTGGTTACTAGGGGTATCCCGTATTGTATCGAAATATTAAACATAAGTTTTGTTGCTTTTAGATTTCCTTCAATTACTCCTAGGATTTTATCCTGAGTGTCTCTTATCCTATCGTCTATAACCCAGAATTTAACTGGTGATTCTATTCCTTCGGCAAAGGTTGATTTTATCAACACTTGTATAGTTGAAATATGTATGTATCCAAATTCGCTTGGTGACTTATTAAGTGAACGTATTTTTTGAAGAATATGATTCTCATTTATTAATGGTAAGGAAAGTTTTCCTTGGGCTTCAGTTATTTCTATTGGGGTTTCCTGTATAAATTTTCCAAAATATATTAAATTTTTTCGTTGAAACATATTATGAAAGAATGAAGGTTTCCTAATACCTTGTCCATCATTTATATTTAACTCCTTTTGTCTTATTTTACTTATTGTTTTAGGACTTATAACTATATCTTGGGAAAAACTCCCATATGCTTCAGAAACTTCTTTTGATTCTAATTGTTCTATCTCGTTAGAGATGTTTTCAATATTTTTTATTTCTAAGGTGTTCATATTTGAGATCTAAGTTGAGATTCAGAAAGTTTTATTCGTGGTATTCTTCGAACTGTATTTTGAAAAGTAATATCTATATGTTCTTGAGTAAGAACGAAGCTTTTTAAAGAATCTAGGAAATCCATTCCTAAAATTATCTCATATGGGGATTCATTATCTATATAGATTCGTGTACAAAGAGTAAGATTATTTTCTAATGTTATTTCTATCTTTCCTGTTTTTTCTATAGTTATTTCTTTTCCATTATATTTTACATATGTTTCAGCACTGGTTTTTCTTATATCTGTAGCTAGGTTTTCATGAACGTGAGACCATGTTGCTCCTGTATCTATAAGAATGGGTATCAAGTTATTTTTCATTATTCCTATTAAATGATATTGAAGAGATCTAGTGTTGAATGATGTGTTTACTTGTATATGTTGATATTCATGCAAATCATTCATTGTAAATAGATATTTAAAAATGTTTAAGATGTATGATGATATATGAAAATGTATGAAAGTATATAAGTATGTACCTGTTACAGAAGGTTACTCTGCAGAACTGGTTAGGTTCTAAGGTGGAGATGAGGTATGCTAACTCTCAATAGCACGATCAACATTCCGGAAGAGCAAAACTTTCATAAGAAAGATAAAGTTGAAAACTTATTTTATTCACTCTTGCTCTAATGTTTACATATGATCTCTTTATATAGGCAGAGATCTTTGATTGAAAATGAAGAGAAATACTATTACATAAAAGTGTCTGGAAGAAAGGAGTGGTTCTCCTTTTGCCGACGTTTTTCTCGTAGGACCTACATCTTTTCTGACGTGTTTTCCTCTATTATTGGTGATGAGCTGTTGCTTTCTTCATCACTTATTTCGTAAGCGTCCTTGTATTCTTTATCGTCACTGCTGACGTCTTTTTTCTTGCAGTATTTGCAATTGTGTACCTCCAAGTTTTTCATTTCTTCATGTAGAACCCTTTTTGTTTTTTCTGCCAAGGTAGAGAGCTGAAAATCTTCCACCTTGAGTATCTTCTCATGATGTTCGTAGATGTATTCCCAATGGGTTTCCCGGAGTGGTCTCTGAGACATTCCATATATCAGATGATTTTTTCCTTTGAGATTTATTCTAAAGGATTTTACTTGATATAAATCATGGATAATATTATGGATCTGTATAAGTTGCCAGGCCACTGCTTCTTCTTGCTGGTCAGTATTCATTTTTTCTACTACTTCTATTGCTGGGTATTCTCCATTACTTGTAACAAGTTTAATTATTCCAAAACTTGGAGTAATTCCTTCTTCAAACGTTGGGTATGTGAGATGGCACTTAACTACCACTTCTTTTTGTCCGTTTTTGCCAACATTTGTAAAGTATTCTGAGATGATTTTTCTGATATTTCCTGGGAATTTCTGAAGCATTGTTGTATTTTGTAGATACATGATGTCTACTAGCCCATATAAGAAAAACTGGTATGCCAATATAGGGTCTATTCCTTCGACTAGAATGGCTTTTGGGCCGTATCTATTTACTGGATAGAACCTTTTTTCTCTGTCTGTGGCTGGATTGTACTCTTCTAATTTTTTCAAGAGTTCTTCGAACTTTTCCTTTTTCAGTGTATTCTGCTCTTCATATTCTTTATCCTTTTCTTCCTTTGTAGGGATGTTATCAAGAGGGTTTTTTGTTGATGGAATTTTTCCGAAGACAACTTTGGATGTTGTTGGTTTGTCAGTATGCATAAGGGCTTGTTTATAGTGACTAAGTTCGTATTGTGTTAAGGCAGCTTTTGCTTCTTCGAGTGTTTTGAAGGATTGATGTATGCTTCCTTTTGTAATAAATGGGGCCATTTTACTCCATTCATCGTATATTCCTTTCATTGGTCCATTGAACATGGTGTACCATTTCTTTTTGTTTGCAGTTTCGACTTGTTTTTTCTCAGGAGGTATTTTTGGCATTGGTGTTTGGTACTGAATTGGTTTATCATTTTTCGTAAGAGGTGGTGGTGATGGAAGATTTGTTGTTTTTGTGTTTGTGGGTAATGGATCCACCACGTTTTGGCTGCTAAACTCTTATGGAAAGGGTATTTTTAGTGTAGTGCAAAGTGTTTGGAGGCTAGATTCTAGTTCGTGTACCTTTCTAGCTGTTGCGGCTGCTGTTTCCGAAATGTATTTTTCTTTAGCTGCTGTGAAGTTTTGGATTTCTTTTCGAGCAAGTTGTTCTGTTTTCTTTTGCTCATTTTTGATGTCTTGTATCTGTTTACAGAAAATAGATATCATTGCTTCCATTCTCTTGTCAGGGTATCTGCAAGTACGTTGTCTTTTCCTGCGAGGTGTACGATATGAAAATTGTATCTTGTTAGCTCCAATTGCCAACGTATCAGTCTTCCTTGATTTGAACTATCTGCAATTTTTGTTTTACAGAAATATGTTAAATATTTAGAATCTGTGCGGACTTCGAATTCTCGTGGTAGCAATTCGATCTTCCATTTTTTCAAAGCATTATATAATGCTAGTGTTTCTTTTTCATGAACTGTATAGTTCATTTGACATTGTGTAAAGGTGCCTGATACATATTTGCATAGGCGTATATATTTTTGTGCTTTTGTTGAAAGCGTATTTTTATGTCCATTGGACATATGTGGGAGAGTATTGTACTCTATAGCCGGTATTGCTAGCATAACGGCAGCCCACGTATCTTTTGATGCATCCGTTTCAAGAATAATAAAATCATTCTCTTGCGGATTGTATAGTTGGGGTAGGTTTTGACACCGTCCCTTAATAGTTTTCACCATTAGTGTATCTGCTTCAGTCCAAGTCCATTGAACTTTGGTAGAAAGTTTTTTCTGAAGCGTTTTTCTTTGTAAAGCAAGATCTTTAAGATAGCCTTGATCAGAAATATAGTTTAGGCATCCTAAAAATCTTTGTATTTGTTTTCGATCTTCTAGTTGATCTGGAAAAGTATTTAATTTTTCTAAAACATTTGGTTGAATAACCATGTTTCCTTCTGAATCAAAAGTATTTCCAAGAAAATCAATTTTATTTTTACAAAGCTGAGCTTTTCTTTTTGAAAGGACTAAACCTTTTTCTTTGCATCTTATTAAGACAATTTTTAGTTTTTTCAAATGATCTCCTCTATCTTGATTACTAAAGATGATAATATCATCGATGTAAGCAAGACATATATTTTCTAAACCTTCAAGGTTTTTATCCATGAATCTTTGATAGATTCCTGGTGCTTGTTTAAGGCCAAAAGGCAAAACATTCCATTGAAAATGTTTTTGAGGTGGACATGTAAAAGCAGTTAATGGTTTGGTATTCTCATGTAACCTAATCTGCCAATAGCCAGATTTAGCATCTAGAGTACTAAACCATTTCTGTCCTTTTAATTTTGTTTTTATGAAGTCAATTCTTGGGAGCTTATAGGCATCACCAATGGTTGCTTCATTCATTTTTTTGTAATTTATAACCATTCTTCTTTGGCCACGTTTAATTTCATTGTGATTTTCAACGTAAAAAGCAGGTGCTGCATGTGGTGAATGACTTTCAGAAATAATTCCTTTTTCCAAAAGTTTTGAACATTCTTCTTTAAATTCGTTTATATCCCTTTGAGAATAAGGAATATTATTTTTCACATTTACTTCTTGTGAATGATCCTTTAGTTTTATTTCTACTAACATGGTGTTAGTATTTTTAAAATCTAAGGGATTTTCACTGGAAGTGGATTCAAGTATTTCATCAATTTCTTTATCCAAGTTGGATGTATAAAGAGTAATCTGATAGACTAGTTCTGAAATTTTTTCTATCAGTTTTTTGGTATTCAAATCTTTTTCTATTGGAATAGAAATTTGTTGTTTTCTTTGTTTATACTTACTTCGAAAAGGTATAGTAAGTGATATGGTGGAAATATTTTGCACAAATGGTGCGTGTAGCTTTAGGAAATTATTGCCTAAAATAAAAGGTAAACCTGTTTTGTGTTTATAAATGGTTGGGGCTGTAAAAGCAAAGTTCTGTATAAAAATAGTTTGCATTTTCACTACTTCCCAAATGTAGTAATGAGATGCATTTGCAATCATAACCCGTATGGGCGTTTTTAATCGCTCCCATTTGAAACAGTTTAACTTTGGCGAAGCAAGGCAGAGACTTGCTCCAGTATCAATTAAAGCATATATATAAGTATCATTGATACGTATTTTTATGAAGGTAGAATTCTGACTAGGCATCACTATTAGGATATTCTATCTCCTCATCTTCATCAGTTTCTGATATTAATTCGTACCAATCTGTATCTGATTCATAATCAGAATCTTCTATTGGTTCTAATTCTTGTGTATAGGCAAACTGTAAAAGTCTAACCTGATGTTCTTTCTTATTTTGTTTCTTTGGGCACTCATTAGCATAGTGACCTTCTTCTTTACATAACCAACATGTACATTTCTTTTTTCCTTCAGGGCAGTATTTATTTCTTTTATTGTTCTCCTTTTTATAGAATGGTTTTTTTCTAAAAAACCTGTGTTTATTTTTCTTAAAGTAAGGTTTATTTCCTTTTATCCAATGTCTATTTCGTTTTCTCCATATTTTCTTGTTATGCTTTTTCCTATATTCCTTTCTACAACCATATTGCTGAGGAAGGTAGTCTTCTGTACAACAGAGTTTGGTTAATGGTTTCATAGCTATAGATCGTTTCTTTTGTATACATTGTTCCGTTGTATATTTTCGAACTATGGTTCTAGCAGCTCCTATAGTTCTATGTGTTTCTGGAACTTCTTCCTTATATTTTTTCTGACATTCTACTCCTATGGGGTAAGGTAATTTAGCAAAGAATATATCTATAAATGGGGATTGTTCCGGTATAGGTATTTTAGTTAGATGTTCAATAAACTCACAGTAATAGTTTTCAAAATAGCACATATTACATATAGCCATATTATGCAAATGTCGTTTTGATTCTTCCGTTTCATGTAATCCCATAAAGGTATTTTCTATTTGTAAATCTCCTATAAAATATGCATATATTGCCTTTGCAATTTTCTTGAACATGTGTAACTGTGTATCAGCATTGAAATTAGTTTGTACATCTTCATTCGTATAGTTTTGCAACATTCTTAAAACATTTCCAGTAGTTTTATGTAAAACGAATGTAAATATATCGAGAACAGAAGAGTTAGAGAACTCATCTGTTGTTTGTATAATCAGACCTATCTGGTTAGTCCAGTAAGTAAGCATTTCTTTTTCATTATCTACACAATCTAAATTAAGAATGTTCTCTTGGTTCATATTTCCATGTATTGGTTGCCATTTTGCAGGAACCTTTTTCCATGGGTTTCTACTTCCTGGTCTACTTGGTATATAGCCTTGACTAAAAGGATAAAAATTTGATCCTAAAGCTGGTATATCTCCTGCATCAGCTCTATGTGGTGCAGAATATCCGTATCTATTTCTCTGATTACTAGATTCTGGTTGATCTTCTGTTTTTGGATTTCTAATATCTTCCATTCCTACGTATTCTTCATCTGTTTCAGATGGTGTATATTCAAAGATAACATCTTCATTCTCTTGATGTTGTATAGGATAAGCTTCTTCTATATCTATGTTTGAAGTAGTTTCTTTATTCATTAAGCTTAGCGAACTTAACATATGTCTAAGTTCTTCTAAAGTTTCTTCTATGGTTTTCGCCATATATATTCTAGTTTGTTAGGCATCTTAAACCCTTTTCTTGAGGATATTCTAAAATATTTTTCTAGATCTTGTTCAGTTAATCCCCGTGTTTGCTCTTTTTGATAGATTATCATTTCAAGATTTTCTATGGTCTTTTTCAGATTTTCTAAAGCATTTTCTTCCTTTGGTACTAATTCTAAGTTGTTTATTTGTTCTTTCAATTTATTTATTTCATAATTATTAGCATGTTTTTTATTATTATTTAATTGCGGATGAAAAGTGTGAAATAAATTATTTACTTGTTCTAAAACCTTTTGAAGGTTTCGTATATCATCTGTTAATCTATCGATCTTTTCTTCTAATTTCATAGTTTATTTCCTATATAAACTTGTATCTATTTTTCTTTTTAGACTGTCAGGGGGCTTCTTATGCAAATAGGGTTTATTTGGGAATATTGCACAAGGTCATTTTTACAATTTTGGTTTTTGGAAAGGTCATTCTTCACAATTACTCAAATCTGTTGAGTAATTGTGAAGAATGACCTTTCCAAAAACCAAAATTTTAAAAATGACCTTGTGCAAATATTCCCAAATAAACCCTATTTGCAAAATAAGTCCCTTGACAGTTCAAAAAGAAAGAACAGATCAATAAATTATTCAAATGGGAATGACCGAAGAACTAGCCGATTTACAAAAACAATTAATAGATATAACTAAAGAAATTGCTGATTTAAAAGAACAATTACTTAAGATAAATAAAATATTAAAAGAGGAAGATATTTATAAAATTTTTGACGAATTCTATAATGAAAAAGAAAATATACCTAAAGAAAAAATTAAAAATTTAAGTTACGAATTGGAAAAAATTAAAGATTTAGTTCTAACAAACAAACAAGAACAAATATTTAGTTCATCTAGAGAACTACGACCACCAAGGAATTTACTAAAATAATGGAAGAACAAGTAGAAGAAATTAGAAAAATGATTGAACAAATAAACATAATTGAGGAGGAACAAAATATAAGGCAAACAAATTTTACAAATAATAATGAAGTAATTTATGGATACGAGTCGGATGATTCTATCCCTGCATATATGGAAAAAGGAGAAAGTAGTCAAATAAAAGAAGAACAACAAGATAATGAAAATAATAAAAAACGAAAGTCTAGTAGGTTTGAATGGATCGATATTGATCCAGAAAATCTTAGAGAAAGAAATGGTTTTTATCAAAGAAAACAAGGAGGATTCCGAAAATTACCAGATGAATATACACCTCATTTACAACAAATAAAACAAGGAATATTAGATGTAGATTGCGCTAGAAATACAGAAGGATTAATACAAGAATGGGCAAACCAAGTGAACCTAATTCTACAAACAGATGACATATTTAAAAATCCATCAATGGATAATATATGGAATTATATGGTTTTTAAAACAAAAGGAAATGTATTCCAATACTTGAGTGATTATAAATACATTGACCAACTAAAAGAAGCAAGCAAAAATAATGTAGAAAAATTTTACTGGTCAGTAATAGCACTTATATGGAAGGAATTTGTTGGTCAAGATCAAATAAATTATGCAGAAAAAGTTACAGAAAAACAAAATGAAATAGCAACCTGGCATTTAAATAGCATGACTATCTGTGATATGTGTCAATACGAGAATTATGTTTGTGAATTTTCAAAAAGTTTTTATAGATTAAAACCTGAAAATCAGGAACATACGAAAAAATTATTACTAATAAAATTACCATACCCAATAAATAAAGTTTGTTTAAACAAATTTAATGAAGGAGTAAAAGACGGTACTATAGCAGATAGTCTAGGAGGAGCAATTCTCGTAGGACGAGAATATATAATAGAAAAATGTACACAGCTAAATGATACAAAACTGGTAAAACAAGTTAACAAAGTTTGTTGTGAAGGTAATCCAGGAGTACCACAACAGTATGGGTGTAAAGAACGTAAATATAAAAAGAAATATCATAAAAATAAATATTATAATAAAAAATATAAATGGAAGAAACGACCTTTTCAAAAATATAAAGAAGAGTTTATAAAAAACCAGAACGATTTTTTAGACGAAAGCAAAATAAGAAATATTGTCCAGAAGGAAAAAAGAAATGTAAATGTTGGTTATGCAAGGAAGAAGGTCACTATGCAAATGAATGCCCAAAAAGAAAAAATAAAGAACAAAAAGAAATTATAAAAGTAGCAGAGTTAAGAAGTCTAGAACCAATTGAATCTGATATATCAGATATTGAAGAAATATATATATTATTAACCGATTCAGATTATGAGACAGAAGAAAGTCATGAGACATAATTATCTACAGAATCAGAATAGAAGAAACCCAAATTCTACTTTTATAAAGGTAGAAATAAAAGGATATTATTATTCAGCATATATTGATACTGGAGCTAGTATTAGTTTTGCTTCTAAAAATATAAAAGGATTAGTTTGGAGAGAAACAGAAAGACCAGTGAGAATTATGATAGCTGATGGAAGTACGCATAAAATAGAATTAGCAAGTTATTTCAATAAAATAAAAATTATAGATAAGACTAAAACACCCTATATATTCATGGTACCATCACTCTACAGGCAAGAATCAGGATTTGATATTATTCTAGGAAACAATTTTCTTAGATTATACCACCCCTTTATACAATGGTTAGAATATATTGAGCTAAAGGCACCTATAGGAAAAATGATAAAAATCCCTATCATAGACAACCTTGAGCGAACAAAATTAAAATTATTACACATTCTTAACGAAACATTATTTTATATGGAAGAAAATAATAAAACGAGTATTGAAAAAGAAGTAGAAAATCTTTTAGAAGAAACTTGCTCAAAGGACCCGCTAGATGTAAAAATAAATACTAATGAAGAACAAATCACTATAGAATTAAAAGATCCAAAACAAGAAGTAAATGTACCAAATAGGATACCCTATTCAAAAAGAGACATAGAAGAATTTACAAAAGATTGTAGAGAATTATTAGAAAAAAGATTAATAAGAGAAAGCAAAAGTAGACATGCTGCTCCAGCATTCTATGTAGAAAACCATAATGAAATAAAACGAGGAAAAAGGAGAATGGTAATAAACTATAAAAAGATGAATGATGCCACTGTAGGAGACGCACATAAGTTACCTCGAAGAGATTCAATAATGGAAAAAATAAAAGGAATGACTTGGTTTAGTTCCTTAGATGCTAAATCTGGGTATTATCAATTAAGATTGCACGAAAATACAAAACCACTAACAACATTTACTTGTCCTCCAGAAAAACACTATGAATGGAATGTATTACCATTTGGGTTAAAACAAGCACCTGGAATATTTCAAAGATATATGAGTAAAAACTTAGAAGGATTAGAGGAAATATGTCTTGTATATATAGATGATATTTTAATATTCAGTAATACTTCTAAAGAAGATCATCTAAGAAAAGTAGCAATCGTACTTAAAAGATGTAAACAAAAAGGTTTAGTACTAAGTAAAAAGAAAGCACAAATAGCAAAACAAGAAATTGAATTTTTAGGAACAATAATAAAGTCAAATGGAGAAATTGAATTGCAAAAACATGTCTTAGAAAAATTACACCTATTCCCAAATAAAATCGAAGATAGAAAACAATTACAAAGATTTCTAGGATGTTTAAATTACATATCTGAATTAGGGTATTTAAAAGGATGTGCCAAAGAAAAGAAAAAGTTACAAGAGAAAATAAGTACTAAAAAACAATGGTTTTGGGATAAAGAAGATAGTAAAATAGTTGAACGAATAAAACATATCTCGAAAAATTTACCAAAGCTATATAATCCAACTTCTAATGATTATTTAATAATTGAGACTGACGCATCTGACGAAGTCTGGTCAGGATGTATGAAATGTATACAAACAAAAATACCACAGCATGAAGAAGTTAAAGAATCAGAAGTATGTAACTTAAACAATGAAATCAGCTCTACGAGTAAAAACATACATGATGATACCGTATGTAACTTAAACAATGAAATCAGCTCTACGAGCAAACGTATACATGATACTGATGAATTATTTATGGAGAAATCAGCAGTCAAAAGTCCAGAAATTCTGTGCAGATATATATCTGGAACGTTTTCTGAAACAGAAAAAAGGATAAAAGATCTAAATTATGGAAGGAGCAATAGCAACACTGAAGAATCAAGCGAAGCAGATAAAAGGAAACATTGAGACAAAAATTCGTGAATTACAAGAATTAGAAAAGACTATACAATCACTGGATCCAAGTTACAAATCATCAGAGTTTAGCAGGCTAAGCGTGGTGGACGAACCAAAAACAAAAGCAAAAGCAGAAGAAAAGTCCGAATCAAAACTAGAAGTTCCATCAGATATCAAAACATCATCATCATCAAAGAAGTACTATGTCATCTTCAACGGACCAGCCAAAGGAGCAATCTTTGATGAATAGCATAAAGCATCACTATTCATTAATGGCCACAAAGGAATCATTCATAAGGCATACAAAACTATGGCAGAAGCAAAACTTGCAGTCGAAGAAAACAAGGCGATCTCAGAAGCAGAAATTAAAGCCCAACCATTCAAATCAGCATTAGTCAAACCAAAAGCAACAATGTTAGATCAACCATCTTCCTCAATGAAGGTACTCGAAAAAATAACGAAGTTAACGCAGGTACCCACAAGACAGGAAAACATGCAACTCAAAAAAGTAAATAAGGAAGATTTTCAAGAATACATAAACATGCTATACAATTGGACGGAGGAAGACATGACAAAATTCTTTTACCCAACTGAAAAAAGAATAACAGGACCCAAAGCAGTCATCATCAGTGGAGCAAGCCCACTAATGACGTATAAATTTTTCCAATATGGATTAATTGATACAATATACATTGACGAGAGCAACACTATTCTCCAAGAATTCAATCATGGAATCCAACAAACAGTGAAAAATTATCGAAAGTATTTTGGTAAGGATAGAGAAATATATTTAAAAATATATAGCTCATATCCCTACTTTGATGAACAAGGAGAAATACAAGTGCCAGCTTATTCACTCATTTACATGGGAGTATCCAATGGGACGTATCCAGTTCGTGATCAACCAGTTAAGGAAAATAAAGAAAGTCATCAAATCATGAATACCGGATTAATCTATGGAATCGTTTCCATGCTACAACGATTAACCGAAGAATCAAAAATTAAGATAAATTATAAAAATGAAACTACAATGATATATTCAAATTTCAAGGATAAAATCAAAATTGAAGAATTCAAAACATTCATGGATTTTGAAGAAGACATTATGAAGATACAAGGAGTATTCAACAAATTATCCGATGAAGAAAACTCCAGATATGTGAGACATTGAAGGATTTCAAGGCTCACAAATGCAGCCATTGCATGGATGAATCCAATGGAGAAAAAGCAATAATTGAAGGATAAAATTATCAGCAGAAGAAGACAAGAGTGTCGGCAAGAAAATCTGAAGAAATTAATTAGGAAATCTTTACTTTTGAAAAATAGTAGAATCCAATGTAAACAGTTATGTAACTTTACTATTATGTATGACCTACTGTCGAGAAAGAAGTAGGATCCAATGTAAACAATTATGTAAATTTACTATTTCGTAGGGCCTAGAAAAGATCCTTATCACCTTATGTGATCTGGATGAGTGGAGGAAAATAGCTTCCCCCTCCTATAAATAAAAATGTTTAGTTCAGTTGTAAGTGTGCGAAAATTAATAAAAGAACTCTGTTTCTAAATTTTCTCTCAAATCTTGAAGTTGTAACAAACTTCTGAATAGGATTTTTCAAAAAAGAAATCAATCATAAATCATATATTATCTACAAAGATCCCAAATACTATCTGCACGGAGCACTAAACTCAAGACCAACCAAGAACATATCAGGTATGTATGATTTAGATTTAATTTCAAGAAATCAATTTCTACAATATCATATATTAGGAGTTATAAATAGAACACAAATTGTTTCGATACTCATAGACACAGGAGCATCTTTATCACATGTTCATCCAAGATATGTAGTAACTAGATCTGCAGCACCACTAGTTGTTATAGATACAATAAAAGGAGATAAAACATGTAATGAAAAAACTACTATAGAACTCATGTTTCATGAAGAATTAAGATTTCGTCTTACTATGTATATAGATGAAAGTGATACAGGATCAGATATACTATTAGGTACTGATTTTTTAGAACAAATAAGATATGAGATTCATTCACAACATATACAAATAGGGGAAATAAAAATACCAAGAATAAAATTACCTTTTTATGAAATAAATAATAAAATATGAGTTCCCCACTAAAAGAATTCGATAGACATATACAATTACTAGAACAAGAAGAAACACTTGGAATGTTCTCAGCTCAATCAATTATTGAACATAAAATAGAAAAAACTAAAAAGGCAAAATTAGACTAAAAGAAGGACAACACTTTAATAAATCTATTTTTGAAAAAATAAAACGAAAAAATATTATCTATCATGGCTTATTTACCCAAGAAGTACCAATAGATATAAAAACCACTAGAGGAATCATTGTAATTCCCATAATTGATAGTGAACAAATAGCAGCTAGAATAGAAAAAATTAGAAATAAAGAAGACAAAAATAAAATAGGATATATTCAAATCGCTACAATACAAGTGCTAATAAAATCAACTTTTAAAGAAGGTATTAATTCAACAATAGCTTTAATAGCTTACGACCGAAGAATTAAAGATACTCATGATTCGGTTTTAGGAATAACTATGGGAAACCTAGCATATAAAACACTAAAGTTTAATCTAGGAATTAAATATGCAATTCCTTTATCTACAAAAAATTTAGATAATAGCATTTGTTTAGGATACAAATTTGCAAGAGAAGAACTAATGGAAGAAGGAGATCAACCATTCAGTCTAACATATATGGTAGAATATGCTTTAACAAATAGTCATCATAGTATAAATTTCTTAGATCAAGAATCTATTTATTTAGATAAATTATTTGAAGGAATAGCTCAAATAAAAAAATTACCAATGAAAGAAGTAACAATCGAAGGAACTAGTGACCAAATTAGACGATCAATATCGTTTAGATCACCTAACATAAAACAATTACCTCTAGAAAAACCTAAAAATCTAATAAAACCAATAAATAATGAAGAAAGAGATTGTATAAAATCCGAAGAAGATAGTGAGTATACAAAATTAGAAAAGAAAATTTCGGATTTAAGTAAATATTTAGAAGACAAATTATGAATAATAAACCTGAAAATAATTGTGAACATATATCAGATTTAGTTAAATACTATGAAAAGAGATTAGAATATTTAAGATTAACATCGATTAGTACTAAAATTTATAAAATAAATAAAGAAATTATAAGAACAAAAATAAAAGAGGCCAAAGAATCATGTGTTATGTGTAAAGAAAAAATTTTAACCAAAAAACAAACATCCGTAGCCTCTGACCAATCTTTGGTATCAGAGCCGAGTAACGAAAATAGAGAAAATACAGAAAATACAAAATAAATTACAAAAAATTAGTGAAGAAATTGAAATTTATGAAGATAAATTAGCTAATATACAATTTCTAGAGGTTCATCCTTGTACACCAGGAATATTAGACTTCAAAATAAAAATATTAGAAAGATTAAAAACTGATTATGAATATGAATTACATAAGCAGAAATTGATATATCATATAGAAAACAAGTAGTAAACTAGAGGGTACTAAAAAGCAAATTACAGAAGTGAAGAATATTAATGCAAATACCATCTCTACAGGAAAAAGCCCCTGAAGGTCAGTTTTGAAAATTAAACTTTCCAAAAGGCCATTTTTAAAATCCTCTCGTTAAAAAGGTGGAAGGAAAGAATACGAAAACAAACAGAGAAATTGTGATAAATAACCATTCCAAAAGTTCAAATTTTAAAAATAACCCTCCTCATTTTCTTTTACTTTTTTTTTATTTTTTTAAATCAAAATTTTAATTAAAAACCTAAATCCTCCATTAACTTTACTTACAATGATAATTAACATTCTCTTTTCTCTCTCTTCACACAACTCGTTCCAAACTAATAGACAATCTAATTCGCCTTCAACTTTCTTCAATTCTCTTCAAACACAAAATTTTCTTTCAAAATTATCTCTCAATTCTAACTTTCTAAAGCAATCTCTTCCAATTTCAACTCTAAAAAACTCTCCACAAATCAAATTTGAATGGATCACCAAAGTGAAAGACGCATCAAACGTAAAAGTAAACAAGATCCAAACGTCTTATTATTCGAAGAATTATCTGAAGATTACTCTCACGAATTGCAGGTAATTTTTATTTTATTTTTAAGAATTAGGGTTCTTGGGCGCCTGGATACCTTCGACTTCATGTGCGCCCAAAAATCCGGGTGTCAAATCTTAATAGGCGCCCGGAATGTTGAGCGCCCAACATTGTGGGCGCCCTAATTTCGTTCCTGGCTTGGGCACTCAGATTCCGGGCGCCCTAGGCAAAAAGCAAAAATGCTCCCCGACTAGGGCGCCTGGCACCCGTGCGTCCAAGGAAGGGAGAATTTTTTGTTCCCTGTCATATTTTACTTGATCAGATCTTTCATTCTTTTATTTATAATGCAATATTTTATTAAATTTCTAAAGATTGCAATGTTTCCATCATAATTGGATTTCTCCAAAAAGTGACTAATGAATCTCTGTTCTCTAAATATCTCTACCTATATATAACACTCTAGAGAGCCTCACTTTAACAATCAAATTGTTCGTCTACATAATTTTATTGTTCCAACAATTGATGATAGTTTAGGTTACTCGATGATATAACTTTACTTTGATTTTACTTGATACCAATAGTTTCAAAAGTCTACATCTTTTGTTTGTAAGTGTGAATATACTACTTAGCCAAATTTGAATAAAGAACATTTGTGACTGCATTGATATTTAATTGGCAAAATAGATGACATTCACCTATTTTTTTTTTTTAGTAAATGAGACTTGATTGAATGGTGTAAATATATATAAATAGTTGTGCGTATATGAAAATGACTCCCATTGGATATGATGTTGTTTTTAACTGGAAACTTGAGAGTTCAATTGAATAAAAAATGTGATTGAAATGCTTGAATCCTTATTATTGTATAGATAATAAATGTAACTCACATGATAGTTTATCTCTAACTAAAAAATGGTGAATTTTGTAGATGTTGTTGTAGATTTCTAGGAATCATGTCCGATTCACTACTCTCTTGTGGAAATTGTAGATTTTGTTATTTTTTAAACTTTTATAATTCTCGTTAATAAGATACTATTTTCAAATAATGATTTTGTTTATTTTGTAGGAGGCTTGCCGTGAAATATATAGAGACCAGTTGCCACCTTTGCCTCTTCTTCACTACAACAGTTGCCACCTTTGCCTCTTCTTCAATACAACAAAGTTGTAAGTGTAGGAAAATTATCAGTGAGAGGAGGATGGAAAGATATTGCGCAGTACCGGAAATGGCTTAGTACGCCGGTTCAAGTTAACCGAACTCAAATGTACCCCCAAATAGGAAATTTTCTGGCCCTTGATTCAGATGGAAAATGTAAGGATTTTTGTTACCATCAGCTCATGATTAGGACATGCAAGCAATACAAAGGTCAAAGCTTGTTCGAGCGGTGGTTTGTGATAAACGAAAAGCCTGTAAGGCTTAGCGCTATTGAGTTTAGCCTTGTATCGGGACTCAAATTTGACGATACATTATTAACAAGAGAAGAACAACAAGATATTAAATCGGATCAATTGAAACGCCGAATGTGGCCCATTAAGGGGAATGAAGCGGTCACCGCAACGTAAGTCGAGGAAAAAATTACATCCATTATGAAACGCGATCCAGATTATGAAGATATAATCAAATTAGTGTATGCTTTGGTTATATCTCAATTTTTCTTTCAAGAACGCTAGTGGTCGATAACATTGTTTCGACGAGCCTCCTAGTCATCTTGGCCAGGCGCCAAACTTTGACGAGCCAAGTAATGATGATCACTGCGACTTTAGCTAGCCACCTAGTCATGATGGCGAAGCGCCAAATTTTCACTAACCAAATAGTTATTTTGATGTTGATGTTCGAAGAATTTGTTCGGAATCAAATTCAAGTCAGGGGAGAATTGATGGATCAGATTGGGAAATCGGTCAACGCTTCATAAACAAACGGGAGTTCATATATCAACTCGGGCGGGTTGCTTTAAAAAACCATTTCCAATATGAAGGGGGTAAGTCTTCAAAAACAAGGAAAACTGCTCGTTGTGTCACAAAGGATTGTCTATGGAGAATACGTGCCACAAAGGAATCAACCGGTGATGAGTTTGTTATTCGAACATATTGTAACATTCACAATTGTTCATTGATGGATAGAAGTACCCAACATAGACAAGCATCAAGTCGTTTTATTGGTACTCGTGTGCAGGACCTACATTCAAAACAATGTTATCGACCACTAAATAGCGTTCTTGAAGGAAAAATTGAGATATAACCAAAGCATACACTAATTTGATTATATCTTCAGAATCTGGATCACGTTTCATAATGGATGTAATTTTTTCCTCGAATTCCGTTGCGGTGACGCTTCATTCCCCTTACTGGGCCACATTCGGCGTTTCAATTGATCCGATTTAATATCATGTTGTTCTTCTCTTGTTAATAATGTATCGTCAAATTTGAGTCCCGATACAAGGCTAAACTCAATAGCGCTAAGCCTTACAGGCTTTTCATTTATCACAAACCACCGCTCGAACAAGCTTTGACCTTTGTATTGCTTGCATGTCCTAATCATGAGCTGATGGTAACAAAAACCCTTAAATTTTCCATCTGTATCAAGGGCCAGAAAATTTCCTGATTGGGGGTACATTTGAGTTCGGTTAACTTGAACCGGCGTACTAAGCCATTTCCGGTACTGCGCAATATCTTTCCATCCTCCTCTCACTGATAATTTTCCTACACTTACAACTTTGTTGTACTGAAGAGGAGGCAAAGGTGGCAACTGGTGTAAGGACCTTGATCCACTTCTGGTCTTGTCAACATTGTTGAGCTCTAGTCCACTAGCCCAAAATGCTTAAGCCCATGTTGACAAGTAGAAGTGGATTAAGTCTTTATTAACCATTCAAACAATTCATCCACAATCAATGTGGGATTGGGATGTTACAATCTCCCCAACTCAAATACTCGATGCCCTCGTCGAGTCCAGAACAATAGCCCAAGACCACCCCTATGGATAACACCACGGAGTCGGCTTTGATACCATTTGTAAGGACCTTGATCCACTTCTGGCCTTGTCAACATTGTTGAGCTCTAGTCCACTAGCCCAAAATGCTTAATCACATGTTGACAAGTAGAAGTAGGTCAAGTCTTTATTAACTATTCAAACAATTCATCCACAATCAATGTGGGATTGGGGTGTTACAACTGGTCTCTATATATTTCACGGTAAGCCTCCTACAAAATAAACAAAATCATTATTTCAAAATAGTATCTTGTTAACGAGAATTACAAAAGTTTAAAAAATAACAAATCTACAATTTCCACAAGAGAGTAGTGAATCGGACATGATTCCTAGAAATCTACAACATCTAAAAAATTCACCATTTTTTAGTTAGAGATAAACTATCATGTGAGTTACATTTATTATCTATACAATAATAAGGATTCAAACATTTGAATCACATTTTTATTCAATTGAACTCTCAAGTTTCCTGTTAAAAACAACATCATATCCAATGGGAGCCATTTTCATATACGTACAACTATTTATATATATTTACACCATTCAATCAAGTCTCATTTACTAAAAAAAAAAAAAATAGGTGAAAGTCATCTATTTTGCCAATTAAATATTAATGCAGTCACAAATGTTCTTTATTCAAATTTGGCTAAGTAGTATATTCACACTTACAAACAAAAGATGTAGACTTTTGAAACTATTGGTATCAAGTAAAATCAAAGTAAAGTTATATCAACGAGTAACCTAAACTATCATTAATTGTTGGAACAATAAAATTATGTAGATGAACAATTTGATTATTAAAGTGAGGCTCTCTAGAGTGTTATATATAGGTAGAGATATTTAGAGAATAGAGATTCATTAGTCACTTTTTGGAGAAATCCAATTATGATGGAAACATTGCAATATTTAGAAATTTAATAAAATATCGCATTATAAATTAAAGAAAGGAAGATCTGATCAAGTAAAATATGACAGGGAACAAAAAATGCTCCCTGCCTTGGACGCACGGGTGCCGGGCGCCCTAGTCGGGGAGCATTTTTGCTTTTTGCCTAGGGCGCCCGGAATCCGAGTGCCCAAGCCAGGAACGAAATTAGGGCGCCCGGAATGTTAGGCGCTCGACATTCCAGGCTTCTCTTCATGAGCGCTCGACATTCCGGGCGCCTTTTCATGGCGCTTGACATTCCAGGCGCCTATTAAGATTTGGCACCCGGATTTTGGGCGCCCATGAAGTCGAAGGTATCCAGGTGCCCAAGAACCCTAATTCTTAAAAATAAAATAAAAATTACCTGAAATTCGTGAGAGTAATCTTCAGATAATTCTTCGAGTAATAAGACGTTTGGATCTTGTTCACTTCTACGTTTGATGCGTCTTTCACTTTGGTGATCCATTCAAATTTGATTTGTGGAGAGTTTTTTAGAGTTTAAATTGGGAGAGATTGCTTTAGAAAGTTAGAATTGAGAGATAATTTTGGAAGAAAATTTTGTGTTTGAAGAGAATTGAAGAAAATTGAAGAAGAATTGGATTGTCTCTTAGTTTGAAGCGAGTTGTGTGAAGAGAGAGAGAAAAGAGAATATTAATTCTCATTGTAAGTAAAGTTAATGGAGGATTTAGGTTTTTAATTAAAAATTTGATTTAAAAAAATAAAATAAAAGTAAAAGAAAATGAGGAGGGTCATTTTTTAAATTTGAACTTTTGGAAATATCATTTCTCACAATTTCTCAATTTCTCAAACATGAGAGTGAGGTGTAAACATTTTTGGAGTAAATTTTTGGGCTAATTTCACTTTCTCCCTCATCTTAAAAAAAGTTTCACTTTCTCCCTTGTACTATTAATATCCTTGGCTTATCTTTCTACAATTTACTTATTCAATCGTGAATTTAATTTTTCATTTACCTCTGGAGTTAAGTTTTTAAAATGTTACCCTTGGCCTATGTTGCAAAAGAAATAACTAGCTTTTTAGTTTTCAAATCAATATTACCCTTCATTCGTTTTTTTTTTAAAAGGTTCAAGACTCCATTTATTTGTAGGTAGTCTTGATCATTTAAGCTACATACAAATTAATATTTAATAAAACTAATAGGATTTTGTGCATAAGGCGGCGGCACACTAGTATGAAATTATTCTAGTTTTTTTATAAGTCAAACTTTGTTTAGGTTGAACTTAGTTAATCTCACATTCAACTCATATAATAAATGAAGCTCGATGCAAATAAGATAGAATTGAGCCGTTGAACCTCGGAGAAGGCCGACTCAATTGATAGGGATAATTTCTAGTATGATTCGAATTTGACTATTTGAAGAGTGAATAATCCGGGAAAAAGACACGATACTCTCTTGTATTATGAGAAATCTGCACAAAACTCCCCTGAAAAAAAATTATTGCACCAAATTTCCTTATATTTTAAAAAACTCTACACAGAATCCCCGATGCGTTCACTTCCTTCATTTTTTTATAGGATTGTGCACAAACTTGTACTTTTTAACTTTTGCACAACATCCCACCTTACATTTAAATTTTTACACATGATCCTCATGTTCTTTTTTGTTT
This sequence comes from Penstemon davidsonii, assembly GCA_034814905.1. Lineage (NCBI taxonomy): Eukaryota > Viridiplantae > Streptophyta > Magnoliopsida > Lamiales > Plantaginaceae > Penstemon > Penstemon davidsonii. The sequence continues at coordinate 15,901,854 of JAYDYQ010002688.1, forward strand.
TTAGCACAAAATTCCTTTGTAACATACAAGATTTTTTAAAATCTAAGGATAATTTAGCTTTATCAACTAAAATTTAATAGTGTAATACAACTAACGAGTAAGGGGAGAGTGTGCAGAGTTTTTGAAAATATAAGGATATCTGAAGCAATAATATATTTACAGGGGAGTATTGCGTAGGTTCACACAACACAGGGGGAGTATCGTGCATTTTCCCCGAATAATCCCGAGAGAGACCAATTACAATTAGAACAATTACATCCACTATAATATATTTAGCATTGCCAATTTATTTTCTTAATTGAAACCAAAACCTTAACCACTCTCTCTAAAATCCTCACTTTCTACACTGTATTCAGCATTCGTCAGTCTCTCTCTCCACTTCCAAATACTATCTGGTAATTAATTTAATTCATTAATTAGTGAGATCATGTGAAGCTCAGTGTTGATTTGCATTAATTATTTCGCCTATTACGTGATCAGTGATTAACGTGAAGTGTATCTTTCAATTGATCGAAAATGTGCGCACGTGTGAGACGATAGATTTGCTAGAAAATCTCTTAATTTTTGCTTCCTAGATTTTGTTCTTGATTCGTGAAGTGGTTAGATCTTCTGGTGTAATTAATCGATATCAGATCTTGTTAGTTTCCTGGGACTTGGGTTTCGACTTTTGAGGATTTATTTGAATGTAACTATTAAAAGTTATTGGGGGTTTAAGTGATAAAGAAATTAAGTTATTAGGGTTTTCCGGAATATGTATTTTTTTTGTCCTTTTCTTATAGTAGTTAAAAATATATATATATTTTTAATTTTGTTATGCTCTGATTTTGGACAGATTTGGTCTTTAATAGGATGTAGTGTGTGTTATCCTACAATTGATGAAGTAATAACCCTTGCTCTTAGTGGTATGTTATCTGGGTTTATGACTGTTTTACAGTGCAGTAGATTTTTGTTCATTCACCTATTGATTTCAGTTTTTGCCAGATAGGGCTAACAATTAACATACTTTTTTTGTTTAGGGTTGATCTTTTGCCTTTATTTCCGGCCGTTTGAGAGGTTTAATTTTTTAATTAAGAATTACGAAGTGATTAGTTGTTGTTGCACTTTTACCTAGACTCAATTTGTTTATGCTAAAGGATCTAATTCAGCATTTTTAGGCTCAAATTTCTGTTTAACTTTGCTTATAGTGTCATTCTGCATTGCTGGTGAAGATTAATCACCCGAATGCACATAAAACTTTATGAAGCTATTCTTTACGGCCTTCCTCTCTTTCTGTTTTGTATGTCAGAGAATTCAACATAGATTCGTTCTAATATTATGAATATTAGGTTCTGGTAAAGGAATGGCCATGCAAACTGCAAGTCCTCCGCCAGCTACCAGTGCGCAAGTAGTTGGAAATGCTTTTGTTGAGCAGTATTACCATATCCTCCATCACTCTCCTGAGTTGGTTCACCGATTTTACCAGGATACAAGTGTGCTGAGTCGCCCTGATCCTAATGGTCTTATGACGACTGTGACGACTATGAAAGTAAGTCTATTGAGAATTCCATGTCAATTATCTCCCTGAATTGGATACTTCCATCTGGGTTTATTCTTTTATTTGCCATTTCCTTTTGTTTAATAGAATGTTTTGAGAAGTATCCGTCGTCATATATATCCTCAACATTCATATTGCACATAGAATGAACATGACATATGTTGAAGTATGACTAGTTGTATTCATTTGCTTCGTTAAGCTGTTTGTTCCTTTTATTATAATATTTGGATTCCTTTTGCTTGCAGGCCTTGCAGCAGGTTTATCCTGCATTTGAATTAGTTGTTGGCACTACCTTGCCACTATATTAATATTATGCACTAGTTATTATTAACTAAAATGCCTTACATTTTAAATATAAGCTACGTTTCAATGATCAGACTTATATCATCTAGAGTGATAGTCTCTTGATCAAAATGTCATTCTTACTTAGAGTTGTTACTCGTGAAAAATAAAAATACGCATGTTTGATGTCGGCATATCTTGAATTAATTCGGTCAATGTAAAAGCTAAGAATTATAAAGAGTTGTGGTAGCTTTATGATATCTCTGTCTTGAACAATTGTTCACTGCTGCACCTTCTTTCATGAATGTATATCCTAAGGGACAATACATGATAATTGGCTCTTGATGGAATTGTAGGATTTTCAAATCGGATTAAGATCAAGCTTTAGAAGGAATAATGATATTCTTTTATTCATAAAGGTGTAAACATATAACGGGATATTGGAAGTGAAACATCAATAAAACAAATGTAATATATTTGAAAATCTTATTTTTGTATGACTCGTCTTTTATTTTTATTTTTACCATAGAGTGGGATTGTCAAGGATAGAATTTTGATAACGAAAATTCTATGCACACCTAACTTTCTTGTATCTGAGTGAATGTAAGAAAACTTTGAAAGCATACAAGAAGGAAACTTTATGCACAATCCTAGTCTTAGTAAACACACAATAGTATTTACCATTTGGTATTAACCCTCCATTTAGTCCATCACTTATTTAGTACCATCTTTGATGTTGAAATTAGTATACTTGTTCTGTTATGCTTTTGGTTATAATTTATTTTTTTATGGGGGATTGATTCTTGCTTGCGTCTGTTAAGATTTGAAAGTGTTTGTCTTTGTGTGGGAGAGACAGAGATATATATCACCTTGTTTACTTAGTTTCCAATATTGCAGTCGAATAAAATGTCAAGGTACAATACCTCATGCAGCCCACTATTGTCTCTTCCCTAATTGTTAGTGGTGTAAAGCACTGACAAAGTTAAAATAAAAGTGCACAGAGAAGAATGCTAGATAGTTAGATGTAAATATAATGGTTACAGCTCTTTTCCTGTTAATTCGGTCTTTGTCATCTTTGCTGCCTCATTTTTCTTACTCAAGTTGAGTAGGACAATATATATTCTTGCACGGGAAATCTACTTTGCCATGTCCTTCTTTTCCCTTTATTAAGTATAGTATAAATGTGTTAGATACTCATTTAATGGAGTACTGGTAGTCTAGCATTGATAATCTTAATTTGACAAATAATAACGAAAATGAGGCTTCTGGAGAACAGTATTATTTTCCTGCATATGGACTTATACAAGTTCATGTTCTGAATAATGAGTAGTTATCCTTAATTCTGAATTTACAGAATGTATAGGTCTTTCTACAAGCAAAGCTGACTCAGCGGGGTTTGAATTTGATTTCAGGCTAGCTAGAAATTTCACTGTTGTCTAGGAATGCTATCTTATTATCGGTGTTTTTTTTCATAGAAACATGACAAGCTGGAAAAGTGTTTCCAAGGGAGTATGAAATAAGAGAATTTTCTCTAAAAAGTGGAATACCTTTTACATAACTAAGAGATATGGGGTAAATAAATTAAAGTATGTGAATCCTTGAAGTTTTAGCACATCCTATAATTTTTGCAGGAAGCAAGAAAATTATTTTTGGAAGATAATGTTTCACTTGACTTTCTCGACAAAAGCAGTTTCTTTGTCAATTTTCTCACTATGTTATACCTTAATCAATCTCTAGGCCATTTGCTGAATTACTGGGATTAGTGATGCTCTTGTTTTGGTGGAGATTTAATTTACTATGTATTTGATTACTTGATTAAATTCCATGTGTTGCTATCTTGGTTCTGATGCTTATGCTAGAACTTGATAACATGAAATTGCTATGTTTTCATGTTTGTTCAGAGTATAAATGATAAGATATGTTCCTTGGACTACAAGAACTACAAGGCAGAGATAAAGACTGCTGATGCTCAGGATTCTTACGAGGATGGAGTGATTGTCCTTGTAACTGGGTGCTTGACCGGAAAGGACAACCTGAGAAGGAAATTCACTCAATCCTTTTTTCTTGCTCCTCAAGACAAAGGATACTATGTTTTAAATGACGTTTTTAGATATGTGGAGGAAATTGAATCAGATATCAGCGAAGGTTCGGTTGTCAAAACTGACGACACAACATCGAGTTCTTTGGCCCAAGATCCAGGTTGGTTTTATAATTATTATGCCCCTTCGCGCTATAGTTTTTTAATATCGTTATATGTTTTTGCTTTTTGACCATCTTCATTTATTTCCAGAGCCTGCTCAAGTGGTTGATGCCAATAACGCGAACAAAACAACTTCGCTTGTGGAGGAAGTCAAGACTATTGAGAACAAAGTCAATGACCAAGTAACCAATGAGAGACCAGCAAGTGATGATAGAGATATTGTGGTGGAACCTGAATCTCATTTGAATGAGAATGACATTTCCATGGTTGCCGAATCAGTTACTTCTGCATCTCAAGAGGATGCTCCAAAGAAATCATATGCTTCAATTGTTAGTTCACTAACAAAGAAGGGACCAACCAAAATTTATGTCCCTGCTAACACAACAAAAATAGCTTCAGCAAAAACCATGAAACCACCAGTCAATCTGGCTACAGAGGCTTCAGGGTCTGAAGCACCAACTCCGGGTGCACTTGTTAATGGATCCGAAAGTAAAGATGCTCAGGATGAAGGTAAATCCTTTTCACTTCTGTTTATCATAATTATTTGTAAGAATAAGCATCAGAAAGTAAAGATTCTGAGGATGTCCCTGTTTTATCTTCACTATTGTTTTTTATATAGTTATACATAAGAAATAATTAAGCGTTAGAAGTACAAATTTTAAAGAAAAGAAATAAACACCTCCAATATCTGAAGCCAATTGTTGTTCATTAGCTAATCTTCCATTTCAGAACTCGTAGTACAAAAATCTTGTTATTAATCCATTTGCCTTCTCTATTGCAGTTGAGGGGCACTCCATATATATTCGAAATTTGCCTTTAAATTTAACAGTTGCTCAGCTTGAAGCTGAATTCAAGAAATTTGGACCTATTAAGCAAAATGGGGTCCAAGTTAGAAGTAATAAGGTAAGTTCAACAACAATTAGTTTAACTATGGTTTCTTACTTGTTCAGCGTATACTGACACCCACACCTACCTTTCTTTGCAGCAACAAGAATTCTGTTTCGGCTTTGTTGAATTTGAAGAATTCAGCTCCATGCAAAGTGCAATCAAGGTCTGTGTTCTTCAGTTTCTGCTACGTCTTTATCCTTAGTAGGTTCACCTTGCTAAAGTGTTATGAGTTCATAGGTGTATCTTTTGAAAGCTGAAAGGCCTACTTAACTTTCCTCTTCTGCTATTTTCTTGTGAGTGATGCGTTGCTCTGGGTGTTTCATGATGTTAGCAAAGTAAAGGATAAGTGATTCATTATAACTGGAGCTTCGATGGGATCTTAAATCTGGACACGAATTCAGTTTAATTTTAGAAATTTTAATACCTTTATCATGATATGGAAATAATGCAGTTTATATGCCCAAACCATTCTAGTTTCACAAAGCCATATGTTTCGTCGTGTACTATTTTGGACAACTTATAAACGAGAATATTTATAACAAATTATTCATTTTCCAGGCTTCTCCTATAACTATTGGGGATCATCAAGCTACTGTAGAGATAAAGAGGACCACAACTCGAGGTGAGCCTAAAGAACTAACTTTTTATATATGTTCCAATCTTCACATATACTTATAGTTCAACAAGGCATGAAATAATGCAAATCTAATAACCCTCTGTTGGATACCATTTTTTATCTATGCAGTCGGAAGTGGGAGGGGTCGTTTCACTTCTTCACGTGGAGGCTTTCGTAGTGACAATTTCAGGGGCCGTGGAAGCTTCAACAGTGGTCGAACCTACGTGAGAAGTGATAGCATCAGGGATCGAGGAAACATTAGTGGTGGACGAGGCTCAGAAGGCTATGAACAAGGAAGAGGGAGGGGTGCTCGTCGATCAGGACCAAACCAGAGTTCTGATTCAACATAAATCTCTGGCGTGACATAAGATGGACGGAAAATTTTGACACGGTTTTCGAGTTACACGTGTGAGTATATTAGACAGTAATTCATGAGTTAGTCCTAGTATTTATATATCTATTTTTGTTAGAATTGATCCTTTAAATCCTTGAAAATTTTAATGAAATGGCGTTTAGTGTAGTACCAGTCAGTTTATTATTTCTAACTTAATTTTGGTTAGGGACTAGTTGTTTCTTTGCGTTTCTCACTGGATTGGTAATACAATTTGCCAGATTATGGTAAAATTCTAAATTTCGTATTGTAACCACAAATAGCAGGTCGATTTTATTAAGAGTATATGTACCCACCTCCTATTACATCAATGCGTATCAAATAAAAGATTAAGCTAATAAATAAAGTTTAATTTGATCTTATTAGGTCCAATAAGTCATATCAATTACAATGGCTAAGAACACAAACCAAAGCCCAATATAGGCACGAGGAAATTTGGGAAAAAAAAAAGGGTTGGACATGATTTCACTCCAAAGTTTCTCTACCATGATCGGGATATCGTTTTCAGAATATGTTCGATCAACTAAAATATTGAAAACTTTATGAGGATTTTTCGAAAATGTTTTTGAAAATTTATAAAAAATTGAAAAAAATTTATTAAATTAAGAAAAATAAAAGATTTTCGAATTACAAAGTATTTTTATTTCCATTAATTTAAAGCTGAGATGTTTCAAGGTTTTGATGAAACAATTGAAATTTCGATTCATGCTTAATCCACTGCGAATAAAACATACATTCACATTTAAAATGAAAAAAAAAATTCCTATTTTTCCTTCCCTTCACCAAACGCACGTCCTATATTACAATAGCATCCGCAGCGGGCCAGATCAGCCCAAATTTGAATAAGATTTCATCTATATTGGGTCGAACTCTCTGGACCTAGAATTTTTTAGTGCATCAAATTTGAACAATTCAATTGAACAAATCATGTATTTCCCTCTCCATTGAAAAATACTAGTACTATAATTCAACAAGAAAAAAGGGTGGGCCTAAAAACATGAGATAAGTCGCGTGCGTGCGAAAGCCGCATAACAAAACAACATTAATAATTAATTCTTTCTTCCTTTTCTGTCTACTTGTAGAGTTAGTTACTACCTACACGTCGCCTTCAACAAGTTGCAGATGCCTAGCTGTTTAGCAGCACCCAAACTCGACACGTGTACTCGCACAACACATACTCAACGTGTCAGGAAACCGCCCAGCTTTCAAAAGTGCAACTTGAAACCTAGGTGGGTCCCATTTTGATTTCCTCTTTTGATATTATGGGACCAAGGATTATCAAGTTTATGAATTACTATTAATTGGTTAGGACTAGCTGTCGCGAGTTTCGCAAAATCGGACCAAAATTCTTGTAAATGAGTTTCGTCATATCCATGAAACTCGTTATAAATTTATTTAAAAATTCATACTCAAATTCTTGAAATTTATAAATTTTGATTTGACACTTATTATCTTATTTTTTCCCCAAATCTCAACATACAAATTCAATCCAAATTTGGTTTCAGCTTTTTCAAAACCACAAAACCTATTATCCAAATAATAATCAAATGAAGTTTCAAAGGTTTCACCGAAACCACCCAAATCATTTTTTTTTTTTAAATCTAGACCCACAAAACCGAGCTAAAATCCTTCCAAATAGGCCCTTAGATTTCATAATCTCACAAATGAATATATATTGTATGTCAAAAGAATTTCTTTAATCTTTTTATGTGTAAATTTGTTGTGTGTTTAGGCTCGGAAACTTCAATTTTTGCAGGTTTAATTTGTTACTTTAGATTACTATACTTCAAAAACATTATTGAATTTAATGGAAGAAATGTTTGATTTACTAAAATATTTAATTTGGAACTACTTGAGTTTTCTAAGTTTTATGACTACCACTAGAGATTGAAGGTTTGAATCTAATTTGAATACTAATAAAGATTTCAACGTTATTTTTAGGGTAGAAATTCAATTTTGATACCAAAGAACTGATCAAATTTTATTTTTCATATCAAGTTGTCAAAAAAATACTAACGGAAGTTTCGCTAGTCCGTTAAGTCTCCATGCCTTTGAAAATTTGCATTTGCATATTAAACCCCAAAAATTAGAAATTTGCATTTTGTCTAATTTTGAAAACTGATAATTGCATATTTCTCCCAAAAAAATTAATAAAATCGTATAATTGTCCATAAAGTTTAAAATTGTATGAAATAATTAAACTAATTTAATTGCCAACCGTTTCATCGATTTTTTTCACAAATTTCACGAATTTAGCCCCCTTTTTTTACCGTTTAAACTATTTTTCACCAGTTAAGTCATTTTTTTATGGACTTTATCCCGTATTTTCATTGATTTCATCGATTTGTATTGTAACACATTTTTTCACCGTTTTTATCGATTTGTTCATCAATTTCATCGATTTAGATCATTTTTTACCGATTTAGCCTTTTCATCGTCTTGATCGATTTTTTCCCAATTTCATCGATTTAGCCCTTTTTGGCCGATTCAACCCGCTTCTCTCCATTTTCATCAATTTTTCACTGTTTTCATCGATTTAACCCCCTTTTTTACCATTATATCAATTTTTCACCAATTTCACAAATTTTTCACCAATATCATTTTGTGCCTCTCACGCGCTTACTTAACAGACGAGGGAAACTTCCTTTAAAAAAAAACTAAGGGAAGTATGTTTCCTGACAACATGGTATAAAAAATGAGATTTGGTCGGTTCTATGAAACCAAAATTGAATATTTGCCTAAATTTTAGACTGGAGATGTGTTTGTACATATTACACTATAATTACTTTTTTGATTAGAATTCTTAGGTTGAAGCATACTCATATATTAGATTGTCACAAAGGAATAGATAGATAAGTATGCTGTAAGTTGTAACACAAACACTGTACTACAATTTTAATTTTGAGTAGGACAAAAAGAAAAATCTATTTACCACAAGTACGCAAAAAAATTCGAACTATATACTCTCATGTTGAACATACATTCATAAAAAAAATCAACATGCAGTATTGGATACTCTTGGAACATGGACACATGTCCCAAACATCATATGACATGTCTGGAAATTAAAATAAATTAGAAAAGTTAGATACGGATGAACAGGGGCGAATCCAGGACTCCAAAGTCGAGGGGCCAAACTGTATTATAGGTTAATTTTTTTTTCTTATAATGGTTTTAACCTATTTTATTTACGTAAGTACATAAAAATAAAATAAAATAAGTAGTTTTATTTAAATAAAAGAATAAAATTGTACATGACATTCTTTCATATCATAAAATCATCTATGATATATCAATATCAAATTTCTTAATAATCGTATTTTCAATGTAAGTAATTAAACCATTCACAAACTATTGATTGTATATTTTATTTCTAAGAATATATCAGGAACTTCATTACTTTATACTATTATATTAAATAAATTTAATAAATAACAAATAAACTAAAGTTGATATTATTAATTGGAAGACAAATATCCAATTGAAAATAAATGGATGATATGTGTGGTTTTTATCTTTTCATATAAGATTAGATCAAGATTTTTAATCAAGCTTCGTGATTATTCTGTTAATAATTTTACTTAGGTCATATTATTGATCAAATATTATTTAATTATTAGGCAATAAAGAAGACCAATAAAAATCAATTCAATAAAGGTTAAAACTGCATTTTAAATACCATCAAACTTTAAAAATGTGCCCACAAGAAAATTAGAGAAAAAGGAAAAATTATTGGGGGGGCCAGGCCCCCCAGTGCTTCAAGTAAATCCGCCCCTGCGGATGATGACGTGTCTTAGACTCTGCATCTAATATATTTCACTAGACTTTAAATATGTTAATGTTATTAATCGTATATTGATATTATTATATAAAACTCATTTTTCTACCAAATTGTATAAGTATTAAAAATTTGTGTCGTTGTACTCGTATTGCACCGTGATTGTATTGCCGTAATGGATGGGTTTTTGCCCGTCTTGTGGGTTTTGCGAGATCAGACAAAAAATATTCCAACTGAGTTTTCGTCAAACCCATAAAACTCAGCACAAACATATTCACAAATTTACGCCCAAATTCTATAAAACATTGATTTGACATCTAACATCTATTTTTTTTCCTCAAACTCTCTAAAAAAGACATTGATTTGACAGTTACCACCTATTTTTTTTCCTCACACCCAACAAATCCAAAACCAATTAAAGTGGGGTTTTAACACTTTCAGAACTACAAAACTCAACATCCAAAACTTAATAAAATAAGATTTTCAAAGGTTCAAATGAAAACACCCAATTCATTTTTTTTAAACCTAGACCCATGAAACTGGGCCAAACCTTTCCAAATAGGGATTCATAAATAGACTCTTCTTAAGGGATACCCATGCAAGTGGGTATGTTTACATCAGAATTTTTTTTATAGGATGTAGCTTTTGTGCTGTTTAAAAATAGATCACTTTTTCATCATCACTTGCCCTGTGGATTTTAAATTAAACTAACCAGTTATCAACCACTTGGTAAGCAACTTGCATGAATTATTTACTTTAGCTTAAAACCAATATAGTGGACTATGTATATTTTCAATGTAAATATCTTATGATAATGTCGCCTAATTTTCCAATTTGTCTGTCAACTATATACTTCTGTTCTCATAAATAGTGTGCAGGTGACGTCATGTAGTGAAAAGAAAATTGACCTTGAAAATAATTTGTTAGTCAAGGGAACAAATTTATTTGGGGACGAGATTTTGCGGAGCATGAAAGTATTTATTAGAAAATCAAAAGACCATATTTTGTTTTTGCTATTATTAAGAAACTAATTTGGAAAAACTCTTAAAATACTGAAAACAATGAAAAAATTTTGATAACCTTCAACAAGGTAATGCAACAACCTAACCAACATGCTAACAATATAATTTTGATAATTACTAATAATACTCCAAGTTTTTTTTGGGCCGCCAAACCACTTTAGATCAATTTTGACGATAGAATAAATTTATTTTTGGTGATTTTTTGTTTTTAATTTTGACGATCAAAGACAACTTATTTGGGAATGAGCACTGTGTGAGTTAAGTCAACAACTTTCTTTTTTAGGTCATGTTCATCGTTCAAGCTCAAGTCAGAATCTTGACTCCTCGGCATTATGGACGAGCGTCTGGACCAGGTGGTCGGGTGCTGGGGCATTGCGGTAGTGCCCCCACATGTGGTAGCGACGTCCTCGACGCTCTTGAAGCGTTAAAGGTTTTAATAAGGTATACGAACGCCTTGAAGATGCTCTCAAGTGTCACTTTAAAATACGAGTATCACGATAACTTCACAATTTCTCGAAAAAATCAACAAATTGTGGAGTGACATCCACATGGTAATTCTAACAAAATAGTGCTCGAATCAGTAAAAATATATTTAGCAAATACTTGGAAAACACAACACCATTTCTGGAAACATAACTTCTGGTAATTGATTTGGGGTAGGCCGTTGTTTCTGGTAACTAGTACAAATTAATATTCGTCTAAAAGAAATTAAATAGAGAACCATATTAATGTAGTAGTATTTTTTTATTTTTTTGTTTTGAGAACACATATTAATGTAGTAGTAAAATACTATAACTTGAACGACACTCTTAAAAACAATTTAGTAGGAAATGATGGAGTAATCATCTCGTAGTAATACACCCCTGAGCATGGACGAAACTACCAGAATGCCCCTATACACGTTTCGAGTGTAGCTCGCGAGTAATAAATGTGACGTTATTTGCATACACGCGCCTTTGCAATTAATTCCTTCTTCCACGTGTCCATGTATAGCGGCTCCACGCTGTAACACCCTTCTATACGAAAAACAGCAAATTTGACAGTAACGTCAGAAGAAAAGTGAATAAAATAAAGCGCAATATCGAAAAGTGTGAATATAGCGGAATTGAAGAGCTTGTATGGACGAGTTTTGGCTAAATTTCATGGATTTTGGAAAAAATTATAATTTCGGTGTGGAATCATTTAAACTTACTTGAATTAAGTGTGAATGTTGGGTTTGTAGCACTGAAAAGTTGAAACTTTATTTTATTTGGGTTTTGATGATGAAATTTGAATGAAAAAAGTAGGTGGTATGTTCCAAATCAATTTATATCAATAGATAAAAAAAATTGTAGTATGTCATAATTGATAAAAAAAAAAAGTTAAAAAATTACTATATATTAAACTGGTAAAAAATGAATGAAAGCTGCAAAAAGACGGGTTAAACCGGTTTAAACGGATTAATCTATTGAATTAAAAAAAACAGCTTATATAGGTAAATAAATGCATTTCAAATGACAAGGTAAGTCTCTAAAAAAAATGATAGAGTAAATGAAAGAATTTTAAATCTACTTAAAAATGGACTCAGATCCATTTGATCAAAAACTAGGATTTTCTTATTTTGGTTATCAGACAAAACAAAAAATTTGAGCTAGATATTATAAATATATCCAATCAAAGTCAATACAAAAATTTGAGCTAGATATTATAAATATATCCAATCAAATTCATCCATTCATCCATCCAAATTGGCGTTTAGTATTTACATCAACATAAATTTTTTTTCTATCAAATTCGCATAATTATCTTTATTGTATCATATTCGGTGTCACATTCACATTAGAAATTCATTATGATAAAAGATAAAAACTTATCGTATCTGACAAATGATATTAATTATTGTATTTTGATGTAATAAAACCATTTCATATACTTTATTTAATAATTTTATATTGGTTAAATATAAATTAAAGACGTTTATTGATGTGTAGCCATTAAAACAAATAAATAGAGCTCTTAAAATTAACCTATTATAACGGGATGAACTAATTAATTTTCTTATAATCTTATTTTAGAATAGATTTACAAGACCCCATGACTAAATTAGTCATCATTTTATAATTGATTACAATAACTTAAAGTTATCATATTTTATAAAACAATAACTTTAATAAAAAAATAAATAAATTGAATATCAGTCATTAATTAATCCGTTATATTTCATAATAAAGTTAAATTTACTCTAATTCCTTCTCTCTTTGTCCCCAAATTTTACTACTGTTTTCATTTTGGGATGTCCCAAAATAACACTCCATTTTTATAAATGTAATTTTTTTCTTTCAAAAATACTCTCTCACGTATAGTAATGATTTGACATCACTAACTCCCAATCACTACCTTTAAGGGCATATATGAAAAAATACCCAATTTTTTTATCTAAAACTCCGTGCAAAAAGTAAAAGAATTAGAATAAACAGGGACAAAGCGAGTAAAATTTATCCATGATATTAACCAAACACTTACAACGTACGTATATTTTTTAGTAAAATAAAAAATACTTGTTACTCCCTTCGTTTCAAATTAATTGACACATTTGATATTCCACATATATTATAATTAGTCAATTTTTAAGATAAATATCAAAAATACCCCTTTAATGGGTGTTTTAATTAATACCATTGGTCTTTGTGTATTCTTTTTTATTGTGTAAATCTAGAAACGAAAAATTGTGAAATTGAAAAAAAAAATGCATTGAAAAATCAAAGGTGATAAATAATTTGAAAGATGAAATTCTTTACAAATGTATCAATTAATTTGAAAAGAATTAAGTAACTTAAAAGAAATAAAAATAAAAATAAAAATTAGTATTAAGCATAAAAACACACCTCGAGCGTGTCAAAAATGGAGGCAGGTGGAGACGCTTGTTTGTCAGTCCATCCTCAAAAACTGCTTGTCTCAACCACGTGGGCGATCCTAAATACACCTCCTTCCTCCACGTGTACTTTTCCTCACCCTCTTACGTTACTCATTCCAGACCCTTTTTGGATATTTCACCGTTCTAAAATCTCTCTCTCTTCCTTTTCAACACTTTTTCCCTTCTCTTCTCTATGTAATTTGTTTTGCCTCCAACAACCATCTCTTTCTCCCTCTCTCATGGCTTTCTCTATTCCGCCGGCCGTTTTATTTATTCCAAAAAACCCAGAAAATATCCGAATTTCGTGCCCTTTTCTATAGAGAATCATTAATATTAATGTTTTTTATCCTTTGCAGAATTCACTGAAGTGTTAAAATTGACGGAATTTTTTTCTTTGTTGGGAATCTTTTTTCCCGATTTACAGGGGGGGAGAGAAACCCACTTGAATTTTACTTGAAAGAGTTAGTTTCTTCATCTGGCCTACCCAAAATTTGATTTTTTGTTGTTTTACTTTTTACTGCATTATTATTAATGGAGGGAGCTGAACAAAGCCGTGAAAAAATCAGTAATTCCATGCGCATTAATGGGCTTTCGATAGATCTGTTGAACAGATATATGAACCACAACCGCAACCCAAACATAAATGTACAAGAAAAAGGAAAATTTGCACAAGACGAGAACGAAGAATTACAGTTGAGTTTGGGGCTATCAATGAACGGCCGATTTGGAGTCGACCCGGAGCGTAAAATGCTCAAACGCTCTTCTTCCATCTCAAACTTGGCCTTGGCCGCTGCTGCTGTTGACGATGGGAGCACCCCACAAGCGCGTGGTGTGAACGCGCCGCTTTCAAGGACATGCTCTCTGCCTGCTGAGCCAGAGGAGGAGTGGCGCCGCCGTAAGGAGACTCAGTCAATCAAGCGAATGAGGAGGATGGAGAAGCTGAAGACTGTAAGAGGAGGGGGTAAAGAAAAGGAGAACTGTTCTGAAGATGTTAGCATTAATGGGGATGTTAGTGGAAGTTTTACTTCTGAAAAGGTTGATTCTGGGTCAATTGGATCCCAAAAGACTGGTTCATCTGGTGTCTCTGTTCTTCAGAGTCAACAGAGAGATGGTATACTCACTTATACTTATACAATACTTGCTCAGTTTTCTTGAATTTAACAAATACATTTTATACTATCTTGTTGAGTTGTAGCATCTAGAATTTGTAACTGAATTTTGGTTAGTTTTGCTGTTCTGGGTTATAATATGGAATTTGCGTAAATGCTTCTATGATGGTATATTGCATGGCTTGCATTTTGTTGGAGACTCTGTATAATTGATATATAAATTTGATCTTGATTGACTGTCTAAATTAGTTTCTGCATTTGGTGATTTGGTCTGTTTTGTTAGTTAGATTCCGTTTTAAAGATTTAATTGAGTGATTTCCCTGCTTCCCGGAGATTCTGTCGCTCGTATGGCGTGGAAATACGGTAATTTCTTGACGGCGTTTGTTGTCGTATTCGATTGGTTCGTTAGACATTAATTAAATATCTTGATTCAACGGTTTTGTTGTTATATTGTGCATTTTTTGACGTAGCACGCATACGTCATTAGGGGTCGTATATTCTTTTCATCTTAGTTAGCATACGTCATTTGGGGCAAGCGTCACTCGGAGTTGGTATTGTTCACATCTCATGTCACCAAGTGAGCAAATTCCATTTAGCGCTACGATAATTTGTTCACATCTCACGTCAGCGAGCATACGTCATTAAGGTTCATATTGTATTGTGCGTTCTTCTCATGTTAATTAGCATTCTTCGTTTTAAATGGGTTTTCCCTTGGATCATTTTCATGTCTCACATTAGTCAGCATACGTCATTAGGAGGCGTATTCTATTGTGCGTTCTTCTCATGTTATTCGTTCATTCACATCTTACATCAGCAAGCATACGTCATTAGAGATTTAGGAGTTGTATCGTACTGTGCATTCTTCTCATGTTAATTAGCATACGTCATTTGGGGTTCATGTTCCCTTAGATCGTTCGTTCCCATCTCATGTCCGCAACATATGTCATTAAGGGTTGTATCATTTTGTGCATTCTTCTCATGTTAGCATACGCCATGTGAAGTTGTTTATCCCTTAGATCATTCATTAACATCTCACATTAGCGAGCATACGTCATCTGGACTTGGACTTAATGGGTAATTATGAACCTATTTGAATAGCCGACATATACTTAAATTTTTGAAAGGAAATAGAGTATGTATCGTTTTATTTCTAGAAAGATTATTTGCTTAATTATTTTTGTAAATAAGAGAATTTATATTTTCTCTTTCATTCATGATTTTATCTCCTTTGCATTACTAAGGTTTGGTAGGAGTGGAAGGGGTTGTAGAATGTATTTTCAATTCTATCTATACCTTTGCACCAAAAGGTTTCTATTTTTTTCTCATCTCAAAGTGAACCAAATGCACGAGTAACAATAGGGCCTCAATGATTTCTCTGAAACAAATGGTTTGTGTGTGCATTTTATATATCCACAATCTAAATATTGCTTAGTATTGTACGGTTGTCTCAATGGACACGATGAACTAAGTTTTATCTCGTGTAAGAAGGGTATTTCCGGAAATTAAAACGGTCATTTATCTTCTCATTTATCATGATTTTTAACAGGAGAGAAGCAAAATGGTGAAGTTAAGAGCCCCTACACCTGCAGCCTTCCAATTGTACAAGTGGAGGACGAGAACGGAACTGCTGTTACTATACAGGCCACCCCTGAGGACCCCAACAAAGTCAATGAACTGCTCAACTCTGCCTTGCTCGATATGCCTTACGTCAGCGCAATGGTAAATCATGCAAAGGTAGAGGGGTTTTTGTACAAATACAAAAGGGGGGAACAGATTAAAATAGTTTGCGTTTGCCATGGTTTGTTCCTTACACCGGCTGGATTTTTGAAACATGGCGGAGGTGGCGATGTAGAGAACCCTTTGCAGCATATAATGGTTAGCCCTTATCCTCTCATGTAATAATGATGAGTTCTTGTACTAGACTTAAACTTAATGGAATCTATAGCTGCTAAGTGTGTATTTGGTTTTAGGATTAAGTGGACCTTTTTTCTTTTTCTCTTTCTCTTCATGTACTTGATGAAGGAATGTGGTTCCTAAGGATGATATGATAATAGTTATTTATCTGGTTTTTGTTTTTTATTTTTCTTTTGGTTGTGTGTTCAGATATGGGTGTTTTCATTGATTGGTTTGTGCTTTTCAGTGAAAAAATATCAACTCATTTTTATCCGTGCAGGCAAATATTTCTATGTATGATGTTATCTATCAGCTAGTTTGAAGCATGGATCAAAATTTCCATCTTTTCCGTCGAAAACATCTAAAACTTTCCCTTTTTGAATCAAACGAAACGAAAACAAGATGTAATTTCGAAACTATTTGTTTGTTTTAAACTCTATTATTTTTTTAAATGTAGTAAATTTTTTTACAATTTTTCCGTAGTGTTATCAAAACATTTTCGAATAGTCTTGAAAAGTTTTCAATTTATAATATTTTTTGAATATTTAGAAAGTTCCCGAAATTTTATAACTGGTTGGTATATGCTGTGAAATCAAAAGTTTAATCCATGCTTTCTTAATTTTTGTTTTTAAGATTATTCGAGTGTTTGTTGGATTTGATCTGATAAAAAAAAATTAAATTATAACTTAGAACATATAGACTAATATAAATTTAAATCTATCAAATTAGTCAAAGATTTAATTTTTTAAACTGAAAAATCATGTGTTGTAATTTGAAATATATTGAGTGAATATGAACTTGGATTTATCAAATCTATGTTTTATTAAATAAATTTATATACATTTACATAATATTTACTTATATAAGTAATCTTGAAAATATTTTATTATCACGATTTTTCACACAATAATATAAATTAAGTTTATGCGAACATTGTTTTCGTTAAGAGTTACTAAATCTTGAAATATATATTAAATTGATTTTAACATATTTTATTTTAGAGTTTAGTGGATTATGAAAAAAGGTTCCAATACGCCTAAGATGAATGATGAGATTTCTTGGACTGGAGATTTAACTGAATTTAAAAATAAATAAATCATATTTCGATCCAAATCAGCCCATTTCTTCGGGATAATCTAGACCAAAATGAGCCCAATTTAGATTAGAAACAATTCAATACAGATTTCGATCTGTTGTATTCAAACTGTGTTTGTCAGCGCTGAAACATAGGCATAGTTTGGATCCAGGTTGGTGCGTGCGTTTAAACTTTCATTGGACCAAATATTATTTGGAGGATTTACCAGCTCGGACACCCCAAACAGGTACATTTTTAAATTAATATTCTTTCAATCATATCAATCATATAATATACAATTAATTTAATTCAAAAAGGCATAATTTGACACCTAAAACCTACAATTTTTCCTCAAAACCACAACATTTAAATCATATTTTGGATTTTCAAATCAACTCACAATTAAGTTAATCTTGTTTTAATTCTGAAAATTCGAGAAAAAAATATATAGGTCATGTTTCAATGATTTACACAATTTTCAAGAGAAATTTCAAAAAAATACCCAATCAATAGTATAATTTTCCCTTAAACCAAACAATCGAAACGGATATACTATCATATATACAAGACCATAGAGATTTTAGATTATTTTTGGCATACTCTCGATTTTCATGTATTTGAAAAAAATATTTTTGGCGAATTTTTTAGATGGAAAGAATAATAGGTTTAATTTAAGTAAATTAGTAATTTTGTTTTTAGAAATTATAGAAATAAGAAGGTAATATTTTCGAAAGTTAATAAGAACTCACAAAAAAGATTGAAAGGCGCAAGCTATTGCCAAAAGACGATCCAAAGGTTGGCTCTGATGCTGCATTCAAGGATGGTATCGCTGCATTGACTGTAAGAGCATCACCAGTAATGTACCCAACTGGGAGCCTAAATTAGTTTAGGTCCAAAATTTACTAAAAACACCTCACGGTGTGGGGGTCCTAAAGGTAAGTACAAAAAGCACCCAAAACCCATTTACTTCCAATTAAGCCCAAATTTGAGCCCTCAAGATTGTTGAACCCATTTCAGCATCCGATCATAAATTAACACGTATACGATGTGGGAAAGAAATAAAAATCTTATTGAAAATCTCAACATCTAATCATAAATTGACACGCATATAAAAATCTTAACACAAAACTTGAAAAAAATAATTAAAATAATAATGAAGACATTATCAATGAATTCATTGTCCATAATTAATAATTATTATAAAATTTACAAATGTTTTGAATTTTATTTAGTCTAAAATTATTGGTGACTGCATTTTTAAATAGACTTTAAATTTAAGTTAGTGAAATAAATTTAATTTGAATTAATTTTAAAAATGAGTTCCCATTTTTGATGTCTATTGCGGCAGAAAAAAACTTTTTCAGGGAGTGAAAAACACTGTAGCAGGTTGCAAATGAAGATTGAAAGGCGCAAGCTATTGCGCTCAAAAGACGATCAAAAGGTTGGCTCCGATGCTGCATTCAAGGATGGTATCGCTGCACTGGCTGTAATTGTGCGAAACCACAAGGGTTGCTAAAGCTTTGGCCCTAAGAAACGCATGCTGCCGCCTCATGCACGGTCGAAAACAGTTGGACAGTTTGCTCGGATAGTGTTGATAGGACAGTATCAATTTAACCCTATGATATTTCCAATGAGCAGTGTAATCTCATAATGAAATAGGGTATTAAATTTCTCTCGTCTTCAATAGACAAAACACTTTGTTATATAAAGTTCTTGCTTGTACTATATTCAAATGTTAGAGAAAGCTCGAACCAGATCCAAATATACAACACTTTGTTAACAACACACAAAGCCACATTAGTCCCAAAGTGAATCCATATAATTCTTCAAACACCTTTGTCAAACATATCACATGGTTTCGTAGAAAGGTGAGTTCTACATAGTAAATGCAGCATAAATTGGTAGCTACCAACTTCTATTTAAGAGACTGTACCGGAAAACTAGTGCTGCAGAACACAAACCAGTAGTAGAGGATGCACATAACCTGCAGCTTCGATGTTAAGGTGAACTGTGAAGCAACAATGAAGGTTACCATACATTTTCATCTAAAGGGAATTTGTTATTATTTCAAGAACAAATCGAAATGTGATACAAGTATAAATCGTTCGAAACAAATAGACTATCTATCACTTTTCTGCTGCTCATTAGTGAACCTTCTAATCTACAGAATGGCATGGAAAATGGGACAGAGCTATACTACAATTTACAAGTAGCTATGGTTCAAATCTAGAGTACTTCACTCATAAAAGTGCGGAGTTACTTACAATTGGCCTTCCTCTTCTATGGATTGCTATGTCAATCAAATAATGCATCTCTATACAATAGCTAACAAGATGGAGGTTGAAGTTGTTTTAACCGTCTTACTACCTGTTTCATCGTGGGCCTTGTAGAAAGTGTATCGACAGTGCACACGACTGCCAAATGTAATACCTCAACCAAATCATCGTGTGGGCCAGCATCCCACAATCCAGCCGTAAAGAACTCTTTTGCCTTGCCTTGCCTCAAGAGCATGCATGCCCAAGCAACGATATTGAAACCATTCCCATACGAAGAAAATGAGGGATCCAATGCTTTCTTATCGGAAATCAACTCAAGCAAAACAACCCCATAGCTATAAACATCGGCTTTGTCAGAAACACGGCAAAACATTGCGTATTCCGGAGCCACGTATCCAAAAGTGCCGGCAACACCAGTCGTGGCATGAGTTTCCGAGGTGCCAAGAAGCCTAGCTAATCCAAAATCGGAAAGATAAGCATTATAGTCCTCGTCTAACAATATATTGCTTGGCTTCACATCTCTATGAAGAACACGAGGCACACATTGATCATGCAAATAGGCAAGTGCACGTGCAATGTCGAAAGCGATCTTGTGTAATACCCTCCAATCCACGGCTCTATTGGACCTTTCTTGGATAAACTTTTCGAGATTGCCACCGGGCAAATAATTGTATATAAGAAACATTTCTGTTTCACTGGCATGATATCCAATTAAAGTAACGAGGTTTATATGGCGAAGCCTTCCAAGGGTTTTGATCTCTGCATCGAATTGTTGTACACCTTGGAAACGTCCAACCGAGAGACGTTTTATAGCCACTAGAACACCTGGAGTAATCTCTGCTTTGTATGTTGCTCCAAAACCTCCACTGCCAATGCAGTTACTTGCATTAAAACTGCCTGTGGCAAGAACCACATTCTCAAATGTTAGTGGTACTCCAATGTCATTAAAGACGATCACTTCCTTTCTAGTAGTTCCACTCACTCGGGACCTCGGTTTCCACTTTCGGGTGTAAATGAAGAGGACAATAAGAGCGAGAAGAACCGAGAAAATGGCGGCTGCAGATGTTATAGAAGCAATCTCGATTGAGGTGAAACCACCATTCCTGTTTTGGCTTGGAGTTGATGACTGAGAAGTATCATTCTGTGCATCTCCTATTCTTGCTTGTGAATCTGCAGACGGCGAAGATAAAGAGCCCATAGAACAATGCAGAGAAGGGTTTCCGAGAAAACTATTGCAGTTTATCACATTATTGTTCAAAGGCAAAGGCCCAGACAAATTATTGTTGGACACATTAAATGCAGCCAGAGTCGACACATTTGCCAAGCCAGGGGGAAGCTGCCCAGATAAATTATTGTTATTCAGTAAAAAGACAGTCAAGTTCCTCAAATTTACAATATCTTTTGGAATTTCACCAGATAAAGAGTTCGAAGATAGATCAAGAACTTCAAGAGAGTATAACTGGCTCAGACTTTCAGGGATTGAACCACTCATGTTATTTCCTGATAAAGAAAGACATTTGAGACCCTTTATCTGGCCAAGGCTGCTAGGAATCGAGCCTTGCAAATTATTCCCGCTTAAATTAAGAAAAGCGAGTGAAACTAAGTTACCAATGCTGAGAGGAAAACTCCCAGGAATCCAATTACTGGAAGCATCAAGAACTATCAGAGACTTGCACACTGTGGCAATATCTATAGGTACTTGACCAGATAACTCATTGCTACTCACATTAACTATTATACCTTCTGCTTGACCACACTTCTCAAAGAAAGATCTTGGAAATGTTCCAGTAAGTTTGTTTCTGCCAGCAAGAAATGCGTAAACAGTTTGCTTTCCTAGTCTTTCAGATGCAATCGGCATTGACATCAGGGGGCCAGTAAGGTTGTTAGAACCGAAATTATGCAATACAGGGAAAACATCACCATCTCCGAAAAACGGCAAAGAGGTTTCAGTCAGCGTTCTATGTTCAAAATATGATGTATATGCAGCTGAAAATTCATAAGCCTCTAAGGAATCCCTATGTATGGATTGGATAGGAGCACAGGCTTTATATTTAAATTGGGGAATTGAACCTGAAAGGCGATTTCCGCTGATATCAAACAGAGTCATACAAGGAACAGGAACTTTGTCAATGATCTCACCACTAAGTCTGTTTGAGCTCAAATCAAGAAAACGCAGATTCTTGCAGTTGATGAACCCTTCAAAGATTTCGCCAGAGTAATAGTTTTGAGCCAAGTTTACCATCTCTAAGTTGCTGCAATAACCCCAATTAGTAGGGAAGTTTCCTTGTAGAGTTGCTCTTGGAGCCCACACCATCCTCAAGCTCGACAAACTAGAAATTTCTGTAGGAATTGTACCTTCATAAAAGTTGTACTCATTAGCAGTATAAGCCAATTTTTCTGTTAAATAACTACCTCCAAAACTCGAGACATTTGGAAGAGGATCCCATAAGTTGGACAACACGAGAACAGATAACTTTGTACAATTACCAAGCTCAGATGGTATAGCACCACCGAAATTGTTTCTCGACACATCTAGCACTTCAAGCTGACTTAACTGACCGAGTTCAATTGGAATAACCTCCTCCAACATATTAGAGTACAGTAGAAGCGTCTTCAATCCTCTACAATTAGCAAGGCTTTTTGGAATACCTTCAACCAGGAAGTTTCCAGAAAGCTCCAAGTGTTCGAGCTTCCCACAATTATCCCCAATCCTAACTGGAATCGATCCACTGAGTAGGTTAAAAGACAAGTAAATCCCCCTCAAATGTCCAAACCAGCCAATAAACTGCGGAATCGATCCATTAATTTGATTCCCAGCTAAATTCAAAACTTGCAGCCCAATACAATTTGATAATGAACTCGGTATCCCTCCAAAAATCCCATTAAACCCCAAGTTAAGAATTTTCAAATTCTTCAACCCATTAAACCGAGAAGGCAAAGACCCGGAAATAAAATTTCCTTCAAGGTCAAGAATCTCAAGCTTTTCCATCCCCCAAATTTCTACAGGAATTTCACCACTTAATTCATTGAAAGGCATTGATAAAATCTTAAGTTCAGTAAGCTTAGAAACAGCAGCAGAAAGCTTACCCAAGACTTTTACTTTGTTATTCCTTCCTAAACAAGACCTCCTAATTCCAAACCCATAAAGTGGAAACTGAGAAATTCTAACACAAGACAATGAATTACCTCCACCAGTAATATTCAATGCTACGACCCGCGAACCCGAATCACAAGAAACCCCAACCCACGAGCAGTGATCCGGGTCTTTTAAATCCCAGCTGCTGAGCACTCCATAAGGGTCCGAAAGCGAAGCCTTCAAGTCCAAAAGTGCAGATTTATCCGAATCGACCGCCTCACTTTGAGCTGAAAAAAGAACACCAAGTAAAATCAAGAGCTTCAATGGTTTGTAGAGGAGGTGCCATTTCCTGAGAAAAGAAAAACGACCCATTATTGTAGTCCGAAAAGGGTCCTCAAAAACCCCGAACCCCTTTGTTGTCTCCACCTCAATTGGAAATGTGGAAAACCCTAACGGTAACCCTAATTTTGGAACTTTGCTTTTGCCTTTTGTAATTATTATAGTATTATGTTAGTGAAACTGAGGTCTACACAGTAAAGAAAGAAGAGAGGAGAGAGAGAAGACGAGAGGAGCAGTGGGTTTGTTTCTTCTTTGAGAAAACGCGTTCATTTCAACTTTTTTTTGTCTTAAGGACATTTTTTTTTTCTTTTCTTTGCTCTTTTTGTGTTTTATTACCATTACCGTTACCATTTTAAATTTCAGATAATTTTAGCCTGAAGCTGGACTAGTAATTGAAAGTTGGGACTGTTCATCCCATTGGACAGTGGGTATTATTACAATTAAATAATAAAAATTAGTTACTCTTTTAAAATAAAAAGTAAAATTGAAAAAAAATACATTGAAAAATAAAATGTAACAAGTAATTTGAAAAATTAAAATTTTGCAAAATACGTGAAAATCGATTTAAGGATAACCGATAAGTCTGTAATGACAGGACAGATTAAATTTGTCAAGTTCTTTTTATATTGCAGGGGCAATTATTGCTTCTCTATTATTAATTCCTGGAATTTTTTATTATTTGGTATATGATTAATGGTCCCAAACTCAGATCAATAAATGCATCAGCCCATTAGTGGGGTTGTCGGCCCAAAATGTAACCCTTGATAAGCTAATTCCGTTATGGTTTTCATTTTGATTTTTGATGGGCTCAATTATTACAATTAATAAGCATGTGTTAGGGAACCCATTTGCCTGCTAAAAACTAACTCGAATGTTTAGTTGATTTGGTGATGTAAATTGCTTGTAATTAAGCCTTTCTAAAAAAAAAGCCTAAATAAGGTGCGTTTTGGTAAGTGAGAGAAATGGGGTGGTACTTGCGTAGACCAGGTCTTTTAGGGACCATGACCAAAATTAGTGCATCCATCAAATATATTTGCAAGATTCTGTGTATAGTTTATGAAAAACCGGGTTTAAGCAGGAATTTTCCGAGAAATGTATGTAGTCTAGTTATTACATGTTTACGGATAAAAACAAAAAAATTGGATTTTGAGAAAAGTACCTCAGCAGAAGTCCGAAGACAATTATCAATTTGTTTTAACATGGGGGTGTTTCTGGAAAAATTCTTCCACCACACACTTAGTCTATCAGACTTTTATAGACAAAAAATACACCACATCACCAAAATGTATGATTTGGTCCAAGGTCTATCAAATGCAAGAATTTTTCGTTTTTTTGACTCAGATAAAGGTGAAAAATTATCTCTCGAATATAAACAACTAGCTTTTCAGAATTCGAAAGTTGGTCCCCAAAAGCTTTTGCAAAACAAGCTACTAGTTTTCTTTGATTTGCACTTGGTTAAAAACTTTGTTATATGTTCTCAAAGGCACAATATATATATATAGACACTACATGAACATAAATAATCCTCAGTTTCTTTTCTTAATGAGAATTATGCAAAAATATAAGTTACCAGCAAAACAAAAGAAGTGCAGATAATTAGTCTCTGATTACAAACATAAAATACATGGAATCAATATATCGCGAATTCTAAAGAAATCGAAAAGAATCTACATATATTTACACAATTCACTTCCTATATATGTGTATTTTCATCTGGGATTAAACTTGATCATTCAGTTGCTTCAGACAAACTGTTCCTATTACATATCATCCTCAGAACTTGAAGCCTCATTGTCTGATTTGAACAAAAACAAGCTGTTCCTCCTAAGCTACACCTCAAGTTCAGTTTTTCGAGGAACCTAAGTTGGTCTTAAAAAGACGCAGAGGTAGATGTCTAAATACAGTTGGTTAAGGAACGCAATCTCAACAGCACCGAGGCCAACAGGAGAAGCAAGAAAACCATCCTTTCTCGGAAGCTTTAGGAGGAGGAGTTGGTTCAGGAACTTGTGCTTGCGACTGTTGTTTCTCGGGTTTCTCCGTGGCTGTCACCTTTGATGATCCATTCTTTGCATCACTTACCAATCTGAGATCGAGATAACAAATGAGTCAGGAAAAACTATCCATTTCAATTCTAGGAATCTAATAAAGAAAGACGGGTAATACAGGATTGAATCCTCAACATTTTTGGTCCTGTCTTTACAAATTTGTACTTTTTTGGTACCATTTCTTGTGAAACATAGCTTGCAGTTTTGGTTCTATCGACTACTTTTTCATCCAAATTTTGCACTTTTAGCCCATAGAACAATCTTTGTTATGCACTTTTGGTCCTATGGGATTCTCTCATTTTTTAAGTTTCGGTCCCAAATTGGATGGAAAGATGGCTTTAGGACGAAAAGTGCCAAAAAAGTTATGAAATTAGGACCAGAAGTGCAAGTCGAAAATTAAACGCCGGACCAAAAGTAAAGAGCCACTTGATCAAAAAACCATGAAGGACCATGATGCTCATTTAGACAACAAGAAATCGACAAGAATTATATATCAAGGTTGATTGCATTCCGTTATTATATAGCCTTTTGTTACATGAGAAGCTAGTATAAGTGATTCTAGAATTAATAGTGTAGACTGATGATATCTTACACTGGAAAAGCAAAAGAACTTCCGCTTGTCCCACTCTCACCAGAAAGGCGAGGATTGCTAAACGACGTGTGAGTGGTACTCGACGAAGTACGATTAGTCTCATCACTCGGAGATCCCTTAACCACCTCAACCGGAGGAGGTATCTTTTCCTTGGAATGATTCTCCGTACTTGGCCCAGCCGCACCTTTCAAGCTAATTTTCTCCGACTCTTCCTTTTCAAGTCTCGAGACCTTTCCCAACCTTACACTACTTTCTTCCATAACCGGAGGAAGGCTACTGCTCACCTCATTATTAGGTTTGGGTTCGCTACCATGTGCATTGTTCCACTCCTCGAGCCAAATCGAATGTTCCCTTGAAAAACTATTATTTCCCATGTGAATGCTGAATAAAGACTCGTTTGATGCAGTACTCCACTCTGTAGGATTCGAAGCTTTAGTCGAGAAAATCGACGTGGGAATACGATTTGGGTCATAACCGGTGGTCCGGCCCATAGTTTGGGATGTAGGAGATTTCATTGGCGAGTTTAGCAAAAATCCGGAAGGTGTTGGAGATGCACTTACCATGCTCCACTGAGGTGTCATTGGAGCAGTGGTGTCCGGTGATGATATAAATTCTTGCCTAGGCGACAAATTTCCACCATGTTCGGATTTGGAAGAGGCATCATCAAGATGAATCTGTTCAATGGTATCGGGATCGAGTAAAGAACCAGATGAAGATGAAGATATAGAAGGAGGGGAAGGGAAGTGTGGAGAGTTTGCTTCAAGAAGAGGTTTGCCATCTTCACGTTTAACCTCGGGATTTTGCTTTACTACTTGTTTGGGTTCCATGGATCATCCGGTTATATTCAAGTCCTTACGATAATATGAGACGTTACACAACTGATTGATACACTGCACATATCAAATAGAAAAACAGTTCAAAATTGATGATTTAAGCATAACAACAAGAAATGCACATTCAAAGGATAATGTTTAGTCAATAGCTTAATAGAAAACGACGAGGATGTATTCGTAAGTTAATAGGAATCAATGTAGCTATATATCTATGTATCATTAATTCGGTAAATAGAATGAATTGATCATTTTCCTTTTTAGAGAAAAGACGAATCACATCATTACATCAGAATATCGAATGATTACGCTATCAAATTACAATGCATACTACAAATTACAACGAGCAAACAATTAATAATTGAAGACTATTATGAACTGGACAATACCCACACAATATCTACATGGACAAACAAAATCCATATTGAGGTTTTTAAAAAATCAAATAATAGGACAATTATGATATATTGGCTATTTCTTGATTATAAACAGGAAGGGTTTATGTATTGTGTTTGAAATTCTTAAGACCCTTAATTAATAGAATTATATACATGTGTAAGAGACAATATGAATTTGAAAATTATTGAACATACCTAAATTATGAATTTGAACGAATCAACACCAAAATTTCCAAAATTGGGCCCTCTTTTGTTTTGTCTGTATCAAACCGTGCCAAAACCTTATACAAAAACACTGAAATGCATATCAAGAACTGGTGCAATAAAACGTGATTAAATTTTTTAGGGCACGGAAAGATGAAAAGGGGCTTGATTTTAGGGTTTATTGTTATTGAAATTTTATTTTATTCTATTTTTTCTTTTAATGAAAAGGGAGGGCTAAGCTTCCATTTCGGACAGAGTATTTAGCTTTGATTTTGTCCAACTATAATACTATATGGTACGTCTTATCTTAGCGGGAATATTACTTGTCATGAGATAGGTGGATTCCAATTAGTTGAGGGGTTTATTAGTCTTTTTACCGGGAAAAAAAGTTTTCAACAAATCTTCCTCTGAAATTTATACTATATAAAATTTGCACTTTTTATTAGATTCCTTAGGGGGTTTAATCCCTATCGAGGCGCGTCGAACACATTAAGTGAGAATCTCTCCCAAAAGCGATTTGAACATGGATTCGCTACTTTGTAGTGACTAGTCTCTTCTATTAGATTAATCACATGTTGGTAGATTCCTTCGACATTATTCTTACAATATTCAACAATTAGTGCCGTTAATTTTATATTATTAATTAATCTATTTTATCTTTAAAAAGAGATGAAAATTTTGTGTAAGAATTCTAATAGTAAAAGAGAATTTTATGAAACAAGAATTACAGATGAATTTGTTGTAGGTTTTCCATAATTCATGCATTTTCCCACTTTTTATTTTTTTCATCAGCAACCAAACGGCAAAATTACATTATATCATTTTATTTGACTATATTTGTTAGTAAAATAATATTCAAAGAAATTGAATGGCAAATCAAATGATGACTTTCAAAAAGGGTAATGTTTTGTAAATATGTAGACAAGAGAGGGCAAGTGAGTCATAAAGAGAACTAAGGTTCAAATTTGGTATCATCTTATCTCTTGTTCTGCCCAAGTTATCTTTAAGGAATTCCTTCTACCCCCCATTTCAATTTCTAAATATTCTGTCAATTTTTTCTTGCATTTCTTTTGTGAAATTTAATGGAAAATCTGAATTTATGCAACAGAATTCAAAATTTTATGTGTACACTTCATCCTCAATTTGTAACACAACTCCCTCTATTCGATCAATCAAATTCACAAACTGTTTCCAAGTGCTCGAGGCGGCTTCCATTGTTTCTAAAAGTTACTAATAGAAAAACCCAAATGCCAAGAAATCTAGCTAAGGTAAAGTTAAATTATATTGAACTCAATATGCATGTATATATACTTCTTATTTTTTATGTTGTTTTATGGTACATGAATCCGAATTAATTCAAAGTTCAAGTTCCATTTCTGAAATGAATTCATGTGTTATGGGTTCAATATGGATCCTATTCATTTGTTTCCATTGTAAATTAGATGTCTAGTAAGATGATGAACAATAATTCTCCAATAATTTGTATAGTATTCAATTTACCTCCTTGTGATTCGAAAAAGAGCATTTTACTCTTTTAAAGGAGCAATTTACATCATTCAATCAAAAAGTGTAATTCACTTGCCAAAATTCGGAAATTACCATGAAAAATGTTTTATAACGTAGAGGGTAAAGTGCCACATTTATCATAACACATGGAAGTAAAGTGTCACATTTATCATAACACATGGGGTAAAGTGTCATATATAAGAGGGTTAGTTTTGTCAATTTGTATTTTTTTTACTTTTATTTAAAAATATCGAGGAGGGAATCTTTTATAAAATTGGAGAGGCGGGGGATAAAACGCTCTTTTCTAATCACATAGGGTAAATTGAACATTATGTTAATCACATGGGCTACATTGTCATGAACACAAAACTAAAACAACAAAGTATTTTGAAATGGAATAAGTCTCATACCCATGTTATGCATTTAATATTGTCATTCATAATATATTTTTGTTGATTTTCCATGTAATTAATTTAACAAGGTTTATGCAATGAGGAGGAGAAGATCAAATACAGAGACAGATACGTATGTATTGATGGAACCGGGCAAGAATGAGGAATTTGTGTCCGAAGAAGAATTGAGGGATAGGTTGAAAGGATGGTTAGAGAAGTGGCCTGGAGGAAATGGGTTACCTCCTGATCTTGCTCGATTTGATGAAATTGATGATGCTGTTCAATACTTGGTCAAATCTGTGTGTGAACTTGAAATTGATGGTGATGTTGGTTCAATTCAATGGTATCAAGTTCGTTTGTAAGATTAATTAACTTGTAGTTTATATACATATATAGCTTAATTTGTTGAATTGCAGAATAAATAAATACATCATTTTTACTAACCTTCATTTTTCGGAACAATTTAAGAGTACGGCATCTTCATAAGTAATTGTGTGACGTATTTTCAACCACAAGGTCTAGGAATAATTTCTTAAATCCGATCTAATTAATAAAATCGTAGTTCTTTTTTGTGTTGGATTTATAAAGTGATTAGTTTAAATTGTGAAATTTAATATTTTTATATTCATACAAATAAAAGAATTAAATAAACTAGAACAATCTTTGGTTAGTTTTTATTTTTAAATCTTTCATTTTGAAAATACGAAATATTAGATATTATGACTTAAATTATTTTGATTTTAATTAATTATTATTATTATTATTATTATTATTAAAATAAGTAAGAGTAAGGAGAGTGTGGGGAAAATTGTGGGATTGAATTAAATGGTGGTTGATTGTCATTTGATTGAAGATGAGTTTTAATTGGGTAAAATGGCAATTGGGCAAGGGCAATTGGGGCAAAAGGGGGGTCAAAGAGACAATTGGGCAATTGGGCATTGTGTTCGATTGGAGATGGCCTTACAAGGCCGTGTCAAGTGCATATGACCGAACAACTCTCTAAAGATTAGGAACTGGACCATTTATACATGGATGAGCCCAAGTGAATTTGGGCCAGTTTTGAGCCAGACACTCAAGCATCTCATTTTTCAATTATTCAACCATTTTATTTTATCAAGTTTAATGTAATTGGTCACATTTTACTCATGAAATGATTTGGATTGGTATTAGTCTAGATACGATAAAATTATTCTATTAGATCGAATAAGTACATTCGATCTAATAAGTACCTGGTATCAGAATTGAGAAATTCTATGACTCATATCTTTAGTATTATCTAGAAAATTAAAAAAATGAGTGAATGACTAGAAAGACTAAGATACACAAAAGCTTAGAGTCCACCCTAGCCGAGTGAAACGGCGTAAGGCGATTCAATTTGAGTACCAATACCATCTTTGGATGTATTATGGCCCAAGTTGATTTCATTCAACCAAATACACCAAATAAGTGTTTTAATTAACTTTTAATGTTGATTAGGTTCTTAACAAATTAACGAACAAATATTTATTATGTTGACCTTATTTCTTAATCATTGTAGTATAATGATGTTTTGTTTATAGAAAGAAGAAATAATATTTTATCATCATTACAAAGCATGAACTGAAATCTTTAGGCTAAATTTTACTTTGCTTCCCCAACTATTTTGAATGCCATTTTGTCACTTTAACTAACAATTACATCATTCTGCGTTCTCAAAAAATCTTTCATGTTTGATTGTATAAATCCGTTATAGTTTCAACATACTTTTGTCAAAAAATTGGAAGCAAAATATTTCATATTTTCTCTTTTACTCTCGGATTTATTAATTAAACACACTTTAATTTGTCCCTTTCAACGATTCTTAAAATATGAGAGCATAATAAGAAATTTGTGACTATATTAGTAGCATTTTCGATGAAAATACGTGAAAACTAATTATTAAGTGCAATTGAAACATAGAGAATATTTGTATGTGAATTATACATTAATGTACTTGTTAACTATGATTCAATCTGTTCAGTGCATTAACTAGTTTAATGTGTATTTTTTTCTCTTGCCCAATATTACCCCGCTTATCAATCCATTTTTAGTCCTTGATCCTTATAAATGTTTATAAACTTCAACTCAACCCACGAACAATAGAAAATATATAGTTGAGTTGAGTTGGGTAATATCAGGCCCGTCAAGGGCCAAGTCATGGGGCAAGATCCATTTTACCATTGATAACATGCTCAATTATTGAGCGATATTAAAAAAAATAAAACATGTTTTCTCCCTTTTGTTATTGCATATGCAACGGATTATTCTCATGTGTTATTATATGCAAGAGAGTTTACAATCTTGTATTATATATATGCATGACAGTTTACATTCCTGTGGTATTTTATGTGCAACAGTTTACTCCCACGTGTTTTGTTGTTTGAATTAGTTTATCATTTAGGAAAAATATTGATTTTCAGTTACATTATTCAGCGGATCTACAACACAGCGTAATGATCATTTTAAATTTTCTTGGATGATTTGTTTTTTGCTTGGATTAGCTAGTCATTAGTCAATCATATATACATATTTTAATCGAAAAATTTACATATATATATCACGTTTAGATTTCAAAATGTACATGTAATTCATTTATTTCTCTTCAGTTTTTCCAAACATTGATGTTGAACTGATGGGGCGGGCGGATGAATGTAGCTTTCATCACTTTAAAACAAATGTAATTTGGTCAAGATGGGGCTAGTATAACCACTGCAGCATGATTAATTGGACTTCTTCAAAAAAAAAATTTATTTTTTTAATAGTACTATTTGATTATTCCGCCATCATAATTAATTTTTTAAAGACCTTGTATCATTCTTATTATATACATTAAAAGCGTGTTTCTGCAACATTAAATGCACTTGCACAGAAGAGGCCCTTCCTCTCAGAAAGTACTGCAGCATTTGCAGGATATATCCATGATCTTTTACATCAAAATGGACGCAAGAAACAAGATATCGACGTAAAAAGAGAAAAAATTGGTTGAAGGTAAAGTTTGGATGTATGTATTTTAGTTCAATTTCTTTTTCCATGTTTGATTATTTAGAATCGAAAAATATTCAACTATTTTGGATAGAAATAAAGGAACAAATAGTTTAGTTTGGAAATATCATATTCTCAATTGAAGCTTTGTTAATCAGAAAATAAAACTGTGTTTAGATAAAATTATAATGTTGTGTTTTGGACTTTTGGGGGCCATTATAGTTTTCATTTTTTTTTAATTAAAAATAAGGGGGAATTACCCAACTTAACCCTACAATTTAGTGTAATTATACTTGCCATACTTCATGTTTGAGAAATTATACAAATTCTACAATCGATGTATTAGATTCATTACAATTACCATCCTAGTGATGTTAAGTTTTGACGGCACATCCCGGCGCCATAGAGAAAATGAATCTGAAAAAACGGTGAAATTTGTAAAAGATTGGGTTAAATTGGTGGAAAAAACAGGTGACATCGGTGAAAAAATGGTTGAAATTGATTTGCCATGCTTGTTTGTAATTTCTTAGATGCATGGCACCCGGTCGTATTTCAGGAATTCAAAATTTTCTTTGATGAAATTAACGTCATAGGGGAGTAACTGAGGTAGTTTAAGTAATTTCTTAAACATTGAAGGTGATCAGTGTCATTACACTAAACTTTAGGGATAGTTGAGTAATTCTCTCCAAAAATAAAAATGTCTTCAGATTTGTATTTATTTTTCTTATTTTGTATTTATCGCACCTTTCATTGCATGAAAAGATATTGTTAAGTTGGTTGTACCAGGCAAAATTTTATTTTTGACCATCTAAAGTGGTTGAATTTTAAAATTGGTCATTTATTGTAGTACCTTGACAATATATATCTTTTATTGTGTCACCATCATCAATTTCAATCCTTATTGTCGATTTTTTTTAATTATCGTCGAAAATCATCCATTTATGTCATATTTGACCGAAAAAATTATTTTTTTGGCCAAAAATCAATAATTTATTCCCTAACTGACTGCAAATTTTAATTTTTGCCAGAAATATCATGTGTTAAGTGACACTTAAAAATTGAGGATTCCAGATTTTGACGCCAAAATTTGCATGTCCAAGTCATGTACAAATTTAAATCTAATTTGAGGCAAATGTGATTGTGAATTTGACCTATTTAAAAGGTATCTTCGATTTTTGGGGGAACTTTAACCTTTTTTAAATCAAAAATTGAAGTTATAGACATATCACGTGACTTGGACATGCAAATTTTGGAGTCAGAATCTGAAATCTTCAAATTTTCAGCACATGAAATTTTTTGGCAAAAATTAAAGTTTTCGGCCAGACATGACATAAATTGATGATTTCCGACGATAAGGACTGAAATTGATGACAATGACACAATAAATGACGTATATTGTCATTATACCACAATACATAACCAATTTTACAATGCAACCACTTTAGAGTGTAAAAAGAAAGAATTTTTTTGCCTACTAGGTCATTCACAAGCGCAATAACAAGAAGTAATTTCTCAACTGATTTGGGTTCGGACAAGACACTGTTTAATTTGCTTCGATTCCACTCTAGGATTTTGAAATTTCGGATCTTCAAAACATGGTTAAATACTCTGAAGTTGTATCTGGATCTTAGATTAAAAAGAATAATTGTCAGAATAAAGTAGAAAGTAAAAATAAAACAAAACATAATTAAATATTAAATATATATTTAGATTTCTTAATTTGTTTGGTTTTATTAAGGAAAAAACAAGAAAGAAAATGTACATGTAAATCAGTAAATATAGTTGAAAGTAGCTGTCGATCGATCTGAAAGTATGAGCATTAATATCTTCGAGCCATTCAAGGTTTTCTCTTCAGAGCTTTGGATATAGATATTGACCATTGAGTCAAAATGACTAAAGTTTCTGGTCTGTCTTAATTAGTTGCCATTTTACTTTATAAATGTAAATCTAAAGGAATTGATTGCAGTATTGCACTTGCACCATAGAGGATAATTTCCACAACTATGAGAATTTTTTTTTTAATATAATTAAAGAGTTATGGCTTGTTGCCAATTATTTCGTTTTATGAAATCAGATGAGAGTTCCTTTGAATTAGATTCATGATAAATTTATTTAATAAGCTTTCATGTTCGACTATATATAAATCAACAGAATAAAAAATTAATAAAGTGTATCTGAAAAAATCAGTCTGCGCCAGAGAAGAATATAAGGTCCATGTCTATATGACTATATTATAGTTTTTCTGTATACCTAAACAAAACTACTTGAAAAAACGAAAAGTAAAGGAAAGTGAACCAAAATTAACTTTTATTTTCTCATGGTTTAGTTTTTCTTTTATCGTGGTGTTTGGATAGTTGGAAATCTGGTTACCAACTTTCCTTCACTTTGGTCTTATTCTCAAAATAGTTTGGCCTAGTTTGAGCCTATGATATACGGATATTTCGAAAAAAGATAAAGTATTGTATCGGATACACGGGGAATATCGATATTCGTAGAATACGCGTGGGATATGTATTCGATACGCCACGTGGCGTATTAGTAATAAAAATAAATAAAATTTAAATAGATACGTATCGAATACACTAATTGGGCATCAGGATACACCGATAGGTTTTTTTATGTAATATATCGGGTCATATTTAAATTATTAAAAATGATCAAGTCTCTAGGTTTAAACATAAACGACTAGTATCACTACTCTATCTCTTTATTCAAGTCTATCTCCTAGGTCATGAAATCTCAAAAATGAATTCCTTCCATTGATGCGCTATGTTAAGAATGAATTATGTTTGCTTTTGGAGTTATATAACTTTTGTTTATATTATAGTGGATTATTTTTGTTTTTAGGACTTAAATTGAATGATCTAGTTGCTTATAAATAACATTGTATGAATATTTAATTAGTCTATTATTTTAAATTTTGCAAATTTAACTTTAATTTGTGTTAATTTAGAATAACATAATTAAAAATGATTTATGAAAATCAAATACATTGAAATTAAATACGATTTATTATTATTATTAAGAAATATAAAAATTGAAATTAATTGAAATGAGAAGACTGAATCACTGGAGATGACTATGAAAATATGACTGGAGAGGGGAATGAGAGTCTGAGGAGAAGGGGAATCTGAGGTGAAGCGGTGGAGGGGGATTACTAGAGATGGGTCTTTCTAAAATAAGATTTTATGGAACATAGGTGTACATGAGATGCCCCATCTCAACCACTAAAAATAGTCAACAACAAATCTGAACCACAAGTTTTGGTCAAAATCTCCAATGCTGATGTGGCATCGAACATTTAGAAAAAATAAACATATGTTAAATTACATACTAATCCTTTAATTAATATGTTTAAAATTTTTTCCCTTCTCTCTAATTAATTTCATCTCTTTCCCAAAAAAAAAAAATCTCAAGTAATTAAATTTTTATACGAATTGACAATTAAGACGATCAGTATAAGATCATTTAAAATATTTTTAGGAAAAAATACACTTTACACCCCCTCTCAAATTTACATATTTTGAACTTTACCACCCAAAAGTATAAATTAAATAAGCACGTATAAAATCAGTTGCACTTTTTCCTTCAAATGATTTTAAGTCAATTCCGTTCACCAAAAAACATAGATATGCGTCTCATTTGTGTATTTTAAGGGTAAATTAGTTCCAACATCGATTTTTCGCCCAAATATTTCACTGACGCGCATTTTTCCCTCTCTCTTTACAAATATTTTTTTTTCTACTTAACTTTAGATTTTTGGTTCACAAATATTTGGACAAGTAAGAAGTGATGTGACTAATTTACCATTTGAAAATTCATGTGAGGGCACATGTACATTTTCCGTCAAACAAAAATTGCATAAAATCATTTGAGGGGGTAAAGTGCAACTAATTTTATTTTTCAGGGGGTAAAGTGTTTATTTTGTACATATGGATGGTAAAGTGCCAAAACATGTAACTGTGGGGGATAAGATATGGGATTCATAAATCATATGGAGAATTTTTGTCAATTTTTTCAAAAAAAAAGGGGGAGGAGGGTGTGTATTCCTAATTTTTGAAGTTACTAGGGGTTATTGGTAACCTTTTAGGTAATAGGGATATTTTTGCATTGTTTGGTGGGGTAAAATTGTCATTTCGACTTGAGAGGGTTTTTTTTTGTTAATAAAAAAGTACAAGGTTTTGTTGCTAATAATAAAAATAACATAGGTTTTTTTTATAGTTAAAGAAAACACAATGGGTGTTTTTGAATTCACTCATTAAAAGGATAAATTTGTCTTTAACAAAATAAATTATTTAAAATTAAATTCTAAGAGGACATGTGTCACCAAGATAAATGATATCTCATGTGCTCCCCATACCTCAAAATCTCATTTTAGACAGACCCACTAGAGATGGCCTGATATTTCAAAATATTCTCTCTTTCTTCCTTTCAAATTTAAGAACATAGAGCATATTTGGTTATGTAAAAGTATTGACTAGGTTTCGCTTGGTTTTGGTTTCGAAAAATTGGTTTGGGTGATTTTGGTGAAACCCTTAAAACCCTATTTAAATTGAATTTGGATGTTGGCTTTTAGGTTTTGAAAAAATTGAAACTCTATTTGAATTGAGGTTGGATGTAATTGTCAAATCAATGTCTTTTATAGAGAAAAAAATAAATGGTATGTCAAATCATTGTATTTTATAAGTTTGAGATATATTATGTTTGAATATATAAGTTGAAACTGGACTTTCGCGAAACTTATACTCATACTTTATTCGAAAGGATTTTAGCTGAGTTTTACGAAACCGCGAAAGCGAGTCAAAATCTGAACAAATAGGGCCACGAGCACAACTATCTAACTTAGCTTTATTAGAATTCACCACATGGATTGGGCTAAGTCCACTTACATGGCTTGGGCCTAACTCAACCTCAAAAGCTAGCTTGTAAGGTGAGGATTGCCCAAGACCTTATGAAGTGGACTTAACTATGAGTTTCAACCAATGTGGGACATTTAGTCTCAATACTCCCCCTTCACGTATGGGCGGGCTGAATGTGTGGGAGAAACAAGCCCAACACGTGACATATGAAAGCCCAACCTTGTGAATTTGCGACATGTGGGTGAAGACCCAACACACGAATAAAGACACTCCGGGCCTTTGTTAATCGGAGGAATAATAAATCTCCAAGCCTTGAATAACTGGAGGAATAATGACAACCCAGGCCTTTGTTATCTGGGTCAAGTGTGTGGGTAGATATTGAAGCCCATCATGCGTACAAGGAGGAGCCCATCACGGAAGGAGGTGGCCCACTTTAACCCGGGGCTCTGATACCATATTAGAATTCACCACATGGATTGGGCTAAGTCCACTTACATGGCTTGGGCCTAACTCAACCTCAAAAGCTAGCTTGTAAGGTGATGATTGCCCAAGACCTTATGAAGTGGACTTAACTATGATTTTCAATCAATGTGGGACATTTAGTCTCAATACGCTTCAGAGGCGCTGCATCGGAATAACCACGACTTGGTCCCTTACGAGAATTATATTTTATAGGGAAGCATTTACAAGTCAGAGCATTTGGTGATTGTCGAACCGAAGCCTACCAGTTTGTAGGACCACATACGCCACTAGTTGCTCCGAAACCAATTGATGTTAAAAAATATACACACCCTAACTTTATAGTACATTCACACAAGCGCCTAGAAGTCGACTATGACTTGACCCTCGGGACAATTGCTGCAATAACCCAGACTAACATAGTTGTTTTAGTCCATATCAATAACCATGTCCCAATTTTGGGCCTTGGTAAATTTTGGAGTGTTCTTGCCTGGCTGTAGCACCCAATAGAAAGTGGGAAAGTGAAGAAGCTGTTGCATTGATCAGTACAAAAGTGAAGGGGATAAGGGATGTTGTTCTAATAAAGGTAAAACGATCCATGCTAAATTTGGAAAGGAAAACGAAAATTGTGAGTTTTGAAGAAAGTATCAAACAACCCATTTTTCTAAATTGAGGAAGGAATTAAAAATATAAGTGGGGCCGGCCACGTGACAAATTTTTTGGAAGAAAAATAAAAGGGCCTTTCATAATCTTTGGCTACACGTTATGTCATTTTTAGAAACTAATAACACCTTCCTCGCGTGCACGGTAAGGGAACTCTCGATTTTTAGAGAAAAAATTATAGTAGGAATATTATATTGTCTAGAGATTAATAATGATATGATGTAATTTCATAATTATTTGTTTTAGTAAATTAAATTTTATGGTTATTGAAAATAGGAATTGATCTTATATTTTACTTTTTTTGTCATTCAAGATATATTTTTAAAGTGAAACAATAATTATATTATTACAAAGAAAAACAATACACTAGTATTAATCAAATTATAAAGAAAATCAATTATCAAACTTTAGTATACTATATATTAAACTAGAAGAAAAACTCACACTAATTAGAAATCGAAACCAGAACCCCGTTGTCATAGGACCTCCTTTGCCACTTGGCTATGCCCTCGTTGGTTGGGGATAGTTATCCTCATCTCCTTTCGATCCCCATAGCTTCGAACCAATTTGCAATTTCCCATTCCCGAACGATCTCTAGCAATTATAATAATCATGATGATCATATACTCTCCATGGTAAAAAAAAAAATTAATAAAATT
Source organism: Penstemon davidsonii (assembly GCA_034814905.1). NCBI lineage: Eukaryota > Viridiplantae > Streptophyta > Magnoliopsida > Lamiales > Plantaginaceae > Penstemon > Penstemon davidsonii. The sequence goes on from JAYDYQ010002688.1 coordinate 15,940,833, forward strand.
TCCATAGTCGTTGCATCAAAGTTCACTTTTACCTCTGTCTCACCCGAAAAATTCCATCATAAATAAATTAAACTTTTTTCCCAAACTATAGATTATAATTTTTTGTATACTGCTATTACAATTTTTTTCAAAATTAATATCTAAAAGATTAAGTTACTAGTCATGAAATCAATTCTAACTTTTTATCAAGTGAAACAATATATTAAATCATTACATAAAAGAATTGACTGTATAATTACATTACTATATTACGATGAATAAAGTAAATTGTAATACTATATAATTAATTAACTAGTGTGAAACTAGACTTATACTCACACTCAAGGTGAAACTCATCTTAAGAATCATCGGGTCTCAACTTTTCCACGACCTCATCGACATATCAATTTGAACTTAATTGTCGTAGAATCAATTTTCTAATCATATGGCCTGGTTGACTAGTTATGTGCTACCCCTAGGTGTAGAATGAGTGGAGCTGAGACTCACCCTTAGGCCAAACCCAATGCTGGGGGTGGGGGGGAGCTCCGGAGCTCCCTAGCTGCCCCTGCCTCTAGCTCCAGCCCCTGCTTATCCAAATCCAATCCTGGGGCTTCCTACTCCATTTAATTTCAATTTAATTCTTCCCCACTCTCACCATTATAATAATTATATAATAATAATACTAATAATAATAACAAATACAATAATAATAATATAATTAAATTAATAATAATATTAAAATATATAAATTAAGAATAATAAAAATAAAAACATTCATTAAATTGCCGGAGTACAACACGAAAATACATCATTGAATTAAAAAAGTCATAGCACACAACAAAGGAAAATAAAATGAAATACGATAACACACATCATCGACAATTGGATATGACAAGATTTTAATTAATTAAGATCAAGTGTATAATAAATTGTTTGTTCTTATTTTATTAATCAAATCCAATTGTATTGTTCAAATATATATATAACCACCTATATTCTATTTAAATGATTTAGTTTTAATTATCATTTTTTAAAATGAAATTAAAATGTCATAAAAAATTTAAACAAAAAATTTTGAACTAAAAACTATATCACAAATTACATAAATATACTACACTATGAAATAATAATACACACTAAAAACTAAACTAAAAAACAAAAAAACAAAAAAGAATATTTTAATCAGGGGACGCCAAGTGGCGTCCCCTGATTGCTGCCTGGGCGCACGCGCCCAGGCAGCTGGCAGGCGCTTAAACGCGCCTGCCAAGCTTGTTGGGGAGCTCCAAGGAGCTCCCAAACTACCCCCAAACCACCCCCAAACCCCCCCTCCCAAAGAATATTTTAATCAGGGGACGCCAAGTGGCGTCCCCTGATTGCTGCCTGGGCGCGTGGCGCTTAAACGCGCCTGCCAAGCTTGTTGGGGAGCTCCAAGGAGCTCCCCAACTACCCCCAAACCCCCCCCCCCATTGGGTTTGGCCTTACACATCTATAGAGTTTGGCTAAATTCTTACAATAACAAAACAATTATATTACACTAGTTATATATGTGAGTGATCAAGTGTTACACCACAAACAAAATAAATGTGTTGTCCTTTCCAAATAAATATTTTCTTTTCGACAAAATTCAGTTCGGGATAGATTGTCCCATACTCTTAAGGGGGTAGCTCTTTTCTTTTTCTTTTTTGTCTTTTTTTTTTAATAAGTTCTTAAGGGTAGCTCTGAAGTATGTTAATTAATGCAATATGGAATTAGGTCTAGGAATTGAATAAACTCTTTTTTTTTTTTTTTTTAAACTAGTATGTCTAGAATTAATTGCTTGCCTTGTAATCTAGGAAACAGATATGCTTGTTCTGAGAATGCAAATCCCTACAATGCTGGATATATTAATATAGTATTGAAGATTAAAATACTTGGAAGAATTTATTGGCAATTTTGGCTGCTCAAATTTATGTCCCGTGAATAATCAGTACAAATTTGATGACATACATACGACATGTGTATATATTAATCAATTACTTACTAATTAAAAAGAGAAGATTTACAATTTCTGCACTTAACTATAGTTATACGTAGCAAAATTATAAAACAATAGGAGTACTATTTAACATATAAACCAAAAATCCATATATTTAATAGTATTGTCCAAGGAACACATACCACGTATAACACTAACTAACATTTATAATGTATAGGGGCGGATCCAAGATCAAGGAGTTGGGAGCCGAGTTTCAATATAAATGAAGTTAACTAAAAATGATATTCAAACTATTTTCTTTGTATAAGCCTAAAAAAATATTGTTAATAAGAACTATGTTGGATTCCGAATGCAAATATAATTTTACAGAAGATTATCGAAGTTGATACGACGTTGTTTCAAGTCATAACATTCATCTAATATAAAATCAATATCAAATTTTTCGACAATTATTTTCTCAATGTAAGTAATTAAACAATCCGTAAGGTATTTTCTATCTTATTACTAAGCCGGACTAAATAAATTTAAGTGTCTTATTATTGTGATTTTTATTTTTTTACTTGTCTCCAATTTAGCTCTAAAACACAGTATATTAAATTGTCAAAAAATAAAAAATAAATGTGAGAAGAAAAAAAAATACATTACATTGTAATTTGAAAAAAGTGATGTGAATTAATAGTTTTGGGCCATGTTCAAACAACACCTAGACAAATGATTGACCACATTATTAAGTATATATATATATACATAGTCATATCCTACAATAAATTATATAATGAATATATAAACTAATTAAAAAAAAAAATCTTATGGGGGCATAGATCTTCCCCTATTAATGTATATTAATTTGAAGGAACGAGAGAGACTAGAGAGAAAAGGAATTCGACCATAGACCATACATATGCATGTCTCTATTATTTGATCTGGTCCAAACAAGATTCAAGAATATACAATTGTTTAATGGCGATGAAGACAATATAAGGAAAAAGATGGTCAAAATCTGAGGTGCAATTGATGATGTGCAATTGATGAGGCACATATATATTATTTGATCTATGCATGACATCATCAAATCTGAGGCACATATATATTTATTCCTTAAATTTTATAGATCTTGTGGTAATTATAAATTTGACTAAATTCATTTGAGGTGCAATTGCACACATTATGTACACATTTTTTATAATAAACGAGAATGTAAATTACTTGCATTTGTCATACTATGGGATTAAATCCCCTTAATTCACTAAATATTTCATTTATTCAAACATGTTAGTATTATGCTATTGCATTTATAAATTACTAAAAGCAAATTCGTGTTCAAAAAGTTTCCCATAAACCATGAGATTTTTGCTAAACACAAATGCAAACCTATGAACATAAACATATATACTGCAGTTAAATAATTTAAATGGCCCTCCAATTTCATAAATTTATGCTAACAGTTTGTGTCATTACGATATGATGATTTATAATATATAATGATATAAAAGAATAAGACATCTCAAAATCCAAAAGGACAAAAACGAAAAGAGGGAAAACGGAAATAATTAATACACCTCAAATTTTAGTTTAAGGAATAAATATATATGTGCCTCTTGCATGCAATGATATTGACCAATCCCTAACGCGGTATACGCGTTGATGTCTCCTGTCTACCATATTACTACATTAATGAACAATATTTCATATGTCAACTGAGCTGGACCAAATTTAATAAGTGAAATGCAAAAATATCCCTATAATTTTTCTAATTAGCAAAAAAACTCCCATGTGTTATTTTCACCAAAATTGTTCCTTAGCTATTTTTTATCTAATTAGCTATTTTCACAAATTGGAGTACATATTTTGTCGAAAAAATGATAATTATACTTTATACCCACGCTTATAAATGTTAAAACACCCTATTCACCTAATAAAATTGACAATAATCCTTATGTTGACTTTGAAAATTGACAATAATTCCCTTGTTCACTTGAAAATTTTACAATAATCTCAATATATATTGATTTATGAATGAATTTGATAACGCCGTGAAAACGTCGTTATTACGTGCCTCCTTAAACCCAAAACATCTTGTTTTGATTCGAGTTTTGCTTGCCTTTGCGTGCTTTCGTGGCTTTTCCCTCTTTGGCCCCTTCTTTTGGCTTTTGTTCGTTTTTTGTGTTTTTGTTCGTGTTTTGATCGTTTTCTCTGTGGTTTGTAGGAAGCGACATCTTAGAGTGATTCGGAGTTTCCGTATCAAGGAATGCGAGTCGTTCTACCCACCCCGCGAGTCAGAAAGAGCTTCAAAGAAAAGAGAACCCGAAGCAAATCGTACAAGAATGTAGATAGTTGTTCACTAAAACATGCACAACTTTATCATGGATGATCCAAATGATATTAATTTTGGATATATCATAGATGAATGAGTTAGCTACGCTACGGACTTTACGGATCCACAATCGGAGTTCGGAATCAAAATATATGCTGCTCGGAAGGAAGTGTGTCAGAGCAGAAAACTCACTGCCAATATTGCACCGTAGTGCAAATAAGATGCACCGCGGTGTGACCCTGCTTCCAGCAGATATTTTTCTGCGGAATGGCAGGAGGCTTTTTGTATCTTCCCCCTTTGATCCCACTTGTAAATATGAAATTCTTGGGGGACTTTTTGGTCTTGGTTACTATAGCTTTTGGGGTAACTTAGGCAAGATGGGGTAGATTATTCACTAGGTTAAGAGGGTTAGGAGGCAAAATCAAAAAAACAACTTTCTCTACACTTTACTTTTAGCCTCCATTGAAGAACTTTCACTTGACTACTCTCCATTGAAGATAAAAAGGCTTGGGGAGAAGTTGTTGAGGATTTCAACCACTAAGCTTACTCTAACTCTTATTACTTTGCTCATTTACATTTATGGCTTTCATTAATGTGTTGGATGATTTATTTGATGTTATGAGTAGCTAACTCCTCTTTTCATGGGTTTTATTGATCATATGTTTGATTCTTGATTAAATGATGTTATGATGATTGGTATGATGCTTATATGTGTTTGTTAATCTAGTTTGTGCTTTTGTCATCTTGTTGTTAGGCCAACTTTGAGATGAAATGGATTGATTCATGATTGCTAGACCTAGTGGATTGAGGATTAGATTGTGAAACTAGATTGTGATTTGAATTTAGGATAGGCCTATACCTAGTTCTTTTCATGTTCTTCCAAGGTTTGAGGTTAATGCATCAATTAGGTTTAGTCCTTTTAGACATAAATTGGATTAGTCTAACTTGATAGGTTCGTACGCAAGTCGAAAGATACGTATGAGTATTTTTGAAACCTTGAACAACAAACATAAGTTTAGTTATCAATTTATCAATTGTGGAGTCATTTATCTTAAATTGAACTAGGTGACGTAAAATCCTAGAAGCCTTTACATATTATTAAGTCAAGTGTTAGTTTCATAATCACTTTAATTTAGTTTTAAATATCACAACCACCATCACTTTATCAAACTCAACTCATATGAATCTAAGTAGAAGTAACAAGAAAGTAGTTGGTAATTAATTGAACAAGTCCTCGTGGGTTCGACACTCATTTATCACTTTATTACTTGTAACGACCATATACCTGTGTGGTTTTGCGTACTAGTATTTGGAACGCAACAGAATTCTAAAATGGGCTTTTTTATCCATCTTTATATTAATTCTTAGCCAATTAATATTCATTGCATAAATAGCCTCATTACATATTAAAATCAAACTTCATGATAGTATAGATTTATTATGTTTTCCAGTATATTTCTTTTGGTCATTGTATCATTGACATAGGTCCAATCAGATTATCACTTCAATTGTACACATATTTAAAATACATTAAAAAATCATTCTTAATTTATCAAATATAGGATTGTTTATTATGCTAAAAAAATTTAATTAAAAATTAACTTCTTTGAAACTCGACTTTCACATAAATTCAACGAGTATAATACATTTGTTTAGTGGTTGGTTGAGTTTGAACTTGGAACAAACATGATTGGTTGAGTTTGAAGAAACCTAGTATGAAGAAGAATCTTTCAAACTAAAAATTATTGATACTATACACAAATAATTGTTACATTAATTTAACGTTGCCACTAATAGGGAAATTTTTCTGCGTATGAAGAAGAATTTACATAATTGAAATATAAAGTGGTCTCATAAAAACTTGATTAATTTAAACTATTATTTTTATAATTATTTATCAATTTTCTTTTTAATTCATAATACGCAAATCAATTTCAACTAAGATTTTCATTATATATATACACACCTATATATTGAGCTAATGCCAATTTACCCCCTATAAAATACATAATATAATGTTCATTTTATCCCATGTGATTTGAAAAAAAGCACTTTCGGTTGGAATTTGAGTCGGTCAGAATTTCAGTCGGAATCCGATTCCAACCCGATTGATTCCAACAGTTTTTTGGGGTCGGAAAATAAGTCGGAATCACGTATTTCCGACCGATATTTCCCAAAATCGGTCAGAATTTCGATTTTTTCTAGTAGCGCTACTTCCCTTTGAAAATTTTAAAGAAGCAATTTATATGCTTCAGTCGGTGAGTGTAACTCACTTGCCGAAATTGAGAGTGCCATGTAAAGTGTTTTTATAACATAGGGGGATAAATTGCCACATTTATCATAACACGAGGGGTAAATTATCATATTTATCATAACAGAAGCGGTAAACTGCCATATATATCATAACATGGTGAGGTAAATTGCCACATATAAAAATATCACGAAGACGGTGTAAAACTTTTATAAGATTACAGGAGGTAAAGTACTCTTTTTCAAGTCATATGAAAATAAAATGGAAATTATGAACATGACAGGGATGTAAATTGTCATTAACTCCTAACGAATATCACTACGAATGTAATAGTGTTAAAGTTGCCCACCACCCGAAACACACACACACACACACAACCTCTCTCTATTTATTTCAAACTGATCCTCTTTACTCCCCATACTACATACAACCACAAGGAAGCATTCATTTTTACTACTTTTTTTTTTTTGTTTTAATTATTTGAGTTGCACCTGTTTCTTATTTCTCTTTAATTTCATGTTGGGCAGAAAAGAGAACAAAATGTTTCTTTCCATTAAGCAATTTAAGCTACCAATTATTTTGCTTCTAGTATTAGTACATGATGTGAGTGCTACAAATGTTATAGCCGAAGAAGAAGCTGACCGAATAGTCGCACTTCCCGGGCAGCCTAAAGTCGCATTTCATCAGTTTTCCGGCTATGTCACCGTCAATGAAGTCGCGGGTAGAGCCCTCTTTTATTGGCTTACGGAAGCAGCTGTTCAACAACCCTTGTCAAAACCACTTGTTGTCTGGCTCAATGGAGGTTAATTAATTACTTAAATATCCCTCTCGCTCTCCCTCTCCCTCTCCCTCTCTCTATAAATATATCTGGAAAAACATTTATTTTTTTTTCCATTTAATTTGGTGCTTTTTAATATATAATAATCATGCATTCAAGATGGTAGGGAAGAATTTATGTATGATTAACTTACTTCGTGCTTCTTTTATGTATTGTTACAACTGTTTTTGTTGTTTGTTATACGTAAAAAATTAAATGAAAATTTTAATGGCTTTGGCTATTTATTTTTAGGTATTTAATTTTACTGCGAAAGAATAAGAATAAGAAATTTTCTTTCGTCGGGTCAAAATATAGTCAATGATAAAAAATAAAAAATAAAAAACTATAAATGCAATGAATAAAGAAATCTTTTATTTAATTAATTCATGATATATTTTCCAATTTATCGAATAAGATATACTCGATCCTATAAAAGTAATTAATCACAAAATGTAAATGTATACTATTGTTGAATTTGTGGCATGACGAAGCTAAATTTAATTTGGTGTACTTAGATGAATTTTGTGTATCTATAAGTGTAAGTGCAAGGAGATTTAGATTAATATGCATAAAGATGAGAAATTAATTGTTAAAAGATAATTATGGAATGGAGAAATAAAATAGTTTTTTGCATTTTGTTTTTTTTTTATATATATTCTTTCATTTTTTGCTCTCTTTTTTCATAATCATTTGCATTTCCCATTTTTTTAATTTTAATGAGAATTGAATATGTAATATATATGTTGGCTTGACTTTGAGTACCTTGATTATTTTCTTCCAATTACTCAAAATGTCTAATTTATATATATTTAAGATTATCTACTACGTACATGTATTATTTTTCACACTCTTTTTGTTCTGGTAGAGGGGTACACTTTCCAATTAAATTGATTTGAAAGCTGCTGAATAACATATATATATATATATATATATGTATTAGTCTGCATGCATGAAGTAATTAATTAATCAATTAATTATTATTATCACAGAAAATTGAATGCTGGAAACTAACTTAAAGCACTCAACATTTATTATCATCAGGCCAATACAGTTCTGCATACCATTTAATTTGTCAGCATGCGTGATGCACCAGCAACCATAGGTCATTCCATTCATCATACCCCTCTGCTCACACACCCCACACACTAGGAACCAAAATTCAAATTTATCCAATTATAAAATAAAATAAATATATTATATTTATATATAGTATTATTTTATCTTTAACACATAATTAGTACAAAAACGAGTGATTATTGACTAGACCTGATCTTTTATAGATTGACAAGTTACGTCAAAAGAAGTGTGTATTTTTCCATTTTCATATTAATTTTATCAGTTGTTAATCACATAGTCCCCGTAATTTGTTAGTACAATTAATTAATATAACTTTTCATTAAAAAAAATAAAAATAGAAATTCATAAACTTTCCATGAATTTGATGCAAACCCTATACATGTTTGAAAGTTTAGGTCCAGGCAAAAAAAAATAAAAAATCAGTGCAAAACTTTGGCCTCAAAACAAGGATTTGACTAGTGACATTTGGTCAATGACATTTATTTTGTTCTTGACCCTCTTAATCTGAAATAAATTGTCGGCAATCAATAAAAATAAATCTGGAATAAATTGTCCAACTGTATTCAAGTTAAATAAATATTAGTATATGTTTACATATTATATATATATCTTATTTAGTTTGAATTGAAATTTTATTTATTTTAGGTCCTGGATGTTCTTCTGTGGCATATGGTGCATCTGAAGAAATTGGGCCATTCAGGATCAACAGAACATCGTCAGGTTTATATCTCAACAAATATTCATGGAACAAATTGGCAAACTTACTATTTCTGGAAACTCCAGCCGGGGTTGGCTTCTCTTACAGCAACAGATCTTCCGACCTCCTCGACACCGGAGATCACCGTACCGGTAAGTAAACAGACCCTTACGAGCCTTTATGTTAAAGTTACATAATTGTTACATTCAATTTTAATTATTCTTTGTTTTTCTTACGTACATTTGTTATGTTATAAATTGTGAACTACATGCTATATTAATATTTCCTAATGAAATTTTTATTTCAATAATTTTCAGCCAAGGATTCGTTGCAGTTTCTCATCCGATGGTTGGATCGTTTTCCACGGTATAAAAACCGTGAAATTTATCTAACCGGAGAGAGCTATGCTGGTCATTATGTTCCTCAATTAGCTCGAGAAATAGTGAACTACAATGCCAATACTAAGCACAAAATCAATCTCAAGGGATTCATGGTAATTCAATGATTTTTTTTCAAATTAAATCATTTTCTTTATGAAATCAACATATTAATCAAGTAGTACGCGTACACAATAATAAAAGAGGGAAAAACACTTTTGATATCAAACTTTAGTCCAAAAAACACATTTGGTACCAAGTTTTTTCAAAAAACACATTACATACCATGATTTATACAATCTTAACACATTTAGTTTTGCCGTCAATTTTCAGACGAAATTTAGCACGTGTCATTCATGTGTGAGTCTTTAAAACCCATGCATATTCTCCATCTCATTGTCAATTTAACGGGCACATGAGCGGCACGTACTGAATTTCGTCCGAAAATTGATGGCAAAACTAAATGTGTCAAGATTTTGTGAATCATGGTATGAAATGTGTTTTTTGAAAAAGCATGATACCAAATGTGTTTTTTGGAATAAAGTTTGGTATCAAAAGTGTTTTTCCCTCAATAATAAAACTTACAATCATATTTCGTCAAAATAATGTAGGTGGGTAACGCGGTGACAGACAACTACTACGACAACCTAGGCACGGTGGCCTATTGGTGGAGCCACGCCATGATCTCAGACAAAACCTACCATCAACTCATGAGTACATGCGATTTCCGACGACAGAAGGAGTCGAACGAGTGCGAATCATTGTACTACTATGCAATGGATAAAGAATTTGGAAATATTGATCAGTACAACATTTATGCACCCCCTTGTAATAACTCGGATGGTAGTAGCGAGTCAACTCGACACAACATGCGTTTACCCCATCAACCTCGTTCGGTACGATAATTAATTAATTAATTACCTGATTAGGTAGTAATTTTAGTTAATTTAATTATTTAATTATTTGAAATTAATTAGACATGGATGAATCTGTGCTTTTAGATGTTAAGAAAGCTATCGGGGTACGATCCTTGTACGGAGAAATATGCTGAAATTTATTATAATAGACCTGATGTCCAAAAAGCTCTACATGCAAATGTTACTGGACGGATTCCTTACAAATGGACTGCTTGCAGGTAAATTAGATTTGATTTATGTAATTATCCATTTTATTTTAAATCCATAGGATTGGGCCCTCCATTTTCATTTTGTAAATTTTAACATATTTACACTTTTGGTAACACAATATTTTATTTTTATACTCTCAATTCTTTAAAATCTTTTGCATTTTTGCTCTTATAGGAAATATATCATTTAGCATTTTAAATTTGTTTGTATATATTATCTCTGCTTTGAACTCTTTGTCTCAAAGAATACTATGGGACCAAAACTGTAAAATATTTCAGAAAGGTTCGACTAAATGTGCAATTTTATGAACTGATGGTCAAAAGTGTTGAGGATTCAGTCCTGTAGGACTAAAATCCTATTTTCATGGATTGGTTCCTTAATGAATTTAATTGTTAAAAAAAAAAATTGTTTTTAGTCTCATAATTCCATGTTAATCTAGCTTGTATTTGCGCATGTGTCCTGCAGTGAAACTTTGAATCGCAATTGGAATGACACAGATTCCTCAATTCTTCCTATATATCGAGAATTAATTGCAGCTGGATTGAGAATTTGGGTTTTTAGGTAGGCAAAAATTTCAGATTTCTCAATATATTTTTTCATAGAATCTACTAGTATTAAAGTGAAATGGGGTAAATGAACTTTAAATATTTATTATTTTTAGTATATTCAAGAATATTTAGTTAATTATTTTCTTGATAAATTGTTTATTTCAGTGGTGATGTGGACTCAGTTGTGCCAGTTACAGCAACTAGATATTCTTTGGCCCAACTTAAGTTGGGCACTACCATTCCTTGGTACCCTTGGTATGTCAAGAAACAGGTCAGTCACACTTTCAATTAATTACTTGTAAGTTATTTATATAGAGTATTTGTGAGGCAAAATGACAAATTTACCTTTTTATTTGTTATATTATTCTAGTTGAGAATTCTTCTTTCGAAACTAAAAATTAATTTTTGGGGGTAATCATTTTCCATTAATTCATGTAAGATACATATGAAGTAGGCCTGGCAAAATGGGTCTGGACTCGAGGGCCAGCACGTGATCCATCCAGGCTCGTTCAGACGACACCCTTTAATTTTTATGTTTGTTGGGTTGAGATGGTCTAGGGTCAACCTTATAATTAATGAGTTTTTAGTGGGTCTTCTAGTGAGTCAGATATTGGATATTAAGAAAAACAAAAAAAATAAAATTAATGGGTCCAATATAAAAGCAAGTTGGCCACCATCTTTAATTCCAAAAGGAAAATCATATTATGTCTTGTTTACTATCATAAAATTGAAGGCAACTAGAACTGATTTTTCTTATTTTGTAATTACTAATCCATTATTTTGGAGAAAAAAAAATTAAATTATTAAAATATCTTAAAATCATTCATCTTTTCTATACCAATTTTATGGTCACTTTTGACTAATAATTAAATATAGGTATCGACTCCCGAAAGAGTTTCTTATATTTCTTTTTACGCAATATATTTCTTATATTTCTATTCCTTTATATTTCTTAGATATAAGGGAATAACAAAATTTATATTTTCAAATCATGTAATTAATTAATGTCTCCTAATTTGCATGTTATTTATTCTTTCAAATCTCGGCGTCAATTACTCTCATTTTTCAACCCATGTTACAAAGTTTTTTTGTGAATTTTTTTTTTAAGAACAAGAAAATAAAGATTAAGGGACCGGCCCGTGACCCAGCCCGATAAAGATCCGAACCATTAATAACACATTACCACAGACCCATTAATGATCCGACCCGACCTGCCCGTTCACCACCCCTTACATGAAGGGTAAATATAAAAATAAGTATATAATTAATTTAAATTTTGAAGTAATATTATATTGTGGATGTCAATTGTGACAGGTGGGAGGTTGGACGGAGGTGTACAAAGGGGTGACATTTGCAACAGTGAGAGGGGCAGGTCATGAAGTACCAATGTTCAAGCCTCAAGCTGCATTTCAGCTATTTACATCATTTTTACAAGGGAACCCCCTTCCAAAATCATCATGAATTCAACTTTCTAATTATATGTTGGACAAAATGTATTAATTAATTTGCGCTTCATATATATAGTTTCTCAATTTGAAGTTTAATTATTTAAATTCTCCAACCTTCATTATTTTTTTATTTTTTTTACTACATTGAACTTAAGTCCAATTATATATATATTCACTAGTCTACTCTAATGCATGTCCTAAGAAATAAAATTGCCAAATCAATATATATGTTTAGTCTTTTATACATCTTGGTATATTTTTTAAAATTTAAAAATTCTAAATGCCATAATAATATAAAAAAATCCAAGACTTTGACAGACATTAATCAACCATGCATCAAATTCATCTAAAGCAACCTTTTAACAATATTATCCAGAATTATCTATATAAAGACATTGTTTAAGTGTGTGCGACCTCACAATTAATAAATTGATTGAACCGTATTTAATTGAGATAATTGCATTTTTGATACAAAGCTATAGGTCAATTCCCACTTTTGGTACATAGATTTATGTGTCCAACACATTTGATACAGAGCTTTAACAAGTTGTGACACATTTTGTACAACCGTTAAAAATTGCCGTTAAAGGGTGACGTGGCAGTTAAGTCTAATTGCAAAGTTGATGCCATTACTTATGTTGACTGATAATTTTACCCCATAATATTTCAGATTACCAAAAAAGCCCCACATCTTCAAATTTAGTGACGATTTTAGTCCACAATGTTGCCAAAATTCAAAATTGACTCGAATATGACCACGTGCGGACCAATTTGAGAAACTTATTTTATTTAAATAACTAATTTGATTTATAAATAATATTAATATATTAAATAATAATTTAACATAAATATCTCCAAAATTAAGAAAACATATTCTTTTTAAATATAAGATTTATATAATAGTATTAATATATTTAATATTTATTAAATAATAAATTATATAATTAAAAACTATTTAATATTTATTAAAATAATAAATAATAAATAATTATAATTTTAAAAAAAATTCCCAACCCAACCCACCACCCCTCCCCCTACCCCAATTCCCCGGCCGTCGGCCTGGGAATCAGGGTAGGGGGGAGGGGTGGGGAGGTGGTGGGTGGGTTGGGTGGGGTGGGGAATTTTTTTTAAAATTATAATTATTTATTATTTATTATTTTAATAAATATTAATTAGTTTTTAATTATATAATTTATTATTTTAATAAATATTAAATAGATTAATGCTAATATATAAATTTTATATTTAAAAAGAATATGTTTTCTTAATTTTGGTGATATTTATTTAAAATATTATTTAATTTATTAATATTGTTTATAAATTAAATTAGTTATTTAAATAAAATAAGTAAAATTTTCAAATTGGTCCGCACGTGGTCTTATTCGAGTCAATTTTGAAATTTGGCAACAATGTGGACTAAAATCGTCACTAAATTTGGAGATGTGGGGCTTTTTTGGTAACCTGAAATGTTATGGGGTAGAATTATCAGTCAACATAAGTAATGACATCAACTTTGCAATTAGACTTAACTGTCACGTCACTCCTTAACGGCAATTTTTAACGGTTGTACCAAATGTGTCACAATTTGTTAAAACTCTGTACCAAATGTGTTGGACACATAAAGCTATGTACCAAAAGTGAGAATTGACATATAGCTCTGTACCAAAAATGCAATTATCTCGTATTTAATTTGAATAAGAAATCAATCATTTTCAGCACTTCCCAAACAAACTTGTAAATTAATTGTCATCGTCCCCTAACTACTTCTATTTGGTCGAATTTTAACTTTAATTATTAATTAAGGTGCATAAGTGGGTTAGAGAAATTTTAATGTTGAAAAATAACAGTATAAATTAGGGGTTGGGTCAAATTGAGTGGTCCAAAATAAGTTAGAACAAAACTGACATGAGTTGCTTTGTATGAGTAAAAATTAAGTCATGTCGGATATAGACCACTTTAAGAAAAGTTGGTCCAGGTAAGACTTGATTGTTATTCTTCTAAGTCTTAATTAATAATAATAGTGCGTATTTTGTTCAGTATAACATTCAAAGCATGCAATTTAATTATAAAAGAATTTGTTCACGTATAACTAAAGTTAATTTCTGTTTGATGATCTAATTTGTGTCTAAAACTATATATTTAAAGAAAATTGTACACATCTTTTTTTATGTCATTTTAAGATTTTGATACAATCAAGGGTTGTTTTGTAGAGTTTATTAAGGTTTATTGTATTTGATCCAATTCAATCTGACCCAAAATTATATTTGATAGAATGGATTGAAATATGAGCCTAAAGAATTGAATCTGGGAAGCCCGTAATTAATGAAAATTAGAATCTTCTACCTTTTTGGTCGAATTTGTTACTTAGATAAATATAAAAGATTGAATCACGGTCGGGTCAGGAACGAGTGTGTTCATGCCCAAGTTGAATCGATGAATAGAACATTAAGCTAATCTATTTTATTTGACTTAATTAATTCATTTTTAACTCGTACAAATTTTAACTCAATCAAACGCAACGAAAGTTAAAAAATTTAAGACTTAGGTTAACAAAGTCTGCACCAACCCATAAATCAAGATTCACCTTAGCCTTAGAAAAATATCAGACTATTATTTGCAACTTTTTCTTTTTGAGAAACGATCATTATTTCATATGAAATATATCAATACATTAAAAAAATTGTTGAACTGTAATCAAATTACAAAGAAAATCAATCAACAAACACTAGCATAAAACTAAATGAAAAATCTAAGTAAAACCTAGGAGTCTAGGACCAACTTAGAAAATGTGTTTTTTTTTTTTTTTGGGAAAAACACTTTTAGAGTTTCTTAAATACCAACTTTTATTTAACTTCTTTAAAAATAAGCAGAAAAGGAACCAAAAATAGAAGTTGGTTGGAGGCTGTTTATGACTGCTTATAGAGCTAAAAGACAAAAATACCCTCTGTGCTTTGTCTAATTCCCAAAAAAACTCATGTGTTATTTTAACTCCCAAAACCTCCCCTGTGTTTGATTTTAATTACCACTCTCAACCCAAGTAGAATTTTATTTTTGACTTTTGACGAAATGATAAAATTACCCCTCTGTGTTTTTTCTTTTTTCGGAGTTAAAATAACACAGGGGATTTTTTGGAAATTCAACAAAGCACAGGGAGTGTTTTTGTCTTTCGCTCACTGCTTATACCTTGAAGTTACTTTTTTTTTTTTTTTAATTAATTGGAAAATGTTTTCTATTAAAATTGCAAAAACCATCCTTTTTTTTCTTTTTCTTTTTTTCTTTCTATGCTTTTCAAAAATATCTACAAGAAGCCAAAACTATTGTCCATTTTAGCAATTCAAATCATGTATGTTGCCTTCTTTCCCATCACAATTTAATTATGTAGTTTCACTTTCCATAAGAAACCCCCATATAGAAATTATTTAAAAAAAAAAAAAGACTTCCACACATGCACCCCATGCTGTATTTCTTTACAGTTAATCTCCATTTATGTGCATTAAACTACATTCAATGTATTTGTCCATATCCAGTCTTTATTCAAATTAGAAAGATATTTCACTTATAAAAATAGCTTATAAATTACTATTAATTATAGAAAATGTTAACACACTTAAATATAGTATCAAAAAGGAAAGGGAAACAATAATAGTACTTGTCCTTATCAATTCCAGTTAAAAGAAAGAAGGTTCCAGATCGATCAAAGATTTACTATTAATTTACTGCAAGTTTAACTAACTAAATCTTGCTGTAAACTACTGTCTTTATCTTTGTCATGAATAATAAATAAAGAAATGCTTTTCCTAACAGAATAGCATTGACTGGTTTTATTTCTTGAGTAGTATTTCCATGAAGACTTTGAGAGGACAAAAGTCTAACCTCAAAAACAGTCTCCAAGACCCATTCCCATTAAAGAAATATTATTTCAAGCAACAAATATTTGTGGGTTTCCCTTTTTTTTTTTTTGTCTGGCTTAAGAATCAAGAGAACAAGATCCCCATTCTTATATTCAGATCAGCTATTTTTCCAGGCTTTTTTAGCTTCAAATATCATCATTACTCGATAAAAGGGTCAGCCTTTATTTTCCCTCTCCATACAAAAGGTAAATCCTCTGTTTGCTTTTGTCATTCTTTCTTTAAAGATATAGTAAATAATTGTGAAATCTGAGCTTCTCTGTATTATTGCTCTGTATATTTACTATTGCTACTTTATTGGGTACCATCAAAGATTTGATCTTGTGCAATGAAATTTCAATCATTTTAGCTTGTAGAAACTTTGGGCTAGCAGTTTCATTTTGTAAAAATTGTGTTGTGTGGATTTATTTAAGGTATTGTGTATTTGGGGAATCACTGTTGATTGACTAATGTATTGATTTTGTACCCTTAAGCTCTTGGGTTGAGAGTTGAAGTGTTAAAGATTGCATAATTAGTGTTGGGAATAAGTGAGATTTGTAATCTAGGGATTGTAATTGCATGTAATGGGAGATTGTATAGATACAACCCAAGTAATGGAAGGGGAAGAAGACTTAATAGCCGCGGCAGAACATATCGTAAACACATTGAAAATGAAAAAGAATTTGAGTGGTAATACTAGGAAAATCTTGGCAAATCTAGGTTCACAGTTGTCAAACATAACTCGAGCAAGTGAAAGCAATGATAATGAATCAAAAGAAGACGAGGGGCTTATCGAGATTGAACATCAGCTCAATAACATTCAGGATAAGATCATGAATTGGGAAAAAGATCAGTCAATGATTTGGGATTATGGTCCTGAAGAAGCTAATGAGTATTTAAAAGCAGTCAATGAAGCTCGAAAATTGACCGAGATTTTGGAGAATAAGAGGATAGAGAGTAGTAGTGAAGGAACTTCTTTGCTTCATAGGGCTCATGATGTTCTTCAGACAGCAATGTCTAGGCTTGAAGAGGAGTTTAAACACTTGCTTGTCCAAAATCGGCAGCCTTTTGAGCCTGAGCATATGTCTTTTCGCTCGAGTGACGAGGATATTATCGATTCTGGCTCTGTTCTTTCTTTTGGGGACGATTTTGTCGAAGATGTAGGGCAAAGAGATAGTGTGGGGCGATTCTCTGTGGATTATGTAATTGAGTTAGTTCATCCAGATGTGATTCCGGATTTGAAAAGTATTGCTAGTTTAATGTTTGACTCGAATTATGGTCGGGAATGTTCTCTAGCGTTTATCAATGTCCAAAAAGATGCACTAGATGACTGTCTTTTCATTCTTGAAGTTGAGAAATCGAGCATTGAAGATGTGTTGAAGATGGACTGGAGTGCATTGAACTCGAAAATCAGGAGGTGGGTTCGAGCTATGAAGATTTTTGTTCGGGTTTACCTCGCGAGTGCGAAGTTGCTTAGTGATCACATTTTCGGAGAACTTGAGTCAGTAAGTTCCGTTTGTTTTGTGGAGTCGTCAAAAACCGCATTTCTGCAGCTTTTGAAGTTTGCCGAAGCCATAGCTATAGGCCCCCATCAACCGGAAAAGTTGATTCGGATTCTGGACATGTACGAGGTTCTTGCCGATCTTATTCCGGATATAGAAACTTTATACAACAACGAGAACGGTTCTTGTGTTAGAATCGAATCACTAGACATCCTTAAACGATTGAGGGATTGTGCAAAGACAA
This sequence comes from Penstemon davidsonii, assembly GCA_034814905.1. Taxonomy (NCBI): domain Eukaryota; kingdom Viridiplantae; phylum Streptophyta; class Magnoliopsida; order Lamiales; family Plantaginaceae; genus Penstemon; species Penstemon davidsonii. The sequence continues at coordinate 15,959,076 of JAYDYQ010002688.1, forward strand.
CCTTTCTCGAATTCGAGAATGCTGTTGCCTCCAATGTCTCGGCAAATCCTTTTCCCGGGGGTGGGGTCCACCCGCTCACTAGATACGTTATGAATTACATAAAAGCCCTTACGGATTACAAGAAAACTCTAGACGAGATTTTGAAGGACCAAGAAATCGAAGAATCCTCTCAACTTTCACCAGAGAAGAAACCTATTAGTGTAGAGGAGGAGATCATTAATGAAAGCTCTTGTTCTTCTCCAATGGCTATACATTTCCAATCCCTAGTCTCGGTTCTTGAAACCAACCTTGATGAAAAGTCAAATCTATACAAGGATGAGTCATTACATCACCTTTTCTTAATGAACAACGTACATTACATGGCGGAAAAGGTCAAGGGGTCTGAGCTTAGGACAGTTTTAGGTGACGATTGGATTAAGAAGCACAATTGGAAATTTCAGCAGCTTGCAATGAGTTACGAACGGGCCACTTGGAGCTCGATTCTTGGCTTGTTAAAAGATGAGGGGATCCAAAATCCGGGTTCAAATTCGATTTCAAGAACCATTCTCAAGGAGAGAATGCAGAGCTTTTATGCGGCTTTTGAGGAGGTTTATAAGAGCCAGACATCATGGGTGATTCCGGATAGCCAATTAAGAGACGACCTTCGGATTTCGACTTCGCTTAAGGTAATCCAAGCTTATCGGACTTTTGTTGGAAGACATGTTAATCATATTAGTGAAAAACATATTAAGTATAGTGCTGATGATTTAGAGGATTGTATAATGGATCTTTTTGAAGGATCACAAAAGTCATTACATGGTGGCCACAAGAAGTGATTTTTATGATTTATTAGAAAAAGATTTGAAATTAATGTATTCATATTTGAGATATTTTCACTCTTAGTATGTCATTTTTATGCATTTGTATTATAAGTGGTATATATAATATATAGTTCCACTTATTACATTACTTCAAATGAAAAAAATTCTGATAATTGCAGTTTTTAGTTTTCGATACTGGGTCTGTTCATTGTTGTAACTGCTGCTAGTGTTGTTTATTTGTTCTATAATTGAATTATTGGTGAGCAAAATTAGATCTGGATTAGAATTTTCACTTCGTGATGAGAGGTTTTTACTTTACATTTTTTCGAAAGAATGAATTTTTTTCTCGAAGAATGAAAAAAAATATAGATATGTTTACTCATAATTGAGGCATGAGCAGAAATGTTACTGTTTGCTCTAACACAATTGAATGTGTTTTCAGGTTATTCGTATATATATTTTATTTATTTAATGTTGAATATAAAGCTATAGCGGATCGGATCAAAATTGTCCACAAGAAAAGCTGAAAGCTATAATGGAAAATCACTTCTCCAGTTGGAATTCTCTGCACAAAAAGGAGAAGACTTTAAAGAACCCAGAAAAAGAAAAGTTGGAATCTTTAAGCTGCCATTGAAGAACCTCTCAAAAGAATAGAAAAAAAAAATTGATATACCCTCATTTAAATAATAACCCTATTTAAATCATAACTCTATTATATTAGATAAAATAACCTAACAATATTCAAGTATATCTAATAATTTCAACATAGAAGCAGTTTGTGAGTTATCTATCCTAACGTAATTAGGAGAGGATGTAAATTGTAAAAGATTATAAAATCAGTAAACAATCGTCCCATGTCAGATTATATTAAAAACCTTTTTTCTTATAATTCAAAAATTAAACCTAATCTGTATACATATCAGGCAGCGGTGCATATCGATGGAAAACACACAAAGTTTCAATGTGTACATAAGTAGGCCAGAGATGGAGAAAGCGAAGCAGAGATCAAAGGTGATCAAATTTGAAATACTGCCCAAAGATATAATGATGGAGATACTATCACGATTGTCAGTAAAGAGTCTTCTAAGATATATGTGTGTTTCGAGAGACTGGAAATCTCTTATTTCCAATAATTCATTCAAACTTTTACATCGTCAACAAGCCTTAAATCACAGTCCTAATCCCCCATTAATGCTAGTTTTGCATGAACCTATACAAAACTCATTCACTCTAACCACCTTCGATCTCCATGGAGAAGTAGTCCAACAATGGAGTCTCCCTGAAATATTTCCATCACCGTCATTTCTACAAATGATTCCCTTTCCATCCCAATCTAAATTGGTATGCTTTGTTGCTATAGGGGGATTATACTTGTGTAATCCCACCACTCGACGAGTTTTTCCATTAATTCCTAACCCATCGGGAATAGGGAGTGAAGTCTTTGGTTTTGGCTATGTCCAATCTAAGGATGAATACATGTTCGTGTATGTCGTCAATGAATCGCTCGACCAAAATATAGAAAAAGAGGATTATATCTATATCGACCAAAATATAGAAAAAGAGGATTATAAAATTCTCTCTCTATCCATCTCCAACAATGACGATGATCTACAATATAATGCATGGAAATCTATTGATGCGACGACTATAAGCCATCTGTTTTTTACCTCACGCTCAGGGGTCTTTTTTTGTGGGATTTTTTATTGGCATGCAATTGACAATGGACGTAATAGATTTATCGTCTCCTTTCACTTGGAGACACAAGTTTTTTCAACAGTTTATTTGCCGGTTGAATATGATTGGACTTATTTTGGGTCACTTGTGGAAATCAAGGGAGAGCTTTATTTCATGAATTTAACTAATTGGCCAGATCATTCATTGCAACTGTGGAAGCCATATGGTGTCAAGAACCAAATATGGACCAAAAGTTACGTCATAAGCTTACGAGATTTTGATAGCTATGAGTACTACGATGAAGAAATATTGATTTATATGCAACAATACCTGGAGGATAATTACCAACATTGTTCGAAGTCGTTTATGCGGAAATTTATGAGGAAGTTGAGATTGAAAAATCGACGTGGCATAGGAATACATACAAACCTCTTTACATTATAATTGAGTTTTCTTTTTCTTTTTTATGCAAAAACAGTAGTCTTTTGTAATACTGAGTGTAGATATTTCATTCAAAGATTAGTATTGTTTAATTCTTTTACCCATGTTTGTTTTTAATAATTATTATCATAATTTGCATTATCATATATGTATCTTGAGTGTCTTCATAATTTTATCAATGCTACATGGATATATAAGTTTTGACTTCACTCCAACGCGGCAATCAACAGTTACTAGAGGGTATGATTATGTGAATAACAATATTGTGGTCTTTATATGGCTTATAATCTACAAGGAACAATGCTACAATAATTTTCAAATATGATATAGGGCACATAAGCACTATGATAAAAGTTTTGGAACATAATTTTAAGCATACTAAAATCACCATTAAAGCTCAAGTAAATATGAAAAAAAACCCTTCAATTTTAGTATTATATGCGTCTTTTTTGAGTGTTTGATATCAAATATCTAAAGTAGGTAAAAATTTGGTATGGAAAATGCGATTTCGTCTCTGTATATCTGTGCGTGCGAAATATGATTTGGTTTCAATGTATTACTTTGGTCGAAAATGTTGCAAAATTATATATATATTTTAATAAGTCATTTTTTTGTGGATCTTTTTTAGTGGTAATCTCTCTTAACCGGGATTTGAACTTGAGTTCACTATAATGGGTAGTTTTTCCACTAAACCACTCATTTGTTAGTGATATTTCATACTACAAATTTAACATATAAATCATTTAATATATGCAAGGGTTGTTAGTTTTGGTTATATCTTGTCAATATCATTTGGGTTCATTCATGCTTTATAAATCTCTTTATTTACAATTTATATTAGCCTCATTGCCTTTTCAGCTCTGACTACAATTTTGGTGGGCTGATGGTGAGAATAATATGAGATTGGTCCTAAGAACAAAAATATGAACATAATATGATAGTAACTAGGGCCGTGCGGATTCCGATTAGAGATCCATTGATCTATTTCAATTTTAAAAATTATAAAAATATGTAATCATATTAGAACAAATATGAATCTAAATTGATTTGATCCGCTATAGCTTTATATTCAACATTAAATAAATAAAATATATATACGAATATTTTATTAAGATAAAAATAAATAGAAGTAATATTTTATCATTGGTTGAAAATTCATTCCTAATAACATCTAAAAGTATGAATATTAACTAAGAAATTTTAAACAAATAACTTAATTTAAACGAAATTATAACGTTCATGATTTCAGAAAATAATACTAGTTTGAATTTTGAAAGCGTATATTTTATTGAATAAAAATAAGATCCAATATCCTGTCGAATCTATATAAGATTCAGTGAATTTAAGAAAATTAGATTCGAGGAAGATCTGAATTCAACATAAATGGAGCCAAATCCAAGTCAGCCCGGACTAGTCCCAAATCCAACCTATTGCTCTGAGTATTAGTTGACCGTGAATCTTAGGGGGGTCAATTAAGGTTTTAATAGTACAAGGAAGATATGCGACTCTTTAAATAGTATAAGAGAGGTATGTGAATGTTTCAATAGTTCAAGAAGGTAAGTGGAGGATATATAATAATACATGGGAGGTATATGAAATTAACTCCGTTTAAGAATTGCTCCTATATTTTTTTCATCTCATTTGGGTTCATTCTTGCTTAAAGTTCTCTTTATTTATAAATTGAGCAAAAGACAAAAATATCCCCTATGCTTTGTCTAACTCCCAAAAAACCTCATGTGTTATTTTAACTCGCTCTCAAGTCAGTGCCAAGTACACCCCCCCCAAACCCAGAAAAGAGAGTATGATTCAAATGTGAAAATTGCAAGTATTTGTTCACATTTTGCTTTTGATATGACAATTTTACCTTTGACAGCTAAAGACAAAATCACCCCTATGCTTTGTTTAACTCCCAAACCCTTGTGTTATTTAACTCCTAAGAAACCTCATGTGTTTGGTTTTAATTACCACAATCGATCCAAGTAATATATACTTGGGTTTTCAAAAGGAATAAATAAATAAATAAAAAACCAATACATCGCCAAAAGTCGAAAGTCAATCTACTTGAGTCGAGTGTGGTAATTAAAACCAAACACAAGAAATATTTTTGACAGCTAAAATAACACAGGAAACTTTTTGGATGTTAAACAAAATATAGGGGGTGTTTTTATCTTCCACTCAAAAAAAATTGTATAGAAGATTCTATACTATATACAATTATTTTTATTCATGAAAATCCAAATACATGTTTAACTAAATAAATTGGCGACCTAATACACATGGAAGCCTACAATTGAAGTATATATAAAAAACAAAGTAGTAATTAACTATAACGATCTTATGATATCGAAATTCTTTTTCACTAAAGTATCAACTCGCAAAAAGCATAATACTACATATCATATGTGGAACTTCTACTTAAAAGTTGATCATACCATCATGTTCACATATCCAATTAATTTCAAGGATTTTTTAGGTTTTCTATAATTGTTTAAACTAGTTCACCTTTTTTATATTGATGATTTCTTTTCATTTGTGCCATCCCAATTAAAATATATTCTTACGTAAAAAGAAAAAATAAAAACTGTTATTTTAATTATTGTTTGATTGAATTAGACTTTTAGAGGACAAAAATCTTCGCCAAAATATCTTTTGTGAAGGTGAAAAACGTGACAGATTATTTTTAAATAAATTAATTTGAAATTTGATTTTTCTTATGATCTGAAATTCACACCGATCACTTGAAAGTTGAAACATGGGATTGTTTCATACCACCGCCTTATAAAAATCCAAGGGTCCAAATCATCTTTATCTCTAATGACGGTCTAGATCTATTCGCGCACACAGAAAGAATTTACATTCACATGCAGAAGATACGCCCTCTATAAATTTCCAAAAGCTAAAACCCTTGCTTCATAGAACAGAGCGTTGTTGGTTCATTTTCATTATTCAGGTACTTCTTTATTCTACAGCCTTTTTTCTAAAACCCTAAACCCTTCAACCCTAATTTCCTTTCCGCCACATTTTTTTTTATCGGTTTTAGGGTAATTCTTTACCATGCTCTTTAATTTTGGTATTTTGCATTGATGTATGTTTTCTTCTTTGGTTAAAATGGTAAAGCAGTACACGTGATGTGTGCTAAGTGCAATTTTTCATGGAGATCGGCCATGTTTACAATGATAATAGAGTTCTACCGAGTTTTTTTCAGCATTTTTTATGGTTAAAATGTAGAGCTGGTTTTGATATTTTAAGGAAGTGAATGTAAAATGAGTTAATGTAGAAATGAACTTGGTCATGAAGATTCTGCTCATGTGGTTGAGAGCATTGAGTATTCATTAAAAGGTCATTTGAGTTTTTTTGTTGTTCTCGAAAGTTGGATTATGATAAATTTATATATCAAACATCAAGCTACTTGGTACTGGCTCGAGTTCGTATTGTTAGACTAACAAATCTAGATCAATCAAAATTGCAAATTTTATAAGAAATATATCCCAAACTTGATCAATGTATTCTTCGACTCAATTTGTTTGCGCCCCTCATTATATGTAGGTAAAAGGATAAATTGCATTTTGCTCATGTGGCTCATACTAATTTTTTTAGTTTTTTGTTTTGGCTTCACATGTTTAGGTGCAACAATGGCTTTTCTCAACAGAGTAGGCACTTTGGTAAAACAAACAGTCAGCAAGCATGTTGGTTCAGAATTATCTGCCCCCAACCCTTCTCTTTTTCAGGCGATAAGAAGCATGTCATCATCAAAGCTCTTTGTTGGAGGTTGCAAGTGGTCTTGTGTTTTGTGAGTATTTAACTTCCCTTTTGCCTTCTCGTACCTTATTCTTTTTCTTTTACTTCAGGCCTCTCATATAGCACGGACGAAATGAGTCTGAAGGAAGCTTTTGCCCAATATGGTGAAGTGGTTGAAGGTAATATCTTCTTGAAGCAATTGATTTAATTGAAGTTCAGTTGGTGTAGCACTGTATGTTATTATTGGTAATAAGATTGTTTGAAGATGGTAGCTGTTGATACAATTGAAAGTTAATTGATTAGTTATGATGGTTATGAGTTCTGCTTGAAACTATGCTGTCTAACAAAGGTTAAAGTCAATGCAATGGCTTGGTTTGCTAGCATTGCAAGCTTTATTATGTTATCATTGACTCTTAGATTGTTCCTTTTGATGGGATGCAGATGGTCCTCAGTGTAGTTAACTTGAATTGCTTCTATCTTGCATAATTTTTATTCTTGTTTGCCCTGCAGCTAGAGTTATTATGGATCGTGACACTGGTAGGTCACGAGGATTTGCCTTTGTTACGTACACATCAACTGATGCTGCTTCCAGTGCTATCCAGGCATTTGATGGCCAGGTACTTACCTCTATTATCTTCTCCATGTATATTTAGTCAAAAATTTTATACATGCACAGTACTTCTTTCCGCTGAATACATAAGATTCTCTCCTGTACTCTGTTAAGCACGACTTCATAGACTTAATTATCTAGAAACTGGTTGGTCGCTGAAATGTATGCTTCATGATGGAGATTTTATGCTCGGATTATATCCACTATGATACAATTATATTTTAAGATCTTTTTAATAGGAGGAAAACAGTTGCAACAAATCTCTGCAGGTTAAATGTATCATAACTTTGTATAGTGCATTATTATTAAATGTGTGACTACTTGGAAAAAGTAACCCAAAGCATGAAAGGAAAGATTTCTCGTCTATAAGATGTTGTGCTGCAAGTTAGTATATTTTACTAAAAAATTGTTTGTTATTTCTTCCAACTAAATCTATTGTTTGCACCGCTACTTTTCACTACATATACCTCAACTTGCTTGATGCTATTTGGGTAGAATTTTACTGTCTAATTATGGATGTCTCAGGATCTACATGGGCGAACGATCAAGGTGAACTATGCAACGGAAAAGCCTCGTGGTGGTGGATTTGGCGGTGGCGGTGGTTATGGTGGAGGTGGATTTGGCGGTGGCGGTGGCGGTGGTTATGGTGGAGGTGGTTATGGCGGAGGTGGCGATAACTATGGCAGAGGAGGATATCAAGGAGGTGGTGGTGATGGTGGATTTGGGGGCGGCAACCAGTACCCAAGTGGGGGTGGTGGATTTGGTGGTTCGAGTGGAGGTGGCAGCGGCTTTGGTGGTGGTGATTCTGTGCAAGGTGGCAGTGGCGGTAGCTTCTTCTCTGGCAATCAAACTAGTTTTTCTGCAAGCCAGGAAACACAAGGTGGAATCGGAGCTGCTGAAAACGAAGGATTTGGACTTGGACAGGACAAGTTGGATGAGAATGACAAGGATGATGTTGATGAGCCAAATGATTATGCCAATAATAGAGGCTGAATCATTTCATAACTCAACTAAACAATACAATTAGAGGTGTGAAAACACTCTAATAAATTTTCCTTATCTGCTTTCTGTACTCTCTTAATTTGTCTTGTGTTTTTCACTTCTTCCTGCAAAAAAATAGTGTTATTCTTGTGCATTCGGGTTTATTTCTGCGAAGTTTAATATAACCAGGTTGGTTGTGAATAGATGCGCATTTATAGATCTGATTACTTGCTGCAACTGTAACCATGCCATATTGATACTTCTACTTTCTCACTGATTTTTTTTCTCTTTCTTTTGTTCAGTGTTTCATGTAGTAATAATCAAGCTCATTTTGTAAATAAAAATTATTAATATATTAATTTACAACCCGGTAATAGAAATACATGCATTAATTGTTAACATTGATAATTAGTTTTCCTATGACCTAATGATGCCATAAGCACTCCTATTGCCACAATAATATCAACAACATGCTTACTAGCAAAACATATGTCCACCTAGACGATCTCCGGTACTCTCAAAAACATAGTATGCCCCAAAATGTACTCACGAGCGGAAGAGCCTGCGATTTTAACGCATTAATCGAACCAATAAATCAAAATCAAATTATAAAAGAAGTATTTGCAAGGAAATGAAGTTAACGGACCTGAACACAATCGGCTGCTGCATAACCCGCAGCTTGGCCACCCACCAGCCAAAATTGCCCAGTTTCTTCCATTCCAATCATTAAGGTATGATTTCATGGACGATTTTGGTAGGTTTAGGACAGGTAGGTACAAAAATGTAATGTTCAAGATTATTGCGATGATAAAGAAGGAAAGCGAGAAGTAGAAGAACGCAACCAAGTGAGGAACTCCTCTTCTTACCATGTGGAATTGATCGTTGTGGCCAAGTTAAATGCCGGTGAGAAGAGAGAGTAACATACTCCACCAAAGAAAGTTACGCTCAATCCTAGCCAAATAGTCTTTCCAAAAACCTGCTTGAAATATATAATTGTTGCATTAAGGAACATGAGGGAGGGTGTACATTGCAAATAACCCAAAACAAGTCTCAAGACAAACAAAAAGTGTCAACCTTAATTGCCCGATTGTTCTCAACCTCGACAAGATACTCTGCTGATCCGACACTTGTTTTGTCCTCTTCATTATATACATCTAGATATATACGGAACTGGTTGTCCATGATTTGGTAGCAGCATTGCCCTGATCATAACCATAATCAGAAAACCTTTTGTGTAAGAATATGATAAAGTCGCGGTGTCGTGTTCAAGAATGTGACATTCTAACAAAAAAGGTCTTAGAATCGATCATACCCCGTGCCCTCTATGCAGTTATTTGACAGGCTTTCTAGTTTTGCAACATTATTAGCAGCATTAGACGAATGAACAGCAGATCCAAGGAAAACTGCAATGAGGAAACATCCGACTCCAGGAAAAAGAATTTCCGCTTAATTTGTTGATCCGATCATCCAGAAAATAGTTTAATGTTGTTCCTGTTACATTTTAATCCAGCAAAAATGGGCATATTATCATTCTGAAACTAATATCAATAGTCATGGATTATAGCTTCATTTTTTTTAATATGTTTCAGTCAACTAAATATTGCTAGAATATCTTGATATGTTGAAAACATCTGAAAAAGTAATAAATCAGAGAAATATGTTGAAGTAGAAACTACTCTTAAGTTTCCATTTCGATTGACCATAAAACAGACACGTTTCCGAGTTTTCAATGGATCCATGAAAATAATAAGACTAGGCCCTTGGAAGAAAATTGGTTACCTAAAACAATTGCTATGCTTGATGTGATCACTTCGGTTACTGAGAGCCCGACTAAGGCCCAAGCATACTGTTGTGACAAGTTCTCTAAGCTAAGAAACACTCCTCCGGCCATGGCAAACATAATAGATGGCCAATTCTTCTGCAAAACGAGAGAAAACTCACAAATATATATTACAAGTTCTAAGATTCTAATTAGCAACTAAGGCATGTTCTCAAACCGACAGACCTTCGTATTAAGATCTCCATGGAGGTTTAAAGATGATTTGTTTATTAAGGGAATAAGGGTGTTTTAAAGATTTCACACTTCTAAAGACTTCCTCTTGTAATTCGATTGTCGGCGTTAGCTTATAAATAGGAAGATGTATCATAACTCTTACCTCCATCATATCCAATCTTCATAACATCTGATACAAGACGTAGTCTTGATGAAACCGTATAACTTATGTGTTCCTAATTGTTTAATCTCATTCGTTTTTGCTGTTCTTGGTAGTAAAACTAGTGCAAATCTCTAAAAATAATTAAATTAAAAAGTAACAATCTAAATCTTATTACATACAAAAAAGCTAAAAACAAAAAGAAAAAATCAAAGCAACTTTGCCTTATACATCAGCCTAAGAGACTAATACTTGATTCAAATATCTTCTAAACATGAAAATCCTTAAATCCCATATCACGAAAATCAGTACTAAACATACTTTAATCAACATAAATACAATCAAAATCAAATTTTGTTTTGGTTCTTTTTTACAAAACCATACTTGTAACTGAGAAAGTTGAGGAATGAAATTACGCAAACCAAACTTTGCATCACCAATTTGACCAACTGTTAATGCTATAACAACAGCAGTCAATAGATTTGCTAAAGAATAATCAAGGTATGTACCACGTCGTTCTAAATGAGCAAGAATTGCAGGCCATGTCCCTAAAAACACGAGTTCAAGTAGCATACATGCTATGGCGCCTCCTGAATTACTCTCCACAAGATACATTTTTTCCAACAATTTGTAAACACAACAAATGGGGATGTTTAATGTTTTTACGGAAAAGGAAACTGTAACGAGTGAGTCATTTGTCGTTTAACTAATTTAATACGTGTTGAAGAACTCAGTTCTTGAAATAAGAAGAGGCCAGAAGTGAATGAGAAATGGAGGTTGCCTTTTTTATTTTTATTTTTCATTGGATATGATGATGATGACCATGAAAAAGACAGTAGAAACGGTGGCAGATTGAAATTATAAGAAGTGTTGTGGTATTTGAGGACATATTTATTGTCATAAAAAATCATTTGGAATGTTGTTTTGAATTCTGATGTCTTTAGTGTAATAATTGTTAAGAAATACTATATCCGCAAAAAGAATAATGTTATGATTTAAACTTTAAAGGGGCATTCCGAGAATTGAACTCGGGACCTCTCGCACCCTAAGCGAGAATCATACCACTAGACCAAATGCCCTTTTGTTTTCTCACACAAATCTTTATCAATAAATATTTTAAATTCGAAATTTAAATTTGCAATATTGAAAACACATTTTCATATTTTAAAATCTCCAAATCTCTGATTACTCTGTATTATCTAGAAATTGAATATTAAAATTAAATTTAAGTACATTGTCAAATTCTTTGTCTATTCTTTCTTTCAAACCAAGTTTTAACTTTTATTTACAAACTCCAACTAAACTCATTTACCAAAACGAACAATCTATTGTCTCTACGGATCTGTATTCATTTCATTTTGTGAAATCGCAAAACTAGATTAAAGGGAAGCATGTTTTTTCGTCTTTCTTACAAATACCATAATTTAGGAGAAAAAAATAATTTATTTATGTTCTTGAAAACACTACCAGCATTTTGACATATCACCCATAAATATTTTAGTCCAAAACCATATCACACATGTTGGAAAGTGTCTTAAAATTCTCTCATTTTATATTTATAATACTATTTAAAAAAATATCAACTTTCTATTGCTTCTTGAATAACTGAAAAGAAAAAGGAAAAAGAAAGAATATTGGGTAAAATTGAAAAAACAAAAGGAAAAAAGCATATAAAAATTGTTGGATAGTGATTACCTTATCCCCAATTCCGTGAAATTTCTAATCAGATAAGCTCACTTCCGCGATCTTCAATCTCTCCATCCCTCCTGCTTCTCTTCTATCTACGGTACAGCTACTTCTATAATACCCCGATTTCTCCACTTTCGCATTTACACTACTCTAAAATGTATGTATGTATGCATATATATATGTGTGTGTGTGTCCTTTACTTTATTGCTGCTTTGAAATAGGAATTGCTTACAAAATTACTCTTCTGAAATTGAAGAATATGTAACATGCTTTCCTCTTTGGTTATGCTTTCTGGAAATTGAATCCCCCCCCCCCCACCCCCCCCCCCCCCCACCCCCCCCCCCCCCCACCCCCCCCCCCCCCCACCCCCCCCCCCCCCCACCCCCCCCCCCCCCCACCCCCCCCCCCCCCCACCCCCCCCCCCCCCCACCCCCCCCCCCCCCCACCCCCCCCCCCCCCCACCCCCCCCCCCCCCCACCCCCCCCCCCCCCCACCCCCCCCCCCCCCCACCCCCCCCCCCCCCCACCCCCCCCCCCCCCCACCCCCCCCCCCCCCCACCCCCCCCCCCCCCCACCCCCCCCCCCCCCCACCCCCCCCCCCCCCCACCCCCCCCCCCCCCCACCCCCCCCCCCCCCCACCCCCCCCCCCCCCCACCCCCCCCCCCCCCCACCCCCCCCCCCCCCCACCCCCCCCCCCCCCCACCCCCCCCCCCCCCCACCCCCCCCCCCCCCCACCCCCCCCCCCCCCCACCCCCCCCCCCCCCCACCCCCCCCCCCCCCCACCCCCCCCCCCCCCCACCCCCCATTGATCGTGAATCTCCATATCAGACAAAGAGAAGAAAAAGAAAGGCTTGTGAAGTAAAATTACCGGCTTGGAGGAGATTGTTGACGAGTATAGACAGTCCAAAACGAGTCAGATTGGAGGGTATGGCGATAGAATTTGGCGGCACTCTGTACGGCGGTTTAAGCTTCGTCACGAACCGGACTTGTACTTGCCTCGACGACTCATCCTCCGCCCCAACGCCGCCGTCAATATCCATTTTACTACTGACCTTGCGCGCGTGTGAGAGAAGAGAGATGGCAGACGGCACGGCGGTGTTTGGCGTAGAAAACGGTGCTAGGGTTTTAGGTAAATGATTTTTCAACTAGGTTGGGGTTTTAGACTTTTAGTTAACCGTTAAGTTAGAAACTAGAAACTAGAAATTTTATTTTAAATAATGGAATTTATCATTCTAGTTCATTTTTGTGTGTATAAAATTATTAATTATATTTTCTGATTTAGTGATATTTGCAATAATATAATTATTATTAAAAACATCTAATTATATACATATAATGTTGTATCAAATAATACTCACACAGAAATTTATACCAGTAATGATACATCTACCAAATTAACACACAGATTCTTCACAAAGCTTAATTATTAAAACAGCTGCAGCAAAAGGTCTTTAGTTCTTAATCCTCTTTTTCTTTTTCTTTTTGATGATTTAGTTCTTATTCCTCTTACGCTATCAACTTTGCAATGACATTAGTTATCCTCAATGGTTGTGTAAGCAAAATCAGCCTCTCCACATAATGTTTAAGCAATTTGGCCAAATCCAAGGATCTTTTCGTAATTAACCCCAAAAATATAGATCCAAAAAAGATTTCTTGATATTAAACTAGTTCATACACATAAACAACATCAATTCCAAAAATGTCTTCAAAAAGATATAAACAAGGAATGAAAGAGTGAAAATAATGTTAAAAAGTGATTTAATAATTCTACTTCTTCTTGCCAGCTTTACCCTCTTTTCTTCTTACTATTTCATCAGCATACTTCACTCCCTTACCTTTGTATGGCTCAGGTGGTCTCCATTTCCTAATAGTAGCAGCAAATTGCCCGATTGCAGACTTATCGTATCCACTCACAGTGATTCTCGTGTTTTCTTCTACCTTCACTTGTATGCCATCGGGGATTGTCATTCTAACTGGATGAGAAAAACCAAGATTAAGAACTATGTCTTTTCCTTCTAGCGTAGCACGATATCCAGTCCCTATTAACTGAAGTTTCTTCTCAAATCCTTTAGAAACACCCACCACCATGTTATCAGTCAGGGTCCTGAAAAGATTATTCAGATAATACATGAGATGGATGATTGAAAACACAACATAATCTTTGTCATGAAACGATTATATAGTCATGTAGATAAATTTTTATCATTGAACATACTATGTTCAAGATGCTTCATTTTTAACCGAGAGACTATTATACAAGGCTATTTAGATGTAGTTTATTTATTGGGTCTATTCGACTACAGTACCCTTAAGATGGCATAAAGTGAAAACAAGTTTAACTAGCTTAATGGTTCAAGAAAGCAAGAAATGGTAAATGAGGTCATCAACAACGGTATATAGTTGAGAAAAATAAAAAGAAAGTCTATAAGAGGTTGTTCTGAGGCTTTCAGTAACTTCAATAATCAATAGATTGAAATTGATAATTCTAGGAAAGGAAAAAGGAACAAAATTGATTCACTAACGTCATGGTAAATTAAGAAATGGTAGGAACACTAAAAGGAAAACTAAGATGCCCCTTTCAAATTCTTAAGAAACTCACAAACACCATATTAACATTCAGAAAAATCAATTTCATTGAAGGAAAGCGGTCACATCAATATCGTAGACCAATTATTCTGCTATATCAGGATTTAAACAGTAAGCTCAAGAAAACTCTAAATTAATCAGGGTAGAAGAAAAAGCTCTCATAGCACAAATTAACCCAGTGGGATTTAATCCTAACGTGATACCAAATTCAAATAAATTCTTTCTGCTTCAACCTCAAGTGAACCAAAACAAAACCAACCATTTCATGTTTTTCTTTATAATTTTCTTTAAGATAGCTGCTAATATTATCAAAATGAACAATTACATACATATCACACAGTTGCAAACTATGTAGTATCTTCATGATTTAAAGGCCAGAAAGAAATATCCATCTCCGCCACAAGGAAAATGCAAATTCATAATCTTCTATAATCTATACAATGACATCTTCTGACCAGCACTGCAAGCTTAGCCTTTTCATTAGGATATATTTATATGGCACTTAAAATCACATTATTACTAACAAGTAGTACAAAAATCACCCCTTGATTAGCAATAAGTTGCAGATATTAGTATAAAACCCATGAAATAATCAAAAGAAAAGGATAAGAACAAAATTGGGCTTTTCTGCAGAACTTACTTAATCTTTTGAACATGTTAATTTTTTAAATCCATCCTTCAAATGATGCTATGTTATCGTTAAGAAAGGATGATGGTTGTCTGCGTTAATTTCATCTAAGAAGGTTAACAACCCATGTAAATGCTATTTAAGTTTGAATTATATAGCATAGAGCACCTAGCCTCAGCAATCGAAAAATATAGCATCCATAACATACTAACTACGCAAAACAATGCAGACGAAAGTAAATGCTACGAGAGGAGTTCAAAAGATGGAAACAGACTGAGGAGATAAGTACCTAAACAAACCATGCATCTGGTTGGCTCTTCTTGTCTCCACTGCCTTACTAACCTTGAGAAGTCCAGAGTCTACCTTGTCAAGCTTGATTTCTCGAGGATAAGAAATAGCAAGCTCCCCAAGAGGACCTTTCACTTTCAAATCTTGACCTTCCATTACGAGAGTCACACTGGACGGCACTGCAATTGGTTGCTTCCCAATTCTCGATTCCTTGCATTCCACAGTCTTCCTCACCACAGCAACTCGAGATATAGAAAACCCGGGTACTCGCATTCCATTTACCTCCCCAAGAAATGCGGACCTCAAGTAACTAGTTCAATACCAAAAAGAAACTGGTTATTCATCAATGCCTCAAAATCATAAGCAAAAAAATTGACATCCATAAACATGTAAGCCACCTGGACTGTACAGAAGCACCAACAGGAGATGCCATTGTTCGACAGTAACCTAAATTAATTGCACACCAGTCCCTCCAAAGCTGTCTGAAGAAACAAAATTGTTCATTTATTTAGATTGGCTGGACAAATATCAGTGATTAAACATGACTATCTTGACCTTCTCCTCACGGAAAACCCAATTTCTGTTATTTCTCATTACCCTTTTAAATGTAGTTTATTGGCATAATTTTTTCCTAACAATGAATTCAATTTCCAGAAAGCATAACCAAAGAGGAAAGCATGTTACATATTCTTCAATTTCAGAAGAGTAATTTTGTCAGCAATTCCTATTTCAAAGCAGCAATAAAGTAAAGGACACACACACATATATATACATGCATACATACATACAATTTAGAGGAGTGTAAATGCGAAATTGAAGAACTCGAGGGATTAGAGAATTAGCTGTACCGAAGATAGAAGAGAAGCAGAAGGGATTGAGAGAGTGAAGAGCGCGGAACTGAGCTTAGCTGATTACAAATTTCACGGAATTGGGGATAAGGTAATCACTATCCAACAATTTTTATATGCTTTTTTCCTTTTGTTTTTTCAATTTTACCCAATATTCTTTCTTTTTCCTTTTTCTTTTCAGTTATTCAAGAAGCAATAGAAAGTTGATATTTTTTTAAATAGTATTATAAATATAAAATGAGAGAATTTTAAGACACTTTCCAACATGTGTGATATGGTTTTGGACTAAAATATTTATGGGTGATATGTCAAAATGCTGGTAGTGTTTCAAGAACATAAATAAATTATTTTTTTCTCCTAAATTATGGTATTTGTAAGAAAGACGAAAAAACATGCTTCCCTTTAATCTAGTTTTGCGATTTCACAAAATGAAATGAATACAGATCCGTAGAGACAATAGATTGTTCGTTTTGGTAAATGAGTTTAGTTGGAGTTTGTAAATAAAAGTTAAAACTTGGTTTGAAAGAAAGAATAGACAAAGAATTTGACAATGTACTTAAATTTAATTTTAATATTCAATTTCTAGATAATACAGAGTAATCAGAGATTTGGAGATTTTAAAATATGAAAATGTGTTTTCAATATTGCAAATTTAAATTTCGAATTTAAAATATTTATTGATAAATATTTGTGTGAGAAAACAAAAGGGCATTTGGTGGCAAAATTTTATTTTTGGCCCTTTAAAGTGGCTACATTTCAAAATTGGCCCTTTATTGTGGTACCTCGACATTAATCATCCTTTATTGTGTCATCATCATCAATTTCAGTCCTTATTGTCGGAAAATTTTATTTATCGCCGGAAATCATCAATTTATGTCTTAATTGACCGGAAAGTTAAATTTTTTTTGTCAAAAATCTCCAATTTATGTCTAATCTGACCAAAAAAATTAATTTTAGCCAAAAATATAATTTGTCGAGTGACACTTAAAATTAAGAATTTCATATTCTGACTCCACAATTTGCAAGACTAAGCCATGTGATAGGTCAAATATGACATAAATTGATGTTTTTTTGGCGATAATTAAAAAAAATCGGTGATAGGGACTAAAATTGATGATGTTGACACAATAAAGGACGTATATTGTCGAGGTACCACAATAAAGGGCCAATTTTGAAATGCAGCCACTTTAGAGGGCCAAAAATGAAATTTTGCCGGCATTTGGTCTAGTGGTATGATTCTCGCTTAGGGTGCGAGAGGTCCCGAGTTCAATTCTCGGAATGCCCCTTTAAAGTTTAAATCATAACATTATTCTTTTTGCGGATATAGTATTTCTTAACAATTATTACACTAAAGACATCAGAATTCAAAACAACATTCCAAATGATTTTTTATGACAATAAATATGTCCTCAAATACCACAACACTTCTTATAATTTCAATCTGCCACCGTTTCTACTGTCTTTTTCATGGTCATCATCATCATATCCAATGAAAAATAAAAATAAAAAAGGCAACCTCCATTTCTCATTCACTTCTGGCCTCTTCTTATTTCAAGAACTGAGTTCTTCAACACGTATTAAATTAGTTAAACGACAAATGACTCACTCGTTACAGTTTCCTTTTCCGTAAAAACATTAAACATCCCCATTTGTTGTGTTTACAAATTGTTGGAAAAAAATGTATCTTGTGGAGAGTAATTAATTAAGGAGGCGCCATAGCATGTATGCTACTTGGACTTGTGTTTTTAGGGACATGGCCTGCAATTCTTGCTCATTTAGAACGACGTGGTACATACCTTGATTATTCTTTAAAAAATTTATTGACTGCTGTTGTTATAGCATTAACAGTTGGTCAAATTGGTGATGCAAAGTTTGGTTTGCCTAATTTCATTCCTCAACTTTCTCAGTTACAGGTATGGTTTTGTCAAAAAGAACCAAAACAAAATTTGATTTTGATTGTATTTATGTTGATTAAAGTATGTTTAGTACTGATTTTCGTGATATGGGATTTAAGGATTTTCATGTTTAGAAGATATTTGAATCAAGTATTAGTCTCTTAGGCTGATGTACAAGGCAAAGTTGATTTGATTTTTTCTTTTTGTTTTTATCTTTTTTGTATGTAATAAGATTTAGATTGTTACTTTTTAATTTAATTATTTTTAGAGATTTGCACTAGTTTTACTACCAAGAACAGCAAAAACGAATGAGATTAAACAATTAGGAACACATAAGTTATACAGTTTCATCGAGACTACGTCTTGTATCAGATGTTATGAAGATTCGATATGATGGAGGTAAGAGTTATGATACATCTTCCTATTTATAAGCTAACGCCGACAATCGAATTACAAGAGGAAGTCTTTAGAAGTGTGAAATCTTTAAACCACCCTTATTCCCTTAATAAACAAATCATCTTTAAACCTCCATGGAGATCTTAATACGAAGGTATGTCGGTTTGAGAACATGCCTTAGTTGCTAATTAGACTCTTAGAACTTGTAATATATATTTGTGAGTTTTCTCTCGTTTTGCAGGAGAATTGGCCATCTATTATGTTTGCCATGGCCGGAGGAGTACTGTTTCTTAGCTTAGAGAACTTGTCACAACAGTATGCTTGGGCCTTAGTCGGGCTCTCAGTAACCGAAGTGATCACATCAAGCATAGCAATTGTTGTAGGTAACCAATTTTCTTCCAAGGGCCTAGTCTTATTATTTTCATGGATCCATTGAAAACACGGAAACGTGTATGTTTTATGGTCAATCGAAATGGAAACTTAGAGTAGTTTCTACTTCAACATATTTCTCTGATTTATAACTTTTTCAGATGTTTTCAACATATCAAGATATTCTAGCAATATTTAGTTGACTGAAACATATTAAAAAAATGAAGCTATAATCCATGACTATTGATATTAGTTTCAGAATGATAATATGCCCATTTTTGTTGGATTAAAATGTAACAGGAACAACATTAAACTATTTTCTGGATGATCGGATCAACAAAGAAGAAATCCTTTTTCCTGGAGTCGGATGTTTCCTCATTGCAGTTTTCCTTGGATCTGCTGTTCATTCGTCTAATGCTGCTAATAATGTAGCAACTGGAAAGCCTGTCAAATAACTGCATAGAGGGCACGGGCAAGGGTATGATCGATTCTAAGACCTTTTTTGTTAGAATGTCACATTCTTGTTTATCATATTCTTACACAAAAGGTTTTCTGATTATGGTTATGATCAGGGCAATGCTGCTACCAAATCATGGACAACCAGTTCCGTATATAGGTACTCACTTATATATATCTAGATGTTGTTTACTCTGCCACAAATTTTATTATTTACTAATTAGTCTTGTTTACCTCAGATGACATGAAGGATGCTGAAGATGTATATAATGAAGAGGACAAAACAAGTGTCGGATCAGCAGAGTATCTTGTCGAGGTTGAGAACAATCGGGCAGTTAAGGTTGAGCGTAACTTTCTTAATGCAACAATTATATATTTCAAGCAGGTTTTTGGAAAGACTATTTGGCTAGGATTGAGCGTAACTTTCTTCGGTGGAGTATGTTACTCTCTCTTCTCACCGGCATTGAACTTGGCCACAAACGATCAATTCCACATGGTAAGAAGAGGAGTTCCTCACTTGGTTGCGTTCTTCTACTTCTCGCTTTCCTTCTTTATCATCGCAATAATCTTGAACATTACGTTTTTGTACCAACCTGTCCGAAACATACCAAAATCGTCCATGAAATCATACCTTAATGATTGGAATGGAAGAAACTGGGCACTTTTGGCTGGTGTAATGTGTGGACTAGGCAATGGCCTCCAATTCATGGGTGGCCAAGCTGCGGGTTATGCAGCAGCCGATTGTGTTCAGGTCCGTTAACTTCATTTCCTTGCAAATACTTCTTTTATAATTTGATTTTGATTTATTGGTTCGATTAATGCGTTAAAATCGCAGGCTCTTCTGCACATTTTGGGGCATACTATGTCTTTGAGAGTACCGGAGATCGTCTAGGTGGACATATGTTTTGCTAGTAAGCATGTTGTTGATATTATTGTGGCAATAGGAGTGCTTATGGCATCATTAGGTCATAGGAAAACTAATTATCAATGTTAACAATTAATGCATGTATTTCTATTACCGGGTTGTAAATTAATATATTAATAATTTTTATTTACAAAATGAGCTTGATTATTACTACATGAAACACTAAACAAAAGAAAGAAAGAAAAAATCAGTGAGAAAGTAGAAGTATCAATATGGCATGGTTACAGTTGCAGTAAGTAATCAGATCTATAAATGCGCATCTATTCACAACCAACCTGGTTATATTAAACTTCGCAGAAATAAACCCGAATGCACAAGAATAACACCATTTTTTTGCAGGAAGAAGTGAAAAACACAAGACAAATGAAGGGAGTACAGAAAGCAGATAAGGAAAATTTATTAGAGTGTTTTCACACCTCTAATTGTATTGTTTAGTTGAGTTGTGAAATGATTCAGCCTCTATTTTTGGCATAATCATTTGGCTCATCAACGTCATCCTTGTCATTCTCATCCAACTTGTCCTGTCCAAGTCCAAATCCTTCGTTTTCAGCAGCTCCGATTCCACCTTGTGTTTCCTGGCTTGCAGAAAAACTAGTTTGATTGCCAGAGAAGAAGCTACCGCCACTGCCACCTTGCACAGAATCACCACCACCAAAGCCGCTGCCACCTCCACTCGAACCACCAAATCCACCACCCCCACTTGGGTACTGGTTGCCGCCCCCAAATCCACCATCACCACCACCTCCTTGATATCCTCCTCTGCCATAGTTACCGCCACCTCCGCCATAACCACCTCCACCATAACCACCTCCACCGCCAAATCCACCTCCACCATAACCACCGCCACCGCCAAATCCACCACCACGAGGCTTTTCCGTTGCATAGTTCACCTTGATCGTTCGCCCATGTAGATCCTGAGACATCCATAATTAGACAGTAAAATTCTACCCAAATAGCATCAAGCAAGTTGAGGTATATGTAGTGAAAAGTAGCGGTGCAAACAATAGATTTAGTTGGAAGAAATAACAAACAATTTTTTTTAGTAAAATATACTAACTTGCAGCACAACATCTTATAGACGAGAAATCTTTCCTTTCATGCTTTGGGTTACTTTTTCCAAGTAGTCACACATTTAATAATAATGCACTATACAAAGTTATGATACATTTAACCTGCAGAGATTTGTTGCAACTGTTTTCCTCCTTATAAAAAGATCTTAAAATATAATTGTATCATAGTGGATATAATCCAAACATAAAATCTCCATCATGAAGCATACATTTCAGCGACCAACAAGTTTCTAGATAATTAAATCTATGAAGTCGTGCTTAACAGAGTACAGGAGAGAATCTTATGTATTCAGCGGAAAGAAGTACTGTGCATGTATAAAATTTTTGACTAAATATACATGGAGAAGATAATAGAGGTAAGTACCTGGCCATCAAATGCCTGGATAGCACTGGAAGCAGCATCAGTTGATGTGTACGTAACAAAGGCAAATCCTCGTGACCTACCAGTGTCACGATCCATAATAATTCTAGCTGCAGGGCAAACAAGAATAAAAATTATGCAAGATAGAAGCAATTCAAGTTAACTACACTGAGGACCATCTGTATCCCATCAAAAGGAACAATCTAAGAGTCAATGATAACAGAATAAAGCTTGCAATGCTAGCAAACCAAGCCATTGCATTGACTTTAACCTTTGTTAGACAGCATAGTTTCAAGCAGAACTCATAACCATCATAACTAATCAATTAACTTTCAATTGTATCAACAGCTACCATCTTCAAACAATCTTATTACCAATAATAACATACAGTTCTACACCAACTGAACTTCAATTAAATCAATTGCTTCAAGAAGATATTACCTTCAACCACTTCACCATATTGGGCGAAAGCTTCCTTCAGACTCATTTCGTCCGTGCTATATGAGAGGCCTGAAGTAAAAGAATAAGTTACGAGAAGGCAAAAGGGAAGTTAAATACTCACAAAACACAAGACCACTTGCAACCTCCAACAAAGAGCTTTGATGATGACATGCTTCTTATCGCCTGAAAAAGAGAAGGGTTGGGGGCAGATAATTCTGAACCAACATGCTTGCTCACTGTTTGTTTTACCAAAGTGCCTACTCTGTTGAGAAAAGCCATTGTTGCACCTAAACATGTGAAGCCCAAACAAAAAACTAAAAAAAATTAGTATGAGCCACATGAGCAAAATGCAATTTATCCTTTTACCTACATATAATGAGGGGCGCAAACAAATTGAGTCGAAGAATACATTGATCAAGTTTGGGATATATGATTGATCTAGATTTGTTAGTCTAACAATACGAACTCGAGCCAGTACCAAGTAGCTTGATAATATATAAATTTATCATTTTCCAACTTTCGAGAACAACAAAAAAACTCAAATGACCTTTTAATGAATACTCAATGCTCTCAACCACATGAGCAGAATCTTCATTATCTTGGCCCATTTTCCAAACCTTCCAATATGAAATTTATAGACCAAGTTCATTTCTGCATTAACTAATTTTACATTCACTTCCTTAAAATATCAAAACCAGCTCTACATTTTAACCATAAAAAATGCTGAAAAAAACTCGGTAGAACTCTATTATCATTGTAAACATGGCCGATCTCCATGAAAAATTGCACATAGCTCACATCACGTGTACTGCTTTACCATTTTAACCAAAGAAGAAAACATACATCAATGCAAAATACTAAAATTAAAGAGCATGGTAAAGAATTACCCTAAAACCGATAAAAAAAATGTGGCGGAAAGGAAATTAGGGTTGAAGGGTTTAGGGTTTTAGAAAAAAGGCTGTAGAATAAAGAATAATACCTGAATAATGAAAATGAACCAACAACGCTCTGTTCTATGAAGCAAGGGTTTTAGCTTTTAGAAATTTATCGAGGGCGTATCTTCTGCATGTGAGTGTAAATTCTTTCTGTGTGCGCGAATAGATCTAGACCGTCATTAGAGATAAAGATGATTTGGACCCTTGGATTTTTATAAGGCGGTGGTATGAAACAATCCCATGTTTCAACTTTCAAGTGATCGGTGTGAATTTCAGATCATAAGAAAATCAAATTTCAAATTAATTTATTTAAAAATAATCTGTCACGTTTTTGTCCTCTAAAAGTCTAATTCAATCAAACAATAATTTAAATAACAGTTTTTTTTTTTTTTTTTACGTAAGAATATATTTTAATTGGGATGGCACAAATGAAAAGAAATCATCAACATAAAAAAGGTGAACTAGTTGATACTTTAGTGAAAAAGAATTTCGATATCATAAGATCGTTATAGTTAATTACTACTTTGTTCTTGAAAGATACCAATTGTAGGCTTCCATGTGTATTAGGTCGCCA
Organism: Penstemon davidsonii; assembly: GCA_034814905.1. Lineage (NCBI taxonomy): Eukaryota > Viridiplantae > Streptophyta > Magnoliopsida > Lamiales > Plantaginaceae > Penstemon > Penstemon davidsonii. The sequence continues at coordinate 15,982,933 of JAYDYQ010002688.1, forward strand.
ATTTATTTAGTTAAACATGTATTTGGATTTTCATGAATAAAAATAATTGTACTATAGAATCTTCTAAACAATTTTTTTTGAGTGAAAGATAAAAACACCTTCTATATTTTGTTTAATATCCAAAAATTTCCCTGTATTATTTTAGCTGTCAAAAATATTTCTTGTGTTTGGTTTTAATTACCACACTCGACTCAAGTAGATTGACTTTTGACTTTTGGCGAAACGACAAAAGTATCCCTATGTATTGGTTTTTTATTTATTTATGTATTCCTTTTGAAAACCCAAGTATATACTACTTGGATCAATTGTGGTAATTAAAACCAAACACATGAGGTTTCTTGGGAGTTAAATAACACAAGGGTTTGGGAGTTAAACAAAGCATAGGGGGTAATAGGTTGGATTTGTCATATCAAAAGCAAAATATGAACAAATTCTTGCAATTTTCGCATTTGAATCATACTCTCTTTTCTGGGTTGGGAGGGTGGGGGGGGGGGGGGGGTACTTGGCACTGACTTGAGAGCACAATGGAGTTTTGGGGAGTTAAAATAACACATGAGATTTTTTGTGAGTTAAACAAAGCATAGGGGATATTTTTGTCTTTTTGCTCAATTTATAAATAAAGAGAACTTTAAGCAAGAATGAACCCAAATGAGATGAAAAAAAATATAGGTGTTTTAAAACTTAGGATAAAAGGGATGAAATTGTTGTGTAAGCAAAGTAATATGTAAAGGGAGATATAAGATTATGTAGTTGTTCTTGTTCTTCTTATTACAAAATGAGGGATGAACTCATCTATTTATAGGAGTTCAAGATCACACATGTCTTACAAAGAAGAGTGATGGGTGGCTTCACACATGTCTTACAAAGGAAAGTGATGGGTGGCTTCTCATGCCTTGTGATACATGGCTATACTTAGAAGCATCCATTTGTTCTTGCATTGCCACACTTATTCTTGCTTTGACACATATTGTGTTATGTGTTGTTTCTTTGTTTCACCAAGTGGATCTTTGTATAGCCACCTTATATCTTGAATGGTAAATTCCCAATGGCATCCACATAATATGTATATTTTACAATAATAGGAGCAATTCTTAAACGGAGTTAATATCATATACCTCCCATGTATTATTATATATCCTCCACTTACCTTCTTGAACTATTGAAACATTCACGTGCCTCTCTTATACTATTTAAAGAGTCGAATATCTTCCTTGTACTATTAAAACCTTAATTGACCCCCCTAAGATTCACGGTCAACTAATACTCAGAGCAATAGGTTGGATTTGGGACGAGTTTGGACTGTCTTGGATTTGGCTCCATTTATGTTGGATTCAGATCTTCCTCGAATCTAATTTTCTTAAATTCACTGAATCTTATATAGATTCGACCGGATATTGGATCTTATTTTTATTCAATAAAATATACGCTTTCAAAATTCAAACTAGTATTATTTTCTGAAATTTCATGAACGTTATAATTTCGTTTAAATTAAGTTATTTGTTTAAAATTTCTTAATTAATATTCACATCTTTAGATGTTATTAGGAATGAATTTTCAACCAATGATAAAATATTACTTCTATTTATTTTTATCTTAATAAAATATTTGTATATGTATTTAATGTTGAATATAAAGCTATAGCGGATCGGATCAACTTAGATTCATATTCGTTCTACATATGATTACATATTTTTATAATATTTTTATAATTGAAATAGATCAATGGATCTCTAATCGGAATCCGCACGGCCCGGCCCTAGTTACTATCATATTATGTTCATATTTTTGTTCATAGGGCCAATCTCATATTAATTCTCACCATCACCCACCAAAATTGTAGTCAGAGCTGAAAAGGCAATGAGGCTAATATAAATTGTAAATAAAGAGATTTATAAAGCATGAATGAACCCAAATGATATTGACAAGATATAACCAAAACTAACAACCCTTGCATATATTAAATGATTTATATGTTAAATTTGTAGTATGAAATATCACTAACAAATGAGTGGTTTAGTGGAAAAACTACCCATTATAGCGAACTCATGTTCAAATCCCGGTTAAGAGAGATTACCACTAAAAAAGATCCACAAAAAATTGACTTATTAAGATATATATATAATTTTGCAACATTTTCGAGCAAAGTAATACATTGAAACCAAATCATATTTCGAACGCACAGATATACAGAGACGAAATCGCATTTTCCATACCAAATTTTTACCTACTTTAGATATTTGATATCAAACACTCAAAAAAGACACATATAATACTAAAATTGAAGGGTTTTTTTTCATATTTACTTGAGCTTTAATGGTGATTTTAGTATGCTTAAAATTATGTTCCAAAACTTTTATCATAGTGCTTATGTGCCCTATATCATATTTGAAAATTATTGTAGCATTGTTCCTTGTAGATTATAAGCCATATAAAGACCACAATATTGTTATTCACATAATCATACCCTCTAGTAACTGTTGATTGCCGCGTTGGAGCAGGGGAGTGAAATATTGTGAAGTCAAAACTTATATATCCATGTAGCATTGATAAAATTATGAAGACACTCAAGATACATATATGATAATGCAAATTATGATAATAATTATTAAAAACAAACATGGGTAAAAGAATTAAACAATACTAATCTTTGAATGAAATATCTACACTCAGTATTACAAAAGACTACTGTTTTTGCATAAAAAAGAAAAAGAAAACTCAATTATAGTGTAAAGAGGTTTGTATGTATTCCTATGCCACGTCGATTTTTCAATCTCAACTTCCTCATAAATTTCCACATAAACGACTTTGAACCATGATGGTAATAATCCTCCAGGTATTGTTGCATATAAATCAATATTTCTCCATCGTAGTAATCATATCTATCAAAATCTTGTAAGCTTATGACGTAACTTTTGGTCCATGATTGGTTCTTGACACCAGATGGTGGCTTCCACAGTTGCAATAATTGATCTGGCCAAGTAGTTAAATTCATGAAATAAAGCTCTCCCTTGATTTCCACAAGTGACCCAAAATCAGTCCAATCATATTCAACCGGTAAATAAACTGTTGAAAAAACTTGTGTCTCCAAGTGAAAGGAGACGATAAATCTATTATGTCCATTGTCAATTGCATGCCAATAAAAAATCCCACAAAAAAAGACCCCTGAGCGTGAGGTAAAAAACAGATGGCTTATAGTCGTCGCATCAATAGATTTCCATGCATTATATTGTAGATCATCGTCATTGTTGGAGATGGATAGAGAGAGAATTTTATAATCCTCTTTTTCTATATTTTGGTCGATATAGATATAATCCTCTTTTTCTATATTTTGGTCGAGCGATTCATTGACGACATACACGAACATGTATTCATCCTTAGATTGGACATAGCCAAAACCAAACACTTCACTCCCTATTCCCAATGGGTTAGGAATTAATGGAAAAACTCGTCGAGTGGTGGGATTACACAAGTATAATCCCCCTATAGCAACAAAGCATACCAATTTAGATTGGGATGGAAAGGGAATCATTTGTAGAAATGAAGGTGATGGAAATATTTCAGGGAGACTCCATTGTTGGACTACTTCTCCATGGAGATCGAAGGTGGTTAGAGTGAATGAGTTTTGTTTAGGTTCATGCAAAACTAGCATTAATGGGGGATTAGGACTGTGATTTAGGGCTTTTTGACGATGTAAAAGTTTGAATGAATTATTGGAAATAAGAGATTTCCAGTCCCTCGAAACACACATATATCTTAGAAGACTCTTTACTGGCAATCGTGATAGTATCTCCATCGTTATATCTTTGGGCAAAATTTCAAATTTGATCACCTTTGATCTCTGCTTCGCTTTCTCCATCTCTGGCCTACTTATGTACACATTGAAACTTTGTTTGTTTTCCATCGATATGCACCGCTGCCTGATATGTATACAGATTAGGTTTAATTTTTGAATTATAAGAAAAAAGGTTTTTAATATAATCTGACATGGGACGATTGTTTACTGATTTTATAATCTTTTACAATTTACATCCTCTCCTAATTACGTTAGGATAGATAACTCACAAACTGCTTCTATGTTGAAATTATTAGATATACTTGAATATTGTTAGGTTATTTTATCTAATAGAGTTATGATTTAAATAGGGTTATTATTTAAATGAGGGTATATCAATTTTTTTTTCTATTCTTTTGAGAGGTTCTTCAATGGCAGCTTAAAGATTCCAACTTTTCTTTTTCTGGGTTCTTTAAAGTCTTCTCCTTTTTGTGCAGAGAATTCCAACTGGAGAAGTGATTTTCCATTATAGCTTTCAGCTTTTCTTGTGGACAATTTTGATCCGATCCGCTATAGCTTTATATTCAACATTAAATAAATAAAATATATATACGAATAACCTGAAAACACATTCAATTGTGTTAGAGCAAACAGTAACATTTCTGCTCATGCCTCAATTATGAGTAAACATATCTATATTTTTTTTCATTCTTCGAGAAAAAAATTCATTCTTTCGAAAAAAGGTTATCACGAAGTGAAAATTCTAATCCAGATCTGATTTTGCTCACCAATAATTCAATTATAGAACAAATAAACAACACTAGCAGCAGTTACAACAATGAACAGACCCAGTATCGAAAACAAAAAACTGCAATTATCAGATTTTTTTTCATTGTAAGTAATGTAAAAAATGGAACTATATATTATATATACCACTTATAATACAAATGCATAAAAATGACATACTAAGAGTGAAAATATCTCAAATATGAATACATTAATTTCAAATCTTTTTCTAATAAATCATAAAAATCACTTCTTGTGGCCACCATGTAATGACTTTTGTGATCCTTCAAAAAGATCCATTATACAATCCTCTAAATCATCAGCACTATACTTAATATGTTTTTCACTAATATGATTAACATGTCTTCCAACAAAAGTCCGATAAGCTTGGATTACCTTAAGCGAAGTCGAAATCCGAAGGTCGTCTCTTAATTGGCTATCCGGAATCACCCATGATGTCTGGCTCTTATAAACCTCCTCAAAAGCCGCATAAAAGCTCTGCATTCTCTCCTTGAGAATGGTTCTTGAAATCGAATTTGAACCCGGATTTTGGATCCCCTCATCTTTTAACAAGCCAAGAATCGAGCTCCAAGTGGCCCGTTCGTAACTCATTGCAAGCTGCTGAAATTTCCAATTGTGCTTCTTAATCCAATCGTCACCTAAAACTGTCCTAAGCTCAGACCCCTTGACCTTTTCCGCCATGTAATGTACGTTGTTCATTAAGAAAAGGTGATGTAATGACTCATCCTTGTATAGATTTGACTTTTCATCAAGGTTGGTTTCAAGAACCGAGACTAGGGATTGGAAATGTATAGCCATTGGAGAAGAACAAGAGCTTTCATTAATGATCTCCTCCTCTACACTAATAGGTTTCTTCTCTGGTGAAAGTTGAGAGGATTCTTCGATTTCTTGGTCCTTCAAAATCTCGTCTAGAGTTTTCTTGTAATCCGTAAGGGCTTTTATGTAATTCATAACGTATCTAGTGAGCGGGTGGACCCCACCCCCGGGAAAAGGATTTGCCGAGACATTGGAGGCAACGGCATTCTCGAATTCGAGAAAGGTTGTCTTTGCACAATCCCTCAATCTTTTAAGGATGTCTAGTGATTCGATTCTAACACAAGAACCGTTCTCGTTGTTGTATAAAGTTTCTATATCCGGAATAAGATCAGCAAGAACCTCGTACATGTCCAGAATCCGAATCAACTTTTCCGGTTGATGGGGGCCTATAGATATGGCTTCGGCAAACTTCAAAAGCTGCAGAAATGCGGTTTTTGACGACTCCACAAAACAAACGGAACTTACTGACTCAAGTTCTCCGAAAATGTGATCACTAAGCAACTTCGCACTCGCGAGGTAAACCCGAACAAAAATCTTCATAGCTCGAACCCACCTCCTGATTTTCGAGTTCAATGCACTCCAGTCCATCTTCAACACATCTTCAATGCTCGATTTCTCAACTTCAAGAATGAAAAGACAGTCATCTAGTGCATCTTTTTGGACATTGATAAACGCTAGAGAACATTCCCGACCATAATTCGAGTCAAACATTAAACTAGCAATACTTTTCAAATCCGGAATCACATCTGGATGAACTAACTCAATTACATAATCCACAGAGAATCGCCCCACACTATCTCTTTGCCCTACATCTTCGACAAAATCGTCCCCAAAAGAAAGAACAGAGCCAGAATCGATAATATCCTCGTCACTCGAGCGAAAAGACATATGCTCAGGCTCAAAAGGCTGCCGATTTTGGACAAGCAAGTGTTTAAACTCCTCTTCAAGCCTAGACATTGCTGTCTGAAGAACATCATGAGCCCTATGAAGCAAAGAAGTTCCTTCACTACTACTCTCTATCCTCTTATTCTCCAAAATCTCGGTCAATTTTCGAGCTTCATTGACTGCTTTTAAATACTCATTAGCTTCTTCAGGACCATAATCCCAAATCATTGACTGATCTTTTTCCCAATTCATGATCTTATCCTGAATGTTATTGACCTGATGTTCAATCTCGATAAGCCCCTCGTCTTCTTTTGATTCATTATCTTTGCTTTCACTTGCTCGAGTTATGTTTGACAACTGTGAACCTAGATTTGCCAAGATTTTCCTAGTATTACCACTCAAATTCTTTTTCATTTTCAATGTGTTTACGATATGTTCTGCCGCGGCTATTAAGTCTTCTTCCCCTTCCATTACTTGGGTTGTATCTATACAATCTCCCATTACATGCAATTACAATCCCTAGATTACAAATCTCACTTATTCCCAACACTAATTATGCAATCTTTAACACTTCAATTCTCAACCCAAGAGCTTAAGGGTACAAAACCAATACATCAGTCAATCAACAGTGATTCCCCAAATACACAATACCTTAAATAAATCCACACAACACAATTTTTTTTAAAAAAAAAAAAAAACAGAAAAAAAAGAGATTGTCCTACTGCTAGCCCAAAGTTTCTACAAGCTAAAATGATTGAAATTTCATTGCACAAGATCAAATCTTTGATGGTACCCAATAAAGTAGCAATAATAAATATACAGAGCAATAATACAGAGAAGCTCAGATTTCACAATTATTTACTATATCTTTAAAGAACGGATGAAAAAAGCAAACAGAGGATTTACCTTTTGTATGGAGAGGGAAAATAAAGACTGACCCTTTATCGAGTAATGATGATATTTGAAGCTAAAAAAGCCTGGAAAAATAGCTGATCTGAATATAAGAATGGGGATCTTGTTCTCTTGATTCTTAAGCCAGACAAAAAAAAAAAAAAAAGGGAAACCCACAAATATTTGTTGCTTGAAATAATATTTCTTTAATGGGAATGGGTCTTGGAGACTGTTTTTGAGGTTAGACTTTTGTCCTCTCAAAGTCTTCATGGAAATACTACTCAAGAAATAAAACCAGTCAATGCTATTCTGTTAGGAAAAGCATTTCTTTATTTATTATTCATGACTAAGATAAAGACAGTAGTTTACAGCAAGATTTAGTTAGTTAAACTTGCAGTAAATTAATAGTAAATCTTTGATCAATCTGGAACCTTCTTTCTTTTAACTGGAATTGATAAGGACAAGTACTATTATTGTTTCCCTTTCCTTTTTTATACTATATTTAAGTGTGTTAACATTTTCTATAATTAATAGTAATTTATAAGCTATTTTTATAAGTGAAATATCTTTCTAATTTGAATAAAAACTGGATATGGACAAACACATTGAATGTAGTTTAATGCACATAAATGGAGATTAACTGTAAAGAAATACAGCATGGGGTGCATGTGGGAAAGTCTTTTTTTTTTTTTTAAATAATTTCTATATGGGGATTTTTGATGGAAAGTGAAACTACATAATTAAATAGTGATGGGAAAGAAGGCCACATACATGATTTGAATTGCTAAAATGGACAATAGTTTTGGCTTCTTGTAGATATTTTTGAAAAGCATAGAAAGAAAAAAAGAAAAAGGAAAAAAAGGATGGTTTTTGCAATTTTAATAGAAAACATTTTCCAATTAATTACCCAAAAAAAAGTAATTTCAAGATATAAGCAGAGAACGAAAGACAAAAACACTCTCTATGCTTTGTTGAATTTTCAAAAAATCTCCTGTGTTATTTTAACTCCCAAAAATCTCCTTGTGATCTCAAGTAAGTGTCAAATACACTACCGGAAGAGAGAGTGTGATTCAAATGCGAGAAATTGCAAGTATTTGTTCACATTTTGCTTTTGGATATGACAATTTTACCCTTGACATCGAAAGACAAAAACACCCCCTATGCTTTGACTAACCCCCCACCCCCCCCCCCCCCCCCCCCCCGGTGTTATTTTAAATCCCAAAAAACCCCCTATATTTGGTTTTAAATACCACACTCGACCCAAGTAGTATACACTTATATTTTCAAAAAGAATAACTAAATTTAAAAAAAAAAACACAGAGGAGTAATTTTATCATTCCGTCAAAAGTCAAAAATAAAATTCTACTTGGGTTGAGAGTGGTAATTAAAATTAAACACAGGGGAGGTTTTGGGAGTTAAAATAACACATAAGTTTTTTTGGGAGTTAGACAAAGCACATAGCGTATTTTTGTCTTTAGCCTCTATAAGCAGTCATAAACAGACTCCAACCAGCTTCTATTTTTGGTTCCTTTTCTGCTTATTTTTAAAGAAGTTAAACAAAAGTTGGTATTTAAGAAACTCTAAAAGTGTTTTTCCAAAAAAAAAAAAAAAGACATTTTCTAAGTTGGTCCTAGACTCCTAGGTTTTACTTAGATTTTTCATTTAGTTTTATGCTAGTGTTTGTTGATTGATTTTCTTTGTAATTTGATTACATATCAACAAATTTTTTAATTTATTGATATATTTAATATGAAATAATAATCTTTTCTCTAAGGCTAAGGTGAATCTTGATTTATGGGTTGGTGCAGGCTTTGTTAACCTAAGTCTTAAAGTTTTTAACTTTCGTTGCATTTTGATATGACAATTTATAGATTAGCTTAATGTTCTATTCGATTCAACTTGGGCATGAACACACTCGTTCCTGACCAGACCCTGATCCAATCTTTTATATTTATCTAAGTAACAAATTCGACCAAAAAGGTAGAAGATTCTAATTTTCATTAATTACGGGCTTCCCAGATTCAATTCTTTAGGCTCATATTTCAATCCATTCTACCAAATATAATTTTGGGTCAGATTGAATTGGATCAAATACAATAAACCTTAATAAACTCTACAAGACAACCCCTGATTGTATCAAAATCTTAAAATGACATAAAAAAAGATGTGTACAATTTTCTTTAAATATATAGTTTTAGACACAAATTGGCAAAAATTCATTTTTGGCACCATAGAATTAGGCGTTTTTCAATTTTGGTACCATGGTGTCAATTTTGGTACCAATTATAACTGACTTTTTCAATTTTGGCACTTCCGTCAGTTGACCGTTAAGTCAACTGACGGAAGTGCCAAAATTGAAAATGCAAGTCAGAATCGGTACCAAAATTGACACAATGGTACCAAAACTGACAAACAACTAGTTCTATGGTGCCAAAAATGATTTTTTCCAAATTCCCTCACCAATTACTTCCAATTCACAATTTATTCCACTCGCATTTTAATAATAATAAGAATAAGAATAATATTAATAAAATAGTAAAAAAATTATATTAAAACAAATATTTGGGTACACAATAATAATAATTTTTTTTTGTTCCACATGTTATCATCAAACCATTAACTCATTGACTCAACTTTATCCAACAATTCTCCTCTTTTTTATGAAGACAAAACATTCAACTAAGTTTCATAATACTTCTAATTTTAAATTAAGGAATATATCTCGAGATACAATGAAAAAAGAAAACTAAGATCAACTCCAAAGGCTAAATGTAAATTTGCGAATATAAATATATTATACATTCTCATATAATAGTTTGCATACTTATTTAAAGTATTTTATTTTAACTATGAGTATATAAAATTAGTTCTATATTATTTTATTCATATATTTTTTATATAGCACATCTATACAGTCTATTGATTTGTTCATTTATTATTTCGACCCGACTTTCAAATATAGTTTAAAAGTTATTTATATAATTTTGAACGATTTAAAAGGAATCAAAAAGGAATCGATTCTAACTCTTCAAAATGAGAAGAAGTAATGCATCTAAGTAACGTCTCCATTATTGGAATAATAAGGAGAAGAAGATAAATAAGAAAATGAAAAGGAGACAACTTACAATTGAAAGAAAGATATAACTGATAAGCGGAAGTTCATATCAGAAGATAATCGTATATCCTTATTCAGCCAAGTGATTTTCATCTTTGAGTAAAGACCAAACTGAAGACTTATAAGACGTTCTTAGTTGAATGTTTTGTCATCATAAAAAAGAGGGGAATTGTTGGAAGAAGTTGAGTTAATGAGTTAATGGTTTGATGAAAACATGTGTAGCAAAAAAATAATATTATTATTACAGCCATTATTATTATTGTGTACCTAAATATTTTTTTAATATAATTTTTTTACTATTTTATTAATATTATTCTTATTCTTATTATTATTAAAATGCGAGTGGGATAAATTGTGAATTGGAAGTAAATGGTGAGGGAAATTCGTAAAAAATCATTTTTGGCACTATAGAACTAGTTGTTTTTCAATTTTGGTACCATTGTGTCAATTTTGGTACCAATTATGACTTGCATTTTCAATTTTGGCACTTCCGTCAGTTGACCGTTAAGTCAAATGACGGAAGTGCCAAAATTGAAAAAACCAGTTAGAATTGGTACCAAAATTGACACCATGGTACCAAAATTGAAAAACACCTAATTCTATGGTGCCAAAAATGAATTTTTGCCGACACAAATTAGATCATCAAACAGAAATTAACTTTAGTTATACGTGAACAAATTCTTTTATAATTAAATTGCATGCTTTGAATGTTTTACTGAACAAAATACGCACTATTATTATTAATTAAGACTTACAAGAATAACAATCAAGGACCAATTAAGACATGACTTGCCAAACAAACTTGTAAATTAATTGTCATCAAGTTTAAGTGTGTTCTAACTTAAAGTTAAAATTCGACCAAATAGAAGTAGTTAGGGGACGATGACAATTAATTTACAAGTTTGTTTGGCAAGTGTTGAAAATGATTGATTTCTTATTCAAATTAATTAAATACGGTTCAATCAGTTTATTAATTGTGAAGTCGCACACACTTAAACAATGTCTTTATATAGATAATTCTGGATAATATTGTTAAAAGGTTGCTTTAGATGAATTTGATGCATGGTTGATTGTCTGTCAAAGTCTTGGATTTTTTTATATTATTATGGCATTCAGAATTTTTAAATTTTAAAAAATATACCAAGATGTATAAAAGACTAAACATATATATTGATTTGGCAATTTTTTTTCTTGGGACATGCATTAGACTAGTGAATATATATAATTGGACTTAAGTTCAATGTAGTAAAAAAAATAAAAATAATGAAGGTTGGAGAATTTAAATAATTAAACTTCAAATTGAGAAACTATATATATAAAGCGCAAATTAATTAATACATTTTGTCCAACATATTTCTTGGCAAAAATTTTAGAAAGTTGTTATATAATTAGATAGTTGAATTCATGATGATTTTGGAAGGGGGTTCCCTTGTAAAAATGATGTAAATAGCTGAAATGCAGCTTGAGGCTTAAACATTGGTACTTCATGACCTGCCCCTCTCACTGTTGCAAATGTCACCCCTTTGTACACCTCTGTCCACCCTCCCACCTGTCACAATTCACATCCACAATACAATATTACTTCAAAATTTAAATTAATTATATAGTTATTTATATATATACCCTTAAATAATTTAGGGGTGGTGAACGGGCAGGTCGGGTCGGATCATTAATGGGTCTGTGGTAATGTGTTATTAATGGGTCGGATCTGTATCGGGCTGGGTCACGGGCCGGTCCTTTAATCTTTTTTTTTTCTTAAAAAAAAAATTCAAAAAAAACGTTGTAACTCGGGTTGAAAAATGAAAGTAATTGACACCGAGATTTGAAAGAATAAATAACATCCAAATTAGGAGACATTAATTAATTACATAATTTGAAAATATAAATTTTGTTATTCCCTTATATCTAAGAAATATAAGGGCTACTTCAATCAAGGGGGTTGGGCTGGGGCTAGGGGTAAGGGTGGGCCAAAAAGTCTACTCCAATCAATGGGATTTGGGCTGGGCTGGGCTGGGCTGGGGGTGGCAAGGTGCTTCACCCTGCGGGCTTGGACGGGCCAGCACGCACCCGTGTGGCTGGACTTCTTTTTTTTTTTTAATTTTTTTTTGCTGTTATTTATTGTATAAAGCAGCTTTTGTTTGTTTTTTTTTTTTTTAAAATTCCTTTTCTCCACTAATTTTATATTATGTATAATAAATTTTATTTTAAATCAAATCATCAACATTATCCCAATTAATTAGAATATAGGTGGATATGTATTTAAATGTTATTTTTTAATTTTATCCATTGAATTCAAATACGATATTTATATACTCCCTCCGTCCCATTAATCTTTATCCCTTGGTACCGTTGACCAGTCAACTTGACTAAATTTAAAAAAATTATAATAAATAATCTAATTAAAATATTTAGTATATTAATTTAAATTAAAATTTAAACAATACGATTTAATTGAAAATACAAATTAAACACTCAAACAAACACTTAAATAAAATATGATTTAATTGGACATCATATCTAAATATGATTTTATTATTTGTAGTATTATTATTATTCTTATAACAATTATTATTATTATGATGAGAGTGGAGAAGAATTAAAATTGGAATTAATTAGAGGGGGAAAGCCCTTCGGTTGGAGACGAATAAACAGGGGTAGGGGCAGGGGCAGGGGCAGGGGCAGGGCTTTTAAGCCCCTTGATTGGAGTAGCCCTAAGGGAATAGAAATATAAGAAATATATCTTGCGTAAAAAGAAATATAAGAAACTCTTTCGGGAGTCGATACCTATATTTTATTAGTCAAAAGTGACCATAAAATTGGCATCGAAAAGATGGAGATATCTTAATAATTTAATTTTTTTTCTCCAAAATAATGGATTAGTAATTACAAAACCCCCCCCCCCCCCCCCCCCCCCCCCCCACCCCCCCCCCCCCCCCCGCCCGCCCCCCCCCACCCCCCCCCCCCCCCACCCCCCCCCCCCCCCACCCCCCCCCCCCCCCACCCCCCCCCCCCCCCACCCCCCCCCCCCCCCACCCCCCCCCCCCCCCACCCCCCCCCCCCCCCACCCCCCCCCCCCCCCACCCCCCCCCCCCCCCACCCCCCCCCCCCCCCACCCCCCCCCCCCCCCACCCCCCCCCCCCCCCACCCCCCCCCCCCCCCACCCCCCCCCCCCCCCACCCCCCCCCCCCCCCACCCCCCCCCCCCCCCACCCCCCCCCCCCCCCACCCCCCCCCCCCCCCACCCCCCCCCCCCCCCACCCCCCCCCCCCCCCACCCCCCCCCCCCCCCACCCCCCCCCCCCCCCACCCCCCCCCCCCCCCACCCCCCCCCCCCCCCACCCCCCCCCCCCCCCACCCCCCCCCCCCCCCACCCCCCCCCCCCCCCACCCATCCGTAGACAATTCTCAAACAAAAACCACCCACTCAAGTGGTCCAGAATTCTCCATTTTGGAAAATGCTCCTATCACTCTACCCTCCGCAAGTGCAGTTGTAACGCAGCATGTTGGATTTCAACAAGATGTGTCTTCCCCAAAACCTAACAAGTTCTCCTCCAATTTCTTTCGGGCCCATAGTTCAGCATCCAGCAGTCCAGATACTAACTCAGGGGCTCCAGAAGAGCAGCCCAATCGTGAGAAAGGAAGTAACCTTCGTGAAGGCTCGACTGAGACATATAAGCAAGAGGTTTTTAATCAGTCCAGCAAAGCTTCGTCAATGGCTTACCTTCAGAATGATACGCAGAACAGTACTATGGGCAGTAATGAAGTTGTTTATAATGTAACAAATCAGTCACAGATCAGTTTGCAAATGGCCCCATCTTGGTTTAAGCGCTATGGAACCATGAATAATGGGCAGATGTTACCTGTTTACAATCCTAAATCTGCAATTAATGCTGCACAACCATTCTCTGGACTGATTACTGGAAACATGATGGATGATAGTTCCATTATGCAAGTAAATTCAGAAGCTTCCATGTCTATAGCAAGTAAACATATAGCGCCTCCTATTATGTTGCCTTCACATGTTAGCTATCAAAATTTGGTACCTTCAATACCTAAGAAGCGTAAAAGGGTTGAATTTGACATGGTACCCTGGTACAAAGAAGCAAATCGTGAAACATCGGGATTTCAAAGTATAGGGTATGTACATCTATCTATTTTCTTCTAGCTATATAAGTACCAATCCTCACTAGACTTCTCTTTTTCATGGAAATCATTTTTGAAAGCAGTCTATTAGAATACAGTTATCTAATTTTCCCTTTCTCTATGTTGGCAGCGAGGCCGAGATAGAATGGGCACAAGTTTCAAATAGAAAAGAAGAGGTGAGGCAGGTCATGTAATGAAATACAATTTCTGTGTTTTTCATTGAATTGAACTTCCTTATTAATTCATTCCCTTTTTTTTTTTTCATACTATCAGGTTAGAAATGAGGCTGAAATTGTTGAAGATAAGCTGCTCCCAGGGGTTCGAGCAAAAAGACGACTTAGTTTCACAACACAGCTTATACAGCAGGTCTTTCGACCTCCACCAGCAGCTATTCTCTCTGCACCAGCCGATTCAGACTTTGATTGTGTGGCATATTCTGTTGCTAGATTGGCATTAGGAGATGCATGCATCTCGACTAATCAATTGCCACAAGAGTAAGTGTTGCTTTCAAGATACTGTCTCTTTGCTTTCTAAATAACTTCAGTCACATGAAAAGCTTACCTTTTGAACACCTAAATGTTAATTCTTTTTTTGTTCAGGTCACCTGACAAGCTAAAGACTTCAAGCAAAAAAAATGGTTATGATTACTCCAAAGTTGTGGAAGTCTTAAATAGTCGCGTGAAGAAGCTTGAAGATGATTTGTCGAGGTAAGAATATTCATCTACTTTTCTTGGAAAAACATCTATTATGAGTCCATTCTATGTCGATAAGATTATAGATGAAGTTATGTGATTTTTTTTTTTTTTTGGATGATGATGCAGAGTGGACAATAGTTTATCAATTGTTGACCTCAAAATGGAAAACCATGAATTGGAGAAATTCTCTATGATCAACCGTTTCGCAAAGTACCACATCAAGGCCCACCCGGGCACAGTTGATCCTGCATCTGCATCACATGTACCGAGAAATAACCCACAGAAATATGTCACACCGCTTCCAATGCCTAGTACAGTACCAGAAGGGGTAAATTGTCTTTCATTATGATCAAAATCGGATATATGTCCCTATTTTGACGTACCAGAAGTGAGGTCAGGTGATCTTCTTGAATTATGGGTACTTAATGGACTCTACTCCATTTTTGAAGAAGTAAATATATACATTGATCTCGCCATCTCGGTATACCATCTTGAAAGATTTAGGATGATTTTTGCAGTAGGCCACTGACCTTTTTTCATGGATTTATTTATTACATGACTTGTATGGAACCTAGAATATTTGGAAACTAGCTACAAAGAAATTTGTCTGTTAATTAAATAATACAGTAAGAATTTGACTTGGTATTTTTTTTTCATTTTAATGTACTGTATGTAAGTAGATGCTTTGAAAACATATGATAAGTCCTTTTCAGTTCATATTTTATTCTGACAAGTACGAGGTTGTTCCAAAACAGGATTTTGGGACCCCCCCAAACCTTATAAACAAAGATTTTATCAGCAGAAAGACTAGGGCAGACTTTATTGTTGTACTATAAATTAGGCCACAGAAAAGTATGTTTTGTAGTTGGAATTCTCTGTAGTACTAAATTTTTGCCTTCCATTCAAGAAAATGCTGCTTCCACCTCAGCAGACCAAGATTTTGCAACTGTAATAACTAACAAAAACATCCTTTCTAACCTGTCAGTATTTTGGACAGTATAAGTATCTGATTCAATTCAATCATGTGTGAGAAAGTGATGAGAGAGAATAAAGGATAAAGCTTTTAAGTTTGTCACGTCGTATGTAATAAAGAAGAAACAAAATCTTTGGTCAATTGGTGCAGATAAAATGATGTGGGATTGGTGGGTTTGGGGCTTTATCAAAGAATGTTTCTTTGGTGCTGACAACATGCAAATACTACTTACAAATATTTTGTTTTAATACATTCAATTCGTTTGATTTGTGAGAAGGATATTTAATAGTAGTATGTATTTTTTTCTTTTCCTTTCCTTTTCCTCACCATCTAGCAGCATCACGTGTGGCTAACTTTTGTTCTTTGTTGGGGTCCTGTAAATTCTTTCTTCAAACGCCAAGGTGCGAGTGTCATTGAATATTGAACATCAAAATATTGATCTTTATTGGCTGACAAGCAATATAATCAACAAATTTAATCTGAAATACTATTTGATGTGGCATGAAATTGATTTAGGTATAAGATAAAATTTCTTCGCCTATACTCTATATTTAGAAATATAAAGAACTTGGCATGCACGTAAAAAAGGATTAGGAAGAGGTTGACCCTTGGTCAAATCTTTGATGCTCAAAATAGTATAGATATTTTAAAGAGTTCAGTGTTGAATTATAAATGAGAGAACTTATTAGAGAGATTTGGATATATGAACGATATATTTAATTACAATATTGATAAATAGTCCGAAATATTTTTGTAATAATGATCATCATAAATGGAAAGTGTAGCGGGATATAAACGAGAAAGATATAAACTATAGGGTTTGTAGTCAGCGGCCAATTTTGCGTCTTGTACTTTTCTCTTGAGCGCCTAGAAAAAGGGCTCCGGGACTCCATAGGCAAGAGACGAAAATCCACTCGTCAGGCAAAAAACCAATGTTTTCAGAACCGGACCGGACAGTGAACCGGTGAGCCAACTGGTCACTGGTTTTACTGGTCGAACCGGTCGGACCGCTGGTCGGACCGGATGACGTCATAATGATATAATAAATATATTTAATTTTAAAGTATATATAATATGCATAAAATTTAAACATTATCCTACAATTGATTAAGAATATATAAAATCTTAGAATATATTTAAATTAAATCACATAATATTTACATAACTTATATCATAATTGTAATATGATACTAATTTGTAAGCTCATATAAATTTAATATGACTATATTTCTTTATAAACATTTAAAAGTATAAGTTAAAAATACAACAAACTAAGAGATTAATGATTTTAAAATATGATTATGTATAAAAGTCTAATATTCAAAATCAAACTTGCATAATATATCGATTTGATTTTCAAAATTTGACACTCTTTATCCTAAAATAATATTGGAAAGAAATATCTTATAGAATAAATTTTAATAAAAAATTATTATTTGAGTATTAATTTTCATTGATAATGTGTAAAATGTTAATTTGAGTTATCATAATCTAATTTATAAACAAATTTGGCTACAAATTTTTTGTAATTTATAAATTTGATTTGTACTACAAATTCGACAAAAATGATGTAGCTCAACTGGTAAGGAAGTTATGTTTCATGTAAGAGGTTAGGTGTTCAAATCCCACCTTCTACAAGAATTTTTAGTTTATTTTTAACATTAATAAAATTTAAAAAATCGAAAAAAGAAAAAAAAGAAATTCAAAATCGGGTTGAACCGGCCCAAACCGGTTCGCCGGTTTTGGACCGGTTCAACCCGGTTCAGGCTGGTTTTTGAGTCAACTGGTTTTAGGGGGTAAACCGGACCGGACCATCTTCCGGTTCGCGGTCGAACCGGTCGGACCGTCCGGTCCGGTCCGGTTTTAATAACATTGCAAAAAACGAGGTTTGTTTGAGTTTTTTATATTGTTTGACAAAACAATTACAATTTTTAATAAATCTTTATTTTTAGTGTGCATGGTTATTTCTTTCTTTGCCTATGTTGTTTCGATTTTTATCTCTATGCTTATGTGATTATGTGTATTTATCCTAATATGTTTCAATATCATTCAAAATGTAAATATATATGTTGATTTCAAGTCTATTATATCCTTTAAGATGAACTCTAGATATTCCTGCGCCCTAGGACTGACAACCCATATTAAGGAAATAAACGTGATAATAAATGAAAAAAATGTAGTAATAGGACGTGACGAACCAAATGACAATAAAATTTTTTTTTTCGGTTTCCCAAGGGTTTTAATCTCTTTCGAGACGCTTCGGGCATATTCTATAGGAATCTCTCCCAACATGGACTCAAACTTAGGTCGCTACTTTGGGGGTACTAGTCTTCTACTAGATCAATCACATGTTGGTCAAATGACAATTCATGCCTAATAAATCTTGTATACGAGGCAACTTGAATTAACTCAGCCGTGAGGGAGTGGAATGATGCTCGCGAGAAAGCAAACTAATCCTAATTAGTAGAACATATTAAACACTTGTAATGAGGTACGATTCATACACTTAAATTATCTGCTCAATAGTCTAGGTTAACCATTTAATAAAGCACTAAAAATTCACTAAGTGTAGTACTTGTCACTTAATATAGTTAAAAAGTCTATTAACTTAGTTTGTTTATCTTATTGAACTTAATTAGCAAACAGTGTAATTACAATTAATAGTATATGTATTCCATGTGAATACACAATCTTGTAGATAAAAAGAAAGAAAAAGATTGTGAACAACTCCGGCTATCTACTTTTACGAACAAAGTCAAATTCATCATGCGATATTGAGGTTTATGGAGTTACCATGCACTACGACACTCGCAGCCCGCGCGAGTACTTAAGGATAATGTCCCGCTATATTGTTGTACATGGTATTTGGACATGATATTGGATGGATTTGGATAATTTGAGGGGTTTTGGGATATGATTATTGAATGGATTTGGATAAGTTGATGGATTTTGAAAGGAAGATTATTGAATGAATTTGGATAATTTGATGTATTTTTGGAAATGATTATTGAATTGATTTAGATGATTTCATGAATTTTTTAATATGATTATTGAATTGATTCGTATAATTTGATGGATTTGTGTACATGATTATTGAATGAATTTTTATATGACATTGAATGGATTTGGATAACTTGATGGAAATTTACATAGACACCCCCTGACTACTACCCTAATTACAGGATTTTACCCTTATGTTTCATATATTACAAAGACACCCCCTCGATCAAAACTATATTACAAGGACACTTCCTGCTACTTCTCAAAAATTGCAATTGTCTATTTCCCAAAATTAAGTTGTGGTTTTTGTCCCTCTCATCAAGAGGAGTTCATAGGCACCAACCTTGTCAAATTTCATCGAGTAATTTGGGAGAAATGACTACCGAGTTTGAAATTTCGGATCAAGGGTTCTTTGCGAACCAAACTCTGAACAACCATTTCTCTCAAATTACTCGATAAAATTTGACAAGGTTCATATCTTTTTTTTCCCCTCATCAAGACGAGTTCACAGACACCAACCTTGTCAAATTTCATCGAGTAATTTGGGAGAAATCGTTGTTCAAAGTTTGGTTCGCGAAGAACCCTTCATCCGAAATTTCAAACCCGGTCGCCATTTCTCCCAAATTACTCGATGAAATTTTACAAGGTTGGTGTCTATGAACTCGTCTTGATGAGAGGAACAAAATTCACAACTTAATTTTGACAAATAGACAATTGTAATTTTTGAGGACAGTAGGGAGTGTCCTTGTAATATAGTTTTGGTTGAGTGGGGGGGGTGTCTTTGTAATATTTGAAACATGAGGGTAAAATCTTGTAATTAGGGCTGAGCACGGCTCGGGAAACCGACCGAACCGAACCGGACCTAATGGTTCGGTCCGGATCGATTACCGAACCAAAAATTCGATCCGGTAATTGGTCTACGATTTTCAGGACCGAACCGACTAGGAATCGAAAATTCGGTTCGGTTCGGTTCGTACCGTTTCGGACCGAATCTCACCCGAAATAGGATCGAATCGTGGGAAATTTGATTGTTTGTTTGTTTATTTGGACCGAACTGGAAAATTTTATTGTTTGTTCGGACCGAACCGGACCGAAATGGACCAAACCGAACCAAACCGTTAAATTTTGTGGTAAAAAATCGAAAAAATTTAAAAATCGGGAAACCATGGACCGAACCGGATGTAAATTTCGGTCCGGTAAACGGTCCATGGATTTCCAGGACCGAACTTTGGTCCGGTTCGGTCCAAATGCTCACCCCTACCTATAGTTAGGGTAATAGTCAGGGGGTGTCTATGTAAATTTTCCTTTGGATAAGTTGATGGATTTTGAAGAGAATATTATTGAATGAATTTGGATAATTTGATGTATTTTTGGATATGATTATTGAATTGATTTAGATAATTTGATGAATTTTTGGATATGATTATTGAATTGATTTAGATAATTTGATGAATTTTTGGATATGATTATTGAATTGATTTGTATAATTTGATGGATTTTTGTATATGATTATTGAACGAATTTGTATATGATATTGAATGGATTTGGATAACTTGATGGATTTTTGGATATGATTATTCAAATGGATTTGGACAAGTTGATGGATTTTGAAGAGAAGATTATGGAATGAATTTGGGGAATTTGATGTATTTTTGGATATGATTATTGAATTGATTTAGATATTTTAATGAATTTTTGGATATGATTATTGAATTGATTTTTATAATTTGATGGATTTTTGTATATAATTATTGAATGAATTTGTATATGATATTGAATGGATTTGGTAACTTGATGGATTTTTGGATATGATTATTGAATGGATTTTGAATATATTAGTGAATGAATATGGATAATTTGATGTATTTTTTGATATGATTATTGGATATGATTACTGAATGGATTTGGATAAGTTGATGTTTTGACGAGAAGATTATTGATTGGATTTGGATAGTTTCAGCCTTTCAGGCCTTTTACATTGTACATCTTTTATTTTACAAATATATATATATATCAGAAATAATTTTGAATATGGGTTTGGAATTTGAGCCCAAATCTCAGCCCAATTTTCCAAATATCATAAAAGATTTTTTTATTGGTTCATAACTTCATATTTTCATATCTCATATGTGGACTTCTCGCCATATATATATTGGTTCAAATTATAGGAAAAATTGCAAAATTGGTCCCGTAATTATTGCTCGCTGGCAAAAAACTCTTGTAACTTTTTCAATTGATAAAAAATTCTATAACTAATATGTGTTGGTAATATAGTCATCTTTCGGCCCCAATTGCCAATGTGTCCATCAAGTCACTCGTCCCTTGTCGATGTAGAAGTAACCCCCTTGCTGATGGTCAGAAAAATTGTAAAATGTCCCGCAGTTATTACTTACTTGCAAAAAAATCCTATAACTTTTCGGACTGGCAAAAAAGTCTTGTAACTAATATATTTTGACAATTAAGTCATATAACTAAAATTACATGCAATTAAATTCTAACATAATCTTCATCACAAGTTTCGATAATTTTGAGGTTACATGTAACTATATTTGAGCAAAATGTTGAGCTTAATTGCAGTTATTTTGTCATCGTTATTCGATAATTTGGGGGTTTTTTATTGAGAAAAAAGAAAATGTTGTTGAAGATTGATTCTTGTCCAACATGTGCCCTTTTGCAATTTTGGGCAATATGGTATGGTAAGGTACCTCATAGGAATTTATTTTATCAGTCTAGTTTGGTTCTAGTATTTCAATGTTATGTTGATAAATTTTGGTGCTATTTGAATACCTTTCAATATTATCCTGAGTCTAATTAATTCTAAGTTAGTGTTCGTCAGGTATGGGTTAATTTTTCGCGTGAAATGGGCGGTGATTGACGGACACAGTGGAAAAAACCCATAATTTGGACCAAAATAGGATTACATTGCCAAATTAACTTAGATACAAGATTTAATTGCCAAAATATATTAGTTACAGGACTTTGTTGCCACATGCAATAGTTATGAGAATAATTTTACAATTTTTCTGACCATCAATAAGGGGGTTAATTTTTCAAGTAAAAAAGGGATGGGTGGCTTGACGGACCCATTGGAAATTCATGCCGAAATAGGACTATATTGTCAAAATATATTAGTTACATAACCTTTTTGCCAACCGAAAAAGTTATAGGACTTTTTTTGCCAGCAAGCAATAGTTGTGGGACCACTTTTGCAATTTTTCCTAAATTATAATTTGAGACACTTATCAATTAATGCTTAATTAGTTACCGACGTGGTGTGACAGAAAATGAAATAGAAGATCCGTCCAAATTTTTCTTTTGGAAAATAAATTATTACAAATGACTTTTGGATTATTTGATCAATCATTAGTTTTTCTAGTCAGCCCCATAATAATGCTCGGGACAATAGAATACTGACGAAAATTTCAAATCAAATTCAACTTATTTATGAAATATTCATCAGATTTTGATCCAATAATTTTGATCTTAAAAACTCCATCTTGTCAATCCAAATTGTATGTATCACCTCAGCCATCATTCAACTTTAGATTTAGGACCACATTTTTTAGCAACTATCTAAATAAACAACATAATCAGCAGTTTTCATGGGCAATTATTCAAACCAAGCCACAAATAAGACAATTAGATATATAATATTAAACTGAAAAAACTGATAACAACATAAAAGGCATAACTAGTTGAAAACAGGTAGCAATGGGCAAACCTCATGCATGTAGTGATGGTACCTTTTCCAATGCAAGGCCGTGTAATAGAACTTGCCCAATACTTAGCCAAACACGGTATTAGAATTCGATTTGTAAACACAGATATCATTCACGTAAGCGTACTGAATGCCTTATCAGACAATACATTAGAGGAGGGAATTCGTTTGGTTTCATTTCAATCCCGGATGGATTGGAATCGAGGGAGAGGAATGTTCTGGGGAAGTTGACAGAGACCGTGTACAAAATGATGCCACAGAAAATCGAGGAGCTAATAGTACTAGAGATAAATGCTTCAGAAGAGGATGAGGAAATCACTTGTATCATTTATTTATGATCAATGTCTTGGTTTAATTCCTCGAGTGGCTAAGATTGGGAATTCGATCAGCAGCCTTTCGCCTGCAGCAGCAGCGTTATTAGTGTTAGGACTCAAAAGCTGATCGAGGATGGAATAATCGACACTGAAGGTAAGTCTATAAGACTATAACATAAGTCTTGAATTTTTTTTTTTTTTTTTTTTTTAAATCTTTGCAAATTTTATAATGAGACATATATGGCAGTTAAGCAGTCTTGAAAGCTTTAGATTTAACACAAAGTTACAAAATTTCTAGAAATTTAACTAAAGAAACATACTAAATGCAGGAAGTCCTTTAAAGAACCAGATGATTCAGCTTGATCAATCTCTACTTATTATGAACACATCCGACTTCGTTTGGTTTCGTCTCAAAATCACAACTCTCCATAAACTAATAATCGACATCATGATAGAAAACAACAAATCTATGACCTCAAAAGATTGGATCATTTGCAACTCTAGAGCCAGGAGCATTCACACTGGCTCCACAAATAGTTCCAATCTCCAATCGGGTTCAAAACTTGTCAGCAGACTAAATAACTTGCCTATCATGGCTCGACCAACACCCAGCCTGTTCAGTCATATATGTCTCTTTTGGAACCTTAACAACATTCAACTCGGCTCAGTTTCAAGAACTAGCTTTGGGGTTTGAACTCACCAATTGGCCTTTCCTTTGGGTTGTACCGAATCCGGACTTTCCAGATGGGTATTTAGATAGTGTATCGAGTCGAGGGCGAATAGTGGGACTAGCCCCACAGCAGAGGGTGCTGAGTCATTTTTCAATTGCTTGTTTTTGAAGTCGTTGTGGATGGAACTCTAGTGTTGAATGTAAGCAATGGAGTGTGTTGGCCTCACTTTGCTGATCAGTTTGTTGACAGGAGTTATGTTTGTGATATTTGGACTCTTTGTTTGATGAATTAAGAATTAGGTGGATCAGTTGGTTGGTGAGCATTTTAAGGAAGCATTATTGAGTGGTGCATGAGAAGGGGGTAAATCTTACAAAAAATTCAATGATTTTATGTCAAGGACTAGGATTAGGAACGTAACTTAGATGTTACACGGCATGCAATGCACGAACACATTCTTCAAATGACATGTATCAACAATGTAGATTTTTCAAAATATATAAAAAATGTAGACACATATCATTTGAAGAGTGCACCCATAGATTGCATTTAAATTCTCTTTATTAGACTGAGCTACAATACATTTGTCACCCATCACTTGCTATGCAATGAAAAGAATGTGAATAGTACTTGGAGTGATTTATAATTTTATAAGGCCATCTCCAATGGTTTTGCCGGGCTAGCCCCCGAGCCAGCCCGAGCTCTGGGTGGTCATCTCCAGTGGTGGCTCCTAAACTCAATTTCTTCCCCACTCTAACCACTATTATAATAGTTTTAATTATTGTTTTAAATATTGATATTAATAACAATAATAATGCTAGAATAATAATAATAATAATTTTAATAATATAATTAAGAAAATTATTATAATAATAATAATGATTAAATATTTATAAATTTTAATTAACAAATATTCTAACAAATTAATTATTTATAAATTTTAATTACTATTTTTTAAATAGAAGAAAAAAAACAATTAAAAACAAAAAAAAGAGACCAATCAGGTGGCGCCAAGTGGTGCCACCTGACTTAAAAGAGGGGCGCGTGAAATATACGCGCCCCTTTTCTTCTTCATTGAGTCACGCCCAGCCCGTTCCCCGCGCCATTCCGCCCCGAGATCGACGTCGAGCCCTTGCCGCCCAGCCCCACCATTGGAGACTGCCACCCAGCCCGGCCCTCACGCGCTCCCCAAGCCCACGGTTGGAGATGGCCTAAGACATAGGAGTATTACGTAATTTCAAAAATGATTTTAAGCCTTTAGGAAAAAATTGAATTGACAATAATACCCCCTTTTAAGCCTAAAAAAAATGGAATTGATGAAAATTGAATTGAAAAATGTTGCAATTTACGTCCTTGTTTTATTATGTAATATTATTTTATTGTACCTTAACGGTTTTTATTTCTATTAAAGAAAACAGTCAATTTGATTTTTCAATTTCGTTATGTAAAATAATAAATGCACATAATTATCAATTCAGGTTAGGAAGAATAAACTAAGTTAATATGAGTGCAAATATAAGATATATAATTCAAAATGCATGTTAAGACATACTAAACATAAAAACAATAATTGGGATGAGTTTAAGGCTGCCTATCTTCAGATATACTATGAATGAACAAAGGCAACAAGAAATTTGGATAGAAAATTTAAACTCAAGATAATCATAAAAGCTTCCATATATTGTGTGTGTGATCTTAAAACATACAACATACCCACCACAAATAACCTATCATCTATACATTCTACACACCAAACAAAATAGTTCAACGTCGAAATCAAGAACCAAAATTGAGAAAGACAAAAATCTTCACAGATAAAAAGCTTGTTCCAACTAATTCGTAAGCCTCGAGGAAATGACAAGACTGCCTCAATCCCTAGTTCTTGTTCCCATCTATATAAACACACAATTCAATAAACAAAATAGTCGTTCGCCTTTCTTTTCATTATTCTTCGAACGCTAGTAAACCAATAAGAGACATCAAAATGGGAAAACCACATGTATTAGCTATACCTTATCCAGCACAAGGCCATGTGATTCCTTTAATGGAGGTTGCTCAGTGTTTAGCAGAGAACGGTATCAAAGTCACGTTTGTAAATACCGAGTTCAATCATAAACGAATAGTTAAGGCGTTGTTACAGAGAGGGAGTATAAATGAGCTGATAAGTCTGGTTTCTATACCAGATGGATTAGAGCCCGGGGCGGAAAGAAATGACCTTGGAAAGTTATCAGAAGCTATGCCAAAGGTCATGCCTCAGAAACTCGAGGCTCTAATCGAAAAAATAAACAGCAGTACAGAAAGTGAGAAAATTGTATGTGTTATTACAGATTATGGCTTGATATGGGCACTGGAAGTGGCCAAGAAAATGGAAATTAAAACCGCCGTGTTCTTTCCAGCAGCAGCTGCACTTTTGGCATTGGTGATTAATGCGAAAAAACTAGTAGATGATGGGATCATTGACAACGACGGTGAGTCTTGATTTCTTTATCTTTTCCTGCATAACAAAAAGGAGTGAAACACAAAAATATCCCTATGATTTGCCTAATTAGCGAAAACACCCCCTGTATTATTTTTATTAGCAAATACCTACGTGTGTTATTCTTTTATCGGAAAAATACCCCTCTCATGCTGGAATACATATTTTGTAGGAAAATGACAATTATACCCTCACAAAAAATACGGACACACCCTCTTAACCTAAAAAATTATCAATAATCTCGTTGTTAACTTTGAAATTGATAATAACCCACCAGTTCACTTAAAAAATTGACAATATCCTCTCTATTGCCTTGTGAAGTAATTTCAAATGGGGTTTTATTAATACAAGGGGTATTTTTGCTTTAGCTCTAACAAAAAGTAATCAACCAGGTACATAATCAAGAACCATAAAGTTAACAAAACTTTCAAATGAATCTTGGGAAAAGGGGTCCAAGTACATTATTACAACTATTGATTATTTGTTATATTCATGCAAACCAAATAAATTCTTGATATATCCATAATGTTTCCCCCTCCAGGAATACCTTTCAAGGAACAGGTGATTCAGTTATCACCAACCATGCCAAAAATGAGCACTAAGCACTTAGTATGGAGATGCATAGGCGACTCGACCACCCAGAAACTTATGTTTCAATCCGCATTACAAACCATCAAATTAGCGAAATTAGCCGATAAGGTAATTTGCAACTCATCTTATGAACTGGAGCCAGGGGCACTAACCTTAGCCTCAAACTGTTTGCCAATCGGCCCACTTCTTGCAAGAAATCGCCTCGGAAAATCAGCGGGACATTTCTGGCCGGAAGATTCAGATTGCGTATCATGGCTCGATCGACAACAACCTCGTTCCACCATTTACGTTGCATTTGGTAGCTTCACCGTTTTCGACCAAACTCAGTTCCAAGAACTGGCATTTGGTCTTGAACTTACAAACAGACCGTTTTTATGGGTCGTAAGGCAAGATATAACTCAAGATATCGAACAGACTTATCCTGAAGGATTTAAAGAACGAGTTAAGAGTCGTGGGAAAATGGTGGGATGGGCACCTCAACAAAAGGTGTTATCTCATCCTTCTGTTGCTTGTTTCATGAGCCATTGCGGTTGGAATTCTACCGTTGAAGGTGTAAGTAATGGAGTCCCTTTTTTGTGTTGGCCTTATTTTGCGGATCAGTTCTTGAACCAGAGCTACATTTCGGATCATTGGGAAATTGGATTAGACTTGGATAAAGATAAAAGTGGAATCATTAGACAGGAAGAGATTGGAAAAAAAGTTGAGCTTCTTTTGAACAATGAAAGGTACAAAACAAGAGCATTGAATCTTCAAGAAAAGACCATTTCTAGTGTCAAGGAAGGAGGGTGTTCTCAGAAAAATTTCAGTAATTTTGTAGATTGGATCAAAGAAGTTTAAAACATTGATACTGACAATTTTACCTATAGATTATTTCAAGAACAATTGGTAATGTACGTAATGAACAAGCATCAAGCAAGATAATTGACCTGGTAGTAGAAATCTATCTTATGTTTTCCATTTTTCAGGATGCCGGCCTTCTAAGAATTATTCTACACCTGTCTATTATCAGAAGGAAAGAAAGATCCATACATATTCTTACACAACTCTATCAATACATAACAAAATTGTAGAAAATCAATGAGTAATATGCAAGAACACCCTCTATGCTTTACTTAATTAAAAACAAACCCTTTTATGTTATGTTTATTAGCAAACCCACCCTGTGTTAACAAGTCAAAGGCATTTAACCCCCTACTAGGCCATGGCGTGCTTCTCTCGTTGTAAGTGTGATTATTTTACATGATTTGCAGGGAAAGTGACAATCATATATCTAGATGTTTTTGGAATAAAATGCGACATCACCCCTACTCGCTTAAAAATTTGGCAATAACCGTCGTGCTAATCAAGAAAATTGGCAATAAGTCCCCTTGTTCTTTAAAAAACATAGCAGTTACCTTCTTGATCACTCAAAAAGCTGGAGATAACCCCATATTGAATAATAGTATTTTCATCTATTTGTCTTTGATGAACTCTTAGGCTCTATTTGGATGAGTTTTGGCTCGGTTTTGCAGGTCTCGGTTTAAAAAAATGATTTGGATGGTTTCGATGAAACCTTTGAAACCTCATTTGAATGTATTTTGGTTGTTGGGTTTTGTGGTTTGAATAAGTTGAAACCTCACTTGAAATAAGTTTGGATGTTGGGGTTTAGGAAAAAAAGTAGGTGGTAAGTATCAATGTCTTTTTTAGTGAAATTTAGGGGAACAAGTAGGTGGTAGGTGTCAAATCAATGTTTTATAGGTTTGAAGAATTTGAGTGTGAGTTTCTGAATAGGTTTTTGATGGTTTTATGGGTTTGACGAAAACTCATTTGAAAGGGTTTTGACTCGATCTCGCGAAACCCACGAGACCAGGCCAAAATCCATCCACATACACCTTAGTTTTTAGATGCTTGCAGTAAGCTAATAAAATATCAATACATGAAGGTTCCTGCTAATAAAATATCAATTACAGGGAGGTTTTTGCATATTTTTGCCAGTCAGGAAATTTTTGCATTTTACTCAAAATCAATAAACAAATATGCATGGTTCTAAGAGAAACTTTTTTTTTTTAACATCAACACAAACATAAAAACTAGTGAATTGAAGTCATAATCATTGCCAAGAACAACAAAGAAGCAAAACAGGACAAACAAACTAAACAATAACAAAGGTGCAAGAGATTAAGACAAAGATGTAATTACAAAATCAACAGAAACAGAACCCTTGATTTTGGATTCCACATATTCATCACTCAATTCACCCTATAAAATATGTACTCAACAAGTTTGCAGCAACAGTAAAATTTCTAAAATGGGAAACTCACATATACTAATGGTTTCCAACACAAGGCCATGTAATCCCTTTAATGGAATTTGCCCAATCTTTAGCACGAGTTACATTCGTGAACACTGAGTTCAATCACGAACGAGTTGTGAATTCAATTTCTGCGACAGGGAACATACATAAATTGATAAAATTAATTTCAATGGAAAGTTAACAGAATCAATTTTGGAGGTCATGCCGGGGAAGCTGAAGGATTTAATTAAAAAGATTAATGGGGCTGAAAGTGATGAAATTATTTGTGTTGTTGCTGATGTTTACATGGGATAGGCAATGGAGGTGGCGGAGGAAATGGGAATGAAGAGAGCTGTTTTCTTAACGGCAGCAGTGGCGATGACGGCGTTGACGATGAGTGCTGAGAAACTAGTTGATGTCTTGATGATGGGATCATTGATGGAGATGGTGAAAGCGCTTTTTTTTATTTTATTTATTTACTAAAACATTATTTTTTGATTTAAAAAAAAAAATGCTACAACCCTATACTTGTCTAACTCTAAAAAAATTCTTGTATTATTTTAATTTTCAAAAGCCTCTCTTTGTTATTTTAAAAAATTTCTTTTAAAAAGCTTTTGTTTCAAAATTAATATTAATTTTGGCATATTTCTCTAATCTACTCTTTTTACCTTTCCTCTAATATATCACTGTCAATAAGGCATATTAATTAATATATAATATTAACTTTTGGCTATTAATTTGGCATAATAATGAATATAAAAATTAATAAATAAAACTTTAGCAATACTTTTATTTCAGTAGAGAATTTCTTTAGTTTATTGTTTGTATATTTCATTATAATTTATTGTGTTTAGACTTTTTCCTCTAAAGCTTTTTTTTTTCAATCTAAGTAAATTTGTAATTTTCAAATTTATTGGCATTGTAACATAAACCAAAATTTCATCTGGTCTTTCCTATGTATAGATCTTTATATTGAAGTCTATGAACAATAACTTGATGCAAATAAGGTATCCTGGATCCAAACCTGTTAAAGCTTCTTCAAAATTGACACCATCCCTTAATCAATTAGAACATAGGGCAACTTTTAAAGTTACTGTCTTTAAATCATTAAAGATGTTATTTATAATTTACAATCCTTCATTCTTGAATCCAACAGGAACACCCTTAAAGAATCAGACAATGATCAGCTATCTCCTACCAATAGGCCCTCTCCTAGCAAGCAACCGCAGCCTCGGAAAGGCAGTAGGCTCGTTCTGGCCCGAAGTCTCCGCTTGCCTACAATGGCTCGATCAACAACAACCTCGTTCCACCATCTACGTTGCATTTGGTAGCTTCACCGTTTTTTACCAAACTCAGTTCCAAGAACTCGCCCTCGGCCTCGAAATTACCAATAGACCGTTTCTATGGGTCGTAAGGCAAGATACAATAACTTGAGAGATCGATCAGGCTTACCCGAGAGGATTCAAAGAACGAGTAATGAATCGTGGGAACAAGATGTTTTATATATGTCATGCTTCCGTGGTATGATTCGTAAGCCATTGTGGTTGTAATTCGACTATCGAAGGCATAAGTAATGGCATTTCTTTTCTGTGCTGGCCGTATTACGTGGACCGGTTCTTGAACCAGAGCTACATTCTTGATCATTGGGGAGTTGGATTGGGATTGGATAAAGATGAAGATGGGATTATAAGACATGATGAGATTAAGGATAAAGTGGAAGAATTAATTATTGAGTAATTAATGATAGTTATAAGTTAAGGTCATGCTTAGTGTTGTTGAAGGAGGATCTTCTCAAAAGAATTTTCTTAAATTAATAGAATGGATTAAGGGAAACTAAGACAAATTAATTTTTTTTTTAAATGTAAGAGAGTGAAGTAGTAATACATTACTAATAGATTGGCAAAAGAAAGATGAGACAAAATAGTTTTACCAATTGTTGCACATGTTTTGTGTTAAAGGGTAGTACTATTTGTCCTGCCAACCTATAACATGGCATGTGGATGCCATAAACATGGGGGCAGTGCTGTCTGTTTCTTCCAGATATCATATGCAAAATTAATACTACAAACCATCAGCTTTGAAATTAGTGCCATAAGTAATTCTTGTGTTGTTTAGGATAAATGTTTCTTACTTTTCAACACTACAGAAAATAACAATTTTCTTATTTAAATTTCAAATACTAATTATTGTCATGTCCACCTTGAGAAAAAGTGATGGTCATGTTATGGAAACTGGAGACACATGCATTGTGAAGCCTTTCATGTGATTCACTTAATTAATTAATTAATTGTGAAATGCTACACTTGTTAAAAAAGGAAACAAGGAAATGTGAATCCAAATGAAAGGTAATTTGTTCAGGAAATTGCAACAAGGAAAATAAGGACATATAACATATTCTTTAACCCCTTTTATGTTTTGTTACGGTTTGAGATAGTATTGTCCAAATAAAACAAGAAATGTGTGATTTGAAATGGATGTTATTAACAGTTTAACTTTAATTCTAAATTCAATTTAACTAATATTAAATAAGTACTAAAATTTTATTACTCCCCCATTAACAAAAGGAATACCAAAATTAATACATCTAAGAAAGAACACTTCATGGTAGAGATTCTGGCATAATGTGTTCGATGTATCTCAAAATGATCTAGTTTTAATATCCGAATTAATACTCTCACGTAATAACTACCATACATTAATTTAGAAAAGATAAAAGCTAATAAATTAATTAATTATACTAGCTAGCAAGAAAGAGAAGAAATAAAGGAACAAATAAAAAACATCCATGCCTTCTTCTTCTTCTTCTTCTTTCAATTTTTTTGTCTTTGACGATGAAAATCAGGCGAGAAACTATACATGATTTGGGTTTTCTTGAGGTTGAGAGGAACCGTAAAAATCAATCAATTTCTGCAAAACAAAAACCTGGGTTTTCAGAAGTACAATGTAATCGGCGGTTTCTTGAAATAGCTGGTCGGTTTTAATTATCTCTTCGCTTTGTGAAGGAATTAGGTTCTTCAGGGCCTCCAGCTTGTCGGAAACTGAAGTGGCGCCGCCGATTTGGGTATGGCAGACTTGAGGTTTGCTAAGCTTTCTGCTTGAGTTTAGTGATCTTCTTCTCATATTCTTCACGGCGGTGGCCTTCGAGAATTTTGACTTTGAACCCATCGCAAAGATGGTGATGTGGCGTCGGCGGCGGTGGTGGTGGTGGTGGGGGGAGGGAAATAGGTTGTGACGGTGTAACGGGGTGAAGGAGAATAGCGTTATGGGTTGGGGTATAAGTAAGGCGGGTATGGTATAGTGCCACTAAGTTGTGGAGGAATTACAAGAATGCCACTAAGTTAGTTATTTTTTTTATTCTTAAAATAGTTATTTGAAATGCCTCAGTATGGAGAAAATAAATTTAAATTTGATGACATTAGATGAATATCATTTATTATTAAAACGTGCCATGCAACATTATTATTGATGAGTTCATAGTTCATCAATATAGTATCCTAGGTAAATCACTTGATTTGGATAGCATGGGAATTGTGACTTATTCCATGGAATACTTTTAATAGTATTTGAGTGAGATTCAATTAAATATTTATTTTAATGTAACTTGATAAATCATTTCATTGGCAGATGATGACGAAATAATAATTTCTACGAGAATGCTAGTGATAGCTAATTTCTATGAGAAAGCTAGTAGCTTCTGCTATAAATATTTTGTAAGAGGTCATAGAATCTAACTCTCACTAATACGAATATTTCTTTAGTTTATTATTAGTATTGGTTATTAATTATCTCGTATATTGATAGTAATTGAAATAAATTTGAATAGAATTTATGTTATAATGATTGTATATTGATAATAATTGAAATAGATTCGAATAGAGTTTTTGTTATAATGATTGATGTAGTAATATGTATTCAATGTCTAAAAAATAAAAAAATAAAAATCGCTAACTTTATTAAATGTGAATAATTTTATCAATAGTAATCTAAATATCACATATTTTTAATTTATCATACAATTAGTTCTAGTACACTAGAAACCATATCATATATCAATTTAGTTAATTAAACTAAGCAAAGAGTATGATCAATATTTTTAATATGTATCCCCACTAGGTCTATCAACGGGCAATGCCAAATTCTCCATTTCTTTTTTTCTTTTTTTCTTTTTGACATGCATTGCAAGTTTTGGGACTTTCTAGACCAGATCAGGTCTAGGAAATGTTTTATAGACCTTGTGGATGAAAATGTATTACATTATCTTGTTGAACACCACATTATCACGATCAATGATGTGATATATTATCAACTACAAGGTGTATGAAATATCTCATAAATATAATCTAGTCAAGAATTTTACGTGGGATCCTAAGTCCCTAGAACTTTCTTTTTTACATGTGAAGAGGATCTAAGCAATATTAACCTCCGGACTAAGTCCCAAATAGCATTTGACGGCTGCTCCTAAAGCTTCAAAACTCTGCCGAATCTATGGCCTAACTTGGCAAGCACGTACTCTATCACTGAGTTTGCACACATTCTTGTTAGAATCCATGGCCTAACTTGGCAAGCACGTACTCTATCACTGAGTTTGCACTCATTCTTGTTGACATATTGTAATCGGGCAACCTATGATCTCGTCAAGAGCCTCCTACAGCTCTCAAGAATGTATTCCAAAGGGTGATTCATCGTATCCGCTTTATTAAACAACAAGCAAACTGAGTAGTTTCCACCCAAAGTTCCCCAATTCATCTCTCCTAATCATAATTTAGCCCACTCAGAGTGCAAACAATGACTTGTTCAGGAGCAAATGCCAACCCGGCAACAAAAACCAAACATCCACTCTTCTGCATCGTTCCTACCCTGTCAGTCACCACCGAACTCATCCCTGAATATTGGAATCCAACTCCCGTCTATGCAATAAGAGTATGTGACCAACATGACTCGATCTTATATCGTACAAGATTTTCATAAGTTGGTCCATAAAAAAAAAGATAAAAAGACGAGTTAAATCATCTTATCTTTATAATTAAAATTTAGATGAAAAAATAAAAAGATGGTCTAAATGTATCAAACGATTGCAATAAATTGACACCTCCCTCAAGATTTATTTTGATTACCAAGAGTCCAAGATCTACAACCTCTATTCAAATGACATATTCAACGAGAAAGTGAAACAAAACTAACAAAACTGTTTTACATCCGTGTCAATTAATATGTTAACTTCTTAAGAAATGAAAAAAGTACAAAATCACCATTTGTATGGTCCAGATCATTAATTTCAATTACCTAATTGCCCAAACAATTCGAAAAACTGGGTCAGTTATCAATGATGCTATTGGTCCCATGCCACGCAAAAGATATTATAGTGGTTGTATGGGTGTTTCGGTAATTTCAGTTTCATACACAAGACGACAACATTTTCATATCTCAGTTGGAAAAAACAGGTGTAGCGGGAAGATGGCACAACTTGCGAGCGATACGAAATTTATGTGGAGAAAGTCTGTCCTTCCTGCTTATGAGCATGTGAGACCCGGGACCCCTCAAGCTATCTTCCAAAAATACCCCTACAAAATATGTCTAGTTTGTTTAGAATTGGTTATAAGGAGTGAATCGCACTTTTCGTTCTCCTTATGAGTCAATTTTTATATATTCGTCTCTCTTAAATTTTTCGTAGCAAATTCGTCCATCTCATCAATGTAATGTAACATATTTTGGATATATTTTCAATTTAAGAGGGACGAATGTGTTACACTACATTGATGAATGTGACGCATGTATCTGCTACGAAAAATTTAAGAACGAATATGCAAAAATTAATCCATAAGAAAGACGAAAAGTGCGATTAACTCTTTATTTATCCCAATTTAAAATATGAAGAAGTTAAGTACTTATGTTTCATCTTTAATTTATGTACATTTATATCATTTTATTTAATATATTGTGGTCAACAATAAATCTTGTAAGTGAAGGTATAAACTAAGCATTTAATATTACACCTACACGACCAAACATGGAATGATACATTGTCTTATAATAAGTCCCCACCCCGCACATTGTTCTTAAATCTCTAATAACAAACACGTTCATCCAATTATATTTAGGGAAAAAAACAAAAGGGCATTTTTGCCATTTCTGGAAAAGGGATTTTGTACCTTGTAATCTAGTTTGGGGGGTGGGGGTGGCCTCCTTAAAGGGCACATGCATGTGAATGTGGGTATAGTCCAACAAAGTGAAAAAATAATTAATTTGTGATATATAATGATTTATTTCTTATACTTGCTTAATTCAATTTCTATTGCAAATTTTAGAAATAGAGTGAAATACAGTTTCTCTCCTTAAAGTATTGGGGTGGTATCAGTTACCCCCTAAAGTATCACTTATAATACTTACCCCTTTCTGTCATAGTTTTGTAGTTTTTATTCCAAAAATACCCCTGCCCTTTTCATAAATGATAAATTTCTTTATTACTTATGAATCTAATAATCCACCAAACAACATTATGTTTCAATCTTTTCATTTCTTTTGTTTCCTTCCTTTTTTCAATCTCAATTTTTTTCTTTATTTTCATCTCATTTTTTTCTAACCGAAGGAAACAAAAGAAATAAAGAAATTGAAACATAATATTGTTTGGTAGATGGATGAATTCATAATTAATAAAGATTTTTTTTTATAAAGAAATGAAGAAATTGAAACATATAATATTATTTGTGTCAAACTTCAATTTTGCGAGAAAGAATTTGAAGGGGAATTATTCAACATTTTGAATAATAAGTCGTATCGAATGAGATAATTATCACCAAATAAAAACTCAGAAAAATATAAATAAATAAAATTGGATAGAAATAAAAAAAAATTGAAACATAAAATAAAGAAAACAAATTGAAGAAGTAGATACAAAATATTTTCTCGAAAAAAGGGCCTTGCTTTGCCTGAATGAGAGAAGTATTGAAGAAAGCTGCACATGGAGAACACATGCACCAAGTGAAAGAGACAGTGAAGCATCAGCTAGCATGAATTGTATACCATGTTCTGCACATTCCCTGCATGCTAGCTTCTCATCTCTTCTAATTTTCCACTCTTCCCTTCATCCTTCTTCTACACAAACAAATACCTACCGGGAAAAAAACAATTTTAATTCTGTAACTTTTGCAAAGACGCGAAAATATTAAATTATTTGTGTTTTAAGTTGTCGCAATTTTAGTCATAAATTCGTCGGAATTAAAATCAGTGTCCTTAAATTGGTACGCAGGCAAACAAACTGGGGGATTTTTATCCCTCTGTCTGCCACTCGATGGTAATCCACCACGCTACCTAGTCAAAATAGCTTAACTTGGACGAAAGATAACCCCTTATCTTCCTCCATTTTTTTATCTGCATATTAATTATAAGGGCAAAAAATGCTCGACTGCCTCAATTTGTTTGCTTTTATGTGGCAATTTATGGACACCATTTTAAATTCAAGCAAATATAGAACTAAAATTACAGTAACTTAAAATATAAAGGATGTAAATTACTTGCTAGAACTATAAGTGTCCCATTTTGCGTCCCGGCCAAAGTTAAGATACTCCTCTGTAATCAATTAATATGATTGAAGCACCAAACCTGTATATAATCTGCTCAGAAAAAAAATTCAAAAAGTTTGTGTTGAGGTACATAATACATAAGAGCATCAAATAGAATATTTATTACTCAGAAGATCATAACCAAATTATAATTTTACTAAGTTAATTACTAAGTGTTTTGTATTTAGGATTTGAACTTATTATGTCACCTGTTGGCATGTGATTTTCTGATTATCCCAAGCCGGCATTTGTGCCACGTCTAGTAATGCACGTGATTGTATCTGGCCAAATATAATTAATATGCAATATCATGAAACTTGTCTTTCCAACTCAATGGCCAGATCCAAAAACAATGACTCACCACTTAATTTGTAAATAATTTAGTTCTAATCCAATTGCAATGATATATTGCATCAATTTATTCATCTCTTAGGAAAAAAAAATCTACAATGCACATATTACTAAATACTAATTAATTTTGGCATAGGAGTACATAGTTTTACAGTGTCACAAATATATTTGATAATTTATTATGATAAAAAAGCTAGGGACATGTCAAATATGTAAAGGATGAAATTTATAGATTTGTAAATGTGAGAGCATATGTTATATTTGTTCAATATTGGAAGTAATTAACATGTGAAACGGTCCAATTGTTGTACATGTACATACTAGTATAATAATAATTATTATTATTATTAAGTTGAAGTGTCAATAACCACACCATAAATGATCCTTCTGTTCTGAAACCCATTCTGCATCATCATGCTTTTTGGTGGTAGTTTAAAATTCAAGAATATGATAAGACGTTTGCAATTAATTGATTCTAATATTGAATTTTAATTATTGGAAACTTAGCTTCTTGAGTCGTACTATCAATGAAACAATGAGCAATAATTTCAATATATTGATTCATAGTCTATTCTTAGTTTGATATTGGTATGTGCTAAAGGGTAGTAGAATTACTATTTAAAAGAGATGTGATAGTTTTCATATATTGCCAGAATACAATCGTATCACATATGCATTCAAAATTAAGAAAATCCAGCAAGCTATTATCATGAAAATAAAGAGCTAAATGCAAAAATAGCCTATCTATTTTGTCTAATAGCCCATCTATTTTGTCTAATTGACAAAAACCTCATGTGTTATTTAAGGCAAAATTGCAGAAAATGTTTCAAATTAATTAGTGAATTTGAGTTTTCGTCCCAAACTATATCACCTCACCAATTTTGTCCCATAATTTAATATTTTTTCGGAATATTTTCCCGAACTAATTACTAATTTTGGTTTTTTGTCCCAAACTATATCAAATCGTCAAATTTCGTCCCGTAATTTACCATTTTGCATGAATTTAGTCCCAATATTAAATTTCTAATTTAATGAAAGTGACGGTTCAATCTTGTAATTAGTTTGGAACGAATTCTGCAATATTGTATAATTGTTCACGCTCAAATTTGCCACGTCGTGACACGTAAGCAATCATGTGGCAATTTAACGGACACATGCGCAATTTCCGTCTCATAATTAATGGTGAGACAATATTCCAAAAAAATATTAAATTACGGGACGAAATTCGGTGAGGTGATATAGTTTGGGACGAAAACCCAAAATCATTGATTAGTTTGGGACGTTTTCTGGAATTTTGCCGTCATTTAATTAGCAAAATTTTCCTTGTGTTTTTTTTATTATTATTCTTAACAAAAAAATCTCATTTGAAATTTCCTTATTAATTAATAAAAAGTTTATTGTCAATTCTTTAAGTAAGCAGTGGATCAAATTTTTGTCAATTTTTTAGGTGAATAGGGATATTTTCTCATTTCATGGTGGAGATATAATTATTATTTAATTTTCCTGCAAACTATGTACTCCGTCTTAGGATGTAGTCTTTGCCAATAAAAAGTAGCACGGGGAAAATTTGCTAATTAAGCATAACGTAAGGGATATTTTTGCATTTCACTATGAAAATAAACTTTGCTTGTACAAATTCAATTAAGAGAAAATTCTCAATCATACAAGCGACATGAAGCCAAAGCATAGAAGAAAGAAGATGGAGAAAATGGACATAATGAGTACTCCCTCTTTTTTGAGGGGACATAATGAGTACTCCATCCGTTTCATATTATTTGGAACATTTGACAAAAAATTTTGTTTCAAACTAATTGGCATGTTTGAGTTTTCAAAGCACTTTTTTTCAATTTTGGCCATTTCTCACATTTAAGTTAAGAAATTCAATGATAACCACTCACTAATAAAAAAATTAAAAAGTAACCATTATTTTAAAGGATAATTGAGATATTTTACCATAAAAAAATATGTAATAATAAGATTTATTAATCTGTAAAACAACAAATATGACAATTAATATAAATCGAAAAGAGTATAAGGAACTTGAAATGTCATCCTTTCCGGCCCAATCGATCACACAATACCACAGCTATTAACTCCATGGCCATTAATCCATGTGCTTTGCCTTTCTCGACTTTACTTTTATCCTTTATTTATTGGTCGGCACTTGGACCTCCAATCTTATAGGTTCACCAGTAACTTTTTACCCTT
Source organism: Penstemon davidsonii (assembly GCA_034814905.1). Taxonomy (NCBI): domain Eukaryota; kingdom Viridiplantae; phylum Streptophyta; class Magnoliopsida; order Lamiales; family Plantaginaceae; genus Penstemon; species Penstemon davidsonii. The sequence goes on from JAYDYQ010002688.1 coordinate 16,022,184, forward strand.
CTTTTGTCTTCTTCATATTGAGTGCAATACATTTATTCTGTAATTGAATACTGTAATCACAATATATGTGCAAGACATTTATTTTGTGATTAAATAAATGTGATCAAGTCTTTTGGAAAAAACTTTCCCCTTTGTTAATGAATCGATTGCGACAAACAAAAAAAAGAATTCGAGTACGGCGCATTTAATGTTATGGGCACGAGTATATGGACTCAAGGCACCCGGAGGAATCATCCGTACTTCTAACAAGTCATGCCCGTTAAAGAATTGAACACTCGGGTTACCACGTTAGTTCACTCGCTACTACAACCAGTTAGGAAAGCGACCTTGCCCATCCAACCTCTAATATCTCGCATAATTATTAATCTCTAGAGTAACTCTTTGATCGCATTTTGACTACATTACATCCATGAAGTAGAATTGTACCCCCAACTCGAGAAAGTGACTAAAAATTGTACTTATTAATTATGGTAGTTCGAGTTTAATTAGCGTCAGTTGTCAAATACATAGGCCAAATATCTTAGTTCGTGTGCATCAAATCATTGAGGGTCAAATCTAAAGTCTTTCATCAGCTAACACATAAAATGTATCTTTATCGGTAAGGTACATGTAATCACACACTCATAATCCCCTAATTTTCCATGACTATGTTCATCATTTGCTTTTATAATCAAATTAGTATCACTTAAGAATCGAAGGGTATTGTTAGAATCACTCCAACGTAGCAAATCAAAGCTTGTGATTCACAAATCCAACCCTAAACTTTCTATCGTCATCAATCAATTAGCTTTTATCTTTTCTAGAGTTTCTCGTACAAATATAAAAATGTATCAAGCACTTCCTCCATTTTGAGATATCAAATTAGTTAAATGCTCACTCAAAAACAAAAAAGGGAAGTAGGTAAAATGTCTTATGGTGTATTTATTATCCAATCATAAAAATCTTGTAAATACTTTAAATTAAATTAAATTTAATTTAAATTTACTTTTAATAAGAACCTTGTGTGAACCAAACTCGATCTGTGTGAAGATCCATAATTGGAGTTTATCCAGATTAAAAAGATTCATAATTCAAAATATGTGAAGGGAATGTTGTTCTTCTAAGTTAATCTAATATGTTAATGACCCGGATCTGATTATATATATATAGAGAGAGAGATAGAGAATAGGATTTTTGGTCCTCCTTATGGGTCAAATTTTGCACTTTCGTCCCTCTTAAATTTTTTGTAGCAAATTTGCCCCTCTTATCAATGTAGTGTAACACATTCGTCTCTCTTATCCATGTAGTGTAAAACATTTGTCCCTCTTAAATCCAAAATACATCAACTTTCGTCCATTTTAGAATGTATTTTGAATTTAAGTAATGTAATTTGTATTTAAAAGGGACTAATGTGTTACTCTACATTGATAAGAGGGAAGAATCCGCTATGAAAAATTTAAGAGAGACGAACATGTTACACTAGATTTATAAGAGGGACGAATATGTTACACTATATTGATAAGAGGGACGAAAGTGCAAAAATTAACCAATAAGAAGGACCAAAAGCGTAATTTACTCATATATATATATATACATGATATTTTATTTCTGAAGTAGCATTAATAAAATAATACGATCAGTTTAATGTATAAATATTTCATTCATGATCTTATTCTTATTCATATTTTCATCTAACAAAATTAACTTTGGTACATGAATTCAATTTTCTCCAATGTGATATGTTAAATCATTTGAAGTTAATAGATAACTTTGTCGAGATACTTAAATCTTTTCTCCCTGAGCTAATTGTTAACAAACTTATTGTTTAAAAAATTATTGGTCATAAAAATCAAAGATCCAATGGAATCTAAACTAGATTCAATGTACGTGAAAATTTCAGACCAGACGCGATCCCGACCTGACGAGAATTGAATTCGATATCAATAGAGTTAGATCTGGGAGTTGATAGCCTTTGGATAGTGTTTTGGTTGCAATTTTACTGAATGGGTACTCTGGTTTGTTATTTTTCTGCCGCAATGGAATAGCACATTTGTTCGGCCCATGAATCACGGGCCAATTATATAAACTATATATACACTATACAGGATACAGCTCCTTTCTTGGGCCCATTGCAGAAATACACTTTTTGTTTTAGTGAAACTATAATTACACCACCTAAATCAGAAATTTCATTCTATTATCATAATTAAATTATATAAAAAAAATCAATTATGAAGTAATAGTATTAAACTATAAGAAAATATATATTAATGGCAATTGAATCAAGGCCTCCTGATTTTAGAGTCTTAGTTTTGTCATGGGCTACAACTCCATCGACAAGAATAATTCTTTCTAAGAATAAAATAAATCAATTTAGATTTAGAATAAAAATATAATTTTAGTGGTCAAACGGTTTAAACTAATTGAAATATATTTCCAAAAATACACACATTATAGATAATCTTAAAAAATGATTAGTTCATCTAAAAAAGGTATTCCACCGTTATAATTTTTCAAATTTCAAAATATGAAAAGGAAATACAATATGACCGTTATTTTGATTCTATAAATCATTACTTAAAATAAATTATATTGACTAAATTTTGCTTCCTCGATATATTTCGAATAATTAAGAAGATTATATTTTAAAACATTTAAAAAAACTTTAAATCCAAAATATATGCCAACGAAAAAAATTCTATATAAATGTTACAATTACCTTAAAAACAAATATATTTTCATATTTTTGATAAATTACATCCATGCTAAACTGCATTTTGTCACCAAATAATCATTGCTTCTCCTATTTTTTCACATTAACTTAATAAACCTATGGGACCCACAACAAATATGGTAAAATAATTAAATTATCACATTTATTAGTCTTCTCCTGTATCCGCTTAATTTTCTTCGGAGAATTTTATTGCAGACTTTCCGCAGACGATGATGGCCGATTCAAAGTAATTCCGCACTTCATTCAAATCTTTGTTTCTCCACTGAACTTAATCTGTCACAGCATGATGAATTGGTGAATGGTAAAGTGATTACTGTTCTATTTTTACCTTTTAACAGCACCAATTAGGGTTCTTTTGTTCAGTAATTTTCATTTTGATCTTCGCTCTGTTTTGAATAAGCCGTTTTGTTTTCTCAATTTTGTACGATTTCGAGGCTGAATGTATATCACGTGGTAAAGTAGCATGGAATTTATAATGAATACGTTTTTATGTATGATTTGAGCTTGATCTGAATGTTTTGTATCTACCACCTGTTTTTGGAGTTTTGATGTTATGCAGCCATATGATAATCAATTAGATTAGTTATTCACTAGGTAAGAACAACTTATTTGTCATGTGATAGTTTTGCTTGTTGTTAATGCATTCCTCTTCTTCTTTTTTTATGGAAATAATAGTAGTCAACGCCTTTCTTATGCACAGAAAGGATACTTCTAATTTGTTACAGAGAAACATATTATTGTCTGCTGTAATTTTGACCTTGAGATCTTTTTTTTTGATTTCGTGTTTCTATTGATTTCTTAATCTTGTTCTCGCTGTACCACTTCTAGGTTTCATATTTATATATGCGTTCTTGATGAAATTCATCTTAAGTGAATCGGTGTAGTGGACGGTATTGTATATGTGGTAACTGACATTGTGTTTACAATATTGATTTGCAGGAATCTATGCAGATTAATTATCACTAAACCTTTATTACTTGGTGTGGAATTAAAGCTTCTTTTAATTCATGCGAAGTGATGTCTCTTCTGGTGGAGATGTCAAATGAGGAAATTTTGAAGGCTGTTTTCCCTCTTCTAGATGGCAAAGACCTTGCTACATGTATGTTGGTTTGTAAGCAATGGTGTGAGATTGCTCGAGATGATTACTTTTGGAAATGCCTATGTGCAAAGAGATGGCCATCGATCTGCAAGCATCCTTCACCTCCTACTTCGACTTATAACAAACTATATAAATCCTTTTATAAACGTCAACAAAGCAGAACCTTTCTTCCCCCAAGGCTGTCCTTCAATGATTTGGAATTCTACATTGACACTTGGGCCGAAGAAAAGCTAATTTTTTCAGAAGTAGTTCCGGGACCTGTTCTACAGAAAAGAACATGGAGTCCTCCGACTGGAATTTCTGATGTTCTTAGGTTTCACTTGGAGAGTCCAGATTACAAGATGACATTTCCTATACAACCAAGGTTTAATATTCCTTTGGGTCAGACTGTTAGCGTTTCTGTACTTGTAGGTCGAAAGGATTCGAAAAAAGTTGCTTGCATAGTAAACAAGTCTTTTTTTGACTACGTAGATCGGTCAGCATATCGAGCTCTGGCATTTGACTACCTTGACTTTTCACCTGCACACCCTTTTGTGTCAGGTATAAGAGCATGGATCTCCTTGCTTTTCATGGACCATGGTAATGAAGGTGTCATTGACGTGTTTGGAATCGAACTGGATTTCTGTGATGCTGCCAACTCAGAGGACCAGATTTTGTGGCTTCTCGACATGCTTGATTGGAAGTGAACTTTCAGCCTTTATCAAACATGGGAATACTTTGTGCCTATGGTCCAAGTGATAGTCTAGTTGTCATTGAGAAAATAGCTTGTGTATATGTGTCTTCTGTGTTACTTTTTCTTTCTACTCTTTGAATAAATTGCTCGAATTGCTGCATTTTTATTTGTGAGTTTGTAAAGATTTTGTTAGCAGGTTGAACACAATGTGTTGACCTTGTTATTCGGATACTATTTTCAATAAAATAAAGTGTCTAGTTCAGAGCTTAGAAGCCTATTTCTAATGTTTTTTACTTATGCATCGTTAGTGTGATTAATAGCGATATGGTAAACTGTAAACCTGAGAAGTTCAACGCATAAATGTCAGACCTGCGAGAGAAACAGTTACATTAGATGAAACGTAGTTAATTATATCCACTTCACCCAGCGTGCAGCCAGAATCTCTCCAGCTACTTTATCATGTAATCTGCAAATTCGAACCCTCAGATCATATTCACTTTATTTAAAATCCATTAAGGATTTATGTTGTAAGTGGACCTGAGCTTCAGCTTATTGAGAGATCAAATTCATCCAAGATGGGGTTTTTGACCAATGCCTGTATAATGGGAGGGGCAACGGGGGAGAACATGACCCGGTACTCGTATATATCAGCACCACTTTCTCCTTGTTTCTGATGGTGGCACAGCATATTACAGTCAGCCCGCGTTTTTGTCCTATCAATTCCGGGCTAATGCTGAAAAACGAGGAGCAGAGATTATAACACCATGTTCCAGTGGGTCAGCATTACACCCTTAGACAACTCTCTGGGTTCCTAATGTTGAGAATCAAACACTGATTATGCCTCTATATTTCGTTGTTTTGTGCTTGTGATTTCCTCCATCTAGTGTTCATTATATTTTTATGCTATTGTATTGTACCCTTTGATAGATTAAATTTCCTGATGAGAATGGAAGTGCACACATAGATTGTTCTGCTGCGCTGTTTGATCAATAATATCAGTGTTAGCTTTGTGAGCAAACTCAAGAAGTACATCACAGTATATAAGTTCCTCTATATACATTATATTAAATCGTATTGACAAGCAAAAAACTGACTTGTTAACAATCCAAGATTCAACATTTACTCATGATAGTTTCAAAAGATTAAAATAAATGTAAAACTATGAAACTATTCAAATGAAATCAAACTACTAAACCAAAATTTTGTATAACATGAGAAAGAATAACAAGTGTGTGATCCTTATTTTTACGGTGGATGCCTTCACATGTTGAAAGAGTAACTAACAGTGAAACCTGTCTTGTAAATAAATTCCGAAAATTCCTGGTTACAGCAATTATTTTCACTACTCAGAAAATGTTACACAAACAAATGGGCAAGATCAAAATACTAGTGCCAACCCAAAATGCTTCGTGGGTACTGGATTCCCACTATCAAATGAAGGAGAACCAGGTACAACGAAAAAGCACAAGAGTGCCAATTTGAGGCGAATGGGAACCTAGTAACGGAGCCAGTAGGTCCTGCGTCTGAACCAGTTGTAGTCTGGCAAGCCCTGGACAGGCCCCACGGCAGTAATCGCGACATCCTGTGAGGACAAGACAGTGAAAATTATTCAAAACCAGTATATATTCTACAGGCATTACGGCATTTGAAAGTCAGAAAGATTATCTTACTTTATCAAAAATGAATCGGTTGGCAACACGTTTAATAGTGCTGACATCTACAGAATCTATCCTGGCAAACAATTCAGCGTATGGAATCCTTCTACCATATGTAAGCAGCTGCAACAATGGAGAAAAATATCAAGCACAGTAACTTGATTTTACAAGCAAATATTACTTTTTTTTATAAAGAAAACTGCTGTCATGTGCAAAAAAAATGTCATTTGTCAAGGTGATGCTAGCCCATTGGGCTCACACACCTTCGAAGGCATTTCAACTGTTTGCCTCCATACAAACATCAGTTGAGAGTTCCGAATTTGGCTGACGTACTCAACAATGAGGGTAAGGAGGAAATAACTAGGCTTCTTTCACCATTTTTTCGATGACATAATAAGAGATTATTTCCATAGTGGAGTAGCAGAAGGTTGGGTAGCTGGGCCATTTACAGAGGAAGAGAAGGTGCAGTCAACTTATTTTACCATTTTCTTATTTAATACTATTAATAAAAATGAATGGATGGTAGAATTATTTTACCCTATTCTAATTTTCCCCTTTTCTCATTTAATAGTAATAATAAAATTGAATGGATGGTGGACTTCTCAATTCCAATCAATATTGCTCCATTTTGTATGACCAGCCCACATAAGTTCACAATAATTTTACAGATATTTGCTTGTTACTGTGAAATTATCGTAATGAATCAAATGGTATAAACAGCTTACAATTGTTTTTTGTTATAATGAAAGAAAAATTAATTCATATGACTAGCCCCGTAATTTCCTAGTTAAGTAATTGATGTTTTAGATATCTGTCAATCATTTTTTCACAATCTTGATTAAAATGATTATAAAGAATCAAATGGTGTGAGGATGAATGCCACAATAGTTTTTTTCCCAATGCATGTGTAGATTATGACTCCACAAGCACGTAAAGATTAGCCGAAAAGTCAATGGGAGACCCTACATTTGATAAAATATCAATCTTACAATCAATAACACAATTATTGATTGTAAGATTGAAAACAACATAATTATTAAAAATGGCATGGCACAACTTTTAAAATATTAAATTGTCGTTATTGAGTAATCATCTCATTAAAAAGCTTAAACTCCTCTGTCAGGAGAAACAAATAATATTTATTTATTTTAAATCGCCCCCTTACATGTAGGCACTAGGCAGTATTCATTTGCTCAAGCCTACACTTTTTTTTTTCCATAAATGGGTTGAGATCCGAATGCAATATTGAAATGACAACCTCATCAAAAGTTTAAATGGCTTGAGAGGAACGAAATTTAATATGCATCTATTCTAGCAGCTGTCGACATAGTTTATATGACTACTCTACCAGTTAATGGACAACAAGAGTACAATACATATAACATTTTGAAACCCCACCTATCCCCCCATTCCCTCCCAATCCTCACGACAAAAAGACAAAGGTGGAAACCACAGAGAAAGGATAAAATTATAGCTTCAAAAAAAAAGCTAGGAGCATATATTTACATACATATATACACGCATATGCCACTTGGAGACAATGATCATGCACTCTTTATCTAAATTAGATATTATATTCTTAGATTTTAGATCATACCTGGCGTCCAATATCTTCGGCAACAGGACTGGTTCCATCAATGTGAAGCATCAGAGATGATTTCAACTGCAAGCAACCACGTCGATAACTTGAAGTATGAACAATAACAACTTATACTAAAAAAATAAGGTTTATACAACCCAACACATACAAATTACACAAAAAAAATGTAGAAATGAAATTAGTAATTGCTGAATAAAACCTCAGAAAAGGTAAACCAATTTGGTAGCATGACTGGAATAAAATACCTGGTTGCGAGCACGAATCACGTCTTCCTCTGATACACGATAACATAGCTTGGTTACTTCATGCATAATTGCGAATGCCAAATCATCAACACAATCAGGCTGCAAACAGAACGCCAAAGTAAACAACAAACACCCCATAATTGGCAGTCAAAGTGGTAAAAATAGACATCTTATGGAGAAAAAAGATGAGGAATTGAAAAAACAGTTGCAATGAGTGAAGCCTTATCTCTTATTATCACAATATGTCAGGAAATTGTAAGTGAAAGAGTTATTCAGGTAGTTCTAAAAGCAGACTGCTTTATGCAGATGAATTCATGAAATCTCATGATTAGTCTACAAACGAGTAACTTTTAAAGGAACACAAAAACAAAATGTTGTCTACTGCAAGTATAAGCCCTGAAAGATACTGCAGACTGGAATCTCAAAGTATGGAAGATAAAGAGAGAGCTTTGATATACATCCTGCGCTTTATTACCAAAAACAAATCTACAAAAAGTTCCCATTTATTCTCTCCACAATGGAAACTCACCTTAGCAATAGCATAAACACCAAATAAACCAGTGTCTTTGTAGTTGGTATTGAAGGCCATCATGCTCTCTGCTATTTCATTGATCCCAACCCTCTGGGCAAGTTCAGAACTATATCAAAAATTTGAAATCCAATTAATCCACGTATACAAAAGTAAAGATCAAAAGAATTATAGAATGAGAACTGAGAGATAAATCATCAGAATATGATGTACTAATACTGACCCCATATGCTTTCCTCCACCAGAACTTTTATTCCAAGACCCTAACATTGACTGCATGACCATTAAAGCAATAGAATCTGGATCTGTCCAAGATGCGCCTTCAAAAGCAACCGCGAATTGGGCAAGAGGAATATCGTCATCAAGCATCCTAATCTAAAGTTTCATGATATAAGTCATAATAATGAGATCAATGATCATGATTAGCATCAAGCATTCGAACAATACATGCATACCTCTGAGCCTGTGAAGATTGCAGGTTCTTTAGCAACTAATTCAGAAGCTGTTGTTGGATCAGTTGACAATTTTGTAAATAATTTCTTTACTTCCTCAACTATATCTTCATGCTTAACAGCACCAGAGGCTGCAACTACCTAATGTGGAAACCAAATATAAAACATGAAGAGCTAATCAGCAGCAAAGAACAAAAGCATACAAGGAAGACAAGCAACCACGCAAAGGCTAGTTGAACTCGGGTACAGAGAAGCCTATAGTTAATGTCCAAGTACCATTCTTGGAGCAGTGTAGTGAGTTGATATATAGTTTCTTAGATGCTCTTTGCCAATTGTCTTGATATTTTCAGCAGGTCCAAGAATTGTTCGACCTAGAGGCGTGTACTGGAAAGCAGTTGCATGTAGGTGATCAAATATAACCTCTTCTGTCTGTCCTTCAACCTATAACCAGAACATTGGAGATAGAGAGCGTGATAACTATAATTGATCAGATAGTGTATACAAGCAAGGCAAAACAAACAAAATCATGAGAACAAATGCAACATAATTCAGTTGTCCATAATGCAAGAATTTAAATAATCTGATTAGAAGTAAATAATATCTCTTACAAACATCTTGTCTAAGAGAACATATACAGAGAGCAATACAACTTTGAGGCGAGAAGCCTTTTGAACATGTTATATCAAATTAAATTACCAACATTTTGTGTTGAAACACTATTTACATAAGTTGAGTTATACTCAAAAACTAAAAATAAAATTGGACCGGAAGAGAAGACATAAAAATGTTTTAGATTGCACATCATCTTTTAGTGTGCCTGAGGAATAAAGAATGAGAATGATATTAGAATGTAATTTTGTCACTTTGTACCATTTCATTCTGCCAGAAGCATTGTGATTTCATAGATAATAAAAAATAAATTGTATATTCATAAACCAAAGCTAAAAGACAGAACCTTTTCACAAACACAAAAATTAAACCTAAAAGCTACTATATTTATCCATCAAACACAAACCAACCATAAAACAACAATCTTTATACATCAAGTAAATCAATATCCACAAAAGAATAAACACACATATAACTGAATCAAATACCTCCTCCATTTCGTGAAGAATAACATCCCTCTCCCGAATAATCCTCCGCTCATCAAACCTCGAATTCTGCAGAATATCCGACAAAATATCGAGAGCACGGGGCACGTCCTTATCCATAACCTTAGCATAATAAGTGGTCTGCTCCCTAGAAGTATAAGCATTCAAATGCCCCCCCATATTCTCAATCTCCTCCTCCAGTTCCCTGGCATTCCTCCTCTCGGTTCCCTTAAATATCATATGCTCCAAGAAATGAGCAGTGCCGTTGGACTCTTCACTCTCAAATCTCGATCCTGCATCGATGTAAACACCGACTGTGGCGGTTTTCGATGCGAGAGTCGACTCGGTGGCAATTCGGAGGCCGTTGGGGAGGGTGGTGACACGTGTTGCCGGAGCGGAGAGGATTTCGGTGTGGGAAGTTAGGGTTGGGTGAGGGGAATTGTGCTGGAGGAAGCGAGGGTCGGGGTCTTCGAGTTTTTTGATCTTTTGTTTGACGGATTCGGCTAATCGGTCGTATACCATGGCGGTTGGTGGCGGAGGAGAAGGGAGGGAACGGGAGGGGGCGGTGGCGACGGCAGTGGAGAGGGGGTGGAGGGAAGTGAAGGAATGGGATGGTCTTCGAGTACGCCGGCCGGCAAGCTTTATGAGGTGGCGGATCGTCATGGTGACGACGGCGGAGGCGGTGGTGGAATTATGTGTTAGGTATGACTAGGGTTTGGTCGGAGGTGAATTGGGATGGGGTGGGTGGGGGAGAAAGAAGAACACGAGATGGCGACTCACTGAAGCTTGTACTTCGTAATTCGTACACTGAAGCTCAGGACGACATCGTTTCGATTTTTTACCATACAATATTTGAGTAGTTTACACATTTCAAATAAATTTAAATAAATTTATTTATTTGTTTTGATAAAGTTTAAGACTTAATTCGAGTTTGATTCGATAAGCTGAAAGTTATAAAAACAAGTATGAAATATCAAATTGTACGAGCTCAATTCAAGTTTGACTCAATTTAAGCTCATTGGAGTTCGATTTATTAAACTATTAAGCCAATCTTACACACAATTTCAAGATCAATAAGAGTTTCAAACCAGCTTGCGCGTGATGTTCAATATTAGTGGACTGGCTCACACCCTTTGCTTCAAACACACAACTTAAGCCTTGCCATTTTTTTTTATCACTGAATTAGCTTGTTGATTTTTTAATTTTTCCCTAATTTTCTATTTTATTGTCCAAATGTCAATGTATAAACCAACAAAAAAGTAATGTCATTGATTTAATTTCTAGATAATTTCTAGAAGTGATCGTAAAACGTCATAACAATCTAACGTTGATGTATTAATTGTTTTGTTGACATGGTAATGATGGGAGGTATATTGAGACTTCATTTAGCAACCACTCTAAAAAAATTTAAAAAGCCATTTCCCCATTTAAATAAATTACTAGTATTTGTTTTGTTTTCATTGTTGCTACTTGCTAATTGTTAAACATCTGGATTGGGCTAACTACTAAATATTGGCCCAAGTCTAATACATCTGACTAATATGGGCCTTAGCCCAGAAGCATTCTAAACCCTCGAAATATGGCCGCAAACACACGTACACACATATATATAAATCTGGCTCTAACCCTAATTTACAAAACCCTCTCTTCTCTTGCGACTGCTTCTGAGCCATTTTCATTCATCTCACAAAGAGTTGATCTCGTGAGCTGCACGCGATTTGAGAGCTCTTAATCAATGGCGACTGCTAGAACTGTTAAGGATGTATCTCCTCACGAGTTCGTTAAGGCTTACTCCGCACACCTGAAGCGCTCCGGCAAGGTATAAATGTTCCGTATTTATTTGTCTGCCGTTGTATTTTTTTTTTTTTGGAGTCTTCTGTTTTTCTTTGGGTATCTGCATAATTTTGTCGATTAATATACTTTTCATATAGTATAAGGCATGTTAGGATTGTAGGTAGTTTGACGCCATATTGTGACAGTGGAATTGTTGTAGCGAGTACTTAGGATTGTAACTGCAAGTATCATACATGATTGACTGATTTCATGAAATTTTATAGGGATATTGTAGCTTATTTGATGATTAAAATACCACCAGTGAAATTAATAATTTGAAACGAAATGATAGTAAACTATTTATTGCGTATGATTAGGCTTTTATGTTTTCTATAACTAGGCATGTCTGTTAGTAGGTATCTTTTGTCATATGAAAGTGGTTCTAGTTGTGTATAGGTGAAGTATTTAGTTGATTTTTCTGTGGTGTTGTTATTGTGATGTGAGTAAATTATGCTTCCTTTCGTACACTCTTATAAGTAAGAAGAGGAATCAATAACTCATTAATTTCCATGTTAATTTTTGGTTATGAAAATAGATGGAGCTTCCTGAGTGGACTGATATTGTGAAAACTGGTGTGCTGAAAGAACTTGCTCCATATGATCCCGACTGGTACTACATCAGGGCTGGTAATCCTCTATTTCCTTTCTTTCTTTTGTTGTATTTTATGTGATTGTTGCATCTGTGATGCTGCTATGAATATGTTTATTTTTAGCTTCTGATGCTGCACTATCCAATTATTTATTAGTTTAGATCTTCCGGCTTTGGTACTAATTTTTTACTTTTTATCCAAGATTTTTTATGTTACATAATTGATGTGTTATTGCAGCTTCCATGGCCAGGAAGATATACTTGAGAGGAGGTCTTGGTGTAGGTGCCTTCCGGAGGATTTATGGTGGAAGCAAGAGGAATGGGAGTCGCCCACGTCATTTTGGTAAAAGCAGTGGCTCCATTGCTCGCCACATTCTTCAGCAGTTGGAGAAGATGAGCATTATTGAGGTTGACAAAATCGGCGAGTGAGTTCTCAAACCCTTGTTGATTTTTTGTTTACTCGTAATTATCCTACCACTTTTGGTCACTAAGCAAAATGTGAACTTAAAGTAAGGAACTTTAGCTTCATGTAATCATGTTAAATGTATGTGTTATCTAGCCTAAATGTTTTCTGAAAGCTGCATTCATGGATGTCTCCCATCATCTAAGCTCTATGGTATTCTGAAAATTGCAAACAAAAGATGTTTGAAACAATGCACCTCACTCTCAGTCCTTTTGACATTTTTGTTAGCTAACAGTGTGGGTATGTTTGACAGGAACCCGAAGGGAAGAAAAATCACATCCAGTGGTAGAAGGGATCTCGATCAAGTTGCTGGAAGGATTGTTGTGGTTGCACCATAGATTGATTATGTAGGCTTATGTTTTAGCTGGTTGAGATGTTTGTCAAGAGATATATTTGGACAATTTTTTGATGGCAGTGTCTGCATATTTTGACTTTAAGTTTCAACTAGATATACTTTGCATTATTGTTTTTTATATAATTTAGTTGATTACTTGTGGATGTGTCATCACAGTATTGCAAGTCCTCTGTTGAGTTTGTTTTATTAAACTAGCTGATGTCGATTTTGATTTGAATCTTCACTCTGTTGGAATTTTGTGATGTTATTTACCTCGTGTTCAGTTGGAACATGCGTCCTGTTTAGTCAAGTTATCATTAATTATCCTTGGCCGGATGAAATTTGTATTTAATTCATATGGCTGTTTACCGAAAGAAATAAATTTAACTGCGTATTAATTGACTTAATTTTGAGAATTCTCATGTTTACTAGTGAGGCCTGGCAATGGTGCCTTGTGATAGGGCGGAGTATGAGTTGCTTCAAATTTCAAATGTGGTAGGTCATCTCCAACCGAAGCATTTGTCCAATTGTTCGTTCAATTCTCCCCACTTAAATTTATTTTAATAATAATAATAGTAACTCCATCTTTGAGGATACACCCGAATATGTGAATATTGGGACAGACGGTGAAGATGATCCATATGTGACACCGGATTGTGTGAACAAAGGGGCCCCAAAAGTTGTGGGTTTAGGTTTGAAGAGCTTGGTTGGGTGTAAAAGTGGAGAATCGTCTCGAGAAGATAACATCTACTTGGACCGCTTTATAAATGGCACGGAGTCTACATTAGGCTCCTTGATAGGCAAATTTGACAAAGAGGTAAATCCAGCCCCTCCACCTCCCCAACCTTCCACATTGGCTAAGCAAGTGTATTAAAACGTTTTCAAATTCAATATCGAACTGGCCGAAATCCGTTTTTCCGTGATAACCAAGATCGGGGCAAATTCGTATTACACGGACTTGCTCTTATCTATGCCCGAGAATGACCAAGCCAATTTCGTCAATTCGATCATAGGTGGGTCGGTTATGTGAGGGTTTTCGGAACATAGTGACATTAATGATATCGAGCATGAGTTGCTATTTTTGGAGTGTGTAGCAAAGAACTTTATTGCTATTCATTTTGTTGATTGTCTTGCATTTGCTAACGAATATGTGATGCCTATGTATAGCATCTTTTTAGATCTAGGATTTTAGTTTGAGGATGCTACTTTGAATATGGTACTCTTTTTACCTATGTATTAACTATTTATGAATTTGGTAATTATGTATTAGAAATTCAGTGACTTTATTAAAATTTTGTATCTTTGATACTACTTTGAACATAACATATTTTGATGTCATTTTTCATCTTGTCTTTCATGTGTGAGTTAGGAACAGAGGGTAATATCTCCATCATGTTAATGATTTATCAAATTTTGGTAGCTTTTGATTAATGTGATTTCTCATACAATATTCATCTTGTTAAGACAAAGTTATAATTGTTATTAATTTGCCACAGTTAATAGATTTACTTAATAATTTATTTGGCAAAGTTTCTCCATACATATTGAAAATCATAAAAGATCATAAACACAATCATTAATATATCATCCTATGGGGCTGAAGTGGCTTGATATCCAGCAATGGCGTCTTTTACTTCGCGAGAGAAAGAAAGAAGAAAATAATTTATCTATGAAAACAATATAATATTCATTTGTGTGAAGACATTTTAGGGGGCAAAAATGTCATTTACTCGTAAATGGGCCTTTAAATTTTTTGTCTTGGGCTAAAAAAGACAACCAACACCTCAAAAAAAAGAGAGCCCAGATTAAAATTGTGCATTTGTCACCTAGGACTAGAATAAGACCCGTAATCCCATTTAATCTGGTCCGGGAAACCAAACGGGCTATTTGAGTTTTAGTCTAAGTATAGATACTAGTGTACAGTCATGTAGAGTATGACCGTGCAAACAATTCGATAAATCGACTGAATCGTTCCGAAATCAAAACAAATTACCAAATTTTATTCCTTTTCGATTTCAGTATTAGTGGTCGATTTACTAAATGAACCCATAATACTGATTTTAGGATCTAGAGGCATACAAAGAGAATTAACTGAGCATGGAGGTGACAGTATTTACGATACCTCAAAAATTAGGTTTGATATATAATTTGATTTAATGAGTTTAGGTCAAGCTACAAATTTTAAAAAATAATTTACAAAAAAGACTCAAAACTACACTCTTTTTTTTCGTAATTACCTAATTAATTAGATACCAAAAATTGCTACAGCTCGGTTCGATTTTACTGACCCCCCCCCCCCCCCCCCCCCCAAACCACCCTAAGATTGAGGAACCCCTTTTATGACAGATATACAGAGTTGCGAGAGCATAATGATACTACGTACTCTGTATTATAACTATTTGTTTTTTTAACAAGCAAAAAGTTAACTTTATTAACGTACATTAGTTATATAATTATATGCACAATACTTGTAGTATTTATTTTTTTAAAGAAGGATTTTAGAATTAATTGTTATAATTTAAAAGTATATTACGATTGAAGTTTTGAAAACAATTAAGTTGATTTATCATTTTAACTATAACAAATATGTTAAAGATAAACCATGTAAATACTTATAAAATAATTTTACAATTTTAAAAGTAATAAAATAAATTTGTATAATGATTTCTTTTTTTGTAGAACAAGACCCCGAGTTAAAATTTTACCTAGGGCCGGCCTTAATGCTTGGCAAATTAGGCCGCCTAGGGCTCCTTGAGTCGAGGGCCCCCAAAATTTTAAAAATGCGTGAATGTTTCTTAATCACATTATCAAGTATATTCTTTAGTACATTATATAATATAATTGAAATTATAAATTGAGTAGAGTTGGATATATTGCTCAAGTTTGATTTTATCTAGCTCAATATTATTTTTGAACTTGGTATTTCAATGAACAATACTCAAATAATCTTTAATAGAAAGTAACACAATCTGATCTCAGGTAGCTTGGTATTTTTCCTACATTTTGCAAAGTCTTAGCTTATAAAGTCGAGCTCAAATTGAGTTTCAAAAAATTTTAAACGATAGATATGTGTTAGATATTTGAGTTGATATGAAAAACAATTGAACTCAAGAAAGGCGACCGTGCTCAAATTGAATATTTTGGTATCATTTTATAGTTTAAGCAAAGTTATTTACCCTTTTTGATTGATTATGAACCTATTTTGTAACATTCTTTTATGAGTAATATTAAATTGATTCATAAATTAGAGTTATTTATTGATCTTGACAAACTAAAATACACATTCGACTAACATGCATTTACTATGGAATAATATTCACAATTTGTAAAAGTCGTTTCTGCCAAAAAAAAATTTAAAATTTAAAATTAATAAAATTGTCTAAGTAAGATTAAAAAAAATGCATTAGCATAACTATAACTAAAATATTAACATTTTATTGATGTCCAAAAAAGCAAGAAAAATAAAAATTTTGTACATATTTTTTTATGATATAGGCCCCAAGTACAAATTCCGTCTAGGACCGGCCCTGACCCCCTAATATGTAGGGCCGACCCTGTGTGCATAGATTTCGTCGTCCAAAGACGTGTAACATTTGATCTTCTTATGTTGAGGTAAGTGAAACTTTGGTTCTTTCGGTATAGTGGGGTGCTTCATAGACCTGAGATCAATGAAGACAAATAACATGCATTGACTTAGCTTTATAATATGTGGCTCGATTTTATATGCAGAAGAAAATGGTTAATGAAGTTACCTTTTTGGTATGAAGGGCCTATCAAAGTATGGCATGGGTTGAGCTTTTGGAACAAGTTCCTTTCTCAGTCTCCTGATTTCTTCTTCTTCTTCCAGCTATCAAATAGTCAAAACAAACATGTTGTGTTATGTTTCCGGGTTAAGGACAATTTACCCCCCTGTGATATTTTTTAAAGGAGCAATTTACCTCCCTGAGTTGGAGAGTGTATCTCACTCGCTCAAATATGAAATAGGCGTGAAATATTTTGTGTGAAAATACGAAATTACCCTTTAGAAGGGGTAAAATGGTCCACATAAAAGGGGGTATTATATTGTCGATTTAATTTTTTTGAAGGCTTAAAATTTATAGGGAGGTCGTGTGAATCATTTTCAAAATCACATGGGGGTAAATTGAACACTATGATAATCAAAGGGGGTAAATTGCCATTAACCCTATGTTTCCAAAGAACTAAAGCATCATCATGTTATCATAATTTTTACCTTCTGCTGTCTCTCTCTTTCCATCCGGTACTGTTCAATTCTGCTCAATTTCTCAGCCACCTTCAAAGAAAGAAAAAATAAAAGAGTAATTTGCAGCTCAAATGTACTTCTATCAAAGTCCAAGTAAGGAGTAAACAAGACATGGTCACTCAAATGTAGCATTAGATTTCCAGAATGGTACAACTAAAATGTATTGTCAAACTCAAAGTTGTGAAAATACAGAAGGCGGAATGGTGGCTCAAATGTAGCACTAAATTTCCAAGTCACCAGAAAAAGAAGGTGCCATTTGATATGGTAATTACATTGAAAAGAATATATCAAGTAATCTTATGGATGCCAAAAGCATGCCATTTCAAGATTGTTTACATCTCTTATGAAAAGGATGTGGACAGAAATAGTCAAGGAGAAAAGGATTATACCTGATGGTCAAATTCAGCACGCTCCACAGCCCTTATATCACTGTGCAATACAAGATCGACAGGCCTTGTGTTTTCTTTAACTGGAGGCTTCAACACAAGCTGAAACACCAACCAGATTTATTCAGAATGGACTCTTTCCTGTAGTAAAACTATATCCAACCAAATATTTGAGAAACTGCAGCAAACTATTTTATTTTTTATTTTTTATTATTCGAACATCTGTAATAAGATCACAAGGAACATATTTGGAACAACAAACATGCTTCAATAATTTAACAGTCCGAGACACCAAAAGATTTTTCCTTCATTGTGATAATACTATGGATTTTCTTATGTGATTTCCTAATAGAATAAGACTAAGTGGAAAAGGCAAAGTTAAAGAACATCTGTCAGTAACATGATTTGCAATTATCAAGCTTAAAACCACCCTCAAAATGAAAAACCAGAACTATCGCTTCAAGTAAAGAGAAAACAACAAAGTGGCATGAATGAAATTTTTAATCCAAGATTACTAGCCAGAATAACCTATGAACATTGCAAGAGCTTTTAAAGTCAAATTCATGCAAAATAATCATGTGAAGATGATGAAAAGGTATAATGAACAAAAGAACAACATTTAAAGCCTTTCTATACAAAAGAGAGTCTGAATTTATCAGGAAAGTTAACCCTTCATACTAAGTTACCTCCGGTTCATCTGTTGTCAATGGGACAAATTGAGCCGTAGGTACCCTCAACTTCTCCTCTTCCTCCTTCATTTGTTGCAACTTCTTCATAAACTCTTCCTCCTTGCATTTTCCTCTTTGCTGCAGCAGGGCCAGTAGCCATATTTGTGTTATTTCAAGATATATTATCAAACTAAACATCAAAACCACAGGTTCATCTGTAAACGTAATTCTGATAACATCGTTAAGTTATTTACTCACTCAAGCATCCACGATAAGCGCAAGCAGTTCACTAATTGCATGCAGGCCAATGTTAGTAGATAACAAAGAAATACGGTAGGAACTACTCATTGATCAGTGGAAGGCATTGACTTATTGCGGCAGAAGAATGCTTGCCATAAAATTTGGCGAAATGAAAGATTAAATAAATCCCTAGACTTTTGCTACTTATCTTGATGTCCAATATATGATGAGTCAACATAATAGATCTTGTATCTCATCATTACCAGTCAAGTCAGCCTCATGAATAAGTTTTTCATATGTCAGTAAGTTCTTGAGTAAAAGCAGAACACTGTGTCCCTACCTTTACCACATCCCCATTAGATAGCCAGGCTTGGATATATCAACATGGTTTAGGATATATACACTTTCAAATGATTCCTACTTTATCCTCTGCAGATACATGGTTTACTGAGTCTATTACTCAATGCAATAATTTAATGTATATACATTAGCAAAATAACGCTTCTTTTTATCTCCACACGTTATAAGCCATATTTATCGGGGTCAAAATTCATATGATTTTTACTGAGGCTTGAAATATACAAGGATAAACAAAAGGTCCGTGAATTGCAGGTTGCTAGTCTATGAATTGTGAAACAAACATGAGACAAAAACACTTCTTTTTATCTCCACACGTTAAAAGCCATATTTACCGGTATTAAAATTCAAATGTTTCTTACTGTCGCTTGAAATATACAAGGATTCAATTAGTCCATGAATTGAAGGATCAAACATAAGCAAACAAACACTTCTGTTTATCTCCACACATTGAAAGCCATATTTACCGAGATCAAAATTCATATGATTCTTACTGTGGCTTGAAATATACAAGGATAAACAATTAGTCCGTGAATTGTGGGCTGCTAGACTCGACTCTTTCTTCATTTTTCATTCAATAACAAAAGGAAAATATTAGAAAAAAAATACATCATGAAGTCACTTTCATACACTAAATTGATTACTTGATTCTCAACTCAGTTATAAAGTCATTCCAGTGGCTAATTTCACAGATACCAGATGCATGAAAGCAAACTTCTTATAGTTATATACTCCTATAAAGTTATTGACAGGATATGTGTACTTTGTCCACCTAATTTTACAACTAATCTAGAACCAATACTCCATAATATCATCACATTTGTTTTCCTTGAATCGATGATCATCCCTAGTAACTGTTAATCTTTTCACAAAAAATCTCAATCTTAAATAGCAGGTCTCTCAATATAACAGGTATAGCAAATGCAAACCATAGACATGGATGATATTTTAACAAGACAAACCTCTGTTCTGAGCATGAAAGGTTTCTGAGAAGTTGCTTTCTGCTGCTTTCTCCTCAGTTGTCTACTGGCAAAGGTTCCAGATGATTCAGTGCTCTACATAAGTGAAAATAATGATTAGATCACCTCAAATGAACAAAAAATTCACCTCTGATTAAAGGAAGTATGGTTAGAAGTTCTCACACTTCTCCTGTTTTTTTGTCCACCAGCAGGAGTTCTGCTTGAAAAATTGAAGCTTCAAAGACACAAAAACCGAATCAGAATCCAAACTAAACAAGTTAGGAAATAAGATATCGGTTACATAAAATAGGTAAGCTGCTATCCTCACTACTAACCTTCCTTGACTGCTGTCTAACGAACAGTAACGATGTGAATCCAGACCTAAGCTCTCTGATGTCAGAAAAAAATCCGACGGACAGAAGGAAGAAGAGGAAACCTGCTTTTCTGAAAGCTTAGGGGGCAGCTGCAATCCAGGTAATGCCCATTTTATCCCCTTCTTATCATCCTCCACTTCCTCCACCATCTCTTTTTCTACAGAATCACCCAATTTAAGTAGTGTAAGTCTCTCAAACGCCTTCACAAGGTGCATCACCCTTCCAAATCCAGGCTCCGGCACACACTCTCTCGCTTCTTCTAACAGCCTATCCCTACTCCTCTTTAAATTCATCTCAGCTTGCTTTAAATCATCTATTTTTTTATCATTTCCTTCCATTTTCCCGTCAACAATCTCTGCTACATCCTCATATTCATTTATCTTCTCATCATAATCAACCTCACTGTCACCACAATTTCTGAAAAACTCTTCGTGCGAAGCACGCAAACTCTGATAGGCCAAACACAAACACTTAGATTGCCCTATAGTTTTCTTACACTTGTCACAAGCCACAACAGAGGACGACGAATTCAGTTCCTCGTTTCGTGATTTCTTCTTCGCAATAACGAACTTCCTCCCACATATATTCTTCTTCAGCGGTGGCATTGCCACTTGGTTAGGGTTTATGGAAGCAGTTTTTTTGGCGCTCTTTCCAGATTTGATCATTGATGTGGAATTGGAGAACTTCAATCCAGGATTACATACATTTGGATGGAGATTCTCAGAGTACTTTACATTCTCATTCAATTTCAATCGATTTGAATCTCCCGCGCTTGTTTTCCCTTTTACGGGAGTAATTATCTTCGAAGTATCCATTTCGAAATTCGCCCGATAATTGGTAGGAGATTGGGAATTTTAGAGGAATTCCTTAGATCTAGGGTTTACAGTGTGAGCTTATTGAATGAATTTCGTTGATTGAGAAAATTTGGAAGCCGAAGAACGTTGAGGATTGCACCTCGGTTTGTAACGGCTAGTTTTATTGCCCGGTTATGGAGCGTTTGATATACATTATTTGAATATTTAAGTGATTAACCTGGTGGATTAATTTAAAAAACAGTTGGTTTTGATCTTTTGGAGTAATAGGTCCATAGAAAAAATGGGTAATTTTATATCTGAATTTGAATAAATAATCTCAAAATATATGACTATCTCTTTTGAATACATAAAATAGAAACCCAAGTAGAAAAGAAATGTAACTTAGAAAATGAAATATAAAAGGGTAAATACCACTTTTGGTCCCTCTTATCATTAACTTTTTACAGAGTGGTCCCTCTTATGTTTTTTTTCCCGCTTTACTCCCTACTATGAATTATGTGTTTCACTTTAGTCCCTACTATGAATTATGTGTTTCACTTTAGTCCTTATCAGGTGGTTCCGGTAACACGTGACATGTATATGAATATTTTTTAGGGCATTTTTGTCCGTTCACTATTGAGACTATTTGAGATATTGTTTAATTGGTGAGCAATTTTGGTGTTTGAAGAAGATTTTGAGAGAAAACTTTAGTTTGGAACGAAATGGACGATTAAGTTGGATTGGAATGAAAGCCTAGTTTGGAAGAGATTAAATATTTTTTTTAAATTAGAAAGACGAAAATATCCCTGTTAGTTTACTTGAAATGATGAAATTGCCCTCATGTGCATATCACACGTTACCGGAACCGTCTTGGATCACTTGAAAGGGACTAAACTGAGACAAATAATTCATAGTAGGGACTAAAGTGGGGAAAAAAACATAAGAGGGACCACTCTGTAAAAAGTTAATGATAAGAGGGACCAAAAGTGGTGTTTACCCAATATAAAAATATCTGGTATTTCATTAATAAAATCATCTGTGAATAGATTTAACAAAGTTATGGTGATATTAGATTATTTATGTAATTTTTTGAAAATTTGAATATATAGATTATTATATGTAGATAATAATGCAAGGATGGAGCCTAGATTTGAAAAGGCAAGACTAAAATCTAATGCTAAATATATAGAGTAGGTTTAATATACTATTCGAGAAAAACAATCATTAGATAATTATTATATTAGTCAATAATATTTTATTTCCGTTACAACATCGCAGTATTTGTTGTACATTTTTCTTGACTTCGAAGTTAAAATTTATATATAATTGAATTTGTATCAAATGCTTGATTTGAAAACACATAATTATAGAACTAGATACTACATTCTTCCAATATTTAAGTGGTAACATGAGGTTGAATCATCAACATCGTCGTTGATCTTTGATGATTGTTATGTTTTCGTACTTAATCTAAATTTTTATTACACTTAAGTCCTTTAAATCAATATTTTGTACACCGCAAGTTCTTTTCGATTAGATTCCGATTAATAAAAAATAACATGCCAAACACATGATTTTGACAAAGATTATTTCAGTATCTCCAATTTTGAATTGAATATTATCTTTTGGATTTGGATCCAAATAACCAAATTCATACTCGAGTTAATTGTAATGGAATATTTATACGTTGATACCAATGCGACAACACTAATTTTGAGTTCAATTACTTAGTGAAATCTACTTAATTGGTCTTGAAACATATTTTTTAGGAAACTTAAATTTTACTAATATCGGCTATTTGAATTCTTTTGTTGATTGAATATGAAATAATCTTCCTTTGATCCTCCATATCATTTTCAGATCAAATTATAACACTGTAAGGAAATTAATCAGAGAGTTTATATTTGAATCTTAGATTTTAGAGAATAAAATATCATATTCTCCATATTTCTTTTTGCATAAAGCTTCAAATTTGAAATCTTGATCATGTTTCTTTTACGCTTAATACCAAGCTTAGTGCAAAATTTCTTATATTTTCTAATGATCAAATTTTAGATCATTTTTTATTTATTATGTTTACATAACATAAGATTTTATTGAAAATGATCAAATTTCAAATTGAACAAAATTCAGATTCGACCACCAAATCATTCTATTCATAACAAATTGATATATGCATATTTAACATAAGATGGTACGACAAATTATACCACTGCATGATAGAACAAAATGATTTGACATATATATTTGATATTTAATTTATACTTTGTACATATTAATTACCTAAGATCTAAGAAATTAAGTTCAAAGAACTAAATTTAACTGCTCCATCAGTAAACCTCATTGCTAAGTGGACTTTTAGGCTTTAGCGTGCCATAGCAATGGGTACTGCCCACTTAATTTAAGTTATTGCATTATAATTATAAATTATGCAACAACAGAAATTTTCTATATAAAATTTATTAAAATAAATTAGTAAAGAGTTGAATTTTATATTTTTTGAGAGAAGTATATAATTCTTAATATTGAAAATTTAATAAACATAACCATTTTATTTCTTGCTTAAACATAACCATTTATTCTTCCTTACTTGCTAATTTTTAGTTTTACAACGTGATGCGACGACACCTTTATTATATATGGATTTATTTAATATTCTTCCATATAGCATACTAATTATCCATATATAGCCGATATATTACATATTATATATTAGTGTGATCGTTAAATTGTAAGATTTATTTTATATATACTATATATATTACAATCCATTACGCCAAATTTCCTAGATATGAGTATTATTTATCAATATAAATGTTTTCTACAATATTTTTAATCCTATCATTTACTAGATACGATTATTATCGAGTTATAACTTTTCTTAAACCTTTTGTATCTATCTTAAATTTTTAAAATCATAAGTCGAATATTCTTATAAGTATTTAAATTTAAAATTAGTAATTTACATGTGAAACATCAACAATTTTTTCCGTGATTTTATTTCTCCGATCCTTTTATTGATTATGAGTGAAGCATCAATAAATTATTAAATTTTGGTTTATTGTGTCAGTCAAAACATGTGACAGATCTAAGGCCATGATTTCATGGTGGCTTAAATGTTACTCAAAACGTTATCATGAGATTCAATCTTAATTTTCAAGTTAGGTTTCATGCGTGTAATTAATGGTTAATTGAACTTGCTGAAAGCCACAACTCTTTTTTTTTTTTAAGAATTATTTATGAAGAAATTTGTTTCAAGGATTATTAATTTCATATCTAGCTAGCATCTGTCTTAATTATGTAAGAAGCGATGGAGAAATTATTAGTCTTGAAAAGTTGAGTAAATAAATATATACTATAATTTTGTTGCACTCAAAATTACCCATTTGTTTTGATTAAAGTCTTAAATTTTCGTGTTTCCAAAATTCAAATTTTATTTTAGGAAAAATAACAACAAAACCTGCACATGGCATTTAGAAAATCAATAATTTAAAAATAAAAGCATCATTAATTTTCATATTAAAAAAATATGAAAATTATTTCCATAGTGAAAGTCTAACTTTGAAAAGTTAAAAAGAAAATTTGCACTAGAAATGGGGAAAAATGTACCCTACTCACGTTATGCGCAAAATCATCTTGTGTTATTTTTATTGCAAAGAATTCCCTTATGTTTTACCAAATCTTGCACACTTTCTCCTTTGACGGTAAACTGTCAACAACGTTAATAAAATTTGATATTTCTATATTTACCTTTTTTTTAATCACATACATGATTTCTCGTTTTAATCTTATTTTTATTATGCAAAGAACCCCCTTAGTTATGCTTACTCTACACAGAACCCCTGTAACTTATTTTGTATCATGAAAAGAACCCCACACATGTTATTCTTAATTTGCACAGAGTCCTTGTTTCGTTCGCAACACACACGTGTGGATTCACACGCATCCAATTTTTAAGGAAAAAGGATTTCTTGCAGGATTTGATAAAACACAAGGAGATTCCTTGCAATAAAAATAATACAAAGAATTTTGCATAGATTTCCCAAAACACAAATAGGTATGGTGCTTTTCCCCTATAAATGGTTTAATCGTATGATTGACGTCCACATATTCTAAAAAATCTTACATTGGAACACATTTATATTTTTAACACAAAGCTGAAACTAGCATCACATGATCATATTGATCTCATAAAATCATAATTAGATTATTTTTCTTATAAATACTGATTAGTTTATAATTCTAATACTTGAAACTTTGTCAAAGTATAACCAAACGAATATAATTCCTTCATCTTACCAAAAAAGAAATATATATAATTCCTTCAAGATAAGAACACAAACGATAGAAAAGAGGAACATGCAAATTCTAGCCCCTGTAAACCTCGAAATATATTGCAAAATGATCGCTTGTAATATATAAACTATGGTTCTAACTATAACAAAACAATGAGATTTTGGCAAGTTAACTCCATGTGATATGTTTAATGAGCAATTTATCTCCATGTGATATGAAAATAGACAATTTACCTCCATGTGAAATGAAATAATGAGCAATTTATCACCATGTGATATGGAATAATGAGCAATTTATTTTCTTGCTAGTGGAAGTGTTGAACACACGCTCTATAATGCGAATGAGACTTCATTTTCATGTAAAAAATGACCAATTTAACTTTACCCTTGACAACATATTCACATCACTTTACCCTATGTGATATGCGTAAATAGGCAATTTACCTCCCTGTGATATGCGTATATGGGCACTTTAACTCCCTATGATATTGCATAATGGGCATTTTACCCCCTTGTAAAAATGTAAAAATCAAAAGGGAGACAGTATGCTTCTTTTATAAAAACATACGAAAGTATTTTACACTTTTATTTATCACAGAGAATTAAACCGTCTATTTAGAATAACACAGAGAGTTAATTTGCTATTCACTCTCAAAACAATCCTAATTCTCCATTCACCAATTCTTCTAACTCTTACCCAAATAATCATACAATCGAAGTTCGAATATCTTTAATTCCCTAGAGTAGAATTCCTTCCAAGGAAACACCTAATGATATATTTAAGTATTATTTTAATTAAAACATCAAATAATAACTATCTTCCATATTCAAAAGAAATGCGTTACATCTAAGTTAATTATAACACACTAAAAGTTAATAAATCATATTTTAAGAATTTTTTCCAATCCATCACATGCTTCTAGTAATTACCAGCTTGACAAAATCCTACTATTTGTCGGCAGTTCAAGATATGAGTTAACAAACTAAAATTTAATTAACAAAGAAAAATACCATCTCATTTAAATTCCTTAAGTCGGATTGAACAGACTTTTCAATTAATATTCTCGCTCAAAGATTTATATTATAACAGTAAAGAACCAAATCAAACATAGTCTGAATTTTCAATTACAGAAATCTTACAACTATTAAGCAATTATAAGAATTCTTTTTTAGAATACATTCATCATCAATCATTACATTAGATTTTATTTCAGTAATTGCACAAGTATATGGAATTGCAGATAATAAAACATTATCAAATACTAGTTGTGGTGGTAATTTATGCTCTAAGTGCATATTAGTAATTTTATATTTCTTAATATTAAAATAATAAAATAAATAAATAATAAAGAGTAACACTTATGTCACTTGTCAAAAAGACCATTTTGCCCCTATTTAAGTTTTGGTATTAATGATTTGGCTCTTCTCCTCCCACATTTTATCCTATAAATGTGGAAAAGATAAGTTGAAGAATAACTATATTGTTTCTCTGAAGTTCGCTCCATGCAATTCATATATCGTTGAAGAAGGATCAAGAAGGAAGTAGAATCCCGAAGATACCAGCTGATCATTTTTACCCAGCATCACTAGTATTATAAGACACTTACAAGTTACAAATACTAAATTGTATGGTAAAATAAACCGAACGGACGAAAGTTTGGTAAATTTCACATGCTTTGGTTAATTGCATTTTTAGTTTTAATTAGTGGATGGTCTTATAGACAAATGTATAAGGCGATTGTGTCGATTTTACGTTTTAAGAGGCCATGGGACAAAAGTATAATTTTATAAAATATGGTACCAAAAATACTTGGGTCCAACTTATATGCCTTAAAGATGGATGGATTGTTTGTCTCGCTTTTAAGAGAGAATTTTAGTGCTCTTTGAAAAACAAAATATATATTTTTTTTCTTTTCAGAAATAAATTATTCTCTCAATTTAAAAAAAAAAAAATATCACTTAACAAAAATATCTTATCTTTAAAAAAAACCTAAACAAAGTATATTCTAATTTGACATTAGTAACTTAGCTTATCATCTTATAGTACTTAGATCACGTAACAATTGTAATTTGACATTAAAAAAAATTATTTATGTTATTTTCATAATTTCTAAAAATGATTTATTCATTTTAAAATATATACTTATTATTTATTTCATTTAAAAAACAATATTAAGAATATTGTATTTTTTTTAAATTTCCTATTCCATAAATCACTTTCAGAAATGTTAGACAGGCGCGCAATTTTCCTTGTAGAATTCTGTTGGCGCACCATTCGCGAAATAGAGAGTGCAACTTGTCAACACCGCGCTTGCCAGTGGTACACCGTCAACTTTAACCGCGTCGTTCAGGACAATATCGACATTTCACATATGATCAACTTAAATGGTATGTAGGGGTACTATTGTTATTTCGCCCAGTTTCATGGGGATGGATCTTGGATCCCCGACGACTATTAAAGGAGCTGCCAGCTCTCTCATTCTCACTTCTGTATAGATCTCTCTCTCTTTCTCTGTGGTTTCCTTAAATTACAAACGCTTGATCCAGAGGTAAATTCTTCGTTTTTTGCATTTCGAAAACTTCATGTTTGTATGTACAAATTCTGTTGCTTTTCTGTAAACATGCATACATATACGAGTATGTGTCGGCACTGCAGATTTGGATTTTTGCGTTATGTTTATGTGATCCTTTTTCCGTTTGATTTGTCCGAAAACGAATGGCAATCGGATTCTGTGATAATTCGCTTTTCATTATTGTTAATCTTTTCTTTTTGTCTGATCTGATCCGAATTGTCAGCAATTTTAATTATTTTGGTGAATTTGGTTTTACCCGATTTGGGCTTTAGTTGTTATGTCATCTTTCTCGGATCTATATGAGTTCTCTCTAGTTTGGCATTTTGGATTCGATGTTTTTCGGTTTTATGGCTTAGCACAAATTGCAAGTAGTGATTTTTAGAGCTAATTACATGCAAGTGGACAGTGTTGTTGTTATAGATCTGGTCGAAGTTGTTGCAATTTAACTTGAAGAGACACTGAATTATTGAAGGATCTCTATTTTTTTCTCTATCTTAAGGTACCTTGGTTCTTTTCTGATTTCAATGCATCAGATCTAATTTTTCATATTAAAATATATAATGCTCTGTTCTAATGGATTTTGGGCTTGGGATTGTTATGAGTGTAGTTGTATGATTTGGTGGCAGAAACTAGGTAACGGGTTTTAAAGACATGCATCAATTTGAATTATTATAATCTGTGTTTCTACCTAAAACAGGGAAACATTTTTACTTTAAGAGAACTCGAAACAAAAAATATAGAGTAGTTAATTTCTACTTCAACATGATTTTTTTATTTACAACTTTTCCAAAATGATTCCTGAAAATTTCCCAAAAGTTCTCGAAAAGTTTCTAATATTTATCTAATCGAAACATATCGAGGAAGGAAACTTTTGGTCCGAATAGAACTGAATGTTGTTTAATCATATTAGAGAAAGACTCCACCATCTCCATTGGTGCAGTAATAACCATTTTGATGAATGATATGGGATTATCTAAACATATAAAGAGATCATATTTTGTGTTATGGAAAAGCTACCCCTGGTTTTAATTATGTCCCTATGTTTGCTATTCTTATGTATAAATGTAAAACTATGGATTTTCTCTCGTGTTAAGCGAGCTTGATGCCACAGATTATTATCTGATGAATGTTCATTTCTTAAATATTTCAGGGCACTATAACAAAGGGGAAAATGGTGAAGATTTGTTGTATTGGAGCAGGATATGTGGGAGGCCCTACCATGGCCGTGATTGCACTTAAGTGCCCTTCAATTGAAGTGGCTGTTGTTGATATTTCTGTTCCTCGTATCAGTGCCTGGAACAGTGATCAGCTCCCCATCTACGAGCCAGGGCTTGATGAAGTAGTGAAGCAGTGCCGGGGCAAGAATCTATTCTTCAGCACAGATGTGGAGAAACATGTCTTTGAGGCTGACATAGTCTTTGTCTCAGTCAACACTCCCACCAAGACTCGGGGTCTTGGTGCCGGTAAAGCAGCAGATTTGACATACTGGGAGAGTGCAGCTCGCATGATTGCCGATGTGTCAAAGTCTGATAAGATTGTTGTTGAGAAGTCTACAGTTCCTGTCAAAACAGCTGAAGCCATAGAAAAAATTCTGACCCACAACAGCAAGGGAATTAACTATCAGATTCTTTCTAACCCTGAATTCCTTGCCGAGGGGACTGCAATTACAGATCTTTTCAACCCGGACAGGGTTCTCATTGGAGGCAGGCAAACCCCAGAAGGCCTTAAGGCAGTTCAAGCTTTAAAGGACGTTTATGCCCATTGGGTTCCTGAAGAAAACATCATTACCACCAATTTATGGTCTGCAGAGCTCTCAAAGCTTGCTGCTAACGCATTCTTGGCTCAAAGAATCTCATCAGTCAATGCCATGTCTGCTCTCTGTGAGGCCACTGGAGCAGATGTTGCCGAAGTGTCATATGCTGTTGGTAAGGACACACGTATTGGTCCCAAGTTCCTTAATTCCAGTGTTGGTTTTGGTGGCTCCTGCTTCCAGAAGGATATTCTCAACTTAGTTTACATTTGTGAGTGCAATGGTCTTCCTGAGGTTGCAGAATACTGGAAACAAGTCATTAAGATTAATGACTATCAGAAGAGCCGTTTTGTCAACCGTATTGTTGCTTCTATGTTCAACACAGTTGCTAACAAGAAAGTTGCCATCTTGGGTTTCGCCTTCAAGAAAGATACAGGTGACACCAGAGAGACTCCTGCTATCGATGTTTGCAAAGGACTCTTAGGTGACAAAGCCCAGTTGAGCATCTACGACCCTCAGGTCACTGAGGACCAGATCCAGAGGGACCTTTCAATGAACAAATTCGACTGGGACCACCCCCTTCATCTCCAGCCAATGAGCCCAACCACAGTGAAGCAAGTTCATACCGTTTGGGATGCATATGAGGCGACAAAGGACTCACATGCTGTTTGTCTTCTCACCGAGTGGGATGAGTTTAAGAAACTTGATTTCCAGAGGATATATGACAACATGCAGAAACCAGCCTTCTTTTTCGATGGCAGGAACATTGTTGATGTGAAGAAGCTGAGGGAAATTGGTTTCATTGTTTACTCAATTGGCAAGCCACTCGATGCCTGGCTCAAGGACATGCCCGCTATTGCCTAAATGCGTTATCTTTGATCCAATGCATGTTTTGTTCGGACCAAAACAGCACATTTGTGAGGCAGGCAACTACATTCTTTTTCGTCTACTATATATTTTTTGTTGTTACATTATAAAAACTGGATCTGTTTCTTGATTTTATCGTATGCCCTTTTGTAGTCAGTGGATCATCCGAGTGTTCCTATATGGGCTTAAGTTAGAAGCTTTATGTTTCCTTTTTTATATTGATGACGTTACTTTTTGTCAGTACTTGTCTTCTTGTTTTGTCTCCTTTACAAGGTTATATATGATGTTTCAAAGAATTACTTTTATACTTTCGCCTTTATTTTATTTTTACAGTAAAAAAGTTAGCGTTGTTAAAAGTGGGTTTGAGCAGGTAAATATTGTGTCAAGTAAAGAAATTATCAAGACGAATATTACAACATTTGTTCTGAGCTGGCCTGATTTTGTTAATGAAAAAAGAAGTACTAATTTTCTTCTTCTTCTAAGTTTTCGGAAGTAATAATTACATTTTAGTCTTTTAAATGCATAGTTATTAATTTATATTATTTGTATACAAATTATGTTATTAATCTAAAAAAATATCGTTGATTTACATGTGAGTATTTCAAAAATTTATTTTCTTATAGCTATGCTGCATGCTTATTATTTTTAATTGTAGACAGTATCACAATACTCATCAACATAATAAAAGAAAAAGCTAACGGGCTGACCTGAACCAATATGTTTTGAACTAGGTCGTTTATTGCCGGCAACATAGGTACATTCCTAACCCGCCTTGTCTTGGCCCACCCGCCCATTTGTTTGTTTGTTTTTTCTTTTTTTATCAAACAAAATTCAATATATTATAAGCATGAAATATGTAATTTGCCAAAATCATATATCAAATACTATAATTAACCACTTTTGGCTTATCAAGGGCCTATTTGGAAGGGTTTTGGCTCGGTTTTGCAGGTCTCGGTTTCAAAAAAAATATTTCTGGTGATTTCAACAAAATCTTTGAATCCATATGTCACCTTGACTTTCCTTGCATTAACAAAATGGGTTATAATCTTGTGCTTTTAGCTGCATCTTGTGGTGTAGTACTCCCTTCGTTTTTTTTTTATTTGTCGTTTTGGAGGATTGCACACTGATTAAGAAATGTATAATAAGTAGTCAATTTTTTTGAAGCAAAACCCCCAGAACACCCTTTTAATCAAATAATCGCAACATTAATTATCATTAATTATAAGCATTAACAAGAAGTATAAAATTGATAGAAAAATATTAAATTTACATTGAACTCCTAAAACGATAAATAAAAGTGAACAATTTATTTTTGCAAAAGCGACAAATATAAAAAAGGGAGTGAGTAAATACTAAATAGTAATTGATGATACGAGTTTAATGAATTTAATTCCAGATTTTTTTTTTATACTAATAAATAGTCCCAAAATAGATTCACGTACGCAGAACCAAATAGGCAATCGCTGTGAATCATGAAACTACTGAGGCACGCAATTACTTGTTTCGTTCATCCACATAATTAAATGAACTTGACATGTTCTTCGTATATTTCCGTATATTTCAAGTGGCACTGTCTGGATTTCAGCTATAATCATTTTAATTGGATATATATATGAGCTAGTTCTAGTAGTAATTACTTCCTCGGTTTTTTTTTATTTGTCATTTAGGAGGATTGTACACGGATTAAGAAATGTTATAAATAATTACTTTTTTTAAGCAAGAATTCCAAAATACCTTTTTAATCAAATAATCAAAGCATTAATTAGCATTAATTAGCATTAATTACACTCATTAACAAGAAGGGTAAATTTGGTAGGAAAAAAATTAATTTTGCATTGACCTTTTAAAACAACAAATAAAAGTGGAGGTTGGACCTTGTAGATCCATATGTCACCTTGACTTTCCTTGCATTAACAAAATGGGTTATAATCTTGTGCTTTTAGCTGCATCTTGTGGTGTAGTACTCCCTCCGTTTTTTGTATTTGTCGCTTTGGAGGATTGCATACTGATTAAGAAATGTATAATAAGTAGTCAATTTTTTTGAAGCAAAACCCCCAGAACACCCTTTTAATCAAATAATCACAGCATTAATTATAAGCATTAACAAGAAGTGTAAAAGTGATAAAAAAAATATTAAATTTACATTGAACTCCTAAAACGATAAGTAAAAGTGAACAATTTATTTTGCAAAAGCGACAAATAAAAAAAAGGGAGTAAGTAAATACTAAATAGTAATTGATGATACGAGTTTAATGAATTTAATTCCAATTTTTTTTTACTAATAGTCCCAAAATAGATTCACTCACTCCACTCCAACCCAACCCCTTAACACCCCCGCTTTCCTTCCCCCCAATTCCCAAGCCGACGGCGGCATGGCACTTGGGGTGGAGTGGGGGTGAGTTTTAGTTTTTTTTAATTATAATTATTTATTATTTATTATTTTAATAAATATTAACTATTTTTAATTATATAATTTATTATTTTAATAAATATTAAATAGATTTATACTATTATATAAATTTATATTTGAAAAGAATATGTTTTCTTAATTCTTTTTTATATTTATGTTAAAGTATTATTTAATTTATTAATATAGTTTATAAATCAAATTAGTTATTTAAATAAAATAAGTAAAAATTTTAAATTGGTCTGCACGTAGTCTTATTTGAGTCAATTTGGAAATTCGGCAACAATGTAGACTAAAATCGTCATTAAATTTGGAGATGTGGGGCTTTTTTGGTAGCCTGAAATGTTATGGGGTGAAATTAGCAATCAACATAAGTAATGGCATCAACTTTGCAATTAGACTTAATTGCTACGTCACCATTTAACAGCCATTTTTAACGGTTGTACCAAATGTGTCACAATTTATTAAAGCGTACGTTGTACCAAATGTGTAAGACACATAAATCTATGTACCAAAGGTGGGAATTGACCTAAAACTCAGTACCAAAAATGCAGTTCTCTCGCAATTAATGCATAGGTAGAGGGAGTTATTTCAATGTTGCCACTCATACCCAAATTAACCATCCTCGAATCCTCCCATAAATTTATGGATTAAAATTTCGATTTTTTCCGTCGAAATATCGAAAAGTTTCCGTCTTTAAATCGAACGAAACGAAAAAAAAATGTAATTTCGAAACTATTTATTTGCCTGAGACTCTCTTATTTTTCTTAATTTAGTAATTTTTATTTACAAATTTTCTTTAGTTTTAGTGTTTCCGAAATATTTTTGAAAAGCCTCGAAAAATTCAAATATTTGACTAGCCGAAACATACACCCGAAACGAAATTTTGATCCATGCATAAACTAATTACAAAATCAAAAAATTCTAATTTGGACTTGATTTTGATTCCCACTTATTAGAACTTTTTTTTTTGTTTCCCACTTAATTAGACTTTATGTGGATAATATTAAGATAAATCGGGTATTGTTATCTTAGGGGCCGTTTGGTAGGGTGTATGGGATTAAGGTGGATTAAATCAGAGCTGGACTGAAAGCCATATTAAAAATACATTTGGTAGATTTGATTGAGTCATATTAAAAATACATTTGGTAGATTTGATTGAGTCATATTACATTAAAGCAATAAACTGTAATATGTTTGGGGAAATTATGAGTTTAAGCATATATTAATATATTTTCACTACTTAATTGAACATATTATGTTAGTTAAGATATATCAATTCATCGAAGTCATTTGTATAATTCGTATAAGAGTAAGAATTGATTTTTATTTTGAATGCCTCCATGTTAATTGTAAATTGATATAGATTTTAGTTTGTGATTTATTTATGTAGATGTGTTTCCATTTTCAGAGATTTTAGAAGAATTATTTAATGATATGTTAAAATAGGTAATATGTAAGTTTGAGATTATAAGTGATATTTCATCGAATCCATATTCACCCGGATTAACTAATTCACCCATGCCTGAGTGGATTATAATCTAGTCTTAATACCGCGTCATAAGGATTTAATTCATTTGACTCGGTATTAAAGCATTGCCACCAAACGTTGTATTATCCCACATTAATATATATAATATGACCTAATACCCCCTATTATGTCCTACCAAACGACCCCTTGCAGAATAAGTAGCGAGTCAACTATGCCAAGATAGTACATAAAAATCAACAAAATCAATTTTCACATTCCCAGCAAGTGCATAAAAATCTATGTACTCGCGCGAGTGTAGCATGTTCTTCGTGTCATATCATATCTTTGCTTCCATGCAAGGCTTCCCCTCTACTCAAATATTAGGCCAAAGTCAACAATTTAATCCTATTCCTCTATCACTGTGTGTGTGAGAGAAAAGAAAAAGAAATTGATTATTTTTCTGCTTATTAATTTTGTTGGGCGTACATACATATATTACAGCCAAACACAGCCCTTTAACAACCACTCTTCATTTAAATGTTACATTTCCTTTTGGGCAAGTGAAGAGTTCAAAAAGAACACTTATCAGTAGGGTTCTTTATAATTCTTTTTTCAGTACCAGATCTTGTTTTATGCTCTGAATTCTTTAATTCCCTTCCCATTTTTGCTTATCATTGTCAAATAAAAGTAAAGGCTCTTCTTTTTCTGATCTGATTTTCGATTAATCACTCTGTTTGATTGAATTCTTGAGTCTTTTTCTTTCTATGTGATGCTAAATTTGGTGAATTCTTGAGGTTTCTTGGATTTTCTCATCTGGGTTTTTTGTTTCTTGAATCAGAGATTAAATTTTGCTAGCATTAATGGAAGAAGTTGTTCAAGAACAGAGGTTTTACATATGCAAGATATGTAACAAAAGTTGCGTAAGTGGGAAGTCATTAGGTGGTCACATGAGGGGTCATTTAGCCCTCATTTATGCTTCTAAGAAAGCAGAAGAAAAACAATTGAAATCAATTGAGACTGATCAAATTCAAAATTTTACCAACAATCAATCAAACAGTACTTTTCCGAGTGAAGAAAAGATCAAGGGTTCTGGATTAAGAGAGAATCCAAAGAAATCTTGGAGAATGTCCGATTCGAAAAGGGTAGTTTCGGAAAATGGTGTTTTATCATGTAAACAATGTGGGAAAGAGTTTCCTACATTACGAGCTTTATCGGGTCACATGAGATGGCACTCAAGCAAGGTTCATAATAAAAATAAGGGGGTGCATCAATGTAAAGAATGTGGTAAAGGGTTTGATTCAATGAGAGCTGTGTTTGGTCACATGAAAACTCATTCCAAGAGATTGAAAGCCCCTGATGAATCTGATGATACTTTATCAAATTTGTGCCCTATTCGCAGAAAAAGGTCTAGAATTAGTATACCTAATCCTTGTTTGGACGAATCTGATTCTGAGGTTATGAAAGTTGAGGTGGCGGCTACGTGTTTGATGATGCTTTCAAAGGGTGTGAGTGATTGGAATAGGTTTAACTCGGTTACAGAGTCGTTTAATGATGATGATTCTACGTACTTTGGAGATGAATCGTCTTGTAAAATGTCGAAAATAAGTCCTGATGATCGCGTTTCTGGCTCTTTAAATGAATATAATGTGTGTGAATTTGATGATTTTGAGTCTGATAAAAATAAGATGAAGATTGACATTGGAATTTCGGATGATAAACTGCTTCTTAGTATTGACAATCAAATCGAGCAAGAAAGTTTGGAGTATAGTAAAAGCAAGGAACGGGAATGTCCCATATGCTTTAAGGTCTTTTCTTCGGGTCAAGCTTTGGGTGGTCACAAGAGGGTACATTACACCAAAGAAGCATTGTCTGTGCAGGTGAATCAAGAAAGTACGTTTTATCATAACTTCCCGGTTACTGATCAAGGCACAAAAGGACTTAATCTTTGGTGGGTTGAGAGTGGACTTGAGAATGAAGAACTAATGCTCAACAATTGACAAATTAACTCAAAAAAACTTTATCCCTCAAGTGAAGCATTGAGAAAGTGATTTTTCTCACTATGAGTGTTTCAAGAGCGTAAAGATCCGAGCTTATTAGTAAATATGTACGCGTTTTTGGTAAAATTTTCGATTTCGTGCTTGTATAGTTTTGCATATAGATTGCAAATTTGATGTCATTGTTTTGTTAGATTTGCTTTAGTGTCAATTGAGGGCAAGTTCGAGGTATATTAGTATAGTACTAATGCTTTACTTTGATTTCAGACCATCGTTTGTTTAGTTACAGTACAGTTACTTTGTTTCTGTAATTTCATTTGAACCAGTTCGTATCTTTCTAACTTTTCATTTCAATGCAAAGTTACTTAGAAATGTATCTAGTATAAGTCATACAATTGGTATTAGTTTATTTCGACTTAGACACAAAGCTGGTATCAATGTATCATTAATTTAATAAAGTGCAAGTCTTGTAATTCATCTCAATTGATACTACTTATCTTTACATTTTTTTTTAATTAAATCATTTCATTAGCTCAAGAAAACATGTCCAACGTAATCAAAGATAGTGAAATTCTCATCGCAATAAACATTAACAGGAAGAAGAAAAGAAATGGAATACTAAAGAAGTGGATCAAAAGGTCCGAGTCCACGACCCAAACTGGAAGTTTGTGACTTGTTAAGTTGGTCCCTCTAGTCTCTAGAGGTGTATCTAAACGCCCCTTATTTTTATTACATTACACTTCATGCATACATATGTATATATTTATTTAAAAAAAATAGAGGTAGAACAAATTTGGTATAGTGCCAATTATATATAAGACAAAATATATCATAAATTTATGTGAATATTTTTATAAAACTCAGATGGTCATACCTTTATCTAAACACCTAAGTTTATTGAATTTAAACAACCTAAATATATAAAACTCCAATTTTTTTAAAAAAAATTCTCAACCTTCATTATTTAAACAAGAAATAATCGACCACACTCCATATATTTAATTTTCCTAAACAAAATTCACACATGCCCAAATACCACAAACCCTGGCCCATTATTAATTTTGAAGGTCCCAAATTAATTTTCGGTTTGTTTGCTCTACTAGCTATATTTTATAGTCATTTTTTTTTTAATTTTTTAATTTTTTACTGACTTATCAACTTAATTTATTTACATTTATGTAGTGTTAAATTATTATTGTAATGAAAAAAATTAATAAATTATTTATTACGTTTTCTACATATATTTATCTTAAATACCAGTCAACCGTCCTAAATTATAAAGAATATGGAATAATGAAATACTATATAATAATAAAAAATTGGTTTCAGTTGACAGAAACGAAAAACCCAAATTCGAAATGGTGTTGTAACTGCCGTGCGCTGCCGTCTGCCGCCACCATGGATTACACCAGATTGGCGGAAACGCAACAAATTTCCAATCCTTTCCCAAACCCTAACCCTAATTTTTCTTCCACCTTATACTCCGCCGGTTATCCTTACCAACCTACATATCAAACCACCAATGATTCCCACAACACATTTATTCAGCCTCAGCCTCCGGGAGTTGATCCACCGTATGTACCACCGCCGGTGACTGTAACCGACACATATGCGCAGCAACCAATCGTCTATCATCATCATCAGCAGCAGCCACCGTATGTGCCACCTCAGGCGAGTGATACCGTCACATACGAGCAGCAATCAATCGCCTATCAGCAGCAGCAGCAGCAGCCACAGTATGTGCCACCTCCGGCGACCGAAACCGTCACATACGAGCAGCAACCAATCTCCTTTGAGCATCAGCAGAATGCTGATTATGCTGCTTCTGCCTCGGCGGCATCGTATTATCTGGACCCAAACGTGTGGGCAGCTGCGATTAGTCAATTTGGGGCCACTTCATATGCTGCTGTAAGGTTTTTTTCTTTTTTGTCTAATTTAATTTTATTCTTTTTTTGTGTGATATGTGTTTGGCTATATTTTCTGTTTTTTCTTTAGTATTGATTATTATTATTATATAATTCTTTTGGCTAAGGATTTCTGGGTTTCGTGAGAAATTTGCTTGAGATTATCAAATTTACTTTTCTCTCGTTGTTTTACCCATTAGTTTACCTGTGAGTTTTTGCCTCCATAGGTTTAAGTATACTAACTTACTAAGTAGATATATGAGTAATTGTAAGTGGCCGGGGATCAGAATTTGACATATTGGAACCGATTGTGGAGTGGAAGGAAACTCATAAACAGTAATGGATATTCTGAAATATAACACTGTATTCATACTCAGAATTATCACAATTTATTGCGGATAGATTAACTAGACTTAAGCTAAAATGAAGATAGATATGGGCAAATTCTACATCTCTAAATCTAAGAGGAAATATTGCTGAACCTAAACTAATTTCTGTAACAAACAATTCAAACCCTCCCCTCGCCATTTCACTGCTTCATTTATGATGTGTTCTCTTGCCACATGTCCTCCATTGTTATGCCATTTATCAGTCTTGTCACGATCCCAAGCTTTTGATTATGACGATCTTGGTAGCAATTTTACACATTATTCAGTCATTAAGTAGTTATCAGATGCTTATTTACTCCTCCGGTTGTTACAGTAAGTATTGATTATATATGGAGATTGAATTTTGTTTGATGTTGCATGCTGGATATTGTTATGCTGAGATAAAGAATGATAACTTGGACTTGCAGTATTATATGCTTTAATTCTTTCTGGAAACCACTTTGAAGTTGGGAGATTCAAAGGTTTCCCCCTAATTCTACATTGCTAAAGCAGTGCCATATGAGGCTTCAGATATACAAGATTGAAAATATTCTGTTTTGGAGATTCTTCCTATCTCCGTTAATCGGGATGGGACCTGAACAATTTTTGAAAATACATATGTTGAATTATTGATTGCTTGTCTCTGATAACTATCCCTCATTGTTGTTGGGCTTCTAGTTAAAATTAAGATAATCTCTTTACAGAATTTCGAGATTAAATGTTGACGAGGGTAAATCTGATTGCATAAAAAGGTAAAAGAATAATTATTTTTCAAACGTGTAGATTGAAAATCTTTGTTGTTTTTGTAGCCATGTATTTGCCAACTTAGTTCAGACTCTGGTATGTATTTTTGATATTAAGATACATGTTAATAATTGAGACAGCGGCATTAAGATGCTCCAGAATTTTCAAGTAAAGTGATTCCAGGATATTTGTCAATACCACCTCTAAGAAGCCGTCATATGATATGCTTTCCTGGTTTGATTTAATAATTAAAATCTGCTTTTAAACGTTGATCCGTGATATGCATTTGTGATTTGTTGTTATAGCTGAAACTTGATTTTGGTAAGAGTCTAAACTTCGAATCATTAGTTGGGGTAAATGGATATTACTATTTTTCGTTTATCAATGTTTATATTGATGTATTTCTTAAAGCATTTCATTATGTCAAAAATAAGAACAAAATCCTTCTTTAGTGTCCTTTTGTTTTCCCCCATCAAATGAAGATATTTTTTCCTTCTTTTTGTTCATAGGGTGTAACGACACCTAGTCCAGCAATTCAGTCGCACAGAAGTAACAACTGGAAAAAGGCCCCCAAGAAAACGAAGATTGTTCAATCTGCATGGTGTGAAATTTGCAAGATCGATTGCAATAGCAAAGATGTTCTTGACCAGCATAAATTGGGAAAGAAGCACAAAAAGAATCTTGAAAAGTTAAAAGGACCTACTACAACTATACCTCCGCCTGCCGTTGCATCTGCTTGCGTGCCTTTGCCCGTCTCTAATGTAAACCCAATAAATAAACCAGTTATTGGACCAGAAGAGAACCCAAAAAAGGGTACAACTTCCAGTGCTGTGAAAGCACGTAAAAAAGCTGCACGTACTGAGAATCTGGAGACGAAAAGGAGAAAGGTTTTGGAAGGAGGAGCCGCAGCTGAAGCAGTGCGTTCGTGCAATATTTGCAATGTAGTTTGCAACAGTGAGACCGTGTTCAATTATCACATTGCTGGAAAAAGTCATGCTTCCATGGTCAAGAAGCACTTATCCATGGCAGGAGTTGCATCTACCATGTGAAGAGTTTGTTGTTTTGTAGAGATAATGAAACTGAAGTGTAAATTATTGTTTTGAATTTCTGCTTAGGTTTAGATCCTCTTGATGGATTTAAGTTAAACTACATTTGATGATACATAATTTACTACATTGATTTTGACATTTGTAACTTAAGTTTTGACATACAACATGTATATTGTTCCCAACTTGCTTATTGAAACGCTACCTGTCGCCATCTTTTGCCACTCTTCACCTAGGACAACAAGCGTCCTTCGGTATCCAACCTCAGCTCGAGTGACAAAATTTGACTTGTGCTAAGTTGGAGCCTATTAGAACATATCACAGGCATCCTCCTCCTCGGGAGAAAATCTGGGGATAACAAGCTTTTGAATTACAATTGGGATATTTTTTAACCAACGGTATTTACTTGAGGCAGTTTTTTCCGAAATTGTAATTGTCACATACTTATATCATTTTATTTTCGAGCTGATGTCAATTTACCTCCTTGTGAAATACATAATATTCAATTGTAGGTTTATGTATATATGAAAACCAGACCGACATTTTTGGTGTAGTACATATTTTAAATTTTTGGATACCGCAAAAAATCATATCATACCGTAGTTAGAAAAAAAAAATTAATAAATTATTTATTTACTAATTTATCCAAATATATTGAAGATTTATTACCTTCAAACATATAATTATAACAGATAGTTCATTATTATAATTAATTATATCTCAAAATAATTATACTCAAATAAACATACAATCGTGTTCGATTGAATTATTCATATAAAAATTCTTAAAAAGTAAAATTTATGAGTAAGTTATTTTGTCATAAAAAGAAATAGCATACAACAAATTAATTATCTGACAGTCTTTCTTACAAATAAGTTTGAGAATTGAGACCCAATCATTACGTCTAAAAATGTTCTTCTCCAGATTAACAGAAACAGAGGTGTAAATATAATTATACAACCAAGTTAGTAAAGTTAGATTATAATTTCCCATTGGAAAAATAAAATGGCAAACAAACATGTAAACCATTACCAGTCCTTTTTAGTACCATCAAATCCCATCCCAAACCACTCTACAAACATTGAAGAAAATGGCTTCACACCACCACCACCCTACCTACTCCACCCCCAATCCTACCTGTTATTGCCACTGTTTCTACACCCCATGCCACCAGAACCCTCCGCCGCCGCCGCCGCCGCCGCCACCAGATTTCCACCTCCACCTCAGCTGCACCCCCCTTATGTAAATCAACACCACCCTCTCGAAAACCGTTATTTCCAGGAAGAAAGACAAAATAACCCCACCATCT
This sequence comes from Penstemon davidsonii, assembly GCA_034814905.1. Classification (NCBI taxonomy): domain Eukaryota; kingdom Viridiplantae; phylum Streptophyta; class Magnoliopsida; order Lamiales; family Plantaginaceae; genus Penstemon; species Penstemon davidsonii. The sequence goes on from JAYDYQ010002688.1 coordinate 16,064,229, forward strand.
CCTCCCTCCTCCGCCGCATCTCCGCCCTCGAGTCGGCCCTCCTCCGCCGCTCCTCCTCCTCCCACTCTATCCGCGACGCCGCAGCACGAACCATCCAAACCCACTTCAGAGCCTTCCTTTTGCGCAGATCAAGAACCCTACGGCAGCTCAAAGAACTGGCTTCTATCAAATCAAGGCTCGGAATTATCAAATCCGAGGTTTCTGAGAATACCCATTTCAGTTATTACGCCATTTATCATAAAGCTTTGACCTTGCTTCTCAAACTTGACACCATTCAGGTAAAAACAGAGTCTTGCTTAAAACACTCCACATTTTCACTTTTTTTTTTAAAAAAATAGTTGATGTTATTAGGTTAATGTTGGAAGATCTGATGTGTTTTTCATTTCTTTGTGCTTGTACATTAAAGGGTGGTGATCCGATGATTAGAGATGGTAAAAAATCAATTAGCAAAGAATTGAATAATTTTTTGGATTTTATTGATGGGTTTTGTGAGAAGAGGAGGGGGCATTCAAGTGGAGCAAATGTGAGGTATGAAACGAATAGTGTGAAATCTAGGGACTCGAATCATGAAAGAAGAACTGGCAATTTGAAACGTGGGGGTTTGAAAAGAGTTAATGAGGAAAAAATGAGGGGTCTAGTTGAAAAAATTGATAAATTAGCTGAGGAGCTTGAGGATGAGGAAATCGAGGTAAATCATAAAGTCCCGGTAAATAGAACAGGGGGTTTGGTGAAGCAGCACATTGGTACTATTCGACCCAAAGCGAAGAAAAGTGTGAGCTTTGCAGAGAATGGGAAGGTCTATAGGTTGTTGAGAAGAAACTGTGAGCCGATTTTGGATGAAGATTGTGATGCAAGAGAAATCGAGGATGATCTTTGTAGAGAAGTCGAAGAAATTGGGGTATCTTCTAAAGAGGCTGAGGATGATGAAGAGGATGAAGATCAGTCGGAAAATGGAGGCTCTTTGTCCGAAAGTGACGGTGAAAAAGACTTGAAAAGTAATTCGAGAAGGAAGGTAACTTTGTAAGAAGGCACAATGAAAGCAGAACTGAGAACTTTGTATTCTCTGCTCCATTGCCTGTAAAGATGGAAACAAGAGCATAGTTGATTGATAAAAGGAAGAAAATGGCTCAATAACATTGCGAGTTTAGGAAAATTATGCCAATAAGCATTGACTTGTGCTTATTAGTTTGCCCCTTCTGTTGTAAGACCTGGAAGAAATAATTTGATGGCAAGTCTTCAAACTTTCACACCTTTTTTGGGTAATAATAATATTCATTTACATCCAATTTGATGATGGAGTGCAAACATTCATCTTTTACTATTTTCGGGTGCTTATTAGTTTCTATGGATGGTTATTTATTGAATGTTGTGTGTATTGCTAGATGCTAGATGCGCTTAATTGATAGTTTCTATAAAATATGGATTTGAGCTAATTGTATTGTAATTAAGCTTGCTTAATAAAATCACACTTTCTGCTCTCTTCCAAAATTTGACAATTAAGGTAATATTAGAGTTACTGTCACTGTTGATGACAATGGACTTAGATTGTTTGCTACAAATATCAAAATTAGATGTTCTGAATAAGCTGTGTAGAAAATTTCTTCAAGTAGATTTGTAGATTATTTTTGTTTCTGTTTTTTAAAAATCTGTGTAGAACAAACAACTAAAGTGCTAAAAACATAATGTGACATACATACATACAAAGGATCATTTCATTGCTTACATAAAAAAACTAAAGGAAAGAAACTATATGTATAATCCTTCTTAATTTGACAAATAAGGATATACAATTTGATCTATGTAGCCAGGTGGTTGGAATGCAATTTCGGTAAGTGGTTGTGGTTGTTGCAGTGTCGACTCCTCATGCTGCCCTTCGTATACTGAGTCTAAATAAGGATATGCAATATCATATATGTAGCCAGGGGGTTGGGATGCAAATTCAGTAAGTGGCTGTTGTTGTTGTGTCGACTCTGAGTCGAGATCGAAACTGGGCAAATCTTCAAACAAGTCCAACCCTTGCAAATACAAGTCTTCATTATCAAAACAAATATTATCAAAACAAATACCATCAAAATAATCATCATAATTCATCATTCTCTGCTTCTTATTATTGTTATCTAATTCTTTTTCCTCCACTTGTAGTGCCTCTGCAGCAGGTCTTTTCTGGCGCAAGGACTTGGACATCTCGTTTTCGCAAACCGGGTAATTCTCATGATGACTTGTACCCGAATTACAACTCAATGTTGATGAAGAAATCATCCCATTCCCATGTAAATTTTCTCTAGGAAACTGAACATTTGTGTAACTTGTGGTTATGTTGATTTTACACAACACAAGATCAGTTTCAGTAGTACTATTAATGCCATCCAAACAGTATTCATACATCACCCAATTATGGTTTTGATAATCACTCATGATACTACTACCAGTTGCTCTTTTCGACATCTGAAACGTAAGCATCCGAGAAGAGCCGATGATCTGTCCATCATGGAACCGTCTGATCTTTTTTGGACCCGTCTGACCTTCCCATGTACCGCACCCGGCTTTTCTTGTAACTCGGTTCAGTTTACCACTCCTGGTTAGTTTTGTGAAGACGTAGACCGTCTTCTTGGTGTTCTTGATCTGATCGTTTTCCCCCCAAGTCACTGTCGTTTGCCAATAAGAAGAAGAGTCTTGATTATTATTCTTGTAGTCGATGATGTCACCAAAGACGTCCCATGGTGCCGTATTCTGACCATAGATATTTCTCTCCAAAATACCGTTCCATGGCAATGCCATACCCATAACTTTGTTTAATAAGTAGGAATCGATGAGTTCCTCGTCTGTTGGATTGAACCAAAACCCGGGCGGCATTGCAGTAAGGTTACTACTCATCTCACGGTGATTTTGGTTGCTACTCATCATTAATTAATTAATTAATTCTCTTCGATCTTATTTTGGTTTTCTTTTCTTTTCTTTTCTTTTCTGTTCTTTGAGGAGTAATATTTTTCTGTAATTGATATTTATGCTATAAGAGTATTATAAGACAGTAAGTAGCTTTTGATTTTGTTAATGTTGCATTGCAAGAAGTACATAATAATAATATATATAGAGGCTAGAGGCCGTGGCTATGTATATATGCATTTGTGTAAGTGTGCGTTTATCAAAGAAATTTCCATGTATGAGATTCTTGATTCTTGAATCTTGAGATTCTTTTTATTATTTTCCTTAATTAAAATTGCGTAGTTGTACAAATCTGTTTCCATAAATAAGGAAACTATATTCAGAAACTTGGAAATCCGGTTAAATAATTAGTGTACCGTATTTACGCGTTTTTGGTTTTGTTTAGGAAACTAGAGTTTAGTTAAGGAAACAATGCTAATTTTTACATCTGGATGGAGGTATTAATTATCCCAATTTATATATGAAAAAATATATTGAAAAGTAGTTTATTTCTTTTTTTAATTTGTCACTTTTCTTACCTTCGTACGATTAGCCTTCGAAATTAGAAAGAAAAAAAAAGGAAATTGAAAGAAGTATTTTTAGTGAACTTTTATTCTGTTAATTTATAGTAGAAAAAGGAAAACATACTTCCGAGAATTTATTTGGTGACCGTTTAAACCCTAGTCACTCTTGGATCAGTGTATTACAAAGTTGTACTTTGAGTTTTGATTCCTATATTTTTTTTAAAATATTTTAAACTTTTGGTCCCATATTTTATAAAATTGCATTTTTAGCCAACATTTTAAAATATTATGCACTTTTGAACATATAATATAGCTTCATTTTAGTACTTGGCCTTATAAGATTGTATCAATTTATTTAGTTAAATTGATTTGTTTAACGATAAGAGTTCAACCTGATCTCGAGCGCATGGGAAAAATAAAAAATTAGTAGGGTCACTATATAACTAATAAATAAAAATTATAAAGTACAACTTAAATTTGAATAAAACTAATTAAATGAGTCAATTAGATATTGACTTATAACATATTTTGCATTTTTTACGCCGATTTACTATAAAAAGTGTTACACTTTTACATCATCAGAAACATTATCAACATCGTCCATTTGATTAATCGATGAAATTTAAAAAACTTCATATCAGCGTGACAAAACTCATGTCCAGTTTTAAAGCAAATATGTAAAGAGATTTTTTTTTTTAAAGTTTCTTCAAATTTGGAATGACATCAATACTTTTTTCGATTTAAAAATCTCCTTCCAACTTCCATAACATCTTTCACCTAAGGAATTAAAATATCACGAGAATTATTCACATAACAAAGACTCCAAACTCATTTTATGCAGGCTCATTCTATAAAGTTTGACTTGTTTCATAAAATTAACAATATCTTTTTGTCAATTAATTACCAAATTAATATAATTATTTTTTTAAAAACAAATACATAATTAAAATTTAAAAACTAATACAATGTGATTTTCAAATGACTCGAGTATGCAATTAGTAATAGCAAAAAAGTTTTCATACTTTATAGTTTCCATTTCATGAATAGCCCATGCCCATCTCTGTCTCATTCATTAAAACACCTCTTCTCCACAACCGCATCACAATGCGAGTCACTGTTGTACCGCTGCGCCACCACCACCAAATCCCTGCCCACTACCAAGAAGCTACACGCTCACACCATCACCTCAGGCCTTCTCTCCACCCACTTTCTCTCTCTACTGGCATCAGCATATGCTGTCTGTGGACATGTGACATATGCTTGCAAACTGTTCGATGAATTGCCTAAACGAACACTTGTTTCATACAAGGCCATGATTAGGATGTACACTGAAAATGGGTACCCGAAAAATGCACTCAAACTGTTTGTGGATATGCGCCAGTCGGATTGCTGCTCGGCGGATGAGTATACTTACCCTTTTGTAATTCGAGCTTGTGGGGATTTGGTGTTGCTTGAATTGGGCAGGGTGATTCATGGTTTGACGTTTAAGAGCGGGTTTATATCGCATGTTTTTATGGGGAATTCTTTGCTTGGTATGTATATGAAATGTGGGGATAGAGAGGGGGCTAGAAGAGTTTTTGGTGAAATGGAGGAGAAAACTGTGGTTTCTTGGAATACTATGATTAGTGGATACTTACGTAGTGGCAATGCTAAGGAGGCTTTGATGGTTTTTCGGAGAATGTTGGATAGTGAGGTGGAGATTGATTCTGCTACGATTCTCTCTGTTTTGCCTGCTTGTGGGAATTTAAAGGACTTGGAGGTGGGAAGGGAGGTTCATTTATTGTTAAAAGAGAAGGTTTTTGGGAAGAGATTGGCAGTTCAAAATGCTCTAGTTGATATGTACGTGAAGTGCGGAAGAATGGATGAAGCGCGTGGTGCTTTTGATGGGATGGTAGAGAGAGATGTTATTACTTGGACTACTATGATCCATGGGTACGTGTCAAATGGAGACGTTAGAGGAGCTTTGGATCTGTGTAAATTTATGCAAATTGAAGGTGTGAGGCCTAATGAAGTGACCTTGGCTTCACTTCTTGCAATGTGTGCCGATATACCCGATTTGAAGCTTGGAAAATGCTTACACGGGTGGGCAATCCGACAGAACATTGAATACGATGTCAATGTGGAAACTGCTCTGATAGATCTCTATGCCAAATGCGGTTCCTTAAGACTTAGCTTCAGAGTGTTTTCCAAGATTTCTAAGAAGAAAACCGTGCCTTGGAATGCAATTATTTCAGGCTGCGTTCATAATAAATTGGGCAGAGAAGCTATAGAACTATTCAAACAAATGCTAATGAAAGCATTGAAACTCGATGATGCAACTTGGAAGAGCATCCTTCCTGCATATGCTATTGAAGCAGATTTGCAGCAAGCAATGAATATACATTGTTACTTAATAAGATCAGGGTTTATTAAAAAACCTGAAATTGTCACAGGTTTAATAGATATATACTCGAAATGTGGAAGTCTACAATATGCTCACACACTCTTTAGTGATCTTTCTACAAAGAACAGGGACATTGTCTCATGGAGTGTGATAATAGCTGGTTATGGAAAACACGGAAATGGGAAAGTCGCTCTTTCTCTTTTCAATCAGATGGTTCAGTCGGAGGTTAAACCGAATGAAGTCACATTTACTTCTGCATTGCATGCTTGTGGGCACTCGGGATTGGTGGATGATGGGCTAAATTTGTTTAATTTCATGCAAAATAATTATCAAGAATGTCTACGAACCGATCATTATACTTGTATGGTTGATCTTCTTGGTCGTGCCGATAGACTTAACGAAGCTTATAATCTGATCAATACCATGCCCTTTGAACCGAGTCACGCTGTTTGGGGGGCATTACTCGGTGCCTGTGTAATACATGAAAACGTTGAACTCGGAGAGGTGGCTGCTAAGTGGTTGTTTGAGTTGGAACCAAACAATACGGGAAATTATGTATTAATGGGAAATATTTATTCGGCTGTTGGAAGATTTGACGATGCTGAGAAAATGAGACGCATGATGGATAATGTAGGATTGGTAAAAGCTCCTGCAAATAGTGTGATTGAAGTGAGGAACATTTGATGTCTGTCTCTGATTGCACGAGTTCTCGCTCATGGTCAAATGACTCGATCCTAATGACATATCTAGATTACATGTGATCATGGAGATTTGCTCGTCTATTGACGTAAATACCCCCTCCTTGACAGTAGGGACGAGACGAGAGGGTGCTCTGCATCAATATCCCGATAATCTGGACACCCGGGCATTAGATAGGTTTATCTATCAAGTCGAATGCAGTATAAGTATAGATACATTTAATTGCCATACAATTTGCCAGTGGTTTAGACTTTAGACAGAACTTGTACTTTTATTTTAGCTTGATTGTTAAAACGAATCAAGCTTGAACTAGTTTTAGTCGAGTTTTTGTTTTTAGATATATATTGTCAATATTTGTTTGCAAATTTTTCATTTTTTTAATATGTGTCGGCAATAGAAGAAATTAAAAGCAACTTTTACTTTGGTTCTAGCTTTCAGGTGTTTTTAAAGATTTTTTCCTGAAGAAGAAACTGAGGCTGATTGTCTTAGACTGAAAATTATATTTTATAAATTTTGCAAACAAGTCCTTTGGTTTATTGTGTCAACAAATATTATTTAATCTTCCCGAATATTATTTTGTCGATTGAATTTAAATACTCATAATTTAGTTTAATTTTCTGTTAAGTGTCAAAATTTGAAATGACTAGTCCAGTCTCTCTAAATTCTCAAGTCAAACTTTTTCTTCAATCGATGTACGTACATTGTACCAACACGGTTTGACCTAAGAAAATATTTCTGATATAGGAGTATATATGTAATTAATGTTTAGGATTATAATTACTGATGCATAATTATTAGAGAAAGGTACTGTGGTATTATTGAAAATTAAAAAAAAGGAAAGTCATTACAGATCGTAAACAATAGGCCAATTAAAAAAAGAAAAATATTTTCTCTCTCTACATTCATTCTTCCGACTTCCGATCCAGAGAGAGAAAGTCAATCATCAGCCATTAATCTGCACAAAGCGGCAAAGCTTAGAGAGAGAGAGAGAGAGAGAACATATTGCCTGATTGATTTGATGTGATGATTTAATTGACGCATTAACCTCATTTGCATTCATTCATTTGATTTGCAGACAGCTATATTACGCAATAGAGGCAGGAATCGGGGGGAAATTATATTGGAAACCCTAGGGTTTCGTGGATTGGGCTGGTGTTATTCTGAATAAGAATTTCAAATGCGGCGGCGTTCACCGCTGGGGAAGAAATCAGGATCATTGAATAGCTTTAGTGGCGGATCTGATGGTGAGGAGGGCATTGTCATTTTCGAAGAATTATTTGGACCGGGCCTTTTGGAAGAGTGGTAGAATAGATTATATCAATAGCAACGAAGGATTAGGTGGCGAATTATTGAATTGTAGGAGGGTTAAAGGGGGAAATAGGAGGTTAGTGGGCGAGGAGAGGTGTGGCGGAGGAAGATGCAGCTGCACTTCTCACCTAGCATGAGAAGTATAACGATATCATCGAGCAGCAGTGGAGGAAATGGTAATGGAGGAGGCGGAGATTTGATGAAGATCAAGGTTGCACCTCGCCACATTTCATACCGAACGCTCTTCCACACCATTCTGATTCTTGCGTTTTTGTTGCCGTTTGTGTTCATTCTCACCGCAGTAGTCACCCTTGAAGGTGCCAACAAGTGCTCCTCCATCGGTATTTCCTCACATTTTTCTTTTCCACTCAATCATTGATTCATGAGCTGTTTTTGCGATCATAAATTTTGGTGAAGTTTGTTTTGTATAGACTGAGATTGCTGTAGGAAGTTGGTTTGTTTCTGAATTTTGAAGCTTTGTAGATCTTGTGGGATCTGAATTGTTATTTGGTGCTGTGGATTCTATCCGGTTTATAATAGATAAACTGATATAACTGCATGGGAACTACATATTGATGTGACAAGATTCTCAAGATGAATCAATCAGGAAATGTTTAGTTGCTGATTTTGTTCAGCAGCTTTCCCCGCTAAAGAGTGGTTCTAGAGTTTTGGTTCTCTTTGTTTGGAAGATTTTGGAAATAAGTTTTATTTAGGATTAACTGTTTGTTATGTTCTAGAGCATCTGTGGTGTGGTATCCCAATTTTAGTAGTTTTTGGTTCTTTCGATTGCTATGTGGCAAGTCACTATATTATTCAAGACTAAGTCTATGATCTAAATTGTGTTAAATCTGGAAAGTTAACATATTTAAATGTTTTGTTTTAACGAGCTGATCGTTTATGCACTTTCCTGTTCCAACTTAAGCATGTTACGTATTTGCCATGTATTAATTACAGCAGTACCAGGGCGGAACAGACACGTGTAGAAAAAAAATTCTCTTGGCTCTTTACTTTGCAGCTTTTATTACAATAGGCGAAACCAAGGAATTAAAAACTTTGGAACTGCATTACAAAATTTCAAGTGTAAATGTTAGGTGTTCCCCAACAAAAATATTTTTTGTCCCACCCCAATTGAAGGCCATTTCCGCAAGTCTACTTTAATTCTCCTTAAAGTGCCTTTGCATTCTTTCTTGAAACTGCCGCCACTCTCTCTAGACTCCTAGGGCTATTATGGAAAAGTTCTGGCTGGGTTTCGTTCCGGTTTAGGGAATTCGGCGAATTTTTTGAAACTCGATTTGGACAATGGTTTCAACGGAATATTAAAATGATAAAATATTAATGAAATAATAGTTACTGGATTTGAAACTTTGACATATTATTTGGATTGAGATTTGGGTGTTGGGGTTTGGGGGAGAAAAGTAGATGACAGATGTCAAAACAATAACGTTATAGGCCTTAAGTAGGTGTGGGTAGGTATCGATCTGTAACAAAAACCTGGGATTTGGGCTGAGACCTGCCAAAACCCATCCCCAAATGGGGTTTGGCCCAGTTTGGGTGAGTCCAGACTGGACCAAACCATTACCAAATTAGGCCCTAGTATTTGTTTAGATTTGAGATTTTAATTTTTTTTATTGTTCTCTTGCTTTTCAAACTCTTATTGTTAGAATTAACTGGATTCCTCTCTCTCCATGTATACTGTAACTCGAACTATTAACCCACTTCTGTGGTTCTGTTTTTGCTATTATCTCGAGACATATTGTAACTCATTAGACTGTTAAATGTGAGTGAAAATAATTTAAAAGTGATTGATGGGTTGCATAGATTTAGTCGTGAGTATTGTTTTATAACCCAACTGCGTTATGGTTTTCCTCTTTTTTCATCTAAATGTTTAAGTTATATATCCAACTTATAGAATTTATTAATTCATTTTTCAATTGTGTTCTTATATTTACTTTCCCTTCAGATTGTTTAGGACGACGGTTGGGGCCCAAGCTTCTGGGTAGAAGTGATGATTCTGGGGTAAATTTATCTTAGTATTTTCTTTGATATATTACTTGTGGTGATTTGATTATATTATATCTAGTTTATGGATTTAATTGTTTATACCTGTTGTCCATTTTAAATTCAATGCTTAATCTTTGCAATTGTTGTTCTTATGGCAGAGGCTGGTCAAGGACTTTGTTAAGATCCTGAATCACGTGAACTCTGAGAAAGTCCCTGATGGTCTGAAGCTCCCAGATTCTTTTAGTCAACTTGTTTCTGAAATGAAAAACAACAAATACAGTTCAAAGGAGTTTGCTTTGATTTTGAAAGGAATGGTATGGTCCCTAACCTCTCTCTTTATATACTGCTGTACTTTTTCCACTGAGCTTGCATACGTTTTTCCTTTTTCACTCCTTTGTGGATTGTGAGAGTTTTTTCACTCCATCTGCTAACCTCAGAGTTGATCTGGCATGGTATACTAAACTTTTCTTAAACAAATTATAGGACTCAAGTCTGATGTATTATGACAAAATATTTAAGTAATCGTGTTGTACAATTCATCAGTTAATCAAACTTATTAAAATTTTGAGAGGGTAATAATAACGAGTTCCACAGTTTTGAACTAAGATTATTCTTTGGGGCATGCAGAAAATTGATTATGACTAAGGACATAACTAACCAAATATAAGCTGACATCATTTTACCTCCAATATGCAACAGTTTCTTCATGTCTATGGAATATACCATACATTTACATTACCATTTAACTACTGAACTATTTAGTTTTCTGTTCACCATCCACCCACACTCATGTTATTGAGATAACTCTAGACATTGTATGTCCAGGGTTAAGTGTACAACCTGTTAGATTTTTATAGCCAGCTTTGTCTAAGAAGTAAATTCTTTTAGTTTGACAATTCATCGCTTTGCCTAACAGATGGAGAGATCTGAAAGGGAGATCAGGGCGTCCAAGTTCGCGGAGTTAATGAATAAACATTTTGCCGCCAGTGCAATTCCCAAAGGCATTCACTGCCTTTCACTGAGATTGACTGATGAATATTCCTCCAATGCCCATGCACGCAGGCAGTTACCTTCTCCAGAGTTGCTTCCTTTACTTTCTGACAACTCGCATCATCACTTTGTGGTGTCAACAGACAACATTCTGGCTGCTGCAGTTGTTGTCACATCGGCCATTACGTCATCTCTACACCCCGAAAAGATTGTTTTCCATGTCATAACTGACAAGAAAACTTATGCAGGCATGCATTCATGGTTTGCCCTAAATTCTGTGTCTCCTGCTATTGTTGAAGTAAAAGGTATTCACCAATTTGATTGGTTAACAAGAGAGAATGTCCCAGTTCTTGAAGCAGTGGAAAATCACAATGTGATACGAAATTACTACCATGGAAATCATATTACTGGAGCCAATCTTAGTGATACCACCCCACGGACATTTGCTTCAAAATTACAAGCTAGAAGTCCGAAGTATATCTCACTACTCAACCATCTTCGTATATATCTTCCAGAGGTAAGCAGTTCAATTGAAGATAACAAGTTAACAACTTCAATATGGTGTCACTTTTGCGTTTGTAATACAAATTAATCTTGATAGTTGAGTGTGGTCTGCTATGCAACTAACGAAAGCAAGTTACTAGATATACCATCCAACAACCTGGAATATAATTTCGTTTTCAGCCCTTATTTGTTGAATACGGCAGGATAAATTTAGATAGTGTATGGGAAGCATTATATCCAATGGACAGCCCATCAATGGCTTGGGGGAAAAAATAACACGAAAACATATTGCAGCCAAATAACATAGTAACCCAACTTTTGCATATAGCTAATTTGCCACTTTTCACGAATCTATGACCTCTTGATATCCTTGTATGTTTCAGTCAAGTTAATGCTTCAAAAAATTTTATTTTCAGATTTTCCACCAAGGTTTAAGTCGATAAATGTATTTATTAATTTGCTTCAGTTCATCATTCTTGCTTATCATTCTTGCTTTATATCTTTTTCATTTCCTAGTTCTTAAGAGCTTTTTCCTGTAAAAATTGAGGTTCAAATTGTAGTGGATAAGACCTCAAATAATTCTACGACGCTCTCGCTTTTGTCTGAGTGAGTAGGAGTTCTCTTGGAAATTCAGGCATATAGTTGCCTCATTCGACCTATCAGCTTGTTTGTCATTAATACTATCGTTTTTGTCTAGCAATCTCTTTTATTTCCTTTAACTAGTCTTTCTAGGACAGAATAATAGCTTGTTGTGTTTTCCAGCTATTCCCGAACCTGGATAAGGTGGTTTTCTTAGATGATGATGTTGTAGTTCAACGTGATTTGTCTCCTCTCTGGGAAATTGATCTTAATGGAAAAATTAACGGAGCTGTTGAAACTTGTAAAGGCGAAGACGAGTGGGTTATGTCTAAGAGATTTAGGAACTATTTCAACTTCTCTCATCCGCATATAGCAAAGAATCTAAATCCTGATGAATGTGCATGGGCTTACGGGATGAATATTTTTGATTTGCAAGCATGGAGAAAGACAGATATCAGAGATACTTACCACTCCTGGCTTAAGGAGGTATATAAATATTTCCTTCCAACACGTTTTAAACTTTTAGCAGTCACTTTTCTTTTCAACTATTTATGTGAACTTTGACATAAAGGGGATTTATTTGTACAAAAGTTGAGCATCTTTTGCTGCAAGAGATTAAGATCCAATACTCCTTTGAAATTTAGTCTCATTTTTGCGACTGTTGTGAATATAAATCTCTTTTTTACATGGGGATTGGATTGGGAGTCAGGTCTTTGTTTTTGTTTTAGCTTGGTACTCTGCATTGCACAACTTTGACGTAGTTCCACTAAATTTAGTTTGTCCTTGTCGAATCACAATTATAATTTGTCTGCCTATAGCCCTTACATCCGCATCAAATGATTACTTTTTATATTATGCTTTTGCCTCTCAAAAAATATGTTTGTTACCGCAGAATCTGAAGTCAAACCTGACATTGTGGAAACTTGGAACTCTTCCTCCTGCTTTGATTGCATTTAAGGGTCACATTCACCCAATTGAACCTTCCTGGCACATGCTTGGCTTGGGGTATCAGAATAAAACCAAGCTTGAAAACGTGAAAAAGGCTGCAGTGATTCATTACAACGGCCAGTCGAAACCATGGTTAGATATTGGTTTTGAGCATCTCCGCCCATTTTGGACCAAGTATGTTAACTACTCAAATGAGTTTGTAAGAAATTGTCACATCTTGGAGTAGTAATCGACCAACAGACATGTACCAGTAAAAATACAGGACAAACAATGGAAGCATTATAAATTATACTTAAATTCTCTTTGAAAGGTATACAAGTTTGTCAATATTAAGTTGAGCTAGAATGAGAGAATCTCAAAACTTGTTCACGTTGGTGATAACGATGTCTTAATTTTCTGCTGGTGCCCCATTCTCGAAGAAGAGGACTTGTATTGATCGCTAGGGTGGGCATGAAATTTGTTCTCTCATCAGTCTGTAAAGTAGAAATTGATCATCTATTTTTTGGTTGGACCAAGTACATTATTTTTCACCTACATGTTCGGGTCTGGACATGGTGCATAAAGGGACAGAGCTATATTGAAGGACAGAGCTCCATTGGCCATAGATATGTTTACTTTTTTGTTTTTTTATTCAGATTTTTTCGAAATTCTCTTCTTATTTTATTTTCATCTTGCTGATACTATGAATATATTTGTAGCGCTCTGGTTGCTAGGTCGTCTGAGATTATTACAGTGACCTGGTTGAGTTAGGGAAGAACATAGCTTATGGTATTTTTTTTTCATTTTTTTCTGTATTATTCGTGTGAAACATTTTAGATGTGTAGTTATATTCTTTCAGCAAATTTTACAATTTGATATCAGTTTCTACTGCTTAAATCTTATGCTTTGTGGCCCGGAATGTGATTATTTTCTTCACAAAGGGTTGTTCTTGTTATAGTGTTGATCCAGATGGCCAAATGAAGACCATTAAAAGTTAAGAATTTGTTTTTATATATTCTTATTAACTTATATAGTTGGCCGTCTAATAGGTAAAATGGCTCGTCTCTTTGCCTTTTTCTGAAGATTCTATTCTGGTTACTATTTTAATTAAATGATTATCCACCAACATAGGTTGATATAATAGTGGCAGATATTTTGCTTGTATTCCCATATCCTAAATGATACTATATTATGTCGGCAATTGTTTCAATAAAACATGTATTGCCGTACAGGTGGCTAATATATTTCAGTCATTGTTTATCATAAGCTCCTCTCTCCTAATAAGAAAAAGGAAATATTGTTTACTGGCAAAATTTTAAGTAGTTAACATCTAAGTATTTCAGATTAAAAGTAACTAAATTTATTGTTTAAATTAAGAAAATTTAAACATGAAATCGAAAAGGTGAGAATGAAAAGATATTAGAAAATGTCAATGACTGTAGCCTACTAACAAAGTTGGGCCACTAGGACCTCTAGGTTCAAGAGTTTAATTTCCGCTAGTGTGAATTTTAATTTTATTATTAGTTTTATTGTAATTTATTCTTGTACTTTAACATGATTAGATTGATTATAATGTAATGATGATAAAAGAATATATTAGAGCTTTCAATTTGATTTGACTAACCCATCCAAAATTCGAAGCAAAACAAAATCAATCTTGCATCTACTTTTTTTTAGTGAAATCATAATCATTAAATCTATTCGATTACAATCAGATTACGAAGAAAATCAACTATCAAAATATTAAAATTAAACTTGAAAAGAAACGCATATTAATAAAAATCGAATTCAACACCTTTTTATTCTGGTGCTTCGTTTTTATCACTCGACTATTGCCTCATTGACGACTTTGCATATAATTTTCAGTTCCCAGTTATTCAAACAAATAGTGCACGACACTAAAAATCTAATCTATGTAAAGAAAGATATGCACGCGACTATAGTTGTAAATTTAAATAACGCCGTCTTCTGTCGGTGATCCTAACTACTTGGCCTTATTTCCTTTTTAGTTTCAATTTGCTAATACTAATAGTAATACAATCCAGATATTATTTCTCTTATTAATATTGGTGGGCTTGAAATATCTAAGCTGCCGTGAAATAATTGATTGATGAATTGAAGACCGTATACTTTTTCAATATGCATATACTATGACGATTGGCAAGTTGGCATACAACATAATAGTGACACCATTTTATATAAAAAAAAATGTTGGATTTATAGTTGCTCAATTCATTCAAAATAGAACGAGAAAGTGATCTTATATATATGGAAAAGATTGCTCTTTAAAACTTTTGATTTTATGTTGTTTTAAATCATTTCACAAATCACTTATATTTGTCTTCGAATAACATTGGTAAGAATTTTTTTTATACAAAATGATACTGACAGACAAACTGTTATATTTGATAATCATTTAATGTTAAGGATGTTCAAAATGGACCGAATATGAAAACAATTATGTCATACTTCGTTTATTAATTAAATAGGTGTGATATGCTTTTGGAAAATTGATCAATATGTATATTTACTTAATTTTGCAATTAGGTAAGTACATTACATAAGAATATGACTATATTTTCATTATATACTAGTATGACTACAGTTTTCCGAAAGAAAATCAAGAAAGCTATTTTTGGTTTTCGAATTAGTGAGAACAATTTTTTTCATTTTATTGGTAACTTATATTATCATAATTTAATCAGAATATAAATTGATTGCACTAACAAATCAAAATAGCTAAAGAAAAAAAGAATTGAAGTTAGAAGTAATTATCAGAACTAATTTAATTACTGCGGTTAAAACTCTATAGCAGTAACTATTAAGATTTGACTATTAAGATATCCACAAAACTCCATTACGGAAGACTTTGAAAACTCCGAAACAGCCTGGTCGCATTTCCCTTCTTTGATTTTGTCTGACTGACCTTCATTTAGTAATTAAATTAATTAATGATCTGCTTTTTATTACTACTACTTCATTTCACGCCTTAGCCGTTTCCACTACTTTGTTTTTTCTTCTTCTTCCTCTTTCTATATAGCTTCAAAAGGGAAAAGAAGAGGAAGAGGAACCCAGATCAAGTAAGTATTTTCCCACAAGATTTTCTATCCTATTATGATGTGGGTTTGACTTTTTCATTGATTTTGATGTGAAAAGAAGATTTGGGTGAAAAAGCTGATAAAAAAAAATTGAATCTTGAGGCTTTTTTGGGAGAAGGGAATAATTTTTAAGATTCTACTGTCACTCTCTTCTTTTTATGGTTCGAGTTTCATTTAACTTTTTGTATTTATATATCGGTATATTTTTGGATTGGTCCAAGCTTTTGTTCTTATTCCTTGTTGAGCATGATTGGAAAAGAATTAATTTGCTGGAGTATAATTTTTATCTATGCATATATTTACGTATAGGTGTAACAGTTTAAATCTTGTAAAAATATTTCAGATTACACAGAAAAGAAGATATGGATGGCTGTTGTGAATCAAGATGAAGGGCAATTTTTTTTAGTTGAATGGCTTCTTAGATTTGAGTTAGAATTAGTTAAGTGGGATTGAAAGTAATTGCTTTGTGGAAGACCCAAGATAAGATCTTGGTGTTTTATTGAACTGAGTTGTTGAATTAGTTAAGGATGTCTGGAGCACAAGATCAGCTGGAGATCAAGTTTAGATTGATTGATGGAACGGATATCGGCCCGAGAAATTTTCCTGTGGCCACAAGTGTCTCAACCTTGAAGGAGAATATCATAGCTCAATGGCCCAAAGGTTAATTTCCTTTTTATCGATTGTATATGTACGAAATATGTCTTTATGATTTACTTCGAAGCTGATGTAGTATTCTAATTTCGAAGTTGATGTAGTTGTTGGCTATAAGTAGTTTAGTAGGATCAAAGATTTGAGTATGTAATCTATTACTGCTTTGCTTTAAGAATTCAAGACCTAAGAACCGTTGTAATTATCCTACTTCTTAAATTCACTTAAGCTAAACTATACACAATACTGCACGCCTCTCGTTGCTTTTCAACCTTCTTGATCTCTCTGGTTAAGCTACAAATGGACGGAAGAAAATCTGAGTTGTCGTTCTTTTCTTTCAGATATTTTATTTTGTTTTTTGCATTTTGAAATTTTCACGTGTGCTTTTATCTGATAATAATGAGGAAAGGTTGTGTTGCATCGACCAGGCAGTGTTTCTTGTCAGGAAACTGAGTTTGATCCCTAGGCGTATGAATTTAGATAGAGGTACATGGATATATCTTTCCTACTTAGGATGCCCAAAGATGTTTATGATTAGCTGAGATTTTTTATTGGAGTGTTTGTTGGAGATTAATGCTCCTCTCCCCCATCCCTATTTGTACATGTTCCGTTCCATTTAATGCTCGACATTCCTAGTTCCCCGTTTCTTCCTATATCCCGGCGGCTACTTCAATACATGCCAATTCCACTTGCTCCCTTTGGATCTCGCGTGGGTCCTTCCTTCACCCCTATTGGCGGTGTTATTACCTCTTTACCCTTACACGCTTGTTCCTTCTGTCTTTCATGGGACCGCCTTTCGTTATTACACTAGGCAATATCACAACCTCTCATCAAATAGGTCTTAAACTTTTTAATTGCACGAGAAGGCTTCCACCTTCACACCCAAACAAAGAAAGAAAAGAACAAAAGAAACCCAAAATATGATTCTAACACGGCGTCAAGTTAAATCAAGTAAATTGGTAACTTAGTCCAAAGTCTAATATTTTCTTGTATTTAATGATGTTATCTCTAGTGATGCTGCTACCTATTCTATATCTTTACACATCCTTATCTACTTGTTTTGAACAGAGAAAGAGAATGGTCCACGTACGGTGAAAGACATCAAGTTAATTAGTGCAGGAAGAATATTAGAGAACAACAAAACTGTAGCCGAATGTAAGAGCACGTTATGTGATATTCCAGGAGGAGTCACAACCATGCATGTTGTAGTTCAACCACCACCCTTAGAAAAAGGTACAATCGAAACTTTGCCCCCCTCTTTTGGCCTTTCTTCTTCCGTTTATTTTTCCCTCAACATCACTAAAGCGAGATAATCGTTGCACATGGAACAGAGAAAAAACTGGCGGGTGATCCTAAGCAGAGTAAATGTGTCTGTGTAATATTATGAGAAGCATCTCCGGCAGCCAGATGTCCGTATTTGGCAGGTTGGTAGGTCCCGGTTCTTGAAAATTATTGGAATTGATGTGAGTTTGAAAAATTAAATTAAATTTTCTTTTTTCCGATTTTGTGCAGATGAAGTTGCTGGGGTTGGTAAAGTCGCGAAAACTGGTATTTTTACGCAAAGCAAGTGGACATAATATAGTATCTTGGTTCAAGTTCACATGTTCATATGTCGTTGTTTTCGCATCCATAAAAGCATCACATTTTACTTATATATTTGTTTTCAGATTATGTTGTTATATTCATGACCTTTTATTCAACTGAAAATATATTATATCTTTTCTGGATTTGGAACACATCATCTGAAAATAGGTGAATGGTTTATTTGGATTTTGGTTTGTTGGGAGATGAATGAATGTTGATATTCTCATTGGAAAACACAAGAGAAGGCCATTGTTTGTTTGAATTATTATATTGTTCATTTTTCAGATTTTATTCCATATATGAAAGCATGATTGTTTGCCTTTTTCTTAATTTCTTGGGAGGGTGGGAAATAAATACTCCTATTATTATTATTATTAATGAAAAGAAAGGAACCAGGGAAATTAAAGTAAGTAGTATTTGTGTTGATTACATCTTAAGCAAATTTATTTATTGCCTTTACACCCTGTAAGCAACTGCTTCTTCATTCAAGGAACCGACATTTAAGGTAGAGTGTACCTTCAACTTTCAATTCTACGACATTTTTTTCCCCCTCCTTTCAAGACGATTGGACACATTAAGTGGGTATCTCTCCTAACAGTGATTCGAACTTGAATAAATATTTTGCAAAGATGCAGATCGAACTTCAGACAATTATTAAAGTCTAATCACTAAAATAATTCCAACACATTTGAAAATTTGTGGAACAACACCATGCCTGCATAACTCAAATTCAAATGCAAATATTCAATAAATGCCGATTTGTTATACATTACAATATTAATTTGGGATTATTGCATTTTTTGGCATTTGAATATAGAAAAAAGGTGCTCGTGTTTGAATTAATTCAAGTTTCAAAATCAAGTTCCCCGGTTAATCATGAAAAATACCCACACTTCCATCGAGCGAAATATATTATCGTATGAAGTGAAAAATGATTTTGACTAATTAACACGAGGTTTTTTGTTAAAAAAAAATAATATACAGGCCTTTTGTCAATTAGGTAAAACATAGGGAATGTATTTTGCAATTTTACTCTTTTTTTTTTTTTTATCGTAATCTTCACTCACGTGTAACCCAAGCAAAGCGAAATCCGTTCCTCTCGCTTTGACTGTAGACTGTAGACTGTAGACTGTAGTGGAACACTCTATTTTATCTTCACGTAAATAAATCATTCATTCATATATAGTTATAGTTTCTCCTAGAACGTCCTAGAGAAATTCACTACTCTTTTATAGAACACTCCTTCCTTCAAAATTTAATTCGAAAAATAATACCCACTACACCAGCAGATAACATATAGGCTATAGCTATTCATTCCCCTTTTTGAAATCGAATTGCATTTCATGGCTGCTACGGCGTCGTTTGGCGCTGCTCAACTTACTGTCCCGTCGTCGGATTGTTCCAATAGAACCGCCTTCTTTTCTCGCCCACCTGTTTCCGTCAACTTTGGAGCTCTCAAAACCCTCCATTCAGTTAAATTAAAGACTAAAGATGCGATTTCTACCCACAAATTAAGCAGGAATTCACGATTCGTTGTCCGTTGCGACGCTTCCACCGCTGGCAGGGTAAGGATTTTTTTTATTTTTTTTTTTGGTTTGGTGAGTTGAATTTGGGTGTTTACGTAATATTGTGTTTGTTGTTTCGGAATCTATAGATTACGCAGGCGGAGTTTACGGAAATGGCGTGGCAGGCAATTGTGTCGTCACCGGAAGTGGCGAAGGAGAACAAGCATCAGATAGTGGAGACAGAGCATTTGATGAAGGCTCTGTTGGAGCAGAAGAATGGGCTTGCTCGTCGGATATTCTCCAAAGCCAATGTCGATAATACTCGACTTCTTGAAGCTACTGATAAGTACATACAACGCCAGCCCAAGGTAAATTAATTGTTTCAGTATGACATTTACTTCTGTTTATTAAATTGGAATTGCAGATGTTGTTCTATATCTATAGCACAATGAGATTTGATTGTTTCGATATTCTTTCAGATGAATCATGTGTTTAATGAATGAGAAGTTCATTTGGTTTATATTTACTGCTAAAGTTAAAAGTCAATGTTATGCTTCTAGATTTATGTTCTGAGCCTGTTGGTGTGAGATTTATGGTATGAAAAAGTTACTTATGAGTTCCGTTCTAAATGGGAATTTGTATATAAGATCTAATTTTCTGAACTTTCGAGGTTGGAGTACTACAATACATGAGCTTGCATTAGGTCTGTCTTGGAATATTTGGTTGATAAACTAGGAAGTGGCTTATGATAATTTGCATGTGGTTCTTGGGAATGTGCTAGGTTCTTGGTGATTCGGCTGGGTCAATGCTAGGACGAGATCTAGAAGGCCTAATACAGCGAGCCAGGGAGTTTAAGAAAGAGTTTGGTGATTCATTTGTGTCAGTGGAGCATTTAGTTCTTGGTTTTGCTCAAGATAATCGGTTTGGTAAGCAGTTATTCAAGGACTTCCAACTTTCCGAGAAAACTCTGAAAGAAGCCGTTCAGGCCATAAGGGGTCGTCAAACAGTTATTGACCAAGGTAATGACTGATTCCTCTCTTTTGGCTGATATAATTTCCACCTTTCTCTATGTTATGTGTGGAGTTTATGCTAGTCATGTTTACGCTAGATGTATCTACTAGCAAATCTTATCTATATGGTTCTTTACAGATCCTGAAGGAAAGTATGAAGCACTGGAGAAGTATGGAAAAGATCTAACAGCCATGGCGAAATCAGGAAAGTTGGACCCTGTTATAGGAAGAGATGATGAAATACGCAGATGCATCCAGATTCTCTCAAGGAGAACCAAGAACAACCCTGTTTTAATTGGTGAGCCAGGTGTTGGAAAAACTGCAATTTCTGAAGGGTAAGCTCCATTTCAAGCTGGTGTTGCTTCTAATGGAATCAAAATTGCTATTTGTTTAAATTATTTCAGTTTCTTAGCTAGAATGTTACCATGTATGCAGGCTGGCCCAGAGAATTGTGCAAGGAGATGTTCCTCAAGCTTTGATGAATCGCAGGGTGAGTGTTTAATAAACTTGAACTTTCCATAAGCAACGTGCTAACACATGTTCTGTGTCTCTCGGCCGCATGTGAATTTCTTATTTTCCATTGTGAGTGAAGTACTTAATGTTGAACCAATCTCCTTTTCGAGTGCAGTTGATATCTCTTGACATGGGAGCTCTCATTGCTGGTGCAAAGTACCGTGGAGAATTCGAAGATAGACTAAAGGCTGTTCTTAAGGAAGTAACTGATTCTGATGGCCAGATAATCCTTTTTATTGATGAAATTCATACAGTAGTTGGTGCAGGTAATGCTTTCCGTTGATTAACAAGACATTGATAATTGTTTCTTCTGTGGACTATAATCATTTCCAAACCTTCGCGACACTGCTTCATGGTTTTCGTGTATTGCAGGTGCCACAAATGGCGCAATGGATGCTGGAAATCTTTTGAAGCCCATGCTTGGTCGTGGAGAGCTCAGGTGCATTGGTGCTACCACATTAGATGAGTACCGTAAATACATTGAAAAAGATCCGGCCTTGGAACGCCGCTTCCAGCAAGTTTATGTTGACCAACCTACAGTTGAAGACACAATTTCTATTCTCCGTGGATTGCGTGAGCGATATGAGCTACACCATGGAGTCCGTATTTCAGACGGTGCCCTCGTTGAAGCTGCAATTTTGTCAGATCGTTATATCAGTGGGCGTTTCCTTCCTGACAAAGGTAAGAAACTCGATATAGTAGTCTACAAAAAAATTCTTTGAAATATAGAATGACTTATTCAGAAATAATTCAAAGCTCATCCTCTCCATATACTCTGATATTTCGAGATTTTTCTTATTTTCACTTAATTCAAGTTGTATACATTTGTAAGCATGACACTTCAATATACAAGTGTTATGAATATAATTTTACTGCATGTCAAGTGTAATGTGTTCAAACCACTTGTATTGTTGGAAACAATGCTTCATTGGTGGAACAAAAGGTATAATTTTGAGTCTTTTGACCGTACCAAACATGAGTGTAAAGATGGATTGAGTTACTATTATAAGGTTTATATATTGAATGCTACCTCTTACTACAAAGACTATCAGAAAATAATAACAAAAGTCAATGCATCATTAAATTTAATTATTCCATATTGCAGCTATTGACCTCGTAGATGAAGCAGCTGCCAAATTGAAAATGGAGATCACCTCAAAACCAACAGCTCTTGATGAAATTAACCGTGCGGTCTTGAAACTTGAGATGGAAAGGCTATCTCTAACAAATGATACTGACAAAGCCTCAAAAGATAGGTTAAGTCGCCTAGAAGCTGAGCTGTCTCTCTTGAAGCAGAGACAAGCTGAGCTGAATGAGCAGTGGGAACATGAAAGAACTGTCATGACACGCATACAGTCCATTAAGGAAGAGGTATGTGCTCATATCTTGGTACACTTGCCGTAAAAATCGAATACCCCCCTTTGCACGAGTCTATTGGATAATATTGAAGACTTCATTTTGGGTTCTAACTATTTTTTTATTTTTTTATTATCAGATTGACAGGGTAAATCTGGAGATCCAGCAGGCAGAGCGGGAGTATGATCTCAATCGTGCAGCTGAACTGAAATACGGAAGCTTAAATTCTCTACAGCGTCAACTTGTAACTGCAGAGAAGGAACTGGATGATTATATGAAATCTGGAAAGTCCATGCTTAGAGAAGAAGTTACCGGAAACGATATTGCCGAGATCGTTAGTAAATGGACAGGAATTCCTGTCTCCAAACTACAACAATCAGAGAGAGACAAGCTCTTACATTTGGAGGAAGTGCTACATAACCGCGTCATAGGTCAGGATCCTGCCGTAAAATCTGTAGCCGAGGCTATTCAAAGATCGAGGGCCGGCCTCTCCGATCCTCATCGACCGATTGCTAGCTTTATGTTCATGGGTCCTACCGGAGTCGGGAAAACAGAGCTCGCAAAGGCTCTCGCTTCCTACATGTTCAACACTGAAGAAGCTCTTGTGAGAATTGATATGAGCGAGTACATGGAAAAGCATGCAGTCTCACGGTTGATTGGAGCACCTCCTGGCTATGTTGGATACGAAGAAGGCGGGCAGCTAACAGAGACAGTTCGCAGGAGGCCATATGCCGTTATTTTGTTTGATGAGATAGAAAAGGCTCATTCTGATGTGTTCAACGTGTTCCTTCAAATTCTCGATGATGGTAGAGTAACCGACTCACAAGGGCGAACAGTGAGTTTCACCAACACCGTAATTATTATGACGTCAAATGTCGGTTCACAGTATATACTTAACATGGAGGACAATGAATCACCTAAGGAAATGGCTTATGAAACTATAAAACGAAGAGTCATGGAGGCCGCACGATCGGTCTTCCGTCCCGAGTTCATGAACCGTGTGGATGAGTATATAGTATTCCAGCCTCTTGATCGCGAACAAATTAACAGTATTGTCAGATTACAAGTAAGTCTTTCTTCTCTAGTAATATAATTTCTTTACTGAAAATTGAATATATCCCACTAATCTTTTCTGTTGACTCGATAGTTGGAGAGAGTGCAAAAGAGAATCGCAGATCGAAAGATAAAGATTCAGGTGAGTGATGATGCTGTTCAACTTCTAGGAAGTCTCGGATATGATCCGAACTATGGAGCTAGGCCAGTGAAGAGGGTCATTCAACAATACGTTGAAAACGAGCTCGCTAAGGGAATCTTGAGGGGAGAGTTTAAAGACGAGGATACTGTTTCTGTAGACACTGAAGTTACAGCTTTTGCTAATGGCCAGTTGCCCCAGCAGAAGCTTGTTTTTCGGAGAATTGATTCGGGTTCAAATGTATCTTCTTCCGAAAACAAGGAAGCTTTTTCATCAACAATATGATGAAGGATACTTTGTATTTGATGTTAACTACTGAAATTGGTTTTCGGGAAAATATGAATGAATCATCTAGTTGTATTTGTATTTCACAAATGAGACTTGTATAGATTTGTTGCAGAGATGTGTAAAGTTTCAAGAATAAATATAATTTTGAAGAAAAATAAAATCCTATTTTATACTTAAAACAAATGAATTCTATAGAATGGACCTGCATAAAATAAGCTTGGAGTCTTTTGTTATATGAATAATTCTTGGCGGGAAGGAGAGAGTCTTGAATCGAAAAGAGTATTGGTGTTATTTTCTGATATATTTGCTTTTAATTTGACATTGCATGCTGCAATAACAGTGGAATGTTATGACTTTTAATATAATTTCGTTAATCTGATGAAGAATGAATGATCCATATGATGTTATATGTAGCACTTTCAGTTTATAGTAAATCAACATGAAAAATTGTAAAAAATGTTTTTAAGTCCATATCTAATCGAATTTGAGTTTGAATAGTTTTATTCAAATTTAAGTTCTACTTATTTATTAGTTATATGGTGGCCCTAATAAATCGTTTAGTTTGCTATGACACATGTTTGAGATTAGTTTGAACTAGGGTTGTTCATTCGGTGAAATTGAATCGAAATTTTGTCTTGATTTTTAAAACCGAAAACCGAACTGAACATCCTAATTCAGTTTTCGGTTTAAACCAAAAAATTCGATTCGGCGATTTGATTTCGGTTTAACTGAAATTTTATATTATGTATAATTTATTAAAAATTGTATAATCAGATACGAATATCATTTATCACAAAAATCATCAAATTAATAGGTAATCATAAAACTAAACATCATTAAACATTACATTGAACTAAATAGTTAAGTAGTTAATATTTAACAATCCTCAAATGACATAAATAAACAACTAAAATTCATATCTATAGGCATAAAATTAAAGAATTTTACAGTACAACTCCAAAAATTAACATTTATCAATCCTCAAATGACATAAATTAAACAACTAAAATCCTATCCATAGGCATAAAATTAAAGGATTTTAAAGTCCATAAAACCGGACAAAAAATGTTAACTATTTAAATATTTGAAGCCCATAATTCGGTTCGATTAAGCGGACAAAAATAATTGAACCAAATTAGCTGAAATCTCAAAATTGAAAATCGAACCGAATAGCGTTGGTTCGGTTCGATTTTCATCGAACTATTTCGGTTCGATCTTAACCGAACTTTGAACATCCCTAGTTTGAACTTTATTTAATTGTTAAATAAATTATATAATTTTTATTAAATAAAAGATACAATCTTATGAGACCAAAAGCGCTAAAATGAAACTATTATAATACGCTAAAGTGTAATTTTATAAAATGTGAAAACGTGAGACCAAAAGTATTAAATAATTTTACAAAATTAGGGATCAAAAATGCAATTTCGTAATACACAATTGCAATCTTGTAAGACTAAAAATGTAATTTTATTCTTAAATATCATCTAAACGTTTATATACAAAATAAGAAAAATGAAAGTCATAATATTCATTATAAGTCGTTAAAATTGATGCTTTTAACTAAGTCGACTTTCATTTATTTAAGTATTTAGTTATCCAAGAATAAGGTGTAAATAATTAGCATTGTTTCCTTAACTAAACTCTAGTTTCCTAAACAAAACCAAAAACGCGTAATACAGCACATTAATTATTTAACCGGATTTCAAAGTTTCAGAATATATAGTTTCCTTATTTACGGAATCAGATTTGTACAACTACGCAATTTTAATTAAGGAAAATAATAAAAAGAATCTCAAGATTCAAGAATCAAGAATCTCATACATGGAAATTTCTTTGATAAACGCACACTTACACAAATACATACCATATTATATATACATATATACTTCTTGCAATGCAACATTAACAAAATCAAATATCAATCACTGCTCTTATTACAGAAAAATATCATATTACTCCTCAAAGAACAGAAAAGAAAAGAAAAGAAAACCAAAATAAGATCGAAGAGAATTAATATAATTAATGACGAGTAGCAACCAAAATCACCGTGAGATGAGTAGTAACCTTACTGCAATGCCGCCGGGGTTTTGGTTCAATCCAACAGACGAGGAACTCATCGATTCCTACTTATTAAACAAAGTTACGGGTATGGCATTGCCATGGAACGGTATTTTGGAGAGAAATATCTATGGTCAGAATACGGCGCCATGGGACGTCTTTGGTGACATCATCGACTACAAGAATAATAATCAAGACTCTTCTTCATATTGGCAAACGACAGTGACTTGGGGGGAAAACGATCAGATCAAGAACATCAAGAAGACGGTCTACGTCTTCACAAAACTAACGAGGAGTGGTAAACTGAACCGAGTTACAAGAAAAGCTGGGTGCGGTACATGGGAAGGTCAGACGGGTCCAAAAAAGATCAGACGGTTCCATGATGGACAGATCATCGGCTCTTCTCGGATGCTTACGTTTCAGATGTCGAAAAGAGCAACTGGTAGTAGTATCATGAGTGATTATCAAAACCATAATTGGGTGATGTATGAATACTGTTTGGATGGCATTAATAGTACTACTGAAACTGATCTTGTGTTGTGTAAAATCAACATAACCACAAGTCACACAAATGTTCAGTTTCCTAGAGAAAATTTACATGGGAATGGGATGATTTCTTCATCAACATTGAGTTGTAATTCGGGTACAAGTCATCATGAGAATTACCCAGTTTGCGAAAACGAGATGTCCAAGTCCTTGAGCCAGAAAAGACCTGCTGCAGAGGCACTACAAGTGGAGGAAGAAGAATTAGATAACTATAATAAGAAGCAGAGAATGATGAATTATGATGCTGATTTTGATGGTATTTGTTTTGATAATGAAGACTTGTATTTGCAAGGGTTGGACTTGTTTGAAGTTTTGTCCAGTTTCGATTTCGCCTCGGAGCAGCAGCATGAGGAGGAGTCGACACAACAACAACAGCCACTCACTGAAATTGCATCCCAACCCCCTGGCTACATAGATCAAATTGTATATCCTTATTTCGACTCAGTATACGAAGGGCAGCAGGAGGAGTCGACACTGCAACAACCACTTACTGAAATAGCATCCGAACCCCCTGGCTACATAGGGCAAATTGTATGTCCTTATATCAAGGCAGGCCTGACATATTACGGGGCCCTAGGCGATTTATAAAATTGGGGCCCTCTTTTACAAATTAGCTGATATATTTTAGATTCAATAGTAATATGTTTTTATGACATTTCATTCTTAAACTTTTTCTTAACAAAATATCGTGTGCATATGTATATAACTATATATATGTATATTGAAAATTCAAGTATCAAAATCCTTCTAATGTCAGCATAGATTACAAGTCTATACATCATCAACTACATGCCAAAAATTTAAGGCAAATAGAAAAACTACATTAATGTAAACAACATTGTAGAAATATTTGAAATTTTCTCAGGAATATAAGCAACTGGGTAATTTTCCTAACACTCAATTGGCATCTAAAGTTTAGTCTAATCAGGTATTTAGAGATTTTAACAGAACTAATATTTCAGGAAATTTGCTTGCAACATAGCTGCTTCATTTCAAATTAAACGTGCCACAATGATCTGGAGGTTCCATAGTAACATTTGCTGTTATTGTGGTATTCTCTTTAGTAGTTTGTATAAGCCAAATACATTCTTCTGCTGTTTACATAACAAATATTTTTACTTGTCAGAATCAATAAATAGATAACAATTATAATTTTTTACTTGTCAGAATGAGTAAGTTAACAAATATAATTTTTTACTTGTCAGAATTAGTAAGCTAACAAATACTCTATAATTTTTTACTTGTCAAAATATGAAACTAAAATATTTCTGATCAAGCTACTATCTTAGGTAGGGCTGTGCAAATGCCAAATGGTAAACTGAAACGTATTTGGTACCGGCTGGTTCGGTATTCTGTAATCTCTTACCATTTGCCAAACCGAAAATTTTGGTTTGGTTCGGTAAATTACCGATTGGGTGATGTACAAAAAAAACCGAAAAATTATTGAATCAAAAATAATTTGTCTTGAATACATATGTAAATAATAATATGCTTCCTACCACTCTAACCATCCAATGAAGTTGAATAGAAATTATTAAGAATACATCAGAGACCCCCTAGCCTCAGTCCCCTCTCCAAAAATTACTTCAGCATCATTCAAGTTTGGTTTTAAATTCAATTAGAACCCAATTTATTAAGAGAAAATCAGAAAAAGAACAAAAATGGGAATTTAGAATTTGGACTGTACCTCTGTAAATTATAAATCTGGGCCGAGAGAGAGATGGTGGAGGTGCGATGGGGGTGGGTGGTGCGGCGCGGTGGGATTTTGAATTGAAAAAGAAGAAGATTTGGGTTTTGCTCTACGGCAGTCCGTAGAAGAAGGGAGAACAGTGAAGTGAAGCTTGGATTGGAAAATTGGAATGCTGAATTTAGTACTTGAAAATATTTTTTGGGATAAAAAAGAATGGGTATACCGGTTCTGGGTAAATCAATAATATCGAAAATCGAAATTTATAATTGTTCGGCAATGTAGCTCAAACATGGTTTATCGGATAGTGCACAACTCTAATTTTAGGGGTGTGCATTCAATATAATTGAACCGTACCAATTTTTAGTATCTAGTCTAACACGATAGTTTCAAAATTTGTACAGTATGTCAAATCGACCTATTCGATTTGATTATCAAACGGTTCAGTAAGTTACCAAAAAATCAAGAGGTGTATGTAGTTTGAGTCTACCAAAAAATCGAGAGGTGTATGTAGTTTGAGTCTTCTTTGTAATAAATTAATATTAAAAAACTGTAGCTTAAATCAAACTCGTTGAATCTAAGTTACATTAAATGCTAAGTTTAATTTATTAATGCAAAAACAAAAGTATCATAATATTTTTTTCCAAAATACTTAGATACAATAAAACAAATACATTTGTACTATCAATTATCATATACTCCCTCCGTTTTTTTATTCGCTTTGGAGGATTGCACAAGGATTAAGAAATATAATAAATAGCCATTTTTTTAAGTAAAAGTCTCAAAACACCCTTTTAATCAAATAATCATAGCATTAATAGAAGGTAAAATTGGTAGAAAAAAATTAATTCTACATTGAAATCTTAAAACGACAAATAAAAAAAATGGAGGGAGTAATCTTTAGCATTTTACACCAATAATATGAAATAATCACTTTTACATAAATTAGTTCAACATAGCTTACATGACAAACACAAGAAGAATTTCAATAGAATGTGTATTGTTAATCGAAAAGTAAATTTGATAGGTTAAATTTATTTTAATGCAACGCTTCAATCATTGTCCAACACATCTGAACCAATACATGACGCATTAATGTTAATATTTGCATCAACATTAATTTTTTTTTTTTTTTTGGTAGAAACCTCAACATTAATTGATCAATTAAGTATGATCCAGTATATAATTATGCATAAAGATATCTAGGACATTATTTTTGTATATACATGGTTCTAGATTATGGAGTAAAACAGAAGTATATATGAAAAGTCTATAAAGCATCAGTTTTAGCCACTAGATCAAGTTGATTTTCACTGTCTATTCGAGAATGTGGTTAAATAAATAGGGCAATACCTTATTTGAAAATTATCCAAGTTTAATGCATTTTTACATCTTATTTGGCAAAAAAATTATCAAATAGAAAAAAATTGAGTTACATTTACAAAATAATTTTTTGAGGCCCCTCTATAGTCGGCCCCTAGACGATGGCCTAGATTGTCTAGCTACAGAGCTGGCCTTGCCTTATATGCAATTTGACACAACAACAACAACCACTTACTGAAATTGCATCCCAACCCCCTGGCTACATAGATCAAATTGTCTATCCTTATTTCGACTCAGTATACGAAGGGCAGCAGGAGGAGTCGACACTGCAACAACCACTTACTGAAATAGCATCCGAATCCCCTGGCTACATAGGGCAAATTGTATGTCCTTATTTGTCAAATTAAGAAGGATTATACATATAGTTTCTTTCCTTTAGGTTTTTCAATGTTTTTTTTATGCAAGCAATGAAATGATCTTATGTATGTGTGTCACATTATGTTTTTAGCACTTTAGTTGTTTGTTCTACACATATTTTTTTTTAAATAGAAATAATCTATAAATCTACTCGAACAAATTTTCTACACGTACAGATTATTCAAAACATCTAATTTTGATACTTGTATTTAAGTCCATTGTCATCAATAGTTACAGTAACTCTTTTATTAACCTTAATTGTCAAATTTTGGAAAAGAGCAGTAATTTTATTAAGCAGGCTTAATTATAATACAATTAGCTCAAATTCATATTTCATAGAAACCATCAATTACAGTAACTCTTTTATTAACCTTAATTGTCAAATTTTGGAAAAGAGCAGTAATTTTATTTAGCAGGCTTAATTATAATACAATTAGCTCAAATTCATATTTCATAGAAACCATCAATTAAGCGCATCCAACAATACACACTGACACAACATTCAATAAATAAGCATCCATAGAAACTAATAAGCACCCCAAAAAAGTAAAAGATGAATGTCTCCACTCCATCATCGTCAAATTGGGAAAATTCTTACATAGACAAGGTCTAAAAGCTTAGTGGTAGACCTTGTGGTTGTAAATGCACCACATAATACATTTTGATGATGTCATGCTCTCACAATCTATGATGTTGTGCATTTATAACCATAAGGTCTATGAAAAGCTCATAGACCAGGTCTATACAAGAATTTTTCGTCAAATTGGATGTAAATGAATATTAT
Organism: Penstemon davidsonii; assembly: GCA_034814905.1. Classification (NCBI taxonomy): domain Eukaryota; kingdom Viridiplantae; phylum Streptophyta; class Magnoliopsida; order Lamiales; family Plantaginaceae; genus Penstemon; species Penstemon davidsonii. Next base: position 16,095,078 of record JAYDYQ010002688.1, read on the forward strand.
TATCTATCTATATACATATAAAACTACGATCGATTTGGTAAATGGATTTTTTTTTAAGACTAATATACCCCTATTTAAATTATATTGTAATATTTAATTTTATGACAAAAAGATAAAAGAAAAGAAATCTTATATACATATAAAAGTACGAGTTGGCCAAGGAAATTTCTTCCCTTTTTTTGTGAAGACTAATATACCTCTATTTAAATTATATTGTGATATTTAATTTTATGACAAAAAAAAAAGAATTCTTAAAAGAAAACAATCATAAAAGTATAGTTATACAAGAAGTCTCTCATATACCAAACTTATTATCTTTTATTTCTTAAGAAGTCATCACTTATTAAAGAACCTCAAAAACAATTATGCCACATGCGTGCTGTATGAATAAAAAAAGTACTATTTAGTTAACTAAAAAATGTATAATTAGCTTAAGCCAAAAAAAGCCAAAACATAGAAATTGTTAAGACCGGCAAAAACAGGTAAAATTCGATTAAAATATATGATAAAAATGGTAAAATCAATGAGAAAAATGGTTAGATAGGAAGAAAAATGATTTAAAGCAAAAACAATGGTGCCATTGATCAAACAACAAAGTTAACCGACAAAAAAAGGGTAAAACCTATAAAAAAAAAAAAAAAAAAAAAGAATGACATCGGCTAAATACGGGATAACAAAAAATCAGATCAAATCGATAAAAGAACAAGAACAAAAAAAATGAGTTAATTAGCCAAAAAAAAAGGAGAAATGTATGAGAAAATAGGTTAAATAAGCAAAATAATAAGTAAAATCAGACTAAATTGGGTTAAACCGGAGAAAATGGGTGAATTGATTAACAAATTTGAAAATCGACTAAAATAGGGTTAAACTAGAGAAAATGGATGAATTGATTAAGAAATGGGATAAACCACCAAGAAAAAAAAAACGGGTGAAATCGGTGAAAGAACGGGTTAAAATAACAAAAAGGAAATTATGAACTCAGTGTAAAAGCAGGTAAAATCGAGGAAAATTCTTGCATAGACCTGGTCTATAAACTTTTCATAGACCTTGTGATTGTAAATGCACCACATCATACATTGTGAGAGCATGACATCATCAAAATGTATGATGTGGTGCATTTACAATCACAAGGTCTACCACTAAGTTCATAGACCTGGTCTATGTAAGAATTTTCCTAAAATCGACATTTCTTTCGAAAGTTCTTATGAAATTATTACTTATTAAAGAACTTAAAAACAAAAGACCACATTCGGGCTATATGAATAATAAAAAAGTACTATTTAGTTAACTGAAAAACTTATAATTGGCTTAAGCCAAAATAAGTCAAACATAGAATGATTAAAATTGGTGAAAACGGATAAAATTCTACCAAAAAATTATATGATAAAAAATGGAAAAATTGGTTAGATAGAAGAAAAACGAGTTAAAGAAAAAAAATGGTGCAATTGATAAAACAACGGGGTAAGCCGGAAGGTATAATCGACTAAAATTGGGTTAAACCGGAGAGAATGGGTGAATTGATTAATAAATTGGGTAAAACACAAAAACAGGTGAAACCGGTCAAAGAACGGGTTAAAATAACAAAAAAATGGTAAACTCAGTGTAAAAAACGGGTGCAATCGATATTTCTTTGGACAATTCGGGTTTTTTGCACTTTGCACTCTCAAAACATAAATTTAGCACTTTGCACCCCCAAAATAAGAATAATTCAGCATTTTGCACCCTCTTTTATTTTCCTCAAAAAACCTAGGGACAAAATAGGTAATTCATTTTTAGATCTTTGGCACTTTGACCCCGAAACACGAGAAATGGACATTTTGCACCCACATAATAGAATTAGCACATAACACCCTCAAATTAAGAACAACTCAGCAACTTGCACCCCCGAAACACAAAAAATGGACACTTTGAACACCCTAAACACAAAATTAGCATTTTGCATCTCAAATTAAGAAAAACTCAACAACTAGCAACCCCTCGTTTTTTTGGGCAAAGTTGACCATCAGGGTCAAAAAAATCTAGGGGCAAAATAGGTAATTCATTTTTTTTTCCTAAAATTTGCAAAATACGATTATGAATACTAGAATATTTATCTGCAAAATCTATTTTAACATATTTATTTAATTATCAATTTTTCAAATGTCCTCAAAATATCCTAAAGAATTCGAAAAATTTCTAGAAAATTAATACATAAAATTGACTGAATCATATGACAAAATAAATTTTAAGATGAAGAGAGAAATGAGTATTCTAGTATTCATAATCTTATTTTCAAATTTAAGGAAAAAAGAAAAAAATGACCTATTTTGCCCCTAGGTTTTTTGCCCCCGGTGGTCAACTTTTGTCGAAAAAAATGAGGGCGTGCTAGTTGTTGAGTTTTTCTAAATTTGAGGTGCAAAATGCTAATTTTGTGTTTAGGGGGTTCAAAGTGTCTATTTCTCGTGTTTCGGGGGTGCAAGTTGATGAGTTGTTCTTAATTTGAGGGTGCTAAGTGCTTTTCTACTTTAGGGGTGCAAAATGCCCATTTCTCGTGTTTCGGGGGTGCAAAGTGCTAAAGATCCAATAATGAATTACCTATTTTGTCCCTAGGTTTTTTGAGAAAAATAAAACAGGGTGCAAAGTGCTGAATTGTTCATATTTCGGGGGGTGTAAAATGCTAAATCTATGTTTTGAGGGTGCAAAGTGCCTATTTTCCATATTTCAGGGGTGCAAAGTGTAAAAAATCCGTTAAGAAATTATCAATTATTAAAGAACCTAAAAATAAAATAAAAAAGCCACATTTTTGCTATATGAATAAAATAAAGTAAAGTTTTTTTTTTTTTGGGTGACAAAATAAAGTAAAGTTTAGTTAACTGAAAAAATTATAATTGGCTTAAATTTAAAAAGTCAAAACATATAAATGGTTAAAACTGGTGATAACGGGTAAAATTCGATTAAAAAATGGCAAAACAATGGGAAAATGGGTTAGATCGAATAAAAACGAGTTAAAGCAACAAAAAATGGTACAATCAATAAAACAATGTGGTAAAACGACAAAACACAGGTAAACCAGTAAAAATGAATGACATTGGCTAAACACAAGAAACAAAAAATGGGTCAAATCGATAAAAAACAAGAACAAAAAACGAGTTAAATTGACAAAAAAATGGTGAAATAGTCGAAAATAGGATACATTAGCCACATAATATTTAAAATCGACTAAAATTGGGTTGAACCGGAGAGAATGAGTGAATTGATAAAAAAAATAGATTAGACATGTAATTGAAAATGGATTAACTCAGTAAAAGATATGTATAACAGGCAAAACTGGTTAAATCGATTTAAAAAAAAGGGGTTAAACCTGTAAAAACTGGTTTAGATGGACAAAAATATTTAGATGAAAATATCAAGGTCAAGAAATAAAATAATAGATATTGTTCACTCATTCAAATGGTTGTTTTAGAAATGTAGACATGTAGTTTTAGATTACAAATACAGTAATTATAGTTCATTTTTTATTTTTTATTTTGATTTTAAGTATTTATGATAACAACTTTAAATTTTGGTAACAACATAGTAATAATTAAAGTGAATTAGTCAAAAAACTTTATGCGGTACATTGAAAAATACCATACTATATTGAAAAATGATTATATAATTCAACCAAATTACCAAAAAGTTGGTGTGAAAGTTTGAAGACTTGCCAGCAAATTATTTATTCAAGGTCTTACAACAGAAGGGGCATACTAAGGCCATCTCCAATAGAGAAGAAAACACGCGCCCCTCTTTAAGTTAGGGGACGCCACCTGGTCCTTTTTTTTTTTTTTTTTTTTTCTTTATAAATAGTTTTTTTAATGTTTTTAAATAGGATAAAATTAGTTATTTAAATAAATAATTAAAATTAAATTTTCCTTCTAAATTAAATTTGTAGAATTGATGATTTTAATAAAATTTGTTTGTATATTTATTGTAATCACCATTTTTTAATTGAATTATTTAATATAATAAAATTAAATTTTTTTAAATTAAAATCATTAATAATTTATTAGAATTGTAATTAAATTTGTTTATGGACAAATCACTAATAAATAAATTCAACATTTTATTTTAATTTCTTTTATTGTAATTAAATTTAACCATTTAATTACAATATTGGTGGTGACTATATATTCTTAAAAATATCGAATTAGTTAGAAAATATAATTAAACACTTATACAAAGAAATTAAATTAATACTTAAATAATAAAATATTTAAATATATACTAAAATTAACAAGATAAGTAAATTCAAATAATTACATTCATTATTAACCATATTTTTCATACACGTGGGTTATTAAATTTTTCTGAAGTCTACGGTTGATTTCTTTACTCTCTTTAATTTTAATATTTTAAAAATTATTAATAATTTAATTATATTAATAAAATAATTATTAGTATTAATAATATTAATATTAAAAACAAAATTAAAACTAGAATTATAGGTGAGAGTGGGCAAAGGAAGAAAATGAAATTAATTCCATTCCGGAGCCCTGCCATTGGAGACGACCAGGCAAGGCTCGGGGTGGGGGCAGGGGCAGCCCCGGGGCTCCGGAGCCCCGAGCCCCCCCACCCCCCTCCATTGGAGATGGCCTAATAAGCACAAGTCAATGCTTATTGAGCCATTTTCTTCCTCTTATCAATCAACTCTGCTCTTGTTTCCATCTTTACGGGCAATGGAGCAGAGAATACAAAGTTGTCAATTCTGCTTTCATTGTGCCTTGTTAGTTGTTACAAAGGTAACTTACATTCACTTCTCGGATTACTTCTCAAGTCTTTTTCACCATCACTTTCGGACAAAGAGCCTCCATTTTCCGAATGATCTTCATCCTCTTTAGAAGATACCCCAATGTCTTCAACTTCTCTACAAAGATCATCCTCGATTTATCTTGCATCACAATCTTCATCCAAAATCGGCTCTATTTTTAAAGCGTTTTAAGCAAGACTCTGTTTTTACCTGAATGGTGTGATCAAGTTTGAGAAGCAAGGTCAGATGTATCTTTCGAAAACAGAGTATGTGTATGACTATGAGGATATTTTTCTGTATTTGATGTAACTATTGAAATGGGTTTTGGGAAACAGAGGCAGTTGAGGGAGGGAGGGAATATATGAATCATGACAAATAGTATTTTGATGGTTGCTCCTGAACGAAAGTAAAAGAAAAATCAAACCAAAATAAAATACCACATTGTTGGATACAACTTTGAAACGATTGCATGTGTTTGATGTATTTATTTTTCGAAAATATTTTTAGTGTTTCATTACACAAATCATACACTAAAAGATAGTATTTTTTTTCAAATCGTCATATTGAAAACATTTCATTACATACTTTATATTTATAATTTTTTTTATTGAATCTTCATGGTTCTCTAATATCCTACATTAATTTCTTTATTTAAATCATATTTCAAAAAAATTCCACTCAAAACTCTGCTAAAATTTTATAAATAAAAATGTTATACTAGTAAAAAGTAAAAACAAGGGGGAAAAAATCAAACCCAAATATGATATCATCTTATAACTTTTTCTTTTCTATTTTTTTTTCCTTTTTCCACTAAAAGTCTAAAACTCCGAAACCTTTCACATGAGTAAAATGGGAAGCCAAAAAACGAGAGAAATAAATTGAGAAATTTCAAGGGGAAACCAAAGAAAATTCTTAAAACCTCTTATTTTGAATCAAAACCCTCACCCATCAAAGAAGAAGAAGCCTCATTTACATTTCCCTTTAGAATTCAAAAGTTGCTCTCTCTAAAGGGATAGAAGAAGTTCAAATGGGTAAGTTAATTTTGGGGAAGTTCTAATATCTCCTGAAATCCGTCAAGATTTGATCTTTTTAACAATCTGTTTAATTCAATGTGCTTTGCCCATATAGAAGAAGTTGAAAAGGAGGGAAGAAATGGAGGAAAGTTGATGGAAGGCGTAGCATCAATAGCCCTTTTGCCCAATGGTTCTATTTCTGGCCATTTTATTCAGCTTCCTCACTCCATATGCTATGGCCTCCACGGAATTGGTACTCTTTTAATTTGTTCTAAAAATTTAGCATTTTTCCCTTTAATTTTATCCAATATGTTCTCACACCATAGTGCTGTTGTTAATTTGTGTTTTAGTGTTTTTAGTGTTATCTTAATCTATACAGTTTTTCTACAGAATTTGTATTGCTTCGACGCTGTTTCGTCTATATATCATGTTCCCTGTGCCTTGTAGAAATTAACTGGTGAATGTATAGCACATTAGAGTTCCACAAACTGTATCTTGAAATACATGAGTTTGTGCTTGCAGTTGTGAACAAAATGTATATGTATTTGCTGTTCTGTGTTTGTTATGATAACACCATCACATAAGAATTTTCTTATCCGTTTGCTCGGTCTTGTTTTTATGTTAACAAAGAGCTGGAGTGTGAAAGAGAGTGCAGCCATGGTGAGGACTATCGCTTGATCAAGCTCACTGTAACAGACTATAATGTTAGTGTCGTATGCTTCTGCTTTGATACTTCAAACTCGCAATTATTCTTACTTATGCTGAAAGAGAAGGTTTTCTTTTGATATATGGTTATATTCTTTTGATCCAATAACTTCCGATTACAGAGTAAGAAAGAAAGAGATATTGTGGTGGAATGCAGAGGACATGATGCTGCCAAAATATGCAACACCAACCATGCTCACGGGTAAGCCGTTTAAAAGTCGATTGTTACTAGGGTGCAGGCATGGTGGGCTAGGATTTTTTTGTGGTTTACTTCAATCTTTTGTTTTATAAATTTAACCTTGAAACATCTATGCAAAAATGGCGACTGCAAAAAAAAATCAACGCAAAAGAAAAGAAGTCGGTTTTGGCTTTATGTTTATGCATACCGAGTTGCACTATATGCATAAGTTGCCGTCTTTGCTTCACGAGTTGGACATAATATGGCCCTTGTGAGATTGATTCTCTACACATATTGTTTGTTGACAGGTGGCAGAAAGATGTTGTAGGTATGCTCGATGAGAAGCATGGGAAATGCAAGGTCTCGGTTTCTTTTGAATGTGAAACACTGAAATCCGAGAAAGCAGCTGAGGACCATCTCATGAAGTTCATGCCTAAGTTAGCTGGGATGGATGCTGTCGGTAAAATTACGATTACTTTCTTAATTTATAGAGTTCATTTTGTTCAAAACCTTACATGAGTATGATACAATGCAATTAACTAGAGTCCAACTAAAAGATGAGGTTCGATTATGCCCATTTTTATTCATTGGCCAGTTGAATACTTGAAATTTTTTAAAATCTCAGAGCTTGAATTGATGAATACATGTTCAAATGTTATTTAAACGACTTTTGAACTATGTTGATAACTTGATTATCGGGAACATCAGTTTCCCCTTATTGACTCGTTTTATATATACAATTTCAGTGAATTTCAATATGATAATTTGAAGAACAACTGTAAAAAATCACCATATAGTTTACGTTATGGTGGTTAGTTGTTAATATTGAACCTGTTTCTTGATTCATCATTTCTAACAAGGATTTTGATTTGCAGTTAATATTGGCCCGATGACCATATCTGGGTTGGATTTCAATGCAGAACCCGAACACGAGCGTAGTGAGCAGAACGAGTGATGTAATTGATGAATCTCGGAAACATTGCATCTAACAGCAGGCCCTTTGAATTTTGTCATTAACTTAAAGCTCTTTTGTAACTGCAACATGCATTTCTGATTCTATTTTTATGGATCAATGTATAAATGGTGTTTTGAATTCACTATATGTTTGTAATAAATTCCTTTTTTTTATTACTTGCGAACTTTTTACATTTATTTATTACAAGAATGTCTAAGAAATTAATTTTTCTCTCAATAATCTTGAGAGATTGAAAAATTGAAGTTGAAGCAGAATGGATCAGTACAAGCTATATGTGGACCGTGTTGGAATCAACGTACAAGGGGAAGAGTTTTGAAAATTGATATGTATAATTAGGGATGTAAATAAAAAACCTAGTTTGGCTTTGGTTCGATTGTCAAATGAACCTTGTTCAAATAATCAAGAGATACTAGTCGAGTTTGAGTAACATAATATACAAAAGAACAAGGTCATTTAACCATAATTATTACTCCCTTCGTTTTTTTTATTTGTCGATTTGAAGGATTGTACACGGATTAATAAATGCAATAAATAGCCACTTTTTTAAGTAAAAAATTTGAAATACCCTTTTAATCAAATAATCATAACATTAATTAACATTAATTACAAGCATTAATAAGAAGGGCAAAATTGGTATAAAAAATTAAATCTACATCGAACTCCTAAAACAACAAATAAGAGTAAACATTCTTTCTTGCCAAAGCAGCAATTAGAAAAACGGAGGGAGTAAACTTTTCTTAAGGTCATTAATTAATGTCTTGATAATAATTAAACCATATGGCCTTAATTTCAGCTAAACCCATTTGAGTATGGAAATAATAAATATTACAGGTTTTCACACATTTTGAAGGTCAATTCAATGTACAAAACAGATGCATGGTTTACATGAACCACATTGTAAAGAACAAATGGTCAAAGACACAATGGTTATCAAGAATTTCACAGCAGCACAATTTTTTTTTCTTTTAATCTTTAATCTTCTAAATTTCATCACTGCTCCGATGCTTCTTCCGAATCAGACAAGGGCAAAAGCGTACAAATTCCAAGTACATGCCCATTTAAGCACACGTAATACTCGATACAATCTTCATAAGCACCTAACCGACAGCTAGCACTCGACGGTATCATCTTAGCTTCAAGCATGTTCCAAAGCTTTGCCCTACAATAAGGACAAACCTCCGTTGGATGAAATGGAGCTTTCTTATTTATCAGTATTTTCCTCACCTTAGATGTAGCAAAGGATTTGAATATTCCGCGAAAAAATCCCACATCGCCTTCATCACCTTGGTCAAGATGTTCGCAAGGATCTGACACGTATAAAACATCGGTTCTGCATTGTTGTAATAAAAAGCTCTTCCCTGATGTTCTCGAGAATCGAGTCCTGTAAACAAAGTGGCCCGGAATTTGAATGTTCTTGAACAATCCATCTTGATTGCATCCCGAACAATATATGAGTAGCTTGCCAAGAGCTCTCCAGTTTCCATCTACACTATGAATTCCACTAGACTGTAAATCGATCATCATTTTTGGAGCTCGTGTCATGCAGAATTCCTTCCAAAAGACTCGTTTGGCGAGGTCATCAAACCATTTGCATGTACAGGAGAAAGCCGCAATCAATTTAGGGTTCCAATTCATGTGGTTGAAGACTAAGAACATGACTTCTTCGGAAAGGTGCCCTTTTGTACATGCACAACTTGCTGAGTGTGTGCAGCGGTATTGCTTTGTGAGAATCATTGTCATCACCTAGTAAAAGAAACAACAACAATGATAAATCAACTGAGTCATAAAACCATGGAAATAAAGATAGATGCAATGAACTATGGCAAAGAAAGCAAGGGACTTAATGTGTTAGAAGATTGTAATAAGCACCACGAATAGAACTCGATCAAGAGGGATGTTCGTTTTAAAGAAGTATACTTAGATGTATATCCCTAGTTTAGGACACTGTTGTTGCATCACGCACGATAAGGTAATTAATTGGCCAAGAATGTTATAGTTATCAAGAAAAGCACTAAAACACATGAAGGAGATGGATGTAGAGAATCACTTTCAGAAAAGACGGAAGCACAACAATTTCGTTATTTATTTTTGTAAGAGAGGATTGAATAAAAACTCTCATTTGGCATCACTTATAAAGGGCAAGAAATGCAAGTCCCAAAACACCTAGAAATTCATTGACCAAGATACAACATAATGATAATTAGACCTTATCACACCAATCGAATTGATAGAGCTTAGTACTATCAAAAGAAACCAAAGAAGAAGAAGACCTACATGCACGCACATGTATGCGTGTGCACGCATGCACACACATAGACACACACACACACACACACAGTTGTGTGTGCGTGTGTGTGACACAGAGAGGGAGAGAGTAAGAAATTGAAATTTCATTCTGCTATTGTCTAACAAAGAGCTTCAATATCAACTTAAATCTTATGAAAATATTTACATCTCCCATAAGAATCTCTATACCAAAACTAAGATTTTGGGTTGTAGGATTTTGAGAGTAAGTAAAGAACTCAATATGTAAAACTCAACTCCGTACGAATAAAGAGACCAAATTGGTAGGGAAGCAAATGCATTATTTTCAAAAAATACAAATAAATTTGCAGCAGTTTTCATTTTCATAGCAACCAGAAAACCTTCACCATGACATTTTAATCAAACCCCTTAAGAAGTATTAAATTGAATTACAATTAATGAATATTTAAAAGAAGTTAATGACAATTAGAAATAAAAGGTTCTAGAGCCAAAATCATAATCATTGAAATAACAACAAGTTTTATCCAATTAAACTAACAAGCTGTGGTCAAATAACTCAATACACCTGCATTGCTAGAAGAGATAATAATCCAAAATCACAAACCTAACCCATATTAAAATATTAGAACTAAAAACCATTCCAATGTTCACATAATCAGAGCATTAGTAATCACCCAAAATCAAATCAAAGATTCCAAAAATTTTCAAGTTCAACAGAAAAAAATAAAAAGGGAAAAAAAGTAATGCAAAGAGCATTATTTCCAAAAAAAAAAATGCAAGCAACAAAATACAGTAGATCCCAACAATCTTCAAAAAAGGAACCTTAATTATAACCTCAGCTAACAGCAACTTCTCACAAATTTCAGCTGCGTCAAGAAGGAAAAAAAAAAAAAAAACAAGATTTTAGGGATTTGCTAATAATTCAAAAGGGTAAATCTTAATGCGGGTGAAAATCAAGAAATCACCTTACAACATACAATAAATGCTGCAGATTCTATCTCTTTGATGAACTACCTTCGGCCGATAAATCTTGAGGTCGGAGATTATGCAAAGCAAAGAAAGGGGCTTTGGTGATGCATATCTAGAACAAGAAAACAATTAAAAACTTACGAGATAAAGTCACCAAACTGTTATTTAAGCTTGAAAACAGACAAATCATTGTTTGTTTGTTTATATCAAGTTGCAAAATTTGTTCTTGATTATGAGGTCAGATGTTTGGCGTGGGGCCTCAGCGATTGCTTGTTGATATTTTTTATTGTGAAAAATATTCATGATGGTATGTGCATGTAGGCAACATGCCAACTACAGGTCTAACAGTATATACAAATTTAAGGGCTTGTTTGGTATATTAATGTGAATTTCTATTGGGTGCTTTGAAATGTAAAAATATAGTACATTATGTTTTGATATTAGCAAATTTGTTTAGTTTATATAAAAGTGAAACATATTAGATAATTGTGAGGTTTTGTTAGATTGTTTAAAATTTTATTGTTAATAAATAAAAACAATTCGAAGCAAATATTTAATTTAAGAGAGAACAAAGAGATTCTTTAAATGAAGTCCAAACAAAGCTTAAGAGTTTTCTTGTTCTTAAATGTCACGGCCAAGAAAATATTACTCCATAACTATGTTTCTTAAGAGTGTCATTTTATGAGCAACTGTCAATTAACAATGCGCAATAACCGTCCACTTGACAGTTAAATTAATCGAAGATTATTATTACATATAGTATGGTTGCCTAATAAAGAAACCAAATGAAATTGTAATTGGTCAACCTAATGCATGATTTAATTTTTTTAGATTGTAATTACATCTATATATAATCATTAGATTCGAATCCTCCAATAATACATTGTCATTCCATCAAGAATCAATCCATTAATGTCAAAGTACAAAGCAAAATTGAATACAACATTAATAATAATATTAGAGATAAACCAACAACAGTGAGATTGAATACAACACCTAGACCTCAATCTTACCACTAGACTACGGTTTTATTGGCAGTTGGTAAAAGACTTAGGACTGTCAATGGGTCGGATTCTGATCGGATCAAGCTCGTCCAGATTTGGCTCCATTTATATCGGATCGGGTCTTGTCGGTTTTAGATCTTGTTCGGATTGTGCTCGGATCTAATTTTTTTGAATCCAATGAACCTTGGTCGGATTTGGCCGAGTATCGGATCTTTTTCGGATCCAATAAAAATTTCATTAAAAAAATTTAGTTAATATTTTTTCCTAAAACAAGTTTATTTAATTTTAGCTTAAATGTTTAAACATCCTTTACTAATATTCATATTTTTAAAAGAAAAAATTGGTTTTAAATAAATTTATAAACGAGTTATAAATTACTATCTTCTTAAATTAACAGTGAAATATTATTAATGATACTTACTTTTATAAAATATTATATATATATCATTCTTTTTAGATTTATCAGATATGGATCTTTAACGGATCGAATCGACCTAAATTTATATTCGCTCCATGTGTTTTGGATTACAGATCTTTATAATCGGATCATGTCCATCGAATCTCTAACCGATCAATTACCCTAATAAATCGAACCGAAATCAGACGGATCCAGATTGAAATCCGCCCCATTGACAGCCCTAAGTAATAGTGATTGATTTGGGCCACATCTCTGCAGGCCATAAGTTTGTTGTTTATAATTATTAGATCATAAAACTGCACACAATAGTCTTTTCAAATGAGGTCAGTTTTGAATTGGGTTATTTTATGCAAAGCCTACATATATCATCATGCAGTTAATTAAATTATTTAATAACATAAGTGAAAATTAAATTGTATAGTTATTTCCTTTTATTTAATTTAAGAAATACTATCTTCTTACTGGTATATTTTACCAGTCTGTAGCACTATATTTTAACTTTATAGAGTAATTATTTTTAGCATCACATATTTCCATTGAGCTAATTATTTTAGCATCTTATTTGGACCCGATATATCGAAAGCGAGAAAAACCCCATCCCTCTCGTGCTCGTTTTCTTCCCACTTGATACGAGGGGACACTGGATGTATTGTTCCGACCTTGTATAATATATTTACAAGCTTGATCTTACGCTCTTACTTAAATGTCGAGAAACAAAATAATACTTTCATCTCAAAATTTAACTTAACACGCACAAGCATATCAAAGAAATAACTTGAAACACATAATCCCATGAAGTTGTATATGAGTAAAATAAATGCAGCTCACAAAAACAAAAGGGCATAGACACAGTTGAAAATTGTTGAACTATCTAAAATCATAAGTTAATCAGCCTTCAATTTTTTTTTCTTTTTTTCATGTACCGAAATCAAGTAATTATATGTATTGGCTAGCTAATGATCATACACATAAAAAGATTTCATGAATATTAAAACCCGAAAAACCGTCTAGAAAACCAACAAGAAAGTATGTCATTGTGTCAATACCAAATCAAGTATTCAACAAATACAAAGTCATTTATCAGAAAAAGAAAGAAAGGAAAAAAAACAATATACAAAGTCAAGTTTTGCAACTCAACAACTCAAGTAAGGCATTTGAACTTGTTCAAACCATGCTTCTATATCTAACCTCTGCTGAAGATATTAGAAACTCGCAGATGTCACTCACGCGCTTATATCATTTTCCTAAAATTAATCTAACATCATTATAAGAAGTTATTCATACTCAATTAAAAAGAGTGAGAAGAAAGTCTGGTCTCTTGGAGGGAAATCACCGTTTCAAAAGCTCCCACCAGGGCTTTAACCTTACTTTTCCTGCTTTTAACAAGTTTACTTGCTGTTTCTTCAATGACATTATTGAATAAACCCTGAGCATCTTTCTTCCCCTGAACATCGTGATGCTTTAAAACGACCTTTTCAGAGGAAAGGTCCTTGCTTGCATCATCATTCAAGCCACCCTTTGCAAAGATTCTCCTCCTCAAACCACTCTTTCCGTCTTCCGCCCCAAAGGCTCTAACCCTCCTAAATTTGAGTCTCGTAGGAGTGTTATTATCCGATTGAAGGTCCACTACCTTCCCACTCCTGAACTTTAACTTCACTGGAGATCGATGTTTTTCTTCAGAAACAATCATCACCCTATTCTTTCTTATAGTTTTCTTGTGATTCTCTTTCACGGGTTGTACTTTGCCTATGTACTTGGTCTTTTTATCTTTTTCTTCTTGATAAGACAGAGAGGAAGACTTAGCACGAGAGGAAGACTTGGATGATGATGTAGATGGAATGGCATGGTCATTAGATGTGGATTTCACTCCATTGTTTTCGGTTTCTGTCTTGAAAACATACAAGGTTTTCTCTATAACCTTCTCACTGTTGGATGCCTTAGTCTCAGCACTGCGTAACTTGCTGTGAACCTTCAGAGGAGACACAAGCTTTAGATTTCCAGCTTTTCTTGCTGTTCTAAGAGGAAATTTAGGGGACAAAGTAGCAGCAGAAGGTGCTAAAGCTTTTTTTGTCTTTTGGACAGTTTCAATGTCTCTATTTCTTTCTCCCTTTCTACCATCTGAAGAGCCAGAAAAAGATGACTGTTTACCATTAACTAGTTTCAACTTTAAAGGAGAAGAACTCTTCTCGGAGTGATGATATTTGTTTTTCTCTTTTATTGACGTTTTACTATCAGTCGAATAACCTCTTTCGGTTGGAGCTTCAAAATTTTCAGATGGCAATTGTATTTCCCTCTTGATAATTTCAGGGGGGTCTGGTGAAATGGATTTCTTAGTAGGCAAAGGCTTGTTCTTTGGCAAACGAGTTTTGTTACCAGATGAAGCATTCTTCTTCGGGGAATAAGTTTTGGCATCCAAGGGTGTCTTAAGTTTTTCCGAAGAGGATTTGGAGTCGCGAGAATGCCTCAGATCAGGTGAATTGCCACTAATATCTGTTGAAGAATTTTGCTTGATAACCTTTTCCTTCTTTTTCTCACCTGAAACCATAATCTGTACAAAATCCAGCTCATTGGGCAAAGACTTTGCGATTTTTTTCCGTAGAGGTTTCCTTGACTTCTCTTCAAATCCATGCTTTATTCCATATTTACAGAAATCGTGGCAAGACCCAGTGGAAGCTCGGAGATAATGAGGAACCTTTGCAGAATCTGATTTTTCAGTTGAAATAGAATTTCTTCTTGAACTGTCTCCAGTATGGGGAGAACCAATGGATGCTCTGCGACGAAAGGCATTACTGTGCCCGTTATTTAGAGAATATGAATTGCCAGAAAAGCTTTTGCTCATGTTTATGCTATCCGGTTCATTTTTTCCAGGAGTTACTAGTGGAACATTACTTTCTTTAGCCATGAAAAATTGACCGTGAAATCCTGCAAACAAAAGATGTATACACATAATCAAATATGATGCACATTAAAGCATGACGATACCTAATGAAATTATATATTGGATGGTACTAAACCATTATTTTGAAGATCATAATTTCCATTCCATAGAAATGAAGCTCTCGACTAAAATTTTTGTAGTTTTGTAGAATAGCAAAAGTGGGTAAAATCGCAATAGGCTTCCTTCTACTAAGCACAAGAGACTAAAAGCAAGATGATTTTGACACCACGTCAAATAGTTATCGGAGAGATCACAACAAGCTTGTTGGCAGAACAATATATGTTAGATATTCATCTCGTAATTACGACTCCATACTAGACAATTCATGAAACCAAGAAAATCAACGGTGGAATGAAATAATTGGTGCAATCGTCTTCCGTCCCATAGTCATCCCAGAAACAGTGAGGAATAAATTATGTTGAATAATACACTCCAAAAAGTCCAGTCCAGATACAAAAACAAAAGTCAAACCATACTGCCCAAATATTTTGGTTCCATTGAAAAGAAGAGTTCTAAAACAATAAATTTCCTCAGCATTCAATAATATTATAACCTTAATAAAATTGTATAATCGTTAATCCATCATCGAAAATGCATAACTTTTCAATCCCAAAAATGAAAAAATTACCAAAAAAAAAAAAAAATCAACTACAATTTAAAAATACCATATACTCCTTTATCACACATACCTAAAGAGAAAGGCAAGCACAAAATTCTACCACAATACCTGAAAAAAAGATGGAAATAAATCAATCAACAATCACAGAATCACTATTTAAAAGTAAAAGTCATTATTTGAACAAACAAAAGAAATAACATAAACAAGAATTAAATGAGCAATCAACATATGAATTAATGCTGCATTTAATAAAAGGGAAACCGAAGAATACACCGTACCTTTTCCCCTTCCCTTCTTTTTGAAGCAGTCCTTTTCTGTGAACTGCTTTACCACTAAGCCAAAACCACAAAGCCAAAGATCAAAATACTACTCCTTGTATTATATCATAAAAACAAGCAGAAGAACAATAATAAGAAGAATCTCACCTATTTTGTATAAATTTCTTTATTTATTTTATTTCCCTATCCTTTAAATAAATTTTTCTTTTTTTTTAAATTGAGAAAGAGAGATCGTGCAAGCAATGAATTTGAATTTAGGTGAGTTTCGGGTAGTTCTATGACGATGCTTTTTGTGTGGGTTTTGCGCGTTTTGCTTGTTTATGAAACAGAGAGAGTTCAGCCTTTATTGAGAGGGTCGGCGCCATTTTTATTGTTGATGTGGGCAATTTAATATTTTACTCCGTATGCAGAACCTGAGGGTCGTTTGTTTGGTTTCTCAGAAAATTCATGGAAAGTATTTATTAAATTTTATAAATAATGTCCTCTTAATCATTATTTCTAAAAATAACTAACCAAAATCTACATAAAATTATGCATCTCTTAACATATTTTCTAGCAAATACTTTCAGAAAATCCAAACAAACAGATCCAACATTTCGTAGCAAATATTAATAATGGGCAAGTGTACTTTTTATATATTGAAAAATTTGAAAAGGGAATTGAAGTAATATGTTTATTTAATTGATTTAATAATATTGTAATAAAAGCAATATGACATATATGTTGTACTCATTAGTAAAGACAGATAAAATTTATAAGTCAAAAAGTATAATAGGTAGCTATAATTATTATATGAAGCCATAATTGTCTTCTTTAGTTAACATGTTGTTTTATGATCTCGCATGTAGGGGTAGGTATTTGGGACCCGTTCCGATCCAATCGAGATAGTTTGAGATTAAAAAATGGATTTTTTGATATTTTGAGTCGGGTACCTGAGATTTTGGATATTAATTTTACACCTGAACGGGCCGGTATTTCGGCTCTTGTTCAGGTATTGAATATAAAAAATGGTACAAAACAATTTAATTAGTTCAATTACAATTTAATATTTAAATTCATTTTATTTACAATTTTACATACATATATGTTAAAAAAAATAAATTTCTTGTACCATATACATATATTTAAAAAAATGTAATTTCGGGTACCCAAACCAGAAAAGGCGGGTACTCGAAAATTTTGGGTACCCAAATTGCTAAATTGGGACGGGTTTCGAGTGTGAAAAATAACATCCGTATAGTCAGGTACTCGATTCGAAATATTCGAAACCCAAAATACCCGACCCGCACCCACCCCTACTCGCATGCCATTTTGTAATAGATGATAAAAGTTGAAATATTATGGAGATTCTTAATTTATGTGGTTTATTTTGATTTGATATGAAGTATTTGCATATAATTTAGTAACCATACATTTGAAACTTGGGGAGAGAACAATCGGTTTAGAAAAGGAATTTTAATATTTTAAATTATTATATAAATATGTAACCTACTGATTTTTTTTTTAAAGTTTCACTATATTTTCTTTGAGAAAAGGTAAATTGACTTTTTCAACTATATTTTCTACCTGTCACAGGGCATAGATGGAATACTTCTAATTTTCTTTTTGCAGGTTTAAACTGTAATTGAACCCAAAATTATTTTTAGTCTATTTGGATGGGTTCTGGCTCAATTTCACGAGTCTCGGTTTAAAAAATGGTTTGGGTGGTTTCAATGAAACATTTGAGACCTCATTTTGATAGGTTTTGACTGTTGGATTTTGTGGTTTGAATAAGTTGAAACCTCACTTGAATTGGGTTTGGATGTTGGGGTTTAGGAAAAAAGTAGGTGGTATGTGTCAAATCAATATTTTTTTTAAGTAATATTTGGGGAAAAAAGTAGGTAGTAGGTGTCAAATCAATGTTTTATAGATTTGAAGTGTTTGAGTGTGAATTTCTGAATATGTTTTATGGGTTTGATGAAAACTCATTTGAAAGGGTTTTGACTCGATCTCGCGAAACCCGCGAGACTGGACCAAAACCCTTACACCTACACCCAAAAGGTTTTAACCTAAAATTGGACAAGTTCAAAGTTCAAAAGTATTGTTTGTTGGACAACATAACCTATTGTAAATTTTATCACAATAATACCAGTTTAGATTAATTTTTTCACCTAGATTAACAAGTATAATCTATTTTCCTCAAAATTAAAAAAAAAAAAAAGAAATTCAAGCAATCCAAATACTACACGGGTCGGTTTAATTTATACTCAAATAGCTAAGTAGGTTGCCACCTACTTTTACACAATATAACACAATTCGAACTCTCTATTGCTATAATTTGATACGTACCCATCTCTTACACAAATATTTCCGAAATAACGACTCGGCACATGTACACAGTACACCTAGCATACGTTTGTTTTTTGGACAGTAATGGGGATTTGTAAAATAATTTCGATACATAATGTTGATTATTTTAATTTTGAGAGAATAATTTGTAATAAAAGGAAGATGTGTATTTTTTTTGAAGAATTTAGTGTACGAATTTATATCAAAACATGACTTTTATGTGAGATAAGTTATAGATAAGTTTTTGTCAAATCAAATAAAGTTTGTGTAGACTATTCTAGAGATAACAAAATTGTGGAAATTCTTGTGTAGACCAGGTCTCTTATAGAACGTGAACAAAACTAGTGCATTCACTAAATATATTTGCAAGATTTTGTGTATGATTTATGAAAGACCGGATCTATTCAAAAATTTCCCAAAAGTGTTGTTTGTTTGACTTTTGAGATAATAATTCAGGATATTTGAGAGAGAATAAATATATTTTGAAAAATAGAAAACATATTCGTCTCGTTTTTCTCAAACACAATAATATTGGGAAATGCGAGACTAAGATGCCCCTATTTTCACCAAAAACAATACTTCATAATTTCAAACCTACTTACTACTTTTTAACATTGTTTTATATTATAAAAAATTTCAATTCAAATACATTCAAATCACATTTACTTACTTCGTAAGAATATGAAATATCAATAAATCTTAAGAACAATCAAACAAAACTCTGAACAAAGAAACCAAGTTATTTACAAACTAACCTCAAGAGCTTTTATGGAGTCTGGATGTTGGACTTTGTAGTTTTAAGAAATTGAAACCTTAATTGGATGTCGGATTTTGAAGGAAAAAATAGATGATAAGTATCAAAATCAATATTTTATATAGAGAAAAAATAGATAGAACTGACAAGTCATTAATCTTATATGTTTGAGTTTCAAAAAGTTTGACCCTTATTTCAATAGGCTTTAGGGCAAAAGTTCAAACAAGTTTGGATGAGTCATATTAATGTTCCCCAAACTCCTTACAAAAGAGTTTTGACCCGGGTTTTACGACCCCTAAAAATTGGTCAAAACTCTTTCATATGAGTCGTTAAACTGAATTAAAACTCTTTCATATGGGCCCTCATTTTTGTTGAGGTTTGGTTGGAAATATTTTATTTTACTAGCCTGTCGGTCCATTTCTGCTTCTAACTACTCTTTAGAAGACAATTATAGTTTGGGACAAGATTGACTTCTATCACATTATTTATATAATCACTTCAGTTAATGTTGTTTATAACTCAAATCTCAGTTCTGCAATAAGAGATTAAATAAACGACACAAACTCATTGGAACTACAAACGGGTGATTGGTCGACCTAAATACCCTTAAAAAATACTAGTAAAAAAATAAAAAAATCTCCTAAACTAATCCCAATTCACTGCATGCACATGACTCTTAAATTGCATCAGATTTATAGCACCAAAAGGAAAAGGGAGGATAGAAACATTTAATTTTATGAACAATTGATCCTTGTATTATTGGGACCAAAGTCCTCATATGCTACTTGAGATGTAACATCTTATCTGCTGCTGTCATCATCAATTAGTATCATAACATAAACTTAGGAAAGGTCACAATCAATCACAAGCTTAGTTAGTGGCCGGTTTGCTGGGCCACCAAAAAAAAAGAAATTATTAAACACTGTTTTAGATAAGTACACGAAGAAGATATTAACATTTCATAAATTAAGAATTCATAATAACTAATCTTTCATAATCTCATTTCGAAAGTGTGTATCTTAGTCGTTAAGGTTGTCGGTTGTGTATTTGTCACATGTGTGATATTAAGGTTTACCGTCTTTGTAGATTGTGTAGTTGCATTTTGACATGGAGGTCGCTTAGTAATATGTGGGCAATAGGTACCCAGCTTACAACATGCTCAATACTGTTTTCCAACGAGCTACAACTTTAGATATTTGCCTCGGTTAACTGATTGTAGGTTGCATGATATTATGCAGGTTATCCGGTACCCATTCCATTATACGAGTCAGATTCTGTTCTAACAGAGGTATCCATAAATTATTGCTTTATCCTATCCCTTAAAGCAAATTAATTTCATAGACTTACATTTCCATAAATACTAACAGAGGTATCGTAACAGGTTCAGTAGCTTATGCAGAGCTTCGTAATATTTCTCAGACGAATAAAAAATGCAAGTGCGCCAGTATAATTAGGCTTATCTTTGACTAGATTTACATTTGAGACGCATTAATTATTCCAAGAAGTATACTAAATATATCTACAAAATTTACCTGGAATTCATGCTTGTCGATTTATGATCATCTCTTACGACCTGAGACAGTCTTCTTCACAGCTCCAACCGATACCAGAAAATCATCAAGAGATGATAGGGTCCTCATGTCATCTGGAGGGAAATAAGAAGCAGCCTTTCCCAGAAGTGAAGTGAAAAGAAGGGACAGAGAAGGACGTGTGACATAGCGCTCACCCAAAAGATCATCAAGAAATGCAAATGCTGCTAAGAATTCTGATCTGCTTGCGTTAACTGGGGCTGCAAAATGGGCGGGGATTATTCTCTTGAACCTCCAGTCCCGTGCAATTCGATCAATCCAATCTCTCACCTTAACGGTCCAAGAAATATGGAAGAATATATATTAGAGGGCTAAATTACTTTTTCAAGTCCTACAAGACGCTCAACATTTTAGTCCCATGCCTTCAATTATGGTCCCAACTTTTGAATTCTTTTTTGGGTACATTTCATCATTCACCCACGTTTCCGTCCAAGTTGGGACCAAACGTGCAAAATAGAGTCAGTTCTATGGAACCAAAAGTGCTAAACAGAGATTATCTTATGGGACCAGAAGTACGAAATTTTGAAGGAAGGGAATATGAGCAAATATTTTTGAAAAGTTTGGACCAAAAGTGCTATTAGTTGAAAGTGAAAGACTAAAAGTGCTAAGTGTCAAGTCCTGTTGTACTAGAAATGCAGTCTTGCAATATTAGAGTATGAAACAAGAGATAGACCAAATGACATGAAATAGTTTTAAGATTTATTAGCTAGTTGGGAAAGCAGTGACAAACATACCTTCTCAGGAACTTTGCTGAAGACTAAAGTCTTTACAATGGGCGAGACAATCAACTTCTGTGACATTTGAGAAAAACTAGCATTGGGTTCCAATAGATCCGAGGGTCCGAGAAACAAGATTTGGAGGACCATTCTCTCCCATCCTGCAGTTAAAAAAGAAACCAGGTGTCACCTCAAAAGGGTATACATGTCTTTCTTGAGGTTGTAAGCTGCTAGGATGTGTTTAAGTAGTACCCTTTTGCAAGTTCATCTTGTTGTCGACAACTGGTCCCTCAGGGACTTGTTTTCCTTTACTAAGAATTTTGACAGCCAAACCATTTTTTGCAGACGATAACAAAGACTCCTTACTAATACATTCGGGTGGTTGCCTGGAGACATATATCACTGCATCTGTCACTAGTAGTGTCCTAGTCCTTTTATGATAGAATGCCACCTCAACATATGGTCCAATCCCTGACATAATCAATAAAAATAATAAAAATGACTTTGTGTTCATGTAAGATTAGAGTTAATGAGGCATAATATGAAGTTAAAAAATGGAAAAAAAAAATTGTTGTACCAACTTCAGGAGAATTTAGAACTTTTTGTTCAATTTCATCAGCCCACGGGGTCGATAAGTCCTCGTCTTTCAATGTTTTGGATCGAAAAATCCCAAAAAATTCGAGGGGCAAATTTAGAGGCCAGCTCCATTGCCGTGGTGCCACCCATACCTGAGCTCGAGGGAACTCTCTTGAAAATGGGCCAACAAATATTTTATGTTCGTATGCAAATGTAGGCAGGATTATATATTCCACAGGTGCCCCTAATTCTTTCACAAGCTGCAAAAAGAACAAAGCAAGCTATTAAGAAGTGCATTTTTTAGGAAACTGAAATTTGCAGCAAAATATACTATTTTTTTTTTTTTTTCATTTTCTCTCGATAAAGCTTATGTACACAAGGCCAAATTATCCGATGCTGTTAAAAGTGTGTGCATGAATTTCATTTATGCATAATAAAGGAAATAAAGGACAAGAATTACCATATGAAGACTGTAAAGAATAAATGATAAATAAAGTAAACAACGCAAACTATATAGTTCACAATGATGACCTGGATGCACTCTTTGGTTGGAGCAATCGGGGCATGAACCCATAATCCCCCCGACTTCAGCTTGATAACTGTCATTCGAATGTTTGTTGAGACACTGCTGAAACCAAGCGCTTGCTCTTGTTCAAATAACCATATGCTGTTTTTTACTGCCTGAAACTCGAACATCTAAAACAGTTAGAACTCACATAAGAAATTACATAGCTTAATTATGAACAAGAGTACTTTACATGGAAATGCAAACATATATGTAAGGTGGAAACGAGTAGACTAGATATTTATTAAGTTAATGCATCAACGTAATGCCCATAACGTCCATCTAAATTTAGCTACAATAGAAGCTCCAACAAAAGGATAAGGCTTGGTCAGTGTTAAAAATAAAATACACCAAATTACTAGTACATTTTTTATAACGGAAGTGCATAAAAAAAAAATAATTGAAATTCAATATTTTGTCTTAAAATATGTGGAAAAAATCTGAAATAGCAACGTTTTGCATCACCTACCTAAGATCGCGCATTATTAAATGCATGGCTCTATGTTGAACTGAGCCATAAGTCATAATAAGTCTAAACGATTAGGAAATCGTTTTTTGTTCACTAAATGAAAAGTACGTTTTTGTAACTGGAAATGAATCTTCAATTCTCGTGAAAGAAACAGCTGCATTTGATTCACCAACATGCAATGATTGCACCAGATAATCATAGTTCATCCATGCTCAAGTGAAGTAGCATCAGCAGCAATATGCGGGATCCACTCTGATAAAAGAACAATTCTAGTGAACTCACCTTCTTGTGAGCTCCTACAAGATCTCCAGGTACTATTCTCTACTATCTTCACAAATGACTAATAACTCAATCAATTCAATCACATATTACATTTCCACATTCCCATAGTTTTCAAATTATGTCTTCGACTGAATATCAACAACTTGAGATCTCGCTTAACATTCAAAACTATGACTCAAATTTTCAACTTCCAAACATGAAATGTTCAGATGTTCTATTTACCAGCACATCAACTTCAATCTTGGTTTCATGTATAAGGTAGCTCATTTAATCATTAAATTTTTTTTTTTTTTTTTTTTTAGTGAATCATTAAATTATTTATCATATGAAGTATTTATGCAGTAGTATAAAAAAATTAAACAAGCAGCTTGAAAATTGAATTGAGCAATAACACAAAGCTATGAAAAATTCCATGGGCACATAAAGGGTTGTACTAACCTCGTATCTTAAGGTGCGGCGGTTGAGAAAAGGACCGAGGGGAAATGGGAAACCGGTGAAATTGAAGTAAAACCTTCCTCCGCCAGTAGCCTCGCCGCTAGCGGCGGCAGTAACCACCAAACTGACTTCATTTCTTCTCCTTTTGGGCTTTACTTGAAAGCACAAACCCTTTAACGGCAACCCACTAAGAAAACTAGAATTCAATTCCCGAGAAGCTAATAGAGAAGATTTTGGTGAAGAAACAGCAATGGCCGCGGCCATCTATTTCGACCAAATATTAGTTATTAATTATTTACGTCTAATACTCGCTACCAAGAAATTAAAGGACCATCTTCAGGACAAGATAGAAAATTGAGGAGGACTGAATTTCGCAATTGTTCTGGATTTGCCTAGTTCAAATTATTTAGATTTTCTTATTTTTTTGTGGACCTCATGAATTTTTTTTTTATGGATAATTTATTTGAAATTACAACTAACTGAATATTTCTTTGAGGCTCAGAATAATCTCACGGATTTTGCTAGAGTCAACTTGCTTTGAGTATACTTTATAGCAGTAAAGATCTTCTATTGGAATTAAAAAACAAATTAAATTCAATGTTAAGTTCGATTATACATGCTATAAAAAAAACGTTTCAGTTTAGTTAGTTATATTTCATTAAACAAACTTTAAGGACTTTCATCATTTAATTTTAAACCATTTGACTTCAACTCGAGAGAATAAATATCAAATTATTCGAGTTCAATTAATACGAGTATGTTTAAAAACCAAATAAAATTCATACATAATTTTAAGGTCAATAAAAATATCAAATATTCAACAGAAGTTTGCTTAATCATACCGTACATGTAAGTTTACAACATTCTATGTTCATGAGCTGCATTTCAGTTTAATGTGTTATGCTATCACCTAACATATAAAATTTTGAGTGCAGATTTTTAAATATTTCGCTAAAATGTGCACTTCGAGAGTTCACATGTTCAAAGGATGCAATTAACAGAATTCTGGTTTAGCTCAAAAAATCTACAAATCAATAAATTCTTGAACTTAAATAAACTTAGAACACCAGATGCATTTACATTCAGATAGTCTATTAATAACAAAACCACAATAAAAAGCACTACTAGTGTACTGTGTACAATCATGTTCTGCCAAAACTACCACTATATACAGAAAACAACCTTTGATGGCAGAATTTGCACATAAAGTAAAGCATAATAGCCATCTGACCAGGTAAAAGGTAACCTAACAAACAAAGATACTTTAAATGGAGCTATTAAGCACATTATTTGCCCATAAACAAATGAGGTACCCCGAGTGCTGAAAGCTTGATACATCAGAATCATATGGCACATGATCATATAATTCCCAAGAAAATCGAGAGACGAGACAATATCATGTGACGATCTCCCTCACAAGCCAATCCAAACTTGGATACGCAAAGTACAGAATGAGGAAAGATGGAAGAGCAAAGAGAACTGTGATGAGTATGTACAGAGCCAAGATGGCTGCACTGGCGGGTATCGCATACAATATGATGAGAAGAAAAATGATGACCAATGGGAATTTAGCTGTGAGATGAACAAAGAAAATGAGGGACTTTTTGAGGGATGAATGTAGTCTCTCAACGGTAAGATAGTTGTGATAGTGATTACCATCATGACTTGATCCTGATGATTCAGAATGATGATTATACTGCACCCTCCGAAGAGGATTTTCGGTATAAGTTCCAGGGGTTTTTGTGCTTGATGGCCAAATGGCTTGATGATCACCGCATGTATCCGAATGAGATTTCATTCTATCACCATTCATGCTCTCAAGCATCCAGAGAAGGAAGAAATTTTTACGAGGAAATTTGAGGTTCCCTCTATAAACTAGACGAAGTGATAAGAGATTACACCAGGGGCAGGATATGAAAAGTGGGAGCTGAAGAGGTAATGTGGGAAACTTGACAACAGCCCACTGTAGTCCTAGAATGCAGTTTTTACATAATGTATGTCCACACCATAAAACATAGGGTATGTTCTCGACAAGGTTAAAAGATTCCCAGCATATTGGGCATTCGAGGCCCTCGCCTCTGCTAGTGTTTGAAGAAGCTTCATCATCCGAGCAATCCACTGAATCTTGTTTTGGCTTCAATGCACCATTTTTTGGTCCTATGTTTCCAGCGATACAATTTGATGCAAAATTCCACATCTTGCAGCTAGCTAGGACCACTACAAGATGAAATTTCACATCTACTTGGCAGAGACTCCAGTTCCTAAGAGTTAAACTGAAGGCATGATTAATAGCACCTTATGTAAAATAGATAAGATAATATAAAATCTATGGCAGTTGACTAAGTTTTTAGGTTGTTGAAATAATTTCATATATTCTTTGCAAAGGATAGAAAATAAAGCAGTTCCATAAATTCAAGGACATCCATACTTCAGAGTTGACGTGTGCATTATATGAAAGATGTTAAACATCCTCGGATCCTCCTTTAACAAATTTTTGAATTCAATTTGATAAGGGGAATATAACTTCTCTCAATAGAATATCATGCATAAGTATCCCATCGTCAAAACTTAAACAGGAGAATGTGCACCATGAAATCACAGATAATCTTTAAATGAAGATATAGTTTACCACTGTCAATGAAAATCAAAATTCCCAATTGAGGTCTTAACGCGAGGAACTATATGGTTCACCAATTGAGGCCTTAACGCGAGGAACTATATGGTTCACCAATTGAGGCCTTAACGCGAGGAACTATATGGTTCACCAAAAAAGAATCTTATCAACAAATGGCAATTTCATATACATTTCAATTACTACTGAACAAAAGCACATTCACAATGGTACCTCTCTAACCATGTTTAGACCATGGCTTTTGACTAAGGAGAAAGTAAAACAAACATGAAACATCTGCTATTCATCAATATACTTGAGCAACAAGTGGGACATGTTTTGACAAATATAAACATGGAAGAGATTTTTTTATTTATGAACATTTCTTTTAACTTTCCTCAGCTAATTCAAGATCCAGATAGAGTGTTAAATATTGTTTACAGTAAACAGGTCTCTCATTGAGATGAAGCAAGTCAACTATCCATGCTTCTGTGAAGATCTAGACCTAATCGAGATCAGTCACATGAAAGTAGGAGGCAAGTTCACATGAGCATTATGCATTGATAGATATATACTATTGGCAAAACATAAAGTTAATGAATCATGCTTCACCATTGATGTACACTCAAGTAGATTCAAATGATGCGGTATAAGTATAAGAAAAAAGATTCGGAATGCCAAAGTTTTCAACCAAATTTCTCCAAATGAAGCAAAAAAATAGCTTAGCAGAAGACATAATAAGAGACTTAGAGATTCAGGAAACTCATTTCAATAATTTTCTCGAACCAAACCCTAATTTTTTTTTCATTAAACCAGAAACTGCACATAATAATTCATTAGATTCATCCTTTATCATTACATTTAAAAAAAAAAAGTTATTAAATTAGTTCGTCTCGGTATAACACAAATTCTCACCAAAAATAGATTAAACACGTTTAACTGATTATAATCAACTAATCAAGTATCCCCCATAACTGATCAATAAAATACAACCAATCATCGGGAATGAGAGATTCATGAACCGTAAGGCAGTTTAAAGAAGACTGAAGTGATCGATTTACCAATTGATCGGGTCGAGATCAGATGAATCCGGGTGGATGATGAGTCTACAAAAAGACGACAAAGACCCTACGATTATTCTCTCTTCTCATTCTCACTCTGTCTTTTGACTTATGTGGCTCAGCTTCAACCAACCTCAAATCAGCAGCTGCTTCTTTTACAGTTTGCTCTTTAGATTTTACCGGGTCGGTTCAGGATTCCACCGCCCTTTTTACCCTTATTGAGTTATTTTCTTAGGCCATCTCCAAGAGCTCATGTATAAGTTAAATTATAAGAGTTTTGTTAAAATTATTACTAAAGTTGCTCTCCAAGATCACATGTATAATTTATGTGTTGTTAAAATTTATGAGTTTGGGTGGCCAAATACCCATGGCCAAATGCAAATTGTTATTTGCAATTGTTTGTAGAAACTTTTGTACTTTCCTCCAAAACAATAAATTATTCTGGACAAAATTCAAATGCATACAAATTTGAATTGAAATTTTAAATTCAAATTTTATAATTTGAATATCACTACAAGAAATTTGTCACTATTGACAATTAACGAAACCTCTTCAACGACATATTAACGATAATTAATATTGTCATAATGATTTAGTGATAATATTTTGATTATTATTTTTGGGGAACCGCTAAATGTCAATAATGAAATTTTTTCTCTAGTTATAATCACTAATATATATGAAGTGACAATACCTAATTTATTGTCACTTAACAATTATGAAAATTCCTCAAGTGTGTAATCACAATAAATATTTTATTTTGCCGATGAGTCCTTAGCCAAGTGGTTAGAGATGAGGCTTCATGACCAAGAGGTTCTGGGTTCAACTCTCACTAGTGTGGGTATTTTAGTTTGTTAATACAAAAATGTAAACGTCGGAATATTTTTTTTCAAATAATAAAAATTAATATTTTTTATAAAAACTATTTTTTGTTATGAAATTAAATCAATTAGTATTATAAATATATCATTATTACTTATATAAAATAATAATTAAAGTAAGTTGTTAAAATATAAACTAGCTGTTGGAATGAAATGGTATGGTTGTTAAAAAGTAATCTCTTAAAATATAAACTAGCTGTTGGAGTGCAGAGTAAAAAGTGGAAGTGTATAACACTGTTCATTAGTTATAATTTAAGATAAAAGGTTGAAATTTAAGAGAGCTGTTGGAGATGGTCTTAGTTACCCATTTCCGATTAAGGCATTTTTTTATTTATTTAAATTTGGAATCGGTAGAATACAATGTAGTACGGTATATGGAGTACAAAGTGCAAATGTATTTTTTTTACATAGATAATATCTATGATAGTTGCACATACTTTGTGGTTAACAATTCTTCACATTATTAATTTTAAAATTATGATATTACTACAATTGATGGTGTGGTGAACTTACAGTCAGAAGGTCCATCAGATTCTATGTAAGAATTTTTCAGTGTTTTAGAGTAATTTCTCAAACTCGTGCAATAAATGGCGATACATTGAGATTAAAAATCTCACATAAACAAGATATCAATTTTAAGTGCTCTTTAAATGGTTTCTGGATAATTCCTTAAACTAGTTTTTGAGATGAGCTTAGATTATTTTAGTGGTATTTAGACAATCCATGTGCTTAACAAGCTAATATTATTTTGAATCTTGCATTCCAAACAATATATTTTAATAAATAATACACTTTACTTTAAATTTGCTCGGGGGTAGCATTGTTTACCATTACTTAAAATGTAGTATTTATTTCTTATCCAATTGAAGTGCAAGAGAAAGAAATAAAAGAAAAATTCTAGTCCGAATCTAACTCGATAATATAAATTCAATTCAACCATAAATTAAATCAATTACACATGTTTGTGATTTAATCAATCTTTTAGGAGTGATATCTATTCTCAAATCAGTTATATAGTACTTATCACGTATTTGATTTGGATTAGAATAAGAATGATGAAAATAAAATTAGCACAAAGTTTACTCAAGCTAGAAACATCGCAGTATTATGCTCTTTTTCTTTGAATAAGATAATTATGCCTTCTAATTAATGAATTATTTAGCACCGACATAAAGCATCACACATGACAAGACAATTTGTTCTTCTTTTTACGAGCATTCAGGTTTTAGCACTTAATTGTTTTTGGTGGAATGGATGGAATCTTTGTACTTAGGATTCATGAGAATATTTTGTGGGAAAATTTTCGTTCAAATTGGGTTTGGTCGAATCCATACAATCATAAATCAAGTGGAATACACTTGCTTTTTGATTGATCGAGTGTTATTCAATCACAAATTAAGTGTATTGCATTTGCTATGTGAATGTTGTGGGTTCGACCACACCCGAGCAAGAATTACTATTTTGTATTGGCAAAATAGCAATTTACGTACCTTAACTTTCATTGGTCTGTAGAATCAGGATACTTAATTTTCCAACAAGTATTTACGTCCCTTAACTTTTACTGGTCCGTGGAATCAGGACATTTAAATTTTCAACAAGCATTTTACGCCCCTTAACTTTCATTGGTCCGCAGAATCAGGACACTTAATTTTCCAGCAAGCATTTTACGTCCCTTACCTTTCACTGGTCAGCGGAATCAGGACACTTAATTTTTCAGCAAACATTTTACATCCTTTAACTTTCACTGGCCGCGAAATCTATAACTTTCTATACCCGCAATTTTAGTCCACTTGACCGCAATTTCAATCCACAACTCGCCGAAAATTCATAATTGTTAACTAGACAATTAATTTGGGGATTTGAATTAATATTGATGTTGTTAAATAGTTGTAGACAGTTTGTTAAGTGATTGTCAAGTGGAATTTAATGTCATATAGCCAAAATGTGTCAAATAAGACTTACTTTGCATAATGCTCTATAAATAAGAATCTACCTAAGCCGACTAAAAACGGACGAGCATAATAGATGTAAAGTTATAGGACGTCCGATAAATTTATAGGACTGAAATTGCGGTCAAGTGGACTAAAATTGCGTGTATAGAAAAGTTGTAGGACGTTATTTTGCTTGCCAGATAATTAAGTGTCATGATTCCGCACACCAGTGAAAGTTAAGGGAAGTAAAATGCTTGCTGGAAAATTAAGTGTCCTGATTCTGCGGACCAGTGAAAGTTAAGGGACATAAAATGCTGGCTAGAAAATTAAGTATCCTTATTCCGCGGAATAAAAAATTAAGCGTCGTGATTATGCGGACTAGTGAAAGTTAAGGGACGTAAATTGCTATTTTTCCATTTTGTATTTGCCAAACTACATTCATGAATGTGGGCAAGAATTACTATTGTGTATATCTTTTTTCATTCACGGAAATGAGATTTGAATTTCTTTGATATTTGGTTGCTTGATTGGCTCCCTAGTTGATGGGTACAATCGATAAGATTTTCGTTGAGAATTTCGTTCCGTTGCAATTGCACTTCTCCAATCTACTCATAGTGATACATTTTCTTGTAATTTTAGAACTACACGAGTCTTTATCTTATTGTTTGATTCCAATAATTTTAAAACCTTCAATTTAAATACTATCCGTAGATTCATTAGTTTTTTATTTTTTATTTTTTATTTTTAAACATTTCTAAATTTTTTTATTGGCTATAATATTTTTGCGCTATAAATCACCATTAATCTCTAATTTTTCATTTTCAATAGACATAAAATTATTACATAAAAATAAAATGGTTATTATAGTTTTTTCTTTTTCTTTTCTTCTTATTTTCCAAAGGTATTCATGTCTTGGACCCGACTTAATCATTTTTTAGACACGTCGAACACTTTAAGTGAGAACTTCTAGAGATTCGAACATGGGTTCGCCACATTGTGAAGATTAGTCACTTCCATTAAACTAATCATCTGTTAGTAGTTATTGACATAGTTTCTTGTTACATTAAAAAGCCATTATTATTATTATTATTATAATGATTATATCATCGTTATTATTATTATTATTAAGTTCATTAAATATGGGAAATTTATCCCTTGAACTTATTTTTCATTAGTCTACTATACGTAACATAGAATATAATACAATATTGACAAATATGTTAAAGTGTGTTACTTACATACTTAATTTTATATACATGTATTTTAATTGCTTACAAAAATAAATAATTACATTAGTGGATCTACTCTAATTATAAGGAAAAATTAAAAAATACTCCTACAAATTTTCCTAAAATGTGAAGAGTTAAATTATTATATACTTATACAAAAGATAGAAATATTTTGAATTCTGATGAATTTACCAAAAACTGCCAAAAAAATTATTCTATAACCAAAAGGCTACAATTTATTAAGGAAAAGTATAATCATTTTCATATCTTTGAAGTTTGAATCAACCAACTTAATAAACAGTCAATAAGATTAATATAAGTTGAAGTCTAATTTAAAGTCCTCTTCCTAGTTAACTACATTTGAAATAAGACGCAACTTGAATCAAATAAGAAAGAAGTAACAAATCTTTTGGAAATCTTTTTTTTTTTTTTTTTATAATTGTTTTCTGATTTATATATATCCTGGAAATAAGAAAAATCATCAAATACCTCAGTTTATATTCTCCAGTAGGCTCCCATTCCCATTTATATTCATAAAACAAAATTCTTCTACTATAAAAGTCTACATTTTTCATCAATACTGATCTACAAATGAAAACCCTGATTCAGAAGAAAACAAAGGTTTAAGATTCATTTTACTACTATTATTATTTTCTCTAGTGTTAATTAATTATCTATGGCGACGCAAAAACCCCAAAGGACGCCGGCCGAAATCGAGGATATTATCCTCCGGAAGATATTCCTTGTATCGCTCGTTGATTCAATGGAAAATGATTCTAGAGTCGTCTATCTAGAGATGTCTGCAGCCGAGATCTTGAGTGAAGGAAAGGAGCTGAGATTATCGCGAGATTTAATGGAGAGAATCATTATCGATCGTCTCTCCGGAGATTTCCCAGCCGCCGAGCCGCCGTTTCAGTACTTGCTCAACTGTTATCGACGCGCATATGAAGAAGGGAAGAAAATTGTGTCCATGAAGGACAAAAATGTGAAATCGGAGATGGAAATTGTAGTGAAACAAGCTAAGAAATTGGCAGTTTCTTATAGTAGAATTCATTTAGGGAATCCTGATATGTTTCCTAACAACGACAGTATAAAACAGAATATCTCGCCTTTGCTGCCCTTAGTTTTTTCTGAGGTTGGAAGTAATATTGATGAGTTTGGAGGTAGCAGCAGTAGCGGAATATCGTGTCCCCCCGGTTTTCTAGAGGAATTTTTTAGAGATGCTGATTATGATTCTATGGAACCGGTTATGAAGCAGTTGTATGAGGATCTGAGAGGGAGTGTGCTGAAAGTTTCAGCTTTGGGGAATTTTCAGCAACCATTGAGGGCGTTGTTGTTGCTTGTTAATTATCCGGTGGGGGCGAAAGGGTTGGTAAATCACCCCTGGTGGATTCCAAAGGGCTTGTATTTGAATGGGAGAGTGATAGAGATGACTAGTATATTGGGGCCATTTTTCCATGTTAGTGCATTGCCTGATCATGCTATATTCAAGAGTGAGCCTGATGTTGGGTGAGTGAGATTTTTTACTTGATTTTTGCCATCACATGTACCAGTTTTGATGTTATTGCATGTAATTTAGTTGTCTTGTATGTGTATTTCTTAGTGAAACAATGCTTGTATAGGATATGGAATTTGTGTTGTGTAAGTTTTGATATTTGAGTGATATACCTAATGCAATAGGTGCTCGAGTTATTCTTTAATATTAGCTTTTGAATTTACGATTTTCTAAGTAATGTGCAACTTATGCCATGCGTCTAAAGCTTTACATCTATTTAAACTGAAGCTGTGCGAGCTTGCAGTTTCTTTATTGTGCAAAATGGATTGTATTAATAGATGGTTGTTTCTTATAATGCTAGGCAACAGTGTTTCTCTGAGGCATCAACTCGTCGCCCAGCTGATCTTTTATCATCCTTTACAACTATCAAGACTGTTATGAACAACTTATATGATGGATTGACTGAAATTCTTAGGTGCCTCCTTAAGAATGCAAATACTCGGGAAAATGTTATGGAGTACCTTGCAGAAGTCATCAACAGAAATTCTTCAAGGGCTCATATACAGGTACTCCTCCCCCCCTCCCCACCCCCCAAAGGATATTAGTCTGGTTAGAATTTCATAAATGATGAATCTCAAGTTGTTGCTTTTGGAATTCATCAATGCGAACACCTGATTTTTTTTTATTTTACCTTGGTCCGCTTTAAAGTTTCGGCTGAGCCATTTTTAAAGTCCTATTTCGTCTTCATTCTTTAATGACTTGGAATTTTGTTACAGGTTGACCCATTATCTTGTGCTAGTTCAGGCATGTTTGTAAATCTCAGTGCCGTAATGCTTCGTCTCTGTGAACCATTCTTAGATGCCAATTTGACGAAAAGGGACAAAATTGATCCTAGATACGTATTTCACTGCAACCGCTTAGAACTCAGGTGGAGAATGTATCTTTTATCCTTGTTAACCTCTTTTTAGTCTAAATTTAAAATATTGAAATATGTTTGATCATCTTGTGCCAGAGAATTGACTGCTCTGCATGCATCTTCAGAAGAAGTATCTGAGTGGATTAACGGTAGTACGGCCAAAGTTGATTCCTCAACTAATAAGAACAATGGACAAAACCGGTTGCCAGATGCTACAAGTTCTAGCAGTAGTGTCAATGTTCCTTCTCTCCTCCCACATAATAGTGCAGTGTCTAGAAGTAGTGAAAAGGCCATATATCCATTCATATGCGAATGCTTCTTCATGACTGCAAGAGTTCTTAACTTGGGATTGCTAAAAGCATTTTCAGACTTCAAACATCTTGTTCAGGTTTTGCCTAGTTGTTAATTTGACTTGGAACAGTTTTCAAGTCTGTTATTCTTCTGAATTGTTTGAAGATATAACTTGGATGTCGTACTTCCTATTCAGGATATTTCTAGATCTGAAGATACTTTGTCCTCTTTGAAAGCGATGCAAGGGCATGCACCTTCTCCACAACTGCAGCTAGATATATCCCGCCTTGAAAAAGAAATTGAGTTGTACTCACAAGAGAAGTTATGCTATGAAGCTCAAATACTAAGGGTAAAAAAGTTTGCCTTACTATCATTGCTTATAGGCGTTCGTACTTTCTTTTTGTTGCTATACACCATTTACCATATATACTTTAACCCTCATTCATTTCATCTGTGGTATTTGGGAGATGCCAACCCTAATCTTTCCAGAAAAGCAAGAGTCCAGTTGTATGGCCGTTTCATTTCTTAAATCAAATGCTAAGAGTTGATTTGCTCTTCTACTAGGGTTGTACCTCTCATTTGTCATGGTTTTCCGTCATCAACTTATTTGGTGCTGCCTTCCTTTTGGCTGGTCTCTTCATCTTTGCATAAAACTTTTACTTAAAATATTTGCCCTTTTATCCTATAGGATGGAAGTCTTCTTCAGCGTGCATTGTCTTACTACCGGTTGATGATAGTTTGGTTGGCCGGGCTAGTAGGCGGTTTTAAAATGCCTATACCACAAACTTGCCCAATGGAATTTGCTTCTATGCCAGAGCATTTTGTGGAAGATACCATGGAGTTACTTATTTTTGCCTCGCGAATTCCTAGAGCGTTGGATGGGGTTATGCTGGTATATGAAGAGTTCTTTTCTGTTAGGATCTTTTATCATCTAATATGCTTGATACTCTTACACATTTTATGTTCATCTTGACAGGATGATTTTATGAACTTCATCATTATGTTCATGGCCAGTCCAGAATACATCAGAAATCCATATCTAAGAGCCAAAATGGTTGAAGTCCTCAATTGTTGGATGCCTCGGAGAAGGTGTAATTTATGAACTTCATTACACAGTGCACTGTAATTGGTTTAACTTTCCATTGCTTCTATTGGTATGTCCACACACATGTTTCAACTAATTTTTGGTTGCAGTGGCTCGAAGGCAACGGAAACTTTGTTTGAAGGGCATCAGTTATCCCTTGAGTATCTTGTGAGAAATCTACTGAAGCTTTATGTTGATATTGAATTCACAGGTTCTCACACTCAGGTGATTGTTACTCAGTATGTAATGTATATCAGAGTATCTTGTCTAGTTACTTCTATAAGGTAGTGTTAAGCCTACTTTTCCCTATGCAACGTGAGACCTTAAAATTCCTTCACTATTTGGTTGTCTGGTTAATTATGGAATACTGTTTCACTTATTATATTATTAAAAAATAATATGAACATAATATGCCCATATATTCTAAAAACTATTGATTAATCACTGTTTTTTAAACATTGTACAATTTACATTTTAGACTACATTTTTACGTATTTGTTTCAATCCATTGTTCTGATCTTCATAACTATCTGAAAGAGTTTTTGCATTGAGGAAAGTGTAAATATTCGAAGGAGTTGAAGAATAATAAGGAAGCTAAAGAGAGTAGGACAAGAAAATATATACTAAAGAAAGAGGCCAACTTTAGATCCTTGTGCAACTGAATAATTTATAATTCCCTTGGCTTATATTACTTGAGCTCTTTTGTCAATTGAAATTAGCCCACTCAATAATGTGACAGACTAGACAAGACTATATGTGGTCCTCAACCAGTTATAAAACTATGGAACCCAAATCTACAGTGCAAAATTATCATGAACTTACCTTTACAAGTATGTATGTTTGGGTCCTGTCAATTCAATGAGATTGGACAAGTTATGTGATTAGTTAATTAGATGCGACTACAAATTTGAGAAATGCACAGTTTTTCCTCATATATAAGTCTCATGGATCTGAATCACTTAACTTCTGTGATGCGGAAAATTTAATTTGATTTGAAGCTTAGGGATGCAAATTTAGCATGTGTTCAGCATAAGATGGAATTCAGAAAAAACTGTTATGTAGATTATAATGGCTGTGCTGTTTTGCTGTCGTTTAAATTTCAGAATTGATCAATTTTATTTTAACAACTGGTTTGATACATCCAGTGAGCTGCATAAATTATTTTGCTGGTGATGTTAACATATTTAGCTCCAATCTATATAAGCGCGTTTAGTGAACCTCAGGCCGCAGTTGGTCTTGATCTTTTGCTTTATACTATCCTGTTATATACGCTCTTCTGATTTGAGTCTTATGGCCCCTTGTCCAGTTCTATGACAAGTTTAACATCCGCCACAACATTGCCGAACTCCTTGAGTACTTATGGCAGGTTCCTAGTCACCGTAATGTTTGGAGAAAGGTAGAGCTACCCGTATGAGCTGTTTTTCTTTATGCTTTGTTCATTTCTGTTTAAATAAACACTTATATGAAGATACTGCATGCTGCTTCAGATTGCTAAGGAGGAAGAGAAGGGCGTCTACCTGAACTTTTTGAACTTTTTGATTAATGATAGTATTTATCTATTGGATGAGAGTCTAAATAAAATTCTTGAACATAAAGAACTTGAAGCTGAGATGTCTAATACTGTGGAATGGGAGAGAAGAACAGCCGAAGAGAGGCAGGAGAGAACGCGACTTTTCCAATCTCAGGAGAATGTTAGTGTTCACTTCATATCTTTAAGTTTGTCATTATTTTGAAATGCTTATTGAGATGCATGTTCCTTGCTGCCTGCAGATTATCAGGATTGATATGAAGTTGGCGAATGAAGATGTGAGTTTGCTGGCATTTACTTCAGAGCAGATTACGGCCCCTCTTCTACTACCTGAGATGGTATATTTAGTCTTTCCTTTTGATTATTCAAACTAGTTCTGGATTTGATACATTTGAGTTCTCACTGCATATCTGTTTTCTTCCAGGTTGAAAGGGTTGCTAGCATGCTGAATTATTTTTTATTACAACTTGTGGGGCCCCAAAGAAAATCTCTTAGCTTAAAAGACCCTGAAAAGTATGAGTTTCGACCAAAATTATTGCTGAAGCAGGTAAAAAAAGTCGCTTTTTTCATCCCTATAAATCTTAGTTTAATTTAAGGAGTCTGAAATTTGATTGTGGAGACAACCTGGTAGTTTTGGTTGATTAATGGTATATCATGGTGGACTATTATCTTCCATTGTTAATCGTTTTGACTTGGCTATATTTAGTTTACAAATTTTAATATATGCACCTGGGCCATTTGTCTCTTAAAAATTACAACCACTTGTAGTAGCTTCCTTCAGTGCATCATCATGTGATCAAGCCTCAAATGTTGTATTTTGTACACCTTTGTACATGGTAACAATCTGACTATTCCATTTTTGTATTTGAAGATTGTAAATATCTATGTCAACATGGCCAGAGGAGACAATGATAATATATTTCCGGCAGCCATCACAAGGGATGGTCGTTCTTACAACGAGCAGGTAATGTTTCATTTCATTCTTGAAAGGCATACAAATACCTTACCCATTTGAAGCTTCTGTGACTGAAATTAGTTAACCACTTCATTTTCGGGGGTGCTAGCTATTTGGTGCTGCAGCTGATGTCTTAAGGAGAATCGGGGAAGATGGTCGACTCATACAAGAGTTTGTTGACCTTGGAGCAAAAGCCAAAGTCGCTGCTACGGAGGCAATGGATGCTGAGGCTACTCTTGGAGACATACCAGATGAATTCCTTGACCCAATTCAGGCAAGTCACGAGTTCCTTTTTCTTGCCATTCCTTCATCAGTATAATTTGGTTCCATGCATTGTTCTTGTTTGATCTTCTTCTTTCTTTTCTTTCAGTACACTTTAATGAGAGATCCAGTTATTTTACCTTCATCAAAGGTCATTGTGGACAGACCAGTTATTCAGAGACATCTCTTAAGTGATAGTGTATGAACCTTCACCCGCCGTACTCTTTTTTTTTTTTTGGCATATATCATCATCCTTATCCTAGACAAAAGGGGATTCATTATTAATTTGATTTTGGAATTACAGACAGATCCATTTAACCGGTCTCATCTCACGGCGGACATGTTAATTCCCGATGTGGAGTTGAAGTCAAAAATTGAAGAATTTATCAAGTCCCAACAACTGAAGCGACATGGCGAAGGTTTGGGTGTAGGAAGCACCAAAGTCACTATACAGACAACTGATACGACTACCTTGATTGACTAGCAAAGGTTTTAGCATGTCCTAATATTTGTAAATTATTAAATTAAAAATGTGTATTTTAAGAAGTACACAATATATTATGTCTGGATTCTTTTGTCCTGAGATGCAATTTAATATTTATTCAGAGAAAACTGTTAATTAGTGGCTCATTTGCAGACTGGTCGCTAAACAATGTATTCTTAAGTATGTCCATTTCGAGGATGAGTTGTTGGATGTGCCAGCTTTGTGTCTAAAGTTTTCCTAGAATTGCCTGGGTCAATTTGAACCCTACTCCAAGAGTTTTTCTAGTTGGATTGAATTCAAATTAATGAGAGATAGAAATAGAGAAGAGATATATATTTTTAATGCATTAAAGGCAATTTCATGTCCTTACATGGCTTGGTCGGTCAAATACTTATCTTGTGATTGATCACTCAACAAGTGAGCAGCCCATTGCATCCGATAAATCTGAATTTCCCAGTTGGTCCAAAATCTCCTTATTTCCAAAATAAGAGGCCGGGCGGAAGATTGTCGCTATTAATTAACAAAAAGACTTGTACCCGTGGATCAAAATTTCCATATTTTTGGTCGAAAAGTTTCCCTTTTTGAATCGACAAAAATGAAATAAGGTGTAATTTCAAAACTATAAACTATGTTATTTTTCTTAATTTAGTAACTTTATTTTACAGCTTTTCCTTAGTTTTTTTCGAAAATTTCTTGAAAAAATTCAAATATTTAGCTGATTGAAATATACACTCGAAACGAAATTTTAATCCATACTTTACCGTCTTTCAACCTTCTTGAGAACCTTAAACAAATTTAATAGGGTATTTGACACTTTGCACCCCTAGAATAGGGTAAATGGGCACTAACCACCCTCGGAATTCAAATATGGCACCCTCAAAGTCATTAAACATAGTTACGAGGGTGCAATGTACAATTTTTATCCCGTCTTTTAATTCCCGTCTTTTAATTCGAGATGGGATTTAGTTTTCTTAAATGGTGCGGTACATTGTATTGGACCCCCACCCCCCCCCCCCCCCCCCCCCCCCCCCCCCTACCCCCCCCCCCCACACCCCACCCCCCCCCCCACGCCCGCCCCCCCCCCACCCCCCCCCCCCCCCACCCCCCCCCCCCCCCACCCCCCCCCCCCCCCACCCCCCCCCCCCCCCACCCCCCCCCCCCCCCACCCCCCCCCCCCCCCACCCCCCCCCCCCCCCACCCCCCCCCCCCCCCACCCCCCCCCCCCCCCACCCCCCCCCCCCCCCACCCCCCCCCCCCCCCACCCCCCCCCCCCCCCACCCCCCCCCCCCCCCACCCCCCCCCCCCCCCACCCCCCCCCCCCCCCACCCCCCCCCCCCCCCACCCCCCCCCCCCCCCACCCCCCCCCCCCCCCACCCCCCCCCCCCCCCACCCCCCCCCCCCCCCACCCCCCCCCCCCCCCACCCCCCCCCCCCCCCACCCCCCCCCCCCCCCACCCCCCCCCCCCCCCACCCCCCCCCCCCCCCACCCCCCCCCCCCCCAAATTGCTATTTTCCATTTTGTATTTGCCAAACTACATTCATGAATGTGGGCAAGAATTACTATTGTGTATATCTTTTTTCATTCACGGAAATGAGATTTGAATTTCTTTGATATTTGGTTGCTTGATTGGCTCCCTAGTTGATGGGTACAATCGATAAGATTTTCGTTGAGAATTTCGTTCCGTTGCAATTGCACTTCTCCAATCTACTCATAGTGATACATTTTCTTGTAATTTTAGAACTACACGAGTCTTTATCTTATTGTTTGATTCCAATAATTTTAAAACCTTCAATTTAAATACTATCCGTAGATTCATTAGTTTTTTATTTTTTATTTTTTATTTTTAAACATTTCTAAATTTTTTTATTGGCTATAATATTTTTGCGCTATAAATCACCATTAATCTCTAATTTTTCATTTTCAATAGACATAAAATTATTACATAAAAATAAAATGGTTATTATAGTTTTTTTCTTTTTCTTCTTATTTTCCAAAGGTATTCATGTCTTGGACCCGACTTAATCATTTTTAGACACGTCGAACACTTTAAGTGAGAACTTCTAGAGATTCGAACATGGGTTCGCCACATTGTGAAGATTAGTCACTTCCATTAAACTAATCATCTGTGAGTAGTTATTAACATAGTTTCTTGTTACATTAAAAAGCCATTATTATTATTATTATTATAATGATTATATCATCGTTATTATTATTATTATTAAGTTCATTAAATATGGGAAATTTATCCCTTGAACTTATTTTTCATTAGTCTACTATACGTAACATAGAATATAATACAATATTGACAAATATGTTAAAGTGTGTTACTTACATACTTAATTTTATATACATGTATTTTAATTGCTTAC
This sequence comes from Penstemon davidsonii, assembly GCA_034814905.1. Taxonomy (NCBI): domain Eukaryota; kingdom Viridiplantae; phylum Streptophyta; class Magnoliopsida; order Lamiales; family Plantaginaceae; genus Penstemon; species Penstemon davidsonii. Next base: position 16,136,016 of record JAYDYQ010002688.1, read on the forward strand.
AAAAATAAATAATTACATTAGTGGATCTACTCTAATTATAAGGAAAAATTAAAAAATACTCCTACAAATTTTCCTAAAATGTGAAGAGTTAAATTATTATATACTTATACAAAAGATAGAAATATTTTGAATTCTGATGAATTTACCAAAAACTGCCAAAAAAATTATTCTATAACCAAAAGGCTACAATTTATTAAGGAAAAGTATAATCATTTTCATATCTTTGAAGTTTGAATCAATCAACTTAATAAACAGTCAATAAGATTAATATAAGTTGAAGTCTAATTTAAAGTCCTCTTCCTAGTTAACTACATTTGAAATAAGACGCAACTTGAATCAAATAAGAAAGAAGTAACAAATCTTTTGGAAATCTTTTTTTTTTTATAATTGTTTTCTGATTTATATATATCCTGGAAATAAGAAAAATCATCAAATACCTCAGTTTATATTCTCCAGTAGGCTCCCATTCCCATTTATATTCATAAAACAAAATTCTTCTACTATAAAAGTCTACATTTTTCGTCAATACTGATCTACAAATGAAAACCCTGATTCAGAAGAAAACAAAGGTTTAAGATTCATTTTACTACTATTATTATTTTCTCTAGTGTTAATTAATTATCTATGGCGACGCAAAAACCCCAAAGGACGCCGGCCGAAATCGAGGATATTATCCTCCGGAAGATATTCCTTGTATCGCTCGTTGATTCAATGGAAAATGATTCTAGAGTCGTCTATCTAGAGATGTCTGCAGCCGAGATCTTGAGTGAAGGAAAGGAGCTGAGATTATCGCGAGATTTAATGGAGAGAATCATTATCGATCGTCTCTCCGGAGATTTCCCAGCCGCCGAGCCGCCGTTTCAGTACTTGCTCAACTGTTATCGACGCGCATATGAAGAAGGGAAGAAAATTGTGTCCATGAAGGACAAAAATGTGAAATCGGAGATGGAAATTGTAGTGAAACAAGCTAAGAAATTGGCAGTTTCTTATAGTAGAATTCATTTAGGGAATCCTGATATGTTTCCTAACAACGACAGTATAAAACAGAATATCTCGCCTTTGCTGCCCTTAGTTTTTTCTGAGGTTGGAAGTAATATTGATGAGTTTGGAGGTAGCAGCAGTAGCGGAATATCGTGTCCCCCCGGTTTTCTAGAGGAATTTTTTAGAGATGCTGATTATGATTCTATGGAACCGGTTATGAAGCAGTTGTATGAGGATCTGAGAGGGAGTGTGCTGAAAGTTTCAGCTTTGGGGAATTTTCAGCAACCATTGAGGGCGTTGTTGTTGCTTGTTAATTATCCGGTGGGGGCGAAAGGGTTGGTAAATCACCCCTGGTGGATTCCAAAGGGCTTGTATTTGAATGGGAGAGTGATAGAGATGACTAGTATATTGGGGCCATTTTTCCATGTTAGTGCATTGCCTGATCATGCTATATTCAAGAGTGAGCCTGATGTTGGGTGAGTGAGATTTTTTACTTGATTTTTGCCATCACATGTACCAGTTTTGATGTTATTGCATGTAATTTAGTTGTCTTGTATGTGTATTTCTTAGTGAAACAATGCTTGTATAGGATATGGAATTTGTGTTGTGTAAGTTTTGATATTTGAGTGATATACCTAATGCAATAGGTGCTCGAGTTATTCTTTAATATTAGCTTTTGAATTTACGATTTTCTAAGTAATGTGCAACTTATGCCATGCGTCTAAAGCTTTACATCTATTTAAACTGAAGCTGTGCGAGCTTGCAGTTTCTTTATTGTGCAAAATGGATTGTATTAATAGATGGTTGTTTCTTATAATGCTAGGCAACAGTGTTTCTCTGAGGCATCAACTCGTCGCCCAGCTGATCTTTTATCATCCTTTACAACTATCAAGACTGTTATGAACAACTTATATGATGGATTGACTGAAATTCTTAGGTGCCTCCTTAAGAATGCAAATACTCGGGAAAATGTTATGGAGTACCTTGCAGAAGTCATCAACAGAAATTCTTCAAGGGCTCATATACAGGTACTCCTCCCCCCCTCCCCACCCCCCAAAGGATATTAGTCTGGTTAGAATTTCATAAATGATGAATCTCAAGTTGTTGCTTTTGGAATTCATCAATGCGAACACCTGATTTTTTTTTATTTTACCTTGGTCCGCTTTAAAGTTTCGGCTGAGCCATTTTTAAAGTCCTATTTCGTCTTCATTCTTTAATGACTTGGAATTTTGTTACAGGTTGACCCATTATCTTGTGCTAGTTCAGGCATGTTTGTAAATCTCAGTGCCGTAATGCTTCGTCTCTGTGAACCATTCTTAGATGCCAATTTGACGAAAAGGGACAAAATTGATCCTAGATACGTATTTCACTGCAACCGCTTAGAACTCAGGTGGAGAATGTATCTTTTATCCTTGTTAACCTCTTTTTAGTCTAAATTTAAAATATTGAAATATGTTTGATCATCTTGTGCCAGAGAATTGACTGCTCTGCATGCATCTTCAGAAGAAGTATCTGAGTGGATTAACGGTAGTACGGCCAAAGTTGATTCCTCAACTAATAAGAACAATGGACAAAACCGGTTGCCAGATGCTACAAGTTCTAGCAGTAGTGTCAATGTTCCTTCTCTCCTCCCACATAATAGTGCAGTGTCTAGAAGTAGTGAAAAGGCCATATATCCATTCATATGCGAATGCTTCTTCATGACTGCAAGAGTTCTTAACTTGGGATTGCTAAAAGCATTTTCAGACTTCAAACATCTTGTTCAGGTTTTGCCTAGTTGTTAATTTGACTTGGAACAGTTTTCAAGTCTGTTATTCTTCTGAATTGTTTGAAGATATAACTTGGATGTCGTACTTCCTATTCAGGATATTTCTAGATCTGAAGATACTTTGTCCTCTTTGAAAGCGATGCAAGGGCATGCACCTTCTCCACAACTGCAGCTAGATATATCCCGCCTTGAAAAAGAAATTGAGTTGTACTCACAAGAGAAGTTATGCTATGAAGCTCAAATACTAAGGGTAAAAAAGTTTGCCTTACTATCATTGCTTATAGGCGTTCGTACTTTCTTTTTGTTGCTATACACCATTTACCATATATACTTTAACCCTCATTCATTTCATCTGTGGTATTTGGGAGATGCCAACCCTAATCTTTCCAGAAAAGCAAGAGTCCAGTTGTATGGCCGTTTCATTTCTTAAATCAAATGCTAAGAGTTGATTTGCCCTTCTACTAGGGTTGTACCTCTCATTTGTCATGGTTTTCCGTCATCAACTTATTTGGTGCTGCCTTCCTTTTGGCTGGTCTCTTCATCTTTGCATAAAACTTTTACTTAAAATATTTGCCCTTTTATCCTATAGGATGGAAGTCTTCTTCAGCGTGCATTGTCTTACTACCGGTTGATGATAGTTTGGTTGGCCGGGCTAGTAGGCGGTTTTAAAATGCCTATACCACAAACTTGCCCAATGGAATTTGCTTCTATGCCAGAGCATTTTGTGGAAGATACCATGGAGTTACTTATTTTTGCCTCGCGAATTCCTAGAGCGTTGGATGGGGTTATGCTGGTATATGAAGAGTTCTTTTCTGTTAGGATCTTTTATCATCTAATATGCTTGATACTCTTATACATTTTATGTTCATCTTGACAGGATGATTTTATGAACTTCATCATTATGTTCATGGCCAGTCCAGAATACATCAGAAATCCATATCTAAGAGCCAAAATGGTTGAAGTCCTCAATTGTTGGATGCCTCGGAGAAGGTGTAATTTATGAACTTCATTACACAGTGCACTGTAATTGGTTTAACTTTCCATTGCTTCTATTGGTATGTCCACACACATGTTTCAACTAATTTTTGGTTGCAGTGGCTCGAAGGCAACGGAAACTTTGTTTGAAGGGCATCAGTTATCCCTTGAGTATCTTGTGAGAAATCTACTGAAGCTTTATGTTGATATTGAATTCACAGGTTCTCACACTCAGGTGATTGTTACTCAGTATGTAATGTATATCAGAGTATCTTGTCTAGTTACTTCTATAAGGTAGTGTTAAGCCTACTTTTCCCTATGCAACGTGAGACCTTAAAATTCCTTCACTATTTGGTTGTCTGGTTAATTATGGAATACTGTTTCACTTATTATATTATTAAAAAATAATATGAACATAATATGCCCATATATTCTAAAAACTATTGATTAATCACTGTTTTTTAAACATTGTACAATTTACATTTTAGACTACATTTTTACGTATTTGTTTCAATCCATTGTTCTGATCTTCATAACTATCTGAAAGAGTTTTTGCATTGAGGAAAGTGTAAATATTCGAAGGAGTTGAAGAATAATAAGGAAGCTAAAGAGAGTAGGACAAGAAAATATATACTAAAGAAAGAGGCCAACTTTAGATCCTTGTGCAACTGAATAATTTATAATTCCCTTGGCTTATATTACTTGAGCTCTTTTGTCAATTGAAATTAGCCCACTCAATAATGTGACAGACTAGACAAGACTATATGTGGTCCTCAACCAGTTATAAAACTATGGAACCCAAATCTACAGTGCAAAATTATCATGAACTTACCTTTACAAGTATGTATGTTTGGGTCCTGTCAATTCAATGAGATTGGACAAGTTATGTGATTAGTTAATTAGATGCGACTACAAATTTGAGAAATGCACAGTTTTTCCTCATATATAAGTCTCATGGATCTGAATCACTTAACTTCTGTGATGCGGAAAATTTAATTTGATTTGAAGCTTAGGGATGCAAATTTAGCATGTGTTCAGCATAAGATGGAATTCAGAAAAAACTGTTATGTAGATTATAATGGCTGTGCTGTTTTGCTGTCGTTAAAATTTCAGAATTGATCAATTTTATTTTAACAACTGGTTTGATACATCCAGTGAGCTGCATAAATTATTTTGCTGGTGATGTTAACATATTTAGCTCCAATCTATATAAGCGCGTTTAGTGAACCTCAGGCCGCAGTTGGTCTTGATCTTTTGCTTTATACTATCCTGTTATATACGCTCTTCTGATTTGAGTCTTATGGCCCCTTGTCCAGTTCTATGACAAGTTTAACATCCGCCACAACATTGCCGAACTCCTTGAGTACTTATGGCAGGTTCCTAGTCACCGTAATGTTTGGAGAAAGGTAGAGCTACCCGTATGAGCTGTTTTTCTTTATGCTTTGTTCATTTCTGTTTAAATAAACACTTATATGAAGATACTGCATGCTGCTTCAGATTGCTAAGGAGGAAGAGAAGGGCGTCTACCTGAACTTTTTGAACTTTTTGATTAATGATAGTATTTATCTATTGGATGAGAGTCTAAATAAAATTCTTGAACATAAAGAACTTGAAGCTGAGATGTCTAATACTGTGGAATGGGAGAGAAGAACAGCCGAAGAGAGGCAGGAGAGAACGCGACTTTTCCAATCTCAGGAGAATGTTAGTGTTCACTTCATATCTTTAAGTTTGTCATTATTTTGAAATGCTTATTGAGATGCATGTTCCTTGCTGCCTGCAGATTATCAGGATTGATATGAAGTTGGCGAATGAAGATGTGAGTTTGCTGGCATTTACTTCAGAGCAGATTACGGCCCCTCTTCTACTACCTGAGATGGTATATTTAGTCTTTCCTTTTGATTATTCAAACTAGTTCTGGATTTGATACATTTGAGTTCTCACTGCATATCTGTTTTCTTCCAGGTTGAAAGGGTTGCTAGCATGCTGAATTATTTTTTATTACAACTTGTGGGGCCCCAAAGAAAATCTCTTAGCTTAAAAGACCCTGAAAAGTATGAGTTTCGACCAAAATTATTGCTGAAGCAGGTAAAAAAAGTCGCTTTTTTCATCCCTATAAATCTTAGTTTAATTTAAGGAGTCTGAAATTTGATTGTGGAGACAACCTGGTAGTTTTGGTTGATTAATGGTATATCATGGTGGACTATTATCTTCCATTGTTAATCGTTTTGACTTGGCTATATTTAGTTTACAAATTTTAATATATGCACCTGGGCCATTTGTCTCTTAAAAATTACAACCACTTGTAGTAGCTTCCTTCAGTGCATCATCATGTGATCAAGCCTCAAATGTTGTATTTTGTACACCTTTGTACATGGTAACAATCTGACTATTCCATTTTTGTATTTGAAGATTGTAAATATCTATGTCAACATGGCCAGAGGAGACAATGATAATATATTTCCGGCAGCCATCACAAGGGATGGTCGTTCTTACAACGAGCAGGTAATGTTTCATTTCATTCTTGAAAGGCATACAAATACCTTACCCATTTGAAGCTTCTGTGACTGAAATTAGTTAACCACTTCATTTTCGGGGTGCTAGCTATTTGGTGCTGCAGCTGATGTCTTAAGGAGAATCGGGGAAGATGGTCGACTCATACAAGAGTTTGTTGACCTTGGAGCAAAAGCCAAAGTCGCTGCTACGGAGGCAATGGATGCTGAGGCTACTCTTGGAGACATACCAGATGAATTCCTTGACCCAATTCAGGCAAGTCACGAGTTCCTTTTTCTTGCCATTCCTTCATCAGTATAATTTGGTTCCATGCATTGTTCTTGTTTGATCTTCTTCTTTCTTTTCTTTCAGTACACTTTAATGAGAGATCCAGTTATTTTACCTTCATCAAAGGTCATTGTGGACAGACCAGTTATTCAGAGACATCTCTTAAGTGATAGTGTATGAACCTTCACCCGCCGTACTCTTTTTTTTTTTTTGGCATATATCATCATCCTTATCCTAGACAAAAGGGGATTCATTATTAATTTGATTTTGGAATTACAGACAGATCCATTTAACCGGTCTCATCTCACGGCGGACATGTTAATTCCCGATGTGGAGTTGAAGTCAAAAATTGAAGAATTTATCAAGTCCCAACAACTGAAGCGACATGGCGAAGGTTTGGGTGTAGGAAGCACCAAAGTCACTATACAGACAACTGATACGACTACCTTGATTGACTAGCAAAGGTTTTAGCATGTCCTAATATTTGTAAATTATTAAATTAAAAATGTGTATTTTAACAAGTACACAATATATTATGTCTGGATTCTTTTGTCCTGAGATGCAATTTAATATTTATTCAGAGAAAACTGTTAATTAGTGGCTCATTTGCAGACTGGTCGCTAAACAATGTATTCTTAAGTATGTCCATTTCGAGGATGAGTTGTTGGATGTGCCAGCTTTGTGTCTAAAGTTTTCCTAGAATTGCATGGGTCAATTTGAACCCTACTCCAAGAGTTTTTCTAGTTGGATTGAATTCAAATTAATGAGAGATAGAAATAGAGAAGAGATATATATTTTTAATGCATTAAAGGCAATTTCATGTCCTTACATGGCTTGGTCGGTCAAATACTTATTTTGTGATTGATCACTCAACAAGTGAGCAGCCCATTGCATCCGATAAATCTGAATTTCCCAGTTGGTCCAAAATCTCCTTATTTCCAAAATAAGAGGCCGGGCGGAAGATTGTCGCTATTAATTAACAAAAAGACTTGTACCCGTGGATCAAAATTTCCATATTTTTGGTCGAAAAGTTTCCCTTTTTGAATCGACAAAAATGAAATAAGGTGTAATTTCAAAACTATAAACTATGTTATTTTTCTTAATTTAGTAACTTTATTTTACAGCTTTTCCTTAGTTTTTTTCGAAAATTTCTTGAAAAAATTCAAATATTTAGCTGATTGAAATATACACTCGAAACGAAATTTTAATCCATACTTTACCGTCTTTCAACCTTCTTGAGAACCTTAAACAAATTTAATAGGGTATTTGACACTTTGCACCCCTAGAATAGGGTAAATGGGCACTAACCACCCTCGGAATTCAAATATGGCACCCTCAAAGTCATTAAACATAGTTACGAGGGTGCAATGTACAATTTTTATCCCGTCTTTTAATTCCCGTCTTTTAATTCGAGATGGGATTTAGTTTTCTTAAATGGTGCGGTACATTGTATTGGAAGAAGGATTCGTAGAGAGGATCAATTATTTATTTTTGCTTTCAATCTGGAGACACTAGATTATAGATGTTACAAACTGCCATTTTCAATAAATGATGTATCTCAAATTTATTTTGTTGAGTTGGGTCTGAGTCGGTACAAACATGGAGAGTGTTTCGAAACTTGGTTGATGAACGATTATGGAGTTGAAAATTCGTGGACAATGTTGTTTTCAATTGCAAAAACAGAAGATTATGAGTTTCTCTTGTTTGATCTTGAGAACAATACTACAAAGAATATTAAGATTTCTGGAAGTTCGTTTGTTCCTGGTGCTCTAGTTTCTATGACAACTCTTGTTCAAATCAATGAAGGGAAGAAAGAGAAAACAAAGTAAGTGGATAAAATTTATATCCTCCTATTTAGTTTTCATTTTATTACAAATTATATATTGCGGTTTCCTAAACTTCCATGGAAATTGAAGAATTGAGCAGAAGGGAAGTCAAAGGTTGGTGAAGAAGAAGTACCCAATCGACAATTGTGAAGAAAATTCTGGTCCTTTGATGTATCAAAATTTCAAAACATTCCCATATAAATTGTTTCTATAGCACAAACTCAAATCTAAACGTGAAAATTGAATTGAAAACTCATATAAAATCAATTTTATTTCAGTTTAGGAGAAGGTTTACTTCTAACAATAGATTACAAAGAATCAACGTTCTTGCCTTTGCAATGTTGTGCAATTGCTTACAATGGTTTACAGCCAATTCGTGATTCGGCCCAACTTTGTCGATTTTTTTTTTCTCATTGAACATCTTTCCTTGAAATGCTTCCCAGTCTTCGCATTATTTTTTCAAAGGCAAGATGGAGTTCATTCGAAAATCTTGTAAAACTTACCTGAAACTTGTTTCATGAGAAAGAAGACGACAGACTGTTAACTTAAAAAGTACAAGCATGCCGGAAATAGGGGCCCACAGTGATTGTATATGTGGGAAAAGCATACCCGGAGAATGATATTTAGCAGAACTGCTTAGAGTTTTGACACAGGCGTGGCTAACTTCCTTTTTGAATATTCATTTGCAATTCTCATAGCGGTTTTGCTGTGACGCAGATAAAACTCTGCTAGGAGAATCTGTCGTTCTTCTTGTGTTAGATCCCCATGGCAACCCTAAAATCAAAAGAACACCATCAAGTACTAAGAAAATCATTCACAAGCGTGTCTATGTTTCTCGAAGTAAGGACAGTAAGGCTATGTTTGGAACTTGAATTTTAGTGAGACAAATGGTAAAAAAAATGAAAATGAACAAAAAGCTTTAATTTTTCACCGTCCGATGCAAGAAAAACATTTTTCTAGTGTTTTACCCACTGAAATCCAAGAAAAGAAAAGGTCGGTCTTTATTCATCAAGAAAAATCGTATCACACAGAATATAAAAAATTGGTAGAGAATCCCAAAAATAGCTATAAAGAAGTTGATGATTCAAAACATTTTCAAAGTCTCATATGCTCTAAAAAAACTACCCATAGGTTTGCACCCATATAAAGAACTTGATATATTGTATATAGACCATTTACTGAATTCAAAAGTTATAAAAAACTCATAGGTAAGTCTGTTTTCGAGGTATTACCATGCGAAAAGTCCTGTCACGTACAGCTTGATGCATAAGAAGGCCAGCTGCTACTGAAACATTAAATGAGTCTACCATGCCTCTCATTGGTATACTGCAGTGTACATCAGAAAGCTCAAGAGCCTCAGCACTTATGCCCCTGAAAGTAATAACTTCACTGTGTGAAACAGAATTCAAATAATATGAGATGATAATTTAATTCAATTCTGCTATGTTCAGTCAGAAATGAATAATATTTTGCTTGACTCCGAAAATCAATTTTTAATGGCATACCTAAGTTCATTCCCGAGAACTATTGCAGTAGGGCATGACCAGTCCATATCATAGACGGATACCTGGACAAAGCACCATACCTTTTTATATTTATGTAGATATCGAGGGAAACATAAAAACCAAGTAAACAAGAGTATAGAATATATGACTTGCACCACCACTTAAACAAAAAATACAAAAGGGAAAAATATTGATACCGCATCCGCGCCCAAGTGGGTAGTAGCAATTCTATAACCACGTGATTTCAAAATTCCAAAGCACTCCTTAGTGGAATCCCAAAGTTCAATATCCAACCATTTCTCAGCTCCCATGCTAACATGACGATTATCTCTAAATCTGCATGGTGGAGACGGAATACTGTAAGTTAAATCAACAACGGCAAAAACTAGATGACAAATTTCCAGAGTAAATATGAACATGGTAACAGAATAAGTACTTTCAGGGCATAAAATACAAAGTTCCTCAGTGCCGTTCAAAGAAAGAGCTTATTTTACGACCAAAGGCATTGTTTATCAAATGAAAGAAAGAAAAAACCATTCAAATAACACAAATCCCTTAGCTCCTCCTTTATATCACTTATCAGGACAAGTCCAGCATTAATCTTTCAATGGAACAATGCGAACTTGTAGCTCAGTAAATAACATTATTGAAATCATGTCAAACTCTACCATTACTATGTTCTAGAAAATCTCACATCAGTCAATATTTACCAATTTCAGGCAAGCAGAATCAAATTTAATAATCACTTGAACTTCGTGATGACAGAATGCAATTTCACACGATCCCAATATTTCAATTACACAAACTAGATCATTATTCATACAACAAATTATGAAAGAATCGATACACAATCCAAAACAATAATCAAAATGCATTTTTTGTCACCTCAGGCAATGAAGCACCTTTTCGAGCTATCATATGACACAACATGAACAGATTGAATACCAAGGGCATCGGCAGACCTAAACGCAGCTGAAACATTCCCAAAATCGCTCAATCCCTCGACCACCAAACACACGGAATAGCTTCGATTATTAACAGCATTCCTAAACTTCTCCTTCCTCACATCCATTATATACGGTTCCATTGCTTCCAAAACCTCACCGCTGCTCAGATACACATCCTCTGCTTTAAATTTATCCAAATAAGGAAACCAACGTTCCCTTTTCCGGTCATCCTTCAATTCACCATCACTTTCCGGGTAGCGTTCCATTTTCATTAATCTTGAAATGTCATCCTTGTCTTTGGAAATCAATAGCTCTTCCACACTGTCTTTAGATAATGAATCTAGGGGAGTTTCTAAAGTTACACTTTCTAATGGAATTGCTCCTTTGGCACAACAGAAGCTTCTCGAAGTTGGAAAGGGCTTCTGGGTTTTGAGATTTAGCCCTATTTTAGCAAAAGAAATAAAGATTAAAACTTGGGGTTCATACATAAGCACGCATAGAACTAAAAGTAAATGAATATGCACAATACCTGGATGTGGTGAAAGAGAAGAAGTGAAATGGCGGAGGGTAGTCAATTTGGGGGAAAATTCCAGACATGAGAAGGAAGTACGAATTAGGGTTTTACAGGGGATCATTTCCAGAAGGGAGGTGAACCAATATTTATTTCACTGAAAAATAAAATGTTCGGACATGGTGTCTTAAATGGGAACAAGAAGAAAGAGGGCTGTTTGTTTGGATTGTTATAGTGTTTTTCAAATATTCGAAATTCTTTTTAAATTGTTCTCAATTTCAAGAAATGAATAGTAAGATTTATTTAAATCTTTGGAATAAATAGTAGGTTCTTTTGTATTATGACAATAAGATAGGGTTCTTTTGTTATCCAAAATTGTAATGTGAGTAAAGTAAAATATAAGTTAATCTTTGTGAAGCTAAAGCAGGATTTGTTTATGTTTTTTAGAATTAAAAAATATTAAAAAGGAAAATTAAGATAAAATTTGTAAGGTAAGCTTTTATCTTTAAATAAGAAACTTCTTTGTAAGTTAAAAAAAATCCTAAAACATCAATTTTTTATTATTTAATATTTTAATTAAGAACATTCACGGTACCATACCATATATATGAGATGATGATGATAAAAAAAAATTCTTAAAAATAAAATATTTGCGAGACCTAATAAGATTTTAGTTATATTCTCTGTCTCAAATTTTTTGTTTTACGCTGCAGAGTAGAACTCGTTTTAGGTGATTAAATGTGACCGAAATAAGTTAATTAGATTATTTTAGTGAACAACTTTTTATTAGTTTTTATAAAATGGTTGATACATGGTTCTATGGTGTAGTGGTTAGCACTCTGGACTTTGAATCCAGCGACCTGGGTTCGACTCCCGGTAGGACCTATTTTATGTTTCTTTTCCATTTTTCCTACAGCTTTTTAATAGGAGTATTTTATTTCTTGCCTATTTTCTCGGGTGTTGTTTTTCCTTTTTATCCTTTTGCGTAGATATAGTGTGGACGAATTCACTCCAAAAAAGATAAGAAACTATTAAAAATATGAAAACTGAAATTTTAAACTACCTTTGTAATGAGGGAAATTATGTATTATAAGTTTATATAAGAACAACATTAGTACATTTCTTATTAATTATTCTACAATAATAATGAAATCTAATAAGTTTAATTATTAGGAAACTATAAAAGAATAAGTTTAGTCAACTAATAAAGCAATAATTTTTTGTTATTTAAAATTTCTTATCTTGTTTACCTCTGTTTTTTTTTTTTTAATTTTCAAATCATTGTTTTTGTATCATTTTTATAATGACATTTAAATTTGATTATACTCTAATTTAAGAGTTCAAAACATGAAATTAATTAAAAACATATTTACAAATAATCTTAACTAATTGGAATATTCTACATCTCACGGTAATAATTACTCCATGTATTAAATTTAAAATAATTATATAAACTATTAGGGTTATCAGATTGAATTTGATCTCGCCACGGAGCATTACATAGTAAGTATAATACATCTATCTTATGGTTGAATCATACTTGTAGAACGACAACCAATTTCAAGATAAATGTTTTACAATTGTCTTGTGATTTGAGGAGTTTGATCAAACCAGTTGACACTCGACAATAACCAGTAACAACCGGACAACTAATTAATTTCAGTTAGATATTAAAATTACAAACAAACATACATATGATTCAGTAAACCAAAAAGAATTCCAAAAAAAGGAATCTTAACGTCAATTTAACAAACAAACTGGCAAAATTACTACATTAAGTGGTAAGGATAAGTGAGATCCTCAATTGTTCAGCTGACATTACCACCATATGCACATTCATGGCTAAGATCCCACAGGGACAATGCCTTTTGCCTTGTCTGTTGATGGAGGAGGAGCATTAGATTGTGAGCTGCTTTGTACAGGCTGCTCGGAGTTCATTTGCGCAAGCACTGCATTAACCTGGCTACCCGAAAGAGTCTCGTGCTCGAGCAAAGCATTTGCAAGAGCATGAAGCTCCTTTATATGCGTTGTAAGAATAATTTTAGCATTATTATTTGCCCTTTCCAGGAGTTCTCTCACTTCTTCCTCAACACTCTTACCATTATCGTCATAGTTATGTTTAGCAAGAACTTTCTTCCATAACCTATCAAGTTCTCCCACCTCTTTGATCGCTTCAGAAAGGGTAACAATTTTTCTAGCTATTTCAGTTGCGTTTTGGAGATCACTATCTGAACCACCAGGAATCGATTCACCAAAGATGAGCTCTTCTGCTACTTTTCCACCCATGAGTACATCAAGAACAGCAAGCACTTCCTTCCATAATCCATCAAGTTGAGCATTAAGCCTTTTCCTCCGTGATATATAGAAACGAGGACGCATTGCTATCTCATCTATCTTTGGCAAGTGGGAAACCATCCCAAGAACCTCCCTATTTGGAACAATGGTTACTTTGTCTACTGGTGATGCTCCATCAGTATGCAATGTTACAAGAGTGTGGCCTCCCTCGTGGTAAGCTATCATCTTTCTTCTGTTTGGAGATTTGACCTCTTTTCCATTCATTATTATTTTATCCTTAGCATGCTCAAGATCAGCCATACTCACTGCCAAGGAACAGTCCATTTCAGCCTTGTGAGCAGCAATGGTGATTAAATTTGCAAGATCAGCACCAGAGAAACCTAGAGTTCCTCGGGCAATGATCATTAGATCAACATCCTCCGCCTTTAGAACCTGTCAAATCAGAGGACGATTAAAACCTTACCTTAGTCAAAATCTTTACGCAAAATATGCAATTACCTTCAACATGTGAGCTTCCAAGATTTGCCTCCTTCCTTCAACATCAGGATTTGGAACATCAATACGGCGGTCAAACCATCCACGTCGCACCAGTGCCTTGCGAAAATTAGTTGCTGCAATTACAATATTACCCTCGTTTCGATTGAATTTAAAAATTTCATAAAGCAACTGATCTAAAGTCATCTTCATGTCTTGCTGATCCTTTGGGTTGTGTCTCCATCCTATGGCATCAATTTCATCAATAAAGATTATACATGGTGACCACCTATTTGCAGCAGCGAAAATATCTCTCACTCTTCGGGCTCCAACATCAACAGCCATTTCCTTAAATTCACTGCCACTGCAAGAAAAAAATGGCACACCAGCTTCTCCAGCTATGGCTCTTGCCAACATAGTTTTCCCAGTGCCAGAAGGGCCAACTAGCAGAACACCTTTTGGAAGTTTGCCGCCACGACGTGTGAAGTGCTGAAGGGACAAGAAATCTATAATGAGAATCCACATATACTAAAGAGATCCTTATGGGATGACTAACGGGTCTATTCATAAAATCTCATTGACATTGTCCACCAAATGCTCGTCGCTTGTATGTATATCTACCAAAAGTTAGTACTGACAGGGCTACTAATGAGTTCCTTCACTTCGTTTGTGTGTGTGTGTGACATAGAGAGAAGTTTACAGAATTACAGAATGCTTATACCTTAGGATCACGAAGGTAGTGAACAATTTTTTCCAGCTCAGCTTTTGCCTCGTCTAATCCCTTCACATCACTAAATTTAGTATTAGATTCCATGGTGGGTTGAACATGTTCCCGTAAACCAAGACCTGATAAGAGCAAATAACAATGTAAAGTATAATACTTACAATTAGCCAGAGATGCAATTAAACAACAGTAGCAGGGTTGAAGGATCTATCAGCAACTTTACCAAGTCCTCTATTCTCAATGAGTGCTCCAATAACCAAAATCAAGAGGAAGGCCAAACCCAAGGCACAGAGTGTGCACCATAACACCATGTGCAAAAGAGCACTTTCAGTACCAAGAACTCCGTCTTTTGAAGATTTTCCAACATTTCTAAGAGCTGAAAGAGCTCCAACACTTTCTTCATCCACCTGAGAGTAAGCACCTCCAGAGACCCCTGTAAAGAACCCAAATGAGTGAATACATAACAAGTGGACCAAAACGAGAAACACTTCAAACTCATATGAGAAACAGGCTTAGTCGCTTGATTTTCAGGGTAAAAATCTGAGGTGGAGAGTCTCAAAGCTGAGGAGAATGTCCTATGTCCTCACCTCTATGTAGTGTCTTTAGCAGCTCACTTTGGTCAAGCTTATCAACATTAGCCAGAGACTTGACATATTTAGCAAGAGCTGAAGGGTTATTATGTAGTGAAGGTTGACTCTCAAACAATCTTATAACTTCTTCTGGATCATTTCGAAGAACTAGCTCCCTAAGATATGAAGCACTGCTTGAACCCTTTGTATCACCCAATCCACAAGCTGGCCTGCCAGAGTAATTTGTTCTTCCAAGAGCGCTCATTCGTATAGAGCTTGAAAGCCTCTGCACTGCTTAAGAAAATTAAAACGTGAGAAGTAAAGGGGTGGTGCATTACATGATAAGTATAATTAAACTAGCTAGTGTGGTAGAATGATTGAGATGTTTTCTGTACAAGTACAGATCAGGGATATTTTCGAGATATTTCTCAAGACAAAATTAAAGAAACGTCTCCAAATTAATTGATGCACTTACCTTAGCCACTGCCCTCATCAAAGATAACAGTCTCAAAATCCCATGAAATTAAAATACCATACCATAATGTCACATATCCCATTATGTATGCCAAATGATCTACAGAGATCATCATTAATCTTAACTGGTAACATTATGCAGAGATTTTAGATGCTTCACAAGAGGAATTTCTAAATGAACAAATTGGTTGCTTAGAAAAAACACGATAGTTTGTTCCCTTAGCTTACAAGAGCAAACTTCTAACAAGCATTACAACTGCGACACACCGTCAAAACCATAACCAAACATGACATTTTCCAATTATGTAGAAACGACAAACCAATGTTTTCCAATAGGAGAAGATTGCATCCGATAATAGATCATTTTACTAAAAACTAGAAGAATTAGAAACTTATAGCATAGTATTAAAAGGTCAGCAAGTTAGTATTTATAAATATTTCTTGAATATAAAAGGAGAGATAAAGATGAGTTATATATACCTCCTCCTCTAGCATGTTGTGAAATTCGATAAGGTTGAGCAGCCAGATAGCTTAACTCCCTCAACTGTGTCTCATGCCTTTTAACCTACAATAAGAATGCAAATGGCACACAACAAATTGAAAACCAGCAAATGATAACATATTAAACCCCGAATATTAAAATGTAATCCAATGGACAATTTGATCAAATTCACAAGTGAAAGTTTAGGAGCTTTTCCTTCACAAAAATTAGTAAAGCAGAGATACATAGTAACCATCCAAAAGAGTCAAATAGAACCACAGGAGCTAATAAAATTGTAGTTTCTCTCTATAACCAATAAATACTCAAGTATTTCCTATTAAAACAGTAAATAAAAAATAAAATCCCAATCTCTAATCTTTAAAATTGAACTAAACACACTACAAATTCCCAACAGAGCTAATTCATCTGTCCTCCTAAACTTACATTTCTCCCGTCACATAAAAGACCAACTCACAACTCACAAGTATAAACTAATAACTTCGTGAAAAAAGAGGAAGAAAAGAACACCTAAATTAGGGTTTTAGAAACAGCAAATTCCACAATAACGAAGGGTGTATGTGGATGGGTTTTGGCCCGGTCTCGCGAGTTTCGCGAGACCGAGCCAAAACCTTTCCAAATGAGTTTTCGCCAAACCCATAAAACCATCAAAAACCTATTCAGAAACTCCCACTCAAACTCTTCAAACCTATAAAATATTGATTTGACGCCTACCATCTACTTTTTCCATTAAACCCCAACATCCAAATTCAATCTAAGTGGGGTTTCAACTTATTAAAACCACAAAATCCAACAATTAAAACTCATCCAAATGAGGTCTCAAAGGTTTCATAGAAACCACCCAAACCATTTTTTTAAAACCGAGACCCGTGAAACTGAGCCAAAAACCATCCAAATAGACCCGAAGACTGTATACGCAAAATGGCGATAAAGATGAACATCTTGCAACTCACCTGACTAAGAAGACGCCTTAAAGCCATCTTGTATTAAAAAATGTCAAAAATAAATAAAAATCTTTATATCAAACAGATTAGAAATGAGCTATTTGCTGGGAAGATGAAATCACCATCGAAGGTGATAAAAGGTGAGAAAGGTTTTATCAAAAAAGTTGAACTTAGGTTAGGGGTTTAGGGAATTTGAAATTGGTTAGTTTATTTACTACGGCAAATATTTTTCTTTTTTATTTTATTTTACTTTATTTGTGAGCTTGTATTTTCAAATCTAAAAATTAATAAAATACATCTTTAGTCATAATTCCTTAGATAAATTTGATAAACCGTCATTTTTTCATGAGCTTTGAGATTTAATGGGAATTTATGATTTATGATATTCAAAATGTTTAATTTACATCTTGTTATTTAAAAATGTATTTTATCTATTCTATTAAAAGATTCACATTGCTCCATGACATTTTTATTATACCTTAAATTTGTTAACAAAAATGGCTTAACTATATACTTAAATCTATTTTAAATTTGGAAATAAAATAAAGCAACTTACCCCTTTATGTTATTTATATAGACTACTTTACTTCCCAATATTATTTTATATATATATATGAGTTTACACTCTCTATGTTATTATAATGGATGTGGCCCCCAATCCCTTGAACTCTACTATTCATGTGTCCCTAAATTTTTATTACTATTTTATTTTTGGGATGTTCCAAAATAACACTCACGTTCTATAAATGTAATTATTTTTTTCAAAAAATATTTTTCACATAAAGTAATAATTTGACACCATTAACTCTCAACTACTACCTGTAAGGGCATATACGTAAAAATATATTAAAGTTCTATATTTTTAGCTTTTACTTAAAATTCCGCGCCAAAACTAAATGGATAGAACAAAAAAAGGGACAAATGGAGTATTATGTTACATGTATACATAGAGTAATTTTATCTTTTTATACAACATTGTTCATTCCAACATTCAATTTTGGACAGTTGAGTTATACTATCAAACGAAAGGAGGTAAATTGATATTTTAAAAGTTCACTGAGGAGTAAAATGCTATTTTTTAAATTACATAAGGATAAATTGAATATTATACATATCACATAGGATAAATTGGAGTTAACCTTGAGTTTTGACACTGCATAAGAAGACTTGTCCTAAAATAATTAGCTTATTTTAGCATAGAGGTTTTCTCAAGTTTTAAGTCACTTCTTTTTTCTAAGAATTTTTACGGGTGAAATTTGTTTTAGGTGGTGCTCTAGCCTCTATGTAGCTATAAAATTGAAAAAGGAAACTTTATTCTACGAGACTAAAGTAGTATGATAAGTTAAATAACCAAAATACAAAGAAAAATTTTCAGATAGTTAAACTTCAAAGTGATATTCCATTTCACGATAAATATATGAAGAGATACAAAAAAAAAAGAGGTGAGATTTCACCAAAATAACTCCTAAGGGTTATTTTAATTACATATGATACCCCGTTATAACTCCAAAAGAACCAAAAGCATCTACCTATCTTAATTACAATTTCAAATGACATCAATTACATTGACAATTGACTGAGGTATGACCCCAAAAGAACCCAAAACATCTACATATCTTAATTACAATTTCAAAAGACATCAATTACATTGACAATTGACCGTGGTGATTAATCGGCCCATGATAGCATCATTTGAAATACCAATACGTCTCTCTCGATGAAGACAATTAAACTATCACTTAGTCATTCATAGCCCATTCGATTACGAAGTTGGTTCATTACTATCTTCATAGTTGAAAAATGTTCCAATTTTGCCCCTGGGTGTTATTTGTAATATTTAATATCTAATAAATATTTAAATTTGGGTGCTAATTGTTATATCTTATAAATTATAAAAGTGATAATTATATATTTACAACCAAAATAAGTGATAAAATTTATAATTGCTCATAGCTTTCAATAAATACTGCAAAAAAAAAATTATTTACATATTTATTAACAATTTAAATTGTATAACAATAAATTAAACAAATTTAGTTAAATTAATTTATTTTCTATATTAGTAAATTTAATAAAATTATATTTATTATAAATCAAATATTTCAATTTAATAAAGTTTATATTATATTATAAATTCAATGTTTATTAATGTAATAAAAATTTTATTTATTAAATTAGTGTAAATATAATTTTATATTTATAAATTATATTAATAAATATGTAAATAAAATTGCAATATTTATTGAAATATATGAGCAATTATAAATTATATCATTTATTTTATAGTAAATATATGATTATTAATTTTATAATTTATAAGACATAACAATTAGCAACCAAATTTTAAAATTTATAAGATATTACAAATAACCCCCAATGACAAATTTGGAACATTTTAGGGGCAAGGGGTTAATTGTAAGAAGGTGGTAAACCTGAGGGGAATTTTTGTACTACCCAATAAGTGAGAGGAATTTTTGTAATTATGTCTTACCTTATGGAGTAACCGTAATTTATCCTTTTAAAAATATTTTGGAGGTTAAACTGTAATAATTCAAAGTCCCAATCTAGGTCCGCCATAGGCAGCAGCCCTCTTCTTCATATAACAAATTAAAATCATAGATTCAATTGTCTCTTCAGAGAAACTTCTTCATTCTTCACCCAATTGAGTTTTTCCTCACTATTTTTTGGCAATTTTTATTTATTAATTAAGAGGTTTTATCACTTTTACAACAAAGAAATGTGATGATTACTGATGAAGATTACATATTTTTTCATGGATTTCAGTTTTTGCCTTTTGAGACGTTACTTTGTATAGAAATTTGATCTATGTTTTGGGACGTTTTGTTTTTCTTAATGAAACTTAGGTCTGTTTTGGATACACATTATGGTCGGTTTTAAATCATGTTGTCTTGTTTATATATTTGATACTGATTTTCTAATCATAGTGTTTATCTTGGATGCTTTATGAATAATTATTTCAATTTTATGTTTTTCTTTTTTGGAAACAACTATAATTTTTTTTTTAAAAAGGATGACAATTTTTTCTACTTATAATTAACATATTTTGAAAAATATATATAGATATTGCATCACAATGACATCATACCGGTCGAACCAATTGTAGGCCGATTTAACTGATTCTATGTCCGATCCGCTTTTGAGAACATTACTTAAATGACTCAAACTTATCAATTATGTATTAATATGCTTCTCAGATTCATAATCTTCTTCAACACTATTATTCTTCTCATATTCGTCCTCTCTTTCTTACTATTTTGTTGAGCGCTAAAATTGAAATAGCAAATTTTTTCCCTTCTAGTTTCTAAAAAATAAAATTTTATTAGTTTTGGACACCTTTAACTAGGGATTGCCAAATTGGGATAATTTTTTCTACAAAGGTATTTAAAAACATAAAACAATGGATTTATAGTATTCTTGTCTATTTCAAATTTACTTTTAGTTTTCTTTATGTTGATTACTTGGTTACTTACTGAATTGATGAGTAATATTATTAACTAAAAGTTGTAATAATCTTGAAAATGCTTTAAAACATGACCCAATACCAAACGTAGATGGTTCCGATTTATATTATGAACTAAAAGTGCTTTCAAAAGTTATTCCTACCCAAATAGACAAGCCAATTGATATATTTAATCATATAAATATGATTAATTCTAATAAATACGTATATTTGTTATAGAATTATATTCACTATACATGTCACAGTTGCTTCTCTTGAAAGAAGTTTTTGTCAAATTAAAATTAATAAAAACATGTTTACGTTCGACAATGACACAAGAAAGATTAAGTGATTTGACTATTTTGTCTATAGAAAATGTAGAATATGAAGTTTTAATAAACACTTTTGCGTCTAAAAGAGCAAGACAAATATATGTTACATAAAATACAAAAAAAAAAAATTACATAAGGGCCCCATTTTTTGATTTTGCCTAGGGCCCCCAAAACCCTTGGGCCGGCCCTGATGAGTCATGTCTTTTAGCTCAAACTCATATATTATCGGGTTTTATTTGTGGAAATGGGGTCTTATTTTGGGAAATAGACGGAGGGAGTATATAATTTGAGTTTCATAATTATAATCCATATAAAATATTATATAAAGTTTGTAAAGGACACGTTTGTTTGTCTGGGAATAGCATGCAATTTGGTAATCTGATTACCAGACATCATATAATTGTGTTTGGGTTGATTTACTATATTTTGGGAAAGGAATTAAATTCCCCATAATTAGGAATCTTGCCTTCATAAACTAGAAATCTGAAACCCAAGTTTTCTATGGTATTCTAATTCCATTCCCATTGGAATTCATGGTAAAAATTAAAAAGACAATATTTTCCATATATACTCCCTCTCTCACTCACTCACACACACACACTATATATAATTAATTAATTAATTAATTAATTTGTATTTACTATAATATACAAAAATTAAATCAATTATGAATTTTAATGTATCGTAAGTATATTGTATATTTAATCAACATTAATAATAATTACTTACACCCCTTGAAATTATGTGCAATTACATGGTCATCCTTTAAAGTTTCAATAATTACAAAACAATATTTGAAGTCTTTAAAAAAATTAACTTAACATAAAATACATTTTACCACTTCATTATACTTATTAAATTAAGATAAATGTCAAAATATTAACTGATTATTGGTTGAGTAAAAAAAGTTAAATTTAAATTTTAAATTAAAAAAATCTCATAAATCATTTCTAATAATATATAAATGGAACATTTTTGTTAACATGTGTAAAAATGAATTCCATTTCTTAAGTTTACCAAACATTTGAAAAGAAGTTTGTTACATTCCTTCATGAAATCCCGAGTGTTACCCAAACAATATAATGGCGTTATATTCCTTGTAATCACATTCCTAGAAATCAAATTCCTAGAATCAGATTCCATTCCCGTTAAACAAACGGGTCCTAAAAGTTCTAAGCCTCCAAATCTATTTTACTATTTGTTTTAACTTTTTATTTTTTCCTTTTTGTTAAGTATTTTTCCATTTGGTCAGCATATACATTAGTTAAAATTGATACGTACGAGGGTAATGGGTTTACAAAGTTAAAACTGATATATATATATATTCAAAATACTAATAATTTGTACATTATAACTTTAAGAACAATAATTAATAGTAATATTTAAACTAATATATATTCGACAGCCGTTCTTTTCTTCTTTTCTTTAGATTTCGCCATGGTTAGGTGGAGGGTTTTTTCAATCGTTAGGTACTGTGGGTATAAAACCTTAAACCCTAATATAGTTGGAACTAACTTTTAGTCCTGTTTGGATCTTTCAGATTTTTGTTGTGCGAAAAAAAGTTTAGAACCATTTTGGATTGGCCCAAAACACTTTCAGCCCAGAAAACATAACCCTATGGATGGACCTCTGCATCTATGTCCCAAAGCCCATAACATATTATTCAGTCTAATATCCAATATTCTAATTTAATATTCCCTAGCTAGATCTGTTTGAAAGTTTTTTCTCCTACAAATAAGGTTCCATGACATTATAGTTTCACGTAGGGCTGTCAATGAGGCGGATTTCAATCCGGATCCTTCCGAATCCGATCCGATTTATTAGGATAATAGTTCGATCAGAGATTCGATGGACCTGATCCGATTATAAAGATCCGTAATCCGAAACACATGGAGCGAATATAGATTTAGGTCGATCCGATCTGTTAGAGATCCGTATCCGATAAAAATAAAAAGAATGATATATATATATATAAGTAAGTACCATTAATAATATTTCACCGTCAATTCAAGAAGATAATCATTTAAACTCGTTTATAAATTTATTTAAATCAATATTTTCATCTAAAAATATGAATATTAGTAAAGAATGTTTGAACATGTGAGCTAAAATTAAATAAAATTGTAAAGTTAATCAACTTGTTT
Source organism: Penstemon davidsonii (assembly GCA_034814905.1). Lineage (NCBI taxonomy): Eukaryota > Viridiplantae > Streptophyta > Magnoliopsida > Lamiales > Plantaginaceae > Penstemon > Penstemon davidsonii. The sequence goes on from JAYDYQ010002688.1 coordinate 16,159,222, forward strand.
TATTAATCTAATCTTTTAAATGAAAATTTTATTAGATTCGAAAGAGATTCGATATCCGGTCAGATCCGACCAAGATCCATTGGATTCGAAAAATCTAGATCCGAGCACAATCCGAACAAGATCCGAACCCGACAGAATTCGATTCGATATAAATGGAGCCGAATCTGGACGAGCCTGAACCGACCAGAATCCGCCCCATCGACAGCCCTAGTTTCACGTAATATGATAGTAATTTAATACCATTATAATTGCCGATCACAACTTTTAGAGTCACAAATGCAAAAATATCTTAAGTTTTAACTTATTTAAGCAAACCTTAAGTGTACTAATAAAAAAAAATAAAAAAAAATTATTTTTTCCTACAGGAGTGCATTCTGCTAAATGGGTAAGAAACAAGAATACAAAGTGGAATTTATCGCACCCATCAGCCTTGGTTGTTTTACCCATATTTTATATATAATTATACTTTTTCTATAACATTTTGATGGATAATTGTTCAATGGACAAAGGTTGTGGAGCTGGATTGTATTACATTAAGTCTCATGTGAAGTTGGGTTTTTGGGATATAGGTGTTGATTGTGAGCGGGTCGGTTTCTTTAACCATCAAACCCGTCACCCAACCCATAATTCGAGTTATAATAAATTATCAAACACACCATCAATTATTTTAAAAATAAAACCAAATGAGTTACAAGCGGGTCAACTCGGGTTGGACGATAGAATGGTTCAACAAGAATATTTATTAATATTCAAAGCAAGGGCGTGTAAAACTACTGACCTTTTTTTCTAGTGTAATTACTAGGAAAGTGAAGCGTGGAATATGAAGGTCAACACACAACATAATAGATAATCTTCACAACTACTTTGTGCGTTAAATTGTGGTATAGGCTCAAAGTCTTACAAATACATATTTTCCAAAGCATGAATCTTTATCCAGTTTCAACTGTCTTACTAATTCTCTGCTTCCTTATTACATCCTCAAATGGTAGTAATAATAATCCACCTTACCTCGAAAGCGACGTATCCATCAATTGTGGCTCAAGTGGAATATCTGCAGCAACCAATGGCAAAGAATGGATTGGAGACATTATAAGCTCAAAATCCACTTCATCTTTACAGGTAAAAGGCTCATCAAAGATTTCGAGTCTCATCCATAAATTGATATCTAGTAGTGACCCGGTTCCTCACAAAACTGCACGAGCCTCTTCTTTCGAGTTCTCCTACGTGTTCCATTTGAGTCCAGGTCAGAAAATTCTCCGTCTTCACTTCAATCCAAATCCATATAAAGGATTCAGAAAGTTCAAAGATTTATTCACTGTTGAAGCTGGACCTTTCACCTTACTGAGTAATTTCAGTCCTTCAATAGCTGCTCAAGCTCTTGGTGTTAATACTATTACTAAAGAATTCTGTATAAGCATAGAAGAAAATCAACCACTGAATATAGTTTTCTCTCCTGATATTAGCCCATCAAAATATGAAACATATGCGTTCATAAATGGCATTGAGATAATATCAGTTCCAGAGGGTCTTACTAATTTTCGCGGTGCTGATCTTGGAGCCCAAGTGGTTGGCCGTAAGTCTATGGTCTACATAGATAACAACACTGCACTTGAAATAATACATCGATTAAATGTTAAACGAGATTCTGTTTCTTTAGGAGATGAGTTTGATCTGTTTCGGATTCGGGCAACAGTTTTAAAACAAAAGGCAAATGAGATCAACGACCTTACATGGAAAATATCTGTTGATGTCGGCTTCAGATACTTGGTTAGGATTCATTTCTGTGAGCTAGGTCTAAAGATGGCAGAGACTAGAAATGTGATGTTCAAAGTCATTGTTAATGAAATGATAGTTGATTCAGAGATCGACTTAATCAAAGAAAGGAATGAGAATGGGTACCTCTGGTATAGGGATTACGTGGTAGTGATCAAGGGGCGGAAAAAAGAGGGTCGACGAGATCTCTTGATTTCCCTGCAGTCAAACTCTGAATTCATGGATGGATATGGACCCTTTAAAGGATTTGAAATATTCAAGCTGAGCAACCCTGATAATAGTCTTGCTAGCCCAAATCCCTTGCCACCAGCAAAAGATTTGCCATCTTTGACTATCCAAAATTTACTTTTAGTTCTGGGTCGCAGAAATGTAATTGCAACTGTTGCAATAACCATACTCGTTTTGGTAAACATCATTGTTCATGTGGCGCGTGAAAATAGGGAAGCTAATTTTACGGAAGATGAAAACAAGCCATCAGCCAGGGCTGAGAGACACTGTCGACGTTTTTCACTGGCTGAGATCAAATCAGCCACCAAAAACTTCAGCGATGCCTTCTTTATCGGAAAGGGGGGATTCGGTATAGTCTACAAAGGGCTGATTGATAATGGGCGAGAGACTGTCGCCATTAAGAGGTTGAAATCAAACTCAAGTCAAGGACAACGTGAGTTTTGGACTGAGATTGAAACACTTTCTGAGCTCCGACATATTAATCTCGTATCTCTGATTGGGTACTGCAATGAGCACAGAGAAATGATTCTTGTTTATGAGTATATGACTTGTGGAACATTAGCTGACCACCTTTACAAACTTGCAAAGGTCAGCAGAGAGAATTCTTCTCTCACTTGGAAGCAACGTCTTAATATATGCATTGGAGCTGGTCAAGGCCTCGACTATCTGCACACGGGACAAAGAATCATACACCGTGATGTGAAGACTTCAAACATCCTGTTGGATGAAAATTTCATATCTAAAGTTTCCGATTTTGGCTTGGCTAAACCTGAAGACCGAAGCAATTCACAAAGCCATGTTAGCACGAATGTAAAGGGCACACCTGGATATGTTGACCCATACTATATTAGCACCCGTAAACTAACAAGAAAAAGTGACACATATGCCTTTGGTGTGGTTTTGTTGGAAGTATTGTGTGGGAGACCAGCAATGGATCGGAGGGTTGGAGAGGATGAGTGTTGTCTAACCAAGTGGGCTCGAAATAGAATTAATATGGGAGAGGTTGATAAGATTGTAGATTCAAGTCTGATGGGGGAAATATCACCAGATAGCCTGAAAGTATTTGTTGGGATTGTTGAAAGCTGTTTGCATGATGAACCAAAGAAACGGCCAACAATGGCTCAAGTTGTGATACAACTTGAGATTGCACTTGAGCAGCAAGAGAGTAGTAAAGTTATCGTACGAAATCAGGTAGCCACTGTTGCTGAACAACTAACAGAAGCATCCCCAGAATGGATAGAACTAGGTAACAGCCAAAGGGTAAACACTGAGCCTCCTGCTGCAGATAAAGATGGGAGAAATCCCAAAAGGTATAAGACATCGCGGTTTTGGACTTGGGATGCACTTTGGAAAAGGGGAAAGATATCCAAGAACAGAGAAATGGTTCCCAACTCCTTATCAGGTATATATTCATCCGGCCACAATAATTTTAAAAAATTATCTGTGTCATGTCTTGATAATCAAATTATCATTTTCTATAATGCCTAAAATATAGTATAAGAGTTTCTTATTTAACTTGAACTTGAATGAAGCTAAGCTCAGGCAGATTCAATTTCATTGTCAAGCCTAAACATCAATATGATGCTACTGTATGACATTTATGCAATGAAACTAATTTTTCAGAAATATGTGAAGCAGATATAACGTTGCAGAAGTATGATTTGGCCACTATTGAAGCTGCCACCAATCAATTCTCCTCTTTTAATAAGGTTGGAGTAGGCGGATTTGGTTCTGTTTATAAGGTGTGCTCATCTAGACTAATTTTCCCCTTGATTTGTTGTTTTCCCACTAATCTTTCAACTAATGATTTGTTGTTTTTTTATATAGGCTGTGTTACCTACAGGACAGATAGCTGCAGTTAAAATGTTTTCTGAACTTTCAGGGCAAGCCCTAAATGATTTTGAGAGTAAGATTCTTTTGGTTTCCAAACTCCAGCACCGTAACATAATTAAAACTCTTGGATATTGCACTAATGGAAGAATGATGCTTGTATACGAGTTCATGGCAAACGGAAGTTTAGATACTCACATCTTTGGTTGGTGCCCTCAGAACTTTATTTAATTAAGTCTTATATGTAAAGTTTCAATTCCTTTCTTTTGTACTAATCAACATTTGGATAAGCTATCTTTTAAATAGATGAAGTAAAAAGGCGTTTGCTTCATTGGGCTCTGCGCTTCGAAATCATCATCGGTATAGCCAGAGGAATTATGTATCTTCATCAAAATTCAGCGATGAAAATAATTCACAGGGGTATAAAACCCAGCAATATATTACTCGACATTCAGATGAATCCAAAAATTTCAGACTTTGACGACGCTATAATTTTGGAAGATGATCTGTCTGAAGTGGACACCAGGGTAGTTGGGACCATGTAAGGGTCAGAATGTGTTTCACCTTCATTCTCTCATTTTTTCTATTTCTAAGTCAGGACTAATAATTCTTTCTGTAATATATGTGTGTGCAGAGGCTACCTGGCTCCAGAATATTATTCTTACGGGACTGCTTCATTCATGTCAGATGTCTATAACTTCGGAATAGTGGTCCTAGAGATTGTGAGTGGCAGGAAAAATAGGGGACAGTATGACATAGACCTTGTTGAATTGGTAAGTAAATAAGAACTAACATATTAATTCACATCATAATATTACACAAACTAACAACCACATCTCTAGCATAATCCTTCAGAAATTATAAAAAATAGTACAATACTCGAGAGTAAAATTATTACCTCATTTGAAAATAATACGCAAAAGTTGTACTGGCCTCTGTCCTTCCATTTTCCTTTTTCCATCTCCTTCATTATGGTTGTTACGCCCAAGGAACTTGTAAAACTCTGGAAGAGAATAACATATTAATGCAAATGTAAGTACATTTTCAACAAAGAAGATGAAAACGGTAAGTGATATATGTGAAGGTATTCATGGTATCTGTTTGTGAATTTTCTATGCTTGAGCTTGTATACACATGCATATACTTGGAAAGACTTATGTCAACAACCAATTCTAGTAGACAGATCATGAAAAAGGTAAATATGTGAGAGCATATGTATGACTTTGTCTAACTTTTCTATATGTCAGCTTGTATAACATGCACACATACTCAAACTTTAATTTGGATAATCCGCAGGCATGGAAACACTTTCGTCATGGTATAACACCTGAGCTGGTAGATGAATCAATTTGGGGGGCATTTCCGAAGGAAGAAGCATCAAGATGTATCCAAGTCGGTATTTTATGCACCCAACAGGAACCACATCATCGACCAACCATGTCTTCGGTGCTTAAGATATTGCTAGGTTTAGATTCACCACAGGAAACACAAGATAAAGTAGCAGCAGCTATTCATAAGAGCAACACTGAATGCAATGAATTAGATACTGTGAGCATCGAATACACGGAATATTTATCACCTCTTGCTTTTGAAACTAACCATAACAGCGAACACAATGTCATGCCGAATCCATTCGATGATGGTACGATCTCCATTTAAATATGACAACCCAATGCAACGTTTCCTCGATGTTTAAGATGTAACACTTCACATGTTGTGGAGAAAATTGGCTTCTTTGCCAACTGGAAACAGTTAGGGCTAATATCCCATCTAAGAAATTATCTGTCCAGTGTCCAACATCTTTTTCTCTTTCTTGCGTGTTGTCTTTCTTTTGGGGCTACATTTCATCAACACGATGACTTCATTAGTAGAATAAATACATGGTGACAGCCATGCTCATGTTCTGAAATTAAAAGGTTCATTTTTGTTGAAATAAGAGATATGTTGCTAAGTTCTTGAAGTTCACGGTTGATCAAGATATATTGTCTTATATGCTAGTATTATCTTGTAGGTAAATTAAGAAAAATCTCAAGTGATCATAATATATCTAAAACAGTGGAATAATATTCTAGACCTAGATGGATGCTATTTTCAAGGTGGACATCATTGGGCTGAGTTACCAGCTCATTCCCATTTCGGGTAACCAGATATATTCAGTTCACTCGGTAATGATATGTATCAATAGGCAATACTTTGTCATTCTGCATCAACACGCAACCCTCAAACCAATTTTTAATGCTTATGGATAACAAAGCCTCCATCACAGAAAGGCCATGTCAAAATTGATTATCTCTAATACATAATACACTGATCATGAAAATGGTAAATGATACATGTGGAGGTGAATATGCGGTGGTTGTGTATTAATTTCATGCACATAAAGCTACTACTATACACATGCATTCACTTAAAGAATTGAAGTAAATTATGATATAATAGATAGATCATAGAAAATGTAAGCAGTATATGTCAATCAGTCAATGCATATATGGCATTCATGTAATTTTTTTTCCAAATATGAGCTCCTATGCATGCATCCATACTTAAACTTTCATGGATAATGCATAGGCATTAGAGCTATGGTAATATATTGCACCTGGTAGATGAATCAATTGGAGGGTATATTATTTCAGAGGAAGAAGCGCTATGATGCATTCAAGTAGGTCTTTATGCACCCATTAGGAGCGATTTATTAACGATGTCTTCTGTGCTTAAAATTTTGCTTGGTGAAGAGTTAGTACCACTGGAAACACAAGAGGAAATACTGAAACCCTCTTCTGACAAGAGCAATACTGAATGTAAAGGTGTAATCAATTTTTTTGAATGCCTATCCAGAATTATCATCTCCTGCTTCTGAAACTTCTCAAAACTACTTTGCATGTTCTGTACAGTATGAGAAACTATTAAACAGTTTCACATTTCAGTTTGTTACTAACGAGACAATTCCCTATAAAATCCTGCTAGTTTAAATCTACAAAGCTATATCCAGGAGTCCTTTTCAGGGCTTTTTCCTCTGCAATAGCTTCTATATTTGCAACCTCATCCCATTTTTCCCCTCCAGCATGCAAATTCGACATCGAGCAGTAAACGCTCATATTCCGTGGCTCAAAATCTAATAGCCATTTTCCTACTTTTTCACCCATCTCAGAATTCCCATGTATTCTGCAAGCAGCAAGTAAAGCTCCAAGACTTGAAACATTTTGTCTTAATGGCACACTTTGTAGAAGATGATATGCTTCTTCTAGTTGCCCCGCTCGACCTAACAAGTCCACCAAGCAACCATAATGCTCGCTTGAAGGAACAATTCCATATTCTTCCTCCATGGACCTAAAAGCACAGAGTCCTTCTTTCACGAAGCCTGTATGGCTGCATGCAGAGAGTATAGACTTAAATGTAACTCGATCAGGAGCAAAATTCTCTGTTTTCATTTGCTTAAACAATTTGAGGGCCTGAACACAGTCCCCGTGCATCCCATATGCAGCTATCATAGTGTTCCATGATGACAAATCTCGTTTACCCATCAACTCAAACATTTCAGTAGCAATTTTGATTTTTCCGTGTTTGCTGTAGATGGTTATAAGGGAATTCATTAAAGCTACATCTTTCTCTAGAAAGACTCGATATAAATGACCATGTACTTCTCTCACTAAAATTACAGACCCCACCAGATTCAATGCCTGAAGAAGAGTGGTGAATGTAATAGAATCAGGGTGTAGATTGACTTTTCGCATAAGCAGAAATAAGGTTATTGTCTCATGAGCAAGGCCTTGGTTCACGAGGGCTGTCATCATTGACGTCCATGATACCCGATCCTTGATCTTTATCATGTCAAAAATTTGCTTAGCCAATCCTATAAAGCCGCATTTTGCATACATGTGTATAAATTGATTTCCTATGTCAGTGTTTGATTCCAAACCTTGTCTCAAAACATATCCGTGAATGCACTTGCCTGTACGTACATCTCCCATTTCAGACAATGCCGAAAGCACACTGATAATGGTACTTGCATTTGGTCTAATACTTACATTGATCATGTCACGAAATGTATCTCTTGCTCTTATTACACATCCATTAAAGAGATAACTGGAAATCATCACGTTATACAAAACACCATCTTTATCCTCTGTTCTGTAAAAGATATTCATCGCCCCATGTAAGTGCTTGCATTTAGAGTACATGTCAATTAAAGCTGTGTTTCCAACAAGATCAAGATTTATTCCTTGTCGAAATATGCGACAATGAAGTGTCTTTCCTATGAGCAAATGCCCCAAATCTGCGCAAATTAATAGTCCATTTGCCAAAGCAATCAAATCAAGCTCATATTTGTTGTGCCCCATTTGGCGAAAAAGGTCTAAGGCTTCCAATGGCTGTCCTAGCCGAAGATGACCAGCTATTAAACCATTCCAAGCAGCAGTTGTCTTTTTGTTCATCTTGTTGAAAATGGCAGCACCCCTGACTGGATCACCGCATTTTATATACATATCCATTACACTCGTCTCGAAAACTTCATCTAGACAACCAATTCCTCTTCTAATTGCATAACCATGAATAGACTTACCCTTTTCCAGTGATCCTAACCGCGATGCACACTGTAATAAACTCACCAGTGTCACTCTATTAGGCTCGATTCCATCCCTCTGCATATCCTGCACAACTCTGAAAGCTGTGTTAGTGTGATTATGACCAACTTGAGCATATCCAGTAACCATTGAAGTATAAACAACTACATCTCTGTCAGTAATTTCATCAAACAGTTTAGCTGCTTGCCAAATTTCATCACACTCAGAGTAAAATCCAATCAACGATGAGCCCACAAATTGATCATGACTTAATCCAAATTTAAAAGCATCCGTATGAAGATTCCTTCCAAATTCATATACTCCAAACTTAACACAACTTTTCAACCCAAAAATAATTGCTGAACTATGAATCCCAATATTTTTCTTCCTCAAATTCAAATAAAGTCCTAAAACCTCATCATATTGACTAGCTCTGAAATATCCAACAATAATTGAATTCCAAAGAGAAAGATTCTTAATAATAATTTTGTTTAAAACCCATTTGGATTCTGCCAAAAGATTAAATTTTGCAAAAGAATTAAGAAGCTTCGAGCCCACAAGTAGGTTTTTTTCGAGACCTTGTGTAATCATGCAAGCATGCAACTTTTTCAAGGAATTGGTATCTGAACATTTTTCTAAATAAGTAGCAAATTTTTCAGGGATGGAAAATGAATCACTGTGTGGATTTACTGCGGTCAAACTGGAAAAGTGTGCCGTACAGGTTTTAATTGAAAGAAAAAGATTGAACTTTTTGCGTAGCTTTAATCGCCCATAAGAGTATGCATTCATAATTCTGAAAATGTAGGCAATTTGGTATTCCTCATGTATTTATTGTTTTCCATGACGAGCATTTTCCTTTTTATGACTAAAATCCTGGATATGTATCTCAATGTGTTTTCGATATTGTGTGTAAGTTTGATTTTGATTTAATTTTCAAACAAGTTGAGCTCAATGCAGCTTGAACTTTAGCCCATTTCTAATTTACTCTTTTAAGTTTTGCACATTAACGAATCTAATAAATATCATAAAATTTTGAAAAAAAGAAAAATAAAAAACAAATGGTATATCTAAAATATCATTATTCTCTTCAGGTAACTCATATTTTCTCCTTCAATTAATTATTTCTTATTCCCTTTCCTTCAATTAATAAATAAAAGTAAAATTGAAAAATAGGTAATTAATGTCGGAATCCTAAAGAGACAGATATTTTGGAACAAAAGAATTTCTCTAAATCGACAAATAAAAAAGAAAGGGGGGAGTATTGATTTAAAAAAATTATCAAAAGAGAAACATTTTTCAAAATTGTATTCGTAGGCATTACAAGCTGGAAAACTCCTTTCATTTCAAAATACATGTTGTTTAGTAAAAAGAAAGTATTTCAAAATTCATGTTGTTTTAGAATTCCAAGAGAGACTTAAATTATTTTTTGACATTTTTATCATTTCTCATTAATGACAATATGGGAAGCTATATATTTTCTTATTCCTTTTCAAGGGTAATTTTGCACTATAAGATTTTATTCTCATAAAATTTAGGTAATTAATAGTTACATTAATCTTTGTGCAACAACTATGTATTTTGAAATAGAGGGAGTATAAACTAACTTGCATCAATCAAATTCAAAATTAATATCAAATAATTGACGCCCTCTATCCCAAATTATATGTCGTTTTACATGTTTTCTCACATATTAAGGTAACTAATAAATAGTCTCAAAGTTAGGAAAAAACAAATTACTCCATCCATTCCACATTACATGACGTTTAAGGTTTTTTCACAAGGATTAAGAAAATAATTAATACCCTATATTTTAGTAAAATAAAAGTGTAGTTGGACAAATTTATAAGCAATTAATTTTTTTGTAACTCCCCATAATCCATCTCTTTCTTTCCCATACATCTTTCTTTCTCTCTCTTTTTAATGAAGAAGGGTAAAAATGTCAAAATAGCATTTAAGTTTAGCTTGAATTCCTAAATTGACATATATTGTCGAGAAAAAAAATCTCTCTAAAAAGATATGTATTGTGGAATGGAGGGAGTATATACCTAAGATATCCTTATTCTATATTTATCTCACCATTAATTATTTACACATTATTCAAGTTTTACACTCTCTCTATTAAGGGCAAAATAGGAAAATATGTACTTAATATTGCATTGAAATCCTAAACTAACAAATAATTTGGGACAAAAAAAATTCTCTAAAAAGACGGATAATTTGGGACAGAGAGAGTAGTTTGATTTCATCAGGACCTAATGTCCCGAGCTTTCGAACAAAAAAAAGTCGAGATTTTGTTATAATACCACTAGAAAGAAGAGAAGAATCAGGAAAAATTGGAAGAGAATGCAATAATCAATGTGAAGAGTAATGGAAGAAGATGGTTCTTAAATTTATGCGAGTAATTAGAGATTAACAAAAGAAGTAAATATTTTAATGCAAAGAAAACAGTTTAGTATAGCGATGTAGTCACTAAAATCCAAGAGCCAGACATAGCCTAAAATACCAAGAATAACATGAATTCTATAGCTAAGTTGTTCTGATTCAATCTATAGTAATTAAACTAACATTGTTCTGCAAGTAAGAAAGCCAAGTTGGCAACAACAAATTTTGCCAGTTCACAAAGTGATGAGCATAACATTAACTCTATAGCTATTCACAGGATTGATATTAAGAATTGAAGCCAAATAATCTGTTCATATCTTACCTATTCTTCAAGAAAAAACTCTGGATACGATTTGTCAGCATTTTACAGGAAAAGAAAGATGAGCATTACTATTACATCGCTGCCTCGGAACCCTCCTCGTCCTTTTTCCCCATCCAGTTAAATTTCCCGCTTTAAATCCCAGTTCCCCGCAAACTAGTTGCTGTGTTTTACTCGAGCAATGTGCATTTATTCTCGGAGATGTATTTGGACTCGCCAAACGCTTCCTTCCCCTACCTTTCCTAGTAGAATTCCGTTTTGACAAATTCCAAGTCCTACCCTCGGCTTTAACCAACTCCTCGAACGCCTGAATATCCTCAGTCACTTCACTACGTGATAGTGTCACTAGACCCGGAAGTATTTCTGTTTGAAAGTCTCGTCTATGCCTCCCCCGCCCTTTTCGAGTCCTTTTGGAGAACATATCACCCTGTGTCTCCTCATTTTTACGGTTATTAAATATCATTGGATTGTATAAATAGTTTTCTTCCTTTGTGTCTTTTAACTTTAATGTCATGAATTCAAAGTAATCCATGCCATTTGGAAAGGAATCTTCCTCTTCTTCTTCATCAGAGGCTCCGTTTTGAGAAGATATGATTTCAGCTAACCATTTGAGACGATCATTAGATGCAGCTTTTGGAGGCTCCGTTGACAATGAGATTGCGATTATGGCCTCTGCTGCATTTTTATCACATTCTTCGATTTCAGATTTTTGCATTGAGTTGGCTTCTTTAGGAGACGCTTCTGGTTCAGATTCAATAACGGCTGGAGCCTCTAAATCGATTTCAGTGGTGGCGATTTTAACAATAGTGGTTGGGAGAGATGGTGCTAATGGAGCATCGTCTTCGTCTAAAGACAAGTTCAAGTCTATATGATGCCTCAAAGTAGATATGTTGTTATTCAATCGTTTCTTTAAATCGAGGCCCTTGGTTTCAATCTGATTATTTTCATTCTTATTAACTGGTACCTCTCTATCATCGTTAATACCACAGGAGTTAGCCTTGGAGAGATTGTCTCCAGAATTTGGATCCTTGAATCTTTGGAGCATATTTGAAATCGGAAAACCAAGAATCATTTTAGAACTCGTGTCCATGTTGACCTCACTTATTCCACCCTCGGCATTCTGATTCGTCAATGGTGCTGAGATTTCCTTTTTCTGTTTAAAATTCTGGAAGGAAGTATCATCTTTTTCTGCTTGGCCGAAAAACTTTTGAGAACAATTTTGCAAAGAGTCCAGATTCATAAAATAAGAACTCTTTTTATCACTCTTCGTCTCCTTGTTTGGTACGTCTATATTTTGCGGGCTTCTGAGAAACCAGGGTAACCCTCCATTAGAATTCTGGGGAGCTGTCTTTTGAAACTTCTGGGATTGTTCGGAATCTTTCTTTAATCCAATTGAAGAACAGCCTTGGAACCATTTCGTGTTTGTTTCATAGGAGAATCTATTTTGGCACGATACTTCGTCTTTGAAACCTTCCTTTGAACTTCCACCAAGTTCATGTTTTTGCTTCAAAGAATTATGAATCCATGAAGTAGGGGAGGACTTGGAGTTGACCAAAACCTTTTTAAGGATTATACTTCCCGTGTTAGAAGCCCTATCCCACGAACCATCATTTCCTTCAGAAATTTCAACCCCAAAAATTGTCCTTTTCCTCTGATATAATGACTTCCCGTTATCCAATGGAGAACGTGAACCAGTAAAAGAATCTTGGTCGTTTCTCCTTTTTGGAAAGAAATCTTTTAAGTTATCCTGAGTATTGTCACATTTAGGGAAAAGATTAAATTTCAAAGAATCATTGTTACTTTGAGGTGTCCAACGAGCACTCAGAGATGAATTAGTATCTCTATCATATGAGACTTGATGGTTTGTGTTTCTTTCTTGCATCTGCTTCTCTACATTACTCATGTATACATCAGCGGGAAGTTCGAGGTCAAAGGTTATTTTCGGGAAAATGTTGCTCCTCGTAGATAAAGGGACGGATGGAATTTTTTCTTCCTCGGCATTGTCTTTCTTTATTTCTCTCCTTTTCATTTCATTCATCAGATCCCGTTGTCGTCTATAAATACGGTGGAGTTCTTGGACCTGAATAATTAAGACATATCAAGAAAATACGAGAATGTAGTGAGTAGACCAGTGCTAAATCCACAAAGCTCAAAGAAAGAAACAAAAATATTACCTGATTTTTGAAAATCAATTCATGCTTGATTATTGTCTGCCTCACTATTTCTGTGTCGTATCCAAAATAACCATTTTGATAGATTGGGGATGTAAGAGAGTCGGGATGTTGACCATTTTTCACAATCGAGTTATCATGATATAAGGACTTCATACTGTTCGTGTATTGATAATCCCTCAAAAATGCATTAGCTTGTATTTGAGTTCCCATTCCTGGAAACAACACCGGAAACCAAATTGTTTTTGACCAAGTAAAAGAAAAAATGTAAAAAAAAATCAAGTTTCTTCTTTTATAGAGACAAAGTGTAGAATCTCAGCGAATTGTAGCAACAAGGCCACTCCGCAGCTTACAATACCCATTTGCGTATTTAAGTAACAAGAAATTTTGTACTCAACCTCGAAAATCAAATTTAAACTCTTTCACAATCATTTCAATTCTTGATTATTCCGCAAATATACGCATAAGACTCTCCCTTTCGTTTTGGGAGAGAATTTACATTCATTTCTTCACAATCACTGAAATCGCACAAGGGATTTAAGAAGCGACTCTTTCATTTCATACGAAAGCTATTGAATCCCCATGACATACAACTAATTACGTAATCTAGCACATTGATCCCAAAAGGATAAAGTGAAACTAAAAACGAGCTCACGAAATAATCAATCTATGAAACTGCAATTCACATCTAGCCATTAGTTCTCTCAACTATTACAATATTCGCAACAAATTCAGAATATCCCAAATTATTTCTTTTTCTACGAATATGAAGTTTAATAACCATATACAGTAAAGTCCATTAGAGAATTATAGCATCAGATTCATGTAAGCCCAAATCTTTAAACACACCATTTGGCTACAAATAAAAATCCTAAGCGATGCATTAGTGGTAAATTTTGCAATAAAATCAAGACATCGCCAAAAGCTATAAATGTATATTGAGAAAACAAGGAATAAATCAAGAATCAATGAAATTCATAATCAAGCAAGAAAAATGAATTTAAGCTCGAAGGGAGAACACCCAAGAAGTGAAATAAAGAATTACCTCAAACCAAAATTATTTGACTTTCTCTAAAGCTTCATACAAAAAGCCCAAGGTATCAAAATTGTCCACAAGAAAAGCTGAAAGCGATAATGGAAAATCACTTCTCCAGTTGGAATTCTCTGCACAAAAAGGAGAAGACTTTAAAGAACCCAGAAAAAGAAAAGTTGGAATCTTTAAGCTGCCATTGAAGAACCTCTCAAAAGAACAGAAAAAAAAAATTGAGAATTCCACAGAAATAGAAATTGATATTCAATTCATGAGGGTATACTTCTTGATTAACCAGCAGATACATGAAAGAGAGAGTGTGACCAAATTAAAAGATATTTCTCTCTCTACAAACAAAACACAAAAATGAACCAAGTAATTTTGCAAAGAACAATGACTTGAAATTTGTCAACATGTGGTCTTACCTATTGCATATACTTTTCTTTCTCTTCTATTCTATGGCCCTTTAGAATCAATCATTTTTTTCCCATTGGGTTTGATAAATAGTACAGTTAGAGAGAAATACAATATCTAAGAGAATATTTTTCAATATTATAATGCTAAAGATTTTCTTGGTTTATAGGAAGTGAAAGGCATGGGTACCTGTTTGACATTTATTACAATTTTTTAGATTCTCTCATCTTCCTTGCTTTTTGGGTACACATAATTTATGTGTTTGTAAAAAGTGATTGATGCTGTGACCTTTCTAACTCCAATTTAACAATATATTACTAATAAATACTTATTTTTCACACATGGAAAAAGTTTAAAAAAATTTGCTATAAACCCAATTTCCAATTTATTTTATTTTATGTATATATATATATATAAAAATAAAAAAAAGGACAGATAGACCATTTTTGTTTGAATTTTCAAAAAATATTTTGAACTTCTAAACTCAGACAAATATCTTTTAAGTTTCTTAAGAACTGCGTAATTTTTTAAATTTGTGTAACTCTCACACGAAAATCAATTTTTTTTTTTTTTGAATTCTTTCTGTGAATGTATAAAAGCTGGTGAAATTTCTAAAAACTCACAAAATCTATATAGAAACTCTATAAAAAAAAATCAAACAATATAACACTACTTTCAAGATAAAGAAGTGAATTTAAATTTAAACCATAATTACTTTTAAATAAGTTTATCTAACAACACATCAAATTAAAGGCAGTATTCAAGCCCGTTGGATTGAATCAAAATGTTTCTAATTGAGTCGGAGACGTGTTGGATTGCAGAAATATTTATTTTTTTGCCAAATATGGTTTGGGTTGCTCATTTAATATTAATAACTTGCTTTTTCTTATTAAATATGACATATTTATTTGATTCGTTGTTATCCATTCATACTCATGTTAAAACAATTATAATTCATTCCAACTTCTAATATAAAGAAAATAGTTCTAAATAAATTAGGTTTAATTGAATCCAATTTATCCAATAAATTTTATGAGATATATACCTTTAGTCAACCTTCAACTATTAAACAACAAATTTACATTTTTTTGATTAGTTGACGTGGGATTCTAAGGGCTTGTTTGTTTGATGTTTAAGAGAGTAGTGAATGTGAAATAATCTTGATTTGCGTAATATTGTTTGTTTGGGTTTTGAGATGGTGGTTTAAGAAATAAAGGTGTAAATTTTTTTGGAACAATTAAGTTGTAGGTGTAAGATGTGTAAAACTTTATGTCAAATCATGTTTGTTATGTAAGATAAGTTGTGTAAGAGATTGTTAATTTATGTCACATCAAAGTAGAGTTTGTATAAGTATTTTAAAGAGATAAAAAAATTGTTGTTTTGGCTTTTGGGAGAGTATTTGAGAAAATTGAAAGATAATAAATTTATTTCAGAAAATTGAAAACATGTTTGTTTCAATTTTTCAAACACAAAATACATTTCAAAAATGCCAAACAAACAGGCCCTAAACATTTTTATCCAATATTTATTTATTTATTTATTTATCTTTTCTTTCAAATCTTAGATTTTGTCAAAATTTCTGGACATATGATTTAACTTGCAACAGCAATGCATCTTTCAGCAGTTTCCTAAAAGCATCAACTGACCTCACGACCTTTATTCCATCCCACGCGCACGGGCAGCGATTGAGGGATGTTCTTTGTTGTGCTCGAGTATGAATGTACGACAAGTTGCCCATTAGGCCACATTTTTATTTTGGTAAGTATAATTCACGCGAAGCCCAGGCGCGTGAGGAGGGTATTTAATTTAGATGAGCCCTAAAGTGTATGTTTACATGGGAGAACTGCCTAAGGGGGAAAGAGAAAAATATTTAATTAATATACCACTCACAAAATTTTTAGAATTTTTTTATGTAAACATTAGGGCATAAATCAGTTGTCACTCTCTCGGTAAATTACGGGTATCTTGAAAAATTCTATCATAAATTTGGTTTGGTCATGATTGGATGTAACGTTCAGGAGGGTGATCAATTACAAATTAAGTGAAATACACTTACTTTGCGGTTAGATGGATTTCGCCAAGTCACAAAATTTTCAGAATTTTTTTATTTGACATTAGGGCATAACTCAATTGTCACTCTCTTGGTAAATTACGGGTATCTTGGGAAACTCTATCATAAATTAGGTTTGGCCATGATTGGATGTAACGTTCAGGAGGGTGATCAATTACAAATTAAGTGAAATACACTTACTTTGCGGTTAGATGGATTTCACCAAGTCACAAAATTTTCAGAATTTTTTTATGTAAACATTAGGGCATAAACCAGTTGTCACTCTCTTGGTAAATTATGAGTATCTCGGGAAATTCTATAATAAATTAGGTTTGGCCATGATTGGATGTAACGTTCAAGAGGGTGATCAATTACAAAACACTTACTTTGCGGTTAGATGGATTTCGCCAAGTCACAAAATTTTCAGAATTTTTTTATGTAAACATTAGGGCATAAACCAGTTGTCAATCTCTTGGTAAATTATGGGTATCTTGGGAAATTCTATCATAAATTAGGTTTGGCAATGATTGGATGTAACGTTCAGGAGGGTGATCAAGTACAAATTAAGTGAAATACACTTACTTTGCGGTTAGATGGATTTCGCCAAGTCACAAAATTTTCAGAATTATTTTATGTAAACATTAGGGCATAAACCAGTTGTCACTCTCTTAGTAAATTACGGGTATCTTGGGAAATTCTATCATAAATTAGGTTTGGCCATGATTGGATGTAACGTTCAGGAGGGTGATCAAATACAAATTAAATGAAATACACTTACTTTGCGGTTAGATGGATTTCGCCAAGTCACAAAATTTTCAGAATTTTTTAATGTAAACATTAGGGCATAAACCAGTTGTCACTCTCTTGGTAAATTACGGGTATCTTGGGAAATTCTATCATAAATTAGGTTTGGCCATGATTGGATGTAACGTTCAGGAGGGTGATCAATTACAAATGAAATGAAATACACTTACTTTGCGCTTAGATGGTTTCGCCAAGTCACAAAATTTTCAGATTTTTTTATGTAAAATTAGGGCATAAACCAATTGTCACTCTCTTGGTAAATTACGGGTATCTTGGGAAATTATATCATAAATTAGGTTTGGCCATGATTGGATGTAACGTTCAGGATGGTGATCAATTACAAATTAAGTGAAATACACTTACTTTGCGGTTAAATGGATTTCGCCAAGTCAGGCCTGGATAAGAATTATTCCATCCCCTGAGCTAATATTCAATTACAAAAAATTCTCTCACGTATTGTATATTACAAAAATCCTCCTCAATTTATCAATATCTTACAATTAACCCATGCACCTTATCTTTGACATTTGAGGCAATATTCCCTAAAATTTCATTTTCGCCCCTATGGATTATTTGTAAGATTTATAAAAATGACATGAAATATTTATGGAAGAATTGCCCTCAAGTGGGTAATTGTAAGCTTTTATATTTAACAGGGGTGAATGTAATATTTTTGAATTTCTTTGAGTTAAACCATTTTAGAATGATTCAACTCGTTTTTTCAACAAATTCATCTATTCAAATTGTTTTTGCCGCATTTTTAACACGTTTTTAACCTTTTTTTTTATCGATTTAAGTAGTTTTTGACCAACTTAACCAATTTTTACCAATTTCATCTGATTTTACTACTTCATTTATTTAACCTCTTTTTTCTTTTATATATTTACCTTTTTCTTTCACCGAATATTGACATTTCACAAATTCCACCCATTGTTTTTCATTAATTTCACCAATTTAACCATTTTTGTCATTTTCAATGATCTTACCCATTTCTTTCACTATTCACTGGTTTTACCGTTTTAACCGATATAACATGTTTCCACTGATTTTATCAATTTAACCTGATTTTGATCGTTTTGACTCATTTTTCTTTCACCTATTATTGTCACTAGCTAGTTTAACTCGTTTTTAACCACATTTTTTCTTCATATCACCAATTTAACATAGCATTAACCAATCTATCACGTTCTTTCATTCGTTTTGCCGATTTTTTTTCTCTATTTTCACCGATTTAACACATTTTTTACCGACTTCATAGACTTTTTCACTTATTTAATCAATTTAATTGTTTTTAAATAATTTAACCATTTTTTCATCGATTTTCTCACTAATTTTTTTGTTATGGCTCGTTTTTAGCCGATGAAAATAGGGTTAAATCGATCAAACATGGGTTAAATCGATTAAATTGGTGATAAATAGATGAAATCGGTAAAAATATGTAAAATTGATATAAAAAATGGATTAAATCGATGAAATAGGTAAAAACGGTTTAAACCGATCAAAACAATTTAAATTGATGAAATTAGTGAAAACGAAAGAAATCGGTGAAAACAGTTAAATTGATCCAAAAATGGTGTAAATCAATAGAAAAAAAAAAGATGAAAACGAGTGTAATCGATCAAAAATTATTTAAAGTGGTAAAAGCACACACCATTGGTGTTACTGTTACTAATTAAGGTTTAAGGATCTATTTAAAATAACAAAACATCTCCAATATTTTTTCAGCCATTAGAAAAAATTGTGAAATCATAGCTCGGTTGGAAAACACTTCACTTTCTCGATTTATTAATGAGATAAAACTCCCTTAAAAGAATTTATACCTTCTAGTTCTGATGCTTCTTGAAAAATTAAACAAAACAATTGATTTCTTTCAGAAATAAAAGTATCCTTTCTCAATTTTTTAAAATATCCCATCTTAGAAGGAAAAAATTATCCCTTAAAAACCTAAACAAATTTTATTTTGATTTAACATAGAAGGTAAATTGAACATTATGCATACGTGGAGTAAACTGGAATTAGCCCTCATTTGAATATTAGAAGGAAACTTCTTTTTTGTTTTCCAAGGGTTTAATCTCTTTCGAGGCAGGTTGGACACATTAAGTGGTTAACTATCCCAACAGGAATTCGAACCTGGATCCGCTACTTTGTAGTGACTAGTCTCTTCCACTAAACCAATCACATGTTGGTATTAGAAGGAAACTTTTGTATGTACTTGGCGAAATTTAATAGAACTATAGCTAGAGCCTATTTGTATTGAATATTAATTTAGATAGAGCGTCTCGGTGTGATCTAAAAAGTCAAACTAACAAATCTCTTACACTACTTATATCACATAACAAATATGTTTTGACATAAAATAACATATCTCTTATAATATTTTTTCTTTCCATAAACTCTTAAAATCCTACTCATTTGTAAAATCTATACCTACTATTTATTTCATCTCAAAAAATCCAAATAAACAATAATACAAAAAATCAAGAAAATTTCTAAAATCTCAATTTATTAATTTGTTGAACCACTTTTAGAAAAATGAGACAAACTGATGAGTCTGTTTTCCGTATATTAATCGTTTATTGTCCAGGTGTCAAGATTAAACGTGACTTATCAATACGAGGAGCAGTAGGTCAGTCAAGTCCTTCCTCTAAGTTTCGGGATCTTAACCTGAAATCAAAGATAACTACGTTGGGTTAGTACCGGTGGTGACCCGGTGATAACCCTCCGATGCTTAAGTTAGTGTCGAGGATGAGAGATATGGTTTTATATCATAGGTTCAGATTATTGCGCGCGTACCTATTCTCTATAAAGAGGGATATTTATAGTTTTCACAATCCAACTACCGGGTCGGATTGTGATGAGACGTATGGACTCGGATACGGGTGTGGTTTATTCGACTTGACCCGGTGGCGTTGTGATGTGAAACTTCTACGGACGTCGGCCATCGACACACTCATCGACTGTTGTACCTCTATTCTTGGTCATGTCGATATTATATATATATTTTAAGCGTATGTGGTGGTCCACGTCAAGGGACGAAGACTTGGTACATCACAAACAAATCAAAATGACTTTACGGACACATCTTAGAGTATTATATAAAGTCCATAACTTAACAATTTTAATTAATACTATTGTTAAAAATATTTTGCTCTCAATTAAATTTTTGTGACGTCCTAAAATAAGAATTTTCTTCTACTCCTAATAAATAACTTTTTCAGAGCTATTTTCACAGGTAAAGTGCCTGCATAACATTATTAAATAACTTTAATTTAATATTCATGTTAAATTAATAAAGAGCAAATATATTGGGCCTGTTTGTTTGGCGTTTGGGAAAGTAGTTTGGGAGAGTAGTGGAGGTTTGTGAAATAATCTCGATTTGCGTAATGTTATTTGTTTGGGTTTTGAGAGAGTGGTTTGAGAAATAAAGTAGGTGTAGGTTTTTTTGGAAGAGTTGGGTTGTAGGTGTAAGATGTGTAAGACTTTATGTCAAATCATGTTTGTTATGTGAGATAAATTGTGAAAGAGATAGGTTACTTTATGTCAAATCAAAGTAGAGTTTGTATAGGTTTTGTTTAGAGATAAGAAAATTGTTGTTTGTTTGGCTTTTGAGAGAGTAGTTTGAGAAAATTAATGGATGAAAAATTTATTTCGGAAAATAGAAAACATGTTTGTTTGGCATTTCCCAAACACGAAAAAATTTTGGGAAACGCCAAACAAACAGGCCCATTGGGATGACCGCAAGCTAATATTACTAGTGAGTAGTGACTACTCCCACTTTATCGGCCGCAAGGCGTGTAACATACTTCATGAACATAATTGTTTTTCCTTTTTTCCTTTTTCATTTATACTCAAGTTATTATTAGTGTAATTGTGTAAGTATATTAAGAAACTAAATAAACTTCTTTTAATACTATATCTGAATTGATGCACCATTCCAGGAAAAAAAATTATGTTGCAGACTTGCAGTTGTACATGACATGGTCTAATTAATTCATTCTTTTTAGTGATGTATGTATACAGATGAAATTGAATCTTATAGTATAACCACTTCTGAAATTTAGAAAATAATTTATCTTTAATAATGTATTATATTGCATTATTTGTGTAGCAAATGCACATTATAATTTTTTTTTTATCTCGGGAGAGTTTTCACCCTTATGTCTTGACGCATTTAATATTTACAAGATTGGAAATATTAATTCTAAAAAAATAGAGATTGGAAATATTAAAATAATACATATTTTAACTCCGTCATAAACATATAAATATTAATGGAGAGTAATGGCAAACGGATGGAGACTTTAATTACTATACACACTACTCAGGCGGGCATAATGGCAATTAAATTGCATTTCTATAATTAAAAGGCCAAATTTTGGTGGAATTTTATATACTTTGGCCAAAGGAAGAGAATTAAATGAGAAGATACACAAAATATCTACCTAATGCCATTCGTTTTTGGTTTTGCAGACATGTCATTTTAAGCATAAAAGTTTTTGCACAATTCTCTTTTTTATGTTATCAAACCATCCACTTTATCCGTTCTAAAAAAAAAAAAAAAAAAAAAAAAAAAAAGGCCATCCACTTTATACTAAAGATTCCACAAGTAATAAATAGGATCACATTATTTAAAAGCAGATTGACCCTTGTCTGGGTGAGTTAGGTGCTTGTGTGGGCGTTTTTATTGTAGAAGGCCCCAAAATTTGTATATGAGTATTTCTTAGTCTTTCATTTAAATATTTGAGATGGATATTTTTAAAACATTGATAATATACAATACATTTTTTTGTTGAGAAATATAAAATACATTAGGGACTAAACAAGTTAATCAAGTTTGTTTAGTTTTCTTATAATTTTCAGGTTGTTTTTTAACTTGATACTTGAAGAATCGAACTCAAACCAGCTTTAATCAAACTGAATTAGAACTCGAGTAGCTCGATGTATATACAAATATTTTTCTCAGTTTTTAGTTTATCCGGCCGAGTCTAAGCCAAGTTTCAGATATCGACAAACGATAAATATTTTTCAAGTTTGGTTTGATATATATGTATAACGAATTGAGCTCAAATGAACTTTAATACTAGAGATTTGATACAATCTTCTGACATCACTGTTTTTATCTTATTTTAATGAATGTAAAAAATACCATCATCTTACTATTGGCGTAAAAGAAACCATAAGCTCTTATTTATTCATGCCTTTTAATTCGACCAATTTTAACCCTCTTGTCGACGTCACCTGAATAGTCATTTTTCACTTCTTTATTTCATCATGTCCTGTCGAATTTTGATGGTTAATTGAATCCGACTCTATAAATTTTAGTGTTGTCAACTACGTAATTTTGGATCATTAATGTAGTGGATGTGGACCTATAAGTGATGTCTAGAGGTATCGATCTTTGATGTACTTAAGACGCATATTTTGAGTCACAATTTTAGTTGCAGATATGATAGATCTATTTTCAGCCTCCTCCTTTGATTCAATCATCACCAATATGATGCTCTTTTGATCCTTAATCAATCTTGGAATTTTTTCTTTCTTTCTTTATGATGGAGAATTCAAAAAGTTGATTTACAAATTCTTGGATCTCTTGGATACCAATTGATACAATCTCCTTGCACTATTGTTTGTATCTTACTTTAAGGGTCAGAAGAAGGACCATAATCTTACGTATGGTGTAAGAGAAACCATAAATTCTTATTTATTTTATGCCTATGAGAAGATCACTATGTGTTCTTATATAAATCTTAAGGGTTTTTGGCGAGTTAACTCCCTTTGATATGTCTAATGGACAATTTAACTCCATGTGATATGAAAATAGGCAATTTACCTCTATGTGAAATAAAATAATGAGTAAATGGACAATTCAACTCCATATGATATTGCACAATGGACATTTGTTAAAGAGTAAATCGCGCTTTTGGTCCTCCTTATGGATTAACTTTTGCACTTTCGTCCCTCTTAAATTTTTTGTAGCAGATCGGTCCCTCTTATCAATGTGGTGTATCACGTTCGTCCCTCTTAAATTTTTTGTAGCAAATTCGTCCCTTTTATCAATGTAATGTAATACATTAGTTCCTCTTAAATACAAAATACATCACTTAAATTCAAAATATATTCTAAAGTGGACGAAAGTTGATATATTTTGCATTTAAGAGGGATTAATGTGATACACTACATTGATAAGAGGGACGAATTTGCTACAAAAAATTTAAGAGGGACGAATGTGTTATAAGAGGGACGAATGTGATACACTACATTGATAAGAGGGACCAATCTGCCACAAAAAATTTAAGAGGGACGAAAATGCAAAATTTAACCCATAAGGAGGACCAAAAATGCTATTCACTCTTTGTTAAAATATAAAAATCAAGAGGGAGACAATGTACTTCTTTTATAAAATCACAGGGTAGTATTTTGCCCTTATATTTATCACAGAGAGTTAAACTACATATTTATAATAACACTGGGAGTTAATTTGCTATTCACTCTAAAACTTAAATCTAAAATCAAGTGTAGTATATGTTTTTATAAGTTTAATATCTAATATGTGGGTCATTGGTCCACACGATATTAAATGAATTTTTTAAGGGGGAAAGGTCCATCAAGACAGCTTGATGTTGGGCTCTCGAGCGTCGTCTTGGTGTTGCACTATTGCCTTGGCATGGCGTACCCCATGAAAGAAAACCAAAAAAAGGAGATAACTATGGAAATATACTTCTAATGATAATAAAGTAACTAGAAGTAAAGAAGATATTTACTAATTAGAAAAACTAATTTAAATAAGACCGTAACAGAATTTGAGCCATTTTTTTTTTTTAGAGGAATTCAAGAATTTCGCTCGAAGCTCATTGTTTACACGTTATGAAGATTCGTGTGGTCCCATTTGTACGTAGCATCGTTAATGAGTACTAAAAGTCAATCCCTACATTATAATTTTATAACTATTGATAATTGATAGGTTTTATCCCTACATTATAACTATTGTAGTTATTGACAAGTCAAACATACATTTTTATTAAAAAGTATTTACTATAACAATTGTTTCTGTTGGAAAAAAAAATATTAAAGTAAAACTAGAAAGCATAGTTTTTTTTATTTTTTTTTATTTTTTTACATATATATCATATACCAACGAAGATTAAGTGAACTTATGAATTTTTGTTTATTTTTTATATTTATTTTTATTTTACCGTGGATTGTCTTAATCCTATCCACATCCACCTCGATATTTCAACATTGTATTATCTTTAATATCGTAGATTGTCTTATTTAATCGTTCTAACTACCACAAAATATTATAATAATCTCCCCGAGGGTCACGATAAACATAATAATTTAATGTATCCTTGACATAACTAGAAATCTTAGAAGTATGTATCCTAGCACTTAATGAAGATTACATTTATGGTAATGTGTGAGTTGTTGTGTTTGTCCTTTTTGTCAATTTCATAAATGGTCCCTTTAGTCCTAAAGATATTTTTGGGGCAAACATTAGTTGAAGAATTATCTTTTTGCCTCTTTCAACATAAAGTGTGGTCATGTAAGAGTGACACTTTTTCCTTTTCTCTTTTAGGAAACATCTATATTTGATGAATAATTGTTCCTTTAAATGTTTGCCTCCAATTCATCATAATTCATTTGTACTAATATAAGTACAAATGTTACTCTAAAACAATTTGATGCATTCTTTGTTTGTATCAACCAACAAACATACATAAACACTCATAATCTAGAGTTACAAGATCCAAAACTAGTCAAAATATAATTCTAGCTATTTACATTGGCGCGAAACTAAGCCGAAAGGCCCCACGAGTCGGTCTCCAGCCCACAAAACTTATCGAAAAAAAGATTACCATACTTTTCTCAGGCCCATAAGCCCAAGAATTTCCTCCCAAAGGCCCAACACTTCCAACACAATTAAGCCCAACAACAGCAGGACTACATGCAGCCACAGTCCAATATCCTCCTCTTATCTCCTCTCTCAATTGTTCTTTATCCCAAGCACAATATCCATCAAAGAATCTGAAATCATCTACTTTCACCACATCCCTTTTCACCATTTCAGCAGCACATCCCACACTCTCTTTAGTTCCATAATAAACACCTTTCATTACCTCATCAAACACACCGCTCATCCCGACTCCGTCATCATTTCCTTGTACCAAGAACAAATCCTTCTTCCAATGGTCCACCAAAGAACAATGGCCTGTCCGAAACAAGCCAGAAACGTCCAATGCCGATGATCGCATTTCCTTAATGGACATAAGTGATGGCCTGTTGAGTATGAGGCCCGTTGGGCCTATTGGGCTTGTGGATAGTAGGAGGATCACCGTTCGCTCGAAAATGTGGACCCCGTCGAGCTTTTCCGTGGAGATTAATAAGCAACCTTTTTCAGGTTCATGGATGGTGTGTGCCCATTTGTCTCCTATTGTGATTGGCAGAGGAGGATCAGCCGCAGAGGTAGGCTGTTTAAGGGGTAAGACTCGTTCTCTGGCAACTAGATTCGCTCGGAATGATCCGCCAATCGGAATTCAGAAAAGGCCCCTCTTCATCTTCTGGAGGTGATGCTGATTGGCAACCTATATATTTTTTCACAAAAAAAGATTGGATTTTTGTTAGTTTCTTAGTTGAAGAATTTTTCAGTGGGAATATTTCTTTTGATCCCAAATGTATAGCAACATAATAATCAACTGATAAATCCTTGAAGAAAGCAAGTAAAAAGCAATAACATATGTTAGCAATATGAGAAGAGGAAAACATACATGCTACAGAAAATGGAGCTCCGGATTTCCTATTCGGATGCTGACTATACTTTTTCTTTGTGTATATGGCAGGAGCTCTTCCTTTGAGTGAAGGAAGAGCTTCCATGGTTTTTTGAAAAGGAATTTGAGGAGAGAACACAAGCTTCCATGGTGTTTATTTGGATTTGATGCCGTTCTGTTAAGCTGAAAATATATATGCAGCAAAAGTGAGGTGTGGATGGATATAGGATATAGCTCAAGGATAAGAAGGAAATATTTACTTATTTGTGTGTGGAGTGAGATTAAAATTTACACCAAGAGTAGCTCTCAACACCCATAATGTCCAAGTAGGATGCTTTGTTGTTTTCCAGCTTTCATTGAGTCTCATCTCATCCCCACCATATATATGAGGTCAATTTTTGAGTAAGGGATTTAGGCATTTTCTACCCACTAGGGGGTGGGTGGAGATGGCCCTCCCCCCCGGCCCTGGACGGTCTCCAACCGTCCAGGGCTGTGAATCAACACAACCCGGCACTTATTAGTTTTTTTATTTTTATTTTTTTTCTTTTAATTTAAAATATTTATTAACAAAAAAAATTAGAGATTGAAACAATTAACTAATAATTTTACAGCACATTATCTATTTAAATTAACTAGAAATGGAAGATACATTTAATTATAACAATTTGTTTTAAATTAAAGATGTAACATTATTAGTTTTAATTTTGAATTTCTATGTTGTTTCCATTGTTGCAATTTCGTTGTTGTTTTCGTGTAATCATTGTTGTCTTTCTTGTCCCAGATGTAATATTATTATGCTTAATTTTATTATTATTATTCATTTTCATATTTATTATTATTATTAATAATTTTCAAAAGTAATACTATTTTTATGATTATTATTATTGATATTATTATTGATGAGAGTGGGGAAGTTTTTCTTTTAATTAAAATGGTGCTGTTAGCCTTGACAGTTGGAGACGGTGTCCAAGGGGGTGCAGATTTACCCGGGGTGGAGGTCGACAACCCTGAGTTGTGAAAGCCCGTAGGGTTGGAGATGGAGATGCTCTTAGTCTTTTTTGCATGATGTGGCATTCTTTTAGCCAGTGCTTCGTTTCTAGTTGAAAAGTGCATTAATTTGGTAGGAGTTATGGGGATCAAAGGACCCCTCCCCTTTACTGATAAGGTATAACACACATTCCTGGTATTATGAATTTGTAAACTAAGTCTTTCACATATTTGAAATGGAAATGAGAAGATCAAGCTGACAAAATATGAATATATGTTGATAATTGGGTTTTTCCCTCGAATTTTTACTAAAATATTCATCAAGCTTGCTTTATATTTTACATTTCAAGAATCTTACAAAATCGCCAAGTCCCAATTAACAATCTTTGACGAAGAAATGGTTCTACATTAAGAAGAAACCAATGAACCTGGCTCATCATGGTCCTTTCTCGGAGTGACAATTTTTAGTACTTTCGAAAAGGGTAACTGATTGCCACACTCCTGTTGACAATATGAACTGTAGGTTGAACATACTTTCTGCCATGGATGCCTTCGGAAACAACACGATCATACCCTGGAAAGATTTTAGTAGGAGTCTAGAAAAGGCCAACATCCACTGATGTATGCACTAACAAAGAAATTACCTTGGTTTTTGTATGGAGAAGTAAAAAAGATAACAGTTATTATCAAATTCCACTGCTTAACATTTACTCACAGGATTCACAACGATTTAATCATGTAAAATTGCATTAGTCATCAAAGGAATAAGCGTTCAACCGACTGAAGCTTCCCAAATCAAAGCTAGCATAAGACAATTTCGGTGTACTGATTAAACTAAACAGGATGGTCTTTCTCATCTATAAACATCCATATTTACACATTCCATGACTCAGATTTTCTTTTCTCCATTAGTTAGAATTCTAAGTATACAATTATTAAACATTGACCATAATTTCCATCAGAGGAAATGGTATAGCTGATGATTCATGCTTGAACAAAGAAAGACGGCCTGAGACCATTGCGTGCATGGACTTTCTCCTCCACATCAAGACTTTCTAGACAAAAACATTTGGGGCATATGAAATCTTTCTAAGATGCTCACTCAGTCCGCTGATTGTTTGGTATATTCTGTCTGAACTAGGGTGAGTTGTATCCATAACAGTGAACTCATGAAAATCATCATTCAACTCGATTATACTAACTCCAGATGGTCTTTTGCTGGCTGTCTTCCTCATCTGCAATCTTGCATTTGAAACGTTTTCCCAATCTTCCGCAGCAGCATATATATTTGACAACATAGAAAAATTTCCTGCATCTGTCGTCTCTAATTTCACTAATTGATTCTGCTCTTCCTCTGCAAGTTCCACGGCATTATGCATTCGACAGGCACCTAAAAGAGAACTCCAAATAACAACATTTGGCTCAAAGGGCATGGCATGTAGAAGCCTAAAAGCTTCAGTAAGATGCCCCCCACGACCTAAGAGGTCAATCACGCAACCATAAAGCTCAATCTCAGGAATAATCCCGTAATCATTTTCCATGCCGTGAAAATAAGAAGTCCCTTCTTTGACCAAACCAGCGTGATTACAAGCAGACAAGACGCCAACAAGAGTCACTTTATCAGG
Organism: Penstemon davidsonii; assembly: GCA_034814905.1. Lineage (NCBI taxonomy): Eukaryota > Viridiplantae > Streptophyta > Magnoliopsida > Lamiales > Plantaginaceae > Penstemon > Penstemon davidsonii. The sequence continues at coordinate 16,188,159 of JAYDYQ010002688.1, forward strand.
TTTCAAATCCTTCTTGTATCATCCTACCAAAGAGTTCAAGAGCCTTAAGTCCATATCGTGCTTGGCCAGCCCATGGATCATGGCATTCCAGGAAACTAAATCTTTTCTTTCCATTGCATTAAACACACGCCATGCCCTGTTTAAGCTTCCACACTTGCCATACATGTCAATCAAAGCATTACTCACCACGACACTACACTTACGCCCACTCTTCATTATGGACTGGTGAACTTTCTTCCCTAAACACAACAAACCAGACTCCGTGCTTGCAGATAAAATACTAACAAAAGTCCCCGTCATCTAAATTCAATCCTAATTTCTCCATTTGAACATACAGCCCAATTGCATCCTTTGCAAGTCCCTTTTCAGCATAACCGGATAATATTTATCGTCCAAGAAATCAAATTCTTGACTGGCATTTTATCAAACCAACAGCCTAGCCATATCAATATCACCCACTTTAGCATAACCCGAGATAACCGTAGACCAAGAGACTACATCTCTAAATGGCATCCTCTCAAACAGTTCAAATGCCTCTCTCATCTCTCCGGCCTTCACATACCCATCTAAAATCGCATTCCAGCTCACTTTATCTCTCTCAGGCATTTCATCAAACAGCTTCTTCGCTTCCTTCAATTCACCCGCCTTCACCAACCCACTAATCATCGAGTTATAAGTAACACATCCCTCTCCTCCATCACATCAAAAACCATCTTCGCCGCTGTAACTCCCACCAACCCGCACTTGGAGTACGCATCAATCAGCGAATTGAGGACAAACAAATCCCAGTAAAGATTCTTTTTTTCCACATGGGCATGAATCATTTTCACAAAATTCAACCCGAAACAGCCTTGAGAAGATAAAGATAAGTATAATTATCCGGCAAAGTCCCAGAACATTGCATTTCTTGGAAAACGCGGAAAGCTTTTGTGTGCTCAGAATTGCTCACGCACGCCTTAATCAACGCGTTATACAAATGGGAATTAGGGCTTTGAACTTGATCGAACACGTTTATCGCTAGTGCCATTTGACGGCAGAGAGATAACGCTGGAGATGAGTTTGGGAGCAACGTATGGGTCTTTGTGAAGATTGGACTTGTAAATTAGAGCGTGGAGTTGTCTGAGTTGGTTGAAGTCTGTGCATTTGTGGAGGTCGGAGAGCTTTTGCTCGAAAAGTCTTCGCCTGGAGACGAAGGTCGGAGCTCTAATTGGAAGGGGCATCTGCATTTCGCATACGCGAAGATTAAAATCGGCGGGGGGTCTGTCTGTTGAATTGGAGTAGAGTGCTTGTATGGACAGTGGAGATTGAAGATAAGAACTCTGAATGCAAAAATATCTTTAGATTTTTTTTCACGGTTCTCTTCGAAAAATCTACTTCCTTTTTTAGTTCTTACTAAGACTAGAAAACCTAATCAGATACCAACAGGTGATTGGTCTAGTGGAAGGAACTAGTCACTACAAAGTAGCGGACTCAGGTTCGAATCCCTGTTGGGAGAGGTTCCCACTTTATGTGTCCGGACGCGCCTCGAAAGGGATTAACCCTTGGGAAACCAAAAAAGAAAACCTAATCAGATCAATTTGAAAAGAAATAATGAATTATAAGAACCAAATAAAATAAATAATAAAATTTTAAAGGGCCTGTTTGTTTGGCGTTTCCAGAATTTTTTCGTGTTTGGGAAATGCCAAACAAACATGTTTTCTATTTTTCGAAATAAACTTTTCATCCATTAATTTTTTCAAACTACTCTCTCAAAAGCCAAACAAACAACAATTTTCTTATCTCTAAACAAAACCTATACAAACTCTACTATGATTGACATAAAGTAACCTATTTTTTACACAATTTATCTCACATAACAAACATGATTTGACATAAAGTCTTACACATCTTACACCTACAACCCAACTCTTCCAAAAAAACCTACACCTACTTTATTTCTCAAACAACTCTCTCAAAACCCAAACAAACAACATTACGCAAATCGAGATTTTTTCACAAACCTCCACTACTCTCCCAAACTACTTTCTGAAACGCCAAACAAACAGGCCCGTTAATTTCAAGTCCAATTTTTTAGTTTTTATTTTTGACATTTTTTATCCTTGTGATGTGAAAAATACATATCAGGTCTGAGTGGTAGTTGTACCTGTAATTTTTTATATTTCTCTTGCATATGACATACATTATGTGGTTAATTTTTTTTTTATTCTTTATTAATTTGAATTTTATTTTTATTTATTTATATTCATTTTCATCTAACTATAACATATGTTATCATTGGGATATTAGCTACTACGTACAACTAATTTTCTATTGGTAAATTCTTTCAAATTATAAATTATTATATCAAGGATCATACCACAATGTTTATCATTATTTCTCACTACATCATAACACAATACTCCATCAGTTTCATAATATCTGTTGCTTTGAAAAGTTTTTCTTGTGCCATATTATCTGTCACTTTAGATTTCTAATAAAGCATTAATTAACTCTTTTTTTCATTTTTGCCCTTTATGCTCATAAATTTTCTCAAACATTAGTGGAGGATAATTAATTAAAAGGGTATCTTAGTCTTTTTTTTTTCCTCTTAGAATTCAGCTATATTCAATTGATTTTCTTAATTTGTGTGCATACATATGAAAAGACAGATATTTTGAAACGGAGGGAGTATTAACTATCAATCTTTTGACACATTCATTATGAAAGTTTCAATCAAATATTCATCATTAATTATATACCAGTCCATGGATTGCCGCATCTAATATGGTACAATATAAACAAATTAACAACATGAACAAGACAAATCAATCAAAGTTAAAGTATTTGTGCTTATACAAAATTCAATTAAATTTATATGACACATCTTACATATGTATCTTTTTTATGTCTTTTTGGTTATCATAAACTTATTTTGTCTTAATCTTCTTTTTCTTTTTCTTTTTTCTTTTACATGTAAAAAGTGTATCTAATTCAATGTAATTATAATTGATACACTGTTATAGTAAATTAATTTTGAATCATCAAACAACGTGAAAAAAGATAAAAAGAAATTACACACCTAATTGTACTTCTATATTTTTAATAATAGTTAATAATGAATAATTACTATCTCCTTTTTTTTTTTTTTCATGTAAGCATGCTCGTCTTCTTTAATATGATTATGATGGTGGCTTAGTCTATCTTTATTGAGTTTTTTGTATAATAAATTACCTTATAACTTTAATCCCCCCCCCCCCCCCACCCCCCCCCCCAACCCCCACCCCCCCCCCCCCCCACCCCCCCCCCCCCCCACCCCCCCCCCCCCCCACCCCCCCCCCCCCCCACCCCCCCCCCCCCCCACCCCCCCCCCCCCCCACCCCCCCCCCCCCCCACCCCCCCCCCCCCCCACCCCCCCCCCCCCCCACCCCCCCCCCCCCCCACCCCCCCCCCCCCCCACCCCCCCCCCCCCCCACCCCCCCCCCCCCCCACCCCCCCCCCCCCCCACCCCCCCCCCCCCCCACCCCCCCCCCCCCCCACCCCCCCCCCCCCCCACCCCCCCCCCCCCCCACCCCCCCCCCCCCCCACCCCCCCCCCCCCCCACCCCCCCCCCCCCCCACCCCCCCCCCCCCCCACCCCCCCCCCCCCCCACCCCCCCCCCCCCCCACCCCCCCCCCCCCCCACCCCCCCCCCCCCCCACCCCCCCCCCCCCCCGCCCCCCCCCCCCCCCCCCCCCCCCCCCCCCCACCCAACCACATCATCGACCAACCATGTCTTCGGTGCTTAAGATATTGCTAGGTTTAGATTCACCACAGGAAACACAAGATAAAGTAGCAGCAGCTATTCATAAGAGCAACACTGAATGCAATGAATTAGATACTGTGAGCATCGAATACACGGAATATTTATCACCTCTTGCTTTTGAAACTAACCATAACAGCGAACACAATGTCATGCCGAATCCATTCGATGATGGTACGATCTCCATTTAAATATGACAACCCAATGCAACGTTTCCTCGATGTTTAAGATGTAACACTTCACATGTTGTGGAGAAAATTGGCTTCTTTGCCAACTGGAAACAGTTAGGGCTAATATCCCATCTAAGAAATTATCTGTCCAGTGTCCAACATCTTTTTCTCTTTCTTGCGTGTTGTCTTTCTTTTGGGGCTACATTTCATCAACACGATGACTTCATTAGTAGAATAAATACATGGTGACAGCCATGCTCATGTTCTGAAATTAAAAGGTTCATTTTTGTTGAAATAAGAGATATGTTGCTAAGTTCTTGAAGTTCACGGTTGATCAAGATATATTGTCTTATATGCTAGTATTATCTTGTAGGTAAATTAAGAAAAATCTCAAGTGATCATAATATATCTAAAACAGTGGAATAATATTCTAGACCTAGATGGATGCTATTTTCAAGGTGGACATCATTGGGCTGAGTTACCAGCTCATTCCCATTTCGGGTAACCAGATATATTCAGTTCACTCGGTAATGATATGTTTCAATAGGCAATACTTTGTCATTCTGCATCAACACGCAACCCTCAAACCAATTTTTAATGCTTATGGATAACAAAGCCTCCATCACAGAAAGGCCATGTCAAAATTGATTATCTCTATACATAATACACTGATCATGAAAATGGTAAATGATACATGTGGAGGTGAATATGCGGTGGTTGTGTATTAATTTCATGCACATAAAGCTACTACTATACACATGCATTCACTTAAAGAATTGAAGTAAATTATGATATAATAGATAGATCATAGAAAATGTAAGCAGTATATGTCAATCAGTCAATGCATATATGGCATTCATGTAATTTTTTTTCCAAATATGAGCTCCTATGCATGCATCCATACTTAAACTTTCATGGATAATGCATAGGCATTAGAGCTATGGTAATATATTGCACCTGGTAGATGAATCAATTGGAGGGTATATTATTTCAGAGGAAGAAGCGCTATGATGCATTCAAGTAGGTCTTTATGCACCCATTAGGAGCGATTTATTAACGATGTCTTCTGTGCTTAAAATTTTGCTTGGTGAAGAGTTAGTACCACTGGAAACACAAGAGGAAATACTGAAACCCTCTTCTGACAAGAGCAATACTGAATGTAAAGGTGTAATCAATTTTTTTGAATGCCTATCCAGAATTATCATCTCCTGCTTCTGAAACTTCTCAAAACTACTTTGCATGTTCTGTACAGTATGAGAAACTATTAAACAGTTTCACATTTCAGTTTGTTACTAACGAGACAATTCCCTATAAAATCCTGCTAGTTTAAATCTACAAAGCTATATCCAGGAGTCCTTTTCAGGGCTTTTTCCTCTGCAATAGCTTCTATATTTGCAACCTCATCCCATTTTTCCCCTCCAGCATGCAAATTCGACATCGAGCAGTAAACGCTCATATTCCGTGGCTCAAAATCTAATAGCCATTTTCCTACTTTTTCACCCATCTCAGAATTCCCATGTATTCTGCAAGCAGCAAGTAAAGCTCCAAGACTTGAAACATTTTGTCTTAATGGCACACTTTGTAGAAGATGATATGCTTCTTCTAGTTGCCCCGCTCGACCTAACAAGTCCACCAAGCAACCATAATGCTCGCTTGAAGGAACAATTCCATATTCTTCCTCCATGGACCTAAAAGCACAGAGTCCTTCTTTCACGAAGCCTGTATGGCTGCATGCAGAGAGTATAGACTTAAATGTAACTCGATCAGGAGCAAAATTCTCTGTTTTCATTTGCTTAAACAATTTGAGGGCCTGAACACAGTCCCCGTGCATCCCATATGCAGCTATCATAGTGTTCCATGATGACAAATCTCGTTTACCCATCAACTCAAACATTTCAGTAGCAATTTTGATTTTTCCGTGTTTGCTGTAGATGGTTATAAGGGAATTCATTAAAGCTACATCTTTCTCTAGAAAGACTCGATATAAATGACCATGTACTTCTCTCACTAAAATTACAGACCCCACCAGATTCAATGCCTGAAGAAGAGTGGTGAATGTAATAGAATCAGGGTGTAGATTGACTTTTCGCATAAGCAGAAATAAGGTTATTGTCTCATGAGCAAGGCCTTGGTTCACGAGGGCTGTCATCATTGACGTCCATGATACCCGATCCTTGATCTTTATCATGTCAAAAATTTGCTTAGCCAATCCTATAAAGCCGCATTTTGCATACATGTGTATAAATTGATTTCCTATGTCAGTGTTTGATTCCAAACCTTGTCTCAAAACATATCCGTGAATGCACTTGCCTGTACGTACATCTCCCATTTCAGACAATGCCGAAAGCACACTGATAATGGTACTTGCATTTGGTCTAATACTTACATTGATCATGTCACGAAATGTATCTCTTGCTCTTATTACACATCCATTAAAGAGATAACTGGAAATCATCACGTTATACAAAACACCATCTTTATCCTCTGTTCTGTAAAAGATATTCATCGCCCCATGTAAGTGCTTGCATTTAGAGTACATGTCAATTAAAGCTGTGTTTCCAACAAGATCAAGATTTATTCCTTGTCGAAATATGCGACAATGAAGTGTCTTTCCTATGAGCAAATGCCCCAAATCTGCGCAAATTAATAGTCCATTTGCCAAAGCAATCAAATCAAGCTCATATTTGTTGTGCCCCATTTGGCGAAAAAGGTCTAAGGCTTCCAATGGCTGTCCTAGCCGAAGATGACCAGCTATTAAACCATTCCAAGCAGCAGTTGTCTTTTTGTTCATCTTGTTGAAAATGGCAGCACCCCTGACTGGATCACCGCATTTTATATACATATCCATTACACTCGTCTCGAAAACTTCATCTAGACAACCAATTCCTCTTCTAATTGCATAACCATGAATAGACTTACCCTTTTCCAGTGATCCTAACCGCGATGCACACTGTAATAAACTCACCAGTGTCACTCTATTAGGCTCGATTCCATCCCTCTGCATATCCTGCACAACTCTGAAAGCTGTGTTAGTGTGATTATGACCAACTTGAGCATATCCAGTAACCATTGAAGTATAAACAACTACATCTCTGTCAGTAATTTCATCAAACAGTTTAGCTGCTTGCCAAATTTCATCACACTCAGAGTAAAATCCAATCAACGATGAGCCCACAAATTGATCATGACTTAATCCAAATTTAAAAGCATCCGTATGAAGATTCCTTCCAAATTCATATACTCCAAACTTAACACAACTTTTCAACCCAAAAATAATTGCTGAACTATGAATCCCAATATTTTTCTTCCTCAAATTCAAATAAAGTCCTAAAACCTCATCATATTGACTAGCTCTGAAATATCCAACAATTATTGAATTCCAAAGAGAAAGATTCTTAATAATAATTTTGTTTAAAACCCATTTGGATTCTGCCAAAAGATTAAATTTTGCAAAAGAATTAAGAAGCTTCGAGCCCACAAGTAGGTTTTTTTCGAGACCTTGTGTAATCACGCAAACATGCAACTTTTTCAAGGAATTGGTATCTGAACATTTTTCTAAATAAGTAGCAAATTTTTCAGGGATGGAAAATGAATCACTGTGTGGATTTACTGCGGTCAAACTGGAAAAGTGTGCCGTACAGGTTTTAATTGAAAGAAAAAGATTGAACTTTTTGCGTAGCTTTAATCGCCCATAAGAGTATGCATTCATAATTCTGAAAATGTAGGCAATTTGGTATTCCTCATGTATTTATTGTTTTCCATGACGAGCATTTTCCTTTTTATGACTAAAATCCTGGATATGTATCTCAATGTAGTTTTCGATATTGTGTGTAAGTTTGATTTTGATTTAATTTTCAAACAAGTTGAGCTCAATGCAGCTTGAACTTGAGCCCATTTCTAATTTACTCTTTTAAGTTTTGCACATTAACGAATCTAATAAATATTATAAAATTTTGAAAAAAAGAGAAAGCAAATGGTATACCTAAAATTAGGGGTGCACATGGTTCTTGAAACCCTACCGGACCGTACCGAAGTATCGGTATTTTTTCTCAAAATTACAGGTCTTGGTATAGACGAAAACCGTACTGGATATTTTGGTATGATATAGGTCTTAAGGATTTTATACCGCAAAAGAACCGTACCGTACCAATAAAAATAGATATCTTTTATTAATTAATTTATGCATATTTAATATAATCTGTGAGTTTTATCTAGCCTTAAAGAATTAAGACTCAAAATTAAGCCCACTAATATCTTAAAAGGCAAATAACTAAAACCTAATTATCTAAGTAAATCACAAACCATTATCCTTAGAGATACACGGCACTACGGCAACAGCAACACACAATTTTTCATTGAAAATTATTTCATCAAAGATTCTCCAAATTAATTTCAGTTGTTTCTTCTTCCTTTGACACCATAAGTAAGTTCAATGTTATTAGGGAGTAATTACTTGTAAACATGCCATTTGATTGTTGTTTAATTAATTAGTGTATTGAATGATATATGAATTGCAAAGACACTGTACTCGTTAAGCAATGAATTGAATTAGAAAAGAAACATGTACCATTCGTTTCCATTGGGTTGCTCAATAAACCTCATTAAGCCTTAAGGTAGATCATGCATGCTTGAACATTTTCATGCCCAGCCAATGAAAATATACTGCAACCAGTAGGATTGGTATTGAAGTAGTTATTTCTTTTTATATTATTAAGTAGTCTACTTTTTATGTTATTTGTCACTATATAAAGTTATTCAATGTTGAATTGCATAGTTTACGAGATCTTATTATATTTTTTCTTAGACATGGCTTCTTTTGTTTTTTGTTTTGCATATATAATATATTGTCAAAGTCAAATATTTGGTTAGCATGAAGTCCTCAAATGTTAGCCTATTAAAAATATTAAGCTTAAACAAAAAATCAAAGCTTTTTTCATCTAATAAATGTCCATTTTTTTTATACAAGCAAAATAGTTTGAGAACAAAAAAGTTATTGTAAAATACCGCAAAACCGTACCGTACCGTACCGGAACCGCACCGTACCGAATATAATGGTATGGTATTCAAAACTTCAGTTTGGTATGTAACTTTTCAGAACCGCATTAATTGGTATGGTATTAATTTCACTAAAAAAACCGTAGAACCGTACCATGTGCAACCCTACCTAAAATATCCTTATTCTCTTCAGGTGGTACTCTTACTTTCTCCTTCAATTAATTATTTCTTATTCCCTCTCCTTCAATTAATAAATAAAAGTAAAATTGAAAAATAGGTAATTAATGTCGGAATCCTAAAGCGACAGATATTTTGAAACAAAAGAATTTCTCTAAAGCGACAAATAAAAAAGAAAGGGGGGAGTATTGATTTAAAAAAATTATCAAAAGAGAAAAAAATTTCAAAATTGTTTTCGTAGGCATTACAAGCTGGAAAACTCCTATCATTTCAAAATACATGTTATTAAGTAAAGAGAAAGTATTTCAAAATTCATGTTGTTTTAGAATTCCAAGAAAGACTTAAATTATTTTTTGACAATTTTACCCTTTTTCATTAATGACAATATGGGAAGCTATATATTTTATTCCTTTTCAAGGGTAATTTTGCACTATAAGACTTTATTCTCATAAAATTTAGGTAATTAATTGTTACCTTAATCTTTGTGCAACAACTATGTATTCTGAAATAGAGGGAGTATAAACTAACTTTCATCAATCAAATTCAAAATTAATATCAAATAATTTACTCCCTCTATCCCAAATTATATGTCGTTTTACATGTTTTCACACATATTAAGGTAACTAATAAATAGTCTCAAAGTTAGGAAAAAACAAATTATATACCTAAAATATCCTTATTCTCTATTTCTCTTAGCATTAATAATATCCACATTATTTAAGTTTTACACTCTCTCTTTTTAGGGCAAGATAGGAAAATATGTAATTAATATTGCATTGAAATCCTAAACTGACAAATAATTTGGGACAAAAAAATTCTCTAAAAAGACAGATAATTTGGGACAGAGGGAGTAGTTTGATTTCATCAGACCTAATGTCCCGAGCTTTCGAACAAAAAAAATCGAGATTTTGTTATAATACCACTAGGAAGAAGAGAAGAATCAGGAAAAATTGGAAGAGAATGCAATAATCAATGTGAAGAGTAATGGAAGAAGATGGTTCTTAAATTTATGCGAGTAATTAGAGATTAACAAAAGAAGTCAATATTTTAATGCAAAGAAAACAGTTTAGTATAGCGATTTAGTCACTAAAATCCAAGAACCAGACATAGCCTAAAACACCAAGAATAACATTAATTCTATAGCTAAGTTGTTCTGATTCAATCTATAGTAATTAAACTAACATTGTTCTGCAAGTAAGAAAGCCAAGTTGGCAACAACAAATTTTGCCAGTTCACAAAGTGATGAGCATAACATTAACTCTATAGCTATTCACAGGATTGATATTAAGAATTGAAGCCAAAGAATCTGTTCATATCTTACCTATTCTTCAAGAAAAAACCCGGATACGATTTGTCAGCATTTTACAGGAAAAGAAAGATGGGCATTACTATTACATCGCTGCCTCGGAACCCTCCTCGTCCTTTTCCCCCATCCAGTTAAATTTCCCGCTTTAAATCCCAGTTCCCCGCAAACTAGTTGCTGTGTTTTACTCGAGCAATGTGCATTTATTCTCGGAGATGTATTTGGACTCGCCAAACGCTTCCTTCCCCTACCTTTCCTAGTAGAATTCCGTTTTGACAAATTCCAAGTCCTACCCTCGGCTTTAACCAACTCCTCGAACGCCTGAATATCCTCAGTCACTTCACTACGTGATAGTGTCACTAGACCCGGAAGTATTTCTGTTTGAAAGTCTCGTCTATGCCTCCCCCGCCCTTTTCGAGTCCTTTTGGAGAACATATCACCCTGTGTCTCCTCATTTTTACGGTTATTAAATATCATTGGATTGTATAAATAGTTTTCTTCCTTTGTGTCTTTTAACTTTAATGTCATGAATTCAAAGTAATCCATGCCATTTGGAAAGGAATCTTCCTCTTCTTCTTCATCAGAGGCTCCGTTTTGAGAAGATATGATTTCCGCTAACCATTTGAGACGATCATTAGATGCAGCTTTTGGAGGCTCCGTTGACAATGAGATTGCGATTATGGCCTCTGCTGCATTTTTATCACATTCTTCGATTTCAGATTTTTGCATTGAGTTGGCTTCTTTAGGAGACGCTTCTGGTTCAGATTCAATAACGGCTGGAGCCTCTAAATCGATTTCAGTGGTAGCGATTTTAACAATAGTGGTTGGGAGAGATGGTGCTAATGGAGCATCGTCTTCGTCTAAAGACAAGTTCAAGTCTATATGATGCCTCAAAGTAGATATGTCGTTATTCAATCCTTTCTTTAAATCGAGGCCCTTGGTTTCAATCTGATTATTTTCATTCTTATTAACTGGCACCTCTCTATCATCGTTAATACCACAGGAGTTAGCCTTGGAGAGATTGTTTCCAGAATTTGAATCCTTGAATCTTTGGAGCATATTTGAAATCGGAAAACCAAGAATCATTTTAGAACTCGTGTCCCTGTTGACCTCACTTATTCCACCCTCGGCATTCTGATTCGTCATTGGCGCTGAGATTTCCTTTTTCTGTTTAAAATTCTGAAAGGAAGTATCATCTTTTTCTGCTTGGCCGAAAAACTTTTGAGAACAATTTTGCAAAGAGTCCAGATTCATAAAATAAGAACTCTTTTTATCACTCTTCGTCTCCTTGTTTGGTACGTCTATATTTTGCGGGCTTCTGAGAAACCAGGGTAACCCTCCATTAGAATTCTGGGGAGCTGTCTTTTGAAACTTCTGGGATTGTTCAGAATCTTTCTTTAATCCAATTGAAGAACAGCCTTGGAACCATTTCGTGTTCGTTTCATAGGAGAATCTATTTTGGCACGATACTTCGTCTTTGAAACCTTCCTTTGAACTTCCACCAAATTCATGTTTTTGCTTCAAAGAATTATGAATCCATGAAGTAGGGGAGGACTCGGAGTTGACCAAATCCTTTTTAAGGATTGTACTTCCCGTGTTAGAAGCCCTATCCCACGAACCATCATTTCCTTCAGAAATTTCAACCCCAAAAATTGTCCTTTTCCTCTGATATAATGACTTCCCGTTATCCAATGGAGAACGTGAACCAGTAAAAGAATCTTGGTCGTTTCTCCTTTTTGGAAAGAAATCTTTTAAGTTATCCTGAGTATTGTCACATTTAGGGAAAAGATTAAATTTCAAAGAATCATTGTTACTTTGAGGTGTCCAACGAGCACTCAGAGATGATTTAGTATCTCTATCATATGAGACTTGATGGTTTGTGTTTCTTTCTTGCATCTGCTTCTCTACATTAGTCATGTATACATCAGCGGGAAGTTCGAGGTCAAAGGTTATTTTCGGGAAAATGTTGCTCCTCGTAGATAAAGGGACGGATGGAATTTTTTCTTCCTCGGCATTGGCTTTCGTTATTTCTCTCCTTTTCATTTCATTCATCAGATCCCGTTGTCGTCTATAAATACGGTGGAGTTCTTGGACCTGAATAGTTAAGACATATCAAGAAAATACGAGAATGTAGTGAGTAGACCAGTGCTAAATCCACAAAGCTCAAAGAAAGAAACAAAAATATTACCTGATTTTTGAAAATCAATTCATGCTTGATTATTGTCTGCCTCACTATTTCTGTGTCGTATCCAAAATAACCATTTTGATAGATTGGGGATGTAAGAGAGTCGGGATGTTGACCATTTTTCACAATCGAGTTATCATGATATAAGGACTTCATACTGTTCGTATACTGATAATCCCTCAAAAATGCATTAGCTTGTATTTGTGTTCCCATTCCTGGAAACAACACCGGAAACCAAATTGTTTTTGACCAAGTAAAAGAAAAAATGTAAAAAAAAATCAAGTTTCTTCTTTTATAGAGACAAAGTGTAGAATCTCAGCGAATTGTAGCAACAAGGTCACTCTGCAGCTTACAATACCCATTTGCGTATTTAAGTAACAAGAAATTTTGTACTCAACCTCGAAAATCAAATTTAAACTCTTTCACAATCATTTCAATTCTTGATTATTCCGCAAATATACGCATAAGACTCTCCCTTTCGTTTTGGGAGAGAATCTACATTCATTTTTTCACAATCACTGAAATCGCACAAGGGATTTAAGAAGCGACTCTTTCATTTCATACGAAAGCTATTGAATCCCCATTACATACAACTAATTACGTAATCTAGCACATTGATCCCAAAAGGATAAAGTGAAACTAAAAACGAGCTCACGAAATAATCAATCTATGAAACTGCAATTCACATCTAGCCATTAGTTCTCTCAACTATTACAATATTGGCAACAAATTCAGAATATCCCAAATTATTTCTTTTTCTACGAATATGAAGTTTAATAACCATATACAGTAAAGTCCATTAGAGAATTATAGCATCAGTTTCATGTAAGCCCAAATCTTTAAACACATCATTTGGCTACAAATAAAAATCCTAATCGATGCATTAGTGGTAAATTTTGCAATAAAATCAAGACATCGCCATAAGCTATAAATGTAAATTGAGAAAACAAGGAAGAAATCAAGAATCAATGAAATTCATAATCAAGCAAGAAAAATGAATTTAAGCTTAAAGGAAGAACACCCAAGAAGTGAAAAAAAGAATTACCTCAAACCAAAATTATTTGACTTTCTCTAAAGCTCCATACAAAAAGCCCAAGGTATCAAAATTGTCCACAAGAAAAGCTGAAAGCTATAATGGAAAATCACTTCTCCAGTTGGAATTCTCTGCACAAAAAGGAGAAGACTTTAAAGAACCCAGAAAAAGAAAAGTTGGAATCTTTAAGCTGCCATTGAAGAACCTCTCAAAAGAACAGAAAAAAAAAATTGAGAATTCCACAGAAATAGAAATTGATATTCAATTCATGAGGGTATACTTCTTGATTAACCAGCAGATACATGAAAGAGAGAGTGTGACCAAATTATAAGATATTTCTCTCTCTACAAACAAAACACAAAAATGAACCAAGTAATTTTGCAAAGAACAATGACTTGAAATTTGTCAACATGTGGTCTTACCTTATTGCATATACTTTTCTTTCTCTTCTATTCTATGGCCCTTTAGAATCAATCATTTTTTCCCATTTGGGTTTGATAAATAGTACAGTTAAATAGAAATACAATATCTAAGAGAATATTTTTCAATATTATAATGCTAAAGATTTTCTTGGTTTATAGGAAGTGAAAGGCATGGGTACCTGTTTGACATTTATTACAATTTTTTAGATTCTCTCATCTTCCTTGCTTTTTGGGTACACATAATTTATGTGTTTGTAAAAAGTGATTGATGCTGTGACCTTTCTAACTCCAATTTAACAATATATTACTAATAAATACTTATTTTTTCACACATGGAAAAAGTTTAAAAAATTTTGCTATAAACCCAATTTCCAATTTATTTTATTTTATGTATATATATATATATATATATAAATAAAAAAAAGGACAGATAGACCATTTTTGTTTGAATTTTCAAAAAATATTTCTAAAAACTCAAAATCTATATAGAAACTCTATAAAAAAATATCAAACAATATAACACTACTTTCAAGATAAAGAAGTGAATTCAAATTTAAACCATAATTACTTTTAAATAAGTTTATCTAACAACACATCAAATTAAAGGCAGTATTCAAGCCCGTTGGATTGAATCAAAATGTTTCTAATTGAGTCGGAGACGTGTTGGATTGCAGAAATATTAATTTTCTTGCCAAATATGGTTTGGGTTGCTCATTTAATATTAATAACTTGCTTTTTCTTATTAAATATGCCATATTTATTTGATTCGTTGTTATCCATTCATACTCATATTAAAACAATTATAATTTATTCCAACTTCTAATAAGAAGAAAATAGTTCTAAATAAATTAGGTTTAATTGAATCCAATTTATCCAATAAATTTTATGAGATATATACCTTTAGTCAACCTTCAACTATTACACAACAAATTTACATTTTTTGATTAGTTGACGTGGGATTCTAAGGGCTTGTTTGTTTGATGTTTAAGAGAGTAGTGAATGTTTGTGAAATGATCTTGATTCGCGTAATATTGTTTGTTTGAATTTTGAGATAGTGGTTTAAGAAATAAAGTAGGTGTAGATTATTTTGGAACAATTAAGTTGGAGGTGTAAGATGTGTAAAACTTTATGTCAAATCATGTTTGTTATGTAAGATAAGTTAATTTATGTCACATCAAAGTAGAGTTTGTATAAGTTTTTTAAAGAGATAATAAAATTGTTGTTTGTTTAGCTTTTGGCGGAGTATTTGAGAAAATGGAAAAATGATAAATTTATTTTAAAAAATTGAAAACATATTTGTTTCAATTTTCCAAACACAAAATATATTTAAAAAACGCCAAACAAACAGGCCCTAAACATTTTTATCCAATATTTATTTATTTATCTTTTCTTTTCAAATCTTAGATTTTGTCAAAATTTCTGGACATATGATTTAACTTGCAACAGCAATGCAACTTTCAGCAGTTTCCTAAAAGCATCAACTGACCTCATCGACCTTTATTCCACCCCACGCGCACGGGCAGCGATTGAGGGATGTTCTTTGTTGTGTACGACAAGTTGCCCATTAGGCCACATCTTTATTTTAGTAAGTATAATTCACTCGAAGTCCAGGCGCGTGAGGAGGGTATTTAATTCAGATGAGCCCTAAAGTGTATGTTTACATGGGAGAACTGCGACCTAGGGGGAAAGAGAAAAATATTTAATTAATATAAGACATACAAAATTTTCAGATTTTTTTTTTTTTTTTAAACATTAGGGCGTAAATCAGTTGTCACTCTCTTGATAAATTACGGGTATCTTGGGAAATTCTATCATAAATTAAGTTTGGTCATGATTGGATGTAACGTTCATGAGGGTGATCAATTACAAATTAAGTGAAATACACTTACTTTGGGGTTAGATGGATTTCGCCAAGTCACAAAATTTTCAGAATTTTTTTATGTAAACATTAGGGCAAAAACCAGTTGTCACTCTCTTGGTAAATTACGGGTATCTTGAGAAATTCTATCATAAATTAGGTTTGGCCATGATTGGATGTAACGTTCAGGAGGGTGATCAATTACAAATTAAGTGAAATACACTTATTTGCGGTTAGATGGATTTCGCCAAGTCACAAAATTTTCAGAATCTTTTTATGTAAACATTACGGCATAAACCAGTTGTCACTCTCTTGGTAAATTACGGGTATCTTGAGAAATTCTATCATAAATTAGGTTTGGCCATGATTGGATGTAACGTTCAGGAGGGTGATCAATTACAAATTAAGTGAAATACACTTACTTTGGGGTTAGATGGATTTCGCCAAGTCACAAAATTTTCAGAATTTTTTTATGTAAACATTAGGGCAAAAACCAGTTGTCACTCTCTTGGTAAATTACGGGTATCTTGGGAAATTCTATCATAAATTAGATTTGGCCATGATTGGATGTAACAATCAGGAGGGTGATCAATTACAAATTAAGTGAAATACACTTACTTTGCGGTTAGATGGATTTCGCCAAGTCACAAAATTTTCAGAATCTTTTATGTAAACATTACGGCATAAACAAGTTGTCACTCTCTTGGTAAATTACGGGTATCTTGAGAAATTCTATCATAAATTAGGTTTGGCCATGATTGGATGTAACGTTCAGGAGGGTGGTCAATTACAAATTAAGTGAAATACACTTACTTTGCGGTTAGATGGATTTCGCCAAGTCACAGAATTTTCAGAATCTTTTTATGTAAACATTACGGCATAAACCAGTTGTCACTCTGGTAAATTACGGGTATCTTGAGAAATTCTATCATAAATTAGGTTTCGCCATGATTTGATGTAACGTTCAGGAGGGTGATCAATTACAAATTAAGTGAAATACACTTACTTTGCGGTTAGATGGATTTCGCCAAGTCACAAAATTTTCAGAATTTTTTTATGTAAACATTAGGGCATAAACCAGTTGTCACTCTCTTGGTAAATTACGTGTATCTTGGGAAATTCTATCATAAATTAGGTTTGGCCATGATTGGATGTAACGTTCAGGAGGGTGATCAATTAAAAATTAAGTGAAAATACACTTACTTTGCGGTTAGATGGATTTCGCCAAGTCAGGTCTGGATAAGAATTTTTCCATCCGTTGAGCTAATATCCAATTACAAAAAATTGTCTCACGTATTGTATATTAAAAAAATCCCCCTCAATTTATCAACATCTTACAATTAACCCCTGCACCTTATCTTTGACATTTGAGGCAATATTCCCTAAAATTTCATTTTCGCCCCTATGGATTATTTGTAAGATTTATAAAAATGACATGAAATATTTATGGACGAATTGCCCTCAAGTGGGTAATTGTAAGCTTTTATATTTAACAGGGGTGAATGTAATATTTTTGAACTTCTTTGAGTTAAACCATTTTAGAATGATTCAACTCGTTTTTTCAACAAATTCATCTATTCAAATTGTTTTTGCCCCATTTTTAACACGTTTTTAACCTCTTTTTTTGGTCGATTTAAGTAGTTTTTGACCAACTTAACCAATTTCATCTGATTTTACTACTTCATTTATTTAACCCCTTTTTTCTTTTATCGATTTACCTCTTTCTTTCACCGAACATTGACATTTCACAAATTCCACCCATTGTTTTTCATTAATTTCACCAATTTAACCATTTTTGTCATTTTGAATGATCTTACCCATTTCTTTCACTATTCACTGGTTTTACTGTTTTAACCGATATAACATGTTTCCACTGATTTTATCAATTTAACCTGATTTTGATCGATTTGCATTTTTCTTTCACCTATTATTGTCACTAGTTTTAGTTTAACTCGTTTTTAACCACATTTTTTCTTCGATATCACCAATTTAACATAGCATTAACCAATCTAACACGTTCTTTCATTCGTTTTGCCGATTTTTTTTCTCTATTTTCACCGATTTAACCCATTTTTTACCGACTTCATAGACTTTTTCACTTATTTAATCAATCTAATTGTTTTTAAATAATTTAACCATTTTTTCATCGATTTTCTCGCTAATTTTTTGTTATGGCTCGTTTTTAGCCGATGAAAATAGGGTTAAATCGATTAAATTGGTGATAAATAGATGAAATCGGTAAAAATATGTAAAATTGATATATAAAAAATGGATTAAATCGATGAAATAGGTAAAAACGGTTTAAACCGATCAAAACAATTTAAATTGATGAAATCAGTGAAGTGGAAGAAATCGGTGAAAACAGTTAAATTGATCAAAAAATGGTGTAAATCAATAGAAAAAAAAAAGATGAAAACGAGTGAAATCGATCAAAAATTATTTAAAGTGGTAAAAGCACACACCATTGGTGTTACTGTTACTAATTAAGGTTTAAGGATCTATTTAAAATAACAAAACATCTCCAATATTTTTTCAGCCATTAGAAAAAATTGTGAAATCATTTGACTATTGAATTTTATGAATAAAAAAGCCCTTACGAAAAGAGTTCGGTTGGATAACACTTCGCTTTCTCGATTTATTAATGAGATAAAACTCCCTTAAAAGAATTTATACCTTCTAGTTCTGATGCTTCTTGAAAAATTAAACAAAACAATTGATTTCTTTCAGAAATAAAAGTATCCTTTCTCAATTTTTTAAAATATTCCCATCTTAGAAGGAAAAAATTATCCATAAAAAACCTAAACAAATTTTATTTTGATTTAACATAGAAGGTAAATTGAACATTATGCATACGTGGAGTAAACTGGAATTAGCCCTCATTTGAATATTAGAAGGAAACTTCTTTTTTGTTTCCCAAGGGTTTAATCTCTTTCGAGACGGGTTGGACACATTAAGTAGGTAACTATCCCAACAGGAATTCGAACCTGTGTCCGCTACTTTGTAGTGACTAGTCTCTTCCACTAGACCAATCACATGTTGGTATTAGAAGAAAACTTTTGTATGTACTTGACGAAATTTAATAGAACTATAGAGCCTATTTGTATTGAATATTAATTTAGATAGAGCGTCTCGGTGTGATCTGAAAAGTCAAACTAACATATCTCTTACACTACTTATATCACATAACAAATATGTTTTGACATTAAATAACATATCTCTTATAATATTTTTTCTTTCCATAAACTCTTAAAATCCTACTCATTTGTAAAATCTATACCTACTATTTATTTCATCTAAAAAAATCCAAATAAACAATAATACAAAAATCAAGAAAATTTCTAAAATCTCAATTTATTTGTTGAACCACTTTCAGAAAAATGAGACAAACAAATCAAAATGACTTTACGGACACATCTTAGAGTATTATATAAGTCCATAACTTAACAATTTTAATTAATACTATTGTTAAAAATATTTTGCTCTCATTTAAATTTTTGTGACGTCCTAAAATAAGAATTTTCTTCTACTCCTAATAAATAGCTTTTTCAGAGCTATTTTCACAGGTAAAGTGCCTGCGTAACATTATTAAATAACTTTAATTTAATATTCATGTTAAATTAATAAAGAGCAAATATATTGGGATGACCGCAAGCTAATATTACTCGGCCGCAAGGCGTGAACATACTTCATGAACATAATTGTTTTTCCTTTTTTCCTTTCTCATTTATACTCAAGTTATTATTAGTGTAATTGTGTAATTAAGTATATTAAGAAACTAAATAAACTTCTTTTAATACTATATCTGAATTGATGCACCATTCCAGGAAGAAAATTTATGTTGCAGACTTGCAGTTTTACATGACATGGTCTAATTAATTAATTCATTCTTTTTAGTAATTTATTATGTATACAGATGAAATTGAATCTTATAGTATAACCACTTCTGAAATTTAGAAAATAATTTATCTTTAATAATGTATTATTATATTGCATTATTTGTGTAGCAAATGCACATTATAATTTTTTTATCTCGATCGGGAGAGTTTTCACGCGCATGAATTTTCAGTTTCACCCTTATGTCTTGACGCATTTAATATTTACAAGATTGGAAATATTAATTCTAAAAAAATAGAGATTGGAAATATTAAAATAATACATATTTTAACTCCGTCATAAACATATAAATATTAATGGAGAGTAATGGCAAACGGATGGAGACTTTAATTACTATACACACTACTTAGGCGGGCATAATGGCATTAAAATTGCATTTCTATAATTAAAAGGCCAAATTTTGGTGGAATTTTATATTATATGTTTGAGTACTTTGGCCAGAGGAAGAGAATTAAATGAGAAGATACACAAAATATCTACCTAGTGCCATTCGTTTTTGGTTTTGCAGACATGTCATTTTAAGCATAAAAGTTTTTGCACAATTCTCTTTTTTATGTTATCAAACCATCCACTTTATACGTTCTCAAAAAAAAAAAAAAAAAAAAAAAAAAAAAAAAAAAACCATCCACTTTATACTAAAGATTCCACAAGTAATAAATAGGATCACATTATAATTTAAAAGCAGATTGACCCTTGTCTGGATGCGTTAGGTGCTTGTGTGGGCGTTTTTATTGTAGAAGGCCCCAAAATTTGTATATGAGTGTTTCTTAGTCTTTCATTTAAATATTTGACATGGATATTTTTAAAACATTGATAATATACAATACATTTTTTTGTTGAGAAATGTACAATACATTAGGGACTTAAACAAGTTAATCAAAGTTTCTTTAGTTTCTTATAAATTTTCAGATTGTTTTTTAACTTGATACTTGAAGAATCGAACTCAAACCAGCTTTAATCAAACTGAATTAGAACTCGAGTAGCTCGATGTATATAAAAATATTTTCTCAGTTTTTAGTTTATCGGTCGAGTTTAAGCCAAGTTTCAGATATCGACAAACGATAAATATTTTTCAAGGTTGGTTTGATATATATGTATAACGAATTGAGCTCAAATGAACTTTAATACCAAGGATTTGATACAATCTTCTGACATCACTGTTTTTATCTTATTTTAATGAATGTAAGAAACACAATCATCTTACTATTGGCGTAAAAGAAACCATAAGCTCTTATTTATTCATGCCTTTTAATTCGACCAATTTTAACCCTCTTGTCGACGTCACCTATCATTTTTCACTTCTTTATTTCATCATGTCCTGTCGAATTTTGATGGTTAATTGAATCCGACTCTATAGATTTTAGTGTTGTCAACTACGTAA
Source organism: Penstemon davidsonii (assembly GCA_034814905.1). NCBI lineage: Eukaryota > Viridiplantae > Streptophyta > Magnoliopsida > Lamiales > Plantaginaceae > Penstemon > Penstemon davidsonii. The sequence goes on from JAYDYQ010002688.1 coordinate 16,209,354, forward strand.
TTTTGGATCATTAATGTAGTGGATGTGGACCTATAAGTGATGTCTAGAGGTATCGATCTTTGATGTACTTAAGACGCTTATTTTGAGTCACAATTTTAGTTGCAGATATGATAGATCTATTTTCAGCCTCCTCCTTTGATTCAATCATCACCAATATGATGCTCTTTTGATCCTTAATCAACCTTGGAATTTTTTCTTTCTTTCTTTATGATGGAGAATTCAAAAAGTTGATTTACAAATTCTTGGATCTCTTGGATACCAATTGATACAATCTCCTTGCACTATTGTTTGTATCTTACTTTAAGGGTCAGAAGAAGGACCATAATCTTACGTATGGTGTAAGAGAAACCATAAATTCTTATTTATTTTATGCCTATGAGAAGATCACTATGTGTTCTTATATAAATCTTAAGGGTTTTTGGCGAGTTAACTCCCTTTGATATGTCTAATGGACAATTTAACTCCATGTGATATGAAAATAGGCAATTTACCTCTATGTGAAATAAAATAATGAGTAAATGGACAATTCAACTCCATATGATATTGCACAATGGACATTTGTTAAAGAGTAAATCGCGCTTTTGGTCCTCCTTATGGATTAACTTTTGCACTTTCGTCCCTCTTAAATTTTTTGTAGCAGATCGGTCCCTCTTATCAATGTGGTGTATCACGTTCGTCCCTCTTAAATTTTTTGTAGCAAATTCGTCCCTTTTATCAATGTAATGTAATACATTAGTTCCTCTTAAATACAAAATACATCACTTAAATTCAAAATATATTCTAAAGTGGACGAAAGTTGATGTATTTTGCATTTAAGAGGGATTAATGTGATACACTACATTGATAAGAGGGACGAATTTGCTACAAAAAATTTAAGAGGGACGAATGTGATACACTACATTGATAAGAGGGACCAATCTGCCACAAAAAATTTAAGAGGGACGAAAATGCAAAATTTAACCCATAAGGAGGACCAAAAATGCTATTCACTCTTTGTTAAAATATAAAAATCAAGAGGGAGACAATGTACTTCTTTTATAAAATCACAGGGTAGTATTTTGCCCTTATATTTATCACAGAGAGTTAAACTACATATTTATAATAACACTGGGAGTTAATTTGCTATTCACTCTAAAACTTAAATCTAAAATCAAGTGTAGTATATGTTTTTATAAGTTTAATATCTAATATGTGGGTCATTGGTCCACACGATATTAAATGAATTTTTTAAGGGGGAAAGGTCCATCAAGACAGCTTGATGTTGGGCTCTCGAGCGTCGTCTTGGTGTTGCACTATTGCCTTGGCATGGCGTACCCCATGAAAGAAAACCAAAAAAAGGAGATAACTATGGAAATATACTTCTAATGATAATAAAGTAACTAGAAGTAAAGAAGATATTTACTAATTAGAAAAACTAATTTAAATAAGACCGTAACAGAATTTGAGCCATTTTTTTTTTTTTAGAGGAATTCAAGAATTTCGCTCGAAGCTCATTGTTTACACGTTATGAAGATTCGTGTGGTCCCATTTGTACGTAGCATCGTTAATGAGTACTAAAAGTCAATCCCTACATTATAATTTTATAACTATTGATAATTGATAGGTTTTATCCCTACATTATAACTATTGTAGTTATTGACAAGTCAAACATACATTTTTATTAAAAAGTATTTACTATAACAATTGTTTCTGTTGGAAAAAAAAATATTAAAGTAAAACTAGAAAGCATAGTTTTTTTTATTTTTTTTTATTTTTTTACATATATATCATATACCAACGAAGATTAAGTGAACTTATGAATTTTTGTTTATTTTTTATATTTATTTTTATTTTACCGTGGATTGTCTTAATCCTATCCACATCCACCTCGATATTTCAACATTGTATTATCTTTAATATCGTAGATTGTCTTATTTAATTGTTCTAACTACCACAAAATATTATAATAATCTCCCCGAGGGTCACTATAAACATAATAATTTAATGTATCCTTGACATAACTAGAAATCTTAGAAGTATGTATCCTAGCACTTAATGAAGATTACATTTATGGTAATGTGTGAGTTGTTGTGTTTGTCCTTTTTGTCAATTTCATAAATGGTCCCTTTAGTCCTAAAGATATTTTTGGGGCAAACATTAGTTGAAGAATTATCTTTTTGCCTCTTCAACATAAAGTGTGGTCATGTAAGAGTGACACTTTTTCCTTTTCTCTTTTAGGAAACATCTATATTTGATGAATAATTGTTCCCTTAAATGTTTGCCCCCAATTCATCATAATTCATTTAATTCATTTGTACTAATATAAGTACAAATGTTACTCAAAAACAATTGGATGCATTCTTTGTTTGTATCAACAAACAAACATACATATGCACTCATAATCTAGAGTTACAAGATCCAAAACTAGTCAAAATATAATTCTAGCTATTTACATTGGCGCGAAACTAAGCCGAAAGGCCCACGAGTCGTCTCCAGGCCCACAAAACTTATCGAAAAAAAGAATTACCATACTTTTCTCAGGCCCATAAGCCCAAGAATTTCCTCCCAAAGCCCAACACTTCCAACACAGTTAAGCCCAACAACAGCAGGACTACATGCAGCCACAGTCCAATATCCTCCTCTTATCTCCTCTCTCAATTGTTCTTTATCCCAAGCACAATATCCATCAAAGAATCTGAAATCATCTACTTTCACCACATCCCTTTTCACCATTTCAGCAGCACATCCCACACTCTCTTTAGTTCCATAATAAACACCTTTCATTACCTCATCAAACACACCGCTCATCCCGACTCCGTCATCATTTCCTTGTACCAAGAACAATCCTTCTTCCAATGGTCCACCAAAGAACAATGGCCTGTCCGAAAACAAGCCAGAAACGTCCAATGCCGATGATCGCATTTCCTTAATGGACATAAGTGATGGCCTGTTGAGTATGAGGCCCGTTGGGCCTATTGGGCTTGTGGATAGTAGGAGGATCACCGTTCGCTCGAAAATGTGGACCCCGTCGAGCTTTTCCGTGGAGATTAATAAGCAACCTTTTTCAGGTTCATGGATGGTGTGTGCCCATTTGTCTCCTATTGTGATTGGCAGAGGAGGATCAGCCGCAGAGGTAGGCTGTTTAAGGGGTAAGACTCGTTCTCTGGCAACTAGATTCGCTCGGAATGATCGCCAATCGGAATTCAGAAAAGGCCCCTCTTCATCTTCTGGAGGTGATGCTGATTGGCAACCTATATATTTTTCACAAAAAAAGATTGGATTTTTGTTAGTTTCTTAGTTGAAGAATTTTTCAGTGGGAATATTTCTTTTGATCCCAAATGTATAGCAACATAATAATCAACTGATAAATCCTTGAAGAAAGCAAGTAAAAAGCAATAACATATGTTAGCAATATGAGAAGAGGAAAACATACATGCTACAGAAAATGGAGCTCCGGATTTCCTATTCGGATGCTGACTATACTTTTTCTTTGTGTATATGGCAGGAGCTCTTCCTTTGAGTGAAGGAAGAGCTTCCATGGTTTTTGAAAAGGAATTTGAGGAGAGAACACAAGCTTCCATGGTGGTTTATTTGGATTTGATGCCGTTCTGTTAAGCTGAAAATATATATGCAGCAAAAGTGAGGTGTGGATGGATATAGGATATAGCTCAAGGATAAGAAGGAAATATTTACTTATTTGTGTGTGGAGTGAGATTAAAATTTACACCAAGAGTAGCTCTCAACACCCATAATGTCCAAGTAGGATGCTTTGTTGTTTTCCAGCTTTCATTGAGTCTCATCTCATCCCCACCATATATATGAGGTCAATTTTTGAGTAAGGGATTTAGGCATTTTCTACCCACTAGGGGGTGGGTGGAGATGGCCCTCCCCCCCGGCCTTAGACGGTCTCCAACCATCCAGGGCTGTGAATCAACACAACCCGGCACTTATTAGTTTTTTTATTTTTATTTTTTTTCTTTTAATTTAAAATTTTTATTAATAAAAAAATTAGAGATTGGAAAATTAACTAAGAATTTAACAGCACATTATCTAATTTAATTAACTAGAAATGGAAGATACATTTAATTATAACAATTTGTTTTAAATTAAAGATGTAACATTATTAGTTTTAATTTTGAATTTCTATGTTGTTTCCATTGTTGCAATTTCGTTGTTGTTTTCGTGTAATCATTGTTGTCTTTCTTGTCCCAGATGTAATATTATTATGCTTAATTTTATTATTATTATTCATTTTCATATTTATTATTATTATTAATAATTTTCAAAAGTAATACTATTTTTATGATTATTATTATTGATATTATTATTGATGAGAGTGGGGAAGTTTTTCTTTTAATTAAATGGTGCTGTTAGCCTTGACAGTTGGAGACGGTGTCCAAGGGGGTGCAGATTTACCTGGGGGTGGAGGTCGACAACCCTGAGTTGTGAAAGCCCGTAGGGTTGGAGATGGAGATGCTCTTAGTCCTTTTTGCATGATGTGGCATTCTTTTAGCCAGTGCTTCGTTTCTAGTTGAAAAGTGCATTAATTTGGTAGGAGTTATGGGGATCAAAGGACCCCTCCCCTTTACTGATAAGGTATAACACCACATTCCTGGTATTATGGAATTTGTAAACTAAGTCTTTCACATATTTGAAATGGAAATGAGAAGATCAAGCTGACAAAATATGAATATATGTTGATAATTGGGTTTTTCCCTCGAATTTTACTAAAAATATTCATCAAGCTTGCTTTATATTTTACATTTCAAGAATCTTACAAAATCGCCAAGTCCCAATTAACAATCTTGACGAAGAAATGGTTCTACATTAAGAAGAAACCAATGAACCTGGCTCATCATGGTCCTTTCTCGGAGTGACAATTTTTAGTACTTTCGAAAAGGGTAACTGAATTGCCACACTCCTGTTGACAATATGAACTGTAGGTTGAACATACTTTCTGCCATGGATGCCTTCGGAAACAACACGATCATACCCTGGAAAGATTTTAGTAGGAGTCTAGAAAAGGCCAACATCCACTGATGTATGCACTAACAAAGAAATTACCTTGGTTTTTGTATGGAGAAGTAAAAAAGATAACAGTTATTATCAAATTCCACTGCTTAACATTTACTCACAGGATTCACAACGATTTAATCATGTAAAATTGCATTAGTCATCAAAGGAATAAGCGTTCAACCGACTGAAGCTTCCCAAATCAAAGCTAGCATAAGACAATTTCGTGTACTGATTAAACTAAACAGGATGGTCTTTCTCATCTATAAACATCCATATTTACACATTCCATGACTCAGATTTTCTTTTCTCCATTAGTTAGAATTCTAAGTATACAATTATTAAACATTGACCATAATTTCCATCAGAGGAAATGGTATAGCTGATGATTCATGCTTGAACAAAGAAAGACGGCCTGAGACCATTGCGTGCATGGACTTTCTCCTCCACATCAAGACTTTCTAGACAAAAACATTTGGGGCATATGAAATCTTTTTAAGATGCTCACTCAGTCCGCTGATTGTTTGGTATATTCTGTCTGAACTAGGGTGAGTTGTATCCATAACAGTGAACTCATGAAAATCATCATTCAACTCGATTATACTAACTCCAGATGGTCTTTTGCTGGCTGTCTTCCTCATCTGCAATCTTGCATTTGAAACGTTTTCCCAATCTTCCGCAGCAGCATATATATTTGACAACATAGAAAAATTTCCTGCATCTGTCGTCTCTAATTTCACTAATTGATTCTGCACTTCCTCTGCAAGTTCCACGGCATTATGCATTCGACAGGCACCTAAAAGAGAACTCCAAATAACAACATTTGGCTCAAAGGGCATGGCATGTAGAAGCCTAAAAGCTTCAGTAAGATGCCCCCCACGACCTAAGAGGTCAATCACGCAACCATAATGCTCAATCTCAGGAATAATCCCGTAATCATTTTCCATGCCGTGAAAATAAGAAGTCCCTTCTTTGACCAAACCAGCGTGATTACAAGCAGACAAGACGCCAACAAGAGTCACTTTATCAGGTTCAAATCCTTCTTGTATCATCCTACCAAAGAGTTCAAGAGCCTTAAGTCCATATCCGTGCTTGGCCAGCCCATGGATCATGGCATTCCAGGAAACTAAATCTTTTCTTTCCATTGCATTAAACACACGCCATGCCCTGTTTAAGCTTCCACACTTGCCATACATGTCAATCAAAGCATTACTCACCACGACACTACACTTACGCCCACTCTTCATTATGGACTGGTGAACTTTCTTCCCTAAACACAACAAACCAGACTCCGTGCTTGCAGATAAAATACTAACAAAAGTCCCGTCATCTAAATTCAATCCTAATTTCTCCATTTGAACATACAGCCCAATTGCATCCTTTGCAAGTCCCTTTTCAGCATAACCGGATATAATTATCGTCCAAGAAATCAAATTCTTGACTGGCATTTTATCAAACAACAGCCTAGCCATATCAATATCACCCACTTTAGCATAACCCGAGATAACCGTAGACCAAGAGACTACATCTCTAAATGGCATCCTCTCAAACAGTTCAAATGCCTCTCTCATCTCTCCGGCCTTCACATACCCATCTAAAATCGCATTCCAGCTCACTTTATCTCTCTCAGGCATTTCATCAAACAGCTTCTTCGCTTCCTTCAATTCACCCGCCTTCACCAACCCACTAATCATCGAGTTATAAGTAACCACATCCCTCTCCTCCATCACATCAAAAACCATCTTCGCCGCTGTAACTCCCACCAACCCGCACTTGGAGTACGCATCAATCAGCGAATTGAGGACAAACAAATCCCAGTAAAGATTCTTTTTTTCCACATGGGCATGAATCATTTTCACAAAATTCAACCCCGAACAGGCCTTGAGAAGATAAAGATAAGTATAATTATCCGGCAAAGTCCCAGAACATTGCATTTCTTGGAAAACGCGGAAAGCTTTTGTGTGCTCAGAATTGCTCACGCACGCCTTAATCAACGCGTTATACAAATGGGAATTAGGGCTTTGAACTTGATCGAACACGTTTATCGCTAGTGCCATTTGACGGCAGAGAGATAACGCTGAGATGAGTTTGGGAGCAACGTATGGGTCTTTGTGAAGATTGGACTTGTAAATTAGAGCGTGGAGTTGTCTGAGTTGGTTGAAGTCTGTGCATTTGTGGAGGTCGGAGAGCTTTTGCTCGAAAAGTCTTCGCCTGGAGACGAAGGTCGGAGCTCTAATTGGAAGGGGCATCTGCATTTCGCATACGCGAAGATTAAAATCGGCGGGGGTCTGTCTGTTGAATTGGAGTAGAGTGCTTGTATGGACAGTGGAGATTGAAGATAAGAACTCTGAATGCAAAAATATCTTTAGATTTTTTTTCACGGTTCTCTTTCGAAAAATCTACTTCCTTTTTAGTTCTTACTAAGACTAGAAAACCTAATCAGATACCAACAGGTGATTGGTCTAGTGGAAGGAACTAGTCACTACAAAGTAGCGGACTCAGGTTCGAATCCCTGTTGGGAGAGGTTCCCACTTTATGTGTCCGACGCGCCTCGAAAGGGATTAAACCCTTGGGAAACCAAAAAAGAAAACCTAATCAGATCAATTTGAAAAGAAATAATGAATTATAAGAACCAAATAAAATAAAATAATAAAATTTTAAAGGGCCTGTTTGTTTGGCGTTTCCCAGAATTTTTTCGTGTTTGGGAAATGCCAAACAAACATGTTTTCTATTTTTCGAAATAAACTTTTCATCCATTAATTTTTTCAAACTACTCTCTCAAAAGCCAAACAAACAACAATTTTCTTATCTCTAAACAAAACCTATACAAACTCTACTATGATTTGACATAAAGTAACCTATTTTTTACACAATTTATCTCACATAACAAACATGATTTGACATAAAGTCTTACACATCTTACACCTACAACCCAACTCTTCCAAAAAAACCTACACCTACTTTATTTCTCAAACAACTCTCTCAAAACCCAAACAAACAACATTACGCAAATCGAGATTTTTTCACAAACCTCCACTACTCTCCCAAACTACTTTCTGAAACGCCAAACAAACAGGCCCGTTAATTTCAAGTCCAATTTTTTAGTTTTTATTTTTGACATTTTTTATCCTTGTGATGTGAAAAATACATATCAGGTCTGAGTGGTAGTTGTACCTGTAATATTTTATATTTCTCTTGCATATGACATACATTATGTGGTTATTTTTTTTTTATTCTTTATTAATTTGAATTTTATTTTTATTTATTTATATTCATTTTCATCTAACTATAACATATGTTATCATTGGGATATTAGCTACTACGTACAACTAATTTTCTATTGGTAAATTCTTTCAAATTATAAAATTATTATATCAAGGATCATACCACAATGTTTATCATTATTTCTCACTACATCATAACACAATACTCCATCAGTTTCATAATATCTGTTGCTTTGAAAAGTTTTTCTTGTGCCATATTATCTGTCACTTTAGATTTCTAATAAAGCATTAATTACTCTTTTTTCATTTTTGCCCTTTATGCTCATAAATTTTCTCAAACATTAGTGGAGGATAATTAATTAAAAGGGTATCTTAGTCTTTTTTTTTTCCTCTTAGAATTCAGCTATATTCAATGATTTTCTTAATTTGTGTGCATACATATGAAAAGACAGATATTTTGAAACGGAGGGAGTATTAACTATCAATCTTTTGACACATTCATTATGAAAGTTTCAATCAAATATTCATCATTAATTATATACCAGTCCATGGATTGCCGCATCTAATATGGTACAATATAAACAAATTAACAACATGAACAAGACAAATCAATCAAAGTTAAAGTATTTGTGCTTATACAAAATTCAATTAAATTTATATGACACATCTTACATATGTATCTTTTTTATGTCTTTTTGGTTATCATAAACTTATTTTGTCTTAATCTTCTTTTTCTTTTTCTTTTTTCTTTTACATGTAAAAAGTGTATCTAATTCAATGTAATTATAATTGATACACTGTTATAGTAAATTAATTTTGAATCATCAAACAACGTGAAAAAAGATAAAAAGAAATTACACACCTAATTGTACTTCTATATTTTTAATAATAGTTAATAATGAATAATTACTATCTCCTTTTTTTTTTTTTCATGTAAGCATGCTCGTCTTCTTTAATATGATTATGATGGTGGCTTAGTCTATCTTTATTGACTTTTTTGTATAATAAATTACCTTATAACTTTAATTAATATTAGGCAAGTGACCTGCATGGGATGATGAAGTGTTTTACTTAATATTAAACATTAAGGCGTGTATTTGTAAATTCAAAATAAATAAATAAACTATTGAGACTAAATGTCCCACATTGGTTGTTGAAAACAATAGTTAAGTCCACCTTATAAGGTCTTGGACAAACCTCACCTTATAAACTAGCTTTTGAGGTTGAGTTAGGCCCAAACCATATAACTAGTGGACTTAACTCAATCCATGTGGTGAATTCTAATATAAACTTTTAAAATTCATGATTTGTTATAGAAACTACATTACACTAACATATTGTACAAAGAGTAATTTTAAGACACTATTTTTATTTAACTTGTATATAAGCATTTAATTAATTATTTTAGAAGAAATAATACGTATATCTAGCTTTTAAGATTAAAATTTTGGATTAAAAGGAAAAAATAATCATATTTGCTTAATTTAATTTTGTAGTGAAACAATATTTTTATCTTATAATTATAAATAAGTTGACCCATATGATTGAAAATAATCGATCACGACCTATTATATTTTGATTGAAATTTTAATATTTTCTTACTAGATATATTAGGGATAGAACAAGGGTAAAAATGTCCTTGATTAAAATTTTATTATTTTCTTACATATAGCGAATAGCACATTAAGAAGGAAAAAAAATTGATATGTTTGTTGCATCATATTATTTATGCAACGGATACATCGATTAATTTGTCGAGTATTACATGTCCGTGGATTCAATTGTTGTTACTATCCATACCTATCCAAAAACATTGGTAGTCGGAAAGTGTCCGCACCATTGATGGAAATTAAAATGAGCCTCTAGGTCTCACCAACATACCAAACTAATGTGTTGTATGGAAATTAGAACCAACGAGGAAGATATATACATGCCTAGTTTGAATTGAATGTATTTTAACTTGATTATTATTTTGTTTTTTCAGAGAGTATCAGTATATCGAATCCACTTCACTGATATTAAAATACAAAGATAAACTAATTACAAAGATTAGTACTAAACTAGAAAAATATACACATACGAGTGGGAGTTGAATCCATGACCTCATGGTCATGGCGCATCAACCTAAGCCAACATACAAGTGTATTGTACTTTTAAGGAACATAGGAAAAATCTAATCTAGATCTGGCTTGGCCAATTTGTACTTGTCATGTTGTTGCTTTGGATTCGGCCGAAACCGGTTTGGGTAATAAAATCCTAGGAAGATACTAATGTCCTTGTACTTTGATTAAATGCCAAACAACTGACGAAAGGAAAATTTATAGGATAAGTTCGACATAATCCACCTAATTAGAAGATAATAACATTTATTTATAAGTTAATCTAATCATTATCACTGATCAAGTATAATTGGATTGCACTTAACTTATATTATTTGGAGAATCGATCATCACATTAAATATCATTACATCACCAGAAATCTATTAAATTACAAAAAAAATCAATCACCAAACGGCATCAGAAATCTATTGAACTGCAATCAAATTACAAATAAAATCAAACATCATAAAAAATTTATTGAATAACAATCAAATAAAAATCAATCACCAAACACGAATATTAAATTTGAAGAAAACTCACATTAGTGGAAGTTGAATTCAATATCCCTTGATTTCGGGATCAAATCAAGGGATATTAAAGTTGAATTTTTGATCAAATCAATCATAACATAAATGTATTTTATCCATACTTTATTAATGATCAATACCATATAATCGTTAATTAATTAGTTTTTTCTTAGAATAATTTGGTTGAAAAATATTTATCCCCCTCATTTGTTTGCTCTCTTTTATTTTCTATACGTTTTATATTAAATTTGTACTAGAAATTGGTAGTCGAGATTTTCATAATATCTTGTACATATTTTGACTTAAAAAGTTTCATCTCACTTTCTACATCATAACACAATATTAATAATTCATTTGTCCAATTTACTTTTTACTTTTATTTCCTTTTGAAAACGTCCCAAAACTAAATTTTCTTTCTCCCGGCTTTTGTCACAAATGTAATAATGATATAATATCACTTACTTTTTATTCGAAACAAAAAAGGAAATTAAAAATGAAACGAGTATTATGGAAACTTGATCCAAATCAAATTTGATGAAACTCAAAATATTTAAATGACAAGTGTAATATACTCACAAATGTAATAATGATTTAGTATCACTTACTTATTGAAAATGAAACAAGTATTTATTATGGAAACTTGATCTAAATCGAATTTGATGAAACTCAAAATATTTAAATGACAAGTGCAATGTATTTCACAAATATAATAATGATTTAATATTACTTACTATTTTTTATTCGAAAAAAAAAAGGAAATTGAAAAAAAAAACAAATATTATGGAAGCTTGATCCAAATCGAATTTGATGAAATTCAGAATATTTAAATGACAAATTTAATATATTTACTTATTAAAGTAATTAACCATACAACAACTAACAAGTGCAATATATTTATGTAAAATAAAATAAAAAGTACTTCTATGACGAAGACCTCTTACCTACCTACCGCATCTAAAAATGGTGACAATCACAGAAACCAACAACTCCCACAAATAACACTCGAGCGTAAAAAGAAATTTCATTTCTTTTCTTCTTTGCTTTTTCACCTAACCAAACGCACCACCTTTTTCTCTCCTCTTTTTAACATTGTCATAATCGTTTTTTGCCCTAGAAAAATGGAGGCCAAGCTTTTTAGAGCTCCAGGTAGTTCCAAGATTTCAAGACCCACTACTCCTTTTGCCCACAAAATAATATGGCATCAAAATTGTACCTTTCAGTTTCCAAATTCGTCAAGCTTTTCGAAGAATTGCATTTCCTCAGTTCGCGCTTCTGCGGCTTCAGTTGGGTAATTTCTCAAACATTTGCTCATCTTTCACTTATTGGGTTATCTTTTTTTTTTTTTCCCTCTCAAATTTGTTTTTTTATTGATTCTTGCTGGTTTGTATATCTCCTTTTGCTTTCATATGTGATGCTATTTTCGTCTATCCTATGTTTTGTGGAATATGATACTAAAGGGATCGTTTAATTCACCGGAGTTTTTTTTAAGCTGTTATAAGAGATAACTAATATGTTGCTTAGAAACTGCAGCAAATGTTGGAACATTCTTTTTAGTCCCCAATTGAAGCTTATGTGATTATTCATTTACTACAGCAGTTTTTCTAATCTCTTCACTTGAATTATATTTCTTTACTTCTGTAGAAGGATTATAACTTAATCGATTTAGTTGGAGAATATTCATACTAGTTAATAGTAGAAAGTTGTACGGATTTCTTAGACCAATCTTATTTCTTTTCAGAATGGCAATGAAAAATAGGATAGATGAGACTGAGAGCTACACTCTTGACGGCATAAGAAACTCCTTGATAAGGCAAGAAGATAGCATTATATTTAGTCTAGTGGAAAGAGCTCAATTTTGTTACAATGCAGAGACGTATGATCCCGATGCTTTTCCAATGGAAGGATTTCATGGCTCTTTGGTTGAGTACATGGTCAAAGAAACTGAAAAGCTTCACGGAAAGGTATGTTAAACCCATAACCTTTCTTGAACTTTTGAATATGAAATATACATTTTTGATTGTGTGTTTGTTATAGGTTGGAAGATACAAGAGCCCTGATGAGCATCCTTTTTTCCCAGATGACTTACCTGAGCCACTGTTGCCCCCACTCGAGTATCCTCGGGTATTTAGCTCTAGCCTGTGCCTTTATTTTGTTTTTTACACCAAGCTGTTTTATGATTGATTGGATTTTCTAAGAGAGGGTGTAATGGAACTTTACAGGTGCTACATCAAGCGGCAGATTCGATTAATATTAATGTCCAAGTATGGGACATGTACTTCAGAAATCTACTTCCCAGATTAGTTAAAGAAGGTTATGACGGTAATTACGGATCCTCTGCGAGTTGTGACACAATTTGCTTGCAGGTTTGTATTTTAAAACCTTATCATGTACAATCTACAAATTGTCATTTAAGAAGTCACCTGAATAAGTTGGTCATTACATTACTTTTCATGCTTGTATTTTTGGACTTTATTACTTGCATAAACATAGACTCTTATTTACATCCCTTCTAACTTTAAGAATTACCGAGGCTTCCCCTGATAGCTTGAAGTTACAAGTACCACCCCCGTCTAACAGGATCCAACACAACCATACTTGTGTGTTTATAGATTTGGTCGATAGAATTTCTGGTGCAAAAAAGCTTTGATACATCACCCCATACCACATCCAACTATTAACACCCCATATTCACAATTTCGCTTAGCTACAAATCGAGTCAATAAACAAACATGGAGATGCCTGAGACTTCACAAAAAACAGATGAACAAAGTATTGTGAGGGTAGTTAAATGACTGAAACTTTCATATCCTATAAATATGAACTTTTGTTCGAATGTACATGTGTGGTTCTTGGTGGTTCAATAATTGGTTTCCACCATGGGCAATATACTGATATAGTGAAGGTTAACGTGTGGCTCTTAGTAGCGACACTGCCAATAACAAATGTCTATTGTGTATAATGGTGATTGTGGTAGGAGTAGAGTAGAATAAGGCTTAAACGAGAAAAAAGATAGAAAAAAAGAGTGGTGGTAATAGAACAATGGCCCATGATAGTGGATGGGTAGAAGCAACCCAAACCACGACGTCTTGTAGAAGAAAGAAGATATAGATAGGAAAAGAGATGAAAAAACTTATATGGGCTATTTGTAGGTAAACTTAAATTTATAGGGGAGGTAATTGTCAATATAACATAGAAATTGATTGACTGATAGATGACTCTTCTTGCAGACTCTGTCAAAAAGAATACATTATGGTAAATTTGTAGCAGAAGCCAAATTCCGAGCCTCCCCTGATGTCTACAAAGCTGCCATTAAAGCACAAGTAGGTTGATGCTTCTAGTTTTTGAATTCTTCATACATTGTAAAACAGAATTTTGACTCGACTTCACAAATATTTCTATAATGTTGCAGGATAGAACCCAATTGATGGATTTGCTGACATACCCGGCAGTTGAAGAGGCAATCAAACAGAGGGTGGAGATGAAAACCCGAACTTACGGGCAAGAAGTAACCATGAATGGAGATGATGATAACACTGATCCAGTTTACAAAATTAATCCGAGCCTGGTTGCTGATCTATATGGGGACTGGATCATGCCGTTAACAAAGCAAGTCCAGGTTGAGTATTTATTGAGAAGACTTGATTAAATTTCGTGGGAAGAACTTTAAAAAAAAAATCTTTTCGCAATATTTATCTGTTTATATGAAAACTTAGATTCGACAATTCATACTTAAATGTATTGATGTGTATTAAAGGTGTCATATAATATTGGTAAAGATTGTGATTATAAACTGCATATCTTTTTATTTGTTTACATGTGTGTCCGACGGAGTCACTTGAATATAGTGAATACGAGCCCAATGATCGTGTAATTTACTATTGAGGTAGGTGATTTCAAGAATTCGATCTCATGATTTTAAAAATAGAACAAATTTCCTTATATTATGTCAAATTTACCTTCAAGGAAGTTTTTATATAGGTTGGAGATGACCTTAGCTCTTATATGGTGCGAATATACAACAATATTGTTGAAATTATTTAAATTCCTTAACAAAAAGAAAAAAAGAAATTATTTAAATTCTAGCATATACCTAAAAAGAAAAAGAATATTTTCTTGGTATTAATTTTATATAATCTATTTATATTAATTACATATTTATATTTAAGTATGGTACGGTATGGTTTTTTGGGTAAATTTTTTAAAAAAACCATATCATACCAAACTATTCGGTACGATTTTCGACAATATCAAAACTTGTGATTCTTAAAAAAAATTCAAAATTTCGGTTCGATACGGTACAGTACGGTTTCAAGAACAATGTGCACCCCTGCTTGACACAATTAGACACTAAATTCATCTTTAATTTTTGACATAAATACTTTAATGTTTGACTAAGGTAAGTCCAATGCGAGTCTTAGTTGATCTTTGGATGGTAACCCAATTTATGGACATTGAAATAACAAGGACAAAAAAGGAAAAGAAAATAAACTCAATACATGAATATTGATTTTAATAGAAAAATGTAAGCATGAAGATTCTATGTAATAATTGTAATTCGTCGTTTCATAAAAAGTTAAAAGTTAAAAAGTAAGTATTGTTTAATTATTATCTAGAAACCTATCTATACAGGGTGAATATATATATTTGACAATGAGCTGTAAAACGTCAGTTTGAACGTTGCTTAAGAAATTGTTAAAACTTAATTAAAGATTTCACTGAAATTAGTACTATTAATTAATTAATTTATAACCTCCTATGATTAATTTAATTTAATCTAATCAAATCAAACAAACGTCAATCAGTCCACACTACAGATCTGTACTCTGTACACTACCCCACACAAAATAACGCCTAAATAAATAACTGCTTTGCTTCCGCTCCTTTCCTTTCTACACACAAAAACCATACACTCTTTTTCTTTTTGAAACGAAAAAAAGAAAAATGGAGGGTTTGAGGCGGAGCATTGGTTTACCGGCGTTGGCGGCGGTCCTGATTTTTGCGGCGATAATGCTGCCGGAAGTGGCGGCGGTACGTTACATAGTTGGTGCTAATATGGGATGGACTACAAATGTGAACTACACAATTTGGGCTCAGGGCAAACATTTCTACAATGGGGATTGGTTATGTATGCTCTCTCTTCTTTTTCACTTTCAGATCTATTTGTTTTCTGGTTTATTTCTTACATTTGGTTGCATAGTTACAGTGATTCGAAAGATCTGAACTAGGAAACTAAAATTAGCTGAAATTATCTTCATCTTTGTTTAATTGATTGTTTAATCTGATGTCTTTAAAGGTTTCTATGAATTTGTTTGCTTACCACTATTAGATCTGCTACACTCTCAAATTTTGATAGCAAGAGTTGCTTTAATTGTCTAGTAGAGTTCCTTTTTAAGATGGTGATATTTTTCATAGAATATGTGTTGATACATTGATTGTTGCTTGCAAAGTTTGTTGACTGCCGAAGAGCTGGGTAGTTCAACTTTCATTAATCTCAATTCTATGCTTAATTTGTTGGTTTCTAAAGAATCTAAACTTGTATGATTTGGTACCAATCATTAATATGAATCAACTTTTGTATGCCATCTCTCTAGATTAAGTTTAACATCTTTTTACTTGCTATAATATCCTTATAATGGTTATTTAACTTGTACAGAGAGTAATTGTAGCCCAGATGGGTTTATCGAACCAAAAACCGACATGGCAAGTGCAATTCACTTGCATTGTGGTTGGATAAGTTTGTTCATAACATGTTTAGGTTAGAGTTTCCTTTTGTTGTTCTCTTAATTGAATGAAAAACATGTGTCGAAAACCAGTTGGTGAGAAATTAAATGGATTTGGAGTATTAATGACTACAATTATCAAAAACATTATAATAGAAGAAGCACATTTTAGCTTGTCTTAGTTCAATGTTGATATAAGTGTGTTACATTCTTGTTTTCTTTTTATTTTAAATCTCAACTTATGGCTCTTACTCAAGTTCATGACATTTAGTAACGTCTCCATTTCTATGCAGTTTTTGTATATGATAGAAACCAAATGAACGTGCTTGAAGTGAACCAGACTAATTACGAGAGCTGCAACACCGATCATCCACTACACAATTGGACTACTGGTGCCGGAAGAGACGTGGTTCCTCTCAACATGACAAAGACGAGATATTTCGTCAGTGGAAAAGGTTTCTGCTACGGAGGCATGAAATTAGCAGTTCATACCGAAAAAACCCCACCCCCACCATCATCTTCGCCTATAAGAAGTAGTTCTCCCACTCTGCTTTCTAATTTCAGAAGCCATCTTTTCGTGCCAGCTCTTTTTGCCGTTGCTGCCGCCTGGGATTCGTTTCTTCTGCTCTTGTAGTCATGTTGTTGCACGAAAGAAGATTCTAGATACGGGACTATTATTATTTAACTCAATTGTGAAGAAATATTGTGACCGTGTTTCATTTTTTTGTTAGTTTTCTTATTCATATGATTAAGATTGATGAATTGTAGTTGGGAACTTTTCTTTTGTTGTTCAAGAATTCCAAAAGAAAACAAACTATTTATTTGAGAATTTGAAAAGTTGTTGAATTAATTACAGGAGTGTAATTGTGTTTCTTTATTTAGATGTAAAAATGGATTGGCATGGGCCCTAAATCATGCTGTCTGCAAGAAGAATCAATACCTAATGTTTTATTTAATTATTTGTGATACATCTTTTTAAATCTTGCATGTGACAATGGACAGTCTAACTTAGTTGTCCGTTCTAAATTGTCATAGAATTACCATGCCCACGTGAGTTTTTCAGAATCCAGATCATAATATTCTCCATTTTTACTCAAGTGGATAAAAAAAAATTCATAACTTCATAAATATTAATTAATTTAATAAAACAAGACAAACTTCAATTAGTCAACAATGCATGTGCTAAACAGCACACAATATGGCGTCTAATTATAGCTGCTTTGATTCCACTCCTTACCAGAGACAATACAACAAACACTTTTTTTCTTTTTGGAGGGGGAGAAATGAAGGGTTTGAGAATCGGATTTCCGGCGGTGGTGGTGGCGGCGGTGCTGTTGATGCTTTCGGCGGAATTGGTACCGGAGGTGGCAGCAATGCGTTTCATAGCTGGTGGCAACAAGGGGTGGACTAAAAATGTGAACTACAAAAGTTGGGCTAAGGGCAAGCACTTCTACTTGGGGGATTGGATATGTATGCTCTCTCTTTTACTTTCAAACACGCTCTTTTGTTTTCTATTGTCAATATTTTTTGTTCGTTATTTGTGGTTAAAGAGGAATCCGAAGATCTGATTAAGTCAAATTCATCTAACCATAAAATGAGTTTATTTCACTTGTTATGTAATTGATCCCTCGCTTAGAATATAACTAGTGTTATCCTTGTAATTGTTTTGAGTTCGACCAAACTTAGTCTAAACAAAAAGTAACCATTGCGGAGTTACAGTTCTAAAAAGAATTGAACTTGAAAACTCACTTAGATGAAATCTAAATAATCCCCAAAAATGATGTTAATTATTTTATCTCTCTGTCTCTCTCTCTCTCTCCATCTCTCTCTCTCTCTCTTTTTTTTCCACTTATAGTTTGTTTAATATAACATTTGGAATATAGTACTTGAAAGTTGAAACATAACCGTTCAAATATGACAGTTGGAATATAACATTTAAAATATTATCGTTACAATAGCCGTTAGGAAAAAAATGGTTGGAGTATGACTAATTGACTATTGAACTTTATTAAAATAACATTTACTTGACATAATAAAAATTAAAATATTAAATCAGAAAACTATTTAATTCTTGTATTCCCTCTTTGACCAGAACTTCATTTCAATACCCTTTTAGTGGCTACTACGTCCTAATAATTGTCCTAATAATGGTTAACTATCTTGTACATTTGACAAAATTTTCTCTTAATAGAATGGAAAAAAAATGTATGTGGAAAATCACCTTTCCAAGAAATTGATTACAAAATGCCTTAAGCTGTACTACAAGAATAATTTTTTTAGCTCTTGGAGCTATATATAATTAATTGCAACCAAACGCGCGTGACAATTTTTTTGCTACGTGTTAATGATTATGGTTGGCAATTTGCTTGACAAAAAAGTCATTTTCTTGTATATACATTTTGAATGTGAGTATGTGTCCTTTTGTGAAATACCAATCTTGCTATGTGATGAAGAAAACTTTATTTAGTGCAACCGCTGCACCACGTCATCAAGTACACGTGGTGCAGCCCACCAATACACTTGTGACATGTGGAGTGATAATCCACATCACCCATGTTCTGGCAATGTGAACACAATTTTTTAAAATTCTTTTTTTTTGGAACATGGCCAGAATATAGGGTGATGTGGATTATCACTCCACATGTCCCAAGTGTATTGTTGGGCTACACCACGTGTACTTGATGACGTGGTGCAGCGGTTGCACTAAATAATCTCGAAAATATTTGGAGTTTGGTCTTGAAGAAGACCCATTCTAAGGCCATCTACAACAGCTCTCTTAAATTTCAGCCTCTTATCCTAAAATATAACTTATGAACAGTGTTATACACTTCCACTTTTTACTCTGCACTCCAACAGCTAGTTTATATTTTAATAGATTATTTTTTAACAACCGTGCCATTTTACTCCAACAGCTAGTTTATATTTTAACAAATTACTTTTAATTGTTATTTTATATAAATAATAATGATATATTTATAATACTAATTGATTTAATTTCATAATAAAATATTTATAATACTAACTGATTTAATTTCATAATAATTTTTTAAAAATATTAATTTTTATTATTTGAAAAAAAATATTCCGACGTTTAAATTCCAACCGGCACTACAAGAAAAATGAATTTTTTTTGATAATATATTGAGTTATAAGGTCAAACTTGTCACATTTTATAATTGTTAAGTGACAATAAATTCGGTATTATCATTTCATATACATATTAATATTATTGTCCAAAATAATTTATTGTTTTGTAGGAAAGTACAAAAGTACAAAAGTTTTTGTACTTTCATGCAAACAATTGCAAATAACAATTTGCATTTGGCCATGGGTATTTGGCCATCCAAACCCATAAATTTTAACAATACATAAATTATACATGTGCTCTTGGAGAGCAATTTTGATGATAATTTTAACATAACTCTTATAATTTAACTTATACATGGGCTCTTGGAGATGGCCTAAAGAGAAACGGGCCCTTAAATGGGTATTTTCAATATATTTATTTGGTAATTATTAGGACATTAATAATTTTTTGTAAGAAAGTCCGATTTACTTTCTGTAAAATGAAGGTTATTTTGGGATTCCAAATAACAACTCGACTTGGTTTAAGATTTTTTTTCCTATTTTTCGGTATTTTGTGTGTGTGTGTGTTTTTGTTGGTTATTTAAGCGTAAGAGGAGGATAACATTCATGTAATGTAACATGACTTGTGCGTACATAACTTTTGGTCTCTTTGTAGTTTTTGTGTATGACAGGAACAAGATGAGCGTGCTCGAAGTGAGTCGGGGTGATTACGAGAGATGCATTGCTCGTCGTCCACTTCACAATTGGTCTAATGGTGCTGGAAGAGATGTGGTTCCTCTCAATGTAACAAAGACTTACTATTTCATTAGTGGAAATGGTTTCTGCTACAAGGGCATGAAATTAGCAATTCACGTCGAGAAACGCCATCAACATTAAGGAGTGGTTTGTTTCTTTTGTTCTTGTAGCTAGTCGTGTAACTCATGTTCAATAATTTGAATTTCCCTTCAACCACTCGGTCAATCGATGATGTGTGGTTTGCGGGATTATGTCAATTACTCCTTCCGTTTCAAATTAATTGGTATATTCCTTGTTTTCACACAGATTAAGAAACCTCATAATTATATATTTTTTATGGTAAATATCTCAAATACTCTTTACAATGATGACTATAAATTAATTTTTTATTAGTGAATGGTGACTATTGAATTTCGTAACTTAAATGTGAGAAAGGGACAATATTGGAAAAAAACGATTGAGAATCCAAACATGCCTATTAATTTGAAATAAAAATTTTTGACAAATGTGCCAATTAATTTGAAATGGGGGGAGTATTAACTAAAAAAAAAAAAAGTTTAACCCATTTCAATTTTCTATTTTCACCTTTTCTTTTTCGTTTTGAGAACATTTTTTATCTTCACTTAGTTTGTCATTTTAACATTATTCAAATTTGAATTAACTTCATAAAGTGAAAAGCGATACGTACGAACTTATGAGTTTAAATAGTTTAATAATAAAACAATATGTTCTGATCATGCAATGTATTATTATTTTGCTCGACTCGAATCATTTAAAGTTTAAACTACTAATAAGAAACACTAGTTTCAAAGGATAATAACATATTTAAAGTTATTAATATATATATTTTTTCTTTTTTTTTCTTAAATCTAAAGAGCAAAAGACAAAAACACTCTTTATGCTTTGTCTAACTCTCAAAAATCCCTGTGTTATTTTTACTCCCAAAAAAACCCCTGTGAACTCAAATAAGTGCCAAATACACCCCCAAAAAAGAGAGTGTGTTTCAAACGCCAAAATTGCAAGTATTTGTTCACATTTTGCTTTTGATATGATAATTTTACCCCTGACATCGCCCTGTGCTTTGTCTAAATCCCAGAAAACCCCCCATGTGTCATTTTAAATCCACAAAACCCCCCTGTGTTTGATTTTAAATACCACACTTGACCCAAGTAGTATATACTTTGTTAAACAAACACATAGGGGTAATATTATCATTCCACCAAAATTCAAAAATAAAATTATAAGTATATACTACTTGGGTCGAGTGTAGTATTTAAAATCAAACACAGGGGGGTTTTTGAGAATTAAAATAACACAGGGGAGTTTCTAGGAGTTAGAGAAAATATATAGGATGTTTTTGTCTTTTACTCTAAATCTAAATTAATTCTTGTGAGACCACTAGACGAGTGAGAATCTCTTCCAATAAAAATTTGAATCCGATGACTAATCTCTGTGATTGTTCTCAACTAAAAAGTTGGACTCCTATTAAGTGAATTGGGCTATTTTTCTATTGGGCTGCTAGTCAATCATGACCCAAAAGAAACAAAAGGAAAAGGGGAAGACTGAAGAGAAAGGGTCAAAGGGGTAAGGTGGGGCTGCTCTTTTTTTTTTTGTCATCTTTGTTTTTTTGAGTTGTTGCTAGTCACTTTAAAGTTTGAATTATTTTCTTAATGATCTTTTATTTTTTAAATACACATTTTCTTTTTGTTTATCAAGGATTCAAGGGTATTCACTTAATTTCTTTCAAGGGCTTCAGATACATTACAAGAAATCTCTCTCAACGGAATTTGCAATTAGGTTTCATCACATTATAAAAATTAGTTTCTTTCACTGGATCAATCACCAGTTGATAAACACATATTTTTTAATCTTTTCGTCATTAATTCATTTTGTTCCTCAATAAAATGTAATAAAATAACCACGGAAAAAAAAAATTGTATATATAGTATATTACTATATATGGCCAAATTTGGTCAAGTAAAACTTCTAATTTTATGCACATTATATCATTAATTTCAATAATTAATCCTGCATTAATTCCATTACTATATCTGTTAATTAATCAGAATAGGAAAAATATCTGTCCCCCCCAACCCCCCCCAAAAAAAATAAAAATTAATCACTATTAATAATCCTAACGGCTAGTCTTTATTTAAGAAAAAGGATTCCATCTGCATGTGGAGCCCGAAAAATACATGACTTAATTTTAATTTTTTCAATAAAAATTATGAAAATAAAACAAATATCATGAAAATTAATCATGAAAAACACATATGAATGCACACATCTCTCATTTTGGACTGTACTATAACATGAATATGGCATGCATCCAGCTGTTAATTCTGTGTTGGCTTTTAAATTGTACCATAATTAATTTACTTGCCTAATTTAACTTTTTTTCTCCTATGTTTTATTGCTCACTTAATTTTAACCTCTATATATAAAATGGGAATTGAATAAAAAAGGCAGGCAGAGGTAAACGTTTGTTTTAATTTTGCTGATTAATTAATTAACTATAGAGAGGTAGAATAACAAAAAGTGTGACCGGCGATGATGGGGTATTTGACGATTGTTTTGGCGGCGGCGGCGGCGATGCTAACATGCGCGGTGGGTGATCGTATCAGAGTTGGAGATAAGGATGGTTGGGCTCAGAATGTTAATTACACCGAGTGGGCTGCTAATCATCGATTCTATGTTGGAGATTGGCTCTGTAAGTATTCTTATTTTTTTTATGTTGTAATTATGAGTTATTTTTGTACAAAAAAAAATGAAATAAGTTATTTAATTGTGAAATTTTGAAATGAAAAGTGTAAACATACTATTTCACATAGAAATTAAAATTACAGAAAGTTTTTTTTTAAAATTAAATTAGAATAAATTGAGATTGTGCTAGAAATTTTCATATTATCTTATTTTCTCATATGAATAATTCCATGTAAGTTTCTTGATTGATAATTAGCTTAATGTAAACAATTTAATATTATAGAACAAATTTGGCTAGTGCTTAAAAAAATAACTCTATCGTAATTTATTCTAATACCCCAATTTTGACAATAATTTATTTTGACAATAAAATCTGACTGTGGAAGAATATATAAATTTTGCAGAATCATATTAGTAATGCAAATAGCTAAATTTTGTACACAACTTTTGAAAAGGGTTGATTTTTCAAATTTTTTTTTTTTTTTTTTTTTGGGTTTGAAAATCAATCCTAAATGTATTCATGGCATTGGGGTCAATTTGACAAAAGATGTGTTCAATCCTAAATGCATTAGTGACCAAGGTCAAATTTCACAAAAAAATGTTTTCTACCCTAAATGTATTAATGACATTTGGGTCAATTTCACAAAAATTACATTCACCAAAATTATTTCTCATTAAGAATCAAATTATAGACCTTGTCGTTGTAAATGCAGTACATCATACATTTCGGTGATGTCATGCTTTTCACAATGAAAAACAGGTTTATGCAAGAATTTTTGGTCTTGCTAAATCAAACTCTCACTTAAATAAACGTAAATTGATAAGACTAATTTACATTGATTCACTAATTAATTTCCATATATTATATAATTTTAATTTGTGATGCAGATTTTATATTTGACAAGCGGTATTACACAGTGTTGGAGGTGAACAAGTCAAGCTATATTAATTGCAACGATAAGGATTTCATATATAACATCACAAGAGGTGGAAGAGATGTATATAATCTAACCGAAGCAAGGCCTTACTATTTCTTGAGCAGTGGAGGTTATTGTTGGCATGGAATGAAGCTTGCTATCAATGTTGAGCAACAACCAATTCATCCCCCTAATCCTTCACAATCACCTCACAAAAATGGTGCTTTTACTCGAGGAAACAACGGCAATATGTTTATAACTGTGTTATTTCTGACATCTACAATTTGGGCCTTCTTTTTAAGAATGTTATGATTGTATGCTTTATGGGAACAAGTTCTTGATTAGAAATTTTATTTGAAGAATACGTTGTTCAAGTTTAGTTTCACGTACTTTGTATTTTATTATTTAAATTTAAATTGAGCTTTAATATGATTTTGAAAAATGCAATTTAGTGAGGCATACAAACGCAATCTTCTAAAAATAATATTTTCGAGCTGACTAGGTGCAAGCGGATCAAATACATCCACTATTTGCCCTAAGTTCCCAACATTTCTTTCCTTGTGTTTTAAAATATTCGACATTGAACTGGTGAACCAAGCAAGATTCAAAGTACATCTGAAATTTACAAGAACATGCATTGCACGATATATATTAAGATGTTTTCTTCTTTTTGATTCATTGTTATAATTCAGTGGATAGCATGTCTATATATTACTAGACCTACTTATTATTAGTTAGAATTAATACGTACTTTTAGCTCTCATAATCATAACAAAAAATCATTTTAACGCATGCCGATATGAGTCGAAAAGTAAAATGAAGCATTTTCTGGATTGGTTAATTGGTTTTGTTTGAGTTGTATCCAAAGTTTTAATTTGTTCAATATATACTCTCTCCGCTTTATTTTAATTGTCATATTTGCAGAATTTTCATTTTTTAAATTAGTTGTTATATTGATTCGTAATGCATTTTTTTTTCATTCTAAATTTACCATTTCTTAGTTTTAGACTTACACGTATATTAATGTATGATTAATTAATAGCATTAATTAAAACAATCATTAAAAGAATATTTTTGACATTTTATATTAGAAAAATAAATCATTAAAGAATTTCTTAATATATGTGAAAATGTCAAATATGACAATTAAAATGAAAAGGAGGGATTAATGATATCATGTTTAAACCATTCTTCCCTTCACGAGCTTTAGTTTGTTAAAACCAAGAGTTAATTTGAAAGTTTGGCAAAACTGCAAAAACAATCCCGTAACTTTGGGAGCCTTTTAGAAATAGTCGTGTAACTGCAATAGATACAAATGTCCTTCACAACTCCCATCATATTTTGGTTATATACATAACAAATTTGTCTGATATCTTTAAATATTTCAATTTTCGTCATGTATTTACAAAAAATTATAAAATGAAAGTTAAAGGTCCAAAATTAAAATATGATAAATTCAACGACCAAATGTGTAGCTAGTGTAATAAGTTACATGATTTTTATAATTTTGTTGTGAAAGTTTTTTTTTTTTCAATTTTTTTATATCATTAATTAGCTATTTCTTTTTGTTTTTAAATGAAATGTTAAAAGGAAGGAAAAACTGTTAGTGGTACCATTTAATTCAAGATTGGTTGCCCAATTATTTTCCAGACTCTCGATTCAACTGAGTTAAGAATATTCGAATTGGTACATAGGTCATCTTTCCTGTGGTGATTTTGGCTCTGATTAGATTTGATCGGATTTGTTGTAGATTCGCGTAATATAAATGATAGACTTGTTTTGATTGGTTTTTGGTGAAAAGTATAACTTCAACGAGAGACATTATCCAATAGGATGATATTGACCACCTTTTATTCCATCTCTGGAATGGAGTTGATCAACTCTCTAAATTTATAGTAGAACCTACCTTGTGATAAAGAAGATCTTTGGGATCGAGTCTTCCAGATACTTCGAGTAGATACATTGAAGATTATAAATTAAGATATCAGACAAAAATTGTGTTCTTAGGAAGAATGCATCTCATTATTAATTAGCGATATATGTAGGGGTAAAATATTTGTTTAGAATCAAGTCGGTTGAATTTCATCTGGTCAAGAACCCGTGCGAAGTAAATCAATGTGTAACCCTTTTTTCATCTGAATTTGACATGTTCTTCTTCTATAAAATGAGCATGGATGAGCTAGGTCGGGACAACTTCGGCGAAGCCACTACTCCAATATTAAAGTTGCAAGAGTTTAAGCGAAAGAAGAGTTGAAATCGAGATTATATTTAAACTGTGTACTTTAAAGGGTATTTATATTATACCCGTAATAGAAATAAGGGAGATCCCTACATTTTATGATTTGTGAGTTCTCATAATAGTATGGAAGCAACCTGCGCAGAGGTGCTTGTAGTTATTGAAATTTCAAGGGAGATTTCTGTAATTTACCTAACTTTAGGGGAGGTGGAGGTAATTTATCCCAATGATTAATTGGCCTGAATCTTTCTAGTTGGGCAGTTCAACTGCAACCATCATCATCAGAGGACCCGCCTTCTCTCTTTTGAATTTGCCAAACAGAATTTGCCCAAAGGAAAATCACAAAAAACAGCATAAAGGAAACCAACAAATGATTGAAAATTACAGGACCCCACGAAATGCGTATGCACCCCTCTGTTCTCCGCATATCTCGTTCCAAAAATTTCACCCAAATGGCAGAACAGAATATAATGACAAGAAAATCTTCGACCCTCCTTTTCCCCTCTTTCTCTCTCATCCCAAATCAGCTCTGT
Organism: Penstemon davidsonii; assembly: GCA_034814905.1. NCBI lineage: Eukaryota > Viridiplantae > Streptophyta > Magnoliopsida > Lamiales > Plantaginaceae > Penstemon > Penstemon davidsonii. The sequence continues at coordinate 16,236,128 of JAYDYQ010002688.1, forward strand.
TTCTCGAGCTTTCAATCTTTTTTCCTGACCTAAACCTAACTTTTCAATCACCAGTAATGGAGCTGATGTTATAATTTGGCCCATTTCCCATCTGGGTCGGTCCGGATTCTCCCGAATATTCGGATCCTTTTGATGGGTTTTAGTGGGTCATGGGTTGCATTAGCTCCAAGAAGGCAAGGTCTCAATCACCTAAATTTGACTCACTCTCCTCCAAATCCTCCTCGAAAAATAATGCGGGCCGGGACAAGGGGCGCGCTCGTCTTCCTTCCTCCTCGACTGCGACTTTGATTGGCCAGGCAGCTTTCGGGCCATTGGAAAAGATAAAGGAGGAGCCCGAGAAGGAGGATGAGGATGAGGATGAGGATGAGAGGCATGGTGTTCAGGGTCGTTCGGGTAATTTGAAGGCCTTAAAGAAAGGGGCCTCGGAGAAAAGAGCTGCTTTTAGTATTAAATTTGGGAGATTGACGGAAGCAGAGCATGTTGCCGCTGGGTGGCCCACTTGGCTCTCTGCTGTGGCTGGCGACGCTGTTGATGGATGGCTTCCTTTGAGATCAGACGCATTCGAAAGATTAGAAAAGGTAATTTTGATATCTTATGCTCGAGTTTTTGATTTCTCTTATAGCTAGCTATCATCACTTGTGTAGTCTATTGTCTATATATTAGCAGCTTAGAGCCATAATTTGTGTTAAGAAGTTGTGATAGGTACATTTCAATAGCTTGTCGAAATTGTGATAAGCTATTGATTCGTATTTTGCTCATGTGTGCTTGTGCAATTTGTTTTTTCGGCCAAGGGATACAAAATAATACGTGCTTATGAGATGAGTTGGATATTCAATATGGTATAAGAGTCAGGCCAAAGAGGTCCCGTGTTCGAATTTATCTGCCACACATTTATAAATTCCATGTTTTTAGGCTTGAGTAAAAGGTAATACCAGATATACTTGAGGGGGCGTGTTAAGTCATAAATATTAAAATGTCTATTCTTTCTAACAGCTTACACTATCAGATGAGTTAGACATTCAATATAAGATACACTGCTTGCTAATGCGTTTAGCAACTACTTTAGTGAATTAATATAATAAGAAAGCTATATTTTTTGGCAGAGTGTTTCAATGATTCAAAGAATGTAGCAGAAGTTGTTTGTGTAGTTTCTGCAGATTATGTACTCGTAGGTTTGAGGTTTTTTTTGTTCATATGTAATTTTATTGAAAAATTCTCTTAAATCTCGCAAAATTATAGTCACATCGTACCTTGTTAGTGCTGATAGAAATTGTGAAATATATATATATTGGTAGTAGCTTATTGTTTGTGGGAAAATTGAAGTATAACTACTTGTGTAGATTGGACAAGGTACATACAGCAATGTTTATCGTGCACGAAATTTGGAAACTGGTAAGATGGTTGCTCTGAAGAAGGTTAGATTTGACAATTTTCAACCAGAGAGTGTGAGATTTATGGCACGTGAAATTATGATCCTACGCAAGCTTGACCATCCAAATATCATGAAGCTGGAGGGTATAATTACTTCTCGGTTATCGTGTACAGTATACTTAGTTTTCGAATACATGGAACACGACTTTGCCGGGCTGTTATCATGTCCAGACATCAAATTCACTGATTCACAGGTTCATTTTTTAAAGCCATATAGGTCTAAATTTTATCATAGCTGACAAAACTTTGGAGTATTTTTATTCTTATTTTAATTTTTATGAAAATAGATTAAATGCTATATGCGGCAGCTGTTGAGTGGAGTAGAGCATTGCCACGCACGAGGTATAATGCATCGAGATATTAAAACCTCCAATATCTTAGTAAATAATGAAGGGATTTTGAAGATAGGAGATTTTGGCCTTGCAAATTTTCTTAGACCCAAGAACAAGGAAACCTTGACCAGTCGAGTGGTGACTTTATGGTACCGCCCTCCTGAACTACTTTTAGGATCTAATAATTATGGAGAAGCAGTCGATATGTGGAGTATAGGTTGTGTTTTTGCTGAACTTTTTATTGGGAGGCCTCTCCTTAAAGGCAGAACCGAGGTTAGAAATATATATCTATATATATATATATATATTTTTTTTTTTCTTATGTTGATTCTGTGATCAATAGCATTATGTTTCTTCGTGCCTCTGCAGGTTGAACAATTGCACAAAATATTCAAATTGTGTGGTTCTCCACCAGATGAGTATTGGAAAAGGTCTAGACTTCCTTTAGCTACTATGTTTAAACCCAAACATCCTTATGAAAGTTCACTTCGTGAAAGATGTAAAGAGTTTCCAAAAAGTGCAGTTAGCCTTATAGAAATCTTTCTTTCAATCGAACCTTACAAGCGTGGAAGTGCTTCTTCTGCTCTTCTTTCTGAGGTAAATTTTGATATAATCATTGATAAATTAAGTCCATCATATTGTTTGAGCTGAACTTTTCTTATCTTTTTACAGTATTTCAATACAAAACCATATGCATGTGATCCATCAAGCTTGCCAAAGTACCCACCAAACAAAGAGATTGATGCCAAATTACGTGAAGATGCAAAAAGGTGAAACATTTTTTTTTCTCGTACAAACATCTTGATTTGTCTTCTAAATCAAACAGTAAATCATAATGTAGTTATTACAAATTATTAGCCATTTGAGATTACTAATAAGCATCAAGGTTAGAAATAGATATGGAGCAATGTGATTGTGTTTCCATCTTACTTTTTAATTAGGGTATTAGTCTATTTAAGACGTTTTTGTTGATCCATTTCATAGCTGATGAAAATAACTACCCAATTTTCAGGAAGAAGGCTGGTGCCATAGCACGAGCACAATCAGGTTCAAGAAATCCAAGAAGAGTCCGTAAAACTTTGCAAGAATCAAATGACTTCCGTAAAGTGATTTCAGCAGAGGTTGAATATATATTTTTGTTTGCGTGTGTGAGTGTTGTGATTACACTACAGAAAGTGTTATGCCTAATGACTTTTTTACTTGTCTTGAAGGAGGTTGAGGCGAATAATCAAGTTGCTCGTATGAATCATGTTGGAAGTGCCAATGTATATAGGAGAAGAGGCGGAATCGAGTCGCGGACATCATTAAAGCAGTCCTATGACACAATGTCAGATGCTTCTCAGATGACACAGGAATCTCAAGGATCTAGCGTTCAATCTGTCCCTGTGCAAGTTACAGCGTCAACCAATTTTGCATGGGCCACTAACAAAAGACAAAAGCAGCACGACGCATTTACAAGATTACACAGTCATTCTAATTCAAGAAGTCAAAAATCGATCGCATTAGAACCATCCAATATATTGGATACACATGATGCTTTGGACTTGTATGTACAGGAAAACAATGATTCTTCAGGCAGGGTCCATGGTCTTGGGGCTGCCAAGCATGTCATGCATAGGGAACATGTGCAGTTGAGTCGCCCTGATTCATTTGACTCGTCTGATATTTACGAGTCTCAAGAATCTGTGGTACGCATTTAGAAAATATTTAGAGCAAGCAATTCCGATATAAATTTTAGTACATTCACTCAATTTGATTTTTGGATTTTTAACAGAGTTATGACAATAAGAAGAAAGAGAGGATAGGATTCTCAGGGCCATTGATACACGAGTCTCAAGAAACGGCTTCCAGGCAGAATAGCCAACCTCGTCTAGTTCATCATAGATCCCGCTTTTATAAAGGTTGAGAAAAACAAGAAATTCAAGCTGATATTGAAATATAAAAGAGATTTCTTGATCCAAAAAATGCATTTTTAGTCCCACAGGATCGGACACTTTTAGTTCTGCGCTTTAAAAAAGCACTTATGGTCCCAAATCTAGAAAGTCGCAAAAAAGTGTTATCTTTATAAGCACGGGACTAAAAGTGTCTGTTGTCCAGTCCAATGGGATAAAAAATGGAATGACTAACTATGCTACATTTTTGCAGATTTTTGAATCAATGCATTTGATGAAGCAATATTACGGAACAGACTTTGTGGCTCAGTTTTGTTCGATCCTTCAAACTTCAATGGAGCTCTATTTATAATGCTACTATGCTTCTTTGGTTTTTTTTCGCTCGTCTTTTGAGCGTTGCACCAATAGACCTGCACAATATTATTTGAAGAGTAACGAAAAGATTTACAGCAACACACAACTTGACTTTTGTAGCAGAAGAATGCACCAGTCCGGATTTTCATTTTCATCTTTTTTATCTTCTACTTTCCAATTCCTCTACTGTTTCTTTTTCTTTTTCCCCCTCGAATCCGCCATATATACTTGTATATTAATGCAAATATTCTCATGTTTAAATTCATATAAAAATGTAGTTTTCATCAGCAACTTTCAATTTTAAAGTAGGGATATTATTTAAACCCGGCGAATTGTGCCAAGATTTTGCTTATTTTATTAAGGTCGTGGCTTTTTAGGCATAGAATACAAATATATAATGAAAATTGTTCAATTGTCCACAAATTGTCTCTATACCGAATTACCGATTGCATCACAGACTTCACAGTCAAGATCAATCCTTTGTGCTCGTCATCAATGCAGTTGAGTTTGAGTTACGTAAATATGTAATTATTGTTATGATATATTTTATTCTGTTAACATAAACAACAACGTTTATGTAATGCGGAGATAAATGCAAGATGCTAATATGTGTTATGTAAAACATGCACGAAATTACTTTGTAGTGTATTCCCCGACGATAACGTCTAACAAGCAAAAGAAACCCTGATGATTCAACCAAATACTTTTTATCCAAGTTATCGAGTCCCATCTATAATCCGAACTATGGTTGTTGCTTTTGGGCCTTTTTCATCGTCTTATACCCAAGGTCTACCTAAGAGGGGGGTTGAATTAGGTTATAAAAACTTTTGCAAAGTTTAATTGTTCAGTTTGGTTCCAAAAGAAATCAGTTATATGTTCTAGCGAAAAATAGTTTTACGTTCCAGAAACTTTAAGAACAATGTTCCAATAGGTTTTAAGCTTACTTTTATTATTCCAGTAAAAAACAGTTTATCGTTCCGATATTCTTAAGAATAATGTTCCAGAAGATAAGTAAGTTTGACGTGATAAAAGGTAAGTGCGAAAAAGTACATAGACACACCGTTTTATAGTGGTTCGCGCCCAAATGGCCTACTTCCACTCTTCCAGCACCCCTGGAAAATTCACTAATGGCTTGCGGGACGAACTTTTGCCACACGAGATTACAAGTTACAAACTTACTCTCGATTTGATCGAGCTTACTAGGACGCACCTATCGCTCCAAACCTGTGCTTACTAGGTAACCACCTATCGCACAAAATCAGTGTTTATTAGAACCCTCGGGCCTATCACACTAAACGAGCTTACAACTTTCGCTCAAACAAATATAAATATTTTGATCACAATTTAATGCTCCTAAGTGAGCTGATTTTTATCAACTGAAACACACTCTTCTTTTTCTGTAATCTGTACTGTATGGGTCATTAACAATGTGCTTTCAGTTTTTGGAAAAGAAATGAAACAGAAAAACTAGAAAAAAAAAATGGAAGCAAAAGAAAGGAATAGGGATGGCGTCCCTGAGCTTTCTTGTGAAAAGAAGAAGAAAAAAGAGAGGAATAGGGATTTTCCTTAATTAACAAAGCATCCATAAATGACGTTGATATTTAAATTTAAATTAAATGGCATATTAGAAAATTAGAAAAGTTTGCTCTGGCAATATCGCTAGCCCAAGCAAATACATCTCCTACACCGTTAAATGCAGACATCCTTGTGAGCCCGAGAAGGGCTAAAAAGTATGGATCCAAACTTCATCTTCAGGTCTTGGAAGTGCTAGTTATTCTCTACATTCTTCATAGATGGCCAATATAATGTAATATTGATTACTATTATTATGAGGATTTGAAGACATCATTGCCTTATGCACAAAAAAGTAGACTACTTCTGTCATTTTGTGCAAAAAGTTGATTTGCAAATTGCAAGTCATATCCAATGATTAGTAACTTTCGGATATTTTTTTCTGCAATATCCGTTAGCATTACTCAAGGACAGGGCCCGATTGGGCCCTAGAGCAACTTCCAAATAATTGGGGGCCCCAAACCATAGTCCATAATATGCAGTATGGGCCCCATTCCAACCCAACCCACTCTTTTGCTAATCATTGCTGGTCTTTTCTAAAATAAAAAGGAAAAAAGGAAATTACATCACACTATCACAGTACAAACGCTCCGCTTTACATTCAAAATCATTAAAGGCAAAAAAAAAAAAAAAACTTAAGAATTCTAAGCGTCTTTTTTCTCTTCTTTATCTCAAAATAATAAAATAAAATTATTTTATTTACTCTATTTCTTAGTTTCTCTTAATCAAGTTTTGATTTTTTCAATTTCCCCCCAAAAAGAAAAGTTTTAGTTTTTCAATCTCTTAGCACACTTATTATCTTCATTTTATCCTACCATCAAGTGATCAAACAAAAATTAGATTTCAATTTTGGATATTACTCTCTTTCTCTCTTCGAAACAAGTTCAAAATTAGTAATTTAATTTGATTTTTAAATTGACTTTCTCACATCAAGAATAATAAATGAATTTTATTTTTGTGGGGACACCAACAAGCATCAAGCAACGACTGTGATAGCAAACTGAATTTTATTTCTTCTCCTAAAGAATTATTGAGAATAAATGGATTGAATATCTAAAACGACATATAATTTGGGACAGAGGGAGTAATATATGTTGCTTCTCTAGTTTTTTTTATCGATTTTCATTAATTTGCATTGATTTCACCTTTTTTTTTGTCAAAAGAATTTCAAAAAAATCGAGGTTATGCATGTTTTGATATTATTGGATATTCTATATATGTCAAAGAAAAATTATATACTTGACCAAGTCATAAGCATTTTTTGTTCATTCATACGTAAGATCCAATTCTATTTAACTTTTTCTTTTTCTTTTTTTATGGTAGAATGTTATTTAAGAGATATTAATTATTTTTTTCTTGTTTAATTGCATGAGTGTTTACGACTTATATTGTACACTAAATCTTTAAATGATACCAGAAACATTTTTTTACTTAAAAATATATTGATGTTAAATTTTAATATATATGATTCAGTTTTATGTGATGTAGAAGAAGGAGATTGAATGCTTATCAAAAAAAAAAAAAGAAGGAGATTGAAATTATAGAAGTTGATGGAAGAGATAATTTCCAAATTTTTAAGAGTTAATGTAGGAAATAAATATAATAAGATTTATTGTCTAATTATATCTCTTGAATTACTTTTACATATTTGTCATTGAATTAAATGTCACTTTACAACTCAAACAATGATATATTAGTCTACACACAAAAAAAACTTTAATTATTCACACTTTTAGATATAAAAAATAGTACAGATTATCGCGCTAATTACGACGTCAATCATCATCAAGCCTTACAATACTGGGTATTTGGCCATGGTTAACAAAATCTATTCTGTTCAATCTCACACAACACATGACTTCCTCTGGTAGTTCTTCCGGCTTTTGTGCCTGTTCAGTGAAAAAGACTACTTAGTCCCCACACCAAATGAACTTACATGTCACAATTCATGCAATTATAATCCTGAATCCAAATATAAACTATTGTAAACCTGAATTGTCAATCCAAGATCCAGTATTCCGTTCTTTAAACGCTCGCGGAATGCCTCAAGTCCCTTTCTTGCTATGTAGCTGAAGCGATGAATGTCGAGGTCAATCTCAAAGTAGTTTGGCCCCTATGTTAAAAAAGAGTACAAACTGATAGTAAGAATCGATATTTTACAAGAAGAAAACTCGTAATATATGTTACATATGCATGCAAATATATATCACCTGATAAAACTGGTGTTGAGGGCGAGAAAGAACTGGCTTTTCGTTGTAAGCGTTAAGAAGTTTTCTTTCAGTAGAAGATGAGACGAGGTCTTCTGGATTAGCCACCCCAACCATAATCTTCAATCTTTCTCTAAAAGGGACAATCGACTCTTTCGTAAATCCTTTAACCTTTTCCATATCATCCTCGAACAATCTCTGCAGCATAAAGATTCTTTCAAGAAACTAAAAACTACTAATTAAATGGAGAATCCACATAATTGACGATGCAGCATCCGTCATCTATTTTATCAAGAAAATGGTTGTAGTTACCTTCATACTGTCTTTAAATTGGGAAGAGATGTCATTCTCAAAGCTATCTGAAAGTCTAAAATATAGAACAAGGCTCAACCCCTCTCCATCAGAATCACCAAGAAACATGGGAGCCGGATAAGTAGGCAGCTGCCACAAAAACAACAAGACGATGTTTGATGATTAATCGCAGTTTAATAAGATATTATAATTTTTTAAAGTAGAATTGTTTAAAGCATAAAGTAGTGGCAAATTAGTAAAATGAGGCAAATTTCACCACCTAAATTTGTTGTTCGGCCATGTAAATTATATATCTTAGGATTGGACATGTGATAATTATATTTGTGTTGGTGTCTAAAAGTGACGGGTTCAACACTACCAAACAAGAGATAAATCTTTGCTACCGAACGAGTTTCAAGATGTTTAAAAGACCTAATCTCACCTGAATGTTGACAATTAGCAGTGAAGGTACATCCCCATCTGCTTTTAGAGAAGGTAGCTCAAGGTGCTGTGCAATGTGGTTAATCTTTCTTGGAGATGCAAATAGATCAACACCAATTGGAGTATAAGGAGAGACATTTGGTGCAGGGCATTTCTTCTTATCTCTACAATAAAAAAAAAATATGGTGAGGCTAATGGATTAGATTAACTAGAAACTTTATTCATTTATAAGGTTAGAAGAATGCATACTTAAAGTAGGTGTCTCCACGGAGCTTAAAGGTCGAGGGTGCAATCTCAGACCAAGTTCCACAAGTTGGCTTCTCCTCAATACTGCAAGGAATCATTAGTCCGGCTCTCGGACGATATAAATATTTTGTAGATGTACCTAGATTGGAAAATATTATTTTAAAATCGGGTAACATTACATTTTATTGCAATATCATTTAAGATACTTACGAAATTCATTTGGATCTTCTCCATCAACAGATGTTCTCGTCACTGAAAGCCTGATGACAGTTGATTTCCTTTTTTGAGATTGTGGGCCAGAACTCGATAATCTTGATGAACATATCTTGTCATTAAAACTTATAGAAGGGACCAAACGAGGCAAGACGGATTTCAATAAGTTCTCCGACGTTTTCTCCTCGATTTTATCATCTTTCACTCCATTGAAACTCATATAGGCTCTATCTAAGTTTCTTTTTCTCCTGATACCAGACTCTTCATTCTTCAATAAACAGGGGAGTTCTTTTGCTTGGCTATTTAATACTGCAAATCTATTTTGTTCATTGACTCCATCTTTGCTCAAGAATAACTCTGTTTTACTATTATCTATTTTCAGATATTTTTCATGGTACTCCTTGATATGAGACTTGCTATCCACATAGCATGATGAAGTTTCATACTGGAGCATTTGTCCATTTGAAATGGGGAAAAAATCTACATAAGAAAAACCAGAAGAACCATTAATAAAGTTGATGCTGAATATTTGTCGTAAGAGTATAAGTTTTCTATGTTAGCAGCCTAATTACACATGAGAGTTCAAGAAAAATGACCACCACAACCTCAGTAGAAAATTTACTCAAAAATTCAATCTGATCCATAACATAAGGAGGTTCATAGAATAAGTGAAATCATTGCATGATATACACTCAGAGGATAACAACTCAAGAGTTATGTTAACCATAAGACCTTGAGAAATCGATACATTGCTAGCTCGAATCTTTATCAGGTCTTGAGTGGCTCCAGACCAGCAATTAATTAATGTATCTTACAAGTTAATTAATTAAAAAGTGTTCTTCTAGAAAGACCTTATATCTATGCCCAAAAATAAAAAAATTAAGCAGAGAAGATGTACAAAAATATAGTTATTCCGGTATAAGACAGCCATACATAAAGGCCAAATTATATATTACTTCATAAATTTTTGAACTAGTTAAGTATTTAATATGCATATACTCACAAAAGAGAACTAAAACAAATCGAGTCCAATGCGTAGTCAGGCAAGAAAGAGATAAAGGATCAAATAAATACAAACATCAAATTAGAAACAGCCATCTCTATGTTTTTAGACGAGAAGTAAATTGGTACAGAAAAGAGAAATAAAAGGGGAAGGACTAAAGAAATTAGATGGTCATTACCTCCATGGACACTACTAAAGTCATCATCTGAGTCAGATTCTAGTATGCTGAATGTGTCAAACCATGAATCTTCCTGGAAAATTCCTGTAAGCACATGGATACCTTCGTCATATTTCAATGGTGAGTAAAACCAAGTCTCAAATTTTCTTTGATCGAGATATACCGACTCATACTATGTACTCTGTAGGTTCACTTAAAACAACCCACAAAGAGATGAAAATCTAGTATGTGAAATAATCGTCCATAAAATGAGTTTAACATTGATCCTCAAATAAATTCGACCAAAAAATTATAATTTTAAAGAATAAAAGAAATACCATTGGCATCGATTTGACTATGGTGCCACTGCAACTGAGTGAGGTGGAAAGTGGAATTGGAGACCTCGGATTTTCTGCAAGTGGTAGTAGTATGAACAAACTCGCTAACAGAATAATCTGTCAATCGAGAACTTGCATCACTATTCCTTTTTCTGTTTCCATCCGTAACTATATTCACATGATGCTTTTTGGAGTTTCCACGGGGCTTCCTCCTTACTTTCAGAGTTTTTGATGGTTTAGCTACAAATGGTGTTGATACACAAGCACCCATTACAATAACTCAGTCTCTAAATCTCTGCAAAAACATATAAGATGCCAATTTCACTATCACTTTCTGAAATGTATTATTACAAAAGAAAGGAATACAGTTAATAATCAATCATATTGATAAAAGCTTATGAAAGTTTCTTGGCATCTTCAACTGTCAACATGGAAATGCATAATACCATGATATTAAACCAACAAAAGTTTCCAAATTTGCAAGATAATATTCATTAAAAGTAAGTGATTTATTGACAGGGCAGGAGAGAGCCATTACGCCTAATTTTCTTTATCTGTTCCAGCTTTTATCACTAATAAATGCATTTACGTATCTTGATAAACTGGATCACAATGAGCATACCTTTAGCAATTAGCATGTTTTTAAGGTAAATGCCTTGTGATTGCAACAAATAAGCTCCTGTTCTCTAGTTTTTATCGAGAAGCCAGAATGCTGACACAGTGTCTCAGCTAAAAATTCACAAATTGCATACTCCACTTCTCCTTAGGACCTGTAACCACAACAAGAGAGCAAAATTTTGAGTTTCAGAAACCCAAAATGATGATTTTTCCGTATCAACCAAAGTTTACTCACATAAAGTAAAACTTCAAACAACAAATGCAACTGATCGTGATCTTTACAGTCTTTTCATATGCCTTTTTTCAGTATATTCTTACAACTCTAATAATAAAAGGGTGGAGTGAGTGAGCATGACCTTGAAGAGTTCACTTTTAAAGATCAAATGAAAAGAAAAGGATATGGCGTGATAGAATAGAAGAAGGTGATCCATATAAATATGGGTCCCCATCAAACCAGCAAGAAAAAAACAAATCAAGAAAAATTTCGATACCATACACGCATAATGATAGCATAATAAATTGAAGATGTGAAGACAAGAAACATAATATAATCAATTGTCATAAGTTATCATCTAATTTAAAACATATATAACCCATTCAAAAAGCTGTAATTTACCGGATAATAAGACATATTCTCCTCAAAATCACCAGTTTTATATCATCAAACATTAAATAACTCCCAGGAAAATTCTCGGAAATGCAACCTATCATATTAAAGACAAAAACGCACCACAACCCCATCTCAATTCAAGAATAAAAAACTGAAATAAAAAAAAAACAAATACATTGCACGAGTACATATGCAGATTATATGTTTGTGTATATGCATGAACAGAGAAAAGTACCTGAAAAAGGGATTCTATTTCTAGGAGAGGGAGAAGTGGGTCTGATGGTCTCGGATCCGGTTTAAAATTCCAGACCCGTTTGTTCTTTCTCTCCCAGAACTTCTTTATGTTTTTTCTTCTGTTAACCTTTTTCAGAGCTTTAATGTATCTACAGTATATGTTCAAGAAAAAAGATAGAGAAGAGAAGAAATGGGAGAGGGACAAAGCAACGTACTTTGCTCTGTTTTAATAATTTGTTTGTTGCGCCACTTTTTTCTCGTCATTATGGCAGGTGGGATCAATTTTTTACATTATTACTACTGGATAAATTAAATTACCCATTAATAATTTCTTTTTTCTTTTTTTCTTTTCATTATCTAAATAAGGGATAATATAATAATCACAATTTTGGTTAGTGGATGTAAAAGATCGTTTTCGAAATGAATGTGAAATCTCTTAAAATGTACTCCATCCTTTTCATATTATTTGTAGTTTAGGCAAAAATTTCTTGTTTATTTGTTGTTTTAGAAGTTAATGTAAAACTAATTATTTTTTCCAGTTTTACCCTTTTGTCATAATTGTTCTAACTCCTAATTAAAATATGAGAGAGAAAAGCAATTATTACTCCAATAAGGATATTTTGAATTTTTATCAACAAATGATAGCTATTTAATAGATTTCTTAATCTCGGTGTCACTATCCATAATGACAAATAATATGAAACAGATGGAGTATGTACTTCTATGTTTTATACTCCCTGTTTTTTTAATTTGTAGCTTTGATAAAAAAATTGTTCACTTTTATTTGTCGTTTTAGGATTTCAATGTAAAATTAATATTTTTCTACCAATTTTAATTTTTACCCTTCTTGTTAATGCTTGTAATTAATATTGTGATTATTTGATTAAAAGGGTGTTTTGGGATTTTTGCTTAAAAAAAGTGACCATTTATCATATTTCTTAATCCGTGTGCAATCCTCCAAAACAACAAACAAAAAAAATGGAGGAAGTTTTTATATTTCAGAATAAAAGAGAATTAATCTAGACTTAACTTCAATACTAAGTCGGATCCGATTGATTTGATTTTTAATTCCTTTTTGGACACAATTAAGCGATACTTGGAATGTGCCCAAATTTTAAATTTCAATGTATTTGTAAAAATTCTAACTTTATTGTCCACAAATGTGTTAATTATCAGGACTTCTTATGTCAGTCTTTTTGCTATGGAGGTGTTTTATTATTCAAATTATGTAATCCGTTTTATTTGTGGTGTCTGAGTGAATTAATGTTGAATTATAAAAATAAAATAAAATAGAAAAACATATTTTTTTGCAATCTTTTCTTGGACGATTGAATTATTACTTACAAAATACCATTGACAGTTTCTTCAAAGTCTTTTTAATTTATTTTTCTTTTTTCTTGGATCAGAATGCAATAATAGTACGTTATGGAATATCTTGGAATTTTCACAGAAGAACAGATCATGTGAACAATTCTCAATGTCACTGATTAATTAACGAACAATAAGTAAGCCATGTGATGTGATGAAGTTGCTTCACTAATCACTCAACTTAATTACGTGCAAGTTTCAAGAAAAAGGGTAAAATTGTAATTAAGGTAGCCAATAATTTCAAAGTGTTACTCATTGAGTTAGTGCATGGGTTTCGATGTCAACTTGTCACGTGATTCGGGAACATCACTAAGTGTTTAATTCGATATTCCCATCCTTTCGTTTCATAATATTTGTCGTTTTAAAAAAAAAATTATGCCATATTATCTGTCACTTCGGATTTTTAATAAAACTTTAATTATTCTTTTTTCATTTTTGCCCTTTATGTTTATAAACTTTCTCAAACATTAGTAGAGGATAATAAATTAAAAAGATATTTTAGCCTATTTCATTTTTTTTGCCTAGAACTCAGTCATATTCAATGATTTATTTAATTTGTGTACGTACACGTGAAATGACAGATATTATGAAACGAAGAAAGTATTATTTTTATTATAGAATATAATATAATATAATATAATCTATAGTAAATCAAAACCCTAAATACCACCAAATTAATAAAAAAAAAAAAAGATTTTACAAAATAAAAAAGGGAATAACCCCATCACAACAAACATTAACATGATTTAAAATAAAAGGGGTACATATAGACGGATCCCATCAACCAGAATTGAAAATTAGGGGTAGGCATGTGGCGGGTTTGGAATTAGAGATATGGGTATAGTAAATGTCGGGATTGGTATATTTCATTGCAAACCCACCCCGTAATAATTCGGGTACCCGGAAGAGGGTACCTGAATTATTACGGGATGAGACGGGACGTGATTACAGATCCCTTTTTTTTTTTAAATTATCAATTTTTCACGCACCTAACAAAATTAAATTACAATGTTTCATATAAAATTTCGTATGTAATAGACCAGAAGTAGTAGTAATTTAATTTGTAGAGAAAAATGTTGGGATTCAGTAAGATAAACACCCCTTCAGGCAGCGGAATTTAAAATTTTTAAGGACCTCTTAGATGAATCTTGCCAGGATACAATCTGGATGTATATATATGAATAAATAAATAACGAAGATAAAACTTTAAGATTAAAGTTCTATATGTCTCCTTGCAAATCCAAGCCTAGCAAAGTGGATGCGATTCTCCCTTTCTGTTGCACCTTTGATCCCAAGATAATATAGCGCCCCACGTGTTGCGCCTCTACAGGTTGATACACCACAATATCATGAAAACCTTAATAATCCTAATCGGCTAGAACATAAAAATTATTAAGATCTAAAACTAGAGAACAATAGGGAGCAAAAATCGAAAACTCCTCTAGTGAGAGGGAGTGTTCGGCCGATTGTGAGAGAGAGGAGAGGAAGAGAATTTTCAAGACTTAATTTTCTTATGTGTTTTTGATCTTCTATATAAGATATGATATACATTCTCATATATATAGATATCTTATAACTCCTAATCCTACTAGGACTAGGACTTAAGTCTTCTCTTTTCTCCTACATGGGCCATGGCCTTTTAATTGGAAGACTAAGTCTTCTAATTAATTAATGGCCCATTCCATTTATTTAATTGAGGCTTTATTTAATTTCTCAATTAAATGGAACAATTAATTAATTATTATCTCATTTAATTAAATTTGACTCCAAGCCTAATTAATTAAATATATCTTTATAATTAATTAAATCTAATTTAATTAATTAACTTACAAATTAAATTCCAATTTAATTTATAATCACGATCCAATTCCAATCGGATCTCGTCTGCTCCAATTGGGTCGACCCAGTCGATCCAGTTGTTCTTCGTTTCCTTGCTTTCGCTTCATGTGTATTGTGTATGCCCCCGTAGGTTCACCACATAATTGGCCGCGGGTTTAATTACTCGAGTATTAAATACTCTAAATCAATCGAACACTCTGTCGACTGATCATTCCAAAATTAGCACCCCTACCAATTTAAAAATTCTCCCACACTCCACGGTCGATTCTGGCCACAAGCCCATGGAGCCCAATCACTGGTGAATTAATTCGGTGAACCTTTAAACATTTACAATTTCCATATACGACATGATCTCTCCATCAATCGATCTCCCAGTCGAGACTTAAGGGTATGGACTTTTCATCGGTTCCCTTTCTTCGTCTTGATGTTATGCACTCTGGTCTCGAAATAATTCTCTTTGACTTAATCTTTATGAGATACTTTCATAAATTCGTCAGATACCTCGACCGAGGGTTTTACCAGAATTAGTTTCTCACAGAAATCCATAGGAGAATTTCCCAACCTATCAAGTCGGGTCAATGGATCCTTTGTTGATGATATGAACCTGCATACGAGTTCCTCTATACCCAACGTGAATCCTCAGAGACCTTCTGGTAATCTCCAGTCGGTCGGAACTCACATCAAAGCATAGACGTTCTCGCACCAGATAAACCCTATCACCTCAAGTATTAGGGATCGTTCCTCGTATACTATTGCAAATAGGAATAACTTCAACCCCGATATGCGACTACCGCTTCCATGGTGAGTTATTTCCTAATTGGGGTATTCAGTGCACTTGCCATCCCAGCAAGTCACCCACTTATGTGTATCGACTATCCCAGTCACGCTCGTGGACCCCAGCGTCCTCCAGTTCATCGGAGTATACACATTAGTGAGAGTCTAACCGAATCCAACGATGTCCTATCTCAATTGGATTCTACGACTCTTGAATGTGTTTTAGATCACGGCCTTAGAGATCAGTCCACGGGTTGTCCCATAGCCCTGTGATCTAAGGGCTTCTATCCTTATGCGTAGATAATTATTACATAAGACAAAGTTGACCATAATTAAAGTGCATTTATTAATCTAAATTGAATAGTTCCTTTATTTATTACAATAAATGGCAGCCATACAGTTGGCTTGACGGACACAATTTCTATAAAAAAAAACCAAAAATAAATTATTGAATGCCATGGTGTAGGTGCGAAGAAGAAAAAGTGATAGTGCCGTAGAGACTATGAGAGTTTTTAGAACTTAGACAAACTTAATGTATTATAACTAATGTAAGATTTAAAAAAAGTAGGGTAAAATAAAAAAAGTTCTTTATTAGATGATGTTAACTAATTAATTAATTAATTCATACATAAGTAAAGTGTATAATTATATAATAATAATAATAATAATAATAATAATAATAATAAAAGGATATAGACGGGTTCGGGTATTTGGGGTTGGAGAGACTAAACACAAATTTGTCCCGTATTTCCTTAATAAAATACGAGTTTTTAAGTTCGGGTACCCAAACCCAAAAAATACTGGTCTCATTCGGATATTTTAGAAATGGGACGGGACGGGACGGGACGGAACGGGTTCGGGTTACGCGAACCCAACGCCCACCCCTACCGAAAACCCATGCCGCAAGGTTGTTGATTAATAAACCCCCTTGGTGGAGTTTTCAAATCAAGGTCTAAAATTAACTAAACTACTATTATACATATGAAATATTCTACGAGTATTTAGTCTATTACTCCCTCCGTTCCACAATATCTGTCGTTTTAGAGAATTTTTTTGTTTCAAAATATATGTTGCTTTAGGAATCTAATGCGATATTATTTACCTCTTTCCAATTTAACTCTTATTTAGTACACCTAAAAACTTTATCTTATTAATTCTAATGCTATATTAATTAAGGATATTTTAGGTATATCTTTTGTTTTTTTACAAAATAATAATGCTATTTATTAGTTTTCTTAATATCCATGCAAAACGACAGATATTGTAGAACGGAGGAAGTACAATAAAAAAGGAACTTATAAAGAGACCGCGATCCCGTAGAAAGACATTACAATCCCTTGTGGAAAAAAATGATTTGCTGCGACGGAAAAAAAGATATTAAATGTATATCAAGATAACTTGAAGTTCAAACCAATAAGAATCATAATGAACCTCTAAAAACGATAAGGGCACAACAAAAATTACTCAATTTTTGAGACTCCGAGTTCTATCCATATATGTTCGGATGGCTAACTCATACTTTATTTGATTGAATTCAAAGAATACCCAAATTATTTTAACTTCACTTTTTAATTTGTTTCCGAAGAAACTCTCGTCAACTATCACTAATTTGATGTGAACCTTTAGGAATGGGTAATTCATCATATTGGTTAGATCTAAAATAACATATCCTTCAGATTATCCCAATATATATATATATATATATATATATATATATATATCCACCAATTTAGAAAGTGAAAATGAAAGTAAACCCTTGAAATTGGGGATAGTCTCTACAATGTTTACAATCTATCAACTATGCATATTGTCTACCCTTTTTTAAATGACGTCATTCCTCCAGTTAAATAATCCCAAATGGGCTGAGGCGTGGGAACTGACGAAAATGCCCTTCAGAGTTGCAAAAAGACGCTTGTTCGTCGCGGTTTAAATTGATATATGCATGTGCATGCGCGTTAAATTGATGTACGTTGTGACTTGGGAGGGCCCTGCCCCCCAATAATCTAAGATTTTTTTACTACTATATATTATCATATTTGAGAATTTGACAGAATATAAATTAATGCGGCACTAGTTTTTCTACAAGTTGCTAACCACAATGCATTATTTGAATTAAAGATTTCATGGGCCAATAATTTAAATATTGAATCAATATCTTGTCGACTATTTGACTAAATACACCGAAATGAAAATTGCTGAGAAATCTAATATTAATTCTATCATAGATAAATTCCATGACATAAAAAGCGTTGGCATACTTCGAAAAATATTTTAGTGAAATTAGTTTTACATTTTGAATTTTAAACAATTCATATTAAAAATCTATCTTTTAATGTTATTCGTGAGATTTGTGCCCATACTTGATTTGAATATGAATGTCGGTGAATTTGACCAACAAAATCGTTCGGCCCCCCTACTCTTTAATCCTAGATCCGCCCTTGTGATTAAGTGTGCCGCGGTTTACAATTGTCAGTAGCTAAATTGTGTATCTCTCATAGCTATTTTCCTTTTTGCTTCGATTGAGCTAAGGCACGACATCCAACTTCCATTTGCGTGCTTGTATTTGATGGAATTGCCTTGAATCTTATCCTCTTGGACTCCCTTTAACTTTGCAAATTCCTCAAAACCTAAAAGCCAAACATAAACACTAGAAAAACGACGAAAAATACAAGAAAGTACACAAAAGCCTAAAACTCGATCGACTAATAGGCAAAAATAGACTCAAAATACAATACTCGAAGAAAATTCTCATTTTTGAGTTTAAGTAGGCACGAATAACATAGCGTTATTAGCAACTACACTTTCATAAAACCCCAAATTTCAAACTCAATTCAAATCATCTTTTCGAATTTTAAAAACCTATGAATTTCAATGCCAAACTCAATCCAAGTCATGCATGTCTCCGAATTTCCACCAGCAAAAATAAAATAAAAAATCTTATAATTAAGAAACCAAAATCGATCGACACTGGGCCAACACGGACCCATACAGAGCCCAAATCCCTTCTTTAATAAGATGATCAGTTTGGACCTATGTACTGTAAATGGGCCAACTATATAAAAATTTGCAAAACAAAGACCTAAATGAAAACAGCGGCCCATCTTGAAAACCCGATCCAATACCCTGGCCCTGGATGAAATTCTATCTCTCTTTCCATTCCAGCTTTCTGGTTATGACTTGTGGTCACAGAAATTCCTCCGATTAGCTGAAATACGTCGCCGTTCCCGGTGACTTGTTTCTGGTGTGTTCAATTTCTCGCCGCCTACTTTGACAATTGCTTTCCATGTGATTTTTTATTTTATTTTTTATTTTGCGCTGAATCATTCAATTTCAGGTTTTATTTTTTGTGGATAATCAATGTATCTATAATTTGAATTTCGATCGATTTTGTTAGAATATTGAGGTGTGATATTACCTAAAGAAAACATCATATTGCCATATCACTTGAAATTATTTTGAGGAGCTTCTTTATAATTGAACGATATGCTTTTAACACTTAGAATCTCACTTTACAATTCAATTGACACTATACTATACATGCCTAATTACGTTAAGATTTTCATGTAAAATGTTACTTAGGTTTCTGCAGTCTCTCTAACTGCAAAACTAGTTGAGATAAGTTTTGGAATTTTTTTTTTTTTTTTAAATTATGATTACAAACTTGTGAAATGGTTTTTAATACAACTTTGGGTTGATGCACTTCCTCTAGTAGAGTATCTGAGTTAGGAGCAGCCCACAAACTCTTAAATAGCCTTTACAAGATTCACATGTTATTCCGATGTATCTACTTTTACATAAGCCTCTATATGAGTATTTAACTTTTGAAGTATGTAATCATTCATTATGTAGCAATAATCTAATACAGGATTCACATTTTATAGGAAGTAGTTGGGGGAGGGGGGGAGGTTATATCATAGAAGGATAATTTCCCGATCATGGTTGGAACAATGATGGCTCCATTGAGTTTTCACTAAAGTGACTATGCATGTTTTGCTTTTGCAAGTTAAAGAAGTTAAAGTACTACTCTTTTTCTTTTCCTTTTTTTGTTTGTTTGGGCAAGGGAAGGGAAGGATTATGCATTGGAGCTAGCAATGAAGTTCTTCATTTAGTTATCAATGTCCTGCAGTTTTTTCTTGGGTTTTGTTTATTTTCTCTAATTTAGTCTCTCTTGTTCGTATTGAAGCAGTGTAAACTCAAGCAGACGCTTTTTGAGATTTTGTAAACAAGAGTTAGTTGGATTATATGACATCTAAACGTAATATCCAGTATAGTCGTCTTGCTGCTGATGATGAGGATTACTATGATGATAACGAAAGGCAATATGATCCTAGATTTGACTATACACCTAGAACACATGACAAAATTCCATGGAAATCGATTATCCTTGCAATCTTTCTGCTGCTCCTTGGATGTCTGCTTCTCTTGCTGTCAATCTTCATCTTCACTGGTCACATGGGAGGCGACTCATCCCAAGTATATGGCCTTTTAGGACTGGGATTTCTTGCCTTTGTGCCAGGTATCTTAATAATTAACTGCCTGTCTTTCTTGGTTAAGCGACTATATAAACTGTTCTATGTGGAGCCTCTTTTCTGCAATTGGACACTCTTTTCAAAATGAAATTCCTATTACAACTCTTTGTTACCCACACCGATATGGTTCATGTACCTATGTTTTTGAGTTATTGACTTCTTGTCAGTTCTGAAGTATAATTTTCATCCGATGCTTTTATTCCTGTATTTGCTTGAGCAACAAATAAATACTAATATCGACTATTACTTTTCCTTTAGGCTTTTACGAGACTCGGATTGCTTACTATTCCTGGCGAGGAGCTCAAGGATATCGATTTGCGTCAATTCCAGATTATTGAGGTTTCTGCTGTTTCATTCAACACCTTCTAGCTAGGCACTGGCGCATACTTCAAATTTTTCATTTTTGTGCATGGCCTAAGACTTTCCTTGTGAAAAAGTTTTTGGTTGCACAGCTCAATGTATAATGTAGTACCATATAACTGTATATTCTTTAGTGGAGTTTAACATAAGTTGCTTCTCATATGACGGATACCTTGGTAATAAATATTTATGATCAGATTATCTGGTTTCACCTATCAATTGGCTGCACTCATAGGGATGGGCATTGGATTTGAGTGTCCCGTGGTTGTCCCGTTTCTCTGAAAACCCAAACGTGATTGGTACTTCGGGTTTGAATGCCCAAATTCTTGAAACCCGTAATATTAAGCGGGGATTACGGGACGGGTTTGGGACTTGAATGTCCAATTTAGATACCTGAGACCGGTTTGGCCCTCCATGGCTTCATTTCGGCCCCCTTTTCTCTCTCTTTCTTGGGAGTAACTGAAAAATAGCACCTGATCCATTATAAAACACTTTGCATGTCCACTCTCAATTTATGCAATTGAGTTACACTCTCCGGTTTAAAGGGATAAAATACTTTTTAAAAATTTTCACAGGGGGGTAAATTGCTCTCTTTCAAAATATAGGGGTAAATTGAACATTATTAATATTACAGGGGTAAATTGCCATTAGTTTCTTAAAAAAGTAAAAGATGAATCGTCATTTTCATTAAATTAGAAATTTAATAATGGACTAAATTCATGCAAAATGACAAATTGTGAGACGAAAGTTGACGAGTTAATATTAGCTTGAAAAATTTATTAGCTTGATTCATACTGCAGCAAATAGAGTGAAACTTTGAGATATATGTAGCACAATTAATAAACTACTAGTATAATTAGCATAACAAACTTCAAAGTTCAAACTTCAAACCATATAGCCAAATCCCAATCTTACTTGTTTATTTACGTATAGTCATAATGACAATTAACATATGACAACAACGTATGTAATAATCAAATTTCGGGTATTGGTAATCAATATTGCGGATTACAATAAACAATCTACTAGTATAGTTTACATAACTAATCCCAAACCTCGGCAAATTCTACACCGTTAATTCTACATATCAGACAAACAGTATCTTTTACCGACTTTGTGATGAATGTTACTTTAATATTATATTTAACATAATCATACCTAATAATCAAATTTTATCTATTGATAGTCAATATAATTATGTTGGTGATAATGAAATTTATGATTTATGGTTAATATATACTTTAAATTAATCATGCATACTAATCAAATTTCAATTGTTGGTAGTCAATATAACTTGCCTTTTGTTATTATTATTATATAAGTTGGGGATTACGTATAGTCATAATGAAGTTAAGACGTAAGGTATGTAATATCTAACATAATTGTGCCTAATAATCAAATTTCACGTGTTGATAAATCAGTCTAACTTGGCTTTTGCAATAATTATCAGTTGCGGAGATGTATGTTAAATAATATTTAGCATAATCTTACGTAATAATCAAATAATGAACATGCAAAAGTTTATCTATAAATACAATAAATATAGAGTGGTAGGAATGTGTATGTAATGTTAAAAAAAATGATAACCCATCTAAAATAGTTGTAAATCTATAAAATCATTATTGAATTAATTTGTATAATTATTTCTAGTGTAAAAATGTTAATTTTAGATCAAATTAAAGTTTGAATTATTGAATTAAACATAACGCCATTGATGGGTGGGTGTGGAGGTGTGTTCTATTTTAATTTTATTTAATTTAAATATAATTAAGTTAGCTAATTTAATATAAAATTGTAGGCTAATTATTTGGATATGATTGTCCTAATATTTAATGTGATATGACCAAATTAAGAACAGTAATGCGAAAATATGTTGTTAATGAAGGAAAAAAGAGAGAAAATGTTGGCCTAGTAAAATATTAAATAGTTGATTTATTTTTTGTTCTCTTTATTTAATATGATAGAGATAACTTAGTCATTACATTCAAAAAAGAAAGCTGGTAGAATATTTGTTGTTACATAAATTAATGACCACAATGAAACAAAGAAGATATCAACATATGGATACATGTGTTGCATGAGTAGTCGACTGCTATTTTTATTAAAATGAAAACAATAAAAAAAATTGCTCATCAAATAATTTTTTTTTCAAGTTGGGGTGGATTCAATAGTTTGAAGCAATAAAAAAAAAAATCTTTGAATACTGATAAGATTCGAAAGAATGTTGTGAACTTGACGACTTAAACATTTAGCTAATGATGGAAAATGAAGAAAGTTCGAAAGAACTAATAAGGTACTTTTTCATGGTATTATGCATTTTATATTGTGTAATGGCAATGAGGCAAGACAACTAAAACTTTGATGCTACGGTTAACCGGAGGAAAGGCCATTGCGGGTTTGGGGCCATTGCACGGTCTCATTCGGGACAGTATGTGGGTTGGAAGTCGAGTAGACTGCAAGCTAGGTTCCTTGGATCCTGGTAGCGCCGAAGCTAAAGCAGATTTTATGGCTATAGATTTGGCCCGCGATCATCAGTGGGGATAATGTAGTCTTAAAAGGAGATAGCAGTGTAATTATTGGGGCTATAAATGATGCAGTGGTTTCTCGTGCGGAGTATGGAGTTATCATTGACGATATCAAACTCATCAAAGAGTCTTTTAATTCTTTCCGCGCTCGACATATTCATCGAAATGGAAATAAAGCAGTTCGCGAGATGGCTAAAGCTCCCTTGAGAAATTCTTTTGATGTATCAGATTTACCGTCTCTGATCCAAAACATTGTAACCGTTGAATTGAGTTCTTGAATGAAAGTTCCTTTTCCCTTTAAAAAAAAACTACATGTATTCATATTGATTTAAGTTGGCTTAAGAATAATATATTAAAGTATAATTTCAAATTGCAATAACATTTTAATGTGCACCATCAAAATACGATAAGTAGCATCGTTAAAGAAATGTGAGCAAGCGAAAATATCCAACTATTAATCTCATTAATAAATAATAAAGGGGATTCCCATCTTCGATTTTATAATTCATCCTTTTGGCTAGTTGTTTTTTTTTTTGATGAAATTAATTATCAGAAAAAAGTGCGAGAGCCTAAAATACATTAAAGAATAACTATACGTAATAAGCCAAAAATACGAGCTTACAAAAATGGGAATAGTCGATCATGTTTAGTTTCATACACGTGTATTTCAGTATTTTAAATATTAAATTATATATGTACATTTACAACTTACATTAAAGAAAATAGAACTTTTAATGTTAACCGTCTTATCTATGAATTAAATAAAGGTTATCATTGTATGTATGGAACTAAGTCAACTAACTGAATGTCAATCATTTTTAAAAGACATTAACTCTTTCTATAAATTATTTTAAAATTATTGTAACTTAGTCCTATTTAAATAAAATTCAAATCAATTATTTTAAAATAAAATTTGTTATAAATAAATCAATTATTGTAAGATAATTTTACTAATTTGACCGTTGGTGAATTCATTAATAATAGGAAGGCCAAATGAGATTTAGTCGAAGTCAATACTAGTCAAGTTCGAATAGTCTAATTTTCCATATATGTGTATATTACTATCTTAATTCATAAAATCAAATTCTGAAAATTAAACAACAATTTCTTTTAAAAAGAATTATTTGTTTTCTATGATAGATCAGACCCTACTTAATACTATATAAGTCAGCATCAGCCAAATATCCAATATGATGCAACAAAACAAAATACTTTCTAAATAGAAAAAAAAACAAGAGAGTTTCTCTCTTCCATGATATGCATAAATGGTAAATTAAGTCAACAAAAAATTAAAATGAAAAAGGAATCTACTTTGATCCTACCAAAAAAGGTTCTTAAATAAAAGGCAAATATTCTCCACCGTCTGATTCGAGCTTAATCATGTGATTCACACCAAATAATTCCTCTCCAGTCTCCACTTAACTTAACTTCCATTTATGTAACTGTATATTACTATTAATTAATTAAAATAATTTCCTATATGTATTTACTATAAAAAAGAATATGTAATAAAATATTACAACAAACAAAAAGCTCCGGCGCTTCGCTTTCTGCATCATCTCCTCTTCCTCAACCAACATTGGAGGAGACATTCAATTCTCATAGACGTCACTCACGCTGAATCAACTCTCTCATGTATTTCTTCTGTTTCTTATGAATTTGAATGGTTAATTTTCATTTGCTTCTTCAAATTTTGATTTTTCCGAAGAGCGTTTCGCAATTTTTAGGAATTTGTTCCGAGTTGTAGTCGTCGTTTGGTTTTTTTTATGTAAGTTTTTCGCTGATAATTTATGCATTTTTATTATTGTATTGAGGTATCTTTTTCCTTTCCGATTTTGTTGTATTTGTGTTTGGACGAATTTTTTTTAGATCTGTGGTGGGGCGAATTGGTGCGATTTTGTGTAATTGAACGTGTTTGATTCTGGTAAATTTTTGTTTGACTGTAAAGATTTGAGCTTTAGGGTATGGGGTTAGGATGTTGTGATGCATTCATCCTGTTTTGATTGACATTTTTTTTTTGGTTGTTTTCGTTTTAAACTAGCTATTTTTTTGCTTTGAATGCATCGATTTGAGCTTTAACGTGTTTCAGACACATTACATGCTATTTTTTTGCTTTGAATAAACTAAAGTTTAACAACTTTTAGCAAGAGAATTTATGTTTTCTAGAATTAAGTCAATCTGGCCCAATTTTCATTTACTGTGTCTGAATCAGAGTTTTGTGTACTTTGAAAGCTTTGAACTCAATGTTATCCTGTGCTCGCTTTGAAGATTGATTTAAGCCATCTAATGTTTGTCTTGTGTTTTCTCATGTTCCTCCAAATTGTGGAAATATCATTCCTCCAAAAAAACCAGGGCCAGCGAATTCCCTGATTTTCCTGTGGTGTCCTTGCGGGTCTTTTTCCTTTGTCAAGTTGCCGACTTAGTTAGGAAGATGAAATTTGAAACCCATTAATTTTGACATTAAATAATTATTCTGCAGTGTCATAACATATGCTACTCTATATAGAAGCTGCTTTAATTCTCATTGATTAAATATGTTTTTAGGAACATGGACGGGTCAATCCAAGATGTTAGTAGCGTGGATTCATTCTTGAGGAACTACAAGCTTGGGAAAACTCTGGGGATCGGTTCATTTGGTAAAGTGAAAATTGCTGAACATGCATTGACAAAGCACAAAGTTGCTGTCAAGATCCTTAATCGCAAGAAAATTAAAAACATGGATATGGAAGAAAAAGGTTGGTCAAGAACGTATGCAATATTTGCCTAAAATGCATTATGTGAAGCCTGTAACTTTTCAAATTATTGTTATTGATTTCTTTTTCTAGTTTCTATTATTTCATGCTCTTCCGGATGAACTAGTCTGACATACCAATTGGTCAAGTGTCCAACACTGAAAATTAATACTCCCTCCATCGTTCTAATTTTGCTACTATTTCCTTTTTGGGATGTCCCAAATTTCCTAAAGTGGCATTAATTATCTCAAAAATACTCTCTCACGTAAAGTAATGATTGACACCACTAAAATTCCCTACCAATAATTATAATTCTGCGCCAAAACTGAAGGGACAAAAGAAAGAGGACGGAAAAAGTAATGCTGTTTACTTAGATTTACTGAGATGTCTCTTCTTTGCTCTGACAATTTGACGTCTTGAGTGCTTATTTCCATTGTTTATTGTTACCATGATGTACATTTGTATTCTTGGGGGAAATGTGTAATCTGATTTCACTATATGTGTTAGATCTCTTGGAGAAAAGGCTGGTTGTTTGGTTTATTTTTCATTTTATTGGACTCTGAGTATTAATGCATTAATTTGTGGCCTCCATAATGGACATTTTTTCTAAAGTTCTATAGAAAGTAGCGTAAAAGAAAGCTTACGAGAAGTGAAAACTGATAATTATTTCATGGAAAAAGCTTCATTTATTGTCATAATCAAACTCAGTTGCCCTTGTATATAAATCAACCCAAGATGCTGCAGTTATTTTCATGTAATTTTTGGTCCTCTCTACTTCTTATAAAGCAAGACTATCTGAATCAAGCTTCGCTATTTGACCTTGCTGTACTTGTTTAAGATTGGGTTATCTTCTTGCAGTTAGAAGAGAAATCAAAATATTGAGATTGTTTATGCATCCCCACATCATCCGGCTATATGAGGTTGTGGAGACGCATGCTGACATATACGTTGTGATGGAATATGTGAAGTCTGGTGAGTTGTTTGATTATATAGTGGAGAAGGGTAGGTTACAAGAGGAGGAAGCCCGTGTCTTCTTTCAGCAGGTATGCTGCTTTTACTTATAGACTTCTGATGCTGATTCTTTCATCTAAAGGGAGTATAACAATACTTTGTCTATAAACTTTGACTGAGCTGATGATTGCAGATAATCTCTGGGGTGGAATACTGCCATAGGAACATGGTAGTTCATAGAGATTTGAAGCCCGAGAACTTGCTTTTGGATTCCAAGCGCAGTGTGAAGATTGCTGATTTTGGTTTGAGTAATATCATGCGTGACGGTCATTTTCTGAAGACAAGTTGTGGAAGCCCCAATTACGCTGCTCCAGAGGTACTCATTAAACTAGCACTGATGGACATGAGTTATACATTTACTTGAACATTACAAGAGATGTGAATTGATTAGTAATGCATCATATATTGCATAGGTTATTTCTGGTAAATTATATGCGGGGCCTGAAGTGGATGTGTGGAGCTGTGGTGTTATTCTCTATGCACTTCTCTGTGGCACCCTTCCATTTGATGATGAAAACATTCCTAACCTATTCAAAAAGATTAAGGTATATTCATGTTTGCTTTTCTCTTTTACATTTATCCATGTTTACTCAGTAATCATGCTTGTAGTTCTCTACTAATTTAGTTTTTCACCCAAGTTCTGCCAATTATGAAACAAAATTTCCTCGTCTTCACATGTATTTTTGGCCGTCAATTATTGCAATTCGCAACAGTTCTTTATCACTTATGACTTTTGGCTTTAATGGTGTAATATATCCTAGCTGTAGCAGAACTCTAGGTTGCTCTAGCTCAGGTTGGAAGCACATACAAATTTTGATATTGCTTAAACTATATTCTAACACTATGTAGCCCCAGCTGTATATTTATTAGAGTCTATTCTTCCCTAAGAGTTGCAAAGGTATCTCATATGGAGTCTGCAACCCTCATGCTTGGACCATGATGAGGTTTAGTAGATTCATTGACGCGGTTGTTGGTTGGTATTTGGACCTAAACTCAATCATTAATTTGCATAAGTCTTCGTTGGTGGCTTGATATAGTCCTTAGTGACAGGATTATTTAATATTATCAATCAGAAGGATAAACTTCAGATGATTTTTTAACTTATTTGTAGGGGGGAATATATACACTTCCCAGCCATTTATCTGCTAGTGCAAGAGATTTGATTCCAAGGATGCTTATAGTGGATCCTATGAAAAGAATGACTATTCCTGAGATTCGTGCGCACCCCTGGTTCCAAGATCGTCTTCCGCGCTATTTGGCTGTGCCACCACCAGATACATTGCAGCAAGCTAAAAAGGTTAGAACTTGCACTGCTGTACACAGATATTACATTTAAAGATTAGTCTTCATTAATGTGTGTTTTAATCGTGGTTCTTTGGTGTTAAGGTTTCCCCTCCCCTCTATTTTTACTTATGTTTCCCTTTAGATATTGCCTGCATATTGCTCTCCTTGCTCATTTATTTGGCAGACATCTGCTCATTACTTGATTTGTTTCTTATACAGCAGGTTTTATTAGTATGCTTTCGGATTGTAACAAGTAAAACTCCCTTTATTAAACACGCAGATTGATGAAGATATTCTTCAGGAAGTAATTAAGATGGGATTTGACAGGAATACCCTTGTTGATTCTATTCGAAACAGGGTCCAAAATGAGGTAAAATATCGTGACTGCATCATGTCCTTATAAATGTTGAGGTTTTCTTATTTCTCGATTTTGTTTTCAGGGTACTGTTACATACTATCTGCTGCTGGACAATCGATTTCGTGTTTCTAGTGGCTACCTTGGAGCTGAATTTCAAGAGACCATGGTGTGCCTTCTAAAATTATTTTAACAATTGATTATTATAGTTGTAGAACAACAGCAAGCTCTTTCTTTTCTTTCATCCCAAACAGTTGTAACATTTGTGCTTCTGTAGTTTGTTATTCTTACTTTCCTATTTCTAAACTTCTCGTGCCATCTTGACCCAATGATATTTCATATATATGTATAATTTTCTCCATCTTACATATTTGAGTAAATCCCTATTATCTGTAGGAAATTGGGTTTAACCGCATGAATCCAAGTGAAATGATAGCGTCTCCTGTGGGACAACGGCTTCCTGGAGCCTTTGATTATCAACAATCTGGAGGGAGGCAGTTTGCAGTTGATAGGAAATGGGCACTTGGACTTCAGGTAACTTTGCATGCTATAAATGTGTGAAACGAACGGATCTGAACCAACTGGCAGATGCACTAGGATTATACTGTGATTCATTTGGGTTATAAAATATAATATTAATATTTCCATGATATTTCATAAAATTCAGTACCATCCTTTTCCAATATGAAGGGTTTCAAAACTGATTAATTTTTATGTGAATTTGAAGATTGCTTCAATTATTGTAATTAGGTCATTATTGGTCATGGTAGTTATTTCTAGTGTCTAATGAAGCAGAAGCAATTAATTTATGAGGAATTAAAGAACATGCCTTCTTGAGAAAAATAATACTCTCCCTCTGTCCTAAATTGCCACTCCCATTTCCTTTTGAGATGTCCCGTATAAGACTCCCTCCTAAAACAAAATTAGTTTTCTCAAAACCATCCTCTTATATGATGATTTGACATCACTAATTTTCAATGACTACTCTTAAGAGCATAACTGTAAAGTCATCTAAAAGTGTTACTTTTTTTAACTCTTATATAAAACTCTACACAAGAGTAAAAGGACCAACAAAAAAAGGGGAAAGAGGGAGTATTTGTCAAGTGTACTTGGAGCAAAAACTAAATTAATTTAGTAGAAAGAAATAGGGTTTTTCTATAAAGATAACTACAAGGATTTATAAACAGTAAATTCCTTTCTCATTAGGTAGAGGATTTAAAACAAAACTCCAACTAGAAAACTAATGAATTTATTGATCTAAACTAGGACGCGGTACTAGATCTAGATGTACTGACATCAACTTGAAGACTTACCGTATGAGCTAAATTTTAGGTTGGGTTATTGATGATCCAACCTCTTCTACAATGCTTCAGTTGCCATGTTCTTGTCCTACATCATATTTATTTGGCATTTTTTATAGTCTCGAGCCCATCCTCGTGAGATAATGACAGAAGTTCTAAAAGCTCTTCAAGAATTGAATGTTTACTGGAAAAAGATTGGGCCCTACAACATGAAATGCAGATGGGTTCCTGGCAGTCCAGGAATGCTTCACAATTCTATGCACGATAACAATTATTTTGGAGACGAGTCTACTGCCATTATTGAGAATGATGGCAACATTAGCCCACAAAATGTGGTAAAATTTGAAGTGCAGGTAATAATATTTATTATGCTATAGTATGTCTTTGTTGTGGTATGCTAAAGAACTTATGTGATTGACTCATCTAATCTATTTCATGAAGCTTTACAAAACTCGGGACGACAAGTATTTGCTTGATCTGCAGAGAGTTCACGGGCCACAGTTCCTTTTTCTTGATCTTTGTGCTGCGTTTCTTGCTCAGCTTCGTGTTCTCTGAAGTTAGATATCGATGGTGTATATAATTGTTGTTTGCTTAAGTTCCGAGTCTTTTGCTTAGAGATGAATGACTGTCTTGCCAAGCCGATATTTTTGATGACTCGCTAGGAGTGGCTTCTGCAATGACAAGTTCCTGTTTCATTTCTGTAACCTTTTTCTTCTCATAATTTATTACATCCTAAAGAGATTCAAGGATTTCTTCAACCTTTGAATTGTGATAGGTAACATTAAGTCAGCTGCAGTTTGGCAGATGCAAACTTAATTGATCAAATGTTGTCTTAATGTAGCTTGCTTGTCCTCTTTGGCTATGATTTTGTTCGACTCTAAATTTAAGTATAAACTTTAGAGCTATATTTAATTAACTCGTTTATGAAATTATGAAAGAAATTTTATCATATCATTATTGAGTTAATGGCAATTTACTGTATGATTTGAAAATGTGCATTTTATCCTTTTATAATTTTATAAAACTTTTAACACTGTTTCTTGATATTTTTAAGCATACAAAAATATAAATCGACTCAATTAACTTATAAATGTAATACTTATTCCATGTGTTTAGGGTTGAAAATCAAATCAAGTTGTTTATATAATATGTTTTGAGTCAGAGCCGAGTTGTTTCCAAAGATGTAATCTTGATCATATGGGTAGTTGAGAGAATCATTGAAATGGGATTCTGAATAAAATAATAATCAAGAACTTCATCTGTATTTTCTTGTATTGGTAGATTTTCATCAATCAAAGGCAATATTGTCATATGTTTCCATCTTACAATACAGGTTTAAATATTTAATTATCATTTACAATATGTGGTCACAAATAATATGTCATTAAATTTATGGTCAAATTGACACCCAACGAAATAAGTATGTAGCCCAAGTGTCTTACATTTTTCCCTTACTAATAAGCTAATTAGAACAAAATAATTTAACAAAATTGAATTCTTAATCTAATATTAAAACTTGCACATATGAATGACGTTTTCTCCTTTAAAAACCAAGCTAGAAATGGTTTGCTTGTAATAATTGAGAATAAGGGATATTTTATTTTAAATTTTTTCTTATGGATTTTAATAATTATAATCATCTCTTATTAAGTTTAAGTTTTATGAAATATTAGTTATTCGTAAAAGAGTTGAGTTTGAGATGATAAAATAGAAGATATATGAATATATAATTATAACGTTTTCTAATAAATTCACATTTCTAGTTTGTCTTTTTTTTTTTTTTTTTACCTCTTTAAACATTTTATTCAATGTAACAACAAAATTAATCATCTTCTACTAACATATATGAAAAATACTATTTATTCATGAAATAATTAAACTAAACACTAAGTTTAGCAGATAAATAATAATTTATCAAGTACCTCAATTTAACTATACCTCTAGATTTGTTATTTTACCATTTTACTCAATGTCAAATAAAATTCACATAGGATATTTTAGTTCGGACATAAACTTAAGAAACACATAACACTATTCGTACTTTTATAATAGAAAAAAAAAACATAGAATAGATAAATAGATAGATTTTTTGTTCGCATGAGAATTCCAAATGTTCCAACATCAGATAAAAAGGTTCTAAATACAATTTCAACAGATCATATAAACAGAACTAGATTACCAGAATAATTAAAGATATAGACAACTGCACAAACCATGTAGAAAGAGGATGAATTTAGTGACTACATACCAGTCTGTTTCTGCAACTGATTCACCTACCATTTCAAACTTACAATATAATAGTAATAAGCAAAACTTTTTATTCAACTTCACTTTGCCGCTCAGTGGAGAAGGGGAGAGGTGCTATTCTCACTGGTTAAAGAATATCTAATTGGCTTCATTGCAGGATCTCGATATGCAGTCGTAAGTTCATCATAGAAAGAAGATAAAGTGGGATCTCTTTGATCGAGCCTATCCTTATTTATCAAGCACTGCATTCAAACAATAAATAGTTAGTTGATGCTCGATGGAAACAGCTGGAGAATACTGCTTAATGCCATTAACCGATCACGTCTTTATCAAATCCCTTAGCTTTCACATTCAGTGTACTTGGATGAATTTTATGAATCAATATTCAACAGAACAAATGAAGCTGTTCCCCCTGTTCTTGAGTATCATATATCTTCCATATACATATACAAATCTAAGAAGTCCGGTGTGATTTAAGCAAGAGTATATAAAATTCATTGATATTATTCACAGCAGAAAGATGATGTTTTTTTATAGGCCAGATAAAAGTTCTCGATGACCAAATCTTTACATAAAACATTTACTTGTATTAATGAAGAAGGATTGAGCTATAGATTTTTAGATGATGAAGATAACAAAATAATGCAAAGCTTTTAACAGTAACCCAGGAAAGGGAAACTATATTGTGAGCTTCAAATAATATGTTGGGCCGTTGAGCTACAATAAAAAATTACCTCAGCGGGAAAACCTTTGAAAGTAGGTAAGAATCGCCTTCGGCAGTAACTATTGAATATGAGAGTAAGAATTGGAAGAGGAATTGTTAAGCTGGAAGCTAATGGAACTTTCTTCAGACCAAATATTCCAATGGCAATAATATGCATCAAAATTAAGGAAAATATTGTCGAGTCGTGCACCACAGGCCAAAACTTTCCCCCTGTTTCAAACTTCGGTGCATAAACATTCAATAGCTGCTCACAAAAAAAAAAAAAAAAAACTAAATTAAATCCCTACCAGAATGGTTGAAGGAACTAAAGAATTTTAAGGAAATCAGTAGCAACTTTAAAGGTCAAGTTTTGAGTGCTCAGTCAAGTTAGACTGGAGATTAAGGCATGCTATAAACATTAGTAATCACCGTAAAAAATTTATCCCAAGCACATGGACAATTTACTGACCTGATTACGGTAGATGATGTATCCCAAGCAATAGTAAACCAAGATGAACGGCAAGATGAGGGGTGCGAGGAAAAAGTAGGTTATACCAAGAAGGCCGAAAAAAAGAATCCTGGGGATTTCTTTGTGATAAGGATTTGAAGGGACCTCAACTTCCTCATCAGATTTCCAGCCGAGTCTTCTTTTCAGTAAACTCCAGATGAGCCGCTTCATCCGTAAAAGTATTGAAGAAAATGTTTTGGTCCATCCAGATGTTACAACATATGCAATGAAAAATGCAGCCTAAAAAAGAAACATTAAATTATTCACTGCACTAGTTTATTATATGCAAAAAATGTGCCTGAATGAGTCACTGTTTGATAGAAAAAGGTCAAATTACATTCTTTTGAACCATAAAAGAGGGTTTAAAAATTTAAATAATAATCCCAAAAGTTTTGAAGTTCTGAACAAATAACTAATAAAAAAGATTTCGAGTCAAGACAACAAAGAACAAGAGACCGTTATTTCCAGTCTCTTAGCTTCATATTGATAATTAACAACCTAGTGTAGAAAATAACGATTACTGAGCACTTCTGGCTCATTAACAACGAAAAGAATTTCTCATAACTTATATAGTATCGCACCTCGTATACCTCAAGCATAGCTTTAAAAGTTTGATCGCATTTTTGAACTTTCACATTAACCCATTGAACTGGTAGAATATTTGTTCTCATCATGGAACATTTAAAATGACATTAAAAAATAATCCAGAATGATAATCATTTTAAGACAATCTTCTGAAGATGAGGATAGTTATTATTTCTAAGACTGATACTCTTTTCTTTTAAAACTTAATAGTTACAATTGGGATTTTTCCATCCAACCCCATACATCTTTATGAGATTGTAATTATAACAAATCATATACCTCTATGCTTTCAGTTAGCCCCCAATTATCTTGTGAATCAATGATGGAGTTCCATAGATGGTAAACAATCAAATGCACAATCACATGTTCTGAATCATTGGCATGTGGAATTCTAAGCAATACATGGGCACATATGTAGAACCTGCTGTTTTTTTGGAATTTTTTCTCAATAAATAAAGAATGAAAGAAAGAAAAACTGAGGGGCCCTCATAGGAATTTCATTTTTTTCTGACTTGAAATACTTGTATAAAATTAATAAAGTGATTCTAAATGTACAAATTTCTTTCTATTCTTTCTTCTTGACGTTCCTGATGATTCAGTTCATCTAGGATTATAATTCACTAAAGAAAACGGGAGACTCAGATCCTTGATGCAGATGACAGGTGTGTACAAGAAAATGCTGAAACACCAAATAAAACATTCATACATTCATGTTATTCTCCTGATAGGGAAATAGTGTATGTCGTGATTAATTTGTATTCCTTTCCCTTATTTAACATCCATTGTTTACCAAGAAATAGTGTATGTCGTGATAAATTTGTATTCCTTTCCCTTATTCCTGAATCTACATGATTTTTATTAGAAAGAAACCAATTAATTTAAAAAAGAACATACCTGTCCTGGAACGGCCACAGCTAATAATTCAGGAATTCTTTTGGGCTCAAGAATGACATCAATCCTGTAGAGTGCTGATCCTGATAGCACATTTGCAAAGAAGATGTTCCATATGGTGAACCACAGTACCTTAATACATGCACTTTTCTCAATCTGACTAAGGGCAATGTACCCTTGTATAGATGAAAGCACAATCATGACAGGCGGCACTACATTTAAAAACATCTCAAGAATGAGACTGGGAAGATATCCTGTAATTACTTGGCTGACAACTTTACTGCAATGGCAAGTAAAATTTTATGTTATTCTAAAGATAACAACGGTATCTAAAGTTTTTGTCAGACAGGTCGTAATTACGACTTAGATAAAATAAACAGGTAGCAGAATATCAGGACCCAAATTATGGCACATTCTTCATCTTGAGAAAAAAGAGAACTTAGTAGTAGTATTTTGCAAATATTAAAAAGTAGTAACTTACAATTTTAATATGCCTCTCAAGAAGGGTAACCAGATCTCCAACTGATCCAAATGCGTAAGACCTTGCACTAAGAAAACAGGAACAAGGAACACCACAGTGATGAAAATGCATGAAAAAAATACAGCAAGGTTGCACATCCATCTTTTCATAAATGAAGCAGAAAAGAAGGGCCAATATACATCATGGGGATCAGGAGCTTGCTCCGTAATCCATTCCGTAGGTTTAAGCCCTTGTTGAAGTTGTGAAGCTATTGCAGCACTAAACCGAGACTTGAAAGACACAAAAGCAGCCGGAACTTCCTATTAAGGCGTCAGTCATGAGTGAATGGTAGTGCATCAGTTCTTATCCTATAGTATAATCTAAATATATGCTAATGAACTAACATGAGAAAATAATTGTGAAGGTGGAATATCTGGAGTAAGGCCTTCTCAAAAGCAAAAGCTTTGTATTTGGGGAAAAAAAACAAATGGCAATAACAGTACTACATATCAGAAAGGATCTTTTGTTCTTTACATATTCTGCAACACCATCAAGGTAAATGTGCCCAACAAAGATAACTAGGCAGCTCGAAGACAATTTCAATTGTTGAAGTCCATCCTGGCATACTGAGTTCATCAGCTATTATATCATGTTCTTTAAATCATCGAGATTATAGTGACTAGTTTCGACTTTCGAGTACCGTGGAGTAAATTTTCATGTTAATATATGCGGATCCATTCAGGACACAGTATACTAAGAAACTCTTAAATGTCGTACTTAATCTTGAGCTTCTGTGAGTAGCACAACTTGATTTCAAGATGGAAGTCATGTCTCTACCACAGTATCAAATCTAGGTGAATACGGCATTCTTTCTTCCGTGCATATCAAATTCTGATCCTATCTTTATTACATTATGCGAAGATAGATTAGGTTGTAAGTTACTCTGGTTCTCAAGCTTGTGTGTTTCACCAAACCAGATTTCCATCAGCTCATGTTTTATTACTCAAATTCTATATTTATTTTTTCTTTTTTTTTATAAATAAACTCTATATCTTCATCTTAATTACAAATTCAATTGTGTTTTACCACACGGCTATTCAATTAGACAAGAAGTGAGAGAGGATATGTGACAACCACATCAACCAATCTAAATATCAGAAATACTACATACTGGTCTTGAGCTACTCCACTTAAAACCAAGATTTTAAGATTGAATTCCTTTTCTTTATGATTCTAGAGTACCATTGACATTTAATAAGGCTTTATCGGTGAAACAATTAGTGAGTCATGATGTGTATTCTTCTTCAGGAGGACCTTTAACTTAATATTGCAGTTTTTAGAGCTTATATTACTTGAGACTATGACAGTGCAGATTAAATTTGACAGGCACACATTACTGTTGTCCTCCGCCACAGATGCAAATTATATAAACCGGACAAAGCATAACCTTTAATATACTTAATTTAGATAAGCATATTGCATCTTCACTCTTCAGATAAACTGTCCATGATTATGAGCAGAGCTTGTCACCTTTCCAGCAAGAGAAGATCGTTCTGTCCTCACATTATCTTCCATATCTTCTAGCTTCTTTTCATAGTGATCTAGCATATCAATTTTTCTTCCAAAAAGACCCATAAATCCAGCTCGCTTGAATCTTTGTTCAGTGTACTTTTTTGATTTCGCATGTACAAGTCTTTTATACACCTTGTCTGCCTCACTCTAGAAAGATTGATCAAAACAAAGGAATGTTGGTAGGGGTAATATGGAATAGAAATCAAAGAATCATAAAGAATTACAATAAGCGGAGATTAATAAATCTGAAATATTCTACAATAGAATTGGTTAAATTATTTGCTATGCTTACAACGAGTCCTTTGAGTTTGCTTGTTCGACGAACAACGGAATGGGAAAGATAGGTAGAAGGATAGAATTCACTGAAAAAGCTCTCAACACTTTCACTGAAGCTTCTCCCAGAAGTGACAGGGATACTTCTAACTAAAACAGTAAACTCTCTCGGCTGAGGTTTTGATAAATAGAAGTGAGCAATCCTTTTTGATGCAATATAGTCATATTCCTGCAGAGTAAAGTATTATCTACGTTCCATTACCTCATCACCTAAAATGTACTAGGCTAGAAAATCCACTAGGATAAGAATGGTATATGGAGTACTTACAAAGTAAAGAAGATAGCAGACAACGGCTGTGAAAACGTATACAGCACAGAAATGTATCCATAACCTTTAAAAAACCGAAATGAAGTGGGTCATTTTTAAAGTTAAATTTAAGAATACTAAACAAGCAAATTAGCACTCATCCTGCTAACAGATATTCTGTGAAACAGCTGATAATTAATGTGCCATATTAGTCAACAAATGTATTAATTTGTTAATGAACTCACATACCATCTGCTAGGAAGCACATGCATCTTAAACTTATTTGTTGTAAATTGTAAATATTCAACTGGAGTTACAAGCACAAGTACTAAGAAAGCTTTAACTCAGGGAAAAGGCTCATTTATTCATTAAAATATATTGCATTGCACTACTCCTCACAAACCTGGGCATGATTAAGAAAAGGCCTGATTGAGTTTTGGTGCATTATACACCGATTAGACATGAGTTTTGGTTTAAACCATTTAAGTTTGTTACACCATGTAAAAGTCACCTGCTCGACCCATCGTCAACATTTGAAATGCTGAATGACTCCAATGACTTGTTTGGTAAGTCGGTGAAGTCAATATTTAGTTGATTCCCCATATAATTGAATGGAAGAAGAACAAAAATCCCAACAATCCCAGCAAATCTAAAAACTCTCAAACTGCAAATCAACAAAGAAACACGATTAGGTGGACTTTCACGTCAATCCAAAGTGCATATGAAATTTCTTTTTTCACTAACCCAAAGATAAAAATGCGCATGAATACTACAGCATCCAATCCTGAATTTGACATAAGCTCGTCTTCGGATGGCTTCCATGCTCTTTTCACCCATTTAAAAGAAGGCAGTAACCTTCGCGCGTTGACTTCATCTGCCTCTTGCAATTCCCCTTCGGCAACTAAACGCGGTATATAGAGTTCAGCATTATTCGGCCGGTTTCTCAATATGGAATATAGGATGAAGAAAAGAAAACAAAGGCCAACATTGATTCCCACAGAAGTTAAAAGTGCAGAAAGAATCATTCCTCCAAATCTCAAAGTAATTTGGTCAACTTTATCGATTCCACAACTACCACCAGCTCATTAGAAACTCAACTTTCAGCTACAGAACCAAAAAGTTTTGTAAGGTAAGCTACAAAAAGTAAATATGCATAAAATTTCTTACAACACTTAATAATTCCAGTGAATAGTTTCTGCTATAATATTCATTCTTTATTTTAAAGTTGAAAACAGAGAAATTTTAAACTTATAATGACATGACCAATATTCAATTCAGTTCTTACTCAAATACACATGATCAAATTCAATTACTTGTAGTGTATCGGATATCATGTAATTTAAACAAAGTAGTTATAAAGTGTGCATCGGTACTGATTGAAGGGGGAGAATGGTAAACAAAACCCTAATCTAAGTATAAATATGATGATTGATGATATTCAGTATGAATGAGTTGAAAAATAAAACCTTTTAATCTTGGTCAAGATGACGGGAGGTTTACCAACTTCTGCGAATGCTATTTGTAGTGTGATTGTGCAGGTGAAATACTCCTACAGTTTTAAACTGAAACTGGGGGTTGTTGCACAATTCCCTTAGGCCATCTCCAGTGACTCCTCAACCTAAGTCCAGCTTCCCCTCAGCTCAGTCCAGCTTTCCCTCAGATTCAAAGTCCAGCTTCCCCTTTCCTTTTTATAAGTCATCTCAAATGACTCAATCTATCAATTCCATTTAATTCCAATTCTCATTTTCCCCACTCTCACTTAATAATAATAATAATAATAGCAATAATAATAAAAATTAAACAATAATAAATAAATAAATAATAAATAACAATATTAATAATGGATAATAATACGCAAACCGATTTGGGAATAATAAAAATAATTTAAGATTGACATTAATAATAAGAAATAAAATTGGTACACAATAATACAACAATTACTTAATCTATCCATTTCATTTAATTGCAATCCTCATTTTTTCCCACTATCACTTAATAATAATAATAATAATAATAATAATAATAATAATAATAATAATAATAATAATAATAATAAATTGTATTTAAGTTTCTTACAATGTTATTAAATTACAGATTATTAATGTTAAATTTTTTAAA
The DNA here is from genome assembly GCA_034814905.1 of Penstemon davidsonii. Taxonomy (NCBI): domain Eukaryota; kingdom Viridiplantae; phylum Streptophyta; class Magnoliopsida; order Lamiales; family Plantaginaceae; genus Penstemon; species Penstemon davidsonii. The sequence continues at coordinate 16,275,809 of JAYDYQ010002688.1, forward strand.
TTAAAGTTACGTTCTTTTAATGTTTAATTTTTAATAATTAAATTTTATTTAAGTTTCTTAAATAAAAGTTACATTTTTAAAATTAAAATAAACCTTTTTAAAATTAATCATAAATTAAAGAAATTTTTTATTTAAAAAAAATTTATTAACTAAAATTAAATAAAAATAAAATACAAAAAAACTTTGGCTTCAAGATTCAAGGGATGGGGCAAGCCAACCTTGACTTGCTCCACCCCTTGGAGCAATGGGTGGATGGATTCAAGGGAACCTCACCTTTAATCAATGGAGATGGCCATCTCCACCCCTAAGGGGGAAGCTAGCTTCCCCCTTGGTCATTGGAGATGGCCTTATATAACACTTTTCATCCTCTTATAAGCCAATTTTGCACATTTGTCCCTCTTAAATCCAAAATACATGATGTATTTTGGATTTAAGAGGGATTAAGAGGGACTGAATATGTTACACTACATTGATGAGAGGGGCGTATCTGCTACAAAATTTTTAAGAGGGGCGTATCTGCTACAAAAAATTTAAGAGGGACGAATCTGCTACGAAAAAATTAAGAGGGATGAATGTGCAAGAGTTGGTTCATCAAAAAGACGAAAATTGCGATTCACTCATAACTTTTATATCGTGTTTTATATGGACTTTTGGCAGCATGCAGCCTTGAAATGCACCCTCCAAATCAAATTTTGGCAAAGTGCACCCTCGCAATACATAAGTTTGGCATAATACATCCTCTAATTTTTTCGGTCAAAGATATCGTCGGAAAATCGAAAAATTTGATATTAACAGGGGCATAGTTGTCCTCTCAACTCATTTTCCTTAAAAAACAGACTTCCCTCCAAAAATATAAGCCACTTTAATAAAATGTGTAGTTAAGGGGTAGGTTTGTCCATTTAAACATTAAATTAATCTAAATTCTGAAAAGAAAAACATAAAAATCAGATTTCTTAATATATAGCATTCCCGTTCTTCCTATATGTGGGTTGCTGAGTTTATTGTGTTTACATGTGTTTACTATGTCTTCACTATCATTTTTATTTTAATGCAAATGCATACTAATTTTTCGTCTTTAAAAATATTATGTAAATGAAATGTATATTAATTTTTTTGATTTTAATCCATATGATGAAGCTTTGATGTCAAAAACAGAATATAGATCAATAGAATGGTGAAAAACCGTGCAAAAATGGTTGAGAGATGTAAATATGAGTTGTAAGAAAAATGAGTTCAAATGACAATTATGCCCTTGTAAATATCAAGATTTTCGATATTTCGACAATCTACTTAGCCGAAAAAAATTAAAGGGTGCAGTCTGCCAAAAATTAAATGGTGCACTCCGCCAAAATTTGATTTTATGGAAACAATCTGCCAAATGAACCATTTTTAAGGGTGAAAATTACCAAAAGCGGTTTGAAGTCCATGTAAGCGTTTTATCTTTTTTTTCAGAGAAAAGCGTTACTACACTAAAGAATCATAGATTTAATTATAATATGGGAGAATTGTTTTTTTGGTACCGTAGGATATGCTAACTTGCACTTTTGATATCATTTGATACGAAAATGAAAATTTGGTACTGTAGAATAGGTTCTCATTGCAACTTTGGTACCAATCCAATTTTTTCCCAAAGTTAATTATAATTTACCCCCTATGAAATACATAATATTCAATTTACCCATTGTGGTTTAAAATAGAGCATTTTACCCCCTGAAATTTTGTAAAAGATTCACATCGACTCCCTAATATATTTATATGCGGCATTCTATCCACTTTTATTATGATAATGTGGTATTTTACCCCCCTTGTTATGATAAATGTGGCAATTTATCCCTCTGTGTTATAAAATAGTTTGCATGCCTACCTCAATTTCGGCAAGTGAGTTACACTCTGGCTGATGGGGGTAAATTGCTTCATTAAATTTTTTACAGGGGGTAAATTGATTTTTTTTCCAAATTATAGAGGGATAAATTGAATATTATGCATTTTATAGGAAGTAAATTGCCATTAACTTTGGAGAAAAATTGAGATTGATACCCAAATTGCAGTAAAAACCTATCTTATGGTACCAAATTTGCATTTTCGTATCCAATGATACTAAAAGTGTAAGTTAACCTATCATATGGTACCAAAAAAGCAATTTTCCCATTATAATATTATCTAGGCTAAATCAGTATTTACAGAAACGTGGAAAATACTGAAGGAAGACTTCGGGCGCAGAAAATGCAATTCAGCATTTCCAGAAAGGTTCCGATCTCAAGATTGAGTCCCGAGCGCGTGCGATTAAGATTTTGACTTTAAATTAAAATTCAAAATTCCCAAAACTGTCACCGCAGGCAGCAGACTTCGACGACCCCTGCGGAGAAAGATATCAAAAATCGTCGCCCCGATCTCCAATCCAACTGGTAATTTGTACTCATTTTCCTCGATTCGATTCCTGTAATTCGCATTCCGATTCTCCTAACTCTTAGCTGAACGTCGATTACTCGCTTTCACGTCCAATTGTTTATCTATTTTTCCGTTTTAACTTCCAATCATAGATCTTGCCATGAATTCATTCAGTGTTGGATTTAGCCGTCAATAGATGAGATTTGCACACTCAATCTTTTTTTTTTCTGTGTTTGATTTGCGGGGTAGGGAAATGTAGTTAAGTGTAATAGTATGATTCGGTGAATTTTATTTGCCAAAATGGATTTGAAGGTTTCTTCTCCTCAGCTGATTAAAGATGTGGTTGATTATTAATTTGTATTTTATTTGTTAACTGGCTCAAAATGGATGCTTTAATTGTAGTAATTTGCATTTTAGTATTTTTTTAAGGACTAGGACAGATGGTGTATTCCTCTGATTTTTTTCTTTCTCGAGAAGGAAATAAATGCTTTCCAAAAGCAAAGTTCCATCATCAATCTTGGCTTTGTTATTCAACTGACATAATCACCAAATTAAGTAGAATATCGATGAATAATTAGTTTGTTTGTTCTCTCATATATTGTTGTTTAACTTACATTTGTCTACCTATTCCAATTTCAGTTGAATCATACTGAGTGAAGTGTTGCCTCCGTGAACCTGTGAAGGGCAATATTTTGCAACGCTGGCGGGACTTCTTCGCGTGGACATACACACATAAGTTTATGTGATATTAGAAGCAAGACACCATGAGTAGTCAAAATAGCCAGAAGGAAGTCAATGGGTTTTTTGGGAAGCCCAACTGTCCACTCAAGCCTTCTGGTGGCGCCTTAGCCTGTATGGTGAATTCAGAAATTGGTGCAGTTTTGGCCGTGATGAGGAGAAATGTTAGATGGGGAGTTCAGTATGCCAATGATGATGATCAGATAGAGCATTCTCTGATAGTATCTTTCAAGGAACTTCGTAAAAAGATTTTTTCATGGCATAACCAGTGGCATAGCATCGATCCAGTCATGTACATCCAACCGTTTTTGGATGTCATTAAGTCTGATGAAACTGGTGCACCAATCACTGGTGTTGCTTTATCAGCTGTCTACAAAATCTTGAATCTGGAGATACTCGATTCAAAAACACTGAATGTAGATAATGCTTTGCATCTTATTGTTGACGCTGTAACAAGCTGCCGATTTGAGGTGACTGATCCTGCCTCTGAAGAAGTTGTACTGATGAAGATTCTTCAAGTTCTTTTGGCTTGCATGAAAAACAAAGCATCTGTTAGTTTAAACAATCAGCACGTATGTAGCATAGTGAATACCTGTTTTCGTATTGTTCATCAGGCAAGTTCCAAAAGTGAACTACTGCAGAGGATATCTCGCCACACAATGCATGAACTTGTTAGGTGTATTTTTTCCCACCTTCCTAACGTGGAGGATAGATGTCACAGGCCTTCTCCTAACACAGAGGTAACAGGAAATGTTCTCATTTTGCACATCCTCTACCAGCTTTAAAACTGCAACGTGCTTCTGGTTCCATGATAAATTTAAATGCCAATCCATAACCATTAGGCCGTGAATTGCTTTGTAAATTACATGTCTTCTCTTAACGGTTGATATAGAGCTCATGGATAAAGTAAATTGTGTGATATAATCTTCTTTGTTTTTCGTTTGTGCATATTATGGGTAAGTGATTTTTGTAATTATAACCTTTCAAAGATAGCTTTAACAGTCATAACAAAGAAGTTCTGGATTGATTTTGAAGTTACTTGAGGCTCTTCGTCAGTTCATAATTAAACCATGGTTTTATCAGATATGATTATACAAATTTAATTGAGTGGATATCATCATTACTTCCATTTTCTGTGGTGATTCCCACATTTCATGGGAAATTTCATGGTTGAAGAGCATGTTAAGTTATATATTCTTTGAAAATTATGATGTACACATCTACCTCCATTCTTAAATTTTTAAACACTTACGAAGCTTCTACTTTTTCGCAGAATGAAGTGGCAACACAAAGTCAAACTCTCGAGGTAGAGCCACATGTCAATGGTTATGTTAGTGCAGAAGCTGACCATAAAACATATGAAATTGTTGATTTGAAAGATAGCACCTCCTATAATGCTGATTCTTCAATGATGGATCCTTATGGGGTCCCAGCGATGGTGGAAATATTCCATTTCTTGTGTTCTCTTCTAAATGTTATAAAGGACATAGAAGTCGGACCCAGCTTTAATCCCATAGCATATCATGAAGATGTTCCTCTATTTGCTTTAGGTTTAATTAATGCTGCAATTGAATTGGGTGGGGCTTCTTTTGAAAATCATCCTAAATTATTGGCTCTGATACAGGAGGAACTGTTTTACAACTTGATGCAGTTTGGTTTGTCGATGAGTCCCTTAATTCTTTCCACAGTATGTAGCATTGTTCTCAACCTGTATCATCATCTCCGTACTAAGTTAAAACTACAAATTGAAGCTTTTATATCCAGTGTATTGTTGAGGGTAGCAGAAAGCAAGTATGGAGGTTCTTACCAACAGCAGGAGGTTGCTATGGAGGCTCTTGTTGACTTGTGCAGGCAGCCTATGTTCGTAACTGAATTATATGCCAATTATGATTGTGACATATCCTGCAGTAATGTGTTTGAAGGCCTTGCTAATCTGTTATCGAAGAGTGCCTTCCCTGTGAATAGCCCTCTATCTGCAATAAACACACTTGCATTGGATGGTTTGATTGCTTTGGTTCAGGGTATGGCTGAAAGAATAGGCCATGATTCATCAAGTTCAGCCGAATCGTCGCTTGAACTTGAGGAATATAAGCCATTTTGGACTGCAAAATGTAATGACTATGGTGAACCTCTTCAGTGGGTCCCATTTGTTCACAATATGAAGCACATAAAGAAGAAGTTGATGATTGGCGTCGATCATTTTAACAGGGATCCCAAGAAGGGTCTGGAATTTCTTAAAGGTTTACATTTGTTGCCTGGGAAGCTGGATGCCATAAGTGTAGCAAACTTCTTTAGATATACAACTGGATTAGACAAAAATCTTGTTGGGGATTTTCTAGGAAGTCATGATGAATTTTGTATAGAAGTGCTTCATGCATTTGCTAGAACATTTGATTTTCGGAGTATCAACTTAGATACTGCTTTGCGCATTTTCTTGGAAACTTTCAGATTGCCTGGAGAGTCCCAGAAGATTCAAAGAGTGCTTGAAGCATTTGCAGAGAGTTATTTTGAGCAATCCCCACACATTTTAGCCAATAAGGATGCTGCACTCCTGTTGTCGTATTCAATAATAATGCTCAACACAGATCAACATAATGCACAGGTCAAGAAGAAAATGAGTGAAGAAGATTTTATTCGGAACAACCGCAAAATCAATGGTGGAAATGATCTTCCCCGAGATTTCTTGTCTGAGCTTTATCACTCTATCTGTGAGAATGAAATCCGCATGGTTCCAGATCAAGGTGTTAGTGTTGCTGCTCTGTCACGAAGCCACTGGATTGGTCTAACACACAAAGCTAAGCAAACATCTCCATTTATTGTCTCTGATTCTGGATCCCACCTTGACTATGACATGTTTGCTATTTTGTCTGGTCCTACAATTGCTGCTATATCCGTGGTGTTTGATCATGCGGAGCAAGAAGAAGTTTTACAGTCCTGCATTGATGGATTCTTGGCCATTGCTAAACTCTCAGCCTCGTATAATCTAGGTGAAGTATTGGATGATTTGGTCGTATCTCTTTGCAAATTTACAACCTTGTTGCGTCCTTATTTCAGTGAAAAATCAATCCTCTATTTTGCGGATGATATGAAAGCTAAGATGGCAACTGTAGCAGTTTTCACAATAGCAAACCGATATGGTGATCACATTCGCTCAGGCTGGAGAAATGTGTTGGATTGCATCTTGAGTTTACAGAAGATAGGCCTTCTTCCCTCCCGTCTTGCCAGTGATGCTACTGATGACGTGGAATCTTCTCCTGATCGTGATCAAGTGAAAACATTGTCCACTAATTCCCCTGCATCTCAGGTTCCAGCAACTACTCCTGCTAGGAAATCATCTGGCATTATGGGCCGGTTTAGCCTATTGTTATCTCTCGAAGCAGAAGAACCCGCACCCCAGCCCTCGGAAGAACAGCTTGCTGCTCGTCAGCGTACTCTCCAGACAATACAAAATTGTCATATCGATAGCATATTCGCTGATAGTAAGTTTTTACAAGCAGAATCTTTATCACAGCTTGTTCGTGCTCTTGTCGCGGCTGCCCAACGACCCCACAAAGGGAATAACTCTCTGGAAGATGAAGATACATCTGTTTTTTGCCTAGAGTTGCTGATAGCAATCACTTTAAACAACCGGGACAGAATCATGCTTCTATGGCAAAATGTTTATGAGCACATAGCCAGTGTTGTTCAATCAACGGTAATGCCTTGTACTCTTGTGGAAAAGGCTGTCTTTGGTCTCCTTCGTATTTGCCAGCGATTGCTTCCATACAAGGAAAACCTTACTGATGAGCTTCTAAAGTCTCTGCAACTAGTATTGAAACTCGATGCTCGGGTAGCTGATGCTTATTGTGAACAAATCACACAGGAAGTAATGCATCTTGTGAAAGCTAATGCAATGCAGATCAGATCACATATGGGTTGGCGAACAATCATATCTTTACTCTCTATCACAGCTCGGCACCCGGAAGCTTCCGAAGCCGGGTTCGAGACATTGTCTTATATCATGTCTGAGGGGGCCCACCTGTCACCTGCAAATTACGTGCTTTGCCTGAATGCTGCTCGACAATTTGCCGAATCTCGTGTAGGGTTCGTTGATCGATCTGTAAAATCTCTAGACCTGATGGCTGGTTCAATTGTATGTCTTGTGAGATGGTTTTACCAGACAAAGGAAGCTGCTGGCGAGGAGGCTGCTATAAAAATGTCTCAGGATATAGTCGAAATGTGGATGAGGCTTGTTCAGGGACTAAGAAAAGTATGTTTAGATCAAAGAGAAGAGGTAAGAAATCATGCTATTTTGCTATTACAAAGATGCTTGACGGGCGTTGAAGGTATACGTATCCCAACCGAGATGTGGCTGCAGTGTTTTGATCTAGTAATCTTCACATTACTCGAGGAACTACTGGAACTGGCTCAGCAAAATTCACCAAAGGACTATCGTAGTGTGGAAGGATCTATTGTACTGTCCCTTAAGCTCCTATCCAAAGCATTTTTACAATCATTGTTAGATATATCAAAGTCAAGTTCGTTCTGCCAAGTTTGGTTAAATGTGCTTAGTTGTATGGAAGGTTACATGAAGATGAGATTTAAAGGGAAAAAGAGTGAAAAGATTCATGAATTAGTTCCCGAGCTTCTCAAGAACACACTGTTAGTGATGAAGACAAGCGGGATTCTTGTACCGAGTGATCCAATTGGAGGAGATAGCTTTTGGCAATTAACTTGGTTGCACGTGAATAACATCGCCCCATCTTTGCAATTAGAAGTTTTTTCGAGTGAAGAATTGGAAAAGATGCAAGAGAAAAATGCTAAAGCTGGATGTAGCCCTCTACCTGATGGAAGTGTTCTTGTTCGGCCAAACGAAACCACCACTGCGTAAGGTTCTTTGCTTATCCATGTACGTATTTATCGAGTCAAGAATCGGGCCAAAAACTGAGTTATATGCTTCTTAACCCTATTATGGCCATGAAAAGATTGGTGCACTTTTTCTTGGGATGGTATTAATTTTAATTTGGCAGCATAGTTTATTTCTCTGAATTTTGTTGCAATGTGAGAATATTATAGTATGTCTTTTGTACAATTACACAGCATTAAGTATAGTAAAGTAATTACAGTGGATTTGATTAATTCAAATAAGATAGGTTTGTTTTCTATTACAGAACTTCTGGGAACGCATCTATGACCAATTGTAATTCTCGTCTAATTTTTGTTTACTGTACTGTACGGGGAAATCATTTGGTATATACTGGGACCCATGTAGCACTTATTATTTTTGGGCAAGTTATAAAAAATTAAATTTTCTCATATATCTTCAAGAAAATTGATTCATATCTCTCTCTTTTCCTTTTCGGCAAATGGGATTTCAACTCTGCAGCTCTATCCTGAAGACCTGAACCAATCGAGTATTGGGTGTATTTTTTTTTTTCCTAATAAATTGAGTATTGGGTGTATTTGGTTTGTTTATAACCAGCAAATTAATTGTTTATATAGTATTTGATTCGACCAATATTAGTTGAAGTCCAGATCAAAGTTTTCAATAATACGAAAATGTTTCTATTTTTAACTTAATCGAAATGAAAACTAGGATAATTAATTTCTACCCTTAAGTTTTGTAGTATATCATTCTGAAAAAAAAAAACGTCACATGTGCCTGCGTCACTTAAAAACTTGGGATTTTTGCACCTCATCCCTCGAAATTTTAATTTTTTTGCACTTTCCCCCGTATAACTTAAAAAACATGACAGTGTCCCTAGAAGTTGACAAATAAGTGCACTTTGTCCCCTGATTATTTTTAAGTAATTTTTACAGGGTAAAAACGACACTCAAGGGGTTTTGTGCAATATCAAAAAAAATTAGGGGGTTAAGTACACAAAAATTTAAAATATCCAATGTGACTTGCATGTTGAAGTAATAAAAAATAATAATAAATGTTTAGTTATATTTTTGTACGAAAATTCAATCTTATAAGTTTTTTTAACGAAATTTTCATTAGTTCTAATTATTTATTTATTTATTTACAAATAAATCATCTCTATACTAAAAATGTTTTAATCAAATCAAAGAAATTTGAAATTAAAATCATCGTGTTGCAAGACTAAAATTAGATTAGATGTGATTACCAAGGTAATGAATACTATGAAAATGTGCTTTGAAATGTTAATATTCTAACAACTTAAGTTAATAAAATTTTGTGCACTTAGCCCTCCAAAAGATTAAAATTATGGCACTAAATCCCAAATTTACATTTATTCTCTTTGAAATCCAACAAAATATTGACTTGGGGCAAAGTGCACTCACTTATCAATTTCTAGGGGTTACTGTCATGTTTTTCCTTCATAGGGGGGAAGTGCAAAATGAAACTTTTCTGGAAGGTGACGTGCAAAAATCCCTAAAAACTTATTCGTATTTGCATCATCAATATAAGCTGATTTTATCTATATATATTTCGTGGGGATCATGGGATGTACCTAAGAATTTTTTATTTCCTTTACATTTTACTTAAAAGATTTTTATTTCCTTAATATTTATCTTATTATCAAATACATATGATTTTATGCCTCAAAAAAAAAAAAAAAGAAAAAAAAAGCACATCTGATTTAAGATTAACACTAAAAAATTTGTAGTACATAAATTTTGTTCCAAATAGCTTAAATTATTTAGGGTGAGTTTGGCCCAGCGGTGAGAGCACTTCTAGATCTTTATTGTGATTTTTGAACTATTTAACTCCAATTATAAAAAGTAAGGTCAATAGTGATTTTCTTGTTGTTTGGCTCCCCAATGTCAGGGTTTTTTGCACTTTGCACCCTCGAAACATGGGAAATAGGCACTTTGCACCCCTGAAACTTAGATTTAGCACTTTGCACCCTCGAAATATGAAAAATGCAGCACTTTGCACCCTCTTTTATTTTCAGGCAAAAACTCAAGGGCAAAATAGGTAATTCAATTATAAATCTTTGGCACTTTGCACCCCCAAAACTTGAGAAATTGGCACTTTGCACCCCCGAAATAAAATTAACAATTAACACCCTCGAATTAAAAATAAATCAGCAACTTGCACCCCCGAAACACAATAAATGGGCATTTTGCACCCCGAAACACAAAATTAACACTTAACACCCTCAAATTAAAAAAAAAAACTCAAACCCCTCGTTTTTTCCGACAAAGTTGACCATCAGGGTGAAAAAAATCTTAGGCAAAATAGGTAATTCATTTTTTTTTCCTTAAATTTTGCAAAATACAATTGTAAAAAGTAGAATACTCATTTCTCTCTCCATCTTTCTTTTCATCAATATACATATCCATAAATAACTAAATAAAGTACAAGTAAACTTCTCAAAGACCCATTGTCTACTTCAAATATCAAATACGAACTTTATATCGTTTGTGTGTGTGGATGGGTTATATATGCCTCATTTTTGAAGTAGACAATGGGTCTTTGAGAAGTTTACTTGTACTTTATTTAGTTATTTATGGATATGTATATTGATGAAAAGAAAGATGGAGAGAGAAATGAGTATTCTACTTTTTATAATTGTATTTTGCAAAATTTAAGGAAAAAAAAATGAATTACTATTTTGCCTAAGATTATTTTTCACCCTGATGGTCAACTTTGTCGGAAAAAACGAGGGGTTTGAGTTTTTTTTTTTTTAATTTGAGGGTGTTAAGTGTTAATTTTGTGTTTCGGGGTGCAAAATGCTCATTTATTGTGTTTTGGGGGTGCAAGTTGCTGATTTATTTTTAATTCGAGGGTGTTAATTGTTAATTTTATTTCGGGGGTGCAAAGTGCCAATTTCTCAAGTTTTGGGGGTGCAAAGTGCCAAAAATTTATAATTGATTTACCGATTTTGCCCTTGAATTTTTGCCTGAAAATAAAAGAGGGTGCAAAGTGCTGCATTTTTCATATTTTGAGGGTGCAAAGTGCTAAATCTAAGTTCCGGGGGTGCAAAGTGCCTATTTTCCATATTTCGGGGGTGCAAAATGCAAAAAACCCCCAATGTCATAATCACTTTTGTAGTACCCAGAAGCTAAAAATCAACTTACTTTAGAAACTTCAAAATTATTACTTTTACAAAAGCTATTATACAAAAGCAATTATTATATAATTAATCAATTATTATCAAATATTATTTTAATAAAATTATTTCTCCTATAACTACTTTTCGAACTATTAGGCCAAACTCACCCTTGACATTGTTATGACCAAAACATGGCATTATTAATTGAGTATTTTACTATGTGCTGCAATAACGTAATTTATTATTCAGATATAGGCATTATTAATTTTGAATCTTTTTTTTTTTTTTTTTTTTTTTTTTGATCTATGAATCTTTTAAATTTAGGATACTCATATTGTAGCCTAAAAAAAGATATGAAAAATATATCAAGAAAATCGCAATTTTTTGATATCCTTTTTCTTTTTGGGTATTAGAAAAGCAGAAGCAGACCTTTTCACCCGATCTCCATCTCCAACTTTTCTTCAGATCCTAATCTGATCTCGTTGTTGTAATCGGTAATGCGAATTTGTCTAGATTTTGTATCAGACTGCAAAAACGAAACAATTAAACGTTTGATCGGAGGTTAATTTATCTTATCCCTGTTTCTCTTTCCTCATTCTTAATTGATATCATATAGGTGCGATGAGTGAGATATTCGAAGGTTACGAACGCAAATACTGCGAGCTCTCCGACAATTTATCGAAGAAGTGCTCTGCGGCCAACCTTCTTGATGGAGGTAATTCAAGCCCTAATTTTAATTTCTCAATTTGTTTAATTATCAGGTTAGAAAGTCTTCAAGTTGTATTCGCTTATGCTATTTATTTGAATTCGAGTATGATTACAAACTTTGTGTCTTTTGCTTTCTTAAGAATATGTCAGACATGGTTTATGATGGGACTAATTCTCATATTGCTTTAGATTACTGATTTCATGTGAACTGGATAGGGTATGAACAATTTTTCATTCATCATGTAGCAGAAAGGAAGAGAATCCCCGGGGGATTGTAAGAATAATGTAAGGATCGAGAATATCTACACGTTTCTTGTCTGTAAATGAGCTCATTTCTTGAAGGAGGTTTTGTTACCAAAAGGTTTAATTTCACCTCCTTATTGGATTGGTTGAAAATTGAAGGGTCATTTTTCTCCATCTTCCCGTACGAAGTTTGAGTGAAATTTTCCATCTGTCCTCCATGCCCTTTTCTCACTCCTGTCCTTTGCTACGTAACAGGTTTTATGTAATCAGTCATAGCTATCATAGCTTGTTTTCCACGTGTGTGTATATGTTCATTTTCTTTTGGGGTGAGGTGGGGTAGCATGTGGATAGATGGTTGCTCCGAGGGTATGTTTTTCCTGCATGATTCATGAGTATTGCAACGTTTACGATATTTGTTGATTTGGTGATATTGCTTCTCATTTAATACCTTATCATATGCTGTTAGTTTTGCAGTTTTTATATTCTTTATGGACTTATTTTTTCAATTTCACATAAATTGATTCTGAAATATATGTTCTGCGATATTAAATCTTTTTTTTTTAATTTTTTTATTTGCAGAGCAAAAGAAGCAAAAGATTTCTGAAATAAAAACTGGACTGGATGAGGCAGATGCTTTGGTAGACATCAAACATTGTTTGAAGTATTTGTTTCCTTTGTTTCTCTTGGGGTTTACTTAAATGAGATTTGCTGATAATCTTACAGATCCGGAAGATGGATCTTGAGGCCCGTGCCTTACAACCAAACGTTAAGGCGGTGCTTCTTGCCAAGCTGAGAGAATACAAATCTGATCTGAACAATTTGAAAACTGAAGTTAAGAGAATTGCATCAACAAACTTAAACCAGGCTGCTCGTGATGAGCTGTTGGAGGCTGGAATGGCTGATACATTAACAGTATGTTTATGTCTTTAGGTTGCAGTCACTCTATAAAATTATCTTCATTTTGGCCGTCTCTGTTTTGTTTTGTTTCTTTTTTATGTTCTTTAATATTGTTTATTGAGTGGAAATATTTTGGAAAATTGGATGCTCATCGTGCCCCATGGCCTGATGCCTTTAGAGCTCGCCTGATATATGTGTTCAATTTTATTTTATTTTATTTTAATAACAATATATGTGTTCGATTAGCTTTTCAAATGATTTGAGAATTTTTATTGCTCATCAATCATCGGCCAAGATATTATTTTTCTCCCACATTCATCTCCTTTATATGACCGTATATATGTCTTGATGTCTTCCAGTAACATCTATGTAACTTTGGGCTATGTGGTCTGATTGTGACTTAGCAGATACCCGTCTATTTCCTAATTATTTTACCAAGAGTAAGAAGAAGAACTCATAGGTCTTGAATAGTTTTATTCAGGGGAGCATTATATACCCATTCTTTTGCTTACTCCAATATGGTGATGTGGGCAGGTATCAAGGAACCAAAAGGACAGATTGTTGATGTCAACTGACAAATTAAACAATTCCAGCAACAGGATCAGAGATAGTAGAAAGGTCATGCTGGAGACAGAAGAGCTCGGAGTATCGCTTCTTCAAGATTTACACGGACAACGACAGTCTCTCTTAAACGCTAATAACACGGTATCACTTCTTCACCTTTTAACATTTCCTTGCAGTCATCATCAATTGGAAAAAAACATTATAGTCTTGATTAAAAACACAATTTGTCTCTATCTTGCTTTGTCCTAAGAGTATGTTGAAAATTTTGTTTTTGGTCTGAAATATTCATTCATTACGCAAAGCTCGAAAATTTAAGATTTTTAGGTAATGTTTGTGTTTGATATGCCTTATCAATCGTGTTTTACGTTCCAGATGCATGGTGTGGATGACAACATAAGCAGGAGCAAGAGAGTTATAACTAACATGTCAAGGAGGATGAACCGAAACAAGTGGCTTATTGGTTCCATAATTACTGTCCTGGTTGTTGCTATTATTGTCATTCTGTATTTCAAGCTTTCCAAGTAATCAAGAATTATACGATTACTTTCTGAGGCAAAGTGTTGTGGAGTTTTTTTTTTTTTTTTTAATTCAAATTATTCCAAGAGTATAAACACCTTTGAGTGTTTTTTTTTTTGTTTCGGTTGTGTGTGTGTTTGATGTGGTCATCAATGTGATTCAACTATTAAATGTGTACTACCAACATTTTATTTGTGTACCAAATTTTTTTTTTAAATTGTGATTATAGTATTTGATTTGTTGTTGAAGGCTCTTCGATATCCTCATCCTTATTTCTTGAGTTGGGAATTGGGATGAAGATTTTTCCATTCAGAAGCCGAAGCAATTAAATTTCTTTTTGTACTTAAAAATCAATGTCAAGGAGCTTTGTCGTTTTGGGTTGGGTTCAAAATCGGTCTTGAATGGCCTATTTGAAAGGGTTTTGACTCGGTTTCGTGGATTTCGGTTTCAAAAAAATAGTTTGGGTGGTTTCGGAAACTCCATTTAGTTAGGTTTTGGATGTTGGGTTTTGTAGTTTTGAAAAAGCTGAAATCCCATTTTGATTGAGTTTGAATGTTGAGATTTGGGGAAAAAATAAGTGGTAAGTGTTAAAATAAATGTTCTTTATAGAGTTTGGGAAGGGAAAAATAGGTGGTAAATGTCAAATCAAACTTTTATAGGTTTCAGAGTTTTGGTGTAAGTTTTTGAATATGTTTGTGATTAGTTTCATGTGTCTGACGAAAATTTATTTGGAAGGGTTTTGGTCTGGTCTCGCGAAACCCGTAAGACTGAGTCCTAAAATTCGCCCTGTCCCATAATTGTTTTCTATTTCTTATTTTTCTTAAAACAAGGATTCATTTTTTAAAATAGATTGTTTTTCATTAAATCTATTATCTCACATAAATTAATAATTTGATAGCACTAATTTTTAATTATTATTTGGGGGCATATATGTATACACATTCAAGGTAATTTTTTTTAGTTCTTTCCTAATTTAAAATTCTGCATCAAAATCTAAATGGATTCCACTTCATGTAATGGATTTTGCAACAGTAGATTCTCATAAGTCAATTCTTGTTTATTTCCTTCATTTTATTGCAATATATATTATTCAATCGAATAATGTTGCATCAGTAAAGTTTGATTAGAGAATTCTACGTTGAATCGAAAAATATCAATTGGAGTCTACATATATAGCCTTTTCTTATAATCTTATGAGATGGCCAACCGTGTGCACTACTCCCTCTTCAGTGGCCCGCCATTGCCGAGCCCTGTTGAGATCGTGCGCTCGACAGTCACTTCACAATGTCGGGAAGCAGCTGCATGCCACCACCATTACCGACGGCCTCCTCACCATCCCAAATACCTTCCTCCGCAACGTCATATCGCAAATGTACGCCGCTTGTGGCGATGTATTTTCTGCACGCAAACTGTTCGACGAAATTCCCATAACAGATAAAGACACTGTCGACTGGACCACGCTTATGGACTGTTACTGCCACTTTGGATCACCTCTGGATTCCCTTAGTTTATTCGTTAATATGCGAAGAGAGGGGATTTTTGTCGATGAGATCACTATGGTTTCTGTGTTTGGTGCTTGTGCGAAGGTGGGAAACAATGTGTTTGGAATTCAAGGCCAGGTTTGTATGATAAAACTGGGTTTGGGTTTCTGCGTCAAAGCAAGGAATGCTTCCATGGACATGTATGTGAAGTGTGGGTTAATCGGGGACGCTAAGAGGGTGTTTGACGAAATAACTGAACGAAATGTTGTTTCGTGGACTGTGCTTCTGTGGGGTGTGGTGAAATGGGAAGGATTGGAGAAAGGGAAGGAATTGTTTGATGAAATTCCTGAGAGAAATGAGATTGCTTGGACTTTAATGATAGCAAAGTACGTTGAGTATGGAATTACTAAGGTTGCTTTTAAACTTCTAACAGAGATGTTGTTTGATTTTGGATTGCACTTGAATTTCACTTCCCTTTGCTCGTTGTTATCGGCTTGTGCCCAGTCAGGGGATGTTGTAATGGGTAAATGGGTGCATTCATATGCTCTCAAAGGAATAGTAGATACGAGAAAGGATATAAAATTCTGTACAGCATTGCTTGATATGTATGCAAAATGTGGTCGGATTAATAGTGCTATTAGAGTTTTTAACTCCATGCATAAGAAGAATGTAATTACATGGAATGCTATGCTCAGTGGGTTGTCCATGCATGGAAATGGTCCTCTGGTTTTGAATATGTTCAATAAGATGTTAGAAGAGGTCAAACCGGACGATGTTACTTTCACAGCCGTGTTAAGTGCCTGCAGTCATTCCGGGTTAGTTGATCAGGGTCGGGAACTTTTTTACAGCCTCGAAAACTTGTATGGTATAAAACCCTCCATGGAAAATTATGGGTGCATGGTGGATCTTTTGGGTCGGTCAGGACATTTAGAAGAAGCAGAAGCTTTGATACGAGGGATGCCAATGAGTCCAAATGAGGTCATCTTGGGATCTTTGTTAGGAGCTTGCCGTGTTTACAGGATGCAAGAACTAGGGGAACGCCTAGTGCAAAAGCTGGTTCAAATGTATCCACATAACACTGAGCATCATGTCTTGCTTTCTAACATGTATGCTTCATCAGGCAAGTCAGAAAAGGCTGATTATTTGAGAAAAGATCTTAGAGATAGAGGAATTAGAAAAGTTCCCGGAATTAGTACTATGTATATTAATGGCCAAATTCATCAGATTACTGCAGGGGATAAATCACATCCCCAGATCAATGAGATATACTTAATGTTGGATGAGATGATTCGTAAGTTGAAATTGGCTGGTTATGTACCGGATATTAGCTCTCAGATCCTATCTGGTGGTGGGGATGATGATACTAATGAGCAGGAGGAGAAGGAACGAGCACTGCTATTGCATAGTGAGAAGTTGGCTGTTTGTTATGGACTTATCAGCACAAAAGTTGGAACGCCTATTTATATCTTCAAGAATTTGCGTATATGCAAAGATTGTCATACGGCTATAAAGTTGGTGTCTAGAATATATAGTAGGGATATAGTTATTAGAGATCGTAATCGTTTTCATTCGTTTAAACTTGGTTCTTGTTCTTGTTCTGATTACTGGTGACTGGTGACACTGGACTTGATTACACAAGCATGATACATGTGAATGAACATGGTTGTGTAACATATTGTATGCTGATTTATGATATTTAATTTGAACAGGTTATGCCTACTGACTCTCCAATTGATAAAGGAAATGTTAATTCTTTTGTAGCTGTTATAAAATTAATGTAAAAAGTATCAATAACTTAAAGTGAACAAAGTAAAAACTAAGAAACAATTGAGAGAAGATAGATAATATATCATTTCATTTCATTTTTCATTATTTTATGTGTACAAAATACTTTACAATGCATATATTTATAGGATTAAAATTACAACTCAAAGGCCAAGAGTTGCATGACAACTAATGAACTCTTAATAGTGTGCAATGCATTTGTACATGACTTTTCATATGGCATCCACCAAATCATATAGATTCATAACACTCCCCCTTGGATGCACATTACTTTTGGAATATGCCTCGTTAAAAACCTTGTTAGAAAAACCTCATGGGAAAAACCTGAACAAGGAAAAAAGAGTACACATCCATATGGGATCAATAAGCGTGTAACACTATCTCGTTAAAACCTTGCCAATAAAACCTATTGGGAAAAAACTGAGTATAGTGTGCATATTTTATTGATGACACGCTCCCCTTGATGCTGACACAAAGTCCACAAGTCAGACGTATTCCGGTGTGGTGGACCATCTTTTGAAATAATTTAGCTGGCAATAGGCAAAAATATTGTTTGAATTTGATGACATCTATATCACCATTTTCTTTGAAGCGGGTAAAAAAACACTTCGGTGATAGGTGTTTTGTGTTTGTCATCTCTGATATAGCCAACATTGTCTTCATAAAATATTATTGATGTATTCCTTGTTAAAGACAACCCACATAATTCTTGAATATATTAAACAACATATACAATTTATATACATTCACGAATTATTTTGTGAAATGTCAAAAATTTAAAATGGTAAGAAAAAATGTGGTTGCTAGTGTTTGTTTCATATATTGTCTGAATATCACATAACCACATAAGTAAATATATGTTTACTTTTGAATAAAATATATGCAACCAACATCTACACAAACCTCAACTTGTGGGCTTGGACACTTAGAATATAAATAAACTCATGTTAGTTGTTCCACGAAGATAACATAATGCTTGTTTAATGTCATTTCAATGACTTCATGTTGGTGCAAACTTGTATTTAGTTCACCGAAAAAGCTATATTCGACGTCGGACAATTTCAAGATACATGAGGGCTCATATTGCACTTACATATGGTACTTCAGGACCAAATATTTATTCATTGTCCTTTTCCGGGACGAAAGTGATATTCATATATCTAAAGAACAATTAACCATGAAATTTGCTCAACGAATAAAGATTTATCAAAATTTTATCTGAAGTTATTTGAGTAAGTAATTTGCGGTCTTTGTGAGCTCTTCAGGAGTCCTCATAAAATTTAAATCATCCTCGCATACCTCAATAATAAAAAAATTCATTTCAAAATATCTCAATGCAAAATACATGGACAAATTAGATTATACACGAATCCTTCTTTTGCGAAGTATCCATTGAGCAGGTTATACTACATCCGACCAGGGTACCCTAACTAGTATAAGGATCGTATTGTTCAATACCCAATGATCTATCTAATATGCGTAACTACATCCATAATCATATTTCAAGTCCTTCTGGGACTGCAAATCAATTAAATACCGCAACATGATTGCACCAATCACAGGGGAATATGTTTCATCGTAGTTATTGGTCTCTGTGAGAATTCGTACAAGAACTCGTGTCTTATATCTCACATTTTCATCATGTTTTCGTAAAATTATATGTTTGTGACATACCAATTTCACGTCTTCAGGTGTGCGGTCAACTAGTTCAAATACTTTACAATTTAATAGTGATCTTGAATCGCATATTTCTATTTTGGCCAATTTATCTCCTTTATTTATTTACTTATTTATGTCGACATTAATTTAATCGTTCACGGTTCAAGATTCTTATTTATAACTTTTAGATATAGTGCGACCCAAATAAGCAAAACGATTATCTATAATTACTTTCCTTTCTATCCCAGTTTTCTTGATTTATTCATATATTTTATTTCTGTTTCATGTGTCTCTTCATGGGCATCTCGTGATTTAGACTGATCAGTCATTTTTTCTATAGCGCTTTATTTTGAAACAGTTTCCTCTTCAGGAGAGACAAGTACTTTAAGTACCATTTTTTTTTGCACCAATAGTAATTTCACGCTTCAAGTGCGTTTATAGTATGCTATCATATTGTCCTTCAAGGACTTCAATCCATGTTGGTGCAATTTTCAGTTCTTGCTCGTGATATTTGTGCGTGGGCCAAGCTGAGACAAGTATTGTAAATTTATGTACCCATGTCAAATAATTTCACGCCGTTCTACATGCAATGACATCAATTCTCCCCCTAACGGCGGGAAAACTGTCTCATCAAAAGGAGTATCATGATATTTTGATTTAACCATATCACATATATGGTTATAGCCTCGTCAGGAGTTCAAAATATATGATTACAGACAGGAAATAAAATTAACAAACACGTATATTTAAACCCATATTTGTTCATTTTGATGAAAAATCCAGAATATAAATCGCAAATTTATAAATTTTAATTGAGAATTATTAGGTTTCCAGCCTGACTCAAGTTGCAACGTTGCCCTCAATCTTATACTTGAGCAATAATCTTAACAAAATCCATATACGTTGACAGTAGGCATATCTTAGATCATTAAAAAAAAACTTTTACTGGACCATGAAATAACAAAATGGTCCACAAAGCGGATCTACACGTCTACATATATCCCATTTAAATCATCATAAAAATGTTTGGGACTCACAATCATTCTTAACAGAAGATGGTCTTACAATTTACTTTCTTTGTGAGCAATCAACACACACATAATCATGAGGTAAAGAATTGTATGGTTCTTTAAAAGATGCCCATAATTATTCGGCGCATTTGTAATTTTCCCTGGATGACCAAATTTATCATGCCAATTCATAATATTTGGGGTCATTGTACTTCTGGTTCAACTTAAATTTCTGACCCAACATTGCTTATGGTCGCATAATTCATTTTGATGAGAAAACTGGGATCTTATTCATCAATATTTTTCTGGCATAAAATATTGGATATAGTATAAGTCTATGTCATATTCCCCTCATATATATAGTTTTCATATGAAACTCGTCAATACATTCTTCAAGACGTATGTTTTTGAAATTTAACAAATCCATTTTAGGATTTTGAAAAACACAAACCATTTTTTACAAGAATATTTTTGCACTTTCTGACAATATTATATATATATATGCTCTTCTGGAGCCTTTATATTACCTCAGTTTGTACTAATTTATGCTTATGCTAATTTCAAGTTTGAAAATATTTTTTTTTATCTCAAATATCCGTGTATGGTGATCCACTGTCAATCTAATTAACATATCCACCACTCATCTTTATGATGTTCACATGATTTTTCATGCATCTTTATGATGCTCGCATAATTTTATGCATCCAACTTGATGCTCATAGTATAGTGCATCTTCACGATGCTCATATCATTGATATATAAGCTAAGATGCATTTGTGTACGACATACACGAGACCCATGTCTTTTACTCCACACCTCTAGCAAGCGTTATCAATTTGCACACCCTCATCATTATTTCGTGTTATCACTATAATCGTTTCACTTTGAATGGTATGATGCACTCATCCTATGAATGCATAATATAAATTATGACAATGACTAAACCATGTCATGTGTATTGTTAGTTGAATTCATTTATGGGAATGAATAATTTATATTAATATTTTACATCTACATCAGGGAATTCTTATCAATCAGTGTGGTGAGAGTTTAAAATTTTCATCAAGATTTCATCAAGAATTAGTAAGAGTTCATTATTCAAAATAAATCAATTGAGTTCTCAACACATCTCTTTCAACTTTGCTTCATCATGAACATTTTAAAATCAAAAAAATTGTGATACTTTAGCCCCGCATAATTTCGATTGAGATACCATTTCAAATCGTGGAGTATAATCACATGCCAGTTTAATATATTGCAACTTTCGGGTACAAACATTCATCTTGAGCATTTGTGAATATCACACATATTTCGTGACTATATCGCTCATTTAGAATTTAATATGATGCATTTTTATGTGCCATCATTCATATTATATCGAACCCTTTTGGAATATTAACATTTTGGTAGCTATATTGTGGCCCCAACATTTCATAGGATAGACCGGTCCTCTACTTCAATATATTAAGATCTCAATCATTCAAGGGGAAATGGCCAATGAAAAATATCGCCCTTTATCTTTTTTCGTTTGCCCAACTTTTAATTCTATACGAAATTTTTTTAGGCTATTTTTCATTGAAATGGATTTCAACATCAATAATCCATGTCATAATACCTTTTCTTTTTTCGGAAATTTCATGGTCTACAAGGCCTAAATTGATTATATTAGCCTTAACTTTAAAGCCCAAACATATAACTTGAGATTGCTAAAAGTATACCCAAATCTTCGGGTTTGAGTTTATCACTTAGGCTTCTAGCCTAACATTATGTTTTCATTTTGGAACTTTTTGATAACAATAAGAGTAAGATTTTTATAAATATTATGAGAAAATACAAATTCACAATTCACCTTCTCTTTATTCACGATGTAAAATGAAATTATCAGCACAATACCAACTGTTAGGTAAAAGTTTGACAAACTTTCAAACACACAACGGAAGGGTAAACAATATATTATAAATTAAATAATTTCATTTAGAAAACTCTTATTATTTCAGGGGTAAACTGAAAATCAGAATAAGTTCAAGGACTGCACTGTAGTGTTGAAATTTTAGAGACTGTATTGTAATTTTAAAAATATCAGGGTCCAAAATGTAATTTCAGGAAAAATAGTGACTGAACTACAATTATGCAAAAAGAAATAGAAACTGATATGCAATTTTCCAGAAAGTCAGGGAATAAGCTACAATTCTTTCCAACCATATGTGAATTAAAATCATGATTTACCGAGATAATTTATGAACTATTGCTCTGAAAAGTACGTTGTGCACTATTTCCAATTCTTTTAAATCACCCTCGAACAAAAGCATGGTAAAGTACTTCACATAATAAAAATATTGATCTCCAACCTTATGTTTTCTTTTCATATTTAATTTTATATGTCTTCCTTAACCTTGAAATAGAAAATTCTCCATACTTTTGCGGAATTAAAATTATACACCAATGTAATCATCTTAAATATAACATACAAAAACAATTAATGAAAATAATCATACCTGCTACACGGATTTCTTATATGCAACCATGATTATAATTAAATGAATGGATCCATGTTTAGCCTTGTAGCACACGGAGCTTTCAAAAAGCTTCATATATTTAGACAACATTTCTTCTCACTTCGATCGTTTCTTGGTTGATCCAATTAGCTAGTTTAAAAATGAAAATGTGTTATAAAATTAACCTAAAAAGTATCAATAACTTAAAGTAAACAAAGTAAAAACTAAGAACAATTGAGAGAAGATAGATAAAGTATCATTTCATTTCATTTTTCATTATTTTATATATGTACAAAATACTTTACAATGCATATATTTATAGAATTAAAATTACAACTCAAAGGTCAAGAGTTGCATGACAACTAATAAACTCTTAATAGTGTGCAATGCATTTGTACGTGACTTTTCATATGCCATCCACCAAATCATATAGATTCATAACAGTAGCCAATTTTTCTTAATCTTGCTTGTAAATCTTTCTTTAATTGGTGATTGTGTCAACGAAAAGCAAAGACTTGATCTTAAATAAATACGATATAGTTGTAAAGAAGTCACAAATGGGGATGTAGCTCAAATGGTAGAGCGCTCGCTTTGCATGCGAGAGGCACGGGGTTCGATCCCCCGCATCTCCAATTTTTTCCAACGCGCCTCTCTTTCACCCTATACCCCATATCATAAAATAAAATAACGCATCAGGTTATTTTTTTTATTCTTTGGCTTTCTTTACTTGAGTGCATATTTTATTCCATACCAAAATTATCTTTTACTTTATTTATATTTATTAAATTAGTTTTACTTTATTTACGTACTAATTAATCCTAATTCCTATGTTTTATTTAGAGTGAATAGCACTTTACGTCCTCCTTATGGACAAATTTTGGCACATTCGTCCCTTTTAAATTTTTCATAGCAGATTCGTCCATCTTATCAATGTAGAGTAACACATTCTTCCCTCTTAAATTTTTCGTAGCAAATGTGTTCTTCTCATCAATGTAAGTTACATATTCCTCCCTTTTAAATCCAAATTACATCATAAAATGTCCGAAATTTGATGTATTCTGAATTCACTACATTGATGAGAGGGACGTATCTGCTACGAAAAATTTAAGAGGGGCGAATGTGTAACACTACATTGATAAGAGGGACGATTGACTCATAAGGAGAACGAAAAATGTGATTCACTCTTTTATTTATTCAAATTAGAAGCATAAAGCATAGTAATGTCAAAGTATATTGGAATTTAACGATATATAAATTGTGTCGAGAGAAGACCAGTTTCCTCATCGTAATTGGCTTTCATTTTACACACACGATATACTACACAATTTATACATTTTCCTTCTCCTCCAATTGCAAACAATTAGAAAGTGGATAATGGACATAGAGTGTTACAAAGACAAAGAACAAACTCACATTTAGCTATAAATGGAAACATGAAATACAGTGCTCAAAATAAGGTGAAGCAACAGCTCAAATAATTGAAACTAAAAATGTACTAAGTAATAATATTAGAACAATATTTGTAGATTCATGTCCAAAAGCAATGCTTTTCAGAATATAAGGTAAAAGCAATTGGAAGATAACAAACTTCGATGAACAGATCAGCAGAGCACCAAATCTACACATTAGATACAACAAAATATTCACAGAAATTCTCATAAAATATGATCTATAATTCTACAGTTTAAACAAGCCGATTACTTATACAGTTCAAAACAATATTCAAATATAGATAATAAATCAAGCATGGCATGCTTGTACCATTTAGTTATTTTATTTAATTCCTTATGCATATCCTAAGCTGAATATGGTATCCTTACAGCTATCCTCTGGGCCAGCCACGGTCGCTGTGGATCTGGGTCGACAAAACTATTCGCAAGAAACTGCCCGGCTTCTTCATCTATTAGTTCTCTGGCCCAATTTACACGTTTCGAGGGGCAACTACCTGGCCCGTAACACCTGTAATTAAAGAAAATGGCAAAAATGGTTTAGTTACAAGATAGCGTATATGTTAACACGATTTCCTTTGAACTTGCCTTAATCTTAATACGGAAGTTTTTTGGTGGTTTAAATTCACAAGAACTTACTTGTACTCGTAAAAGCAAGCGCTTCTTTCATTCTCGACTTTTCCCCAGTTATTCCAGCCAGCGTGTCTAACACAAGCATCCATGTACGTGTATGCAAAAACTACCCTCCCGAAAGGTCCCCATGGTCGTCCAAGATATGTGTACTGTGCCCCTCCATTTCCAGTAATTACACATCTACAACAAATAATTAGTAAATACCAAAAGAGTCCCAAAAAATTGATTGTAAAGAGTTGTAAAACTACAATTGCTACAATAATTAGTTAAAAAGGATTTGAAAAACAAAGCACTCATCTCAAATATTTAGAACACTAATTTCAAAGTTTGAAGCTGAAATTAAATGATAAACAAACCTCAAGAATATGTATCCAGTAGTCTCCTGAGAAGTTTTCCTGCTTTGAGCAGTTATATATCCAGCGGCTTTACAGTGGATATGACAATGCTCCAATAGAGCAGTGCTGTTACCAAAAATGAAGTCTACACTTCCTTCAATGTAGCAATCCCGTATATATTGCTTCCCATAATGCAAATACAATGTATCCTGCAGAAATCACAATTTCGGATGAATATAAATCATTAGAACCTGTTGTTACCCATAGTTCTAACATCTTATCCTCATATAGCTACCATACCATTTTTAGCTAATATTAAAGGTTTTAATAGGCTTTCAACATTGGAATTTATGGACTTTCGGGAAAGTAGTACAACCGTACGTGTTGCATAATGTAAATTGTGAATTCCAGGTCATACTAAGAGTCACAATGCAACACACTTCAAGACATGTTCATTACAAAACGATTTTTCTTTGTGCAACCCTGCACTGTTGAGGTGTGTATGGAGTGGTAAAATGGATGCAGAAAGAACGAAACTTTCGATTATAAACATGACTAGAAGCATGAAAAGGAGCAAGAATTTGCCCAAAGAATTGTGGGCATATCCTGTAGGTTGTGTTGTCTAACAAAGACAACCTTTTTATGTGATGAGGTCATAATACCTCCTAATTCTACTCATTCAATGCATTTATTTGCATTTTGTATTTTTATCAAACATCCTTATTCATTATTCATCGACTTACAAGTTCACGACGGAATTTACAAGTATAACAACCAAACAATTTAAAATCTTTACTAAAGCTCAGGTACGATAAAATTTTGCTTTTTTCACATACTCAACTAATAATGTCATAAAATTTATTAAAAAACAACCATGAAAAGCACAATACAATCTACATTACCTGCCACCCAAGAAATCGACAGTTGTAAAACGCACATCGATCAGCAGTCACTCTAATCGCCACAGCCTGCCCTGACCCCTGCAACAAAGTAAATGAGAAAGGAATCATATATAAGCAATTTTAAACCATTTAATAAAAGGTAAATCTTTACTATGATTTATCACTGTCAATAACTGAAGCTCAATTACAAGACTTATATCTAATGGCAACAAATAAACATAATACTAGTTCAAATATCCAAATCAAATGACTGTAAACACAGATTACCACACCCTCTTACAAACTATGCAACATTAATTAGATTTCATTATGATTTAGGAAAAAAAATGAAAGAGGAAAAAAGACAAGCACCTCGGGAGCACAATTTTCAAAAGTAATATTCTCAGCAATGAAATCCTCTCCTTCAACAATAGCAGTCCCGCATCCGAACGTCCCCGTTCCAATCACACGCGCCACCTGATGATGTTCGATTTTGGTGGCGGTGTTGTTCCACGTCAGCACCGTTTCCTCCGGTCGCATCCCGGCGAGTGTTATGAAGTTCTTGGTTTTTGGCACGTACACGGGCTGTTTGTATACACCAGGCGCTACGCGAATCACGGTCCGACACGTGTTGCTTAGCGGCACCGCGTCTATGGCTTCCTGCACCGTCCGGTAATCGGCGGCGCCGTCTTGCGCCACCGTGATTATTCTTGAGTTCATTACTGATTGAATGGGATTGCACAGTACAGAGAAAAATATTGGGATTGATATTTTCTGTGCTGATTGAAGGTTGAAGAGAGTGAAGAAGAGTTAATGTTGAGGATTTAGTGATTTTATGTGGTCCATTTTTATAGGCTTCACTTTTAGTCTTTTTCTTCATTAATGTTTTTATTATTGTAATCGAAGAAGTAAATCTTACATGTTCATTGGGTTGTAAAATGAATTACATTTTGATCTAAAGATTATTGTAATTTACTAATTTGTATTTTGTAATGTATATGTCATATGATACAAAGGTAGACCATATGCGTTAACATTTTTATTTCACAAATATATCTAAGCCTAATTAATAGTATTTAATACTCAAACCAGAAACAGAAAATAATCTTAATCAAGGTAGATCTAAATTATAAATTGATAATTATCGATATTTTGAAGTTCTACTTGAGGTGTAATTTAGTTTAGTTTTAGAAGTTCATAGGGGTTAATAATGGATATTGAATGACCAACTCATCTTTGGCGAAGAGATTCGAACATAAGACCTTCTTTTCGTCTGAGCTCTGATACCATATTGAATGACCAACTCATCTAAAAGCTTAAGCTATTAAAGAGATGAATCATTTAATATATAACTTAACAATGAATATCGGCCTTTATACTTTTTAGTCATATATTAATATTATTATGAAATTGAAAGAAATCATAGCGAAAATTGAGGAGTTACAAATAATTTCTACTGTAAATATGGTTTTTAGTGATATTCTTATTACAAAATTTTATCTGATAAATTTGTTATTTCTTAAAAATATTGAGTTAATATCTTAAAGGAATCATATCAAACAAAATGGGTAATAAATATTGATTTATTTGGTTATGAGAAGAAAGAATTTTAAGGTCCATCATTTAGTGATTTGTCTGTACGTTAAATTCGTATCAGGTTCTACCTCTTTTTTTTTTTTGTATGTATCAGGTTCTACCTTTAGACTGGGGCAGGATGTAGAAACTAGAAAGAATATTATGGCTTTGGCTTTAACTTGGGGAATCAGGCCCAATAACGACAAAAAGCCCACAAATGATTTAACGGAGTAGAGATGTCAATCGAGCTTGAGTCGAACTCAAGGCCTAGGGGCGGCAAAGAGGGTCAAGACCCATTGAGTGACCCTATACCGACTCGGCTCGATCCGATCCAACCCATATATTTTCTATTGTTAATGAATTGAATTGGGTTAAATTTTGTAAATTATATGAACTTTTAATGAGTTCATAAATATGTTATTAATGTGTCTAGTAAAAACACACACATTTAACATAATTAATTAACATATAACGACTTAGTTTTTTACTTAACAATATTATTTTATTGTTCTTTAATAGATTCATGAAAATTTTAATTACAATAATAAATTTTTAAATATATTTAAGTTTTAAATAAATATTAAATATTAAATAGCTTTAAAAAAATAGAAATAATAATTTAAATAATATCAAATTAATCTATCTCATTTAGCTATAATTGAATATTAAATTAAGATTTACTTATGACTTTGATGTACTAATTTGATTTTAATATTGGGACGGGTCAACCCGACCTAACCCATTAACGACTCGGTCCATTAACAACCCGACCCCTGTAAAGTGATTTGTTAATGATCAGACCGATTTTTGGGCCACCCGGACCGGATCCGCCCCGTCCATTTGCCACCCCTACAAGGCCCTATTTGACTAGGTTTTGGTTCAGTCTTGAGAATTCCCGAGACTGAGCAAAAAACTATTCTAATTAAAGTCTCAATACAAAATTTCTCAAGACTGGACCAAAAACTATTCCAAATAAAGTCTGAATACAAAATTTCATCTAAGCTTCAATTTATATAACCAAATATCATAAACTTCAAAACTGTAAAAAACAATGATTGACAACATACTACCTACTTTTTCACTATAAAAGACATTAATTAGACACTTACCACATTATTTCATCCCTCAAACTCCAACATCCAAACCCAATTCAAATGGGATTTCATCTTTTTCAAAACTTAAAACCAACATTCACACTCAATCCAAATGAAATTTCAAAGTTTCAAAGAAACCACCCAATCAATTTTTCGAAACTGAAACCAAGCGAAGCCGAGTCATTACTTAACCAAGTAGACCCCAAATGTGTCAAACTTTGTTTACATATAGTAATGGGTTTTTGGTTTATATGGGAGCACCTTATAACAAATACTAAATAGATAGGAAAATATACACCAATCGGCGGTTGCTTTAGTGAAAAAGACTAGTTATCATTTCATGTGTTCGACGAGTCTCAAAAGAAATTAAGTCATATTTAAAACCTGAATACCTTTGGAATACCCTAAAAAATATAAACAAAATTTCAAGTTCAAAACAAAATAGAATCATAAAAATTATATATAGGTATAAAAAAAAAATTCCAGTTGTTTATAAATAGCAGATACGTACAAAAAAAAGAAAATATTCTCAAACTTTGTTTCAAAGAAAAAAAATTTACTTATATATTTACTTAATTACCTCAGTAATATTGAAAATACCATTAGTCTTATATATTATATAAAATGGATTAAACTTATTAATTTAGTCAGACTTTATTCGAGTTTAACCTCCATAAATTTTAAGTTCGGCTCATAAAGTTACAATGTCTAATAAAATAATTCAAACTTAATCAGACTCATATTTAATCTTATTTAACTCAATTTATCAAAAAAAAATAAGAAATAATCTCACTCAACTCAAACTTAATCGGGCTGAGCCATCGAATTTCCGATAAACCCGACTCAGTTGATCTGTCTCACCATGCCACCTGTCCCTGGCCCCGAAAACTTTTGAGATCCATGTCATTATAACAAGAATCGAAAAAGTCTGACATATTATATATATATATATAAAGACAACAACTTTAATTTCCTTCATACCCCATTTCACGTCACACAGACACACACACAAACGGATCATCATGTACTTCCCGAAAGGCCACCATGACGCCGGCGATGAGGTTGACGACTTCGACGAGCATGATCCCACTCCTTACGGCGGCGGATACGACATTTATCTAACCTACGGCCGCCCTCACCCCCCCTCCGACCAAATCTGCTACCCCATCTCCTCCTCCGCCTCCGACAATTTCGATTACGACCGCCCCCAGTACAGCTCCCATTCCAAGCCCTCCGCCTATGCTGATGAGGCTCTGGACAATGAGTACAAAAGCTACGCCCGACCCAAGCCACGACCCACTGGAGGATCCGAATACGGATCCGGGTATGGCGGGAGGACTGATCAGTATGAGAAGCAGCCGCAGCCCGAACACGGATCCGGGTATGGCGGTAGGACTGAGTATGAGAAGCCACAGACTGAATATGGAAGGAAACCCGACTATGAGAAGCCCGGATCCGAATATGGGTCAGGGTATGGACGCAAACCCGATTACCAGGACTCCGGGTCAGAATATGGATCAGGGTACGGTAGGAAGCCCGAGTATGAGAGGCCAGAATCTGAATCGAGGCCAGGGTATGGGATGAAACCCGAATATGAGAGGCCCGGTTCTGAGTACGGGTCGGGTCATGGGCGGAAGAATGAGTATGAGGAGCCTGGGTCAGGGCATGGGAGGAAGGCGGACTCTGAATACGGATCTGGGTACGGAAGGAAAACTGAATCCGAGGAGTATGGATCGGGTGGTGGGTATGGTCGGAGGGCGGAGAGGAGTGAATATGGGGAGGAGGAGAAGTCTCGTTACGGGAGGTCGAGTTATGGGAGTGAGGGGAACGAGAGACCTAGTTATGGGAGATCCGAGGAGGAGGATTATAGGAAACCCAGCTACGAAAGACGTGATAATGACGATGACGATAATGATCGTAAGGGCTATGGTCGAAAGAAATATGTGAGCATTCCTACCCTTTCGTTATTTGCTATACTATACACGAGGCTCTAGTTTAATAAATAAATTTATTTAAAATCATCCTTCAACGATATGTATGGCTTGATAACTTTCGAAAATCGATTTGACCATGACTAAATATGATAGTACAATATATATTTCCAAAATATGAAGTTAGTTGAGTTTGACTGCGAGTGTTTAGTTTCCTAAACCTCGATTCTTTCTGAAAACCGTGGTAAGAAAATCAAACGAAGCTTTGCATTCTAAAAGTTCTTGTTTATTCTCTTGATGTAAAAAGTATGAAACTGAGAGTGGTTGGATAAGTTATTTTCAAATTCTAATACAATATATTGACAGGGAGATGATAACTCCGATAACGATGACGATGACGATGAGAAGAAGCATCGCAATAAGCATCACCAACACCGCAAGAACTATGATGATTAAGCTTAGCATATAAAATGCCTTCTAAGATGGAGTACTGATTAAATAAAGACTTGGCAATTGGCATTGGCATTGGCATATATATGTGGTTTCCAAGTTGTTTTTAGTAATTGAGATTTCTAAGCATATTGATTTTTAGCAATATGTGTACAAAATAAATGAGAATAACATGTGTGGCCCAAATAGGCCCGACATACTATTGCAATTTTGTTCTGATTAGTATGTTCAAATAAATTTATTATTCTATTGATATTCTATGTTAATGTTGCCTACAATTTTCTTTTCCATTTTATATTTTGATCTGTTTCACAAATGTGTTCATATTGGTCTAGTTCTTTCGTATTGTTGGGCACACTGATCTTAGTTGCTAGAAATCCAAAATTGAAAACATATTCTTACATATTGAAATTCCAAATATCTGCTATATATGTTTCCAGAGATATAACAATTTTTTTTTTGTGTGTGTGTGTGTGTGTGTGTGTGTGACTCGAGAGATCCAACAATTAAACATATTAAAACTATTTTCCATGTTTAAACACCCAAAACCATTTCACTCTACATATTTATTACCTAAATCTCTGACATAATGAACTTAATGCGCCTAAGTTCATCACTCTTTCTTAAACTGCAAATGCCCATTCACCCGATGTCTGCAGTAAATATATACACAGCCTGAGAAACTCTTAAAAAATCAAAACACGAAAACAAGAGATTGGTTTTCTTTCAATGGCTTAGCTCCCCAAATGGTGCAAGAATGGCAGGCTCCGCAGCTTACATGAATTACAATCAGATCAAGAAACTACACAAAGACATAATGAAATTTCGACAGCATAAATACTTGCTACAATCGTTCCATATTGGTTGCATTTCCTTCAGGTAAGTCAAATGTGTAATTCACAAAAAAAGTATCTTTACCCAACAGAACTTTTCGGTGCTCGAATAAGTTCGGTGTCTGTGGTGTTTATTTGAGGAGAAAAATAGCCTAAAATACTCCTCAACAGTATTGGAGAATGAGAGTGAACTTTTAATCAACATATTACATTACTCGCATCAGCTTATTCCACACACAAACGTTACAATGAAAAACAAATGTAAATGTTTATTTTGGGGAAGGAGTATGCATATTTGCATCCTCTTCATTGTGCAAAGATTTTAAAGACTCACAAGGTGAGTTTTCTTCTGTTACAGCACCCGTGTTTTCATTATCTTGGTTTCCAAATATATACGACATAGATAAAGGGTTTTTGGTAGAGCTTGCCTTTTTAAGTCCCTTTATTGCTGTTATTGCTGCAAGGGTGCTCTGATAAATATCCACCGTTTCTTCCCCGAGCAATAATGTTGCTCCAAAGGCAGCATTTGACACGTCACCACGTCTTGTGCCCGTAGATTCAACCACCTCTGCTTCTAGCGGAAACAGAACCTCAAGATTTGCCTCACATTCATGAACTAATCTTGATAGAGGTTCAGTAGTGAAGAAGGGCTGCTGAAAGGCGAGCTGAGTAAAAGGTAGAGTCAACAATTCACCAGTTCTTTTATCATATTTCTTCAAAATCTTAATAAGACCTAATAAAATAAACACAGAGATAATGTTTCAGTAAACAATAGTACCAGTATTATGAATGTGCAAGAGAAATCATCAAGGAAGTGGCTTATTTACCTGCAAAGTTAAGGGAGCTGTAGTTTTTGAGGAGGACCATCTCTCCATGGATCGAAACAAAGTCTTTGCGTATCTCCATAATCTCTTCACTAAACTCAGTCTCCGAAGTAAACACTCTTTCGTTACTTCCTCTCTCCTTCACTCGCTCGATTATTTCCTTCAGTGCCTGAGAAAATATCAGCTCACAATGATCAAGGGTCACATTACCAAATTACGACCTCCACCAAAGTACCCTATAAAGTATATAACTAACTGAGAAACATGTGATATACAAATTAATCTTTAAACTGGTGAACAAAAGGGAGATAAAGCCGAAACACTCCATGAGCAGAATCTAAGTAAAATTACAAAATGCCAGAAATTTGAAAAACGGAGATGCATCTGAGTTTGCTAGTGGATTGATTTACTTTAAAAAGACAAAGGTCATAGATATGGTTAGGGACAACTCACGTACTAGTCCATTTTACAAAGCTGAAAGTACACCTTCGAGCTAAAATCCTGTACCTTCACTATCTAAATCTATTTATTAATTACTTGCAATATTTATTTATGGTCTCGGTGGAAGGGGGGAGGGAAGCAGATATGAAATGATGTTTCTACAATGTAACAAGATTGTAAAATTGTTAGCAGGAGTTTCTATTAGGCGAAAATATTTCAGGAGCATAAATGATAACCTGAATGATTGAAGATATTAACTATCTAAAGCACTCGAGACGGAGGTCATATCAGGCACGTATTAACTATTTTCACTTGTTCAAATGTCTAACTCTAGCTCTCTCAAATGACTTAAAGCTTCAATCTGATTAACAGATTTGGACCTAAGTATTTTAAATTCATAAAAAACAAATGCATAGGACTTGTTTGCATCATCTGATTTTGTATAGATTTTAAACTAAAATGATGAAATCCACCTAATAGTGGAGTCATTCGAAATCGTTTTTCCAAATCTTTCGTCAAATCCAAATCCTTCAATTTGGATGAATCCTAAGAGTCAACATGTTAAAAGAGGGATCCTTTAGATCAGTCATCAAGAATCTTTTCCTTTCAGGAATAGAGGAATTGCTATCGGCAATTTCTCGGGCAATTAAACTCAAATAAAATAAAAGTGGAATATGCCAGAGAATATCCGTCCACGCTGTATAGCTTTACGCAAGACTATTTCTCCAATCACATAACATGAGAACTTCCTTCATCCCATGCCAATAGTCCTTTATCTTATTCTTGGATTTCCTCTAGTTCTGTCGTAAATAATAAGAAAACTAATATAATTGAATTGTACATGAAAAACAATTAACAGTCTAATTTTTATGTTGTATCTGTCTTCAAAATATGATCATTACAAATGTAAATGCTGATAATAATTTATACATAAAACTTGAGTGAACTTCTCATCCTTTCATCAATATCTGAATGTCTTTGCCATCTTATATCAAATTATCAGCTACCAGAAGTATTCGTAACACATGAAACAAACAAAAAATTACAAATCACCATTCAGTGTAACAATTCATATGTAATTTCTTTTTGGATTTACGTGCATCGATAAATGTGTTTTCTTAAAAGTAACCATTAATTAATAACTACATTGGGACATCTGAAGCTCATTTAAAGACATGTGTTGCAGTTAGCAAATTCCAGTCTGGTCAAACTAACAAATCCCATGAAAATTGGAATATACCTCAAAATATTCTTTTGAACCATTTAACTTCGCAGAAACTAATGTCCACTTACAAGTTTAAGTATTATATTTCCTGTTTTTCTCTAACCACTCTGTCAACATCATTAAAGAGCAGAATCACTCAAGCAAAAACTTCCTTCAATGTTTCATATCATCTCGATCAATACCATCACTATCTAGCTACTTTCCACTGGAAAATGTAAATCAACACAGTACGTTTTAATTGCGTATTACCATTGATTTAGTGTCATCTTGCAGGTTCAGTTTCTTGGTTCAGAAAAGTCGACGGTTTCTACGTTGATAAGAAGAACTCCATCGACTTTCAGAAGAGGTTAATTCTTAAATCTCGTCTACCTCCCCCTTGCGCTCACGCGCGCGCGCACGCGCACGCGCACACACACAAATATACTAAAACTATAGTGAAAAAAAATAATTTCATTATTGCGAGTATGGAAGAAGTCAAATCCTGAACTGTTTGTTGATAAATTCTCAAAACTGCATTTCTTTTTTACTATGATTCACAATCCTACTTTGATTTCACTCACAAAAAACACCATATGATTTCAAAACTAGCTAATTTTTTTTTTCAGATCTATGTTATCAAATTATTCATTAATCAATCAATATAGCTCAACTAGATTCTTTAATTTAAGAATAAATTCACTGTCAAGAGAAAGCCACGCCTATTTATCAAACTATATAACTTAAACTCCCAAAATAAAAAAATAAAAACGATCACATACTGTACACGCAGAAATACACACAGGAGAGATTAATTAAAAATTAAAAAATTAGTAAATAACCTGGAAGCGGATGATGAAATCTTCCTCCTTATCGACGTAGAAATCGTTGAACTTTTCGACTTCCTCGTTGAGAATCCCCACAAACCATTCCTGTTGCGGATTATCAGCTGGGATATTCTTCAGAAGCTTCTTCAACAGCTTGTAGCACAAATACTTGTCTCTCCAATCAGGTAGGGTTTTTTCTAAATGTATCCTAAATTCTTTCCCGAATTTCATTATGTTTTCTGCTGCTGATGTTTAAATTCACCGATTCCGATGTTAATGCTAAACCTGCGTTTGAATTGAAGATATTATACACAATTTATACAAAAAATGCTCACAATATATACACATACATACAGCAAAATTTTAGGTGTTCTTATTGTTGCAGCACGGGAATAAATTGGGGATATTCTTTTGAGATTTGTTTTCTTATGATTGAAATTGGAAAAGACAAAGGAACCGACAAAAAGATAAAGAATATACTTCACAAGAGGAGATGTGATAACTGATAAGAGAGAATAAATCAAAGTTACACCAATTTAAACACGACTTTATCTTTCTTCATATTTTTTGAACAGCATCATCAATTGCACCCACCTTCTATTTTAATTTGTTAATTGATTTTATTTCTGAAATATAATGGTAACACTATTTTGATTATTTTTGAAAGATACGGAGTAGATATTGTTCGCGAAATTCATGTTTTTTAATAGAAAACTAGTTATATTAAAGTTTTAAGGACCCGTTTGTGTTTGACGGAAATGCAATCTAGATTTGATAATCTGATTGCTTGGTATTACATAATTATGTTTGGTAAGAATATTCATATTCTGGGAAAGAAAATATATTCCTTAAACTAGGAATATTGCAACCAAAATCAAGGAATATGAAACACATTTTTTCTATGGTATTATGATTCATTTTCTATGAGATGTGATACTAAAAATATGAAAGACATTATTGCTCCAATTTTTTCTCACATTTATTCTTCTCTCTCACGAATTCTATTTAACACCATAGTCGCTCCTCTCTTTTTGTTTGAGTTCTTCTCCTTCCCCATCAGGTTAGCGCGGTCATATATGTATATATATATATATCATATTTACATATGACTCTCTCCTTAATACATATTGATCCGAATTCTGGAAAACGTAGCAAATGTGCAGAGTAAGTAAAGGGTTTAATCAGTTTTAAAATCACTTTTACTTCTGTAGTTCAGGCATCTTGACCAGTAGTTATTTAATCCATTTTTTAATGACTACTTGGAATTTGGTTTATGAGAATAAAATTAATTTTTTGTTTGGTTCAAGAAGATAACACGTAATGAATGATTTTACTTGCATAATCAAATGATAAGCTGCAAACTAATTTATACATGTTTTTTTGTTATTTATGGACGTTATATAAAAATTTATTTATACAAAGTATAAGGTTTGTGTGAGTACCTTTTTTTTGTTTAGAAAATTAATACTACATACTTTATACATAGTGTATGTGTGTAAGGGGTATTTTTGTGAACTTATTAAATATGAATTTCATTCCTTATTATTATCAAACATTAGAAAATGAATTTGTCTAATTTCCTTGTTCAAATTCCAAATCTTACCCAAACGTCGTAACGGAATATTATTTATGGAAATTAAATTCCTGAAAATCAGATTACCAAATTCAGATTCCACAAACGGGTCCAAAGTGAAACAATATTATTTAAAAATTTTGTGATGTTTTGGCAAATAAATTTCGAAGAACAACATTGTACCCGGTTAACGGTATGTGGGTTTGTTTGAATAGAGTTTAAAGCAAGAATATCAATATTGAGTGAATATATAAATGCACATTATTATTACTATTACTTTTATATTTCACTTAAATTTAGCCTAATTAACTTGGCCCAAGCCAAAAAGGACTTGTTCAAATGACTTGTTCTACATGCAGCTAAAGGATTTCTCTTTCTTTGCCGGTTTGCCCCTTAATTGGGCAACATGGACCAACAATTCAAAAGGTTGACTTTTATGAAATTATAATAATCAGTCTTTGCTAAAAAAAATTATCTTAATTTATAATAAGAAGACAGCGTAAAAATAGAAAATTATTGCAATATAACATACTATAAAGTTTTCCAAAAAGTTATATTTGAGGCAAATTTGCAAAACTTATCCCAAATTACTTATCCACTTTGATTTTCGTCCTAATCTATATCACATCGTCGAATTTCATCCCATAAGTAAATATTTGACCCTAATTTCATCCTGACGTAAAGTCTCTTACATGAAGTGCCGTTAAGTTGTCATGTTGGCTCTGGACAAGTAGGCAAAATTGCAGAATTCATCTCAAACTAATTGTCGATTTTGATTTATTCTCAAACTAATTGCACATTTGTTTTTCATCAATAAGTTGTATCACCCCCCGAATTTTATATTTTGCCCAAATATCATTTTGTTGTTTCTCTATTTTTCTTTTTGGTCCAAAAATTAGATGGAATGGAAATGACAAGAAATGCACAAAAGACAAACTAAAAACAATTGTCATCAAAATTGTTATTTTTTACCATGCATGACTAAAAATATGACAAGTCATAGGAGAAATTAGAAATAAAGGTTGTCTTATTGTTTCAAGATGCGAATATAGAAATCGAGAGTGCTCTATACTTGTAAAAAAAGACTCAGATAAAAATATATCACCCATAAATTTACACTATATTAACCTTCAATTATTTTTGGGTGTTGGTGGCAGAAAGGGTGTGAGTTGTGACCCATGGGTTGGCCCATGATCGGCCTGATGTTAGCCTGTTTTACACACACACAAAATATATAGCATACAAAAAGGGTGTGAACACAGTGCACGTGTCAAACGTAAAATAAAATAGTAAGAACTATCAAATATTGAATTCCAACAACTAGACTCAAGATGAGTAGAGCAAGCTAACAATTCCTATGATGTTCGTGTAAGTAAATTTGCCTTAAAAGGAAAACGTATGTTTGGTTTTGATTAAATAACTAAATAACAATAAAAATAAACTAAGCCAAAGAACGGAAATCAATAAGAGAAGAGGATATAGAGATCTATTTCACTTAGAACTTCACTTATGTGTCTCGACCAAGTTAATTACTAATGATAAGTTGAGAAAACTCGTAGTGCAGCTAACTTTATCCACTATAACATAATCAAATTTCAGTTTCATTTGATCATTCATCAACGATTTATGCTTATCGGAATGAGAAGCTTGATATAATATTGATATAATAATGTCCTACAAGCTAACATTCTGGCTTCACATTTGTATTATTTATAGAAGCAATCTTATCAATTAATAAAATGCATTTTCTATACATGGCCTATTTTATATTATGCAATACATTAAATGCGTTCGGTTGAAAGTCCTTGGGTCTTAGGATTAGGGGACAATCCATGGATTGATCTTTAAAATCGTGATATTAAATATGTTATGAGTCGATGAATTGATCGAGATAGGGCATCGATGGATTCAAATAGACTCGCACGGATGTATATAATCGAGGAAATGGAGGACGCTGGGTTCCATGAGCGTGACAAGGATAATCGATACACATAAGTGAATGACTTGCCACTAAACACACCAACCAGAGAATACCCATCAATGGAAGCGTGTGTTGCACATCGTTGATAACGTTACCCTCAACTTATATAGTGTACAAAAGAATCGGCCTCAAGTCGAGTATCGAGTAGTTTAATACTTTTACATGTATTTTTTCAATTTTAATTTATCGAAGCTCGAGCTGAGTATACAATATTATCAACGAGAAATATTATTCAAACTTGTGTTATTTGTAGAACAAATCGAGTTCAAAAAAACTTTAATTAAATGAGTTTGAACCGTGTATCAAATAGCATGTTTTGATTTTAGATGTATCTCAATAATTTAGGTAGGCAATGGGTGGCCGAGATGGACATGAGTTTCAGGTAAATAATGGGCCGTGTGAGAAATGTGTTGGATCAAATAAATGTTAAGTATTTCCTTTTGGATCCAAAAGTAGTCACATTTGTGTTGAGTAAATTGGTTGGTGCTTATTCGGATTGGATCGATGTTTTGCATGTTACGTTAATCTATATAATTAAAGACCAACTTTTTGTCATGTTTTAAATTCAATTAACTCGATTAATTGACTCAATTAGAGCCCAATGAAAAGACAACAAAAAGTTGAAATTGGATTGGCCCTGATCAATGGGTAGAGGCCCATTTTGTCATT
The DNA here is from genome assembly GCA_034814905.1 of Penstemon davidsonii. NCBI lineage: Eukaryota > Viridiplantae > Streptophyta > Magnoliopsida > Lamiales > Plantaginaceae > Penstemon > Penstemon davidsonii. Next base: position 16,314,995 of record JAYDYQ010002688.1, read on the forward strand.
CCAATACCAAAAACTATCTTTTGAAGTTTAATATCTTGAAAGAATTAATTTGAAATTCATTGAGATAATTGGGCTGGACCACAATAAGATTACATTTTAATAAAACCAAAAAGTCCAAAAAATTCTAATATTTGAGGTCATAAGTTAGCACACGTATACCTTTTCTCAATTATTTTAAATCTGTACAACTTTTAACACATTTATGACCTTGGACGTGGACCAAACAAATAAGAGTATGACATTGCTCACATACAATAGGCAGAAATTAAATAAAGTTGCATACTATTATTGGCTCGACCTATTAAATAAATCCTTACAGCAAACATTCAATACATAAACAAAGAGGAAGCTGACGTGAAATTAATTTCCTAATATCAAACAATTTATGAAATTCCGAAACTATTCTAATAGATTATCATTTTGACCAAAGTTTTAAAAAACAATTTGATCAATGAATTAGAGTGACAAATCTTTGTATCCAAGTTAAATTTAATGTTTAACAAGTTATGTGCCAAACCTTAGCAAACTTATATAGAACTAAACATTAGTCTATTAGAACACATGATTTTCTTTTAGTTATCTCACCATGACATCAATAAGATTAATAATCATTTTATTTCACATAACATGTTAATATGTGAAATATTTAAAACGTTGTTCTAATGAAATATAATGGGCTTTATTCAATTTGAGCCTCAATAGTTAGGCTTACGCTCAAATCATAAATTTTATGAAACCTTAAAAAGGCTTAAATTTTAATTCGACTTACATTTAATTAAACTCGAATTGAATATAGTTGACCAGAGCCATCAGGCCTCGGTTAGACTTGCTCAATTGAGAGTCCTAAAACTGCATGTCCTACTAATAAATTGAAGAAATGGAAATATTGATAGCCATGTGATCCAATAAATTGAAAGTAAATGCTTACGTAAATAAAAAGGTGGTGAAATCTTTATTTTGATAATCAAATTTTGGTGATATTTCACTCTAGTCAGCTTTCCTTACAGCCTGGCTTCATAAATAATTCATTAAGTGAGAAAGGAATTTCCTTTTTCTGATAATCTAATCATATTCGATCGGGAAAAAATATTATACTCATCCGTGTTTTGGCAAGCATGCATGTGTTATTTTTTTTTTAATAAGGATTCCTCTTGTATTTTATAAATTATTGCACAAAATCTCTTTTCTGTCCAAAGTAAAGACGAGTGTCTCTCACTCATGTGTTTCCAGAATACCCTTAAATTTTATTTTATTTTAAAAAGAACCCGTAACACCTGCCCCCCCACCCCTCCCCCCCCCCAACCCCCAATAGCAACCCGAGATCATCAATCCCATGCCGCCGACCTGGGTGCATTGGTCCCAAGTTGAGTCGCATGGGACACATTCCACCAAGGATTCAAACATGAAACTAGACCAATTACGTGTTGGTCTCATAATGTGGCGAATTTAAGTTTGAATCCCTGCAAAAAGAAGTGCTCATGTTATGTGCTCGACAGGACCTCAAAGTAGGGCTGTGCAATTTTCGGTAAACCGGTCGTACCGAACCGGTACCGAAAATTCGGTACGTACCGAATACCGAACCGAAATTTCGGTTCGGTATTCGGTACAGAGCCATTTACCGAACCAGCCTATGTTTCGGTTTTCGGTAATACCGGTCGGTTTACCGAAACCGACCGGTATTACCGAAATATTTTTTTTTTTTTATTTTTTAAATATCCGATATCTGAAAGTGGAGGGAGACAAGTAAAAAAATATTGAATTGAAGATACAAATATGATCACATGGGTGAATATAATTGTTGTGATTGTCTGTCCATGCATAACCCACATAAATTGCTATCAAAAGAATTCCTAAACAAAAAATGGAGACAGACTATTATGTATTTATTTTTGTCTTCCAATCCCCGGATATTAAGCAAATGGTAAAGCATACAAAGACAAAGATGGCCACTCAATGGAATAATTTACAACCCTTCCTAAGAAATGCAAAAAGTATTGGGTGCTTAATTTTCTGTCATCTTTTTTCAGCTTATTAAAAGATAAAGGGAGAAATTAAACTTAATTTAATTTTGGCATGATATTAATTCATGAAAGAAAAAACCAAAGAAGAATATAAATATAGGATGTTATGGCATACAGTATTAATTTTCAAACAAACAGCCAATATGCAATTAACTAATGGGGTAGTAGATCAAAACTCAAAAGTAATTCAATAAAATTTTCTTGTCAATTTAAGTATAATCCAATGCAACTTGATTGATGGCATAAATCCGAACAACACTTGAGCAATAATTCATCACTTAAGGCTCAACAAATCGCAAAAAAAAGCCAAAATTTTCAGAAAATTTGAAGAAATAAAATTTTCGGTTTTTTTGTACCGAATCATACCGAACCGTACCGAATCGGTAAATTACCGAACCGAACCGAAATTTTCGGTTTGGCAAACGGTACGGGTTTTCAGATTACCGAATGTACCGGTATACCGAAAACCGGTTCGGTACGGTTCGGTTTTTACCGTTTGCACAGCCCTACCTCAAAGTGAATTTTGCCAGTTCAAAAACCTAATTAATATCATTGGAAAATCAAATATATGTATATTAAAACACCAAAGCATGTGCTGAATTTAATGGGAAATTATATAGTATCTCAAATATTTAATGTCATTTTTTAATTCGAATAAAATCTCGTAGTCAATGCATGATTTCCTTACATAACATTTAACTATGATGCTGGATGTGGTAATTCAATATCGGGATGAAGATTGTGACAACTCATGATATGTTAGGACTTTGTCTTATTAATTATGTTTTGCCACATACATTGACATATAACGTACGTTCCCTTAAAGATCATACATACAAGGTCTATGGAGTCGTTGCATGTGGATATCGGACTTGAATTATTGAGTCATTCACGATTGCTGAAATGAGTAATGATGACATGACTGTTGTATATGTTTTCGAGAATTTGTAAACGAGGGAATTTTAATTTTGGTACCATAATTTATTTTATTTTAAGGATTTTGTATTATAATTATTTCGTCCGACATATTTGGTATCATTATTTGACAGGACGTTACACATTTCATACTTACGTCAAATTAATGACGGAATTGATTAAAAAATTGTAGAATTGGTCATATAATTAAAGATTATTGTCAATATTTAACCCATATATTTTTTTGTTGATAAATTTACCCCACAATACACAAATTTGAAGCATTTCAATCACAACTGCAAAAATAGTTAAATTATTAATCCTAATTAATAATATATAAATTAAATAATATTTTATATAAAATATGAAAAAAGATTTTTTTAAATTATATAAATATTAGTAATCCTATTTAATAAAAAAAAAATTATTATTATACATCTTAAACTAATTAGATTTTATATATAGTACAAATATATATCTTAATTAAATAAACATTGATAATTTAAAAAAAACAGAACCGTGGAATATAACAAGAATTAATGATACGTAAAATTTATTAAACAGGATTAATAATATTTATATAATTTAAAAAATATTTTTTGCAGGTTCTATATAAAATATTATTTAATTTATATATTATTATATAAAATCTAATTAGTTTAAGATATCTAATATTATATATATAATTTAATTATTTTAAGAAATTTAATAAAAATATATAAAATTTATTAAATAGGATTAATAATTTAATTATTTTTGCAATTGTGACGGAAATGCTTCAAATTGTTGGGTAAATTTTTCGACCATAAAATATATGTGGGGCAAACTTTGCCAGCAATCTTTAATTATAGGACAAATTCTACAATTTTTTCATCAATTTCGTAAAATTTGACGGGCACGTGCTCCTCACGTGTTCAATTCCGTCATTAATTTGACGAAAGTATTAAATGTGTAACGTCCCGTCAAATAATGGTACCAAATGTGTCGGTCGAAATAATTATTGTACCAAATCTTTAAAGTAAAGTAAAATGTGGTACCAAAAGTAAAATTATCTCATAGATAAATATCCTAACTTCCAAACTGATTAAACTATTAATGTTATATGATTATCATAAAAGTTGATATTTGTTAAAAGAGGGATGAAAAACACTTTTGATACCAAACTTTAGTCCAAAAAACATATTTGGTACCAAGCTTTTTCAAAAAACATATTACATACCATAATTCACACAATCTTGACACATTTAGTTTTGCCGTCAATTTTCAGACGAAATTTAGCACGTGTCGTTCATGTGTGGGTCTTTAAAACCCGTGCATATTCTCCATCCCATTGTCAATTTAACGGGGACATGAGCGGCATGTGCTGAATTTCGTCCGAAAATGGACGGCAAAACTTAATGTGTCAAGATTTTGTGAATCATGGTATGTAATGTGTTTTTTGAAAAAGCTTGATACCAAATGTGTTTTTTGGAATAAAGTTTGGTATCAAAAGTGTTTTTCCCTCTTTGTTAAAATAAATAAAAATCAATCTATAACTCTAAAGTGAGCCACTTAATGCCAATGAGGTCGTAGCCTTGCAAAATTGAAGCCCCAAAACCTAGAGGTCATAGGTTCAATGAATCGGAGTATTTATACAAGTGATATGTTAACTTATCATATTAATTAATTTCTCATTAGCAGAGAACCATGGAGCAGGACCAAAGAAACAACTCGATTACTACTAATGACCAATCACTTCGTTTCAAATTAATTGACACATTTGCAAAATTTTCATGTTTCAAAGTACTTATCACATTTGGTTTTCCGATGATGATGAATCTTTTTCAAATTTTACCCTTTCTTCTAATTTTACACAATAAAACAGAGTGCACAAGTATTAATGATATTAATTAATTAAAACAATCATTAAAAGGATATCTTTGACATTTTATCTTAGAAAAGTGACTAATTATTTAATTTCTTAATCTGAGTGAAAATGATAGTGTGCCAATTAATATAAAATGGAGGGAGTATAAATTTGCTTAGCAAAACCGTTGTATATGCATGTCTCGGAGGGCAATGTCAACTGAGACATTCTTGACTAGATCGGGTCTAGGAGAATTTTCTAGACCTCGTGGCTAACAAATACACCAAAACATGCATTGTAAAATTACAATTAAGAGTATTATGCATTTTAGCGACAAGGCCTAAGAAATCTTTCCTAGACCCGGTCTATTCAAGAGTTTTTCATATCAATCTTATGATTCACAATCATTAATTAAGTTTGCCCTACAATAATATAAATGTCATTATGCAAAAAGACGTCCACTAAAAGTGTCTTAATCATCACTTTAATTCATTAACTAAAGACAATAGTATCATGTTGATTCTCTATATGCGACATAAAGTGTTAACTAGGGTTGTCGAACGACTAGATTTTAATTCAAATCCGATCTAAATTGGCGCAATTTATTAGGATTTCTATTAGAGTAAAAGTTCGATGAGTCGGATATGAATCTAGGTTAATCTCATTCATTAAAGATTCAAATTTGATAATAAATAAATAAAAATTATATACATAAATAATGTTTTATTCTTGATGACAAATTATTGAAGAACATATGGGTGCTTTTACTGTTTGCCCAAAAACTAAGAATTCACATAAGAAAACCAGTTCTATAATTATCAAGAAAAATAAAATAAAAAATAGACTCTGACTTAATTAATTTCCCAATTATTTTCAAAAGATTGGTGAATCGGGAGGTGAAGAATTGACCAGATTAAGAATGTTATCCCAATAATTCTTGTTATTTTCATAATAATCACTTCCGCCGCCGTTATCTGACTCTCCGCCGTCTTCCGATCGCCGATCCGCCGAAGAATTATTCAGCAATAAGTCCGTAAACTTTTCCACGAAATTCCCACTAGGAACGTGTTCAGAACAATTCCCCGTCACTGATTCCGTAGCCCATGTCGATTGAAAAGACGACGTGTCGAGCAAGTCCTCGGTCGAGAACGGTACCTGCAGCTGCTGTTTCCAATCTTCTTTCATAGTTCCGCCGTCACACACGGAGGAGCTGAGCGTCGACGTCGGCGATCCCAATTCACCGCCTATTCCCGCCACGGAAACACTCGCATTAGCGGCTTCGGTTGCTTTCCCCCAGCCGTTCCATGCTTTCAACACGTCGAGGCACCGGGCCGGGCCTACGGGCTTGTGGATCGAGCTAGAAGTTGTTGCGAACTCGGGGTTCTGGGCCTGTGTGTGAAGTAGAATAGTAACAAAGTTAATTAGAAAAAGGGCAAATTGCATTACACCCCTGAAATTTGATAAAATTACAAAGATACCCTATAATGTTTGAATAGTTATTAAATTATGTATTCAGTTAAGTCGACTTAAATATCACGGGTCTAACTCAATCTCAAAAGCTAGCTCAAAAGTTGATGATTGTCTATGAGTATTAGAGGAAAAACACTTTTGATACCAAACTTTAGTAAAAAAAAATAATACATTTGGTACCAAACTTTTCGAAAAAATACATTTTATACCATGATTCACATCCTCTTGACATATTTAGTTTTGTCGTCAATTTTCGGATGAAACTCAGCACGTGCCCTTTAAGATGACAATGTGAGGGAAAACATGCACGGGCCCACCATTATTAACTTAACGGACACATGCTAAATTTCTTCCGAAAATTGATCAAAAAAACTAAATATGTCAAGAAAATGTGAATCATGGTATGAAATATATTTTCTGGGTATCAAAAGTGTTTTTTCTCTCTTAGAATAAATATAATTTTATTAAATCTCAGACCTGAAATGAATTAGAGGAGGTGGATATGAGTTTTGACTGTCTGACCAATCTGGCTTCAGCTTCAAGCCGAGCGCTCTCCCATTGAGCCATATGGCTCAGATTAGCCGCGTTCTTGGATTGGCCGCCATCCGTACTGGTTAAAACGGAATCGTTTTTGGGCTTGTGGGTAACCGGGTCAATACCCATTTTAGCCAATCTTTTCTTCAAATGAGTGTTCCAATAATTTTTTATCTCATTGTCTGTTCTTTTCGGCAAATGAGTTGCTATGGCCGACCACCTAGGAACAAGATAATCATGTACAAACACAAAAAACGACACCGTTTAATGATCAGCACCCTTGTCTTATAGTTCAAAAAGACAAGAATTGGCCTCTTCTTCTATGTAAAACAGTAAAAGTAAAGTAAACTACAAAAATTGACGTCTGAAATTTTATAATATTTTTTATATTATAAACTACAAAAATTTGGTTTAGAATGTTGACGGATCGAGTAATTCTTGAAATGCAGATTGGATGGATATATATTACTCCTACTTTAAAACAGATTAAAAAAAAAAAAAAGGCCGGCAACAGTTTATGGAGGCCAGTAAATGCTGATACTGACCCTGTAACCTCTGACAAAAGCAAAATAACCACTTTTTTATACTTCAACAACAAATTAGGTACATATAAATGAGTGTGTTGTCTCGATTTTGTTTCGATTTTGTGGATTTAGAATTTTGATAAATGACTGAATTTGGAAGTTAAGAAAAAATAAAATAAATGATAAGTGTCAAATCAATGATATTTAAAGAAAAATAAGTGATAGTTATCAAATCATTAACATGTTGAGATCTAGTTTTATTAGGTTTTGATAGATGGGCTGAAACTACATTTGGACTTGACTTAAGATAAGACTAAATATTAACCGACGGCGTTTTACCCATTTAGATAAAAAATTATTGGAACTTGAGGCAGACTAGATCCATATGGATGGACCCTTAATGTTAATGGTCTGTAGAGGAAGAAAAAGAACAAGATATAGTGAATATTAGCATTTTGTTCAATAATTTTTTTATAATTCTGTCACATTACTGTAAAATTTGTCAACCATATATACTCAAATTTAATAAACATATACCAAAAGAAGAAAATTGACAAACTTTAGAAAAAGTAAAAAAAAAAAAAATTACCTGTTTCCTAAGAGAGCATGTAGCTGAATGATGGTTTGTTCCTCTTGTAAACTGAATTTGCCTCTTTTGATATCAGGTCTCAAATAATTAGTCCACCTCAATCTACAACTCTTGCCACATCTCTGCAGCCCTATATATATATATATATATGTACACAAAAACAATTCATATTAATTTTTAATATTAAATACACTAATAAAATCAAATTTTGTGTAAAAAAAATTCACCAGCTTTGATGGGTAAGGCGCGCCAACTTCCATGACCATGTTCTTCAATATAAGCCAATAGTTTCTGATCTTCTTCGGGCGTCCAAGGCCCTTTTTTCAACCCGATTTTATCGCAACACGGAGATCGACCCATCGAGCGAAATTAGTCGAATTTAATTTTGTTGAAGTGGAGGGAGTGGAGAAAAGACTAGTAAATAAGGAGGGAGATGGGCTAGCTGGGAAAGACAGGACTGAGGAAAAGATGAGATGGAGGTATTTAATTTTATGTTTTGGTACTTTTGGGTGATAAGAGACCTTGTGTTATATTTGTTGGATACCTTTAGCTTTATAGCAATTTAAGGCAAAATTTATAAATAACTTTTCACTGTCTTCGTAAAGTTTCGAAGGCGTCAACCATATTTATTGAACATGCTTATTTGTCTCAAGGGGTATATTTGACTTTTTCACAATAAACGCACTTAGAGCGAGTAAAACACAGTACGATCTCGGAGAAGGTAAATGTACTTGACATGTAAACGAATAAGATTTTTGTTAATAAAAGTAACATATGATTAGTTCTGCCTATTAAAATTAACATAGGGGTGTTTCTGCATTTTACTCTTATAATTTGTTTCTTGAAGGTTTATTACAATGTTATTATATCATTATTTTTTGGTCACATATATAAATGGATTGTCCTCACGTGTGTTGTAGCATTTCATTATTTCATGAAAACCAAGTCCCCAAATGAGCCTTTTTCTTTGAAATTGGTATTTGTGGATGTCTTATTGGATATTTAGAATGTAAGTTGACTAGGACATTTGTAAACTAATAGTGGAAAAGTGATTACAACCCAAATCAAAGACACATATCAACTATTAGACAAATTTAACTGATTATGCGCAACATGACAATAAAGATATTTTAATTGATTGGTCTAAATGACAATTGGTTTGGTTTGTTATAAGCGGTTGAACACATTTATGTTCTTTATTTAATTGATGGTCCATTGATTTTAGAAATTGTGATAGTAAATTTCAAAGTGAAATGTAAAAACACCGCATGAGTTATCCTAATAGACCAAAAAAATCCCCTATTTTAAATTTATGAGGAACCCCCCCCCCCCCCCCCGCCCCAATTAACCTTTTATTAATAATAAACCCCTCTTAGTATTTTGGATATGAGTAAAGCCTACGATAGAGTAGAGTGGTCGTTCCTTAGGGCAGTGTTGATCCGCTTAGGTTTTGATGTTCGGTTTGTTAATCTCATTATGATGTGTGTAGAGTCTGTGACTTATTCTTTTGTGCTTAATGGTTCGCATTTTGGTTTTGTTAAGCCGGAATGGGGTATCCGTCAAGGTGACCCCCTTTCCCCTTATCTGTTTCTTTTCTGCGCATAGAGCCTTAGCTCATTGATATGCCATGAGGAGAACGTGGGACATTTGGAAGGTGTTTCTATATGTCGGGGTGCACCTAAGGTATCTCACCTCCTCTTTGCGGATGATACACTTATCACATGTAAGGCAACCCATACAGCGGCTATTCACATCCGCAATCTACTCCACGTCTACGGCATAGCTTCGGGCCAAAATGTTAACTTTGATAAATCGAGTGTGGTTTTCTCTAAGGATACGCCAGATAGCATCACTCAATCAATTACAGCAGTTTTGCCTTTGCGTCAAGAACAGAGACACGAGAAGTATTTGGGTCTTCCACTTGTAGTCGGTAAATCCAAGCGCGAAGTCTTTGATTATATTCGTGATAGAATCTGGAATAGGCTTCAGGGGCTGAGATCTAAATCACTTTCGAAGGCAGGCAAAGAAGTCCTTATTAAATCGGTTATTCAAGCAATCCCTTCGTACTTGATGAGCTGTTTTAAGTTACCGAGTTACCTCATTCGGGAAATTGAAGCTATGATATCGAGCTTTTGGTGGGATGATAAGGATGCGAAGAAGATCCATTGGGTCAAATGGGATTCCATGTGTAGCAGCAAACGTGATGGAGGCCTCGGATTTCGAAAGTTGGAGGCATTTAACACTGCATTATTATCCAAACAGGGCTGGCGCTTACTTGTTTACCCAGAGAGTCTTTTGAGCAAACTGCTAAAGGCTCGCTATTTTCCTCGTAATAATATCTTAGATGCCCAGTTAGGCTCCAGGCCTTCTCTCATGTGGCGAAGTATTTGGAGTTCGCTAAAACTTTTGGCAGCCGGTATTCGTTGGAGAGTTAGTGATGGAAAAACTATTGATATTTGGGACTGTCCATGGATTATGAATCCTCTTTCTTTTAAAGTCTCCTCTAGACCTACTCTTATCCCACCAAATTCGAAAGTTTGCAGTCTCATTGATGAAGATTTAGGTACGTGGAATAGGAATCTAATTGAGAATATATTTGATGAACATGAAGCAAAGTCTATTCTATCAATTCCTCTTGGCCACAGATCATCCGCGGATTGCTTAGTTTGGCATTTTGAGAAATCTGGATTTTTTACGGTAAAATCAGCCTACCGCCTCCATCAAAACCTAGCAGCCTCCGGCTCGACCCAGACCCCAACAATTCAGAATTTTCAGCCATCTAGGAATTGGGTATGGATTTGGAATGTTGCTGCCCCGCCTAAAGTTAAAATGTTTATTTGGTTTTGTTGTGTTCAAGCTTTACCGGTTCGAGCTCAACTTTGTAGACGTCATCTTATAGATGAAGGATCTTGTTCTCGCTGTTCCACGGGGGTTGAATCAATTTTACACGTCTTATGTGAATGCCCGTACGCACGATTGATATGGGCGGTGTCTGGGGTGCCGTATGCAACTTATAACAATTGTGCGCTAGATGTTGATGCTTGGTTCAATGAGGTGCGGTCCAGATCTGATTCAAAGGAGTTTGGTTTCATTGCAATTCTTTGTTGGTGGATTTGGTTTAGTCGCAACAAACTGTTTTGGGAGAAGAGAGACTTTGAGCCCCACGAAGTTGTTATGTTCGCAAGAGATTTTCATGATCGTTTTATTAAAGCTACTGTGAACTTTCGAGTATCAACTCCTACCCGAAAGCAAACCCGTTGGCTACCTCCACCGAGAGATTTCCTTAAGATCAACATTGATGCGGCTTTATCCGGCGATTGTAACAACATTGGAATTGGTATTATTGTTCGTGACTATGAAGGCAAATGTAAAGGCTGGGAACATTTTCTTATCCCATTCCCTCTAAGCTCGGATTCAGCAGAGGCTTTGGCAGCTCTTAAGGGTGTGGAATATGGTCACAAAAGGGGCTGGAGAAAAATTATTTTGGAGGGGGACAACATCTCTATCATCAAAGGTCTGGATAGTAATTCCTTTTCTTTGGGAAGTTTTGGTCATATACTTGAAGATGCTAAAGTTTTGAGCAAGCGTTTTGAATCTTTTCATGCAATCCATACGTCTAGAGATTTCAATACAGTAGCGCATGTTTTAGCTAAGTTAGCGGTTAATTCTTTTAGCTTTACATCTGATCTTCCTGATCTGGTGTCGAATATCATTGTTTCCGAATACTCTTGATTCTTTATACCATTGGGTGTTTCTCAAAAAAAAAAAAAAAACCCTCTTAGTATTTTACTAGTTCATCGACCCATTTGAAAATTTGGAGTTCATTGAAAGGGATAAACAATGATGTTTTTGTATTTTATTTCTAGGAAGACATAACATTCTAGGATATATAATTTGTCCATTACAAAATATCTTTGATATCATACGGGCGCAATAATTAGCGTAAGTACTGCAACGTATTCAACATGACAGACTATTTATAAGTTTGATCAATAATTATCAAATAATTCGGAGACCACACCTTTTTTACCCATTAATAAAGTAAAGACTTTTATTTTACCTTTGAAATGATGGCATGTACTGCTCTAAATTATTTATTTACGATTTGGCATTTCAGTGACCAACTGATACATTTTAAGTTGGTCTTTTTGGTACATTTTGACTACAGGGTAGGTTTTGACAAATGTGAATAGTTCGAGGATTTAATTTTGACGCTGTAAATTCTCAGCATACTAATTTATTAGCTCACATTTTGCCAATGGTTCTTTTTTGAACCATGCTAGCATCACAATCAAGCATCACGGATCATAATATAAAATTGCAAAAAAGCCCATAATTAATCGTCATGTAAAAATAAACCCTATTTATAAAATAATCAACACTAATTCATCAATTTCAAATCATATATACGACTCATGTCAAGAAAAAACTGAAATTATATAATAAATAAATAAAAAATTAATTATATGACCCATAAATAATTATCAAGAAAATATAGCTACTGTCTGTAAAGGATAAGCCATAAATCCTAAACCCCAAAATCCTAAACCCTAAGTCAAACCCTAAATTAAACATTATGCAACAAACCCCAAATTCTAGGCATTGCAAATACTTTTATATTATGACTTTATATTTTTATTGTAATTTTCGAGATATTTTATATTCAAATTTTGATGAATGATAAATTATCTTTTGGAAAGTAATGAATTATATTTTTATATGAGTAATATCGTAAAATTTAGGTGCTCTCCTGTAATTTTTGAAAGTTGAGTGGGTTGATTAAAAAGATTATTTGAAGAAAAAACTTGTTAAACAAGTAGTAGGTAACACATTTACCACCCAAGGTGGTTGGGCCAAGTGGTAGTGACTTGCGACCCCCAGAGGCTAGACTCAAGTTCGAATCCTATTGAAGACATCACACTGGGGAGGACCTATACCCTTTGCACTCTTCGGTCCGAGCTGTAAATACACAGTCTAGTAGATAAAAAAAAAAGGTAACACATTTACCTTCAAAAACATAAAAAAAAAAAAAAAAAAATGGGTTGTACAAAGGATGTGAAGTTTGAGGCTGTGATATAATCATTTTCTTTTTTTTTTCCTTTTCAAATTTGCCCTTTGATTGAAGCGCGCGTGACAAATTTCGTCTAACGTTGAAATAAAATCATTTTTTAATTTGTTGATGTTAAGGAAAAATGTTATTTCGAGAGGTATGAAAACTTGATTTTAGAAGTGCCTCTTGATTTAAGACCGAGTATAAGTGTACCGAAATTAGCAAGGAAAGATCGAACAATTACTTTTCTAGTACGACCAGAGCTAGCAAAATGGGACGTCAGAAGTTATGAATTGATTCATACCAAGCACCATCATAATTTTTTTTTTTTGGTTATGATGTGTTAAGATTAGTGAGACGAGTATAAATTGAATTAGGACGACAAATCATGTAAATATAGAACATGACATATCTTATCAATCAAAGAACCGATCGATTTAATTTTATCTCGACCAAATTAAATCCAGCCAGTTATTTTATTTGATCAAATATCTTTAATACTTCGCACTGTTTACGAGTGTTACATGATACATGCATGTATTCTGATTTTTCTCTTGTCAAAATTGGAACATTAAGGGTCTATTTGGATGGGTTTTGGCTCGGTTTCGCGGGTCTCGGTTATAAAAAAATGGTTTGGGTGGATTCAATGAAACATTTGAGACCTCATTTGGATGGGTTTTGATTGTTGGGTTTTGTGGTTTGAATAAGTTGAAACACCACTTGAATTGAGTTTGGATGTTGGGATTTAAGGGAAAAAGTAGGTGGTATATGTCAAATCAATGTTTTATAGGTTTGAAGAGTTTGAGTGTAAATTTTCTGAATAGATTTTTGATGATTTTTTGGATTTGACAAAACTTATTTGAAATGGTTTTGGCTCGGTCTCGCGAGTTCAAAACCCATCCACATACACCCTAATTGTCGTCCCTGCATACAAAATCATGTTTCTTTATATTGAGGCTTCACAATTTATTGGATTTTGATGTGATATAAGAAATGGAAAAGTTTGTGGCTACTAAATCTTTCTTCATTTGTGGTGAACTTCCTCCTACATTTAATCGTCCATTAATTTATGATGGCCCTCTCTTTAATATTTAGTGCTATTCATTTCTTGTCAAGTGTTAATCCCACATCACTTGCTCTTTGTGGGGGACTGGAAATTACTTAATTCTCTTGCAATCATTAATTAATTTTATAGTGGTGATTAATTGAAGTAGACTTTCATGATCACTTAATTTACCCTTTCACGGGGGCCGGAGATGAATTTCTCTATTTCATTTCAATTGTCACATTTTATATTTTCACACAGATTAAGAAATAATATAATTAGTTATTTTTCTAAGATAAAAAGTCAAAAATACTCTTTTAATGATTATTTTAATTAATGTTATTAATCTTTATGTACATTGTGTAAGCCTAAAAGTAAGAAAAGGTAAAATAAAAAAAAATAAAAAAGCATTGGGAATCAAATGTAACAACTAATTTGAAAAATAAAAAATTTACAAATGTGACGATTAAAATAAAACGGAAAGAGTGTCTTTCAAAACCTCCAAACCAACCCCCAACAAAAGAAAAAGAAAGAGAAAGAGGACTTGAAGACTCAACCATATTAGGGTTGTTAATACATCTCCAAAAATCGGAAATTTAAATTCTCTAAGTGGGTGAAGAAGTTGTGATTTCAAATTGTAAAAGAAAAAATGTGAATATTTGTTAGTTTTATGCTATTGATTTTCAGTCTACTGTATTAAATAAGTATTCTAATGTAATCATACAGTCAACTGAAGTCAACTACTATTAAGTAGGGAATCCTTCTTGAAAATTATGATAATTGCGTGTCGATTGGTTCGTTACAAATAAGTAACTTGTTTTTTTTTTTTTTTTTTTGAGATGGTGAATACATTGTTACATCAAACACTATATCGAATCGAAATTACTACAATGATATCAAAGTAAACACTAATATTAAACTAGAGAAAGACTAGTATGAAACTAGAGAAAATACCCATATTCGTGGGAGTTGAACCACCTCCTAGTCAACCACTTGGCTAAGGCCTCATCGGCAAGCTAGATTGCACGGATACGGATACGGCGATACGATATAATATGATACGTATACGGCGATACGGATTTTTAAAATTTATAGGATTCGATACGGCAAAGATACGCATATAAAATAAAATAATTTTATATTATACATAACAACATAACTAATTAGATCCTTCTATTATACCACAAAAGCAATAGATCATATTCAAAGTATATATTGTCTACGAGTTTAATTTCGGGTAAAAAGTTATACACTAAAATTATCCTAGTCCATTCAAAATACACAAAAGTTATATATCAAAAGTTGGGAAAGTTAGACAAAACCCGAATTGATTTGAAATTTTCAACTAAACATCACGAGTATTGATACCCGTATCCAAGACCATTCAAAATACACTTTTTTTTTTTAACTTTTAATTTATTAATTTTTAACCCATAACTTTGAAAAACTAACAAAAACACCCAGTGCGTATCCAAAACGTGTCCAAAACCTGCAGGATACTCCAAAAAAACGTATTGGACCCGTATCCGAATTATTTTTTATTTAATTTAATTAGGATACTCCAGATGGCGTACTGTACGCGTATCCCACGCGTATCCGTATCCCCGGAGTACTGGATACTGCACGGGGCCATTTTTCGGAGTATCCGTGCAACCTAGTCGGCAAGTAATTTGATTTTTATTAGCATATAATTGGCCCAGTTGAACGAAGTAATAACTATATTGTGTGAACTCATATTCAAATTTTTGTTAGGGAAAATTCTCACATAATGTAAATAACACATCTCGAAATGAATTAAGTCACGTCTAATACATAGATACACTTGGCAAAGCAAAAAAAAAAAATTGACTTTTACGAGTTGAATGAATCAACCTTGCGTTAGCTTTCGAATTCTACCGAAAACACCATAATGGGGAGGACTTAATCTTAAGGCATTCTTCGATCCGAGTTATTCTGGATTTTAGGGTCTTTCTGGAAGTCTTAGACGAAAAGTGTATTTATTTCAGTGGGCCTGTGGGCTTATAAAGGTGTATGCATCAGTCCAAATTGATTTGGTGAGAGGAAATGACAAAAATGGCCCACATACAAAATGTTACCCCAGATACCAGTGTGCTAATGGGAAGCCCAAATATATTAAATTTGGAAGGACTAATGGGCCCTCAGCCTTTAAATTCTCTGACATTGGTGCCTAGCTACAGCATCCCAGTCTCATTCGTATGGTCCAAACAGAGCCTTAACTTCCCTTATTTAATAAAACCAGTAAAAAGTCTTGTCAGAATATTACACCACGTGAGCTATTTTCATCTTTTAAATTATAACGTATGGCTGCGTTTGGACTGATTGCAAAATGGATTTTCAGAGATGAGAGGGAGGTCTTCTTTTTTTTTTTTTTTTTTTTTCCAGTGTAGAGATGAGTTGCAATATATATTAGACTAAATATCTCAAATAGATTGAAAATCAAGATTAATTTTTCTCGATAAAAACATGGTCAATCCTCACATGTTGAGTTAGCTTTTGAGTTTTGAGACGAGTTAAACCCAAGTCATATTTAACTTAGTCCAATTTAGCTCGGGATGCGATGACTATCCAAGACCTTATAGAGATTCATTGCAATTTCCTATCCGTGGACGCTCTGGAGTGTGACCGGAAATGGGAAGGGAAAGACATTTTACTCATGTGAGCCTTTCTTGTGTTGTACGAAACTCCCCTTCCAATCAAGTATTCGTTGCTTCAAGGGCGAAGCATTTCCTGGATTTGCTGGTTTGAGTAATGTTGTTGATGTTCGACAGTGTAACTAGCACCGTAGCCAATGAATATATATCCTCGAACTTGAAGTTATTGCTTTGAATCGAATTGGCATTTTTAATTTGAGTTCGGCTCACATTTGGCCCGATTTATTAATTTTTATCCCACTATAACTTTGATGGATTTAATCAAATCATGAAGATCTCTAGTCTAAAATATTTTGAGTGAATATATATTTAGGTGGATCCGATCGGTTAAAGATCATTTTATTTTTGCAAGTAATGTTAATAATATTTTACAACACACATGACTTAATATGTCATTCATAATTTCATTTTTATGCATTTTTACATCTAACAACATGGATTAACTTTGATACCTTATTACCAATACCATTATTCTTCAAAGTCATATGTTAAATCATTCAAATTAAGTGGTTAAATGTGTCAGAAGTTAAATCCCTGATCCTATTCTCAAAGTTGTAATATTTGATTTAAGTGGTTAATGAAATTAACATCTTTTCTAGAAGAAAAGAGAATTAAATTAACATAATTGTTGTAGAAAAATATATTATGCAGACTTTTGAAAATGGAGAATTCGATCGATGGACACTAAAACTTCAGTTCCGAGCAATATATATATATTCAACCAGATATAAATGGAGTCAAATTTGGATGGAATTTAATCCTACCCAATATCAAAGCGTTATAGTTCTAATATTATTCAATAAAAGAAAAAAAATAGTGATTTACACTTGCGTGCAAGCAAGATTTCACTCTACGGATGAAATCACATTATCGTTTTTGCTTCAAAATTATTTCTTTGTGAGTATTTTGTAGGTTATTTATATTTTTTAGGGTCAAATTATTGTGAAGTACGCTTTAATATTGATGAATCACATGAAGTTTTCTGCTAATTAAAATTATATCAACTTCTTTGTACAAAAAATACATCAACTTTCTTTTATAAACATAAACATATATAATATAGGAAGAGTAACCGCAAAAAATTAAATATATATTTATTCAGAAAATAATTAAAACATGGAGAAATAAATATGAGGTGACTTGTTGCTTGTTACTTTAAATATTTCGTAATTTCTTTAAAAATATATTGTGTCGTAATTAGTAATATTAGATACATACTTTTCTCACCAGAAACCAAAAGAAGAAAGATGAAGCCAATTGATATATAAGGTTAGTAAACATTCTATTAATTCTGACAGGCTATTAATATCTTTCCCGCGGTTACTATTAATTATCCAGCAATGAGATAGGATAATTAATTGAGACGTGACATTATTTGTACTATCTCTTAAAATTGAAAGGGAAGTTATATATTTTTATGCCGTTTCGTTAAAGTAATCAGTTCAATCAAGATATCAGCAACTATTAGATAATGATCGACTCATTTACAAAATTGGATTAATAGCTAATATTTATATTTCAGAGTAAAATAAAATAAAACAAAACAGTTACCCCAACCCATCCGCCAGCACTACCCACCCCCGATGTTTGGGTAACTCATCCGGATCGATTTCCCATTCATGAAAAGCTCAGGCTGAGTGCAAATTCAAGTTGGTAATTTTTTAAGTAATTTTGCAATTATGGCATTTTTCTGAAAATGATTGTGCTATTAATGCAGATTTCAGAAGCTTGTACTTTCTTGAACTCTGGTTAAATATATATTTCATCCATTATGTCTTACTCTTTGTTTTACACATGGATCAAAGTTTCGTTTTCGATATATGTTTCGGTCAGCTCAATATAGGAAACTTTTTGACAAATTTCAAGAAACGTTTTGGAAATAATAGGAAAAATTATGAAAAAAATTCCTAAATTAAGAAAAAGAGAAAGTTCCAAGGCAAATATAGAGTTTCGAAAATACACCTTATTTTCGTTTCGATTGATTCAAAAATAGAAACGTATCGATACATTCGATGAAAAAGAAGAAAATTTTAATCCATGGTTTTACAATTGAACCCATATCGCCGGCGGTCTGGATTCAGTTGGGGTGGGGAATGAACGGAGTGGGCGGTTGGGGAGTACACGAAGGAGGTAAATTTTTTTAATTTGGGGTAATTTGGTAATTTTAAATTTAAATTTATGAAAATTGAATTTTATCCTCATAAAACTCGAATGAGAAACATTATTCGTTACTATGAATGGAAAAATGATTTCGTGCAACATTCTATTATATACAAGGGTTTTCTATTATACTAGTAAATTCCTTGTCCGGTCCGGTTCTGAAAACATTGTTCATAGCTGTAAATTTTATAAGTCTACCTTACTATGAGAAGGGATGAGAAAGATAAGATGAAAACCCTAATTCGAAAGTGAACCGAAATTTTGTAAATCGGTCCAAAAATTAGATTACAAAATCCAACAATGATATTTTGTATTGGGTTTGGATTACAAATTTCCGAAATAACTAATAATATGTCGTCGCGAGCATCAAGGGGATGAGGTGATTGGTGGAGGCTGAGAATGGTGGTTGGAGTTTGGATGGAGGGAAAAAAATGCAGGAGGAAAATCACGTAATTAGTGAAAGAGAGAAATTTGCAATGATATTAAGTGATGGGTACTTAAGTAATTTGACAAATATTTAAGATTTTAAATGTTCGACTGCCATGTCAATGTTGGACATTTTGACCAAAATTTGTTTAGATTTTATGTTGACAACTTAAAAATATTTTACTATTGCACTTCTTACCACTGTCAACGTAAAAAGACTAATGTTTTTGTTACTAAAAAATACATGTAAGTAAGTAGTGACAATGAACATATTATCACTTAATATTTTATCACAAAATAAATAACTTTCTTTTCTTAAAAAACGGCATTTTACTCCTCTTTTCCCTAGTTGGCCTTTATTATAATTCAGGCCCATATCTATAAAGTAGCCCCAGATTACTCCCTCCGGTTCATATTAATTGGCACATTGTTACTTTTCACACAGATTAAGAAATATCATGATTAATCACTTTTACATGGTAAAATGTCAAAAATACCCTTCCTAGTGACTCTTGAGCTTCCCAACCTAGATAAAAGAGAAGGGCAAAATTGAAAACCCAAATGTGCCAATTAATATGAAACATAAAAATTTGACAAAAGTACCAACTAATATGAACCGGAGGGAGTATAATTTATTGCTCTAATTGGGCTGGACATTATTAGAATTTAAACAATGAAATGGGCTAATGGACGAATGAGTTTCAGCAAGAGAGGGCTAAATGCTAATTGTCCAATGGTCGACGGTACACAGGCCTAAATTATTACGTTTTGTCTTTTTATTTTCCTTAGGTTAATTTACTACCATTATACAAAATAAGTTTCCATGACAATTAATAACGAAAACCTCTATAGGAAAAAAATAATAATTATACGTCATCCGCTAAAATTGAACATTTTGTCCCCAAAATATGGAAAAATTATTTGGAGCATATATTGTATGGATGACGCGGTACAATACAAAGAAAAAAATTAAATTCAGTTCCTAAATTTAAAGAAAATTTGTCTCCATGATTCCATCCCCACCATGTATCGATGTGTAAACACTAGTTTGATCGAATCTCAATCGTTTGCTGCACCATATCATCCATGCAATGGTTGTATCAAATAATATCTCAAAAATATGAATAAGTACCGGCTAGGTCCAACATCACTATCATTGTTTATAATTATAAATCAAGTTGGGCTAGGACGTATCGCTTAATGTGGCCCAGAATATATCAACAGTTTGAAAACGAACAAAAGCTAAAAAAACAAGTTCATCTGGTATTTGATTTGTCCAAGGTTGTTACTAATTGTTACGTATAGCCCGGTATAGGGTGTGTTCGATTTTCACATTAAATCAAAATTAAAAAATGAATTATGCATATATCATATGTTTGGTTTGATTGATTATTTTTCAAATCAGTCCAAAACAGTGGGCCACCTCCTCTTATTTTGGAAAGTTACTCCCTTATTTGACCAGATAACAATTGCACCACTCCCACCAAGACCCAACAATCTGCTCAAGATTGAATTGCAATTGACTATTTAGTTCAATCCCATTACGATAACCAAAAGGGTTCAACTTGGCATGCTCATCCTGTATTCGATTTCTTTACATTTACGTGGATTTTTGGTTCGGATCAGAATATCACATATTTTTCTTAAAATCCCGTGTTCATAAATTCTTGGTTCTTTTTAATTCGAATATTAAGTCGATCCTTTTAACGGTTACCTGATTATCGTTTTATAACCTTTTTTTTTTTTAATAAGAGAAAGAGATATAATTATAAATACCCCTATGTATATATTGGTTAAAATTCGAATCAACGGCTTCTATATATAATAATGTTTGTACGTGGGTCATGATCTATATATATAACAGAAGAGAGTTTTATGCAATAAATTTATGAGTGACAATATAGGCCATGATCCATGGGTTGATTTGTGGTTGCCCAATATAGGTCATTATACACATATTTAACTTTTCATGAAGTATTAATGTCTAATGGCCAATCATATTTATTATATATAATTTAGATTTTTAATATTACACTAATATCATTTAATTACATTTGAATTTTAGAATGACTAAGAAAAAATATTTTAATAATTTTTACTAAGTAAGATGCGCTTTTCATAATAGTACAATAAACAACATCAGTAATTATAGTAAAATGGGGTCGACCTGACCCAACCCCCATTTGATCCGGCTCATTTTCAATTCGATCAATTTATGACCCGTATCAAGTGGTCCAATTTAGACCCAATGATTTTCAACCCATCGACCAGGCCCAATCTGCCCGGATTCCGACCCTTAACTAAAATTATAGAAGAGAGTTTAACTCAAATTTTGATTATAGGGGGTTTTGTGCGATTTGTGATTTATCCTTGTTCCTCACTGCATTATCCACAAAAGAAATTAAGGAAAATAAAATTGAAAAAAACTGGAGAAAATAGTAAAAAAATAACACTTAGTTAAATTGTACTTGAAATGGAAAATTTAGAAAGAATAAAATATAAGATATAGAACTTTTTGGCGAAATCAATTAAAAAAAAAACAAATACGATCATATTTTTTTATAGTTCACAAATATGATCATTTATTTGTAAAGTCCACGAAAAGCGAATGACATAGGCCTTGTTTGTACGTATTTTGGTTTGATTTCATCCTCTTTGGATAAAAAATATTTTGGTTGGGAGTTCTGAAAATTATTTTTTAAGTTTGATTAAAACAATTGAAATTAAACTTGAATATATTTTGGTTGGAATCTTTCTACGTAAAAATAATATTAATTAAATGAGCAATTGAGTTGAAAATTGTGAGTTATGTTTTGGATGTTAGAGTTTGGGGTAAAAGTTAGTCGGTAGGTGTCATGTCATGTCTTTTCAAAATAAATTAATTGATATTCTCTCCGTTTCATATTAATTGGTACATTCTTACTTTTCACACAGATTAAGAAACATCATAATTACATACTTTTTATGGTAACATGTCTCAAATACCCTTTATAATGATGACTACATTTTAATTTTTTATTAGTGAGTGGTGCCAATTAATATGAAACGAAGGGAGTAATAAATAATGATTAAAAAATTATTATTTTAAATTAAAATAATCGGAAAAATAATTGAATAAATATTTTTTATGAGATTTACAATTATGATAATATTAATAACATCTTAAAATACATATGGAGCAGACAACTACGGAAGAGAGCAAAGACTTTTTGTTGAAAATGGGAAATAGGTTTCTGACCCCTATTCAAGTCTCCTGGGCCAAAAAGGAAAATGTTGGGTTGTTTGGCTATTTTCATTATTTGTCATCTTTCTTTGTTGACTTTTTATATTGGTCAAAACTTAATTCACGGCTTTCAATAATCTTCAAAGTGACTCAATGACAGCGCTTTATGTGATTCACACAAATTCGTCAGTGGAGTTAGTGACCTTCCTATATGCAAACATCCTCATAACTGATATCATCTTTCAAAGGGATGACAAACGAGAGATCCGACGGTATTCATTTTTCGCATGAAGTAGGGATCGTGAGCTTTTACGACAGACTGAATACGAAGAATAAGTTGCGCCTCATTCAAAACCTCCTACGGAATATTGTATTAGAACACGTCGATTTTGAGGTAAAGTAATCTCTTCAAATTTTATTGTAGCCAAGAGCATTGTTGCGGTAAACAACTTCATGACCAGGAGTAGACCCACCTCGACGTGTTTGTGTTTTTTGTGTATCATTTTCTTCTTCTTATACTATAGCCGCAATTAGCTGATGTTGGTAGTTGCTTGATTAATCGTCTAAAAAATCTTGATACATATCATTGGTGAAAGGGTTAAAGGGATTAGTCATTAAGCAGTGAAACTGATATTGAAAAATGTCAAAATGATAGAGCAAATGAACTGAAATGTGTTGTAATGAAATAACAAATGAGCACCTCTTTATAGCAAAAAACAATATAGCCGTTGAAAATAACCGTTGAAGTTCAAATTCAAATTCAAAAATTGCACGAATCCCGAAATATAGAGCACAATTATTTAATTTAAATTCATATTAATTTCCCGAAATAATAATATTTCAGAAAATTAAATTTTTGCTATACATGGTTAAAAGAAATTACTAAAACATGAGAAAGAAAAATAACTGAAAATAAAAACTAAATTGAAATAGACAAAATAAAAGAAAATAGTAATATATTAATGAGAAATCAAGTGCTTTTAACAACAGTCTAACTTCTCATCTCACTTTAAAATGAAGAACAACGAATTCCTCTTTATTACAAATGCCCAAATAAGGAGATCTATTCATAACTTCAAAATCAGATGCAAAATCTTTGAATTTTTTTGGAAAATTTTCTGAAATTTCACAAAGATCAATTGGACATTAACGAAATCGATCTAGAAATTATTTGTTAAAATATTTGATCCAGTATCTTATGAGTGTCTAACGTCATCTAATCGTATTCAACACGTTATCCTTCTTATTATTACTTTTTTTATTTGTTTTTGGGATAACCTAGTAAGGTGCTTGCACGTAATATATAAAGAGCACGTGCCTGAAATTTTGAAGTATGTATGCATCATAGTACTTAACTTTTCCTTTCATGAATATATTATTTACTTTTATTTAATACTTTTTGCGTAACAAAAAAATGTTAATGTTTATATTTCATCTTCGGGCTGAATAACTTAAAAATCAAGCCCAAACATGAGCAATGTTGGTTAATCCACGGCCACTTGGTAAAGCCTAACCTTATGTTAAACATAGCATTAAATGATCAGAAAAACAATCACATCAAAGAGCTCCATTTCCCACCAACGATCGTCGTCCTTATGGAGCTACTGCACAAATCTCCGAACCCTAAAGCAAATCCACGCTTCCATGATCGTCAATGGCTTCAACTCCAATCGCTCTGCTCTCAGGGAACTCATTTACGCCGCTGCTGTTGGTGTGCAATCTACCATTCACTATGCCCACCAACTGTTCGACGAAATTTCTCAACCGGACTCTTTCATGTGGAACACCATGCTCAGAGGCTCAGCTCAGAGCTTCGAGCCTAAACTTACTATTTCACTCTACGCCCAGATGGAGAAACTTTCCGTTCGACCGGATCACTACACGTTCCCTTTTGTACTTAAAGCGTGCACAAGGCTTTCGTGGGTTAGCATGGGTAGTGGGATTCATGGGAAAGTCACGAAGCACGGGTTTGAGTGGAATAAGTTTGCGAGGAATGCCCTTATCTACTTTCACGCAAATTGTGGAGATATAAGTGTTGCGAGCATGCTCTTTGATGGTTCCGCAAGGAATGATGTAGTTGCTTGGTCTGCTTTGACTGCAGGGTATGCTAGGAGAGGGCAATTGCATGTGGCTAGGGGGCTGTTTGATGAAATGCCAGTAAAGGATTTGGTTTCTTGGAACGTGATGATAACAGGGTACGTGAAGCAAGGCGAGATGGAGTCAGCGAGGGAGTTGTTTAATCTGGTTCCTAAAAGAGATGTTGTTACTTGGAATGCTATGATTTCGGGTTATGTACTTTGCGAGGAGCATAGAAAGGCTTTAGAAATGTACGAGGAGATGAGGAGTGCAGGGGAATGTCCTGATGCAGTGACTATGTTGAGCCTTTTGTCGGCTTGTGCAAATTTAGGAGCTTTGGATGTCGGAGAGAGGATTCATAGCTCCATTATGGAGATGGGTGAGGGAGTGTTGAGCATTTTTCTTGGAAATTCACTTATTGACATGTATGCCAAATGCGGAAACATTGAGAAAGCGCTTGATGTGTTTTATTGTATGAGAGAAAAGGATGCATCCTCATGGAACGCTATAATTGTAGGATTGGCTTTTAATGGTTATATGGACAAATCCATTTCTCTTTTTGAGGAGATGAGGAACATGAAGTTTAGGCCCAATGAGATTACTTTTGTCGGGGTATTGATTGCTTGTAGTCATGCTGGAAAAGTAAATGAGGGTCGTGCATACTTTAATTTGATGAGAAATGTATATAATATACAGCCAAATATAAAACACTATGGCTGCATGGTAGACTTGTTTGGACGTGCAGGACTTTTGAACGAAGCATTTGAGTTCATTGACACAATGGAGTTTGAACCAAATGCTATTATTTGGAGAACACTACTTGGAGCTTGTCGAGTCCATTGCAATGTTGAGCTAGGGAGACGTGCTAATGGGCAGTTGCTTAAATTGAGAAAGGATGAAAGTGGTGACTATGTTTTATTGTCGAATATATATGCTTCAAGTGGTGAGTGGTGTGGTGTTGAAAATGTGAGGAAACTGATGGATGAAAATGGGGTGAAAAAAGAACCTGGGTTTACCTTGGTTGATGATGAGAAGGATGAGTTCCTCGGCTTTTTGCTTGGTTCAAAACCTCATGCCAATGCAAAAAATGTGCCCTTTAGTGTTTAAAGGTGAGAATTGCTGTTGTTACTCTTCATTTCTACTTGCATAGATGCTAGATTTCATTATATGGAGTCTGAAATCTCTGTTTGTTCATTATGTGAGGTAGTTGTAATTGATGCATAAATTGTAATGAATAAAACCGAAATTCGGCGTTCATAAAGAACTTGTTTCTTTATATAATACATTGGAGTAAACGACTACGATACTATTATGGTGCCCCAAAAATAAAGCACTTTATTTAACATTATTACATAAATCACAATCAATTAACTATATTCTTGCAGACGAACAAACATTAACTAGATCAGCTAGGCTTGGATGGATGTCCTGATGCAGTGACTGTGTTGAGCCTTTTGTCAGCTTGTGCAAATTTAGGAGCTTTGGATGTCGGAGAGAGGATTCATAGGTCCATTTTGGAGATGAGTGAGGGAGGATTGAGTATTTTTCTTGGAAATTCACTTATTGATATGTATGCCAAATGCGGAAACATTGAGAAAGCGCTTGATGTGTTTTATTGTATGAGAGAAAAGGATGCATCCTCATGGAATGCTATAATTGTAGGATTGGCTTTTAATGGTTATATGGACAAATCCATTTCTCTTTTTGAGGAGATGAGGAACATGAAGTTTAGGCCCAATGATATTACTTTTGTCGGGGTATTGATTGCTTGTAGTCACGCTGGAAAAGTAAATGAGGTACGTGCTTACTTTAATTTGATGAGCTATGTATATAATATACAGCCAAATATAAAGCATTATGGCTGCATTGTAGACTTGTTTGGGCGTGCAGGACTTTTGAACGAAGCATTTGAGTTCATTCACACTATGGAGTTTGAACCAAATGCTATTATTTGGAGAACACTACTTGGAGCTTGTCGAGTTCATTGCAATGTTGAGCTAGGGAGATGTGCAAATGATCAGTTGCTTAAATTGAGAAAGGATGAAAGTGGCGACTATGTGTTATTGTCAAATATATATGCTTCAAGTGGTGAGTGGTATGGAGTTGAAAATGTGAGGAAATTGATGGATGAAAATGGGGTGAAAAAAGAAACTGGGTTCACCTTGGTTGATGAAGAAAAGGATGAATTCCTAGTCTTTTTGCCTGGTTCAAAATCTCATGCCAATGCAAAAGAATGAGCCTTTTAGTCTTTAAAGGTGCTCTTGTTATTCTTTGAATAGATGCTAAATTTCAGTATCTTATGTCTGAGATCTCTGTGTGTTCATTGTTTGAGGTAGTTTTAATTTGATGCATAAATTATAATGAAGAATTTTTATTGATCCATATATGGGGCACATAAGCTGAATAAACATAATGTGGCATTATATAAACTATAAAGAACTTGTTTCTTTATGTATTACATTGGAGTAAATGACTACAATAGCTAAAAATAAAGCACTTTATTTAACATTATTACATAAATCACAATCAATCAACTATATTCTTGCAGACGAACAAACATTAACTAGATCAGCCAGGCTCGAACGAATGGCAAAATCTCCTTGCCACATCACTGTCGAGACAGGGCAATAGCAGAAAATAATATCAAGAGCATAAGCACAAGTATTCCAATGAAAGATCCAACTAAAGAACCCGAGACTCGGTCGCAGAAGGAATTATATTCTTGGCAGATGGCAAACCAATTCGCCCTAACATTGCCCTTGTGGGCTAAGTGCACTATCGCAGCTGCAGCAGAAGCCCCAGACATCAAAAGAGATAGAATTATCTGCAAAATTCAAATACATGATATTAGTTGGATAAAAGCTCTCAGTCTGATGCAAATAATGATTCTGAGTGCACACTCCAAAATTTTGGTATGTTTGCTTAATTTTTTTTTTTTGTGTTTTCAAGCTTTATATTTTCTTATCTTCGTAATTGATGGTATGAAAATAATAACCGCAGCTCCAGTGGTCAAATTTAATTTTAAGCAAATAATGTTGTAAATTTATAAACATGTCGAGTAGTTGAATTCTCAAGATTATCGTAACATTACCATGTCGAGTGTGATCAACACAGTCCTAGTCACTTTTGCACCACTCTTCAAGATATGGAATATGGATAGTGCAAGAGAAAGAACCAAGTAAGCACTTGTTATGGAATTTGCAACCACAAAAAACCTGTTTATAGCACATTCAACAATTAGCAACTTCTATGCATCAAAGACATTAGTACATATTAGGCAATATGGTTGGAGTTCATAATCAGACATACATGAAAGTAGGAAGATCCTGGTATTCGCCTTTGGAAATAAACCGAGTGAAAAAAGGAAGTTTGTTGTTACTTTTTCCCATGGCAATGGCACTACCCAAGGTACTAATAAGAGCAATTATTCTCAGAATGAAATCCAGAATCGATATTCCTCTATTAGGTGCAGTTTTTGGAGCTTCATCATTGGGTACCTCACCAGCTTCTTTTGCACTTTCCTTCATTTTTTAGAGAAATATCCCCTAGTGTTAGTTTATGTACTGAATGCAAGATATGTTGAGTTAAATTTGTTGAAGTTGAGAAGGGATTACATGTGAATTTATACATGTTCTGAAGTTAAAGCTATTATGTGTAAGTTTCCACTAAGTAAATCAGTCAAATGATATGTTTCTTGATGCTTTGAAATTTGCTAGAATACCAGAAGTGTATGCAGTGATATTGGACCTGCCCTTAAGGGATTCAGTTTCCAAGTGGTCTGGCCCCTAATTTTCACATCTAATTCGCTCTAAAATTTTGTACCTTAACTTTTTGGAAGTTTGATTATTGTTCTTTATATTCAGTTAAACTGTGACTTTTCGTTATTAACTTTTACTTAACTTATTAAAACACATCTTTTCTTGTTTTATTGTTATTTCTTTGATTAGTTATTTAATTTGAGCTGTTTGACCGTAGATCAATATATTTTTAGGCTTAGAAGCACTAATATGGTTGACCGGTTAAATTTTGAATTTAGATATGATAATGGGTCCGTTTTAGGCAGAATCCGAGATCCTCTATATTGGGCCTGTTTTCCATTTTCGACCAACTTGTAATATGTCCAAATCTGTATTCGTGAAATGTATTAATAAGTTATTAGACATTTAGATGTGGTGTTCTAATTATTGGAAACTTCCATAGGGAGATGTGCAGAAACCCATTGGGAAAAAATATTGGATTTCCACATGTTTTGAAATTATGATTTTTTATTTATTATTTAATTAGGAAAACTCTTAGAAACAAAATGGTTTGAGTTCTTATTTTTGAAACATATTAAAGAAATATATGCTTCCAGATTTTGCTGGATTTAGATTAAAACTAATTGAATCACTTAATGTTATATTGCTCTACATATCTTAGACCGTAAATTCTTTTTGTTTCTGTTCGAGTATTCAATAAATTTTTCGATTTTTTATTTAATCTGACTTAAGATTGTATTTTTGATTGGTTTAGTTGTTAAATAAATAAAAACGTGCTTCAAGCGAGTCAAACAACAATTAATCACGCTCTAATATACATATATCTTATTATCATTACTTTTTAAGAACTCAAACTAGTTCATATGTAGTGTTTATTTAATTGAGTTTAATCTAGTTTGATTTTCAGTAATAAACCCATAGTGACATACACAAAGGCAAACATAGAACATAAAAGTCCATTGAATGTGAACTTACATACATTTTCTTCTGCAACTGCAAAAGGATATAAAATCCATTAAAAATATACACAATAAATAACATGCAACAATTACACTGAACAAAAGCAAACAAATTCTTGACAAACATAAACCAACAAACATAAGATACAATCAATCAAACATTGAACAAACAATCTTCCTGCATTTCCAGATCATCAACGACGAGATAGAGTTATCGCGGACAACAAAATCAATAGTACAAAAACAACCATCCCTCCAAACGATCCGATCAACGAACCCGAAGTTCTCTCACAGAAAGAATTAAATTGTTGACAAATCGCAAACCAGTTTGTACGAGTATTCCCTTTATGCGCGAGGTACACAATTGCTGCAGCAGCTGAAGCTCCAGCAGTCAAAAGAGCCAGCATTGCCTTCACAAAAAAATCAAATTCATATAAATCATATAATATTATGAAAAATAAAAAATAACGAAATAATATAAATTCAACATATATAGTTACCGTGTCCAAGAAAATCAAGACCACCCTACTGTTTTGTGCATGGCTTCTTATGATATGGAAGACAGAGATTGCTAGAGAAAGAACTAAATACGCGCTTACAATAGCATTCGCCACAACGAAAAACCTGCATTTATCGTTACGGTTCAAGATTATGTATTTTTAGTCCGTTAAATAACACATTTGGTCATAAAAATGTCTAGCAATTCGATATATATATATATGGTTGTACATACACGATAAAACTTATAAATGTGACGAGTGCATAGATGAATGACTATTTTCATCACAATTTTGTTTATTCTTGAATTTTTAGCTAGGAAGAGGAGATCGAACATGCATGATACTTACGTGAACATTGGGAGATCATCGTATTGGGCTCTAAACCGTATAAACTGAGTGAAAAACGGAAGTGATTCATCGGTTGTACCCATGGCAATAGCACTTGCTAAGGTTGCAATAAGTGCAACGATTCTTAGAATGAAATCCATTACTGCGACTCCACGGCTAACGCCAGATGCCTTACCAAGAATTCCCACCATTTTTTTAATTGGTAATTAAATCACAAGATATATTGTAAAAATGTTTCTATTTAGAAGCTAGAATTAATTATGATTAGCTTTACTGCAGTGATGACTTAGGGACTGAAATGGGAGAATTTATAGGGGTTGATTTGCAAAGTAGGTGTAAAATATGGACATCTCATCATATTTCATGCATGTGGTTAGTACATTATTTACTAGCTAAAGTTGCTATTAATTAAAGTCTACCTGCCGTACTTGCTCTAATATCAAAAGATATAGTATCAAAGAAGAGTTATTAGCAAAATAGCCCATGTATTTATTCTAATTGACAAATCTATACCCTTATAATATTTTTAACTAATGGGACAGAGCCTCATTGTACTCGTAATAGTATAGTTCGTTGCTCCCAATTTAGCATGTACATTAACCTTCAAATAAATACGCGATGACAAATGTACCATTCTATATTTTCTAGAATTAGTTTGGAGAAAATTGGGCATGTATTTGTTTTCATATTTTTATTATCATAATAATGTATATATGTCAATAAATGTAACATATTGGTGTATTTAATTAATAATTAAATGAGCAGATGAAGGGTCTCGTTGTTTGGTCTTCCAGAGAGCATTTCAGTGTTTCGATTTTACAAAATAATCTTCTCTTGAAAAAGGAAAAAAAAGATATTATTGTGATTTGTCATAAAATAACCTCTCTTATCATACTTCTCTTCAAATCCGTAATCTCTAAAAGCAAAAACTCACTTAATGATTTTACGTAAAATAATTATTAATTTCTACCATGTTTCTCGCATTTTCATAATCTCTAAAAAGTTAAACTAAAACTACTATTCATCCATCTCTCAAAACATTCTCCAAATCTTCAAAAACACTCTAAAAAAACTCAAGCAAACAGGCTCAGATTGTGTTACGGACTCTGGAAAAGGATCGAATTTTTTCGAACAATGGAGGACATACATAAGACATATATTTTGTAGGAAAAATGAACTAGCGAACAAGCGTAAACTATATGAAAATGTGAGGGGGAATCTTCCTACAATATTTCTATAAAGTTAGGGGTGTATTTGCTTATTAGAAAAAACATAAGAGGTGTTTTGCAAATAACTGTATCTCTGAATATTTAAACCAGATATAATTTATAGATTACAATATTCCAACTCCACTGGGTGTTAGATTGAATCCAGAAGAGGAAAAGCAGAGACAACCTCAAATATGGAATGACTAGATACTACATTACTACCATTCCGTGTCTTGAACGTGTGCTGAACAACTAATCCGCTTATATTTCTCGTTTTTTTCTATACGGAATGAATCATAAAATTAATACATAGGAAATGTGAGTTGTCACATTTTCTATTATTCTAATTGCAATGCACACCGAATCCATGATACGAGCCCTTGCCTATCCTACTTACAAAGACTGAAAGACAAAAATATCCCCTATGTTTTGTTTAATTCCCAAAAAATTATTCGTGTTATTTTAATTTCCAAAATCCTCTTTATAATCTTAAGTAAGTGCCAAATACACCCTAAAAAAGAGAGTGTGATTCAAACGCGAAAATTGCAAGTATTTGTCCACATTTTGCTTTTGATATGACAATATTACCCCTGACATCGAAAGATAAAAATATCCCCTATACTTTGACTAACTCCCAAAAACCCCCCCGTGTCATTTTAAATTCCCAAAACCCCCTGTATTTTGTTTTAATTACCACACTCGACCCAAGTAGAATATACTTAGGTTTTCAAAAAGAATAAATAAATTTTAAAAAAATACAAACACATAGGGGTAATCTTGTCATTCTGCCAAATTTGGGTTGAATGTGGTAATTAAAACCAAACACAGAGGGGGGTTTTGGGAGTTAAAATAACACAGGAGATTTTTTAGAGTTAGACAAAGTATAAGGGGTGTTTTTGTTTTTTGCTCTACTTAAAATTATATTTTTAGTACTAGACTCTTCAGAAACTTTTATTGAATACCTAAAAATTGAAGTACTTAAATATCAATCCAAATTATGTTTTAAATATTAAGCTGAAAATGGAAAATTGCACGATATTTTCGAGTGTTACAGAAAACCTGCACAAAACTTCTTTGTGAAATTTTTATTACACCAATCGCTTTGTACTTTTAAAAACTCTGCATCGAATCCTCTGTCAGTCCACTTTATAGGAAACCTGCACAAACTTCTTTGTGAATTTTTTATTACACCAAATCACTTTGTACTTTTAAAAACTCTGCATCGAATCCTCCGTCAGTCCACTTTCGTTGGTTTTTTGATATTGTGTGTGTAAATTCTCTTGTACTTTTTAACTTTTACACAAATTCCCCTAGTCCTTTTAATTTCTGCACATAATCTTCTTGTAACATATTAGATTTTTTTTTTAATAATTTAGGGGTAATTTAGATATATCAACTAAAATTCAACGACGTTAGACAACTAACAGAGTAAGGGAAGAGTCTGCAGTGTTTTTGAAGCGGATTTGGCGTAATAAAAAATTTATAGAGAATTTTGTGCAGAGTTCTCATAATATAGGAGAATATTATGCATTTTCCCTGTTGAAAACGTTCAAATCTTGAGAAGGTGAAATGAACCAACCCAACCCATGATCAATCCTTATGTGGCCTTTGGATTCAAATCTAACCACTGCGATGAAGCAAAATGGGCCCTGACTCTTGAATATGGTTCTCCAACTATATTGTATGTCCATCCATGAAACTAGATATAATAACGATTATTTTGCATGCAAGTTCAATCAGAGAAATTTTTGCAAAGAACTCAAGAAATAGGCACCCATTAACATAGACAGAACAAATCTCTCCCTCTCTCTCTCTCCTCTTGCCAACACTTTCTAGGTCGAGCTCGTCACACTTGGTTTGTCTAGTGTGATTTACATCTCTAATGTGATTTGCGAGCTATTGCATGAGAGCATGGTTTACCTTGTGCATTTCGGTGGCTGCGGATTCTCTTGTCAACAAAAAAAAAAAGTCATAACATTTCAATATATCATAATAATGAAAATTACAACTTCTTATATACATGACTCAGACACTGAGTAACTAAAAGGAAATATGTCTCTTAAAGGAAATCAAACAACTCTTATACTCTTATGGAAACTCAATGACCAAAAATAAACGAAGTAAATAATTGGAAATAAGGAAACACAATTACTGAACTAATAAATAAATACGATTGTCATTCTCTTCTACCAGTCTCCCAGGGTTATATATAACTCGAACTCGAGTTCACTGTAGTATCATCAAGATTCACGAAACCAGGAGTGAACTGGCAATTATTGTCAATCAAATCTTGTACTTGACGTTAAGTTTGTCATGTTCCTCTCGTGAATATCTTAGTTGTTTGAATGTTTCCACCATGTCCAAGATACTAGGTTAAATCTTCGACTTGTCTTTTAAATCTTCAATCATTCCTTAAAGTGAACACTACGATCATTGTGTTAGACTCCTCAACGACGACCACGACTCAATCATTAAATATGTTGAGAATTCACTCGAGGAAGAAAAAAACCGAGTCTCCATTAGAGGTTGGGTAAATTTGCAATTTGCTTAGCAAAACCTCAATCACCAAAACTTCAATAACGATCATGACCACCAGTAATTGAAATTCATGAAAATTCACCCAATGAAAAGTTGATATGAGACTCTCATACCAACTAAAGTCGAACATAATAGTGATTATCTGCAGTTAAGTTACTAATTCGAGGGAAAATTCTTAGTGAACTAGTTTGATCATACTCAAAGTAACCACATGACAAGTGTAATACATCTGTTTTGTGATCGGAACTTCTAGTAGAATAACCATTCACAAAACAGACGCGATATAACTTGATTGTTGGTGGGATGGATTTAAACCAGACTTGAACAAAAAAATTCCCTAATTTGAGTAAGACTTTTGTTGAACAATTTCTACATTTTCTTTTCTTTTTGATCTACTAGACTGTGTATATACAGCTCGGACCGAAGAGTGCAAAGGGTATAAGTCCTCTCCAGTGTGGTATCTCCGGTAAGATTCGAACTTGAATCTCGCCTCTGAAGGTCGCAAGTCACTACTACTTGACCCAACCACCTCGGCTCTACATTTTCCTTTCACATAAACAAAAAGAGAGACCTCTCGTGAAATAGTGAAATTACATTAATTACCCTCAACCCCACACATACGCACATCACTTCATTCTCGACCCCCCTTAAATTCATAAAGCAATCTAATGAACAGTTAAAAAGTTTAAATAAATCGAAACCCTAGAATTATTTTAATTCAATAAACCCTAAATCCGGATTGGAAGGGGAGGAGCAGGAGGAGTAGCGATGTCGACGTCGGGTAACCCACAGTTCCGATACACGCAGACGCCATCGAAGGTGCTTCACCTGCGGAATCTGCCATGGGACTGCACCGAAGAGGAGCTTGTCGACCTCTGCAAACCCTTCGGCAAAATCGTCAACACCAAGTGCAGCGTTGGGGCTAATCATAATCAAGCCTTTGTCGAATTTGTATGCCCCTTTCATTTTCCGTTTGAATTTTGCTTTTATGTCACCTTTTTTCATTGTTTTTGGGTTGTTTATTGTCGGTGTGCGAAAATTGAAGGTAATGCGAGCATAATTCGTCAAGATATATCTTGGGGATGTATTATCCATATCCATCCACAGCCTTAATATTTATTTGTGCCAATATTTGATGCATATGAGATACATTTATTTGTATGAGAGCACTTGGATGGTTCACATAATGCTGTATGAGGTTATGTATCAGCTTACAGGGTTATAGTTACGAAAAAACAAATTCCTTTTTGCAGGTTGATCTTAACCAGGCGATTAATATGGCCACATATTATGCGTCGTCTTCAGAGCCTGCACAGGTTCGTGGCAAAGCCGTGTATATACAGTACTCTAATAGGCATGAAATAGTTAACCACAAGAGCCCGGGAGATGTTCCAGGAAATGTTTTGCTCGTCACAATCGAAGGTGTCGAAGCTGGTGATGTCAGCATTGATGTCATTCACTTGGTATGCATTTTTGCTTATAGAACCTAAGCTATCACGAATAATTTGTTTTCTTTCACAGTGGAGTGAAGTTTTAAAACTGGCTTTCATATCTTTGAGTTAATATATTTTCCTTAAATAGTCAAAGATTCAGTGGTCTCTTAGCTCAATGGATGAACCTTTAATTAGCTTGTTGGAGTATAGACCCTCCCATATTTGTCATTTTTTTCATCTTTAATCGTAATTTACTTTTTAATGCGGTTGTTTCCTCTTTCTTGTTTTAAAAGAACAATAGCCTGTCAATGAAAGTTTTAAATCGAGTTTGTTATCAATAAGAGGCAACACATATAGTTCCATGCTTGTGTCGATTGATGTTCTTTTTTCATCTGTGCCTGAAAAAGGTTCTATATTGGTCCCAATTATAGTTTTACATTCCTTAAAAGTACCACTTTATATATTGTGTCAATTTTGACTGAGACAAACTGAATCACAGATGGTCCTTTTTAAAAGTCTTTTGTTGGAGACGGTCTGGATATATAGTCATGTGACTGCTTTATACAGGTGTTTTTCTGCACTTAATCTGATCTGTTGCTATTTTCCTTCTTGTCCCATGTTCATTGAGAAATGAGCTCTTGTTCACTTCATGATATTTATCCTATTTCTCTGTGATATGCTTATTTATTCCTATATAATTCAGGTATTCTCAGCTTTTGGATTTGTGCACAAGATTGCTACATTTGAGAAGGCTGCAGGTTTTCAGGTAAATTTTTTATATGGCGTTTAATTCTTTTTTATCCAAATTGATTTTTACAGCCTACATTTGTTAATACTAGTAAATCCATGACAGGCTTTAATTCAGTATAGTGACGTTCAGACCGCTGCAGCAGCAAGGGATTCATTGGATGGTAGAAGCATACCCAGGCATGTCTTTTAGGTTTATTACTTTATTTACAAGAATTTGAATATCCTTTCCTTTTCTGGTTCCTGCTCTAAATGGCATGTCATTTTGTACCGTCGAGTTTTCAATATGGTTAATTTGCTGTTACACTGTTTCTATTTCAGATACCTTCTCCCTGGGCATGTAAACGACTGTAATTTACGCATCTCATACTCTGCTCATACGGATTTGACTATTAAGTTTCAATCTCATCGGAGCAGGTAACACCGAAGCTACCTTTTTACTTATCGACGTTCCTAACACTTGCCTTTCTGTGCCTTGTGGGTTGCACACTTATCATAACCATATTTGTTTTTAGTTTTTTCTTTGGAAATTGTGATCCTGCTAATTGATGGGTTTTCCTATTTAGGATTTAGTGAAGCTCGGCAACAGATATATTTTTCATGGCCTCTTAGTAATATTCTCCATCTTGTAATATTAGTTTCTCTTTCTCTCTCTCTCTCTATATATATATATGTATATATATATATATATATGTATATATATATATATATATATATATATACATGTATATATACACGCTTTTTTCCCTGTGATCCAATTGTGGGTAACCCTGATTTTTTTTAATGCTATTCAGTGAACCTTTTCTCAGATGTTAGATGTTTTGCTGCATTTACATCTTATATTGGTTTCAATGCAACAGGAAAAGATTATTTGATTCCATTGTCTCTTCAACTTTTAGATCGATCTCTAAGCCTATTTGGGTTTTAGTGAACTCTACCACTGGTCATTAGAAGTTGATAACTTTTCACTTCATGAATACCTCAATCATAAGTTCTCATTGCTAAAGAAATTTGTTTCTGGGATTTGCTTTGTAGTAAATCTTTAACTATATTGAAAATCTGAGATTGCAGACGTGTCCTTTTTTTAAGAAAAATCTCGAACAAAGCAACATTTGTTTTTTGTACTGTTAGAAAGTTCTCAAAGTTCTAGTGAACATGCTTCCTTTGTCATTCTGGTACATTTTTTTTTTATTTCCATAATGGCGGCTGGGAACTTCTTTGTCAATATGCATTCTACTTTGTATTGTTTCACTTTCCTCCGGTTATTCAAACTGAAGCATTTTTAACATGTTTCTGGTAAGTAACTTAATTCAACCTGCAGGGATTATACAAATCCTTATCTGCCTGTTAATTCTACTGCAATGGAGATTCAGGTGCACTTCTTAAGGGGAAATATACTTTACTTCTTAATTTTGAGCAGTCATTAATATTATATGTTTATCCAGCCTGCTGTAGGTCCCGATGGGAAGAAAAAGGAATTTGAGAGTAATGTGCTGCTTGCTTCTATTGAAAATATGCAATATGCTGTCACCGTGGATGTTCTTCACACCGTATGAATTGTGTTTACTATTCCTTTATACATGCAAATTTCATAGGAACATGATAATCATGCAACCTCTTTTGCTCAGGTGTTTTCTGCATTTGGAACTGTTCAAAAGATTGCAATATTTGAGAAGAATGGTGGAACTCAGGCACTAATCCAGTATCCCGGTAAGTTACTTGCAAACTGTTGAACTTTCATTCTCCCTCAATGGGAATACCAAGAAGGAAGAGGAAATTAAGTGGGAATTATGAGGAAGTGAATGAACACATTAATATGGACTCTGGGGTGTGGTGCTTTGTATGTTACTGCCTTTTTTCAGTGATTATAGTCTTGTTTAAACTCTGCCCAGATGCTCTTGAGTCTTGGGCTTTTTCCTTTATTAGCTGTGCTCCGGCATTTGTTTCCCTGATCTTGTGAAATATAAGTTATTATATGGGCTATTGTTTTTTGCAACTGAACTACAATATTTATTTGACCTTCAGCTTTCTATACTCTTCCCTCCTTACCCTCTATCCACAGGGAGTTAAGGAATTTCCCAAGTACATCTCTAATGAACTGCTGATAATTTCTACCTATTGCTTCTCAAGAACAAGATAAAACATATAGCATTGCAAAATAAAACCATTAATTTAGTAATCTTCATGAAATACAACAATTGAACAATTGCTGCATCACTTGTTCACTTCCATATTTCATTTCTACATTAGTGTTGGGCCTATTTGAATTTTGCACTGAGTGTTTATCTTTGTTATTATGGTGGCATTGCCTATGGATAATGAAGATCTTCACCAAAAGTTATCTTGCCGGATATTGCTAGATTTGCTGGCTTAGTTTTCTAGTTGGTCTTCACATTCATTTGTACATTATGGCAGTTTTCTTTTCTTGCTCATAGTTTCTGTGTTCCTCTATCTGTCTCTGTGTGATTTAAAAATCGTGTGAAATTGGAATACCTCATTGTTGTTGCAACCTTTTTTGTAATTTAAATATGTTTTATTTTATATTGAGTTTTAGCAATGAAGCTTTGTGTGCACCAAGTGAGTTCTTTATTTCCATACAGACATTACAACTGCAGCTGCTGCCAAAGATGCTTTAGAGGGTCATTGCATATATGATGGTGGCTACTGTAAGCTTCATCTATCATCCTCTCGTCATACTGATCTCAATGTTAAGGTATACAAATGTGCTTTTGAAAAAATTGTGAACAATAATGAGAGCAATAATTGAAAGGATTTTTTTATGGCAAACAAATTAGTCGATCGAAAAATTACAGCTCCATCAATGTATGCTTCTTGCCACTTGTTTACATTTTTAGTTTGTCTCTTCTTTTGCAGAACTGATTTGATTATGTATGTATCTTGTAGGCTTACAGTGACAAAAGTAGAGACTACACTGTCCCAATTTCAATCGCAATGCAGCAAACACAACAATCGCCAGTGTCCTCATGGAATCCAACCGTACAGGCAGGCGGGCCTACCTACATGTCTGCTCCGAGCACATATCATGGTCAAATATATTCATCAGCACCCGTTCCTTATGCAGCAACTGCCGTTCCTCCTGGAACCTCGCCCGGTGCTCAACCCAACCACCTTTCTCCTGGGATTACACAAATGAGAGGCCCTACTCATCCTGGTGGGGTTTCATATCCTAGTCAACCTCCTTACTATGGCTCATGAGTTTTAGCTTTCGCAACAAAATTACTTACATTCTGAAATGTAAGTGTGGTTTTTGGGTGTTGTTCCCTGTGTCAACTTTATAATCAGATGTATCAGTTTCAGCCAAATAAATACTTTTATCTGTCTGAGCTTTCAACTATCCGACGGTCTCCAGTTTTCAGTTCGTGTATACTTTTTTGTATTTGTACTATCCTCGATTTGGGGTTTGTAGTCTCCCGTGGCTAATTTTTGCCACCGTGTCCCCAGGGCCGGCCCGACATATTAAGGGGCCCTAGGCAAATTTTAATTTGGGGCATGTTCTACAAAAAAAAAGTCATTATTAAAGGCTGATGATATAGCCAAAACAATTCTCTCAATGTCTGAGCAAATGTGGTTAAATTGACATATTTGACCTTTTTATATAAATTTTACTATTAATGCTCTATTTCCTGCTTTTATTCAAATTTTCCGGATCTTAATCCATAAAATCTGGAATGGAATAACCTAGAGGTCATAAAGCATATTTGTACATGAGAAGAAAAGAGATTTGGGAAAGATGTAGACTAATTTCTTTCTTGGTTAGTGTAAAATTCATATATAGGGGAGACAAGAAAGAAAAGATGAAACAGGAATTAGTGTTTGGATTCATGTGGTTCTAAGGGTATATTTGTCAAATAATTTTGTTTGCTATTGCTCTAGCTATATGATCAGCTATTGTTAAAATTTATTTGGGTGATTTACACTCAGACCCCCTCAGGTTTGGGCATATTACAAGAAACCCCCTGTTGTTTCAAAAATTACAGGGACACCCCCTCAGGTTTGGGCATTTTACAAGAAACCCCTTACGGCATTAAAAACAGACGGAATTTGATGACGTCAGAATATATGGCCAACATTAACATCCATGGTCATTTTTTCAAATATGACCGTTGACTATAAGTAACTCCCTGAAGTTATTGTAATCTTTCAAATACACCCACTATGCTATAATATTATTACATAGACACCCCCTGTGGGAATATTTAGCCAGGGGTAAATTTGAAAAATAAAAAAAAATTGTTGACGTCATCAAATTCCGTCTGTTTTTAATGCCGTAAGGGGTTTCTTGTAAAATGTCCAAACCTGAGGGGGTGTCCCTGTAATTTTTGAAACAACAGGGGGTTTCTTGTAATATGCCCAAACCTGAGGGGGTCTGAGTGTAAATCACCCAATTTATTTTATTACTTTCAAAATAGTAAAAGCATTTGCATGATTTACCTCTAACATATTTGTTATAGATAAATAAAATGATAAATCAACTTAATTATTCTTAAAGAATCAATCTTAATATGCTTTTAAATTACAACAACTAATTCCAAAACCCTTCTTAAAACAAACAAACTATGTTACAAAAGGGTTCCTTAATCTTAGGTAAATCGAGTTGTACAAATGTTTGGTATATGGACTGATTAGGTAATTTCGAAATTTGAATCACATGTCAAACGAACAAGTCGTAGCTTGGCCAAAAAAATCAAAAAGTGTAGTTATGAGTCTTTTTTTTCTTTTTTCCTTTTTATTTTGTGTAAATTTCTTGTAAATTAATTTTTAAAATTTGTAGATTGACATAGACTCGTTGAATAAAGTTACATATCAACCTTAATTTTTAAGGTGATCTCAAACACTGGCACCTCCATGCCCAACTAATTCTCCTTATATGCCTCCAGATCCTAAAAATGATATTATGCGTTCATTTCGTAAATCGACATCTAATATTGAAATAAAAAAAATAAGGTTTAATAGTAAGCTTCGATTTCGGTACGATTCGATTAATTATCGAATTGGTTAGATATCTATTCAAGCTAAAACCAAACAAAATGAGAAGAGAGACAACTTGCCCTTAATTTCACGTGATAGTGTAGTTGGTAATTAATCTACACCCAATAGTAAATAAACTCAATAAATGGGAATGGATGAAAGAATCAAATATGGGAAGAGAGAATTTTCCTATAATGAATTGAGGACTGACATGGAAATTTGACCAATTAAAAGCGGATGAGAAAAGTCATATTGTTGCGAGAAGGAAAACTTAATTATATTATATGCATAAACTGTCTTTGTTGAATTCAGGTCAATTTGTCAGCAAAATAAGAGCCTACTGGAAAATTTCATGTAATAGGGTCCGTGCAAGTCAAGCAACCTCCTGGACCACTTCTCAGTACAATATGACCTTGTTTTGAATGCTCCTTAGTCGTTACAGTAAAATGTATCATTTCATGTTTATATATTAAGAAGTCTATTGGAAGGGACTAGTCACTACAAAATAACGAATTCAAGTTTAAATTTCTGTTATGAGAGATTCTCACTTAATGTGTCTGACACGGATTAAAAGAGATTAAATACTTAAAAAAAAAAAGTGCGTGTGTGTTACGAAGTAATTTGATGCGTTAAGACCTTTTGGTTATTGTCATAGAAATTACTTGACTTATGTAGTTTTAAAACATAAAAAAACATAAATTTAATTATTGAAGAAATAGTTTAATTTAAAGAATTTTGTTTAGGAAAAGCCTTATTTTAAGACGTTACAAAAATAAAATAAAAGAATAAGATATCAGGCAAAATGGAATATTTGATATATAAGACCATATGTATAGCGAAAATAAGCAGTATATGTATTATAAATATTAGTTTTGTCCCCTTATGGTGACTAGTACTTTACTAGTTTATTTTTTAAGATCATTAAATCAATCACTAAATTATAAAATTTATTTAAATTTAAGAAAATTCTTATTTAAATTGGGTCCAGCCTAATCCAAAGTAACAATACACTTGTGATCATGTGGTTAGTTGGGTTTGACTAAATCAGACCTGGATAATAAATTTCCTCAAATCTATTTTATTAGTATCACAATAGAAAGATAAACTAATTAGAAAGATTACTATTAAATTAGAGAAATACCCACACTAATGAAAGTTGAACCTATGACCTCTTGGTCGTGGAACCCAAACTTTAACTAACAGACTACTGCTTCATCGGCACATTACTAGCTATTTGAAAATGAGAAATTGCAAACGTGACCAAAATGAGTAGGAATGAAGATAATTATGGATCAATAATTGAAGAAAAATGAGTGTTAAATAGGATGATCATACGTACCTTGCACATAGGTTATTTCCTTACTAATTAGTACTACATATGACACGTCATGCGGGTGGTTGGATTTTCATTTTTAGTAAAATGAAAAATATATATTATTATAACAATTATTTTATCAGAAAATATGTTTGAATCATTATCAAAGTTCAAGCATAAATTAACTACCAAACTAACTAATTTAATTATTATAGTAAACGAATTCATGACCTCTTGACCTTGTGGTTTGGCTATAGCCTCATCGACTCACTAATACAAAATAAAATACTTATTAGAATTACAAATATTTGAAATTTATTTTGGACGAATGGGTGCACTATGTATAGTTTCAAAACATAATAAAACGTTGGCGAAAACATATAATAATCATCCTTAAAATAATTTCCTTAACTTGTATTGAAACATCATTTGATTTTTTTATTCCAGATCAATACATATTTCAACAATATATCCTGGTTTAATATGTAACTATTCTAAATTGCTCTTCCGATCGATATGTACATAGGTTATATGAATAGCCTGCATGGTTAAAATGGTGAATTAGAACGTACTTACATAAAAAAGAAATTATTCTATGTAATTAAACAATATTTCTGTACATAATATAAATAATAAGAACTTAAATATTCGATATTTTGGAAAGTGGTTAAACAAAAAACTATAGTTGTTGATATATACATCAACGACAAAATATTTTTTTATCTCACTTTAGTATCACATGATAATTTTATCTTACAATTTTAGAAAATATGTGGGGCCACACGAATTTTGAGATTTAAAAACCTCTTAATAAATTTATATGTGTAATACAAAAATATGACATTAAAGTGAAATAGAAGATCCATTCACAATACATCCAGTGTCACACGTTTCACACATGAATTAATAATATCACTTGTAATTGGATAATTATAATCACAGAGTCATAACATGAGCTTCCGAAAATATCAGTTAATGTAATAAATCACTAACAATACTTTAACTAACTTGCAATCTCTTCTTAAACTTGGGCAAAGTCTCTTGTTGGGAGTTCTTTAATTGTTAATGTTATCCCTCTATATAATCATGCTTAATTTGGTTTGTATATTAAAGCATTGCCATCTAGTTAATTTCTTGGTTCAATTTCTGCATTCCACAAGACTTCCTTTGTGAAAATTTCACCAATTCCAAAATGTTTTCCTTTTTTTTTTCTTTTTTTTTTCCCCTTTTTGAAAGCATAACGTACATATTCCGGTGGTTGGTGTTAAGAAAATATAAATCTACATTCTTCTCTCATGTTCTATGTATAGAAAATTGGGTTTTTAGCAATTTACTCTTTGTGATATATTTAATGAACAATTTACCCCCTATGATATATAATAATGAGCTTTTTACCACATTCCTTATGAAGATGTTGCACACACGCTCTATAATGCGACTGAGACTTCATTTTGATGTGAAATATAATCAATTCAACTATACTTTGACAATATACTCCTTTCACTTTACACCCTTTAATTTGTGTGATGAACATTTTACCACCCTGTAATGTTGTCTAATGAACATTTCTTTACCCCCGACGAAAATGCTAAAATCAAGAGGAGGGCAGTGTTCTTTTTATACATAAACTAAGGGCGGTATCTTGCCTTTAATTTATCACATGAGGTAACACGAATTCATTTGCTATTAACTCTATAGGATATAACAACATTGTTAATGCTACTAATTGAAATAAAATATTTTGTATATTATATACTCCATACTTATTTATTATTGGATTTGTCTATTTAACAAATCAA
This sequence comes from Penstemon davidsonii, assembly GCA_034814905.1. Lineage (NCBI taxonomy): Eukaryota > Viridiplantae > Streptophyta > Magnoliopsida > Lamiales > Plantaginaceae > Penstemon > Penstemon davidsonii. The sequence goes on from JAYDYQ010002688.1 coordinate 16,359,140, forward strand.
ATCAAACCACAAGAAAATTATACATGTGTTATTGACAAAGTGAAAGTCGTTAATGTCACTCTCATGTATTTAGTGACAATTAATAATCTTAGTTTTATCATCATAATAAAAATTTTAACAACTAAAATAGGGGCAACATATCTTTTTCTTACCCAATTGTCACTATTGACAATTATCCACAATAATTTTTAATTCGTTAAGTTACACACCATGCATGCATGCATCCTCAAAAATGAAATTGTTAATTGTACTACTCACAATTAATTAATTAATTAACAGAATCATTAATTAGTAAGTAACTAACTGTCTGTAAAAGGGCAAAAAATACAAGTAGAGCTACACCCATATTTGGTGTCACCATGAATGAATATAATGTTTGGTTAGCATTTATGAAGCTATACAATATATGTATATATAGGTTGAGAACAAGTCAAAATTAGGAGTAAAGTTCAGTCAGTAAAGCCACTAAAAGCCAGGCCCTCACCCCCCACTGCTACTGACACACACCACTGCCAGCAGAATAATGTGCGTGGCAGATGAGTAAATCCTGTGGATTTATGTGGGCCAATTTACAAATTTAAACCCCGGGCCTGCTTTTTCTTATTTTCTGCTGATGCTTCACCAAATACTCTTTTTAACTTCTTTCTCCTTTATTTTCTCAATAACTCGTTTTTCTTGCTTCTTTCTTCTGTCTTCTTTTACTATAAAGTTATCATTCTCCATGCACCAGCACAACGCTATATATATGTATGTATATTAGTTTTTTTACCATATATATATAGAGAGAGAGAAAGAAAGAAAATTATATATGGAAAATCATGTAAAAACGAAATGCTGTTCGAGGGGGCACTGGAAACCTTCGGAAGATGAAAAGCTTAAAGAACTTGTCGATTATTACGGCCCGCAGAATTGGAACCTCATAGCCGAAAAACTCCAAGGAAGATCAGGTATTATTATATACATATTCAATGTATTTTACAACAATATTTTGTGTTGCCTGAATACCAACAGAAATCGAGGCTTCACCAATTGAAACTGTTTTATTTTTCTTGTAGTTTTTATTATTATTAGTAGAAGTACTTTTTTTTTTTTTAAATCATAATTTGGTTTCTTTGAAAAAGGTAAAAGTTGTAGGTTGAGATGGTACAATCAATTGGACCCAAAGATTAACAAAAAGGCTTTTAGTGAAGAAGAAGAGGAGAGATTAATGGAGGCACATTGTGTTTACGGCAACAAATGGGCTTTGATTTCAAGGCTTTTTCCGGGCCGGACAGACAATGCAGTGAAGAACCATTGGCATGTTCTAATGGCTAGAAAATATAGAGAGCAATCCAAATTCTACACAAAAAGAAAATGCACTCATCATCATCATATGGAGGATAATAATGTTGCACATTTTGCTAATCAATTTGGAAAGGAGGTTTCTGGGTCGGGTTATGGCTACCCGATTCGTGATGATTCGGGGATCAATTTCTTTACCGGTTAGTTAATTAATTAAGTTTATTTGTATTAAATTGCCTGCATTATTTTTCAATCTTTAGTTATCTTAGTTTTTTTCGAATCTTTGTTTAGAGTATATGATATCAAATATATTGTGTATATGTTTATGTGCTGCAACATACCAAAACTATTGACTTCACGATCTCACACTCACATCTATTGGTATGCAAGAATTGAATTTAATTGAATAAATTTTTATCCGTTTACATATTTACCAGATAATCATCAACCATATTGATCTTTATATCAACATGTGATTGATTTAGTACAAAATACTAGTTCATCGAAAATTACGAACCCATGTTAGAATTCCTGTTGGGAGAGGTTCTCACTTAATGTGTTCGACGGGCCTCGAAAGAGATTAAACCATTGAGAAACCAAAAAAAAAAATTGTCTTTTATAACTTCTTTTATTTTAGGTGTCCAAATGCATATAATATATGTAAAATGGTCCTACCCATTGCAAATTATCCATTCACTATGTTTTATAGCTATTTATGTTTATTTTGCATTATATGAAATGTACGTCAAGCATTTTAAGCAAATTGAAATCTCAAAATTTAATTAAATATTTGCACACGCATTGTTCTGACTTTGAGAATGATGTATATGTACAATAAGTAGTATATTTTTTTGGCTCGCATGCAGGCTGTAAGGAGAGCAGAGAAATAGATGGTTTTGCAAGAAATTCGTACGACCCAGCTTATAATAATTATAATAATATTAATATTGGATCATTTATTGGACCATCGCCATCTCCTTTGGAGGAAAATAGTCTATTTCAGGAGGCCACTGCTGCACCTACTTTTATAGATTTTCTCGGAGTTGGGCCCACATGATTCAAGGACAATTAGTTGGTAAGTGGATTTCGAGATAATAGATCTATGGAAAATTAGTTCTCGGAGTTATTGTAGGTAATTATGCCATGATCATTTACATTTATTTAATAATAAAATGCATCATCTTTTCCAATCTATCATTAATTAATTTGTAACCATCCTTGCAAATTAACTTTATGCATGCAAGAAATTAATTAACATGTGATTGACTTAAATGAAAAAAATTAAACATCAAATTTGACACTATGGGGTTTCCTTGCAATATATAAATTTCGCAAATTAAGAGTTGTTAAAAGGAACTCTTCATTCTCGTGAAAATGAGTCTTTTTCAAAGTGACAATTTTTCTAGTGGCTTTCTCCCATGCTCTATTCCTTACACCCCAATTCCGACTTTTTTTCTTCTGTTTTCTTTTGTTATCTTCTAACCTACCCACATGATCATTAAGTTAGAGTGAATATCAACGAGAGTTTAATATTTCGCGTGGGAGAGGGGGTGATTTGGCTACGTTAAAAAAAACTCCAATTCAGACTGAAATAAGATTAAATTGTAAAATTAACTTAGTTATTAAACTTAATTGTCAACCTGAAATTTTTGCCAATGAACATTAGTTACGAGATCATTTTTGCCATTTTCCCAGAACTTTTAGATAGAATCAATTACAAGATTTTTTTTTAGAGATACAAAGTATATCATTACATAAATATAGTCAAATCATAAATCTATTCGAATACAAATCAAATTATAAATAAAATTACTATATACCAACCAACCAATTAGTATTAAATTAAAATAAAATCCACATGCAAGTGTAAGTTCATATTGAATTAGAATTAACAAATCTAGATATACATTGAATGGTCACTTTCTTACAAATGTTATGTTATAAGTCAATCTTATGCATTTGTCTTATATGTTAATATAGATAATTAAGGCATAAACATAGAACCATGATCAACTAAACAAAGATAATTACATTCTCAAATATCCGCCCTTCGTGAAAAACTTATGGGTCGGAATAATTCAGACTCAGATCTACTTATATTCTGATACGTTCTGACGCTTTTCCGTGAGTACTTTTGCTATACAATGGAGCCAAATTAAAGTACCATTTGGACCACTTGAGTTGTTTCCTTATTTCATGGAACTTTAATCTCCAAAATAAATAAGATTATATTAAATTAAATTAAAAAAAAAATATGAAGTCTTTATAGCATTAATTTAGTAACAAAACTATTTATATGAAACTGAAAAAAAATTGAGGGAAAAACACTTTTGATATCAAAATTTAGTCCAGAAAACACATTTGGTATCAAACTTTTCGTAAAAACACATTTGATACCATGATTCACACCCTCTTGACACATTTAGTTTTGTCATCAATTTTCGGATGGAATGCATCACATGCCGCTCACGTGTCCGTTAAGTTGACGATGGGAGGGAAAACATGCACGAGTTTTAAAGACCCACCATTGTTAACTTAACGGGCACATGCTGAATTTTGTCCGAAAATTGATCAGAAAAACTAAATGTGTCAAGAGGATGTGAATAATGGAATGAAATATATTTTTTCGAGAAGTTTAGTATCAAATGTGTTTTGTCAACTAAACTTTGATATTAAAAATGTTTTTCCCTCAAAAAATTTAGAATATTGATCAATTTTAATGTCAATGTACAATATATTACGTGACTTTGTCTCACATTAGTAGAATGATATACTAGTTTGATGTTGTTTATAAATTTAGACTCTTCCATTTTAATAGCTAGTTTTTTGGGTAGGATTATCTCAAAATCAACATTAACCCGAAAACTGTACTCAAGTGAACAAAAACTATATAATTACATGACCTATGTTACACTTACAATTTATATGTTTTGGCCTGGTGTGTACCTTGTGGAATTCTTGTATTATAACTAGGATAAATATGTAAATTAAAGCGCATTTAATTCATTGTCGCCAAATCGCTGGAGGCCGTACACTCGTGTAATATATGATCAATTTGTATACACAGGTTAACCATCGCCAACTGTTCGATAAAATGCATAAGAAGAACTATGCGGATTTTGAATTCTGCTCCTAGATCAGTCATTTGAAGAAACAGCACTGAAACAATGTCTGTTGAAAGTGTACTGCCAAATGATTAGACATTCCCAGCAGTGCTTTTGAACCCGATTCTGTAGTTATGTAGTATGTTCACATGCTGAATTTTATCCGAAAATTGATCAGGAAAACTAAATGTGTCAAGAGGATGTTATTTTTATTTCGATCTCCGACGGATTATTCTCCTTGGAAATTGCATAATTGTTTTTTAGTTTTTTATGTAATGTCCAACGGATTCGTGCTTCCGTCGAAAAGTTTGTCGGAAAATTCCGATAGATTGTTACCTGTTGGAATATGTTGTTTTTCTAGTTGCGTTATATACGTGAAAAACTTGAAAGAAAATAAGATATATCAATGATTCAAGAATTAATTGACGTGACCATGATGAGCACCAAAAAGAAGTCATAAATGTGGAAGACTTGAAAGAAAATAAGACACGTCAATGATTCAAGAATTAATTGAAGACAAGTTATTGGGTCATGAAGTTACACTTACTCATCAAAATTAAAAAGATTTAGGCCAAGAATTAATTTACTTACTCATCGTTCACGAACGTATCATGAAGGCGTTTATTCATCGACTTATTAGACGATTCAATCAACATCGTTTGTGGCGTCCTCATGAACTTATCAAGTTGTGGCGTTAATCCATTGATTTATCAAACGGTCCATCCATCATCGTTTGTGACATCTTCATTATACCAAGGTTCTTGTTTTTTTAAACAATCGGTCGAGGTTTTCATCTAAACCTGGTTGTACAACAATCCTTGGAGTCCTTATAATGTGGGTAGGGGTGTAAATGAGACGAATAGTATCGCACGACACACTGTTCAAGCTTGGTTTGAATTTTATCAAGCTTGAGATTTTATGTTTGAGATTGGTTTGATTGTTTAATGAACCGAGAACAAACGAGTATTGATTAGCTTCATATTTTTCCATGTATTTTGTCCCATTTCAGCTTATCTAGTCGAGCTCGAGCCGAGCTTCAAAAGTTATAAACGAAAAATGATGTTCAAGATTGTTTGATTTGTGTGATGAACCGAGCTAAAATGATATTTATTGAACGAGTTTGAGTCGAGTATCAAGTAGTTTGGTTTGATTTTCAGCACTAAATGCGGGTCTCGTTATTCTTGGCAAGGTTCATATCATCACACGGCTTTTGGATTTCGTTTGGGATGTTAGCTAGGTTTTGAAAATTTGAGATGTAATCAATTATATTACATGGTTTGAAATAAAATATTATCTTATGTAGGTTTAGTATGGTGTAGTTTTTAGTGGTTTGAGATGTTTGGACCTTGGTTTGTGCCGTATCTAACATGAGACTAAATACATATCGATTTTGTCCAGTCTCGTTGGACTGAGACCTGAGCCAAAACCAATCCATACGGACCCGCCCTTGTAGTTAAGTTAGAATTTCTTATGGCTCGAAGCAGCTCAAACAACATAGCTTTCTTATCTAATTTGGTGCTTAGATATTTTAACCTCATTGGATATGCAAAGTGAAGATTAAATTCTTGCACATATTATAGCTGTAAAAGCTGCAAATTGGTGACAATCATAAATTAAGATGTATTTGTTCATGATCTAATGAAAATAAACTTTATACATATGAACACCATTAGCATAAAGGCCCTACAGAGTTAGTCCTCCAAAATAAAATTAAAAAATGCCTACGATTTCAAAGGGGAAGATGCAAGATACTCCTCTGTGTTATGTTAAATCTACAAGAAACTACCATGTGAAATATTTATTGTGCCAAACTTCCTTGTGTTTTCAAAAACCCTGCAAAAAAACCCAATTTGTAAAAAATAGTTCGTTTTGGATCGACATATTTCAAGAAACCATTTTTGAAATACTTCAAGTTGGTCCCTACAACTTCACATAAAATATTTTTAAAATTATTTCTTGAAATATGTCGATATAAAACGACCTATTTTTTTACAAATTGGGTGTTTTTTGCAAGGTTTTTGAAAATACAAGGAAGTTTGCGCAATAAAAAATTTACAGAGTAGTTTCTTGCAGGTCATAACACACGGGAGTATTTTGCATTTACCCCGATATCAAAAGATAAGTTTCTCTCAACAAGAGCTAGTCTCCATGATTTTTACAAATTCATCAAAATCTATCCTTCCATCATCATTTTCGTCGAACACCCCAATCATTCTCCTGCAGTTCTCTTTCTCCGATCCTTCTTTGAACCCCAGAGCACATAAAACATTTTGCAACTCCCCTGCATCAATAAACCCATCTCCATTTTTGTCAAATACATCAAAAGCTTCTTTCACTTCATTCAAAGTAGGATTTTTTTCTTCAAAAAGGTTGAAAAGTTGATCAAAATCCAATCTTGCTGGAAGCTTTTCTTCTTGAGAATTGTTTGACATCCCTAAGCTTCTCAAAACCAATTCCATCTCTCCTCTGCACACACTTTGATCAATTCTCTTTTCTTGATTGGTTGATGAACTGAAATCTTCATTCTTTGTTGCAGCTTGGTTTAATTGAGACTGGATTGAAGACTTAATTCCCAAGAAAAAATTGTATATCGTTTTCCTGTCGATGAATATGAGGAGCAAAAGGGATTCAATTAATCCGACAATCAGAAATGTTAGTTGAATATTATTCAAATTCATCGATATGTTCTCGACTGGAAATTGAATCAGATTGTTGGCGGACATGGCTTGTTTATTCTCTTGTTGTTTGAGAAAAATATTTTCAGATGCAGGTAATTGACAATTGATGAGGACTTAAGTTGTTGGAGATGATTTGAAGAGTTTAATTAGAGGTGGGGATGTATATATAGAGAAGGAGACGTATGTTGAAGGGTGATTGAAAGTTTTAGGAAATTTGGTTTGCTTAGGAAGTTGCTTGTGAGGTGCTTGTAATTAAGTCATACTGGAGAAGGTGGAAAGAACATAGAATAGAATTAGTCACTGTATTTAGTCTTGACGAGGAAAATTCTTATGTGATGGTCACATAGTGGGTGAGAAATTATTTTATTAATCTATCATGGATCAAAATTTTGTTTCGAGTAAATATTTAAAACTTTTCGAGAATTTCTTGGAAACGTTGCGGAAACACTAGGAAAAGTTGTAAACAAAGTTGCTAAATTAAGAAAAATAACAGAGTTTAAGGCAATAAAATAATTTTGGAATTACACCTTATTTTCGTACCCTTGATTAAAAAATGGAGATTAAAAAATGGAGAATTTTCAAAAATGACGGAAAATATGGAAATTTTGATCCATGGTATCCATTGCGTCTAGTTATCAAATAAACATGGTGCAACAGACCAGTGATATGAGAGTAAAAGTACACATAACTTCGTGTTTGATATTATTGGTCTGATGTATCATGTGTCTTTAACGTGGTGCAACATATGTATGAAATAATTTCTCTTAATGAAGGTACAATTTTCTTGAACTAGTGAGGCTTCGAGATCTCACCGCAACCATGTATTGTCACAAAAAATCGAATTAAAACACTACGTCATATGTAGCTGTTGCACGAAATAATCTCTCGTTTCTATAGAATAAGTCATTTTGTTTATGTCTATATGAATAATTTAGGTACGTGAGAATTAAGATTTGAGAGGGAACTTTTAGGAAGTTTCTCCCCTCCTCCTGGCTTGTAGGAGTCTATATATTGTATATTTGACAAATTTGGGGCCTGATTTTCTTGTCTTTTCTTTGCTTAGTAATAATATTATACTTTTAGTGGAAATTTGGAATTGATTAATGAATGTTCCGTTCTCATTGGCTAATTGACTTTTGTGAGAAAATTAGTGCTTTGCAATTTCGTGGAAAATAGAAGAAGATTTCTGGGCAGACTCCTACTTTGCCAAAATAAAAGTAGACGGGAGTTAAAAATTTACTTTTACGTTCCTCGTGGCATTGAATTTCCTTGTTGGAAACTGTGTAGGAATTTTCTGGCTGTGACTTTTAAACAATTATTCACTTGGGATGCGTTCGGTTTGGCAGGTTGTAATTGGGCACAATTAGTAATTTGACCCAATTATATAGTTGGGTTTGTAATACAATATCTTGTTTGGCGGATAATAATCTGGTGAATTTTAATTTGGCTCATAAATTAATATCATGTTTGGTTGGGCAAATTAATGAGCAAACGTGGAAATTGGCGAAAATACCCTCGAATCCAGTTGTAATGAAGAGGCCATTTTGACCGTTCATCTTGTTTAAATCTAGTCCCTTTAAACACAAGAGGGTGTTTTTGCATTTTTTTCAATAATAACAACATAAGAGGGGTTTTTGTACAAAAAGGCCCAAAGACTTAAGGGTTTTTTTCGCATTTTTTTCAATAATAACAACTGGGTTTTTTTTGTACAAAAAGGCCTAAACATAGAAAAGTGTTTTTTGCATGTTTTTCAATAAAAACCTAGTGCCACAAATTACCAACAATCAAATCATACAATTTAGGGGCATAGTAATAATTAGTACAACCCAAATATCAATTGCGAAAATCTATGTCTTTGGCACAAAATTAGAGCACTATATGTGTTAATAAAATACACCCAAAGACATTAAAATCAACCAATATTTCAAAACACTTGAAAATAAGTCCCAAACTAGTTAGCACCAAACCATAATCCAATCCGTATCCAGTCAAAAATACTAGTACATGCAAACATCAACATTTGAAAATCAAAGTTCATTATACTTCAAATACTTCAAGTACAACCATACACCCCAAGTTACCACTTGTTCCAAAGTCTTTGTCAAGGCATACACCCCAAATTCTTCTCCTTCTTAATTTTCTCTTGTTTGATTTTCTTTGTCAACCTCGTCTTCTTAGGTCCAACGGTATCAAATTCCAAGTTATATGGACCATGCGTCAAAGAAAAACTCCGCCCCATTGGATGAATCAGTATTGAAATCCACGTAAGGGCTACTATACAACACATCATTATTGTTTACATCACTCATCACCTCTTTTCCTTTGGGACCTCTACTGCTTGCAAATACAAGCAACATCTAGTGCTTGCAAAGACCACAAACATCTCATAATTCATCCTAAAAAGTATACTTCTACACATCCACAACATCTAAAATGTGTATTAGTTTGACACCAAAACCCAAATAGTAAATAAGTAGTTGCACTAACCCCCTGCATAATTTTGAAAATTTTCAAACCCCCTATTGTTATTATGAAAACTAGCAATAACAACCCTGCATAAATTTGCAAACTATCAAGAACCCCAGTCATAAATTTGTGAATTTACAAATGCCACAATATGTTATTCTAAAAAGTATAAGTAACCCCCTGCCTATAATTCATCCAAAGAAGTATACATATACACATACACAACATCTAAACCATATATTACTTTCCTATCAAAACCAAACCCCTCTTCCTATAATGATGTGTTTTGCAAGAATCAGAGTGCAAAAGTATTTTCAATACCCAAAAATCAACAACAATAGATGACCCAAAAACTCCCTTCACAGAGAGGAAAAACCAAAACTCTAATAGATGATCCAATAGCTGTAGTAATGCTTATTGTTAGAAAACATCATAAAACTATCAATACTCTAATACAATGTTTCTAATTAAGGTTGCACATCAGGAAAAGAAGCCAAAAAAGATATTGATGCCCTTCTCATAAGTACAAACAATGGAAAAGCTCAAGACTTTTATCTCCGCCTCCTAGTTATAACTGCACTTTGCAATGAAAAACACCCCCTTTTTAATTAAAAAATGTGCTTTTGCGATGCAAATTGGTTCCTTAAATACATATATCATTCATTTGATTTTTTAGAGTCAGTAATATAAGGAAAGTCTGGGCACATATTCATATTCACATTAACAAGGTATTCAATCTTCAAGCGAGTGGCCAGAAGGGAAAGGACAAAAAGAAAAGCATATGTGCAAGATACATGTTATTAGATGAAGGTTTATCCGATATTACAACCTGTTAGTTTTATTGTTAAATGGAAATTAAGCACTTCAAAAGGAAAATCAAAATAAGTGAATATACCTGATGAAAACCTTCGGAACCCGTAGTAATGGAGGTATGGCAGTAACAATGGAGCCTAGTGGTTCAACTTCAAATCTGAAAAAAAAAATGGATAATCAGTTGAAATTTAACATGGGAGAAACAAAATTGGGTAAGCATTTTCATTTTCGTCAATTAGGGTTCGTCAAGGGAAAATGGAATTGAAGACACCACAAGGGATTGTTGAGGAAAAAAAAGGGGAAGTAATGTTTGTCATTATAAAATGTGGAAGGTTTTCTTGTAATTTGTACAACATTGAAGGGTAAATGGGTCACAAAATTTTTAGTTTGGACCAATAATTCTAATTGGAGGGGGGATGGTCCAATTAAGTGGTATGGCCCACAAATTTGACAGATTAAGCCGGGCAACCCGTGATTTAGTCGGCCCAACGCCCACTATTAATTTATTGTGGGCTAATTGGAGGCTTATTGAGGGCTTGTTTGGGCAACCGAACGTACCCTTAATTTAGTACTACTCTCTTCTACGATATTTTTTCTTGGTTGGGCCGGAAATAATTGAAGAATGTACATAATTTGGTTAAATTGTGGAAAATTAAAAAAAAAATGGAAATATTTGATTATTGAACCGAGTACAAGAATTTAGGTTCACTTTTCAGTTTTTTACAAGTTTGCAAGAGGCCTGTTTATTTGGTGTTTGGGAAAGTAGTTCGAGAAAGTAGTAGAGGTTTGTGAAATAATTTCGATTTGCGTAATGTTATTTGTTTGGGTTTTGAGGGAGTGGTTTGAGAAATAAAGTAGGTGTAGTTTTTTTTGGAAGAGTTAGGTTGTAGGTGTAAGACTTTATGTCAAATCATTTTTGTTTGGTGATATAAATTGTGTAAGAGATATGTTGCTTTATGTCAAATCAGAGTAGAGTTTGTATATGTTTTGTTTAGAGAAGAGATAATAAAATGGGTACATTACGAATACCCCCCTCAGGTAAGCCTTAATTACAAAAATCACCCTCACGTATTGGATATTACAAAAATCCCCCTCAGGTTTGTCACCTTCTTACAATTAACCCCTTGCCCATAAAATATTCCAATTTTGCCTTTGGATGTTATTGTTTGTAATGTCTTATAAATGTTAAAACTTGGGATCTAATTATTATATCTTTTTAATTAGAAAAGAGATAATTATATATTTACTACCAGAATAATTGATAAAATTTATAATTGTCCATAAGTTTTAATAAATATTGCAAAAGAAAAGGTATTTATATATTTATTAGCAATTTAAATTGTAAAATATTAAATTAAATGGAATTTTAATAATATATTTTATAAATATGAATTGTTTACACATTAGTTAAATGAATTTATTTTTTAAATTAGTAAATTTAATAAATTATATTGTATTATAAATAAGATATTTTAATTTATTAAAGTTTATATTGTATTATAAATTGAAATATTTATTGAAATTTATGCGAAATTATAAATTATATCAATTATTTTGGTGGTAAATATATGATTATTATTTTTATATTTACAAGATAAAACAATTAACACCCAATTTTTAAAATTTATAACATATTATAAACATTACAAATAACTTCCAAGGGCAAAATTGAAACATTTTAGGGACAAGGGGTTAATTGTAAGAATGTGACAAACCTAAGGGGGATTTTTGTAATACCCAATACGTGAGAGGGATTTTTGTAATTAGGCCTTACCTGAGGGGGGTATTCGTAATTTACCCTAATAAAATTGATGTTTGTTTGACTTTTTAGAGAGTAGTTTGAGAAAATTAAGATATAAAAATTTTATTTAAGAAAATATAAAACATTTTTGTTTGGCATTTTCCAAACACGAATTTTTTTTCGGAAACGCCAAACAAACAGGCCTTTTGATTTTCGATTCAACTTTTTGGACTGTCATGATCGAAATGAACCAAATTTATTTTGATTTAGTTATTGTATTTTTATTTCACAAATTTATAATCCTTAGCTTCTAAATTATTAATGACTAAACAATTTGATTAACTAGTAATTGATGTTTATATTTTTTTTACTGATAATAATTTTGTGTATGCTAAATGATTTTATTTTATTTTTGTTACAACATTCGGCTGAACAAAAACTAATAATTTTTGGTTGACAACGAAAACCCAAAGCAGAACATGATCTGACCCGTTTTGAAAAAGGAATTGGGCTAGGGTTCAGCATCCCTGAACTTTATATATAAAAGAAAAATGACGTGAGGGCTTTATGGAGATTGAAGAGGTGAGAATTCTCCAATTTTTCTTGCTTCAATTTTCTCTAAGTCTCTTATCTAACAAGCTTTAATTTCTTAATTGCTCTTTTTCTTTTCAGACAGATTTTTAGATTATAATATTTACAAAAAGAAGCAGATTTATTTTCAAACAAATCAAGGTAATGTACATGTTCTTCTATTCTAGTTTATCATCTGTGTTTGACCAAAAAATAGCATATGGGTTTTGCTAGTCGTTGATTGAAGTTTTTAAAATAGATTTAATATTTTCATAATATTAAATATAAATTACTATAACAAAGGAAGTCAAAATTGGGACAGACGGAATAATAGTTTAATATAAATAATAATAATAATAATCAATTCCAAAGAAGTATTGGGCATATTGGTACTGATCGATCGAACAAAAATTCAAATGAATTAGACCAGGGCTGTCAATGGGTCGGATTTCGATCGGATCAGGCTCGTCCAGATCCGATTTTATTTATATCGAATTGGATCCTGACGGATTCAGATGTTGTTTGGATTGTGCTCGGATCTAGATTTTAGAATCCAATGAATCTCGATCGGATTTGTCCGGATATCGGATCTTTTTTTGATCCAATAAAATTTTATTTAAAAAATTATATTAATGTTTTTTCCTAAATCAAGTTTATTAACTTTACAATTTTATTTAATTTTAGCTCACATGTTCAAACATCCTTTACTAATATTCATATGTTTAGATGAAAATATTGGTTTAAATAAATTTATAAATGAGTTATAAATTACTATCTTCTTAAGTTGACAGTTAAATATTATTAATAGTAGTTATTTTTATAAAATATCATATATTTATCATTCTTTTTATTTTTTATCGGATTATCGGATACGGATTTTTCGGATTGGATCAACCTAAATCCATATTCACTCCATGTGTTTTGGATTACCTGATCTTTATAACCAAATCAGGTCCATCTAATCTCTAATCGAACAATTATCCTAACAAATCGTATCGAATTCGGACGAATCCAGATTGAAATCCGCCCCATTGACAGCCCTAAATTGGACCAAATACAAATAAATCTGTCACATTAACAAACCCTATAAAAATTGTCACATGGACTGGCCCAAACTGAACTAGTTATGCTTTTGGTGGGCTCAAAAATGAAAAGAGTCACAAAACGAGTTGTGAATTATAATTTTCTTCTTCTTCATCCCGTAAATAACAGAAAGCGGTGACAATTGAGATGAACCCTAATCTGACGGCGGTTGCGGCGGCGCAGCTTCAAGAGGGGATTAACTTGGTTCTTAATCGATGGGCTGCGCTTCTTATGGCCGTCGAGAACCAGTGGGGCGGCCGTGAATCTTTGCAGAAATCTCAGCAGCTAGCTGACCTTCTTTTTCATCGCCTTACCCAGTCCAGAGGTATCGTCATGTTATTTTTCTCACTCAGTTATTTCTACGAACACTTTGTGGAACAATTGTTAATTTTGTTATTGAAGTTGCAAGTTTAATTGACTCTTTACTTCAGGAATTCGGGCCCTAGGTGTAGTCTGTACAATAGCTTTGATTTTCTGTATTAAGAATTTTAGTGTTTCAAATAATCGATGGTAACTATGATGAAGGTAAACAATTAAAGCAAAAACCTCTTTTGTTTCTGATTTAGGGATTTAAAACTTAAAGGAGCAGGAACTCATTATTGTCAATGTTAAACAAGATTCTGTCTGAATGTGCCTCTAATCGAGAGAAGGAGCGGTGTATAATAATTTACTATAATAGAAAAATTCTTGGTTTTCTTGTTGGCACCAATGAATTTGATGTTTTGTTTCTTACATTTGGTGCTACAGAAGAAGTGTACATGGATGATTTAGAGGATATGCTTGATGAATTCATGCTTACTCTCAATACTGAAATAGATGATGGCAGCATTGAGGAGGTATGTCCTTGTAGCTATCAACATATATTCATTTGCATGTTTGCATATTCCACCCTTTAATACATTTACAACTCAAATTAGTTCGTGAATGATCTCAATAAACTTCTAAAACTATTGCAAATAACCTACTTATATGGATTTAATTACACTCCAAGACAGAAAAATTCCTGTTCAGGTTCACAAATTGGCTCTCATTTCAAGGAGTAGAAGCTTTCTTGTCTTCTACATATCCTAGAACAATTAGGCATGATTGCAAAAATAAAAGTCTAGTTCATGACATTTTGACCTATTATAAGTCTAAAGTGGTAATTGGCGGGTTGGGTCTGGGGTTAATAATGGTTCATCTCCGGTGAGGAAAAAAATTGGGTGGATCAAAGAAGGTCGAGCATGTGAACCCGATGCCCTTTTTTACACATATTGCTATCAATGTACTTTGATCAATTAGTCATTAGAAAAAATGATCCAAAGTTGACAGTTTTCAGTTGTTTACATACTACAAGTAAATTTAGTTTATGCATAATGATCTAACTTGTATATAACAAAAATATAATAAATAAGTATACATTCATGTCTTTCAGATTCAGATATACTTGAGGCCTAATATGTGATTAAAATTTACATAAATTTAGAGAAAAATAAAATAACATTTCAGGTTGGGTTGGGCTAAGTTGGTGAGATTGAGAAAAATGCGTAAATATCCTGGGTGGGCCGATCCGTTGAATGATAAGTAGTTTACCTTATTGGGTGTCTTTTAGTTTACTTGATCATTCTTTTTTACCCAGTTAAGCCCATTATTCATCCGCACAAATTTTAACTATACATAATCTCAACCCAACCCAACAAAATTTTTATGGTTGGGTCGCCTAGTCATGCCGGGCCATGGGTCAAGACCCATATTTCCGCCCATAGAACTACCTCTCACATTTGAATAACCCTCCTCAACCCCCTCCGCCCAACCAAATTAAAATGGAAAATAAGAAGATAGAAGAAACTGACAAAAACTTTAAAAAAAAAAAGGAAGACAATGCAAGACTCAGAAGAGATAATTTATGATTGTTATATTGAGTGCTGTCAAGAGGCACATTACAGAGTTACCAATATGATTAAGCTTAAGGTTTTCATTTATAAACATTAATTAGGTGTAGCCACTTATCTTGTCTCTTTACTGCCTGAAGAAACTTGAGAATTTCAAGTTAGAGTATAGTAGTTATCTTAGAGGAGCATAGTTAAGCTGTTGGAATTCATCATCCTGACCTTGCACTACAATGTGATAGGCTGATGCCCTTCTATTTGACAGCTTTCCTTTTTGTACTATTTAGCTGATCTTCAGTAAAATTAGCAATATCTACTTTTGCACATGGTTTTGGTGCACGATCAACACTTGCAATATAGCCATAATGCCATATCATAATAAACTAAGAACAAAAATAGCTTAAAAATCAGCAACACTGGCATCTCCCATGTACCATGTTTATCACCTAGTCAGGGAAAATCTCCTAAGGTTTGTTACACTCACACTGTCATTTTGAAGATAGATAAGGAAAATGTACACTTACTGGTTAATTATAATAGCTAAAATGTTCTCTATTTAGTGCAGTCTTGCTTCTTTTGCAATTAATGTGTATTATTTGTCATCTTCTTTCAGATTGCAGAAAAGTTGATGTTTATGCGTGAAGAATGTTTAGAAGGGAACTTTAACTCAATTAATAAGTTGAGGGAAACAAATGCCCGGAGCGTCTCTTACGTTAGACAGGTAAAGAATTACCCTCTTGTGGATGAATTTTGCAATGTTTTTGGACATTACTTTTCCTTGTCATTAATTACTCAATTTGATGGTTGTCTGTTTCTATCCGTGATAGCCTGGAACTAATGATGAGGAAGACAGTGAAGATGATGAGGAAGACAGTGAAGATGATGATGACGATTTGAAAGAAAATAACTCGTCGGAAATGGAAGTTGATGCATCAGAATACCAACCAAGTCTCGATCAAAAGGACACAATGACTGATGAGCCTAGCAGCATCGTTAAAGAAGTACAGGAAGATGAATGGACTGTAGTATCATCAAGGCGTAATAGAGATAAAAGGAATTGAAAGTGTTCTAGTGTGGATGTTGGTCGAAAGTTTTGAATCTGTCTGTTGGGTGTATTATCCATAACTATAAGCCCTATGTGCTAATGAGATTTTGTTTAAGTTATTATGAAAGTTAGGCCTAAGTAGGAGGTTATTGGAACTAGTTTTACTAGATATATGTGTGGATATTTATCTAATTTCATTTATCTATCTATTTTGATGTGGACTTGATTATTCTTTATAATGAATGTTATTAAGATCTTTATATTATAATGATAAGTACTGAGTTGGGGAGATATTATTTTGTGTAGTGGCTGCATATGAAGATTATATAATTGAACATGACTACTAAAACTTAGGAATTTTATTTTGGTCTATAAGACATTTCACAATTGAACAACATTTAGAACTTTCTGGACTAAAATTTTAAAATTTTGTTTTCCTAAAATGTTTCGGTCCATTAAATACTAATAAAAAATTCAAGAAAATTTTCGAGATTTTTTGGAAACATTTAAAAAACTTGTGAATCAAAGATCAGGGAGTTACTCTATACTTTCATTTAGACAAACTCAAAGGCAAACGTATTTTGATGTTTTTGTTGAAAATCTATCGAAATTTTGATAAATGTTTTTAATAAAATTTAGACTTTAGTTGCATACTTACATTAGTTTCCATCTCAAATTTATGTAATATTCCCACTCGTGGCTTTCTTGGGCGAGCGCTAGACATGATTTTTGCAACAAATTACAAAAGAAAACATAAAAAATAATCAACTTCCTAAAACACAATTGTAGTTACTTTAATCAACTTTATTTTATTTCTTGTAGATAGGCACGATCAGATTCCAATATTTCTTTTTCCTGCATATATCTCAACTACAAACCAAAGTGCCTATCTTTGTAGAAATAATAAACAGTACTGATTGTAGAAGAAAAACATTTTCATTTCACATAACATAAAGTAATACAATTAATAAACCTTCTCAAGAGGTAAAAAATACATAAAATTCTTTAAATAAATTAAAATCCTAAACCAGGTGATGGAAGAGGAGGGGGAGAAGTAGAAGGAAAAAGATAACCAGATCTAACATTAGTGTTTGGCTCTGCATATGCATAATCCAATTCCATCATCTCTCTTGATTTTCCCTATAATTAATAATAAAAAAAATAAAATCATAATGCTAAACATATAAAAGAAAGAAAATTAGAATACTATGAATGTTAATAAATAAATGAAATTAAAATAAACCTGCTCGGTGTCACTAATTGCATTTTCTTCATGTAATTTTCCAGAAGAATGCACCATTTTCCTTCCAAATCCTAAAACCCAACAATTAAATAGTGCAAGTTAATATATGGAAATAGACAAAATAAATGAAGAATTATGAAACAATATTAATATTTACCGGTGGAGAATAGAAGCATGAGGATAAATAAAAGAAGAACCATACTAAAACATGACCGACCCATTATTATTTTCTTTTTCTAAAGAATTAATGGCAAGCTCTTAAAGTTATGATAACAATAACAATGATAGAGACGGTGGATTTGTGGACTCTCCTAGGATCTATATATAGGGCTTTAATCCCATTTTAATATGGAGCTAAATGCAAACATACACCCTGTGCTTTGTCTAATTGATTAAAACCCCCATGTGTTCTTTTCCATTAGCTAAAAATCCCCATTTGGTAAGTCAAAAAAGGAGGTTATTTTCAAAATTTTAAGTAAACAAGGGGGGTTATTGTCAATTTACAAAACTAACAGGCGGATTTTTGTTAAAAAATAATGAATTTGGGTGTTTTTGCATTTTATGGTAGGGACGTCATTATCATTTTTCCTGCAAAATATTAACTCTGGCTTGGGAGGGGGTTATTTGCTAATGACAAAGCACAAAGGGTGAAGTGTTTTTGCATTTCATCTCTTTTAATCTCAATCCGTCCAATTAATTAGGATTTTTATCCGATCAAAAAGTTAATTGATATGATTCAATAGATCTGGTTCAATTGAAAAATCAATAATCTGGAATAACTGGAGCGGACATGAATATAGATTATTGGATTTTTTAATAAAGAACAACTAAAACTACATTACTCCAAGCACAATTATTGGATCTCATGCTTATATATTGCACACGCCCTATGAAACTTGGGATGAATCACTATTCATTACACACCACAGCACAAGCATAAGAATATAGATATATATAAAGAGAGTTGACTTTCTCCAAACCCCAACAATTTTGCTGTACATTTGCATTTGAAGAGGAAGCTTCACATTGACTTTTGTATATATAAAAAGAATTAAAGTTAAAGCCTAAATTACTATATAATCATGTGAGGCATAAATCCCAATATCTCACCACTCCCCAAGAATACATGTTAATGAAACAGAGTTTTAACTATATATAATATAAAATTATTTGACAATCAAACCAAAATGATACAAAGTTTCAAATTTGACAAAAAGATAAGTCCAAATTTGAATAGTGTTTTGTTCGAAACTGCTCGAGTCGTTGTCTAGCGGTAGAGGGCACGTAAAAGTGGTGTCGTATATAAGAGTAACTAAACCAACATATGAACTCTCCTTTTTCATGTCAGTTTCATTCAACAGGTAAAGAAAAAGCTGACATTTACAACATCATAACCACCAAGATTTGAACTACAAAATCAGATAGCAGCAAAAAATGATCTGATCAGAATCTGATTCAAAAGTTCAAACAGAAAAAAATAGCATTACAATGATCCATGAAATCTCCCAATTATTTTAAATGCTTATGGAATTATTACACAAACTCACTCTGTTCTACCTCTCACCATTCCAAATATATCATATATATGTACATGAACTATATAAACCCACAAAAATATCTATCTTCTAACAAAGAGCACCTATCTGCTCACTTGCTTCATAGAAGTCTAAAAGTTGCTTATATAGTCTAATTGTATCTCGAAAATCACTTACTTCGATATACCTTCAACTTTAACTGGTAATCGGTCAACTTAGGAGCTCTCATGGAAGCTTAATGACCTTGATAATGCAGCAGGATTTGCTTGTAATACTGTCGAGGTATCCTTAGCGTGTGCCTTGTCATCATCACCCTTCGACTGACTTTGAAACGCTTTGAAAAGGCCACCACCACCACCTCCACCAACACAATTAACTCTATCATTCTTTATACCCAATGTCTTCCAAATCGAACTCTTAGCAGCTTCTCCAGGGTCATCAATTCTCAACGTTTTCGGGATCCACAAACACTGCTCGGAATTACTCTCTTTTTGTGTCTTTTCCTCCCCATCTTCCCTCGAATGCTTACCAAGAGTCGGAGAGTTTGGACCCGAGCTTGTTGGTGTTGGAGGGATAACCCAAGGAACGTTCCAAGTGGCGGAGATCGCACAGCCCCAATAAGGTGGTGGTGGGCCCGTAGGATAAAACGGTAGCGGAAAGCTAGTCGAGCCATACGTAGGTGGAGGAAACGGGTAAGGCCACGGGGCACCGGGAAAAACGGGTAATTGTGGAGGAAACGGGTGACAATTTGGCATCGGGTGGGGCAAACCGGATTTGGCCCCCATCTCATCCTTTGAAATCGGACCCGTGACAGAAGACCCATTTGAGTGATCATCTCTGTTTTCTTCGGGCTGGTGGAACCCGTTTCTTGATAAGTTTCTACCTTTTTTGTCGGCAATGTTCAAAACCGATGCCATTGATTCACATAGTGGTGCATCCGAACTGAAAGTGAGGACTGTGCCATTAGGGTTCACTCGTGCACCCTGAAGAGCTTCGGGATTTACAGTAAGTTGACGGAATTGTGGAGCGATGTTCTTGTTCTTACGGCGACCGGCACCTACGGGAACATTCCTCATGGTACCGCCAGCTGTCCAGTATCTCTGGCAATTCTTGCAGAAGTGCCTAGGTTGGCTGACATTGTAATTGTTGAAGTAACAAAATTTTGTGTCCATGCTATTACAGCGAGGGCACGGAAGTATTTTATCGGGCTTCTTGAGGGTTTTGTCCAGTGAGTTACTTGACTCGTTCTGGTCTTCTTCACTCTTTGAGGATTTCATTGGCCCAACATCGCTATCGGTAGATAATGCCGCCTTTGAATCCTCGTTAATCGGTGGTGTGGAGTTGGATTCTTTTAGTTCCTCTGAAGTCAATGGTTGGGCTTGATTATTTTCTTTCCCATCGGTTTGTTTTGGACCTGATAGATTCTGCATTGGAAGAGATTTTCCATGAGTAATCAAGAACAAGGACAGTTACATTTTGAACAAGGAAAATCATATCTTAGGATTACGAGTCTATACATGGTAAGGATATTACGGCGACTACAGATCTATGTATAAAAACCATGTCATTGTGATTATATATCCTAATTACACTTTGACAACTCTTTCTTGACTAAATTCAGAAAAGCATTTTGCAGAACTCTTTCTATGCATATGTTGCAAGAATATAGCCAAAATGAAACTACCAG
This sequence comes from Penstemon davidsonii, assembly GCA_034814905.1. Taxonomy (NCBI): domain Eukaryota; kingdom Viridiplantae; phylum Streptophyta; class Magnoliopsida; order Lamiales; family Plantaginaceae; genus Penstemon; species Penstemon davidsonii. The sequence continues at coordinate 16,380,254 of JAYDYQ010002688.1, forward strand.
AAATACTCGTAATTCATAAGAAGATATAAAAGTCACATAAGTGATTAATCAAAAGAGATGTCCCATGAAAGGTTCACCTTTTAAACGAGCAATATAAAAAGTTCCCGAATGAAACTAAACATCATAAGAGGGCAAGTGCTTTAGTGATATAAGCAAATTTAGGCCGCAACCATAGAGAAGCTGAACGCAGTTTTTGAGTCGGTTCATATAAGAAGCAATATTCTTGATTGATGTCATATTACGAGATACTAGTTGGTTATAGAAGAATAAATCGTAATAACATCTCAGACGATTGAAAATCGATCGGGAATACTTAAGATCAAAATTCCCTTTTTAAAGATTCTTTAATGAGATACGCGAGCATGATCGTGAGTTTTTACTGAGGAAACAACAAACATCCTTAAATGTTTGGTTCGTGGATTTTAGTGATTAAAAAGCCAAGGAAATTGTTTTCTTAGCAATAAATGCTAGAACGTCGAGCTTCGTTTCTATCTCATTTCCATTTTCACAGTTATTTAACTCACTGAAATTCATGAACAAAACATAGCCTTTATAGTTGAAAGCAAAAACAAAACTCTACCTAATATACTCCTACAGAATCGATAAAATAATAACAAAGCTCAACAATTAGGCAGACACAAACAAAAACCAATTTACACGGTACTGAAAGAATAAACAGGCACATAGTTCTTTATGGTAGAATTAGAAGTCCAGATGTTAGAATCCATAAAACAAATAAAGCACATACCAAACTATCTAATAGTAGCCTCATTCGACCAAAACCCTAAATCTAGAGAACTAAGCCAATAAATCCCTAAAGTCTACTTTATTTTGCAAAGCAAGATCGACCCAATTGATTTTACACCATATAAACAAAAGGGTTCTCTTCAAAAATCAAAAAAGTAAATCATGTCAATTCATACCTTATCTGATTCTTGCTCCTCTGTATCTCCATTAAAATTGCTATCTTCAAGCATAGAATCAGATGAACAAGGAGGATCTTGATTTGAGGCATCTTCTCCAACAGCATCACAAGACTGAACTGAACCACCAGCTCCACCAGATTCAGCCGCCTCCGCCGCCGATACGGCAGAAATCTCCGGCAGTTCAATGGTTTTACCAAAAAGCTTTATCTTTGGATCTTTTACTTCAAACATTTTTCTTTTTAATCCAAACTTATGAGTAAATAGGATAATTAGAAAAACAAAAACAAAAACAAAAACAAGAAAAAGCAGAAACACGAAATAAACCCTGGGTGAAGTTCAGATTAGGAGATCTGATGAGCAAAGAAAAAGAAGCACGTACTGAGTGTGTAACTGCGTGTTTTTGTTTTTTTTCCAATTTAGTCTTTTTTGGGGTTTCACTTCTGAAAGAAAGAGAGATGGTGTCAAATTAAGCGCCACGGCAGCAAAGAAAGTGAATTCTGAGCCACAAGTTCTATGTGGCCTTTAGATTTTCTTTTCTTCTTTTGATTCTTTTGTGCTAAAAAGTGGACTGCCTCTTTAATCTGACTCAGCACTTTTGCTTCTTTCCATTTAAATTGTTTTAATATTTTATTTTCAACCCCAAGTTCCTCGGCCACCTTTTAAAAAAGCTGCCCAACTTTTTTTGAGGCTTTTGATTTTTCTCTTTCTTTGCCTTTTGTGGATAAAATTGCAAGTTGGTAAAGTAAAGAACAAAAGTGTTTCCCTTTCAAAATGTTTTTTAAAAAAAGGGGTCCTCATTCAAGTGTTTGGCCACCCTATCCATACGTGTAAGATTAGTAATGTTTTCTTTTATTATAATTTAATTATTACACAAGATTCATTAATTTTAGTTTTTATACCCACTTAGACCCACATGGCTAGGATAACCTCTACTTATATTATTTAATTTTAAGGGATTTAGAATGTTAAAACTAGGGGTGTCAATTGAGTTTGATTAATTCAGTTTATTTGAGATTTATCTTATCAGAAATGTCTCATCGGTCTAAATCAATTGAAAAGATTCTATTTGAAAACACATGCAATAAATATGCATATAGTTCGCGACCCAACCGGCTAAAGAACCAAATACAATAATAATTAATTTATAAATTTATTTGCGTAATATTTTATTTATATGAATAACATTAATAAAATTTCACCTATCACTTTAATAAGATATGGGTTAATAGTTCATTCATTAAGTCATTTTTATGCATATTTTGATCTAACGTTATGAATTAATTTTGATATATCATTAACAATGTTTCTCAACATGTTCTACTAGATCATTTGAAACAAGTGATTAAATGTGTCGTTTTTTCTTATTCTGGATCCTAATGGATACGAGAAAATTTGAGCACATGGGTCAAGTTGAATGAAATTGTAACATCAACAAATTTATTGTAGAAAAATATATCATTTGTAATTTTTGTAATTCAGAAAAGTTGAGGTTTATTTGAACTGGTAAATATCTAAAACTTAATTCGAGCAAGCTTTGATGATCTCGTAAGTTGAAAGATCCAAAAAAAATTGGACCCAATCGAAATCCTACCCCATGTAAATGGAGTTGTATCCAAGTCTGGGTTGATCCGACTCGAATCCATCTCGATGGCAGCCCTAGTTAAGACTACTAGAATGGGACTTGCCCAATTTGACATAAACTCTATGAATATTCCTTAACTCAACGGCGTCACGGTATATATTCAACATAAAGTTAGATTTTTCAATTAATTAGGTTTTATCTATCCAAAGTCACACACATATTCATATGTTTTACAATATAATTTTCATTAATTTAAGCATTAGAGTTACCCAATTTGCTAGAGTTGCCCCAGACCTAAGGGCATCTCCAATGTTTAAGGGAAGAGAGAGTGTGTGAGAGAGGGGAAAAATTGAGTGATCTTCATTGATGAGGCGGGGAGGAGAGAGAGGTGGGTGGGGAGGTCTTCTCCGACCTCCTGGAGGGGTGGGGAGGTGGGTGGCTGGACCTTGCCACCCCCCTCGGTCGGTGGGCAGGTGACGACGATACCTGGCTTTATTTTTATTTTTTATTTTGACTTTATTTTGTTATTTATTTAATTTATTTTATAATAAAAATTATTATTAATTTTATTTTTTAAAATTTTATTACTTTTATAATTATAAAAGCATACAGTGTACGGATCTGATTATTTGTATCACTAGCATTGGTCCTTGACATTTGCAGCACCTCATGAAGTGTAATAATTTGAACAATGACATGATCAAAATTCAGAACATGAACAAATAAACTTGATGTAATACTATATATTTTCAATTAACTATACAATATTCATATTAATGTGTTATTGTTCGTCGACCGGATTTTTGAGATCTAGTGGTTTAAGATACTTGAAGAATTTTTAAATATTATCGATTTTTATGCACATGAAATAAATTGTTTGAGTTTTTTGAGATAAAATAAATAATATGTTTAGTTTTGAAAATTGGTAGACTTCTTTAAAAAAAAAACAGAGAAATTTGGTAAGAGATGAGTTATTTTATGCCAAACTGAAACATAGTTGTTTGTTGCATTTAAAAAAACAAAATAGTTGTTTAATTTTTTTTGGAGATTACAGAAAATTTAAGAGAAAATTATTTTTAAAAATTAAGAAAGAAACTTATCAAGAATCTATCACTAAAAAGAAAAAAGTTACTTGTATGATTTTTTTAAAGAGCACCAACATGCTCTCTGAAAAGTCAAGAACAGACCCAAAGAAAATAGTATATATAATTTTGAAAACTCCAAAATATGCCTAAGCTAAGGTGAAAATTAGTGTAATTTTTAAAAATTTGACAATTGGATTGCCACATATAATTCAGTAACGAAAGTTCAACCTGATAATTAATGAGTGGGGATAAAGTTTATGATATATCAATTAGAGGCAGTAAAATGTATAATTAAGGTAAAACAAAATTGGGTGTAAATTGAATTTTACCCAAATAAAAATGGACATATATATATACACTAGTCACGAGCTTATCGTATGAGATAAAATTGGGTTGTTTTTCTTAAATTTGAAAATCTGGAGATAACAGATTAAAAATTAAAAGAAATTAATTGTGCTTGAATAAATATGTCCTAAAGCATTTTTAATATTTTGAGCTATTACTTATTAGTTTATTCTGTAGACTAATGCAAAATTAAAAGTCTTATATATTTGGACAACTGTGGTATCTTTTATTACTCCATATTTTAAAAGTTGGGGGTTAAATTTTAGAAAATAAAACTTTATACATACAAAATGGTTATCAAATAGCAAAAATTATCATGTTTTGTTTTTTCTTTTGTATCGTATCTTATTGTGAATTGTAATATATATAATTCATTAACAAAAATAACATAAAATATATTTTCAAAATATAAAAAAAAAAACTTTACAAACATAAAATACTCACGATTTTAGGTTATTCGAGTTAAATTTGAGATATTTGAAAATAAATTGAAAATATTAATGAATGAAGGTTTGAGATTGCTTGTGACTTAATGGTGCATATTGCAGAGATAGAAACGAGTGATTCTATTGAAATTTTACATAGAACCATATTTTTTTCTTCAAGTCGGTTCGGAGTAGCTATTGTATGAATCGGTTTGTATTGTAAGATATGTATCTTGTTGTGTATGATTCATATAATATATCGTATGGTGTAATATACAAAAGGCTATACGATACAACTTGCATCGTTCAGTCTATGTTTCATTTCGTATCACATATTTTGTATCATGAGTTGTGAGAGACTAATAACTATATTCAATCTACATGTTTAGAGTTGAATTCTAGTATATGTGTTAGCTATTTATTATTTATTCATTTTATAGTATCAATAATATATTTACATATGTATTAATCTGTCCGTCGTATCCTATCCGTATCCATTATAACCCACCATTTGATTCGCGGAATTTAATTTGCATTCGAAATTTAGAGGTGGAGATTTGGGAATTGATTCTGCTCTGGTCCACCAAGAATCGTAGCTAATCATTTATTTTCTCCTTTTTTAATTTCTTTCTTTTGCCTTTTTGTTTTATTGATTGTTTGCCTTCAATTTGAACCACATATAGTTGATATGGTTTTATTTATTAGTGTTTCCCATCATGCGTTACAAGGATGAAGGCAACTACACTTGCAGGAGTGATTATTTCGTACGATCGATGAATGGATGATGTGGTGCAATAAACTATTTAGATTTATTTAAAGTTGATTTGTTTATTAATAGACAGTGTTGATGAGATCTTAAAAGTAACTTTATGATAGACGAAAAAATATTTTTAATACCAAATTATAGTTCAAAAAATACTTTTGATACCAAACTTTTCGAAAAAACACATTTCATATAATGATTCACGCCTTGACACATTTAGTTCTCCTGATCAATTTTCGGACGAAATTCAATATGTGTCCGTTAAGTTAACAATGGTGGGTCTTTAAATCCCGTGCATGTTTTTCCTCCCATTGTCAACTTAACGGACACGTGAACAGCACGTGTTGAATTCCGTCTGAAAATTGACGGCAAATTTAAATGTGTCAAGAGGGTGTGAATCATGGTATAAAATGTATTTTTTTGAAAAGCTTGATACCAAATGTATATTTTGGACTAAAGTTTGGTATCAATATTATTTTTTCCTATAATATATTCATAATCATTTGTTGCACCACATTATCCATGAAGTCATTGCACTAATTAATTTCTCCACTTAAAAGGGAAAAAATTGTGTAGCGTGTTAGTTCTTCTAACTCAATTTAAAACATTTTTCCTCGAACAATATCCAAATTGATGGAGAAAACAAACTCACGGAAAAATAAACAAACTAGCAAATTGAATCTAAGCTTAGCAAGAGGGAACACGTAAGAGAAATAAATTTGATTGACTATTAGATTGTCTAGATTTGAAGATTCCTCAAATTTTAGCCCATTAGTCATTATCAAATAGTTTGATTTTTGCATTCCTAAGTGCCCAAACCCTTGTCCTGAAAAAAAATTAAAAGGAAAAAAAGTGTCCGAACCCAATATTGGCGTTTTAGCTTAGACCAATAATCCTTAATAACGTCATTTACAATATTGTATTTAAAATTGTAGTGAGTAGGGTAAAGTCATTTATGAATTCTATTATCTTAGAATCTTGCTCTGTGTTTGTGTGGAGACAGTTAATTATAGATACTCATTTATTTTATTTGTAGCTTTTGATAAAATAATTTTGTATATTTTTATTTATCGTCCAGGAGTTCAATGTAAAATTAATTTTTTTCTACCAATATTACCCTTCTAGTTAATGGTTGTAATTAATGTTAATTAATGATGTGATTGTTTGATTAAAAAGATATTTTGAGGTTTTTTCTTCAAAAAAATTAACTATTTATCACATTTCTTATGTGTGTGCAATCCTCCAAAACGATAAATAAAGAAAAACGGACGGAGTAATATTTTTGTAGTCTATGAAATTATCCGTTGTATAAAACAACAGGTGGCGGGAAAGGTGGGTCCGTGGCAATTAGATTAGACAAGCTAATGATGATATACCCTCCTGTGATATGCATAATGTTCAATTTACCCTCCATGTGATTTGAAAAAAAACACTTTACCCCCCTGTGAAAATTTTAAAAAGGCAATTTACCTTCTTCAGTCGGATAGTGTAACTCACTTGCCAAAATTGAGAGTGGACATGAAAAGTGTTATTGTAACATGGGGTGCGGGGGGAGGGGGGGGGGGGGGGGTAAATTGCCACATGCATGTATCATAACACAAGGGGTAAACTGTCATATTATCGTAATACAGAGGGATAAAGTGTCACATATAAAAATATCAGGAAGGTGGTATTGGATTATATGGGGTAAAGTGCTCTTTTTCAATCACATGAAGGTAAATTGAACAATATAAATATCACATAGGGTAAATTGTCATTAACTCTGAATAAGACTTACTTCATAATAGATCGAATGGTGCTCCTTACAGAAAGTAGTGAAACTTTCTTCCTGATTTGTGAAATAGGTGTTGATATGTTAGTGTATCTTCTATCTCAATGTTAGTGTTATGTTAAACCTGCAAGAAACTACCCTCTGAAATTTTTATTGCGCCAGACTTCCTTGTATTTTCAAAAAACCTGCAAAAAACACCCAATTTATAAAAAATAGGTCGTTTTGGATCGACATATTTCAAGAAATCATTTATAAAATACTTCAAGTTGGTCCCTACAACTTCACGTGATATATTTTTAAAATGATTTCTTGAAATATGTCGATCCAAATCGACCTATTGTTTACAAATTGGGTGTTTTTTGCAGGGTTTTTGAAAACACAAGGACGTTTTGCGCAATAAAAATTTCACAGGGTAGTTTTTAGCAGGTTTAGCATAACACAGGGGAATACCTTGCATTTTCCCCAATAATATACCTACTAAAATCTTCATATTGTGTTTATTAGAAATATTTGATAAAATATCATTTCTTCATAAGATACTGGAGATTGTAAACTTCACGGAGTGGTGATTCACTTCGTACTCTGTCATATAGGGCTGTCCCTAGGTAGCTAAAACGCCGAGCTCGAGCTTAGAGCGGGAACGAGAGCACTTTGAGCGCAAAGCGCTTGATTTGAAAAAAATAAATTTTGAGAGCAACTTAAGAGCGTAATATTTTAATAATTTATTAATGATAGTATTCTATATGTAAATGTTAAATATTTTATCATATTTTTAAGGTTTTAAATGTTTAGATTTTATGTTTACAAACTTGGTACTTTTGATTTGGATGATTCGAAATAATTAGTTTTTAGTTCTATCTTATTGCATAAAGTAATGAACGAAATCACTAAATCATAAAACGATTTATCAAAATAAAAATGAGAAATACTTAGAATATTGACTATCTTAACTCCAATTTAAAACGGTAGGTCAGATAAAAGAACATGAAAGGATATGCTTTACTGAATAGTGACATGAAGTGTTAATTTTCCAAAAGTTTCTTGCAAAATCTAAATTGATTGGCCCTGTTAATTACCATTTGGGTGGACAAGATTTATGGAACGAACACAAGAATTTCGGAAAAGTAGTTCACGAATTAGTACTTCTGAATTCGCGAATTTTCTAGGGGACTTGAAAAAAAAAGGCACGGAGCGCTAATTGAGAGCATGCGTGAAGGTATAGGGCACGAATTTAATCACCTAGGAATGTCCATGGGGCGTGATATCTGAATTTGGTTCAAATGTAACTATTAAAACTTTTGTCGGAACAAATATACAGTTGAATTGATTTGATTATGAAGATCCATTATTCGTGATATGTTGAGCGAATATTAATTTAGGCCGAAATAGTTTGTCAAATTACATTAAATCATTTTGATACTAATCTGTTAATTATTTGAAGCACATGTTTAATGTGCCAAACGCTGATCTTTTTTATGTTGAAACTCAAACAAATATAAGTAAAATTTGAATACATGAGTTAAATTAAATGAAATTGTAATTTTAACATATATATTTTAGGAAAAAAATTATTGTGCAAATTTTTGAAATGAAGATTTTATTGGATCAGAAAAATATCTGATATCTGACCAAATCCAATAAAGATCCAGTTGACTCGAGAAATTTAGAGGAAAATCAGGAGACGACATAATTCAATCCAAATTGGATATGGGTCAACTATGATTCGACCCGAATCCAACTGGTTGAAAACAGGTTTATAGAAATGTAGAAAGATTATATTACTTCTTAGTGGGCCGTCTAAAATCTCCGCGAGGCCCATGTAACTAATTAATCGTTCGTCCAATTTATGTGGGGTGCATTTAGACCAATTTTTTTCTTTTTGATAAATACATTTAGACCAAGTTTGCTTAAGAGAGAAAGTTGAAAAAATAATTAATTATGAATAGTAATTGAAATATAAACCTTTTGTTAATTTATGTAGTCTGGCCTTATTCATTTCAAACTTCATACCACACAAATTGAAGACATATTCGCTATATTGAGTTATATTATTTTAAGAAGAAATGGTAAATACATCAATATATATTCATCACATTCAAATCTCTCTGATAATATATCATCTTTGCATCATATTCAACCAAATTATGCAGGTTCTTTAAAAAGAAAAATCCAGTTAAGCCAAAATACAAAAAATAACTAACTATATTAATAATAAAATTAAAAGAGAACCCACAATAATGAGAGTTTAACCCATGACCTCCTCTGCTTTGTCACTTGACTACGTACAATCTCATTAGCTATATCAAGTTACTTATTTAAAGACATATTAGCTATATTGGTATACATAGAGGTGTAAATGAGTCGAGTAGAGTCGAACTACATATTGTTCAAGCAGTTTGATTTTAATTTTGTGTCAAGCTTTAAATTGTGGTTGAGTTTGGTTTGATTCTTAGACGAATCAAGCTAAAACGAGCCTTTATAAAATGACATCGGGTCGAATATTGTGTAGCTTGATATTTTTACACTAACCAAACTTAAAAAATTATCAAGCGGAAAATGCTGTACAAACTTATTTGATATATATGATGAGCCGAACACAAACAAGCTTTCATTGTACAAGTTGAAGACAATATCTAGTAGGTTGATTTAATTTTCAATACTATGTTTACTTTTAAAGAAAAAATTCAGTATTATATTTCTTTTTGGGAAGAAAAATGAACATTTAAAATACCTTTAGCCTTTATGTGCATAGGCAATGTCATTTCTTCATGAGATTAATGAAAGAAGATAAAAATTTAGTGAATTAAACATTTACAACATCTGTCGATGTGGCCTTAGCCAATTGATTGGTTAAGGATGAGGCTCTATGACCAAGAGATTTTGGATTCAACTCTACGAATATGGATTTTCCTCTAGTTTAATACTAGTGTTTGGTGGTGGTATATTATTTGTTATTCTTTGTATTTGGGCAATTATTGATGATTTATTATTTATTATTCTTTGTACTCGAGCAATTATTAAAATAATTTATGATGTAATGATTGAGATGAATGTATTCTAATTTTTTTTTAACAACATCTATTTATGAGTGGTTATTTGCAAAATACACTGTTGTGTTAGTTCTATTAGCAAATATAACCTGTGTTATTTTTCTTAATTATCAAATACCCATTTTATTCACAAAAGTATCAAGATAAGTTCTCTTCTATATTCGTAGTCACCCACTTAAAGTCTTGTTATTGTAATTAATCGTGACCGATGATTTTTTTTCTTGTAAAATAACTTTTAATTATATTATTATATATATTATGTTGTCGATGCCAAATAGTCTGTGAGGATATGATCACTTGTCCTTGCAAGAATAAAAAATAGATTCATATATTTTATCATTAATTAACACAAAAAATAAATTATCATTTGCTTTTCGTTATAGTTAAGTCATAATTTTATTTAAATGAATTAATGTATTTGACAATTATAGTTGAATAATTGAATATATCATATAATTTTAACATGAGTTATGGATGCTTTGCTATATCTTAAAGAGATCGTGATAATGAAGTATTTGCTAATAAAAATAAACAAGATACATGAGTGTAATTTACAAATAACCTTATTTAATTATAAGTGACTTCCAGAATCCTAGGCAAAAGAGATTAACGTAAGTTTTTAAAGCTTCCGTACCACTCTCCAATGGCAGAGCTCCAAGGCCCAATTAATTTTAATTTTATTTATTTCCCACTCTTATTATTATATATAATAATAATTTTAATTTTATTTCTAATATTAATATTAATAACACTAATAACTATTTTAAAAATATAATTAAATTAATAATAATATTTAAATATTTAAATTAAAGAGAGTTTATAATTTGGTATAAGTGTATAAGTGTTTAATTATATTTTCAACTAATTTGATATTTTTAAAATGTTTAAAAGAAATATTAATTTTAAATATTAATTACAATTCTAATTAAATATAAAAATTACAATTATAATTAATTATTAATTATTAATGATTAACTTGTAATTTTAATTATATTAAATAATTCAATCAAAAATTGGTGACAATATATATTTATTAAATAATAGCAAATATACTAACAAATTTTATTAAATAATTCAATTCTACAAAGCTAAATTAATTTAGGAGGAAATTTTAATTTTAATAAATATTTCCATAAATAATTAATAATAATCTTTAACAACGTCAAATCAATAAAGAAAAAAAAAACAAAAACCAATTAGGTGGCGCTAAGTGGCCCTATGCCGCAGATTAAATATTTCCTTCTACTTCACGCAACCCTCGGGCACGGACAGGGCCAGCCTCGCCCCGTTCCCGAGCCCACCCCGCAACCCCAACCACTGGAGACCATTTCTCCGTCGACCCCAACCCCGAGCCCGGTGGAGATGGCCTAAAGTCCGGGTAGAAGATTGAATTCATGGACCCACTTATTCAAAACCATGAAAATTTACATAAATTGTCTTCAAGTAAGGTGACTTATTTATCTCAAAGAAGGAAAAAAAAAGAATATAGGTGACTTTTAAAATGGATGTATTTAGATTCAAATTAAATTGTTACAAATATACGGCCTAATCCACGTTGATGAAGAGAAGAAAATTCACCTTAATAGTGTCTTGTTTGGTACAGGGTTTGAGACTCTTGGCCCTTGGGGCATCTGTATTTTGTGAGGGGACATGACCTAGATATATGGATTTGTTGTTTAAACCACATACACAAATCGCATCGTCGCCATCCATTTATTGTCCGCACAATCATGGGATTCGAAGAGTATTTTTTTGTCGAAATTTTGACATGATCTAGTCTCTGTGGCGAGATTCAGACCGTTCACCAAGTCCCAATGGTAAGGATTTAATCAGAAACAATGCATCCCTTCTACTCAATACCTCAAACCAAACCCGTGCTTTTGTCCCAAAACCAAAACAATGCATTGCTTGGATCTAAACAAAGTCCAATCTAAACCACGTGACCGTTCAGAAACAACATAGATTTGTCATAAACAAAAAGAATAACATGAACAATTCTACACCCTATCTTTTTGCGTTTTTTGCAATTATCGAAAATATTTTGTCCATTTATCCTCAAATTCAGTCGAATTTTTTTGTTTGTTCTAGTTCCTACTAGGTTTGTTATTTGAGCAAATAATAAAACTCAAGAATCTTGTATATTGGAAAACTACTTTGAATAATTTATTTGCTACAAGATAGACACATAGTATACTCTCAAGTAAAAATTAATTGCAGTAGCAAGATTCAAGCTCATTAATTATCAAGTAAGTGTTACTCTATTTTTGTATTGTATTGGTTAAAAGTAATCAATTTAATTATGCTAACAAAGCATTTCACTTGGTGTTTGCTTATACTAAGAGAATCATTTTTAATTATCTGTTATACTCTCTAACAATATAGTGAATACTATTAACATATACATGTTTAATTATAAGTTTGTCTATATATAATATTGTTTTAAAATCTAAGTTCTTTTAAGAAATGTTTTTTGAGATTATTTCTAAATACTCAAATTGTATTAGACAATAATGAAAATTTCGATCACCGAAGAGAACAGGAAAAAAAAAAAAAAGGATAGAGAGAGAAATATCAAAGTAATTGGAAAATAGAAATATATTGTTAAAATGTATGATAATGTATAGTCTAATTTCTATAAAAAAGAGTCACATGCAATCAATCACTCAAATCAAAGTGATTGTTTAAATTCGAAATATTCGTCTGGGTACCTACCATCCGACATATTAGGGGGGGTTTAGGGACGCCTTTTTTTATGAAAAAAGCGTCCCTAAACCCCCCCTAATATGTCGGATGGTGGCTACCTCATAGGGTAGCCACAAATTTTTCAAATTCTGCTAGTAGAATTGACTTCAATTGAAACTTTTTCTCTAATCCCTTTCCTTTTTTTACATCACTTTTTGGTCAGCTTGACGTCAACTCGCTTTGATATTTTGCAACAAACCAATGTAATGGAGATATAGAATGGTTGAAAAATATGCTGCCGGCTTTTATCAATTGCGTACCACATTTCAATGTTGACTTTTTCTTTGATTGATAATTTGATATGATATTCGATATCAATATAGGTAGTTGTTGATCTTGTGAAAAGCTGATAGTACAAATTTATGAATACATTTATGATATTATTGTACTAGTAAGTAGTATTGTATGGTTCAAATTCATCTTCAGAAGAGTGTTTACTTAATTAGGTACAAAGCTTTGTTGAGGGGTAATAACTTTTTGGAGTGGTATATATACCTATTATTTTATAGGTGTTTTGATAAAATGACAAAAAGAAAGTCGGGTCACCAATGAATTTTCTTAGTTTTATTGTGATCGTCGATGTTTCTTTTACTAGAAATCAATTATATTCATCTATACCCGAGAATTAACAAATTAAGTATAATAAATTAAATTAATTCTGGTGATTTAATTGAATATTTAAATGATTAATATTGATCATCGAATTCGAAAGTAGTATAACTGAAATTTAAACCATAGACTGTCATAAAATCAGAAAACCATAAGTCCCAGCCTAGGTCACCATTAACGAAACTATAAAATATTACAAATAATTCATATCTTCTCATAAGAAATTCACATACAAAATGACCATACGAATGAGCACATTTATATTCAAATTTAACTTCACATTGCTTAAAATCATGTGTTTTTAATACACGACTTTAACAATTACTCATACATATTTATAATTTTTTTCGGGGTCATTTAAAGTTGCGCGTGTCTACACATAATGTGTCATGCCATATCTCAAAAGGAATTATACCTAATACTCTTAGGTGAAATTTGTTTAATAAACTAGTGTTCAAATTTCCTTCAACGGCCAAATAGTTCCTTGTATTTCTTGTATGTTTCAGGTCACCCCATTGACTCTTTTATTTAATTATTATTTATGTTTGGACCATTTTAGACGTTGTCCATAGACCTTGACTTTACTATTTTCCTAAGTATTGGCATATTTCCATTAATTGGTCTTGTTCTGAATCACATGTCTATAAGCCATATAGGTCTAGTTTTGAGTTACATATAGGAAATTTTGCTAAATGTGGATTGATAATTAAAGCTTAACACCGACCAATAGTAGGTCCGTTACACAATTATATTTTTGTCATCTCTTTGGAAAATGCATATATATAGTTGTAATATGAAGAAATAATCTTAATTAGCCAATATTTATTGTTGCTATAGTCATCTGTGAAGTAGTGTTAAAATAATAAAAATTAAACAGCTTTAGTTAAAAGGTTTTTTTGTTTTTTTTTGAGAAAAAACTTTAGTTAATTAAAATATAGTTACCCAATTTAGTATCAAAGGAGCTCATGTATTTCAATCTCATCGCCAGAGATTTATGAAAATAAGTTCCACATATCAACTTTGAGTAAAATAATAATGCGTATACATGAAGGAGTGTGTGAAAAAAAAAATTAAATACTAAATATTATTTTTTCTAATAGCTTAACTTCAGTGTTATTGGTAAGGCCGAGACTCCAGAACCAAGAGATTTTGGATAACAACATTAATGTGAATTTTTCTTCTAATTTAATACTAGTATTTGATGATTATATTTCTTTGTAACTTGATTGTAATTCAGTAGGTTTATAATTTAATGAAACTAATGTAATGTTCATTTCTCTAAAAAAAAAATCATTATCATTAGTACGAATATTGGTTTATTCATAAAACTATTTTGTTAATAGTTCCTACTTCGACTTAGAAATGGCTTTCATTAAATAATTATCAATTCACATGCTGTATAATGATTTAACTGAAAAATACTTATTACTAGAAAAAGGATTTTCTTTCTCCTAAACTTATGAAGTTTGATTTCTTCATAAATAAACTAAAGGTAGGCCCAAAAAATGTATCATTCAAAAATCATTTCATAATCACATTGAAAGTTCAGTCCATATGGCCCATACAATTACAGCCCATAAAACTCCAAAAAAAGAGTTTCATAACGTGTATGACCCTCCATTTACATACCATAATCTGAGGCAACTCATCTGAAAATAATAATAATTATATAAATTAAATAAAAGCAGTGTGAATATAATTATTACTACTACTAATATGACTTAATTTCTATGCCTTGTCGTCTCTGCTATTCCAATAAAATCCCTCTCAAGAAGCCGGCCAAAAATCCTATCCCATGCTTTCATATCCCAATTTTCTTACCCTTCAGTTAAAATCTGATTGTTGATTGTTCAGAGCTGTGAATTTGTGGAAGATTTTGAGTTGTGTTTGAAGAAAGAAAGGATATTTCAAGTGACCTCCGGCAAAACCGATCTTCAGGTGCACTCCAATTCAATTCTTTTTTCCAATTCCTGAAGTGGGTTGATCTGAAATTTAAATTGGAATTATGGGTCTGATTAAGAATTAGATTTAGGTTTGTGGGTTTTTGATAAAAATTCAATCTTTAGATACAATCCAAATGGTCTGTTTCCATAGCTTAATTTCTGTTGACCAGCATATGTCCATGGCCAAATCTATGATTTCAACTGATTCCTGTTCAAAACTGAAGCAAATCAATCAATTCCATAGGAATAAAAGAACTTCCAATCAATTAAACATCCCAGCTTGTGAGCAATCTCGGTCTGCGATAATTGATGTAATAATCTTGATTGCTGTAATAGGATCATGTGGGTTTTTACTCTACCCTTATGTCAAGATTTTAGCACACAAAACCATGGAATTAGGTGAAGAAGTTTTTGATGTGGTGACTGAAGAAATTATCCGTGCCCCTATGGTGTTTGGATGTTTAGGACTTAGCATTTTATTCGCTGCCATGGCACTTGTGGCGATCGTGGTTTATACCGACAGGAGATGTGGGAAACCGGGGTGTCGTGGGTTAGGTAAGGCTGCTGAATTTGACATTCAATTGGAGACCGAGGAGTGTGTGAAAAAGTCAACTGTTGTAGCCAAGAATTCATTGAAAAAGGGACTATTTGAATTGCCTCGTGATCATCATAGGGAATTAGAGTTGGAGCTTAAGAAGATGGCACCGCCTAATGGGAGGGCAGTTTTGGTATTCCGAGCTAGATGTGGTTGTTCTGTTGGTAGAATGGAGGTTCCGGGGCCAAGAAAATCTCGAAAGTTTAAGAAATAGTTTATGTATAATAATATAATACTTTACCTTTTCTTATTCTCTATAGGAGCATATGCGATATTGAAGTAGCAATAATGATGAGCAGATGCAGATCCCTTTTCGTTTTACTTTCCTTTTCCTTTGAACAATACAAATTTGAATAAGCTCCATAAGCTCTTTTGGAATAAGTTATATGAACATGAATACATTATACATAAAGTTTTTATTTGAGGAATATTTGATTTCTTTTTGTTATTTTAAAAATCATTTTGTGTTATTTGTAACTGTTCTTTAGTGTTTATCTTCCTGTGGGCCTTGTTGCTTTATATCTTGATGGTTTTACAATTGGAAAGAGGATTCATTTTGTTTGGCTTTCTATAATTCATTGAAACGTGATCTGGGCTTCATTATTCCATTCTTATGCTTTCGTTTATCATAATATTGTTGAGAATATTCAATCGAGATAAAGTTTCATACTTGATTGTAAGTTATGCTTGTAGATATTAATTCTAGGACTTCATATTCCTCTAAGTTTGTATTCGTACAGCCATTATATACCTGCTGATATTTACCAACTACGTAAACCACCTCTAAAGTGCCTTGAAGAGCTGCTTATATGACCCTTTATTTACATGTGAAATTAGTTCATCTTTTGCTTGCTTGAGGCATTCACAGCCACACTTTGTTTTGTATTCAGTCGTTATCATGACCATCATCTTGAAATGACTGTTATTGATGTGGGCTTTTAATATTGTGAAGTTAGGTCAAAAGTCTATTTCATAATTGTGTAAGATTTTGTTTCTTATATTTTTCATTAAAATACTTTCTATGCTATGCCGGAAATAGTTCTAATGTGGTTCGTTGCATATTTCACTCGAGGTTATTTGCTAATTTTCCTTTCTGCTCTAACTACTCAATTATTTTGCATACGGTTGTGTTTTAACCGTCTGAGGAGTTTTATCCCGTTTTCTGCGAGTTTGCATAGTTTCAGTGGCTCAAGGTTGATGCTTGCAAACTTGACCAACTATATACATGTATGTAGTATTTGTGCTTGATTGCAGTCCATTTATCTGAGTCTCTGTGTAACGTTTATTAGTTTGAATCCGAACCGTTTCCAGTAAAATTCGGGGTACCGACTATGACGAAAATAGCGATGCTTATTCATTTTTTGCATCAGCAACAATATGCAGTCAACTAGAGTTGTAAATGAGTAGACTTGTGACAATAATGCAGCTTTCAAATTTGGTTTGCTTTTCTAAGCACCAGAGTGTGTTTAAAAATGTTTTGAGCTTAGATTATTCGAATTCAATATCAAAAGTGTACACGAGTCAAGATAGAGATGAAATTTCAAAATCCAAATTGTACACGAGTCGAGTTCGAAGTGAATTTCAAAAGCTGTCAAATGAAAAATGTTCTTTATTTTTTTGTAAAACAAAAATATGAAACGAGCTTTAAATTTAGGCTGATGTTCAAACTGCCCATTTCCCTTTTGATTAAACATTATCTTGATCTTTATCGATTAATTTTCTTCTGTTAATATTTGAGTATGTAAGGCCATCTCCAACCAAATGTCTTGCCCTTTTAATCCTTTTTTAGCCCACTTGCCCTTGCTCTCTCGCTTGCCCTTTCGACCCACCCAGAAACTCATCTCCAACCGAAGGGCAATCAACGTCCATTTAATTTAATTTCACAATTTTTCCCACTCTCACTTATTAATAATGAATTAATGATGAATTAATGATGATGATAAAAATTATAAATTTTATTAGGTTCACAATCATGAAAATTAAGGCATTCACAATAATAAGAAAATCAACAATATAATAATAATCACGTTATCAAATGTAACACAAAATAAAAAATACAATGTTATAAAAAAATAAATAAAACTAATTACATTTGTTACACAATGTTATTATAAATAAAATTATTTTAAATTCTAAGTGTTTTTTTTACACAATATTACAAATTTTTACACATATTTTACCAATTTAATTCTTTAAAAAATCAACAAATTAATTAAAATAAATCCAATAGGTGGTCGCCAAGTGGCGGCCACCCATTGCACGCCCGCCCGCAGGCAAGCGAGCGGTCAATGAATGACCGCCCGCTTGCCTAATCCCCCGCCCAGCCCCTCTTATTGCTCGACGCCCGCCCACCATTGTTCCCCCTTTTGCCATCTCCAACCGATGGCAGCTCCCCCTCCCCCTCACGCCCTCTTGTCGGCCTCGGTTGCCTCGGTTGGAGAGGGCCTAAAGAAAATCAAAGTTATTTTGATCCACAAACGTTTTGATGCAATATACATATATGGGACTTCGATTATCAAAAATGAAAAAGAAAAAACTTAAATATATATATATATATATATATGTATAAGAAAAATCGGAAAAAATATCCCCAAAGATTCATTATGATACTCAAGTACCTTAACTAATGGTGTGGATATTTTTTTATCGCATACGATCCGAATTGTTTGGATCCACAAATGATTTTTCTTTTCCGTTAAGATCAATCCAGCCTACAAAATGAACAAAGATTAACTAGGCCGGAATGATTCTGGTGAAGCCCATTCGGTGCTTAAGTTAGAAAAAGTAATTCCGAGAGAATAATTAGTTCTAATGAAAAAAGCCTCGATAATAATGAACATACTTTGTTCGAATTTATTCCAAATACGATTATGCTAGAATTACAAGCTATATTTTCCTGATTATTTAACATGATTTGGACGATTCTTAACTGTATTTCTTAATTTCCTTTAAGAAGCCCGATTTGTCGGCCTCCAATGTGTCATTAATTGAAATTGGATATATGTTGCCTTAAATGACTGATTTAGGAAACACTGAGTGAATCTCAATCAGCAGAAATATTGGTTGGTCGCAATTAATTTGATATGGTCGGAGATCACAATTATGTCCTCACTCTCAAGCTTTTGGACATCGAATTGCTTTCGAGCTTGAAGTTGAATATGTTCATGTCACTTAGTTTGTGTAAATATATAGTTTTTAAAAGTATAAACTGGAATAATATAACTAAATAATGGCAAAATACGTAAATTATCATTCTAGTGTAATCATTTTTAGTCCCGTCCTCCATGTCAAAGAAGCTACACGTTTGTCCCTATGTACAAATATTTGTTATATCGATCATTCTCCAAATCATTTCATGACCAATACAGTTTCAAAGTTCTCTTTGTAATTAACCTAGAGATCAAAATAAAAATGAAATATAAAAGATATATATATATATATATATATATATATATATACAAAGTTACAAACACACCCACCCCATACCCAAACTCTTACCACCCACCCCCTACCACTCTTCTTAGAACGGCCACCGGTATGAGACCAATAAATCAAGTCGATTGGAACCTAGTGACTTTGGTCAGTTGCAATTAGAGATGCCGAAACCTAAATCAACCACGACTTGGGTTAGTCAACCTAACATGTAGTTGACATGGGATGATGAACCCTAGCATGCCACGACGTAAGTGAGTTCAACCTAGGTCGACTTTTTGTGTGGAGCGATGGGATTAGGGATGGGATGAATTGATTAAAGTGTACCCTACGATTTTTTTAGACTTCTTAAAGATAAAATTTGTTTGTGATAATTAAGTAAAAATATTGCTTCATTTGTCCCTAAATCTTTACTCTCTTTTTGAAATGTTAAAATTAAGACTCTATGATTCGATGATTTGACACAACACTTACTTTTAAAGACAAATCCATGTAGAAGTTTTATTTTTCCTTACTTTTACATAAAACTCTTTGTTTGGTTGTTCAGACTTCATAGAACACCAAAATATTCTCTGAAAAACGAGTCATGCAAAATCATAAAAAAATTTAAATAAAAAGAAAAAGTCATAATAACAATCAAATTTACAGAAGATTTATGTGATTTATCCATAAAAGCCTTTATAATATCGCAGCGGAATGTCAGAATTCAGAACCAAAACCTCAGAGGATTCAAACATTCCCATGATTAGACTAGAGCTATAGTTTGATTTCTTGCTTTGCTTTTATATTTTTTCAAATATCAATTGAATATAATTTTCTGGCGTGCTACAAATTGCAATAAACTTGTTCAACAACACAAAAATAAAACAAAATAAAACCCCTTTTCATTTCACAAAGCCTTTCATCAATTCGCATCTGTACATATATTGCCAATCAAATCTAACTAAATTAAAAAACATAATAATAAAAAATAATCAGTCAATATCATCTATCTCCATTCTTTGAGCTGGCGATTCATCACCAGGTGCACCATCATGCCCGCTTCCCGAATCCGGAGCACCATCCCCACCCGACTCCACATCCATGCCCGAATCCGATTCCGAATCCGAATCCGAATCCGTCATCCTCTGAGCAAAGACTACGTGAACCTTCCACCTCTCCTCCCTTGGGTTATTTGGCTCAATGGGCATACTATACCGGCAAACCGGGCAAGACCCGTGGATCCCCAACCACTTACCAATACAACCCGAATGAAACCTATGTTTACAAGGCATCTCTTTCACTTCGTCCTCTTCCCCGTTGACCTCGTACTCGGATAAGCAAATCGGGCACTCGTGACCCGGTTCCGATATTCGGAACCGGGGCAAGGATTCGATTGAAGCCTTGGAAGCGGGTAGGGGACCTTCCTTGAAAGGTATTTCTCCGAGAATTGATTCGATGTCCAGGGAGCCTTCAATGACTATTATGGATCGGGTTGTTTGGTGTATGAAGATCGCGAGTTCGCGTGGGCCGGAGTTGGTGGCGGTGCCCGTCATTCGCATGATCCAGGGGAGGATGAGAGCGGCGGCGCTTCTCGTGGTTAGCTCCTCCAGTGACGGCGGCTGTGAATCGGAGTTGGAGGAATCCATCTGCTAACTATTTCTCAGTTTAGTATGTGATCTTCTCTTCGGAGACGGAAAACAAAAATAAATAATTAATTAATGAGGAGAGGAAAAAAATATTAAAATATAGGAAGGGGAAATCAAATATATATGGGGAGAAGAGTTGGGGAGGGGGCGGTGAAAGGTTGTGGAAGAATCTAGACTCGGCCATATTAAAATTTTGGAAAGATGGTTTGTTTAAAATTTTTGGGGCTTCGGGATTTCTTATTGGAGTATTTTGTTTTAAATTAATTGGCATATTTAAGTTTCAAAGTATTTTTTTTTTAATTTTGTTTTTTTCTCATATTTAAGTTGAAAATCTCAATGGTCATCACTCACTAATAAAAATTAATTCATTACCATTATTATAAAGGGTACTTGATATATTTTACCATAAAAAAATATATAATTATGAGGTTTCTTCTGTGTGAAAACAAGAAATATGCCAATTAATTTAAAACAGATGGAGTAAAGTTTTATTAACTTATTTAGATTTTTTTTCCACAAATAGAGAAGAATAATAAATTTAATTTTGAAAAAGCTGAAAATTTATTTTAGAAAGTATAAAAAGATATATTTGATAATTTAGCAGGTTCTTTTCTAATTAGCGATGTTTAAAAGTACTAGATTAAATGGGAGATACACAAAGAGAAAATAAAAGTAAGTTTATTGTAAGGTTATAGTGATTGAGATCATGTAAAGATTGAACTTCTAAACAGAAAAATCTAAAAAGACGAAAATATTTTTTTGTGACGATGAAATTCATTAAAACTGACAGTTGAAACTTATTTTGTTATTTCAAGATTTTGAAGGTGTTTAATTCTTAGATAAAGCAGTGTATGATCCCTAATGATATATCATTTATGAAATTCTCAACCGTGAAAACAACGTTCAAAAGTGTTGGAACTTGGAAATTTTAATTAAAAGCAAATGTTAAGTGATACTATCTGTTGAGTAAGTTAAAGGGTTTTGATGATAACTTAATGAGCTAAATCAAGTTATCAGCCCAAGACATGATAACAACTATGTAAATGGAAGCTTTAGATGTTTAACTTTCAAACTGACGGTTTTTGAGGAGTGAAGTATCATACTCAAAGTTTTGAGGAATTAATCAGCGTGGTGTGTCTAGTTAATTTGAAGAAATCTATCAGCTAAGTTCAAATGAAGACATACGAGTGAATTCATTTAAAGAGCTAAGTCAAGTTAAGTTGAGTCAAGACAACCAAGTGGTTTTTATCAGCGGAGTGACTCCATTAGCTATCTAGTTCAAGTGCTAAGTAAAAAATGATTGGGATGACATAGACATATTTATTGATGTCTTAAATGTCCTAGGATCAGATGAGTTAATTCCATAATGGATATATTCAAATACCTCGGACATCAGGGTGCAATAAATGCCACTGACATGAATAATACAATCCGTACATCAGAACAATATTGAGCTGGCCGCCTATCTGCATTTATAGCCGTTTGAATTTGGTAGAAAGACTGAGGGCATTTATGGAATTGTGGGATCTTTCAACGGACAAAATTTCATTCTCCTTATCAGTAGAAGTCAGATTGAAGAGAAAAATAACTTTTGCAAAATCTATCAAGCACAATCCGAGAGCAAATCACTAAGTTGTTCTAAAGTGATTAGCTTATTTCGTTGAAGAAAACTGAGTGTTTTTTTAAACAACTTTATGTTGTAACTAAGTGTTAATTTGTGAGTGATAAGCTATGTGCATAGAGAGTTTCTGAGTGATTCTTGCGCTTTTACTTTGTGAAAATGTTAGGCTTGGGCTTATAAGTTGTAAAAGCCGAGTATTATATTAGACCAAGTGTTTAGTGTATTGTCTTCCAACGTGTTAAGAAAAAATAGTGGACTAGAAGGATTGCACCATCTTAGAACCACTATAAATTATGTGTTCTTTAATTTTTTGCATTCATTTTCATACAATATACTAGTCATCTATTAGCATTCAATTTTAAAGGACTTAAAAGAATTTTCAAAAGGGGTTAGAGTAATTTTATGTTAACAAAATATTGTTTGTTAAAATGTTTGATTAAAACTCATTTTTATTTTCGCTGCATAATCTCAAAAGCTCTTATTTAACAATTGTTTTAACTTGGCTGAATTGATAATAACCAAGTACTTTACAAAGTTGTCAGCTTTGTGCTAACAACCAAATGACTTACTAATCTGTTTCAAAGCTAATAGTCAAATGACTTATTAATCTGTTTCAAAGAACAGTCAAGTACATTACATTAGGGATGGGCACGAGGCGGGTTTGGGACTATAGACGCGGATATAGTAAATTTTGGGATTGGTACTTTCAATTACAAACTCGTCCCGTAATAATTTGGGTACCCGCTTTTGGATACCCCAATTATTGAGGGATGGGACCGGTTGGGATTGCAGGTTCCAAATTATTTTAAACATAAATTCTCCTTGGACTTGTCAAAAGTAAATTAGATACTAATTAATTTCTCATCTTTCTTCTTTTGCTAATGAATCATTTTTTTTTATCTATTATTTACATAAAACATATCAACATAACAAATTATCAATCATTTTAAATATATTCAAATACGATCTAAAACGTATAATGAACAAATACCAAAATACGTTCTAAAGCATGTCTCAATAAAAACTCCAATCCATATTGTCTACATCAAACCAAATATTTATCTAGAGTCGTAATGTATTATGTATGTACTAGAGTGGTAGGATTTAGAAAAGAAATATTATGTTTAAGTAAACAAATTATTTATTAAATTGTGTTAATTAATTAACTAGATTATCTTGTAATTGTAGTTAAGCAAATTGTTTAAGTTATATAATATTAAAAAAATATAGGCAGGTTCGGGTATTCGGGATTGGAGAGACTAATCCCAAACCCGCCCCGTTTTTGGTAATAAAATACGGATTTTTTAAGTTCGGCTGCCCAAACCCAAAGATATCCGTCCCGTTCGGATTTTTAGAAAATGGGATGGGTCGGGTTTTGGTTACCCAAACCCGACGCCCACCCCTACGCTGCATTTGACCACTTGGGCTCAACAAAAAGCTAAAAGTTGTAGCATTTGATAACACTAAATCAAGAAACGTGAATATTATTGTAGTTAAGAAATTTTGAATACGTGAAATTAATTAAAATTGTAACGTTAGCAAACTTACTTTAAATAAAAATATGGTTTGAATTTTAAAAGTCGAGATTCTATTGAATTCGAAAAAGATTCGATATCCGACTGTATCTCATGCAAAATTAGGTGGTCCAAAAAATATCTGGATACGATTAAAACCGAGACTTGTTTCGAATTCGATGCAACATAAATAAAACTTGAAAATTTGACATGGGTGTATGTGGTTGGGTTTTGGCTCGGTCTCGCGGGTTTCGCGAGACCGAGCCAAAACCCTTTCAAATAAGTCTTCGCCAAACTCATAAAATCATAAAAAAAAACTATTAAGAAACTCACACTCAAACTCTTCAAACCTATAAAACATTGATTTGACACCTACCACATACTTTTTTCCCTAAACCCCAACATCCAAACTCAATCCAAGTGGGGTTTCAACTTATTCCCCAACATCCAAACTCAATCCAAGTGGAGTTTCAATTTATTCAAACCACAAAACCCAACAACCAAAACTCATCCAAATAAAGTCTCAAAGGTTTCATCGATATCACAAAAACCATTTTTTTTAAACTAAGACCCACAAAATCGAGCCAAAACCCATCCAAATAGACCTATATATTACATTCATGAAAAAATTGAATCAATCATCATCATTCGGCCTAAAACCACAGACCGGTCTAATCAATCTAACCGACATATTCAGATCAATTGCTACTCCTTTCAGCCTTTGCATATATTATACTGATTCATTTTGTTAGGAAAAGTAATATTGAAGATTCCATATTTATAAATTCCGTTTTTACCAAAAAAAAGAAAAAAGAAAAAAGAAATTTATAAATTCCGTAATACTTACACAAGTAAGAATATTCAGGTTCATACGCTTGAATCAATTCCGAATACTGAAGGAAGAAGCTACCGGAACTGCTGAAGAGCTCAGCTTTTGGCGAATTTAATCTAGGGTTTCGTTGCTCCACAGAAACCCTAATTATCCCTAATCGAAATGGAATTTCCTTTTGATATTTCCCAAATCTACCACCAATATTGCGGTATTATTACGGAGTCCTTTCTTTATTGTAATTGAATTGATATTTGATTTGTTAAAGTTGGTGCCATCTGGAGTTCTTTATTTTACCAATGAAATTTTGTTATTGTCTTAATCTGAATTTAGTTAAGTAATTTCCGTATGAAATTTGATGTATTTTTCATTAAACTAAATTGCTTTCAGATGGGTGATGCTGTTGTGCTGCACTTAAGTTTAGATATTCTTTCAAAAAACCTTTGAAATGTAAAGATTTTGTTCATAACAATTTTATAATTGTTCCTCTTGTTGAGTGGTGTATCTATGTATTCTGCATCGATGCCAAAAGCCCCGTCTTTTTGCCCCTGTATATTTTTTTTAATACTCTTTTCCCTGTAGGTGTCCTAATTTGGATTATTTGTTGCAGATATTATGTCAGGGGCATATGATCATGAGGGGGAGGATTACGGGTCAGATGATGATTCACAGAAATTGAGATGTTCGAGAGAGGCATTAGCACAGTTGCTGAAAGTGGTGGAGTCAGAAGTCGGTACAAGGTATCTATTTTGGATTCCAATTTACACCGAGACTGCTCTGTAAGGTTTCCTGGGTGTTTATAGCAGTTATTACAGGTCTAGCCTCAATTATGTTATGAAGTATTCTATCGCATACAAGTGATGCAGGTTTAAGGATGATAGTTTGTAAGTTATTTAGATTTTGGACTTCTACTCTAAAAGTTAATGAAGAAAATATTAGGTCAGGTGGTAAGGAACAGTGGAGAATACAATTCAAGAAAAATTTGATGTAAAGTTTGTTGATACTAAAACTAAAAAAGTACCCGCTATGTCCACTTTTGAATATCCATATTTACTTTCAAGAAAATGGCTTGCTATTTAGGTGGGCTTTTTGTTCTTTCTTCCTAAAAAACTTTAGTCAGTTTAATTAGTTAAAGTTTACTCCTTCTGTAATTAGTAGAGGAAATAAATGTGAATAGAAAATTGACAAATCGTCATGTTCTGTTGCAGAGTTTCAATTCTTGAGGAAGCTTATAAGCTGATGACGAAATTAGATTTGATGGTAAGCTACCGTCTTTTACTTATTCGACTCTTGGGATCTATATTACGTGAATTTTCAAGACATTGCATGTTGGCCATTTCTACAGTCAGATTTTTCAGCGTTCTCGCGCTTCTACGATTTTGTTTTCTTCATTTGCCGAGAAAATGGTCAAAAGAATATCAGTAAGTTTGTTTTTTTATTGTATCAAGTTAGTGCCATATTTTAATTAAGGGAACGTATTTGGCCTTAAATCCGCACCTAACCATCCATATGATGTGAAACATTTATCAGCTGTAAGCAGGGCTGTCATGGGCTGGAGATTGGTCTTAGCTGGAAGGTTTCGACTGCTTAATCATTGGTGCAGCTTTGTTGAGGTATGTTTCTTCCATTTGAACTTTCAACTTGGATCATCTGTGAATCGGGTGTAGCTCACTGTCTATCTTCATCAGGTGGTATGCGTTGTTCTACTTTTTCCCCCAAAGATAAGATATTATTGTATGGGGAGACAACAGTATAGTGTGAAATGCCACCATAGTGAAAATAATAATGCTTATTGCCCCTATAGACATATTTTCTGATTATTCAAAAACTTCCTTTTATGAACGAGTGACATATTTGTAACCCAATTCATGCAATAGCCAGTTGCAGAAACTGAATTTCTAAATTGACCTGCTTTCCCAATTGGTGGGTATTGCCCTTTGTTTATGCATGTTCTTTTTAGCTCCTAGTGATTCTGGAGTTCTTCCGAATCATTAAGAGTTTAGACAATTGGAAGGATTGGAATATGTAGACTAAGTAAAGTTCAGGGTAGTTATATCCAAAATAGATACAGAGTTTTTAAGATGCTCTCACAATATGTACAGATATGTATGCCATATTCCTTAGTTTGAGTCCCTTTCTTGTGATTTAATGTGCTGCAGTGATACATTTCCCATATCATTGTACGCTCTGTGTCTAAAGTTGTTGAGACACTGTGAATTAAGTGATTCAAAATTTGTGCCTTCCTATGGTATTTACCATTTTATCCCACATTAGCATCTTTTTTTGTCTATTGGGTCTTCAGGAAAATCAGCGACATAACATATCCGAGGATACATGGCGACAAGTTTTAGCCTTCAGCCGATGTGTACATGAAAATCTTGAAGGGTATGATCCTGAAGGTAGTACTGCTTTTACTATGTAACACCTGGTCTTCATTTAGGTGAAGCTGAAGACTCTTGAATCAACTAATTGTTTATTTAACTTTTACCAGGAGCATGGCCTGTCTTAATTGACGACTTCGTTGAGCACATGTACAGGTAAAATCCTATATCTTAGCGTCTTCGGACTACTGTCTTTTTTTTTTTTTTTTTTTATATTCTGTTCACGTTGAATCTAATTAGTACAAATTGCATGAGTCTAGGTATTACTGTATGAATGATGTCGAATTTCTTGAAGTATTAACTAAAATTGCACTTGATTGTATGATACCAAGCAAAGGATAAAAATGAATGTTTCTCATTAGTTTGTGGAAATGATGTATAGTAATTTGGTGCTACAAATATTACATTTCCTTCATGTACTTAAATTTGATATAATTGCATCTCCTTCCGTTCTTTCAAAATGAATTGATCTCCATTGCAATGCAGGATAAGAGGAACCTCTCCTAATTTATACTGCAATTGTGATGCAACAGAACCCCAACAATGTGACAACACATTGACTGGTATGCTGAAACCATGGATATCTCCTTTGTATAATACTTGTGGAATATATTGTTTACCTTTCTAACATTTTGTCGCCATTAAGGTCTGAGAATTCTTCCGGGTTCAAAGAGGAAGTTATATGATGACATGCAGATTGAACCTACTAGTGCAAATTATATGAGAAGGCCTATTTACCATATTGACAAGTCTCGTAACTTGGGGCAGAATCACCTCGGTAATGATAACGATGATTATGCGGCCGAAAATGGTAAACAAAGTAGTTCATATAGTTGTACCAAGTCTCCGTGTGCTGTTGAAGGATGTCTGTCGAAGGGTTTTGCTGGACTTTTTTCTAGTCGTTCGTGTTTGCAATTTGACCAAGATAGAAGAGTTTCCTATACATAGATATATAAGAATATAATACAATTGGGTCATCTTGAATTGGTTGAAGTTAGTTTTGTTTGGTGATTGCATTTTTTTTGTTTTGCATATGGTTCAATCTTTTGTCAGGTCCGATATGATAAAATCAATAAAACTGTGTCTTTGGTCTCTAGACTCTCTACTTAACTCTGTATGCTGGGAAATTGATTGAATGGCTTGCAGGGTCGGTCTTACATATTAGGGGTTCTAGGCAAAATTTTAACTCAAGCTTGTTCTACAAAATAAAAATTATTTTATTACTTCTAAAATTGTAGAAGTATTTTCAAGGTTTATCTCTAACATATTTGTTATAGATAGATAAAATGACAAAATAACAAAAATAAATAAAATAAAATAAAATATTGGGAACTTTTTTTCAAAATTCAATCTTAATATGTTTTTAAATTATAACAATTAATTTTAAAATCTTTCTGAACAGAAAAAAAAAAGACAAATACTACAAGTATTGTGGAAATGGTTATATAACTAATGTACGTTAATAAATTGAATTTTCGCTCGTCAAAACAATAAATAGGGGTAATATAATTAAAAGTGGTATCATTATGCTCTCGTAACTATTTTACAAAAGAGCTTTGCAATATTAGAGGTGCGTGTCAGTAAAATCGAATCGGATCGTACCAATTTTTGTTATCTAGATCGGTTAGGTAATTTTGAAAATTGTACCGTATGCTAAACCGAACAATTTGTAGCTTGACTAAAAAAATCAATAACTATAGTTTTGAGTCATTTTTTATAAATTTTCTATAAATGATTTTTTTAAATTTGTACCTTGACCTAAACTCATTGAGTTAAATTATATATCAATTCTAATTTTTAAGGTGATCCTAAAATAGATATTGTGGGTTCATTTCGTAAATCGACTGTTAATACTGAAATAAAAAAGGAATAAGGTTTTGGTAATTAACTTCGATTTCTGTACGATTTGGTTGATTTATCAAATTGTTTGCACATTCATACTCGTCGTGAATGTAAACTAGATATCTATGCTTAAACTAAAATTCAAATAAAATTAACCAATATTTGATTCAAGTTAATTTGAAAGTTAAGATCTATCTTAATGTTACGCTTTGACCATGTGCCCGACATAACTAAACCAACATATGACGCATTAATGCCAATAACTGTCACAACAATACTTGACTAATTAAGTTTAACCTAATAAATTAGCTCAAGTTATGCATGGAGGTTTCTATTGCTAATTTCTTGCTTCATGGTTCAAAATTCCATGTAGATTGTTCTAGTAGGTAACTATATCTCCGTATACACAATTATAGAATGTTACATTCTAGAGAAGTCCATACAAATATCTAATAAAATTCTATAGAGCATTATTCTTAGCTATTATATCAAGAATATCTTGACCGTTAGTTCGAGAATGTTGTTATATAAACAAGGCCATTATTGTATAATTCAAACACCTTATAGATAGAATACTCAACTTCATTAATTCTCATACATAGATTTAATCACTAATAAAATTCTGTAGTGCATTATTCTTAGTCATTATATCAAGAATATCTTCATCGTCTGTTCGAGAATGTGGTTATATAAATAGGGCCATTATTGTATAATTCAAACATCTATAGAATACTCAACTTCATTAATTCTCCAATATAGATTTAAACACCTCGAGTGACTTCACTTATGTTCATCAGTTCATGTACAATTTTTATATGAATCAAATCTTTTTTATGGAATGCTAATCCTAAACGAATTGAAATCCACTATTAGGAGCCCTGAATATGGCATATCAATAACATTGAATATGTATGTCATAATTTTATTTAGATAAAAATTAAAATAGACCGCAATGAACACAAAATTTGTTAGGATTAGCATAAAAAATCGTTCTAAATAAACACAAAATGACATTGTGTTGTTAGCTTATCGTTGAAGAAAAAAAATGGAATATCAAGCAAGCAGAACAACGATGATCTGCCATTATTCATTTTTGTAATACACTCTTAAACATCGCCTCAAATCAACCGTGCCAAAATTGTGTGTGACATGTGCTAATCACGGATTCAAGCCACGTGTATTGTGGTGTATTGCACCCAACACATTTTTTATTTCCAACCTCAGTTCAATTACATCTCTTTTCGAAAACTTTGCACCATTTTTCAAAGACTCTGCACCATTTATTCTAAAATACTCGTCTTCTCTTCTCAACAATCTATGGTGATCCAACATATAATATTTTGCTGAAATCTCAAATTTCAAGATTATTAGTTGGATGACCTTGAAGCTGAAAAACATTTTGTTTGGAAACATCACCCATTTAAATTATATGTTCATAGAAGTATATATATGTTGTCAAATTAATAAAATATTATTTTTTTAATTCACATCAAAGCTACGTTTCTCTCTATCAATCTTCTGCTTTCTTCTTTGCCCTTTTCATGAAAGTTGAATTGTTTTCTCATGAAATTGTAATAGAATAAAATCTTGTCGAATTAACCATCTCATATGACATAATCCTTTGTAAATTGGAGAGAAGGTGGTTTTTCTAGTCGTGCTAAGTTTATGGGTTACAAGATGTAGCCTTTGCAATGATAAATACATGTACAAAATCCTAATTATGTGATAGTGGGCCGAGGTAGAAGACGATCAAATCTATTTTCCATTTTTTTCAATTTCCAATTGCCTTGTTTAGAATTGCAGTCCACACATGGAAGCATAGACCGTTGTACACGTGGTTTAAATCTGTGATTGGCACAGGTGATTTGAGGCCCTTATACATGTGTTAATCTTGATTTAAAGAATTTCTAGAAGATTTGAAGAATTGTAGAATTATGGAAATTATTGTTAAATTAAAGGAGAAGATATGAAAATACTAATTTTATATATGTACTATTATTGAAATTATATTCCCTTAAGTATATTAGGACTTGTAAGTATAAATAGGAGTAGTGTTGTTTATTTGATATGTTGAAAAGAGTTGGAGCTTTTTACCATTTTTTTTGTGTGCCGATTACGCAACAATTTCTTTGTTTTTATTCTTGTCTTTACTAGAAAATGGATGTGCAACTTTTTGCATGCCACATTCCTTGCAGTAACCAATTATCCAATAGTGTTCTGAGGTAGAGAATAATAATTAATTAATTAATCATGATAGATTTGTTAGATTTATATTTGGAAAAGTAAGATTTTGTAACTCTTATTTATTAACTACTCTACGTACGAATTAATCTTGTTTTTATTTGTGTGCTAGGTTAGTGTTCCATGCAGTATGTTGTTTCATGTTGTACTAGTTAATGTATGCACTATGCTAATACGTTCAATGTAATACCAATTGCATTTCATTTTTATTTTAGGCGAGCATGCTTCTTAAATTTAAGGTTTCTTAACTTCATTTCTTTAATTTGAGGGAATCAATGTTTTTATTATATTAACTATTGGATCTTCTATCAATTTATGTGTCACGTTTTGATGTCACGGGTAAAAATTTATTAGTAAGTGCCCAAATCTGTAATTATATATATATATATATATATATATATATATATATATATATATATATATATATGTATTTATATATGTGTTGATGGACATTTCTTTGATACACTAAATTAACGTGACACGGGGATAAAAGACCTGGATTTTTCTAGGGTGCGGGCATGTGAGTTACGCCCTCACATGCGGGAAGCCTCATCATGCCGTTCATTTGGCTCAGATTGATCTGGGTCGTTGATTAGGTAACTTGGTCAAAATGAATTTGTAACTATTGACTTTAATTAAATTACAATATACCTAAATTATCCTTTCACTTATTTTTCTTCTAAAAAAATAAAAAAATAGGCTATGATATAAAAATACCATTTTACCCCCGATTTTGATAATTGACTTTGACAATTTTGCTAATTGACCCCTATGTTCCGCGATTTTACGAATTGAATTATTTTGCTTCTAAAAATAAAATAAAAAACCGGCTATGATATAAAAAGACCGCTTTACCCCCAATTTAGATAATAATTGACTTTTACAATTTTGCAAATTGACCCCTATGTTTTGCGATTTATGAATTGAATTATTTTGCTTCTAAATAAATATAAAAAAACTGCCTGTCATATAAAAAGACCGCTTTACCCCCAATTTTGATAATAATTTACTTTGATAATTTTGCAAATTGACCCCTATATTTTGCGATTTTACGAATTGAATTATATTGCTTCTAAAAAAATATAAAAAAACCGCATGTCATATAAAAAGACCGCTTTACCCCCAATTTTGATAATAATTGACTTTGACAATTTCGCAAATTGACCCTTATTTTTGCGGTTTTACGGATTTAATTATTCTGCTTTTAAAAAAATTTAAAAAAATCGCATGTCATATAAAAAGACCGCTTTACCCCCAATTTTGATAATAATTGACTTTGACAATCTTGCAAATTGACCCCTATATTTTGCGATTTTACGAATTGAATTATTTTGCTTCTAAAAAAATATAAAAAAACCGCATGTCATATAAAAAGACCGCTTTACCCCCAATTTTGATAATAATTGACTTTGACAATTTTGCAAATTGACCCCTATATTTTGCGATTTTACGAATTGAATTATTTTGCTTCTAAAAAAATATAAAAAAACCGCCTGTCATATAAAAAGACCGCTTTACCCCCAATTTTGATAATAATTGACTTTGACAATTTTGCAAATTGACCCCTATATTTTTCGATTTTACGAATTGAATTATTTTGCTTCTAAAAAAATATAAAAAAATCGCCTGTCATATAAAAAGACCGCTTTACCCCCAATTTTGATAATAATTGACTTTGACAATTTTGCAAATTGACTCCTATATTTTCCGATTTTACGTATTGAAGTATTTTTTTTCTAAAAAAATATAAAAAAACCGCCTGTCATATAAAAAAATTGCAAAAACCCCCAATTCGTAAAATCGCAAAATATAGGGGTCAATTTGCAAAATTGTCAAAGTCAAATATTATCAAAATTGGAGGTAAAGACGTCTTTTTATATGACATGCGATTTTTTTATATTTTTTTAGAAGCAAAATAATTCAATTCGTAAAATCGCAAAATATAGGGGTCAATTTGCAAAATTGTCAAAGTCAATTATTATCAAAATTGGGGGTAAATCGGTCGTTTTATATGACATGCGGTTTTTTTATATTTTTTTAGAAGCAAAATAATTCAATTCGTAAAATCGCAAAATATAGGGGTCAATTTGCAAAATTGTCAAAGTCAATTATTATCAAAATTGGGGGTAAAGCGGTCTTTTTATATGACATGTAGTTTTTTTATATTTTTTTAGAAGCAAAATAATTCAATTCGTAAAATCGGAAAACATAGGGGTCAATTTGCAAAATTATCAAAGTCAATTATTATCAAAATTGGGGGTAAAGGGGTCTTTTTATATGACAGGCGGTTTTTTTATATTTTTTTAGAAGCAAAATAATTCAATTCGTAAAATCGCAAAATATAGGGGTCAATTTGCAAAATTGTCAAAGTCAATTATTATCAAAATTGGGGGTAAAGCGGTCTTTTTATATGACATGCGGTTTTTTTATATTTTTTTAGAAGCAAAATAATTCAATTCGTAAAATTGTAAAATATAGGGGTCAATTTGCAAAATTATCAAAGTCAATTATTATCAAAATTGGGAGTAAAGCGGTCTTTTTATATGACAGGCGATTTTTTTATATTTTTTTAGAAGCAAAATAATTTAATTCGTAAAATTGAAAAACCTAGGGGTCAATTTGCAAAATTGTCAAAGTCAATTATTATCAAATTAGGGGTAAAGCGGTCTTTTTATATGACATATGGTTTTTTTATATTTTTTTAGAAGCAAAATAATTCAATTCGTAAAATCGCAAAATATAGGGGTCAATTTGCAAAATTATCAAAGTCAATTATTATCAAAATTGGGGGTAAAGCGATATTTTATTAATTGAAGATTTAAAGGTTATAAATGTCTTTTATTAATTGAAGATTATCTCAACTTTTATTTAAAATTAAAAAAAATAGGGTAAAATGGTCTATTTACAGATCGAGTCAACTCGCCGAGTTACATATTAGTTACGCCCGCCACATGGCATGATTTCAGGGCCTTCCCGCATGTGAGGGCGAGTTACCTTGCCCGCACCCTAGACGCTCCCAAAAGACCTTTTGTCATCTTACTTATATTTGATAACCTATAATTCTCTCTCTCTCTCTCTCTATATATATATATATATATATATATATATATGTATATGTGTTGATGGACATTTGTTTGAGACACTAAATTAACGTGACACGGGGATAAAAGACATTTTGTCATCTTACTTATATTTGATAACCTATAATTCTTCTCTAAATAAGTCATTGGTTTGATAACTATAATATCAATCTATCAATTTTCCAATAATATTTATATACTCTATTGTCTAACTTATTCCTTTTGTTTTCATTTGCAGAAACTTAATGAATGATCATGAGCAAGCACAAAATGTGAACGGTTGCATTGCTAATTAAATAAACAAATAATAGACTTTGTTTGACCAGAGATTCTTTAATTAGATATTTCTTTGAGTTTTTTTTTTCTATTAATAATTAGAAAACTCAGTGAAGTAGTATTAGAGTTAATTATAAATTTTTTCACTGAGGTCTTTTTGTAACTTGCGCCCATTTGTACGTATCAACTATCAATTTATTATCTCTTTTTATGATAGAGTAACATTATTTAGTTTTTTATGCCAATTTTTTGTTACTATTCAAAGTTTTTGAAAATAAATAATTTAACTCATATATGATTGTATGTTCTATTTGAGTATAATTATTTTGAGTTAAAATGACCAACAATGAATTATGTGTTATAATTATAGTGTTGGTAATAAGAATATATCTTTTTTTTTAATTAAGGAATATAATACATATACATGTATTTATTAGTGAATAAGTGATGTTATAAGGGTAGTGATATAGCCAAAGCACTATCCTAGTGCCAGAGCAAATTTAACATTTTTTCCAAAATGCCCTAAATTAATTTCCCCCAATCTTCAAATCTTAGCCCATCTCCAGTCGAGTCGGGGAGACAAGCAATTGCCCCCCCATCGGCTGGAGACGGAACTCCCCCCACATGGGCAGACATGCATCCGGGGGGAGTTGTCTGCCTGCTCGCAGTCAAGCAGCTCCGAGATGCGCTTGTGTTCTGAAGCAGTTCTGGGATGCGCTCGTATTCTGAAGTAGCTCCAGGACGAGCTCGTACGCTGGACGCGCGCTTCCAGGCTATTGGGTGGCCACCCTTTTTTTTTTAGTTTTATTTATATTTATAAAATCTAATTTATATGTGTGTAAAAAATATTTAAGAAATTGTAATTTTTTTGTAATACTTGTGTGAAAAAATATGTATATATATGTGTTTCTCTTAATGTTTTATATTAATAGAAGTATTAGAAGTTCATTCTTCAAACCAATGTGGGATAAAAATTACTAGTTCTTTTTTTTTATAGATTAAATTATTATCCCACGTTGGTTTGAAGATCATTTTTTAATGGGTTCTAGTAGTATAAAACATGAAGGAGAAACATTATGTTTTTTAAGGAAAAATATTAAGTTTCATTTAATTTTAGAAAATGTAACATTAATTTTTTTTTGAGAACCAATGTAACTTTAATTTAATAATGTAAGTTTAATTAATAAAAATGTAATTTAAATAAACTTAACTTTAAATTTAGAAACTTAATATTTATTTATTATTGTGTGAAATTTATTAGTTTTTAAAAACTTAACTTTAATTTGTTTTAAACTTAGAATATTATAATTTAAGAAACTTCACTTTAAAAGGTTTTAATTTAGCACACAAAACATAAAAATATGAAAAATTATTATTATAATTATTATTATTATTATTATTATTATAATCATCATCATCATTATTGTTATGTTATTGTAATTATTAAGTGAGAGTCGGGAAAGTTTTGAAATGAAATTAAATGTTTTGAATTTTTTGTTCGGTTGGAGATGACAGACTAGGCAAGACAGACAGACAGGAAAGCAGGCAAACAGGCAAGAGTGGGGAGTTGTCTGCTTCGGCTGTAGATGCCCTTACAATATCACACGGTGAATGTCCCATTGTTGCTGTAAATATATAGGTTTGCGGTTTGCTATTTTGTTGTTTCTTTCCTTTCTAATGCGACTGGCTCACTACATTATAAACGACTAGGTTTAACATTATACATTTACCTTATGATTCTACCTATTCTAAAGACTAGGTCTATATATGTTCGGATTGACGGTAAAAACCAAACTGAATTTGAACACCAATATAACATGTCCGTATGCCTTAGAGGTGAAAAGGTTAGTGTTAATACTCAACTATTAAGCTTCATAAAATTCGTTGGGATTAGCAAATGCATGTTCTTCCTACCACCGATTAGGTTACAAGTTCGACCATTTTAGTCGATTCTAGGCTGAATGACAACATTCGTTTTAGTTAGTCGATGGAAATGAATATATATGTTTATATAAGTGTAAAATCAATTGATAAGAAAACTAGATGTGAAAATAGGCATATTTTGTCTAGAAAATGAATATAAGAAAACAAAAACCCTCTCTTTCTTGATGGCCTAGTACCTAGCTCCCTCCACGGTCCCACGAAGATCAGCACGTACTTGTTCTAGTCCAGGATGCTACATGAGCTTCTTTTTAGTATGCTCGAAAGGAAGGTCAATCAAAGTAGATAAAATATTGAAATTACGCATTGAATTTCCAGTAATAGATACTAAATATGTAGAGCCTGTTCATTTGACATTTTGGAAAATTGCTTCGTATTTGAAAAAAACAAAACAAACATGTTTTTACTTTCAGAAATAAATTTTCTGTCTCTCAATTTTCTCAAATTACTCTCCCAAAAGCCAAACAAACGACAATTTTCTTATCTCTACTACATATCCCAAACCACTCTCTCAAAACCTAAACAAACAAGATTACGCAAATCGAGATTATTTCACAAACTTTCACTACTCTCTCAAACTCCAAACAAAAAACCGCATTGCACCTTTCCAGTACATATGAATAGAAATGATTTATGAATAGAGTGTAGGACTGTCAGCACGGATGGTATAAAAGTGAGAACTACCTCAAACAAAGCAATTGAGCTATATAATCCCTATTAGTAATCCCAAAGCTCATCAACAAAGTTGTGAACAAGAGTATTAAGCAAGATCATTAAGATAAAATGAGCATTATTAACCTAAACATGCAACTTTATTCTGCTCTAATCAATGTCTAACCTTCCTATTAAAAGTAAGGTGAAATGTAAGAAAAAGGCGCTTTACAATAACAACGAATATAACTGGCAAAAAACTACAGTCCTTCAAGATAGAGAATCATCGGAATATATGGAATTAGAGCTTACTATCACCATTGATACTTAGCAGCTACAAGAACTTCCTCGTAATTCTGAGCAGCATTATCCCAACTCAAATCCTGTTCCATACCTCGTTTCTGAAGCCCTTCCCAACTCGCCTTATACTCACGATAAGTATAAAAACAATTACCCAACGCATGTATAAGCTCATTCACATCCGCCCTACCAAAAGTCCACCCGAGACCCGACTCCTCAAACGGGTTAAATTGCTTCACGGTATCTCTCAACCCACCCACTGCGTGAACAACCGGAACCGTCCCATATCGCATTGCATATAGCTGGTTCAACCCACACGGTTCAAATCTAGATGGCATTAGAAGCACATCTGCACCTGCCGTTATCCTATGAGCCGTTTTTACCGAAAAACCGACCCACCCTCTAACTTTATCTTTATACTGTCCTTCGAAATTCCGAAGCATTTGTTCAAGGTCGGGTCGACCCGTACCCAACATGACCAGCTGCACATCTTGGTCCATCATCCATGGGACCGCTTGTGCAATTAAATCGATGCCCTTTTGGTCATCGAGTCTCCCAATGAAACCGATTAATGGGACATCGGGTCTAATGGGTAAGCCGAGTTCTTTTTGTAGTGCGGCTTTGCATTGAGGTTTGCCTGTTTTGAGGGTGTCGATTGAGTAGTTTACGTAACCGTCGGATTTTAGGTGAATGTCGATATCGGGACTCCAATCTTTTGTGTCAATTCCGTTTACGATTCCGCGTAATTTCCAATCGTTCTCATTTATGATACCGTGTAAACCCCAACCACCTTCTAAAGTTTTTAGCTCCCAAGTGTATCCGTGACTTACGGTTACTACACGGTCTGCTGTTTTTAGACCTGCAGCAAAGATGTTGAAATGCTCTCCTCCGACTGGGTCGTAAAATTTGAAAAGGTCCAAGTATCCTTGTGGGAGATCCACGTAAGCAAAATCATCCACTGGACCGCGACCCTGGAAAGGGAAAAGAGATGTAATTGCCAAATACACCCTGCTGTATTTGAAATTAAAAAAACCCCTTGTAGGGGGTGTTGTGGTAAAATAGGCTAAACCAGAAGGGGTTTTTTGTAACGGCGTAAGGGTCGTTAAAACAGGCAGGGGGGTTCTTGTAATTTCCAAAACAACAGGGGTAGCGAGTGTAATTAGGGTTTAATTGAGGGATAGCGAACATAAATTACCCTTTTAAATTTCAACTAAAAAATTGTCAAAATCATCATCTAAAAAAGAACAATTTACAAAGAACGAACCTGATGAGCTATGTTATGAATCACAAGGACGGATCTCGTATATTGCATTAACCCTTTGTCACGGTAATATGCCTTAAGGTAGACTGGTAATAAGGCAGTGTGCCAATCATTTGCTATGAAAGCTAAATTTCCATCTCCATAGCATACCCCACCACATGGAACATACCAAGGTACCTAGAATCGTCGTATTTTCCAAATTAAAGGTTATCAAACCACCTAACAAATACTAAACCGAAGAATTATGCGTAAAAAAACAGCTGTCTTTTTTACTTCTTACTACATGATTACTCTACAGCTTAATTTTATTATACCTCAATAGCAGCTTTACAAAACAAGACCATGCGCTTCAGAATATCCTGCAAGAATCAGCAAAGAAATAAAGGCGTAAAAATGTCAGAAACTGGGATCATCAAAAAGAATAAAATTTCATTATGATTCAATTATACTGAAAAATTATCGTTTAGATATTTGAAATGTCAATGGTCTCAATATTAGAGAAATGCGAAAAATTGGACATTCTATAGTTGCAAATATTTGAGGACTTAAAGTAAATTTGGGCTTTAAGTAAGATTTAAATCATATAAACACCTAGCTGCATGTAATTATTGTCATATTTTACTCCATGATATTATAAAGATTATAAGGATATACTCCAACACTTGTATATGAACATAATATATTGTTGTATATGAACAAAGCATAGGGGGTGTTTTTGTCTTTTGCTCTATATTGTTCCTCCTTTGGAAGAGTAGTTAGATGATTCAAGTAAAATTAGAAACAAAATTATCATACCTCACGTTTTCCACCATATATATTGTTCTCTATGTGTCGAAGCAGTGGGCTGTCAATAAAAACAAAATCTACACCATCAATGTAGGCATGGAAGTAATTCACCTCAAGATCCTGCAAAATGTCATGATTTTATACAAAACCGTTGAATAGTAATTTTTTAGAACAATGTTTACCATTGCTTACCTGACCATGTACTTTATATCTCTTCCTAACCCCTGTATCTTGAGCTTCAGCGTAATTTCCATAACGTGGTGCGATAACCTGTCAATTAAATTGATGGCACCAACCAAAAGAAAGTATTAGAGGTTTACGCCCCATTATCCTACCAAACAACTTGGTCTTAGACTTTTGTATATGCAATTCTTTATAAGTAAAAAGGTAATAATAAATCATTATTTACCATGACTCTATGTCCACGCCTGGCCAAAGCCTTGGGTAAAGCCCCAGCAACATCTCCAAGCCCACCTAACCACAAAAGTCATGATTAGTCTCAATTAACAATGAGTGAGCTCACAGAGTGTCACCTCTAATCTATATGCATGCAAGTAACTTGGAAACTTAAAAATATATATCTCCCTATAGGAAATTTTGAATGTCGAACTCATCTTTAAGCTGTTAGAGACGAGAGACGTTTAATATTTATTACTTAACAACCAGAAACGCACAAGAGTACCTGTTTTAGACCAAGGAGCACATTCAGCAGCAACCAAAATAACGTTCATAACATTGGCCCCAGCCAATGGAGGGGGTTTCGCATCTTCCTTTGTGGGAT
Source organism: Penstemon davidsonii (assembly GCA_034814905.1). Classification (NCBI taxonomy): domain Eukaryota; kingdom Viridiplantae; phylum Streptophyta; class Magnoliopsida; order Lamiales; family Plantaginaceae; genus Penstemon; species Penstemon davidsonii. Next base: position 16,420,654 of record JAYDYQ010002688.1, read on the forward strand.
CTATAGTGACTGTGTTCACTGTAGTATCCTTTAACTCCTTTGTCTCTGGATTGGGTATGACAACGGAATTCCAAGGAACAAATGGAGGAGCCTCCATAGACCGAACACCCTCAGAACTAGTGGCTTTTAACTGTTGTTGAATTTCGGGTTTTGCATCTGAAGAAGTAGTACCACTACCAAGAAGGTCTGTTTCAAGTTTTGTTTCATCTGTAACAAAATATTTACTAGGAGATGAAGCTGGATAAACATGAACCTTTAGTTGATATATAGGTGAATTCAGAGTAACTTATATAAAATTTCGCTTTATGGTCTTGGTTTATATCGTTACCTTTAGTTGGAGCAGCATCAAGAATGGAAGTAGTGCCATTACTCTCTGTAGAAGGCGGCTTGATGCCTTCTGGATCAACAATATTATTTTTTATTGACGATACCAGTTTCTTTCTTTCAGCAATCTGCAAACCAGTGTCAAAAAAAAAAATGTCACCAACAAAATTTTATAACATGAGCACACTTTGTTGAGTTAATTCAAGGATTTCTCACTAGCTCACAACACAGTTTTACTACCCTAAAAAAGCGAAAAGAAAGATAAACAACTGCAAAAAGCTGGAATATGATTTTTTCTTTCTCTCACTATCCACTTTTTTTTCTTTTGTAATGGACCATATGACTTGTCATCCTAGGTTCTATAATAAGCTTGCAATCACCTTTGCAATCCACCAATTGTCAAAATCATATAGATGATGTATTTATCAATTACAAGACTTTTCAGATTGGAACTTAATTCTAATTTGAAAAATGAAACAAAGGTAAATACATATGGCCTCAGATAATGACACCTGCAAAATTAGGCAAAGGACGTTCGCTTTTCACATTGAAAAGTTGATTCACAAAGGATAAAGTAATTTCAAAGAAAACATGAACCTGTTTTAATAAATCTTTTTGCATAGCAAGAACCTTCTCGCCCTTTTGGATCGTGGCCTGGAAAGCATCCTCTGACTCATTACCACTCTCACCTCCCCCAGTTCCCTCTTGAGTTGCTTTTACGCGCTTCATCCTCAACTTCCCCCCTCTATTGCTACACCCGCAACACAGAGATAATCTGCTGAAAAGATCATCCGCAAAATTTCTTGAAAACCCCGCTGAATTACAATCAGCAAAACTCCCAATTTCCACATACTTTTTTGGCTTGAATGCAAGTATAGGAATCACGGGTCGTTGCTGGTTCCCGCTGTGGACAAGTATAGAACTGTCAACTCCGGTAGGGAAGGATCCCATTGACGCCATTTAACTGTTCGAAGATTTGCTTCTGAGAAAAAAAAAATAGATTTTCTGAAGTTCTCAGCGAAGTGACCGATCCGGTGGAAAATGAAGCATGCCCAATTGAGAAAATCGGCGGATAAACAAACCCAAGTCAACAATTTTCTCAATGGAGAAATGTTTTTGACCAAAGGTGGTGTATTGGTTTTTGTGTTTGTCTTGGGATTTGTAACGTAAACGATGGACGGAAAATACAAAGATAATTGGAAGTAGGAATGCACTGTTTCAATGGCTGAATTGAAGTAGGGCCTTTTAAAGGGAAGAAATCATAGAGGTGAGGTTTAAAATTAAAATTTAATTTTATGAGGTTGAGATTGAGTGAGAGAGAAATCCAGAATTTCAGCAGACAAATAATGAGTTCTTTGTTTATGGTGTTCTAAGTTGTAGAGGGCTCAGTCAGTGGCGATGACCGGGAAATTGGACCCTTCGACGGTGGATTTTGTTGCCGATTATTATAAGAAAAAACTATATCACGAAAATGAAAATTATACAGATTATAATAATGTGTGGCTTTAAGATTTTGTGATAATAACACGTGCAATTTTATAATTTTATTATCACGGGAATTGGGTTTATATGGACGGTCCAGTGCTAGTATCCGCAACTGAATTGGGGTAATTTTGTTAATTCAAACTCTTTTTTTTTAATCTTTTTTAGGTGTGCTTAAGTTTTATACCGGATATTTTTTAGGTGGATCGAACATATAATATGAGAACGTTTATTAGTAAAAATTTGAACTTGAATTCGCTAATTTGTAGAGATTAATTCTTTCCACTACAGAAATCACTCATTTGGTGTTTATTCTACCTTTTACTTGACACAAATTATGTGTCATTTAATTTGTAATGGCACGAGAAATAATTTCATAAATTCATTATGTCATGTCATTAAACACAGATACTACAATAAACATGGTACTACATCCGTTTTAAAAATTTTACTCTCTTACTGTCTTAGTACCGTCAACTCGACCAAATTTTAAAATATTATAATAAATAATATATTTAATTATTTTAACAATAATTTGATAGTATTATATAATTACCTTATATTTTATTTATTTATATCTATATCTATATTATATTATACTATAATAAAAGTATGAATAATTTAAGTTTTTCCTTTGTTTTTTTTTTGTATGAAGACTAATATACCCTTATTTGAATTATAAGAAGTAATATATAATTCAATAGTAAATATGTAAAAATAGTTGAAGAAGAATAATTAGACATGGAATCTTATTATATTAATAATGATATCTCCTACATTAACTCCTAAAATTTAGAAATTATTTCTTATATCAACTTTTATAATTCCAATCTTCTTCTCATGTAACACATAAAAAAACCATCAGAGAAAAAACTATTATTTTAAATAGCTCCTAAAATATATGTAAAATTATTATAATTCAGCAACAATATATTTTTCAATAAAAATATGTTATTTGCGAAATTGAAAGATATAGTACAATATAAGTCATAACAATTAATCTAAAAGCAAAAATTAAAATCAAATTCTCTTAAATATCATTATGTTGTACACAAGAAAAAACTAAAAAAGAACAAATTAAAATAGAATCACATCTATTTTTTTGCCGATAAAATAGAATTGCATCTTACCTATAAATGAACCAAAAATGCTTATGACTTGGCTAAGTATCCAATGTTTCTTTGGCTAGGGAAGCAAAACATATAAAGAATTCCAAGATATGCATAGCCTCATATTTTCAAGGATTATTTTCATGAAAAACGAGTGAAATTAGTCAAAAAAAACTGATGAAATCGATGAAAATTACTTAAATCAATTAAAAAATATATATGAAATCGATGAAAGTCCGGATGAATTAGTGAACTAGTGAAGTTGGTGAAAAAACTGGTGAAACCGACAAAAAAAATGCATGTGCAATTGGTAAACTCATTTGAAATCAGTAAAAAAAATGGGGTAAATTTTTTGAAAAATAGATGACAACGTTAAATAAGTCAATAAAATGGTGAGATTAGTGAAAAACTGGTAAAATAGGTTAAATAAAAGGTAAAGTTGGTGAAAACATGTGAAATTGATGAAAATTAATTCGAGTGAAATTTGTAAGAAAAATGATGAAACCGGTGAAATCCAGTGAAAAACGGGTAAAGTCGGTGAAAATAGGGTAAAATCGATCAAAAAGTGTAAATTCGGTAAAAATATATATAATCAATTATAGATTCATGTGAATAACATGTTAAATTATTGAAAAAAGATGTGAAATATGTAAAAATTGGTTAAACTGATACAAAGAGTGAAATCAGTTAAAAAGAGAATTTAACCAGAAAATGCGAGGTGAAATCAGTAGAAAATGGATTAAACCGAAAAAATAAATAAAAAGAAATCGACCAGAAAAGGGGAAACAATGAAAAATGATATAACGATAAAAAAGGGGTATATCGCTAAAAAAAATATAAACCTGTAAAAAATATTAAACAGTGAGAACATATGAATCGATCAAAATTTGGGTTTTATTTGTAAAGAAACGGATGAAAATGGGTAAAATCAGTGAAGAAGGATAAAATCGGTCAAGCGTAAAGTCGGTGAAAACATGTTTAATCAATGAAAAATCCAGGTGAATAACATGTGAAATTAGTGAAATAGGTGAAAACGGGTTAAACTTGAGCCGACAAAAAAAAAGATGAAATCGTGGACAAATAGTTTAAATCGGAAAAAAAACTACGAAAAACGGAAAAACTATAAAGCAATAGAAAAGGAGGTAAATGGCTTAAAAATATATATTAACTGGTTAAAAAAATATTAAACAATGAAAACATATGACTCGATGAAAATTTGGGTAAAATTGGTGAACACTGGTGAAGTTGGTGAAAAAATGGATGAAATCAGTAAGAAAAAGTGCTCATGAAATCGATGAAAATTCGGTTGAAATTTGTGAAGAAACAGTGTCATCAGTGAGTAACTGGTGAACATAACAAAACTACTATTATGAAATGAACTAAATAATGTTCTTATGATATTATTGTAGAATAATTTTTATAAGATGTCATTACCAAATCAATAATCAATTTATATTTTATTACAACAATTTAAAGCCGTCATTTTTTTGTTGTAAAACAATAATAATTAATAAAAAATAAATTGAACATCAATCATAAAACTGTGTAATTTTATGACATAATAAAGTTAATTTAACTTTAATTTACAAAAAAATTTAAAAAATCAACTAGACGTGTACAACGTATGTACACTGTTCAAGTAATATTAAAAGGTTTAAAATGCTATCAATGTAAAAAATCTACTTGATAAGTCACTTAAAGATTAAAAAAGTTTGACTTTACAGTGTAGGTAATAGAGTAAAAATTTTGGGACGGAGTTCGGGTGAGATTTAAATTTAAATAGAGTGAGATGCAAAAATACCCCTTGTGCTTTGTCTAACTAACAAAAATCCCTTTGTATTATTTTAACTAACAAAAAACCCCTATGTTATTTTTTTATTAGCAAAAAAATCCCTACCATACCAAAATCACAACTATACTCCCATCAAAGGATACAAAAACACCCCTCTTAACCTACAAAATTTCATTAATCCCTATTAACTTTAAAAATTGACAATAACCCCCTGTATACTTAAACAATTAGCCCAAACTTCCCTATAATTTATGAAGGAATTTCAAATGGATTTTTTTGTTAATAAAAAAAAATAACACATGGGGGGGGGGGGGGGGGGGTTGGAATTATACTCCCATCAAATGATACAAAAACACCCCTCTTAACGTAAAAAATTATTAATAATCCTCTATTAACTTTAAAGATTGACAATAACCCCCTGTTTATTTAAACAAATAACACAAACCTCCCTATGATTTATGAAGGAATATCAAATGAGTTTTTTTGTAAATAAGAAAAGAACACATACATTTAGCTCAATAAATCACTATAAAGAAAGGTAATTCTTGGGTGAGAGCAAGTCACTGCAAAGACAAGCAAACAAAGTTGTCCACAAAAACAATAGCTACCGAGTTGCACTTTATATCGCTGTCGGACCACAAAAGTGGACGGCATCTGAGTGCACCTTGCAAAGCAACCGTACTCTCAAGGTGCACCATATTAAGAAGTTCAATTGAACTTAATTAGATGCTACACAATATTTTAATGCACAAATAAATTCTTTAAATGATATGTGTCTAAATTTATTTTTATTTTTTGAAAATTTTGCTTATTAGTTGTAGACGATATTGGTTGACAAAAAAAGACACACATCTCTTGGTGAAAGTGTATGGATCTCAAATTCGATAGCTATAATAAACTATGGATGACAAGGTATGATATTTGACTTTAATGAAGCCTATTATTGGAATTATATAGCTTTTGTGGAAAAGTTTTGGCTGAGATTCGTTTTGGTTATTCACGAAAGTTTGGTTTGAGAGTTTTCAACGGAACTTTTTAAATTCGATTTGGACAATAGTTTCAATGAAATATTAATCTTATGATAATTTAATAGTTAGTGAGTTTAAAATTTTGAGAACGACGGAAATTAGTAACTCCATGGCTCTGTTTGGAATATATTTAATACATCAATTTCGATTTTTCGCTGGTCCACAACTTTCGTCAACCCAAACCAAACAACACATACTTTTCATTTTTTTGGGCCCAAACTCTAATGTAGAGTTCTGAATATGGGCAGCCCTGCGACCCACTTGCATAAGAGTTGCAGACTCACTTGCACAACTACCTCATAAAAATCATATTCAATTATCTTTCTAATTATATCCAATTAAAATATTAATTTTTTAATTATTATATAATATAATAATATTTGTTAATTCAGTTTGAAAATATATGACTTGACATCTAATCTATCAATTGTTAGTCATCCCTAAACTCCATCATCCAAAATACATTTAAAACACAATTCACAATTTTCGACCAACGTCTCATTTAATTAATCTTATTTTACACATAAAATATTACAACAAAAATGTATCCAATTTTATATTTAATTATTTCGCACAAATTAAAAAAAAAAAATCTTCAAAACTCTCAACCATAATATTTTTCATCCAAAGTGAATGAAACTGAACCAAATACATCCAAACATAGTCTATATGAGGGAAAAAATAAACAATATATGTCAAATTAATAACTTTATAATTTACATAAGTTTGGTCTGGTCTCAGTCTATGCCAAAACCTGAAATTAGGATCGAGACTTGTCCAAACTAATTCCCAAAGAATCCCAAATCGGGCCAACCCATATCCAGAAGTAACCATAAAGTCCGATTCCGGTTATCAGTCAATAAAAATTAACCCGCCAAAACCATTTCGAAATTCCGGAATAGAATGCAACGATGCCTTTCTCTCTTAAACTCTTGCTCTTCTACAAACCAACTCTTTCAGATTCATGCCCAGATAATTGTATCGGGCCTCCATCACAATTCCTATCTTACGGACAAAATCATCAGGTTTTGTACATGGGTTTCAATCATAAAAAGAAATCCAATCGACTTAATAAATCACGCCCGTTCTGTTATTAATTTCTCCGGAAACTTAAAGCCCTCTTCATGGAATGATCTAATAAGGGCCTACGCCACTTTAAATTGCGATTTACAAAGAGAAACGGTATGGGTTTTTCTTGATATGCGGCGTTTGGGGATTAAACCCAATGAGCATACTTTCCCTTTCGTCTTCAAGGCGTGCTCTTCGTTTATGGGCTTAAATGAGGGGCGACAGATTCATGGAGATGTAGTAAAGCATGGGCTTCAGTATAATGTTTATGTACAGAATACCTTGATTCATTTATATGGTTCGTGTAAGAAGATAGTTGATGCATACAAATTGTTCGATGAAATGCCAATGAGAACTGTTGTTTCGTGGAATTCGATCATTTCAGCTTGTTTAGAGAGTTCATGGTTTTATGATGCAATTGAGTGTTTTGTTAAGATGAGGGACTCTGGGATCGAGCTGGGTGAGACTACGATGGTGATCGTGCTTTCAGCTTGTGCAGAAATCGGTAACTTAAGTTTCGGAAAATGGGTACATTCTCAAGTGATAGTAACGGGTCTGGTTGTGAATTGTCAGTTGGGTACTTCTCTTGTTGACATGTATGGCAAGTGTGGTGATGTTAATTATGCTAACTTAGTTTTCAATCGGATGGTTAATCGAAATGTGTGGACTTGGAGTGCTATGATTCTCGGGTTTGCACAACACGGATTTGCCAAACACGCCCTTGAACTTTTCAAAAAGATGAGAGATTATGCAATCAAGCCTAATCATGTGACCTTTGTTGGGGTTCTTTGTGCGTGTAGCCATGCTGGTTTAGTCGAGGATGGGCAACGTTATTTCAACGAGATGGAATACGTGTATGGAATCGAGCCCACGATGGTTCATTTTGGTGCTATGGTTGATATTTTGGGGCGTGGTGGACGTCTTAAAGAAGCATATGATTTTATACTAAACATGCCCATTGCAGCTGATGGTGTCGTGTGGAGGACATTGTTAAGTGCCTGTAGTATTCATGATGTTAAAGATGACCTTGGGGTGGGTGAAAAGGTGAGAAATGTCCTAATTGAACTCGAACCGAAGAGGAGTGGAAATTTGGTGATGTTTTCGAACAATTATGCTGAAGTGGGACTTTGGGATAAAGCAGAAAAACTGAGAAGCAAAATGAGAGACAAAGGATTAAAGAAGATAGCCGGAGAGAGTTGTTTAGAGGTAGGTGGCTCTATCTTTAGATTCTTTTCTGGAGATTATTCTTTTGTTGATTGTGGAGATATATTTGTGCTGCTAAATAGACTAAATAAGCATGCTAAGATGATCAAATGAAAATTTGTTTGCTCATGCATTTTTATTTTTCAATGTGCTTTGCTAGAGTCATAATGTTCAAGATAAATTGAGTGAAATGCAAAAATAACCCCTATGTTTTGCCTAATTGTCAAAAATCTCCGTACGTTATTTTTATTAGCAAAAACCTGCCCTGTGCCTCCTAAGCCGGAGTACATATTTTGCAGGAAAAGTAACAATTTTACCCCACCACAAAATGCACAAACACCAATATTCACATAAAAAATTGGCAATAAACCCCCTGTTCACTTAAAAAATTGAAAATAATCTCTCTATTGGTTGTTCACTTAAAAAATTGAAAATAAACCCCCTATTGGTTCATGAAGGAATTTCAAATGGGGTTATTTTTGCCAATAAAAGAACACAAGGGGAGTTTTGAATAAAAATAATACAGAGGGAGTTTTGCCAATTAGGCAAAGCACAAGAGGTAGTTTTGCATTAAGCTCAGATGAATTCCATAATACTGATGAAAACCTAAAACATAATACCAAGTACCATGAAAAAACATATGGTAAAAAACTACTTAATATAATCATACAATGTAAAAGTACATTATCTTACCAAATGCATAATTATCTCCTGCATAGCTACATAAGTTCCAACAACTAAAACAATAACACCTATCAAAACAATGCCCCATAAAGACACCGATTCAAATCCAAGTCTTCGATAATTGCCTGAAATCTTCAAGAAGCACAAGCACGGAAGTATAATTGATGCTGTTACACTCAGAAACGCGCCAGCAAGTGACATGAGGTATTCAAATGAAGGAACCGCCAGGGCCACAATGATTGTACTAAGTACTAAGCAAGTTCTTACCAATAAACTAAGTCCCTTATTAGGTTCCGATAGGAGACGATTCTCCAGAGCACTTACAATTGGAGTTACCATCAAAGCATACTTGGCGAATGGATTCACAAGAGTGGTGTAAATTGCCACTCTTGAGCTGATTTTATTCGTTGGGAGATTTAAAGTCACTTGTGACTTTACCTTTGAGCCAAACATCAAGTACCCCAAAATTGCCATCGATGCATAGCTCAAGGTACAAACGAGAAAGCAAACGAGTATAACCTGCAATAATATTCAATTTTGAGAAAATCCTGGCCAACTAGTAATCAATAATAGAAGGGTGATTTACACTTGGACCCCTCAGGTAAATCTTAATTACAAAAAAAAGAAGCCGTCTAGTTCCAGAAATTACAAGAACACCCTTGCAGGAGGTGTGTTGGTAAATATTTCCAGAAGTTGTAGGGGGTATTCTTGTAAAGATTGTTGAAACTCTAAGGGGTGTTCTGGTAAATAGTTTGAACCAGAAGGGAGTTCTTGTAATTTTTTTAACAATAGGGGTAATTTGGGTAATACCAGTAAACCTCATGGGATCCGGACGTAAATCACCCATAAGAGTAACAGAGACCTTATGTATTAACCTTAGAGAATTTCTTTTGGTTTCTCATTGAAGTGTATAATGTGGGAAAAACTGGATGAGCACAATAACAAAAGGCGTAAAGGCTAACAGCAGTCGGGATCCCTTTCAAATTTAGAACCGTTCCCTTTTCTTGAAATCCAGTACCATCAAATGCACCAGCCCATAAAATCGAACCGAAGAGTATAAAAGAAGCTATAACCCCACTTACAGAGATGTAAGAAAGGACACTCATATTGTTTAACCAGACAGTAGGCAGCATTAAAAGGCCAACGATGATAATAAAACTCTGTTTTCCACCAATAACAAGTCCGGCAATTTGAAATTCAATTTCTGGTAATAAGTTAAGTAAATTGTCTCCCTCGAGAATCAAGAAACCAGTTGCTACTAAATATAGTTCGATGTTCATTGCTATGGACACAAAGATCTTTCCTTTAGGACCAAAAGCTCGATTACCAATGTCGGGATAGCTTCTTATGCTTGGATCCATATCCATGCATCTTTGAATTAACAAGCCTGTGTAGAAAGTCGAGCACGCGATAAGGAAGAAAAGTATTAAGCTCGACCACCCCCCTGAGGATAATGCAAATGGTATTGACAAAATCCCCATACCTGAAAAAGGAGAAGATTTGATATCCTTATCTTGTGTTTGGTGCATTTGATAACTTGCAAGCTAACCCATTATTTTGTATATATACAGATTCATTGGAATATATATTTCAAACCTACCCTCACAAATATAGTCTTGATTTAAGTCTCATTAAGGTTGTAGTTTTATATCCAATTCAATATACAGCAATACATGATTCTTCATTATTTTTGTATGTAAGCATGGATTTTCTTATAAGATTATTTATTGTACTTAGTTATTTGTTCAAGTCGTGATGTAATGATGTAACTGATTACTAATTAACAAATACAAATGCCCTTTTCGTTTGGGGATCGAAGTGCTACAAACACTACTTTCAGGTTTTGGAAAACTGTGTCATTTCTTGAGATTTGTGTTACACTCACACAAAAACCTTAACAAACGCCTTTCTACTACATTTTGCTAACACACACAAACCCGAGAAACTCTCTCAGAGAACACAAAAAATTGGCCCGAAAAGTTTCAAACATTTTGAAGGAGATACAAGGATCATAAATGACATATATCTAAATATTACATGAAACGAAAATCCAACCAACAAACAAAAATGATGAAAACATGACTATGTGGTGTAATTGCATTCTAGTCCATGTTTTCCAACAAAATTGGCAAAATGAATCCTACTCTGTATCCAAAGGGTAATACTTGCCGAACCAAAAACATTCACATGCAAGTACAATACTGCAGTTGCTTTGGGACTGGATGACGCTCAACCAATCCAAAAGAATGTAAATCACTTGCATTGTGATTGGATTGGTCCGGCCAACTAGAATTTTCTGTATCCAACATTCTGTAAGAACATCAAATTAAATTCATACTTCAAATAGAGAAAAATCAATAAAACCTCTTGAGAAATTGCACCAAAACCCCACATGTATAAATTTGATATACAAGGCTTGTAAATGAATTATTTTAATGAGCATTTTTTGTTGAGAAAATAAAAAATAGGATACATACTGGGTAGAGAAAAACAAAACAAACCTGACAAGGCATTGAGCACATTGAAGCAGGTTTTGAAGAAAGACGTTGAGCCCGAAATGGAGTGTTGATCATTATACGTACTAGAATCGACGTGGCTTTCGCCATTGTCGACCAATAAAAGCGGTACGATAGCTGAGTAGCCATTATTTGGTTCGGGCTCCATGAAAAAAAAAAAATTAAGTTGACAAATTTTGTAGTGTGTGTTTTTGGGAGATGTTTTATATACATAGTGCAGGAGGAGGGCTGGATTGATTGATTATTATTTGGCTTGTGAGTTTTGCCAACTATTTGCACGGCTGCAACTATTAGCAATAATTTTCAGTTATTAAAAGTAGGGTAATTTATGCTGATACCTCCTAAAATATACTCTAATTATAAAAAGAAGCTCATATATATTGTTTAGAAATTAACGAAAGTTAAGAAAAGTCTGAAATGTTCTCCGTTACCTTACATTATGATTATTTAAATCACAAAAAATGAACTTTCTAAGTATTCTTTTATTTTTAATATGATTTCGGAATAAATTGTATTATTTTATTCCATGAGTTTTTTTAAATAAGTATAACAAAAACACCAACTGGACAAATAATTACAGAACAATAAAATCAACCTCAAGGGGCAATTTTGGGAACCACTTTTTTTTTTATGACACTGTCAAAAGTTAACGCCGTAAATAATATTTTGGTAAACATGATAAAGAAAGTTGTTATTTTTAACCACAATTTTCTTTTTGTAATTACCCTATAAAGAAAGTTGCTATTTCTAAGTTAGAATTAAATCGATCAACGGGATTTGTGATTTGATTTGATATCTATCGACGATAAAGACTCATTAATTAAATAATGATTTATTGGTCTACATATTAAATAAATTTTGAAAAATATTTGTGTCATACAACTGGAAAGTTTGAATTCAATACAATAAACTATTTTTTAAATGACACAACGAATTTCTTATCACATTAGAATATTGACTGAAATATATAATTAGACAAACATTCACAGTTTTGGAAGTACTCGAACCAAAAGCTTTCTTAAAATGTTACTTGAGTTCGACTTGTGTTCGATTCAATTTAAATTCATTCCAACTCATTTTTTTTCTTTTTCTTTTGCAAATCAAATTAAATTCAAATATAATTTAAAATTTGATAAAAAAAAAAAATACAACTAAATTATTCACACCCTACAATTCATGCAGTGATATTTTTGGCAAGGGGCACAACGGAAGCTAGAAACGCATATGCCTTGTATCATATCTTTATCTTATTACCGAAATCGTGGGGCTGTAAGTACTTGTTATTTATGTTCAAAACAGACCAAACCTAATTGTACTTGCTTCCTTGTAGTGTAAATTTTGTTATGTAATTGACAACACCCAAACCTAACAGTACTTGCATTGCTTCTAGTAGTGTAAATTTTATAAATTTTTTCGTTCACATAAAATTGGAGATACATCTTTGGCGAATTTTTTTTTTCGATTGGATCCAATAGTCTTGTCATGGTGCACTCCATATAATGATCTAGACCTAAAATCATAAACGCACATAATCCTATGCTAAGAGACATCCACGATAATCTTTTGGAAGCTTAAACCATATTTTAATCTTGTAAGAAAACATAATGATATCGAGAGGTATAAATATGTGTTGATCTAGTGGAAATGACTAGTCAGTACAAAATAGAGAATCTAGGTTCGAATCCATATTGAGAGAGGTTCATACTTAATGTATCATACATGCCTCGAAAGGGATTAAATTTTGTGAAAAAAAAAAAAGAGTGTTAAAGGCATACAATATAAACTCGGCACATCTGACTGTGTCTATGTGCTGCAAATTAGGGTTCGCCTAGATTGCATATTAGGGTTCGACACATCTGACTACAATTTTTAGAGTTTGGGAGCACCCATGGCTTGAAAAGTGATCGAGGGTCGAGTGTAATGAGTTATATCTAGGTCACTAAATCATTAATTTCGAACGATATATTAGGATGATCTCACAAGATCGTTAGTCTTCTATGCAGGTCGCACCGAGAAGATGAAAACCCTCAAGTTTCTAATTTGGATAACATATAATAAAATCACGAACAAATAAGATAATTTGAGCACCTTGTGAAGAATCTTCGACTGAATTTGAGACAAAACCAGTAACCTCTTGTACCTCGGTCTCTTTCACAAATATATATATATATATTCGGATACATATCTTTAACGGATATGATCGATCTAGATCCATATTCGCTCCACGTATTTCAGTTTACAGATCTTTATAGTCGGACCAGATCTTTATAGTCGGATCAGGTCCATCAATCTAATCGGATTAAAACTTTAATAAATCTGGTCAGATTCGGATTGAAATAAGCCCATTAGTTGCCCTAGTGACAAGATCTATATTACTTTATTTGATAAATGTAAATAATAACATGTCATATATTTTCATTGAATATTTCACCACTAAATTACGTACCTTTTTTTATAAATGTTTGGGACCGGTACATTTTTCTTAAATAAAGTATTATTTTTGAGAATTTCTTAAAGAAAGTAAAAACCCGTCATGGACAATTAAACATATATAAGATGTACCCTATATATATTCAGAGAGGGAACATATTAGGGCTAGTATGTTTGGTGCTTGGGAAAGTAGTTTGGAGAGTAGTGTAAATTTGTGAAATAATCTCGATTTAATGTAATATTGTTTGTTCGAGTTTTGAGAGAGTGGTTTGAGAAATAAAATAGGTGCAGGTTTTGTTGGAAGAGTTATGTCGTCGGTGTAAGATGTAAGATGTGTAAGACTTTAATTATGTCAAATCATATTTGTTATGTGAGATAAGTTGTGTAAGAGATATATTACACTATGTCCAATATGAGTAGAGTTTGTATAGTATTTTTTAGAGATAACAAAATTAAATTGTTGTTTATTTGACTTTTGAGAGAATGGTTTGAGAACATTGAGAGATGAAAAATTTATTTCAAAAAAATAGAAAACATTAAACATGTTTGTTTTGCTTTTCCCTAACAAAAAATAATTTTGAGAGAAGTCAAACAAACAAACCCTTATTGTCCATTAAACTATTTGGGCCTGTTTGTTTGGAGTTTCTCAGAATTTTTTCGTGTTTGGGAAATGCCAAACAAACATGTTTTCTATTTTTCGAAATAAATTTTTCATCCATTAATTTTCTCAAACTACTCTCTCAAAAGCCAAACAAACTACAATTTTCTTATCTCTAAACAAAACCTATACAAACACTACTTTGATTTGACATAAAGTAACATATCTCTTACACAATTTATCTCATATAACAAACATGATTTGACATAAAGTCTTACACATCTTACACCTACAACCCAACTCTTCCAAAAAAACCTACATATACTTTATTTCTCAAACCACTCTCTCAAAACCCAAACAAACAACATTACGCAAATCGAAATTATTTCACAAACATCCACTACTCTCCCAAACTACTTTCCCAAACGCCAAACAAACAGGCCCAAAGTTTTTTACAAGTATTATCCGTTAAACATTCAATTCCTTTCCTGTGTTATAATTCCACATGTCCAAGCAGGAAATTTGAAGTTGCATTTAATTTCAATTCTTGGCGGTATGGCTTTTTCGCCCCTTTCGAGTGGAATGAAGAATTGGGTAGTGATTTTCTGTACGCCTAGAGTGTTAAATGATACTTAAATCTTTCATGAATTATTCTTAACAAATAGGGTAAATTACGGTTACCCCCTAATGTAAGACCTAATTACAAGAACTCTCCTCACATATTAGGTATTATAAATATTTTCCTCATTTTGCCACCTTCTTACAATTAACCATTTGTCCCTAAAATATTTCAATGTTGCCCTTTAGGGTTATTTGTAATGTCTATAATATTTTATAAATTTTAATATATAGGATCTAATTGTAATATTTTATAAATTATAAAAATGATAATCATATATTTACTGCCAAAATAATTGATATAATTTATATTTGCCCATAAATTTAGATAAATATTGCAGTTTTTTTTAAATATTTATTAAAAATTTAATTTATATAATACCAAATTAATTAAATTTTATAAATATAAAATTATATATACACTAACTAAATAAATGAATTATATGCTTATTGCATTAAAAAATATTGAATTTATAATACAATATAAACTTTACTAAATTGAAATATTTGATTTATGATACAATATAAATTTTATTAAATTTACGAATACAGAAAATAAATTTATTTAACTAAATATGTAAACAATTTTTTATATTTATAAAATTATATTTAATTATTGTTATACAATTTAAATTGTTAATAAATATGTAAATTAAATTTTTTTTGTCAATATTTATTGAAACTTACGGGCAATTATAAATTTTATCAATTATTTTGGTAGTAAATATATAATTATCACTTTTATAATTTATAAGATATAACAACTAACACCCAAGTTTTAACATTTATTTGATATTAAATATTATAAATAACACTCAAGGACAAAATTGGAACATTTTAGGGGCAAGGGGTTAATTGTAAGAAAGTGATAGATCCGAGAGGTATTTTGTAATACCGGATACGTGAGGGATATTTTTGTAATTAGATCTTACCTTAGGAGGATATCCATAATTTACCCTAAAAAGTAATTGATGAGTTTATGCTTTATATAACACTACTGTCACTACATCAAAAAAATCTACTCTAATTGAAATTATTTAATAATACCCTTACGTGATTTTAATAAGAAAAATATATACTCAAGAAGTATAATTGGATTATGATTATAAGAGTATATTTAGACTAAAAGACATAAAAAGTTAAAAAAAACTTAACATATACAATTTTGAATCTAAAACAAAAACATAGTATAATTTTAACTAAAATATTTTACTATGCAAAAGATACGGTCCTACAATGTCATAAATCATATAATTGATCATAAATGGATATTGAATAAATTTTTCAGATATTCAATTACAACACACATAATGGGGTCTTAATTCAAATAAGATTTAAACTTACAGGATTTATAAAATCCTAGACGTAAGACTAACCTGTGATCTATAAAGTTTTTGTAAAATACATCAAATTTATTTTGTATAATCACAAATGGTATCTTAAATTCCCATAAAACGTGTCACAAATGGTATTTTTAATTCCGTAGACGTAATGTTTTTAAATTTGAATATTTATAGTGTTTAAATTAAATTCCCTGTGACCCGTTTGTTTGACGGGAATCAAATTTGATTTTGGATATTTGATTTCTAGTAATTTAATTTCCAGAAATATGATTATATTATAGTGTTTGAGTATCACTTGGGAATTCAGTGTTCACAAATCTGACTTCTAGTAATCGGATTCCTTTTCAAATGTTTGGTAATTGCAATGAATGAATTACATATTTAAAAAGTTCACAAAAATACCCCCACCCATATATATATATAAATCCTATAGAAGCATGTTTATTATATGGTATTATTTATAATATGTTGATATCAAAAAAATATGTAAAATATATTAATTAATAATTTATATATTAAATCATATAATATAATTAATATATATTAAAAATTAAAGAACATATATAAAAGAAATCAGTGTTAGAGGAGAGTTGTATTATAATTGCATATATATATATATATATAATTATCACAAGAAATGGTGTGTGCTAATACTTATAAATAAGATAACACTTTCAAAAGCAAAAATAAAATTAATCGTACAATTTGAAAATAAATGTGCTATGAAGCATAAGCTTTGGATTTGGCCTGTGAATATGGCGTATAAACTATATGCATAAATTTTATATTATTTCAGTAGATTCAACTAGTAGGTAAATGAACGTAATAATTTAATATGTGATTTAAGCAGTTGGAGAAGAAAAACATTGCAGAAATGTTAAATGATATGTATTAAATGATTTATCTCTCTAACACCTATATATATTATTTAATAAGAAACAAGAAAACAATGGCTATGGGAGAGAAAATATATATTACGTTGGGAGAAAATAAAACTATCATAAGAAAGAATGTATAGGTAATAAAGTTGGGTTTAATAGTTCCTTTTTTTATGGCAAGATCTTGTGGTTTTTAGTAATATATTTATTTCTCAAAATTCAAAAAATCTATCCAAACAATAATACTTGATTCCAAGGAATCACATTGCCAAATAATATCATTCCAAGTAAACAAACGGGTCCTAAACGTAATATTATAGTTCATGTGCAATAAATTTGATGTATTTAAATGTTAGGTCTGTCAATAAAGTGAGACATGCTTACTTGTTGAACCAGTACTCTAATTTCATGAAAATGATGGGGCAATCAGTGTAGATGTCTCCTTAAATGTGCGCCTTTCGACTGAGGTTTCAGTTTCACCTAATTTAATGTAATCGCGTTCAGGGACGGTCCTAGACATTCGGGGGCCCTAGGCGAATTTCAAATTTGGGGCCCTTTGTTATAATCAATTTATTTTTTAAAGAAAAAAATATTAATTAAATATTGACATATTATTTTCTCTGACATATTATTTTTTAATTTTTAAAAGATTAAACCATGATTTTTTTTGTATAACTTTTAATATTAAAAATATTATTTTAGCCGAAGCAAATTTTACAAGTATATGTACATCATTAACTCAATTTCATTCTTTTACAAATATCATAATTGATTGCTTGACTTTATTTAATTTCGTGACATTCTTAACTCTATTAATTATATATTATCATATATAGGAAAAGTTATAAATCATATATAAAACTAAGAAAAATATACACATACATATAAAAATATGGATGGGGCTAGACCAATTTTATTGGGGGCGAAATTATTTTTTGCAATGTACTAAGTGAGAAAGTAATAAGCAGAAAAATCCTATTATAAAAAAAAAACAGTATTCTTTTTATAATAATTAAGAAAGAATTTTTTTTAAAGTACCTATTAAGTAAAAAAATTGACAAGAAATCATTAAGTAAGGAAAGGGATTAAAAAAATAATTACTACGAAAGGAAAATAAAAAAGATGAACAATTACTACAAAAGAATAAAAGTTAAATAATATAAAACAATCAAAATATAAGAAAAAAACTCAATATTGGAATTTGAACCATAGACCTCCCATTCATCAAGAGAAAGTATTACCAAGTGAGCCAAGATACATGTAATGTACATAAAATTAGTAAAATAAAAAGTATTTAATTTTTTAATTTTTCTAAAGGCCTATATATAAATTTTGGGGCCCTCTGAACCGGGGGCCCTAGACCCCGGCCCAAGTTGCCTATCACTTGGGCCGGCCCCGATCGCGTTCTTTCTTCTTCAACTCTTGAGGAACTGTTTGAGACGTGAAAGAGAATCCTAATGGATTTGGCTAAAATATAATTGGAGTTAGGCCATCTCCAGTGAGTATGGACTCCCCTTCCCCTTCAGACTCCCATTCCCCTCAGACTCCTCTTCCCCTTCAGACTCCTCTTTTTATAGTCATGTTCAGTGATTCAATCTTCCCATTCTATTTAATTCAAATTCTACTTTCTCACTTTCACTTAATAAAATGATAATAATAATAACAAATAATAATAATAATAATAATAATAATAATAATAATAATAATAATAATAATAATAATAATAATAATAATAATAATAATAATAATAGTAATAAAAATAAAAATTAATAATTAAGTCAATAGTAAATTAAACATTAGCATTAATAATAAGTAATTTAACATTGGCATTAATAATAACTAATTTAGCATTGACATTAATAATAAAAAACATTTAATAATAACATTACAATAACAATACAATAAAATTACAATATTTAATAATTCCAATATAAATTTGATAGGGTTATGTCGTTTCTAATTTAATTTATTGTATTTAAATTATGTCACCAGTATTCTATTTTTAATCCACTAGTCGTATTTAATTTCAATGTATTTAATTTCCATAAATTTTTCAAACAAAAAAATAAATTAATGTTGAGTTTATTACATAAAAGTTATAATATTACAAGTAATAAAATATCTTTGTTAATGTTAACTTTATTACCATTTATTCCACAAAATTCTAATTCTCATATTTTTCCACTCTCACTTAATAAAATTAATTACAAAATACAATCTCTTCCCAAGTCAAAATTGCATTGTACATAAAATTAATAACAATTTTTTTCTTTAACAATGTTAATATTAAATAAAAAAAAAAAGAATAGGGGGCTGGGCCCTTAATATTTAAATAATTAAAAAAAAAAAAAAAAAAGCATCCCAAAATGGGGTGTTTGGGGCCCACCGCCCAGCCACCCCTCAACCTGCATCCCCCTCCCCATAAATGTTCATTTCTTCACCCACCTCCCTATAGATTCCCCCTCCCCCCACCTCAATGGAGATGGCCTTAGTTTGAAATTGCTTTCAGTGTTCAAATATTGAGGGTATTTTACTATTTTTCTTTTTTCATTTCATTTTCAAGTTTATTTAGTATTTGTTGAATCAACGTTTCTCATGTATTAGAATAGAATATAGTTAGGCTATGTCGAGTAGTTTTTTTTTTCCACTGTATTTCACAAATGGCCTTGTTTATAAATGTACTTCATTAAAATGGGAAAAACGTACGATACTATCATGTGTTATGTGAAATTTGCACCAAACCATCCTATAGAATTTATTTAACACCAAACTCCCTTGAACTTTCAAAAACCCTGCATAAATTAAAACACCAAATTCGTCTCCTTCAGTCCATTTTTTAACAAGCGTGTGTTCCACGAGTTATATGTGCGAATTTTTTTTTTTTTTTACATAACTTTTTTCAGCCAAAACTTGTTTGTACTTTTTAACATTTGCGCAAAACTACCTTGTACTTTTGAATGTTTGCACATAACCCCCTTGTATTTTTAATATATCTAGGGGTAATTTAGGATTTTAAATTAAAATTTAATGGGGTTAATAACTAACGAAGATTGTGTGTTTTATATGGAGTTTTTGAAATTACAAGGGAGTTTGGTGTAAAAAAAAATCACAGGATAATTTTGTGTTGATTTCACATAACACAGAGAAGTATTGTGCATTTTCCCCATTAAAACTGCTAGAAAATGTGTTCGAGTGAATAACGCTTGTGTTTGTTGTGTGAGTTACTGGCATTTTACCCCTCCGTGTTATGATAATGTGATACTTTACTCCCTGTGTTATGATAAATATGGCAATTTACCCCCTTTATTATGATAAATGTGATAATTTACCCCCTATGTTACAAAAGACATTTCATGTACACTCTCAATTTTGGCAAGTGAGTTACACTCTCCGACTGAAGGGGGTAAATTGCTATTTTCAAATCACATGGGGTAAATTGAATATTATGAATATCACAAGGGGATAAATATCCATTAACTCCTAAAAAGTTCTTCATCAATATTTTTTTGAGGGAAATTGATACCACATTTTCTGAAAAAACACATTTAATACCATAATTTAGGCCCTATTGACACATTTCATTTGGCCGTCAAATTTTTTACAGAATTCATCACGTGCGCGATCGGTTAAGTGGCACAAATTTTGCACGTGCACGGGGTAAAATTATATTTTTGATACCAGACTTTTACCTACTTTACACATTTGGTACCAAACATTCGAAAAAGACACATTTAATACCAAAATTGAAGGCCTTTTGACACATTTGCTTTGACCATCAATTTTTTGGACGAGAACGACCATGTGGCCGTTAAGTCACCAAAATTTCACGCTTTTTGCATGTAATGTGCTCGGGCAGGAAGTATTTGAACCTAATCTTAATTTTGTCATAACTCCTTCGTTACAAGGCCAAAATTCGTGTATTTTATATGGCTGGAAAGCTCTTGACGAGAGCCCTCTAGCGGTAAAAGTTTCAATTCATGAAATGCAATAGATAATTCTCATAAAATTAACAAAGTTTTGATTCTATCTTAAAGAAATTGGAAAAAGACTGAAATTTTGTTAATTTTCTGGGAATCTATTGTGTTTCATCAACTGAAACTTGCACCGTTAAAATTCTCTCGTCAAGAGCATTCCGCCATATAAAGAACACGAAATTTGGCCTTGTAACGAATGAGTTATGACAAAATTAAGATTAGGTTCAAATACTCCCTTGCCGAGCACATTATGTGCAACAAACGTGCAATTTTGGTGACTTAACGTCCAAAAAATTGATGGCCAAAGCAAATGTGTTAAAAAACCTTAAATTTTGGTATTAAATGTGTCTTTTTCGAAGGTTTGGTACCAAATGTGTAAAGTAGGTAAAAGTCTGGTATCAAAAATAAATTTTTACCCCTGCACATGCAGAACTCGTGCCACTTAACCGAAACGTGCCGCACACGTGATGAATTCTATTAAAAAGCTGACGGTCAAATGAAATGTGTCAAGATGGCCTAAATCATGATATTAAATATGTTTTTTTCAGAAAGTTTGGTATCAAATGTGTAATATAGACAAAAGATTGATATCAAAAGTGTTTTTCCCTCGTGATTTTCCTTAACAATCCTTAGGCCATCTCCAACAGAGCGGGCAACCCGGCATGAAGGGGGTTGCCTGCGGTGCATGGTTGGATATGGGAATGGAGGGTTGTGCTAGAGGGGGATTGGGCGATGGCGACGGTGAGGAGCGCAACCGGGCGGTCATTGATTGACCTCTCAGTTGTCGATGGACATACACGCTTATATATATATATATATAAAAGATAATTGTTGTTGATTTCAATTCTTATGTGCTCGAATTTGTGGTGGTTGATTTAATTTGGTGAGATTTGAGTTAATTTGACGGAATTAAAAGTTGGTTTTATGAGTATTTTATTCCTTCAACTGATCCCCCCACCCCCCCCCCCCCCCCCCCCCCCCCCCCCCCCCCCCCCCCCCCCCCCCCCCCCCCCCCCCCCCGCGCCCCCCCCCCCCCACCCCCCCCCCCCCCACCCCCCCCCCCCCCCCCCTCCCCCCTCGCCCCACCCCCTCCCCCCCCCACCCCCCCCCCCCCCCACCCCCCCCCCCCCCCACCCCCCCCCCCCCCCACCCCCCCCCCCCCCCACCCCCCCCCCCCCCCACCCCCCCCCCCCCCCACCCCCCCCCCCCCCCACCCCCCCCCCCCCCCACCCCCCCCCCCCCCCACCCCCCCCCCCCCCCACCCCCCCCCCCCCCCACCCCCCCCCCCCCCCACCCCCCCCCCCCCCCACCCCCCCCCCCCCCCACCCCCCCCCCCCCCCACCCCCCCCCCCCCCCACCCCCCCCCCCCCCCACCCCCCCCCCCCCCCACCCCCCCCCCCCCCCACCCCCCCCCCCCCCCACCCCCCCCCCCCCCCACCCCCCCCCCCCATTAAAAATAAATTGAAAATATTAATGAATGAAGGTTTGAGATTGCTTGTGACTTAATGGTGCATATTGCAGAGATAGAAACGAGTGATTCTATTGAAATTTTACATAGAACCATATTTTTTTCTTCAAGTCGGTTCGGAGTAGCTATTGTATGAATCGGTTTGTATTGTAAGATATGTATCTTGTTGTGTATGATTCATATAATATATCGTATGGTGTAATATACAAAAGGCTATACGATACAACTTGCATCGTTCAGTCTATGTTTCATGTCGTATCACATATTTTGTATCATGAGTTGTGAGAGACTAATAACTATATTCAATCTACATGTTTAGAGTTGAATTCTAGTATATGTGTTAGCTATTTATTATTTATTCATTTTATAGTATCAATAATATATTTACATATGTATTAATCTGTCCGTCGTATCCTATCCGTATCCATTATAACCCACCATTTGATTCGCGGAATTTAATTTGCATTCGAAATTTAGAGGTGGAGATTTGGGAATTGATTCTGCTCTGGTCCACCAAGAATCGTAGCTAATCATTTATTTTCTCCTTTTTTAATTTCTTTCTTTTGCCTTTTTGTTTTATTGATTGTTTGCCTTCAATTTGAACCACATATAGTTGATATGGTTTTATTTATTAGTGTTTCCCATCATGCGTTACAAGGATGAAGGCAACTACACTTGCAGGAGTGATTATTTCGTACGATCGATGAATGGATGATGTGGTGCAATAAATTATTTAGATTTATTTAAAGTTGATTTGTTTATTAATAGACAGTGTTGATGAGATCTTAAAAGTAACTTTATGATAGACGAAAAAATATTTTTAATACCAAATTATAGTTCAAAAAATACTTTTGATACCAAACTTTTCGAAAAAAACACATTTCATATAATGATTCACGCCTTGACACATTTAGTTCTCCTGATCAATTTTCGGACGAAATTCAATATGTGTCCGTTAAGTTAACAATGGTGGGTCTTTAAATCCCGTGCATGTTTTTCCTCCCATTGTCAACTTAACGGACACGTGAACAGCACGTGTTGAATTCCGTCTGAAAATTGACGGCAAATTTAAATGTGTCAAGAGGGTGTGAATCATGGTATAAAATGTATTTTTTTGAAAAGCTTGGTACCAAATGTATATTTTGGACTAAAGTTTGGTATCAATATTATTTTTTCCTATAATATATTCATAATCATTTGTTGCACCACATTATCCATGAAGTCATTGCACTAATTAATTTCTCCACTTAAAAGGGAAAAAATTGTGTAGCGTGTTAGTTCTTCTAACTCAATTTAAAACATTTTTCCTCGAACAATATCCAAATTGATGGAGAAAACCAACTCACGGAAAAATAAACAAACTAGCAAATTGAATCTAAGCTTAGCAAGAGGGAACACGTAAGAGAAATAAATTTGATTGACTATTAGATTGTCTAGATTTGAAGATTCCTCAAATTTTAGCCCATTAGTCATTATCAAATAGTTTGATTTTTGCATTCCTAAGTGCCCAAACCCTTGTCCTGAAAAAAAATTAAAAGGAAAAAAAGTGTCCGAACCCAATATTGGCGTTTTAGCTTAGACCAATAATCCTTAATAACGTCATTTACAATATTGTATTTAAAATTGTAGTGAGTAGGGTAAAGTCATTTATGAATTCTATTATCTTAGAATCTTGCTCTGTGTTTGTGTGGAGACAGTTAATTATAGATACTCATTTATTTTATTTGTAGCTTTTGATAAAATAATTTTGTATATTTTTATTTATCGTCCAGGAGTTCAATGTAAAATTAATTTTTTTCTACCAATATTACCCTTCTAGTTAATGGTTGTAATTAATGTTAATTAATGATGTGATTATTTGATTAAAAAGATATTTTGAGGTTTTTTCTTCAAAAAAATTAACTATTTATCACATTTCTTATGTGTGTGCAATCCTCCAAAACGATAAATAAAGAAAAACGGACGGAGTAATATTTTTGTAGTCTATGAAATTATCCGTTGTATAAAACAACAGGTGGCGGGAAAGGTGGGTCCGTGGCAATTAGATTAGACAAGCTAATGATGATATACCCTCCTGTGATATGCATAATGTTCAATTTACCCTCCATGTGATTTGAAAAAAAACACTTTACCCCCCTGTGAAAATTTTAAAAAGGCAATTTACCTTCTTCAGTCGGATAGTGTAACTCACTTGCCAAAATTGAGAGTGGACATGAAAAGTGTTATTGTAACATGGGGTGCGGGGGGAGGGGGGGGGGGGGGGTAAATTGCCACATGCATGTATCATAACACAGGGGGTAAACTGTCATATTATCGTAATACAGAGGGATAAAGTGTCACATATAAAAATATCAGGAAGGTGGTATTGGATTATATGGGGTAAAGTGCTCTTTTTCAATCACATGAAGGTAAATTGAACAATATAAATATCACATAGGGTAAATTGTCATTAACTCTGAATAAGACTTACTTCATAATAGATCGAATGGTGCTCCTTACAGAAAGTAGTGAAACTTTCTTCCTGATTTGTGAAATAGGTGTTGATATGTTAGTGTATCTTCTATCTCAATGTTAGTGTTATGTTAAACCTGCAAGAAACTACCCTCTGAAATTTTTATTGCGCCAGACTTCCTTTTATTTTCAAAAAACCTGCAAAAAAACACCCAATTTATAAAAAATAGGTCGTTTTGGATCGACATATTTCAAGAAATCATTTATAAAATACTTCAAGTTGGTCCCTACAACTTCACGTGATATATTTTTAAAATGATTTCTTGAAATATGTCGATCCAAATCGACCTATTGTTTACAAATTGGGTGTTTTTTGCAGGGTTTTTGAAAACACAAGGACGTTTTGCGCAATAAAAATTTCACAGGGTAGTTTTTAGCAGGTTTAGCATAACACAGGGGAATACCTTGCATTTTCCCCAATAATATACCTACTAAAATCTTCATATTGTGTTTATTAGAAATATTTGATAAAATATCATTTCTTCATAAGATACTGGAGATTGTAAACTTCACGGAGTGGTGATTCACAGGTATAACACGTTCGTACTCTGTCATATAGGGCTGTCCCTAGGTAGCTAAAACGCCGAGCTCGAGCTTAGAGCGGGAACGAGAGCACTTTGAGCGCAAAGCGCTTGATTTGAAAAAAATAAATTTTGAGAGCAACTTAAGAGCGTAATATTTTAATAATTTATTAATGATAGTATTCTATATGTAAATGTTAAATATTTTATCATATTTTTAACGTTTTAAATGTTTAGATTTTATGTTTACAAACTTGGTACTTTTGATTTGGATGATTCGAAATAATTAGTTTTTAGTTCTATCTTATTGCATAAAGTAATGAACGAAATCACTAAATCATAAAACGATTTATCAAAATAAAAATGAGAAATACTTAGAATATTGACTATCTTAACTCCAATTTAAAACGGTAGGTCAGATAAAAGAACATGAAAGGATATGCTTTACTGAATAGTGACATGAAGTGTTAATTTTCCAAAAGTTTCTTGCAAAATCTAAATTGATTGGCCTTGTTAATTACCATTTGGGTGGACAAGATTTATGGAACGAACACACGAATTTCGAAAAAGTAGTTCACGAATTAGTACTTCTCAATTCGCGAATTTTCTAGGGGACTTAAAAAAAAAGGCACGGAGCGCTAATTGAGAGCATGCGTGAAGGTATAGGGCGCGAATTTAGTCACCTAGGGATGTCCATGGGGCGTGATATCTGAATCTGGTTCAAATCTAACTATTACAACTTTTGTCGGAACAAATATACAATTGAATTGATTTGATTATGAAGATCCATTATTCGTGATATGTGGAGCGAATATTAATTTAGGCCGAAATAGTTTGTCAAATTACATTAAATCATTTTGATACTAATCTGTTAATTATTTGAAGCACATGTTTAATGTGCCAAACGCTGATTTTTTTATGTTGAAACTCAAACAAATATAAGTAAAATTTGAATACATGAGTTAAATTAAATGAAATTGTAATTTTAACATATATATTTTAGGAAAAAAAATTATTGTGCAAATTTTTGAAATGAAGATTTTATTGGATCAGAAAAATATCTGATATCTGACCAAATCCAATAAAGATCCAGTGAACTCGAGAAATTTAGAGGAAAATCCGGAGACGACATAATTCAATCCAAATGGAATTGGATATGGGTCAACTATGATTCGACCCGAATCCAACTGGTTGAAAGCAGGTTTGTAAAAATGTAGAAAGATTATATTACTTCTTAGTGGGCCGTCTAAAATATCCGTGAGGCCCATGTAACTAATTAATCGTTCGTCCAATTTATGTGGGTTGCATTTAGACCAAGTTTTTTCTTTTTGATAAATACATTTAGACCAAGTTTGCTTAAGAGAGAAAGTTGAAAAAATAATTAATTATGAATAGTAATTGAAATATAAACCTTTTGTTAATTTATGCAGTCTGGTCTTATTCATTTCAAATTTCATACCACACAAATTGAAGACATATTCGCTATATTCAGTTATATTTTTTTAAAAAGAAATGGTAAATACATCAATATATATTCATCACATTCAAATCTATCTGATAATATATCATCATTGCATCATATTCAACCAAATTATGCAGGTTCTTTAAAAAGAAAAATCCAGTTAAGCCAAAATACAAAAAATAACTAACTATATTAATAATAAAATTAAAAGAGAACCCACAATAATGAGATTAACCCATGACCTCCTCTGCTTTGTCACTTGACTACGTACAATCTCATTAGCTATATCAAGTTACTTATTTAATGACATATTCGCTATATTGGTATACTTAGAGGTGTAAATGAGTCGAGTAGAGTCGAACTACATATTGTTCAAGCAGTTTGATTTTAATTTTGTGTCAACCTTGAAATTGTGGTTGAGTTTGGTTTGATTCTTAGACGAATCAAGCTCAAACGAGCCTTTATAAAATGACATCGGGTCGAATATTGTGTAGCTTGATATTTTTACACTAACCAAACTTTAAAAATTATCAAGCGGAAAATGTTGTACGAACTTGTTTGATATATATGATGAGCCGAACACAAACAAGCTTTCATTGTACAAGTTGAAGACAATATCGAGTAGGTTGATTTAATTTTCAATACTATGTTTACTTTTAAAGACAAAATTCAGTATTATATTTCTTTTTGGGAAGAAAAATGAACATTTAAAATACCTTTAGCCTTTATGTGCATAGGCAATGTCATTCTTCATGAGATTAATGAAAGAAGATAAAAATTTAGTGAATTAAATATTTACAACATCTGTCGATGTGGCCTTAGCCAGTTGGTTGGTTAAGAATGAGGCTCCATGACCAAGAGATTCTGGATTCAACTCTTACGAATATGGGTTTTCCTCTAGTTTAATACTAGTGTTTGGTGGTGGTATATTATTTGTTATTCTTTGTATTTGGGCAATTATTGTTGATTTATTATTTGTTATTATTTGTACTTGAGCAATTATTAAAATAATTTATAATGTAATGATTGATGATGAATGTATTCTAATTTTTTTTTTTTACAACATCTATTTATGAGTGGTTATTTGCAAAATACACTGTTGTGTTAGTTCTACTTAGCAAATATAACCTGTGTTATTTTTCTTAATTATCAAATACCCATTTTATTCACAAAAGTATCAAGATAAGATCTCTTCTATATATATATTCGTAGTCACCCACTTAAAGTCTTGTTATTGTAATTAATCGTGACCGATGATTTTTTTTCTTGTAAAATAACTTTTAATTATATTATTATATATATTATGTTGTCGATGCCAAATAGTCTGTGAGGATATGATCACTTGTCCTTGCAAGAATAAAAAATAGATTCATATATTTTATCATTAATTAACACAAAAAATAAATTATCATTTGCTTTTCGTTATAGTTAAGTCATAATTTTATCTTATAATTTCCTGATAACTCAATTTCATTAAATATTGAAATGAATTAATGTATTTGACAATTATAGTTGAATAATTGAATATATCATATAATTTTAACATGAGTTATGGATGCTTTGCTATATCTTAAAGAGATCGTGATAATGAAGTATTTGCTAATAAAAATAAACAAGATACATGAGTGTAATTTACAAATAACCTTATTTAATTATAAGTGACTTCCAGAATCCTAGGCAAAAGAGATGGGTCTGTCTAAAATGAGATTTTGAGGGATGGGGAGCACATGAGATATCATTTATCTTGGTGACACATGTCCCCTTAGAATTTAACTTTAAATAATTTATTTTCTTAAAGACAAATTTATCCTTTTTAATGAGTTAATTCAAAAACACCCCTTGTGTTTTGTCTAACTATAAAAAAAACCTATGTTATTTTTATTAGCAACAAAACCTTGTACTTTTTTTTTATTAACAAAGAAAACCCCTCTCAAGTCGAAATGACAATTTTAACCCACCAAACAATGCAAAAATATCCCTATTACCTAAAAGGTTACCAATAACCCCTGTTAACTTTAAAAATTGGGAATACACCCCCTCCTCCCCAATTTTTTTTTGAAAAAATTGACAAAATTCTCCATATGATTTATGAATCTCATATCAAAAAGTTGACAAAAATCTTATCTCCCACAGTTACATGTTTTGGCACTTTACCACCCATATGTACAAAATAAACACTTTACCCCCTGAAAAATAAAATTAGTTGCACTTTACCCCCTCAAATGATTTTATGCAATTTTTGTTTGACGGAAAATGTACATGTGCCCCTCACATGAATTTTCAAAGGGTAAATTAATCACATCACTTTTTACTTGTCCAAATACTTGACTCATGTCTTGTGAACCAAAAATCTAAAGTTGGTAGAAAAAAAAAATTATTTGTAAAGAGAGAGGAAAAAATGCACTTCAGTGAAATATTTGGGCGAAAAATCGATGTTGGAACTAATTTACCCTTAAAATACACAAGTGAGAAGCATATCTATGTTTTTTGGTGAACGGAATTGGCTTAAAATAATTTGAGGGAAAAAGTGCAGCTGATTTTATACGTGCTTATTTAATTTATACTTTTGGGTGGTAAAGTTCAAAATATGTAACTTTGAGAGGGGGTATATAGTGCATTTCTCCCTAAAAATATTTTAAATGATCTTATACTGATGGTCTTAATTGTCAATTCGTATAAAAAATTGATTACTTGAGAGATTTTTTTCGTATGAAATTTTGATTACTTGAGATTTTTTTTTTTGGGAAAGAGATGAAATTAATTTGAGATAAGGGAGAAATTTTTAAACATATTAATTAAAGGGTCAGTATGTAATTTAACATATGTTTATTTTTTCTAAATGTTCGATGCCACGTCATCATTGGATATTTTGACCAAAACTCGTGGTTCAGATTTGTGTTGACTTTTTTAGTGGTTGATATGGGACATCTCTTGTACACCTATGTTCCATAAAATCTTATTTTAGAAAGACCCAAAAGAGATTAAAGTAAGTTTTCAAATAGACTCAAAAAATTATGAATCTAAAATATGAACCTTTTTAAAGGTTCCGTCCCACTCTCCAATGGCAGGCTCCAAGGCCCAATTAATTTTAATTTTATTTCTTCCCCACTCTTACTATTATATATAATAATAATTTTAATTTTATTTCTAATATTAATATTAATAATATTAATAAGTATTTTAAAAATATAATTAAATTAATAATAATATTTAAATATTTTTAAATTAAAGAGAGTTTATAATTCGATATAAGTGTATAAGTGTTTGTATAAGTGTTCAATTATATTTTCAACTAATTTGATATTTTTAAAATGTTTAAAAGAAATTATTAATTTTAAATTAATTACAATTCTAATTAAATATTAAAATCACAATTTTAATTAATTATTAATGATTTGTCAATAAAAAATTTAATTTTAATTATATTAAATAATTCAATCAAAAATTGATGACAATATATATTTATTAAATAATAGCAAATATATTAACAAATTTTATTAAATAATTCAGTTCTACAAAGCTAAATTAATTTAGGAGGAAATTTTAATTTTATTAAATATTTCCATATATAATTAATAATAATCTTTAAAAACATTAAATAAATAAAGAAAAAAAACAAAAACCAATCAGGTGACGCCAAGTGGCCCCCGTGCCGCGGATTAAATATTTCCTTCTACTTCACGCAACCCTCGGGCACGGATAGGGCCAGCCCCGCCCCGCCTCCCGCCCAGTTCCCGAGCCCACCCTGCAACCCCAACCACTGGAGACCATTTCTCCGTCGACCCCAACCCCGAGCCCGGCCACCTAAAGTCCGAGTAGAAGATTGAATTCATGGACCCACTTATTCAAAACCATGAAAATTTACATAAATTGTCTTCAAGTAAGGTGACTTATTTATCTCAAAGAAGGAAAAAAAAAGAATATAGATCCTTTTAAAATGGATGTATTTAGATTCAAATTAAATTGTTACAAATATACGGCCTAATCCACGTTGATGAAGAGAAGAAAATTCACCGTACTAGTGTCTTGTTTGGTAAAGGATTTGAGACTCTTGGCCCTTGGGGCATCTGTATTTTGTGAGGGGACATGACCTAGATATATGGATTTGTTGTTTAAACCACATACACAAACCGCATCATTGCCATCCATTTATTGTCCGCACAATCATGGGATTCGAAGAGTATTTTTTTGTCGAAATTTTGACATGATCTAGTCTCTGTGGCGAGATTCAGACCGTTCACCAAGTCCCAATGGTAAGGATTTAATAAGAAACAATGCATCCCTTCTACTCAATACCTGCTTTTGTCGTAAAACCAAAACAATGCATTGCTTGGATCTAAACAAAGTCCAATCTAAACCATGTGACCGTTCAGAAACAACATAGATTTGTCATAAACAAAAAGAATAACCTGAACAATTCTACACCCTATCTTTTTCTGTTTTTTACAATTATCGAAAACATTTTGTCCATTTATCCTCAAATTCAGTCGAATTTTTTTGTTTGTTCTAGTTCCTACTAGGTTTGTTATTTGAGCAAATAATAAAACTCAAGAATCTTGTATATTGGAAAACTACTTCGAATGATTTATTTGCTACAAGATAAACACATAGTATACTCTCAAGTAAAAATTAATTGCAGTAGCAAGATTCAAGCTCATTAATTATCAAGTAAGTTTTACTCTATTTGTATTGTATTGGTTAAAAGTAATCAATTTAATTATGCTAACAAAGCATTTCACTTGGTGTTTGCTTATACTAAGAGAATCATTTTTAATTATCTGTTATACTCTCTAACAATATAGTGAATACTATTAACATATACATGTTTAATTATACGTTTGTCTATATATAATATTGTTTTAAAATCTAAGTTCTTTTAAGAAATGTTTTTTGAGATTATTTCTAAATACTCAAATTGTATTAGACAATAATGAAAATTTCGATCACCGAAGAGAACAGGAAAAAAAAAAAAAGGATAGAGAGAGAAATATCAAAGTAATTGGAAAATAGAAATATATTGTTAAAATGTATGATAATGTATAGTCTAATTTCTATAAAAAAGAGTCACATGCAATCAATCACTCAAATCAAAGTGGTTGTTTAAATTCGAAATATTCGTCTGGGTAGCTACCATCCGACATATTAGGGGGGGTTTAGGGACACTTTTTTTATGAAAAAAGTGTCCCTAAACCCCCCCTAATATGTCGGATGGTAGCTACCTCATAGGGTAGCCACGAATTTTTCAAATTCTGCCAGTAGAATTGACTGAAAAAAGTGTCCCTAAACCCCCCCTAATATGTCGGATGGTAACTACCTCATAGGGTAGCCACGAATTTTTCAAATTCTGCCAGTAGAATTGACTTCAATTGAAAACTTTTTCTCTAATCCATTTCCTTTTTTTACATCACTTTTTGGTCAGCTTGACGTCAACTCGCTTTGATATTTTGCAACAAACCAATGTAATAGAGATATAGAATGGTTGAAAAATATGCCGCCGGCTTTTATCAATTGCGTACCACATTTCAATGTTGACTTTTTCTTTGATTGATAATTCGATATTAATATAGGTAGTTGTTGATCTTGTGAAAAGCTGATAGTACAAATTTATGAATACATTTATGATATTATTGTACTAGTAAGTAGTATTGTATGGTTCAAATTCATCTTCAGAAGAGTGTTTACTTAATTAGGTACAAAGCTTTGTTGAGGGGTAATAACTTTTTGGAGTGGTATATATACCTATTATTTTATAGGTGTTTTGATAAAATGACAAAAAGAAAGTCGGGTCACCAATGAATTTTCTTAGTTTTATTGTGATCGTCGATGTTTCTTTTACTAGAAATCAATTATATTCATCTATACCCGAGAATTAACAAATTAAGTATAATAAATTAAATTAATTCTGGTGATTTAATTGAATATTTAAATGATTAATATTGATCATCGAATTCGAAAGTAGTATAACTGAAATTTAAACCATAGACTGTCATAAAATCAGAAAACCATAAGTCCCAGCCTAGGTCACCATTAACGAAACTATAAAATATTACAAATAATTCATATATTCTCATAAGAAATTCACATACAAAATGACCATACGAATGAGCACATATATATTCAAATTTAACTTCACATTGCTTAAAATCATGTGTTTTTAATACACGACTTTAACAATTACTCATACATATTTATAATTTTTTTCGGGGTCATTTAAAGTTGCGCGTGTCTACACATAATGTGTCATGCCATATCTCAAAAGGAATTATACCTAATACTCTTAGGTGAAATTTGTTTAATAAACTAGTGTTCAAATTTCCTTCAACGGCCAAATAGTTCCTTGTATTTCTTGTATGTTTCAGGTCACCCCATTGACTCTTTTATTTAATTATTATTTATGTTTGGACCATTTTAGACGTTGTCCATAGACCTTGACTTTACTATTTTCCTAAGTATTGGCATATTTCCATTAATTGGTCTTGTTCTGAATCACATGTCTATAAGCCATATAGGTCTAGTTTTGAGTTACATATAGGAAATTTTGCTAAATGTGGATTGATAATTAAAGCTTAACACCGACCAATAGTAGGTCCGTTACACAATTATATTTTTGTCATCTCTTTGGAAAATGCATATATATAGTTGTAATATGAAGAAATAATCTTAATTAGCCAATATTTATTGTTGCTATAGTCATCTGTGAAGTAGTGTTAAAATAATAAAAATTAAACAGCTTTAGTTAAAAGGTTTTTTTGTTTTTTTTTGAGAAAAAACTTTAGTTAATTAAAATATAGTTACCCAATTTAGTATCAAAGGAGCTCATGTATTTCAATCTCATCGCCAGAGATTTATGAAAATAAGTTCCACATATCAACTTTGAGTAAAATAATAATGCGTATACATGAAGGAGTGTGTGAAAAAAAAAATTAAATACTAAATATTATTATTTCTAATAGCTTAACTTCAGTGTTATTGGTAAGGCCGAGACTCCAGAACCAAGAGATTTTGGATAACAACATTAATGTGAATTTTTCTTCTAATTTAATACTAGTATTTGATGATTATATTTCTTTGTAACTTGATTGTAATTCAGTAGGTTTATAATTTAATGAAACTAATGTAATGTTCATTTCTCTAAAAAAAAAATCATTATCATTAGTACGAATATTGGTTTATTCATAAAACTATTTTGTTAATAGTTCCTACTTCGACTTAGAAATGGCTTTCATTAAATAATTATCAATTCACATGCTGTATAATGATTTAACTGAAAAATACTTATTACTAGAAAAAGGATTTTCTTTCTCCTAAACTTATGAAGTTTGATTTCTTCATAAATAAACTAAAGGTAGGCCCAAAAAATGTATCATTCAAAAATCATTTCATAATCACATTGAAAGTTCAGTCCATATGGCCCATACAATTACAGCCCATAAAACTCCAAAAAAAGAGTTTCATAACGTGTATGACCCTCCATTTACATACCATAATCTGAGGCAACTCATCTGAAAATAATAATAATTATATAAATTAAATAAAAGCAGGGTGAATATAATTATTACTACTACTAATATGACTTAATTTCTATGCCTTGTCGTCTCTGCTATTCCAATAAAATCCCTCTCAAGAAGCCGGCCAAAAATCCTATCCCATGCTTTCATATCCCAATTTTCTTACCCTTCAGTTAAAATCTGATTGTTGATTGTTCAGAGCTGTGAATTTGTGGAAGATTTTGAGTTGTGTTTGAAGAAAGAAAGGATATTTCAAGTGACCTCCGGCAAAACCGATCTTCAGGTGCACTCCAATTCAATTCTTTTTTCCAATTCCTGAAGTGGGTTGATCTGAAATTTAAATTGGAATTATGGGTCTGATTAAGAATTAGATTTAGGTTTGTGGGTTTTTGATAAAAATTCAATCTTTAGATACAATCCAAATGGTCTGTTTCCATAGCTTAATTTCTGTTGACCAGCATATGTCCATGGCCAAATCTATGATTTCAACTGATTCCTGTTCAAAACTGAAGCAAATCAATCAATTCCATAGGAATAAAAGAACTTCCAATCAATTAAACATCCCAGCTTGTGAGCAATCTCGGTCTGCGATAATTGATGTAATAATCTTGATTGCTGTAATAGGATCATGTGGGTTTTTACTCTACCCTTATGTCAAGATTTTAGCACACAAAACCATGGAATTAGGTGAAGAAGTTTTTGATGTGGTGACTGAAGAAATTATCCGTGCCCCTATGGTGTTTGGATGTTTAGGACTTAGCATTTTATTCGCTGCCATGGCACTTGTGGCGATCGTGGTTTATACCGACAGGAGATGTGGGAAACCGGGGTGTCGTGGGTTAGGTAAGGCTGCTGAATTTGACATTCAATTGGAGACCGAGGAGTGTGTGAAAAAGTCAACTGTTGTAGCCAAGAATTCATTGAAAAAGGGACTATTTGAATTGCCTCGTGATCATCATAGGGAATTAGAGTTGGAGCTTAAGAAGATGGCACCGCCTAATGGGAGGGCAGTTTTGGTATTCCGAGCTAGATGTGGTTGTTCTGTTGGTAGAATGGAGGTTCCGGGGCCAAGAAAATCTCGAAAGTTTAAGAAATAGTTTATGTATAATAATATAATACTTTACCTTTTCTTATTCTCTATAGGAGCATATGCGATATTGAAGTAGCAATAATGATGAGCAGATGCAGATCCCTTTTCGTTTTACTTTCCTTTTCCTTTGAACAATACAAATTTGAATAAGCTCCATAAGCTCTTTTGGAATAAGTTATATGAACATGAATACATTATACATAAAGTTTTTATTTGAGGAATATTTGATTTCTTTTTGTTATTTTAAAAATCATTTTGTGTTATTTGTAACTGTTCTTTAGTGTTTATCTTCCTGTGGGCCTTGTTGCTTTATATCTTGATGGTTTTACAATTGGAAAGAGGATTCATTTTGTTTGGCTTTCTATAATTCATTGAAACGTGATCTGGGCTTCATTATTCCATTCTTATGCTTTCGTTTATCATAATATTGTTGAGAATATTCAATCGAGATAAAGTTTCATACTTGATTGTAAGTTATGCTTGTAGATATTAATTCTAGGACTTCATATTCCTCTAAGTTTGTATTCGTACAGCCATTATATACCTGCTGATATTTACCAACTACGTAAACCACCTCTAAAGTGCCTTGAAGAGCTGCTTATATGACCCTTTATTTACATGTGAAATTAGTTCATCTTTTGCTTGCTTGAGGCATTCACAGCCACACTTTGTTTTGTATTCAGTCGTTATCATGACCATCATCTTGAAATGACTGTTATTGATGTGGGCTTTTAATATTGTGAAGTTAGGTCAAAAGTCTATTTCATAATTGTGTAAGATTTTGTTTCTTATATTTTTCATTAAAATACTTTCTATGCTATGCCGGAAATAGTTCTAATGTGGTTCGTTGCATATTTCACTCGAGGTTATTTGCTAATTTTCCTTTCTGCTCTAACTATTCAATTATTTTGCATACGGTTGTGTTTTAACCGTCTGAGGAGTTTTATCCCGTTTTCTGCGAGTTTGCATAGTTTCAGTGGCTCAAGGTTGATGCTTGCAAACTTGACCAACTATATACATGTATGTAGTATTTGTGCTTGATTGCAGTCCATTTATCTGAGTCTCTGTGTAACGTTTATTAGTTTGAATCCGAACCGTTTCCAGTAAAATTCGGGTACCGACTATGACGAAAATAGCGATGCTTATTCATTTTTTGCATCAGCAACAATATGCAGTCAACTAGAGTTGTAAATGAGTAGACTTGTGACAATAATGCAGCTTTCAAATTTGGTTTGCTTTTCTAAGCACCAGAGTGTGTTTAAAAATGTTTTGAGCTTAGATTATTCGAATTCAATATCAAAAGTGTACACGAGTCAAGATAGAGATGAAATTTCAAAATCCAAATTGTACACGAGTCGAGTTCGAAGTGAATTTCAAAAGCTGTCAAATGAAAAATGTTCTTTATTTTTTTGTAAAACAAAAATATGAAACGAGCTTTAAATTTAGGCTGATGTTCAAACTGCCCATTTCCCTTTTGATTAAACATTATCTTGATCTTTATCGATTAATTTTCTTCTGTTAATATTTGAGTATGTAAGGCCATCTCCAACCAAATGTCTTGCCCTTTTAACCCTTTTTTAGCCCACTTGCCCTTGCTCTCTCGCTTGCCCTTTCGACCCACCCAGAAACTCATCTCCAACCGAAGGGCAATCAACGTCCATTTAATTTAATTTCACAATTTTTCCCACTCTCACTTATTAATAATGAATTAATGATGAATTAATGATGATGATAAAAATTATAAATTTTATTAGGTTCACAATCATGAAAATTAAGGCATTCACAATAATAAGAAAATCAACAATATAATAATAATCACGTTATCAAATGTAACACAAAATAAAAAATACAATGTTATAAAAAAATAAATAAAACTAATTACATTTGTTACACAATGTTATTATAAATAAAATTATTTTAAATTCTAAGTGTTTTTTTTACACAATATTACAAATTTTTACACATATTTTACCAATTTAATTCTTTAAAAAATCAACAAATTAATTAAAATAAATCCAATAGGTGGTCGCCAAGTGGCGGCCACCCATTGCACGCCCGCCCGCAGGCAAGCGAGCGGTCAATGAATGACCGCCCGCTTGCCTAATCCCCCGCCCAGCCCCTCTTATTGCTCGACGCCCGCCCACCATTGTTCCCCCTTTTGCCATCTCCAACCGATGGCAGCTCCCCCTCCCCCTCACGCCCTCTTGTCGGCCTCGGTTGCCTCGGTTGGAGAGGGCCTAAAGAAAATCAAAGTTATTTTGATCCACAAACTTTTTGATGCAATATACATATATGGGACTTCGATTATCAAAAATGAAAAAGAAAAAACTTAAATATATATATATATGTATAAGAAAAATCGGAAAAAATATCCCCAAAGATTCATTATGATACTCAAGTACCTTAACTAATGGTGTGGATATTTTTTTATCGCATACGATCCGAATTGTTTGGATCCACAAATGATTTTTCTTTTCCGTTAAGATCAATCCAGCCTACAAAATGAACAAAGATTAACTAGGCCGGAATGATTCTGGTGAAGCCCATTCGGTGCTTAAGTTAGAAAAAGTAATTCCGAGAGAATAATTAGTTCTAATGAAAAAAGCCTCGATAATAATGAACATACTTTGTTCGAATTTATTCCAAATACGATTATGCTAGAATTACAAGCTATATTTTCCTGATTATTTAACATGATTTGGACGATTCTTAACTGTATTTCTTAATTTCCTTTAAGAAGCCCGATTTGTCGGCCTCCAATGTGTCATTAATTGAAATTGGATATATGTTGCCTTAAATGACTGATTTAGGAAACGCTGAGTGAATCTCAATCAGCAGAAATATTGGTTGGTCGCAATTAATTTGATATGGTCGGAGATCACAATTATGTCCTCACTCTCAAGCTTTTGGACATCGAATTGCTTTCGAGCTTGAAGTTGAATATGTTCATGTCACTTAGTTTGTGTAAATATATAGTTTTTAAAAGTATAAACTGGAATAATATAACTAAATAATGCAAAATACGTAAATTATCATTCTAGTGTAATCATTTTTAGTCCCGTCCTCCATGTCAAAGAAGCTACACGTTTGTCCCTATGTACAAATATTTGTTATATCGATCATTCTCCAAATCATTTCATGACCAATACAGTTTCAAAGTTCTCTTTGTAATTAACCTAGAGATCAAAATAAAAATGAAATATAAAAGATATATATATATATATATATATATATATATATATACAAAGTTACAAACACACCCACCCCATACCCAAACTCTTACCACCCACCCCCTACCACTCTTCTTAGAACGGCCACCGGTATGAGACCAATAAATCAAGTCGATTGGAACCTAGTGACTTTGGTCAGTTGCAATTAGAGATGCCGAAACCTAAATCAACCACGACTTGGGTTAGTCAACCTAACATGTAGTTGACATGGGATGATGAACCCTAGCATGCCACGACGTAAGTGAGTTCAACCTAGGTCGACTTTTTGTGTGGAGCGATGGGATTAGGGATGGGATGAATTGATTAAAGTGTACCCTACGATTTTTTTAGACTTCTTAAAGATAAAATTTGTTTGTGATAATTAAGTAAAAATATTGCTTCATTTGTCCCTAAATCTTTACTCTCTTTTTGAAATGTTAAAATTAAGACTCTATGATTCGATGATTTGACACAACACTTACTTTTAAAGACAAATCCATGTAGAAGTTTTATTTTTCCTTACTTTTACATAAAACTCTTTGTTTGGTTGTTCAGACTTCATAGAACACCAAAATATTATCTGAAAAACGAGTCATGCAAAATCATAAAAATTTTAAATAAAAAGAAAAAGTCATAATAACAATCAAATTTACAGAAGATTTATGTGATTTATCCATAAAAGCCTTTATAATATCGCAGCGGAATGTCAGAATTCAGAACCAAAACCTCAGAGGATTCAAACATTCCCATGATTAGACTAGAGCTCTAGTTTGATTTCTTGCTTTGCTTTTATATTTTTTCAAATATCAATTGAATATAATTTTCTGGCGTGCTACAAATTGCAATAAACTTGTTCAACAACACAAAAATAAAACAAAATAAAACCCCTTTTCATTTCACAAAGCCTTTCATCAATTCGCATCTGTACATATATTGCCAATCAAATCTAACTAAATTAAAAAACATAATAATAAAAAATAATCAGTCAATATCATCTATCTCCATTCTTTGAGCTGGCGATTCATCACCAGGTGCACCATCATGCCCGCTTCCCGAATCCGGAGCACCATCCCCACCCGACTCCACATCCATGCCCGAATCCGATTCCGAATCCGAATCCGAATCCGTCATCCTCTGAGCAAAGACTACGTGAACCTTCCACCTCTCCTCCCTTGGGTTATTTGGCTCAATGGGCATACTATACCGGCAAACCGGGCAAGACCCGTGGATCCCCAACCACTTACCAATACAACCCGAATGAAACCTATGTTTACAAGGCATCTCTTTCACTTCGTCCTCTTCCCCGTTGACCTCGTACTCGGATAAGCAAATCGGGCACTCGTGACCCGGTTCCGATATTCGGAACCGGGGCAAGGATTCGATTGAAGCCTTGGAAGCGGGTAGGGGACCTTCCTTGAAAGGTATTTCTCCGAGAATTGATTCGATGTCCAGGGAGCCTTCAATGACTATTATGGATCGGGTTGTTTGGTGTATGAAGATCGCGAGTTCGCGTGGGCCGGAGTTGGTGGCGGTGCCCGTCATTCGCATGATCCAGGGGAGGATGAGAGCGGCGGCGCTTCTCGTGGTTAGCTCCTCCAGTGACGGCGGCTGTGAATCGGAGTTGGAGGAATCCATCTGCTAACTATTTCTCAGTTTAGTATGTGATCTTCTCTTCGGAGACGGAAAACAAAAATAAATAATTAATTAATGAGGAGAGGAAAAAAATATTAAAATATAGGAAGGGGAAATCAAATATATATGGGGAGAAGAGTTGGGGAGGGGGCGGTGAAAGGTTGTGGAAGAATCTAGACTCGGCCATATTAAAATTTTGGAAAGATGGTTTGTTTAAAATTTTTGGGGCTTCGGGATTTCTTATTGGAGTATTTTGTTTTAAATTAATTGGCATATTTAAGTTTCAAAGTATTTTTTTTTTTAATTTTGTTTTTTTCTCATATTTAAGTTGAAAATCTCAATGGTCATCACTCACTAATAAAAATTAATTCATTACCATTATTATAAAGGGTACTTGATATATTTTACCATAAAAAAATATATAATTATGAGGTTTCTTCTGTGTGAAAACAAGAAATATGCCAATTAATTTAAAACAGATGGAGTAAAGTTTTATTAACTTATTTAGATTTTGTTTCCACAAATAGAGAAGAATAATAAATTTAATTTTGAAAAAGCTGAAAATTTATTTTAGAAAGTATAAAAAGATATATTTGATAATTTAGCAGGTTCTTTTCTAATTAGCGATGTTTAAAAGTACTAGATTAAATGGGAGATACACAAAGAGAAAATAAAAGTAAGTTTATTGTAAGGTTATAGTGATTGAGATCATGTAAAGATTGAACTTCTAAACAGAAAAATCTAAAAAGACGAAAATATTTTTTTGTGACGATGAAATTCATTAAAACTGACAGTTGAAACTTATTTTGTTATTTCAAGATTTTGAAGGTGTTTAATTCTTAGATAAAGCAGTGTATGATCCCTAATGATATATCATTTATGAAATTCTCAACCGTGAAAACAACGTTCAAAAGTGTTGGAACTTGGAAATTTTAATTAAAAGCAAATGTTAAGTGATACTATCTGTTGAGTAAGTTAAAGGGTTTTGATGATAACTTAATGAGCTAAATCAAGTTATCAGCCCAAGACATGATAACAACTACGTAAATGGAAGCTTTAGATGTTTAACTTTCAAACTGACGGTTTTTGAGGAGTGAAGTATCATACTCAAAGTTTTGAGGAATTAATCAGCGTGGTGTGTCTAGTTAATTTGAAGAAATCTATCAGCTAAGTTCAAATGAAGACATACGAGTGAATTCATTTAAAGAGCTAAGTCAAGTTAAGTTGAGTCAAGACAACCAAGTGGTTTTTATCAGCGGAGTGACTCCATTAGCTATCTAGTTCAAGTGCTAAGTAAAAAATGATTGGGATGACATAGACATATTTATTGATGTCTTAAATGTCCTAGGATCAGATGAGTTAATTCCATAATGGATATATTCAAATACCTCGGACATCAGGGTGCAATAAATGCCACTGACATGAATAATACAATCCGTACATCAGAACAATATTGAGCTGGCCGCCTATCTGCATTTATAGCCGTTTGAATTTGGTAGAAAGACTGAGGGCATTTATGGAATTGTGGGATCTTTCAACGGACAAAATTTCATTCTCCTTATCAGTAGAAGTCAGATTGAAGAGAAAAATAACTTTTGCAAAATCTATCAAGCACAATCCGAGAGCAAATCACTAAGTTGTTCTAAAGTGATTAGCTTATTTCGTTGAAGAAAACTGAGTGTTTTTTTAAACAACTTTATGTTGTAACTAAGTGTTAATTTGTGAGTGATAAGCTATGTGCATAGAGAGTTTCTGAGTGATTCTTGCGCTTTTACTTTGTGAAAATGTTAGGCTTGGGCTTATAAGTTGTAAAAGCCGAGTATTATATTAGACCAAGTGTTTAGTGTATTGTCTTCCAACGTGTTAAGAAAAAATAGTGGACTAGAAGGATTGCACCATCTTAGAACCACTATAAATTATGTGTTCTTTAATTTTTTGCATTCATTTTCATACAATATACTAGTCATCTATTAGCATTCAATTTTAAAGGACTTAAAAGAATTTTCAAAAGGGGTTAGAGTAATTTTATGTTAACAAAATATTGTTTGTTAAAATGTTTGATTAAAACTCATTTTTATTTTCGCTGCATAATCTCAAAAGCTCTTATTTAACAATTGTTTTAACTTGGCTGAATTGATAATAACCAAGTACTTTACAAAGTTGTCAGCTTTGTGCTAACAACCAAATGACTTACTAATCTGTTTCAAAGCTAATAGTCAAATGACTTATTAATCTGTTTCAAAGAACAGTCAAGTACATTACATTAGGGATGGGCACGAGGCGGGTTTGGGACTATAGACGCGGATATAGTAAATTTTGGGATTGGTACTTTCAATTACAAACTCGTCCCGTAATAATTTGGGTACCCGCTTTTGGATACCCCAATTATTGAGGGATGGGACCGGTTGGGATTGCAGGTTTCAAATTATTTTAAACATAAATTCTCCTTGGACTTGTCAAAAGTAAATTAGATACTAATTAATTTCTCATCTTTCTTCTTTTGCTAATGAATCATTTTTTTTTATCTATTATTTACATAAAACATATCAACATAACAAATTATCAATCATTTTAAATATATTCAAATACGATCTAAAACTTATAATGAACAAATACCAAAATACGATCTAAAACATGTCTCCATAAAAACTCCAATCCATACTATCTATATCAAACCAAATATTTATCTAGAGTCGTAATGTATTATGTATGTACTAGAGTGGTAGGATTTAGAAAAGAAATATTATGTTTAAGTAAACAAATTATTTATTAAATTGTGTTAATTAATTAACTAGATTATCTTGTAATTGTAGTTAAGCAAATTGTTTAAGTTATATAATATTAAAAAAATATAGGCAGGTTCGGGTATTCGGGATTGGAGAGACTAATCCCAAACCTGCCCCGTTTTTGGTAATAAAATACGGATTTTTTAAGTTCGGCTGCCCAAACCCAAAGATATCCGTCCCGTTCGGATTTTTAGAAAATGGGATGGGTCGGGTTTTGGTTACCCAAACCCGACGCCCACCCCTACGCTGCATTTGACCACTTGGGCTCAACAAAAAGCTAAAAGTTGTAGCATTTGATAACACTAAATCAAGAAACGTGAATATTATTGTAGTTAAGAAATTTTGAATACGTGAAATTAATTAAAA
This sequence comes from Penstemon davidsonii, assembly GCA_034814905.1. NCBI lineage: Eukaryota > Viridiplantae > Streptophyta > Magnoliopsida > Lamiales > Plantaginaceae > Penstemon > Penstemon davidsonii. Next base: position 16,464,254 of record JAYDYQ010002688.1, read on the forward strand.
TTGTAACGTTAGCAAACTTACTTTAAATAAAAATATGGTTTGAATTTTAAAAGTCGAGATTCTATTGAATTAGAAAAAGATTCGATATCCGACTGTATCTCATGCAAAATTAGGTGGTCCAAAAAATATCTGGATACGATTAAAACTGAGACTTGTTTCGAATTCGATGCAACATAAATAAAACTTGAAAATTTGACATGGGTGTATGTGGTTGGGTTTTGGCTCGGTCTCGCGGGTTTCGCGAGACCGAGCCAAAACCCTTTCAAATAAGTCTTCGCCAAACTCATAAAATCATAAAAAAAAACTATTAAGAAACTCACACTCAAACTCTTCAGGGTTTTTCTATGGTTAGTACCACTTGTGCTAAGTATTCATTAGGTCCCCCTTTAATTATCGTTGGATCTTATTTATTTTTTAATCTACCATTCATTTTTTTTAAGGGTGACCTGTGCTCTAGGTTATTGTACTACATAAATTTTATCTATTTTCTTAAGTGTTCACAAGTAATTAAGTCTTATTGCAAAGTTGATCTCATTACTTATGTTGACTGACAATTTTACCCCATAATATTTCAACTTATCAAAATAGTCTCACATCTTCAAATTTATTGACGATTTTAGTCCACATTGTTGCCAAATTTAAAAATTGACTCGAATAAGACCACGTGAAGACCAATTTGAAGATTTTATTTATTATATTTACATAACTAATTTGATTTATAAATAATATTAATAAATTAAATAATATTTGAACATAAATCTAAAGAAAAATTAAGATTCTTGACTGATTTAACCCATTTTTTACTAATTTATCGATTTAAGTTGTTTTTTACCGATTTACCCTATTTTTTCACCGTTTTCGTCCGTTTTCCCACTAATTTCATCGATTTTAAACCATTCGCGACCGATTTAACTCATTTATTCACAGTTTGTATCAATTTTTTCACTAATTTCATCGATTTATACTGTTTTTGACCGATTTAACCCGTCGTCTAACTTATTTCATTGATTTAAATTATTTTTGACCGATTTAGCCCATTTGTTTTATTTCATTTTCCCACTAATTTCATCGATTTAAACCATTTTTTACCGATTTAACTTAATTCTTCATCGTTTGCATCGATTATTTTCACTAATTTCATCGATTTGAACGGTTTTTGACTGAGTTAACCCCTTTTTTCAAAAATTTTATCGATTTGAACCCTTTTTTATCGATTAACCCATTTTTCATTAATTACATCGATAAATTATTTTTGACCGATTTAACCCATTTTTCCACTAATTTCATCGATTTTATACATTTTTGACAGATCTAACTCATTTCTTTACAGTTTGCATCGATTTTTTTCACTAATTTCATTGATTTGAATGGTTTTTGATTGATTTAACACATTTTTTTTCACTAATTTCATCAATTTGAACGATTTTTTACTTTATTAACCAATTTTTTCACTAATTTATCGATTAAAATTTTTTTTTACCGATTTAACCCATTTTTTTCACCATTTTATAGTGAAAAAATAGGTTATATAGGTAAAAAATAATATAAATTGATGGTGAAAAAATGGGTTAAATTGGTCAAAAATAATTTAAATCGATAAATTAGTGAAAAAATGGGTTAAATTGGTCAAAAATCGTTCAAATCGATGAAATTAGTGAAAAAATGGGTTAAATTGGTAAAAAAAATTGTTCAAATCGATGGAATTAGTGAAAAATCGATTCAAACGGTGAAGAAATGAATTAAATTGGTCAAAAACGGTTTAAATTGATGAAATTAGTGGAAAAGTGGGCGAAAACGGTGAAAAAATGGGCTAAATCGGTAAAAAATAATAATTTAAATCGATGAAATAAGTGAATAAGCTGGTTAAATCAATCAAAAACCGTTCAAATCGATGAAATTGATGAAAAAATTCATGCCAACGGTGAATAAATAAGTTAAATCGGGTGGGGTGGGGTTGGGGTAGGTTTTTTAGTTTTTTTTAATTATAATTATAATTATTTATTTTATTATTTTAATAAATATTAAATAATTTTTAATTATATAATTTATTATTTTAATAAATATTAAATAAATTAATACTGTTATATAAATTTTAGATTTGAAAATAATATGTTTACTTAATTTTTTAAAATTTATGTTAAATATTATTTATAAATCAAATTAGTTATGTAAATATAATATGTAAAATTTTCAAATTGCCCTGCACATGGCTTTATTCGATTCAATTTTAAAATTTAGCAACAATGTGGCATAAAATCGTTAGTAAATTTAAAAATGTGGTGCTATTTTAGTAACTTGAAATGTTATGGGGTAAAATTGTCAGTCAACATAAGTAATATCATCAACTTTGCAATAAGACTTAATTGCAACTTCACCACTTAAAGATGATTTTTAACGGTGGTACCAAATGTGAGTGAATTTGTGAAATTATGGTACAAAATGTGTTGGCCTCAATTTGTTTGGTACCAAAAGTGAAAATTGACATATAACTGAGTACCAAAAAATGCAATTATCTCTATAGAAAAATCATCTTTAAATCATTATATTTTCAGAAGGTAACAGGTCAAATTTACTGAATTTTAAAGGGGACCTAATAAGAATTAGCACAAACTGGAACTAACCACAGAAAACCCCAACTCTTCAAACCTATAAAACATTGATTTGACACCTACCACATACTTTTTTCCCTAAACCCCAACATCCAAACTCAATTCAAGTGGGGTTTCAACTTATTCCCCAACATCCAAACTCAATCCAAGTGGGGTTTCAATTTATTCAAACCACAAAACCCAACAACCAAAACTCATCCAAATAAAGTCTCAAAGGTTTCATCGATATCACAAAAACCATTTTTTTTAAACTAAGACCCACAAAATCGAGCCAAAACCCATCCAAATAGACCTATATATTACATTCATGAAAAAATTGAATCAATCATCATCATTCGGCCTAAAACCACAGACCGGTCTAATCAATCTAACCGACATATTCAGATCAATTGCTACTCCTTTCAGCCTTTGCATATATTATACTGATTCATTTTGTTAGGAAAAGTAATATTGAAGATTCCATATTTATAAATTCCGTTTTTACCAAAAAAAAGAAAAAAGAAAAAAGAAATTTATAAATTCCGTAATACTTACACAAGTAAGAATATTCAGGTTCATACGCTTGAATCAATTCCGAATACTGAAGGAAGAAGCTACCGGAACTGCTGAAGAGCTCAGCTTTTGGCGAATTTAATCTAGGGTTTCGTTGCTCCACAGAAACCCTAATTATCCCTAATCGAAATGGAATTTCCTTTTGATATTTCCCAAATCTACCACCAATATTGCGGTATTATTACGGAGTCCTTTCTTTATTGTAATTGAATTGATATTTGATTTGTTAAAGTTGGTGGCATCTGGAGTTCTTTATTTTACCAATGAAATTTTGTTATTGTCTTAATCTGAATTTAGTTAAGTAATTTCCGTATGAAATTTGATGTATTTTTCATTAAACTAAATTGCTTTCAGATGGGTGATGCTGTTGTGCTGCACTTAAGTTTAGATATTCTTTCAAAAAACCTTTGAAATGTAAAGATTTTGTTCATAACAATTTTATAATTGTTCCTCTTGTTGAGTGGTGTATCTATGTATTCTGCATCGATGCCAAAAGCCCCGTCTTTTTGCCCCTGTATATTTTTTTTAATACTCTTTTCCCTGTAGGTGTCCTAATTTGGATTATTTGTTGCAGATATTATGTCAGGGGCATATGATCATGAGGGGGAGGATTACGGGTCAGATGATGATTCACAGAAATTGAGATGTTCGAGAGAGGCATTAGCACAGTTGCTGAAAGTGGTGGAGTCAGAAGTCGGTACAAGGTATCTATTTTGGATTCCAATTTACACCGAGACTGCTCTGTAAGGTTTCCTGGGTGTTTATAGCAGTTATTACAGGTCTAGCCTCAATTATGTTATGAAGTATTCTATCGCATACAAGTGATGCAGGTTTAAGGATGATAGTTTGTAAGTTATTTAGATTTTGGACTTCTACTCTAAAAGTTAATGAAGAAAATATTAGGTCAGGTGGTAAGGAACAGTGGAGAATACAATTCAAGAAAAATTTGATGTAAAGTTTGTTGATACTAAAACTAAAAAAGTACCCGCTATGTCCACTTTTGAATATCCATATTTACTTTCAAGAAAATGGCTTGCTATTTAGGTGGGCTTTTTGTTCTTTCTTCCTAAAAAACTTTAGTCAGTTTAATTAGTTAAAGTTTACTCCTTCTGTAATTAGTAGAGGAAATAAATGTGAATAGAAAATTGACAAATCGTCATGTTCTGTTGCAGGGTTTCAATTCTTGAGGAAGCTTATAAGCTGATGACGAAATTAGATTTGATGGTAAGCTACCGTCTTTTACTTATTCGACTCTTGGGATCTATATTACGTGAATTTTCAAGACATTGCATGTTGGCCATTTCTACAGTCAGATTTTTCAGCGTTCTCGCGCTTCTACGATTTTGTTTTCTTCATTTGCCGAGAAAATGGTCAAAAGAATATCAGTAAGTTTGTTTTTTTATTGTATCAAGTTAGTGCCATATTTTAATTAAGGGAACGTATTTGGCCTTAAATCCGCACCTAACCATCCATATGATGTGAAACATTTATCAGCTGTAAGCAGGGCTGTCATGGGCTGGAGATTGGTCTTAGCTGGAAGGTTTCGACTGCTTAATCATTGGTGCAGCTTTGTTGAGGTATGTTTCTTCCATTTGAACTTTTAACTTGGATCATCTGTGAATCGGGTGTAGCTCACTGTCTATCTTCATCAGGTGGTATGCGTTGTTCTACTTTTTCCCCCAAAGATAAGATATTATTGTATGGGGAGACAACAGTATAGTGTGAAATGCCACCATAGTGAAAATAATAATGCTTATTGCCCCTATAGACATATTTTCTGATTATTCAAAAACTTCCTTTTATGAACGAGTGACATATTTGTAACCCAATTCATGCAATAGCCAGTTGCAGAAACTGAATTTCTAAATTGACCTGCTTTCCCAATTGGTGGGTATTGCCCTTTGTTTATGCATGTTCTTTTTAGCTCCTAGTGATTCTGGAGTTCTTCCGAATCATTAAGAGTTTAGACAATTGGAAGGATTGGAATATGTAGACTAAGTAAAGTTCAGGGTAGTTATATCCAAAATAGATACAGAGTTTTTAAGATGCTCTCACAATATGTACAGATATGTATGCCATATTCCTTAGTTTGAGTCCCTTTCTTGTGATTTAATGTGCTGCAGTGATACATTTCCCATATCATTGTACGCTCTGTGTCTAAAGTTGTTGAGACACTGTGAATTAAGTGATTCAAAATTTGTGCCTTCCTATGGTATTTACCATTTTATCCCACATTAGCATCTTTTTTTGTCTATTGGGTCTTCAGGAAAATCAGCGACATAACATATCCGAGGATACATGGCGACAAGTTTTAGCCTTCAGCCGATGTGTACATGAAAATCTTGAAGGGTATGATCCTGAAGGTAGTACTGCTTTTACTATGTAACACCTGGTCTTCATTTAGGTGAAGCTGAAGACTCTTGAATCAACTAATTGTTTATTTAACTTTTACCAGGAGCATGGCCTGTCTTAATTGACGACTTCGTTGAGCACATGTACAGGTAAAATCCTATATCTTAGCGTCTTCGGACTACTGTCTTTTTTTTTTTTTTTTATATATTCTGTTCACGTTGAATCTAATTAGTACAAATTGCATGAGTCTAGGTATTACTGTATGAATGATGTCGAATTTCTTGAAGTATTAACTAAAATTGCACTTGATTGTATGATACCAAGCAAAGGATAAAAATGAATGTTTCTCATAGTTTGTGGAAATGATGTATAGTAATTTGGTGCTACAAATATTACATTTCCTTCATGTACTTAAATTTGATATAATTGCATCTCCTTCCGTTCTTTCAAAATGAATTGATCTCCATTGCAATGCAGGATAAGAGGAACCTCTCCTAATTTATACTGCAATTGTGATGCAACAGAACCCCAACAATGTGACAACACATTGACTGGTATGCTGAAACCATGGATATCTCCTTTGTATAATACTTGTGGAATATATTGTTTACCTTTCTAACATTTTGTCGCCATTAAGGTCTGAGAATTCTTCCGGGTTCAAAGAGGAAGTTATATGATGACATGCAGATTGAACCTACTAGTGCAAATTATATGAGAAGGCCTATTTACCATATTGACAAGTCTCGTAACTTGGGGCAGAATCACCTCGGTAATGATAACGATGATTATGCGGCCGAAAATGGTAAACAAAGTAGTTCATATAGTTGTACCAAGTCTCCGTGTGCTGTTGAAGGATGTCTGTCGAAGGGTTTTGCTGGACTTTTTTCTAGTCGTTCGTGTTTGCAATTTGACCAAGATAGAAGAGTTTCCTATACATAGATATATAAGAATATAATACAATTGGGTCATCTTGAATTGGTTGAAGTTAGTTTTGTTTGGTGATTGCATTTTTTTTGTTTTGCATATGGTTCAATCTTTTGTCAGGTCCGATATGATAAAATCAATAAAACTGTGTCTTTGGTCTCTAGACTCTCTACTTAACTCTGTATGCTGGGAAATTGATTGAATGGCTTGCAGGGTCGGTCTTACATATTAGGGGTTCTAGGCAAAATTTTAACTCAAGCTTGTTCTACAAAATAAAAATTATTTTATTACTTCTAAAATTGTAGAAGTATTTTCAAGGTTTATCTCTAACATATTTGTTATAGATAGATAAAATGACAAAATAACAAAAAAAAAAAAAAAAAAAAAAAATATTGGGAACTTTTTTTCAAAATTCAATCTTAATATGTTTTTAAATTATAACAATTAATTTTAAAATCTTTCTGAACAGAAAAAAAAAAGACAAATACTACAAGTATTGTGGAAATGGTTATATAACTAATGTACGTTAATAAATTGAATTTTCGCTCGTCAAAACAATAAATAGGGGTAATATAATTAAAAGTGGTATCATTATGCTCTCGTAACTATTTTACAAAAGAGCTTTGCAATATTAGAGGTGCGTGTCAGTAAAATCGAATCGGATCGTACCAATTTTTGTTATCTAGATCGGTTAGGTAATTTTGAAAATTGTACCGTATGCTAAACCGAACAATTTGTAGCTTGACTAAAAAAATCAATAACTATAGTTTTGAGTCATTTTTTATAAATTTTCTATAAATGATTTTTTTAAATTTGTACCTTGACCTAAACTCATTGAGTTAAATTATATATCAATTCTAATTTTTAAGGTGATCCTAAAATAGATATTGTGGGTTCATTTCGTAAATCGACTGTTAATACTGAAATAAAAAAGGAATAAGGTTTTGGTAATTAACTTCGATTTCTGTACGATTTGGTTGATTTATCAAATTGTTTGCACATTCATACTCTTCGTGAATGTAAACTAGATATCTATGCTTAAACTAAAATTCAAATAAAATTAACCAATATTTGATTCAAGTTAATTTGAAAGTTAAGATCTATCTTAATGTTACGCTTTGACCATGTGCCCGACATAACTAAACCAACATATGACGCATTAATGCCAATAACTGTCACAACAATACTTGACTAATTAAGTTTAACCTAATAAATTAGCTCAAGTTATGCATGGAGGTTTCTATTGCTAATTTCTTGCTTCATGGTTCAAAATTCCATGTAGATTGTTCTAGTAGGTAACTATATCTCCGTATACACAATTATAGAATGTTACATTCTAGACAAGTCCATACAAATATCTAATAAAATTCTATAGAGCATTATTCTTAGCTATTATATCAAGAATATCTTGACCGTTAGTTCGAGAATGTTGTTATATAAACAAGGCCATTATTGTATAATTCAAACATCTTATAGATAGAATACTCAACTTCATTAATTCTCATACATAGATTTAATCACTAATAAAATTCTGTAGTGCATAATTCTTAGTCATTATATCAAGAATATCTTCATCGTCTGTTCGAGAATGTGGTTATATAAATAGGGCCATTATTGTATAATTCAAACATCTATAGAATACTCAACTTCATTAATTCTCCAATATAGATTTAAACACCTCGAGTGACTTCACTTATGTTCATCAGTTCATGTACAATTTTTATATGAATCAAATCTTTTTTATGGAATGCTAATCCTAAACGAATTGAAATCCACTATTAGGAGCTGATAACGCCGTGAAAACGTCGTTATTACCTATCTCTTTAAGCCCAAAATGTCTTGTTTTGATCCGAGTTTCTGTTTGTCTCCGCTTGTTTTCGTGTCTTTTGTGCTTTTGGCCCCTTCGTTTGGCCTTTGTTCGGTTTTTGTGTTTTTGTTCGTGTTTTGATCGCTTTCTCCGTGGTTTGTAGGTATTGACATCTTAGAGTGATTCGGAGTTGCGTATCAATGATGCGAGTCGTTCTACCCACCCCGCGAGTCAAGCTTGAGCTTCAAAGGAAATAGAACCCGAAGCAAATTTTACAAGAATGAAGATAGCTACTCACTCAAGCATGCACAACTTTATCATGGCCGATCCAAATAGGCTGAATTTTGGATATGTTATAGATGAGTGAGTTAGCTACGCTACGGACTTTACGGATCTGCATTCGGAGTTCGGAATCAAAAGATATGCTGCTCGGAAGGAAGTGCGGCAGAGCAGGAAACCTACGGCCTGTTTCTCGCGGCCGCGAGGTTCAGTCTCGCGGCCGCGAGACCCCTGCTACCAGCAGATATTTTATGCGGGAAAGGCAGGGGGTTTTTTTGTACAATCCCCCTTTGATCCCACTTGTATTTTTAGACATCTTGGGGGACTTTTTGGCCTTAGTTGCCATTGTTTGGAGGGTAACTTAGGCATTAGGGCTTGTAGTTTTTGCTAGGTTAAGAGGGTCAAGAGGAGTAGACAATTCAAACACACACATACCTTGCCTCCCTTTTCCTCTCAAACTTCCCTAAACTCTCTCTTTACTTTTTCTTTCTTTTTCTTGTATTTGAAGACTCCACCAAGGGGGTGAGTTAGTCACCACCCTTGGGGAGTGATTAGGTGGTGATTAAAGGGAGGAGAATCCATCTCTCGACTTTATTCCGATTAGGTGATATCTTTCTATTTCCTAGTTGTCTATGATTAGGATATGAATGTTGTTACTTTCTATTTGGAACAAAGGTTGTGGATTTGAATTCTTTGGATTTATATATATTTATGTTATTGTTTGATTAAATGATGTCTTGATGATTAGTATGGTGCTTATATGTGTTCCTTAATCCGATTCCGTCCTTATCGTTCATCTTATGGTTTGACAACCTTTGAGATGAGATTTATTGATTCTTGATTGCTAGACATAGTGATTTTGAGGATTTGATTATGAATTTGGATTGTGATTCGATTTTAGGATAGACATATACCTATGTCGTTTCATATTCGTTTAAGGTTTGAGTTTAATGCATCGATTAGAATTTAATCCATTTAGACATAAATTGGATTAGTTTAACTCGATAGGTTTGTATGCAACTCGGAAGATACATACGAACGTCCTTGAATCCTTGAGTAGCAACACGAGCATAATATATTAATTGTCGAGTCATTGTTATCGTTTGATTAATTATGTTTGGATGTTGGGCTATGTTTGAATTGTTGGATTTATTGTTTTATCGCACTTTTGGCCAATGATTGTAGTAGATTATTGTTTAAGTACTTTGATTTGCCGTAATCATGTAATCGGACTTAATTCTACCTTGAATGCATCCTAGACATAGGACTTTGAAGGTTAGGCGAGTGACGATTTGTGGATTTCGACCTAGGATAGGCATATACCTAGTGTGGTCCGTGTTTGTAAAATGAGTTCGTTCGTGAATGCATCAAATAACTTAGATTCTCTTTATTCGGGGATTTGGGTTAGTCTTAGGTCCCGGGTGACAGCGGTACGCCTTTGATCCCTCTGAGAGCATCGAGTGACAACGATGTTTGTGATTGATCCGGAGATGGAGAGTTTGGGTAGATTGGTAGAGTTAAGTGAGACCAACAGGGAGACTTAACTAATTTAGAACTCACAAACAACAACTAAACCTATGATTGTTTGCATAGCTAACCTAACAACCGCATGATTTATCTGCTTTAATTGATTGCTTATAAATCCTCCTTACCGCATAATTAACTCCCCAATTTACTTGCTTTCGTAGTTAGATTTACTTTACCGCTCGTAGTTAAATAAAATCACCCTTATCATATATTTGGGTTCGATAATTTTGTGTCAAGCGTTCATAACTGAAATAAGCCGTCGATTGATTCGTTTATTCCCACCTTTTACCCATTCGTGGGGATTCGATACTCGGTATGTACTTATCGTTTTATATTACTTGTAACGACCGTATACTTGCGTAGTTTGCGTATTAGTATTTGGAACGCAACAGGAGCCCTGAATATGGCATATCAATAACATTGAATATGTATGTCATAATTTTATTTAGATAAAAATTAAAATAGACCGCAATGAACACAAAATTTGTTAGGATTAGCATAAAAAATCGTTCTAAATAAACACAAAATGACATTGTGTTGTTGGCTTATCGTTGAAGAAAAAAAATGGAATATCAAGCAAGCAGAACAACGATGATCTGCCATTATTCATTTTTGTAATACACTCTTAAACATCGCCTCAAATCAACCGTGCCAAAATTGTGTGTGACATGTGCTAATCACGGATTCAAGCCACGTGTATTGTGGTGTATTGCACCCAACACATTTTTTATTTCCAACCTCAGTTCAATTACATCTCTTTTCGAAAACTTTGCACCATTTTTCAAAGACTCTGCACCATTTATTCTAAAATACTCGTCTTCTCTTCTCAACAATCTATGGTGATCCAACATATAATATTTTGCTGAAATCTCAAATTTCAAGATTATTAGTTGGATGACCTTGAAGCTGAAAAACATTTTGTTTGGAAACATCACCCATTTAAATTATATGTTCATAGAAGTATATATATGTTGTCAAATTAATAAAATATTATTTTTTTAATTCACATCAAAGCTACGTTTCTCTCTATCAATCTTCTGCTTTCTTCTTTGCCCTTTTCATGAAAGTTGAATTGTTTTCTCATGAAATTGTAATAGAATAAAATCTTGTCGAATTAACCATCTCATATGACATTATCCTTTGTAAATTGGAGAGAAGGTGGTTTTTCTAGTCGTGCTAAGTTTATGGGTTACAAGATGTAGCCTTTGCAATGATAAATACATGTACAAAATCCTAATTATGTGATAGTGGGCCGAGGTAGAAGACGATCAAATCTATTTTCCATTTTTTTCAATTTCCAATTGCCTTGTTTAGAATTGCAGTCCACACATGGAAGCATAGACCGTTGTACACGTGGTTTAAATCTGTGATTGGCACAGGTGATTTGAGGCCCTTATACATGTGTTAATCTTGATTTAAAGAATTTCTAGAAGATTTGAAGAATTGTAGAATTATGGAAATTATTGTTAAATTAAAGGAGAAGATATGAAAATACTAATTTTGGGAGAATATTAGTAGATATATGTACTATTATTGAAATTATATTCCCTTAAGTATATTAGGACTTGTAAGTATAAATAGGAGTAGTGTTGTTTATTTGATATGTTGAAAAGAGTTGGAGCTTTTTACCATTTTTTTTGTGTGCCGATTACGCAACAATTTCTTTGTTTTTATTCTTGTCTTTACTAGAAAATGGATGTGCAACTTTTTGCATGCCACATTCCTTGCAGTAACCAATTATCCAATAGTGTTCTGAGGTAGAGAATAATAATTAATTAATTAATCATGATAGATTTGTTAGATTTATATTTGGAAAAGTAAGATTTTGTAACTCTTATTTATTAACTACTCTACGTACGAATTAATCTTGTTTTTATTTGTGTGCTAGGTTAGTGTTCCATGCAGTATGTTGTTTCATGTTGTACTAGTTAATGTATGCACTATGCTAATACGTTCAATGTAATACCAACTGCATTTCATTTTTATTTTAGGCGAGCATGCTTCTTAAATTTAAGGTTTCTTAACTTCATTTCTTTAATTTGAGGGAATCAATGTTTTTATTATATTAACTATTGGATCTTCTATCAATTTATGTGTCACGTTTTGATGTCACGGGTAAAAATTTATTAGTAAGTGCCCAAATCTGTAATTATATATATATATATATATATGTATTTATATATGTGTTGATGGACATTTCTTTGAGACACTAAATTAACGTGACACGGGGATAAAAGACCTTTTGTCATCTTACTTATATTTGATAACCTATAATTCTCTCTCTCTCTCTCTCTCTCTCTCTATATATATATATATATATATATATATATATATATATATATGTGTATATGTGTTGATGGACATTTGTTTGAGACACTAAATTAACGTGACACGGGGATAAAAGACATTTTGTCATCTTACTTATATTTGATAACCTATAATTCTTCTCTAAATAAGTCATTGGTTTGATAACTATAATATCAATCTATCAATTTTCCAATAATATTTATATACTCTATTGTCTAACTTATTCCTTTTGTTTTCATTTGCAGAAACTTAATGAATGATCATGAGCAAGCACAAAATGTGAACGGTTGCATTGCTAATTAAATAAACAAATAATAGACTTTGTTTGACCAGAGATTCTTTAATTAGATATTTCTTTGAGTTTTTTTTTTCTATTAATAATTAGAAAACTCAGTGAAGTAGTATTAGAGTTAATTATAAATTTTTTCACTGAGGTCTTTTTGTAACTTGCGCCCATTTGTACGTATCAACTATCAATTTATTATCTCTTTTTATGATAGAGTAACATTATTTAGTTTTTTATGCCAATTTTTTGTTACTATTCAAAGTTTTTGAAAATAAATAATTTAACTCATATATGATTGTATGTTCTATTTGAGTATAATTATTTTGAGTTAAAATGACCAACAATGAATTATGTGTTATAATTATAGTGTTGGTAATAAGAATATATCTTTTTTTTTTAATTAAGGAATATAATATATATACATGTATTTATTAGTGAATAAGTGATGTTATAAGGGTAGTGATATAACCAAAGCACTATCCTAGTGCCAGAGCAAATTTAACATTTTTTCCAAAATGCCCTAAATTAATTTCCCCCAATCTTCAAATCTTAGCCCATCTCCAGTCGAGTCGGGGAGACAAGCAACTGCCCCCCATCGGCTGGAGACCCCCCCACATGGGCAGACATGCATCCGGGGGGAGTTGTCTGCCTGCTCGCAGTCAAGCAGCTCCGAGATGCGCTTGTGTTCTGAAGCAGTTCTGGGATGCGCTCGTATTCTGAAGTAGCTCCAGGACGAGCTCGTACGCTGGACGCGCGCTTCCAGGCTATTGGGTGGCCACCCTTTTTTTTTTTAGTTTTATTTATATTTATAAAATCTAATTTATATGTGTGTAAAAAATATTTAAGAAATTGTAATTTTTTTGTAATACTTGTGTGAAAAAATATGTATATATATGTGTTTCTCTTAATGTTTTATATTAATAGAAGTATTAGAAGTTCATTCTTCAAACCAATGTGGGATAAAAATTACTAGTTCTTTTTTTTTATAGATTAAATTATTATCCCACGTTGGTTTGAAGATCATTTTTTAATGGGTTCTAGTAGTATAAAACATGAAGGAGAAACATTATGTTTTTTAAGGAAAAATATTAAGTTTCATTTAATTTTAGAAAATGTAACATTAATTTTATTTTGAGAACAAATGTAACTTTAATTTAATAATGTAAGTTTAATTAATAAAAATGTAAATTTAAATGAACTTAACTTTAAGTTTAGAAACTTAACCTTAATTTATTATTGTGTGAATTTTTTTAGTTTTTGAAAACTTAACTTTAATTTGTTTTAAACTTAGAATATTATAATTTAAGAAACTTAACTTTAAAAGGTTTTAATTTAGCACACAAAACATAAAAATATGAAAAATTATTATTATTATTATTATTATTATTATTATTATTATTATTATCATCATCATCATCATCATTATTGTTATGTTATTGTAATTATTAAGTGAGAGTCGGGAAAGTTTTGAAATGAAATTAAATGTTTTGAATTTTTTGTTCGGTTGGAGATGACAGACTAGGCAAGACAGACAGACAGGAAAGCAGGCAAACAGGCAAGAGTGGGGAGTTGTCTGCTTCGGCTGGAGATGCCCTTACAATATCACACGGTGAATGTCCCATTGTTGCTGTAAATATATAGGTTTGCGGTTTGCTATTTTGTTGTTTCTTTCCTTTCTAATGCGACTGGCTCACTACATTATAAACGACTAGGTTTAACATTATACATTTACCTTATGATTCTACCTATTCTAAAGACTAGGTCTATATATGTTCGGATTGACGGTAAAAACCAAACTGAATTTGAACACCAATATAACATGTCCGTATGCCTTAGAGGTGAAAAGGTTAGTGTTAATACTCAACTATTAAGCTTCATAAAATTCGTTGGGATTAGCAAATGCATGTTCTTCCTACCACCGATTAGGTTACAAGTTCGACCATTTTAGTCGATTCTAGGCTGAATGACAACATTCGTTTTAGTTAGTCGATGGAAATGAATATATATGTTTATATAAGTGTAAAATCAATTGATAAGAAAACTAGATGTGAAAATAGGCATATTTTGTCTAGAAAATGAATATAAGAAAACAAAAACCCTCTCTTTCTTGATGGCCTAGTACCTAGCTCCCTCCACGGTCCCACGAAGATCAGCACGTACTTGTTCTAGTCCAGGATGCTACATGAGCTTCTTTTTAGTATGCTCGAAAGGAAGGTCAATCAAAGTAGATAAAATATTGAAATTACGCATTGAATTTCCAGTAATAGATACTAAATATGTAGAGCCTGTTCATTTGACATTTTGGAAAATTGCTTCGTATTTGAAAAAAACAAAACAAACATGTTTTTACTTTCAGAAATAAATTTTCTGTCTCTCAATTTTCTCAAATTACTCTCCCAAAAGCCAAACAAACGACAATTTTCTTATCTCTACTACATATCCCAAACCACTCTCTCAAAACCTAAACAAACAAGATTACGCAAATCGAGATTATTTCACAAACTTTCACTACTCTCTCAAACTCCAAACAAAAAACCCCATTGCACCTTTCCAGTACATATGAATAGAAATGATTTATGAATAGAGTGTAGGACTGTCAGCACGGATGGTATAAAAGTGAGAACTACCTCAAACAAAGCAATTGAGCTATATAATCCCTATTAGTAATCCCAAAGCTCATCAACAAAGTTGTGAACAAGAGTATTAAGCAAGATCATTAAGATAAAATGAGCATTATTAACCTAAACATGCAACTTTATTCTGCTCTAATCAATGTCTAACCTTCCTATTAAAAGTAAGGTGAAATGTAAGAAAAAGGCGCTTTACAATAACAACGAATATAACTGGCAAAAAACTACAGTCCTTCAAGATAGAGAATCATCGGAATATATGGAATTAGAGCTTACTATCACCATTGATACTTAGCAGCTACAAGAACTTCCTCGTAATTCTGAGCAGCATTATCCCAACTCAAATCCTGTTCCATACCTCGTTTCTGAAGCCCTTCCCAACTCGCCTTATACTCACGATAAGTATAAAAACAATTACCCAACGCATGTATAAGCTCATTCACATCCGCCCTACCAAAAGTCCACCCGAGACCCGACTCCTCAAACGGGTTAAATTGCTTCACGGTATCTCTCAACCCACCCACTGCGTGAACAACCGGAACCGTCCCATATCGCATTGCATATAGCTGGTTCAACCCACACGGTTCAAATCTAGATGGCATTAGAAGCACATCTGCACCTGCCGTTATCCTATGAGCCGTTTTTACCGAAAAACCGACCCACCCTCTAACTTTATCTTTATACTGTCCTTCGAAATTCCGAAGCATTTGTTCAAGGTCGGGTCGACCCGTACCCAACATGACCAGCTGCACATCTTGGTCCATCATCCATGGGACCGCTTGTGCAATTAAATCGATGCCCTTTTGGTCATCGAGTCTCCCAATGAAACCGATTAATGGGACATCGGGTCTAATGGGTAAGCCGAGTTCTTTTTGTAGTGCGGCTTTGCATTGAGGTTTGCCTGTTTTGAGGGTGTCGATTGAGTAGTTTACGTAACCGTCGGATTTTAGGTGAATGTCGATATCGGGACTCCAATCTTTTGTGTCAATTCCGTTTACGATTCCGCGTAATTTCCAATCGTTCTCATTTATGATACCGTGTAAACCCCAACCACCTTCTAAAGTTTTTAGCTCCCAAGTGTATCCGTGACTTACGGTTACTACACGGTCTGCTGTTTTTAGACCTGCAGCAAAGATGTTGAAATGCTCTCCTCCGACTGGGTCGTAAAATTTGAAAAGGTCCAAGTATCCTTGTGGGAGATCCACGTAAGCAAAATCATCCACTGGACCGCGACCCTGGAAAGGGAAAAGAGATGTAATTGCCAAATACCCCCTGCTGTATTTGAAATAAAAAAAACCCCTTGTAGGGGGTGTTGTGGTAAAATAGGCTAAACCAGAAGGGGTTTTTTGTAACGGCGTAAGGGTCGTTAAAACAGGCAGGGGGGTTCTTGTAATTTCCAAAACAACAGGGGTAGCGAGTGTAATTAGGGTTTAATTGAGGGATAGCGAACATAAATTACCCTTTTAAATTTCAACTAAAAAATTGTCAAAATCATCATCTAAAAAAGAACAATTTACAAAGAACGAACCTGATGAGCTATGTTATGAATCACAAGGACGGATCTTGTATATTGCATTAACCCTTTGTCACGGTAATATGCCTTAAGGTAGACTGGTAATAAGGCAGTGTGCCAATCATTTGCTATGAAAGCTAAATTTCCATCTCCATAGCATACCCCACCACATGGAACATACCAAGGTACCTAGAATCGTCGTATTTTCCAAATTAAAGGTTATCAAACCACCTAACAAATACTAAACCGAAGAATTATGTGTAAAAAAACAGCTGTCTTTTTTACTTCTTACTACATGATTACTCTACAGCTTAATTTTATTATACCTCAATAGCAGCTTTACAAAACAAGACCATGCGCTTCAGAATATCCTGCAAGAATCAGCAAAGAAATAAAGGCGTAAAAATGTCAGAAACTGGGATCATCAAAAAGAATAAAATTTCATTATGATTCAATTATACTGAAAAATTATCGTTTAGATATTTGAAATGTCAATGGTCTCAATATTAGAGAAATGCGAAAAATTGGACATTCTATAGTTGCAAATATTTGAGGACTTAAAGTAAATTTGGGCTTTAAGTAAGATTTAAATCATATAAACACCTAGCTGCATGTAATTATTGTCATATTTTACTCCATGATATTATAAAGATTATAAGGATATACTCCAACACTTGTATATGAACATAATATATTGTTGTATATGAACAAAGCATAGGGGGTGTTTTTGTCTTTTGCTCTATATTGTTCCTCCTTTGGAAGAGTAGTTAGATGATTCAAGTAAAATTAGAAACAAAATTATCATACCTCACGTTTTCCACCATATATATTGTTCTCTATGTGTCGAAGCAGTGGGCTGTCAATAAAAACAAAATCTACACCATCAATGTAGGCATGGAAGTAATTCACCTCAAGATCCTGCAAAATGTCATGATTTTATACAAAACCGTTGAATAGTAATTTTTTAGAACAATGTTTACCATTGCTTACCTGACCATGTACTTTATATCTCTTCCTAACCCCTGTATCTTGAGCTTCAGCGTAATTTCCATAACGTGGTGCGATAACCTGTCAATTAAATTGATGGCACCAACCAAAAGAAAGTATTAGAGGTTTACGCCCCATTATCCTACCAAACAACTTGGTCTTAGACTTTTGTATATGCAATTCTTTATAAGTAAAAAGGTAATAATAAATCATTATTTACCATGACTCTATGTCCACGCCTGGCCAAAGCCTTGGGTAAAGCCCCAGCAACATCTCCAAGCCCACCTAACCACAAAAGTCATGATTAGTCTCAATTAACAATGAGTGAGCTCACAGAGTGTCACCTCTAATCTATATGCATGCAAGTAACTTGGAAACTTAAAAATATGTATCTCCCTATAGGAAATTTTGAATGTCGAACTCATCTTTAAGCTGTTAGAGACGAGAGACGTTTAATATTTATTACTTAACAACCAGAAACGCACAAGAGTACCTGTTTTAGACCAAGGAGCACATTCAGCAGCAACCAAAATAACGTTCATAACATTGGCCCCAGCCAATGGAGGGGGTTTCGCATCTTCCTTTGTGGGATCTATAGTGACTGTGTTCACTGTAGTATCCTTTAACTCCTTTGTCTCTGGATTGGGTATGACAACGGAATTCCAAGGAACAAATGGAGGAGCCTCCATAGACCGAACACCCTCAGAACTAGTGGCTTTTAACTGTTGTTGAATTTCGGGTTTTGCATCTGAAGAAGTAGTACCACTACCAAGAAGGTCTGTTTCAAGTTTTGTTTCATCTGTAACAAAATATTTACTAGGAGATGAAGCTGGATAAACATGAACCTTTAGTTGATATATAGGTGAATTCAGAGTAACTTATATAAAATTTCGCTTTATGGTCTTGGTTTATATCGTTACCTTTAGTTGGAGCAGCATCAAGAATGGAAGTAGTGCCATTACTCTCTGTAGAAGGCGGCTTGATGCCTTCTGGATCAACAATATTATTTTTTATTGACGATACCAGTTTCTTTCTTTCAGCAATCTGCAAACCAGTGTCAAAAAAAAAAATGTCACCAACAAAATTTTATAACATGAGCACACTTTGTTGAGTTAATTCAAGGATTTCTCACTAGCTCACAACACAGTTTTACTACCCTAAAAAAGCGAAAAGAAAGATAAACAACTGCAAAAAGCTGGAATATGATTTTTTCTTTCTCTCACTATCCACTTTTTTTTCTTTTGTAATGGACCATATGACTTGTCATCCTAGGTTCTATAATAAGCTTGCAATCACCTTTGCAATCCACCAATTGTCAAAATCATATAGATGATGTATTTATCAATTACAAGACTTTTCAGATTGGAACTTAATTCTAATTTGAAAAATGAAACAAAGGTAAATACATATGGCCTCAGATAATGACACCTGCAAAATTAGGCAAAGGACGTTAGCTTTTCACATTGAAAAGTTGATTCACAAAGGATAAAGTAATTTCAAAGAAAACATGAACCTGTTTTAATAAATCTTTTTGCATAGCAAGAACCTTCTCGCCCTTTTGGATCGTGGCCTGGAAAGCATCCTCTGACTCATTACCACTCTCACCTCCCCCAGTTCCCTCTTGAGTTGCTTTTACGCGCTTCATCCTCAACTTCCCCCCTCTATTGCTACACCCGCAACACAGAGATAATCTGCTGAAAAGATCATCCGCAAAATTTCTTGAAAACCCCGCTGAATTACAATCAGCAAAACTCCCAATTTCCACATACTTTTTTGGCTTGAATGCAAGTATAGGAATCACGGGTCGTTGCTGGTTCCCGCTGTGGACAAGTATAGAACTGTCAACTCCGGTAGGGAAGGATCCCATTGACGCCATTTAACTGTTCGACGATTTGCTTCTGAGAAAAAAAAATAGATTTTCTGAAGTTCTCAGCGAAGTGACCGATCCGGTGGAAAATGAAGCATGCCCAATTGAGAAAATCGGCGGATAAACAAACCCAAGTCAACAATTTTCGCAATGGAGAAATGTTTTTGACCAAAGGTGGTGTATTGGTTTTTGTGTTTGTCTTGGGATTTGTAACGTAAACGATGGACGGAAAATACAAAGATAATTGGAAGTAGGAATGCACTGTTTCAATGGCTGAATTGAAGTAGGGCCTTTTAAAGGGAAGAAATCAAAGAGGTGAGGTTTAAAATTAAAATTTAATTTTATGAGGTTGAGATTGAGTGAGAGAGAAATCCAGAACTTCAGCAGACAAATAATGAGTTCTTTGTTTATGGTGTTCTAAGTTGTAGAGGGCTCAGTCAGTGGCGATGACCGGGAAATTGTACCCTTCGACGGTGGATTTTGTTGCCGATTATTATAAGAAACACCAAAATGAAAATTATACAGATTATAATAATGTGTGGCTTTAAGATTTTGTGATAATAACACGTGCAATTTTAATAATTTTATTATCACGGGAATTGGGTTTATATGGACGGTCCAGTGCTAGTATCCCCAAGGACCCCAATGTATTGTTTGGTTGTCGGGAAAGTGAGGGAAAGTGAAGGAAAGACAATTTTTTTTTCTCTCACTTGTTGTTTGGATAGCAGGAAAGGAAGTTACTATTTTCCTTCAACTTTTCTGCTGGAAAATTTTGTGAAGAAAAAATTTCCCCACCAATTTGATGGGAAAATCTAGGGAAAATTTTAGAGTAAATTGCAAAACAACCCTTGTACTTTGTCTAACTATCAAAACCTCTTATTTATGATTTTTTTTTACCAAAATCCCTTTGTGCTTATTTATTATCAGCAAAAAAATACTCTCTCAAGTCATAATAGCAATTATAGCCCCACAAAATATCGTAAAAATACTCATTTCAGACGCAAACAACCCAAATGAAATGTAATATTTATCTTGAAACTAGAAAAGTACAAATTGCAAAAGACAATATCAACTAATTTTACATAAATCCCAACCAAAGAAAAAGTTAAATTTTTTAATCATATATATAGATAAAAAAATATTACTTCTTTTTCTAAACTTTCTTGACAACCAAACATCTGCAAGAAAATAGTTTTCCTGACAACCAAACATGTAAAGGAAAATGACTTTCTTTTCCTTTCCTTTCTTTTTCATTTTCCTATAATTTTCCCTCACTTTCCATACAACCAAACAAGCTACAAGTGAATTTGGGTAATTTTGTTAATTCAAACTCTTTTTTTTTTTTTTTAACTTTTTTAGGTGTGCTTAAGTTTTATACCTGATATTTTTTAGGTGAGTCAAACATATAATATGAGAACGTTTATTAGCAAAAATTTGAACTTGAATTCGCTAATTTGTAGAGATTAATTCTTTCCACTATAGAAATCACTCATTTAGTGTTTATTCTACCTTTTACTTGACACAATTTATGTGCCATTTAATTTGTAATGGCACGAGAAATAATTTCATAAATTCATTATGTCATGCCATTAAACACAGATACTACAATAAACATAGTACTACATCCGTTTTAAAAAATTTACTCTCTTAGACTGTAACTCGACCAAATTTAAAAAAATTATAATAAATAATATATTTAATTTATTTTAACAATAATTTGATAGTATTATATAATTACCTTATAATTACCTTATATTTTATATAATGTGAAGACTAATATACCCTTATTTGAGTTATAAGAAGTAATATATAATTCAATAGTAAATATGTAAAAATATTTGAAGAAGAATAATTAGACATGGAATTTTATTATATTAATTATGGTATCTCCTACATTAACTCCTAAAATTTAGAAATTATTTCTTATATCAACTTTTATAATTCCAATCTTCTTCTCATATAACACATAAAAAAACCATATGAAAAAAAAGCTATTATTTTAAATAGCTCCTAAAATATATGTAAAATTATTATAATTCAGCAACAATATCTTTTTCAGTAAAAATATGTTATTTGCAAAATTGAAAGATATAGTACAATATAAGTCATAACAATTAATCTAAAAGCAAAAATTAAAATCAAATTCTCTTAAATATCATTATGTTGTACACAAGAAAAAATTAAAATAGAATCACATCTATTTTTTTGCCGATAAAATAAAATTGCATCTTACCTATAAATGAACAAAAAATGCTTATAACTTGGCTAAGTACCCAATGTTTCTTTGGCCAGGGAAGCAAAATATAAAGAATTCCAAGATATGCATAGCCTCATATTTTCAAGGATTCTTTTCGTGAAAAACGAGTGAAATTAGTCAAAAAAACTGATAAAATCGATGAAAATTACTTAAATTATATAAAAAAAATATATGAAATCGATGAAAGTCCGGATGAATTGGTGAACACCGGTGAAGTTGGTGAAAAAACTGGTGAAACCGATAAAAAATAATGCATGTGAAACTGGTAAATTCATTTGAAATCAGTAAAAAAAATGGGGTTAAATAAGTCAATAAAATGGTGAGATTAGTGAAAAACTGGTAAAATATGTTAAATAAAAGGTAAAGTTGGTGAAAACATGTGAAATTGATGAAAATTAATTCGAGTGAAATTTGTAAGAAAAATGATGAAACCAATCCAGTGAAAAACGGGTAAAGTCGGTGAAAATAGGGTAAAATCGATCAAAAAGTGTAAAGTCGGTAAAAATATATTTAATCAATTATAGATTCATGTGAATAACATGTTAAATTATTGAAAAAAGATGTGAAATATGTAAAAATTGGTTAAACTGATAAAAAGAGTGAAATCAGTTAGAAAATGGATTAAACCGAAAAAATAAATAAAAGAAATCGACCAAAAAGGGAAAACAATGAAAAATGATATAACGATAAAAAAGGGGTATATCGCTAAAAAAATATAAACCGATAAAAAATATTAAACAGTGAGAACATATGAATCGATCAAAATTTGAGTGAAATTTGTAAAGAAATAGATGAAAAATGGGTAAAATTAGTGAAGAAGGATAAAATCGGTCAAAAAAGTGTAAAGTCGGTGAAAACATGTTTAATCAATGAAAAATCCAGGTGAATAACATGTGAAATTAGTGAAATAGGTGAAAACGGGTTAAACTTGAGCCGACAAAAAAAAGATGAAATCGTGGACAAATAGTTTAAATCGGTAAAAAAAAACTACGAAAAACGGAAAAACTATAAACCTAAAAGGAGATAAATGGCTTAAAAATATATATTAACTGGTTAAAAAAATATTAAACAATGAAAACATATGACTCGACGAAAATTCGGGTGAAATTGGTGAACACTGGTGAAGTTGGTGAAAAAATGGGTGAAATCAGTAAGAAAAAGTGCTCGTGAAATCGATGAAAATTTGATTGAAATTTGTGAAGAAACAGTGTCATCAGTGAGTAACTGGTGAACATAACAAAACTACTATTATGAAATGAGCTAAATAATGTTCTTATGATGTTATTGTAGAATAATTTTTATAAGATGTCATTACCAAATCAATAATCATTTTATATTTTATTACAACAATTTAAAGCCGTCATTTTTTTGTTGTAAAACAATAATAATTAATAAAAATAAATTGAATATCAATCATAAACTGTGTAATTTTATGACATAATAAAGTTAATTTAACTTTAATTTACTAAAAAAATTATAAAATCAACTAGACATGTACAACGTATGTGCACTGTTCAAGTACTATTAAAAGGTTTAAAATGCTATCAATGTAAAAAATCTACTTGATAAGTCACTTAAAGATTAAAAAAGTTTGACTTTACACTGTACCTAATAGAGTAAAAATTTTGGGACGGAGTTCGGGTGAGATTAAATTTAAATAGAGTGAGATGCAAAAATACCCCTTGTGCTTTGTCTAACTAACAAAAATCCCTTTGTATTATTTTAACTAACAAAAACCCTTGTGTTATTTTTTTATTAGCAAAAAAATCCCTACCATACCAAAATGACAACTATACTCCCATCAAATGATACAAAAACACCCCTCTTAACCTACAAAATTTCATTAACCCCTATTAACTTTGAAAATTGACAATAACCCCCCTGTATACTAAAACAATTAGCCCAAACTTCCCTATAATTTATGAAGGAATTTCAAATGGGTTTTTTTGTTAATAAAACAATAACACATGGCGGGGGGGGGGGGGGGGGGGGGTGGAATTATATATACTCCCATCAAATGATACAAAAACACCCCTCTTAACCTAAAAGAATATTAATAACCCCCTATTAAAGATTGACAATAACCCCCCTGTTTGCTCAAGCAAATAATACAAACCTCCCTATGATTTATGAAGGAAGATCAAATGAGTTTTTTGTAAATAAAAAAAGAACACATGGGATTTTTGTTATTTAGGCAAAGCACAATTATTGTTTTTGCATTTAGCTCAATAAATCACTATAAACAAAGGTAATTCTTGGGTGAGAGCAAGTCACTGCAAAAGACAAGCAAACAAGTTGTCCACAAAAACACTAGCTACCGAGTTGCACTTTATATCGCTGTCGGACCACAAAAGTGGACGGCAGTGCATCTGAGTGCACCTTTCAAAGCAACCGTACTCTCAAGGTGCACCATATTAGAAGTTCAATTGAACTTAATAAGATGCTACACAATATTTTAATGCACAAATAAATTCTTTAAATGATATGTGTCTAAATTTATTTTTATTTTTTGAAAATTTTGCTTATTAGTTGTAGACGATATTGGTTGACAAAAAAAGACACACATCATTAATTATAAGAATACACTCGTGCATTGCACGTTGTGTAACACTTGAATTCAACCTTTATAGTAATTTTTATTTTATTTTATTGGACATGTTATTACGGGTCGTTCTCTTGGTGAAAGTGTATGGATCTCAAATTCGATAGCTATAATAAACTATGGATGACAAGGTATGATATTTGACTTTAATGAAGCCTATTATTGGAATTATATAGCTTTTGTGGAAAAGTTTTGGCTGAGATTCGTTTTGGTTATTCACGAAAGTTTGATTTCAGAGTTTTCAACGAAACTTTTTAAGTTCGATTTGAACAATAGTTTCAATGAAATATTAATCTTAGGATAATTTAATAGTTAGTGAGTTTAAAATTTTGAGCACGACGGAAATTAGTAACTCCATGGCTCTGTTTGGAATAAATTTAATACATCATTTTCGATTTTTCGCTGGTCCACAACTTTCGTCAACCCAAACCAAACAACACATACTTTTTCATTTTTTTGGGCCCAAACTCTAATGTAGAGTTCTGAATATGGGCAGCCCGCACCCACTTGCATAAGAGTTGCAGACTCACTTGCACAACTACCTCATAAAAATCATATTCAATTATCTTTCTAATTATATCCAAT
This sequence comes from Penstemon davidsonii, assembly GCA_034814905.1. Classification (NCBI taxonomy): domain Eukaryota; kingdom Viridiplantae; phylum Streptophyta; class Magnoliopsida; order Lamiales; family Plantaginaceae; genus Penstemon; species Penstemon davidsonii. Next base: position 16,489,338 of record JAYDYQ010002688.1, read on the forward strand.
TAAAATATTAATTTTTCAATTATTATATAATATAATATTAGTTAATTCAGTTTGAAAAAATATGACTTGACATCTAATCTATCAATTGTTGTCACCCCTAAACTCCATCATTCAAAATACATTTAAAACATAACTCACAATTTTTGACCAACTGCTTATTTAATTAATCTTATTTTACACATAAAATATTACAACTAAAATATATCCAAGTTTATTTTTAATTATTTCGCACAAATTTTAAAAGAAATCTTCAAAACTCTCAACCATAATATTTTTCATCCAAAATAAATGAAACTGAACCAAATACATCCAAACATATTCTATATGAGGGAAAAAATAAAAAATATATGTCAAATTAATAACTTTATAATTTAAATAAGTTTGGTCTGGTCTCAATATATGCCAAAACCTGAAATTAGGTTCGAGACTTGTCCAAACTAATTCCCAAAGAATCCCAAATCGGGCCAACACATATCCAGTAGTAGCCATAAAGTCCGATTCCTGTTATCAGTCAATAAAAATTAACCCGCCAAAACTCTTTCGAATTCCGGAATAGAATGCAACGATGCCTTTCTCTCTTAAACTCTTGCTCTTCCACAAACCAACTCTTTCAGATTCACGCCCAGATAATTGTATCGGGCCTCCATCACAATTCCTATCTTACGGACAAAATCATCAGGTTTTGTACATGGGTTTCAATCAGAAAAAGAAATCCAATCGACTTAATAAATCACGCACGTTCTGTTATTAATTTCTCCGGAAACTTAAAACCCTCTTCATGGAATGATCTAATAAGGGCCTACGCCACTTTAGAATGCGATTCACAAAGAGAAACGGTATGGGTTTTTCTTGATATGCGGCGTTTGGGGATTAAACCCAATGAGCATACTTTCCCTTTCGTCTTCAAGGCGTGCTCTTCGTTTATGGGCTTAAATGAGGGGCGACAGATTCATGGAGATGTAGTAAAGCATGGGCTTCAGTATAATGTTTATGTACAGAATACCTTGATTCATTTATATGGTTCGTGTAAGAAGATAGTTGATGCATACAAATTGTTCGATGAAATGCCAATGAGAACTGTTGTTTCGTGGAATTCGATCATTTCAGCTTGTTTAGAGAGTTCATGGTTTTATGATGCAATTGAGTGTTTTGTTAAGATGAGGGACTCTGGGATCGAGCTGGGTGAGACTACGATGGTGATCGTGCTTTCAGCTTGTGCGGAAATCGGTAACTTAAGTCTTGGAAAATGGGTACATTCTCAAGTGATAGTAACGGGTCTGGTTGTGAATTGCCAGTTGGGTACTTCTCTTGTTGACATGTATGGCAAGTGTGGTGATGTTAATTATGCTAACTTAGTTTTCAATCGGATGGTTAATCGAAATGTGTGGACTTGGAGTGCTATGATTCTCGGGTTTGCACAACACGGATTTGCCAAACACGCCCTTGAACTTTTCAAAAAGATGAGAGATTATGCAATCAAGCCTAATCATGTGACCTTTCTTGGGGTTCTTTGTGCGTGTAGCCATGCTGGTTTAGTCGAGGATGGGCAACGTTATTTCAACGAGATGGAATACGTGTATGGAATCGAGCCCACGATGGTTCATTTTGGTGCTATGGTTGATATTTTGGGGCGTGGTGGACGTCTTAAAGAAGCATATGATTTTATACTAAACATGCCCATTGCAGCTGATGGTGTCGTGTGGAGGACATTGTTAAGTGCCTGTAGTATTCATGATGTTAAAGACGACCTTGGGGTGGGTGAAAAGGTGAGAAATGTCCTAATTGAACTCGAACCGAAGAGGAGTGGAAATTTGGTGATGTTTTCGAACAATTATGCTGAAGTGGGACTTTGGGATAAAGCAGAAAAACTGAGAAGCAAAATGAGAGACAAAGGATTAAAGAAGATAGCCGGAGAGAGTTGTTTAGAGGTAGGTGGCTCTATCTTTAGATTCTTTTCTGGAGATTATTCTTTTGTTGATTGTGGAGATATATTTGTGTTGCTAAATAGACTAAATAAGCATGCTAAGATGATCAAATGAAAATTTGTTTGCTCATGCATTTTGATTTTTCAATGTGCTTTGCTAGAGTCATAATGTTCAAGATAAATTGAGTGAAATGCAAAAATAACCCCTATGTTTTGCCTAATTGTCAAAAATCTCCGTACGTTATTTTTATTAGCAAAAACCTGCCCTGTGCTATTTTTTTTATTAACAAAAAAACCCCTCCTAAGCCGGAGTACATATTTTGCAGGAAAAGTAACAATTTTACCCCATCACAAAATGCACAAACACCAATATTCACATAAAAAATTGGCAATAACCCCCCTGTTCACTTAAAAAATTGAAAATAATCTTCCTATTGGTTGTTCACTTAAAAAATTGAAAATAATCTCCCTATTGGTTCATGAAGGAATTTCAAGTGGAGTTATTTTGCCAATAAAAGAACACAAGGGGAGTTTTGAATAAAAATAATACAGAGGGAGTTTTGCCAATTAGGCAAAGCACAAGAGGTAGTTTTGCATTAAGCTCAGATGAATTCCATAATACTGATGAAAACCTAAAACATAATACCAAGTACCATGAAAAAACATATGGTAAAAAACTACTTAATATAATCATACAATGTAAAAGTACATTATCTTACCAAATGCATAATTATCTCCTCCATAGCTACATAAGTTCCAACAACTAAAACAATAACACCTATCAAAACAATGCCCCATAAAGACACCGATTCAAATCCAAATCTTCGATAATGGCCTGAAATCTTCAAGAACCACAAGCACGGAAGTATAATTGATGCTGTTACACTCAGAAACGCGCCAACAAGTGACATGAGGTATTCAAATAAAGGTACCGCCAGGGCCACAATGATTGTACTAAGTACTAAGCAAGTTCTTACCAATAAACGAAGTACTTTATTAGGTTCCGATAGGAGACGATTCTCCAGAGCACTTACAATTGGAGTTACCATCAAAGCATACTTGGCGAATGGATTCACAAGAGTGGTGTAAATTGCCACTCTTGAGCTGATTTTATTCGTTGGGAGATTTAAAGTCACTTGTGACTTTACCTTTGAGCCAAACATCAAGTACCCCAAAATTGCCATCGATGCATAGCTCAAGGTACAAACGAGAAAGCAAACGAGCATAACCTGCAATAATATTCAATTTTGAGTATTAAACAGTAATAGAAGGGTGATTTACGCTTGGACCCCTCAGGTAAATCTTAGTTACAGAAAAAAAAACCCTCTAGTTCTAGAAATTACAAGAACACCCTTACAGGAGGTGTGTAGGTAAATATTTCCAGAAGTTGTAGGTGGTATTCTTGTAAGGATTGTTGAAACCCTAAGGGGTGTTTTGGTAAATAGTCTGAACTAGAAGAGAGTTCTTGTAATTTTTGAAACAATAAGGGTAGTCTAAGGTCTAGGGAATACCAGTAAACCTCATGGGATCCGGACGTAAATCACCCATAAGAGTAACAGAGAGCTTTATGTTCTTGTAATTTTTGAAACAATAAGGGTAGTCTAAGGTCTAGGGAATACCAGTAAACCTCATGGGATCCGGACGTAAATCACCCATAAGAGTAACAGAGAGCTTTATGTATTAACCTTAGAGAATTTCTTTTGGTTTCTCATTGAAGTGTATAATGTGGGAAAAATTGGATGAGCACAATAACAAAAGGCGTAAAGGCTAACAGCAGTCGGGATCCCTTTCAAATTTAGAACCGTTCCCTTTTCTTGAAATCCAATACCATCAAATGCACCAGCCCATAAAATCGAACCGAAGAGTATAAAAGAAGCTATAACCCCACTTACAGAGATGTAAGAAAGGACACTCATATTGTTTAACCAGACAGTAGGCAGCATTAAAAGGCCAACGATGATAATAAAACTCTGTTTTCCACCAATAACAAGTCCGGCAATTTGAAATTCAATTTCTGGTAATAAGTTAAGTAAATTGTCTCCCTCGAGAATCAAGAAACCAGTTGCTACTAAATATAGTTCGATGTTCATTGCTATGGACACAAAGATCTTTCCTTTAGGACCAAAAGCTCGATAACCAATGTCGGGATAGCTTCTTATGCTTGGATCCATATCCATGCATCTTTGAATTAACAAGCCTGTGTAGAAAGTCGAGCACGCGATAAGGAAGAAAAGTATTAAGCTCGACCACCCCCCTGATGATAGTGCAAATGGTATTGACAAAATCCCCATACCTGAAAAAGGAGAAGATTTGATATCCTTATCTTGTGTTTGGTGCATTTGATAACTTGCAAGCTAACTCATTATTTTGTATATATACAGATTGATTGGAATATATATTTCAAACCTACCCTCACAAATATAGTCTTGATTTACGTCTCATTAAGGGTGTAGTTATATATCCAATTCAATATACAGCAAGAAATTACATGATTCTTCATTATTTTTGTATGTAAGCATGGATTTTCTTATAAGATTATTTGTTGTACTTAGTTATTTGTTCAAGTCGTGATGTAATGATGTAACTGATTACTAACTAACAAATACAAATGCCCTTTTCGTTTGGGGATCGAAGTGCTACAAACACTACTTTCAGGTTTTGGAAAACTGTGTCATTTCTTGAGATTTGTGTCACACTCGCACAAAAACCTTAACAAATGCCTTTCTACTACATTTTGCTAACACACACAAACCCGAGAAACTCTCTCGATCTCAGAGACCACAAAAATTGGCCCGAAAAGTTTCAAACATTTTGAAGGAGATACAAGGATCATAAATGACATATATCTAAATATTACATGAAATGAAAATCCAACCAACAAACAAAAATGATAAAAACATGACTATGTGGCGTAATTTGCATTCTAGTCCATGTTTTCCAACAAAATTGGCAAAATGAATCCTACTCTGTATCCAAAGGGTAATACTTGCCGAACCAAAAACATTCACATGCAAGTACAATACTGCAGTTGCTTTGGGATTGGATGACACTCAACCAATCCAAAAGAATGTAAATCACTTGCATTGTGATTGGATTGGTCCGGCCAACTAGAATTTTCTGTATCCAAAATTCTGTAAGAACATCAAATTAAATTCATACTTCAAACAGAGAAAAATCAATAAAAACCTCTTGAGAAATTGCACCAAAACCCCACATGTATATATTTGATATACAAGGCTTGTAAATGAATTAATGTAATGAGCCATTTTTGTTGAGAAAATAAAAAATAGGATACATACTGGGTAGAGAAAAACAAAACAAACCTGACAAGGCATTGAGCCCGTTGAAGCACGTTTTGAAGAAAGACGTTGAGCCCGAAATGGAGTGTTGATCATTATACGTACTAGACTCGACGTGGCTTTCGCCATTGTCGACCAATAAAAGCGGCACGATAGCTGAGTAGCCATTATTTGGTTCGGGCTCCATGAAAAAAAAAAATAAGTTGACAAATTATGTAGTGTGTGTTTTTGGGAGCTGTTTTATATATATAGTGCAGGAGGAGGGCTGGATTGATTGATTATTATTTGTCTTGTGAGTTTTGCCAACTATTTGCACGGCTGCAACTATTAGCAACCATTTTCAGTTATTAAAAGTAGGGTAATTTACGCTGGTACCTCCTAAATTTTACTCTAATTATAAAAAGAAGCTCATATATATTGTTTAGAAATTACCGAAAGTTAAGAAAAGTTTGAAATGTTCTCCGTTATTTTATATTATGATTATTTATATCACAAAATGAACATTCTAAGTTTTCTTTTATTTTTAATATGATTTCGGAATAAATTGTATTATTTTATTCCATGAGTTTTTTTAAATAAGTATAACAAAAACACCAACTGGACAAATAATTACAGAACAATAAAATCAACCTCCTAATTCATCAAGGGGCAATTTTGGGAACCAATTTTTTTTTTTCATGACACTGTCAAAAGTTAACGTCGTAAATATATAATATTTTGGTAAACATGATAAAGAAAGTTGTTATTTTCATAATTAACCACAAGGTTTCTTTTTGTAATTACCCTATAGAGAAAGTTGCTATTTCTAAGTTAGAATTAAATCGATCAAAGGGATTTGTGATTTGATTTGATATCGGCGATAAAGACTCATTAATTAAATAATGATTTATTGGTCCACATATTAAATAAAATTTGAAAAATATTTGTGTCATACAACTGAAAGTTTGAATTCAATACAATAAACTATTTTTTAAATGACACAACGAATTTCTTATCACGTTAGAATATTGACTGAAATATATAATTAGACAAACATTCACAGTTTTGGAAGTAATCGAACCAAAAGCTTTCTTAAAATGTTACTTGAGTTCGACTTGTGTCCGATTCAATTTAAATTCATTCCAGCTCATTTTTTTTCTTTTTCTTTTGCAAATCAAATTAAATTCAAATATAATTTAAAATTTGATAAAAAAAAAATACAACTAAAATTTTATAATTCAACTAAATTATTCACACCCTACAATTCATGCAGTGATATTTTTGGCAAGGGGCACAATGGAAGCTTGAAACGCATATGCCTTGTATCATATCTTTATCTTGTTACCGAAATCGTGGGGCTGTAAGTACTTGTTATTTATGTTCAAAACAGACCAAACCTAATTGTACTTGCTTCCTTGTAGTGTAAATTTTGTTATGTAATTGACAACACCCAAACCTAACAGTACTTGCATTGCTTCTAGTAGTGTAAATTTTATCAATTTTTTTGTTCACATAAAATTGGAGATATACATCTTTGGCGATACTCGATAGTACTTATGAATTTTGAATTTTTTTTTCCGATTGGATCCAATAGTCTTGTCATGGTGCACTCCATAAAATGATCTAAACCTAAAATCATAAACGCACATCATCCTATGCTAAGAGACATCCACGATAATCTTTTGGAAGCTTAAACCATATTTTAATCTTGTAAGAAAACATAATGATATCGAGAGGTATAAATATGTGGTTGATCTAGTGAAAAAGACTAGTCACTACAAAGTAGAGAATCCAGGTTCGAATCCATGTTGAGAGAGGTTCATACTTATCATACATGCTTCAAAAGGGATTAAACTTTTTGAAACAAAAAAGAATAAGATTGTTAAAGGTATACAATATAAACTCGGCACATCTTACTAAATATAGTGTCCATGTGCTGCAAATTAGGGTTCGCCTAGATTGCATATTAGGGTTCGACACATCTAACTACAATTTTTCGAGTTGGGGAGCGCCCATGGCTTGAAAGGTGCTCGAGGTTCGGGCGTAAATGAGTTATATCTAGGTCACTAAGTTATTAATTTCGAACGACATATTAGGATGATCTAGGTCGCACCGAGAAGTGGTGCAAATCATCCGGGTTACCAAATAAAGTATTCTTCACTCCAATTGAATTAAATGGTCGAATTTGGGCCCTCATACTTTGTTTTTTTTTTGGTTTCCCAAGGGTTTAATCCCTTTCGAGGCGGGTTGGGCACATTAAGTGGGTACCTCTCCCAACAGGGATTCGAACCTGAGTCCGCTACTTTGTAGTGACTAGTCCCTTCCACTAGACCAATCACATAACAAATATGATTTGTTTGTTTGGGAAAGAGTGTCAAATTAAAAACAACTAATAATCTGAAGCAAATCATCTCTCAAATAACATCGGATTAAAAATATGATTAACATCATCAAATATGAACTATATACAATTGATTAATTCAAGCAACAATTAATGTGAAGAAAAATAAATAGGTACACGATAATTTAACATAAAAATCCAAATCGGAGAAAAATCACGAGATCGAAAACCGTTCAACTCATCCACTATGATAATAATGGGTTAAAAAAATACTCATCCCAAGAACAACTAGAGGATCACCAATTTATCAAAAGAACATATCTTGGATCACGAAGAACAGAAATAACAACCTCACCGACAAGATGAAAACCCTCAAGTTTCTAACTTAGATACATATAATAAAATCACGAACAAATAGGATAATTTGAGCACCTTGTGAAGAATCTTCGACTGAATCTAAGACAAAACCAATAACCTCTTGTACCTCAATCTATTTCACAAATATATATATATATATATATATATATATATATATATATATATATATATATATATTTTCGAATACATATCTTTAACCGATATGATCGATTTAGATCCATATTCGCTCCACGTATTTCAGTTTACAGATCTTTATAGTCGGATCAGGTCCATCAATCTAATCGGATTAAAACTTTAATAAATCTGGTCAGATTCGGATTGAAATCCGCCCATTAGTTGCCGTAGTGACAAGATCTATATTGCTTTATTTGATAAATGTAAATAATAACATGTCATATATTTTCATTGAATATTTCACCACTAAATTACGTACCTTTTTTTTATAAATGTTTGGGACCGGTACATTTTTCTTAAATAAATTATTATTTTTGAGAATTTCTTAAAGAAAGTAAAAACCGTCACGGACAATTAAACATATATAAGATGTACCCTATATATATTCAGAGAGGGAACATATTAGGGCTAGTATGTTTGGAGAGTAGTGTAAGTTTGTGAAATAATCTCGATTTAATATAATATTGTTTGTTCGAGTTTTGAGAGAGTGGTTTGAGAAATAAAATAGGTGTAGGTTTTGTTGGAAAAGTTATGTCGTCGGTGTAAGCTGTAAGATGTGTAAGACTTTAATTATGTCAAATCATATTTGTTATGTGAGATAAACTGTGTAAGAGATATATTACACTATGTCAAATCAGAGTAGAGTTTGTATAGTATTTTTTAGAGATAAGAAAATTAAATTGTTGTTTATTTGACTTTTGAGAGAATAGTTTGAGAATATTAAGAGATGAAAAATTTATTTCAAAAAAATAGAAAACATTAAACATGTTTGTTTCGCTTTTCCCTAACAAAAAATAACTTTGGGAAAAGTCAAACAAACAAACCCTTATTGTTGTCCATTAAACTTTTTGTTTTTTACAAGTATTATCCGTTAAACATTCAATTCCTTTCCTGTATTATAATTCCACATGTCCAAGCAGGAAATTTGAAGTTGCATTTAATTCCAATTCTTATCGGTATGGCTTTTTCGCCCCTTTCGAGTGGAAGGAAGAATTGGGTAGTGATTTTCTGTACGCCTAGAGTGTTAAATCTTTCATGAATTATTCTTAACAAATAGGGTAAATTACGGTTACCTACTCCCTAATGTAAGATCTAATTACAAGAACCCTCCTCACATATTAGGTATTATAAATATTTTTCTCATTTTGTCACCTTCTTACAATTAACCATATGTCCCTAAAATATTTCAATGTTGCCCTTGAGAGTATTTGTAATGTCTATAATATTTTATAAATTTTAATATATAGGTGCTACTTGTTATATTTTATAAATTATAAAAATGATAATCATATATTTACAACCAAAATAATTGATATAATTTATAGTTGCCCATTAATTTCAATAAATATTGCAGTTTTTTTAACATATTTATTAAAAATTTAATTTATATAATACCAAATTAAATAAAATTTATAAACATAAAATTATATATACACTAACTAAATAAATGAATTATATGTTTATTGCATTAAAAAATATTGAATTTATAATACAATATAAACTTTACTAAATTGAAATATTTGATTTATGAATTAAATATGACTTCTAGTAATCGGATTCATTTTAAAATGTTTGGTAATGGCAATGAATGAATTACATATTTAAAAAGTTCACAAAAATACCCCCACCCTTATATTTATATATAAATCATATAGAAGCATGTTTATTATATGGTATTATTTATAATATGTTGATTTAAAAAAAAATGTATAATATATTAATTAATAATTTATATATTAAATCATATAATATAATTAATATATAGTAAAAAATTAAAGAACATATATAAAAGAAATCAGTGTTAGAGGAGAGTTGTATTATGAATTATCACAAGAAATGGTGTGTGACACTTTCAAAAGCAAAAAAAAAAAAAATTAAAATCGTACAATTTGAAAATAAATGTGCTATGAAGCATAAGCTTTGGATTTGGCCTGTGAATATGACGTTCAAACTATATGCATAAATTTTATATTATTTCAGTAGATTCAACTAGTAGGTAAATGAACGTAATAATTTAATATGTGATTTAAGCAGTTGGAGAAGAAAAACATTGCAAGAAATGTTAAATAAAATATATTAAATAATCCATCTCTCTAACACCTAAATATATTATTTAACAAGAAACAAGAAAACAATTTCTATGGGAGAGAAATATATATTACCTAGGGAGAAAATAAAACCATCATAAGAAAGAATGTATGGGTAATAAAGTTGGGTTTAACATTTCCTTATTTTTATGGCAAGATCTCCTGGTTTTTAATAATATATTTATTTTCTCAAAATTCAAAAAATCTACCCAAACAATAATACTTGATTCCAAGGAATCACATTGCCAAATAATATCATTCCAAATAAACAAACGGGTCCTAAACGTAATATTATAGTTCATGTGCAATAAATTTGATGTATTTAAATGTTAGGTCTGTCAATAAAGTGAGACATGCTTACTTCTTGAACCAGTACTCTAATGCGTGCACATCACCATTGAAAATTTCATGAAAATGATCGGGTAATCAGTGTATATGTCTCCCTAAATGTGCGCCTTTCGACAGAGGTTTCAGTTTCACCTAATTTAATGTAATCGCCTTATTTCTTCTTCAACTCTTGAGGCACTGTGTGAGACGTGAAAGAGAATCCTAATGGATTTGGCTAAAATATAATTGGAGTTAGTTTGAAATTGCTTTCAGTGTTCAAATATTGAGGGTATTAATTAAAACACCAAATTCGTCTCCTTCCATTCATTTTTTAACACGCGTGTGTTCCACGAGTTATATGTGCGATTTTTTTTTTGCATAACTTTTTTCAGCCAAAACTATCTTGTACTTTTGAACATTTGCGCAAAACTGCCTTATACTTTTGAACGTTGCACATAACCCCCTTGTATTTTTAATATATCTAGGGGTAATTTAGGATTTTAAATTAAAATTTAATGAGGTTAATAACTAACGGGAATTGTGTGTTTTATATGGAGCTTTTGAAATTACAAGAGAGTTTAGTGTAAAAAAAAATCATAGGGTGATTTTGTGTTGATTTCACATAACACAGAGAAGTATTGTGCATTTTCCCCATTAAAACTGCTAGAAACTGTGTTTGAGTGTATAACGCTTGTGTGTGTTGTGTGAGTTACTGGCATTTTACCCCTCCGTGTTATGATAATATGATACTTTACTCCATGTGTTATGATAAATATGGCAATTTACCCCCTGTATTATGATAAATGTGATAATTTACCCCCTATGTTACAAAACACATTTCATGCACACTCTCAATTTTGGCGAGTGAGTTACACTCTCCGACTGAAGGGGGTAAATTGCTATTTTCAAATCACATGGGGTAAATTGAATATTATGAATATCACAAGGGGATAAATATCCATTAACTCCTAAAAAGTTCTTCATCAATATTTTTTTGAGGGAAATTGATACCAAACTTTCTGAAAAAACACATTTAATACCATAATTTAGGCCCTATTGACACATTTCATTTGGCCGTCAAATTTTTTACAGAATTCATCATGTGCGCGACACGTGTCGGTTAAGTGGCACAAATTTTGCACGTGCACGGGGTAAAATTATATTTTTGATACCAGAATTTTACTTACTTTACACATTTGGTACCAAACATTTGAAAAAGACACATTTAATACCAAAATTGAAGGCCTTTTGACACATTTTCTTTGACCATCAATTTTTTGGACGAGAATGACCATGTGGCCGTTAAGTGACCAAAATTGCACGCTTTTTGCATGTAATGTGCTCGGGCAGGAAGTATTTGAACCTAATCTTAATTTTGTCATAACTCCTTCGTTACAGGGCCAAAATTCGTGTCTTTTATATGGCTGGAAAGCTCTTGACGAGAGCCCTCTAACGGTAAAAGTTTCAATTCATGAAATGCAATAGATAATTCTCATAAAATTAACAAAGTTTCGATTCTATCTTAATGAAATTGGAAAAAGACTGAAATTTTGTTAATTTTCTGGGAATTATCTATTGTGTTTCATCAACTGAAACTTGCACCGTTAAAATGCTCTATTCAAGAGCATTCCAACCATATAAAGAACACGAAATTTGGCCTTGTAACGAATGAGTTATGTCAAAATTAAAATTTGGTTCAAATACTACCTACCCAAGCACATTACGTGCAAAAAAGTGCAATTTTGGGGACTTAATGGCGATGTGTTCCTTTCCGTCCAAAAAATTGATGGTCAAAGCAAATGTGTCAAAAGGCCTTAAATGTTGGTATTAAATGGGTCTTTTTCGAAGGTTTGGTACCAAATGTATCAAAAATAAATTTTTACCCCTGCACATGCAGAACTCGTGCCACTTAACCGAAACGTGCCGCAAACGTGATGAATTCTATTAAAAAGCTGAAGGTCAAATGAAATGTGTCAAGATGGCCTAAATCATGATATTAAATATGTTTTTTTTCAGAAAGCTTGGTATCAAATGTGTAATATGAACAAAAGATTGGTATCAACAGTGTTTTTCCCTCGTGATTTTCTTAACAATCCTTAGGCCATCTCCAACAGAGCGGGCAACCCGGCATGAAGGGGGTTGCCTGCGGTGCTTGGTTGGAGATGGGAATGGAGGGTTGTGCTAGAGGGGGATTGGGCGATGGCAACGGTGAGGAGCGCAACCGGGCGATCGTTGATTGACCTCTCAGTTGTCGATGGACATACACGCTTATATATATATATATATATATATATATATATATAATATAATTGTTGTTGATTTCAATTCTTATGTGCTCGAATTTGTGGTGGTTGATTTAATTTGGTGAGATTTGAGTTAATTTGACGGAATTAAAAGTTGGTTTTATGTGTATTTTATTCCTTCAACTGATATTGTACGTAGTTGTGTTGGGGAAGATGACATTTTTCCACATTCAGCCCCTAGGCTCTGTCCCTGGTCAAAATCGCACACAAACTTTTAATTTTGCTGAAAAATTAAAGATTTTGTAAGATTTAATAAAGTTTAAAATTTAATAACGTGATTAGTTTAAACATTGTTAGTTTCAATTTGTAAATCTTAAATTTGAAAAATACGAAGAATGAATATAAAAAATACTAGTTAATTAGAATTTATGAAGAAAGACTTAATTTAAAAATAAATCTTAATTAATGCACAACACAACTTAAATAAAAAATATAACCACTTAAATAAAAAACACAATTAACTATTATTATTATTAATAATAATAATAAGTGAATGTGGGGAAAGTTGTGAAATTGAATTAGACGGAGGTTGATTACCCTTCGGTTGGAGATGAGTTTCTAGGTGAGTCGAAAGGACATGATCAGGGCAAGGGCAATTGTGCAAGAGGGGGGGTCAAAGAGGCAAGAGAGCAATCACTACCAAACATCCATCCATCCATCCATCCTCCCTCCTCCCTCCTCCTCACCCCCTTCCCCCCTCCCTCTCGCCTCTCATCTCCAATTGAAGGGCAACCCTTTTCATTTAATTTCATTTCACAATTTCCCCGCTCTCACTTAATAATAATAATAATTTTTTTTAGGTACACAATAATAATATTTGAGGCATTCATAATAATAAGAAAAATAAATTTGTCTAATTAAGTGGTATATTTTATACATACTAGACATTTCGTATTTTTCAAATTTATCTAAATTGTACAATCATAGACAAATTTGAGATTTAAAAATGTAAACTAACAATGTTTAAACTACAATGTTATTAAACTAAATTCTAATTAAATAGTATTTGTATGAATTTTAGAACTGTAGATATATTTTCAATTTTAAATTTAAACTAATCACGTTATTAAATCTTACATAAAATTTAAAATACAATGTTATTAAATCATTCACAATATTGAAAAATAAAGTTTTTTTACCCAATTTAATATATCTATCTATATATATATATATATATATATATAATACAAAAATAGAAGGAAAAAAAAAAGAGCCCACAGATTGACTGGACGGGTGCGTGCTTGCTTGCCCTCCCCACCCCACCACCCGTCAACCCCCCTCCCCACCCCTCCCCCGCTGACTTGAGACCACCGTCAAGCTCCTCCACTTCCTTTCTCCCTCATCACCTTCGGTTGAAGATGGCCTCACATTCCAAATTTGTGTTCCATAATATACGAGTTTAACATTTCATTTAATTATAAATAAAGAATAAATTATAAAGTTGAGGAGCTAATGGAAATCTATCTATGTGATATTTATAGTTCAATTTACTTTCTTGTTATTTGAAAAAGAGCACTTTACCTCTTGGTATTCTTATAAAAGTTACATACAGTCTCCCTGATATTTTTATATGTGGCGCTTTAGCAACCGCCCCCCCCCCCCCCCTCTCTCCGTGTTATGATATTGTGGTAGTTTACCTTCTATATTATGATAAATGTGTCAATTTACCCCTTGTATTATGATAAATGTGACAATTTATCCCCCTATGTTAAAAAAATACTTTTCATGCGTATTCTCAATTTCGACAAGTGAGTTACACTCTTCGGCTGAAGGAGGTAAATTGCTTCTTTAAAAAAAAATTGGGAGAGGAAGGGAAGGGAAGGGAAGGGGGTGTTAAATTGCTCTTTTTCAAATCACATGGGAGTAAATTGAACATTATGCATTTCACATAAGGGTAAATTGGCATTAACTCTAAAGTTGAGGCTCCATGGGTTCAAATCCACATGAAATAGCTAGCGATATTTCCAAAGCAGAGATTGTTGCTGCCAGAATTTTTTTATCATTCTCTAATTTGCCTCTCATAGTCAAAGACTACAAAATCTGACTTTCTTGATTCCCACCACATACATTTTTTGATTTATGATAACTCAATTTTCTCTCTCATAAGCACATTAATTAATTATCTTTTCCTTTTCCATAGAACCTTAAAATGGAATTAATTCTATCATAACTTATCTTGTATTTTATTGTCCGAAAAAATAATTTGAAGCTATTTTCATGAAAATTACATTAGCACCAGTGTTTTAAAAATCGGACCGGACCGGCGGGTTCGACTTTAACCGATAACCAACTCTTCAAAACCAGTTATCTTCCTGCCCAGTTCGAACTGGAAAAAATAGGTCAAAAATCGATAAAACCAGTGAACCGATTGAACCACTAGTTCACTTGTAACAAAAAAAACTAGGGATTTTTTATACATTTCTTCTTTCCCAATTTCAAGTATTTGCATGTATTTCATAAAATAATTTAGGTGACAAAATTCATCCAATATTTTCTCTTTTTTATAGGTGATTAGTGATAAAATTATTGTTTTGATATGTAGTAGATATCATAGTTTTTATTATTGCATTGATATTATGTCATCATAGTTGTAATTTGTTGGTCCCAAAAGTGGTCAATGAGGTCTAGAGGGGGGGGTGAATAGACCTCTGAAAACTTTAAAACTTTTTCTCTAACTTTCCAAATCAGCAGACTAAGCTGATCGAGATTTGTAAGACTACTAAGCTGATCGCGCACAAAGCTTTGAACAGCAGAGTTGACCACTCATCTGATTTTTACTCAGCTGATTTCAGATGTTAAATCAGAGTTTTAGAAACTAGTTGGCAGCGGATATTCAAAGTGTTTTTCACCAAGCTGTTCCTCTTTAAGTTTTCTTACTCAAAAGATTTTATCCCCAGTTTTTACAACTCCTTTTAAAATCTTTTGGTTAAATCGTATGTTTGAGTTCTTTAAAAAATTATGCAAAGTGAAGCAAACATTAAATCAAACACACAGGATTTTTATAGTGGTTATATGGATGAAAATCCTTTAGTCCACTCTTCCAAGTCACACAGATCTTGGGTTATACTAGAAAACACAAAGTAATCAAGTATACAATGCTTGCGCTGATCAACAAATGAAAAGCCACAAGTGCGCTGTAAGAAATCACACAGAAATCCTACACTCCGAAGCTAGATCACTCACTTAGACGGATCTACACTCCTCACGCTATTTTCAGTACAGGAATCACTCAGAAAGCCTATACTAAGAAGTTATATCACTCACAAAGATGGATATACACTCCTTCTATTTTACAGCTGAAAGTCACTCAGACAGACAACTAAGTTCTCTGTTCTTCAACGAAAAGCTTTGTCAACAAATGACTTCGGCTTGTGATCAGACGACTCAACTGATGGATCTCGCTCTTAGGATATGATCTTGAATTGTGCAAGCTCTCTTTAGATCTTCAGTTATGTCTTCTATTTATACTCTCAGATTTTGAATTTCTGCCCGTTGAAGGTTGGCAGGAATCTACAGTCCTCGAGTTCTAGTCCTGACACGCGGAACGGCTCCCTGCAACTGTTGCACTGTACACTCTGCTGTACGGATGTCTACTTTATGTCAGTCGCATTTAATGCACTCAGCTCACAGCTGGTTCCCGTTGATAAGCTTCCTGACCGTCTTCACTCTGCTGGTGGAAGTACTCTGCTGATGATCACTTTGCTGATCACTCGGCTGATGGCTTCTCGGCTGATTCAAGAATGAACATATCTATCTTGACTCGGCTGATAATACCCATCTGATATCCCACTTAGCTGATTCGGTCACTTAGCTTCCAGACCATGAGATAGGTTCCACTAAGCTGTTCAGTTCTTAGTTGATGACTTCCAGATTACCCTTTTTGTCATCTTCAAAACCTTCTCCAATATTAACCAACAATTTCCCCCTTTTTGATGATGACAAAACCTTCAACTAAGAACACATCTAAGTTTCTGATTTAGTCTTCATACTCTGAGATGGAAATTATTGCTCTGATACAACTTAAAAAAAAATTACCACTTGATGGTTCTTTTTCCCTTTCTGATCTTCTGCTTAAAGGTTCTTAGTTGCATCCATCAATTACCACTTGATGGTTCTTTTTCCCTTTCTGATCTTCTGCTTAAAGGGTTCTTAGTTGCATCCATCTTCCCCCTTTTTGTCATCAACACCAAACATTAGTTGCATCTTTTCTTCTCCTTTTATCCTTCCCCCTTTTTAGGGTTTGTGATAACTTCTTTTTTTATAAGATTGCAAGCTAGTATGCTGAAGACAGGTAGGTGAGTACTTGGTTGATTGAGGTAGTCTTCGTTGCTGTTTATCACTCCAGCTAGAAAATTTCCCTTAACTTCAAGAATTTATACCACTTGATACTATATGTGGTCTGATTCCACTTGTATTCTGATGCTACTTGTAGTCTGATACCACTTGTAACACCTTTTTCTCTGTAAGGGTGTAAATCAGGTTAGTCAGCTGATATCACTTGTTGGTGTGATAGCACTTGCTGATACCACTTGGTGTAGTACATTCTTGAAAATTACTTGGCTGTTGAGTTCCAGTCAGCTGATAAGAAGCAGTCTTCTGATAGCTTCATTCTGACTTATTGACAACTTCATCTTTTATTTAGGAGTACCGCTAGTCGTACACGTTCCCCCTAAGTTCAAGAATTCGTGGTCAAGTAGTCTGATGAGAGTTTCTCTTCAAAGACACTCAGCCGTTGAATTTCAGTAAGCTGTTCTGGGTTAGTCTTCTGATAAGTTCCCCCTCAACTTATGAATCCAAAATCAACAAACCAATTTCTGTTGTCACATGGTTGACTGATACCACTTGAACGGTGATACCACTTGTTGCAAACAGTTGATGGCCTCTAACGCCTCTTGGTCTCTGAAACCACTTGTAACACCTTGTTAATCTTTGATAATCTTCAACTTTTCAACAATCTCACGTTCCTTGAGATCTCCAAATGTAGAGTCTACCTCTTGAATTATACCAATTGTTGATACCACTGATTTGATACCACTTGCTGGTACATGCATGTTGGTGAGACTACTTGTTGAACTTGGTGAAATTTGCAAGGCAGTCAACTCATCTTTGTCATCTCACATGTGTTTCACCTGCAAGACAGATGACTGTTTTTGGTACTCCTTGTTTATTGGGTCCAGCATGGTTAGTGTAACCTTTAACATGTGATGATCTAGTGACTTACGTTTTATCATGATAATACCACTTGTTGGCACTTGATACCATTTGTTGGTATTTTGATGGTCATGATTAAAACAATGCTCATAAGCAAGGTAAGATGCATAAAACATGTGATAAGCATGCATATTGAAATGAGGATGGCAATCAGCACAGTGAACATGATCAGCATGATAATATGAATAAGCGTAGTGCATGTCATAATAATTATCATAATGTGATTCAAATTCTTGCCAGATAATTCATTTTTGCCTCAATTTCTTACCTGAGTTAAATAACTCTTCTTAGATTTAACAGACTTGCTACCACTTTAAATTTACTCCAATCAGCAGCCTATTTCAGCTTACTCAGCTGATGGGTTTTAGTAGTCTGATTTGTCTTAGGTAGCTTACTAGGTTTTCTAACCTATTGAGCTTCAGTAGACTTGTTCTCTTAAGCCTCTGATTTCTTTTCATTTAGAGAATGATGCAATTACTTCTTTTAAGTTCATTTATATCTTCAAAACAACTTGCATACTCAGCTTTTAGAGTTTCATTCTCATGCTCAAGCTTTTTTGGTAGTCAGCTGATTCTTGAGATTTTTCAATCTGAAGTTTCAGTGATCTGTTTTGCTCTTTTCAGCAGAGTCATCTCTTCATTAAGCTTGGCAAATGTACAAACAATATTTGAATTTGAAATTTAGCATTTATTCAATCGATTCAAATAGTACATTACATTAATCAGTAGAAGTTACCCCAATTTTCAGAATCATCAAATTCTACGGCAGTTAAGCATATTGTCTCAGGTACTTCTTCAAATTCTTTATCAGACGACTGATGGTCTGAATAAGATGTGCAGGAGTTTATTAGCTTTGCTGCATCAGCTAACTTTGATTTGCTCTTATTAAGCTTACGCTCCTTTTTAGCACTCTTCTCCTTTGTAGCAAACTTCTCAGATGATGAGGTTGGATGTTCTTTGATTAAGAGTCCAAACTCCTCTTCGTCGCTGTCTTTAAGTTTTGCTTTGGAGGAACCCCTGTTTTCCTGAAAAAGATCAGAAGAAGATGAAGTAGCATTTTTATATTTTAATTTCATTTTCTTCTTGTAGAACTTCTCAAAATCTTTCAGCAGCAGGGCAACGTCGTCAGCAGTGTATTTTTCTGAACTCAGCACAGTCTTCTGTTTTGACTTGTCTGCTGATTTTCTTGACTTGTCTGACGCCATTAGAGCAGCAGTAGGGTCTGAACTGGTTGACACTTCTAATCCCAATCTTGGCATATGATACTCATAAGCTTTGAGAGATGAGAACAGTTCGGAAAGAGAAATCTTCTCTAAATCCCTTGATTCTTCCATGGCTGTCACCTTCATGTTGAATTTAGGTGGCAAGGCCTTCAGAACCTTCGTTGTGATCTCCTTGTTCGAAAATTCTTTACCAAACCTTAGAACTTCATTCAGGGCTTTGGTAAATCTGGTATCCATCTGATCAATCGTTTCACCAGACTTCATTTTGAAATTTTCAAACTCCTCAAGAGCCACGCTGAGCTTATGTTCTTTGATAGCGTTGTTTCCTTCGCTTAGCTCGCAGACTTTATCCCACATCTCTTTGGCAGTTTTAAGATGCTTGATCTTCTGGAAATTTTCTTCATCTACAGCTCTGAACATGATGAACTTCGCCTTTTTATCAAGATTTACTAACTTGTTTTCTTTAGGTGTCAGCTCATCCAGCTCTTTGTCAACTATCTGATCTGGTTGACCAGCAACCTTCACAGTCTTCTGGAATCTGAATGGTCCTTTTGTAATACATGTAAACATGTCTTCATTATAAGCAGCAAGAAAGATTTCCATTCTGATTTTCCAGTTTTCAAAGCTCATAAGACCAATGTGAGGAACATGGTTTATGGCATCCATTTTTCAAAAAGTTTTGATTTTCAAAATATGCTCTCTTTTTGAAAAATTTGAAAAACACACTTTGGATCAAGCTCGTTGATCAGGCAGCTGATTCAAGATAAACCACTTACCCTGATGCTACTTGATGGTATCAGGTAAATTACCAGAGCAACCTGAAATACCAGAGCTACCTGCTCTGATACCACTTGTTGGTCCCAAAAGTGGTCAATGAGGTCTAGAGGGGGGGGGGGGGGGTGAATAGACCTCTGAAAACTTTAAAACTTTTTCTCTAACTTTCCAAATCAGCAGACTAAGCTGATCGAGATTTGTAAGACTACTAAGCTGATCGCGCACAAAGCTTTGAACAGCAGAGTTGACCACTCATCTGATTTTTACTCAGCTGATTTCAGATGTTAAATCAGAGTTTTAGAAACTAGTTGGCAGCGGATATTCAAAGTGTTTTTCACCAAGCTGTTCCTCTTTAAGTTTTCTTACTCAAAAGATTTTATCCCCAGTTTTTACAACTCCTTTTAAAATCTTTTGGTTAAATCGTATGTTTGAGTTCTTTAAAAAATTATGCAAAGTGAAGCAAACATTAAATCAAACACACAGGATTTTTATAGTGGTTATATGGATGAAAATCCTTTAGTCCACTCTTCCAAGTCACACAGATCTTGGGTTATACTAGAAAACACAAAGTAATCAAGTATACAATGCTTACGCTGATCAACAAATGAAAAGCCACAAGTGCGCTGTAAGAAATCACACAGAAATCCTACACTCCGAAGCTAGATCACTCACTTAGACGGATCTACACTCCTCACGCTATTTTCAGTACAGGAATCACTCAGAAAGCCTATACTAAGAAGTTATATCACTCACAAAGATGGATATACACTCCTTCTATTTTACAGCTGAAAGTCACTCAGACAGACAACTAAGTTCTCTGTTCTTCAACGAAAAGCTTTGTCAACAAATGACTTCGGCTTGTGATCAGACGACTCAACTGATGGATCTCGCTCTTAGGATATGATCTTGAATTGTGCAAGCTCTCTTTAGATCTTCAGTTATGTCTTCTATTTATACTCTCAGATTTTGAATTTCTGCCCGTTGAAGGTTAGCAGGAATCTACAGTCCTCGAGTTCTGGTCCTGACACGCGGAACGGCTCCCTGCAACTATTGCACTGTACACTCTGCTGTACGGATGTCTACTTTATGTCAGTCGCATTTAATGCACTCAACTCACAGCTGGTTCCCGTTGATAAGCTTCCTGACCGTCTTCACTCTGCTGGTGGAAGTACTCTGCTGATGATCACTTTGCTGATCACTCGGCTGATGGCTTCTCGGCTGATTCAAGAATGAACATATCTATCTTGACTCGGCTGATAATACCCATCTGATATCCCACTTAGCTGATTCGGTCACTTAGCTTCCAGACCATGAGATAGGTTCCACTAAGCTGTTCAGTTCTTAGTTGATGACTTCCAGATTACCCTTTTTGTCATCTTCAAAACCTTCTCCAATATTAACCAACATAATTTTAGATATTTGGTGTTTATTTTGATTTAGGTCTATGTTTTGGATATATGACCGGACATCGAACCGGTAGCCTTATTGGTTACTGGTTGGATCGGTTTAACCGTTTTAACCACTGGTTCAACCGGTGTGACGTCATTACGAAATAATAATTTAATTTAAGTTTTATTGAATGTAATCAACCATTTAAAAAATCGTTTCTCATCCAAAAAAATTCAAATTATTTTCATAATCTAAATACTATCTCACAAATCACAACTAGTAGACAACAAATCATCAAAGTAACTAAAAACAAAACAAACACAAGTAATTATGCAATTTAGAATCCAACATAACATGTTCAAACAAGAATTATCACATCAACACAATCACTTGAACCATGAGAGATAGAAATTGTATAAAATTATATCTCAAATTGAATAATATTAATAGGCTTCACAGTAAAACAAGCAAGCTTTAAAAATACTATCAAAGTCAATTTCCATTCCTTGTCGTTAAATTGTTGCAACAAAATAAAAAAATTGAGATAATTCGAGGCCTACCCACCCGGCTTCATATATCTGAAAATTTACTTGGATGAGTGGATCAAGAAACAAGACTATATTACCACATTTCTTAGGCCATCTCCAATGGTTACAGGGGGCTCAGGGCAGGGCTTCAAAATGGAATTAATTCCATTTGAAACAATGCCCACTCTCACCTATGATTCTAATTTTTTTTAATATTAATATTAATAATACTAATAATGATTTTATTAATATAATTAAATTAAAAATAATATTTAAATATTATAATTAAATAGAGTAAATAATCACGAAATTAAAATTCATACATAATAGGAAATACAATAAACAAGAAAAGTAATACAACAAACAACATAGGAAACAAGAAAGGAATTATAATAAAAGAAATTATAATAAAATGTTAAGTTAAGTTTCTTAAATTATAATATTCTAAGTTAAAAAAATTAAATTTAAGTTTTTAAAAACTAATAAATTTCACTGTTAAGTTTCTAAAATTAAAGTTAAGTTCATTTAAATTTACATTTTTATTATAAAACTTACATTTGTTCTTAAAAAAAAGTTAAAGTTACATTTTGGAATGAACATAATGTTTCTCCTTCATGATTTATACTACTGGAAGCTCATTCAAAATTGATCTTCAAATCTATGTGTGATAATAACTTAATTTACAAAGAAGGAACTATCCCACATTGATTTGAAGAAAGTGTTGTAGTGTACTTCTATAGTATAAATCTATAGTATAAAACATGAAGAGAAACACATGTATATGCATAATTTTTACCTTAAAATAATTAATTTTAATTTATTAAAACTTTTAAATTAATTAAAGAAAACAAAAAAAAAATCATTGGGGCGCGTCTGGAACACATATATTAGTTATAAGTTTACAAAATATGTTATGTAACCTCTTTGTAAAAAGTACATATATTAGTTATAAGTTTAGAACAAACAAGAAAAATTGTACGAATAATTAAAAAAAATTATCAAAAAAAAAAAAAAATAGTAATGGTTACAGTCAAATTCATGCAATAATGGTCACGAACTCCATGTAATGGGTTGGGAAAAATACCAAGGACTATGTAATTAATAACTTAAATAAACTAACATCAATTTTGTGAATGGTAAGACATGCACAACCCAAATTTCTTCAAAACCTAATTGCCTAAAGAACCAGTAAAATGAAATGCTCAATAGATTGGTGATGACTTCAATCGTCAATGGAGAGTTCGATAACTTAATCGTTAGAGCTAATAAATATACTTATTTAAAGGTTGTATGGAAAAGGAAAAAATAGTTAATGTGTTTGTGAGGGAGAGAGAAATTTGAGTTGTCATAATTACAAGAGAGTTTTGCGGGAATCAAGAAAATTAGCTATTATAGCCTTTGACTAATTGACTATGAAGGGCAAATTAAATAATGATAAAAAATTGATCTGACAGCAATAATCTCTGTTTTGCCAATATTGCTAGCCCATTATTTAGTTTAATATTAATTTTATTAGTAAATATTCCTTTGTATCTGTTGATTAGACATTATCTATGTTTTACTAGTGACCAAATAGATTTATCGATATAAAATAATCACATCTTCACTTAAAAACAAAAACAAAAAATTTCCTAGGGGCCATGCCCCATGTCCCAATTGAACATCGACCCTGGCTCCATGTGCTTCGGGATAATAATTTGTAGAGAGTGAATTTTCCCTTCTCAATTCAGGTTTTCTTCTTATCTTTGAACTTGACAGTACCATCACAAACTAAGCAAAAGAATTGAAAATGATAGTAGTGAATCATCCACAATTTACTTCACTTTATCATGGTCATATTTTATTTTGTTTTGTTTTATGAAATAATGGAAAATGATCAAAGTGGTCTCCATAACGAACTTCACAATTATATAAATAAATTGTCATTACCTTTTTCAAAAATTAGACACAACTACATTTTATTTTTTATTAACCAAGATATATCTAGCAGTAATTATGAATAACATTCAAGTATATTTTACATTCAAACATAAAGATTATTTTAGAAAAAGAGTGAAAAAAAGAAGAAGATAAATATAGAGAATATTCCACAATAAAATTTTGATTAACATTATCCGGGGCATCATATAGTTAAGGCTGTCAATGGGTCGGGCTCGGACCGGATCATGCAGATTAGCATTCGAGTCCGATTTCAATTTCTTCTATCCGGATCCGGATCCGGATCCGCGATCTTGAAAAGTAGCAATGGATCCGAATCCGGTGGATATCCCAGATCCGGATAAATTATCCGGATCCATTTAGCATTTTTAGCAATCATTTATTTTTCATTTTCCTTCAAATCACTTGTAGATTCCACCGCCATGAATTAAAAATGTAATATTTTACTTATTTCATCAAAACTATTGTTAAAAAATTGTAAAAGATGGAATATGATGGACAAATATAAAACGATAAAAATTAGAACAAAGGAATAAACAAAAATACGAATAAAAAAATAAGAAAACCCAATAATGGAAGAGAAGAAAAAAATTGGACGAAAAAGTAGAGGGAAGATGGCGGTTACTACAGAGATGAATGGTTATGGTTTTGATTTTTCTTATTAAATAGCATAAATTAATATGATTTTGGCCCAATTAGTTACCAAGTCAGTCCAACAACACCTCTCATGCATTTCTTTTTAAGATTATTTTTAATATAGTAAAATATTTTAGTGGAACATAAATAGTTTTATTTTAATTTTGGTTTAAATACATAATATATAAACAACATATAGTAATATATATCGGATGTGGATCTGTAACGGACCGGATCAATCTAGATCCATATTCGCTCCATATAATTCGGATTACGGATCTTCTTAATTGGATCAGGTCCATTGGATCAATAATCGGACAATTATCCTAATAAATCGAACTGGATTCGGATCGGATCCGGATTGAAATCCGCCCCATTGACAACCCTACATTTTTTTTTTGATCTACTAGATTGTGTATTTACAGCTCGGACCAAAGAGTTAAAGGGTATAGGTCCTCCCCAGTGTGATGTCTCCAATTGGATTCGAATTTGAGTCTCGCCTCTGGGGATCGTAAATCACTACTACTTGGCCCAACCACCTTGGGTAACAGCAGCCCTACGTATAGTTGGTCAATTAAAGATTTGGTTTATGGAAATTGGGCTATTGGGATTGGGAAATTGAATTTTGACCGTAATTTTAATTTTCCCATCGGTTAGCTTTAACTTGGGCCAACATCAGATGGGTCACATTATGACAAACAGAGGAAGCATGCAAGTCCATTAGTTTAAGTTAAAAACAGTCTATTGTTAATGGAGTGGATTTTGACCCAAATTTAGATTGAATCCATTAATATTTTAATATTAACAATATTTTATAACCTATCCAACCTAACCGGACATGAATTAATATTTTCATTCATGATTTGATTTCTATACCTAATTTTCAATTAATAATATGATTTAATTCTGATACACTATCAATATTGATATAATTCAAAGAAGATCTTAATTTAGTTCGATGGCTAATCTTTTCTATTGTAATTCTCGGTATTATGAAAAAAGTTTGAGCTCGTTAGTTAAGTTGAATTATTATATTAGATTAGCAAAATTGTTATAATTAAGATATATAGTAATTGAGATTTTGAGAATAGAAATTTCTAACAATATCGACAAAATCCGATAAGCCCACATACATATATCCAAATTTTGCTAAAATGAAAGTAGTTAAACCTGGATCTAAAACTGATTTGATCCGAGGATTGATTTCGCAGGTTAAAAAGCTATTGTACTATGAGTTATTTGCAGCTTGATTTTGTCCCGTTTTGATAATGGGTGATGTATGTGTTCGGAAAGAGCTATTGTCAAATTAATAACAATTAAGATTATAACGAAATTAATTCGTTCTTTTCTATAAATAAACTACAACAGAATTTATATGACTATTGACATTGTCAAAAAATGAGATTAACACAATCAAATTATATTCAAGAACTATTGATTGATCCAAGCAAGAATTAAAGTGTGAAAAATATAAATAGGCAGACAACATTTTTTACGTGAAAATCCAAATGAAAAAAAAAAAATCATGGTATCAAAATTCGATCAAATTCAACCATTATAATAATAGGTTCAAAAATCATCATTCTTAAAACAATTAGAGAATCACCAATTCATCAAGAGAACATCATTTGGAGATCGATAAATAACCTCATGGACTACTAATTTTATTTTAGAAAGTTGTACCTAAAAAAAATAGTATTGTCAAACTATTATTGTGCGTGAGACTTATTCTTAAAAAATATTTTTTCTAAGACAAAGAAAGTTATTTTGGGACCAAACTCACTGGAAAAACTGAGTAATATTTGAACTTTGAAAATTCATATCCCCATTAATTCATCATTACCCCATTCATGGTGCTACATGTGCATAAAAAAGTTATCTTTAAATGTGAGAATCTTTTTCGGCAACTTTAAGATGGTTCAACAAGCAATCAAAATCGTGACTTTTATTTTCAGTGCAGATCTTATTCGGTTGTATGTAAATATCTTTCCACATTAGTAGAATGTTGCTTTTGTTAATTATAAGGGCTAGAAATTAACACAAACTCACGGTTTGAATAAAAATTCATTATTTATTATGCCCTATAATTTTCGTCAATCGGCTCATAATCTTGCGGTTTGAGCCAGTGTTTCGAGTTGGGGGAACCATTTTTTTTTTTTTTTTGTTATTAATGAAAATTTGATTATAAAAAAAAATTAAAAAAATTCCCTCCTTTCTTTGAGTGTACAATTCTTTCCTTTGTAGTCAATATGGAATTTAACAATTTTGCAGTTTACAAATCAAATTTAGAGTCGATAAAATTAATTAGTAATTAAACTGCACTTTCTCCCATTTATTAAACTATAAAATTGATATTGTGTATTACGTATGAATAAACTGAGAGAGAGAATTGAAAAGAAAACTTTAATCTGTATATTAAATCTGATTAGTGAAAACTGTACAAGAAAGGAAAAATAACACCTATTTATATACTAACTAACAGGGACTAAAAAGTAAATATACAATACATAAACCGACTACAAAGTAACTGCCTAACTACAAAAAGCGTGTTTACACTTTATAAAACAACTTATGTATACAAATAATTAAATCAATAATAATTAACCCTAATTGATAAATCAATTTGGGATTTCTTCTTCGTCTTGTTTGTCCTTCTTTCTTTCTGAATTTCCATGCTGAAATGTGTGTGTTAATACCCCCCCCGCAAGCTGGTGTTGGTGCATAGATGTTAAAAACACCAAGCTTGGATAAAATTGCAGCAAATTGAGGACGAGGAAGTGGCTTGGTAAATATATCTGCCACCTGAGCTGAAGAAGGAACTGGAAGCAACTTCAAATGATGTCTGGCTACATGCTCCCTAATAAAGTGTAAGTCAATTTCTATATGTTTAGTCCTTTCATGAAATATTGGATTTTGTGCTAAGTGAAGAGCTGAATTATTGTCACAATAGACTGTAGGAGGTAATGTTAGATGAATGTTGAAATCCCTTAGGAGCTGAGAGATCCATAGAATTTCACTTGTAATAGCAGTCAAAGCTCTATACTCTGCCTCTGCTGATGATTTAGAAACAGTAGGTTGTCTCTTAGCTTTCCAAGAAATTAGAGATGATCCCAGATATGTGCAGTAACCCGTTGTTGACCTTCTGGAGTCAAGACAAGAACCCCAATCAGAATCACAAAATCCAGTTAATGCACAATTAGTTGAATTAGAGTAGAACAGACCTTGTCCAGGTGTAGCTTTGAGGTATCTTAGAAGATGATGTGTGGCAATAAGATG
This sequence comes from Penstemon davidsonii, assembly GCA_034814905.1. NCBI lineage: Eukaryota > Viridiplantae > Streptophyta > Magnoliopsida > Lamiales > Plantaginaceae > Penstemon > Penstemon davidsonii. The sequence goes on from JAYDYQ010002688.1 coordinate 16,517,123, forward strand.
AGAATGAGTAGGTTGTGAAACAAACTGACTCAATTTATGTACTGAATAAGCAATGTCTGGTCTAGTTATAGTTAAATAGATTAACCTTCCAATTAACCTTCTATAAGGTGATGGATCAGGAAGAAGTTCTTTGTTGTCAGAATGTAGATTATTTTTAGGATCCATGGGAATAGAGACAGGTTTACTTGCTAAATAACCAGTATCTTGTAGTATTTGGATTGTGTACTGTCTTTGTGATAACATAAGTCCAGTTTTGGAATATGCTAATTCAATACCTAAGAAATATTTAAGTTTGCCTAGGTCTCTTAATTTAAATACAGAACTAAGTTTGGATTTAGTTTGACATATGATTTCAGTACTAGGACCAGCTAATATGATATCATCTACATAAACAAGAATAGCTATGAAATTAGAATCCATACCAGAAGTAAATAAAGAGTAATCTGACCTTGATTGAGTGAATCCCATTGAAATAAGTACATCAGTTAATTTTGTATTCCATTGTCTACTAGCCTGCTTTAGCCCATAAATAGATTTATTTAATTTGCAAACCAAAGTACCTGAATTACCTGAATGAGTGGATGAAGTTGATGGAGTGTAACCCTTAGGAAGAGACATGTATACTTCTTCATCTAGATCCCCATTAAGAAAGGCATTTGTAATGTCTAACTGATGAAGTTTCCACTGTTTTGCCATAGAGATAGCTAGAAGAATTCTAACTGTAACAAGTTTAGCAACTGGGGAGAAGGTTGCAGTGTAATCTACTCCCTCTTGTTGTGTGAAACCCTGGGCAACAAGCCTTGCCTTATATCTTTCCACAGAACCATCTGAATTTCTTTTAATTTTAAAAATCCACTTACAACCTATAGGTTTCTTATTAAAAGGTAAGGGTTGAACAGACCAAGTTTTATTGCTTTCCATAGCTTGAAGTTCTTCAGAAATTGCATGTACCCATTCAGGGTGTTTAATAGCTTGGGCATAGGTATTGGGTTCAGAATGAGCAGAAATAGCAGATATAAAAGAATGATGATTAGTGGAAATGTTAGAATAATCCAAGGTAGAAGATATAGGGTATTTAGTTTGTGTGACAGAATGACAATGGTAGTCTTGTAAATAAGAAGGAGGTTTATGTGATCTTGTTGATTTTCTAAGGTGAATTTCAGAAGAAGAGGGTAAAGGTTGAGTCTCAATGTGTAAAGGAAAGGATTCATTAGTTGGTTCAGAAACACCTATATCAGTAGACATAGGACTGGAATAATCATAAAAAGGAAATGATGTAGGTGACTGAGTAGGAGTAACATATGTAGTATCTTTAGTAAACTTTGCTAACAGATTTTCATCATGAAAAGGGAAAATATTTTCATGAAATATAACATTTCTAGAAAAGAAAATCTCACAAGTGTCCAGATTTAGTAGTTTATACCCTTTTATTCCAGGGGAATAACCAATAAAAACACACTTTGTAGCCCTGGGATCAAATTTAGTTCTATGATTCTTAATAGTGGAAGCAAAAGCCAAACAACCAAAAACTCTCATAAAATTATAATCTATAGGGGTATTGTATAATTTGTTATAAGGACATGCATTATGTAATAATGGTGTTGGTATTCTGTTGATAAGATAGACCCCAGTGAGAATGCACTCACTCCAGTATGAAATAGGGATTTTAGATTGAAACAAAAGAGATCTAGCAACATTCAATATGTGTTGATGTTTTCTTTCAACTACTGCATTTTGTTGAGGTGTTTCTACACATGTAAATTGATGAATTATGCCTAAATCAGAAAATAGTTTTGTAAAAAACAGTTCTTTTGCATTGTCACTTCTGAATGTTTTAATAGTATTGTTGAATTGATTCTTGATAAGTTGAATAAATTTTGGAAAGATGGTATTGACATCAGATTTATGTTGCATTAAAAAAACCCAAGTGAATCTACTGTAATCATCTACTAGAGTGAGGAAAAATCTATGACCATGATGAGATATGACTTTGAAAGGACCCCAAATGTCACAATGTATAATGTCAAAAGCATGAAGAGAAATATTATTATTAGAAACATAAGGGAGGCATTTTTGTTTTGCCAATGGACATATTTCACAAGGATGTGTAGAGGATGCAGAAACATTATGTAAATCCAAAGCTGATTGTAGTGTAGATAACCTATCTTTAGAGAGATGTCCTAATCTAAGGTGCCATGTGTCAACTGACACTTTATTACATGAAGAAAACATAGAAGTAGATGTGTCATGGAGGAGATAAAGTCCATCTATTAGTTCACCCTTGCCAATCTTCCTCAAAGATGTCGGGTCCTGGATAAAGAAATGATTGGTCTCAAAAGTTATGTTATAGTTTGAGGAATGCAAGAGTGCACCAACAGATAATAAGTTGAATTTAAAGGTAGGAACAAACAGAACATCATGTAAAATAATGGAATTATTGATGATGACAGTACCCTTGAAATAGCAAGATATAATAGAATTATTTGGTAGTGTGATGCTAGTGTTAAATGCAGGGGATAGGGAAGTGAATAATTGATGGTTGTTGCAAATATGGTGTGATGCCCCTGAGTCAATGATCCAAGATTTAGTATAATCAATAGAAATCTCAGTAAGTGTGGAAGAACAAATACCTGAGTGTGCATTAGCACTGAAATTGTGAGAAGAAGTGGTGTGTGTATTTGAATCTGGAGTGGCTTGAGATCCAGTGAGTTGAGTGGAAAGCATAGTGGACAACTGAGTGAATTGTGCAGGAGATAAAGTGTGGATGAAATCTTGAAGGTTAGCTGGAGAAGATGGTGAGCCAGAAGCAATTTGATTTACTTTGTTAGTGGGTGGTGGAAAAGTTCTGGGAGGTGGTGGTCTATAACCAGGTGGGAAATCATGTAGTTTAAAACATGTATCAATAGTGTGTCCAGGCATCTGACAGTGGGTGCAATAAGGCCTGTTGGGTCTTTGAAAGGTTTGAGGATATGGGGGTCTGGAGGGTGGTCTGAAAGGTGGTCTGTATGGTGTGTTATTAGGATTGGGGGAAGGTCTGAACTGATTGTTGGAATTGGGTGGTATGAAGGGTTGGTTAAAAGAAGTAGATTTTGTATTGAAGGCCATAGAGGTGAGTGAATCAGATGGTTTAGAATAGTTGTGAAGTGATCTCTGGGTTTCTTCTTGAGATACCAAGGAATAAGCCTTGGGAACAGTTGGGAGGGGATCCATTAGTAATAACTGGCTTCTTGTATGTGAGAGAGATTCTTGAAGTCCCATTAGAAATGTGAGTAGATATTCTTTTTCAAAATAGTCATTGAGTCTGCCACAAGTACATTTTGGCCTAAAATTTGTGAGTTCATCCCATATTATCTTCAATTTTGAAAAGTATGCATTAACAGAAAGATTCTGCTGTTGAAGGTTCATCAGGTCTCTCTTGAGTTGAAACATTCTTGGACCGCTGGCAACCTCAAATCTTTGCTTGAGTTCAGTCCATACATCAATAGCTAAGGTATGGTATTGAACTGTATGGTTTATGTCTTTTGATAATGAATTGAGAATCCAACTGAGAACAACTGTGTTGCTTCTGTCCCAGTAATTGGCCAGGACAGTGTCCTCTGTAGGTCGAAGGAGGGTGCCATCAATGAATCCTATTTTATTTTTCACAGTGAGGGACAGAATCATGGCTCTGCTCCATGATTGATAATTGGTTTCATCCAATTTTTCAGAAACAAGTGTGATGCCTGGGCCATCAGCGGGGTGGAGATAAAAGGGACTGGAAGGGTCCTCTATTTGGGCTCTTGTGCGAGAATTGATGGTGGTTTCTTGATTGGTGGTGGAAGAGTTTTCTGGAGTTGAAGTCATTCTTGATAGGGACGATGTGTGGATTCTTGGAAGAAATACAAACCAAGATTTGAAGGAGAGGAAAATAAAAAGACTGGAAGATTGATTGATTTAAAGAGAGAAGAGTGGAGAAAATCCCAGAGAATAAAAGGAACAGAGAAGATATGCAAGAAAAACAGAAACAGAGTAGGGTAGATTTACCAGATGAATAAACCAGAGAAACTCAAAGAATAGAGTATGCTGATGGAAGAACTTTTGCAGCGGAAGAATTGTATTAATTCTTTATTGATACCATATTAAACTATAAAATTGATATTGTGTATTACGTATGAATAAACTGAGAGAGAGAATTGAAAAGAAAACTTTAATCTGTATATTAAATCTGATTAGTGAAAACTGTACAAGAAAGGAAAAATAACACCTATATATATACTAACTAACAGGGACTAAAAAGTAAATATACAATACATAAACCGACTACAAAGTAACTGCCTAACTACAAAAAGCGTTTTACACTTTATAAAACAACTTATGTATACAAATAATTAAATCAATAATAATTAACCCTAATTGATAAATCAATTTGGGATTTCTTCTTCGTCTTGTTTGTCCTTCTTTCTTTCTGAATTTCCATGCTGAAATGTGTGTGTTAATACCATTACTTACACCCAAATTGCATTTTCCTTTGAACTTTAAATTTTCGCAAATGCAGAAAAAACATATGTTCATTTTTTGAAGTTGAAAGTCAGACCATGTGCAACTCACATGTCAATTTTAATTTTGGACTATAGATTAGTTGGAACGGCTCAATTGTAACCCGTATTGTTAAATTAAAAAAAAAAAAAAAGATCTTCCAAGAATATAATTTCATAATTAGGTACCAATTCATAAATAAATCAGCTAGCCAACTCACATTTAAGGCAAAACCACCCAATGAAGTGGCAGAAATACAACTTAATTAGCAGTAATGCAACATAATCGATCATATAATAATTAATAGTAATTAGATAGTGTGACATAAATAATTAAATAAATATTTATGGGCACTTAGGTCCACCTTCCTTGGTCTTCCAGTTGTTGTAGCAAGGGCAAACACCTTTGTTGCCATAGAAACCCGGGGGCACACAAAGACACTTTTTGCAGCACTTTTGACAGAAGAACATGCATGGTTTGTGGTATTGGGTCCTACTGCATCTCCTTGTGCATTGCGAAGGGCATTCTGGTCATTTCACATCATCAAACAAGAATCAATCACATTGTCTCTTTTGGACAATAGTCAAAGATTTCAATACTGTACTAACAAAATTGTCAGACATGACAATAGTCAAACAACATTGACTGACTATAGGTATAGGGATATAAATGTAATTTTACTTTGCTGATGAATGGGGATAGCATAGAAGATTTACTAGTATATCATTAGATTTCTTCAGATCTACTATATTTTGTACCATTGAAAGGTTTAAATTAATGCAAGGGATGTTGCATTGATTTTTCAAATAATTTAAGTACAATGTGGCTTGAGAATTACTAAAAAGGACAGGTTTTGGAGAATGTTTAAATTAATATCAATACAAAAATTCCAATTTTTTGCAGTTTGGATAAAAAAAATGCAATTTTCCATTTGCAGGAAAACACCCACAAATTTTACAAGAAGGTTCACAAGAATATATACACATTTTTTTTTACAAAGAGAATGATAGCACTAGATATAGTAAGAAAAAACAATAAATAAAAACAAATATGCTAAACTTCTTGGATTTTAATGAAAAGTAAAAGAAAACAAAGGCTATGTTCTAATTTTAAAAAAAAAAATGCAATAGGTGATTTTTTTTTATTTTTTTAGTATTTTCCTTACTAAACTCCAAAACAAAATATGGCACTAGTGTAGAACATGACAAATATTTTAGCACTTACGGAAGCCCTTCAAGCTGCCAGGACCATAGCTGCTCTGTAATAACAGGGGAAAAAAAGGGTAACAAAAATCAGCTTTTCTTTACATTATTAAAAAAATAAAAAGAATCAACATTATTCCAAAATCCAACAATAAAAAAGCCAAAACAACTTAAAGAAAATAAGAAATTAAAAACTAACCTTGTTCATCATGTAACCTCCCTGAGATGCCATAACCTAAGATACAAAAATTGCCCAAAAAGAAGTATATATGAGGAACATTGACAATTATTTTTTACACACATTATATAAATCCCATTAATTATGGAAAATTATTTAAGAAAATTAAGATTTAATTATAACTCACGGGTATTTGCAGAATGGTAATGGCGAGAAGTGCCAAAAGAACAAAAGCAAGAAACTTGGCCATTTTCTTTTGGCAAATAGCAAAACCCCCTATGAGGAATAAGTGTGAAGAGGGGATTTTGATTTGAAGTGAGGAAGTGGGCTTCTTTGTGGGGGCTATAAATAGATGTTTCTATGAGTTGGTTGGGGCTATGAATTGGGTGGTCTTGATTTATAATGTTGGGTCCTACCTAGGTAAATTGGTAACTTTAATAGTGTAAACCATAATTCACATGCTTCACAGTCTTGCTCTTGTTTATTTCTTTTTTTTTTTTTTTTTTTTGAGATTTTGAGTTTATTAGGCTTTATTAAAAAGAGTTTTGACTCGATTTCGCGGGTTTCGATTTAAAAAAATGGTTTGAGTGGTTTTTTTAATGGCCATTTTGTTATACTTTGAATGTTGGGTTTTGTTTGTGGTTATAAAAAAATTGAAATCCCACTTGAATTACTTTTAGACGTATGTGTCAAATCCATATTTTTTTTCATATAAATTTTGTGGAAAAAAAATAGATGATTATGTGTCAAATAAAGTTTTCATGGATTTATAGAGTTTGGAGATGAATTTATTAGTAATTTTATGTTGAGCAACTTCATTTCGAAGAGTTCGTGAAACCCAACCATAACTTATCCAATTGGGCCATTAGTTAACTGCTCCATTTTGGTTGTACTTTTTTATATTAGGGCATTTTACTTTTTACTGTTCATTCTAATCACGTCTTTTTACTTAACCATAATTAATTGATTGCTGAATGTTATAGGAAAGGAAATTAAATTAATAACTAATATAATTGATCATATTTTGTTTAACTATACTAATTAAGTTTGATTACAACAAAACCTTTTGTTTTTAGAAACAACCAGGAAATAATATATATCACGGAGAATTCAAAAGTACAATGTCAAGAATGGAACTAGGAAACATTTAATAATACTTGATTTTGAAATTGAATATGTGTTTTTCTTCAAATAATTGAAAGGAAGATTACATATATGAGTGTAAATCATGGTAAATTCCCTATTGAAATCAAATAAAATAGGTGGCTAAGTAGCAAAATTTGTAAGTGCTGATGTTTTGGCATAAAATCTCCATCTGATGATTAAATGCTATATTTACTCTTATTTGAAATGATCACAAACATTAATTGTTTAATTACTTTTTAGTATATATGTTTAAAATTGTCAGTTATTTATATGGTTTGCGCATTTCTTTAACTCAATTCGATTGAATTGTATAAGTAACTTTTTGCTAATAAAAAAATAACCTACGAAGATTTTGATCATAACGATTAACATAAGCTAAGTAATTCCAAAAACTCCAATTATTAGTTGTTATACATGTGAAATCTCATTTTGTTAAATATATTGACACATTATCATATAATTACGATTGTTTGCATGCAAAAGACAATTATTAATTTCTATTATGAGGCTCGTGAAGATTAATGACAGAGACAAGCTAACAATCCTATGTCCTCTGTTTATCTTTTTTTTTTTGAGAGAAACCATGAATAATATATTAAGCATGGAAGTCAGAAAATACAATTTCAGAGATGAAGCTAGGAAGAACAAAACCATTATAAGAAGAGTTAAAACCTAACTTAGCTAAAGCATGAGCTGCTTGGTTTCCTTCCCGGTAAATATGTTGAGCATGAAAAGACATAAAGAGCGAAGAAAGGAAGCGAATTTCATCCAGAATTGGGCCAATGGTGTTATTCGTCGGATAGCTAACTTCAATACCATCAATGACCGTTTTGCAGTCACCTTCGAGAATGATATCACTCCAAGCTCTTTCTGTAGCAAAATTAAGTGCAGTCTTGGCTGCATAGGCTTCAGCAGCCTCAGGTTCAAGTGGCAAAGCAATCCGGCAAGCCTTCCAACCAACGCAAATTCCATTAGAGTTCCGAGCTAGTAATCCGACACCAAAAGAGTTGTTGGTTCTGTCAATGGACGCATCAAAATTAATTTTGATGGTGGAGCCTTCAGGTGCAGTCCATTTCGTGGCGTTCCTGGGGTGAGGAGCATGATTCAGGCTTTGATTAGCAATGCGGAAGCGGTGGCAAAAGTCGCTTGCAAAGATGTGAACCTCGTGCGGCTTCCTATCACTTTCTTCCCATATTCTCTTATTACGGAAGAACCACAAAAACCAACAAAAAGTTGCAGCAAGACAGAGGTCTTCCTCCTTAAGTACTTCTGAAATGCGCGTAAACCAACAAGTAAAATTCTCACCATTTGAATTGTAAGCCGAGAAAGGGAGACTAGAGGCCGCCCAGGCTTGTCGAGCAAAGGTACATGTGGTTAGAACATGCATGATTGATTCTGTTTCGTTGCCTGAACATGTTCCGCAGGTATCACAATCCGTCGCTCTTTTCCTGTATAAAAGTTGTTTAACAGGAATAGAATTAGAACAACATTTCCAGATAAACAGTTTGACCTTGGGGGCTGATTTTAAGTTCCAAATTCTGCTCCACAATTTCGTAGGGCCTGAACTAGATCCTCCCGTTTGTTGTTGTCCTTCTTGCTCTTTCAGGGATTCGTATAGGTGGTAGGCCGATTTAACAGTAAATATGCCGCTCTTCTCGTAATGCCAGATCAGTTTATCCTCCCCTCCAAACCTGCTGATTGGAATAGATAAAATGGAGTTAGCCTCTTCTTGCCAAAAAAGTCCTTCAATGAGATCTTTATTCCAGCTCCCAGTTGTAGTATCAATAAGTGCGCTGACTTTGCTGTTTGGAGGAAGAAAAACCGGTGGAGAATTAATCCGAAAAGTGCTAGGTCTCGGTATCCAGCGATCTTGCCAAATGTTTATTGATTTCCCATTACCCACTCTCCATCTAAGTCCAGCCTTAAGAATACAAGATGCACCCCAAATACTTCTCCAAGTAAGTGATGGGGAGTTTCCGCAAGTAGCTTCAAGAAACTCACAATTCGGGAAGTACTTTGCCTTGAAGATCTTGCCAAGTAAGATATTAGGATTTGTCAAAATACGCCACGATTGTTTCGCAAGGAGTGCTATGTTGAACGATTCCAAACTTCGAAAGCCAACACCCCCGTCTCTTTTGCTTTTACATAATGCGCTCCATCGAACCCAGTGAATCTTTTTCGTTTCCTTGGAGTTCCACCAAAAATTGGATATCATAGATTCTATTTCACGGATAAAGTAAGTTGGTAATTTAAAGCATCCCATAATATATGATGGAATCGATTGAACCACTGCTTTAATGAGAATTTCCTTACCCGCTTGTGAAAGAACCTTTTCTGTCCAGCCTTGAAGAAGTCTCCAAATTCTCTCCCGAATAAAATCGAAAACCTCCTTCTTCGACCTTCCAATAGATAACGGCATACCCAAGTACTTATCGTGTTTGTCTTCCCGTCTAATTGGGAGTTCAGCTTGAACTGCTGCCATATCCGTTTCCTTGGTACTTTTGCTGAATACAATGCTGGACTTATCATAGTTAATTTCCTGTCCAGATGCTCTGCCATAGAGCTCCAAAATTTGTCTTATGTGACTAGCTGAATTTGCCGTGGCTCGAGAAAGTATAAGGGTATCATCAGCGAAGAGAAGGTGGGAGACTCGAGGTGCTCCTTGACAAATCTGGACACCTGAAAAATGGCCTTGCCTTTCTGCTTGGCTAAGAAGAGAACTAAGACATTCTGCACAGAGTAGAAAGAGATATGGGGAAAGGGGGTCTCCTTGTCGGATTCCCCTTTCCGGCTTCACAAAACCAATTTGATTACCATTATAGATAAAAGAATAAGTAACAGAAGTAATACAAATCATAATTTTTCCACAAAACGAGAATCAAAACCTAATCTAAGCATAACGTTTCTAAGGAAATCCCACTCTAGTTTATCATAGGCTTTACTCATGTCTAATTTAATGGCCATCGTTCCAACTTTACCCTTAGTCTGTTTCTTCATAAAATGGGTGATCTCGTAGGCAACAAGAACATTATCCGTGATATTTCTATTGGGGACGAAGGCTGATTGATATTCGGATATCACAGATGGCATGATGGGTTTGAGACGGTTTGTGAGGGTTTTGGAGGCTAGTTTATATATAACGTTGCATAGGCTTATAGGTCGGTATTGGGATATGGCTTCTGGTTTCTCACATTTGGGGATCAAGACAATATGAGTAAAGTTGCTGTCTACATTAAAAATGCCATGATTCAGAAAATTCAGCACACAATGAATAACATCACGATTGATAATATGCCAAAACTTCTGAAAAAATAAAGCAGGTAGACCATCAGGGCCGGGGGATTTGAGGGGGTGCATTGAGTTAAGGGCATTAGTTACCTCATGTGCAGTGTAGGGCTGAAGGAGGTGCATGTTGTCCTCGGGTCTCACTTTGGGTATCATCGAATTCAAAGCTATTTCCATATCATCTCTAGACGGCGACGTGGAGGTGAAGATAGTACGAAAATAACCCACAATAGTGTCCTCCCTCTCCTTGTCGGTACTGCACCAATCCCCTCGAGAATTACGGAGACCGCTGATTTTGTTATTCTTGCGTCTACCCGAAGCCCTCTTGTGGAAAAAATTAGTGTTTCTATCCCCCTCTTTCATCCAGTTGGCTTTTGCTCTCTGTTGCCACATACGATTTTCCTTATCTAACAGTTCTTCAAGTTCTAAATTGAGAGATCTCTCAATCTGCCTGGTGCTCTCAGTAATTTTTCCTCGTTGATTACGTTCTAATTCAACCCGCAACTTCTTAATACTTTTGTTGACAGAACCAAACGAAACTCTACCCCATTCATCCAATCTCATTCGGCAATTTTCTAACTTTTCCCAAACATCATCAGCCAAGTTATTGCTCTGCCAACTCCTTTTAATAATATTAGAGCAGTCATTGTGGTTGAGCCACATTGATTCAAACCGAAAACGCTTTTGAGATTGAGTCTTGTGCTCATCGGGTTGTTTGCTGATTTTGATGAGTATAGGAAGGTGGTCGGAGTTTCTAGAATCAAGATGGATGACTCGAGACGAAGGAAAATAGTCGGTCCATTTAGAGTTAGCACATCCTCTATCCAATCGTTCCCGAATAGTATGGGGAAATAATCTGCGGTCACACCAAGTGTAAGGAAACCCCTCAAAACCAAGGTCCATTAAACCGGAATCGCGGAGGCAGTCTCTAAAATCTTTTAGTTGCCAGTTCGGAATCATATTTCCCCCTTCTTTCTCCGACTGAGTTAACATTGCATTAAAATCCCCACAACATAGCCATGGCAGATTGTTCCTACGAGCAAGAGTACGTAACAGATCCCAAGAAAATTTTCTTTTTGATCCATCCGGTTCACCATAGAAACCAGTGAATCTCCAACCAGCCGGAAAATCATCCTCAAAAATAATAGCATCAATGTGATTATTTGACATACTTTGAACAGCAACATGAAGGTTTTTATTCCAAAGAAGGGCTAAACCTCCAGAAATACCCCTGGCATCAATGTGAACACCAAATAAATTGAATCTACCTTTAATAAACTCAATCTTCCTCCCTTTAGATTTTGTTTCAGAGAGGAAGATTAATTGGGGGCCATGAGCTCGGATATGATCTCCGAGCGTATCAACTGTCCGAGGGCCCCCCAGCCCCCGACAGTTCCAGCTTAGGCAATTCATAATGAGCGGCGGGGCTGCTCCGCAGCCTCCGCCTGATCGGTAGCTAGGTGAATTCTCTTGCTTGATCTCGTGTGATCAACCGAGCCGTCATCAACCTGCTGAATTTCAATTTCCTTACCTTTCGAGCTTATTTTTGCACTGGCTGGTTTCCAATCTGAACCTATTTCAAACCATTTCCTTTTTACCTGCCTATCAACTACCATCATATCTTTTTCGATTTTAACAGCCTTGAGGGGAATATCCACCAGATTAAAGTTCCAGTCCTGCTTCTGACATGGGTTGTTTTTGCCTACTCTGGTGTGGGTAGACTTCCTAGGTTCAGGGGTTGTAGAAATAGGTTGGTGTTGTTTGAGATTGTTTAGAGAGCCTAGTTGTGGTGATGAAGTGTCAAATTGTTGGTTCAGCAAGGGATTAGGGGTTGACTGTTTTGAGTCCACTGTGCGGGTATTTTGCTTTGGAGTAGGTATGGTAGGAGTGGCGTTAGGTGTACGTGAATGAAGGATGTTGTTAGTGATGGTATGGAGAGGGGGGCGGGTGACATTCGGTTTCCCGATGGGAAAGGGATTCGTGGAAACCATTTGTTTGGGAAGGATAGTTGGTGTCGTATTCGCAATGTTTTGGTTGGAGTCATTGATTACAGATGAGAGGTGGGGGGTTTGGAGGGAAGCCAGCAGAGTGGTAGGAAGATTGATATGAGGTGTTTGAGTACGGGTCAAGTGGGTGGGAATATGGGTTATAGTTTTTGAGTCCAGGTCTTTGGAAATCAGTTTGGGTGCGGGAGTGGATTGGTTTGGTGTGTTGGATGGTTTAGTCAGCAATTTTGGGTCGGGCTTAGAAGGTAAATCCCGAGAGTGGCCTTCAGGATTTTGGGCAGTGTACTTGGCTTGTGTCAGGGTGCTCGATTTATTAGTGTTTTGGGTATGTTCGTTGACCACGGTTGATGAAGGAGTTAAAAGGTTAGACGAGTTCAGAGAATTAGAAGATTCAGGGATTGAGTCACGTTTGTGAGGTGGGCAGTAATGTGGGCTGGTTTTTGTAGTTTGTGGGTGGGAGTTATTTTTGGGCCCATTAGAACTAGGTTTGTTAGGCCCAAGAGAAAGGGGGGAATTGTGAGAAATGGAAAGGGGAGGGGTGGTGATCGCAGATTGATTAAGGGAAATGTTTGATTTGGAGTAATTATTGGGGAAAGTTACCTTGTGGTCTGGAAGATACGATTCCTCGAGATCCGCTTGGGCTCCGGGATTTGGGGAATTGATCGTAACTATCGGGTTTGAGATATTCTTTCCAAAATTTCCTTTCAGCTTGTTGTTTGGTGAGAATATGTCGGCGCCGGTAGGGCGGTACTGGTTGTTCCACCCTGAATTATTAGATTGCGCATAATTACTCTGGACATAAATGCCGGAGGAAGTATTCCAATTTTTTTGCTTTTTGTTAGTTGGGGCTCTTAGCCATGGGCCGAATTGAAGGTCGCGTTCAGGGATTTCTTCCTCGTAGTTATACCTTTTGTTACAAGAATTGGACGGGTGATCCATAATGCCACAATGATAACAGAAGTTTGGTAACTTTTCATATTTGAATGAGACCACCATAGTGTCACCTCTACCGGTGCTGACTTTCATGACCCGAATTAGAGGTTTAGTGATGTCCAAACTAACTTTGACTTTGATATAGTTACTAATCACCGTGCCATCTTTATCCCCATAGATACCCTTAAAAACTCCCATTCTATTGCAAATAGATTCAGCCACAACTCTATTTGATTTGTTAACAGGGAGGCCATAGATTAAAACAAAGAAGTCGCACCAATCCAGGTTGACTTGTGCAGGATTTTCATTAGCCCCAATTGTATTCAGCACTAAGAGGCGGTGATCAAAAGCCCATGGTCCGTCCTCCATAGCTCTTCTGCGATCAAATTTGTGGTTGAAAGTGAATATATATCGGCCATCCTCAATAGGACTGACTTCTAATCCTTTTCCAGCATTCCATGCTTTTGTCATCATTGATGTGAGAGCATCAAGATTCACACTTTTCTCACCCAAAACTCTACCCACCAGAACGAGATCAGTAGCGAAAGATCGATTGTCCCAAATTTCTTCAGGCAGAATAACCCCCACATCTTCGACTTCCCTCAAATCCAGTCGATTCCACAAATCGATATTAGAAATATCCATTGAATCCGATGATATTCGAAGTAGAGACTCAGTACAAAATGCACCTTCTTCAGTACCTGCGATGAGAGAGGGATAAAAAATGTTAGGGCAAACGAGAGAGAAGGAAAACGAGAGAGGGAAAAACAAAATCGAACACCCAGATCAATTCGAGAGACTAAGTTCAAGCCTAGGCACGAGCAAAGCAGCGATATTTCGAGATGAGAACCCTGGGAGACGCAGCGCACAAGAACAGGGAAAAAAAAATCTTCTCACGGAGAGAGAAGAGTCTTCTCACAGGGAGAGAAACTATGTCCTCTGTTTATCAAAGGAGACAAATTAAGAGAGCTACTATAAATGGACAATACGTGTGTAAACATGAAACAATATTAATATTTCACAAAGTAATCCACATATAAACCAACGGACCATATTGATACTATTTTTGCTTCAAATATTCAAACTCTAAAATTATTAAATGATGCCACATTTTTCTCAAAATCTAACATAACAAATAAGTTTAAACATTTTCACATTTAATGATGAAGGATGACTTCATCGATTGGAATCTTGTTAATGGGACTCGAACTGCTTTCAAGGAAGAACGTTAGAGCTCGTCGGTTTGACCTCGACGAATTCCCTTCAATTCTTAAGTCGGATCAAATCGATATACTTGAATCTGAATAGCCAAGAAGTGATTTTAGTGCAATATATTGCATAGCTGACTTTGTGGAATGATGGAGTATGTATACGTACCGAATTACCCATATGGGTCCGGGTCGGTCTAATTTATTCGAATCGACCTGATAAAAGATGCTCGAAACCTAGAGTCTTTGGTCATTTCATAGGATTTGAAGGGTTTATTTATCAATTGGCGATTCTTTTTGAAATCTGGATTGTCACGTGTAGTATCAACATCATGATCTGATGACTATTGCAGAGCAATCTAGTCGACATGGCAGAGGAAAGCTCGAGCACAACAATATGTTTGATCCAATTGAGAAGGTTGAGCAGAGCAATTTGGTCGATTCGGTTGAGGAGGTCGAACAGGGCAATCTAGTCATTCTTGCTGAAGAGCTCGAGCAGAACAAACTTGTCGATTTGACTGAGGAGCTCGAGCATAACAATCTAATCGAATATAGTCAATCTCAAATAATGTTTGATTGTTACGTGTAAGTTGACTAAATGTCACATAAAATACTCTTTTTTTTAGACCGTAAATACATCATTACAAATCATTATATCAGAAAATCTAATCGAATCTATTTCAATAGTATCAAACTATAAAGATAAATTAATTACAAATACTAGAATTAAACTAAAGAAATACTCACACTACTGTGGATTGAATCCGTGACCTCTTGATCATTGAACCTCAGTTTTAGCCAAAAAACACACAAAACATCACTTAAGTTTAATTACAAAGCATGTGATGGTCCATATTTCCCAAAAGCTCAATCTACAAAACAAATTTATGTTTTCAAAATCCCAACCGACCCTCATATACTTCAAGATACAAACTTTTTTCTTTGAAAAAATCTGAATAAATCCTCAATATTTTCTCGATTCTTAAAAGTCAAAACCTATAAGACATTATTTTTAACCCCGAAAATATCTAAACGGCTTCGTACTCCATGAACCCTTAATTAACACTAGGTATTTCATGCACCAACTTTATTAATATTTCTCCATATACCTTTAAATCCAAATGTAGATGTATAATTATTGTAACAAAAATAAAAGTTTCACATATAACAATTTTATTTACTCTTTTTGGATGGATGCATATCCACTAATTCAATGCACATGGAAGATGTTGATATATGATTCATTAAGCACCTTCAACAAATTTTCTGAAAGAATATAAAGGCCATGTGGGGGCAATAATTAGAGAAAGTTGTGGATATATATAGGTACCATTACCATATCAATATTATTTTATAATAAAAGTAGATCGAGATTTTATCCTATGGGCAGAAAAGGATAATTATTAAATTATTCATGAAAATTCAGTACATGTGCTTGCCTTTGCTTTGCACATGATGAAGAAATCTTGCCTGCTTACGACAATAGTCCACGAGATCCGCTGGATTCAACACCGTCTTTTTAATTTCTTTTCTCAAGAAATAAAAATGTATGTTTAAGTACATTTTATTATACTTATCAAAAAAAAAAAAAAGGGACATTTTATTAATTTAATAGTAAAACATTCCTTGATTAATGTTCATTCTGTTTCTTGTCTCCTTATTAGTGGTTATTTGATCTCTGGCACATTTTTTTATTTTTTTTACAAACCATTATTACATTAATATCATACATCAAAATCACTAAATAAAAAATCTACTAAATTACAAAGAAAATCAATAACAAAATAAAAACTAGAAATAAATTAGGAGAAAAATTCTACATTTAAAATTGAACCCAGAATATCTTGATTACGTGACATCAACTTAAGCAACATGCTATGACGCCAAATGGGCCAAAAACTAGTATTTAAGCGGAACATCCATTTAGCGCAAAGGCCCAAACATCAAAATAATATGTTGGAATATGAGTTGAAGCTCATATATATTGTAACTTTTAACTTTACTGGTTTTCATACTTATATTCATTTATAAAATAACGAGATTTTGTTTGAAAGAAAAAATAGATTTATAATAATAGTTCATTAATACTGTATAAGTGAGTGGACTCTAATTGAAAAATATCCCCTTTACTATAATTTTTTTAATTTAATTAGTTGAATCCATTAGAAGATAAACTTATTTTACTAAATTTTTAATCCAAAAACACTTAAATTGCTTCTAGTTTCTTAAACAAGAATATAAAGATTCACGGGGTCATACCATTGTCTATAATCATGTCATGTTCATCCAAAAGAGAACAATGTTAGGGTTTATATGCCATATCCAATTGGTTTTAAGTTTTAATCCAATTTTATTAAGTCGATAAAACTAAAGGTGAATGAAATTGAATCAAGAAGAGCTTCATCCCACATAGTTTTGGAGAGTAAATAATGCTAAAATTGAGTATAAATATAGGCCGCTAATACGGGCCTATTGTTAAAGTGGGTTAGGCCCTATTCTGTGTTGGACATATATTGGACCTGTTCAAAACGGGCCTCAAGTACTCAACATATCATTTATAGACTAATTGGTTAACTGGACCGGAATTCCTTTATGGGGCTTGTTAATCTCAAGTGCGGAGACTAATTAATATAAAATGGATCCAACCAAATTTGGGCTTAGACAGTTTGCTAGATGTATCTTTTTATTTAATTCGTAATCATTTTTTTTTAATTAAAGTTCGGAAAAACTAGTGGGACACTCTCGTTCAATCTTAAAACAAAATGCAATACACTTGTTTTATGATTGAATGAATAACAATACTCGATTACAAGACATGTACAATACGTTCGCGTTGTGATTCAATGGTATGACAAAAACTCGATCTAAAAGAAAATTTCCTCAGATAAATTTAGTTTCAAAAGTATATGTCTATATGATAACAAGTTCATACTTAATGGGCTCAATCGTGTCATTAAAGCAATTAATTAGACCGGCCTATGACTATGTCTTGGAACCCTCAAAAAATAAAAAAATAAATAAAAAAGGAAAATATTCCTTTCAAAATTGCACTTTGAACTACAATTTAGTGAAGGGAAATGGAAAAAAAAACGAAAATCAATTTGTTTACATTTTAGTTCTAAGTTCTAACTGGAAAATTACTGATTTCAGAATTCTTTTACACGTAGCAGAAATATCATGAAAGAGGAAAACATACACATGCATGAATCATCACGTATAATTCATTAAATTTACAATGAAAATAATTTCAACAAATTCGTTGTTATTTTGAATAAACATACATGTAATAATATATTGTGCACCCAAACTGTGTGTTCGGGTGACATCAATTGTCCTGTGGCACCCAAACTGAGTGTGCGGGTGGAGTCACAATCGAATATCGTGGGCGCTTGTGTGAATGCACTATAAGGGAAGGGTATGCGCATTTCCTAACACCAATTGGTTTTGGGGCAACTGGTAGCGCTTGAGGTCCTACAAGTGGTATCAGAGCCTAGGTCACGTGTTCGATTCCCAGCAGGACACCACAACATTCTGAAATTTCATTTTGCTAAAATCATTTCTCTAAGCTAAAATTTTGTTGCACTTTCAACCGCTGAAGCGGAATATGTTGCATTATCTAATTGTCGTGCTCAAATTATTTGGATGAAAAAATATTTGCTTGGTTTTGGTTTATTGTTTGAGAATGTGAAAATCTTATGTGATAATTCTAGTGCTATCAGTATTACTAAAAATCTTGTACAACATTCTCGTACTAAACACATAGATATAAAATATCATTTTATATGTGACAATGTGCAAAAAGGAAATATTTGTATTAATTTTTTGAACTCCGAAAATCAACTTGCGGATATTTTACAAAGGCAGTTGCTGAAGATCAATTTTGTTTGAACAGAAAAAATTGGGCATTTTAAGTGAAAATGAAATTTGAAAAGATTATGCTTCCGCCTAATTATTCGTGAAACTCTGATCTTATTCCCATTTTACGAATATCGCCTAACCTAAGAGTGAACATAAGTTATTTTTTAAAACGAAAACATCATCTCGCATGAATGAAAATCCATTCGAAAAGAAAAATAAAGGATGAAAGTGAAGAATCTAAGTATGAAGGAAATGAGTCCGAGGAAACTGATTGATTGAGAAAAGGGGGAGAAGAAGTAATTTGATGCTTGTTTAAAGATTTATTTGCTTACTGTTTGGATTGATTAGTTATTATTGATGTTGGACATGATTTGATTGATGAATTGATCTATTATTATGCTTACTGTTTTGAATTGAATACGTTGTTGCTAATCGCCTATTTAACTTGGTTCATGAGTTGAGCACTATATATAAGTTTGTGATTATATATTGCATATATGATCCCTTGATTATTGCGTATTGATAGTATGCCTTGAACTGAAACTGTTCATATATACATTGCATTGCATAATTTTGAAAATTTGCATAAAAAATGTTTTTCGAAATCATTGGTCAAAGAGACTTAACAATTAATGTTAAGACCTCTTATAATTTCCCAAGAAACATTTTTTTCAAAAAATTGTCTCAATTGAGGGGGAGTTTGAAATTTTACTTAGGGGGAGTTCCCTTAAAATCATTCTAATGCATCAAAAGTTGTTTGTCAATCAAGTGGGAGATTGTTAGCCGAATAGTTGATGATTAACAAACGAACTTTATAATATATTGGTGCTCTTGAGTTTTATGACTTGAACAGGTTATTAATCTATAAAAGATCAACTCATTTGCATTAGAGAAAATCCAAACAATGAAGAAGGACCAATTTTGAAGAAAAGGTTTGTACGAAATTGGAAGTTAGCTCATGAGAAGCCCAATTAGAAAAATAGGCTCGTTATGATTGAAGATCAAGATCGAAGCCCCTAGCACCCTTGAAGGGCCCAATTTTCGATTCAAGAAAATTGTGGTCAAATTAGTAAGTAATTTCATTTGATTAAAAGAGCAAGAAAATCCTTAGCCCAAACAATTTTTTAAAATGTTTTTGGCCCAAACACTTCGGCCCTTTCCTAAATCTTCTTGAACAAAATGATTTCTCTTCCTTTACTCAAATGAGCCGAGAATTGAATTTTTAATTTAAACCAAATGGCTTCTGGAATTTTTTTTTAAGATTGGTTATTTAAAAATGTATTTTCTTACAAAGCCAATATTTTAAATTAATAACTTTTAAGAAAAGATTTTCTCAAATGATTTGACTTAGCTAGCAAGTAAATTTATCTCTAAAAATCCCTAGCTAAAACTTACCTTTTCTATTTGATCTTTTGAAAATATTCTCCAAATCATTTTTATAGGAAAGATTTAGTCTTCATCTTTTAGTAAACCATGTCCACATTCATTTTAGATTTTGAAGACTTATCACATGCTTAAATCTTGCAAAATAATTTTAAAAGTGACAAAATGTTTTTTGAGTATAAAAAATCTTTCCCTATTGAACAAACACCACTCACCTATAAATAGGGAGCCATTCTCATCGACCAACACACCACAACATTCTGAAATTTCATTTTGCTAAAATCATTTCTCTAAGCTAAAGTTTTGAGTGCACTTTAATCTTGCAAAAATTGTTTTTCTCAAAAGCTTTAAAAAACTTTTTTCTTCTTGCTCTTAAATCTTGAAATTACTTTGAGTGTTTAGAAGGAAAAAAGAGTGTGTTTAGTTTATTGCAAAAATCAGCTCACTTAGGAGCAATTTTATTGTAATCAAAATACTTATATTTTTGAGCGAAAGTTGTAAACTTGTAAGCTCGTTTTGTGCAATAGGGCCGAGGGTTCTAGTAAGCACGTTGTTAGTGCGATAGGACTGAGAGTTCTAGTAAGCACGGTTATTGTGCGATAGGTAGTGACCTAGCAAGCACGTTTTTGGAGATATAGGTTAGTCCTAGCAAGCTCGAATCAAATCGAGAGAAAGACTTGTAATCTTGTAATCTCATGTGGCGAAGGTTTGTCCTGCAAGCCACGATTTATAGTGAATTTTACCCAGGGGTGCTGGAACTGGAAGAGAGGAAGTAGGCCATTTGGGCGCCAACCTCTATAAAAACGGTGATCTTGTTCTTACTTTATTTATTTTTCGCACTTTACTCCTCTGGAACATTGAACTTAATTATATCGGAACAATAAATATAAACTTATTGGAACAATATGTTTAAAGTTACTGGAACATTTAACTAATCTCTCTGGAACTTATAACTAATTGTTTTCTGGAACGAAATACTTTGAAAGAAAAAGAATTTATAAACCTAATTCCCCCCCCCACCCCCCTCTTAGGTAGATCTTAAGTATTTCGTTCCAGAAAACAATTAGTTATAAGTTCCAGAGAGATTAGTTAAATGTTCCAATAACTTTAAACAGAAGCTTGTTGTTCCAATAAGTTTATATTTATTGTTCCGATATAATTAAGTTCAATGTTCCAGAGGAGTAAAGTTCGAAAAATAAATAAAGTAAGAACAAGATAACCGTTTTTATAGAGGTTCGCGCCCAAATGGCCTACTTCCTCTCTTCCAGCACCCCTGGGTAAAATTCACTATAAACCGTGGCTTGCAGGACAAACCTTCACCACACGAGATTACAAGATTATAAGTCTTTCTCTCGATTTGATTCGAGCTTGCTAGGACTAACCTATCGCTCCAAAAACGTGCTTGCTAGGTCACTACCTATCGCACAATAACCGTGCTTACTAGAACTCTCAGTCCTATCGCACTAACAACGTGCTTACTAGAACCCTCGGTCCTATCGCACAAAACGAGCTTACAAGTTTACAACTTTCGCTCAAAAATATAAGTATTTTGATTACAATAAAATTGCTCCTAAGTGAGCTGATTTTTGCAATAAACTAAACACACTCTTTTTTCCTTCTAACCACTCAAAGTAATTTCAAGATTTAAGAGCAAGAAAAAGGTTTTTAAAAGCTTTTGAGAAAAACAATTTTTGCAAGATTAAAGTGCACTCAAAACTTTAGCTTAGAGAAATGGTTTTAGCAAAATGAAATTTCAGAATGTTGTGGTGTGTTGGTCGATGAGAATGGCTCCCTATTTATAGATGAGTGGTGTTTGTTCAATAGGGAAAGATTTTTTATACTCAAAAAATATTTTGTCACTTTTAAAATTATTTTGCAAGATTTAAGCATGTGATAAGTCTTCAAAATCTAAAATGAATGTGGACATGGTTTACTAAAAGATGAAGACTAAATCTTTCCTATAAAAATGATTTGGAGAATATTTTCAAAAGATCAAATAGACAAGGTAAGATTTTAGCTAGGGATTTTTAGAGACAAATTTACTTGCTAGCTAAGTCAAATCATTTGAGAAAATCTTTCCTTAAAAGTTATTAATTTAAAATATTGGCTTTGTAATAAAATACATTTTTAAATAACCAATCTTATAAAAATTTCCAGAAGCCATTTGGTTTAAATTAAAAATTCAATTCTCGGCTCATTTGAGTAAAGGAAGAGAAATCATTTTGTTCAAGAAGATTTAGGAAAGGGCCGAAGTGTTTGGGCCAAAAACATTTTAAAAAATTGTTTGGGCTAAGGATTTTCTTGCTCTTTTAATCAAATGAAATTACTTACTAATTTGACCACAATTTTCTTGAATCGAAAATTAGGCCATTCAAGGGTGCTAGGGGCTTCGATCTTGATCTTCAATCATAACGAGCCTACTTTTTCAATTGGGCTTCTAATGAGCTAACTTCCAATTTCGTACAAGCATTTTCTTCAAAATTGGTCCTTCTTCATTGTTTGGACTTTCTTTAATGCAAATGAGTTGATCTTTATAGATTAATAACATGTTCAAGTCATAAACCTCAAGAGCACCAATATATTATAAAGTTCGTTTGTTAATCATCAACTATTCGGCTAACATAATACAGTTCATGACATTTTATCCTTCCGTGATATTTGTAATGTAAATTTATCCCTATGATAGAAAAATAACAATATAAATTCATTATTCGTATGTTTTTTTTTTTTTTTTTAAAAAAAAAAGAAAATCTCATTGCCTTTCTCGCATGCTCAAACCTTCAAAGATTATGTTACGACAAAAATTCGTCGGACCAATTTATCTTTCTCTGTTATTTTATCAAATTTAGTTTACTCTTCTATTTTACTTTATGTGAATCAATTTATATCTCTATTTTTGTGCAACACTTAACCCGTAACATTTCAAAATTTTTTTATGTATATATTATGCGTTTGAATTTAAGCAAACCATTACATATCACTTGGGTTGCCGATGGGGCAGATTCTAGTTTGAATCTGGTTAGAACCCGATCAAATATGTGTTTAGATATTCGATGGATTTGATCCGATTAAGAAGATCCGTAAACTGAAATACATAGAACGAATATGAATTTAGATCGATTCGATTTGTTAAAGACCCGAATCCCACAATAGATAAATAAAACATGTAGATACATTACATTTTATCTAGACATGTAACATTGCTAATGTGTATCATCAATTTAAGAAGACATAATATTTCATTAGTAATCTTACTATTATGCATATTTTCTTCTAACAACGTGAATTAATTAGATACATTAGTTAATATCAAAATCACAATTATGTACCGTGATATGTTAAATCGTTTGAGTTAGGTTGTTAAGTGAGTTAAAATTAATCTATTCTTTTTTGGATTTTAGTGAACTATGAAGAAAGTTGAACATTTGAGTTTGAATAATTTAAGTTAAACGCAAATATGACGTAAACAAACCTATTGAATCAAAAGATATTCCTGCAAAGTTGGGGCAAAATTTAAATGTAATCGGATCCAAATTTTAGATCTAAGCTGAATACGGACCGGATCCAAATCTAATCCGATATAAATGGAATTAGATTTGGATCATACCTCACGCGACCCAAACCCGACCCAATCGACCATTTCCATTTATATATATACACTTATTATATTATATAATATTCTATTATATTATTATTATTATTATTATTATAAGAGTATTATACTTTATTATAAAAATACGAATAATGTTATGTGATTCTTAACTTTTTTGCGTGGACTAGAATATCTCCATGTACTTTTCTTTGACATTGAATAAAATAGGTTAAACGCAAACGCAATAGGTTTAGTTAAATTAGGATACATAATAAGTTATTCATGTCTCTCCGATATTTATCTCATAAATATTAGTTTTTGGTTTAATAACATGAATAATTAAAATTTCCATAAATTAGCAGAGATTATAATGAAATTTTATTGTTACCACTGAATAAAATGGTTATATAGATAAAAAAAATAAGTAAAAAAGTAATTTTTATTAGGGAAGAATATAATTACATATCCCTATATATGTCCTATATTTTTGGCTCCATTGAGGTTTGAAGCATAATTTTAAGTAAGAGTTGAAAGAGTAATTTATGTTAATACTCTGAAAAGTAGTGGTTGAAAATTTGTATCAAATCATTGTTTTATATAGGAGAGTAGTTATGAAAAAATTAATTCAATTTTAAGAAAAAGAGCATTTTTTTTCGACATCCCAAAAATAAATAAAATTAAAAAAATGGGACAAATGATGTTTAACTTTATTTACTGAATTTAGTTTCGGTCGTCTAATTCTTTTATGAATAATTAATATTTCATATAACTTATTAAGAAATAATTATAATTATTTGAATCTATAAAAATAAATTTAAAATAAAATAATGAACATTTTCAATTACTATAAGCAAATTACTTTCATTCAATCCCATGTCTTTTCAGCTTGGTCTTTAAAGGAGAAAGATGGTTTAATCACCTTTGCAAGTTTTAACATTAGAGTAAGAATATAATTTTAGTTATAAGGAGATATTCTAGTTAGTTTAGTTGACGAGAAAATTATTTAGTTTGGTCATAATATTTTTAATTTGACAATAAATTTAAACCATTTATGATATTGTTGTTTATGTAACTGTAATTATACGTATTTGGATATTTGGATTACAATAAGAGTTTAATTAAATATTTGAACCTATCATTATATAACATTTAGAAGATAGAAATGTACCTGTATTTGTAATTTATAAAAGAAATGTTAAGTTCCCATATTTTAAAATGAAAATACTATCTAACTATTTAATATAAAACTATTCACCCACAAGACTAGTGTTAACTGGAGAAAGACCCACACTTTACGTGGGAGGTCATGGGGCCTCAGCTTCACCATCAAGCTAAGGCTCATCGACATTTAAATAATATTTATATTTATATTATTTAGTAATATGTCAATATTTTTAATACCTACATTTATAATATTTTTGTGCATTACATTATATCAAAATATTAATTACTTGAACCTACGCAACGATACACACTTTTTTATAGTTAGAGAACAATGAACATTGATAGTTGAAACTAAAAATTGAATAAACTATTGCGATTCTACTTTTATCAACAAATAATTTAATTAGGAAATATTATTGTCTAGACCTGTTTTTTGAGATTTTTTCTTGATATTGTTATTATCAATACACTTCATAATAAAATAGGAGAACATGCCATGATTAAATTAAATAATTTGATGAATTTACAACCATTACGTTCAAGAAAATCTATTAAATCATGCTCTCCCATTGTATGAGGGAGATTCTTCTATAGACCCGGTCTAGGAGTTAACTCCTGGACCATGTGGTCATAATTTTTTCTCTTTTTTTTTTCTTCCCTTTTTCTTCTTTTATCTTCTTTTTCATTCTTTCTTATTTCTTCCTTATAACTAATATTCTTTTACACAATTCACACACATTTATATACTTCCTGTTGAAAACTTATAATATATTGTTCCTATCAAAAAATTATTGTACACTACAAAAAACTTAAATTTTAGTAATAAAATACTAAATGACAAAGTGACAAGAATTTAAATATTATCACTTAAATGATGTACATAGACACATTAGTGACAAGAAATGTGAAAAACTTGACACTATTGATATTTAGTGACACTCCAAAAGTGACAACTAAAAAGTTGTCACTAAATTATAGTGACATATTTATTGTCACTATGTTGTCTCTAAAATATTTTCACTAATTATCAATAGTGACAACTTAAGTTCCATACATTTGTCACTAATAGCCATTAGTGACAATTTAAAAATATATTTTATCACTATTGCACTTATCACTATATTTATGAAAAAAGTGACAATTTTAACAATGTCACTTAATATTTTGTCACTAAATTTCATTTTTCTTGTAGTGGTGGTTTTTTTATGTAGGGAAATTTACCTAGACACTCCCTGGCTATAAGCCTAATTACATGAACTTACCCTCTTGTTACAAATATTACAAAGACACCCCCTTGACTTAACGGCCGTTAGTCAAACTTAAAAGAAACTGTAAAATGTCCGAAATGCCCTTAATTATTTTCAATATTTACACATTAAAAAAAAAAAAAAACTGCCGCTTCCCTCTCCCCGTCTCACCCACCCTCCCGCTTCCCTCTGCCCATCTCCCCTGCCGGCGTCATCTCCACTGCCAGAATCGTCTCCCCTGCCGGCGTCGTCTCCCTTGCCGGCGTCGTCTCCCCTGCCGGCTTCGTATCCCCTGTCGGCGTCACTTCACTCCCAAAATCAAATTTTCCCCAAATTTAAACTGGAACCCTAATCCCACACCATAATCTTCAATCTCAAATCGAGTCCATGAAATTAGAGCGGAATATGCAAGATTTAGGCCCGCTTGAGTGAATGTTTCAATCTTTTGGAATTAATTGGGTCAAAATTTCAAGCTTTTGGAGTTTGTGGGCGGCGGGAATGGGAAGGCAGCGGGTTGGTAGGGAAGGCGGCAGGGTGGGGTGGGGTGGGGTGGGGTGGGGTGGGGTGGGGTGCGGTGAGGGTGGGAGTGGGGGTGGGTGGATGGGGGTGGGTGGATGGGGGTGGGTATTGGGTTATTAATTTTAAAAAAAAATTATAAAATTAATTTATAAATATTTTACTTATGTTAAAATAAATTTATTAAATTTTAAATTGATTTGTTTTATTTTTGTAAGAAAATATATGTTATTAAAACCATGGATTAAAATTTTGTTTTCAATGTATGTTTCGGTCAGTTCAATAAAAGAATTTTTTCGATAAATTTCCGAAAATGTTTCCAAAAAACTAGGAAAAATCAAGCAATGAAAATCATGGATTAAAATTCAAGGCAAATATAGAGTTTCGGGAATACATCTTATTTTCGTTTTGATTGATTCAAAAACAGAAACTTTTTTATGTTTTCAATGGAAAAATAGGGAATTTTGAACCATGATTAAAACATTATTTATCGTATTGTGTTATTATAAATAAATTTATTAAATTTTAAATTGGTTTGTTACTTTATTCACCAATTGTATTATTGTAAATAAATTTATTAAATCTTAAATTGGTTTGTTTTAATTTTAAAGTTTAATAAATTTATTTACAATATTTATTACACAGTTACAAAGACACCCCCTATAAACATAAAATATATTACAAATACACCCTTTGGGGGCAAAATTGGAAAAATATTAAAAAAAATTGATGATGTCATCATCTACCGTTAAAAATTGACGCCGTAAGGGGTCTTTTTGTAATACTGTTTTGGTAGAGGGGGTGTCTTTGTAATATTTGTAACAAGAGGGTAAGTTCCTGTAATTAGGCTTATAGCCAGGGGGTGTCTAGGTAAATTTCCCTTTTATATATTATGTATTTTTCGTAATCGTTCAATGTTGTTGTGGTTATATGTTTATTTATTTTTGAAGATGTGAATTCACAAATTCATTGTGTCATTTTGTTCTATAATTTATGAAATAACTAAGATAGATATTTTTTTTATAGAATTAATTTAAACATTTTTAAAGAAGAAATAATGCATGGAAAATGCAAATAATAATTTTGATAGAAACAAACATTATATTGTAAATTTACAACACAATATATGTTAATGCTTTTTTAATTTAATAAGAGAATTTTAGTTATTAATGAAGAAAAGGAAAAAGAAAAGAAGAAAAGAAAAGAGAAGAAAAAAAATAGCAAATAAGAGGAAAATTCTGGACCACAATGTCCCCATTGTATGATATGAGTTTTGATAACAACGTCATCTAAAAATAGCTCCTAGATCAGGTCTAGATAAATATTTCCCAATAATTAGTGCTTTATTGTGAGTTTCAAAGCTTTCATTTGATTAGGCACACTTATCGATGATTAAACCTTAGCAGCAGCTGCATGATTGGTTTGATGACATCATCAATCCCTCCCCATTCACGTACAAACGGATCCCGTTTCACTATTTGGACACCCCCATCCACGAGTCCATTAGACCATTACTAATTAGTAATTAAATTATTTATATTTCATTTAAAATATTCCCACCGCAATCAATGCTCTCAACGGTTTTCCACCTTTTGCTGCAGAAAGAAATAAAGCTTGAGAATTAAATTATTCCTAATTTATTAGCCATAATAATTATAGTATATAATTATAAAACAATGTAATTTACACATACATGGTTTTTTATTCAGAAAACTTTACGTGTAAACTGAGAGTATCTTTCTTGAATCATTTGTTTTCGAAACAATTTAACGACGCGGTGAATATATGGTTACTTTAATTAACATATTAAAAATTTATCTATATATATTCAATTATCATCAAAGTATCAAGATAAATCAGGGTTGTTAAGATCAATATTATATTAAATAAATATTAATACTTATGGGCTCAATCTTAATAATTTTTTATATTAATTAGTTAAAATCTCAACTTTTGTCACTAGTCTACGATTTAACGAGCGAATAATTTGTTTTAATAATTGAAGGTGGAAGCAACTTGGAATTTTAAAATCCAGGTGTTGGAGCATGGGATAATTTTGGGACACGTGGCTGTATTTAGGGATATTTAGAGGAGATAAGCGTCGTTATTTAAAGGCTAAAGAGCTAAAATTTGCATGCACTAAATTCCAAAATCTCACGTATAAGGTTGGACATTGTTATATGTACAATTAAAAACTAGCTAGGGTCAAAAGGATTACGATCATTATCTCTTATTTTTAGCTTAAAATAAGTTGTAAGAAATTAACAATAGATCTGTTTCTTATTTTTCAATTTTAAACACTCCACGTTGAAAATTTCTACGGAATCCGACAAAAATTCTGATTAAATTTAAGAATTTAGTCATCGTGTGACAAATGATCCTCATGAACACATGGGTACACTTGTAATGGACGCTTTTGCCCTCGCGGGCCACGAGTTGTAGGAAGACAAGAGGGGACCTACTTTTCTTAGGAATAGACGAGTAAATTTGCTTAGTGTTTCTATTAATTGCTTATTGGTAGACATGAAAACAACATTTAATGATGTGAGATGTTAGAATTGGGTTCAAATATATATGACCCAATTCAAACAAAGTTCAGTCCAATCATGTTCAAGCCAATTGCTCATTCTCATGAGAAATTCATATCACCTCTCGAAAACGACCTAAAAGGGTGTTCGCTATGTCATAATCAAGTAATCGATTGAAAAATCTCCTTCGAGCTATGGCCTCCAACGACTCTAATATCATCTCGAAGGATCGCCATCAATCTTCGAGCCTGCAGAGAGGCTAAGTGGGATTCACCGCTTCCCCCAACAACTAATATCATCTCATCAAAGTGGCCACGACTTCTGTCAGAGAGGCTAAAAGGGATTCACCGCTTCCCCCTACAAGGAAAGTGAAAGTTCGGCTACCTAAGAAACTAAAGGGTAGAACAATGTTAATGTCGCTTGAGCATACAATGTTAATGTCGCTTGAGCATAATAGAGTCTGCATAGTGATTTGGTTATAAGTCTCAGGAACCGAATCTCCAAAGATCCGACTGACTTCGCTTCTTAATATGGATAAATGTTATGCGTGCTCTTGCAAAACAGGGGAAAGACTCGTGGGGTTGTGTCGGCGGACCCTCCTCCGATGCCTATGTCATTAAAGAAACTGAAACTTAAAGGCAAGAACAAAGTGTAGGTAAAGTGATTATTAGGTTCATAAGAGTTGTACCTTTGAGGTTTTTATACCTGAAGAGGATCTTCTTGGAAGAAAGAAGGATCCATAATTAAATGAAATGATCTACATGAGATTCGGGGGGTTAGCATGGACATTTTCATAATCCCTTAATGATAGAGACTATAGTTATCGAACGTGCTCATCCTTTCATATTTTGAACTTGTTTGTTATTCAGGCTCGCTTGCAGGGAATGAGCATTGGACCCACATGAGGTATTTGATGGCCTCGTGGGCCAAGTTAGGTTCATAGGTCACCGTGGACGATATATACATCTCGTGGATCGCGGTACTTGGGCCATGACCTTAGTCCCTAGCCTTTGGAATTTCTTTGGTTTGGGGTTCGCTGGAGATTCGGTTTATGTATCAGTTGTGTAACAGTTCGACTACGCGGGTTCATCGAATAATACTCGATCAAACGATTAAAGTTATGAAAAGGTTAAATACCAACTTTTTTTTAACACAAGAAGTATATAACTGAAACGATCATTAAAATATTGAAATTTTAAGGGGGAAGCATTTAATAGAACATGTCAAAATATTTGACAAAAACAAAGAGAGATAAAATAAATAATTTATAAAAATATTGTTTCTTCTGGGAGAATATAAAACCAACTTTAATGATAAAGTTTTAAACAACGTCTTAAACAAAATCTTATAAAAAAAAAAGGAACATAAATTGATAAACAAAAATAAAACTACTCTCTAAAATATTAGGACGGAACCGCAACCCGACTATCATTTTTGAGCTTGCTTGATTATTAGATGAATAGAGCTCTAACAAGTTCGAGCCGAGTGTCGACTAATTTAAATTTTTTACATGTATTTTATTAATTTTTTTGTTTAACGATTCGAGCTTTAAAAGTTATCAAACACAAAACGTTGTTCAACCTTGTTTGATAAGATTGACGAATTGAGCTCAAAAAAGCTTTTATCAACTAGTTCGAGTTGAGTATCGAGGAAATTAGTTTGATTTTCACCCTCACCTCCTACAACCAATCCCACCCCCAACCACTCTCCCACCTCGTAGGTCATGCTGACGAGGGCTTAGGAAGATGCACCCAAGCCTGCAACGACGACTTAGGTCGAAAAACTGTTCTTTGACCTCAGGCCGACGACGAATATTGTCACCCCCAAATTATCAAGCATATGACCTCCACATCACTTGACATGAGTCAGTTTACCAATTGGGCCTAATTAGCACTGAAATTGCCGAAAATTGACAAATTTGCAAGTATATACGCTAACTCGAATAGACATATATTAAAATTGTCAACGAGAAGTAGTTATGATACCCGTTTTAGTTTTATACCATTGAATGATATATTCATCAATGTTCATTTTTATTAGATTTAATTTATAAGTTGGGGCATCCAAAATATTTTATTTGCAAGTTAGAAAATACTCTATACGACCAATAATTATATTCTCCAATTTACTTATTTATAATTATCATCCAAATTATATTCCAAAAATTTTTTGATACAAGCGTCAAACTATAGGCAAAATGGGCAATTTGATGGTGAAAGATGAAGGGTTGTGGAGTGAGAAAATCTTAGGGGTAGTGAGTGTTGAGTGTGAGCGGAAGGGGGTCCTTATTACTTTTGACAAATTAAGGTGTGGTGCAGTAAATGCAGCATACCTGCAACTCCTGCCTCTGTTATTTTCGTCAAAATGGTAATTTATGCAATTTTCACGCAATCAAACTTCTGACTCTGTACTTACCTCTTGTTACTAATATTATTATTATTATTATTATTATTATTATTATTATTTCTTTTTAATGGATTAATTCTCACAGCAGTACTTGCCTGAAGCCCCATTATATTATAATGTCCGATGTGTAAATATTTAATAATGGGTTATATTTATAATCAACTGAGGTTTTCTTTAACCCAAATGTTTTTATTTTAACATTTTAACATGCATCACAATATCACATATAGGATTAGAAAAATTACTTGTATATCTTGTTTTGTGAAGGTAAATTATTTTCACGTATTGTTCTTCAATTCACACAAAAATATTTGTACTAAGTAATAACTTGCATGGAAATAATTCTATTAAACCTAAACAAGAACATGGAATCAAATACGATCTGAACACATGTGGATATCTTTTTATCGTGACAAAAAATAATTAATATTTATTTTTCACAAAGGGAATTTTTTTTGAGAGAATTTCATTTTTGGTACAACAAGTAACCCTATTTTAAGGTTATGGTACCATAACTTTAAAAACATACATATTTGGTACCACATATTAATTGTCCTCGATACATTTGGTACTTCCGTCAATTTTTGGACGGAAAATTCAATTTTCGACGTAAAGTTGGTGGAAAATTTGCATAATTAGTCCTATAGTTATAGATTGCTGCCAAAGTTTATCCCACATATTTTCTTGTCGTTAAATTTACCCCAAAGTTCACAAGTTTTGTAAATTTTATATATTATTATTATTAAAAACTTAATCTAATTAGATTATATATATAATAAATATAAACTAAATAATATTTTATATAAATTCTAATAAAATATAAGTTAAATTTATTAGAATTTTTTAATTTCGAAAAATAAACTTTTAAAATAATAAGATTTTATAAAAAATCTGAAAAATAAATATTCTTGTTAAATTTTTTTAATTTTAAAAAAATATTTTAAACTAATTAGATTTAGTGTTTTTTTTTTTTATTTTTACTTTTAATTATAATAATTATAATTATTATTATTTATAATTTTAAAAAGATTTTTTTCATTCTTTATTATAAATAATATTTAATTTGTATAAATTATTATCTAATTAGTAAAATTTAATAATTTTAATTGATATTTATTTTTCAAATTTGATATAAAATATTATTTAATTTATAAATCTAATTAGTTTAAAAGATTTTTTTTAAGTTTAAAAAATCCATTGAATTTAATTGATATTTTTTTTTGGGATTTTATATAAAATATTATTTAGTTTATACATATAATATATAAAATATAATTAGTGTTAGACATTTAATAATTATAATATATAACATTTATAAATAGAATTTATAATTAATTATATTTGCAATTTGGATTGAAATGCTTCAAATTTGTGACTTGTGGGGTAAATTTGTAGGCCATAAAATGTGTGGGGCAAAGTTTGGAAACAATATATAACTATAGGACCAATTATGTAAATTTTCCATCAATTTCCGTCTAAAATTGAATTTTCCGTACAAAAATTAACGGAAGAACCAAATGTGTATGTTTTTAAAGTTATGGTACCATAACCTTAAAGTAAGGTTACTTGTGGTACCAAAAGTGAAATTCTCTCAATTTTTTTTACCAGCCTTCAAGTAAAATCATAAATGCCGATGGGACAATAGTTTTTGGTTAAAGACTTCAAGTTGAGACTCCATGATCAAGGGGTTGTGGGTATGTTCAACCTTTAATACTAGTATGAGTATTTATCTAGTTTAATACTAGTATTTAATTATAATTAGTTTATATTTATACTTTGATACCAATTAAATAGATTTCCTGATATAGTGTTTGAAATAATGAGTACTCGCCGTCTAAAAAAAGAAAAATAAAAACATAAATAAATTTAGAGTTAATGGCAGTTTCCCTTCTATGATATTCATATTGTTCAACTTATTTCATTGTTATTTAAAAATACCTCATTATATTATTATATAAAAAACTCACATTTTTCCACTCTACCCGATATTTTTATAACTTAAAAAAAAACATATATGATTGGCAAAATTATCCTCCCTTAGACCTAGTCAACTTAATCACAAATAAATAGCACAACATTTACCCCTCTATGTTATTATATATGTAGCTATATGACCCTTCTATTATTGTATTGTGTCAATTTATCTCATGTATTATTTTATGTGATGATTTATTCCCCTGCGTTATTTCATGTGTATCAATTTACTCCCTTAATATAGGACCAAAATGGGATACTTGCAACCCGACTCAAGAACCCGATTTGAAAAACCTCGCCCAAAAGGATCATAAAGCCACCAAGATAATACACCTCGTTTGGGAATCGCTACAAGAGGAAGAGAGGACCTAAAACCTGGCCGAGAAGCCAACGTAAGACGAGGCCAATTCACTATTAGAGAGTTCAATAAGGGGAAGATTCACTTCGATCCCCAATCCCACTTTTTTAGGTAACGGGGTCGTTATCTTTGACAACTTCTCCATGCATGCACATTACCTCCCCCTAATCAAGGATATTCTCAAAAAAACATGTATAAACAGCCAGGGTATGGACTCATAAAACCTAATCTACAATTCATAACTTAAACACTTTCTTTCTGCAAAATTTGAAGTTCAATAACACTTTATTGAATTAAGCATTGGAGGAGGTTCCGCAGGCACAACCCCGACATTGACTTTGTCTGTTTTGCAAATTCCAGCGTACATGTTATCCATATCATGAAGCGGACCAAATGGATTTGACCCGATTTAGGATACGCAAAATTTCACCCGCATCACCAATGTATTATTATAAATGTGCACTTTACCCCTTAAATTATTTAATTAGGTGGACCAATTTACCCCCTTGAAGGGTAATTTTATATTTTTGCGCAATACTTTTCATGTCTACGTTCAATTTCGGGTAAAGTTTCATATATAAGAGAGGTGTTTTATTTAAATTTAAAAATACAAGGGGGCTTTGTGAAACTTTTATAAGATTATAAGGGGCAAAATGCTCTTTTTCAAAAAAAATAGAGGGGCAAATAAATTGAATATTATGAATATCACGTGGTAGTAAATTGGCATTAGCTCCTGGAAGTAGTCACAGTGTCGGCCCAAGTACTAGGAGACTTGTACCTGCGCCTAGGGTCCCCAGTGTGGAGTGGCCACAAATTTATATATAAGTTTGTCAATGGGGTGGATTTCAATCTGAACCGGTCCGATTTATTAGGATAATTGTCCGATTAAGGATCCAATGGATCTGATCCGATTAAGAAGATTCATAATCCGAATTATATGGAGCGAATATGGATCTAGGCTCATCCGACCCGTTACAGATCCGTATTTATGTATTTCTAGATGTTGTTTATATAATATGTATTTAAACCAAAATAAAAATAAAATTATTTATGTTCCACTAAAATCTTTTACTATAATAAAAATAATCTTAAAAAGAAATGCATGAGAGGTTATGTTGGACTAACCTGGTAACTCATTGGGCATACAACATATTAATTTATGCTATTTAATTAGAAAAATTAGAACCCTAACCATTCATCTATGTAGTAGCTGCAACATTCCCTCTATTTTTTCCTCCAATTTTTTTCTTCTCTTCCATTACTTAATATTGGGTTTTCTTCTTCTTTTCTCCAGTTTCTATATTTTTTTATTCATATTTTTGTTTATTCCTTTGTTCTAATTTTTATCGTTTATATTAGTCCACCAAATTCCATCTTTTACGATTTTCAGACAATAGTTTTGATGAAATAAGTAAAATATTACATTTTAAATTCATGGTGGTGGAATCTACAAGTGATTTGAAGGAAAATGAATGATTTTTTTTTTGCTAAATATGTTAAACGGATCCGGATAGTTTATCCGGATCCGAGATATCCACCGAATTCGGATTTGATTGCTACTTTTCAAGATTCGAGCAAATTTGGATCCGGATCCGGATAGAAGACACGGAAATCGGACTCGGATCCGGATCTTCCCTGCTCCGGTCCGAATCCGATCCATTGACAACCCTATTTATATATATAGCCTCCATAAATTATTTATAATAAATATCACTATTTTAATTACAAAGTTTCTCGTCATTAGTGTGAGGTGTAGGTTTCAAACCCCAGTAGTCACGCCTCACTTATTTTTTATTTTTTCTGTGTTCCTTTTACATTTTTTATTTCTTAATAATTGTTCCTTTTTTACTTCTTTGAGTTCTTTGGTAATAATTAGTCTTTTAATCTTTTTTCTTTTATTAATGATTTTTATTTGGATCTTGATAAGTAAAATATTATAGTAGACCATTAAAAAAGTATTTATTAAAATATAGAAAAATCAACATATATCGTATTTCAATCTACACACATCTAAAAAAATTATATTAGTTGTACCAAATTGTATACTAAATCATATTTCTTTATGAGGTAACCACCCAAAAGAAAAAGCATCATGCGAAGTTACCAAGGATTAGAACTATGATTTAAAAAATAAGACTAAATTTATTTGATATGTATGACGAATCTAGCTCAAATGAACTTTTATCGAACGAGCTTGAATTAAGTATGAATTAACTTGATTTGATTTTCAGTCCTTTCATTTAAGAGGAACTTTATCATAAATTGATATATATTTTTACTCTGTATATTAGTATTACTATGTAATTAGTATGTTACACGTGTGCTTTTTAACGTGGTAATAAGATACATTTATATTTATTTTTGTATAAAAAACTATATACATTGAAAAAATTTCTCATTGTAGGAAGGTAACTAGATTTGTATGTCAAGTGAC